>CM055509.1:5000000-10000000 GCA_029298725.1 Gnatocerus cornutus | reverse complement strand
ACAGTTCATTGCTATCAGTCCACTCTCCTTTGCAAATTTTCAAAAAAACATTATAATGAAACTAGTGGTACTGCGGCTCGACGACATAACCGAGCTTTTGCTATGACCTTTTAGCGAGAGTACTATGATTTTATTATTCTGCTTTTTTGTTATTATGGTGTTTTTATTATACGATGTGTTTATAAATGTTTCTAGCATCAAGGGCGGCTTCAGAATTCCTGCCATGCACTATTTTGCCGCTTTGTTGTCATAGTGAACATAACAATGTTTAACTACAAATGTCACTCACGTCAACGAAGTTTCAGTTACGATTTTCTGTCCAAGTCTTTGATTTTTAGGTTTCAAACCATGACTAGAACAGTTTTTTTTCAAAATTAACTTTGCCCTATCATTGAGGTTAACTGCAAATGTCACTTGAAAAATCTAAACTCATATTTACAATGAACGGCAAATTTCTTTGACATTTCATAGCCACGCTTGATGCTAGAAACATTTATAAACACTTTGTAATAAAACAAAATTTTGTAGTTATAGTAATTAAGCTAAAGCGCTGGATGTCAAAACTATGTCAAAGCCGAGAACGGATCAGTTAAACCGCTTCAATATACCCGTAAATATTAGCTATAGAAGTTATAGGTTATTACAGACCTGACCAATACATTTACTGTCAATTCAACGATGTGGTTGAATATGGTAGATGCGCCGGGTTAAATAGGTTATTATGTCCCAAAAAAAGTTTTCTAGGTCAACAGTACACATTATCGTTATTTCCAACAATAAATGCGTACTCTTCTAGAACCCAAAAGTTTGATCCCCGAAATTATTAGACAATAATGTGGGAACGTGTCCACCTGCGACATTATTTCTTTCCCTCGTTGTGCTTTTCGCCTCTAATTTATTAACTAGCGAATACTTTGTCGAAATCTTAATTGTTTTATAACGACTCAATTCTATTGTCTTATGCTTATTTTCTAATGCAAAAAATTTTACCAGAACCGTCGTCTTTAAATCCAGTTATTATCGCCGTGGATATCGAATTGCATCCACTTGTGTTTACTCTTCAACCAACCGTATCGATTCTCATTCAGGTCAATGATAATTTATTTTCAGCATTTCAGTTACTTGGACCGCTTTTATTGGTATTTTTAACGGAAACAGACGTTTTTCCCAAGTTTTCTTTATTTTAAATTGTTATTTATTGGTTGGCGTGTTTCTGGCTCTGATCAATTTTTACTTTATGTCTAATCTTCTCGATTCTTATCCATCAATTACCGAGGCTTTTCAGGAATCTCATCGATTCTTTTCACTGTGCCATTTCAGGGTTAGCTTCAAAGGTCAATTTGTTTTGTGCTGGTATTCAGAAAGCGATAAGTTTGTTCCATTTTGTGAAATATGTGTGACGTCACGGATTGGTATGCACAGAGGTAATATATGTTCATATAAAATAAATGCTCTTTGAATAAATGGGCTTTTATCGTTTTACTAGTTTGTAATTAGGTTTGTTTTTTAAGACAATTAGTCTTTTAGTGGTTTGGAATGGGTCCAATTAAAATGAAAGCCTGAAATAAATATCGTGAACTTTTTAAGTGGAAAGCACGTTTCTATCTATCTCCATTAGTGAGTTCCAAAAACTCTTATTATTCCGCAATCCTTTTCCTATGTTATTTTTTATATTGTAGTTTATATTTGAACGATTTAAGAACAATCAAGTTCAAAGTCGAACTGTAACAATGCTGGAAAACTAAAATTATAGCAGATAGCAGTCAAAGACAAAGACAGAGTGCAAGACAAATTGAGATTAATCTGGGTTTAGTCTTCAACATTAAAGACTAATCGATTGTATCTATACTGTCTGATCAAAACATTTAACACCACGGTTTTAGTCCTGTTAAGAGTTTTATAAATTTATGAAATCTGATTATTATTATTTGGCATTTGGCGTCTTTGTTTCATTAAAGATATATAGGAAGTTCTAGAACTCGCGCCCCAGAGAGCAAGAGCGGGTGTCTACTGCAATACAGATGGTAAATTTCAAAACAAAAATTAACTAAGTTTAATAGCATTCGAGAACAGATAAAAATTTACAACAAATCCCTTAATAGAGCATATTCGAGAAATGGAGTGAAAAACCATCCCAATTTCCTAAGGAACAAGAGTGTAATGTTTATCTGACCAATGGATGACAGTATGTGTCCATAGTTACCGATTTTCAAATTCTGTTCAGTTTCCGGATTGGCTACAGTTTTTTCATCTTAACCCGAATATTTTTTGTTCCATAAGCCCTTTCTTTCTGTGACAGCCTGTATTTCTAGTGAAGTTGTTTATGATGTGTATAACGTGTTGCTTACGCTAACAATTTTTGAACAATGTGTATATTTGAAGTTTTGTGCGCCATCAAAATGTCATCGTGTTTCTTTAGTAATTATGTTTTGTGATAAAATCTTCCTCAAATTTGACGGAAAGCTCCAATTTGACACAATTTGACTTTAAAGTTGGCGATTCAAAATAAATGATGAGTACTTTGTTGTTACTATTAATTCTAAACATTCGAATGATGTATCAGATATTCCGTGAATTGCTAAACACAGTGAAATATTATGGGAATTTGAATTTTATTTTTTTCATGCCCTTCCGAATCTCCGAATGGAATTTGATTAATGATGGATTGTTTTTTTAGTAGGAGTAATTTCTTAATTTGAGAGTTATTCTTAAGATTTAATGTTATTGTGGCTTTTTTCACAAAATCGAATCAAAAACGTAAAATTTTTAAATTTTTTGCCCGAAATTTCAAAGTTGATATAATTCGAAACACAACTTTGTCTGCGCGTATGAAGTGCCAAAGGTAAACACGGACCGTAAAATGGTTTTGGAAAGGTAGATTTGCAGTAAAAACCGAATTTCAATTCCCTAGTTGACACATTCAAACATAGAATTATGAAAAATATATTTTACAATCCAAGGTCGGTTCTGACTTTAGAAATTTTTTTTTAGATGTTCTTTATTTAAATTAATACGGTATTAACCCATCAAACCGAGTTTATAAGCCAAATAAGGAGAAAATGACACATTGCTATAAGGATAGGCAATTTACAAAAATATAAGCGAAACCTTATCTCACAATCTCCTTTAAAGAAATGAACATAAAGCTGTTTAGCTTTATTTTAACTCTAAATAAAAAAAATAATAAAATGGTCATACTTTTACAAAACTTGAAATTGGCCGCCATTTTGAATTATATCGTAATCCTAAGTATCGTCAATAATATATTTTTCGTATGAAAATGTATTTAATTCGTTACGATAATATATTCCACCAATAAAATTTCTATAACTGCTGCCTTGAAAAAAAATTTAGAGTATATTTTTTTAGTATACGCAAGAGAAAACTTACTTACTCACTTTAACAGATTACTTAGTTGTAGTGAATTATAAAATTTTAGAACAGAAAGGAGAAATTTTAGAAATTTTTATTTCAAGAACGAACGAAAAATGTCAAGTATTTTATTAAAATTCGTAACTCAGCAGGTGATTTTTATATTATAACATTCAAATTTAAAGCTTTTACTGCTCCTAATATTTTAAATAAGTGTACAAAATTATTAAAGAATTTTGGAATTAAAAAGAGAAATTTTTGATGAATGAAAAATGTCCAAAATTTATCTATTACAGTAGATAATAGTAGATGTAATAGTATCTTGGGTAGTTTTTGTGATAGAATATTCAAATTTAGAGGTTTCACTGTCTATAAGATTCGTAATGAAAATTTTGTTAATTTTTATTTTAAAGATGAACCAACATGCAGGGTGTTTTTGAAATACACTACCAAACAAAACAACGTAATTGTTGATTTCTTAAGGCTGCCAAAAACCGTGTTTAATTTGTGGTAGTGTATTTCAAAAACAGCCTTTATAGTAGGTACTTTATAGTATTACTCTAATATAATTAATACTAATATTGTAGCACGAATGAGTTTTGTCAAATAGAATGAGTGCTACAAGTCGTCTTATGAAATGAGTGTAATATACTATTTTTTCTACTTTGCATTGTAAATAAATTAAAAAATGCATTTGAAAGAAATTATTTTCGATTAGGGATTTTTGACAAGTTCGGTTGGTGACTAAATAGATGTAATGAGATTGGTTTAACAAAATTTCGACTCAAATAAATCACTATTTCTGCTTAATTTTGCAAAATTAGCTAGTACAACGTTTGTCTTTCTTCTGGTTCATTTTTCCTAAATCCATATTTTTGTGATAATGATAATGATCATAAAAGGGTGTACATCGACAGAAATATTCAAATTGGCAAGTTATTATTAACTATATTCATTGAAATTTTGATTCAACGTTTGAGTGTCTGCATAGTAACATAGCCAACATAACCAAAAAAGTTGTTTGTGCGTTTGAGTTTCACAATAAAAGTATTGTTAAAGCAAAGTAGAAAAAATGCGTTATTATTGAATTTTCACCAAAATTATTATGGAATGTATAAAGCGTTACGTTCTCGAAACTACTAAAGTTTCATTGAAGTAAAATAAAAAAATGTTTTAGGGTGTTTCACTTTACTTATTCAGCTGCAAAGAAGGCGTTATAAGTTTGTCAGTTAGATAGTCGAACTGCATATTTATAAAAAGATTACGTGTTGCAAAACTGCAAACTTTTTACAACAAAAGTTTGGGTTAAATTCGAGCCGTTCTAATGACTATAACTTTATCAGATGTTGTCGAAGCCGCACTAAAAGTTTATTGATTGTCTTGTCTTGGTGGTATTAATTATGAACGAAAACAATTTTTGTTGTAATAAAAATAACCATTAATTTTATCGACGAAAAGATACTTTTGTCGGGCGGTGTAGAAAAAATACGAACAGTAGGAAAGTATAGTTTGTCGAAAATTGATTTTCTTGTAATTGTGAAATTTCAGTAGTTGACCGTACATAAAAATTATGTGTGTGCTCTTTATGTAATAATAACTTAACAACAAACAGTCCTTGAATTTTTTCCGTGTCCTGTTGTTTATAGAGACAATTGATGTTTAACCGGAAACTGTCAAAGAGACGCTTTGATATAACAGGCAGAGCAACACATTTAGAAATTTCAAAGACTGCTTAGACGCCGTCTATTCGATGTATTGTGGCATAAACTCCTTGATCGTATTATTTATTGATTAATTTTTAATATTATCGCATTCGTCTAACATTGAAAAAATAGCATCTAGTATGTTCTGGAAAACAAAAGACTGAACCCATAGTCACGATTTACCACTCACATCAATTTCACTTGCAACTAATTCTTTTTCGGCCTTGACATAGTTTTAATGCGCTTAGTTACAAAGTTAATGCCAACATACATTTAATAACATTACTATTATATTACTACTAAAAAAAAATGTAGAAAAAGTAGTATCAAAATCTTGCACAGTACTCCCGCGAAAACCTCATAGTAAAAGCTCGTCGTTTTGGCGCTTATACTATAAATAACCATTGTAAAAATTAATAAGTTGAATATTTGACATTCCAGAATGAAACATAACAATGATGGAGTATTTGCTTTTAAATAATTCAACAAACTGTGAAAGCTGTTCGATGTTTGAGACGAACAGACATTCGAAAGTGTTGATAAAAACTGAAGCTGAATTCGTTGTCAAGATGTTGACGTACCTCGATGGACAAGTTTATTCGCATATCAGCTTTCTCCGTGAATCACAAGAGGGTGGCGTTGAACAAATAACCGATAAGTTTGTGTTGGCAGCTTGTAGCGTAGGGACTATTCCAGTTTTATAGGTCATTAAAGTTCTCATTAATCGTTAAACTACGTTTCTTCTTGTGGCTTTCGGTGGCTTTCAATGCGACTTTGTTACAAAACCCAACAAACTGACCATACAAAACAAATTATCAACTCGCTAGACATTTATTATCCTTCATCTCCGTGACAAGTCCGCGGAAGTCGTTCTTACATATTTTCTTAAATTCTCCTTTTTATTTCCCTCCTGACATGTCCGAAAATGCAGATAAAACCCCACCTTACCACCCATGCAACTTTTCTCATCCATTTTTCATCCGAGATTGTTTAGCACGCTACGCGACCTTCCTCGTATTCCCTCGGGAGCTCGCTTTTCTCGAAGGCTTATCTTCGGTATTAAAACGATTCCTCATAATTCGTCGTGATACATTTCAATGTCGGCTAATCTGTTTCCAAAGTTTTGATTTTTTCATGTCGCTAAATTGGGCGCGAAAGTCGACGCAGGTCGGTCATTTCCTACCTAAATTATTTATGAGGCGGTTTCACGTGCGCTATGATCAGTCATCTATTACAACCAGACACGTGGAATTATTTTTAGGTGGTGGTGGTGGCAAGGGTGGCTATTTTTGGAGTGGGCAATTACGTCAGGGGGTGGTTTGAAGGCGGTTTCTGACAAAATGAAAGATAGTGTATGAGAAACGGGAATTGTTTACACTTTGCGTCGGCGTCATTTTTAGTTAGTTCAGTTAGTTTAATCAATAAATTATAAGACTGGGGAAAAAAATCATCGAGATACAGAAGCTTCAATCTAACTTGTAAAAAGCATTAGCTATGAAATATTCATTTGTAAGCAATATCAATTATTGTCAATCAATACAGTTGCTCAGTAAAAATTCAGGGCTAATGGTAGTGTATTGAAATTATCACAAAACACATTGTTAAACTTAACCGTATTGAATTACAACATGTTGGCCCGGCGCATCCACCATTTTTCCATATAAATTGATAGCTTCTGGAAAAACTTCTTTCATAATTGTCTTTAAGGATTAATTATTTACTCAATCTTACTGTAATTGATACAGTTTTATTACAATAATTGTGTTTTACCACGACTAAAGTAGCTGGGGCATCAACAGCACCTGGCACGATTGCCAGGCTAAACTGCAAAGGAATAAGACATTTGAAGCGTGCTCTTTATGCGGTTTCGCTCCTTTTACATATTTATATCTTTGAATTTGAATTTAAACCTACTACAATAAAAACTGGTAGTAAGTTAAACTTTTGAATTTGAAAATGATATTTGGTGTTAAATTACGAGTTTTATTGCCACATTATGATGCTGGCAGGTAAGCACGGCAACGTCAAAACTTTCTGCTTAAACGAAGCAACACGAATAAATCGGTAGCTTTGCAAGTCGATACGAGCAAGACAAAAATCAGAAAGTGGAGAAACGGAAAAGTAAAGATAAGAATGAAGTATACATTTTAATAATAAATGTAAACTGGCACGCAAGTACGTTTTGTTTCTTTTTTCTGTTCAATTTTATGAAAAATTAAGTCGATATGGCAAACGTGTACGATATTTTTTATTTCAGGTCGATTTGAACGAAGCGAATGTTCTTATTGTTGGCACGTTTGAGCTTGACGTTTTGTCCTTTATTGGTATTATGGCATCTAAGAGTGTAGTACCACAGGGAATGCGTTTAATTAACAGAAAGATGAGGAAGAAGGAGAATGCGTTTCTTTGGCGTGTAAAATGGTAAAAGTGGCGTACCGTAGGCATGAGCTGGTCCGTGCTTCTGACCCTTGTCACTTTGTTCTTGTAGATGAGCTTCTTGGCCAGCCGCTCCATCGGCTGGTTCCATTTCATGAAGCTGACGTAGAGGATGTAGAAAGAGAAGAGCACTAGCGCCTCGTACCAATAGATGTGGTTGTCTTTGAAGAAGATGATGAGCGTGATGAGGCTAAGCGAGTAGAAGAAGCAGTCTCTGAAGAGCGGCCACCAGGTCAGTGTGAGCACGGTTTTGGAGAAAATCGCGCACATTCCGATCACGAAGAGAATGTTGAAGACCGCTGAGCCGACGATGGTGCCAATGCCGACGTCGTCGAACGACACAAACACGCCGATAACGCTAGTAAAGAGCTCCGGTGCCGAACCACCGGCGGCCATGAAGGTGGCCCCGGCGACGTCGTCCTGGATCGCCAGCTTCTCGATGATGACGTCCAGCGCCGGCACGAAAAACTCATCGCAGACGATGGCTAGTGCGACAAACATGTACACGACGCCGAGGATGTGCAAGACGATGGCGCCGTTGCGCCTCTGCTCCACGGTGAAGAGGTCCCGGGGAAAGAGGGGGTCCTGCTGCTTGTGCTCGCCAGCGGGCGTCGACGACGGCGACGGCGACGACAGCGTCACGTTGTCCTCCGGGAGGTCGTCGGCGGTGGTGGCTGCGGCGGCGTCCAGCGCGAGCAGCAGCACCACGCAGAACAGCGCGACGCGCCAGATGGTCATTGTGGCAACGACAGCGGGAGCGTCGTCGACGAGGTCATTGCCACAGCGAGGCCGGGCGCGGACTAACCAACCGCTCGATAAAAGGAGAGGAGTGCGCACTCTGCACTGCACCACCCGGCGCACGAACAACACGCACCGAGGGGTGGACGCGACGTCGACGACGACGCCAAACCGGGACGGAATGGAGGAAGCACTTTTTACACGCTCCGAATACTATAACTTTTGCTTTGATGTTGACCGCGAGAAACTTTACTACCTACTTCTCTTGGAAGTTGCTATTTTTTTATTTCACCGGTCTTGTTAACATTAGGTATTGATACATGACTGTTTTTTTTATAACGAACATATAAGCAATTGTTGTCTCTTATAACATCTTAAAATTTATATCAATTTTTCAATAAAACCAATCCACTATGTGATGTTTTATCATTACTAATAAATCTAACCATTGGGTCAAAGAGATTATCGCAATTAAATCCAACAAGTTGGATTTTTGAAGTAGTTGGAATACGATGCCATCTGTACGGGAGAAATCAAACCGAATTTTGAAACAAAGAGTTCTAGAAAATTGGAACGATTTTGTGTAATTTGATTTTAATAATTTGAGAGATATGTAATGAAATTTGTATAAAATTATTATTTTAAGTTTTATTTACATCAATATTTTCAATTTTGAAGTAAACTGCTAAACAGAAATCATTACAATCAAAGCTTTAGTATTTGTTGTTAGATGTCAAAGGTCTAGCATTTTACCGTTTCTACATATACAGGTGTCCCAGAACTCGTAAAGGACCCGTAAACCACAGATTCTGTCTTACATGAACTAATGTCTAATGTGAATCTTTGAAAAAAAAAAACAAAACTCATCAAAAGTCTACCAAAGTGCAATTATAAAAGGAAATCTTATATTAGAGATTAACCAAGTAACTCTTGACTTTTAAGCTCAAATACTTAGATGATTTACGGTAAAACGACATCATCATTGTAAAAATTATTGGGTTAAGCCGTTGCTGACATAAGTATGTTATATTTATTATGTATATATTTATATCACTTTTACTCTCGGAAATGGATGGACAAAAATATCAACTGTCGGAGCCATTTAACCGTGTGAAAAATGCCACTTTTATATGGGGTCTTTGGAAAAAAAAGTATCTGAAGGTGAACAAATGAGACGCTTTTCTGCAAAAAAATTGTGACGCTACAGTACCGAAATTGTATATTAATAGCTACAATTTTATGGCACTAAAATAAAATACTAATGTACGACGGCAAATGTATAAAATAAAAGTGTAATAAAAGTAATACCGACGTAACGCCGTCGTGTCTTGTTTTAATTTTCTCGATAGGTATGTGCTAAAAACTTTTTAACTCAGATAAAAACTACATACAGGTGTCCGGAAAGTCGCGCACCACCGCCATACTGTATCATCGGACAAAGCCATAGATCACCGGAAAAATATAAAAGAAAATCCATGTCTTCAATTTTTCGAGATATGAAGAATTGAACAGTAAAAGTTTAATGCCAAAATTAAAGATTTTTGTGCAATAATTTCACGTTCAAATGAATTTGGTACCTGATGGACACTTTGCGCAAAGACATGATGCAAAAAATCAAAAAAATCTTGCAAAAAATGGCTGAAAACTGTTAACAAAATTTTTGAACAAACAATGTCGATCTGCGTGGCATCGTTCACATAAAATTATAATTACATTATTCGTTTATGAGCCGACCTGACTAACGCCAACAATACAACAGCAACGTTACTATGGCTTTAAATACTAGAAATTTAAATTATTGGGACAACAGTTCAGTAGTGTTGGCATTTTCCTAATTATCTTTTGATCCTCCAGGCCGAAATTTTTTTAAACATTTTTTTGGTACTCTGAGGGACCACCCAATTACCCCCTTTCAAGGAGGTGCGCCATTTTTCGGACACCTGAATATTCTTTAAAATCTCTAAATTCTCTGTAGGTTTTCCTAGGATTCTGCTTGGAGTTTGAATTAATTTTTTCTCTATTGTACAAACATGTACTTTGAATTTATTTTAGATCTTTTTGAATCTACATATTTTGATGTCCTTAGATTCTCTAAACTCTTTATACAGGATGTCTCAGAACTCTAATTTTATTTTGGTCCTAATGCGAAAACAGAGAGTGTGGAATTTTTTTTAACATTTTTTTGGTACTCTGGGGGTTCACCCAATTAGCCCCTTTTAAAGTGGTGCGCCACTTTCCAGACAACCTGTATACAGGTATCCCAGAACGCTCGCACTACTTTTTAATGGGAAATTTGCCATTATAATCTGAGTTGATTACCGTATCGCACAATGTTCAGGCGTTTATAGTATTCAAGTTGCAAGCATTTAAAGTTAATCATTCACAGCGCATTTACGTGCAATTTATGGAAAATTGTTGCTGGTAACGTAGCAACGACATTCAACCCAGATTTAGATGGAGAATTTCTCATTAAACTCATTAAACAGTAGATATGCCAACATTTGCACACATCTCATTAGATTTAGAAGTTCTATGTATATTGTAGCAATGGATGCAAACGATTAACGCTCTATTAAAGTTTGTGTTCGCAAATGCAAAAACAATTTTGCACTCAAATACATTGTATGTAATCAATATTTGTTTTATAATTAAATTTGAATAAGCTCAGTTCATTCTAAGCATACAAGCAAAGTGATTGGACGATCTTAAGAATCAAAAGATTCTGAAGAACCTATAAAAGAATTATTAGATTTGGGTTTAGAATTAATCTAAAAATCTATCTAAAGGTCTATCTATGTACAGGTGTTTCAAAATTAGCGAATTCCGAATTCAGAGCGCAGTAGAGGGAACCCAGTGGTGCCCGTAAATACTTAAAAAAAAAATTTTTAAGCACTTTAATTTTGTTCAATGCGACAACATTGCAAAACCCATATCCTAACCTATCTTATGAGTTCTACTTGAATTGCTTAGATACATTCGAAACCTTAACGAACATTGTCAAATAATGTCAATTTTGACACTTTTAAGCAGCTTGCTCACTAAAGAAATATGCACATCTAACTGCCGACCCGAGTTTCGTGTGCTAATTTTGGATCGTTGCGTTAAGCGGCAAGAATCTGCTTTTCCATGTGTGGAATCTGCGTCCAGCGACAAAAGACTTCTGAAACTGGCTGACGCAGTCGATTGGGCTATCGCTCATGGTATAGGCGAGCAGCTACCACAGATCTGTTATCTGATGCCTCCAAAACCAAGCACATGTCCTGGGTATTCATTATTTGAATAAAAATCCATCATTTGAATCAAATTTTTAGTGAGGTGACAGATTTTGACAAAATTTATAGTTGCCTGCATTCATAGTAACAGACTAATTTCTAGCCACGTTGCCGTTCCATTTTTAAGAAAAATTACAAAAATTTAAGATCAAATAAAGCAAATTCTTCCAGAAATTTTTTTACATTGTTATTATCCACAATCATCAACACCGTAAATAACAATAAACACTGGAATTTTTACCCTGCATTTGAAGACAATGCAGTTCAAAGAGTGTACATTCAGATCAAGTATCTTTGTGGGAAAGTCCCCAGTCTTTTTGTCCGGAAAGTGGCGCACCACCTTGAAAGAGGGTAATTGGGTGGTCCCCTAGAGTACCAAAAAAATGTTAAAAAAAAATGCCAGACTCTCTGTTTTCGCAGGAGGACCAAAAGAAAATTAGGAAAATGGCAACATTGCAGAACTGTAGCCTCCATAAATTAATTGTGTTATTCTCTAAGCAAAAACTGTGTACTGTAGCTATGTTACTCTGTACGCTACAGTATGAAAGTGAAAATGATATTCCTTAACAAAAAATTTCTCTTTCACGTACATTCTGAAGCTTACAGCTCTGTAAAGTTATGGTGAGAGAAATCGCCGCTATAAGATAATAAAGTCTTTGCAACTGACTGATTTTGTAACACGGCCTCCTCCATAAAAAGCTAGACTTTCGTCTATCCGGCCTCGCGCGTGGGGCCAATCTTTGTGTTTGACACATGCCAGATATCCGGATATCTGGCTTAATGGGATCACCCATCCGTTCTTTTGATCAGTTACGTACTTACTTGAGTTTACCATTTATTTGGATTAAAAGCACGTACTAAGGAATATTTTCTTTGTTTAAAAGTTTAAATTTTAACCAAGTTATGCAACTGCACATGCACCGTATGTCAGCGCCCCTAGCGTCAAATTCACTCCCACGCGCGAGGCCGGATAGACGAAAGTCTAGCTTTTTATGGAGGAGACCGTGTTTTGTAATAATCTAGTTATTTGACCAAACGTCAAATATTCCTTTTGAGTGTCTTATTTTTATCACAGCAGCAAGATAACAGAAATCAAATTGTCCCAATCTTTCTGTACCTTCTTTTGGATGAAGATGACAGAAGGTAGGACTAGACTGATGGTTCTAGCAGACCTATTTTATTTTTTCGGAATATCTTATTGTATTCCATTAACCTCAAATAGTCCTCAGACTGCTGAGAAGTAGTATTTGACGATCTGCGTGGTGCGCGACTTTCCGGACATTCTCTATGTAAGATAAGCAAAATTATTCAATAATTTTCAAAAGTCTGGCAACCAAATGCTTGTTTTTGGTTTTAAATTAGACGAAAATCTACTACAATGAGCTCACTCTGTACACTTTTTTCGGGTCAGCAAAATGCGTTAAAAATGCTTACAAATTTCTTTTTAGAAATTTCATAGACCTAGAATTAGCTATTTGTGTACCAAGGCCAAAAAGTGGTTCTTTTTTTTTTAATGGCCGAGGCGCTAGCCGAGGCCAGAAAGATGGCGAGGGCAAAATGTCACTTTTTGGCCGTGTTACACACAAGATTTTTTAGGCGACATCATTAAATTTACAAGTTAATTAATTTTTATTTATGATTTATTGATTTAATCAATTATAACAACTGAATAATTGTAAATATTTATGAATCCTTCAGAAAAGTTCATATTTTCCTTATTTACATTTGCAGTTTCAGCACGTGTAGCTTCACAATTTGTATGAATTAGGTTTAATGTGTTTTTTAATGTTGTTGCAGGAGCACTGCTAGACATGTTCATTTTCAGTAATTCAACACGTCTTTGTTGCACTTTACAGCAGTTTGTCGATTTGATTTTACCCAAATAATTATAAAATTGAGGGTAATATCGGTATCTTGACGTAATATGCAAAACTATGGATAGATGGCGCCACCATAGATCGGCCGAAAATGTTTGCGGCCAGAAAAGACTCACTTTTAGGCCGCTTTTAAGGCCTAAAAATTTCATTATCAGTTTAAGTCACCTAAAAAATTATTTTTTTGAAAGAATTATCAAATATCGTAAAGGTTAACTTAGTTAGCTCTAATTTTAGACAAACCATCATAAGGTTTATATAGAAATACGTCTAAAATGGTCGCTCAACAATCAGAATGGAAGAAGAAGAAAAAGAAGAAACCTGTCATTTCTAAAATCTGCAGTCGAGGACAAGTTTCAACGAACTTACAATAGATATACTTCTTTCGGTCGATTTAAAACTAAGGATTGACTTTTAGAGTTTTTAGACTGACTTGTCATCACAAGATCACAAAATTATTTCAATAGGTCTTTCATGACAAAACGTCTTTTTCACCGACAAGTCCCGTTTTGGGTTTAGACAATGATCAGTAGAGATTAAAAGCTATAACATTCTTTATTATTTTAAAGTAAAATAATAATGATATCGGATTATCAAGTTTTTAAATTTTGGTCTTAAATTCAAATTTTATTAATTACATTTTATAAGAGGGGTTCAAGAACTTTTAACTTTAGAGCTGAGCAAGTTCTTTAGTCTAGAATAATTGAGTTCATTTATAAAATTAATTGCACGTTGACCCCTTCAATATCGCTACAATTGAGTTCTACTGTATAAGAAGAGGGACTTGTCAAGAGATTATTGTTTTTTACGCAATTATGTTGTTAAATTGTAGTTTTAGATCCCATCGGATATGTTGTGACAGTTCTGTGACATCAGCAATTGGAATGGTTGAAATAAATCAACAAGTTATTCTACACATGTATTATCAAAACAAAATTATAAATTGAAAAATTAAGCTAAAAGTACCTCAATATCGTCCCGAAACATCGGTACTACGCTCAGATAGAATGTATGGCACCTCTGTTTACATTACTTACATATAAATTACAATGTAACGGCAGTTATTGTCTTCAAATTTGATGGAAACTTGTGAAACTCGCGGGAATTTCACAAATTTTATCATTCACTACGGATAAGTTACACAACAACGTACTTATACGATAGAATTTATAATAAACTAACATATATTTAACAAGTCGACCCATTAGCTAAAACTTATCTAAACTTGAATTACTTGTAATTAACATACTTGGAGCTATTTATACATTTAAGTTAAACTTAACCGATTTGATCGTCGTTTAAATAAAAATTGGTCCCTAAACTTGAACAGAGAAGAACAAACGTAATAAATAATCCCAACGAACGTCAAACAGCCGCAATAACATTTAAATATTTGAATCAACAACAAAGTCTACTACTGACACAGTTATGGCTCTAAACGACATCGACTATTATGACATGATATGTACACTGAAGATATCAACACAGTGTTGGAAGTTACCATAAACAGATGTCCAAAGTCACAAATCGCAATGTTTTCTATTGTATTATTGTCAAATGGTGGTCTTTCGTGGCGATTTAATGATTTTGCGACATGCCTTGTCTCACATAAATTAAAACAAAAAAAGAAAAAACGGAGTGTTGTGTGCTAGACCGACAGTTGTTGCGGCTAGTTGTTGATGTCTTTTGACATTTCGATCAATTCTTGAGGGTCAGCGTTTAACCTGTCAGTTTCAGGGTGTTTGTCTAATTCTCCCACACTTAAGATGTCCACAAGACGAGCACCGATACAGTCACACATGACGTTGACGGTTGTACGGAAACGGTCCCTGTAACGGAATAGAAAGTTAGACAAATTTTCTTAAAATTTACCAAAAGAAAACTATAAAACCTAACAACAATGCGGTTGTTGGTACCAGAAGATGTTACAATAACTAATACAAAGAGTTCATCGCTAACGCGCGTAGATCACCTGAAGAGAAGAAGGTCACAGCACAATAATAAAATGTTTTATATTCAGTTAGAGTTGATGTGTCAATGACCGCCAGTTTCGAAACCATTTTTTTTAATACTAAAAACGTGAATAATGCAATCAAATGTCAAATAGAAGTTATCTTTAATTGATAATACGAGTCATGTCTTCGATTGAATAAGCAGTTTTTGATTATGTCAAACTATTTGACATTTAGTCATGCATATTAGTTTGAGATGAGATATTACATTGGTCTAAAAAATCAAAAAAAGATAAATTAAAAACCAACTGAAACAATTAATCAACACGTGGAATCAAAAGCATCAAAAGCAATAATTCAAAGTAGTATAATTTAAAGATTGATTCTTAAGAACAACACAAAAATAGAAGAAAACATTCCAAAGAGACTAAGGAAGAAGTATCAAAAAGCAAGAGAACTTAGCTAAAGAACTCAAAAAACTGTTTAAAGAATTAATCCAAAAAAGAAATCAACCAAACAAGATAAATTAGTTTAAATGAAAAAATAAAAAAAAAAACTCTAAAGAAACTTTCTTGTAGACACCTACATTCAGAATTCTCTAAATTTCTGAAACTTTCTAAAATTTTACTAGATTATTCTCAATATTCCCAAACATACTGTGTATGTTCTATACATCGTTTTTTCTGCAGAGAAATTTCGCTTTACAAAACAGCAGTTTTTGAAAAAATCAGCAAGATTTGAAAGAGATAAGTTAAATACTGTAATGGATACATCTCATTTTGATCAATAGATGACTCCACAAGCTAAAATGAAAAACAAAGTTATGGAGTAATCAAATTCCTGCTAATCTGCACTGAAAATAACAAAAACTAGTTTTTTACTTATACTTTCACCATTCGGTGACAATTTGATAATTTTTGTTTGACATTCTCCAGAAATTGCAGGACTATAAAAAATCAGTATTGTGTAACTCGCTCTGCTGAATGACCAATCACAGAGCCGTATTTTAAATTTGACGCCAACAAAAAATTCTGTGCAGAAAAAAATGATGTTTAGATTTTGTCCTTTATTTGCTAGGATTCTGATCTCAGAAATTTTTGAGATTTCCTAGATTCCTTTGATTCCCAAGTTTTTTGCAATTCTCCAGACTCCCATCCACTTAATAAATATCCTGGTTCGTACTATTCGTATACATAATTTCAAAATGTTGAAATTCGTAGATTTTCTGAAATTACAGTAATCGCGTAGATTATCCTTTAAGATTCCTAGATTCTAGGCATTTTGTACATAATATTTCCTATATTGCCTACTCCTTAAATTCTCCTACCATAGATTTAGCAAACTGCAAATTCCTGTAATTCTTTGGATTAACTAGATTCTCCTAGATCTTACTAAATTTTCTAAATTCCAAAGACTTTCCTCTAGCATTCTCTAAATTTTCTAGATTTTCCTAATTTACCTAGAATTCACAATATTCTCCTAAAATCCCTTAAATTTCCTTAAATTACCCTTTAGATTCCTTTGATTTTGTAGAATCTTTGACATTTCATAGATACTTTAAATTTCTTAGATTTCTCAGAGTTTCGGAAATGTTTCACGATTACCACCTTTGCCAACTTTCCGTAAAACCCAACAATTTAATTCAAAATTTAGAATGTCAAATTATTGAAACAAGTTTATATATAGAAAACTTCAAAGTTCAAAAAAAAAATGTTAAATACAATTTTGAAGAAGCCCCGTATACGTCTTTCTTATAGGATCTAGTGAAGAATTATTAAATTGAGGATGGAAATTGTTTCTAATTGTGTCTGCGAAAAAAAACGACTACAAAATACAAAAAAAAAAGAACAAAAAAAGAATAATAGATGAATGTTAGAAGAATCTCAAACATTCAAAACCTTTTACAAAAAAAATCAACAAATAAAGAAACTTTATAGGATATATGTATAGAATCTGAAGAATTTAAAGAACTAGTAACGAGGCCTCTAAAAAGAGTTTAAAAGATATAAAATGAAAAAAAAACGAATTGTGATTCTACACAGAATTATAAATCTAAATAACTGAAATTGAATCGTTCTCAGAAGCGGATATAAAAATATGTATTAGAAAGTCGAAAAGTGAAAAAATTTAGATAAAGAAGATTGATGGGCAAAATGAACCGAAGATGAAATTAATAATTACATTATCTGAAAGTCACCAACTCATCACCATTCAACTTAAAAATAAATTACCAGAAAATGGTGTTTTGCGCACAAATACCATATGAATAAAAAATTTCAGATTTAGTTATCAGCGATTTTGGTATTTTTTTTTTGTGGTAGGAATAACAAAAATATTCTGAATTAAATCCTGGGTATAAAATAAATCTGTGTTATATGAAATACATCTGCTATCAGTGACAAGAGTGTATTGCAGATTTTTATTTTAAACTAAAGTTTTGGGGATATATGGGGAGCTGCATTAAGTTAAAAATGCATTCAGATCAAAGTAGAAGTGCTGAAAGTAGGAACAAACGCCACACTCGAGCTCATGAAAGCTTTTATGAGCAAAGGAGAATTTTTTAATTGACATAATGCTTGCACTTGAAATATTTCCGGTATTTTTTACAAAAAAATGCAAGGGCCTACATCAAAAACCATATATTTAATTGAATTCAGGGAATTTAGTTTTACAATTGCAACCTAATTTTCGCCATTATCTCTCCATTTTCGCTATTTTCTCTCGAAATTGATTTTGCAACATTAGTTCAAAAAAAGAAAAACAGGAAGAATTAGGGGTGATATAGCAAAAACAGTATCACATTTAAAAGAGGCGGACTTTGTGTGACTCTACTATTATTATCACTTTTTATCCTAGGGACCATAAAACAACAAATTTTTGATGAAAATAGTTTTTTCTATTTCGCGTTCATAATGAAGATATTTCGATACGCGTTTGAGCGTATTTAGGTATCGTAATAGACCAATCCCGTGCCAATATTTCCAGGAACTTATATTTTTCTTAAGTTTGCAGCAGACAAACCGTCAACCTGCCGTCAACGTTGACAATTTAGATTTTGGTTTTGATGAAACATGAAAAATCGATCAATACACTATTATTTCTTGTTGTACTTAGCTTAATAATTTTGCGGAGAAAAACTCTTTGGATGCAAGAGAATCATCATGATCATGATCAACATCTTCGCTCTCTTGGCTCCCTTGCGCTCCGGTAACCTTAAAACCTCACACCTGTCAAACTGACTGAAATTGGATTTGGCTACTTCGAATTTTTTTCCCGAACATTTTGCAAATGCTAACTACCCTAAAATTCCATAGATTTCGAAATCAAGTTTTTTCGTTTAAAATAAGGCGAAATAGAAAAAATAGCCGTATGATACTTGTTCATAATGCATTTTGCCGCACTTACTACTTTATGACACTCCTCGCTGCGCTCGTCGTGTCTTAAAAACGTGCGTGCGGCAAAATGTTCATTATGAAACGCGTTTCATAATATACTATTTTACAAAACAAAAAAATCTTAAGAAAGTTTAATTTTGTTGTGTAATTGCATTGTTTTTTCTCATACACGTCACAAATCTGTTTTTGCCAAATTAAACTGTCACTTATTCTTGATCTCAACGCCGCTTCGATTAGCATTTATATCTATCACCCTGTATACTCTTCGCTCCACTCACCAGAGTTTGCTGTTCGTCGAAAGCGAAGCTTTAAAATAGCTTTTAATTTAAATCTCCGTAATTAACAAAAGCGCTCTGGATATGAATCCTGATCGCAATACGAGTATTCGAGTAATGTTAGAAAACATTACAAAGCAACTCACAATAGCCAATCGACCGCCAGGATGTTAATAACTTCCTCCGCCGGCAATCCCACCGTATCCAGCACCATCACCATAGTGACTAGACCGGCTTGTGGTATCCCCGCCGCCCCTATGCTAGCTGCCGTCGCCGTCACACTGCAACAAACCGACAAATAATCCATGTCCGCCGCCAATACCAAACTCATTACCAAACCGCCACAGTTTGTCCGAATGATAATGACTTGTTTTGCAGTTGAGCGATGAAAATAGCAGCCACAGCTTCATATAAAGCAGTACCGTCCATGTTGATGGTGGCACCCACAGGAATGACGAAACGGGTGACGCGTGGATCGAGACCCATGCGATCCAAAGTTTGGATGGTAATGGGCATGGTGGCGGAGCTGGAGGCGGTACCGAAAGCGGTGGCAAGAACTTGACTGAGTTGAGCGATCACTTTGAATGGAAGGCGGCGAACGGCGATGAAGAAGATAAGAGAGATGGTGCCAAAACCGTGGAGGAATAGGCCGAGTAAGACGGTCATGAAGTAGTAGCCAAGACGCTGGAGTTGCTCCCAGAAGCTGTCGGTTTCTACCATCTTGCTGGCAACCAAGAAGAACACACCGAGGGGAGATATCCTAAAAGAACAAATTATATGAAAGACTAAAAGGGGTTTAACATAGGGAAATAAGAGTTTTGAACAAATGGAAAATTGGAAGTTATTTCGTCGGCGTAAGTTCTAGAAAGTCTATTGTAGACCAAAATGATCAATTTTAAAAGCATAACATGTATAACCATGATAAGATATACTGATGGTAAATTAAATCTTTAATTTAAATTAAACAATTAACCTCAAGTTAAAATGACTGTTTTTCCGCCAATCAAATGGCAAATCAATCGTCCAATTATTATTATTAAAAGATTAACTTAATTTTAACTAAATTATTGTGTAAATCGGCTCTATGTATTTATGATTAATCAAAATTACCGTGAACTTGGTTATTTGAATTTTGATACATTATGATAAATTAAGAATGATAACTTGTCACTGACCTGGCTACATTTTGAAAACAAGAAAATAACCAAAAGATAATAAAACTTTAATTAATAATTTCCAATCTTAATCGTTATGATAACAACTAGAAAAAAAGAAATTTAAGATTAGGTTTGTCAAAACTTGAACATTTACGTAGAGACGCCTTAAGGTCGATTGAAGTCCCGGGCGTTTGAGAAGATATTGGACCCCTTAAAAGTGAATACTAATACAGTGCAATTAAAAATTAATTTGCTCGCAGTAAACCGCCACGTCCTAAAGTAATACAGACTAAATTGAAAACAAACATTTCAGTGCTACCACCAAGTTCTTATGCAAAAATTTTAGAAAATTTCAAGGAATTTATGCGCACTTTTCAATATATTTATTTCTGCCTAATTTGTCTTTTTTAGATTCACTTCAGATTGTTTGTTTCGGATTTTCTAAATACTTTTTTAGATTATGATTCTTTTCGATTATTCCGAACATTTTCTAGATTCTCCATATGTTCGCTCCAGATTCATTTTAGCTTTTTTCTTGATTGTGTGGATTTTTGCTTTGCTTTTGCTTAGATTTATTTTAAATGCTCTTAATTTACTTTGAACTTTTCATCCTCTTTAATTCTTCTGAAGTTTTCATAGTCTCTAGTCGAAGAAAAAATACACTGTAAAACTCGCATGAAATGTCCATTTTCCACTCGTATAAATAGTTTCATTCGCCTTCGGCTCGTGCACAAATGTTTATACTTTTGAGAAATGAGTACCACTTATCCTCGTTGTACAATACATATACTATATTTTCATCTATTCTCTAGATTATCTAAATTCTTTTTAGATCCTTTCTAGATTTTCGTAAAAAAATACATCTAATACTTCGTACACTGTTGATTTCTTTTGGATTATCTTTGTCCCTCTTTTAGAGTTTAAAACTCATAAATTAATTATTATTCTCACATTTTATATTAATAAATTCTGTAATAGTAAGATTCGTTAATTAATTTTAATTTTACAAATTTGTACAAACATGCAGAACTCAATTTTAATAGTTAATTTTTTTAGATTCTTCTACAAAAGTTGATTTTTGAATAAAGAAACTATAATGTTTTCGATTCGTTTTAATTATTTTAGACAAGTACATAGAATTTATATCAGATGCTTTTGGATACCATAGATTTGTCGTAGATTCTTCTTATATTTTCTAATACTTAGGTATTCTATTCTTTATATTTCCCTCGGATACTTTAGTTCTGTTTAATTTGCTTGATTATTTCTGGATTTTCTACATTTTCTAGGCTATGCAAAATTATGATTGAATTTTCTTTGGATTCTTTTTTTTAAATTCCTATTGGATTCTCATTAGATTTTTTATAGCTTTTTTTAAGTTTTTTCCTTCGGTTTAACTTTAGATCCTCGCTATTTTCCGTAAATCCATTGGATTCTCTTTAGATTTGGTACTTCACAGTTTCCTCAAATTCTCTCCTTGGAGTTTATATTCATATATTCTGCATAAATTTATTTTCAATTTTTTCACCCTTGCATTTTTTTTAGATTCTTTTTGGGTGGATTTACTTTGGTCTCTGTATTATAACGGGTGTACAAAAATAATTATATTTGGAGTAGGCTCTGAAATTTTGAATTGGCGTTTCTAATAACAGCAGTGTTGTTGTAATTCATGTGCCCTGGTGAAAAAAAGATCTTCCTTAAGGTTTTTCATTCGCTTTGGTCTTGTGCAATTCATTGCCAATTTTCACTAGCTCCCCTAATGTAATGTGTGAGTAGTCTTGCTTTGCTTTTCTCTTTAGTGTTCTCGTTAAACGTCATGTTTAACAATTTGTCAATTTTTAACATTACCTCTCTACACTGTAAAAAACTCGCAGAACTTGAATCTTCACCGCCTACCCCAAATTTATTTTTTTTCCAAACGTCACAAAAAGTCACTATTTTTTAGTCATCTTTAGACAGTAAAGTAGGCAATTTTGTTATAAGTAATGAAAAGCGCTAGTTGTCATGGAAACACTTTTGCTGCCTAGGCAGAAAAAGTACTTTTTGTGACGGTTACTATTTGAGACTTACATTTTGTATGGCACTTGCACGATTTTAAATTTTAAAACCAAAATTTTTCACATTAAATGTCACCAATGACAACTACATGCATAGCCATCAATGTTTTTAGTTCAATTTGCGTTCACTCATTGTCGGTCGTGGAACTGAATCTAACGTTTGGAGAAAAAGTTGTATTTGTTATTTGGCCGAAAAGTGGCTTTGCTGTCTCGCAATTTTGCATACGCTCGGCTATGCTACGCTTCGCCTCGCTACTGCAATTTAATTGCTCGACAAAAAGTACCACTTTTCTGCCGTATAACAAAATCTACTATTTTTACGCACGTTACTATTTTACACTGAATTTGGAGAGCTCTTAAACTCAAACAAACTGTCACTTGAAGTCTTGTTTTTTTTTCTATTTTTTGTAGATCGTGTTTAGAGCCTTTAGATATACATGATATATTATACCGATTTTCTTCAGGTTTTTCTTACATCCTCAAAATTCTTTTGAGACTTTCTATTTTTGTTGCTTTGTCATTAAAACTTGATGTTATTAAAAACATTTGGGTTTTAAACGCTTTCATTTTTTCGTTCCTCTCATTATTAAGTAGTATAGATAGTTACACCTATTTGTAGTTTATATTTTATGGCCGATTTTTTTTTTATCAAAGAATAGTTAGTAACATACAACATACTTATTATTATTATTATTGTCAAAAGTTTTGGACGGCTGAAACCACAGCAAACAGTTCATCGTTTCGCAGTTGAAAGCCGATATTTGATATGAACAAACAAAGAGCACTCACCATATGACCCAACCAGTTATAATCATCATAGCTTCGCTTAGGTTGTTAAAAAACTCCACTAGACTCTTTCCTTTCTCCCCCATTTTTCCCAAACTGATGCCAAGAACAATGCTGAAGAGAACGAGACCCAAAACATTTGTGGTGTTGTCGTAATTTTCTTTGAATGGCCATTTCACAAGTTCCGACGATAAGACGTTGTCTAAAGTTTACGTGAAGTTAAAACATAATTGTTAAAAAACGAAATAGTAATACCTTCGTCGCCGGTGAAGTTTTGAGGTTTGATCAGGACAGTTTGTGACTGAAAAAAATTGACTGAAATAATTATACAGCAGACATAAATGACGTTTATAAACAATAGCTAGCTAAATATTTTTCATTTCCTTTCTCAATTGTCTTCGTTTTCTATTCTGGCCTACATCTAACTGTTTTTCATTAAAATCGCAGGAATCTTTGTGCTGCAAACCAAATATTATCCACCTCCGTTAAGAGTTTTAAAATGAAAACTTTATTCGTGCTTTGAATAATTGCTGCGCACCGAACAACAAAGCATGATTTCTTTTGCGCTCGTTACCACGACAACCGTTCGATCTTTGGCGTGCAATCCTGCTTCGTTGCGAGGATTTTCAGGATTTATTTCTGTCAACTTATTTCTGACCAATCAATACTCAATTAAGACGAGAGCAGAAAGCAAAAAACTCACCTGTTGGATGCAGGCTTGGACTAAATTAGGCGGGAAGAGATTTCTGCAAAGAAAAAGAAAAAATCGTTAAGAAATTCTTAAAATCGCATTTTTGTCGGTACTGTTTTACCGGACGGATATACTATAGTGACATGAGATCATTAGCATCCATATCAAAATTTCCTGCCGCAATAAGCCATGTCCTGCTGCATTTCGTTACGGGCTGTACTCATGTGAAGAATCAACGCGGAAATAAACAGTGTGACATTTTTGCGAAAATTTGTTCAAACTAAATTAAGTGCAATAACAACATTTCATTTTTTTTATACTTAAAAATAAGTTTGTTCTGTGATATTATTTCATGTTTATTTATTAAAGTGATTTTATCTAAAAGTTTCATTGCAAAGTCAGATCAGCTGTGTAGGTGTTTAATATTTTGGTTTTAATTAGTTGCAAATAAAGAAAATTTGACATACAATCAAACTTACATAAATAACGTGCAACCTAACTTTTCCGTTGTGTCAAAAAATGTGGCTTTATTGACAATTGACAATCAGTCAAAGTGTCAGAACCAGAATTTTCAAGTCTTATCATTGAAAAAACAGTTTTTTGCTTATGTCAAAAAAACTGCGTTGTCAAAACTTTTAATTAACGATCTTTAGACAAGTGTAATTTTTGAAACGTTTGCCAAAAAATCAAAATAATTTGTATCTAAAAGGCAATTTTTCTTACAGAAAATTTTTGTAGGCGCCAAATTTAAAATGTGGCTCTGTGAATTGTCGTTTAGCAGAACGGGTTACAAAATGCTGATTATTTTTTAATTTCTGCAATTCCTGCGAAATGTCAAACAAGAATTGTCACATTCGTCAGACTGTCACAAAATTGTAGGAGCATCAGCAATAAACTTTGGGGTCAATTTCAAGTCTGTTTGCGACGTCGCTATTTAGCGACGTTGCTAAGGTAGCCGTGATGTAATTGGCGTTGTAACGTCGCAAACACCTTTAGCAACGTCCCTAAATGACTTGAAATTGACCCCTTATGCCCGTTTGCACCGGTTACAGTTAAGGGTTTGGATTAACTAAACGTTAGTTAAAGTCAAGCGTTCGTTAAAGTTAAATTGCGTTGCACCACACTTTTTGATCTGCCAGTTAACTAACTGGAGGTAACGTAAGGTAACATAGGGTAACGGACAGTGTTTGACATTTTGAAAAAAATCATTAGAGAAAAGCCAGAAGTTAAAGTGATTTAAAATAGTAATGGTACAATTTCCTCTACTTTTCATTTAAGTTTACGTTGCTCGTGTTATAGGAATTGCAAGCAAAACGAATTCGCTCGACGAATTTTACACCAGACGAAAAAGTGTTGTGTTTGAGCTTGGTCAAAAAGTATGATAATGTAATAGAAAATAAAAAAACTGATTCTTGCTCTTGGAAACAAAAAGAATGTATGGAATCAAATCAATGATGAATTTATTGCTCAAAATATCATAAGTGTTCGGCGCAGTAAAGAAGTATTAAAAAGATTTTACGAAAATAAGAAAAAAGTGATTAGAAATTTTGCTGCGACGGAGAGGAAAGAAATCATGAAAACGGGCGGAGGTTCAGTGTCGTTAGATCAAACGAAAAGTGATGCTACGTTTGAATTAACGATGTCGATTAAAAAAGCGACATGAATTCGCACCTATCGTAAGGGTACTCCAAACGTTTTTCTATCATCATCAACAACCTTAAGCAACAAGCTATCGATAAACCAAATCTTTTTCTAAAATTTGCGTCGTCGTACGGGTCAAAACTGTTATTTCTTGTATACAGGGTGTTATGGAAATGAGTACACAAAATTAAACTGGTAAGAGAACTCACCATATGCAACAACTTTTTTATGTTTTACTTTATGTTAAACTTAATAGTTCTAAACACCACCGCAAATTAATTTAGAATGGTCATTAATAAAGTGTTTTACAAGTGAACTTATAACGCAGAGTTTTTTTTATGCTTTTTTGTTCTTTAATTTTATAGCAATTCAATGGTAGGTGGGCGACTCGTCAAAATGTAGGGGGGAAAAATTAGTTTAAAAACATGCGATTTCAAAAAAAAATTATTAAGAAAAGTTGTTGCAAATAGTGAGTTCTTTTACCAGTTTAATTTTGTGTACTCATTTCCATAACACCCTGTATACTTGCCGCGGTAAGCCATTTAAAATAAAATCTATTTCTTTAAGATCGTCGTCGTCGTCCAACACCATTACATTGAAATTATTATAAATAAAAGCCATTTCGGCACTTTTTGAAGTCAATTTTTACAAAATAATGAACAATTACTTTATAGTATTTAAGTTTTAAACCGTACCTTCTCCAGGGATTAAATTAACTGACAGATAGATGTCATTTATGGAAGATTAGGAACCGGTGCAACGCAATCTATAAGTTAATCTGCGTTTAACTTAATCTTTAGATCTAACTGTAACCGGTGCAAACGGGCATTAGTGTTGTTATTTTCAGTTTAGATTAGCAGAAATTTCATTATAATTTGATATTTTTCATCATTAGGTATATTTTGCCATTAATAAAATTAACATTGTGGATATACTTTGCAATACCTAAAATGTACCATTTCAAAGATATTTTAATTTTTCTAAAATAAAATAAAATTTCCACAACAAAGAAAAATTATTCCTAATTTTCGTAAACAGATGAGCAAAAAAATAAATTTTGTTTTATTGGATCTACTCAAAACCGCCACATTCATTGAAAAATAATATACAGGTTGTGATTTGTGGGCAATTAATTCATAACTTCCAATGGAACACTATATTTTTATTGAAGAACTACATAAAATTAAATTTTGCGTTGATTTCACGTATTGCCACTTTTCCAAAGCTTGACTAAAATACATATTTCTCAAAATTAAAATTTTTTTTACAAAATTTCCTATTGGACGATACATAAATCGTCGGTTTAAGTTGTTAAGTTGTAAGGCCATTTTTTAACAAAATGCGTTTTTAATTTTATAAAAAGGATAACAGATTAGTACATCATTGGATCCTTTGATGTTTGATTTCCGAATTAAGAAACATTCTATTTTCATTCCCCAAATTTTCACATCCCAGATTTGACGACAAATATGTAAAAAAATAAGATTTCTCGACCTCGGTGAAAAAAAATCGAAATGGACTTTGCAACTTAACGACTTAAGCCGGCGAAAATACTTCGATTTCTCAGTTTCAATGTTTACAGCACATCTCTCTTGCTACCAAAAGCCTAGACTACAACAAAACAAAAATTCTAATTGTCATTTGCACGGGATTTATGTGAGCTCAACTGTATTAAAAATCAAGGGTGCTCCTAACGTTGTTATAGTAACGTGTGAACATGTGAATACGTGATCACAACAAGCGTTGAAGTGGGGGAGTGTTTGCTCCTAACGCGGGCAAAAATAATTTTTTCTTCAAACGTCACAAAAAGTCACTATTTTTTAGTCGTTTATAGACAGTAAAGTAGGCCATTTTGTTATAAGTAATCAAAAGCGCTCGTTGACATGGAAACACTTTTGCTGCCTATGCAGAAAAAAGTACTTTGTGTGACGGGTACTATTTGAGACTTACATTTTGCACTTGCAGTTGCACGATCTTAACTTTGAAACTCTTTGAAACCAATATTTTTCACAGTAAATGTCATCAATGACAACTACACGCATAGCCATTCATGTTTATAATTCAATTTTAAAAACTTTCAAAAAGTAGTATTTGTTATTTGGCCGAAAAGTGACTTTGCTGTCTAGCAATTTTGCATACGTTCGGCTACGTTACGCTTCGCCTTGCTATTGCAATTTAATTGCTCGACAAAAAGTACCACTTTTCTGCCGTATAACAAAATCTACTATTATAAATAAAAATCACATTTTCAACATTCTTAGACGATTTTTGGTGACTTTCATTCTGACACTACTTTGTGCTAAAACGCGAATCACTAAAAATCGTTTAAGAATGAAGGTTACGTGCAAACTTGGCCAGCTTGTTCTAAAACAAATCGAAATAAATGCCGTAATATACAGCGTTGTCCCAGAACTCGTGACCCAGAAAAAAAGGCTTATAGAGGCAACAATTCTAAACCAAAATTTTTTTGCTCAAAAAATTATCGAGTTAAGACAAAAAAACGGTAGCCAATTCCGAAGCTGAACAGTATTTGAAAATCGGTAACTATGGACACATACTACCATCCATTGGTCAGAGGAACTCTCGTTGCCTAGAATATATTACTCCATCTCTAGAATAAGCTTCCGGGATTGGTTGTTAAACTTTTATCCATTCTCGAATACTATTAAACTTAATCAATTTTTGTTTTAAAATTTACCATCTGTATTGCTGTCGGCATCCTCCCTTGCTCTATGGGTCATGAGTTATGGGACACCCTGTATACTAGAGCTCAGTACTATCGATCCACTTATTAAAAAGTAAAGTTGGCAGCAGCCCTTAGCATTTTTTTTCGGTAACAGTTGGCAGAAAAAAGGGTTTGACCTTGAAGCAATTGTGACATGCGTAGAAGCTAATCGTGGTGCGCAAGTTTTCCAAAACTTATTAAATCCTTATTTAAATCTCTCTTTTGAAACTAAGCTTTGATTAATTCTTAACTAATGTTAGATGTTGACACCAAACTTTGACAACGTGTTAACCTTCAAAATCGATATTCAATTTTCCCCTAATTTTCTCCGTAAGTAATTGAAAGCCGGATTTACAGCCAAGAATTTTAGGAGAGTGGACTGAGCAATGAGCTGGACTTAGAAAATAGTATCTAAAATTGGGTTCGTCCACTTCTTGCTCTTGTTCAAATTTCGAACTCGGACTGAAATATAGACCGTTCCGCAACTTGTTTTTGAATATACTATTTCAGATGACACATAAAAGTCACTTTACGTTTTTTGACATTTAAATGACAATTGATAGTTGACATTGCCCAAAATTTTGTTACCGCAACTGGACAAGTTTTACATTTTTGTAGAAAATAGGTTATCCATATAAATGTGTAAAGTCCGTTTTTTTTTTAAAACCACCAACACCGAGAAAATAGTTGTAAAATTTTTGACATTTCTGAAAATTAGGCAGTGTTTCCGTTAAAAACGTTTCTTTTACAGTCTGTTGGATTGCAAATCAAATGATTTAATAGTGAAAAGACTCGGCACAGCCTGAAAGGCCGTTTTGTGTAATCAAATTGTCAATTAGGCAGCTAACCTATTTGATTTTATCACCAAAAAGACCATCGACGACGTTGCCGGTTGTAAAGTGGTGGGAGAGTGCGGTGTTGGTGGTTTTTTAATAAAAAACGGACTTTAGGTATTTTTAACATCTTTATAATTTTTATGCATGATTTCAAGTTGAAGTTCTACAAATTGTAAAAAAGAGAATTAAACTTTTCAAGAGCACTTTTATGTGAAAAGTTTAATCGAAATTGTAGGAAATCGTTTCTTCGCTATAATAGTACCCTAATGAGCATTTCTAAAGAAATTTATTCAATTTATTGATTAAATTCCTAAAATCGACTTTGAATTTTATAATAGTGTATTATGAAACGCGTATCATAATGAACATTTTGCCGCACACACGTTTTTAGGTCATAAAGTAGTAAGTGCGGCAAAATGCATTATGAACAAGTATCATACGCTATTTTTTCTATTTGGCCTTATTTTAAACGAAAAAACTTGATTTCGAAATCTATGGAATTTTAGGGTAGTTGGCATTTGCAAAATGTTCGGGAAAAAAATTCGAAGTAGCCAAATCCAATTTCAGTCAGTTTGACAGGTGTGACGTTTTGAGGTTACCGAAGCGCAAGGGAGCCAAGAGAGCGAAGATGTTGATCATGATCATGATAGTTCTCTTGCATCCAAAGAGTTTTTCTCCGCAAAATTATTAAGCCAAGTACAACAAGAAATAATAGTGTATTGATCGATTTATTATGTTTTATCAAAACCAAAATCTAAATTGTCAACGTTGACGGCAGGTTGACAGTTTGTCTGCTGCAAACCTAAGAAAAATATATGCTCCTGGAAATATTGACACGGGATTGGTCCATTACGATACCGAAATACGCTCAAACGCGTATCGAAATATCTTCATTATGAACGCGAAATAGAAAAATACGATTTTGATAACAGTCAACCATTTCCAACATCCATTTATGCCAAAAACATCTCCAGTGTATATTTTATTTTAATTTCTGCTTGTAAAGTCAGAATTACATATTTTTTTATTATACTGGATGAAATTAAAAATTAAACAACCAGGTGAACATTAAAATCAGGCAAGTTGTGACATGGAAATTGACGATTCCTGACATCTAATTGGCGCATGGTCCCATGTCATTTAAACATAATATAAAATTATTATTAATATAAATTAAAGATTTATTTAAGGTTCTGTAAACTGGGTCCGGTTAAAATAAAATTGTGGTTATACAGGGTTTTTTTTGAAATACACTACCAACCAAAACATAGTAATTGGTAAATACAAGTAGAATCATTTGACAAAAAATGTTGAAGATTAAAGTTTTTTCGTTTCCCAGATAAAATTAATCGAAAATTTGGTCAATATACCTACAGAGTGATTCTTATTAATATTAATCACAATGGGCTTTGCAAATTTTGACATAGGAAGTAGTGTAATGCGCTACTAGTTGAACATGTTACACATAAGCGTAGAATTGGCGGAGGTTAAGGTGCATTTATTAATTAATTATTTTTCGTCAATATTGAACATTGAACAACTGCTACTTGTTTTGCACCTGAACTGAAATAATGCAAATCTAAGATAATTAAAGCACATTTTAGACAATTAAAATGAATTTGTTTTACCGCGAAATGTTACCACGCCTTTGGCTCCAACTTCTTTATTACGGATCTGTCATCTGTCAAGTCAGGTGTACGTGTTAGATTTGCGGATTGCGGTTGTTAGAAGATGCATAAACACTTTTTACCGGTGCAAAGCACGCAGTTTCTTCTAACTTGAGCAAAATCGTACGGTGTAAGAAAACACATGTCTAAAACATATCAACACACCCTTTGATTAATATTGTCAGTGGTGTTCCAAGCAAGTGGTAAAAGGTGTTATCTTTCTATTGTTAGAAAAAAAATAGTCAATTACATTCCTTAAGGCTTGATCATGTTTAATTTTTGGTAGTGTATTTCATAAACACCTGTATGTACAGACAAACCTCGATTATCTAATATTCTATTTTTTTATACAGGGTGTTTATAAAATGCATGTACAAAAAGAGTGTGGTAATTTCTTCTCACAAATTGAGACTATTAAGTAAAGAATTTTTAGTAAAAGTCTTTTTATTTGCGAGATAAAATTACACAAAAATTTCAATAAATTTGCTTGTGCGCCACTGAATTAAAAGTGAACAAAAAATCGAGTTGCCAGTGGTGTAGAAAGTACGTGGACGGGGGTTAACTTTATCTTGTCAATTTTTGATTTATAAATTGGTTTCTCATATTTTATATACTCCTTCTGGAATAGCGCAGAACTGTATATTTTGTTGTCACGGGATTTATGTAAAACAAGATTTTAAATTTAAAATGCATAAATAAAGTCATAATTAACAATTTCTAAACTAAATACCTGAATGTAAATTGACATTTCACGTAAGAAAATAATTTGCTTAGAATTGTGGTTAGTATAGACTGTGAGACGTTAGTTGTAGATGTTGCATATAATTCGAGTATAATAGCCATAGCGTCTTTCCGTTTAGCATTTCTATGTTATTTCTACCATTGTATATAAAATTAAAATTATGTAATTTTAAAATTTTACTCGTTTTAGAACACTTCAATAACAACGTTACTACGAGTAGAGGCGCTGGTTTATGCCATGGTAACTATGGTAACCAAACGCGTCTGCAAACCCGCTAATAGTTTCCTTATTGTCGTCGTTAGTTGTAGGTATTATTAATCATCAGTCAGATCGACAAAGCGATCCGACCGCAAAATGAGATGTCGTGAAATCCAATTTACTGTACCGTTACTAAGGTAGCCTGAGTTATATTCATAACTCACTTGTGAATTATGGATACCATTCACGCTGTCGTGGTTATATGGATGTATTGCCATAACAGTCAAATTCGATTAGTACAGTATTTTGTTTCTTTCCGATCATAAATGTACTCTGCAGTTATATATCCAATTTATTTTTCCATATTTTCACATACTAGAAAAAACTTAAGGAAGTATGGTGGAACCTATAGGTGTAAATTGTCGGACTATCGAATTAAACCGTCAACGAACTTACGAACATCTGTAATTTCTCATGAATTGTAAAGCAGTGCCAAGAATTTACAATTCTACTTCAAAAAACATGAACAGCGAATGATCCATCCATTTCTTAAATTATTGTTTTAAAGTATTGAAGTAAATTTTAAAGTGAGCCGATGCAGACGTTTTTTTATGAGAAAAGCAGAGCCTTAAAAAACTGTAAGTCGTCTGAACAACGAAATGTTATCCAAAGAAAGTATTTAATGTTCATCGCTACTTTGGTGATCACTGTCTTGGTAATATTGTATTCGACGTCGAATTGTATTTTTTTTAGTTTATCGGTTTGTTAAGCTAGATTTGATTACAGTGAAATATCTCTTAAATGGATACTCTCATAAACAAATGTCCCTCTTGAGCAGACAGTTCTTTCGGCACCAAATAGGCATTTTGTTAATGAAAACTTTCTTCTTTAACGGACACTCCCTTAAACAGACAAAAAAAATTTGAACCGTAGCTGTCCTCTTAAGAGAGATTTTACTGTATTGTATTTTGAAGCTCAGGTTAAAATAAGCTTTTTTAATACAGCAAAATCTCTTTAATCCGAACGTAAATCCGTTCTTCCAAGAAAGACTGGTTCGGTTCTTACCTCGTTAATCAGGACAAAAGCGTGCACATACTTTTTACTAAGTAAGTATTACCTAATGGATTTTTTTTAAACAATTACGAAACTTTATACAGAATTTTTTACCAGTAATGAGTAGACTCCTGTAATGGAAAACGCAACCCACAATACATTTTCACAGATAACAAAGCATTTTTGTTAACATTAACATTGTTTGAGTGTATAAAAAAATTGGTACACTAAAAATATTGACATTGTAAATTGTGCTGTGAAAAATCATTCAAATACTAGTATCAAATCGTGTTGGAAATCAAATAGAAGCCAACTGTATGGGCAAGTTTACCTTTTGCGACGGGGACAAGACAAAAAACCTATATGGTGCGTCAGACAAGACAAAAAAGGCCATAGAAGAGACATTTTGAGAAATATTATAAAATATTTAACTTAAAAAGTTTTTTGTGTATCAAGAGCGCAAAATTACAGATTGGTGATTAAAAACGACAGTTAACGTGCGACGAAGGAGCACCGCAATTTCTCGAAATCGGCAATGTGAATTTGCGCTCGTAATTAACACAAGTCACAGTACTCGGAAAACTTCAACTTTGCGTTGTCAAACGCAAGGGTCAATGCATACTTTCTATACCGATTCTACCGTGCAATCAACAGTTACATATTTAGATAAAGGGTGGCTTTGACTTTGACAGATTCTACGAGGCTATTATGATCATTTATTCAGTTAAAAAATATCTGAACATCTGAACTTTGATCTAAATAATTGTTGATCGTACAGCCAGAAAAATTGTTATTAGTTTAGTTTTACAAAGATATTATTTAGAACCACCTCAAATTCCCGAAAAAACACAATAATTCGGATTCTTTTTGGAGTTGGCTACTTTTATCGGAGGCATATAGCTTTACATCAACACATGAAATCTTAAAATATTGTTAGTTACAGTTTCTTAGAAAATAAGCACTCATATGCCACTTATAAAACACATTTGGTTTTGTTATTTTATCTCTCCCCAGACATACTTTCCAGAGTTACAAAAACTTAAGTATTTTATGTACGTACAATGTGCATATTGTGTTGAAAATCATTTAAAATTAGAAATAAACATTGCACAGACCGTTTTACCTTTTTGGGGTGCTCAAAATATCTCTTCCCTGACAGATCATATTTTCTTGCAGTTTACAGATTTATTCATAGTTAGTTTAATTGTAAATTATAAAATAAAAACGTGTAAAAAAACTGAAATGAAAAAATTGAACTTTTACAGTTATTTAAAAATTTACTTCGAAATGTCAGTCGGGTTTAAACATTAATTTTATTATTTTCTTGCTATATAATTTTCTTTTATCGAGAAAAATATTTTCTAAACCACATTTAAATCAACGTTTGTCTATAATGTCTATTATAGAAGTCATAACAGTCAAAAACCAGCGAGGAAAATAAACCACTAGTTTTTTTTTTTTTATTGTAACGCTCTGTATAATACGTTTATCAAACTTTAGCCAAAATGTAGTTTTTGTTTTTTTTTTTCTCTATCAAACGCTATAAAAATTAAATAAATCTGTTTGAAAATAACATAGTTACGCGTAGGAAAAAGTTTTCAAATTTTCGTATTTTAAATCAATCTTAAATTAAGATTAAAATCTGAAAATACACTCGGATTAGTGAAAATACATCTTTTTATTTGGATTAAAGGTAAGAACCAAATTAGATGTGGTTCAGACTACTAAAATAAATATTTTTTTTCAAAATCTGTCTAGAACCAATTAGTCACAACTAGTCACTTGATGTGTCAAATTTCGGCCTGATGCAGATGTCGGGTTTTGCATTTAGGCGACTGATATGTATGTTCGGATTAAAGATGCAATAAACTAACAAAACTAATTTGACGTTTTCTTATTTTTCAAAACGGCTTAATGTAAGATCACTACATATGATAAAATATGACTTGAAAAAAATTATTATTTTCAAAACTGTTTTCAAACTGTTATAAGTCTGTAAATTATTATAAAAGTCCTTGTAGAGTACAAAATCTTCTTAATTGTTTTTTTATTAATTAATTAATTAATTAATTAATTAATCATTATTGTATTTTAAAATGTTTCACAATTTTTTGAGTTGCCGCTAAATTTACCCATAGACCTTTAGGTCATTTTCTTTCATATATTTTTTTTACACTTTTTTGCCTGTCTTATTGAATATATTTTTTAATTTTTTATTTATTTATTTGCAAGAAGAATAACCATGCGTACCGCACCAAGGAATTTTTTTTTTCACGAAAATCCTACCAGAGACAACTAGAACTAGAACTATCATTTATGAAAAACATAAAAAAATCGATAAATTCATGCTATCAATCTAAATAAGCGTTTCGTAATTGTTCAATAATAATAACTAATTCAATCAAATTTTCTAAAAACTTTCTGTTGGTTTTAACATTTAGGTTATTTTTAAAAGAACTTAAAAACTCTGAATGTACAGGGTGTTAGGTAACGTTACGGCCATAGAAAAAGGGGTGATGGAGGCAGCCGTGAAAAGTAATGTTTCGAAGTTTTTTTCGGGTTTTCTTGAACCGTTTAAGAGCTGGAAGGCTTTGAATGTGACCAATCAGGGAACAATTTGCATAAGGTTAAAAAAATTTGAATCAGAGTTACTGAAGGAAATTTTTTGTTTGATGTCAAATTGACAGTTCTTATTTTTTATCAGTGGCGTACTTGTTCCATTTTTGTGGACATCACAAATCAAGTTCGTCGAAACGAAAATGTGTTGGGTACAATAAAGGAAACATTGTTGCGTCGTTTACAATTATGTGTTCAACAAGATGGTGGCCATTTTGAACATCTATTGTAGTGTTGCTTTATTGTCTGTTTTTGGAATAAAATTGCGTTATTGTTTTTCCCTGATTTAAAACTTCAAATGTGACGGGAAAGTGACAAATTATTTGTTTGGTCTGACAGCTACTTGGATTTCGGTAAAATTGAAAAATTATTTGAAGCCATTCTATTGGTCAACTTTAAAGCCTTGTAGCTTTTTAACTAAAAGGAAAAAAATTAAATTAATTGCGGATTCCGAGACAGTTTTCCTTCCTTAATTACCCATTAGTCTATGGCCGTAACGTTACCTAACACCCTGTATAGAAAACAACGATCAAAACAATTTTAAGAAAATTTAAAAATAGTATCAAATGTGTCTAAAAAAATCGAAACTAAAAGCAATAATTAAACACGCTGCCTCTCAACTTCAATTTGGCGCCACGAAATAAACAATGTAATTCGATTGAGCCAACAAACTAAATTTTCATTGTCCTCCGGATACAATTATATTTAGTAAAGTGAACCCAAAATTAATCTCCAATCACAATCTCTCGGTTTTCACAGTCAAACCGAACATATCTGCCCATTATCTAATAGCTTGACCTACATGCGGGGTCATGACACATAAATTATATCAACAAGACAAGAAGACAACAATTTATTTTTATCAAGTTACGCCAAGACTCACTACAATTCAACCAAGAGCGCCAAATTATCCTAATCAAATCGCATTTTTCGTACACGCGAACGGAAGATTTCGACACCTGTTACGCCTGCAAATTGGTATTCTAAATGAGAATTTTCAAGGAGTAGTTATTATCAATCCAAGGACGTAATAATAATATAATGTATGTAATAATATGTGCCATAACAGCAGAGGACGCCAGTTTCAAATCCGAGCAAAGGGAGGATTTTTCAACAATTTGCCGATTTCGGTCGTTTTAGTCAAAATTAAAAAAAAATATTTAAGAGTTAATCTGACATTTTGCGAATCTGTCAGGGAAGTTTGACAAATCGATACATAAAACTGACAGTTCGGTATAGTAAATAGATAAAAACGGGCAATTTGTGGTTATTTACCTTTGAGCAACTGTAAGTAGGATTTTACGGCTTGATAGCAATGTTTGCGGCATTTGCTAGAGAACCGTATAATCTTTACAGTGCGAGGCATGTATTTTTAAATTTAAGATCTAATAGATGGCGCCACAATAAAATAAGAAAGTTTCCTGTACGATTGTGAGCTTTGCAGTTTAAGAACTCAAAAAGTCAATTAACATACAGAACATTGAGTGCCATAAATTACAACAAAAATGCCAACCTTGACCTTGTACTGGTACGCGGAGGAATTACGAAAACTTTGAGGTACATTTTTTATTCAATGCGTAGATAACAGGAGCACGTTTCAAACAGACATGTGAAGAAAATCAAAATATAGACAAAGAAGGACAAAATAAAGCAAATATTGGTTGATCGACAGTTTATGTCTCTGAGAGTTCAGTTTTCAATTTCCAAGTATTGACAGTTCAGATTGAAAGAAAGAAAAGGTGCGAATGAATAGATTCGAGATGAATAGAACGCCGAACGAGTTCCGCCTTTATAAATTAATAACGATGCACAGAAGAGAAAAATATGAATAAATTTTCTTTGGAGTTTATCAAAGATACGGGAATAAACTTGGTGTTAAAGTCTAATTCACACAGACACAGATGAGACGGCTTTAAATAAACAAATTTAAATGTGACCTATATTGTATTACGAAAGGGAAATTTATGTGGGAGCGACAAATTTACATTAATGTGGATTGTGCAATTGTTTAAAATGTGACAGTTTTATTTAACGTAAACAAAACGACGACTGAAAATAAACGGTTTATAAAATCACGTTGGTTGCAACAAGCGGTGTTAATTAAATTAGTAATTACAAGGAAAAATTAATGGTCTATTATGTTTTTGGTTTGGAAGTAAGCCATGCCTTGAATTTCCTCTTGTCCTCTTGGCTATTTATAAATAGTTGTAAATTTACGTGCAGACAGGCGCTTAAGTGTCACTGTGACACACCACATACACTAGAATTCATTACGTGTTCGTGGCTCTGTTGTCTTCACTTCAGAACTGCGGTAAAGATCATTTCAGTAATGACTGCATTTCGGAATAATTAATATTTAGCATCAAACCGTCAACAAACTACTTAGGTATTTTAATTTCCAAAGCCATTTTAAGAGAGACAGCTGAGCTTCAAATTTGTTCACTAGTTCCTATAAGTTGTACAGGGTTTCTATAAAAGAGTAAAAACTCTTTTATAGAAGTTCGTTTTTACTCTTTCATAGAATCCCTGTACAACTTATTGTCCACTATTGTAGGTAAGTGGAAAATCGCGGTTTGCTTTCTAGGGCACACTGGATGTTAGTGGACAACTTTACAACGTGAAGTTTTGAGGTTAAATACATATTCTAATAAGAGATTACTGAATAAATTAAAGTGTATTCAATTTCGTCTATTTCATCGTCAACGAAATCGGACACGGGATTCAATCCACTTATTAAAAAAAAAGACAGTTGGCGTTTCTTACATTAGTAGAGTTCGCGTTGACCAAAAGGCGGCAGATTTTGACTAGCTTTCAACGCTAACTACGATGTTATATTTTTTCACAAGGCTTGTAGAATGAGTACCGATAATTGCATGCTCATTATTTTATGGGTTCTATAATTCAGTGTAGTTAAGATCCTGTCTCTTTGTAGTGTTTTTTGGTTTCATTTTCAAAGTGCACCAAGTTATAGTGATATAGTTCAAACAATATAAGATAATAAACTGATATTCGTCCTACGACTACTATACTGGGTGTAACAGAAATAAGTACATTAAATTAAATTGGTGGTAGATCTTGTTAAAACAAACTAATTTTTCCTTTGCGATTTTCCAAAATTCGAGCTCAGTTTCGAGATATTAATAATTTTGGGGGGGCTGACCAAAATACTGCTCGGGCTCAAAGGCTTTATCTGGAAAGATTTTTGAGCCGTGCACAGCGTTTTTGAGAAAATAATCACTTTGAACATATTCTTTAATTTCATTTATGAACTGATTTTTATTAACACGAAAATGGTTAAGATTTCACGTGTCTAAAAATCGCGTAAAGTGAATTTAACAGATAAGGGAGGGACACTCAAAACTTCAAAATACTTGAGAATTTTGGAAAACCAAAATGGAAAAAGTTTGTTTTATCGAGATCTACCACCAGTTTAATTTAATGTACTCATTTGTGTACAGGTGTCCCTGTGTACAGGTGTTCGGAAAGTCGCGCACCACCGTGCTGTATTATCGGACAATGTCATAGATCACTGGAAAAATGTAAAAAAAATCCATGTCTTCAATTTTTCTAAATATGATGGATTGAAAAGTAAAAGTTTTATCTCAAAATTAAAGATTTCTGTGTAATAATTCCACGCTGAAATAAATTTGTTAGCTAAAAGGCATTTAGTACAAAAGCATTGTCAAAAAAAAATCAGAAAAAGCCTGTGAAAAAAGGCTGAAAACTGATTTTTAAATCAACAATGTCGATCAGTGTGGCATCGCCCAGATGAAACCATAGTTACATTCATGAGCCGACGTGACTTACGCCAACAATTTAACATCAACGTAACTTTGAATACTGGAAATTTTAATTATTATTAATAATATAATTATTATTAATATTAATTTAATAATACATTATAAGACAAGTGATAGCCTTTTTGTAAAAGTAAACATTTAAAATGTTTAGTTTGTTGTAGGTATTTATCGTCTAAAGATTAATACCTCAACTTTTGCTTTTCAGTAGTTGTGTTTTTCCACACTCTCCATCTTTAACTAAGGAATTCAAAATACAGTTGAATTTCGATAATTCGAACATCTATGATTCGAAATTTCCGATTAATGTAACTAAAAGCTCGGTTAATTCGAACAAAACCTGAGAATTTACTACTCGTTAAAACGAATATTTCTTTCAAACTAGATCAACGAGATTAATGACGTGAACGTGCGATAACTTAAACAGAAAACTTTTTCACGGCTCTATAATTCGAAGTAGCGAAACGTTCTTGTTATATTTTGCCAAGACTATTCGGTGAGTCGTTTTAATGATTATACTGTGTTTATATTTAGATTGTATTTTTCTCTTTTAATCAAACTTTTTTAAAAGAAATAATTCCAAAACAAAACGCTTAACTTTCGCAAAATTAAACTACTCGGTAATTCGAAGTTGGTGCCCCGGTCCCTTAGAATTCGTTTTATCGAGAGTTGACTGTATGTAATATTAAGAAAACTCGCCAGAAAAGCTTCGTTTGCAAACTATTTATTTCGTGCAAAATGATCTGGATGTTTGAAAAGGATTACACGGTGAAGCTATTTGCAAAAACGCGTTTGGCGTTTGCTCCAAATCAATGAATGAACACAAATGAACTGAATGTTTGAAAACTGAGTAGTTTTAATAAATTTTCGTGAGAAGTTTGAAAACAGTTAAGTCCTATTTTCAAACAGTTCGCAATTTAAAAGCACCAAAAATGTAGTATTGTTATGTTGGTTGTTAAAAATAGAAAACTTTGAATCTGAAGATGAGCTCATTCTTAGACTGTATAGTCGCGACATATTTTACTCAAACCAAAGAGTGAATAAATAAATCTACTAAAAGAAAAACTAACAAGAGAAGAAGTAGTCTAAATGTAACTTTAAAATAACTTTTAGAATAGGTTAGCAATAGACTATTTTGATACCGTAAAATACTACTTTAGCGGACCAGCACTTTAACGAACTAATTTGAATCCTCAAAATACTATTTTGCTGAGCCACGAGTACAAATTTTACACGATTTTAGCAGGTTCATAATTAGTACTTTAAAATATTGAGACGAATCTGATAATACAACATGTTGCATAATAACTGGTTAAATAACATATATCTCTCTATCTGCTAGCAAAAAATTAGTTTTAAATTACATAATTAATTTGATTATGGTCCTAGGACTACAATAACCCGTTCTTTAATGTTATCTAAATCGGTATCCATAATGTTATAGTATCTACACACTAGCATATAATAAATTATTATTGTTTGTTTACCAAGGAGGAAGACTGAATGAAAGAAAAAAATCCGACTTAATTAAATGATGGAAAATCAAAACGTGCTCGAAATAATTGTTCCTGGAAACGTTATAAATTATACAAAATCTGCGGAAACAAGTTCAAAGCTAGTAAAGTATTTCGTCTCCCAACATGGCCTATTAAATCTACTTTAATTTTCTTGTAGTCGAACAGCATTAAAACTGCCAAAATTGTTCATAAGCCCGTATCTCCATGCAACTAGTACTGTCTTGGAGCGTTCGAGCTTAATGGAACTGTAATTTATTATCGTCGCCACAAGTTTATATGCATCTATATTGATAAATGAATAAATTCGGGGAATCCTTCACCATAAATCCATAAATAATCACCATAAATTACATTTCGTTGAATTTCAAGTTAGTAAATTTTAACAGTTAAATAATACCGCCAGAGAAAGTTTCTCTCCATTAACAAAATTTGATTTATTAATTACACTAGTTTACAAGATTTTATATCCCACGATGAAAAGAGTTGAATCAGAGTTTTTTAAGGAGAATTCAAAATTGCAAACAGAAAAAAAATCACGTGTGGTTTTTGACTTATACAGACTAGAATAATTAGTTAATTGACTACAAGCTCATATCTCCATTTGTTTTTAGAGACAAATTTTAAATTTTGGCACAATCATAGAAGGCCATATGGTGCATCTTTTAACACTACTACGCTTACTGTAAGTTGCAAATTCAGCCTACTGCGGTTTTTTGAATAGAGGGATTTTTCAATACTTTGCTTCGTATCAGAGAAATGGATTAAAGTTATTAAAAAAAAGTTGCTTATAATCAAATTTGAAGCTTTTACAGATTTTAGCCAAAAATTCATATTTTAAATTTAAAAAATATTGCATTTAGCGAATCATTTTACCCACAAATGAATGCTTTCCTACGCATAGACAAAAAAATATTGAGAAAAATCCAGACGTGATAAAATTATGCCCAAGAGATTTTTGTTATCACAGTGGACCAGAAAATTATAATTTAATTCCGGGATATAAAAAAAAATGTATGTTGTAGTGTTGTAGTGTTATCTAAATGTAACTTGTTGCGCTTTATTCATGTAAATCTTCACGTCCGTGATCCGATAACTTGTTTTTTTCACTACTAGCTTGATCATATGTCGTTATGTCGTCTGTTTTTGAACTGTGAAATTAAATTTCTTTGCTACAAGTAAAGAAAGGCGTATTTTGGGTTGCTTATATTAAACTGAATATTGAATGAAGGAGTCTTCTCTTTCTTAATATACAGGCGCGGTAAAATCATTTTAGACATAAAAGTCTTTTGATTATTATAAAGTGTAAAGCATCGTATTATTCCTGTCGTTTTTGACAGTATTGATTGAAATTTGCAGGTTAAATTGGCAGTAATGCATAAACTACACTGAAATTTTCAAAATGTTAATAAAATGAGATCCAAATTATTTGGCCGCGACTGTATAATTTTAAGCGTAGTTGAGTTAAGTTTCTGGCTCGACAGAAATGTTTGCCTTCGACTCTGGCGGCATTTGCTGGAGAATCATAAAATTCTCACAGAATATTATATTAAAATACAAGTTTATAAGCAAGCCTTTAAAACACGCACGACGAGTTTAAAAGCACGACGCGTTAGCGACAACATCGTAAGTGTTTTAAAGGCGCTTATGAACGAGTGCTATACGCTATTTTTTATTATACCTATCCATTTACAATCCTTTATAGGAGCATTGAAAAAATGTGAATGTACACAATAAAATTATTAATTTGTGAATCGTAAAAATCCGATCAGAAAAGGCTAGCAGAACATGCAGAACTGCGATTAATTCTGAATCTACCCGACGCGACGCTGAGAAATATACTGGTCATGCTTTCCGACGAACTTCATACGATTATGGCAAACAGTGGTATGAGCATCGATGAGTTGAAACGTCAGGTGAGATGGAAATCTTCGAGTATGGCTAGTGGCTATATTGAAGAATCCACTTTAAACAAAATAGTTGTTCCCAAACGCATTGATGGTGTTCTGAACACATCGGTTGCTAAATCAATTTCATCAAGAGCTATGGGCGTCCAACAGAAGAATGAAAATGAAAAAGCTTCTACTATCACAATAGTTATTGTAATTTTCATGTTTATTTATATTATAAATAAAAATTGATCCTGACATTTCACTATTTCTTGATACCTACACGACTTTAAAGCTTTAGTGTTTTAAAGACCCCATTTTGCACGCTTTTGCGTGTTTTAATTTAGGATTATGTACAGATATAATAAAAAAAAATTTTTGCCGATAAAACATCTAAAACTTAATTAAAAATGTTGATCTGACACACTTGACAATGCTTCTAACATTTTTGTCGCACTGCTGCAGTTTTTCAGCACTGACAGCGAACAGAAGTTTGGATGATTGCACGTTATAAATTGATATGAGCGCCAGTTTTGAATGTCACTGTAGATAGGAATGTCACTTTTTAATAATATGTCACTAATATTACTGAACCATCCATTTCTGATAAAAAAAAGCGCTTTAAAACTCCACAGCCTGCTTTATTCCATCATACTGGCTATGAAAAAACTCAAAACTCACCTAATCAAATCTAATAAAGTATCTTGCGTAAGTACTTTTCTTTGCAAACCACCCTCTTCGTTTTCTTTATGTTCCATAGGTTTTCCTCCGACTCCTGGACGTATCGTCACCACAAGAATAATACCCAATACGACAGCACAGACGGTTGTAGTTGCATAATAGGCGATTGATCTAAATGCAATCTTTTTGGATAAGCTAAGGTCTAGACTACCGACAGCTGAGATAATGGACGACATCAACAGTGGTATAATGAGAGATTTCAACATTCTTAAAAAGAGTTCTCCGGGAAACATCAAGTACATTGTTTCTCGTTGGTTCCATTTTTCTTTGGAAAATGATCGGAGAGTACTTCCCACTGCTGTACCGGCGACTACTCCCACTACCGTCAAGATGGTGAGAAGATTGGAGCGGATGAAGGCGCGCCACTTCGACATCTTCAAGCTTCACCTGCAACAAGAAAAAAACTTGTTAAAAGTATAAGAAGTTTGGAACTGAAAGTCAGTTGTTACATCAGGTAAAGATATGAAATACAAACAGGTATTAAAGTGTTCAAATGTAAAGCAAATATTGTTAATATCAGTAAACAAAAACTAGCAAAATTTCAAATGCAAGATAAACTGATTACAACATGTGCACATACCATAGCGCTCAAAAAAATCTAAGACAGTGAAATTTTAGTTGGTTAATATTGTTTTCAAGTCGTGTGATACTTTTTTTAGTAATCTATGAGAATTTATTTGTCAAAATGACTGGTCTGAATTCTTGCCATACTAGGATACAAAAATCAATTACAGCACCTCAATTCTGACGTGGACATGACAATAGTCAAAGTTTCAAATTTCAAATCTGACACATGTGTCACAGTGACATATCGGAATGACTGATTCAGCCTGCAATAATAGTGTCTACATGAACATTTCAGTTTTGGAAGTGTTTATAGGAACATGTTGTCTTAGTTTTTTTTTTTAAAGATTACCAAAAATATAACCACACAACTTGAAACCAAAATTAATAAACTAAAATTGCATTGTCTTAGATTTTTTTGAGCAAACGATGTAATTCTGTTAATTTTTGCGGTGGGACAATAAAATTTGTTTATAGCGAACCAAAAATTTCCAAAATAATCAGTCAACAGCTGTGATTTTGGTAATTTTAACGCTATAATAACGAAATTTGAGAAGGGTACTACTCATTAGTTGTTTATCAAGTGTGCCAAAATCCAAAACTATAGAATGAAAGAAACTAATTCTAGAATTTTTAATTTTTAGATCAAATAAAAATTTTCCAAAAAAATCTCTTCCAATGACTGTAATTCTGTCAATTTTCACACTATCGCAATACAATTTGAATGCGATACTAACCACTGGTTGCTTATCAATCTTGCCAAAATTCAAAATTATTATGCCATAAAGACAGATTCTAGAAATTTTTATTTTATAAGCGTACCAAAAATTTCCAAAATAGTCGGTCAAAAGCTGTAATTTTGGTAATTTGAACGCTATGAAGACGAAATTTGAGGAGCGTACTACTTATTAGTTGTTTATCAAGTGTGTCAAAATCCGAAATTACCTATATAAGTAATGTGAAAGAAACAAATTCAAGAATTTTTTATTGTTAGATCAAATAAAAATTTTCCAAAAAAAACTATTTTTACTTATAACTGTAATTCTGTTAATCCTCACAGTGTAATACAATCTGTGTTTTCAGTTGCATTTTTATCGCTTCATCGTCAAACATCACGTGTTTAGCTATAAACGTACCCACTTTTTTCACGAAGTAACAATGATTCTGAATTTGAAGTAATTGTATTCAAAAATGTAAAACTGAAAAGATTGTTTTCCAAATTAGTCTGATACCATAACTATTTTCTATATCGCATTTGTTTTAAATGCAATAATAGCCATTTTCACATTGAATGCGTTAATAGTTCTTGTTACCATAGCAACGTCAAAAATTTTGTCAAAACATAAGAAAAATCAGGAAAAGTAACAAAAACTCATTTCATAAATTGAAAAAGTATTTTAACATTCTATTTCCAAATTATTTGTTGTAGAGCTATTTCCACAGTTATTTTGAATGCGCTACTAGTCATTTCCACATCGTAGATGCGTTTATATCTTCGTTACCATAACAACATAAAAAAAGTGTAAAAAATTGTACGTATTTAATATGCAAATCAGAAAAAACAGCATAAAACTCGTTTTACAAAATTGAACCCGTGTTTTAATACAAGCTTTGTTTTAAATGCGCAAATAACCGTTTTTTAATTCTAGTTTTTTAATATACAGGGTATCCCAGAATTCGTGCCCCAGAGAACAAAGGCTTATGAACGCAACAAATTTGAACCATTTTCAATTTCAAAACAAAAATTTTCTAGCTCAAAAAATAATCGAGTTAAGACAAAAAAGTGGTAGCCAATCCGGAAGCTGAATAGAATTTGAAAATCGGTAACTATGGACACATACTATCGTCCAGTGGTCAGGTAAACATTACACTCTCCTAAGAAATTTTAATCCATCTCTAGAATAAGCTTCCGGTATTGGTTGTATTTTTTTATTATTTCTCGAATACTATTAAACTTAAGCAATTTTTGTTTTAAAATTTACCATCTGTATTGCTGCCGGCACCCTCCCTTGCTCTCTGGATCATGAGTTCTGGGACACCCTGTATTTAATATATTTATTAACCAAAATTTGCAGCCGAAATTTTAATATTTTACACATTATGGTCTGTCAATAAATTTATAAATTTAGAATGTGAAGCAATTGAAGCAATTGAAAGTTTCAAGGACCAACTTTTAATAATAGGTATGAAAGAATTTCCACATTTCTTTAATTTTATTAATAACATCAAGTTTTAATTTAATACAACAATAAAAAAAGCAACTGCAAGCTTGAAGAGAACCTAAAAAACCTTTAACAGAGACAAACTACCTATGTATGAGGTTCAAAAAAATCTAAACAAACTGTAGAAAGAATTTAGAAAGAATCTAATGAAAATTTAACAATAGGTAATCAGCAAAAATTTAGAGAATACACAGTAGTTCCGCGGTATCCGCGGACTGACCGCGGATAGCAACAAATGCTATTTATTACATCTGTTACATACATACAAATGATAATATGTACTAAAATAAGATACAGATAAAATTTAATAAACGATTATGGAAAAAGTTGAAACCGGACAATCCATACAGCCGCGGACACAATCTTAGACGACAAGAATTATTACATAGTTCGAAATCCCTTGTATATGATACATATAAAACATGATGAATTGCGGGTAGCAAATCCAAAGCTAGAAAAAATGCGTATAAACCGAAAATAAATGAAACGGAGAAACGGAGTTCCCGACCGCAGATACATGAAATCGCAAATGCCGAATGCGCGGATACGACGAGAGTACTGTATTTCAAAATTTAAAATCTAAAAACTGAAAATACATATTACACAAGTAGGAATTCAAATGTTTACAAATGTTGAATCAAAAAATTAGGAAAATGTTTTGTCTGTAAATACTTTACAATACTTCATAAAATGTTAAAGCATTTGTTTTGTTTATTTGCACAGGTAAAAATTAGACATCTAAAGCTTAATAAAAATTTCCTGCAATATGAGTTCAAAATTTAGATTTTTTTTTGAGAAATTTAGAGAATGAAAAATTTTAAATTTACAATTTGAAAATTAAAAATGTATATGTAGAAATCAATTTGAGAATATAGCAGCAGAAATCTTTAAAAAACAGTCAAAAATATGACAATTTTAATCAAAAACTTTAACTGTAGTTTGGAACCTAAAAATTACAAACAAAAATTGTAATTTGAACTGTCAAAATTAAAACATTTTAGAGTAAAGACAAATTTCTTTTAGTTTAAGTTAAAATTTTTGATTTTTTGTATACAAGTTTTCAGAGTAAAAAAATGCAAATTTAGAAATGAAAAAATAAAAGACTAAACAGAAATTCCATATTTTAAGATATACAGTATGTCCCCGGATTGAGTTCACAAGAAGGAAAAAAGTCTATTTTCCATTTTACAAAAAAAATTACAAAGAAATAACATTTTTTGCTTATTTCAAAACAGATAAATCTGCAATTAAAATTTCAAAATTATTAGTTTGTAATCTTAAAATTATTTTTTTCATTAGTTTTAATTATTAAATTTTGTAATCGTATTTAAATAATAGCAGGCTGTGGATTCACAATATCAAATAGTGCGTTAAAGATTAAAGGAAAATTTACGCAATAATGTGTGAGTATTAAAAAATTGGCAAAGAAATGCAATTGCATCCTTAACAGTAATTGAGAAAATTCGAAACAGTCTTAAAGAGTTACGAGTTAGAATTGAACTATGTGCTAAAACAGGTAATGGGTCAATCAAATAGTGGAATTTGGTTTGAGATAAGGGGGAACAAATTTCATTCCTTTGCCATTTTTTGCAAAATTAAAGATAAAAAAATTCTTCGTTATTTTTTGTTTTTTTCGATCTTAAGAACACAGCTTGATAATATTAAAGTTTTAATTAAAGATTTATTTATTTCATAAATTTATTTCAAATTAAGCAAAAAATATTATTCCTTTGTCATTTTTTTGTAAAATGAAAAATAACGTTTTTTTTCCTCTTGTGAACTCAATCCGGGGACATACTGTAGAAACAGTAAATTGTAAATGAAATTTGATTGCTAATTTGTTGTATTCTATGCAAAAAACCTTCAAAAGACAGACTGCACCAAAATCTGTTCAAAAAACGCCTACTTTTTACACGTTTGTAAATAATAATTAAAAAGAATAAAAAAAATATAAGCATAAAATCTAAAAATTAAAAAAAATCGCGGAATTATGAGAAAATGTAAGGATTGCGTATTTATGAAAATGCAAGGTTCAAAAATGAAATAAAAGACCATTAAATTTTAGGAGGACTAGCAGAATTTAACTAATCTTTAATCTAGAGGAACCAGACAGAATCTAAAGTGTATTTAAGTAAAATCCACGGAGGGTCTCAGGAAAATACGTATATGTAAAGAAATGAAGTCAAGAAAATTTAAACAGAAATTTCAAATACAAATTGTAATGTAAAAAAATTGTAGAGAATATAAAATTAATAGATATAATTAAAACTAAAGAGTTTAAAGATGACAATCTAAGAAGAACCAAAAAAGAAATTATACATACAGGCGCCCGCAAAATGACGCACCACCGTGTCAGTTTTCAGCCATTTGTCACTAGATTTTTCCGATTTTTTTTGCACCATCCTTTTGTGCAAAATGTCCTTTAGATCCCCAATTCATTTAAACGTAAAATTATTGCACAAAAATCGTTAATTCTCCCATTAAACTTTTACTCTTCAATCCATCATATCTCGCAAAATTAAAGCCATAAAATTCCATTCCACCCATACTTTTCCTACAAAGACCTTTTAGGGTTCTTAATCATACTACTAGCCTTTATATTTTTTTTAACATTTTTCCGGTGATCTTTGGCATTGTCCGATGATACAGTGTCACTGTGGTGCGCGACTTTCCGGACACCTGTATATCTATGTATTGACAAATAGAATTTAGAAAATCTATTAAAATCAGGTAAGCAATGTGTAAATACGTCAAAGAAAATTTATAGACAATTAGAAAGTTTTAGGATTAATTTGAAGAGAATCAAAAGAGAATAATCAAAAGAAAATTTAAATTTAACCGAGAATTTTTGTGAATAATAGAACTAGCGAAGCGACGCGCCACAATGGTAAAATACATACAATGGTAGCTGTAAAATACAAGTTATTGTCCGTCCAAAACGAAAGAGAAAAATAAAACACAAAAAACGTGAAAAAATAGCAAAGAAATATCAGAATAGGCGCACCAACTTTTCCCCATTGATATACAAAAAACTGCTTGAATTGTTGATTCCATTGCCTTCTGCATCGCATTAACACTTCATTACTTTTGGTTTCTTTGTTCCGGAAACCAAAGGAAGTCACAATCACCGCCTCGCTGAAAAATCGGAATCGATGGCGCACGGAATATAATTTGCTTAATTGAGCGAGCTGAAAGTTGAAAGCTTAATGTGATTAGGGTTGTGCGTTCCATTACTTTGGCAGGACTGGAGATGATTGGCTCTTCTTTATAAAGATACTCAATAGTTCAGTTTTCATACAGGACATTCATCATTCCGATGAAAATTGCCGATGTGTCCGATAATTACGTCGCATCATCCCCCAAAAACTCGGCCCGATTAAAATTATTATGTAATCCTTCATGCATCATTAATTTTGTATAATTATCCTACTAATGACATCAACAGCACAAATAACTGCTACATTAATGTGATAGGAGAGACACTGGTTCACATTGAGATGAAAAAAATAATTCCCAAGATTCAGATGGGCTGGATGGAACTGGTTAGAACTGATTCGAGATTTTATGTCGGCAAGCAAGTAGGTCACTTTGGAATTTTTATCAGGTTTGTTTATAGGACACTAAAAAAATTGAAAAACAGAGAGATGACCCCAAAACCAAGTTTTCATTATTGATATTTTTTAGACCACACTGTCTTTAAAGCATCACCGTTTACACCTCTTTGAAACTTTCAACAGAAGATGAAATTTATGATATTCACGATTACGAAACTCGTTTCGCTGAAGGCAATCGTGAGATTACATAATCAGTCAAACAATTTAAATAAACAAACGCGAGGCTTTTTTCGATTAAAATATTATCGACAAATCTTGAGCGATTTTCGTATAATTAATCCCTGTATTAATTATCGAATTTGCCGCCCTTTTTAGTCTCTTAATTATTATCAAATATCTTTGGTAATTAAAAGTTTGATTAATTTTGCTTCCAGTGCGTCTTAACGAAAAGTGATGAAAGGCAATATCAAAGCAGGAAATAGTTTCAGGTGTTGGTCACCTTGAAATCAACATTTTTATGCTCACCTGAGTATAACACGTTTGACTATTTACCACAATGAAGTTGAAATACTTCCAAATTTACTTGGCCCTGTTCCAAAAAAATACAAAATCAATCGCTTAACTGAAATGTTTTCATTATCAATAAACGAAATGAGTACAATGTTGTAGCTTTCAGTTTAAATTAAGCAAAACTATGCAAATTAATTCCTGAACTTTCATAAGAATAATTGTCTGTATCGATGTGTCATGATGTTTGATGAATTCTAATCAAATCCATCTTTTTATTCTAAATGCAAGAATGTGGAAGTAAATCGTAAGCGAAAGCTAATTATACACTTTAAACTTTGTTTTCCTCCGCCCAAACTGTTAATAATTGTTGTTTTCTGGTAATAACAGACAAGTGCCAAAATATTTGATCTCAGAAGTATGTGCGTAGAGTTTGGAATTCTGCCAATGTGTCTCAAGGAATTACCTGATATGTTAAAGAGGTGTTAATGTTGAAAAGCGGATTCAAAACAATAATTAAATGCTTCGTTCGTGTTAGTTTTATAATTAGCACGACATTGTTCGTTAATGGAGGTATTTATTTCAATTTTTTAACTTTATTTTGCACGTTTTATTGTTGATAAATACGAGTGTTAGCGGTGAAGTGCAATCTTTTGGCGGTAGATTAACACTTCTTGTATTGGCGAATTAGGCCCATTTTGAGTTAGACAATTTTTACGTCAAAAAACTATTCAGATCTGACTCACTAACTTCCTTTTTGTCTTTATTCGGGAATTTAGGGTTCTTTTGTCAATTAATTAATAATGTGTCAAATACTGTTATTCTCGGATTCGGTGCTTTAACAGTTACATAGCAACGCTCCTTAAAGCACTGTTTTGTGAGTTGGTATTAGTGTCAATTGTTTAGTGAAACCATAAATAAAAATCAATAATAAAAGTCATTTGATCACAATTGACACGTGATCTTTCACCATCTTAACCCTTCTAGAAATGTCTCTAAATGGAAACTTGGAATTATAAAAAAAAGTCAAAATAATGCCTCCATAGAAAAAATTATATAAAACACACGTTTCATAAAACAGTCTGGCGCGCTTGTGTCTTAGAAAAGTCGCCTAACGCCTCGTTTATACTGATACAGCTTTATTCCACGTGTACTCTACAACAATTTATCTACGCCTGTGTTGCGTTTTGTTTCTATTTTTATTTATTTTTTGTTGTAAACAAAAAAGAAAAATCACAATTTATATGTAATTTTGTGCATCAATTGTAAAAAAATTGCAAATTTCAAAACTTCTTCTTCTTTAAATGCAGTTTTAACTCTTGAAGCTAAAATCAAAATGTGTGCATGAGACAACAATTGAAAAAATGTTTTTGAGACGAAAAAGAATCAATCAGAAAGTTTAGCACAACATGACGCCCTCAATGTTCTATGCAAAGACAAAAACAATTGTGGATTACAGGGTGGTCCTGGCTCATTTAAAAACGGCACTTATTAAGAAGATCAACAACTACATGGAGGAACCCAAAAATAAACGAGGAGAATATCCCATGAACAACGAAGTCAAGTTTGTTCAAATCAATCTATAGAAAAAAAATCAGAAGCACCCATGCAGGCAACAATCAAGGTAAAAAAGATCAACTCCTCCTTGCAGGAGTGGATCCTTGTTGATCTTTTTTACCTTGATTGTTGCCTGCATGGGTGCTTCTGATTTTTTTTCTATAGATTGATTTGAACAAACTTGACTTCGTTGTTCATGGGATATTCTCCTCGTTTATTTTTGGGTTCCTCCATGTAGTTGTTGATCTTCTTAATAAGTGCCGTTTTTAAATGAGCCAGGACCACCCTGTAATCCACAATTGTTTTTGTCTTTGCATAGAACATTGAGGGCGTCATGTTGTGCTAAACTTTCTGATTGATTCTTTTGACTGTTATTAGAACCACGATGAATTAGAATACCAACCTGGAATCAAACTGAGAAAGAAAAATGAAGTTAGTAAGTTAAGAAAAGAAAACCACTCAGAAGAAATTCAAGTCACCAAGGCTCGCAATGCAACAGAGCTTGAAAAAAGAAGAAGAAAAAGACCAAATGAAAAAAAATCCAAAAGCACGGATGAAGAGAAGAAGAAAGAAACTCGTCAAAGCAAGACCATCAAAAAAGAAACCATGGAGTAAAAACCCCACCAAAGCTTTGTAATTTTCTAGTTTTGTGTTTCAATGAATGAACAATTTATAATAAACAATACAAGAATTTGCCTTGTTCGAACACCTTGTATGACTCATTTTCAATAAGACACAAGGTCATATAACCTCTTCCTATTACAAAGTGTTGAAAAATGTTGATATTTTATCTGGGTTTCTGCCTAAGTTATAAAATGAAAGCACGTTTATTTCGCACGTACAGCAAAGAGGATTTTTTCTACAATCGCAGAAAAAGGATCTAACGCATGGCCTCGTTGGACAAAATTCACATCCAGTGCATAAAACATTAAACTTGTTACAAAAATAGCCATTTGGAAACAAGAACATACTGGCTATCTGTCTTTCTTATTTATTTACATGTACAACGCATAGAATGTTGATATTTGATATTTTTTTGTCATATGACCATTTCCTCATTATTCTCTAACCGGATATCCTCTGGCGACACATTCTATAATCGTATGGCTGAAATTTTCGTATAAAAATGTCCACAAAATTAAGGAAAAGTCAACATAAATGGTACATCTCTTTTTAATAAAGCAATAATAATTCATTTAAAGTTATGTAATTGAATCTATTCATTTACTGAACTACAAGATGTAGACGTTAAAAATTCAATATAAAAAGAAACTACACGAGAAAATGTTGATGAACTAAACGGTCAAAACAAATGTTTGCCACTATTTCATTCAAATCGGTTTTGTTTCAATGCTGCCATTTGCACCACCTCTGATTAAATTTAACTTCTAATTAAATTGTATAGTTATCATTCATTAGCTTTAATTGTTAAAACTATTTATGTAATTTAATTAGAATCTAAAATTAATCGTAAAGCGGTCTCAACAAAATTGAATCAACGGAATTTAACTTCAAGTTAAAGTAACTATAAGCAAAGAAGTGTCAACCCAGTCAATGTAAAAATTATCCCTATTACTCCACTTTACAATAGGTAGTCAACAAAATTTAATTTACTAATAAATTAGCGTTTGACCATGATGTAGTAAACAGAAGTTAAGGTAATACCTACTTCTTCAAAAATCTAAAGCGACTTTGACATATTTTTGACCTTTAGCGCTTAATGAAAAAATTAATAAACATGCATTTGGTAACATTACAATTTTTTTTGATAAAAATATAATAATATCCATTCACAAAACATAAAAGTTACTATGGATGGCGATAAAAAATAACCCTAAACTGAACAGTTGGTAAGGTTGATAACCAAATGGACATTTGACAATTATAATGCCCAAATTTCAAAACAAAATCTTTAATTTTGACTCACTCTGCAAGAAAACGTAAGAAATAGATAATTTCTGCATTGAGCAGTTTCAAGAAGACACTAAAAAGGTCTCTACGGTAAACTAAAATTAAACAAACTAAACTGACATTGACAACAAACTTCAAAGTACAGTCCTATGAAATGATGATTGAAAAATACACTCTGATTTTACAGAAATCAAAGGTAATTTGATTTTTATATTTTGTGAATGGATATTACATAATTATAAGTAGTAGAAAAAAAGAAGATTATATCATTAAGGGTAAAAGTAAGTCTTTTTGTGATAAGCCAAGAGATTGAGAGCCGAAACAAAGTCGAGGCTTGCAACTGGGCGAAGCACAAAAAGACCTTCTACTCTGAATTTGCCTTACTTCGTTAGTTTCAAGCCGGTGATTACGAACGTTAGATGTACGTTTAATAATTTCTGATTCTGACAACTGACAGCGCCGTCTAACATAGGATAATAAGTTTGTCATTTCGGTTTTTTGCAGCTTTTCCTGTTTGGAACACATTCACTTGTCAATAAGTCATGCATCTATTGATAATAAAGCTAAATTTCAGCATGAGAACTGCCTCACAAAACCTCATATTTTTATTGATGGCATTTCAATTCCGCTGTCTAAAAACAGGCGAAAAACGGTCGCTGCAACCGTTTCTATAGAGATACAGAAAGGCGCACTTTTTGACCGTTTGAAGATAAAATCATGTTCAGTACACTCGCGAAAAGCTCATAGCGAAAGCTCGCACATAAGCAGCTCGTTTCACTATGAGCTCTTTTCCGCACTTGTTCTGTAAATAACTACATATTACATTTTGAACTGTGACTTTTTATACAGACAATATACAGAATGTCTCACAAATGTGAAGAAACCGTTAACCACAACTCTGTCTTGCACTTTGAGAGGAAATTTCCGAAAACAAAATTTCTAAACTAATTATGTTTATGTGTTTCAAATTAGAGCAAATAATCGTACCAACAAATCAGACATAAAACTCCTTTAAAATAACAAAGTTGCCTTAAATCAGGTAGAATTACCTACCGATGTGTTACTGCATTCCAAAATTTATAGTCTCTCGTGTAACAATCACCAAAGGTTTACTAAAACAACAGTTAAAAATGAAAATGCGCACGTGTTGCACATCGAACTCCTACACGACTAACTAAAAAACAGTTAGCGTACGAAAACAAACATCTGGAAAGATTAAATTGGTTGTTATAAGTGTTTAATTTTAGCAATATTAAGTTAAATTTCAGATGTGTCCTTTCAGGGTTTCGCTATTAATTTATTTAGTCATTACATGACGGAAATCGATAGAGCTGATCTGAAATCTCGTTTGGGGAATACTTGGAATCGGACGCGACAAATGTTCCGTGAGAGTGCATCACAACACTAATAACTAGGTAATAACAGATATTTTATTAGATGTTTGGATCTATTTCTAGTTTAATGTCATATTTTGCAATTATGTGCGCTTTCATTCGAAAACATGCATAGAGTGGGACAAAATAGTTATTTACATTCGAGCAACTGAAAGTAAGATTTTACGGCTCAATAGCAAAGTTTGCAGGAGAAGGAGAGACGTATAAGCCTTGCAGTGTGAGAATCGTAAAATCTAAAACTGAATTAAAAATGTGAAACTTCTAATAGATGGCGCCATTAATAAAATTAATTTTTATTTTGTTTTTTTAAGCTTGAAAAACCATCTTAAATAACGAAAAAAATATAGAAATAATACTTTGGGGTATAATATATCTTTGCTGTGTGGTAAAGGTTCCTTTTAACTGCCCCTGAGCGGTGTCATTTAACTTTTTGACCGTTCATTAATGAGGACCATTAATGCACCATTTTTTATTAGTCACTGGTGGCAACAGAAGTCAATTTGTGTCTCTGCACAATGAATACGAAAATATTACTGAATCGAACTCGCGACTTACAGGTGCGTGAATGGTTGCCACCGAGCTGTCTCAGCCATGCATGCGCAAGTTTAATTCTGCACGCGTCTATTAAACGCCAGGTTTAGTTATTTAAGATGTCATGTCATGTCATGTGAGCCATTAAACTTCCATTCTAAGCAGGCCATGCAATTTGACGTATGTCGACTTCATACTCGAAAGATGTCAAATCTCTCAAATACTTAGTTTTCATACGTCAAAACTGCTGCGATGGTGTTAGTTACGACATGATTTTTTCTCACAGCCAATTGCAAATGAAAATTTAATGGATCACACGATACAAAAGTTTTTCGTTAGTACATGAGGGGTTGGTTTAAAACGCGAGTTTATGAGTGTTTTAAAAGCCATGGATACCATGAAAGGTCATTATAAACATGTATCCTACAACGTTTTATCTACAATTATTTTCCATTACCAATTTATACATAAAGTTAATTAGAAATCGTCTGTCATCAAACGTAAAAATAAATAAAATTTGACAGCTGCTACTTTTTATGCCTAGTTTGTGCAAAAAACATTTTGCACGATAGTAGATAAAATAATTTCAATAAATTTCGTACCCATGTTACTCGACGATTAATCAACTTGTTTGTGATTAAATTGCATTTACTTGGAAGAAATGTTTCATTAAATAATTGTATTTGCATTTAATTAAAAATGCGAAACCTGGGAATTCACATGAGTGCGTTCAAATAGTGATGTAATACTTAGAATACTGTCCTGTTTATTTAGTACATTGTAGATAAATTAAATAAATAAATTTTGTGATAATAATTAAATTTTAAATAACGAAGAAACTAGCCAAAATCGGTCCTCAAAATAAAAAATAAATCAAAAATAAATTACACAAGCAATAAAACATCGAATAAGAAAAAAAATCTAAAAATGGTGAACTTTATAAGGAAAAGGGTAACTGATCTATAGAAGTTATAGAAATAGACCTAGATTACTGGATTTTTTACATACCAAATATTAAAATTAAAGTGCGTTTAATGCGAAAATTGTTTAAACGATAAGAATCAACGGAAATCAATAAAAAACGTATATAATAAGTTTGCTAATCAAATGGAACTTCACTTAAAATTGCAGAATAATTTAGTATTTGGTCATCAAAACATCAAACAATGCATAAAGTTAAAGAAGCAAACAAGTAACAATATTGAGAGAATTTTCTAAAAATAAAAACATAAAAAAAGAAAAGAGTGTTTGTCTACAGCCGTGATGTTAAAGAACTATTATATGACTCATTTTAGTTAGTTAATGAGTTCTATTACATAACTTATTGTATATGTGTAATAAAAAAATGCACTTTATAGCGTACTCATCGTACAAATAGTTCTACAATGAAGATACACTCATTTTTCATTATACAACTCATTTTGGTGACATTGGTGACTTTAATACACCTGTCAAACAGTAAAAAATATTAGCAATGACCACTCGTAGATAAAACTTCCTATGTCACTCGCTTAAAATGTAGCATTACTCTCACTTATATTATAAATAATTAAGTATTATGTTAAAAACTTGAATTCATAAAATGCGAATGTAACCGAAACAATATTTTTCAGTTTAGATAAATGCTTGCTCCTTAACCCAACAAATTATTTTCATCTTTGTTTTAATTAATTGTTGCATCCATCATAATCAACTTTTAAATTACGAGAAATTAACGCATTAAATTGTGGTAATGACTTTAATTTGAATTTTTCTCATAACTAAACATTTCAGCTCCACATGACTTCCAGATAAGTATTACGACTCGGATGAGATAATAAATCGCGCTTGTGTAATACTCATCGAAAGCAACTACCGCCTTCGCCGCCCACATTTCCTTCAATCCACCACCACCTGTAGCTGTGCACTCTTTTGTGCAACAAAACCGCGAATTGCCAACATCGTCCCCGGCTCTCGTTCCGAATTCTCGTCTATATTTAAACAATAAAAATAGCGCAAGCAAACACAGGTAAGCATTCCCGCAAAATCCCACCAACCGTGGCGCAACGGCACAGGCAATGATCGCAAAGGAAGTGTTTAATAAAAGTAAATTATCAATGAAAATAACTCTAGACGAACCGATCCGACTGGGAAAAAAGCGTGCGATCAGAAAAAAAAAAGTGCACGTGCGACGCGGATTTCGTCGAGTCGCTGTGTATATAAGATAGTATTTACCGTTCAACAGGTAGCCAGAACAGCGTTTCGCATCCGTCACTGACAGCACCAAACAGCCGCACTGAACACTCGCAGTCGCCGACGAAGCGCCAAAGTTGCCCGCGAACTGTTCCACCGATTCTGATTCTGTGCCGTGATGTTACCAATTGCAGTCCCACCGGATCTCGCGAATCGCCGAGGGGATGGCTACGCCAATTGTAATTGATGCCGACGGATTTTTGACGTTGCTGCCTGCTTTCTGATGGAAAAGTGAGGGAGGTGGTAGGATGCATTCTGCTCCCGAATACACTCGATATAAGAGAAAATCGATTCCAGAAGATTGGCAATCAAGAATAGGCACCTTTGTTTGCGTACATACGCACATGCAGAACTGCAATTATCCGGAAAAAGAATTTGGGTCATGTATTACAGTTTGATGAAACGAGAAGAAACGCACCCTAATTTATCCATCGTCCACGCCACCTTGGCTTTTTAAAACTGTTAAAGCTATTTCCATACCAATTTGGAAGAAAAAACTATTACCTAACTATGGCAACCGACGAACTGTTGTAATGTTCGTTTTGTACAGTGGTGTACAGCAAGCAGCTTTTGGATCAAGCTTTCAAGTCGGACATGGGAAACCAATTCACCTAATGTTGTTTTTACACCCTGCACCACTTTTCATTGCGTTAATTCATTAGTTCAGAAGCAGTTAACAGAATATCTAAGTTTTACAACTAAGGAAGAACAATAGTAAAACTGTAGTACCTATAAGTGCTGTTACACTGACCCAATAATACCCCTCTAGCTAAATTTTGCGTTAGCTTTCTTGTAGTGTTTACCCCATCATCTGGTTTTGGTATTGCATATTTCAGACAGAATTTATCTGTGTGTTGGCTAATAATTTGTTATCATTTTTATGATTACAAAAAACAAGTCGGCTTTTTTTGATCTAACTGAAGATTTTGATCATATTGATCATGAACTAGTTTTTGAGATTATCTGGTAGCCAACAATTACTCGTACATTGATAATGGTTGCAAGAAAGCATTTACATTGACATGACATAAGATCTTCCTCTATTCACTCAACAATCAAAATGATTAAACTCGTAACAATGGTTATATACATACAGGTGGTCCAGAACACATGACCTAGATAGCAAGGGAAGGTGCTCACATCAATAGAGATTGCGAATTCAAAACCAGAATTATCTAAGTTTAATAGTATTTGAACAAGAATGAAAAACGAAAGCCAATCCCTAAACCTTTGCATAGGTAGAATAGCAGAGAAATAGAAGGCAATTTAATTTACTAGGAACCGTACCGTAATGTCATCCTGAAAAATGGACAACAGTACTTTCTGGCCATCGTCGGTTCAGCGATCGTGATTGGCTACCGTATTGTTGTCTTAACTCGATTATTTTTGCCTTAACATTCTCAAATTTTGGGTTTGTATGGCTATCTGCATGTGCTTGTTTTTTCTTTCACGAGTTCTGCGACATTCTGTATTATATACAGGTGTTTTACAAATAGACAACACAAAACTGAAATTCTAATAAGATGCATTAGAAAAAAAACTAAAAAACGCATGTATCAAGTTACATTGATAAACAAATAATCCTATTTGTCAAATCTAAAATAAAATTTGTCTAATTGAAAGGATTGGAACAGTATCGCTTGTAGGTACAGAAAAAATAAGACCATGAGAATATAAAAAATGTAATAAACCAAAAATTTAATAAGTACCATGTATATTACAACATGTTCTAAATGTGTCCCCAAACCATCTCAAAGTCTTGAAGTCCTTTAGCACAGTTTGGTAAATACACTGCTATGCGGTATCCATCTATTGAGGAAATCCTCGAACCGCTTGCTGCAATTAGTATATTAAAACACCGAGTTTTATAATGGATGAGTGCCTTAATGGCCTTATGAACGGTTTTTATATTATTTTTCCTAATTTGTTCTTGTAACAGAGCTATTTTCGCTATTTCCTCATTCGTTTTCAGTGCTATAATATTCCATTTCGATACGCGATGCTATAATAGCTTTGTTTCCATAGCAACATGGGAATCTTTAAAATACAAATTTGGAAATAGTATATTATGAAACGCGTTTCATAATGAACATTTTGCCGCACGCACGTCTTGAGGACACGACGAGCGCAGCGAGGAGTGTCATAAAGTAGTAAGTTATTATGAACAAGTATCATTCGCTATTTTTTTTTCTATTTCGGTAAATTTTAAACGAAAAAACTTGATTTAGAAATCTAGGGAAATTTAGGGTAGTTGGCATTTGCAAAATGTTTGGGAAAAAAATTCGAAGTAGCCAAATCCAATTTCAGTCAGTTAGACAGGTTGGTGAGGCAAGGGAGCGAAGATGTTGATCATGATCATGATGGTTCTCTTGCATCCAAAGAGTTTTTCTTTGATGAATTATTAAGCCAAGTACAACAAGAAATAATCGTGTTTTGTGCGATTTATCATGGTTTATCAAAACCAAAATCTAAATTGTCAATGTTGACGGCAGGTTGACGGTTTGCTCGCTGCAAACCTAAGAAAAATAAATGCCCCTGGAAATATTGGCACGGGATTGGTCCATTACGACACCAAAATAAGCTTAAACGCGTATCGAAATATCTTCATTATGAACGCGAAATAGAAAAAATAATTTTCGTACATTTCACTATTAGATGTATGTCGGTAAACTTATAAAATGTGTTTATGGACGCCATATATGAAATAATAATTGTTTGAAAGAACCTCATAGCGAAACGAACGGTCTTGACGGCGCCGACGTATCCAGAGGGAGCTTTCTTATTGTTAGATTAACTCTAATTCCTTTAAGTTAAAGTTTAAACAAGAATTTTGTCTAGAAAGTTTGTCTATATGAGTAGACTCTCTTTAGATTCTAGACAAATGTTCAAAAATTCTTATTAAATAGATTCTTTTTAGATTCCCTTTACCTAGGTATTATTTTCGTCGTAATATCCTAAGATTTTCTAGATGACGTCCAGGTTTGATTGTACTTTTCGCAAATTTCCTTAAGTTCTACAGAATTTCCATCAATTTTTTTGGATAATTTAGATTATCTTTACACTTGTCTTGTTGTTCTGCTTATACCTCCTTGTTTTTTTTAATTTTCTATATTTTCTTTAAATTTTTCTTACTTTATTTAGATTCATTAGATTTTCGACAATCTTATACAAGGTGTTTATAAATGTTTCTAGCATCAAGGATGGCTCTGAAATTCCTGCCATACACTATTTTGCCGCTTTGTTTTTATAGTGAATATAACTACCTTGAAAATTATTTATAATGTTACTTACGTCTATGACGTTTCAGTTACAGTTTTGTGTTCAAGTTTTTAATTTTCAGGTTTTAAACCACAACTAAAACTGTTTATTTCTCAAAATTAACTTTGCTCCATGTTTGAGGTTAACTGAAAATGTCAGTTGAAAAATCGAAACCCACATTTGTAATAAGCCGCAAATTTTTTTGACATTTCATAGCCACCCTTGATGCTAAAAACATTTATAAACACCTTGTATTAAATGTATGTACAGGGTGTTTTTCGTATGCATGTACAAAACAGTTCTGCGCTATTTCAGAAGGTGTATGAAGTGTGAAAAACCAATTTTTAGATCTAAACTGGCAAGATAAAATTAACCCCAATCCACGTACTTTCTACACCACTGGCAAAAAGCGTACTTGGAATGACTTGTTTTCTAAGCAACCAACACTTCAATTTTTTGTTCACTTTTGAGTCAGTGGCGTACAAGCTTATTTATTGAAATTTTTATGTAATTTTATCTCGAAAACAAAAAGACTTTTACTAAAACTTTTTTTCTCTTAATAGTCTGAATTGGTGACAAGGAATTACCACACTCTTTTTGTACATGCATTTTAAAAAAAACCTGTATACAGGTGTCCCAGAACGCTCGCACTACCTACTGAAATAGTTACTCGTATGCAGATGATTTAATTAGTATACTAAAAACGAGTTCAAATTTTCAGCAACAGTGTATTAAGTTTTACTTATAAAACATTTTGAATCATAAGAAACAATAAAAATAATGAAATACCTACTAAAATGTAACTCTAGTAAAGAACAGAATCAGAATTAATAGCAAATTTTAAAATTGATATATGGTAATAATAAGAATTTTTTCGACACATTAGATCTATAGAAAATGTAAAAAAAGTTACAAAAAATCAGTTGTTCATTTCAATTCAATTCTTTACTATTTGAGGTAAACCGCAAATCATAGCTATGGGTTCAATTTTTTTATTTTCCAAAGCATATTTTAGGACTATGACTACAATAATCGTCCCTCTGTTTGGAAAAGTGTCCGATTTGAACTTTTTATGTGTTCGACAACAAGTGTTCACTTTAAAAAAAATATGTATTTTTGTCTCAATTTATTATAAAAAAATTACAAATTAAATTACTTATAAACACTTAGGGCCGATTGCAGAAACGCTGATTAAACAACGGACTATAAAATCCTGGATTAAATTTAGTCCTGAACTATATTTTGATCCTATTGCAGAAACGTGGTTTATAGATGGGATTACGTAATCCAGGAAGAAACGTTTTTGATTGTGAACGAACCACATTTTTGACATGTAACTTCACGGATTAATCGAAATAATGGTACTGCAGGTCAGGAAATAAAAAATTACCCACATTTAAAATTATTTCCTATGTAAATATGGTTATCAAATGTCGTTTTAACTGGATATGTACCAACTGTGACACTACTGTAAGTAGAAGATTTATCTTGCTTGGAGATCTCCGCAAGACTAAGGGGTTATGGAGGTTATTAAGAACTATTGAATTATTGTAAAAATAGCGATATTCCTAACATTTCTGACTTTCAAATTATAGAAATTAGTTTTTATTTGTAAAATTATTCATAATCTACTGCCTCAAAGTTACAACCTGTACATTATTTTAGAATAAGGTTATTCTCCAGTTTATCATTTTAAAGGCTCTGAATTGAGATGTTCAAAATACTAAATTGCACTTTCTTACTTCTATTATAGAAAAAACCATTTTATAGAGTTTTTCTATATATCAAACGCTATAAAAACTAATTAAAACGGTGAGGAAATAACAAAGTTACGATAAAAGAAAAAAGTTAGAAACATATTTCTTCGATTGCAATTAGTTATGAATTGTAGCATGTCGTATCAAAATTGTATCCCGACTATTACAGAAAATTTATGCCTAGAATTTGATGTAATTAGTCAGTTTTTCGATTTTTTACCTTCTAAAGGTTTTCCAGTGTAGGGTCTTGTATAATACGTTTATCAAAACTTTGGTCAAAAAGTCGTTTTGAGATCTTTTCTCTTTCAAAAGCTATTAAAACGAACGAAATCGGTTAAAAAATAACGAAGCTACTGAATTCAGTTAATGAATGGGGCAGGTATGTACGTATAAATTTTTGATTTTTAAACAAAATGCTTAAATTCATTTTAATTCGGAATGAACATTCTTTTGGTCAGTCGTTTTCACCCTACATTTTTGCTTAGATTCAAAAAATTGTAAAATATGAGCCCACATCTACTTGATTTGGGTGAGCTAGCTCATAAGCTGTTGTGGTCCACCTATGTCTGATTCCGGAAAACGCATAATACGCGCACATCCAAAAATCATGGTTAGTTGAACATCCAGAGCTATAATAAAAAAATGCCTGTCACCTTTTCCATTAATTAAGACTGTTTTGCCATTATTTCAACATCCACAAGACGCAAAACCACATAACCTCAAAGATTTTACTTAGAAGTGTCAATTTAGTTCGTCCTATAATCCATCAAACTTGTGGGATTATGTTTAGTCTCAGACTAAATCGTTTAATCCAAGATTAAGTCGTTTGTGCAATCCATATTTCGTTTAGTCCTTGCTATAGTTCAGAACTAAATTTTAGTCACGGACTACATTTAATCCCAAACAAAAAATATGATTCTGCAATCGAATTTGACGTTTAATCGTAGATTAAAGCTTTAGTCTTGAACTAAAAATTTAATCCGCGTTTCTGCAATCGGGCCTTAAAAACACTAAAAACTGCTAATAGAAAATCATTCAACAATTTTTAGCATTTTTGATTAAAATGTACCTACTTTAGAACACTCTTTTTGCTTTCTTGTTAAAGCTACTAATACACACCTTTTCGGTTGTGTTTAGGCAAATTGGGGTTTATCTTTGTCAAATTCCTGAAATTTTCGTTTGCAGTTTCTATATTTTCTTCTTCTTCTTCTTATTTCAATTTTTTAGTTCAAATGACAAACAAATGTATAATTATTTATTATGGGTGGAAAAATGTTGTTGAGTAACAACAACTGGCAAAATTGCACGTACTGTCGCAGTAAATATGGACGTAACTGTCGGTGGTAGTTGTTTTCAAATCTTCCTTAACCAAACTTTATTTCAAAAGAAAAATCAAAATCGGGCATTTATTTCCGAACAGAGGGAGTATATATTTTTTTAATAAAAGCTTAATAATTATGGAAAAAGCAGTATAAAAAAAATATACAGTAGTCTTGCAAAAAGCTCATAGCACTCATCGCTAAGAGGTCTTTTCGGCGCTTGCACTGTAAATAATTCTTTGGATCTTTTCCGCTTCGGTTGAAAATACCCGGCAAAGAACTGACTTTTTTTGACCGAGAAGTTACTGTGCTCGCTTCTCCACTGAAGATGCATGATGCCGAACATGCAATGCACGTGGGCGAATCGACAGAAAACTTTCTTCTTCCTTGACACGGACCAGTCCCATATAAAATCATATTGATTCTGGTCGTAAAATATTCGAATTGTTTTTTAAACTCAAGTCTTCGAAAAAACGCGATAAAATTAAATTAAATCGTCATTTTTCACGTTTAAAACTTCTATTGCGATTACCGTAATGAACACTCAAAAGCATAAAATATCGTTTTGACATGATTGTGATAAATTGTAATAAGGTTTAATACGACTAATCTTCGTTTAACAGAGATGGAAAATCACAATAACTCTTAATATTTTTGCGTGGGTTTATCTTTAAAGGTATTCATCTACTTTACAACCTGCGCATTTTCTTAAGGTCACTCTAGTAAACGAATCCGTGGCAGAAATGCATGCAAATAAATAAATGCACCTTGTTGCTCGTAAATACTATGACGCCTTATCATTCCTATGTAGCTTATGTCAATGTCACTGCTGCATGCCGGAAGAATACCAATAAAATCCTCATTATTTACAATCCACTGCCAAACAAAAAGACAGAATCATCCCAACACATCCAAAACTTTCAACTCATCTCCGCCCCGACCATCAATCAAACCGTCTATTTTTAAACTTGCAAAGTTTACACTTCTTATTGACTCAAGATAAAGCAGCCAGTGCAAAACTTGAAATCTAATAAAACTAGAATTTCCAAAAATGAACGCCACTACTAGTTACGTCAGAGGTGACATTACCCTTAATTACTCCTCTTTTGAATAATGAACGGATGTCCGCGTATCCATCTGTAAAAATTAAGTTGATTAATTGTTTGGAATGTGTTGGCAAAACTGTCCCACGCTTACAAAAATGCAGCTTTCCGTGACACGTGTTATTCAGCGGACGATGTGTCCCAATCACTTGGTACTTTTTTATATTATTTCAGAGGACGCGAAAATTAACAAAAGTGGCAGTATTTTCCAAGATATTCTGGTTCGGACTGGATGAATTCACTCTAACTTTGCCAAGACAATAAATCGGTTTGTTCTTGAATTTTTTTATATAATGCATTCACGATCTTTTTAGACCAGAGTAGGCCATGTTTTTTTTTCTTTTTGTTGGCTACAATGACTGACAGAGGTAGTTTTTTTACTGTCACATCTGACATGTGTCTTTCATGCATGCAAGTTTGCCACTTTTCTGATACCGGAAAAATCGTGTTTCCTTTTAATCGTGTAAGTAACAGTTTAAAGGCATTAGCTTCAAAATATTGCAATAAAATGCCTAAAGTGATTTCGTTTTCGAACAAAAAATGTGCTATTTGCAGTTTCAAAAAGATCGGCTTGAAATGATCTCAGGTGTTACAAATATATTCTTTGTAAGGTACAAAGTCCCGTAGACGTTTGTTTTCAAAATATTTTTAGGTGCGGCGTGCAACCGTTTCCAAAGTTCTGGACACCAAAGATGAAAACTTTTGGCTGATAAGCGGCAACAATTAGAATTTTATGCCGAGAAAACAACACTTTTCAAAATTATTAAGTCTATGGGTTACAAGCACAGAGAAGTGAACGATCACAAGACTTTATGTAAACAAAAACAATTCTAATTCTAAATTGCTGCACTTTTTAGTTAACGAAATTCGCCAAAGTTTGCTTTTAGTGTGAGATTCCATAACATAAAATCCTGGGTAAAATGCTAATTCGATCAAATAAACTTTTTTAAGGTTTTATGACTAGAATCAAGACCTGGCAGAAGTGCTTCTTGAGAATGGTAAACTTTTTGCCATCGGAATATACCAGCAGTAATGTCTTCCATTATGATTAATATTGCATTTGTTGAAAAATAATTTCAAAATTTTAGATAAAAATTCAATAAAATTATCAAGTTCTGAATGTTCGGTTCAAACTGGCAACAGAGGAAAGGTTTCAGACACAATTTATAACCAAAAAAAGATGACAACTCCAATCGACAGAACGAATGTCAATCATTTTCAGGAAACTTTAGCTCACAAGGTTGACTACCAACCAAGTTACTAGATTTCCATGGCTTGCCGCGGTCTAAAAAGATCGTGAATGCATTATACCGTATGAGCAACAAAATTTTAGATAATAGGAGGCCATGAAAAACAAATGAATTTGTCGTTGATTGTCTAAACTAAGCCGTCAAAATTTGACAGTTCTCGGCATGGCATCTTTGGATGGTGATTATTTTATTATGGTATGGATTGGTGTGCAGTTATTTGAAGAAATCGGGAGCGTGCATCGGGAGCAATGGTTCTGGCAGAACAAGAAGTTCAAAGAGCCGAAGACATCAAAGATTCAAGCACATATGATTGGGTATGACAACAAAAGCCGACATACGTTTCCAAAACAAAAGTTTGTAGACAGCCACCCTTTATCTAAAGTTTTTTTGCTCATATGGTATATGGTAATAGCCCGGATAAATAAATGTAGAAATAATTCAAACGTCATTTTTGCTCGAAACAATAAAACAATAAATTATTTCGGACTCGAGGTGCAAATATGCTCAAGATAACAAAATTTGTCTCAGTTTGTGCACAAAATCAAAAAATTCATTTTCAAAACACTTTTTCGATTAACACGAAATCTGACGTAATAAGCCTGATTTGCCGAAAAATGTCTTCCGAGTAATTTCAATTTTCAGAACGTGTTATGAATTAAACATTTCGCTTTTGATCTGACTTGTTTTTACGAGACATTAAATTTATTAAATCAAACAAACACAACGATTACGTCAGTTGAACCTGCTTGTCTGAGTATTATCGCAAATAATTAATTTTGTTAAACTCTGATAAGTGTGACAAGTTCACAAGACAACAAAACAAACATTTTCAGATCTAAATTGGAGTACATACTTATCAAAAGCATTTTTATGTAAACTGTATCTAATTGTAGCAGACTTGTTTGATGTTATCTCAATTTTTTGGGAGCAGCTACTGCAAATCATAAAACTAGAGCGATGTGTTGAATTTAGAATGAAAAAACAAAGCCTAAAAATAATAATACTTTGGCAAAAGCGCTTATTATCTCAACAAAATAATCAAAACAAATGTTGCAATTTATTTATAGCTTTGGGACTATTAAGAAATACATTTTTTGGAAAGCACGTGATAACAAATGTGCAAGTTATGTAGGAAATGGACAAGAGTGAAATTTTGAAGCTTAATGTAGGTACATTTTTGCAATTCAATCCTTAAAATTTAAGATTTTTGCAAAAAAACAATTTAATTATTTATTCGTGTCAAATTAGAAAATTCTTGACCAAAAAATTGCAGCATTTTTTATTGAAATCTGTAATTTTCGTAGTTTTAGCCTTAGAACTATGAAATTTAGGGAAGTTAACTCTTTTCAACTGTGCCATACACAGAATTTTTGAGTAAAGCCGAAAATTTTTAGAATTTTTCATTTTTCATTTCGTCAAAATTTTGCAAAAGTTTTATTAAAATCTGTAATCTTCGTTTTTTTAGTTTTACAATTAGAACAATAAAATTTGAGGAAATTATTATTATTACAATCCAATGTTGCTTCAGACTCAAAAAATTAATTTTGAAGGATATTTTATTTAAATTAGTGATTGTAAAATGTGTCTGCTTACAAAATTCAAATTTTATTTAAATTTCAATACAGTATTAATCCATCAAACCGAATTTATATGCCAAATAAGGAGAAAATGATGATATATTATTATTATTATGATACATAATGATCGGCAGTGTGAAAAAAAATTGTAATGACTAAACAAAACGTTTGTCTACAATCTCTTGTAATAAAGCAGTTGTTTTTTTATCCTAAATTTAAATAATAAAAAGTGTAATATTCATAGAAAACTTTAGAAATTTATTATTTGGCATTCTGATTAATTGAGCTTACAGTTTCATTTATTTTTATTTATTATTTTATAGGTTTTTTACAATTTTGTATGTATTTTCCTCAGATTCATCGTCGATTCTATTTAAATACATTTTTTATTCAGTCCGACTTCTCTAAATTTGATTAAATCCTGTCTAATTTTTTTTAGATTTCCCAGTTTTTCTTTCATTATTCTTTTTAGAGCCTTGAATAAATAAGGTAATTCTTTTTTTTGTAAAGATTTACGGCATTAATGTCTTTTAAAACAAGCGTTTAGGAGCCACTCCTTCAATAAAGAATTACTTTAATCTTGTACTTTAAATAACTATCAGGATTACAATTTAGTCTTAATTTTCAACAGTTTTTTGACCCAAAAAATCGTCAATTCTATTTGTTTCTATATTAATTAAAAGAGCAGCCAAACATTTGGTCTTAAATCTAATTTGACATCTAAAGTCAACTATTTTAGAAAAGAGAAAACCAAAAACAAAAAGTCAACATTCTGTATTGAATTAGAAAAATTTTTCTTGCAAAATAAAATCGGCAAAATTGAAGTAAGACCAGATTTTTATTATTTCATAAATATTGTTCGAATTGTCTCCCTCCTTGCTCAATACACATTTAAAAGCGATTTAAACAGAACATTGCATGAGCAAGAGTTTCAGGACTTTTTAAGTCTTCACTACTAAGAATTGATGTTTTCTATGCACCTATTCTTTGACTGTTCCCCATAAAAAGAAATCAAATGGCTTTAAGTCAGGGCTACGAGAGGGCCATGCATTCACACTGCCTTTCATCCCAATCCTATCATTTTCAAAAGTTTCACCAAGATAACGTCTAACGACTCTGTGGTGATGCTCCGTCTTGTTGAAGCCACAACTGCTGTCTAACATTAAAAGAACTGAAAGTACCTGTGCCCTATTAAAAAATAACGTTTTGAAAATGAGTAGTTTTAATCCAATGGGGGTTATTTTGGGAATAATAGTGGCAGTTGTCTATTATTAGAAAATCTTGCTTCATTACTGAATAAAATTTTGAATAAAAAATGGTTGTCTAAATATAACTGACCTAGCTTAAAGATACAAAATTCTTTTGAGGAAATCTGCTTCTTTTGCTTACATGTGGATCATTATCTACAGCTTCAATCACTCGGGTTTCATTTTCCACGCCTGTTATTGTTTGCGCTCTGGTACTCTGGTACTCTTTTCCTTTGGCCAGTTTGCTCTTAAATTGGTTTCCAAACATCTAAAAATTTAACCGCAACGAGATTTTTTCTGCATTCACCAAAAATGAGGATCATACCAACTTTTTCAAGATTGGTTTATCAAAATCACATTTTATAAAAATAACAGAAAGACTCTGGTTCTTGTTTTGAATTTTTGCAAAATCACATTTATAAACTAACTATGTTCATAATAAGTTGCATAAAAATAAAATTTACAAAGCGATGTCTATGAAATGTGTATTTTGTGTTGCATTGCAGTTCTTCAGGGTCCCATTATGTGACTCATTTTGTAACTTATTATTTACTACTTATTAACTGTGTTATTTTTTATTTGAAAGAGCTGCTCAAAATTTAGAAATGATAGAAATAAAATACGAAAAATTAACATTTTTCATCTATGATCACATTATTTTGATAATTTGTTGTGGTAACAGAAGTAGTTCCGCATTTTTGTGTGTTAATAGACTGTTTCCGCATCGGTAATAACTGCGTTAACAATAGAAACGTCGAAAAATTTTGTAAAAAAAATAAATTTAATAAATAAATTAGGAAAAAAATAATAAAAAAACTCGTTTTACAATAAATTAAAGCTCTCATCTATTCCAGTTTCCGTATTTTAATTCCTTTGTTGTTAAAAGACTATTCTATGATTAATTTTAAAGATCATATGACACTAATGATACTAATGAACTATATTATCCACTAGTTGTGTAATTAAAAAAAAGCGTTCTAAAATATAGTCATTATATAACAAGTGATACAAATAAATCAACTCATTTTGTTTTATTCAAAAATGTTGTGCTGCAGCCAAATGTATTACTTAATTTTATAAATAAACGCCTTGACGTGAGGCAACCAGTTAAACACATATTTCAGGCGTCTGACAGTTACTTGTCAGTTGACAAGTAAACATAACCTCTTTTACACAGTGCTCATCGCTACAAGATGCCCTTAAAGGGGGCTCCTCCTGTCTGTCTAAAATGCGAAACCAGCGAATCACCCCTGTGGACAAACGCCGAAAATTTAGGTGCCATCTGCCTGGACTGCGTGAACGAAGCAAAAGATAACCTCAAATCGGAACAAGATGAAGAAAACGACGATAAATCCGAAGATTCGAAATCAATGCGACCGAAACAGCGGACGACACGATCGTACAAGACGCGGTTAAACCCTTTTGCACTGCCTAAGACTGCAATGCCGAAAGGAAGAGGGCGTCGAGCATTGTTTAAGAAGATTCCGATTAAAGCCCCCACTGCTGTCGCCACGACTATTACTTCGGAATCGATTTTTTATAAAGTAATGTTTAAAAGTGTCATAGAAATGTTGCTAATGTTGAGTTTGTAGGGTAGTTATATTCAGATTGGTGATATTGTTTCAATGCAAGATGAAGATGGGGGTATTTACTATGCTCAGATTAAGGGGTTGATGACTGATCAGTACTGTGAGAAGAGCGCGGTGGTGACGTGGTTGTTACCAACTCAGGAAAGTCCACCACCAGAGGAGGGATTTGATCCAGCTACTTATATCATAGGTTTTGGATGATTATCTTTATTTTACTTATATTTTTAATTGTTGATTTTATTTATAGGGCCTGAAGAAGACATTCCAAGAAAGCTGGATTGTATGGAGTTTTTGATGCACGCACCTTCTGATTATTATAAATCAAAAACGACGCCATATCCTATTGTACATGCTCCTGCGCGACCTGGGTATATTTGGACCTCCTTAGACACCATACAGAGGTTGCAAGGAAAGCAGTGATTTTTTCGCCATTATAGATTGAATTTTGCCTTCATTTATTATCATGGTAATAATATGACGAGTTTATTTAGTAATTTTTATATTTTAGGGTCAATTGAATTAAGAAGATATTTTTCACATTGAAAATTTCTAGTTAATATTGTTGAAAATAACAACGATTCATCTCATTCCTAGAATTGTGTATCATAACTCAATGTTACATTTTTTATCATTTCTTATTACAAGCGGAGTATTGTGCAGAGGATGTGGTTTCCTGGTATTGTTTATGTTGTGAATTCTCTGTTCAAAATACATCTGACAATTCTATTTACTGTAGCCAAATCGCTTAAAAGCCACTAAATGAAACCACAATCGTTTTGTTTGCTTTATACTGGATATTGTATTTACAAATAATAGAAAAATTTACACATGTTTTCTCTTGAGTTTTTTAATCTCCTCACTGTTTGCTTTGGGGTTTTGGCTTCCAGATTTAAAAAGTAAAGTAAAAAGCTTTCATAACATTTTTGTTTTTAAGTAATGGTAAGGGAATTAGAGCTATTTAAATTTTTATGTTCACCGTTTGAGAACAATTATTTTGTAATAATTGTCAACAAATTTTGGAAAAAAAACTACTGGAGAAGTGGAGTTATTTTTCCCCTCAGGTCCAGATTCAGAGATATCTTGAAAAATTGTTTTTATCTGCTTTTTATGTTTTTTTTTTCTAAAAAATTACAAAATTATGAATTGCTCGACAGTGCTTTGAAAAGCCAATTTATTAAGTTTTTCAAAGACCTATAAAACTTGTCCTTAAAAATTCGCAAAAATCTTCGATAAATCAACTAAATTTGAAGCAAAATAACGATTTTCTTTATAAAGGGTTTTGAAACTGTATTTGCAAAGCAAAGTTCTTACTTTGCTTATAGACCATAAAAAATTAGAGGGTAGACATCATTGAAATGCATGGATGTCACTGAAAATTTACTTTTTGCATCTTCACTTGAAATTTTTTTGTAGACAATTTGGTGTGGTATATATAACTGATGATATAATACCATAAATTTTACAAAAATTTTATCTGGGCTGAACAAATTATACAGGGTCTGGCAACACTTGTGTCCACCCCCAAAATCGTGTTTATTTTTAAAGATAAAATTTTGAAAATTTGTATTCGCTCATAGTTGATAAAGTTCTAAAAACACACGAACAGGCTCAGCACACAAAGCTTTATTTTTGCTCTTAATGACATAATGTACTAATATCTTATGAAAAATTGAAGAGTTGGGTGCAAAAACTAGGTCTCTTTGCTTTTTAAAACTTTTAGTACTTAATTAATTTTGATATTTTAGTAACAGTAATTGCAGTTTATTCAAAGTCTTTTATTTTAGATCAGACATTTATGTATTTAATTGATTGTACTAACATTATTTTTAATAAAATTTGGAGACTTAACTAAAACAAACAAAAATCGTCTGTTCTATTTTCCTTATTTTTCTCTAAATACGTTCGACGACAAATTCTAACTCTAATTCGTTGATTAAGTAGGTAATTATCTCGATTTATCAATCTTCTTCATAAATAAACTAGTTCGTTAAATAGCCAATATTTCAGTAGATTGGTTTGTAAAGTACCATATACCTTTTTTTGGAATAAGAACTCATACTTGCTCAAAAAAGTTTCATTTTATATACTTGTTACATAAATATTTATTTTATCCTGAATCAACAGAAACTGCAGATTTCGACCTGTCAAATTTGTGCGAAAAAGTATTTTTATACGTATAGGGCTGAAAATTACACTTTTCACACCTAGAAAGTGAAAGTTATAATTTAGCACACTCAACAAGAACATCGGGTATACGTAAAAAATAAACAAAATTCTAGGAGTTTTGAAATTTTTCTCAAATATACAAGTAAAAAGAAAAATAAATCCTAATTTGGAGGATCGTATGAGGTTCGGAAAAAATATTTTTTTATACAGGTCTCCGAAAAGTCGCGCACCACCGTAAAACTGTATGATCGGGCAATGCCATAGATCACCGGAAAAATGTTAAAAAAAAATCCATGTCTTCAATTTTTCAAAATATGAGGGATTGAAGAGTAAAAGTTTAATGCCAAAATTAACGATTTCTGAGCAATAATTTTAGGTTTAAATGAATTTGTTATCTAAAGGACATTTTGCGCAAAGGCATGGTGCAAAAAAATCGGAAAAATCTTGTAAGAAATGCCTGAAAAATGTTAACAAGATTTTTGAATCAACAATCTCGATTAGTGTGTTTACATTACTCGTTCATGAACCGACCTGACTAACGCCAACAATACAACCGCAACGTTACTATGGCTTTAAATACTAGAAATTTAAATTATTAGGGGAACAGTTCAGCAATGTTGCCATTTTCCTAATTTTCTTTTCGTCCTCCTGCGAAAACAAAGAGTCTGGAATTTTTTTAACATGTTTTTGGTACTCTGGGGTATCACCCAATTACCCTCTTTTAAGGTGGTGCGCCACTTTCCGGACACCTGTATAGTGTTATATTTTATTATGACCTTTTGTTATTTTGTTTCCAGAGTACATTATCAAACATTACTTGTTATTAATTCATAATATCATAATGTTGCAGATGGGAAAAAGAGTTGCAAACCTAATATAAGACAAAACAAGTATTAATTCTTATTGTATCGAAGAAGAAGTATCGCTTTTTTTTATTTTCAAGTATAGTTTACTAAAAAAAAATGCATTTTACGTAACTTCCGGACCACTAACGATGCTGCAAATTGGGATTTATTGTTGTTTTTATTTGTTGCACAATTGCCAAAAATTTTAAAACTTTTTAAATCATGTCGATTTTATTATCATCGTTGAATGGGCTAATTCTTTAGTTGACAGACAAGTAGTGCCAAACCGTGCAAAGGATACAGTAGGAAAGGAAAAAATTATGCTGCTTATAAATGCAGTTTACTTAAATATTTTAACCCTAGTCAGTGTGTATAAATGTATAAATTGAGTCTAAATTTAAAAATCACTGCAAATCTTTAGTTCTCTATGTAATCACTATGTAATTTTATCTTTTAAAATGTAGTCTGTGTAATTAATGCAGGATAAAAATATTCCTCAGCTGATTCCCACTTTCTTTTAGCCCTGAAATCTTTGATTTTTACTCCTATGTGTACAAACAACTTTATTATTTTTTATATAAATGATAACATTACAATTTAAGAATCTTATTAGATTTGCGTACTTAAATATTAATTAGTTTACATTGGAAAAGTTGGAAAGCTGAGGATGTGACGGTTGTTTAGTTGCATCCAAAATTGTTTTTATGGTTTGTTACATCTAGCAGCTGCATGCATGTGTAGTTTCAAATTAAAAACTAAAAATAATAGAATTACTCGCTACTTACGTATTTGTAAGAGAAAAAACAAGACGGGTGTAACAAGTGGGAACGAAAAGACCTATTAAACTCATCTTTTACCCTTCAGAGGAAGTGTGAAAACGTGAAATACGTTCGGCTTAATCAAAAATAACTTTCATAAGAATGCGTTGTAACTTGTAACAATTTGCTGGAAATGTAGTTTCCAAATATCAGGCCATGAGTTTGAAATGAAGTAGATCTTTATAATGGCGCTCTTTTTTATTAAATTTTGTACACAGTAAATTTAGAATAAAATCTGAGACATTTTCATACATTAAAAATATTTAAATTAACAAAGTATTATTTATCATCTTTTAACGTTTCTGGAGATATGTAAATAGACCGGAAAACGGCGTTTGACGGCCTAGGCCTTCAAAAAAGAAACTAGTTCGTTTTATTGTTTTACGGTTTGTATTGCTATAAATACTAGAACTGTTGTATCTTGTATATTATCTTCTTGAGTATCGCACTGTCATCAATGAACAGAAATCAGCAGCTGAAAAGGATTAGATTGTTTTATTTTGAACTTAATAGTCGCTAGACAAGCAACCTTGTAGAGCAAGTCACTAGGTCAGATTTTTTTTTGATTTTGTTGGCTAAAAAATAGTGTCGATCAAACGTCGGAAAATGTTTTTGGAAATCTTCGTGTTGCTATGATTCGGCTCAGCCTCGCCTCTGCAATTTCACTCAGACTTCCAAAATAGCATTTTAAGCCCTTGTTATCCAAATAACTATTTTTGTCAGAACCTACGTACATATAGCCTAGTCATCTGAAAGCGTATGCAAATTTTTTGATTCTTATATTCAAAATTAAAGACGATTTTATAGGGGTAGCCACAAGTGTCCCTGTACTAATTTATAATTTATTTAAAGTGTGACACACTGTACAACCTTTTACATGACGTAACATAAAAAATTTTTTGTGAATCTAAAAATGTATCCATATTTGGGGTGAAAATGAGACAATGAAATACACAACTTGTTTTGACCAACTATAAATTCCATCATTCGACACCAAATGGCTGTTCTCATGCTGCTTTTCAAGTGTTTGAATCGGAATTAATGTGCAATTTAAAAAAGTGTTCTTAGAAACATTTACTAAGCATGGTCCCGTTAAAATGAAGAAATGCCGACATGGACAGTATTAAAAATTGTAAAGTATAATAAACATCTACAAAGAATTAAAATGGAAGTTAGGATGCAATAAGCGGTGCCGGTTTCCGTTGCAAAAACTCGCTATTCCTATACATACAGGTGTCCCAGAACTCGTGACTTAGAGTAAAAAGTCTCAGAGAGGCAACAATTCTAAACCAAAATTTAAACAAAAATTTTTTAGCTTAAAAAATAATCGAGTTAAGACGAAAAAACGGTAGCCAAACCCGAGGCAGAACATTCATTGGTCAGATGAACATTACACTCTCGTTGCCTAGGATGTTTTACTCCATCTCTAGAATAAGCTTCTCGGATTGGTTGTTAATTTTTCACCCTCTATCAAATACTATTAAACTTAATCCATTTATTAATCAACCCTCCCTTGCTCTATGGATTATGATGTATACAGAGAGAGTTTGAAAAAAGATCTGTAGATTTTTTTAAAACTCGAATAGGCAAAAACAGGTCTACTTATTCCAATCAAATTGACGCTAATCAACCGAGGGAATAGAACCGGGAGCCATAATATACGAGTGTAATACAATGCTTTATCTACGACCATTCTCTGCAATAAGTACCCATGACGAATTTTTATTAAAAGAAAATTTATTAAAAAAATAGAAACATACAGTTACAAGACGCACTGATTATGATTATCTCGGTGTATTTTGTGCAAGTTTTATAAAATCAATTAAAAATAAAAATAAAAAACACTACAGTATGACCTCGATTATTCGGACAGGTCGGGACTAAACGTCGTTCGGATGTTGAAATAATTTTTTTTTTCAAAAATCATACTTATAAGCTTAGATTAAACAAGTTTTTCAAAAAATTCTATTAATATTCTTTTTTTTGTTTATTAAATAATTTCATTTTTGTGCAGTAAAGTACTCATTATTTTGTTTCTTAAAATGTTTTATTGAAATTGGATGTTTAATTTTCGAAAAAGAATTTTGTCATATCATAAATTCAGGAAGTTTATTAGGATATAAAAAATTCCTATATACAGGTGTGTCGTAAGTCGCGGATAAAGTCTCCACGACTTTCATTGACTATTGTAAATCAAATTTTGCAGTTTTCGTAATTTCATATGTTGTACAGACCTTTTTTTCAAATTTAACAGTTTCAATACCCAATAGTAATGACGTTTTGATTATTAAAATTGGTTGCATTCGTTGCAAATGCTTTAAAACTTCATTATTATGGTTACAGCTTTCTTTAAAGTTTACTGAATTTCCTAATAAAAATCTATTTATCTGCTTGGTACAACTGCTTCTGTCTTAAGAAGTGAAACTGATATAAGAACAAAAAACACGTTTTTATGCTTTTTTAAGGCCAGCCTTTATGAATTCGTCATGTTTATCAGCGACTTACGACTCACCCTGTATACAGTATGTCCCCGGATTGAGTTCACAAGAGGAAAAAAAACGTTATTTTTCATTTTACAGAAAAATGACAAAGGAATAATATTTTTTGCTTAATTTAAAATAAACAAATCTTTAATTAAAACTTTCATATTATAAAGCTGTGTTCTGGAAATCGAAAAAAACAAAAAATAACGAAGAACTTTTTTATTTTAATTTAGCAAAAAATGTCAAAGGAATGAAATTTGTTCCTTAACTCAAACCAATTTCTCCTATTTGATTGACCCCTGTTTTAGCACCTACTTCAATTCTAACTCGTAATTCTTTCGACTGTTTCGAATTTTCTCAATTATTGTTAAGGATGCAATTGCATTTTTTTCCAATTTTTTAATACTTACGCATTATTAGGTAAATTTTTCTTTAATCTTTAACGCACTATTTGATTTTGTGAAGCCACAGCCTGCTATTATTTGAATACGATTACAAAATTTAATAAATAAAAATAATGAAAAAATTTATTTTAAGAGTACAAACTAATAATTTTGAAATTTTAATTGCAGATTTATCTGTTGCAAAAAATTCCTTTGTCATTTTTATGTGAAATGGAAAATAAACTTTTTTTTCCTCTTGTGAACTCAATCCGGGGACATACTGTATTTTATAATGTACTTTGCGGTCAAAAAGACTACAATTTTGACAAAAATTACGTTTTTAGGCGACTTAAACTGAAAATGAAATTTTTAGGCCTTAAAAGCGGCCTAAAAGTGAGTCTTTTCTGGCCGCAAACATTTTCGGCCGATCTATGGTGGCGCCATCTATCCATAGTTTTGCATATTACGTCAAGATACCGATATTACCCTCAATTTTATAATTATTTGGGTAAAATCAAATCGACAAACTGCTGTAAAGTGCAACAAAGACGTGTTGAATTATTGAAAATGAACATGTCTAGCAGTGCTCCTGCAACAACATTAAAAAGCACATTAAACCTAATTCATACAAATTGTGAAGCTACACGTGCTGAAACTGCAAATGTAAATAAGGAAAATATGAACTTTTCTGAAGGATTCATAAATATTTACAATTATTCAGTTGTTATAATTGATTAAATCAATAAATCATAAATAAAAATTAATTAACTTGTAAATTTAATGATGTCGCCTAAAAAATCTTGTGTGTAACACGGCCAAAAAGTGACATTTTGCCCTCGCCTTCTTTCTGGCCTTGGCTAGCGCCTCGGCCATTAAAAAAAGACTCGGCCAAAAAAGAACCACTTTTTGGCCTTGGTACACAAATAGCTATTTTAGGCGACTTTAACTGAAAATGGAATTTTTAAAACTTAAAAGCGGCCTAAAAATAAGTCTTTTTTGGCCGCAAACATTTTTGATCGATCTATGGGTCATGGATCTATGGGATCATTCATAGTTTTGTATATTACATCAAGATACCGATATTAACCCCAATTTTAGAATTAATATTTTTGAAGACAAACCTTTCTGATAATGTTTTCTAAGAGTGGGATAAGGAATATAAAATTTTTCTGCTGCTTTTCTAATACTCAGTTTTCCTTGAGATATTAATTGTTTAGCACGAGACATTGCCTCTTCTGACCATCAAGTAGCCCGTTTTGTTTTTTTTATAATTAAAAACCATCTATAACAAATTATAGAATGAAACAAAAGTTTTATAAAATGAAAAGAAACCATGGTTCCTTTTGCCCAGTTCCTTTTGCCCGAAGATACAGATTATTTTATGTAAAAGATTTATTTTGAAACCAACTGTTTGGCGCGATGAATGTTAAGGGTTATAATAGCAATTGAATCATAAAACAGACACAAGCATTGCCAACTTTGTAGAATCACAGTTGTTTTGATAATCAGCTTATAAACTAACGAATAGCTAGTATTCCAACCCGCTGTTCAGAAATTTTACGCAATTAATTTGAATTTTTTCGACATACCTTGGAACTTCAGGTTTTAAACGATGGTCCACCATTAGTTTAATAACTGATACTCCCGCCATCTCCCCACGATATGTGGTTTTAATAAAAAGTCGTGGTTACTTTTGCCCAGGTGGTTCCACTTTCCCGGTCTTCCCCTACACTTACACGTTGCTAAGAGACGAATTTAATTTTTCTTGTACAAATTATAAATAAACCAATTGGTCAGCTGATCATTTGATTAACGTCAGCGTGGTGACAACTTCAAAGGAAACCTTGGTTGAAAAATTCGTGGCAAAATCTCAACGGATGGAATTTTGATGCTGCTATGGTAGATAGTACGATAAGAAATCATCATAGCAAAGAGTCAAATTTAGCAAAAACAGTTCTCAAGAGTTCTTTTTAGAACAACCATTATGTGGTTTCCATTTGTCACATTTGACACAAAACGTCAGATGCAAAAAGAATAGTGTTACCCAATAAAGATCCAAGCAGTGTGATCTACAAACGGAGATCATGGCCATTTAAACCTTAATTTTATCGATTCGGTAGCCCAATATTGCTGTCACACTGATACAGCACCTCAGTTAAACAATTAGCTTGAAGAATTTTAGGTTCGTATAAGACCTAACAGTTAGTGAAAAGTTTTGACGGTTGGTTTTTTGTTGCATAACATCATTGAAATGTCAGTAGTTGAACAAATAAATCATGCTCTTTAGAATTTATTGTTGAAAATTAACGTAAAATGTACATGAAGCCACGTGCAGATGAGCTTCTGAAATTGGATAATTTCATTATGTAATGTTTGTGTTTTGATACACATTACGACAAAAAATGCATTTTTGGTTGTTTGTTTGCTGTCGGCACCAGCTTTTTTTCTGCTCGGCGTGAGTTCTGGGACTCCTATATATTACAAATGCAATAAGATAACATTTGACTGCAAGAGTCAGATATGCCACCTAAAGATAGTATTCTTCTTTTTAAAAATTTTGTGCTCCGCACGAACAACCGAAGCACGTATAATCGAGGTTTTACTGTTCATTTTGGACGGACCATCATTAGTTTTGTCTAAAGAAACATATTATCTGCGAATTCAAAATTATAGGGCCGATATACACAATAATTAAATTGAAATTAAGTTAATCTCGCAACTAATTTGACGATTTCTGACATTTGTTGGTCGAAAACTGATCCTATGTCATATCATGTTAAGTATTTTATCAAAATTGAAGATTTAATTTAACTATTGTAAACTGGCTCATAGACTTATTAGATGTTTCTACGTTAAACTAAATGTCTATCACTGTTCATTCAAATTATAATTCTTCATGGTCCCTTGTCTTCAAACGCAAGAGTAACAAAGCTCTGTCATATTTTCTCACTGACCTAAATACGAATACCAAAAACCATAATTAATTCTCAGTCATAAATCCGACCTTTACGGCATCCGTCATCAAGTTGCCATTTGCTGTACCCATTTACTGAATCACTCTCAAACAATTAAGCAAATTCGAAACGGAACACCCAATAATCCAACACCCGGAAGCCACAATTGATCAAGAAAAAAAAACCTCCGCCCACATCTTCCTCATTTTCATGCACCTTAACGAAAAACCAGCAGTTTGGGCGCTCCCAAAATTGGGCAATCGTTGACTCCCACATCCAAGAGATACTATTTCTTGGAATGGAAAGCGCCGGCTTTAAATGGTGCACCGATGCGTCCAGCAGATGTTGTTTATGGTAATGTCGTTTTTTCTTAGCTTTCCGAAATTTATGCGTGCGTCCACACACCTAACCGGAGCAGGACAATTGGCTCAATAAGGAGCAGATGACGAAATCCTACGCTGGTACCAATAAGTCCAGCTGAGAGTACTTGTCCAGTCGCGAGGTCGGCGCCGACCAGTGTGCAGTGTTTACCGAAGAAGAGATGAGGGCTGCGGAAGTTGTGGTGTTGTTGATGGGCGTCGCGACGCTGACGGAGGCCGTTTCTTTGGATACGAGTAAGATATTCAATTCGACACGGTTACTTTAAGTTTCGCTTGGTCACTTTCGGGTTAAATTATCATGTTGAAAGACCATTTATCCACTCCCGCGTTCTAATGCGGCCTTCAATGTAGGCACTAACGAGCGGTTGCTTCATTGAGATTCTAATGAATCAGGTTGGTGTTTGAATGGTTTTACCTTGTCGACATAAAAAAGAAATTTTTTTGAACTATATTTAAATATTTTGATTTTAATGTTGTTTATCCAATAGAAACGAAATCAACTAAGTGAGTGTACAATGAAGTGTCAGAAATAAATCTTTAAATAGCTAGACCAAATTACAGTGGGATTAGTCGTTTAAAGTAGGTACTCAAAAATAGATTTGGTGGAAATTTTCTCTAAAAATACGTTTCTTTCCTTTTAATTTGAAACTTGATCTGTTGCTTTAAAAAATAGCCATTTTATAGACTCAAGTGAATCAACAAAAACATTTTGTCTAAAATTAGCAAGATTTCAAAAGGAAAAAACTGTATTAAGTTAATAGGGACATTTTGTAAATAATTTTTTTGGCCTCATGAATTGTAAACGTCAAATTAACATTCAATTGACATCTTCGGAAACACTAGGTTTACAAGCGCTCTGGACGTTTACAAACGCCGTGCGGTAAAAATTGCCCAAATCGTCTGCTCTTCAGATGCGTTTATAAATTAAAATCACTTTATCATAATGAAGATTAATCACCAAAGTGGAATCTACCTAAATTATTATCTCAATTAAGACAATATTTCTATTTTTAAAGTCATATTAAAACATTTTTTATACAGCTCCATCTTGTGTACTTTTTGTGCACCAACTACAAAGTTGACAGAATTGACAGATGATGAAATTTACAAATCTCAGATGTGACAGTTCTCATGAATTTTGAGAAACCCAATTATTTAAATTAAAATTTTTCGGCCAAAAAGTTTAATACAACTCTTGTGCGTTAACCATTTTACAGCGCTCAATCATTAAAGCACTCCGGCTACGCCGTCGTGCTTCAAACTGATTTCGCGCTGTAAAATGTAAGTTACCACACGCGACTGTAAATAACTATTTTTTTGAATTCACAACACCGTTTTACGAATTTTATTTTTTATAAAAATTATTTGTATTTCTGTTTAGAAATATCATGCAATCAAAAAAAAAACGCCATTCTTGGTTTGCTATGAAATTTCAAGTCATGTCTTTGATTGAAGAACTAGTGTTTTGTTAATGTATAGTAGTTTGACGTCGTCAAACTGATAATTTTGTGAAAGTACTTTTTATTTTGTTGCATTTTAGACACTTCACTTGACCAAATACGATTAAAATTTGTCGAATCAAGGAGTGTTAGGTGTTAGGTGCCAGTCCCAAAACACATCATAAATTTTGACAGTTCTAGTATCACGTATGTCAAAAAGAAAATATTTTATAAAAATGTTGTAAAGTAAATTAGACTTTCAATTGGAATTCCGTTGGTCCAAATAGGTGGAGTTAAACCAAGGTAACAAAAATACGAGAATAGAACAGTTAAGTGGACAGTAACAAATGACATTTGTTTAGTTTTTTTTTCAGCAACTACATTTTTATATCATTTATACATCTCTGCATATACAGAGTGAGTCACAAAAATGCGAATCTAATCATCATTAGTTTTTAGTGATTCAAAACACATATAGTTTTTACGAACTAACGAAATAATCGTAGCCATAACATTGTATATATCTATCCTCATCGAGCTTATTTTTGAATTTCACGTTAGGTTCATTCAATAAAAATTACAACCGTACCAAATGAGTTTTGGATGCGAATCAAAAACATAAAATTTGAGGCAGGATGTTTGCTTTCAAGATATGCAATATTTTTAATTTATCCCAAACATTTTCTTTGTTTTTAACTTCATGAAGTAATTGTCATTGTAAATCTTTAAATCTTCAATGTAAATAGATAATAATAGGTTAATTCGTTGTTTATCGATTTGGAAAGAAACAATTTTAGATGGCTCCAATACTAAATGTCAAGTTTTTTTACTAAACTCAAAAAAACAAAATTAGCAACATAAAGTTTATCTACTAATTTGCACAGAAGATATTAAAAACCAAGTTCTTACTGATACTTCCAATTGATGACAATTTAACAAATATAATAGTTTCTGTTGTTGAGCGACCAATCACAAAGCCACATTTTAAAATTGGCGCCTACAAAATTGTCTGCGGGAAAAATGAAGTTTAAGTGCTATCATTGTGAGAAAATCTATGAAGACAGCAATGTATGTAATAGAGGCGGACTAAGATTGATTGAGGCTCGGACCCATAAGAAAATACTGGAATATGTTGAGATTTATAAACTGAAAATAAGTTTTTAACTTTATTGTTAGGTTTTGTTTAGACGTTCTTCAGAATCTTTGATTCTCTTTGAAAAATGTTGAAACTTCTTATTGATTCTTTTATTTTAATTCTTTTAATTCTTTCAAAAATGATAACATTGTCTACAAATTTAATTGACTATTCTCAAATTCATTTTGAACAAAATATTTAAATTTTTTGAATTTTTAAAATTCTCTTCAAATTCACTTCAAACTGTCTGCATTCTTTTTAGATTTTTTTAGATTTTGGATTGTTCATAATTTCTCTTTAGATTTTGATTGTTTTTATAGTCCATAGTTATATTTAGAGCCATTTTACATTTTCATTTATTTATCTATTAATTTTCTTTCTATTTTTGTATAGTCAAAATTTTGTAACTTTGGCTTAACTCCATCTACCATTTGAGCCAATAGAGTTCTAGTCGAAAGTCTGATTCACTTTGCAACATTTCTCTATTCTGTTAATACTTGTTAGAAGTCGGGCAAAAAATGTTCACACATTTAGAAGACGAATCAGCATTAAAATGGATGACAGTCTGACGATTAATTATGAAACTCCTGCAAATTGCGAATCTTTTTGACATGTGAGTGAGATACGAAAATTGTCTTTATAGTGTGCCATTCTTTGATTCGACAAATTCAAATTGTCTTTTGTTCATGTGGACGGAGTTAAACCAAAGTTTGAAAATTTCGACATTAAATTCTCGATTTTCTTTAAATTTTCTAGATTAACAGTCTTATTAGCATTGGATTTGATTTGAATTATCTAATTTGTATTCAAATTCTTTCCGTATTTTATTGATTCTTTGGCGATTCTAGTTACAGTAGACTATCGATAATTTGAACGACGATAATTTTAGTTTCTCCATAATTTGCCAGGTCCCTTGAATTTCAAATTATCAAGAATCTACTGTATTTAAATTCATTTTTAATTTTGCATAGTTTCGATACAATCTCTAAATAATTGTTGGTTCTTGATAAATTTTCCGAAGAGTGTTCAAATTTTCTTTGTTTCTTTTTGGTTTGTCTTCTCCGATATTAGCCATTCTTTCGTTTTATATCCATGATTTTTATTCTTCTTCATTATTTTAGAAGCTTGTTCTCATCAATTCATGAATTCTACAAGAACTTACTAATCATATTTTTTTTGGTGCTTGAATTCTCTAGATTTGCCTTACATGGTATTTTTCTATTTTCCTTATTTATTTTCTAGATTTGCCTTATACATAGTATTTTTTTATTTTTCTTATTTAAATTTTCTATAATCTGAAACGATTTTTTAGATTTTGCTAATACAGGGTGTTCAAAAAATAGCGGACCAACTGATAAGAACGTCAAACTCTAAGACGCTGTGAATTGGAAATGCTGTTTAAAATTTTTATTTGAAGCTTTGTACGGGAGCAAAATAACTTTAAATATTGCGAAAAACGGCAACAGTGTTCAATTCATTCGGTAATTATTAGGAGTATAATTTTGAGACCAGAGCAACACTTTGGTAGTTACAATTATTAATAAATCATTTAATTGGTTACTATGGTTTTCAATTAAATTTGATAACACCTGTCCAGTAAAAGTCACAAAGTAGATCAAGAACCATTTGTTCTCTTCTTGGTGTGCGAATAGTCTTGGGTCCTCCATGATGCTGACAAATTTGGTTCCAATCGGCCCATCTCACGTACCTGTTGATAAACTCGTTGAAAAGTATTCTTGGAGGGAATTTGACAGTTAGGAAATTCACAGGCCTTACTGCCCCTTACTGCTTTTCGACTGTTTCCTTCACGTGTCGGTATATTCAGCAAAATATTCAGCAAAATATACATCATTAGAGAAATAAACTCCTCTAGTTTGTGACACCTAAAAAATGTTTGACTTTTCTAAAAAAATGGTCATTGTCAGGCACTTGGCAACAATTAATTACTGAATTCTTGAAGTGAAATGTTGCCAGATTAATTTTGCGCTCTTGAGCTTAATTTTAAAAGTGCAAAATAACGTTTTGCATCAACATTTAAGGCATTTAAAGACTGTAAGTATGTAAATGTCACCCAAAACATGAACTCTAGTAGAATTTTGTAAACCTTGAGTAAATTATAAGGAAAAATTTGTGCCATAATTAGCGCCCCTTTAAGTGGCTGTAGAATTCCAACGAAGCACTCAATAATTGAAAAAACTTAATCTGAAGATTCACGTAGTGAATAGTTGGTCCGCCATTTTTTGGACACTCTGTATATTAATTGTTCTTTGGATTATATTGATTCTCATTGAAATTCAGAATTTTATATAACTTCTTTTTAGACTTTTTTTAAATTGTCCTTAGAGCCAACTTTAAATCCTCTACAATTCCTGTAGATCTTTTGAATTCGTTTTAGATTTCGTTCGATTATATATTGTTATTTATTTTTTCTAGAATGTGCCTAATTTTTTTCTTCGCATTTTCTTTTTTATTGTCTTGAAAGTGAAGGTGCCTAATTTTTTTTTCGCATTTTCTTTTTTATTATCTTGAATTTAAACTTCTTATTATATCTATTCTGTTATTTTGCAAAACCAAACAGAGCTACTAGCTAATTTCAAATTCAAATTCCAAAGCATACTGAGATCCCGTTTTCATTTGATCATTAAAATAATAACTCCACTAAGAATTGTATAAACTATTTAATTGCAGAAAAGAATCTTAGATGATAATTAACAAGCAGAAGTCAAACACTAACAACTTTTTGAAGAATAATGTTGATCGTTATCTAAATTTTCGACATTTTATCTTCAAGCGTCGAGTGTAGGTCTGAATTCATTGTAAGTATTTGGTGACTGAGCGCCACATCACTTTCTCTTGTCAATAAAGCCATTGATGGAAGTGATCGGTCCTGCTTTTCTTAGTACAATCTCATGTTATCCTTGAATACATTGCAGTGAAAATTTTAAGTTTCTTTCCTTTTTCAGCGTCCCCAAATAATTAGAATGAATGATTAAGCAATCTTTAGTGTCTGCAAAAAAGGCTCTTAAAAATTTGTTCAGTTAACATTTGTAAGAAAATCTAAAATATGAATGTTCATATTATTATTATTTACTACAGCGTGGATCATAATATTGTGAGAATTTCGCTGTAAACATTTACTGGAAACCGCAAACATGTGCACACAGTAAGCAAAAAAAGCATTTATTCAAATTAATGTTTATAAACATTGTCGAAATATTGCCATGAGGTCAAACAGATAAGCTATCCGAGGAAATTCTCGAAAGTAATGAAACCACTTTTTCTTGACTTCTCGCCTGTCTCCATCTGACTCATATTTCCCATTTTACACCATTTCCGAATTTTTCGCGTACTTCACGTGTCATTAAAAGTAGTCAACACCCATAAATATTCACATCAGTAATGGTTTCAATAACATATGCGTACGTTAACTGTCCCATATTTCCATGTTAGTGAAAACCTGCATTAAACGAGATTCCTGAAAAAAAGGGTTTCGCAACACGAGGTTCGTGTCGACCATAATAAACATCACTCTCGGAAAAATGTCGTTGAACATTTGTCCATCGATATTCCTCAAAGTGACACGGAACTGTTGGTTTTTAACGCACAATCCCGTTGTCAATAATCGGTCCATATTTGTCACGACGACTTTGAAAAAACGGTACTCGTGTTGCAGCTACTACCAAAGAACTGGAGGAGATAATCAAGAAAAATGATTTCATCTTGTCGCTCAACCACATCAAACCGAAGAGACGGATCGTGCATGGGGAGGAGACTTTGTTTTCGGTCGATTTTCCGGGGACCAAGCAGAAGTTTGCCTTGAAGTTAGACAGAAAGACGAAAAAAGGTTTGTAAGCTACGAACTGTAAAACAGAAATAAAATTTCAATTATTCAGTGATCGTGGAAACGGTGGAAGACGGCCGTCACCGCACGCAACATTTCACGGTCGACACTTTACGCGAAGACAGCAACATTCGTTCTTTGATCTTAGCGGTTAACCAGACACAACCAGGTGCTCACGCCACTCTGTATATTAATTGCGTGTCGTATGGAATGGTAGCAACGCCCAAGTCCATGAGAGATATGTACGCGTCGATGGAGAATCCGCAATTGGAAGTCGTAAGTTTGTTGTCTAGACAATGGTGGTTTCATTGAAGAAATGGTTTTCTTCAGTTCCGAGAAAAGAAGTATCCGATGACTGTTGACGGCCAGAAGGACTTAAGAATGGTGTTGAGTAAAAACGAGTGCCCTTTGATGCCCGAGGATGACTACGATGATTCCTTTAATTTTCTTAGGGATGAACCTATTGTGGGTGGCCGGAAGGACCATCGAGCTGACATTCCTATTTTAGATAACATAGATACAAGTAAGTAAACGTTGCGCCAAATTATGGAGAGGCATATTTTTTATAGAAGTATTGTTTTGTACTTATTAAACATTTTTCAACAGTTCTCAACTCGGATCCTTGAATAATTTTATTTTTAGAACTCTCGAAAATAGTAGGTTGTCATAAGCAAGTCTTACTTTTTTGTACGAATTTGATTGCTTACACTTTATGAGCGTGGCTAATAATTCGCATAACAAGAAAAAATTTAAGGCCGCAAAGATTTTTTTTCAAAATACACATTGTTTCAAGGGCACACCAATAACAAAATGTCATGAATTCGAAAGCAAAAAAAATAGAAATATACAGGTGTCCCAGAACTCATGACCAGAGAACAAGGGGAGATGCTGAAAGCATTACAGATGGTAAATTTTAAAATAAAAATTCCATAAGTTTAATAGTATACGAGAAAGGATAAAAAATTAACAACCAATCCCGAAAGCTTATTCTAGAGGTGGAGAAAAAGGCTATTCCAATTTCCAAGGCAACGAGAGTGTAATGTTCATCTGACCAATGAATGATAGTATGTGTCCATTGTTACCGATTTTCAAATCCGGTTCTGCTTCGGAATTGGCTACCGCTTTTCGTCTTATCTCGATTATTTTTTTGACTAAAAAATTTTTGTTTCGAAATTTTGGTTTAGAATTGTTGCCTCCATAAGCCTTTTTTCTCTGGGTCACGAGTTCTGGGACACTTGTATGTACAAAACGCTCGCACTTCCTTTAAATGAAGAAGTCTGCATCAAAATCTGAATTGTTTGTCGTATCGCACAATGTTCAGTCCCTTACAATCTTTGAGTTACAAGTTTTTTAAATTGGCCAATCACTAGCCCATAAATCGCTAGATGGCATTCTGTTGCTATGTTACATGCGAACATTTTTCCTTAAATTGCACGAAGATAAGCTGTAAATGGTCAGTTTTAAATGCTTGTAACTTGAATACTTTAAATCAACTCAGATTTTGATGGAGAATTTTCTATTAAGAGGAAGTACGAGAGTTCTGGGACACCTGTACATATATTTCAAAATATTTCTAAATTTTTTTGTTTTCGGATTTATATGATTTTGTTATTGGTATTTGTGGGATATGAAAGTTTGTATCTATAAATAAATTAGGTTAAAGTAAGACTAATTACTAAAGAGCAGAAGATATGAAACCACATCTACAAAACTATCGTATTTATGCATCTTTTCATCGCAAAATATGTCATAAGTTTAAATAAATATCCAAAAATTGGATTCTTGAATTTTATCGATTTTCGTACTATTTGGGTTTATTTTTCCCTATAAGGTTCTTGTTTTTTTTTCTTAGTTTTTTATACCTTTTGGATGTCTTTCACCCTTTGAAATTCTCTCATTCAAAATTTTCAAAACATTTTTTTATCCATTTTTTTATCCGTTTTCATCGTTTAGAGTCTAAACTTTAGACCCTTGTTTTTTTAAACCTTTGGATACTCTAAAATTTATAATCTGTTTCCTCAACCTATTAGTATTTTATACTTTTTAGGTTTCTCAATCTTATGAGTTCGGATTTCGCTTTTACATTTTTTATATGTGCATTATGGGAAGGTACACAGATTTTTCAAATTTTTTCCTAGGATTTTCTTTTTCCTTCTATTTGTCTTAAATTCTTTGTTTTTTTAAAGTTCTTTTGATTCTCCTGAGCTTCTACAGATATTTCACATTCTTTAGGTGTTTCTAAGTCTTTTAGTTTCTTTAGATCTTTTTTTAAGTTTTTATTTAATCTAATTCTTTATTCAGTTTTCTCTTAAAACTGGTTTGGCTTTTTTGTATTCCTTGGATGGCATTTTCTCTACCATTTAAATCTTTTATTCCTTAAAATTTCAAAATTCTATTATAATCTTTATTTCTTTACTAAATACTCTTCAGATTCTTACTTTTTTTTATTTTTTTTTAAATTCTTTCTTTGGGTTCTTTTTTTAGATTCTTTGTTTGTCTTTATTTTAATTTTTTTCTATGGATCCTATATCAGTCTTTTAAGTCATTTAGGTCATTTATATCTTTGTAATTCTTCAGATCTTTCAGATCATCCTATAGCTTTTTCAGATCTTTTAAATTCTTTAGGTCTATTAGGTCGTTTTTTTAGATTTTTTGTTGGTTTTACATTATCTTGCGTTTTTTAAACCCTAGATTCTTTAGTCCCTTGACATGCCCAGCATCCATTTGATTCTTTAAATGCTTTAGATCCTTCAGATCTTCTAGATCTCCTAATACCTTTAGATATTTCAGATCTTCTAGATCTCCTAATACCTTTAGATCCTCTACATCTTCTAGATCTTCTAGATTATCTAAATTCTCTAGATCCTCTAAACCTTTTAGATTTTATAGATCCTTTAGGTTCTGAGCTTTACATAATCAATCATACTGTCAATCAGCAAAAGAGTCAGTCTAATCTGATTGATCGTCTACGGTGTCTTTTCTGTTTTTTATTTCTATTTTTTTTATACTTTCTGTATTCTTTATTTAGATTTTGCCTTGCTGTAAATTGTCTTTTTTAGGTTTTTTCCTTGGTTCAAATTTTTTTTCGTGAGATTCTTCTTCTTTAGAATCTTTCTATTTCTTTGTTTCTTTTATACCGTTTAGTCTTTTAAGGGTACAGTAGACAATCGTCAGACGATTGATCAATTAAAGTGAGTGACTCACAAGCAGACTGATGTAAGGTGTAAAAGAGAAACTGATGGATTTATAAATGAGATTTTTAGATTGTCATTCTTACTGATTCAAGCAAACTGATAATTCGACTGATTTTTTGAATCATTTTATTTGTTTTTTTTCTTATTTTGCTTTTTTATTTGCATAGATTTTCTTTTACATTATCATTGAATTATTTTCAGATTCTTTCTTTACATTTTTTGTATTTTTTAAATGCTTTAGACAAATTCTCTAAGTATTTTTATTTGCTTTTTTTTGTATCTTTTTTGTTGATTCTTCAGTTTTTTCGGAATTCTTCTTTGAGATCCTTTTTACGGAATGTCGCCTCGGATTCTGCGTTTAGATTATTTGCATTCTTTAAGTTCATCCTATAAATGCCTTTGGAATATACAGGGTGTCCGGAAAGTGGCGCACCACCTTGAAAGGGAGTAATTGGGTGATCCCCCAGAGTACCAAAAAAATGTTAAAAAAAAATTTCAGACTCTTTGTTTTCGCAGGAGGACCGAAAGAAAATTAGGAAAATGGCAACACTGCTCAACTGTTCCCCCAATAATTTAAATTTCTAGTATTCAAAGCCATAGTAACGTTGCTGTTGTATTGTTGGCGTTAGTCAGGTCGGTTCATGAACGAGTAATGTAACTATGGTTTCAAGTCGATGCCACACTGATCGACATTGTTGATTCAAAAATTTTGTAAACAGTTTTCAGGCATTTTTTCGAAGATTTTTCCGATTTTTTTTTGCACCATGCCTTTGCGCAAAATGTCTTTTAGGTAACAAATTCATTTAAACCTAAAATAATTGCACAAAAATCGTTAACTTTGGCATTAAACTTTTCCTCTTCAGTCCATCACATCTCAAAAAATTGAAGACATGAATTTTTTAACATTTTTCCGGTAATTTATGGCATTGTCCGATGATACAGTATCACGGTGGTGCGCGACTTTCCGGACAATCTGTATATGTTCTGATTTATTTAATTCTTCGCAGTTTTCTGGCACTTGATACTCAAAGTTTTGCAAACATTGTTTTTACATTCTTTAGATTTTTTCGGTCCTTTTTCGTTATTGTGGTATGCTGTTTTTCTGTTAGTTGAATTTTAGAAATTTTCAAGAATACTTTTGACCTAAAATTCTATTAGATAGTCAGTCAAGTTCTGAAATACTCGGCACTTTTAAATTTATAAATCAATAAACTGTAGAGATTCCATAGGCATGAACTAAAAGAATTCGAAACTGACCAAATAAAATTTAAGAGCCAAAATTAGTAGACTTTGTATATTTGATAGAATGCTCTTTTAGTAATAATTCATGTATTACAAATTATGTGTTGGGAGACATTATAAACTCCTTACAATTCGACCTTTTTTTCTTTTTGCCCAGATGCCCTCTTCGACGTCATCAACAAACTCATCATCGCCGTAAACCGCCTCGACGACGAAATCGGGCAACACTCCGTCGTCCTCGACCACCTCCGCCGCTTCATCGAAGACTGCGACGTATGCAAACACCGCCCTCCAGAGATCCCTAGATGCGCCACCCAAAACCCTTGCGCTCCAGGGGTGCAATGCCACGACTCCCAAACAGGTCCTCGATGTGGGCAGTGTCCTCCAGGTTACATCGGAGATGGGTATCAATGCAGACCTGGAAGAACGTGCAGAGACAACCCCTGTTTTCGAGGAGTAGAGTGCTACAACACCGACGATGGCTTCAAGTGCGGCAACTGCCCTCAAGGCTACGAAGGCAACGGCGAGACGTGTCGCAGACGCAACCATTGCGAGTTTAATCCCTGTGCACCAGGTACGTTCCCAGATGACTAGATGCTTGTGTGACTTAAAAATACTTAAGACGGCGGCTTCTGGCACGTACTAGCTTTTGCAAAATTCGACCTAAAGCTGTTTGTGTGGTTAACACGTGACTAAAACTACTTTATCAGTAGCACACGTTGCTATTTACTAAAAATCGCTACAGTGGGACGTAGCTATACCCTTGATAGATGATTGGCTCAGTTTTTTCTGTATTACAGGGTTCTGTAGATGTTTTTAGCTGCGTTTAATGTGTGTGAAATACAATTAATCCTTTGTAATAATCCTGTATGTTCTCAATATAGTTGGTTTGAACTCAAGTTTTTGTTTTATTTGTGTTTCTTTTTTTGATAGGGTGCGTGCCAGTTTGGAGGCACCAAAAACAAGAATCCAGTCCCAGAGTCGTGCCTCAATATGGCAGATATCCGTTTTATTAAATAGACACGGTTTCGATGAGACGCACTGTATATGTTATCGAAGCACCAATTAACCCACAAAAAAATTGTCAAAATACGGTAACTCGCACACAGCGCACCAGTAGTAGATCTCCAGTATTTATATACACTAGTATTATTGTTAGTACAAAAATATTTACATTTGGATATATTTTATTTTCTTAATAAACTTGATAAAAATCAGATTTTTTCGTTATTCATGAGCACTCCAATTATAGGAGTGAGATGTTATCCCACCGAAGAAAATCCTTTTTACCGTTGCGAAGGTTGTCCTGCTGGATTCACGGGAAACGGCACCAGCTGCCACGACTTGGATGAGGTAACACGACAACGAAACTTGACTCAATTTTTATTTGTTTTTCTTGTTTCAGTGTGACTTGGCTCAACCATGTGACGAAAATGTAGAGTGTCACAATCTGTCGCCTGGGTACAGATGCGGACCGTGTCCTCCAGGATTTTCAGGAAGTCGGGGAAGCCAGGGTGTGGGCCTGGATGAAGCGCTTAGAAACAAACAGAGGTGTACTGATATAGATGAGTGTCGCGAGGCGGCTCCTTGCAGGGGAAATGCATACTGCGTCAATACTGTGGTAAGTAAAAATGGTTAGAGGTTTCGTAATTTTTTTTTCATTTTTTATTCATTCTTTAATTTTCTTATTAACATTGATTCTTTGGGTTCTATGTATTTGTTTTGTACATGTTTTGGATTCCTTGTATTTGGCTACTCTAATTTTTGAAATTCTTTACAATAATCTTTAGTTCTTGTAGATCCCTTTTTTACCTTTCTTCCAAATGGATTCCATTATTGAATTCCTTGAAGTAATTTTTTTTAGAAACGTGAAATATACTAATTTTTATACTTTCTTTCTCTAGATGCAATCTTTAGATTATTTATATGCTGTAAATTTTTTTAGTTAGATTTCCTAGATACCCGAGAATCTTTAGATTTCTTCTTAGAATACTTTTCTTCGTATTCTTTGATTAATTTTTTTTACGTTCTTCTTTGTTTACATTTTTTTTTAGATTCTTTGGACAGTATGAACCCTGTGGATTCTCTGAATTTTCTAGATTAGTTGGGAATCTAGAAACTCTTCAGATGTATCAGAGAATCCAGATCCTTTAGTTTCTTTAGATTTTTTCTTTGCGTTGTTTCAGATTTATTTTTCTTTACGTTCTCCTTTAGATAATTTTTTTCTTTAGATCCCCTGTTTAGATTATTTCCATTTTTTAGACTGTTTGGATGCCCCATATTTCTTAGATTTCAGAGAATCCAGAGACCCTTCACATCATTTAGAGATCGTTTCGATCTTTCAGCTCCTTTACATAATTTTGTAAGTTCTTCATTCTTTCTACAGAATTTCTTTTGTTTGTATAAATATAGATGATATCCATTACTATGTGTTCTACATCATTGAGATCTCTTTTTTCATTTAAATTTCAGAAACCTATTAGATTCTTCTCAGTCAACTTTTACTTTATTTTTCTTTTTTTGTTTGAACTTGAAATTCTTTAGATCCTTTCGATCCTATAGATTTTTTAGGCACTTTAGATTTTTTAAATCCTTTCGATGTTTTTGGGTTTTTATTTCTTTACATTCTTTCCAGAGAAATTATCTTTAAATGTTTTCTTTAAATTTCTGAATTCGTTGGATTTAGATTTTTTTCTTTAGAATTTTTAGATTAATTAGATTTTTTGGATTTGTTGATTCTTTAAATTCTTCTGCACGCTCTTGAGATTCTTTGAATTTTTTTCTTTAGATTTGTTTTACTTTATCTTTTTAGTTACTTTGTTTGGATTCTTCCTTTACTTTTATTTTGGGTTCTTCTCTTAGTTCTTTTTTTTATTATTCCTTTGAATTTATTCTATCTTTAGATTTTTTGGATTTTTGAACCTGCGATTCTTTAAACATTCTCAAGTACAAATTTTTCAGATCCTTCTGATTCTTCCCCAGAATTCTTTTTTCCTTTAATTCTTTAAAATTCTCTAGGATGTTAGGCTTCTTCAGTTCCTTTAGAATATTCTGGTCTTTCTAGATTCTTCAGGTCCTCCATGGGCTTCAGGTCCTTCAGATTCTTCGGATCCTTTAGATACTTTTTTGGATTGCTTGTATTTTTTGGATCGCATTTTTCTACCATTTAGATCTCTTATTAGTTCCTTAAAATCTCTAAAACCTATACTTTATTTTTTTCCTTTACGTTTCTTTATAAATTCACTCTTCATATTCTTCCTACATTCTTTTTGTAAGATCTTTTTACTTTCGATGCTTTTTTGGCTTGTACTTTCGTTTCTTTCTTTGGCTAGGTTCTACAGTTCCTTTATATGCGCAACAGCTTTTAGATCCTTCAAATTATTCTTTACATCTTTTAGATCTTTTGATCTTTTAGATCCTTTAGATCTTTTTAGAGGTTTTTAAACGATTTCTTAAAATTTTTGAATTTTTTTACTTTCTCTATTTTTTTACTTTAGATTTCTTGGATTCGATGGATTCTGCCATTAGATATTCTTTAGATTATATCATTGGATTTGTTGAATTTTTTAAATTCTCTGTCCATATTTTGTATTCTTTACCTTCCTTGGATTGTATGGATTTTATCTTGCTTCAGGTTCTTTTTTTAAAAGTTTTCTTTTAATTTTCTTAATTTGTTGTTCTGGGATTCCATAAATTTAGATAAATTTAGATAAATTAGATATCGTTGAGTTTTTTTTTAATTTCTTGAAGTTTTTGGATTTTTTCTTTTTTTTAGGTTTTTCTTTGGATTTGTTAGATTTTTAAAAGTTTTTAAATTCTGCATACTCGTAAGATTACTTTTTTGAATTTCCTTCTTTACGTTAATTTTTTAGATTCGTTATTTATATTCTCATAGTTTTAGTTCTTTTTTTTTAAATTCCTCTCTTTGGATTTTTTCTTGACTTGTATTTTGGGTTCTTCTTTCTGTACATTATTTTTAGTTGTTCTTTTCTTTCGATTATTTCTTTGAATTGATTTCTTTCGACTTTTCAGAATCTTTGGAGCATTGTAGAGTATTACTTTTGTTTCTTGGATTTAGATTATAACTTCTTATAAGTCAGAAAATTCTTTTAGGGTTCCTACCATTGCGTGGACTGCAGCGGCGGCCGCTACGACCCCGTCTCCGGTACCTGCCGCGGCGAAGGCTACTGCCCCAACGGCGTTCAATGCGACAAAAATGCAAAGTGTGTCCAATACGATCACACTCTCTACGCCTGCGAATGTAAAACTGGATGGGCCGGCGATGGTCGCATTTGCGGCCCAGACCACGATTTAGACGGTTGGCCTGACATCCAACTCCCATGCCGAGACCCACGTTGTAAAAAAGACAACTGCGTGGAGATCCCCAATTCAGGCCAAGAAGACAGCGACAGCAACGGTATAGGTGATGCTTGTGATAACGATGCTGATAAAGACAGGATTCCGAACGATGAAGACAACTGTCCGTACGTCCCAAATCCAGACCAACGGGACACTGATCAAGATAAAGTTGGAGATGTCTGCGATAACTGTCCGTATGATGCTAACACGAATCAGAGAGACACCGATCGAGATCAGAAAGGTGATGCGTGTGATGAAGATATTGACAATGATGGGATTAGAAATGAGAGGGATAATTGTCCGACGATTCCAAATCAGGATCAGCGGGATCAAGATGATGATCGAGTGGGAGATGTGTGCGATAATTGTCCGTTGGTGTACAACCCAAAACAAGTGGACACAGATCGGGACAATATAGGAGATGCGTGCGACGTGGGGCCCGATCAAGATCAGTAAGTTTTTTTTTATTTTGTACCATTATTCTTATCCAAAGAAAATTTATTGGATCAATTCTTGGTGTTGACAAATTATCAAAATTACAATTTATTCCCAAACACCAAATTTTGTCAAAAAATGCTGACGCGCGTTTCGATAGCAATGCTATAATCATCAGAGCGATGATTAAACTAAAGACTAACAAATAATTCGTCCTTATACAGGGTGTATCAAAAATGGCGGATATGCTCTACAGTACATTGTTGAAATACCTTGATAAAATCTAAAAAAAATGTTAAAAAAAATTTTTGGCTTCTACTTTTCGAGAAAATCGAACATTTAAAAGAATTAATTTGGCAACGTTGCATAGCGTAGTGCCTAAGAAGTAAAGATAGAAAAACTACAAGACGCTTACGTAAATTGGTGTAGTTATGGTATTCAATCAAAATTGATTGACGTCTTACTTTTAGGTTATTAGGCAACTTTTCAATTATTATTATCAAAGTAATTATTAACTAAAGAAAGAGTATTCTTATTTGAACAAGACGTTCCATTGATGGATGGTTATTTTCATATCGTTTTGTGTAAAGTGCTGAATATTTTGCGAATTTATTTTTCCACTTGTTCTAACAATTTTTAAATGCCTACGTTAAATACTTTTAGTTATGTATGTGACCTTGTTAAAGATCCTACAGTTGATGCACTTTGGAGAAAACGAATTCACCGAAAATGTTGTGAAGAAACTCCATTAAAGTTTTCGAGTGTTGCAAATTTCAAATTCTTTGGTTTAAAGTGCTATTGGTTTAATTTTAGCTCGTTGTATTAAAACGTTTGAATTATCAATTGGTGTCTGATACACCAAATTTTTTGTGGCTCCAAAAGAAAAAATCTAGGGGGTTTAAGTCTGGCGATCTGGGTGGCCATAAGACTGGTCCATTCCTCCCTATACACCAATTTGGAAAGTTGTCGTCTAACCAACGTCGAACCGGTACCGCATTGTGGGGTGGAGCGCCATCTAACTGGAACCACACCTCGTTCAACTGTCCAAGAGGTATATCGTCTAAAAAATTTTCTATGTTGTGTAGAAAATGTAAAAAATTTTCCGCATTCAGACGATTAGGTATAATAAAAGGTCCAATTAAATGATTACCCAAAATCCCGGCCCAAACATTTGCACTAAAACGATGTTGATGATCCACCTGCCTAGCTAAATGGGGATTTTCTAAAGAGTAAAAATGAGAATTATGCTGGTTGAAATAACCATTTCTTGTGAACGTTGCCTCATCACTCCATCACACATTTGCGGCAAAATTTGGATGTTGGGCAATTCGTGCCACGAGCCAATTACAATAATTTGACCGTCTTGCAAAATCTTGAGGAAACAATGCTTGGACCCTTGTGATATGGTAAGGGTGAAGCCTTTCTTCTCTAATGATTCTGTTGACCGACGTGTGATTAACATCCAGTTGAGTGGAAATTTCACGGGTACTTATTGCTGGGTTTTCATGCACCAAATGTAAGACCTCTTCTTCTAGTTGCGGTGTTCGGGTTGTTCTCGGACGCCCTCGATCATGGACAATAATTCCTAGAGGGTTAAGGCTCCCTGTCTCTCACTCTCCCGTCTAATCTTCGGATTGTACTAGTTGACGGGTGTCGACTAGCAGGGTATATTTAAATTTAACGCTCTGCATACACCCTTGCAGCATTACCTTCACATTCTCACAAAATGAGGTACATATCAGCGTACTCATTGTTTTCATACATTTTGACAAGTTTGATTATAAATGTCAAATCAAGTCAATTTTGATATCAGCTATCTACTTCCTTTTCTGTTTTTGCACGTGAAAATCACCCTGTTACCAAATGTAATTTGATCGATTTTTATTCAAAAATAGAAACTAAAAACTTAAATTTAAGTTAAAATGGAATGCAGTCGGGATAAATGGAAACAAGAACATTAATTAACGGTATTACAACTAGTTACCACAGTCATGCATGCATATGCTAGAAGCTACATCCTTTTGAATGGGTTACCTTTGAGATGCTAAAACATTAAGAAAATGAGGCAGAGATTTTTTTTACAATTTTTCCCGTGTTCTCTAAATAATTCTCAGCAACGTACTGAAGAGCATATCCGCCATTTTTGATACACCCTGTATACTAAAAGCTTGTCGACGCGCACCCTTTGGCGGAGGGAGTAGAGGGAGGAGGAGGGGATGGGGCCGTTGTCTGAGTTCATAATTCCTAAATATTTCTAGACTTTCATAAATGTCTAGAAATTTACAATTATTTACTTTTTTAATTAAACGAAGACAACTTTCATCAATGTGGTGGTCATTGTCGAAAACATGTTGGGCAACGTTTGATTTTTCAAACCTTCCAAATTTGAGATGAGCTTGATGCTCTTTGAACCTTTTTAAAATTGACCTTTTTGTTTGCCCAATATATTTCTGATCACAATCTTTACATTTAATTTCATAAATCCCCGACTTTTCTGTTGTTCCTACTCGGTCTTTACGATTACCTAGAAGACTTTGGAGGCTTGGACCCGAAGTAAAAACTACTTTGAGATCCAAACCCTGGAAAATTCTTTCCAGTTCCTTTGTCACTGAAGGTGAGTAAGGGATGGTGACAAAAGAAGTCTTCTCAGGTGTTTTCTGAAAAGTAGAACATTCATTGACCAATTTCTTAAATCTAAATCTTTTAACAATTTTATCAACAATGTTGGGATCAAAACCGTTACATCTAGCAGCATCTTTAATTAATTTTAATTCCTTTGTGAATCTAAATTTGTTTAATGGAAAATTCAAAAGCCTGTAAACAAGAAAATTTAGACTTGTCATCTTATGTTGAGGACAATGATGGAAGTCTGCAGTGATGTAGCGAAGGTTTCCTGGTTTCCTTCCTATAAACATCGAACTCTAATATGTTCTTATTTTTAACTACAATTGTGTCTAAAAATGGAAGCTTTCCGTCTTTCTCTATTTCGCAAGTAAATTTTATCGTTGGATAACGGTTGTTTATTTTTATTAAAAAGTCATTAATATTTGACTTGTTTGTATCAAAAATGGCAAAAATATCGTCCACATACCTAATCCAGATTTTTGGAAAATATTCAAGCTCAGATTCAAGTTCCTTTTCAAAGCGGCTCATGAAAAGGTCAGCAATGAACGGAGACAATGAATTACCCATTGCCGTGCCTTCATGCTGGAAAAAGAAATTCCCGGAAATTGAAAAATGTTTTGCTACATGCAAAGGTCTGTAAGTTTAAGTTGAATATTTGTGGAACGGGGACACTTGGAAATAGAGAACTAACATTGAATGAAACTAATAATTCACCCTCTTGCAGCTGTTCGTTTTTGATTTTATTGATGAATTCAAGAGAATTTTTGACTGCAAGGCTAGGCTCCTTTTTGGTTAAATTATTAAATTCATTTGTCAACCATTTTGAAATTTGTGAAGTCGGTGCATTAATGGCCGAAACAATTTGTCGCACTGTCTTCCCTGGTTTATAAATTTTTGGCAAACAATACAATTTTGGAACAACCGGGTTCGAAATGTTTAATCTAAACTTAAGCTGAGGGGTGATAAGGTTGTTACATTTTTTCAAAGTGTTAGTGACTTCTCTGATCATTTTGGGCAATGTATTTTTCTTTAGTGACTGGTAAGGACCAATAGTGATTAGGTTGTTCACCCTTTCATAATAATCCTTTTTGTCTAAAATAACAACCTTATTACCTTTATCAGCCTTAACATAAAAACAATCTTTCTGTCTCAAGGATTTGATGATTTGGAGGTTTGAATTCTGGACTCTACACTTTGACTGGGTTAAATTACGAGAATTTTTTTGTCTGCACGCCTCCCTGACAAAATGTTTAGTCGGTTCATTAAACCGGTGGATAGATAATTCTATTCCGGCAATAACTTCCTCGACATTTGATCTTTAGCTGGTGGCAAACTAAATTTCAAACCCTTGTTCAGCAAATTGATTTAATTTTCATTAAATACTTGAGATGAATGATTTTCAACAATATCAATGGCCTTCATAGGAAAACTTTTTCTTGAAATTTGTGTTTTGAGGTTTTGAAGTTTCTTTTTATGAGAGAAGATCTTCTTTTTTAGTTTACAATCAATTGAAATGAACATTTTCCTTTGAAAGTCACAATAGTGTTGAAATTCTAAATTATTGAGACCTAATATTCTTATGTTTCTTCAGTGATGGTATCAACGACCACATTGATAACTGTCCCACCGTTCCCAACGGGAATCAATTAGACACGGATCATGACAATATTGGTGACGCCTGTGACGACGACAAAGACAACGATGGTATTAAAGATTACGCGGATAACTGTTATTTGATTTACAATCCTGACCAACTGGACTCTGATGGTACGGTCAAAACTATCATAGACAAAAATAAATTGTTTCTTTTCCAGGCGATGGTAAAGGCGACGTGTGCCAATGCGACACTGACAACGACACTCGTTGCGACCCGGTCGACATCTGCCCGAACAACTCCCTTATCTTCCAAACTGATTTCAGCAAGTACCAGACTGTAGTTCTGGACCCAGAAGGTGGTTCCCAAGTTGATCCAGTGTGGGAGATCTTCAATCAAGGTGCTGAAATTACTCAAACCCAAAACAGCGATCCTGGTCTGGCCGTTGGAAACGACAAGTTCGAAGGAGTCGATTTTGAGGGTACTTTCTACGTGGGTACCAACGTGGACGATGACTACGTAGGCTTTATCTTCGGGTATCAGAGTAACAAACAGTTCTACGTGGTTATGTGGAAGAAGAACGCGCAGACGTATTGGCAGAGTACGCCGTTCAGAGCCGTGGCTGACGCTGGAATACAGATTAAGTTGGTGAACTCGGAGACAGGACCAGGACAGATGTTGAGGAACTCTTTGTGGCATACTGGAGATACTCCCAACCAAGTTAAACTCTTGTGGAAGGATCCACGTAACAAGGGGTGGAGAGAGAAGACATCATATCGTTGGTACTTAATCCATAGACCCAAAATTGGACTTATACGTTTGCAAATTTACGAGAAGGACATCAAAGTTGCTGATTCTAAAAACATTTTCGATAACACTCTTCATGGAGGACGATTGGGGGTGTTCTGTTTCTCGCAAGAAATGATCGTTTGGTCGGATTTGGCCTATAGGTGTAACGGTATGTTGGAGAATTTATAAGAGATTCTTTTATTACTTTGACGTTTTTAGAGCATCTACCGGAAGCTATGTGGAATGATCTACCAAGACGCTTGCAAGGTTCCATTGCCAAAGATATCAATAGAGCACACCGAGTATATTCAGGAAATCCCTTCCAATAGGCGCATTGCATCATGCCTACATGCCATAATGAGATGTGTTCTTTTAGGTTAATCTTTACAAACTAATGAATTTGTTGTTTATTGTCTATGTACTTACCAAGTCTATCATGTTGCAATTAATGAGATTATTTTAATTCTATTTTGTCAGTTCCAATAAAAAATATTAACAATATGTGTTTACCTCAACAATTTTTGTGATTAAAAAATTTAAAAGGAATTCTAAGAAAAAAAAACAATGCAACAGGGTGCAAAAAAAACAAAATTATAATTTATTACACTATCTTTGATTGTCACCAACACAAATGCAGTGAAACAAAATATCGAAAAAAAAACTTTATTTTAAGTAGCAACAATCGTTATTTGAGTTGGTAAAATCTTTCGTAACTACTTTTTCTCGAACTGAATTTGCGCAGAGAACTTACCAACAGACTTTATCTTTTGCATTTCGAATGGATCAAACCTTGAGCTAAAATTAGATACCTAAGAGATAACAAGCAATAATTCAGAAAAATTATTTACACTTCCAAACAACAAGTTTTTTTAATTCCAGTGTGACCTTTTGAAAATAGAGATAAGGCTTGTTACCGCTTAGACGACAAAATAATTTAATTGTCTAACACAATAGGTAGTGATTACAAATAAAGCTGTTCAAAATGATCTCGTTGCTATTCGTCACACTTCAAACTCGTCTCACAGAACTAAACACGTGAATAATTTGAGGTAAATTGCAGATCTTCGCAATTTTTGCTGTAAATCATTATTCCTCAAGGTCCTCAAGATTTTCGATGCGCTCTGAAAAATTGGTGATTTTGACCAGTGGCCATAAAAAAGTCACAATATTTCGCTGGTAATTCTGTTTCTATGTGACGACTGATTAAGCGGTTGTTAAAGAACTGACGAAGGAAATTCGATGCCTTTGTTTTCGATGAAGTCTGCCTGTTTTCAAAATATTTCAACACATCGAAGAACCGTGATTTAAAAAAAATATATCTCTGCATATTTCGGGAATTTTGAAGTGCAGAACTTTGATAACGTGAACAACGTTACCTCGATAACGTAAACAGCAAAAATTTTGTCAAAGAAGCGTGTGCAATTTATTATGTTATGGCTTCTCCAAAAACAAAATTTTTAAGTTTTAGTGTTAGTGCAAATGCACAAGTACAATGATGTTAAATCTATGATTTGTAAGATTAAACTGCAGAGAGCTGAAATTCTCAAAAACGTTGTTTATAAATACAATTGTCCTGGAAAATAAAATATACTTAAAGGCTGCTGAACCTAAAGTTCATTTTTATTAAAACCACCAACACCACACCTTCTCCAACTTTATAACTGATAACGTCGTCGATGGTGATTTTCTGGTTATAATAATAATAATATATATTTAATTCCTTTGAGAAAAAAATGCAGGAAACGTCAAAAAATATATATACCAAAAACATAGAATGACACTCACAAACCAAACAAAGATGGGACAATAATTCATACTATAGTTTAAAATATTTACTTAAATCGTAACAACACTTATTTACTAGGTAAGTTTTTAATTGACGTTTTAAATATGAAAAATATATTTAGCACCTTTTATTCTTCCCGGTAAAAAATTGAATATTTCAATTTCTAGTGACGTCAGAGAGTTTTGACACATTCAGCCTTTTAAATTATAAAATTAAATAAGGTGTCTAATAGATGTCTAATTAACAATTTGATTACACATAACGGCCTTTCAGGCTGTGCCAAGTCTTTTTACTATTAATCCTTCAATTTACAATTCAATAGTCTGTAAAAGAGACGTTTTTAACCGAAAAACACATAATTTTCCGAAATGTCACAAATTTGCCACTTGTTTTTTTACCAGACAATTTCTCTATGCGACGTTGCCCATTGCGGTGTTGAAGGTTAAAAAAAAGATCGGTATAATCCATTCACAAAACATAAAAATCAAGTTACTTTTGATTTCTGTAAAATCAGAGTGTATTTTTCAATCAGCATTTTATGAGACTGTACTTTAAAGTTTGTTGTCAATGTCAGTTCGGTTTGTTTAATTTTAATTTACCTTTGAGGAATTAGTGTCTTGTTAAAACTTTTCAATGCAGAAATAATCTATTTCTTACGCTTTTTTGCAGAGTAAGTTGAAATTAGAGATTTCATTTTGAAATTTTAGCATTATAATACTTGTCAAATGTCCATTTGGTTACCACTCTCACCAAGTAATTTGTATGTTCTGAGAATGAATATTAAATTAGTTTAACGAAAAAGGAATAGATATATTACTCGCATTTCAAAAGTCTCAAAAGAAGCTTAATAAAAGTAATAAAAGAAGAAGTTTAATACAAGTTTTTAGTAACACATATTTTTCCCATACTAATACTAAACTAAACTAAACTTTCCCATAATTTGAACACATTGTATTTAATTAAAAACTAAATAAGAAGCAGTAATGCTGCAAACTAACTCAGTCAAAATGTTATTACATATTTTCAAACATTTCCATTTTTTGCTGTGTATTTCCCCGGCGAATATCTGACTGAGGATTGTATTTCGTCCTCCCTTGAGCCAGATTAACCCGATGAATCTTATCCAAATCAGTGTCCACCGTTTGATTCCTCGTTTTATCCAGTTTTTGTTGTAAAAACTAAAAAACGTCACTACAGTCAGACCTTGCCGTTCGCAGAGGTCAGGATCCAGAAAAAATCCGCGAACCGCAAAAACCGCGATGGACAAGTACAACATTATGGTGAAAACAAAGTCGGGTTTTATTTATGTACTAAATTTATGAATACGTGTGTCCCAGAACTCGCGCTCCAGAGAGCAAGAGAGGGTGCCGACAGCAATACAGATGATAAATTTCAAACACAAATAGTCTAGGTTTAATAGTATTCGAGAAAGAATAAAAAATTAACAACCAATCCCGGAATTGGAGAAGTGGAGTAAAGGACCATCCCAATTTCCTAGGCAACGAGAGTGTAATGTTCATCTGACCAATGGATTCTGATCAGCTTTGGTATTGGCTACCGTTTTTTCGTCTTATCTCGATTATTTTTTGAGTTCACAAATTTGGGTTTCAAAATTTTGGTTTTCTCTGCTTTAATTATTACTTATCGATATCGTGTGAAATATAAACACTTGACATCAGGAACCCGCGAACGGCCAAAAAAAAGACAACAGTGTACCGCGTAAAATCAAATCAGCGAAGGACAAATTCGCGAACGGCGAGGTTCGACTGTACTTTACTTCACACTTATATTAATACAAGGTGTTTATAAATGTTTCTAGCATCAAGCGTGACTTTGGAATTCCTGTCGTACACTATTTTGCCGCTTTGTTTTCATAGTGAATATAACTATCTTGAAAATTATTTATAATGTTACTTACTCAATGACGGTTTTGTGCCCAAGTTTTCGATTTTTAGGTTTTCAACCACAACTGGAACAGTTTATTTCTCAAAACTTACTTTGCTTCTTGTTTGAGGTTAGCTGTAAATGTCAGTTGACAAATCGAAACCCACATTTGTAATGAGCGGCAAATTTCTTTGACACTTTATAGTCACCCTTGATGCTAGAAACATTTATAAACACCTTGTACAAACCTTGAGCTGTTCCCGAAGTTGGTCATTAACATCCGCGAGATTTGGCAACGTGGCACCTACAGGAAGCTCTTTACATTGCTTGGCAACTTCTTCAAGTTTGCGTTGCCTCCGCTTTTCTTCTTGTTTGCATGGAGCTTCATCCGCTTGTTCGAACAATCGCCTTGCTTCTTCATCTTTCGCATAACCATAGACTTGTTTTGCTAATATTTTATCTTCAGGTTTTAGTTTTTCTGCCATTTTCACATCCGTGTTGTGTTCCAAACGTTCCTTCATTTCTTTGAGTATTTGCTGTTGCTTTTCTAGTTCTTCTTTAGGCCGTTGGAGCTTTTCATGTTGCTTTTGTAGTCTTTGAATTATATTCGCTTTGTTTTCCTCAATTTCGTTTTTCATTGCTTCTATAAGACTGTTGAATGAGGACAGAATCTAGATACTGGATCATCACATAGAAAATGGTAGTTATAAAGAACAGATTAGATAAGTAAGCAAAAACAATACAAACCTACTTTTTAATAATATTGAATCTGTTTTTTCTCAGAGTCACAAATTACATTACAAATTACAATTAGTTTAGGTACCTACTTCAGAATGAATCGTATCACATATTTTTTCAAGTATGACATTCCATGCTCGAGTAGTTTACATAATTGAAACTCAGTTATTGTGTTTGAAAATCGTTTATCACCGTTGGACAAACCACATTCCATAATTATTGTAAACTCTTATCCTGAGGCTCTAGTTTTTAGCAAAAAACCTTAGTGTAACTTGATGAAATTGGTATCCAAAAATTACAAATAAATCATTTAATAAAAGGTTATTAAATGATTTATTTGTGATTTTTGGATAGCAATTTTATCAGGTAAGGACACATTGCGTTGGGCCCCGCCACCCTCGAAAATTTTAAACCTTTTTCCTGAGGCTCTGATTTTTAGTAAAAAACACAATGTAATGAAATTACTTTAAAAAAATTACTAATAAATCGCTCATTTATTCCACGTATCGAATTTGCCTCCATCGTCAGAGGGTTGAAATCTCCTACCCTTTTACTCCTATTTTTTTACAATATTTTAAGTATTTGTACGATTCGTTCGGATGCCTGCAGTAATGTAAAAAACATTGCGTAAAAATGCGTGGTGCAAAAAAAATTGAAATAATATTGTGAAAAATCTATAAAAAGTGTTAAGAAAATTGTTAGTTCAGCAATGTTGCCCATTTTCTTTATTTTGTTTTAGATCTATTACGAAAACTGAAAACATGATTTTTTAAGGTAGTGCGCAACTTTCTGGACAGCCGGTATAAGAAAAACCTGAAGAGAATGTGGAGATGATATCGAGAATCTGTAAAGTTATAGAGACTTAATAGGCTCTAAATAGAATCTAAGAAAAATCTAAATAAAGTTTAATGAGAAGCCAAGAAAAATGTATAGAAACAATGAACAGTCGAATACAAAATCTGAAGAAAATCAATAATAAAGAAAACAAAAGCGACACATAAGAAGAAATGGACCGAATGTAAAGAAAATCCGGAAGATCCACCGTAATTAGAGAAAGTCTCAAGTTAATCTAAAAAATTAAAAGGTCTAAAGACAATCAAATAGAAATTATTGATGATTACTAATAAATCGCTCATTTATTCCACGTATCGAATTTGCCCCCATCGTCAGAGGGTTGAAATCTCGCACCCTTTTTACTCGCGCTTTGTGAATGAAAATGTAGCACGACGGCATTAGTGCCAAAAATAAAAAAATCACTAATAAATCTCTTATATCAGAAATAGCCGTACCAACCGTCAGAGCGTAAAGTATATTAAAAAGATTTCCCACAATTCTGGGACAAACTTATAAAATAAAAACACCAAACCAACATTTAAAAAATAAATAGATTTTTTAACAATTCAGTTACAAATTAAACAATCACAATACACAGAGTTAGCACAGCCTGCATAGTAACAAAGCAGTACAATAAAGGCACATAAATTAAGACAGTACAAAATTTATATAATTTCACTATCAGTACAATATTGCATAAGTTCCTTTATCCTCCTGACAAAATCTTCATTTGGAGACTTAGTAAAACACTGAAGAAACTCCTCCACCGACTCATCTTCATTAGCATTTGGTCTTTTGCTCGCACTCATGGTTAAAATTTGGAAGTTAATAAAAGCGAGTGCAACTCCGAATTTCGCGTACTTTTTCCACTCTTCTTCTAATCGTTGGAATGAGAGGAACTCATTTACATCCAGTTCGAAAGATTTTAACGCTTGTTCCAAAGAACTGTGGTAGACTTTGAGGAATTGGTTGAAGTTTTTGAGATCGTCACTTGAACAATTTGTGAGTAGAAAAAGACACAGATCCAGGAGTGGAGAACCAAACTTAATTAGCTGCCAGTCGAAAAGTTTGGCTCTTGAAACGACACTCTGCCCATCAATTTTCTGGAAAAATAAGTAAAGTAGAGCCGCGCATCTGCAACTGGCAATACACTCGTGTAACTCACCTCGTGACTAAAAAGGAAATTCTCAGTGGGATCTCCGTGAACTAAAACGTCGAGATCTGACGACTCGTTCAGCACGTTCTCCAAGAAGTGATCGATTTCTCCATCAAACTTCTTTAACCTTTGAACTAGACCCTGGTCGAAGTATTTGAGACTTGCGGTCAAGTTATCATGAATCACCCTCAGAGTATGCGTGTGCTCCAAAGTACTTAAGTATCCACCACGCAACTCTGTCTTAAACTCCTCAAACTTGGTCGGGTTGTTTTTCTTGAAAGCGAAATTCAGTGCGTGAAATCTTCCGAACTCCTTCAACACCGCGAAAACGTGTTCTTGTGTTAACTCTCCGACCCATTTTTCGCACTTTGGGATCCACACATCCCCCGTCCCCAACAGAACCAAAGCTTCTTTTCCGTCTTCGAGGGTTGCGGCCAGGAGAGTTGGTGTTCCTTGAAACCGCTCTTTGTCTTTCAGGTTTTGTAATTCCATCATCTCCGGTAAGATTGTGTTGTAAAACAACGCTTCTCTAGCGAAGAGTTTTTTAACGGGAACAACTTCTCGTATTTTTCCATTCTTGGGGGCGCTTTTTACCACCACATCCACGATATCAACGAGACACCCCTTTCTGCAGACCACCGACAGTGTTGTCAGAGCGCAAAACGTCAACGTTTTGTCCGTGAGTTTGTCGTTCTTCAGAGTCACTCTTATAGTATTGTAACCTACCCGCATGGGGACTGTTTTGATGACGGTGGTGACAAAGTCGTTGACGATGAAGTCGGGGCACATTTTTCTGGAACTCTTGTAGATACTCATTACTTATGTTAAGTGCTTAGGCGTGGTTTTGACGTGTTGCTTGTTTTTATTTGGGTCAGTTATTTTTGTTATGTAATGGTTGGGATGCGCTGTTTGGGTTTGGCACCCACGTTTATGCGCCAAAAATTTACGATTTGAAAGAACATTGATCTTTTTTGTTTAAATCGGATTATTGAGATGATTTTATTGGGTGGAATTCGATGTGCAACAGGTAGTGTAAAAATAAACAAACTTTTTATGAGGGAGCATTTATACAACGCCTAAAAATGTTACAATTATGAGTTTTATTTTCTTAACTTGAACTAAACAAATTGTGTATATATGATAATAATAATAATAACTAATATTTCATCTTAACACTTTTTTTAATATTCTTATTCTTGGTTAGAAAAAAACTTCGTACACATTTTATATGACCATATAACTATGTGTATAATAATAACTATTTAAACAAGCAATACTATTGGTTTAAATGTGATCAACGCGGCTCTTTATTCCAGACAATGTATAAAGAGTTGCATAAACATATCAGCAGGATTGTGAATTATTTGTTTATAACTTAAACTATTCAATTAATCTCATAAATATCTTTTAATTTTGGCGGCGCACTATGTGCAGTGGTAAAATCAGGATGAACTTAACAACAATAAATGGAATATACTAATATATTTAGACTATAATTATTTAGACATACCTTTTGTGGAAAATACAGAGTACTTTGAGATTTGGCAACTGATATAGTTTAGTTTATCACATTTAATCCTGGAAATAACTGCACAAGCGCACGGAGCTCGTTATCCGACTGATGGTGATCAATTGAGAGGAATTATTGCACAAGTTGTGAAAGATTGTTCTAAGTTATTAAACTAAATAATTTAAAATAAAATCTAATAGTTCGAAATATAACATTAAAATAAACTCGAAATAATGATATTTTTTTATAGTATTTACAGATACGCAATAATACGAGTAGCAGTGGAAAATTTTAATGAATTTAGGAGATCTTTGTAAACACGTCAATTTCTTCGGGTTGTCTGGGATTTTCCAGGTTGCTCTTAATTTTTTAAAATGTCTCCAGTTTTATTCTTACTTATTTAACAATTCTGTTGAATTTTCTAAGAATCTTAGTAAGTTAAGTAGATTTTTCAAGAATCACTTTAATATTTAAATAAAATAATATTTAGATTTTTGAGGGTTAGTCAGGAATATATTCAAGATATTTTTGGATTTTATGAAGTTTCTATGAATTCTCAGATTTATCAATTTATTATCATTAAAAAAATTGAAAGAATATTGTGAAAAATCTCTAAAAAGTGTTAACAAAATTGTCAGTTCAGCAATGTTACCTATTCTCTTTATTTTTTTAGATCTATTACGAAAACTGAAAATATGCATTTTTTTAGGTAGTGCGCAACTTTCTGGACAGCCGGAGTAAAAAAAACCTGAAGAAAATGTGGAGATGACATCGAAAATCTGTAAAGTTATACTTTATAGGCTCTAAACAGAATCCAAGAAAAATCTAAATAACGTTTAATGAGAATACAAGAAAAATGAATAGAAACATTAATCAATCTAATACAAAATCTGAAGAGAATCAATAATAATGAAGACAAATCGTGCCGATAAAGTGGACCGAAGAAGTGGACCGAATGTAAAGAGAATCCGGAAAATCAACCGTAATTAGAGAAAATCTCAAGTTAATCTAAAAAAATAAAAAGTATAAAGACAATAAAATAGAAATTATTGATAATTCTGCAACTCAATAAGAATCTAGAATTGGAGGGAAATTCAGAGAGAGTTCAAAGAAAATTCAATAAAAATTCAGTCTATAAAAACTGAGAAAATTTAAGTATGTACGAAAACATAAAAAATTGAAGATTTTGATTTAAATTTAGAACACTTAAGACGAATCTAAAATGAATTTAAAAATTCTAAAAAGTAAATCGAAAGCAAATTAAAACAATATAATACAGTTGAATTTCTCATAAGCGGGCGTCTTTCTTCAGCGGACAGTTTTTTTGGCACGGAAAAATTGTCCTATGCTTTCTTAACAAATTTTTTTTTCTTTAGCGGACAACTCCCTAGAATGGACAAGCAGAACCATTCAGCACGTGCAGCGTAATTTAATATCTGAACAATTTAGAATAACAATAACATATTTAGCCATGGAAATATTCACCTATTAAAGAATAAGTTCTAAATAAAACTGCTGAGTTGCTTTTCTTTTAATCAACAGTCTTTAACTTAAACTATGCCTTACATTCTCAGCCTCACAAGTGTTCGAGAAATCATGGCCCAACAAAAGCATATATGTATTTAAAGTTTGAAGGAAAAAGTGAATATTGTGGGGGTTTATAATAAAGAAAAACTCAATGTCCGTGGTCAAGTCAAAAAATTTAATATTGGAAAGACACATGCGGCAGAACTTATCAAAAAGCGGGAAGATATAATTTTACAATGGCATTCCAGTGTAAATAAGAACCAAAAAAAGAACTTTATCAAAAGTAGGTAAAGATTTAGGATTGATTCTTTATGTTATGAATGGTTTGTTAAGGCTCGAACAAAAGGTATTTCACTTTCGAAAGCCAGCGAATATCCGTTCGGAACTTAAAAAGATTTTTTATTATACCTGCATCATAATTCTAAAGTAAAACACGCAAAAGCGTGCAAAAAGGGCTCTTTAAAACACTAAAGCTTTAAAGTCGTCTAGGTAACAAGAAATAGTGAACTGTCAGGACCAATTTTTATTTATAATATAAACATGAAAATTACAATTACTATTGTTTGAAATTTCAAAGCCGGCCGCTTGAAGCTGGTTACTGTTGTTTGTTGCTTCTAATTCATAACTAGTAGAAGCTTTTTCATTTTCATTCTTCTGTTGGACGTCCATAGTTCTTGATGAAGTTGATTTAGCAACCGATGTGTTCAGAACACCAGCAATGCGTTTGGAAACAACTATTTTGTTTAAAGTGGATTCTTCAATATAGCTACTAGCCACACTCGAGGATTTCCATCTCACCTGACGTTTCAACTCATCGATGCCACCACTGTTTGCCATAATCGTATGAAGTTCGTCGGAAAGGATGACCAGTATACTTCTCAGCTTCGGATAGAATTAATCGCAGTTCTGCATGTTCTGCTAGCCTTTTAATATCTTCACTCATTTCTTGAACGGATTTTTACAAACGTGAAAAAATGTGCTTAACAACGTAAACAAACAATTGCTTGCTAACCGTCTCTACGAAAACGATTCGCAAACAACCTTCGATAATTTTATTGGGTAAATTCACAATTTTTCAATGCTCCTTAAGGATTGTAAATGGATAGGTATAATAAAAAATAGCGTATAACACTCGTTTATAAGCGCCTTTAAAACACTTACGACGTTAAAAGCACTCCGCTGACGCGTCGTGCTCTTAAACTCGTCGTGCGTGTTTTAAAGGCTTGCTTATAAACTTGTATTATAATATACTATTTGTGCAAACTATGGAGACAGTTGCAGAACTACTGGAAATTTTTTAAATTGATTTTTGAAATACTATTTAGTCACAATATTATAAACTTTTTTGGATTTCTTTTCGCTCACGAAATGAGTCACAAATTTCCTTACTTTTTGTTTGTATTTTACTTGTTTGTATTTAATATGCTTTTCTTTAATTATACAGAAAGTATATTTTTCCTTCGTCTTGATTTTAACGGAATTTTAACAAATGTTCTCATAAGCGGACACTCCTTTTTTAAAGAGACAAAAATCTCGAGACCGTTGCTGTCCGCTCAAGAGTGATTCCACTGTATAATGTAACATAATATAACAATTCTAAAAATCAGAAAAAGCGAAGAAAATTTTAGAGATCTAATAAATAATGTAAAATATAAAAATAACTAATTTATTAGAATTTAAGGCTCAAAAATCAACAAAAACAATTCAAAGAACATTTAGAGAATGTAGAAAAAAGAAATGACAGAATTTAAAAAGGGTATCTAAAGTATCTAAAAGAGTATCTAAAAACTGTCGGAATTGTAAGAAAAATCTAAAGAGAAAATTAAAATGTGGAGAAATTAAAGGCAATCTAAATTTAATCTAATTGAGCTTTAAAGACAATGTAAAAAACAATTAAAGAGAAGCTATACGGCATGGTTCGCGAGTGATAATGAGCCTGACTGAACTCAAACTGCAATCCAACATACTTTTTCATAACTGTCGTAGATCCTTGAATTAAACGTCAAAGTTGACATTTTTTTTAGAAAAATATACTCACGCGATTATGCGCTTAATTTATGGAGACTGCAAAGTTTTGGCATTGCTTTTTCATGCATAACGTTTCCTCGGAGAAAATGCCATTACACATGCGGTGTAAACTTGGAAAAATCTAAAGATAATCTGGAATAAAAACGAGTAGATTCGAAGACCAAAAACGAATGATAACGAATTTTAAAAAAATGCCAAGAGAATATATTTTGAACTAAACGTAGATCTACAAAATCTAAACATCCTAAAAAAATAAAAATCAAACAGAACCGAGAAGATATCTGAAGGCTCAAAAAAATACAACATTTTGAAGAAACATATTATCATTACAAATTAGTATGCATTTAATTCTCTAATCCACCTTTGAGAGAACATACCACCTCCTATTACCATTATCGCGTAAATTTAAAACCATTTTTAAATATTTTTGTGATTGCGTAGATTTTGATTGGTTAGATTTGCCTTACATTCTTTGTAGACTTTTCAGATTTACCTACTTTAGTTTTTTTAATACTAGTAATTTTCTCTAGTTCAATATAGTCTTTTATTTATAGTTCAGCCAAGTTCGTCTGAGCCACCATAAAATCATAAAAATTAGACGGCAACCGCAACCGGACAGTTTGCGGTATTTTGTTATTTATGAGGAGACATCTGGCCTGTTTAGGGATGCTGTTCTTATCGCAGGGTGCAAACTTGAGGAAATAAACCCTCATTATGTGCACTTGAGAATCTTTTGAAGCTGTCCCGTTGCGGTAGCCCGCAAATTTTTATACTTTTATAGTAGCTCAAGACCAACTTGGCTGAAGTATAAAATTAACTTAATTTCTTGCCAGTCTTTAAGATTCTATCTTTTTTAGATTCACTTTATATTTTATATCAATTTTTTTAATAATCCCTCGGTTTGTTAACATTTTCTAAATTTTCTTTAAAACTCTTTCCCATTCAGTTCTTTTTAGTTTCTCTGAATTCTCTTTACATTTTCTTTAAATCTGTTCTAAATGCTCTTTAGATTCAACCGGTTTTTGTTTGTAACGCATTCTTTATTTTCCGAAATCAAACGAGCCTGCGTACTAAAAAAATTGTGGCGGCTCTTAATGGACTCGATTTTTATAATCATCATTATAATAGAAAAAGTACTTAACTAAATAGAATTGTATTTTCAGCAATAAAAATTTCTTGTACAACATTAAAACAAATTTAAAACGAAACCTCACAAATATCACTAGTTAGGTTTTCAATAACAAAGCTTCGAAATTACTTCGTCACTGCAAATGTGTTTTTTTTGTGAAGGTATCGACACCACTCGCTTCGTTACGAGCCATACCACCTACGAGCTCAAAACTTTTGCTGCTGGCTGTACCCACCCTCAAAGATTAGCAGAACTCGTCTCTTCGGTTTCAGAAAAGAGAAAACAGAACAAAAAGCTGTTGATATAATCCAAAGAGAAAGAGACGCAAGCTGTAACGGAAAAGACGAGTGAAGAATACCACCAGAGACGTGATAAAGAAAATACCAACATATTATTTAGAAGGGACAAGTAACTGGGAATCTAAGGAATTTGAAACGTGGTAAGGCGTCAAACACGGATGCGTACTAAGTCCACTCCTATTCTCAGTGGGACAAACTGAGGCAATAAAGAAAACTAAGAAAAAGATGAAGACATATACAAACATGTTCGCGGAAGACATGTACAATACATTATAACATAATCAAAGCGGCGGAGAAAGAATTAGCGAAGACGATGATGGAATGAAAATTAATAGCTAATGGGACAAACAAAAACAATAAGACGCACATGAACAAATAGTAAAAAGAAAGCAAATTGATGCGAGAGCTGGAAACGCATTTCATGTCATTTGGACAACATAGGTAAAGTCCAAGATATGGGTACTTCTGAAAATACCAAATTCCCTCAATGGAAATAAAATTCCTGAGAAGAATAGAATTAGAACAGACCATGTAAAAAATCGTTGACAGACAACTTATGGGCACAGAATTGCATACTGGATTTGACCGATGACACCAGTCTTCCGAGAAGAAACATAAATGTGTAAACCTGTCGACCAATTCGCTGCAAGTTGAGAGTAAAGTGTAGCGTAGCACAACCTTTGCATTTTTATAAATGCGCTTCAGAAATTGAAAGAAGACATTCACTAAACAGATATACGAATAGACAAATTAGATACCTCTCGAGAATGGCAATACAAGCCAACTCACATCCATGTAACATACACATTCAATATAACTCTACAGCTTAGGAGGTTCAATTTATAGACAATTTCTACAAACCATCCTGTATGAATTCCGTGTCTATCTAAATATAGGTACGTCTCTGAATAAACTACACAAAAATGCTTCTTAGTTACGACAAATGCTAAATGTTTATAGGCAAAAGTCTTCCGCAGAGTCGCATCTAATTAAGATTCTTCGATGAATACGCAGATTTTAAGATAATGTTACAATAAATTCAAAGACCAGGAACACTTAAGCCTCTGTAGAGAAGCGACTGTACGAATGGCTAAAATAAAACTCAAATTAATTAAATGCTCCAATTCGCGGGTTGAAATAGTACATTATTACACGTGTTTCATAAGGCGAGTATTGTAGCACGAATGAATTTTGACCACGACGAGCGCAGCGAGGAGTGGTCAAATAGAATGAGTGCTCCAAGTCGTCTTATGAAATGAGTGTAATATAATATTTTTTCTACTTTGCATTAGAAATAAATTTTTAAAATGCATTTGAAAGAAATTATTTTCGATTAGGACTTTTTGACAAGTTCGGTTGGTGACAAAAGATGTAATGACATATTCGTCTAACCAAATTTCAATTCAAGTAATTACGTTTTTTGCTTAATTTTGCAAAATTAAGTATTACAACGTTTGCCTTTCTTCTGGTTCATTATTTCTAAATCCACATTTTCGTGATCATGATGATGATCATCATTGAGATTTTGATTCAACGTTCATGTGTCGGCATAATAACATAGCCAACATAACCAAAAAAAGTTACTGTTTTGCGTGCTATAATAAAAACAATTGTCTTTATTGTTAACGCAAAGTAGAAAAATAGATATTTACATAATAAGTGCGGAAAGTGCCAAATATCCCCCGAGTGCAAAAGAAACATTTTTCGACGAGTTATGTACACTATTTTTCCTACGACCTTCCATCCCGACAATAATCCCTTTCGTATTTATTCAAAATGCTATATTTCTACGAAATGAAATAACAAAATAAAAGCCTCAACTTTCGGGACCAAGTATGTGGAATTTTCATATGGATCGTAAAAAATTGATATTTAGGATAGATAAAACTATTCATAGGAAAAAAAAGTATCATTCATGCACTCGTCTGATATCAGCACTTTGCTAACGTCTCGGGTGTCTACATTCCCACTCGTGCGAAATTACGTACTTACCGCACTTGTTATGTATTTGAATACATGTTGTACCCGAATAAAGTGCAAAGATTTTAACGCGAAAATCAGACAACGCAGTTTGACATAAAGACCAAATTTTGGAGCACTTATACAGGGTCCGGCAACACTTGTGTCCACCCCTAAAATCGTCTTTAATTTTAAAGATAAAATTTTGAAAATTTGCATACGCTTATAGTTGACCAGGCTCTAGAAGCTGACACAAAAATTTGTTTTGATATCACGGTTTCTTTGGCGTCGCGACGCCTAAAAAGTTTAATTTTTAGCGATTTTTGGGTTTTTGCGGTAATATTAGCGAATTCAATTTTTTTTCAACATAACTGTAATACAAATATTTGAGTTTTTATTTTAAATCTACTTCAAATGGTGTTAAAAATTTGCGAAAAAAAAGCTGTTTTATCAAGTTAGTTTTCAACATTTTGACGGTGCAGTGACAAACTACGTTTACACCAAAATTTCACAAGTCACTTCATTCTCTCATATGAAGGTGAATTTTGATTAGCACGTTCTGGACACTAGAAATCGTTAATTAACATCGACAAAGCGACAATTTCGCCAAGTAAGACTTTTGTTACCTTCTAAAACGAACCAAAGAATAGATGTCATTTGTGACACAAGATGTTGACAGATGGGTGTAAACGTAGTTCCCAATTTTGACGTAATAAAATTGGAAACTAACTTGATTAAACAGCATTTTTTCCTCAAATTTTGAATACAATTTACATTAAATCTAAAATGTCAACTGAGATATTTTTAACACATTTATATTGAAAAAAAATTAAATTAGAGGTTCATTTCATAAAACTTCACAATTAGCTAAAAAATACACTTTTAAGGCGTCGCGACGCCAAAACTATAAGTGATAAAAAATAAATTTTTGCGTCGGCTTCTAGAGCTTTGTCAACTATGAGTGTATGCAAATTTTCAAAATTTTATCTTTAAAATTAAAGACGATTTTGGGGGTGGACACAAGTGTTGCCGGACCCTGTATAATAAGTTAGTATAAAGTCTAAATACACAGAAGAACAGTCTTTTTGTTACATATACATTGTTAACATGGTCGGAAAGGTAATTTTGTGCTAAAAAACACCTCAAAGAGATAATATGTCCACGTCGTCAAAAAAAATATTCAATTTTTTATTGCCTTTCGTCGAAAATCCTCAAAATCGTTTCTAATTTCAAAGATAAAATTTTGTAATTTTGTATAAGCTGATGGTTGATCAAGCTCCACAATCTGTCGCAAAAATTTGCTATTCAAGTTTTGTTTAACATCGCGACGCCTAAGAAGTGTAAATTTTAACGTTTTTTTAAATTTTTGCGGAAATATTCTTTAATTCTTTTCAACATGACTATGATAAAAATATCTATTTTTATTTTTAATTTTATACAAATTGTGTTTAAAATTTCAGGATAAAACGCTGTTTTGTAATAGTTATTTACAGTCGCGTGTGGTAACTTACATTTTACAGCGCGAAATCAGTTTGAAGCACGACGACGTAGCCGGAGTGCTTTAATGATTGAGCGCTGTAAAATGTTTAACGCACAAGAGTTGTATTAAACTTTTTGGCCGAAAAATTTTAATTTAAATAATTGAGTTTTTCAAAATTCATGAGAACTGTCACATCTGACATTTGTAAATTTCATCATCTGTCAATTCTGTCAATTTTGTAGTTGGTGCACAAAAAGTACACAAGATGGCGCTGTATAAAAAAACGTTTCAATATTACTTTAAAAATAGAAATATTGTCTTAATTGAGATAATAATTTAGGTAGATTCCACTTTGGTGATCAATCTTCATTATGGTAAAGTGATTTTAATTTATAAACGCATATGAAGAGCAGACGATTTGGGCAATTTTTACCGCACGGCGTGTGTAAACGTCCAGGGCGCTTGTAAATCTAGTGTTTCCGAAGATGTCAATTGAATGTTAATTTGACGTTTACAATTCATGAGGCCAAAAAAAACTTTTTGACCGATAAAACATCTAAAACTTAATTAAAAATGTTGATCTGACACACTTGACAATGCTTCTGACATTTTTGTCGCACTGCCGCAGCTTTTCAGCACTGATAGCGAACAGAAGTTTGGATGTTTTCAGAACCACAAATAACAATAATTGCAAACAACGTTTACACTAAATTTTCAAAAGTCCCTTCATTTATGCGTATGGAGAGATTTTGATTAACGCGGGCGTGTTTTACTTATTGGACACTAGAAATCGTTAATCAACAACGAAAAAGCGACAATTTTACAAAGTAAGACTTTTGTTACAATCTAAAGCAAACAAAAGGATAGTTGACATTTGTGACATAAGATGTTGATAGTTTGATGTAAACGTTGATTTTAATTTTGACGTTGTGAATTTGGAAACTAACTTGATGAAACAGCATTTTTTCCACAAATTTTAAACACAATTTGAATTGAATCTTAAATGACAACTGAGATATTTTCAACACATTTGTATAGCAATTTAAAAAAAATTACTATTGTGCATTAATAAGAGCCCAAAAATTCACATTGCCGTCTGAAAAAGGCAGCTGCCGCGCGGAATTCTTTCAAAATCGGCAATGTGAATTTGAGCTCGAAATATACACATTATTTAAGAGGTAGTTAACCATTTATTAAAATAAATCTGGGGAACATTTGTTTAAGTGCCTTCTGGCGTTTTTATATGTAAAAAATAGAATATACTCTATTTTTTCTAATTTTTCTTCGGAAGACAATAAAAAAATTAATAATTTTTTAGGCGTAAATAACATAGGCATAATGACTTTTTAGATAGTTTTTCAGCAAAAAATTACCTTTTAGAAACCATTTTCAGAATGCTTGTAACAAGAAATTTTTCTAAAATTGTTCGATTGTGTAATCATTGCAAGGCGTTCATAACAGTAATTAGTTGTATTTTTTCCAATTACCCAAAACTCTGACCCGCCATTGAACTACGTGTGATTACCAATTACAATCTTTTGACGCCCCATCCCCTTTATCCAGAAACATGTTGCCATCGCAACAGGACGCAGCACACCAAATGATTTAGAAATAGCCAAACAATAATTATTATTGTTGCCCACACAAAATGTTGCCATAGACGCAAGACAAAGCAAACTTCCCAGCCTTGCGGCTCGTTCTGGGCATTATCTGGGCAAAAATATTTTTCCTGCCTAAATTTTTACGACATGCCAGTATCTAACGGTAAACGTCCTACGCTCTTCTAAAAAAGACCAAATAAAGTTGCGGCAATCCCGGATTAGAATTGCGGGTCAAAAGACATCCTTTCAAATCGAAATGTGTGAATTATCGGCGCACTATAGTAGAGTAGTAGTATAGTCATAAATCCAAGGAACTATAAAAATTTAACCGCAGCTGTTAAAAATTTTTATTTTTAACGTACACTTGAGAGAAAACCCGCCGACCCTAATATTTCGAGCTTATTAGTAAAATGATAAGAATGAGTAGATCACGACAATAAATAAACTGGTTGCGCGAATGCGAGGAATATGCTAATTTCGAGAAAGGTAGAAACGACATTGTGGCATCTTTAATCACTCTGTTGCGATTATTATCGTTGTCTTGAGCGTTTCTAGGCTTTAATGGCTTTATACTTTATGATTTATTGGCGTTGGACGTGACAAAATTAGCAGTTCCGTCAACGATCGAGAAAAATTGTTAGAAATATCGAGTGGAAATGTAAAGTGTTTGAGACCTCAGGTGGATATTTATCTAGATTAAGGTCAGATTTCCTTCGTCGATTGTATTTTTTTACAACTAACAAACAGCTTTGTTATAAAATACAATTGCATAAGAACGAACAATCACAACAATACATAATGTATGTTTGATTTGAAAATATAATTTGTGGATCACACATTCACAGTCACCACACTCTGGAATTATGTAAATCCTGGAATCAATCAGTGACGCCCTAGGGAGCCTAAAATACCCGATTTTAATATTAACTGGGCTACGAATAACAAAAGTGGGATTTTATGGCGCGACAGTAATCAGGCGAAGGCGGCATTTGCTGGAGAGACATAAGATTCTGACAGTGCAAGATTTGTAAAAAGCTTTTTGACTAATAAACTATCTAAAATTGAATTAAAAATGTTGATCTGACAAATTCGACAATTCTTTGACAACCTCATTTGCAGTTTCCAAATCTTCTAAAAGATGGCGCCACCAATGAAATTAATTTTTATTTTGAGTTTTAAGGTGGAAAAATCAACTGAAATAACAAAACAATTTGTGTAAATAACTCTTTGGTATATAATTTTTGTTTTAAATGTCTTTTAAAAGTAATCTGATTTTTTTCCGCACTGCTACAGTCATTTCGCACTAACAACGCAAAAATAGGGTTACCTACTGTTGCCACGTCTGTTACATACGTTACATACGTCTGTTACATTTTAAATGCTCTACGAGTTTCAGGCACTGCACCTTCTATACAGTTACAAATTTTAAAATTCATTCTGCTGCAAATGTTGCAATGGTGGTGTTATGTGAATTGGGTTTTAGGGTACTAAAGACGATCGTGAATGTTCTCTTAATGTAATGTGTCAAAATTTAACAACAGGAGTTGTATCTGAGGGAAATAGAGCATAATTAAGGGCTCGTACTAATTAATTGGGTTACATTCATACACAACAAAATTTATGTCCAAATGGCAAATGTCAAATTCTAGGGAACAATGATGACAACTTTAAATAAAAAAAAAAACTGTCACAGAGGAAATTTGCAACCTAAAAAATCTAAAAACCATCTGTAAATATTGAGTTCTTAAATTCGCTAATCTTCTGGTCATCGTAATCGTAAATTACTGCCACAGATTAGGCGGAGCATAACAGTGCTACAGTATCATTTTTCATTTGAAACAAATTGAAATTAGAATGAATCAAAATAATGTGAATATTATTGAAATGAGAACATGGACGCTCCACAAACTAATTGCCTCCGATAAGAATTGAACGAATTGAAACTAGAAAGTTTGAATGAGCAAACATGTGAAGCACAAAAAATAACAAAAATATTTTCTCCCTTCGTTCACTTCTTGCCCACCATTTATCGAAATGAATGAAAGTGTCCCGTTTCCCGTTGCTTCTTCAGCGCGCCTCACGCTAGCCAGTTCTTGCATTCTCTCCAGTAGCGGCGGCTGTTGTACAGCTTCTTCCGGAGTACCCGTGCGAAGAGTTCGCGAACACGCGATGATTTCCGATTACGACTTGTTGCGTCTTTTGAAAATTTGACTGTGTGACAGTGACTTTTTTGAGAAATTCGTCGTGGGGGCGTTTGGAGAAAACCATCTTTAGGAAATAAACGTGAGTTTTTTTAATTAATTTTTAGTACGGCTCACTGATTCATAACTTTGAATTATTCAGTTTTTAAGAGCACTGTTAAATTCAAATTTGACAGTTGCTTGTTACATATTCATTATTATGATTTGCTCCTTTTTGTGTTTGTGCGAGGTTTAATTGCGTGCGGATTTTTAAAATTTTATCTTTATCTTACTTCCGTAATTGATGCGCGCGGTGATCTGAAGTGGAGATAAGTAATGTAGACTCATAAAAAATACTTCTTCTCGCAACCTTCGTTATTTTAGTTCGATCATCTGTGGAAGTTATTTTATAAGAAATCTTGATGCTTATTGAATCGTATTTCATACAAGTGAATGATTGACACGTCATTTTCGATAACGAATTTTATAATAAGATTACAACTGACTTCTGTATCTTCGAAGCTTAGAAGCGGTTAATTATTGTCAGTAGTGGCTAATTAACGCAGAATAACAAGCAATGCATCTTTTTGTAGATATTATCTGTGTTCTTGTTAAGTTAAGTCATCAAATATGAAGAACATATTGACAAACTGTGATCAATAAAATGTTCAAAAAACGCATTTTTCACTAATATTTAAAATAAATTTCAAATAAAATCAAAATACATATAAATTATCTAATTAATCTGTCTCATGTATTTTATTAGATAAGCGCTCCTAGGCCAGAAAATTCTCTGATAAAGTTATTGATGTCTCATTAATATGATAATAAATAGTGCAATTAGAATTTCTGCCTTGAAATGCATCTTAAGTGATAGTTTTAACTTAATTGGTTTAAAACATACCAAATTAAATATTAGAAATTATAAAGTTAAAATGACATTTTTGTAGTTAAAAAATAGTATATTTTTATGGAAGCATGTTATGAAGCCCATTATTCAATGTTACTCAATCAACAATTATTGTTATTCATATTATATGTTATTCAATCAACAAGGTTGATATTTGCGACTCGAGTGAGCTTGAGAGCGAGTAGAGCAAATCAATTGAGTTAATAAGGGTCATAACATACTAAGCTTTATCCACGATCATTTACTGAAATAAGTATAACAAATGTGTATTAATGAAAAAAGTTATAAGAGATAGTAAACATGAAGATCATGGTAAGAGTGGTGTATTTTGTGTCCAAAATTTTAATTATTTGTAGACATTTTATTAGTATATTTTAATTATTTGATAGACAAATTTAATTTTTACAGAAAGGCAAACACGTTCAAAAATTTTCAACTTGTTTACTCACGAAATTTCAATATTTGAAGTGTTCAGAAGGTTACTAAACGAAAATTACACAAAAATTAACCGAATGAAATGATTGTCAAAATAAAATAGACATTTTTTTCTTGGCTTACTTATTAAACGGATTTTAGCCACTCCGAACCGAGTTATTTAATTATTATTGCATTAGAATTAATAATAGTATATTTTTTGTCTAAAAGCGAACAAATTATTATAAACGAAATTTTAACATCTTCTCGAAAATATTACAAAAACACGTAATTTTAAATGGACTATCAAGCGGAAGCTCCCCTTTTTGTAGTTCTTGAATTGTATCCAGATTTAATGCATTTTTAATTGCCCCAAGTTCAACATTGTTTACAAAAAGCCTTCATGAGAATAAAGAGCTTATTAGACTTATGCAATATCAATGTTTTGAATGCTCTTGCTTCATAAATTTGTAAGTTATCTATTCATAAGATTCAGAAGAATAGTTAGGATGAAAGTTTCCGCATTCATCTCACTAAAATTTGTATTTTGATGTTCTTGAGTCTTGAGAATGGATTTGACCTTAAACCCACCTTTCAGGGTACTAAAACGTAAAAAAAATTAAAAAAGAGTGGTTTAGAAATAGCAAATAGGTAATTGCTGGTTGTTAACTTTTGCTTTTGGTTGAAGCATGAACGACTTTAATTGGTTTGGTATGAATAAATATTCGAAGATTTATGCCACTTTGCAGATATCCTTCGTTCCAAATTATTTTGAACTACTCCATTACAATCGATTTTGTATCGAAAAAAGTTTGAACTGATATTTTTATTCTTTCCGTAGGTATTAGGTGATGTTACTAAGTTGAAAGATGCGTACTATTTCACTCTACCTGCTCAGATGTAATAATAACAGTTATTACACAGTATGACACGCATCAGACCGATAAAGGAACGTGACGAACGTATCAATTTATTAGCTACGAATAAGTTTTTTCAAATGTCGATCTTTCTTCAATTTTTTATTTTGTTTACATGTCCACATACAAGACAAATCACTGTTACTTTATGGATGTGTTCAAATTTTTGTATTTTTTTTTCAATTTTGGATATTGCCAGCACTACATTCGAATAACACCGAAGTTTCCGTCGTACTTTCCTAATATTAACAGTCAGCGCTGAACGGATAAAATAAACGCCCTGTATATTAAAGGGGAAAATAGCTATTTAGAGTAGAATGAATAAAGACGAATTTTACGCACAAAAAATAATTTTGTGAAATTGTTTATTTACGTGTGTCATACATTTTTTTCAATTTTGTAAGATTAAAAAAAATGCTTATGTAGGTACTCTTTCTCTTAAACTTGATTTTTCTGGCAATAAATTGAATATTGCAACTGTAGATTCATTTAGAACATCTTGTGGGATAACTTCTTTGGTTATTTATCATTTCAAACACAATTTCAAACTCGGCAAATTGTAGAATTTGCGTGAAGTGTCACGTATTTTACAAACAAGCCATCCGAAGCAAGAAAATTTCAATAGTAGTGCTTTTTTTTTATTCGCGTTGACAATAAAGTATTGCTGTAATCATTTAATTCATCCTTTTGAATAAAATATTGTTTTAATGATCATATTTATTATATACCTAATGTCGCAGAACTCATGACATCTATACATCTATACAGAATACGAATTTGAAATCAAAATTTTGATATTTAATAGTATTCAAACAAGGACGAAAAACTGAAAGACAATTTCGAAAGCTTTTTCATAGCTAGAATAGCCATTTCAAATTTCTATGTAACAACATCGCAGTGTCAGCTTAACAAATAGACAACTCGGCTGTCCCAAGCAAAAATACAGTATCTGCTTTAAAAAAAATAATTCACTGAACCTAGAAATTATTAAATTATTTAAAATGCTTTCACAAATGATTTGAACTCTACTTTTGTCATTTGTCTGGAGATTTTTAAATGACAACAAAATAAATGACAAGTGTAATGTTAAAATCATTTGTGAAGGCATTATAAATAAGTAATTTCTAAGTTCAGTATTTTTTTTTTAAAGCAGATACTGTGTTTTTGTTTAGAACAGCCAAACTGTAGGTACTCTGTATTTTACGGATCCTAGCAATTATAACCATCGTCTGTTGAACGATTGTGATTGGCTACCGTATTTTAGTTCTACCTCGACTTATCATTTGACTTAAACATTTTTAGTTTTTAAATTTTGATTTCGTATGCCTACATGTGCTTGTTGTTTTTGGGTTATGAGTTCTGGACCACCTGCATAAAATTTGTAATTGTAAAAGAATATTTCATGTAATTTTTTTGATGAAAATCATGTTTCCAATTTTTAAAATATTTGAGCTTTAAATGAGCGAATTTAAGAAGAAGGCGCGCCATTTAGCCCAGATGAGAGAGTCCCTGCGCAATCCCAAACTAGCACTTTTTTTAAATAACTGAAAATGCATGTAAAATCCAAAAAGAATCTAAAAAGAATTTGGAGAATGTAAAGAAATCCAAAAAAATATAAGATCTAAAAAGACTCCAGAAGAAATTATTGAAGATCCAAAAAATCAAAGAATAATCAATATAGAATTTGAAGAAAATCCAACAAAAATCTTAGACAATTCATAAGTATAAAAAATGTAAAAGTGAGTAATTTATACGAATTCAAGGCTCTAAATAGACCAAAAGAAATAAAAAAAATCTAGAAAACCTAAGAAGAATTAATAAAATCTAGAAAAAATTTTAGAGGAACCAAAGAGGTACTTTTAGACTCTGAAATATAAAGAGATTTTAGAAAAACTCGAACAAGATTCCAAACAGATTAAAAAGAATTTAAATAAGATCTAAAGATTCCGAAAAGAAATCAACAAGAACTATGGATTTATGCAGTCTAGTACAAGGTGTTTATAAATGTTTCTAGCATCAAGGGTGGCTCTGGAATTCCTGTCGTACACTATTTTGCCGCTTTGTTTTCATAGTGAATATAACTATTTTAAAAATTATTTATAATGTTATTTACGTCAGTGACGTTTCAGTTACAGTTTTGTGTTCAAGTTTTTGATTTTCAGGTTTCAAACCACAACAAGAACAGTTTATTTCTCAAAACTTACTTTGCTCCATGTTTGAGGTCAACTGCAAATGTCAGTTGAAAAGTCGAAACCCACATTTGTAATGAGCGGCAAATTTCTTTGACATTTCATAGCCACCATTGATGCTAGAAACATTTATAAACACCTTGTACAATGCAGAAGAGGGTATCTAAACAAAAGGTAAACAGAAAGCAAACAAAATATAAAATTACTTTTAGAAAAACTAGAATCTAGTATATTATAGTCTAAGAAAAGTAGACAAATGTAAGGAGGGGGGGAATCTACAAATAGTCTCATATTGATACAAAGATGTGTCGATTTTTGTTGATCGTAAACTCTACTCATATTAGAAACGGTAACTGTCAAAATTTTACATAATGAACATACTATAATACAGTGAGTTTTTTTAGAAGTAGCAATGGGGATTCCTATGTTAACTTAAAACTATAAACAAACAATGTAATTTTTTGAAGCATTCGTTTTTGTCTTAAAGGTGTGTGTTTTAACCAAATTAAAAACATTTTAAATTATTTTATTGTAAAGATAATTATAACAAAACTTGGGGTTAAAAATTTTGCATCGTACCTATAATCTCTATGAAACAAGTATGTATAGTCCTTTGCAGAAATCCTGTTCATCAAGTTTAGACTTTCCAAGAGCTCAGTTGCTAAGTTTTAAAATCTACTAATAAGTTTATTTAAAATCTTGAATAGGTCGGCAAATATCAAAATTTGTAGAAGGAAAGAAAAACAAATATAAAAACGATAATCAAAAATATAATTAAATAATATAAAATATGTACATACATACTTGAATTGGAGCATTCGAGCAATAAAAAAAATTATATATACAGGGTGTCCCAGAACTCATGACTCACAAAGCAAGAGAGAGTGCCGACAGCAATACAGATTTCTAAACAAAAATTGATTGAAGTTTAATAGTATTCGAGAAAAGATGAAAAATTAACAACCAATCTCGAAAGCTTCTTCTAGAAATGAAGTAAAAAGCCATCCCAATTTCCTAGACAACGAGAGTCTGACCAATGGGCGATAGTATGTGTCCATAGTTACCAATTTTCAAATACTACTCAGCATCCGGATTGGCTAATGTTTTCTTGTCTTAACCCGATTATTTTTTTAACTAAGAAAATTTTTGTTTTCAAATTTTGGTTGAGAATTGTTGCCTTTATAAGCCTTTTTCCTCTGGGTCACGAATTCTGGAACACTTTGTATAATAAATGGGAAGAATACAAAGAATCGTGGTCATACGAGAAATTCGAAAAGTTGAACAAATTTGGGAAATCGAACGCAATCCAAAAATTCAAGAAATTAATGACTCTGAGGAATAAAATGGAATAAAATGTATTTTAACATGAGCAAAAATCCTGAGCAATCCTCCTAAAGAATAAATAAATAATTAAAAAATGTAAATAATTTAAGCGAAAAATTTAATGCAGTACTTCAAAAATCTGAAAGACTTAACATAAACATAGTATTGTAGCAATTTGAAAATTTTCAAAAATATTACATATACAGGGTCCGGCAACACTTGTGTCCACCCCCAAAATCGTCTTTAATTTTAAAGTTACAATTTTGAAAATTTGCGTACGCTCATAGTTGACAAAGCTCTAGAAGCTGACGCAAAAATTTGTTTTTTATCACGGTTTGGTTGGCGTCGCGACGCCTAAGAAGTATAATTTTTAGCGATTTTTGAGTTCTTGCGGAAATATTCGCGATTGCATTTTTTTTTCAACATAACTGTGATACAAACATCTGAGTTTTTATTTTAAATCTAGTGCAAATTGTGTTTAAAATTTGCGAAAAAAACACTGTTTTATCAAGTTAGTTTTCAAAATTCTGACAGCGCAGCGGCAAACTACGTTTACACCAAAATTTCACAAGTCACTTCATTCACTCTTATAAAGGTTAATTTTGATTAACACGGGCATGTTGCACTTTATGGACACCAGAAATCGTTAATTTACATCCACAAAGTGACAATTTCACCAATTAAGACTTTTGTTACAATCTAAAGCGAGCCAAAGGATAGATGTCATTTGTGACACAAGATGTTGACAGATGGGTGTAAACGTTGTTCCCAATTTTGACGTAATGAAATTGGAAACTAACTTGATAAAACCGCATTTTTTTCTCAAATTTTGAAGACAATTTGCATTGAATCTAAAATAACAACTGAGATATTTTTTACACATTTTTATTGAAAAAAAATTAAATTATGCGTTGATATCACAAACTCTCACAATTACCTAAAAATTACATTTTTAAGGCGTCTCGACGCCAAAACTATCAGTGACACAAAACAAATTTCTGCGTCAGCTTCTAGAGCTTTGGCAACTGTGAGCGTATGCAAATTTTCAAAATTTTATCTTTAAAATTAAAGACGATTTTGGGGGTGGACACAAGTGTTGCCGGACCCTGTATATCTAAGAAATATGAAAGAATACAAAATATGTAGTTGTATGTATGTACTGAAATAACTATTTTAAATCTTTCAAATCTCTTAAGAAAACGTAAAAAGTAATCAGAATGACAATATTTAATGTTTAATTTTTTGCATAGGTATTTTGTTAAATCTCATACATTATATGTTTGCACCACTAATATTATCTATCAAAGAAATATTACATTCGTATAGAAGGTAAAACTACTTGTTTATAAGCCTGGTAACAACTTTTTATAAATTCTAAGCGTGTATTTCCGCAAAATATCATTTTCACTTATTAATATTTACCAATTTAACAAACCACACTGGTATTTAGGGTAGCATAAAACCAGAGAAAGCCAAGTGACATGTTTGAACCCGTTGTTTCGGATCAATTTCATTCCGCATCCTACATAACGTTTTTCATACAGTTCGCTCCAGAAACAACACTTGAAACATTTCTCTTTGTTGAAAAAACGTGGAATTTTTTAATTGGCACCAAATTTTATAGACTACATGTCAATTCCCTATCGCTTTTCAATTCGTCACGCTATTTTTGGAATAAAAAATTAGATCACGTCCTATTCTAGTCGATAGTAGGAGGAAATTCGAGTATGCTATTGATAATAATTAAGTTTAATTATGCGATTAAATCCATTTAGCGTTAAATATAGACTTCTTCATCACGAAAGTTAAGATTCATATCACGTCGCATGCCATTGTAAAAGCGTTCAAATATAATTGAACATGATGACTTAAAAAAATGTGACAGAGGTACCCAAGCTAACTTCTTATACCTATCAACATTATCAAAGCCCACTTGACCTCTCCCCTTCAATAGCCATCAAATAAAAGATACGCAATTAGACTCTCAAGAACGCATTTTTTTTAAACACTCTAAACGTTGAGGACTTTTCGTGACTGTTGACCCCAACAAGGTACAAGAAACTGAATTAATAAATCAACAGGCGCACGCCATGGTAATAATTGAGAGGTCGCTGAAGAAAAGTGCATTGTTATCGATCACGCGAACTAATTATGCACATACCATCACTTGTTACACAATGGTAATTATGGTAGGAAGCAGATGGATTTCTGCTCAACACTCGCGCTAATAGAACGAAAAAGAAAATGAAGAATTAATTATGATTATTGGATGTGCGGATGCCGTAACCGGACAGGAATTTCGGTACCATATGGTAAAGCCTGTGATAAAGGATGCCGTTAAGATGCGCGATTTTTACAGTAGACTTTATAAATCAAAACAGTCGATGAGTGAAAAATTGTGAAATAGTCCTTATTTGGATCCTGCAATAAATAGTTATTTACATTCAAGCAACTGTAAGTAGGATTTTACGGCTTGACAGGTGGCATTTGCTGGAGAGACGGAAAATTTTTACAATGCGAGAGTTGTCAAAACATTTTTAGGCGATAGGTAAACCATCAAAAACTGAAATATAAAAGTCGATACGCCACATTTGACAAAGTCTCTTGCAATTTCCGAATCTTCTAACAGCTATCAAAACAATTTATTTTTATTTTTAAAGTGGAAAAATCATCCGAAACAATAAATGAAAATTCATTAAATACCCAACTCCAGAAACTCTCTTATTTGGAAAATTTCTTTTCTTCTAATTACATACGTTGTTATGAGGGAGTAGCAGACGAATTTGTTTCAAATTACAATTAAGTATTAATTAGTGAAAGTTGGTTCACATTTGTCTGGTAGCAATAAAGTTTTTGCTTGATAAATGAGATACAAAAGATTTCACCATCGCGATAAACACTTCAATAAAAAAGTGAGATGTTATTGAAAATTAATTCGATGATTGCTGGCGGCGTTGTTTGGGTATTTTCATTAGATAAAAATATGTTATTATGTGAAAGTGGCGGGTTTGCTTGTGGTCTTGTAAAAAGTTTATGCAAAAAGGGTTTTTCAAACGAAGTTAAAAAAGTGTGAATACTAATTGGGTAGCTTTCCTGTGTGGTAATGTTAAATAATTACGAGGTCAAAAAATAAGACGTGTAATTCTATTAATAAGAGAAATTTTAAATTTGTTGTTTTAAAATGATAGTGCACAATACAAAATTAGAAGTTTCATAAATTAACATATTTTTTTGCTAGTAAAGGCCACATAATAATTAAGTACTTAGCGCGGGTACGGTTGCTTTACACGATAACGCCTGTGGTGCTTATTACGTTTTTTGCACGATTAGAAAAAGAATCATGTTACAAACTATATTATAAAAAACTAGTTGTCCTTGATTTGGTTGCTATGTAAATTAGTTCCTGTCAACCACTGTCCACATATTGTAGTGTTTACATGTGATAAAATGGATAATCCTGAGCAAAAATTCAGATGCCCGAGAATATTCAATTTTTCTGTACTCAAAGTCGAAAAAATGTTGTGGTTGTATGAATTTTTTGAAGTTTGACTTACTGCCCTAGGGTCCTTAAAAGATTTACCGCTTTAACAATCAAATCCGGGTTGGAAATTTGACATCGCCGGAAGTAAATTGATGAAAATGACCGATCGCGTAAAATCCAAATTTTTATTGAGTTTACTTCCGTTTTTTTGTTTATTTTTATTTATTATTATTTTATTAATACAGGGTGATTTTTTAAAAGCGGCAGGCGTTGTAGAATTTTTATTTATGAACCGATTTCAAAAATTTAAAAAAAACAAATTAAATGGTTTTTAATTTTCTATAAACTGATAATTTTAAAAATTTTCTAAATGTCTTAGTATCTTTTGGGCGATACTCAACTTTCTTATTTTAAATTGACACCCATATTTTTTTTTTTCATAATTTAGAAGATATTAATTTTCTTGATTCAGAAATGTGTAATATGTTCTAATTTTACAAAAAATATTAAAAAAAAAATATCAAAAATGAAAAAATTGAGGCAATAAAAGTTAATAAAATCTAGGTGCGTGGTGTCAAATAAACAATATCGTTATTGCAATGTCAAAAAGCAGCAAATAACAGAAAGAACAAATTTTCTTTCAACAAGATGGGGCTACACCTTACAATGCACAATGCATAGGTGTCAATTGTGCAATAAAAAAAACGGTATGGCGTTTCAACAGTATTTTAATTAAATTAGGTAGTTGTGTTTTCTGATTTGTAATTATTATTGTCTTTTGTTATTAATAATTTCAAAAAAAAATGCCGATCCATTCTGTTATTTGCTGCTTTTTGACATTACAATAACGGCATTCTTTTATTTGACACCATGCACCTAGATTTTATTAACTTTTATTGCTTTTTTTTTCAATTTTGATATTTTTTTTTAAAATATTTTTGGTTATAAAAGTAGAACATATTACACATTTCTGAATCAAGAAAATTAATATCTTCCAAATTATGAAAAAAAAATGGGTTCCAATTTAATTTAATTAATTTAATTAATTTAATTTAATTAAAATAAGAAAGTTGAGAATCGCCCAAACTTTTTTTTTTTATTTAAAAATACTTTTAAAGATTTTTCATGTTCTGCGAAGGTTTTAAGGAGTCTTAGAAATTTTTAAAAAGGTGTTTAGAGGAAATCTTTTCTTTTAGTGAGTTTAAGAGTTTTAGAAGAACTTTAGAGATCCTAAAATATCTTAAGATGTCCTTTTGGTTACTTAAAGCTCGAGGTTCTTTCATATCCTTGGAAGTTCTTTCCGATTCTTGGAGGTCCTTTTAGATCCTTGAAAGTTGTTTCAGATCTTTGAAAGTTCTTTCAGATTCTTGGAGGTCCTTTTAAATTCTTGGAGGTTCTTCCAAATTTTTGGAATTTCTATCAGATTCTTGGAGGTCCTTTCAAATCATTTTGATCATTTTCTGATTCTTTTGTTTTTATCACATGTTCAAATTCCTATTTCCTTTAAACATTTTATGCAAGACTTTCAAACATTTGCAGATTTAAAAAAAAAATGAGATTGACAAAAATTGACAAATTTCTTATAAAAATACAAACTTTAAACTTTTGTTTTCTTTTTGACTCATTTATAAACTAAATAATTTCCCCGGATCTTTTGCATTTTTATATCTTTTAAATTTGCAATTTTTGTGTTCGTTTAATTAGTCAAACACATTTTCTCTGTTTGGGCTTTAGACTTTATACGCATTTCAAAACCAAAGCTGCAGATATTTCGAATGACAGCTTAGATTCCACGTTCAATCGCAACTTTGTGTGAACTAGAGCAAAAATGAAGAAAACATGTAAAATTAAAAAAAAACAGTAAATGTACGCTCAAATTCAAATCGAAATTCTCATTGCAAAGGTTATTTCTTTAATTGGAACATAAAATCTAAAATAAATTTCTTGGAATAATAAAATTAATATATTATAACATTATTATTTATTTTCAATACACAAGCCAATTAAAGATAGTCAAACTAAATAAAATCAAGCACCAGGATGGAAAACGCCGTTAACAGTTTATGCATTCTGCAACATTAATTTTAGTGCCAATAAATTAATTTTTATATTAGAAATATTTTGCAAAAATTGGACAAATAGGTAACTTTTTATAAATTTCAAGCTGGTGACACCGTTGTCATAAAATTTTTATGTCAAATAAGTAGGTAAAATACCTAGACTCATATTTATGTTTCTGTGTCTCTAAAATAATTATCTCGTTTTACGAGTCTAAGAAAATTAAAATCATGTTTAAGTGCCCGTTTAGGTTTCATTCTTTTTTTGCACTCTTTTCCGCTATTTATAACTTGTCGTCTTCCTATAGAAGATAATAATCAAGTCATCAGTATGTTTAGTAGTTTTTTTTACACAGAAATTAGTTACCATTCAGTTGCCATAATTTTCGTTTTCCCGTTGTGACCCACCATTGAAGTCTCAATTAATTATTATCTTAATTTGCTCCGTCTGAAGAGTGCCGAATGACAGGACCAATTAAAAATTCCGTACGCAAATTCTAATTACGGTAATGTATCTATTCTCTCATTCATATCGAAATAAATTTCCCATGCCACTTCTTGGGAAATAGCCAACACTTAAGTGAGAAACCGATAGTAGAACACAACATATTCTCGAGTTCACGCGATCGAAAATACAAGGTCGTGTGATCAACAAAACTTTCTTCACATCATTAATTCAAGACGCTATCGGTTTTATTGGGAAATTTAACAGAATTCACTTTCATCCGATCAGAAAATCGGAACCACCGTAACTTCCTCCCGAAATGCACTTGCAGAAAATCGCATTTGTTCGATACAATCGACTTTCACGCCGGCCCAATTTCTCACTGATGAGAACAAACATGTGGACGATTTATCAGGAAGCCGAAGTGAAAATCTTTGGTCGGAAGAGAAAAAATTAATTTGAGAAATTAGATTAGAACTTAATAAAGCATTAAAGTAACGTCGTGGGCGATGAAGCGTTGCAATGAATGAAATGGTCTGTGGTCCTCATTTTTGTAATTCCTTAGAGCACTAAAGAAATTCTTGGGATTGTGGCGTGACGGAAGATTTGTCGCGCGAAAATGAAATACGGACGGAAAAATTAGATCTAGACTAATCCACGTGTTCTATTATGCAACGAGATCGTGGCAGAGTCCGTTATAATGCACTGCGTAATTGCTGGTATCTAGACGCTGCTTGAAATGAAGACACGTGCAGATATGCGCGCGTGAGGCACGAACACTGGCCAAAAATGAGGGAATTTTTGATTTGCAAGTATACATAAAACTTTTTCTTACAAAAGAAAGAAAACAGCGAAGTGAAGGATGAAGGATGACCTTAAGCTACTGAAAAGAAAAGTGAAAGAAACGAGACACCTTTATTTCAGTAGCTGCTGAATATTCAGAAATGTGTTTTAGTTTCTTTCATTAATGAAAGTCTATAAATCACACGCTTAAAACTGTATTTTGTCAAAATTGACAAGTTTTTAGTCTTAAAGATATAAAGTTCAATAGTGCTATGAAATTTCACTTTTGACCAACTATTTGTATGTAAATTCACTACAAATTAATCACTTTGATAAATTAATTAATCACACAGGTGTGTCAGACGTCGCAAAAAACTTGTAGAATCTGAAATTCTGTACTTGAAAAAACATGAAAACACATGTTTATTCTTTATTCTCTACATCAAATTTCGCTTTGTTGTATACCTGGACCAATGGAACAAATTAGTTCAACTGAAGAGTTTTGGGACACTTCAATAGTTCACTGCTTTTGTTAGACCGAGAAAAAAAATCTTAGCTACAATGGTCAAGTGCGAGCAAAGCGAGAATGAAATTCCGTATTTATTAATAGCCGGCACAATGGACCAAATGCAGACAAATCTAAAATTTTGTACTTAAACCAACATTAAAATGCAATTTTCTAGATAAAATTCCGCATTCTTTAATACCCGCCAAATCAATTCAACTGTTTTGGGTTGAGTTGAGTTGAGTTTTGGGACACTGTATAGTTCTATTGCTTTTTTAGAGTAAAAAAATCTTACTCAAAATGCTCAAGTGCGAGCGAAGTGGAAATGAAATTCCGTATTTTTTGATATTCGACCGATGGATCAAATCCAAATAAATTTGAAATTTTGTACTTGATGTATTCTCTATTCTCTACATAGAATTTCGCATTTTTTAATATCCGGCTCGATAGACCAAATTAGTTCAATAGTGTAGTTTTGGGACACACGTCTTATTCGATTAGATTCTGAAAATCACTTAAAAAAAAACTTTAAACAACACAGGTCAAGTGCGAACGAAGTTAGCACTGTTTTTTACATCAAAATCTGTATATTTTAAGATCCATCTCAATCAAATAAGTTAACTTGATATACTGTGCCGCCCGTACCTTTTAGTCTGATTAGACGTCAATTTTCGCAACTTTTAATATCCAGCTTGATAGACGAAAAAGGTGTAACTATACAGGGTCCGGCAACACTTGTGTACACCCCTAAAATCGTCTTTAATTTTAAAGATAAAATTTTGAAAATTTGCATACGCTTATAGTTGACAAAGCTCTAGAAGCTGATACAAAAATTTGTTTTGATATCACGGTTTGTTTGACGTCGCGACGCCTAAAAAGTATAATTTTTAGCGATTTTTCAGTTTTTGCGGTAATATTAGCGAATTCAATTTTTTTTCAACATAACTGTAATACAAATATTTGAGTTTTTATTTTAAATCTACTGCAAATCGTGTTTAAAATTTGCGAAAAAAACGCTGTTTTATCAAGTTAGTTTTCAACATTTTGACGGTGCAGTGACAAACTACGTTTACACCAAAATTTCACAAGTCATTTCATTCACTCATATGAAGGTGAATTTTGATTAACTCGGGCATGTTGCACTTTATGGACACCAGAAATCGTCAATTAACATCGACAAAGCGACAGTTTCACCAAGTAAGACTTTTGTTACCATCTAAAACGAACCAAAGGATAGATGTCATTTGTGACACAAGATGTTGACAGACTGGTGTAAACGTAGTTCCCAATTTTGACGTAATGAAATTGAAAACTAACTTGATAACACAGTATTTTTTCCTCACATTTTGAATACAATTCACATTAAATCTAAAATATCAACTGAGATATTTTTAACACACTTATACTAAAAAAAAAATCAATTACGGGTTGATTTCACAAACCTTCACAATTAGCTAAAAAATACATTTTAAGGCGTCGCGACGCCAAAACTATAAGTGATAAAAAATAAATTTTTGGGTCGGCTTCTAAAGCTTTGTCAACTAAGAGCGTACGCAAATTTTCAAAATTTTGTTTTTAAAATTAGACGATTTTGGGGGTGGACACAAGTGTTGCCGGACCCTGTATAGTTTTTAGGTATCTGTATAGTTCGATTACATGAAAAGAATCACAAAAAATTCTCAACCACAAATAACTGGTATATTTTAACATAAAATTCCACCTTTTTTAGGTCCGGCTCGATGGACCAAATTAGAACAATTGTATAGTTTTTGGCTATGTGTATAGTTTGATTACATTTGTACGATTACAAAACAAATTCTTAACCACAATTAACTGGTCAAGAGCGAACGAAGCGAGCATTGTTTTTTACATAAAATCCCGCATTTTTTATAATATGATAATGCATAGTTTTGAGCCACCTGTATTGTTTGATTTGATTACATTCATAGAATTACAAAACAAATCGCGACCTACAAATAACTGGTCAAGTGCGAGCAAAGCGAGCACTGTATTATACATCATTGTCCAAGTCGTTTATAATATGCTTTGATGGATCAAATCGGACAACTGCATAGTTTTGGATCCCCTGTATAGTTCTATTACAACACAAAAAATATCCCATAAATAACCGATCAAGTGCGAGCCAAGCGAGCACTGTTGTAATACATCAAATTTGGCGACTTTATGTATTTGTTTTAAATACAGGGTGTTGGGAAAGTGGCGCACCACCTTGAAAGGGGGTAATTGGGTGGTCCCTCAGAGTACCAAAAACATGTTAAAAAGAATTCCAGACTTTCTGTTTTCGCAGGAAGACCAAAAGAAGATTTGGAAAATGGCAACATTGCAGAACTCTACCCCCATAATTTAAATTTCCAGTATTCAAGGCCATAGTAACGTTGCTGTTGTATTGTTGGCGTTAGTTAGGTCGGCTCATAAACGAGTAATTATGGTTTCACGTGAACGATGCCACACTGATCGAGATTGTTGATTCAAAAATCTTGTTAACAGTTTTCAGGCATTTCTTACAAGATTTTTCCGATTTTTTTTTGCACCATGCCATTGCGCAAAGGCTCCTTTAGACAACAAATTCATTTGAATGTAAAATTATTGCACAGAAATTGTTAATTTTCGCATCAAACTTTGCCTCTTCAATCCACCATAACTCGAAAAATTGAAGATATGGATTTTTTTTAACATTTTTTCGGTGATCTATGGCATTGTCCGATGATACAGTTTCACGGTGGTGCGCGACTTTCCGTACATCCTGTATGTCTTGATGAACCAAAGCGGTATACTTGGATAGTTTATATATGGTGTGATCATTATTGTTTGTAATCGAGTCATTTATGAAAATTAATCCGTATGTCTATCGGCAATTCGTACTAGCGATCTGACATTGAACTTTGGCAACCGAAACTGAGAAAATAGGTAAATGTAGCGGCAAAAGAGGATCAAAAGAAATTCTGGAAGGTGTTAGACACAGAATGGAAGAACACCTTCAACGTTGATTCGCTATTTGCCCACTTTTGGCATTGCAGTTGACAACCATTTGACAGCTGTCAGTACGAATCTATCAAAGACATATCGACAAATTAATTTGCAAGGCTGATTACAAACAATATTGATCACACGAAAGTTCGATAACATTCTTAGAATGCCAACAAAATAAGAATTTTTGGAAAAAAATTTTAATGAAATTTTAGAGCGTCCAAGGAGAATTAGAGAAAATCTTAAACCAATCTAAAAAAAAAACACTCAAAAGACAATCTTAAAAAAATTACTTTTTCAAAATCATGAAAATACAATTAGACCTCTAGACAGAACATAAAGAATCTAAAGAAAATCTGTAGGGAATCTAGACAAAGAAAATCTATATAATTTGAGGGAAAACAAAAAATAAGGCACAGTAAATTTAGAGACAATCTAAAAAACTTAAGAATTTAGAAACAATCTAAAGGAAGTCCAGACAAATGCCTATAGAGAATTTAGAACACACAATCTAAAAAAAATGCAAGAGAACAGATAAAGTCTTCCACAGAACATCTACATTAAAGAATGTAAGAAAAATTGGAAGAAAATCTGTGGAATTTAAGCAGAAGCTATCAAATTTAAAAAAAGAATAATTTAGAGAATCTAAAGACACAAATGTTTAATTTTTGCATGTTTTAAAATATGGTTCGATAAATCAAATCGGTACAACTACATAGGTAGATTGGGTAAACAATCTACCTACATAGTTTTGGACCAAACTACATAGTTTTATTACATACCTGTCTTATTTGATAACATTTTTATAGGTAGATTGTTTACACAATAAATTAATTGAAATTAATCTGCCAACTAATCTGACGATTGTTGACATATGATTAGCTGACATGTCACTTTAACACGATATTAACCCCGTGTTAGAATAAAAAAAACTTCGTACACAAATAACTGTTTTTTTACATTAAATTAACATTTTTCTTGAAATCTAATTTAAAAGACCAAGTACGACTAAACGGTTTTATGAGACGTGCATTATTCTATTTTATCTTCAAAAATCACAAGAAAATATTAAACCACGAATACATAACTAAGTACGAGAGAATAAAGCTCTGTTTATTACATCAAATTCCGCACATTTTAAGATCCGGCTCGATCAAATTAGTAGAATTGTATATTTTTGGGCCACCTGTTCCACTACATTCACTAAACATTGTTTACATAAAATTTCGCGTGTTTAAAGATCCGGCTTAATGCACCAAATTGATACATACAACCGTACAGGGTCGACCCATAAATAGTGTGGACAAATTCCGTTTAAATTGTCCAGATTTAGTTTGAATTCTATTATTTTCATTGCGTTCTCTCTAGATCCTTTTTAGATTCTCTCTTCATTATTTCAGGATTTTCTTTAAATAGTACTTTCGATTCTCTTTAGATATTTGGATTTCAGAAGATTCATTTCATTAATGATACTCGTACTCCAAAGCATTTTCACCGAAAGCAATTAAGCGATGTCAACCTGAGATAAGCTTTAAAACGTATATTAAAATATCGTGACATTTTTTAAATTGGGGTTAAAGAACAATATAACACTTTTTATGTAGGAGCAACTAATTAAGAGTGGTATTATTTATATGGAGCCTTAATAGAAATTCCTCTAACAGTAATGTTTGTTTAGATAAAAGAGAAACCGCAATTTGAAAAAAGTGAAGATCATGGAATTTTCATGACGTTATGTTGGGAAAGTATATAATCAAAGCAAACGAGTGTTGTTAATGAAAAATGACTGTGACCGAAAAGGTGATAGAAAAGTCTGAAAGTTGAGCTTTCTGTTTTGATTGTATAAAAAAAATTATCTTCATACTCATATAAATCTTCTTTAATAGTAGTAGTAGATACCGTTTAAAATCAGATAAATATGATGATAATGCATTGTTATATTCATATTTATTACAAAAAAATCCGGACACGGTATTAAGAGGGAGTTTACTGCCAATAACTTGGTTAATATATGAAACATAATTCATTCATTAGATTTGTGTACGCTGTTAACGAAATTAATCTTTGCAATCAACAAACTTGAGTGCCGGACGAATTTTATAGTTCGTTATTATCGACGAAGCGTGTGAACACGACATAAGCTGATGATGTCAAAGTTTAATTCATATAACATAAATAACGGGTATTGTGAAAAAACAGATGGTTTTCGGTAAAATTGAGTAGGAAAATCAATCCCAAAACTGTTATGTGCAATCAAATAAAAGTTTAAACTTTCCGTTGTCTAATTCAGCTGCCACTTTCCAGTAGCCTGGTAATTTTCGAATACGTTATTCAATAAATTCTTCAAGTAGCCTTCCTGCAAATCACAACAGATGTTTATAACCGATGGAATTCTTAATAAACTTGCTTTGTAACTTGTAACATATGTTACATTTCGCATTTTAAGCTTTTTAAATTTGAGTATCAATGTTGTTTACAAAATATGGACTTTATGAATCTAATGAAAACTCGTAAAGCTGTTTTGTTATTACTGACAATTAATCACTCCATTCAATAAATATGAGAATTGCCTATAAAATAAACCTGAAACTGATAATAGTTATTGTTGTTGTGGAACAAGGTATTTGTAAATAGTTTCTTTATAGTTATGGAACACCCTTTTACGGATTTGGTTGTAAAGTTCTTAATTTTTTATTAGATGGAAAAACAGTGGCTAGAAGTTTTGCATAAAGTAATAGAATTATATTTCACACATTCTTCATCGTCGTGGTAATAAACCTAAAGAATTTACAAATCAATTTGTTAAGAGTGCAAAACAATTTATTTTACCTATATCCCATGAGGAATGCGACTACAGTCTTTAAGAAAAATAAATTTCCATTTATAAGCAAATAAACTGTTTTTAGGTGTTCGTTGTTACCGACTTTGTTATTAAATGCATACAATTTTCTGCGGTATAAATATGTAATACTGTTACATAAAAAATTCGATTTGCATGGAAATCAGCATTAAAATCAATCAAAATGATTATTGAGTTTTGCATGTCATTCAAGCAATTTAAATAAAAAATCGAGGATTAGAGGAAAAGAGGAAGATATAGGATAGGATGCTTACCTACCTATAGAATAAGTACGGAAAAGTTTTTCTTTTTATAAAGGGCAAAATAGTTGTTTATTGAAATAGAAGCAGAAGTGATTCAATTTATCACTAACCGTGGCAATGACAATGGAAGTCGATTAAATTACAAAACTTAAAATTTCTTTTTTGGCCTCATGAATTGTAAACGTCAAATTAACATTCAATTGACAGCTTCGGAAACACTAGATTTACAAGCGCCCTGGACGTTTACACACGCCGTGCTGTAAAAATTGCCCAAATCGTCTGCTCTTCACATGCGTTTATAAATTAAAATCACTTTACCATAATGAAGATTGATCACCAAAGTGGAATCTACCTAAATTATTATCTCAATTAAGACAATATTTCTATTTTTAAAGTAATATTAAAACGTTTTTTATACAGCACCATCTTGTGTACTTTTTGTGCACCAACTACAAAATTGACAGAATTGACAGATGATGAAATTTACAAATGTCAGATGTGACAGTTCCCATAAATTTTGAAAAATCCAATTATTTAAATTAAAATTTTTCGGCCAAAAAGTTTAATACAACTCTTGTGCGTTAACCATTTTACAGCGCTCAATCATTAAAGCACTCCGGCTACGCCGTCGTGCTTCAAACTGATTTCGCGCTGTAAAATGTAAGTTACCACACGCGACTGTAAATAACTATTTCATAGGTTTTGAAAGTTTTTTTTATAAATAGTATCAAAAAATTACACTATTTAATCACTAGATATTTTTTTATAATAACTTGATTGTAAGATATAAATTGCACATGCGGCAACTAAAAACATAAAAATAGTTTGTAATTTCCACCGAGGCGAGACGAGCATTTCTCGCTTTTAATTTTTTTATTTAATTGATGCAGAAAAACTGCCCAGAAGTTTAACGAAACGAAACAAAATACTAGGAGTCCGTATTATTTTATTTCGCCAAGACAAAATACAAATTAATAACAATAATACAGAGGGGTTTAATAAACAAAGATAAAGATTTTCGGTTGGTTCTGAAAATAAAATTTTCTAAAAATAACCTTTTGTACCAAAAGTCTGTAATTTAGTACAATTGTTAAACGTATCATAAGTCAAATCCGTCAAATTTCGTTAGTTTAACGTTCAAATTTCCAAAGTTGTGGAATTTTATGACAAAGGAAAGATTTTTCGTTACTTCTGATAATAAAAATTAAAAACAAAATCTTTTTGTCCTAAAATTCTGTATTTTTTTTACAGTAAGAAAAGTTTTGAAAGTAATATCTTCTTAAACTTACGTTGTTTTAGTCTTAACAACTATATCAAAGTTATGGAATCTATTCAACAAAGATATACATTTTCTGTTGGTCCTGAAAACTGAACTTTCTAAAAAATGAACGTTTTCTCCTAATTTTAATCTATGAATAGTAATTTATTTTCAAAATTTCGTTGTTTTAGTCTTACAATTACCAAAGTTATGAAATTTAATAAACAAAAATAACAATTTTTGTTTGGTTCAAAATTTCAAAATATGACTTTCATGTCCTAAAATTTTGTAATTTAGCACAGTTGATTAACGTATCGAAACTAGTATTTCCTCCAAATTTCGTTGTTTTAGTCTTAAAATTACTAAAGATATGAATGTAATAACAAATATATGTATGTATGTTTAAATTTTTAGTTCCACCAGAAAATAAAAATTTTGAGTATTTATAATTGTTAATCGTATCGAAAGGAGTATTTTCTCAAAACTTTGTTGCTTTGGATTTAAAATAATCAAAGTTATGGAATTACATAATCAAATATAAAAAAATTGGTTTGTGTCGAAAGTAAAAATTACAAAAAAAACGTTTTTGGCCTCATAAATTGTAAACGTGAAATTAATATTCAAATGACATCTTCGGAAACATTATTATATTTTAAAAAAATATATATTATAAAGATATAAAATTTTGGTTTCTGAAAAAGAAAATTTTTAAAAATAATAATTTTGTGTCATTTAGAACACTAGATCTCCAGCAAATTTAAATTTTAATATTAAAATTAGGTTTGCTTTCAATGGTTTATTAAGTGAGCCATTAATCAATGATTTTGTTTAAGAAACAATTAAATAAATATGTTATATTTAGGTCTTAAATAGCTAAAATTTCCAAATTACAGACATGAACATTCCTATTTAGTGAATTTCTTCACTGTCTTGATATGAATCGAGTATTTCAACAAAAAGAACTCTCATAATGAGGACAAAAATTTCATAAATGTCGTTGGTTTAATTACAAGTAAAAATGCAACTGCAAGAATTAAAATTATATCAATTAAAGAGAAGAAATAAAACGGCTTTTAACGCCTTCGTAGCACCGTTAAGCACCATTTTCTTGTAAAAAAAGTTAAGCGCCAGAAACTAAAAAAGTCCAATTACGGTTTTATTCAATAAAATTTAATACGTCCAAATTACAGAAATCTGGAAAACGAGCCGGCTTCCGCGACGAATTGACCACTTGCGGTCACTTCTTTCAGAAACCTCTCGCGTTAATGTAGCTCCCACCTGCGCATTATCCCAGTGATTTATAAACCTGCCCGACTATTTTCACAATTACGTATTTACCAGCGTAGCTTCCGTTGTTGGATCAAGCGTCCCATTCTTCAGGCCAACAACAAGTTTAATTATCCTTCTTCATTCCTTTTCCATTATTCATTCCCTTTTGTCCCTGACCACGACTACTTTTTCCTCCATTACTCACTACTGACCATTCGAAGGAATCGCAGCATGACTTCTAAAATCAAAGCAACTACCATCGCATTACAACCTCCGTTTGCCATCTGCTGTCTCCATACTGTACGAAGTCACTCACCCTGCGTCCTTCCGAGATCTTCCACACATTAATTGCAAGCTCCGACGACTCATTTATGACTTTATGTCCTTTTTTTTGTAAATCGATCGATCAATTATCCGCCAGGAACGAGAGAAATGGTACCGTTTAATGACCATCGAGTTCTTTTCTCACAATGTCGGCTGTTGAGCGAACGCCGGCTATAAATCCGAGTAATTCCGATATAATTTGATATAAAGGAGCGCTGACAGTTTAATGGGGTTGACAGAAGGTAGAAGCTGAAATGGGCTTGGATTTGAGTGAGTTGCTGGTAAAGTGGCATTGAAGCGTAAGAAATTATTCTGGTGTTAGAATTTTTTCTCGAGAATCCTTCAGCAGGAGTGCATTTCAAGGATAATCATATGCTTGCTGAGTACCTACAAGCACTCAAAGCCGTGAAGAACTGAATAATTGTTTGCCAACTGCATGCTTCTACGAGCAGCGTGCTTCGCATGTAAATGCTTCAGAAATGGTTTGATACGACAGATACGAGGGCGTCTGTTGGTTTGATTGTGCAACTTTTATCAGCCAGATCTAGCATATTGTCTCTTTCGGTACCACCAACAATACAATGATGTCATAATGACTTTTAAAGAGCCTTTTTTCATTAACTGCGTAATGCACTTGCACCGTTTTCTCCACTTTTCAATTTCGCAAATGTTGCGAGAATTTCCGTCAAAACCAACACCCATCGCTTTTATTCGTCCGTCCCATTAATTACCGCTCATGCAAACTAGATCATCGTCGATGGGCACTTTCCTATTTGGGCATTGTTCGCATCCGAGACCCATCAAGAATGATTTTTACTTTTGCGTGTGACACGTTCACAGGAAAACTCGAAACACTTTCGTTTGCATTGAATGCATTTCGAACAATGGTAGTTCGACGTAACATGGGTAAAATGGTAGTGGCTTCACGTTTGTTTGGCGCACGTTCCGGCATATGGCAAATATAGCGATGTTTGCGCGAAAAAAACGCTCTACGTCAATATTTCAGGCAGATTTAACGGTTTACCATAAGAAGATTTACGACGAATGGTTGGTCGATGGATGGATGGAGCGATCGTGGTTAATAGCGCCAGATGCTGGAATAGGAAAAGAATGAAGAAAAAGGAATGGAAGAATAGGCTTTGTTAGAGTTTGATAGGAAATATGGGTTTTAATAACAGGAGCTGGACAGAATGTTAGTATTCAGTTAAACCGGAACAAAAGACTCAAAGGTTTTCGTTAACTCGCCTGTGGACTTCTAGAAATTAGATTTACATACAGGGTTTCTATAAAAGATTAAAATATAGCCGCAATTTGCCACTTACCTCAAATAGTGAACAGAGACAAATTTTGAGGTTAAACATTATAATTAGATTTTACGAACAAAGTAAGTTTTAAGAGCATCAATGTCTGAGTTTAAATTGACAAAATCGGACACAGTTTTTACAAAACTATGCAACTACCACTTTTTTTTTCTTGGATTAGTAGAGTTTACGTTCACTAAAAGGCGGCACATTTTCATTCAATGCGCCGTTAGGCCGGTATATTCAGTAAAAGAGAGATCAAACTATTTTCCATAAAGTAATGATTAATTAATTATAACTCCGCTCCGAAAATGTTATAAATAATTAAACCTGTGTGATATAACATCAAATGGTTTTCATTACTTTTCATTATATTAACTAGACCCGAGAAATTAAATCTTGGCAATCAGTGTCTTATTCATTCGAAACTTCTATTCATAAATTCTAAAGACGTTTGAAAGTATTTTCCTAAGTTTGGATGGTATTAAGGTTATAAGTAAAACGGAAGCAAATGTTCTGTTGTTAATCTTTTTATTTACTGTCATTAGCAAGCATACATTAAATTGTTCGGAAGCCACTAATTATTTCCCTACGCTCTCAAATGTTATTTTCCTGATCTAAAATTCATGCAATGTAAGTTCAGGCAGCTGTCGACATTTTTGTCTGGAAATAAAATTGTATATAAATCTCATTGTCAGTGAAGGCCTTTGTGTAAGCCTAAATTACTTACATTTACGGAATAGTTAGTTAACGTCAGTAAGTAAGTCTAAGGGAGTAATCGATCTTTTGGCCAGAGGTGCGTAGAATGTTTTATGAAAAAACACTAAAAAAAATCCAATCTTTGATTGAATTTTTGACACTTTTGATAGATAGGTTTAATCTAATAGTAAACAAGCGCTTTTTATCATTATTTTGCTGTCAATTTTTCGATTCGTGAGTTAAAAATTACAATACAATATTACAATACGCTGAGATCTTGGAAACTGGCAAATCTATGAAAACTGGTGAAACTAAAAACCTGATCTGTCTTTATAACGTGAGATTTCAAGAATTTGAAAAATCGTTAAATTAAAAATAAAAAAATTCTTCGAAATTCGAAATGATAAGACTTATACAGGCTGTTTTCGAAATGTATGTACAAAAAGAGTGGAGTAATTCTTTGTCACAAATTGAGCCTATTAAGAAAAAAGTTTTAGTAAAAATCTTTTTGTTTTCGAGATAAAATTACATTAAAAAATACATTTGATTGTGCGCCACTGATTTAAAAGTGCACCAAAAATTGAGTTGCTGGTTGCTTAGGAAACAAGTCATTCTAGGTGCGTTTTGAGCCAGTAGTGTAGAAAAAATGGATTGGGGTTAATTTTTGTCAGTATTTGATTTAAAATTTAATTTTTATATTTTATATACCCTGTAGAATCTGGAAATACGAAAATCTCACTCAAAGTTATGATAATTCAAGAGAATAAAAACGTATCGGAATCAAAATCTTAGGTTTTTAGGATTTAAGTATATGGGAATGAAGATCTAAAAATGTGAAGGGCTAGTTAGAATTTCAAATGGAAATTTCCGAAAAATTAAGAAATCGCTCACTTTGCTATGTACAAATTTCGATTCAGAAGAGAAAATCAACAAAATAGATAAAACCTAAGTAAAAAAAAATAAATAAATACTATATTTGAAACTTTAAAATCTTCAAAATCCAATCCAAAATTCAAAATTTAAAAACCTCAAATAGGATGACAAAATCTGTAAATCTAATAAGAATCAAAAATGTACGTGTTATGAATTAAAGAATTTGAAAATCACAAAAACAATAATAAAATATTAAAATTAAAAAATTCTAAATTCAAAAGATTGACATCTACTGAATCCGAAACTCTAAATTAAAAAGTTCAAAACCCTGAAAATTAATTAATTTACGTACGTTATAAGAATTTAAGAATTTCTAAGAATGTTAACTTTAAATTGTGTACTCAGTCTAAAAAGTGAGATCTTCAATCTCCGGATCTAGAAATGTAAGGTATTGATTCTAAAATTTAATAATCCAAAGTATGGAATTTTTTGAAAAATTATTAAAATAAGAAAATCTACTGGAAATGTAAAATAGTAGTAAAATAGGACTTCATTTTAACGCCAAAAATCGTGCTGAAATGAGCCATTTTTACAGTGTCACAATAAAAGTCACTAAAAATCGTTTAATAATAAAGTTCAAGTTAAGGTATGATTTTTAAACAAGGATGGCGTCATTCTAATATCCGCGGCCAATTTGAAGTTTTAAAAGTCTTGGACCAATTTTTTTCAAAACTTGAGCTGTATAAAATAGACTTTCAAAGTAGACATAATGATAATAATTATAGTAGGCTTAACAATTACACTAACATTTTGTAAATCTGTCATGTAAATTTGAAAAAATCCCCACATAAAGTTGACAGACGGAACAGTCCAAGTTTTTACCTACCAATTTTAAATTAAGTTGATATAATCCAACAATAAATTGTATGCTTACCTAAAATCCTGCAGTATCTATACTTGCTGATGCACATCTTTAAGTGCTTTTCGACACTAATATTTAAAGAAGGCAAATTCTCGAAAGCCATTATTCGTGCTTGAGGACACAAATATATGGAAAAATTTCAGTAATTGAAAAAATCAGGTTAACCAATTCAATTTCCACGTAGGTTTGCTTTCTCTCTAAACAGAGTGAAAAATATAGTTACGATGACACATACATAATAAATCATCGGAAAAAAATTAGAATGAAAATAGAGAAATGAGCGGTGCTAAGATGAAATTTATTAGACGCTAATGGTCAAAAATTTCCAGTGAACATTAACGAAAATATGACACGACAGCTGGATTTGGACAGTGGTTTACGATTTGTTAAGTACACTTTGTACCATTTTGACCACCTTTGACGCAAGAACCATTTCGTTACGTTCCAGCTCACACTAATAACGTAACAATAAGTTATAAATTTGCTAACAAGCGTTGACCATCTTCTTCCTCTTGTTGCGTAACTTCTCACCATAACAATGTTTTTGGACGATTTCTTTGATTGGGATGGTACCGTTAAAAAACCCCATTGTCAAATTAGTTCCGTGTTCGACCTTGGGCGGTCGAAAAAAAGTCTCACCTTCTAACGGGTCATTGGGACATGTCACTATTCCCTGTTTCTTAATTAACCGCTACCAAAGAACGGACCATCGAGAACCTGTTAGTGTTAGTGCATTTAAAAAAATCGTAAAAAATATGAATTTATGTTGTGACGTTTTCAGATAAAATGGTCGTGAGGTCGGATCCCTTATGGCGGTAGCAGGTTTGTTCATGTTGATGCTACCATGGCTGGCGAACGCGATAGGGGGGAGCAAGGATGTTGGGCTGCAAGTCATCAGGCAGAACAAGGGCGACGTCTTCAGTCCGGAAGGTAAAAGAAATAAATGTTCATTCTGCAACACTAGATATGTATTATAAATAGATCTACTGTGCCATTTTCCAGAAAATCGAATACAAACTTTTCATAAGAATGCATGTCGAAATGTGTAGACATTCTTAATATTTGGACTTATCTTTTTTAACGTTTAAATAAAGTTGGGTATTACTGGTAAAATTGTGCCTACTCCCAAATTCGTCTTTAATTTTAAAGTTACAATTTTGAAAATTGGAATACGCTCACAGTTGACGAAGCTCTAGAAGCTGACAAAAAAAAATTTGTTTTTTATCATGGTCTGTTTGGCGTCGCGACGCCTAAGAAGTATAATTTTTAGCGATTTTTGAGTTTTTGCGGAAATATTCGCGAATTCAAATTTTTTTCGACATAACTGTAACACAAATATTTGAGTTTTTGTAACTCAAATACAAATTGTGTTTAAAATTTGCGAAAAAAACGCTGCTTTATCAAGTTAGTTTTCAAAATTATGACGGCGCAGTGGCAAACTACGTTTACACCAAAATTTCACAAGTCACTTCATTCACTCTTATAAAGGTTAATTTTGATTAACACGGGCATGTTGCACTTTATGGACAGCAGAAATCGTTAATTAACATCGACAAAGCGACAATTTCACCAAGTAAGACTTTTGTTACAATCTAAAGCGAGCCAAAGGATAGATGTCATTTGTGACACAAGATGCTGACAGATGGGTGTAAACGTAGTTCCCAATTTTGACGTAATAAAATTGGAAACTAACTTGATAAGACTGCATTTTTTTCTCAAATTTTGAAGACAATTTGCATTGAATCAAAAATGACAACTGAGATATTTTTAACACATTTATATTGAAAAAAAAATAAATTAGAGGTTGAGATCACAAAACCTCACAATTAACTAAAAATTACATTTTTAAGGCGTCGCGACGCCAAAACTATTAGTGATAAAAAACAAATCTTTGCGTCAGCTTCTAGAGCTTTGTCAAATATTTTACTATTGTCTATAACTATTGTCAACAAAATTTTATCTTTAAAATTAAAGATGATTTTAGGGGTGGACACAAGTGTTGCCGGACCCTGTAGAAATTATTGTAGTTACAAAATTAATGTTTATGTGGCCCTTTGAATAAAATGTGGTATTAATGGTAACGCAAAGCAAAAAATTTTAGCACCTTTGAGGAAAATTATGTCGCAATGGTAAAACTCAGCTCATTGAATTCAATTATTAAAATGTAGAATGTTAACATACCGAAACATTTACGTGCATTATTAAAAACAAATCTCTTTTGTTGATAAAAGCTTTGTTTTAAACGTCAAATATTATTGTCTATCTAGATTGTTAAGGTAAATGTTACATTTTTATACTTAAGGGAATAAAGCACTTTATACTTATGCTTATGGCTCCACCGTAACGATAGAAATTTTTCTGCTGCACTATAATTCAGCATGAATATAATTTTTTATAGTAAAATAAAGTATTTTTTCTTAATTTACGCAATCGTTTGGACAAAAATAGTATATTATGCCATTCAAACCAAAAATCGCTTTGTGTGCTTCGCCTGTTATTATTTAATGTCTGCCTCACTGTGTTCGGCTAGACACACGAACAGGCGCAGCACACAAAGCTTCATTTTTGCTTTTAACGATATAATGAACTATTATGGGCTTGAATATGGTGCTTATAGAAACGTTAGCACTTTTACTTTTTATATGTACAATTACAAGTTATTTTATACCTAGGATTTAGTTTAGACTGTTATAATTATTTCCTCTATAAGAAAATATTACCAAAATTACTTTTACGCTACTGCATTTTTTTTAAATTTATATACAGTATGTCCCCGGATTGAGTTCACAAGAGGGAAAAAAAGTTTATTTTCCATTTTGCAAAAAAATGACAAAGGAATAACATTTTTTGCTTATTTCAAAACAGATAAATCTGCAATTAAAATTTCAAAATTAGTAGTTTGTACTCTTAAAATTAATTTTTTCATTATTTTTTTATTAAATTTTGTAATCGTATTTAAATAATAGCAGGCTGTGGATTCACAATATCAAATAGTGCGTTAAAGATTAAAGAAAAATTTACCTAATAATGCGTAAGTATTAAAAAATTGGAAAAAAAATGTAATTGCATCCTTAACAATAATTGAGAAAATTCGAAAGAGTCTTAAAGAATTACGAGTTAGAATTGAACTATGAGCTAAAACAGGTAATGAGTCAATCAAATAGTGGAAATTGGTTTGAGTTACGGAACAAATTTCATTCCTTTAACATTTTTTGCAAAATTAAAAATAAAAAAGTTCTTCGTCATTTTTTGTTTTTTTAGATTTTAAGGACACAGCTTGATAATATTAAAGTTTTAATTAAAGATTTATTTATTTTAAATTAAGCAAAAAATATTATTCCTTTGTCATTTTTTTGTAAAATGAAAAATAACGTTTTTTTTCCTCTTGTGAACTCAATCCGGGGACATACTGTAGGTGATTTTAAAATAGAGGCAAAAAAAAATCCATTACAGCTTTTTGTAAATAAAGGAAGTTGGCAGGTTTCATTTTATATTGCTGTCTCAGTTTTAAGAAAAAAAATTAAAGAAATTTATTTCAATTTTCATGCTGCGGCAATGATTACTAAGGTTGCTAAGGTTACTTTGCATAGGTATTGCTCATCCAAACTAAATGTGAATAAACAAACGGATGCGCACCAACAAATTTCACAATACGCAGCCTCGCAAATCAGCTGTTCGCCGCGTTAAGTAGTGGCAGTGGCGTCGTGTTATGAGGAGCATATCAGTATAATTTTTCATTTACAGGTTTTCAAACTTTTACTGACGGCACCTTTAAATTATAAATTAAAAAACGCGCAATCAAAACTACTCATCTTAAGAGTTTTTTTCTTGTTGTCTGCGAAAGCCTGCAACTGCAACTTTATTATGACTTCAAATTTCCTATTCTCGACGCCTATGGTAGCGACTATCCTTTTCTATGCGCGTGTTTATTCACATTTAGTTTGGACGGTCTGTAACATTAATTAACGAACAAAATGCTCTACGTTGTTGTTAAGGTTATTTTGTGCATATCAGTGACGTCGAGTAAGGTCCGGTTTTTGGGATTTTTTACCTTTACCTTAAATTTAATAAAAATCACCGAAAACATCTTCAATGCATTTCCGTGAAGCCGTGATTTTGTTTCCGCTACTATTTCCAAATACAAGCTGATTTCAAAAATTTCAAAATCAGCTTGTATTTTGAAATCTGGCGATATACAAGTGTCCCAGAACTCGCGCTCCAGAGAGCAAGGGAGGGTGCCGACAGCAATACAGATGCTAATTTTCCAAACAAAAATTGATTAAGTTTAATAGTTTTCGAGAAAGTATAAAAAATTAACAACCAAACCCGGAAGCTTATTCTAGAGGTGGAGTAAAAGGCCATCCCGATTTCCTAGGCAACGAGAGTGTACGTTCATCAATGGGTGATAGTATGTGTCCATAGTAACCGATTTTCAAATTCTGTTCAACTTCGGGATTGGCTACTGTTTTTTCGTCTTAAATCAATTATTTTTTGAGCTAAAAAATTTTTGTTTCGAAATTTTGGTGGAATTGATGCCTTCATAAAACCCTTTTTCTCTGAGGCGCGAGTTCAGGGACAGCCTGTATGTATACAAATATCTTTTTAATTATGACATACTACTGAAGGTTTGTATAGATTTTTTACGTCTTGCCCAAGATACATTCATCTGTGTTAACTTTTTGGTTAAAAAAAAATAAATAAATAAACAAGCGGTGATGCCACAAACTGTGTAATTTGCACCTATATTTTGTAGTGAATTCTTGAGTTCAATGAGAAATTTCAGAACATTTTTTCTAAAAAATGACGTTATTTTTCAAAAATATGATGGGAGCTATTGACTGTAGCGAAAAGTTATGAAGATTGTTGGAAAATATTTAATAGACTATACAAATAGTTTACAAGAAAAACTGAAGAAAATAACTACGCAGTAGAACCTACAAAAAAACATTTTTTATGAATATTTTTAAATAGAGCAAAAGAGAAGCTGATATTGGGAAACAGAAGAACAAAATAGCTTCCTGTGTAGGCTTCACCTGTATAAAACCATGTCGACTGGTTTTATTATTCCGACGGTGTATTGTAGTAAAACATGCATAAATTTTTTCACGTCTTTACCAATGTCAATGTCAATATATATAAACGTTTTCACTTGTATGTGTGTGGTGTTATTTCCCGCTCATCTTCTTATTTAAATTCTTCATTTTCTAACCTCTTAATTGTATTGTGTCTTTAATAACTGATTTCCATAGCAATTTTATTCCAAGGTCAGTATAAATTGAACTACTTGCATAACTAAAACATGAAATCCGCAATTATTATGAAGATACAGAGCTTTGACCCTCGATACAGATCCGGTCGTACCCAAAGTGGAATTCTAACAAATTTTCTCTTTGAGATAGTAAATACTCTGTAATCTCATCCCTGAAGACTTAGTACTGCTTTTGTTCTTAAAGTCTCCAAGTTTTTTTCAAGTGCTGAAATAGGTCCCTGCAACCAGTTTTAGAAACTATTATTTTCTATACTTTTGAATTCAATTTCGATTTTTTTTAAAGTATCTAAAGACAAGATGGTATATAATCTTCATTCTTTTTAATTACTTTTTATTCTGCTACCAAAAATCGTGCTGAAATGAGCCTTTCAAGCACGATTTTTGGTAGTCTCTAAAAATCAATCAATTAAAGTCTCTAAAAATTGTTTAACAATGAAGCTTAGTCTATCGTGACTTGGAGATGGATTAATGTCATTCAAATGCCCTAATATGGAAAAAATGGAAGCTCGAAATTAATCTTAAGACAAATCTCTGATTTGGCATCTGATTTGGCATCCCTGCGTAAACTTAAAAAAATTCTTTGGCGAAAATTGAATATAGCGATTTTTGAGGTGCTAACACTTTATCAAAGTTAGATGTTTCAATCTCACATTAATTAATAATTATTGATAAAAAAATTTGTTCCAAAAGAGATTTAGATAGGAATTTACCCAGTTTTGGCAAATTTGCACAAGACGCTTAGCTTATACGCCTGTCACAATTTCATCAAGGTAAAACGTTTTGCTGCCAACTGTAACCATTAAAAATTGCTAAGAGATGCTGCCAACTTTGATTTTTAAAGAATGAAGTGATAGTAATTAGCTGTAATATATATTTCCTATTTGTGAAAGCGCAAAGTTTTCCAAACACTTCGTTCCTACAACTTAAAATGTATCACCTTCTAAACCCGGAAAACTTTTCTCTTGCCATCAGTTCTAAGTGTTTCATAGAACTTAATACATACACTACATACACCCTTTCAAATACTTACTGAATTTGTGTCAAAATCAATGTGTTCTATCTCACGGCTAGATGTAATAAAACAATCTCCTTTGCTTTGTATAGCCTAGCACTTATGATATGACAGCTCTGTTAAATATTAATTAGAAAGAGCTAACATAAATTTAATTTAAAATGCTTTTAATGTTTTTGTAATCGGAGAGCGTGTAGTAAAATTTTCACTCACAACAAAGCGTTTAATGTTAACAAACTACAATTAGTTTGGAGCTTAGTTTAAGCAGAAAATAAAAAAAATGTTTGCGAATTAAAAGGACAGCTCTGTGGTAGAAACACCATGAATGCCACTCCATGTTTGACGTTTGTAGCTACATTATGTACGAAATGTCATTCCAAGTATCATTTTTTCATTGTTTTATCAGTGTTATCAAATTATGAAACAAAGTTATGGCCGGCCTCATATTTTTAAAATGTGTGTTCAGTACAATGAGTTCTGTAATAACAGATCTCTCTCATTGTCATGTCAGAATATGCGTAAACAAAGAAACTCTCGAGTTCCCGGTGTGCAACTTTTCAAGAAAATCTGCACGTACAAAGTCAAGAACTCGTTTATAAAACTATTGTTGAACTTGTTCTTTACAAATCCGAATAAAAATCTGTATTTCATGTAGGCGTAAGCACTCCACTATAATTTCGATATGCTAAAATATCAGTGAAAAAATCAAAAACACTTTAGCAACGTCTTCCACCTTATCAAACTCGCACTTTACTTCTTAACTTTATGCCGCAAACCAGATTTGAAAACACGGTAGCAAAACAGATACAATTTTGCTATAAAATTTACGCTTATTGCGCCGATAAACCGCAATTCCATCCTCATCACTTGTAATGTCTTCTTCGACAAAAATCCTATAAGCAAAACGTTTGTTAATTTTCAGGTCAGAAATCCTGCAGGCCTGAAACTTGCGTGGGTCTGAGTAGCGGCACGGCTTCCGCCCCCACCGCTGCCGCCCCATGCACCTGTCAGTGCCACCCTCACCTCCCCGCCTTCAGAGAAGACCTTCGCATCTGCGTTGACGACATCCACGGTGAGTCTTTGAAATTAAAATAAACGCGACATGCATTATGCGCTCCGCTGTAACAAAACGCAATTAAGATTCATTTAATTCAGTTATTTCTTTGGAGGAAATTCATTTATACAGAACGAATGGAGAAGAATGCAGAGAACTAACGAGAGAAATAATTGTTTAATGGTTGTAGTTTATGACCGTAGAGACAGTCCTGGTGGAATTTGAATGGAGGTTGGTTCTTGAAATTGTTGTGCGGAAATCGCCGCGTAAAATTGATGACATGGTCAGTACTCGGTATGGATATTAAATTGATTATGGTCGTAAGTCATATGGGTTGATGATAATGTGGTGTTGACGTAATGGTGACACCAATGGCCTAGATTATTACACAAGGATAGTTCCAGATGGCATAAAGTAACGTTTCCTTGCATGGATTCGTATTCCAAAAGCGGTGTTAAATACTGTATGTAACTAGTGTAATTTAAACTGACGACGATATGAAAAAGTTCATTGCCAGGATTCTTTTTTCAAATTTCTTTTTTTCTTAATTATGTAAGGAAAAAGGTCATTTAAAAGAAAAATGTTTCAAAGTAATTATTTATGACATAAGTGGGTTATTTTAGATATTACCTAGGCGTTTTAGGAACCCACTTGTGCCATACAAGGTTTTATCCAATATTTTGTATGTAATAAATAACCAACAATAGACCTCTAAAAAAGGTTAAGATGAGTTATGACAATCAAGCAAGTTCTAGGTTAGAGCCTACTTTTAGTCTTCGCCAATGTTTTAAGTACGCAACATAAAGTTTACAATCGCATATCAGATGATTGCACTAGAAATGTTTATGAACGTGGTGCAAATAGGTATAGTTCGTACAGTGAGAGTTTGATTGACAGAAATGTTACTAAATCTAGGCAAAAAAAAATGTACCAAACGCGCGAAATTTAAAATAACAAAATAACCCCAGTTACTGACAACCCTGTCAACCCATTTCGCGTAGGAATTTAGTGTTTTCAGAGTATTTTATAGCATAATTTGCTGCCAACCTAGATGTCAACTGTCGAAATCTCCCAATCTCTCACCGGATTTACTATACAAGTCTGTAAAAACAGTCCGTCAAAGTATGTATCAGTTTCCGGACGGACTATCGAAATAATTTTTTTATATACGTCGACCGAGAATTTATTCTTTAACATTTTACCTAATTACAAAATTGTAGAGCTAAAGAAACAAACATTTGAAATTTTTATTTTTGGCAATACAAAAATTGTGAAGTTAACGACAATTAGTTATTATTTTTCCGATTTATTAATTATGTATTTTCATTTCCACAATTGCAAATTTAGCCGTACCCGAGATAAACTAAGATCCCGTTTACAGAAGTTAAAAATTTTAACGAATAAATGTTCATGGCTATGTTAAAGTGACATGTGACTCATTTTCCGCCAATCACATGTCAGCAATCATCAGTTTCGATAAGAAATTAATTTATTGTGTATAGTGGCTCTTAATTAGTAGATTCAGGAGCTTAAAGCTAACAAAAATACAGTGAAACTTTTCCAAACGGACACCTTCTCTTAAGCGGACAGTTTAGAATTCCCCGGCATAATTCCATTAGCTTTGGTGTATTTTCAACTTCTCATAACCGGACATTCTATGTATTAAGCGAATGCAGACAACATTTATCCCGAAAAAGTCTCCATTAAGCGGACAGTCAGAATCAAAACAACGCTTATTTCGGGGGGTTACTTAGCCCCATTCATAAAAGACGAATAATTTTCTAGGAAACTCCCAATTCGCATAATAATAATATTGTTTCCTGTTTTAAATGATTTTAAAGGGGTGTAAACGGTGTTCCATCTCAAAATTCAGTAAGAAAAAAAATACGAGGAAAAAAATAAGACGAAAATAACAGATTTTTAAAAAAATTTAATTACATTTCTGTTTTTTTTAATGTTTTATTGTTATGTTTATTGTTTATGTTTAATGTTTAATGTTTAATGATTTACACTAAAAGAATTTATGTACTTGTATTCCTTTAATCTTTTATTGTTAATAAATTATTAGTTTGAAGAAATTTCGCTTCATTATTTATTAAGTACAGATTTTTATTATAAAAACGTTTTTGAAAATTTGTATCCTCTCTATTAAGCGGACACTTCCCTTAAGCGGACAAAATCTTGACTCTCACTGGTGTCCGCTTAAGGGAAGTTCTACTCTATTCGTAAAATACGTGATTTTATACTTTGATATATACAGGGTGTTGCATTAAAAATATTTATAATCTTGCTTAAAGAATTCAACATTTTAGAGTCTACGTCTTTGTTTTTATTCTATTTTATTTACATTTATGACTTATAAAATAAAGCTACTAATTGGTTTTTGTTCACAATTAACTTATTACTCCATTACTTAATTTTTAACATTCCAACTGATCAATAAATTTTGGAAAAATTTAAGAAAAAATAAAATGCAAACATTTGTTGCCCCTTAGTTTGAATACTGTTTTATTCACAGTCATGGTTAAAATTTATAACGGCACCATTTTCCAAGATTCTAAAATCCATCAGATAAAAGAATTATATCCAAATTATGGTTAAAACTTATAATAGCTCTATTTTAAAAGTTTCGAAAATATATTAAATCAAAAAATTTCAAAAAGTTTTGAAAAAAGTGAAAGGCAAACCTCAATAGCGGCTCAATTTGTGTCTCGATTCTTCTTTAAGAATTGACGAAAACTTATAGACTGATTTTACAATTTTCTAACATTTATTAGATCAAACAATTTTGAAAATTTTTGAATAAATTAAAATACGTATTTCAGATACGCCTCGGTTTGTACACTATTTTATTCAAAATCATGGCTCACTTTCTAACTTTTTAAAATTGATCAAATCAAAAAATTACATTGTAATTTAAATACGCCTACTATTTTTTTTTCAAAATTATGGCTAAAACTTACAATGGTGCATTTTCCAACTTTCGAAATTCCAGCAGATTAAAGAATTTGGAATACGAAAGAAGAATTACGAAAAAAAGTAAAATTAGCTACATCTCGGTTTGTATACTATTTCATTCGCAATAATGACTAAAATTTATAAGGGCTTATTTTCTTCCAATGCGCGTTTTTGCATCTCAAAATTTGGAATGTTGTTTTTAGGATTAGAGTATTGTGATTTTCCAGATTTTAAACCAAAGTTTAGATTGTTTTTTGATTTTTTACTTTTTTTGCATACTTATCGCTCCTTTTTTTTACATTCTAAGATTTGTACAATTTTTGTTAATTTTCTTACATTCCGTTTGAAATTTAAGACACTGTTCTAAAAAATTACGTAGAATCAGTTGCTTCAAAAAACCACAAGTACCGCAATCTCTTAACTGCATTTAAAAGATTATACTGAACATAATTCGAAATTATCTCAATTTTTTAATTTGCATCAATATTTCGGAATTTGGGACACACCGAATTTCGTACATTTACTTTAACTAAATGAAAATAAAACAAACATTTTGGGTTAGCATGTTGATTACTGCTCTTTAATAATTCCGAAATTTTTTGGCAATTGGTGGGTGAAAGTCCAAACAGTCTGACAATCCGAAACTGTATATTAAGTGCTAAAATAATACAAAAAAGTGTAAATCTCGATAATAAAGTGGGTCTCGTTCAAGATCCGTGGGTCTAAAAACTTGATAATTACAAGGAAGTAAATAAAGAAGAAGAGCTCGAGGAACGTCATAAATAGATAGATTGAAATCTAATATAAATTTCTACTGAAAGTATTGGAAAAGACAATTTTTCATCTAATACGCCTTTCCCAAGATTTCTAGTTATTTTATTTTCTCTAAATAAACGAAAATAAAACCTTTCAACGTCTCTCCATAACGTACACTTCTACGAATGTACCATCGACATTCTTCTAATCCTTCCACCATCCAAAAATGGCAACTCTCAGCGACATTTTTACCATCAAAGTCCCATCACGCACGTCATTATCTCCAACAAAAACTCTCATTTCAACCGAGATAAAGCCCTCCGCACGGTAGTACCAACCAACATCCTGTTATGCGAAAATAATATGACGATTGAAGATTACCATTGCTTCAGGAAAAATTAGTTTCAATTATGTGCGCTCACGATCGGCATTATATTCAAATGTTCCTGCTGAGAATATGTGTTTTATGTGGAGATTGTTACAGTGCATCCAACTGTTATCGGTTAAAATTGCACGTTGATAGACTTGAGGTACTGATAGAGAGATAGAGACGAATCCATGTTGATTTAACGACAGCGTGGGCGCGTTTTTATGCCCGTAAGTTGATTTTGGGATCTATATTTCAGGGTTATGTGGAAGCGAGCGGATGAAACGCAACATCTTCGACCATTTAACGGATCAAAGTACCTACTATGAAAACGTCAGTATTTTTATTGGACGGGTTGTCGCAGTACCAACGGTTGTATTGAACCACGACTAATCACATAGAACAGATGGGTAACTCGCATATTTACGATTCTCATACAAATCCGATCGTTTACTTGCGGCTGCAAACAGAAAACCGTGTAATTGCTTCCGAATAGACGTGCGCTCGTTAGACACATGCCGCCATTTTTCAGATTCGAGCCTTTTTTGAACGGTTTCGTCGCCGAGGTTGCCTTTTTTCGAATTAATTGCCATTGAGAGGAGAGTCTGATGGGTCCATTATAAGCACCGACTTTGTATAACTAATCTGAGGATAATAGCAGTTGATTTTCACGGTGGGATTCTTGTAATTGTAATCTGAACGTGTCAAACCAATCAAATTATGTAGTGGCATAATTGCTGGAAAAAACGAAATATTAAAGGAATGTTGTCTTGAAAACGTGGTGTTATTGATGGCGTGCCGCAGGGCTTCTCTTTAGGATCTTTGCAGTTATTGGATTGTATCAAAGACTTGATTTGCGGTATGCCACTAATATAGTCATGCTAACGACTGCATTTCACTTTGGTTTTTATAAACAACTTGATCTGCCAGCTGAAAGTATTGAAAAAATACAATCATTACGAGCTTAATGTCTGATAATGACCACTTTCTTTCAACTTGGAGTTGTTAGGCACACATTTAAATTAAAATTTATTTCGACTTGTGCATTCTTGAAATTCAGTTGCAGATTTTACAGGTTTGAGACACGATCTCGATAAAGGACACGATATCTTAATTAAGAAAAAATTAGGTGTACCTGTGTATAAATAAGTGAAATGGATTCCCATTGTATAATTTAGTGGCACTGGAAAAAAGCAAAAATTATTACTTTTATGCACGTTATTTCCATCTAAAGTGTTTTAGTTATTGCTGTTGAAATATTCTTTTCAGGGTATTTCAATGAATTGTGTTGTGCATAATGCGTTGTGTGCCCTCTCGACAAAAAAGTGATTACGCTCTTAGAGGAATTTTCATTCGCAAGTGTTTCTTTCGACCTTCTGATTGTAAATACGTATTAAATGTTTTTAAATGAACCGTAAGACTCATGTTACTTTTTTCATTGCGTACATTATTGCTAATTTAATATGCAATGGGTTTTAAAAATGTGTATGCAATAAAATCTTGAAATATTTTATTTTCTTGTTAGATGATTATTCATATTCTTCAGGTTTCGCATTTTATTCGAATTTGATGCTTCAGTTTATTTGGATTTTTTGTATTTTTTGCCAACTTTGTTGGTTCGTTCTTTTGATTCTTTAGACCATTAGATAATCATGTTTCAACTTATTATTTTGATTTGTTTGGAACCTTTGGAATTTTTTGACATTTTTTTTAACCTTTTTGATTGCTTAGGTTCTTTGGAATTTCTTTTTATACATATTTTTGAGTGTAAAGTTTCAGAGTTTCAGTGTAAATTACTCTAGATGTTTGAAGTTAAAGTTAAAAAAAGTTAAAAGTATCAAAAAGTTTAAAAAATATATTCTACAAAAAATGTAAATTTTTGATATTGCAATATTGAGACCTAGTTTACCGAATCTAAAATAAATTCTTCAGAATCATCAAGAGAATTCTGGCGCATCTTTAACAATTTTGAAAATTTAAAAAGTTCACAAACGATTAAAAAAACTGAAAACTGTCTAGTGCTTTGCATACACCTGCATTTTAAAAGGAGTACCAGTGATTCTGGAGTATCAAAGAACAAATCTTAAAAAATGCCAAAAAATTCTAGGATTTTCTAATAATTCTAAAGGATTTTAAAAAACCAAAGGATCTTCAAATTCTCTAATTTTGGAGGATAATATTGCACGATCCCAGAGAAAATCCCATAATGTTTTAGACATTTTAGAGAAATCTGAAAATTTTGAATAATGTTAGACAATAATAAAAATGATGAATCATTCAGAAAACCAAAGAGTCCCAAAAACTTAAAAGAAAGCCTAAAAATTTGAAATGAATTAATTTGATTCCTTAGGTTCTTTGAAGCCTTATTTTTTCAAATTTTGGAATGCCTGTTAATTCCTTAATTTGAAATACACCGTGTTTCTAAAAAAATTCATCTAGTCCCCTCTGCTTTTCCGTACAAATTTAAAAATGCCACTTACTTACTTCAATGACGTTTTAGTTACGGTTTTGTGCCCAAGTTTTCGATTTTTAGGTTTTCAACCACAACTGGAACAGTTTATTTCTCAAAATTTACTTTGCTTCATATTTGAGGTTAACTGCAAATGTCAGTTCTTTGATATTTCATATCCACCCTTGATGCTCGAAACATTTATAAACACCTTGTACCTACAATGCGAGCGGCACAAAAGGAATTAGATTACAAAGACAACTGGATAAAAATCATTTTGAAACACGGTGTATTGAAGGAGTAAAAAAATAGATTGTTCAAAAAAATTCAATAGAATCTTCAAGATCCTGGGTAATTCTAAAATTTCAGAGAATCCAAAAATTCCAGAAAAAACTAGAGAGTCTCACACAATCTTAAACGTCCGAAAGAATTAAGAAATACTAATAATAATAATAATGTATTAAAAGTTTCAGAAAATTGTAAAAACTTTTGGATCATTTTTCACAATCCTAGAGAAAATGTCATGAAATTTTAAAAAACTTAAACAATTCCTAAAAATAATAAAAAGCCATGGATAGTCAAAAAGTAATAAAAAACTTCGAATCCTAAAAACATTACGATTAAGCCTGAAAATCCTGGCAAATTCAAAAAATCTCAACTATACCAATTTTGAGCTTTATTGTTTCTGTAGGTTCACATTTTTGGAATCAATTTCTAAACAAATCTTGGATAATAATAATAAAAAAAAAAGAATTTTTCAGAATACATAATAAGAAAAAACCTAAAATGAAGTCAAAAAATTTCGGGGAATCCTAAAAATCTTGATAATTATAAAAATCGCAAAAAACTATTGATTTCTTTTCTACAATCGCTATATAAAGTTGACATTTTGATAGTCATTTCAATTTGGAAATGACTTTCTTTTAGAACCAAGTGCGTAAAAGTGACATAATAGTGTGTATAAGTGATGAAACGAATGCGAAAAGATATGTCACTTTGACAGGAATTGAAATTCTAAGCAATTATTTTGTGCCTCATTTATAGATAATTTAGCGACTTTTGCTAGATTTCTCACAACTTGTTGTAAAAATAAATATATAAAAAGTTTTTTTGGTTTTCAAATTCGTTTTTTTGATTTTTCAAATTCTTCGGTTCCGCCGAGTTCCTTCGATTCTTCCGGTTTGTTTAAAATCCTTTATTTTTTCAATCTTTTTCAATCCAATCAGAGATAACTTTCCAGCAGATTAAAGATTAATGACTATTTGTTTGCAATGGTAAGTCTTTGTATTTGTTTTTTATTCTGTAAGTTCTGAACTGGACAGCAATAAAAAGCTAAGATCTTAATCTCCTCAGTGACGCATTACAATCGATAAGATTTAAACGGCTTTGATTACAAGATTTGGACGCAATTTAAACAAATCTAAACAGCGCTAACGATTACACCGGGAGACGCCACATTCCTCCACGGGCTTAATCCATAAATAACATTCCAGCATCTTGTCTTTCGCACCAAACTCCCCTCGAGTCCAACATCATAAATATCTAACATCACTAAAAGTCCTCTCCTATCGCGTGCATATTCCTTCTGTCATATTTAATAAGGAAACACGATAAACATACCACCGTTTACCCATTACCTTAACAGTTATGAACATGCGAGAAAAGAAAAAAAAACCTTCAAGTACAAGAAGCAGACAACATCATAATAATTGAGCTAAACTATTTAAAGAACTTGAAGAAACTCGGAGCTTTAGGCTTCCAGCCGACAACGATCTGAAGTGAAAGACATTCAAGTCACGCTCCACCAGTGAAAAATTTTGAAAAATCTTCGACTAATTGTAACAGAATGCACCGACTCGTATTTTTCCGGTAAAGCGGATTCGTGACGGTTATTGTAACGTCATCTGCAGCAAATCCGGAATGGTAAAGCTCCGATTCGCAATCCGAGGCATCCGTTGGATTGATGCTCTATTTTTTCTTGGACGGCGGAAACATGCTCCAGTCGTGGAATCTGCATGGACATTGAAGCAATTATGTTTTATTGTAAGTGTCACGATTGTTGTGAAGGGAGAAGACGTCAATTTATGTTAGCTGTGAACGAGGGTTTAGCGAAGAAACCTGTTGCCACAGATCGTTAATAATTTTATTGGAGGTCAAGCTCGGTGTTAAAAGGAGATAAAAGGATTTGTTTACGCTGTCACGGGTCTACAAGCTTGCACGTTTTACTATGTACAAGCACACATCTACGTACGCATACGCACCGATGTCGTGTAATATTTTTCAAGTGAAAGAAAAGAATGGTTTGACACGAGCTGAAATGTCCTCATCGGACAGTTAAAGAGTGTTGCAAAAGCTTTGAATGGACTGCAAAAACACTTCCATAAACTTCTCAAGTTTCAGCTACTTTCTTTAGAGAAGCTCATTTCAGCAGAAAGTTTAGAAGGAGCAACAAAGAGCTGTTTTTATGTTAAATGACTTTGAATGAAAACTTTTCGATAAAGAAGGTTACGTTGAAATTTGTAACTTGTATAATAAATTAACTGTGATTTTAAAAGAGGAAGTAATAATCTAACTATATTTTTATTGTTTTGAGAAAGTTTTTGCCATTTTATTTCTGGAATAACCATTTTTTTTCTGGTCAGTTTAAATTTTGTTATATGGTGTGTCTAATAAAGACTTTTTGACTAAGCCAAAAACAATTAATTTACAGAACTAAATATAAAGTTTTTTGGAAAAATGGCTCATTTATCTTTTCAGGGAGAATTATTTTTAATTTCCTCACTGTGCAGTTACAATATTCTGTCATTTGGTCGATCTAATAGAGGAACATAGATCGAAAGTGGTTATTTCGAAACGCAAAAAAGCAGCAAACACGAAAACTGTGTTAAAAAAATTGTGTTAAAATTGCTAATTTCTTCTTCATCTGGGAATAAAAATAAATTTTCGTTCTGGGCAGTTAGAATTTCAAAAATTGGTGTCTAACATAGTGACCTAAGCTAGTAAATCCTGAAAAATTCGTTTCCCAGACTAATGTTACTGTCTACTTTACAAGACTAAATAGAAAGTTTTGTTAAAAAAATCAATTTCTCTTGGATTCGAGAATAAATATTTTTCAATTTTCTCACTGTGCAGTTCAAATTTTCTAATTTGGTGTGCCTAATAAAAAGATGAACGAATCCAAAAAATTGTCAAATTTACAGAAGTAAATAAAAAGCCTGGTGAAAAACACCTAATTTCATATCGATCTTTTAATTTGAATGTTGAATTTAAAATTTAGTGCATCTAGTACTTAAATTCTAAAAATTTCGACCCTGAAACCTGAAAACCTTCTGATTTACAGAACTATACAGAAAGTTTTGTGAAAAAAAGCTAATTTCTCCTTAATTCGGAAAGAATTTTTTTAATTTTTTTTCTCCGTCAGTCGGAATTTGGTAATTTGGTTTGTCTAATACAGAGATCAAAACTAGTAAATCCTAAAAAATCGAATCTCAATCCCAAAAACTGTCTAATTTACAATACTAAATAGAAAGTTAAAAAAAACAATTTCTCTTGTACCCGGAAACATTTTTCAATTTTCTCACTGTGCATATAGAATTTTATAATTTTATATGTTTAATACAGATATTGAAACAAGTAAATCCTGAAAAATTCGACGGTTAAACCTGAAAATTGAACAATTACATGACTAAATTGAATTTCTAAACATTTAAAAATTTGTTAAATTGACTCGATCTTAGAATAAATATTTTTCAATTTTTTCCCTGTGCAGTGCAATGTTATTATAATGTATAAAATGTCTAAAACAGGTAAGAATTCTAGTGAATTCTGCAAATTGCAGACCATAAACCCAAAAATGATATAATTTACACAACTAAATTAAAGGCTTTGTGAAAAAGTGGCTAATTTCCCCTTGATCCCAGAAATAAACATTTTTGGATTTTGGATTTTGGATTTTGTGCAGTTAGTATTTTGTAACTGTGTGTGTCTAATACAGCGAGTGAATCAAATTGCAACTCTCTAACCCAAAAACTGTCCAATATACAGGACTAAATAGACAGTTTTAAGTAAAAATTAGGAGTAGTTATTAATTTTTTCTTGATTCTGGACATAAAACTTTTACATTTTCTGCCTATTTAGAATTTTGCAATTTAGTCGTATTTTTAATGCAGAAATCAAAACTAATAAATTCCGAAATTTTCAATGCTCTGACTGACAACTGTCAAATTTACAATACAAAATGAAAAGTTTTGTAAAAAAAACTGACAATTTCTTCCTGACTCAAAATACACTTTTAAATTTTCGTTCTGTGCAGTTACAATTTCGTAACAGAGAGATGGAAATAGTAAAGTTTCGACAGTCTATCTCGAAAACTGTTGAATTTACAAGACAAAAAAACAAAGCTTTTTGAACATTTTGCAAATTACTCTGACTCTAAAATAAAATTTTTAAAAATATCTCCATGTGCACATAGAATTTATTTATTGATGATTTATTTTTTAATGAACTATTAAGTCTGGGGACCTTATAGAACGAGAATGTGGTCATTTTTGTCCTAACATCTTTCATTTAAGAACTAGAAGACCCTTAAGTTGACCAATAAGCGAGCAGTAGCGCCCGGGTTAAAAAAGAATAATCAAGTTATATTAAATTAGTTTTTCTAAAACGTCAGAAGTCATAGTAAAACCAGTGCAGTCCGTAGAATTTTTGTCACCAAATATTGTCTGAGCCAAATCAATGCCTTTGTTATAAAAATAGTAAATTTCACATTTTAAAACATTGCCGAAATGCTTTTAGTTTATAACGAAGTGCATGAAAATTGTTTAACAGCAAGAGGTTTAAGGATATTATGACAAATTTCCCAATAAAAGATATTGCATCCTACAATGCATTTAGCAAAGATATTTCTGAGATTTCAAGATTTTGACAGTTTTTGATATATTGCACTATTTTATATTCTCCTTGTTTTCTTTCTTGGCAACTACCGGCAACACTGATTCGATCTTTCAGATTTGACAAGGACTATAATTTGTTCAGCAAAATAACTTATATTTTCTATTTTTTTTTTCTAACGCATCTTACTGGCCATCTTGAGAAAGCTTTTATTGCTAAACTAAATGCTTTAAGACCAAAAAAACTTCAGAAACTCTCCTAAGGAAGTCCAAAGACGGTTCACGGATTGTTGTCTATTTGTGAAACATCCTGTATATTTTATTTGGTTAGTTTGTATTTCTGGGTAGTAAATCTAAACAACCTAACATGATCATTTCTAATTCTTCTGAGCTACAGTTACATTGTAACAACAAAATTAGTTGATCCACAATTATACCAAGCTTTAACCTGTAACTCCTCCATCCACTTATGTTTTCGTTTAATATCGGGTTTGCTATATCAGATCATCTGAAAATTACCATTATTAACTCGATTAATTACTAGTTGCACGTGAACATTAATCTCCGACTTTTGATAGTGTGAAAATAACAATATCGTGTACTGTTAGATTTCTATAATTTTAATCTTGTATGTGTCAAACTGATCGAATCTTGCCCGCATTATTCTGCATAAAACTGTAAACGTTACAGAAATGAAAATGAGTTATTGATGGGCTGCTGCAGGGTTCTTGCTAACTCAGGAACATAACTATTATTATTAGTTGATATTAAAAATATTTGATTCGTAGGTGTCATTGTTGAGACAAGTGCATTTCTATTTGGTTGTGTTGTAAAGAAAATGTTGAACAAACGTTAAAAAATCTGAAGTAAACCCATTTTACAATAGTAGTTTGTACATGGAGGTGCGAAAATGTCTGTTTTTAGGACTAAAAAACGAAATGGATTAACTAAGCTGTAGCGAGGTTACCTACTTTTTGAAACCTAGAAAACGACTTTGGCAGTTTTTGTCGTTTAAATGTCTTCAGTTGTCAAAAAATGTTCACAAGCGCGGCTCTAGGTGTGAAAAGTGACATTTTCGGCCCTGTTGGGGTAACGAAAACAAACATATTATAACTACCAGTAATAAATATGCACAAATCAATATTAAGCACCCATATTGGTTAACTTCAATGTTAAGTCTACAAAATTGTATAAATATGCAAAAAACCAATAGGAATGTAATAAAAGCTGAAAGTCGTTTGGTGACGAAGTTTTCCTCGGGCTAACAAATTTGTCACGTTATAAAAAATGCCAAAGCGTGCCTTCTGTGGAACATCTTGTTAACTTAAACGATTTACGGACCGGATTTACGGACAATGATAAATTATTGCCGTGTTCAATACCTAATAAATAAATACCAAAATGGCAATTTCAAGTAACAAACGTACAAATAAGGAAGACCAACAACGACATAGCTTACATAAATGAGGCTTTTGCTCTAAAATAGATCAGTTGAAATTGCTACTCCTACTTGTTAATTGTTTTGACAACCGTACCTACGGGTGTTCCTTTCTTCATTTTTAATTCTTCTTGCCGTCTCTCACGGTTAATATTTTCTACTTTCGGATGTTTAAAAACCGCTCTCGTATATTTTTTACGCTATTTCGTTCTCGTTTCGTAAAGTTACCCCTTTTTTATCACTTAATCAGATTCACTTCAAATTTGATAAAAAATTCATACATTTCCACATAAATTTAATTTCAAAATCTTCTTGTATTTCATTCCTCCGTCTTTTTTGTCGTGGTCATTAATCTTACAATTTCAACTTGTACATGCAAACCGGAGCGTGTGCGGCTGAGTGCCATTCGCCTGAGCAAGTTTTGTTTTAATAGTTGTCGTGCTAAACCAAAAGGCAGTAACTCCATTCTTGGTCAATTTTAAATTAATATTTTACCTGTGACAGAAAACTTCTCAGTGGGCTTTATAGTATCTAAACTACAAATTAAAAAACGTTTTTCACGAAAAGAACGTACATTTTTCAGTAACAAAGGTGCAATATTATTAACTTTTTCATTAATCGATATTAAAGAAGTAGCCGAAGATTTGTACCAGAGAAATGAGCAGAGATTTCTAGACTAGTAGGAGGTACATATTTACATTCCCTAGATTTTCTATTTTACGCCATTAGAATAATGTTATTCTATGTTTAAAAAATCATACTAGAAGCTTCATTCTTAAACGATTTTTTGTGACTTTAATTCTGACACCAAAAATCGTGCTGTAATGAGTCACTGAAAATCGTTTGAAAAATATGGTTTAGTTTTTATTTGATTTTATTATAAAATATAGTCTGTGTTCATTTCAAGTTTTAAAGTTTTAGCTGCAACTTTGGCAGTTTTTTATTTTTCTAAAAATCTTTGGGGTGTTGAAGTTCAACACTAACTTACAATAGAATTACACCTTAAAAGGCTAAGCAAAATGAAAAAAAAAATGCAGAAATAAGAGACACAAATACCTTCTAAACAAGCCACATTATTTTGGACTGTTACGACATTTTAGAAAATGTGACATTGTCTAAAAACAATTTTTTTAGAATTTTTTGGAATTAAATATATACAGGGTCCGGCAACACTTGTGTCCACCCCTAAAATCGTCTTTAATTTTAAAGATAAAATTTTGAAACTTTGCATACGCTCAATAGTTGACAAAGCTCTAGAAGCTGACGCAAAAATTTGTTTTTTATCACTGTTTGGTTGGCGTCGCGACACCTAAGAAGTATAATTTTTAGCGATTTTTGAGTTTTTCGCGAATTAAATTTTTTTTCAACATAACTGTGATACAAATATCTGAGTTTTTATTTTAAATCTAATGCAAATTGTGTTTAAAATTTGCGAAAAAAACGCTGTTTTATCAAGTTAGTTTTCAAAATTATGACAGCGCAGTGGCAAACTACGTTTACACCAAAATTTCACAAGTCACTTCATTCACTCTTATAAAGGTTCATTTTGATTAACACGGGCATGTTGTACTTTATGGACACCAGAAATCGTTAATTAACATCGACAAAACGACAATTTCACCAAGTAAGACTTTTCTTACAATCTAAAGCGAGCCAAAGAATAGATGTCATTTGTGACACAAGATGTTGACAGATGGGTGTAAACGTAGTCCCCAATTTTGACGTAATAAAATTGGAAACTAACTTGATAAAACAGCATTTTTTTCTCAAATTTTGAAGACAATTTGCATTGAGTATAAAATGACAACCGAGATATTTTTAACTCATTTATATTAAAAAAAAATTAAATTAGAGGTTGATATCACAAACCCTTACAATTAACTAAAAGTTACATTTTTAAGGCGTCGCAACGCTAAAACCATTAGTGATAAAAATCAAATTTTTGCTTCAGCTTCTAGAGCTTTGTCAACTGTGAGCGTATGCAAATTTTCAAAATTTTATCTTTAAAATTAAAGACGATTTTGGGGGTGGACACAAGTGTTGCCGGACCCTGTATAGACCAGGTATTTAACTCAAAAAATCCAATTGAAAATGCGGGATCAAAGTTTAATTATAAATAAATATAAAATTGTGGCAGGTTCAGTTTCGAACTTCTTGAAATGAAGTTCTTGGCATCAAGAGATTTGCCATATGAAGTTTTATGACTGTTCATGACTATAAAAAAATTATAATTTGTTTGAACCCTAATAATTTCCCAAAAATTTTCAATTATAAATATTAAACTTTTTAATAATCTCTTTGTAAGTAAAGCTATTTTCCCATGTTATTTTAAAAAGTTTTTAAAATTTCGATCTCGATAATCGATGATTTTGATCCGTTTTATAGAGTAAATTTTTGGCCCATTTTTTTAATTTCTACGCGTTTCCATGTCCGTCTCATTGTATTTTAAAACCTTAAGTAAACAATTTTCACTGCAAATTTTAAAAAACTCAAAATGGGAATTTTAAGCTGAAATTTGGTATCTACATAGAGCTAAAATTCGACCGTAAGTTTTCTTAACCATTATCGATATCTCCAACACGAAGCAAAAATACGAGGCAATTAGATATTAAAAAAAGTAATGGGCTGAGTTCGCTGTATAAAGTACTATAATTGAGCCAAAATTCATTTTTCCTGAAAATAACGGAGATATGAGATTGTATTCGTATTAAAGGCATAATACTATAAAGAAAAGAGCATATCTCTTTTATATTTTTTTTAAGATTTCTTGTATAAATTTAAATAACTTAAAACTGGATCTGTCAGTATTTCTATATTTTGGTCTAATTCATATTAATTTGACCATTAGATTTACTATTACATAATTAAGTGGACTTTTTGTAACGGCATTTTAAAAATTCTGAAAATCATTAGCAAGTCTTCTCCAAAAATGCAATAAAATGAGATAAGTCTACACGTTTTAACAGCGACAATATATGCAAATGGCATAAACATGTAAACGGGCCTTTCAAAGCTTGATATAAAATATTCTAAGATTTTATCGTCTTTTATCTTATGGTGATAACAAGCGTTTAGAATACCTGACATGGGAACAATGCTAAACGACCACCACTTGAATAATCTAACGTTTTTCGTCTAAATTAGTACAATTTCGTAACTAAAATTTGTCAAGAAAAGAAAAAATTCGCACTGTTACCAAACATGGTCATTATCATTACTCAATAGCCTCATAACAATAGTTTAGCCATTAAACGCTTCTTACCTGCGAGATAAGCAGTTCGGGCACAATTAATGACGGCTTTTCATCATAAACCAGCAGTGTTCCGTGCTCACCTCTAATTACAATCATTTCCAATCTCCAACGAGTAATTTGTACCCACAACCCGCCATCAAAACAATTACCTTCACGAAACGTCAAAAAAATCCGTTGGCAACACTTGTTGTCTAAATTCCCGACAATGGCAAGGAGTGCCAGATGAAAGTCGTGCGTGCCATCCACCACCATAACACGAAAAAACTTCCCCAGACCTACGCAATGCTGCCACAATGAGAGGTCAAGATTAACGACGATAACTTGTAACTGTGCTCTGAAGAATCTCGCGTAAATCGAATGCTTTTTTCCTCATAGGTCACGTAAACGATTGGACTCATCTCTTGTCGGAGAGAAATCGTATTGTTTATAATCGAACGGTGCCGACAAATGGCTCGAATGTGCGCATCGTCGACAAATGGCTTGAATGTGGTCAGCTGTAGCAGGTTTCCTTATTGTGTTCGTGATGGGCAGATAAATCAGTGGGTGATTTGTCGCGATGGGACGGTGTGAGGCAGGTCGGGTCAGTCACGCGCAACCTTGCGGACTTTCTATAGTCAATAGGCTTCTTTAGGGAAAGGCGCTTGTAATATATTGGGAGGTTGGCAACGTTGTTAGTGGGATTTATGGAGGGATGTGCGGAGATAGGCGGATTTATAAGGAAAAGACGTGTTTTATCGTACCGAGAGATTGTGTGGAAATTAGATTTTTGCTTCCTGACTCTTGGGAAAAACAGTTAGATACTAAATGTCTGTCAGGCTCTGCTAGAACGTAAGGATTTACACCGAGAAGAAGTACTTGAAACGTGAAACGTTACTGACGAGATTAGCACCATTTTAATGATGATATGTATATAAAACATAAAACAGAATAATTAACGACCACTTTTATTACTGACGTACGAAAGACAAGAATTACTTTGACACTTGCACAGGTGCGACGTGCTGAAATCTGGAAATCTAAAACGTGTAACTGAATTCATCTTAGTATTTCTAAACTACATCACAAAAAGTTTCTCACCGTGCTTGATAAGTAGGTTTTAAATGATCGCGTGCAGAGGTAATCTGGAAAGAGTTAAACTACTAACCTAAACTGTCCACATATCAAATGTACCCACTTTGAATCAACATCTTTGAAAACTAATTGACTGAGAGTTTGCAACCGACAAGTTTCGATTACAATCACCGGTACCGGCAACACTGAATCGATAATAATTAATTTAAAGGAATTTCATTCACAACATAGTGACTGCTTGAATGAGAGCCTTACTGTCGTTTGCACCACTTCTAATTAAATTGCTCAGTTACAATTATCGTGATGATTATAAGACTTTGTACGAGAAGTTAAATTTAATCGTAAACCCGCAGTGTGATTGTTTAATTATAATTTAAATGAAGGCGCTAATAATTTTAGAAACCCAACATGTTCCTATTGTGCAGAGGTTGGGACTTTGACTTTGAAGTTTAATAAATTTGTACCACTTGTATACTCACTTTTAAAGTTGTCTAGGATTACGTCAACTTTGATGTTATAGGCGATGATAAAGTTTCAGTTAAGAATAAGTAGAGACCAGAAGGCCAGCGCATCCACCATTTGTACTCTTTGTTTATGAGTACTTAGGTATTAACAACGATTTTGATTTACCACCCCTCCCTAAGAACCGCCAAATCTTAGATTTTTTCATCGTGTTCATGATTTTTTACATCCATTTTTTTTAGATTTGAGCGATTAGATCTAACAATAAGTAAAAATGAAAAAAGTGCATTTAAGGCTTATTGTTAGATCAACAATTTTGAATTTTGATTCCAAGAACAGTTGTTAATGTGATGTATAAAATTTAACATAAAAATACGTTAAAAATGCACTATATGTTATAGTAGAGCGTGATCTATTCTTTATTACCATGGACCTACGTCTGTAAAATGATGAACGTTGGTTTTTATACTTACATTATTGATTATTACGTACATAAAAAATAAGTCTTTAGTGTTTAACAATGTAAAAGAAAACAAGATATTGGCACTTTCTCCTTGGTCCTGAAATCAAAATCTTAAATTTTCTTCCTGTGCAGTTACAATTCTGTAATTTGTTATGTCTAATACAAACAAATAAACTAGTAAATCCTGAAAAAATCGACCCTCAAACCCTCTCAAACTGTAAAATTTAGAAAATGTGAACAATTTGCTAATTTCTGTACACTTACAATTTTGCAATTTGATGAATCTTTTATAGAGATCTAAACAGTAAATCCTTAAAATTTTATTTCTTTAACCAGAAAATTGTCCAATTTACAAAATTTTGTGAAAAAATGGTTAGTTTTTCTTTAATCGACCATTAAAATTTTCAAAATTTCGTCTCTCTAACCCAAAAAGTGTCCAATTTAGAGGACTAAAATTATAAACTTTTGTAAATTTTTTTTATTTTTTTCTGAGCCGGGAAATCATTTTTTTTAAATATTCAACCTGTGCAGTTAGAATTTTGTAATTTGGTGTGACTAATACGGAAATCAAAATTAGTAAATCTGGGAAAATCCTACTGTCAAACCGGAAAAGTGACCAATTTACAATATTAGAAATAGAAAGTTTTGGGAAAAAATACCAATTTCTTCTTGAACCTGTTTTTTTTGGTGTAGGTACAGTTAGAATGTTGTAATTTTGTATGTCTAATACACAGAGCTAACAAATTCTGAAAACTTCAGCAGTCTAACCCAAAAACTGTCCAATTTATAGAACTAAATCAAAAGTTTTGTGGAAAATAACTTTCTTTTTAATCTTTTTTTTTTATTTTTTCTCTGTGCAGTAACAATTAACCGAAAAAATATCCAAGTTATAAGATTGTGTGAAAAAGTTTCGAATTTGCATGATTCTTAATAAAAAAATTTTAAACTTTTTGCTTGGGCTGCTACAATTTTGTAATTTGGTAATATAGAGATTAACATTAGAAATCCCTGCAAAGTTTGCCTATGTCAATTAAAAACTAATGATTTAAGTTAGGAAGCTCAGAAATCGCCTGTAGCTGTGATACACACAAGATTGTTTAGACGACTTTATTAAATTTAAGTTTAAGTTTAAGTTTATTAATTTTTATTTATGATTTATTGATCTAGTCATTTATAACAAGAGAATAATTGCTAATATTTATGCATCCTTCAGAAAAAATTATATTTTCTTTATTTAGGTACATTTGTAATTTCGGCATGAGAAGCTTCATAATTTGTATGAACAACCTGTGATATGCTCTTGATATTGTTGCAGCAGTACTTCCGTCACTGCTAGACATGTTCATCCGCAATAATTCTTGTCTTTGTTGCACTTTACAGCAGTTTTTCGATTTAATTTTACCCAGAATTATTGTATATAAAATCATGATGTACCCTAGTACGGACGAAAATTAAAGCGGCCAGAAAACAGTCATTTTTCGTCCGTATTTAGGAACTAAAATAGCTATTTGTGTACCAAGGCCAAAAAGTGGTTCTTTTTTGGCCGAGCCTTTTTTTAATTATTCTTAATTTCTTAAAGAAGGCGAGGGCAAAATGTCACTTTTTGGCCGTGTTACACACAAGATTTTTTAGGCGACATCATTATATTTACAAGTTAATTAATTTTTATTTATGATTTATTGATTTAATCAATTATAACAACTGAATAATTGTAAATATTTATAAATCCTTCAGAAAAGTTCATACTTTCCTTATTTACATTTGCAGTTTCAGCACGTGTAGCTTCACAATTTGTATGAATTAGGTTTAATGTGTTTTTTAATGTTGTTGCAGGAGCACTGCTAGACATGTTAATTTTTAATAATTCAACACGTCTTTGTTGCACTTTACAGCAGTTTGTCGATTTGATTTTACCCAAATAATTATAAAATTGAGGGTAATATCGATATCTTGACGTAATATGCAAAACTATGGATAGATGGCGCCACCATAGATCGGCCGAAAATGTTTGCGGCCAGAAAAGACTCACTTTTAGGCCGCTTTTAAGGCCTAAAAATTTCATTTTCAGATTAAGTCGCCTAAAAATTCAGTTTTTTGTTAAGGTCGCCTAAAACATTTTTTAATTCTCATCTAGTTTAGTTACAATTTTGTAATTTGCTGTAAGCATCTATAATTTTCGATATTCCCTCTAAATTCTATTTAGATTACTTAGTTTTATCCAAAAACATTTATACATGTAATAAATAGCAGGAAAGCTTTCTGCGGATAATATGGTAATCAAATATCTACTTATCCATCCAACTTAACATACTTATAATTCAAGAACAAATTTTGTCAAATAACATACCATTAAAATTAAGCGCGTGTCTTCCAAGACACAATAATTACAGAAAAAATCGTGAAAATACGTCTAAATGAAGTATAAAATATTTTGCAAGAAACTGAATTAATTGCCCAGATGTCTTAGCTTTGGCTTGATTCTGCTGTCATCGATACTACCAACTCTTAATGACGTTAAATATTGAATTGCAATTCCACTGCTATATCGGGTGATCATTATTGCTTGTAATCGAATGAGTCTTGCAAATTAATTTATTAGCCGTTGATAAACTTGTATCTTCAATTGTCAAACGGAATGTCAAGTATGGGCAAGATTTTCATAAAGTTTTTTCGATTTCCGTGCCATAATTGACATATTAGATATTTTTTTCCTGTAGATTCGTTCAGATACAACTTTGCAACCAGTAGAAGTGTATATTTCGCCGATTTCTCCATTCTAATAAGTTGAGTCTGAATATTTTTAATCATATTTTGATTTTTCATTGCTTCTTTTGATCAACTGACATTTGTATGAGATTTTGGTATTTATGATGATAATGATGATAATAATGACAATGACGATGATTAATAGGACATGTCAACACGAATTTTGTCTTTAGTAAGAGGGTATGAAACTTCGATAGACTTATCGATAGTTAAACAAAAAAAAATGGATTGAAAAAGTTTGCTTTTGTATCCAAGAAAACGGTGGAGAATTTACATTGAAAATCCATATTTTAATACTATTATTATGATAACTACTGCAAAAGCAAACTTTTTAGGAAATATGGATATTTTTTCTTTATTTCTAAGCATAATTAATAGAAAAATCATGAAAAAATTTTAGAACAGACATTTTTTTTGCAGAACTGTATAATAAATCGTTGTGTAATATAGCAGTAGTCCAAAAAAGTCTTTAAGCGCGTTGTGGCTAAATCTTTTGACAGCTGACATCCTGGAATTTGTTAAGATAACCTTTCGCCATCGAACCTGTGCGGTTTGAAAAAGCCATAACAGGCACTTGCCTCTAAAGCGAAACGCTATACATCCTTGGTCCATCGATAAGAGGCACTCCTTCCTTATATTCTAATAACTCCTTGATTGGTATGTAAGATGTGCATGTTGACATAGTTATATCAGTTCTCAGGTGTCAAACTCAATTGACCACAGACACATACGCAGACACTGGGTGCCACTTTCTTTCGCTTACCATCAATGGGAAAGTATGCTTGTATTTGGGAGAATAAAATCAGTTCAACATGTCTGTTCTGACTGTCATTTCCGACCTGTCAGATCAAACGTGACTAACAATTCCTTCGTCTCTGAAACTCGTCGATGTCGCAACTTCAGCACTAAAGTCAAAGAAGAATAAAACTGCATTTTTATGTTTTTCTGCAGTGTGGAATGAAGTGTATGTTTATCCACAACAACTGTACATGAAACTCTGAGATGCGTTTGAATGTCTTGTTTTTACAAAACAGAAGGTTGACGTCCTTCTAAAATACGTTAGCTACATGATTTAACAATTTTTCCCGGAAAATTAATGAAAGATCCAAGTTTTTTTCTAGTTTCGATGCATCAACAGTAGCTTCCCGAGATGAAAAATACGGTTGTGAAAATGCCGACCTTAATCCAATTACCATTAATAATAACTTGACGCATCAACAGCGTTTTTGCTTTGATCGTCTTAATGGGAATTAGAAATCTCAGAAGCCCCAGTTTCGGGTCGGAGGTCACGGTGCCGGATGACCGTTACCTCTCGCCGTCATAGTGCCATCATCAATTGAATCAATTTTGGCGATGTTAGCGGTACCCCACAACAATTGTCCCATCGTCAAGGTCATCAATATGATTTTCATGAGCCGCTATTAAATATCAAGACGCTGTAACGCAATCTGTCCCATCAGCCATATGGTGTGGAGTCCCAGCATGCCATCATTGAACCATCGTGGTTTATTATGTTCGAATTTGTTTTTCACGGCGACGGCAGATGCTACGGCCGTTATAGCATTTGGTTCGATGAACTTGTTTGTCTTTGTTCCTTATGTGGATTTCATGGGATAATTATTTTCGCAAAATTCGACGCGATTAGGATTGGAACCGGTGCTTCTGTGGCATTTTTCCAACGGTTATGGTTGAGGACCGATTTTGTGGTGTGCTAAAGGGACTCTTGGAGTTGTACAATACTATTCTATTTCATTTTTGAAAGACGTTTGTGGCGAAGCTCCGTAATTTTATTATCGCATTTGACAATTCGAGTTGTCCTAGATAGATACAGTTTGTTCTAGTTCTGATGATGGGATGTGCGGTTTTTATGGTGCTAAAGAAAAATACTTTTGATTTTCTATAAAGAAAATAAAACCCTGTACAATATTCTTTTAAGTATTATTTACATAATTTTTTCTACAATTATTGCTATATCTAACTATAACAAAATTATTTCACACAATATGTGGTCACTCTTATTTTTTTATATCATTATTTTTTTCACTACTTATTTGAGTTATATAAACTTTTGTTTTCGATATTGATATACAAGGTGTTTTTGAAATACACTACCGACCAAAAGACGGTTATTGGTGAAGACAAGTAGAATTAATTGACAAAAATGATTCATAAAAAGTCTTCGTTTTTGCGATAAAATTAATCAAATATTTGGTCAAAATTTCCAGTTCGCCACTGGATTAAAGAATATAATCTTGATTGCTTAGCAGCAATGAAAGGTTTGTGTGTTTTAGGTGGATATTTTCATCAGTGGTGATCCAAATAAGTGGAAAGAGGAGTTTTTTTTAACGTTAAAAAAAATAAAAAATACTCAAATCGATTCCTTAAAGCAACCAAAGACTGCGTTTAATTTTTTTATAGTGTATTTCACAAACATCTGTATTTTATGGTATCACACTTGTAATGATAAATATTTGCACCACAATTAATAAATACGTACAGAAAAACACAATAGAAGCACGAATAGAATGGAGTCTTCCATAAATTAATGCAAAAAATGTTTGGTCAACAATCCAATGAAAATTTTATTGCACAAAATAATAATAAAACAACTTTAATGTTATATTGCATTATAAAGTTTTCTTTATGACATAATTTTGTGGTAATTATGTAGCGTTTAATGGCTTAGGCCACAATGTTTAAGAAAAGCGGCCGCCTGTCATTAATGCCGGTAAATAATTCAAGTAGAGTTGTCAATGTCAATGTCATGTAAAGTCAGATAATTTTTGTACTTGTCATTTGTAAAAAAACTCTCTTTTAGCCTTTTGCACATTTTTTAATCAAGCGCAGACGAACTGTAACCTAATTTTAAAACAAGTCAGATTACACTAAAATAGAAAATGTTAAAAAAGCTCTACTACAGAAGAATAAATGATTATGACCAAATGAAGTATCGATTTTTTTATCTTGAAATAGCACATTCTGAATTTTGACATTGTTGTCGACTTCACTTGTCAGTAAACCCAAAATCTTATTATTTTATTAAATTTTTTATTTCAGCAAATTATTTTTCCTTAAGGTGTCTTAAATCCATCAAAACCTCTAAATAGTTATGCAAACTAAGTGCATGCCTTTGAAATTATTAGCAGAAAATCCATTAACACGAGTCAAAGTTTATGCCAAGTAAATTCCCATCTTTCACTAATGATTAAAAAATTCTTGGAATACGTTCCATGGCGAGCAGAAAAAGCTGCAACAAATTGAGTCAGCTTTAATCATATAGACAAACATAAAAAGAGTCACCCTGACAAATACAAAATTTAAAAATTTCACTTTTTTTCAAGTGCTAAAAGCCGTTTAGGTCACGAGAATAGAAGAGCGTAAATAAATAAAAGGCTTGGGATTGTAGGCAAAGTGCAAATATTTTTTACAATTTTTTGCTCTCCGATCTATTTTAGTACATGGTTATTTATGTAATAAGTACATAGTTTAGGTCATTGTGGACAAGCAAAGCGATCTCTTCTTCCTGAGTCCAGAAGTGTGTATAAAGAAACTTACAATGTATACAGGAGGTGCAATTGCAATTTGACATTAATTTATTTATAATCATTTTATACTGACAAGCGGCTGTTTTACTTTATTATTACGGACGCCGTTCATAAAGAGCCACTTTATGGACGCTAAACGATATTGTAAAACGTCATTATACAACCGGACATAAAGATATTTTGTGACAAAGAGGGTAAATTAGTCATTTGAAAATGCAATTACAATCATGCAGAAGACAGGTTCGCATTACACAGTTTATTTCAAGTGCCATACTCTGTATGTAAACCAAATTTTCGTTTGCTGAGTGTGTAGTTTATTTCTATCTTCAAAAATTTTGTACTAATCTTAAACTAGGGGCGGAGCCTTGACAACTGTGCCTAATAGGAACAAAAACTAAAGAACATTGTTTTTGTGGCAAGTTTCTCACAGCACTTAGTCTATGCAATTAACTTAAAGAATAGAGTTAATAGTAGGTTGTTTTACTGGGAATTAAAGCAGCACTTTTTGGAACGAATTTACAAGAATGTCTGACAACATATGTGGTTGTCTTAATTTGCAGAATTCGAAATATCGCGCACTTTCTTGACATTGTATTAGTGGGCAATATCAATTTTTTTCCCATTTATATCTAGATGACTTATAGATTTTTCTTAGACTTCACGCATATTTGCGTCAATTTCTCAAATTCCAACTGTCTGCGTAAAAGCTTAAACATTTTATCGGCACCCTAAAATGTGCGGAAATTCTGTCAAGGGAAGTGTGAATTTTAAAATAATTGACAAAACTGTTACTTGAAGTGTTTTTCATAAAAAAAAATTGCCACTGTAGAAAAAAATCTTATTTTCTACTGAGAAAAACAAACATGATGTAATTTGTATTTTTTTCACTAGTTGGAACTGCTTCGATGATTAGATATTTTACTGATTTTTGAATCGAGAGTTTGGATATTATCAATATCCATTATCAATATCATCTATTTTATTAACCTAGGCCAAAAAAAAGAACAAAAATTGACTTTAATGTTTTACAAATTGTAACATTTTTTTCATTTATTTGCAAAGAAACAACACATTTATACGACAGATGAAACACTTTAACAGGTTTCTATCGTTGTTTGAGGATCTGTAGTTTAAGTGAAGGATGTGGAGAATATAGGATTGTCATAGACGCAATAGCTAGTACCCTGAGGCGTCGCGGATTTATTTCATAGGCGCCCGACATGATAGAGCATTAATCAGGGACCAGTAATTGCAAAAATAATAAATTTATTGGACAAATACCAACTTGCAATAATTTTAGGAGTTAAATGTGATGGACACACGAATTAATTTATACGGTATACCGGTACTGCAAAAAATTAATTTGTTTAAAATAAATGGAGCCCTCAAAAAAGCCAAGCTTTGTCTCGATTGGTTCGTAAGGTAAAACAAGTTGTTCTCGAATGAAGTGCAAAAATTATAATCCCAATATCAGACCGCTTATGACATTGAATTTAACAACTGTTTCCCAAAGACTGCAAAAACCGTTCGAACAAAAAACGTTTACGCTCGCTCTTATAAGTTTCACTTTAAATAGTTTTAAAAACATTTTCAAAAATTGCCTATTGCGAAAAAGTAATTTGTTTGAAATAAATTGGGTAAATTAAAAGGGTCAATTTTTATTTCGATTAGATTGTAAAGTGACTTTTCCCGACTGGCTTTGTGGATCAAACCGAAATTTTAATTACAAATGTTTAAATAATGAAAAAGTTACCTGAAGTTATTACAAACAACTATCAAATGGCCTTCATTGGACAATCCAATTCAGTATTATCCGTAAAGACAACACTTTTTAAAACTTTAGGTTCATTACTTTTGAAGAAACCACTGGCAAAGAATAATAAAAAAAATCAAAATAATCCAATTTGAACAATTTGGCACTGTAAAACCACAATTATTGTTAAATTAACGGGAACTCTGATAAAGACATATTTTGCCACTTGTTTATTAGCGTTTTTATTTGAGAAGTTGTTTTTCAAAACTCGATAAATCCATTTCATAAATTTTGACAAGGGATTAGAAAAAACGATAATTTGTTCAATTTTCTTCAAATTTATTTAAACTATTTTGGCATAAGAAGGTTACCACAATGCTTTAGCAAGAGGTTTTTCACTGAATAAAAAATACACATTGTTAGATTTACCCAAAACAATCCCAATTTCACATAAAACCCAGTGTCAGTCAAAATTGGATTTATTGAGTTTTAAAACAACTCCTCATTTCCAACTTTTCGATAGTCTGAACTGACATTGGCACAGAACATCAAGCTTTTTTCTTGGAAACAGTGACATTTTGGAACGCAAAATTTGGCCATTATGTTAAACTGCGTTGTCTGACATTGGAGTTATAATATTTTGCACTTTATTTCGGTTTGTCCTGTATGTACCATGTGAGCAAAAAAATTAGATAAAAAGGGGGCACGAAAAACAAATTAATTTGTCGTAGATTAATTCTCTAAAATTTGACATTTCAAAATTGATTTGTCATTGTCTTTGTTAAACATGAGATTTATTCAGGCACAGATGATTTTCGCCATTAAATCCTACTCTAGCACTGATGTCCGCGTAGACGTAGAATGGATTTACAACACAAGAAAATTTTGAATTTCGAGTGTAATTTCCAGGCGTTGCATTTTTGGATGCGGACTATTTTAACATGGTATGAAATTGTGCATGCAGAAACTAACCGTTGACAAAGCGCGTTAACTTTACCATTCAAATCTGTTATTTGTGTTAATACATAACACGACAAACGTTTTCAGAACCAAAATTACGCACAGCCTGCCTTTATCAGATTTTTTTTGCTCATATGGTATAATTGATTCTTTTAGTTTAAAAATTATTATACTTCTTTGATGATCCTTTCTAAAAATGTATAATTTTTGTGAATTGACTCATTTCCTTAAGGTAAAATAGAGCATAAAATCATTGGTAGAAAAAACCCAATTTAACGTAATTAAAGTTTGATTCGTTATTATTGTAAGATTGACGGATGTCCGGCACCGGTGACTGCAATGCTTAACACCACTTCCCACTTGTAGATTGTTCTCAAAATAATTTAATTAAATATTATCCTCATTAATTCAAGCCAAATTAAACGTCAATCCAGCCCCCCGAAACCAAATTATAATAATGCTGTTAGAAAACCTCGTCTCAACGTCTTTCAACGCACAAGTGAGGTTATTATAGATTTTAATTATCTAGATCAAAATTTTAATTAAGAAAATGCTCCTCATTTTGATATAATTTATAAACAGTCAACAGTCTCACAATTCCTTTGCTATTCACAGATAAATCAAAAGTAAAAAGTTTTACCACGCCGTCCAATTCGACTAGGCCATCCACACTTGAAATCTTCAACGTCTTTATAAAAATTACAAGAACGTTTGTAATGTTAGCGGAAGATTCATCCAGCGTTTTTATTATTATAAAAGTTACCACAAGACCTGGTGGCATTCCTCGCATTAATTAAAGAACTTATAGGCATCTGGATATTCGACTGCAATTTCACCCACAGACACATAGCACATAAATTTTCATTTCCAACATCGTCAATTAGGTTGTACAAAAAATCACAGCCTCCGGGAAATCTATTAATATGCCACAAGAACCGACACTGAGTTTAATTAATTTTAATTCATGCATTATTAATGGTTGGAAGTGATGCTCGTGAAAAGTGGGCCAAATTTTGGCGGAGCGCACGTTTTTTTGACAAATTAGTATCTTGAACTTGACTTGACGTCACTGTCCACCGTCTGTTGGCGCATTTACATTAAAAATCGAAATAATTGAGAGGAAATCCGATGAATATTAAGCGGCTTTCTTCGGAAATTTTTATTACGATTTTTATGAAGACCATATGGCGTGCGGGTTGTTTAATTTAGAGGACGAGGTGGTTTGTACAGTTCAAATTGACCCCGCAATGTAAAAATTCCAAGTATGAATTTAGAAACTTAAATGGCGATTCTAATTTAGGTTGATTTTTGTTTTTGCAAAGGTGCGAGGCTTAGCCGTTAATGATACGGCTCGATTCCTAAACAATGCCATGATTTATGGCGTTAGCAACGATACAGACGAGATTTGAATGGAGAATGATGATTTATAGCCTCGACGCGCTCTCAACGCTGCGGCTTCCTAATGAAAAGAGCCCGTTTAGTATCTTTGTGGGTTTTGTTTAATCTCGAACTAATCTAGAACTAAATCTTGTCCAATCATTGCGGAGTCTGACGATGTGAAGACATAATCAATCTTGAATTAATTAAAAATCGAATTAAACTGACATCGGTGAGCTACATATCAAATTATGGAACGCAAATTAGTGATCGAAAGTTCGGAAATAATGACATGCATGTGGGGAAAATTGGGGAAATTAAAGCGCAAAGACGAACTGGACGGCGGATATATACAGTGTGTCGCACTTAAAATGAATACAAGCTTGTATATTTAAGTCTATCAAAATACATTTTTGGTCTTTTGAATAATTGTAAATTTCGCTTTTCAGCTGCACACAATACATGGCAACAGCTATCAAAAGCTGCAGCAGTGCGGAAAAAAAGTCAGATTACACTGAGCGCTCAAGGATTTTTAAAAGAAAAACAACCTTTACCAAAACAAAAATTATACACCAAAGTATTATTTACACAACTTATTTCGTTATGATGATGATTACTTAAGATAAAAATAAAAATTGATTTTAGTGGTAGCGCCATCTATTAAAAGATTCGAAATAGTCAGATCTATACTTTTTTTTCCATTTTTAGATAGTTTATTGTCCAAAAAGCTTTTTACAAATCTTACACTGTAAATGTTTTACGTCTCTCCAGCAAATGCCCCAAACATTAGCACTAAAAAAATCACAGTTCGTTGAATTTGCAACCTACAATCAAGTTGGTAGCATGAAAAATGCGTTTTATAAAATTCTATGTCTGCAACAAAATTCTAAATTTTAAAGTTAATGAAGATACAAGGTATTCATCTTAAGTGCAACACACTGTATAATTACTTTAGGAGTATTTTTTGTAATGTACCTGTCTTTCTGCTTCTTCAAAATAAACCTTAATCTAGAAGTATTTTTTATAATATTTTCAATGACAGACTGATCCATGACAGTTACGTTAGAGACATTGACGTATGTAGCAACATTTCGACATTAAACAAATTCATTTTAATTGTGTAAAATTTGGTTTTAATGTGTGCTTACTTGTTCAACGTTTTCTGTTAACGACACTCGAATAATCAAATTATGTGTCAACCTTTCTATCAGGGTGAAAATTCGCCAAGACCTGCAAAAATGCAAAGCCATAGAACATTAATTCGAAAATCATAATAATTTAATTAAAATTTTTAATTTGACGATTGCTGACATTTGATTAACAAAAAGCACTTTAATTTGTCCTTAAATATTTCACATAAATTAAGGATTTAATTAATTTAGCTTCACTGTAAACCAGACCATGGTTAATTATAATTATCTATCATTTTCAGCTTCAATTTATTAAGTAGGTATAAATTATTTTATGATATCTACAAATAAATCAAAATGGTAATAATAATTATAATCAAAATTAGTAACATAATGAAGGTAATATACGTATGTATATAGATAACGGGGTTAATAGAGGCATAGTTGGGTAACACATGTTAGAAATATTTGCATTAATAAGTGCTCTACTAATATACATATCATAGTGAATTACAGGAAGTAGTGAGAGCAATACAGATTAGCATAAATGAAGTATGTACAACTTGTATCAAAGCATATGTAAATAGTAAATATAAATTAATGGATATTGAAATTGAAATACGACTAAGCTGAATACCTTCAGGAAATTACAATGTTGTAAGAAAGTGCAACTACTTATATCTAATAAAATTAATATCTTATTTTCCAAGATAAGGCAAAAATTGAGAATTTATACAAACCCAATATATAGCTGGAGACAAAAAAAAATCTTAGACGTCAATGCCATCTAATTGTCACATGGTGTAAAACCCTGCTTAGAATTGGTAACCTTACTTTTTGCATTGTCCATTTTGACAGTTTTAATTATTTTTATTTCAAAATAGTTAAAATTTTCGGTGTTTCCAATATTGTAAGGACCAGCCTGTAGATCAGGCTACTCTGTACTAAAAAGTCTATTCTAATTTTATCGGCTTTAAATACTTCAGTTATGACAATTCTGAATTAACAACTTGTCAATACTTTGATGTTTTAAACGTCAGTAATGACAATGAGAGTAATGCACAGACTACACTCAAATTTTTAAAAAGTCAGAAAAATGACGTCTAATATTTTGTGTCCACGGCTGTATCTTTGTTTACTTGTGAACGGATTTTAATAAACTTCAAAACGAAGGTTACTGCAAACATGAGGTTTCATTTGACAATTATTAAACTATTTTAACGTTAAAATGCAATTTTAGAAAACTTCTTCATGAGTAAATTTCCTTACGGTCGATTTCAAGTCACTGCGTTTGCAACCGTTGCCAAGGTACGAGCAAGGCGATTCGCGTTGCTATGTTGCAAATTGAATTTGCAGTAACGCAAGTCACACTTGAAATCGACCTCTTAGAATGTTTACTATCTCGTTAAGTATTAGCTACAAGGTGTTTATAAATGTTTCTAGCATCAAGGGTGGCTGTGAAATGTCAAAGAGATTTGCCGCTCTTTACAAATGTAGGTTTCGATTTTTCAACTGACATTTGCAGTTAACCTCAAATATGGAGCAAAGTAAGTTTTGAGAAATAAACTGTTCTAGTTGTGGTTTTAAACTTAATAATCAAAAACTTGGACACAAAATTGTAATTGAAACGTCATTGACGTAAATAACGTTATAAATAATTTTCAAGATAGTTATAATCACTATGAAAACAAAGCGGGAAAATAGTGTACGACAGGAATTCCAGAGCCACCCTCGAAGCTAGAAACGAGGCACGCGGCTCCGAGACAAGTTTTGGTGACAACACATGTATGTACCTACCTGTAATACTTTATCTGAAAGCCTCAATTATTAAATTAAAAACAGTTATCATTTTCAATTTAAAAGGATTAATTAAATACTGCAATTTAGTTGACCCGCTCTCAAATTGCCAAACAAAAATTTTTGTATTTTTGATACCTGCGTCTCTAATTTGCAATGTCTGGCGAAATAAATTAATAATAGCGTTAAGAAGGTATATGTATCTAATGCCGAAAAAGTCGAGAACGACGAGAAACTATTAGTATGGTTTTCGCTCCTAGGCATGAAAATGAAACGTTTTCGCTCCTAGGCATGGGAAAGCAATTTGCGCTTCTCGTTTTCCACGTCGAAATTAAACTTTCGCTTCGCGAAATTAGTAATAATATCTTTAAAATATCAAATGAAAGCGTTGATTTTGTGCACCCCTGCAAACCCTGCTTTTTGTCAAGTTTGAATTTCTACACATTTTACCTGCTTCTGTGTCAATGCATTGCATACATTTTCAAAAGATCAAAATGACAACCCATAATAGAATCGTGATAGGCCTTCATACAAGGTGTTTATAAATGTTTCTAGCATCAATGGTGGCTCTGGAATTCCTGCCATGCACTATTTTGCCGCTTTGTTTTCATAGTGAATATAACTATCTTGAAAATTATTTACAATATTACTTACGTCAACGAAGTTTCAGTTACAGTTTTGTGTCCAAGTTTTTGATTTTCAGGTTTCAAACCACAACTAGAACAGTTTATTTCTCATAACTTACTTTGCTCCATGTTTGAGGTTAACTGCAAATGTCAGTTGAAAAATCGAAAACCACATTTGTAATGAGCGGCAAATTTCTTTGACATTTCATAGCCACCCTTGATGCTAGAAACATTTATAAACACCTTGTATGTTAAAATTAATCATGATCAGGCTATAATCTCAAACGAGAAATGTTAACCCAGATATGCCTAAAAAAAATTAGTAATTTTCTTATGTTTTTGTAAATTTATTTTCTCTTAATGCTGTTAAATGAAAGTATAAATAATAATTTCTAACTAGTTATTTGCGCTTGTACCTTAATTAAGGTGTTTTTTTAAAAGGACAGTAGACAGAAGCAGTAAAAAATTAAAGTATAATGTTTAAAATAAAATTTTGTTTAAAACAACAAATTAACTCTTGACATGATACAATTTAAAATTTTTGTTGCAAATGTGTCTATCATATCCAAATTTTTACTCAACAAACCCGAAAATACTTACCCGACATGTTTGAGGTCTATTTGATTAGTCATAGGTTAAGTTAATGTAATAATTTAACGTTATTTACCGCAATCAGCATCAAATAAACTGCCAAAAAGAGCTAAAATATTCTCTTTAACAGAAAAAAATTGACGCGACTGGGAAAGGGCGCTTTGACAATAATTACCTGCAAGCAACAAACTATTCATATTTAGATAATTTGGACAAACAATGGGTACACCACCTTTTTACTTAAATCCCAATGTTAAACCAATATCTATGAATTTATTGAACAAATGTCTTATTGCTTATTACCTTATTAACCATTTAGACATGCAAAATTAGTAATTTTTCAAAAGTGTCTAAATTACTTGTTGAACATGAATTAGTACGATCACTAAAATGTTAGTCTTACCAGTGTGAGTTATGTATGTTTTCTATGAAACATGAATTATAGACTTTTTATAAATGCAAAACATGGAAATTATATCTTCTTAATCATAATTAAGCGATTGTAGATAAATGACTGCCTAATCACTAGTAGTAATGAGAAATCAAATTTTGTGTGATGAATGTGATGAGCTGATGAGGTATATTTACATAACAAGTGCCAAATTTTGTCTACGAATATATACAGCCGAATGCAGATTTCACACGAGTGCAAGAAAAACAATTTCTGACAAGTTATGTACACTATTTTTCCTACGACCTCCCATCCTAAACAAACAATAGTCTCGACAATAGTCTATTTCTTACTTATTCTCCTACGACCCATATGAAAGTTCCACACAGTTAAATAGCCCCGAAAGTTGTTCTTTTCACACGTCTATTTACGAAAGTAAAATTCACAAGTAAAGATAGATAAACCTGTTTTAGTAAAAATTGCTCATCTATTTCATAGTTAATTCAATTAAAATCATTACAATAATACAAAAATAAACAAAATTATAAAGAGTAAAAATTTGAACAATCTGGAAAAACAAAGAGAAAAGTGCAAAAAATGTAAAAGAAATGTAAAAAGCAATAAACTGCAGTTTGTTAAGAAAAATCCAGCTACTTTGAATCGGTACAACTTAAGCTTAGCACCTTATATTTTTAATTTGCTTGATTTGCTTGATTATTGAATTGATTATTACTTCCGGTATACCAGAAGTTTTATGAAAATATGTGCACTCTTCGCTCATCACAAGCCATCCTGTAAAAGAATGACCTAGTATAAAAAAACGCCTTAGGTGCACCTTTGTAGAAAATTCGAAATGACGAAAGAATCTGTCCTTGAAATGTCCAAATTATAATAGATTGGTAAAAACGCATGGGTCAAGTGACCTCTTATTGGAAAGTTTACCCGATTCCTCCTACAACAAAAATTAGAAATTCATGAAGAAGTACTAATTAGACGAAAAATCTTCAAACACTTAAATTTTGCACTAATGAATTGCTTCCATGCAATAACTTAATCTAAGATGACTCCATTACATTGAGTAACTAGTCATAAAATAATTCTACAACATTCTCTCTTTTCTAAACGACCGCCAGTTCCGCCTGATTTCGTGCCTATTGACCTACGCGTGGTACGTGACAGGTGTTGAACTTGACTTTCGCGGCGATTACCCATCAAAATATGAATAATTTCCGTAGTTTCGTCTGCAGCAGATGGGCAACAAAGTTATTTTTCGGAATTAATAATTTGTATGCCGAACGGACTGTGGAAGTGAAAGTTAATAACTTCGCTATTGATTAGTCCTTAAGTAGAATTGGTGATAAATCACCGTCTGATTTTTCTTTCAGAATGCATCTTGGCTCCTTTCATCGGCGGCTCCACTTCTCAAAGCATCCCCTTCGTCTTCCTCCCTTTAAAAGGCCAAATCATCCACCCCAGCAAAGAAATCAGCTTTTCAGGTGAGTTCCATTGCGCGTAATTAACCAGTAACGACTAGAATAAATTTTACAATTCATAATTCCCACTAACCGTAACATCCGGTCGATCATCGTGGTAATGATCGAGCACGTGCCGCGAGATGTTAAGCCACTGGAAGAGGTCGAAGATGATGTCTTCCGGATACTGATTTCGTTGCCACTTCTTTAGACGTCAATGCAATTGTTGTTTGAGAAGTTAATTTAGCGTGAAATTGGTATGCACCTGAGATGGGACGAGGTTTATGGGTCCACAGGGAAAGGCGGAAAAAACAGAACAGCACGCAAAGAGCAGTTTTTTACCAAATTAGAAGAGATGCGAGTTGAGGTTTACCTTCTCTTTAACTGAATTAATTAGAGTTTATGAGAACGTAGATGAATGTTCAAAATATGCTAATGTTGATGTAAAAAGGTAAATTGTGGTTTAATTTCGATAGTGGAGGCGGAAGAGTGGGAAATACTAAACGGTTCAACTGAGACATGTAATTAGAATTAAAATGAAGCCGAATTGGGTCATGATTCTAAAACCTAATTCATTGTTTCCTAATTTTGACAATCCTAAATAAAGACCTGGAAAGAAACTAGTCAATTTTTTACAGTGAAGATTCCTAAAAGTGACTAAGTAAGCTAACCACAAAGTTATTACTTTTTTGTGGTATAAAATCCGTGAGAACTATTCTAAATCAATTGGTGGTCAATTAGTTGCTATACTATTTGGTTTTCTCATTAAAATGCTTTTATGAGTTTCCAAGAGTAAACATAATTCTGCGGTTTAGTACCAACAAGTATAAACACGGGAAGAAATATTGGTTACAATTTTCGATAAATGAGTGTTGATAATGCAACACTATTATTATGTGAACGGTTATGGTAATCATTTCCATTCGAGAGAATAATGGCCACAATCGCAAATAATAATGCTATAGGTAGTTACTTACCACTTTTTTACTGTATTTATCTACGACCATCTAATAATTTCGCTTATAATATGTTCGCTTTTAAACAAATAACGATGGCCATAATTAGGTTCCGTGCAAAAATGAAATTCGTTGGCGATTGGCTAAAATCCGTTCAATAATGACCATAGTGCAACGGTGCAAGGAACAAAGTGAGCCATGAAAAGAAAGGTCATCAAATATTTTGACATTAATAGCATTCGGTTAATTTTTGGGGAATTTTCGTTTAACATACTTTCTGAAGAACTCACAAATTAAAATTGCGTTAAGTTGAAAACGTGCTCCGCGCTCTAAAAATTAAGTTAGTTTGTCAAAAAAATTGTGATTTATATTTTTGAATTTTGTTAATTTTCTAGATTCTACACACGATACACCGACATAATCAAAATCATTAAAATCACTGTGCCGTTTAATTTGGATGATTCTAGGTAATTTGTAGATAAAAAATGGTATTGCACTCCGATGTTATGGCCCCTATTCACTTGGGTGATTTACTCTATTCGCAAGCTCGCTTACGTTGCAAACATGAACCTTGTGAATAATGCGTCTCATAACATAGGGGAGAGGGGGGGCATAGTGGGGAACTTAACAATCAATTAGTCACGCATCCTAAAATAATAGGAATTAACAAATTTTTTTTACTAAATATCATGTCACTAGTGTATTGTGGATGATTTTTGTGTACCTACTTAGAAAAAGTAACATTTTTACATTTTAGTAAATGAGTAGGTTCATCATATTTAGCCACTACATTTGTATGACTAAATTTTAAAAAAACTTGCTCCTTAACTTCGCGAATTTTTTAACGAAAACACTGAATTTCACACTTTGTTTTATAAAACACACATGGTCAACTGTCAACTGACAACCAATCAAAACATGCTATTCGACTTTTTTCACGGCGTTTGATTTGAGTAGCAGCAGTGTTCCCCGCTATGCCCCGGTACCCCACTATGCCCCCCTCTCCCCTACTCGTATAGTAATATAATATCCATTGCCAAAAAGGAAAAATTACTTACTAAGGTTGGCGAAAACAAAACACAGTTGGCGAAAGTAGTGACTAAATGATCAGTTGACGTTTCTAATGTCAAAGTACGAATACTAAATAGAACTAAGGTTAGCCAACTCGATATCCAATACGTGCATTAGAAAAGGTAACAAAAACGTCTACGCTGTCGTTAGATTATCTCAATTTTTTTTTAACTTTGGGTCGTTCCGTAGGATTTCGTACACAGTCAAATCAAACTCAATTAGTCAGTTTGACAAATCAGACATGAAATTCCGGTTTGTGGTTCAGAAGCAATTGTCATAAATCTAACTAGGATTAAAACTATTTTTTAAAATTGTTAAATATCTCGTTACGACATCTTATAATTAATTTTTTTCAATCATTTTGATGCTTTTGGTAAAAAAAGAACATAACAGGTTAAGTTTGCCACTAATTTCTCAATTTTAATTTTTCAAAAAACGAAGTTTAAGGCGTTTAAATTACACAAGGTTAGCACTAGATTAAAACTGATTACGTTCCGTTTCCTCCACAACTATTTTAGGCGACTTAAACTGAAAGTGAAATTTTTAGGCCTTATAAGCGGCCTAAAAGTGAGTCTTTTCTGGTCGCAAACATTTTCGGCCGATCTATGGTGGCGCCATTTATCCATAGTTTTGCATATTACATCAAGATACCGATATTACCCTCAATTTTATAATTATTTGGGTAAAATCAAATCGACAAACTGGTGTAAAGTGCAACAAAGACGTGTTGAATTATTGAAAATGAACTTGTCTAGCAGTGCTGCTGCAACAACATTAAAAAGCACATTAAACCTAATTCATACAAATTGTGAAGCTACACATGCCGAAACTGCAAATGTAAATAAAAAAAAAGAACTTTTCTGAAGGATTCATAAATATTTACAATTATTCAGTTGTTATAATTGATTAAATCAATAAATCATAAATAAAAATTAATTAACTTGTAAATTTAATGAAGTCGCCTAAAAAATCTTGTGTGTATCACGGCCAAAAAGTGCCATTTTTCCCTCGCCTTCTTTCTGGTCTCGGCCATTAAAAAAAGGCTCGGCCAAAAAAGAAACACTTTTTGGCCTTGGTACACAAATAGCTATTATAATTTTATGATTAATAGCGATTTTGAGCTTGGACAGTAGTGTTGGGGGACCCTGCATAGTAATTCGATCAAAATTTGGTCAAGTGGTCTAGGGCTATTCTATCAATAAAATGAATCAAATCTGTTAAAAAATTACAAATTTAAAAGCAGAAAAAATATCAAATTTTCGATTTAAAAAAAAATCTCTCAAGTCTAAAAAATATACCTAAGCCTGCACCTCCGTGACTTTGAGCGCCCTTGATCTAGCAAGAACTTAACGAAAGAGCTGGAAAACTAAAAGCAAAAAAAAACGTCCCTTAAGCATCTCTTTAAAAGTCATGCCCTGCTTATTGTTTTTAATGATCACACGGTACAATTACATAAGGACATAAAAAAACAATAAATAACACGTATGTCACCTATGGTTTCTCTTTAGAACGTAGTGTTTTAAATTGTATAAAGTTAATAAATTAAACCGACGTTTGTCTTTAACTTGTCAGTTTTATTATCTTCATTAAACTTTAAATTATCTTTTTCTTCATCTGAGATAGTAAACCATGGAATGTGCGAAGAGTGCGCCGCCAGTCATTAATAATGTACCTCACTACAGATTAACATTTGACAGCAGATCCGATATTCCCATAGATTTTCTACTTCACTTAAAAGATAACAAAAAAGTTACAAGTATTTGAAAAATGCAATGATAAAGTCAATAAGTGGAGTAAAAACTGACGTAAATAGAAAAAAAATTCGAATTCAGTGAATCTGCAGTAAATAATTATTTAGAATTTAAATTATTGCTTTTATCATATCAAATCTCTTTTCAGTGGTTCATTACAATAAAAAATTACAAGAGTAATAAAACTAGTTTACAAAAATAGAGATGATTTTCTAAAAGATCTTTTAGAACTGATTTCAAATCACGTAAAAATTTTGATGTCTTCTAAGAAAAATACAAACAAAATTAGCCAGGAAATTCCAACAAAAAACCCATAAAATGATTTCGATCTACCATTTCTGAAGTAATCTTCTTTTTACATGGTCGCGAAAATCTTAGATTTGAAACGAAGTGCACAAAATTAATAAAAAATTTGATTTTCATTGTTCGCACAATTTTGTTTTCTTGCAATTTTTTGCTGTATTTTTTTTTAAATAATCGATTCTTGTTAAAAAATTTTTAGTTACGCTAGTCTACAAATATTCTTTTTTGTTTATATAATAATCGATTCTTGTCTATTCTTTTTAAGAATATTTGACTAGCGTAACTAAAAATTTTTTAACAAGAATCGATTATTTAAAAAAAAATTCAGCAAAAAATTGCAAGAAAACAAAACCAAATTTCTTTAATTTCCGCAACAACTAGTAGTTTTAACGTAGTATTTTATCTATGTACGTGGCATACATGCAATCAAATTTTTGATTGATAGAGAACACTAATACTAGTACTGGACAACTTATTAAAAAAAAAATTGACTTTTAGTTCATTCTCAAAATTAAAAAAATCAAAATTTGTTTCTGTTGCTCAATAATTTTACATTAGCATAGTTAATAAAAAGTCTAAATTTATTAATATCCTCAAATTATTGCTGTGGCGTTTCGGTTCATCTCCAGAATAAAAGATTCTAAAGTGTGTCTTCTTTGATCTATGTATATTTTTGGAATTTCACACAGCTTATAAACCACTCTAATTGCTCGATTTACACACCTTTTAATAAAAAAATTGTTTTTCTTCAAAATTAAATATTCTAAAATTAACTTCGTATGATTTAGATTTCTGTTTTAAAATCACCAATTACAGCCCTTGATATATGTTTTCAGAAATAAATAATTTTAAATTTTGTCTCTTCTAGTCTACATAGAGGTGTCCGGAAAGTCGCGCACCACCGTATCATCGGACAATACCATAGATCACCAGAAAAATGTTAAAAAAATCCATGTCTTCAATTTTTCGAGATATGATGAATTGAACAGTAAAAGTTTAATGCCAAAATTAACGATTTCTGGATTTATTACCAAAAGAGCAGATCTGGAAAAGTGAAAAAAATCTGCACTTTTGAGGTATTCTGAATTTTAATCTTTTGTAAACTCTATTATCGCCTTCGGCTCATGTGAAAACAGTTCACCCGTGTTTAAAACTCAACTTAACTCACACGTTGAAATCTACTATTTCTTATTGTGACACGATTCTTGAACATAAACAGACTTGGCCGAGAATAAAACAAGTTTGAAACGTCACTTTTTTGCATTAAAGTGATCTAAAACAACATGACTGTCAACACGATTAAAGTTGCTACAGCAACAATCTTTCAAAAAATCCAAAAAAACAGGAATTTAATTTAACTGAAATCTTTTATAAATTCTTCAATTACACGATATTTAATTCGCAAAGTGTCGGTATTTGGGACATTGCATTTACCTTAATTTGGACCTGTTTTTAATCAGTCGACGAAATTTTGACAAGTAGCTCGAAGTTGCCTTTTTCGACACGGTTTGATCTCGGTCAACAACTTGTTCTTATTTCCTTCCTTAAATAATCACAGCTTCTTTGGGTAGATTTACAATGGGAGTTTACGAGAATTTATAACACGTAATTCAAAAGACGACTTTAGAGGGAATACGAAATTATTATAGAATGAAAGAGGATCAAATAGTAATTATATGTATACGAAGGGAGCAATATTATTTTCCGAAATCCTGTTTCTTTCCAACCCCACTAAATATTTAACTTAATATATAGACAACCCAAAATCGGCTTTTCTTAATTTACTTGTAGGAGAGAAATTTAATTTCACAGTTCCGAAACTTGTAGTCAGAAAAATTACCCACCTGCTAAAAGAGTATTGAAAGGTTTATTCTCGGGCATATTTCACTATGAAAAATGTGTTGCATGTCGCCAACTAATATCTTCTTCCTATCAAAGCCAATAAAACCGATTAGAAAATGCAAATCCGCAAATGTTACGTTAATTAGCAGCTCAATTTCTAACAACCTGCCGTTTTATAATAAATTATTACACATGTTGTTCACTATCCAAATACACCTTAATTATAATTTGCAATAAATCATAACAGTAAAAGATAACCGTGTTCCTTTATCCTCTGTTTAGGTGATCTCGTATTTGATGAAGAGCGAAAATACCACAACGGAAAGTACGGTATAACAAAACAAAGAATAAACGATCGACACGGAGAAAATGCGACCGACAAGCAATCAAAACAAATCATTCCTTTCAACATCCACGTTCCTTTACCACAATTAAAATCAGAGAACTCGATACAAAACCTTCAGTTGGTCACTTTTTACCTAGCAAAGTCGGTAGCAAAATGATTACTTCACTCATTACAATACATAAAAACAGTCAATCCAACATTTCTCAAATTAATTAACGTCATGTTTGATAAATTCCTCGCAAAAACCGAAACGCAACTTTCGCACGGCTTTGTAAAACCAAAACAAATGTCTCTTTTCACCGTCCGATCTAAATACGGGAATCGCAAAAACTCTCTTCGATGGGATAAATCTTCGACTACTTTCTCGATTTTACTAACCCAAATATCCAAAAGTTTAGTTGAATAGACGACACGCCAATTTGATGCGTACTTGCCGGTCTAATTATTTCGGCGTCAACAATGCACAGAGTCCGGTAACGATTTCAAATTTAATGTAATTAACACCGAGAAATTACCCATTACAAGTCGAGACAACTTGTGGTCATTTAACTGTCTTGCGACTTCGGGTCACGGGTTAATTGCAGGCACTAATGTGGATTTTTTAGGTCTTGAGATTTTTGCAACGTGCCCTTATAGACAGGTGTGTCAACATTTGAGACGTTGATGGTTTGTTAACGTGGCGCAAGAGCTATTAGGTTGTTCATGGTGTTAATGTGGATATTGTGTAATTTGCGGAAATGGACAGGATTGGCATACGCGGATGCTTTTTGTGAAGTGAGTGAATATTAGAGCACCTACTTGTTCAAGCATTGTGTGTGCGATTTTAATAGATTTTTAATAAGAATAAGTTAATACAATTAACTTAATTACTAATTTTTATATTATGATTTTTATGAAAACTTTGGCCCTCTGGCGACTACCGTAATTCAGTTATTTGTCGACATACGGGAAAAATAAAAACAGTTTTAGATTCAGCGTACAATTCTGCGTAAAATGAGGCCATACAATAAAAAATTCTTTACCAAATAAACAAGAAATTGACCCAAATAGACTTTCAGAGGGCGAAATCAGTCGAAAGAGCAGCTCGAGATCTATCAACTGGCCAAATTTCAGATTGATAGGTCAAATAGGATTAAAAAAAAGTCAAAATTCTAACAAAACCATATCTTTCCATTTGTCGTAATTCAGGAGATTTGGAGTACCGACATAGTATATTATGTGACGAGGATTATAATGTGGCCGCGCGCTCGTTAGTTTATGTTTGAGTCGAAGCTGAGATAATTACAATTACACCCATGTTTGCAATTAAGCGAAAAAAAAGATAGCGACAGTAGAAATCCGTCGTTGGACGAAATGCAATATTGTCATGTTATTATGAATATTTTACTTTATTCCAAATTGTTATAGTAACAATAATTCCTTCGCAACGAATCGCACATTTAGCTACCTTTACCACAACACAAATTATACACAAATCGTTTTGTTATTTAAGATTTTTCAACCGTAAAAATAAAATAAATTTTATTGGAAGTGCCATCTATTAGAAAATTCGAAAACGTTGTCAAAGAATTGTCAGATGTATCAAATCAACATTTTGAATTCTACTTTAGATGGTCCATCAGCCGAAAAGCTTTTTACATTTTTACAAATCTCGCACAGTGAAAATATTACGTCGCTTCAGCAAATGCCGCAAAACATTCTTGATGAGAAGTAAAATCATGCACATACATTCCAATGTAAATAACTATTTTACATTTCAAAATAATAAATTCACATAAAGTTACTTCTGATCAATATATGCCTCTTTCAAAATTTTGTTCCTGCAACTGGTTGAACTGTCTGCTTGTCTATTCTCATCTTCCAGAATTTTCTCTGATACAAGCTATAGATAGACATTCTTATTAGGTTCATTTTTTTATTTTCTTCCCAGCGCACCATTTTTTTAGTCGTTGGTAAGTTTCTTCATTCATACGTTTTGAATTCTCAGCTGCAAGGGTTGAATTGCATTTGCTGGAAACCCTTTAACATCCATTGGAAGACTCTTGGAATCACTTATAGTACTCCTTTACAATAAGATCACACACTAATTGTGATTTTTCACTTCTGGTTACAACAAAACTACGCGGTTATTATGGCGCTATGGCCACGCTATTAGGGTTTTGGCCTCCGACAATGTTTTTCAATTTTATAAAAACAAAAAAAATGTTGCAAGCGTAGATAAAACGTTGTATTTTGCACATCAGATAGTGCATAATATTCGCCAAAGTAACTCATCGCACTGATTTAATGCATGTGTCTACAACCCACTACGAATTTCAATAATTATTACAACACTAGTGCTGCAAAAACTTGTTAATAACACGATGATAATTCAATGTCATGGGCTACCGTTTTGTCACATCGGAATTTTTACAAAGATTTAGATTTTTTGAATTTTTTCTATTCTTGTTTTATCAAAATTTCCCAATTTCCCAAATCACTTTCGACAGCTCAGGTCTTTAGATTCTTTAGAGTTTCCGATATTCTTTCGATTTAGAAATTTAGATTCATCTTTTTATTCTGTTCTTTTTTAATTTAAAATCGGTAAGCAGGATGGCCAATAACTCGCAACCCAGAAAAAACAGGCACATGTAGACAGCTATACGAAACCAAAATTTCGAAACGAAAAATCTTTAAAGCAAAAGATAATGAAGAAGACGGTAGTCAATCACGATCGCTGAACCGACGATGATGGACTGCGAGGGGTTTGCGAGGGGTTTGCTATAATTTTTAGGATACGCAAAATAAAGCGTACTGTTGTCATTTTTTTTTTGATGCTCAGGAAAAAGAAATGGTCGTTTATTTCAACGCCATTCTATCAGTTTTGGTCTCGAATTGGCAATCTGTATTGATACCTTCCCTTTTCTCGAGGTCATAAATTATCTGAGCTACTCTATATAACCACCATTTGATTATTTCTCAGTCCTTAAATGCATTGAACCCTCAGATTCGGTGAGTCCTTTCTCTATAAATTTTCGATAAGTGGAATTTCTAATTTTCGGTAGTCGCTAGATTGTCCAGAAATTGATGTTTTCAAAATTCTCTTAAATTTTCGAATTAGAGTTATTAAGACAAGACAATCGAGATCGTGTTTAAATACGAGAGACCGCAAGAAGCTAGTATTTAATACACGGAGATTTTTAATTTATTACAAAACACGTGTTGACTTCAGGAACGGAAATCATAAAAAACATTACCTACTTGCCAATAGTAACGTCTTTTAAAAAGCCTTAATATACGCTGCTAGTGGCAATTTATCCTTACAAAACCCTAAAATACGTTGCTATTGATAAAAGTAATAAGAATAAGTTTATAGCCTTTTTTTAATCTCCATGCTCTAGTAAAATTTTTAATACTGTGATTTTATATGTGAAATTCAAATACACGAAATACATACGTATAGCATAGAAAAGGATATATAATAGTCGTCATAGATGTTGAAATGGGAAATTTTATCTTAGCTTAAAGTTGTGATTGCACTTTTAACTTATTATTTGACGGTGCCATAATTACCTAACAGATAAAGGAACTGTAAATAAAACTTAAAATTCGTGATGAGATTTGTTAATGCCCATCCGTTCGTTTGGTTGGATTTAGTTTTCATGAGCTCTACTTTCTTTACATATTTTCACTAGATTTTAGACGTTCACTTAGAACAAGCTTAAAACAAAAAGTTCTTGTATTCTATATATTCCTTTAATTGATGCGCATATTTAAAATATTTTGTATCCCGAGAAACTTTCAATTCTTTGATTCTTTTTATTATGTTTACTTATTCAATCTATTGAAAAAACTTATTTTCTTGATATTCTTAAGATTTTTTGTTGTTTAAGATCTTAGAGTCAAATGTATTTTATTTTTTGAGCCAAAAATTTAGAAAATACAAAAATTTAAAAAAGAAGCACTTATTTAAACATTAAATTGTCAAATTTCAAAAGATTTGTTTAGAATTTCCGCAATTTCCAAAGTTCTCTAGTTTTTTTTATAAAACTTCGTGGAAGATTTTATCTCCTGCAATTCACTAGAATTTTCTAAGATACTTAGGAATGTCCTTGACAATTTTTAGAATTCTATAGGTATCTCTATGGGTTTTGTAATCGTATATTAAAGAACGTGTTTTATAATGGCCAATTTGGTGCACAAGTTCCCGGTGTACAAAACGAGCCGCAGATTTATCTGTTTTGAAATAAGCAAAAAATGTTATTTCGTTGTCATTTTTTTGTAAAATGGAAAATAAACTTTTTTTCCCTCTTGTGAACTCATTCCGGGGACATACTGTAGATACCTATAAACGACTCCAAATTGAGTACTCTAATGGACCTATTAAAGCGGCAAATTCGAAAAATATTCTACGAGATTCCTTTTTAGGATGCTAAAATTTCTCAAACACTATTTGAAACCTTTATCCTAGATTTTAAAAGACACGATAGTTATTATTGAAGATACAAATTCTAAAAGTAATTTTTATTGCATGAGTCGGAATGAAGAGGCTTTTAACACGTGTATCTTACAACGTTTTATCTTCTATGCTCCATTTATAGCTTATAAAAGAGCTTATTAGAAATCAACGATTAAATGTAAAAAAAAATACATTTGCTAGCTACTTCGACGTATCTGTACAATACCTACTCATGGCAAATGTACATTCTATGCGAATTTTATACTATACTTTTTCTACGACTGTTTGTGTGTATTTTCCACCTAACCTAACAGGTGCAAATTTCGTACATTGTACACTAGTTGCTACAAATGCAAAGAACTAAAGAGTAAATACATATACATGGAATACTAAAAAGTTAAAAGAAAAATCAAATAAAACCTCAAAATTTTCTAAATATCGAAAATATAGAATATCTTTAATGACATTTTTGAACGACAATTGGAGACTGGTCTTATTTTATAAATTATAATTAATAAAAACTACTTTTAATTTTATTTTCACTCTAAAAAAAAAACCTTTCTTACTTCCATTAAGTCGTGACAAAATAATTACGTTTGCTATGTTCGCTTCCAGGCATTCAAACTCCGGTGTGTGCAGTTTCCGGTGCAAAATTCCTCACAGATTCCGGCTGGGTCGACCTCCGGAATCCCGTTGACACCGACGTACCATTCCGTTTGTTCCGCGATGAAGGCCGGACTTTCCTACAGGTAAACCAACAAAACGTCTAACTCTTCCTCAATTTACTTGAAATGTCGTTCAAAGTGGGTCGGCGAGTCGGACCTCCGCACCAAGATGTCCGGAAGATTGGTACTCGTCTATCTCATGTGCCGGGAACTGGCGACAACGGAGCCTCTCACACCCACTGGTTACACACTTTTCTCGCCTTGTGTCGCCTTCAGAGTCGTGGGATCACCGACCAAATATTTAAGCAGTAAGAACTACTTTGCGTCTCTGGTAAAATTGGTACTATAAAGTTAATACTTTCTTCCAGATGTTAGCGAGGTGGCGTTTTCCCTAGATACTCAGTCTTCTTCCGGTGACTCTAACCGCCTCAGCGTGTCTGAGTATGTCGCTATTGGAACATGTAGCGTCCTCCTCGGGCTAATTTACGTCGCTTCCGTTTTCCTTTACGTGCATTTACGTAAACGTAACAAGAACCGCAAACCAGTTAGCCAAAATTTGAACACTGCCCAAGAGGGGATTGTGAAAAATAACCCTCTGTTGAAAATGACTCATTTTCAACCCCCAGACGCCATCTACAGCGAGTCCACGAGTTCTGACGCGGAACTCACACCGGACGTGGTGCAACACGGAGAAGACAAAAAGACTAAAACTGTGCGTACTTTTAATGGTATTTAATTACCGTACTAATTGACTAATTGAATATTACAGGCGCAAATTACTTCGGCTCTTATCCACTCTCAATATCAACGAAGTCATAGTTTTCCGTTGACTTTTGGTGAAGCTAACCATCAGGACCCCACCTCCATTGAAAAATTACCTGAAGAAAACGTTTCCATTGTCGAAACGTTGGAAGGGCGCGACGAACGAATCGATTCGTTGAAAGCGCTCTCGGGGACTGTAAGAAGGAAATTGTACTTCAATCCCGCTTACTTCGATCCCCAACTGTTAATGGTAAGCATAAAAAAGTTGATGACATCATCTGACACTTTTTATCAGGCGCCACCTCCCGCCGCCCTGGAATTCCTGGCCAAAATCCGGGAAGTTATAGCAATAGCCAAGCAGAAGATGGCGGCCAAAAGATTCGCACCCAGCCTCATGGGAATCCCCGAAGAAGAGAACAGCTTTAGCGTGGAGTCCGTTTACGACAACCCCAAACCAGCCATGAGTCGTAACAGCAGTATGATCAGCCTCAAGCGGGAAAACTCTCGCAGAAAAACGTGCTCGGGTTGTCCAGGTTGCCAACCCCAAAATTTGGGGCGCCTCTGTGGTAAAATTCCGGATCTTCCGTCTCTAGGTGCCTGCCAGAATTGTACCACTGGCGACTGCAAGCAACGGAGTATTCGCAAGTGGTTGGAAAATGTCCCGATTTTAAAAGACCAAGAGGATATCTATGGACGAACGCCGAAGAGGTTGAGGTCGCCCACTAGGTCGCTTCCAGATTGCCCGGTGGTACGCACGTTGTCTCCAAGACCGGCTTCCGAGAGGGCGGTATCTCCACTCAGCGACCAGTCGGAGAAGAGCCGTCGGAAAATTTTAAAACCGAAAAACCCACCTCCACCACCACCTTCTAGTGAACATCAGTATGATTCCGTTCCCGAGCAGCGGATGAGTTTGCCACCACCAGACATGATCCACGAAGCGATGGTGGTTGATCGGAGCGACGAAATTCGAATTCCCACTTTGACGAAGAAGCAGATGAAAGCGGTGATTGAAGAATTTGCCATCCAAAGAGGAATCAGCGTTGATCCATCGACTCGGAGGATTGAGTATGAGACAGACAGTCTGGAGAGGTCGGGAAATAAAGGATATAGTACCCCCAGCGAGTACGCGGAGTTGTCGTCTTCGCAGCCGAGTCCTAGTTTGAGTACAGCCTTGCCCATGGACGAAGAAATGACCATTCGCAACGCCGTTTTGGACAAAAATGGAGAAAACATGACCATTAACACAATTTCGAAAGGTGGTACAGATGATGACCACGACTACGAATTGATTGTCTTGAAGAAGGGCTCACTTAAGAAGCAGAGCTTCTACAAGCTGCCGGAATTGCTACAAAGATCAAATGGGTACAGTTTGGTGAGCGAGGTGTACGTCAACAACGGCTACAACTACAGCAGCGCCCCCTCGTCTCCGAGCGACTCCAACTGTTCCACTTTCGACAGACGCACCCTTAAAGTTCGGTAAGTCAACATATTTTCCCACTGATCGTCTTGATGTTAAAAGTCTTTTTCCAGCTACGAGGACGGTGAAAAACCCGGAAAACTCCTCATCGAGGTAAAAGACTGCGCCGACCACTACATCCCAGTGCACGACTCCGACGGCTTCGAACCCGACACTCTTGACCGCAAGCCCGCCAAGTTAAAACTCAAACCCGACGACGAATACATCGACTCCTTGGAGCGTCCCTCCAGAATCCTGCTCAGAAGCAACGGCAGCTTCAAGAAAGCCTCCTCGCCGCTCCCTTCTCAAAACAGCGGTAATTTTAACAGAGTCTTTGGCAGCCTCCGAGAGATCTACGAAGCGAAGACAAAAAAGACTCTAGAAGGTCGGATGTTGACGCTCGAGGATCGCCACTCAAAGAGGCAACGGCGTCTCACCACCATCGGCAATATCGTTCCTCCCGACTTGATTCCGCCTCCTCCTCTGGATGGCTCGCCCATCTACGAGAAACCAAAGCCACCAAGAAAAGTCCTCCCAGGCGGCGAGCCCGGAAAACCTCCTCTACCTCCAAAAAACGTGATTGGCAGGAGTGTCAACAGGAATATGGGAGGTAAAGTTGGCACTCCTGAGATGAAATGGCGCAAACAGGAAGATCCTGGATATTTAAGTGACTCGAGTGGTTCCCCGAAAGGGAAAAGTGAGAGTGAGGAAAGTCTGGATGGACACAGCGAATCTGGCGCTGAAAGCGTCGAAACGCATTCAGTTTTTTTTGGAACTTTCCGTAAGCCGAACTTCCTCGCGTTCGGCTCTATGGACAGTGGCGTAGATAGTATGAAGGAGTCTCAACATAAGATATTTATAGTTAACGAGAGGTCGTTTTCTTAAAACGATCTCCCATCTTCTTATTCTTTTGTATGTGATATAGTTTAAGCGGGCCGGAAGTGCAATCTTAGTCGATAATTGATGCAATATTAGGTTTAGTTAGGTTAAGGCGGCAACACACTGCTGTTCAACGCAGCTCGAGCCAAATAATTCTAGGTTAGATTAGAATCATGTGCAATTTTTGCTACCTTACTGTAATGGAGTACCTTAAGAAAATTTCACTCGCGTGATATCCAGTGCAATCAGTTCACGTGCAATATTTTATGTAGAGGATTAGTTTTATTTATATTATTTTAGTAAATTATATTCGTCCATAAGTATTTCAACACATGTATATACGAATTTGCAGATGGCGTAACGTGCAAGCTTCCACGTACCTGTGTTGTATAAAGTTGGGATTTGGGTCCAGGCTGGTACGGTTAGGAGGGTGGTGGTTTTTACTCGGTTTTGACTCGCCCTGTATATTTTGTTACATTACAAAAATAATATATTCTTGTTAAACACCGTTTTTTCATTTAACTTTCAACTTTATTTAACACAAAAGTAAAGAAAATTCTTCGGTTCTAACAGTCCCGTTTCTTGTTAATTCTTGCAACTAACACGTCGCTATCACTTTCTAAGTCCACCATCCTCAACATCAACTTCAAATCATCAGAAAGTTGACTCAATTCACTCATTTTACCAAGCGTCGCCTTTAACTCATTTGTAAGCTCATCCAAACTTAAGTCAGGTTGATGGTAAGACTTTGGAACGATGATCGCCCCCTTCATGTGCTGGTGTAAATAGTGCAACAATAGCATTGTTACTTCAACGTTTCTACAAAACAAATTTAACAAAAATTCAATTTGAAGCCTTGAAACTCACTTGCAATAGGTAACGAGGTGTGGCTTCCCCTTCAATTCCTCCACTTCAAGCACCGCTCCATCGAACAAAGGAGATATGTTCTGTACTAAAAACAATTTTCGCTCCGACCCTAAATTAATTTTACACAGAGAACAATCAACTTCTAAACGAAATGTAACATTCTTTGGAGCAACCACCACAAAGTCGTGTTTTTCGCCGCTGAATATTAAAGCCAGAACGTCTTTGATGTCGCCGTCGATGACTTTGTAAAGATGAACAATGGCGGAGTTCTCGGTGACATCTTGTGGCGTTAATTCAATAGCCGTCGGAAACTTGAGAAGAATTTTTCTGTTGTTTGATTGAAAGGTAACGGAACCGGAAAGCATGTGGGAGAGGCGATCGGTAAAACGAGGAATGGGGAAGACAATGATAATTCGACCGGAGCAAGAGAGGGAAGAAGTGGGTTTTAACGGGTCTGTAGCGGCAATTACGTAAGAGTTGTAGGTAAAAGCTGAGGACGATGTGGAGTCGAAAATTACCACAAAGTCGTTTAAAACTCTGAAAAAGAAAGAAAAGTGATTTTTAAGATGACTGGGAAGTTGTAAATTTACCGCTGGTTCAATTATTGTATTAATTTTTAATTAGCTCCGGCAATAATGATCGTAAATCTTCTAAGGTAATACTTAGGGAAGTATAACTACTGACATTATAACTAAGTAACATGTAAGAGCTCTTAATAAACGTGAATAGTTTCGACGCCAGCTGTTTGTCTTACCAACATCGACAGTGTTACTACCGATTTATCTTAGTTTGGCAGTTTTATCTTCTGTTGCAATTTCTTATATTCAACAGCCTAACGTTTATGGGTCATTCCTTAACTTAATAATCGTAAACAAATAATAAAACTTCTCGAAAAGTTAATAAGTCTCGTTCTGAAGACTATTTAAGTCCTCTTTGAGCCACTAGAACAAATGTGACTTTTCAATTTATTTGCAACTTTCTTTGTATACATGCGATAAATTTTCCTGGTTAAACAAACATGAGACGAGAAAATTGTGGCAATTTTTTAGTTTTTGGGATTTAGATTAAGTCCAATAAGAACTTTGTAATTCATGGCCGGAAGGAAAATCAATTACTGATCTCCTTCAATAGATAAAAAAAAAATTTGAGTACCTTTTCTGAAAGTTGAGATTTTCTGATCAAAACAAGGTGCCAAACAATAGCTTTACCTCAAAATATGTAATAAATGTATGTATAAATGTATCATATACCATTTTTTTGTTATGTCACTTTGAAAAATAGTTCAGGTTTATTTAAAATATTAACGTCATAAAGATTCAAAATATATCAGAAAAAAACAAGAATTTAAAAAAACCGCCTACTTTGATGCAAATTTTTACACTTATAAAAATTTGTGCTTTTTACACTAATTTCGAATGAATTGTACTTGAGCTGGGTAATGACTTATTTTGAAAACAATAGTATATTATAATACAAGTTTATAAGCAAGCCTTTAAAACACGCACGACGAGTTTAAGAGCACGACGCGTCAGCGGAGTGCTTTTAACGTCGTAAGTGTTTTAAAGGCGCTTATAAACGAGTGTTATACGCTATTTTTTATTATAACCTATCCATTTACAATCCTTAAGGAGCATTGAAAAATTGTGAATTTACCCAATAAAATTATCGAAGGTTGTTTGCGAATCGTTTTCGTAGAGACGGTTAGCAAACAATTGTTTGTTTACGTTGTTAAGCACATTTTTTCACGTTTGTAAAAATCCGTTCAGGAAATGAGTGAAGATCAGGGTCCGTCAACTCAAAGTATGAGAACTCGGTGCCAGGAATCTAGTTCAATATCCAAAAATTGGCGGCGCTGCACGTTATCTAAATGTCAAATGTCGGTAATGCAGGTTTTTATTCTGGATAAAATGTCAAAAAATTAAATTAACGTCTGTTAACGACATTTTTATACGTGTGAACGCTCAAACTGCTTCAAACGCTTTAAATTAGCAAATCGGTTTCTTTTTATGTAAATTTGGTGAACTAGGTATGTAGTAAAGATAACAATTTTAAATGCTTCAAATTTAAATGACTGTCCTGCGCAGTAACATAAAACGAGTTTAAAACATTTTACGCAGACGCACTATGGGAGACACATCAATTTCAATTGCAGACATGTCTGTCCTTATTTGAAATTAAAATACCACAGTCTTCTGTAAGAAATACGGAAGTATCCATAACATATTGATAATTTCATATCCTAACCTACAAATTTACTACTCATATCCTACAATGATGTAATAAATTAAATACATTATTAATTAGAAAATTATTAAATCATTGGTATCACAATACAAGTTTCGCTCCTAAATTTTTACCGCCCTTTGTAGATTTTGATCAGATAAGTATGTAACCCATAATATTGCTCGTTCTTAAAAGATTCTTTTTTCAAATATTGTGCTTGTATTTCGCCTCCCTGCTCCATATCGCTGGAAAGTGTCTTGGACTACTTTTTCTGTGACGGAAGATGTTCCACTTCCTTACTGCGACTCTGGAGTTACTCGAACTGCTGGTATGGACTCCTGTCCTGGTAGCTTCTCCGCATTTTTTTCTTTCTTCAAATACGGCGAAGTCAACCATCACCGTACTCACCCTCCCGCACTGGAAGTCAAAGATCCAGCATACCGCCTAGAAGTCAACCATCCAGACCCCTCAATCGTGCACAACACTTATTTTTCACCTTCTCTTCCACCGGTCACTACACATTCTGGCGCATAATTCACTGAGCCAATCTAAGGGCATTTATGACTACCAGTTATGTTATAATTATTACCACATATTACTGATTGATTACTTGATCATATACAATATGTAATAAATATGTATTTGTTTTATGGTTTTTAATAAAGGCATTTTTGTGGACAGAGATGAATTAAGGAACCCAAATTATAGCTTCCATGTGTTTCAGATTCATTTAACCTGACTCACTCCTTTTCCCTGTCCTTTTGTGAATTACTCATAAGTGGAAAATTTTGGAAAAGTGATGGCTGAGGTAATTATAGCTCTTATTTAATAAGAATTTTAAATATAATTTTTCTTAATTTATAGGAACTCTCTACTCACTCGTGTTGTTTCATTGGGTGCGGAAATCGGAAAAAACCTCTATTCCGGTTTCCGAACCCGAAACGGTTTTACGAACGGTTTACAAAATGGGTGGAAAATGTGGCCAGTCCCAAGTACCAAAACCTGACTGCTCAAGAAATTTATGAAAGGGGTTTTGTGTGCTATAAGCATTTCACAAATGATGATTTTCTTTTCGGTGGAAAACGCTTAGGACCACTAGCAATACCGCGAAATATTTCTGGTAAATTATTAATTAATGATACTTATATTTTTTTATTTGCAAATGTTTGTTTGAATATATCTAGCTCAACAACAGGACATTTCTGTTTATGAAGATGCAGGTGACAGTATTTCCGAAGGTTTTAACTCTGTTGCAACTGAAGGTATGTACCTAAGATTTGGAGTTTAGTTCTCCTGTTTTATATCAGTCATTTTATTATAAAAAGGTAATTAAAATCCTACTGTTTTATTGTCCCATTGACAATAACTGCAAATTAATTTATGATTCTTTATCTTTAGATTCCAAAAATGAGCCAACAAGTCTTCTGGAAGCGAAACGTAATTATTACATGTTGCTTCAAAATCGTGATTAATAAAATTACTTAATTTTCAGGCATTTCTCATACGCTGAAGCCACGTCGCTTATATACGGTAGAAGAAAAGCGCTTATATAAACTAAGCCAAGCGCTTAAAAAAAGAGTTAGTCGTTTAACAAATAAAATGCGATCAGTCAAGGCGGCAACAGCAATGGCTTCAAATAAGCAGTTTAAAAAAGTTATTAAGGGCATGACAAAGATGCAACAACGATTTTTTGAGAGCCAGATAAGGAATATGGGCCGCAAAACTTTTGGGAGAAGATTTACATTCGAGGACAAGGCAGATGCCATTGTCTTGTGGAAGAGCGGTCCTCGAACCTATAATCTTCTCTCAAAAATGTTTGTGTTGCCTTCAGTCAGCACATTGAAAGCAACTTTTAACAAAGTTCCAGTCCAACCAGGCATCTTAAAACCAGTTTTTGAACTTTTGGGGAAAATGGTCCAGAAGAGGGGTAATGGATTCAAATTTTGTACACTCATTTTTGACGAAATGTCCATCAAACCCCATTTGGACTATTTACCTGAAAAGGACATGGTAATCGGTTTTGAGGATGATGGTTGGACTAGAACGGAACATGTTGCTGATCATGTCACTGTTTTTATGCTTCGGGGGGTTCTCAAGAGGTGGAAGCAACCGGTTGCTTTTGCCTTTTGTAAAGCGACAATGAAAGCGGAAAAAATAATTCGTTTTTTTAAGGCAATTATAGCCGAAGCGGCAGAGATTGGTCTAGATGTCATTGCCTCAGTTTGCGATCAAGGAGCCACCAATTGTAAAGCGATTAATTCTCTTCTTGCGGATTCGAAAATTGGAAATAAAACAAACGATAATGTAATTATCATTAATGGTCATCAGATTATTCCAATTTTCGATCCACCGCATCTTTTAAAGAGTTTGAGAAACAATCTCTTAAATAAAGATTTAAAATTTAATTTCAAAAGTAATGCAATGGTGGCAACTTGGGACCATGTTCGGGAGCAATATCGTGTAGACCAACGCAGAAACTTACGGTGCATACCGAAACTGACATTACATCACGTAGATCCTCGAGATAAAAAAAAAATGAAAGTTTCGTTATGCACCCAAGTTTTTAGCAGGACTGTAGCTTCGACTATGATTGCCGACGCGGGCGGAGAAGGCGGGAGATGTTTATTACCACCTGAAGCACAAGAAACTGCTTGTCTGTTCAACTGTTTGGACCAGATTTTTGATAGCGTCAATGGAGGGTTTGGACATTGTCGTGGAAAACCTCTACGGGAGATGGTTACAATTAAATCTCCTCATTTGCGGCAGTGGATAGAAGGGAAAAAAATGTTTAATGAGATGGAATTTGTGAAATCCAAAGCTGGAGATTTGGTCAGACCTCCAGTTTTAGATGAATGGCGTCGGACTCTGGAAGGCTTTATTTTGATCAAAAAAACTCTCAAAAAACATGGGATCAGCTCGTTTCCAGCACGCGCTTTTAATCAGGATCCCATAGAGAATTTTTTTGGTCAAATAAGGCAATACGGAGTCAGAAACACAAATCCAACTTGCAAAGCGTTTATTCCCTACTTTAAAACGCTGCTAATAAGAAATTTTAATTGTTTTCACTCTCGTGGATTTAATTGCGAGTCAGACGATGACAATCTGGTCCAAACAGTTAGACATTATCTCGAGTCAAACACAAGAAATGATGGTCAGACACGGGCTGCTGTTGATCGATGGTTTCCTCCAGAAGTCGATGATGACGGTGAAGTGAACAACATTCATGTTTTAGGTTACATAGGCGGGTTTCTCATTAATAACATTTCACCTGAAAAGTTTCATTGTGAATTATGTCTATGTAACCTAAAACATTACGGCGATCCCGATCATCTTCATCATAGACTTGTGGAACTAAGGGAATACGACAGTGATAAAAAGCATTTGCAGTACATGAATATTGACGTAATTAAAGTTCTAATAAAAATCTACAATTATGTCAAGATTCTAGTACCATCTGCTATTTACCACTATCATATTTTAGGAAGAGTTATTAGCCACATTCGTTGTTCAATTGATTTTAATTTTCAGAATTGTGAGCACAGTGAAACAATTAAGTCTCAAATTTTTAACACTTTTATAAAGATATATATTTTTCAATATATAAAAGATTTAAACAGAATTTCTTCAGGAAAAACTGCACTTCCTGAAAATTCAAATCAGTTGCAACAAGAAATGCATAATTTGTGGAACCGTTTCCAAAAATAACAAGAAAGAGGCTACACGGGAAACACATTGTATGTAAGAGCATTGAGTATAAAAATAATTTTAATACTCAAGGGTAAGAGTAACAATTACACTGCGTTTTGGTACCCTAAAAACTGTTATGTGCAATAGGTAGATCACATTTTTACGTATGCTTTTAACCCTATCATGTTGCTTTTAAAAGCTACTGGTATGTCTTTTCAATAATACCAATTTTCAAATTGGATTCTTAAATCAAATAGCTATATCTTTGTTAGTAATAAACCTTTTTTTATTTAAAACTAAAGTTTTTACATTGTTTAAATACAATTAATTCAAAATTAAGATAAAAAAGAACAAATTTTTGTGAGTGTAAAAATTCGCATCAAAGTAGACGCCTAAACATGATAAACTGCATATTATTTTTTTTGTTTTTGTCATCCTTGTTTTTCCTGATATATTTTAATATTTATATCCATAAATACGTTAATATCTTTAAATAAACCTGGAAAAGAATTTCTTTTCTATGGTTTTTAACTATTTTTTAAATTGACATAACAAAAAAAATGATACGGAATACAAAGTTTTTGAGGTAAAAATATCGTTTGGCACTTTGTTTAGGTGACAACATAGCAATTTTAAAAAAGGATACTCAAAATTAGTTTGTGCACTGTTATTATTCCAATCTGGTTCTCGTCAAATTTCTTTGTAAAAATTGGTTACTTAATTAACTCTTTGTTCATTTAATTTATCTTAGTTATATTTGCTTATTGACAGTTATTCAGAGAAGATGACCCATTTCGAAACTCTATTCTTTAGATAATAAACATTCTGTTCTAAAACCCCTCAAATAAAAGATTGTAAAAACATTTTTCTGTTTAATCGTTAGTATTTATTGCGACGTTTAAATATTGACACCTGAGCTGGACCTGCCCCTAATTAATTGTGTTAAACATTTATTATATACACATTAACTATTTTATATCTAAAATCTATTTGCACTTGTTCGTTGTTAGTTTTTACATTTAGAGTCGGTTTACAAAATAATTCAATTAAAATTAAGTTAATCCTGCTAATTTGATTATTTTTACATGATTTTAATTTTTACTTTTAACATGATTTTAAGTATAGTTTATTGAAATTTAAGTTTTAAATTTAGTTTTTGTAAACCGGACCTTAGTTTTAAAATTAATAATTTTATTTTAAAGTTTTTAAATAATTGATATTGCTGATTCAAAAACAGTAAAAAAGGCTAATAAAGACATTTCTTCTAAAATTGCTTTTACTCTTCCCGCAAAAATTATTAAGAAACTTGACGATATTTTGATCCACACCTTTTAATTTAACATGGTAAGTTTTCCGTTTTTAGATGTTCAAAACTGATCTATTGTGTTATTGTTATGCTTACCTCTTCCTATTATTGGTTCGTGCAGTATTTAATGTTATTCTACGTTAAGCAATAAAAAAAATCCAAAACGGAGATACCTAATTGATGTTCCATTGTTAAATTGTGCAATATCCAAAAAATATGTGGCGCTGCTAAAAAGGCTCCTTGATATGTTCATATTTATGGAAAAAATTGAAGCATGTTATTTTCCATGAAAATATGACTATTAGGGAGAATCGCTAATGGAGTAAGGAGGGAAGAAAGAGTTACTGAAGACAACAGCAAAAGCGCAGCACAAGTGCATCAAGTTCGAATCCCGGCGAGAGCGTACTTTTGACAGTTTTTTTTCAATTTAGTTCCATATCCAAAAATTGGATGGCGCCACATTCATAGGAGACAACGGTAACTACGAAGCTGACGTTCTATTTTATAAACAAAAACCTTTTCTATGGTGAAGATATTAAAAGGCTAGCAGAACATGCCGAACTTCGATTAATTCTGAATCTATCCGACGCTGAGAAGTATACTGGTCATCCTTTCCGACGAACTTCATACGATTATGGCAAACAGTGGTGGCCATCGATGAGTTGAAACGTCAGGTGAGATGGAAATCCTCGAGTGTGGCTAGTAGCTATATTGAAGACTTTAAACAAAATAGTTGTTTCCAAACGCATTGCTGGTGTTCTGAACACATCGGTTGCTAATCAACTTCATCAAGAGCTATGGACGTCCAACAGAAGAATGAAAATGAAAAAGCTTCTACTAGTTATAAATTAGAAGCAACAAACAACAGTAACCAGCTTCAAGCGGCCGGCTTTGAAATTTCAAACAATAGTAATTGTAATTTTCATGTTTATATTATAAATAAAAATTGGTCCTGACATTTCACTATTTCTTGTTACCTAGACGACTTTAAAGCTTTAGTGTTTTAAAGAGCCCTTTTTGCACGCTTTTGCGTGTTTTAATTTAGAATTATGATGCAAGTATAATAAAAAAAAAGTTTTAATACATACTTGCAATATACCTATAACCTACTTGATTTAAAAATTAAATTAAAAAATTGGTATTTTTAAAAAGACATCCCCATAACTTCTAAACGCGACATGATAGAGAATTTAGGTAAACGGTATTTGTCGTATAAAAATGTAACTACTTAATGCACCTAACAGTTTTGAGGGTACCAAAACCTTTGACACGCAGTGTAATTAGAACTGAACGTCGAGAAGAAGTGGTGATGTGCCGCCTTTAAGTAAACGTTAACTCTACTATAAGGTAAGTAACATCAAGTGTCAAATTTGACAAGTTGTCTTCGCTCTAGTTGCATTAAAATAACTGGATCCAGTATTTGTTTTAAATTCCGGCAGTTCAACTAGAATTGATTCTTCTAACACTTTTACTCTTACTGACTTTAAATTTTTGCGTAATCTCTAATTAAATTACTTATCCTCAAAATTTGACACTGTAAAAATGTTCACTATTTGAGGTAAGTGGCAAATTGTGACTAGATTCTTGTCTTGCATACTGAAGGTTATATTGTTTTATAGAGACCCTGTATTTAATTAAATTGATTGTAAAATTGCGATTTGAACACAAGAAAGATACTCCCTCCGTTCGGAAATAAGTATCCGATTTTAATTTTTCTTGTGAAATAAAGTTTTGTTAAGGAAGATCTGAAAACAACTATGACTGACCTGACCTGCCCTGACCTGACCTGACAGTTACATCCATATTTAATGTGACTGTACGTGCAATTTTGCCAGTTGTTGTGTTTTTCCGACCGTAATAAATAATTCATTTGTTCGTCATTTGAACTAAAAAATTAAAACACCGGTTTGAAGAGAATATGGAAACTGCCAACGAAAGATAAACCCTAATAACCTAAACATAACCGAAAATGTACCTTTTACAAGAAAGCTTAAAGGGTGTTTTAAAGAATGTTTTAATCAAGAATGCTAAAAATTCAATTGTTGGATGATTTTCTATAAGCAGTCGGTTTTTAAGTGTTTATAAGTAATATAACTTGTAATTTTTTTATAATAATAAATTGTGACAAACATACATATTTTTTAAAAAGTGGACTTATTTTCAAACAGGTAAAAAGTTCAAATCGTACACTAATTTCCGAACAAAAGAAGTATAAAAAATGTAGATTGCAGTAGTGAGAGATGCAATAGATAGAGCAGACTTCTCTACCGATTGCCAATTCTTTGTTAGTCTTTTTATTCCCACCTTTTCCTACCCCAATAATTATTCAGTGGTACACGGCAATTTCTGCTGAAAACTGTAAAAGAAAAATTGTCGGAAACGGGGACGTTTTGGAACGCGAAATTTGGCCATTATATCACTGATATTGAGGTTAAAATATTTGTATTTTATTCGGATTCACCCTGTGGATCAAATACAAATTTTAGAATTCAACATTTTGTACAAATATTCCCAACTCTGACAATTTTAGTGCTGTAGTCGTCAAACTTAGACAGATTGCCATGTTTGAGTTGTTTATTGACTCCACTAAATAACCAATTTATAGAGCTAAAAATACAAACTTTAGAAATTCTCAATTTCAAGAGAAACAAAAAATATTCAACATTTAAAACCAAAATTCGACAATTTTAGTTCTCTAGCTGTCAAACTTGAACAAGTTGCTATTTTTAGGTTGTTCATTAGCTAACTCCTTTAAATTAGTAAATTATAGAGCAAAAAATACCAATAACTAGTTAAATACAGAAAGAAATGTAAACAAAAATTAATTTAATTTAATTTAATTCCACGAACGGTTTTAGACAAAACAAATTTTTATAAGTACGTTATCGCCATGAACAAAATAAAAAACATATAAGAGAATTAATTGAAATACGTGTCTGGCTACCACCAGAAGCAATAAAAGATGTTTCGATAAGCCTGACGTTATCAGGGACGTAACGAAACAAACCACAGAATTTCATGAAACCCGTGGAGTTTGAAATATGAAAGGTGCTTGTGTCGAGACCAAACTTCTTTTACATTATCGGTATAAGCGACACTCCCTCCTTATCTTCTTGATTATAGCCCAAAATCTCAGTTTCCTTCATCCATAACCTACTTACGCACTCTGATAAAAAACATTTGCAGGAAATTTATAAAGTAGTTCTAAAAGATAGCAAAGTTCGGTTAAAATTAACCAAAAAGTTTATTAGCGCACTCAACTTTGAATTACTTTTGTAATGATGTAACGGGTGTTCCACGGATTGCTGAACATAAAAGAAATCGATTTTTTCCCTGCTCTCCGGAGTCTCCAACTTAAGTTCGGTTAATAAAGAGTTCTTGTGCTTTTGAATAAAGATTTTATTTATTTTATGACTCAACGTTGTTACGACATTAATCAATAAATCGAATCCAAAAACGTGAAATTTTGAAATTTCGAAGTATAAGAATTGAAAATTAAGTCAAAACAAACCTTATTTTTTTACTTGCAGTATTGTAAATATGCTTTCCAAAGCAATTTTATGGTCAAGTTTACTGTTGGCACTTCTTATGACTTCAACAAGTGAGGTTTGTTTGAAAGGCTTTAATTTCAAAGGGAAGTTTTAAACTAGAAGTTTTTTAGCCGATTTGTCGTAAATATCAAATGCCAAAAATGGGCTTTAGAGCTAAGATCTGCTAAAGAAAAATATTATGTTCAACAATCCGTAGAACACCCGGTACTACAAAGGTGCCCAAAGAAAACAGAAAAAAGCCCAAAAACTTACAAATTTTTTTATTTAAACAATACTTTGGTGTATAATCTTTATTATAATACGGTTACTTTCTTTCTAAATGCCCTTTATAGTCGCCAATGTAACCTGAATTGCCAAACCAGCGCAAAAAAAAGATTGAAAAATGTACTTTGCAATTCAAAACCAATAAAATATTTTTAAACTAGTGTTATGATGGAAGCAAAATTTTACAGGGTGTTTTTAAAATATGTACATATATGTACAAAAATAGTGTGGGGATTCCTTGTAACAAGTTAAGCCTATTAAGGGAAAAAAGTTTTAGTAAAAGCGTTTGGTTTTCAAGATAAAATTACACAAAAATTTCAATAAATTTGTTTGTGCGCCACTGATTTAAAAGTGAACAAAAAAATCGAATTTCTGATTGCCTCGGAAACAAGTCATTCAAGATGCGTTTTTTGCAATAATGTAGAAACTACGTGGATTGGGATTAATTTTACCTTGTTAGTTTTTTTTAAAAATTGCTTTTTCATACTTCATACTCCTGGAATAGCGCAGAACTGTTTTGTACATGCATTTCAAAAACACCCTGTATACATTGATTATAACGAATCAATTGATAGATCAGATAGTGGCTCGTTTTATAAGCCGATCCGACTGTATTTATTTACGCATTTTGGATTAATAAATTTATATTCGAGAAATCGTATTTCCGCAAACAGCTTCCAACATCAATTTCCTGATCCGGAAATGCAAATGACTGATAAACAGTTGACAATAATTGAGTTTGACGCATCTGTTGCATGTTATTAAAGAAAGCCTTGAACTAATGGAAATGTTGCAAAGTCAGCTCGAAATAAACTAAATATGTTGCTCTTACAAAAATGGGTTTAATCGACTGTTCCAACATCCTGTATAACAATATACATGTAATTTAAACACTTGCATAGTACTAGGGGAAAGTCAGGAGCTAAGTACTTATCCTTGTAACACCATTCCCCTTTCACGTTGAAAGTGCTGCTGATACTACAAGTGAACTCAATAGGATCCAATTTTATGCAGAATGGACACTTATCAGAAGGACTAATCCATACAAAAATGTCTCTTCGCTTTTAATGCATTGGTAGAATTAGTATTTAAACACTCTTGGATTATTTCCGTTCGATAATGCCCAGCTGGTGCAATATGAAGAAACTTTTAATGAAAACTCGTTACCACTACATCCAATTTTCTTTCAGTAAGACGATACTATGCAGTAGTTAAGTTGTTTGTAGAATCTTTTCTCAATATTAATCCATGTAACACAAACATTTACTTTTTGCAAATTTGCAAACGCTCCCCTCCCCAGGTCCGAAATCCGCAATTCCGCAGTCCTAAATCAGGTCATTAAACATCCCTCCGTCGACAACGAGCGCCGCGACGCAGAATCGCAACCGCGTCGCCCTCATCGACCAGCAGAGCGTCGAGCGAGTGCTGCAGTGCGGTTCAGAAGCACGTTCATGTTGGAGCAGGAGAGTAACGTTTCTTGTTCCGACATGAGCCGAATCGACGCGTGAACGCCAAATTTATTATTGACATAATCATAATTGCAATCAAGAGTCTTCCATTTTGAGCGGAACATGTGAATCCGAGCCGACGACATTTATTATCTCGTAGATTACTTAGTGAAATGACCATAACACAACAAAGTGTGTCCACATTATGAGGTTACGAAGACGCAAGAGGACGGAGGAAAGCGCGTGGAGGGCTGTGAGGAGGTGCGTCGTCTTCTTCACCACCATCTGCGTTGTGCCCGTGCTCTTGGTCCTCATCGTTACTACAGACAGTTACATGAGGCCGGTGAGGCAAGCCTCGTTCGTCAGACCACAGGTTAGGCATTTTCATCAATCTTTTAAGCGGTTATGACCGAAATACACCTACAAGGTACATGTCACCATACTTATTATTGGAAAAGAGCAACGGAGGTCACCCAACTCCTTTCCGTTTCCGGTTTTCTCTAGACGCAACTTTATAAAGAAACGTTTTGCTCATTGAATGAAAAAGTTTATTCAAATCTTTATCTCTGATTAAAATTAATATCACGTGAGCTGGTGAAACTCAGTAAGAAACTAACATTTTTGTTTAAACAACATCTTTGCTCCACTTCCTTTGTTAAATGAGAGTCAAATTATTTGTGAAAAATATAATCATTTCGACAGTTTTCACCGACAAAAGTTTAATTTTTGCAAACCTTATTGATATTGCATTGTTTCCTTAAATTGGAAAAACAGAAAAACAGATTTTGGAATTTAAAATAAGTTGCTTTTGACAACTTTGCCTGTTATTTCAAAGACTCTTTTGCATAATTTACGATTTGATTGAGTTTCATATTATGACAACAGTTCAAATTTTCAAAATGTCTAAAAAATGAAAACCAAAATTCTATGGCCGCGACTGTTTCTAAATTTCCAAATTTAAACTAAATTATGAAGTCAAAGTTCGAAGTCAAATTTTTTATGGTAAATCTGATAAAATTTGACCAAACAAGAAACAGTTAAACATTTTAATAAATTATGAGTCGGCTTCCACAATAATTTAACTGAAATTAAGTAAATCTCGCAGTAACATTTTAACACGATGTTAACTATTTAATCCAAATTAAAGATTTAATTCGGCTTTTGAAAACTTATTATTATTATCGAAAATTTTCTTTCATGTTGTTAACGACAAAGTGATATTCGCAGCACCATGTTCATATTTTCATTGATTGTCATAATTAATAATGAAAGTTATGGCTGTCGGCTGCTGTTCATTGATAAGGTGTCCGCTGATAACACGTGAAGTCACCATTTCATGGACACGCATTAAAAACAAAAAATATGTCATTGTTAATATTTGGGGAAACTGTTGGTGCAGGTTTTGCCATCTTTGGCTGTTGTAATTAACTTACAATATTGTCATCTTCTTGTTTTACAAATTGCATCACATCAAAAGTATTGGATTATGATGTTTAATAAGAATGTTATTTGAATCATCCACAAACCAAACAAAACTTGTTATCGCTTTTATATGTATTTCACCACATTTAGGTATGGAATATTCACGCAAACATGTGTCTGTACAACTGGTGGATTTTATTATGAACTGTAAAATAACATATTAAGTTATTTGATAGCTCTGACAGTCATTTATGCTTGTCGTATTTAAGAGTTTTATTATACACTTTTACAAACACAATAAAATTAGGTTAGAAATGTTCAATAAAAAAAGCTTTTTATATAGAAGAAAACGTATGTCTATTATAAACTGATCTGACATCCGACAGACGTTGAGTCGTATGTCGTTGGATTATTTATTTACAATTGTTGAAAGTCCTAATTGCATTTATTTTAATTAAAAATCATATTTTAAAGTTTTTATTTGATGATAGAAAACAGTGAGGTTAGGTTGTCCAGATTTTATTTCACAGTGTTTACAAAAAGCAGCGCCATCTTGATGACTTTTTTAATTGAACTCCCGATATGTTGTAAATGCGAGTGATAACAAACAAAAACCTTCATCACATGAAATGACAGTTTTAATTATAAACCGTATCTATCCATATTAACTTAAGACCCCTAAGTAATTACAGTTCGTGTTGCTAGTTAATTTGATTCTTTTTTTTTGTTGAAACCAATATCATTTACATTGTTTATACCGTATAATCCTCTGATCCACAAACTTTTTATTTAGAGTAGGCTTTTTAAAAACGTGACAGAATTTTAATATTTGTCATTTGATTAATTTTCAATTGATTTTTAATAAATTATTGAATCTGGAGTTTATTACGACACATTTCGTAATTTAATTTTCATTAAAGAATTGAGGTTATTCTAAAAACAAAAATATCACTCCGACCTGACTTCTACATATGTTTGTCTCTCTCCTTCATGGGCTACCTTAAACAAACATTTATAAAATTTACCGATTTACAAAGGAGCAATTTAAGATATATCAGCAAGCCAAGGAATAAGTTAGATACCTGTAATGGATTAATGTCAATTAATCGCTCACAACCAAGTGACAAAATTTTCAGTAAGTTCAAAATAAAAAAAGTTTATTTCTGATGCACCTACAACTTGGTATCAAAGTGAGAAATAAGACAGTTCTTATTTAACATTCCACAGAAATTGTAGGAATTGATAAAATCTGCATTATTTAACTCGCTCTGCAGAAAGACCAATCAGAGAGCTGCATTTTAAATTTGGCGCCTACAAAAATTAGTTTAGTTTTAGTTTTTGGGACAAAACCAACCGTCAAATGTGAAACGAACTCTATGATTTCCATAAAACGTCAACTTTGCAGATTTGAAACATTAATCATAATGACATTATAGTTTTTTATTATTATTATTATTCACACTAGTTTTTCTTGCCAAGAAGTAAAAATTCTGTCCAAAATTCTATGACCAAATGGGTACGTCAAGAAGATTTACAATTAACTGTGACATTTTAGTCTTTTTTAATGGTGCAAAAGATAGAGAGAGTTGAGAAGATCTCAATTAGTTCACTTTTTTTTAATTTTACTGAAGTAATATGTAATTTTTAGTTACTTAGGTTACCACAAAAATGTCAACTTTTAGCTTTTTACTTACTGCCCTCCGTAAACAAAAATGATAGTAATCGTAAGTAATATTCACTCTTAAAAACAGTAAAACATGATAGCAAGTAAAGGCCAAACTAATTTTTATAAAAAAAAACAGTATTATCCTAAACAACAAGCTTTATTTATTCGACACGCGTTGTAGTTTCCATAGAAGGACAAGTTTTGAACGAATAACATATCGACTATTCAATTATTATTTTGTGTACATTTTATTAGTCATACAGTTTTGAGTAATGTCAACTGTCACTTGACATGCTGAGTGTGAAGTGACCTTTAGGGTCCCATCAAAAAATCAATTTTGACGTTTGAAAACATCACTTTTAATGATAATAAAGTATGGCTTACAATTTTTAGACATAACAATCCTTTCCCAAATTCCGTGACACTCTAAACGTCCAATAAGTATAGAAATTAACCAAGACCTACTCATTTTAGATTAATATTGATGTGAATCACTCTGTGGAAATTCTCTACAAAGCAACATATGAATCTACTCAGTCTAATCAATAAAAGGTCGCTTAATTAAAATCTCATATTTTTAGCCGTTCATGCAAAAAAACAAATGATTACAACTGTTAATTATACGGTTTATTCTACTTTTTGTTTTTTTTTAGAAACGCCATAAATTGGTTCTGGTATAAATCACTATAACTTCTTTATTTAGAAAAGTAACATGCGGAAAAACTAATTCCTGCACATGTCTCTTCATATTAATTGACAGCTTTTAATACGGGTAGCTCGACATTATATTATTTTGATTTATATCCCATCATGTCGGTTTGTAGCAACTTAAACAAGCATTATTAGATAAAAGAACTGAAAGCCTTAGATGAGAGAAAATTTTATGTTGCTTTATGTGTAGAAATTTACGACTCTGAGGTTATTCGAATGGATACTTTGTATACAGGGTGTAATGGAAATAGATCGCAATAAAAAACGGAGCTATGCCTATAGGCTGTTTCGTAGATAAGAGGCAATTTCTAAGATAGATCAGGATTACTAAGAGTAACGAGCTTTTGCAGTTCGTTCTTTTCGTATGACTATTTGCGTCTTCCCTTTTGTCAACGAGCAATAAAACTTTTCGCTCTAAACTTATAAAGAAGTATTATTTTTACTATAATTATGCTATAGAATTTAAACAAGTCTGCTGAAGAAATAGTGTTTTCATCTCGTGTACACATTAAAAAAATTACATAGCTAAATGAGTTTTTTTTAGTTCGAAAGGTATTTATTGATATTTTATTTGTTTTTTTTTTAAAAACATTCACCAAACATAAAAATCAAATTATCTTAGATTTTTAAAAAATCGATATTCTCTGTGAGAATCTACTTTGAAGTTTGTTGTTATTGTCAAATCCATTTTTAATTTAATTAATTAGGGACATCGAAAGAAAGGTATTGAGTGTTCAGTTGATAGCACTCAATGTAAAAATTATCAATATCTTTTTCGTCTCGCACAATGTAAAATTCTGGTCAAATTTGAAACAAATTTGAAAATTCTGGTCAAATTTGAAACTTTGACAAATAAAACGTCAACTTCCCAGTTAATTATATACTATATACGTCAACTATCACATTTAGGATGTTTTGTTTTGCTAACCTTAATAACCCTAGTAACATTTCTTTCTATACCAGAGCTCATTACTATTAATCCACTCATTAAAAAGTTAAGTTGGCAGCTGCTCCAAGCAATTTTGATCGGTAACAGTTGGCAACAAAAGCGTGTAACCTTGAGGCAACTCTGGCATGTGCAGAAGTTAATCGTCCTGCGCAAGATTGCCAAAACTTTGCAACAAATTTTTAATTAATTAATACACTCAACTTTGCCAACGAGTTAACCTCAAAAATCGCTACATTCAAATTTCCCCTAATTTTTTACCTAAGTAATTGAAAGTTTAATTTACATCCAAAAATTTTCGAAAATGTACACAGAAGAGTGGACTGATAGCCATGAGCTGCAAGATGTTTCGCAGATTGCTGAACAATAGGAAATAAAATTAAAATTTGAATTCAATTTTTCCCGCCCTTACAAACCTCCAAATAAAATTCGGTTAGTGGTAGATTCTGCTTTAAAGGATTCTTAATTCGAGAGCCATTAGGATTCAATGTTTTACGGCATTGTGCAAAAAATCGTATTCAAAATAATAAATTTTAAACTTTCCGCTCGAAATTTCAAAGTTGGTATAATTGAAAATTGGAAAGCTGTCACGACAATCTCATCAGTTACAAAATTTTCGAAATTTCGAGTGGGAAATTTGAAACTTAAGTTGTTTAATTCCATTATTTTAATCATGTCGTAATAATATAAAATCCCCAAAATAGCTCTGATATTAAAAATTCTCAGCACAATCTGCTACTAACCGAATTTAATTTGAAGATTTAGAGTCGCAGGAAAAAAAAATAAATTCAAAACTCGACGTTATTTCCCAATGTTCAGCAACCTGCAAAAACATCCAGTTCTATACAGGGTCCGGCAACACTTGTGTCCACCCCCAAAATCATCTTTAATTTTAAAGATAAAACTTTCAAAATTTGCATACGCTCACAGTTAACAAAGCTCTAGAAGCTGACGCAAAAATTTGTTTTTTATCACTGATAGTTTTGGCGTCGCGACGCTTTGAAAATGTAATTTTTAAGTAATTGTGAGGGTTTGTGATATCAACCCCTAATTTAATTTTTTTTCAATATAAATATGTTTAAAATATCTCAGTTGTTATTTTAAATTCAATGCAAATTGTCTTCAAAATTTGAGAAAAAAATGCTGTTTTATCAAGTTAGTTTCCAATTTCATTACGTCAAAATTGGGAACTACGTTTACACCCATCTGTCAACATCTTGTGTCACAAATGACATCTATTCTTTGGCTCGCTTTAGACTGTAACAAAAGTCTTACTTGGTGAAATTGTCGCTTTGTCGATGTTAATTAACGATTTGTGGTGTCCATAAAGTGCAACATGCCCGTGTTAATCAAAATTAGCCTTTATAAAAGTGAATGAAGTGACTTGTGAAATTTTGGTGTAAACGTAGTTTGCCACTGCGCCGTCATAATTTTGAAAACTAACTTGATAAAGCAGCGTTTTTTTCGCAAATTTTAAACACAATTTGTATTTGATTTAAAACAAAAATTCAAATATTTTTGTTACAGTTATGTCGAAAAAAATTTGAATTCGCGAATATTTCCACAAAAACTCAAAAATCGCTAAAAATTAGACTTCTTGGGCGTCGCGACGCTAAACAAACCGTGATAAAAACAATTTTTTTGTCAGCTTCTAGTGCTTCGTCAACTGTGAGCGTATGCAAATTTTCAAAATTTTGTCTTTAAAATTAAAGACGATTTTGGGGGTGGACACAAGTGTTGCCGGACCCTGTATAGTACAGCGTGTTTCAAAATAATTTTTCGTCTAGCTAGCTTTGTAATATAATTTCTGCTGTGCCGCTAATAGCGTTTTGAGTTTGCACTAATTCTGTGACTTCGGACTATTGTCAAAAGTGTCACTTCAAAATCCGTAACAGGAAAGACATTTAACAAACAAACAGCAAAATTGGGCAGAGATTGAGTTAATTTTATCTCTTCAGCGATTGAGATGTCCTAGTAGCCTCTACATAATTAATTATCAATAATCATTTTTTAAAACTATTTTGTTACCAAACCATGTTATTAAGTTATGCAACCACGTTTCTAGTCATTATCTTTGTAAAGCGGCATTTTCTAATTTGCACTGAAAATTATTAGGAGCTTAGAAAAAATTCATTTTGAAACACGGTTTATTTTAAAGTTCTAGTTTCATAAGATAAAAGGACAACTATAGCCCCTTTATTGTTGTTTTTTTTGCTTTTCTGTATATTTTTTTCTAGCAGTTTTTCCTCTTGTTACATATTGATTTTCTTATTACTTATTTTTTTTTCTATTTTTTTTATTTATGTATGTATAAATTTTTTGGTTTACTAATTTGACGTGAGCCTATCATATGCATTTTGTAAGAACAAAATAAATTACATAAATTACGATATATTTTTGATACACGTATTCCAAAATTAACATTAGGAATTGGTCGGCGAGTTTACTAAGAGACAGCTCATTGAACACACTGGAAGTGTATTTCATACTATTTTAACGTTTTTAACGTTTTTTTAGAACAATTTTCATTTGGGGACATTTTCACAGAACGTTAGAATTGCAAAGTTTTGATAAGCAACTGACAGAAGTACCAACTCACAAAACAGTGCTTTAACGAGTTTTTTTTAAATCGGTAACATCGAGCTTATAGACTGTTTTTTTAATATTGTTTAATAAATAGGACACTACGTAAAAAACTGTTATTGTGCATATGAATACATATTTATGACAAAAAATGTACTCCAATAATTTTTAAAGTTTATAATTTTGAACCAACCACGGCATAATTAACACAAGAGATGGACAGGAAATTTGAATACCCTTCTGAGTCATTTGAACAAGCTGGTTGGCCTGGACTTATCGCATCATAGTCGTTTTACGATTTTTTTTAACTCACCAATAAAAAATACGATTTTTTAAATTATTATTTGCAAATAAAAACTAAATAAGTTAGCTTTGTGTACTTAATACATTAAATTAAAAATTAAAAAGTACTAAAATGTAACTCTTATTAGATACCAAGCTATGGAAAATTTTAATCAAATCCGCCAATTCTTGACAAACTAATTCGCATCTGATTATTTTGAGAGAAAACATTCAGTTCCGATCTTGAATTACTTTAACCAAACCACTTAAGGCCGTAAAATCATACATCGCATATTAGTATTAAGTACTTAGTATAGTACATACATAGACGAGTTTAATTCACAACATAGTTTCTCCAGCATCGTTTACAATAAAAAAGTTTATGCGCCTGATGTTTCTCACTGGACTCGTTTTATATTTTCGCGAACCATAGAGACACTTTTTATAACTCCGTAAAAATATTAACCAGCAATAAACATATAAGTAAATGGTTCATGTTTTATGACATGTCATGCACAAATATTGACCAGAACCAAACGGCCTCCTATTGAAAGAAACGCTGCTTTCACCTTTTTTCTTCTTCAGTCTTCAGTAAACACAATTCTACATGTATGGAAAGATCAAACTTACTTTTTGAATACCATAGCGTGTACTTTGACAGCTGCCAATTTTGAGGTAATTAAATGGAAACAAAAAATAGAAACAATACGATTTAAACATAATGGCATTGTGAAACTCTTTCATTAAAGTGTTCACAAAATTCTCGGTTTAAGAATATCAAATTACTTGACAGAAACAAAAGATTATTTTTTCAATCAATGTCTAAAGCTGACTGTGGATAACTGTTTTTTGATCGCATGATAAACATATTATTCTAAAGGGACAAAAAATCCATTAAACTATTTGAAGAAGGGTAACTCGATGTTAAAATGTGTTCTAGTCTAATCAAATAATCGATATTACCCACTCATTTCAGATTTCCAAAGATTTGCTTTCTATTTCAAGACAGTCTAACTAAATATTAACATTGCGCCAAAAACGTCATCAATGCAACCGGAAACTTTAATTACACACATACAAAAACCGCCACATTAAATAGAAACATCCGCACGATGCAAATTATCTAATGACCCGCATTGAAAAGCCCCAACCCGCCATATTGATTTTCTTTCACAACGTAATTTATTCCTATTTCCACAACGAAAAAAATATTAATGTGGTCAAGGATTCCTAATCATTTAAGATAACTTCAAGTACGTGGCGTTCGAAAATCACAATCAATCGTTTTTGTTTGTATCAATCTGGTGCCTAGCAATTGATTGATTGGTCGTAATGAGGTCAATTATTTGTTTAGTTCGAACATGTGGAACAGCAGGAGACGAACCTCGGTAATTTGACAGCGGTAGAAAAGAGGTTAGAGAGGCGGAGGATACATCTGAAGAAGGCCTGCAAGTATCTCGGACTGAACATTCCAGGGAACGATTCACTGCATAAGCCGAATCCTTGGGAGTTTCTGGTGGACGCCAAACATCGACTGGTTTGGTGCAATGTGTTCAAAGCGGCGAGCACCTCGTGGATGTACAACTTTAACATTTTGGCAGGGTACGTGAAACTTTATAATCCACTCAGAGTACGTTCATTTTATTTGTCGAACTGATTTGTATGAATATTTTGAGTGAAGTTGTCTATGATATGTATAATGAGTTGCCTATGTAGATAAAATGAACACCCTGTATTTTTTACTTTAAAATGGACATTTTCGATCACCGTGTATAACTATCCCTTCTCCAGGTACAGCCCCAAGTTCCTCAAAAAAAGCAAGGTGGTGCCTCTGAGCCTCGCTCGCCAGAAGTACCCCCGTCCATCTCTCCAGAGCCTAAGAAAAGCATTCAACAATTCCGTCTCGTTTCTCATAACCCGTCATCCGTTCGAACGTTTATTGTCGGCCTACAGAGACAAGTTGTTGTTTGCACTACCCCACACCCACCACCGCAAACTAGGCAACGAGATCATCATCAAGTACCGCGCCAAAGTTAAGGTAGGATCACCACATTCACCGTCTATAAACTAACTTTCTTCCGTAGCATCAGAAAGGTTTCAAAGCTGAGAAGTGGCCAACATTCCCAGAGTTCGTGTTGTATCTTCTTGACTGCGTCAAACAAAATCAACCGTTGGATATGCACTGGACGCCGATCACAGAGTTCTGTACACCATGCATGTTCGATTTTGATATAATTGCTCACACGGAGACGTTGCAAGAAGATCAGCAGTTTTTAATTAAGAAAGCTCATTTAGAGGGGCTGGTGGAGCCGCAGTGGAGGAATGCCGGGCATGGAGCTACGGCTAGGCAGATTAGGAAGTACTACATGCAGTTGACGAGGTCACAGATTCTGCAACTCTACCATATTTACAGGTGGGATAATATCTGTGGTCTTTACAAGCAGAGAAAAGTTTCTAATTCGTGCCATTTCATAGACTTCGAGACTAGTCTTTCGGGAAGTTTTAATAGTTCCTTATTGATTTAGTTCAAGAATACATAATACAACTCTATTTAGGTCTTAAATTTTAAGGCTATAATTTTCGAACAGAACTTTATAATGAAAGAACGCAGACGTTGGACTTAAAAATTTTCAGTTACTCTACACTCCCGACTGTTCGCCTCAAAATGTGTCTTCTTAGTTTGCAACGAAACAATAATACACTAATGTTCAGCAATTTTGGCGAAAGAAAGATCGGTAGCGTTTCTATCTAATGGATCGAAATTTTGAGTAATCACAAAAAAGCCAAAAAAAAATACATATTAAAAAGTTATTCATGTCCAATTCCAAAATGTTTAAGGAAAAGAAACATGCTTAAAACCCAAAAAGATATAATTTATTGAATGGCACAAGGTGAGCGGCGCAAAAATGCATTCTAACGGTAATTATATGGATAAAAATCATTTTGAAATACGATGTAGTAACAAAAAGAGCACCCTTACAACTCGACTGTAATTTTTCATTCTTCATTGTCTCAATGGAAAACTGTCGTTTATTATCAATTATTGTCATTAAGTCAAATCAAAACCGAATCAATTCATTGGATTTTGCTAACAAGAAAAGCACGAAACACAAAAAATGGGGCTTTGAATTTCCTGCTTAACATATTTTTTTTATTTTGTTCATGGAAAAAAACAAAAATGTACCAATTAAAATATTCCAGGGTAACTTTTTTCACGGTTCAGTTTAACAGTTCAATCAAAATTTGAAAGATACGGATATGCGCCATCGTTTTTATCAAATATTAAATAATAAATGCCCGGGTCTTATATGGATTTTAAAATTTCCTTTTTTAAAAAAAATTGTAATTCTGACTCAAAAAGCCAAATTTTTTAAGGACTGTAACTCTGATAATTTTAGCGCGAAAGCAACTAAATTTGAAAAATATTACTTATGTAAACTTGCTTTTATTAACCGTTTTCAATTGCGAAATCATGTACAGTATGTCCTCGGATTGAGTTCACAAAGTTTATTTTAATTTTACAAAAAAATGACAAAATAACATTAACTAACTTACTTAAAATACTAAAAAAACTGTTTAGGTACGTGTTGCAAACAACATTTTTCATTAAAATTCCCAAAAACACATTCAAACCTCTTAATTAATGGTACGCTTCGAATTTTAGTTACCATTTCACCCTTGTAACCATAACATTGTTTAAAATAAACACAAATAATAGGAGTAACGTCTTTTATACAAAATGCAAAATCATAAATAAATATTAAAAACGTCAAAAAAGTGTTAGATTTCTTACTTTCAAACCTAGTAATGTATACATATTAATGGACCTCTTAGATCAAATAAAGTTGCTTAATTGTTGTCTTGAACCACTACGCTCTATAGTTGTCATGCCAATTTTTTAGGATTGAGTCCGAAAAAGCCTCATTTTATGGACTTCAATGAGTCCGTAAAATAGGTATTTTTGAAGCGTAAACAAAAAAGGATTGATTAAAACTTATAACTCGAGAAAATATAACGCCATAGTAATGAAATTTGGAAAGACCGTTAATTTAGACTTATTGTTAGTTACCAACTGTACCAAATTGCAAACTTATAAAATCAAAAAAGAGAAATTTAAACTCCTAACTTTTTAATTTTGAAAAAGAATCCAAATTTTTTTAAACTGCCATTTATGCAACTAGAGACGGAAGTGGTTCATTTAATAACTTGCCATTGTGCATTTAGTCTAAGAAAAGATAAAACCCCACATTTATTTTCTGTCTTGACCACCATTTGCTCCGTTAAAGAATTGAAATGTACCTTAAAATGTAGGGGAATATGTAGTTATTTAAAGAGTCAACTAAAGCAAATCGAATATAAATTATTATGGCCCAAATCATGTAAAAACTTCCTGTAAATAGTGTTACTTGGAATTAACTCAAAATATTATTGTAAAAATTTGTATTTAAATAACTTTTCTATAGCACAAAAGTTCCCATTAAAAAACTTAAGAATGCATACATTTTTTTGTTTGCAATTCTTAAATTCTTTGTTTTCTTAATGCAAATTTCGATTTTATTTTCATCAACTGACAGCTAACTGGCACCTTGTAAACATGTGTCTAAACTTGACAAAAAAACATTTTGCAACTGACTCCTTTACAACTAGTCAACGAATTTAATTGATCGCATTGTATAGTTAAACCAGAGTAGTAAAAAATGACGAGTTCTTGGCTAACTCACAACAAAATAAAGAGTGCGATCAATTGAATGATTAGTGCAGTTGGCTATAACTGGGTGTACGTATGTCTTTTCATAAAATTTGACATTTAAACGTCAAGTTCAGACACACGTCCGCAAGGTGCCAGCCCAATTACTCTGTAAACTGTGATACTTTCTTTTCGTTAAATTAATTCCCCGTCACTTATTTAATTTCCGATTATAAATTATAGCACCATCTCCAGTGAAATCCCCGCTCAGAGTGTCGTCAACTGTGACAAAATTGCCAAAATAAGTATAAAATCCAATAATCTCTACAATAGCGCCAATAAACTCACTGACTCGTAAACCGTTGCTCAAAAATCAAACACCATCACTGTCAATGAACAATTTTATCTTCATCCTGCCATCACTTTCCTCGGCTAAATCCGCAACTTTTCCCTCCGCAATCACGCAACTTTCCCCATTATTAATTGTCGTTTTCCGTTTCCAGATACGACTTCGAACTTTTCAATTACTCGTTGAAAGGCTATTTGGAACTAGGCCAGCCCGACGATGACCCCTCAACGCTACTAGCGGCCATAACCCTCAAAGATTTCCCTCAAAACAAAGATAATCCAATGCCGCAGCTCTATCGATGAGCGTTCGCAATACTTTGACATTGTGATAATTAGGCTTAGGTTTACGTAAGGTTTTAACTTGTTATTATAAATTTTCAGCATTAGCACTGTTACATTGTGATAGTTAGTGTGTTACTTACACCGTAAAAATAGATTCGCTTTATTTTGGTACTTACATGGAGTTTTTATTGTTGATTTCCACACCGATGATGTATTTGTCGTTGACGGTCTTCTTCCAAACTTCGGCCAAACACACAGAAGTTTCATTGGTTTTGGCTACTTCTTCACGGAGCTGTGAAAGAACTTCTCTGCGATGGTTAAGAGCTTCCTCGAGGTGGGAGTTTTCAGATTTGACGACTTGCAGCTTCGAGCGGAGGAATTGGCTGATCCGATCAGAGTAGTCCAACTCCAATTCGATGTCCATGATCTGAAAATTTTGAAGTCATTTTAGTTAATTTAAGTCTCTACCTTCATAGGAATTGGATTGCTTGCGCTACTAAACTCGAAAATAGTTAATTTAGTCACTAATTTTTTAGAGTAAACATGAATAAAGAAGATAATGAATTATGCTTCTTCGTTCAACCAAATAGAAATAAACATGAGTGGCACATAATCAATAATTAGATATTTATCAACACAACAATGAAGCTACTGGAGCGCGTTCCAACATGGCTCCTATGGACGTTCAAATGCATTGGCATAATACAACCTGACAGCAATAGCAAACTTGGGAAAGTCGCCCCTATCATATTCTGGTGTTATTATTTCACAATTTTCATCAAAACGCTCGTCCATTTTGAGACAGTAATCTATGACGAATTGTCTAACGTTACTAAATACGCCGATCAAACAACCATTGGAGTGAGCAGTATAGCAATGTGTATGAACGTAGTCTTGTTTATCCGCAGAGACAAACACCTGAAAAAGTTGTTTATCAAGATAGAATCCACCACCAAACGAATTTCGTCGTTACGAAGAAACACGAATGTTCTTTTAGTTCTCGTCTTGACAAATCTCATGATTGCAATCGGTGCAGGTATCTTTATAGATTTTGAGTACCACTTGCTCTTCTTCATTCCAATTATGGTGACAACTTTCGAAAACGTCTTCATTGGAGTTATTTTAGAAAATCTACAAATTCAGTTTGAAGACATAACAACAGCATTAAAAAATAGAAAAAAACTTATTACTGTTTCACAGAAAACATGTGAAGCTGTGCTTCTTACAGAAAAACTGTCACAATTACATTCGTGTTTAGTCGACATCACTCTTGAAGTAAAGAGTGTTTTTGCCAAAACGACCTTTTGGAACATAGTTGCATGGTCGGCTCAAATTACAGACGAAGCTTATTTTTTTGTTTATATGTCTCATCGTTTATCTCCAATCTTGTATATATTCTTTTTTGCTCAATTTCCACTTCTTCTTTTCTACTGTTTTTGGATCTACTTTCAAATCTTGATATGGATGAATGTACAAGATGAAGTAAGTATACAAGAGATAACTACTTTTTTGATTGACGGGTATTGCAGGCTAACCGCATTGGAAGTTCCGTTTTTGATCTCTGGAACACCTATGTGTTAAAGTACGGAATTGACGATAAAGTAAGACATCTACAGTTAGTCTCAATGAGGCTGTTAAATACAAAGTTAAATTTGAAACTGAAAGGTGTGGTTCCTTTAAATTGGACCTTCTTGTTTACGGTAAAATTTTATGAGTTTAATGAATCTACTTTGATGAGACTTCACTTGTAGATTATTGCTCATGTGGCGACTCATGTCATAATATTAATACAATTTAAGATTTGAAGACTTATACTGGATATGAGAAAATGTCTTTGAAAACCTACCAAAAATTTTAAATAAATTGGACATCGTTCGGTTAATTAATTTATTTTTTACTATACACAGTGTCCCAGAACTCGAGACCCAGAGAAAAACGGCTTAAGAAGGCAACAATTCTGAACCGAAATTTCGAAACAAAAATTTTCTAGCTCAATAAATAATCGAATTAAGACAAAAAAACGGTAGCCAATCCAGAAGCTGAACAGAATTTGAAAATCGGCAACTATGGACACATACTATCGTCCATTGGTCAGCTGAACATTACACTGTCGTTGCCTAGAAAATTTTACTCACTCCATCTCTAGAATAAGCTTCCGGGATTGGTTGTTAATTTTTTATCCTTTCTCGAATACCATTAAAATTAGACAATTTTTGTTTTGAAATTTACCATCTGTACAGCTGCCGCACCCTCCCTTGCTCTTTAAGTCATGAGTTCTGGGACAGCCTGTATAGATCTTTTGACCTGTAACACCCTGTATATTAGGTTTATCATAATTTAGTTAAGAATCGGTAAAAGATTTTTTCTATTTCGCGTTCATAATGAAGATATTTCGATACGCGTTTGAGCGTATATCGGTATCGTAATGGACCAATCCCGTGCCAATATTTCCAGGAAGTTATATTTTTCTTAGGTTTGCAGCAGACAAACCGTCAACCTGCCGTCAAACGTTGACAATTTAGATTTTGGTTTTGAAAAACCATGATAAATCGATCAATACACTATTATTTTTTGTTGTACTTGGCTTAATAATTCATCACAAAAACTCTTTGGATGCAAGAGAATCATCATGATCATGATCAACATCTTCGCTCTCTTGGCTCTCTTGCGCTCTGGTAACTTTAAAACGTGACACCTGTCAAACTGACTGAAATTAGATTTGGCTACTTTGATTTTTTTTTCCTGAACATTTTGCAAATGCCAACTACCCTAAAATTCCCTAAATTTCAAAATCAAGTTTTTTCGTTTAAAATAAGGCGAAATAGAAAAAATAGCGTATGATACTTGTTCATAATGCATTTTGTTCATGTTCATTATGAAACGTGTTTCATAATATATAGTATTTTTGTCTCAATCGACCGCCATAAATGCGAGTTTAGAAAGTTACTAGTACACAGCGGCTTCTGCCAAATTTGACATCTTTAACATTTTATCAACTTTTCACCAGGTATCGGTTTGTTACTGTAACAACCTCTACAGTAAGTCAATCACATTATGCTTAAAATAGTTTTGAGATTTTTATTCTTCCTCCAGTGGCCAATGCTATTCAATGTTCATGCGAATTCAAATGCGTTTATTATACATACCACCCCCCAATGTGTAACTTTAAAGATATGAAATTGTCAAAGCAAATTTTTTAATCAGTAGTTCCACAACATTTTTGTGCTACTTTTAAAAAAAGATAAAAAAATGTAAGCCTATACTTCCATGATTTAGGACACCCAGCTCATAAGTATTAGGTAGAGTGTTTTAAAATAGTATATTAAAACACCGAGTTTCATAAGGCAAATTGTAAGGTACGAATCCAAGTTTATAAAACGAGCGGCGAATATAATGGATGAGTGCCTTAATGGCCTTATGAACGAGGTTTTTATACAATTTTTTCTAATTTGTTGTTGTAACAGAGCTATTTTCGCTATTTCCTCATTCGTTTTCATACGCGATGCTGTAATTTTATCAACTTAGATTCGTGCCTGCAAATTTGCCTTATAAAACTCGGTGTTTTGATATACAATGTTGCCATTTTCCTAATTTTCTTTTGGTCCTCTTGCAAAAACAGAGAGTCTAGAATTTTTTTTAACATTTTTTTTGGTACTCTGGGGGATCACCCAATTACCCCATTTTAAGGTGGTGCGCCACTTTCCGGACACTTGTAGTATTACTTGCTGTTATTATTCAAACTGGATAAAAAGTTAGCAAACGTTTTAAGTCACTCCGAATTATAAATTTAAAAGATCTAGAGTTGGATATAGAAAAAATCAAAATTTTAACAGCCATGGTAGCAATTTGAAAACCACTAGAAACCAGCTTTATTTTCCGAATCCGTTTAAAAGTCACCATGTATATAACATACAAGGTGTTTATAAATGTTTCTAGCATCAAGGGTGGCTATGAAATGTCAAAGAAATTTGCTGCTTATTTTTAGTTTAGATTTTTCAACTGACATTTGTAGTTAACCTCAATCATGGAGCAAAGTAAGTTTTGAAAAAAAAAACTGTTCTAGTTGTGGTTTAGAACCTAAAACGTCGTTGGCGTAAGTGACATTTTAAATCATTTTCAGGATAGTTATATTCACTATTAAAATAAAGCGGCAAAGTAATGTATGACAGGAATTGTAGAGCCATCTTTGATGCTAGAAACATTTATGAACAGCTTGTATAATCAATAAATTTCCTTTCTAGTCAGACTATTTGAACCATTTAAATGTAATGTCGGTCACGAAATTTGAAAACTCTGTGGAGGATGACATTTTTTAAAATCAAAATTAAGCTATAGGTAAAAATTTAATTGATCAAACGAAATGAAAGACTATTTTAAATAGCCGTACACAAATTAGTTTAATACCTGTATACATATTTGTTGTAGTTTTCCACGTCATTTTTGTTATTGTTACAAATTAAGTTTACTAACGATATTCCTAACATGTAATTTCAATTAAAATCACTTGAAACAAAGTCCAAAATGGGCACAAGAATGAAAGTAGAAATCCCGATGTGGCTCCTATGGGCATTCAAATTACTCGCAATATTTCAGCATGACACCAAAAACAAAACCGTGAAAATGGCTCCCATTCTTTTTTGGTGCTTGTACTTTGGAATCTTAATTAAAACAATGTACAATATAGATCTGTCAGTTTACGCAGAACTAAATGAGATTAGCAAACTCACAGACTATGTAACTATTACTGCAAATAGTCTGACCGTATGCATAAACGCAATTTTATTTTTCCGAAGAAATCAGTACTTGGAAATTCTATTAGCAAAGATTGAATCAACTGCCACACAAAAAATCTTTTTAAGCAAAAGCAGCATCATTCTCATTCTTCTGAGTATCTTTAATTCCGTCCTCTCCACCTTCGGAATAGGTCTTGTAACAAATATGGGATACCAACTGATATTTGCCATCCCAATTATGGTTGCAAGCTTCGAAAACATTTTTATTGGAATAATTTTAGAAAATTTGCGAATCCAATTTAAGGGTATCAAAAGAAAACTAGAAAATCAAAAAAGAGTGTTTGAAATTTTCAAGAAACAATCAAAACAAGATATGATTGCTCTAATTGAAAACCTCTCACATCTGCACTCCTCCTTAGTGGATTGTGTTGTTGAAGCTAACGAAGTTTTTGGAAGTACAACTGTGCCGAATATAATTGCATGGGCAACATTTCTTACCGACGAAATTTATTATTTCGTTTACTTAACTCGTCGTTTATCTCCAGATATCTACGTATTCTATTTTTGCCACTTTCCCTTTTTTTTGCATCAATGCTTTTGGATCCATTTTCTTATCAACATATGGGTAAATGTTCAAAATGAAGTAAGTTAAGGTGAATGTGTGTTACATATTTTCAAAAAGCCTTGTTCTACGACTACTAAAGAAAAAAGTTTCTAAATATCAACAAAAAATGTCAGGCAAATGCCAATTTATTCGTAAGGTTTTATCGTTAGTCGTAAAAAATGTGTAGTCTGGTAACTCGGTTAGAATGGCTATTCAGTAATTGTGTGAAAAGCCTTCTAGAAGTCCCAAAAAAATTGTAAAAAATCCTTTTCATAATTTTGTGTTTTTGGGATTCCTTTAAGTCTGGTTCACACGTACTAAAGAGGTAATCAGTCCTTTTTGACACACCTGATATTATTAATTCAGGCTAACCGAATTGGGACTTCAGTCTTTGATGTCTGGAATATGTATGTTCCATTCTATGGCCCTGATAAAGAAATGAGGCACCTGCAGCTAATCACTCTTAGGATGACAAATACAAAGGTGGACATAAAACTTAAAGGGGTCGTTCCGTTAAATTGGACCTTTTTGTATCTGGTATTGGTCTCTGCATTAATTTAATTACTTGATTGATGTCAGTTCTCTTGCAGATTATTGCGACCATAACAACCCATGTTATAATATTAATACAATTTAAATTTTAATAACGTAAAGAATTATTTCGATCAAGTCATGTATTGTTGTTAATAAATTCAACATATCAATTTTAAATTCAAAAAGACTGCAGTTTTATTATAAGGTACGTGTAATTTTTAATTGGCATTTAAACCAATCAATAACAAAACACAGTGCCAGTGTGTTATTGTAACTGATTCGCTAAAATTGTTTTCTACTACCGTATTTAAAATGCTGTTTTAAGTTGTCATGTTAGTAATGCTAGTAAGTAACATTTTAAACACAACACATTATGAAACTTACAAAAGACAATTTGCACAAGCGAAAAAGCGAAAAACTAGTAAACTAGTAAAAACTAGTAAACTAACACCATAATACCAATAAATCACAAAGAACAGTGTAAACAGTGGATTTTAAAGTGGTCAAGAATGGCGAATGTCAGTGAATGTCAAATCACTGACAAATTTCTAAAAACAGAGGAAGGCGTAGTTGCATAACCAACTTAAATCGAGATTAATATACCCAAAACGACGGAAAATTCTAGAGTATTTGAAGTTGTCATGTTTCATGTCATATACAATTCAAATCATCCTATTTACTCGCTGGATTTACTATAGTTAAAATGGCAACTTTTGTTGAAATTTCGTATTTTTTCACTTTTTATTCTTTATTTTCAAGTAATTTTTAAATTTGCTTTTGATTAGAGCTGCTTTTAATTAATTTTTTTATTTTGCGTTCGTACGGAAGCTAGTACGATACTGTTTTCGGTGTCGTACTGAGCAATTCCAGTATCGTACTGAACAGTGCAATTTTGTGTTGTAAGGTTGGCATCGGTTTTATTTGACGCGCATATTTTTTTTCATATATTGGCGCTGACTTTGTCAGGAGCAAATTACACATTGTGTTTGCAGCCAAAGCCCGAATTTGCCAACTGTGGCAAAATTCCCTAAATTTTGAAATGTGCTTATTTTGTTTGCAAATGCGCAAAATAAAAAAAAATAGCTTAGATTAGGTAATAGTATATTATGATAGCTCGTTTATACTGGATTTTGTCGCACTTACTCCTTTAGGACACTCCTCGCTGCGCTCGTCGTGCCCTAAACCCGTGCGTGCGACAAAATCTTCAGTATAAAACTCGTATCATAATATACTATTACCTATTCTTAACCATTATAAAATGTGATGATCATCACCTATTTATGCAAGTAATACAGCAAAACTAAGACGATGCAAATAAAAACTGTGTCCTTAATTATAAAACTACTTAATTAACTTACAAAGTGTTTATAAAGTTAAAATTTTTGTCGCAAGGTTAGTTGAATTACGTTATTTTTGTTAAACTATGCCAACAAAATTACAAAAGGGCTGCAATTTTGATATAATGAAAAATAATATGTACATACATACTTGTTTTATCTTATACTAAATTTGCAGCATTTTTCATCCGAACATCCGAAACATTATGAATTAGTAACGTGTAATGTTTGTTAATGTTCTCAAGAGACAAAATAGCGAAAGTCAAAATATTCCACATGCCAAATAAACTGAAAATTTAACACACCATAAAGAACCATTGATTTTTATTGTGTATAAAATAAAAAAAAAAATGTAATTTTATTTACATTGTTAAGAAAAAAACGCGTTTAATTTTTTTAAGTAATTTTCAAGCCACCTATGTACGTTGCGAGAAATTGAAATTTATTGTTTTTTTAATTATAAATTTGACAAAAATTTCAATACTTTTTGAATTTTGTTTGTTTTTCACGTATAGCCGATGCTCTCGATAACTGGTCGAAATATTCAATGTCCTACTGAAATGCTATTTAAATTCATACATAAATAAAATCTCTGTAGCAAATTAGTTTATTTGCTGTTATTATAAAAATTATTATTATTTAGTTACATATCCAAGGGATATAAAAAAAGACCCACTTACACGACACACTAAAAAAAACTTAGAAAAAACATAGTATATTTAAATTTACCTATTAGTACTTATAACATTCATTAAAATTCAAATTGGGTAAAAAATCAGCAAGACATAGCGTCAAATATTTTAAGCCACTCATCCATATTAAAGATTTAAAAGGTCCAGAGCAATCCAAATACAGAAGAAATTAAATGTTTTAACAGAGATTATAGCAATTGGAAAACCACTAGAAACCAGTTTTATTTTCCCAGACCATTTAAAAATCAGCCTTTATACACTATTCAAACATGACATTTTTAAAATCTGAACTAAGGGGTCGATTTCAAGTGTGACTTGCGTTACTGCAAATCCCATTTGCAACATAGCAACGCCAATCGCATTGCTCATACATACCTTGGCAACGGTTGCAAATTTGCGTTAACGCAGAGACTTGAAATCGACCCGTAAGCTGTAAATAAAAATTTAATTTATCAGACAATATGAAAGACTATTTCAATAACGAATACATCAATCCAACAAAACACCCGACTATACACAATTAGTTTAATATCTGTATACATATTTATTGTAGTTTTCTATGTCATTTTTGTTATTGTTACAAATTAAGTTTACTAACAATAATTACATTCATAACGTGTAATTTCAATAAAAATCGCTTGAAACAAAGTCCAAAGTAGGCACAAAAATGAAGGTAGAAATCCCGATGTGGCTCCGTTGGACATTCAAACTACTCGCAATATTTCACCATGATACCAAAAACAAAGCCGTGAAAATGGCTCCTATTCTTTTTTGGTGCTTGTATTTTGGAATCTTAATTAAAACAATGTACACTATGGATTTTTCAGTTTACGTAGAATTCACAGAAATCAGCAAATTAACCGACTATGTAACTCTTGCTGCAAACAGTCTGTCCCTATGCATAAACGCAATTTTATTCTTCCGAAGAAAACAGTACTTGCAAATTCTATTAGCAAAGATTGAATCCACTGCGTCACAAAAAATCTCTTTAAACAAAAACAGCCTTATTCTCATTCTGTTTTGCATCTTTAATACCGTCCTCTCCATCTTCGGAATAGGCCTTGTAACAAATATGGGGTACCAACTGATATTTAACGTTCCAATTATGGTGGCAAGCTTCGAAAACATTTTTATTGGAATAATTTTAGAAAATTTGCGAATTCAATTTAAGGGTATCAAAAGAAAACTAGAAAATCAAAAAAGAGTGTTTGAGATTCTTAAGAAACAAACGAAACAAGACATGATTGCTCTAATTGAAAACCTCTCACATCTGCACTCTTCCTTGGTGGATTGTGTTGTTGAAGCTAACGAAGTTTTTGGAAGTACAACTGTGCCGAATATAATTGCATGGGCAACATTGGTTACCGACGAAATTTATTATTTCGTTTACTTAACTCGTCGTTTATCTCCAGATATCTACGTGTTCTATTTTTGCCAGTTTCCCCTTTTTTTGCATCAATGCTTTTGGATCCATTTTCTTATCAACATATGGGTAAATGTTCAAAATGAAGTAAGTTTAGGTGAATGTGTATTACTCCTACATGTTATCAAATATGTAGCTATTTCACAACACGTTGCAAAATGATTATATTTTACGCACTAGACGGTGGTGTATCCAACGACACCATAAGCTGAGTTTGAATAACATATTATGTGTAACATCATTTCGTACGAGTAGGAAACAAGTTTTTTCTACAATCGCAGCAAATTACAAAATTTTATGATAAATAATATTTCAAGTGACAGTTCTGACCATTATGACACCATGTAAAGCTAATTTTTTTACTGATTAATTCCATTGTTAATCCAGGCAAACCAAATTGGGACTTCCGTATTTGATGTCTGGAATATGTATGTTCCATTCTATGGCACTGATGAAGAAATTAGACACCTGCAGCTAATCATAATTAGGATGACAAATACGAAGTTGGACATAAAGCTTAAAGGGGTCGTTCCTTTAAATTGGACCTTTTTGTATTTGGTATTGGTTCCTACATTAGTTTAATTATTTGTTTCATGTCAATTCTCTTGCAGACTATTGCGACTATAACAACACATGTTATAATATTAATACAATTTAAATTTTAATACAAATGTGGAGGATAATTTCGTATGGTCATGTAAACCATTTAAAAAAAAAGTCCATTGCTTCAAAATGATTTTAATCTGGTTAATTTCGGATAGTAAATTCTTATGTGCCGAACGCATTGTACTATGTTTCAACTAGATCTGTCGCTTTTGAGTCAATAATGTCACTTGTCAAACGTCAAAATCGCCAATAGAGAAAGAATTTAAACAACAAACCGAAAAATTAAGCCAGTTTTATGCCTTCAGCGATCCAGTTGTGCTTGATAATAATAATTTTTGAGAAGCATTTTGAGCTTGCGTCACCAACTTTCCAATCATTGTCTTCGTAAAGCAGCATTTTTTAACTTGGACTAGATGAAAATCTTTTTGAAACACGGTGTATAACCAATAACAAAATAGAAATATCACAATCATAAAAAACATACAACAAAATAAACAAAATATTGTAAATCCAACGCTTCTGCAAATCGATTTATTGAAAATGCCAGTGTGTTAATTGATTCGTTACAAATGTTTACTGCACTGATCATATTTACAGTTGCGCTGTTAAATTTTTTACCCTGCAGAATCGCTCCTTCTTTACATTTTTGGTTAACATTTTTTTCAATACTGACAATATTGTTTCCGAAAATCATCATGTAAACGTTTTCATATCAATTTATCTAAAAAATGTAATTTTCCTGCTATTGTACTTTAAAAAATTTACCGTGTCGATTTATCAAATTTATAGGACAGACTAAGTATCTCTTTAACACTTAAACATTTGAAAATTTCGAAATTTTGACGATTTCCGAAAAAAATTTAAACAAAACTCGTCAGTAAAATATCTTACTATTACTCCGAGCTTTAAAATTAAAAATATAAAAATTGATGGAAGTATTTCAGCCGTGTCGATTTATCAAATTTATAGGACAGACTAAGTATCTCTTTAACACTTAAACATTTGAAAATTTCGAAATTTTGACGATTTCCGAAAAAAATTTAAACAAAACTCGTCAGTAAAATATCTTACTATTACTCCGAGCTTTAAAATTAAAAATATAAAAATTGATGGAAGTATTTCAGCTTTGATAACATTTTTCAAATGTTTTGAATTTAATACTATCAATTTAAATCTTCAAGATTTTAACATCTTACTATAAAATTCACATCAAAAGTTTGGAGTTCAACACGTTAATCAACATAAACATAACCTTAAAACAAAGTCCCGCTTTTAAAATTCGTTAATTTTAATATGGTTGTAAATATTTACCTTCTAAACAAATGTTATATGTTAAAATGTGTAAATAACAGTTCTTTAAGTTTAATTACTGAATTAAACCAGATTAAACATTAAAATACCAGCAAACCAAGAACTTGTTTAAAACACAACAGAACTACTGTGCGATGTATGTTAAATACTAGAGTACAGTGTATAGTTGGTTGCTTGATCACAAACTCTTTACATTTATATACAAAGTGAGTCAAGCTTTCATGGTTCTTCTGCAACGCTTTTATAAATAGGTAACTATTTAATATTTTTGAGAAAATTATTGTAAACGTCTGAATAAAATGCATGTTTTAAAATTAATTACAGACGACAGAAATGCACCAATTTTGCAAAACCGCATACAATTTTTTCTTTAACTAACTGTAACCTATCGCTTTTAGTGGTGAATTTAAATTAGAAAATTAATATAATTAATGAGTTACTAAAAAATATTAAGGTTTAAATTTTGATTGGTTGAGATTTTCGTTGATTTAAATGACGCTTTGTGTTACAATGGATAGATATTTCTAGCTCGAATACTGCCCAAAGTCAACTGAAACTCCATTGACCTAAATGGTAGGTATAGTTAAAAAATAACAAAAATTTGAGTACAGTTTTTTGTAATACAGTAAAGTCTCATTAATCCGGCACAATGTAAACTTGGGAGTGCCGGATTAGTGGAAATGCCGGATTAGTAGACGTTGGTCGGTAATCACAAATTAAAGGAACAAAATAGGAACAAAAATAAGTTTATTAAAAATGTAAACAAAGAAACGCACTTACGAAATTATTGTTTTTGAAAAAAAATCACTAATCGGCTTTTGTATATTATTCATCAATTCTTGTTTAAAAGCTTTTTCACGAAGATTTCTTAGAATCATAAACTTCTGCAGGAGTAAATAGGCGAATTGTTTTAGTGCTGGATTACTGGATGTGCCGGTTTAGTGGAGTGCCGGATTATCGAAACTCTACTGTATATGGTTAGTTCTATTTTCCAAAAACTCTACAAAAAACGTCTAGAAAACAAAAGATGGTATTTTTTGGGCCACAATGTTTTTATATTTTATTGTCGAATAAAAATTTGTATTTATCTACTACCATTTAGTTATTTGTTCATAACGTATTTTATGGTAGCCATAACTGGAACCCGTGTAGTAATGACCTCATCACGGGCTCTGATTGACTGAAAGTCATATTGTTGTGACCACTATAACCCAATGTTTCATTAATTTATCCTAGTACTCAATGAAAGCAACAGTCAGATTTTATTTTGACAACCAAAAATTCACAAAAGTCATTAAAGTTTGTGTATTTTGAAGAAGAAAACAGTGTTTCAACATGAAAGTGATAGAAGTTTTGACGAATTAATGAGTACTCCGCTAGACACTCCAAAGCCGTAACCTTAAATCTCTTGCCGATAAATTCAAAGGTTTGCGTCTACTTTTTTATGGTCGTAGATAAAGCATAGTATTATACTCGCATGCCATGGCCCTTATTTAACCGGTTGGTTTACTCCACTCGCTCGCAGGTTCGCTCGTGTTGCAAACTCAACTTTGTAAATAAGAGGTCTCATAACATGTTCGTATATTAATATATTATTAGATATGTATACCAGAGCTCATTACTATCAGTCCACTTATTAAAAAGTTAAGTTGGCAGCAGCCCCTAGCGATTTTTATCAATAATAGTTGGCAGCAATAGCGTTTGACCTTGATCTAACTGTGACATGCGTAGAAGCCAATCGTCTTGCTCAAGATTGTCAGACCTTGTTAAATCGTTAAATCTCTATTGAAATCTTTCTTTTGCAGCAAATTGTTAATTAATTATTGATTAATGCACTCAACTTTGACAACGTGTTAACCTCAAAAATCGGTACATTTAATTTTCCGCTAATTTTCTCCCTAAAGAAATGAAAGCCTGATTTACACCCAAGAATTTTTGAAAATTTACACAGGAGAGTGGACTGATAGCAATGAGCCGCACTTTACATGGATTGGGAACTTACAAAACATTTTTTGTAGACAATTTCTTCCATTCAATAAATACATTCTTCATGTGAATGTACAAAATTTAATCAACACAGTATGGAAAAATTGTATAAACACCAAGAATAAAACCCTCAATGATTATGCCGAGATAAAGGGCGAGGCATGCTCAATCTGGCCGTACTGTCCAACGCAGTATGCAAAAAATGCAAATCTGAATCGACGAGTACTAGCAGCAATATCGTCATAATTCTCGCATACTCTTCTGATAACCACATCGCTTGAATACTCGCCACTTATTAGAAGATTCAATAAGGAAGAATTGTATTAAAAATTTTATCTAGGTATAAATAGTCCAGTTTATTGCCAATACTCTAATGTAGCAGCACATCTAGTAATGAAATTGTATAAGAATCACGACGTAAGTCGTTATTGATGCAATAACCTACAATTCAATGTTGCGATAAATTTTCTTAAAAATTGATTTTTACCATATGACAAAAAGTCCAGTCTAAACGAAAAAAATCCATTGCAGTGAATTCTAGTTTCGTATTTAGCAGTCTTATGGACACCAATTGAAGATATTTCACTCTATCATGAATATTTCCTCGCAGACCATATTTATTCCAAATGTCATGGATAAAACTGCCAGTTCTGTTAGCTTCTCGTTTTACAGCACTTAGAATATAAATTATAAGAAAAAACCAATAGCATTCCACAGCAATGTAGACTACATTCATACCAAAGACCAATACAAAAGTGCTGTCTTCAATCTTCAGTGTTTGATATATCGAGTAATATGCTGCTGTTATTACACTTTGAAAACAGGATAATAATGAGACTATTAAAGGAATTTCGAAGTGTTGAATGATTTTCAAAGACAGTTGCACCAATTGGTAGTGACAATGGGAAAGATTTTGGAGCTCTGTTATGTAAAACTTAGTCTCTTCCTCCTGAAGAATTTTAATTCTGGCAATGTTTACCAGGGGAAATATTTTCATCAAGTCGATACTTTCACTTTGAGTCTGTAGTTTCAAATTAATCAACTTAAAATCATTTAGAATAATATCTAGAATGTCGGCTAAGAAAAACAAATCAAAACAAGCAACTAAAAATGGAGAAAAATAAAGATAAAAGAATATATCCAAATCGCTCGACAAGACACCAAATACGGCAAAATTTGTACCAATTAGCCCAATAAGAATCTCTCTGTGGAATTTTAATAACTTACAAATTGGATTTGCTCGTGATGTCTCAATTTTGATTTTCTCAATTTGAACAAGTTGACGTTTTAATTTCGAATTTCGTTTAAAGAAGAATATAAAGTAAACGGTTAAACAAACAATATCTATTCCATCTGTTATGAAACTTAAGACGACAAATATGCCTTTTTCTCGAGACGGTGTCATGTGGTAACGAACACAAAGATAAGCAACATAACAATAAAAAGGAAGACACAAAAATCGATGAAAAATATCTGAAGTTTTGACAGATGCAGAAGTAGAAAACTGAACAATTCCCAAAAGTTTGTAGATGTAAATTTGAAGCTGTGGGGTGTTTTGTAACAGTCGCATTTTAACGGATGATAAATATACGTGTATTAAATAAAGCGGGACTACGTACAATACTATTGATTATATATAGGTATACCTACATATAAATAACTAAAGTATTTTTAGTCAAAGTAGTTTAAGTATTTAATTCCGAAAATTGAATGTTTTGTGTGATCAATTAAATGTCCATTATAGACATTTTGAACGTATAGCCCCGGCCAATGAATACACACAAACTCCTTCTATTTCTCTGAAAAAAAAATAACGATTTACAAATAAGATATTTTGATAAGTTTAGTTAGATACAGGTGTCCCAGAACTCATAACCCAGAGAGCAAGGGAAGGTGCCGACATCAATACAGGCTGCAAATTCAAAAACGAAATTAGTCTAAGCTTAATAGTATTTGAACAAGGACGAAAAACTGACAGCCAATCCCGAAAGCTTTTGCATAGGTAGAATGGCGGGGAAATAAAAGGCTTTCCTTGGCAACAGGACCGTAATGTTAGCCTGACAAATGGACAACAGTACTCTCTATTTAGGGTATCCTAGCAATCATAAGAAACCCCTCGCAATATCTCTGGCCATCGTTGGTTCAGCGATCGTGATTGGCTCCCGTATTTTCGTCTTAACTCGAATACCTTTTGCCCTAATGATTTTTTGTTTTCAAATTATGGTTTCCTACGGTTGTCTGCATGTACCTGTTTTCTCTGGGACGAGTTCTGGGACACCTGTATACCAGTAGTAAGTATATGTCATTGTTTTTAATAGATATATAAATAGTTTTATAAACAACTATTACATTTTATACAAGGTGTTTATAAATGTTTCTAGCATCAAGGGTGGCCCTGGAATTCCTATCCTGCACTGCTTTGCCGCTTTGTTTTCATAATGAATATAACTACCTTGAAAATTATTTATGTTACTTACGTCAACGACGTTTCAGTTTTTCAGGTTTTGTGTTCAAATTTTTGATTTTCAGGTTTCAAACCACAACTACACCGTATTTCAACTGAAACTGTAGCCCCAATTTTGGTGGCGACGAGTGTATGTAAGTGCAGAGTGTATCTGGACAGCTAGTGATTTTATTTAAAATTGGTAATGGTTTAAAGAGTGGGAGAGTTGTCAAAATTAGTTTGGTTACAATTATTGACATTATTTGACAAATCAGGAATTTGTTGAAAATACAAAAGATTTGCGTCCCATTCGATGCAAAGTGAGTAATAAAGAAGTTCTACTATGTGCTATGCGTGATCTTTAAGTTAAAAAACAAAAATTGTAAAGTAAATACTTGTGTATTTACTGTGAGTGAGTAATTACTGTGAGTTGACCGTTTTGGATTCGTTTAATTGCTCGTAAGTTTAGAAACAAAGCAAGTGGAACTAATGAATATGTTTGAATCAAACGAAATGACGACGTTATCAACTTCTCAAATTTCGAAGATTCTTTTTGTTTCATGTGCAACGGTCGGCAATTATTGATATCTCAACTTAAGGGTTTTAATTTGAAAATCTAAATGAGCCAAGTCATAATATAAACATTACTTGCACCCATTGCATTTTCTTATCAAAAGGCGGAAATAGACTTGCGAGAAATCTCGGCTGAGTTTCTGTCGGACAGTGCTGTTCCTAATGTAACTACCGCTGTAAGTTGACTTTCTGGAACTCGCGAAAGTTCTCGCGCGAGCGATTTTCTCTCCAGTGTGTACAAGCATTTTTGATCGTGCTCAAGTTCTTTCAAATAAGGGGTCTGTGAGAAACTGCAAAAGCCAGAACTCGCCAGATGCTCGCGAGAGAAACTCGCATTATTTATTGCAAACAATGTAAACACATAAGCAAGAACTCGCGTTAAAAGTGTCGCAAGATTCTCTCCAATCTATTCCAGGCTTTAAAGTGTTAAAAACTGACACGAATAGATTCAACTACAACTCGTTTGCTGTTACATTGGGGGTTTCATTACACCCAACCTACAGTCACAATATTAAGACAGGAAGAGCTCTTCATGTAGCGAACAACATTGACCATTAGTCTCTAAATTTGTGCAAAATCAAAAATAATTTCTGGTTTCTGTCAGGTTGACGTGTTTGTCAATATTTCAGATATTAACAGCAAACCCAACAAAAGTAAAAATGTAACTAGGTGATACAGTCCTATACACAATTTCGTGTACAGTCCCAAAATTTCGGCAGGTGTTGAAGTTTGGACCACAGATTCAGTTGAAATATGGTGTAGAACAGTTTTTTTCACAAAACTCACTTTGCTCTATGATTGAGGTTAACTACAAATGTCAGTTGAAAAATTTAAACCCACATTTATAATGAGCGGCAAATTTCTTTGACATTTCATAGCCACCCTTGATGCTAGAAACATTTATAAACACCTTGTAGTACTAAACACTGAATATAATGATGAAACGTGAATACGTACCCGGTAATTTCATCGAAACTAACAAAATGAAATTTATTGTTTGTGGTGTTTTTATAGTAAAACACAGTGGTGGAAGTAACTTGTTTATTTCAGTATTTATTTCTATTTTATTTCAGTAATCGGTGGTCTGTTAGAGACTGCCGATTAGGGTTGCATCCCCTATTCTTAAAACCTATGTTAAGTATACAACCAACTCTACATCTTCCTTTCTTTAGTTTAATTTTTTTTTTTTTTTTAGTTTTACCAACACTAATCTGTTCATTATCTTATTAGCTAACTATTAATTATGGTCGTATACATTTTGTTATACACTTAAACTTAAATAACAAATTCGTACTTAAAACTAATTTTTGTATCGAGGATTGGGTTTTATCACTCTTCCAGTCCTCGACTTATAAAATTGTTCTTTTGACTTTACAGTCCTTACATTTATTTCCGCGGTTTGATCATCGGCAATAACACTTGCATCAATCTCCGCATTATTGTCACTATCACTCACAGTTTCATTTGCTGTCTGTAATTCCGCACTATCGTCGTTCTGCACTGTCTGCAATTCCGCATTTTTGTCTTTTTCACTATTTACTAATCCTAAATTAAAATTATTATCTAAAGTAACTAAGATCCTGCTATTTTCCTTACTACTTTTTTCTTCCTTCATTTCTGTAGCCACATTTGTTGACCAATGTAATGTTTTCTTTTTATCAGTTACTTGCTTGCCATTTTGCTTTAGAGATGAAGGTTTCAGAAATTTTCTATTTCTAACATATAACCCTTTGTTCTGAACGCTTATTTTATATCTACGTTCTCCTAATTGTTGAATTACTTTGCCGGGTTCCCAGATCGCGTTTGGTTTTAATTGTACAAGTACGTTAGAGTTTGGCAACAATGGTAATAATTCCTTTACACCTTTCTTTTGATTATAATATTTGCTTTGCTTTTCTTGGCTTACTTGAATATGTTCCCGATATTTTTTGTGTTGAATTACATGAGGTTTTAGTTTCTTGTTGTTAAAAGGTAATAAAGGATTTCGTGCCGCTCTCGACATCAATATTTCTGCAGGAGACGCAGTTCCCAATATTGGAGTATTTCTTAGTTGTAATAAGGCGAGTTCAATGTCTTTCCCGTCTTCGATTACTTTTCGTACCATATTTTTAACTGTTTTCACGTGTCTTTCGGCCATTCCGTTTGATTGACTATAGGTAGGCGAAGTGGTTTGATGATTAAATTGCCACTGTTTAGCAAAATTCCGAAATTCGTTCGACGTAAACTGCGTTCCCCCGTCACTGATTACAGTTTGCGGAACCCCAAATCTCGCAAACATGCTTTTAAAAATTGAAATTACGTTACTGCTGGTTAAATTCTTGTTTAATTTGTTTACCTCCATAAATTTGGAGTAGTAGTCTACCGTAATCAAATAATGAATTCCTTTCCATTCAAACAGGTCGGTTCCTAATTTGTTCCACGGTAACGGAGGTATATTATGATTTTGGAGTGGTTCCGACCGCTGTGAGGGCGCGTATTTTTGACAAATTTCACATTGATCAATTATTTGTTTAATTTCGTTTTTTATTGTGGGCCAAAATACAGATTCCTGCGCGAGTTTAACACTTTTGTTATAGCCGAAATGACTATAGTGAATATTTTCTAGCACTTTTCGTCTCAACTTTTCCGGTATCACGCAGCTATTGTTTTTGTAAATTATTCCGTTTTCTACTGTTAATTCCGCTTTGTACTTTTGATACGGTCTCAGATTATTTTTTAAAGTTTTATTATTATTTGGCCACCCATTTAAAATGACGTTTTTTAATTCTTGTAAATTGGCGTCTTTTTCAGTCTCGGATTTAATTTGTTCGGTAAATTCGTCTGAAATATTTTTTGTAATTACGCAAATTTGATCGTCGTCCTCCAAGTCATCGCTTGCAGTTTCTCGCGGACAAGCACGCGACAGAGTGTCGGCAATGATCAATTCTTTCCCAGGTTTGTAAATTAATTTAAATTTATATCTTTGAAGCTTCAATAAAATTTTCTGCAAACGTGCCGGGGTTGAGCTAAGCGGTTTGTTTACGAGGGCCAGTAACGGTTTATGATCGGTTTCGACTGTCACCGACCGTGCGAAAACATAATCGTGAAATTTGGAAAGACCGAACCAGATGGCTAATAGCTCTTTTGTAATCTGCGCTTGATTCGTCTGACTATCCGTTAAAGCTTTAGATGCGTACAATATTGGCTTGTTATCTTGCATTAAACATGCACCAAGTCCGTTTTGACTTGCATCCACGGAAACAGTAATTTGCTTTTCCGGATCAAAAAACTTTAGAACCGGACTTGATATGAGATCATTTTTTAGCTTTTTGAATGACTCGTCATGATGCTGTTCCCACGAGAAATGTGAATCCTTTTTTAACAGGTCTCTGAGAACTTTTGTCCCTTCCGAAAAGTTTGGGATGTATTTACTGACATAATTTATGACACCCAGCAATCGTTGTACGTCTTTCTTTGACTCTGGCCTTGGGAAGTTATCTATTGCTGCTAGTTTGTCGGGATCGACGGCCACCCCTCGTTCATTTATGTCATGTCCCATAAATTTAATTTCTTTTACGCCAAACATGCATTTCGACCGATTAAATTTCACACCGTTTATTTTTGCTGTTTCGAGAATTGTATTTAATGTTTTGTCGTGTTCTTCTTTATTTCTGCCCCAAACAATAATATCATCAATGTAAACTGCCGCATTATTATCTTCAAAAATTTGGCTAAACCGATCGTTAAAAACTTCTGGTGCGCATTTCAATCCATACGGTAACCGTAAAAATCGGTACCTTCCAAAAGGTGTACCTATCGTACATAATTTACTGCTTTCCTCATCTAACGGGATTTGATAAAATGCCTGATTTGCATCTAATTTTGAAAATATTGTTGCGCCGTTCAACTTTCCCGTGATTTCTTCCAAAGTTATTAACTTGCAATGCTCTCTTTTAATTACTTTATTTAGATATAATGGATCCATGCAAATACGAAGGGAGTCATCACTTTTTTTGATTAAAACTAGTGGATTAACCCAATCACTTGGCCCTTCGACTCTTTTTATAATGTTAATTTGTTCCAATTTATTTAATGTTGTCTTTAATTTGTCCATTAATGCAAATGGGACTTTACGAATCGGGGAAATAATTGGCTGCGCGTTTGTCTCTACTTGAATATGATATGGCGGATTTATACAACCAATACCCGAAAATACGTCTCCATAAGTTTGGTACATTTTATTTTGGCACTTCGCATCGTTAATTGTATTAATTGACGATTGTATTGAACTATCCGGCATGTTTTTATTTATTAGTTCTAATTTAATACAGGTTTCTAAACCCAAAAGCGGCTCATTTATATTATTTACAACAAAAAACTTTATTTGGTGCTCTTTATTTTGGTGTTTGCATGTTAATTCGACTTTACCTAATATTGGCAATACGTCACCTGTGTATGATTTCAAAGTAACTTTTGATTCTTTTATTAATGAGAATGGTAATTTTAAGTTTTGGAATTCTTTAACAGGAATTATATTAGCCATTGCGCCAGTATCAAGTTTAAATGTAATTCTTTTGTTATTAATGACGAGATCTGACAACCAAGTTCTAATTTGATTAATTTTTGTATTACACTGATTTTGTTCAATAGATCCTATGTACACTAGTTCGTTATAATCGTTAATATCAATTAATGTATTAATTTGCCTTTGACTCTTACATTCGCTTGCGAAATGGTTTAATTTTTTGCAGGAACCGCAAGTTTTTCCGTACGCTGGACATTTATTAATTGCGTGCGAACGTCCACATCGTGTGCATTTTGTGATAAAAGTCCTACCTGACGACGTTCTTAATTTTGACCTTTGATGTCGCTGTCCTTTCCACGGAGCAAATCCTCCACTGGGACCTGGTGATGACGGATGTCTCGTCCGCGTCCTAGCGATTCGGTCAACAGGCTCGCTGTTGTTGTCCTTTTCGTTGTTCCTTTTGATTTTGTTGGCTTCTGATTTGGACTGCTCGATTATGGTGCACAATTTGATGGCTTTTTCTAAGTCGGCTTCGTCTTCCTGCAGGAGGCGGTGTCTAATTTCACTATTGTGTGTTCCGCAGATTAACACTAATTTAATCAGTTCATCACACAATGTTCCAAATTGGCAGCTTTGCGCTTGTTTCCTCAAATCAGTCACAAATTCTTCTAGAGGCATGTCTTCATTCTGCTTGGTCGTGAAAAATTTGTACCTTAAGAATGTGACATTTTGGCGGGGTAAAAAATGGTTGTTGAATTTCGCAATGACGACTTCCAATTTATCTTTCTCATCATCTTCAAATTTGAAAGTGCTGAACACTTTTAAAAGATCTGGACCCGCGAAGTGTAATAATTGGGCAACTTGAATCGTTTCAGCCTTTTTGTTCACTTCCGTCGCGATAAGATAAATTTGAAAACTTGGCAGCCATTGTTTCCACTGTTCCCCTTGATTTCCACCGTTATTTAAATTAAGTCGTGGTAGCGCATTGGTACCCATGATTTTGAATTATAATTTTTTATCGCACTCACTTCACTTTATTTCAACTTTGCTACTAATTTCCACTTTGTCGCAGCGCCATGTGGTGTTTTTATAGTAAAACACAGTGGTGGAAGTAACTTGTTTATTTCAGTATTTACAAATCGGTGGTCTGTTAGAGACTGCCGATTAGGGTTGCATCCCCTATTCTTAAAACCTATGTTAAGTATACAACCAACTCTACATTGTTTACGCTCGCACAATTTAGTAGCAATTTAACAAAAGGTTTTTGTTTGTCATGTCGCAAAAATTACAAACTTTAAAAAAATTAACGTTGCGTAAATCTGTCTACTAAATGACCAGTAACAAGCTGCATTTAATTTGCTGTTGTCAAAAAATTCACCACTATTTATTTATATGTATATCGTGTTTTAATAGTTATTTACAGTCGCGTGTGGTAACTTACATTTTACAGCGCGTAATCAGTTTGAAGCACGACGGCGTAGCCGGAGTGCTTTAATGATTGAGTGTTTCCGAAGATGTCAATTGAATGTTAATTTGACGTTTACAATTCATGAGGCCAAAATAGTTATTTACAGTCGCGTGTGGTAACTTACATTTTACAGCGCGAAATCAGTTTAATGATTGAGCGCTGTAAAATGGTTAACCCACAAGAGTTGTATTAAACTTTTTAGCCGAAAAACTGTTGATTGAAAAAATTGGGTTTTTTAAAATTCATGAGAACTGTCACATCTGACATTTATTATATTATTATTATATGAAATTGTCATCTGTCAATTCTATAGTAGGTGCACAAAAATTACACAGGATGGCGCTGTATAAAAAATGTTTTAATATGACTTTAAAAATAGAAATATTGTCTTAATTGAGATAAGAATTTAGGTAGATTCCACTTTGGTGATCAATCTTCATTATGGTAATAGTTATTTACAGTCGCGTGTGGTAACTTACATTTTACAGTGCGAAATCAGTTTGAAGCACGACGGCGTAGCCGGAGTGCTTTAATGATTGAGCGCTGTAAAATGGTTAACGCACAAGAGTTGTATTAAACTTTTTGGCCGAAAAATTTTAATTTAAATAATTGGATTTTTCAAAATTTATGAGAACTGTCACATCTGACATTTGTAAATTTCATCATCTGTCAATTCTGTCAATTTTGTAGTTGGTGCACAAAAAGTACACAAGATGGCGCTGTATAAAAAACGTTTTAATATTACTTTAAAAATAGAAATATTGTCTTAATTGAGATAATAATTTAGGTAGATTCCACTTTGGTGATCAATCTTCATTTTGGTAAAGTGATTTTAATTTATAAACGCATGTGAAGAGCAGACGATTTGGGCAATTTTTACAGCACGGCGTGTGTAAACGTCCAGGGCGCTTGTAAATCTAGTGTTTCCGAAGATGTCAATTGAATGTTAATTTGACGTTTACAATTCATGAGGCCAAAAAGTAATTTTAATTTATAAACGCATCTGAAGAGCAGACGATTTAGGCAATTTTTACCGCACGGCGTGTGTAAACGTTCAGGGCGTTTTAAAATATAATGTTTCCGAAGATGTCATTTGAATGTTAATTTGACGTCTACAATTCATGAGGCCAAAAAATGATTTTCATCTGGTTGCCTTATGTTTTTTCGATGCAAATTAAAAATTGCCGCTATACGCCATAGAAAAGGATAGATCCATCTTTGTTTACGCTTTACGCACATAATGATTACAACGTTAATTGCATAACCTCAAAATACTCTTCAAAAATAAAAGTTACGAGTACAATTCAATTGCTAAAGAGATAAAGCTGACTGAATCTTTGTGTAATTTTGCCGATTATTGTGTAAATTCTTGTCTTTTTGGCAATTTTGATGTTTGACAAGTGACACAACAAGAATTACATTCCAAAGCCAATTAGATGAAAATCATTTTGAAACATGGTGTACAAAGTAATCACGTAATCTCCAACTCACACGACTTCAGACAAACGGGCGCGCGCCGACAACGATGCACAATTTTGCTGTCATAACTGCTTGGGCCGTGTCCTTTTAATCTTTAATTAAAAGAGTAGGAAATATTATTTAATTATGAAATTTTGAAGTAATTAGGTATGTATGTATTATAGTCAGAATTTTATAACTTTGGTTTAACTCCGCCTACCTTTTGAGCCAATTGAATTTTAGCTGGAAGTCTGATTTACTCTGCAACATTTTGATAGTTCGTTGATATTTGCTAGAAGCCGGGATAGATTGTGCTCAAGAAAATTCTTATTGTCGGAGCAGTTTTTTAAATTTAATGTCATTATAGAATAATCTTTTGTACTTCATCTTTTGTACTTCAAGACAACTTTAAAAAATAAGGTTAGTTTTGGCAAAACCGTGACAGTTCATAGGTGACCTGGTGCATTTTTTTTAACGCTCTATCAAAGGTCTTTTGCTCGTGGCTCAATTTTCACTTTCGTGTAAAATATTCAACTTTTAGCACTAGTTATACAATATCTGTATTACATAAATACAGGTGTCCTAGAACTCATGATCCAGAGAACAAAGGAAGTCTAAGTTTAATGGTAGTAAGTATTCAAACAAGGACGAAAAACTGAAATCCAATCCCGAAAGATTTTGCATAGTTAGAAAAAAAACAGCGGTGAAATAAAAGGCCACTTCAATTTCCTAGGCAACAGGACCGTAATTCCTGCCTGACAAATAGATTATCAATAATGCTTTGCTTTAAACATTTTTCGTTTTCAACTTTTGGTTTCGTAAAGCTGTCTGCAGGTGCCTGTTTTTTCTGGGTCACATGTTTTGGAACACTATAATTACTATTAACAGATTCCTTTGTTGCAGAAAAAACTTGTGTGAAAGAGAAATAGGTGAGTCAAAAATAAACAGACAAAATTTTATGTTATGTACAAAACATTTTTATTACAAATGAGAAGAGAACTGCAAACTTATTTATAAGATAAAATCAAACTTTAAAATTTAAACTGGATAAGAATCACCACATAAGTTGCAATCGCAGCAAAAACCTAAAACAACATTCTTTTTACGAAAAACACAATGAGACTTACCATATGAAAAAAACTCCAGTTTAAATTAAAGAAACCTTTGACTGTAAATCCAACTCTGGTGCTAAGAAATCTTACAGACACCAACTGAAGATGGGTTATCATGGGAACATTTTTTTCTCCACGTGTACATTTATTCCAAAATTCGTGTATAAATGTTACAGTTTTTTTACTTTCACTTTCAACAGAAGTCATAATATAAATCAAAAGAAAAAACCAAAAGCCCAACCAAACCAAATAAATTGAATTGAGAAAAATGGTTAAAGCATACACTACTGATGGTACTTTATGAATGTAATATAAAAATATGTAAATCGCGCTAACTAGATCATAAAACCACCAAATCAAAGTAGGTATTAGAGGTATTTGAAAATGTTGTAAAACCTTTAAAGACAAGTCCATTAGTGTGATGTGGTTTTGCGAAAAAATTTCGATGTTGTTTATTTTTGTCTCGAGTTCTGATAATATTTCCCGGTTTTGATTTTTGCTGAAAAATGAAGTTCTTAATAGTGACATTGAATCAATTGTACGTTGAAAATTATGATTAACTACTTCAAGTTTCTCTAAAATCAAGTTGAAGATATTAACTAAAAATAATAATTCAAAAGAAGCTACCATGAAGACAGAATAATAGATATAAAAAGCTTCTGTGAAATAGGACCACACACAGATCAAAATGATGTTGCTGATAATTAGGAGGATGAATGTCATTTTGTAAAAATTAATCTTGTTTAAGCCTGTTTTTGGACTTGTTTGTTGAAAAAAAATATTCTGAAGTTGAAGCAGTTGGAATTGTAAATTATTACTACGATAGGTAAAACAGAAAACGTAAAAAATATAACATAATGTGGTTCCCACTTCAAATGCTATATCTATTTCTATGTATAAACTTGATGGTTTTAAAGGTTTGGAATGATACAAAAAACTAAAATAAAGAATGGAAAAATAAAATGGCAAACACAACAGGCGATGAATAATACTTGGAATTTTGTTATTTTGGGAAACAGAGAACTGAAGGATTCCCAAGAGTTTGTAACAGTATATTAGAAAAATAGAAGTCTTTTTGAACATGTTTTAAAGTCACTTTTAATTTTTAACTAACTTAACCTTTATGATGCATTAGTGGCCATAACAGAAGTCCATATCACTTCATTATGTCTAATTATGAAATAAACAAACGACCATAGTAAGTGAATAATAATAATTAATTGCTAAAAGGAATACAAATTGTTGTTCAAACAAAATTCAAAATTAAGTGTTATCGATTAGACATGTTCAGTGTTCTCACAATCAATTATATCAAATTTATAACAATAACTTAATGGTCAAGTCATCACAAAAGAAAATTGCAGGTCTATTCAAAGTTTAGTTGGAAAACGTTACCTACAGTTACGTAATTTTTCCTGCAAAGAATTTACTTATTTGCAAAGAAAAATTTTTAGAAATCTGCAGATTTTAAAGAGATAAGTTAGATACCTGTAGTGGATACATGTCAATTTTGAATCATAAATGGCTCCCCAAGCAACTATTTTTAGTATCGCAAAATTTAATTGTAAAAAAACAAATTTACAGAGTGATTTTTTTAAAACGGCAGGCGTTGTAGAATTTTTATTTATGAACCGATTTCAAAAATTTAAAAATCAAATTAAATGGTTTTTAATTTACTATAAACTGATGATTTTAAAAATTTTCTAAATGTCTTAGTTTCTTTTGGGCGATACTCAACTTTCTTATTTTTAATTGGAACCCATATTTTTTTTCATAATTTGGAAGATATTAATTTTCTTGATTCAGAAATGTGTAATATGTTCTACTTTAACCAAAAATATTTTTAAAAAAAATATCAAAATTGAAAAAAAAATAAGCAATAAAAGTTAATAAAATCTAGGTGCATGATGTCAAACAAAAGAATGCCGTTATTGTAATGACAAAAAGCAGCAAATAACAGAAAGGATCGGCATTTTTTTTTAAATTATTAATAACAAAAGACAATAATAATTACAAATCAGAAAAAACAACTACCTAATTTAGTTAAAATACTGTTGAAACGCCATCCCGTTTTTTTCATTGCACAATTGACACCCACGAGAAATGCATTGTGCATTGTAAGGTGTAGCCCCATCTTGTTAAAAGAAAACTTGTTCTTTCCATAGTAACAGATTCTAACCACGTTGCCGTTCCATTTTTAAGAAAAATCACAAAAATTTAAGATTTTTTTCACTCCAACATAAAGCAAATTCTTTAAAAGTTGTTTTACATTATTATTATCCACAACCATCTAAACCGTAAACAACAATAAACACTGGAATTTTTACACTGCATTTGGAGATAATGCAGTTCAAAGAGTGCACATTCAGACTAATGTATCTTTGTGGGAAAGTTCCGAATCTATTTTTTTTTCATATTTGAACTACTGAAGGGATTCTCTTCAACGTCCTGAACTCGGAATTCTGGAATTTTGAGACAATGGTAGAGTGTTGGCGAGAAAAAAGTAACGAGGGTACCAAAATACATTGAAGTTTTTCAATTTATCGAAAGAAATCGAGGAGACCGGAAAAATACTTTTTAGACCGCCGTCCTTTTTTAACGTTTTTGAACATGTAAATAGGCCGAAAAACAGCGTTTGGCGGCCTAGGTCTCCAAAAAAGAAACTAGTTAGTTTTATTGTTTAATGATTGATATTGCACTGTCTACAATGGACAGGAGTCTGCTAAGAAGAATAGATTGTTTTATTTCCAAAATAGTCGCTAGAGGAGCAACCTCGCAGAGCAAAAGTCACTAGATCAAATTTTTTTCTATTTATTAAATTTTGTTGGCCTAAAAAATAGTGTGGATCACACGTCCGAAAAGGATTTTAGAAGTCTTCGTGCTGCTACGACTTGGTTCCGCCTCTATTTCACAATTTTACTCAGATTTTCAAAATAGCATGTTACGAGATTTGTAACAACAAAATGGTGCGGCTAGGCTCAGGGAGACGGGCTGGGTTCAGTAGACGCAAGTGGCAACTACAATGGGCGCCACCAGTTTCTACGACAGCAGTAAAGAGAGAAACTGGAAGCTCTTTACTTTAAGCGTTTAATAACAAAATGAAAAGTTACAAAAGTTAAATTATACTACGTTAAGACTAAAATGAAAGATATTAAGTTAAAAGTTAAATTTAAATGATACTAAGTTGAAACGAGAGTAACGATAAATTGCTAGGTTGAAATGTTAGTTAAGTTACAAAAGGGGACTTAGCCTTGCTGATCTAGGTGCTATCGACGATGATCGATCGACGTGACTTGGTGAACCTCGCTGGTGGTGCTAGTCCTTTAGAACTCGATCTGGGTATAGTGAGCAGCTTTTACCATGGCGTACCTGACTTTTAGAGTCGAATATTATCTTATTGCACTCATAATGTAGAGGGTGTAAACAGGCTATTGTGTCCGAAAATTAAAATTTACGACATCTCCAAGTAGGTAGAAAAATGTGGACCCGTGCCTCTTCCAGGTATTAGCGCGGAGGCTCAAGATGATTGTTGATCCCTTCACCGTGTTTTTTTAATGAGGTTGATAAGCTTTTAATTTTTGTTTATTAATTTGAAAAAAACGAGAGACATCAAGTTTTTACGATAAGAACGAAAAAATAATGTTGGAACATGTGTATTTGCATAATTATATAAAAAAATATAAAGAACATCCTAATCCTAATCCTATCTATCTAATTAAAAATTAAACAAAAATCATGAAATTTATTTAAAGTTATAAAAAAACTACAAATTAATCATTCCACATCAGAATCATCACTGTCATCATTAGTGTTTATGATGAGTTCTGGAAAGTCATTTCGACCTAGGAAATTGTTTTCCACGTAAACTGTGTGGTCAATACAATTGGACCAAAGAACACCGTCAATTTTTTGAGCCTCTTCGCGGATCAAATTAACGACAGAATTAGTCAAATTTGGCGTTAAATTACCCTTCCTAACTCGGTGTTTGAGTTGGCTCCACACCAACTCGATGGGATTTAGCACACAGTGGTATGGTGGAAGTCGCAAAACCTGGTGTCCACAGTTTTCAGCAAAGTTGTCAATCGCATATGATTTGGACTTATCCACGTCACTTTGTGTAATTAAAGCAACCAAATTCTTTTTTGTCTGCTTTAGACCTTCGGGAATGGGAATGTTCTCTTCCTGGACGAATTTCAACAAGGCATCCTTTTTTGAAGATTTAGTTGGGATTTTTCGGTCTTAAGAAAAATATCTAAATTTTATTTAAAATAATGAATTGATAATGAATAAAAATAATGGTTTTCTTGACTTACCTTCTTTTAACAAGTTTTGCTCTGGAACGTCCATTGGCTCTACACCAATTACGTCGATAAAATCATCATTTTCATCTTCATTAGATTGATCTAACCAAGGTTGCCACATCATGAAATAGGTCGTAAAGAAAACAAAGTGAGCAAAATTCGCCAAACAGTTAACTTCAAAATGATTTTTCGTACTTACCGGTCCTCTTTATACATATTACCACTCCCTTTAGTTTAACGACATTTTAATATTCCACTTAAAGTCCCCACTTTTTCTAAGAATTAAAGAATTAAGAACAAATAGGCAAACAGACTCCTTACAAAAGATTCTGAAAAGTACCTATTTGTGGATTAATTAAACAGCAAAATTGGATTGCGATAGAAAACTAATTTTGCGTATGAGAAAACAATGAGAAGGAAACGAATGTTTATAATTCATTTCACAAATTCAGAAGCATTATGTTAATATTACATTTTGAATTACTTATATGTATTTGTGTTAGGATTCGAAAATTCTTTATAATTATGTAAAATACACGTTCCATCATTAAAATGATGAAATTTTTTCGTTGTAAAACTTGATAGCACTCCATTTTTTTAACTTGTTTAAAATTTAAATTAATAAACAAAAATTAAAAGCTTATCAACCTCATTAAAAAAAAACACGGTGAAGGGATCAACAATCATCTTGAGCCTCCGCGCTAATACCTGGAAGAGGCACGGGTCCACATTTTTCTACCTACTTGGAAATGTCGTAAATTTTAATTTTCGGACACAATAACCTGTTTACACCCTCCACATTATGAGTGCAATAAGATAATATTCGACTCTAAAAGTCAGGTACGCCATGGTAAAAGCTGCTCACTATAAAAGGGATCGACGAGCTTGGAGTCGAAAGTCGAAAGTCGAAAGGCGAAAGTCGAAAGGCGGAAGTCGAAAGTCGAAAGGCGTCGATGAGATTCAACGATGTTGCAGGGTTGGTCCCACACAACAGGAAAACCCTTTAAAAGGGTTTCTCCGGCTTAGGACGACGAGGGTGTCGCAGTCAACGTGGCGCACAACAGGGTTTCTGTCCCCAACCTTCGAAAGGGGCTAACGATGGGGCAGAACGACGAAGACCACGTTGGATGGTGAACGATTTCGATTTATGTGTTCAACACCACACTCGTCATGGGCACAGCTACGAGACGACTAACATGGCTCCCGGAAGACGACGAAAAGACGAAAAAACTAAGAGAGCCAATAGAAAGAGTGCGCGAAGAAAATCTATAATGAAAAACCTAACCGTTTGAATCTCGCGCGCATAGTACCAACTGCAGTACCTCCGCTCTGTCAAAAGAGAGCTGTCATTCAAATGAGGTTAAGTCGAGGTATACAATGGAAGGTACTAACGATTTCCACGAAACTGCAATTGTTACTAGCGAGTTGTTCAGCACGATGGTATGAGAATCTAATAAAGAAAGACAGTTCGAATTACAGGTTAGAAGCGAAACGAAGACGAGCACAAGGTACAAATCGAAGAGGGCACTAAAAGCCAATATTAGATCTGCCCAGGATCAATATCTGCACTACGGCGTGGCAACGAAATAAAGAACGATGACGATGACTAACGAAGAAGACGAAGGAACGTGAGCTTAACGCTACGATGCCTAGCGCTCACCTAGACATCGGTAAGGGCGTTGAAACGACCTATCAGCCCGCCCTTCTAGGCTGATAGGAAACCGAACGAATGACAAAAATTAACGTAACAAGCATTTTCCGGTTTTGTACTCCAAATAACTATCAAATTATCATAAGTAATATAACGAGTGGGCTCGAAATTGTCGGAAATTTTTCCGACAGACGAGTAGTTTTTTCGACGATCAATTGCACGAGTGAGCGAAGCGAACGAGTGCCATTTGTCCGGAGAAACAAACTACGAGTACTGGAGGAAAAATTTCCCACAATTTCGAGCTCCCGAGTTATATTCGTCATGAGAATTCAACGAACTGACAAGCAACTGACAGCTCGCGTGGTATTTTCGCGTGGAATTGTCACTGAAAATTGCACTCGTGAAATTTCCAGAAAAAGTTTGTTGTGATTGGTTGATTTGAAAAAATTAAAGTCTCTGATAGGTCGAACCTATGGTGAGTTGAATTCTCGAAAAAATTCAATTATCGAGAGTCTACCGTACCTGTAATAAATACATGTCGATTTTGATTAAGAGATAGCTCTGCAAGCAACTGTTATAATAATAGAATAAAAATTATGATGAAATACAGAAAATAACAAAAACACCCATGTAGGTGACAACAAATTTATACTTCCTACTACGCCTTCTGTGCTAAAGGTTAGACATTTTTGCCACTTGTTTATTAGCGTTGTTATTCCCAACTTTTCAATAGTCTGGACTGATATTGGTATTGGAGCTGACCTACCCCAATAATTCAATAATTTTCTCACAAACGGTGATGATTTGAAACGCGAAATTTGTCTGATATTGTGTTTTGCTAACCTTAGTAACTAAACTAGAGCTTATTATTGTCGGTCCACTCATAAAAAATTAAGTTGGCAGCAGCCCTTGGCAATTTTTTTCGCTAATTGGCAGTAAGAGCATTTGACCTTGACGCAACTGTGGCATGCGTAGAAGCTAATCGCCTTACGCAAGATTACCAAAAATGGTTAAATTTCTATTAAAAATGTTGAATTAGTTATTTATTAATACGCTCAACTTTGACAACGTGTTAACCTTAAAAATCGCTACATTTAATTTTCCCCTAATTTTGTCTCTAAAGATTTGAAAGCTTGATTTACACCCAAAAATTTTCTAAAATTTACACAGAAGAGTGGACTGATAGCAATGAGCTGGACTTTAGATATCATGTAGATTATAAAAAAAAGTATTTGTCACTTTGACAGACACTGAAATTGTAAATACTTTTAAACATTTGTTTTATATTCCCATTTATAACGATTTATCGATTTTTGTGTCAATGTCTATATTTCGTCCATGCATTATTCTTAATATTATTGTTTAGTTATCACTTATAATTAATCTTCAAAGTGCAATCAATAATTGTTGCAAAAATTACATATTAATCACCAAATTTTAGAATTTTGTACTGAAGCAGTAGAAAGTAATCTCTAAAGTAGAATGGGCTCTTAATTTTGAACTCGAAGCCCATTTTGCACCATCAGAGATCCAGAGATATTTTTGATAAGCAATTTTTTTAAGTTGTAAATACTTACTGTTAAAAAATATTTTTTAGTTTTCTTTAAGAACTCGCAGATATGGAATTGCTGGATAGAGTTTTGGAAACCAATTTAATAAGCCAATCATCTACAAAACTCATCGCTAGGATTATTACTTTCCATAATATTTTTGTAAAATTCATCTTCACTTCTGTTCCCTAGTACAATTTTTTTTCAAAATTTGTTAGCTAGTATTATCGATAACCAGCGATGTGGTAAGTTTTTAGTCAGGAAGAATCAATGAAATCTCTAAAGTTGGTTATAATATAAAATTCATTAAAATACGTAAAAACATGCAACAGAAAAATCTCTTTAAAATTTAAATTGTATAAGAATCACCACATAAGTTGTAACCGTTGCAAAAACCTAAAACAAAACTCGTCAAGATAAAATTACTATGTACTAACTCTTACCGTATGGAAAAAATTCCAGTCTAAACTAAAAAACCCTTTGACAGTAAATCTCACATTAGTATTAAGAAATCTGATAGACACCAACTGAAGATGACGTATGATGGGAACTTTATTCTCACGACTGATATGATAGTTCCAGAATTCATGTATAAATATTACTGCCTTTTTACTTTCATTTTCAAGACAAGTAATAATATAAATCAAAAGAAAGAACCAAAAAAGCAGAACAGCCAAGTAAAATAAATTCATACAATTGGTTAAAGTACTAAGTGTTCTATTGCGAATAAAATATAGAATCAAATAGATTGTTCCAACTAAATTGTAAAACCACATAATTAAAGTTGGTATTAAAGGTAACTGAAAATTCCGCAGTACCTTTAAAGATAGGTCCATTAGCATAATGTGATAATGTGAAAATGTTTCAATATTGTTTATCTTACACTCGAGTTCTTCTACTTGACGATTTTGGTTTTCACTGAAAGATGAAATTTCTAACATTGACATCGATTCAATTGTGTGTTCTAAATTATGGTTTATTATTTCAAGTTTTGCTAAAATCAAGTGTAAAATATCAACTAAAAATAAAAGTTCAAAGCAAGTTATTATGATCGGAAAATAATAAAGGTAAAAAGCTGTTTTAAAATACTGGTGCATACATACCAAAAGCAGATTGCTGGTTAATAGGAAGATTAAGATGACTTTGTACAAGTTAATTTGGTCAAATCCCTTTCTAGGACTTGTATGTTGAAAAGAGATGTTTTGAACTTGAAGCAATTGGAATTGCAAGTCGTTACTCCGATTGATGAAGAAAAAAATGTAGAAAACATAGCAGAATATATTACTCATTTCATATGCTAAATCTACTATAACATATAAACTTGTTGCAACTAAAGGTTTAGAGTGATACGAAATAGCAAAATAAATAATGCAAAAATAAAATGGCAAACACACTATGCGATGAATAATATTTGGGACATTTTTGGTTTGAGAAACAGAGAATTGAATGATTCCCAAGAGTTTGTAAATGTATATTATAAAACGTGATGTCTTCTCGAGCATGCCAAAAGTTGTTTTCTGTTGTATCAAGATTAATAACTAGAAAACAATGGTAACCATAACACTTACCTAAAACTAGCTTTTGGTAATTATGTAAATGATCTAAATTAGAGTTGGGGGAATTAGGAATATTATAACATATCGATCATATATTATTATAATGTAATGTACTCTGTCAAATTACGTTTGATATTAACAAATTTATAAATCGTTTACTAAAAATAAATAGTAACGTCTTTTATTGTCAACCCATCACAAACGAATTAAGAAAATTACACGAAATGAAAGTACGTTTTCATGTATTTTACATTCACTCTGCTGAGTTTTGACCCCATACAATTAAAGTAACAAACATTGAAAACTTAGGAAATTAAATATAAAATATGTAGATATACAGGGTGTTAGGTAACGTTACGGCCATAGACTAATGGCTAATTAAGGAAGCCAAACTGTCACGGAATCCGCAATTAATTTTATTTTTTTCGTTTTAGTTAAAAAGCTACAAGGCTTTAAAGTTGACCAATAGAATGGCTTCAAATAATTTTTCAATTTTACAGAAATCCAAGTAGCTTTAGGACCAAACGAATAATTTGTCACTTTCTTGTCACATTTGAAGTTTTAAATCAGTGGCGTCAATAAGAGGGAAAAACAATAACGCAATTTTATTCAAAAAACAGACAATAAAGCAGCACTATAATAGATGTTCAAAATGGGCACCATCTTGTTGAACACATAATTGTAAACGACGCAACAATGTTGCCTTTATTGTACCCAACACATTTTCAATTTGACGAACTTGATATGTGATGTCTACAAAAATGGAACAAGTACGCCACTGATAAAAAATTAAAACTGTCAGTTTGACATCAAACAAAAAATTTCCTTCAGTAACTCTGATTCAAATTTTTGTAACCTTATGCAAATTGGTCCCTGATTGGTCACATTCAAAGCTTTCCAGCTCTTAAACGGTTCAAGAAAACCCGAAAAAAACTTCGAAACATTATTTTTTACGGCTGCCTCCATCACCCCTTTTTCTATGGCCGTAACGTTACCTAACACCCTGTATAGCTTTCAATTGTACGGGGTGTTCCGCGAATTGTTGAACATAGAAGCATAAAGAGTCTTAATGACAGATTGTGCTCTAGAAAATTCTTATTGTCGGAGCAATTTTTAAAATTTAATGTCATTATGGAATAATTTTTTGTACTTCATACACACAGACAACTTTTAAAAATAAGGTTAGTTTGGGCAAAGCCGTGACAGTTTCGGTTAGATCAACTTCTAAAATTCTCTCTTTTGATTTGATTTTTTGAAAAATATCGCAATAACATTTCTTCCTAAATATAAGTCTAGAATTAAGAGTTTCCTTATGCACAATTCAGCATTACCCAAATCTTATACGGAAGCTCAGAAAAGCAAAATTCAAATTCCCTATGTTATTTCCCTATGTTTAGCAATCCGTAGAACACTTGTATGTACATACCTACTATTTAACATTTGTGTTGCAAGTTCATATACCTACACATCTCTTTTAGGTTTTTCCCAAAACCCCAAAATTCTCATAAATTTTATTTTGCACACTTTCCATTACTGTTCCAAAAAAATAAGAAAACTACAACAATAATAATAATTATTTATTATAATATTATATGAGATACAAAATAGTGGATGCAGAACAAGGTAAATTGAACGATTCCTAAGGTTCATGGTCTCTATAACAGACAACATTTAGTGTTCTCTGAGCACACAGGTATGATTTGCCACGTACCACCAATAGTGAATAATTTTACAGTGTTAATACGCACGAAAGCCAGTAAAATTTTAGAAAAATCAAATATTTATAGGTACATATCTTCATAATTGACCTGTCTGGCAACAAAAATGGGTACTCGTGAAGAAGTTAAATAACACTAATTATACAAATGTTTCATTCACAAAAGTAAGCATTTTTTGCAGTTTTTTCTTCTTTTTTTTCTTTTTAAAACCGAAGCTGGATAAGAACCATAGTATACATAGCAAGGGCTGCGATCATCTACAATAAATTTGTTGTAATATTGTAGACAATATACTTTTAATATACCACCGTATGAGCAAAATTCCAATCCAAATTGAAAAACCCCATCAGTGTGAACTTAAGCTTTGTGTTATACAGTCTCAGTGATACCAACCGAAGACATTTCAGGTTCACATTAGTTGTTTTCTGAAGACTGTGTTTGTTCCAAATTTCATGTATGAAAATCACTGATTCCTCAGATAATTGTTTTACGCAACTAAATGTTTTAATTAATATAAGAAACCAACAAAATTGTGAAATGAGAAATGTAACATTACAGCTTGACAGTATAACACTAAAGTGGCTTTTTCTAAAACACAGGTATAAGATAAAATAGATTGTTTGAATGCTAGCAATAAAGCACAATATTAACGAAACTATTAAAGTGAGTTCAAAATGTTTAAAGATTTTTAAAGACAACTGAACTAAGGCGCAGTAACAATGTGATAATTCTTCAATTCGATTGAATATCAAAACAGTTTTATCGTATTCAAAATTTCTAATCTTTATCTCAGTTGAAGGAAACATTTCTAAAAAATTACCACGAATATGTCGTTGCAAATGTTCGTTAATGGTTTGAAACTTGTGAGAAATATAATCAAGTATGTCATTTAGAAAAAACAACTCAAAGCAATAAATCACAACTGGAGCAAAATAAAGATAAAATATTGACTGAGCCGAATTCCTTAAAAATGGAGAATAGCAAATACTAATTAACAATGTAAAGACTGCACAAAATTGATAAATATTCAAAGATTTGGGTTTAGTTGATTTAGTAAAATTTGCAGCCACATTTGTAAGGTGATAAAGTTGAAGCTTTACATCATTGCTTCTTTTGTAAAAGACAACAACAAATAACAACAAAGATATTATGTTTAAAACATCGGTTATCATATCTAAAACGTTGAGTACAGCTGCGGTGCTGCTAAATTCTTCCAAATGATACAAAACGCAAATATACAGAACGTAAGAATAATATGGAAGGCAATATAGACGATGAACAATATTAGGGAGGTTATAAGAAGTAGAAACGGAAAATTGGACAATTCCTAAAATTTTGTAAATAAATTCGAAACATGGTGTGGTTTCTAATATACTCATTTCGAACTAAAGAGAACAATGAAAACATGTAGTTATTGATAGCTTTTATCATAATTAGATAGATGTTTGGAGAGAAAATAAACTTGAATTGAAATTAATGAAGTTTTGTTATTTAGTTGCTTTGGTTATCATAATTACAAATGGAACTTGTACAATTCAGTTACTAAATTGTACCATAATTGGGATGGTTAGAATGACTTAGAAATAAAGTTATAACATATAGCTATTTTTGCAACAAGTTGCGAGACTGTAGGTATATGTAAAATATAAACTTGGAGTTGAATTTCCTCTGCTACACCATGCTTTATTTGACTCCATATGAACTCCATGTTGTTCAAAATGTGACGCTTATCGCAAAACCTCGTGTCCACGATCCTTGTCAATTAATTATGTCTACATTATCGCATTTAATTTAATTTTGTCAGTGGCTGAACTGTCCACGATTTATCGATCTCTGTAGTGTAATAATTCGAAAATATTTCCTTTTGGTGATATCCTTTATCCTTGCAGACTTGATGATAAAAAGGACCCATTGCTACGTTGTTTTTTGATAGGAAAAATTAAAAAAAAAGATATTTAGAATGAAATTCTAAACAGTCAACGTTGAGTAACCCCAATTTACAAAACGCGAAATGAAACAGGAACAAAATCTTTAATTATTAAGTCACTTCTAATTAATCGATAATTATTAAAACTGTTAATCAAACGTTTTTGGTTGAAACGATTTGGAATTTTATTTATTTCAAATTTTGCATATTTACTACTGTTTGTTCAAAGATTTGGTTCAAAATCACTCTCGCCTTCTCTGGAATATCAGAGAATGAGTTGCAATGATCAATTCTCAAAGTGAATGAATGAATACCTAAATAAAAAATTCAATTTAGAAAAAATCGCTGTCTCAGACAACACATAAAATCGTTCATTAATTAGAATTAAAATTTGCTTAAAAATGGGAGACTGGGATAAAATGATCCTTCGAGGTAAAATGATTCCCTTTGATCCCCAAAAACTGTCCTTAGTTCCATCTATCAATGAAATGATTAAATATATTGCTAAACTAGCGGATATTGCACCGGTGGATATTCAGAAGTAATACAGGCTGTCCCAGAACTCACGCCCTAGAGAGAAAGGGCTTATGGAGGCAACAATTCTGAACCAAAATTTTGAAACCATAATTTTTAAACTCAAAAAATAACCGAGATAAGACAACAAAACTGTAGCAAATCCCGAAGCCGAACAGGATTTGAAAATTGGTAACTATGGACACATACTAACATCCATTGGACAATTAAGCATTAGACTCTCGTTGCCTAGGAAATTGGGATGGCCATTTACTCCACTTCTCGAATAAGCTTTTGGGATTGGTTTAGTCTAGTTTAACCTTAGTCAATTTTTGTTTTGAAATTTACCATCTGTATTGCTGTCGGCACCCTCCCTTGCGCTCTGGGGCGCGAGTTTGGGGACATCCTGTATAACGAGTGGGCTGGAAATTGTCGGAAATCAGGAATGCACGAGTGAGCGAAGCGAACAAGTGTCAATTGTCTGGAGAAACAAACTACGAGTACTGGAGGAAAAATTTCCCACAATTTCGAGCTCCCGAGTTATATTCGTCATGAGAATTTAACGAACTGACAAGCAACTGACAGCTCGCGTGGTATTTTCGCGTGGAATTGTCACTGAAAATTTCACTTGTGAAATTTCCAGAAAAAGTTTGTTGTGATTGGTTGATTTGAAAAAATTAAAGTCTCTGATAGGTCGAATCTATGGTGAGTTGAATTCTCATTAGTAATATCCCGAGTGCATGTCAAATTGTCGACAAATTAATTTTCTCGAGTGCACTTCGTGCACTCGAGAAAATTAGGAGGCAATTTGGCATGCACGAGGGGGTATTTTGGCAGACTATTTCCTGAGAAAAATTTCATCGATACTCTAAACAATTTTTTGGTTTAAAAATTGGTTTCTTTTAAATTTTTAAACGATTCTTGACTGTAATCACATTTTCATTGTTGTGACAACAATTTTGTGAAAAAATAATTTCAAGATGAGTTTGCGTTTTGGGCAGAATACAGAACAAATAATAAACGCTGTAGTGGACAAGTTAACTCCACAGAACACAAAAAAGTCAAGAGATTCTGCATGGAGACAGTTTGAACAATTTTGTGATGAAAGAAAATACACCATCGAACAGGAAACTTCTATGTCGCAACTGGCGCTAATTCTTAAAGACTTCGCTTTCAATATGAGGCGCACTAATGGAGAAGAATATAAAGAGGGTGTTGTGAAGACAATTTGGAATACAATAGCAAAACTGTTGCAACAAAAATATTATAATGAGTTTAACATTGTTTTTGATCCATTTAAAGACGTCACGTTTGAGTGTGCTCGAACTGCAAGAGATGCAAAGAGGAAAGAGTTGCAAAAGAATCCCGAAAAAAGAAAAATGAGTGCATCTAGCTTATCAGAACAAGAAATTGATCAAATGTGTACTATTTGGGACGAGACAACTCCGAATGGGCTGCAACGCAAATTTTTCCACATTGCCTCGTACGAACTAGCATGGAGAGGAGGAGAAGCATGCAACTGTCTTTTGAGTTACTTTGAAGAAGAATTTGACGACCGCGGAAATCCAACAGGTCGAATAGCGTATAACCCCGTATTTTCTAAAACAGCGCAAGGAGGGAGTCACAGATTGACAGAAACGAGATGGTTAGTGCAAAACACCACCGACCCGAGCAAATGTCCAATCAGGTATTTAAAATAGTGCACGATAACAAAAGACTTATCATTCTAATTTTTCAGGCTTTTCAAATTATTAAAAGAAAAGAGAGGACCGCACATTACAGTCGAACGTCTCTTCTTAACCATAAATCCGTCGTGGAAAAAAGAAACTTCAAAAGGTTTTTTTAAAAACTGCCCTGTAGGACGAAATGAGATTTCAAAGTGGACAAGGCAAGCAGCAGAAGCTATAGGAATTGACACGAAAAGAGTAAAAGTATCAAATCACTCCAACCGTGCCGCAGCAATTATCCAACTTGCGAAGGTTGGTGTTTCAGAAAATTTAATTATGAAGGTTACAGGACACTCAAATCAAGCTTCGATAAAGAGTTACCTTCAAGTAAATAGTGAACATCACGAGGAAATCGTTAAAAAAATGCGAAATGATAACAGCGAAATAACAGGAATTGATGCAACCAGCAATGAAAACACATCGGTTCCAACATCAAAGAAAGTTTTATATTCAACCTGTGTTTTTAACAATTGTTCATTCTCTTAAAAGAAATAAAAATTTAAATTTAGTCTTTTTATTCATAAATGTCGGATCTGATAATATGCACTAATGCAAATTATCGATAATTGCACTAGTGCAGTATTATCGCTAAAACTTGATCGTGATTGGTTGAAAATAAAACATTGCAGCTTTCTAATTGGCTTAAATTTTTCGAAGGAAATAGTCACTGAAAATTTCACTAGTGAAAATTTCCAAGAAAAGTTTGCTGTGATTGGTTTATTTGAAAAAAATAAATGTCTCTTATTGGTCGAATCTATGTATGGTGAGTTAAGTTCTCAAAAAAAATACAGCGGTATGTTTTTTCTCGGTTCGAATTAAAATTTCAAAATGACATCTGTGATATTTTAAATGATTAATATTAAACTTTTAATTTTTTTTGTAGATTCAGTTGCAACATTTCATGTTGTAAATTTATGGATTATGTTCTTTGTTCTTATAGCACTTGGGGTAAACCGATCACTTAGGTACTGGGTAAAACGATCCCGAGATCATTTTACCTCTAATATGAATAATTGTATAATATTTGACAAAAGAGAGTGATAAAAAAGCAAGAGAAAGAATCTTTTCAGAATGAATTTTTGTTGTTCAAAAGAAAAAGATTGGATTAGATGCAGTGTGCGCCAAAAATAGGCTCATGATCAATGTGCAAGAGTACACGAAGAAAAAAGTAAATTCACTTGCAATTTCTATTTGGCAAAATTAAAAACTTCTAAAATCAAAAGAACGTTTTCACAAAAAAAAATGTAATTCGTTTAATGATTATTTATGTCTTCAATAAAAGTCTGTTTTGTTGATACTTCTTGTTATTTAAGTTTATTTTGTTTTTACCTCAATGCTTACATACAGGGTGTACCCGAATAAAGTGCAAAGATTTTAACCCCAATATAAGACCTAGCAGTTCAGTGACATGAAGGCAAAACTTCGCGTTCCGAAACGTCACCGTTTCCGAGAAAAAAATGATTAAAGTTTTATGCAGAAAAAGCAGGGCGCAGTGGCATTTAGATCCTATGTCAAGTTCAGTCCAGGCCATCGACAAGTTGGGAATAAAAACGTTAATAAATAAGTGGGAAAAAATGTCTTTATCGGAGTTCCAGTCAGTTGAAAAATGATCGTGGTAGAGAAATGTGGGTTTTACAGTGTCAAATGGTTCTAATGTGGATTATTTTGAGTTAAATTTTTTTATTCTTTGCCAGTGGTTTCTTCAAAAGTGTTGTGCTGGGGCCAAAGTTTTAAAAAGTGTTTTCTTTACGAATGAAACTAAATGGAATTGTCCAATGGAAAGCATTTGATCAATTTTCGTAATAGCTTCAAGTATCTTTTTCATTATTTGGTCTCAAAATAAAATTTCAGTTTGATCCACAAAACAAATCAGGAAGTCACCTTACAAACCAATCGAAAAAAAGATTGGCCCTTTTGAGGGCCTAATTTATTTTAAACAAATTAATTTTTCGCAATAGCCACCTTTGAAAATGATATGTTTTTAAAACCAGTAATTAAGTGAAAGTTAAACAAGTAGGGGAGACCGGTGTCAATTGTAACAAAATTTTAAATATTTGTTTATAATAAGCTTATTTAACTATTTAAAATTTTGAATTCATTGCAGGCGAAAACTGAAAAACTTGACAGACATAATTCTGAAGTCTAAACTTCCAATAACTTTTCAGTTATAAAACCAGGACACTTCTTAGAAGACCATGTCAAGTGTTATAATCGACACCCAACTGGTGTCAATTGTAACAAGATCAGTGTTAACTGCATTGCATTTATTAGGATTTTACTACATCGTGACTAGGGTCTTACATCATCATTTCATTGCTTTTGTGGGGACGCAGACCGAAGTCCTTCAGTTGACAATAACAACACACATATTTAATTTAATTAAAAAAAAAACAAATAACTAGGTTTTTAATCAATTCATATGACAATGAGGTTTGATTTGCATTTCAGTTTGGTTAGGCCATCATCTTACGTCTATAATTATTGTTATTCTACTTTCTACAAATAGGTTTTATTTAATGTGATTGATCTTAGCCCAAACACAAATCAACAAGAAATCAAAGAAGAGACAATACAAAAATGATCCTTAGCTTGCAATATCTCCTTCTTGGTTATTTTAATGTGACACTGTTTATTTACTTTTTACTCGTTTTTTCGACATTTTTATCTCTATAACACACATGGCATGTACAAAGCATGCGTGCACACTGCATAATAATAAGCTAGATATTGTATCTAAACTTTATTTCTGAACAATGTTTAAAATTTCAAAAAGATGCCGTTGTAATAGCCTTTGTTTCAATTGACACCTGTAACAATTGACACCGGTTCCCCTACCTATAATAGATAAGAGCGAGCCTAAACGTTTTTTGTTCGAACAGTTTTTGTAGTCTTTGGGAAACAGTTGTTGAATTCATAGTCCGGTCAAATTGGACATTCAGTGCTACATAAATTCGCAACAAGCTGAATATTGGTACAATTGTTCAAAATACAATTATAAACAAACCCTGAAAGTTCCCCATCATTCCCGTGTATGGATTTTTTTTATTTAAGGTCAAAGGTCAACAAAATGAGTTTTTCGCGATTTTTAGCAAAACGGTAAGTTTTATCATAAAAATACTTCAAACTAAAATTGTAGATCATAAAATTATCTATAAAAAATATATCAATACTTTTTTTCCTACAAGTCACCGTTTCAGAGATATAGCGATTCAAACAGTTGTAACAGCCACCTATGAGATAGTGTACTTTGCGCGTTTTTTTTAACGTGGTTTCCCCAGTAGGCGTACTCCACAAGTCAGTAACGATCCTGTTTAATTGAAACTATTGTAAATAATGGATATTAGCAAAAAAAAGCGATGTTGATAAAAAAAAGTTGAGACATTTATTCATCTAGTAATTTTCGAATTCTGCTTCTCGATTTTCTTCTTGTTCTTCTTCTGCTTCATTCTCCTTTTTGGGTGCAAGTAAATTCAGCCAATAACGATGTATCGCAAGTCAGCTCGTTGAAGTCGAATGAATCATCAATTGTTGATGATTCAACATTAGAGCTTGACTTGCCTTGGCAACTTGTACACGCCAGAGAACAGAACAGTCCCACTTTTTTGCAACCACATTTAGCGCTGCATCCCTTTTTGCAGTTGCAAAAAATTGCGTTTAGTAATTTTTCCGGCGGAGGTGGAAGCAAAGTTGGAACTGGTTCCAATTCATTGTTTACTAACTTCCAACCCCAGTCTGTTGGGTCTTTCTGAAAACCAAGCCACACTTGAACTTGGTACCCGAAGAAGATGTTGGTGAGCAGCAGCCGAGGTTGGAGGAAGACAAGCTTTTCACTATAGCGCAGTGCTTCAAACTAAACTCACAGTATTTTATTCAATAAATGAAGGGACTGGGTTTCATTTTATACCTGATATTTTATATTTGAAGTGCAAGTTACAATGATCGATAAAAAATATTTTAACCTATACTATATAATATTACAACTCTAGAGATGAATATACGTGGCGTACTCAAACATGTTATGAAGATTACAACTGTTACAACTTTTTGAATTGCTATATCTCTGAAACGGTGGCTTGTAGAAAAAAAAATGTTAATATATTTTTTATAGATAATTTTATGATCTACAATTTTAGTTTTGAGTATTTTTATGATAAAACTTACCGTTTTGCTGAAAATCTCGAAAAACTCATTTTTTGACCTTTGACCTTGAATAAAAAAAATTCCATACACGGGAATGATGGAGAACTTTCAGGGTTTGTTTATAATTGTATTTTGCTTGTTGCGAATTTATGTAACTTCACCCTAGCTTTTTGGTCTAATTTGACCGGACTATCAGTGCCATAAGTGTCAAATAACGGATAATCCAAGGGGGTTTTGCCCCATTCGAATTTCGTTTTACTTTTTGCAGAATCATAATCTACAGAGGTGTCTCATATTGAGGTTTAAATCTTTGCACTTTATTAGGGTATACCATGTATATTTACTGTTTCCACTAACTTTTGCTTAACTTATAAAACTTTTTGAACATAACACAGGAATCATTTTACCTGGTGAAATGATGCTTTTGGAGTCTTGCACTTAACTATTATTAATGAAAATGGTGCAAAATTGTGGATACATTTTTAAGCGGACTTGTAGTAAATTAGTTATACCAAGCTCCTGCATAAGTGGTAGCTTTATTAATATAAAAGTTTCGTAGCTATGGTGCTAAAAGACCTTAGAAGGATCATTATACCCCGGTCTCCCCCACATATACTATCATTAAGTTTCTGGAAAGTTTCGCATTTTGAGAATGTGCAAGAATTTTTTTTACAGTTTTCACGTAACATTAAAATGCAGATTATTTTGGATGTTGAGTTTTTCGCCTGGTGAAACGACACGGTGTGACGGCGACACATTGTGCAGCGTTCAAAGAATAAACGGTTGACCAGAGGAGACAAGACAGTAATCAGAGGCTCGGGCCTACCCACTCGCAACTGTGCAGAATCAAAATCTTTGTTCTTTCTTCTTTTTTGCTTTTTAAAACCGAAGCTGGATAAGAATAATAGTATACATAGAAAGAGCTGCTATCATCTACAATAAATTTGTTGTGATATTGTAGAAAATATATTTTTAATGTACCACCATATGAGCAAAACTCCAATCCACATTGAAAAACCCCATCGGTGTGAACTCAAGCGTGCTGTTATAAAATCTTAATGACACCAACTGAAGACATCTCTGATCCACTTTAGTTGTTTTCTGAAGACTGTGTTTGTTCCAAATTTCATGTATGAAAATCACTGACTCCTCAGATAGTTGTTTTACGCAACTAAATGTTCTAATTAATATGAGAAACCAGCAGAATTGTGAAATGAGAAACGAAACATTACACACGAAAGGTACAACATTAAAGTGGCTGTTTCTAATACACACGTATAGGGTAAAATAGATTGTTTCAATGCTAGCAATAAAGAACAATATTAAGGAAACTATTAAAGTAAGTTCAAAGTGATTGAAGATTTTTAAAGACAACTGAACTAAGACGCAATAACAATGTGATAATTCTTCAATTCGATTGAATATCAAACCACTTTTATCGTATTCAAAATGTCTAATATTTACCTTAGTTGCAAGAAAGATTTCTAAAAAATTGCCACGAGTATGTCGTTGCAACTGTTCGCTAATGGTTTGAAACTTGTAAGAAACATAATCAAAGATGTCACTTAGAAAAAACAACTCGAAACAATAAACCACAACTGGAGCAAAATAAATATAAAATATTAAATGAACTGAATTTCCTGAAAATGAAGCAACGGAAATACTAGTTAACAATGTTAAAACTACAAAAAATTTATAAATATTCAAAGATTTACGTTTCATTGGTTTGGAAAAATTAGCAGCCACATTTGTAAGTTGATAAAGTTGAAGTTTTAAATCATTGCTTCTTTTGTAAAAGACAACAACAAAAAACAATAAAGATATTATGTTTAAAACATCGGTTATAAAATCTAAAACGTTGAGTACCTCTGCGGGGTTGGTATATTCTTCCAAATGATACCACACACAAATATACAGAACGTATAAATAATATGGAAGGCAATATAGACGATAAACAATATTAGGTACGTTACGAGAATTAAAAACGGAAAACTGGACAATTCCCAATATTTTGTAAATAAATTTAAAACATGTTGGTGTGGTTTCTAATATATTCATTTTAAAGTGAAGAGAAATACTAAATACATGTCATACTAATTGATAGCTTTTATTATTATTAGATAGGTGTTTGGGGAAAAATAAAATTGAATTGAAATGAACGAAGTTTTGTTAATTAGTTGTTTTGGTAATCATAATTACAAATCGAACCAATTTACATTTTACTCTCTTACTAAATTATACCATAATTAAAATGATTAGAAAAACTTATAAGTAAATTACAATAGCTATTTTTGCAAGAATTAGCGAAATGATACTGTATATAGCTAGATAATATATCTATCAACACCATTTTTAATTTGACTCTACAGAGTGTCCTAGAACTTGCGCCTCAAAGAGAAAGGGCTTATGGAAGCAACAATTCTGAACCAAAATTCTAAAACCATAATTTTTTAACTCAAAAAATAACCGAGACTATTCCATGCTTATAAGTTAACATCCAATCAGATCTGAGATCTACCGTGGTACTATTATTATTATTATTATATTATTATTATATTATCGCGGCAAGCCTTAGCACGGTGCTGGTGTTGTCAACCATGGTTACATAAGCAAATTAATTTTTTGACGTTTAAAAATGAGTCGGTTTGCTAATAATTCCGCTGACGAATTTATTATTATTATTACTACTGTATGCATGGAATAGTCGTGCAAAATACAATTCGTAGGATGAATATTCTGTGACAATTTAGACTTTTATTAGCAAACTCAATTTATGTTGCTCTTAGAAAATACCACTCGTTGCTACGCAAAAGGAAAAAATTCAAATTATAGAGTGTTGGCGGGAAAAAAGTTTTCGATTTTACTACAAATTAACGAGGGGACCAAAATACATTAAAATTTTTCAATTTCTCGAGGAAAATCGAGGAGACCAGAAAAAAAACTTCAAACTATCGAGTGTGCAAGAAAAAGTAAAGACTGATGAATTCAAGAACAAATCAACAAGCTAACACTGGAAGAGCTGGAAGAGAATTTTATTCGAAAAAAATTGCTCATAAAAACGAAAACCAACATTCTGTTCTAAAACTGTTTCAAAAGACGTCAAATTTGAAATCATCCTAGGTTAAATTCATTTTAAAAATTTATGTATCATATTTTTGATGGTATAGCCTAAGCCTCATTTCCATGGTTCGTTCTAGAGAGAACAGAATTTGATCTACGATGGAATTTGAGTTATTGCATTCGACAACAGAATGTTTGTCATACTTCTCTAAAATGAAGGCAGCTGGGAAAAAATGACGATAATGTAGTTTTCCAAATATTAATTAAAATACTAGTTAAAATTTCTAAAATATGTGCCTTTTTCTCGACAATTTTTTAGTTTGCGAAAGTTAATATACATACGACTCAAAAGTAGAAAATTCCCCAATTTTCATAGCTTCGCTTTAAAAATTAAAATTTCCAAAAATTATGACTTTTGCTCTATAATTTTACAATTTGGTAGAGTTAATACTACGACTCAAAAGTAGCAATTTCCCCAAATTTCATGGTGTAGACTAATAGCAAATCTAGAAAAGTAAACAACCTTGAAATCTGAAAATTATTTATACTTTTTCGTTTTATTCCAAAAATTTCTAATTCAAAAAAGTGATGTCAAAGCAATATCGAATGTGTCACATCAACGTTTTTAATTCAATTTTTTACAAATCTCGCACTGTTAAGAAGTTTATGTCTTTCCAGAAAATACCGATCTTTCCTGCGGCTTAAACGGCAAATATTGCTGTCAAGTTGTAAAATTTCACTTATTGCGTTGAGAACAATAAATAATGTTAATAAATAATTAAAAAAAAATTACAAAAAAATAATTATAGTTGTCAACCACTGTTAATATACACCGTGGTCCACGAGTGATAATGAGCCTGACCAAACGCAAACTGCAACCCAACATACATTTTCATAGCATTCATTGCCAAATTTATATTTACAACAAGAGCTGTCGGAGTTTCGACAAATTCTTTTACTCAAGACAGTTTCTAATCGCATGTGGAATGGCATCTCCTCGGAAAAAACCTTAAGCAGGTAAAAGCAATGCTAAAACTTAACAGTCTTCATAAATTAAAAGCATAACAGCGTGAGTATACCTTATTTCAATGGATAGCGAGGCCCCCATTTTAGTGTCAACGAGTATATATGAGTGAGCAGTATATTGTACATTGCTAGGAAATTTTGGAAGAGTTGGTGCCACCTGGAATGTAATGAGGTAGAGGGGGATGACATTGTCAAATCCAGAAATCTGTCAGTTTGTGCGAACGATGCGAACTTGGCGAAGGGATTTATTTACATTAACCTATTAATTAGAATTGCTGAAGTTGCTGGTTTTCAAAAAGTTAACTGAAAACGCATTCATCAACGAAACAACAAATTATGACGGTGCTGTCAAAGTGATGGCAGACAGGGTGAGCAACTTTTGGTTTATAAAAATGTCCCTATAAAGTACACTTCTCCACACAATTTTTTGGTACAGTCCCAAATTTCGGGCCAGGTTTGACATTTGGACCTCGCTAAGGTCTGAAATGAAGTATAGATTGTTCTAAAAAATTTGTCAACTTTGACGTTCATTTCAAATATCTACGACAGCTATGAAAATGTATGTTGGGTTGCAGTTTGAGTTTGATCAGGCTCATTATCACTCGTGGACCACGGTGTATTGTCAACATATCTGGTCGTGTTTTCATGTGATAAAACGACTAATTCAGAGAATATTAAAATAGATTTATATAAATAAATAAATAGATAAATAGATAAATAGATTTAATTCGATAATCGCAATTCTTGTGTCCCCAAAATCAAAGAAACTTATAGTCATAAAAACTTATAAATATATAACTTATAGTCGTATGAATTTGTTGATATTTTACTTACCGGCCTAAGGCCTCTAATATATCAAAATAACCGTTCGTGCAAAACTAAATATAATTTACTTTTCATTGTCAGTAATTTCTTAGAAATTGAATTGCACCAAAATAACAACATAAGTCGTAACCGCTGCAAGAACCTAAAACAATTTTTTACAAATTACCCAAAATGTTATCAAACTCACTAAATGAACAAAACTGCAGTCTAAATTAAAAAATCCCATGGCGGTATAGTGAATTTTGGTGTTTAAAAATCGCACAGCCACTAACTGAAGATGTCCCATTGTTGTACAAAACCTGTTAGTACGGCAAACATAAAAATTATTCCATACTTCATGTACAAAAGTTACGGAGTTATTAGCTTCGCTTTCTAAAGAAGAAAAAAGTTTGATCAAGACGAAAAACCAGAAGAATTGTAAAGATAAATAGGATATATTGCAGGCGTACGAAATGAAGCTTGATGAACCCCGATATGTGGTATACAAAAGAAAATATATAGTTTCCACTACATTATAAAAACCTATTATTAGAGATAATATCAAAGGAATTTGAAAAGTTTTTAAAACTTTTAAAGACAAGTCAATAAGAGTGTGATGATAATGTGAAAGCCTTTCGACTTCATTTATTTTGAAACCGTTTGCTTCCTTTTGAAGATCTTGACTTTTAGTCGCATTGCTAAATTGTAAGATTTCCACCATATCTAGAAACGTGACTTGTCGTTGAAGATGGTCGTTGATAACTCTAAGTTTTTCTACAATTGCGACCAAAATGTCACCTAAAAATAAAACATCAAAACAACTGATGATAATAGGAGAGTAAAAAAGATATAGAGCTTGTTTAAAAGAAAACCTCCCGAATGGAAAACACATGAAATTGATCATAAGTAACGAAATTAATCCGACTTTGAAAAAAATTATACTTTTTGACGACTTGGATGGAATGTGCTCAATGCGAATACCATCAATTTGAAGTAACTGCCATCGCGTCTCGTTACTTCGGGTAAAAAAAAAGTAGAAATAAATGGAGATGCAAATTATATTACCTGCATCACTTAGCAAATTGACAGCAGAAGCGGAATTCAAAAATACAAGATGGTATTCAACACATAAATAAAGTAAGAAGAAATAAAAAGGCAAAGAACATAAACGATAAAAAAGATTCGAATTTGTGGAATCCGAAGTGGAAAATTGCACGACGCCAAGAAAATTATAAACGTAGTTTAGCCAAATTGGGTTTCTTTCTAGAATACGCATTGTGTGTATTCTAGTAAAATTATTGCGTACTGAATAAATATACATAATTGTACAATTTATTAAATAGAAAACTACATACAAACAAATACTCTGCCTAATATTCACCTAATCCATTTTGTGGTCATTTTTTATTCAATGGATCCAAATACACTCGTCTCCAAAATAATCACTTTACATCAAAATCGAAAATAAAATGCTTGTATTTGATCTTTTTTCACAAAATTAACAAAAACTACAATAAACGAGACAAATTAAGTGGATTCATGTCAAAGATTATTGCATCACAAGGAAAAAAAAGAAAAATTGTGAAAAGCCATTCTTATTCACACCATTAAAATAAAAACTTTAACCACGTTTCGTGGAGATTTTTGCGTCCTCTTGCTCTAATTACTGGCTGACAATCTCGTGATGTAGCAAATGCAAGGTTTCTAACCATCTCCTGGTTGATTAAGTCTCAGTTTTGGTTAAGCTAATAACAAGCTCAATAACAGTCGGTTAAGAACTTCGTGGACTCTTTTCCATTTCATGTTAAGCATCTTCAGTTGGGTTTAGAATGTGACTGGCTGGCCGTTCCAATTTCTTAATTCGAACTGGTTAAAAAGTACCTACGCAATACTCTAGCAATGTGGGGTCCTGCCTTTTAGTCCATAAATGAGACATTTTTAAGTATAAAAGACTTAAATGGTACCAGGAAAAGTTCCAAAATGCTCAAAATGTAAGAATCAACACTAATCTTCCCATTTGGTTCAATGACCAAGTCCGTACCTGTTTCCAAAGAAATGCAACCACAGATCATAATTCAGTCTTCACTATTACGTCCATTATAAAAGGGCATTCATACACTATTGTTGTCTTAAATATCCTGCAAATTTTGTTGCACAAATAGAGTTCTTTCTTTAATGGTCTATAGTCAAAAAGGGACTTTTAGCTTTAGTTCCAAATATCAGCTGTTGTTCTGGCAGCTTTTTGTCATCCTGTATTTTCACTTACACGGAAGGGGCTATTCTGTATCGAATCTGTTAAATTTAAAGGTGCGTTAAAATTTTAAAGGTCCCTTAAAGTGAAATTCCTATTCTGTATCACCAAAGTCTGTCAAAATTTTAACATAAGTACGCTAAAAAGCTGCTTATTTTAAAGGCAAGCTGAGGCCATCCATTGCTTTTAGTTTCACTTTGGCTGTTTGTTTCGAGATTATTTAATAAATATTACAAAATAAGATAAATTTTGTTGAATTCTTAAAATACAATGACAAATTTGATGTATTTGTTAAATCTTTGATAACAAAGAAAGCACATGTATGAGATAAAATTTGATGTTACTTTAGTTATTATTGAATGAATATTTATTTATATTCGGATAAAACATAATTTTATTTTGATTGAGCAATTCAAGCAAGCCATTTTCTTCGTCGAATAAATAATTTATGATTCAAATTGTTCCAATTTTTGAAAAAAGCCCTTTGGTTTTAGTAAACAATTTAAAATAATAATATTATGTTGTAGTTAGTACAAAATACATTTTCACATTAAATTTTTATTTAAGAGCTCTACGCTATGTATAGCGATTTGGTAATGCATTACTGAAATGCATTTTAGACACTTAATAAAATATTTTCATAAAGATATCAACAAAGTAATGTTCGCAAATAATTTACCTATCTGTAATAAATTAAACTAAATTAAAAAACTGCACGTTTTGGTAGTACATAAATTTCCATTTTATTACCTTTGACCCAAACTTTTAGTTTGCAAGTATTTTCTACAATCCCAAATATTGATGTTGGGCCAAAATGACAAAAAAACGCGTTTTAAGTTTCCAGTTACGTTTATATGTTACATTGTTCAAATAATTGTTTTAATATTATTTACGATTTGCCATTCTTATTGGATTGGTTGCTCTTGGTAACAGTAGTGAAAATCACAAAATGCGCACGCGCAAACTTACCACTAGGGCTGGTTCAATCAAATTAACAGATGTAAATTCTTCATTTTAACGTACTACATACCGTCCAAACTAAATGTGAACAAACACGCGCATAGAAAAGGATAGTCGCTACCATAGGTGTCGAGAATAGGAAATTTGAAGTCATAATAAAGTTGCAGTTGCAAGCTTTCGCAGACAACAAGAAAACAACTCTTAAGATGATTAGTTTTGATTGCGCGTTTTATAATTTATAATTTAAAGGTGCCATTAGTAAAGGTTTGAAAACGTGTAAATTAAAAATTATACTGTTATGCTCCTCATAACACGACGCCACTGCCACTACTTACCGCGGCGAACAGCTGATTTGCGAGGCTGCGTATTGTGAAATTTGTTGGTGCGCATCCGTTTGTTTATTCACATTTAGTTTGGATGGGCAATACGTTTATTTCATGATACAGAATAGCTATTTAAACCCCGCACTGTTAAATCTGACTATTTTAACGTACCCTTTAAATTTAACAGACCTGATACGGAATAGCCCTTATTGTATGTACTATTGGGGCAAGTTTTGCAGAGTCGATAGCAATATTTTGCTGAGAAGGACCTTCTTCAGCAAAAGCAACAATTCAACAGCAACTGCAGAAGAGGTCTGAAGCCAGGTATTGTTATAAACATCCATTATTTATTTAACATACATGTTTTACTTGAACAATAACGAACTAGCACAGGAATTGAAAACAACCTAAATAAAAAAAACGACCAAAACCATTTCATTTCGTGTTAAAAGCCAACAGAAGTAATGGATTGCAATCAAAAGCATCCTCAAACCATTCTGAAGACAAGTTCTGTTAAATTTGAATAAAATAATAGAAGTGTAGAATCCATAATTTTCTATACAGGGTGTTATTCCTTTCTGCGCTCTTCAAAATTTAAACTGTATAAGAATCACCACATAAGTTGTAATTGTTGCAATAACCTAAAAATATATTTATAAAAAATAAACAAAATAAAGTTTTACCATATGAAAAAAGCTCCAGTCTAAAGTAAAGAACCCTTTATCAGTGAACTTAATTCTAGTGTTAAGAAACCTTACAGAAACCAACTGAAGATGGCTTATTATTGGACCATTTCTCTCACAACGAGTAGAGTTGTTCCATAAATCATGTATAAATGTAACTGTCCTTTTACTTTCACTTTCCACAGAAGTAAAAATGTAAATCAAAAGAAAGAACCAATAGAGGAGTAGACACAGGTAAAATAAATCGAGATAGAAGGCTAATAGAATGTCGTACGCAGTATTGTGAGAAAAATATAAAAACAAGTAGATCGTTGCAACTACATTATAAAACCAATGAATCAGTGTGGGTATCAGATGTATTTGAAAATGTTGTAAGACCTTCAACGACAAATCCATCAAGGTGACATGGTATTGTGACAATTGTTCGATATTGTTTATCATGAAGAGTAGTTCCTTTACCTGCTTTTTAGTGAAAAATGAAAGTTTTATGATCGACACTGAATCTACAAAATGTTCAAAACTGTGATTTATAATTTCCAATTTTGTTAAAATCAAGTTTAAGATATCGACCAAAAAGAGCAGTTCAAAACAAACTATTGTATGGCGGTTTCTCGGTTTCTCGTCCTCTAATCACTTATAATAACTTGTAGTAACGCTCTAGCGTGGCCCAAATCCGCGCATATTTCTAAGGAAAAAAAATCAAAAAAATGAAGCAATTCAAATATACCGCCACATTCTTGCCAACCCTGGCACAACTATATCTCTAGGCGGCAGCCATACTTCATTACGTTTTGCGCGCCCAAACCGCAAGTGTGTTTGTCACCATATTCAGGTATTAATTCGTTTTTTTGTAGCTTTAGAAGCAAAAATGGACAAACATAAACAGCATAGAGTCACCTCCGACTCAGAGGATGAGCATGTTTCCCGCAGGAATTTTGCAAAGCGCTTGAAAACCCGGGAATTGAGGTTAGATGAACGGGGCTATCCAGAACCTCTACATCCTGGGATTTAGGGGGTTCGCGTGGCGATCCCAGTCACATACGGGTAAAGCTCTTGCAGAGTACAAACCCCAGAACCCCGCACTATCCACGTGGCAAACCTCTTTCACCCCAAATTCGTGGATAGTGTTAAAGTGGCATCAATTAACTCCAGTTTCTCAAAACTGGAAATAAAACTGTCGAGTTGCTGGGGCCGGAAATCCTGAACACTCTTGAAGAGGACCCATCACGTCCCCAGCTTTAAGAATTTCAACTGCATCAATATTCAGTAAAACGGGTCCTATGGTCCTAGGGAGACAATTGTGTCCAAAATAGCCACTTCAACAAATTGCTCAGTCCTCAAAGCCCCGTAAGTTGGTTCAGAACGTCCTGCTGTCATCTGCCACCAACTTATTGCTGTCATCCGCTAACAAACTACGCCAGGATTTGACTTTTGCAGGTTTCCAAAACCAGTTGGAAAAGGTAACCGTTTTTCAGGAAAGAACGATGACAACAATTACAGTATAAGGAAGGAAACTATGAGTACCATGAACCATGTAGACTCATGTCGTTTACTAACTGACCCCTGTCGAAATTATCCGTCGAACGGCGGCAAAGCTTACTTACTTACCCTTCAACATCTGTAGGACAGGTTGTGACAGTAGTACTAAAATGTATTTTATTCAACAGATGTACAAGTCAATGTAAACAATACAGACAAAGATGTATTACATACTGTTGAAAGCGCCGCTTTAAGCTTATGCCTCTTCAGCGCGGTTGTAGCTGTCCCTTCCATCAAACCAAGTTTTTTGTTCAGGTCTATGAGAACGTATCAAAGTGGCCAAGACTATCTGGAGCTAGCACGCCAAACGTTCAGGGTGTTTCTCAACCAAGGTTTCCAGCTAGGTTTGTTCAAAGAAAAGGGGGGGGGGGGAAGTAAGCGAACCTAAGGAGACGGCCATGTGCATCGTTAAACCGGAGAGCCTCGTCGTACTGAACGAGAGAGTCGCGGTACAAGACGGAAATATACCGTAGGTATATTCGTTGTAGGTGCCACAGCACTCTTCAGAAATGGAAACAGATTACCAATCACTTGGTAATCTCTGATGGATTAAGGGTTAAAAATTCCCTTTCTTAAAACTCCATAACAATCTGGTTCTTCAATCACTAGTCTCTCCAACAAAACACAGGAATTTCAAGGCCATTGACGATTTAATTCGCAAGGGGGCAATCTGATTATGGAACCTCACCCCAAACTACCACTTCCTAGTAGAAAAGCCCTGTGACAGTAATCGGTTCATACTGAACCCTAGAGAGCTGATAAACATTGTTGATTCTCTTCATTTAAAATGGAGGACTATCGTACCGAATCAAAATCCATGAAGCGAAGTAATTTTATGGCAAAATTAACCTATTTTGTTGTTTCCGTTCGTAGTGGACACCGAAAGTATCTTTCAGATTTTGGTTTCAGGATATACTGTATGAATTTGGCTGGTTGATTTTGAGCTGAACTCAGCTCTACTGGTTTTTTACTAAAATAATGAAACTCGTTGCAACTTGGCTAGGAAACAAAGGCATCCTCTGTATCATCTATTTAGATGTTACCCCGATAGGATACTTGGAGATACTCCCACACAGTGTTCATCCAATCCGATACTAACAACAACTCTATTAGAGGAACTCGGTTTCATTACAAACAGAGACAAAAGTAATCTACTTCTCTTCCAAGACAAATTTTTAGGTCGTCGTTTTTGATACTATCAACATCCTTATTCTTTTACTTGACGACAAGAAAACTAAAACCTCCAAGAAGATTTGATGTTTTCAACGACACTTCACGTGTACCGTTGGGACATTTATTTATTGGTTAGCATTTTTGGTATCAGCATATCCAGCAGTAAAATACGGTTAGCTCTATGTGCAAATTTTTCAAGGGGAATTTACTTATTTTTCACCAAGTCCTCAGAAAATATAACTCCAATATGTTGATTGCTAAAGCAGTTCACAGGATCTTGAAGGGTGGCACTCGAAAATTGCAAAAGCATATAATTCAATACGAAATGAATCATTGGAAATTGAAAGTACGATGCATCCAGCTCAGGTCGGGCACTATGGCTGGTGGAGTTCTAGGTTAAAAAGTACGATCTCTTTCGTATATTGTATTGAGAAAAGACTGCTCACAATGTGTTTTATTTCTACTGACAGCTAGGGTGACGACGCAGTGACCAAACTGTTCGTACCGACTGCTGGTTACAGAATCTGGTTTTTAGGACTTTGCAGGTATACACTGAGGATATATGAATGGGTTTTTTGATGTCTTGTGAAATTTCCACAGTTAGGAACTCCAAAATAGAAACAAAAATGTCGCTGAGGCTCAGCAATGAACCAAAAACCCTTTACAATAATGATCTTGAACTTTTGACAGTTATTTAGGTACCAAGTGCTTCGTCAAAGTTTACGAAGCTGTAATAAGGTAATGTTTTTCATTGAGAAAGGACAACACAACAGTCTTCTCTTACATAAATTGAATGCGAATTCACAACTTTTCAGGCTAACAAGAAGGATTGGCAATTTTGCGAGCATAGGAAGATGGTTGGATGCTTTATACATTTCTTCTAACGAAATGTTTTCGCTGATCGCGATCCTTGAATGATCTCGATGGAAACCAAATTATACAATTTTTAATCAGATTGTACAGGTTTTTGGATCAGTTTGTGTTCAATTTGAAATAACAATATGATACATATTTTTCGTGGCTAAGAGATTTAAATTCCTTAGCGATAGATGCATTTATTTACAGTAACTTGGATAAATTTTTTCTTACCCTAAATAGATCTTTAATGACCAAGCTGAAGGCATATTAGTGGTTCCCAACTGACCGTTACAAGCATGGTTCTGATGCTATTAGGAAACCTTGTTTTAGTATCGATTACAGATCAACACACACAATTGGTGGTAGGACTATTGTGAAAAGAAGAAGGAGAATGAATTCATGCTTGTCTTTCCTACAAAATGTTTTTATTTCCAAAACAATAGTTACGATGTCACAGATCAGCATGTTGCTTTGTTTGGTTATACCAGATTGTCTGTCATTATCCCCTTTTAATAATATATGTACCTAAAGGATCTGTAAGTTGAGAACAGGAAAGTTCAAATATGAAGACGTATGGATGCAGCTTTTCTCCAGTGCTTCAATATATCTTATTTTTGGTTTTAATTCTAAAATCTTAAATTGTTTCATTAATTTGTCCTACAAGCGAGGTAAACACTGACTTTTGGGTACTGCCCATCGGGTGCAAATTTTTTGTTACCAAAATGGAGAGGATAAAATCAAGATTTTAAATGCATTAAACACTAGCTCGCAAGCGGATATTCACCCCTGTTGCAGCTTCTTTTTTTTTAAGAAGATGAAAACTTACTCGTAGCGTCCATTTTACTACGTTACAAGATTTCATTTATGGAGGTATTGAATATTCATTCTTAGGTACCCAGATAAACCTCAGGAAGGCAAGTAGTCAAAACATCAGTAGATGGATCAAGAGTACTCTTTCTCTGCAGCTGGTATTGATACTGAGAAATATTCTCATTTTGCAAGACATACATCTAACTTAGTTGTTAAAAGACGGAATTTCCATAGATGTAATTTGGAAGACCGCTGGTTAGGCAGAACAATCCTTGTCCTTCAAAGGGTTTTATAATTGACCTGTACAAGGTACATACCACCTTTGGAAGGAGCATAATTAATATAGGGTAGCATCACTAATTTTTTAGTAAATCCTTTAATCGTATTCATGTATTTTTCCACACATCACTAAATAGTTTTATTTTTTGATGATTGTCTAAGGGAAAAATCGCAACGCAGCTTTAAACATCTACAAGTTATTATAAGTGATTAGAGGACGAGAAACCGCCATAGAATTATTTAATCAAATGAATTTAATGAAATTCGATTATAATTGTATAAGGTTTCTCGTCCGAATAATCACTTCCCTCCCATCCCAACATATCTGCCCCAATTGAAGACGTTGCAATTTTAGCTAAATAGGGCTTTATGCTTTAAACATAATGAAGTATGGCTGCCGCCTAGAGATATAGTTGTGCCAGGGTTGGCAAGAATGTGGCGGTATATTTGAATTGCTTTATTTTTTTGATTTTTTTTCCTTAGAAATATGCGCGGATTTGGGCCACGCTAGAGCGTTACTACAAGTTATTATAAGTGATTATTCGGACGAGAAACCTTATACAATTATAATCGAATTTCATTAAATTCATTTGATTAAATAATTATCATTGGCAAAAAATAAATATAAAGTCCAGTAGTGGGCCACTTGTATAAAAAAACAATGTTGGTGACTAATAGAAAGATTAATATCCCCTTGTAAAAACAAATTTTGTTTAATCTCTTTTTTGGACTTATCCTATGTTGGGAGAAACTGCCGTGAATTTCGAGCAGTTGGTGTTTTAAATCATTGCTACGTTTAGTGAAGAAAAAAATATAGAAAGTATAACAAATTAGATTTCCCACTTCAAATGCCAAATCCACTTGTCTAAATAAATTTGTTGTGTCTAAAGGTTTGGAATGATACACAATACCGAAATAAACAATGAAAAAATAAAATGGCAAACACAACAGGCGATGAATAATACTTGGTACGGTACTATTTTGAGAAACAGAGAACTGAACGATACCCAAAAATTTGTAAATGTATATTAAGTTCAATGATGTCTTTCCAAGCATATTTCAGTGTACAATAAACATAAAGCAATTCAAACCATTAGAAATTGAATATTATCGATTGATTACACATTCAGAAAAATATGCCTGAGCAAAACCATCAATCACTCATTTAGCATAATTTAAAAAACTAAATTCAGAGTCGGTTCCCAAATAATTTAATTGAAACTAAGTTAATCCCATTACTAATTTGATGATCACTGACATTTCATAAGCGGAAAATGAATTACACGTCTACGGAAACGTGGAGGGCCGACATACTTTTTGTTAAAATGGCATTGGCAAAAATTAAAGTCTCATTGCCAGAAATAAACGAAGCTATATATTTTCGTCAAAGTAAAAAGAATAATAAATCTCAATTTGCATCATCGTAGGAGGTCCAAAAGTTGCTTATAAAAATTAAACGCAATTTTTTTCTAAGTTAGGTCTCTGAGAATATATTCATATCACACTAGTCACTTTTACTTTTGTAACATAAATGGATGAACGAAATCATCAACTTATGGAGACATTTCACCGTGTGGAAAATACCACTTTCATAAGGGGTCGTAAGAAAAAATATTTGAATCTTTATTCCCCTTCATTCTTAACCGTTGTTGTAGTTTTTTTTTTTTTTTTTTTTTTTTTTTTTTTGTTTCCGAGAAGACCCTTTAAGAGCCGCACGCTGAGGTCTATTGACCCATTGTGTGCAATCCTCGTTTACGGGACGACCTATAAGAGCCCTGTTGTCTTTGCAAACGCCAGGATGCTCTTTATGGGTGCTTCCCGAATCTCAGATGGTTCCAAAATATGAAAATCCATATGTTCCTTCCTCAGTTCAGAAAAATTTGGACAGAGGCATAATATGTGTAGTGGAGTTTCCGTGTCCTCCATACACGCTCTACACATGTCGTCAGTCTTGAGACCGATTGTGTGCATGTGTTTGTTAAGGGGACAGTGTCCTGTGAACAGTCCCACTAATATTCTGAGGTCTTTCCTACAGAGTTTCAATAGTTCTTCACTGCGTTTTAAGTCTGGTCCATCAATAAATAGCCCAGACTGTCGCAGTTCAAGCTTTTGCCATTCCTCCCTGTGGAGTGATTCAATCCACTCTTTCAGGAGGTTTTTCTGGAGGGTTTTCGGAATTGGAAGAGCCGGCTCCGGTCCAAAGAAGCCCTTTTCAGAGCCTCTTTTGGCCAATTGGTTAGCCCTTTCATTCCCTTCGACCCCTGTGTGCCCTGGTATCCAGCAAAGCACAATTTGTTTGTTGCGCCTTGCCAGATTTTGCAGTGCTGTATGACATTCACTGACAAGTCTTGACGCATGTCTGCATGACTGCAGAGCTTTCAAGACTTCTTGGCTGTCAGTAAAGAAGCAGATGTGCTTATTAACAATAGCTCTCTGAGTACATTCTGTAACACACTGTATTACAGCAAAGGTTTCTGTTTGAAACACACTGGTATGTCTACCCAGTGATGTTGAGACACCGAAATCCGTGCCCCAAATAACAGCTCCAGAGCCTGAGCCCACTTGTGAGACCGAGCCATCTGCATAACAGATGGTCCAGCCCCCCTGAGTTATGGCTCTTGTTCTTTCACTCCATTCTTCTCTTGAAGGTATTATCACTTCATATGAGTGATTGATCACAATAATGGGAGCCATACAATCTTCCCTCATCTTAAAGATGGGGTTGATGTCTGTCACAAGTTGGGCGATAGCCCAATGTCCTGTGCCCATTGTTGTATTTTTCCACTGCCCTGTACACCTTAACCTAAGGAATCCCGCCGCAGCTGACTCCTTCACTTTGAGGTGAAGGGGAGTAAGCCCCGTCAGTATTTCCATGGCCGATGTGGGAGTGGATTTCATCGCTCCTGTTATAGTAAGGCACGCTAATCTTTGAGCTTTAGCCAACAGAGTTTTGGCCCAAAGCCTTGACGTCGCGCCCCACCAGACGATGGATCCATAGACTATCATTGGCCTTACTACACATGTGTACAGCCAATGCAATATTCTGGGAGTAATTCCCCATGTTTTCCCCACAGTCCTCCTGCACGCCCACAGGGCTGCTGTAGCTTTTCCAATTTTGTTTTGCACATGAGTTCTCCATGTGAGTCTAGAATCTAGGTGGATGCCTAAATACTTGACCACTGTTTGAACTTCTAGTGTCTTGCCAAAGAGTGTTGGGGCCACATATTGATCCTTTCTTCTCTTGGTAAAGATTACATGACTGGTTTTGTCAGGGTTTACAGATAGTCCTTGTCCTGTGCACCATTTCTCGACCAGCTTTAGAGCCCCTTGTGTGAGCTCTTTAGCCAAGTCAAGAAACTTGCCCTGAACAAGGATTACGATGTCATCAGCATAACCTTGCACATAGACCCCTTCCATGTGCAGTTTATGTATTAAGTCATCCACTACCAAGTTCCACAGAAGTGGAGATAAAACTCCTCCCTGTGGGCATCCTTGTGTAGCGGTGACCTTAACCCAACACTTACCAAGATTTGTGTTGATTGATCTGTTTGTCAACATGGCTAGGACCCATTTTATTAATGTTTGATTTCCCCCATGATTCCTTAGAGCTAATTCCATAGAGTCATAGGTTGCATTGTCAAATGCCCCCTCAATGTCTAGGAACGTTCCAAGAGTGTAATATCCTCCAGTTAGCCCTGATTCAATCTTCATTACGATTTGATGCAGAGCCGATTCTGTGGATTTGCCCATTTGATAGGCATGCTGGTTTGGATGTAGTGGCATATTGCACAGCAACTCCTCCCTAACATGTTTGTCTATCAGTCTTTCCATGGTTTTTAGTAAAAACGAGGAAAGGCTGATCGGTCTGTAGCTTTTAGCCTCGGCATATGTTGCACGCCCTGGCTTGGGTATAAAGATTACCCTGACTTCCCTCCAGCTACGTGGTATGTAGCCGAGTGCAAGACAGGCTCTGAATAGGTGCAGCAGTGGTGTGGTGAGCATATCTAGTCCCTTTTGTAAGAGAGCTGGAAATATCTCATCCATACCTGCCGACTTGTAAGGCGCAAATGAATTTATGGCCCATTTTATCCTTTCGTGGGTGATGATTTTAGAAGCAAATCTCCACGCCTCCCGAGAGGTGGTGCATTTTCCAATGTTGATACTTTCTTCCTCCTTGGATTCCAAGGAGTTTGGGAAGTGAGTCTGTAGTAGGAGCCTCAGAGTATCCTCCTCGGAGACCGTGTAGTCCCCTGTTTGAGTTCTCAAACACCCCAGACTGACAGACTTGTCTTTTGATAGAACCTTCTGAAGTCTTGCTGCTTGCGGAAAGCTGTTAATCCGCTCACAGTAGTCTCTCCAGCTGTCCCTTTTCCTGCGGTTTACCTCAGATTTGAAGTCCCTTTGAGCCTTCTTATAAAGCTCCCAAGACTCGTTTGTTCCAGCAAGTCTTGCTCTATTCCAGAGTTTCCTTGCGGTTTTCCTTAGCTTGCTAAGCTTTTCGGTCCACCAAGGGGCACTGTCAGTCTTACGAGATCTGCGAACAGAGCAGTTCTCTTTGTAGGACTCCACAATAGCCTCGCTTAGTACCTTGGACAGGGTCTCCGCTTCGTCGTTGCGACGGATTTTACAAGAGAGTCCTGAGACCCTGAGAGCTAGAGCCTCCTTGTAGGAGGCCCACTTTGTCGCCCTCGGGTCCCTGTACCCTTCTGTCTTCTTCAAATCTCTTTGGATGTCAAACCGGATGTATCGGTGGTCCGATAGACTTAGCTCCTCCGATACGTGCCAGTTTCTTATCTCATGCACCAAGTTTATTGAGCAAAGAGTAATATCAATTACCTCACTCCTCGTCTTTGTGACAAAGGTTGGTTTGTTGCCCTGGTTTAGAATATCTAAGCCAGTTGTGGCAAGATACTGCAACATGGCGTCTCCTCTGGGGTTGATGTCCGAGCTCCCCCACACTATGTGGTGCGAGTTGGCATCACATCCGACCACGAGAGGCAGGTTGCTTTTCTTGCAGAATTCAATTACCTCCATCAGCTCTCTGGATGGTGGTAAAGTAGGTGAATCATATGGTAAGTAGGCTGAGCACACTACAAATGGTCTCTGCCTACCCTCTCTCATGACTGTCACCCGGGCCGCTACTACATCTCGCGAACACAGATCACTCAGAAGAAGTGCCTGTATTCCCGATGATATGAATAGACAAGCCCTTGGTTTGCAATCACTAGGACCTGTAAGCACAGTTCCTTTGTTATTGCACAGGCCCCTTACCCGCCCCCCTGTTAACCAGGGTTCCTGTAGAAGCCCAATGTCTATGCACCACGTGGTTACCTGCCTACTGAAGCAGGCACTGGCAGCCACACTATGGTGCAAATTGAGCTGCAGGAAGGAAAGTCGGTTCCTACTTGGGCCCCTGACCATCCTTCTCTGCTTTTTCCGAGGGTCCCGCTGAATCAGCGTTCCCCTCGTTTACGGGTCCCGCTGAATCAGCGTTCCCCTCGTTAGCGGGTTCCGCCTCGCCAGCGGTCCCCACTGCTTCATCCCTACCTAGCAGCCTTACGGTTGCCGGGTTGAAAATGAAGAATGCTCGGAAGTTATTCCTCCGTAGCATCTCTATTGATGGTTGCCACAGCCCAACCACCAACCGAGTTGAGCTAAAGCCCACTCGTTCAGAGCCGTAGATCACCCAACTACGCGCTCCTAGACCTGGATTCTGTGCATCAAGTAGGCCCAGTATCTGCTCCGGGGTCTGGGGAGGCCCCTGAGTGACCACTAGAGCCTTTCTTGGCTTAGGCAGGTCTGCTGAGGGTGTGTACCTCAGTTCCAAACCTTCGAGTTGTAGGTCCCGTATTACGAGCCCTAACCACTCTCTGGTTCGTTCATCCTGACACTCTGTGTGGATAGCCCCTTGCCGGAGCCTACCACTAACCAGGTGTGGGATGTGCCCATCCTCACTGGGCTGCTCAGACGCTCTCATGAGCGCCTCATACAACCTTTGTTGTATGGCTTCAAAATGGGCATTTGTGAGTTGCCTCGCAGGGAAGCCCTCAGGGTAAATGCTCATTTGAAGAGCCGGAGCCACCGTCGGAACAAAAGTGTCCGCCGGCTTAGCCCGTTTGGCGCGTTGACCCGCGCTGGGAGGGGTCCCGGTAGATTCCCGTCCCCTTTTGGAGCCGGTTATCTGCCCGGTTCTTGTTTTTTCAGAGGGGCCCTTGGGGTTAGGCCCCACGTATGGAGCCCTACCTTTTTTGGGTCCTTCTGGTTGTCTAGACGGTCCCGCTGAGCCCTGTCCAGCTTGAGAAGCTGCACGGTCCCTGCGAGCCCGTCTTTTTGCCGCACCACTGCGGTTTTTTTTAATTATTTTGAGGCGGTCCACGTCCCCGGCTAAGCTCGAGTCCGTGTCCCTGCCACTGCTAGAATTTGAGTGTAAATCGTCGTCCATGAGTGTCCCACGAGTACCGGAGAAGGGAGGTCCGCTGCAGTAGAGCTCCGCATGCTGCAGTAAGAGGATTTGTGTACAACCGGAGGTCCTCTGGTATCCGGAGGTCACCGTTCAAGACTCACTGACGCAGAGCCATTCATCCCTTGAGCACGGTAGATCACACCTTGGGATTGCGTTGAGCTGTTCTTGGCTTCCATTCTCAACCGGGACCGTTCAGACATGGGTGCCCCTACCAGGAGCACGGCTCCCGTCCTAACCGACCCCAGAATCATTGAACTTACTGGGCCCTTTCACCACGTCGAGGTGACAGCTCGGTAGAAAGGGTACCGTTGTTGTAGTTGCTAAATTAAACAACCCCAATAAAAGTAATTAAGTTTACCTTTGAGCGCATACCGAACAGACCCAATACACCGTATTAGAATAATTCTCATTACAACTCATTCTATATTTCGTCGTCTAAGCGGCAAATACCGCAATCTCAATTTTTACAAAGTCATATGGAGCGCAAAATAGCAGATATTGTTATCCGGCAGAAAAGTGGTACTTTTTGTCAAGCAAATAGCGTATGCAAAATTGCGAGACAGCCAAGCCACTTTTCGGCCAAATAACAAATACTATATAGGTGTGTCGTAAGTCGCTGATAAACTCTACACCACCATGTTTGGAAAGTCAAATATAAAGTATTGTTGAAAAAATTATTTTTGTAAATAGCATATTTCTTGAGATATTGAGTAGTATTATTGAGTTAATTTGGCAACACTGTTACTACCTGTGTACCTATAAAGGTTGATTTTAATAAATCTTGTTACTTAGTAACTTGCATTTTTGAATTCCGTATTAATATCATTAATTATATTAATTCCGTATTAATGATTTCCATCGCACTTCCCAAGCACTAGGTATAGAATTCCCAATGGAATAAGATTATGGCCTCCATAAACCTATTTAACTTCGTTTAAGAGGTGCCACCCACCATAATTTGTACCATTGTTAAAATGATGGAGACGCTTGTAAATCAAAGGTCTGCTGTAATACGGGGAAACAGCCAGTGTTTTGTACAGGTCCGAACTTAACAAATGTTACGACTGTTTGAATGCACATTTTAATTTGAGAAAGAATTGAGTGAGAAGTGAGAAATCTTTTTATCTTGTGCATTCGGATTATTGTACATATTATGTATTGTAGTACATACGTAAGCAAAAGTGTTTCCATGTCAACGAGCGCGTTTCATTACTTATAACAAAATTGCCTACTTTACTGTCTAAAACCGACTAAAAAATAGTGACTTTTTGTGACGTTTGGAGAAAAAAGCTCTTTTTTGTTGGAGCTTAGACGACGATTTACAAAACCGGTTTTAATAACTTTCCTTCGCTCAAATATAAATTTCGTCGAAAATTTGTTGGTGTTGTTATTTATTGATTTGGTAATTAGTACAGGACATAATCTATTTGAGTACATTACATATTTTTTTAATATCATCAATAGATAATACATATTTACTCAATTCCCTAATTTCTGATTAGACGATTGTCTAGTCTAATATTCCATGCTTAAGGCTAATTAAGTGTTATGATTACTATTGTTTTTATGGTTTTTAATCCATAACAGTATAAAAGATTGAAAAACCAAGTCATAACATGCTTTTGAAGACATCAGTGTTCATAATTTACATTTACAAACTCTTAGGAATTCTTCAGTTTTCTGTTTCTCAAACTAACTCTGCCCCAAAGATTATTGATCGCATTTTGTATTTGCCATATTATTTATCCATTGTTTATTTCGGTATTTTATATCATTCTAAACCTTTAGTGGCAACAAGTATATATGTGGTAGTAGATTTAGCATATGAAGTGGGAAACCTAATTTGTTATGTTTTCTACATTTTCTTCTTCGCCAATCGAAGTAGTGATTTGCAACTCCGACTGATTCAAATTCAAAACATTGCTTTTCAATATACATATCCACGAAAAAGATTTGATAAAACTAACTTTTTCAAAGAAACATTAAATCTCCTTATTATCGGTAATATGATTATTGTATGTATATGCCACAAGTTCAAAATACTTTTTTACCTTTATTATTTTCGACTTATCCTAGCATGTTTCGAAGTATTATTTTTGGTTGATATCTTACACTCAATTTTAGTAAAACTTGAAACAATTAACCATAATTTAGAACGTACAATTGAGTCGATATCAATAATAAAAATATCCTCTTTTACCAAAAACCAAAATTGTCAAGTAAAAGAACTCGAGTTTAAGATAAACAATATCGAAAAATTGTCACAATACCATATTACCTTAATGGACTTAACGTTAAAAGTATTACAACATTTTCAAATACCACTGATCCCTACTTTGATTTTGTGGTTTTATAACGTAGTTGGAGCTATCTATTTAATTCTGTATTTCATCCGCACATCACAAATTACTATAACCATCCTTGTTATTTCATCCCACTTGGTTTTAATGCTTTTTTGGTTTTTTGTTTTGATTCATATTTTTACATCTCTTGAAAGTGAAAGTAAACAAACAGTGACATTTATACACGAATTCTGGAACAATTACACTAGTAGTGAAAAAAAACTTCCCATAATAAGGCATCTTCAGTTGGTGTCTGTAAGATTTCTTACCTCTGCTGTTCGATTCACTGTGAAAGGCTTCTTTAGTTTGGACTGGAATTTTTTTCATATGGTAAGATTTGACTGTATTTTCTATGAGGGTTATTAATTTTGTTTTAGGTTTTGGCAACAGTTACAACTTATGTGGTAATTCTCATGCAGTTTAAATTTTAAAGTGATTTATATTGTATTTCACTTTATAACACAGAATATAACCAGTTTCAGGGATATTTAATTTCTTCGTGATTAGTAATATGTATAATAAATTTATTTTTTTGCTGATTGTCGGAAATCACAATTTTATTAGATCTTTTTTTAAAGAATAGAAAATGCACAACTGCTCTATCCATGTAGATTGGTAAAGACTATTGCGGTTGGTTCCAAAGTACCTACAGAAACACGCACCACAAAAATAAACATACACAGGCACATGTGGTGATGATTTTTACCTTTTTCCACTCTAAATCCTCTAAATTCTCATCATTCCTCATGTTTAAAAGGTTCTGCAGAATATTGCAATATTAATAAATTGTAGATTTAAACACTAATTGGTTGAACTAAATCTATGAAGAGGTCTCACCGAGTCCACTTGCAAAGCACAATATTTTGCAAACAATGCTGCTCTGTTTTAGAGTCAATTTAGAAATTTCCACGTTGATTTGGAGTTTTCACAAATTGTTGATATGACCATTGACTTCCATCGGTAGTACCGGATTTAGACTTTTCCATGACAAGAGAAGATTTATACATTGGATTGTACATAAACGAGTAGGGTGAATTGGGGCATGTTCGAACGCAATTTAGACTAGTTTAGACTGTAATGAGTTGAATTATAAATCAATTTTAACTAAATTTAAGCAATGATAACTTTGATATATACAAAAGTTACTTAAGTTAACTAATATGTTTTTTTACATAAATCCAATTTGAAGGGAATGAATAAAGTAACGTTACGTTTCGAACTAGCTGGTTAGGCGGGGCAAGATCGAATTAACAAAACAACTCGTACAAAGTTCTTACATAAATTAAAAAAAACATAAAAAATAGTCAATTCGATTCTTTAAGGCGGCAGCTTAAAGAGACCGTGTTTAATTTTTGGTAATGTATTTCAAAAACACCCAGTATGTTATAAAGTTTAAAGATTTTAGCTTTCAAGAAAAACCGAGAAAAACCAAATTCTACAAATATCTCCTTCAACGAATTCTGAATCATAATTCTACCTTTAAAATGTTTCGCAATGTAAGTAATTTTTTTCAATGATTAATTGGTATCACATCTTAGCTTAAGATCCGATCTAATCAGAAATACAAAAAATAATTCCCACCAGTAAGTTTCCAGCGAAAAATTTATCTGAAAAAAAGTAGTAACAAAATATTTTCACAACTGAGTTTGCGGATGTTGAAGCTTAGACGACGATTTACAAAACCGGTTTTAATAACTCTCTTTTGCTCAAATATGAATTTTGTCCAAAATTTGTTGGTGTTGTTATTTATTGATTTGTTAATTAGTACAGGACATAATCTATTTGAGTACATTACATAATATCATCGATAGATAATACATAATTACTCAATTCCCCAATTTCTGATTAGACGATTGTCTAGTCTAATATTCCATGCTTAAGGCTAATTAAGTGTTATGGTTACTATTGTTTTTATGGTTTTTAATTCACAACAGTATCAAAGATTGAAAAACCAAGTCATAACATGCTTTTGAAGACATCTGTGTTCATAATTTACATTTACAAACTCTTAGGAATTCTTCAGTTTTCTGTTTCTCAAACTAACTATGCCCCAAAAATTATTGATCGCATGTTGTATTTGCCATATTATTTATGCATTGTTTATTTCGGTATTTTATATCATTCTAAACCTTTAGTGGCAACAAGTATGTACGTGGTAGTAGATTTAGCATATGAAGTGGGAAACGTAATCTGTTATATTTTTTACATTTTCTTATTCGCCAATCGGAGTAGTGATTTACAACTCCGACTGATTCAAATTAAAAATGTTGCTTTTCAATACAGAAATACAAGAAAAAGATTTGATAAAACTAACTTTTTCAAAGGAACATTAATTCTCCTTATAATCAGCAATATAATTATTGTATGTATATATGAAAAGTTCAAAATAGTTTTTTACCTTTATTATTTTCCACTGTTCCTAGCATGTTTCGAAGTATTATTTTTGGTTGATATCTTACACTCAATTTTAGCAAAACTTGAAACAATAAACCATAATTTAGAACGTACAATTGAGTCGGTATCAACGTTAAAAATATCCTCTTTCAGCAAAAACCAAAATAGTCAAGTAAAAGAACTCGAGTTTAAGATAAAGAATATCGAAAAATTATCACAATACCATATTACCTTAATGGACTTAACGTTAAAAGTATTACAACATTTTCAAATACCACTAATACCTACTTTGATTTTGTGGTTTTATAACGTAGTTGGATCTGTCTATTTAATTCTGTATTACATCCGCACATCACAAATTACCATAACCATCCTTGCTATTTCATCCTACTTGGTCTTAATGCTTTTTTGGTTTTTTGTTTTGATTCATATTTTTACATCTCTTGAAAGTGAAAGTAAACAAACCGTAACATTTATACACGAATTCTGGAACAATTACACCAGTTGTGAAAAAAAAAATCACATAATAAGGCATCTTCAGTTGGTGTCTGTAAGATTTCTTACCTCCGCTGTTCGATTCACTGTGAAAGGTTTCTTTAGTTTGGACTGGAATTTTTTTCACATGGTAAGATTTGACTGTATTTTCTACAGGGTGTTATGGAAATGAGTACACAAAATTAAACTGGTAAGAGAACTCACCATATGCAACAACTTTTCTTAATAAAAAAAAAAATACAAAATGCTTTCGTTTTCGAATTAAAAATCAATGAAAATTTGCTGTAAAAAGCGTTACCCGCCTATGCATTAAAGGGACTAACCTTCATTCATGCGACAAAAACCAATGCTTCATAAAAACGAGTATTTACATCCAGTTGATACTTTGCCGTTCATTTGTTTGTACGATAAAAAAAAAATAATAAATTCACAAAAGCACAATTGTACAGGAGTGCCGAATTTGTTTATAAAAATTGCTCAAAATGCCGTCCTTCACTATCAATGCATGCCTGAATTCTCCGGGCCATTGAAGTTTGTGTTCTTACAATCATCGCGGGGTTTTGGCGAATTGTTTCAGCCACAGCACTTACACGTTCACTTAATTCTTCAACTGAATCCACGGGGTTTGCGTACACTAACTGTTTCATATGTCCCCACAAGAAAAAATCACAGGGATTTAAGTCGGGCGAACGAGGGGGCCACAACACTGGTCCATTTCTACCGATCCACTTGTTTTCGAAGTGCACATTTAGCCATTGGGACACATCTCTAGCATAATGTGGGGGGGCACCATCGTGCAGGAACCACATATCCCGACGTCTCGCTAGCGGCACAGTTTCCAGGAGACCATTAAATACATTTTGCAGAAAATCTAAATACGCTGAACCCGTTAAACGATTGGGCAAAATGTATGGTCCAATTAACTGGTCTCCAAGTAAACCAGCCCACACATTAATAGAAAACCGGCGTTGGAAGCGTCTTTGAATAATCTCGTGTGGATTTTCGTCGGCCCATATGTGTGTGTTATGGATATTAAAAATACCATCGCGTGTAAAGCCTGCCTCATCTGTGAAGATGATGTTGCTCAGAAAACCTGGCTCTTCAGTCAATTTCCGTTGAAACCACTGGCAAAACTCAAACCGTCTCGGGGGATCTTCAGCCTCCAGTGCTTGCACACGCTGGACGTGGTATGGGTGGAAACCTTGTTCATAAAGCGTTCTCCATACAATAATGGTCGAAATACCCATACGAAGTGCCAATCGACGAACACTGATGTTGGGTTCTTCGGCAACAGCATCCAAAATTGCGGGTTCCAGATCCACCACTTGCTCAGCCCGGACTGATAACGTAGAGTTTTTTGTACTTTTTTTGTTCTTTAATTTTGTAGCAATTAAATGGTAGGTGGGCGACTCGTCAAAATATGGGAGGGACAAATTAGTTTAAGTTTCGAAAAAAATTAATTAAGAAAAGTTGTTGCAAATGGTGAGTTCTCTTACCAGTTTAATTTTGTGTACTCATTTCTATAACACCCTGTATAAAGGTTATTAATTTTGTTTTAGGTTTTTGCAACAGTTACAACATATGTGGTGATTCTCATGCAGTTTAAATTTTGAAGAGATTCGTATTGTAACTTTATAACATAGAATATAACCAGCTTTAATGATATTTGGTGTACTTGTTTCTTCGTGATTAATAATATAATAAGTTTATGTAAAAATCTTTTTGGTTTCAAGATAAAATTAACCAAATATTTGAGCAGAATTTACAGTTCGTCACTGGATTAAAGAATATAATCTTGATTGCTTAGCAACAATCTAAAGTTTGTTGTTTTAGGCACAATATAAGGATCTATCAGTATGGACAACTAAAGGATTTGGCATATACCGATTTTTTTGACGTTTCCGCGAGTACTGACGGTCCTTCCAGAATTCTCTGAGAGGTGACGCCAGGGGCCTGTTTCATAAAGCTACTATAGTAATTTACTATGGTATTTTACTGCTGTATTTTACTACGGTATTTTACCACAGAATTTTACTACGGTATTTTACCACAGATTTTTACTGCGGTATTTTACCACAGAATTTTACTACGGTATTTTACTGCGGTATTTTACTGCGGTATTCTACTATGGTATTTTACCATAGAATTTTACTGCGGTATTTTACTGCGGTATTCTACCACGGTATTTTACCACATTATTTTTCTGTGGTAACTTACTGCGGTATATTACTGTGGTAAATTTCTAAGGTATTTTTCTGTGGTTTAAATTCTTTCCGAAAAGACCGTTTATAATAATTAGGGAACTTGTTTCTTTGTTATGGGCGGCGTTTTAAATTTTGTGAACGGTTTTAACTATCACGGGGCGGCGTTCTTTATGATGGGGCGGCGTTTTTAATTCCTTAACGACTTTTTTCAAATACGGGACGGCGTTTTAAATTTACGGAACGGCTTTACTTATTACGGAGGCGCTCTTTTTCAGATGTGGTGTTTTTCTTATGGGGCGGCGTTTTTCATCCCGGAACGACTTTTTTCAAATATTTCTTATCATTATGGGACGGCGTTTAAAATTTGGGACACGGCTATAATTATTACGGGGCGGCGTTCTTCATAATGGGGCGGCGTTTTATATTCCGGAATGACTTTCTTCAAATACGGGACGTTCTTATCATTACGAGACGGCGTTTAAAATTTGGGAAACGGCTTTAATTATTACGGAGCGGCGTTCTTCATAATGGGGCGGCGTTTTTTATTACGGAATAACTTTGTTCAAATACGGGACGTTCTTATCATTATGGGGCGTTCTTATCATTACGGGACGTTCCTATCATTACGGGACGTTCTTATCATTACGGGACGTTCTTATCATTACGAGACGTTCTTATCATTACGAGACGTTCTTATCATTACGGGACGATTTTATCATTATGAAACGGCATTTTAAATTTGGGAAACGGTTTTAATTATTACCGGGGGGCGTTTTTCATTATAGGGCGGCGTTTGTTATTCTAAAACGATTTTTTATAATTACGGAAGGCTCTTTATGATTACGGGGTGACTTTGTTTAGTCGGGGACGACTTTATCCTTGCGGGACGTCTTGTTTCTATTAATAAGAACGGCTTTAGTTATTACGGGACGACGTTTTTTGTTTAGGTACGGTTTTTTCAATTACGGAATGTCTTTTATTATTACGGGGCGGCGTTCTTTATTATGGGGCAAAGTTTTTCATTCCGGACCGGCTTTTTTCAAATACGGGACGTTCTTACCATTATGGGACGGTTTTTTAAATTTAAGGAACGGCTTTAATTCTTACGGGGGCGGCCTTTTTCAGATGTGGCGTTTCTCTTATGGGGCGGCGTTTTTCATACCAAAACGATTTTTTTTAAATACGGAACGTCCTTTATCATTACGGGAAAGCGTCTTAAATTTGTAGAACGGTTTATTTATTACGGGGCAGCGTTCTTCATAATGGGACGACGTTTGTCATTCCGAAACGACTTTTTTCAAATACGGTACAAAGTTTAATTAATACAGGGTGGCGTTTTTTTAAGGAACGGCTTTTTTCAAATACGGTACGTTCTTTATCATCATTATTCGTACTGCGGTATTCTACTACGGTATTTTACCACATTATTTTGCGGGTACTCTAATAGTAAAAGATGTTCCGAAACGACAAACGGCGTCCCGCAAGAATTAAACCCGTCCCCAACTAAACAAGGCCGTCCCGTAATCATAAAAACCGTTCCGAAATATAAAACGCCGCCCCATTATGAAGAACGCCGCCCCTTAATAATTATAGCCGTTTCCCAAATTTTAAACGCTATCCCGTATTGATAAGAACGTCCCGTATTTGAAGAAAGTCATTACGGAATATAAAACGTCGCCCTATTATGAAGAACGCCGTCGCGTAATAATTATAGCCGTGTCCCAAATTTTAAACGCCGTCCCGTTATGATAAGAACGTCCCGTATTTGAACAAAATTATTCCGGAATAAAAAACGCAGCTCCATTATGAAGAACGCCGTCCCGTAATAATTATAGCCGTGTCCCAAATTTTAAACGCCGTCCCGTAATGATATGAACGTCCCGTATTTGAAGAAAGTCATTCCGGAATATAAAACGCCGCCCCATTATGACGAACGCCGCTCCGTAATAATTATAGCCGTGTCCCAAATTTTAAACGCCGTCTCGTAATGATAAAAACGTCCCGTATTTGACAAAAGACGTTCCGGAATGAAAAACGCCGCCCCGTGATAATAAGAAGCGGTCCGTAATTATAAACACCGTTTTCAATGAGAAACGCCGCCCCCGTTATGATAAAAGACCATCCGTAATTAAAAAAACCGTTCCAAAATAAAAAACGTCGTCCCGTAATATCTAAAGCCGTTCTCAATTAAAACACGACGTCCCGCAAGAATAAAGCCGTCCCCAACTAAAAAAGATCACCCCATACAGAGCCTTCCGTAATTATAAAAAGTCGTTTTCGAATGACAAACGCCGCCCGGTAATAATTAAAACCGTTTCCCAAATATAAAATGCCGTTCCATAATGATAAGAACGTCCCGTAATGATAAGAAAGTCCCATATTTGAAAAAAAGCCGTTCCGCAATAAAAAACGCCGCTCCGTAATAATTAAAGCCGTTCCCCAAATTTAAAATGCCGTTCCGTAATGAAAAAAAAACGTCCCGTATTTGAAAAAAAACCTTCCGGGATGAAAAACGCCGCCCCATAAGAAAAACACCACATCTGAAAAAAACCGCCTCCGTAATAAGTAAAGCCGTTCCGTAAATTTAAAACGCCGTCCCGTATTTGAAAAAAGCCGTTAAGGAATTAAAAACGCCGCCCCATCAAAAAGAACGCCGCCCCGTGATAGTTAAAACCGTTCACAAAATTTAAAACGCCGCCCATAACAAAGAAACAAGTTCCCTAATTATTATAAACGGCCTTTTCGGAAAGAATTTAAACCACAGAAAAATACCTTAGAAATTTACCACAGTAATATACCGCAGGTAAGTTACCACAGAAAAATAATGTGGTAAAATACCGTGGTAGAATTCCGCAGTAAAATACCGCAGTGAAATTCTATGGTAAAATACCATAGTAGAATACCGCAGTAAAATACCGCAGTAAAATACCGTAGTAAAATTCTGTGGTAAAATACCGCAGTAAAAATCTGTGGTAAAATACCGTAGTAAAATTCTGTGGTTAAATACCGTAGTAAAATAAAGCAGTAAAATACCATAGTAAATTACTATAGTAGCTTTATGAAACAGGCCCCAGCTGTTTTAATTGCGGAATAAATCCAAACACGTTGTTTTTTAAATAAAAAGACACTAGACAAGTAACTTAGGTGTAGGTATCCGAAAACTCACGTAGGCGTTATTTTTCCAAGCAATTAAGTCTTTTTTTAATTCACCGCTTTTGAGTAGCGACATCTACAAACAGTAGCGAGAAGAACCGCCAGCGCCGTCGAAGGTCATGAAAAGCTGGAAGTCAACTTCAAAGGGGTCGACATGAGTTGTCCATACTGATAGATCCTTATATTGTGTTTTAGGTGGATATTTTCATCAGTATTGTTCCCAACCGCGTAATAAGCGGTGTTTATTTTATCGTTAGAAAAAAATAAAAAATAGTCAATTCGATTCCATAAGGTGGCAGCATTAAAAAACCGTGTTTAATTTTTGGTAATGTATTTCAAAAAAACTCTGTATGTTATAAAGTTTAAAGATTTTGGTTTTCAAGCAAAACCGAGAAAAACCAAATTCTACAATTATCTCATTCTACTAATTCTGAATCATAATTCTACCTTTGAAATGAGTTTTCACTGCTCCAGAACTAATTTCGTCCAAACTTTTTTGCCTAGTGATTATTGTTAGTTAATCGGTTTATTGATTTGTTAATTAGTACCGGACATAATTGTATTGAAGACATTATACGTACAGGCTGTCCCAGAACTCGCACCCCAGAGAGAAAAAGCATATGCAGGCAGCAATAGTGAACAAGTAAAGTTTACTGTAATCTTTTCTCTGCCTTTGAGACACTTTTTTAAATAAATCTTTATGTTATTTTTGAGGATATTTTCAACACTTTCCATGACTTTCTTGACATTTTGGGGGTTAGATTTTTTTTTGCAAAATAAATAAAAACGTTGTTAACGCATTTGGAATTTATTAATTGTTATAATAATTAACAATAATATCCACAACAGAGAAATCATATTTACCTCATGTTCAAAATCTTTAGTTTGGACGTTGTAACCGTCAACATCTTCTCCAACAAAAGTACTTCCGTTAAAACAGTTTAGAATGAAATATAATTAAATTTGTTCAAAAGTACAAACAGTCACGGAATGCTCATTGGATCGTTTAGACCGTAACAGCAAAAAGGGAGCATGTGGGTTGGATATTTTCTGCTAAAATTAATAACGGTTGTAGAGGTTAGTATCGCACGGTTCAAATTGTGGCCTTAAGAGTTAGGATACTGGTTGAACGGAATTCTTATAATAAAGAAAGGTGTATTAGTAAATCAAAAATCGTATTAGTTCATTTTTTGCAATTTTGTGGGTTGGATTGTTTCTGCAAAACTACGCTTAAATGGTAGCCAATACAGAGAGCTTTTGCGTAGGTAAAATGCACAAATTTTAAATTTGCTAAGAGACGGTAAAACACTGAAAACTTTTAAGATCTATTTGGTTCATTATAATGTCACTGTGACTATTCTATGAAAAGTCAAATGTTTGGATGATTTCTTACATTGTCAAACTTGCATGAAATCATCATTATTTTGCGACAGATTTCCCGAGTCGCATTTGACCGTCCCAAACATATGTGGGAAATGTTTAGCGTGGTTGGTTTTGCTGTTAAAGCGGGAAGTTTAAAAATTTATATTGTTTATAATGGTGTTTACGTATGTGAAGTGATTATCGAATGCCAAGAAAATAAAACAATAAATTGCCTACTGTCGTGGCATATCTCCTAGTTGTAGATGTTGTACTCTCGTAAAATAAAATGGATGTCGGCGATGATTTTTCAAAACTCGGTGAACAGAACTTCGGGAAATTTTTAGTTCATGTGCAACTTCTCTTATGTTATTTATATCCTGCTCTTCCTCAAACGCATGAGGTATATTCTTCTTGCTTTCAACAGTACGAACTTGTCTGCGAGCACCACATTTTCACCTCGAGTCGAAGAAACTTCACCGGTCTCTTGTATTCTTGCTATTACTATAAGAATAACTTTATGATTCAAAGGAGGATCTAAAAAACGCTCAGAAAAAGTTCATGCAGACTCCCTGCCGTTTCTTCCACACTTATTATTTCCACTTAATCAGTAGCGGGAATCATTCTGATGCTAGCGAGTCTTAAGACTTTTAAACGTCAAAATCAAGTGAGAGTGAAAAACGATGACAGTAAACTTAATCAGTGGAGTAGTTGATTTATGAGTTTTTTGCAACGAGAATGGATTTTTTGGAGCTTTTTTCTTCTTAGCTCGCTTATCCTTTGCGCTAGACAATTTAAATTTTCGAATATAATATTTTTATTGCTATCAGCATATGCCCTTTCTCTCTAAGGCGTGAGTTCTGGGAGACCCTATATAACATCATCGACAAGTGATACACAATTACTCAATTATTTCCCAAACTCTGATTTGAATCTTCGATTTTTATGATTGCATGTCTAGTTACATTCCATACCTGAGGTTAGTTTAGTGTTATGGTTACCATTGTTTTTATGGTTTTAAATCCATAAAAGTATCAAAGACTAAAATAACAAGTCATAACATGCTTTTGAAGACATCAATCTTCACTGCTTATATTTACAAACTCTTAGGAATTCTTCAGTTTCCTGTTTCTCAAACTTACAATGTCCCAAAAATTATTGATCGCATGTTGTATTTGCCATATTATTTTTGCATTGTTTATTTTGGTATTTTATATCATTCCAAACCTTTGGTGGCAACAAGTATGTATGTGATAGTAGATTTAGCATATGAACTGGGAAACGTAATCTGTTATATTTTCTATATTTTCTTCTTCGCTTATCGGAGTAGTGATTTGCAACTCAGACTGATCCAAATTCAAAATGTTGCTGTTCAATGCACAAATCCAAAAAAGAGTTTTGACAAAACTAACTTTTTCAAAGGAACATTAATTCTCCTTATAATCAGCAACATAATTATTGTATGTATGTACGACAAGATCATAATAATTTTTTATCTTTACTATTTTCCACTCATTATAGCATGTTTCGAAGTGTTATTTTTGGTTGATATCTTGCACTCAATTTTAGCAAAACTTGAAATAATCAACCATAATTTAGAACGTACAATAATTCACTCGAAGTCAATGATAAAAATTTCCTTTCTCAGCAAAAACCAAAATAGTCAAGTAAAAGAACTCGAGTTTATCGATAAAGAGATAAAGTATATCGAAAAATTGTCACAGTACCATATCACTTTAATAGATCTGTCGTTAAAAGTATTACATCATTTTGAAATACCTCTAATACCTACTTTGATTTTGTGGTTTTATAATGTAGTTGAGTCTATTTATTTAATTCTGTATTACATATATCCACACACCACAAATCTCTGTATCCATTCCTGCCATTTTATCCTACTTGGTTTTAATGTTTTTTTGGTTCTTTTTTTTAATTCATGTTTTCACTTCTCTAGAAAGTGAAAGTAAACAAACCGTAACATTTATACACGAATTCTGGAACAATTATACTACTCGTGAATATAAACTTTCGATAATAAGGCATCTTCAGCTGGTATCTGTAAGATTTCTTACTTCCGCTGTTCGATTCACTGTGAAAGGCTTCTTTAGTTTAAACTGGAATTTTTTTCACATGGTAAGATTTAACTGTGTATTTTATGAGAGTTATTAATTTTGTTTTAGGTTTTTGCAACGATTGCAACTTATGTGGTAATTCTCATGCAGTTAAAATTTTGAAAAAATTTGTAATGTAACTTTATAACCTAGATTATAACTATACCAGAGCTCATTACTATCGGTCCATTTATTAAAAAATAAAGTTGGCATTAGCCCCTAGCGATTTTTATCCGTAACAGTTGGCACCAAAGGGTTTAACCTTGACGCAACTGTGGCATGCGTAAAAGCTAATCGTCTTGCACAACAATGCTAAAAATTGTTAAATCTCCATTAAAATCATTCATTTGCAACAAATTTTTAATTTGTTATTAATACCCTCAACTTTGACAACGAATTAACCTTAAAAATTGCTTTTTATATTCAACTTTCCTCTAATTTTCTCCCTAAAGAATTTGAAAGTCTGATTTACACCCGCAAATTTACACAGGAGAGTGGACTGACAGCAATAAGCTGCATTTTATGTAGCTTTAGTGATATTTGTTGTCACTTGTTTCTTTGTGATTAATAACACTGGTCAACAATGATTTTGTTGCCCTTGATGTAAGACTGGTTTCGAATACTTCTATGCCAACAATTTACGAAACTATGGATGGTTTTGGAAGATTAGCTCTGATTTTTTTTTTCAATCTTGATTTTCATATTTTACCAAAAATATCGGTAAAATTGAGAAAAAAATAACAAGTATATTCTTAAATATCTTTTTCTTGGAAATTATTAAAAATTGTTTCGTTTGAGTGGTTAATTAATGTACATAGAAGTTGAAAAAAAATATACAGGGTGTCCCGAAAATGACGCACCACCGTGAAACTGTATCATCGGGCAATGCCATAGATCACCGGAAAAATGTTAAAAAAAATCCATGTCTTCAATTTTTCGAGATACGATGGGTTGAAGAGGCAAAGTTTGATGCGAAAATTAACGATTTCTGTGCAATAATTTTACGTTCAAATAAATTTGTTATTCAAAGAACATTTTGCGCAAAGGCATGGTACAAAAAAAATCGGAAAAATCTTGTAAGAAATGCCTAAAAACTGTTAAGAAAATTTTTGAATTAACAATCTCGATCAGTGTGGCATCGTTCACGTGAAACCATAGTTACAATACTCGTTCATGAGCCGACCTGACTAACGCCAACAATACAACAGCAACGTTACTATGGCTTTGACTACTGGAAATTTAAATTATAGGGGGGTACACTTCTGCAATGTTGCCATTTTCCTAATTTTCTTTTACTCCTCCTGCGAAAACAGAGAGTCTGGAATTTTTTTTAACATTTTTTTGGTACTCTGGAGGACCACCCAATTACCCACTTTTAAGGTGGTGCGTCACTTTTGAGACACCCTGTATAAAACTTATGTTAAACTTTAATAAAACGCATTTTATAAGCGCGTCTTTTATATTTTTTTGGCAAAAATCTCTTTTTAAAGATCAGCAGTAATTTGCCCTGATACCATTCTTTCATCACTTTTAGAATGGTGGAAGCTTTTTTCCTGTTTGTCACTATAATTTTCTAGATTCTCAGGAAATTTATCTAGATGACTAGAGAAAGTGTAACTTTATGCCCATATTTACTGAAAATATTGAAAAATTCTAACTTTCATTGGTCACGTGGCGTGCACAAAGCGAATTTTAACATGATAATAAACACTTTATTATAATTCGTGTTCTGAAGAACCGACTTAAAATCTAAATTATTAAAAATATAAAATACGCCAAAATCATAAAAACTAAAGCCAATTCAGTACTTTCAAATATATATTCAAAAACTATGGTTTTGAAAATATAGAAATCCGCAGATATATTCAAGACAACAAAAAAAATAATTTTTTCTACTCCTGTTATAGTAATCTACAAATTACAAACGGTTGTCCTTCAAAGTAAATCCATGGTTATACACACTGCAATGTAATGACCAGTAGGTAATATATATATAATGCATTCACGATCTTTTTAGACCGCGGCAAGCCATGGAAATCTAGTAACTTGGTTGGTAGTCAACCTTTGTGAGCTAAAGTTTCCTGAAAATGATTGACATTCGTTCTGTCGATTAGAGTTGTCATCTTTTTTTGGTTATGAATTGTGTCTGAAACCTTTCCTCTGTTGCCAGTTTGAACCGAACATTCAGGACTTGAGAATTTTATTGAATTTTTATCTAAAACTTTGAAATTATTTTTCAACAAATGCAGTATTAATCATAATGGAAGACATTACTGCTAATACATTCCATTGGCAAAAAGTTTACCATTCTTAAGAAGCACTTCTGCCAGGTCTTGATTCTAGTCATAAAACCTTAAAAAAGTTTATTTGATCGAATTAGCATTTGACACAGGGTTTTATGTTATGGAATCTCACACTAAAAGCAAACTTTGGCGAATTTCGTTATCTAACAAGTGCAGCAATTTAGAATTTGAATTGTTTTTGTTTACATAAAGTCTTGTGATCGTTCACTTCTCTGTGTTTGTAACTCATAGACTTAATAATTTTGAAAAGTGTTGTTTTCTCGGCAAAATTCTAATTGTTGCCGCTTATCAGCCAAAAGTTTTCATCTTTGGTGTCCAGAACTTTGGAAACGGTTGCACGCCGCACCTAAAAATATTTTGAAAACAAACGTCTACCGGACTTTGTACCTTACAAAGAATATATTTGTAACACCTCAGATCATTTGTTCCAGTCTTAAATCAGGCCGATCGTTTCGAAACTGCAAGTAGCACATTTTTTGTTCGAAAACGAAATCACTTTAGACATTTTATTGCAATATTTTGAAGATAATGCCTTTAAACTGTTACTTTCACGATTAAAAGGAAACGTCCTACAATGACTGACAGAGGTAGTTTTTTACTGTCACATCTGACATGTGTCTTTCATGCATGCAAGTTTGCCACTTTTCTGATACCGGAAAAATCGTGTGTTTCCTTTTAATCGTGAAAGTAACAGTTTAAAGGCATTATCTTCAAAATATTGCAATAAAATGCCTAAAGTGATTTCGTTTTCGAACAAAAAATGTGCTACTTGCAGTTTCAAAACGATCGGCCTGATTTAAGACTGGAACAAATGATCTGAGGTGTTACAAATATATTCTTTTCAAACTTACTATGTAAATTACTAAGGTAATACTCAAAGTCCCTAAATCTATAGGTCTGAGCGAGTCCACTAATCGCGTTTCCATGTTGATGACGTCAAAACGGTTCGCCTTTTGGCGCGAAGTTTGAATACATTGGTCAGCAAGCAAACTGCAGTACACCGGTGTATTTTTGCGTGAATGTATTTTCACTTTTGACACTCAATTCAGTCATAAACTAATTCGACTAAACAAGCTTTTTTTTAAGGTGCAAGTGGTGTTCCCAATCGCTGCTTGACCCAAGTGCCTCTAATGAGAATAGTAATTCGCTCTTGGCTAATCAGTATCAAAATACTTTCAAATGTAAGATCGGAAGCTGCACTGTCAGAAAAGTTTGGTCTTACCTCACCATTTTCTTCCACTACCACGTGGGGAACACCAAAAAAACCTCAAGATTTCGCCCATTTTGAAATGGTCTGCAATTTCTGCCCGGAAATGGTGAGGAACACAAAACTTTTTGACAGCACAACTTCCAATCTTTCAATGAATAAAGTTTTTGTCATTGAATTATTTGTGTCCCAGGACTGAGTGTCTTAAGATCCTGGGATATTTGTGATGTGTTTTTCTTTAAATAGGAGGTAAATACGATGGTAATAAGCAGGCATAAGAGCCAAAAAGAGACTGAAAATTTTTTTTGGGTAGAGGACCAATCATACAAATGCGCCACTGCTCTCTGTAGGAACCCTGTCGAATTAAATGACACGAACCGTTATGACATCACATTCCCTCTCGCCCTCCGTAACGGCACCCACCCATACTTGGCAACTCGCTCAGACCTATAGATTTAGGGACTTTGGGTGGGAAGTTCATGATTCCTCTCGAGAGAAAAAGTTTGTCACCGAGGCGTCAGCCGAGGTGGACAATTTTTCGAGAGATAGGAATCGAACTTCTACCGAGGTTTGTATACTATTTTATTCACAATCATATTAAAAAAAAATAATAAAGAAAGTTTAAAGTCCAATATTGTTAAACGTTTATTTGCTTCCAAAAACTGTTACCAAATTACTTCCGCCCATGCTCTACATTGGAAATGACTCATCTGGAGTGGATATATCTAACACTTTTTCACACGCGCACGCATCAAGAGAATAAGTAGTTCATATGAAGCCTGGAAACAGGAGAGTCATCTAGGTCACGTGATTGGTGGCAAAAAGCGTCGCGAGCTGATGGGCCGCTGCGCGGTAGCTACTGCGCAGCTTTTAAACCTGCGCGCCACAGCGAGCCAATAAAAACACTCACGGTCGAAAGCCCTCCAGGGAATCTGTCAATGATGACTTTTTGTTTTGTTGGTTATGGTCACATTTTGTTGATGACAGAAAAGTGTTTCTTTACTTTATCTACGTTATATGTGAATATTTGTCTAAATATTCCGATTATTTTATGGTTAATTCCGCCATTAATAAAAAACTATGTTGATAATTTTTGAAATTAATTATTTTTTGTTGTGTACCGAAGTACAGCTTACACCGAAGCTCACGCGTTTTAGGATGGCAAGAGTTGTTGCAGAGCCGAATAGTAATAAATTGTGCTCTAGTCACCGTTCACAACTAAACGTTTCGAATTCATCGTCAATCAAAAAATGTGAGCGCGCTTTTACTGCGTATCTACTACTCTCGCCATCCCAAAGCGCACAACTTGTACACATAATGTAAGAAATTAAAATGTATCGAATGGCATGTTAAAATAGCTCGAAAATTTCCATCAGCCGAAGCTTTGCTTTTGCAATTTATTAAACAGCAAAAATGAGCACGTCAGGAGTTGACCATGTGATGCTCAGTAGCCAATAGCAGAGAAGATGCGCAGACGCTACCGCGCAGAGCCCGGCAAGCTCGCGACGATTTCTGACTCGCGTTTTTCGACGCGCGGCATACAAGATTGACCTCCTGTATACATATCTCCTTGGTAGTTCAATTTGGTTCAACCTCCTACCAAAGTCGCTACTGTCAATTCATGAAGTTTCAGGTTAGGAATTTTTGATTTCCATACAACTTTATTATTATAAATATCTTGAATAGTAAGATGAATAATATATTTAACCAACGAAACTTAAAACTAACAAGTTAAATTATATTAGAGGGAACACCGTCAATGTTAAATGTGAACGAAGAGTGATCATAACCTGCAACATAGTGTCAGACCTTGTTTCAGTTGTTCACTTAAAAAGTTAAACTCCTGCAGTCAAACGAGACGCGGTTGTTTCTCCTGTTAAAATGTTGACATTCTTCTCATTTTTTGTAAAATTCTCCGGAAAATGTACTAGTTTTAAACGGTATAGAAGCTTCAGCATCCATTTCACACCCTTTTTGGAATCAATTTCGACGCCAAATGACAAGATAGAAATGTCAAATTCAGTAACGCGGCCTACTTCATTTATGAAAATCTAGTTATCTGGCATTTGGAGGTCGGGAAATGGTCACTTCCCAATTCGCTGGGAAGTGAATTACCGTAGTAACAGCTCACTTTCCACCTTACGAAAAGTTAGAAAATGAACAATTGTTGACTGATTGTGAATAAAAATACAAACGCCTTCAGAAAAAGAATTGACAAAAACCAAGGTTTAACGAACAATAAAAACCCAAGACCAAATAAAATTAGTGCGAAAATGCTGAAGGCTACAGGTAAAACACTATACATTAATTATAATTATTGTATCATTTTATTGCTTTACCATGCTTTTTTTCCATCAACAGAGATACATACATTACCACTATCAAATATTTATTTAAATCACTCGAAGTGGAATTGGATAAGAATAACAACGTACGTTGAAATTGCTGCAATCATCTAAAACATTTCATAAAACCATTTACCCACCAAAAATAACAATCTTACAATATGACAAAGCGTCCAGTCAAAATTAAAAAATCCCATTGCATTAAACTGAAGCTTCGTATTAAGGAACCTCAAGGATACCAACTGTAGACATCTCATTTTAGTTTCAACTTTATTCCGAAGAGTATAATTATTCCAAATTGTATGAACAAAACCTGCCGACTTGTTAGCTTCACGTTCAACACCATTAAACGTTCGAATTAAAATCAATAACCAAGAAAATTGTAAAAGTATATACACTGCATTTCCTCCATAATGTACTAAATCATAGTCTTCAGATTTTGGCATGTATATAGTAAAGTATCCTGTTTCTATAACCGCTGCAAACCATAGTAGCAATGATATTAATAAAGTTGGTTCAAAATTCTTTACTAATTTTAACGACAACTGAACTAAGTAGTAGTGGGTATATGATAAATCTTCGATTTCTTTTATTCGGGAACTGCATTCTATGCTTTCAAGAGTTTTTATTTTATTTTTGACAGTAAAAGGAAATAACTCTGATAAATAAGCAGAATGTTCTTGATGTTCTAGGCGAGAATTAATAGTCTTGAATTTTTCTAAAATCGAAGTAAGCACGTCATCCATAAAAAGTAGTTCAAAACAAGCTATCAATGTCGGACAATAGAAGAGATAAAACTCGATTTGAGGCGACCGCATCATCATAAAAGGACAAAAAGCAGCAGCACTTAAAAATAAGCATATCAAGCTTACTCTGTGAAGATTTATGAGCTTACACTCATTTTGCGGTCTTCCAAATTTTACTTTAACGTTTTTCATTTTCACCAGTTGTAGTTTTAAATTGTGGTTTCTTTTGAAGAACAAAATAATATAAAATAGGATGCAGAATGTGTTACCAACATCAACCAGTTTGTCTATAGTATCAAAAGTATTATTGCTAAATTCTTCAATATGAAATAGCACAGACATGTAGATAACATAAGAATAAAATGGGATACAATAAAAATGATAAAAAATATTTGGTATCTTAGAGCCCGAAACAGAAAATTGAACAATTCCCATTAGTCTGTATATGTATTCTAGGCAAAGTGGTGTGTTTTCAAGTAGAGTCATTTTGCTTTTTAAGCGATAAACAACAAGTAATAAATAATTTGTAATTTGCTACTTACTTCTATTTCATTTATAAACAAGGTAAATTAATGAGCAAAAAATAAAATGAAGAAACGCTTGAATTACATGTTAGGTACATTAAAATTATAGGAGCTTTAAGTATATTGATTTTAGGTTACTTGTTGTTAAATTAATTGTTTAAAGTAAGAAAGTTCCCTAGTGTCCTAATCTCCTAAAAACATTCACATATTAATGGAAAAAATATCGTACAGCTATTTGTCAATACGAAGCTCTAAGCTAATAATACAACGTGTTTATAAATGTTTCTAGCATCAAGGGTGGCTATGAAATGTCAAAGAAATGTGCCGCTTATTACAAATGAGGGTTTCGATTTGTCAACTGATAACCTGTTAACTGTTAACCTCAAACATGAAGCAAAGAAAGTTTTGACAAATGAACTGTTCTAGTTGTGGTTTACAATCAGGAAATGAAAAACTTGGACACAAAACCGTAACTAAAACGTCATTGAAGTAAGTAAGTATAAATAATTTTCAAAATAGTTATATTCACTATGGAAACAAAGCGACAAAATAGTGTATGACAGGAATTCCGAAGCCACACTTGATGCTAGAAACATTTATAAAGACCTTGTAGCGTAGCTTTCCATCAAATAATAGTACATTATGTCATTAAGAGCAAAAATGAAGCTTTGTGTGCTGAGCCTGTAGTGAGGCAGACATTAACAGGCGACACGATTTTTTTTGCAAACGATAGAAAATTACTCTGTTTTAATTTAAAAAATATAAATTCATGCAGAACCATAGTGCAATGGAAACATTTCTATGGTTACAATGGAGCCCAAGCATATAAAGTGCTGTATTCTGCTTAAGCATATAAGTGAAACTTTTACCTTGACAATCGAGCTAGATAATGTGTCAATTTTTTAGAAAAAAAAAGATACGGTACAAAAAAGTACAGTATAGCAATAATCGTGGTAGCAAAATGTGGATTTTACAGTGCCAAATTGTTTAAATTTGGATTATTTTGAGTTGAGTTTTTTTTCTTTGGCAATGGTTTTTTTCAACAGTAATAAACCTAAAGTTATAAAAAGTGTTTTGTTTACGGGTAAAACTGAATTTACACGGGAGGACATTGTGGATTGTCCACTGGAGGGCATCTGATAATTTTTTTTTAATTTCAGGTTACTTTTTCATTATTTCATTTCAAATTAAAATTTCAGCGAGGCGGAAAAAATCACCGAACCGATCGAAATAAAGATTGGCTTCTTTATTTCATGAAACGAATTATTTTTTCGCAATATGTACTCAATGTTTGTTCGAACTATTTTTGCAGTGTTTAGAAAGCAATTGTTAAATTGTTAATCCGAGAGAGTTTTACTCCATTTGAATTTCGATTTTTTGTATACAATCATTATAGTATACACCGTGGTCCACGAGTGATAATGAGCCTGACCAAACGCAAACTGCAACCCAACATACATTTTCATAGCATTCGTTGCCAAATTTATATTTACAACAAGAGCTGTCGGAGTTTCGACAAATTCTTTTACTCAAGACAGTTTCTAATCGCATGTGAAATGGCATCTCCTCGGACAAAACCTTAAGCAGGTAAAAGCAATGCTAAAACTTAGCAGTCTTCATAAATTAAAAGCATAACAGCGTGAGTAGATTGTTCTAAAAAATTTGTCAACTTTGACGTTTGTTTGAAATATCTACGACAGCTATGAAAATGTATGTTGGGTTGCAGTTTGAGTTTGATCAGGCTCATTATCACTAGTGGACCACGGTGTACAGTGGTCTCTGATATTGTGGTTAAAAATCTTTGGACTTTATTCGGGTTCATCCTGTACATAATTAATTTTTCCTGCTTCGGATTTATCGATTTACAAGAATTTAGTAATCTCAACCAATCACAAAGCTGCATTTTAAGTTAGGCGCCTACAAAAAATTTACTTTGCGAAAAATATACAGTATATGTATATAGGTCTCCCAAAATTTGAAACATCACAATTTCAAGTCCACTAATCACAATCGCTTCTTCTTGCTGTTTCATTTTATCTGTTAGGCCTGTAAATATTTGCCTAGGCAACACATTATACCCTTCAGCAATTCTATTCATAATATTATTTTTTTAATGAGCGATCAACAAACACAACAAAGACTTTAAAACTTAATGATGAGCTTCATACAGGTGTCCCAGAACTCGTGACCCAGAGAAAAAAGGCTTATGAAGGCAACAGTTCTGAACCAAAATTTCGAAACTAAAATTTTCTATGGACACATACTATCGTCCATTGGTCAGACTCTCGTTGTCTAGGAAATTTGGATGGCCTTTTACTTCACATCTAGAATAAGCTTTCGGGATTGGTTGTTAATTTTTTTATCCTCTCTCGAATATTATTATAGTCGGAATTTTGTAACTTTGGTTTAACTCCGCCCACATGAACAAATGACGATTTGAATTTGTCGAATCAAGGAATGGCTAGCCACCTTTACCCAATATAATAAAAGATCTGACAACTAAAGTGTCACACGTGTCAAAAAGATTTGCAGTTTTGCGGGAATTCAATTAATCGTGAAACCTTCGTCGATTTTGATGGTGTTTCGTCTTCTAATGTTTGGATATTTCTACTCCGGCTTTTCGCAAATATCAACGAACTATCAAAATTTTGCAGAGTAAATCAGACTTTCAGCTAAAATTCAATTGGCCCAAAAGGTAGGCGGAGTTAAACCAAAGTTATAAAATTCTGACTATAATCTAATAATCTTAAGCAATTTTTGTTTTAAAATACAGATAGTAATTTGTATTGCTGTCGGCACCCTCCCTTGCTCTGTGGGTCACGAGTTCTGGGACACCTATACATTCACAAAATTCTAGTCCGTGAATTTTTTTGTATGTTTTATTACAAGGTATTTTCCAATTTTTTTATTATATTTATATTAATTAGAGGTATTGCGCTAGTAGACTTATTACAATCATACAAAATACGGACAAAATTTATAAGAAACAGTTTAAAAACATATGAAGCAAGGAGGTTTCAAGACACGAAAATTAACATCTGTCAAAATATTTACACTGAAGACGATCCGAACAAAACGAACAAAACCTGTTACACCTACAATTCGAAAAAAAAAATTCAATTCGTGAAAATTACACTAAAGACCACAGAAAAAACAAAATAACAATAGAAGGAAGATTATTAAAATTGAATATGTACTAATTAGTAATTCACATTCTTTGTTATTGTCTGTTAAGATTTATCACCAAAAATGTTAAACAGTCAATTTTTTTAATTTTGATCAGTAAGAATTTAAAAACTGTGTTTTATTTTTATCTAGCAATAAATTAGTTATTTGTCTGCCCGGATATAAACTTCTGCGGTAAATGCTTTATCTACGACCAACTACTGAAATAAGTATGACAAATGTTTATTAATAAAGAATTTATACCAATGCCGATACGATTTTCTCAGTGACGTTTTTGCGAAAAAGTTGACCATTGTTCTTCACAGTCAGAGTAGATAGTTTTGCAATTTAAAAATATCTATTCATGTGTAAAAAAGGTAGATGGGCTCACTAATTTGTACTGAAGACATACATTTATTATTATATGATTAGGAGAGGACAGGGTAATGAGAGTCACTTAAGCAATAATGTTTCCAAAACACAAGTTTTTGTAGTACATACTATTTATTAATATAATTTTTTTAGGTAATTTACTTAATCAATCTGCCTGACGACTTTCATTAACTTTGGGAACGTACTTTATGAATTATACAACTTAAAAAAACAATTACTTTGACCACATGCGGGGTAATTGTGATCACATACTGGATAATGGATTTCCCAAATCTTCATTTTTGTTATCGCTTCAAATGTTAGTGCGACTTAAATCTGACTCGGAGGTCGATTGTATGTCTTGTAAAACACGTCTCTTAGCCTTGATTTTCACAGCCTTGCATTTTTAATTTTTTTTGTTTTTTTTTGTTCCTTAATTTGGCGTCTTTCCCTTAGTTTTGTATTTTTCTTTTTCTATTTTGTTTTTTTAATAGACATTCTGTCTGTGTGCATGTGACCTGACCTGACTCTCATTACCCTAAAGTGACAATTTGAAAAAATAACGTTATAAGACAATTGTTTGAAAATTTATCATTATTCTGGGAATTTTGTTTTTCGAGATAATGTAGTGACTCCTATTACCCGCTAACTCCCAATACCCTGTCCTTTCCTACGCCAAGGACTCATAAGAAAAGAAATATTTTAAATAATACTTTAATGAAACTATTTGTGCTACAAAACTCTACTCATTAATTTACTCATCATTATCGTTGGGATCGCAAGAGTCGAACAGCCCCTTCCTGCGAATTCGGTGAAACTCTTTGTTTATATCGTAGGTCCTGAAACATGATTATGTATAACATAAAAAAAAGAAAATTCGCCATGAAAGTATCCGTTCAACTCGTAGTCGTTTGAATTATATTTATTATTGATTCATAATATTTATTTATAAGTTCAAAACTGAACACAAATTGAAAACAAACGGGAAAGCAACCAAGACAAAATTTAATCCATCTGCTCCAAGCTACACAAAAATTTTGAATCAAATTACAGATACATAAATAACATTACACGTTACATTTCAAATTTCTCAGAGTCGTAAAATTATGTGAATCACTCTGTATACATATATTTGAGTTCGTAAACTTTCAAGGGGAGAGTAGCTTTAAATTAAAATAACGATAACAGTAGCAACTGATTGTTTGTCGAACTATTAAAAATCGTCATACATATAACATTTATTTATTTACTTACTTGTAAAAATCAGCGTAAGCTTGTTTCTGATTATCACCAAAGACGAACTTCATGTAAATTCCAGCAATAGTGCAACTAATGCCCGCCAAAATTAAATTCCTTTTTATTTGGGAATGAAGTAACCCCCTCATTACGGGCTTGGAGACTTTTCCAATTTCTTCACCCATTTCTTCCTAAAAAACTTACGTAAGATTAGAATAAAATGGCGGAAACTTACCTGTCAATGTTTCAGTTAGTTTATCTTGTTATCTTTCGGTAAATAAAGATACGTTTGCGCACAGTTAAATGCTTTTTCACTCGGAAAATAATCACAATTTCTATGAATTGATGGACACTTTGAAAAAACTAAGCGTTGTAAATGTGGAGAAAATGACCGGCGTTCAATACGGGTAAATATTTACAGACTGCGTCATGTTAACACAATTTGTCGATGGTTTGGTGAAAATTAAACATCGACAAAAATAGATTGCATGCGTTAAATGCAATGCTTATAGTGAGGATTACAATGTTGATTTATGTTCTATTGTGAATTTTACTAAGATTTTCTTCATTGTTAGGAAACAAGAAGTATAGTTTGAAGTACATGTGTATAAATAGTTAAGAAGCAAAAACAGTACCAGGTAGATCATAATATAATAAAACAGTAGAATTTTGTTAAAACGAATTAAAAATGTTTATATGTAAAACGACTTTCTGCTATGATTTGGTAACTAAACTTAAATTTCTCTTAAATACTAAGAAAAGTTTCCGACCTAACCCAGTAGGATACAAATTTGCCTGCTGTTTTTATAAGTTATATTGTTTAAAATCCATTAAGATTTTAAAGACCAAACCTGACTAATCTCTTGCATTCTGTTTTTGACTTCACGTATGGATTAACTGCTATAATTTTTGTTGGAGCAATTTCACTCTCCGGCATCGAAGTTTCCTTGACACAGTGTCAGTTTTTTTTGAAATTCGGAACATTGCTCATTGGTTTGTGCAACGTAAAATGTGTTACCTACGCAAAAAACACGTGTGAACAGATAAACGATTTTTCAGCATTTTCTTCTATTTCACATTTTTTATTGTAACTATATCAAGTTTTTGCCGAAATGACTACAAGTTAATAAAAATAGCAACTTTTTGAACTGGGCGGGAACTAATTTTTCATCTGTTTTTATAAAAAAATTACAAAAATTTAATTGATAACGATGACTTAAGGTGACTTAAAAGACGTGGTCCTTAAAGAAAAATAAAAAGATTCGTTAAAAATGGATTTACGAATGTAAAATTTGACGCCTTGTGTCTGCAACCGAAAATACAAGTTTATCAAAATGTGTAATTTGAGTTGCGGGCAACTAAGCGCTAAATAAAAAGCTACATGTTCACACTAAGAAACAAAAACAAAATTATTTGAACCAATTCGTAGTATTTTTTATATCTTAGTTTATAATAGTTTATAAAAGTTTAATTAATAATCGGATGTTGGTGAGCTTGGACTCTATTCAAGATATAAAAAGCTACATGTTCACAATAAGAAACAAAAACAAAATTATTTGAACCAATTCGTAGTATTTTTTATATCTTGAATAGAGTCCAAGCTCACCAACAACCGATTATTAATTAAACTATTTATAACAAATGCACTGTCAAAATTTGGTTACTACAAGTTTTTATCATTTATATAAACTGTAAAATTTACCATAAGTTAATCAGCATAATCCACAATTGATTAAAATATTTTTTTGCAAATATATGGTTAGAGATTCCAATGGCAAAAATACTTCCTATAAAAATTGTACCTTATCAAATTTGTTGCAAAAAACATCTCGTATTATATTTTCTTAGGAGTTACCATTGTTGACTCACTTCACTCTTTTGCACACTGTAATCGCAGTACACCTATCCGGAAAGTCGCGCACCACCATAATACTGTATCATCAGACAATGCCACAGATCACCGGAAAATTGTTAAAAAAAAACCATGTCTTCAATTTTCCTGAGATATGATGGTGTGAAGAGTAAAAGTTTAATGCCAAAATTAACAATTTCTGTGCAATAATTTTACGTTCAAATAAATTTGTTATTATAAGTAATATAACGAGTGGGCTCTAAATTTCTCACAATTTCGAGCTTCCGAGTTATATTCGTCATGAGAATTTAACGAACTGACAAGCAACTGACAGATCGCGTGGTATTGTCACTGGAAATTTCACTAGTGAAAATTTCCAAGAAAAGTTTGCTGTGATTGGTTTATTTGAAAAAATAAATGTCTCTTATTGGTCGAATCTATGGTGAGTTAAATTCTCTTTAGAGAGAGAATTCAATTCACCATAGATTCGACCAATAAGAGAAATTTATTTTTTCAAAGTCGAATCTATGGTGAGTTGAATTCTCTTTAGAGAGAGAGAATTCAATTCACCATAGATTCGACCAATAAGAGAAATTTATTTTTTCAAATAAACCAATCACAGCAAACTTTTCTTGGAAATTTTCACTAGTGAAATTTTCAGTGACGATTCCACGCGAGCTGTCAGCTGCTTGTCAGTTCGTTGAATTCTCATGATGAATATAACTCGGGAGCTCGAAATTGTGGGATATTTTTCCTCCAGTACTCGTAGTTTGTTTCTCCAGACAATTGATCGTCGAAAAAACTACTCGTCTGTCGGAAAAATTTCCGACAATTTCGAGCCCACTCGTTATATTACTTATGAACATTTTGCGCAAAGGCATGCTGCAAAAAAAAATCGAAAAATTCTTGTAAAAAATGCCTGAAAACTGTTAACAAGGATGAACTGCGGCAATTACCACATTATCAAACATAATATCTTCCCACAGCATTTGATTTCTTCATATTTATCTTTTGTATATTAAAGTGAAATTTAATCTCTTTTCGAAAAAATCTTTGTTCTCCAAACATTCTCACAGTCATAATCTAATGGATTTTCTTTCACTCCATCAATCCTTTACAAGCTTCTAAAGAGTCTTAGAAGTTTTAGAATTTTTTGCTTGTATAAATGCATTGCACGAACAATACATACATAAATAAAAACCTTCTCCTTTATTGCATAAAATTTGTGTTATATAAAAATATTTCAATCAATCAAATATGGACTATCAAGAGCCCCTAACCCTGCAGCGACTCCCCCTTCATTAGCAGTAGAGACTTTGGTCCTCAACATGTGCCCCACTTGTTTATTATAAGAAATACTCTCTCCATCCCTGTCAATAAAACCAATAAAAAAAATCTCCATCAAGTTCACCCTCTCACCCAATAACAACGCCAAAAATCCCCAACTCTGACACCATTTCCACCAACTCCGGAAGTTTGCTTCCTCCAGGTCTCACCATATATCCAACGCTTAGTGGTGGATGAATCCTCTCCATCAAAATCCACGCGGTACGTTCTTCACTATGCCTCATTTTCTTCATAGCCTCTCTCACATCCAAACCATAGACATTGTTTCCACCTCCTTCGCGTTGTGGTTTTAACACAAACCTCTCTGGGTCATCAATCGCCATTTGCACGGCCTGTTCGCCTAGTTCGTCGAAATCAAGACTGTACAAACCGGTAAAGACTCTCCGGAGACTTTCGATTTTGGCGGGTTCAGTTAAAAACTGTTCCAAGGCACCGGGACGAGCTAGAGTTTGTTGAACTTTTTTCGTTCCTGCGAGGTGGTAGTGAATCGAGGGGCTTTTAATAGCCAGCGATCTGAAAAGGAGATTTTGAATAGTGAACACTTAAGATCTGGATTGGTACCGTTCCATCAGAAGTCGAGCATCCCATTCTTTTTGACTATGGTAATGACCGGGTTCATATCCAGCGCGAAAGTAAATAACCGCGACTTCGTACTCATCTCTAAAATTCTATAATCAGATAAAAATTATAAGAACTTGATACTATACATAAGTAGTTGTTTCTTTGGTCCCAATTTGGCGCCATTTGCCATTTCCGTCAGAGTTCTTCTAATTACTCGCACCTGAGGATTCATTTCACGTATCTTGAACTCGTGGAATCTTTGATCACATATATTAAAAGTAACATCTTCAATAATGAACAGAACGACAGCTTGTGGATTGCCGTAAATTTTCCATGCCTCAATCATGCCACTACAAAGGCCTTCGAGAGCGTTGTTTTCCGGTAGCTGTCAAAGTTTTGTTTATTGACTTGTTTAAAATTTTGAAACACTCTTACGTTTTTCAGCATGTCGCTGTATCCAAGTTCTTGAAGAATATACCTGAAAGAAATGAATAAAATGGAGGCCACGAAAATGATGATCAAAATTGTTAGTTCTTACCAAAATGTTAGGACAAGTTATAAAAAAAATTATGGAAATTTGCTTGAAGACAAAAAGTAGCTGGGCTCATTGTATTTTGTTTAACGTCACATTCAAACTGATGTTCAAAATTTGGGAAAATATTGAATGTGAACAAAGCTAAAATTACTAACAATAAAAAATTAATAAAAGTATGATTCATCCAGCTCTAATGTAGCGCCGATACGTGCATAGAGAAGAATAGTCGTCGCCAGTAGAAAATTTTAGCTACGGCTAAAGTTGTGATTATTAACATGTTAAAGTGATAATATTTATAAGTATGTACTGATTGCACTTTTAACTTATGATTTGACGTTATCATTATCAAAAAGCGAGGAAAACTGTAAATAAAACACCAAACATGTGTTCATTGTATGGATTCCATTTGATACGACGCCACTGCCACAGCTAAAAGCGGTAAATAGCTGATTTGTGCGCCTGCGCATTATGAAATCTGTTGATGCTCTTTCTTTTGTTTAATTACATACATTTAAATAGAACGGACAAAAGAAATCTGTAGAAATGGTGTAGAACTAAAGAAATAAGATGTAAATAATACTAAATTTAATAGAAATACAGTAAACCCTCAACATTCGCGAGGGTTCCGTTCCAACTTTTAGACGCGAATGTCAAATTCGCGAATGTTAAGTCTATTAACTTGTATAAATATGGTGGGGTTAAATTCAAAGAAAAACACCATGTCAACAAAACAATTAAATTCTACTAGAAAAAAGGCATAATTGGTTAATATAACGAATATAATATTATTTTGAAAACCTACACCCACTTTTAATCTCTCAAAAATTGAAATTTTTTTTAAAAGAAAGGCCTTTTTTCCTTTTAATAGAAACCTAAACCTCGTAAGTCGACGAAAAATACTAAAGAAACGCATTTGGTCCAATATTTCATAAAATTGTTCCAAAAACACGTAAAAGCCGTAATAATAAGATTTTAATAAAAATTAATGAAATGTTTTATTTAATTTTTATAGTGTCGAAGTGAAGTTTGAATTCTTTGTTAGTTCTTAGAAGCAGTTCTGTTCCAGAATTTTTTTTACCGTTTCAGGGGGTCGCGAATGTTAAAATCGCAAATGTCAAACCCGCGAATGTTGAGGGTTAACTGTACATAACATCTGTGGCTTAGTGCAAGAAAGGCCAATCTCGAAAAACATGGTATTGAGTGAGATAATAATTATGGATTCAATAACTGTCGTCGAATAGTGCTGAGCGGCGCATTTGACGTTGAAAAAATCCGTTCTTTTCTACTTTTTATATTCACATTTATTTATACTACATATTGAACAAATGAACTCCAAAAAATAAAAAAAAATAATCAGATTGACCCTTTTTGTTTATAAAATATTTGCAAAAATGGTCAGATAGGCCCTTTCAAAACTGCATATCTGATGAAACATGCAACCTAAAAACAGTAATTTTAGAACTTTTTCGTTTTGTTTAAAGTAAAAAACTTATTAAATTCTAATACGATTAATTTTGACTGTAACATTTACATTAGCGGCGATTTTTTTTAAATAAAATATTGAAAAAATAGCTACAAAACTTAATCTAAAACATCTTATGCATAGAAAGATTACATTAAACCATCTATAAATCCCTTCTAATAGAGTTGACTCGCTGAGGTAAGGAACGGCAACACTCGTCAAATCAGTCACTTTTTCAGAATTTAGTGGCATCGGTGTGGTATGTAAAGTTTTTATTGAAATAAGTTCAGGCAAGTTTTTTTAACAAAATCTTTGTGGATCTAAAATTTTAGAAGTTTCTTACCTAAGAATGGATTCTTTATAATTTAATTTTGTCTAGACTTGAAGTATAAAATTAAAGCCATTTAATAAGAAACCAATGAACAGCAATTTAATTTAATTTAAAAAAGATCTTTTTGTGCATGCTCATAGGGGTATTTTCTGTTGATGCTCCTAATTAAGCTAAATTAGTTAAAGTTAATTAGTTTTCAGGCAATTCATTTCACGATAAATCGCATTAACACTGCAACGTGCACGAGATAAGCCCTTCTTGCATAAAACAAATCATCATATTATGAGACTGGCCTCTCAAAAAATCTGTAACTTTCAAAATATGGAATTTTTTAGTTTTGACCTTAAAGCAATAAAACAGCATTGTAATGACAGTTTATTTCCGCTATAAAACAAAAAATCTCAAGATTTTAAGATTGACCTTTCTTGCACTAAGCCTCAGATATGTACATGTAAAGAAGAGAAGTCAAATTTAATTAAAATTGCAATTTTTTATTCAGGTCGAACTTCATGGTCTAAAACGATTTGGGGGTGGCAAAAAGATTAACAACAAGTTAAAAATGAAAAATACAATTGGAGACCATAAAACTGGCACACAGGTGACAACTAGAACCCTTATCCTTATTATCCAATTATAATAGAACCGCAAAAAGTTTTGAGATTTGAGTAGGTCATGAACATATCTTGCGAGCCGTTGACGCCACTTGAGTTTCAAACGTCAAAGATTAGAGAATGTCAAAGTCGAAAAAGATATCCATTCACAAGTTAAGCAACATAACAACTTGAGAACAAACATTAGAAATAAAAAGCATGTTCCTGTGCTCGCAATTCAATTCACTTTTTCCATTCGCAGTTATTTTTTGTCTATTTTTACAATGTAATGTCAACTTGAAATGTGGCAACTTAAATGAACTTTAAATCACGCGAGAAGGCGGCTACGTGGTTAAATTAAGCATTAAGAAAAGTCATAGGTCATTGTCTTGCCGTTGTGAACTGGAAAATAGCATTTAAAAAAAGTATGTCTAAACGTCATGAACCAGACCATTTTGATTGATGACGTAGCCGCCTACTTTCATGATTTGGAGTTTAAATCAGGATCAGTAAAAACTCTTGTCTTGATTAAAAATTTCGAAAGCTTATGAGATGAGATAATTTGGATTCAGGTGCCAAGCTACTCTTGTATCATTTTGTGACACAAGTCTAAATGTTTCGTCATTTCTAGTTTTAAAAGCACGTCTAATTGACAAAAGTCACAATTTGGAAGCAGAATTTTTATTGTACAGGGTGAGCAAAATATTTTGGTCGTTATTGTTGCTGTTTTTGACATCGTTTGTACACCACATAACTTATAAATGTCAATTTGACGACACCTACATTTGTGCTGTAAAGGCGATTTTGTTAAAATACTAAAATCAGCGCTTGCAATAGAAATTTTCTATATCTGGTTGAACGACCATTCAAAATTTTCAGAATTTGCAATAGGCGTAAGTGGTTCAAAAATAATCATGTTAAGCCGGAAAAAAAAATACCGCTCGATTACACTTAATTTTTTTTATATTTATTCTTATAACAAAGCTATTACCGCATTCGTCTTAAATAAGTACAGGACAGGTGCTTTTAAGTTTTGTAAAACTAGTTTTTAATATGCTATTTCAAGACTATTGATAAAAGACAAGTGATTCGATTCAATATTAATCAAAGGTAGCTTTGCATTTTGGTATTATGTGTGTGTCATTATCAGAAAATATTGAACAAGTGCGTGTTGTTTAGTTTTGTTTCATTAATGGACACTCAAAACAGGCGAGCAAAACGAATTAAAACCACATTTTGCACATTTAAAACGAATTTGTTTGATGCAACTACAAATTAGATTTTTTTCCAATTTGGACAAAAAATTTCAACACCGTCTTTGATTAATATTAAAAAGAATCACCCTGTATTGTACATATGTGTGATAACATTGATAACTTTGTAAAGAATATTAAATTGCGGCGTTTGAAGCTGATTACTGTGTAAATAACCAAGGAAAAACTTGATAAGACGTGAAAGATGATCGTTTCTTGGCGGAATAAAATTTATGTCACATTCAATATGTAATTCCGTGGGAACGCAAATTTTTGACATTTTGGTAATTGTCGATGAACTATTGCAATCGAAGTAGCGCAGCTCCATAACTCATAATATGTAGTAATAGATATTATGTTACAAGAAGTAAGTAAAACATTTTGATAGCAAGTAGATACATATTTAAACAGAGGGTAAAACTTCAAATGGCGCCGGTAGCGTGTAGAAACACGACTTATTTGAATTCCGCTAGTCCACTATCAAATGATCGATAACTTGTATTAACAAATATTGATAATACAAAAATTATACAGATTATGCTTAAGAAGATTCTGTTACTATAGCGGAGTTAAAATTTTAAACATCACTTTTACGACATTTTAAAAATTGCAATATAACTCTTATAGGTATAAGCATTGTCATTGTGATTGATCAAAAGAGAGTTGCTTTTTGCATTACATCCTCTATGGCGTACGGTGAAAAAAAAAACAACAAATTTTTTATCTTAGAGCTTTGTCAACTAGAAAAGTATTCAAATTTTCAATATTTCATCTTAAAAATTAAACGCTATTTTTGGAGTTACCACAGTTTAGAAATTACGAGTATTTATCGTTTGTAATTTCTGAAAAACGTCTCGCATAAGCTCTTTGATGTATAACGATGTCCCAGAACGCTTCCCCTTCCTTTAAATGGAAAATTCTCCATCAAAATTTGAGTTGATTGTCGTATCGCACAATACAGGAGTCCCCGAACTCGTGACCCAGAGAAAAAAAGGCTTATGGAGGCAACAATTCTGAACCAAATTTTCTAAACAAAAATTTTATAGCTCAAAAAAATAATCGAGTTAAGACGAAAAAACAGTAGCCATTGCGGAAGCTAAACAGAGTTTGAAAATCAGTAACTATTGACGCATATGACTATGGTCAGGCGAACATTACACTCTCGTTGCCTAGGAAATTTGGATGGCTTTTTACTCCACCTCTAGAATAATTCGGGATTAGATGTTAATTTTTTATTCGAATACTATTAAACTTAATCAATTTTTGTTTTGAAATTTACCATCTGTATTGCTGTCGGCACCCTCCCTTGCTCTCTGGGTCATGAGTTCTAGGACACCCTGTATTCAGGCATTTATAGTATTGAAGTTACAAGCATTGAAAGTTGACCCATTCACAAGGACACCTTCGTGCAATTTAAGGAAAAATTTTCGCAAGTAACGTTGCAACAGAATGCTATTAGGAATTTATGGGCTGTGAATGGCCAACCTAAAGTGCTTGTAACTCAAAAACTGTAAAGGATTGAACAATGTGGAATTCGAAAATCAATTCAGATCTTGATAGAGAATTTTCCGTTAAAAGGAAGTGCGAGAGTTCTGGGACACCCGTATACAGGTTGTCACAGTATTTTCGAGGGATGCCTTAGACTAGACAAAGGAAAAAATGTTAAAAAAAATGTCTTCAATTTTTCAAGATATGATGGATTGAATGCCAAAAGTGAAAATAGATTGCCAAAATTGTGCGATCTGTGCAATTATTTCACACTTGGATGCATTTGTGGTATAAAAGATATTGTGTGAAAAGACGTAGTGCAAACAAAAATAAAAAAATCTTGTGATAAATCTCTAAACATTTTTTCGGTTTGTAGGGAGGTTTCCAAATACTCTCCTTTAAGGTAGAAATTACGATTGCCGACATTGGATTGGCAGTAAAAAGATCACATGTTACATTAACTTGTATTATCACAATTAAAATTTTAATTGTAACTGACGAAACTTAAAATATCAAAATATGTACTTCTGTCAAACACATTTTGGAAAATTCCTTTCAAATCTAATCGCCCTTTTAGAAACAGACCGAACTTCATCATTCATTCGCTTACATCAATCACATATTTTCTTAATATTAAATTATAATCACATAACGTGATTTTAAGACAGCATCTTTAATCTAATCTCATCAAGTGTCATAAGAATCTAAAAATGGAGAGATCGACATCAATGATGTCGCAATATATTTTTATATTTCCGTTCAAAGTTGTTGACAACAAAGAGATAAGTGTTTATGTTTGACTTGATTTATAAATTGCAATCAAGTCACACACTTGACTTCTAAATAATGCGTATTGTCCAAAGATAAAGTGATAACATTAAAAACGGATTCCACAACACTTAAATGTTGTTTCCACATAAAAATCAGCACATACCAATTACCGTTTATTTTTACACAAATAGCGACAAGAACAAACCTTCAAAATTTTAATTTTATATTTTTGAAGACATGCTAAAATCGTTTGATTGTGACTCAATTAAAAGCAAAACGTTGCAAATCTGCTTCATAAGGTGGCAACATTGAAACTCACTTAAATGAATGAAATAATGAAGGGTGCAGTAAAAAATTAAATTAGGGTACAAAAAAAGTTAGTGTGAAATTAGTAAGGTGGCATGCAACACGTAATATATTAGTGCACAAATAGCATATCATTAGAATTATATTAAAATTCGTACCTATTGAATAGTGAAATGTGTGGAGCAATGCCTCCGAAGCTCGAGGCAATCGTATTTATTTCGACTTGTTTAATATTGTCTGTCGACGTCGAATGCACCATATAATCAGACCGCAGCAGTCCCAAACAGGCTCGCTGAAATCAAATTCAGAAAATGCAAAACCACTTTCACACAGCCAAACTATGTACAATATCTACAAGAGAGGGAAAAGGGTAAAGCGCCTTCATTATTGCATTCATTTGCCCCAAAAACGCAAAGCGCAGCACACAGAGGTCTCAGTTTTACCTCTGGATAGCCCGCGAAGAGGGGCCCAACCAACCGAAACCTGAAGCGATAGTGTTGAATTCAACCTGCTTCCAGCAGCAGAACGACGTGGACGAAGAATTCTCGTGACCCTTACATGATCCCTCCAGCATCAAATCTGATCTCACTAGACCCAAACTAATTGGCTGATGGTATAATAGCATGTTCAAGCAAAAATTTGTTATTTACAGTGTTTGCAAACAGCAGTACCTGTGTTAGTCCCTCGTCGTGCACCGTCTCAAAGATTTCGAAAAGATGCCTCGTGAACTCGTCCACTTTGATGGTTTCTTTCAGGCTTTGGCTGAGAAACTCCCGGTCATGGGCCACCTTGTGCATCAATTCATTGAGAATGAATTGGATTTCCAGCGCCCTAGTGAATTCCCTGCGTGGGAACGCAGAGGGAATTAAGACAAAGGGGGCGAAAAAGAGGGAGTCTTCTGAAAAAGCCGTTCTTGAACGCATAGCTGCTCCATGCATCAGAGCCCAGTCTTTGGATTTTTCAACAATTTCTTCGAGTTGCTTCTCGGGGAGAGGCAACGGCACCACTTGGGGCAAGTGCTTGACTTCTTCAGACATCCTGAAAATACTCATTAGAATTGGGAAAAAATATTGTGAGCGAGAGTACTTTGGCTTCTTCACAGGCGACTGCTTGACTGACATGAGGATGAAATAAGATCTACCGGCGATCCGGACAAATCTCAGTTATCTTATCTTGTTTGCTTCAGGCATTATCACCGCATTTCTTGAAATGGTAATTTTCACTCTGTTTGATCTGATTTTGACATTTAAATGACAAACAATCGAGAAGCTAGCCGCTGTTTTTGACAGTTTTGACATGTTCAATTAGAGATTTTTAAAAATCGATTAATTAAAATTTTACCAGAACAGAACGGACTTCCTCTAACTACATTCGTTCTTGAATCGATTTCTGAGCAAACTGGCGCTAAATAAACGCCAACTTCGGTTTAGTGATAATAAACTTATAAAACAGCATTTACCGCATCTCTATTTCACAATTCTTCACTCTATTAAAATATGCATAAGTAATTTTATAATTTCTGAGCACTGCTTTTTCAAATACAAAAAATGTTTCAAAATCAAGAGCGTTGGCGCCGCCCATGACGTACTTCCGGTGTCGGCATTTTCAGTCGTGATATCAAATTACCAGACTTTTCCCCATTATAAAAAATTCAAAAATTAATTTCGTTGCAAATTTAACGGCAGCGCTTGCCCACAAACATTTTTATTTCGTATTGTTATAAATAAACGATTAAAAAGATATCGAGCTGTGTCGGTAAAACAGGTACCGCGCCACTTGTCAATGTCAGTTGATTGACAGTTTGAGACCCCAGCAACAAATATTTTCAGAAAACCAATTAACAACAATTAAGGTAACCGAATTGATAGGTATAATCAGTTTGAAAGGGTGAATTTGATATAAATGTTGTCCCGTTCGGGTGTTTGTGACGATTTTTGTCATTATCATGCACGATCGATATTATGTAATAGTCATGGAGTTGTGGCTTTTTTGCAGAAACCATGTCGGACTCCGTCAGCAAAGTTAACAAACCTCAGCTCCGAGGGCTTCTGCACAGCCAGATTAAGAAGAGCATCGTTCTTGCTTGTGGTTTGTGTGTGATTGCTGCAGTGGCGCAGAAAATCTTCGTCAATGATCACAGGCAGAACGTCTACGCCGAATTCTACAAGTAATTACAATGTAATTGTTGGGAATGCGAAGTTTTACGATTTTGTTGCAGGCATTACGATATTAACAAGGAGTTCAACAAGATCAGGAACAAGGGATTGTTCGAGTCATGTGAACCTGATCATTAAACACCAAGCGTGTTTAAAGAAGTTTAGATCTGCATTGTAGGTTAATTTTGTTTATTCGAAATAAATGTTCAACAATTAAACGTTTTTTCTTATATTTGGTAATTTTTCTAGTGATTTTGTTCGGAAGTTTCCGATGTCAAATGTCAAAAGATTTCCACTATGTTCGATTCGAACCATGTGCGCATCCAGTAAGCGCATCTCGAATGGCGTCGAGTTGTTATTGTTGAAAGCGTTTAATAATTTGTAACAAGATTATGAGTGTTTTTATCAAGTTTTTACGTGCCGTTTTGCAATTTAGTGGTCACAAAGTTTAATAGTGCAAGTGCACAGTGGAACTTTCCGGCTGGATTGCACGTTAGAGTGTCAAAAGTATGTCACACAGAATCGGGTATGTAATGTTATGTGCCCGTAAGCAAATCAATTTCCGTCGAGAAAATGCCTACGTCGCCGTTCCCGCGTGGCCCCCATGGACGCGTTTCGTGACTTTGGGGCGTTCTGGGGGCGCTTCGGAGGGATTTGTCTCTAAATAAGACCGAATTTTCGGTCCGAACACATGCAATAACACTCCCCCGTCCAGCACACAAGATGGCTGCGACCATATCCATCTTTTATTTCGCCAATTTTTGATTTCTTTTCGCACGCTTTTCCACGTTTTCTCGATGATTTCTCTAATGCGGCACGTTTTGGTTTCAGGTGGCTGTAAAAAGGCGACGTTCGGAATGTGATTGCCACCAAGGGTAAGTCGCCGAAGAAAGATGGGGGCTCACGAACACACTGTAATTGTGCCGATTTTAGATGGCAGCAGACAGTGATGGCTGCGATTTAACAACCGTAGTCACGTGCGAAGGAGATCTCTCAGATCCCGACTTCGCTGAGCGTTTTGGAGCTGTTGTCGGCACACTGAACGGTATTCTGGGTGACGTTGTAAAAGTACGCAAACTGGAGCCCTGGAATTCGGTGCGTGTAACGCTGTCTATTCCTCGGGAAGCAGCGTTACGCCTCAGGAAGCTGGCCAGCGAGGGCTCAGCGCAGCTCAGGGCTCTAGGAATACTCAGCGTTCAGGTTGAAGGTGATCAAGTCATCTCTCTTCGAATCGCCAACTCCGTGAACGCAGAGCCACAAGAGATCCGCCTTCAGACCACTCAAGGTAAAACCCTCGGAAAATGTCTTTAACTTTCATCTTATGTTGTTTTTGTATGTCTAGATGGAAGTAGCACCAGTCAGGTGGAAGGCCCCTTGTCGCGCTTCCTCGGGGCGGCGCCCAGCGAGCCGGAGAAGGTGCAGTTCAAATCGCCGAACGTGGTGTGTCCTCCTGACAGCATAGTGCCCAAAGTACCGGTTACCGCAGCCAACGTCAACAGCAGCGCCCCGCCGACCACGAAAGGCTATGGAGGACCATTTCCCTTCACCAGCATGAACCAGGCCATACAAAGCCAGGTTAACTACACGACGCCGCCTCCTCCGTATCCTGGCAAACATCCAGCGGTGACGATCTCCAGCCCTTTGCTCGTCAACCTCTTGCAGAATGACGGGACTGCGCCCCCCAAGCCGACGGACACTCCAGTGAGCAATAGTGCAGTGAAAGTGAATAGGACGGTGAACTCGTTTGTGCAAAAGCCCAACTTGCCTCGAACTATAGTGGCCAACCGGACTGCGCCAGCGCAGAAGAACACCAAACCTCAGGCGGCGGCAAGCACGTCATCACCAAGCGCCTTATCAAATACTTCCATTAGGCAGAATAGTAAACCAAACAGTACAATGTCCAACGTGACCTTGCCCGCGTACCCCAACAACGCGGCGGCGGGCTCCACTCATCTGCCCCCGCCGCCTCCGTACTCGGTAGCGGTGAATCGCCAGTGGGACTCTGTAGTACAAACTTCTCCATTCTTGGATTTGACGCCTTCCCTTACCGACCTCAAAGCCGACGACCTAGAGCATTTACTTCCTACTTTGGAACGCGATCTAGCGCGTAGTCCTCCAGAAATACCCGAGGAATTGACACATTCAGATGACAAACGGAACTTTCTTATCAACCCTCTGACGGGGGAGTTGGAACCGCAGTCGAGCGGTGAGAGCGACACTGATGACTTGGGGGACGTCTTCACGGGGTTACCGTCTCCGGCGGCCATATCGGATGAAGACACCAACTCTACTATCCGACCAGATACCACAGATCAGAGCGATAGCGAAACGCGATCTTCACATAGCGACAGCGGCAAGCACTCTCGTGTCAAATCCAAAGTGGCGCGAGAACGAGGAAGAGATTCGCCAGGTCTAAAGCCGACCGAAAAGATCAAACTCCGTTTGAAGCTTGAGAAATCAGAGCCGATCAATTCCGCATATAAAGTCGACGTGAGCTTTATTCAACAGCCGAAAAAGGCGTCGGCATCGGTCGTCGCAACGGCAGCTCCAGGTGAAGAACTGCGAGTGCCGCCGTTGCACATCTCCCTTCGCGGCCGACATCACGCCTTTATCACTAATAAAAAGAAAAAATTGAATCCTGACAAACCCAAAGTCAGAAAGACACAAGATGTCAACAAAACAAAAAAGAATGTGGATACAAACAGTGCAATAACGTTGAACGAAGAAGTGGAAGACAAGAAAATGAAAAAGTTTAAATCGAATCACGAGCATGACTCAGACCTCATCTCCAAGCTGGTGATACACAACTCTACTCATTACAAAGAAAAACAAAAAGAACGAAGAGGCAGCGACTCGGAATTATCCAGAGCCAATCTCAAATTTGTCGACAGCAACGGCATCATCTCCGTTGAAAAGAAGAGGCGGTTAAGTCAGTCGGAACCGGGAATGGAAGTCGATCCTCCCATTTTAGGTTCCACAAACGTCGGAACGATAGCCAGTCTGCCTCAGAAACCACGCAAGGACAAGACAAAAGTCAAGGATGTGTTCAAGAACAAGGACGTTATGAGGAGTAGTAAGAGTTTCGCCAAGAGTTTGGGTGAAAAGTTTACGAAACAAGTGGCGCTACCTACCGGTGAAATTGATATGGAAGCTAAATTCAAGCAGAGGTTGATGGAAGGAACGGAAAAAGGCATCCCCAGGCCACCGCATAGGACCGATGGAGTCGTGGTGCATCAGGTCGTGACGGAAAATAATCCATTGGAAAAGCCTGATCAGGTGAGATATGACGAAGGGAGTAATTTTATTTTATTTTGCGTTCTTGTGCAAATTGTGAGAAATTTTGAGACCACAAACACAATACTCGACCAGTAATCTCTTTTGGACCGGCCTCAAAAATATTTTTTTGCTGTTTTAAAGAGCGCGTAATGGTCTTGCACTACTGTCTACTAAATTCATTTATGGTTTTCTTCTCTATTAAATCGAGTTATGGTAATAAAAGAAACAGTTACATTTTTGTAAGGCATTAAAAAACTGGTAGGGCTAATGGGGTACTTGCAGATGAGGATTTTTTTGCATTGTCACTTTCGTTCATTTGAAAACAGTCTGGTCGATCGCATGTTTTCTAGAGATTTACGTTTTGTCGTCAGTTTTTTTTATTCACAATTAACTTTTAATCGACTTTTTCCCACACTTACGAACTGCTTTAACCAACATTTTTTCCACTAGTGGATTAAAGTTTATTCCACTGTTTAAAAAAAAACGTTTTTTCCACATCACAGAAGACACTTTTTGTGTGACATTTAAATGAAACTTTTTATTTTGAATAATTTGAGCTGAAAATTGTGGATAAAACGTTATATTACATTCGTGTTTTAGTCACATTTTATTCACTTGAAAATATTAAACGCTCGAACTTCGTTCTCGCGTTTAAATACTGCTGTGGGGATAAAACGTTGTTTAAAACACTTATACAATAAATAACTATTATTATACCTTGTAGTTTATAGCAGGAATCATAATTAAAAAGAATTTTAGAAGCAGAACATAAAACTTTGCAAATTTACAGGACGCTCGGATTTCTTTTTGGTAAAATGTGGGATGGTTTTTACACAATGTTCAGGCATTTCTAGTTTAACTTGGCCTATCATAGCTTAATGGATTGCTAGATAGTTCATTGTTATACATATACAGTTGCGAGCACTGAATTTCGGACATTGATGTTATAAATAGGCGTAACTTTTTTAAGACTATTTCGAACGTCAGTCATAATGAGAATAAAGTTTAAAGATATCCAATTTTTTTAAGTGACAGGAAAAGCCCGCCCGAATTTTCATGCTCGCAACTGTACCTGCGAAAATGGTTCTTTTGATTGCATGCAGATGCGTTGAAATTGGTTAACATAAAATTCTTGTAATTAATACCATAATTGCTCGAATATTCAAAATTAAATACGACCGCCCTGGAACATCCTGTATATATTGAACTTACAGTTACAACAAGCTTAAAAAAGTCATTTTTACTGGATGAGTTGCTGCTTTAAAACACAAGTTTACATGTTCTAAAAGTCGTGAATGCCATTAGGGGACTTTTTACAGGTGTATATTTCAACGTTTTATTTATTATTGTTCTCCATTTATGAAATGTATCCATAATTTATAGAAAAAAAAAATCATTTGTCATTAAATATCAAAAATAAATAAAACACTAAACGGCTACTTTTTGAACCAAAATCTTTTCAAAAAATGCCTAATTTTTGCATGATCGTAGATAAAAAACTTAAATTACATTATCTCAAGGTCCAAATTTTTAAGTGTTACTGTGCTACTGTTGATTTCAAGTTGATTTGCGACAGTTGCACCAATTTATACTGGATCGAGTTCATGACGCAAAGTTGCGTCAACTGATTTGTTAAAATCCATCATTTCTTTCTTATTCAAGAGCCGCAGTATTAAATAAGAGTTTTGATGTTGGCGGTAAATTTCCCATTTATCTTTTAGTACTTTTGTGTTAATGTGAAAAAAGTGCACTATAGATGTCAAAAAAAAAACATGGAGATTGAGTAGCGTGTCTAAAATGCAATTAAAATTTAATTTTTCCATTCTTCCAGATCATAAAAGTCGAATCGGACCCTCCTCCTTTGAAAGAAAAATCTCCCGACCCGGACAAGTGCAACACTCCCGATCGCAAGCAGGCCGATCTCACTGACAAACAATCTGGTCGTTCTCCAAATTCTGGCGCTCAAGGCGAAGACAGCGGCATCGAGAGCATGGACGCTTTGAGTGAGAAATCCCCGAATCAAGCTAGCCAAAGTCCGCACGCTGACATTCCCGAACCACCCTCCATCACATCCACGACAAACAGCAATGGTAACAAATCAAAAACACAAGTGCCTGAAATGCCCGATATGCTTGACATCGAGGCACAACTCGCCAAGATGGAAGGACTCAATGGTGTTGAAGACGTTAATGAGAACCATAACAACACGCAACCGGCGAAACAGTTGGGCCAGTGTTGCGAGTTGACGTCGGCTTTGCAGGATAGTCTCAAGCAGGGGACAGTCAGTTTATCCTCAGTGACGAACACTGCGAGTCCGATGGCGGCGAAAGAACCCTCGCAGGCGGCGGATGTCACTATGGTAGGTTCAGGCGAAACAACCTTCAATACAAACTTCTAACAGTTCATTAAAGTTAACAGTACAAAATGACCAATTAAATTAGAATTTACATGTTTAAAGTTGAGGTTTCTATAAACGTCTTTTGATCTTCAAGTTTAACAAAAACGAAGGTTTCAATTCAACTGTTTGATGAAAGGTGAATTCACTTGGATCTCGTTGTTTGCTTCACAATGTTCTTCACCTTTTTCACATTTGTCTTTTCAAGGTCCCGGTGAAGTCGAAGACGAAAGAAGACGATCTGGAACCTCTCCCCGTGCGCGTGACGCCCCCTTTGTATACTTACTCGAACCCAGACAAAGGCCGTGCAGACTCCGAAAGTCCGACGTTATCCGACGAGGACAGCAATTCCTGCTCCAACAACATCCACAATAGCAAAGGAAAAAGTCTTCTCGAACAGCTCTTGATCGAAATCCCGGACGCCCCGACGACGAGTTTACCAAGTCCAGCAACGCGTTCATCCGTTCGTACAAGAGCCCTCTCGAAATTGAGTAGTCCCGAATTGAATTCACCGGTGTCGACGGCGTCATCGGTTCCACCACCGACAAAATCCACGCGTTCTGTCACTCCAGCAGCAACAACTGTTGCCGGTTCTACCATCACGACGACGAAGAGGAAAAGGCACGAGTCGGATAGCTCGAACAACAGCGTGGAGGACACGAGAAACAAGAAAACGAGGAAGTGTTCAGAGAATGCGGTTGAGTTAATCAAGGCGTGCATGGGGGTTGATGTAGGAAAGGTGAATCATGTGAAGAAGACGGTGTCGGCGGGACAAGTGACGGTAGTACCGCCATCGTCGACGACGGGCAAGTTGCAAGATGAAAGTTCGGATAGCGATGAACCGCTGATTGAAAAAGTAAGAAAGACAACGGCGGCGAATGCTAATAATGTGGGGAAGAAGGTGAAGAGTGGAACTGGGTTGAAAGGTGCGGTCAACACGAGGAGGTCGGTGAGGACGGCGCCGACGCCGAATACGAGGAGCAAAGGGGATAAGGTGGCGGACTCGGAGGCATTGAGAAGGAAAACGAGAAGTGCTGGTAAGGGTTGGTATACACAAAGTTTTATTCATAAATCAAACCCACTAACGTCTAAACAATTAAACTAAATTGATCATAAATTCGATATCTAGCTTTTTAAATAGTAATTGCTTATAGTATTAGATTTAATGCCTAGCAACTGATCAATAACAATGTGGAATAAAAAACGGCATTGAAATAGTGGAGCCAGCTCTTAAATTTGCCGTTGTTCGAATGGCATGAATGTGTATTGTATCACCAGTTTTTAGTGGCCATAAAAATATCGCGCGATCCATTAAATTTCGATTCGCAGTTGGCTTTACGAAAAAAAGCATGTCGAAACTAACACCACCGCAGCAATTTTGGCGTAAGACTAAATATTTCAGTATTTTCAATTTTCCAGCAATAAGTCAACATACGTTCAAAATTTATTTATATTATGTGAGTCTTCACTCTAGCGTCGCAGTGGTTTTTATATTTAAAATTTGATGATAATTATCAATACGTCAGAGCATCTCTTTGATAGTTGGAGGTTACACATTACATATGTATTTGGATATCTAAAGATGTCATTGATGATATGATACTAATATCAAACTCAATTTAGTACAGGGTTACCAACCCATTTTCAATTCCAATTCTGTTTCAACGCCATTTTCCGATAATGGTTTTAATAGGCAATAATTTCCATATTAATATGCGAACATTTTTCTAAAGCGAGCGTCACCTTTGCAATTCCAAACTATGCATTAGATTAAAATCTTTTGTCATCTTGACAACTGTCACTTTAAAGAATATGAGATGAAATCTGTGCAGATCTGTCTAAATCTGCTTCAATCAACTTGAAATTGCAAATGCCACAGAGTATGAATTTTTATTTCATCGTATATTTTGTTTCCAAATTCTAGTAATTGCGATCATTATTTATAATTTTTGTTCTTTTTATAGGGCATTATTACTTCGTGACATTTTCGTGTCTGTTACAGTAACTATCAACCAAAATTTTAAAAGTGACCGCCAAAGCAAACCGGGAAAAATCTTGGAAGACTAAATACAGCTGTCCCAAAATGCTCGCACTTCTTTTTAATGGGAAATTCTTCATCACAATTTGAATTGATTGCCGTATCGCACCATGTTCAAGCATTTATAGTTTTTAAGTTACCAGCATTTGAAGTTGACCATTCACAGCGCATCTTCGTCAAATTAAGGAAACATTTTCGCAGGTTACACAGCGACATAGTGCTACCTTGCGATTTATGAGCTGTGATTGCTCAACTTAAAGTGCTTGCAACTCAAAAACTGTATCGATCTGAACTTTAAACCATAGACGTAGTAACAATTAGTGTCAGTGGTTAATTAAAAATATCTAGACATTTAACCGTAGTCGAAAAAGCAAAAGCCATTGCAAAATTAGAAAAAAACCGTTTGCTAAGAGCAGTTGTTTCTCTGATTAGCAAATGTAGTATATCTAAGATAAAATGTTTAGAAAACAATCGAAAAGAACGCCACTGCTCAAAGCCTGATTTACATTATGGAAAATAAGAGAAAAATCCATGAGGAACGAAAAAATCGTTCACATTTCAGATTTTGATTGAAAAATTCTTCATTGTTCTCGCCTGTATTGTCGGGATTTCAAACAATTCTATGAAGATGTACAGTCGCGGTCAAAATATTTTGGATGTATTTTTTTTGACATTTTGGAAATTCGAGTGTGGTCTATACATTACTGTCAATTTGACATGTGAAACTCAAGCAATTTTGTCAAAAGTGACAGTAATAATGAAGTAAATAAAGGGTGCTTTACACTTTATGACAATCAAATTATTTTGACGTCTAAAATAATTTGACCGCGACTGTACCCAAAATATTCAGAATGCATAAAAAAGTTGTTTGATTTTTATTCTGCTAAATGAAGTATCGAGCGATTAAATAAAAATTCAAGTTCGGTCACTTTTACTATTCTGTAAATTATAGTTATAGCGTTTTGAAATTTAAAAATTTGTGGATAAAACTTAATTTGAGTTTGAATTATCGATTATTCTTTTTAATTTTTTTGGTGAAACCAGAACTCGCGCCCCAGAGAGCAAGGGAGGGTGCCGATAGCAATACAGATGGTAAATTTCAAAACAAAAATTGACCAAGTTTAATAGTATTCGAGAACTGATAAAAAGTTAACAACCAATCCCAAAAGCTTATTCGAGAAGTGGAGTAAATGGCCATCCCAATTTCCTAGGCAACGAGAGTCTAATGCTTAACTGACCAATAGATGATAGTATGTGTCCATAGTTACCAATTTTCAAATTCTGTTCGGCTTCGGGATTGGCTACAGTTTTTTGTCTTATCTCGGTTATTTTTTGAGTTAAAACATTATGGTTTCAAAATTTTGGTTCAAAATTGTTGCCTCCATAAGCCTTTTCTCTCTGGGGCGCGAGTTCTGGGACACCCTGTATTATTAAATTACAAAAGAGATTTTCCAAGACGTTTCAAATATGACTGAAGTTTTTACCAATATATTGTCATATTACTATACAAAAAAAAGACTCTTCAATCAAATATTTGACAAGGAAATTTCTACGATGTGCTCGCATATTTTCAAATGTTGTTGAATATGATGACTTGTAAGTTGGTTTTGAATAAAATTGGTTCAAAAGTTCCGAGAGGCAAATGAAATTAACCTCAGCAAAACAATATTCAATTGAACTGACAGGTCAAGCTGTTCAAATTCCACGTACGTTGTTTCTAAGTGATTTTTTCCCTACACTACTTGAGTGTTTTGAATACGAGTTATTACAGTTGAATCGGGTTATGACTAACACTCGGCTATACAGAGTGTTTTACAAATAGACGGCAATCCGTGAACTGGTAAATTTTTGGACTTTTAAAACGAGAATCTGAAGTTTTTTTTTGTCCTAAAGCATTTTGTTTAGAAATTATAGCTTTCTTAAGATTACCAATGAGATGGTTAGGTATTATAAAACATATGCATCAAGTTACGTTGTTAAACAATTGATAGTCAGATTCGAAGAATTGAATCAGTGTCGCCGGTAAGTGCAGAAAAAAGGTAACAATGAGAATATAAAACATGTAATAAACTAAAAACTTAAAACATGTGTGTTTAGAAGCAAGTTCTCAATGTGCCCTCAAACTGTCCTAAAATCTTGAAGTCTCTGGTAGAGCTTGACTACATCAATACGCTGCAACGCGGAATCCGTGTAATGGAAAAATTTTCTTAAAATGGTCGAACTGCTACAAAACAATTTTCGAGCAGCATGTCTGTAAATTGTGTTTTTTAATTTTTTAATGATTAAGGGTTTGAATCGCTTAGAATTTAGTGACAAAAATTCTACGAACTGCACTGTTTTCAATGTCACTTGACGTTTTAATATCACTGTTAGTTCCAAGTAACTTGATTCATTATTTATAATATAACATCTGCTCGTTCATTGGTCAACTAAAGGTTTTTTAATTCTTAAACGAAAATTTTAGGACAAACAATTATTTGCACATTCTTGTTTTAAAGTTCCCAGGCTTACCTATTATGCAATTTTTTGCTCGAGTGAGGAATAAGCTTAATAACAAATTCAAAATGATTTGATTTTGAAATTTTCGCATGAAATGAAACAAATATTTGTGATTATCAAATTACAATTTATTCCCAAACACCAAATTTTACTCATCAGAGCGATGATTAAACTGAGTTAAATAGAGAATTTGAGTTTAATCATCGCTCTGATGATGGTAGCATTGCTATCGAAACGCGCGTCAGCATTTTTAGACAAAATTTGGTGTTTGGGCATAAATTGTAATTTTGATAATTTTTGTGAAAACCAAGAATTGATCCAATAAATTTTCTTTGAGGAAATCTTTGTGAGTTACGTATTACTGAAGAAATTTTGTATAACGAATCCTTAATTGAGAGGTTGCCTAGTCGACTGCATTAAATAATTTACTCTTGAGATGGATCATAAGAATATTAAGTTGCTGTCAGTTCAATCCACAAAATGTAAAAGTTACTTTGATTTACCAGTTTGTTTCATCAAACAAAAAAACTGTTGGCGCAGTAGTGGCGTTATCATCATTAGCTTGCCGAATAGACAACCTTGACTAATGTAACCTTCCATTATTTAGATGCCTGATGACCTTTCATAATGTAATATCTAAAGAACGTTTTTTTGCAGTGTCCGAGGGTGACAGCAAACGCAAGAAAGAGGTCAAGTGACATTTTCAGAGCGACCGCCCGACGGACGGTCCACAGCTGCTAGATCAGGAGCCTTCTACTAGGCCCCCATACGTAACAGTGCCCATATTGCAGCCCCAGCCTTGAACACCTTTATTTAATTAAAAAAAAATAAAAGTTACATCAGCAGCCACAGCCATGTCACCATTACTGTACAGAATGTGATATACCCACTATAATATTGTAAATAGCTAGGATCAATTATTGTAAATAGAAGAGAAAAAGATAAAGCAGTGTCACAAAGTCACACCCGTTTATATAAATGTAATATAATGTGGTATTTTCCATACGAGCTAACGCATATATTATACATAATACATACTATTCTTTACTATTGTTTGCATTTTACGTAGAAAAACATCAAATATCTCACGATTGTATGTACATTGTATGATTATTGTAAAGTTGTTGACATATTGTTTACGTTTAGCTTAGTTGTATCTGTTTTCTTTTTTTTAATTATTGATTTTAATTATTATTTATACCACGAAGCCTTGTAGGATATGTTTCTTGTTTCTTTACGTAAAATACAATGACTTGTAATGTTCTTAATTGTAGATTTGTGGAAAGGTTGATGATTATAAACTATACATTGTTAAATAGAAATATCTTAATATTTATATCCTATTCGTTTTTATTTTGCGCACACACAACACCACCTTCCTTTCATTTTTTTATTTCTTTCTTTTATAAATCCAATTCAAAATAAACATTTCAACAATTTTAATGTCTTTCATTTTCAACGCTTCTTTTTCGCTTGGGGTTTCCCAAACGCCTTTCCGCCACCCTTTTGCTTCCCTCCCTTCTTCATTTTTTTAGCTGAATTGGCTTCATGACGGAACCTCTTCGCATTCTTCGTATCCCACAAATCATCACCGAAATTTGTTTTCTTCCGTTTCGCCCCCATCTTCTGCCTTTTCGCGTCTTCAACAACTGTGTTGATTTTCCTCATCTTGTTCTTCTTCTTTGCTAACTTGGCTTGAAGTAAAGCGACTTTATCCACTTCGCTCTGCGCACGATCCTCTGGAGAATCCTTCTTGCGTTTTTTAGCTTCTTTGCCTTTTCCGTTCGTTTCTGGTTTTTTCGCGACTTTTAATGACAGTCTATCTTTTTCATCTTTTCGTTGTTTTTTGGTTTGAAACCATGGTCGCTGTTCTGCTTTTTGCCCCTTTAGAATTTTCTCCACTTTGTTTGCTTGGTTTTCGACTTTGGCGATCTGTCTTTCTTCATATTCTTCTTGAAGAATCTGCCCGATTTGCGGTTCAAGTTTCTCCAGTTTTGTTTTATATTTTTCGAGGATATCTGGGGGAATAACTCTGCTCTTGACGGGATTCTTCGCTTTTTTTATTACTTCTTTGACCATTTTTCGCTCTTGTTCTCCTGCTAAACTAACGGAGACGCCAGCCCGTCCCGCTCGAGCCGTTCGACCCACTCTATGGATATAATGCTCTATCGTAGCCGGCATGACAAAATTAATCACAGTTTGGACACCCTGTATATCTAAACCTCTAGCCGCAACATCAGTGGCTACTAAAATATCCACAGCTTTATCTTTAAATTTTTGCAATGCGTCGAGACGCTGTGGCTGCGTTAAGTTCCCATGCAACTCTCCAACTTTCAGCCCTAAAAGTCCCAACAAAATATGCAAACGATGCGCTTGTTTCTTCGTCTGCACGAACACCATGCAATGTTCGCGGAACGTTCGACAAACCAGTGCGGACAAAATGGCTTCTCGGTCGCCATCTTTATCCGCTCGAATTCGCACGAATTCTTGTCGAAGATTGAAAGCCACATCTCGATTACTATCGACGAACAACCGAACTGGTTTCTTGAGGGAAACCGCCGCCAAACTTTCCACTTCATCGGTCATTGTCGCTGAAAAAAGCATTGTTTGGCGCGTTCGTGCGCATTGTTTTATGATTTCTTTCATTTGTTCGGCGAAGTATTCGTCCAACATTCGGTCGGCTTCGTCTAGAATTAGGACTTCGATGGAGTCTAAGCTGAAAGTTGGAGTGCTCTTTAAGTGGTCGATTAGACGGCCTGGGGTGGCGATGACGATATCTGGATTCTTCCGGAGGACAGTTTCTTGGGCTTTGAGGTCGAGGCCGCCGACAGCTAGTCCGACTTGGACGTCGGTGAATTGGGCGAGTTGTTTGGTTACTTGGTAGACCTGGAATGAGATAACGTAAAAAATAATGTGCAAAATAGAAATATAAAAAATCGAAGAGATTTGCAGGTGAACATCTAAATTAAAATTACAACAGCGGATCAAGAATAAAAAGAAGTTCTAAGATTTTTAACTCTTACAAGAAAATTTAAAAAATCTATAGTTAATCTGAAGCGAATTTAAACAGTCTGAGGCAAATCTAAAGAATCTAGAGGAATTCTAGGATCTAAAAAATACAAATCTTAAGATCTTGAAAAAATCAATAAGTAACTAAATCAAAAAGATTATCAATCAAGTTCTAAATAGGATCTAAGAAGAATCTTAAGATATTCGTATCCACTTGTAAGGGGCCCAATATTTTCTCATGCGCTCAGGGCCTAAACCAACATCCATCTGCCTCTGTAAGAATTATCAAACATATTATAAATAAACCTCTTCAGATGATAGTTTATCAAAATACTTAATTGTTTTTGTTTGAGATTTCAAGATTTGAGAAAATTCAGTTGAATTCCTTTGGGCTGTTCTCATTTTTGCAGACCTTTTTCGTTTTTTTATATTTTATTTCAATTATTGGGATGGTTTTTAAAGTCTTTAAGTTTTTTAACATTTATATTGTCAGATTGTTCTTAAAGTTTCAGGTTTGAAAATGTAAAAACTGGAAAAGATTACAGACCATCAAATTTGGAACTAGAAATTTTGAAAGTTTGAAAATGAGAACACTTAAGAATTCAGTTTTCTATAAAAATATAAGAAAATCTAAATTTTTAATCAGACGAATTGCATACAGCATGTTTAAAAACTGGTGGACAACTAGGCAAATCTTCAGTCAAAAACTAGCAGCCAAATAAGTCTTTTTTTTTTTAATGCTTCGTTTGGAAACTATAGCCCCTTACAGGGGCCATGTTGTCACCTTTTAATAAAAAATAAGTGAACAAGTACCATTATACTCGAGTATAATACAAGATTTTATCCAAATCCAATGTAAAGTATTATAAGAAGTGACAGCAGTGACAAATTTTTAACATTTGAAAAGCCAGACCTATGTTATGCAAATGAGGGAGTAAGTAGCTATTTGTGGTATAAATCAATAAAGACATCCACGAAAAATAGTTTAGCGACAATGTTTTTGAGTGAACGAAATTTGTTTATTCACGTGTCTCATACATTTTTTTTTCCAATTTCATAAGATTTAAATTTATTGCTTAGGTACACTTTTTCGTAAATTAATTTTGATTTTCCTGCCAATAAATTCGATTATGCAGCTATAGTTCATAATATATTTAGAGTCTTTTTCTCTTAAGGCCACGTAACATTTTTGGGTCAAACACAAATAAACTTTTGTTTGATGCATATACCTATTAGTTAACGCAATAATTGTAATTTATAGACTTGGTCAATTTTTCCTCTGAACCACCTATATCATTTAAATACACCTTCAAACTCTAAATCGGCAAATTGCAGAATTTGCGTGAGGCGAAGCGTATTTTACAAACGAGTCGTTTTAAAGAAAATTTTAATGGTAGGTAGTGGGAATTTTAATTTTTTATTTCTTTAAATGCGTTGTCAATACCAGTGTGAGGATCATTAATGCACAATTTTAGGCCTAAAATTGTTGATTAATGACACCTAGTAATCTAAGATTTTTATGTTACATTGGCGGCCACGCAAGGCACTTTGTACCACTGCACAATGGATAGTTTTAGATTAGACCTTTAGAGACATGAATAAAATGCGACTTCAATAGAAATTGATTATATTATAAGTGAAAGAAATGCGCGCACCACCGTGATACTGAGTCATCAGACAATGTAATGCCATAGATCACCGGAAAAATGTTAAAAAAATCCATGTCTTCAATTTTTCGAGGTATGATGGATTGAAGAGGAAAAGTCTGATGCCAAAATTAACGATTTCTGTGCAATAATTTAAGGTTTAAATGAATTTGTTATCTAAAGGACATGTGCATGGTGTAAAAAAAATCGGAAAAATCTTGTAAGAAATGCCTCTTTCATGAACCGACCTGACTAACGCCAACAATACAACAGCAACGTTACTATGAATACTGCAAATTTAAATTATTGGAGGAACAGTTCAGCAATGTTGCCATTTTCCTAATTTTCTTTTGGTTCTCCTGAGAAAACAGAAAAACCGATTTTTTTTAACATTTTTTTGGTACTTTGGGGAATCACCCAATTACCCCCTTTCATGGTGGTGCGCCACTTTCCGGACACCTGTATCTCAAGAGCTTATAAAGACAATAATATAAATTAATTCATGAGAAACGTGAGAAATCTTCCTACATGTTCGAAGGTATTTTAATCCTTCATGAAGCCTTAAATATGTTTTTAATAAGTTTCTGCGCCTACATATGTATTTCTAAAAAAAAATCGAACGTGAAAATTAGATCTTGGAATTATTCTAAATACAAATTTTCCTTTTTCCTAGTTTCCTAAGACTGGAACTTCTAAATCCTTAAACTTTTAAATACCTAATCCGCATTTTTTGTCAAAATCAACTTACTTGAACACCTAATTCTCTTGTTGGTACCAAAACCAGAACCCTTGTAACAGGCGTACCACTTGAAGGTCTGTACAAAAGTCTTTCCAGTGTCGGCAACATATAAGCCGCAGTTTTTCCCGTTCCTGTGGCGGCGCAGCCACAAATATCCCGCCCCAACAAAGCTACAGGAATAGTAGAAGCTTGAATAGGTGTAGGATGCACAAATTTCATCTCTCCAATAGCTTTGAGTAACGGTCTTGACAAATTCATTTGATAGAAACTTGCATGTTCAGTATCCACGTCCACGTCTTCGAAAAATTCCTCTTTTTCTTGATTCTGTTCAGATTTCTTCTTCTTCTTCTTTTCCTTGATTTTAATCTTATCATGTTTAAGTTCATCATCAGACAGAGAAACGTCAGAATCGGGTTCATCAACAGGAGCGTCGGTTTCATTTTGGTTTTCTTGTAATGCTTTCTTAATTTTGTCGTCAGTTTTTGTCTTGGCCTTTCGTTTCACATACTTTGTCAGATCATTCCACGCGTCTTTATTGTACTCCTCAACAGAACTCACGAAGTGGAAATCGGTATCAAAGTCGGCTTTGCGTTTATTCTTCTGTTTGGAGGGTTGAAACTACAAGAAGAGAACGGAATTAAAGAAAACCATAAAATGATAAAATGGATTCTAACCTCAACTTCGACGTCGGATTCTTCTGAAAAGTCTTCGATTTCTTGATCTTCATCAATAGTTCTGATCAAATCGACAAAGTTACTTTTCTGTTCTTGCTCCATGGTAGTCCACCCTTTGAGAAAAAATTAAAAAAACGTGTCAACAATAATTCAAAAACACAACCACATGGAACCGGTCACGTGACCGTGTCAAAAGTCACGTGAATTCTGTCAATCTAAATTTTGCAAAATTAATCATAACCGCCGGTCTAAAAATTTTATCATTTTGTTTATTATTGTGTGAGTGGTAGTGAGTTAGTTTTTTTCCATTTTGATCGTCAAAATTTCGCTAATTGTTTTACTGAGGTCAAAATGGAGGCCGTGACCATGACCACTTCCTCGCGCCGGCGCGTGACATTCCGCGCTGTCATTCAAACTCCACTTGTCAAAGTGACGTAACGAAAGTCAGCTGAAAGTTATTTTTACAAGTTAGTCCTCTAACTAGGCGAATTTTGGTTGTCAGTCGCGAATTCTGCGTGTTTCTCTCTCAAGATGCCGAACATCAACTACGAGATAAAACTGGACTTCAAAGATGTAATGTTACGCCCAAAGAGATCAACTCTGAAGAGTCGTAGCGATGTGAGTATTGATTTTGATTTTTGGAACATTTCTAAATGAAACTTGGTTGTATTTTTGGACGGAATGCTCGTCGGGGTTGGGATGTACCAGGGGCGAAGCCTTTTCGATCGTTACAAATGACGTCGTGATTGTTTTATCAATTGTAGTCAAGTGACTTCAGCAAAAGGATATACTAATTGGGGTGACGATCAAGGTTGGCTTAATAGGGTTTCATTGAGCTATTTTCGGCGTAATTGGACGTGGCCTCCAACTATTTGCAGGTCCTGTTGCAACATGTTGTAACAAGGGGATGTTTCAGGTTAACCTTTTCCGGGAAATCACGTTTCGGAACTCCAAACAAACGTACAATGGGATTCCGGTTATGGCGTCCAACATGGACACTGTGGGCACATTTGAAATGGCACAAGCCTTGTCCAAAGTAAGACTTCCGACTATAGAAAAACGACTCTGATTCATATTTTTACAGCACGGGTTGTTCACTTGCGTCCACAAGTATTATAATCCAGAACAGTGGAAGAAATTTGCACAAGAGAACCCCAAGGCGTTGCCCCACGTCGCTGCCAGCGCGGGAATGACTGATGCAGACTTTGAGAAGCTGAGTGCAATTTTAAATTCCATCCCTGATATTACTTTTGTCTGTCTAGACGTCGCTAATGGATATTCCCAACATTTTGTGGAGTACGTCAGAAGAGTCAGGGCCGCCTTTCCTAAGCACACCATTATTGTAGGTTTCTTTCTTATTGATAATTGATTTTGTAAATAGCCTGAATCATTCAAGGCTTACTGGTAGATGATAATTGATGGCCTCGTTACGATTTGTCTCGCTTCCGCGAGTGATGACGACCTTTGATTGCGGAAACTTGTCCAATAATCGAAAAAATCCAATTCGTTACAAGTTTGCGGTTTTGAACGCGAAATTTTTCCAGTGAAAAATGACTACCTCATGCAATTATTACCATTACAAGCGTTATCAGTTTTTTATCACCCGCCGTATTTCATTAAAATTATTCAACAACCACTTGAACGAATGAAAGCGCAAGCGGTAGATTAAATTTCGCCGGGTCAAAGTACAACACCTCTTTTAATTACCAAAGACGTGTATGCAACCACACAAACACGTTCTGAAAACTAAATAGTCTATAAAGGGGCTATTCTATATCGGGTGGTTAAATTTTAAAGCTCCTTTAAAACGAAATTCCTATTCTGTATCAGCGAAGTCCGTTAAAATTTTAACCGAAGTACGTTAAAAAGATGCTTATTTTAAAGGCAAGCCGAGGCCATCCTTTAAATTTAACAGGGTGTTTTTTGATTCACTTTGACAGTTGGTTTCCAGGTTATTTAATAAATGTTACGAAATAAGATAATTTTGTTGAATACTTAAAATGCAATTACATCAAATTTGATGCATTTGATAAATCTTTGATAACAAAGAAACCACATGTATGAGATGAATTTGAAGTTACTTTAATTATTATTGAATGAAGTTTTATATTCAGATAAAACATGAAATTAATTTGATTGAGCAATTCAAGCGAGCCATTTTCTTCGTCGAATAAATAATTTATGATTCAAATTATTCCGATTATTCAAATAAAGTCCTTTGATTCTAGTAAACAATTTAAAATAATAATATTATGTTGTAATTAGTACAAAATGCATTTTCACATTAGATTTTATTTAAGGCTGTTCTACCCCTCAACTAAAATTCGTGTTTTGAAAAATATGCAACCCAACATACTAATCATTTGACACATGCCAATCATCCATAAGGGTGAAAATCGTCTGTAAAATTAGCATATTTTCTACCACAGTACAGCAATAAACCAGGCAGATAAGTTTGCCTTGGTTCAGAGTTTGTTTCATAGATTTTTCTTATTTCGAAATACGATGTCCCTCGAAATTAATTTAATGCATTGGAAAATTATCATTAATGATAATAAATCAAAATGAATAAAATAAAGATGTTTTCCCATCTTGTTATTTCTTTTGCTTGAATGTTTACGCTGTTATTAATAAAATCCATTGCAACAAATTTAAAAATCTGGCGCATGTGTGTTTTGAGCACTTCCAAATAAAACAAAATATTTCAGGTAAACTATTTTGGAAAACAAAATTAGTTTTAAAATCTGTGTAAATGTGCTTTGACAGGTAGAGAAATTAGAGTGAGGTTTGCGAAGAAACCATAGTCATTACCAGTTTTCAGGTAGAGTCCTAAAAGCAAGAAAGCTAATCCATCGTTCTAGAAGAATTCCAAGTATTATATTAAATTGTCTTTAAAATGTGATTAACCGACACTTCACATGACAGAATCAAAAGAAACAAACCCAACTGTATCATAATGCCATAGATCACCGGAAAAATGTTAAAAAAAATCATGTCTTAAATTTTTCGAGTTTTGATGGATTAAAGAGGAAAAGTTTAATGCCAAAATTAACGATTTCTGTGCAGTAATTTTAGGTTCAAAAGAATTTTTTACCTAATAGTCATTTTACGCAAAGGCATAGTGCAAAAAAAATTGAAAAAATCTTGTTAGAAATGCCAGAAAACTGTTTTTCTATTTCGCGTTCATAATGAAGATATTTCGATACGCGTTTCAGCGTATTTCGGTATCGTAATGGACCAATCCCGTGCCAATATTTCTAGGAGCATAAATTTTTCTTACGTTTGCAGCAGTACCGTCAACCTGCCGTCAACGTTGACAATTTAGATTTTGGTTTTGATAAATTTCTTGTTGTACTTGGCTTAATAATTCATCGGAGAAAAACTCTTTGGATGCAAGAGAACCATCATGATCATGATCAACATCTTTGCTCTCTTGGCTCCCTTACCTCAAAACGTCACAACTGTCAAACTGACATTGGATTTGACTACTTCGAATTTTTTTCCCGAACATTTTGCATATGCCAACGACCCTAAAATTCCCTAGATTTCGAAATTAAGTTTTTTCGTTTAAAACAAGACGAAATAGAAAAAATAGCGTATGATACTTGTTCATAATGCATTTTGCCGCACTTACTACTTTACTTTACTTACTACTTACTACTACTCGCTGCGCTCGTCGTGTCCTAAAAACATGCGTGCGGCAAAATGTTCATTATGAAACGCCTTTCATAATATACTATTATAAGATTTTGTAATGAACAATCTCTATCAGTGTGACATCGTTCACATGAAACCATAGTTACATTACTCGTTCATGAACCAACCTGACTAACGCCAACAATACTGCAGCAACGTTACTATGGCTTTGAATACTAGAAATTTAAATTATTGGGGGAACAGTTCAGCAATGTTGCCATTTTCCTAATTTTCTTTTAATCCTCCTGCAAAAATAGAGAGTCTGCACTTTTTTAAAAAAATTTTTAGTACTCTGGTGGACCACCCAATTACGTCCTTTCAAGATGGTGTGCCACTTTCCCGACACCTGTACATATACAGCCGTGGACAAAAAATCTTTGACGTCAATGTCATTTAATTGTCGCATGGTGTAAAACCCCACTTAAAATATGTAACCTTACTTATTTGTACTGTCAATTTTGAGTTATAATTTTTTAATTTCAAAATTTTCAGTGTTTTCAATATTGCAAGGAACTGACTGTAGATCATACCGCTCTGTACTAAAGATAATATTCTAATTTTATTCGTTTCAGTCTTGATAATTCTTAATTGTCAACTTGTCAATACTTTGATGTTTTAAACGTCAATAATGGCAATGATAGTAAAGCACAGACTACACTCAAATTTTTGAAACGTCAGAAAAATGACGTCTAAGATTTTGTGTCCGCGGCTGTATGTGTTGTTATTTATATTTTTATTTATTTATTTATTTATTTTTTATTTTCATCGCTTTGGAAAATATGAGATTAATTCGCAACAAACTAACAAACAATAAAAATCTTGGGTCAAAAAAAAATACTTAGCCTTACTACCTTACTATTTTTGCATCTCGAAAATTCACTCAAATTTTTGAAACGTCAGAAAAATGACGTCTAAGATTTTGTGTCCGCGGCTGTATGTGTTGTTATTTATATTTTTATTTATTTATTTATTTATTTATTTATTTATTTTTTAGTTTTATCGCTTTGGAAAATATGAGATTAATTCGCAACAAACTAACAAACAATAAAAATCTTGGGTCAAAAAAAATACTTAGCCTTACTACCTTACTATTTTTGCATCTCGAAAATTGAAATGTATCTTATATTCGAGTTGGAATTTATAGTCGATAAATCAATAAAGATCAAGTCTAACCGATGGAAAAAGCATAGCGATTACTGAATTACTTATTAGGTACATATTTTTGAAATCCAAAGGATAGATTTTGAGATCCAATAGATAATTCAAAATTTGAAGTCTCAAAACAAGAGTGCATCTCAATTATACGAAAGATAAGGTTTTTTCTTTTAGAAATTTTTATTTTAAAAGTATTAAATATTTGTAAACACTGATTGCAAATAACATTAGCAAACCATAATTTTACTTCTTAGAAATGTGTCAATTCGAAGGGGTAAACTAGATAATTTAAAAAAAGAGGGGTATTATAATTTTATTATTTTCTTTATTTTTTTAATTGAGTGTAATTTAATTGATAATTACAATTTTCGTTCGTTCGTAATTGGGCCAGCTTTATGCCTGGCAAGAAAATTTAGTAATAATAATCTTGATAAGAATGAGATTAAAATGTTATGGGATTCATGAGCTTTAGCTCTCGGTAGTGAGTAGGTATCTGGTTGGGGTTCCAATGGTCAATCCCGACTCGGTCGAGCCGTAGTCGTCGAACCGTCATTAGGATTAGAGACCCCTGCTGTGAGGGGTTGTAAATCATTTGTATTTTGAAGTGTTGGTTGCCGACTTTTAGAAAATTGAGGACCATTTTTACATTACATTTTATTTTTTTCTAAAAAAACTATTTATAATTGAAAAAAATCAAGGAGTTTCCCGGGTGTAGAATACAATTCTCTATCTATCAAGTCGTAGTTCAAGCAAAAATTCCTAAAACTGTGCCCGTAAAACGACATGGCGTTTTTTCAGTTTTTATTTTTTTTAAATAAATCTATTAAGAATTTTTGAAAATCACAGAGTTTCCCGTGTACATTTCGATATTGTCTACACGTACAAAAAAAATCAAAACTCCAACTCTTAATTTGTGGCCGTAAAAAGTAATGGCGTTTTGCACTATTTCCTATGCACTTCGGCCGGGGTAGGACAGAGCCTTAAGAGCTACACGGTGGATAGCGACTTGGTCATGTTTTAAAAACTACAGAAATGCATTTTAGACACTCATTAAAATATTTTCAAAAAGATATCAACAAAGTAATGTTCGCAAATAATTTTCCTACTTGTGATAAATTAAACTAAGTAAAAACTGCACGTTTTGGTAATAAATAAATTTACAAAAAAAATTACCCTGCAAGACCTAAAAGTGCTTTTTTTACTTCCAGGCTGGTAACGTCGTCACCGGCGAAATGGTCGAAGAGCTCATCCTCTCCGGCGCCGACCTCATCAAAGTGGGCATTGGACCTGGTTCCATCTGTACGACCCGTCTGAAGACCGGTGTGGGTTACCCGCAGTTGTCTGCTGTTTTGGAGTGCGCTGATGCTGCCCATGGTCTTGGGGGTCACATTATTTCTGACGGTGGTTGCACGTGCGCCGGTGATGTCGCCAAGGCGTTTGGAGGTGGAGCTGATTTTGTGATGGCTGGTGCTATGTTCTCTGGACATGATCAATGCGAAGGGGAGATTATAGAGAAGAATGGGAAGAAGTTCAAGTTGTTTTATGGGATGTCGTCGGAGACGGCTATGCAAAAACACGCAGGTAAAAGTCGTGAGGCAATTTTGGCCGCGGCCACTTTCAACAAGTTCAAAATAAGAAATTTTGGAATTTATATGTTCATAAAAAATTCAAGAGTTTCGATTTTTGGGTTTATAAAATTTTACTTGCTAATTTTTACGTAGAAGTTATGTGATAATAAGAAAACTTTAATTTTTTTTGGAAAAACAACAACTTTCTAAAAAATTTTATTTATTTTACAATTCCAATTTTTTTTATTTATTTCACAATTATTTTGGCAGCTTTAATACATATGATAATAATGTTATTTTAGTACATTAGTACTTTTGGCACTTTCGAGTCCTACAAAATTCTAGAAACAAGATAAAATACTCAAAATTTTTAATTTTTGGTACTACGTGCTTCAAAATTTTCGTAATTTTAATAAAAGCAATTTATTTTGAGACAAGACTACTTTTGGCGTTTTTAACACATTAACGCAATAGTAATGAAATGTTCATTAGAAGCTTTTATTTATTGAAGGAACCAAAAATTTACGAAATTTTTTTTTTTTTAATCTTTTAACTTTGGTAATTTTAACATGAAAATACTGTTATTTGGTACATTACAACTTTTGGCACTTTGGAGTCAAATTACAATAAGTAGGAGTCATTTAATTTTAAAAACTCAATTTTTTCATTTTTGGTACCACCTCAAAATTTCAAACTTTTTTTAATTTATAGTTGCTAGTTTCAACGCAAAAGTGGTTAAATTTTCATGTACAGTATGTCCCCGGATTGAGTTCACAAGAGGGAAAAAAGTTTATTTTCCATTTTACAAAAAAATGACAAAAGAATAACATTTTTTGCTTATTTCAAAACAGATAAATCTTCAATTAAAATTTCAAAATTATTAGTTTGTACTCTTAAAATTATTTTTAATTAAATTTTGTAATCGTATTTAAATAATAGCAGGCTGTGGATTCACAATATCAAATAGTACGTTAAAGATTAAAGAAACATTTACCCAATAATGTTTAAGCATTAAAAAATTGGAAAAGAAATGCAATTGCATCCTTAACAATAACTGAGAAAATTCGAAACAGTCTTAAAGAATTACGAGTTAGAATTGAACTATGTGCTAAAACAGGTAATGGGTCAATCAAATAGTGGAAATTGGTTTGGAGTTAAGGAACAAATTTCATTCCTTTGACATTTTTTGCAAAATTAAAAATAAAAAAGTTCTTCGTTTTTTTTGTTTTTTTCGATTTTAAGAACACAGCTTGATAATATTAAAGTTTTAATTAAAGATTTATTTAATTTAAATTAAGCAAAAGATATTATTTCTTTGTCATTTTTTTGTAAATTGAAAAATAACGTTTTTTTTTTCTCTTGTGAGCTCAATCCGGGGACATACAGTATATTTTTATTACATTTTTGATGCAATGATTAATTTTGACAAAATATATAATTTTGAAAAAAGTTTTTATTTTTTATTTGGATCTAAAATTTCGAAATTGTAAATCTTATAGTTTAAAAGTTGCTACTTTTGAGATGGTCGACAAAAACACAAAACTGTTAAACAGTAAATATTTCATTTTTCATTTCTTGGAAGAACCAAAACTTTTTAAACTTTCTAAAATTTCCTTTCTACATAGTCTCACAACTTTGATAATTTTAATATGAAAACAATGTTATTTTGGGAATAATAATAATTTAAAAAACTCAATTTTTTTTATTTTTGGGACCATCAAAATTTCTAAATTTTTATTAAATTTATATTTGCTGGTTTTAACGCTAACATAATGTAATGAAATTTCCAAATATTATCGCTTTTGACGCACTCATTAACTTTGCTAAATTATAAAATTTGAGAAAAATATTTTGCAGTTTTCATTTTTTGGTTGAACCTAAAACTTACAAATTTTGAAACTTTGATGGTTTTAATGTTAGTACTTTTGATTTGGTTTGTGAAATTCTTGAAAAGTAAGAAAAATTTTAAAAGTTTTTATTTCTTGAAGAACCAAATACTTTTATTTTTATTTTTACAACTTTGATAACTTTGTTCTGAAAACACTGCTATTTTGGAACATTACAACTTTTGGCCACTTTAAAGTCAAATTACTAAATGGTAGGAACAAGACAAAAAACTTAAAATTTTACATTTTTGGAACTACCTCAAAAAGTTTTTATTAAATTTGTAACTCCTAGTTTTAATCACTTTTGTTACAATCATTAACTTTCCCAAATTATAAAATTTTAGGGAAAATGGAAATTTAAAAGTTTTCATATTTAGGCTCAACCTATAACTTAGAAATTTTAAAACTTTAATAGTTGATACATTACTACTATTGACTTGAATAACCAATATACTAAATTATTCAACAAAAAGAAAAGTGTTGATTTTAATTTATATAAGAAACAAAAATTGACTAAACTTTATATTTATTATATCTCACAACATTTGTAACAATAGTGTTTTGGCAAAAATCCCACTTTTAACACACTAATTACCTTTGCAAATTTTTGAAATTTTGAATAAAAGAGATCTTTAAAAATTTGTTTTCATTTTTTTTTTTAATTTTGTATGTACTTTCTATCGTATCTTTCTTTAAACATTTTTTTTTCTGCAGGAGGCGTCGCCGAATACAGAACTTCCGAAGGAAAAACCGTTGAGGTGCCTTACAGAGGTGACGTGGAACCGACCGTTTTGGACATCCTAGGTGGCCTAAGAAGCGCATGCACTTATACGGGTGCCGCCAAACTTAAAGAGTTGCCTAAACGAGCCACTTTTATACGATGCACGCAACAACTAAATCCTATTTTTAGTTAATTGTTACAATTTTTTAGTTCAATTTTAACCAAACGTTATGCCTCAATTATTACAGCATTTTCAGCAAATTGACCCAGTTGGGCCGTTTAGAGTCTCAACTACATAAATTATTATCTTTGAGTGAGATTAAGCACAAACATGTTATAACGTATAGGCATACGATTTATTTATTTTTATTTATTTGTTTATCGGCTGATGTCAATAAAAAGACACCAATTTTTGTCTCTTGTTATGTGATCTGTTTAAAATGTTGGTTTCGAGTCTGTTTTCGAATTTACGTCGACATACTTGTTGAGAAAATGTTATTTTTTGAATAAACTTGTGCTTCTAATTGCTATTTTACCCTATCTTGTATTAAAATAAGTTTACGACATGTATCAAGATAACAAAATAGAAACGCATCGACAGTTAAGCAATAAACAAAATGAAACTTCGCCCATCAATTTCAATAGTAATTTTGACCAGCTTAGCATTGAGTCAAGAAATCGGGGAAGAATGCCCTTCTACTATTCAGTGTATTAGCTCGACGGAATTTACGTTTTGCTCTATTGTAGATGGTCAAGTTATTCTTCTCCCGGAGTCTATAGCTTGTCCTGATGGCCGCATTTGCGTGGAAGACCCACTTGCACCGTAAGTTGGTTAGATTGTTTACAGGTGCTCAACCTCTTGTTAAGTTGTGTGGAACTTTCAACTAGCACGAAAACGCCAACGGCGACGTCCATTTCCCCGGAAACGCTAACGACGACGGCTATTACCACGGAGACGTTTACTACCACGGAAACGTTAACGACGACGGCTATCATGACGGGAGCGACAACGACGACGGCTATAATTACGGGAGCGACAACGACGACGCCTATTACAACGGATGCGTTAACGACAACAGCGACCACCACGGAAATAGCAACGACGAGGACATCCATTGCAACAACCACGCCTACTACGATGATGTCCATTTCCACGGAAGCGTTGACGACGACGTCTATCATTACGGAATTGCCAACGATGACGCCTATTTCTACGGGAGCGGCAACTTTAACGACGACGGCTATCACCATAGAAGTGCCAACTACGACAATGTCCATTAGAACGGAAACGTCAACGACAGTGACATCCATGACCACGGAAACGGAAACGACGACCACTTCGGAAACGGAAACAACGCCGGCCAGCACCACGGGCTTCGTCTCTGAAGCGTCAACGAAGACAACGGTCATCACTACGGAAGCGACGAGGACGGCCACCACTACGAAAACGGCAACGTCGACGGCCACCACCACGGAAACACCTGGTAAATAGAAAAGTTACAGATATTTTTTTCTACTCTTATTTTCAGTAACAAAAACATCTGAATGCAGGCTTGGTGTTACATATCCAGCAGTCCGGTGCTTTCAGTTCTATGAATGTGTCAACACTATTGGGGGGTTATTATCCCTAAAACTTAAAACTTGCAACTTGGGGACAGTTTTCGATCCCATAATGTTGCAATGTGTACCGATTTATTATACGAAATGCAGGATATGAATGACAAGAATTTTATTTATTTATTTAGGTTTATTGTATCCAATTTGTGATTTATTGTTTAATTTAGGTCATAATCGCTGAAATTAGAGCAGTATGTACCGTGTTAGTCTTGGATTTAGATTATCTAGGATAATAAAGGATATAATTCCGATTTTTTTCTTTGATCCACCCATATAAATAGAGCAACGCTTAAGAAATACTAAGAAGTGTCTGCAGCGCATAAAGTTGATAATGAGGTTTTGATCAAAATGATAAGAAACATTCTCTTTTCTGTAAGTAACTTAGTTCTTTAATTAATAATCTTTTTTGTGGATATTCGATTCGACAGTTTTAACTTTTATACACACTTGAAATTAGCGGTAATTAATTAATGTGTTTTAATCTGTAAATATTGAAATTGATGTTGTCTAATCACACCAAACCTTTTGTTTTTGCGAACAATAAAAAACATTTTTCTAATTTTTCCTAATTTGCTGTGGTAGCACAGCTATTTTCGAATTTGTTTTGAGGATGTTAACTGTTTCCGCATCCGCATTTGTAAAAGAAAATGAATTTAACAGTCAAATTAGGAGAAATTGTGTAAAAACCTTATTTTATAAAGTTTAATAGCACTCGTTTTGGACCACAGGACTCGTGTTTTAATACGCGTTTTATAAAACTCGTTTTTAATCTAGTTCAACAGCTTAAAATAATTTTTTAAATATTCATAATTTTTGAATAATGTTGTTAATATTTCCTGTGATCCTATAAATAATAATAATCTCTCGTTTTATCAGATGCTAATTTTTTGATTTCTGTTTTTTTTTGAGAATTAAGCATTTTTGAAGCTTGGTAGGTATCTTTAAAATTCTGACAAATAGAAACAAGTAGTTTGTGCTATTGTTTTTCTTCAATCTTCAAATTTTTTGGTTCCTCCAAAAATTAACATTCCTAACAATTGTCAATTTTTGATTACATTTTAAAATTCTTAATATTTTTTTTAATTTGGATTACAGATTTATCAAAATTTTAAGATGCAAAACATACGAAAACTAAATACAGATTTGGAAACCACACTAAAATTCTCATTTTCTTTTGCAAAAACTACATACATACAGAGTGTTCCTAAATCCTCGAAGGGTCAATTAACTACAGTTTCTGTACGTATTATGTTCTGCGAATGAATGTGCGAAAAAAAAATAGAGCAATTTAAAGTTTACCAATCACAAACTTCACAGTTGAAAATTCACCAATCACAAACTTTTCTTCTTGCGACAAAACTATGCAAGGTGTTTATAAATGTTTCTATCATCAAAGGTGGCTATGAAATGTCAAAGAAATTTGCCGCTCATTATAAATGTGGGTTTAGATTTTTCAACTGACATCTGTAGTTAACTTCAATCATGGAGCTTAGTAAGTTTTGAGATGAAAACTGTTCTAGTTGTGATTTAAAATCCGAAAATCTAAAATTTGGACACAAAACCGTAACTTAGACGGCGTTCACGTAAGTAACATTATAAATAATTTTCAAGATAGTTATATTCACTATGAAAACAAAGCGGGAAATTACAGAGCCACCCTGATGCTAGAAACATTTATAAACACTTCTATTTCTAGGTAACCAATAGTCTATCTGTGAATATTAATTAAAAAATGTTTTGGTATTGGTTAACTCTAAATTTTAATTTAAAATCTGTGCCTGCGATTAGAATTTCTTTTTTTGCAGAATGCATAAGACTTTGCCCTTTGCGAATTCTTGGATATTCAGTATGTACTGTTATTATTGTCACATTGATTTGGACAAAGAGAAACGAAAACTCACAAAAAGTAGACAAAACCGAAATTTGTTTTAAAAAAGAAACGCGATACAATTACAACATGTAATGTGATAAGAATGTCGACCGTAAAACGTAATAAAATGAAATGATCTACAATTTACAAAAATAAATTCAATGATTACTACAAGAATAATTGAAAATAAACAAACACATTCGTGATGCTCATTCCTCATCATTGTTATGTAATTTTCAGTTTCTTTTTTTGGAGTTAACAATCTCCAGAATTAAAGCATCTCCAACAACCATAGCACCATCACCCCTGAATGCCCCTCAATGTAATGGTTATAACAAATACCCCGCCACCTTATGTCATCAATACTACGAATGTGTATTATCCGGATTATCATGGATTGCTGTACTTCAAACTTGTCCCAGTGGATATTCATTTGATACTACAGCCATTGAATGCAAAATTAATTATCTTGTCAACTGTGAACAACGCTTGACAACGGCGAATGGGAATGTACCATCCACATCAACACCTCCAACACCTTCAACAACTGTTGGTCCACCTGCTTGTCCAGGACCTGGTAAACACCCAGCTACAAGTTGTCACCAGTACTATGAATGTACTCCAATATGGTGGTGGTATGAACCCACACTACTAACATGCGAAGTGGGTTTAGCGTTTGATACCGTGACATTAACTTGTCAACTGATTGCTATTGTCAACTGTGGACAACGGCCAACAACATCAACAACTTCAACGACAGCTGTTACTCCAACCACTCCCACATGCACTGGGTACAACAAATATCCTGCTTCGTCGTGTTATCAGTACTATGAATGTGTGCTATCAGGATTATCGGCTTGGGTTCCTCTACTTCAAACTTGTCCCAGTGGATATGCATTTGATGTCTCAGTCGTCGAATGTAAAGCTAATTATCTTGTTAATTGTCAAGGCCGTTTAACAACAACTAATTCACAATCGACATCGTCAACAACTGCTGTGACTCCAATTGTACCAACTTGCACAGGACCTGCTAAACATCCCGCTCCAATTTGCCACCAATATTACGAATGCGTGTTGGTTGGTTTGTCATACCAGTTAACATTGCTAACGTGCCAAATTGGTACAGCGTTTGATACTGTGACGTTAACTTGTCAACTGACTACTGTTGTCAACTGTGGACAACGACCAACAACATCGACAACTTCAACAACAACTGTTACTCCAACAACTCCTACGTGCACTGGGTACAACAAATATCCAGCTTCATCGTGTAATCAATACTATGAGTGTGTCTTAGCTGGATTGTCTGCTTGGGTTCCTCTACTTCAAACCTGTCCCAGTGGATACGCCTTTGATGTCGCTATCGTCGAATGTAAAGCTACTTATCTTGTTGATTGCCAAGGACGGTTAACACCAAAAAATTTGCCCGAAACTTTTGCCGAGCCAACAGTAGCGACCCCCATTGTTGCACCTTCTTGTACAGGTCCCAGTAAACACCCAGCTGATAGTTGTTATCAGTACTATGAATGCGTGGCAAATTGGTGGTGGTTTGAACCCCGGTTACAATCGTGCGAAGAAGGCTGGGCGTTTGATACAGTAACCCAAAGTTGTCAACTGGTTGCTACTGTTGACTGTCAAAATCGTCAATCGACAACTGTATCAACTGAACGTCCGACAACCACAACAACTCCACCGCCGCCAATCGAAGAACCTGCTTGTTCAGGACTTAGCAAGCACCCAGCCGATAATTGTTATCAGTATTATGAATGTGTAGCAAACTGGTGGTGGTTTGAACCTCGATTGCAATCGTGCGAAGATGGCCAAGCGTTTGATACTGTTCTTTTGACGTGCCAACCAGTTGCTGTTGTGAATTGTCAGCACCGTCAATCTACAACTGTTTCGACTGAACGTCCGACAACTACAACAACTCCACCACCACCAATTGAAGAACCTGCTTGTTCAGGACTTAGCAAGCATCCAGCCGATAATTGTTATCAATATTATGAATGTGTAGCAAATTGGTGGTGGTTTGAACCTCGACTGCAATCGTGCGAAGAGGGCCAGGCGTTTGATACTGTTCTTTTGACTTGCCAACCAGTTGCAGTTGTCGATTGTCAACACCGCCAATCGACAACTGTTTCAACTATAGCTCCAACAACTACTCCGCCACCTATCACAGAACCAGCATGTTTTGGAATCAGTAAACATCCAGCTCAAAACTGTTACGAATATTACGAATGCATAGCAAAGTGGTGGTGGTTTGAACCTCGACTGCGATCATGCGAAGAAGGCCAGGCGTTTGATACTGTTCTCTTATCTTGTCAATCAATTTCTGTTGTTAATTGCCAGTACCGCCAATCGAAAACTGTCAACTAAACTAAACTCAAAAAGGAAGTTTAGGTAGTGAAACAAGCTGTTTCTAAGTAAATTTATGTGAAAAAAATGTATTTTGCAATACGGTGTAGTAAAAAAAATAGATAAATACTAATTTTTTTCTTTTCTATTTCAAAATCGGGGGTTCGCCGGATAGTAGGTATGTTTGAAAAAGAAGTAGCTACCCGAAAATAAAGCATGAATAAGTGTCGATAGTAAATTTGCCCATGAAAGAACAGCCATTCCATGATCACGGCGAAAAATTATTTGTTAATTTTGTGCTTTTTTCGAGTATTATTGACATAATGAACAAAGCAAAATGTACAAATTTTAGTAGACCCAGAACACTTTCATATTTGCCCCAGGAATGGTTCATCTACTTCCTGAAAACTGAAATGACAACGGACGGGACACAATACAGGGTGAACCCGAATAAAGTTCAAAGATTTTAACCACAATATCAGACACTGATGTAGATAATAATTCTGCAAAAAAACTCGAAATTCGAATAAAGCAAAACCCCCTCGGATTACCCGTTATTCGGCTTATGGGACTAAATTTAACCACTGTTTCCCAAAGACTGCAAAAACCGTTCAAACAAAAAACGTTTAGGCTCGCTCTTATCGGACATGTTTAATTTTCACTTAATTAAATTACTGATTTTAAAGGTGCAGGACACATTTTAAAAAATGAGTATAGCGAAAAATAAATTTGTTGAAATAAATGGCGCTCTCAAAAGGGCCAATCTTTATCGCGATTGGTTCGTAAAGTGACTTTTTCCGACTCGCTTTGAGGACCAAACTGAAATTTTAATTAGAAATGAAGTAGAGAAAAAGTTACCTGAAGTTATTATGAAAAATGACCAAATGCCCTCCAGTGGACAAACCACAATGTCATCACGCGTAAATTCAGTTTCACCGTAAACAAAATATTTTTTAAACTTTAGGAGAAACCAACGGTAATAAATAAAAAAATTAAACTCAAACTAATTCAAATTTGAACCACTTGGCACTGAAAAACACACATTTCTCTACCGCGATTATTGCTAAACTGAAGGGAACTCCGATAAAGGAGTTTTTGCCACTTGTTTAGCGTTTTTATTCTCCATCTTTTCGATGGCTTGGACTGGCAGTGGGCTTGACCTAGGCTTCAGTGGCGCACATCAATTTCAATTCAATTTCTACAGAAACTTTAATTTTTTTTTTGGAACGCAAAATTTGGTTATTAAGTCAAACTGCGTTGTTTGGTATTAGTATTAAAAATCTTCGCACTTTATTCACGTTTACCCTGTATATTGAAACTTACCACAATTTTAATCAAAAGAGTTGTGAGCATAATTACCATGGTCCGCGAGTGATAATGAGTCTGACCGAACTCCAACTGCAACCCAACATACTTTTTCATAACTGTCTTAGATCTTTGAGTTGAACGTCAAAGTTGACAATTTTTCAGAACAATCTTCTCATGCTATTATGCTCTTAATTTATGGAGACTGCAAAGTTTTAGCATAGCTTTTTCATTTCTCGTGGAAGATGCCATCCCACATGCCATTAGAAACTATCTTGAGTAGGATTTATCGAAACTCTGACAGCTGTCTTGTTGTAAATATAAATTTGACAACGAAAGCTATGGAAAGTATTTTTCCTACGACCCCATATGAAAGTGGCATTTTCCACACGGTTAAATGACTCCGAATGTTGATCTTTTCGTACATCCATTTCCGAAAGTAAAAGTCACTAGTGCGATATGAATATATCCGCACAGACCTGTCAAAATTGACAGTTATTTTGAAATACAAATGTAATTCTTGAATTGTTGTCTTAAATATCTAGACGGTTCACTGTAAACCAACATGCATAATGGTAAAAATGAATTGGTTAGGTCGTTTCTGACAAGACAATTTTGACAGGTCTGGCGGATACATTCATATAGTTTATCCGGTGAGAGATTGGGATATTTCGACAGTTGACATATAGGTTGGTAGCAAATTATGCTACAAAATACACTAAAAACACAAAATTCCTACGCGAAATGGGTTGACAGGGTTGTCAGTAACTGGGGTTATTTTGTTATTTTAAATTTCGCGCGTTTGGTACACTTTTTATCGCGTAGATTTTGTGACTTTTCTGTCATTCAATCTCTCACCGTACAAACTATATCACACTAGTGACTTTTACTTTCGTAAATTGATGTACGAAAACATCAACCATCTAACTATGAGGAATAGGTCACTTTTATTCATGTAAAACCTCATGATCGTAAAAAATGATAATTAGAATAAATAAGAAATGAACTATTGTCAAGACTTATGGTTTCTTCCCGATGATGTAAGGTCGTAGGAAAAATAGTGTACACAACTCGTCGGAAAGTGTTTTTCTTGCACTTGTGTAACATCTGCACTCGGCTGGCGCCTCGTGCATCTACATTTACACTCGTGCGAAATTGCTCACTTTCCGCACTTGTTATGTAAATATCTATTGGGTTGCAGTTTGAATTCGGTCAGGCTCATTATCACTCGCGGACCATGCTGTATATGAAAATGATACACATATTGAACCAAGATTCCGCAATTATTTGACACAATGGTTTATTTACAGAGGGGTCGTTTTATAACTGGATGTTGATAACGGATGGGACAAAAAAAATAAACTTATTTTCTTCAACAAACTATTATTATTAAAAAAAGAACAAATATCAAACTTAACAGATTCTACATACATATAATGCGCTTGGACAATTTTTGCAATTTTTGCAATATTTACAAGTTGAAATCGATGTTTTTGCAAAATTTTTAATTAATTTAATAGCTATTTATTTGAGAAGGATATTAACTAATTCATAATGGACGAGCACGATACTTGTTAACGTCCGAGTTTTTGATGAATTAGTTAATATCCGTAGTAAATGCAAAAGATTGATTAACTGATTTTACAGTGAAATAAAGTGATTGTTTACCTCCGAAAATCACTATAGTAATTCATTGCTTTACTGACGGTTAGTGATAAAAGTATGAAAAAGCACGAGAAATTTTTTGATAATTTAAATTGTTTTTTGTTATTATTTAAATGGACTAAGGGCCGGTTTACAGAATTTATGTTAATCACGTTGATCCTTTAGGTTCGATTAAATACTTAATATAATGTTAAAGAACATTTGATCGTTTGTCCGCTAAGCAAATGTCAAATTAATTTACTTAATTAAATTATTGTGTAAACTGGCCTTAAAACTTTCAATAGAAACTGTCTTTAATAAAGAAATATAATATAAAATTTCATTATATTAAAAGTGGAAACAGTGCTAATATTTTTAACTTTTGCATGTTTTTAGTAACGGATGGGACATTTATCGAATGGTTAGCTAAAACTATCATATTCCACCAAAATACTTGCTTTTGTGGCAAATGTTGACACAGATAAAATTAATATACCTACTTCTCAATAAATAATATTATGTTTTGTCACTGTCAACGTCGAACTATTGCAAAAGTACCACTTTTTGCATATTTTAATAATAATTATACAAAAAAAGACTAAATAAGAAAAACTACAAGAACCATTTCTTTCCGTTTTAAAAACCAACAGAAGTAATCGATCGTTATCAAAATCTTCATTCTTTGTGTACTTAAATGATCTTTAAACAATTTCAAAGTAACAGCATTTTTGGGAATTTCTACTTAACAATGTATAAAGAGAAAAGATCCTTCTAATAAGATAAAAAATCCGTAAGTACTTAATTACCCACTGGCCAACATGCCTTGGATAAGAAAAGTGATGTAAATCGTAAATCCTACAAATATTTACACACATTTGCGTTAACATATAAAGACATAATATTGTTTCGGCTTCTTTACATTATTACAATTCAAGAATGTTGCTCAAACTACTACTATTTGTAAAATGCGATTTAAAATACGATTAACAATAATAATTTTACAAATTTCAGACCGTGATTGGTGCGTTAATTCCCGTCACTGTAGGAATTTTCTGCAAAAACGAATGTAAAGCTTCTGGTATAAGATGCCCAACTCCTTATACTTACCAAATTTGTGTCAACATGAGCGAATACGCCGCTGCTTCCGCAAGTCCAAAAACCTGTCCAGACGGTACCATCTGTACTGACCAAGGGAATTTCCCGTGAGTACTAAAACTTTTTTGTCGAAAGGTAAGCCTAAATTTTGTTAGGTGCAAAGTTGGTACCGTTCCTGAGCCAACGACCCCACCACCTCCAAGTGAGTACCTCATTTTAGTACTAAATGTATGAACATTGCAATTTTAGCAACACCACCTCCATGCTCTGGCCCCAGCAACTTTTCCACAAATTCGTGTAACACGTACTTTCAGTGCGTCCCTGTTCTGTTCTGGTATCAACCAGAAGTCAAAACGTGCCCAGATGGACAAAACTTCAGTCCAACAGAGAGTCAATGTGTCTCTGCGGAAGTCTTCAAGTGTGGGCCTCCAACCACAACTGTTGCTCCAGGTACAATAACAATTCTTGTTTGTAAATACAATTTAATTTTTTGTAGTAATTCAGTGTAATGGTGCTGGATTGTTACCGGGACCAACGCCAAATCAGTACTACGAATGCGAGTTAATATGGTTCCAGTGGCAACCACAGTTGAGAACTTGTCCGGATGGACAGAACTTTGATGTAGGGGTGGCACAATGTGTAAATATTGTGGCAGGGTTATCGAATTTGGTGGTAGATTTACCAGTATCCTCGCCGGTATCTCCGTTAGAGCCATTGCCGGTCGAGTCATCAGTACCATCGTCTGTATCATTACCGGTGCTTTTCGGGGTACCGCTGAATAACGTATTGGATGGATTTGTTTCTCACCTGGAACATGTTTTGTCTTAATTTAAGAAAAGAAAGAAATAAAATATTCAGCAGATTTGAAGCATATTTTTATTAAACCAAATAAATTGAACTCTTGGGTCTTTCATAATTACATACATTTATACACGATTGATTGATTTATTTTGATATTTGATTAGAAATGGCGAACAATCATTCATAGATAAAACCTAGTAAACATTAAAAATTTGTTTTATTGCATTCGTGGCTTCTAAAACACTCGGTAGTCCTAAAGCAATCCCTAAAACGGTATCGATCCATCACCTCTGCCAAATCTTGGTCTTATCGACATACAAGGTGTTTATAAATGTTTCTAGCATCAAGGTAACTATGAAATGTGAAAGAAACTTGCCGCTTATTGCAAATGTGGGTTTAGATTTTTCAACTGACGTTTGTAGTCAATCATGGACCAAAGTAAGTTTCAAAAAATAAAATGTTCTAGTTGTGGTTTGAAACCTAAAAATCATAAACTTGGACACAAAACGTAGTTAGCGCAAGTGACATTATAAATAATTTTCAGGATAGTAATATTCACTATGAAAACAAAGCGGCAAAATAAAGCATGACAGAAATTCCAGAGCCATCTTTGATGGCAGAAACATTTATAAACACCTTGTACTATGTAATAACTTTTTTATGTATTCTAATTTAATAGTGTTAATAATCATGTGCAAACTCTCCATAAATACAAATATCTATTTACAAAAATAGCAAATTTTTGGTTTTTCCATTAAAAAAAATTTGGTAAAAACACTCTCTTCTGCTTTAAAATTTCCCCCAGTTCATAAATACCACTTAAATTTTGAACCAGAAAGTTTCCCCTTTTATGCGTCAAACTTCAAAACGATCAGATTTACAAATTCTTATTTTTGGTTTGCAAAATAAAAAATTCTAAAAATTGGTTCTTCTGGTGTGCAATTTTTAAAATTGGCGGCGTGTACAAACATGTAAACATAAAAAGTCAACTCCTCAAATTATCAAAATTTTATTTAAAAAAAAACTGCCTCCTTTACTTTACAATTTTCTAACTTTTATTTATGAAAACTTTTAGTTTGTCTACAAAATGTTTTTTTTGCTCTAGAACGGTCTTATTTTTGTGGAGTTATAAATTTTTATTAAATACATTGAAGATTTTTAGTTCGTCTGTAAAACAAAAACTCCGAAAAATTCGGTAAAATTTAAACTAGAAAACTTCTCAAGTTTTATCGCTATACCGGTACCTATTGTCGGGTGATGTCATAGACAACAAGAAAAATTATTATAAAAAAGTTCTACATATATTTTTCAAGACATGATAGATTGAAATGCAAAAATGTAATAGCAAAATTAGGGAATTTCTATGCAATTATTTCACATTTCACTGTTTCACTAAAAATTGTTTACAAAATTATCGAATTAACAATGGGGATTAGTGTGGCAACCTTAGTTACATTTTCAAATTAATGAGTGCACAGTTCAGAAATTACGCCTATTCTTCTTATTTTGTTTTGATTCGATTCCGAAACCAGAATGTTTTTAAACATTTTGTTTAGATATCAGATGAGTTTTAAGTTATTGTCCTTCCTTTAACGCGACTTTCTGGATATCTGTATAATTATATAAACTTAAGCCATTGGAAATCAAAATTAAAATACAGTTTAATTGGTCTGACATGGGATAACTTTGGAACGAATTTGAGATAGTCTAACTACATATAAACATACAGGGTGTTCAAAAAATGGCGGACCAACTATTCACTACGTGAATCTTCAGATAATAACTAGTAGCTAAATTAAGTTTTTTCAATTATTGAGTGCTTCGTTGGAAATCTACAGCCACTTAAAGGGGCGCTAATTATGGCACAAATTTTTCCTTATAATGAACTCAAGGTTTACAAAATTCAACTAGAGTTCATGTTTTGGGTGACATTTACATACTTACAGTCTTTAAATGCCTTAAATGTTGATGCAAAACGTTATTTTGTACTTTTAAAATTAAGCTCAAGGTCGCAAAATTAATCTGGCAACATTTCACTTCAAGAATTCAGTAATTAATTGTTGCCTAGTGCCTGACAATGACCATTTTTTTAGAAAAGTCAAACATTTTTTAGGTGTCACAAACTAGAGGAGTTTATTTCTCTAAAGATGTATAATTTTGCTGAATATACCGACACCTGAAGGAAACAGTCGAGAAGCAGTAAAGGGCAGTAAGGCTTGAGAATTTCTTGACTGGCAAATTCCCTCCAAGAATACTTTTCAACGAGTTTATCAACAGGTACGTGAGATGGGCCGATTGGAACCAAATTTATCAGGATCATGGAGGACCCAAGACTAGTCGCACACAAAGAAGAGAACAAATGGTTCTTGATATACTTTGTGACTTTTACTGGTCAGGTGTTATCAAATTTAATTGCAAACCATAGTAACCAATTACATGATTTATTAATAATTGTAACTACCAAGGTGTTGCTCTGGTCTCAAAATTATACTCCTAATAATTACCGAAAAAATTGAACACTGTTGCCGTTTTTCGCTATATTTGAAGTTATTTTGCTCCCGTACAAAGCTTCAAATAAAAATTTTAAACAGCATTTCCAATTCACAGCGTCTTAGAGTTTGACGTTCTTATCAGTTGGTTCGCTATTTTTTAAACACCCTATACAGGTGTCCCAGAACTCATGACCCAGAGAACAAGGAGAGGCGCCGACAGCAATAATGATTGTAAATTTCAAAACAAAAATTGCTTAAGTTTCATAGTATTCGAGAAAGGATTAAAAATTAACAACTAATTCCGGAAGCTTATTCTAGAGATGGAGTAAAATGTCCTAGGCAACGAGAGTGTAATGTTCATCTGACCAATAAATGATAGTTTGTGTCCATAGTTACCGATTTTCAAATTCTGTTCTGCTTCGGGATTGGCTACCGTTTTTTCCTCTTATCTCGATTATTTTTTTAGCTACAAAATTTCTGTTTCGATATTTTGGTTCAGAATTGTTCTAGGACAGCCTGTATGTATTAAATTGGACCACGAAAGATAACCTACTTGACGCGTTACATTTTTCAGGATTGCCGATCAGAGTTTAGAAGCTCAAAATTAAATAAAAATCTTTGTTTTTAATATGTGTACACAGAAAAAAAAATTGTAAAGCAGAGTTATTATTGAAGAAAATTTTATATACATGCATCAATTATAACGAACCAAAAGAGAGGTTACATGACGGTACATACGTTATAACCAGTTTTGACTGTAATTAAATATAAAAATTATGAAAATAAAATCTATTAAAAGATATCAAACATGTTACCCAGATCAATAAAAATTGTACGCAAAAAAATCCTAAAATTGCCAAAAGCAGCTTCAAGTTTCATCATTTTTAACAATACAAACCTATTTTTTATGGTCTATCATCTTAGGGATTTGGTATGTTTTGTGGATTTTTGATAGATTTTAGGCATTCTTTTGGTAGACTTTTCCACAAATCTTGAATTCCTCTTCAGTTCAGAAAGTGATGTATTAATTATATTGTAATCCAATATATGAATATATGAATTAATGAATGAATGAATATGTGAATGGTTCCAAGTTTCAAGTTTCAGATTTCTACATAACAATGAGGATAATTTTTGAAATCGAATTAAATGCTCACATGAATTTAAAGATAGAATTTATACATGCAGAAGGTTTTAGCTAATTTGATATTAATTCAGCTATGAACGCTTTACTTAAGTCTGATGCGCTTTGACCAACAAAGCGTTAACTTTTTTTTTTACAAAATAAAATCAATAAGAATAAAACTACTTATGATTATTAATATTGTTGTTAAAGCTGTAAGAATTACGTTGGCACTACTTATCAGTGGAACGAATGGGCTAAAATTGCTGAAAGGAGTAGTACCGATATCTGTTGAATCAGTAACAATAGTTCCAGCTGTTGTTACTTCTAGAGACTGATTAGAAGTACTCAAAAGAGTACTACCAGTACTACTAGTACTAGTACTATTAGCACTACCGTTGGGTCTAGATTTCGTACAATTTGGAGAGTCCCCTGAACGACATTCTTCCGTTTTTTCATCAAAAATTAAGTTCTGCGGGCAAGTCTGTAGAAGATATTTTTCGTTTGATGTTAAAATGCAAATATAATATTCGTTACAAAGTGGTCCTGGATATTTTTTACTGGCATTGCATGGCTGTTGTAAATCTGAAAATAAAAAACAAAATATGCAACGATGCTAATTGTAAGTCAAGAAATTACTCAGAGTCGTTTCTGTAGACGTCACTGGAGTTTCATCTTGTTCCGATCCTATGGTAGTAACATTTTCTGTTTCTGTTCGCCCTACAATTTCAACAAGAGTAGCTGTTGTTACTGACAAAATATGAGCAAAAACGAAAGGATTTTGGAAACTGTTATTGGAATTTTTTGAGTTACTGGCTGGCATTGCTGATGAAGAATCTGTGGTAACGACTAAAACACGCAGAAACAAGAGGTCGTTTTATATTAAAGAACTATTTCTCTCACTTTCTTCTGTGCGTTGTGGTTCATCCGTCCATTGCACTTCACATCTTTCACAAAATTTCAGTAAAGCACCCTCTCAACTTTTTCTACTTACGGGTAATATTCCGGGTCGTCGCAGAACTCGTTTCTTTTGCAAGTGACCATTCGTGCTTGCAACAATCCGTCTTTGCCGATTTCGACGCATAATCGATAACGTATGGGAGAGTTTGGAATGGTATTACAAGTGTTAAGTGCAATGGTGCTTTTGAGATGAAGCAAGGCCAATGCAGCCAACTATTATAACAAAATTAAATAAATTTCAAAACATTCGTGTAAGTGGATTTTTACCAATGGATCAAACTTCATGTCGTTATATTCCCGAATTTTTTTTTATTGCTATCACTGTGGAGGTCACAAAACATTTATTGTTATATAAATGTTCAATTAAAAAGCAAATATTTGGTGAAGATTCACCTTAAATCTTGTTTGAACGAGATATAAAACTCGGAACGTCAATCGACGTGGTTTTTATCAGAATTGTGATTTGCGTATTTTGGAGAAAAAATTAATCGCAATTAAGACTGGTAGAATGAATGAATGTGGAGATAACTGATATGGGTAGTAAAAAAACACTCATTATATAACATATACTCTTCCTGATGATTTTGTTACACTATTTAAAAAAAAAATTAGTGGATGTTATAGTGATAGCTGTTTTCTTTACCTTTGGAACAAATTGTTATAAATGTTTTGGTAAGCCATTGAAAACAAAAATCATTGCTCGAGAGTTTTGAACATTATCTTATTGTTAGTAACAAATACCTACCTTCTTTGATGTTTTGATTCTTTCATATTCAAGATGACATTTTCCTAAAACTTCTATTTTTACAGACTTCCACCTTATTACTATCGCGGAATCAAAATTTCGAACATCACTTTTTGACATAGCAATGTAAAGCAAGCTTTATTGTCATTGTGACTGACATTTAAAGTAAATTTCTGACACTTGCTGTGCCGTTTATAAATTTTAAGGTTATAAAATCAAAGGACAGTTTACAATTTTTAAACATCAATCAATTTGATGTTCGAAATTTTGATTCCGCGATAGTATTTAATATTTTTGGTAAATGCTCCTTTAGTGGACTCCTTTGAATCAGCAAAATACCACTTAAGCAAACTCAGTTTAATGGGCTGCTTTGAGGTAAATTAATGTGGATGAAGAAAAAAAAAGATTTACTAATTTTATATAATTTTTTACTAGGGCGGACACGGACAAAATTTACAAGGGTTTGTTTATTGTAGAAACTCCAAAAATGGAATATGTGAGAAATGCTGACGATTGACATTTTAATGGTAGTCTTTATAGGATAAGGCAAGCGGGGACAGAAACTCCATTTTTAGGTCTTCTTACTTTTAACTCTTTCATTCATGAAGTGCAAAGTCAATTGTATTTTTGTTAAAACGGGCATCGGCCATCGACCGTTTTATGACTGTAAAAAATTCAAAGTGTAAAAAATATTAGGTACCAGATTTTTCTCTGGAAACATATTCAGCATCTCTTTATTAAATCTTCTCAGAATATTAGAAAATTACCTCTTTTTATGACTTTACCGAGGAGGAAAACAACAACAACAACAAGTACTTTTGACCATTGTTGTTATAAACGAACACACAGGCAAATATTCTTAATCTACCTATAATCAGCTAACCTGTAATCAGCTGATACTGTTTACTTCTTCTTGTTTGTTCGTTCAGCAGTACAGGTTTCAAACTATGAACGCTACTGGCTTGGCGTTATTGTATTTAATTTTTTTAAATTGCAATAAAACAAATGTTCTTACAGTTATAGCTACCTTGTGTTGCAGATATCAATTTCAAGTAAAATTACATAATTAACATTTTTCATAAACGCCAACTACCGTCACACAGGACGTATCGTTTTCCTGAGCGCGCATACACACTTGCTATCTTAAATCACTTCTACAACCAAAATTTGGACTTTTCAGAGATCAATATGGGTCCCCAGTCGTTCAGAGTCTAGTGCGCATTTTTTGGGCGAATGGGAGTTTTTCTCTTAATGGTCTGGAGTCAAAAGGAGACCTCTAGCTGGAGTTGTAACCGTCAGTTCTTGTTCCGCTTATTTTTTTCACACTAGACGAAAATTGTATACCTTTTTTAGAACGACAAACTCATCTGTTTATGATCCGGTCTCTGTGCAAGTTCGAGGTCGAGAAGACCTGCCGCTCGCGTGTTCATAAAGTTCCATGTGGGAATTTTTAAACTTAGACTTTAAAACTAGATACATTCGTAAATGAGATAAGTGGAGTTTTGACAGAAAAGTTTACCAAGTTTTATGGCTAGAAGTTCATCTGTTTTTATCTCATCAGATTTGTTTTTAAAAGCCACGTCAGGCAAAAGTTGACACTGATTACCGCTCTGTACTGTATTTTTTTAAAGGGTGTCTGGCAAGGAAATGCTGATATACTAGTGACATTAAAAGATAAGTGTCTGTCACATGCAGAATTCAAGAGAGGTTGAACATAGAAAAATTATCAACATTGTGTTGGAAGCCCCGTTTACTCTAGGAAACATGGATGCTGTATACGACCTGATTTTAGATGACCGTCGAATTGGACTAAAACGAATAGCATTGACATTAAGAATCTCATATGAACGTGCTTTCCACAGTGTAGGTACATCAAGAATTGAGAATGAAAAAATCATCTGGGAAAAGGATTCCCAAAGTGATTTGCAACTATTTTAAAGAAGGTTTATTCAACTTTTGGATCGATTTATAACTATGCATAAAACTTGGAATTATCATTATGCTCCAGAAACTATAGAACAGTCCAAAGATTACCTCGCCCGAAGAAATTTAAAGTGCAAAAGTCTGCAGGAAAAGTTCTCGCATCATTTTTTTGGGACAAAGATGGTATAATTCTAGCAGATTACTACGAAGCTGATATAATTGTAATGGGATCGTATTAGGCACTTTGGGCTGAGCTGTGTATCCATATCCGTACAACGTATCCTTACTGTCTTACGTTTGACTTCTCCAATTTTACGTATTTTTGTACGGATGCGTTTGACTTTGACAATAAATCGACGTAAGAAATCGAACACTACGTTTGGCGAATTGTAGACGTGTATTAAAAGTGACGTTAGTTTAAATTTTGACGGGTATGTTAAAATGTTTAAACCCAAAAATAAGAACAGCAGCTGTGCACAAGCGGTACGTATCAGTCTATCATTTAAGTTAACGCCTGTTTGTTAACTTAAAAGAAGAAATAAATTGATAAAAATTGTGTGTAAATTTCAAAATGAGTAAAACGAAACAAATTTTTTCTATTTCGCGTTCATAATGAAGATATTTCGATAGCGTTTGAGCGTATTTCGGTATCGTAATGAAACAATCCCGTGCCAATATTCCCAGGAACATATATTTTTCTTAGGTTTGCAGCAGACATCTAAGCAGCAGACAAACCGTCAACCTACCGTCAACGTTGACAATTTAGATTTTGGTTTTGTTAAACCTTGATAAATCGATCAATACACTATTATTTCTTGTTGTACTTGGCTTAATAATTCATCTGAGAAAAACTCTTTGGTTGCAAGAGAACCATCATGATCATGATCAACATCTTCGCTCTTTTGGCTCCCTTGCGCTCCAGTAACCTCAAAACGTCACAGCTGTCAAACTGACTGAAATTGGATTTGGCTACTTCGAATTTTTTCCCGAACATTTTGCAAATGCCAACTACTCTAAAATTCCCTAGATTTCGAAATCAAGTTTTTTCGTTTAAAATAAGGCGAAATAGAAAAAATTGCGTATGATACTTGTTCATAATGCATTTTGCCGCACTTACTACTTTATGACACTCCTCGCTGCGCTCGTCGTGTCCTAAAAACGTGCGTGCGGCAAAATGTTCATTATGAAACGCGTTTCATAATATACTATTTTAATCGTTGTCCGAATAGTTTGGTAAATCAAATTTTTTCCTAGTATAAGTGCAAATTCTGCTACTTTGTAGTGCAAGTTTCATACACAGTTTCCAGTAGTATTGAGTTGTTATTACTCCAGCTATACATATTTTTTTCCAAGTAGAATCTATATTTGTTTAATAAATGCATAAATTACCTTATTAAACGAGTATAATAGAAGGTGTTTGATTGATTTAATTTTTTTTGACATTTTAACGTATCAAGAAAATCACGTTACGCTCGCTTTTTCATAACACGCAGTCCTAACTAAAGCATTGCAAGTCGTATTCGTATTCCTAACATTCTTACGTTTACGTAATACGAATACGTTTATACAGTGTTGGTCCTAAGTGCCTAATATGCCTCATCATTAATTAAACTTAAATAAATAAAAAAATTAAAGGCAAAAATAATTGAAAAACGAGGTGGAAAATCTCAAAAGGTGTGCTTTTGATCCAATTGACGCAATTAATTGACATTTCATTTCTTCAAGAGCATGGTTTTAAATGCATAATGTTAAAAGACTATATTAAATGCATTAAATTTGACTTGAAAGGAAATACATGAAACTCTTTTTCACAATGCGGCAAATTGTACTGTTAAGATTAATGTTAATAAATTGTTATAAAAATTGAAACACATAATTAGAGTTAAATCTTGTATTTTTGCTTAATACTGAACCCAACGTTTTTTAAACCCATACGGTCGTAATCAAGTAACTGTAACAAGTAACATGACGATTGGATTTATTTATTTCCTACTAATGACAGTTTCAGTAAACGTCAAAAATGCCCCAAAAAGCAGTTTTCATCATATTACTTCTTCTTCTTTGTCAACATGTTTCTAATGCGGAATATTTTATGACTGAAGAAGATTCTAACTTATTAATTAAAATTGCTGAAGAAAAATTCTTATTTTGGTCAGCTGCAATTCTCCTGATGACGGTTGTCCACTACACTGTTAAAGTAAGTTCTCTAAATTCTTCATAATCAACTAATGAAAACAGTATTTCGATTGTCCAATCTCCTCTGGAGTCTTCCTCATGTGCTTTGGCATGATTTGGGGAATCGCATCTTTGTATTCTGGCTGGATGTACCACATTGCGAAAAGTGCACAAACCAATAGCTTTTTAAAAGGGTTACGGGATACTTACCATCCAATTCTGATATTTTCAACAATGTTTTCCCTAGACACTCACACATTTGCAAAGTGTTGGGTGCAAATAATAATCATTTCAGGACCGGGTAAGTAAAAAATTATGAGGCAATTATGAAACGTAGAATTTTAGTTACAGCAATATCTGGCATTTTAACTGGAGTCATGATGAGGGTAGTTTCGGACGCCGTTTGGACTAAACTTGTAGCAATAATATTCGGTATAATCCTTTCTTGCTACTATCCGATGGAAGTGTTAAAATGGCTTAACGAATCTAATGTAAAGACTAAATATCTTGCTAGTTTGTTACATGGCGAATGTGTATTAGGCTCACTTGTTGCAATTAACATGCAGACGTATATTCATGGACATATAAATGGATGGCTTATGCATTGGTATCAATACACTTGCATCGTTTTGCGGAATATTATAATGGGTAAAGTCAATTTTACAAATTACGTATTTAGACGTCGAAGCTATTTGCGCAAACTACCTGTTTGCACAATTAAATCGTTACATTCTTTCAGTTTGCGCAAATGGCTAGACTTAAGAGTTTTTGATTCTTCTTTCCATGTTGGATCTTCTCATCATTGTTTATTTGCCATTCTCCTTTTTTCTGAATCAACAAGTGTTTAAATTGGGTTCTAGGGTCAATAGTCGGCTACTTATTTGGTACCATCGGCATCTGCATGACAAAGTTCGTCTACAGAAAATCGTGTCTCCTAATGCTTTTCACACTTTGTTCGGCCTACAATTCCTACTTCTTTGGTTCTTGGATTGGCGACGCCGGTATTCTCAGCTGTATGATCGCAGGCCTCATGATGGCCCGTGAACGCACTTCTCTCCCCACTGACATCCAAGAAAATGTGGACCAGTTATGGAACATGTTTAGTTACGTCTTTTTGGGTGTTATTGTGATAACAATCACCATTCGCGTACCATCGTTGATTTCTGCAGATATGAATGTCAAGGAATATATCCTCGTCTTTGTGACATATTTGGTTTCAAATGTGACACGATTTTTAAGTTTTGCATTGTTTTCGCCCATTTTGTGTCGAACTGGATATGGTATGACGTTTAAGAACATGATTGTCTGCGTTTGGTGTGGAATAAAGAGTCCAATATGTTTGATACTGGCAGTAGAGATGTACGATACTATGAAGCAAGAAAAATTTTTGCATATTTATGGAGTATACTTTCTTTCACTGTTAATCAATGGATCGTTTGTACCGGTGCTAATGAGAGCACTGGGCATGACGGATATATCGACGACTCGACAGACCAACATGAACAATTGCATGAAATTTATTTACGATGCAAGGGCGCGGACAATTAGTATTCTCAAAATGGACAGGTAACAACAGCGCTATAAAAAACTTTGAGTAAAGTTTTTCTAGGAGTCTCGCTGACGCCAGTTGGCCTTTAGTCATAACCACAACGGCGTTGAAGCATCCGTACCGAAAGTTCAACATTCTTGACGATGCGAATAAAGAAACTGACGAGGACTTTATCTTCGGTTTCAGGTTTACTTTCTGTCCAGACTGTGAAAAACATATTCCTACGGAACCAACAAGAAAAGAAATTAAAGAGATGACTAAAGAAGCAAAGTTACGACTTCTTAAAATGCGAAAGTGTATTTATTCAAGACTCTATGAGACTGGTTTGCTGAATAGGAGGAGTCTTCGGATTTTACATCAAACTATAGAATATGCATCGGATACTGATTTTGCGACTGTTGATATACAAAATCTTCTGAACATGTTCCTTAAAGAGGTAATGTATAAATTTCATCCGTGTTGAGAAACAGTAGTAAGTAGCACTCTTAAGAGTGTTTTCTTCAGAGATTTTTTGAAGCTAAGAACAGGGCCACCAACATAATTCAAATATCAATGTCAAAAAACCCTAGCAAAAACAGGCAACGACACGCGGTGTTCCCTAGAATCTTTTAGCGATTCACGTTCGGTAGAAGTAACTAATAGATATTTTTGTGTCGCGACGTTGAATTTCTGAAATAATTAGGAATTAAACATTGGCATCATTGTCTATCAAATAAATTTGTCATTCAAACTTGACAATACAACGAGATGGAATCAACTATTACAAGACAAGCAGTTTCAAAAGGATAAAAACAGAATCGGAAGGAACAAAGTCAGAAATTTATGGTTAAAATCAATTTCGCAAAGCACACCAAACAACTGGAAAAACTCGTTTCACACTGCGAAAAATTAATTAGGCAAGACTGGACAGCACTCATGGGAGACGCAGCTGTAGACAATATTCCAGCAATCATTGTAACACTAACAAAGTCAGATTCAGAAAATGAAATCGATGAACTAGTTGAATCTGATTCGGAGCTCTTCTTTTTCGTTTGGAAATTAATATTTACTATCGCGGAATCAAAATTTCGAACATCACTTTTTGACATGACAACGTGAAGCAAGCTTTATTGTCATTGTGACTGACATACAAAGTAAATTTCTGACACTTGCTGAGTCTTTTATAAATTTTAAGGTTATAAAGACAAAGGACAGTTTACAATTTTTAAACATCAATCAATTTGATGTCCGAAATTTTGTTTCCGCGATAGTACCTTTAATGACAAACCAAAAACTGTCATTTGGATGACATCTGCTTTACAAGACATTACACTAGAAAAATTATAACCTTAGTTACACAGCTAAAAAATAAAAGTTACTAAATTTAGTTACTTCTACCGAACGTGAATCATTAATAATAACCGCGTCCGAGGCCGGTTTACAGAAACTATGTTAAATCTTTAATTTCGATTAAATATTTAACATCACGTTAAAGTGACATGTGATCGTACGATTTTCCAGGCTAACAAGTAAAATATTTTAAAATGATTTATCGAAAAACTACATTAAAAAATCAAAGTGGCAATTTAAGAATTCTATGCAAAAAAGTATTAAGAAGTTTTTAAAAATCGTTATTTTTTTCATTTTTTACTAAGTAATTAAGTATTTGTACCAAGGACTCTATACAGGGTCCGGTCAGTTCCGGTTAGTTTTTAGCGATTTTTGAGTTTTTGCGGAAATATTTGCGAATTCAATTTTTTTTTCAACATAATTGTAATACAAATATTTCATTTTTTATTTTAAATCTAATGCAAATTGTGTTTAGAATTTGCGAAAAAAACGCTGTTTATCAAGTTAGTTTTCAAAATTATGACGGCGAAGCAGCAAACTAAGTTTACACCAAAATTTCACCAGTCGCTTCATTCACTCAATTTTGATTAACTCGGCCATGTTGCACTTTTTGGACACCAGAAATCATTAATTAACATCGACAAAGCGACAATTTCACCAAATAAGACTTTTGTTACAATCTAAATCGAACCAAAGAATAGATGTCATTTGTGACACAAGATGTTGACAGACCGGTGTAAACGTAGTTCTCAATTTTAACGTAATGAAATTGGAAACTAACTTGATTAAACAGCATTTTTTTCTCAAATCTAAATACAATTTTCATTAAATCTATATGTCAACTGAGATATTTTGAACACATTTATATTGGAAAAAAATTAAATTCTGGTTTGATTTCACAATTAGCTAAAAATTTCATTTTTAAGGCGTCGCGACGTCAAAACTATCAGTGATAAAATAGTTATTTACAGTCGCGTGTGGTAACTTACATTTTACAGCGCAAAATCAGTTTGATGCACGACGGCGTAGCCGGGGTGCTTTAATGATTGAGCACTGTAAAATGGTTAACGCACAAGAGTCGTATTAAACTTTTTGGCCGAAAAACTTTTAATTTAAATTGGGTTTTTCAAAATTCATAAAAACTGTCACATCTGACGTTTATAAATTTCATCATCTGTCAATTCTGTCAATTTTGTAGTTGGTGCACAAAAAGTACACAAGATGGCGCTGTATAAAAAATGTTTTAATCTGACTTTAAAAATAGAAATATTTAATTGAGAAAATAATTTAGGTAGATACCACTTTGGTGATCAATATTCATTATGGTAAAGTAATTTTAATTTATAAACGCATCTGAAGAGCAGACGATTTGGGCAATTTTTACCGCACGGCGGGTGTAAACGTCCAGGGCGCTTGTAAACATAATGTTTCCGAAGATGTCATGTGAATGTTAATTTGACGTTTACAATTCATGAGGCCAAAAACAATTTTTCACGTCAGCGTCTAGACCTTTGTCAACTATGAGCGTATGCAAATTTGCAAATGGTTGGGAAGCTTTTATCAAAGATTAATTAATTATTTAACGTTTCGTCATTTTGCAAGTTGATATGCAAAACAAAAAAAAAACGCGATGTACAAAAAAAACTTACTTTACAAATATGAGTCCTGACCTGACAGAGCAAAACAATTCTACTATAGAAATAATTTTTCACTGCTCCAGTACAAATTTAGTTTAAAATTTTTGACTAGTGTTATTGAGTGAATAACAAACACCCTCTCGAAATTATTTTAGGCGTTTAAGTTTTTTTCTTCACTATTATGAAATTAATTTAAAGACTTGAATATTTCCTAAATATAAGAAGATGAATGTTATCCAACAATTCATATTCTGAAATTTTTTGAATCATAATGGTACTGCACTGCTATAACATTTTCGAAACTCTATAAAAAAAATTTAAATGATATCTATTGCATATTTTAGTGGCGTATTTTGCAAAAGTATGATACATTCTTTTAGAATCAATTATCGTAACAAATTTTCTCCTCTTACTGATAAATGTGTTATTTACTTATTGAAACTGACAATAAGCTCTAACTTTTAAGTTTAATTAAAAATTTAAATTTAAATGTAAAATTAATTTGATCCATTCGTAATTTCAGAATAAAACTTTGAAATACATCCAAACTCAATTGAACCGTCTATTCTCAGTAAATACTGAAAAAAACAAAAAATTTAAAAAATGGTGGAACCGTTGGAGTTACATAATAACGACTCATTGGGCATTCTATATTCTGATGGCTGTACTAGTTTTATACAGCACCACTTTACATTTCTATAAAATCCTCAGCGCAGTTAATGAAACCTTCAGAACAGTGGTCTTCATTTCGAATTTCATACTGCTAGGTGCATTTCTTTTTGAATTTGTAATCAGTATCTTGGGAGCGTCTTCCATGATTTTAATCGCAGTCCCTACATATTTTAAGTAAGTTATTACTTATTTTGTAAAAAAATTGTCAGTAATTACTATTTCAGGTCTTGCACTAATGTTGTGGAATTTTTGGTGCTGTGTTGTACTTTCTGCGAAACCATACTATATTCTTTCGATTTTCTACAAGACTCGTATTTCTATTTGGAGGTGATAACAACCTGTTTTCTCATGCTGAGAATTCTTGGACTGTTTTGTTATCTCAAAAGGTCTTCATGCACTATTTCGATTATGAATTCAATTTCGATGTACATGGATCAAGAAATCAATATTTATAAATCATTGGCACTTCACATGGCGATAAATTATATTTTCACCGAAACTGAGATTTTACAAAATCTTGATCAAATCGTTGATAATGAAAAAGTGAACAACAGAATTAGACACAAAATTGAAAATGATAGACTAGAACTCAGCAAGAAAGTCGCCCATTTTCATAAACTGCAACCTTGGTTGACTAGCATTTTGAAGTCAAAGTCGGCTATTGGTGCTGTTTTGAGCAGCATGAAGGATGAGTTAACAGAGTTGAAGTTTACAGGTATGTAAAAGAAAGTTTAACTAGCAAATTCAATTCTTGTTACCAGGTTGGGTTGACGACGTCGAGTACAACAAACTTCTGACATCTTTAGAACAATGTTATCATTATGTCAGTACCATCAAGTTTATTGAGCCGTGTTCACCGAAACTCATTTTTGAAGGCATGTCGTACCTTGGTGATGATCAAGAACTTATTAAGTTTCTGTATTCCAACATCGCGAGTAGGAAGTTTGATCCGGGTGATGTTGTTTTTACACAAGGAGAAGTCGTGGAAGGAGTCTACATTCTTATTACAGGTGCAATGTTTTAACTAATCACTAGTCTGTACTTTTTTTTGGTTCTCTAAGTATTGCAATGTGTTGTGACCAAGATGTGATGTACATTTTTTATCTACGACTGTTTAGACTAAGACAAAAACAGTATTTAATTTGTTGACTACATTTTGATGCTTAATTAAGTAGCCGTCGTTCAATTAATCCTAATCGAGTTGTTAAAAACGCGACATAATGTGTTGTTATTTTTATCAAAGTTCGAACTTCTTTATTTGACATAGTGCAACTTCTTATAGTCAGAGATTGGTAATGGAGAAAATTAAATAAAAGAAAATTTGAGGACCATCTAAAGAAAATGCAAAAGAATTTCCAAAGGTCCAAAGAAAATATAGAGATTCAAATAAAAATCTAAAATTGTACAAGCAATTTAAAAAGAATTTTTAAAGAAAATCAAGCGAATTGTTTTATAGTCGTAGATAAAATAATTAAGTGTTTAAAAAAACAAAACAATCAAAAATAAAAGTAAATCTAGAAAATCTAAAGAATGTAAGAAAACCTAGAAAAACAGAATGGAGAAAGTAATCTTAATTTCTTAATAAACAGTAGGTATCAATATTTTTAGAAGGACAATCCTTTTTTATGCCCCCAGGCCCCATCCGGTCTGCTTTCGCTTAAAGTGTCTTTTTATTAGGAACATTTGTCTTGACTTATACCCCGAATGAAAGTGTCTTGCGTCTGTTAAAAGAAAAGGGTGCTTTACCAGTCATGGATTTCATCAACGGATCAAAATTTGACACTGCAGGAACAGACTTTAAGATTCCTGGAAATAGCATCGGAGAATTTTCGATTCTCACGGATAAGAACTCTGACGTACAAGTTACGGCAGAAACTCACAGTGAGGCACTTTTCTTAAGCTTTAAAGTGTTCAAAGAAGCCTTTATGAGAGACATGGATCCAGTCAGAGGGTAATTTTATAGATCGCTTTATTGAATTTTTAAACAATTCTAAATTATAACATTTCAGCTTGGAATGCCGCATGTGGAAATGCTGCACGTTTGGCGTTGCTGTCATTGTTCTACTAAACGTGCCTGCATATCGTGTTTTTTCTTACGACAAGATTGTTGCAAAGCTGGAGCGTGCCTTCGTACCAAATTTATCCAACTTCAAAATATTCGTTGTTACTAGTATGATGCACGATATTATTCTTATTCATGGAATTGTCATGGACTTTAACACTAAAGATATGTACATAGCACCTTGTTATATTCCCAGGTGATCAACTGCTATAGCTTATTGTACCTATAGAAAAATCTACAATTTCTTTTTTAGGGCTGTTCAAAAACTTATTCTTCCTAGAAGCAGTTTGTACAATGTTATAAGTCCTGTAGAAGCCAAACTCATGATTCTACCAGAGAGAGATTTTGATGATTACGAGATAATGATAGCCGAAGAACAAATTTGCACGGTACTTAGAAGTCTAATACTTAAAAAATTGATCAAAAAGAATGTACAATCTTGTGCAGGGTTTCTATAAAAAAAATAACATTCAGTGTGCTCTTAAAAACAAAAGACTTGAACTTACAGTTCCGATTTGTCACATATCAAATAGTGAACAATTTTACAGCGTCAAATTTTGAGATTAAATATTTTAATTGGAGATTACGGACAAAAGGAAAGTGTTGGAATTGTCAATTCTATGCAACGAATGTGAACTATCAATACCTACCTACTGTCAAATGTTGATATTGGATATTTTTTAAATTAGTAGAGTTCACGTTCACCATAAGGTGGCATATTTTGACCAACTTCAAAGTTAGATTTTTTATAAAAGCCTTGTACATTCGTTATAAATTGGCGTGTTTTAAAAGAATATCTATCTATCTATCGATTTCAAAAGAACATACGGAGATTGTTGCCCCATTTTTGCCAATTTATCATATGTTAGCTGAACTTGCTTTGTGCAAGGCGAAATCTAATAGAAGTAAAGTAAACCCAGATGACATATACCTAGTAAATTTTATGGCCACATTATGAGAGGACCGGGCAGTACTAATCCTTGCGGTTGGGGACCATAAAAATAGGCGCACGCCGTGATCGGTCGGTACATTACATATATATATTTACATATATGTGTATATTTACATACACACACTTGACCATTTTTAAATTTAAATCAAACTATCATCAGATTCGGAACTGTCGTTATTTAAACTTATAACAAGTTCATTGGGAGAAATTTATCGAAATGTTGCACGAAATGCGTCCGGGCCTGTTCAACCTTCGGTCTTCCCTCTACCTAGAAATTTGTCGGCTGCAGTTTACAACACCCACTTTTATTTCTAAGGGTGTTTGACTTAATCCATAAAATGTTTACTAGGTGTATGTCATTTGTGCTTACTATACAAATTTGCTGAAATTTAAGCAAAAGAACTTACCTACTATAATGATAACCAATGAGTTTGATTCAATTCCTTGATTCTAAAAAAAAATTTTTTTCCAGGATGAAAAACATAAAGTATTGCATCACAGCCCTTTTTTCGAGGGTGATAGGGTATCAACTTCCATCATTGAATATGTAAGGACCTACAAAAAAAAAGGAACGCTAAACCCGGCTATCAGCTAAAAAGAAATTTTAGCAGAGACAATGTATTTAGAATTTTTTTTTAATATGTAAGTTGGGTTCAGATCATTTGCTTTATATGATCTTCAATAAAAATTTTGCATTTTGCAGTTCTATGCTTTATTATAATACCCAAACCCCATTATGCTATAAACTACTAACCAAAAGGTTATCTAAAAGTGCAAATGTATTTTGTAAATTATATTACATTTACGATACGAAAACAATTATTATAAACAATGTAGGCAGTTAATATACAGTGACGGCCAAAATAAAGTGGTACAGTTTTTGAATGACATTGTAATCCAGACCAAAAATTAAACTGTAGAACTACTAATAGGACGTTATCATAACTACCTGAATAATTATTAACCTACAAGAGTTACACTGTGTCTACAAGAGCAAAGTGTTTTGATAATTGCAGATGCATTACATTTAAAAGTAAAAGAAAATAAGCAAACGCTGTATATCTAAGTAGTCTAGAACTATAAGGATGTATCAATGTAATTTTTTTTGTTTTATTAATGTCATTGTTAAGCCTATCATTATGCCTACTTTAAAAGCCTGTTTTACACAGACTAATTTTGTAAAAAAGTAGTTCAAGACTATTTTGGTTTTTGGCCGTCACTGTAATGATGTCGCGACTACTACATACTCCCAGTATAAAAAATGTTGGCCAGTATAAAAAAATTAAAAGAATCTAGAAAATTAAATCAGCTTTGTAGTTTCTGAGAATAATATAAACAGTATCTATAGACTTTAAAGAAAAAGCATAAAGTTATCCCAAAGTGAGTTTAAAGACAAATCTAGAGTATATTTAGGGAAATTAAAAAATATACGAACTACCTGAAACAAATAAAAATAGTCTAAAAGAATATAAAATTGAAGAATAGTGAAGAGAATGAAAGAATCACTGATTTAGGAAAATCTCATGATATAAATAAACAAAGAGAATTTAGAGCATCTAGAAAATCTAAAAAAATCGGATCCAAATACAAACTAAAACGAGTTCAAATAGAATTGAGAAATTATAATAGAATTGAAATAAAATTAATTGACATTCCAAGGAACGTAAGTATCCACAGTTTAAAACAAGCAAGAGAAATTAGAAATAATACAGGAAAAATCTAAAGATTTATAAAGCTACGGTAAACAGAATCAGGAGTCAACACAAAAAGAATTAGAAACTCCAGAAAACAAGCAAAATGTTAAAAAAATTTATAAAGAATTTATAGTGTATTTTGAAAATTTAAAGAAAATCAAAAGTAACAGTAAATATGGAGAATTTAAGCTTGGAAAATTCAACCGAATCCAAGAAAACTTTTAAAGATGTTATTATTCATTCGTTTTTTTCTAAGAGATAAAATAATCATAATTTAAGAAAAGAAGATTAAAGAATAAAAAACATGAACAAGTTCTAAAGAATTTGAGTCACCTCAAGTGGAATTCAATGACTCTAAAAATGAGTAGACAATAAAAACAAACCCCGAGAACAGTTTCCAAACAATTCAAAAATGCAAAAACCTAAAGAATTTAAAATACTGAAACTTTGAAAGTACCTACTGTGGTAAATCTGTAGTAAAAAAACTTAAATAGTCTAAATTTATTTGTCTACATCATTGCAATTTTGGAACGAATTTAAAAACCTGTAACTTCAACAAAAAACGAGTCAAATTTGTTGAATGAAAGAATTTGACGGTTCTTGTCTTGAAACATAATACAATTTCGAAGAAAACTTGCATCAAAAGTTTATTCAATTAATTGTCATAAACACTACTATCTACCTTCAAAGAATATCTATCTAATCAAAAGGTTATCTCCAAACTGCAGTGCACCAACTTCCACACTTGGCCGCTCTATAATTGTCGATTAATAAACATAATTATTATAAACAAAGTAATATCAAATACGCTCCATAACAAACTACGCAATTGTTAAATAAACATGGGGGCAGAACAATCTTCCTCCACTGAAACGTACCTATCAGAGGTAAAAAAGTAAGTAGTACGATGTCTAGTAGTCCTACAGTTAATCACAATTTTTAACATTTGTTTTTTGTTATTTTAGAGCAAAAGAAGTAAGATTCTATTTGCAAGATAAGGAACACGTTGGTAAGTAAAACTTTTATTTAACATCGTTATTTAACAATTAAGTATTAAGTTTTTATGTTGGAACCAAATTTAAACAATACATGTTTATATTTATCATGTTATAAGAGATAGCACACTTTCAATCAAAAGTTCAAGGTTGTATATCGTTGGCATAAGTACTTAAGTTGCGAAGTCCATTATTGGATAAAATGCGGTTTCAATTTTATAAAAAGAATAGCAAGAAATTATAACGTTGGATTGTTTAATAATGCGCTAATATTTCAACACAGACATTGCTTTCTAGATCCTGATCCTAAGTTTGTCCCTGTTGGCACTTCAGTCAATACTATTTATTATTGCTTTAATTGCCAACTGCCAACGGAGCTCTGGATAAAATCTTGTATTATATTCGAGAATAATAGCAAGTAATAAATAAGCAAGTAATGCTAAATCGTTAACGAGTGACAAATCTCATGAGCTTTTAGGGGCATTTCGATCCTAAATTTCGTCGGCTTTCGAACTGTGAAATCCCATTTTTCTCCTACAAGGAGATAAAGAAAAGTGTATTTTGGATTTCCTATATTAAGCAATTTAGGGAGGAGTGGCAATGAAAACAAATGTCATGTAACGTCAAAAATGAAGATATTTTTGATTTTAGGTTAGAAATTTTTATTTGAAAATGAAAAATCACAAAAATTATTTGTACATTCATTTGTTTTAAAATGGCAAGCTTGTCTTGACTTGATTAATAAATTTGTGGTAACCTCACATATAGAATCATTTTTGGGTATATAAATATGCTAGTACTTAGTGAAAAAAGTAAATATACCTATATAAACCACGGGAGAGAAGACTTTTCTGGCTCTCGCTTTCTAATAATAGCGCTCGGGCCAGAAAAGTGTCTTCTCTCCCTTGGTATATAATTACTATTATATAACCGCTTATTAAAAGTCGAATACTCCTTAATTGTACTGGTACTAAAGAGGAAACTATAAGGTGGTACAATTTAGGTGAGGCCTCATAGTTAATTTTGTGCTGAAAGTACTTTTTAGTAGTGGGATCAAAAGCGTTTCTTTATAGGTTAGCATCTTTAATATGCTTTAGTTTAATGATTTCAATGTTTGCCAATCATATTTCGGTACCTCAGAAGCATAAGGGTTTATCTCCATAAATTATAGTTTCGAGAAAATTAAAATTAACAAAACAGGTATTCTAAAAAATCACGGTGGTGTTATTAATCTTTTTTCAAATATGCAATTTAAGAGCGAATTGCGAGTTATTTATGACTATTTATTTCAAAACGTGCGTAATAGTCGTTCAACCTCAAAAAAGTCCCACTAATTTTGTTCATGTGACACCAAAAATGTCGAAATGAAAGTTCAAGTTTTTTTTATAATTTTTTTTTAGCTGCTCGAAATAAAAATTTCTACAAATTCTCCTTTTCGCTCTAAATTTTTGTAAATCGGCACTATAAATAAGACAGTCAAAGAATGATAATCTCCACAAATTTCGTTAAAATCACATAAAAAATAAAGAAATTACAGGATAAAAAATTTTTGGTCACATTTTTTTTGTTAAAAAAACAAAAATTTTTCTTTGCTCCTAGAAATCAAAATTTCTAAAAATTCTCTTTTTCGGTCAAAATTTTTCTAAATCGACACTCTTAATAAGGCGGTCGAGAGATAATCTCTACAAATGTCGTTAAAATCGCATAAAAAATAAAGAAATTACAGTATTTAAAAAAAATTGGTGGCATCTAAAATTTTAATGAAATGTTCCAATACACGGATTTTTTTTCTTTATTATCCCCAAATAATATACTTGCGTTTATCATCAATTTGAGTAAGTTTGGATCAGTTGAGTAACGAAATCACCTCGAAATGTTAGACCTGTAAGGAGTTGGTTCTTTATGCTTCTAACATGTGGTACTTAATTCCTTAGAGAAACCTAAATTCGGTTGTTTTTCAACTAATGGGGATTATTTTTCTCTGTCTTAAAGAAGATGTAAAGAACAACAAAAAACATTATTTAACTAATTTTTCACAAAAATTGGAGATAGACCCTAATGCTTCTAAGATACCGATTTATTGAATAACTTTTATACTATGATCTTACAAAATGATGACAAAAACTATACACCAACATTCACAAAATTTCTTTTCATTCTCACATGAAAAATACGTACTTTGAGATTACGTAACATCTTTCAACACAGTTTTGCCGGTTAAAATTTTGATGACTAGATGTCGTTTATTATCTCAGATTTTAAAAAAACAGCAGTGGTACACAAGAGGAGCTGGTACAATATAGGAACCTTTGCCTAAATCGTATTGGGGAAACGGATCTAAGATGCTGAAGGCCATTAAGGACATTTCCATTAAGGCGAGTGCCAAGACATTTTTCTTATGGAGAATCCCATGTAAAGTATCGTCTAAATATTTCGCTTATTTTTTCATGTATCAGTTTCGTTCTTATTCTCAACTGCTTGTATTCACATTTTCTTCTAAAACTAAGTATCAAACATTGGAAAAAACATTTAATTTAAAAGTTAAATGACTTGAAAATTCGATAATTTAGGGGAAGTTTTACGAATGGAAGTTTATGTCCGATTTTTGTGAATTTTTAAACTTAGAATTAGTAAAGAACACTTTCAAAATCACATTCCCGCTAAATTTAAATCGATATCATTAAAATTGGTCTAGTTATGAGAGAGATAAACTAAAAATTTTTCAATCGAAGCTCTGAACTTTGCAGATAATTTACGACTAGGATGATTTATAAGCGTACCCTCATTTGCGGTTTCTTGACCAGCTTTGGAAGTTGTAAATCAAGGGATTTCTTCTAAAATTTTTACCTGCTTGTTTCGCACAGAGGATAATAAAATGGATACAATTAGAAGAGGATTATTAAAAGTGCTAATAAGTACAAGCACAAGGAAGTTTCATAATGCTTAATGTATGAAATTATAGAAACAACTATGTAGTATGAATTTCACGATTCAATTTATAGTCATGTTTTCAACTAAAGTCTTTCAATGACACACTAGTTGAATTATTTTTTGAACAACGTACTAATGTTACTTTCAATTTTAAAATAAATTTTTTTGATTCATATTGTAACGGATCAGCGTAGAGCGAAATCAAGTAGGTAGAACAACAACGGAGGCGGCGAGGGGCAGACTGACATTAGAAAAATAGGAGAGAATTGAAATAGTGCAGAGTTGTTGTAAAGTTGTTTTGGGTGTAATAAATAATATATCGAACTCGAAAAACGCAACAATTGGTGTCAGAAGTGGGATTGTGAATTAAGAGACATAAAATGGCTATGAGGAAAGTCTTGTTAAAGGATCTGAAGGTAGCAGACCTACGGCGGGAGCTAGAGGAACGCGAGTTGGACGCCGAGGGTAAAAAAACCATACTTCAACAGCGGCTGCAAAAGGCAATACGAAATTCAGGAGAAGATCCAGAAGTATTTTTATTTCAAATTCCAAGCGACGTGACTACGATGCTTCAGATGATGGAAAAAAAACTGCTAGATAGAACAACTGAGTTGGAGCAAAACATGCTGGTAAATTCTAGAGAGCTGCGTAAAGAATTTAAAGAACAAGTGGAACAATTGAAGGATGCTCTATCAGACTTAGAACGTCGATTGCTGGCATTAGAGGAAAAGATAGAAGAGAAGAATGTTCAAGCAACGTTGCCTATATTTGAAACATCAAAACTGCGTCTAAAACCTCCGCCGTTCGATGGAAAGTCCTCATGGGCCACATACGTTCTTCAGTTCGAAGCAGTGGCAGCAACGAATGGATGGACTCCAGCGGAGAAAGCAACAGCATTGATTGTGGCCCTGCGCGGTGATCCAACTGAGGTTTTACAAGCTCTTCCTCCAGAACAACAACACGATTATCAGCAACTGGTGAAACACCTAGAAATGCGCTATGGACAAGCTCATCTGGAACGTGTATACCACTGTCAGTTAAAGAACCGGTCCCAGAAGCTAAATGAGAGTTTACAAGAATTCGAGGCCGACGTGCCTCGTTTGACGCGTCTAGCATACCCCGCGACTCCAGAGAACGTGCTGGAACGGCTAGCGGTGGACGCGTTCATAGACGGCCTTCGTGACAGCGATACGAGACACTCTTTACTGATGGCTCATCCCGCGAAATTAATGGATGCGCTTGCTCGTGCTTTAAAATTTGAAACAACGAAGATGACATCAAGAAGCCATCAAAAGATTCGAATGGTTGAGAGCGAAGAGTTGGCATGTAAGGGAGAAGATCTGGAGGCTGCCGTGAAGCAAATCTTGAATGAGGTCATGAAAAAAAAACGTCCGATAAGATGTTGGAACTGCGGAAAAGAGGGGCATGTACGTAGTTACTGCAAAGAAAAGCCCAGGGAGACGTCGACTTCGTCGGTGTCGGAAAACTAAAGCGGGTCGAGGAAAGGGGGCAACCGTCGACCTATCGCCAGCAAGCCCCAAGAGCACAAATCGCATCGCTTAAACACCAACCGAACAGCGCTTTCGTGGATGGCCTTATTGACGGAAAGTTACACGTGCTGCTGCTGGATACAGGTGCGACAAAGACAATTGTAAGATCGGATGTTATCAAGACTGGCAAGAAAGTATCGCCCACCAATTGGAGATTACGTACTGCCACCGGGGAAGCAGCTGTAACCCATGGAGAAGTTGAAGCTACAATCACAATTGGAAGTACGTCGTTTAAACATAAGGTTCTAGTAGCCGGCATCGAAGACGAAGTTATACTAGGCATGGACATTTTGAATGCAAGAGGTTGCAAGTTAAACTTTGAAAAGGAAACACTAAAAATAAATGGCGAAGAGGTTGTACTTCACCGGGCTGGAGAAAAAGCGGTTCGCGTGGTCCTAGCAGAAGATACCTCGGTTCCAGAGAGAAGTGAGGTTATTTTAAGTGCACGTCTGGAAGGAAAAACACGTGACGGCAGTATTTTACTTTTTGAACCCAGGTGCCACGACAACGAAGTTGGACGGGGACTAGCGATCGGGAAAAGTTTGCTCTGTGCAGGCAATGTGGTGCCCGTGAGAGTAATGAATGTGAATTATTACTCTATGCCACTGAAGAAAGGCACCTTTCTGGGAAACTGTTCTCTTGTATCTTCATTGTCCAACAATTAAGCCTTGTGGAGGAAACATCAGAAAGGCTACCTGTCCAGCTCAACTCACTGATTACAACATCTTCCCAGGATTTAAGTACTTTCCAGCAGAAAAAGCTGAGAAAATTGGTCAGCTCGTATCAAGACATCTTTGACATTGGAGATGGGAAGAAGGGAAGAACAAAAATTGTTCGACACCAGATCGACATTGGAAATGCGCGTCCAATTAGGCAAACGGCAAGGAGGTTACCATTTGCCAAGAGGGAGGAAGCTGAAAACATTGTTCGAGAAATGGAGCAAGAAGATGTGATTGAACCTTCGAATAGTCCGTAGGTTTCTCCAGTAGTCTTGGTAAAGAAGAAGGACGGCTCAACTAGATTTTGTGTCGACTACCGCCAGTTAAACAATGTGACGAAGAAAGACAGCTACCCTTTACCTTGAATCGACGATACATTAAACACTTTGGCTGGATCAACAATGTTTTCAACCCTGGATTTAAAAAGTGGTTATTGGCAAGTTGAGTTAGCAGTTGAAGATCGCGAGAAAACGGCATTTACGGTCGGTTCTGGATTGTGGCAATTCACAGTAATGCCATTTGGATTGTGTAATGCTCCCGCCACCTTTGAGAGATTAATGGAGACAGTGCTGAAAGGGTTATCGTGGAAGACATGCTTGGTATACCTCGACGACATCATCGTGGTAGGAAAGCAGTTCGAAGACCACATGAAAAATTTAGAAGAAGTTTTCCATCCATTACGAAGTTCCGGTTTGAAACTTAGTCCCAAAAAGTGTCATCTGTTTAAGAAAGAAGTCCAGTACTTGGGACATATTGTTTCGAGTTACGGAGTCGCCGTCGATGAACAGAAGATCAGCGCTGTGAAGAAATGGCCAAGACCCACCAATAAACATGAGCTTCGTAGTTTCTTGGGTTTGTGCACATATTACCGCCGTTACGTGCCGGGATTCGCTAACATTGCTAAGCCACTGACACGACTAACTGAAGAAGAACGAAAATACCAGTGGGACAAAGAAAGTGAGGAAGCCTTCGGGAGGCTGAAAGAGGCTTTGACTAGTGCCCCGGTGCTCAGTTATCCGATGACTGATGAGAAGTTTATACTGGACACCGACGCAAGTAATGTGGGAATAGGAGCAGTACTGTCTCAAGAACAAGACGGACAAGAAAAGGTCATCGGTTATTTCAGTAAGACCTTGTCGAAACCTGAAAAGAACTATTGTGTCACTAGGCGAGAGTTATTGGCGGTCGTTAAGGCTGTTGAGCACTTCTACAAGTACTTGTATGGAAGGAGATTTCTGCTGAGAACAGACCATGCTGCATTAAAATGGCTTTTGCAATTTAAGAATCCTGAGGGCTAGGTGGCCAGATGGATTGAGAGGCTCCAGGAATTTGATTACGACACCGAGCACCGAGCTGGAAAAATCCATCAAAATGCCGACGTCTTATCAATAAGGTCTTGCGAAGAGGATTGTAAACATTGTCAGCGAGCGGAGGAGAAAGATGAATCCGCCCGCAGAATTAGAGTAGTAAACGACCGTTGGGAGAATGAGAAGCTTCAAAGGGATCAAGAAAATGATCCTGACTTGGGGCTGATGCTTCAATGGAAAAAAAACGGACCGCCGTCCGACATGGGAGGAGGTTGCGCGGTTTTCACCTGTTGTGAAATCCTACTGGGCTCAATGGAACTCCATTGTCGTCGACAATGGATTGTTGAAAAGGGTATTGCGGACATCGGAGAGTCAGGAAGACAGAAAGCAGTTTATAGTTCCGAAACATCGAATATCCGAAGTGCTAGGAGAGGTCCATAGTGGTACTACAGGGGGGCACTTGGGGGTAGCCAAGACGCTCGGTAAACTGCGAGAGCGATTTTATTGGGTAAACTGCAAGGCAGATGTGCAGGAATGGACAAAGAAATGTGTGACCTGTGCGGCAAGTAATGGGCCGCCTAGACGTCGAAAAGCACCCATGCGTCAATACAATGTTGGTAGTCCTTTTGAGCGAATGGCCGTGGACATTGCTGGTCCATTTCCAGAGACTGACGACGGAAACAAGTATATTGCCGTGGTTATGGATTATTTTAGCAAGTGGGTCGAAGCATACGCTTTGCCTAATCAGGAAGCTGTAACTGTGGCGAATGTTTTAGTAAGAGAGCTCGTTTGCCGATTTGGAGTGCCGCTTGAACTACACTCAGACCAAGGAAGAAATTTCGAGTCCGCGTTATTCCAGGAGATGTGTCGCGTTCTAAAAATTCGCAAAACCAGAACAACTCCGTTACACCCGCAATCTGACGGGATGGTGGAGCGAATGAATAGGACAATGAATCGGTACCTGACGAAAGTTGTCTCTGACCATCAAAGAGACTGGGATCGTCATCTTCCATTCTTTTTGTTGGCATATCGTTCTTCGGTTCATGAGACCACCGGACAAACGCCTGCAAGTATTTTAATGGGTCGTGAGTTACGTCTGCCTTGCGATTTAATGTTTGGATGTCCGCCTGGACAAGATATCGCAGGTGAAGACTACGTCAGTGGGCTACGCAGGAAAATGGACGATATTCACCACCGGGTGCGTCATAACATCCAGATAGCTAGCGATCGGATGAAAGAAGCTTACGACGTCAACGCAGACCGTGGTGGTTACCAGCCCGAGGATTTGGTCGTCGTCGAGGGTTGTCTCCAAAGTTACAGACCTCGTGGGAAGGGCCATATCGGGTTGTCAACCGCATCAATGACGTCATCTATGCCATCAAGAAGCTTCCTAATGGAAAAATGAAAGTGATCCATTTCAATCGGTTGTCACCGTACTTTGGGGAAGAAGAAGGCGTGGTTAGAACTTTATCGGCACCTGAAAAAACTGTCCCCTGCTACTTTTTCGAGACCTCTCGGTGCAAGAGAGGATCTAAATGCAAGTTTGCTCACAGGCTGACCGGAAAAACACTTCGAGACGAAGAGTATTTAAGAAGGGGGCAATGTAACGGATCAGCATAGAGCGAAATCAAGTAGGTAGAACAACAACGGAGGCGGCGAGGGGCAGACTGACATTAGAAAAATAGGAGAGAATTGAAATAGTGCAAAGAGTTGTTGTAAAGTTGTTTTGGGTGTAATAAATAATATATCGAACTCGAAAAACGCAACAATATTATTTTACCCATGAAAAAGTATTTCTACCAGACAGGGGCAAAATAAGCATTTATCATTTTACAATCACTTTACGATAGCACAGTAAGGGGTGTTGTAAACAGAGGTACCGGTTGACAACCTTCCCGATGTGACAGCTCAACTCGAATTCTGACCAGCGACGAGTCTTGGCACTCGCCTTAACACAAGAACAACGTAGCAGACTTGCTTGGTATGAAAAAAGGCTTCATTGGCGAAATAAATACTGTAATGTTAACGAATGAAAGCAGATTTGGTCTTTATAGTGACAAACGTTCTGTTTGCGTATGGAGGACAAAAAGTACTAGATCACCTTCTAGACAGTAATATGCTTCGTCGGGTAGAAGAACTTAAAAACCGTCATGGGGGAAGAACTCATTATTAAATAAAACTTTGTTTCTACTTATTGCGTTTCATGTACTAAGAACTTTAATTTTATTTTTTTTTTGCTGCGATTGAGATGGATTTTTAGGTAATTTTTTTATAAACGTTTTCAGTACAGTACTGTGTATTTATGCTAAGGATATGTTATGTAGTGCCTTACGCGAATTCTCTCAATATCCCTAACTTTTTTCGACCAGTTTATTATCATAAAGTTGATGTTTGCGACACGAGAGTGATGTATGTTCACCGGTTGAATAAGGGCCATTACATGCGAGTGGTATACTATGATTTATCTACGTCCATTTACTGAAATAATTCAGACAAATTACCTAAATTTAAAAATTTCAATCACTAAATTCTTTGACAAAGTAATTTTATTTTTACTAGATCCTGGTGCCAGAAAATTAACAAATAATAAAATGCTTCTACTCTGAATGATCAGCCCACTTTCAAATTTTCGCAGAAACTGATATTTCTCATCTTTATATTTCCAGCAAACTGCGAAGATATAACTCCCAACACGTCATTGAACCATTACCTCCGCAACATCGTCAACATGAAAGGAACAAAGGGCATGTGTTTCGAAGGGGGCTGTGGAGCCTGTGTTGTCGTCCTCAAAAATAAGGACCCCATAACTCAGAAGGACGTTTATTTGGCCGTTAACTCGGTAATTTTTCCCAAAATAATTCTCCCAAATTCAACAATTTTTTCAGTGTTTAGTACCTTTGTTATCTTGCGACGGCTGGTCAATTTATACCATCGAAGGTATCGGTGACGCCATTAAAGGTTACGACCAAATCCAAAGAGTCTTAGCCACTTTCAATGGGACTCAGTGCGGTTTTTGTTCTCCGGGAATGGTTATGAATATGTACTCTCTACTTAAATCGTCACCAGAAAATCTCACTATGGAAAAAGTGGAAAAATCCTTCAGCGGAAACATATGTCGTTGTACAGGGTATCGCCCAATCTTGTCCGCTTTTAAATCTCTATGTAAAGATGCCAGTAGTGAGATTCTTGGTAAATATCCAGATGTTGAGGACTTCGTCATGTGCTATAAAGAAAAATGCCAGGAATCATGTGTTCAAAAATCGCTGTCATCCAACGAAACATTCTATTTAGAATTTGCAGACACTCGATGGGTTAAAGTACACACTCTAGCAGACTTACTTAAGACTTTAAGAACCACTTCGGCAAAGAGTTATAGATTAGTAGCTGGAAATACAGCGCAAGGAGTCTATTCAGTGTATAAAGAGGAAGTTGAATTATACATAGACATAAGTAATGTTCCCGAACTAAAGAAACACAACATTGTCGGGGATCTTTGTGTTTTGGGAGCAAACATCACTCTAAATAATGTTATAGAGTTCTTCACGGAAACTGGAACGACCAACTCCAAGTTTGCATACTTGAAAGCCGTCGCGGATCATATTTCTTTAGTTGCAAATGTTCCAGTTCGAAATGTAACTAGACGCCGAACTGTTTCAACAATTTAATGTTTTTTGGGTTTTAGAGAGCAACTTTGGCTGGGAATTTAATCATTAAAAAGGAGCATCATGATTTTCCTTCGGATATTTTCTTGATTTTGGAGACTGTGGGTGCCAAACTTACTATAGGTAAGTTCTGTACTTTCTAAGTCGTACTTCTCGGCCTAGGCCGCATTGCGATATGCTGCAAATAGCAGCTCAGGCAGCATTTACTTGCTGGATAGACATAAAATTCTTACAATGCGAGATTTATAAAAAGCTTTTTGGCCAATAAACTTCTAACAGATGATAATTTTTATTTTGAATTTTAACGTGGAACATGTTAAATAATGAAACAACTTGTGTAAATAATACTTTGGTGCATAATTTTTGTTGTAGTAAAGGTTGATTTCCGTTTAAATGCCCTTGAGCGGGCAGTGTAATATGACTTTTTATGTCTTACCGTTTAATTATTGGCTCCTTACGGCTCGGATTTGCGGTACGTTAGAGGTACAATTACGCCCTAGGGCATTAAGGTGTCATAGCAACCTCACAACAAACAGCGACTTGCTTTCTTTGCCCGGCATATTCAAATTGCATTTAATCTTAATTATCATCAAACAGTCAAATTCAAAAGGTAACTTGAATAAATAAACTGGTTGTAATGTTTTTTTTTGTCCGTTTTGTGGCTGTAACACATTCAAGCTTTGCAGTTCGCTGCGTTGCATAGCCATGCTCCACTGTGCGTGCGTGTTTTTTGAGGTTATGTCAATGTTGTGAATTTTTCGTATTTTTTATCGTATAAACCTTTAGATTTTGTTAGCAATAACTTTCAGTGGCTTTTGCAGCGTTTTCAACAATTTTAGATGGAATTTTACCTGCCATCTTGATACGTTTTCAATTGTTTTGCAAAGCGTTCTAAGATTAATTTCATTGACATGACACTAGATTATTTTAATAACAATAATAAAAATAATGCTAATAATATAGTTCTTAGTAATTAACAAATTACCTAATGATTAATAAATTATAAATCAACTGCAATAGTATTTTGTGGTTTCAATTATCGCAAAAATAAATAGTGTAGAAATCAGAAATTGTATTATAAAGCCATTAGTAATTAATGTGATTAAATCTTTAAACTATCATAAAACGACATGTCAAGTATTTTTTATAAAGTCTTTATGTAGATTCAAAAACAGAAATCTGTATTTGTGGAGAAATTATTTATTTTTGAAAAATCAAAATTTATTGGTAAGACATAAAACGTTGTATGTACCACGGGCATAACTTGATGTTTATGTATCTCGGCCAACTTACAAAGTCTCGGGCCGAGGGCCCTCGACCTTGTAATCTAGTTGCCCTCGAACATAAACATCCGCATTATGCCCTTTATACATAAATAACTATTTTCGCACTGCTAAAAGTTTTACGAATTAATGTGACTGCCAAGTTTAATTTACAATTCAAGAGGCCAAGAAGCGTTTTACAGATGTTGCTCAAATCTCCCATGTTCCTCCAAAATGAGAAACTCTTGGTGGTACAAAACATCAACTGAATTGCGCTCTTTAGTGAACAAACTAACAATTTTAATTTTGTTTCTAGTCAATATGGACAATTCAGAAACCGTTCTGACTCCTTTAGACTTTATAAACTACACCTCAAAAGAACGCTTCGTTTTAAAATCCATAACTTTGTACGCATTACCTGAAAAATCCAAATACGTCAGCTACAAAGTAAGATCTCGACAAAAAACTTTCAACAATTACTAAGAGTTTTGTAGATAATGCCAAGGGCTCAAAGCACCCATGCTATTGTGAACGCCGGATTTCTCTTTAAGTTTGGACCGAACTCTACTCTGCAAAACGCCACGATTATTTACGGCAACATAAATCCATCATTTGTCCATGCAATAACAACTGAAAAGCTACTATCAGGAAAAAAATTGTTTGATAACTCAGTATTGCAACAGGTTTATAATAGTTTAAAAACAGAACTGAAACCGAATGAAGCACCTCCGGATCCATCACCTGAACTACGACAGAAACTCGCTATAAACCTCTTATATAAGGTAAAATTGCATTTTTTTTGGTAATTCTATCTAAAAGTGAAGTTTAGGCGGTACTCAGTATAGCTCCTCCTGATAAAATCTCACCAAAAAATAAATCAGGAGCGGATTTGTTAAAACGAACTGTGTCCAAAGGAGCTCAGGATTACGAAACAAATAAATCTTTGTATCCATTGACTGAAGCCATTCCAAAACTTGAGGCGTTAACTCAAACGAGCGGTAAATCTGTTTATGAAGTTGGTCTAACTAGTTTAAACTGAAAATTGCAGGAGAGGCGCAGTATGTCGTAGACTTGCCGGATTTACCAAACCAGTTGTACGGATCTTTGGTTTTAGCGGAAGCTGCTCCAAATTCAACAATCACAAAAATTGATGCCAGTGAAGCTTTGGTAAGTTGAGTGCGAATAATCTGGAAATCAACGTAAATCTGTAGAGTTAGATATTTTATTACAAAAATGTTGATGTGTTTATAAAAAGGGAAATCTTGTTGATAGTTCACGTAAACTAGCATTTATAGCCGAAAACAATGCAAAAAAGATGTATTTCTGGAGATTTTTTGTTTACTTATCTAGAAGAAATACTCAAAAGTTTTCCGCTCAATTGCGGGCTTTACCTTTTTTGAAGACTTTTTTTCAGCAGAACGTGTCGATCACTTATTGCATTTTACTTTAACATTTTAAACAGAATTTTATAAAGAATATTTTTAAATTCTTGATTTTTTTTATTGATAGTTCGGAAATCAAATTCGCTAAACACTTGGAAATGCTTCAGTATAATTTAAGAATAAAGGTACGTAAAATGTATACCCACTATTGAGAGGAAAACTTCTAAGAACTAAAAAATACCTGTTGTAAATTAGCAAACGAAAATTTTACAAAAGAGCAATTTAAAAAATCAGCAAGATGAAAGAGCTAAATTAAACAGCTGTAATGGATACACGTCAATTTTCATTAATAGATGTCTCCACAAGCAATTGATACAATTTTTAGTAATCGCAAAATCTAATACCTGCTAATCTGTACTGAAACTTCTTTTTAAAATTTGTTGCCTACAAAAAAATTGTCTATAGAAAAAATGAGGTTTGGAGAAAATACTAAGAAGACCAAATAAGATACATATAACAAAATCTTAAGACTCTAAAATGGATCTCAATCTAAGCACAAAACTAAAGAGAATCAACAGGATCTAAAAAGAATTTAAGAAATTCTAGAAAATCCCAGCAGAATGTAGAAACTTTAAACAGATCCGGGAGATTCTCTAGAGAATCTTAAAAAAATATGAAGAAAAACAATTAATAATAAAAATTTAACAGATTCAAAGAAAATCTAAGGGGTCTAAAAAAATCTGTAGAATACACACAAAAATTATCTAAAGCCTAGTGTCCAAAGAAAATATAGACACTAAACAGAATATACAGAAAGCACAATAAGAATTTCAAAAAGTTTAAAGAATTGAAGAGAAAATATAAAGAGGCTGAAGAAAATCTGACAATAGGTGTAATTCAAAAAAAGGTTTGCACAATGTAGAAAAAATGAGTACGAAATCCAAAGAAAAATTTAAGGAAAATCATTTAAAGAATATCTAGAGAACCTAAAATTTAAAAGGATTAACAAAAATATAAACATAAAATTAAAAAAAAGGTTTTAAAAGAATTTATGTATCAAAATGTAAAAATTCAAAACTAAAAAAATTAAACAAAATTAAAAAAAATGTAGAGAATTTATGAGTCCAAAGAGAATTCAGAAAACCGAAAGAAACCAAAACCTCAAGTAAACTTAAATAAAATAAAGAGAGAATCTGCTAAAGATTTACAAGAAATTAAACGAAAATCATGAGCAATCGAAAATAAATCAATAAGAAGATATAACACTCTCGATAAATAAGACCTGCCATTCCAAAACGTTGTAAGAGCCATTTTAATAATTTTACAGGAAACGAAAAAAACTGTTTTATTCTTAAAGTAACCAATACCAAAAACTGAATTACATTTATGTATTAGTGTAATGTTTTATAAACCATCCCCGCAAAAGAAAATCGAAAAAATGTTTATCATCAATTTTAAAAAAATGGTAAAAGTGAGCAAATTTCCAAAACGTTATAAGTCCATCTACTAATGCGAGTCAAAACATTTTAAGTCTAGCTATAAGGTGAATACTTTTTAAAAATCGTCTTTCGATCGTTTCCCGACACTTTTTAAAGAGCTCCTGTACACTTCTCTTGGTTTCTGATTTTGATTTTACTCTGATTTTACCTCGATTTTTACTAGGCTTATATTTGGGACTTACAACGTTTTGACTTTCACACTTAAATTAAATTTCAAATGTAGCAGATCGTCGGCTTAAGTCGTTAAGTTGCTAAGTTCATTTTGATTTTTTTTAACCGAGGTTGAGAAATCTTATTTTTTTACATATTTGTCGTCAAATCTGAGATTTGAAAATTTCAGGAATGAAAATAGAATGTTTCTCAATTCTGAAATAATAACACATAAAAGAATTCAATGTTGTACCAATCTGTTATATTTTTTATAAAATTTAAAAAGCAGTTTGGTCAAAAATGGACTTAGCAACTTAACAACTTAAGCCGACGAGATGTTTAGCAAAACCACTTACAGCAAGACAAAGATTTGGCATTATACAACCCAAATCACGAGAAATACTGTTTTTACTTAAATTGGCACTTCTTATCCGCTCATTTTGATTCTAAACGTCGATTTCTCGCTGATTCTCGCCGTTTTCTGGCTTGGATTTGCAAAAAAGCTCAAAATCTACAAAACCACTAATTTTTATCCAGATTCAACGGCTGAAATGCAACAAAACAGCAAAATCTGCACGAAATCATCAAAATTCTTAGAGAAATTCGCTTATTTTGATGCTAAACGACGATTTCTCGCTGATCTCACCGTTTTCTGGCTTGGATTTGCAAAAAAGAGCTCAAAATCTACTAAACCACAAATTTTTATCAAGATTCAACGGCTGAATTACAAGAAAACAGCAGAAATCTGCACAGCATTTTGGAATGGCAGCCATATAAAAAATTTAGACAGATCTGAGCAAGTAATAAAATCTAAAAAAAATATAATGCAGAAAAAAAGAAAATGGGTAATTCTTGGAAATCCAAAAAAAATATTAAAGTGAATTAAATATGGTTATTTTTTGTAAAAGACAATGTAAAGAGAAAAATAATACAAAAGAGAAAACATTTAGAAACTCCGTCTTTACCCTATTTTTTTGTTTTTTCCATATTCCTCGACCTTTTTTTATTTAACTTGCGTAAATAATTATTCACAGAGATATTTAAAAAAGTAAAATGTTGCTTTTTGTTTGTTTAGTTACTTTTTAGTTTAATAAGTTGATGACAGAAGTTATGTACAAACACAAGTTTTCAAAAAGTTATGTTTCTTAAAAATAAATTTTTTTAAAATGCATCACATATCCTTGCAATTTGGGGACTGTAAAAACAAATTTTTAGGCGACTTAAACTGAAAATGAAATTTTTAGGCCTTAAAAGCGGCCTAAAAGTGAGTCTTTACTGGCCGCAAACATTTTCGGCCGATCTATGGTGGCGCCATCTATCCATAGTTTTGCATATTACATTAAGATACCGATATTACCCTCAATTTTATAATTATTTGGGTAAAATCAAATGGACAAACTGCTGTAAAATGCAAAAAAGACGTGTTGAATTATTGAAAATGAACATGTCTAGCAGTGCTGCTGCAACCACATTAAAAAGCACATCAAACCTAATTCATACAAATTGTGAAGCTACACATGCCGAAACTACAAATGTTAATAAAAAAAAAGAACTTTTCTGAAGGATTCATAAATATTTACAATTATTCAGTTGTTATAATTGATTAAATCAATAAATCATAAATAAAAATTAATTAACTTGTAAATTTAATGATGTCGCCTAAAAAATCTTGTGTGTATCATGGCAATAAAGTGCCATTTTGCCCTCGCCTTCTTTCTGGCCTCGGCTAGCGCCTCGGCCATTAAAAAAAGGCTCGGCCAAAAAAGAAACACTTTTTGGCCTTGGTACACAAATAACTATTATGTAGTAATCTTCACCAACTTCAAAATTATAGTCCAGTTAAAAACTTTCTGTCTAAAAAATGTTTGTGAGAATTCAACTCACCATAGATTCGACCTATCAGAGACTTTAATTTTTTCAAATCAACCAATCACAACAAACTTTTTCTGGAAATTTCATGAGTGCAATTTTCAGTGAAAATCCACAATTTTAGAATGGTTACTTTAAATAAAAATAAAAAAATGTTGCTGGGGATATTTTTTAACTAAATCTTACCTATTTAATTTCCAATATAATTTAGAAATCGGAGGACATTGTCGCCTTCTATTCAAAAGACGACATCCCAGGAATCAACAGCTTCACTCCTACCAGTTTCCTAACTTCCGCTGACGAAGAAATTTTTTGCACTGGCAAAGTTAAGTACTATCAGCAACCAATCGGACTCCTCGTGGGCACATCTCAACGTTCCGTAGAAGCAGCTGTTCCTTTAATAGCCGTAAAATACACTCCTCCTTCCACGACCGATAAGCCCCTTCTTTCCACTCGTCAAATACTCAAAGAAAAACGTACCGATCGAATAAAATTAAACAAAAGTATCGAGCCGAAGCGCAAAGGAAACGACATTAAGCACGTTATTAAAGGTACTTTTGACATCTACCAACAGTACCACTTTCATATGGAAACGCAAAGTTGTCAGGTCGTACCGATTGAAAATGGTCTAACTATTTACCCGTCCACGCAGTTTATGGATCTCATGCAGGTAGCCATCTCAAGGATGTTAAATGTAACACAAAGTAAAATACATGTAGTTGTCCGAAGATGTGGAGGAGCTTTTGGCGGGAAACTCACACGTGCAAATATGATAGGATGTGCGGCTTCTTTGGCTGCTTGGAAGTTGAAGAAGCCTGTGAGAGTTTGGCTACCCTTAACAACAAACATGGCAGCAATTGGTAAACGATTTCCGTTGACCACAAACTACGAAATTGGAGTTAATGATAAAGGGGTCATTCAGTATATGAATTGCGATCATTACACAGACGTGGGGTACAAAGCAGTTGAAAACATTCAGATGTGGTTAGAAAATGCTTTTATGACCGTCTACAAATCCGATACATTCAAAGTCAGTTTGAACTTTGCTATGACCGACACACATGTCAATACATGGGCCAGAGGGCCAGGTTAGCATCAAAACTGTTTTTTTTAATCTTATTGATTAAATTTTTGATTTCTATAGGGACAACTGAAGGTGTTGGTGCAATTGAAGCGATTATGGAACACATTGCCTATGCTCTAAAGTTGGATCCTTTGGATGTTAGAATGGCGAATTTATCGGACCAAACAGAAACTGCCAAGTATATCACTGATATGAAGTCATGGGCTGATATTGATAACAGGAAAGCTACTATTGCTACCTTTAATAAGGTACATACATACATACAGGATGTCCGGAAAGTCGCGCACCACCGTGATACTGTATTATCGGACAATGCCATAGATCACCAGAAAAATGTTAAAAAAAATCTGTCTTCAATTTTTCGAGATATGATGGATTGAAGAGTAAATGTTTAATGAAAAAATTAACGATTTCTGTGCAATAATTTCAGGTTCAAATGAATTTGTTCAAATGATATGTTGGGCCGGTTGCAGAAACGCGGTTCAAAATTTGAACCGGTTTAAATCTGACTTAACCCAGGCTTAAATGATTTTTGCGTTGCACATACATTTTTGAGCGGTTCAAATACAAGTTAGCACAGTGTTAAACTAACCCAGGTTCAGAGGTGGGATAAGCCGGTGTTCAAAGTGACAGCTGGATTTGTGAGTTTTCAAATTACAAAAATACACAAATTAAAAGCTAAGTTTTTACATTTTATGCGTAATAATTGATTTTGCAATACCGCAGTGGTTTCTGGTGCAGTTTTTAATCAACCTTAAATTCAAAATATAATTGTTTATTATGGGTTATGTACTATCGCGGAAACAAAATTTCGAACATCAAATTGATTGATGTTTAAAAATTGTAAACTGTCCTTTGTCTTTATAACCTTAAAATTTATAAAAGACTCAGCAAGTGTCAGAAATTTGCTTTGTATGTCAGTCACAATGACAATAAAGCTTGATTTACATTGCCATGTCAAAAAGTGATGATCGAAATTTTGATTCCGCGATAGTACATACATTCATACATACGGGATGTTCTAAAACTTGCAAAGGTTCCATTATGCACAGATTTCGTCTTACAATGCGAAAAAAAACAAAACTTATTAGAGTTTATTTTAGAGCAATATAACGTTTTATTAATTACCTATCAAATAAACATTACCTATTAGCTACTTAGCAACATAGTTATTGTCGTAACATGAAACGTTTGTGATTGGTGATGTTTAAAATCTAATAAGTTTAGGGCCAGTGTTATAAAGTAAATTGCTTTCAAATATAAAGTCAGTTTTTGCCATAGAAACAAATTGTTGTAACAATACTTTAAAAGACCTTTAGTTAAAACCGCCTTTAAGTGATGATTATGAAACTAACACTTAGAATATTTTTTCCGTCAATTCACTCTGAGAATAAAAAACAGAATATGTGGGGTTAACATCAGACATTTCCTGTTGTGAAAAAATCTTCAAACAAAAGTCAAAACAATAATAATAAAAGGTAATAATAATATAGGTCTGAGCGAGTCCACTAATCGCGTTTCCATGTTAATGACGTCAAAACGGTTCGCCTTTTGGCGCAAAGTTTGAATAAACTGAAGTTTTGCATGTATGTATTTTTACTTTGACACTCGATTCCCCAATCGCAGCTTGTCAAAGTGCCTCTAAACAGAATAAGTAATTAGCACTTGGAGAACCAGTATCAAGACGAAAATGCTTTCAAATGTAAGATCGGAAGCTGCACTGTCAGAAAAGTTTTGTTTTAACTTACCATTTGCTTCCACAACCAGGTGGGGAACACCAAGAAAACCTCAAGATTTCACACATTTTCAAATGGTTTGCCATGTAGTAGCAATTTCTGCCAGGAAATGATGAGAAACACAAAACTTTCTGACAGTACAACTTCCAATCTTTCAGTGAAAAAAGTTTTTGTGATCGAAGTACTTGTGTCCCAGAACGTGTTTGAGGATCTTGAGATACTTCTGATGTGTTTTTCTACAGGGATTTTTTTTTTTTTGGGTAGAGGACCAATCATACAAATGCGCCACTGTTCTCAGGAGAAACCCTATCAAATGACACGAACTGTTATGACGTCACATTCTCTCTCACCCCCAGAAACAACACCCTCCTGTACTTGGCAACTCGCTCTGACCTATAGATTTAGGGACTTTGTAATATACAAATATTGTTATACAGGGCGTTTTTGCAACCGATAATTCCCGGAGTTGATCGATTAAAAAAGTTATAATAATACATAGTATATTAAAAAACGAGCTGTATAAAACTAGAGTCTAGGAAAGGATGAGTGTCTTTATAAAACTGGTTATTATGATATTTTTTCTAATTTGCATATTAAATTCAATTAAAATCTAAATTAAAAAAAAATCTGCATTGCTATGGTCATAAAGCTATGAATGGATTCGATGTGGAAATGGTTTATTAACACATTCAAAACGAATGTGGAAACGACAAATTAGGAAAAAGTGTAGTCGTTTTCAAGATGAAATTTTTATTGCTTTAGTTCAGCTCTACCAAACTTTTAAACCAATATAATTTTAGTTGAAAGTCTGATTCACTTTGCAATATGTCTACAAGCTGTCCGGAAAGTAACGCACCGCCTTAAAAAGGGGTAATTGGGTGGTCCCCTAGAGTACCAAAAAAATGTTAAAAAAAATCAATCCAGACTCTCTGTTTTCGTAGGAGAACCAAAATAAAATTAGGAAAATGGCAACATTGGAGAACTATACCCCCTAAAATTTAAATTTCTAGTATTCAAAGCCATAGTAACGTTGGTGTTGTATTGTTGGCGTTAGTCAGATCGGCTCATGAACGAGTAATGTAACTATGGTTTCACGGAACGATGCCACACTGATCGAGATTGTTGATTCAAAAACCTTTTTAACAGTTTTTAGGCATTTCTTACAAGATTGTCACGATTTTCTTTGCACCATGCCTTTGCGCAAGATGTCCTTTAGGTAACAAATTCATTTAAACGTAAAATTATTGCACAGAAATCGTTAATTTTCGCATCAAACTTTGCCTCTTCAATCCATCATATCTCGAAAAATTGAAGACATGGATTTTTTTTTCACATGGTGATCTATGGCATTGTCCGATGATACAGTTTCACGGTGGTGCGCGACTTTCCGGACACCTGTATATTCTCTTAATATTTGGCAGAAAATGTTTTCACTTGTTTTTAACTTAGGAGAATGGTTATTTACGTTTCTGTATTCTGAAAACAAAATAAATAAAAAGAAATACAGGCTGTATTTGTAAGTACAGCACTCCTACCTAGATAATCAGATTGCTTACAGAAAGAGATCTGAGCGAACATTTTCTCTATTTAGCTTTTCTTGCAAAAGTTATGACTCTAAAGTTGACTAAACTTGACCAATTTTGACCAAAACGAGTGCCAAATAACTGATACATTTGACATGATTAGTCAGTGGCGGAACAAAAATTTTTCTTTTAAAATAAAGTTTTGTTAAGGATGATTTGAAAACAACTATCACTGACAATTACATCCTTATTCACTGTAAATGTACCTGCAATTTTACCAGTTGCTGGTTTGAAGAAAATATAGAAACTGCAAACAAAAATTTAAGGAATATGACAAAGAAAAAGCTTAATTTGCCTAAATACAACCAAAAAATTGTGGATCAGTACCTTTTACAAGAAAGCAAAAAAGGTGTTCTAAAATACATTTTAATTAAGAATGCTAAAAATGCAATTGTTTAATGATTTTTTATTAGCAGTGTGTGTTTATAAGTAATATAATTTGTTGAGTTGTTAATTGTGACAGAAATACATACAGCTGGGGACACAGGGGTCGATTTCAAGTGCGACTTGCGTTACTGCAAATCCCATTTGCAACATAGCAACGCCAATCACATTGCTCATACCTTGGCAACGGTTGCAAATTTGCGTTAACGCAGTGACTTGAAATCGACCCGTTAGTCTGTGCATTACTGTCAGTGTCATTTCTGACGTTTAAAACATCAAAGTGTTGACAAGTTGTCAAAAATATTATTTACACAAGTTGTGTCGTGATTTAAAATAATTTTTCATTTTTAAAATTAAAAAAAAATAGGTGATGGCTAACTTGCAAATGACGCCTGTGACTCAAAAACTACGAATAATATTTTTAAAAATATAACATTTCCAAATCAACTTAATTGATATCAGCACGACTAAGAAATTCGAATATTATTACATAATTATAAAAATAATATGTACTTAGTCTACTAAAATTCAGGAAATCATAAAAAAGCCAGACTTTGCTTATATTAAAAGAGTTAGAATAGCAAATATTTCTCATACTTAAATATTAACAATTTATGGTGCAATCTGGTAAAGCGTTCACATGCGACATTAAATTTTAGTAATTTATTATTATATATCTGTAATATTACATGTAAATTTGTATTTTTTACAGCTCGTCAAAGTTGAGCGATCTGTTCAACTCTCGATAACTCTGAATTCGCTAAATTTGAATTATTGTCCATCGTTTGATTTTACTAAGGTTCAAATTATCAAATTAAATATATTCTTCGAATTACCAAGTTTTAGTCTTAAACATTCAAACGTTTATTTTTCAAAATATTTAGCGGTATTGCTATTACTCTACAAATAAGTTTAAAAATGCCTAAACAATTTTCTTTATAAACCACACCTTTCATAAGACAATATATTGCACTTGCCCTTAGCGCCTAGCGATCGTGTTTTTTAATATAGGTACTCAAAACCACCTACCTTCATAACCATTAATTAATTAATTTTTAGCAAAACCGCTGGAAAAAGAAAGGTCTTGCCGTCGTTCCAATGTTTCTCGACATTCTTATCGTGGGACCAATTTTGGCTACAGTGTCAATATTCCATAATGACGGATCAGTCCAGATTTCCCATGGAGGAATCGAAATTGGTCAAGGGGTGAACACGAAGGTTCAGTAAAAACAATTTAAGTTCTTTTAACACTTTGTGACCATAATTTTAAGGCCGCTCAAGTCTGTGCATACAAATTCGGCATACCTTTGGAAAAAATCACCGTAATGCCTAGCACTAGTTTTATATCTCCCAATGATATGGCAACTGGGGGTAGTATTTGTTCGGAAGGAGTTTGTTATGTACGTTTTCTGTTCTTACATTTTTTTTACAATACCTACAGGGCTATTCTCATAACTGTACGACCTGTAATTTCAAAAATGCAACCCATTATACATTTTCAAAGTAACCTTCGCTTTTAGTAAGCTGAAAAATATAAAATCGATCAACGATGCCTGCATGTTTGATGTTTGACATTTAAAAAAATGATCACACTGACATTTATTGTTCAACGGTGTATTAAAATAACAAAACTGGAAGCCAAATTTATGTAACAGTAACAAATTTAACAAAAATTGGAAACAAATCATCGTAACAAGTGTTGAAAATGCTGCCCATTCTTTGCTTCGCATCAAGCTATTCTGTTTATAAAAGATCGCCGCACGCGTTCCAAAATTTCTGGTGTTACCGATCTACAGGCTGCCGTAATTTTTGCTTTTAAATCTTCCAGGTTTCCTTCAGCTCTTAAACCTACATGATATGGTATGGATGAAATTTGTTAGCGGAAATAATTCTTCAAACTGAAGACTGACTGGTTCCAACGTCCACAAAATTTTGGCTGACGTGCGGATTTTCTGTAACAGCTTGAGGAACCGCAACTTCATTCTCCATACCTGTGGTTGTTCTAGTTCTAACTCGTTTTTATTGAGGCCAGATTTCTCTTAAATGTTTTTCCAATTTTCGGAAAATTTTGTCTGTGCAGCACGGTCAGGATTCTTTGTGCATATAAATCTGCAGCCGCTACAGCATCATCATGTCACTTTTCTCGTCGTTAGAACATTTTTGCGAAGATAATGATAACTAGTAGGAGTATTAAATTTAGTTTGCAAAAATTGACAAATCTTTATAACACCACTGGTTGACATAAAGCATCTTTGATTGTATTTTTGCAATTTTAATTTAGAAAACCCAAGTCAACACTGTAAATGTATTGTTGGTTGCATTTTTTGAAATTTCAGGTGGTACAGTTATGTGAATAGCACTGTACAGTTAGTTTTGCATAGGGTGTTGCTCAAGCTTGCGATATGCTGTTGGAACGTATGAAACCTTATCGTCCAGCAGGCACAAGCTGGGAAGATGCTATTGCAGCATCCCACAAGGACGTGGTTAATCTGAAAGCAACTGGAGAGTACAAAATTGTAATTCATCGACTTGAATATGTTCTAAAAGTGTTGTTTTAGATACAGTCAGAACGAGCCTGGTATATCTAAATACCATGTGTATGGAATGTGTGCTGCTGAAGTCTTATTAGACGTTTTAACAGGGCAACATATAGTGACTAGAGTCGATTTAATAGAAGACACGGGAATTTCTTTAAGTCCTATGGTGGATGTCGGTCAAGCAGAAGGCGCTTTTATTATGGGGCTCGGATACTACACCATGGAAAAAATAGTTTTTAATTCTGATGGGAAAATTTTAACTAACAGAACTTGGAACTATTACGTTCCGGGTGCTTTGGATATTCCCTTGGAGTTTAATATTAAGTTTCCAAAAAATAATCCAAATCCTGTAGGAGTGCTGAAGACTAAAGGTAAAAATATTTCAAGATAAGTTGTACTGGAGATTCATAACAATGTCAAATCTAATTAGAGATAAGAAAAATTAAATGCAAATTGCTACCTTTTTGATTTACAGGCGTCGGCGAGCCTGCTATGGTCTCAGGTATCACAATTGCATTGGCTTTAAGAAACGCAGTTGCTTCAGCCAGAACAGATGCGGCAGCAAATAATGAAGAATGGTATCGCATTGGTATTTGATGATAGCTTTTATATTCTTAGTAATTTACTGTTGTTTTACAGATGGGCCATCGGATGTGGAAGACGTACTCCTTCATTGTTTGAATGATCCATCTCAATATTCATTATAAATAAAAAAAAATAATTGTCTTAAAAATTAAATAAACAAAATAACATAGCGCGCGAGTATAATTATTTAAAAACATTCTTTTTCGAAATTTTGTTTTTTTAAAAATTGGCAGAACTAATTAATCTGGCTGTCACCTGTTTCGTGTGTTTAATAAATTGCTGCGTGAATAAAAAATGTATCAATATAATTGAATTGTCCTTTGCGGCCAACAATAACTGTACCTCAATATAATAGATGTGAATACTGGCTGTGAGGTTACGTTACGTTAAGTCAAAATTCAGTGATAGTGAAACTCTATAATCTATGTAGTGAAACTCAATAAATGTCAAATTTTAAATTGAATTTGAAAATCAAGAGTCAAGTCGTGTTACAAAACCATTACCAATCGTGTAAAACGAAAGAATTGCAAAATTTAAATTTTTTATTAAAAAAAGGGTGCAAATTCGAAAAAATAGTATAAGAGACTTGTTTTATAATGACATTGGTCCCATACAAAACTTGCCTACGGGAACTCGTGCACCAAATTGGCCATTATAAAACACGTTCCTTAATATACTATTTTATATCGTCTCAGTCTTCTTATATCTGACATTATAGGTTTTCGCAAGTTTTTGTTTTTGCAGAGTATAATAAGAGAAATCTACAGTATGACTAAGTTGTTTGTAATATCGTCGCCTGGTTATATGGTTACATGTGCAATTTTTGCTGTATTGAGAAAAACGATACGAAAAATTTTCTGTTATAATAAATTTCGCAGTGAATATTTTTGTTAATTGTTAAATTGTTAATGAAAGTTAATTAAAACATATTCATTGTCCAAGTTGTATCGCTGCTGAAAGAAGCAATTTTAGTGTTTAAAAAAATACATACAACTTTGTTATTCAAAATTCTTTATTGAAATTAATTGATTGTACATACAACGTTTGATAAACAAAATTAATTTTAGTTTATTTATTTAATATTGCATTATAGTAATCTACATCGCGCTGGGTTATCCATTTAATTTGGTGGATGCGCCGGGTGAAAATCATGTGATTGGATATCAAAAATTCGCAATTTAAATTAAAACGAATAAAATTAACCTTTTAAGGAAAAACCTATCATCTCCAATATCAAGCCAAACTTTATTTCTGCAGTTATCTTGGTTTTAAATTTAATAAATATCTGTTCAGAATTGAACTAGAAAGTCTTTTAGATGGCTCACCTTGTAATAAAACGTATTTATATAAATTGTAAAAAAAAATTATCTTGATTGCAAGTGGAAAAATCATTTTAATAATAAAATAATTTGTGTAAACAATACTTTGGTGTATAATGTTTTATTTTGGTTAAGGTTGAGTACAATTGAAAAGTGTGATTTAATATTTAACAGGTCATTTTTTTACTATTTTGACACGTAAAATGCACTTTCTGTCATTGCTTGGTAACTAAATTTCATCTTTCCTGCATCTGTAATATATATTCAGCTACATGAGGTTATGTTATATGAATATGAAGTGACTTATAATTGACAATATTTCTAAATTATAGCATGTGAAAATGTAATTTGTGTTGCAGACAAAAAAGTGTTAAATTATACGCTGTTCATCTAGTATATTTTTAATTCTACAATAAACATTTATTGTCAAACAAATTACAATTGCTGGCTACACCAATTCTGTTTTTATTACAACCGATTTTATTAAACGAAATAATGTTGATGATACCCGCGTAGATTCAATAATGATTATAACAATTTCGTAAGATAAATAAGAAAGAATATGGTATTATTGGTGCCACTAATGTAAGTCTACAAGTAAATCCATAACTGCATTTTCTTTCCAAATATTGACCTCTAATAAGGTTGTAAACTTGAATAAACAGCCCCTCGATAACCCAGATTGCAAATGTCTACATTATCTAAATGCAACTTGAAAGACAGACAGAGTTTTTCTTCATTGTTTCTTTTCTTGCAAAAGTTGGTGATTAATTGTTTCATTACAATTTTTACGATCTTTCTCAAAAGTTTGATACGTCTAAAACGAGTAGAATACTAGTATTTTTATTTTGTCGAAAACTATGAAATTTGCTTTGTTGGTAATTTATTTAACATCAGCGTATAATAATTACTAATTTAACTTTTTGTAGATGTTGTTGACATTAGTGTGTTGTTCGGTGGCTTTTGTGATTGCTCTTGATATCACAGGTGAGTTAACCATTTTTTTCATTTTTTTTTACAATTCCTATATAAATTTAACATTTTAATTTTGAAGTGACACGGTTTTACACACAAGTGCGTAAAAGTATTTGTCATTTTGACCAATATTAAAATAGAATCTAAGTAAACAATCGTTTATAGATTATTCATCAACTTTTTCACGCATATTCGTGCTGATTGCTTGCATTCTAAACTGTTAAATGTGCGTAATAACACCGCCGAAACCACAAAACAGTACAAAAATTTTGACAAGTAAAGTGTCAATTTTAAGACAATTGTCAGAACTACCTCTTGAAAAAATTCGTTTTAATTTTTTTTTGAATTTGCTACTAAAAAATCGTGCTTCCTACTTGTGTGTAATGGTAAAACAGTGCAATTTCGCAACTTGTTGCAAAAATAACATTACTGGCTTTTACTTTTAAATAAAAACAAAATACTATTGGCGACATCGAAATGTGAACGACTTTTTCGTTGTCATGGATTTTTCTCTTAATTTCCATAATGTAAATCAAACTTTGAGCAGAGGCGTTTTTTTTTATTTTTTTCTAGACATTTTATATTAGCTTTACAACTCTTACTAATAAGCAGCCACTGCTCTTAGCGACCGGTTTTCTTCAAATTTTGCAATATCTCTTAGTTTTTCGACTATAGTTTAATGTCTAGCCGATTTTAACTAACTACTGTCATTAATTGTCACAAATGACAATTAGAAGTGCGCGTATGATTTAAAGTAAAAATTACATTAGACAATTTTGCCGTACACATTTTGTTGTCGTCAATAGTACATCATTTTAAACTTATATTCCTTTGCGCCTTTAAAAAAACTAATTGTTTCGATATGTTATTATCATATTCACACGACAAACAACGTACCTATCTGGCGCGCGCTCCTACTTTTTTGAAAAAACAATTAATAAAAGTTTCCTGTTAATGACATTTTCCTAGAACGGTTAAGTTGATGAAACGTCATTTAAATGTCTTCTGTTATCAAATGACGTTTATTAATGATTAAATCCGGATTAATCGCATAGTTTTGACAGGAGTACCAACTCAAAAAACAATGCTTTAAATAGTTTATAAAAGTGTCAACAACAATTAAAAAACAATGCTATAATTAGTAATTATTATTAAAGCACCGAATCAAAAAAAAATCAATTGAGAATTTCACGTTTTCTTCAGTCTCCACTACAACATCAGAATTGTTAAGCACTGTTCCGGACCAAGATTTAAGTAAGTAGTTAGTTTTAATACTTAAAAGATGTTAATGTTATAATACTTTCTGCACCAAACTGTTATTTTAGCAACTCAAGATTTTCTACTGGAAACAACATTAAGTACTACTACGGAATTAACACAAAGTGAGGAACTTTTAACACTCTAGCAAATATTACATATTAGGTGTTCTGCTTTACATTTCTTTTAGGTGTTACTAGACAAACAAGTACTACCGTAATGCCAGTAATAACTACAGAACCAGCGGCAAGTAAGTATTTAAACAAATTTTACTACATTTATGTTTAAATTTAATGCTACTATTTACACAGAAAATATTTATTTGTCGCATTAAGCTAAACTGATCAATTCATAGATCTAAAAATATCATTCATTTCAATTATATTTTGGCAGTTTGTAATTTTCACCATTTTTTTTTTTGCAGTCATTGTAATTTCAGTAACACAAAGGGATCTAGCGGAAATCACAACAACAGGAAATCAAAAGGCATTAACCGATATAACATCAAGTAAGTCTGTAAAAAGCTATATTTAAAATGCTTATATAAGTCTACAAATGTCTAAGAGCGTCTACACCAAAGAAAATACAACACGAATTTTGTTGGTAATTAAATTTGCCAACAATGACTTATTTTCCAGTGTTCAACCCCCAAATAATCACCCCATAATTATCAATAAAATGTTATGAGGAATAAAAATTGTAAATTATAGGTTGGGGAAAGCCGGGTAATACCACATACTTAAGCAAAAATCTTCTGAAAACCGAAAATAAAAGATCGACATTTATTTCTGACAAACAATAATTGTATCATTGAACTACGTAATAATGTAAAAGTTTTTAAAAAAATCTTGAGCACATTGTTGTCAAAAAATTAATATTTTGAGGAGTGTATTGCGTGAAATTACTCTTATTGTGTGGGATAATTTCACGCGTGTCAAACAATAATGTCTACGTTCTTTCTTTAAAAAAATGAGGATAAATTCAAAGCTAGTATTTATTAATGAAGTAATTATAAAATTAAGTACAAAAATTGTACAATAGCTATTTGTGTACCAAGGCCAAAAAGTGGTTCTTTTTTGGCCGAACCTTTTTTTAATGGCCGAGGCGCTAGCCGAGGCCAGAAAGAAGGCGAGGGCAAAATGTCACTTTTTGGCCGTGTTACACACAAGATTTTTTAGGCGACATAATTATATTTACAAGTTAATTAATTTTTATTTATGATTTATTGATTTAATCAATTATAACAACTGAATAATTGTAAATATTTATAAATCCTTCAGAAAAGTTCATATTTTCCTTATTTACATTTGCAGTTTCAGCACGTGTAGCTTCACAATTTGTATGAATTAGGTTTAATGTGTTTTTTAATGTTGTTGCAGGAGCACTGCTAGACATGTTCATTTTCAATAATTCAACACGTCTTTGTTGCACTTTACAGCAGTTTGTCGATTTGATTTTACCCAAATAATTATAAAATTGAGGGTAATATCGGTATCTTGACGTAATATGCAAAACTATGGATAGATGGCGCCACCATAGATCGGCCGAAAATGTTTGCGGCCAGAAAAGACTCACTTTTAGGCCGCTTTTAAGGCCTAAAAATTTTATTTTCAGTTTAAGTCGCCTAAAAAATATATTTTTTTTAATTGGCGTTGTAGTTAAAATGTTCGACTCTTGTTTTTTCAAAGTCGATCCTTTTGTGATGTTATTGTTAGGTTCTCTTCTGAGAATAGAGGCAACTAACAGACCCTGCAGACGAACAGCCAACTATTGGTTCTGGTAATGCTTCTACTGCTGGTGTCTTTAGAGCACATTTGTGAATGATATTACCCCATTTGGAGCTTCTATTCCTTTAAACACAGTTTGGACACAGTCAATGCAAGTAAATCAAATAAGATACAGGCACAATCGTAAAACACTACAGGGCTAGTCACGAGAAGATTACTTCTGAAAATGATTTTTTCGCAACCCAAAATACTAATTTCTTGAGTCACTTGATACAACCCGAATCAGAAATGAAATGCTGAATCCACGACTGCTTAGGCTTTGACAGTGTCACTTTGACAATTACGGAAAAGGAGGTTACGTGGGTGTCCATAGGCAACACAGTTCAGTTTCGATGAGGATATCTTTACGATAAAGGTCCTCAGCAGTCACAGCATTTTTTGGCATTCTCCGTAGATGAGAATCATGTCAGTTTTCTCATCATTTGAATACGACATTGTGACGGGTATCATGCTTATTAAGGAGAAAAATTATTGGTGGAGCCCTTACAGCTTCGGTATAGGACAGATTAATAGAGGTGCTTTGAACTAATGGGGCTCTAATGGAGCGGAATTAAGAATAAAGACGAAATTTAAATAAATAATGTCAAAGTGACATTGACCACCCCAAAGCAGTCGTGGATTCAGCATTTTATTTCTAATTCTTCTAGTATCGAGTAGTTCATGATATTAGTATTTTGGTTTGCGGAAATATAATTTTCAGAAGTAATCTTCTCGAGACTAGCCCTGTATACAGGTCCGGCAACACTTGTGTCCATCCCCAAAATCGTCTTTAATTTTAAAGATAAAATTTTGAAAATTTGCATACGCTCACAGTTGACAAAGCTCTAGAAGCTGACGCAAAAATGTGTTTTGTATCACTGATAGTTTTGGCGTCGCGACGCCTTAAAAATGTAATTTTTAGTTAATAGTGAGAGTTTGTGATATCAACCCCTAATTTAATTTTTTTTCAATATAAATATGTTAAAAATATCTGAGTTATTATTTTAGATTCAATGCAAATTGTCTTCAAAATTTGAGAAAAAAATGCGGTTTTATCAAGTTAGTTTCCAATTTCATTACGTCAAAATTGGGAACTACGTTTACACCCATCTGTCAACATCTTGTGTCACAAATGACATCTATCCTTTGGCTCGCTTTAGATTGTAACAAAAGTCTTAATTGGTGAAATTGTCACTTTGTCGATGTAAATTAACGATTTCTGGTGTCCATAAAGTGCAACATGCCGTTAATCAAAATTAACCTTTATAAGATAGAATGAAGTGACTTGTGAAATTTTGGTATGAACGTAGTTTGCCACTGTGCTGTCAGAATTTTGAAAACTAACTTGATAAAAAAGCGTTTTTTTCGCAAATTTTAAACACAAATTTTTGCGTCTGCTTCTAGAGCTTTGTCAACTATAAGCGTATGCAAATTTTCAAAATTGTAACTTTAAAATTAAAGACGATTTTGGGGGTGGACTCAAGTGTTGCCGGACCCTGTAGAATAACTACTTACATTTAAAATACATGCCGAATCAATTTTCTAACATAGCTTTTTGATAATCTGACTCTTGAAACTTAGAACGCACATTAGCAAAACGCATTATTCGACCACCATATTGTAATAACCCAAAAGGCTCGCCAAAAACATTAACATGCACACAAAAGATATATTTAAAAATGGCGCTAAGAGACCGCGAAATTTAAAAAGTTTGGCTGTGATCGTCAAAAATGGTTAGGACCTACGTTGTGTTTGAGAAAAACAAAATTACTAAAGAAAATTTAGAAAACGGACCTCGGTTCTTTAGTGTAACGGGCAAAAGCGACACAAACGGAAGAGTGAAATAAAACAAATGGGTTGGAGAGCTGTATTAGTAAACGTTGATCTTTGATGTTATTTGCTTTGGAAAATTAGTGTAGTTAGTGACTTAGAATATTGAAAATGAAAAAAAAACTAGTCATGCAACGGACCGTTAGACCCGTAGTGAGTGTGTTAGGCAAAACGTACGAAACTCGTCTACAGTCATGGAAAACAAAAGCAAAAACAAAAATTATATGAACACCACCACGCATTACAGGACCGGCTTGACTAAAAACCCAGTGGGATAAAAACTTAGCCTTCACAGTCAACTACTAAGCTACCCATAATCCTCGATCTTTTCAAAAACGATTACAAAAGTTACAATGATTTAAACAAGAAACTTACAATTATGAAAGCGTAGTAACGTGTCTGTACTGTCTGTTTTGGATTTGCGGGAAATTTGAATTGAATTGCAAGTTAATTGTCGTATTGCGGTTTGCCTGCCTCTTCTTCTCAGTTTTCGTCCAAATCATAGCACATTAGATTACATCTTTGGAATTTTCGGATAATAAAATACACCCGGGACTGGGTTTACGGGCGACGGCGTTTCCGGGCGAACCCGGCCGACTAGCACCCGCAACACTCCACTGTGGGAGTACCTCAGAGGCCTCCAGTCAGAATACGGACACCCGAAAAGATAAAGCGTTTGAATTTGCCGCTGAAAACCGAACGACCAATGACACTCATTCCCTCCACATTCTCACTCTCGCGGGAAACAAAAGACGGTTTTAGCAATCACACTCTAATATCGACCGTGGATCATTACGATAAATCACCTAAACCAAAAACCCGCGTGGTATCGGCTGAAACAGATAAGACATACATGACGACTTGGGCCTTCTTCTTCTTTCTTCATTTCTTGAACGCCAAAAAAAAGAACAAGAATTTTTGAATCGCGGTATCGTACGACACGTTACGACTTGTCACAAAATATAGAAAATAAAAAAAATACAACAACGTTTTAGGACGCGCTTAAAATGGCGCCCCCAAACCGAAGCGACGCGCCAGAGTTGGCGCGCTTTTTTCCACGCCCATTCTGAAACATGCAAATTTGGAAAAGTCCTCGAAAACCGACATGCGACCCCCCCCCACCCCCCCCCCCCCCACCCCAACATTAAGTTAAGTGGGAGTACCACCCACGTTACAACCCCATTTCTCTGAAGATTTGAACACGAAAAACCTCCCAGAAACCTGCTTTTTCAACGTGAGCTGACCGGCAACCTTTTACCCACTTAACTTACACTAACGTTTACAATTTAATAAAAAAAAACTACTAAATGTTAAAGCATGCAAAACAAAACTAAAAGAAACAAAACAAAACAAACAATGCACAAAAAAAAACAAAAGCGGTAGCGCGAAGTCACTACAAAAGAATTGTTTTTCAACAATGGCGGCACCACTCCTAACAAAGACCACCTGCTCTGTTTGGAGTACTAGGCGGAAGTGATCTCCACTGGTCAACATCCCTTTCCGTATCTTCCGCTAGGCGGGCGGGTGGCGATGTCACTTCCGCCCCGCGGCGGCGGTACTTTTAAATTCAAATCGTGCCATTACAATATCGAAACGGCTCGTTTATTCCGCAAGAAGCGTAATTGCCACATGTGTGTCTAGTTGGTAGTATATGCCCAATTGCAAATTTATAAGCGAGAATGACCACCCTGCATGGCATTACCCTGCTCTTCCCTACTGTACCTACTACGGTTGGTGAAACAAGAAATTTCAATTCTTTTTCCTGCTCTCCAAAACGTCCAAATTAAATTCGGTTAATGTTAGATTGTGCTTTAAGAGATTCTTAATTCAAAAGCCATTTTTAGGAACCAATGTTATTGTAGCGTTATTAAAAAAATCGAAACAAAAAACAAAAAAGTAAAATTTCAAATTTTTATCTCGAAATTTTGAAGTTGGTGTTACTGAAGAGCTGCCACGACATTAACTAACCTAACATTACATTTTAAATTAATTGCGTGAATAGTTCCAATAGTAAACAACGACCCGAATATTGCTTTGCTAAAACATATTTGCAGTAAAGTAGTTTAGACATAAAGCGACGTTATACACTGACTTATCTTCTTTTCACAGTCATACAACTTTCAAAATTTCGAGCGGGAAATTTGAAATTTTACATTTTTTAATTTAATTTTTTACTAATACCGTAATTAATAACTCAAAATTCTAAAAATAGCTCTCGGAATAAGAATTCTTTAGAGCACAATCCACTATTTACCAAATTTAGGTTCGACAGAGCAAAAAAAATCAAATTCGCATGTTGTTTCCTTATGTTCAGCAATCCGTGGAACATCCGGTACAATATTCGCCAATGGAAAATTCATTTTAGGTGTTACAATAAAACCGACTACTACCACAAAGTCAATTTCAATTACAGATTTAAGTAAGTACTTAGTTACAATTCAATTAGCAATGCCATTAAAGCAGAATAATAATTACCTACCTATAATCATAAGTAAACCTAAAACAAATTCTAGAAGGTGTTTATAAATGTTTCTAGCATCAAGGGTGGCTATGAAATGTCAAAGAAATTTGCCGCTCATTACAAATGTGGGTTTCGATTTGTCAACTGACATTTGCAGCTAACCTCAAACATGAAGCAAAGTAAGTTTTGAGAAATAAACTGTTTCAGTTGTGGCTGAAAACCTAAAAATCGAAAACTTGGGCAAAAAACCGTAACTAAAACGTCATTTAAAGTAAGCAACATTATAAATAATTTTCATGATAGTAATATTAAATAATAATAATATTATAATAATACTAATACTAATATTGTAATAATATTAAATAGTGTACGGCAGGAATTCCAAAGCCACGCTTGATGCTAGAAACATTTATAAACACCTTGTACAATCTGGGGAAAGTCGATTGTGCTTGTATGTACTCGTATATGAGATTGCATATAATTTCATATATCTAACGAAACTATAATTTACATAACAAGTACGGAAAAAAAACAGAGGCGCCACCCGAGTGTAGAATAGTGCAAGAATAGTTATTTACAATACTAGTGCGCGAAGCTTATGTTTGTGCATGACCGTTTATTTAAAGCACGAGCGACTGAAAGGAGCGAGTGTTTTATTTACGCAAATGCACGAACAAGCTTCGCGCACGAGGATTGTATAACATTTTTTATACGAATATATTTTTTATTAATTTTTTTAGATTTTACTAAATTTTTAGACAGAATTGTCATGCGGTTGCCATGATTTGTAAGCCTTCTTTTACATGGTGCTTCCAAGTCACTAAGGAGGCAAACAAAGGGGTAGACAAACTGCTCAAGTTTTTGAGTCTAGAAATAAAACGAGAAATTAAATCAAATAGTTATTTAGTTAGTAACTTAGCAACCATTTTTTTTATTTGTAATTTTGTTGTTGTGAAATATTCAAATTTGTGTGCCCCATGTCGAATAATAAAATCTCGTGTTATTTATTTGGTTCACCCTTTCAATATTAAGTTTCGTACTGACACTGGTTGTTTTGTTTTGCGGTCGACTAGCCCTACTCAACCGCAAAACATCGAAAAACAAGCGATGAGTATAAAAAAGACACTTTGCGACGAGTTATGTACACTATTTTTTCTACGACCTTCCATCATTAGAAAGAAACCATAAATCTTATCTATTCTAAATATATTTTTTCTACGACCTCAGATAAAAGTGACATAATCCACATAGTTAGATGTTTGATGTTTTCGTACATTGATCTACGAAATTAAAGTCATTAGTATTAGTGTGATATGAATATACCCGCAGAGACCTGGAAATATTGACTTGTCAGAAACGACCTAACCAATTCATTTTTACCATTATGCACGTTGTTTTACAGTCTAGATGCTTGAGACAAAAATTCAAGAGTAAGATTTGTATGTCAAAATAAAAAAACTGTGTGGATATATTTATATCACAATAAATGTATGAAATCATCAACTTTCGGAGTCATTTAACCGTGCCGAAAACGCCACTTTCATATAGGGTCGTAGGAAACTATCTATTTTACGTCTGGCTAGTCCGATGTTTAAGAAAAGAAGCAAAAACTAAGCTAATAATTATTACTAACTTATTCTATCTCTATTAGTACATCCATCTACCAAAAATTGGCTCAATCCTTGTTTTCTTTCAAGAGATTTCGTCAATTTTGCCATTAAAAATCACAGGGCAGCAGTACTTTTTTTCCAAAGATGTAAAAGATGTTTCTGAATATACAAGACGTTCTGATTACAAAACAATTATGAGTTTTTCAAAATCTAGTTTCGAAAAAATAGCTACTTTAATGTCAAATTTCAGCCTAAACAAGCTGTAATAAAATACTGTAATTCAGTATTGAATATTAAATATTAAATTGAAAGTTTGAAAATATCTTCAAAGCCTTTTAAAATCGATGTTATCAAACCATAGCACTAAATGTTAGAGTAAATCTAAAGAAACATGTAAAATTTCATGATTTTAAGACTCTAAACACCGGAGACAGATCGATGAAAATCGTAAATTTAAATCAAAATTGATTAAATTGTACATCCTGTTTTTTGATTTTCTATTTCTTGTTTGCTAAAATCGCTCTTTCAAAAGTTGGAAAAATAATTAGAAATAAAAAAAACTATAGCTCATATGACAAATCTGTCTACGGATTCTTACACAACAAAGTCTATATTATAAAGAAGCGTTGAGACTTTTTCGAAAAAAGAAGGAAAGTTAAATTTTGTTGGGTTGTGAATTATTTTCTTGAAAGATTTAATCATAATAGTTTTGAAATAACAAATGAAAGCCTTGATTTTGTGCATATCTGCTGACTTTGCTCACCCAGAGACGATAATCTTAAATGAGAAAAAACACAGATTAAAACAGATGTTAGGGATGTCCAAAATTGGTCTTTTATTGTCAGAGAAATTGTTGTAGCCTATGGCAATGTTAGCTTAGTTGTTGCTCTTTTTTGGTTGATTTTAATAAGATAATGTTCATTTAAAAAATAATAAATTTAAACGAATTGTAAGATAAATAAAATCAACCTTTGAAGGACTGAATAGAATGTCGTCTGCCAAATCAATCTTTAATCTTCAGTTATCTTGGTTTAAAATTTCATTACAATCCGTTCATAAATTTTAGCAATAAAGTATGTATAATTAGAATTTGGATTACTATTACTTTTAATTAAGGAAATTACTTAACGATTTAATTAATTTATATTCATATTTTTTCCTCAACCTTCCACACGTTTAAACATATTTAAACCACGAAAACAGATGCAAACACGCGTGAGTAACTTGTTAAACGTTGTTTATCACGTTTTATTATTTTATTATATTTACTCTATTACGTCGTTTGATTTTCTCAGCCTTCTTTATACATCTCTACCATTTTCATATAGACTCTATTAATTTAATTTCCTCTCTTTTTTCCACAGTGACTTAATTAATTTCATTTCCTTGTTAGTAATTTTTTTATTCCGTGTGAAAATCTAAAACCCATCTAAATTTTGAATTTACACTTAACCTTAAGTATATCATACATAGTTTTTAACTTTTTAATTTTCACTGACCGCCCCGAAAATATTTACCTTTGGAAGTTCTTTATTTTTTTCTTTAAATGTAATTTTTCCTGTTCATGATATACCTAAAGACACTTTATCGATATTTTTCCTTCACATTTCATAATCTTCTACAAAAGAATTATTTACTCTATCTAATAGCCTTTGTTTAGGCCCTCCAAACCAAAATTATGAAACAGTGACCACCAGTAATGCAAATAATGCCGGCACCAGTCGTGATCCAACTGTAGTACCTCAAAATATCACAACAGCACAATCAATAAGTACAAATTATGAACATATTATCAAAATAAATAATAAAAATTTCAGTTCCTCCGAGTCCTACAGTGAAGACAACTTCAAGTGAAAAAGAAAGTTACATTACAGATAGTAGTGGTAAGTAAACTAGATTAATTTGTGCATATTCAAGTACTTAATATTGTGGCAATTTGGTTATAGATGGTACATATTCAAGAACCACGACAACGCCAACTTCAAGTAAGTTAGAAAATTAATTGACGATATTTATTTAATTTCACGTTTTGAATCCAGGTTCCACAAGTTCAAAAATTTTAACGACAACAGAAAATGAAATGTGTAAGTAACGTGTTAAATTATTATTATTATTTAATTTTAAATTCTAATTTATTCGGAATTACTATCAACTGTTTGATTTATTACCTTCTTGTTTTTCCCTTCTCATAATTTCTTCTTCAAACTCCTTTTTTCTTTTGTATCAAATTTACGTTGTTTTTTGTTATTTTTATTCATTTACCCGTTATTATTATCAAATGTCTATTAAAATCTAGATTACATGCTGAAAACTATGCTGGTAAACTTAGGCGTAACTTCCTGTGGCTGTAAAAAAATTATATATTTTAAAATTTGCATATGCTTAGAGTTGACCAAGCTGTAGGAACTGACCAAAAATTGTATTTTCACGGCTAAAAAATGTAATATCTAATAATTTTTGAGTTTTTCAAAAAAATATTTTTAGTATACATAGATAGATTTTCAGCAAATTGTGTTCAAATTTTAGAAAAAGCGCGCTTTTATCAATGTAGTTTTCAAACTCATAACGTGACATTTAAACAGCTACCAACTTTACTTGATAAAACTGTAATTTTCCCTAATTTTCCCGAATTTTCAACACAATTTGCATCAAATGTCAAATAAAAACTGAGATATTTTAACATAGTTTGGTATATTGAAATAAATTTGAATTAGTGATTGTTTTCACAAAAACTCGAAAATTGTCAAAAATTACATTTTTTATACGTTGCAACAGCAAACAAATTTTATCGTTAGATTCTAGAGCGTAGTCAGCAAGGAAAGTTGAAAAAAAAATAATAAAAGTAATGATGTTATAATTAGGTGCTAGAGAATGATAAAATTCCCTATGCAATTACAAAATTCGTCGGCTTTGCTTGGCTAAGATCCATACAATAATTCTTTATTTCAATGGATGGTCTTAGATAAAAATTTAAAACTGTGATCGTAGATAAAATGTCGTAGATTTTATCTATCAAACGCAATTAAAATTAATTAAATCAAAAAGTTACAATCAAAAGATATAAAATTATTAATTTTCAAATTCATAATAAATTTAAAAAATTAAATTACGATTAAGGAGGTAATAGGCAAATCAATCATGGTTCACACTACTGAAAGTTCGAAATAGAAATCTTCGTATTAAATAGGTTTTACTGTATTAAAAATTCAAATCCTAATCGCTATTTTTTTTTAATTCTTAAAATTTGTTCACTTCATTATCATTAAACTAGGTAATTTTATTATTTTTTTAATTTATTTATATACATTTTATTCTTTATTTACTTTATTAAATTTTTTCTTACAATTATTAATTCTTATTGAATAAATATGTTACTAATGACACAGCTCAACAAAAAAAAATTTTTTTTTGCTGCCCTGAAAATCTCAACGGATTTCTATTTTCAAGCCCATAGTTTTCCAATATATACTTGAAAGTACTGAATTGGCTCTAGGTTTTATGATTTTGGCGTATTTTTTATTTTTAATAATTTAGACTTTGAGTCGGCTCTTCAGAACAAGAATTATAATAAAGTGTTAATAAACTGATTACTGCTGAACTTTAAAAAGAGATTGCTCCCAAAAAAATATAAAAGACGCGCCTATAATATGCGTTTTTTTTAAGTTTAATATAAGTTTTATAATTTTTTTTTCTTTCTCAACTTCTATGTAGATTAATTAACCATTCAAACGAAACCATTTTTAATAATTTCCAAAAAAAATATTTAAGAATATACTTGTTATTTCTTTCTCAATTTTACCGATTTTTAATAAAATATGAAAATCAAGATTGAAAAGAAGTAAGAGCCAATCTTCCTAAACCATCCATAGTTTTGTGAATTGTTGGTATAGAAGAATTCGAAACCAACAAGGGCAACAAAATCATTGTTGACCAGTGTAATAGGTATTTCTGAAGGTTTTTGTCAAGACTGCAATTCACTTTCTATCAATACATATTTGCATTTTTGTTTTTGGCTGCTTTTTTCCTGTTTTCTCTTATCATCCCAAAATGGTCTGAATTCAGCTAAATAAAGGTATTAATACTGAAATTCTTCTTCAGCCACCACCTCCGCCATGTCGCAGACCACCACAACTTCCGTATTGGAGGAATCAGCTACAGGTTCGAATATAAATTAATTATTTCTGCAAAATAATTGTTCTGATGTAATTTCAGAAAAAATCACACCTAATCCATCAAACGGCGTTATTGGCACAAAATATTTCTCATTAACAGAGTTTGTAATTCTTATTGTCCTATTGCATCAGTTGCACTAAATAAATTTATAAAAAAAAGTGTATAAACACAAAAATCCCCCCCTGCCCTTGAGCAAACAGTGCTATTAAGTCTTAATACTAATTAAATAAAATGACGCTGTGAGTAATAATTGCATAAAGCTTATATGCTAAATATAACTTGCAACCATTTCTTGCGTGCTAAATGCCTTACTTATCATTTCCTGCAAATAAAGATTTAGGAGGGAAAATCCTGGATTGTATAAAAGAGACAAAATATTGGCTGTTTTAGAAGTTTGAGGCAAGATGAAGTGCGACCTTGTTCTGATGGTAAATGAAAGTTTCTTGTAATTTCTTAAAAGTGAGTATTTACTACTTATTTCAGATCTTCTGTGCAGTTGTCACTGTTACACTAGGACAGACTACTCTTGAGAAAACTACAATAGTACCCTCAAATGGTATGAATATTATAATTATAAACTAATAAAATTAGTTTTTGCTAATACATATTTCATTTTAAGCAGAAGTAACAAACACAATGAGTTCTTCTAGTGCCTCGGTTACTTCCGCAAACCCCGTAGTTACTACTCTAAATACAAGAACGGAAACAAAGCCTGCATCAGTTACAAGTATTTTTATAATATACTACAAGTAAATTTTACTAAAGTTCTCCTTACAGGTGATTCTACTCTGAATTCAACAGAAGCAATTAGCAGTAAGTTGTAACGATAAGTTTCCTATACGTTTTTGTACTCATTTTATTATAGGTACTACTTCTACAAAAGCACCGGTTAATAAAGCCGCCAGTAGAAAAATTGCAATACAGGCTGTTATAATGTTGTTGTCATTGGCATTATTTTTATGATTTTTAATTTATCATCTTTATGTAAATAATTTAAGATAAGTATGTATAAAAAGGTTAATAAATCTGATCCGACCTAAAATAAAAAACTGACGTCAAAATGAAATTTGTGTTCGGCATTTTGGTAGTTTCTCCCATTTCTACAAACCTCTTAGTTAGTGTCTAATAACTGTACGTCAATTTACTAATTCTAAAGTGGCCTTTAAGAGCAAATTAGAAAAAAAATTGGATTCAAAAAAAATATTATTTTTTAAATTCTATTGACATAAAAAAAGTTTGGATTACACGTTTAAAAATGCTTTTAAAAATCTTCATGTTGCTACGATTCGGCGCGTCTTTGCAATTTCACTCGGACTTCCAAAAGAGCATTCTCCGGTCTTGTGATCCAAATTACTAGTAAGTACACCGCGTTCACTTTTGTGATTCTTCTCTTGAAACCTTATAATTGTATAATAGATCATTGAAAAAGTAATTAAATTGATTTCCCATTAATAAAACGAAGTGATTTTTTAGAAAAATTCAAGTTTTGTTAAATCTTGAAGAAACTTCGAAAAACTATCTTTATCGATTTCTGTTACCAGATCGTCAAGAAAAAATTTTAGTCACGAATCAAATTTTGTGTAAATCAGAAATAGTTATTTGTTTCACTAGGCTAGAAAATGATCTTTTGGAAAAGCAAGGAAAGTATTGAAATCCGAGCCCGGAGAGCGAGGATTTCAATTTCCCAGCATTTCAAACAGTGTCAAACACGAAATTTTGTGCGCCGACATTTATTAATAGAAATTTATTTTGACTTTTGGTTTGAATTTGAAACGTCATTCCCTCATTTAAGGGAATTTCATCAGCTGAGAAATGGATTGGTAGCACCCCCATTGAAATTAAACGTTTGCAGATTAATTTAAATTCAAACGTTTTTCAGCAATTTTTTGTGGTATCTTTGCTTAATTAATCTACCTTTATTATTTTCAAAGGTCATTGGTCTCCAAATCGGCACACAAGTTAACACAATTGACATTTATGCAGCGATGCCAACTTGCAAAATAAAACCAACTAAACGAAATGTCACGTTTGACTGCCTAGATATTATTCAAAGGTGATTTTCTTGCCGCAAATGAGTAACACAAATCTCATGAAAAATGACGGAGGCGCACAAAAGTACTTTTTTAGGCGACTTAAACTGCAAATGGAATTTTTAGGCCTCAAAAGCGGCCTAAAAGTAAGTCTTTTCTGGCCGCAAACATTTTTGGCCGCTCTATGGTGGCGCCATCTATCCATAGTTTTGCATATTATATCAAGACACCGACATTACCCTCAATTTTATAATTATTTGGGAAAAATCAAATCGACAAACTGCTGTAAAGTGTAACAAAGACGTGTTGAATTATTGAAAATAAACATGTCTAGCAGTGCTGCTGCAACAACATCAAAAAGTACATCAAACCTAATTCATACAAATTGTGAAGCTACACATGCCGAAACTGCAAATGTAAATAAAGAAAATATGAACTTTTCTGAAGGATTCATAAATATTTACAATTATTCAGTTGTTATAAATGATTAAATCAATAAATCAAAAATAAAAATTAATTAACTTGTAAATTTAAAGATGTCACCTAAAAAATCTTGTGTGTATCACGGCCAAAAAGTGCCATTTTGCCCTCGCCTTCTTTCTGGCCTCGGCCAAAAAAGAAACACTTTTTGGCTTTGGTACACAAATAACTATTTCAGACTCAATTAGTTTTGTTATCAAAAAACTTATTATGAATACAGTGGAACCTCGATTATCCGGGGTAATGGAAGGGAAGGGTCGTACGGATAAGTGAAAAACACGGTTAATCGAATCCACTTTTTTAACGAATTGCATACTATATTAGCGTATATCTCTCTATGTATGTCATGTTACCAAGTTTTTAGGGGCTCAAGTACGAAGTTTTTGTTTTTTACGGTTTTACACTTTTTTCGTACGTTAGTTATAAATTTTCTTAAACTGAGGATGTCATAAAAATCAAAATTTTTCTGTTTACAGTTCAGATGATCATCAAATCAACTGCTTCCTTTGCTTGCCTATTTTTTTTTCCTAGCGTCAAAATTTAATTGTCGCTCTCATTGTGCAGGTTGGTGCTCACTTAGAGCACGGTTAATCGAAGTTCCATTGTATTCAAATTCAATAGTGCGGAGTTTACGTCTAGCGATCACCCGGCGCATCCACCATTAGCAAGTATTTTTTTTTGTGGTTTATACGTTTATTTACATGTATCTCAGAAAACTGAAATAGCATGGAACTTCCTAGATCCACAGAAAATGGTATTAAAGATTAAAAAGAGTTCCTTTTATACACATGAAAAGATGTAAAAAGACCCAAACAAACGGATGCGCATTAGCAAATCGCGTTAATGCTCATGCGCCAGAGAACATCTGATGTGATGCAGTGGCGTCGTGTCAACACCAACATTGGTTCTAAAATAAAACCACAATTATGGGACGTGATTATAATCTAGAAACTACGCCCTAGGTTTAAAAATCTTCACTCGCATTGTACTTACCATAACAAAAACGTCCACTACGCATGCGCAACGCACTTGTTTTGTGTCAACTGTCAGAGAAAGTTAGGTTAAAAGAGTAAGTATACAAATTTGTTATTTTAGCAAATTATAAATAATTGTCGCAATTTCAGTAACGATGGGTGATCGCTACAACATTCACAGTCAATTAGAGCACTTACAATCCAAATACATAGGAACTGGACATTCCGAAATCACCAAATATGAATGGTTGGTTAATCAGCACAGAGACAGCTATTCCAGCTATTTGGGACATCCAGATCTACTCAACTACTTCGCAGTTTGTGAAAACGAGTCCAAAGCTCGCGTCCGGTTTAATTTGATGGAGAAAATGTTGCAACCTTGTGGTCCACCACCAGACAAACCAGAGGATTAATCTGTGTAATTGTTCAATAGGTATTAAAAACATTTCTTTATTAAATCTTTTGTATAATAAAAACAAATTTCAATAAACAAAAATCCGAAATGACTGGCTTCTACAAACATTTTTGGCGCGAAAACAGACCAAATAAACAAGTGGTGTCTTTGTAAGAATGTGACTAGAAATACAACTATTACTATGTACAAACGAAATAATACAAAAATGGAAAGACTTTTAGGAACACTTACTTCTTTACTAGTAAAAAGTAATAAGTGACTTAATACTGGGAAGCAGTAAGTGTGGGATAGTACCTGCGGGATTACAAGTAAAGGGTTGTACTCCTGTAAACCCACATATCCTGAAGATATATCCACACTTGCTAAGCTATTATCATGACCCTGTACAAAAAACAGTAAATTTCCCAACCACCAATGCGCCAAAATTAGATTTTCGTTTTTTAGAGTTTTGTGGAAGAGCTGACTGGCGAAAATACACACTGGGACTAGTGCCACGTTATATGGTTTAAGTAATAAGACAATGATGAGGATCCAGACTGGTAGGAATCCTTCCCTTTTCCTAAAAGAAAATGGCAATTTTAACAATATGAGGAACCATATTAGTTGGCCTAACATAAAATGTTCCTTTCCGACTGTCCTAAAAACATAAACCAAAAGGAAAATCAAGAGATCTAAAGTTCTGCCGACTTTGGTTCTGGAAAACACTTTGTTACAATAAAAAGAAAGGCATAAACCGGCGATAAAAATCAATTGTAGAAAAGTGGAGTTCTCTTTCTTCAGCAGCCAGTCTGCCAGATCCGGCTCTCCTGCCCACTTATCCCCCACTTGGTTAATGGTTCTAATGAATCTAAGAGCTGTGGCAAAGATCACCCATTGAACCCAACCCGTCCTTTTGATTACATTTAACATTATAAATGTGTTGGTGAAGAAGTACCAGTACTGGTGCTCTTCCTCCAAAAAACTAGACGACAGGAATATAATAGGATGCAAACATGAGAGCAGCGTCAAATAAGACAAATCAATCATTTTAAAGTCTTTCAAGTCAAAACGAGCTAGATTCCTCATGAGGTTTAAACCAGATAAACTAACAACAATAAGACCAACGTATTGTGGCCAGTCCCAGAATTGTAAGGTCAGTGAAGCCAACAGAAAAACTTGCTCAAAACTATCCCTCTGTTTCAACACAGTGAAATTCTGCAGAATTTTTGTCAACACGACGAGTGCGGTGATTGTCGCAATAACCAGAGAATCCAGCTTTTGTTGACTTGAAGTCTTTTGCAGCCTCTCGCTGATATCCCTCGCGCACTTCTTGTACATCTGCACCGCACTGTCCTTCAGACTCTTGTCGTTGTTTAGTAGAAATAACTCCACAAAGTGGTCGGCAGTCTGGATTACCTCTTCACATAGATCAATTTTCGATCTCAATAAAATAGTGTTGTATTTCAATGCACGCAGATACTCGGCTTCCGAGAGTTGGTGGAGCAAATTGTCTTGAAGTTGGCCAATACTTGTGGCTGGGATGTCAAAACCAAGCAAAACTGCGAGGTTGACGGCAATGTCGATTTGCGCAACAGTGTCGTTTTGGCAGGGCATTCCTAGTATTAATAGTGGTACGTTGGTTTCTGGATAAGTAGAGCCCCCATGTCCTCCGCTGTTCCTCATTCCGTGGTCACCGGTTATCAAGAAAAGCGTGTCTTCCTGGGATTTGTAGAGTTCTTCGATAATTGAATCCATTTCTTTTAATTTGGGCGGGATAAGTGGCGACTTGGGCCCGTACACGTGCCCGATATGATCCAAGCCTGGAATTATTACAAAATTTATTATTTTTTCTACAACAGTTAAAAATTGAGGTTTTAGTAAAAGTGACATTCATATTTCAACACGTGAAAATATGACGCTCACGGCTTGGCCAGGAATACCCAAAGTTACGTAAAAAAACGTGTAAAAATTGGCATTTTACGTTGGGCATTAACAAATTTCGATAAAATTGTGGACTCTGAAACAGTGTGGTGGATGAAGTATTGTAGATAATTCGTATAATAATCATATTACGATTATGATTAAAAATCTCTTTTTTACTACTTTCTATAACTGTTTTAAAAAGTATTATTTGTGAATAAATTCATTGTTAGTAAAAGTAGTAGACTTTTTCATTCCGCACTCGTTGCTGTGTCAAAAAACAAGTTGACTGTGCGACAGCCAATGCCATAGCAACATCACAAATGCACACATCAGTCATCATCCATTGTTTCTTTTGCACGAATAAATGAAATAGTGCAGTCATAGAAAAAGTACACTGTAAAATTCCCGCCTTCGGCTCGTACACGAATGTTCATACTCGTGGAAAATGAGTACCATTCTATGCTCATTGCAAAATATACTAATTTTTTAGATGCTTGTTACTACTGACCCAAGTAATGTAAAATCATGATATCCCAGTCCGTTTTAGCCTCCTCCACTCTGACGTTCCTGGTGACATTATCATCCACCTCCGTAAAGTCCTTCACAAACAACGACGACGTCCCTTCACTCCTTAAAAACGTCTCAGGAAATAACCGCAGCCAAATCTCGTCCCCATAGAAAACGATCTTCTTGCCTTTAGCTTGCGCCCGATGAATGAAACTATCCTCAACTTTCGTCGGACTCGCCAAATTAAGAATAATATCTACAAACTGAGGTACATTTCCAGTAGTCAAGGCTTTAATTCGGGGCAGAGTCACAGTTGGAGTCTCAACTTTAACATGAATGAAGCAACCAGTTTTTTTGTACGTTGTTGTCAGGAATGGAGTCTCCGATTCGGTAATAAAGTCCAGACGCAGGGCGTCAATTATCACAAAGACAGCTCGTTTGAACTTGGGGTGGGCTGCAGTAACGTTGTTTGGAGGTCCCTCGTACGACGGTCTTGCTGGAATTGGAAAAAAGCCGTGCAAATATAGAAGAATCGATAATGTGGCGATTAAATAATAGAGAAACATTATCTCAGTATGAAAATATTTAAGTAAACATTTGAATTTTTAGGTTAACTGTGACGTTTAATTGACACTTGACAGCAGCCGGTTGACTAATGGAATCATGGCCTTCTTGATAAATTAATGAGTGATTCTACGATAAGAGAATTCGCTATCTTAACAAATTTCAAAAATAAAAAAACGTGAATATTATTTGACGATAATATTTTTTGGGTGTTTAAAGACTGACATATGATTCTTATTTATCGAGATTTCATGCGTTTGATTGTACTTTTACTATAATAATTTTATGAAGTTTTTCGATAACTGATAATTTAAAGCAAACCTATACCTTGGGATCACGACGTTGAACTTGGGAAACTTGTTCTCTTAAAATGTTCTTGTTTGATCTTGAGATATTGACCTCTTTTTCTAAAAACAGGTTGCGCTTTCTTAAATCTTTTAAAACATTTTTAAACCATTAAAACATGCTCGCAATCCTTCTTTGCTGACGTCTATTATTCGGTTGCAGCGTTTTTATTTGCTTTTTATATGTTTGAATTTTTTCGGTAAAATACACTTCCATTGGTGATTTGCCAGAAGAGTCATACCTAAAACCATGTTTTTTAAGAAATAAGGGCAAGATTCTTCCGAAAGTTTACCAAAAGTTCAGGGGTTCAGATAGAAATGACGTAGTCTTATCTGGCAATGTCATCAATTGTTTAGAAGAATCATCTTCCATTGCGTTTTCATCTAATGGGATTTTGGTATCTGCATCATCCTTTGAGGTGGTCGCAATAATTTCTTCTCTAATTAAAATTGATGGTATTTTGGACTCCGAATCATCTTTTGAGGTGCTTGGAATAGGTTGTTCTCTAACTGAAGTTGATGGTATTTTGGAATCTGTGTCATCCTTTGAGGTCTTTAGAATAGGTTTTTCTCTAATTAAAGTTGATAGTATTTTGGAAACTATACCATCCTTTAAAATGGTCGGAATAGGTTCTTCTCTAATTGAATTTGATATTTTGGAATTTGCACCATTCTTTGAGGTCTTTGGAATAAGTTCTTCTCTACTTGAAGTTAACTTTAGTTTGCGCTTCGTTCCAGATTTTGGCAGATTCTAAAAAACATATGATACAAGTAATAAGCTAGTGATGGTTTCAATGATTACATTTTGTAAAGTGGGAGATGCTAAAAAAATCGTTGGAACTGAATTTGGGCGTAATCTTGTCACATTTAGTGAGGTTCGATCAAAACAATCTTCTGAAAAATGGACTGAGCACAAAGCACTGTAACTGGTACGTTTCCAGTCAGCTCTTTGCACCACACCTATCCACTTTTGACGCATTTCTGAATTTTTTGGAAACCTGAAACATTATTATAATTATTTTTATAACTACCTCAGGATATCCATGATACGTCTCGTACATATCTATGAAATCAGATCAGATCGAGCGGATGGAGATATATATTAATATTATTTCGCTTTAAGTTATTTTGAATAAGCATGGACCAACTTTTAGTTATTAACTGTTTAATTAAACTACTTATGAATAAAATAAAATCAACACTTGAGACGATTAAGGATCAAAAATTGAAAACTAATAATTCTTTTTTTTTAACATAATTGTGACAAAATTATCTTAGTTTTTATTTTAAATCTAATGCAAATTATGTTATGATAGAGGAATGGCAAACTACGTTTACATCAAATTTTCACAATTTCATTCATTGGTATGAAGGTTAATTTTGATCAACGGGGGTGTGTTGCACCTTTTGGACACTTGAAATCGTTAATTTACCTGGAAAAAGCAATAATTTTACTAAATAAGACTTTCGTTAAAATCTAAAGCGAACTAAAGGAAAAATGTTGACCAATTGGGTGTAAACGCAGGTCCCAATTTTGACGTAATTAATTTGAAAACTAATAATTACTTGATAAAACAGCATTTGTTTCTTTAATTTTAAACAAAATTTTCATAAAATCTAAATAAAAATGACAACTGAAATATTTTTATCACACTTATATTGAAAAAAATTAAATTAGAAAATGGTTCCAAAACCCACACAAATAGCCAAAAATTACACTTTTAAGGCGTCGCGACGCCAAAAGTATCGGTGATAAAGATCAAATTTTTAAAATTTTATCTTATTAAATACCATTTTGAGAGTGACCACAAGTGCTGCCGGACCCTGTATATGTTAGTTTTCAATTGATAGATAATTATTGATAAAAAATTTCAGCCCCACATTGCAATCAATAAATAAAGGTAGTTTTTTAAGGATCAGATTTAAATTTAAAATTAAAAGATTAAAATTTGGATAATTCAAAAACTATAAATTATTATTATAAATCGTAGTGACTAATTTTTTACAAGTTGTTTGAGTCCAATTGTAAATAGACATACCTGCAAAATTTAGTTCAGCAGAGACAAATTGAACCTATTTGAACATTTTTTATCTTTTACCCTCAATTATTAGGGGTTGAATTCTTGTATACATTGTTTGACACAAATGAACATCACTGCAAAATTTCATTTTATAACTACCTTGCCTTTCATCTCAAGTTTAGATTTGATAATGGTTCAAATGGTTTGATTATAATAAAAAAATAATGAAAACTAATGTCAAACTTATTCTTATTAATAATTTAAATAAAATAAAGTCGAAAACTTGAAAAGAAGCACACCAATAACGTCGAAAAGCGAAATAATAATAAGAAAACAGTCACAAAATAAATCGGATTCAAAAACCTCCACACGCTGGATCAGCTGATTTCATCCACGAGGTTTATAAAAGTTAAATTAAAAGTACTCACAGATGATAGGTTATCTTAGAAGCATGGAACTTCAGTTTGTTTTTTATTTGTATGGTTGCAACAACCAGGAGCAACACAAGACACCATTTCTTACCAAGTCCTGCAAGAAACTTCTACGCTTAGATTAGTTAGAGTATAGATAGCCGACTCTATCACTCTCATTTTGATACCGAATCTAGCGCAATCTATAAAAATCTGGCCGTACTATTTTGAAGAGTCTAGACAACAACCACACCAAATGTGGTGTTTGTCTTTGCTAACTAAAACATTGGTTTTTGTCTTTGCTATTTTAAGAATAGGTTTTTATCTTTGCTATTTTTTCTTTTTATGGATTTGATAGAAATTAAAACAAAACAAAATATAAAATAAAACTCTTAACGAAAGTGCAAAACAAAATGCAAGTGCAAATTTGCAGACTCTGCACAAATTTGAATTCCAAGAATCTGTCAACGACTGCTGCGCTTGAATTAAAATACCAAGCGCCACCTAGATCAGAAGCCGGAAACAATAATTTATGTTAAGGCCAGATTTTTATAGATGGAGGTAAAGTAGCTGAAAAGTTCATCCTATGGAGTGCCCGTGCCTTGCTTCTACGTAAACATTGACAAACTCCCGCGTTAACTTGTCAGACCAATATGGCGGCGGCGACGTCACTCTAAATTCGCTCGACTTCCTCTCGTCCTCTCCGTCTTCCATGGAATTTTGGGGTATTCGTCGAAGCTCCCGTGACTTATAAAGTCTAGAAATTTAGTTTAATTAATAAATAAGATTATATACGACCTGATTAATTGCTTTATCAGTGTTTGGATTGCTTTTTTTTGGCGCCACCTCTTTGAACGTAGTGTTTCCACAGAATTGCCAACCTTCACATAGTTAAAATCGAAGTCCCTACATCATTATTGTTTTGGTTGTCAAATTTGACAAAAACTGAGCGATTGTTGATGCTGTTTTAAAGTTAACGCAATTGTGGTTGTTGCAAAATTTTGTTAGTACTGCGCCCTCTAGTGATTTTCCACAACGAAGGACGAAGCCCCATGCCCCACTTCAATATCCTACTCCGCGAAACAGGTGACGCTGACAGGTGACAGTCAGCCAAGAACAGCTAGAATGTAGACAATTTTCGTTTGATTCCAACGTAATAGATGTGTTAAATGATCAATGAGAAAACGAAGTAAAATTATTATTAAAGATTGACATTGTATCCTTGAAGATCAGTCATTGTTACAATGACGATTCAGTCGTACTTAAACCTAGTCCATGAGCATGTGGGTAAGATGTTTGTTTTTACATTTGTCATGCCTGTTAGATAACCAAACATGTTTTTAATTAACGATACAAAGTTGCGATTGTCTATTTATGATGTTTTTATTTCAGTGGAATACATCGACATTGATTATTCATTATGGTTAACATGGTGTTTGGCCCCCTTGCTCATTTCGTTTTTACTTCCAATGGTGATAGCTCTTTTGTTGTACCTCACTGCTGTTATTTTGTATATTTACAAACTACACTGGAGGAGTATCAGGATCACGTTACAAATAGGTGATAGATGGGAGGCTGCAAGAAGAACAACGGCGGCTGTATGGGATGCTCATGGCTGGATTTGGCATGGTAAATACACACAGATTTTAGACTTAAGAGGGGAAATTACCACTAACATAAGTTTTTTACATTCTGTTCCAATGTTCTGTGTCCAAGATAATCCGTTATTTAGCCCCGTTTCGTAGTTTTGTATTTTAATCTTGACTTTAACGTTAACATAACTTGATGATTTGCCAACGTTATAAAATGAGCAGTTATTATCAGTTAATGTTCATCCATCATACGGCACATTAATCACGTACTTCACCTAAATCACGGTTTTAGATAAAAAGAACATTGCTAGTCTTGCTAGTCTGAATTTTTAGAAATGACTAATTTTAATCGTGAAGGATGTTGGCACCTAGAAATGTTTTTATAGTTTATTTAGTTGTATTCATAGGAAACAAAAAATAGTACTCTAGAATAATTACTTTGAAAAAAAAATTGTAAAAAAAAATTTAATTATGGAAACTTTCCGAGTTTTGGATAACATTGGGTAATATTTGAAAAATTGTGTACGCTGAATTAAAATGTGGCGTCGGTTTCTTTCTCATCCTCATTTTTGTTTTGTTTTTGGAAAGAAACAATTTTGCTTTAAAAATTGTTGAATAGGAACTAATGTAGTCATTGAATAGTTTTTTTGTATAAAATGTGGTAATAATGATAACACTAAGCCCGTTAAATTCAAATTTGACACTATTTTAGCTATATCATTCCTCGTTTTTCTGTTTTTTTGAACTCCACTAATGTTGCAAAACTGAAACTATTTTTTGCTCCTTTGCAAAAAATGAGGGCGCAATGGTAAAATTATGAATAGCTGAATGCAAATATAACATTGTTTTTGATGTAGCACTGTCCATTTGCATTATGTCAATTAAAAAATTCTCTTTTATTTACTGATAAAAGTTTTCATGGGCTTTAATGTGACGCTTATAAGAACTTTAAGATTTCTACTTTGATCTGAACACATCTTTAATTCTATACAAACCCCCTTTAAGAAATAACTTGCGTTTTCAAATATGTGGAATAAAATGAGAAAAAAAATACAATTTGCGCACAAATTTCACGACTAGAATATTGAAGCATTTTAGCAAAAAACACAAAAGGGAACTTTATGCAATTTGAATGTTGGAAAACTTTATGATATCTATATTATATTGTTACATCATAATTAAAATACCCTTTCGATACAAAATCAGTTTTGAGTGAGCACATAAGTAAGCAAAATGATAAAAATTTTCCTTCGTGAATACAATTTTGTTTCATATTTCGGGAACTGTGGTCCACATCTTTGACAGTCTGCTTGTTTTTCTTCTTATGGACTGATGAACAAAACGCGATTGGTTGAGAAATACAGTTTGAATGTCTATGCAATTTTTAACATTTTTTTGCATAGGACAATATGCGGTTTGAACTTCTAGGAAAGAGAATTTCACAAAAACACAATGACGCTAATATCTTAATCTATGAAAAAAAATGGACAAATTGCACTGCTCCTCAAATGATAAAATTAATAATAATGATGATTATTACATTCCACTATGTTAAATTTTTGGTCAAACAATTTTTATTAATTAGAGGCTAATACCACAAAATGACTCTCAATAAAATATTTCGTTTAAATTAGATGGCTAAACCTGTACAACTGCACTGTAATCTTCAACTTTGCGCCACTGTAATTAACTCATCAAGATCGTTACGTTCAACATTGAAACTTGTTTTTAATGAGAATGCAACTAATTTCTGATTTATTTGAAAACTGTATAAAGTTTTTCTCATTAGGTGCTTGTCTGTAATGATGGAGTTTTATTATGCAATCATTTCCTGACAAAGGAGTAGTAAAGTCACCTTTATACAGACGTATAAATAAAGCAAAAAAGGGTCTAAATGATGGTCAAAACTACTTTACATAATTCAATTCAACGACTGATAAATTGACTTTGGCATCTTGGGTTTTATAAATGAAAAATTTTAATAGTGTTAACTTGAATATTCGAAGTGCCTGAAACTAAATTAAATAAAAATAAAATTACATAAATATCAAAACTAAAGAGCTGAACTTGAGTTGGCAAGGAATAATCTAAAATAATTTTTCTTTCACTGGTATTTTCAATTACTAACAACATTAGTGAATAATTAACACATGTTTTAAGCCAATATCTTAAACTTGTTTAACAAGTGATTATTAAATAATGTAGCATTGAACCTTGCGCTTTGACTATAGGTGTAAATACGTGTTTAATGTTCGATAAACCATTAAAGGTATCAAGTTTTAAGATTAAATTAAGATAAGACATAGGCATAAACCTAAGAACATTAATGCTTCTTTTAACGCCGAATAGTTCTTGTATTTAATAACCACCATACAAACAACAATAACGTCTAAATAAAGAGAAAGGTCAATGAGACACCAACTACCATTACAATTACTGTTAATGTATGTGTGTATAAATGATGATGTTTTTTGCATGAATAATAAAAAAACGCTTGAAAATTTAGCTTCCAAAATATTGTTACGAGAAGATTCTGGAAGCTTCGAGCGCCAGCGCTGGAACGTTCCGCTCTGCTCTAGAGCGAGCGATTCGTGGAATAATTCTTATTCATACGCGGAACTCCCGAATATTCTCGCAGCGCTCCAGCATTAGGCTAGTGGTAGGGGAATATCTGTATATAGGGGAGTAGTGATAGGATTGTAGATAGTCTAGTATTTGGAAATCCTGAAAAGTGTTGTAATTGTGAAGTACGAGAGTGTTCATAGTGCACAATAAAATTGTTATTGTTACAAGCGAGACTTTTGATTTTTCGGCCAACGTGACAACTGGTGTCAGAAAGTGGGATCCCGTCCAGCATTGTGATCGAGAAAATTCTGGAATTTTCGATCGGAAAATTCGTGACATTACCGGACTGTGACATTGTTACTTGATTGTGGACAATTTTTATGCCTGTTCAAACCAGACAGCAAGCCGCAGAAATGGAGGCGCTGCAAGAATTGATGGCTTCGATGATGGCGAAAATGGACACACAACAAAAATTGATTACGAATTTAGAAGAAAAAAGACAAAGAGAAAAACTGGAAGAAGAAGAACGAAGACAAAATGAAAAACATGAAACAGAAGAAAGAAGACAAAGAGAGAAACTAGAAGAGGAAGAAAGAAGACAAAGAGAGAAACTAGAAGAGGAAGAAAGAAGACAAAGAAAAAAACTAGAAGAGGAAGAAAGAAGACAAAGAGAGAATGCAGAAATCTTGAACCAGCTTAAAGATATGGAACAAAACATGAACGTAACTATTATGGTTAAAGTCGACGAAATTCAAAAAGAGGTAACAGAGCGGTTAGGAGGCGTTGAGGGAGAACTACAAGGCGTCAAAGAGGAAGTGAAAGATTTGGAGCGATTCAAACAGCAGGTGGAAGACGAGTTACTGCGCTTAAGGCGTCAAGTTCCAAATAGGACCGGCCTGACCACAACGAAAGAAATGAAACCCCCGACTTACGATGGGTCGACTTCACTGGATAATTACAAGCTGCAATTCGAAGTGGCGGCCAAACAAAATGGATGGTCGGAAGAAGAAAAATCCTCATTTCTGATAGTTTCCTTGAGAGGGGCGGCTCTGGACTTGCTAGAGACAATTCCAGGTCGAGACAAAGAGCGGTACGACCAGCTGATGGCAGCGTTAGAGGCCAGATTTGGAAACCAACACCTGCAGCAAGTATACGTCTCGGAGCTCAAGACGCGGCGGCAGAGAACTGGAGAGTCTCTGCAGGAATTTGAGGCAAGCGTCAAGCGCCTTGTTTTGCTCGCCTACCCTTCGGCTCCGGCGAATTTTGTGGAACAACTAGCTGTGGATACGTTCCTGCAAGGGATTCGAGATCCAGAAATACAAAGAACGGTCCGACTGGGCAGCTATCACTCCGCAAAAGAAGCTCTGGTGCGCGCTCTAGAGGTGGAAGCCGTTTTCAAGAGCTCTGTGAACGTCCCCGATTACCGACGAATTCGAGGTGTGGGTATTGACGAAGAAGAGGCAACACCTACCGCTTTCGTCACGAAAGCCGAGCTAAACGACATCCTCAAGGAAAACAGGGAGCTACGGATGGCACTGAAGCAGCGAACTAGCCAGACCTGCTATCGTTGCGGAAAACCAGGCCATTTTAAACGTGACTGTAGGGTTGTTCTTAGGAACGACCAGAACGGTCCCCAGTCACGTCCTCAGCAGTCGGAAAACTAAAGCCCAGCAGTGTCAAGGGGCACACACTGGCTGGGGAGAGCACAAGCCCCAAAGTTATTTCCGTTATGCGTTTGAAGAGGAATTTTGAGAGTTTGATAATTGAAGGAAGTGTGAATGGGAGAAAAGTGAAGATGACGGTCGACACCGGAGCCATGGTTTCCCTTGTGAGAAAGGACATGTTGGACAACAGGACATCTCTGGAAACAACGAGTGCTATTTTAAAAACAGTCACGGGAGATGTCGCCACAGTAAGTGCCGAGGCAGAGGTCACGGTCCAGTTGGGAGGTATGAAGTTTCGGCATCGGGTGCTGGTGGCAGGAATTGAGGATGAGATGATCCTGGGAATGGATGTTATTGGACGACATGGGATTTCCTTTAATCACAACGAGAAGATCCTCAAGATTGGAACCGAAAGCTTTGTGTTATCGACCCCAGAAGTAAAAGAAGATGGAGTGAAAGCGTACTTGTGTGGATGGGAACAGCGAGAAAGTGATAAGTGTGCGTTTAGGAAGTAACTTTGGGAGCTGCGTTGGAATGATTGAACCAACTAGAGACATGACAAAACCAATTCTTGTTGGAAAGACACTAGTAAAAGTGACGAAAGAAATACCTGTGCGGGTGGCGAATATCAACCCTACTCCAGTCACGATCAAGAAGGGCGAACTAGTTGCTGTGTGTGTTCCGATCTCCAGAATAAGTGACGCACAGCCATCAAAGAAAAACGTGAAGACCGTGAAAAAGTTAAAGCTGGAGGTAGACACGAGTGACCTTTCTGAAGAAGAGGCTCTTAAAGCGCAGGCTTTCATCAAGAAGAATAAGGACGTGTTCGCCGTTGAGAATGAACCATTAGGAAGAACGAACATCGTTCAACACAGAATCAATACGGGCGACCATCAACCCATCAGACAGGCACCGAGAAGGTTACCGTGGGCGAAGCAAGAGCAGGCCGAACAGTTGGTAAAATCCATGCAAGAAGAAGGGATTATTGAAGAATCCAACAGTCCTTGGTCTTCGCCGGTTGTGCTCGTAACCAAGAAAGACGGTAGTACAAGATTCTGTGTGGATTACCGAAAACTCAACGATGTTACCAAGAAAGACAGTTTTCCATTACCCCGGATTGACGACACTCTCACAACTCTGTCAGGGTCGACGTGGTTCTCAACCTTAGACCTGAAGAGTGGATATTGGCAAGTGGGACTTCATCCCGAAGACAAGGAAAAGACAGCGTTCTCCACGGGAAGTGGCCTGTACCACTTTACGGTTATGCCTTTTGGGCTTTGCAACGCACCCGCTACATTCGAAAGACTAATGGAATGTGTGTTGCGAGGATTGACGTGGACAACTTGTCTGGTTTATTTAGACGACGTTATGGTCATGGGTAAAAACTTCGATGAACACCTGAAGAACCTTCAAGAAGTGGTAGACCGGTTTAGGGGTGCCAATTTAAAACTTAATCCGAAAAAGTGCCATCTATTTCGGAAGAAAGTGGAGTTTCTGGGGCATACGGTGTCATCTGAAGGAATCAAGACCTGCGAAGATAAGATTCAGGCGATTAAGGAATGGCCCAGACCCAAGGACAAGCACGATGTGAGAAGTTTTATTGGACTTTGCACGTATTATCGGCGGTTTGTAGAAGGTTTCGCCAACATTGCTGCACCTCTGCACAAACTAACGGAAGCAAAGGCATCATTCAACTGGACATCAGACTGCGAAAGCAGTTTCAAGCGGCTGAAGTTAGCTTTGTGCACTAGCCCGATTTTGAGCTACCCCAGGACTCATGGAAAGTTCGTCTTGGACACAGATGCCAGTAACATCGGCATTGGAGCGGTGTTATCGCAGGTGCAGGATGGAGAAGAGAGAGTGATCGAGTATTACAGCAAAGTGTTGAGCAAGCAAGAGAGAAATTACTGCGCTACAAGAAAGGAATTGCTGGCCGTTGTAAAATCCGTAGAGCATTTCCACAAATACTTGTTTGGCCACGAGTTCTTGATAAGGACTGATCATGCTGCCCTCACGTGGTTACTACAGATGAAAGACGCCGAAGGACAAGTGGCTAGGTGGATTGAGCGGCTGCAGCAATACCACTTCAAAATCAAACATCGACCAGGAAAGCAACACAATAACGCTGACGCTCTCTCTAGAAGACCTTGCAAGGATTGCAAGCAGTGCGCGAAGATTGAAGGGCCATTGCCGATAAACAGGATGGTTATCGGTTGTGATGATGACTGGACTACGGAGAATCTTCGGAAGGATCAACAGGCGGACCAGGAAATTGGGCCACTGCTGGAGTGGAAGGAAGCGGATAATGGAAGGCCGCGTTGGGAAGATGTCTCGGAAAAGAGTCCAGGGTTGAAGGCGATGTGGGCGCAGTGGGACTCACTGCGAGTAGAAAATGGGGTACTGAAAAGGGCTTGGGAAAGCGCAGACGGGAAGAAAGTAACCTCCCAGTTACTAGTGCCCAAGAATAGAGTTCCCCAAGTACTCAAGGAGGTCCATGACGGAACATCAGGCGCTCACTTCGGAGTGAACAAAACCTTAAGTAAGATTAGGCAGCGGTATTACTGGGTTGGCTGCCGGGAAGATGTCGAACGATGGTGTAGGAGATGTTCAGTTTGTGGGGCGAGCAAGGGACCTCGAACGCGAACTAAAGGAGGCATGAAACAATACAACGTGGGAGCCCCGTTCGAGAGAATCGCTCTAGATGTGGCCGGGCCATTTCCAAAAACTGATGACGGCAACAAGTACATCTTGGTTGTGCAGGATTATTTCAGTAAATGGCCGGAAGCGTATGCCCTTCCCAACCAAGAAGCCACTACAGTAGCTCGAGTCCTAGTGGATAATTTCTTCAGCAGGTTTGGAGTTCCACTCGAAATGCATTCCGATCAAGGAAGGAATTTTGAGTCTGGCGTTTTTCAAGAGATGTGTAAGCTGCTGGGAATTAGGAAGACTCGAACCACACCCTTGCACCCGCAATCCGACGGCATGGTCGAGAGATTCAATCAGACGATGGAGGAACATCTGTCCAAGGTAGTGGAAGAGCACCAGAGGGATTGGGATCGTCGACTGCCCTTGTTTATGATGGCCTACAGAGCTGCCATTCATGAAACCACGGGAGAAACACCAGCGAAGATTGTGTTTGGAAGAGAGCTGCGTCTCCCTTGTGATCTTCTGCTTGGTTCGCCTGGGGCGGAGCGAAGGGAAGTACCGGAATTCGTCGACAACCTGAGGGAGACCCTACTGGATACACACCACCTTGTGAGGCAGAGGATCAAAATGGCTAGTGACAGAATGCGGTCCCGATATAATGTGACGGCTAATCATGAAGGATTCAACGAAGGAGACTTGGTGTGGTTATTCAACCCTCGACGAAAGAAGGGCCTATCTCCGAAGTTGACACCTACATGGGAGGGACCGTATAAGGTGATCAAGCGGATCAACGACGTGGTGTATCGGATCCAACGCAGCGCCCGTTCAAAGATGAAAGTGGTTCATCTAAATAGACTTTGTAAATATCACGGAGAATCAGGTGTTTGGTCTGATCGGGACGATCAGAACTAAGAGGGGGGCAGTGTTACGAGAAGATTCTGGAAGCTTCGAGCGCCAGCGCTGGAACGTTCCGCTCTGCTCTAGAGCGAGCGATTCGTGGAATAATTCTTATTCATACGCGGAACTCCCGAATATTCTCGCAGCGCTCCAGCATTAGGCTAGTGGTAGGGGAATATCTGTATATAGGGGAGTAGTGATAGGATTGTAGATAGTCTAGTATTTGGAAATCCTGAAAAGTGTTGTAATTGTGAAGTACGAGAGTGTTCATAGTGCACAATAAAATTGTTATTGTTACAAGCGAGACTTTTGATTTTTCGGCCAACGTGACAATATTAATTCATTTCAATACAAAAATATCGTCTGGTTGTTGTTTACCTTCCCAAATGCTGACTAATTTTAATAAATAAATAAAAATTTAAATTTTAAAAATAGATTAAGGTTAAATGTTATTAACATTTACATGACGAGTTTTGTACAAGTTTGTTTTACATTTTGCGCATTGGGCTATTCTAAACTAACTTGGTCCTGTTAAAGATGCATAGCGGCGAAAATGCCTCTATTGATCAGAAAAACTTAATTTATTGATTTCACAGATCGCTAGGGACTAACGAAGGATTAAATATTTTGAATTTTGAGCATTAAACGACAATCCGAAATTTTAATGGTGTGTCTAACTGAGTTATATTTCGACCTTAGGCGATTTTGAGCACAGTTTATAATTAAGCGTTAAATTCTGCTTAAAATGAACTAAAATACTTCAGTTTACTCTATAAATATATAAGATGTTGGCATAATTGTAAAAGTTTGACAACAACCCGAAATTTCGCTCAGTTATTTTTCGATTTAGGGTGATTTTGAGCACAGTTTACGATTCAGATTGAGTTTCCCCAGTATTCGTAAAATTCAAATATGACCAAACATTGAGAGGGATTAATTGCCGTCATAGGATTCGAAAATGGGCAATTTTATCGTAGGTTTTAACATAAATTTTAATCGCATTAAAGTGATAATAATAAATTTTAATTGCACTTTTAATTTATGATTTGGGGTTCAGCTTATGACATAGGTATCATTAAATGTAATGTAATTGTAAATGAAGCATAAAACTTGTGTTGATTGTTTAGACTCCACTTGATGTGACGCCTCTGCTAGAACCAAAAGCTTCAATCAACTGAGTTGTGCGTCTGCGCATTATGAGCTTGCTAATGCGCATCCGTTGGTTTGGTTGGATTTAGACAAATATGATTTCGATTTTACGGGCTGTAATTACACAAAAGTTAGGAAAATGACACATTCCGGTAATCGTAAAAAATCGAAGTTTCCTAACAAACGTTTCTGTCAAAGTGACATTTTATGGATCTGTCAAGTTACTTTGAGTTCACACTGGAAAGCAAAATTGGGAGTGTTGAATCAAAACAGACATTAAAAATGAAATTACGAATAAAAATAACTGTAAATCGATATAAAATTAATTGCTCTCTGAAAAAAATGTTTTATGTTGCTAATTAAATTTTATTACAATAAACATCTATAAAATGATAGTAGAACTACCTGTGTTTTAATTTCATATTGTTCTTAATTTTATTACAGTAAACACCCATAAAGCCACACTAGAACTACGCAAAAAGGAAGCATCCTGAGTCTATACAAGTCATGAACAAAAATAAGAACTCAGGAAAAGACATAGCTGTAATACTAAAATAAGTTTTGGTATTGTACAAAGTGAAACTAGATTTTCGTGAGAATTTCTAAGTCGTGATTAGTGGCTAAAAACATGCGGCCTGAACACAATTTGTCATTATTTGAAAACAGTTTTACAGAACCTATTGATTATACTTATAATAAAGTTAAAACTAATGAAGCATTTTATACAAGTTGTAATAAAAAGAGCGAATAAACTTTTTACTATTAAGTTTTTGATATGAAAAGTTGGATATTTTCCAGCATTTGTACTTACATCTTATCTATGTATTATCAGAGTAACAAAAAAATCAAGCATTTCGTAAATAGATACATATTATACATGTTTATTACATTTTTTTGACATTTGATAAAATTTTATTTGAGAAGGTTCTGTATGTACTGTATGTACATATCAGCAAAAGTCGAAGGTTTTAATGTATTAAGTACGTTCAGCATTTAGTTAATTTACATTTATAAAAATATGATTTTGTTGAATTTAATCTACCCTGTGTTGCACTTGAAACGAATAGATACAAGTTCTTAACTCATAACATTTTTGCTAAATACTTACTCAGGCAGTTCAAAAGGCTAATATTTTGGTGGAATAAACTAAACTCGACTTGCTGCAACATTTTAATAAGACCACTTTACCAAGTTCTGCTTCCTTTTACAGATGTAGATCACATTTATTAAGAAAAGTTGCTCAGAATCAAATTTTTCAAATTTGAAATTTTACACTAAGATAGGAAGAGGGCAAAATTTTACGTAGTTTTATTATGATGGCAGATTACTTTTACATAACATTACATTGTATGAGTAATATTCGAGGTGACTCTCATGGTGATTTAAATAATGGTAATTAATAAAACTACATAATTGACTAGAAGTTAAGTACAGTGCAACATTTAATGTTCAAATTAACCTTTGAATCAAAATATATTATCTAATAAAAAAACATTTTTTAAGGACCTGAATTTTGATTTGTAGTTAATTTTTTCTGTGGTGGGTTTGTGGGCGCTAAAATTTTTAAACTTGCTTTTTTGGTGTGTACATAATTTGATTATATTGTTAGTAAAATCTATTGAATGACAAATTAGACTGTCGTGAAATATACTGTCAATGTCAGACATTAAAGCGTTTCTAAAAACGTTTAGAAAAAACTGCGAAATTGACGTTTTTTTATTGTTATTGTTTCGTTTTTTATGAAACATCAATTTTGACTCATCTCTCCTGCCACTGAAAGCCTGAATTACAAGTAAACTAACATTCATACTAAAATTTGTACGTGCTGGACTGAGTAAGCCAGCTACAGGAAAAATTAATTATACCTAAGATTAAACAATAAACAGTTTAGCTTATTTGTATCTTAAATTGCTGTTTTTTGAATACATTTTTGTTTAAACAATAAATCGTTTATCTGGTCTGTGTACACAATAATAATGTTATTGCACGCTTTATACACGGATAACATTCAATCAGGACCTATTAATGTCCATTGTAATAAATGGCATTAAATTAAAAAGGTAATATTTCCATTTAAAATCAATCGTAGATAATACTTTGTAAATCACAGATGTTAAATGTCTCTTAATGACTCATCCAATAAAACACAGGCCTACAATTTATGTCATATTCCAAAACCTGAAAAGATGCTTAATATCTTTGAAATTACTATAGATTGAAAAAAACGGTCTGCGCCATAGTTTTTCTCGCGCTTTGTTCCTTTAGAATCACCCCTAAAAAAATCTCACTCATTCGATGATAATTTTTGTACAGGGTCCGACAACACTTGTGTCCACCCCCAAAATCGTCTTTAATTTAAAGATAAAATTTTGAAAATTTGCATACGCTCACAGTTGACAAAGCTCTAGAAGCTGACGCAAAAATATGTTTATTATCACTAATAGTTTTGGCGTCGCGACGCCTTAAAAATATAATTTTTAGTTAATTGTGAAGGTTTGTGATATCAACCCCTAATTTAATTTTTTTCCAATATAAATGTGTTAAAAATATCTCAGTTGTTATTTTAGATTCAATGCAAATTGTCTTCAAAATTTGAGAAAAAAATGCTGTTTTATCAAGGTAGTTTCCAATTTCATTACATCAAAATTGGGAACTACGTTTACACCCATCTGTCAGCATCTTGTGTCAAATGACATCTATCCTTTGGCTTACTTTAGATTGTAACAAAAGTCTTCCTTGGTGTTAATCAAAATTAGCCTTTATAAGATTGAATGAAGTGACTTGTGAAATTTTGGTGTAAACGTAGTTTGTCGCTGCGCTGTCATAATTTTGAAAACTAACTTAATAAAACAACGTTTTCTTCGCAAATTTTAAACACAATTTGCATTAGATTTAAAACAAAAACTCAGATATTTTGTATCACAGTTATGTTGAAAAAAAATTGAATTTGCGAATATTTCCGCAAAAACTCAAAAATCAAAATGAAAATTATACTTTTTAGGAGTCGCGACGCCAACCAAACCGTGATAAAAAACAAATTTTTGCATCAGCTTCTAGAGCTTTATCAACTATGAGCGTATGCAAATTTTCAAAATTGTAACTTTAGAATTAAAGACGATTTTGGGGGTGGACACAAGTGTTGCCGGACCCTGTATATGTATTTTGTTTGTTTGGTTGCCACTCTTAAACTATTTGATCTGCCGATCTGAGATTTAGACAGTTGATAGATTTTGAGCTGCTCTTTTGATTGATGTAATAATATAACTCTTTCACCCTAAAAAACATGAAGACCCTTTGAAAACATATTTCGGTCAATGTCTCGTTTATTTGTGAAGCAAACTCAAGTTATTTTTGCTCATTTAACGCAGAACCCAAAACTGGGCGTATTTTTAATATATGTCAACAATTAACTGAGAGGGCAAAATTTTTGAAGGTTCGAAAATATCAGTGCTGAATTAACCATCGTTTTTCTCGCGCTTTTAGAATTCGCTCTCAAATACCCAAAATTCGATGGGCGATTTTTTCGCGAAAAAGATTCATGACTAAACAACATTTTTGGAGCAAATTTGCGTTATTATGGCTCATTTTACGCAGAGTTTTGCGTGGATTTCAAATCTGAAATTTTTAATGCTTCATATCTTCAAAACTACGACAGATAGATATTTTCATCTTAATAGAAATAATATACAAGGTGAGTCGTCTAATAACGGGACCCGAGATCGGGTTAGTAGTAGATCGTAGTTAGAGCATTAAATATTCTTAAGTAAATAAAACGTGATTAAAACACGAATGCAATATAACGTTTTATCCACAAGCGTAAATTACTCGAAATTAAAAAAAAGTGACATTTAAATGGTACACAAAATGTACCTTCCTTGATGTGGATAAAACGTTTTTTTGTGTGTGTCACACAGTGGAAAAAATGTTAGTTAAAACAGTTTATAAGTGTGAGAAAAAGTCGATTTAAAAGTTAATAATTGTGGATAAATTGATTTAAATTGTATAACTTTATTAGAACTTTTGAAAGAAATGTAGGCGTAACAAATGTGTTTTCGCATCACATATTTAACCCCGTTTATACCCATAAGTAAGTAAATTCAAAATACATACAAAAAAATCACTTTTTTGTGATTTGTTAAGTTCTAAATTCAAATAACTTTTCAGTTGTACAGCCGTGTCTAAAATGCGTAAGTGTATATTTACCAAAAAGTTTATTTAATCTAAATGACATGTTATGCAAGATGTCACTATTGATTTATTTATAAATTCATGATTTTAAAAAAATGTTGCAGTTTCAGATAGATTTGTGTAAAGAAGCTGATTCATTAGCCTGAGTACAGTACGCGCCGGACTTGTGGATCTTTCCCATGGTAGTAAATGAGAGTGCTTCCACTAACCGAAATCGTCTCGGAAATTGCTACTGTTTGCTGCTGAAGCCGCAATTTATGTTGCGAAAGTGCGTATCGTTCGGACGTTCTCCATCTCTACCTGATCAAAATTTGCTGAAGTAACGTTCGGTTCTATGCTGGTTCGATAGATGCAGCCCCCGACAAATGTCTGCTGATTCGGTGCGTGCAGTGCGATCGGGTCCGGCTAATGGAAGCTATACTTTATAGTTTGTTAGGTAATTTTCTATTAAATAGACGGTGGCCAACAGAAAGGAAACATGAGGGGACCAAATTTATTAGTGGAATTTGTATCACTACTCGACTGGGTACGGATGAACACGTTCTGAGCAAAATAAAATAACTTTTATTTACAATCTATCAACATTTTAAAAGTAGGAAAGTGAGCTATTATCTCCAGTACCTATCAACTGGTCGAAAATGCCCACTTCCTGACCTCCACATGCCAGATAACTAGATTTTGAGAGAACAGTAGGCGAAACCACTGGAATTGACGTTTTTAAAATAAATGTCAAATATTTATTACCTCGAATTGGTCTCGTGTTGGTGTTGTGTTGAATTGTAGTGTCTTCTAATCCTGCAAATGATGTAAAATTTAAATACAATGAACATTCGATATAGTCACCCTGTCTGGAAACATTTTTTTTTTAAGTTGCTTTTATCAAAAATGTTGATTATATCGAAATAGGTAAATAATATTTTAAAAATAATATTCTGGTAAATAAAAAATAGCCACTTTATACACCGATATACACAAAATAACCACAGAATGTACCAACAGAAACGAAAAATCAATAATAAATAATTATGAAATTTGGGACAAAGTAAAGAGCATAAACAATAACGAATCACAAATTAAAGACAATTTCTGACGGTACCTCAATCAGAATCTATACAAACAAAGAGAGGAAAAATAGTAAAAAATTGTTATTAGTGTTAATAGACAAACAGCGAAAAATTAACAATAAAAGACAAGAAACAAACATTAAAGAAATACCTTACAAATACTAATATAGAAAACTACGAAGAATACCAATTGTCAAGAGCAAGAACAAGTAGTAAGGTAAAACAAGAAAAGGAAAGAACATGGAAAAAATTTAAGAAGAAAATAGCAGAAACATCTTTCAGAACGATAAACACTGTCTCTTCTGTTTTTGCATTTTTAACACGTCTATTTTAGCGACTGACAGTTGATGTGATTATATCGAATGACAGAAACTAAATTAGTTGACTATTGGGAGCGCGCATAAACGCCGGTGGCGCCCTCGTCCGGCAAAACTGTTCTCTTTTTACATATACACAAGATTATTTTTGTACAGGTTAAAGTTGTTTACAACTCAATAGTGTTGTATTTAAACAACAAATAGTTAAATTCGTAAAATGCAGCCAACGAAAATAGGCTCCGGATGTGTTAGTTTTACAAATTGTTGCATAGTGTGATGTCACAACAATTATTCAAACACCGATAAAAACACAAAATTTTATAGTTTTCCGTACAGACCACATGAACAAGACCGGCGAAAACAATGGATAAATGCCGTTAAGAGAAATACGTAAGTGAAATTTTGAAAAGACGAGTTCAACTAACTTCAATAATTGTTAACATTTATAGGTTTAACAGCAAATGCGCTTGGGCACCCAAACCCTATTCGAGAATTTGCAGTCAGCATAGTAATGTAATGATTAATGTTCCAAAATTTGTAAATTCAAGTACTCAATTCAAGTCTAATGATTTTGAAAAATCGTTTTTATTTGAATGTGAATATTATGGTAATAATGAAATTGCAACATCATGCAACATACCTGTAAATAACAATTTCAAAAGTTACGTAAATAAATGCATTGGTCCAAATAAGGAAGAAGATGTGTGTGCAGGCTTTCATGGTTTTTCTTCTACAAAAACTGATGAACAGATAACTAGCTTGAAATACTTGAAATATTTTGTCATTACTAAGTATTACAACACATGGAAATGACAAAATTTGTCTTAAAGATAAGTTATTAATATTTTTAATGAAAATGAAACTTGGAATTTCCTATTCTGCAGTAGGAATGTTGTTTGGAGTTCATAGATATACTATTCAAAGAATATTCATCGCACTATTGGAAGAACTAGCACAGAAGATAAAAAATTATGTTTTTTGGCCTAGCAGAGAAATTGTGTCAAGAACAATGCCAGAAGTTTTTAAAATCAAATAGCCCAATTGTCGTGTTATCTTTGACTGTTCAGAAATACGAATTCAACAACCAGGACCTATAGATCATTGCATTTATACTTATTCACATTACAAAGGCACTTTTACTGCTAAATTTTTAATTGGAATAACTCCGTGTGGATTCATATCATTTATATCTGATTGTTATGGTGGTCGTTCTAGTGATGGTTTTATAACTAACTCTTGCGGAATCCTAGAACTTTTGGAAAAAAGCCGTTCTTTGTTAACCTACAATAAAACTTCTTTAGAATGTCAGTAACCAAAAAATGTTGTAACAAACCTCAAGTTCCACGGAGTACTTGGCCTTAGTACTCGGTCGTAGTTGTTCGGTGAATAAACTTAACAGTTTCAGATCCAAAATGAAGTTCGATTTCCATACCTAATAAATATCTAAAACACTACTTAAACACCACAAAAACACACAAACAATCACAAAAACATTACAATCGTACACCAACCAGTGACGATTTATATGTAAATATTTCAGCTGTCACTTGTAGGGGGCGCTATATTTAAAATCCGCGCGCTCCCAATAGTCAACTAATTTATATTGATATATTAAAGGTTGCTTATATCAAATGTTTCTTATATCGAATGTTCACTGTACTTTGGACATGGCCGACTATTGCATTTATACGATTGTGAATAAAATAGTATACAAACCTTGGCGGAAGTTATATACCTGTCTCTTGAGGAATTGTTGAAACTTCCGAGAGGAATCTTGAACTTTTCGCCTAGGTATGAAATCTACAAATTAGTTTTTTTAATTTTACTCAGTGAAATTAATTATTTTAATTAATTACTCTTATCGAAACAAGTATTGTGTGTTCATACAGTGTGCAAACATTAATCATAATTTAGTCAATTTCATTTCGCTGTGTTGCATAATAAATCCAGTGTAGTTTAAGTTAATTCATAAATTTGTCGCATTGTTGCCAACTGCTCCTGATAAAGCTGTTACATTAACCCTAACAATAGTGTGGGAATAGCTACAGAAGCTGGTGCACAAATTATTTATCGTACTTGTTGAAAGATTGTTTTACCGGAGAAATGTTTCTTTGTCTTTTCATCCAAATAGAGGTTTCTCTAAAACATTTACATAACAATTTGCTTACAAAAAAAATCGTCTTTTTAATTAATTACACTTTTTTAAAATGTTTTCAAGAAAATTTTAACTGACCGAGGCTTATGCTGGGACGATTCCACACCGAAGACGCGCTGGGGATGCCACTCTCGAGTCCCTTTGTTTCCAAGAGAACATAATAGAATGTTATAAAGCGATAATCATTATATGACTCCCTTGTTTGATCTTGGATGATGATTTACGATCTACCAAGAAGTAAACCGAAGTTGTCAAGTTGACCAAAGACGTTGCCAAGATCTCATTTATCTTAAATTCGAAATGCGTACAATGGGTTCCGGTTTGTGTTAATTTTAGAATTTCATTTCGTGGCTGTTGGTTATTACTGTTTATTTCCTGATACATTTTGCACGTAATTAAAGTTAATTAATTAAGCGCTGATTACCTCTAATCACAATGTGGTTGTAATAACATGTAATGAGGTTCTTACAAGGCTTCATTTGATAGTTTTTAGAATGACAATGGTAATAGATAAAGAACAACACAATATGAGAATTTTAGCAAAATATACACAATATGACATAGAATTTTGACATCCTTTGAATTGCTTTAATTAAATTAGATGATGTTTGAAATTCGTTGGGTTAATCGAAAACGTGTTTTTTTAATGTTTCAAATCTTTCAGATTATAATCGATTCATTTCACTACTTCTATTTCTTGTTCAGCGTGTCCACGAGTTATAATGAGCCAGACTAAATGCGAAATGCAACCCAACATACACTTTCATAACAAATGCTAAAATGCTAAACTGTAAATCAAAAATAAGAATGTACCAACGGCATATCTTCCTAGATTTAAAAGTAAAAGCGCTGGTTGTTTTTTTCTATTGTCCAAAAAATTATGCAGATGTCAGGTTTTGCATTTAAGCGACCCAAATAATAAATAATAGTAAATTATTAGATCATTAGTTGTAGTAGATCTTTTAACCCTCTAGCTGTTATAAACGTATATGTACTTTTTGACATTTTCCTCAACTACAAAAGATCAGAATTTGAAATTTTGGGAACAAAAATTAGCGAATAAGACAAATCGAATGACAATATTCACGTATTCGTGACACTTCCGGTTATGCCGAAAATAGTAGTCAACTTGCTTATTTAAAATGAAACACTCCATATATTATTGCATTTTCAGATTCTACATTCAAATTAAGAGTGACTTTATGTATCATGTGCAATGCTTAAATTGAACCATTTCAAAGATATCTTGATTTTTCTAAAAAAAATTACACAACAGAAGTTATTTTTTCCGAGAGAAATAGCCTAAAGTCTATTTAAAAATCGTCACGTTAATTGGAAAATAAGTACAATACAAACGTACAATAAAATTTTGCGTTAACTTTATGCATGGACACATATTTCCTACTAAAAATACGGAAAAAAAGAAGTGTTTTTACTCTTTTGTTTCCAATTTGTTTTTGTTTTGCAATTTTTTAAGCAAGCTATGGAATGTTGACAATTTAATTTTATGTGGATCTGCTATAAACAAATTTGGTGGTCTAATAGAAATAAAAAAATTTCAAAAATGTTTGTGTAAATTTTTTTTGTAATGCAAATTTAATTTTTTTTTTTTAATTCGAGATATATTTTCAGAAATGATAATAAAAATAAATAAATTTAGGTATAGCACGGTATGTAGAAAGTCATCTTTAATTTGCACATAAAATTCAAAAATGCAATAAAATATAAGGTGTTTTATTTAAAATACGCAAGTTGACTGCCACTTCCTGCATAACCGGAAGTGTCACGTAAATGTGAATCTATTTATTTGACTCATCTTATCCGCTTACTTTTGTCCTCAAAATTTCAAATTCTTATCACTTGCATTTTCTGAGAAAAATGGTAAAACGTTCATCTAAGTTTACAGCAGTTAAAGGGTTAAAAGCTGGCATTTAGCTAAATTTTTAGTTATCTGTATTTCTGATTTTTTTATTCATTGTTTCAGTTTCTTTGATTCATTTAAATCCCTTTTTGGACTGAGTGGAGGCTTTAGACACTTTAGACATGTATTTTAGCAGCATTGTTGAATTCCCTTTTTAGATAAATGGATTAAATTTCTCCTATCATTCGCTCCTCGAATCACCTGTTTCTGGATTTCTTCTATTGATTCTTTTGTATCATGAAATTTTCTTAAAATTTGGAATTATCTATGTTTTGTTTCCGATCGTCTTAATTTCTTAAATCTACTTTCGAGTTTTTTGGATCCTTCTAATTCTTTTGGATTATTATAAGCTTTGACATAAGTTTTTTAGATTCTAAAAGTGCGAATCTAAGATGAGTATCTGTTGAAATTAACATTTAGAACACTTTTGGAATGTTATTATGAATGCAACAATTGAAAAGTTGTGATTTTGAAGTTTTGAAAACCACAAATAATAATTGATACAAGAAATACAAGAAGATGTTAAGACGAACGTTTCCATGTTCGCTTAAACTTATTTAGACTAAATACACAATAACTTGCTGAACATTTGAAATTTGAAATTTAGTACAAGCGCTTAGAATTCGATTTTGAACAACATATCTCATATCTTTAATGCGTTTTAATACGGAGTGTTTCGAAATCACCGCAAAAAACGGCACAGAATGATAAACTTTGTTAATGTTAACCGAAATTTTCATTTAGAATTTTATTTTGTTGTTCAGTTCAAATAAAATCATCAAAGTTAATTTGAAAAGATTGGACTTTCAAAAATCAAATCAAAAAACATTGGACAATATGTTGCCAAATGGAAATAAATTTAAATTTTTAAGGGTTTATTAATGTGAAATTTAACGTAATTTGTTTGTAGTTTAATCTACAAATTTCTTAAAAAAGTCATTTGAATGTTTTCAAGTTTAAAACGCTGTTTAAAGAAGACAAGACTAACTTTTTTAGGGGAAATCTTTAGGGTTTGATTTTGTGAGGGTAATTTGGAACACCTGCATGAAGTAGATATAAATATGCTAAATTCTACAGTATGTCCCCGGATTGAGTTCACAAGAGGAAAAAAAATGTTATTTTTCATTTTACAAAAAAAATGGCAAAGGAATAATATTTTTTGCATAATTTAAAATAAATAAATCTTTAATTAAAACTTTAATATTATGAAGCTGTGTTCTTAAAATCGAAAAAAACAAAAAATAACGAAGAACTTTTTTATTTTTAATTTTGCAAAAAATGTTAAAGGAATGAAATTTGTTCCTTAACTCAAACCAATTTCCACTATTTGATTGACTTATTACCTGTTTTAGCACATAGTTCAATTCTAACTCGTAATTCTTTAAGACTGTTTCGAATTTTCTCAATTTCTGTTAAGGATGCAATTCCATTTTTTTTTCCAATTTTTTAATACTTACACATTATTGGGTAAATTTTTCTTTAATCTTTAACGCACTATTTGATATTGTGAATCCACAGCCTGCTATTATTTAGATACGATTACAAAATTTAATAAAAAAAAATAATGAAAAAATTAATTTTAAGAGTACAAACTAATAATTTTGAAATTTTAATTGCAGATTTATCTGTTTTGAAATAAGCAAAAAATGTTATTCCTTTGTCATTTTTTTGTAAAATGGAAAATAAACTTTTATTCCCTCTTGTGAACTCAATTCGGGGACATACTGTAATTTAGTCTTGATTTAAGTGACTTCTTACATCTTGGTCACGCAACAAATTTTTTAAACGCGATTTTTTCAAGTAATAAACACTCCATATTTGATCAATAACCTCACAAGCACGTGCTATATTGCTGTTGATAATTTCACCCACGTGTATCGAAATTACAGCAACTTTTTTTAATAAAAACTTCAGAGATACCTACTATGTAAGCTTCTGGGATTTCTACAAAGTCGCTCGGTATTAATTTTGCGGTATATTGTTAATCGATTGGACAATCTCCTCAGCATATTTAACCTTAATTGCATGTTAGGAACGTTGTTACCGTCTAACCAACAACAGGATAACTTTCTCATAATACCTACACATTTACACGTGTAATTCAGAGGCAAATGCCACCCTTAACCAAATCTTTTCAGATGTTGTTTAAAAGCTGCCTTGCTTTAACATTAATCTTCGAATTTAAGATAGAGATAATCCTGACTATGAATCTTTGAATTGGAATCTTGCCAAGCCGCAAAGTCAAAACGATTATACCTCAACGAATTAGGAATAATTATTGCTTACGATTTGGTTGTTTTTTGAATATAAGAATACTAACATACAGTAAAAGTTCTACTGACTATCGATTGATTTATTTTGGTATTCATTAGTCCTTTTTTTCACTATGCAAATAGTATTGACTTCATGAAAATATGAAAACGTTTCAACATTGGAAAAAACTCTGCACTCAGTTTCTTGCGGGTGTGAGGTATAAAAGGAAATAGCAGAATATATTTTCTTTTTGAATGTCTGACGCGCTCCACTTAGAGGAGATTCATGCTTGGGGGAGATCTGACCTCGTACGACCTAGACTCTTCGACTTTTTCAAAGACTTCCAATTCGTTGGATAACTTGACATTTAGAGGGACGAGATGTACGTTTATTTTATTAGAATTTGGTACAATAGGTTCAAAGCCAAACCATAAATGACCAGTAAATAAATCAGCCTGTTGCGTGTGAAGCCACTTTGGATTAATCAAACTCTTTATTTCCAGGATATGAGATTCGAGGTCTCGAAAATATCCCTGAAACTGGTCCTGCACTTATCATTTACTACCACGGGGCCATTCCTATAGATATCTACTATTTTTTAGCGAAAACGATGGTTTTGAAAAACCGACTCGTCCACACCGTCGCCGATTATTTCCTATTTAAAATTCCAGGTCAGTGTAGTTTTTACGCCCAGACTAATTTCAGTAATGATTTGTAGGTTTCAGTATTATTGCAGATTGCATGAAAGTTGTGCCAGGTACTATCCAAACGTGTTCTAACATTTTAAAAGAAGGCAATTTACTGGCGATTTCCCCAGGAGGTGTCTACGAAGCTCAATTTAGCCACCATTACAACTTGATGTGGAAGCGGCGTCTTGGTTTTGCTAAAGTCGCTCTAGATGCCAAAGTCGTGAGTAGTTTACATTCTTTAAATATTGAAATAACTTGTAAGTGTTTTAGCCAATTATTCCCATGTTTACCGAGAACCTAAGGGAAGCTTTCAGAACTTTAAGTATTGGCCGACGAGTGTTCCTGCGATTGTATGCACTTTTCAAGTTTCCTTTTGCTCCAATTTACGGTGGATTTCCTGTCAAAATGGTCAGTCATGTCGGAAAACCGATAGCGTACGACCCGAATTTAACACCGGAGGATTTACAAGCTAAAGTTGCGGCCTCTTTAAATGAACTGATTAAAAGACATCAAAGGATACCGGGTAGTATTTTATATGGAATTTTGGACAGAGTACCGTACTTTAGAGCCAAAAACTCGGTGCAACATGAGGAATGAGCTTCCATTTTGTACTTCTCAACATTCCTGCGATATTGATTTTTATAAATTGTTATGTATAAGTTCTTAATTTTTATTTATTTATTCCTAAATAGGGTGAATGTACAGTAATTGTTATAGTACAAATATATACTGTTTGGTATAAATGGTGTGCTATTTTTAGTTTAAAGACCTTTTTAGTTTCGATGAATTGAAATTTTCGTTGTCTAACTAACAATGTGGGTGCTTACAAAGTAAACGCTCATTAAAGATTGCTATAGTCAGAATCGATTTATCGTTATTGTTAGTGGGTTCTTGTTAATTTAATGCACAATAAGTTTATAATATGAAATTAGTAGTGTACATATTATTTTTTTTACAAGCGTAACAAAATGCTCCTGTTATGATCCACAACATCCCATGTAGAAATCAGCCATTGTTTCGCAGTTAAACAATATTTACTTTATATTAATGACAAAATAATGTTAGCGCCTAAAGTGCTATTTTGCAGCTATTTGAGGTTTGAATTGCAGGGCCGGCGCTAGCTTTTGCAAGTCGTACAAATGCACAGAGCACAGATATTCGGCTAATTTCAAAGAAAAGTCTAAAACAATACATCTAATATAGCGTGTGTTCCATTAAATTTTTATTCTACACAGGCCATGCATTTTGAACGTATGTCTGCTTTTTGCTTGAAAACTGTCAAAATTCTAAAATATTTAGTTTTCATATGTCATCAAAGTCACATGATACTTTTATTGGTTTTTATCGATTAAACGGTAAGTACTTACCAGTTTCAACGTATTGAAATCTTCTTTACATACTGAAGATTAGGCCCTAGGTAAATCAAATCCTCTTGATGTGAATTTAATTTTAAGGTTGAACTATCCATATTTGAAGATAGGACGTTTCAATGTAAAAGTTCGTACAAAACTGTACGAAAACGAAAAGAGCTATTTAGATGCGGTTTTTTGTGTTTGAAAGAGCACAAAAAATTGTAGTGACGTTACCCTATGATTTAGATCTTGGTTTTATAAACATTTTTTTTCGATTTTAGAAAATTATGTTTTTCTTTATTAAAAATTGACTTAGTAACAACGCTACACATTTTCAAAACAAACCGATTGGCGCAAGAAAAAAGTCAATTTATTAATTAGGACGGCTGTAGTTTTGGTTAAACTTTTGAAATTTTAGCGATTTCAGAATGGTATCTGTCTTTTTCTTTCGCCTCAGGCAAAGACGACCCTCAGTGCAAAACCCTCAATAAAGGTTATTGCTACGTAATTATTTTCTTTTGTGTGGCGATTTGTTGATTTACAACATAGTTATGGTCAACTAACTTTTAACTAACTTTATTAATGAATGCAGTTTGATTTCCGGGCGAAGGCGAGTGCATTATCAAATTAAAAATCAAGAAAATCATTGCCACTCTTGATCTATTCTTGATTCCGAATTTGATAACAAAAGTGGTCAGTTTTTGACCCGTCGGCGTGGAGAGGAAACTTTAATTCTACCTTTTTGGGTATTAAAAGGATTTAATTTTGAGAAAAAGAAGATGAAATTTTTAAATGACTTGCGGAAAACACCGGAAAAAGTTTTAAATATTTTATTGGCCACAACGGATCAAAGAAGCAGTGTTTTGTGGCACTGTGAACGAGAAAAAAGACTGACGGCCAGTAATTTTGGTAGAATTTGTAAACTACCACCAAGTACAAGTAGAGCGAAGGTGGCAGCATGAATAATAGTAATCAAATTTTCGGGTAACAAATACAAATTTTATGGCATTGAAAACGAACCCAAAGCGCGTATAAGTTATTAGAAGAAAAGGAGAAAGAATGTTGTCCAGAACAACTAAAAAATATGAACCTGGACATTCACTGTGGAGATTCACCCCCACATGAACCAAAATTACTCCCGGGTAGACTCTTCATATGTCAGAATAATCCATTTTTGGCAGCCTCACGAGATGGGCTGATAGGCGACAATAGGCTCGAAAATTTGACACCGCAGGAAAGAATTGTTGCAAAAAAATAAAATTTTGTTTTATCACTGAAACAAACACGATTTCACTAAACAAAAACCAACAGTATTTTTATCAAGTCCAAAGACAATTGCTAGTTACGAGATGAAGATACTGTTTTTTCATAGTTTGGACTCCAAAGGGGTGTTCAAATGATATTATGTTCAAGGATGAAGAATTTTGTGATGTAATGTTAATCAAACTAAAAGACTTTTATATGTCATGTATGTTACCCAAAATGGTAAAGAAATGCCTTTAGTGGGCTTTTCACATATTTTTTGTTTTTTCTTTTTGTTTTTATGTTTGAGTAAACATTTCATGTTTTTTTCTGTATATTTTTATTTTTTTCTTTGTATTTTCTTTTTGTTTTAGTAGATTTTTTTTTGGTTTTGTAGTTTTTTTGTTTTTTTTTATTATATTATTTGTTTTTATAAGTTTTATTACTATTTCAAATTCCTTTTGATCGTACACCTGAAACTAATTTTGCTTATTATGTAAGCAAAACTTATTTATAAAAAAACATTTGTTTTAAAAAATGTGTCCCTTTTTTGTTTGTGAATATTTGTGCAAAGAACTTTCAAACTAGTGCTGCATTTCTTCTCCGTTAGATTTATGGTTTATTTACTATTTTATGATCTGACCCTCGATTGGACCCCAAACTTTACCTCCTCAGAAGTGAGACGAGTGAGACCGATGCATAGTTGCTTCGAAACTGAAATTTACCGTTAGGATTTTAGCAGTTCAACCTTAAGCTATATGGAAATTGGAAGCACACGTGATCAAAAGTCAACTTAACTTAAACTAAAAAAGCGAAATTGTCTTGCCAGCGTCTCAAAAGGTAAACTTGCCCATAAAATTAGCATCGATTCGATGTCCAATAGGTTTCGACACTGACTTTTGAAAGACTTTTGCAGCTCAATTTAAAATTTTCATTTTCAATGAACATATCACTTTTTTTTGTCCATTGATGGTATGTAACATACTATGTATCTGTACTATAAATACAGGGTGTTGGGTAGGGTTTTGGTCCCAGACTAGAATGATTAATGAAGGAATGTAAACTATCTTGGAATAGTTGGGAAGGTGCCGACAGCAAAATGGATGGTAAATTTTAAAACAAAAATTGTCCAAGTTTAATAGTATTAAAGAATGGATAAAAAAGTAACCAATCCCGAAAGCTTATTCTAGATGTGGAGCAAAAGGCCATCCCAATTTCCTAGGCAACGAGAGTCTGACCAATGGACGATAGTATGTGTCCATAGTTACCGATTCCTAAATTCTGTTCAGCTTCGGGATTGGTTACCGTTTTTTCGTCTTAACTCGATTTTTTTTGAGCTAAAAAATTTTTGTTTCGAATTTTTGGTTCAGAACTGTTGCCTTCATAAGCCTTTTTTCTCTGGGTCACGAGTTCTGGGACACCCTATATACATCTCAAAAATCTATATACTATCTCAAAAAATAACCGAGTTAAGACAAAAAAACAGTAGCCAATCCAGAAGCAGAACAGTATTTGAAAATCGGTAACTATGGACACATACTATCATTCATTGGTCAGATGAACATTACACTCTGGTTGGCCTAAGATATTTTACAAAAATTTGCCAGTCCAAAAAATAATCGAGTTAAGACAAAAAAACAGTAGCCAATCCAGAAGCAGAACAGTATTTGAAAATCGGTAACTATGGACACATACTATCATTCATTGGTCAGATGAACATTACACTCTGGTTGGCCTAAGATATTTTACAAAAATTTGCCAGTCCAAAAAATAATCGAGTTAAGACAAAAAAACGATAGCCAATCCGGAAGCTGAACAAAATTTGAAAATCGGTAATTATGGACACATACTATCGTCCATTGGTCAGACTCTCGTTGCCTAGGAAATTAGGATGGCCTTTTACTCCACCTCTAGAATAAGCTTTCGGGATTGGTTGTTAATTTTTTATCCTTTCTCGAATACTATTAAACTTAATCAATTTTTGTTTTGAAATTCTGTATTGCTGTCGGCACCCTCCCTTGCTCTATGGGTCATGAGTTCTGTCACATTCTATACAGGGTGTCCCAGAACTCACGCCTAGCCGAAAAAGGGCGGATGCCGACAGCAATCAGGACGCCAAAAATGCAATTTGTTTTGTCCTGATGTGCATTAAAATTGAGAAATTGGTTAACGAAACTGACCAATCCCAGACGCTCAAGCACAAATAATATTAACGTTGCTAGGTTTCATAATTAAATCCTAAAAAGGAAAATTGATTTGGTCCACTACATTTTTATAACTGACATCTAATGTCAATTTGACAGATAAAAACCACACAATGACGGTTCTAAAAAGAACCCTTTTATTACAACAAGAAACAGAACAAGGCACATGATGTAATGGTTAAATCAAATGCTTGAACAAACCACCATTATTTTGGACACACTGATGAGCTCTTCTAACCAAACTTTGACATGGTACGGGTGCCGGTGATCTGTCGCGAGAATTTTTTGTACAGAAGATTTTCCGATTTCTAACTGGCGTGCCACAGTTCAGATACTTTGCGTGGAGTGTTCATTAACCACTTCCAAAACGGCTTCTTCATTTTCAACAGTTCTGGCCTGCCTTGGTGCTCCACCAACTTCGCGCCGATCTGTTAATAACTGATCAGTGTGTCCAGCCCGAGAAACAACACTAAGAATCGTTCTGTTGTCCGGATAATAATCACGACCTGGAAAACGTCCTCGGTACGTTCTTGCTGCTAATACTAATTTCGATAGCACTCTTCAAAAATAAGACGCATTTGAGGCATTCTGCCGCCGAGTACTCCTGAACCGTTTTAGGATATTTGTTGACACCAAACACCAACTAGGAAACCAGCAAGCGAGGGAAACCAAAAGAAACGCCGTTTCACACTCCACTTCGATTTTCACTGTGTCAGTTGTCCTCCAGGTGTGTCTCTTGTCATTCAACGCTCGTCAACCAGTAGTCTTCAACCCTCTAGTCAATTTCTAAAGTACGCTGAGCCGTTTCTGCACACTAAGTTCAATATGAGTTAGATTTATTGAAGCCTGTCATTCTAACGTCAGTGAAATTTATAGTGGACCAGATTGTTCATACAAAATTCAAAGGAGAAAATTTAAACTGGTTTCTTAGCAACACGCCAGTGTATCCTCCAGACCATCTCCACGCGGCCTTGTGATTGGTCAACTTTGTCATGTCTTTTCTCAGTTTCTGTTGGAGCTGGAACTTTTTTTTCAGCAATTTACACATTCACACCTTTTCCCGATATCCCCGGTTTTCGGCTAGGCATGAGTTCTGGGACACCCTGTATACAGGGTCCGGCAACACTTGTGTCCACCCCCGAAATCGTCTTTAATTTTAAAGATAAAATTTTGAAAATTTGCATACGCTCACAGTTGACAAAGCTCTAGAAGCTGACGCAAAAATTTGTTTCTTATCACCGATAGTTTTGGCGTCGCGACGGCTTAAAAATGTAATTTTTAGTTAATTGTGAGGGTTTGTGATATCAACCCCTAATTTATTATTTTTTCAATATAAATGTGTTAAAAATATCTCAGTTGTTATTTTAGATTCAATGCAAATTGTGTTCAAAATTTGAGAAAAAAATGCTGTTTTATCAAGTTAGTTTCCAATTTCATTACATCAAAATTGGGAACTACGTTTACACCCATCTGTCAGCATCTTGTGTCAAATGACATCTATCCTTTGGCTTACTTTAGATTGTAACAAAAGTCTTCCTTGGTGTTAATCAAAATTAGCCTTTGTAAGAGTGAATGAAGTGACTTGTGAAATTTTAGTGTAAACGTAGTTTGCTGCTGCGCTGTCATAATTTTGAAAACTAACTTGATAAAACAACGTTTTAAAACAAAAACTCAGATATTTGTATCACAGTTATGTTGAAAAAAAATTGAATTCGCGAATATTTCGGCAAAAACTCAAAAATTGCGGAAAATTATACTTCTTAGGCGTCCCAACCAAACCATGATAAAAAACAAATTTTTGCGTCAACTTCTAGAGCTTTGTCAACTGAGCGTATGCAAATTTTCAAAATTGTAACTTTAAAATTAAAAACGATTTTGGGGGTGGACACAAGTGTTGCCGGACCCTGTTTATATTTTTTTTCGTTTGTTCAAAAACGTACAAGGCTTTAAAATAAGATAAATAATTAGACTCACTCAATCCAATTTTGAATTTTGGGAAAAACTAAGCAGTCTTTCGATAAAATGAATAATTTGTTACTAAAACCGGTGGCGTCAATAAGAGTAAGAAACAATATCTATACTTCACTTTTTCTGTGAAAAAATTACCGATTTAGAAAAGAGCAATTTTGGACATCAGCAGGATTTGGAAGGGGATAAGTTAGATACCTATAACGGATACATGTCAATTTTGATTAATAGATGGTTCCACAAGCAACTGACAAGTTTTTTAGTAATCGCAAAATATAATGATAAAAAACAAAGTTATAACAAAATGTCTGCTAATCTGCACTGACAATAACAAAAACAAGTTTATAGCTGATGCCCCGACGATTTTAAAAACATTTTAAACTTGGCGACTACAAAACATTCTCTGCAGAAAATATAAGGTTTAGTGCAATTTTGTTTGAAAAAAGAAGAGAAATAAATTTTCAAGAAATGTTCAAAATTATCATTATTTTTAGTTTTACAATTACGAACCAATTACACCACTTTTGGTCTTACAAGGCGTTTATAAATGTTTCGAACATCAAGGATGGCTCTGGAATTCCTGTCGTGTACTATTTTGCTGCTTTGTTTTCATAGTGACTATAACTATTTTCAAAATTATTTCTAATGTTACTTACGTCAACGACGTTTCAGTTATGGTTTTGTGTTCAAGTTTTTCAGGTTTCAAAACACAACTGGAACAGTTTTTTTCTTAAAACTAACGTTGCTCTACGATTGAGGGTAACTACAAATGTCAGTTGAAAAATCTAAACCCATATTTGTAATGAGCGGCTAATTTCTTTGATATTTCATGTCACCCTTGATGCTAAAAAAATTTTAATTAAAAATTTTAATTAATTTTAAAAAATTTTGTAGAAATTTAAACAGGATTTTCACGTTAGGTCAAGAAAAAATAATGTGACCCATACTTTAATGTCATTATAACTGAAGTTTAATCAAAATTTATTCTTAATGAGAAATTTAAAGGTTATTTCACATTTAACGGTTGACATTGTCTAAAAGTATATACAGGATCCGCCAACACTAGTGTCCCGGGTTAAAATCGCTATTAATTATGAACCTATAAAAATATTTTGTTTTGCACATGAAGAGGAAATAGAGCGCTACAAACTGATGTGATCAGTTTTACTTTTGTGTTGACCATATGTGAAATAAACGCAAAAAACTACGTTTTTCAAAAATCAAAATGGAGAAAATGGTGGGGCACCTAACCTGTCTTGTTCCATTTTTCACCAAAAGGATGAAAATGATATTAAAATGTGAATTAAAATGTGTGGTACCGAGATATTAAATGATTCTTGAAAATCGTTTTAACTCTCTTATAAGATTTATAATAATTAATAGCGATTTTGGGCCGGGACACTAGTGTTGGCGGACCCTGTACAGTGTTGGCCAAAATAAAGTGGAGCAGCTTTTGAAGGATATTAATCCAGGACAAAAATTAAACTGTTGAACTTTTAATTTTAATACGACGTTATCATAAATTCCAGACTAATTATAATTATTAACGGTGTTTTGTAGATTGCAAATGCGTTTAAAAGTAAAAGAAAATTTTCAAACCATTGAATAAGTAGTCTAGAACTGTAACTAACAATGAAAGTCTTCCAGCTCTTAAACAGTTATTGAAAACCTCGAATTATTACTTTTCACGGCGACCTTTATCACCCCTTTCGGTAAAGTCGTAATATTACCGAACACCTGTATATTTAAAACTGAATTTATTTAATAGAGATCAGAAATGCACCGACAATTAAAATTAAAAATGATTGAGAAGAAAATGGTATACATACTGACTGTTATGTAAACAAAGCACCAAACTGTAACAGTAGTATTAGGAAGGTGCTAGTAATTTAAATCTCGAAGAATTTGGTGAAAAAACATAAAAAAAGCAATCACATCTCAGTTTATATTCTCCATATCCCAACGGTGCGTAGACGGAACATTCCGCCTATACTCACAGGAATTTTGCAAAACAAACCTTGCAACCATGTACAGTTCATTTTTTTATTAAAAAAAAACACCAACACCGCTTTCTACCTCCACTTTACAACCAGCAACGTCATCTAACAATAAGGTAATTTCCTGGTAATAAAAGGAACTAGGTTAAAGTTTACTTGACAATTTGATTACACATAACTGTCCTTTAGTCTGTGTTAAAACTTTTTCACTATCAATCCTTTCATTTACATTCCAACAGGCTGTAAAAGATACACTATTGACGAAAAAATTGCAGATTAAAAATTGAGGAAAGATTGGAGGATTTTAAATTTGCATACACTTATAGTTGATCAAGCTCCAATCAGACGCAAAACTTTATTTTTTATCACCGTAAGTTTGGCATCGCGACGCTTAAGATTTTTAGCGATTTTTAAGTTTTTGTGAAAACAATCGCAAATTTAAATTCTTCTTGACCTAACTGTGATAAAAAATGCTAGATTTTGATTTTAAATTTTCTGTAAATTGGGTTTAAATTTGACAAAATCGCTGTTTTATTAAGTTTGTTTTCAAAATCTTGACGAGATTACGTTTACACCAAATTTGTACAAGTTGCTAGAAAACAGTGTTATGGAGGCAACAATTCTAAAACAAAATTTCAAAGCACACATTTTTTTGCTCTAAAAATAATCGAGTTAAGACGAAAAACCGGTCGCCAATTCCGGAGCTAAAGAGAATTTGAAAATTGGTAAATATGGACACATACCATCATCCATCGGTCAATTGAACATTACACTTTCGTTGCCTACGAAATTGGGATGGCCTTTCACTCCACTTCTAGAATAAGCTTTTGGGATTGGTTTTTAATTTTTTAATTTTTTTTCAAATTTTAATAAACTTAAGCAATTTTTGTTTTGAAATTTACCATCTGTGTTGCTGTCAACACCTTTCCTTGCTCTATGGGTTATGAGTTCTGGGACACTTGTATGTAGTTTTGGAAATCATTTTGAAAGTAATTCTGTGTTAAAAATGAAATAATGTATAGAATGTCTCATTTGAAAAAAGAAAGTTACTTGACATTTTGTATTTAGGAACTTCTGTTTTGTAAACGGTTCGCAACACTCTCGCTTAAACTCATTTGCTTAGGGTTAAAAGAACTTTAAAATGAACACATAAAATATAGCATGTTTTATTTGAAATAAGATATATACCAGGTTTCTTGACTTGAACCAGTCATGAATAAAAAATTAATTATTGAACAATTCCTAACTGTTTTAACTAGAAGTTTAAAGTCAATAAAGAGTTAGGAGAACTAATTCCTGAGTTCAAATTGATGGAGACGGAAATAGAGTTTATCAAGTGCTAAAGCATGTAACATGCAACATGGAGAGTAGAAACAACTGTCTGTCAACAATGTCAAAAGTAAAAATTTGAATTTAGAAGAGTTCACGTTCACCTCAAAGCGGCACGTTTTTACTTGGTTTTAACGCCAACTACGATGTTATATTCTTTTATAGAAACCCGGTATATATGCAGAATGTTCCAGAACGCTCGCACTTCTTTTTCTTCATAAATCTCTGAGGTGATTTTCGCTCAGGTTCAGGTATTTATAGCATTCAAGTTACAAGCATCTTAATTTGACCATCTGTATGCAATGTAAAAAAAATTAAATTGTTTAAAGTTCAAAGAATTACTCGTGTACTAATCTAATATCCATTTACTAAACATAAAAATTACTATGGTTGGCGATACCAAATCAACCTAAATGGAACAGTTGGTGAGATTGGTAACCAAATCGACATTTGACAATAATAATGCCAAAATTTCAAAATAAAATCTCTAATTTTGACTCACTTTGCAAGAAATCGTAAAAATGAAATAATTTCTGCATTGGAAAGTTTCAACAAGACACGAAGAAGTTTCCTAAGGTAAACTAAAATTAAACAAACTGAACTGACTTTGACAACAAACTTTAAAGTACAGTCCCACGAAAAAATGTTGATTGAAAAGTACACTCTGATTTTACAGAAATCAAAGGTAAGTTGATTTTTATGTTTTGTGAATAGATTATAATTATTGTTTCTGTAAAATTGTCATGTAGTTTATTATTTAATATTCATTTTAATATTGATTGTTGCTCTCTCTGTGAGCTGAAGTTGGTGATCTTACATATCATAATAATTTATTTAGGCATCATCTAGAATGTAATTTTTATTCAATAACTTTTAGTCTAAACAATACAGAAACTAGAAATTCTAACAAATCCCTGTTTTTTGCTTCTTGAGATGCAATTTTGAACGCTTTTTCGTTAAGAAGAATATTTTTTTTATCAGATTTCTTGTCTCATTCGTACTCAGAGCATGTTAGAAACCGTCTAAAGTTCGTCAGCATCAACATTTTCATCAATTGAGTGACTTTGAGCGAGGTCGCATTGTTGGGATAAGAGAGGGTGGTTTATCATTCCGATAAATTGCAATTCGCGTGTTACGCTGTTGGAGGACAAGGTCTGAAGAAGGATCGTATATCTGGCGCACATGAAAGAGGCACCAATCGGTAAGACCTTTAGGCTCCAGGGATAGGTTTTTTACACATCACGAGAGTGGGAAAGGTTTAACTGCAAGGGTGTCAATGTGTATATCGACGCATATGAAATCCTGACCTCTACAGTAACAGGCCACTTTTGGTCTTACCACTCACACCTCATCATCGCACTTGGAGAGTGGAGTGGAGCGGTGCACTGAACGGGTTGACTGGAGAGCTGAATGATATCATTATAGGGAGTTTGCGGTAGGCTACGTTACGCTGTAAAATTGAAGGGAATAATAGTTATTTATGTATTAAGGGCATAATGTGGATGTTTATGTTCGAGGGCATCTAGATTAGTTACTCGAGATACATAAACATCAAGTTATGCCCGTGGTACATACAACGTTTTATGTCTTACCAATAAATTTTGATTTTTCAAAAATAAATAATTTCTCCACAAATACCAATGTCTGTTCTTGAATCTACATAAAGACTTTATAAAAAATACTTTACATGTGGTTTTGTGTTAGTTTAAAGATTTAATCATTTTAATTACTAATTTATATACAATTTCTGATTTCTACACTGTTTATTTGCGATAATTGAAACCACAAAATACTACTGCAGTTGATTTATAATTTATTAATCATTAGTTAATTCATTAATTACTAGGAACTATATTATTAGCATTCTTTTTATTATTTTTATTAAAACAATCTAGTGTCAATGAAATTAATCTTAGAACGCTTTACAAAACAATTGAAAGCGTATGAAGATGGCAGGTAAAATTCCATATAAAATTGTTGAAAACGCTGCAAAAGCCACTGAAAGTTTATTACCAACGAAATCTAAAGATTTATACGATAAAGATTACGAAAAAGTCACAAAGTGGATAACCCATTTGACATAACCTCATAAAAACACGCGCGCACAGTGGAGCATGGCTATGCAACACAGCGAACTGCAAAGCATGAATGTGTTACAGCCTCAAAACGGAGAATTAAGGACAAAAAAAAAACATAACAACCAGTTTATTTATATAGTTTGATGATAATTAAGTTTAAATGCAATTTGAATACGGCGGGCAAATAAAGCAAGTCGATTCGTAACCAGTCGCTGTTTGTTGTGAGGTTGCTATGACACCTTAATGCCCTAGGGCGTAATTGTACCTCTAACGTACCGCAAATCCGAGCCATAAGGAGCCAATAATTAAACGGTAAGACATAAAATAAATAAATAAAATGTATTATTAATTTACGGAAGATGTATGTAGATATTTAAACAAAAAATATAAAAATCTTAAAGTTCAAGTTCAAAGTCGAACTGTAACAATGGCGAAGAATGAAGTTACAATTATAGCAGATAATCTCTACGTGAGGCAAAGACAGATTGCAAGACAAGTTGAGATTAGTCTGTGTTTGGTCTTCAATACCTTCAAGACTAATCGATTTTATCTTCACCTTGTGATTCAAGCGTTTAACAAGACGATTTCAGTCCCTGAGTATAGAATTGTAAATTTGATGTCTTCGTTGTCTTTTTTGTCACTAGTGGGTTCGCTTACTAAAATCGCTCATTTAAAAAAAATGTACAAGATGTTTTTAAAATGCATGTACAAAACAGTTCTGCGCTATTCCAGAAGGAGTGTTAAGTATGAAAACCAATTTTCACAAACTGACAAGGTAAAATTAACACCAATCCACGTACTTTTTACACCACTTTCAAAAAACGCATCTGGAATGACTTGTTTCCTAAGCAACTTGCTGGTCAATTTATTGTTCACTTTTAAATCAGTGGCGCATAAGCAAATTCATTAAAATTTGTAATGTGTAATTTTATCTCGAAAACAAAATGACTTTTTTCTATTTCGCATTTATAATGAAGATATTTCGATACGCGTTTGAGCGTATTTCGGTATCGTAATGAATCAATCCCGTGCCAATATTTTCAGGAGCATAAATTTTTCTTAGGTTTGCAGCAGACAAACCGTCAACCTGCCGTCAGCGTTGACAATTTAGATATTGGTTTTGATAAACCATGATAAATCGATCAATACACTATTATTTCTTGTTGTACTTGGTTCAATAATTCATAGGAGAAAAACTCTTTGGATGCAAGAGAACCATCATGATCATAATCAACATCTTCGTTCTCTTGGCTCCTTTGCTCTCCGGTAACCTCAAAACGTCACATCTGTCAAACTGACTGAAATTGGATTTGGCTACTTCGAATTTTTTTCCCGCACTTTTTGCAAATGCCAATTACCCTAAAATTCCCTAGATTTCGAAATCAAGTTTTTTCGTTTAAAATAAGGCGAAATAGAAAAAATAGCGTATGTATAGTATAGTATAGTATGTATAGTATATTATAAAACGCGTTTCATAATGCATTTTGCAGCACTTACTACTTTATGACAAAAAACATGCGTGCGGCAAAATGTTCATTATGAAACGCGTTTCATAATATACTATTACTAAAGCTTTTTTTTTAATAGGCTTAACTTGCTACAAGGAATTACCGCACTCTATTTGTACATGCATTTCAAAAACACCTGTATATTTTGAGTGAAGGTAGCTATAATATGTGTAATGTGTTGCCTATGGAAAAAATAGCCGTGAATAATCATTTAATTTCTTTCATTTCAATAACGTCATTTTGAACTTTTGAGTAAATTGCTTTTGAGTAAATTACTTCCTTCGTCGCGCGGGAACTTTCTATTTCAATCGACAAAGTGTAATTGAACGCTCTTAATACACAATAGCAATTTTTCTACAATCGACAGACGTTTTCTAAGTACTGTCGCTTTGCCGCTCTAGCGCGATAAAATTGAAAAAACGGTCACTCGTGTTTTTTTTTTTTGATAAATTACTTAATGCCATGGGTAGATTTTTTTTTATCTTTCTATGACTTTCTGGGAGTGTCCTTAAGTGTTGCAGAATCCTGTATATAGGATCCGGCAACACTTGTGTCCACCGCCAAAATTGACTTTAATTTTAAAGATAAAATTTTGAATATTTACATACGCTCATAGTTGACAAAGCTCTAGAAGCTGACGCAAAAATTTGTTTTTTATCACCGATAGTTTTGGCGTCGCGACGCCTTAAAAATATAATTTTTAGCTAATTGTTGAGGGTTTGGGAAATCAACCGCTAATTTAATTTTTTTTTATTATAAATGTGTAAAAATTATCTTAGTTGTCATTTTAGATTTAATGCAAATTGTCTTCAAAATTTTAGGAAAAAATGCTGTTTTATCCAGTTAGTTTCAAATTTTATTACGTCAAAATTGAGAACTACGTTTACACTCAACATCTTGGACATCTCTTGAAAAAGTCAGATAATGATATGATGATTTATTATCGACAGCTATTATAACCATAATGTTGTTTTTGGGATCCTTTCTCTATTTCCTTTATGTTTTAGCTAGTTTTGGAGGAGTTCCTTTTTTAACCGTCTAAATATTTTGTCCGTAGGTCTATGGTCTGGATAACAGCATCGGTACAACACATCTAGCGCTACTGTATTCTTCTTGCACTTACCATAAATCAAAATCATATCGACTTTTTCATCATTAGAAAGCATTTTGCAAGGTGCGCAAAAGGCTTAAAAATTTACGAAAATAACTTGCCAAATAATAACATTGCTCATAGGAGTGTACAAATTTCATGCTAAATGAAGTTAATAAAAAGAATCAAGTTATTTATGAAAATTGTATTTTTGGTTGCATTCGGTAGTCGTCGGGGTCGTCATCATGTTAGGTGAATCAGTCTGTACATAATAAACCAATACTTTCCTGGTCTTCTATTTTCAATTCTCTCGATCTTTCGGATCTCGGAAAATTAAACGCTCGGGTCAGAAAACTTCCTTTTCTCTCTTGGTATACAAGTGTCTTAAAACGCTCGGACTTCCTTTTAATGAGAAATTCTCTGTCAAAATCTGAATTGATTGTCGTATCGTACAATATTTAAGCATTTTTAGTATTCAATTTAAAAGCATTTAAAGTTGACTATTCACAGCGTATCTTCGTGCAATTTAAGGAAAAATTTTTGCAGGTAACGTAGCAACAGAATGCTCTCTAGCGATTTATGGGCAAACTTAAAGGGCTTGTAACTCAAAAACAATGAAACAATGTGCAATACGAAAATCCACTCAGATTTTGATGGCGAATTTTTTGTTAAAAGGAAGTGCGGGCGAATCTGGGACAGTTTGTATAATTACTGTTAATTTTCATAAACATGTAAGCAATGAAGTGAAATTTTGTTAATAAGATTAGTAAACCATGATGTATTCCAAACCGCTACTTTAATTGTAAAATATGTAATATACAGGAGCCACGTTGTGGGTAGTAAATTTTCGGTGACTTTAAAGTAAAACAACGCTTTTTATTTCAAATGGAACACCCATATTTTTTATCGTAGACCGACATAAAATTAAATTTTGCGTTGATGTCACTGGAATTGGACCGAATTGTCTGTTTTGTCGTAAAAAAGAGATTCTAAACAATTTTCCACTTGTAGAAAAATGAATGTTAGGAATTGACAAATACCGATGCCAAGATACAGTTTGTGAGGGTAAAAATCTCTATGGAACGTTGATATCAATTAAACTGTACAGTTATTTTGATTGATAGTTATATTTGAATTTTAAATCGTGAAAAAGCTCTCTTTGACCACCATTACTGACACGTTTTTTTACTTTCAAATTCCTATTTCACGGGCAAAATAATAACCCCACTTAACTACCAACGTTTTTAAAGAGGCATAAAAATGACAACACGGTCAGTCAATTAATTCTGATTAAAGCGAAGCTTCTATGTCATTTTGGAACATGAATTTTGAAAAGGGAAAGCGTAAATTGTTACCTGCTTTATGATAAGGCGCGAAATTGAGATCAATATGTGTTCAAGGATATTAATTAAGCATTGAAGTGTTTACCGATGCGCTTCCAATATACAATAATCGCATCAATTAATAAACTAGGCTTAAGGTTGATTAAGCAGAACAATTTGAAACAAAATAGTCATAACTGTAGGCCTATACATTTGCCTGATTATAAATTAATTTCAATTTTGTTGTTTTCAATAAAAGTATAAAGTTAAAAATGCAATTGAAATTGAATTGAATAACATTAATCATCATTTTCCAAAACCCTGACGGATAAAACCAAAAATACAACTAGATCAATCAACCGCAAGTCATTTAATTTATGAGGAAAATGAATTGCCAACCATCGAACTGTTGAACCCGGAAGGAACCGATGGAGATCGTTATTTATGAATTCAATAGACACAATTCAATGTGTGAAAAAAATGAACTGTTAATCAAAAGAAAATATATCGACTGGAACTTAAATTGTATTCTCCTCTGGAGTTTATGAAAATAAAGTTTCTGCATAACATAATAATTCATTGTTGTTCCTTCAAGATGTATAAAATTAGAACAAACGGATACACATAAATTATAGAAAATATCAGCAGGAATTTGCTTGGATGACACATATGTTTTATGAGAAGAATCTGTGGAAAAAGAAGGAAGAGACAAAGGGTGACGGTTGTTTTTTTGACGAGCTCATTTGTCGACATTGCTAATCTATGATGACAATAAGGATTAGTTTCGTGTGTTTTATTATAGCTCGCTGCGCTCGCTTCACCACAAATTTGCTTTAGCTATAGTCTTATATTTTTCACTTATTACATAAACTACTATATCTACATTTTAAACTGGGTGTTCCTGAGATTGATTTTTTTCCTGTGCTTCTAAATCTCCAAATATAATTCGGTTAAAAGCTGATCGTGTTTTAGGAGATTTCTATTTTTATGACTCGATGTTATTACAGCATTAAAGAGCGTGCATTTCAATATTTGAATCAGATACAACTTCGCAATTTTGAGCGGGAAGTTTAAAAATTCAAGTTTTTTTTCACGATGCTACAATATTATTTAGTGCTAAAATTAGAACAGTCCATTCCTAATCGAATTTTAATGGGAATGTTGGAAGAGCAGGAAAAAATACCCTTAATTCAAATCCCTATTTGACTTCTCTATTATGTTCAACAGTTCGTGGAACACCCGGTACAGCCATAGCTCTCGGTTTCTAACTATTGTTTCTGGATGATTTTCACATCCCTGAAAATTTACGCATTTGTCTCTCATTTCAAAAGTTTCAATGAAATTTCCCTGAACTTTTTCCAAATGAAATTTTCAGTCGATATATTTGTGCGCCAGTCTGTAACAATTGCCTTCTGTTGAAATTGTTGTACGTACTTAAAAATTCGATAGATTTTTGTGGTTATTGAAACTGGGACTGTGGTAGCAACTAATTTGAATAGCGCAAGTAACTGTCGTGCAAACTTCAGAAAAGAATTTATATTATCATAGTACAATATTCGCAGCCGGCCTAACTTGTCGGAATCTGTACACGTGTTACCGTCACCACGCTGCGTCATTTAAAATTCTAATGTTACAAAAATAACAATCCCTGACAATATCCGAGCTTACTGCGTGTTTTAAAATGGAAGGGCAATAAGGGGGTACAGATATTTCGATCGAACCTATGGAAAAGTGAATCTAATAACACATGACATGCTTTTTTAAATTTTGAATCACATTATCACGTGTTTGTTTGTCATTACTTACATTATTTATATTATTTTTATATTTATTTTTCAATTGTTTTAACAAACAATAACAACAACAACAGGTTGTGAATGTAACTTCCGCGAGCGAAGCGAGCGAATATTACTACGCTCTGGTGTTTTTAAACTCTGCTTATTAAAAACGACTGTAAAATTCCCCTCTTTTCTGTAAATTTTGGAAGGCTTCATAAATTTCAAACACTCAGACACTCAGATGTCCTAATTGCTTTGATTTGGTCGTTTAACGAGAAATAATTCAGTTTATCTAATAGTATTTTGTGCGAAACACAACTGATAGGTTTAAATAGATGATATGGAGCTAATGTAAGATTATTAGATTCAAAAGCACTTAATGCAGATTCGCTCGGAAGAGTTTATTGCTAATGTACTGGTAAATTGCTAGGGACAAAAAATCGTACCAACTGAGTACGAAGAGGTTTTTGCCTGAAACTAATACTTTGAATAATTTTTGTTTATTTAATAAACCGAAAATTTGCAAATAGATGAATTTTTATAACGTTTAATCGGATTGGTATTTAAAAAATAACAAAAAAATACCCCTATAAAACTTTATTATAAAACTGAATAATTTTTTAGCATGTTACGTCATTTGAATTAATTTATTTTCCGGAAATTTACAACTCGGACTTGGTTGTCAGGCGGTGAATCTTAAAAAAGTCCTAGGGCGGTAAGTAAAATTTCAGCAAATTAATGGCACAAGGTTCCTTTGACTTTGGGGACAGAAGCGTTGCACTGATTGCAACGTATTATTTGTATATTGTATTAGAAACTTTTTCAGCATCCGAAGTTTTGCTCATACCTTTACGATTTTCTGTTTTAAAATATGAAAACAAGTCGTTAAGCGATGTGTTCATAATGATTTACTGAAACTAATGTAAAAAGTCGGAGGCCCTAGTCGTACCCAAAAATTGTGGAGGCCTAACAAAATATGTAGTAATCGGGTATTCAATTCAAAAACTTATCAAGTTAGCGGTGCTTTCTTGATGACATAATTTTTGAAAACGTAGAAATAATCTGTTGTTGAATCATAGTATCGAATCTGAAATTTTACGACAAGCGCGTTTGGATTTTTTGTTTATATTTTTCACAAAATCGTTGTTTTCATTATACAGGGTGATGAAAAAAAGTCGCCTATGGTAAATATCATGTTGCAGCTGATTCTTTCCTGAGTGCAAAATTGAAAATTAAAACGAAACTTGTGCTTTTTTAACTAAGATAGAAACTTTCTTTTATAAACGATCAAACTCTGTTTGGATAAACTTTTCATAACAATTTCAATGTTAGACGTCACATTTTTTTTAGTTAATGATATTCTTTTTAAAAAAATGAACAAAAAGTGCTTTAAAGCAAGTTTCTTAAATTTTTAAAATATACCATTTCTTGGCTTTATAGAAAATTTTTTAATGTTGCAACATTGTAAAGTTCTAAATATTAGTTGCTTAGTTACGGAGGCTACCGAATGTAAAATTTTATTAGAAGTGGTTGAGCAGCATTGCCAAGTTTTTTCGTTGAAAAAAATCCATATTGTGAAAATTAATGGGTTTTAATTTATTTTCTTTTATTTCGGAGATAGTTTAACTGAAAAGGACATCGTACTTCTACTCATAGGCGCCTTTTTTTCATCACCTGTGTACAAAACATGCGGTTAGATTGTTTACATATTTTTGACAGCTTTTTTTCCGTTGTTTGAATTTTCTAGACTATTCTCTCTAGACTTACTTTTATTTTTGAATCTCCATGAATTATTCTTCTAATTACTCTAAATAATTGTGTGTAAATTTTCTTTTCTCAGACTTTTTTTTGTCCCGATGTTATGGATTTTCTATATTTGTCTTTGTGTTTAGATTCTATTTATACACTTTTGCTAGTTTTTTTTGGATTATTTTTCCTTTTGTTGTTTTGATTTAATTTTCTTCGATTGTCAAAGAAGCAATAAGGATAAGTTAAATATCTGTAATGGATACATGCCAATTTATATTAACAGATGGCTTCACAAGCAACTGACGTTTTTAGATAATTGCTAAATATCATTAAAACATACAAAAAACTAAAGCTATATAACTTATTTTGTTCAACAAACTATTTTGAAATAGAATATTGAGCTTAACAGAGTTTATTATGCTTTTGGACATTTGTTTGGTTCAAAACGATGTTTTTGCTGAATTTTTAATTAATTTAAACTTAATTATGTACTACAATGTTTATTTTTCTACCCATTTTTCAGAACATCATTGTATTTATTGCTTTTTTCAGCATTGATACTATTATTCTACGACTTTTTTTTAAGTAGACTTCTGCTTTGTTTCACAGCTTTGCTCAATAATGATTAATGACATTTATGAGAAAACATTACAACTTATTTTTTGTTTTACTGTTTTTTTCCACTTTCAATCGATACATTCTTTTACGTTGAACTACTTTTTTTGCGTCTTTTCAATGTTAAACATGTTAAAATACAGGGTGTTAGGTAACGTTACGACCATAGAAAAAGGGGTGATGGAGGCAGCCGTGAAAAGTAATGTTTCGAAGTTTTTTTCGGGTTTTCTTGAACCGTTTAAGAGCTGGAAGGCTTTGAATGTGACCAATCATGTGCATAAGGTTACAAAAATTTGAATCAGAGGTACTGCAGGAAATTTTTTGTCTGATGTCAAACTGACGTCATCATTTGTAAACATTGACATTTGGCACCCGTGTTTACGGAAACTTGAAGTTATTTCAAAATTGGAATGGCTTTTGAATGGTTTTTAAAGAAGTGGATTCTTTTTGTAGTTGTTGACAATGAAATTATAAAATTTCCGTGGCCCGCAGTCGTATAACTGAAATATTTAAGTTGTACTTGTACTGGTAGTACTAGTCAACTATAAAGTGTTCAATTCGTATTTAGGTAAATTCTAACTACCTCAACCATCGAAAGATTTTGAGTTGCTGAATTTGAATAATGTATTCCTCACATATCAAAGATTTCATGTTGTTTTAGTGTAGGAAATAAAATGCCGTCTTTTTTCAAATTATGACCAATTGTCATGGGATTCACTCTGAGGTGCGGTTGTCAGCACAAAACTTCCCATTGCAAAGAAGTTTAACAAAGTTGTGTCCCTTTGTTTGTAGCAATTGGACGGCTCCAAAAGTTTCCCTTTACAAAAGTGATCACTTTTTTTAACGATATCGCAAATGTTCACCAAACAGACTTTGCAATAACCAAACTATCAAAAAGAAAGAAATTGAATGTGGCCTGAAATACACCAAACATTAGGTCTATCTTTCTTGAATTGTGAAACTAACAGAACAGTGAAGTTTATGGTGGCCAGACAATATTCCTTTGTAACCATTGAACTCGCGTCTATAGTTAATGCTCTAAAATTTTAAACAACATAATGACTCTCATGTGAAACCTTAAATGTCAACTTACACATTGGTACAGAGCAAATGAAGACCGAAATTGCTTTTTTTAACGTTGGCGCAAGCACTTTCATTCGCTTACAATCCACTTTTTGAAAACCAGAAAATGTCAACAATTAAAACTGTGACTGCGTCATCCCCCTCTACTTTATTACTTTGCAAGTAATACCAATTTTTCCAAAATTTCCTAGCATAGTACAATACACTGCTTAATGTATATATACTCGTTAACACTAAAATGGGGGCCACATTATTAATTGGTATGAAATATAGTGTTGCTTTATTGTCTGTTTTTTGAATAAAATTGCGTTATTGTTTTTTCCTTTTACTGACGCCACTGATTTAGAACTTCAAATATGACGGGAAAGTGACAAATTCGTTTGGTCCGAAAGCTACTTGGATTTCTGTAAAATTGAAAAATTATTTGAAGCCATTCTATTGGTCAAGCCTTTTGAACTAAAACGAAAAAAATAAAATTAATTGCGGATTCTAAGACAGTTTGCCTTCTTTAATTACCCATTAGTCTATGGCCGTAACGTTACCTAACACCCTATATAAACTTCTAATCTGTTACATACAGTTGTCCGGAAAATCGCGCACCACCGTGATACTGTATTATCGGACAATGCCATAGATCACCGAAAAAGTGTTAAAAAAAATCTATGTCTTCAATTTTTCGAGATATGATAGATTAAAGAGTAAAAGTTTAATGCCAAGATTAACGATTGTGTGCAATAATTTTAGGTTAAAATGAATTTGTTACCTAAAGAACATTTTGCGCAAAGGCATGGTGCAAAAAAAATCAGAAAAATCTTGTAAGAAATGCCTGAAAACTTAACAAAATTTTCGAATCAACAATCTCGATCAGTGTGGCATCGTTCACATGAAACCATAGTTACATTCCTCGTTCATGAACCGACCAGACTAACGCCAACAATACAACAGCAACGTTACTATGGCTTTGAATACTGGAAATTTAAATTATTGGGGGAACAGTTCAGCAATGTTGCCATTTTCTTACTTTTTTTTTGTTCTTCCTGCAAAAACAGAGAGTCTGTTTTTTTTTAACATTTTTTTGGTACTCTGGGATCACCCAATTACCCCCTTTCAAGGTGGTGCGCCACTTTCCAAACACCCTGTATACAGGTGTTTCAGAACTCATGACCCAGGGAGCAAAGGAGGGTGCTGACAGAAATACAGATGGTAAATTTCAAAACAAAAGTTTAATAGCATTCGAGAAAGGATAAAAAAATAACAACCAATCCTGAAAGCTTATTCTATAGGTGGAGTAAAAGGCCATCCCAATTTCCTAGGCAACGAGAGTCTGACCAATGGACGATAGTATGTGTCCATAGTTACCGATTTTCAAATTCTGTTCAGCTTCCGGATTAGCTACCGTTTTTTTTGTCTTAACTTGATTATTTTTTGAGGTAGAAAATGTTTGTTTCAAAATTTTGGTTCAGAATTGTTCCCTTCATAAGCCTTTTTTCTCTGGGTCACGAGTTCTGAGACACATGTGAAAAACATAATATAAAAATTGGTATCGCCAAAATGGTTTTTGTCATGTATTGGCTGTGTAATTAATAAAATACGTACGAATTTGGACTGAAAATAACAAAAACAAGTTTATTGCAGATGCTTCTAAAATTTGACAAATGTGACACTTTCGTTTGATTTTCCACAGCAGTTGAAGAATTTAAAAAAATCAGGAATGACCAATCTCCAAGCCACATTTTAGATTTGACGTCAACAAAATTTTTTTGCCGGAAAAATGAGGTTTAGATATATTACACACAAAATGACTCTCAATGTGGACGTAAATTGCAAAAATGCAATATATGGGTGCCGGTTTAAAATAAGCAAGTTGGTTACTATCGAGAGATTAAATAAAAACTCATCTTCAGTTGGCTTTGAAATTTCAAGTCATGTCTTTGATTGAAGAAACAGTATTTTGTTTATGTCTAGAAATTTGACGTTGTCAAACTGGAAATTTTGTGAAAATTTTAATGAAGGATTTTGACAACGCATGACAACGCTGTCGCGTTTGAATCATTCCTATTGCAAAAAGTTCTCTTATGAAAAACTAATCTCAACATGAACTTTTGCTTTTCATTTTTTGCATTTCAAGACAGTTTTCATCTTATAACTTCAAAATCGGCAGCCATCAAAGTGGCAATTAAAGACACGCTGTGAAATTCCAAAGGTAACTGAGGTTGAGTTTTTATTTGATCTCTCGGTTCTTCCGGTAGCCCATTTATCACACATACTTTTACGAAACGCAACGCCATCTTAATGAGTTTTTAATTCATTAGGTCAACGATATTGTTTTTGTCAGATCAGTGAGTTTTACAAAGTGACTATAAATATTCAACAAAAGCGTCTCTGCAAAGCAACCAAACCCGTGTAGTAATTTCTAGAGCATTACCCGATAGTCACCCAATTACAAGCTTGGAATAATCCCATAATATCTTTTGGAATTCAAATAATTCAATAAAGATAAACCAAGTTGTATCCTACGTAAATAAACAATGTGTGTCAATAAACGGTCGACAAATTCCTAATATTAAACTACTTACATAAAATAAATAGTTATTTGGATAAGATTCAGGCAAATGTTGTATTAATGAATTTTTTTGCTTGCCTCGACATGGTTATCACCTCACGTCGGTAATGTAACATTTTCCTGGCATTCATCTGAATAAAAATTAATTGAAACTGGCAAAACTTGAGTATTAGGTAGAACAAACACAAAGAATGTCTCACAATTACAGCGAAAAGCGTAAAATTACAAATCCTACATGTCTTATACCCAATCAAATTAAAATTCATGAAAACATAGGCAGATGTGTATGTATAAAAAGAGATTGACCACTTAGAAATTCCTTCATCAACTCATGCACAAAATATGTAAATGCTACAAGAATTTTAGAATTTTGAATATCAAATTGTTGCAGGATTAAGCAATGTAAAAGTCAAAAAAGTGATGTTTATTTATGAGCTCATCAAAACGTAAAATATCCAGTAATGAATACTTCAAGTAAAATAATAAATTATTAAGATTTACCTACTGCTGCCGATTATGTAAAATAACCGACTAATGATAATGAAGATTGTACAGAGTCTTTCATTTGGTGCTGTTAATATTAACGTTTAGAGGTATTTTAATAGAAAATATAATAAAATTTTTATTTAGAGATATTTTAAGAGAAAACTTAAGTTGGTAAAACATTATTCAATTGTCAATTGTCAATAAACGAGGGTTATTCCGATTAAATCAAATATTTTTGACATACAATTGACACGAGAACTAACTTACAAAATAGTGCTTTAAGGAGGCTATTAAAACATCGAAAAACAGTAAAACAATAACTCTCATGGGGACTTTTACATAATCAAAAGAATAAATCACGTTAGGAAATAAAAATAAAAATAAGGGATAAATAATGTTAAATAATTAAAAACAAAAGCTGTATTTGCTTTGATTGCTACATAGACGGAGCCTTGAGAAGGGCCTCGCAAAATCTCAACTTAACTTTTTTTATCACCAAGTTTTGATGCAATTAAAAAAGAAAATGCAAGGAAAATATTTAAATTGGATCTAAAAAGAATTTACTCAAAAATTTGGTGGATTTTAAGATTTTAAAGATAATTCGAAGAGAATCTGTAAGGCCTAAAAAAATAAAATAGAGGGAGTACCCGAATAAAGTGCCAAGATTTTAACTCCAATATCAGATGTAGATAATAATGATTCTGGAAAAAAAATCGAAGTTTGAATGGGACAAAACTCTTACGGATTCCCCGTTATTCGACGCTGAATTTAACAACTGTCTCCCAAAGACGAAAAACGTTTGCTCTTATCATACTTGTTTTCAACTTTTACTTAATTACTGGTTTTAAAACAACATTTTAAAAAATTGTCTATTGCAAAAGCTTAATTTGTTTGAAATAAATTGGGCTCTCAAAAAGGCCAATCTTTATCTTGATTGATTTATAAGGTGACTTATTCAGACTCGCGTTGTGGATCAAACTGAACTTTTAATTAGAAACGAAATAATAAAAAAGTTACCTGAAGTTATTACGAAAAATGATCGATACAATCCAATTCAGTTGCATCAGTAAAGAAAACACTATTTAAAAAATTGAATAATAAAGATTTATTTCAATATTTTCAATACTTTGGGAAAAGCACTGGCAAAGAATAAAAAAAATAACTCAAAGTTATCCAAATTTGAACAATTTGGCATTGTAAAACCCACATTTCTCGACCACCATTATTATTAAACTGACGGAAACTCCGATAAAAATATTTGTTAGGCGACGTAAACTGAAAATGGAATTTTTAGGTCTCAAAAGGGGCCTAAAAGTAAGTCTTTTCTCCCCGCAAACATTTTTTGACCGATCTATGGTGGCGCCATCTATCCATAGTTTTGCATATTACATCAAGATACCGACATTACCCCCAATTTTATAATTATTTGTATAAAATCAAATCGACAAAATGCTGTAAAGTGCAACAAAGACGTGTTGAATTATTGAAAATGAAGAAGTCTAGCAGTTATTTGTTATTTTGCCCTTGCCCAAAAAAAACACTTTTTGGCCTTGGTACACAAATAACTATTTTGAAATTTTTTTATTAGTGTTTTTATTCCCAACTTTTCGATAGTTTGGACTGACAGTGGCATAGCAACTGGCCTACCCCAACCATTCAGTGACGCACGGCGATTTCTCAAAAAAGTTTATAATAACATAACGGTGTTGTTTTGGAACGCGAAATTTGACCAATATATTGGGGTTTAGATCTTTGCACTTTTTTCGGGAACACCTTTACCTATAGAGAATCTAATGAAAATGTAAAGAAATTGTCAGTTTAGAAAAAATCTAAAGAAAATTCTATTAAATTTTCGACGAATTTGGGCAATTAAAGGAAAATCTGGAGAGCATAAAGGAATTATCAAAATTACAAAAAAAGTTTAATCATCGCTCTGATGATGATAGCATTGCTATCGAAACGCGCGTCAGCATTTTTTGACAAAATTTGGTGTTTGGGAATAAATTGTAATTTTGATAATTTTTGTCAACACCAAGAATTGATCCAATAAATTTTCTTTGGAGCATAAAGGAAAACGAGAAAAAAAACAACAATTAAAGTTAAACAAAATAAAGACACTAAACTAAATGTACGAGAAAAGAAAAGAGACCAAATAATCTAAAAAGTATGCTAAGGAAAAATCTAAAGAGCAGATGAATATAATATTAATAAAATAATCCAAGAGAAATCACAAACTCTATAATAATTTTGTATAGTCTAAAAAATCTAGAAATTAATGAATCTATAGCAAATCTAGAAAACTTGAAAAAATTTTAACATAATAAAATACATAGAGGGTGATAGATACCTACAAAGAATTTTTTATAATCTTATTTTGCATATTTTTTCTTTGTTTTCCTATTATGTCCTGACGTTGTGGACTTTTTGTATGACAAAATAAAACATTTACTCCAAAATTTAATCTGTAAATGAAACAATCTAAACAACTACATCTGTCAACTGTCAATCGAATTAAAACAGACAAAAAATCAACCCTAACTTCTGATCTATTTGGTGGATTGTCTGGCACCGATTGAACTTACCTCAACTGAATCGATCGATTCGAGCAGTTTCCTTGATATAAATGTTGTTTGCATGGACAAAATGCTTAATGGAAAAATTATGCGAAATGTAAAGTTGTAAAAATTGCTACAACCTATTTATTAAAAAGAAAGAAATCGCAACTTGAGGAGAGTAAAGTTTTCTGATTAAAACTTAGGCTATTCCAGTGCAAGCCGATCTACTATAAGGAATTTAATGACTTTGTTTCTTATCGTGAAGATTAACGAGTTTCAGACAACAGATTACGACATTGTCAGATATTAATCTTGGCTAAAGAATGACATATTAGCATTTCACCTTGTAAAGCGTTTTGTTTCCGAGCTCTCCCTCTCAACTACTTTACATAAAATTATTGTTCACCTAGTTTACGAACCGTTTCGTAAATTTTGGTTCTTTGTTGAAAATCCGGCATGGACCCTTCATTAGAGGCACACAAACGTAACTTAATTACCAAACAGCTGGTTAAGAATCAACTTGTTTTTTGCGTTTCACTTTGTACAATTCCGGGTTGCCTCATTTACAAGAACATAATTTTCTATCAAATGGTCGGGGGGATCAAAAATATAAGTAAAGAAGCTGCTTTTATTAAAAAAAGTCCATTATTGTCCCTTCATAACTATTTATGCTAGCTCTTTCCTACGTAAAAGTCGTTTTATAAATGTGACACACTTTTCAGATTTTATCGTTTCTCAATAATAGAAAACCCCTTTATCAGATCTCATATAGAATTTATGCATACTTAAGAATATTTAATCGAACTATTGGATTTCAAAGGAAAAGGAATCTGTTCACGTCTAACCTATCTCGTGTCGGTGGCACTGCCTATAATAACGTTTTATTGTATCTCCTGCAACTGGGAAGTGCTACGAATATCAAACATAGATTTTTATTCTTGAATTCAAGTCAATATTTGGTCGGTCGTGGTCCCCAGCTGTCCAATAAACTATATCGTGCCTGTATACCGACCACTCGAAATTAAGATGTCTGTTCAGGAGAAAATTTCCAATACCATACTATAGAAGTTGAGTGCTTCACGTATCTTTAACCAACAACAGATATTGATCTCGGGTTCTAGAAGAGTGACAGTTTGAATAGCAATAAAATATTAAAAATAACTCTTTGGAAACAGTTTTTATATGTACCAAGTTTCATAGAGTCGAGTGAACATTTGCTAGCTATTTAGTTCCCATGGATAATACATAGATTACACAAGGTAATACATTTTCTATAAACACATGTTGCTTTAACTTTTACAAATTTTCACGTAGAAAATGAAAAAAATAAAAAATGACTTATTTGTAGGTAGAAATCTAAAAATTTTTAGTAAGTAGCGATCGAATAAAAATTCATTCTCAGTTACCTTTGGAATTCTATAGCGTGCCCTCAATTGTCATGTCACATTTTGTTTAAAACTTTGGAGTCTTTTCAAATTTGCACTTTAGATGTGTAGCTAAACCTAATAAACTTCTGAGAAGCCTATGGGCTCTGAAGTCTGAAGGAATCTCAAAGAATTCTAGAAACTTATAGAAAAAGCATAGAATTTCAAGTTCCGAGTTCAATTAAAAAATATTCTAGAGAACGTGAAAGGATAAAAAAAATCCTTGGAAATCTTAATGAACAAAACAACAAAAGTTTTTCTGAAGGCATTATCTGGGGATTTTCTAGAATTCTCTATTCGGTAGGTATTTTGCAAGATTTTATAGTTTTCTTCTGAAAGTTCTTTATACCTACTATCAAGGACTTGCAAATATTTTTCAAGCAAGATCTTCTAGCACTTCTAGAAGTTTATAGTATCGATGGAGTTCTTGAATGCTCTTCAAATATTAATTGTTTATATTCTTTAAATTTCTCTTCTCTAGGCGCTGCACAGTGGTCTTAATTGTATGAAATTTCTTTGATAATTTGTATTTTAAGGTTTTCGAATTTACTCGTTGAAATGCTGAATGTCATATTTTAAGAAAACAAAATGGCGTCTTTAAAATGGCGGAAAACATTAAAATGAATTCTAAATATGTAATATTGCAAACATTTTACTGAAAACAATGGTTTTGAATTTTTGTATGCAAACAAAAATATCTACATATAAACAAAATCAGATTTTTTGCCTTAAATTAATAAGTTTAAGGCGAATGTAGTAATGGAGTCCATGTGTGATACGACTTCAGATTACTTCAAAAGTGCAGTATACGATTTTTTCTAATTTTGCTAAAACTTAAAAATTTAAACTCAAGTAAAATCACATTTAAAAGTTTAAAAATAGTGTATTAAAAAACGAGTTTTGATAAAACCCTTATTAAAACACGAGTCCAAAAACACTTTTATATTTTATAAAAGAGTTTTAATGCTATTTTTCCTAATTTGCATTTTAAGTTTTTTTTTACAAATAAAAATATTATTTATTTTTATTAATAAAATATATAAAAATTTGCGCGTGCTCTAGGTAAGTTTGTTACGGGTTGTCAACAGTGTTGTACACTAGGCGTAGTGCCATTTAAATTCAAATCCTCATGACTGCGATCGTGTTTTCAACATCGTTCAATTTGATATTGACATTTCTTGCCAACCGAAAAAAATTTTAGATTTTGGATGCGTTTAGAATCTATAAACACACAGGAAACGAATGCGGTTATAGCTCGGTTACCATAGCAAATTAGGAAAACTTTATTTAAAGCACTTTTTTTCTTTTTTTAATACAATATACAGGGTTCGGCAACACTTGTGTCCACCCCTAAAATCGTCGCTAATTTTAAAGACAAAATTTTGAAAATTTGCGTGCGCTCATAGTTGACAAAGCTCTAAAAGCTGACGCAAAAATTTGTTTTCTATCACTGATAGTTTGGCGTCGCGACGCCTTAAAAACGTAATTTTTAGCTAATTGTGAAAGTTTGTGAAATCAACCCCTAATTTAATTTTTTTTCAATATAAATGTGTAATATATATCTCCGTTGTCATTTTAGATTTAATGCAAATTGTATTCAAAATTTTTGAGGAAAAAATACTGTTTTATCAAGTTAGTTTCCAACTTCATTACGTCAAAATTAGAAACTATGTTTACACCCATCTGTCATCATCTTGTGTCACAAATGATATCTATCCTTTGGTTCGCTTTAGATTGTAACAAAAGTCTTACTTGGTGAAATTGTCGTTTTGTCGATGTTAATTAACAATTTCTGATGTTCAAAAAGTACGATATGCCCGAGTAAATCAGAACCGACCTGCTTACGAAAGAATGAAGTGACTTGTGAAAATTTGGTGTAAACCTAGTTTGCCACCGCGCCGTCATAACTTTGAAAAGTAACTTGATAAAACAGCGTTTTTTTCCCAAATTTTAAATAAAATTTGCATTAGATTTATAATAAAAACTCAAATATTTGTATCACAATTATGTTGAAAAAAATTGGATTCGATTCGTGATAAAAAACAAAATTTTGCGTCAGCTTCTAGAACTTTGTCAACTGTAAGCGTATGCAAATTTTCAAAATTTTATCTTTAAAATTAAAGACGATTTTGGGGGTAGACAGTGTGGAGGGACCTTGTATAATAAACTGTAAAAAATCTAATCTCTAACAATGAAATTGTCATAAAAATTTTTACCACATAGACTATGATCGTTTCTATCTTAGTTATGAAAATTTCTATCTTAGTTAAAAAACACATATTTTGTTTTTAGTTTCGGGCTCAAGAAAGCATTAGCTGCAACATGGTAAGTATGAGTGTCTTTTTTCATCACCCTGTCTAATTGAAAACCATACTACAATATGTAGTAACATTTAAACCATTGGGACCATTGTGCGCTGGTATAAGTTTTCTAAATTTTATTTCTATGCTTTTGTTTTTTGCTGTTTTTGTATTCTCTAGATTCCTTTCGATTCTGGCGTTTTGGAAATATGTCCATTCAGAATGCAACCTGAAAATTATGGCCATCCAGCACGCAATCTGGAAATTGTGTCTATTCAGAACCCTAGAAATTGTTTCTATCCAAATAATCACTGGCGTTCTGGAAATTATGACCATGCAGATAAACACCGGCACTCTGGAAATTATGTCCACCCAGAATGCACTCTGGAAATTATTCCCATCCAGGAAATATCCCGCGCTGTGGAAATTATGCATATCCAGATAAACACCGGCGCTCTGGAAATTATGTTCATCTAGAATGCACTCTGGAAATTATTCCCATCCAGGTAATCATCGACGTTCTGGAAATTATGCCTATCCAAATAGGCCCATAGTGTTATTAAGATATGGAGCTGTGCAATAATTTAATTAAAAATTAAGTTAATCTTGAAACTAATTTGAAGATTTCTGACATTTGATTGTGGAAAAACCGTTACATGCTACTTTAACAATGTTGTTAAACAGTTAATTGAAATTAAAGATTAAATTTAGCTTCTGTAAGTAAATCTCACAAATAATAATTGTATACGTTTGATTGTTATACCGGGTGTCCCAGAACTCATGACCCAGAGAGCAATACCGCCAGCAATACAGATGGTAAATTTCAAAACAAAAATTGATTAAGTTTAAGGACATCCTAATTACCTAGACAACGAGGGTCTGACTAGGACAGTATGTATCCATAGTTACCAATTTTCAAATTCTGTTTAGCTTCCTGATTGGCTACCGTTTTTTTGTATTAATTCGATTAGTTTTTGAGCTAGAAAATTTTTGTTTCGAAATTTTGGTTCAGAATTGTTATCTTCATAAGTCTTTTTTCTTTGGTTCACGAGTTCTGGGACACCTGTATGTTTTACACATAATCGGTATACGACCCAATTATTTTTATCAGAACAGTTGTTTCTAATTAAAAATTTGTTGTGTTCATTCTATCTATTTCTATCCAATTAAAAATCTCCTGTACATTTACATGAATATTACATTACTGTCACATATTTACTTTTAGTATAAACAAAGCTACTAAATAACCATACAAACGGCGAAAATAAACGAATTCATAGAGAATTATTCGAACATAATTCGTGGAAATTATTTGTCGAATAAAGTTTTCAGCATATATCTAAATGTGTGTTTGTTATAAAGTAAGGCTGATGTATGGCGACCATTTCCCTTGATTAAGTAAAGCTGCGACCGGACAGAAAAAGCAGGGACAAAGATGCAAAGTGGTTTAGGGGATTCGCCACTCCGGGTCACCCTAATGGGATTATGTTCTTACTAGTTGACTCGATCTGCCCCACATAAACTTATAAATTTTAGTGTCTTTTATACCGCGAACATAACTGCGGCAGATCAGTTCCTAAATAGTTAAATCCCTTGCAGTTTGGGGTTAAAAAACTTTCAAACTAAATGCGATGAGATTCTAAATTACATAACAGTCATTATTCTGTTACTTTTACAAAATAGGTAGTGCATGAGTTTATCTCTCTAAAACACTGAACACATTAACATGAAACGCTCAACTGCTGGTTTGTTGTCATTTGTACGGGATTTATGTGAGCTAAGCTATCTGTTAGAACTGAAAGCTTTGGAATATTAAAAATAACATTTTTTTGATTCGGTGATGTAAGAATTATATCATGGCTTGGTTTCCGATGCTTTAAGAAACGTGTTTAAGCACGCTTTTGTGAGTTGGTACTCTTGTCAAAACTATGAGATTTATACAATAATAAACGTCATTTGATGACAGTTGACACTTGAATAACTTTTCAACAACTTCACTGAGCTAAGGAATTTCCCTGATTGGAAGCTTCAAATTGTTTTTCTAAGTAGTATATTATGAATCTAGTGGTATATACTTAACTTTAGACATCCGTTTTATTAGACACGAGCGTAGCTTTGTTGAGTGAGCGTTTTATATGTATAAGCAATATTTAGAGAAGTTTATACATATGTTACACACTATACTTTTCTTTTTCGACGATTCTGAATTATAACTATAAGAATTGAAACTGAAATTTAGGGGTTTAGACACGACCCACGTTGGTATCAAAAATATAACTTTGCGTTGTTCAGGTGACAACTGACAATAGACATGAGAGCAGAAAAAAATGTTAACACAATGCCTCAATGGAAAAAATAGTAAAAAAAATACGTTTGATCAGACAGTCTAACGCAGCAAACCCATGGCTTATATTTTAATATACAAGGAGTATTATCTAATACTCGGCATATTATAATAGCGATATAATAAGAAGAAAAGTCGTTATCCTTATTTTAACGGAAATAACCCGTATAACCCACACTTCTGGTTTTTGAATAGCCACCATGTCAATGATCTTGTCAAACTTTTTTTCGGATTTGCTATCACTGTTTTAAGGTGAAAATTCCAGAATATTGGATAAAACATTGTATAGCACTCTTGGATTATAAAGAAGCTTCCAGACTGAAGCACCATAAAGCAACTTTTGTATTTCTGTTGCATGTTTTTTTGAAATGTTTCCCAGTGTTTTAAGCAATTTCAGTGAGCTTCTGTGTATTTGCGTTACCATTGGAACCAACTGGAACAGTCAACAACAGAAAAGCATTATTGTGTCTTAGAAACACGCAACTTGTTTTAAACCGAAAAAACCCATTTTGTTTCAGTATTTTATTAACCCTTTAACTGTGGTAAACGTATACAGGATGTCCTAGAACTCACGCCCCAGAGAACAAGGGAGGGTGCCGACAGTAATACAAATGGTAAATTCTCGATACGTTCTTGCTGCTAACACCGAATTTCGATGGCACTCTCCAAAAATTAGACACATTTCAAGGCATTCTGTCGCCGAGTACATCCTGAACCGTGTTAAGATATTTGTTAACACCAAACACCAACTAGGAAACCAGCAAGTGAGGGAAACCGAAATAAACGCCGTTGACACACCACTTGGCTTTTCACTGTGTCAATTGTCCTACCGCCGGGTCACTTATCATTCAACGCTCGTCAACCATTGGTCTTCAACCCTCTAGTCAATCTCTAAAGTACGCTAAGCCGTTTCTGGACACTAAGTTCAAGGAGTTAACTGATGTATTGAAGTCTGTTATTCAAACGTTAAATAAGTTTACAGTGGACCAGATTGTTTATACAAAATTCAAAGGGGAAAATTTAAACTGGTCTCTTAGCAACACGCGAGTGTATCCTCCAAACCATTTCCACGCAGCCTTGTGATTGGTCAACTTTGTCATGTCTTTTTTCAGTTTCTGTTAGAGTTGGAACTTTGTTTTCAGCAATTTACCCATTTAGCATTTACAGCTTTTTCCGATATGCCTGGTTTTCGGCTAGGCATGAGTTCTGGGACACCTCTATGTAATTACCGATTTTCAAATTCTGTTCAGTCTTATCTCAATTATTTTTTGAGTTAAAAAATTTTAGTTGAGAATTGTTGCCTCCATAAGCCCTTTCTCTCTGGGGCTCGAGTTCTAGGATACCTGTATATACGTTTTGACATTTTTCTCTACAACTACAAAGGATGAGAATTTGAGAACAAAAGTAAGCGAACAAAACAATTCAAATGACAATATTCACATGTTTGTGGCAGTTTCGGTTATACCGGAAGTAGTAGTCAACTTGCTTATTTTAAATGGAACACCCTACATATTATTGCGTTTTCAGATTTTACGTCTAAATTAAGGGTCACTTTGTAAATAAAATGCTATACTTAAATTGAACCATTTTAAATTTCTAAAAAAAAATGCACAACATAAGTTAATTTTTGTTCCCTGTAAGTATCTTATAATCTTATAATTTCAAAATTGCCATGTTAATTGGAAACTAATCCAAAACTGACGTACAATTAAATTTTGTGTTAACTTATGCATTGAATATCTATTTCCTACTAAAATTATAGAAAAAGAAGTGTTTTTATTCTTTTCTTTCCAAATTTTTTGTGCATTCTTTGGAATGGCAACAATTTAAGTTTTTGTGGACTTTTTATAAACAAATTTGGTGATCTATTGGAGATAAAAAATTTTGGAAAATTGATATGTAAATATTTTTATCGTTGACCTCTTATTAATGTCGATATTAATGAATCAGTTTGTCTGAAAAAGGATGCGTTAATGGGTGTCATTAACGCTCTCTTTTTCATTATGCAGTTCTTTTTGAAATTTTGACATTTTGACATATGCAACCAGAAATACACACAGAAATAAAACAAAAACTACGGCATTATCTTCAACTATGTTTCTATTTCTGAATATTTACTTTTACTCGGTAATAAACTTGAACATGCATTGTTTGCGCTTTGGACCACTGCAGCCGGTAGGGTATTATCACAATTTTCCAGGTCCATAATTACGACTTCAGCAACAACTTTTTCAAAATGGTGACACTTGTTGATAAAATTCGCATGTCATTTTTTTCAATGGTAACTATGTTTTTTTATCATAATGATTTTTCCGTGAAACTCTTGCCCATTTTGTCACCCAAATAAAGGTATTGTGTGGTCAACGATAAAACGTTGTAATAAACTCGTTTGTTAATGGGCGATTAATGATCTCCACTATTAAAGACTCTCACTCGCTTCGCTCGTTCGTGCTTTAAACAGTGTCGATCATTAATCGCCTTCATTAACAAACTAGTTTATTAAATAACTATTTTTTGCAATGAAAATTTCATTTCATTCATGGTCGAATTTAAGTATAGCACATTATATATCGTGTGATTCATTAAATTTCCATTCTAGGTAGGCCGTGTATTTTGGACGTGCGTTGACTTCTTGTTCGATAACTAGCAAATCTCGCAAATATTAAGTCGAAACTACTGTAATGGTGTTAGTTACGACATGAATTTTTTTCTCAAAGCCAACTGCGAATGGAAATTTAATGAATCACACAATATAAAGTAACCCCTAATTTGGATGCAGAATTTGAAAATGCAATAATATATGGGGAGTTCTATTTAAAATAAGCAAGTCGAACTACTTCTTTCGGCATAAACGGAAGTGTGACGAATATGTGAATATAGTCGTTCAATTCGTTTCATTTGCTTTTGATTTCCAAATTTTAAAATTTTCATTCATTGTAATTTATAAAAAAAATGTCAAAATGTATATACAGGATGTCCCAGAACTCGTGACCTAGAGAAAAAAGGCTTAAGGAGGCAACAATTTTGAACCAAAATTTCGAAACCAAATTTTTTTAGCTCAAGAAATAATCGGATTAAGACGAAAAAACGGCAGCCAATCTCCAAGCAGAACAGTATTTGAAAATCGGTAACTATGGGCACCCACTATCGTTCATTGGTCAGATGAACATTAAACCCTCGTTGTCTAGGTTATTTTACTCCACCTTTAGAATAAGCTTTCGGAATTGGTTGTTAATTTTTTATCTTTTTTCGAATACTATTAAATTATATCAATTTTTGTTTTGAAATTTTCCATCTGTACTGCTGTCGGCACCCTCCCTTGCTCTATGGGTCATAAGTTCTAGGACAGCCTGTATAACGTTTACAACAGTTATTAAAGGGTGAATTCAATAATAATTTTGGGGTCATTTCTAAATGGTGGATGCGCCCGGAGACTATCAGAAATAAGTGTCCTTTATTATAAAATTTAGGTAAATATTTTTTGTGGTGAATGAATAATACAAATACCAAACTTACAGGAAGCAGATCTACCAAAGAATCAATTATTAATTTACAATAGATATTACGAAATCCGGTAAATAACAAAAAATTACGAGAATTAAAAAAACTACGCTCCTAACCATTAGCAAGAAAATAAATTCTCTTTTTAAACGTTCTTACCGAGTCAGTTGCTCGTTTCCCAAGCTCATTTTTGTCTTTTTCAGGTTCACTTACCGGACAGTCATATCAAAAATCAATCTCGTTAAATTTCATACCACGGCAATGACCGTACTTAATTTCTTGTGGTGAATCAATCGAATCGTGCTTTCGTACTTTAGCTTTACAGATTCTTATTTATTTTTAATGCAGTCATTTGTACACCGAGATGCGAAAATCTCCGTTTTCAGGAATAAGAGAAGGTATTGGGCGACCGAGCGATTTTTAAAAAACTTGCTTTTTTATTTCTTTTAAGGTCCTGTTACTTATACTTATTGTTTGACTTTTTTGAGATATTTTATTGGTTTATCTGTTAAAACTTTTTTGTCATAACTTTTTGTTATTTCATCATTAGTCGTGTTTCTATGGATGTTATGTTATGTTATGTTATGATAAAAGCTACGGCCGTTGTAATAACAGTCGTGAATGTTTAGAGTATTTTTTCTCTACCAAACGTCGACAAAATGAATAAAATGGGTTAAAAAATAAGAAAAAGTTACAAACGGGGAAAATATAAAATTTTCGATTTTTAAACCACCTCTAAATGCGCAACTATGAAACAAGAAAAACCATCTACAGGTGTGTCGTAAGTCGCGGATAAACTTGACGTATTCATCAAGGCCGGCCTTAAAAAAGCATAAAAACGTGGTTTTTGTTCTTAGTTTCACTTCTTAAGATAGAAGCAGTTGTAACAAGCAGATACCTTTTTGTTAGGAAATCCAGTAAACTTTAAAGAAATCTGTAACCATAATAATGAAGTTTTAAAGTATTTGCAAAGAATGCAACCAATTTTAATAATCAAAACGTCATTACTAATGGGTATTAAAAGTGTTAAATTTGAAAAAAAGGTTGTGTGTACAACATGGCAACACTGTATAATCACATCTTTGTTAAAAACATATGAAACGACGAAAACTGCAAAATTTAATTTACAATGGTCAATGAAATTGACTTTTGTTAGGTTTTCATTTTCTTGTTTTAATACATTCACATGGTAGAATTTTTTCCAAACGATTCTTGTGCAATATATCTAGTGCTTGGGAAGTGCGATGGAAATCATGAATCATTTATTAATTCGGAATTCAAAAATGCAAGTTACTAAGTAACAGGATTCATTAAAATCAACTTTTTTAGGTACACAGGTAGTAACAGTGTTGCGAAATTAGCTCAGTAATACTACTCAATATCTCAAGAAATATGCTATTTACAAAAATAATTTTTTCAACAATACTTTATTTAACTTTCCAAACATGGTGGTGGACAGTTTATCCGCGACTTACGACACACCCTGTATATTATGTACTTGTGTTAATTTTCAAAAACATTAATGGAATATGAGCTTTACACCTCAGTGATCTGGAATAACCTTGCTCTAATATTAGTATTATTGGCGCTTTTGAAAATTTACTCACAATCCGAATTAAGATTCAGCATCTTACAAACCAAATTACCCTTTGTTTAAAAAATCACATGTTGTTAATGGTTAGTGAATAAGGCAAGTTTGCACAAAAGAGTAACGAAATAGTCCAGAATAAAACACAAGTTTAGTTTATTTTAGATTTAGTTCCTTTGTCGCCGGCAAGTTTTATTTTTGAACAGTTTTGTAAATGGTCTAGGAAACCGTCTTAAATTTTTATAAGTCTGTTTGAAACGTCGCATTAGACAATTCTACAGCCAAATATCAGAAAAGATACCAAAGAAAATCCTCGATAAAAGTTAAACATTCCCGGCTTTATGGTTATTTTTAACGAACACAGTCAAATCCAGATTAAAATCCAACTCATAATGCTATATAAACTTAAACTGGAAAAAAGCACCGCTGTGAAGTTCCTCGAGTAAGAATTTCTATAGTTGAAACCTAGAACTATGAAATAATTGATGTGATGACATTAAGACTAAGTTGCGAACATAAATAAAACCAAAATTTAAAGCGGAGTCGTCGAGAGAGTTGTGCCGCAGCAAACCATAATTAACATAACACGAAACGCGGAAGACTCAACGAATAACTTCATTCATCTGAAACTTTACTCGCTACCTGCTTTCTATGGAAGATCCAGTAATTGGTTCACCTTTGTTACGTCGTTCATCGCACGTGACGTGATGATGTGTCAATCGTTAAAATAACAAAAAAGTGCAGTCATTTTTCTTGTCAAGTTCTTTTACCAACTGCGGAAACATCGATAGGTGACAAATTCGTTATCTCGGGTTTCTGTCGCGCGCCTCTGGATCAATGTTCAGAAGGGTTTATGACAAGTCGGCCTTGGACAGTTTGTCTCTGGACGATTCATTTTGAATAACTTGTCTCTAGACCTCTTTTTTTCCGCTGCCAACTTTTTGTAGGCGCCAAATTTAAAATGAGTCTCTGTGATTGGTCGTTCAGACACAGCGCTACGGAATGTCAATTAAAAACTTTCTCATTTGGCAGATTATCATCGAATTGAAATTGTAGGAACTTGTTTTTGTTTTCAGTTTAGATTAGCAAAGATTTCGTTGTTACTAAAAAAATTGTCAGTTGCTTGTGGAGCCATCTATTAATCAAAATTGACATGTATTTATTACAGGTCTTTAACTTATCTCTTTCAGATCCTGCTGATTTCAAAAATTTTAAAATCGATAAATTCTCTGCAGGAAAATCAATGTATAGACAGTTTATCGCGCGTGTAAACTTGGCTGGAGGAGTACTGGTTTTTACCATTCAAGTACTGGTCAATAAATGGATAAGTAAAGTTGAAATGGAGAACAAATTTAAGTAGTAATTTGCAGCTTGCTTGTGTTCACCTTAGTGCTAATTGAATCCTAAAACAAGACATTCATTAATGAAAGCTTTCGTGCAATACACAAGTTGCATTCTAGTCAAGTTTCTGTCGGCTAAACAATTTATTTTTGACCAACCACGTTTAAAAATTGAGACAAATTTAAGGCCCTTTTATCGTTAAAGGAGCAATTTAATTTGGTTGATTCGCAAGAGCAGGATTCAGACAGTTTGTTCCTTTAGAAAGAAAATTACAGAGAGACGACAATTTAAGAATTTCTCACAAGGGTTATATAAAGGAACGAATATTTGAGATTGAGACGCATGGAAACGAACTTGAAAATCTCCAGGTCTGTTCTTGGGTTACAACGCGGTCTCTAAATCAACTGCAGGCTTTTGATATAATAAAGCTGTTCAGTGAAAATCTGAATTATGGACGAACGATTGTAAAATTTATTAAAAAAACTGTTGGACATGATAATTGAGTGAAACTAAAATCTGATTTTCCGGGGAAAACTAGCAGAATATATTCGTTAACAGTGAAAAGGATACGACGCCAAGGTATTCTGCGAACGACAAGCTTAAGTACATGATTTGCTCTGAATACATTACATAATCAGATGAGGACAAAGCGAGGAATATCCGTTCATTCTAGAGCTTTCTATCCACACGGATCAATCGGTCTCGTTACTGTTAATGCTACAGTTGATTTTGTTAAGGTTCGGATGTAAGTTATTAAAAATCAATCGAACTGCATTGTTTTGCGTTAACCCAGATACAGTAAGTCGGTGAACATAACAACATAAATCAAAAACGTTATACCAAACAATGCAATTTCTGAATTTTTATCAGTCTGTGGGGGAATATTGAGTCTAGAAGCTCAGAATTGCGTGTCTATCCTGTTAACCGAAAAATGAATTGTGGGTACACATGTCGACAATTTAATTCGTTGTATTTGAGTTTGGGGTTTTTTATGAAGGAGCTGTTGTAAATATTATACAGGGTCCGCCAACACTTGTGTCCACCCTCAAAATCGTCTTTAATTTTAAAGACAAAATTTTGAAAATTTGCATACGCTTATAGTTTGACAAAGCTCTAGAAGCTGACAAAAAAATTTGTTTTTGATCATCGATAGTTTTGGCGTCGCGACGTCTAAGAAGTAAAATCTTTAACGATTTTTGCGAAAATACTCCCGAATTCAAATTTTTTCAACATAACGTTGATACAAATATTTGAGTTTTTATTTTAAATCTAATGTAAATTGTGTTTAAAATTTGCGAAAAAAACGCTGATTTTACACCAAAATTTCATAAGTCACTTCATTCACTCGTATGAAGATCATTTTGATTAATTTGAGCATGCTGCAACTTATTTGACATCAGAAATCGTTAATTAACATCGACAAAGCAACAATTTCACCAAGTAAGACTTTTGTTACAATCTAAAGCGAACCAAAGGATAGATGACATTTGTGACACAAGATGTTGACAGTTGAGTGTGAACGTAGTTTCCAAGTTTGACGTAACAAACTGGAAAATAACTTGATAAAACACCATTTTTTCCTCAAAATTTGAATACAATTTTCGTTAAATCTAAAACGACAACTGAAATATTTTTAACATATTTATGTTGAAAAAAAAATAAATTAGCTGTTGATTTTACAAATTCTTACAATTAACTAAAAATTACATTATAAGGCGTTGCGACGCTAAAACTATCGGTGATAAAAAATAAATTTTAGCGTCACCTATGAGCGTATGCGAATTTTCAAAATTTTATTTTTAAATTTAAAGACGCTTTTGGGGGTAGACACAAGTGTTGCCGAACCCTGTATGTGTTAAATTAAAAAAAATCTGATTTTTTTTTTGTACATGCAATCCTTAGACTTTAATGAATTGCAAGTCATGATTGAATTGCAGAGCACAGTTTTCAATCGTACACAGACTAAACGTAACTTGATTTCTGCCTCGGCATCGGCAGTGCGTCAATATGCTCTTACAGTCTGACAAAAGAGTAAAATTTCACTTATTTATTTAATAGCATAGTAAAGATTTTTTTACAAAAGTTATGGCGGAAGCGTAGAGGGGCCAACATACTTGGAATTGTTAGAAAAAAAAGTTATTGCTAGAAAATGTTGGATTGTCAGAAAATCAAGCCGAAAAAAAATAAACAAAATTTAAACTCAATCAGTAATACATTATGCACCTGCATCTTTATTAAGAAGTGTAAATAATTATGTGTAGTTTTCACATTTTGTATGAAATCTACATAACCTGAATAAAAAACTAAAAAATGTAGACAAATAGACCATATAGTCTATAATTCAACAAAATGCGAAATAAATGATTACCAAATTGACGCTTTTATTCATACATATTTTAGGATTTGACACAAAATAGCTATTTTTGCAACTAAATGCAGAGAAACTTAATTTTCTCGCGAGACATTTATTGTTCATAAGCAAAACCTAATTTATTAAATGATTTTATTTTATTTTTTTAAATTTAATTACAAAATGACGTTTATTTTGTCACAGGTCATACAAATAAGTTGGTCGATAAATTAGTATCAAAAAAACTGTTAAAATCTGACATAAAAAACGTGTCAAATATTTATTTTAATGCATTTTATTTATTAAATTAGGAACAATTTAGTACGAAACACAAGGCAAAAATGCTTCTATCACACTAACAAGGGACAGGCCTGACATGGAAAACTCAAAATTACGTCAAAATTTCTGTATGCAATGTACTTTGAATTCTATTAGACACTTGTCACTGCTTTTTTTATAGTGGGGCTTTTATTTTCGAAAAAAAAAAATTAAAACTGGCAATTTTACACCGCATACTCTTTAATACGATTTGCGCTTTTCTAATTGTATTACGTTAGTAGTTAGTTAAGATGCAAGTTTAAAATGTCATTCTTTATAGCATGCGAGTTTGCGAATGTTTTAAAAACCAAATACGCTATTGAGAAACATTTTAAATGTGACATTATATCATTTATGTACGATTATTTTCAATCTTCAATTAAAAAAAAGATGAGAAATCTTCAAATCAAATGTCAAAATTTGTGCAATAATTATATAGTTCATTGAATGGTCACTTTTTGAACCAAAGTCTGTTTAAAACGTCCATTATTTGCCTGATCGTAGGTAATAGCTATTTTGCGAAATGGTAGTACAAGACGTAGTTTGGACAACACGAGAGAGTAAGGGAGGGTGCCGACATGAATTCAGATAAATTTCAAAACAAAAATGAATTAATTTAATAGTATTCGAGAAAGTATAAAAAATTAACAACCAATCCCGAAAGCTTATTCTAAAGGTGGAGTAAAAGCACAATATAAGGATCTATCAGTATGGACAACTAAAGGATTTGGCATATACCGATTTTTTTGACGTTTCCGCGAGTACTGGCGGTCCTTCCAGAATTCTCTGAGAGGTGACGCCAGCTGTTTTAATTGCGGAATAAATCCAAACACGTTGTTTTTTAAATAAAAAGACACTAGACAATTAAGTCTTTTTTTAATTCACCGCTTTTGAGTAGCGACATCTACAAACAGTAGCGAGAAGGACCGCCAGCGCCGTGAAGGTCATGAAAAGCTGCAAGTCAACTTCAAAGGGGCCGACATGAGTTGTCCATACTGATAGATCCTTATATTGTGGTAAAAGGCCATCCCAATTTCCTAGGCAACGATAGTCTCACCAATGGAATTTTGTCTTAACTCGATTACTTTTTGAGCTAGAAAATTTTTGTTTCAAAATTTTGGTTCAAAATTGTTGACTTCATAAGTTTTTTTTCTCTGGGTCACAAGTTCTGGGACACTCTGTATTATCGATACAAAACGATTGTTTATTTACAATTAATTCCTGTCAAAGTGACATAATTTTACGCACTCGTTTGATCACTTGATGCATTTGGGTCCAAAAGAATGTCATTTCAAAATTAAAATGACAATGAAAATGTCAACGGACGTTATACAGAGTGTTTGGTAAGTAAAGCACCAACCTGTAACAGCAATGTTATGAGGGTGGTGGTAATTGAAATCTCGAAGAATTTTTTTCTGTAACAATTCTTGCAAGCAGTGGAAGGACGTTAAAGTAACCAATGACGGAACAGTTTGGATATTTGGAAAATTTAAGAAATCAAATCATTTCGTGAAACAAAATATCACCTATGTCACACCCGACATTTTGTGACATAGGCGTACCCTGTCAGGTATCTGTCAACGTGTGCTGAACAATTTCGCAATAGTCCTGAGATTAGAATAAATCATTCCTTGTTGCGGTCAATTTTACAATCTTATAAATTTTAAAAGGAAAAGAAAGATAATTTTCACATAGATCTCTTCCTGTAAGCTTTCTGATTCTCCAGGTAAGAGTTGGTGCTTTACTTACCAAACACCCTGTATAACGAAATGACACTTATAGCTCACCGTTGTGCTATTTCACTAGCAACCACGCCAATTACAAAATCTCATTTCAGATTTGTTATCATTGTTTTTAGGTGAAAATTGCAAAACATTGGATAAAATGTTGTATAGAACTGTTGGATTATTAAATATTGCCTACTTGAGAAATTTAACCTACTTGCCAAAATAATATCAACTTGTGCTTAAATAAATGTTAACTGTAGTGGCAAACAAAAATTTGACGAATGCTTACTTGCAAAGATCAAAGTCTTTAGTTTTGGAAAAAAAAATTAAATCAGTATGAAAAAAATGTCCCTCCGCAAGATTCGAACCAAAAAACTCGGCCACAGGGCCGGTATGGGTTGACAATTGAAACACGCCAACTGAAAACTACCGATTTTCAAAAAAAAATTTCTCGAAAGTAGAAGCCCCACTACAAAAGAGCCGCGACACGCATCTAATAGAATTCAAAGTAGATTGCATTCAGAAGTTTGCTTCTTTGACTTGATTGTCAATAGCTCGTCGAGTGATAAAATAAATTACTGCTATTTCAAATTTTATAAATACCACTAAACTATTTCCAAAATCGACTTTTATTTTAAACAAAATTTTGAAAATTTGCATACGCTTATAGTTAACAAAGCTCTAAAAGCTGACGCAAAATTTTGTTTTATCACGGTACGTTTGGCGTCGCGACGCCTAAGAAGTATAATTTTTGCTATTTTTAAGTTTTTGCGGAAATATTCACGAATTCAAATTTTTTTCAATATAAGTGTCATACAAATATTTTATATCGTGGTCTGAGCGGCAACATCCGCAACCGCATTTGTGAAAATATTTTAAAATTACTTTTTCTCAGATGATTTTTTCGCGAGAAACTTACTGGTGGAGATTATTTTTTGTATTACTGAATAGATCTAACCTTAAGCTAAAATTTGATATCAAATAGTTATTTAGAAAAATTATTTACACTGACGAAAAAACAGTTTTTTTGCGCTCTAGTATGACTTTGTAAAAATTGAGATTGCGGTAGTTGCCGCTTTTAGACGACGATATATTCCTCTTCAGCAGACTCCTGTCTATTGATAACAGTGCGATGCCAATCTTTACACAATAAAACTAACTAGTTTCCGTTTCCCGGCGTATTTACATGTGTCCAAAAACGTTAAAAATGAACGCCGGCGTAAAAAAGTAATTTGGATTTTTGTAATTGTTTAAGAGCTGGAAGGCTTAATTTGTAACCAATCAGAGAACAGATTGCTAAAAACCACCGAATTTTGAGAAAATTGTGTGTTTAATGTCGAACATTTTATACCAATGGGGTTGTTGATGCGTAATTATGAAAATAAACTCATTTGCTGTACAATAAAGCCATCATTATTACGGCGGTTACATGTTTGTATTGATCAAAATTACGGTAATTTGAAACATTTATTGAAATTTTTTTGTCTGTTTTCTCTTCAAACAAAATTGCACAACTGTGTACACTAGCTGACGTCTGATTTCATTCATTTGGTCAAAAGACTACCTCGTGGATTTTTCCAAAATTTAAAAACCGTGTATCTTTTTAATTAAAACCCGAACAAATTAAATTAAATTAGCTTTTGCGATAGTTTACTTTTCTTGATTAGTAATAAGTCTAGGGTCGTAAAACGTAAACTAACACCCTGTATTAAGTATAAAATTTGCCTTTTTTTATCACCTCTTAAAAACTACATATTTTTCTAGTGTCTATTTATTCTATTTACGTTGTGATGTACACATTATGATTTCATTTCAGAGGAAGGTTATAAAAATGGAGCTCTACCAACATCAAATAAGCTTTGCTAGAGGTTGAACACGTTTCCCTTCGTAATAATTTTCAAGAAATAGGCAAATAAGCATTAGTGTATTTCATTGATTTATAGCGTCTTTATTACAAGGCCTTGGAATAAAAATCAAACATTCAGCACAATGGGAAAAGTGAGTTTGACAGCCCCTAAACACACATTTAACAATCTTCGTTGCATCGTCCTGCATTTTAAGTTTGGAGAAAATATTCAAAGCAAAACGATCACAATTTAAGCTTTTTTTTGCAAAAGTGTAAAATTGTAAGAGGAGCAATGGGGCGAATAAAAACTGCTGGATTTTGTAAAAAATTTCTACATACGTATTCATTTAATTCGTATAAAGTTATTTGGGTAGACAGATGACGTTAAGTAGAAACAGTGTGGACGTCTGAAAAATTAATTTACCCATTTATTTATAGTCCGTTTTTATATACCACCAGTTGAATTAAGTTGTTAAATACAACCGGTAACTTTAAGGTCATAATTTGGAATAAAATTCCAAAATTTTGACAAAATAAATAACATACGGGATATCCCAGAACTCGTGATCCAGAGAAAAAAGGCTTATGAAGGCAACAATTTTGAACCAAAATTTCGAAACAATAATTTTCTAGCTCAAAAAATAATCGAGTTAAGACGAAAAAACGGTAGCCAATCCGGAAGCTGAACAGAATTTGAAAATTGGTAACTATGGACACATACTATCGTCCATTGGTCAGGTGAACATTACACTCTTGTTGCCTAGAAAATTTTACTCCATCACTAGAATAAGCTTCCGGGATTGATTGTTAATTTTTTATCCTTTCTCAAATACTATAAACTTGGTCAATTTTTGTTTTACAATTTACCATCTGTATCGCTGTCGGCACCCTCCCTTGCTCTCTGGGTCATGAGTTCTGGGACACTTTGTATAGTCTACGAAGAGCTTATTCGCCATTCAACACAAAAACTACAATTTGAATTTTAAATTTTAAAAACAAAATAAAAAAAATATTCACATTTTTGTTTGTACCGAAAGTAGCAGTTTAACTTGCTTATTCTAAATGGAACAGCTCATATACAGTCAAACTTCTATAAGTCGAATCCTGCAGGAAACCTACAACTGGTTGGAGTTAAAAAAAAACTAAAAAAACAAAATTACAATTATTTATAAAAAAAAGATCAGAAGAATTTTTAGTTTTTCAGTTTACTATTGTAAAACAAATTTTTCAATAAACACTTTGTCTTTGAAGATGGTAAATATAACCTTCTAAACAGTATATCATATTCATAATCTTGATCAATAGTTTTGCTTTCTTACACCAACTACATTCAAAAGTTTTAATTTCTGCTTAGTTGTAGGTAGGTATGTATTTTCAGCTAACGTTTTTTTTTAATCTTGATTTTTGCATGTTTTTGCCATAAACGAGAAACTCTCATTGACTGTTAATTTAACATTCATAAATTCATAAAATAAGTTAATCTCTAACTAATTTGATGATTGCTGACATTTGATTGGCGGAAAAAGGATCACATGTTACTTTAACATGATGATAAGTATTTAATCGAAAGTAAAGATTTAATTTAGCTTTTTTAAACTGACCCTAAGTAATACCAATAAATAATAAAACACATTTTCATTTTCAAATCAGCAACACTTTACGTTTGCGACTTTGGAACACATCCACATGCTATCACTGTATCAGTGTAAAACGACGGAAAAAACACTAAAAAGCGAATGACTGTACAGGTCGAGGGTCAGTTGGCGTGCACATAAATTGACGTTTTGGATAATTGACGTTCGAATGAACGATTCATATCTATTGCAACAATAACTGAAATGTTTTAGCTGTAGTTTTAAAAAATCGGTTATCTAGCTGCGAAAGTGGCAATTATTTTATTATACAGGGTTCGGTGGACACATCTAAAATTGTCTTTAATTTTTAAGAAAACATTTTGAAAATTTGCATACGCTTACAATTGATCAAACTTTAGAATATGACGCAAAAATTTGTGATTATCACCAGTTTTGGCGTCGAGACGCCTTAAAATTATAATTTTTAGCGAGTTTCAAAAATTTGTGAACGGGATCAATCGCAAATTGAATTTTTTTTAATATAAATGAAATATATCTATTGTAACTTGTTATTTTAGATTTAATGGAAATCATTTTTAAAACTTAAAAAAATTACAATAAAAGACATGTCTTAGATTTGCAAAGATAACTGAAGATGATTTTTGTTATTGCTTTACAGGTCTCCTAGAACGCTCACACTGTAATATTAATTTTTTTTGTTGTGTCATTTTTTTGAAAAAAGTTTTGGGATCTTTTATTAAAACGGTGAAGATAGTGAAACTTTAAAAGGGCCAATTTTTATCTCCATTGGTTTGTAAGATAACTTTTTGCGACTAGCGTTATGGACCAAATTAAAATTTTAATGACAAACAAAATAACGAAAAAGTTATTTAAAGTGATGACGAAAGATGACCAAATGTCCTCCATTTGAAATTTGTTTAAAACTTAAGACTCATCACAACACTTTTGAAGAAACCACTGGCAAAGAATAAAAAAAGTCTCAACTCAAAATAATTTATATTTGAACAATTTGGCTCTGTAAAACCCTCATTTTACTACCACGATTATTTTTAAATGGGAACTCTAATAAAGACATTTTTGCCACTTGTTTATTATCGTTTTTTTTCCCAAAATTTTGATTGTCTGGACTGACATTGGTATTTTTGCAGAATACTTCAATCCTTTTTTTCTTAGAAACAGAGGCATTTTGGAACGCGAAATTTGGCCATTATATCCAACTGCGTTATTGATATTGGGGTTAAAATCTTTGCACTTTATTCGGGTACACTCTGTACCTATATTTGTATTTCTGCTTTCATTTTAAATTGACACTAACCTTCATTCTTAAACGATTTTTAACGACTTTTCATTTCAGCACGATTTTCGGTACTAGAATGAAAGTCACCAAAAACCGTTTAAGAATGAAACTTGTTCTAGTATGACTTTTGAACATAGAATAACGTCATTCTAAAACCGTACTATAGATACTTCTTAGTCTTTAAATTTCTGGTGTACAAGCTGAAATTAGATTCTAGAAAAAAGTTCTTTGTTAAACGACTCTAAAGAAAAAGTAAACCTGTACTTAATCATTTAATGAACAGTGAAATAGTATTACTTTGAGAAGTAAACATGAGAAATAATTGTTGGAAGCAAAATTAATTAGTTTTCGTTGGGAAGCGTAGTAACTAAAAAGCAGCAGTCATGTTAGTTACACCACCTTTCGTGGCTTGAATATTTATAAAGCGTTTTCCAAGAGGCACGTAAAGCAAGTAAGTCAACTCTCCGAGCTTAAAGGCTAAGGGTCATGTAATAACCTTATGATATGTTCGAGCATTTCTGGTCGCTATTCTGGAATTTATATTGCATATTCAAAAAAATAAATAAAACACTTATTACGTCACAAAGATATTTTCGTTTCTAATGAAAATTCCTAAATACAAATAACAATAATCGAAGAATTATTACAAAAACAAAGTTTGTGGCGTTTTTGTTAACAATGTTTTGCTTCCGAAGTTTGTTTTAAAACCGGATGATCAATATTAATATATGTGGTGACAGTATAATTTTCGGCGTACGAAAACGCTTTATTCGGAGAATTTTACATGAGATAAATAAGTTTAACATTATATCCTTTAGATTAATTTGCATAATTCATTCCAGAAACAGGACAAACAAAATAAAATGTATGCAAAGTCTCGGTGATATAATTATTTCGGTGAATAAATGGTCACTTTCTAGACAGCGGAGATGGACTCTCATTTATATGCAAATGGTGTATAAATTAAGCTCCACCAAAATTACATTTAACATTTGATGCAATCGGGCACACTCATTGCCATTAATTTATTTTTGACTTAATATTCGTGAAATAACAATTATTTTCGGAATTGTAACAGTTTTATGGCCAAAGAAATAAAATCAACATTTGTATAACTTTATCTACCCAAGCAACCTTTTAAAGATTATTTTTACGGCCATTTCATATGCTACTGTTACACGGTTTTATTATTCAGTTAGTTCTTTAAACTTTATTTTGACTGCAAAGAATTTTTGTAGGCGCCAAATTTAGAATTCGGCATTGAAATTATTGAAATCTAATATGTAAATTTTTTAGGTTCTTGGAAAATTTAGAATAATTTTTCGTACAATTAGATTTTTTAGAAGTCGTAGAGTTGAGAGAAATTTAAAACTTGCTGCGACTTGGTTAAAACTGTGTACATCAAATGAATAAAAAAATACAAAAATTTAAAGAGAATTTAAAAAGAAATTATAGAAAAAAAATGTTGAGATAATACATAAAAAATCTATAAGATCCATTGAAAGGATGTATAGAGAATTTAAGGAAAATTTAAAAAGAGTGTTGAAAGAATTTAGAAAGAATCCATAGCAATTATAACGAGAATTGAAAGAAATCTCAAATAATTAAAGAAAAACCTGAAAAAAAAACCTGTAAAGTTACAGAAAATCTAGAGACTTCTAACAAGATTAATGACAAATTAAAAAAAAAATCTAGAGCATCTAGAAGAATTCATAGAGAAACACAAAGTTCAAAAAAAATGTAAAGATTCTGAGCAGACTCTATTAAAATTAAAAAAAAATTAGAGACCAAAAGAAATTCAAAAAGATTTTAAGCAAACATACTCAATTAGATTTAAGAAAAATTCAAAGAAAATGTTTGCACAATCTAGTGAAAATCATTATAAAAAACCCAAGGAGAATCTAGAAAATTTAAACTGAGTTTGAGGAAAACCAGGAGACAATGAGGACGAAGAGATTGGAATCAAATGTAAAGAAGATCCAGAGGGTCTACAAAAATTAGCGAAGATATAAAGTTAATCGTACACGAACTGTAATAGAATAGTATCCAACAAGAATGATAAGCAGCCCATTACGCACGTAGTAAAGCAAACGTTCACTTCACAATTACGTAATTGGCCTTATCTTCGCGTTGCGTACTATACTTTTCTACAAATACGACTACATTTTTAGCTGTTAGCTGATTATGTACACATAGTGACAAGATCATTTATTTAGTATAATAATTAATGGTTACGTTGGAACAATTATTCAAAATTAGTGGGAGATTATTGTTAGTGCTAACTAACCAACTTAGCTAATTAAATACATGAACTGCTGTGATTTGATGTTAAATCAAAATCAAAGAAAATTTATTGGATCAATTCTTGATGTTGCCAAAAATTATGAAAATTACAATTTATTCCCAAATACCAAATTTTGTCAAAAAATGATGACGCGCGTTTCGATAGCAATGCTATCATCATCAGAGCGATGATTAAACTAAACACTAACAAAAATTCGTCTTTATATACTAAAAGCTTGTTGACGCGCACCCTTTGGCGCAGGTAGAAGGGAGTAGAGGGAGGAGGAGGGGATGAAGCCGTTGTCGGAGTTCATTATTACATTTTTGTTCCTAAATATTTCTAGACTTTCATAAATGTCTAGAAATTTACAATTATTTACTTTTTCAATTAAACGAAGACAACTTTCATCAATGTGGTGGTCATTGTCAAAAACATGTTGGGCAACGCTTGATTTTTCAAACCTTCCAAATTTGAGATGAGCTTGATGCTCTTTGAACCTTTTTAAAATTGACCTTCTTGTTTGCCTAATTTATTTCTGATCACAATCTTTACATTTAATTTCATAAATTCCCGACTTTTCTGTTGTTCCTACTCGGTCTTTAGGATTACCTAGAAGACTTTGGAGGCTTGGACCCGAAGTAAAAACTACTTTGAGATCCAAACCCTGGAAAATTCTTTCCAGTCCCTTTGTCACTGAAGGTGAGTAAGGGATGGTGACAAAAGAAGTCTTCTCAGGTGTTTTCTAAAAAGTAAAACATTCATTGCCAATTTCTTAAATCTAATTTTTTTAACAATTTTATTAACAATGTTGGGATCGAAACCGTTTCACCTGGCAGCATCTTTAATTAATTTTAATTCCTTCGTGAATCTAAATTTGTTTAATGAATAATTCAAAAGCCTGTAAACAAGAAAATTTAGACTTGCCATCTAATGTTGAGGACAATGATGGGAGTCTGCAGTGATGTAGCGAAGAGTATTAGTTTCCTTCCTATAAACATCGAACTCTAATCTGTTCTTATTTTTAATTATAATTGTGTCTAAAAATGGAAGCTTTCTGTCTTGCGAAATAGAGAAAGATAAAGTTAAATTTTTGAAATCGGTTCATAAATAAAAATTCTACAACGCCTGCCGTTTTTTAAAAATCACCCTGTGCAAAAGAACCTAAAGAAAAGCTAGATGATTTAAAGAGAAATCACTAAAAATTTAAATACAGTCTAGAACATCTAAAGATAATCGAGAATCTAAAAAGCAACAAGAGATACTAAAATTGTTCTACATAGAATTTGTTCCAGGGATAAAGCTAAAAAAAGCTAAAAGGACCGGAAAGTGAATGCGGAGAGTCGATGTTTTAGACAAATTGATAAAGACTTTTGTAAATCAGTTAAGTAAATATTTACCTAAGTCTACAGGCTATTCACGTTTAAACACTAAATTCTAGAAACTGAAAACTTTGAAAATCGAAATTTAATTTTTTTAATTGTTTGAAGCTTCTTTAAGAAAATTGGAATTGAAAATGTCATTAATGAAATTTTACCGTTATCTCCATTAATGCCGTTATGTTCACAGCATACCCATAGGAATAAACAATCAGATTGGTGAGAAGATTACAATAAATAATTGATATGGATTGATATGAAAACCAATTATTTAATATGTAACTGAAATTTAACCAACCACATTAGTCAAATATACATAATATTATTACAGATATGTCGCTGAGATTATTTTGTGGGAGAGAGATATATTAATGTTGTTTCGTCAATTTGTGAATGTCATTGATATAGCAAGCGATTGATTGTCATAGGTTTCCAAAATCTTGATGGCAAGTGGTGTTTATTACTTAATCATATTTATTGCATCTAGTCTGAGATGACTAAAAAGGAGAGGCAATAAAGAAAATAAAAGCGGGAAAAGCATCTTAGCACATACTCTAGAATAGTTAGTTTAGTTTTAGACCTTGATGAAGAGTAAGTACAAGATGCAATTTTCATCGTAGGACAAATAATAGAAAAAGATATCAGAAAAATCACCGAATGCTTTGTTAACCTCGAAACAGCTTTCGATAGGGTGAAAAGAGAAGAGTAATGGAGGATACTAGAGAAGAGAAGTTAGAATAAAGAATGCTTAAAGAATATAATGCTTATATGAAGAAACGAAAAAACTACGTGTGAACTTCCAAAATGTTCGAAACAACCGAAGGGATACGACAAGGATGCATCGGTGAATTAAATTTCAATTTCATCTTACTAGAGCAACCAGCAATACACTGGGACCGATCCAGATGGTCAGGTCAGATGGTCTGTCATGACCATAATTTAAAATCCCTCATAATGAGGGTCTATTTATAATCTTCCACTGAACTCACATCTTGGAACTAAGCTTTTCCGAAAGTATTCGTTGAAATTGTGGAATTGGCTTTTAATGAGACTAAAGAGTTCTATTCTAATCTAATTTAGTAATTATGAAAGAGTTCTAATAGATACTGAAAAGCGTTTGTGCTTCATATGAAGATCGATTGTAGTGGGCATCTGTAATTTTGTATGTGTTATTCTAATGTTTTTTGAAAGAATTCCCGCAAAAGAAAATCGAAAAAAAGTTTATTATCAATGTTTAAAAAAATGTTAAAAGCGCGCAAATTTCGAAAACGTTGTAAGTCCATCTACTAATGCGCGTCAAAACATTGTAAGTCCAGATAAGGTAGACACTTTTGAAAAATCGTCTTTCGACGAAAAATCGAAAAAAATTCGAAAAATCGACTAATATTGTGCCCCGGTATTTCTCGACACTTTTTGAAGAGTTCTTCCACACTTGTCTTGGTTTCTGTTTCGATTTTTACCTTGATTTTTGCTTGGCTTATATTTATGACAACGTTTTGACTTTCACACTTGTTTAATTTCAAATGTAGCAGATGTTTAGCAAATCCACTTGCAGCAAGACATAGATTTAGCATTATACAACCCAAAGAAATTCTGTTTTTCCGTAAATTGGCACTTAAAACGTTTTGGAATGGTAGGTCTCAATTATGTTCTTGCACAAATTAATTTGCAATTTAATGTCCATAATTCCCTTCTCCAGTATAATTTTAACAAAAGTGGAATGGAGTCATGCTATATTTTTACATTATGCTATTAAAACAATTTAAATTATTTGGAAGCTTTGGGAATACCTAGGTCATTAGGTGCCTGCCTAGTAATTTTCAAAACTTTTAATTGACATCCCCCTACATTTGACCACCCACCCCATCCCCTGTTATTATAAATAAATATTATAAATAAGCAAAGGTACGGATTTAGTTCTTTTAAATTTTTGTTTATGACTAGTTCATACTGAATTTACGATTTGCGATTTTTTGTGTTTGGTTAAAAAGCTCTCCATGATGCAAAAAAAAATCTGTAGCATTTAGTAAATTTTATTCCATTTTTGATTGTATTTAAAACTGATTTTTATTTATATTACAAAAAAATATATCACAACTAAATTTGAATCATCAGTAATATGTAGGTATGTACGCCACAAAAAGTATTTTTTTCAAGGGTAGAAATGTGCTATTCGTCTCAGGAAATTAGGAGTTCATAAAACGATTATCGTTATGGTTTTGTGAACCGAAGCAGGTAATATTTTGGGGTCCGTAAACTTCGAAACTTCTCTTGCGCCACCAGCGGTAAAACAGGCCAACTAACTGCTCAAATAATAAAAAAACGACAGGTTTATAAGCAAAAAATTTTGGTGGATTCAACGTAGATATTTTTTTTCTATTTATTTACCCAAGATTGCACGCTTTTCGGTATTTCTTTTGAAGATATTATGCATTTTGTAAAATAATTAATATTTAAACAAATGTAAAAGATTACAATGATTTGTCAAGTTAGCGCCCTTTATATTGACATATCAAATGTTCATACCAATTTTTGTGACATTTTATGAAGATTTAGAGTATAAATTATGAAAAAAACATGGTTAAAAACCTGTTTTTTTTGCTTTAATTACTATATAAAAAACTGAACCAAGTTATAACATAGCATCCTTTATACAAAATTAAAAAATACACATTTTGATGTATAACATGTCCATATTAGTATAAAATTAATAGCCAAAAAATCGAAAAAAAGCAAAAAAAACACGTTTTTTTGCTCTTATATTGTTATAAAAAAGTGAACCAAGTTATCACATAGCATCCTCCCTAGAAAATGAAAAAATACACAGTTTGATATATAACAAGTTGATATTATTTGAAAAAAGTGGCAAAAAAAGCGAAAAAAAGGATTTTTGTCACTCCCGAGCCACCTTAAGTCCATTTCTATTCTCTCTACTACTAACTAAAGTGTGAAAGAGTGTGAAGAAATGAAATACCTCGTTGGCTACTGAAACATGCAACAAGTAACAGCGTCAGAAATAATACAAGGTGTTTTTAAAATGCTTGCACAAAACAGTTTTCCGCTGTTTCAAAAGGAGTATAAAGTATGAAAATAAAATTTATAAATAAAAACTGACAAGGTAAGATTAACCTCAATCCACGTACCTTCTACACCACTGGCAAAAAGCGCACCTGGGATGACTTGTTTTCTAAGCAACCAGCAACTAGATTTTTTGTTCATTTTTAAATCAGTGGCGCACAAGCAAATTTACTGAAATTTTTGTGTAATTTTATCTCGAAAACAAAAAGACTTCTAATAAAACTTTTTTCTCTTAATAGGCTCAATTATTCGTGACAAAGAATTACCACACTTTTTTTGTACATGCATTTTAAAAACAGTCTGTATACAGGGTGTCCCAGAACTCGCGCCCCAGGGAGAAAGGGCTTATGGAAGCAACAATTCTGAACCAAAATTTTGAAACTATAATTTTTTAACTCAAAAAATAACCGAGGTAAGACAAAAAAACTGTAGCCAATCCCGAAGCTGAACAGAATTTGAAAATTGGTAACTATGGACACATACTATCATCCATTGGTCAGTTAAACATTAGATTCTCGTTGCCTAGGAAATTGGGATGGCCATTTACTCCACTTCTCAAATAAGCTTTCGGGATTAGTTGGTTAATTTTTATCAGTTCTCGAATACTATTATACTTAGTCAATTTTTGTTTTGAAATTTACCATCTGTATTGCTGTCGGCACCCTCCCTTGCTCTCTGGGGCGCGAGTTCTGGGACACCCTGTATGACGTCTTTGTTGTGATTTTTGTGACTGCTACTATATTAAAAAAAAGTATTTTGCGTGAAGTTGTGTATGATAAGTACATATAACGTGTTGTCTATGCAAAAAAATCGAGCTTAAATTTTTAAAAAGGACACTGTACATTAAAAACAAATGTGAATTTACAGAATAAAACATATTTTATATAGTTTATTATGCCCTAAAATTCTCCTCTCTTTCGACCAACTCTTTTGCTGACGACAAATCAAATAAACAGAAGAAGGAATACAACATCACGAATTTATTAGTATTTGGCGAAATGTTGTCGTTCGACAGCGTCGTTTATACCCGAAATCGACGCTCCCTGATGTGTAGAAAAAACACTCGAGAGAAACCACAGAACTTAGCCTAAACGATATAAAATGTAAATATTTATATTGGATAAAAGTAATATAGTAACAATGACATGAATATGGAAATTACTTTACCTAGGTACTGTTATTGCAAATTTAAGGAAGATGACTTAGGTAAGTTCATAACATTATTCAAGATCTTACAAGTCAAGTTGCTACTAATGCTTGTTTGTTTCGTTTACGGTTATTTAACTCTAACTATAAGTTTTAGTTAAATTTCATAGATATACAACTGTGGAAACTATGCAGCTTAAGTAGTGCTTAAAGTTAAACGTAAGCGATGCAGACAGCCATCAAAAAATTAAAATTATATTATAAAAAATCGAAAATTCTGGCTTTGCTGTGAATCATGTTTCAAAATCGTGACCCTTTAAAATCCTGGTCACGGCACCAAATGTACCTAACTGTTCGCTAATCCTCTCCTTTAGTTATCTTGATTATCATCTGATGGTATTTGGTATGATGAAATTGATGGTAAAATAGGTTGAAATGGACCCCAATTGTGCGTTGTATTTTTTGCTCGGAAAAAAAGAAAAGTATTTAGAATCAAAGTCTAAATTATTTATGTTGTGTAACCCCAAATTCAGTGAGGCCGCAGTTTACAAGACAAATTAAACGCAAAGAAATTCCTTTAATCATTTTTATTAACAATACAGATTAATTATGTCTTAAAGCAATTTTTCTGGTATGATTGCTCTTTCCCGGGTTAGTCGCGAAAGTGCAATCATTTACCAACAAAAAACAAATATTTATATTTTGCTTAAAAAAATTATGTGCAAATATGTTAGGTATAAGAAATTAATCGTTAAATATGAAATATTGTTAAATATTTAAATAATGTTGAAATATTCAGTTTGATAATTTAAACAGAATTTTTGATTTTTCCTTGATTTAAATTTTTACTGCCCAAAAACCTGATCCCACTTCCCCCACCTGTGAGTTTAATCTTTTCTGAAATTTTATTAAGTTTTATTAGATTTTCGGAATTTTTATATGTAGTTTGTTTTTAGATTTTTATTAGATTGTCTTTAGAGTCGCTTTTTGGTTTTAATTCACTCTAATTTCTGAAGTTCTTCTAGATTCTTTTTGCATGTGGTCTTATTCTTCTTAGATGTTCTTATGTGGATGAGTTATTTAAAAGCGCCTTTAACAAAAGGCACCTTTACGCTAGCAGCTCCTTTAAAGCGGCCCGCTGTTTCATAAACAGTGACAGACGAATTTTTAACTAAAAGCGCTTTTAGTGGAAATCACATTCTAAACTTCACTAAAAATAGGGAGTTTCGTGTTAACGTTCGTATAATCAACCCGGCACTTTAAAAATTCTGTTTGAGTATGGAAATTATTCTTAAGTAAAATATTTTTACATAACTACTAAGTACATATTTGAACATGTATGTAGTGTTGGAATAATAAATTTATGGTACCTGCTTTTAATTTTTGGTACTTCAACATTTGGAGCAAAAATGCAAGGAATGTTTTTAGGTATAGAATTCCCAGTTTCTTAAGGTTATATTGCTTACGCTATTGTTGTGGAGTCATTCCTCTTTCAATAAGCGAAATTATCCAAACTACCCCCATCATAAATTAAAAATTCTTGCCTGGCTACCTAGTTTACATTTGGCTGTTTCCCCGGATTACAGCAGGCCTTTGATTTACAAGCGTCCCCATCATTTTAACAATGGTACAAATTATGGTGGGTGGCTAAGTAGGTAGAAAAGTATGGACCCGTGCCTCTTCCAGGTATTAGCTCGAGATGATTATTATTGATCCCTTCAATGTTTTCTTTTAAAAACATTATTAAATTTTTAATTTTTGTTTATTAATTTGAAAAAACCGGGAGACATCAATTTTTCAAACTTCTTCATTACATTGATCTAACCAAAGTTACCATGAAATAGGTTGTAAAAAAAACAAAGTGAACAAAATTCGCCAAACAGTGAACATCAAAATGATTTTTCGTACTTACCGGTCGTCTTTATACATTTTACCACTCCAAATAGATTAGTTTTAGTTTAACGACATTTTAATGTTCGACTTAAAGTCCCCACTTTTTCTAAAAATTAAAGAATTAAGAACAAATAGATAAACAGACTTCTTACAAAAGATTCTGGAAAGTACCTATTTGTGGATTAAATAAACAGCAAAATTGGATTGCGTTAGAAATGTAATTTTGCGTATGTCAAATTCGAGTGCAAATGATACCGTTCTGGGAAAAAACAATGAGAAGGAAACGGATGTTTATAATTTATTTCGCAAATTCAGAAACATATTGTTGATATTAAATTTTGAATTACTATCGCGAAATTAAAATTTCACACATCAAATTGATTGATGTTTAAAAATTGTAAACTGTCCTTTGCCTTTACAACCTTAAAATTTATAAACGGCACAGCAAGTGTCAGAAATTTACTTTGTATGTCAGTCACAATGACAATAAAGGTTGCTTTATATTGTCATGTCAAAAAGTGATTCGAAAATTCTTCATAATTATGTAAAATACACGTAAAATACAAAAGCTTATCAACGTCATTAAAAAAAAAAAAACACGGGGAAGGGATCAACAATCATCTTGAGCCCCCGCGCTAAAACCTAGAAGAGGCACGGGTCCATATTTTCTACCTACTTGAAGATGTCGTAAATTTTAATTTTCGGACACAATAGCCTGTTTACACCCTCCACATTATGAGTGCAATAAGATAATATTCGACTCTAAAAGTCAGGTACGCCATGGTAAAAGCTGCCTACTATACCTCTTAAACGAAGTTAAATAAGTTTATGGAGGCCATATAACCTTATTCCAATTGGAATACAATATAATCTTATAAGTCAGAAAATTATAGCAAAACGAACAAATTTCATACTTTTCACAATGATTTTCGTTATGTGAGACCAAAATTTTATGAGAATGTCTTATCGTGGATCGGATCTTTTAAATTTTTTCGATGGTGAGCCAGTAAAGGCAAAAAGTTGAAGGAAACAGCATTTTCTATTTAATACATTTTTAAACAAATTTAATGAAGTGTGCCAATCGGTTGGTTCTAGAATTTAAAAATATTATATGTTTAATTTGTAATAACTAAAAAGTCAATTTACGTAGATGTATCAAAAACTTAGAAGATCCGAACGCACAGATGTGACCAGTTTTTGAGGTTAGAATTGCTTTAAAGGCGCCTTTTAGCAGTTAAATGGTCGATGCCGGTCCTTTAAGTTAAAGGAGGATTTAAAGGAACATTAAAGACTATGAAACGAAATTTTTGAGTTAAAAATCCCTTAAGCTAAAGCAGCTTTTAAATTAGATTATGACACTGGTCCTCAGACTTTTATTTAGAATCCATTTTACATTTTTCTTGGATTTTCTTTGGTTTTTGATTTTTTTTTTGAATTTCCTGTAAATTATATTAAGAGTCACCATTATTTTTAAGTTTGTTAAATTGTTTGTTTTCTGTCTAGATTTGTTGAGCTTTTTGATTTTATTTGAAATTGTATTTTATATTTTCCTCGGATCCTGTTTAGAGTCGCTAGATTTTATATAACTTCATTATTCTCTGTACACAGGATGATCCACATTTTTCTTATAATTTGAATGAGATGTATATTACATATTTCTGACACTTTCGGTGGAAATAAAGGATAACCAATCGCAGAGCTACCTTTTAGATTTGGCGCCTACAAACAATCTATAGAAAGTTTCGTTCCCCTAACTTATTGTGGTAGTACGGATTTGGGTTACAGATGGCGCTGTCGTTATATCTCGCTACGACTCGGTGCGCATATTGGCGATATAAGAGTTCCCGGGAAATGGATCGTTATCGCTTCTCGGCCTTATGGCTAAGATCAAAGTGTAGTATCTGTTCTTATCAGCTTAATATCTGATACGCCCCGCATGCGGGGCCAGTATATTAAACTGATTTTTGGAAAGTGACGGACGCTGGAGCTTGCTCCACGTCCGTCGAGGGTTGGCCCGACATTGCAGTACAGTCGGGAACGGCCCACCTAAAAAAATTAAACACAAAATTTACTAGATAGTGTGGTTTGGTTTTGTCTACTGTATGTAGATAAGCTTTTCTAATTATTTCAGATTTTTCTATTTTTTGAATTGTAAAGTTTCCGTTAATAGTATATTACGTAACGTGTAGGGTAAGAAGCGTATTACACACGAGCTAAAAATAATAAAATAATTCGCGAGTGTACGTAAGTCGCCTTACCCTCGAGTTGCGTACTATACTTTTTCTACGATTGCGGTGGAAAATTACAACTAAACTTCAAAAAAATGCTTTTATTTATTATTTGTGTTATAATAATTATTGATGTTTATTGTAACATTTTTGCAATTAGTGTGGGCAACTGGTGCCGCACATTTCGAGGTTGATGGTCCCATTTCTACGTTTCAATTAAATTGAGAATAAGCCACATTTGGTGTGTCACTGTTATTCTCAATGCTGTTACACAGAATATCTGACGTATGTCTTTTAGCTGCCATCGAGTTATCCACATAACCTTCAGCCACGGCTTGGCTTTTCCATCCGCCATGGCGTTTCAATGCCATTAAATCACCTCCTCCATCAACCAAAATTGTCGCCGAAGAACGCCTAAAGCAATGGCCTGTGTATTGCTCTGGATGCTCCAAATTAAAAAATTTGGCAATGATTTTTGGTTGATCACCTAACTTGTTAATGCCAACCACTTGACGAGTGCATTGACCTTTCTGATAGTTTAAAAGGTACTGAGAACTGTCAGCATTTGCAGGTCGGAGGCTCATATACCTCTTACAAATATCATAGAAATGTCCAGAAACAATAAAAAAAATTTCTGTTTTATTTTTACTGTCAGGGATTTTGATGTAAAGTTCGTTTCCCATGTCTTTCACATGATGTACTTGCATATCTTTTAATTCTTTTTTGCGACATGCACCGGAAACAGCAATAATCAATGCAACCTACAAATAGATAACTATAATAAAATGTCGCGTTTAGATGGATGAATTACCTTTGAAAACAAATACTTTTCGTTTGGAGCTTCCTCAATAACGTTTAATTTGTTCAGTAATTTCAAATATTTGGTAATGTCAACATTTTCCTTGATGTTGAGAGTACTTTTCAACATAGAATATGTCGCCCATAATGACGAAGGTTTCAATGTTTTACCTAAAGCTTCAAAATAGGCAAGAATAACGTTTTCAGAAAATGAGGTTATGTTTTTCTTTCTTCTCTAATTCATGAATTTTTCATAATTATATTCATACTTTTCCTTCGACTTTGGCGGCAGCAAATTACTATAGTCTGTCCAACGAATAAATAGATGACAGTTTTCTAACCAAATCTGCGCGATAAAAACTAGTACCAACAACCGCCAAATTTAAAATAGTTGTCATGAAGCTAATTTCAAAATTCATTATTTTTGCTAAATTTACTGCTATAAAAATGGCTCCTATTACTTGATTGTAGAAAGGGAATTAACAAACTAACTAATTCGGTGTTTTGTTATTAATTTGGTAATGTAGAGAAAACCTCAAAAACCCTCAATTTTTACACACTTTAAAGCTGTGTGTCAGGCAAGTCCTTCCGCCAGGAAATCGAGAGGCACACAAAACTTTATTAGCAGTCCAGTTGTTACAAATCTTTCATTAACAACATTCTAATTAGGAAACTTCAGTCAAGTTGACCAACAGATCTTGAATCCACTCATCATGAAACTTGCAAAAGACAATTTGCACAAGAGAAAAACCGAAAAACTAGTAATTAGACACTATTTTACCAACAAAACTCAAGGAACAGTGCAAAAAGTGGATCTTAAAGTGGTCAAGAATGACGAATGTCAGTGAATGTCAAATTATTGACAAATTTCTAAAAAAGGCGGGAAGGCGTAGTTGCATAACCAACTTAAATCGAGATTAATATCCCCAAATAGACGGAAAATTCTAGAGTATTTCAAGTTGCCATGTTTCATGCCATACAATTCAAATCATCCTATTTATTCGCTGGATTTACTATAATAACCATTGTATTAAACTGCGCCACGAACTGCGCAACACGAGCAATCGTTGATACTTGTAAATTATCACCCCACTAGATTTAATGCCAATCCACAAACCATACACAAACAAATTCACTAAAAATTAGATTTTTAAATCGATAATCGAGCTGATTTAAAGCGATTGTACTTTTAAATATCTCATCCGAACATTTTAATGAACTGACCAAACTGAATTACCAACTAAAATTTTGGATACGTGATCGATTTAAATTTTCGGTTTTTCTTCGGTCGCCATTAATTTAGAATACACGTGTAGTCTAAATAGACTATTACTTAACTGTTGTCAAATACGTAATGAGTAATTTATATTAGAAGGAGTAGAAAAACTATTTTTAAATGGTTTTCAAATTCCGTCTACAATTTTTTTTTTATTTACTTACTTTATTTTTTTTAATAATTTTTTTGGACCTCATTAATTCTTTTTGTATTTTCTAAAGATTGTTTACTATAAATCCAGCATGATTTTGTACTTTTTCAATATTTCTACTACAAGGTGTTTATAAATGTTTCTAGCATCGAAGGTGGCTCTAGAATTCCTGTCGTACACTACTTTGCCGTCTTGTTTTCATAGTGAATATAACTATCTTGAAAATTATTTATAATGTTACTTACGTCAACGACGTTTCAGTTACGGTTTTGTGTCCAAATTTTAGATTTTCAGGTTTTAAACCACAATTAGAACAGTTTTCTTCTCAAAACTTACTTTGCTTTATGATTGAGGTTAACTACAAATGTCAGTTGAAAAAATCTAAACTCACATTTATTATGAGCGGCAAATTTCTTTGACATTTCATAGCCACCCTTGATGCTAGAAACATTTATAAACACCTTGTATATATTTTTTTAATTTTTCTGGCATTTGCTTTTTAATTATTTTAAGTTAAACTCTGCTAGTGCATTTGAGCCCAACTTAACTGTCAAGATCTAAAACTAAAAAATTGAAAAACATTTTGGAAAATTTGGAAAATCTAGTAGATGTGTTCTTTAACGATTCTTAGTGACTTTTCATTCTGACACCAAAAATCCTGCTGAAATAAGAAGTCACTAAAAATCGTCATTCCAGCACGATTTTTGCTGTGAGAATAAAAGTCACTAAAAATTATTCTAATGTCATAATATTGAAAAATGTAGTTTTTTTATTAAAATTACAATTTTTTCCCAAACACCATTTTTTTATTTTTTACAAAAAATGCTGACGCGCGTTTCGATAGATAGCAATGCTATCATCATCAGAGCGATGATTAAACTACTCAGCATTTTTGGTAAAAAAAAAATTGGTGTTTGGGAAAAAATTGTAATTTTAATAATTTGTCAACACCAAGAATTGATCCAATAAATTTTCTTTGTAGTTTTTTAAGTAAAATTTAAGTAGAAAATTTATACATAATTCTACAGGATTGAGTTCACAAGAGGGAAAAAAAGTTTATTTTCCATTTTACAAAAAAATAACAAAGAAATAACATTTTTTGCTTATTTCAAAACAGATAAATCTGCAAATAAAATTTCAAAATTAGTAGTTTGTACTCTTAAAATTAATTTTTTCATTATTTTTATTTATTAAATTTTGTAATCGTATTTAAATAATAGCGGGCTGTGGATTCACAATATCAAATAGTGCATTAAATATTAAAGGAAAGTTTACCCAATAATGTGTAAGTATTAAAAAATTGGAAAAGAAATGCAATTGCATCTTTAACAATAATTGAGAAAATTCGAAACAGTCTTAAAGAATTACGAGTTAGAATTGAACTATGTGCTTAAACAGGTAATGGGTCAATCAAATAGTGGAAATTAATTTGAGTTAAAGATCAAATTTTATTCACAATCAGTCAACAATTGTTCATTTTCTAACTTTTCGTAAGGTGGAAAGTGAGCTATTACTACGGTAATTCACTTCCCAACTCGCTGGGAAGTGACCATTTCCCGACCTCCAAATGCCAGATAACTAGATTTTGATAAATGAAGTAGGCCGCGTTACTGAATTTGACATTTCTATCTTGTCATTTGGCGTCGAAGTTGATTTCAAAAAGTGTGTGAAATGGATGCTGAAGCTTCTATACCGTTTAAAACTAGTACATTTTCCGGAGAATTTTACAAAAAATGAGAAGATTGTCAACATTTTAAGAGGAGAAACAACCGCGTCTCGTCTGACTGCAGGAGTTTAACTTTTCAAGTGAACAACTGAAACAAAGTCTGACATTGTATGTTGCAGGTTATGATCACTCTTCGTTCACATTCAACATTAACGGTGTTTCCTCTAATATAATTTAACTTGTGAGTTTTAAGTTTCGTTGGTTAAATATATTGTACATCTTACTATTCAAGATATTTATATTGATAAAGTTGTATTGAAATCAAAAATTCTTAACCTAAAACTTCATGAATAGTAGCGACTTTGGTAGGAGGTTGAACCAAGTTAAACTACTTACTCATTTATTTTGAATACCGCATTTCAAGGTCATAATTTGTAAAAATTGTGGAGCTCTACGGCAAATTTTAGAAGATTTATGCATTAAATTGAACATAAACGAGTACTGGAATACCCAAAGACCTGTTCGTGATTGTTTTCAATACATAATTCCTCTTAAATTTCTCGTAAAGCTCCCCAACTGTCACAAATTATGACCTTGAAATGCAGTATTCAAAATAAATGAAGAGTATTCTCTTGATGCCGTGTGAAAAAGTGGTTGTCTAGACATATCCACACCAGATGAGTCATTTCCAATGTAGAGCATGGGCGAAAGTAATTTGGTAACAGTTTTTGGAAGCTAATAAACGTTTAACAATATTGGACTTTTAACTTTCTTTATTATTTTTTTTTAATATGATTGTGAATTAAATAGTATTCAAACCTCGGTAGAAGTTCGATTCCTATCTCTCGAGAAATTGTCCACCTCGGCTGACGCTTCGGTGACAAACTTTTTCTCTCGAGAGGAATCATGAACTTCCCACCTCGGTATGTAATCTACTATTATTCCTTTGACATTTTTTGCAAAAGTAAAAAAAAAGTATTTTTGTTTTTTTTCGATTTTACGAACACAGCTTGATAATATTAAAGTTTTAATTAAAGATTTGTTTATTTTAAATTAAGCAAAAAAATATTCTTTTTTCATTTTTTTTTTAAATGAAAAATAACGTTTTTTTTCCTCTTGTGAACTCAATCCGGGGACATACTGTATATTTGATAGCCGATTTTGTTCTTCTCTTACAATACCTGAATTTAGATATGTCACCATATTGGCACTGCATAATATCTAGATCTGTAAAGACGAGATCCGACAGCTAGTCTCTCGAGATTGTTGTAATAAATCACTATATTCAATAAAAAGCAAACTTTCTGCATAACCGAAAACGTTTTCGTGAACAAAAAGACAACATTTAATTTTTTATGAGGTTCTTATGCGCTAGTGGAAACGGTCTTGTTCACTTTATGGGTTAAACAAAGAACTTTTGCAATATTCACACTGCACATGTAAGCGACGAAGACGAACAATCTCGTGGTCGAAATCCCAGCATCCAGGAGAATAGGACTCCCTCAGCCTCTGTCGTAATTTATTTGAATCCTACACATTAGGTTTTATAAATTCGACAGTTCGGAATTTGCAGCGCACCGCATTGTTGGATAATTGGTAAAGCGTTGTAATTGGAGATATGTAGAATGGAATATTTTTGAGGTTTCGTTTTTCATATTTAATTTATAGTGGTAGGTGAAATGAACTCAAAAATAACAATAATTCATAAATTACGGTTTTTTTGAATAATTACTTTCCACGGGGTTTGGTCATCCATCATAAGAACTCTTCATCTAGTCAACTAGACTAAAAGGGTCTCCGGAAACATGTTGTATAGGAAATGGAATGAAGCTTTGAAGGCTAACCTTGCATATTTAATTAAGTAAATGAATAGTTCGAATGGTAGGATTAACCCACAAAAGGCATGAAAATTTTAATTTTGGACCAATAGCAATCGCTTTACTATGAATAATTTATTAACTGTGCACTCAGTGTAAAGCGATTTGTCAGTAAAAAATTAATCCCGGAATTCCACAGTTTCAATTGTAAACATAATTGCAAATTTTCGGAGTTTGTTTCCGGGACTATGGATTAATCAACAAAAATGCTGAAATCGTAGAGATTTATTTAGTCGTTCTAAAAGTTTCCTCCATTCTATTCATCTATGAAAGAGTACATCTTTTTGACATTTGAACGCTCAAGTTTGGGCTCTAGAGTAACCAACAAAGGCACTGGAATAGCTGTAAAATGGCTTTCTTTGTCATTGCTTCGATTTATGACTTGGAGTTACGCTATAAACTTGTCCTAATCTTAATGACTGATTTTCTTTCCCGTTACAACATTGGGATTCTGTGGTATAAACGTTAACTGATGTTAATGGCAGAACTGCTTTCTATTAATTATGGAGTTAAAAAGAGATGTGCCATAATACCTGCCATTATTCTGAAAGTAGGTGTTCGATCGGTTAGTTACGAAGCGGTATATAGGATCAGCACGGAATAAATGACGCTTCATAAATCCCTTCGCACCGGAAATGGGAAATGCATCCGTTCCGTGCTGGGAGAACTGGCGGTTGACCGGACAGCCTGGTATTTAACGGTAATCTACACAATCCAAACTTGCCGCTATAATATCTTATATACACCAACATAAGAGATTTGAAACTTTAATGCCTCGATGTTATTTATTGAATTTGAGCAATTTACTACCCTATTACTGATGCTTTAGCCCACTTCTCTTATGCCCTTTATAAATATTACGAACCGGAAAGTGGATATAATTGATAAACTCTATAAATTGAAAGTATTGTTTTCTTATACACAGTTTGGTCTTTTAACAAGATAATCTAAATTACGATGAAAGTAAGTACAAAACCGTAATAAAGGCAGTAAAAAATGCTATCACGTTATATAGTGCAAAGCGTAATAGCAAGAATGTTGCATAAAATTCTGTGATAAAATCTTCTAAAGTAATCTTATAAAAATTAGATATAGAATCAAAATAGATTGTCGTCTTAGCTATACGAGAAATTTTAAAAGCTTCGTATCTATGCATAACTTCACTACTGTGCAATTTAGTGAGAGCACTTATGTAAAAAGAAAAATGTTTTTATTAGAAGTTACAGTTAGATAAACGTCGTTTTGGTGAATGTTAATTTGAAATAAACAAAAATTGTGTTTGACTGTAGCCTGCTACTCTACTAAACTGCGCTTTTCAACAAAGTTAATATTAACCTGCATGTGATTGTATTACTAAAAAATATTTTTAATATAAACGTAAAATTTGTCTAGAAAGCCGTATAAAAAATCATGTAGAGTACTCTCTCAAAAAGCTTATAGCGAAAGCTCGCCCACATGAATTCTCTGTTGAGCCGCATTACTGCTAGTTCTACAATGAGGTCTTTTCGACGCTTGTACTCTAAATAAGTATTATTCATCGGATTGTTGTGCATTGATACATTGAATTTTAAATCTATGCTCGACGATTACAAGATCGAAAGTACAAAATTCGATCAATTAATGGGTTGCGTAATTTATGGGTCATTCATTGTGATTGATAATGTATTTTGTCATTCAGATTGCCAACGAACCAAAGTAGTTAAATGTTCAAATACCCGCCTTCCGTGACTACATTTCTTCCACGCCACACCATTGTTTGTATGTTGAATTAGGAATAGAAGCTACCATTTTGTTAATGCAGGTATTCCTCTGGACTTCTAATCAGTCATGGCATTATTTAAAGAGCTTACATAAGAAGCAAAGATCCATAGTTCTGCTGCTCACAAAATTGTGAAATCTTTCTGGATAATTTAGAAACTAATGAAAATTGAATACCACCCATCCTATTTATATTAACAGTGGCGGTAGCTTTGTCAAGCCTTAATAAATTTTTTGCATGACGTGGTTCGGAAAATAACCACCTTAGACCAAAAGGTGCTAGGAATTGAAGATAATGGAAGTGACACTGCTTTTTCTTCATCCAATGTCTAAACGCCCGTTGATTTCCATTTACAACTCACGAGCCGGTCCGCGAGGCATCAGAGTAAGTCTTAGTTGAAAAGTCAAACGACTTTATTCGACAATCTGACAGAGAAACTTTAAGCTGCCACTTAAGATAATCTTCTGTTAAAGAGGGAGATAAACAACATGCGAGCGTCATATTTGTCTCAAAATTGTTGAAGGGCGAAACCTTCGCTCTTTCCATATACCTTGTATTAAGCCAGCCATACTGTACAGCTATACAGACCGGTGCACAATCTAGTATATTCTCTAATTGTGGAAGAAAGTTTCTTTGAAAACTGTATAACTCTAGCTCTAACTTTAATCCTCTTTTCCGGTTGTAACTCGACAGTCATTCGTTTCGAATTCAAAAGAATTCCTAAAAATTTTCACGACCTTGCAGGATGGACTTGATTTTTTAATATTAATTAGAAATCTGAAAGATTTTAGCAGTCTTGGAGATTCCAGAGCAAGATTCATCGTGTCATCAAAGAGCAATAAGTCATCTTATTATATAACTGACAAAGAACAACAACAGGTTTTTAACTTGTTGAACAGCTAAGAAGCCAACGCTAACCTAAAGGGTAAAGGCGAATATTCAGTTTTCCATTTGAACAAAAGCGAAGAAATCGCCTATCAGTCTGAATAACCAAACAAAGAAATATGCAACCATTAGATTGAAGCAAAGAAGCAACTTAGGGCAAAAGACCTAATGCTTAAGTGTTTTAAATTTAAAATTCGTCGCTGAGAACTATTAGGCTTACAGACTGTAAAAACAGTAGAAACGAATTGTCCTTCAACTGGTTTGGTTTACTTGGTTATAAATTTATAACACCCTTCTTTAGTAACATTAACTGCGACCTAAGTCGATTGATTTTCTGAGAAAGACATCAATTTTTCAGCAGAAGATGACTTTGGTGTAGAGGATTAAGAAAAAAAGGATTTTAAAACCCCAAATCAACGACAAAATTGTCAAGTTGCTGGTGATGGACTGTCAAGCATCAATAAAAGACTGCAATCGTCCGGCAAATCTTACAGTGGAGGCCGCCACTGCTAATCTCAAAACCTCCGTAACTGGTCTTCTGTGGTTCGGATCGTTTAAGTTGTTTTCTTGGGTAAAAAATTCTTCATCCGTTTCTGATTGGTGCGCCCAAACGGGATGACCAGTGCTGGTACGAACCTCGGTAGTTTTACGGACGCCCTGACAAAGTCAGATCCCCTGGAGAGGCCGTCTTTTTAAGTGTTTTTGTTTCCTAAAGTCGTTCTTCAAGATTATTACCAAAAAAGGGAACGAGACTCGACTTTTTAACGTTTGAGAATTAATTCTAGACGGGAAGCAGTTTTGAGTGTAATATACATTTGCCAAAAGGCGAGCTGCATCCTATAGTCATCCTATAATCTGCACATCACTGTCGCCCCTCCCCTCCTTTTGCAAAAGGTGATATAAAACCGTTTGATACTGAAGAGGGCCGCCCCATCTGAACTTGAAGTCCAGCTTAACGAGTGTCGCGATGGATTACCCTTTCAAGGACACAGACGACTAATTTTGGATTGGATTTATGCGCGTTGAACAACGGACAATTAACATCCAATGGGTATTTGGGACCAAAGCAGAGCGAGATACAGAAGGCAAACCTTATGTTAGAATGGAGGCCCAACGCGCCGACTTTCCATGAACAGGATCACCTATCGTTGACGCCCCAACTGGCATCTGCACAAGAAGTGAAAACACTTCTTGCTCTAAAACAGGCGCATCCTCGGACTCACCTCATCCGTTAGGATAGTCTCAGTAACGTACCGCAACCAGCAGGATAACCTCCAAGTTGTAACGCAATTCTCTATAAGAAAGCAACTCTAAAGAAGATAGTCTCAGTAACGGAATGGGTCGTAACAAGGTGCAGTAAACTCTCAGCGGATGGTGTCCGTAATCTGCACCCTCATAAATCAAATTTGCGGGGCCGAAGAAATTTCGAAGCTTTGTTGTTGAGAAACGTGAATTCATGAACGACGAATTCTGCAATTTCGACCGGCAAGTTTTAATTGCTAAAATCTTACGATTTAGTTTTGTTTTTCTAAGGTGGATAAAAGGTTAAATGTAATGATTAATGAATTAATGTAAATAAAAAAGTCACAAGTTAAAGAAAACAAACAAAAAAAATTAACTTTATTGTAAACAAAAAATTAGTAAAACAAATTAAAAAAAAGCTTAAATATGAATAAAAAAACTTAAGTAAAAGGAAACAAAAAAAATAAATCTTTATTGTAAGCAAAAATTAAATAAAACAAATTAAAATAAGGCTTCGGTTATTTTGCGCCCTGGCAATCCACCTCTTCTCCTCTTCCACGTCGTTTCCTAGGAAGAAAAAAAATTGAATATTGAAATGGAAAAAATGAATAAATTAAAATATGTTTATTAAATCTACCAATAGATTGACCCTTTCCGATTTTTTACCCGCCCGCTCGGCAACCGAGAACCCTGGTTTCCAACGTCGAGTTCTTTATTGCACTGGCAAACGTGGTATCTTGGAGAAAATTGACAAATTATTTTTTTCAAATGTTTACCGCATATTTATAGAGGTAGAAGATAATCCGACAGGTATGTGGTCATTTGAAGTGGGGATGTGTGAGTATTTGCACTCAAAAACGCAATTTTTTAAACTTTTAAAATTTTTATAAATTATGATTGAACACGTCAAAGTAGACAATAAGGGCCCGATTTCATGTTGACTTGCGGCATTGCAAATCAGAGTTGCGTCTTAGCAACCCCAATTAAACAGCAACTGCGTCAACGCAATTTTCGCCACTGACTTGAAATCGGGCCCTAAGGGGTCAATTTTAATTCAGTGCCGCAAATCGGTTACGCACTGTCAAATGCAAAATAAAATTAAGCACAGCGAGCTAAAGCATGGTCGAGCGTCAATATTTTTTAAAAAATGGGGAAGACAAGTAGTTAACGAAACGACTTGCAGCATTTCATTCTTGTAGTGCTAACCAATTAAGCAAGATTTAACTCCAAAATTTGGGTAAAATTAATTTGAAGTCAATTTCAAGTTATTTAGCGATGTCGCTAAAGGTGTTTGCGACGTAGCAATACCAACCATATCACGGCAACCTTAGCGATAACACAAACGACTTGAAATTGAAATTGAGCTGTAAAAATGAAAAAACACTATACTTCACTTAATTAATTTAATTAATTAAGGAATTTTATGATAAGTAAATAATTTACGGTAAATTTGAAAACGCTTGAAACTGCATAAGTTCAATACGATTGAATATGTTGAGAACAACATTGTTGGATCAAATCTTGGTGTTGGCAAAAATTATCAAAAATACAATTTATTCCCAAATACCAAATGTCGTCAAAAATGCTGACGCGCGTTTCGATAGCAATGCTACCATCATTAAAGCGATTAACTCAGTTTAACCATCGCTCTGATGATAGAATTTTTTACAAAATTTGGTGTTTGAGAATAAATTGCATTTTCGATAATGTGATAATGTTTAAAAATGTATAAAAAATTTACTGTACCGACATGATTTTGACAACTACTTTGATAAAATAGCTTTTTTTCTTATCAAATTTTAAACATGATTTGCATTTAAGGTTTAAAATAAGAATAGAGATGTCATAAAAATTTTTAATTAGCGAGTGTTTTCTCAAAAACTCAAAAATCGATAAATATTTCAATTCTTAGGTGTCGCCAAACTAACACTAGCAAAAATCAAATTTTTGCATCCGATTCTGGAGCTTGATCAACCGTAACGTATGCAAATTTGCAAATTTTTATCTTCTAAGTGTTAATAAGAAATTATTAAAAAGTCAAGATCGAATAAGTATATTTAAAAATTTTTGTCAAACGTCCTTTCAAAAATTCCAAATAGCTGCAAATTATTCTGAAATTCTTAGGAAGGATTACAATGATCCGTTTAGTGGAAATTGGATTACCTGTGTTTAACCTAACCTAATGACTTTACTTTGACTGTTACCGACTACCGCTGTTTGGCAAATTTTTATATTGGGTTCTGCAACACTGATAAACACCCCCAAAATCGTCTTTAATTTAAAAGATAAAAATTTGCAAATTTGCATACGCCTACGGTTTATCATGTTACAAAATCGGATGCAAAAATTAGTTTTTTATCAGTGTAAGTTTGACGTCGTGACACCTAAGAATTAAAATATTTATTAATTTTGGAGTTTTTGAGAAAACACTCGCTAATTTAAATTCATAATGACATAACTTTCATAATGACATAAAATTTCTGTTTTTATTCTAAACCTGCAAATCATGTTTAAAAATTGAGAAAAAAAAAACGCTGTTTTATGAAGGTAGTTTTCAAAATCATGTCGGTGCAGTAAATTTTTTGTAGTAAAAGTTTTTATACACTTCTCAACATATTCAATCATATTAATCTCATGCAGTTCCAAGTGTTATCTTGTTATCAAATTTACCGTAAATTATTAACTTACTATAAAATTCCTCTACTTAACAATTAATACAAGTGAAGTAACTCTTTTTTTATCTTTATAGTTTTATTATTGTCTACTTTGACGTGTTAAATGCATTCTCTGCCAATTTAACTCAGCAATGAAATGAAAAAAAAAGTGCTGAAACTGCCACAAAGTTGTGATATTTTTATATCTTAATTTTTACATAGCAAACTATATTTGAGAGTATTTTGGTTATATTTTCTTGGGATTTTGAAATCATAATTTATGAAAATTTAAAAAATTGTTTAAAAATTTGCGTTTTTGAGTGCAAATACCACGTATTTTCACTTCAACTGACCACATACCTGTCGGATTATTTTCTACCCCTATAACTATGCGGTAAATATTTGAGAAAACCAATTTGCTAATTTTCTCCAAGATACCACGTTTGCCAGAGCTAAAGAACTCGACGTTGGAAACCAAGGATTTTATTCTCGGTTGCCGGGCGGGCGGGTAAAATATCGGAAAGGTTCAATCAATCGGTAAGTTTAATAATAATAAACATATTTTAATTTATTCACTTTTTCCATTTCAATATTTATTTTTTTTATTTCTAGGAAACGACGTTGAAGAGGTGAAGAGGTGGATTGCCAGGGGGCAAAATAACCTCGAAGCCTTATTTTAATTTGTTTTATTTATATTTATTTATTTATTTATTTATATTTATATTTTTTTTATTCATTTTATAACAATATTTATTTGCTTACAATAAAGTTTAATTTTTTTGTTTGTTTCCTTTAACTTGTGACTTTTTTATTTACATTGATTCAGCAATTATTACATTCAACCTTTTATCCACCTTAGAAAAACAAAACTAAATCGTGAGATTTTAGCAATTAAAACTTGCCGGTCGAAATTGCGAAATTCGTCGTTCATGAATTTACGACTGTCTAAATTAAAACCTCACAAATATCCCTGGTCAGTTTTTCAACAACAAAGCTTCGAAATTTCTTAGGCCTCGCAAATTTGGTTTATGAGGGTGCAGATTACGGAGACCACCCGCTGAGAGTTTACTGCACCTCGTTACGACCCATTCCGCCCATGAGCTCAATACATTTGCTGCTGACCGTACTCCGCAATCAGCAATTTTTCATAAGAAAGCACAACGGTGAAGAAAGGTCACCTTGTTCAGACAACGCTGCTAGGGCATACGAAAACATACACCGCAATCAGCAGGAAAGACTGCAAGTTGTAATTCTCCCTAAGAAGACGCAAATCAGACAAGGCTGCAAGGCAAATGAAAACGTACACCGCAATCAGCAGGGAAAGCAGCAATTTTGCAGCGCAATTCTCCATAAGAAGAAAGCGCAACGTGAAGAAAGGTCACCTTGTTTAGACAACGCTGCTAGGGCATACGAAAACATACACCGCGATCAATTGGAAAACCTGTAAGTTGCAACGCAATTCTCCATAACAAGGTGCAAATCAGACAACGCTGGAAAGGTATTCGAAACCGTACACCGTAACCAACAGGATAACCTGTTGCAACGCAATTTTCCACAAGAAGAAAGCGCAATTGCGTTCATTCTGCAACGAGCCTGGAGTCAAGGAAGTCCGAAGATTCCTGAAGACGCCGCAACATAACCTCTTTTTCTAGGCGATGAAATTTTTGACGAGTTCGCTGTTCTCTCTCGTTCCTGGAGACCGACTGCGACTCGAACTGTGGCCACAATGTCTGCTGGAAAAGGCATATGAAAACGCACACTGCAACCGACAGGATAACCTGCAAGTTGCAACGCAAATCTCCATAAGAAGAACGCGCAATTGTGTTCTTTCTCAGTTTCTAGACGATGAAATTTCTGATCGAGTTCGCTGTTCTCTCTCGCTTCTGGGGACGGACTGCAACTCCAACTGTGGCCACGATGTCTATTGGAAAGGTATACGAAAAAGTACACCGCAACCTACAGGACAACCTGCAGTTGCAACGCAATTCTCCATAAGAAGAAAGCGCAATTGTGTTCTCTCTGGGACGAGCCTGGAGTCAAGAAAGTCCGAAGAGTGTCGTCAAATTCCTGAAGACGCCGCAACATAACCTCATTTTCTAGATGATGAAATTTTTGACCAAGTTCGCTGTGCTCTCTCGCTCCTGGGGACGGACTGCAACTCGAACTGTGGCCACGATGTCTTCTTCTACGATATTTTCCCATTGCCTAACGTTTGTTGGCTAATTTCTTCAAACTCGGGAAAACAAACGTGAACATGTTATGGCACGAAAATGAAGAATGACAGAACCGCCAGTAAACAGGCCTACCAACAAGGTTGGAGGCGGGAGTTTTGAATTTGCTTACTTTAAATATCGTGCGTGTTATGGAGAGAATGGGGGTACTACTTATACACTAATGATGTCGAAGTGCAAGATGAGTGGCATAATCATTCTCAAAGGCAGACAAATTCTCAGAGGCAAAAAGATTTTCTTACATTTATCAGAAGCAGAACAACAATCTAATGTCAAATTGTTAGTATTACACGTTGACGCTAATGATTTAAGGTCTAACTATGTTCTTGTAATGACACGAACGACGACCAATGATTTTTGGCTGGGATAATGCTAAGTTCAGTTATTTTGACACATTTCCATAGAAAAAAAATCTAAACTGGTTACATCAGGCAGTGTTTTTAATAGCTATTTATTTGAGAAGGATATTAAGTAATTCATAATGAACGAGGACGTTACTTGTTAACGTCCGAGTTTTTTATGAATTAGTTAATATCCGTAGTAAATACAAAGCTTTATCGAAACATGTACGAATGAGGCAATGCTACCACCCAACAGTTCTGCAAATTTCCAATTTTTGACTTAATTTTTGAACGCGTTGAAACAGCGAGAAAAGCATTTCCCAAGATATTTTATGTTACAGTTAATATAAATAAATGGAAAATCTTCAGATTTTGGTCTTCGGAGTTGCTTTAAATTTCGAAAATACATTGAATATTATGGATTAAGGGCCACTATGCTATTATGAAACGGTAACTATGCTATTATGAAACAGTAACTATGTTATTATGAATTATTTCTATCATCTCTATTATGAAGTACTTTACATGTAAGCATAGAAACGTATTAGATACATCTTAATGTTCATGTTTCGATAAATAAAAAAAAAAGATCAAAAGAAATATGATAAATGATTAAACAATGATCAAATTATGTGGATATTTCTCAACTTAGTTATTTATGACTTTATTACCTAAATCCTTAAGGGCTAAGATAACAGTATTGCCAATATACAGTAAAATAGTTCAATGATCAAAAAACTGAAATGACAATAACCTGTAAACGAAGTTTTAAGTAAAATTAACCTCACTTTTCACTTATTCTGGAAGTAGTAGGGGAGACCGGTGTCAATTGTATTTTTTTTTAATATTTGTTTATAATAAGCTTATTTAACTATTTAAAATTTTGAATTGATTGCAGTCGGGAACTGAAAAACAGACATAATTCTGAAGTCTAAACTTCCAATAACTTTTCAGTTATAAAACCAGGACACTTTTTAGAAGACCATGTCAAGTGTTACAATCGACACCCAACTGGTGTCAATTGTAACAAGATCAGTGTTAACTGCATTGCATTGATTAGGATTTTACTACATCGTGACTAGAGTCTTACATAATCATTTCTTTGCTTTTGTGGGGTGTCTTTAAAGAAAACGCGGACCAAAGTCCTTCAGTTGACAGTTCAACACACGTATTTAATTTAATTTAAAAAAAAATTAAATAACTAGGTTCTTTGATCAATTCATATCACAATGAGGTTCGAGTTGCATTCCAGATTCGTTAGGCCACCATCTTATGTTTATATAATTATTATTATTCTACTTTCTAGAAATTTTAACTTGTTACTGTCAACACCGAACCATGTGTTACAATTGACACCAATTAACTTATACAAACATTATTGGTTTTATTAAATGTGGCCATAGCCCAAACACGAATCAACAAGATATCAAAGCAGAGACAATACAAAAAATGATCCTTACCTTGCAATATATCCCTTTTGGTTATTTTCCACAAATTAATGTAACACTGTTTATTTACTTTTTACTCGTTTTTTAGACATTTGGCTCTAACACACATGGTATGTACAGAGCATGCGTGCACACTGCATAGTAATAAGCTAGATAATGTATCTAAACTTTATTTCTGAACAATGTTTCAAATTTCAAAAAGATGCCATTGTAATAGGCATTGTTACAATTGACACCTTTTTCAATTGACACCTTTTTCAATTGACACCGGTTTCCCTACTTACAATTAGTGAATAATCGTTCTTCTATTTGACCTAATGACAATCAAAAGTAGCTGAAAATTTTAATGTCATTCTCTCATTGTTTTTTTTTGACATTGAAGCTAATGCATCATTTAGAGTTGTTTTTTTTGGACTGATAGAAATGACGACCAAAGACTTTTTACCGGAATAATACGGACTTCGTACTATGAAAAAAGGTATCTACATAATATCCATTTACAAAACATAAAAATTACTATGGTTGGCGTTACCAAATCAACCTAAATGGAACAGTTGGTGAGATTGGTAACCAAATCGACATTTGACAATAATAATGCCAAAATTTCAAAATAAAATCTCTAATTTTGACTCACTTTGCAAGAAATCGTAAAAATGAAATAATTTCTGCATTGGAAAGTTTCAACAAGACACCAAGAAGTTTCCTAAGGTAAACTAAAATTAAACAAACTGAACTGACATTGACAACAAACTTTAAAGTACAGTCCCACGAAAAAATGTTGATTGAAAAGTACACTCTGATTTTACAGAAATCAAAGGTAAGTTACCCTATAGGCAAATCAAATTTTTGAATAACTGTGTACCTTCTTAGGAAAAGTAGCATTTTAAAATTATTTAGGCATCAATGCATATTGCACATAATGAGCAGGTTCATCATATTTAGATACTACATTTGTATGACTAGATTTGAAAAAAACTTGCTTCCTAACTTATCAAATTTTTTAACGAAAACACTGAATTTCACATTTTGTTTTATAAAGCATATAGGTTTTCACACTTTGTTTTATAAAACACACATGGTTAACTGTCAACTGACAACCAATCAAAACACGCTATTCGACTTTTTTCACGGCGTTTGATTTGAGCAGCAGGAGTGTTACCCCGCTATGCCCCGGTACCCCACTATGCCCCCCTCTCCCCTACCTCTCTACATAAAAAAATGTACATTAAAGCAACATAGAGCAACAAGTAACTTTTGTGTTTCTATTATGTGTTTCTTGGAAAGTCTCTAAATATTCGTCAAAGTTTCAGTGAGTTGTTTGTTACTTGGTTTAGCAAAAGAAGTAACTGAGGCAATCGCCAACACAAATATTTTACTGAAATTTTCAGAAGCATTTAAAAAAAAACGTACCTACCTAAAAGAAACAGACAAGTTGGTTTGGTGTGAAAGTTTCTTTAGCAACTTTAGCTACATACATAAGGTATCCGCACTAAAACAACTTTTGTGTTTCTATTGCATGTGGCTTTATTTTTTTTTAAATTTGTACTTCTAATTAATTTTAATAAAAAAATTGAGATTAAAAACAAAAATATTATTAATTGGATCAAAAGCGAATTAAAGTTAAGACTCCAGGCGCATGAGAAAATATTAAACCTGTCAAATCTGTCAAGTTGTAACAAAATTTTGCGTTTTTAAGCCGTAAACGGTCATAGATAAAACGTTGTATATCATATGCCATTATAAACTTGTGAGATTTCTATAAATTAGCAGTTCTTTCGTTTATTATAAAATATAATCCTATCTATTAGAAATATTTGACAGACATATTATGCAATATACAGGGTGATTTTTAAAAAACGGCAGGCGTTGTTGAATTTATGAACTGATTTTAAAAATTAAAAAAACATATTAAATGGTTTTTAATTTACTATAAACTGATAATTTTAGAATTTTTCCAAATGTCTTAGTATCTTTTGGGCGATATTCAACTTTCTTATTTTAAATTGGCACCCATATTTTTTTTTTCATAATTTGAAAGATATTAATTTTCTTGATTCAGAAATGGGTAATATGTTCTACTTTTACAAAAAAATATTTTTAAAAATATTATCAAAATTGAGAAAAAATAGGTAATAAAAGTTAATAAAATCTAGGTGCATGGTGCCAATTGTGCAATAAAAAAACGGTATGACGTTTCAACAGTATTTTAATTAAATGTAGTTGTTTTTCTGATTGATTAATAATTTCAAACGATTGCCAATCTTTTCTGTTATTTGACACCATGCACTTAGATTTTATCTACTTTTATTGCCTAAATTTTTTCATTTTTAATAATTTTTTTAACATTATTTTTGGTAAAAGTATAACATACTACACATTTCTGAATCAAGAAAATAATATCTTCCAAATTATGAAAAAAAAACAATAGGTGCCAATTTAAAATAAGAAAGTTGAATATTGCCCAAAAGATACTAAGACATTTAGAAAAATTCTATAATCATCAGTTAATAGTAAATTAAAAGCCATTTAATTTGTTTTTTAAATTTTTGAAATCGGTTCATAAATAAAAATTCTACAACGCCTGCCGTTTTTTAAAAATCACCCTGTATCTAAATGCCAAACTCAATAATTATCGTCCCGGTACACTTAATGGACTGTCTACACTGTATGTACCTACATGAACATATTACATAATATAATAATTGATTTAATCAAGCCCAAGTAAATGTCCTAAATTAGGTAACATAACAAACAAATAAACCAAATTCTGTAAATCTTTTGTTTCTTTATACCAACATGGAAACGCGAATGAAAAACATTTAACAGCTGCTACTATCTATCTCCTGTCATAAGTTTGAATAAAAACGCCAGATATTGCTTTTGTTAGATGTTTCATTTTTATTTGCCCACCGTCCGTATTAGAAACATTGACGGCGCGGCGTGTTTAGGTGGGCATCAACGGCTTTTGTCCTACTAAATGTGAAACTACGGTTTAAAGCAATACTGTTTTTCTTAATCAACTGTGTCAGTGTCAGTCATTGATTTGTGTTTTTTTTTTTATGTACAGGATGGTCTTCTGGAAGTTTAAGTGATACCTTAATAATAGAGCATATTATGAGGTCAATTATTCACAAGGTCGATATTCAAGCGAGTGAATAAGGGTCATAACATGCAAGTGTAATACTACACTTTATCATCGATATTTCCTGAAATAATTATGACAAATTTTTAATGAAAAATTGATTAAGAATCAACAAAAACAAACAACAAAAACCACAAAAAAGTTACACGATAGAGTAGGAATTATGATGAATATGATATAATTATGTGGGTGTATTGTTTGTTAAACTATTTATTATTATTATATTTTTAATTAAATTAAATTTATTTATTATTAATTAAAATATAATTTATTAATTTAACTAAAATTAAAAATAAAAATTACTAAATTCGTTGACAAACTAATTTAATTTTTACAAAGAGCGGAACTCGTGGAAACATTTTCAACTTGTTTACTTACAAAATTTGAATATGTGCAAAATTACCATAATGGAATAACTGTCAAAATATAAGTTGACATTTCTTTTCAGAGCTTATTTCGCTCTTTTTGATATACTATTGTACTATGGTCATTATAAAATGGGTTTTAGCCAATCAGAGCCGCCGAATTCAATTGATGCATAGGACCTAATTATGACCATTATTTCAATAAAAACAAACATGTTGAGATGAAATTATTCGTTGGTCGTAAATAATGAAAACCTCTTTTTGTTGGCAATTTGATTTTCAATAACTTATAACTTACTCTTCATTTAGTTTAAATACCATATTTCAAGGTCACAATTTGTGAAAATTGTAGAGCTCTACGACAAATTTGAGAGGATTTATTTATTGCATTAAATCACAAACGGGTTTTTGGATGTCAAAGTACTCGTTTATATTCAATTCAATGTATAAATCTTCTCAAATTTGCCGTAGAGCTCCACGATTTTCACAAATTATGACCTTGAAATGTGGTATTCAAAATAAATGAGGAGTATAAGGAGTCTGTAAGATATAAAGTTTTAAAATTGAAAAAAAAGCTAACGCAAGAGCAAAAACAAAAGCTGAGATGATGATTTTTATATTAAACAAGGTGTGTAGGCATTTATACAGTAGACTATCGATTATCCGAGTTCCGGTTATTCGAATCTCCGTGTTATTCGAGCAACCTGTGGTTTTGAGTTTATCCGCATCATTCGATCTAATCCGGAATTTTATCCGAGTTTTTCCAGAAAATTAATAATTTACACAAAAACGCCATATTTGGTCTGACGTCCTGATTGTTCTTGGAATTGCAGTTCTGTGTATGTTTGCAAATCTATAACTGCGATGGAACCGATGGTAGCCCAGTCAACAAAGCAGAGAATGAAATCGACATTCCTAAATCCAGAAGTTTGAGATTTTTGTGAATTGAACAACAAACAAAAACAATAATAATAAGAAGTTGATTTTTTTATGTATGTATGGTCCACATTAGCTCGGTTAATCGGAAATCTACTGTTGAACATATTCAAGTTATAATTATTTTAAGTTGACAAATCACATATTATTCGTTCACTAATAATAAGTGACAAGAATGATCGAAGATTGTACTGACAAAATTTTTGAAACAAATGACTAGCGCGCTTACACGTCATTGTAAATATTGCCAGTTGTATACCACGACAAAATGTAAAAGAAATACGCCCGATGCAAGACAGAAAAAGGCACTTGCAAAGTTTTGAATAGGTAAAGATGCGTATTGAACAAAAAATCGTACGATTAATTGACTTAACCTGTAAGTTTGACAGATTGTGTTATGGGTACAGTTGCGGCGGATGAAAAGTAAAACAAAATGACAAGTTCAATATTTTGTCTTTGTAAAACCACCTATAATTGAAGTTTTTGAAATTTCAGTTCGATTGTCATTGAGACAGGACGATTCAGTGTCGTAGAAGAAAGAACTTTAGTTCAAATTTCAAATATTTAATAAAATTAAATGTTGTTAACAAAAATTAATATTTTATTGCTGCATTACCGGAATTAATAACACTTTCAAGTCTTCGTGGCATTGATATAATAGCATGTTGAACGAAATGTTCAGGTATCATTTGCCAGCTATCCGAAATGCTCTGGATCAATTTTTCGCGATTATTGGGCAAAATTTGTTCATTTATATTTTTGGTCATGGTACCCCGAATGTTCTCAATAGGATTCAGGTCTAGACTCTTTGCCAGCTAAGGTGATGTTTGCGCCCTATTGTCCTGTAAAAAATTGCTGACAGGGCTCGGACTGCAGTTGAAAAGGGGTTTTTGCGAAGAAAATTTCCTAATACCACGTCTTCGTCCGGGGTTGATATTTTTTCTTCAACCAGTTCCTTGCTTCTTAGGATGGTTCCCGTGTCTCGAAACTAACGTTTTGCACGTAAAATCGTATTGACACCAATTTTATTTGCAATAGTTTTAATGGAGAGTCCATCTATCAAACGAGCTAGAATAAGAGCTTTTTGCAATTCTGTGAGTTGGGGCATTTTAAGGATGTTTGGGACAACTCTGGTTTATTTTCTGTTGACAGTGACATTGTGATCTTTGATTAAAACCTAATTTACACCTTATAATTTTTGAAAATTTCAAATACAGGGTGAAAAGTCGATGTTTTACTTTTCATCCGCCACAACTGTACATTCTATTTCACAAACATTTTTCTCTAACTCCCCAGTACACTGCGAATTTTTGAAGTTTGACGTTGTTGTCGGTTATGCTTAGTGAACGGATAATAAATACATTATACAGGAGGATGTCCCAGAACTCATGACCCAGAGAGCAAGGGAGGGTGCCGGCAGCAATACAGATAGTAAATATTAAAACAAAAATTGCTTAAGTTTAATAGTATTCGAGAAAGGATAAAAAATTAACAACCAATCCTGGAAGCTTATTCTAGAAATGGAGAAAAATTCTCTAGGCAACGATAATGTAATGTTCACCTGACCAATGGACGATAGTACTATCGCGGAATCAAAATTTCGAACATCAAATTGATTGATGTTTAAAAATAAACTGTTCTTTGTCTTTATAACCTTAAAATTTGTAAACTGTCAGAAATTTACTTTGTATGTCATTCACAATGACAATAAAGCTTGCTTCACATTGTCATGTCAAAAAGTGATGTTCGAAATTTTGATTCCGCGATAGTATGTGTCTATAGTTACCGATTTTCAAATTTTGGCTACCGTTTTTTTGTCTTAACTCGATTATTTTTGAGCTAGAAATTTTTGTTTCGAAATTTTGGTTCAGAATTGTTGCCTTCATAAGCTTTTTTTCTCTGGGTCACGAGTTCTGGGACAGCCTGTATATAAGGACAACATAAGAAAAAATGTTTGCAACTAAGCAGCGGAATATTGGAAGTGTCTGAACTTTGTGCAATACAAAAATCATTTTAGATTTTGATGGAGAATGTTCCATTAAAAGGAAGTGCGAGACTTCTGGGACAACTGTACAGTTAAATACGTTATCCAAACAACAATACATCAACTTTTGTTTAAATGTTTTCCCAGTCAAGTGAGGATTAACGAAATCGACATGGGCGGATTATAACATTCCAATTTACACAATGGGTGCGTCAAATTCCAGCGGTTTTCGGATTATAGGAGGTCCGGATTAGACGTGCATTACTGTGCTGATAACAGTGCAATGCGTGAATAAAGAGAATATTTTTCAGCTAGGTACTTCTAATAGGTAGAAGGTAAAACAAAACAACATAATATTTTTAACTTTATTCTAAATTGTTAGAGTCACAATAACTCCGTACCAACGGATTGTGTAAAGACGCCTTTAACAACACTAGTACAACTAGTAATAGTTACTACATTAGTAGTAGTTACTTCTAGTAACTTCTTTCCAATCCACAATAAGATAGAGCAGTTTGTTGAAGCAGAAAAATTTTTGAAAAAAAACAACAACCAGATCTTCAGAAACGTCTTAAGTAGTTTAGTTTAATTTATTAAAAATATGTATTTGGGAACTTAACACTTACGGACACCAAACCGAGTAAAATTTCAATTCCATAACTGAAATCCAAACATTTAATTGTGTATTTAGTTCATTAGAAAAAAATTTTAATTGAAGATTATCACTGTACAATTTATAGTGTTCGAGTAAGCTGAAGTATTAATTGCAAGGAAACTAAGGATCATCAGTCATTGCTGGCTTGCAACAGATATAAACAAACGCAAACGTCGACAGACACCCACAAATTTAGAACAACTAATCATCCAGTATTGTATGATTTATTTTATTATTTTAATTATTTTATTTATATTTATTTTTGTCTGATTTTCAATTCATTTTAAAAATTTGAGTTGTCTTCACTATATTCTGACAGCAATTTATGACACTAGGCGTAGAAGTCAATCATTATATTGTCCATCGGGTCGAAGAGGTCGTTCGTATGTTAAGGCACTTCTGGCTTGTGTTCCATACAAGATTTTTTTCAATTTAGCGACAAATCGCATTAAAATAAAGAGTTGACAAGTTTTATCCTTTTTTTCCTCATTTGTATTTTAATACAATTCAATAAAAATGCCATTAACGCACTAGATTAGTAAATGATCTCTTAATGCTTTCAAAACAAATAGCTTTGTTACAACAGCAAATTAAGAAGAAACGTATAAAATGTTGACATTTTATAACTGACTTAAGAACAATTACTATTAAATGGTCTCAGCTGGAAGGCACAATAGTAATTGTGTTAAGTTCTAAAGAGAAGCTTTCAACAACTTTTTACAAGATAGAAAAAAAAAACTTTGTTTAAGATAAAACTTTTCAGATAAAAAGACGTTCCAGAGAAAGTAGTTTTAAAATGATTGTACTTCTATAACTTGATTGATTATGCAAGGTGATATCAATTTTCTAAGCTCTATCGATTATCATAGCTCGCTGAAACCGCTCTTTTCTTTACAGTCCATCCTGCCAGTTTTTTGGTCTTTCGAGAACTCGAATATTAACCCATTACCGCCCGGTGTCCTATATATAGGACAGCCAGTTTACAATTTTTTTAAAATACTTTAGAATTGTTTTTTTTATATGTGTTAATTTTTACCATAAACTACTGCCTTTTGACTTTCCATTAGCATTTTTTTTCAAGCAAATGGTTGTTTCGGTTTTTAGGAAAAAAATAATAAAAAACCTCGGTTTTCAGTGCATTTGTCACTTCACCGTATTTAATGTTTTTGCTGTAAAATGATAAACTGAATATATAATGTGACTTATGGATTAATACATGTATGGTTCATTCTGAACAAAGCCACATATTTTGTACATATTTTCTGCTTTTTATATAGTAATAATAGGTCGTAAATTATGCTGTCCTATATATAACACACTGGGCGGATTCGTTAAGTTTACAGAAGTATGTCTGCGCATATTTTTCTTGTCGAATTTTTACATATTGCTTTACCAATGCAAACAATTTTATTCTTAACTATAAAGGGGATGATAGTCTTTATAGCGGAGAGGGGATGACTATACAGGGTCCGGCAACACTTGTGTCCACCCCCAAAATCGTCTTTAATTTTAAAGTTACAATTTTGAAAATTTGCATACGCTCATAGTTGACAAAGCTCTAGAAGCTGACGCAAAAATTTGTTTTTTTATCACGATTTGGTTGGCGTCGCGACGCCTAAGAGGTATAATTTTTAGCGATTTTTGAGTTTTCGCGGAAATATTCGCGTATTCAATTTTTTTTCAACATAACTGTGATACAAATATCTGAGTTTTTATTTTAAATCAAATGCAAATTGTGTTTAAAATTTGCGAAAAAAACGTTGTTTTATCAAGTTAGTTTTCAAAATTATGGCAGCACATCGGCAAACTACGTTTACACCAAAATTTCACAAGTCACTTCATTCCCTCTTATGAAGGTCAATTTTGATTAACTCGGGCATCTTGCACTTAATGGACACCAGAAATCGGTAATTAACATCGACAAAGCGATAATTTCACCAACTAAGAAAGTAAGACTTTTGTTACAATCTAAGTGAGCCAAAAGATAGATGTCATTTGTGACACAAGATGCTGACAGATGGGTGTAAACGCAGTTCCCAACTTTGACGTAATGAAACTGGAAACTAACTTGATAAAACAGCATTTTTTTCTCAAATTTTGAAGACAATTTGCATTGAATCTAAAATAACAACTGAAATATTTTTAACACATTTATATTGAAAAAAAGTTAAATTAGGGATTGATATCACAAACCCTCACAATTAACTAAAAATTACATTTTTGAGGCGTCGGCGTCGCGACGCCAAAACTACCAGTGATAAAAAACAAATTTTTGCGTCCGCTTCTAGAGTTTTGTCAACTATGAGCGTATGCAAATTTTCAAAATTTTCTCTTTAAAATTAAAGACGATTTTGGGGGTGAACACAAGTGTTGCCGGACCCAGTATAATATACTGGGAAACCTAGGAATTGACATACATGGGTAAGATTTGGACATAAAAATAAAGCAAAAATCAACTCTGGTCGATCAAAAAGTCTTCCAAATGTCTGATGTAACTCGTAGCATTTTTAAGTTTTCAAGTTTTCAATCTCAAATTTTTCCAAATAAGCCTTTAAGGCTAGATAGAGGTAGAAAAAAAAGCCGGACACTCCCTATCATGTATTAAAAAAATTCTTACCATTTATGAGAGGGATTGAACAATACGACTGGTTACCGAATAAATATTCCATTCATATTAGAAAATGAAAAGTGGTCCACGGCGGTTATCCCAACCAATAATGATAACAATTATCTTTTTTTTATCAATTGTATATAATCTATCCCACAAAATTATTGACGCTTTTGATTTTCGAAGAATAGGCTACCGGACACCAGAAAAATCGATGCATTTTATTATGTTTATGAGTTACGTATACACATGAATCAATTACCAAACAGAGTTTTTGTTCTCCAAAGGTCGGAATTATTAGCTAAATATTCGTTTGAAATCCAGCTTCGCGCTGTTAGTTTAAATAAGTGTTCAGTGACTACGTCATAACTCCTTTCTATGCATATGAATTGAGAAAACGCATACGTCAACGGAATGTTACATTGGTGAGAGTGAGATAGAGAAATCGTTATGATTCCTAACTGGTTTCCGGTTTATAGCACACTTGCGTCAACCAATCAGAAGTTTTGTTTTCATAAGTCATCTGTACAGAACGCCATCAGTCCATTTTCGCTTTTTGATTATTGGCGCACTAAAGTAAGAAAGATACAAAAACTACAGCAATTCACGTTCTGCACACACATTTGATGCATTCATGACCTCAATTCAAACTCAACTTCATCATTTTCACTAATGGCCTCGGCATTCCTGTAGCCAATAGGCGTCGACTAAGAAGTTGTTACGTCACCAAGGCGCGTGTTTGAAACTATCCGTTTTTTAAACTTTTTTTTTGGTATAAATAAATTGCGTAAAAAATGGACACTGATTTTTTCAGACAGATTTGTTTTTTGAAATAAAATAACAGTCCTGTAGCATTGTTGCGAAACTATGAAGTTCAAACTCTAGTGGTTGCACCTAACATAAGGGAAGAGGGGAAAATTTATGAAAAATAATCCTTTTTGTTATAAATATAATATACAACCCAGCATAGAAGGTTTTGAGTCATATTATATAGGTCAGTAAAATATATTACTTCTATTTATTTAATAAACGTTTCTATATGAATCCGCCCAGTGTCCTTATATATAGGACAGCTTAGAAAAAATAGAAGACAAACATTTTTTTTCAAAATTTTTATGTAGGATCACTCAGATATCTAAACTAAACCTCATTGTACATATGTAAAATTTATGAAAAAAAAACAATTATTTCTGGTAGCGGGCGTTTAACCCATTAGGGTTAAATTTATTGTAGTGTCGTTAATTACAATAAGTACTCATTAATTTCATTTCAAGCGTTTTCAGACATTTGCTTCAAGAAATCCATTCTCTTTTTTTCTGTCGCCGCCGATCGCATTGTTTTTTGTTAAGTCTGTTACTTAACGCTTTTCTCTCCGCTGGCGGATTTGAACGCTCGGTCTTTTTAAATATTCCTTTAAATTTAATCATGACATGACCTTTCCGGAGAGAATCCGCAAATATCGAATCTTTCAGCATCCGCAGACTTTGTACAAGAGAATAAATTTGTTTGAGGGGTAATGATTTTTATAACATTTAAATTTGAGCATAAACTTTGCTATTAAAAAATTTATTTGAAATTACATTTAAATTGACTGTTTAAACAACATGTGAAAAGATCGAAAAGAACAAGATGTTTAATAATAACGCCTCTCGCATACATGGCTTATCTGCGACTTATAAATTTTTGCGGAATTTCTGAATTATTGGAAAACTTCACCCTTCTCGTTTCATTTGGTTTTGAACATATTTGAGACACATTTTTTCGGGAAGTTATTCAGTCACATTGAAAGTCAGTAGATTTATTATTACTTACAATTTCTAAAATAAGTTGTTTAACGAACACTTCGTCAGAGTTGTTGATTTTGTTGAATCAGATGCAAATCCCAATTTCCCAATTAGTCAGACGAAATGTTGAGGGTTAGTTTTGAGGTTTTCTCAATTTGTACATTCTAACTTAACATCAGTGTAATACTTGATAGGGATTGCATACAGCTTCTGAAGTCAAACTTACATCGAGTAATTATAATGTTCTGCTCAGTTAAATCGCATTCAGCTCACGTAGAGTGAATCATCTGATTGATAGGCATCACATATCGCGTGTCAGGTTGATTTCACAACCAGCTAGAGTTACTTGCTAGGTACTCATTCATTTGCTTTACAGTACAAATTAATGGCACTAAATTAGGAGTAAATGAAATCATCTCCATTTTTTGTTGAAAATGAGCTATCAGAAGAGGTCTTTTCCGCATATTTCACAGGGTTTTTTCTTAATATTCAAATTACACCAACGCAATGTTCTAAAGTCTCCCACTGTTTATACGGGGTGTTTTTGAAATGCACGTTCTGCGCTAGTCCAGATGGAGTATGAAGTATGAAAAATTAATTTTTTAATCAAAAACTGACAAGGTAAAACTAATCCCAATCCACCAACTTTCTACACCACTGACAAAAAACGCACATAGAATGACTTCGGCTGTCCCAAGCAAAAACACAGTATTTGCTTTAAAAAAAATCACTGGACCTAGAAATGACTTATTGAAAATGCCTTGACAAATGATTTTAACATTACACATGTCATTTATCTTTTTGTCATTTTCATATAAATGACAAAAGTAGAGTTCAAATCATTTGTAAAAGCATTTTAAATAAGTCAATTCTAAGCCCAGTAAAAAATGTTTTAACTGTGTTTTTGCTTGAGACAGCCGACTTGGTACCTAAGCAACCAGTAACTCGATTTGATAAATTTATTGAAATTTATGTGTAATTTTATATCGGCAACAAAAAGACTTTTACTAAAATTTTTTTCTCATAATCGATTCAACTTGTTATAAAGAATTACCACACTCTTTTTGTACATGTATTTCAAAAGCACCTCGTATTGTATATACAGCGTGTGCCAGAACTCGCGCCCCAGAGCAAGGGAGAGTGCCGACAGCAATACAGATGGTATATTTCAAAACAAAAATTGACTAAGTTTAATAGTATTCGAGAACTGATAAAAAGTTAACAACCAATCCCGAAAGCTTATTCGAGAAGTGGAGTGGAAGGCCATTCCAATTTTCTAGGCAACAAGAGTGTTATGTTCATCTGACCAATGGATGATAGTATGTGTCCATAGTTACCGATTTTCAAATTCTGTTCAGCTTCAGGATTGGCTACAGTTTTTTAGTCTTATCTCGATTATTTTTTGCGCTAAAAAATTTTAGTTTCCAAATTTTGGTTTAGAATTGTTGCCTCCATAAGCCCTTTCTCATTGGTGCGCGAGTTCTGGGACACCTGCGTAGGGTATAGGTGTCCCAGAACTCGCGCCTCAGAGAGAAATAAATGGCTTATGGAGGCAACAATTCAGAACCAAAATTTCGAAAGTAAAATTTTTTAATTCAAAAAATACATTTGCTTTCTGCTTCTTTTCTCTATCAATTTTTTTTGTCTTTTTCGACTCTCAGATAATTTTCTTTTTTGCTTTCTTTTCCAAATGGATTTTTTATGTTCTGTGGTAGTAACCTTACTTTGGATTTTAACAGGATGTTACTTATCTTTTTACCATTCTTTTTTTGAGAAGTACATTTCACCATTTCAAATTAGGTACAAACAGTGTTGAATAAATGTTAAATGCTAATTTTTATTTAGGAATTTTATCATAAGTAGGCATGATGGTTATTTAATAATCGTATCTGCTCATTATTAGTTACATAGTGTGCCGAAATGTGGAAGAACACATGGGAAAACAAAATAGATTTTGCAAGTAATTTAGTAAATAAAAGTTAACTGAAAGAAAACTAAAAATTTCAAAACAAATCGAAAAACAACGTCATCTAATATACACATGCTCTTATGCTGACTAGAAAAATGAATTAGATTTCATCTAATACTGGGCACACCTAATACTGACACTATTATTTTATAAATTTAATTAAAAAGTATGTGAATTGAAAGCTAGAGCCTAGGATTGTTGTCATGAAGGGCCCAAAAAAAATATGCATTGCAGGTCAAAAAAAAGAAAATAGCAAGCAATTTCTTAGCAAACAATTAAAGACAGCTCATTTTTGGAAACGTTTGATTACCATCGAGTAATAGTAGATTTTGTTATACGGCAGAAGTGTGGTACTTTTTGACGAGCAATTAAATTGCAGTAGCAAGGCGAAGCGTAGCGTAGCCGAGCGTGTGCAAAATTGCGAGACAGCAAAGCCACTTTTTGGCCAAATAACAAATACTACTTTTTCTCCAAACGTTAGAATCAGTTCCGGTTTGATAGATTCAGATGACATTTACTGTGAAAAATATTGGTTTCAAAGAGTTTCAAAGTTAAGATCGTGCAAGTGCAAGTGCAAAATGTAGGTCTCAAATAGTACCCGTCACACAAAGTACTTTTTCTGCCTAGGCAGCAAAAGTGTTTCCATGTCAACGAGCGCTTTTCATTACTTATAACAAAATTGCCTATTTTACTGTCTAAAACGACTAAAAAATAGTGACTTTTTGTGACGTTTGGAGAAAATATTTTTTTTAGCTGTCGTCATACTTCTTAGAGGTATCTTAAAGTACCAAAGAGCTTTCCAAATAGTAGGATTACCGTTTAGAATGTTCGGCAGTCTTTTACAATACACCCAACCCTTATTTTCGGAAAAAAACGTATGGCGGGTGCCAAGTATTGGGGGAGGTGCCGACTATTAGTAGTTTTATCCTACTACCACTTTCTGCTCGTAAATCAATGCAAATTTTCAAAACTTATTTATCGATGTAAAACACACAAGTCAACTTTAGAAACTTAAATTGGATATTCGATGTCTAACATCAGAATATATGCATTAGAACAGAAACCAGAAATTTTTAAAATAGTAATGACAGGTTTTACATCACTAGTGTTGTAATAGAGCTCTTTGCCGCACTAGTGCGATAAAGAATCAAGAAATAAGAATTCGAAATTAATTACTCCTATTTATTATTATAAATTTTAATTTAATTATTATAAAATTAACTGCTGATGTTGTTCGAAAGTTAAAACTATGTAGATTTGTCGACCATGACGATGGTTGAAGCCAAAGTTCCACAGATGTTTTAACATAACCTTCTGCAACACTGTCAGACTTCCAGCTTCCATGACGCAACAGTGTGCAAATTATCAAATTTATGATCTCTTCATGTCGACAGGCGCCAAAAATACCAATTAACAAAACAACCTGAAAGTGTAATAAATTTGAGATTACTTTTTAATTTATAAATACCTTCATAAATAGGTAATCCCTGTCATTCATTTTCTTAAGAAATTGATAAATCGAATACCGGAACCATAAGATAGATGGTTTCAGCTTCTCTGGTTGCCCAACAAACTAAGCGAGGACCACATTTTGAAAGAGCGTAGAAATGATCTTAGCTGCTATTCATTCTTCGAAATAGTTGTAAGCCATCTCCATAACACTCTTTGAATCTGGTGGTTTGAACAGGTGTTTCAACATCGGAGGGCAAATTTTCACTCATTTTTCACTTTTACACAAGATTTGCTCGCACCAGAACGTTGTACAATATTGCAAATAAATTGAAGAAATAAACAAATGGAAGTAGATAAAATTTTGTATAACATTTGTATAGTATAACTTGCTACCGTTTGTTGAACAATTTTTTCGTTGCGTATTGTTAAATTTTTCATTACGATACACATATCAAAATTAGTACCTATATTAAAACACCGAGTTTCATAAGGCAAATTTTAAGGCAATTATCCAAGTTTATAAAACGAGCAAAGGCGCGAGTTTTATAATATATGCGTGCTTTAATGGTCTTATGAACGAGGTTTTTATACTAATTTTTCTAATATACTCTGTAACAGACCTAATGCCGCTATTTCCGCATCCGTTTTCAATGCTACAATATATCCCATTTTGACAAAGAATGCTATATTAGCTTTGTGTTCATATCAACATTAGAAATGTTTAAAATACAAATTAGTAAATAGTTATTTACAGTCGCGTGTGGTAGCTTACATTTTACAGCGCGAAATCAGTTTTTTTTAATGATTGAGCGTTGTAAAATGGTTAACGCACAAGAGTTGTATTAAACTTTTTGGCCGAAAAACGTTTAATTTAAATAATTGGATTTTTCAAACTTCATGAGAACTGATCTGACATTTATAAATTTCGTCATATGTCAATTCTGTCAATTCTGTAGGTGATGTACAAAAGCTACACAAGATAGCGCTGTATAAAAAATGTTTTAATATGACTTTAAAAATAGAAATATTGTCTTAATTAAGATAATAATTTAGGTAGATACCACTTTGGTGATCAATCTTCATTATGGTAAAGTGATTTTAATTCGAAAATGGATACAGATATAAAAGAGTATGCTTTCAAAATGGCCCATCACTTGACTTCGTCTTGTTTGTTAATTTTTTATTTCATTTCTGTTCAGTAGAAATTAACTTTTATTTATTTTTGTTTAACTTTTACTTACTCTATCGATTTTGTATTGCAATATTTGAAAAGAGATTTTGTCTTTTTACCCGATTATCAAGAGAGACAAGGATCTTGGAAGGAATTTCTAGAAAAACGAAACAATTGAAAAATTTATGCGAGAAAAATATTTGGTCAAAAACAATTTAACATTTTCTCTGAAAAACATAATTCAAAAGGTCTTTGATAAATTCACTCAAGGACTACAAATTCCGAGGTAAAAATCTCTAGAGGTGCATCAAAGAGTTATTAATTCTTTTTTTTTATTGTTATTATTGACTTTTACTTTACAAAATTGAAGGCTTTCGATAAAATTTTGTTTGCAAATTTTGGTCTTATTGAAAATTATTTGAAGTACAATTAAGAGTATATTAAATATTAATATTTTTACTGTTTTATAGGGGGTGCAAGACATTTAAACGTCAGGGACAGGGGAAGATGTAACATTTTAGTCAGTCATTCTATCAATGTACTTTGTCCCAGAAAGTTGTATCTTTCACTACTTGAACTTTCTTAGAACTAAGAGACTTAAAAGAATAAAAATTGCACTTTTACGCCTTTTTAAGTGCAGAATTTTACGATTTACTGAGTTTATCCACAACTTACGACACACCTGTATATATGCTACATTTCGTTTGATAAATAACGAGAACTTTTATTTCAGCTCCGTACAGACGTGTCGCATAATGCTATTTGCTTGAAATAAATTGAAATAAAATGCTTTGACTGCCTTACTTTTTACAGCTCATTTCGTTAAATTCCAAAAATTGTATGGTATACTATGTAACGTAAATACCCGCAAAATTAACCTCGGTCGATCAACACGACACGCGTCGAAAATAAATATAAACGGATAAAAAAAATGCAATTTCACTGGGTTTCCCAATTTTGCAACTGGTGCAAATTACAAAAGTCTGTGGCCAACGATTTTTATTATCTGGTAAATACAAAGGAGTGTTTTATTATTATTTCTTTTTGCGGTGTGTTTGATCTACGGTTTGTTGAAGTCTTAAAGTCTTTTCTTAAAACTATTTTACAGTGACGTTACATAAAGCTGTCTTATCTGCCTAAACGCAGATGACGGTAATATGAAATTTCAAAGCTCAAACATCAGCCAACAGGCCTTGGGAGATAGTAAGTCGATAATCGAGTTAATTTGGTTAGGAACCTAATTATTCTGATATCGGTTACATTACACAAAAACTTCTTTTTTTTTTTAGAAGAGAATCCCTAGCAATATTTTATTATGTTTGAGAATTAACGAGCATTTACCTCAAAACCCATTTTAACCTGTGTTTGTAGAAGATAAGATTTATGTCTTTAACTCTACGATCTGCTTGGCTTTAATTGAAACTCTTGGAGGCTTCCGTTATTTTCCAGTTCACTGCTTACATTCAGCTTTTCATAATTTGACTTAAGACACTAACGTTATAGCTATTATTAATATTAACTCTTACCTGTGGCGAAAGCACTTTTTATGCGGGTTGAGATGCTTGCTCTTAGAAGTTAATTTCGTATCTTGCTGCGTTCTCCCAAAATTCTCCATTTACTTGTTTAGAAGGCTCAGTATAATGTAAATAAATTCATATTACATACTACAATCATGAACAGCATGAAACCAAAGGACGAGACAATTTCAATTGATATTTATTTAGAGTTTCTATAAAAGAATTTAACATACAGTGTGCCTCAAATAGTCAACAATGTCATTCATATGTTAATTTATTCGTGAGGTTTTATGGTTGATCATAGAAAAAGTTTAATCTGCTCGTTTGGAATGGCTGTTCTGCACTGCAGTCATTCTAAATTCGTTATGATATGTACTATTTTTCTCTTATACTGCATAAATAGTCGCAAAAATTATAAAACTGTGTAAAGTGTAAAGTTTTTTTTAACTTTTTTTCCCAAACTTTTCCAAAACTACACTTACCATACATAGCGATTATTAAAAAAAATACGTTTTAATCAAGGAGAAAGAATCCGCTAGTTACAATCAATTACCAATAGGCATTTTTGGAATTTTCTAAAATTTTTCTAATTCTAATTCCAATTTCTAAAATCTGCCTCATTGCAATTTTTAATGTGCATTGGAATTAGTAAAATTAGATAATTTCAAAGTTATAATAGAGTAAAAAATAAATTACTGAAAAAAATATCAGAAATAAAAATAAATTAAAAAAAATACAGTGGAAGCTGATTGTAACGAACTCGAATGTTCCGAGGGAATTTTAGGTCACCAAGAATTTTTTTTGTAATTTAATCGTTTATAATGAACACAAACAGACCATAACTAACCAGTTTACATGGGTTTTTTAAATGTACTTGAAATTGTTTGGGGTAAATCTGATTACGTTTTTTCTACAATTGCATTTTAGTTAAAGATTTTTTCGAATTATTCTAAATGTGAATTTAATATGAAAAACGTCAAAATAATTTTCGCGTTAATTTAAAATTTATGAAAATCATTAAGTCAAACCAAACAAAAATAAAACACTAGAAAATTGAACAAACTTTACATTTTACCAAGTGGACACTAAACAAGTGTCTTTACTCTATAGTTTACTCAATATAGTTGGTCCTATGATCAACTTAACTTTTTATCTAAGAGAATCTAAGTAAGTGACTTTACTGTACTACTTCAACGTTTCTTTGACTTTGGGAACAGAAGGACTATCCCTTTTATCACACAAAAACATGACGAGATATGTTGACAGAACGTTGACAGTGGTTCTCACGAACTATAGCGCATAGCAATCAAATTAAGGACAATCCTTTTTTAGATTTTTTTTCTTCAAGCTTAACAAAATGTCCGTAATATTTATGATCTAGAACATCTCATATAGAAGTAATGTATTCTATGTTTACAATATTACAAATAATATTTATAATTTTAGTTCCTAAAACAGTCAGATCGATTTGACGTTTCCATTCATCTGACATTTCTATCCATCCGTGAGACAAACACAGTCAGTTTTGTCTTAATTTAAGCCCAAATATCTATAAAATTGATGAAAGCATTCAGTGAAGTGTTAATTTAAGCATAAATATTGATAAAAGTAATAAAAACTCATTTAAACGGTAATTCAAATAGAATTTATTAAATAGAAACCACAAGTCTTGAAGAAAAAATAGTATACATTATTCGGAGCAGATTTTTTTTTTATATTTCATCCAGATAACTTTGCCTTGGGTATCACCTCGGCCACAATTGTCTGAATTCAATACAAAAAGCGTAATTTCTACTCCTAATAATAAAATATAATCACTATTTTTGCACTAGTTGAAACATCATTAACAAATGCCTTTAAACTTTTAGGTACAGTAAATAAATGAAATGTAACAGTAAAGTCACGTTAGTCAGGCCTGATAGCTAAACTAAAAGAAAATAACTTGGCTTATTCAAGTCTAAAAAGCCGTGAATACATTATGTATTTTTTTGGGAAAGATATTGTTGATTTATCTCACTTGTGTATTTAAAACCGTTTTTCTACGACCACATAGTAATCCATGAATTACACCTTGTTTACTTCCCTTATAGTAAACCCATGGCTAATATATACAGGGAGTGTCGCAAGTCGCGGATAAACTTGACGAATTCATAAAGGCCGGCCTTAAAAAGCATAAAAACGTGGTTTTTGTTTTTATATCAGTTTCACTTCTTAAGATAGAAGCAGTTGTAACAAGCAGATAAATACCTACCTTTTTATTAGGAAATTCAGAAAACTTTAAAGAAAGCTGTAACCATAATAATGAAGTTTTAAAGCATTTGCAACGAATGCAATCAATTTTAATAATCAAAACGCCATTACTATTCGGTATTGAAAGTGTTAAATTTGAAAAAAAGGTTGTGTGTACAACATGACAACACCGTATAATCGCATCTTTGTTAAAAACATGAAACTACGGAAACTGCAAAATTTGATTTACAATAGTCAATGAAATTGACTTTTGTTAGGTTTTCATTTTCTTGTTTGCATACATTCACATAGTAAAATTTTCTGCAAACGAGTTTTGTGCAATGTACCTAGTGCTTTCGAAGTGCGATGGAAATCATGAATCATTTATTAATTCGGAATTAAAAAATGCAAGTTACTAAGTAACAAGATTCATTATTACCAACCTTTATGGGTACACAGGTAGCTCAGTAATACTACTCAATATCTCAAGAAATATGCTATTTACAAAAATAATTTTTTCAACAATACTTTATATTTAACTTTCCAAACAAGGTGGTGCAGAGTTTATCCGCGACTTACGACACACCCTGTATATATTACGTGTCTGTAGCAGTATTTTCCATAGCAACACAGTTTTGTTTAAATAATTGCAATAAATATTTGCTGTCACTTGTCATACCAAAATGGGCGCTGAAAACAAAGTCCCTAAGGGGTCAATTTCAAGTCGTTTGTGACGTTGCTAAGGTAGCCGCGATGTGATTGACGTTGCTACGTCGCAAACACCTTTAGCGACGTCGCTAAATAACTTGAAATTGACCCCTAATAAATCTATAGGTTTGAGCGAGTCCACTAATCGCGTTTCCATGTTGATGACGTCAAAACGGTTCGCCTTTTGGCGCGAAGTTTGAATACATTGGTCAGCAAGCAAACTGCAGTACACCGGTGTATTTTTGCATGCATGTATTTTCACTTTTGACACTCAATTCAGTCATAAACTAATTCAACCAAAGAAGCTTTTTTTAAGGTTTCATGACGAGCACAAGTGGTGTCCCCAATCGCTGCTTGACCCAAGTGCCTCTAATTCGCACTTGGCTAATCAGTATCAAAACGCTTTCAAATGTAAGATCGGAAGCTGCACTATCAGAAAAGTTTGGTTTTACCTCATCATTTTCTTCCACAACCACGTGGGGAACACCAAGAAAACCTCAACATTTCGCACATTTTGAAATGGTCTGCCATATGGCAATTTCTGCCAGAAAATGGTGAGGAACACAAAACTTTTTGACAGTATAACTTCCGGTCTTTCAATGAATAAAGTTTTTGTCATTAAATTATTTGTGTCCCAGGACTGAGTGTCTTAAGATCCTGGGATATTTCTGATGTGTATTTCTTCAAATAGGAGGTAAATACGATGATAATAAGCAGCCATAAGAGCCAAAAAGAAACTGAATTTTTTTTTGGGTAGAGGACCAATTTTATACAAATGCGCCACTGCTCTCTGTAGGAACCCTGTCGAATTAAATGACACGAACTGTTATAACGTCACATCCCCTCTCACCCCCCGTAACGGCACCCACCCATACTTGGCAACTCGCTCAGACCTATTGGGAGCGCGCATAAACGCTGGTGGCGCGTGTGATGTCACAACAATTATTCAAACACCAATAAAAACAAATTTTTTTATAGTTTTCCGTACAGACCACATGAACAAGACCGGCGAAAACAATGGATAAATACCGTTAAGAGAAATACGTAAGTGAAATTTTGAAAAGACGAGTTCAACTAACTTCAATAATTGTTAACATTTATAGGTTTAACAGCAAATGCGCTTGGGCACCCAAACCCTATTCGAGAATTTGCAGTCAGCATAGTAATGTAATGATTAATGTTCCAAAATTTGTAAATTCAAGTACTCAATTCAAGTCTAATGATGTTGAAAAATCGTTTTTATTTTAATGTGAATATTATGGTAATAATGAAATTGCAACATCATGCAACATACCTGTAAATGACAATTTCAAAAGTTACGTAAATAAATGCATTGGTCCAAATAAGGAAAAAGATGTATGTGAGGCTTTCATGGTTTTTCTTCTACAAAAACTGATCAACAGATAACTAGCTTGAAATACTTGAAATATTTTGCCATTACTAAGTATTTCAACACATGGAAATGACAAAATTTGTCTTAAAGATGAGTTATTAATATTTTTAATGAAAATAAAACTTGGAATGTCCTATTCTGCAGTAGGAGTGTTGTTTGGAGTTCATAGATATACTATTCAAAGAATATTCATCGCACTATTGGAGGAACTAGCACAAAAGATAAAAAATTATGTTTTTTGGCCTAGCAGAGAAATTGTGTCAAGAACAACGCCAGAAGTTTTTAAAATCAAATAGCCCAATTGTCGTGTTATCTTTGACTGTTCAGAAATACGAATTCAACAACCAGGACCTGCAGATCATTGCATTAATACTTATTCACATTACAAAGGCGCTTTTACTGCTAAATTTTTAATTGGAATAACTCCATGTGGATTCATATCATTTATATCTGATTGTTATGGTGGTCGTTCTAGTGATGGTTTTATAACTAACTCTTGCGGAATCCTAGAACTTTTGGAAAAAAGCCGTTCTTTGTTAACCTACAATAAAACTTCTTTAGAATGTCAGTAACCAAAAAATGTTGTAACAAATCTCAAGTTCCAAGGAGTACTTGGCCTTTATAAGTGCAAATTCTTAGAAATTTCTCTCTAAAACGTTAAGGACGTGACCGACTTGAACCAATGCTTTCCCCTTTTCTTCGGTCGTAGTTGTTCGGTGAATAAACTTAACAGTTTCAGATCCAAAATGAAGTTCGATTTCCATACCTAATAAATATCTAAAACACTACTTAAACACCACAAAAACACACAAACAATCACAAAAACATTACAATCGTACACCAACCAGTGACGATTTATATGTAAATAATTCAGCTGTCACTTGTAGGGGGCGCTATATTTAAAATCCGCGCGCTCCCAATAGATTTAGGGACTTTGCGCTGAAACGTCTTTGGAGACTGATTCAGAGTGTTTTGAGCTAACTCTTCCTGAAATTTCGGTTTAACCAGCTGCTGCCTGCAAAAATCTGTTGCCGCAGAAGTCAAAAACGAGGTATGAAATGATCTACCAAAAGTTCATAGGGTCGCTTCATTTTCGGAGGCTGTACTTATGGTCTATTTTGGAAAACTTACTGCTCAATTCAAGTCATCTTTCTTATGGGCCAATGCTGAGTAGCACCCTTAGTGTGAACAACATAAATATTGATAATGATTGTTTTCTGTACTTAGTCTGTTAACTTCAAAATGCAATTTAGGTGACAAAATGAAGAAGAGAGTCGTAGAAAAAGTATAGTACACAAAGCGAAGGTAAGACCAATTACGCACTTGTGAAATTATTGCACAATAGTTTCACTACGTGCGTAATTGGCTTCTCACAATTCTAGTTATGTAATATACTATATTATTATGAATTTATAAAAGCGCTTTAAACTATGAAAATTGAACGAAAATAACTAATTGCAAACGACAGGAAGCATCCTAATTTTATAAATCGACGTGTGACTACCTACATTTGAAGCTTCGTAAAAAATGACAATTTAAAAACTCAGCTTCACGTTACATAACATAAACCAACACTGAAATATGAGGCAAAACTCATATCTTTGAAGGAAGTTTCACACGACTGGCAATACGAAAATTTATAGTATACTTAATCATTTTACACATTTCAGCACAAGTTTTAATTTGGCAGCTGCTACAAAAGTATTTCAGGTCTAGAGATATCAAAGAAAAAACTCTGTATTTAATGCCGCGACGGTTAATCATCCAACAGGAGTTAAAGGGCGATGACGTCTATTATTGGAGCATGGTTAATTATACGTAAATAATACAGGCGGGACGTATTAATTACGCATCTGTAAGTTTAGCGAGTAACAACTATGAATTTACTAGAGTGGAACAAAAATTATCCAGGTGATTAAACCTCGCTATAATCATAAATGAAGTTGAGATAAAAAAGTGTATACAGATTTGCGCTGGGCATTTGGTTGCTAAAGCAGTCGATAATCAATAAGGGGGCCTACTGTTTTCCAATTAAATGAACTCTTCACTGGAGCGTCTGTGTAAGATGAACTTGATGTGTTATTTTCCACACGTAGGAAACTGTGTAATTGTTTGCACTAACTTCTAAAACATAATTACCAATAAATTTAAAGAATTATTTATTGTGCACGCAATGCGTTGTGTTAGAAAATAGAAGTTTACTGCCGCTTAAATTAACTACTTAATCAGATTAGGCAATTAAATGGTAATTTCGTTTATATCGAAATTACTTGGATTTCAAAATAACTCCAACTTAAAGCTTTTAATTAATGTTCTTGATGAATTCCATAAATTTCAAAGTAATAAATACCCGTATACACTGCACGAGTTTATCATAAAATGTTGATCTTAATTTTTCGAATTGAATAATATTTATTTCGTACATTTTACAGTGGCGTTCGTACAATGCTTTATGTTTTAATTTTTTATTTTCTAAATTGTTGATTCTAAATTTAAAATCTTTTTGAAAAAAAAATTGCATGTACTTAATTTTACTTTTACTTTCAGGCTTATGGTGATGCATTATCTATATTATTATTAGTCACGTTATTCCATGTTTAAAAAACATACCTATTAGACCAAGCTTCTATCTTAAACGATTTTTTGTGACTTTCATTTTGACACCAAAAATTGTGGTGTAATAAGAAGTTACGAAAATTGTTTAAGAATGGCCCATTTCAGTACGGCTTTTAGTGTAAAAATGAAAACTCAATAAATTGCTATTTTTACAAGTAGCAAGATGGTACTTATTGTTAGTGAAATTGTCGCTTTTTTGATGTTGATTTACGATTTCTTAATTAAAATTTCACTTTGACTTTGACTTTAAGGGGATATCTAACAAACTGTAACGGTAAATTCTGCTTCAAAATTCTGCGTAAAGGAAAAATTATAAGAAACATTTTAAACATCCAAACGTCAAATGTGGCATCTCTCTTCAACCCTCATTATTTGTAGACGGCACTCTTTTAGTGCGTTACCCATGGTCAGTCTGCTTACTACGGTAATAAAAACCATAAATAAAAACTACTTCTTAAAACCCCAGCCCGAGTAGTTTAGATTATTATTACCATCATCTTGTGGTTAGAACAAATAGTTCAAATAGTTTTGACTGCACTGATGGCCAAATTATTATTGCCCATGGCCAATAAATCTTAAATTCTTTGAGAGTAGAATCCGATACTTTACAAATTACACCCATGAAACTTAATAATTACAATGTCTCATTATTATTATTTAATGTTTATCTTCATAAATAAATTAAATTTTTCCCGAAAAGGTGGGATTTGAGTAATTGCAAAAATTGAAGAATTAATACATGCACTGAAATCTTCGAATTTTGTCCAAGATTTTTGTAAATGTAACAAAAAATAGTGAACATAATTATAAATAATAATTATATTCTATTGTTTTAGTGATTGATCTATCTTTTAAAACCTTTAAATTACGAGAAATTTTTCAGTCTTTTCACTACCCCAAAGTCATAATTTTGACAACAAGGCGTTATACAGGGTGTCTATAAATGTTTGTCCATCAAATCACCTTTGAAAAACAATTGAATTTTGTCGCCTCTTAATAATCTGATACAATACTATTTGTCGATCTGTCAAATTGTTTGCGTTTTGGTGGTTTAAAAGTTATTCATTGTTTTTCATCTTGTTTTTGGGTTTCACACGAGATTACTTGTTGTTAAAACCATTAAAACAGTCTTTTTTAAGACTACAGTATTATTCAATAACTAGCGAAGGTAAATATTCATCGGCATAATTACTTGAAAATCCTAACCTTAAAAAAACATTTTTAGATGGTTTGGACTATTGAGAACGATAAGTTCATAATAAAGTCTTATTATCGCAATGGAACTTTTCAAGACGGGGAGTGGATTTATTCAATTCTCGCCTGTGAACAAGAGTTTCGGAATAAGTTTCCTGATCTTCAAGTGGAAGATTCTGTTTTGCGAAGACACATTGGCAATGTAGTGAATCGTTTTTCTGGAACCGGAAGTGTGCACAAGGGCAAATCATCAGGACGACCAAGTGTTAGTGCTGAGGACGTGGAAACTGTTCGACAAACAATGGAAGAACAACCACGAACATCCATGCGAAAATTAGCTCTACAAATGCACATGCCATGCTCAACTTGTCACAAAATTGTTAAGAAAAGACTGAAATTACATCCCTATAAAATCACTAGTGTACAAGAGTTGCGTCCTCCAGATTATGAAGCCCGTGTGCAGTATTGTCAGTGGTTTTTAAACAATTTAAATAATGACGATTTGTTGGATTTAACTTTCTTTAGTGATGAAGCCTGGTTCCATTTATCGGGATATGTGAATTCACAAAATTTTAGAATTTGGAGGGCTGAAAATCTTTATGAATTTGTGGAAACACCGTTACACCCAATTAAAGTGGGCGTCTGGGTAGCAGTTTCTCGCAGACGATTAATTTTAATTTTTTTTCATAACACTATCAATGCAACGAGATATTAAGAAGAAATTTTAGATGTGTTTATTCCGCAGTTACATGATGATGAACTCAATGCTGGTTATTTTCAACAAGACGGAGCTACAGCTCGTACTGCAGGAACAAGCCTTAATCATTTGCAACAATATTTTGATAACCGAATAATAAGCAGAGGAACAGATATTCCATGGCCATCACGTTCACCAGATCTTACTCCACTGGATTTCTCTATATTTGGATATTTGAAAGATAGAGTTTTTCAGCGCAGGATGGAAACTCTGGATGAATTGATGCAAGAAATTCGAATCCAATGTGATACGATTGATCAACAGATGCTTCAAAACATTTTTGAAAATAAAAAGAAAAGGGTTCGAGCATGTTTGCAGCAAAATGGAAGACATTTCCAAATGTTTTTATGAAATCAGAATGTGATGTTTTTAAATAAATGTTTAATTATTACGTAGTTCAGTTTTCACTATTTCATTTTACATGTTAAATGTGAACCCAACGGGTCTTAGGAAAAAATGAACAATTGTCAATGTGACAGCCGCTCAAAATGTAGCACGTGTAATAATTTTTGAAGCGACAAAATTTAATTAAAATCATTCTGACAGTTAAGTCATGACCAACTTGATGGACAAACATTTATAGACACCCTGTACTACTGTCTGGTTGTTCTCAAAATACGTATGTGTGAAATTTGAAAAGTCTACGAATGTGAAATTCTAAAAATTATTTCGCTTTCAGCCAAGTTTTCGAATTTAATTAATCTAAAAGTCATTAAATATTCACTTTACAAAAATTGTATACAGCATTTAACATAGTGCACGTTGAACAGATTCCTATGCAAAAAACAAAAAGCAATTTACTCAAATAGTTTTCGAGTAATCGTGTTTGGAAAAATACATTGAATTTGCCCTATACTGAAATTTGTTCGATATCCCCTTAACTTGTAAAAATTTGGTGTAAACGTATTTTGCAACTGCTCCGTCATGATTTTTAAACCTAACTAACTAACGGGTCGATTTCAAGTCACTGCGTTAACGCAAATTTGCAACCGTTGCCAAGGTATGAGCAATGTGATTGGCGTTGCTATGTTGCAAATGGGATTTGCAGTAACGCAAGTCACACTTGAAATCGACCCCTAAGACATTTTGTTTTTTTATTTTTTTTAAGATGAAAACTCAAAATTCCTTAAAAATGACACTTTATAGCCGTCGCGACGCCAAACTAAGTGATAAAAAACAAATTTTTAGGTCAGATTCTAAAGCTTAACCAACCATTAAGAGTATGCAAATTTGAAAATTTTTATCTTTGAATTTAAAGAAGGGGGGTGGGCACATGTGTTTTCAGACTCTGATATTACATTGTTGCTTGTTTTGTTGCTTATTTTAATGTCTTATTAGAATACTGTTTCCAGCACATTATTTTAGCCATAATATTATGACGTAGGGATACAATAATAATGATATTAAATATCAAATAACGTACTCTACCTCGCAAATAGAAGCATTTACATTAGTGTTATTTTCTTAATGTGGGTACTCTAATTAAATCACATCAAATAACTCCCATGAAATAAAAAAATTCTGGTAGTGCTTCATTTTTAACTTTGAAAATGACACGAAAGACTCACAAAATAGATTTTTTCTAATAAGGCCATAACAGAATATTGACATTCTGTTATGGTTTTGGGTTGTGATGGAATATATTGCATAAATTGTTGTAGAATAGCCGCTACTGGAGCTTCTCGTGGAAATCAAGCGAACATATTTATTACGTATAGTTTGTATAGTAAGTATAGTATAGTAGTAAGTATAGTTTGATTCGTTTAACATGGCTATTTTACACTCGTCGACCAGCTCCCTCACTCGTGCAGAATATGGATTAATCCGAACTCGTTACAGAATATACCATTTTAGAAATAACTATAAATCGTCTGTAGAGAAATGATTAAATGCTCTGTTATATTTTTCCCTTGATATTTTAATTTCAGGCCCACTTTTCCTATTCTACTTCCTAATAAATAACCGCACCAAACTGGGTATTGATTGTTTTGTACAATTCAAATTAGATTGGTTGTAGGTATATTGTTCAATTCCAAAAAAGAATGATTTTACCATAATCTGATTGTATTCAATAATAGATTATTATTTTCATCAAAATTCTCATCACTACTCACCGGTTGCAGTCTGGAAACTTTAATGATTTTCTCGTCATGTTTAGAAACTTGCTGAATAGTTTTAATGCAGTTGTAGATTATGTTGTTTTAGAAGAACACTCCATTTCAACATTTTCATATTGAAATATAAATAGAAAATATTGAAAGCGAAAGCATTTCGTCTAGTCTGTTAATACCTGTTTTATATCGAACTTTGTATACTTTATTTTTCCTGCAGCGATATTTTCTAAGCGCTCAATTCAAAATTCAAAATTCAAAATGCAGCTTTGTGATTGGTAATTCGGCAGTTCTGCAATTCCTACGACATGTCGAACAGAAACACATTTGTCAAATTATCATCAGGTTGAGGAAGAATCCGATTGATATAAAGTTTTAGCCAAATATTGCACTTACTTTTTATGTTAAAACTTAAAACAGTAAATGTCTAAATTTCGTGTAATATAAAAATGATCTCCAATTTGTCGAAGAATTTAACATCAAAATTAAATTTAATTGGTCTGGAACACCACGTATAAGTCGAAAATTCTACAGGCATTATTTTCGGTTATTAAACTATTATTCTGCGTTAATTAAACAAATGACCATTGCCATTCAATACACCGATAGGAATTTTGTAATAAGATACTTTAGCGCGCTAGTACGGTAACAATAAAATTACAGTGCATTTGTATGGATAAGTACAGTAAAATAGAATAATTTTATAACGCATTATAAAGGGTTTCTGTAAACGAATATCGTTTACCAAATAAGTTCAACACGCCACATACCTTAAATAGTGAAAAATTTTACAGCATCAAATTTAGAGGTTAAATATGTTAATTGGAGATTACGAACAAAAATAAAGTGTTGCAGGCATCAATTTATAAATTCGAATTGACGAAATTGGACACAGTTTGATTCAGTTATTTCAAAACCATGCAACTAGGGTTGAAAGACAGTCAAATTTTGACAGTTGACGTTTCTTACATTAGTAAAGTTCACGTTCACCAAAAGGCGGCTTATTTTAACTTTTCAACGCAAACTACGATGTTATATTTTTGTAAAGAGACCGGATAAACGAGTTTTATAGGCAGTTTTGTAGTCTTTTCAATTTGTTATGAAAGTTAAATTGAGGAAAATTTAATATTACGCAAATAATGTGAAAATAGTAATGTCAGATCACCTAAAACTAATTTTGGTAGTCATTAGTGCATACATATTTAAAACTAATTTTAGTAGTCTAATATTAATAATAAAAATATCTTACTGATTATACTATTTTGAAGGAAATTTTTAGAACATGAGATCAGTTTTTCAAAAATATTCTGGGAAGTGCTAGGGTAAGCATGAATGATAAGCTGATTAAATTGGCTTTTCAAAACATTGTGAAACAATTCCATTACTTTGCATGCTTCTAAGAAAAATTGAAGAAAAGGCCCTAGCGCTTTACCGTTTTTAAAGCTTTAAATGTCCCATTTTCATTACTTTAGCAGAAAAATTGGAATTTTGTGCTCGGAAAATAATTGTAGAATTCTTGTTTTTGGCTATAAAATTCTGAACTTTGGTACATTTAATAAACTTTGAAGTAATAAGTGCATTAAACATCTTTAAAATTGTTAGAAAAAACTAATTTTAAAGAAAACCCGAAATTTTGCGTTGATTAATTTAAAAATTCTAAAAATTTTATTTCTTCTTCAAAGAAATTTGGCATATTTTATAGACGCTTTTAAAGTAAGATTTAAAAGAAAATTTGGAATTCTTAAATGCCTTAAAAACAATAACCGCACTAAATTTCATTGCTGTAGCGGCAAAAAATGTCGGAAATACCCAATATAAAAGGTAAACTGGATTGAATTGGGTTTGAAAAATGAAAAATTCTAAAGTTTTTATTTCTTGTTCTAAAATTTTAAACGCTTTTACAGCAAAAAGTGTGCTTAACTTGAATACTTTAGCAGCAAAGTTGTCAAAATTGGGGGTTTTAAAAAAAAATTGTAATTTAGAGTTATTAAATTGAAATAGTTATTTTTCAAGAATATTTTAGAATTCGAATTTGATGAAGTAAAACGGATTCTAGATTTGAAATTAGGGGATTATTCCACTTTAGAAACGATTTTCCACATTCTTAGTATTAAGTTTGAAAAAAAATTTTGACTAGAGTTATACATAATATTACTATTAATCGGTTATTTTCTATTTGTGACATTTTAACTCAAACTGTCTGTCTATGACTGTGAGTGAGCTAATGTTAAAGTTATTTACTAGGCGTAGAACTAGATGATGCGCATAATTTACTAGTAGCACATCAACGCGCGAAGTGCCTGTCAAAATCTCGTATTATGATCCCGTTCTCGTTGAATTATTAATTGTAAATTGATTACATAAATTACAAATTGCTCACCACAATATCACATCCAATTTAAAGTGTTAAATGTCAGAACTTAACTAAAACGACTGGTCATAGTGCAAAATCAAAGCAAACCTCTCATATGTTCAAGTTCAGTTACGCCGTTCGATCAAAAATCTCTCATGTGAGATGAATCGAGAAACTAGAGGATAAAGTGAGTCACTATTAGAAAATCTTAACTGATAAGGAGGAAGCTTTAGATAAAACTTGGCAAATCAAAACTTCAAAACTCTATTTTAAACGTAGTGGTAGGTAGAAACGGAAAGTTGAAAAGAGTGGGGCTGAAATTCTTGAACCCAAAATCTGTTTATCAGAAAAAAACTTATAGAAAAACTCAATAAACATAATAATAGTTAATAAGATTAGAAAATTGAGAAAAAAACTGATAATAAATAGAACACATATTTTAAAAGTAACATTTTTAATTCAAAACATTTTCTGCAATTCGCCGACAAATTTTTGAATAAATGTGATTATGTAGAAAATTGCTTGGTGAAATTAAAACGTATTTAGCACTTGTCCCAGAAACAATAATGACTAGTAGCGTTTTTCCAGAATTCGCCGTGGAGGCCTTAGGAAAAATAAAGCTGTGATAATTAACGAGAAATAAAGAAATAAAAAGCCATTAATACTCTTAAGAAATAATTCCAAGATGTCTCAAATGAAAAGCCTGTATTTTTTAATGTAATTTTTGTTTTATTTAAGTATCTAATTGCAAATTATAAATACTTACTTCAAACATGAATTTTATGAAAAATGTAAGTTAATAAGCGTGGATGATGATGAAACAGCATAATAATGTTTAATAAATTTTACGTAATAAATTATTCCTTGAAGACGACGGTTCTAGACAGAACTGTAAATATAATTCAAATGTTCTAGAACATTTATTTAAACTCATTTTTGAAGCGCTTTTAACAAATTTAAGCTTTTTTTTTAATTCAAGAAATTTTTGGAATGGTAGTTTAGGTAACGCACATTATACACAACGTGAGCCCTCAATTTGAATAAATGCAACAATACAGGGGATGTTCTATTTAAAATAGCCGAATTGACTACTACTTTCGGTATATGTACATACAGGGTGTTTAAAAAATGGCGGACCAAATGATAAAAACGTCAAACTCTAAGACACTGTGAACTGGAAATGCTGTTTAAAATTTTTATTTGAAGATTTGTACGGGAGCAAAATAACTTGCTAAAAATATTTCGAGAAACGGCAACACTGTTCAGTTCTTTCGGTAATTATTAGGAGTATAATTTTGTGACCACAGTTACACTTTGGTAGTTACAATTATTAATAAATTATGTAATTCGTTACTATGGTTTGCAATTAGATTTGATAACACCTGACCAGTAAAAGTCTCAATAGATCAAGAACCATTTGTTCTCGACTGTTTCCTTCACGTGTCGGTGTATTCAGCAAAATTATACATCATTAGAAAAATAAACACCTAGTTTGTGACACCCAAAAAATGTTTTATAAAAAAAAATGGTTATTGTCAGCCACTAGGCAACAATTAATTACTGAATTCTTGAAGTGAAATGTGCAAAATAACGTTTTGTATCTACTATTTGTATATCTAAAAACTGAAAGTATGTAAATGTCACCCAAAACATGAACTCTAGTAGAATTTTGTAAACCTTGAGTTCATTATAACGAAAAATTCGTGTCATAATTAGTGTCCCTTTAAGTGGCTGTAGATTTCCAATGAAGCACTCAATAATTGAAAAAAAAAATTTAGATACTAGCTATTATCTGAAGATTCACATAGTGAATAGTTGGTCCGCCATTTTTTGAACACCCTGTATATAGCCGGAATCAGGAAAATGTGAATATTTTCATTTGATTCGGTTTATCTGTTTACGTTTATCCACAAAATATCAAATTCTCGTCATTTGTAGTTTTTGTGCAAAATGTTCAATAAACTTATCGTGGATCATTTTGTATGCCACACAAATTTATTTTTAATTTGTGAATAAAATGTACACCGGATAAGTGGAACCGCAAAATTTTTCATTATATATTCAGTTCATCAAAGAATTTTGACTACAAGTTTATTTGTAGTTTAATAAGTTTGTAGTTTAATAAGACTAAAATAGGTAAATTTTATTTTCATTTAAAAAAAAACAAACCTTTGGTATACCCCATCAAAGGAGTGGAAATCACCCCAAAAATTAAAAAGTACAAGAAGAACAAAACAGAGTGAATATTTTGGTACAAATCAACTTTTTCTTCGTACAAAAACCATTTTTATTATAGTTTCAGTGAATAAGATGGATTTTCATTTCGAAGTAACAGGTGATTTTACGTATTTCGTTGATTAAACTGTTTTTTTATTCTTCCATTTTTATAAGATAGTTATAGGACATTTTTTTGAAAGAGCTAATAAAAAGATTCACGGTAATACATGCATTTATTTGATTTCAACTCGCAATTTAAAACTAGTTTTAAAAAATTATAAAAGTGTTCTCCTCCAACAGTCATACAATCATACTTTTTTCGTTACCATCCTGTACATTTTGAAGTATTTCAGGAGTTATTCGTCGACATTGATGTATTAATCGTTTCTAATTAATTAATAATTTTTTAAAGGTGCTTGTAAAAAAAATATCGTATACCATTGTAAAACTCTTCAATAGACCTTTCAAAAATGGTGCCTCGTTCTATATTTTTCTTTAAAAATTAATGGAATTAATTTTACCCCGCAGAGAAAGTTGAATCTAAAAACGTATAATTACTTGTGTTGTATGTCCCCCTTCCAACTAAAATTGACTTTCCTTTGCTTTTTTTGAAAATCTACGGGTAAGTGCGTCAAAACGCGTCTGCTTCGTTTTTGTTGGCTCACCTGTATACAAAGAGAAAGAAGATTACCGCGAGCGTTATTATTTTCCGAGATTCAAAGGATTGCAAGCGAGGGCCAGAAAACTCTTTCCTTCCGTGGTTTATACAGGTGTACCCGAATAAAGTGCAAAGATTAAAGTTTTCTGCAGAAAATGATGTACGCAACTGAAGGCCAGTTCTCAAGTTCACTGTCAGTCCAGGCATCGAAAAGATGGGAATCAAAAACGCTAATAAACAAGTGGCAAAAAATGTCTTTTTTGAACTGTTGAACAATAATCGTGGTAGAGGAAAGTGGGTTTTACAGTGTCAAATTGTTCAAATTATTTCGAGTTGCATTTTTTTTTATTCTTTGCCATTAGTTTCTTCAAAAGTGTTGTGATCAACCTAAGGTTTAAAAGTGTTTTCTAGACTGATGAAACTAAATTGGATAGTCCAATAAAGAGCATTTCGTCTCTAATTAAAATTTCAGTTTGATTTTCACAACATATCGGAAGGTCGACTTACAGACCAATCGAAATAAAGAGTGGCCTTTTTGAGGGCCCAATTTAATTATAACAAATTAATTTTTCGCCTTTAACCACCTTTGAAAATGATGTTTTTTTAAAACCAGTTATTAAGTGAAAGTTAAACAAGTGTGATAAGAAGTGAGCGTGAACGTTTTTTGTTTGAACGGTTTGTATAGTCTATATAAGGTATATATATATATATAAGGTTTGTATATATAAGGGAAACAGTTGTTGAATTCAGTGCCATAAACGTCGAATAACGGGTAATCCAAGGGCGTTTTGCCCCATTCGAATTTCTATTTTTTTCGTAGAATCATTATCAACAGGGGTGTCTGATATTGGGGTTAAAATCTTTGCACTTTATTCGGATTCACCCTGTATTGTGTCCCGTCCCTTATCATTCAAATTTTTGTATAATTTAGATACTTTTTTTTACCACTACCACATTTTCATCCACAAAAATATATTAAATTAATAAATTTTAAATAGGGGGGGGGGGGGGGTAAATTAAGGGTAAATCATTAATGCGACAAAAATAAAAATAAATTAAATTAATAAATTTAAGGTTATTTTTGACGCATTGATGATTTGCCCTCACTTTATCACTATTTAATGCAGATTTCAGGTGAGTAAAAATATGGTGAGGCAGAGAACCTTAAGGTATAATAATCGTCATTTACAGCTGTAAAATAAAAGTTTCTAATCTAAAACCAACAAAACGCCTTTGTGTTTGAGGTTTGTTGCTAAATTCTTAGCCTAATATAGACAACCCAAAATACGCTTTTCATTTTCTCCTTGTAGAAGAGAAATTTAATTTCACATTTCGGAAGCAGATGACATAACAATATGTTCTCAAGCTAGTAGTGAAAAAACTTTTCTTTTCTTTAATTTGGACTTTTCATTTTAAATTTCTAATTGTTTAAATTTGGTCGAGAATTTACATTTTGTCAAATGTACAACTCGACAAAGTGGCTGAATAGTTGAAGAACATTTGCCGGAAGGAAGAGCAAGAAAACAGAGAATTAAAGTATGATTAAGCTTTTTACAAATTTTGATTTTTTTCTCATAATTCAGTAGTATGTCAATAGCTATTTATATGCATTTGATTCCATTTTTTATTAAATGTCTTAATAAAGTGGTTGCTTCAATTATCCGGAGCTCCAATTAAGCGAAGTCGGCTGTAGTTAATTGTAAAGCAATTACAAAATTGGATGATGATGGGATGAGCCTAAACTGCGCTATTGTTTAGATTGTTGCGAATGCTGGAAAATTTTTCCTAGAATCCACGACAATGCCAAAATCAAATGAAAACGCCTTGCCAAGAAAGGGTTTTTGTGTATTTTTATTAATGTCTCCACCCAAAATCACTTTTAATTAATTATGAAGCTCTGTTTTATACAACGATCATTTAATGACTTGATTAACCCACGAGTATGTAATTAAATGAGTGTTATGTACAATGTTTTTTCTACGACGGAATCAATTGAGCTACATATTAAATTTCACCAAAGTTTATTAACAACAAATTTTAGTTTTTTAAGAATTTTGCTTCAATATAGTGCTTGCTGTCCTGTTTCCTCATTCAACTTAAATAGTAAGATAGATCTATCAGATTGACATACTTATAGAAGATTGATGAAAACTAGGTACTTTTTATTTTTTTCAAAATTGAAAATGATGGAAAACTCCTGTTGTGTATATAGCCAAAAATATAATGATTTTGAAAAATGAATTAACACACATAATGCTAAGAAATTTTTTAAACATAATTTTATAAATTTTTCAGCTTCTAATAAGATTTTTGGTATTGACTTTTAAAGTACGCAAGCTACTACCTTTTGAGCGATTTATAATAATTACAACAGACAATATCTTTACCCTCATTAGGACAAGGAGCCTTTAAGTATATTAGCCGATTACCAGGGTCGGGATGAAAACTTTTTTGGAACCCGCTGTTTTTACACCAATTTATTAGTAAGTCAAATTGAGGTCCAAGTACTTCCACATTTAAAAATTTTATGCCGATGGAAATATTTTTTTCTAAAACCTAGGTGCATAAGTTTTATTCCGCCATTTTAAAAAATGTATGTGCGAATTTAATATTGAACCAACCGTATAATTTTTTTTATTCAAATAAGAATGATAATAATACGATTTTTATTAAATCTATTGTTAACTAATTAAGATGTCGCGAGAACCATGGCCCCGTTATCATTTTTTCAGTGACGTTCGTGCGAAAAAGTTGACCACGATTTCTTCATAATCAGATTAGAAAGTTTTGCGATTGGAAAATATTGCTGCACCACTGGAGTAAACAAAGGTAAACTGTATCATATTGAACCCACTTTACGTCGCGTCTCTCTGTGCAAACTTGTACTGGTATATTGAATAATGGGGCTTAAGTGTACAAACGCTTTCTGAGGTAGAACGGACTACGTAAAAGTCGACAAAAATACTCCATTATCTGTGTGCCGCTCGAATAATAGTAATTGTGCGGAATAAATTGAAAAGTATATTTTTATGTGACAAGAGGTCTAATTACATGTAGTATTGTGACATATAAATTGAATACTTGGTCCTGTCCACGTATCACATTAAAATTTTAAATTTGTCCTGTCAGTGATATATCCATATTCAATTTAAAAAGACGGGCCTAAAAATAAAATTTTAAGTATTTTTAGCTCGCCTTATTGTTTGCAACCCCCAATTGAACGAAGGTAACAGTCATAAACAGTTTAATGTCAATTAAAATTCTGTATCGATTTTATCTAGTAAGTATCTCAACCTACTTCATCAAATTATAACAAAGTTTATTTACTCATAATTCGGACCATCTTTCAAATTAAAGTCCAAAAGTCACATTACTGGAGAGCGCCGGGATTGCAGAATAGAATAAAAAAAACATTGAACCGTTTAAATGTCTTTGATATGTAAACCGCCAATTTTTCCGTCAAAGTTAAAAATATCTCTGAAACAGCAAATTTTGGTTTATAGGGCATTATATACAAAGTGACCCTAATTTTTCATGAATAATTCAGTAACGCAATAAAATACAGGATATCGCGGTGAAGAGTTTGAGTGGCTATTTGTCCTTCAAATTGAGTGTTACAAAAACAGAAAGGAATACTCATCCGACAGAGGGAGTTTATTATCTTTAACAACAGTTTTAGACAATATCTGTACTGTTTTATTCACTTATTTCAAAATGTGGTCAAACTACAAGGTGGTGAACTGAATTTTCTATCTTAACGTGAAATTATTTTTTTATACCTAACATTTGATTGAGATTAGTTATTTTTAGTCTAAGTACCAAAAAACAATTGTGGCTAGAATCTCCGTCATTTTTACAGTTAAGAAGTCAACTGTTGAGTCATTTTATTGATTACTGCGGTCTTAAAGTTTTTATAATTTTACTGTCTAAAAATAATTATTAAATCTGATTTTTTTTTTTTTAAATATTATTATTTTTTATTTTCATCGTTTTTATTGAATTACCCAAAATTTTTACCTTACCTTTTCTAGACTTTATTAGTATTCTCAAAAATTTAATGTTTTTAAGATTCTGTGCATTCGTTATTACTTTAGAGATTTTTTGACATTCAAAAAATGGTTTTTTGATTTTATACGTGTTTCTTCAAAATGCTTCAGTCTTGCCAAATTACTGACTTTCATCTACAGTATGTCCCCAGATTGAGTTCACAAGAGGAAAAAAACTTTATTTTTCATTTTACAAGAAAATGACAAAGGAATAATATTTTTTGTTTAATTTAAAATAAATAAATTTTTATTAATCAAAACTTTAATATTATCAAGCTGTGTTTTTAAAATCGAAAAAAACAAAAAATAACGAAGAACTTTTTTATTTTTAATTTTGCAAGAAATGTCAAAGGAATGAAATTTGTTTCTTAACTCAAAACCAACTTCCACTATTTGATTGACCCATTACCTGTTTTAGCACATAGTTCAATTCTAACTCGTAATTCTTTAAGACTGTTTCGAAATTTCTCAATTATTGTTAAGGATGCAACTGCATTTCTTATTCAATTTTTTAATACTTACACATTATTGAGTAAACGCACTATTTGATATTGTATTTTCTTTAACGCACTATTTGATATTGTAAATCTACAGCCTGCTATTATTTAAATACGATTACAAACTTTATTAAATAAAAATTATAAAAAAATTAATTTTAAGAGTACAAACTAATAATTTTCAAATTTTAATTGCAAATTTATCTGTTTTAAAATAAGCAAAAAATGTTATTTCTTTGTCATTTTTTTGTAAAATGAAAAATATTTTCTTTCCCTTTTTTCAATCCGGGAACATACTGTATATATTTCTTAACTGCGTTAAATCGAAAAATTCTAAACCAGACAAAACAGATTTTGGATTTTTTTAAGTATGAACCTAAATTTTTTATTTTTGTTATTGTAATTCTACTAGAAGCTAGAGCAACTAAGTTGGGAGAGATAACTACTTTTGATTTATTTTTTAGTTGTGCAAAATCAGAAACTGATAGGGCAAAATATACAGATTTCGCAATTGTGGAATTATGGATGAATCAAAAATGTTTTATAAAGTTGTAACTCTCCTAGTTTTAGGACCGCAAAAACAAAATTTGCTAAATTGCGGATTTTGCTCTGCTTCTTAAGGGTACGTAATCAAATAATTTGAAAAGAAGAAAAAACGGATTTAAGTAAATTATGTTTATGTAAATTATGTTTTTATGTTGTAAACCAAACTCTGAAAAAATTACCGAAAATGTGAAATTTCCAAACCTAATAAAATATCCATATTAATGTACTTATTAGATTAAATAAAGTTGTAGGGATTAAATCGTCGCGCTTTATTAGTTGTCAAGGCAACTTTTTGGGATTAAGTCCAAAAAAACTTATTTTAAGGACTTAAATGGGTTCATAAAATTTGGCAACCTGTGCAAAAAAGTTATTTTACAGTACAAACGTCGATTTCAAAGCGAAACGTGCGGTAATACGACACGACGTGCGACTGTTTAGTCGGAGAGGTTTCGACGAGAGTACTGTTCTTGATTTTTTACACTGATTTTTCTATTCATAATTAAATTTTTAATAAAAATTATTTTAGTAAGGTTATCAAATGTATGTTGGTATTAACTTTGTCATTAAGCGCTAAATGTCATAACAATGTCAAAGACGAAAAATGGTCTCAACCCAAATTTATTTTAATAATATTTTTTCATGATCACACAAAAGCGCATTTTAAAAATTTTAGGCAAAAAATACAAATCTTTGTTTTTTGGAATATACAGGGTGATTTCAAAATAGTAGCGGAAAATAATCACGGCTTCACGAAAATGCGCAGAAGACGTTTTTGGTGATTTTTATTAGTTTTAAGGTAAAGGTAAAAATTCCAAAATTCGAACCTTACTCGGCGCCACTGATATGCACAAAATAACAACGCAGAACATTTTCAGGGCTATTCTAAATGGAGTTGCTTTAAAACTAAAGATAACGTTAATTTTATCTGTCTTTAACAAAATTAAAGCTATATTGTTTATCATTGATTCTAAGGACACGTTCTTTAAGTTTTGCGTTAAATTTGATAACTTTAACTAATGTCGTTAAATGCGATTGTGAACAAACCCGATGTGCTTTAATCTGACTGTAATTTTTAAAGAGAGTTGGCTGCAATCACACTTAAATTAGTCCTTTGCTGTCACGAGTAAGTTTTTTAATACAAAAATTTATTGTTTCTGTTACAAATTGGTTATTTTAGTGGCCTTGGCTGATAAGGGTAAACGTGGTCAAAGGACCACTATGCAACAATTTGAATTTCTAACTAATTACCTAGAGAAAAATTCAGATGCGGTGTATCAAGACAGGTCTCACCCTCTTAAAGAAAATACCTACAACGAAAAGTGGAATACGCTTGTGCGGGAGCTTAACAGTTGCGGCATGGGCCCAGCGAAGTCCCTAGTTCAGTGGAAGAAAGTCTTCATCGAGCTTAAAAATAATACGAAAAAAAAAGATCCACAAATAAAAGAAGATCTAAACGCAACTGGCGGAGGAGAAAAAAAACAAAAATCCTTACTGGACTACGAACAGCGATTACTTGGGCTTTTAAAAAAAGTCACAATTGAAGGAGCAGACCTTCCGGAACCTGGAATCCCGACTTCACCCCCAAACATACCGCAAGACGAAAATTTTGAGTTAGAATGGAAAATAGAGGAAGCTGAATTGGTACTTTTTGATCATCAGCCGAAGGCTCTCGAAATAACGCAGCTACCAAAAAATATTCAACCTCTAAGAAAATTAAAAACAAAAATTATTAAAAACAAAATCAGAAAAAATAATAGAACTTCAACTTTAAAAAAACCGTAAGCGAATATAGTTCAGCCGTCGTGAGAATAGTTGAATCCAATAAAGAAGTTGTTAACGCTATTGGGGCACTTTCTAAAAATTTAGAAAAACTAACAAACGTGTTAGATAATAAATTTAATTAAATAATTTAAACATGCTGTTACACATTCTGTGAAATTAATTAGTTTAAATAAATTATATTATGTTACCAAAATAATTTCTAACAACGTGTTCCGTAACTAATCTGCCTTCAGCTAAAACATTAATGCCTCGAACTGGATGTTGAACGACAAGTGCATTGTCGTCGTTGATTTCCTCTTCTTCGTAGTCTTCTTCTTCTAGTTCTAAATTAAATTTGACGGCAAAATTATGAAGAATCATACATGAATATATGATTTTTCCTGCACAAATTGGGTGGTAATGCAGACATCTGGCTTTAGTTAAACATCTAAACCTCATTTTCAAAATTCCAATACAGCGTTCAACTGTATTTCTTATACGAGCATGATGGTGTGTGTACTGATATTCAGCAGTACCTGGTACAGCACCTTCAATGGGTGTCAATAACCAGGGTTCAACAGGGTATCCTGAATGACCCAAAAGCCACATATTACGTACCCCATGTCGATATTTGTTAGACATGTATCTTCTAATAACAGATGAGCCCCATATTGCCGAATCATGATTTGCACCAGGAAATCTTGCATTTGCTGATAAGATTTTCATATCAGAATCACAAATAATTTAGGAATTGATGCTGTAAAATCCTTTTCTGTTGTAATATACTACAGCAGGATATATTTCATCTTGAGTTGGGGGAGCATTAACAGCAATATGCGTGCCATCGATGGTGCCAATAATACCACCCATATTAAATTTTTCAAAGAAACCAATTTTTATACGGTCAAACTCTTGATTGTTTTGGGGAAACTTGATATGTTCGTTTAATAAGTGGTTAACAAATACATCTGTGATTTCTGCAATAGATTTACTTATCATGGGTTGACTCATAGCAAATGTAAAATCTTGTCCAACCACCCTTCGATATGAACCTCTAGCGAAAAAGCTTATTGTTGTTAATATTTTAAGTTCGTTCGGTACAGCTGACGTATATCTGCGATTTTGCATAAAAGGTAGAACTTCATCTATTATCTGCCTCATCATGTCTTTCGTAAATCTAAAGAGTTGTTTAAAGTGGTAATCTGGAGTATCAAAAGCATCATAATGATCTCGAATACGACGTCTATGTACATTCAATCTGTGTCTGCAAAATGCATTATTATAAATATTAGGCAAAATAGTGCAAAAATGTTTGTTTACTTTCGTTCTAATTCTTCCACTTCTTCCACAATTAGTGCATCTAAAACTCCAAATCCATTCATTGTGACTTTTCAAAATGCCTCTTCATCAATTTTAAAGCATTTGGTGTAAAATAAAATTGACTTTATTGGTTGTGTCGTTAAATATGCAGTTAACGATTCGCTAATTTTAACGAAATGAATTGAAATACTGATGTTTGTTCGTTAATAACGTACCAATGCATAGTAACCTTAGTAACTTTAGTAATTATTGGCGCAGCATAAAAATTGGAGTCAATTTCTTTTATTTTTGCTTCAAAACTAAGACCAATTTAAAAAACGAAACTTGCCAATTTTCTTCATTTACAATAAGCTGTAACGGATTTTTTCCGCTTTTATTTTAAAATCACCCTGTATATCAATAATAATTAATTTTGACGCATTTTGTAATTATTTCACATTTTGCCGTTCAAGATGTATGGAAAAAATATTAAGCTTCTATTAGGTCAAACAGTATAAAAACAAAATTAATGTTTATATCGGCGTTTTTGATAAACCTTAAAACCGTGTTTGTTGTGTTGACGACTTTTTCGCTTCTTTGCACAAAGGCAAGTCTATGGAAATTTATGAGATGATCAATAATTCAAAGTGTCAGTTGACCAAATTGAATAGTGCTGCATCAAATTTCTGATATTAACAACATTTTAGTCCATTAAACCCGTAAATCGATGGCGTAAAAAATTGGCTTGGGTTGCAAGAAGGCGTTATTAATTTCACATACAAGTGACATCTAGCACAGTATAACAGCATTCATTAAAAACTCGAATACTAATCAATTACGAAATGTGTCAAACCTTTTAGATTCGACATGCGTTACCTCCCAAGCTACTTGACCTAATCGCTTTTTAAAACCCGAACTTGTTTTTAAACAGAGGTAAACACAAAAGCATTATTTCCGCATTTTTGCTGAAATCGGCTTTTAAACGATCGCGCCGCAATTTTCCCACACACGACAAATTAAATGCGAAAAAAATCGTGAATAGAAACGAAGACATTTCTGTGCTAAATCTAAATGCGCACTTATAATATTCGCAATAACAGACAAAAGCTTTCCAGTAGTGCCCAAAGCTCGTTTAGTTCAAACGTTTGCCGCGCATCGGTGGGGCGCTTTTGGCGTTGAGGCTGGGCTGTTCCAGTACCTCGTGGACCACCGTCGCGTTCATGTAGCGAAAGCTCCGAGTGATCTGCGTGTCGATACGAATATTATTTTAGTCATCGTCGGGTGATTAAGAAAAGTGCAATTTTGGTGGAGGCGCCGGGAAAACTAATTTTACTTGACTTTGAGGTGTTGTTAGTTTAAAATTCTTTCAAACTATAAAAAATGTGTTGCAGTGTTTAAGGTGACAGCAGATATTTAAGTAAAGTGGTGCAATTTTCTTGGTTTTCTCCACGATGCTAAATATTCATGAGATTTTGCTTTGATAAAATTCTCTGAATATTTATTTTAAAACTAACGAATTTAAATATTTTCTTCGTGTCACGTTCAGCAAAAATGATGGTCATTTTTAATTAAGAAGTGTGTGTTTTATTGGTTTTTTATTTGGAATCATAATTTATTTTTAATTGTTATTCGGGGCGACGAAGTTGATAAAAGCTTTTATCTTCATGGCTAGATCAGATAGGACTCGACAAGTTTTTTGTTCAATGACCGCCATGTATCTAGTTTTTGCCCTTCTACACATCTTTTATTTTGTCCACAGACTGCGTTGCTTAAAATAATCCATTTTAAAAGTCGACGTTAATGGCAATTATTTTCGCCAGGTTAATTAAGAGACGAAAAAGTTTTTAATTACGGGAATTTTGCATCCCCAAACAAAAAAGTAGTCGGTTAAATCATGCATTAAAAAAGTGATATTAATGAAGTTAGTTATTAAAATATTTCCACTTGAAGTCGAGTTACGGTAGCCACTTTTTTATTTAACTCAACAAAATAAAAAAAAGTTGATTTCTGTGCATGAAAAACCAGAAACGTATTCATGAAAAGTTTATCGATCATTATTATTCATTAGCAGGAGCGATTATTTCGGTTACTGGAGCATTTAATCCAAATTTTGGTCGATGATAGTGAACATCAAACAAATTGAATGTCACACGACTTGTACTGGAAGATCTTATTAATGTTTGTATGGTGTCTACACCAAATTATATGTGCAATTAGTAATGATTGCTTGTAAATCAACACAAACTTTTAACTGGGAAAACCGCACGGTAATGATGGTAGTAAAAATAGAGATTTTGTTCAAAAGATATGAATATCATAATTTTACCAAACTATGAGGATTCGGTTTTCAATTTAGCTCTAGAGTGGAAAGTTCGTTAACTACGTACAAGCTAATTAACGCGGGTTCATATTATGCATGTTGTGTCTAGAACAATATTTTTGTTTCGAACTGAATTGTTATTGTATACTTTGTCAATCTGGAATCCGCTCAAATGTGAAAATGATGAACGTGCACCAATTTTGTTAATTCAAATCGTAAAAATGAAAATTTTGCCGGCGCTTCAGAAATTGAAGACAGAATGCACTCATCATCTCAGGATGCCTCCTGGCACGTTCATAGTATTTATTTCGTTTGTTTGAGACTTTACTTGTGATGTCACTGCAACATGACGTTTCAAAGCACGTTTTAATGTGGCAACTCATAAATGTCGACTAAGTAGGTAAAAGAGCCAAAGCAATAATTATAATAGTTAGGTACTTCTGAACGTGACAATGGTGCAATACTTTTATTTTCAGTTTTATTTTCTGGCTGCAGACGAAGTTTTTTAGTTTGTTTTTAAATTTCAGTTGAAAAACTATTTGCTATATTAATTAATTAATTCGATTTATGAGCTTTAGCTTTTTAGTAATTAGCAACTATGTCTAATAGCTCCATAGTATAACAAGTCTGGTAAACAGTTTGGCAGAATTAGAGAGTACATGGGGTATATGTATAATAGCTTATTCAGAAAGTAGATGTTTGGCAACACACGATCTATTGCAAACATGAATTTAAATAGATTCCCTGGAAGTTAATACATTGAGGAGCAATTGAGTTTAATAGAAGTTGTTTTAGTGAGAAATGTATCACTTTAACTTTACACATTTTTGGAAGTACAACCCTGCCTTGAATAGATTTGTCGCTTTATTGGTAGAACTTTTTTACCGTTTTTTAATGAAAACAAAAACGTTTACGTTCAAAGAATTCTGCCTGATGTTAATAATGCTTTAATCTAGAATAGTTATTTATATTCGCGCAGCTATAAGTAGGATTTCACAACTCGATAGCAATGGAAGCAGCTGCGGCATTTGCTAGAGAGCCGTAAAAGTTAGTACAGAGCGACATGGATAAGGCATGCAAACCTAATTAACAAAGTTGATTTGACAATTCTGACAATGTCATTTGCAATTTTCGAATGTTTTACTAAACGGCGCCACAACAAAAAAAAGTCTAGTTTAATCTGATTTTTTTCCGCAGCAAGTCGGCGCAAAAATCAGGTTACGGTTGGGCCGTGGACGACCAAAAAGTGTATTTTAATGGCTTACTTTAGCTGAAAGTTGTGAATAGGTAGTATTTTACGGGCGGGTTGTATGAGTTTAGACAACATCGCGTGCGTAAGGTGCATTTCGCACGTGTAGAATGCAAGACTTTTTCTAGAATCGCGGTATAATCGTGCAAATTTTAAAGATAAATACATTATGCAACAGTTCTGAACATTATTTAAAAATTGACACTTTATGTGACAGAATTTGTTTGCGGTTTTGGGGTGCGGATTGAATATCGAAACAAACTGAGATTTTACGAACACTTTGATTGGAATAAAAGCAATCAGCACGAATATGCTTGACGTTTTTTAAAGCCAAAAACTCATCTCTAGGTAGGGTAAAACACGATTATATTTTTACTTACAAATTCAACGCAATTGTAAGTCACTTTTACGCACTTATGCCTAAAACGTTTGAAATTTTGAAGTGAAAATGACAATGGAAATGGCAATTTTATATAGCAATTATAGAAAATGGTATATTGGATATCTATTGTTGATAGTTTGATAGTTGGATAGTTCACACAAATCTAAAAGTTGAGCTACAAATCGAAGGCGAGTATTTGAGTCACAGGGGTATGAAATATCTATTCAGCACGTGTTATACACTATACTTTTCCGATGACCACAATTTTTGCAGTCAAATACAAAATGCATACTTTTATTTATAATTTTTTGTGGCTGCGGTTGTCAATCCTTAAACACTGAGGGAACTGAACTTATTATTATTCGTCTCGACAAATGCATAAAAAAATCAGGGAACATAAAACAGAAATAGAACACCATTAAAAAAACAACACATAAGTTTAATAATAAATTAAAGAGAGTGGAAAATGATATGAAGGCAGGAAAACTAAGCAAACATAAAAAATTTGAAAGGTAAATAAATAAAAATAGATACAATAAAAAAAATTATAAAAAATAATAAACAAACAATTATGGAAAAATTAATATAGAAACGTAATGATAAAAACGAAATATAAAAATTATTGAAACATCAAAATGTGTATAAAAAGAAACTTTTAAGTTCTTTGAGGAATACTATGTCTATATAAAAAGTCTAATAGTTTAAAAGAGAATTCAACGGAATATCAATTAAAAAAGAATCTAAAATATAAAGTCGAACAAAACTATAGAATTTGGAAAATATAGGGAGAATAAAAAAATATATTTTCTTAACTCAAATAAAGATAAACACAAAATAAATTTAAAAATGATAAAAAATGCCAAAAACAAACAATATGAAAACATGTAATTACGAAGAATAAAAAGAAGTCAAATGAAATTTACTAATTTTAAATTTAAGAATCAATTAGTCACTTTTTTGATTAAAATAAAAAAACACGGTTTAAATAATTAAGACAATTGCGTGCCCGTTTGTGTGAAGTCGTGTGAGTTTGGTGACGCTAACGCCGTGCGCTAGTTTTTTTTAGATTTTACATTAAAGTTTCATTGGCGTACGATTTGAAGTCATAGAATGAAAATATTTATACTAGAGAAGTGAAAACTGATTTCAAATGTAGAAGTGTCTCTTTATTCTGAATTTGAAACACGTTTTGTTCAGGTCAGGTCTAAAACAGCTGTACACCGCCATCACTTTTTGCTTGATTTTTAGTTTTTCTTGACTAACAAGTCGTTCATTTCCAAAATAATGATTAAAAATGATATGGTCCGTATTGTTACGGTTTTTGCCTGAGTGATAATTGTTGGGACGGACTGATCAAAAACGTGATTTGTGGCCCGATAAACGTAAACTTGACTTGGACTGATAACTCGGTGAGTTTTTATTGTATCCCACAATTTTATGACGACGCCGACGTCTCATTCAAAACGTAGACAATAGGATGGACAATAGGATTTTATTTTTGTAAGGGTGAGGAAGCTTCACATTTGCTTTCAAAATGCGAGGATTTTATTTTAGAACTGTCCCTTTGGATGTACAGAATATAACAGATTATGCACGACCTCTATCCCATGAAAACGACTTTAAAATAAGTGAGCTTTCCATCTAAGATATGTACCAACACTCTTTGAAAATTAAGACGAAACGCCTTGGTGATTTCCTTCCCGATTGTCAACCTAAAAGCACTTCGCCGACCGCTATAAATCACCACTTTTTTTTCCTTCTATTGATATTCGTGGACCACAAAATTCCCATTAATTTTCCCATTGACAAAACAATAATTCTACGTGCGCATTAATAACTTTACAAAAATGAGCGCTACTGGAACTAAACTACTAAACGAGTCGTGTTTTTAAATCGTCCGATATTTATAATAAACTACATTACGCTATTGTGTGTGATAATTTAGTTCCGACGTGTTGATCAAAAAACTAAATAAAATGCACATTTTGATTAAATTTATTGTAACATTTTTTTGCAGTCGCATTACCGACAACGATAAAAACTTAACTGACATTAAATACTGCTTAGGAGGCAAAAGGCATCTTCGGGGAATAAAAATGAAATAAATGCGGTTCTTTTGATCTAAAGGCATTAACTCAATTCTTTATTCGATGTATTGCAGAATCTTCTAATTGATCGGACAGATGAAATCGACACCTTGAACGTTGTATTCAGTTGCCCGTAATTTTAGATCAGGTTCGTGTAAGCGTGAAAATACCTCCTTAATTGCCTATTCAAGATTAGATCCTAGATTATCCGCGAAATCACTTTTTTTGAACGTGCAATTAACAGTTTAAGCGTACGTTTTTAAAGTAAAACGTCTGGCTTAATACAGAGATAAAGATCAAAGGCGGATTAACCTAACGAAAGCTGAAACAGGTTTCTTTTGATTTATTCATTTAACAATTAGATACAGTTTCTATTCAAAATTAAGTAGCCAGACTTTAGTCTATTTAGTTTAAAAAATGAGAGACGATCAATAAGATTTTCCCGGCGCATCCACCATTCTTACGGTACTATCAGTTTCGGAAAAAAATTTGTAGAGTTATATCGTTGTTTTAATTGGGTGAATCATAATTCTTCCGTCGAGTCTGGCACTGCTCCAACGAGTATCTGATTAGAATGAAAAACAAAATTAATCAATCAAATATGTATCGACAGTATGAAGGGAGAAAATTGTAAAGTAATCATAAAATAATTAAAATAAAATCTTTGAAATTAAACCGTATGATTAATGTTAATATTTATTTAACGATAATAAATTGAAAATGACACAAAGCAAAGATAATTTATTTAACTTTAAGATGACTCAGTGTTTTTCTTTTATTTTTCACGACACAAATATTAGAGGAAAGTTGAAACAACGATGACTTATAAGTGGCGGTTGAATTAAAAATTACGTAATTATGTAATAACTTGTTTATACTTTTACTGACTTCAATGAAGAATAAAAAGAGGCTACGACTAATACGTTTTGCGGAATTAATTGGACGAAAAGCATAAAGCTGACTTGTGGCATTGTAAATCAGAATTACGCCATAGCAGCACTAGTCAGACTGATGCAGTCGGAGACAACTTTGTGACAAACAGTTCGCAAGCAGTTCGAGCACCAATTACTTTAGTCAACAAATTTTGGAAACTGTGAGCTTTCTGGTTCCGAAGTCGGATTTGATCCATCAGGTCCGGATTCAGAGATATTTTTGAAAATGATTTTTTGGGTTCTACTGTACAAAAATTTTTTTATTTCTGTTTTTTTTTTTGAAAGCTGGTAAAGATATGGAATTGCTCGACAGTATTTTGCAAAAATCATTTCTAACGACGTATAAAACCCATCTCTAGGGCTGGTGCTTCTTATGATATGTTTGAAATCTCATGTCTCAAAATAATGCATTTTTAATAATTTTTATATGCAATTTTACATACTATAACTTAAGAGCTACTATTACACCATATTTTCATTGGATAGCATTACTGAAAAGACCGTAATCTTGTCTTTTTGACGCGTATAGTCTTATCATGTATAAGTTAGAAGACAACAAAATTTTAATTTTCTAAAATAGTAATTTTTTTTTAATTTTTTTGCCGATTTCATTAAAAAATTAATGTGATTGCTTACAATATCGTAATTTCTAATAAACACAAATCGCACTAAATATAATCATAATTCGGTACCTCAGAAGGGTTTATCTCCATAAATTATAGTTTCGAGAAAATTAACAAAACAGGTATTCTAAAAAATCACGGTGGTGTTATTAATCTCTTTTCAAATATGCAATTTAAGAGCGAATTGCGAGTTATTGAGGAATATTTGTTTCAAATCAAATCGTGCGTAACCTTTGATCCAAAAATAATTTTTTGGGCATATTTTTACACTTGGTTCTTCATGCTTCTAAGAAAAATTAGATTAGCTGAACTTAAGTCCCACTTAGTAATAGAAACTAAAAAAAAATTAACAATGTTTTTACAAAAAAAAAGATAATACGTTATTAGAAATAATGGCTAACAAGGATATATTAAAATTAACCCAAATATATTATTTAACTATTTAACCTTAAAAAAACTCCCACAAATTTTGTTCTTGTGTGACACCAAAAATGTCGAAATTAAAGCGCGTTTAAGTTTTTTGTTGTAATTTTTTAGCTACTCGAAATAAAAATTTCTACAAATTCTCTTTTTCGCTCTAAATTTTCATAAATCGGCATTGTAAATAAGACAGTCAAGAGTGACAATCTCCACAAATTTCGTTAAAATCACATAAAAAATAAAGAAATTGTAGGATCTTAAAAAAAATTGATGGCATTTTTTAGGTCTTAAAATAAAAATTTCTAAAAATTTGACCTTTTGATCTAAATTTTTGCAAATTAGTGGTAGTACTAATTATTATTACTAAAGAAACAAGAGGCATAAATTTTGTTCTTGTCGCACTAAAAATAACGAAATTACAGTGTTGAAAAAATTGATATTTTCACAGTTGATCGAATAAAAATTTCTAAATATTTTCCTTTTTGCTCAAAATTTTTCTAAATTGGTACTCTTAATAAAACAGTGAAGGCTTATAAATTCTACAAATTTGGTTATAGTGGCATTAAAAATGAAGAACTGGTCGTTAAAAATGTTTGATTACATTTTTTTTAGTCAAAAAACAAAAAATTTTCTTTTCTGTCAAAAAACAAAAAATTTTCTTTTCTCCTCGAAATCAAAATTTCTAAAAATACTCTTTTTTGGTCTAAATTTTTCTAAATCGACACTCTTAATAAGGCAGTTGAAGGTGGTAATCTTTACAAATATCGTTAAAATCGCATAAAAAATAAAGAAATTATAGGATCTTAAAAAAAATTGGTGGCATTTTTTTGGTTTTTTTGAAAATTTTAAGGAAATGTTTCAACACACGGATTTTTTTCTTTAGTATCCCCAAATAATATACTTGCGTTTATCATCAATTTGAGTAAGTTTGGATCAGTTGAGTAACAAAATCACCTCGAAATGTAGACCTGTAAGGATTATTGGTTCTTTATGCTTCTAACATGAACTGGTTTTGAAATTAAAATCGTTTGTTTTTCATCTAATGGGGATTATTTTTCTGTCTTAAAGAAAATGTAAAGAGTAATAAAAAACATTGTTTAACTCATTTTTTACAAAAATTGGAGATAAACCTTTATGCTTCTGAGATACCGAATTAAACGCATTAACTAGATTTCGCGACCTGAGAATTATAAGGTTCTAAGTGATTTTTTGTAAAAATTTAAATTGTCTGTTTTGAGATTTTTTTAAACATTTTCTATCATGTTTTAAAAAGAAGTGAGTTAATATTTAACCAAACCAAAATGATTTTAATAGATCCTGTAATTTTTTTAAATAAATGCTTAATAAATTAAATTAATTAATAAATTATGACTGATAACCTGAACACTGGATCAATTTAATGCAAATGTTAGTTAGAACCTTATAGTTCTCAGGTAGCGATTTATACTTTATTTTATCAATCTTTAAGTTCTGACCTGATGAAGGCAAAACGGTCTTCGGATTCAAAATCCGGAGAAAATTCTACTTTAGAAATGACTTTACTTTGGTGTCGCACTTTCTCATAAACGTAGTTTCAGCGTTTTTCCACGTTTAGCCTAGATTAAAAATTTAAACTATTTAGAATTAAAAAAAAATGCTGCCTTTCGTGATGTAGATAAAACGCATTTTTGGAACTGTGGAACTTTAATTCACTAGTGAAAAAATGTAAGTATGAGAAAAAGTCGACTTAGAAGTTAACTGTGGATAAAATTCACAGCCCTGTGTGGATAAAATATTGTACCACATCCATGTTTTATGAAGAATTGTCGGTTTGTTCATACTCGAACAAAAAACTTAATTGTGTTATAACCGCAGCGTTTACAAAAACATAATCTTCTCGTCCATTCGAGCTCCTGTAGCCCCGAATTACTCCATAAAAAGAACGTAAAAATGAACAAACGGATTCAATGAATTATTAAATTCAAGTAAAGTTCAGGTGCATTGTTCTCCCACAATAAATACACGTTATGTAAACACAATAAGTTATTGTTCAAACAATAAATTGTGTACAAAAATGGGGTTTGGTTACACAACAGTACGTCACGATTTTGACGAATCATTTTGCACGATGGAAGGGTACATCAAGTGTTTTCTGTGGTCGCATAAACAAAAGTCTCACGGGCTTTACGATCGCAGAGGCTCCAAAACCGCCCATTAGTACCAATCCAACGAGCACGAAAATCATTGTTAAGCTACGAGTATTTCGTTTAATAAAAGTCAATTTTTTGGGCGGGAAATGAATAACAAGTTTCGATAACAAATAGTTTTTATCTGCGTATTATGTTTACTTATTACACACTTTTGTTTAGTAATGTTTTTTTCTTTCGTATTTTAAATACTTTTTTTAAAGATCCGGACAATACATGTTTGGATAATTGAATATCAATAATAACAATTACATGAAATTAGGAAAGAACTTTTTTTACCATTGTGGGCTACAATATAAAATATGTCCTTGACACTTACTATTGACGTAAAAAGTCCGAATCTATCAAAATTGAAAAAGAAAAATAACTGTAAAATGCGAAAATGTCACGCTTGTACTTTGCCCTTTGTTGTTGCTTACAGGGTGAATATAATTCGTTAAACACGCAATTTCAAACCGGGTATACCGAATTTGATGGGTAAGTTTGGAGCTTATTTTGACGTAGTGGAAGTGGAAGGATATAAATTCAAGTCATGAAGAAAAATGCGCGCACTAAAACAATTTAAAACCTTTAGCTTCTACTACTAAACATCAAACTTTTGGTATAATATTTATTATTGTTTTACATTGTGTAAGCCATGGACTTTGTAAGAGAAATATTATTTAATCCTTTCTAAATCTCAAACTAAAATTTAGTTTCCTATGTATATTTAAACAAGTTTTTGCGGAAGCAGTTTTGACGTATAATCCCAAGCTAAACGTTTAGTCTTAACGTTATTAATTAATCCACCTTTCTGCGATCAGGTAGTCCTCCACATTTATCTCACAAGATCTTCATTACTAAACTTGATGTTCTTTAAGATAGTTGCGAAATTTTAGTTTCCAATTTCCGGCGTTTTGAGAACAAAAAAGAGCCAAATAAGTGTTCATTCTGTTTAAACAGTAGCAAATCCTCCAGATACTAATTTAATTAACTGTACAGCTGAAAGGAAATTTAAATTTGTATGGAAGTCTTAGCCGCATAAAACTTTATCAGTTATTTTAACTGTTCTTAACGACTGAATGTTTAACAATAGGTTCAACGTAATCCACTTCCGCATTCGCTGCAAAGTTGAAATGGAAACAAAACTTTTATGAATTTAATTTGTTTATAACCAGATTGGCTTTCTGGTAAATATAATTCTACTACAACTTATAATAATTTTTTTATGAAATTTCTTAAGGTATAGTTTGTTGTATTTTCGGTCTTATCTGGCTTAAAATGAGCTCGAGTGATAAATATTCGCAGCACATGATCCGAAAAAAACATATGCATATAAGCGAGCTTTCGCTAAGAGCATTTCAAGAGAATACTGTACATGTTTTCTACACTGATTTTAGTAGAATTTTCAAATTTGTTGCAATCATACGATTTTTTCTGTTCCTATTCTTCAGTATTCGTAGATTCTTTAAATTTTCTTATCTATTTAGATTCGTTGATTCCTGTGGATTCCTTGCATTCTCTGGATCGTCAATATTTTTTTATTTCCAACCTGCATTCAGAGTGTCTTATCTGTTTCTATTCTTGAGACGTTTAGTTCCTTTGGTTTATTTAGATTTTTCCATTTCATTACATTCTTTGTAAATATATGAGAATTTTCCACAGTCTACTACGATTTTTTATTACATAGTTGTAAGCAAATCTCCGGTTATTGTTCTTATTGATTTTCAGTCGGAGTCGCTGGAGAAACAATGACACAGAATAGGTACAGATAAAATCGCCACAATCGCATTACTTCCATCCAAATCGTTAGTAATAAACCAATTACTTAGGTGTGCTAATGTGCTCTTAAAGAACAAAAGTTCTACAGATAGTATCAAAATTAGTTGTATAGATGTTATATAAATTGCTTTGGTCATTTCATGTTAATTCCATGTAATGAATACATCAATTTCTGGAAACTTTGGCATACATACTTATGTCAAAGTAAGTTGTTTAAGCCTTTATGAATAATAAACATTTTGAGAACAAATCTCTTGTGAAACAATTTTCCAAAGTTTACTGCAGTAGTTGTCTGATGTTGTGCCTCTTGCATAATTAGGTGAGAATTTGCGACACTGTTACCGCCTTTAAATAACTTCCAAGTAAAACTCTCGTTCGGAACTTTTAAATACTTGTAAATTAATGTTACTTCAGCAAATTCGGGGATATAATTTTCAAGCTAACAACACTAACACCACTCCGGTAAGTACGACTGGAGTGTGGCATTATGTTAATGGTGCAAAACTAACTAGAACGCCTAGTGTACGCTCTTGTGGCAGTTTCTGTAATCATAGTTTAGAAGTCCCATCTGCTTTCACTAAAGCGGGCCTTACGACAAGGCAATTTATTTACGTTTATTGAAGAAAAATTTATATGCCACATTGTGAATTTACGACCTTAACAACAAGCTGTTCTACGATAATTTCTACTAACAGCTCGTCTTTAGTTTGTTTTTGAATTTATTGTGCTACAACGTCTTGTAACTGACGTTTTAAACGTTTATTCGTTGATATATTTACTCACTGCTGTAGGTATTTATGGCGTCTGAGCGAATTATGCCATGAAAATTCGACGTGACTGTTGTACATAATTTTTATACTGCTTGTTTTTCTATAATTACACTAGTCAACACGTTTTAGACAAAAATCGCTTTGTGATCCTCAACCCAAAGCCCGTTTTGTTTAGGTCCGTGTTTTTTTAAGTACACTTTTGGGACCAAAAACGCTTTTTTGAGATTTGAGATTAATTTTGCTAAAATTGTATGGGAATAACTAAATCTAACAATGAGTTTTATAGGTCGTTGAAGAGCGTATTTAATTGACTTTAAAAACACTGTCGAATTAATCCATAACTATACAAGTTAAAAAAAAGTAAAAAGATCAAAATGATTTTTCAAAAATTTCTCTGAATCCGGACCTGATTGAGCAAAACGGACTATAGATTCGCAATCAGGACGCCATTCTACCTCTTCAATCTAATATCAATTTTTTTCAAAAAGTTTTTGATAAGTGTCTAAGAAAAATAATTTTAGTAATTTTATCAAATGTTTATAAATCAAACCTATATTGGCACTACAATTGTCACATTGTCACTAGGCGCTAAATATTAAATTTGGAATTATTGGAGGTAAAATAAGCACCGTTATTTAAAACATAAAACCAATACAACGTACCCCGAAAAATATAATTTTCATTTGAGTTACACAGCTTTCGGCAATGTGTTAATCATTTCATTTCACATGCAAACAATACAAAATTACGTTGATTGTTGTGAACTATTTAATTGACAAGTATCTATGTCAGTTGATTGGGAAGATTACTCACTTATTCGACAGTCACTATGAGCAGCATCAGGTTCGCTGACAACGTCCTCAGTCTTTAATGATTTTGCAACTGCAAACTCTACGTTAATTAAATCCAAGTGATTTAGTATCTCGTCTGTCACAGTATTTCGGAATATTGTATATCGCTTTTTAATTATACGGGCTGTAGTAGCTGGAGATGTTGTAATACAGATTATAAAATGGCGGAAAAAGTTCTGTTGTGTTGTCAACAACTTTGTTATTTTCAACGTCATGTTCTGTTGAACAGAAAAAAACAATGTTGATTGTCTTTTTTATAATATTTTTCTACACGCGAAGTTTGTAATGAAATCGGAATTAAAACTAAGTTTCTAAAGATGTTATAGTCTTAGCAATTAATCTAAAACACATGTACTTTAATCTAACGTGTGACTGGTTTCATTGATTCGATCATTGATATAATAGTATTAAATTCAGGTTAAACAGCTAAATGCTAATCCATTATATCGGTCACTTGAAGTGTGTTAATAGCTATCTATGAACGTATCGGGTGTTTCACAGATTGTTGAACATGTAGAAATAACTAAATTTAAATCTATTTTTTTTCTGTTCTTCTGGACTTTTAAATAAAATTAGGTCAAGGCTGATTGTGTTTTAGGAAATTCTTAATCTGAGAACGATTTTTGTTATTCACTTTTATTAACCTATAATAAACAACTGGATAAAAAAAGTAAAAGTTTTATTTTTTCTAATTAAGGATAGATTACGTCAAACTTTTAAAGTACTTTTCTACTTGGAAAAGCTGGTTTAGATTTCGCCTTTATCTACGATGGGTGTTAGGGTCAAAATACCCAAGCATATTTTCGTTTGCCAATTGTGCTTTTATTTGTAATACTTAAGAAATTTGGATCTATGATAGTTTTGAAAGGATTATTTTTACCGTTTTTTTGCTCAAAATTATATTGTGAAAAGTTCATATGAAGTAAGAAAAATGTAAAATAAAAAAATGTTTTTTTTATCTACCGCAACTTTTCTTTAGTTCCTCAATGATTCCTATACTTTTTGTGTCTCGTCCAGCCATCTTTTCTTTGTGTGACCTTTTATTCTCTTCCTGCCAGTTCCTTCTTCTATAGGCATTTTTGTGTGATTCTATTATTAATTAATTAAATGACTCGGTTGGTTCTTTTTCTGCAGTCTCCATCCTGTGTTTTGATTACCCCATATAGCTTTCGTAGCATTTTTTTTCACAAATTGTCCACGTTTCTCATCCATAACATTGTTTCATATGTTCGAATCTTTGTTGCCCGCGAAGTGTTTTGTCTGCAGCAGGGATGTTCAGTATCATGTTTTCAATTTTTCTGCCTTCTTTTGCTTTACTTGTTATTGTTGTGCCTAGGTACACAAATTCATCTACTTTTCTAATATAATATTCTTTCTTTTCTCTATTTAGTTTCATATAATTTTCGGTTTCTGAAGTACATGCCCCATTTCTGATCGTTCATCTTTAACCTATATTTTGCTGTTTCTTGTTCCAATTTGTTCTTGGTGTTTTCCATTTCTTTTTTAGATATTGTAAGAATGATCAAGTCATCTTCGTACGCCATGGTCGGTTGTGTTGATAAATTAATACAGTTGTCTGTATTTTAGTTTCTCGTATTATTGCTTCCAACAGTTCCAACTCGAAGTTAAAGAGATCTGTTAACAACAACTCACATTGCCTTACTCCCTTTTTTATTGTGAATTCTTTTGGAAATCTTCCATTTATCGTTACTTTGTTTTTTGCGTCCTTTAAGGTTGTTTTCAGGCTTTGTATAAATTTCTTTGAGATTTTAGTTTTTCTAACGCTTCATATAATTTTTTAAAGATAATCGAACTATTTGCTTGCTTGAAGTCGATGAAGAGTATGTGCTAACTCAGGTTTTGTTTATATTTATTATTCGGTATCGTCTTTAGTGTAAACATTTGGTGTGTTGTTGATCTTCCTGCTTGAAGCTTTTTTGGTATTTGTGATACATTTATTTTAATTCTTTTTCTAATTTTTGTCAGTATTTCGTATGTTACGTCTACTAGCACAATCCTTTATAATTCTTGCACTCGGTCTTGTTTTCCTTTTTTTACCATTGGGCATAGTATTGTTCTATTGTTCTAGTATTTCGTCTTTTTTCTATATTTTCCATCATTTTTAAAAATTTCTTGCTCTGTAGGTTTTTCGGTGTCTTTTTGTTCATTGTCTATATTTGCCCTTGCTTTTTCATTTCTTCTTGTTCTTCGTTGTCTTCATTTAAAACATTTTTGCAATATTGGGCCCATCGCTTAAATTTCTTTGTCTCTTTTCCAAGAAATTTGTCATCTGTACTTCTGATTTTTTGAAATTTCTTTATTTCTCTAGTGGTTTTCGATTTCTCTGAGTTGTGTTTCTAGATGCATTCTTTTTTTTCTGTCTAAGTACATAATTGTGTGCTCTTCTTTTTTTAAATATTCTTTTATTCTTCTTGGTGTTGTTAGTTTTCTTCGTTTTTGCTACGTTTCTTGCAGATAAAGTTTCACATTCCATTCTTTGTCAAAATAGTATCTTTTTTGTTCTGATGTCTTGGAGTTTCTGGGCAACGATTTGCAGCTTCCGTGGTTACAGTTTTCGATTAATTTCAATTTTTTATTTATTGTTTTCTGTTTATTAACCGTCTCTTTTACTTTTGAACTAATTTTTACGTTGTATGATTTTCTTTTTTTCTATATTTTTTATATACGGTAACAATTTTTCTTAATATTAGGTCAACATAAGGTGTCTAAAAGGTGTGAAAAGTTCCATTTTCGTTTTAGTTTAACAGACCGAAAATTGCAAGTTCTGTTGATGAAAATAAATTAACTTCGACATAAACACACCAACATTTGTATATCCCCGAACAAGAACTCTGTATTGAAATTTTATACACTCATACTATCGCTTCTGATACGATTTTGAAGTTGTATAAAACCGAATAGTCCTATAACTTTTGTGTTCGTGTTAATAGCTGGTAACATCCTGTCGCTGTGTCTCTGGATAGAACCGACAAAATGCACTAAAAAAACGCGTCGCGGTAAAATTGTTCATCTACGTGTTCTTACTTATATCAGGTTAAAAGATCGTTTTGTCGAGATTAACTGTGCTTGCCGATAGAATTGCCATTTTGAAATTAGATGTAACGTCGTGGTCTGTAATAACAAGGAAAGTTACAAGTTAAAATCGGCACATTTTAGTCGTTAGCTATTGATGTTACAAATGCTGAGCCGAGGGTACTGCACTAGGAAGGTAAACATGGTGCGAAACTGCGAAAGTTTCAGGGTTGGATGCGAGTAAATAGAGCATTGCCTGTTTCAAAGCCCGGAACCTACAATCGATCATTTATTAATCACATACATATTATCTATGAGTGTATTGCATGGAAAAAGTTTGAAATTTTACTTTGTAATACAGTTTGCAATTTCAATGACAGCTGTCACTTTTAAGACAAAGTTTCATAGTATTTTTGTGAATTTTTTTATAAATCGCAGATGAGTGGGATCAGTCGAGGCGAGCGTGAGCGAGCAGAGTAGTTATATTTTATTTTAATGTTACTTAAATTCACGACAGCTTCATTAAAACAAATTAACATATTTCATTGGTTGGTTTTTTTGCGCTAGACATGTCAATCTGAAAAAGGATCTGCTTTAAATCCCTAGATGATTCTATAGCTCGTCATTGGCCTAAGAAAAAACGTGGGACATTCATTTTGTTCAACCTAACATTCCGTTGCCATAGAAAACCGTACGCGGCTGCTTTGAGTTATGATTGCAGAAAGACATAAAGATGCGCTCAGAAGTGTTCAAACGTTTTACTAGATGCATCTCGTATGAGTAGGAAAGTGGTACGTTATACGCTTTTACCGACGTTCTTTTGTTAAATAAGACAACGCGTCTTATTAAACAAGTGCAATGCTCTAGTTTCTCGTGTTTTATTTTAATATAAAATTAACTATGACTCCAAAAAGAGTAAATAAAAAAAATTTGTAAACGATTTCCAATAAATGATTGCCGTTATGACATTATCTAGTATCAACTATACGTCACTTTTCATGCAGGGAATTTACCGAGTTATAAATTTATAAATCACCAAGATTTGAAATGGATAAGTTAGATACCTGTAGTAGATTAATAGATGGCTCCACAAGCTATTGTCAATTATTGCTGATGCTTGTACAATTTGTAACAAGTCTTGTTTAACGTTTCCACAAGAATTACAAGAGTTTGGAAAAGTCAGGATTGTCCAACTCGCTCTGCTGAATGACCAATCACAGAGCCGCATTTTAAATTTGGTCCCAAAAAAATCTTCTGCTCGAAAAATGAAGTTTAGTAATAGTAATATCAAATGACACATGCGTAATTTAAACGTCACTTATTCAGTACGCCAAGTATTCGTGTGTGTGGTGTCAGGACCAACTGTGTAAGCAAATTGGTATCTATAAACGTTTACAATCGTGTTACATATTATACTTTTCAGAACATCGAATTAGGATACTGTGGCTTAAAGACCACGGCTAGTTTAAGCCCTTGAGTCTCATCACTGTATCTCAAACTCAAACTCAAACTTGTTAGGTTCTTAAATTTTCAAAATTTTAAATACTCAAATCTTAAGATCTGATAGTTGAAATTGTTAAACATCTCAGTTTTATTGTCTCAAATTGGCTCCTTTTCAAATTAATTATTACTTAATTACTAAATACTAAATACTAAATACTTTTTCAGTTTATTTTGCACATATTCGCAAATTTTCAGTTCATATCCAAACAGGATATTTTCTGGTTTTTGCATTCCCAAATTCACAAGTTTAGGAAATTTCAGATTTTCCAAATAAGTTTTTCCGTGTTTTTAATCTTCAGATTGGCAATTTCTGAAATCTTCAACTTGGTCATTCTATCATTCTACATTCTATCATATCAAGTTTACATCCTCAATTTCTCTTTAATTTTTAGTTTTCTGGGCTTCAAAATTATCAAATTTTGTTCAATTTTAGCTTTCCAAATATTTTTATTCTTAGATTCTGAGTTGTGAAATACTCAAATGACAAAATTTTTCGTTTTTTTCGATACTCACAATCTCAGATAAAACTGAAAAATCTTTAAGTTTGTGGGTTTTCGTTATTTAATTTTTAAATTTACCAAAAACTAAAATTGGTATGTTCTTGGATTTTTAGATGTTTTTAGATTTAGAATCTCAGTTTCGAAACGTTTAAGTTGTAAAATTGAGATATTCAAATGTATTTTAGTTTATTTTGTTAAAATTACAATTTTTTTGAATCATCAAATATAGGTACTTACATTTTTTTTATACGAGTGATGTAATAGAACATATTAAATTTCTACCTGAAATGAACCATATAATAGCTGATTATCAAGTCGGTCGTAGATAAATATAATTACCTAAAATCGATTTAAAATATATAAGCCTCCAGCTCTAGTAATTTCGTTCGATTTTCGCAATGTTTAACAATAAATAATAAAGTTCATTAAAGTTTTACAGCATGTAAATTGCAAAACACGTCAATTTATACCTCGTAATTTTCATGACATGTGAAGCGGTGACTTATTTGATTAAATTTTCCAATTATAATAAAAAAATAATAACAGAAAGTATTAATGTAAAACTCTGAAGTTAAAAATTATTAAAAGTCAGACGGTTTTACTATTTTACGTTTTACTTCATGTCTTCCAATGTAATGAATAATTTATTTCGCGTTCGGATCTTAAAAATTGATAGTGGTTTAGCAAGTGTTACCTCTCCGGTTGCTGTAGTTGGTCAGAACACAAACCTCAAACCCCATTATTGGACTATGTCTCCTCTATCTCTTTGACCGAAGCTATTACTTTGATTGTATTTCTCACTCTTCTTTGATGGGTTAGTTTTTCGAATAGAGAAACTTTACTCGGACCGAACTATTTAACTTGATTCTAGAAACAGAAATTGATACAGCCATACTTATTCTCCTGTCTCGGAAGAGTCCATTTAAGTTACTCTCCGAAAATTCCTCTTATTCCCACTCGTACAGAAATAGTTATTTACAATTCAAGCGCAAATTGCGGCTTGACGCTGTAGACAGAAAGCTGCATGTGCGCGAGCTTTCGCTATGAGATTTCGACGGGAGTTGCCGCACATAATTTTATTTATTGATTTCTATTATAATGTTTTTATTAAAATGTATATTGGTATAAATTTTGACACTAAGCGCTAAATATCAAATACGAAACAATAATTTTGGTATTCGTTTCACAACATTATAACTGCGAGACAGAAAATCCAGAAAAAACCCGCTTTGTTCCTTTTAACTCAGCTTCGTTATTTTCAACATTAAGGCGAGTGCCAAGACTCGTCGCTGGTCAGAATTCGAGCTGAGCTGTCACATCGGGAAGGGTGTCAAGCGGTACCTCTGTTTACAACACCCCATACTGTGCTATCGTAAAGTGATTGTAAAATGATAAACGCTTATTTTCCCTCTGTCTGGTAGAAATACTTTTTCATGGGTAAAATAATATGAATCAAAAAATTTTATTTTAAAATTGAAAGTACATTAGTACGTTGTTAAAAAATAATTTAACTAGTCAAATAATAAATAGATTAAAGTATTATTTAATATTAGAATGCCAAACAGAAATTTTCTAAAAAAAAACTGAAGTTACCTGTTTTATGTTTAATTTTATTTGTTTTCAAATAGATACGTATTTGGTATGAAGGTATACTCAAAAGATACAAAATACATAGTATAATAATGTGTATATGTACATGTTAGTAAGTATTTATAAGAAAAGTGGTATTTACATAACAGGTACTTATTTACAATATTGACAATTAACTAATACATAGGTAATACAAACTCAGTGACGGCGGATCGGAATATACAATGGAAAATAATTGAAATGGAAATATGTATAAAAAGTGTAGACAAAAATATTAACATTATGTACATAATTTAGCTATCACGAATTGGCATCGACCTTTGTTTCCTAGAGTCAATTAATTCCGGCAACATATGATCAAAATAAAACTTAATCAATTTTGGTTCCATTTTTTCTTTCCAAAAAGTCGTGTCTTCATAAATGTATTCATATTTGATATCACTTTCTTGTCCAAACCAAACACCCAGAATGCACATTTTTTTTCGTGTTATTCTTAACTGCCCTTGGATTTGGTAATACCAATTATGATTTGAACTTATAATGTATGTTCCATTTTTTTCTAGTTTCCAAAAGTCAACCTTTTTATTCTCCACCGCATCTTTAAAGTTTGAATTGAAAGCTTTATACGGGCATTTTATTTCAATAATTCCGTCGTCCTGAAAAAGACCGTCAGGTGTGGCTCCCAAAAATTTATATTCTTTGTCGATAAATAATCCACATGGGCGAATTTCAATATTTAATGCATTACTCAATGCGTTGCGGGCAGTTTCTTCGTAGTATTTCCCATGTCTTATTGCAGCAACTCTCTCAAGATTTTTGCTGGAGTATAAAAATTGAGCAACCAACTTTCCCAAGCCTGTGTTTTTTCTACGTTTACAAATTGTGGCAAAATTGGACGCCGTTATTAATTTTCTCCTTTCCTCTCTCCAAATGGCACTATCTGCTTGTAGTAGCGTGGATCGTTCCAATTGTTGAAGTTGCTCATCAGAGCGATTTAGACTTTCCAAAAAAGCTTTTTTATTTTCTTCAAAAACTTGCGTTTCCATATCCGGTTTTTGGCAACTCACGCCATAATCTTTATCCTGGATGTTATTCTTTTGTCCTACTTTTTTTCTTTTGTACGCCCTCAGGTTATTTTTTAAAACTCTTAAATGTCGTCTGCTTTCAAATTTGTGAATTAATTTATTCCGTTTATGAATATTATTTCGCAAATATGTGTGCGGCTGTCTTGTATTGAACGAAACTACTGCTGCAAAACATCTAGCCTCGTATGAATTACCCAACGAAAAATTAATTCTTTTTCCACCGACGAATTTTGCCACAATTGAATTATATCTCTCTACGGCATTATTATCTACGTCGTGAAGCAAACTTTTTGCATGGTTTGCTGCAAGTCTGATTATAAATTTTAATTGATTTAAAAAACCTTCTGGTAGATCCTTATACACATTCGGTTCATCCTTCTTGGAACAAAAGTAAGTTGGGCAATTCGCATGTTCTCCAAAAGCATGGCATATTGAATTTAAAATATCTTTTTTTAAACTTTCGGAAGCTAGATTTTTATTAATTTCTTTTTTTCTGTAAGCTATGGCGGATCGAATTCCAGTGGAAAGCCTTAAAATTTTTTGTTCCAATATTTTTCGAAATTTTATGGGATACCGTTTGTCATTTACTAAGCCACGTAACTTATTTCGAAAATTTCGCAATAAATGATTTCGACATTCGATTTTTTCGACACCAATGTTTCCATAAGGATTCGCATCAACTATCTTCTTGTAAGTACTGCTGTCCCCATCTGCGATTAATATGTTGTATTTAATTCCATAAAGCTCGACACTTCTTCGGAAGCCTTCCACTATTATTTCGGATTCCATGCTGCTGGAACTGCCCGTATGTGTTATCGAGCAAACATGTTCTTGATCTACATTTTTCGAGTGTGCACATACAAAACAAAATTTGTTTTTTACTCCCAAATACAAAACTTTTTTGCTGTGCAAACCCACAATAGCTGCAGCACCGGCTAATGAATTGTATGCTGATTTGTTGGACCTCTTGTTCCAAGTTCCATCTGCAATCACTGGAACCAAAGCACAGCCAGCTGCATCCACATTTCCTATACTTCTAGCATGAGAAATTTCTTCTTGGGCTGCTTCTTTCATGGAGTTGAGAGCAGCTTCTCGCCAACTACCCATTGCCGCGTTATGGTGTTTTTTATATGTAGGTTGGGACATGGACGGAATATTTATACAGGACATGAACTCTTCTAAATTATAGAAGCCACCTCCAATTGCCATTATAGCGGATACAGCAGATTTATTGATATCCATTTCTTCTTCCATAGGATCTTGATTGTGCAATAAAAACGTGTCGTTGCACATTTCACATTTTAGAAAGAATTTTGAAATTAGTCCTCTTCTTATTTCTTTCAGTAATTTCAGGTTCCAAAATGAACATCCAAATCTTCTTCCATGATTGGAGATTTGTTTCAATTGTTCAAAAAAATATGAAATGTTGACAATTCGATTTCCCAACAAAACGTCAGACGATTCTAAAAGAAAAAAGTACATGTATGTAATATTTATTTTATTTCATATGTGTCAGCAACAGAGGTGTACTATTACGGATAAAAAATTCAAACGACTTCAAATTTTATTGACATTGAAGTCTAAATGTGGCTTTTTAAACAACGAACCTCAATACTTTTTTCATTGTTTTGAATAAGTTCAAAGTGCCAAAATTTCAAATTTATTTTCAAAAGTCAGTCAGGATGACAATAAAGAGTGATTTACAATGGTTTTTTAAATGACAGAAACTTGTCGTTTGAATTATTTTGTCTGCAATAGTACGTGCAATTTTTGTGGCAAATAAATAAAATGAATATACCTGTTTCATCCAGAATTAATTTTTCACCATTCGATGAACATGATGAAGTTGATGCCTGATTGCAAACGGATTCTTCTGCACTATTACGAAATGAATGTGACGAAGTTGATGGCTGGTTACCCGACGATTCTTCTGCGCTATTGCGAATCACATCTTCAGATGGAACAGATGAATTCTCTGGTGTAGATGAAATATCACAACCAGCTTTTTTTTGTTTTACCATCTTTAATAACAATAAAAATTACAAATTGAAGTACTTACAGTAAAAACATCTTGATCGATAATTCAAACTCACCTCTATGTATTTTTTGAGTGCTGCTGTATTGCCTCTCAGTTTTTTTTTAGATGACAAAGTCCGTCCTTCCTTATTACGTCTAGCCATGTTTAGGAAAATGTTATGAGCACTAAAAATTAAATAACTTCTATGTAAGAGATGTTTGCAATTAATTTTAGTTACAATTTCAATACTAAACAGATTACTTACCTTCCAAAGAACAAATTCTAGATACAGGAATCTTCAGAGAATTTTTTTCAGGAACTAACAAAACGAATCACAAAGGAACACCAAGAAAATCACCAAACAACACAGGAAAGCACAAAACAACAAATGAAAAATTTTCAATCCACATATTGGAAAGGGTAACTTTGAAATTGCTTATAACGTTCTGATTGGCTCTGTTTACCCCACTTTGTCAAAATTTTATAAGCAAGACTTTTTCTGGAAAAAACAGATTACCATTTCTGAGTACCTTGTTATCAACAGTCTCAAAGGAACAAGATTTAGTGGGTTTTTCAGTAAAAGTTGAACCGGCCGGCGGCAAAATGAAAGAAATTGGCATTACCTAGTAAAACCCCGGTCAGCTTCTTAGATAAAGCCTAATCCAATATTGCAAACATCAGGTAAATTGTATCCGGTCAGGTTGCTCCATAGAGTCTTACCATTCAAAACAATTTTGTTTCGTTCAACATTTTTCATTCATTGATGAACTTTTAAATTCTAGTGAAATAAGAAAGAAATAAACATAAATAATAAAATATGTAATAAGAAAAATAATAATAAATTAATATTTTATTAAATTTCATTTTCTAAATTTTACGTCCAAAACCGTGAAATAGTCGAGAAATTAATTCGTGTCATTGAAAGACTTTAGTTGAAAACATGACTATAAATTGAATAAATGTTCATACTACATAGTCGTTTCTATAATTTCATACATCAAGCATTATGAAACTTCCTTGTGCTTGTACTTATTAGCACTTTTAATAACGCTCTTCTAATTGTAACCATTTTATTATCCTCTGTGCGAAATAAGCAGGTAAAAATTTTAGAAGAGATCCCTTGATTTACAACTTCCAAAGCTGGTCAAGAAACCGCAAATGAGGGTACGCTTGTAAATCACCTAGTCGTAAATTATCTGCAAAGCTCAGAGCTTCGATTGAAAAATTTTTAGTTTATCTCACTCATAACTAGACCAATTTTAATGATATCGATTTAAATTTAGCGGGAAAGTGATTGTGAAAGTATTCTTTACTAATTCTAAGTTTAAAAATTCACAAAAATCGGACATAAACTTCTATTCGTAAAACTACCCCTAAATTATCGAATTTTCAAGTCCTTTAACTTTTAAATTAAATGTTTTTTCCAATGTTTGATTCTTAGTTTTAGAAGAAAATGTGATTACAAGCAGTTGAGAATAAGAACGAAACTGATACATCAAAAAATAAGCGAAATATTTAGACGATACTTTACATGGGATTCTCCATAAGAAAAATGTCTTGGCACTCGCCTTAAATTAAGTTGTATAAAATTTCCTTTCCCTTTTGACATGCAAATATGTTTGTAGTAAACTTTCTTTAAATGCTGTCAACTTTAAATCTTTATTAACAAGCGTTCCTCAGTGTCGCATCTGTGGTGGCAGCAAAGTGCTGTATTTAAATTCTGAGGCATGATCCTTACCGGCCAGTCCCTGAACACTTTTCAGAAATATTTCTCTCGGGAGACACAAAAACGTGATAAGAATCTTTACCAAGCATTTTCATATAAACATATATCCCCAACGAGACATGTGTTCCAGTTGAATTAATACGTGAAATATTCTGACACGTTTGGTTTAAACATCCTCCAATTTCTTATTTGATTACTTTTGGGCTTAACATACTCTTGTTGACACTGTTTTAATAATAACTAATAAATTTATAATTGAATTTTATTTATGACTTTATGATTATATTGAATTTATCCTATAAAATGAAGTTATCATTTACGGTCTTAAAAGTTTTATGGACTTGGAAAAGACTCCATTTCTCGTAAACTAATATTCCTTTCTTCTTAATAATCCTTCTTTTTAGTGAAGTCTATCATAAACATCTAGTAGACATTTTTTGAATTTATTAACGTGTTTCGTTCTATTCGTGCATTATTTATTGGACTTTTGTGCTGCGAATTTTAATATTAATATTGAAATGATTTTATTAAATTGTGCAAAACATTCATTTAAAACTGCAACAAATCAAACATTTAAAGTGTGGAACAATTTATATTGATATTCATATAATGAAAAATATAATTATTGAGGTAATTTGGGTTGTATTATCTGTTCAGTGCTCTTGCTCTTGAAGTTGTACGTGTCTGGAACTACACAATAACATCAGGGATCTTGGCAAATTAGTACAATATTCTAGTAGTTACGATGCTTTTGATCGTAAATGACCTACTACTCTAAATTAATTTAAACACTATGTACTAAACTAAGATAATAATATTGCCACTTTGATTACTGACGCATACTAATTTACTAGAACTGTTCTCATAAAAGTGGCTCCTTTAACATTGTTTGTCTTTTCAAATAAATATAAAGGGTGTGGATGTGTCACAACGGCCTGTCTGCGTTGATGACGTTTATATTAAAGTTAGTCATCTAAATGTATCATTTTGGTAAAATTGAAAATTTTCCGACAGAGGTGGTCACTTCGTGCCTCATAGAAACCTGTACTTGATTGGCAAGACTTTTAAATTTTCGATTGCCTGAAAAAAACTCTTGTAACATGTTTGTGTAATGTAATTTTCTAATGCCTAAATCTGTTTTTGCCTAATGTCTACGCTTAAATATCGTCTTCTAAAGTTTTAGTACTATTAAAGCTTACCGTCTTGTTTAAATGTTTTATACTTAAAAAAACAAACGATTTATTATGTCTAGGCATGAACAACATCACTTTTTCATGTCATAAAGATTATAAATTTAAACTCAATTGAAAACAAAATAAAATCTGATAAATTCAGTCTTAAAAAGCAACATTCTGTATATTATTTTTTCGTTTAGAGTTATGTGGCCAAGAGGCAATACCATAGAAATGTTTCCATTGCACTATGATTCTGCATGAAAACAATTTTTTTAAAGTAAAATAGAGTAATCTTATGTCGTTTGCAAAAAAAATCGTATATGTCATTCAGAGCAAAAATGGCTTTGTGTGCTTTGCAACAGGCTCAGCACACAAAGCTTTATTTTTACTCTTAATGACATAATATACTTTAATTTTGCGTAGTCACTAAAAAGACAAACATGTGGACATGTTAAAAAGTAAATCTTTAAAGAGAACCAAAAATTTCGAAAATTTTGCATTTCTTCTTATGTTTCTGTCAATTTTGCTCCTAAAGCAATTAAATTTATGTAGATTCTTCTTAGTAAGTCACTCATTATGTACCAAATTTTAAAATTATAAAGCAGAAGAAACAAATTTTAGAAAATTTTACTTTTTGATCTAATTAGAAATTTTGAAAATTTTAATTTTTTTTTCTAATTCTGACAGTTTTGACTCTAGACCAATCAAAATTGTAGAGATTCTTTTACTTAAATTACTCATTATCTGTACCAAATTACAAGATTATACAGCAGACGAGAAAAACAAATTTTCAAACAAATATTCTCGTAGCAAACAGCAATAAGGAAAAAAATATTTTTGCAAAAATATTTGCAAACAAATTTTAAAACATGTTCTAAAAATTTACAAATAATTACACAATTCTGCGCAGAAACAATGCCTCAAATGAAAACAATAACTCCCAAACCGCTGATTTTGGAGGTTAGCGAACAGTAAACATTTTGCTGCATTAATTTTGTGACAAATCTTGAATGTTAGTTTGACGAAAAAATATGATCGTATCAAACAGACTAAAAAGTTTCGAAAATTTAACATTGCTTGCTCTAATTTTGTCAATTTTGCCCCTACAGCAATTAAATTTGATTAGATTCTTTTTATTAAGTGACTCATATGTTTCAAATTTTAGAATAAAAAATCAAAAGAGAAACATTTTAGAAAAGTTCACTTTTAGAGCAAATCAGAAATTTTAAAAATTTGGTATTTTTTCCTCTAATTCTGACAGTTTTGCTCCTAGATCAATCAAAACTTTTTCTTAAGTCACTCACTATCTGTACAAAATTACAAAATTAGATAACAAAAAAGAAAAATTTTAGGAATTTTTATATTGAGAGAAAACCAATTTCGAAAGTTTTGCATTTCTTTCTCTAATTCTGTCACTTTTGCCCGTAGAACAATTAAATTTCCTTATTAGGTCACTCATTATCTGCACCAAATTACAAAATAATAGAGCAAAGGGAAGAATTTTTAGAAATGTTTATCTTCAAAGCGAGCCAGAATTTTCGAAATTTTTCCATTTTTTCTTCTAATGCTGTCAATTTTGCTCTTAAAATCTGTGATTTTTTTAAGTGACTTATTATTTGTATCAACTTGTATCAAATTATAGAACAGAATAAAAAAAATTACATTTTTGTTTTTAGAGAGAACCAGAAATTTATAATAATTGCATTTATTAAATAAATATTAATATAATAAAATATGAAAACATATAGACTGATTCACCTAACATGTCAACTACAAAAACAAAAAATACAATTTTCATGACTAACTTCATACCTTTCGTTAATTTTATTTAGCATGAAATTTGTACACTCTATTATTTGCCAAGTTATTTTTGAAAATTTTAAAACTTTTTGCGGTAAGTTTATGAATGAAGTGACATATAAAATGCGTATTACTGGTTGCATCTTCCGTTTGTCAAGGTCGTAAAGTTACTTAAAACCATAACTTAAATGTTTAGTCGAAAAAATTTGAACATTTAATTGCCATTCCTTCCCATAAACTCTTAACTCGACATCGTGGTGACAAACGTGTATAATTGAACGTACACTCGCCAAATTGTTTAATTTTCTCCTAAAGTGAGTGTCCTTTGATTTTTGCTTCGTATCACGTTAGGCTAAAATGACAAACTATGAGTTTCCGGAAGTTACAGGCTTTAGTAATTTAAGGCGAGTTAGTAAGTCCATTAAAGTACAAGGACAACACACCGGACATTTGTTATTAACGCCATTAATTGAATTTTCACTTTCTTTTACTTCAGCTTCGTTCGGATTCCATGTATAATTAACGACCATTTTTAACTGTTGGCTAATGTCATCACTCTTTTTTAAATTCCACAGACCTCACGCCACAGGAATCACCGGATGAGCGTGCATGTTATCTGCTCTACTTTCAATATTTAAAAATATGTTTCGTTCGTTCGAAAATAATAGGTACATTTCTGTCAAAGTTTTGCCCGAAAATAATGGATACATTTTGTTTAATTGCAGTGTATTACAAATACGCAGGCCTGGAATGCCATTTTATCTTTATGCAGACTGATTTTTCCAAAAAGTAATGGGAAGGAAAATGTAATTTTTGGTCTGTGGAATTGTAAAACAGACTTTTTTGTTTGAAACATAACGATAACTCTATTTTTGTGCGTGAAAAGTGGTAGCAGTGCGTCAATAATGATTACACTGGCCGTTCCGGGAAATTGAAAAGAAAATCAACTTTTAACACAACAATATTATTTACACAAGTACTGTTTGTCTTCTTGATGTATCGTTATTTGGTTGATTAAGATGATTTTTCCACCTTAAAAATCTAAGATATACAGTGTGTTTTTGAAATGCATGTACAAAAATTGTGCGGCAATTCCTTGTCACAAATTGAGTCTATTAAGAGAAATAAGTTTTTGGAAAAGTCTTTTTGTTTTCGAGACATAATTACTCATAAATTTTAATGAATTTGCATGTGCGCCACTGATTTGAAAGTGTACAAATATCGAGTTGCTGGTTGCTTAGGAAACAAGTCATTTCAAGTGCGATTTTTGTCAGTGGTGTAGAAAGTTCGTGGGTCGGAATTAATTTTACTTTGTCAGTTTCTGATTTAAAAATTAGTTTTTTATACTTTATATTCCTTCTAAACATGCATTATACATGCATTTTAAAAACACCCTGTATAAATAGTACTGATTATTTTTGAACAGAGCAAGTAATTATTTACTGTTTGCTTAATTCATTTAAAGTGCCTGCATTAAAACCTGGAGCCTATTTGCACGTAGCCACTAAAATGGCGATATTTGTTTAGCCAAACACGATCTCTCCATACGTTTAAATGGTGCTGTTTACACGAGTTTCGAGGTTTTCTAAATAGCAAACCTCTTTCATTCCAAGTTCTTTATAATGCGTACAAAGTTTTCCAAAATCAATTATAAAAAGGTTTCGTAGAAGGTTGTAGCTGCGTGTGCAATTAACGCCGATTTAAGCAGAGCTCGTTACACACTATTTTACTGTACAAATTTAAATTCCGGTTGCACTGGTAAAAGTTATCATTGCAATGAATTAAAAACGCCAATCGATGTCGATTGGAAAAGTGTGTGGCTCTGTTTGACGAGTAAAAAATGTTTTTTTGACGCGTTGAGGTTAAACATTAATTTGCATGCATTTTGCAGTGTTTTTAAACGTATGTACTCATCTCATGGAAATTTTAAAAAGTTTTTTAATCACATCTGCATCGTTAACGATAGATTAATATTTACTGCACTTTAATTAAAAATATTTACTGCTCATTTTCCGTTTGCTATGCCTAAAATTTCCACGAAATATTGAAATTGTTACTATTTAGGTATAACACAAACATTTTTTCATGCAGTAGCCAAAACGTAAAAAAATTCTATTTAAAAAAAGCAAGTTGATCACAACTTCCGATATAACCGGAACTAACACAAAAATATGAATAATTTCATTCAATTTGATTTATTTTGTTACTTTTGTCTCTAAAACTTTGAATTTCCATTATTTCTAGCTCACCGTGGACCACCAGTATAATACCTAATATCAAAATCAATTGTTGTAATATTTATAAGTTTATGACTATTTCGGAAATATGTGAGTGATAATATTTACCAAAATTATCTAAATTTAGAATTGCATTTGTATTTACTAAAAGTTTGCAAACCAAAGTCCCTCTCGAAATTAAATTGGAAGCAAATATTATACTAAAATTTAATGAATTCAACAGACATTTAGAATATTATGAATCATTTAATTTCACTTTATCTACTAGTAGACCTCAAGTGGAAAGTATTAATTTCTCAAGCTCATGAACATAAAAGAATTAAGTTAGTGCCAGCTATAAAGCTTGTAGTAAAAAATACGTTCATCATAATCTCGAAAGTGCAGATTCTAGTTATTTTTTAATTGAGCTACAAAGAATTTCTACATATAAACTAACATTTGCAGCTTCTCTAGCTATAAATAGCATTTTGCGTTTTTGATTTTCGATTCTCTTAATTGTTGAAGTATGCGCTTGGAAGCGAAATAAGGAAAGTTCTACTTAAGACACAATTACATTAGATGCATTTCGAAAATAAGTTCTATGTAATCACGTTGGCTTGTGAACTAGCTACTGAGAGGGCTGGTGTCTGCGTGCTTCCCCTGTGAGTCTTTCAATCGTCAACTGAGAGCCAGCTTCTTTTCTAGCCCAAGGAAATATTTCTTTTTTTACATTGCATTTGTCTTTTTACCTTTTGTAACTTGTTATGTTATGGTATTAAAACTTGTTATTGATCAGTTTAACAATGTGTTCCTCCAAAAGTATTTTTACCAAATTATAAAATATTTTCCCGTTTTGATTTATTATTTTATGTGTATGGGTAATAAATGAATATTTAACTGGCCAAGTTTAAAACAGATTATTTATTATATCAAAATTAAAATCGTCAACTCTGACATTCCAATAATGACAACATTCATTCATTTATCATTGAAAGAAATTTAGAACTATGCAACGACTTGTATACTGTTTAAATTTATTTTATAGTGACTAGCATTAACATTCTGTTTTTGTACCTATCGGTCGTTTATTTTATATCTATTGCACACATTTCGAAATTAGTGCCATAAAACACATCTATAAAAAGAGTTAAATATTGATAACAACGTCCCCAAGTTGTAATGTACAATTTTTTATCTACTACTACGTACAACTAAGAAAAAAGCTAGACTGGCAATTAAAGTTTTGATTTAATATGAGAATACTACAAAATTTTGGAAATATAGAGATTTACAGAATTACGATCACTGAGAAAACAAACATTAATTAGTGACTAGAATTTTTATCAAAACGTCAAAAAATAACGGTTTTTATTTTTTTTTTAATATTTTATGGTGCTTCTTCTTAATGACAAGATTTTTTTTTTAAAATATCTTAACATTCTGACCTAATGGAGGAAAACAAGTTTTGGATTCAGATTCAAGCGGCAATTTTGTTTTTTTCCAAAATTTTTTGACTAATGAAACATTCAGTTAATTTTCATATAAACATTATTAAAAACAGCGTTCTAAAAATCATACCATCAGATTTACAAAAATATTTTGGAATCTACTGACTCGAAAGACGATTTTCATAGATCGTTGGCAAGTTTAGGTATTTAATTGACATTCTAAAAAAGTTTTGAACTGTTTTGTAATTTTTTTACTTACTTAAAACTTACCTAAAACTGAAGAAAATAAACAGAAGTATACATAATATATTTATATAGTATAACCTAAACAAATATTTCTAAGAAAATATTTCGATCCTGATAGTCTCACAAGATTTTTTATAAATCTCTTGCTAAAATAAAGTTCAAATAAAAATTACAATTCTAATAAAAGTCTCGATATAAAAAAAACTTAGCAACTCCAAAAAAAAAAACAAAGAAGAAAATTGTTACATTGTGTGCATTTATTACATCACTCGTTGTGTATTGAATTTATTATATAACGCATTTATGACGCTGATTAATGTTGGTATAAACTCGACTCAATTATTTGGTGCTGGAATTAAACTAATTTATAGATTTAAAATATGTTAATTAATCTGCCATTACATATACAGTATGTCCCCGGATTGAGTTCACAAGAGGGAAAAAAAGTTTATTTTCCATTTTACAAAAAAATGACAAAGGAATAACATTTTTTGCTTATTTCAAAACAGATAAATCTGCAATTAAAATTTCAAAATTATTAGTTTGTACTCTTAAAATTATTTTTTTCATTATTTTTATTTATTAAATTTTGTAATCGTATTTCGTAATTCGTATTTCGTATTTTGTAATCGATTAAATAATAGCAAAATGTGGATTCACAATATCAAATAGTGCGTTAAAAATTAAAGAAAAATTTACCCAATAATGTGTAAGTATTAAAAAATTGGAAAAAAAATGCAATTGCATCCTTAACAATAATTGAGAAAATTCGAAACAGTCTTAAAGAATTACGAATTAAAATAGAACTATGTGCTAAAACAGGTAATGGGTCAATCAAAAAGTGGAAATTGGTTTGAGTTAAGGAACAAATTTTATTCCTTTGACATTTTTTGCAAAATTAAAAATAAAAAAGTTCTTTGTTTTTTTTGTTTTTTTCGATTTTAAAAACACAGCTTGATAATATTAAAGTTTTAATTAAAGATTTATTTATTTTAAATTAAGCAAAAAATATTATTCCTTTATCATTTTTTTGTAAAATGAAAAATAACGTTTTTTTTCCTCTTGTGAACTCAATCCGGGGACATACTGTAGGTACCTACCTAATTCCAACATCTTGTTTTTTATGAATTCCTACATTATTTTCCATTTTTGCAGATTTTTTAATCACTTGTAAATTATTAAGTTTATTATTGTTACTCCAATTGTCAAACTCCAATTTTTGCAATAAATAGGACATAATACAATTTCAGATGTTGACATTTTCAAATTGACGTTGATATGTGGTTTATTCAAAAATACCCCAATAAAAACAAAGTATCTGTTCTTTTGATTTCACTTTCTTTTATAGACTATGAGAGTACATTATTGAGTTTGTTGTCAGTAAATTAATTACATCATTTCACACACTGGCTTGTTAGCAATGTTGCCCGCTTTTCAGCGGTTCAAACTATTTTCTAGATGAAATGCTACAAGGGAGAACATTTTACCGAGTACATTATATTGATTTCGGTACGATGTATGTAATTTGCAGCATTGCTTTCAAGTGCAAACTTTAATATTCTTTCATATTTATATGAACTGCGCTTTGTCTCCAACTTGAACGCTATGCAGACCAAATAAACATCTTTTCATAACATCAATATTACGTAACTCATTTCGGTTATACATATAATGAGACTTATTAGAACTCTAGTTACATAATAAAAAAATATTAATTTTAAAGTTTTTATTTTTATAAGAATTAATAATAACAATGTTACATTTGAAAAGATTAAATTCACGTTCTTCTCAGGGTAACTCATCGCTCTCATATTATAATATACCCCTACATCCCTACTATCCACGATCATGCAAAAAACCCTTTAGTTTGTACTATTTTTGCGTCAAATTTTATTTATTTTAACATTTAACAACCGTAGATAAAATGTTGTCAGATACACGTTTATATTGTTTTTATCACTCTTGTGACGTTTTAAACTTGTAACTGAAACAACGATTCTTGAACCATAAAACAAACAGCACACTTATTAGATTGAGATTACTACTTTTGGTAAATTTAACATTTGATCTCCACGTTAAACAATGACCACGGTCTGTTTTATTTGATGTTTGAGGTTGATATTAACGTTGGACGTATCCCAATGCGTCCGACGCTTAACAGCTTACATTGCACTACATTTACTTTTATATTACTGTCACCAGAGCAGTTGGGATTCATGACACGTAAAATCGATGAAATTATGTTCATGTAGCAAAGCATCGGATATTTATTTGGACTCCAGCACGTGTTTCCCACTTAACACTCTAAAGAAACGATTGATTTGTTAATCAGTTAAGTTAGTGAACATAAAAATGTAACAATAACAGTGAAATCAAGTGAGTCGCATGGAAATGAAACGGGTGTTAACAACGATTCCGACATGAACAAGATCGCATTCGCACGAGATGAAATCCTGTATTGCTGTTTCACGTTAAATAAAGGGTAGTCGGAACAACAATCGTCATGGGAATAGAAAAATGGCACCTGCTCTTGTTTATTTCTACGTTTCATATTCTCCATTCCGTGGATGCGCAAGGTAAGTCTACATTTAACTGTTTAACTTGTTTAATTGAACGAACTGGCTTTCGTATTTTCCATTATGTAAATGCAGCTCACCCGGTGAAGCCCCGCTAGCGATCAGATGCACATATAAAACTTATATGGATTGTTTACTAAATGTTACATCTACATTATTGTCGCTAATCCATTGAGTTATACGGACATTTTTTATATTAAACGAGCGCGTATATTGGTTATTGTCCTCCTTTCTACCATAAAAAACTACCGAGCTGAGAAAAGTAAAGATGGAATGCGAACACAAAGTCGTCCAAGGATGCCATTGTTGTCTATTACATTATACAAAATTCTATACATGTGAAAAATATTCTCTTCTTCGATTCAGGGCGACTAAATTAAATTCGGACAAAAGCTGATGATGAGGGTAACGTTACGCTGCATAATGACCCTCGTTTTTATACAGAGATTTCCTTTGGATGGTTTCTAATATCGCTATATAATAAGAACTTTATGAAATGTGGATAAAAGTGTAAAAAGTCGATGCTGAAGTTGCAGGATCCTGTTAAAGTGATAACAGCAAAATTCATTAAAAATAAAACACAAAATATGATTTATTCACCTCAGTGAATAACGAGGAATTTTTAAATTGATTTGTGTTGGAATTAGAAAAAATAGAATTGGAAACTGGGAAAACCAATTGGGAGAGAGAATCAATAACACGGCAATTACTAATTACTTGTTGGCTTGCATTTTATCGTTTAAAATTCGTTTGCCTTTACTATCAAATTATTTTTAAAAGCATTCCATAATAATTTTATCATTTATACTTTTCCAAGTTGAGACTCGTTATTATGGCCCTGCAATAACGATTACCGCAAACATTAGCAGTGGTTTCGAGGTTGTAAAGAACCCTGTCATAAATTAGTTCTTAGGTAGTCCGAAAGGTCTTAAACCAGGACCGGGCCGCAATTTTTTTTTCTTTTCTCCTTTCATTTTAAAATTTAGTAAATAAAATAAATCCCTGATTGGTATAATTTGTATATGAAAAAAAAAAACAAAACAAACAATTAATCGGAATCATAATAATGATTTCTTTAGCATCTGATGAAAGATTCTTTGAAATCTTTTAAAACAAAATGATTGAGTAACGAATATATATTAGAACATAATTACTTACTCAACCAAACTTGAAAGGGTGTTAAAGGAGTCTTGAAAAAGACTGTTTTAGTAAAATCACAACCAGAAAAACAAACAAACAGAACGCAACCGAACACCTTACTGCTTAAGACTACCTGATTAACCCTTAAAACCTGCCCTTATTAGGATTTACCAACGGGTTGAGGGTATTATGGAATTATCTCTAAATTTTCCAACAAGACGAGAGGAGACAGTTTTTCTAAAACTATTTGAATAGAGTTTAAGCAAACTTTTGTACCTGGCAGACGTCATTCAATTATCATCTGTACAAGAGCTTTTTTTCCAAATTTTTCACCAAATGTTGCTCTTGTGCTTGGCTACAGAAATTGAGATAAACTAACTCTTGTAATAGTATAGTTTCAGATACAGAAAATTGTTGGATCAAATCTTGGTGTTGACAAAAATTGTTTTATCAAAAATACAATTTACATATTTCCAAACACCAAATTTCGCAAAAAATGTTGACGCCTGTTTTGATAGCAATCCTACCATTATCAGAGCGATGATTAAACAGTTTAATCTAATTTAAAACTAATTTTATCCTTATCCAATGTACAGCATCATTACGCTAATTAGCAAACTTTTGTCAACTTATCATTGGGCACATCAACAGCATTTAAATCATGACAAAAAAAGTTTTGATCGAATTGGCTTATGATAGGTATGTATGGTTTACTATTACGAACAGAGTTGGCACCAAAAGCATTGTTGTGTCCGGTGCGGTCCTGGTCGAACCCTAGTGATGAGTTGCAACCACAATTTATGGTCTGCATTGTAGAGCCATTTAACTTTTACACAAAGACGTACCCTCATAAAAACGAGTCTCAACTTGGAAAAGTATACATATATTTTTTAGGAAAACCAGTTGGATCACGCGTTCAAGGTCACATATGCATTATGAATAGATTTTCTATTGACACGACACTTTTTAAAAAGTGCCGAACAAATTTTCATGTTATGTTAAGTCTTTATAATAGTGAATATTTTGAATAACCAGTGTTTGAAATTGGACATCATTAATTTCAAATTAATGGGAATGGAATCTATACCAGTCAAACACTAGAAAAACAAAATGCAGAAATAACTAAGAGACTTCATGAATTCCAAGGGATTTTCAGAAATCTACGTATTCTAAAGGATCATAAAAATTTTCATATAAATTTTGTGCATATCGGAAATAAAATAAACTAGAGGGAATTCCAAAAAATTTGAATTGGAAATCTTAAGGGAATTTACAAAAGCCTTAAAAAATTTTAGAGAATCTCACAACAAAATCATAAATACCTATTCTTGAAGAAATCCTTGTCATCATCAGGGAAACTACAAACAACCTAATCAATTTTCGAGAATACCGTGGGAATTCTAAAGAATAATGTAAAATTTGAGGATTTTTTTAAAAATATTGCAAATTATGAAATTTAAAAAAAAAATTTAAAAATTTTGCGGGATTCTATCCAGGCCAAATTTTATTCTAGAAAATTTTAGACTAAATTTATCGTACAGAATCATGAAAATGCCATTAGATTCTCATAAGAAAATTCAAAATTTTCCAAATTGTTCCAGAATGATCTCATAAAATAATATGAAATATGTGGGGATTCTAAAGATGGTTGGAGGTTATTAGAGCGTCATATGAAATCTATAAATTCTTGCAAATTCTCAATCTGACGAAATTAGAAAAAAATATTAACACATTTTGTGATGATTGTTAAAAAATCTCTAAAGTTACAAATTGGAAATTTTCTACAAAATTTTTGAGAATTGAAGGTATTTTTGAGGAATCTTAACCTTCAGTAAATACAACCATTGGAGGAATCCTACAAGAAATCATGAAATTTTAAAATATTGTCCAGGAATTCTGGGCATCCTAAATTTTATGCCGGATTTTAGTCATAATTCTAAAGTGTTTGGAAAGTTTAAAAAAAATGTTCTAACCAGAAAATATGTAAAATTAAAAAAAAGGCCAAAGAAAGTTAGTGGATTTTAAACCATGATAGAAAATACTGCAGAGAATCCCGAAAAAATCAAATAATCGTGTAAAACATTAGAAAATTCCTAAGAATTTGAGACAAATTAAGAAAATCCGAAAAAAAATAGTGATTAAACCTTGAAGAAGACTTTTAAGAAGACTCAAAAATTTTACAGAATCCTAAAGAAATTTAGAGAATACTAGAGAGACAGAGAATATTTGTGAATCCCATAAAAATTACAGTATATCTAGCAAGGTCTTAAAAAATCTAAACCAAGCGTAAACTATTCTGAAAATTTTCAAAAAATATCAGAAAACAGTATAAAATAAGGGACATAATTTTAGAGTCTTATTAAAATTCTCAAAATTAAAGATTTATTTAGTATTAACTAGATCATTTCCAAGAAGCTCAAAATAATATTGGGAATACAATAAAAGTCTCACATAATTGTACGCATTTTAGAAAACTTTAGTAAACTTCCGAGAAACTCAACTTTAAAGGATTTCTATAATAATAGTGACTTTGGGGATATTAATTAAGGGGATCGTAAAGGATCTTAAAAAATCCTATCCAAACCAAAAAAATAATTTTAGAGACGTTACTCTGCTTGATAATAATGGTAGTAGGCATGCGAAACCAGAAAGTTTTAAAGCAAAGGATGATTTTAATTTTAGAGTAAAAATAGTAAATTTCAGAAAATTTATATGAGGAACGAATAAATAAATTATTACATTTTAGATTAACAGCCATAATTCTAGCACTGTTAAACATATAGCAACAACATTTAAAGTGTTAATCTTTCTCACAATTTTAATATGCATGTAGAAGAAGAAAATTTTGGAGTAAAAAAGACAATTTTACCGTATACTGAAGGATCCTAAACAACCCTAAATATCTTGCACTGTACATAATTTTGTATACAATTATTTTCAAAATTATTAATATAATTTTCAGCAATATACATATTAGTAATGATGTCAAAGGGTCAAACGATAAGCAGTACATATATACATCTACTCTATTGCGTAGGGCATCCGTTGATAAGTTTGGTACATTGTACACATATTTGTTTTAATTTAATAATGCTTTATTTCAATTACTAATTCCACATTCCTATTTTTGTTTTCAGTTTATTATTTATTTGATAAATTTTAACAAACGAAAGACATAAAATTAGGAGATCGCGTTGAACCAGTTTTGATTGCATAGAAATTGCGAGGAAGTAAATTTGTGAGAATTTCCAGCAATCTAAATAGGATTAGCCTCCTTAACATAACAAATTTATTGGCGTTAATTACGTAGTCTTAAAGAAATGGAACGTTTAATTTGTTACTATTTCCTTATAATGACATCGTTTTGGTGCAAAAAATTACTTTTATAATTAAGCCCACCAGGAGGAGACAGAAGAGACGTAATTATTTTTTCATTTAATAACAATTTGTTACGTCTGCCGTTACTTTTTCGCTCACTTGAGTCATTAGAGGGTAATAAAGTGGCTATAAATTCTTGGTTTGACCCTTGCGGATTAAAGGGTAAGAGTCTTCCTTTATTAACAAAATTTATTTATGTGATAAGGATTTAAATACCCACCCATGTTACTTTTTGGGAAAATATTAAAACATTGCCTTGTTGTCAAAATTAGGAAGGATTTTAAATACGCTGTCAGCTTTACTCTCTGAACGCGAGTTGACGGAAAATCAGATTAATTTATTCACATAAAGATTCAGTTAACGAGCTCTTAAACTTAAGGTCATTTTCTATGGGGCGTCAGTTCTTTAGCTTTGGAGCAGAAGCCATTGGAATTAAGGAGAGAGGAGCATATTTTTGATGAGTTTTTTTCTGGTCTGATTCTACTTGAACATGAAAGTCTACCAATCACATAAATACAACGAATATTATTGCGGAAATAGAGCTAGGATATCACATGACAGGTATAATAATATCTCTGCAGCTATACTCAAACATCGACCATTTTTATAAGTGACAAAGCTCAAACGACCATGTGACATATCTCCCATTTTTTGCACGAAACTCAAAATAAATTATGCTGCTTTCAGTCCCTCAGCTACTCAATCTGCATTCAATCTTTTTTCTTATTATGCCGATAAGTACCCCCATTTTAAACTGTATAATGTAAACTGTCTCTAAACGGACATTTGCAACTGATTACAACATGGGCGTGCCGGGAACGTTCATCATTATTTTTCCGTCATTTGCCAGTTTCTTATCAAAATTGGTTTATGAAAGTCAATTATAGGGTATTGGAAATTCAGCGGAACGGTTTTTGTACAACGTTCCGACTAATTAAACATTTCATTCTTATTATATTAAACTTGTGTTATTGATCATTTATTTATATGTCCGAGAACCTTGTGAAGATGAACAAGAAAAAATGACGAAGAACACTCATAGCATACAAATGAGAACGTGCAGCATGTCAAGGGAGTTATTAAAAGACAAAATACGTTGCTGAATTCATAATGAACAGCTTCCAGAAATCGATAAGAAGATAATTGAACGATTTGAAAGTCAGTTTCGGTGACGATTCTAAAATAATAAAAACATTTATCTGCTAGGAATGTTACATATTATGTTATTTTATCATAATTGAAATTTGTAAAATGTTGCTTTACAGCACTAGTGCGGTAATAAGTGACATGGCATCGAAAAGAAAAGAAAAATGCTCCTATATTCTCTCCAAATTTTATTGTGATAATGACAAAATGACCGTAGTTATAAGTTTTTACAAAAAATATTCTAAATGTTTAGTTTGTCTTGTAAATAAAAAATCTTGAATAGGTAAATTTCTAAAATTTGTTTCTTTTGTTAGTTTATAATTTTGCAATTTGCTACAGAATTAGCGTGTCTACAAGTTTTCACAAAAAATATTCAAAATTTTTAGACGAAGATATTACTAAAACTCTAGTATGTAGTAACAAATTAAAAAAAATATATTTTGAGCTTGGTATTTTTAAGCCATTTTTAAGCAAATGTCTCTTCTCAAGACGATTTTACCGTTTTTTTTATCTTTTTACCTGTACCTAGAATAAATAATAAAAAATTCTATTAATAACTAATAAATTACTATAAATAAATAAATAATTATAGCAAAACTAGAGAAATGCAAAATTAATTTTTTAACAAACTAGAGTGAATCTAAGAAGAATTATAGACAATATAGAGAAAATAAAGTACTTAAATCTAGAAAATCCCATAAAATTTTTACAGAATCTGAAAATTCCAAAAATCTAAAGAGAACTTTAAGAAATTAAAGAAAATCTGTACTTAGAGAAATTACGGACAAAATCTAGAATATCTAAAAGAAATCAACGAGTAATGTTTGCAGAATGTCAGAAAAATCTAAAAAAAGATTAATTAAAAATTTAGAAAATGTAAAAAATTGAGGATATAGAAGATTTTAACATAACTACGAAAAATTATTTAGATTGTAATCAGAATATAAGGAATCTTAAAAAAAATGAATTTAGAGATTCTGAAGAATGTAAATGAAATAGTTTATTAACAAACAAGTTCTACAAAGACAAGTTCAGGTTTCCAAGTTTTCAGGACGAACGTTTTTAAGTTTAATAAAACGAATTTTTATACTGTTTTCCCAAATTTTTTACAAAAGTATTTTACGTTGCTATGGTAACAAAGTTATTAACGGATCTCATGCGGAAATGGTCTATTAACAAAATCAAAATAAATTTGTACAACAGCAAATTAGAAAAAAATACAGGGTGTTCGGAAACTGACGCACCACCTTGAAAGGGGCTAATTAGGTAGTCCACCAAAGTACCAAAAAATGTTAAAAAAAATTTTAGGGTCTCTGTTTTCGCAGGAGGACCAAAAGAAAATTAGGAAAATGGCAACATTGTTGAACTGTTCTCTAAATAATTTAAGTTTTCAGTATTTAAAACCATAGTAACGATGCTGTTGTATTGTTGGCGTTAGTCAAGTCCTCTCATGAACGAGTAATGTAACTATGGTTTTATGTGAACGATGCAACACTGATTGAGATTGTTGATTCAAAAATCTTGTTAACAGTTTTCAGGCATTTCTTACAAGATTTTTCCGTTTTTTTTTTGCACCATGCTTTTGCGCAAAATGTCTTTTAGGTAACAAATTCATTTAAACCTAAAATTATTACACAAAAATCTTTAAGTTTGGCATTAAACTTTTATTTTTCAATCCATCATATCTCGAAAAATTGAAGACATGGATTTTTTTTTAACATTTTTCCGGTGATCTGTGGCATTGTCCGATGATACAGTATCATGGTGGTGCGCGACTTTCCGGACACTCTGTATATAGAAATTGTGGAATTTATAAATAATAAGAATCAGTTAGATAGATGATCTCAACAGTCTTCGAAAATAGATAAATCTGGAGAAAAAATTGAAGTAACGCGGCATTGTATGTAGAAAGCTATGGACATATGGAACTAAAATGGAGAAGACAAGAACCGGAGTTGACAGGGACTTTCACGACTTAGGTTGACAACACCCCTACATGTCAACTGTCAAGCAGATAACGTCACTGTTTGTTTCTTCTTTTGTTTTGTATCGTGTTTCTGTGTTCTGTATTATTAATCCATATTCATATATATTAAACGCTTATTAAATCCACTGCGATCAACAATTTCTAACAGGTGTAACCTCAAGAACCTGGAAAATCGGAGTTGAAGGACATAATGAACATTGAAAAAATAAAGAATCTAAAGAAATAATAACAATAATGAGAGTGTGAAGAGGTGTCTAGTATTTTTCTAGATACGTTGTAGAATCCACTCCAATTCTCTGAAATTTGCGAAATTATTTATTCACATACTATTTATGAGATTTTTAGGAGGCAGTAGGATGTTCTTGGATTTCATTAAAAGATCTTCTAGAATTTTTATGGTGGTGGTTTTCCAGAATTTTTAATATACAGAGTGTAAAATATCGGGAAGAACCGGGAATCAAAAGAGCTTCTACAAAATTGAAAAACGCTTAAAAGAGAGTTTAGAAAGTCTGAAAGACCTCTAAAACCTCGAGAATGTAAAAGTCAAAGACTATAAAACGTTGAGTTCAATCAGAAATCTAAATCAATGTATAAAATCGGGGTAATCATAAAAACATCAAAAATTGACATTTTTTTATCTCAAATAAGACTCTAGAGAAACTGTAGAGGAAATCTAGAAAGGATAATTTATGTGTAGACAGAATATAGAGACAATTTTGAAAGAATCTACAGAAAGAGAGCATTTAGAATGTGAAGTGAAGAAAGAATCTACCAGTGGGTTAAAGAGAATTATAAATATTAATAAACTAAATTGAAAAAAGATCAAGAGAATTAAGTTTGATTTTTTTTTGTATTAGCACGATTTTGTGTTCTACCGATCTGCAAAATGTTAAGCAACACAAAAAACTTGTAAACGTCACGAACTTTTTTGTGTCACTGGCTCTCATTCTACAGTGCTTTCTCATTCATGATGCATTTTCTGCAATTCAACCAAATAAAATCGTTATACACATAGATTAAAGCTGAAGATTGATGAATATTGAACGTCGTTAAAAGCTAAATCATATTTATTCCAAGCAAATAAAAAAAATAAATAACATGAACTACATGTTTAATAAGACATAAGTTTAAATAGGTCTGTTCAGGCATTATTTTAACGTTTTTTAAGAAAAAAAAATTCACTTAAGAAAATTTTTGTTAGAGAAACGTCATTCATGTGTCATATGTCGTCAAATGACGTTTTTTATTGGATAAATACTTTTAACAAGCAACTGACTGGAGTACCAACTCACAAAACTAAGTTTTTAATAAATGGAAACAATTGAAAAACAATGCTGTAATGTAACTCTTAAAGCACCGAATCAGAAAAATGAATATTTATATTCCTGAAGTGCCATCGCTGACGCCAATAAAAGTGATTGAATTATGCCTTGGAAAAAATTATATTGAACAGATCGTAGCGGAAATTTAGTTTACTCCGCTGATGAATTAGTCTGGCGCAGTGGTAAAGGACTTTATGCTTTACTGCAGCACATTAAAAAATAAATTGACAACAGCGGGAAACCAACAAGACGACCGACGACGAGAGTATAACCTTCTGTTTAATAAAACGTTACAATAAGTAGGTTGGCATAAACGTGCCGATACTAAAAAATTGATAGACACTTAATAAAGATTATCCCGTATGCGCGCCGCAAAATAGTTAATTAATATTCATAAAATATTTTTACCTGACTTTTTCATAAGCTTATCACGAAGGGAGAGGCTGACGCTAAAACTGACAGATTGTTTTGCTTCGAAATTCAGCCTGGAGGGAACAAACGCTTTTTTAGATGGTGACTTTGTCTTACCCCCACTTCTTATTAATTACTTTCGTCGTGGTCTACCTTTATTTACAGTGAGGCGCTCCTTTTAGTGATGCTTTTCTTTGTTCTTGTAATTTCGTTGTTGAAATGGAAATCTCAGCAAGCGAAAATTTAATATGTCGATTATTATGATTTTTAGTTTTAGAATTGTCAAGTTATACGTGTTTCCATACAATCCAATGATTTAAATATTTTCTCACTGCTAGAGTTATTTACAGGACAAGCGCTGAAAGGACCTCATAGCGTCTGAACAAATTGTGTTAGATGATTTGGTGTGACAACTGTACATAATTTTTTATACTTTTTTTTTTCAATTAATACACTAGTCAACACATTTTGGACAAAAGTGAGATAGCAATGCATTTGATGCATTTCAATAAAAATTCAATGTACTTGGTGTGAGTTATAAGCAAAAATATGAAAATAATTAAAAATAGATATTTTTTTTGGAGCATAAGATCAATTTTTCAGAAATATCATTGGAACTACTAACCCTAGAAATGAGTTTTATGCGTCGTTGGAAAGCTTCTTAAATTGGCTTTCTAAAACAACAACCAATTCCATAACATTGTAAGTTTTTAAGAAAAATTGAATAAAACAAATTTTGATACGGTAGAATAAAAAAAAACATATTTTCTCGCATGACCTGACCTGACCTGAATTTGGTTTTTGGATTTTACTCGAAATTTTACGTCAAATGAGATAAATTTAATTACAATTGCTTCACGAATAAGCGAGCAATCGACAGAATTATGTTTTGCACCCTAACATAGAGTGAGCCACACTTGGACTTCGAATTATTCGCCAGAATTTTCTTACTTTCTATTGCACTTTGTCGGATGTAAAAAGGTGCGAGAAAAACAATTTTCCAAACCGTATATCGATACATGTCATTGTTTCAGAGATATCGACGTTCTTAACAAGCGCACTCTGACCAAACTTTAGACGCTTCTAGCTTTCTTATTAGTTGACGTATCTGAATTTGGCGCAAAGTTTTAGATTTTACTCGAAATTTTACGTCAAATGAGATAAATTTCATTAAAATTGCTTCACGAATAAGCGAGCTATCGACAGAATTATGTTTTGCACCCTAACATAGAGTGAGCCATACTTGGACTTCGAATTATTTGCCAGAATTTTCTCATTTTTTATTGCATCTTTTCTAATGTAACAAAGTGCGAGAAATGATGATGTTTTGCAATGAAGCAAAACAGACTTGAAATTCGGAATCAAGGGGTCATTCCAATAGAAAAATGACTTTCCACTTCTTCAGTACAATTAGATTCGAGAAATTGAAGGTATTAAATGATGATAGATATAGACAATAACTAGGAACAAACAAACGGCTGTATACAGGTGTCCCGAAAGTGGCGCACCATCTTAAAAGGGAGTAATTGTGTGATCCTTTAGACCTACCGGCAAACTGTTAAAAAAATCTACACGCTTTGTTTTCGCAGTAGAATCAAAATAAAACTAGGAAAATAGCAACATTGCAAAACTGTTCTCCAAATAATTTAAATTTCCAGAATTCAAAGCCATAGTAACGTTGCTCTTGTATTGTTGCCACACTGATCAACACTGTTGATTCAAAAATCTTGTTTTCAGCCATTTTTCGCATTTTTTTTGATTCTTTTGCACCATGCCTTTGTGCAAAATGTTCTTTAGTAACAAATTTATTTGAACATGAAATTATTGCACAGAAATCTTTAATTTTGGCGTTCAACAAAGACATTTTTTTAACATTTTTCCGGTGATCTATGGCATTGTCCAATGGTGGTGCTCGACTTATTAAAGACACCCGTATGAAGAAGAAAAAATAAAACTAATTTTATAAAATCAGCGAGGCAGGAAATAAGGCACAAGGAGTGAAGCACTACAAGTTCCCAGAACAAGAAATCAGAAACGAAGTACAAATTTGAAAACAACACCCTCTGGGGAAAGGAAGAAATCATAAAGAGCCCGAAAACAGGAAAACCACCCCGCATATATTGTAGCTAAGATCGGAAGTGACTAAATACAGGAAGTAATAAGACCGGAAGCCAAAAGATTTCCGTTTGTAAAAGTACAAAAATACTCTCGAAATAGGGAAAGAAATGCAACAATGACTCCAATATGCAAAGCAATGAAATGAATCAATTGTCGCGGAAATCGTTAATATTGCAGCTTACAATATAATACAATAAATTGCAGAACAAAGACAAATTGTTAGATATAATTTAGAACCCACACTTCTCTACTTACAAGCAAGCTTTGGGACAAATAGTTCTCCACAAAACAGGATTTTGGGATTTAGGCAGATGACAAAGAAAATAATTAATACAAATAGAATGTTCTGATGTGCGATCGATATGGAGGGGCCGGTTGACATCATCATCCAGATGATAGAAGATTATTACATTAGAAAAAATGTCCGAATAATTACCACAAAAAGTAATAAAGTAGGTAATGTTTCCTGATGAGGATGATATTGGATGTTAAAGAACTTGTAAGAAGAAATACAACCCCAGGAACAGACATTTCAGAATGCCAGCTAAACTTGGATGAAGAGAAAGTGGAAATCTTGGAGTTGGGTAGTGGAGGAATTTATGGAAATGCACGGATACCAAGGGATAATATCAAGGTATCAATTCTCTAGTTCGCCGATTAGAATTCTCAGGAGATCGCAGGCGAGAACTTGACGTCAGAACTCATGATCGTCAAATTCAAGAATCAGCTTGCACTCAAGAAGAAGGTCAAAAGAGAAAGAATACAACAAATAATAAAAATATGTTTAGTGTAAAACTAAATAAAAATTAGTAGTAAAACTTGGTGGTTTAAAGAATGTATTTGCAAGAATGATAAATCAGAACTGTTAAAGCAACTGAAACAGTAATTGTCAATTAAAAAAAAAATAAAAAGTCCACCTCTCACATTCAGACAACTATGTGATCCACTACGGCCTGAAATTCAATTCTGAATCTGGAAGCATAATGAACCGACGGTACTTTGAACATTTCCGTAAAGTAAGCAGCGGTGGCTTGTCGATCGGTGGTCCGAAAGTTGCGCGCTATATTGAAGGAAAGTAGCTGCGAACTTCTCTAGAACCCGAAAAAATCTTTAAAAAATTCCACCCTCTGTTTTCGCAGTATAACCAAAACCAAATTAAGAGAATATGCAACATTGCAGAGCTGTACACACAATAATTTAAATTTCAAAGCCATGGTAACGTTGTTTTTGTATTGTTGGTGTTAGTCTGATCAGTTTGTGAAAGAATAATGGAACTATTAACACTTTTCAGTAACTTTTTACAAGATTCTTTCAATTTTGTTTGCACCAGTTCTGTTATGTCAAAAATTGAATTGAAAAATGGAAAAATGGAAAAATAGAAAACATGTATTTTTTCTGTTGCCTATAACATCGCCCGACAATACAATCTCACGATGGTGCGCGATTTTCCGGACCACTGTATACATACTTTGTTTATAAAGGTAAGATAGACACTTTGTTAAAATATTACAACCAAAAAATGAAAATATCTCAGTAAAATAACCAAATTTTATAGTGGAGTAAAGTTTAATGTTACCACAAACAAATACAAATTGATTTATCCTACCTAAAATGTTAAACTGTAGCTTTCTTATGATTAAGATTTCTGTATTGCGAGACAAAAATCTTATTTAGATAAAATGTAATTCTCAACCAAATTTCAATAAATTGAGAATTTAAAGAATTGATCGAACCGCAGCAAGTTAAAACAAATTATTAATTTCCCATAATAAAGTTAATTTTTAAAGATGTTAATATTCAAGTAATTTACTTAAAAAAGTTCTAAACACATTTAAAAACAAATTCTATTAAATTACTCATTGATAATCCGTTAAGAACATTTCATTAATAAAAATTTACATTTTTCTTTATTTTATGATTTTTAGACTAAATCATTATAATGAATTTTCCATCGATTTAAATTTGGCAACTATTGCCCGTTGCGATATATCAATTGGTAGACTCCATGTTGCGAGTGTTTTCCATGGCTACTAAAGTTCTGTCTAATTGTTGTCTTTTAATTTTATGAAAATAAGAATTGTTACAATGTTATCAAATTAGCACTGATAAAAATCCGATTTGTCAGTAAACAACAGTTTTGGATCTTCATAAAAACTCGCCATTCCAATTTCATTGAACTGAGACAACAAAATGAAAATCTAATTGGTGAACACAGTTTATCATTCTTTGTAATTTTTTGTGGCAAATTTGGAACACCTGTATAATTCCGCGTTCGTTGGTTGAGTTAATTAAATTCTTAACCAACGTTTTAATAAAGTTTGTCACATTTCTAGACTTATCTTTAATGAAAATTATAAAAGCAAATTTTATTCTAAATAACCGTAACTGAATTGAATATTTCAATCACAAAAATAATCGAGAAGTGGTGTGGTAATTATTGCATATTTATAAGTAAGTTTTTGTACATTTTTATCAATTTACCGAGAGTGTTTGCCAATTTAAGTGTCAAATTTATAGCTCGAACTTGGTTGTCAAGATGGTATATTATCTTATTAGACCTCTAGAGCGGTAAGTAAAGTTCATACAAATTCATACCATTGCAACATAATATGGTTTGTTGTTCTAATCCTGAAAAAAAAACGTAATAAACTCCACGGGCGTTATTGTTTTACAAGTTAAGAATATAATTTGACTAGTCCCGAACGACCATACCGCTCTAAATGCTTAAATATCTAATAACAGTAGACAAATTATCCAAATCAAAAGCAAAAACCATTTCCAATCCGTATCAGATGTGTTCTAGATGTTCGTATATTGCTAGAGGCTTTGGAAAATATTGTTTGGGTTTTTATAGACGTCGACGGCGATGTTGCATCTGTGTGATTTGTGTTTGTACTGTGTTCTCTAATATTTATAGAACTCGAAATCGTAGTAATTTGATATTGTTAATAACTAATTGCTTGTTGTAGGTGTAGACCTCCAATTAAATAAGTTTCCACCACCTAATTTATCCAACTTAAAATTAACTTTCATACAAACTTCGTTCAAAGCTCCGGAAGATCTATTTAAATATAATCAGCCCCAAGACCCAATCAATATTATTGTTTACATATTTTGTAAATACAAACAAATTTGGAACTGATCAACGTTTGAATAGCTGTTTGCTTTTTTCACGCAGGTTTTTCTGATAAAATTATGCGCCATTTTTTCCCCAAGACGCTTGAATGAATATCACCCTATTTACCGGTTGGTGATGGGAATGAGACGTTTTTTCGCCGCCATTGATGACCATGATTGAAACGAAGAGGCGTCTCTTTTTGTAGGCTCCAATTATGTGGTGTTTTGGTTCGTATGTATTTCTCCTTTTTTTCTTTTCATTAAGAGATAAGTTTTCCCCCGAACGAAGTATTTGTGCGTCTCCCAACTGTTTTATTTAATGGAAATTGCTACCATTGAAGTCTGCTCTAACTACTTCCAAAAATGCTTTTTTGTTAAACGAGAGGCTCAAATCAATAGGCAGTTACATCACCTTGGAATACGTGGATGGAATCCTAGGAAGGTTTAAGAAGATTAACTTCCTTCGTAAGCAAAGCAGTGCTCTCATCCTGTTTATCAATAACACCCATTACTTGTAATATCAAATTTTGGAAACCAATTACAAATTGTAGACGCAGTTGTGTGCCTGAGATAAATTGGAAGCTTATTGGTATTTCCTTTAAACATTTTGCATTCTCTATAGGTACAAACCTAAGAAAATTCTTTCTATTAAATTAATAAAACTTCGCTTCTCCTTTTCTAGCTTTTATCACTCAGTATGCGATATGAAATTGCACACACCACTACACTTTAAAACTATCGGAATTTCCGCCAAGTAATTTTGCATACAGAGCACAGATCAGCCGACCCCACATCGTCCTCTATCGTTCGCATCATCCCCAAAATATACTTCCATAAATGGAGTCCCCTCACAAGCCGACTTTACTTTAAGAGGGTTTGAAAGTTGTTTTAATATTCTTTGATTTTTATAAGAAGGGGACAAGCGTAAACTGTCAATCGATGCAGAATCAAATCAAAAAGTCGGGGCTTCCGCCTAAATTCGTAAAGCAAATATTATTGTTGATAAAAAACTGAACTTGTAAGTAGATTTTAGACTCTGCTGTGGGGGATCTAATGGAAAGCAGATACGCGGTAATTTTGCATATTTGCTTTAAATAATTGTATGTTAATCATTTTAATGAGAGACATGTATGATTAACGTCCGTCGCATCAAATATTGGGTTCGTATTCTGTAAATAAATTGCAAATTCTGCATAATTCTTGGAAGTGCTTACGATAGACGACGGACGCAAATTCAAACCTATGTTTAAATAATAATATAAAAATTATCTATAGGCTCCAGTGGTTATAAAGAATCTTAGGAATTTCCTGCCATATTTAACTTTAGTTTGAACAAAATTGCTCGAATTCTTCAGTTTGGAATCCTTCTTCCAAGAGATGCTTAATCTTATTTTTAATAACTACAGCGCAGCGCCAGCGCTACCACCATGTGTAGTCATCCGGGTGAGAAGTACGCAATTGTATAGCCGTTGAGCGTTGCAGACTCCAGTTTCATCAGATGTGTTTCAGAAATTAGTAACGCATCGATTTTCTGCATATCTAAGAACGTCTGGATTTCTTGTCTGCGATTAAGAACCCCATTACCGTTCCAAGTTGCTATTCTAAACTCAGATTTATTCATTATTTTCAAGTAGAAGAATCTGGCGCCCAACTGTATCTATCAATCTATTCGAATCGTTTTAAAATGGTTGAAGTAGTACAGCAAAAAAATTAATGAGCTGAAGAAATAGGAGTCAGTTTGAAAATATCAAAGATAAGGGATTTCTTGAAAAATCTCGAAAAAATCAACATGTACAGAACTAATTAATTTTCAAATAGTCCACAAAATTTGTTAAGTAAATAAAATATAACTAAAACATGATTGCAATATAGCTTTTTATCCACAATTATAAGCTCATATTATTTGAATTAAAAAAAAGTAACATTTAAATATCACACAAAAAGTGCATTCCGTGATGTGGATAACTAGTTATTTGTTTCACTAGGCTGGAAAATGTTTTTTTTGGAAATGCGATTTCAATTTCCGAGCATTTCCAAAGCGCTTTCCAGGCGTGTTAAGCACAAAATTTCGTGTTATAATAAAATAGTTATTTATATTGACTTCTGTTTCGAATTTGAAACCTTACTCACTCATTTAGGGAAATTTTATCAGTCGGGAAATAGGTTGTTAGCACCGCATCCAAATCGAGCAATTGAAATAGTTATTTACAGTCGCGTGTGGTAACTTACATTTTACAGCGCGAAATCAGTTTGAAGCACGACGGCGTAGCCGGAGTGCTTTAATGATTGAGCGCTGTAAAATGGTTAACGCAAAAGAGTTGTATTAAACTTTTTGGCCAAAAAATTTTAATTTAAATAATTGGATTTTTCAAAATTTATGAGGACTGTCACATCTGACATTTGTAAATTTCATCATCTGGCAATTCTGTCAATTTTGTAGTTGGTGCACAAAAAGTACACAAGATGACGCTGTATAAAAAACGTTTTAATATTACTTTAAAAATAGAAATATTGTCTTAATTGAGACAATAATTTAGGTAGATTCCACTTTGGTGATCAATCTTCATTATGGCAAAGTGATTTTAATTTATAAACGCATGTGAAGAGCAGACGATTTGGGCAATTTTTACAGCACGGCGTGTGTAAACGTCCAGGGCGCTTGTAAATCTAGTGTTTCCGAAGATGTCAATTGAATGTTTATTTGACATTTACAATTCATGAGGCCAAAAATTAATTTTTCCTACGACCCCATATGAAAGTGGTATTTTCCACACGGTTAAATGACTCCGAAAGTTGATGTTTTCGTACATCCATTTCCGAAAGTAAAAGTCACTAGTGTGATATGAATATATCCGCACAGACCTGCCAAAATTGACAGTTATTTTGAAATACAAATGTAATTCTTGAATTTTTGTCTTAAATATCTAGACGATTTACTGTAAAACAACATGCATAATGGTAAAAATGAATTGGTTAGGTCGTTTCTGACAAGACAATTTTGACAGGTCTGTGCGGATATATTCATATCACACTAGTGACATTTACTTTCGTAAATTGATGTACGAAAACATCAGCCATCTAACTATGTGGAATACGTCACTTTTATTTATATAAAACCTCATGGTCGTAAAAAATGATAATTAGAATAGATAAGAAATGAACTATTGTCAAGACTTATGATTTCTTCCTGATGATGGAAGGTCGTAGGAAAAATAGTGTACACAACTCGTCAGAAAGTGTCTTTATTGCACTCGTGTAACATCTGCACTCGTCTGGCGCCTCGTGCGTCTACATTTACACTCTTGCAAAATTGCTCACTTTTCGCACTTGTTATGTAAATATCTATTTTTTGCAGCAAATGAGTATCACAAATGTGGAAAAATGCCGGAGGCGCACAAAAGTCAGTTTAAAAGTTAATTGTTGATCAAATCATTCTACAACTTAATATATGGTTATTAACTGCAATTGTGTAAGCAATCTTATTTCACTTTTTAGACAATTGACCAAAAATTACAAAAAATATTTTCAGAAAAAATTCTGAGTATAGTTGTTTTCCGAAAGTTTTAAACTATTTGAGATATGTAACAATGCATTCACTTTAATGGAGGATCGGATCCACAAAATTTCAATTTTTTTCAACAATTCATTACAATGAAAAATCGATTTAAAGTCATCTACTATGCGGCAACATCAGTTATTTTTGTTTGGAAAACATTTTATGAATACTCTTTTATGAATTGAATTATTGTGGAGAACTAACTAGTGAAGTTTATTTCCTGTACTTCCAAATATTAAAAAAATGTAAAATTGTAGGAATCAGAATGAATACATACCTACAGGTGTTGTCAAAATTGTCACAAGAACATACAGCAATATTAGACCCATTAATATGAACAATAATTTGTTTGAAAAAAATTCATTTTAGACTTTTTTAGAAAGATATAGCGCTTTAAAGTTGGTAACATTGAAGTTATTGATTTCAAGAATTTATAGCTAAGACTAGAGCTTTTTTCTAGTAGAAATAGACGGGATAATATTTTTAGCGCACTCTTTATATTTCGCGCGCCATACAAAAAAAGGTCATTTTCGTCGACGTTTGCGCTGTTCCTTAAGTCGAGATAGCAGTTTGTACTAACAACCTTTCTATCTACGCGTACATACAAATTTGCACAGAAAAACAAAATAAAATCGTAATTCTAAATTTCGGTTAACGTTGAAACATTGAACTATTATTTGACATTTATTTGCCTCGCAATTTTGAAATATCTTGTAGAATAAAATAAATATACGGCAGGGTCGCCCTAATGTACGTTGGTATATGTTCATGTTTAATTTTATTTTGAAAATAAGCACAAATACAATATAGAAAGCTGTGACCAAAACACTGTCTCTGACAATTTCATATCTTTAAAATTACGCATTTGGGGGTCATATTAAAATAAAAAAATTTGATATTTTACCCCGCTCGTTACATTGTTATTTATTAACTAATTTAATCTGTTTTAACGATGTTAGATAAAGAAAAAACTCCCCAAAACAATTTTTAACCAAATTTTCTTCGACGTAACATACAGGGTGTTAGATATTTACATTGTGAAAAAACAATTAAATCAACCGAATTATGTCCATTTTGGTAAAGACAGGTAACAGTATGGTTAATGTAATAATATTTAAGCTAAAAGTTTTAATTTCAATTTATTGTCTTGCCATATCCTTATCATACTTTAACCGATGTCATTCATTTTCATGGTTTAGGAAAATTCTTCTAAACCTATTTTGTATCAAGTTTTTATTGATATATTAGAGGGAGTGACGGTCAAAACCCTATACCTGGTATAAAATCTACAAAATCAACCTGTCAATATTAAATTGGAGATAAAATATTTCCATATAAATATTATTCAACATAACTCAGAAACTCTCTGTGGCAAATTTGACATTGTTATTAAATAGATTTTATAAGATAGAAATAGAAATTTATAATTATTTTTTACAGCGTCCTCTGGTTGCAGTTGGTGATAAATTATAGTATGTCCTGTGAAAATGTATTACATATTGACGTCATTACATTGATTTTATCAATTTTTTACAATGTATATTGGTCTGCTATTGCAACACTCTGTATAATATTTCTATCGCATTTTGGTCAAAAAGTGCTATAGGTATTTTTTTCCACCAAACGCCGGCAAAATGAAACAAGTTGGTAAAAAAATAACCAAGTTACAAACGGGAGAAGATCTCAAACTTTTTCTCAAAATTTTGTGTCATAAAAAATACAAGCCTACACGTCCGTTATTTGGAATAACCTTGTTTGTACATGGGTTTCCAAACGGCCGCCCTTCTTTAATGGTAAATTCTTCATCAAAATCTGAGAGTTTTATACACCAATGTATAAGAATTTATGAAAAAATGATGAAATTAGGAATTTTTAAATTGCTCTGGATGTTTGCTCAATGTTATTTCTAAAGAAATTACCAAAACTGGTCAAACCCTAAATGCAAATTCCTGTTAGAAAAACAGTTAAATTTTTTAAAAACAATTTTACACAGAATCGTGAATTGAAATAGAAAACTTGAATAAATTTGTTTCTTCCTGTACCACTCAGAACACAATTATTTATTTTTAGTTTTGTATCTTTACCAAATAAAATATAATAATAATAATTTGATACATATTGAAGTACACATCCTGACAGTCTCAATTTTTTATCTTCCGGTGTATAGTCTGTCGGGACGTAAATCCTTGCATAGTTTGCGTATATTCGCGTTTAAACAACAACACCGCATAGAGTTAGTGATATATTACGATGCAAGTTGTAAATTAACAAAATCAAGTTAAACAAAAATGGTGGATGCGCCGGGAAAAACTTTTAAACAACGTTATTCATGTTAAAATTTACATGAGACAAAACAGTCTGTCACAACAGAGCCGAGCAAAATAAATTAAAAAATTGTTTGTTTATAGACTTGTGCACTTTAAAACTGCTTATCAAGTTTTATTTTAGCTCATTAATGTATGATTTTATTGTGTCTCGTAAAGTTAGTTGCAAAAAAAGTTTAAAATTACGTACCGAGGTGCAGAACTTCTTTATTAATCAGCACCGGATTAAGATAAAAATCCGTAGCCGACCGACGGCAGCGTCCGTTCACAATTTAATCCTTAACTCAAGCTCTCGTCAAACTTTTAATGGTTACTTTTCCACTTTTCATTATTTGTCAATTGGATAATAACCAGTATTTTACTTGAAAATGATTAAAACCGATTATGAATTATCTCTTTGTAAGTTTAATATCTAATATTAAAACGATAAGTTTTTAAGTACTGGGTTGTAAATTTCAATCTCATTGGGAATATTAAAAAATAATAATAATTTGTAGAATGTTGAAAGTGTAATAATATAACCGAACAGTGGTTGAAATCACACGTTTTCATGGATTATGGTATTAAAACGATAAGCACTTTGTAATAATTGGAGAATTGAATAGAAAGCTTCAAACTTAACGTGCTCCACGGCGTAGTCTGAGATTTGAATGTGGGTGAGCTTTTGCTATGCGATTTCGGTGAGAATTGCTGTACATCATTTTCTATACTGCTTTTACAATACTTATTATGTTTTTATGAAAGAAATATTTTAGAAATTGCATCAAATGCAATTACTAAAATTATGTTGGTATCGGTGTAAATGGATTTTTGAATATATTAAGTGACAAATGTCAAACTACTGACACTTTTTATCTTGTCGCTCTAGATCTTTGAAAAAGTATTATGCTTCTCCTTAGTCAAAAGATAATAGTCATGTTCGATGGCTGCAGTATAAACAATCCATACCAAAATGTCAACTTTACGTGTCTATTTGACCCTTTGACAGTTGAACGTTTTTCTTAAAATTTGGTTCAGAAGTAAGGCTGCTTTAAAATTCTCGCTTTGCTCGAATTCCAAACTGTCAAACATCCATCTTTGGTATGTTAATAGCTATTACTGGAAATAGTAAATATCGCCCCATATTGGTTTCTCTCTGTCTGATTATAACATTATTTTTCCAACGTACCGCATCTATTGTTTGCAACCCTTGCGTGGAATTTGTGGAAAACCGATTTGTAGTTCCCGATTGTAAAAACCAGGGTAATTTTTTAACGCACCACAACTTAATTATAAAGTGCCTGTAGACCCGTATTGGCAGAGCAATGAGTTTGAGGAGAGTTCAGTCTTTAATTTATTATCCAGGCCTCAGATAAATTCCACGCTTCCTATTCACAGAGGCGTCAAAGAGATTTTTTACCCCTAGTTTGTATTATATAAGTATATCTTTATGTTCCGGCCTACATTTTAGCGATAACAGTGTAAATTACGTTTTTCTATAACATAAAAAGAATTCAAAGGGAACGAACAGAGCGTCCTAATGACGGTCAGTTTGAGGTGAAAGTGGAAAAAATCTACAGAATTAGTTCTACTTTCTAGGTGGTAAAAACTAATTGAACGGATTGGGTATAAACTTTTTCTCTGGGGCTAGTAAACAATTAATTAAAATAATTAAATTAAACGCTAAAGAGGTGATTCGAGACTTTTAAAAACACAAACTGCTTGTTACTAGCACAGTTAATTTGTGTATTTATTGCAATAGATCAGATACTTAATTTACACAAAAACATGTAAATAAAGCAAACAATACAAATTTTTTATTCTAGCTGTCTGAATCTATCTGGAACTCAGTTACAATTCTTGTATGTTAATTATTTAATTAATAATTATAAAAAATTAAAAAAAAATAATAATTATTAAGTAAGATTTTACCCCTTGGAACCAATGTTTGGTGCCTGAACCGAAAACGAAAGCGGCATTTGCTAGAGAGTCGTAAAATCCCACCAATGCAAGGTTTCTATAACAATTTTTAGCCGATAAACCATCCAAACTCGAATTAACAATGTCACACCAAAATTCGCCAGACTAAAATAATTTTTATTAATATTTAAAAAGTAGAAAAATCATCTAGAAGAAATAAATAACTTTTGTAAACAACACTTTTGTGCGTCATCTGGTAAAGGTTGCTTTTCGCAAAAATCAGGTTACTGTTTGTCCGTGTACGATTAAAAAGTGTGCTTTGAAATTCGATAAGCCAAAAAATTAATTGAAATTAATATGTTTTCAGTATATTACCTTACAATAATAAATACAGCGTCGCATCGAGGTGTTTTTTTTAATTTGACATGAACATTTAACTAAACCCAGGAGACCAGGCGTGGGGTACGTAAAACCTACAGAAATCCCCAGCTGATTTTGCAGAACGCCAGCAGTGGAGTGTAACTTGTAAGCCAAAAGTTTCGGGATTCGAGAAGAACATGCAACGTTTTCCATGTCATTGTTTGATGAGAACTTCAAAACTGAGATGTCAGGCTTTCAAGTTACAATTTTTTATTATTGCTTGTAACTCTTAAACTGTTTTGTTGCAACGTGTAGATATAATAATCATAGACACGCCGAAAATATCCATGGCATAATCTAATCCGGAAACTTTTTGCTAATCCTTTATTAGCAGCAGTTTTATGTGCGGAAGAGAAAGCGAACACGCACAAGCTTCGCAACATCGCGCTGCACAGCTGTGAAAAGTAAGGTCTGGGGACGTTTTTCGCTACATCAATCATCAACTCTATTTCTCCTTGTTTGATATAAATCAAAAATTTTGTTGTGAAATCCTGTTTCTTTCGTACTTCTAAGTAATTCTTTATTATCATACGTATATATATCTATGATTCGTAAACTCAAACATTTAAATTCGCAAAATGCCACTTTAGCAAGAAGCGGCTTAAAATTAGTTGAAGGGGCGCCGCTTAGGAAGAGAAAAACTTGTCATCTCAAAACAAAGCAGTTTTTATCTTTTTATCTAAGAGTTTGTTTGGATTTTTAGATTCTCTTTGTATTTTCTTCAAATTCTATCTTTATAATTTTTAGATTTTTTACATCTTTCTTTGAATTTTTCAGATGTATTAGAGTCAATTACAATATTACAATTTCTACCTTCTTCTTTTTTCTAGAGTTTTAGAATTATTTAATTTTTTTTTTGAGTTTCTGTAGATGTTTTAGTTTCATCAAATTCATTCTTTTAAAATCTTTAGGTTTTCATTCAATTCTCTTCACATTATCTCACATTTTTTCAATTCTTTTTATATTCTGTCTACTTATATTTTCTCCAGAATCTTCTGGTTTTTATAAATTTTTCAGATTTTCTTTAGGTCTAAATTTGCTGCAGATTATCCTCAGATGTGTTAGATTTTTTCTTGGTATTATTTGAATTTTCCAAATTTTGTGCAGTATTTTTCTGTACCTAAACCCTCTTAGTTCTTTTCCCCATATCCTCCTCTTACTGCAAAGGAACAAAAAATTATCAGCCTACGATGAGGACCACCGTAACATAACATGCACTTTTCTTTAAGATGTTCTTTAGAATTTCTTTAAATTTGTTTTAAATTTTCAATAGACATTCTTTACATTCTCTTTAAATTCTTTAGTTTTCAAAATTCTTTCTAAATTTAGATCTTTGCTTTCAGATTTTCTTCAAAATATTACGATTTTCTTAGAAAATTTTAGATTTAATCTGAATTGCTCATAATTTTTCTGCTTTTTCATTCCAGATTTTGTCTACATTCTCATTGGATTTTAGATATTTACGTTTCATTTGCATAAGATTCTCCACAAATTCTTTGCCAAATCTCCCAAGGATTTTCAAAATGTTTTATTTTAGATTTATTTTTCAGAAAGTCGGTAGTTTTCATTTTAGATTTTTTTTAATTTCTGTGGAGCCTCTATATTCTTTTTAGACTCGTTTAGTTCTCTTTAGCTTAGCTGGCGATTCTTTTCAGAAACTTTTAATGTTTTTAAAGCTTTTAAGGGAATTTAAATGTTTTTGAGTGTGTCTAATTTTTTAGATTTCATACAATTTATCTATTTCTAGATTGTGCATACGTTGATAACTGTTTAATTTCTCTAGATTTTCTTTACTTTTTTTATTTTTGTGCAGTTTTCTTTCTTCTGTCTTGATTATGTTACATATATTTTTACCATAATTTTCTAATTTTTGATGGATTTAGGTTTAGACTGAAGTCACAAAAAAACAGATCACAACTCTATACTTTATCGAACTACTACCATAATATTTCACTTTTTAACTACATATTAAATGCAGATTTCATGTTAGTGAAAATATGCTGCTGACGTACCAATATACGTATGTATGAAGTTTTTCGATCTCCACTAAATATTTTGCTTAATATAGGCACCCCAAGATATGTATGTTTTTATGTCTTACTTGTAGGAGCAAAACTTAATTTCACAGTTCGAAAAAAAATATGTTCTCAAGCTTGTGATGAAACAAATAATTAAAATGTCACATTATTTTATCAATATAAATATTAAAATGTATACCCTGTAAATAAAATTTTGACTTTGAACTTAGCAGACAGATTACCAAATTTTCAAATTAATTATTACCTTAAAACTAGAGCCAAGTTACGGTTAATGTCTGAGGTTTTCTCATAATTGACAAAATGTTTATTCTACGGATTTCCCAGATTTGTCGGAACACGTAGAGAATTGTTGTTTTTAACGTATGTTTATTGATGTTTCTAAGTGTCTGTTAACACATTTTATGAGCTACAGATGTAATTATTTGCATCTTTGCTTTTAGGTAAATTAGTTTGAGACATACGATCCTTTTTGTGAGCTTTGTGTGTTCCTTTGAATTAAATTGTATCAGAGAAATGCGTTTTCAAATTACCTGGAAGGCTCAGTAGTTTCCGGTTTTTGTATTTATCGGTCTGTATCTGAACCTCAAAAAGTCATTCATTGACTTGTGACAAGTTTTATTTAGCTAAAAGCATTAAAAAATGCAATTAATGAAACAAAATGAATTGTAACAAAGATATTCTACGTGTTCAATTTCCGTTTCAGTTTTATGGAATCGTAACAGAGCAATCAAACTATAAAATTTTGACTCATATAAAATCGACATAAATACACTTTTGTGTCTGTAAATGCATTCCCGTAAAATAAAGTCGCCACGTAAATACAAAAGTTAAAACAATTTATCTCGGCATGATAACAGACATGTCAAACTGGTTGTTTTTGTTCTGCAATCAGGATTCGTCTTTCAACTCCAACCTGCCACCAAAAATATTTATCTCGCTAATAAAATTGACCAAGTGGCGATCAAACAAAAGATTTATTCCTTTATTCTTTATTCCTTTGAGGCGGTTACTTGTAACAGGGAAGCTGTGAAACGGAAAATGGAGCTTTATTGCGCTATTTACTGCACCATTATTAACCGCCAAGCTAGAAATTTCTTTTTTTAGTGAAGCATATTTTTTCAGTAATACCTACTATGAACTACGAGTAGATGAAAAGTTGGTTTAACTTTGTGCAAAAGTTGTTTACTGTAAGTTTCAAACTTGATCATAAAATTATATCTAATTAACTTCAGCGGAAGCTCGTCTAATTTCATCGCCCTGTTAAAGTTAAAATATCATAAAAATGAAACCATTTTAAATTTTAAACACGTTTAGTAAAGCGTGTTCGGAATTTTTAAGTAGAGATGCACTTTCAGTTTATATGAGGAGAGAATCGAACTGCTATCTCACAATGGAAGTTAAATAAAAACTTTACATTCAAAACTGAACTTGTTGCGATTAAAAATTTAACTTGAGAACTTGTGAATTTACAATTAAATTTTTCTTCTTTTCTTTACTGGTAGAATTGTAGTAAAAAAAAACAACTAGGTATAGAATATTTATTTACATTGAATAAATGCAGTTGAATTTTACGGTCCAACGGCAATGTTCGCCTGGAGAGATAACATATACTGCGAAATTTCTGAAAAGCTTTTTGACCTATTGTAAGACAATAAAATTGTGGTATTTGTGGTAATGATGATGACGTAACTGGGAGTCATTAACGTTGTAATAGAGAGCCTATGGATTGGCTCAGTAACTTGTGCGCACCCCGAGTTAGGGTAAATGACGTCAGAATGTGTGGCTTAAGCCGAATGAGGAATTGGCCGGTGAAAGAGACGGTGGTCAAAACAAGTGCTGTGTACGAGTACGGAGCCTGGATTGGTTTATTTCCAAGATGCCTGTTTGGTTGACTTCCAGAAAGTGGAATTGGTGGTTTTGTAGATTTCGAGCTCGTTTTTGCAAATCCAAGCCAGAAAACGGCGAGAATTAGCGTGAAATCGTCGTTTAGCATAAAAAAAGCGAATTTCTCTAAGAATTTTGATGATTTCGTGTAGATTTTTGCTGTTTTCTTGCAATTCAACTGTTGAATCTTGATAAAAATTGATGGTTTTGTAGATTTCGAGCTTTTTTTTGCAAATCCAAGCCAGAAAACGGCGAGAATCAGCGAGGAATCGTCGTTTAGCATCAAAATAAGCGGATTTCTCTAAGAATTTTGATGATTTTGTGAAGATTTCTGCTGTTTTCTTGCAACTCAGCCGTTGAATCTTGATAAAAATTGGTGGTTTTGTAGATTTCGAATTTTTTTTTGCAAATCCAAGCCAGAAAACCATCATGGATGGTAGATTTCCAGAAGGCGGGGGGCTACATGTTGGGCTGAATGGTTTACTTCCAGTGGACTGGATGGTTTACTTCCAGAGGGCCTGGATGGCTGGTTAATTTCCAGTACGCGGGTGGGTACGGTGATGGTTGACTTCGCCATACTCAAAGAAAGAAAAAGATGTCGAGATGTTACCAGGACAGGGGTCCCGACTAGCCGTTCGAGTAACTCCCAAGGGTCGGAGTAAGGACATGGGTGTCCTGCCGTTGCAGAAAATGGGGTCAGTGCCAGTAATTCAAGCCGCTATCCAGCGATGGGGGGCAGGGGGCAATGCTCCCCCAGTAAGTTATTCCATTATCAATGTTTGAGGGCGATAAGGCAGGTGGCATTATGTTTTGTTGCGAGAATTCCGTGACTTTCCAGTTGTGCTAAACCCGGACCTGACTAGATAAGGGTGTTCCGGAAGGGGTGAGTCAAGTAGCATTGTATTAGTAGTTAGAAGTACCCTTTCAAGAACAGAAATTGAGTAAAAATCGAATTTCCTTATAATCCAAATTTCAAAACTTCTAATAGATGCCCAGTAATTGCTATTTACATAAGAGTAACGAAAATGTTTCATTACTTTGAAGGAGACTATTGAAAGACGAGGCACTTTGTGTCGAGACATACAAACAACAAAAAATATAACCTTGATGAACAGCGTCGAAGTTCCCGGCGATGACGTTTCTAGGACGGCGACGGACCGATAAGGGTGCCCACAATGACGCAATTCGTCCAAAACCAAAAGTAAAAATACGAAAGGGAAAGAAAACGACGAAGAAAAAGAAGAAGACGAAGGGCGGCGTCAGAGAGGATGAGACGTGGTGTTGTGATCTGTCAAATTTGGTGACATTTGAGTTGAAGTATCTATTTTCTTGCGAAAAATAGTGTCTAACAAGTGTTTAATCTCTAGAACAACGTGGTGGAATCTGACCGTTTTAAATTTGATTTAATCAATCGTACCATCCTATTCTATTACTTCATATCAATTGATAGTGTGGCCCCTATTTTAGAGTCAAAGTTTTAATTGTTGACATTTTCTGGTTTTCAAAGAGTGGACTGTAAGCGGATGAAAATGCTTGCGCCAACGTTAGAAAAAGCAATTTCGCTCTTTATTTGCTCTGTACCAATGTGTAAATTGACATTTAAGGTTTCACATGAGGGTCATTATTTTGTTTAAAATTTTAGAGCATAAACTATAGAAGAGAGTTTAATGGTTACAAAGGAATACTGTAAGTTTCACTAGTTTCACTATTCAAAAAAGGTAGACCTAATGATTGGTGAATTTCAGGCCACATCTTTCTATTTGATAGTTGGGTTATTGCAAATTCTGTTTGGTGTACATTTGCGATATCCTTAAAAAAGTGATCACTTTTGTAAAGGGAAACATTTTTGGAACCGCCTAATTGCTTCAGATTTTAAAAAAGCACTATTAACCCTTATAATACCAAATTTTTTTTGTTACAATTGCTACCAGTGGGGTCTATAGTGACCCCAATGCTTTTCATTAAATAACGAAATAATAGTTGTATAAATTTATTTTTGATTATATTATAAACACAAAAGTTATTACATAAACATAAATCTTTTACAAAATTATATTTTTTTATGAAAAATATTAAATAACCACAATTTTAAGAGTCATTTGATTTACACTGAACACAAATAAACGTGTGGTGGTCATTACAAACGAATAGATTGCAACTTCCGCACTTTTTGGTGTGTTTTTTGTCCAAATTTCGGGGGCACTTCCAGGATTGAAGCAAAATTGAAGCATTTTTTTCAGTATCAACTAATTCTTTTCCTAGTTGCATGAGAAATTGTCTTCGCTTGTATCCTTTTTTATTTTGCCAATCTTTGTTCAGATGACACCATATAATATAATATAAGCATTCATTGCCCTAATGTCAATCATGTCATAAAATATTGCCATAGGCCATCTTCTTGTTTGCCTTTTGACGGTGTACGTTCTAACAAGCTTGTCTATAGTATCTACACCTGACTTTGTTTTATTGTAAACGTTAATAATTTCCGGCTTCTTTTTGTCGTCTTCGCAAATTTCTCCACTGTCATGCATAGTTGAAAGCAAGGTAACAATTATGCCTTTCTTTGGACAGCAGGATGCTAACATGACTTTTTCTTGGTAACCAAATTTTGTCGAATATAGGCTCCTCCCATTAGTAGTAACCAATTCCTTAGAAAGTTCTGGTTTATTTGTTCAAATTGTACCAAGAAGAGTTACATTTTTTTCCAGTTCTCTTGCAAGATCAAGACTTGTAAAAAAATTGTCTGTGGTTACATTTCTCCCTGATTTTTCCATTATTTTTATCATCTCTAAGACTACTCTCTTACCCTGGTTGCGTTCACGTTGATCTTCCGTTTTACCACTGTATATTTGGCAATTGTAATAATTATTTTTGGCCTCATGAATTGTAAACGTCAAATTAACATTCAATTGACATCTTCGGAAACACTAGATTTACAAGCGCCCTGGACGTTTACACACGCCGTGCTGTAAAAATTGCCCAAATCGTCTGCTCTTCACATGCGTTTATAAATTAAAATCACTTTACCGTAATGAAGATTGATCACTAAAGTGGAATCTACCTAAATTAATATCTCAATTAAGACAATATTTCTATTTTTAAAGTAATATTAAAACGTTTTTTATACAGCGCCATCTTGTGTACTTTTTGTGCACCAACTACAAAATTGACAGAATTGACCATGATATAAAGATTTCTAAGATATGATACTCAGGCAACCCGAACGCGTCCAGCTCGCGCAGTGACGTCACTCGGAGAGTAGCAGTTGTAAGAATTGCCATTGTACGGTGCTTAAAAGCAGGAATAAAAGCGTTATATTCGTGTGATTAAATAATATTATTAACAAGATCAAACGAACTTACCAAGTGAAGTTCGATCTTGATTATGCTATCATCTTGCACAACGACATCATTAGAATATAGGTAGTACCCCCATTCTCTCCATAACACGCACGATATTTAAAGTAAGCAAATTCAAAATTCCCGCCACCCACCCTGTTGGTAGGCCTGCTTACTGGCGGTTCTGTCATTATTTTAAAGTCTTCGATGTCGCAACTTGGGAAGATCAGGGTTGCATCTTTTTGAAGATGCAAAGGGTGGGAGTGATGTCGTTGTGCAAGATGATAGCATAATCAAGATCGAACTTCACTTGGTAAGTTCGTTTGATCTTGTTAATTATGCCACTCATCTTGCACTTCGACATCATTAGAATATAGGTAGATGTTTAAAGTACGTTGCGACTCGACTTTTATTTATTCCATTCTCAATTTAAAACTGGAATAAATATCGGTAAACGTAAAAGATGAAAATAAACTATGTCAGTGTCACCAATGACAAGGCTAACCTAATATAAACGTATGTTAGGGATAATTTAAAACAACTTTAGCAAAAGAACCACTTCTATTTTACATAATAGAACGGTTATAATGCCGCACACAACGGATTTTTGGACCATCTTAAGAATAGTCCTTTCCTAAAGGCTCTAGCGGCATTTGCCCAGAAAATAGAGGCGTCAACACCTGCTGTTTCCAAGACATCCTTTATGGCTCGACTAATTATAGCAAAGGAGGCATTCTTTTGGAAAGTTGGAAAAAAGACGAAAACAAAACGTCTTATCTTCTCCGTTTGGTGAAGTGCAAGCTTCAATGTTAAAAAACAGAGAGATATGTCTGCGTTTACCTGTGATCCTCACCTAATTTAGGAGTAAAAAGAAAGGCCAAAGCCGAATTGAAACTGTTAAGACTCCCGTACGAAAATCCGTCTTAAATTCGTATGTCAGAAAAGGACAAAACATTGTCTACTGATTTCACTATAAAGTTTAACGGAAAAGTGGCTCCGTGACTACATTTCTTCCACGCCACGCCATTGTTTGTATGTTGAACTGGAAATAGAAGCTACCATTTTGTTAATGCAAGTATCCCCCTGGACTCCTAAACAGCCATGGCATTATTTAAAGAGCTTGCATAAGAAGCAAAGAGCCATAGTTCTTCTGCTCACAAACTGTGAATCCTTCTGGATAATTTAGAAAGTAATGGAAATTGAATACCACCCATCCTATTTATATTAACAGCGGCGGTGGCGTTGTCAAGCCTTAATAAACTTTTGCATGACGTGATTCGGAAGCTAACCACCTTAGACCAAAAGGTGCTAGGAATTCAAGATAATGGAAGTGACACTTCTTTTTCTTCATCCAATATCTAAACGCCCGTTGATTTCCATTTACAACTCACCAGCCGGTCCGCGAGGCATCAGAGTAAGTCTCAGTTGAAAAGTCAAACGACTTTATTTGACAGTCTGATAGAGAAACTTTAAGCTGCCACTTAAGATAATCTTCTGTTAAAGAAGGAGATAAACAACATGCGAGCGTCATATTTATCTCAAAATTGTTGAAGGGCTAAACCTTCGCATTTTCCATATACCTTGTATTAAGCCAGCCATACTGTACAGCTGTACAGACGGGTGTACAATCTAGTATATTCTTTAATTGTGCAAGAAAGTTTCTTTGAAAACTCTAGCTCTAACTTTGATCCTCTTTTCCGGTTGCAACTCTACAGTCATTCGTTCCGAATTCAAAGAATTCCTAAAAATTTTCACGACCTTGCAGGATGGACTTGATTTTTTAATATTAATAAGAAATCTGAAAGATTCTAGCAGTCTTGGAGATACCAGAGCAAGATTCATCGTGTCATCAAAGAGCAATAAGTCATCTTATTATAAAACTGACAAAGAAGAACAAGTTTTTAACTTGTTGAACAGCTAAGAAGCCAACGCTAACCTAAAGGGTAAAGGCGAATATTCATAGTTTTCCATTTAAACAAAAGCGAAGAAATCGCCTATCAGTGTGAATAATCAAACAAAGAAATATGCAACCATTAGATCAATTGAAGCTAAGAAGCAACTTAGGGCAAAGACCTAATGCTTAAGTGTTTTAAATTTAAAATTCGTCGCTGAGAACCATTAGGCTTACAGACTGTAAAACAGTAGTAACGAATTGTACTTCAACTGGTTTGGTTTACTTGGTTATAAATTTATAACACCCTTCTTTAGTAACATTAACTGCGACCTACGTCGCTTGATTTTCTGAGAAAGACATCAATCTTTCAGCAGAAGATGACCTTGGTGTAAAGGATTAAGAAAAAAAAAAAAAAGGATTTTAAAACCCCAAATCAACGACAAATTTGTCTAGTTGCTGGTGATGGACTGTCAAGCATCAATAAAAGACTGCAATCGTTCGGCAAATCTTACAGTGGAGGCCGCCACTGCTAATCTCAAACTTCCGTGACTGGTCTTCTGTGGTTCGGATCGTTTAAGTTGTGTTTTCTTGGGTAAAAATTCTTCGTCCATTTCTGATTGGTGCGCCCAAACGGGATGACCAGTGCTGGTATGAACCTCGGCAGTTTTAAGGACGCCTTGACAAAGTCAGATCCCTTGGAGAGGCCGTCTTTTCAAGTGTTTTTGTTTCCTAAAAAGTCGTTCTTCAAGATTATTACCAAAAAAGGGAACGAGATTCGACTTTTTAACGTTTGAGAATTAATTCTAAACGGAAAGCAGATTTGAGTGTAATTAACATTTGCCAAAGGGCGAACTGCATCCGATAATCATCCTATAATCTGCACATCATTGTCGCCCCCCCCCCCCTCCTTTTGCAAAATGTGGTATAAAACCGTTTGATATCGAAGAGGGCCGCCCCATCTGAACTTGAAGTCCAGCTTAACGAGTGTCGCTATAGATTACCCTTTCAGGGTCACAGACGACTGATTCTGGATTGGATTTTTGCGCGTTGAACAAAGGACAATTACCATCCAATGGGTATTTGGGACCAAAGTGGAGCGAGATACAGAAGGCAAACCTTGTGTTAGAATAGAGACCCAACGCGCCGACAAATTTGCATGAACAGGATCACCCATCGTTGACGCCCCAACTGGCATCTGCACAAGAAGTGACCACACTTTTTGCTCTAAACAGGCGCATCCTCGGGCTCACCTCATCCGTTAGGATAGTCTCAGTAACGTACCGCAACCAGGATAACCCGCAAATTGCAACACAATTCTCTATAAGAAAGCAACTCTGAAGAAGATAATCTCAGTAACGTAAAACGTATTCCCCAATCAGCAGGGAAATCAGCAATTTTTCATAAGAAAACACAACAGTGAAGAAAGGTCACCTTGTTCAGACAACGCTGCTAGGGCATACGAAAACATACACCGCAATCAGCAGAAAACACTGCAAGTTGTAATTCTCCCTAAGAAGACGCAAATCAGACAAGGCTGCAAGCAAATGAAAACGTACACCGCAATCAGCAGGGAAAGCAGCAATTTTGCAGCGCAATTCTCCATAAGAAGGCAGCGCAACGTGAAGAAAGGTCACCTCAGACAACGCTGCTAGGTCATACAAAAACGTACACCGCAACCAATAGGAACACCTGCAAGTTGCAACGCAATTCTCCATCAGAAGAAATGAAAACGTACACCGCAATCAGCAAGGAAAGCAGCAATTTTTCAGCGCAATTCTCCATCAGAAGAAAGCGCAACGTGAAGAAAGGTCACTTCAGACAACGCTGCTACATACCTCTTTTTCTAGGCGATGAAATTTCTAATCGAGTTCGCCGTTGTCTCTCGTTCCTGGAGACCCATTGCGACTCGAACTGTGGCCACGATGTCTACTGGAAAGGTATACGCACACGTACATCGCGACCAACAGGATCACCTGCAAGTTGCCACGCAAATCTCCATAAGAAGAAAGCGCAATTGTGTTCTTTCTCAGTTTCTAGGCGATGAAATTTCTGATCGAGTTCGCTGTTCTCTCGGGCTCCTGGGGACGGACTGCAACTCGAACTGTGGCCACGATGTCTACTGGAAAGGTATACGCACACGTACACCGCAACCAACAGGATCACCTGCAAGTTGCAACGCAATTCTCCATCAGAAGAAAGCGCAATTGTGTTCTTTCTGGGACGAGCCTGGAGTCAAGAAAGTCCGAAGAGTGTCGTCAAATTCCTGAAGACGCCGCAACATAACCTCATTTTCTAGGTGATGAAATTTCTGACCAAGTTCGCTGTGCTCTCTCGCTCCTGGGGACGGACTGCAACTCGAACTGTGGTCACGATGTCTTCTTTTACGATATTTTCCCATTGCCTAACGTTTGTTGGCTAATTTCTTCAAAACTCGGGAAAAAAACGTGAACGTGTTATGGCACGAAAATGAAGAATGACAGAACCGCCAGTAAGCAGGCCTACCAACAGGGTGGGTGGCGGGAGTTTTGAATTTGCTTACTTTAAATATCGTGCGTGTTATGGAGAGAATGGGGGTACTACCTATATTCTAATGATGTCGAAGTGCAAGATGAGTGGCATAATTAAAAACAATGTTTAACGCAACATCGATTTAATTAAAGAACAATTCAAAATTCGTTTTTCATTGTAAGGCTGAATAAAGGCAGTTTAAACAAGTAATTGTCGCTTGTGAATATTTTGTTGAAATGAGGTAATACTTTATTAAGCATTCGTCAGAATCAAAATCATTCAAAAGAACTAATCAGGGGTGTGATTTTTTTCGGTATGTAGAAAAAAAATATTTTGGTTTTGGATTAATTATGGTATTTTTTGCATCTCCTCGAAAGCATAATGCGAAAAAATTTTCAAATTAAAATTGTCAACATGACATGTCATACTCCTTTTAATCTGCAGAAATTGGTAAGCCATGCTGTACTTCTTTACCCTCATTTCAAAGATCATAAAAAATCAATAAATTAAATTTGAAAAAAGTTTTATCAAGTCAGAAAAAATAAATCAGAAGCTACAAAACAAACTTAATTCAAAATTAATTAATAATTTTCACAAATTTCTTTTTCCTTTTTATCTTATCTCTTCTTTCTTTTAAAACTTAGTTTTTTAATTCTAAAATATTTTCTTAAGTTTATCATTTTCGCTTTTAAGTAAATCTACGTTTGCTGTCAAGTCATTTTCGAAGTCTGTGTTCACGCTATCGAAATAAAAAGCAAAGTTTATCTGATTATTTGACAACACGCCAAAACATGCAAACACAAAAATGATTTCTAAAAAAAAAAAGATTTTCCTTATTAAGTAAAAGTGTTAATATTGAAGTTAAAGGCACATTGTTAACAAACGTTACCGTCGTGTTATGATCGATCTTAAGTTCCCTATAAAAATTTGATTAAAGTAAACAGAAAAAACAATAAAGAATACAACCATAGAAGAATTGTTTGATTAATTACGACAAATAAGGGCCTCATATTTTGCATAAATGAAAAGAAATTAAAATAATGTAAGAAAATTATTAGCGATGAGTTACCGACGTACTCCGCTTCAATTATGTTTTTCACAAATTTGGCTTGATCTTTTTTGCACGCTCTTTCTTCCCTGTGCTGTTGAAGGTTTGCGTGATTTTCCTTTGAGAAAAAATAAAGAACAGCTTCGTTTTTTAATTTTCTTCCCTTTGGTAAATAATTTAACAGTTCGTATTTTAAGTTTTTTTCATAGTCCTCTGCACAGAAATGTTTTGGACATATTCTGGCATTTTGTACATTAAAAGAATCAGACCGACAACACGAAATCACCCACAATTATCTCGTCACACTGCCACTATTGCAACTAAATATAGAACAACGCATTTTAGTATTAATTAATGTTATTTTATTAACAAATTAACTTAAAGATATAATGCAGAAAATTTGAAAATCGTTAAAAGCTGGAAACAGGATAAATACAGATTCCAATAAGACAAATTCGTGCCTTACATGTGACCTAACAACTCAGTCTACTCTCCGAGTGACGTCACTCCCCACTCCGTAGATGCGCAATATCATACCTTAGATTTCATTATACCATGGAATTGACAGATGATGAAATTTACAAATGTCAGATGTGACAGTTCTCATGAATTTTAAAAAATCCAATTATTTAAATTAAAATTTTTCGGCCAAAAAGTTTAATACAACTCTTGTGCGTTAACCATTTTACAGCGCTCAATCATTAAAGCACTCCGGCTACGCCGTCGTGCTTCAAACTGATTTCGCGCTGTAAAATGTAAGTTACCACACGCGACTGTAATACTTACATTTTATTACTTTAAAAATAGAAATATTGTTTTAATTGAGATAAGAATTTAGGTAGATTCCACTTTGGTGATCAATCTTCATTATGGTAAAGTGATTTTAATTTATAAACGCATCTGAAGAGCAGACGATTTGGGCAATTTTTACCGCACGGCGTGTGTAAACGTCCAGGACGCTTGTAAACCTAGTGTTTCCGAAGATGTCAATTGAATGTTAATTTGACGTTTACAATTCATGAGGCCAAAAAGCAATTTCCGTCTTTATTTGCTCTGTACCAATGTGTAAATTGACATTTAAGGTTTCACATGAGGATCATTATTTTATTTAAAATTTTAGAGCATAAACTTTAGAAGAGAGTTTAATGGTTACAAAGGAATATTGTCTGGCCACCATAAACTTTACTGTTCTGCAAGTTTCACCATTCAAGAAAGGTAGACCTAATGATTGGTGAATTTCAGGCCACATTCAATTTCTTTCTATTTGATAGTTGGGTTATCGTAAATTCTGTTTGGTGTACATTTGCGATATTCTTAAAGAAGTGATCACTTTTGTAAAGGGAAACACTTTTGGAACCGTCTAATTGCTTCAAATCTTAAAAATGCACTATTAAAGTGATACAATTTTGTTAAACTTCTTTGCAATGGGAAGTTCTGTGCTGACAACCGCACCTCGGAATGAATCCTAAGAAAACATATTTCCTACACTAAAACAACATGAAATGTTTGATATGTGTGGTATAGGCGTATTCAAATTCAGCAACTCAAAATCTTCAATGGTTGAGGTAGTTAGAATTTACCCAAATACCAATTGAACAGTTAATAGTTGACTATGTAAACATTAAAAGTTTTGCTAAATTCTCCATGTGTTTCACTTCTAACCAGAACTACGTTGACAGCTTAAACATTTCAGTTATACGACTGTGGGCCACGGAAATTTTATAATTTCATTGTCAATAACTAGAAAAGAAATCCACAAAGCGGCATTTTTTAATTTGTATGAGAAATCAGAGGTGACTTGATAAAAATCTTTTTGAAACACGGTGTAAGTATATGAATTAACTTAATCCGATTTTAACGGACAACATAAAAAAATTCTTTAAATGATGGACGCCAACACTCACATTTTTTATACGCTCACGAAAGTTTACCACAACCACAATTATTAAGAATCTAAGTTGCAATTTAACTAATTTCTACACGAAGTTTCAAGTAATAATAACATCGAAAAAATTGACTCAACTCGAGACAGTCCCAAAGGACAAACTGCAATAGTATATTGTATAACAAATGTTGAAAATGGAAGATTTCACACGAGTTTTGCCAATTAACGAGTGTGAAATCGAATTTTCAACACGTGTTGTACACGATATTTTTCCGACGACCACAAAAATCGCAGAGTTAATATTTATTTTTTTAATTAAAGTTTATGGTTTACGCGCTTCCACTTGCTAATAACGGTGCAAAAACACGTCAAGTTATCTTTGGTCAAGTTAAAACTTAAAATGTCATTCGGCAGAGCACCTAGGCGCGGACAAAATAATTATGCCGTTGCGCCGAAAATTAGATACCGATAATGCCCGATCTGCGTCAACCTGTGTGCAATATAAAAACACACAGTTGTCGGCCAATCAGAGATCTCAAATTTTTCATTGCACACGGGTATGCGCTTCGTTCGTCTTCGCACTGAAATTGTTTGCAATTTTAAATTTTCACTACGAGAAAACTGTATGAAATGTGGCATATTTTATAGTGTTCGTCGGAAAAACTAATTATATACGTTCGTTATATCGTTGTAAATAGGACAAGTTGTGATTCCTTGGAAAAGATTTAAATTTAAATATGTCGCCTGTCGTCGATTGATATTCTCGATCTTTTTCTCCAGCTGCAGTTCCTGAATTGATTGACCGTACTTTCTCAATGCATTTTTCATAAAGTGCACTCTTTGGTAGAATCTAAGATTTTTCTTATTTTCTTCTTAGCTGTGACTAACTCCTCAAACAGCAAAATATTCTACACCCACAGGTTTAGGACCTTTCAAAAAGCGAGTGAAGATTTCTGTTTATTTCACTAAAAAAGGGCAGATGAGAAAATTAAAAATAATGGTGTAATTATTGTATTTTATTTCCGGTTATATACACATTACAAAACGTTTTTGTTTACAGTTGTAGCAATAATAATTGAACATGGAAAATTAAACTTTACTTATTCCTCTTTAAACATTCAGTTCAGCTGCATTTGGTTATCGAAATTTTATGTAAAATTTAAACTATTCACTTGCTTTCATTGTTCAGTTGCTCAAAACGTGATAAAATAAAAATGCAAAGAATTGTAACTCTTAGTATGTTCTGTTGTTAGGCACCATTTGGAAACTATTACACAATGTAAAAAATATTATTTTCTGAAACCTGAGCTTTCGCTCTATACAGTACTTTTGTACAATAATCGTACTATAATAACAAATCCCTAACCATATAAAACATGAAATTAAAATGAATTTTCAAGAACCTCCGACTAGTATATTTCAAATCAAGTTGCTTTTACTTCGAAGTTTTCTTCAAAACTCATGGTAACATCTATTTTATCTTAGTCAAACGCTTATTGTTAAAACTACTCACCTTTTTTTATTTAAAATGAAACACATACAAAATAGTGAAGAATTATTTACATATCTCTATTTCTCTTCAATGTAAACTACTATTTTCGGCCTGTTAAACAAGGGCAAAAATTTCTGCTACAAAAATGCCTTCAGTTCACCGCTAGGTGGTGCACAGCCAGTACAAAGTCTTCAAAAAGTACACATATCGTTGAAACTTAAACTTAAAAATCACCAAAACTTTCTAATAGTTTATAACTACACACGTTTTTCTCACTTTAAAACGTGAGCGCGAGCTAACATAATTTAGTGTAGTATAAAATTACTGTTATAAAACGGCGTTCTTTCCCAAATTTTAAATATAAATTGCATTAAGGCTGTTTGACACGATCACATTTTTCTCAAATTTATACGAATAAAAATTTGAGAATTTTTCTTTCAAATTGACGTTCAAGATTTATCACAAAATTAATGCAGAATAATGTTTCCTGTTTTTTAACCTCCAAAATCAGCAGTTTGGGGATTTATTCTCTTCACTTAGCGCATTGTTACTGCGCAGAATTGTGAAATTATTTGTGAATTTTTAGAACATGTTTAAAAAAAAATTCGCAAACATTTTTGCAAAAATATTTTCTCCAATTTCACTGTTTGTCACGAGAATATTTGTTTGAAAATAAATTCTCAAATTTTTATTCGTAAAAATGTATTCGTAAAAATTTAAGAAAAAATGTGATCGTACCAAACCGTCTTCAGATTGAAAATAAAAACTAAGATATTTTTACCAGTTATGTTAAAAAAGAAATTCCGCAAAAAATCAAAAATCGCTAAAAATTACGCTTGTTAGATATCGCGATGACAATCGAACCGTGGTAAAAAATTTTTGCTTCAGACTGTGGAGCTTGATCAACCATAACACCATAAGCGTATGCAAAACTTTAAATTTTTGTTTTTGAAATTCAAGACGATTTGAGGGGTGACCAAAAGTGTTGCCGGACGATATTGCTGTTACAATTGTCGTATATAAACCCTAGACTCCTATTATTTAAAAAGTAAGCACAAACAATAGGTAAGTTTATTTATTAAAAGAGCAGAGTTTATCTGAAAAGCAGCTTTAAACAAATAAGTTGTTATTTTTTAGAGAGACTTTAAATATGTACTTATATTATTTTTGTAGCGCCTATTTATTAAAATTAAATATTGTTGTTTTCATATTCAAATTATTTTGCAATACTCGATGCAGCCGTCATAGTTTAATTTGCAAAATTCAAAAGCCCAAACAATGTTTTTAATTTAATTTAGCTACACTTTAAAAACAGCCAGGTAATATAAATTAATAGTGGTAATGTTATAGATAGTTTTTGAAATATTTTAATTACACATCTATAAATATTTAATTAGTATATTAAAAACATGTCAGTTTTAATATTTATTTTCCATGAAACATTTGTTGCGTTTTAAATTTGTGGGAATGGCAATATTTCAATTATTGTGATTAAATTTTGTTTAAAATTTAACAAAAGGTGAATAAACACAGGGCGCTCATTTTATCTGTTCACTTTTTTATGCAGGCATCACACTCACAAACCACTTCGTTTTATTTTTTTATAAATAAATCGTTGTGATATTTGATATTAGTGAGACCTCTTACTATCATTATTCATTAAAAAAAAATGTTTTAAGTGAAGTTGCCTGTTTTATGCATCATGTGTTGCTTACACAAAAAAAGAGCATTAACAGATAAAATATACACTCTGTATATGTTTTTAAAAATCTGTGCTATTACTAGTTGTAATCACCACACATGTAAACACTTGACCTTTCTAATAATGAGGTTTTTCTTTATTTTCTTTCCTGGGTGTGTCAACAGTGTGGAAAGATTGGCTTTAAAAAGAAAGGTTCAAGTGAGAGAAAATATTTGATGGAGCAGGGCCGACATTCCAAAAAAAGAAATAGATTTTTCACCAAATACGAAAGGGATGAAATAATACCTTCAGTGTTAAAGAACGGTTTCATAGATAAAATGAGTTTTATGTGAGTTTTTGCAAAATATATGATAAGGGCTATGCAGGGTTGGAAATGCAGAATGGAATGAAATTAATAAAGCTTTATTGTGAGCTCAGATTTGCATCAAGTATTGTAGAAACCTAACAATAACTAGCAGTAAAAAAGCAAGGAGTGGTTGAGTCATATCGAAATTAATCTCGGAGCTTTCGAAGGAAAATTTATAAATTCTTCTGCAAAAGCAGGGCGAATTGAAATATAGATTATTATTTTTCCTCAAGCTCAATACAGAATAGTATTTTAGAAAATAAGTATAGTATAACAATGCGGTCTGAAAAGTTTACAGACAAAGCTACATACCTATTTTAAGTGGCATTGAAGTAAAAGAATTTTCTCAAGTTCTTTGCACACATGTAGAATAGGAATCAACAGGTAAAACTAACAGAAATTCTACGTGAAGTTAAGGAAAAGAACACTTCTTATTTTTCTCCAAAATTTATATTGTGATTATTTAGGTGACTTAAGAACCTGGACAATGCCAATTTATTCTTAAGTGGCCATTTTTGTTGGTCAACGAACTCATGATTCATCTTTAAGGGAATCATAGCTCAGGCAAACCTTTCCTTAACAACTTCTTTGTGGTGGCATGAGTCCGAGTTTCTTCCTACACAGCAATTATTGTCTCTTATCTCTTCTGACGTAAACCTTCCTTTTGTTAAGAATTTTATTACAGCCCAATATTCAGTTTTTGCTGTATACTAAGATTCCATATTTTTTATGTTCTTACTCGTAACTCACTTTCGTAAATGTTGGCACTAACTAAGAATTATTATTTTTGTTCGAAAAATTCCATTACTCCATAAGAAAAATAAACTTTAAAAGCAATGTTTCAAAATAGCGCGTTACTAACTTGTCAGTGCAAGCAAAATTCCCAATATTATTTAAAAGTACCGGCAAGTTCACTGAATTGCATTACCATGTTGATGACGTCAAAACGTTCGCACTTTGGCGCAAAGTTTGAACGTTTGCATTGGACCAATCAGATAACAAATGCGCGCCACCACACTTTGTACGAAATACATTTACTATTAATTGCTTGCCAAATCTATAAAATTGTAAACGATATTTGTTGATTTTTGATGACATTTTAGTTTTAGTTTGACATCAACTTAACCCTTGTATAGAAATGTGCTAAACAGAAACTTTAAATTATTTTTCAATAAAAACGGTGGGGTTTGTATTTTTTGCTCTATAATTTAGCCATTTGGTGGAGTTAATACACAGCTCGAAAATAGCAATCTGTCTAAAATTGATTGCTACAATACATACTTAAATTGTCAGAGTTACGAATTTTAGTGCGAAATGATTTGTGTTTTTGGTTCTATAATTAAATGATTTTGTGGAGTTCATTCTTAGCTTAAAAGTAGCAATATGTTTAAATTTTATTGCTACAAGACTCAAAATGTCGAATTGCGGATTTTAGAATGAAATCTGCCCAAATTTGATTGCTATGTATAACACTAAAATTGTCAGGATTAAGATTAATTGACGCCTCTGGGCACATGAGAAAATATTAGGTCCTTCCAAAAATGGATGCTAATATCTTTGATTGATTTCTTAGTTCTGCTTTAATTTTCAGATTTTTTTTAGATTAGCTTCACATTCTCCAAAATCTTTTTGAATTTTTCTGAAACTCTTTCTATCGATTCTTTTTGGATTCTTTAACACTTTGGCTACCATGTGAGTCACCGGTGCCTCACCAAGTTGAGTTACCTAGGAACCAAACGATTGAAGATTTTTTTAACTAAACCTCCCGTACAGACAGATTCCATCATTTTAAACTTTTATCTTTGCCAAGAGGGGGAGCAGCATAAAGTAGCAGCCAATAGAAATCTATAATCCACTCAATAGCCAATTTTTTGACAATGTATCACCGGTGATTCACATTGTCCATAAGTGAACTCGGCTGAGGGTATCACCGGTGACTCACAAAGTATGCTGCGGCAGATTACCAAAAAATGGCCATGGTAGCCAAAGTGTTTTAAATAATCGGTAATTATTTTGCTATTAATTCAAGGATTTTTCTAAGATTAATATTTTGAAAGTCAGATTATTTACGTAATCTTTAGATTTTTTTGAATTTTCCTTTCAACTGTCTTCTTTTACTCATTCTTCAATTTAATTCAATTTAAATTTGTTTAGAGACTTTTATTTGTCTGGATTATAATTATTTTCTTTTTACATCCTTCTTAAATTTTTAATTCTGGTTTAATTCCTATAAAGTTTTCTTTGAATTCCGTAGATTTTTTTTATTTACCTATACAGTATTTTTATATTTTCTTTAGATTCTTCGTGGATTCTATTAAATATTTTTGGACCGTCCTTAAATTTTTTAAATACTGCCTACTTCTGTACTTGTACTTTGGATTCTGTTTGGTAATTTGGGCCTTGCATTTTTATAGACCAGTGATTCTTCTATTTTATTTTCATGAATTTTCTAAGATTCTTCGATTTCTTTTTCTTTCTATGTTTTTTGCGATTCTTCTAAATAATAATTAAATTCCATAGAATTTGTATTTATTACATTCTTGAATTTATTTAGATTCTTTATAGATTTTCGAAATTTTGGGTTATTCTTCATGTTTTTCTCGGATCAATTAGATTTCTTCTAATTTTTTTTCTAATTCTTTTTGGTTTTTACCTAAAATTATATCTCGATTCCCATGAAAGTCTCTAGTTTGTTTTAGATTTTAGAATTTTTATCGTTTATAATTTTTGTAGATTTTCCTTAATTTTTATCTTTCTTTTGTTTTTATATTTTCTAGCGCTTAATTCTCATCGATTTTTCTTTGAAGTCTTGAATCTTGATAATATTGTTTTCAGATTTTTTGTTAATTCTATCTTTGTGATTTTAAATTGTAACTAATTTTACATCGATTTTCCAAGTATACTTTAGATTATTTTGGTCTTTTTGGGGTCTTGAATACCCATCAATAATTATTGATTTCGCATTACATTTTATTTTGATAAATAAAAAATGTTTTTTATATTTTCTTTAGATTGTCTTTGAATACAACTTGATATTTCGCCTCTGACTACACGTAGTCTTTGTAAATACCCACACTGATTGAACGTTTGACTCATGAGCGTAGGCATAAATGGGATCAGGGGACATGTATTATTTGCGTTTCGTTAAAATGAAGCATTAATCAACTCCTATTTATTTTGTAGCACTAATTGGCACTCTAAATACGCCAATACGCTACATAAAAGCCATGTTTTACTTGTTTAAAACAAATTTGTTTTATTGTCAAATGCCGCCACATGATTGACCAAGTCTGTTTTAACATGTTGGCGAAAAATACAATTGTATTACAACGTTCCTTCTAAAATCAAGAATTAATTAACATCGACATGAATCACCCTGTATTAAATTGATTGATTGAGTTTCAATGAAATACAATCAACTCCTAAAATATGACTTTCCTCACATCATCAATTTCATTTTATGCATTCCAGAAATGTTTAATTGTGGTTGCTTTGAAGGGTGCGTTCGTTTATTTGTTCCGTAATGAGACCAGGGCGAAAGAAGTACGTGATCACATGATGTCAATACGTTGAAATATGGTAATTTCGTCACTGCCTGTTAACATGTAATCAACTAATAAACGAACGATTATTATAAATGACAATCTGCGCATCGAGCGAATAAACGAACATGCCAAAATTAAATTTTAATTGGTAAAATAAATTAGGCAGCTTAAATGTTATGCATATAACATAACATCAGTTTACTAAATTCAATATTGCAAGTATTAGTTTTAGTTAATTTGGAATTAAATTTAATTGGGGCTCAGTATGTTTTGCTATTTTTTAAGTTAATAGTTTTAGCAGTTGAGAACTAAGATGAAAGATTATAATTAACTATAGACTAATTAAAACGTGATTGAACATATAATGGGATTTTCATAACTTCTCCAGGCGCAGGATTAGAAATATAAGGATCCTGAAGAATCTGCTCTGTACTTGTAAACAAGTTCATTTGAAATTATTCTTCGTTATTGTCGCATGTTATCAACCGGCCAACTTTACGTACGATCTTTGCAACATTTGGATAAAAACTTGAAGGAAATGTAATTCTGCAAATTTCAACCCACTACATGTTGTTAAACCATAACTCAACAAAAACACCGGGATGAATTCAGGCGTAAACACGCTTTGATTATGTGAAACATGAAAAGCCTCGCTAATAGTAGATGATTGATGACAATTTTGAAAAGGGTGGAAAATGCATTATTATTTTTGTTTCGTAATTACTTTCAATTATAAATCATAATTAGTCATTTGAGTCTAATATGCTTTCCATTAAATAAATAGTTTTTTCAATATCATCTTATTATTGCCGACGATAGCTTGTAATATCCGTTCCGCGAAGCTGAAATTTATAAAAGTTTCATGTTGTTTTCAGATAGCACGACGTTTCCTGAGACACATCTGATCCATTTTAAAGGTAAGAGTTTTTTAATTATTCAGTTTGTGAGTAAATAGAGAAAGTGGAGTGTAATCGTTATTTACAGAACAAGCGCCGAAATAAGCTCATAGCAAAACGAGCGATAATGCGGCTCGACGGCGCCGGCGCGGCGCGGCATTGTGAGATTTTGTCGAAAGTGTTGTACATTATTTTTTATACAGTTTTTTCCATACTTATTATGTTTTAGTAATGTTATCATATGTATGTTGGCATTAATTTAGGCACTTAGCTCAAAATGTCAAAACTAGCCGAAAAAGGACAAACAAAACAACACGAAAGACATCAGCACAAAAAGCATAACCACAAATTAACTACTTGTGTTGCATTGGTTGCACCGGTAATGTCCAGTATTCGGACTGACTATTGCCATTTCGATGTGGAGGGCACTGTCTCTACAGCTTCCGTTGGCTTTCTTAAAGATTCTCATTTTATTTAACAATAAATAGCGGTACAAACGGATTTTCGATTATTGATTGTATTAAACTCCTGACTTAGAGAGGTGCCAATATTCCCTAGTGTGTAAGTTAAAATTAATTATAAATTTTTAAACAGAAAATATCGAACAATATCTTTGGGAATATGGTCTTTTTATATTAATAAATTCATCTTGGCATGTTCAGATATTTTATACATAATAGCATTTCTCATTTTGCCACTCTCGATTCTTGAAAACTACATTAAAAATAGTTTAAAAAAAATTCGTATTAAAAGAGAAGTCCCATGAGTTTTTTTACGCAATTTTTCCTAATTTATTTTTTGAATTTAATTTTTTACACCATTGCTCGATATTGCTTTGATTCCAAAGCAATTAAGGCATTCGAGTGCGAAAATAGCTCCGTTGCAACAGTAAATTAAAAAATAACACATTAATAAAAGGTTATATGCTATTTTTCCTACTTTGTGTATGTATTTCATTTTTTTTTAAACATTTTTTGATGTAACGTAGTAACGAAGTTATTAACGCATCCGATGCGGAAACAAATTGTTAACGCCCTCAAAACGAATGTGGAAATAGCTTTGTTACCACAGTAAATTAGGAAATAGTACAAATAAACTAATTTTAGAAAACTTGTATTAAAATACGAATCCAGGAAAGAACGTGTGCTTTTCAGTTTTAAAAACGGGTTTTTTATACCATTTTTTTCTAATTTGTCTATTACATTTTTTATTATTCTACGTTGCTATAGTAACGATACTATTACGAGCCTAATGTGGAAACGATTTATTAACCCATTCAAAACGACCTTTGTTATTAGAAAATTAAGAGATAATACATACAAGGTGTTTATAAATGTTTCTAGCATCAAGGGTGGCTATGATATGTCAAAGATATTTGCCGCTCTTTACAAATGTGGGTTTCGCATTTTCAACTGACATTTGCAGTTAACCTTAAACATGGAGCAAAGTAAGTTTTGAGAAATAAACTGTTCTAGTTGTGGTTTAAAACCTAAAAATCAAAAACTTGGACACAAAACTGTAACTAAAACGTCATTGACGTAAATAACATTACAAATAATTTTCAAGATATTTATATTCGCTATGAAAACAAAGCGGTAAAATAGTGTACGACAGGAATTCCAGAGCCACCTAAGGGTGCAAGAAACATTTATAAACACCTTGTACATATACCTACGTATTCAAATACGAGTTTTATAAAACGTGTATTACAAAACGAATTCAGCAAAAGGTTTTATGCTATTTTATTAAAACCAATTTGTTTTATAAAATTTTTTGACGTTGCTGTGGTAACAAAGCTATTGACGCAAATGAATGCGGAAATAGCTCTGTTACTACAACAAGTTAGAAAATAGTAGAAACTAGTTTTATAAAACTTGTAGTTTTAAAATACAAGCCCAGGAGAAAACAAGTGCTCTGTTATAAATAACAAGTTTTTTATGCTATTTTTCCTATTTTACATATTTATTTATTTATTTATTTCATTTTTTATTATTCTGCATACGTTGCTTTGGTAACAAAACATTTATAGGTCTGATCTGAAAACAATTTATTAACCCACTCAAAACAATATTTTCCTACGACCCCATATGAAAGTGACATTTTCCACACGGTTAAATGACTCCAAAAGTTGATGTTTTCGTACAACCATTTCCGAAAGTAAAAGTCACTAGTGTGATATGAATATATCCGCACAGACCTGTCAAAATTGACAGTTATTTTCAAATACCAATGTAAGTCCTGAATTTTTGTCTCAAATATCTAGACGATTCACTGTAAAACAACATGCATAATGATAAAAATGAATTGGTTAGGTCGTTTTTGACAAATCAGTTTTGACAGGTCTGTGCGGATATATTCATATCACACTAGTGACTTTTACTTTCGGAAATGGATGTACAAAAACATGAACCATCTAAATATGTGGAATACGTCACTTTTTTATGAGGTTGTAGAAAAATAACATTTAGAATAGATAAGAAATGAACTATTGTCGAAACTTATGGTTTCTTCCTGATGAAGAAAGGTCCTAGGAAAAATAGTGTACATAACTCGTCGGAAAGTGTTTTTCTTGCACTCGTGTACGGCTGGCGCCTCGTGCATCTACTTTTACCCTCGTGCGAAATTGGTCACTTTCCGTACTTGTTATGTAGTAGATATTTACATAACAAGTGCGGAAAGTGAGCAATTTCGCACGAGTGTAAATGTAGATGCACGAGGCGCTAGCCGAGTGCAGATGTTACACGAGTGCAAGAAAAACACTTTCCGACGAGTTATGTACACTATATTTCCTACGACCTTCCATCATCAGGAAGAAACCATAAGCCTTGACAATAGTTCATTTATTATCTATTCTAAATATCATTTCTTACGACCATGAGGTTTTATATGAATAAAAGTGACGTATTCCACATAGTTAGATGGTTGATGTTTTCGTACATCAATTTACGAAAGTAAAAGTCACTAGTGTGATATGAATATATCCGCACAGACCTGTCAAAATTGTCTTGTCAGAAACGACCTAACCAATTCATTTTTACCATTATGCATATTGTTTTACAGTGAATCGTTTAGATATTTAAGACAAAAATTCAAGAATTACATTTGTTTTTCAAAATAACTATCAATTTTGACAGGTCTGTGCGGATATATTCTTATCACACTAGTGACTTCTACTTTCGGAAATGGATGTACAAAATCATCAACTTTCGGAGTCATGTAACCGTGTGGAAAATGCCACTTTCATATGGGGTCGTAGGAAAATATCTATTTCCACATGGTTAAATATTTTCGTACATCTATTTCCGAAAGTAAAAGTCACTATTGTTATGGCAACAAAGCTATTAACGCATACAGGCAGAAACATTCTGTTAACGCATTTAAAACGAATGTGGAAATAGTTCTGTTTTCACAGCAAATCAGGAAATATACGTATATAGTATGTTAAAATATATGTATATAGTATGTTAAAAAGCGAGTTATATAAAACGTATATTAAAATACGAATGCTGAAAAAGACGAGTTTAACGCACAAGAGTTGTATTAAACTTTTTGGCCGAAAAATTATAATTTAAATAATTGGGTTTTTCAAAATTCATGAGAACTGTCACATCTGACATTTATAAATTTCATCATCTGTCAATTATGTCAATTTTGTAGTTGTTGCACAAAAAGTACACAAGATGGCGCTGTATAAAAAAAGTTTTAATATGACTTTAAAAATAGAAATATTGACTTAATTGAGATAATAATTTAAGTAGATTCCACTTTTGTGATCAATCTTCATTATGATAAAGTGATTTTAATTTATAAACGCATCTGAAGAGCAGACGATTTGGGCAATTTTTACCGCACGGCGTGTGTAAACGTCCAGGGCGCTTGTAAATCTAGTGTTTCCGAAGATGTCAATTGAATGTTAATTTGACGTTTACAATTCATGAGGCCAAAAACAATATTGCGCTTCTCCTAGGTCAAACAATAATTGTCATTTTTGGTAACAGCTGTATAAAAAAGACTGTTCAGACGTTAATTAAAATGTATCCGTGTCGAAAAAAAATAAGAAACGAGATAGGAGTTTATTTTTGCAAGAACTTGAGTAAATCACGTACTTTTTGAGTCGCAATGCTTTATTGTAAGCAATTTCTTCGTTAATCGCTGACAAACTAGCAACTATATTCATGTGCCGAATTTTATTTTTATACCTTTCAAATTATGTGCTAGTTTTGGTGGACCAAACTGATGAGAACAAACAATCGAAATAACTTCTGATAATAAAATGCTTATTATGTAAGTATATGTAAGACATTACTCAAAAGAAAATTGTCTTTTAGACTTTCTTACCAGCATTCATATTTATCGCATGTAAAAACTAACTTGAAATGCGAGACGAATTCTTTGGACATTGCAAACACGTTTCATATAATTCGTAAGGATCGGCCGAATCTAATTCCGTTGGTATTGTATTCCAAACGAGTCGGTCACTATGTGTTCTTAGGGTAGGCAAGGATTCCAAATTACATTACATTATGTAGTGCCATAATACCCCAGTGTGTTAGATACTGTGATAATAGTGACACAAAAACTGTTATGACCACTTTCTTATTCTCATCGAGGTAGTAGAAGCGGTAGTAACGAAAATATTATGCGAAAGTGGTATTGTGTTGTTTTTAAACCATAATTACTTTTCGTATCCATTATGTAAAAGTAGCATATCCACTACAAGCTTCTGATGTTTATGTAAATCCCTGAAGCAACTTGCAATTTCTAGAATTCTTAAGTTTATCGCGTTCGAAAGGCATAAATATCAGTGTAGTAGTGTAGTGCTTTTGATATAATATGAATTTACAGCCGCGAAATGGCATTTTCCTACAGTGCTAAAATTGATGCGTCGATGTGAAATTACGTGTTTCATACTATACTTTTTCTACGCGGAATTAAAAAAAAACCTTAATTTCATCTTGTTGCGCTACTTCGTAAAATATGTGCTCGTATTCCATCTTTGACATCAGAGTCAACAAATTATTAACAGCGCCAGCTGCATGTTCTTCAGCAGCTGCATGTTCTTTGTTGTAGCAATAAGGAAAACTCGACAAGTTGCAAGCAATAACAATGACTAAACAGAATTTCGTTAAAATTTTCATTGAAGAATTATTTTGTAAGTAGTAGAATTATTTAGCAGTAGTAGAAGACATAGGTCAATATTAATAACAAGTAGAACATGCGATGCTACCAAATTTGTAAGCAAATACTTCTACATTTATTAATACAGTTTTCAAAATTAGTCAGCAACTTCACCTCTGTGTCTTTTTTTAGACACAGATTTTCGTGTTAACTGATTTCCGAATCTGACATTTTTGGCGATAAACCACAACAAATTAAAATAGTATTTTCCTATTGGAGATAAACATCAAAAACACATCCTTATATCACCAACCACTGCTTGATAACTTCTTAAACGTTCGATAAAATAGCAGTACAACTTAAGTTACTATAGCATTTACTGCTAAGTATTAGCAATTGTTTATTAATAGAAATTTTAGTATGTACTAATTGCACTGGACTGACAGATACTTAAAAGTAGATGTAACTTAATAGTAAATATTTATAATATTTATATATTTATAAATTATTATTATTTTAATAGTAAATAATATTAATAGTTTTAATTGAATTTCCGTAAAGTTACGTTTAAAATAATATGAAATTTAATTAAAATGAGGCCATTCTCCAATATTTTATATTTACATATGTAGATTTTTAGTATATTTATAAACATAATATTAAACGCAAATCAGAACAAAACAGATGACTGTATGATGTGGCATTAGCCTCGTTATTTATGAATAATTAAATTTCATATGAAAATCTGGCCGTTTTGTAATAACAAGGTCCGTTGTTATTAATTTCATTACTATCCAAAAAACGAATTTTGTTGTTTAATGACATTTACAGCCATTTTTCAGCCTTGAATGAGTTTTTAATCGTTGGTAATAGAATTTATATAAAACATTATTCTAATAAAAAAAAGAGAAATTAAATTATCAAAATGGGTAGATAATATTTTAAAAATAATATGTGTATGCAGACACAGAAAGGACAAAAGAGCTTGCCTAGACAATGACCTAAAGATAAAAAATAGCCACATTATACACCGAATATACACAAAATAACCACAGAATTTACCAACAGAAACGAAAAATCAATAATAAATAATTAAGAAATGTGGGACAAGGTAAAAAGCATAAACAATAACTAAAGAGGTATAAACTGAAAGAATCACAAATTAAAGACAATTTCTGACGATACCTCAATCAGAATCTATACAAACAAAGAGAGGAAAAATAGTAAAAAAAACATTATTAGTGTTAGTAGACAAACAACGAAGAATTAACAATAGAAGACAAAAGACAAATATTAAAGAAATACCTTGCAAATACAAATATAGAAAACTACGAAGAATACCAATTGTCAAGAACAAAAACAATCATTAAGATAAAACAAGAAAAGGAAAGAACGTGGAAAAAATTTAAGAATAAAATAGTAGAAACATTCTTCCGAACGATAAACACTGTCTCTTCTGTTTTTGCGTCTTTAACACGGTTATTTTAGCGACTGACAGTTAATGTGATTATATCGAATGACAGAAACTAAATTAGTTGACAATATCAAAGGTTGCTTATATCAAATGGTTCTTATATCAAATGCTTCTTATATCAAAGGCGACTATATCGAATGTTCATTGTAATTAGGTACTATTGTGTGAAGTGGTTTATGATATGTCTATTGTGCTGCTTAAGCAAATATTTTATAAAAATAGAAACTTCACACTTTCTTTACAACTTTTTGTCTCATCCGACATTGCAATAACCGCTGCTGCTATACTTTTACTTATTTAGTAATCACACCAGCTTATAATAGTGACAGCAGAAGACCGATTGTAGTGATTACCGATCTTACATGTCTTTTATACCAAATCCCACGTGTTTGGTTTCTGCCCACTGAACAATTTTAAAGCACCCAATTTTTACTTTACAATGATGGATGTGAAACTACAAATTGCCAACGATTCTTCAAGCTTGAAGTAGCTGAAATTTTTAATTTCTCCCACAAGATAATTCTTAGGTCACGAGGTGATAAAATTTCATTGCGGTGTATCTCGCCCTGCAAATTTAATTGTTTTCTCATACTTCTCTTGAGAAAGTACTGAAGAGCTTTGCTTCCCTTTTGAGGTGAGCCCTTGTAATTACTTTCTTTTCGCATCAGAGACCCTCCGTTTGCCCACAATCGTGGAACTCTTGAACCGGTCAAGTTCAATAAGAGAGTATTAATAAGGATAAGTAAAGACTGTTCGAATACGGTCGGTACTCTTAATTAGACAAGACTATTACGATCTACTCACTTTTTTAATTTCAGTTTTAATTTTCTCGGTTGAATGCAGTAGAAAACTCAAATAGGAAAAGCTGACTTTTCCGGAAGTAGCATGCTCATTGATTACAGCTGCTGCAAAACCATCGTCATAAACAAGTCCTTCCAGTTTGTTTGGGTTACATCTAATGTACTGTTTATTTATAATTAAACAGTATTCGTTCATATTTATTTTATTAGTCTGCAGAGTTTTTCTTTGGCTGCCATCTTTTGCTGAGAAATTGCCACACCATGATATTTTAGTAAATAATTTTCTTTTTCATTGAATAATGAGCAATTCTTGAGGTTGTCTTAGCATTAGAGCATTCGAAATTTTTATAGTAATTTGCTTTTGTTTTAATTATTTTGTTCATAAGCACATTACATTCTGTAAGCTTATTTAAGCTTTGAAGTTTGTACCAGTAAACTAGTCTCTTGAAATTAGTTTTTAGCAAGTTGGTTCTTAAGTCAGTTTGTACTCAGCACGTAAATTGGACGGAGATGCAATATAGTTGTTTAAGAAGTTTAAAAAGTCATTCAACACGAGGTTACGAATGCCATAAAAACTTTTTAAGCGTGTATCTGGCAACATATCTACAATTGTTCTCTATTTCTAATTTATAAAAAAAATAATTAAAACAAATGTCAAAATAAAAAAAATTGACAGCTGATTTGTCCTATCTAAGCAATAAGTTTGCAATAGGCAGAATTCACTAAGTGGTTTATTTTTAAATCATAATATGCTTAGAAAACGCTTCATTTTCGTGTATTTTATGTAAGACTACTTTTATTACTCATTTTGGTTTTCTAATGAGGTAGATTATTTGCTTGTGTGATGAAAAAAAGCTTTGTATTATGTACTCATTATACAACAAGTGATAAAATGTTACTACATTGCATCACTCATATTTCATTACACAATTATTTTGCTAACTTTCGACTTGTCAAAAAAATTTAGTGCACCTGGCAACCTCGTCAAGGTGTATCAAATATTGGCATGCTTTAGCCGTGAGATAAAACGTTGAATATCATACGTGAGCGAAATGCTATTATGATCTGCAAATTCTAATCAATTCTCATTCGCTTATAATGTAGCATTTCTCGTACTTATAATATAAATAATAATAATTTATTCTCCATTCGTATGCCCCTCGTTCCAAAATGTAAAGGATATATTTACTTTCATGTTTTTTCAAGGCTAAAAAGAAGCGCTGCTGAAAAAAAAAATCGACATTACAATTACTACCATGTTCCTAATAGTACTGTTACAGTTTCGTGCTTACATACTCTGTATAGTCTACAAATGGAATTTACAAACCAAGCTTTTAAAAATTGACTAGAAGTTCAGAATTAGTAAATTTTGTTTAAGAAGCAAAACTATTACGTTATTTCTTTGACATTATGCATGTGTATCAACTGAACAATGCCGTCATCACTTCCACCAAATTTTTAATTGCCTTGTAAATTTAATTCATCACAAATTGCGGCACTGATCTAATTAGCCAATACAAATATATCAGTGTTGTCCACATATGTTCATCATTAATTTATTTTATTGAATTTAATTGTTTAAATTATTTAATTGAACACATACTTAAAATTTGCCAATATTGTATAGATTATTAAAAAAAAAAACCTGTTGTCAGAAGTTCAATATTCCTCTTTAGGATGAACTTCTGGCGAGGCAGGAATGGAATTTCAGCCGAGGTTTAAATACTTTTTTATTCACAATCGTACAAATCGAATATGAATTAAAAAAAATAAAAATTTGTAATCTACTAGGAGTAAAAAAGAAATATACTAGATATACTATTGTTGCTTCTACATGCTAAGTGTTCCAAAATTAATGCAACAACATACAGCAAAATAGAGCAAAATAGAACTTATTATAGCTAGATATTTTTTCATTTTATTGTGACCATTTAATAATAGTTATTTATGTCAGTAAAGTGATTCTTTATCAAACGAGTCTGAAATGAGGAGTAGAGCGAGCAAAGCGAGTAACAGGCGAGTGCGATAAAGAGACTTTACTGACATGGTGCATACACACTTTTATCGCCAACCGCCAAAGTTGTAGTTTGTAAAAAATGACTTTTATTACCAATTAAAATTACAATGAAAAACAAATGAACAGAATACAAACTGTTGGTTATGTCACAAAAAAACGTGATCTGTTTTTATAAAACATAAAACATTCATTTTCCTGTTTACATCAAAATTTGAAATTTGCTGCATATAATTTTTTTTCTCTACATTCATTACGATTTTTATTACACCAGTGGTTTTAAGTTATACAGGGTCCGGCAACACTTGTGTCCAATTTTAAAGATAAAATTTTGAAACTTTGCAAACGCTCATAGTTGACAAAACTCTAGAAGCTGACGCAAAAATTTGTTTTTTATCACGGTTTGGTTGGCGTCGCGACGCTTAAAAAATATAATTTTTAGCGATTTTTGAGTTTTTGCGAAAATATTCGCAAATTCAATTTTTTTTTCAACATAACTGTGATGTAGTTTTTATTCTAAATCTTATGCAAATTGTGTATACAATTTGCGAAAAAAACGATGTTTTATCAAGTTAGTTCTCAAAATTGTGACAGGGCAGCGGCAAACTACGTTTACACCAAAATTTCACAAGTCACTTCATTCACTCTTGTAAAGGTTAATTTTGATTAACACAGGCATGTTGCACTTTATGGACATCAGAAATCGTTAATTAACATCGACAAAGCGACAATTTCTCCAAGTAAGACTTTTGTTACAATCTAAAGCGAACCAAAGAATAGATGTCATTTGTGACACAAAATGTTGACAGATGGGTGTAAACGTAGTTCCCAATTTTGACGTAATGAAGTTGGAAACTAACTTGATAAAACAGCATTTTTTTCTCAAATTTTGAAGACAATTTGCATTGAATCTCAAATAACAGCTGAGATGTTATTAACACATTATATTTATATTTATATTAAAAAAAAATAAATTAGGGGTTGATATTACAAACCCTCTCACCATTAACTAAAAATTACGTTTTTAAGGCGTCGCGACGCCAAAACTATCAGTGATAAAAAACAAATTTTTGCGTCAGCTTCTAGAGCTTTGTCAACTATAAGCGTATGCAAATTTTCAAAATTTTATCTTTAAAATTAAAGACGATTTTGGGGGTGGACACAAGTGTTGCCGGACCCTGTATAACTAACAACGTTCATTATAAAACTAGTGTAATAATATTAATATGCATTTTTGTTTTAATAGTAAAAACTTTCTTAAATTGGCACAAACTAGTAAAATCTGCTATTCAAAAGATGGTTAACAAGTAAACCATATTTATTTTGATTTCTAATTTTGCAATTTCCATTTTAAATTAAAAAAGTTGACTAATTTAAGAGACAGTCGTAGCTAACGCCCTCGTTAAGTAACTCATCACACTCGTAATTATAATAATGCCTTTATCTCACTAGTAACATAAATATCTATTATTGTAGAAGTAGGTACAATAAACTGCTTGTTTACTTCCGCAAATCACTATGGTAATGCATCGCTTTCTAGACGGTCGGCAGTAAACATAATTAACATAAAACTTACATTTTATATAATTAGTAAGACACTAAAACTTAACATAAAACTAGCAAGAGAACTATTTAAACTACAATATTTATTTGGCATTTAAAAATGTCATTGCAAAAATTTCGTCTATTTTTTGTATCAAAATCAAGTTATCAGAGATATGCCACTATTTGTGAATTAAAGTTAATTTTTTTTAAAAACACCATTTTTATTGATGGCAATTATTATTATTGAAAATTACTTATCTTTAAGTAACAATGCCGTATAATAGTTATAATCCCTGAAACGGGCACGCCCAAGTACATTTTTTATTCTCTGCTGTCGGTTTCATTAAAATTGTGTTGTGGAATATAACAAAGGCTTTACTCCAAGCGGAATTGCTGTCAAAAAAGAAAGAAGCACTTTTAGAGACTATTATCAGACAATGTGGTTTGTAAAGAAATTTTGAAATTTAATTTCCTTGATGCTGCTAAATGGTGACAGTTAATTAATAGATTTTTCATGGCCTAAATTAAATTACAATTGTTCAGCTTGTTTAAGCAACTAGGATTATGCAAATGCGATAAACAACGAACTTGTGAAATTGCAAATTGCATAATGAATAAAACAGTTTTGTAGTTTTTCTACGTAAATATACGATTAAACTTTAAGTTGGAACTTTCGTACAAAAAGTCACATTTTTGTAATTTCAGTATGAATTCCTAAATGAATCCTTTACGACATAAGCGGAAGATTTGTTGATAAAATTTTTAATTCTAACTATGTGTGAATATCTGTTATTCGATCTACAAAAACTAAATTAAATGTTGAATTTCTACTAAATATAATTTAACATCATGTTAAAGTGACATGTAATCGTTTCTACGCCAATCAAATGTCAGCAATTGTCAAATTAGTTGCGAGATTTTGATCTCTATTAAATTATTGTGTAAACCGGCCCTTAGAGTTATAATGTTTATTAATTTTACCCGGGGAACTTGCATCTATACTTTTAAATATTTCTGGATAAATATATTTTATTTTTATTGTCAGAAGTATTCAATTGGTAAGTTTAAGCGCTTGTATAAAGATTTTCCTAACCTAAGATTTATTCTACTCAAAGCTTCCAAACAAATAAAAATACACCATATCGTATCTCTGTTAAACCCTTGAAAGCCATATTAGTACTTTGAACAAATTGCATTGTTCACAATTTGGCTTTCCATTAATCAAATAATAAAAACAATGAAATAGACGGTCATAGTAAATTATTGGGTACTTGTATTTTTATATTACATTTTAAATGTGTCGTTTTTTCTGTTATCATGCTTGTTTAGGAAAAGCATGTCTTGGAAACTCATTAAGTATTTACGTTAAGGTGTTTACTGCGTCCACTACAGTTTAATGTAACTGTTTATAACTAAAAAAGTTAAAAAGTGTTAATAAAGTCATTGCAAATAATCGATGTTATATATTTGTCATAAAAGTTAGATAATTTAATATTAAGCAAAATGTGAAAAATCCAAGACCACTTTGCTTCTCTTCATGTTCATTTTTTGACAAATAATATTGAATATAATTAGGTACTAGGCAATACTGAAATTTATCGCCTCTGATTAGCTAAAATCCTAAAAAAGTGTTATGACTTATAATGCATTCACGATCTTTTTAGACTAGAGTAGGAGGCCTTTTTTTTTCTTTTTGTTGGCTACAATGACTGACAGAGGTAGTTTTTTTACTGTCACATCTGACATGTGTCTTTCAGGCATGTTAGTTTGCCACTTTTCTGATACCGGAAAAATCGTGTTTCTTTTTAATCGTGGAAGTAATAGTTTAAAGGCATTATCTTCAAAATATTGCAATAAAATGCCTAAAGTGATTTCGTTTTCGAACAAAATTTGCCTTTAAAAAGTGCTACTTGCAGTTTCGAAAAGATCGGCCTAATTTAAGACTGGAATAAATGATCTGAGGTGTTACAAATGTATTCTTTGTAAGGTACAAAGTTCCGTAGATGTTTGTTTTCAAAATATTTTTAGGTGCGGCGTGCAACCGTTTCCAAAGTTCTGGACACCAAAGATGAAAACTTTTGGCTGATAAGCGGCAACAATTAGAATTTTATGCCTAGAGAACCGCACTTTTCAAAATTATTAAGTCTATGAGTTACAAACACAGAGAAGTAAACGATCACAAGACTCTATGTAAAGAAAAACAATTCAAATTGCTGCACTTTTTAGTTAACATGAAGTCAAATGCTAATTCGATCAAATAAACTTTTTTATGGTTTTATGACTAGAATCAAGACAGAAGTGCAGAAGTGCTTCTTGAGAATGGTTTCGTAAGTAAACAATGTTTGTACGTATTCCGCTCTCTGTAAACATTAAATTAGTTGAATAACGGACCTCATAACATGCTCATATAATAATATACTATTTTTATTCCGATACCCATTAAAACATTGTTTTCAAACTTATGGCACTCATTAAAGCACTGGTTTCTATATTGGTACTCCTGTCAATTGCTTGTCAAAATTGTATAGTGTAATTTAATAAAAAAATGGCTGTTTTATTGTTGTTGTTATTGTCAAATGATTTTCCACTAACTTAATCTAATTCTAGTAAAACGCCTTAAATGAAAAAAGATATGTACTTACAATATTAAAAAACTTGGTCCTATTTTAAATGGACTACTTTTTATTACATGCACTAATTGACATTGTGACTGAAACTTTATAATAGATGAGAAGATAATTTTATCTCATAACGGTTATCTGCACTTCTTTTAACATTTTTATAAAGCTCCATTTTACTCTTTTAATAGAGCTCAAACATGAAGGCGTTCTATTATAGCGCTTTTCATTCAACAAAATTTTAATGTTTTTAGTCATATACATATTATCTTAAATTTTCTATAAACCGCACTTATAACAAATGAAAGGATCCTTTGACATATAATAGCTCTTCCGAGATTTTGTTCATAATAGTAGATTACATACCGAGGTGGGAAGTTCATGATTCCTCTCGAGAGAAAAAGTTTGTCACCGAGGCGTCAGCCGAGGTGGACAATTTCTAGAGAGATAGGAATCGAACTTCTACCGAGGTTTGAATACTATTTTATTCACAATCATATTAAAAAAAAATAATAAAGAAAGTTAAAAGTCCAATATTGTTAAACGTTTATTAGCTTCCAAAAACTGTTACCAAATTACTTTCGCCCATGCTCTACATTGGAAATGACTCATCTGGAGTGGATATATCTAGACAACCACTTTTTTACACGGCATCAAGAGAATACTCCTCATTTATTTTGAATACCGCATTTCAAGGTCATAATTTGTGACAGTTGTGGAGCTTTACGACAAATTTAAGAGGATTTATGTATTGAAAACAATCACGAACAGGTCTTTGGGTGTTCCAGTACTCGTTTATGTTCAATTCAATGGATAAATCTTCTCAAATTTGCCGTAGAGCTCCACAATTTTTACAAATTATGACGTTGAAATGAAGTATTCAAAATAAATGAGGAGTAAGTAGTTTAATTTGGTTCAACCTCCTACCAAAGTCGCTACTGTCAATTCATGAAGTTTTAGGTTAAGAATTTTTGATTTCAATACAACTTTATTAATATAAATATCTTGAATAGTAAGATGAACAATATATTTATCCAACGAAACTTAAAACTCACAAGTTAAATTATATTAGAGGAAACACCGTTAATGTTGAATGTGAACGAAGAGTTATCATAACCTGCAACATACAGTGTCAGACCTTGTTTCAGTTGTTCACTTGAAAAGGTAAACTCCTGCAGTCAGACGAGACGCGGTTGTTTCTCCTCTTAAAATGTTGACAATCTTCTCATTTTTTGTAAAATTCTCCGGAAAATGTACTAGTGTTAAACGGTATAGAAGCTTCAGCATCCATTCGACGCCAGTCGCATCCATTCGACGCCAGTCGCATCCATTCGAAATCAACTTCGACGCCAAATGACAAGATAGAAATGTCAAATTCAGTAACGCGGCCTACTTCATTTATCAAAATCTAGTTATCTGGCATTTGGAGGTCGGGAAATGGTCACTTCCCAGCGAGTTGGGAAGTGAATTACCGTAGTAACAGCTCACTTTCCACCTTACGAAAAGTTAGAAAATGAACAATTGTTGACTGATTGTGAATACAATTTTTATCATTTGCATATGACGCTGTTTCAATGAGGTCTGTTTTATAACACTACTATGTAAGAAACAGTAAAAGCGTTGTACTTTATAATTTGATCCGCAATCAATAACTAAAAATAATGTTATAATATAAGTTACAAATTTGGGTTTCTAAAAAAGATATAATATCTAGTGTGTTCTGGAAAACAAACCCATAGCCATGAATTGCCACTTATCTCAAACAGAAAACAATTTTAAACTGTTGAATCAATTTCTGAGCTAAAATTTGCGGAAACGGAACCAGAGTTCGTTCCAGTCATTGCAACAGCGAGCAACGAGAGTGGAATGCCAGCAATGTCAAATTTTGACAGCTGATGTACTTAACGTAGCTTAAACGTCAACTACAATGTTATATTCTTTTATAGAACACGAAAATTTATATATTTATATTTGGTAGAAATTAACAGATTTTGAGTGCAAAGTTGCGTTACTAAAATTATATAAATTTGACTAATAATGCCGCAAGTCAACTTGAAATCACATTGTTAGTGGATGATTGATTGGTGGTCATTGAAACTTGAAATTATTCTAAAATTAGTTATGCATTATGCAGTATCAAACAAAACAGTACATATTTATATCCATTAAGTAGGTAGGTAAGTGATGAAAAGAAACCGCTCAATGACAACGATTAAATTAATCAACTCTAAATTCTAGCAAAAACAGAAATGCAGCAAATATCAAAATTTAAGCTCTGGAAAATTGAATTTAGTAATGCTTCTGCAAACGCCAAGAGTTTACAATCGATATCACTTGTGGCAAAATAGACTTCGTTGGTTTAGTTTATAATCCACATACGATTTGGTAGTGGAGTGTAATTATGGAGTTGTTAGATGCATTTAGTTTACCAGATATCCAGGATTTTGGGACACTGATTCTATTCGCCTAACGTCTCTATGTATACATGTAGTCGCTTTTATGCTTAAATCCGTGTACTGCTGCTAATTTAAGAATTATGAAGCGGTTTGTTATTTCTGATAAGGAAATTAGGAGTCTGATTGAGTTTTAAGATACTGAACAAATGTTTAAATGTTTTTTTTTTAAATGATAGAAACAAATAATAAGTATAGTCCATTTGAATAAATTTGACCGCTAGCTCTAACTTAGTACGCTATGGACTCAAATTGTCAATTTAACAGTAAAGTAAAGCTGGACTGACCTGCTTGTAGTGTATTTATCAACATTTATTATAGGTTTATTGTCTTCGTGTTGGAAATAACTATGATTTGTTGGAGAACAAATATGAATATCTTAAAATTCAAAAATTACCAATGTGTCACTGCAGAGAACTTTTTAGGACCACTTGAATCTGTCAAAGTGACAATTTCTGTCCATAGAGTACTGCGTTAAAGTTAGCGGCCAAATTGATTCAAATGAACTTTAGTACCTATAACTCTTGATAACAATATGTGAATTTAAATTACTTTTTCTATTTCGCGTTCATAATGAAGATATTTCGATACGCGTTTGAGCGTATTTCGGTATCGTAATGAACCAATCCCGTGCCAATATTTCCAGGAACATATATTTTTCTTAGGTTTGCAGTAGACAAACCATCAACCTGCCGTCAACGTTCACAATTTAGATTTTGGTTTTGATAAACCTTGATAAATCGATCAATACACCATTATTTCTTGTTGTACTTGGCGTAATAATTCATCGGAGAAAAACTCTATGGATGCAAGAGAACCATCATGATCATAATCAACATCTTCGCTCTCTTGGCTCCCTTGCGCTCCGGTAACCTCAAAACGTCACACCTGCCAAACTGACTGAAATTGGATTTGGCTACTTCGAATTTTTTCCCGAACATTTTGCAAATGCCAACTACCCTAAAATTGCATAGATTTCTAAATCAAGTCTTTTGTTTAAAATAAGGTGAAATAGAAAAAATAGCGTATGATACTTGTGAAATAGCGTATGAAACGCGTTTCATAATATACTATTTTTCAGCTTTCTCAAAACAAAATTCATTTAAAAAGTGGTTTGTGCTTTAGCAGATTCTTGTGATCCGATTTTAATCAAAAAACGTAAAATTTCAATTTCAATGTAAATTAGGATAGTATATTGTACAACAAGCACGAAATAGTATTCATTACGCAAGGGAATAAACATTTGTGCACGAACCGAAAGCGAATTCACCAATTCATACGAGTAGGGAATGAACATTCCATGTGAGTTTCATACTGTACTTTTTCTACGACTACACGTCTTTATACTCCGACTTCCCACAACATAAAAACATGGCTCATAAGCTAGTTCGATCAAATAAATTTTTTTGAAGAAATGACAAATCGGCGGTTGTGGGTTAAAGTTTTTTGTTTTTTAAAGAACACTGGATGATTCTTTTGTTGATTCTAGTGACTTGTGGTATTAGTTTATTGGTATAACATTAATTCACTGTATCTACAAGGTGTTTATAAATGTTTCTAGCATCAAGGATGGCTATGAAATGTCAAAGAAATTTGCCGCGCATTACAAATGAGGGCTATTCGAATATCTATAGATGGCGCAACTAAACTACAAAATGGCGGTTTTAACGGTGAACAACAGTATCTAATAAGCAACAAAAATTTGCATTTTTGTTTATGTAAAATGCCATACGATGCAGATAATTGCCTTAAAGAAACAAGCATTGTTCGGCCATTTAAAAGAAGGCTGTTGTGGACTTATGCCAGTTCAGATTAATAGTTCTTGACGATTTTATTCTGTAATTCGGGTCTAGTTTTAAAAGAAAGTTAAATATTTATATAACAGTCATGGAAATGGTGCACCTGTGGCTATTGAATGTTTTCCAACATTTTTTTTTGCAAGTAAAATTCTTAAACTGACATCAACGTAGCTGTATTTGGCTTTTTTTCAATTTTATATTTGCGTGCGTGCGTTTCTGCCAATTTTCAGTATCTCATGAAACAAATTGTTACTACAAGACTTCTTCCAACATTTAACAGCGTCAGTGAGCCTAATTCGTTTAGTTATGTTAACATTTCTTGCCAATTTACTCTTGAACATTGACACATTTGACCATTGAAATTCTAAACAAAACGACAAATCACTTTCGTCATTAGCAGGAAAGGGCCTAGGCACAAAGTAAAAGTATTTCAAACTGTTATTTTGCAAAATTCAACAACGAAAACGGTTCAAAAAAACGTTTCAAAGACAAGCCGTTTTTGTTGTTTACCGTTTCGGCGTTTCAGACAAACGACGATAGGTGTTGCACTCTTCGCCAATTTTCTCAAATGTGGGTTTCGATTTTTCAACTGACATTTTCAGTTAACCTCAATCATGGAGCAAAACCTGAAAATCAAAAAATTGGACACAAAACTGTAACTGAAACGTCATGGACATAAGTAACATTATAAATAATTTTCAAGATAGTTATAAGCACTATGAAAACAAAGCGGCAAAATAGTGCACGGCAGAAATTCCAGAGCTACCCTTGATGCTAGAAACATTTATAAACACCTTGTATAATAGAAATAACAGTAGTACTAATACAAAGTACTGCAAAACACCCTAGTCAACTCGACGATATCCGGAAATGTTACCTTTGGAGCTCACTCTTGACATACGGTTTCTTAACTAACATTGCAGGCTACAGAATATAAGTTTAAAAGTAAAGTAAGATCAGGAATGCAGTCAAACGATTTTCAGAGAGGCAAGAAAGTTGTAGAAGCAAAAACATAATTGTCAAAACTGTCCTCAATTCCGTCAATAAATCTAACGCAGCAGAAGCAAACTCATTAGCGTAAATGAGTATTTGGAGTACTTCTATTTGATAGGGAGTAACAGACATATTAACTAGTGGCAAAAACTTTTCTCCAAAACGCATATTTAGCAAAATCATCGAACACAATTTACCGAATCACTAGTTTTTCCAATTAACAACTAATGAAAGTTTACCGAAAAATCTACTGTTAAATAACATCCCGATTTTACATTGCGTTTCAATGAATTCAATTCTCAGGTTATTAAAAATGCGATGCAAAATTTATTTGATTACTTAATGAAAAACATAAAAAGCATTCCTACATACATTTGCTTACATTTCGAAGACCAATTTATTATTGGCTAACAAATAATTCTTCTTGGCTATTTTTCATAGAAAATAAGCTTACTTAATAAGAAACCTTTTATAAGCTGGAAGGCGGATTCAGGTTGCCGTTCTGACCGAAGTAAAGCACAAGGTTCAAGCCATTAATTACTTTGTGGGAGATTCATAATTTTTGTGGTTTGTGGATAATGGAAGGGTGAACGTCACTGTTTTATTTTTAGGTGTAAAGTGCAAGGAACACAAATAACCCAGTTTGAAATCCATATTCATTTACAACACATAAAAATCAAGTTACCTTCGATTTTGTAAATCAGAGTGTTCTTAGCAGTATGCATAAATTCAATTTTCTGGGGGACTGTACTTTAAAGTTGTTTGTCAGTGTCCACTCCATTAATTTTAGTTTAGGTTACCTAAACCTCATTTTTCCTGCAGAGAATTTTTATAGGCAGTAATAAGCTTGATTTTGTTATTCTCATAGGACATTAGCAGGTCTGTATTTTATTAAAGCTTTATGGTTTTCATCATATTTTGACATTACCCCCTTCAAATCTTGCCGATTTCCAAAAGTGCTCTTTAATAAAGCTAATAAAGTTAATTTACTGCAAAAAAAAAATGACGTATTGAAGGAAAGCGTTGACATCACGCAAAATAGAAATTACAAAGTTCTTACTCTTTTCTTCTAGAAAATCAAGTTTTATTTGAATTTGATTGGAAATGTCAACTGTTTAGTTTGCTACCAGTATCACCAACTATTAAAGTTTTGCAGATAGAAATTGGTTTTTATGGTAGGGTCCCATTGTACCGCAGTTAAGTATGCCAACAATGGAGCAATACCGCAAGTATTCCCTGTCATAAATAATATTCTGCTGGTCTTGCCCAGGTCCGTAATGTGTAGTGAAGCGTAATATTAACGCAAATTTTTAAAATTCACCTACTTTGAAAAAATAAGTAACTTTTTGTAATCTTGGATCATTCATACAGTTTGATCTTTGGACATGTGATATGTAGGTACTTTAGAGTACCTACTTATATTTACTATTGGTTCTTAATGATCTGATAATGCATTTAGAAATATTAAATATTGTCGTCATTAATCTGTAACAGAATTTATTGTAACAAATTTTTGCCGTTTCACTTTTATCTGTTGAATGATGGCACCACCCTTAAGCCTCATTTCCACGGTCCGTTCTAGAGAGAACAGAATTTGATTTACGATGGAATTTGAGTTATTACACCATATTTTGCGGTCAGAAAATTTGCAAATCCTATTGCACCCTTGGTTTACAATCCTCTGTTCCGATTCGGGCGGACAAGCTGGTTGAAACGCCGAACCACCACACGGACTGCTACATTTGGTGATAACCAAACAGTTTTAATTACTCCAATTCTTTTAATTTGAACACTAATTTTTTATCATAATGTTAATAAGATAAATAACACATATAAATGTGGATTAATTTTAATAAAGATGGTGATAAATGTTGATGAACGTACTTATTTCCTGCATTGAAATTTACAGAATCATTGTATGAAAACAGGTGTGAATGAATGCAGGTAGGTACGTTTCTTATCTCTGTGAGTGGATTTACCCTTTCGAAATACCCGACAAGTCTGTATTTTTGTAGATTTGGTCAGAGTTATTACCTGAAAATTTGAATTTTTAGAATTTAGAAATTAGTGAAAGTTAACGTACCAGACATATCCACGTAATAGGTAACTTGAAGTATAAATAAAATGAAATAGATTCATGACCATTCTGTTCTGGTTCAAATGAACGAACCATCTTGTCTGACCGACATCGGTCCGGCGAACATTTCAACACAGAACCAAGACAGAATCGGTTCGGCGGACATTTCAATTCAGAACCAAGACAGAACGCAACGGACACACAGAACGCACAGAATCATTGAAACTAAGTTAAGTTAATACGTTAAGATAAAATCTTACTGGATTTAAATTGATGATTGCTGACATTATTTTACTGGTGGAAAAGTTATTTAAACATCAATTCTGGGCGTCTAATTTCAATTATTCTGTGCGTTCTGTGTTGAACTGTCCGGTGCGTTCTGTCTTGGTTCTGCGTTGAAATGTCCGCCGAACCGATGTCGAACAGACAAGATGGTTCGTTCATTTGAACCAGTACAGAATGTTCATGCATTTATTTTATTTTATTAATACTTCAAGTTACCTATTACGTGGATATGTCGGTATGTTAACTTTAATTAATCTCCAGAAAATTCAATTCATAGAACGAAATTAAAAATTCAAATCTTCAGGTAATAACTCTGACTAAATCCACAAAAATACAGACCTGTCGGTTATTTCAAAAGGGTATTTAAGAAGGGTAGATAAGAAACCTACCAACCTGCATTCATTGACGCCTGTTTTCATACAATAATTCTATAAATTTCAATGCAGAAAGTAAGTACGTTCATCTAGATTTATCACCATTTTTATTAAAATTAATCCACATTTATATGTTATTTACTTAATTAACATTATGATAAAAAATTAGTGTTCAAATTAAAAGAATTGGAGTAATTAAAACTGTTTGGTTATCACCAAATGTAGTAGTCCGTGTGGTGGTTCGGCGTTTCAACCAGCTTGTCCGCCCGAATCGGAACAGAGGATTGTAAACCAAGGGTGCAATAGGATTTGCAAATTTTCTGACCGCAAAATATGGTGCAATAACTCAAATTCCATCGTAAATCAAATTCTGTTCTCTCTAGAACGGACCGTGGAAATGAGGCTTTACTATTACAACGTAGCTCGCAGGTAGTACTCTCAGCGTGTAAACAATCTCGGCCCTGTTGAATATCGGAACAATATGATTTATTGTGAGTACGGTCAGCTCTCGGAGGGCTGTGGTAATGACTAGATAATTTTTATTTCGCTGCCATAAAAACCAATTTCTATCTGCAAAACTTTACATTTAGGATGTTTTGTATTCGCCAATCTTAGTAACTTTTACGTTTTGTAAATGGATATTCAATTAAATTAAAATCACCGAATGGCATTGTTGTAAACAACAATTCTACTGTGTCAAAATTTGATATTAAGGCGGCGATTTACCCAGAGCATTCTAGGTTTGCTGTGTCGTTTCTCTGCTGCAATCTTATAGTGTTACACGCACATCCATCCCTTCCACGAAATTCAAGGACAGGGTGATGCTTTCGGACATATCGGCAGTACACTAACCATTTCAGACTCGGCAAACGAAGCGTTTCTAGCATAGCATTTTATTAGTTGGACTACAGCTCAGAAAGAATAGACATTGAAGACAGCGATATAGCAAAAATAATAATAAAAAATAATAATATAAAAATAAAAACAAAAAATATAAAAGCAACAACAAACCAATTATTTAATAAAACAAAAAACAAACAAACATAAAATTAGCCGAAATTATTAAAACAAAGGCATTGCTTTGTCGCAACGCGAATTCACAAGCTCGGTACCAAATTGGTTCAAGTAATGTTAAAAACTACAGTGAAACCTGTATAAAAAGGAATTGCAATCCGATGTTTACGTTTAAGCAGTTTTCCGTTTTATACAATTTTTTTTTGAAAGCATTGTCATGTCTTCCGCAAAAAATTTCCAGCCAACAGTTTGAAGTTTAAAATTTGGATGTTCAAAACGTTTGGCGACAAATTTGATTTACGATTATAAATGTAGACCTGATACATATAACTAGTTTAATTACTTCTTCGTTCTTGGTAACACAAATTTTCCGTAATAATTTTTCGTTAAACTGATTTTTATTTTTTTTTTCATATTTAAATTGAGTTATTAATTGTTAAACACTTAAATTATCACATTCTTGAACTCGGTGTAACTCTATTTATTCTTTTATTAAAGTGAACATGTTTTTGTCCATCCATTCATTGCCTTGAATTCTCAATATCAAAATTTTTATTTGGAAGTAAAATTTTTGTTAGCTATAATAAAAAAAATATAACCTAAAACCTCAGCTGAAGTACAATCCGAGGTAATCAATATAAACAAGAAGTCGGCGTGTGACTTGTTTTCTAAACAATTCCCAATTGTTTCTAAGAAAATTTAAAAGAGTAAACAAAAGATTTCCCTTTTAAATATGCAATAGTCCGATTTTTTGGCTTTCGTGTTTGCGTAAATTCTGCTGCTTTTTTTAAAGGTTTCAGGTCTTTAAAATAGTCAATTTTGTAAAAATCCAAACAGTTTTACAATAAATATTTAAAATTATAAAATAAGTTATAGTAAATACAGACTTAACTTAGAAACCGATCTAAGAGCCAAAAATTTGAAAAATTAGATGATGTAATAAAGTAATTCTAAATAATATCGCCCATATTTGATAAAAAAAACTTTCAATCCCTTAATAAATTAAAATTGCAAGGCAAGAAATATGTAACGAATACCGGAAAGAAGGTAAAAGAAGAAAAACTAAGTGGAATGTGCGATGTATTTGTCAAGTGTTGTATGCCCTCGTTCTAAAGAATTCAATCTGTAAATAAAAATTTGCTTCTTATCTAACTGGACTGTGAATGAACCGAACAACAAGCAGAAAAATTTGATGATGTCTAAATTCATAGTAAATCATAAATAAAGCCAAGACAAATCATTTTTGTTGTTCCTGACACTTTGGCCAATGGTCAACCTTCAACAAAGACATTTTTACATCAAGTAATCTCTTCAAATTTTGACACAACGTGAAAGTTATCCTATCATATCTGTTTCAATTTATTATAATTGTTAAAAGTGTTATAGGTGTATTGTAAATGTGCGCTAGCATTAGGACTATTGAATATAAACAACCAATAAAAATGCAAGCAAAATAACAATCTTCAGCAGGTTTTACCATTTTTTAAGCCTGCCAACAAAGACTTTTTTAAATAAACTTTTAATAAATTAGTTATTTTTACGATTTTTTAATAAAATTTAATAAAATTATTGATTAATTTGTATTGGTGAATATCTCATTAACTCTATACTAAAACGTGTAGGGTAACCCTCACTCTAAAAGTTGAGATGTTTGAGTTCGACGGTGTACGTACTTTCAAAATTATCTCCTCCCGAACCGTACCATTCTCGCTCCTTTTGCTCCGCTAGAAAAATCGACGAGTTTCCAAACTAACAAAGTGGCCGGTTTTCGTCCTTTTCGGCCGTTTGGTTTTCGAGAAATAAATTTTTAAAAATCGTTTTCGTTCGTCCGGCTTTGCTGACGTGGTAGATGTTTCAAAATGCTTTAATGTTTGTGGGGACAAAACCATGACCATTAAGTCAAGAGACTCAGTCATAAACATCTCAAAAGGGTCTGATTTTTTGTACACACAACATGTACGGTAGCGGTTTTTTTTTGTCTCGGCACTTATTTAAATCGGTTAGAGCAACGATGGAAACATTAGCGAAGATTGATTTATTTAATCGAGTTCGACATCAAGGTGTGTTTTCCGTATGTATGCGTAACTTACACTTAAAAATCAGGAAGCGCGAATTCATTGTTCAATCACAGAATCATTTGATGGACAAACATTTGTTGATAGTCTGTATAAAAAATTTGCATAAATACCAAGTATCTAACAGGCCCTTTTTAGGGGTACTTATGCAAAAGTAGAACAGATAAATAAAATGGACGCGACGAGTATCGAATTTTATTACGACTCGGTCGATTTTTAATCGTTCGGCGGCAGTGGATATTAAAGAGACAAAAAATGCAAGTGTGAAAAACTTAATTGCGGGAACTCATTACACAAAAGATGTAAAAGATAAGAAAATTTAAGAATCTGCTACTTTATCGGTTTAATGCTTTTGTATAGTGAGTACTGCAATTAAGCCATAAAATCACTATTTGGTACCTGCTGTTACTGTAACTTGACAGCGGAGCTTCAAATATTGCCCGAGTGTTATGACCAGTATTTTTTACGTCTTTTCTTGGGATCTGAAGTGGTATCTAAACAAACTGCCCCTTCCGGGTGACAAAGACTTTATTACTTAAAGCATAATCAAAGAAACGAACGTGTAATCAATTTCGACTTTCTAAATTTTAATCCATTCCCGACCTACTACAACAATAGCGTTTCGAAACAATACGATTTTTCATTAATTTTTCGCATATTGGGATATTTCTCGAAACAGTTACCGATGGAAATTTTATTGCAAGCGTGTGATTTTGGCACGGGGAGAAGTTACAAAAAAAACATATCTACAAATAAATCCTAACTTATTCTGTTCTGATGATATAAATAAATTAAATATTCTTCATAATTTAATTATTAGTTCTAAATCGGCGTCACCCCATTCCCCTTCACACAATTAAAAAAACAACCATCACACAGCGATAGTCGCGATAAACAAATATGAATTTGACTAAAACAATAAATTAACAAGGGATTAAGAAGTCCTGATGGTCGTTTTATTGTAGTTTAACAAAAAAAGAAAAACGAACCGTTCATCATAAATATCCCGAAACGTAAGTACCATTTACGACTCGGCCGACATTTAATCGTTCTAAAGCAGTAAATAATAGATATTAGAGAGACTAAAAATGCAAATGTGTATGATTTAATTAACGTACTTATTACACAAAAGGAGTACACCATCACAACACTTGAGTTAGTTTTGTTATTTATGAGTATTTATAAGTACCGGCATCCACTACACACCCTTTCTCACCAGAAAAAAAAACGACCATCAGACAGGGATAGTCGGGTGGCACATTTTACCGATGTTTTTCATCAATAACAAAATCTGCTATTCGGTAGTTTGGTACTATTGTGTAGTGAGTACTCCAATTAAGACTTAATGCCGACAACTGTTGCATAAATACCAAGTATCTAACAGGTTCTTTTTAGGGGTACTTATGCAAAAGTAGAAAAGATAGATGAAATGGACGCGACGAGTATCAAATTTTATTACGACTCGGTCAATTTTTAATCGTTCGGCGGCAGTAGATATTAGAGAGACAAAAAATGCAAGTGTGTAAGGCTCAATTGCGGGAACTCATTACACAAAAGGAGTAAATAATATGAAAATTTAAGAATCTGCTATTTTACCGGTTTAATGCTTTTGTATAGTGAGTACTGCAATTAAGACATAAAATCACTATTTGCTACCTGCTGTAACTGTAACTTGACAGCGGAGCTTCAAATGTTGCCCGAGAATTATGACCAGTATTTTTTACCTCTTTTCTCGGGATCTGAAGTGATATGTAAACAAACTGGACCGCCCCTTCCGGGGGACGAAGACTTTATTACTTAAAGCATAATCAAAGAACCGAACGTCTAATAATTTCGTTTTTCTAAATTTTAATCCATTCCCGACCTACTACAACAAAGTCGTACTCTATTATCTCTAGAAATTGTAGCGTATCGAGACAATTCGATTTTTCATTAATTTTTCGCATATTGGGATATTTCTCGAAACAGTTACCCATGGAAACATATCTACATCCTAACTTATTCTGTTCTGATGATATAAATAAAATATTCTTCATTGTTTAATAATGAATGAACAGGTAAACAACTCGAAGAAAACAAAACATTCTCAAGGAGCCTGTTCGGCGCTTATTTTTAATATGTAGTACATTTTCAATATCAAGTAGCAAGCTATTTTTTTCAAAGTGTCAATTCCGACTAAATATCAACAAACAGATTTGCACAATCTTATCGAAAGTCAAAGCAGACCTAAAAAGAATACTATATGCTTACAGTTAGACAAAATTTCAACAAATAAATTAAATTGATGCGACGAGTTCAAATTTTGGTGAACATTTACGATTCGGTCAAATTTTTAATCGTTGTAAGACAGCAGATATTAGAAGGATTAAACAAATTAAGCGAATTTTACCGATGTCTTTCACAATGAGAAAGTTTTAGAATCTGCTATTTAGTGGTTTTGTCCTATTGGGTAGTGACTACCCCAATTAAGCCATAAAATCATTATTTGGTACCGACAACTAGAAGTTCATAGCCGAGCTTCGAATGTTGTTCTATTCTTTCGCGGGATCTGTAGTAATTTGGGAGGAACTAATAGAATTAATGATGTACGATCGAATAAAATAATGTTCATTACGAATAAACCGATAAACAAATATGAACTCCCAGAAAACAATAAATTAACAAGAGATAAAGAATGCGAAACCTATATAAAAATGCGACCGGACGTCCTGATAGTCGTTTTATTGTAGTTTAAAAAAAATCGTTGACATAAAATACCCCAAAACGTAAGTACTATTTACGATTCGGCCGATTTTTAATCGTTCTAAAGCGGTAGATATTAGGGAGACTAAAAATGCAAGTAGGTATGTATGGCTTAATTGGGGTACTCATTATACAAAAACTATCACACTACATAATTCTTAATTAGTTTTGTTATTTACGACAAGTATCGACATCACTCCACACCCTTTCTCACCAGAAAAAACTGACCATCTTGATGGTCGTTTTATTGTAGTTCAACAAAAAAAAAACAGAACCCTTGAACAAACCCCAAACCGCACATCTACAATTATACGATGTTTATACAAAATGTTTAAATACATAAAATATAGTTTACGGTAGCGGCTTCTTTCCTTCGAAAGAAAATCCACTTATTAAAATTAGTCCGAGCTCTGAAAAAAACATAATTTGACATTAATTAATTACGAAAGTTTACTCTCGATTTACAAGAAAATAGATTTTTTACGCATGTTTCGGGTACAAGTATTTGCTTTGGATGGGCTAAATGAGTTCTTTGGGTCCTTATTTCCGTAAAAAAAGAATATTTTGGAAGGTACAGGCAATTTCTGAGTTGGTGTCCTCTAAGCCATAAAATGGGGCTGCTCTAAATCAATAATAATCACATCCTATTTACCCGACTTACGATTTTCTTTTGTGAATGTGGTACGGGTACGACTCTCGACTAAGTGTTCTTCATCTTCGTTCATAACTTATGATAACAGGGGTTGGAAAAGGAAAACAACAAACCACCAAAACGGCATCGATAATAGAACAGCAGTAACATAACTTATCCAAAAAAGGTTGTCAAGAATAACAGAATTCGCCTTCTGCGTACATTTTCATTTAAACATAGAAATAAAATAATACAAAATAAATAGAATATTGAAGTAGCAATGATGTTATCGGGGATAATTGAAGTTACAAAATTTATTCAATTTTTTGTTGTCGGTTTTGCGTTTGAGAAGCTATGGGACCTGTCATGGGTCCCAACCATTTTATGACTTAGCGGACACTAACTCAGAAATCGCCTTAATTACTGTGGAATTCCATGAATTGAACTGACGTCATAAACAAAAATTATCAACAGCAGTCTTTCTTTAAAAACTAAGAATCTATTGTGTAATTGCATGAGTTTAATAAAGAGCGCAAATAAACCTTTTTTGCAAACAACGATACCCGAGAGGTTAACCTCCCAGAAAAATCACGAGAAAATCAGGAAAATTAATGAGAAATCACTTGAAAATTAGGGTCAATCAATAGAATAAGAGGAAATCACTAGATCAGGGGAAGTTAGGCGAAATAACTAAAAAATCAGGGGAAAATATTAGAACATCAGAGGCCAATCAAAAGGAAATCAGAGGAAATCACTAGAATATCAGGAGAAGTTAGATGAAGTCATAAGAAAATCAGTGAAATTTGGACGAAATTACAAAAAATCCGAGGAAGTTAGACAAAAATAAATACAAAGAAATTAAGGGAAGTTTGGCGTATGCCATTTTTGAAAAATTTGACTTCTAAGATCAATGTTCCTGGGAAATCATGGATCAGTCTTAGTAAATCATTATGAATCAGAGGAGTTCGTTACGAAATCATGGAAACTTAGACGAAATAAAAAAAAATCAATAAAATTTAGACGAAATTGTTGGAAAATCATTAGTACCATCAGGAGCAATCAATAGGAAACCAGGGAAAGTTAGACGAAATTTAAAGGAAATCAGGGGAAATTAGCGAGGAAATAAGAGGAAGTTAAGTGTATGCCATTTTTGAAAAGTATTAACCTCTGACAAGTCATGTCATCAATGAGAAATCACTAGACAATAAGGAAAAATCATTAAGATATTAAAACATTAAGATATCAAGGGGAAGTTAGACGAAATTACAAGACAGTCAGCGAGGAAATCAGGTGGACTGAGCCTCTGGTCAATATCAATTTATGAATGAATAAATTTAAACAAATAGTTCGTTTCCAAGCAATGAGTTCCAAAATATGAATTATTATTGTAGCCCATTTAATAGTTATTGCTGAAATCTCTTTTTTTTTTGACTTGGCCATTTTTCTGTATGTCCGTTTCAAATATGGCAGCGAAAATCTCAAACACCCTGTGTGAATAATAATTCTTATTATCGGGGATTATTGGAATGCAATGTTTATTTGCGAATTAATGAATTTAATGAGATTCTGTTATATCTTTTTTTCTTGATATGACGTGGTGCCTAAATGAGAGACTACACCGTGTGTCATATTTTTTCTTCTTTCATTGTAATAGAATTTGCAATGGACTTAGAAACCATTAAAGGCGCAGTCTGTCTGATTTATGAATGTTCTGCGTAGTACTGTTAAATTTTAAATAGCGAAGCCCGTTGGTTATTTTTTTTTAAATCTTTAAGTCTGTTTTTTTTTTCTAAAATTTTCAGAAAATTCTTCATTTTGCCATGCGTAATTATTTGTATCAGAGTTTCAAAAATCAAAAAACACAAAATATGAAGTTATTTTAAAACTTTCTTTGCTAAATGTTAAATGACAAAATCAATTAACTAGGTGGCCCTCGGAATTCTGTAAAACTCGCCTTTTTTGTTTCATAATCTAACAAATAAACAATCCCAAATTAATATTCAACGCCACGGAAAAGCGAGGTCCACGAAAAAAGCGAGTCTACAGAATTCCGAGGGCCACCTAGTTACTATATATATAAACCGTGTACAGGCGGAACGCCTCTAATAAAACGAGATTACCGATAATACTTTGGGAACAAATTTCTCCTAGACCGATTTTTCCTCCGTCTTTTCATCGAGCTTTTCCAAAAGTACAGTTTCCCGAAAAAGGTTTAGGGTAGGTTTCGTCCTTTTCGGACTTTAGGTTTTGGCGTGAGAAGAGACTTTTGAAAGTCGTTTTCGTTCGTCCGGCTTTGCTGACGTGCTAGACGTTTCAAAATGCTTTAAAACAGAGAAATGTTCGTCGACATAGTGAAAAATTCTTGGGGTTTCTTTGAGTGAGTTGTAAACACTTAGAAGCGGCCACCCAAAAAGGTTTATATTTATGGTAGTGTTTTTTTTGCCACTTGAAATCGATCCCAGCGACGACGAAAACATAATCGGAGATTGATTGAAGTAGTCTGAATTAAACTGAACGTATTTGTGGCACTGAATTTTTTTTCATCGGTTTATAGACTGTTAGGCTTATTTTTTTAATATAAAAATTTTGCATTGATTCACTTTCAATAACAAATGACAGGCTATTTTTTCTAAAAAGTAGTATTTGTTATTTCTCCGAAAAGTGGCTTTGCTGTTCCCAATTTTGCATACGCTACGCTTCGCCTTGCTACTACATTTTAATTGCTCGACTAAAAGTACCACTTTTTTGCCGTCTGATAAAATCTACTATTTTTTTCAAACGTCATAAATTTGACAGTTTTCACGATTGAACCGTACCATTCTCGCTCCTTTTGCCCTTTTGCCGTCGAGTTTCCAAACTAACAAAGTGGCGGGTTTTCGTCTTTTTCGGCCGTTTGGTTTTCGCGAAATCAATTTTTAAATATCGCCGTACGTCGGTTGTCGCGGGGACAAAACCATAACCATTATGTCGAGAGTGTCATAAAGATCTCCCACCGTTTCAGAAAAGGGTCTGATTTTTTGTATACATAACAAGTACGGTAGCTGCTTTTTTTTTCGGCACTTATTTAAATCGGTCCAAGCAACGAAGAAAACATTAGCGGAGATTGATTTATTAATAGAGTTGGGCTTATTTTTAATAGAGGACCTCTTTGACCGTCAAGGTGTCTTCACATCACAGATCATCATTTGATGGACAAACATTTGTTGAGACTCTGTATAAAAAATTTGCATACATAGCAAGTACCTGACGAGCTTTTTTTGAAATTTTGACTATCAAAAAATAGTTTGGCGCGATTTTATCGAAAGTCAAGGCAGATCTCCAAACTCCACACCCACCCTCACCCGAAAAAAAACGACCAGCAGACAAACGGCTGGTGAATTTTACCGAATCTGCTAATTTACCGGTTTAATGCTTTTGTGTAGTGAGGACTCCAATTATGCCATAAAATCACTATTTGGTACCTGCTGTAACTGTAACTTGACAGCGGAGCTTCAAATATTGCCCGAGTGTATTTTTTACCTCTTTTCTTGGGATCCTGAAGTGCATGTAAACAAACTGGACCGCCCCTTCCGGGTGACGAAGACTTTATTACTTAAAACATAATCGAAGAACCGAACGTGAAATGAATTTTATTTTTCTAAATTTTAATTCATTCCCGACCTTCTTTCTACAACAAAGTCGTACTTTATTATATTTCGAAACAGTAGCGTATCATTTTTCATTCATTCTTCGCACATTGGGATATTTCTCGAAACAGTTACCAATGGAAATTTTATTGCAAGCCTGTGATTTTGTTACGGGGGAAGTTACAAAAAACATCTACAAGTAAATCTTAACTTATTCTGTTCTGATAATATAAATAAAATATTCTTCATTGTATAATAATGAATAAACGTATAAACAACTCGAAGAGAATAATAAATTTTCCAACTGTCAACTCCGTCTATCAAAAAATAGATTTTTTCAAACGTCAAAAATTTGACACATTGTTTATCCCAATTGTCACGGTAAAAGTTTAATTTTTAATTTTAATCGTTCAAAAGCAGTAGATATTAGAGGCTAAAAATGCAAATGTGTGTGGCTTTATTCGGTACTCACTACACAAAAGGAGTAATCTATCACAGTACTTGATTTGTTATTTATTACATACGTACCGACATCACTCCACACCCTTCTTCACCAAAACAAAACGACCATCAGACATCAAAAACAAAATTTAAGAATCTGTTAATTCACTGCATTTTAGTCCTTTTGTACCACTACTTCTGTGAATACTCCAATTAGGCCGTACAATCATTAATTGGTGCCTGCAATTGTAAAACTTGACAGCGAAGCTTCAAATGTTGGCCGATTGTGACCAGCATTTTTTACTTCTGATCTTAGGATCTGAAGTGTTTGTAAACAAATGATTGGACCGCTCCATCCGGATGACAAAGACTTTTTTACTTAAAACATAATCGAAAAACGGAACGTGTAAACAATATTGTTTTTCTAAATTTTAATGTATTTCCGACCTATATACAACAACAAAGTTGGACGTGCTAAATAAAAACGATTAACTCTTTTGAATTCTTATTTCTGGAATTAACTGGAATAATCGTGGCAACCAAAATTAAACTAGCAAGACGCAATTTGCTGTTCTGATACATAAAGAGCCGGTTTAGATAATAATTTGACAGAAAAACGGTTACATTGTATAACTTTAACATAATATTAAGTATTTGTACGAAATAAATCCTCTATGATTAATGCATTTTCCGGTTCAATTTCTTACAGCGAAGTCCGTTGGTTTTTAAATTATTTTTCTTGGTACATTTTATTATTTATTTTTAATGTAATATAAAAAAAATCCAAGCGCAATTATTTCTATCAGAGTTTCAAAAATCGAAAGACATAAACAACGGAGTCATATTTCTTTGCTAATTGTTAAATGAGAGTTAACTACAATCGTAGTAAATGCAGCCTGTATAATTTACCTATTTTCCTGTTCATTTTTTTATAGCGAAGCCCGTTGGTTTTTAATTTATTTAATTTTAGTACTTCTAAGTATTTATTTATTTTTAATATAAAGTTAAAAAACATTGCCAAACGATTATTTATATCGATGAGAGTTTCAAAAATAAAAGAACATAAACAACGAAGTTATATTGGTTTGTTAAATGTTAAATGAGAGTTAATTAGATGCCCTCGGAAATCGATGAATCTCGATTTTTTTGTGGATCTAGCTTTTCTGTGGCCATCTTTGTTTCATAGTAAATTATGCATTAATTTCAAATCAAATTCCAAAGCTAGGAAAAACGAGGTTAACAAAAAAGACGAAATTTACGGATTTTGAAAGGTGACCTAGGTCCCAATTTTGGTAAAAAATGATTGTTTTGGTACGTAACTGTAGAATTCCATGAAATGAATTGTCACAAACTCACAAAAATTATCAATAGCAGTCTTTTGGCATTGTTGAATTAAAAGTTATAAATTTTCCGCGTACTGTTTGATTTTTTGTAGCGAAGCCCGTTGGTTTTTAATTTATTTTCTTTGATACTTTAATCTATAATTAAAAAAAATGTCAAGAACAGTTATTATTTTTATCTATCAAAGTTTCAAATATTGAAGGACATAAAAAAGTTTGCTAAATGTAAAATGCGAATTAACTAGGTGGCCCTCGAAAATCGGTAAATCTCGCTTTTTCGTGGATCTAGCTTTTCCGTGACTATCTTTGTTTCATAGTATAACAAATAAGAAATCAAAGGCCACGGAAAGCGAGGTCCACGAAAAAAGCGAGATTTACCGATTTCCGAGGGCCACCTAGTTATTTATAATTAACTCATCATGGCGCTTAAAACGATTTTTGAATTTCAACGTCAATAATTTTTTTCTCATTTGTCAAGAAGACAATATTTCAGAACTCTCAATATCAAATTGCAAGTTTATTAACAAAGCTTAATAATATAGTTTTTGCAGTCAGGTTAATGTGACAATGTCAAATGCATTTTGAATGATTTGGTGTTTTGAAGGTCATCGTATCGTTGCAGAAACAAAATCCCACCCAATGTCTAGTTTAAATAATTTCTCAAAATATGTGACTTGCGGCTGAGCCCGTTATTTAGGTATGTCAAGTCTTTAAATTTGAATGGACATCGAGTCGATCTCGAGACCAAATGGGCAAAGAAAAGAAAGTTAGTCGTTTATTATCGTACAGTTTCGTTCATCTCACTTCTCGGACACATGTTATTTTTTCCCCCACCATCATGGTCACAGAGGGTTGGTTTCAACCTAAGATGTACGCAATTTATCCACAATTTGGGCGATGCAGGCTTCATGTAAATTTGATCCTACATGATTATAAAAGAATTAGCAGTGGAACGAACATGATATTCTTTTTGTTAAAGAATGGTTCTGTGTCGGGACGAAGAACTTTTTACAAAAAGAATGTTATTTCCTGAGATATTTAGTTCTAAACTTGGCCAAATTTAACAATTTTCAACATTTTTTTTATCATACTGTCATTACTTTTTTTCAAAAAAACTCAACGTCCCGACATTAATTACTATCTTAACTGCAGTTTCACAAATCTTGAACTGATTTTTTTCACAGACAACGGAGTAATATCGAATTTTGTGAGGCCTGAAAACATACATTTTTCTGGAGGTAAATCGCCGCCTTAAGGCGAGGCGACCCAAAAGAATGGCCTTGAAAACCTGTGTTGGTTTGACAGTTCTTAATCGTCAAGTCGGCACTCGGAGAACCGCAATAAATGTCCCAAATTATACCAAAACAGGCAGCTGTTGGGGTAGGCAAATTTTCAGACAGTTTGGATGGTTGATTTTGTTCGTTCAGACTTCAGAGGTTAAAATGTGTAAAGTTAGGTGCACCAGTTTTTTTCATAATTTCGATTCACTTTTATTCAAGTAGAGTATAAGTAGCTAGTTTGTATAAAATTGGTATGTTATAAGACTTTTAATTAATATTTAACCGACAAATACGTTACAATTAATAGTATACAGGGTGTTAGGTAACGTTACGGCCATAGAAAAAGGGGTGATGGAGGCAGCCGTGAAAAGTAATGTTTCGAAGTTTTTTTCGGGTTTTCTTGAACCGTTTAAGAGCTGGAAGGCTTTTAATGTGACCAATCAGGGAACAATTTGCATAAGGTTACAAAAATTTGAATCAGAGTTACTGAAGGAAATTTTTTGTTTGACGTCTAACTGACAGTTCTTATTTTTTATCAGTGGCGTACTTATTCCATTTCTGTGGACATCACAAATCAAGTTCGTCAAAACGAAAATGTGTTGGGTACAATAAAGGAAACATTGATGCGTCGTTTACAATTATGTGTTCAACAAGATGGTGGCCATTTTGAACATCTATGGTAATGTTGCTTTATTGTCTGTTTTTTGAATAAAATTGCGTTGTTTTTCCCTTTTATTGACGCCACTGATTTAAAACTTCAAATGTGACGGGAAAGTGACAAATTATTCGTTTGGTCCGAAAGCTACTTGGATTTCTGTAAAATTGAAAAATCATTTGAAGCCATTCCATTGGTCAACTTTAAAGCCTTGTAGCTTTTTAACTAAAACGAAAAAAATAAAATTGATTGCGGATTCCGAGACAGTTTGCCTTCCTTAATTACCCATTAATCTATGGCCGTAGCGTTACCTAACACCCTGTATTATAGAACGTGTTTTATAATGGTCAATTTGATGCACGAGTTCTCGGTGTATGTATGGGACGAGTGCACCAATGTCATTATAAAACAAGTCCTTTATACTATTTTTTCGAATTTGCACCCTTTTTTTAATAAAAAAAATTTCCAATTCTAAGAGTTTTCATGTTACACGATTGGTAATGGTTATGTAACCACTACTTGCCACTTGATTTTCAAATTCAATTTAACATTTATTGAGTTTCACTATCACTGAATTTTAACCTAATGTAATCTAACCTCACAACATGTATTCACTTTTATTAAACATATTTAGGTACATATATTGTTGGCCGCAAAGGACAATTCAATTATATTGATACATGTTTTATTCACGCAGCAATTTATTAATCACGAATCGTAAAATCCGTAATGGTGAAAGTGACCAAGAACTTGACAGGAAACAGGTGAGAGCCAGACTAATTAGTTCTGCCAATTCTTAAAAAAGAAAATTTCCTACTTTGAGTTCTCTTATAGATATGGACCTATTAAAGCGGCAAATTCGAAAAATTTCATTAAAGTTCATTTTTCAATTTAAGTTTCTTCTTCAATTCAATGACATTACGTCGAAAATTTTATATCTGCGGTTGTATGTTGTAACCAATTTTGGTAGTAACAAGATGAGCTAATGAGTTTTTGTGACTTCAAAATAAAGATAAGAATTACTTCTTAGTAATATTTAGCACAAAGTGTCAACTAACTCGACGAGCACGGCTTAGCATAGTAAAGCAGACTCAAATTTTTAGTGTGTTTATGGCTTTGACTTTTTAGATGGTTTTCAACAATATTTCCCCATAACATAACCACCCTCAAGTGGTTAGTTTTATCTGGCGCGAAGTCAATCTCAGTAAATGTTGGAAAGTATAAGAAATTTCAAAACAACGTCGAAGTCAAAGCCATAAATGCACTAAATTTTGGGTCCAGTAAACTTCACTCTTTCTATGCACTGCATATTTTAAAAATCATGGAACCGAAAGCTCAGAGGCAGGTGAAATGACTGACGTTCACACATCGTCATGGATTAGGTTTAGTAGTTGTGGTTCAGACCACTTGTAACGCGGTGTCGTAAATCACACAATTCAAAAGAAAATGTAATCGACAATTTTGAAATGTTCATAGATCAGTTAGGAGAAGATCGGGTAAGTGGAACCACTTTATTTTAAAAATTTGTATTTCGGACAATTTTGGGAATAGAGGCTTAATTTTTTTTTTAATTGAAGGTTATAGTTTTATAAACACAAAAATATATATTCATATACAAGCTGTTAGGTAACCTTACGGCCAGAGACTAATGGATGATTAAGGAAGACAAACTGTCTTGGAATCCGCAATTAATATAATTTTTTTCGTTTTAGTTAAAAAGCTACAAGGCTTTAAAGTTGACCAATAGAATGGCGTCAAATAATTTTTCAATTTTACAGAAATCCAAGTAGCTTTCGGACTAAACGAATAATTTGTCACTTTCCCGTCACATTTGAAGTTTTAAATCAGTGGCGTCAATAAAAGGGAAAAACAATAACGCAATTTTATTTAAAAAACAGACAATAAAGCAACACCACAATAGATGTTTAAAATGACCACCATCTTGTTGAACACATAATTGTAAACGACGCAACAATGTTTCCTTTATTGTATCCAACACATTTTCGTTTTGACGAACTTGATTTGTGATGTCCACAAAAATATAACAAGTACGCCACTGATAAAAAATAAAAACTGTCAGTTTGACATCAAACAAAAAATTTCCTTCAGTAACTCTGATTCAAATTTTTGTAACCTTATGCAAATTGTTCTCTGATTGGTCACATTCAAAGCCTTCCAGCTCATAAACGGTTCAAGAAAACCCGAAAAAAATTTCGAAACATTACTTTCTACGGCTGCCTCCATCACCCCTTTTTCTATGGCCGTAACGTTACCTAACACCCTGTATTAAAGAAGTACAAAAAAATATATAAAAAAATAAAATTTGAACTCCTGCATTTGGTCCCTTTTGCCTAAAGGTACAGGTAAAAGGAAGCGGGTTAACTGTAACAATATATAAAAGTTTAAAGTACACAAAAAAATATTCTTTTTGGGGGCTTAGTTCCAGACGTATGTATAGGTGATTCGTCCACATTATAGACATTGTCTAGTCGGATTTTGTACTTTTCCATGACTATTTTTAAATTTTTAAAAAATAGCATAACTTGAGGACGATTGAACCCAGCAGCTCGAGCAATACTTGTTGGTTCTGGTTCCCGTAAACTTAGTTCGTTTTTATGTTTTTTCATAAATGAGTAATACCATTGGTCTCCGGCTTTTCCGTTTTGAAACGGATGTGTTAAATTATTCTTCTCGGCAAATTGGAGAGCTAACTCACATAAATCTTCTTTTGTTAGTCTATAAAATCGTTGATCAAGTTATAGGTATAGTTAACAAGTTCTCGGTCAATATCTGCCGAAAAAACTGGTCTAAAGCGTCCTAATATTTTTGAAGACAAACCTTTCTGATAATGTTTTCTAAGAGTGGGATATGGAATATAAAATTTTTCTGCTGCTTTTCTAATACTCAGTTTTCCTTGAGATATTAATTGATTAGCACGAGCCATTGCCTCTTCTGACCATCCAGTAGCCCGATTTGTTTTTCTTTTATAATTAAAAACCATTTATAACAAATTATAGAATGAAACAAAAGTTTTATAAAATTTTAGGCAAAAGAAACCATGGTGAACTTTTGCCCGAAGATACAGATTATTTTATGTAAACGATTTATTTTGAAAGTGTTTGGCGCGATGAAAGTTTAAGGTTATAATAGCAATTGAATCATAAAACAGACACAAGCATTGCCAACTTTGTAGAATCACAGTTGTTTTGATAATCAGCTTATAAACTAACGAAATTCCATCCCGCTGTTTAGAAATTTTACGCAATTAATTTAAATTTTTTCGACATACCTTAGAACTTCAGGTTTCAAACGATGGTCCACCATTAGTTTAATAACTGATACTCACGCCATCTCCCCACGATATGTGGTTTTAATAAAAAAGTCGTGGTTACTTTTGCCCAGGTGGTTCCACTTACCCGGTCTTCCCCTATTTAAAAAAAATATTGCAATGCGGTTTTCGCCTATGATTCTAAAATCCACAACTTTAGGTGCCTTTCAAGACAGATTTTTAATTTAAATTTTGGTTTTGGCTGTATCCCAAATTTGTATCTCAACTTTTGCTCCAAAGGACACCTCGAGAATACTTTGGACATTATGTTAGTATTTTTATTTCTATGTCGATATCTATTTCATTGAGGAAGATATCGTCTTTCGAAACTAGCATTGAAACCCCATAAGGGAAAAATGGGACGCCTCGCCTTAAATGTTTTAATCAGAGGTTTTGCGCATGAATCTCAACCCAGTAAAGTGTTGAAACAACTAAACAACAGAGATCGAGTTTCAGTTTTAATTTCAAAAGCATGCAAGAGAGTGAAGCTAACTGTCAAATTTAGTTAACATTCCTTTTCAATATTAGAGTTTACGGTCACGAAAAGACAGCACGTTTTCACATTGGCAAAGAATTGCCAGATTAACATTGCCAATTCTGATTTAAATCGCACAAAAAGCGTTATACTGTCTAGCACTGTAAGGATTTTACGGCTCTCTAACAAGAGCCGCTTTCATTTTTAGCTTAAACATTGCTATCGAGCCGTGAAATCCTACTTACAGTTACAACTATTTATGTATGATCAACTGTGTACAGTGTCTATGAACCTTCCTCCATCAAGAGGCCTTTAGAATTCATGTCATTAACTATTTTCCCGCGTGAATCCAACTTCAAAGCTAACTGAGGATGAGTTTTTTTTATCGCAAAGTTTTTAGTTTTGGTGTTAAATACTAATCTCACAAAATCGAACAAAATCATCTTGTACGCGCACGTACGTGATTTTCCACACTCGGTTTGTACAACGCCAACTACATATGTGGGTTTTTCTGGTTACACTTTGACATTTGACGGCTTGCAACGAATACAAATCTAATGCTTTTTAATATACGGAATAATTTCCATTCTGATCAGACGAATATTGCGGACGGTCTTATTTGTTTAAAATTTCCGTATTCAGATATTCAGTATGTACGTGGTTTGATTTTTAAATAGTGCCATAGCAGGCGATAACAATGAACGGCGGCCGCTTTGGTTAAATTCGGAATCAGAAGGAATGTTAAAAGGAACGTGATAATTCTTGATGCAGTTTTATTGTTTACTTTCCTTTTTAATACATTCGCGCACTTTGCCTAGACGAAACAAACGTTGTTATTAGGGATTTCGGTTTCTCTTTTTTATGTTGAATGTCGTTGACTGAAGTAATTTTCTTCAAAGAGTTGTGAATGTGATAAATTGTATAGCAGAAATTTCGAATTTCCCTTTTTCCGACATTCGGAAGGGAGATTATTGACATTTACCTTAACTGCGCGGGTGTTATTCCCTATGCTGCTACTACTATAGGGATTGTTTTTACGTCGTTTTTGCGTTCCATGATGTCCTTTGTAAAGAATTCTAAATTCTGAATTTTATTGTTTGCCGTTGTAAAAGGGTGTCCTTATAATTTGATCCATCTGTGTCGTCAATAATACAATTAACACTTCTTCCTTCGCTCGTGAAATCGTGCATTTTAGTATAAACTAACAAAAAGGAGAACGGTTTGTTGTACTTAAGTATGTCTTTATTGTTGTGTGCTTGTAAAATGATAATAACAATCTACAATATCTAAAGTATACTGGAAATGTAACGACTCGACTGTGAGACCCAAAGGAATAAAATAATTCAATGTGAAAAAGAGAACTACATGCGTTCATTGTTTTATCTTGTTTGTCGCATGGTCAGAAGACAATAGAAAAAATACCTACTGCGAATGAGGGTGTAAGAACCTGCAGATAATAAAATCCTAATAAGTACCAGTCATTGGATCTTTACGCCAGTAGTAATTTAGGTGGATAGAAGGCAGGACAGTTACAGAGGTCTTACATCGTTTTTTTTTAATGTAAAATTTAAAAATTCAATAATACAAAGTGGTCCGAGTACTTAGTGAAAAGCCCGACTAAATTCAAAATGCAACCCACTAGTAGATTACATACCGAAGTTGAAAGTTCAACGTTGCTCTCTAGAGAAGATGAACTGTTTCAGTGAACCAGGTTACTTCTATCTTATTAAACTGTATTTTATCTTACTTTTTCCCGTTTTTGCTTTTTTGCACCCCCATTTATTTTATAGCCGCCCCATCAGAGAGTTGAGGCTCACAGGTAGCAAATAGCCATTTAATACAGGTCCCAAACTTTCTGCAGAAAAAAAACACTGCAAGATAAAACTTATTAATATGAACATTTTCTTAGTAAAATTTTGATTTTGGGCATAATTAGTTATTTATTGACCGGAATATTGAGCACGGATTTAGATTCATCATAAAATTTTGCGTAAAATGAGCTTTAATAACGTAAGCTTTCTAAATGAACGAGGTATTGATTAAAATAGATTTTCAGTTGATCGTTTTGGGGTCATTGTCAAGGAACTTATTTCAATGCGAAAACGACGTTTTATGCCTTTCAATTCTATACCAATCGAAAGAGCAGCTCTAAGTCTATCATATGTGTGAATTTCAGATCGGTGGAACAAGTCAAAACAAAAAAATTCAAGTTTTTTCATCCTTAAAGTCGGAATTATTTAAAAAAAAAAAACGACTATTGCGTATTGAATACATGAGAGTGAATTCTTAACAAACAAAATACAAAAAAAACGGCGGCGAAAATAACATCTCTCTATTTCGCGTAGTTTCCGAGATATGTATGGAACACCGATATTTCCGGACTTGAATTTTGACCCTCTGGCGATAACCCGAAATTTTAATTAGCCATAACTCAGTTACCCAGCGAAATTCATAGTTCAAACTGACCAATCACGCTCGTTCATTCATTGTTCGATGCGCCGCCATAATACTTGTCAGTCGTCCGGCGGTAAATGGTTCGCAAGTGCACACATGTCGAAAAAATTAAAAAAAGTGTCTTACTGCAAATTGTTTATCATATTTTCTTCTTGTTTGACACGTGACTGTGGTCCGTTAAATAACGCTAGCTAGGTGAGGTGTTACTGTGATTGACGTTTAAACAAACCTATAATAAGGTAGGCATTTTGTTTCCTTAAGATTGTTGACTGTTTTTTTTATTTTATTTTATTGCTAGAAAATGGTTCTGCAGGCAAGATGGGGTAACGCATACCCCGGGTACCCCATCTTGCCCCCCAATGAGAAAAATGTTGTTCTTGTGTGAAGAAGAGGGGGGGGGACCATGTATGTATTGTTCGGAAGTATATTCTGTTTCCATTGAAGGGTGGATATTATGCTCAATATGTGATAGATGGTCTCATAATAGCTGCGCAGGAATAGATGATGATGATGACGAAGCCATCCACGTCTGCGAGTTCTGCCAGTGCAAATAATCATCTTTCTCTGTGATCATTCTCATCACCCCATCTTACCTCAGGAGGGTACCCCATCTTACCAGCACCATGGGGCAAAACGGGGCAAAACACCTCTTTTTTATTTTAATTTTTGTCTTTCAAATGTGTAACTAAAAGTTCCTAATGACACCAAATATTAGAATAGTAATAATTAGTTGTTATTTAAAAAATATATATGATTATTTCACTACGTAATTTTTTATATTATTGACCTTTTAAGCCATCTTGCCACCCATCTTGCCACCCTCTCCCCTATTTGTTGATGTACGTATTAAGCAAAAATTTGGATTCAGCTTGAAATTCTGTGTAAAATGAGCCCCAATAACGTAAGTTTGCTTCACAAATGAACTAGATATGGACGAAATAGGTTTTCAAGAGATCTTTTTGGGATGATTTTTACGGAAATTTTTCATTGCAAAAACGATGTTTCATGCTTTTGAGTTATACAGGGTGATGAAAAAAAGGCGACCATGAGTGGAAGCACCATGTTCTTTGCAGTTAAACCATATCAGAAATTCAAGTAAAATTAATGTAAATCTAAACCAATGTCATTAACTGTAAAAAATGTGATGTCTAAGAATGAAATTGTTATAATAAGTTTATCTAATAGTTATTTAAGCATCCAGGGTGCTATGGCCGTTTTACAAGTTGAAGGCAAAATTTGGAGACCGAGGGCTAACGAAGGTAGCATTTGTTAGAGAGCTATAGTAATTGTCAAATTATACATTTGTATGCGTTATACAGTGATTTTGAAATAGAAACCGAAAAAAAATCACTGTTTTATAAAAATACGTAAAAACGTTTTCGGTGATTTTTATTAATTTTAAGGTAAAAGGTAAAAAAAAAATCAAAATCACCCTGTTTAAACCTCGTACTGTAGCTCTCTAGCAAATGCCGCTAATAATCTATCATCAGAATTAGAAATGTTGATCTGACGTTGCAAAAAATGGATTTATCTGCTAATCACTACATTATTATACATACTGTATTACTTCCTCTGCATTGATAACAGGGAATAAATTTTGTGGCATACAGCTGAACAACTTTCTGGCTTCTTTCTCATCGATTTTTGCCACATTTGCGTTAAATCGCTGAACGTGACTGTGAGCTTTGAAATTATTGCAAAAACCTGCTGCATCACTTTAATCCGCATTTTTACAATGTCTTATAACCACTGAATCAAAGTCTGGTTAAGTTTGAGTACATTGACGTTCATTTTTATTTGATACTTAAATATTGTCGCAGTTCCAACGACTATTATTATACTCATAACTCCCATGAGCTCTTATAGCAGAGAGTTATGAATTATTAATTTCCCTCTAAAATGTTTCTTCAAAAGAGCTAACAAAAATAAAATTGCAGCTTTAATACTTGTTTCCCACATCACTCGAACTAAAAGATTTTTCCATGGAAGTGCTAGTAGTATTTACCACTGTACTTAAACGTGACGTTGACGACGCACTTGTTGCGTCTGACGTAGTTGTCAAAAAATAAGTCCGTAGCAACCATGCGTAGATAACTTAGCAAGCAGTTCGCTTTTGACTGCACCGACAGTGACTTAAAATTCGGTTTTTGTATTTATTTAGTATGAAATAAAAGATTTATGTCAATCATGTGAATTTATTAGATATTAATAACCTTGGGCAACTCATATCATAATCCCTCGGGCCTAACGGCTCTCCGGATTATAATCGCGTTGTCCTCGATGACACTTCTTCTCGATATCGACTTTGTTCTTTCGCTTGTTCTCGACATGTTTTATATTTTATTACGTTGTTATTCGTTTTTTATTTCTTGTTCCCTTGTTCTTCTTGAAGTCTTTTGTATTGTCCTTCGATTGTCACTAATTTATACTGTGGCACATAGTGCTGAATACAGCCTACGGTCCTTAATTTCCAAGTAAAAGTTACTTTAGTGCAAACGTATAATGGTAACTTTGTATAAACTCAACTTTCAGATCTGTTTATTTGCGTAAAAATTGTTGTAGTACAAGATGTTTATAAATGTTTCTAGCATCAAAAGTGGCTATGAAATGTTGAAGAAATTTGCCGCTCATTACAAATGTGAGTTTCAATTTTTTAACTGACATTTGGAGTTAACCTCAAACATGAAGTAAAGTAAACATGAAGTAAAGTAAGTTTAGAGAAATAAACTGTTTTAGTTGTGATTTAAAACCTGAAAATGAAAAACTTACAACACAAAACCGTAACTGAAACGCCATTGACGTATGTAACATTATAAAAAAATTTCAAGATAGTTATATTCACCATGAAAACAAAGCGGCAAAATAGTGCACGACACTTTAATAAACATACGCACTCAACCAGCACCACCTGTTTTGATCAAGTTTTATTCTGCTCAATCGTTATTATAACTATGTAGTTCTGAAAATTGAATGTTTTGCATCAATGTAACAGTTTAACAACGAGTCGAGGGCAAGTGGCTTAGTCACAGGAGTGTAAAATATCCAATCAGCACGTGTTATATACTATACTTTTCCGACGACCGCTTGTTAAATATTGGACACTGGGGGGAGGTAATAAATATCTTTTTACCAAATTGTTATTTATCTGCACCCCAATAAAGTATAAAAAAATAAATTCACTACTTCCCTAAAATTTAATATATGTTAATGTGGTATATGGTGGTTGCTTTTTAGTTGAGACGCAAAAATTCTAAAACCATGCGAATTTGACATTTTTATTGAGGTCGTCGGAAATAATATAATTAAATTTTTAAACACTTCTTGACTTTTTGTTGTAATATTTAGATACGACGTTCAAAATATATTCAACGCATAAAAAACACATTAACGTGTTGAAAAAAACGAGTTTTTATATTACTCTCGTGGGAGCGATTTAAAAGATTTTCGGTATTTAAAGAGACAGAAAGTGGATGCGTGTTTTGAAACTAAAATGCGATTTAAACAACAATTAATATTTTTGCGAAAGATTTAACAAACAACAAATTTGTGCAGCACAAACAGATTATGCAGGGTTGCTATAAATCATCGTTTCATTTAGGAGTGGTGTGAAACGATAAAATCGTATAGCACCTTTCGAAATCCAAATTATATTCATTAATATCGAAAATAAATTGGTCGCCTCATTAACAAATCTAATTTGACATTAATTTTACATTAAAACTTGATAAAGCTCAGAAATAATTTTTTTCTTGTTGTAGAAAATCCTCTTAAAGTTCCGGATCTCCTGATACTTTTGTCATCTGAGTGTCCCATCGTTCAAATAGTGACGATTGGAAATTCAATATTTGTTTCTCTGCTTAGAATCCGACCTTCATAGTACTGGTGCAAACATACCAATGTTATATTGAAGTGTGTGCAGTCGCTCCATCATGCTGAAACTAGACATACTGTTCTATTATGAAGCGAAACAATTAAAGTGTGCAATAATTGTGTTCAGAGTATCAGTAATTGTATTGTAAACAAAACTTACTCCTTTCTCTTTTTTTTTAAGTTGCAACAGAGTTTCTAGTGGCTATAGAAAGTCAGATTCAATAACTTTGTCATCGCTTAGATTATTCAGTAACCAATTGCAGTAGTCGTTGAAAATCCTCAAAAAATGGTTGTGCAGTATAGTAAATTTTATATTTTATATTGTGTTGTTGTGCAATCAATACTTTCGTGCAATAGCAACCAAACATGGATAATATCTCGTAAATTCGATCCTTAATATCTTCTTGCTGAATCGATGCTTTAAAAGTTACATTACATCATTGCTTTAAGAAGCTTCTTAAAGCACTATTTTGTGAGTTGGTACTTCTGTCAATTGCTTGGCAAAACTATGAGATTTATCCAACAATAAACGTAATTTGATGACAGTTGACATTTGAGTGACGTTTTATGTCCTTAATTGGGAATTTTAAATCTTTTTTTTAAACGTTAAAATAATGGCCCAATAAAAAATAATGTATAAAATACACGTTTTATGATAGTCTGGCGTATAGTTACTATTTTTCACTACTACCTTGAGAACATGTCATTTTGTCAAATTAAGTTTATTTCCTACAAATAAATAAAGAGAAGCGTATCTTAGATTGCCTATATTAAGCTAAATATTTGGTGGAGTTGGAAACAAACGTCATGTATTTGTCAAAAATAAAAATGCGTTATTGGTTTTACGTCAGAAATTTTTATTCAACAATTGCAAATGACAATATTTGGTTCTTGAGGCTTGTTTACCATACCTCGCTTTCTAATTTCTCTCGATCCTTCGAATCTCGGGAAATAATAACGCTCTGGCCCAAAAAGTGTCTTCTCTCCCTTGGGATATAATTACAACACTCTTTGCCACTAGGTATTTGAAAGATAAAACAATTACAGTAAATTTAATGTAAAGGATAAAAATAAATGAAAGAATGAAAGTGGAGAATCATATAAAAATATGGCAATCTCCAGACGCAATCAACGTAAAAGTTTGTTTCTTTATGCAAAGTTGTATTCCTTTTTTATTTTTAACAAAAAAGAAGCCACCGGAACATCGTGTAAAAAATTAAAATATTCACTTACAAATTTCCCGTTTTTTCAATAAGTTCGTGTCAACATAAACCAGTTCACGAAAGTTACGGAAAATTATTCAGCCCGCTGATTCTCTTGGATAAATAGATCCCCGAGGCCGAACAAGTTTAAGGGTCCACCAGAGGTGCACAATTTTGTCGAATTCATCGGCTGTAAGTGGAACCGAAGTTAGATGCGTCACAAAGAAAAAAACAAATTTTTTTAGTTTATCTTTATAAAATCAAGCACGTACCGATACGATTGATGGTCTCTATCGTTTAAATTCATATTCGTTCTATAAGTTTTCCCTTTGTCATGCCAAAATATAACGACGGAAAAATTTATCTTAGTCGGATTTCAACCTCTTATAACATCCGCACTGCGGCCAGCAGCGCTCAATTATCGAATAAATAATTAGGTCCCAATGGAGAATTGACTTGGGTATTGATTCAGTGATAGTTTCTGAATAATTTGCGGTTACAGAACACTTGTCAGTTTGATTTAACTTCAAACGGGCAGATTTTGAATGCTAATTAACGAGATGCCGAAGATGCCATTGGAAGTTTGTGCTGCGACAAGTGACACTTTTTTAATACTTTTTTACACGATAGAACAATTTTGCTTAGATACCGCGTCTGCTGTTGGAACAGTAAGTTGAGTTTACTGGTTACCAAGATAAACAAAACGGTAAGTACAAAATTTACTTACCGTTCTAGAACGGTAAGTAAAAATTTAAAAATATTCATTAAAAATGAAGGAGATTTATCTATTCTCAGGCCGAAATTTGGACTTTTCAGGAATTTTTGAAGCACAATTAATGTCAATTATTTGTAACATTTTTAGTGTTATAAAAATAATCGAAATCTGTCTTGTCTATCGTGCAAAAAATATTATAAGCTAAGGACTATACCGATCTCAGACAATAATTGGAGTCGTCGCTGCGCTCCTCCTCCAAACAATTGTCTTCGATCGGTAAAGTGTCCTTACCGTTCTTAATACTTAATATACTATTTTTATGCTGCTCTTGACACTCTGAGTTATAACACGAATAACTTACATCTGTCAAGTTGCAGTGTTTGTGTATGAGAGAAGTTTTAAATATTGAATAATTCTACACCGTGTTTCAAAATGATTTTTATCTAGTTACCTTTGGAATGAAATTCTTGAGTGCCGCTCGCATTGTGCTAGTCCTGTCACTTTGGACTTCTGTCAATGGTGTCACTGGTCAAACGTTAAAATCGCCAATACGGAAAGAATTTAAACAACAAATAACAAAATTGAGCGAAGATTGAGTCAGTTTTACCACCTCAGCGATCCAGCCGTCCTACCTAATAATTTTTTAATGGTATTTTAAGGTAATGTAACCAACATTTTAATCATTATCTTCGTAAAGCGGCTTTTTTTAATTTGTACGGGAAATCAGAGGTGACTAGATTAAAGTCTTTTTGAAACACGGTGTAGTTATTTATGATACGAGTAGGTTGGTATGGTTGCTATGCAAAAAGCTCAATGTGGGTCATTTCTGGTCATTTTCATTATAACCCTCGTTGCTAGTGGTAGCGTGAGTTATAGGACACTTAACTTGTTAGAAATCACCATAGTTATAATTATTATCGTTTCTATATGCTTGTGTTTGATATTGTTTTAATAGGACTTTTCCTACATGATTTAAAGGCTTTATAAATCACTTGTACAATAAACAATTTGAATACACTTGTCCACAAAGTTTTGTGCTGGAGAAGCGGGAAGTCATTTCTGTACTTTACAAAAAATAAAAACACTTCAAATTCTTTCAAATATCTCGAATATGTCGCAAACACACGTGGCCTCGTTATCATTTTCTCAGTGACGTTCGTGCGAGAAAGTTGAACATGTTTTTTCGGTCAGAAAATTTTGCAAATTTAAAATATTGGTGCGCCACTAGAAGAGGTCATGAGTAAAGAAGGGTAAACTGAATCTTGCACTTGACGTCGATTTTCTGTGCAAATTTGTACTGGTCGATTGGAAGGCGGGGTTAACAAGTCAGAACCGCTTTCTGGTCAGAACGGACAGCATAAAAGTCGACAAAAATGTCCTTTTCTGCGTGCCGCTCGCAAGATAATGAATGCGGCAAAAATGATTAACATGTGCTTTTCTACGTGACAACATCAGTAGTTATTGAGTATGTGCATTTATTTTCGGCTCTAGAGACAATTAAATTAACAATATTGATATCTTATGATTAAAAAAAATGGATTTACCTAATTGATCCTTGAAAACCAAAATGAATGAAAATGTATTAAACGTTTGACAGGTACTGCCTGTTGCAGGTAATAACGTCACTTACAGCGTTGGAGGATGGCTTTACACTATTAGAAGCATTTAAATAGAGTTTCGTACAAATTGTACTTTCAGGTATTTTGGATAATTGGTAAATACGTAATGATAGTGGTGATAATTGGCCATTGGCTTTGGCAAGCTTTGATGTGCTTCGACCGTGCAGTTCAAACCAAGACCTACGTAAATGCGATACCTACATATGAAAGTTTTTGAATCAGATGATAAATCCTTAAGTATTATTTCTACTGATTTATCTTTTTTTTAAATGCATTTTTAAGTTGTTAAAAAATCTCCCAACGATTGTTTTTCTAACAATCATTTCTTTAGTTATTATTTTATGTTACTCTATTTATTGACCCATGATATTTAATTTTTGCTACTTGTTATAAAATTCTTCTGTTTATTCTTCTGTTTGTTGTTTTCATTCCGTACTTATTATTGATCTGTGCTTTGTTTTTCTTGACTGATGTTCATGATTTTCTTGCTTCTGGCGTTTTCGTAGATTTTGAAGTTCTTGTTTAAAATTTCTTCATCTTTCGCATTTATTGGTAAGTACAATGTCGTGTAATACTTTAATTCGGTTGGCTAGATTTTCATCATCATCAATAAAGTACAAAAATTTTAACCACAATATCAGATATTGATGTAGATAATGATTCTGGAAAATAAAAATCGAAATTCAAATAGGGAAAAATCCTCTTGGATTACCTGTTATTCGACGTTGATGGGACTGAATTTAAACACTGTTTCCCAAAGACTGCAAACAAACTCATCGACCAAAAAACTTTTATGCTCGCGCTAATCGGATTTGTTTAACTTTCACTCAATTACTGTTTTTAAAGATACAACACATTTTAAAAATTGGGTATTGCGAAAAATTAATTTGTTCAAAATAAGGTTCGTAAGGTGACTTTTTTTCACTTCTTTTGTGCGCCAAACAAAAATTTTAATAAGAAATGAAATAATAATAAAGTTACCTGAAATTATTACGAAAAATGACCAAATGGCTTCTACAATGTCATCACGCGTAAATTCAGATTAATCCGTAAACAAGACACTTTTTATAACTTTAGGTTCATTATAACACTTTTGAAGAAACTATTAGCGAAGAATAAAAAAATCTAAATTTGAGCAATTTGGCACTGTAAAATCAAGAGTTCTCTACCACGATCATTGTGCTAACCTGATGGGAACTTGTTCATTAGCGATTGTATGGCGGTTTCTCGTCCTCTAATCACTTATAATAACTTGTAGTAACGCTCTAGCGTGGCCCAAATCCGCGCATATTTCTAAGGAAAAAAAATCAAAAAAATAAAGCAATTCAAATATACCGCCACCTTCTTGCCAACCCTGGCACAACTATATCTCTAGGCGGCAGCCATACTTCATTACGTTTTGCGCGCCCAAACCGCAAGTGTGTTTGTCACCATATTCAGGTATTAATTCGTTTTTTTGTAGCTTTAGAAGCAAAAATGGACAAACATAAACAGCATAGAGTCACCTCCGACTCAGAGGATGAGCATGTTTCCCGCAGGAATTTTGCAAAGCGCTTGAAAACCCGGGAATTGAGGTTAGATGAACGGGGCTATGCAGAACCTCTACATCGTGGGATTTAGGGGGTTCGCGTGGCGATCCCAGTCACATACGGGTAAAGCTCTTGCAGAGTACAAACCCCAGAACCCCGCACTATCCACGTGGCAAACCTCTTTCACCCCAAATTCGTGGATAGTGTTAAAGTGGCATCAATTAACTCCAGTTTCTCAAGACTGGAAATAAAACTGTCGAGTTGCTGGGGCCGGAAATCCTGAACACTCTTGAAGAGGACCCATCACGTCCCCAGCTTTAAGAATTTCAACTGCATCAATCTTCAGTAAAACGGGTCCTATGGTCCTAGGGAGACAATTATGTCCAAAATAGCCACTTCAACAAATTGCTCAGTCCTCAAGGCCCCGTAAGTTGGTTCAGAACGTCCTGCTGTCATCTGCCACCAACTTTTTGCTGTCATCCGTTAACAAACTACGCCAGGATTTGACTTTTGCAGGTTTCCAAAACCAGTTGGAAAAGGTAACCGTTTTTCAGGAAAGAACGATGACAACAATTACAGTATAAGGAAGGAAACTATGAGTACCATGAACCATGTAGACTCATGTCGTTTACTAACTGACCCCTGTCGAAATTATCCGTCGAACGGCGGCAAAGCTTACTTACTTACCCTTCAACATCTGTAGGACAGGTTGTGACAGTAGTACTAAAATGTATTTTATTCAACAGATGTACAAGTCAAAGTAAACAATACAGACAAAGATGTATTACATACTGTTGAAAGCGCCGCTTTAGGCTTATGCCTCTTCAGCGCCGTTGTAGCTGTCCCTTCCATCAAACCAAGTTTTTTGTTCAGGTCTATGAGAACGTATCAAAGTGGCCTAGGCTATGGAGCTAGCACTCCAAACGTTCAGGGTGTCTCTCAACCAAGGTTTCCAGCTAGGTTTGTTCAAAGAAAAGGGGGGGGAGTAAGCGAACCTAAGGAGATGGCCATGGGCATCGTTAAACCGGAGAGCCTCGTCGTATTGAACGAGAGAGTCGCGGTACAAGACCGAAATATACCGTAAGTATATTCGTTGTAGGTGCCACAGCACTCTTCAGAAATGGAAACAAATTACCAATCACTTGGTAATCTCTGATGGATTAAGGGTTAAAAATTCCCTTTCTTAAAACTCCATAACAATCTGGTTCTTCAATCACTAGTCTCTCCAACAAAACACATAGGAATTTTAAGGCCATTGACGATTTAATTCGCAAGGGGGCAATCTGATTATGGAACCTCACCCCAAACTACCACTTCCTAGTAGAAAAGCCCTGTGACAGTAATCGGTTCATACTGAACCCTAGACAGCTGATAAACATTGTTGATTCTCTTCATTTAAAATGGAGGACTATCGTACCGAATCAAGTCCATGAAGCGAAGTAATTTGATGGCAAAATTAACCTATTTTGTTGTTTCCGTTCGTAGTGAACACCGAAAGTATCTTTCAGATTTTGGTTTCAGGATATACTGATGAATTTGGCTGGTTGATTTTGAGCTGAACTCAGCTCTACTGGTTTTTTACTAAAATAATGAAACTCGTTGCAACTTGGCTAGGAAACAAAGGCATCCTCTGTATCATCTATTTAGATGTTACCCCGATAGGATACTTGGAGATACTCCCACACAGTGTTCATCCAATCCGATACTAACAACAACTCTATTAGAGGAACTTGGTTTCATTACAAACAGAGACAAAAGTAATCTACTTCTCTTCCAAGACAAATTTTTAAGTCGTCGTTTTTGATACTATCAACATCCTTATTCTTTTACTTGACGACAAGAAAACTAAAACCTCCAAGAAGATTTGATGTTTTCAACGACACTTCACGTGTACCGTTGGGACATTTATTTATTGGTTAGCATTTTTGGTATCAGCATATCCAGCAGTAAAATACGGTTAGCTCTATGTGCAAATTTTTCAAGGGGAATTTACTTATTTTTCACCAAGTCCTCAGAAAATATAACTCCAATATGTTGATTGCTAAAGCAGTTCACAGGATCTTGAAGGGTGGCACTCGAATATTGCAAAAGCATATAATTCAATACGAAATGAATCATTGGAAATTGAAAGTACGATGCATCCAGCTCAGGTCGGGCACTATGGCTGGTGAAGTTCTATGTTAAAAAGTACGATCTCTTTCGTATATTGTATTGAGAAAAGACTGCTTAGAATGTGTTTTATTTCTACTGACAGCTAGGGTGACGACGCAGTGACCAAACTGTTCGTACCGACTGCTGGTTACAGAATCTGGTTTTTTAGGAGTTTGCAGGTATAAACTGAGGATATATGAATGGGTTTTTTGATGTCTTGTGAAATTTCCACAGTTAGGAACTCCAAAATAGAAACAAAATGTCGCTGAGGCTCAGCAATGAACCAAAAACCCTTTACAATAATGATCTTGAACTTTTGACAGTTATTTAGGTACCAAGTGCTTCGTCAAAGTTTACGAAGCTGTAATAAGGTAATGTTTTTCATTGAGAAAGGACAACACAACAGTCTTCTCTTACATAAATTGAATGAGAATTCACAACTTTTCAGGCTATCAAGAAGGATTGGCAATTTTGCGAGCATAGGAAGAGGGTTGGATGCTTTATACATTTCTTCTAACGAAATGTTTTCGCTGATCGCGATCCTTGAATGATCTCGATGGAAACCAAATTATACAATTTTTAATCAGATTGTACAGGTTTTTGGATCAGTTTGTGTTCAATTTGAAATAACAATATGATACATATTTTTCGTGGCTAAGAGATTTAAATTCCTTAGCGATAGATGCATTTATTTACAGTAACTTGGACAAATTTTTTCTTACCCTAAATAGATCTTTAATGACCAAGCTGAAGGCATATTAGTGGTTCCCAACTGACCATTACAAGCATGGTTCTGATGCTATTAGGAAACCTTGTTTTTTAGTATCGATTACAGATCAACACACACAATTGGTGGTAGGACTATTGTGAAAAGAAGAAGGAGAATGAAGTCATGCTTGTCTTTCCTACAAAATGTTTTTATTTCCAAAACAATAGTTACGATGTCACAGATCAGCACGTTGCTTTGTTTGGTTATACCAGATTGTCTGTCATTATCCCCTCTTAATAATATATGTACCTAAAGGATCTGTAAGTTGAGAACAGGAAAGTTCAAATATGAAGACGTATGGATACAGCTTTTCTCCAGTGCTTCAATATATCTTATTTTCGGTTTTAATTCTAAAATCTTAAATTCTTTCATTAATTTGTCCTACAAGCGAGGTAAACACTGACTTTTGGGTACTGCTCATCGGGTGCAAATTTTTTGTTACCAAAATGGAGAGGATAAAATCAAGATTTTAAATGCATTAAACACTAGCTCGCAAGCGGATGTTCACCCCTGTTGCAGCTTCTCTTTTTTTAAGAAGATGAAAACTTACTCGTAGCGTCCATTTTACTACGTTACAAGATTTCATTCATGGAGGTATTGAATATTCATTCTTAGGTACTCAGATAAACCTCAGGGAGGCAACTAGTCAAAACATCAGTAGATGGATCAAGAGTACTCTTTCTCTGCAGCTGGTATTGATACTGAGAAATATTCTCATTTTGCAAGACATACAACTAACTTAGTTGTTAAAAGACAGGGAATTTCCATAGATGTAATTTGGAAGACCGCTGGTTAGGCAGAACAATCCTTGTCCTTCGAAGGGTTTTATAATTGACCTGTACAAGGTACATACCACCTTTGGAAGGAGCATAATTAATATAGGGTAGCATCACTAATTTTTTAGTAAATCCTTTAATCGTATTCATGTATTCTTCCACACATCACTAAATAGTTTTATTTTTTGATGATTGTCTAAGGGAAAAATCGCAACGCAGCTTTAAACATCTACAAGTTATTATAAGTGATTAGAGGACGAGAAACCGCCATACAATTATTTAATCAAATGAATTTAATGAAATTCGATTATAATTGTATAAGGTTTCTCGTCCGAATAATCACTTCCCTCCCATCCCAACATATCTGCCCCAATTGGAGACGTTGCAATTTTAGCTAAATAGGGCTTTATGCTTTAAACATAATGAAGTATGGCTGCCGCCTAGAGATATAGTTGTGCCAGGGTTGGCAAGAATGTGGCGGTATATTTGAATTGCTTTATTTTTTTGATTTTTTTTCCTTAGAAATATGCGCGGATTTGGGCCACGCTAGAGCGTTACTACAAGTTATTATAAGTGATTATTCGGACGAGAAACCTTATACAATTATAATCGAATTTCATTAAATTCATTTGATTAAATAATTTTATTCACATTCTTTTCGATGGCCTGGACTGACATTGACATTGAACTGGTTTACCCCTAACACCTGAATGGTGCCCAGCGATTTCTACAGAAAACATTGATCATTTTTTCACGGAAACGGTGAAGTTTTGGAACGCCAAATTTGGTCATTAAAATATATCAAACTATGTTACGTTGTCTGATCTTGGGGGTTAACATTTTTGTACTTTATTCGGGTTAACCCTGTATTTTTGTTAAGTCTGAGAGTACGCAAATCATCTTTGTTTTACTCGTAAATCTGTGTCATATTTTATGTCTCGTTCGGCAGTAGGAGGTACCTACTTTATAATGTTTTTGTACAAACTTTGTTTATCTTTGAAGGTACCTACTCTGTTTTACTTTTTTTTCATGTTTTCCATATTATATTGATTGTTTTTATTTTGCTTATATTGCAAAGATGTGATTTCAATTTTGCCTTCTCTGTGATTTGGTATATTCTAAATACTACGTCACTGGTCTTGATTATGTTTGATCTAAATACAAATTGCGTATCATCGAGTGATCATTTTGTCTGTCTATTATTATATCAGTTTTTACTCTCTAGTTACGACATTCTTGACTATTTGCCTTCTTGCAAATCGTCGTTAATAAGCCAGTGTTCACCTTCCAGTGTTCTCCTTGTACTATGGTGGACACTGAATCTTGGACAGTACTTTCCTGTCATTTCAAAAAGATTCAATGTAATCCTAGCTTTATTGTCAAATTGTCAATACAATTAATACATAAATCAAACCCATTTTGAAGACGTTTTTCTGCGATATGCCACCAATAACAATTGATGCACCGCCACAAGGAAGCGAAAAGTGGTTTTGCGCTACAGCACTTGTTCATGGGCGAAGCGTTTTGGGGCCGAGTGGTTTTATTATTGCTAAAATGACAAAATGACAATTGAGTCAAAAATTAAAAGTTTGGTTATAAACAATCGTCCTTCGCAAAGCCCGGTTTAGAAATTATGACAATTAAATGACAATACTGTCCAAGATTAAGTCTCCACCATAGTATTAGTGTTGTGTTAAGAATATTTTTTGAAATATTTTATAGCTAAATCAGTTAAAACTTTTAACATGTCGTTTCAAATTTTGCCGTGGCCATTAGTTTCTTCTCTGACGTCTCTCCTTTTTTTAGCAAATCTGTGAAATATTCTATCCATCTTTTCCATAAATGCCTCGTTTTCTGTTGTCTCTTAGCCATTTTCATCTTTGGCGTTTTGCAATGTTTATTTTTTCTATTTTTTTATTTTTTCAAATTCTTTCCATGTTTGTTTTATTTAATTTTCGGTTTTCTATATTTTCATTTGCAAGGTTTTTCTTCTTTCATTTTTGTTTCTTGTCTTTTATTGATACTTTTTCGTTATTTGCCACCAATCAGTTTTTCACTATCTTTGCAGTCTTTCTTTGTATAGATTCTAATTCTACCTGGTTCACAGTCATCATTACTAGGTAGTGATAATGAGCATTGTCAACTTCAGGACGTATAAATAATAAATAATTACTTTTATGCTTTTTACCTTGGCCTACATTTCTTTTTTTATTATTGATTTTTCGTTTCTGCTGGTAACTTCTGTTGTTATTGTGTATAGGTTCTTATGAATAAAGTGGGAATTTTTTATCTTCAGATTATTTTATAAACAAAGCTATTTTGTCCTTTCTTAGTTCGCTTTTGGTTTTCTTCTTCTTTTCCTAGGCAATTCTTTTGTGTATGTTTCCTCCTCTTTTATTTTCAAGAAGTCCAAAAATGTATTTTTCTCCAAACGTCACAAAAAGTCACTATTTTTTAGTCGTTTTTAGACAGTAAAGTAGGCAATTTTGTTATAAGTAATGAAAACCGCTCGTTGACATGGAAACACTTTTGCTGCCTAGGCAGAAAAAGTACTTTGTGTGAGGGGTACTATTTGAGACTTACATTTTGCACTTGCACTTGCACGATTTTAATATAACTTTTTGAAACCAATATTTTTCACAGCAAATGTCATCAATGACAACTACATGCATAGCCATCCATGTTTATAATTTAATTTGCGTTCACTCATTGTCGGTCGTGGAACTGAATTTAACGTTTGGAGAAAAAGTAGTATTTGTTATTTGGCCGAAAAGTGGCTTTGCTATCTCGCAATTTTGCATAGGCTCGGCTACGCTTCGCCTTGCTACTGCAATTTGATTGCTCGACAAAAAGTACCACTTTTCTGCCGTATAACAAAATCTACTATTATATGGGGTGTTTTATTTAAAAAGTGAGTTTTTAGTTTTTATATTGTTCCAAATTGATATCTTGGAAAAGTGTCCCCTTTGTAACTTTTTGATTACTTTTGCCGTAATGTTATTTTTTTTATTATACCGTCTAGTAAAACTTTAAAGTATTTTTTTCATCTGTTCAATATGTTATAACTCGACCATTTGCATATTAGATGTTCTTGCTGATAAAGATTTCTTATTGGATCTGACAAAAAAGTCAAAAAGTATTTAGAAACATTTCAGATCTTTTGGTAAAAATTATACAAAAATAGTCAACAACCAGTTATTACAAAATGGTGAGTCTAATGTCCCTGAAAAATAGTTTCTTGCATCTTCGCAACAACTGTTTAACAATTTTTACATGAGATTTATTCATGATACGTACACAACTGAAATCATTATAGAAATGCAAAATTTATTAAAGACCTACAACTTTTAATTAATTTAATTAATTAATAATTATAATATAATAAATTAATTAATTAATTTTAATTTAAAATTCCCGGGTAATCTCCGGTCTTTTATTGTGTCCGAGCTCGTTATTGCGGGATTCCACAACCAAGCTTGCGTCAAAGTTGGTATAATCTTCATTCTAGTGACTTTCCATTCTAACATTAATCTAACAAAAATTGTGCTGAAATGAGCCATTCTTGAGCGAGTAGTGACGATTAAATGGCGTCAAAGTGAAACTTATATTTTTAAAATTGCTTATATTTTCAGATTTTTTAGTCTCAAATTCTTTAATAATTTATTTTACAATTAACCGGTTATTGCCATTGCTAGAGCTCGCGACAATAATATCTAATTACAACAAAAAAAAAGACTTGATTGCGGAAAAATATTTGAGTCAAAAATTAATAGCAGAAACAACGATTACAGAAAACTAGTTTTCCTTCGTCCATTCACACGATTCTCGTGACACTTTCTAACTGTCAAACTCCATAGCCAACAAGGCTACCAACCCATTTCAAATTCCAAATGCTGCACTTTGGTCCCGTTTTTATCGATCGAATAGGTTTTAAATAGTATGCAGTTCAAGTGTACCGATATCGGTATACCGGATGTGCAAACTTTTATTTTCAATTTTTGTCGCTGGCGCACATCCAATGAATAGAAATGTATTTTCATTGTTCACAGTTTCGTTATGGTTAATAAATGTTTTGTGCGCATCAAAAAACGACACAATTATTATTACTTTACGAAACTACAAATATTCCACAACTTTGAAGATGCAAATTGTTTCGTAGTGCAGAGAAAAAGTTGATTGTTTTGCGGAAATAAACAGCGTAAATATGTTCCATGAATGAGTTCATAACTTTTGTTCCATAACAAGTTTTCGCGTTATCTGATTTTCATACCGAATATTTTCAGAAATAGTTTTCCACTCAGAATTCAATCTAATTTTTATCGAATGAAGTGTTAGTTTTGTACGATAAAAAAAAGTAATCAGCAAATGGTTTTCAATATGTTTGTTAATTAATAAAGTAAACGTCAATATAAGAGGTACGAATAAACAGCTCAGCACTTGCATTTCCTATCGTTTCCGCCAAATGCAAATAGCAATTTTATAAAACAGAAATCTAACTTGTTCTCGTGGCGATTCCTTACTCTTGACTCCCCAAAGCTTCAACTCTCAAGTCCCTGGACTTATGAATTTGGCCCCAGGTGTTCCAAGATTCTGTGAAGTTAAGGCAATCCAATATTAATTTTTCTTTTATTTGTTTCTGCTCTCTGGTACACGTAGGTCAAGTTTTTTACGGCTGATTTCGCCGTGGATCAATAAGGTTCCTATTCTCAATTTCAAACAATGTAAATATTACGAATAGTGCTCGCTTTTAAACCATTTCCTTGAGTTTTTATGCGATTACTGTCAGCGGTGACAGACTGTAAAGTAGTTACACCAATATTGTGGCGTTCTCAAGAATGCCTTTAACAAGTGCGCCATATGTCCGCAATATTATAGAATCTCATGTGCTGCCTCACGGCCCATTTATACGCGAAAATTTTATATTTATGCACCACACATCTCGCTCCACTTGTGTAGTAATACCTACAAGAAGTTGAACCTGTTCTAAACAGATATGAAACTCTAATAAAATGTTAGCGTAAACCTCCAGTGAAATAATGTAATTACAATGTATTTGATTTTCATTTCCACAGTTTCCGCAATTACTGCTATAATTACTATTTTTAATGAGAAAACAAGTGTTCACATTATGATAGTAATAACGGCAATACTAGATTCATTTGAATGTACAAATCGGAACCGTTAAATGAGGCGATGACCCGTGTGGTTTTATCACACAATTTCGTCGCCATACGTGTCAATCAAAATTTAATCTACGAAAGTCCAAACTGATGTAAAATTTTTATTTTATTTTATTTTATAGCAGTTAAAACGCAATTTAGCAGCTACAAAATACGTTGCGAAAACAACACTTCAACCACCAGGATGGATCAAATGCCACTTAGTCGCTCTTGCGTCAGCCGCAGCATTTAAAACAATAATAACGTGCAAATCACTAGAATGTCAAATTTACATATTTGCTTGGAAAAGTACTCATATTTTTACTTTTCTTCGCGATATTATTATAATTTTGTGGAAGTCATACGAGACATTTTCTTTATTTGTTGTTGTAACAGCTATTTCCGGATTCATTTTGAATGCGTTACAAGACTATTTCTACACCTAATGCATTAATAGCTTTGTTACCACCCCAAGATTTTGTCCGCTTAAGGAAAGTGTCTGCTTAATAGAGTGAATGCAAATTTTTAAAAACGTTTTTATGATAAAAATCTGTACTCAATAAATAAATCGAAATTTCTTCAAACCAATAATTTACTAACCATATAAGTTTAATGAAAAACAAGTACATACATTTTTTCCTGTAAATCATTAAACATTACATATTAATTAAACATTGAACATAAACAATAAACATAAAAATAAAACATTAAAAAAAACAGAAATGTAATTTAATTTTTGTTATTCAATTTTGACATTTAAACATACTTTTATTTGCTGTTAGTAGGCCACTAAAGCTTTGGTTTATCTGCTAGCGGTATAAAAATTTTAATCCACAAGCTAAATAAAAATGTTATTTTGCTGTTTTGAAACCATGGTTATGATAACGCCTTGCTGCTCTTTCTATCCAAGAAACTTTTGATACGCTTTAATGGAAGCAAGTTTTCCATACTTCTTCGGAATCTTGCATGATTTTTTAACTTTTGGATGAATTTTTGACAATTTTTAGCTTGCTTGAAACAAACAAATACCGTCGCTTGAGTCACTGCACATGCATACCTGACATTGTAGACGAATTTTTACGCTCATAAAATTTTTATTTGGTAGCTGTCAGTTCTAACGTTTCTCGAATGTGAACTTTGAATCACTATTTTTGGGGCTTAGGCTGGTCAAAATTGAATAAAAGTTTGTATTACACGCGTGCTTAAAATGAATGTTTAACTTGCAGACATTAACAAGTGACTGCTTGTTAAACATTTATTTTAGACGCTTGTGTAATAAATAACTATAAAAATCTGTTATTTTGTTTCAATTTTTTTATAACAGAATTTAGAGGTTGAACACTGTTTACACGCCTTCAAAATCATTTAAAACGGGAAACATTATTATTATTATGCGAATCGAGAGTTTTCTAGAAAACTATTCATTTTGTACGAACAAGAACGAATCTGATTTTTTATAGTTTATTGAAATAAGCATTGTTTTGATTCTGGCTGTCCTGACTTTTTTTTTTTGACTTACTTTTTCGGGATAAATGGTGTTCGCGTCCGCGTAGTAGGTAGAATGTCTGCTTATGAGAAGTTGAAAATACACTAAAGCTTATGGTACTATGCCGGGGATTTAAAAATTTGCGCACTCACCGATATGATTTGAAACTTTTTTTTTGCACGATCGGGCGATTTGGTGTATTTACTGAGCATTTAATATTATTGGGAAGTTATGGTTACCAACAACTTGATCGGTAAGTAATTACTTACCGACCGTGGGTGGTAATTACTTACTTACCGACCAACCGGTGTAAATTACAACATTTTAGAAACTGAAATTTATTTATTAACAATTACACTAATATTTGAACAATTATTAAAGGTTACAGGAGCATTTGCGCTAACAATCTTCTCACTTTCAATAATATCTGTGCTGGATACCTGAGGTTGATTCGAAGTACTCGCTACAATGGCGAGAGCAGAAGTATTAGCTTCATTTCTAAACAAAATTTTGTTTGCAAATTCAATCTTGTTTTGGACGGAATCCTCCACGTACCCCTCGGCGACTGACGATGAACGCCATCCTCCGTGTCGTTTAAGGCCTAGAACATCAACACCTTTGTTCGCTAGCAAAGTAGCCGATGTTCGCCTGAAAGAATGTCCCGTGTAACCTGGTGGATCTTGCAGATTGAGACACTTCGCAATTTTAGAAGACCAGCTTCCAATCGTGTTCTTGCCGACTACCTGGTAGGTAACTTTTCCATTTCGCATTGCCAAAAAAAAGTTGCCGGGTTTTACATTTTTTGGTCGTAACTTCACATATTTTCTGTAGAGCTCCAAATAATTAATTGCTCCGTTTTCTTCATTGGTTACTGTGAACGTTCGCTGTATATAAGTTTTCGTATTTGGAACATGGACTAGAAGAAAAGATCCATGATCTTGAATGTCTTCTGCTTTCATATTGTACAGTTCTTCTCTTCTGCATGCCCCTGCTATTCCAAAAATCATACCAATTTTCACGTTTAAGTACACATCATCGGGAAATTCCTGCAGAAATTTGTACATGTCTTCTCTGGTGAATATTTTCGCTTTTTTTGTTCGGTGTCCAATATTTTTTCGTTTAAGAAAAGCGATTAACGTTGAAAATTTTGAAATGTCAACAGCCTTCTTTAAGAAAATGGTGGCCTTCAGCATGGAGTACTTTGCCCACAAACTCCCAGGAGATTTAAGTTTCTCGTTTCTTTTAATGAAATAGGCCAACACTAACTTTTCTGTGACGTCTACGTACTTTTTTGCGTTGCACCATTCTTCAAAACTTTTATAAGTCTGTTCATATCTGCCTCTTGATTTCTCTGGAATGACTGACGAACAGCCGATGTTCCAGGCTTCTTCCAGCCCGTCAGAATCGCTGCTTTGGCTGCTTTCTTCCATTTGCTTGCAGGAATACAAACGACAGCAAAATTTGGCAAGATTTTTTTCTGTACGTTTTTCAAACAATATGCTATGGTAACGAATCAAAGCCCACCTAACTTTTGTTGAAAAACACAAAATAAACGCAATTACGTTACAAAATCAATTATTATTAATTATTAGATCGTGCAAAAAACGTAATAAGCATCACGGGCGTTAGGTGTTACTGATTTCGGGTAATATTGGTTGTCTCGGGCGCAAGCGCCCTCCACCTCCAAGCTTATTACCCTCAATCAGTAAAACGCACCTACCGCCCTTAATACTTAAATAACTATATTAAAATGACACTACGTTGTGACAATATTTTGGAAATTTGTATTTGCTAAGTATTGCGGCTTTGTGAAAAAAAAAGGAAAGTTTCTATAACGAAGAGTTTTTATTATCTTGAAGCCGGATTTATCGGATTTCAAACATTGTATTGGTGAAATTTTATGATTTCTTCAAATGAGCGGAATTGCATACATATGAATGCGTTAACTTTATGTATACTTAAAACACTAGAATTTGTGTGTCAGTTACATTAGCAAAAGTCAATTACACTAACAGCTCAGGGGCATTTAGAAGGAAAGCAACCTTAACTGTATAAAAAAAATATACAACAAATTATTATTTACACCAGTTATTTCAGTATCCGAGATGATTTTTCTAACTTTAAAATATGAAGAAAAAAATTTTTATAATGAACTCAACATCTAGACAATTAAACTGTAACAATTTAAATTTATTTTTTGGTTTTAGGAATATCTCTTCTTTTATTCTTAGTTTTGTAAAATTCTTATGTTTTCAAGATTTTAGACTTTTATAATTTTATTGGTAATCGTCGGACCTAAGAATTCAAATTTTAAGTGTTTGGAGTATAAAATTTATGTTAGAATACTAAGAATACTCTGAGAAAACTAAAAAGTACAAGAAATGGTTTATAAATTTACAATGTATTTATCAAACTTTGTAAATTCAATTTTCATCATACTTTTTTAAACCCAAAGTTCTAATTTAGAAAATGTTCACTTTTTGGGTTTGAAATATCTGTTTGTGTTCATGTTCTAAGATAAAATAAAAAATTACTAAATAATGGAATTTAGAGAAATCTGGACAAATAATAACAAATAAACAAATTTAGAGAAATCTGGACGCTCTAGAAAGAATCGAGAACACACAGAAAAAAATATGTAAGAAAATGTAAGATGAAGAAAATATTTAAACAATTTAGGAAGCCTAAGAAAATTTTCAAAGCAACTCAAGATCTAAAAAATAATTGTTATGGAAAATGTATGCACAATCTAGAAAAAACAAATATTGAATTCTAAAGAACACCTAGAAAATATGATCAGAATTTTAAGGATATTGCAAGAAAATCTAAAGGACTAGCAAAATTCTAAAGTTAGTCTAAAAGTACTAAAGATTGTAAAAACAGAAGTTATAAAAAATATTAAAAATCTTATGAAAACTGGGAAATAATTTGAGAAAATTCCAAAAAATTCCATCAAATCCCAAAAAAATAAAATAAAGCAAATTTAATAATAATTTTGTCTAGTGTAGGAAAATTTAGAAAAACAAGAAAGAAGACAGTTCTGTCAGATTTAAAGTATGTAGAGAATGTTTAGAGAATTTAGAAAATCTAGGAGAATTAATGGATCTAAAGAAACTTTTGAGTTTTAAAAACTTAAAAAGATTAATTAATTTATTAAAATAAAGTGTGTAAAACAATTAAAACTATTAAAAAAATTAAAATAAAAAAAAAATAAAAATCAAAGAATTGTACAGAATTCATAAAAGAATGATTAGTTGATAAGAATCCAATGTTCTAAAAAGATCAAAGAAAATTTTGAAATTATTTTGAAAACCATAATTAATTTGAATAGAACTCAGAGAGAATCTGAGAAAGTCTAGAAAAAAAGAAAACCTAGAAAATCTAAACAGAAGCGAGAAAGTAACATAATGTACGTTTTTTTCTTGTGCTTAGTACATACATATGTATACAAAGTATTTATAAATGGTTTTAGGATCGCTAAAGGGTGGCTCTAGAATTCCTATCATGCTCTATTTTGTCGCTTTGTTTTCATAGTGTATACATATAAGTCTGTTAAAATATATTTAAAATGTAAACGTCAGCGATGCTTTAATTATGGTTTTGTGTCCAAGTTTTCAATTTTCAGACTTCAAATCACAACTAGAACACATGGTGCAATGAACAAATTACCCTCCTCCATAATAACATTCCGACTAAAACAGTTTATTTTTAAACTGACTTTGCTCCATGTTTAAGGCTAATTGCAAATGTCAGTTGAAGAAATCTAAACTTACAGTAAGTAATATGATGACCTTCAAATCGCCCAATTAATCAAAACACGGATTTTTTTCAATTTTTTTTTGAATTCTATCAATTTATGATAACAATAAATGATTACAACATCAAATGTTGCTTGTTTCTGAACACAAGTGGTATTTTATAACTAATTTGATTCTACCTCACATCGTAGAGGTACGATATGAGATTGAATTTTACGCGTGTGCTAATAGGCAGCCGATTAAAATTCGCACCTCACATCGTACCTCTACGATGTCAGGTACAAAGTGAGGTTAGAATACATAAATATTATACCACTTTTGCTGAGAAGTAAGTAACATTAGATGCTGTCAGGATATTACCTTATCATAAATTCTTACATTAATACAAATACAAGAAAATTTTGAAAAAGAAATGCATTTTGAGTGATTTGGTGTTTTGAAGGTCATCGTATCGTACCTCGTATCGTTGCAGAAACAAAATCCCACCCTATGTCTCTTGAATGTTAGAAACATGTACCATTGCTACTCAAAAAAAAACTGAAACAAATTTGAACAACGTATAAATGTGAAATCTAGTAATTTATGCTGCGTAAATTGGCATTTGGTGACGTTTGCTAAATAAGGTTATATTATGTATTTTCTAATTGTTCTAAAGTTTAAACGTTGAGCTATTATTTTTTTCTGAATTAGTGATAACAAAGGCATTTTGGCTTTCAGAACGAGGATTGTGGTTTTTGGCACTTTTTCAGAATTTGACACTGTGATTTTAAGTGACAGTTCTGTAGCCTGATTTACATTAACAAAATTTTGCTTGTCTCAGTTTTTTATGATAAGCAAGGGTACATTATATACAAGGCTTCTATAAAAGAATATAAAATTCAAAATGTTCTTGAAAATACAAGACTTAAACCCATAGCTATGATTTGCCACTTATCTCAAATAGTGAACACTTTTACAGTGTTGTAATTAGAGATTTGCACGAATTTAAAGCCGGTAAAGAGTTAAAAGAATCAATTTCAATGCCCAAATTGATGGAAACGAAAACAAGGTTTGTTCCAATGGTTGCAAAAGCGTGCAGCGGAAGTGTATACAACTTTCAACAATATCAAATTTTTACAGTTGACGTTTCTAATTTTAGTAGAGTTTCTGTAACAAAAACACATTTTCGCTTGGTTTCAACGCCAATTATAATGTTATATGCTTTTATGAAAACTTTTTAGTTTATGGAATAATGCAGAAAAAAATTAAAGAAAAGTAACTTATACGAGTTAAAAACTCTTAACAATTGCTTCATGATTTTATGACCATCCATAAATCGCTCTTCGAAATTTGTATCGTAACTTTATATTTCTCAAACTTTATGGATTGTCCAAACCTTAAAACGATTGTCCGATACTTACGACCTCGTTGTAGAATCTTTCTATCTGCTATCAAAATAATATGAAGCTTTACGATCTTATTTCGTGAAAGTTTTGCATGAAAAGGTAAAAATATTTGTCGAGTTTGTTCCCATTCTAGTAATATGTAAATAAAAACATATAATTCAAAACCCAGTAAAACTTAAATAAATAAGTTGGAATGGTGGAGGCGCCGAGCTAAATTTTACATTGTTATATTTCGATGTTTTAAGAATCTTTGTTAAAAGTCTTTCTCTTTAAAAAGTGTACACAAGAAAGTTGTTAACGAACTGAAAAATTGAAATACGTGGTTTACAAAGAATAACGGCAATATGTCTCTATTTACACTTTATCTTCTTTATTGTCGTTATTGCAGAATTTATTATGTTCATATTGGAACTCAGACAACTAATTGAAATGAAAACACTGTTTTCTACAATAAGTAGTGCCCTGTATTTACTGTCTTGAGTGTAATATTCTACATTGCTTTAAATTTAAAGGTGGTAGCTTGAAATCGCAACTTCAGCAATGTCATAACAAAATTACTTCCCGTTAGGTGCATTGCATCCTTCTGAATTTCATGTCTGTACTTTCATAAATTTAAAATTATTGTTTTGGCATGATACCAAAGTAAATATAGAAAACACAAAGCCATTAATCCTACCGAGATCAAATAAAAACACACAACATACCTTCGACAGTTCAATAAAATATGTGAACGTGTTTTTATTTATTGTGATGAAATTTTAACAGACTATTAATTTTCAATTTTTCATTTTTCCAAGTTTGATGTAGATGAATAATCGAGAATCAAGATCACAATGGTTTTTCTCATAATAGGCCTTTGTTGTTTACAAAAATTAACCTTACATTTGGAAAACGTGGCACTGAGCCAGGGCAGTAGTTGTTTCGGATCAGTTCTCTTCCAACCAATCAATAGTAAACAATCTGAAATGAAGCCAGCACAGCCAAGTCGGTGGTTGCTTGAATGCGATTCTCCCACACTCTCTGGTGGGCATTCCATCTTAAAACTACTCCTAAATTGCAAATATTAGAGCATAATTATTAATACTCTGCAAAAGGGGGTGAATTAAATCGATAAATTTTCAAAGTCCGCTGGAAGGTGTTAAAATCAAATAAAATTGGTTCGATCGGGGGTTTAGCATCGGAATATACGACAACAAGGACACGATAATGTTCATCGATAATGCACTCCTTCTTCTCTTTTATGTGCAAAAGAATGAACATTTCATCAAAATTAACGTTAATAATGACGTTTACAAACATTTAGATGTAGGGTGTCTGCAGTTTTACCAGTAAATTGAGTATAGGATCCAATAAAGGGGAGGAATAAGAGCGATAATGGAAAAACGACAAAATGAGAAAATAAATCTTGAGTCGGATTGTGCAGAGTGGAGAAGGGTTTAAGCTAAGTTAGTATATCGACGCAGCTGAAGGATTCGTTGGGACACGTAACTCATAAAGCGACTAAACCGGCGCCTGTTAAATGCTCCTTGTAAAGGTTTTTGTTGTGGCATACCCGCACATAAATCTAATCCCGCACCCACTAGTTGTCAAAATTGTCAGAATACTGTAAAAACTGTGGGAAGCACATTATGCACATGGAAATTTTGATCATTTTAACAATTCAAGCGACATAACAGTTGCGACGATGGATGAACAGGGTGTGTCTCCACCATGTCCGGTTAACAGTTTTAAAGGGAAGGAGTAATTAAAATTTTATTTATTTTAAATGGACCATACTGTAGTACAGTGCCTGGAACGCGGAGTGTAATATAAACCTCGGAATTCGTGGTCTCTGAGTAAACTTTTATGAAACTTTGTCGGATGTGTTGTTATAGTTTATCCGGTGAGAGATTGGGATATTTCGACAGTTGACATATAGGTTGGTAGCAAATTATGCTACAAAATACACTAAAAACACTAAATTCCTACGCGAAATGGGTTGACAGGGTTGTCAGTAACTGGGGTTATTTTGTTATTTTAAATTTCGCGCGTGTGGTACACTTTTTATCGCGTAGATTTAGTGACTTTTCTGTCATTTAATCTCTCACCGTACAAACTATAATGATCCATACTAAAATGTTTACCAATTAAAAAAGGCGTTAGAGACTGCTAAAAAAACATGGAATGGATGATCGTGTGACACATCGTTGGAAAGGTAATTTAATTTTACATTTAATGAATGAAAGTTTTTCAACTTCTGTCGACCAGCTAAGAAATTCCTAGTGCTCGAAATTATAGCTAAAACAGCTTTAATAGTTTTTATGTCTTACCGTTTAATTATTGGCTCTTTATGGCTCGGATTTGCGGTACGTTAGAGGTACAATTACGCCCTAGGGCATTAAGGAGTCATAGCAACCTCACAACAAACAGCGACTTGCTTTATTTGCCCGCCATATTCAAATTTCATTTAAACTTAATTATCATCAAACAGTCAAATTCAAAAGGTACCTGAATAAATAAACTGGTTGTTATGTTGTTTTTTTTTTGTCTTTAATTCTCCGTTTTGCGTCTGTAACACATTCAGGCTTTGCAGTTCGCTGCGTTGCATAGCCATGCTCCACTGTGCGCGCCTGTTTTTTTGAGGTTATGTCAAATGGGTTATCCAAGTTGTGACTTTTTCGTAATCTTTATCGTATAAATCTTTAGATTTTGTTGGCAATAAACTTTCAGTGGCTTTTGCAGCGTTTTCAACAATTTTAGATGGAATTTTACCAGCCATCTTGATACGCTTTTAATTGTTTTGTAAAGCGTTCTAAGATTAATTTCATTGACATGACACTAGATTATTTTAATAAAAATAATGCTAATAAACGCTATTTATTTTGAACGTGAGGTCCAAAGTCCAACATGTGATCAAATTTTAGGACTGTACGCAAAATTGTGTTTTGGGTTGTGCCTCCTAGTGATATTTTTTGGTTTATTAGGTCGCATGCATTGTCTTGTTGACAGTTGACAATTAACCGAAATGGCAGAAACAATAGCAATGTTGAAAAATTATTTGATTTTCTTAAAATTTAGAGAAAAATCGTCAATGTTTTTGTTCGTTATGTGTAGAGATCCTTTTAATTGAAAGATGGATCTCAAAAACTCACAATGAGAATAAAAAATAAGAGTTGTAATTGAACATAACCTATCGTGCTAGTTTTCAACTGAAATTAACATTGTGGACGACATGTGGACGACATGTGGACGACATGTGGAGTATTTTTTATAAAGTCTTTATGTAAATTCAAGAACAGAAATTGGTATTTGTGGAGAAATTATTTATTTTTGAAAAATCAAAATTTATTGGTAAGACATAAAACGTTGTATGTACCACGGGCATAACTTGATGTTTATGTATCTCGGGCAACTTACAAAGTCTCGCGCCGAAGGCCCTCGACCTTGTAATCTTGTTGCCCTCGAACATAAACATCCACATTATGCCCTTAATACATAAATAACTAGAATAAGTTATAATTTCGCATACAAACGTAAGTTATTCGAAAATAAATACAGATATGAAAAAGTATTAAAATGCTGTTCAATGGCCCATCACGTGACTTTATCTTCTTCGTTTATTTTTTTCAAAATAAAGCCTTATACAAGTTTTGATAAGTAGAACTTATTACCCTTTTTAAATTTTTTCATTACTTTCTTTAGTTTCACTCAAACATCCACAAACCTACGAAGTTGTTCAAAAATGTGTTGAAAAATAAATTAATGACAATTTTTAAAAAATTTTAAAACTCAGGTCAATAGTTTCCCAAATATTTGAGAAAAATCACTTAAATTTCCTAAAATATCACATTATTTTTAAATACGATTTTGCATATGTATACCAAACTCTAATAATGATAACTATAATTATTCAACGACAATTTATTGCGGTATTTTGATTAAAAAGATTTAGTATTTTTGACTAATTTTTGATAATGATCAAGTGCAAGAATTAGGGGAACATTGAGAAAAATTCTGGAAAAAATATAATTTTCGGAAAGTGTTTATAATTTAATGAAAAAATAATTCCGAATTTTTAAAAAGTTATTGCTAACGTGATATTAGAGATTATAATTACAAAAGGCACTGAACTTTGTTTGTATTTAATTTCCAACAACACTCATTGCATTGTCAGGGTTTAAGAGATGGTTGGAATATTATCTTGCGCGGAATTTGATGAATAATTTTGTTTATATTTTTTTTTTTTGATTTGATTGCTGTTTTGGAAGTAAAATGCGATGAACTCTTAAGGTGTGTTCTGCAAGGGATTTTTGCCAAAAAATGCGGCGAAGGGTCGACTAGTGAGAAGACAAAATTTTCAGTATCTATGTATGTTATTGTAAAGTTAGGTAGGTCATTGTTATAAGTCCACTCTCTTTTGCAAATTTTGGAAAATTGTTAGATGTAAATTTGACTTGCAATTTTTAGAGAGACAATTACGGGAAAATTGAATGTACCTACAAAATTTGAAGTCAACATGGGGTGTACTAATTAAAATTAATTAATATTATTTAGAGATTTGTTAAAAATGAATTTTAACAATTTTTTTCTACGAATACAGACTACGAATATCTAACATAGGAGTGGTACTACACATATTAGATTTTTGCAAATATATAATATTATTTGCCGTTCTGAAATGACGCAACTTTTCCGAAAAGATAAGGAAAATATGAAAACACTTTGTCGTTGCCAAAGAACATGTTTAGCCACCTGCAACAACGTTTTTTCAAAATCTAAGATTTGCAAATTTAGATTCATTTTGGCACAACAAAAAATGTGAAACACAACCATTTTAAGTGCAACACATTGAATATTATTCTATTTTTGGACTACTCTAAAATTTTCAACTTTTATGTCATATAACATGTTCCAAATCATATGCAAAGTGTTTTTCACAACTTTTAAATTTTTGGAAAAGGAATACCAAGTTTTTGATGAACAATGATACGTAGTATGTATGTACATAAATATAGCTAAATAGTAAATAAAATTACTTCTGGACACAACTGACTTTTAATCTTGTCAAACAATAGTTATTTGTTTCACTAGGCTAGAAAATGGTCTTTTGGAAATGCAAGGAAAGTATTGAAATTTTCGAGCATTTCCAAAACATTTTCTAGCCTTGTCAAACACGAAATTTTGTGCGCCGACAATTATTAATAATTATTTATTTTGACTTTTGGTTTAAATTTGAAACGTCATTCCCTCATTTAGGGGAATTTCATCAGCTGGAAAATCGGTTAGTAGCACCCCATTAAAATCAAACGATTGCAATTGAAATTCAAATGTGTTTCAGCAAATTTTTGTGGTATCTTTGCTTACTTAATCTACTTTATTATTTTCGAAGGTCATTGGCCTCCAAATCTGCACACAAATTGACACAATTGACATTTATGCAGCGATGTTAACTTGCAAAATAAAACCAACTATTCGAAATGTCACGTTTGACTACTTAGACATTCAAAAGGTGATTTTCTTGCCGCAAATGAGTATCACAAATGCCATGAAAAGTGACGGAGGCGCACAAAAATGTTTTATTTTTCACCACAAACTTAACATTTCTTAATTTAACTGACATGCACAAAAAATTAAAATTTTGAAATATTTAATTCAAAAAGACTTCAATTTAGACAGGACTTGTTACATAAAGTGATATTAAAACTTTACAAGAAATACATTAATCTTCTCTTATGTATTTATAAAAAAAACTGTGTGAAATATTGTGCTGAAGTGTATAGTGAATCTAAGATTTTAAACAGCTTGTAGGATATGTTGAAAAAATGATGTTATAAATGCCGGAACCTGTCTTTTCTTAATAAAGAAAAAGTAGTACATAGGATTGTATATACAGGGTGTCCCAGGACTCGTGGCTCAGAGGAAATAGGCTTATGAAGGCAACTATTCTGAACCAAAATTTCGAAACAAAAATTTTCTAGCTCAAAAAATAATCGAGTTAAGACGAAAAAACGGTAGCCAATCCGGAAATTTGAACAGAATTTGAAAATCGGTAACTATGGACACATACTATCGTTTATTGGTCAGGTAAACATTACAATATCGTTGCCTAGGAAATTTTACTCCATCTCTAGAATAAGCTTCCGGGATTGGTTGTTAATTTTTTATCCTTTCTTGAATACTATTAAACTAAAGCAATTTTCATTTGGAAATTTACCATCTGTATTGCTGTCGGCACGCTCCCTTGTTCTCTGGGACATGAGTTCTGGAACAGCCTTTTTTGTATATATTTAGTTGTTTTACTAGTCTGGAAAATGTTCTTTTGAAAATGAGAGAAAAATATTTTATTTTTCAGGTGCGTTGAACACAAAATTTTGTACGCCGGCCGCCTATTAACAATTACACAGTGCAACAAAAATTTGTTTCTCTTCATTTCTTTCTTCTTCTTGATCTTATTTTCCAATTAAATACATTAGTTTAAACCTGTTTTAAGCGTTCATTCATCAAAACTATCAATTTTGGAAAAAAATTGTTGTTTTTATCAATTTTGGTAGCTATTTTTTGTGCTATTAAAACTAATATAATTATATCAAATATATTCTACGGATAGCCACAAGCTTCTTGTAGGTGCACCCAGCAAATGGAACATCAACATGATGGGTGACTTAGGTATGAAATCTAACGCGCGACACTTCTTCTACACATCGGCGAAAATCTAGAAAAATCCTCCATTTTTGAAGAAATTGAGTTTATTTGCATTTCATTTTTTATTTTCATTAAAATAAATTATAATTTGACAATACACATAATGATTTAAATTATAACAAAACTCTTTATATTTTATCTTCTACACCAGAATTGGTAAACCAGGAAAAAAAGTTAATGTTCTATTGTTAAAATAGATGTCTCGATGAAACAGTTCGTATTTTCTAAATCAGGTAGGCGTAATTTATCAGAAACAAAACCAAAATTTTGAGGAACAACAACTTTTCAAATTTTTGTTAAACTGTGTTATTTATTTTGTCTTCTGATTAAAATTTGAAACGTCATTCACTCATTCTATGTCTATATTTTATGTTTATTTTAATTTATCAGCAGAACTACAAATGGTCACAATTAACATTTATGCTGAGATTCAAAACATGATTTTCTTGCCGAAAATAAATATCATAAATGCCATGAAAAATGACGGAGGCGTACAAAAAATTTTTATCTCAAAAATAGTCATGACATATGTCATTTCATAAAGAATGCAAAAAACATATTGGTGTGACATTTAAAACAGCTATGTAATCCCAGTGTATTTGGGAGGTACCGGAAGTTGATATTAAAACTATAAAATGATTGTCGGAAAAGTTTCAGCATTCAATTGTAACTCCTTCCTCAAAAACTTTTAAATGGACATCGTGTTGACATACCCTATCTAATGCTATATCGCATGCTTTGTAATTTGTTGAACATACAAATAAGTCCTTTTCATCGTTCAAAGAGTCAATAATTATTATCTTTTGCAATTAATTAAATTGTGTAGTAACATAATTAATTTGTAAGTTACCATATGAGGTGAAATTGAAGAATTGAATAGAGCAATATACCTACTTATAATCGAAAATGTCTAAATTTCTAAGACACGTTATTTCATTTCAACTGTATTTGCGATGAAAAGCTCCTTTTGGTCGACCGGTGATTTACACTTAGAATCGATCGAATCGGAACCCACTGAGATTTTCGGACCACTTTGCTTTGTTTAAGAATTTGTTCTGAATTGACACGTACGTACGTAAGTCAAAAACAATATAATTTCGCTTCATGTTTGAGATAAAGGATGAACGACAAATTAAAAGAAAACAGTTAGTTTATGACTAACAAGCATCCTATTATACAGAATGACTTTAAACTACAACATCTCTAGAGGGTGTTATTAACGTTACGGCAATAGACTATTGGCTAATGAAGGAAGTTCTCGCAATCTGTAATAATTTTTATACAATATGTCATAGTATGACTTTTTACTTGACAGTTTTAAACGAGAAAAGTATCTTGTAAGTTGAGCAGTAACCTTTGTTGTCTTTATTAGCAATAGGTATAACGTCAAATAACCCACGTTACCCTTAGTAGCGAGGGCTATAATGCAAACAGTCAGCTAGGTGCTTTGTTTGTAAACAACAACCATGCCAATTTAATTTTGCAACTGCCTTCACTTTTGTTTGGTCAAAATTGTGACATATTGGATAAAGCGTTTTATGTATTTTAGACGTGGAGGATTACATATTATCTACTCAAAGTAAACCTAAACCTCTTCTAGGTAATATTTGAACTAACCTAATATACAGCGTGTCCGGAAAGTCGCGCACCACCGTGAAACTGTATCATCGAACAATGCCATAGATCACCGGAAAAATGTTAAAAAAAATCGATGTCTTCAATTTTTCGAGGTACGATGGATTGAAGAGACAAAGTTTGATGCGAAAATTAACGATTTCTGTGCAATAATTTTACGTTCAAATGAATTTGTTACCTAAAGGACATTTTGCTAAAAGACATGGTGCAAAAAAATCGGAAAAATCTTGTAAAAAATGCCTGAAAACTGGTAACAAGATTTTTGAACCAACAACTTCGATCAGTGTGGCATCGTTCACATGAAACCATAGTTACATTACTCTTTCATGAGCCGATCTGACTAACGCCAACAATACAACAGCAACGTTATTATGGCTTTGAATACTTAAAATTTACATTATGAGGGATATAGTTCTGCAATGTTGCCATTTTACAAATTTTCTTTTGGTCCTCCTGCGAAAACAGAGAGTCTGGAATTTTTTTTTACATTTTTTGGTACTCTGGGGGACCACCAAATTACCTCCTTTCAAGGTGGTGCGCCACTTTCCGGACAGGCTGTATATAATGTCATGTAAACTATTTTTTTGTTTTATTAAATGGTTTTAAATTAATTCTGTTCAATTTCAAATTTTTCATGCATGCATTCACTTATTAGACTTTGAACCAAATAAATAATTTGTCACATTTGAAGTTTGAAATCAGCGAAGTCAATAAAAGACAATAAAGTTTATATTGCAATATTGTACATTGTAAATAAGAAAAATACACACACAAATTTCCAATGGATTTTATTCATTTTAAAGCAGAAGTTAAAATTCCAAATACCAGATTTTATCGTAACGCAACACAAAGGAAAACTCGGAATATTACCATGGCAATTAAAAAAGCTGCTTCGATTAGTAGCGCATCTTTGAAATTAACGATCCTCTCTTTTAATTTCTTTCTTTAAACTGAGGCTGAATGTTAAAAACTGAAATCTGCCAAATCATTTATTTTTAAGTGATGTTTACTGTGAATATTTTTTCGAAACTTACAAAATTCTCTAGATTTTCTGCATTTTTTACTACTCTAAATTATCTAAAATATGTTATTATACGGTTTGTTCGAGCGCCCTAATTGTTAGATTTTTAGGATTTTCTCTTCCGTTTAGAAATGCTTCAGTTTTATTAAATTTTTTTGATTTTCGGTCTTTTGTCCGATGATTTTGACCTTTTTGACTCTTTCAAGTTGAATTTATGATTCTACAGGGTGAAAAAAAGGCGCCCGTGCTACCTATCATGTTGCAGCTAATTTTTTCCAGAGCCCAAAATTGAAAACCAAAACGAAATTTGTGCTTTTTTAAGTAAGATAGAAGCTTTCTTTTATAAACGATCAAACTCTGTTTGGATAAACATTGTTAGACATCACATGTTTTACAGTCAATGATATTCTCAAGTCAAAAAACGGACAAAAATGCTTTAAATCAAGTTTCTTGAACTTATAAAAATGCCATTTCTTAGCTTTGTAGAAATTTTTTCAATGTTGTAACATTGTAAAGCTTTTAGTATTAGTTGCTTAGTAACGAAACTGCCGAATGTAAAATTTTGTTAGAAAGGTTGAGCGGCATTGCCAAGTTTTTCTTTTGAAAAAAATCCATATTGTGAAAAGGAATGGGTATTAATTAATTTTGCTCTGAGTGTAAGATGGTTTAACTGAATAGGACATGGTACTTCCACTCATGGGCGCCTTTTCTTCATCACCCTTTATATCACTGTGTTGAAAAATCATGCTAAAACAAATAAGCTTCATTCTTATTGAAACGTCACTAAAAATCGTTTAAGAATAACTTATTTCAGCACCATTTTTGATGTCAGAATCAAAGTCTCTAATAGCAATTTTTTCAAAATGGTTTACTGTTTAACGAGGTCATCGGCCAAATTTGGACAACATTGACAACAGCATGAGTAAGAAACAAGATTTTTTTCTACAATTGCAGGAAAGTGAAGCTAAGATAAAAGATAAATATTTCAAGTGACAGATCTGACAATTATTTTGCAATTTACAGAATTTCTGCCTTGTTTTGAAATGCGGATTCAATCATGAACACACTGATGAGCTTTTACGCAGATTCAACGATTAATTCGATCAGTCGGCACAAATATTAGCGAAATCTTACAAAAGTCGATATATCGTCTATAAATGGGGGCACAAAACGATTTGTCTACTTACAATTTCAATGCCTGTCAAAATGACAAATACGTTTACGCACTATTTACGCACGCGTAATGTCGTTTTTACGCACTGGTGCTAGAAACCGTGCTATTTCAAAATTAAAATTACTATCAAAATGTCTACTTTATACAGCGGTTGTAAAGGAATCAATTTGAAATGAAGCTTGACTTTTGAAAAAAAATTCGAAATAGAAAATAGGACTTAAAACTCGCTGCAGAGGCCAATTTCAGCATTCGTCCGTTAGAACTAATTAGATTAATGTTTTTCTATGTTCAAGAATCACAAAAACAAGCTTAATTCTCAAATGATGTTTAGTAATTTTCATTTTGTTACCAAATATAGTGCAGGTACCAAACTAAAAATTGTTTAAGAATACGTCAATCCGACACGAATTTAGTGTTTGATTGAAAAGTCAGAAAAATTTTTTAAATCTGAAAGTTAAGTGCCACCTTGAATGTTAGTTTTATTTTTAAAGAAAAATTTAAAATATATACCGATATATAGATATATAGAGCTCGTTGCAGAAGTTAATTTCAGCACTCGTCTTTAAATTCCAAACAACTTGTTTTAAAATATATCTATTTAAATTTTTTTGAAAAATTACTAAATGTTAGAAAATTTATCTACTAAATCTTATCATAATTTAGAAGCTGCTATAGGTGTTAAGTTATTTACCTTTTTTGTCGCAGAATCTCTTTTGTTTCCTCTTTATTAGGTACCTTACAAAATAATTAATTTGTTTTAATAAATTTCCCTGTTATTCCTGCTTATTGTTGTTGCGGTATAATATGTTGACATGTTCTAATTATCTTACTTTGTTGGTCCTCAACATTATTAGGTCTTGGAGTGTGAATATTTCCAGCCAGACATTATTACATTCTGCCAAGACAAAAACTGGTTTTCATGTGAAATATTAATTTTAGCAAAAATTTAAATCTTTTGATGTCTTTATAAATACATAATATATTTTATAATAACCGTCACATCCACATGCCCGTATAAATTCAACTAAAAATGTAACTTTTTATTTTATACAATAAAAGACTTTCTTTATGTCCATTTTAATTAATTCAATAATATAAAAATTAAGATAAATTGCAGGAAGTAAAACTTTTAATAGCTTTAAAATTCGTTGAACGTTTCAGTGCTTAAATCAATTTCAGTTTTAAAGAAAATAGTTCGTTTAATGCAAATTTAAAAAGGAAACACGGACAAAATCGGTTAGTTTCTTTAGGATCTGTTGATTCTGCAAAAACTTCGGTGACATTAAAAGAGAACGAATCGTGACACAATGAAGTCTTGCGAAATCAGTAGATGTCGCTGAGTTCAGTATTCTATTTTACTTCAAAATAAGATGTCTAAGTGCTTTCAGTAACGTATTTTCACTGTTGTGTCTTGAGCAATGGTGTCACGGAAGTTCAAAGTTTTACACGAAAACTGAAGTCAACTTACAGGAAAAACAAAGTTATGCTTGACTTTTTGCTTTTTATGATACAAAAAATGTATGTAAAATTTTATTTTATGGAGGAATTTTCCACTCTGAGCACAAAGGTCCTAAGGGCGTGTTATAATTCTTATTCGACAGTTAAATATAAAATTCATCTATGTAGCACAAACTCTTCACTTGGTCTCTGAAAATCTTTCCAAAGAAAAGTTTAAAGTTTCCGCGGATGTTTCCGGAAGAACAGTTTGATAAAACAAAACATAGAAATGGCCAATATTCGCTCAGTTTAAAAAACGAGAAGCAACCTTCAATAAGCATTGAAAATGGAAATATATGGCTAGACGAACATCACTGATTATCGATTTTAAAACGCAGCAGCAATATTGCTTCTGATGGAAAAATAAATGAGGCAGACAGAGTTAGTTAGAACAGTGAATCATCAAAATCGTGGTGACAGAAAACAGATAAAATATATAAAAATCTCCGACAAATAACAAAAATTGCCACAGTTGCGTTATGCGCAATGCATTCACGCTCACATTAACACGGAATTGTAGAAAACGTTTTCCTTTTTCGAGAGATCAAATTAATCTCAGAAACATTAGTAGCGCAAAATAATTAATAACGACACCACGCGTTTTATTCGAAGGGAAGTTTTTCCACATCACGGGTTCTTATTAAACGCTTTTCAAGTCTGACTTGAATAGAAATAATAGATTTAAAAACAATCTCGGAAAGACTACAGTTGTATAAAACTTCACTTCGTCGTATTTTTAATACTCAAAGTCGGTATTATAACGGTTTCGTAATTTTCTTCAAGTTAAGTATTATATTTTGTTGGAAACAAATTTAAAAACTTTTTTGATCAATAACGTGGGGAAGTTTTAATTAAAATTTAGTCACATACACAAAAAGAACATTGGTAAATAAGTCAGCTATTATAACCTTGAAAAATGAGATTTTCAAAAAGTTTATAACAAAGTTTATACTTAACACGAAATGAAAAAAGCTCAGCTAAATTAAGGAACGTTTCCAATTAACTAGAGATTTTAAAATTTATTCAGTTTAGTTTCCCTTGAGAACAGACGAAACATTTTTAATTAGCTCGCAGTGGAGTCTAAAAAATTAAACTTGGCATTAAATTGTATCATATTAGTTCAGAGTGGAAATAAAATGTAATTAGGTAGCATTATTAAAATGATTATTGTCTTATGAGTATTGTTTTTGTTTGCTTAAAAAACTAATTGGATATGTAGGTATACGGAGTGTCCTAAAGAAATGGACACTTATTTTCCAGTAGTAGGAACTCAAATTTTTAAAATAGCATTTTACACGAAATATTTCGGATGTTAATAATAATTTTGTCAGTCGTAAATGTTAACATAAAGTTGCGCAAGTTCATTTAAAATTATCATTTATTGTCTTCCAGCGAGATTTTATCACTGTTAAGGGATACATTGGCACATAAACTTGAAAGATAATTAAACTTGCTAAACAAAAGTGACTACTTTACAGCTAATTTGGGCCAAAACAGTGGGAAATTTTTGGATTTTAGTTTTTCTATCCTATGATAAATTCAGGGTGTCATTACAATGTAAAAGACAAGTCGGCCGGAAGAACCTATCAACTAGTAAGTAACAACCTGAAAACGATCAACAATTTATCTAATTTTTCATGCTTCCATTTCAGTCGATTCGTTTCGTATTTTGAGTCTCTAAAGTCCGCAGTTTGTCGCTTCACTCTCAACCTCACGTTTGCCACTCAAATTTCTCATTGTTTGAGTTGTCAAATTTTCAACAAGTTGTTACTGCAGTTGTCAATGTACACTTTAAAAAAGGAAAACAGTTGACAGTTTTCAACGCCTCTCCAGCCCAAGATTTTACTTAAACGTACGATGTTTCAAATGGCACTTCTGTCAATTATTATCAATTGACTGAATTTACGCAGGGTTTTAAAAGGCGGATTTATTAAATACTGATGAGTTTTGACGCAAATTCAGCGGTTGGTATTCGATCAGTCGACCCAAATATGCTTGAAATATGCAGAAGTCACTGGGAGAGTTAGTTTTTATCAAACTATAAGGTAGTACATATTGAAAAAAAATTATGAAAATTTAAAAAAAAAACATTTTTCAAAAACTTTTTGTTACCTTTTTGTATAGAATTTTGAAATTGACACTTTGACATCTCTGGTTTCAAAAGCAATGTTGGTATGGTATGGTATTCTGGGAGTGGCTTCATTGAAGAGTAAGTAATGCTTTGGATTTTTTTGTCTTTTAAAATTTGGATAAAAAAATTGACAGCAACTTCCGGTATAATTATTATTAATCACAAAAAAATATAATAAAACTATATTAATTAATGACAGTTTTTTAATTCCTATTGTTATAAGTTGAAATTTCAATTTTTTCTTATAAATTTTTAACCTGACATAATCTGTATGACACCAGTTCTAATTTACTAAAGTGGACTAGTATAACTTATTACTTTTATTATGTATTGATTTTTACACAAAAAGATAATAAGATAATTCAGAATTTAGCACTTAACTAATCAAAATTTTTTCACAGCTCTTTCAAAATTAATAAGTCACTTGTTACCTCCATAAAATACTGATAAAGATAAAAACTTCAAAAGCTTCAGATGCTATTACTCTTTTTCCAGTTATACCGGATATCCAAGTAAGGATACGGGGAGGTTCTATCTCATAAATCATTCACCCTAAAGCTTCAGAATAAAAAATATGTTAGAACAAGTTGACAGATAACTAATTACTAATTTAAATAACAATAAATCACACCTTGTGACGTTAATCACGTTTTTACACCTGAAGAACTATTTCGAATAATTTTTAAGTCATCTGTAAAAAGACACATTTATTTTAATCGAAGTGGATCTTCCGATCGTGGCGCAGGGTATTGACTTTGTAGCTAGAACAATAAACAACATGAAATTACATTCTAGGAATTGCCACTATAATGTTATTTGAAAAATAAACTCCTGAAATTGCTCAACTATTTTTACTTTTATTGGTGAGGTTGAATCACATCGTGGGAAAATAAATTATTGCACATAAAAAATATTTTCATTGCACTCGTTTCTACCGAAGTTCCTTTCATAATTGATAATACATAATTCATGGATCTAATCTTTTTCCGTCTTTTCACAAAAACTGCAACTCTGTGACATGAGACGAAACCGATTTCTCAACAACTGTCGTCTTGGTTTGTTATTTATAAAAGAACCGGGACTTTAGATTAGTAGTTCATTATGGAAAGCCCTTCCCGCGAAGAACTAACATCCATCTTGCTGATCAAAAAGAATTGTGCAAGGTATTTTTTACAATTGCGTTGTAATTTAAATTGAAGCTTCTGGTTTAGTGGACGTCGTTTTTGCTTTCTTTTTTCACATTGTCTTTTCTTCTAACACTGGACCATGTTTTAATAAGTAATGCGCTGAGTACTTTATTTCATTCCACATTTTTGAAGAAAAATTGGTAATAAATTACTTTCATATTACAAGCCTCATAACATGATTTCTATTTTTAATTAAACTGAAAAATTTACATAAAATAACCAGCATCTACAATGAGACGTAAGTATTACAAAAATAGTTTTGTAAGATATAAAATTTTTATTAGGAATGTATGCATACCGTGTTTTTCACTTGTATTGTTTTGTAATTCGATGCTTTAAGAGTCTCATTAAAACATTATTTTTCAATTGAGTCCGATACTTTAAGAGACGCTTTAACGCACTGTTTTGAGTTGGAACTCCTGTCAATTGTTAGTCATGACTCATGCTCATACAATTGAACCAATAATAAATGGGATTTGCACACAGTTGACATAAATTTGACCATCTGAATAAAAATCTATTTTTTTTCGAAAAAAACCCGTCTTAGCAGAATAGGATGTTAAAATAAAAGTTTTATAAGACATTGGTATTGGTATACACATTCATAAATTGGACAAATGCGCCAGACTGTCTAATGTATTTTATACTATATTTTTGAGGCGTTTTTATAGAAAAATATGTTCCATTTAGTTTTTCATTTAGGGATATTATCTCGGTAACGTTGGTGAAACTTTGTTTAAGACATTCATGTCGTCAAATTCTTTTTATTTTTGAATTCATCTCATAGTTTCGACAACTCGAAAAACAATGCTTTAAGAACTTTAAATAGTTGTTAGTGTACCAAGACCAAAAAGTGTTTCTTTTTGGCCGAGGGCAAAATGGCACTTTTTGGCGGTGATACACACAAATTTTTTATTTTTTTTATTAAATTTACAAGTTAATTATTTTTTATTTATGATTTATTGATTTAATCATTTATAACAACTGAATAATTGTAAATATTTATGAATCCTTCAGAAAAGTTTATATTTTCTTTATTTACATTTGCAGTTTCGGCATGTGTAGCTTCACTATTTGTATGAATTAGGTTTGATGTGCTTTTTGATGTTGTGCTGTAAACATGTTCATTCTCAATAATTCAACACGTCTTTGTTGCACTTCACATCAGTTTGGCGATTTAATTTTACTCAAATAATTATAAAAGTGGGGATAATGTCGGTATCTTGATGTAATATGCAAAACTATGGATAGGTGGCGCCACCATAGATCGGCCAAAAATGTTTGCGGCCAGAAAAGACTTACTTTTAGGCCGGTTTTGAGACTTAAAAATTCCATTTTTGGTTGAAGTCGCCTAAAAACTTCATTTTTAGTTTGAGTCGCCTAAAAAAGTTTCTTAAAGCACTAAATCAAAAAGTAGCTATTTTTTAAACCACTTGCGAAATACTGGTGGTTTAGTCTCTAGTCGTGGTTTGTTCATCAAGACCGACGGCCAAGTTTGTACAAGACGTCGTGTGCCTAACATCCATTGCACACGAGTTGGAAACAAGATTTTTTCTACAATCGCAGCAAAATGCAAAATTTAACAATAAATACTTAAAGTGACAGTTTTGACAATTATTTAAAATTGACACTTTTCTTGACAGAATTTGCACTGGGTTTTAGGGTGCTGATTCAACAGTTAAAATTCGAGCAATCGACACGAATACGCGCAACATTTCACAAAAGTCGATAAATTTATAAATAGGAGTACAAAACGATTGTTTACCAACAATTTCAATGCCTGTCAAAGTGACAAATACTTAAACACACTCTTATGTCACTTTTACGCACTAGTGCTTAAATGCGTGTCACTTCGATATTAAAATGCCAATGAAAATGAGAACTTTATACAATGATCACACGATATGTCTACCTAATATGGCCAATTTTTCTTAGAAAATATTAGAAGAAATAAGTATTTATTAGAGAAAACGGTAAATCACAAGGAACTATAGAATGATTATATCAAGAATGTTTCCGTGTTGACAAGTCTTATTATTTATCATCGCACTTTTTCTTTATGTAGCTCTCAGATTTTGCGATGTCTTTTGCACACGCTCAGTCCCATTCCCTTTCTACAATAATATAACATTGGGGCTGTTTTAATGACCAACATGACGTTTCGCGGTTGTGCACATTCGTTATTATACTATTTTGTACAAACACATTAATAAAACGAATTGTTTCGCAGCACTTTTGTTTTAGAGATGATTTGAAACCAACTGCAATGTTTGCCGTACGTAATATGACAGGAGATATCACGTGACCCGTGTGAAATGTCGTGACTAAAGTTCCTCACTTGTGTCAATGCTGTTTTTTTTTTGTTTTTGCTTGAGGTTGCAATTGAGTCAATATAACGTGGAAGTAAGGAATAACACGTGATCCATCACTATACTTGATAAATCTATTTCATTCATGGAAAATCGGAAAAATAAAAATCTTGAAGGCTTCATAAAATAGTAGATACATATAAAATAATAATAAAAATGTTATCGTTGCCGTAATATAGGTAGTCTGAGGCTTAGTTTTGGTCATCAAACCACTCGCACATATAAGTGCCTTCACCGTAAATAATATATTGATCTATTTTTTGTAGTATTCAGCAGTTTTCTACTAAGCTGTCGTGTCTATGGATTAGAGTGTCTGCTTTTTTAAACGGTGGGTTGCCAATACTTCATCCTTTCTACATTTTGTTAATTTGTTGAGTATATTTTTGTATTTTAATTAAGTTAAAAGCTTGTTGAACATTTTTGTTTATTTGTAATATACAGAGTATTTTATTTTAATTTATTTGTTCACGTCAAAAGTTTTTTTACGTAGGCAACTTATTATACACATTTCAGGCAACTTCACTCAAAATATTATTTTTTTACAACGATCAAAGTAAGTCCCACTAACGAGAAAAATGACAGTGAAGACGCCAAAGCCAAATAATGAGCCTAACAAATTCAGAAAACGTACCTATTGGGTTATAGGAATAAATTTTAAAAACTTAAAATTTTCTCCTCTTTCATTAGGCATTACTTAGGAACATGTTTAATACTAGTCCAGGTAGATAACTTAAATTGTTTGATTCGTAATATTCTTTGTTAAGAAAATAAATCCTACTGAATAATTTCTGTAATACCAAAGAACTCTTTCAAAGAAAGCGGCCGAACTCTTTTGTCCCTAATGCAAATGAGTCGGATCCTAGGTAGATTACACGCTAAATTTGATGCATTAGAGATTAAAGTCAACAATTTACAATGTAGGCGCCATTCACAGGGTCAGCAGCAGATAAGATTTAGCACGAGAGTCCTCCGTTTCTGTCAGATAAAATTACTAAGACAAAGAAATAATAAAAAGTTTAGCAAAATGATTTTTGTCTCTCAGCTAGAACCATGACGCGTTTAAATAGAAAGATTTAAGAGAATTACAACATAATCAAGCCCATCTGATTCTTAAGACATCTACTGGCAGAAAGATAAATGATGAAAACAATGTAAAATAATCAATCGTAACGTGTCAAAGATGGTAAGCTTCAACACAAAAAACATCCAAGTAAACCAAGGATGAGTCAAGATTTATTCCAGTACAATTCTCTTTATCAGAACGTACGAGATGTTAACACGAAAATTAATGTTTTTTCTGCCAATTTATTGTCTTGTGATCGTAAAATAACATTTCTAACTTGGTTAAATCAGATATACTATCTACTGAATAGCTTGGAATAAATTATAATGGAAAAGGTAGAGCTAGCTATCGGTGTTCCTTGTGTTCGGTGACAGAATGGTTCACACATAAAAAGTTCAGTACAAAATGAAAGTTTAGCTCTTGTACATAAAAACAGTATTTTCATTTATTCGAGAAGTTTCCTTTTCACTAAAAACAATTTATTACTGGAGATCTTGTCCGTCGTCGGACTCGGTCCTTTGCGGCATGTTTGCACATCTGTTTTATTGCACCATTTTTCCGGTCGCTTGCAAGATTTTCTAAAAATGGATACAGAGCACAATAACTCACGGTAATAAGTATAAATAACAACAATGTAACATTGCTGATGTGAGTGGATGAAGATTGTGGTCTAATATTATTACTATTGAATTACAAAAATAACAGTTAGTTTTAGTTGAAATAATAGTATCTTATTATGCGAGTATCTTATACCATAACATGCGAGTATAATACTATGCTTTAACTAAGAACGTTTACTGAAATAAGCATAAGAAATTTTTATTAATAAAAAATTTATTTGACAAAGTATAAATACAAGCTACAAAACACACAATTCAACTGAACTCAAAAATATAAATCACTAAATTCTTTAAAGGATTAATTTAATTTTTAGAGAGGGCGAACATTTTCCACTTGTTTACTTTCGAAATTTTATTATGTGTATTGTTCAGAAGATTTGTTAAACTGAAATTACACAAAAATTAACGGAATGGAATCATTTTCAAAATATAAATTGACTTTTCAATCCATCACTCAATAATTTGTAGTTATCAATTCAGTGCAATTAGGTTTCTTTTTAAATTCATAAGAAATTTTAAAGAAATTAAAAAGAAGACCGATTTTTACTCATCACTTTTTCCACTCCACCCTTCACCCATCTTGTCCCAATGGTACAATTTTCGTGTAAGTGAAAATACATAGTAAAAAAACCAACTTGACATTTGGAACTCCAGCTAGAGCTTCATTATTCATCTTAGACCTTTGAAGGGAAGAAAAAACATTCCCGCAGCTAAATTTGCATTGAACTGTGAACACGACTGGGGGCTCGTACTGATTTCTGACGAGTCTAAATGTTGGTGGAAGGAAGCAGAAATCTCTCAGAAAGAATTTCCTTCTTGACGTACGTTATAGTGGAAGGTAAATTATGGTCTGGGGATGTATTTCTTTGTAAACACGTACGAACTTGCTCATTGTTCCAAATGGAAGGTTTAGTGTGGACACTCTGAACATTTTGGAACTTTTGGTGGTACTATTGAAGCCATTTTTTTTAATGTTTTATTTATGCACGCATTTAAGCAGGACCCCACAATGCTGAAGTATTACATACGTACCTTCAGATGATTCCAATTCAGAAATTTAAATAGCCAACAAGTAGTTCCGTCCTAAACTTAGTTGAATATGCCTAGAATGAAATGGCAAGGAGTCTACGGGCTGACCTTAACCAATTTAACACTATTAACAAATTAATCGTACTTAATTAAACCTGGATCGTAATCGACCCGGAGTTAGATAGAAACCTAAGTAACAAAGCTAGAGGACTGAGTTCGTGTTTTAATTGTTGGAATTTGAGTGCGAATTATTAAGTGATCGTAGATGAAGTGCTTATTGTATACAATTTTTTTTGTTGGAAATTGACCGTCTAAAGCGTATGTGAAAAAGTGCATACTAACGACTCTTAAACCACCCTATAGACAAGATTGAGTTCAAGTGTTGCGATCCGACCCGGTTAGGTCAGGTCAGGTCAGGTCAGGTCAGGTCAGGTCAATTTGACTTGCAGGTGGCGCTGTGAAACAACAAAATGCTAACCAAATTTAGAATGAACTTTTGTTTTCTTCATGTTTACAACACAAAAAAACAACAAATAAACCCACTGAAAACACCACAGGACTCTTCCCACATTGAAAGACACTTTAACAGCCAAAAAACGTGAAATTTTGACCTTTTTTTTACCCAAACTAGGCAGTTCGGATTTTTTCCGCTGCACGGTGCGTCGTTCAACAGTAATGACATCACATTAAGCGCGAAATTTTGAAGTTGCCTATGTTGTAAATAATGTGTTGCTTATGCAAAAAATTTCGGCCGCTAACAGATAAAATGAACATTCTGTATGTTCAATTTAAAATATTAAAGTTTTCAGCTACTTTCCATATCCAACAGTCACCGAAATTTAAATTAAAACCATAAATTTGTTGATAACAGTAATACCCGTTGGTAAAATATCAAATTTTCTTTGTTACTTTTTTCCCATAAACTTTTAATCAAACATTGCAGTGGCCTCTGTGGAAATAAATTGATTTGCATATTTGAAAATTTTGGGCAATTTGGACAATGGAATTAAAATAATTAATTCCACCTGGAGATTGCGTAACACTGTAGTCATGCCATGAAATATAATAATAATTCATAATTTTCTACTAAAAGCGAATCCAAATATCAGCCACTGTGTAATTTAGTCCGACGAATGTTATTATAAAGTTAATAGCGGCCTTATAACCAAAGGGCCAAAAGCATGGATTAAGTACCTCTCTTCTTAGTTAAATGAAACATCAACCATATTAGTGACATTAAATATAACTCGGTTTGAATTAATTAAATAGTCAATTAGTCGTGGACCTATTTTTAGACCAAAAAGGATTGTATAATTGTAAAAAAATATTGCGCGATCTAATAAAAGCTTATCCTCAGTTACCTTGTAAAGTATGTATTTAATTAAAAAATTGTCTTTTTATTTGGAATTGACTTAATTCCTAATTGTGGTTTACTTGTGGTATTTACAACTTACAGAGTGTTCATAAATGCTTGTTCCTCAAGGGCGGTTATAAACTGTCAAACTTACGTTGAAAGACACGTTTTATTTTTAAGGCATTAGAACGACACACTTACTAAATAACTTTCATTCCGACACCAAAATGCGTGTTGGAATGAGAAGTTACAAAATTCGTTTAAGAATGTCTTATTCCAGCACGATTGTGGTGTCAGAATAAAAAGTCAATAAAAATCGTTTAAAAATAGATATGTGCTAACTTGTATGGTAGCTTGATTTTAGAAGAAACATTTAGAAGAGAAGCCGTAGAAAATCGTAAATAAAATTCGTTGCAGAGTTTTATTCTAGCACTTGTTCGTTCGGTACTGGAATACACGCCATTTTGCAGGTTGTACTATTTTAATTATTATAATTAAAACACAACTACAACTGGCTTAAGTGATTTTCAACGAGATTTAGCATAATTTGATTAAGTTAATGACATCAATGCCAAGACCATCCTTTAGAAAGAAACTTTTTTAGGCATTCTGTATAACTGAAATGGTTATTAACTAAACATACCATTACTGGAGTAATTTTTCAGTGGCTAAAGCGTCAAAGAAAATTTATTGGATCAATTCTTGGTGTTGATAAATTATTAAAATTACAATTTATTCCCAATCGCGTCAGCAATTTTTTTTTTGTTTTTTGTTAAAATTTGGTGTTTAGAAAAAATTGTAATTTTAATAATGGCTAAAGCGTTATAATGATGGAAAGTGAGTCAAATGTGGGTTTGAAAACGGTAAAAGTATTACCACATTTTAAGCCGAAAATAATTCATCACAGATTTTTACTAAAATTTGGAACAAGGGCACTTGTGTACCTACACTAATCATAAGCCTGAATGATTGGAATTAATAGGGTGTGTTTGGGTAATTTTGAATTTTTTGACGGAGATCAATAAATGTTTATTTTTCACATATTTGTCATCAAATCTAAGATTAGAAAACTTGTGGAATGAAAATAGAATGTTTCTTAATTCTGAAATAATTGCACATAAAAGAATCGAGCGCTAAACCTGTTTTAATTTTTGCACAATCGAAAACACATTTTCTCCAAAAAAGAACCTAGCAACTTAATAATTTAAGCCGACGATTTATCAAATTTCTATAGGGTGAGGAAAATAAAACGTGATCAAAACAAGCGATGCTGACTTAAAACGCGTGTCGCGCTATAACTTCGTACGGTCGCTAACCTAACTTAATTTTCGACTGTCAAAAATTGCAATGTAATCATCAAACTAGCTTTTTTTTAATGCATCTCAACAATCGTCTTGAAACAGTTAATATTTGAATGAAATTCTTTAGGACAAAAAAACTTTAAATTCTATTTTTAGAAAGTTCAAAGTCTATTTGTGAAGCACCCTCTATAATACTTTGATATGTAAGTGTACAGAATACTTCTCTAATGCATACAAAATTCAAATTAATTTGAAGGAGCTTTACAAATAAATGAGTTTATGCGCGACTTACTACACATTGCATACGTCACCGCCATCTTATAATATAAAAAAAACAGTGACGCGGTGCACTAGCTAGTAATTATAAAATGTAAATTAATTACAAGGAAAGTCAACACTTACAACTAATTAAATATTGTTGCATAGCGTATAGCGTATCCAAGAGAGTTTACGATGTGGATGGAAGTAACTATTACTATTTTCAACTTCTTTATGAAAGTTTGTCAAAGGGTTCCAAAGCTTAGTGAACAGTTGTTTGCTTAAACTTAGTTCAAATCTTTCATGTTTATGATGGATCATAAGTAAGTTTAATTTAAATAGTTACTTGTAGAACCAGCGTCGAACAAACCTCACAGCAACTGCATGTGGGCGAGCTTTTGCTACGAGGTTTCGACGAGTTGTTGTACATATTTTTTTTTACTGATTTTATTACAAATTTTATGTTTTTTTAAAAAATATTTATGTAATGTTATTAAATGGTGGCTCTACCTGCATAAGAGTTTTAACTGAAATAATCAAAGACACAAAAAATGGGACACTGTCATTTACAGCCACTTCTTACGTAAATAATTATTATTGATCCCACGGTACACTATAATAACCAATTTAACGGTTTAGTCACTAAATTACATTTTAGTACAAAAACTACTTAAAAAGATTTGTTGTCAGAATAAATAAATGCAATTAACAAATCTCAATTACTCATGAAAATTGTATATTGGGTTGCATTTAACATGCGTCAGGGTTGTATAGTTATGTGAATCCCCCTGTAGAGTTGAATTTAATATAATCTTAATTTTAAATTCCATCCTGTCCCTAATTGCAAGGCAGTAACCCTAAACCAATATTTATACAAGGATTATCTTAGTGGCTGTTAAGTACACTTCTCCGCAAATTTTCTTGGTTGTATTTTTAATTTCCTCTACGACTTTCATTTTAATATTGAAGAGCTCTTAGGGCTTGCAATAAAATAACAAAGACTGATCAAAGATTAACTCAGCCAAAAGCGCACCCCTGCCAAACAAACTGTTTATGTTTTTGATTTCGCATTCAGAACGGAACGTCGTTTTGTTTTTTTCATGTAACGGAATTTAGTTTTAATGCCAACATATTTTACTTAAATGTGGTTAACCTCTTCTTGAGGTGTTTATGTGTTGGTTGCAATATAACCAAGCCAAATGTCGTACATATGGCCAAGCATTATTTTACCCTCAACTCAATTAAGCAAACTACCTCAAGTTTACAATAAGATAAGCGAACTAAATGTAGCACATTAAATTAAAGCAAAGTTTCAACATTAGCTTTGATACAATTAGGTACTCGCTCAAAAATTTAGAAACAATTAACTAAACATTTGAAAATTGACGTAAATAAATTATTAGGCCACCTGTTGAAAGATGTTGGCAATTTGCGTATAACGTTTTTACTTGGAATTCCACGCTCTTTTGATATATTCGAGAAGTTTTTTAGTTTTCACATGTGAGGGAGTTCGACTTCAGAAGGCGGATCATCTCCTCCTAAAAAGTGTTTAGAAATGAACACAGCAAAGAGTTAATTCTCGAGCCTGGAGGCACCATAACTTATACTTGTTTCCCGAAACTGAAACTGTTTCCGGTTTCAAAATAAATTGTGTCCACTACAAAAAAAGTTGAATTTTTTGGTCGACCTGTGTAATAAATTTCAAATGCAATCAGTAATACATTATTATTGGTTACTTTTTTTCTGATGTGATGTTGGTATTAGAAATCACTAAAAATCGTTTAAAAATGGCGTATTTCAGCACGAATTTGGGTATATTATAAAATTACTTTTGAAGCAATTTTTAATATTTTAAAAAAGTTTCTTTAAAATAAATAAAACTAAAAAGGTAATTGTTAAAATGTTCTAAAATTTGTTTCATTCTCTCTTTATAGAACTTCGACTAACTGTCAATCAAGTTGATAATTTTTGAAAATTTCTTTGGTCAAATTATACTTCCGAATAGAACACCTTATATTTTATTGCATTTTTGAATTTTATATGCAAATTGAAGGTGACTTTCTATAAGGGTTCGGCAACACTTTTATCCACCCACAAAATCGTCTTTAATTTTAAAGTTACAATTTTCAAAATTTGCGTACGCTCATAGTTGACAAAGCTCTAGAAGCTGACGCAAAAATTTGCTTTTATCATGGTTTGGTTGGCGTCGTGACGCCTAAGAAATATAATTTTTAGCAATTTTTGAGTTTTTGCGGAAATATTCGCGAATTTAATTTTTTTTTCAACATAACTGTGATACAAATATCTGAGTTTTTATTTTAAATCTAATAAATTGTGTTTAAAATTTGCGAAAAAAACGTGTTTTATCAAGTTAGTTTTCAAAATTATGACAGCGCAGCGGCAAACTACGTTTACACCAAAATTTCACAAGTCACTTCAATTACTTTTATAAAAGTTAATTTTGATTAACACGGGCATGTTGCACTTTATGGACACCAGAAATCGTTAATTAACATCGACAAAGCGACAATTTCACCAAGTAAGACTTTTGTTACAATCTAAAGCGAGCCAAAGAATAGATGTCATTTGTGACACAAGATTTTGACAGATGGGTGTAAACGTAATTCCTAATTTTGACGTAATGAAATTGGAAACTAACTTGATAAAACAGCATTTTTTCCTCAAATTTTGAAGTCAATTTGCATTGAATCTAAAATAACAACTGAGATATTTTTAACACATTTATACTGAAAAAAAATAAATTAGGGGTTAATATCACAAAACCTCATAATTATCTAAAAATTAGATTTTGAAGGCGTCGTAACGCCAGAACTATCAGTAATAAAAAACAAATTTTTGCGTCAGCTTCTAGACCTTTGTCAACTATTAGCGTATGCAAATTTCTAAAATTTTATCTTTAAAATTAAAGACGATTTTAGGGGTGGACACAAGTGTTGCCGAACCCTGTATAATTTCTTAAATATCTCGATTTAAAAAAATACATTACAAAAAAGAAATATTTCCAACAGACATTTTTGAGATTTTTTTATTTCTATTAGACCACTAAATTTGTTTATAAAAGATCCAAATTGAATTGTCACCATTTCAAAGCATGCTGAAAAAATTGCCAGCAAAAGAGTTAAAACACATTTTTTCGCATTTTTAGTTGGCAATAGGTGTCCATGCGTAGAAGCTAATCATCTTTCACAACATTGCCAAAACTTGTTAAATCTCTATTAAAATCATTCGTTTGCAACAAATTTTTAATGGGTTATTGATTAAAACACTAAACTTTGACAACGTGTTAACCTTAAAAAATCGTTACTGTAACGTTACGTTAATTTTCCTCTCATTTAAGAAATTGAAAGCTTGATATACACCCAAAAATTTTCAAAAATTTACACAGGAGAGTAGACTGATAGGAATTGTAACAGATCAAGCAGGGAAACTTAAGATACTAATCGATACAAAATTCAAGATTTTAGTTTATTTTTTATTGCATAAATCTTTTGAAAATTTAAAAAATTTTGGGTGCTATAAGAAGTAATTTTATTAATCTATCAAATCAAAAGTGTCTTTTCCGCATATTATTTATACAGGGGATATAATTTTAAAATTTCACTGCCGTTTTGTTTTCCATCACTAGTAAAAAGCGACTAGTAAAAAACTTGCTAGTTGTTTGTGAAGCCATCTATTAATCAAAATTCGCATGCATCCACTGCAGGCATCTAACTTGTCTCTTTCAAATGCTGCTAGTATTCTAAAATTGTTTCCTTGAAAGTCGGTAAATTCTCTGCAAAGACAAGTGCGCTTCTTTAATATAGAAGTCGTCAATTTTTGGAAAATTCAAAGGTCTCTGGATTTCCACTGAAATAAGTTTCGTTGGAAATAACGTAATGACACCCAAATTTTTTGTTAACTTTTCCAACAGAATGACTAAAAATGTCGCACAAATGAAATTGCCGAGATCAGAGACAGGGGTCAAATTAAATTTTGCTTTTGAGCCGAGTCTGGTACTTTAGAACATATCTATTAGATTGATATGTTCGCTTCTTGCTTCGCATGTTATGCGTTACTCTCATTGTTAAGGAAACTTCGCACATTCCAGATCGTATCAGTATGTAATGAACCGATTTATCTCGATCACATGTTGCCACACTCAGATCTACATTTTCAATCGATTCGCCGTAAATGTAATCCTGATCGAGAATTTTCAATAAGTTTTACGCATACATTTTGAATTTAAATCAATTCTATAGGAAAACTCATTTATAATTTAAGCACACCCTTAAAATGCCTTTTCCTTCCAGTAATTGATCTTGCCATTTAAGTCCGACTCGCAGAAAAAAGTTGGAAGAAAGTGTGTCATTCTTTTCCACTAAGCTACGGACAATTAATTCCCGAATAATGCGCTTCTTTGTATTTCCCCAATTAAATCGACGTTATTTTTGATTCCGTAGATCTCTTTAATTAAACATTTCAGATGCCGGAATTTATACAATTTCATGTAAATTGAAACGATTTCACTTGCGCATTCTTGATCGATTTCAAAACTAAGCATAAAAAATGACAAATTTAGGCCTCTTAGTATTGCAGCAATTTATTCTTTTCACGAAAACTTCAAATATAGATTAATGGATATCTGCCTTCTGTCGTAGTATGCTGCAATTTACAGTTTACTTTTCAAGAAAGATGATGATGAACGTACTTTTTCTCTTTAAATTTCTTTTCTTAACAGTATCTACTTGGAACGATATGAAAAATTGCAAAATGTAAATGAGTTGTAAGATGCCAGTGAAAAAAACGACCGTGAAATATCTTTTAAAATTATTTTAACGTCAGAACAGGATGAGCTAATTTATTTAATTGTTCATTAAAATTAATTGAATGAAGCGCGAAACCGTTTTTTTTCAGTTATTATCAAAAGACATTAATTTCATACTTTGACTTGTAAATTTAAAGCTTCACGTGCTTTCATTTCATCCGGAAAAGCTAAAATAATGAAGATTTTGTCACAATTTAAATAATTGTCATATCTTGCTCTCATTAATTCAGAAAATTCTTATCTTGTGCAATCAGAAGATTCGCTAATAAATCCACAGATTTTTCAGCTCAATTTTAAAAATTTTTGTAATTTAAAGTACTTTAAAGCCATAGAGACAGTAATATCTACTTAATGTACCAAAAAGATAAAGCTGATATGTAATTATCGTCGCGGACGCCCAATAACATAGAACAAAACAAATTTTATAATAGGTAAACAAAAAGTAACAAAATTCAAATTTTGTAGTAATTTTGATCTTAGAAAAGTGCAAATTTGGGAAATTCGTACCTATTTTTGGCTTTCTGATTGTGTGTGCCGATTTCGAAATTATAAAAGAAAAAAAACCTAATTTTATAATTTCCAAATTTTTTTCAAATTTTACAGACTTTTACATGTTTTTACTTTGAATTAATTTATCAAGTGGGCTAAATAAAAAATACAGAACAATAGAACAAACTAAAAATTATCAAAATTTTACTTCACAATCTTTAATTTTGGCAATTTTGATTCTACTGTTGCTACAATTGGAAAGTTTTCTACTTTTGGCTTTTTGATTTTGTGTGCCAATATCCAAAATTATAAAACAAATTTTGGTGATTTCCAAATTTTTTCTAAATTTTCGAAAGTATTTGCTCTGTAACATTTGGTGAGTTTTTCATTTTGAACTTACTTAGGAATTAAGTGTAGTAAAAGAAAAAATCTAGAGCAGTAGAAAAATATTTAGATGTGTATTTTCACTTTCAGAACAAACGAAAAATTTTCAAAATTTTACTATACAATTTGTCAATCTTGACAATTTTTTGAATTCACTTATCAAATGAGCTAAAAGATAAAATATAGAGCAACAGAAAAAATGTTTAAAAATGTATTTTCATCATTATTGACACGACCTAAAAAATTTAAAAATTTTACATCACAATCTGTAATTTTGGCAGTTTTGATTCTACTGTCGTAAAAATTGTGGAAAATCTAACTTTTGGCTTGCTGATATCGTATGCAGACTTTCACAACCACAAAACATTCTTTTACCTGTTAATTTCAAAAGTTTTTTTTTATTCAAATGTTCTGACATTTAGAGAGGTTTTCACTTTCAACTTTGTTATTAGCTGCACTAAAAACAAAAAATAGAGCAATAATGACATATTTTGGACTATTAGAACGAACTATTTTTTTTTAAGTTTATATGAAAATGTGCTATTCTGTTAATTTTAATTAATTATTGATAAATTGGTGAGTTGGCTACATTTGCTTTCTGGTGAAATAAAAAAAAGTAGAATTGGATTTTTATAATTTATTATTTATTTTTGAATGTCCAAAATGTTTTCTAGTTTTCTGGATAAATAATCATAAATTTGAAAATAATGACAATACTCTGGATACTTTTGAGATATCAATTTTTGAAGACTTGGCGATTAATTTTTGGAATCCAAAACTGCGGTTAAAAAATTAAAAAACATTTAAAGAAAAAGTGACATTTTGCAAATCTGTAAATTTGACATTTTCTGTATGGCAAAACTGTCTGAAAAAGTGTTCATTCTGAGTGAATTCGTTGTTAGTAAATGTAGTAAATGCAGTCGTAGAAAAAGTACTGTGTGAAACTAGCATGGAATGTCCATTTCCCACTCATACATGAATAGCCGCCCTCGCTTTTGGCTCATGCACAACTGCTCAAACTTGTGGGAAATTACCAGTATATACTTGTTGTACAATATAGTATTGTATTACAGTTCCATAATTTAAAATGAGCGGATTTTAATATACAGAAAGAGGTAAAAATAAAAAAAAAAACGGTTTTAACTGTTGATATTAAATGAAACTGTTTGACAATAAATACTAACAAAATAAAAAATAATACACACAAATCCACCATTTTTCAACTTTATACAAGTCTTAACGCCCAGTAAATAAACAATAAGAACAGAAGATGTTTTGTGCGATATATCAACACTGGTTGAAACGAATCCGTTATTAATGGCCAACAGAACTCCTCCTTCTCTTGAAATATTGATGTCTTCAAATATTCTCTCTTGACGAAACAGGGGCGCTACACTTGCTTGGAAATATTTCATTGCCTATTGGAAATGTTGGTAGTAAGCGATATTTCTGTTAAATTTAACCGTATTTACTGATTATAACGCAGATTTTGATAAAAAAAAACAGATTGTATTAACCGTACAAACTTCATTGTAAACAGCGTTTAATTGATCTACCAACAGCAGATTTTTATCCTTCTTAATCCGCCACAAAAGTTTCCGTTTTATAGGTTTACGGATTTCTGTTTACTTAAGTGTTTTATCCGATAAGTCGACATTAAACCGATGGTATCAAATTTAGATTTCAGGCTACTTAAAAATGTTCCAAAATAAAGAATGTATTATCAGCCGCTTTGTTAGTGTGGTAATTTTTGTTTAATTTTAAGAAAATATTTGGTAATATTGTATTTCAAATCTTCTATTTGTTTCAGGTAACAACACTGAACTACTGTCGAGGGCAGGTAAAAATTTCTGATAAAATATGTGTTATTCAAAGCAAAACCATCTAATTTCCTTTCGAAAAAAGAAGCAGGGAAATGAGATTTCCATGACGATTTCGGGAAATAGTGATTTATATTGAAGAGTGAAAAACTGTATTCTTGCAGGCGAGGACCATTGTCTTAATTTCTGAGAGTAGGATTATAACATAATTGATACCTTACATTGAAACTTTGACTTTACATCTGCGAGCTGTAAAGATAAAAAAAAAGCTCAACAGAGCGTAATAGCTACCAACAGGTTCCACGGAAAATTTGAAGATAAATTTGTAGACAAAATTAAAGAAAATGTAAAGGCGCTATAAGCAATTTTCCTAGAAAAGATAATAAGAATCTGGAAGCATTTGTAAATTTACTACAATATTAAAAATAGGTATTTTGAAATAAATAAAAAGAAATGAAAAAATATACAGTATGTCCCCGGATTGAGTTCACAAGAGGGAAAAAAACGTTATTTTTCATTTTACAAAAAAATGGCAAAGGAATAATATTTTTTGCTTAATTTAATATAAATAAGTCTTTAATTAAAACATTAATATTATCAATCTGTGTTCTTAAAATCGAAAAAAACAAAAAATAACGAAGAACTTTTTATTTTTACTTTTGCAAAAAATGTCAAAGGAATGAAATTTGTTCGTTAACTCAAACTAATTTACACTATTTGATTGACCCATTACCTATTTTAGCACATAATTCAATTCTAACTCGTAATTCTTTAAGACTGTTTTTTCTGTTTCGAATTTATTATTGTTAAGGATGCAATTGAATTTTTTTTCCATTTTTTTAATACTTACACATTATTGGGTAAATTTTTCTTTAATCTTTTACGCACTATTTGATATTGTGAATCCATAGCCTGCTATTATTTAAATACGATTACAAAATTTAATAAATAAAAATAATGAAAAAATTAATTTTAAGAGTACAAACTAATAATTTTGAAATTTTAATTGCAGATTTATCTGTTTTGAAATAAGCAAAAAATGTTATTCCTTTGTCATTTTTTTGTAATATGGAAAATAAACTTTTTTTCCCTCTTGTAAACTCAATCCGGGGACATACTGTATACCTACCCTATGTAAGATCTTAAAAATAAAAAAAAAAAACAGAAAATTTAAAAATTTTGTGGAAAATTTGGTGCAATTGTGCGAAAATTTAAAAAATATCCAAAAAAAATGAAAAATCTTAAAGAAGCTCGACAGAATCTAAAATAAATTTATATAGTCGACGAGAAATCAATAAAAATATTAGCACAGTCCAGAAAATTTAAAAGTGCACAAGGAGAATCTAAAAAATACAGGGTGTTAGGTAACGTTACGGTCATAGACTAATGGGTAATTAAGGAAGGCAAACACTACAATAGATGTTCAAAATGGCCACCATCTTGTTGAACACATAATTGTAAACGACGCAACAATCTTTCCTTTATTGTACCCAACACATTTTCGTATTGACGAACTTGATTTGTGATGTCCACAAAAATAATAAAAAATAAGAACAGTCAGTTTGACATCAAACAAAAAATTTGCTTCAGTAACTCTGACTCAAATTTTTTTAACCTTATGCAAATTGTTCTCTGATTGGTCACATTCAAAGCCTTCCAGCTCTTATTCGGTTCAAGAAAACCCCAAAAAAACTTCGAAACGTTACTTTCCACGGCTGCCTCCATCACCACTTTTTCTATGGCCGTAACGTTACCTAACACCCTGTATAAAAAAAATTGGAAAAATTTATAGACAATTTAGTAGTAAAATAATTTGGAGAAGATCAAATAGAAATGCAAAATTGAAATAACTGGAAAATTTAAGGATGTATCCATTTTTTTAAGAGGCCAACATTTTCCAGTCTTGACTTACATATTTTTAATTCTAATTGCAAAATGAATTTTTTGAGCTAAAAATTTTTGTTTTGAAATTTTGGTTCAAAATTGTTGCCTCTATAAGCCCTTTTTCTCCGGGACGCGAGTCCTGGGCACCTGTAGAAAACCTAAAAATTTCAAACAGAACCTTAAAAACACTTCAAACATTACCATAGTTTCAATTTTTTAAAGATTTCAACATGGCTCCTGCGCCCAGGATATCGACGACCCTTATTCGGTCTTTAATTTTACCTTACAACGATTTTGAATTATGAAAAAGTACTATTAATAAATTTGAGACAATTAAGGGGATGAAATATTAATTACGAGTATGTATTTATTAAAGTTGTATGATAGACTTTTATCACTATATTAATTTCAAAGATGATGAGATTTACTACTGTACTTTTTTTACCTATGTGCCCTCCAAGAGCTTTGAGCCCCACAGATTGAGACAAAATAGGGTAAAGGTTCGACTAACATTTGTTTTAAGCAATGACCCTTTGGCTCCCTAATCTTATTAAAATCGTCATAATCCTTATCTGCTTATTATCCTAGACGTGCAAATTGAAAAGGATCCAAATGTCTACTTGGTGCTTTGTTGAAGTTAATGCAGTTAGTAAGCACACGCCTGTTAATACATATTTCTATACAACAAACGCTAGCTGAAGTTGTGTTTACATAAAAAATTGTATACGTTCTGATTTTTAAACATTTTAATTTGATGTCTTTATACATATAGGCTATTTTTCCAGCATTGAATATTTTGTAGGAGCCAAATTTAAAATGCCTTCCTGTGATTAGTCGTTTGGCAAAGTGAATTACATTAAACTGCCACATTTGTTGAATTGTAGGAGCATCAGCAATAAACTTGTTTAGTGTTTTTAATCATTATACAGGTGCCCCAGAACTCATTACCCATGTAGTATGTGTCTATAGTTACCGATTTTCAAAAGCTGTTCTGCTTTGGGACCGTTTTTTTATCTTAACTCAATTATTTTTTGAGCTAAAAAATGTTTGATTCGAAATTTTGGTTCAGAATTGTTGCCTCCATAAACCATTTTTCTCAGGGTCACGAGTTCTGGGACACCTTTTTTACAATTTTAAAAAACTTGTCTGTTGCTTGTGGAGCCATCTATTAATCAATACTGACACGTATCTAATAGAGAAATTTAACGTATTCGCGAAACAAATGACCGATGGTGGCGCTGCGAACGTTGCAAAGATGGTGGGTGAAAAGCATAATCTGTTATTGAAAAGTGTATTTTTGTGGTCGTTTATTAGAAAAAACATGAATTTATCTACAATATTCAGTGTTAATTTACATCGTTGGGTGTAATTGTTGTTATATCTGAACCTACAAACCGATGTGTACCAGATTTGAAGCGTTTTGAGACAAAATTGCAAACTACAATCATTGTATTATAAAACTTTGTTAACTCCTCTTGTTAATTTAGGATGCATTGGTTCCCCGACGCCCAAATAGTTGTCTTAAAGAGTTTGTTAATCATTCTTGAGGTATTTAATAGGTTTTAACTGGCTTTCTTGTAACATTCCTTTGAGGTTACGTTTGCACTTTGTCAATCACTTACTATACCTCAAAGAACGAATTACCCACCATGTATCCGTTCGCTATTCCTTGGTTCACTTGTCTAAAAGTAGATTTATCAATAAAAACCTTCTGCAAGCACTGTTATTATTGTTTAGTTGATTTGCTGGTTTGGTTTGTAATGCGAGCCATTTCACGTAATAACGGTAAATTATGCGTTACCAACACATGAATCTATTAAAATACATTAGAAGGAATTAAACAACTGCTTTGAAAATGTTAATACACCTGAGAAAGATGTTTTTTTGGGCGACAAATGCATTATTTCTTGTGCACGTTCACATCAATTATACTTCTCAACAGTGTTAAAATGCGCCACCAGAGGTCGTATCGGAACATTTGCATCGCGAATCCCTTTCAAATCCTGCTGATATTAAGAATTGCTTCTTTGTAAATCGGTAAATTTTCTGCAGGACAAATAACCTACAGTCATGTTTAAAGATTTAAATGAGATATATGATGGCTAATCAGTAATTAGTAATTAAACGATTAATCATAATCTGAAAGCAGAAACTTAATGATATAATCGCGAATTTTCCAAACAAGAATTGACAGCTATGTAAATCTAGACACCAAATGTAATAAATAAGTGTGCCTTTGCAAACTATACTGTATGAATACTTAATCCTATACATTACTCATATTTTACTCCCTTTTGTAAGATAAAACTCAATATGCAGTAAAACTTTTGTAATAAATACTTCTCTATATGTATAATACTGTCAAAACATAATGTAAGTGCACTGGATACCGGATGGAGATCAATGATCAATAGATCATCACAGTTAATTAGTTAATTTGTCAATATATATATTACAAAATACAAATATCTCCTGGTGGGAATTCCAACCAAAATTTGCGTGCCGCATTGATATAATGTGTTGAATTCACTTTCACCAAATGTTGTGTTGTTTCCTCTGGTCGGAAACTCACACTCTTATCATGAATAATTGCAGGAAATCAATTTTACCACAGCGACACTATCAAAAATCCAATAGTGATTTTGTTAGCAAATTCCCTTTCGTTCTACATACCGCAGAAACACAAAAAGCATATAAATCGTATTGATTTATACATTATATGACAATTATTGCACTCTTACAATTCCACCCTTTCCTAATTACATTCTGATTAAAATACAATGCGTTTACGCGGTTTCCCATTTATAAAACACATGCTTTGTCCGTGGGATCCTTTTAAGACGTTTTTAAAATTTTTATGTCATTTTTATGGGATTTATCCAGAACGGGATTTTGATAACTCTCATATTTTACAACGTCTTAGCTGCCTTTCTTTGGAAGTAAGAAGAATTACAATGAGCATAAAAATTTTATATAACCTACTTAAGAGGCTGTTGTCTAAAATCGAATGGTAGATTCGCGGTTGGGCCAGGGACGTAAAAAGTTTTCTAACAAATGTTGCACGTTTTAGGGCAAGGTCGTTTTTCTATTACCTAACCTTTTTGTACAAAATCACACAATTATTAAGAATTTTATTCATTTATTGTTTCCGTCTAAAAAATAAATAATGCATTGATATATCATTACTTACTACCGGAATCGAGCACCATTAAGTTAGGTTTTATATACAGGGTCAGCCAACACTAGTGTTCCGTCCTATAATCGCTATTAATTATGAAGCAATAAATTTTTTTTTTTCTGCATGAGGAGGAAACGGAGCGCTACAAACTGATGTGATCAGTTTTACACTCTTGTGTTAACCATATAGTCGGCTTAAGTTGAGTTGCTAAGTCCATTTTTAAACAAAATGCGTTTAAATTTTTAAAAAAAGATAACAGAATGGTACAGCGTTGTATCCTTTTATGTGATGTTATTTTAGAATTAAGAAACATTTTATTTTCATCCCCCAAATTTTCAAATTCCAGATTTGACGTTAAATTTGTAAAAAAATAAGATTTCTCGACTTCGGTTAAAAAAATTCAAAATGGACTTAGCAATTTAACGACCTAAGCCGACGATATGTGAAATAAACGCAAAAAATACGTTTTTCAAAACAAACATTAACATCAAAATAGAGAAAATGGTGAAAAACTCTGTCTGTCTTGTTCCAATTTTTTCCAAAAGGAAGAAGATGATATTAAAATGTGAATTAAAATATGTTGTACCGGAGTCGTAGAAAAAGTATTGTGTGCAACGCGTTTATAAACTACTGCAAACACTAGTTTTTTATAAACACTCGCTCCGCTCGTGCTCAAACAAAGTCGTTACTAAAATGACGTTTAAAAACTTGTTACATAATACACGTACTATTTAGCCATTTCCACATCGGATGTGTTTATAGCTTAGTTACCATAGCAACGTCGGAAAAATTTCTAAAAAAATTATACCTATAATATGTATGTTAGGAGAGGATATAATAATAGTAGATTTTGTTATACGGCAGAAAAATGGTACTTTGTGTTGAGCAATTAAATTGCAGTAGCAAGGCGAAGCGTAGCGTAGCCGAGCGTATGCAAAATTGCGAGACAGCAAAGCCATTTTTCGGCCAAATAACAAATACTACTTTTTCTCGAAACTTTAAATTCAGTTCCACGACCGACAATGAGTGAACGCAAATTCAACTAAAAACATGGATGGCATTGATGACATTTACGTTGAAAAATATTGGTTTCAAAGAGTTTCAAAGTTAAGATTGTGCAAGTGCCATACAAAATGTACTTATAACAAAATTGACTACTTTACTGTCTAAAAACGACTAAAAAATAGTGACTTTTTGTGACGTTTGGAGAAAAATTTGTTTTAGAAAGTTTTTCTGTTGACCGTTTATTAATGAGGGTTATTAATGCACGATTTTTGGTCAAAAATTGTACATTGATTTAAATTAATTGTAACTTGTTTGTTAATGGACAATTAATAATCTCGATTATTAATAATCCATTAACAAACAAGTTACAATCAATAATAATAATATCGTTTATTAATCGCTTGCAATTCCTTGTTCATTAAATAACTACAAGGTGTTTATAAATGTTTTTAGCATCAAGGGTGGCTCTGGTATTCCCGTCGTACACTATTTTGCCGCTTTTTTTTCTTAGTGAATATAACTAACCTGAAAATTATTTATAATGTTATTTTCGTCAATGATTTTTCTGTTACAGTTTTGTGTTCAAGTTTTTGATTTTCAGGTTTTAAATCACAACTAGAACAGTTTATTTCTCAAAATTTACTTTGCTCCATGTTTAAGGTTAACTGCAAATGTCAGTTGAAAAATCAAAACCCACATCTGTAACGAACGGCAAATTTCTTTGACATTTCATAACCACCCTTGATGCTAGAACCTTGTATAAAAGCTTGGAACTCGTGTTTTATTGCGCGTTTTATAAAACTAGTTTTTTAATATACCTACAGTTATCAAAGTGCCGTGTGCGAATATGAACAGGTGTTGTTGCAGCAGAATGATGAAAATTCCCTAGACTAATAAGGTTGGTTAACAATCTAAAATTTGCCTTGAATTCAGAAATAAAGAATAAGTTGGACGATGCAACTATCCAAACATTTTGTCGTAATTGCAAGCAGAACCAATTTAACTCCGCACGAGATCCTCTTTTAACAAGTTATGAGTGCTATCGATCATTAAGTCCAAAAGTACAAAACATTTTCAACTTGGAGGCGTGGAGGCAATTATCCTGTATAAAATAAAAAAGTTTGTCAGCCATGCTCTTTGAAAAAATGACGTTTTAATTTAAGCAACTGGAACATGAAATTATTACATTTCTCAATGTTTATTTAAACTACTTTTTTTAAATTAAGTTAATAAAATGAAAGGCGGATGGAAATACCTGCTCCTAGTTTAAGAGTCAACTAATTTAATGAATGATATTTCAGCTTTAATTAATTATCTTGAATATTTCCAAGTGAATAGAAAAACCTAAAATTGAAAAGGTTGACGTAGCTGAAATTGTATAAGTGTCGGGTGCATTTCCTACGAAAAAACTAGTCATTGAGGGAAGTCGAGCAAAAGTAATCTCCCAAAATCTAAAAACAGAATTTTAAATGATTCCCGAACAAATTCTTCTGTTGACAAAAAGCAATTACCTATTTCAAGAAACCTTTACAACAAACACAATCGTATTTATTGTTATTATTTTATGCAAATTCGTTCTACATAAAGGAAAGCTTTGTGATTAGTTTTAGGCAAAAATTTCTTTTCATGGAAGCATCTGAAACGACTTTATTATAACTACTTCTCATATGGTATAATTATCCACGTAATTTATTTAAAAGATCGACGATTAGAGTAAAAAAAAGAATGAAAGTTAGAAGAGATTTTCTTTTCGGGGTGTACATGTTATTTTTTTCCTGACTAGAATAAATAATGGAAAACGGTTTATTACTAGTTTTTACGTACCGGGGGCCAAAAGAGATATCTTACGTCCGTAGACGAAAGTTGAGAGCCGACACAGAAGAATCTTAACTCGAATAAGGAAGTACTTAATCGATTTGTCGAGCAGAAGTGTTTAACAACGTTTTATTCACAATACAATTTATTAAAAATTCCTGAAAAAAAATATTGTCCAGTGTTTGATGCTTTCGACAATTAGGTTTAATTTGACAGTTATCATGTTATCTACATCGCTATTGTTATATTACTTTACTGTCCAGGAAGCTTTCGGCTGAGCAATTTTTTCGATTTTTACAGCTTGTAAGTGTATATTTAATAACTTTGAAAACATTTTTGTATAAATCTATGATTTTTTCGGCCTATATAAAATTTTGGTAAAATTCCTGAAATCTTCATCGGATACTGCTACCAGATTGTACGAAAAAAATCAGGTGAAGTCGTAAAAAAGACATTTTTAGTCACAGTCTATTTATAAAACTCGTTCTAAAAACGTTCTAATTTGAATATTCATCATAATTTTTTTTACAATATTTTGTGATGCTTCTATGGTAACGAAACTATTAACGTCACTCCGGTTTAGAAATGGCTATTAAAGCATTCGAAACCAATGCAGATTTATCTATTGTTATTACAGTAAATTAGAAAATAGGAAACATATTAAAAAACGAATTTTATAAAATGTACATTAAAACCGAGGCCAGGTTTCCAACACAATTGATTTTAAGTTTTATACGAGTCTTTTTATTTTTATTTTTCGTCATTTGTCTATTAAAACTATGTTTCAGAAAATTTTCCGACATAACGTTTCTAGGGTAAAGAAGCTATGTATTAACATTAACGCATCTGATTCGAAAACAGTCTATTAACCCAGCCAAAATAAATACGAAAGTAGTTCTAATGCCACAAAAAATTAAAAACGAGTATCTACACAAATTATTAAACGCGTTGTACACAATACTTTTTCAACAACTCCGAGTTGTATTAAAACCTGTCAATGTTATTAGAAGCGCCAACTTTACGCCGTGACGTAAAACAGGACGGCTGACTGATTAAAGTGCTTTTTTATTGTATACCTACATACTTAATAGTGCTCAAATTACGATTTAAAAAGACACTATTTTCGGTGGTACGACAGGTGTATAAAGTGCGTATTTAAACACGGTGGGGGGGGGGGGGGGTCCAGGTTTTTTTTTACATTTTTTTTGACGTTGCTAACGTTGTTAAACGACCCAAAACGAATACGGAAGTAGCCGTATAACCACAGCAAATTAGGAAATAGTGTATTAAAAAGCGAGTTTTGTAAAACTTGTATTAAATCACAATTCCAATTTTCCGACTTTCCGGACACTCTTGTATGTATGTAATATGCAAATTTGAAAAATTTTTGAACAAGTTTTTTTAAATTTTTCAAATTTGTATGTTACATACATACAAGAGTGTCCGGAAAGGAAAAATTATTACCAAGTCTTTTGAATCAACAATGTCGATTAGTGTGACATCGTTCAACTAAGGCCGACAATACAAACAGCAACGTTACTATAGCTTTGAGTACTGTAAATTTAAATTATTGAGGCAACAGTTCAGCTATGTTGCCATTTTTCTGATTTAATTTTGGCCCTACTACGAAAACAAATGTAGATTATTTTTTTTTAATTTTTTTGGTACTTTGGAGAACTACCCAATTAATTTTCAAAGTGATGCGTCACTTTCCGGACAACTGTATTTAATAAAATAATCTTAGGTTGTTATAACACTAAATTAGAAAAAATCATTTAAACATTTTGCTTATAAGTAAACTATTATTTTCTAAAAATTATTTTTTTGAAAATCTCAATATTTTTTTGTTTTGTACCTTCTAAACAATAAGAGATAGATCTCATTGTTTTTAACAATGCAATGAGTAAAACGCAAAATTGCATTTGAAAATCATTAAAGACATCTTATTTAACTGATTTTCCGAACATTTTAGAACAATTTGATAACAAGTTTTCAAGAAAATGTGAAGAAGTTAAATATTTATACTTACTAAAAAAATTATTTTTCATTAATATTTTTTATACGAACCTGATGGAGCAAAACGAACTTCATATTTACAATAATACAAGGAGTTTATAAATGTTTCTAGCATCAAGGGTGGCTCTGGACCTCCTGTCGTGCACTATTCCGTAGTGAATATAGGTAACTATTTTGATAATTATTTATAATGTTTTATCTATAATTTATAATGAGTGGCAAATTTCTTTGACATTTTATAGCCACCCTTGATGCTAGAAACATTTATAAACACCTTGTATTAGGAAGCCAATCTACTTCAAAAATTACTGTCCACTTCTCCAATTCAAAACCTTGTTGACTAGTGTAATTAAATTAATGATGTACATGCAGAATTATATGTTCTATTGTGATGCGCTCCCCACTCAGAGGAAAACATTTCAGTACTTCAATATTTTCAACTAGAAATGCGACTTTTAGTAGACCGAAATTTTTGAATTTTTAAATTTATCTACTTAAAAGTTATCTACTTAAAAGAAATTAATAATTTTTTAATGTCAAAATTTTTAATAGATTTTTATATACATACATATCCGTGCAACCGTTAGTTAGCGCTATAATAATAATAGATTGCCATTAACAAAGTTTTCAATAACATTTCGTGTCAGTTGCAATACCTTTCCAAAGCCAACACATGTGTTATGTTATAATAAATTGCATAATGTATGAAACCCTTGAATGTTTGAAATGCTCAGTGTTTTATTTGATAGATAGATATCCATATATCGAGTGATCAATATTGAATGTAATCAAGTCATCCACCAAAGTAAGGCTGGGTATCGATCGACTAATAGCACTCTCAAATGGTGGATGTAACCTGATTTTAACTTATTTTGAAAATGTATAACAAAGTATACTTCTGATTTTCTACAAATAAAAATGAGCAGAAAAAGAAGAAACAGTTTATTTAAAAAAGAAAATTTATTGGATCAATTCTTGGTGTTGACAAATTATCAAAATTACAATTTATTCCCAAACACCAAATTTTGTCAAAAAATGCTGACGCGCGTTTCGATAGCAATGCTATCATCATCAGAGTGATGATTAAACTTTTTTTTTTCACAAAATTTGGTGTTTGGGAATAAATTGTAATTTTGATAGCTTATTTAAAAATAAATGCCTATATCTGCAACTGTTGTCACCAGACAGATACAAAAAATTCGAACATATTCGAAATCGAACATAGAGCTGACAAATTATTTAGAAAATTTTTCTCAATTTTGTTTCGAGGTTAATTGGTATCTGAAAATCTCAAAACAGAAAATAGGTTACAAGAAATTGACTGCCACTAATTGTTCCTGTGATAAATTCTACAAGAATTACTAGTTTTTAAAAACACAGTTTAGTAGATCAAAGTGTCCTGTCGAACTAGATGCCGTTGGGTAAATCCAACCCTTGTAGAATGATGTCGGTCCATGATATTTGGACATGTAGCGTTCCCACTTCCTCGTCCTCCTCCGCAAAAACAAAACTCAATGCAATGGAGTTTAAACCTCACGGGGAATGTTGCTTCAGTGGTCAAATGTCTGCAGACTACAACGGCCTTGAATAGTTGATCCAACTTGTTGGCGTTAAAATTCTGTACATTTTATCTACTAATGTAAAATATTCTGACATTGAAATGCCAAGAGATATTGCATTAGTTATTAGCTAATATATGCTACTAAAGACTTCGATGTTTCTTTTTCATCTTATTTCTCAGAACTGTCTGAATTTAGAATCAAATAAATTACAATTGTATTTTCAAATTCCAGAATTTCTAATAATCACGAAGAGCGGTATTAACGCGTTGTAAAATCCCACACGAATAGTTGAAATATTGACAAAAAACGACAGTCTGGTCTGCGCTTTGTATGCGCTTGCAATAAAAAATGTAAGTTTGCGATCGAAACTGCTCTGAAGGTGCCAGAAAGCATATCACAAGCACAGATGAAAATTTGAATGACATTTTGTTCAGCTCAGATGTTATTCCCTTTAATAATATGGAAAAGAATGTAAAATATTCACGGTGTGAGATTGCTTTAGAATAATGCTATGATATCTGCAAGAATACACGTGCAAGCTCACACCTAAATCTAATGCTTATTTCACGTTTAAAGTTATCAGGGATATAGGGATATTGACTGTACTTTTACTAAAGTATGCGCTTTTTTCATGTATATTTGTAAAAAGTGTTTTGGCAATTTTCGTCTATTCTTATAGGTGGTGCCACCAACACAATCAATTTTTATTTTGATTTTTAAGACGAAAAAAACATTTTATCTGCGACTGTAAGGTAATTGTCACTTATCCCACTCATTTTTAGTGGGACAAGAGCTTTATTACCACACGCAGTGGGATAAGAACGTTTGGACTTTTTAGACAAATTACCATGAAAACTTTTATTAAAGAATTATTATTTAGAATTATTTACATTACTTATTGTACACATTAACAACAACATGTTTGCATTTTGACAAAGTTATTCTAGATGAGGACAATTCGTTCGACGATTTGTTGATCTTAAAATTGCTAATGTCTTTCCCGCTTGAAGCATCCATCTGTATATTCTTTAGTCCCAGAATTTTTGTAGAAATTTGTTTCTTATTTTCAAATGACGTTTCAGCCACCGTGTTATTTTTCCAGCTTCCATGTCTCTTGACTGTTAAAATATCCGCATCCTGAATTTGCAAGCCACGAAGTTGATGATCTCTGAAAGCAGTGTCCGGTGTAAAGTAAATGTAAAAACATTTGGTATTTTTAAAAAGATGCAACAATTTTTTCGGCATGGCACCAATTGTGTTGATACCTACTGCCTGTTTTGTGCATTTGCCATTCTTATATCCAACAAAGAACCTTTCATGATCGCAGCTTGATGGGCGCAGTGTATGTATTTTTGAACTATTTCAACTAAATTGATTCGTTCAATATCTCCAGAAGTTATAACAAATTCAATCTTGGTTTTCGTATTGGGTACTTTAATGCAGAAAACATTTCCTACGTCTTTTACGTTATTAACGAACATGTAAGTTAGTTCTTCTTTCCTGCATGCACCTCCATCCCAAAATTAGCACAACTTAAAAAATTGTTTTCTAAGATATTTATAAATCTAAAAGTAGACCTAAATTTACCTTTGTTAATTGCCATGTTTCATCTTTGGCTTCCTGTAAAAATTTTGTTATATCTTGCTTTGTCAAAATATTAGGTTTTTTTGGCTTATATCCTTCAGATTTTCTTTTTAGAAACGCCACCAGCTGAATGTTTATACTTATGTCCACATTTTTCTTCATAGAAATAGTTGCTCGTATCAATGAATAATACGCCCAAAGACTTGAAGGCTTGTAGCGTTTGGACAAATTCTCGAAATAAGTTAACAGTACTTTCTCATACGTCTCGTTTTGAATTTTCTTCCCATTGCACCATTCGCGTAACCGAGCATATGCTTGATCATAAGTACTTAATTCTTGATTTTTCTGGTAGAAGTCATAAAACTACATTTGTTGCGGCTTCTTCTACGTCTGATGGAAGAGATTCACACTCACTCATTCTGATAAAACAAGAAGAAATGCAAAAAACTGCACTTTTGCAAAATTATTGATAACAAATTTTCTCGTTTACATGACGTCGGAAAACATGCTTCTTTGATAAGCTTTGAAAGTTTTATTTAATACGTGGGTCCTCGTATGCGCAATTGTCGCATTCGTATTTTAATAATGCATTTATGCCACTGATTAAATAAATAACTATTAACTAACGAAATAACTCGTGTAAATAATACTTTAGTGTATAATATTTGTTGTCGTTCTTTTAAATGTCCCTGAAGGGGCAGTGTAATCTGACATTTTTACCGCACTGCTGCAGCTTTTGCAGCACTGACACCGCAAATGTAGGCCATGTGTGCAACGGAAATGTATGGTTTACATTTCAAGAGACCAAAAATATACATAACTATTATAAAATGTATCAAACTATTTTCTTTAATTGAAATTTGAACGCCTTTGACGTGAATGTCGGTCATTAGACAACTCTTTTTTTGTCAAGTTTCTAAGTGCTTTTTTGTATTAAAACGCAATCCATCGATGTTTCTGACTCAAGTCTCGCATGAATGACGCATTACTGGTTGCATTTAAAGTTCGAAAAAGCCGTAAAGTTATGCGAATCACACTATTATAAACGATCAATAAGTCACACCTACCACAATAATTTAAAGTTAGCTTTCTGCTAATTAAGTGAAAGTTTTGTATAAATAAAAAGAAATAAAAAAATAACAACCGTGCCAGTATATCTTCCCACGTCGCGTTGAGCCGATTGTTTCGCAGCAGTAAAGCTATTTAAAACAAGTTTGGCCAATTTAAATTTGATTAAAAACGGTAGATTACGCTGACAAGGAATTTAACCTGATGCGGAATTGGTAATTTTCAAAATATTCAATCTAATATAGAAAACAATGGGATTGGCACAAGTGGCAAACTAATAAATTGCATCGTCAAATTTAAACACGTGTGACTTTTCATTACCCACAAGTTCTGGTATTTTCACTTCAAAAGAATTGGTAACTAACATCAACAGTGCTTCCATGCCAACACAGAATGTGCTTGCGAAGTGTGTATCCAAATATCAATAGGTTGTAGGGCTCAGGTGTGTATCGAATAAGGGAAGCAACGTTTCTGGTAATTAATTTAACTTTAACAGTTTGCGAGAAGTTTCAGTGGTAATGTTTGAGTTTTTGTCACCACACTGAGTGATGAGACTGGAAAGAATGTTCTTAAAAAAGCTAAATAGAGGTAATTTAGTAGTACTGCAATAGTGTCAGAAATTCATGGCTCAAATTAACAAATAACTCATTGAAAGAATTTCATTAAAAATAGATTAGCCCGATACAGTTCACCCCAATGACAACTCAGTGAAGCATAGTTCAATCAACTGATCACGGATATGCAAATTATGCCAACTGAGTTAATTTATTAACTTTATTAGCTGTCGTTACGTAGGTAGCTGTGTTTTTGTTATGCGCTCTCATTAGTTATTTTTTTTAATTGAGTGAAATTGTACAGTCAGGTAATGGCCAGTAACAAAAAGTTGGTAGATGGCATGGGGTCTTTAACACGATATGCAGGCATCATATTAGTAAGATGAGCCAAAGTACATTTTATCCCATTTCCCAACTTTTCAACAAAATTATTTTCCTAGTCGTAAATCTTAATACTAGTTTTTGTCGAATAAAGTTATAATGGTATATTATGTCCGCGGACAATGTCAAATGTGATTGTAGGATAGAAATAATTTAAAAATATAACATTTGAAAAAAACAAATTACCATGATCTGATTAGAAGAAATGATAAAATGAAAACTCAACGACCGGAAATAATTATAAACATAGAGGTGTAAAATGATAAGTCGAGTAGTTGAAAGCATGTGATTACATTTATGTGTTATAGAAAGCGATAAATCAGTTTCTAAACATATTTATTGTGCGTTAAAGTTTGCAATTGTTTTGTTAAATTTACGTTTCAAATCTGTCAGTTTAAATCAATGCGCGGTGACTACGTCACAATTCCATCCTCTGCATATAAATTCAGAAAACATACGGCACTAAATGGCATTCTTGAGAGTGGGATAGAGAGAACGACATTACTCGTAACTTATTAGCACATTGGTTTGTGACCAGTGGTCGACTTAGGAGTTATGATACACAAATTCGACAGTGATTATTTAAAGTTTTTTTTTGGCATAAACAATGTGCGCAATACATTACATTACGTGTGTAATACATCGTGTTTCAAAATGATTATTATCTAGTTGTAATTGCTTTTGTGCCGCTCGTATTGTACTGTGTTTGAACTAGTACTGTCATTTTGGACTTCTGGCAATAGTGTCACTTTTCAAACTTCAAAATCGCCAATAAGGTAAAAATTTAATCAAAAAACAGAACAATTAAACAGAGGTTGAGTCAGTTTAAAAGCTTCAGTTATCTCGCAGAAAGTCCAAATTGATGGGTTGATGTTTACATTGTAATTTTTGACGGTCGAAAGTTGGGTCAAGTTACACTGTATGAACTTATAGCGCGGCATACATACTCAGCTAGCACCGAATGCTTTGATCGCGTTTTATTCTGCTCACCCGTTAATAATATAAATTTAAAATTTATAAAATGTGTTAATTTTTAAATTCTCAAGATAATCCTTATCTTTTCTTTATACAGGATGGGCCAGCGAAAACGAAACAGAGGCGTTTTAAAGCATGTACCCGTAGATTTTCAAAAAACGCTGAGACAGGTCAATTTTGGTTGGGAGGTCAACCCCCTTTGAGGGGTGAAATTAATTCCTCTAATTTTTAAAAATAGGACATGGCACTTTTTGAAGAGCTTTAGGTCGTGTACGCATTTTTTTTTGTTTCTGACCCCTATAAAAATTATTAGAACTACACAGTTTCGATCAATCTACGTATCAGTATCAGCATAACAAAACATTAAAATAGGACTAAAATACATACAACAAACTCTTGGTAGACCTCATCTGAGAGGTGAAAATTACTCCAAAAATTGAAAAAAACAAGAATAATAACAAGAAGGACAAAACAGAGTCAATATTTTAATACAAATCAACTTTTTCTTCATACAAAAACCATTTTTTTATGGTTTTAGTGAATAGCATGGCTTTGCATTTCGAAGTAGTAGCTGATTTACGTATTTCGTTCATTTTACTGATTTTTTTTTTCTTTAAGAAAGGTATAGGATATTGCATTTTTCTAAAGGGGTTTTAAAAAAGCTTTACTATAATACATGCATTCATTTCATTTCAATTCGCAATTAAAAAACACTGGTTTAAAAAAATTGTGAAAGTGTTCCCCTCCAACAGTCATACAATCATACAAGTTTTTTTTGTTACCCCCCTGTACATTTTAAAGTACGAGGGTAAATTGAAAAGTTTCCGGCCTACTCAAGAAAACAAAAGAATATCGCGTAAACAATAATTTTATTTTTCAATGTAATCTCCGTCAAGTTCAGTGCACTTGGTCCACCTATGTTCAAGTGCTTTTATTCCATCACTATAAGCTTTTTGTCCAACTGGTCAAAATATTCGTTTCTGGCAGCAATCACATCTTCATTGGACTCGTATTCTTTCCAGCATGAATTTTTTTTAAGTTTGGAAACAAACTTAAGTCCAAGGGGGCGAAATCAGGCGAATAGGGGGCATGGGTTACCAGTTCAAACCGCAACTCATTGATTTTTGCCATGGCGATAACTGATTTGTGGCAGGGAGCATTAACCTGGTGAAACAAAATTTTTTTCTTTGCTAATCCGGGTCGTTTTTCTTGAATTTGCTCTTTTAGCTTATCAAGTAGGATTGCATAGTATGCTCCGTTTATTGTTTTACCTTTTTCAAGATAATCCACTAAGAGAATGCCTTTGGCATCCCAAAAAACTGAAGCTAAAACTTTTCCAGCCGATGGAACTGTTTTGGCCTTTTTCGGTTCTCCTTTAGCAGTCCATTGTTTCGATTGCTGCTTCGTTTCTGGTGTATAGTGGTGAATCCACGTCTCATCCATTGTGACAAATCGTCGCAAAAAATCCACTCTATTGCGTTTAAACAAGTCCAAACACTCTTCTGAAACAGTTTTGCGCGTCAGCTTTTGCTCCAGTGTGAGCAGTCGCGGCACCCATCGCGCGGATAATTTTCTCATCTCCAAAACCTCGGTTAGGATATAATATGTCCGCTCTGATGAAATACCCACAGTATCCGCTATCTCTATCAACTTCAATCGCCGGGCATTCAATACAACTTTATCGACTTTTTCAACAATTTCTGTCGTAGTGGCTGTTTTTGGTCTTCCTGACCGCGGCGCATCTTGTGTGCTTTTGCGACCACGTTTGAAGTCCGCAACCCAAGTTTTAACCGTGGAGTACGAAGGAGAAGATTCACGTAATGTACCATCAAGCTCAGTTTTAATTTCTTTCGGGCATAAACCCTTAATATGAAAATATTTAATAACCGCTCGAATTTCAACTGGTTCCATTGTTGCAACTTGCAAAACTTTAGCAACTTTGACAGCCTGTCAAACAGTTATTATTTGATAAAAATTTTTGTTAATCCACAGCCAGACAGATAAATGTTGAAACAAAACAACGCCATAAAAACATCAAGCAAATTTGTACACTATCTGGTAAGGCCGGAGACTTTTCAATTTATCCTCGTATTTCAGGAGTTATTCGTCGACATTTATAGTAACTTCAGTTGACATATACCAAGTAAATTTTATGGCCACATTATGAGAGGGCCGGGCAGTACTAATCCTTGCGATTGGGGACCCTAAATGAGCACGAAATGAGTCCGGTCGTATTCAATCATCGGTCAACCCTCTACCTAGAAGTTTGTCGGCTGCAGTTTACAACACCCAGTTTTATTTCTATGGGTGGTTTGACTTAAGCCATAAAATGTTTACTAGGTATATGTCAACTGAGGTTACTATATTTATTAATCATTTCTAGTTATTTTTTATAGGGGCTAGAAACAAAAAAAATTGTATACCACCCCAAAACTCTTCAATAGACCTTTCAAAAAAGGTGCCATGTCCTATGTCTATCTTTAAAAATTAATGAAAATAATTGCACCCCTCAGAGAGGGTTGAGTGTAAAAAGGTATAACTACTTGTATTATATGTTCCCCTTCCAAGTAAAATTATGTTTCATTTGCGTTTGCCGACCCTGTATACATACATACGTTGTACTTAATATCGTTTTAATACCAAAGATTCTTTCTAGATCTTCTATACTATGCAATTTTTTTTAATTTCCTAAATATTCCTTTTTTTTCTTTTTTTCAAGTAATAAACTATGATTCTCTTTGAATTTGTCAAAAATTGACAAAACTCCAAACTTTCAATCGATTTTAACATAATTCAGGTATTTTTTGTCTTACAATAAAGAAAATTTTTAACAAATTAGTTTCCTACATTTTTTTGTGAAATAAGAACATCTACAGAGTGCTTGGAATTTTGAGTGCCAAATTGAAACCTCATATATAGTATAGATCTTAAGCAAAAATTCTTTAGGTAAATAGGTATACCATTTTAGTTGTGAGCAACCGTAAATAAACCACAAGCAATTTAAATTTGGGCCCACCGGTTGAAGGCAATTAGTATAATCAAATTATAATTTATAAATTAGAAGAAAAGAAAATTCGTACCGTAGCTTCGCCATTTTTTCGCAAAAAATAGTCTTCTTTGTTCTTTGTTTTTTTACGCTTTAGTTTGAGAATTTACATAACTACAAATAAATTCTTAGTTAATTGCGATCTTTCGTCGGGAGAGTGGATTACGGATTACAGAGGTTTTTCCGTGGCTAAAACGGCACATAATATGGATGTTATTCATGGTAAAGGGCAAGGAGTGTGTTGACGTTTTTGGCTTTTGCAAGACAGATTCCTCAACGGCCGAGTTCTTTATCAAAAATTATTTGCTGTACCATAATACGTATTTAAATTTTAACGCCACCCAGTTGGATCACCTTACAATAGTGCCTTAAAGAACCTCAAGTTGCACTGTATTATTTTTTCCACTTGTTTCCATTTCTTTTGGAACAGACAACATAACAAATAGCAAGAGGTAACAAGAACAAATTGTATGTAAAAATACATAGTTAAAGCTAATTTTGAGCTTCAGTCTTGACGCAGTCGAGAGGATATATCCACTTTAAAGAGATATCGTGGAAATGTTCTAACGTGGCGGAAGGCTATATGAAAGATTCCAGTGAAAACAAAAGTGCGATCGCAAATCGAGTCCTTCGGGGAAGAACCGCCGTTGTAATTAAGGACCGAAAGAAAGGTGGAATTTAATCCAGATTTCATCCGAACAATTTCACAAACGGTGACATCTTACGAAATTGCTATTTATTTAATTCTTACCTAATTAATAAACGCGCGCGCAAGCTCTACTGGTACAATGGGATGATATTAAATGGGCGCAAACAACTGTTTTACTCTTGAAATTGTTGCGGATTCAGGTTAGTTCTGGTTGTTAAAACTGAATTGACGTATTAAGCAGTCTACCTCGTTGTTTACACCAAAAGGACTGAAATCATACTAAAATACATTAAGTGGAATTTAGTGTTTAAGTCGGAGAATACAACTTCGTGTTAATGTAGTCAGTGAAGTTGATTGGGACGTATTTCAAGTACGATAAACTGGCGAGAGCAAAGTTGAGGTTACTGATGTAAAAAGTAATTGGATAAAAAGTAACAAAGACTTTATTTTAAATTTATCGTATTAAAACGCTGAAAATTAGAATTATATGTATTTGCTGAGCTGAACGGTAGTGACGTCGACATCACTACGACTCGGGTTAAACTAATGCCTCTTGTGGCACTAGGAAGAGCAAAATTAAATAAAAATTGCTATTGAAATTGGACAAATCCGAGGCGTATAGTTTGTTGCGCGCAACAGGATTTGGCCGAGCCTAAAGTTAAAATAAAATTCTATCGTGTCATGTGTGAAATGAATAAACCGTCACACGAAATAAGTCATATTCAATGGCTGGATTTTGCGTCTTTGCCTGGGATCTACGAAATCTACCCCAACAAAAGCGGAGTGTTACACGGAAAAACCAATTCTATCCCAAGTTGACAAATATCGAGGACTGAAAAATGAGCAAAGCTAGACGCAACAGTTTTCTAATGAAAGCTGAGATTAGAAAATGCCATCACATAAGCTGCAAATGCACTGCATTATGAAGTTATACTTATTTATCGAGACGAACAAACACTGCTCGAACTATAATCCCGAAAGATAATGAAGGATGAACATGAAAATGCACCTTTTACGTAAAATCCTCGACGTGCAAACTTTCATCAACACTATTCAGCACTTGTGAGATTTCGGTCGTTTACATTGCAAGTCCAAGATTGCAGGAAAAGGAGAAGTTTGAGAATTTTAGATTATAAATCAGAAATTTTAGACGTTGTTGAAGTTGAATTTTCAATCAGTGGAAGGACTGAAGGTTCGTTTTCTAGCATTCATTAAAATTTAAAATTGGCTTAGAGCCAGTCCACGTCCAATGTGTGCAAGCATACCTAATATAAGTTGAAAATTCTGTTTGTCATTAGTTTATTATGCTGTATGCTGAATTTTAACACAGATGAGTTTTTCTCAATAACAATTTGTACAGTGATACAGTTTCTAGCGAACATGCTTTGTGACACTTACCTATTATTTCACATTTAATTTTTAAACAACAATAAAACCTGAGCTAGCATTTCTGGTTAACTGAAACTAGTCATGGTTCAATAAAGTCCAATAGTGGTGACGTCACATCAGACATGAACTTTTAAAGTAAAATTTCCTACTTGTCTAAAACTCGACCTTATGTACGATGTATGTGCTTTAGGGTCAAAATTTCAACGAATATTTTCCGTTGAAAATTGTGCTTTTGTTTGGAATATTTAAATTTAAAAAAAATTGAAACGGTGCAGTGAAACTTTTATGCATACATTGTCTTGCTAAAAAACCTAAACCTGAAATATAATGAGTTGTGTGTTCAATGGGTGGAAAATGTTAACAGTGAAACATAATACAAGGTGTTTATAAATGTTTCTAGCATCAAGGGTGGCTCTGAAATTTATTTTGTGCACTATTTTGCCGCTTTGTTTTCATAGTGAATATAACTATCTTGAAAATATTTATAATGATACTTACGTCAATGACGTTTTAGTTACGGTTTTGTGTCTAAGTTTTAGATTTTCAGGTTTTAAACCAGAACTAAAGTCTGTTTCACGAACTTATCCCGATCAACCATAAAAGCGTTCAGAGCAAGAAATGAAGTACGTTTATGGTTTTATCTCTTTCTATTCGATAACTGAAGCTAAAACAAACCAAGAACGTATAGCATTAAGATTGTGTTTCTCTCTGTTCTTTTCCAATTTAAGAAGTAAAGAGAGACAGAAGCTCTCAAATATGCCGAGTGTTAGATCAGCTCTCAGGGTGCAACTAGGAATGCGAACATCGACAACAATAGAACACAAAAATCACTAAAGAATTGCACAAAATTTACTCTAAGAAAACATTAAAAAATTTACCTCCATGTAAGTTCACTTGAGTACCTGAGGGATTAGTACCCGTGACTCACTGAACCTGACTTGGAACAAAATAATGAGAATTTAAATTTTTAAAAATAAAGTAATATTTGACAGCGTACTCTGTCAAATACAGACAGAGCAGAATACAGAGGGATGTCGGTACTTGAACCGTACTTTTAAATTTTTATGAGAGATCGGGATAAGTTGGTAAAATAGATTGTAGAACAGTTTATTTCTCAAAATTTACTTTGCTCCATGTTTGAGGTTATCTGAAAATGTCGATTAAAAAATCGAAACCAACATTTGTAATAAGTGGCAATTCTTTTTGACATTTCATAGCCACCCTTGATGCTAGAAACATTTATAAACACCTTGTATAAACGTGAATTATCCGCGGCGATATTAACTTAAAATCCACAATGGATTAAATGTCCGACATGTGATCATTAATATACAGGTGTTTCCCAAGTGCAAAGACTTGGGAGAGACTATTTTTGGTTCAATATGTCGTTGACTATGTGGGAAACATCTTAAGGTATACTGAAAGTAGAAGATGAAGATTTAAACCGTCAAGATGGCCCGCAAAAATGTCGAAGAAAAGTGTACATCGATCTCGTCTTTGACAATTTATTCGCCAAAAATCAATCGCGATAAAATGCGCCCGATATTAATTGATATTACCTATTAAGTGACGTCACTGTTCTGTTGTTAGCAATGAAAACGACCAACTCACCGCGGTGAGGATGGCAATCCTGAGAGTGCTTCACGTGCTGCCTAAAGTCCGTTTTTTTTTTAAATAACCACCAACACCGCATTACACCCTGCATTACAACCGGCAACGTTGCTTAGGGAGATTTTTGGTGAGAAAAGATTTGTCAAATTTTTGACATTTCTGAAAATTAGGCAGTGTTTCGGTTAAAAACGTTTCTTTTACAGCCTGTTGGATTTAATCAGAGATTTGGGAATTAATAGATGGGGGGACATAGTCAAAAGTCTTAGAAACATATCTACGACTAGCTTTACAACTTTCGTCCTTGTCTGTTGCACGCATTCACTGGATACAATGTATACCTATCTCTCTCGCCAAGATGGAGAGTTTTTGATTGGCTAATTTTAAAATTTGACAACAGATTGACAACAATTATAATGTGTGACAGTTCAAAGCAAAATGAGTAATCCAACGTACTGTAACACAACAAGTTCTCTCAGCATCATAAAACTACCGACGTCGCATAATACAGACGACAGAAAGTGAGTTCAAAGAGGAATTTTTGGCTTAAGACGCATTTGAACAAATTTGTGCGAGAATTGTCGAAACAGATTTTGTAATAAGTGTATAATAGAAATGGTACAAATAGGGGCTAACTAGTGAAATAAAAATCAATGGAATATTACAACTGCCATGTTTCTGAACTAAATCGTCGTCTGTGGAGAAATTGAGAAGCAAAATATGAAAATTAACCACAGACTACAAAGTGCAAAGAAAGTGAATTCTTATGCGATTAGCAGATGATTTATAATTGAAACGGAAGTCACCAAACATACGGAGAGGAAGAAAAACATTGATTTTGACGAAGAGAGAAAAGATCAAGATTCAATTGAAAGAAATATCCTAGTTAATAAAAATCCAAGGTGTACCTAACTAAATTGGATGGATGGAGAAATGTTCAAAGTATTGAAGAAATATACATGAAAGCAGTAAAAAAATACATTAAAAAGGGACAAGTAGATTTTTAAGAACATCAAAAGAATATGAAGCTCAGAAATGGTTAACAAAATAATGGACAGCTCTAACGACAAGTAAGAACAGAAAGAAGAACAGGCTAGGAAACCTGTGACATTGTAGCAAATAAGATTCTGTTTAAGATTTGGACAGAGGCAAAAAGGTTGACAATGAGTAGAAAGGAGTGAGTAAAAGAAGATCGTGGCAGATCGAGAGAAGACTGCGCTTTTTTCTTACACTCGGACGAGGAACAAAATCAAATTGATGTAAATAGTGGCAAATACATCTTAAAAGAGACTGTCTGCATTTTCTTCTTTAGAAGTCTGGGTCAAATATAAAGTTTTCTATGTTCTTACAATTAATCTAGGCTGTTTGAATTAGCTTCTCCATTTTGCCAGGTTTCTGGTGTCAGACTAGAAAAGTGTTAGTCACACGTTGGTAATTTTGATTTTGTCATTAGTGTTTGACCTTAAACATATTGAAAACTATGTTATGCACACTGAGAATTGTATCAATATCGTTTAATTGTGGAGCTATAAATGATTGGTTTTACCGCATTCATATTGTGAGAGTCTCCACTTGATGTAGAGCTTCGGCCTATTAAGGAATGAAAGTTTCAACATTAAAAGACAGCAAAACGAAATCAAACTAGTGATGAAAGAACCTTGTCACAAAATTTAGCAACATACAAGAGAAATAACGTCTAAAACCTTTAAATTCACAAAACTTTGCATGCAAAGTTCTTTACTGACATTAGCTATGAAAATTTGGATTTGCCATTTGAAATTCGAGTAACGATCTACGTCATGATCTCTGATTGGTTCCATCCTGACGAGATACTGCATAAGCGTATCAGCGATAGGAATCAGTGCAATAGGTAGAGACGGAAATAAAAATTCTTGTTGCACATGTTTTGTGTAACGTATGTCCAAATTTCCATATGGTAACCGGATCTATTATTTTCCAAATCTCTGGATTTAATAGTGAGAATTCAACTCACTATAGATTCGACCAATAAGAGACATTTATTTTTTCAAATAAACCAATCAGAGCAAACTTTTTTTGGAAATTTTCACTAGTGAAATTTTCAGCGGAAATACCACGCGAGAGTGACAATTGCTGTCAGTTGCTTGTCAGTTCGTTGAATTCTCATGACGAATATAACTCGAGGGCTCGAAATTGTGGGAAATTTTTCCTCCAGTACTCGTAGTTTGTTTCTCCGGACAATTGGCACTCGTTCGCTTCGCTCACTCGTGCAATTGATCGTCGAAAAAACTACTCGTCTGTCGGAAAAATTTCCGACAATTTCGAGCCCACTCGTTATATTACTTATGAAAAGACTCGGCACGGTTTGCAAGGCCGTTTTGTGTAATCAAATTGTCAATTAGGCAGCTAACCTATTTGATTTTATCACCAAAAAGTCACTATCGACGATGTTGCCGGTTGTAAAGTGTTGGGAGAGTGCGGTGTTGATGGTTTAAAAAAAAAACGACTTTACGTAACTTGAGCTTAAAATGACGGAATAAATAGTGGACATTTTTGAGGTTACGTTTTCTTTGTATGTAACTTTTCCTTCAGAAAAACTTCTTCCGGTCATTGTAATTCTGGGATCAGAGGAGGCATCGCAGATTGTGACGAACAAACAAAGAAGAACAAAGGATGTTTGGGCAGTTTTAGAAAGGACATTTGCAATTGTACATGAACGATTTGTAATGTAGAATAATGTAGAAAGCATCATTGGAGGTTGCGTAAAAGAAAACTCTCTCAGCATCAAAAACATCTCGCTTTTCATTGCAAGAGCCATTGAAGAACAAGATTTTGGAAGCTGCTTTATGCTTCACAATTTCTTTTAACAATTAACAGACAAACATGGAGTTCTTCTGTGTTGAAAGAATCTGTTCTAAGGGATTTTCTTTAAGGAGTACATATTTAATGCCGTTAATCTGAAGAGAAACTTTCTACCTATCATTAGGTACCCCTCCCTGTTAAGACCGCGTAATAAAATAAGAAATATAAACTATTAATAGAATGCATTTATTAGTAGGACTTTCGGCACTTTTAGTTGTAATGAAACAAGTTTTAATGGATATCAAATAACAAAGTTTCCAGAAATTGTATGAAATGTACAGTTGATGTTATGTTTATTAACAGGATTCCCACAATATGTAACCAACTACCACCACAAAACCGTTTAATTTACCACATAACGTTAGATATCTGTGACAGTGATTTATAACAAACTGTTCCTCGTTTGGTTGGCACTCAGAAATGTGCAATATTGCAGCAGGCTTGATTCGCGGTTTTAACTTACCTGCCTCATTTAAATTCTGGACGTTTCACGTTGGAAGGTAAACATGAAATACTATTATTTATCAGTTCAGTATGTGGGAAATTGCGCATGAATTCTGCACCACAATTTTCGAGAGCTGTTTTAGATTAACTAGATATATCTTGACAAATAACGAACTAAAAAATATCAAAAATTCACAAAACATGCATATAGGCTGAGCATTTTTAACGCTAGGTATACAGATATCATAAAATAACTTGCCGCGCCGGCGCCGTCGCGCAAAATGAGCTGCGGGTGTTTGGTGTTTCGCTTGAGCAACTTGGCCAAAGCTCGCTCAAGGCCCTACAGACGCAGTAGTTTATAGTTTCTAGCGGTAAACTGTTCCAAGCGCATAAAGGAGGACGCTGCAAACTTAAATCCGAATGCATTCTACCATTGTATCTAAAGTCTTTGCAGAGAAGTACGAGGTGCGTTTTGTGAATAATAAATTGTGCCTTTCTGATAGTAAGCACAATTAATGAAGGTTTGTAACATTTTCTAAAAGACAACGTGAGAAACATAATATTTTGAGATTTTATCTAATCTATTGTATGTACCTTCATGAACAAATACAATTGAAATATTACGGCATTAGAATGACGCTGTTCTATGTTCAAATACCATACTAGAACAAGCTCAATTTTTAAACGACTTTTGGTGACTTTCATTTTTACACCAAAAATCGTTTAAAAATGACTTATTCTAGAACGATTTTTGGTTTCAAATGAAAGGTCACTAAATCGTTTAGGAATGAAGGATATGTGCCAACCGGATCTAGCTTGATTTAAAAAAAAATCTTAATACATGTCGTAAAATAAAAAAAAGTTTAGAAAAATTATTGCAGAGACCAATTTCAGCACTGGATTTCAAAGTCGTGCTGAAATTTAGTTCATAATGCAACTAGTGTTTAATCATACCACATATTTGTATTCAATTCTTTAATTCAATACATTCATAAATAGACTTCTATTATACATATGAATCTAAATGTTACTGAGAGCTAAAGAGCTGAGGAAAATTCACCATAAAGTCTGCCGTTAAAAGTTATAAGCAAAGTAAAACCAAGTACAGCGGAGTCGTATAATCTTACACTTTATGATAGTTTACAGCATTCTCATGGGAACAGATAAAAATTGACGTTACGTACAAAATTTGTCAATGCTCGGCTTTAACACTAAATTCTTTTAAAGAAAGGGAAGTAATGGTCTAAAACTCTAATAGAACAAATTTGAATAGATTTTTACTACATCAGTTCTTGTGTAAAGAAAAACAAATCGTTGTGTAATGTGCTTATGAATTACGTAGTGTAGTAATAGAGTTTCATTACACTACGATTTTTGATGACATTTAACTTGTCAAAAACAAAAGTAGGGGAGACCGGGGTAAAATGATCCTTTGAGGTGAAATTATTCCCTTTGATTACCAAACTGCTCAGTTCCAGCTAGCAATGAAATGATTAAATATTTGCTGAACCTGCGGATATTGCAGACAAGCACCTGCATGCAGTTCGGTGGATATTCAAAAAAATTTCAGCGATATTTGTGTTTTTTCTTGGTTCAATCTAAGGTAAGGCATTTTTTAATCAAGTGTATTTTATCTTTCGAATGAAAATTTCAAAATGACCCCTCAGGTGTTTTAAAGAATTACATTCTATTTTCCATTTTTTTGTAGATTCAGTTGCAACATTGCATGTTGTAAATTTATGGATTATGTTCTTTGTTCTTATTGCACTTGGTGTAAAACGATCACTTAGGGACTGGGTAAAACGATCCCTGGATCATTTTACCTTTAATATTAATAATTGTATGATATTTGAAAAAAGACTGTGATAAAAAAATTAATTCACTCAGCAAAAGAAGAGGATGGGATTAGATGCAGTGTATGCAAAAAATGGGCTCATGATCAATTTGGAAGAGTAGACGAAGAGAGTATATTCACTTGCAATTTGACGGAATTAAAAACTTCAAAAACCAAAGAAACGTTTTTACAAAAAAAATGTAATTATTTTAATGTTTATTTATGTCTTCAATAAGAGTCTCTATTTTGTTCTTTTACTTCTTGTTATTTAAGTCTATTTTTGTTTTTATTTTAATACTTATTTAATTAATATTTAATTTAATTTAATTTAAATTTAATACTTTAATACGTATTCACTGTTTCCATTACCTTTTGCCTAACTTTTTGAACATAACAATCCTTACGATGAAAAGGAATCATTTTACCCCAATCGAGGGATCATTTTACCCCTAGTTCATGGGCTAAATGATTCCTTCTGCAGTCTTGCACTTAATTCTTCTTTTAATGAAAATGGTGCAAAATTTCAGATGCATTTTGGGCGGGCTTGTAGTACATTAGTTGTCAAAGCTCCTGCAAAAGTGGTACATTTATCAATATAAAAGTTTTGTAGCTATGGTGCTAAAGACCTTAGAGGGATCATTATACCCCGGTCTCTCTTACGTCTGTCAAACCAGTCAAGTTGAAAAACCAATAATTATATAAAAACAGTATAAAAAAGCAGCACTCCCACTTTTAACATACTTTTGAAATTTAGCGCTTACTGGTAATGTATGTATGTTAGTTAAGACCAACAAACATTAATTTAACATTACCAACTTTTTTATTAATAAAAACATAATAATAATTATAGTAAAACCACAATAAAACATTGCGTACAGCACTCTTGTTGAAATGATATAGCAAAAGCTCGCTTCACGCGGTCGAGACATATCAGCGCTTGTTACGCAAAGAGGTCCTTTCGCAGCTTGTACTGTAAATAACTATTTTGTTGCATTTGTTTTCATTATGCAAGTTTTGATGACACTCAATTATTTTTTGACAATGAAAATAGTGAACAAAAATCGAGCAGTAGACAGAAACGAATTGATTTTAGAAAGCAGTTCTGGAACAGACACACTTAATAAGGTGTTAACCCTTATCTTACCAGAAATAAAAAGATCCTTGGAGGAAGTTCTTTTCTTGATTTGTCTTTTGACAATGTTTCTGTAGTAAAATCCATTTTCTGCAGTTTTAAAGTAATCACCTTTTCGCCTGTGTGTAATATGTCTTGTTTGAATTTTTATTGACTTGTCAAAATTGAATTTACATTATGATCGAAGACCCACAAATTGTATTGTAAAATCGAAAGTGCATAAAAATGAATGATCACAAATTTCATGAGTAATTATTTGTAAACAATAAAAGGTCAGTAAAAGTTCATGACTGTTATTAGTCTTTACTCTTTTTAACGAACGTAAACTTCCAATTTGTCATTTCGATGACTATAAAAACGATTAAAATAGACAAATGCAAAACGCTAACAACTAATAAACTTATAACTCTTGTCGTTTGACAGCGCCAATCAAGTTCAAACAAAATTGAGTTGATTGGCCGAACTTGATCGACGTTGTTAAATGACCAATGCAAATATAAACTCTGAAATTTTCAATTTTCTGAACGGTTTTTTTTATTAACTATTAATTGGCTTTAACCAGAAAATAATCACGTAATATGTATGTACATTCTAACAAACTACTGTTGTTACTAAAAATGACAATTATATTATAGTTTGGCATGAATAGTTTTGATATTTAGCGCTTGGTACAAGTTAATACCAACACACATTTGATAATACGTATTACCAAGATTTAAAATTTTATGATTTTATGTTCAGCAGATTCGCTGAAACCACATATCATAACTCACTCACATGCAGCTCTCCAGCTAGCGTTCGTTCTGTTGGCGCTTGTACTGTAAATAACCATTTAAATACTAGATTGGAAAGAATGAGACCGCTTCACTCTTAAAATCTAATTTACTTTGCCAAATAAGCCGTCATACTTCTAGCGGTAAGTGTTTAACCAGAAATCTGCGTTACTTTAAAATTTTAACACATTTCTTAAAAGTCAGTTAGTAACTTTCAGCATGTTAATTTTTTCTCGACAATTTAAACAAAATTATGCCTCCAGGAATTAAGAAAGTTTCTATCCACGCAACTAAACAGACTCTGTATACCGAGTTTTATAAAGTTTTCAGCTAAGCCTCGATAAAAGAGTAATTTTTGTTGCAAAGTTTCGGGACTGGTTTTGTCCAGATAGGTACGTTAAATTGTGCAGATTGTAATCTTGTTGTATCATGCAAATATGGACTACCATTCCATTTAAGAACTCAAACTGTTAAAGTGTTCACTTGGAAAATTTAGGTGTAACACACATTCGAAATCTTGAAAGTTTAACGTTGCAAGTTTTGGATAACTAAGTTTGGAAAGTAAACTGTCCTCTTTTCGGCAAAATATTCAATCAAACTAAGATTCCAGTGCAAGTAAATGCATTAAAAATGTGACTAAATTCTTAAAGAGTTGTAAAAAAATAGTTTTTCTATAACCGCTATTTAAGTTGACATTTTGATTGCGGTTTTAATTCCGAGATGACGCGGTTTTAGGCACAAGGGCGTAAAACTGACATACGAGTGCGTAAAAGGGACATAATAATATGTAACAAGTTTTATAAACGTCCTTTTAGTCACGCGTACATTTAGGTACGAGCTGAGTGGTGCGGACTTTTTACCGCACTGCAGCAACTTTTTTGCACTGATAGAGCAAATGTAGAGTTATTTTTGCTATGTGTGCAATGAAAAAGTGTGCCGTAAAGAATCGTTTTGTACCTACCCTTGTTTATAGTTAATTTATCGACTTTCTGCGTTAATCTGCGCGCGAAAATTGTGTCAAATAAAGTGTCAATTTTGAGATAACTGTCAGAACTGTCACTTGAAATATTAATCTTCAAATTTTGCTAGATTTCGCCGCGATTGTAGAAAAAAACTTGTTTTGTATTTGTGCGAAATGGACGTTACAACACGACAAACCACAACTAGGGCGTAATACAAACCCATTTTGTATTGAAAAATAACTACCACGTGTTCATTTTAATTTGTTGTCTAGCCAGCTTCGACCGAAATTGACGTACGCTTTTTTTACTATCATTTTGATTACAGAAACTGCAAGCTTTATGAATATGTATGTGATTTTCATAAACATTTTTGTTTCTGATTCCTCATTAAAACTTCTATAGGTTTTTTTACGATTAAAAAAAAATAATTGTGTACAAACTGTTATCATGATTATATAATCTGTTAGACATTACTTCACCCAAAATGTCATAGCCAACTAGACAGCAGTTTAAAATGAACACATGTTATTTGACATTTTGGTGCTTTAGGAGCCTCATTAAAGCACTGTTTTTTGAATTGGTACGTAGAATTGCTTTACATTTCTTGATATTTGGCATTACTATATATATAAAACGTGTACAGGCGGAACCCTTCTTTTGAAACGAGATTACCGATAATACTTTGGGAACAAATTTCTCCTAGACCGATTTTTTCTCCGTCTTTTCATTGAGCTTTTCCAAAAGTACAGTTTCCCGAAAAAGGAGTGGTGGGAGGTTTCGTCCTTTTCGGACTCTTGGTTTTGGCGTGAGAAAAGACTTTTGAAAGTCGTTTTCGTTCGTCCGGCTTTGCTGACGTGCTAGACGTTTCAAAATGCTTTGACACAGAGAAATGTTTGTAGACATAGTGAAAAATTCTTGAGGATTCTTTGAGTGAGTTGTAAACACGGCTATTAACTTAGAAGCGGCCACCCAAAAAGGTTTACATTTATGGTAGTGATTTTTTTTGCCACTTGAAAAGCGCGTTGGTTTTAATTTTTTTTGGTACATTTTATTATTTATTTTTAATGTAATATAAAAAAAAGTTCCAAGTGCAATTATTTCTATCAGTTTCAAAAATCGAAAGACAAATATCTTTGCTAACTGTTATAAATATAAATATCATATATTTTTGCTAATTGTTAAATGAGAGTTAACTACAATCATAGTAAATGCAGCCTGTATGATTTACCCATTTTCCTGTTCATTTTTTTATAGCCAAGCCCGTTGGATTTTAATTAATTTATTTGTAATACTTCTATTATTTATATTATATATTGATGAGAGTTTCAAAAATTAAAGAACATAAACAACGAAGTCATGTTGGTTTGTTAAATGTTAAATGAGGATCTAGCTTTTCTGTGGTCATCTTTGTTTCATAGTATATTTATATTATACATTAATCTCAAATCAAATTCCAAAGCTAGGGAAAAGCGAGGTTTACAAAAAAGACGAAATTTACCGATTTTGAAAGGCGACCTAGGTCCTAATATTGGTAAAAAATGATTGTTTTGGTACGTAACTGGAATTCCCTGAAATGAATTGTCTCAAACTCACAATAGTGACAAGCTCACAAAATATCAATAGCAGTCTTTTGGCATTTTGATAAAGAATCTGCTTATTCACTGGTTTAGTCCTTTTGTGTTGCTATAAAATTTATAAATTTTCCGCATACTGTTTGATTTTTTATAGCGAAGCCCGTTGGTTTTTAATTTATTTTTTTTGATACTTTAATCTATAATTAAAAAAAAATGTCAAAAACAATTATTATTTTTATCTATCAAAGTTTCAAATATTGAAGGACATAAACAAGTTTGCTAAATGTAAAATGAGAATTAACTAGGTGGCTCTCGGAAATCGGTAAATCTCGCTTTTTCGTGGATCTAGCTTTTCCGTAACCATCTTTGTTTTATAGTATAACAAATAAGAAATCAAAGGCAATGGAAAAGCGAGGTCCACGAAAAAAGCGAGATTTACCGATTTCCGAGGGCCACCTAGTTTAATAGTATATTAAAGAACGTGTTTTATAATGGCCAATTTAGTGCACGAGTTCCCGGTGTACAAAACGAGCCGTACGCGAGTTTTTTATGAGACGAGTGCACCAATGCCATTATTAAAACAAGTCCCTTATTCTATTTTTTCGAATTTGCACCTTTTTTTAATAAAAAAATTAAATTTTACAATTCTAAGAGTTTTCGTGTTACACGATTGGTAATGGTTTTGTGACCACGACTTGCCACTTGATTTTCAAATTCAATTTAAAATTTGACATTTATTAAGTTTCACTATCACTGAATTTTGACCTAACGTAACCTAACCTCACAACCTGTATTCACATCTATTATACATATTTAGGTACATTTATTGTTGGCCGCAAAGCACAATTCAATTATATTGCTACATTTTTTATTCACGCAGCAATTTATTAAACACGAATCGTAAAATCCGTAATGGTGAAGTTGACCAAGAACTTGACAGAAAACAAGTGACAGCCAGACTAATTAGTTCTGCCAATTCTTAAAAAACAAAATTTCCTACTTTGAGTTCTCTTATAGATACCTATAAACGACTCCAAATTAAATACTTTAATGGACCTATTAAAGGGGCAAATTTGAAAAACGATATTTAAGCGTTTTAGTAAGATGTCACCCATTATGAAACTTGTGTCTTAATATAAAATATGTACTTGTAAGTTAAATAGCATTTTGCAAAAAATTAATGAGCTAATTCCTCGAACCTTCTCCTAGTTCTACTTAGTTTCGTAGTAAAATTTACATTTTCTCTCACAGCATTACCAGGGAAAATCTCCCTTTACTTCGAGGAACAAATTTTTATTAAATAAATTGCGCATCGCTGCGAAGCTTCCAATTAATATTCAATGACACACTTCTTTGCAAGACACGTTGACCTTTGAAGCAAAATCTTTTTCAACATAAATGACAAATTAACTTTGAGCTCGAGACTTTGAAAAAAAATCAATGAAAAACATTGTCCTGTTTTCTTATCAAAAAGACTGCCAAGAGCTGCATGGTCATTTTTCGTTATCTGACAACACACCAGAGTCCCTTTACGGCTTGATGCCAATCACAGTCATAACATTTCTTACCAATTTGAGGGTTGTATACGAAAAGTCTCCGAGGCGTTCATTCCGTTCGATTTTTATTAATTTAGTGCTGCTGGTTTATTCAGTCCGAGCGCTTCGAGTATCAGTTGCGATAAAAACGTGACTGGGGGTGTATGTATATCCGTGAAAAGCCCTAGAGGAAACTGCCAACTTGGGGTGGTGGTCTTTTATTCGACCGATGAGATTTACTGTCTGGGCTTCCGACTAAACGTAATACTTTATAAAGAGAGGCCAAACAGAAGACACAAATTTAACAGCTTACATCAACTTAATCCGTTGATTTATCTAGGGCTGCATTAAAGTATTAAACTTTACATAACCACCGATCTGGTTTTGTTCGCACTAGATAAATACCACGTTTATGGATAGATAGTATGTTGAAATATCGCCTGCATGTGAAATTTTACGTTGACACGATGTAAATTAATCCGACAACTGTCCAAAAAGGCGGGCGGTCTTTTTACTATTTATCTACCTTGCTTCGTGAAAACTGTTCAAACAACAATGCTTTTCTTTTACGTTTGTGTGTACGGGAGTATGGAGTACCTTGTGCATAATTTAAGCACTTTTGCAACTTTCAGAAAAAAACTGTTTAAATTTTCAGACTTTTTATAACGGCGTAGTTAGAAAGGTCAGGTTGCTTTCTGCCTCGTAGAATTTTTTTTATGATCCGCCAGTTTCCTATGAATATGATTATTCCTTTTAGGTTCAAGTTAATTAAAAAATCAAACCAAAACGTCAATTAATGTGAAGGAGGTGTTTCCGCTCCCTGCTATTTCAGAGAGCCGGAATACGAAGCTTCAACTCTCCGGACTAGGTCAGAACGGAAACACGATCCACTGCCAGGAGATGGCAATATCTGCTGTCTTTTTCAACCATATATGTATATGCCAATTCCACTTTAAATGGGATAAACCATTTGCATGTCTATTCCGTTTCTGAAACGTGCTGATGACTACGTAACATGTCATCGCTGTTCACGAGCCTCTCTAATCCTTAACTTTCTAAATATCCTTAGATTATGAAAAGTATGCCTTGCGTACTAATTTGTAATAAAAGTAAGGTAATAAAAAAAACACCTAACTGTGTATCGCATTTTACATTTTAAAACATCTTTAACTACTTAATAAAGTTTGATGGTCTCTTTTAGGAGGAGAAGTTGAGAATAGACTTTCACCAAGAAAGGAAACTTTTTTGAGGGTTTTTACAATCCGTGTGGATGGTCTTATTCGAGTGTCATCAGCGTGTTTATTTTTTTAGGTCGGGTGGAGCTTCCGGGAAAAAATCGATTAGAATTTTGACGGTTAAATCAAGGTTTCTCAAACTGTGGAACACAATTGTGTGAAAAAAAAAACACAAAAAAATACAGCGGTGTCCGGAAATTAGTCGATTTTCCGGGAATTTCTAAAGCATTTTCTAGGCGTGTTAAACACACAATTTTGAGCGCCAACGCCATAGTTACATATTTATTTTGACTTCTAATTTAATTTGAAACATCATTTTCTGTTTACATTTTTATGTTTTTTATGTTTATATTATTTTCGAGGGTTATTGATCTTCACAACGACACAAACACAAATTGACACAATTGACATTTAGGCAGTGATACCAATTACAAAAACTAAACCAAACATTCTAAATGTTACTAGCGCGACAAATTTATTTTCAATAAATACAGGGGCTATAGGTTTATTGAAAGTAACTAGTCGATTTAATTACATATTCAATGATTGAAGGTTGTGTGCAATTGTGTGCTGCCAATCTAAACGTGAAGTTATTAAATTGCCCAATTATAGAAAAAATTTTGTGTGTGTTACGAGCGCAAATTTACATTGCCGCTTTTGAGAAATTGTCGTGCGACGAAGATTTAAATGTGTGTGTTTCCGCCCGTAATACACAAATGGCTATTTGCTAATTCAATTACAAAATGACAGGCTGCTTAAAAGCGTTTCAGTTGCAAAATGACGTTCACTTTCAAGTTCATTTAGTGGTAATAGATATTTATATTATAATTAATTATAAGCGAGTGATACAAATCTCACGAAATTATAATGGCATTTTGCTCATGGCGTTTTATCTACCGTTCATGCCTATAAATGCTAAATTCGGATGTCACCAAAATGAGTTGTATAATGAAAAATTAGTGATGTATAATGTAGACAACGCTTTTTTCATTACAGAACGAAGTATAAAATATAGTTCATTAGACAACTAAAATAATCAAAATTTTGTTTTTTTCAATTCCTATTAATAAAATAAATCTAATTATTAATAAAACAAAACTTTAATCGAAATGATAAATAAAATGTTTACACGAATTCTGTTATTTAAAACATAAATAAAAAACTTTTACTCACCAGAAAAATCAAAATTAGTTTACTTAGAAAATATTTTTTTGAATCTACGGAAATATAAAATTATGTGACAAATGAATAAACACATTTTATTCACTCAAAAACATTATCACGAAGTGAAGCTGAAGCTACGATATACTACATATTTTTGTTTTAACATGGTCGTAGATAAAATAGTATTACTTTTGCCTAGTAACAAAAATTTGCAAAATTTATAAAACTTTTTTCTGTTTTTTTACATTAATAGGGGTCTAACTTCTACAAAATCTGTGAAAAAAAATGTTTAAAATATTAAACCTTTACTTTAATGCGTTTTCAACACCGAATGAGCAAAAATCTTGTATGAAGCACGAAGCATAAGTGTGTTTTATCACCCGACGAGTTGTTGTTTTCAACTTGTTGGACTAATAGTTTGCTCATAGCAGGTTTATTAAAAATCACTTTTGCCTCTAGTTTCATAACTAGCGATTTTAAAACGGTCTTGAACAATTCTTTACTTTACAATTTTTCAAAAATTTTTTAGTGTAGGTACTTATAATTTTCCAGATTCTCCAGATTAACTTTAGTTTTTGTCTAAATTGTTTATAATATTTCTTTTGCTGTTTTATTAAATTGTCTTTAGAGTTCTTTGTTCTTTAATTTTATATTTTCTCTACATTCCAACTTTATTTATAAACTTTTTTATAATCTCGTTTTTTTTATTTTTTTTAAATTTCCTTTAAATTCTAAATTTTTCTTGTTTTTACTTTATATTTTTGTCATAAATTCTGTCTGGATTTTATTCAAAGTCACCTCAGATTCTAGCTGACTCCTCTAGATTATCTACATTTTTTTTTAGAATATACATACATAAAGTCCGTTTTTTTATTAAAAAACCACCAACACCGCACTCTCCCACCACTTTACAACCGGCAACATCGTCGATGGTGACATTTTGGTGATAAAATCAAATAGGTTAGCTGCCTAATTGACAATTTGATTACACAAAACGGACTTTTAGGCTGTGCCTTGTCTTTTCACTATTAAATCCATTGATTTGCAATCCAACAGGCTGCAAAAGAATCGTTTTTAACGGAAACACTGCCTAATTTTCAGAAATGTCAAAAATTTGACAACTATTTTCTCACCAAAAATCTCCCTAGGCAACGTTGCCGGTTGTAATACAGGGGAAGATTGCGGTGTTGGTGGTTTTTTAATAAAAAAACGGACTTTATTTAAGTTTTAATTGTTTTTTTTTGTAGACTGAATATTTTATATTTTTTGAATTCTTCTAGATTTTAGGTTCTTTAGATTTTACCTAAATTCTTTAAGCTTACTTGACATTATTTTTGGGTTTCTAAATTCTGTTTTGTCTAGAAACATTCTTCAAATTTTTCTTAGAGATTTTGTATTGTTCTAAATTTTGTAAATTTTTCTAAGCTGTACTAATTTATTATTATTTTTTTTTACATTTCAAAAATTTTCTTTAAATTCTCTTTAGATTTTCCGCAAATTCTAACTCGATTCTCATTGGATTTCTCTCGAATATATCCTAGAATCTCTACTTCTTTTTAAATCAACCTTTGATTCTGTTTTTTTTTATGTTTAGTTCAAATTCTCATAGATGCCCTAGATTTTTTTTACATTTTCCTAAATGTCTATTTAAATTTTCTTAATTTTCTTAAATACCGTAAAACTACAAGTCGATCAAAGTACAGCTTTTGAAAATGTAAAGTTTCTACTGGAAACTGCTGCTGCTGAGAAAGAGCGCAGCTAAAACTGAAATAAAAGAAACGCCGATTTAAATCTCGCTCAATGCAAGATGGCATTTTTAAAGCTAAATCTCTAGAATGTGTAAATTTAATGTTTAAAGAGAAAAAATAATTTTCTTTCCTCCATTTTTGGTAGCTTCATTTTCTTTTGGATATACATACATTTTTCTCTTTCAGACGACAGTTTTCAGTTCTGCCAACGTTTGGACTTCAGTATCATAAAACTGAGACAAAAATAGCACATATTAACGATACTTATTAATCGTAAAAAGGAAATTGTCGGAACCTGAAAAAACCTGAATTCAATATGACTTTTCATTTAAGACAAGTCTTAAAGAGTATGTCGGGACCAAAACGTTTGTGGAACATCAAAGGTAACTCACGTGAATGATCAGAAACGTCTTTCGCGGTCTAAACAGCCGTATCGTTTCAGATTTCAGTTTTAGCTGACGTTTCAATTTTCAAGAAGACAAGTACAGTTAAAAATGATAAACTAAAGTATAATAGTTTCTACAAATCCTAAGTAAAATGAGTAATTTTGAACAATGGAACCCAGAATGACATAACAATTCATGTCTTGGCAGCTTTTCACGTAAAGAAAATCTGGGACAGTTCAACGAGTTCTTTTTCTTTTAATAAAAAATAATTATTATAGAGAAAGGCAGGCTAAAAAATTATGTACTATACTTTTGCCGAATCGTCATAGCGAAAACTCGCTCAGAAGGTTTTTGTGGCGCTTGTACTATAAATAAATATTTTAAACGTGACAATTCATTTGCAGACAACGTAAGTTGATAAGATTTGTTGCAAATTTTATTATCACTCTGAAAATATACTGTTTACCACATCAGTATTGAAAACTAAAATCAATTTTCCTTTATATGCGAAAGTAGAACACATTCCTTTCCCTTACTCATTCCGCCAAAGTGAAATACACTTCAAAGATTATCTCTGTTATTACATCCGCGACTTGAATACTAAAGTGTGAAAATATTACGTCATGAATATTACAGTTTACGTTAATTTAGAACTTGCAGATTATCCTTTAAGGCACATCATACCTACATTACACTTTTTACAATAGAACTTGTAAATGGAATTCCAACCTGAGTTGCAATGAAATCTTAAATGATTCACAAATTGCTATTTACAGTGCAAGTGCCAAAAGACGGCATTGCCAGAGAGCTGCATGCGCTATGAGGTTTCGACGAGCGCGCTGTTCATACGTTTTTATTCTGCTTTTCTTTATAATTATCACATTTTTGCATTGTTATTAAATGTTTGTTGGTATTAATTATTACGTTATTATTCTATTATTATTATCTAATATGTTCATTTTAAGTGCAGCACACATTACGTTTGTTTGGGGGTCTTCGATTTGTGCATTGTTAAAGAAGTTTTATAGAAATTTCAATGCATTTTTCACAATAGTCAAACTTGAACTAAAGCCGTTACTTTAATGGAAGGCTGCAAGAAGCAGAAAAATAAAATTTTCCTGCCGCCTTTGTCTCTGTCAAACGCTTAGTTCATGCTCCTAAAAGTTCAGCTTTCATCAAATTCAATTGAAATTCAATGGTTGAGGAATGACTTTTATCTACTTTCATTGCGTAATCTCAACTTTTAAAATGAAAAATCGTTTAGTACTGAAAATTCATTTCTACACATGTCGAGAATTTTGAACAATTTGTAAGTTACTTTGTATCATTTTTGATATAATATTGATTCCCATTCAATTTATTTGGTAATTTATGAATATGGCTCACAAACTTTTTTAATTAATTTTAGATGTTTTGAAACATCACGTCTTTATTTCCTCAGGGATAACATTATAAAAGTTACAACGTTTGTACACTTTTAAACAATAAAGCTCCTTAATTTGTCTCTGATATAAGCATGAAACCAGTTATTGACATAACTGCAATTTACTTTTATTCACAAAACAAGCACGTTCTAAAAGTATAGTGGAAATAATTTTAATTTGCGAAAACATTAAAGTTGTATTACTAGGATTACAATTTACAGCAAATTTTGAACTGAGTCGTGCATTTAATAAACATTTAAAAGTTTAATTAAAATTTTACAAAAAGGCAGAATTTTAACAGATTTATTCCAATACTGCTCCTACATAAATAAATATGTAAGATACTTTTTTTATATCTGTTTTTGAACAGCAATAATCTCCCAGTTCGTTTACCACTTTGATGTATATTTCAATGATTTCTTATAACAAGTTCGATGAAACGTCAGAGAATTTTTTTCCTTTGGAATCAAAATGAACATATAAATATGAAATTTATTATTTAAAATTCAAGCATAGGTGAACTTCTAAAAAGCCGTTTTTTTAATCACACTAAATTTCAATTTACAACAAAAAATCTTTATTATTAACTTAATTTATATTATTTATAGACATCTAGAAAAATTAAGGCAATTTATGCACAATCTAGCGGAGATCAAGACAAAATCTATAAAACTCAAAACTAATTCTAACTAATCATTAAAGAGTTCAGAGAGAATCTAAAACTCTATAGAGAAATTTGATGGATCTAGTCTGCATGTAATGAAAATCAAACCGAATTTAAGAGGTTTTCAGAAATTATGGTAAATGTAAAGAAAATTAAAAAATAACTAGAGACTAGTAAAAGATCTACAAAAAAATATAATTAGATTTACACAAGTTTTAAGAAAACTCCAAAGAGAGTTTCATCTTATTTAAAAAAATCCATCCAATAAAAATCTTATCAGAATTTGGAAATACAGGTGTCCTAGAACTTGGGTCCCTAGAAAAAAAAAACTTAAGGAGGCAACAATTCTGAACTACCGTTTTCAAACAAAAATTTTGTAACTGAAAAAATTATCCAATTATGACAAAATAACGGTAGCCAATCCAAAATTAGAATAGCCTTTTACTCCACCTCTAAAATAAGCTTTCGGGATTGGTTGTTAATTTTTTATCCTTTACTCGAATACTATTAAACTTAATCATTTTTTGTTTTGAAATTTACCATTTGAGTTGCTGTCGGTATAGAGAGAGTATAGAGAAACTAAAAAGATGTTGTAAGTTTGGAGAGGGTCTAAAGAACCCGAGAATTTAGAAAAAAATTTAAAACAATCGACAGAAAATCTAGAGAGAATTCAGAAAGAGCCTAAAGAAAATCTAAAAGAAATCTAATGAGGACTAACTTAAGATCACACTTTATACAGGGTCCGACAACACTAAACATTTTTTTCTGATGCTCTATATTTTATCTTTTAACACATTTGCTAAGTAAATTTAAAGTGGAATATATATTTTCATCCGAATTGTCAAGATTACAAATTGTACAGGGTCCGGCAACACTTGTGTGTCCCCCACAAATTTGCCTGTACTTATAGTTGACAAAGTTCTAGAAGCTGGCGCAAAAATTTGTATTAATTTATTTATTTAGAAAAAAGTTTACTAGCGATTTTAGTGTTATTCATACTCGTCTTAAGATCTTAAGATTTTGTCTAAATTATTTTTAGCTTTGGTCTATTGAAGAAAAAAAAATTTCTCCTAATTTTTTTAAGCTGAATTGGTACAGAAGAAGTCTAAACGAATTCTAAAAAATTAAAACAAATCCAAAAAAGAATCTAGAGATTCCAAAGACGAGAATTAAAAGTATAAAGTCAAGTTAGACGGTCTAAAAAAATGAATAATCTGTTTAGTGTTTCAAAATGTGTAAAAAAGTCTTGAAATGTCTGGAAAATATGAGGAAAATCTAAAGAAACTGTATCAATATCAAAAAGAATCAACAAAGCGTCTAGGATAGTTCAAAGAATTTAAAACATCTAAAATCAAGAGAATTTATACATAATTCAAAGAAAAACTAGAATGTCAAAGGATAACATTGAACATTAAATTGATTCTAGAAATTGTCTATGAAATTAAAAAGTAAATTCATTGAAAACAGTAAAAAAGAGTCTAGTGTCTAAGAAGTAAAAAAATGAAGTTGGAATGATGTAAAGCTGGAGAAAATCTAAAAAGAATGAAAAATAGTAAAAATTGCTTTGAGTTCAGATAATTTTTTTTCTGTTTTTTTTTAAGTGACCCAATTGTTTCTCATACGCACGAGGCTTCAACCAACTCTAATCCGTCTTTGCGCCCATATAATAACAAAGAGGTAGTTGTTGACTTCCTAGATTTCATGAAAATGAGGGATGGTCATCCTTACAGGATTGGACCCATTTTTCATAAATATGCAAATTAAAGCTTTCGTGAATGAGAAATTCTGTTCCACTTTCATGTACTTGTATACGTTGCAACGCTCAGACTTTGTAAGTGGAAGAACCACACATTCATATTATTCAATGTATACAAAATTAATCAACGCAATTTCCTTGTTCTAAACTCCTAAAAATGCAGATAACAACACTCCTCTTTTAAGCTTGTTAATGCAAGGACGGTGTAACGAAACGATAACAAGTACTTTATTGGGTGCAAAACATCAGGTGCATTGGATAACAGTAAATATCCCTTAAATTCTTCTAGACACGCACTGCTTACAGCCACCGACCGTCAGCTTGATAAGATGCAAAGCTTGACAAATTGCAATGGCCCCAATAATATCACACACCTTGCCTCTAAGGTGGCATAAATAAAACAAGAAACGTTCTCAACGAAAAAATATTTGCTTGTCTGACACAACTAGACGTAAAGAAAATGAAACCAATTTTCTCAAAGGGAACGTGTTCAAAAGAACAGTGGGTGATCACACACTTTGTTTTTTTAAGTCTAACTTGCGGTAAACATTTGCATAGAAATTTTCTGATTAAGCTCAAGATTCACATTCTATTGAATATTTGTTCTTTTGTTTTTGTATTTGAACGGCGTTGTTAGCAAGAACAGAATTCCTATGAGACCCGAAATGTGTTGTTAAAATCTCTCCTAATTTGCGCTTTTAAAGTCTTGTTAGTTTTATTTCGCAGTATTTTCAAAACTACGAGGAGGAGGTTATCCGTGAACATTGTGCTTGGGAAGATTGCGATTATAATGAAGGGAGTAAAACAACACATTTATTATTTTTAAATGGTGCATAAGGGGTTTTGCGAAATCACAGATCTGTGTGTTGTTATAAACGTACTTTGGGAACTAAAAAGAAAACAGCTGACAGCCATAAAGGGAAATTTCCAGCAATCAAGCACGCAAAGGCGTAGCAAAGAAAACTTTTTTGGTCTATTCAATTTCAAAGCACGCTTTTCAATCGTTCACGGACAAACCGCAACTACTTTAAATCTAAAATAAAGATTATTTTGTTGTAACGCCATCTATTAGAAGATTCGGAAATTGCAAATGACATTGCGAAAAAATTGTCAGATCAGCATTGTTAATACAGATTTGGATGGTTTATCGACTGCAAGAATTTCGCAGCTCTCTAGCAAATGCTGCAAACATGGCTATCGAGTAGTAAAATTCTACTTACAATTGCAAATGTAAATTACTATTTTGGCCTCTTGAATTGTAAAGCACACTTTTTTGTTGCACTCGTGACGAGGTAGTAGGTAACCCTACTTTTGCAGTGTCAAGAGCAGTGCGGCAAAAAAGTCAGATTACTTTGGCCGCTTAGGGGCATTTAAAAACATACCTACTTTTACCACAACAAAGGTTATACACTAAAATATTATTTCCACAAGTTGGTTTGTTATTTAAGATGATTTTCTTATCTTAAAAATAAAAAAAATAATTTGATCGGTATCGCCATCTATGAGAAGATTCGACAATGGCAAGTGAGAAGTGTCAAAACAACATTTTTAATTTAATTTTACATGGTTATTTTTTGCTAAGTCTACTTATATGTAAATGACAAGACCACAAAAACTATTAAACTCCCAAAAAAAAACGTATCGACTTTGCATAATATCCCTAATGATCCTTGTTAGTTTTTGCTCTCTTACCACAACGAAAACGCCACGCGGCACTAAAATGGAGACATCCACCTTCCCCCGTTAAACATTTATATTAAAGACAGTCACTGAGGGTTTTCGCAGCAAAAGTGTGTCCCTCAAGGATGGATCAAATTACTATCATTGACATTTTTACTCGTTCTGCTACTAGCTTTTTTCTCAAGTTTCACAGGTTTGAAATGTTCACCCACCTGTTCATTCTGGGAAATGAAAGCGTAACCCAAAATTATCGTGTAACAGTTTACACACTAAATATTTAATTTACCTTCAAAAGTAAATTACATTCGGTTATCACCACGGGACAAACCCGTTACAACTTGAGGTAATAGGGGATATGGGGAGAATGTGTGCGTGCTCAAATCATTTTATTACAAGAGAGTGCTCAAATAAATTACCAGAACGTTGAACTTTAGTAATGAGCTTCTGACTTTCTTGCGGAATTTCATCTCTTCCAGTTTTTGCAGAAGTAATGGATTTATCTTATATGCGTCTCATGGATAGATAAAGTTGTATGCTTTACCTATTTTTTAAATCTTTTAAATTTACTAAATAAATGCGGTAAATCCTTTCTACACTTTAGGCTTGTTTATTTCTTTTTTTGTTTGCTTTCTCATATCTTTGTTTTGTATGTATAATTTTGTTTTTTTTGTTTTTTTGTGGTACTTATTTTTCTTTTGTTCTTTTTTTTGTCAGTTTCCTTTATATTCTATTTGTTTCTTAGGTATATGTAGTTTTTCCTAATATTTTCTTTGGCATTTTTAAATTGATTTTGGATTTCGATTAAATTTTATAAACTTAGTTTAAGGTTTCTTCTGCAAATTCTTTTTAAAATCTCACTGGATTTTTAATGATTTGCAATTTTTTTATATTTTTTATATATCTATTTTATATTTTTTCATATTTTTTCTGATTTGTGTTGACTTTATAGCGCTTTAAAGATTTCTTTGAAATTCAGTTTTTCATAAAATGTTTTGAATCTTGTTTATACCTATGTATTATCTAGATTTTTCTAGATTATACAAACAAATTGTACTTAAATTCGTTTTAAATTTCTTATAGATGTAACGAATTTTCTATAGATTATCTATAATTTTTTCTTTGATTCTTTCTAGATTTATTTGCTTGATTTTCTCTATTTTATTATTTGCGGACGTTCTTCTGGTATATTTATTATACGTAAGTTTTTAAATCTATCTTGTCAAAATCGTTTTAGTCTCTTTTTTTACATTTGATTTTTTTGATTCTTTTATTTTTCCATTTTTTTTTATTTCTATTTTATATTTTAGCTTTACTTCCGGTTTCCTCAGTTATAAGCCTTTTGTTTATTTTTGTTCAGTGTCTGTATCATTGTCTTCTTATTTCTTAGTTTTATTTACTTTTATTGTTATTTTTTTTAGTTCTTCAGTTTTGTTGCTTCTTCTTTGACTTCTAGGCCTCGATGTCTGTCTTGTTTTATTACTTTATTTATATTTTAACAGACTAAACTCAAATTTAAAATCAGTTATAATTGCTCATTTACTGCAATCACAATAGGATGATTTTTTGTCCAACTTGTTTCAGCTAAAGAGACGTAGATAAAATAGTGTACATTACAAAGTTACAGTAATATTCTTGAAATACTCGACGAGAAGTGGTTTTCTATTGAATTTCTATTCTAGGCAGAGCATGCATCCTGAAGGTATGTCAATTTTGCCCGAAAAACTGTATAATCTGTCAAATATTTCATTTTCAAGCAGCAAAACTCCTGGAGTGGCGATAGTTAGTTACATCATGAAATTTATTCTCAAAGCTAGTTAGGAGTAGAAATTTAATAAATCACACGATATAAATATCTGCAACCAGACATGCTTTAATGAAGAATAAAAATTAGCCATAATTTCATAAAACTAACACGTCCTGCTCTCATAAATTCATAAATCAACCGCAAAATTCCATTAGAGAATAACTATGTTTGACTATAAAGTTCTCTCTTTGCTTGATTCATTGCGTAACAAGCACAGACATAAAAACTTGGACAAGAAAGGGTGTTGTTTTTTGCTGCGACTTGCGCCTTAGAGCCCTGAATATTGACATAAAATGGGTTTATAATTTTTTCCCAAGCATCTTACATCGTAATTACAATTTTGAAGTTATTGGAGAACGAGTTTCTTACTTTCCAATTTCAAGAAATAATGTCAGTTTTATCTTTTCATAAGACTGGCTTCCTACAAAATCAACATTAATTTTATTATTGTTTCATGGAAATGAAAATGTAGAAAATTGTAATAAATAATACACATTTTATTTGCAATTTTTAGAATTGGTTCGTTGATAATTCGATAAAGCCTCAGTTGGCACTATCTAAAATCCCGACTTTTTGATAAATGTGACTTCATACATATTAGGTAAATCTGTCAGTTGATTTGGGGATCCCTCATATTTACCTTGGCCTGTTCACAACGCACCAATTAGTGTCCCATGCAATTTTAATCAACACAGCACGAGCAAATAGCTATAAAAATGGAGCAAATCCGAGTAATGAACTTTGTGCAATGTTCAAACCAAAGAAAAGAGATTAGGCGAGCAAGGTTGATAGAAATAAGAAGGATGATGGAAATTTGAATAACCAACACTACACAAAGCCTCGAACTGAAGAGGAGCACACTGTTAATGGAGAAACTGTCGTCAGTTAGTTAAGAAATGATTTTATCAGAAATTGGAATTTATTGTTAGTTTTAGATTTCCATTTGTTACTGGTTTAGCTTAGAATATCTACATTGATTAGGATTAGACAGTCTGGGTATGAACATCTAGTTATTGCTGTTATCAGAAAGACGAAGTTTTAACTTTTAACATAAGACTTTCTGGGAAGATAAAAATCAGTCCGTAACTTAGTTAACCAATTCAGCTTTATTTATCTTAAATTTAAATCTGCAAACTTTTAAAATATTGCGCAACTTTTAAAACTCCTTGGGGGTTTCAATAAATTATCTATAAATTTCCGCATAAGAAATAAATCAGTAAATATAACAAATTAATGTTTTTTCAAAGAGAGTACTAGACTCGCTTTGGGAAGTTTAATATACGCAGAAACTCAATTTTCAACTTACATTAGGTAAATAAGTTCAAGTGTTTTTTACTGAGAAGCCTGCTGAAAGGGTTTGTACAGGATGTTCAGAACAAATGGATAATAATTTCATTAAATTTAAATATCTGGGATTCTAAACGCATGTACTTCAACTGTACATCTACTAATTATTATGTAATTAAACATAAAAACCACACGGGATTAAATCAGTTTAAACGATCGAGTAAAACATAAAAGCACTTGTATAGATTTCCAAGTAATCCTTCAAAAGCATTAATTGAAAATCGTTCTCGCACTGTGGAGGTCTAATCGCATGTGTGTGTTAAATATTAGATAAATATTCATTCGTGCAAAAGTCTAATCTACAAAGAAAAGCATAAAGCGTAATACGCGATGGGATTCAATGCTCATTTTCAATACCAATCCATCCAAAATTTCAGACTCTATTTATAACACCTCCCGTGTTATGATCTTTAATTAAATTTTCCGTGACTGTAAATTATTTCATACCACCTGAATGAGCAATTTATTAACCGAATAAATATGTTTTTGTAATAATTATGAAGGAATTTAAGAGATACTTTAAAACTGCTTAAGAAGCACCGTTTTTACAAGAGCACCTGTTTCGATGTTCTTCAAAGCACTTCAGAATCCATTTTCTAAATGAAGTATTTGTTTTTATTTATTGATTGATTTTCGAAAGAGCGCGATTATATTTTGACCAAATAACGACAAATGTCGCTTGATATAATACATCTTGGAAATTTCTCACATTCACAGTTTTTATCTTCGACGTTTTCTTCTCTCAGTTTCAATCAATACTTTTTAATGTACTATTTTGTTAATGCTATTGTACTGGGTGTTTGTAAATGTTCCTAGCATTTGAAATTTGCCACTCATTACAAATGTGGGTTTTGATTTATCAACTGGCATTTGTAGCTAACCTAAATCATGGAGCAAAGTAAATTTAAAAAAAAATCTGTTTTAGTTGTGGTTTGAAACCTGAAAATCATAAACTTGGACACAAAACCGTAACTGAAGCGTCGTTGACATGAGTGACATTATCAATAATTTTCAAGATTGTACCTAATATTCATTATGAAAATAAAGCGGCAAAATATTGCATGACCGAAAATCCAGAGCCATCTTTGATGCTAGAAACATTTATAATAATCATTTTGTATTGAAACACCAGTTTCATAAAACAATTTGAACACCAGGAAATTGGGCCAAAACGGTGTGAATATTTTTTTACGAAAGGTGTGAGGTGTGATGGATACTTAAATTAAAGACATAAAGTTAGATATTTATAGTTTCTTAAGATTAAAGATCCAGTTAATTCAAGCAACAAACTTCAAAGAAAAAACAATTTGTCTTAAAAACTGTCCAAATTTATTAATTTTACTCAAAGCGCAATGCTTCGAGAACCTAAATCCTGTTAAATGCCTGAAAAATTCTAACAACTAGAAATTTCTAACTTGACCAAACAACGTATAAACTTAAACAGTCCTAGAAACTCCACAATTACTACAAAAACTATCTTTTGTGGCAAAACCCAGCTTCGTCCGTCTACGTTGGATGAAACCCTGTGCTTCTTGAAACGGACATTTGACAGTTTGAGGTTGTTAACAGGGCAACTATTATCGTTGAGATTTTCTTCATGACCGTTTTACACAAAACTATTTAAATCTAAAAAAACAACCACTTGGGCCTTTCCTAAGATTAGAATGACGGCCAAATAAGCTTTTTAATATCTAAAAAAATTTCTTTAATTGGGCTTGTATACTAGCCCTTAAAAAATTACAAAAAAAAACATTTCTGTATTGTGTTGAAAATGTTCTTATTTTTTATCTCCAATCTCAGTTACACTAATACAGTGGAACCTCAATCCGGGGTGATGGATGGAAAGAGTCGCACGGATAAGTGAAAACCACGGTTAATCAAAACTACTTTTTTAACAAATATCTTACTACATTAGCGTATAGTTATGTACAGTATATCTCCAGATTTGGTTTCACAAGAGGGAAAAAAAAGTTTATTTTCTATTTTACAAAAAAATGACAAAAAAATAACATTTTTTGCTTACTTCAAAACGGATAAATTTGAAATTAAAATTTCAAAACTATTAGTTTGTACACTTAAAATCTATTTTTTCATATTTTTATTTATTAAATTTTGTATTCGTATTTAAATAATAGCAGGCTGTGGATTCACAATATCAAATAGTGCGTTAAAAATTAAAGAAAATTTTCCTAATAATGTGTAGGTATTAAAAAATTGCATAAGAAATGCAGTTGCATCCTTAACAATAATTGAGGAAATTCGAAATAGTACGAGTTAGAATTAAACTATGTGCTGAAACAGTTAATAAGTCAATGAAATAGTAGAAATTGGTTTGAGTTAAGGAATAAATTTCATTTCTTTGACATTTTTTGCACAATGAAAAATAAAAAAGTTCTTCTTTATTTTTTGTTTTTTTCGATTTTAACAACACAGCTTTGATAATATTAAAGTTTTAATTAAAGATTTATTTATTTTAAATTAAGCAAAAAATAATATTCCTTTGTCATTTTTTTGTAAAATGAAAAATAAAGTTTTTTTCCCTCTTGTGAACTCAATCCGGGAACATACTATGTCATTTTACCAAGTGTTTTTTTTTTTAGTTTGACACTACTTTTCCCACGTCAGCTCTAATATTTCTTATCATGTCATGAAAATTAAAATTTTTCACAGAAGTTCAGGAGATTTGCTTCCATTGCTTGACTTGGCAATTTTTTTTCCTAACGTCAAAAACTCATCGTTTAAGTTCAATTGAGTGGACACGGTTAATCGAGACACGGGTAATCGAGATTCCACTGTAGTAATAATTTCCTAATAATTGATATTTAAAATAGCCGCAATGCTACCACTTTTAATTCCTGTAGTCAGACTTCATTGTAGTTAAAATTTAGTTTCTGTAAGTAAATCTCTCTTGAATTCATTTCTCATCTGTCTTCATTTCGCCGCATTTTTTATGCAAAATTTCTCTGACATGAATAACTTAAAATCCCTTTATTACCGTAATGAAGCCACTAAAAAGGCGGACACACTTCGAGATCTTTAAGAATTTATTCTTATCGTGTGCTTTATGATTATATTGTTCTTACAATTTAAAATTTACTCTCGACTTACGATTAATAGGTATCATTATTCGCTACTTTTCACTCATTTTTTAACTCTGAAAATGAAACCGTCAACTGAAGCTGAAATTTGAAACGATATCAATAGCGGCTGGTTTTAGATTTTTTTTTACGACTTTTAGTTCTAATTTGTGGGCCAATTGTGAATCTAATTAAAGTGGTAGTTTTGAAAAGATCATATTGTTTACTTATTTTTAATTAATTCATTAATTCAATTAAATGTTTCATTGAAAATAAGTTGACAAGTACAGAATACCTTTATTTGATTCATTTTATCTGCTTACTATTGCTGCCAAAATGTCAAATTTTCGTCATTTGTAGTTTTTTTTCCTATAAAATAGTACAGTAGCACCTCGATTATCTGGGTGCGGATTATCCGTGCAAGGGTGTTCGTTCGATAATCCGTGCCTCGATTATCCGTGCATTACAAAACACACAAATCTAAAAACATCTACTTTGTACTTTTCCTCCAAATGTTAGAAAACTTAAAATTTGGAATTTCACGATTAACGGTTCGTGTAGTTTAATGAGATTTAAGTCGGTACAGAAAGTAAACACAAAATTATGAAAAGTAGAGTTTGAAAACATTAACAAAAATGCTTGAAATAAATTCTTTTGCAATAAAAACCTTCATAATTACGGTAACTGAAACTCAAGTGGCAGAGAAAATTTTGGGACCAAAAAAGAAAGAAATGAAAATACCAGATTTTTTTACTACAATACAAAATTCTTGGTTGTTTCAATTTCTATCAATATTTAAAATTGTTATTCTTAAGATGTTAATAAAGTTTTATAAATTTTGAATTAAAAAAACGTTTCAAGTCATTCTGTTGCCTAAAACGTATGTTTATTTAACAACTCGATTACCCGCGTTTTTCGATTATTCGTACAAGCTCGAGAAGCACGGATGATCGAGGTTGCATTGTACTCCTACAATATACAGGGTGATTTTTTTAAAACGACAGGCGTTGTAGAATTTTTATTTATGAACCGATTTTAAAAATTTAAAAAACAAATTAAATGGTTTTTAATTTACTATAAACTAATAATTTTAAAATTTTTCTAAATGTCTTAGTATCTTTTGGGCGATACTCAACTTTATTATTTTAAATTGAATAAGAATATATGAATAAGAAAGTTGAGTATCGCCCAAAAGATACTAAGACATTTAGAAAACTTTTAAAATCATCAGTTTATAGGAAATTAAAAACCATTTAATTTGTTTTTTAAATTTTTGAAATCGGTTCATAAATAAAAATTCTACAACGCCTGCCGTTTTAAAAAAATCACCATGTAGATGGTATTTAGACCAGGTGAAAACGTGCCGCCTTCTGGATACGTGAACTCTACTAAAGTAAGAAACGTCAACTGTAAAAATGACATTGTTGACAGTTGTCTGCACTCTCGTTGCATGCTTTTGCAGTGACTGGAACGAACCCTGTTTCCGCTTCCGTTAATTTATGCTCAGAAATTGATTCTTCCAACTCTTGCCTGGCTTCAAATTTGTGCGTAAGCTGTAATTAAAATACAATAAAATTGTTCATTATTTGGGGTAAGTGGCAAATAATGGTTATGATTTCAAGTCTTATGTTTTCCAGAGCACACTAGTCTTTAATACAACCTCTGTATTTTCGTTGCATTTTTTCCTCTGTTTAATCATAACAAGAAGAAATAAGAAGCGGACGAAAATATTGCATTTTCTTAGTGTGAGAAGAAAAAAACACGTTATTAATTCTTGAGCGATCTGATATTGTGTTAGATTGATGAACTATCGAAGATTAGATGAATTATGAACTTTGCGTTATCTAATCTTTATTACACGGAAATGGTAGTTTTCACAGTTAAACCAGAAAAGAAGAAATTCAATGTAATATTTAATCTTAACTCCAGCAAAGGAAGTAAACTTTGGCAATTAATAAAAAGTGTAGAACAATTATTATCTCATAATTTACCACCTTAAAACCCTTTAAAAACGGTTGGTAAATAACACCAATTTATTCTCCCTCGCGACTTAAAATTAGGATTACGGCGAAGATAATTGACAGTCTTCTCAAGTTTGAAAGTTTCCCAACTTTAATCAATTGCTAAACTATTAATTTATTATTCTTCCTAACAAGTAGATGAGTTCAGTGTAGTGTAGATCGCATTTCAACATTACTCTTGAAAGAGCTTACGTGGTATTTTTTGAATGCAGTCGAATGAAATTGTGGCACTGGCACGTCTGACAGTTGCAAACACATTGTGCAGCAGTGGCATATTGCAAAAATATACTCAGTTAATTCCGCGCAGCCTTTATTCCCCCCAACAATTCATAACGCTCCGATTTTCGCTTTACTAAAATTACAATGTACGACGGATATTAAAGTGAGTAGGTAAGTTGAAAACTTTGTCAGCTGTTTGAAGCTGAGCCGACTCCGTTCACTCATCTTAGCAATATCAAACGCAGCATGATGTAAATAAAGATTCAGCAGAAGAGATCGTTCTACCTCTTCTACATTCAACAAATTTCCACATTTAAAAGTCATAATGGTAAAAACGCAAAATAATTTCATTCGTACAATCCTCTGTATCTCATTTTTCTCACTTCCGGGTTGGTTTGAATTAAAAAATTTAGTATCTCGTGCACGTCCCTCTCATATAACGAAGCTTTGGAAAAAGTTATCGCAATTCAGATTAACGAGACACATGCTGGCGGCATCGCCCCAAAAACCTGCCAGCCGATTTCAGATGGACGTGTCATTTACAAGCGAATGTTCGTTTCGCTGTTTACTCGTCCATACTTACAGCAAACGTTGGAATGCAAAGAAGCAACTTTCACAGACCAAGCGGAAATTAATTAAACTTACCTTCCTTCCTATTTATCTCCGTTAAACGGGTGTTTCTGTACATATGGAGGTTACATAATTAATTAATCACAGTCTTCGAGGAACAGGGAGTGTATTTATCTTTATATAAATGAAGAAAGTTGTTGGGGAAACAATAATTTTTAATTAGAGTTCTACTTGAGGAGAATGGAAAGAATGTTTGGAAGGATTGTCTGATGATTTAGAGTGGCATGGAATTTTTCAAAGTGCACATTTAAAGAAAAACGGCGGAATTGTTGGAAAATAAATCGGACCGATTCCTGACTGATATGACAGTGACAGTTATAATTGTCGTCCGTCAAAATTTCTTCAAATAGTCGAAATAATTACACTGATCAATACAACTTTTGTCGTGATTTCTGTAATGAGATTCGAGTATAGTTTTGTCTTTTCAATACAAAAACAACATCTTTTTGTTTCTGTCACCCACAGTTTTTTTGTGACAATGGACATCCTCAAAATTGCCTTTCATTTTAAACATAACATTTCAAAATCTGTATACGCTTATAGTTGACAAAACTGTAGAATCTGACGCAAAATAGTATATTATGAAACGCGTTTCATAATGAACATTTTGCCGCACGCACGTTTTTAGGACACGACGAGCGCAGCGAGGAGTGTCATAAAGTAGTAAGTGCGGCAAAATGCATTATGAACAAGTTTCATACGCTATTTTTTCTATTTCACCTTATCTTAAACGAAAAAACTTGATTTCGAAATCTAGGGAAATTCGAAGTAGTCAAATCCAATTTCAGTCAGTTTGACAGGTGTGACGTTTTGAGGTTACTGGAGCGCAAGGGAGCCAAGAAAGCGAAGATGTTGATCATGATCATGATGGTTCTCTTGCAACCAAAGAGTTTTTCTCAGATGAATTATTAAGCCAAGTACAACAAGAAATAATAGTGTATTCATCGATTTATCAAGGTTTAACAAAACCAAAATCTAAATTGTCAACGTTGACGGCAGGTTGACGGTTTGTCTGCTGCAAACCTAAGAAAAATATATGTTCCTGGCAATATTGGCACGGGATTGGTTCATTATGATACCGAAATACGCTCAAACGCGTATCGAAATATCTTCATTATGAACGCGAAATAGAAAATAGTACATTATTACACGTATTTCATAAGGCGAGTATTGTAGCACGAATGAGTTTTGACCACGACGAGCGCAGCGAGGAGTGGTCAAATAGAATGAGTGCTACAAGTCGTCTTATGAAATGAGTGTAATACACTATTTTTTCTACTTTGCATTGTAAATAAATTTAAAAATTGCATTTGAAAGAAATTATTTTCGATTAGGGATTTTTGACAAGTTAGGTTGGTGACAAAAGAGATAATGACATTTGTCTAACAAAATTTCAATTCAAATAATTACTGACGTTTTATGTTTAATTTTGCAAAATTAGGTATTACAACGTTTGCTTTTCTTCTGATTCATTATTCCTAAATTCACATTTTCGTGATCATGATGATGATCATCATTGAGGTTTTGATTCAACGTTTAAGTGTCGGCATAAAAACATAGCCAACATAACCAAAAAAAATTACTGTTTTGCGTGCTATAATAAAAACAATTGTTTTTATTGTGAAACGCGTTTGCGTTTCACAATGAAAGTATTGTTAACGCAAAGTAGAAAAACTTATTTTTTATCACGGATAGTTTTGGCGTGATGTAATTTTTTTCAACATAAATGTGTCAATACAAGTCGTTATTTTAGATTTTATGCAAATTTTGCTTAAAATATAAGCGAAAAATGCAAAATTTGCGAGTGTTTCCTTAAAAATCGCTAAACATTACATTTCTTAGGCGTCACGACGCCAAACTAACGATAATAAATAACAAATTTTTGTGTCAGGTTGTGGAGCTTGATCAACCATAAGCGTATGCAAATTTGCAAATTTTTATCTCTGAAATTAAAAGCGATTTTTGGTATTCACAAGGCGCAAGATTAAAAATGATTACTGATTACTGTTTAATGCTAAGGACTCAAGAAGAACCTATCGTAAGCCAAGTACTCACGAACGTTACGGATATTGTATTAAAATCTAATTATATTTTTGTGTTTTTGTTGTTAAAATATTGTTTTAATTGTCACAGAAAAACGTGACGTGTCAATTTTTTATTAATACATTTTTGTCAAGAGTTTATAGTTATGAAATATACAATTTATTCCCAAGCACCGAATTTCGTCAAAAAATGCTGACGCAAAGTTTAATCATTGCTCTGATGATTTTGACGAAATTTGGTGGTTGGGAATAAATTGTATTTTTCATAATTTTTGTCAACACCAAGAATTGATCTAATGAAATTTTTTGATGAGTTTATAGCATGGTATAATGAAATCTAAGGTATGATATTGCGCATCTACGGAGTGGGGAGTGACGTCACTCGGAGAGTAGACTGAGTTGTTAGGTCACATGTAAGGCACGAATTTGTCTTATTGGAATCTGTATTTATCCTGTTTCCAGCTTTTAACGATTTTCAAATTTTCTGCATTATATCTTTAAGTTAATTTGTTAATAAAATAACATTAATAATTAATACTAAAATGCGTTGTTCTATATTTAGTTGCAATAGTGGCAGTGTGACGAGATAATTGTGGGTGATTTCGTGTTGTCGGTCTGATTCTTTTAATGTACAAAATGCCAGAATATGTCCAAAACATTTCTGTGCAGAGGACTATGAAAAAAACTTAAAATACGAACTGTTAAATTATTTACCAAAGGGAAGAAAATTAAAAGACGAAGCTGTTCTTTATTTTTTCTCAAAGGAAAATCACGCAAACCTTCAACAGCACAGGGAAGAAAGAGCGTGCAAAAGCCAAATTTGTGAAAAACATAATTGAAGCGGAGTACGTCGGTAACTCCTCGCTAATAATTTTCTTACATTACTTTAATTTCTTTTCATTTATGCAAAATATGAGGCCCTTATTTGTCGTAATTAATCAAACAATTCTTCTATGGTTGTATTCTTTATTGTTTTTTCTGTTTACTTTAATCAAATTTTTATAGGGAACTTAAGATCGACCATAACACGACGGTAACGCTTGTTAACAATGTGCCTTTAACTTCAAAATTAACACTTTTACTTAATAAGGAAAATCTTTTTTTTTAGAAATCATTTTTGTGTTTGCATGTTTTGGCGTGTTGTCAAATAATCAGATAAACTTTACTTTTTATTTCGATAGCGTGAACACAGACTTCGAAAATGACTTGACAGCAAACGTAGATTTACTTAAAAGCGAAAATGACAAACTTAAGAAAATATTTTAGAATTAAAAAACTAAATTCAGTTTTAAAAGAAAGAAGAGATAAGATAAAAAGGAAAAAGACATTTGTGAAAATTATTAATTAATTTTGAATTAAGTTTGTTTTGTAGCTTCTGATTTATTTTTTCTGACTTGATAAAACTTTTTTCAAATTTAATTTATTGATTTTTTATGATCTTTGAAATGAGGGTAAAGAAGTACAGCATGGGTTACCAATTTCTGCAGATTAAAAGGAGTATGACATGTTATGTTGACAATTTTAATTTGAAAATTTTTTCGCATTATGCTTTCGAGGAGATGCAAAAAATACCATAATTAATCCAAAACCAAAATATTTTTTTTCTACATACTGAAAAAAATCACACCCCTGATTAGTTCTTTTGAATGATTTTGATTCTGACGAATGCTTAATAAAATATTACCTCATTTCAACAAAATATTCACAAGCGACAATTACTTGTTTAAACTGCCTTTATTCAGCCTTACAATGAAAAACGAATTTTGAATTGTTCTTTAATTAAATCGATGTTGCGTTAAACATTGTTTTTAATAATATTATTTAATCACACGAATATAACGCTTTTATTCCTGCTTTTAAGCACCGTGCAATGGCAATTCTTACAACTGCTACTCTCCGAGTGACGTCACTGCGCGAGCTGGACGCGTTCGGGTTGCCTGAGTATCATATCTTAGAAATCTTTATATCATGAGTTTATAGTACTCCCAAAATTAGACGCTAGATTTTATGGACACTGAATCTTAGACAGAATTGTCATAATTTCTAAACCATTTGTTGTTATTTTGACATTTTAGCAATAATAAAACCACTCAGTTCCAAAACTCTTCGCCCATGACCAAATGTAGCGCAAAACCAATTCTCGCTTTCTTGTGGCGGCGCATCAATTATTGGTGGCATATCGCAGAAAATCGTTTTCAAAATAGGTTTGATTTTTGTATTAACGTCAATCATAATGACAATAAAGCTAAGATTACATTGAGACTTTTTGAAATGTCAGGAAAGTACTGTCCAATATTCAGTGCCCACCATATTAACAAAAACAAATTTTAATAATAATAATAAAAGTTTATTAACGCAGAACTTATACATAAGATAAAAATAATACAAATTGTAACACAAAAAACAGATTAAAATAATACAATAAGAAAATAGTACATACTAGACTGGGACAACAGAAGCGGTTTTTTTAAATTTACCCTTTGACATACCAAATAATTCGATTTTATCATGCCATGCGTTAACATTTTTTAACATTCGAATTAAAGGACTATTTTCATAGTAATCAGTTCTAGCGTAATTGACCATTATCAAACGATTCAATCTTACATAATACGCAGGTACCAGAAATTTTAGATCTGCCACAATATTTGGACAATCCAAAAACCCGTTCACTAACATAAAGAAAAAGTGAAGAGACTAATAAATTCTTCTATTTTGGAGAGTCATTATCTCCAAATACTTCCTTACATCGTCGGTGCTCTCCAGAAGTACATCGTTACTGGTAAGCAATTTGTATCGAACCAGACGCAAAAATCTCTTTTGTACATTCTCTAATCGGTTTATGTGACACTGATATAATGGAGACCACACAATACTGCAGTAACCAAGATGAGATCTTACAAGGGAAGTATAAAGTAAAGTCAAAGTTCTGATATTTTTAAACTCAGTGCAATGACGAAAAACAAATCCAACCGGGGTAGTTAGGAAAAAATGTTTGTGCAATAGAATGTACTGATGACACAATCTGTCATAAACTTACAGGTTAAGACAATTCATCGTACGATTTTTTTGTTCAATACGCATTTTTACCTATTCAAAACTTCGCAAGTGCCTTTTTCTGTCTCGCATTGAGCGTAATTCTTTTACAAATCGTCGTAGTAAACTTGCAATGGCAATATTTAAAATGACGTGTATGCGCGCTAGTCATTTGTTTAAAAAAAATTGTCAATGCAGCCAATGCTCTTTAAGAAATGTTGCAGGGGAATTTACGGTTTACCAATCATCTGTCATTCTAATGTCACTTATGTTTAGTGAACGCATAGGTAGCAATGCATATGACAAAAATTTAATTATTTTATTTAATTATTATTTGATTATAATGTTTATTATCATGTTAAAATTCGCTTTGTGCACGCCACGTGACCAACAAAAATTGGAATTCTTCAAGATTTTCAGTAAATATGGGCATAAAGTTACACTTTCTCTATTTATCTAGATTGATTTTCTGAGAATCTAGGAAATTATAGTGACGAACAGGAAAAGAGCTTCCACCATTATCAGTATCAGGGTAGACGGGATCGTCACTTGATGGCAGATTACTGTTGATCTTTAAAAAGAGATTTTTGCCAAAAAAAAATATAAAAGACTCGCTTATAAAATGCGTTTTATTTTAACATAAATTTTATAATTTTTTTCTTTTTTAACATCTAGGTATGTACATTAATTAACCACTCAAACAAAACAATTTTTAATAATTTATAAGAATTTACTTGTTATTTCTTTCTCAATTTTACCGACATTTTTAGTAAAATATGAAAATCAAGATTGAAAAAAAATCAGAGCCAATCTTCCAAAACCATTCTAGTTTCGTGACTTGTTGGCATAGAAGTATTCAAAACCACTCTTACATCAAGTGCAACAAAATCATTGTTGACCAGTGTAATCATTCTACAATCGCAGATTCAGATCACTTTAGGTGATAGTTTCTGATAATGATTTTAAATTGACACGTGACTGAATCTCTCGATTTTGGAATGCGGATTTAACTACGAACATATTGAATTTTTACATAAATTCAACGGTTAGAATTTTAGCAATCGGCATGAATATGAATGAAATCTCACAAAAGTCGTAAAAATCACCTATAAACAGGGTTACAAAACGATTGTTTATTTACAATATCGATGCATGCATTTTGACTTTTTGTACTTCTTTGGTGTTGCTGGTTTTAGATTCAATTTACTATTTCGGTAGGTATAGAATTGCAAGTTTTTGCTCCTTGCTTGTTTGTCCCCGAGCACCGAGCATAGACGACGATTTAATTGCAATTCATGAAAACTTCATCACTATACCGTGCCTGCGGTCTATTCAAACATCTACACCATTTGGGGTTGAAGGACAACCCTCAACGCAGAGGTTGTGAAGAAGAAGATGCGACTGTTCAACACTGCCCGGCTTTCATTCAAATACGTATATTCTTGTTCGGATCGAATCAATCTTTAGATGAGGGGGCATGATCGGCAGAGTTCCCCCGCCGGAGGTGTTTCAATTCACTTTGAAGGTGGATTGGATGGCTAGCTAGACTTGATGAGAGGAAGCACGTGCTCCTGTATCTTGGATTTAAGAAAAATGAAAAGTCGTAATCTACAAGATATAATTGAAACAATTAAATGACTATTAGCTGTTGTCAACACATATTTACAATTTTTGGAAGTTAATTTACGGGAAGTGGTTGTGTAGTTTTAAGACACTTTAATTTCTCTGTAAGTTTGTTTGAGCCCTTTGAGTCAAACTTTCCAAAAGTTTGACTATTTGTGGTTGTTGATAGGAAAAAGACTATTTGTCGTGGCTTGTAAAGCGTTAGTACGAGTTAGTCGACATAAAATCTATAACCTGTCTGCAGCGGTTTTAGGATAAAATGCAATTATTTTCCAAACTAACGTTAAAATGTCCTTTTGGACAATGTTAGAAGCGAATTTTTAGGTTTTTCTAGCTATCTTTACAGTTTTAAGTAGTTTCGGTTTGCTGTTTAAACATTTGTTTTCTATTAATCGGAGCGTTTTTTGAAGAACTGTTGTCACTTCCTTTTGATATAACATTGTAATTTTTCTATCAATTTAAAACTTTTGATGTCGCGAGATTGTCGTTAACACAGTCGATCAACTAAAAGTCTTGTTGTTTTTCAATTGATGCTCCAGTAAAGGTTGAGTGTTCACAATAATTGTTTTTTAGCTCACAGATAAAAAATTCTATCGATTTAGTTTTTCGTGAAAATGTACCTACTTACTAATAAAAATGCTTAACAACTAACAAAATTATAAACTTTTTAATCTATCATTGGAAAAGGCAATTTAACATGCTTTCCGAACAAAAATGGTTTTACAAAAAAGTTGCTACTTTTTGGCATAGAACTCTTAAATTAGCCTTTGGATTTCTTAATGTAATTTGTCAAAAGTTTTAATTTAATTGCCACGAAACTGCTGTTTTTCTATAAATCTTGCGTTTCGAAATAATTAAAATGAAAATAAAAATTATGCAGCAAACTATCAAAAAGTTGTTGGTCAGTTGTTACGTTTAGAAGAAGTTTTCATTTCAATCTAATTTTTTTTCGGTTCATATGAAATTCTCGTCAAGTTGATGAAATGTCAAAAAAAAATAATTGAAGACGCAAACAATTAATTTTCGATTTATCTTTTCATTCAGTGATTATTTACTGACAGTTTGGCGAGATATGTATACAGGGTGTTTCCGAATAAATTTCAAAGATTTTAACCCCAATATCAGACAACGCAGTTTAACAGAATGGCCAAATTTCGCGTTACAAAACCTCACCGTTTCCGAGAAAAAAAATGTTTACAGTTTTCTGCAGAAATCGCCGTGCACCACTGTATTGTTGGAGTAGACTTGTTCCAGCCAATGGCAGTCCAAACCATCGAAAAGTTGGGAATAGAAACCTTAATAAACATGTATCAAAATATATCTTTATCAGAGTTCCCGTCAGTTTAACAATAATTGTGAGTAATTTGGCTTTTAAAGTGCCAAATTGTTAAAATTGGGATTATTTTCAGTTAGATTGTTTTTATTCTTTTCCAGTAGTTTTTTCAAAAGTGTTGTGATAAACCTAAGGTTTTAAAAAATGTGTTTACGCACAAAGCTGAATTGGATTGTTCAATGGAGGGCAATTTGAGTTTGATTCATGCACAAAGCGAATCGGGAAAAGTCATCAAACCAATTAAGATAAAGATGCTTTTTTGTAGGCCTAATTTATTTCAAATAAATTAATTTTTTGCGTAAACGTTTTTGCAAACAGTGTCATAAGCGACAAATAACCGAGGGGATTTTGCCCTATTCGATTTTCGATTTTTTTACAGAATTATTTTTTTCAGTAGAGTCTTTGAAATGTTTGTTTCAACGATTTTCAACCTGTAGGCAAGTTTTTGGTTCATAAGCAAACTAAAGAACGTCAATATCAAAAAGTTTTTTAAAATGTTTTATTTTGGGCTGTGTTAGCATTAAAATCATTTGAAAACTTACAATGTGTCTAGAAATTACTACATACATACTGATTCACGTAACTTTACGACCCTGACGAACGTAAGATACAACCTGTAATACGTTTTTCATATGTCATTTGATTCATAAACTTATCTTTTTTTACATCTTGGACATACCATGAAAAAGTCAGATAATATGATTCAATAACCATAATTTCTTTTTTGGAATTCGTGGTCATCCGTTTCTATTTCCTTTATGTTTTGGCCAGTTTTGGCGGAGTTTCTACTCTAACCGGTTACAATTTTGTCCGTAGGTCTATGGTCTGGGTTACAGCATCGGTACATCACTTCCGCCGCTGCTGCATTCTTTTTGCACTTACCATAAATCAAAAACATATCGACTCTTTCATCATTAGGGAATATTTTTCAAGGTGCACAGAAGGTTTTAAAATTATCAAAAATAACTTGTTAAATAACGACAATGCTGCCAAGAGTGTACAAATTCCATGCTAATTAAAGTTAACGAAAGGTATCAAGTTATTTATTAAAATTGTATTGTTGGTTGCATTTGGTAGTCGTCAGGGTCGTCATGTTAGATGAATCAGTTTGTATTTTGCAAGTAACCGCATTGTTTTTAATGATATAAAATTTTATTTAAAAAATCCCAATGTTTTTTGTGTCTATCACTAAAACCAGCGTTTTTAAAAGAACATTTTGTCGTATTTTCTTAAACATCTTTTAGTAAATTACCTTTCCAGAGCAGTATTCAAACATTTTGGGATAAAACTGAAAAACAAGTTTGGATGGAATAGTTACAATTCTGACCTGATGGTGCAAAACGGGAGACAACTCTGCTTTAAAAATGTTTTCTAAAATTTATTTTTATACTATGTATTAAAAACAACATTTTTAGGGAATATGACACCCGTTTTTTAAAACATTATGCAATGACTGACTTTTTGACGATTTTTATAGTTTGTCGGAAAGCTTGTTTAATTGACTTTTAAAAAAATGTTAACAATTTCAACTTTTTGAATATTCAAGTAAAGCTGAAGAAAATAAATTTGTATTTATGCAGTCTAACCCAAAGATTATTTTTGAAAATAGATCTTAATCCTAAGAAAAGAATTTCTAAAGAGAGTTTAAAAATGGTAAAAAAATCTACTAAGTGAGAGATGGAAATAAATAAACAGACTATAAAATAACTCGAAGAGAATTCTAATAAGAGTCTCGAACTAAGATCCGTTACGTTATGTGCCTCTGTTACATCACTTGTTTGTGTAATGAATTTATTACATAACGCATTTTTGATGGTGATTCATGTTTCATAATAGTTCACTCTATTTTATGCTTTTCCATTTTTAGATAATTTTAAATTGCTTGTTAGGTATATTACACTGTTTCATGTAACTCATGATATTCATCAAAATAAAATTTTACAGATATTGACCAAAGCAACGTAAATATTGACCAACTGTAGTTTAATGAACAGCTAACTACATATTTTAAAATATTGGTCTACCGGACCCGATAATTCCACAATTTTATCCATCCAAAATAGTTTTTAACCTGCATCAACAGAATTTTCGCTAAACTAGCGCAAAACTTGCACTTTTGACACCTACGCTAGAGTGTAAAATTATTATTTCAGTTTACCGTCAAGTGCGGCAGAACCCTAAGAGGAAATTACTCTTCTGAAATGACTTTTAGATTCTCTTTATTGACTACCCTATTTCCAAGTGTATTTCAGAAAGCGTCAATTGCAATTCAGATTAGTAAGTTTAATTTCAGAAAGCGTTAATTGTATTTCAGATTAGTCAAGTTAATGTCAGATAATATCAATTGTAATTCAGATTAATAAATTGTATTTCAGAAAAGATCACTTGTAATTCCGATTTGATATAACGAATTTCAAAACCTCATGCACGATGCCGGTCCACGACGAAATATTGCAATGAAATTTCACTATAGAAAAATCTGTAATTTTTAAGATTATTTAAGATTTTATACTGATTGTGAGTAAATCAATTTGAAATTTGTACATTTGACAGATTTTTGAAAAAGAGTCATTGAAAAAGACGGCACAATTGTCTTGTTGAATAACAAATTTTATTTTAACCTACGTGGTGCATATTCAAAAATTGAAAATTTTTAAGTAAATTGAAATTCATTTGATCAAATCTGAATTACAAATGATCTTTTCTGAAATACTAATCAAAATTTTCTGATATTAACTTAAGTAATATAAGCTGCAATTGATATTCTCTGAAATACCCTTGGAAATAGTGTAGTGTTATTTATTAACTTAAGAATCTAACGCCAGAATCCAAAAACAAATGTTAATCCAACATGAAGTGACACGATGGCCGAAGCAAACAAGACATTTAAATTACGAAGAAAGACTAAAATTACTTAACGTACCTGAGCTAGATGCAAGATTTAATAGAGCTGACCTTATTCAAATGTTTAGAATTACGCACGATTTATATCCTGCCAACTCTAATGAATTTCTAGAATTTGCTTTAGACACTAGATTGCGTGGACATTCATTTAAATTGAAAAAGAAAAATTTAATTCTTCCTTACGTCAAAAGTTTTTCACCAACAGAATCTTTTCTTTATGGAATGGAATTTCTGATAATATAGTTTCAGCTGATACAGTGTATAAATTTAAAAAACAATTTGATCAATCAAACTCGCGTTAAAATTAAACAAATTTGCGATATAGGTTTCCTTCGCAATTAATCTTCCTTAATAATAATAATAATAATAATAATAATTTAGGATTGCACAGTGTAGCGTCTGGTTAGTGGCCTCGGTGTTGATTTGAAATGACTGTTTAAAGTTTTTGCAGACAAAACTCCAGAGACAAGCAAACTGGTTTATAAAGAAATTTATGGAGCTTTTGCTTAATAGTGTCATGTAGCACCAAATTGGCTGAGAAGCAAAAACTGACTGTTTTCTAACACCAAACGTCCAGAGCTCAGTCTATTCTTTATTGGTCGAAATGTTCAATTTCATTTAAAAAAATCACTTTGAGAACTTCCGTAAAACGCCATAGAAACCATTAATTTTCTGGTTTAAAAGATGTGTTTTGTGAAGTAAGAAATTTAAATTGTACCTCTTTGTACCCATATTACACCACTGTCGCTGCGCAGTGTTCAAATGTGTAAATAGAAACTTCTCCTTGCGAAGACGGAAAAGATGTACAAAACTAGATTTTTTACCCCTAATATTACCAGGTCATATCATTTCTGGTGTAGCTGGTAAATTATTACAGAATGTTAGTTACTGGAACATAATTATTGTAACCGTCATTTTGAAAATTGCAAATTCTGCTAAAGCCTAAAGGTAAATATGTTTTGAAAAATCAGTGTGAACTTGGCAAAACTGGGTGATGTTAGTCTGCATAGAGTTTGCGAATAAAATCAATACTCCGCAACTAAAAAAGCCCCAAGAGTTTGCTATGTAATACCTTGTTTATCCTATGTGGCAACTGGGATTTCTGATAAACTTTTTATAAATAAGATTGACCGGAGCTAATGACTCAAAACTAATGAGAAATGCCTAACAAATATGTCGATCTCTCTATTATTATCTCGCACAAATTCGTTTTAAATTGTTACACAGTATGTCTTTTGTAACATTATTAAATTAATAATGCTTATTTATTCCGCATTTACTTGTGGAAAATTGGCTGTGCTCTCTGAGAACGCGTCTTCTGTAAGTTGTCATCAATCGTATAGAAGTAACGTTAAAGGGAGCCTTGTAATTAGACTTCGCGAAACTTGTACATTGTGACAAACTTCCGTGAACCCTTTTAACCCTATCACAACAACTTGTGTCCTATCGCTGCTCGACCTACAAGATCGATGTATAGAAAGATGGAAATTGCGTAGATTTGTTTCATATCAGTTCTCAAACTGTTTGAAGTGATTTGGTCAATTAAAATACAGTCACACTAATGTCTCCCAAAATCCATAATGTGGATAATATAATTAATAATAAAAAAACATATTGTTGCTAATTTTTTGCAAATTGACGAAAAAAATACAAATTGTTTTTTCTATTTTTTTTAACACAACGGCATTTTCAAATGTTATAAAGGCTGGTTGGTCTACGATGAGACAACACACATAATTTAATAATACAAATTAATTAAATTTAAAAGTGGGGTCGTTTTTTGTATTTTGTCGATGAGAGAAATATGGGTAGCTCAGAGGAAAGTGCACCAAATCCATAAATTAAAATTTTTGCATTAACTAATATATGCATCTATTAAACGTTTATTTGGTGATTGAACCAAAAATGTTATCTGACCTTAAGACAAGAAAACTTTAAATATTTTTTACAGAGTGAAAGCAATAAAAAAATACGAATAAATTATGAGTACAACAAGTTCAAATGTGTGCATTTTTAAATTTGCTCAAATGGACTTGGTCCACTTGTCCTCTGAATTCAACAACTTTTAGAAAAAAATTGAACTGAAGAAGTTGAAAGTCCCGATTTCGGACTTCAGATCCGTACTCAGAGATTATCCTTTAAAAAATATACCTTAACTAAAATAGTTATTTACAGTCGCGTGTGGTAACTTACATTTTACAGCGCGAAATCAGTTTGAAGCACGACGGCGTAGCCGGAGTGCTTTAATGATTGAGCGCTGTAAAATGGTTAACGCACAAGAGTTGTATTAAACTTTTTGGCCGAAAAATTTTAATTTAAATAATTGGATTTTTCAAAATTTATGAGAACTGTCACATCTGACATTTGTAAATTTCATCATCTGTCAATTCTGTCAATTTTGTAGTTGGTGCACAAAAAGTACACAAGATGGCGCTGTATAAAAAACGTTTTAATATTACTTTAAAAATAGAAATATTGTCTTAATTGAGATAATAATTTAGGTAGATTCCACTTTGGTGATCAATCTTCATTATGGTAAAGTGATTTTAATTTATAAACGCATGTGAAGAGCAGACGATTTGGGCAATTTTTACAGCACGGCGTATGTAAACGTCCAGAGCGCTTGTAAATCTAGTGTTTCCGAAGATGTCAATTGAATGTTAATTTGACGTTTACAAATTCATGAGGCCAAAAAATAAATTTTCAGTTCTCAAATGCTCACAAAAAATGACTGTTTTATGGCTTCTTTCTTTTTTATCCGTTCTATTGTGTATAGTATCTATCGTTAATTTTTTAAATTACATTGTAATATCGACATTATCCCCAATTTTATAATTATTGGCTAAAATCAAATCGACAAACTGCTGTAAAGTTAGACATGTTAAATTATTGCAGATGAACATTGCTAGCAGTGACGAAAGTTCTGCTGCAGCATCATCAAAATAAACATCAAACATAGTTTATATAAATTGTGAAGCTACATATGCCGAAATTGCAAATGTAATTAAAAAAAAAACTTTTCTGACGGATCCAGAAATATTTACATTTACATATTCAGTTGTTATAAATGATTAGATCAATAAATCATAAATAAAAATTAATTAACTTGTAAGTTTATTATTATTACGGCCAAAAAGTGCCATTTTGCCCTGGCTTTTTATTGTCTCGGCTGTCGGCTCAGCCAAAAAAGAAACACTTTTTGGCCTCGGCACACAAATAACTATTAGGTTTCACTATACAAAAATTTACTTTCTTCAGTTTTTCTCGAAACGTGAGATTTATCGAAAAACCACAATTTTGTGGGTATCTAAATTAAAATTTTGTAAAAAATTAACAAAACATGTTTATTTTTCTAAAATCACTTCATATTCGTTGTCAGATAACTTTTAAACGGCAAGAGTTGTTTAACATCTCATTAGAAAGCAAACTTAATAATGACGTAGGTATTAATGAAAAATGTTAATTTAAGAATTCTATGCAAAAGAATCAAACAATTTTTAAAAAACGAAATTTTTATTAGTTTTTCTCAAATACAGTGAACATTCGATATAGTACCTATGATATAAGAAACATTTAATATAAAAAACCTTTGTTATTATCAACAAATTTTGTTTCGGTCAGTCGATATAATCACATCAACTGCCATTAAAAATGCCAACAACATTTTTAATAAAGTTTTTTTTTTTTTATTTTGTTACCAAGTCGTGTTGACTATACAGAATGTTCACTGTAATTCGTTAGAAAGCTTATTTAATTATCTTTTTAATGATATATTGTAAAGTTTCATGATTTTGCAAGATGTTAAGCTAAGCTGAAGAAAACAAAATGAACGTAGTATATTATTATATCAGCATGTTATGAAGCATCTTATTTACGAGGTTGAGTTTGCAACACGAGTGAGCTTGTGAATAAGGGCCATACTTGCGAGTGCAATACTATGCTTTATCAACGACCACAAAAAAGTAGACACAAACTTTGGATTTTTTCGGCAAGAGATTTAGGGTTCCGCAATGTCCCTAGAGTCAATTCGTCAAAACTACTATCACTACTATCACCCATGTTGAAATACTTTTCTTCTTCAAAATCCACAAATATTTTAATGACTTTGGTGAATTTTTTTAGTTGCCAAATTAAATTTGACAGTTGTTTTCATTGAGTACCTACTTGGATTAATTGGGAAAACATTGAGTTATGATAGGTAATCATAACTAAATGGTTTTCATCCAATCAGAGCCCGCGATAAAATCTCAACTACACGAGTTTCAGTTATGGCTATCACAACTTGTTTAAAGTGAACCACGTTATGAACAAATAACTAAATGGTTGTAGATAAATATAATTTATCCAAAATGCACTAATAAAGTGATACCTTATTCACTGATTTTAGACAAATAAAGTACTCTTTTACTCTCTAAACACTTTAAAGAAAATTATGCCACATTTCCATGACAACAATGCAAGCATGGCCTTCTAAAAGCTAAACATTTGTCACTGCTGTCACTTCTGACAATTCTTTTAATGCCTTAATAGCAACCAACAGGTTTTGGGTAAAATCTAGTATTATATTCGAGTGTAAGGACAAATTATTCACTCCAAAAATCTTTTGACTGATGACTCATTTTTGTCGTGAATAATTTGCGTCTTTACACTTTTATATAGTAAATATCTATAGTATGTCTCCGGATTGAGTTCACAAGAGAAAAAAAAACGTTTTTTTTTCATTTTATAAAAAAATGACAAAGGAATAATATTTTTTGCTTAATTTAAAATAAATAAATCTTTAATTAAAACTTTATTATTATCACGCTGTGTTCTTTAAATCGAAAAAAAAACAAAAAATAACGAAAAACTTTTTTATTTTTAATTTTGCAAAAAATGTCAAAGGAATGAAATTTGTTCTTTACCTCAAACCAATTTCCACTATTTGATTGACCCATTACCTGTTTTAGCACATAGTTCAATTCTACCTCGTAATTCTTTAAGACTGTGTCGAATTTCTTCAATTATTGTTAAGGATGCAATTACATTTCTTTTCCAATTATTGGGTAAATTTTCCTTTAATCTTTAACGCAATATTTGATATTCTAAGTCCACAGCCTGCTATTATTTAAATACGATTACAAAATTTAATAAATAAAAATAATGAAAAAAATAATTTTAAGAGTACAAACTAATAATTTTGAAATTTTAATTGCAGATTTATCTGTTTTGAAATAAGCAAAAAATGTTATTTAGTATTTAAAGTATAAAGTATTTAAAACCAATAAAATTAAAAAAGTCTCTTTAATACAGAGTGGTATGATCTACAGTCAGTTCCTTACAATATTAGATACACCGAAAATTATAACCATTTTGAAATAAACAAAATTAAATCTGTCAAAATTGACAATGCAAAAAAGTAAGGTTACAAATTCTAAGTGGGGTTTTACACCATGTGACAATTAGATGACATTGACGTCTAAGATTTTTTGTCCCCGGTTGTATATTATTAGTAAAAATTGAAAAAAAATTATAGCATTACATATAACCAAACGCGCTTTTGTGAGGAACATTAGCGTTGGCGAACTCTGTACTCTACGTAGTGATGCAGTAATTTATTTCCTACATACTTCTTAGTAGTTGGTAGAAAAGAAAACAAATGATAACAGCCACAAGCTAAAAAACTATCGAAGCCAACCAAACATCCCACAGCAATTTTTTATCGTGAACATGACCTAACAAGTGTAGCGAAACGAAAGAATAAAATATATCAAATATATATTTCCTAACACTCAATGTAGTCGGAAATGAAGGAAAACCGAATGGTTGCTAGTTCCATCAGTTAGCAGATAACACGATGTCTTTGAAAGTTGGTCACCCAGGCAAGCAGCGGACAAAAGTTCGATTCACATGTCACCCAGATAATAACCGTTTTAAACATTATTTCATTAAAAATGGCTCGACAGTTGGCAGTTAAACCCACGCACATTAATTATATACTAACGTGCGTCATAACACAAAGCAATTCGTAAAATTTATTAAGTTAGCAACAACGCGACCATCGATCCAGCTTCAAAATCAGCTAGAAGATATTCAGGGATGATCCATGTTGTACTTCCGTCCCTCATAATAACCACCCGCCAAAGCAGACGAGTCATCATAAATCGCCGTGTAGACCCTAAGTGTGTCATTAATTTTGTCGCGAGCTGCACCTATCAAGGCCATTACGGAAAAGTGAATTATTTCACATGCAGGGGGTATACTGGCAAAGTTTTCAACAAGGCAAAACCACCGAAAAATTAATATGTTGTTTTCTTTCGAGTTTATTTCACCCCGTGGAAACGGAGATATGTAAAATAAATTTCATCTGCATTGATGAAGGAATAATTCCAAAGTTCGCACTTTGTCGAAAGATGCCCGACACACAATTTTATAGTTGTGGTGTGGTGATTTGCTCTTTCTCATCGGTATCAAGCTGGGAGATAAAGTATGGTGAAAAGTTCGGCTTAGAATGAATTGTGAAATCGAACGGCTTTATGAGTTTTGCTTTGTGCCACGCGGGAGTATTAAATTTTATTTTGTGTTATTTTCTTTTGCTCTTCAAACTAACGCAACTTTGGAAAATGAAACAATCTTTTTTCCAGTTGTTTTCACAAAGACGAATTCATCCGATTTCCTGAAAGAAATGGTGAAGGATATTCTGAAGATATACCTTTTTACCCTTTACAATTTTGCGTCTAACATATTTATGCCATCAAAATATTGATCGAGATGGGCTATAGTAAAAGCTTTTAGAATAAAACCCAATAATTTGTATATTTGACGATAATGTTTGATTCGGTTGTTTACACTTTATAAGAGTCTGTAGATATTTTCTCGGTTTTGTTTAAACATTCTAGAATCTCTTTATTTCTATATAGGTATGTATATTTTATCAATAGTTTATAAAAATGGTATAATATTTATTTACCACAAAATGAAATTATTATTATTTTCTGTTCAAGCGCCGAAGGAAAACGAGCGCTGATGTGAGTTGACGGTCGATGGCGAGTTTCACTATGAAATTTCTACGAGAGTGGTACATACCTTTTATGCTGTTTTTCTTAATTTTATTATGTTTAGCTATACAGGGTGTCTCAGAACTCGCGCCCCAGAGAAAAAGGGTTTGTGGAGGCAACAAATCTAAACCAAAATTTTGAAGCTAAAATTTTTTACCACAAAAAATTACCGATATAAGACGCAAAACGGTAACCAATCCCGAAGCTGAACAGAATTCAAAAATCGGTAACTATGGACACATACTAGCATACTACCATCCATTGGTCAGATGAACATTACACTTTCGTTATCTAGGAAATTGGGATGGCCTTTCGTAATTCGTCGTTAATTTTTTATTTGTTCTAGAATACTCTTAAGCATGGTCAATTCAATTTTTATTTTGAAATTCACCATGTGTATTGTTGTCCGCACCCTCCCTTGCTTTCTGGGGCGCGAGTTCTGGGATACCCTGTATACCAACCAAAATTGATTCCGAAAATATCCCCTAAAATGTAAGAGCAAGTTTCATAATCTTTCATAGACGACTTGACCTAAAGGTCCGTTAAATCACTCAGATGTAAAAATTTAGATGACCCTAATTTAATTTTTTTCATGTTGTTTTTTAAATTTTGAATATCTGAGAACGTGGAAAGTGCTTGCGAATACTGTATCTTTCTATCTGTCGCAGTTTCGAAAATAATGAGTAAGATTAAAAAATTTGAAAATCAAAATTAAATATCCAAAATTTTGATCGACTATAACTCAGTTGTATGTACGTTAATTTACGTGAAATTTTGGGTAAAAGCTAGAGTTGGTTCCAAAAATAAGCGAGCTATCGACCCAAGTAGATATACATAGTTTCAGTAAGCAATTAAAAAAAATTATTCTGGAAAATGTAAGACCAAAATACGATAAAACCGTCGGCGAAAACTCTCTATCTCGCGTAGTTTTCGAGACATGGAGTACAGATATTTCTGAACCTTCAAAATTTTAGCTTTCTGACATCAACCCAAAATTTTAATCGCTTCTAGTTCTGTTATTCGTTGACGTATATAAGAAAAATGATCACAGTTTTCAATTTAACGTAAAATGAGCCTCAATAACGTAACTTTGCTTCTTCAATAAACTAGATATAAATCAAAATATGTAGGTTTTCAAGAGGTCTTTTTGCGGTGATTTTCAAGAAACTCTTTTAGGACGAAAGCGATGTTTAATGCCTTTGAGTTATACATCAATCGAAAGAGTAGTTCAGAATCTATCATCTGGCCAAGTTTCAAATCGATAGAACAAGTAGTTTACGTGAGCCGGACCATTTATGTAGGTAATCAAGGGCGTTTTATACAATAGTTGGACAATAAAAAAATCAAATGTTTAGCCATGTAACTTTTTTGTTATATTTTTTTTACAGTTTTTTGTGGATATCTCAAAATTTTGACGTGATGTAACTAAAAAGTTTTCCCTACATTTTTAGTAATGACATAATTTTTTTCTTGAAGAAACTTGCTGCAAAGTAGTGCTGACTAAAGTCAAGTACATTTTAGATTGTTTTTAATAGTTGAGTAATTCTCTTCTTTTAGTCTAATTCTTCTAGTGGCCCTAGCTTTTATCTACACTGTCTTCTTTAGTCTATTTTTTTTGTAATTCTGTTTTTTGATTGTTTTTAGATTCTCTAAAATATTTTTAGATTTTTCTGTACAGGGTCTTTTAATAACTACATTTTCTTCTATATTCTTTGAATTCTATATTTTTCTCAATTTTTTTAGAAAATCTTTCAGTTTTACTACAATGTTTTTATTATTTTTACATTTTTCTAAGATTGTCAATATATTCCGAAAATTAAATCAATTATTTCTTTCTTCAAATTTCTCTTTTTCTCTTTTTTTATTCTGTCTAATTTTTTTAAATTCTTATTCGTTTTTTCTTACATTCTCTTTAGAGTCTCTTTAAATTTTCTTGTGATCTTTTGACTAAACTCTCATTGTCAGTTTTAATAGATTTTCTAACTCTGGATTTTAGAGATTTTCTTTAAGTTGCTTTTATAATATGGAGTATAAAATTTTATGCTATTTGTTTTTAAATTAAATGTTAAATACAATTATTGTACAAATTTTTCTCTCGTTGCTATGGTAATAAAGCGAAATAGGTCTGCTAACGCATTCAAACCCAATGCGGAAATAACTCTATAACAGAAATTTAAGAATTTGTTGGAACCTGAGTATATTGAACCACAAGTTTCATAACAGAAGTGTTTGAAGCACACGTACTGGAGGAAACACATGTTTTGTGTCCTATAATACTTTTCTTATTTTGTTAGTACTACATCAAGTCGGTGAAGTCAAGTGACAACGGTCAAAAATGGAATTTGTATCTATTCTGAAGTGATTTGACAAGTAATTAACAGAAGGCAGAAAAGAAAGTTCGAGAAACAATTAAAGAAAAATAAGGCTGTGTGTAAAATGTGGTAGTGTGTATGCGGAGAGTCCTATGCATCATTTTTTATATTGCTTTTTCTATAATAATTATTATTACATGTTTAATAAAAATGTTATATTATTTTTTTCAAAAAATGTTTGTATTAACTTTGTCACTCAGCGTTAAATGATAAGACCATGTCAAAGCCCAAAAAGAATCAGATGAAAATTTTTAGTGTTGGAAGAAAAACTAATTACAATATCCACATCAAAATAGGACGAAGGACATCACTACAAGAAACATAACCTCAAACTAACTGCAATGCTTACGTTGCATCGGTTGCACAAACTATTGAGCTGCAAAGTTGCCAACCCAAATTCAAAACTCAAACAAAAACGATTTTAATAATTTGAAACAAAATTCTGGTTTTTAGGACTCATTTTCTTATATTAATTAAACGATAATTGTTGTTTTCGATGATGACAGTATAAAAAGTCAGTTAAGTACTAGGATCCATGTATGTCAGAAACATATTCAAATTCCGTCTTCCAACTTTCAGCAAACTCCAGTTTTTATGCATATTATTTCAGATGTGACTCCACTGTTCTTCCAAAAATGAATTTTCCCTCATTTTTCTTTGTACGTCACAAACAGGGAAACTACTGTATTTTGTACGAATGGGAATATGTTTTCTATAGGTACTTTACGTCTACAATAGCGTCTTTGTGACTGAAAACAGTTTCGCAATGAGATCCATCGTAACACTATTTTTGAAACTTTTTCATTTTATTGGGTTGGCAGCTACGGCGATTTTATGCAACCAGTGTTACAGGACTGCGCTCGATATCATATAATCAGCTTAGTTTTGGTCAAATTAAAATGAGTTATTCGTCTGTGAGTCCACAAAACAACAAACTAGATATCGTGCGAAATTTTAAAAAGGGCAGGCGATAGTTATATTTCATAAGTTGGTAACATTGAAAATCAATGAAAAATTACATTTATTTAAGTGACACATCATGGGTTGACATGTGGTGTTGTCAAAATGTTATTGAATGTCAGAATGTAATGCTTGTATACTGTGCTATGTGAATTTCATTTTCTTGTTTAATCTTAGAAGTGACATTAAATCAAAATTTCTTTCAATATTGTTAAACGCTTGTACACCTACTAGTTTTCTAAAGTTTCATTTTGCGTATTCAAACAAGTTTGCTAAAGTAAGTTTTTTTTAAGTTCTTTGCGGGTCTTATTAAAACATTGTTTTTAATGTTTTACAAACCGTCATTTGTTGATAGTTGACACTTGAATGACGTTTTGACAACTTAACCATTCTATTAAATGTTCCAAAATAAAAATATCTGAAATAAAGTCTTATTTTGTTAGCAGAAAAATAATTCTTCTCATAAGAGAGTGTGGCACACTTTTTAGGAACGCGTGCGCCAAACCTATCATTATAAAACTTGTAATTTAATAGTTAATCACATCAGTATTGAACTATAGCAATAAATACAACCACAACTAGTGAGGAATTTGTCATAAGGTCGAAGACTCAGGTGTGATGTACATCGATTTATCTACGACCGCTCACGAGTAATTGTTTTGCTGTTTGACAGGTAATCTGTTTTTTTTATTATGTCGAATGCCACTAGTTGAAAAATGTCTATCATTATTAATACATTGTTTTATTATACCACTACACGGTCGTAGATAAAAACTGTTACAGTACTAGTTCGTTAAATTGGCTACTAAACTACTAACTATGTGGTCCGCTACTCGTCGCAGTTGTTTCTTTGGAAGCACTCGCGTCTCAAATACCGCCTCGCGCTAACAAAACATCTTGTTAAACTCGTTCATTAATATACCACTTCCAGAACTTGTAAACGAAATCTGCGATCGTATTTATAGACCAAAGTAAACACAAGTTGCGTCGACAAGTAAACTTAAATCATTTTATCGTAAATTCTGGTATTTGTTTGGAATTGGGGGATCCAAACGCAAAGGTTGTATTCTAGAAGTACAATTTTCTGATAAGGTTTAGAGCAATTGTACATTAATTCGAACATTGATAAATGCAACAAGCGGGTGAAATTATTTCATCGCCTTTTACAAGTTCCGTAAGCAAATTCTTCACGTCATTGCTACCTCCTGTTTTCAGAATTATAATACCAAAAGGTTGACGTAATCGAGTTATTTTTCAAAGGTGTGGAAAGGTAGTTCAGAGCGAAATTCTTGAGCAAATAACTACGTCAGTTTGGAATCATTGAAGATTCCCAAGTCAGCTCTCTCTCAGCATTAGCCAAACAGCGTTTGCAATATTTGCAGTTTTAATTAAATAGAATAAAAGACACGTTTTGATTACCATTTAGATTAGTCAAAAGTAATTCGATAGTAAAGCATTCGGAAAGTTCGATAAGATAAAAGGAGTCTGGATTTGTTCAAAATTTACATTCATGTGGAAGTTAATAAGATTTAGATTGAAATCGATAGCATAACTCCGACGCTTGTCAACAGTAGTTATTGAATTAGAAAAAAAACAAATCGAAAGCGTGACTAGATATACGAATATGTTCCACAGAACAAAGTGCAAAAGTTTAACGAAGTTTTTCGACACTGCCGAGAATCCATCGTTTAAATTTTTACAACAGTGTGGAACACTGAAATTGCTGACAATGATAACTTTATCAGCATAAATTGTCGCGATATTGCTTCGAAGATTTATGAATAGGTTGTACGCATCGTGCAAAACGTTCAAGTAATTTAGCTCAAAGTATTATTTGCTGCTATAATTCTCCAACTTTGTGACTGTAAGTTTGATATATTCAGTTACTATTAATACCATTAATAGTATTCTTAAAGTTGGAAGTAATAATAAGTTTCTATCAGGACAATAAAAGTGATTTTGTTTTCCTCCACCTTGCAGATACTTCTTTTCCAGTGTTGAGTATGACTTTAACAAATCTGGCTCATAAGAGTATCTAATCAATCACACTGTAAAACGGAAGTGTTGGTCTCATCCCGACCGACAATTTTTATAAAGTCGGAGCTTCAGTGTTCACTCTAAGACCTCTTGAACAACTTCTTTACAACTTTCCGGTAACGAAGGAAGTTATTGATTAATTACGAATTGGCTTAGGCTGATACAGAGTGGCTCACGTTTATATTACATTAAACGCTTCTTAGGAATAAATAAGTACGCAACAAATCCACGCAGTAACAGTAGTAATAGTCATTAATGTAATAAAATTGATCTCTGTTTCTAAAAGCGAATGTCGTGACGAAATACCTACTAAACTATTATATGGTTGAAGCCTTTATCGGAAACGTAATTAAATCTGCTTTCGAATAACTTAAATGCTTGTCCAGAATTAGTTTCAGACAACTATTGTTGGTTGTCCGGTCAAAATAGACATTTCAAATAACAAAAACTCCGACAGAGCCAAATATTTGTGGAGACCATGGGTACACCAGTAGAAATGAAATGCCAAAAGTCCCCATAAATCCCATGTGTGCTAAAAAAGTTATTCAAGGTCATAGGTCAAAATTTTCGTTTTTTTTTTATTTTTCTCGAAAACGGTAAGTTTTTTCGAAAATATAGCTCAGACAAAAATTGTAGATCATAAAATTATCTACAAACAAGATTCTTATACTTTTTTCCTAAGGATCACCATTTCCGTTCTAAAAGTTTAAAGAGTTACATTATACACGATATGCACACATTTCCACACCACCTATGAGGTAGTGTACTTGGCGCGTTTTGTTTTAGCGTGGTTTCCCCGGAAGGCCTACTCCACGATATTTTATGACGGGATTTTATGGGAAAGTACTGTATTTACTGCATGATGATTGTTGATTTTGACATTGATACAGTGATTGATTTACACGGTAGTTCTGATTTCTGTTCATTTTTTAATCTGACCCATATTCTAAATTCGACTTCAACAGTCATGTCTTCTTCGATTTCTTCTTCTTCTTCTTCCTCTTCTTCTTGCTGGATATTCATAACTTGGTCAACTAACGATGAATTAGCTGTCTCTTCATCAATATCACATAACTCTTCGTCTATTGGATTCAATTGAACATTCGAACAAGACTGGCCTTGGCAATTACTGCATGCTGCTGAACACAACAACCCTACTCTTCTACAGCCACATTTAGCACCGCAACCTTTTTTGCAATTGCAAAAAATAGTATTTAGAAGTTTATCTGGAGCAGGTGGGAGTATAGTTTGAATCGGTTCCAAAGTATTATCTGTTAATTTCCAACCCCAGTCTTCGGGGTTCAGTTGATTGCCTAGCCATGTCTGAACTTGATAGTATACTCGATACAAGTGTTGATGAGCAAAAGCCGATGTTGGGGGAAGACATGATAGTTGTACTTGTTTTTTGTTCCGTGTATTTTTTACAAAAGTCAAATATCTATACTCGTCAATACAATTCATTTTATACATGTAAGAGACACAAACAGACATTTTTACTTATATTAAGTGTTTGATTGTGTATATAAGTGTCATTTGTGTGCATATCATGTAGAATGTAACTCTTTAAACTTTTAGAACGGAAATATCTTAGGAATGGTGATCGTTAGGAAAAAAGTATAACAACCTTTTTTGTAGATAATTTTATGATCTACAATTTTTGTTTGAACTATATTTTCGAAAAAACTTACCGTTTTCGAGAAAAATCAAAAAAACCGAAAATTTTGACCTTTGACCTTGAATAACTTTTTTAGCACAAATGGGATCTATGGGTACTTTTGGCATTTTATTTCTACTGGTGTACCCATGGTCTCCACAAATATTTGGCTCTGTTGGAGTTTTTGTTATTTGGTCAATATTTTTATGTCTACTTTGACCGGACTATAAAGATATTTTTTTTCCACGTTCCAAATAATTCGAAAGCTCTACTGTAGACTCTCCAGTCTTTATTTTATCTGTTCTCGCCCGAAAATGTTTGCATACGCAACACATTATACATATTACAGGCAACTTCACTCAAAATAACTTTGCTCATTAAAAATTTAATTCCAGATGTGATTTGTCAAAATTGTCACAATTCGTCTGTTATTGTTATAAAAATAAAACAAAGTGATCTGTGAAACGTGTGAAAAGTGTGTTGCAGAACAGTTAAAATAAACGCTCTGTATTCAGGTAAAACTGATGTGGAAGTCTCATTTTATTAACCTCCAACTATCCCGACGTGAGTGAATGGTCGAATGACACGCATCATTGAATAATCTGCATGTTTGATTTAACAGTTCTGTAGCAAATGATACACTTACTAATGTGGGTTAGACAACTAAGGGCAAAATAATTACATCACCAAGGAATAACGATGGGAATACAACCTTTATACCTCTGGGATCTGTCACAACCCCCGGAGAAATAATTGTTGAAATAGAAGAAACTGGCACGTATTAGTTAAGGCATTGATAGAAAACAAGTAGATCAAACTGGATAAGTGGAAGAATCTTATCAGTGTGCTAAGCATAAAATTTGTAAGATGGGAAAAGTTATTGTGTTCGTTGGATTCAAATAATAGTTTTTTATGGTGCAAGAGGGTTATTTTAGATATTACTTATGAGGAGAGATATACAGCCGGGGACAAAAAATCTTTGACGTCAATGTCATCTAATTGTCACATGGTGTAAAACCCCACTTAGAATTTGTAACTTTACTTTTTTAGATTGTCAATTTTGACAGTTTTAATTTTTTTATTTCAAAATGGTTAGAATTTTCGGTGTTTTCAATATTGCAAGGACCTAACTGTAGATCAAACCACTCTGTACTAAAGAGACTATTCTAATTTTATAGGCTTGAAATACTTCAGTCATGACAATTCTGAATTGACAACTTTGATGTTTTAAATGTCAGTAATGACAATGACAGTAATGCACAAACTACATTCAAATTTTTGAATCGTCAGAAAAATGACGTCTAAGATTTTGTGTCCGCGGCTGTAGTTAGATATAGTTGAGTAGATAATATCTAACCCAAGAGCGCTATACAGGGTGTTTCACAAAAGAACGGCAATCAGAAAATTGGTAAGTCTTTTTTCTTATTTAACAATATTTTGAACTTATTATGTACCTGTTTATATAAAAAAAAAATTAACTTATGGTTTCACAAACTTACCTTTTTAAGGCGTCGCTTACCATGAGTAAGAAAAAAACAAATTATTTGCATCGGATTGTAGAGCTTTTTTAATAATAAACCTGTGCAAATTTTAAAAATTTTATCTTTGAAATGAAAGTCGAGTTTGAGTGTTGCTTGACTGAATACTAACTAGCATTTGAAGCTACTCACTGATTCTGATTCCAACAATTTCTCAATTTTACATTTTTAATAGGCACCTGCATTTTAAGCTAATTTCAAGCTTATATTTGGCCATTAGTAGTGTTTTTGAAAGCAATAATCTGATGCGTTTACTCTTCACATAACATTGTTAACGCATCGTTGAAATTCAGTGTATGAATCAATAAGCGCTTTGATGTTTGTAAATTGGTTGATATTACCAGTACAAGTATTACAAACCAATTTTAGCGATTTACATGTTATTCTAATCATCTCTAAATCGTTCTCAGATAATCGCGCTCAATTTATGTGTGATGCCAATGACATAAACCACCGAACCGTTGGTGTTGCAGTGTAATGTAACCAAATCAGTTGTAAATGTGAATTCAAATAAAGGAAATATAGAATTATTATTAGAAATATCTAAGTTCTATGGTTCTAAGTTCTAAGTTTCATGGGTGATGGACAATTCAATTTCCCTGACACTGACAGATATACTGTATCAAAAAACTAGTTTTACAAAACGTGCTAGATCGGACGAGTGCTTTTAAGTTTCATCAAACGAGTTTTTTTAATAAGCATAATAAATATGATTTTCCGACGATCTAACATTAAAGTTACTTTACCAAGCAGATATGTCATTTGTATTTTACCTTTTCCGGAAATCGTCATTGAAACAGCATTTCCTTGCGACATTAGGCGCAGGAAAATTGGATTTCCCTGACTAGTACTGTAAAAACTACAAAAATGACGCAAAATAATTAGTTATTTAAACAAGAAAAATTTATTCAAAATTTCGTAAATTACACTATTTACAGATATTAACATTAATTGTAGAATTCGATATATTTGCAATGTTAATTCCAGACAGAGATTTATGATCAAGTTTAACCTTTTTATCAAAAATTTCAGTCGAGATTTCGGTGCAACAGATTTCAGATGAATCACTACTTGTAGAGGGACACGTCTCGATATTAGTGAAGGGTCTTTTTTTCGGACCAGCTTGTATTTTATTAGCTATATCTAATTTATTTTCGATGGACTCTTCTATGTATCCTTCTGCTACTGAACTGCTTTGCCATCCTCCATGCCTTTTTAAGTTGGTAATATCTCCTCCTCCGTCTACTAGTAACGTCGCGGAACTGCGCCGCATACAATGTCCTGTGTATTACAGAGGTGTTGGTAGACCAAGGTAGGTAGCAATTTGAGAAGGAAATTTACCAAATGAATGCAAGCCCACTGGTTGGACCGTACATTTCCCTTTCTTGTAATTTAAAAATAAGCGCTTGTGTGGAGTACTAGGCGGACGTAATTCCAAATAACGTCTGTATGTAGCAAGATTTCTTTCATCAACAACTACAAAGCGTCGAGGTTTTTTGTTTTAGAATCAGGAATGTGTACTATGAGCACGTTATTTTGATCTTCAATGTCGTCAACTAACATCCTTGATAATTCGTCGCATCGACAGGCTCCAGACACCCCAAAAATAAGCGCCACCTGAAATTACCAAATTTAATAAAACTTAAATATGTAATCATTGTAATAACTTACTTTCATTAATAAAAATTCCTTGTCGGGAGCTTCAAGCAGAAATTTATCTATCTGGTCCCGAGACAAACATTTCGATTTTTTTGGTTGGTAACCAGTCGATTTTCGTTTTAGGTAAGCAGTTACCTTACAAAACTTGCTGATATCCAAATTTTCCTTCAACAAAAGCACGGCTTTCAACATAGAGTAAGTGCTCCAGAGGCTTGAAGCCTTATAAGAACTTGATTTTTCCGCAAAATAAGCCAGAAATACGTCTTCCGTTAGCGAAGTAACATTTTTAAGCCTGCGCCAATCTTCAAAGATTTGGAACTGCTTTTCATACCGCTCCTTAGATTTCGACGGTAACAATTCTTCTGTAGCAGCAGCGGCTGCTTTGCTTAGGTCAAAAGGAACATCCTCACCAGTGTTTTCGCTTGTATTCATAATTAATTAATGAAATAAACACACAGCTCTGACGTACGCACAAAACTTTATAATTGTTTTGTTTGTAACCATCGTTTTCAACAAATTGACAAACTAGATTTTTGCGCAATTAATTAAAAAACTTGTTGGAAAATCTCGATTTTTAGCGATTTATTGCGATTTCCGGAAAAATTTAATACAAAACTCGTCAGTAAAATGTCTTACTTGACTCGGAGCTTTAAAATACTCGGCACAAAGTGCCTCGTATTTCAACATAGCTCCTCTTCAGTAATGAGACATTTTCCTGACTTTTATGTAAATAACTATTACCACATGGAAGTGTCAATTCATTTCGATGATGATTCTAATCTCAGCGCTGTACATCGAAATATATATATCGAAATCACTCGATCAATTCACAAATTAATTAAAAATGAGTTATCTCTGTACAAACCTTAGTTTGTAAAGCTCATACAAAATTTTTATATTTTTTGATTTATGAAATTGAAATTTTACCAGAACGATTATTAAATTATTATTAAATTTACATCGATTTTCTTTTCGATATTTAATATACACTAATATCGATATAGCCATTTTGATTCGTCTTTATTATTTAACCTAACCTAACAACCGGCTTTGTGTTTTTCGTTCCAACAAAAAATTGTGTTTTCTTTGTGTTCTCTCGTTTTTAGTGTTTATTTTATAATAATAGATGTCGACACGGACAGTGACAATGAAATCTCAACAACACCACCAGACGTTGCAGAAAATGCAAACATCGCAACAACAAATCTGTTGCCGAAAAAATCCAAATCGAAGCATGAAAAAACGTATGAAGAATTTATGTTATGGTGCAAAAACAAGAAGGTTAAACATTGTTCAGAAAACATTGCATTAACATATTTCTCTGATATCTCAAGTAAAGGTCTGCTGGCCTCATTGTGGCCGAAATAGTCAATGTTGAAGTCAACCTTAAAAAATATAAAACAAAACATTGATATAAGCAAATATTATAAAGTAATTTCTTTTATAAAACGTCAAATGGAAGGATATGTTCCAAAAAAATGAAAGATCTTGGAAAAGCATGAAATAGAAAAGTTCATTTCTGAAGCTCCAGATTCAGAATTTTTGTTGACTATGGTATGTTCTTTTTTCATCATAACAAATAGATAAAAATATACACATTTTTCAGGTGGTGTTAATAATTGGAGTAGCGGGAGCGTGCCGCAAAGACGAATTGTTACATTTGACAGTAGACAGGTATTCAAGACCTTAAAACCAAATTACTCATAACAGTACAGAATACTAAAACTAAATCCAACCGGTTATTCACTATTGTGGATAATGAGAACCTGCCAAGTTACCTACAGTTATATAGGAAGTATTCGGCCCTGCGTCTTCATAATAGGTTCTTTATTTATTATTACAAAAATAAATGTTCAACCCAAGCCAGTAGGGATAAATTCTTTTGGAAAAATTCCCCAGAAGATTGCGACGTTTTTGAAGCCACCCACACCAAATTTATATACAGGTCATTGTTTTCGCCGATCTTTTGCTTCCATACTGTCTGTCCAATGCAGGGGCCGATTTTGCAACGATCAAGAGACATGGTGGGTGGAAATCGACTTCAGTACCAGAAAGCTATATAGAAGCATCTATTGAAAATAAGACTAATGTTGCAAAAACAATATTGGGTGAAGGTGGCAGTAATATGAACACCAGTTCTAATACATCAGGACCACAATTGCCAGTGGAAAACATGGGTAACAAAGGGGAGAAGCCACAAAATCAGTCCTAAATGTTTCTTCTTCTAAATGTTGATAATATTGATAGCAGCCATATGTGTACCTTTAATAATTGTTTAATTAATAATATAATTGTAAATATTGTGAAATTCAAGGACAAATTAAAGTTATTATAGAATTTCATCTAATTGAATCCAAATAAAAAATATGAATGTTGATTGTTGCGACGATCGTCAGAAAAATGTTGTAATCAACTCGTTTGTTAAATAACTATTTTCTCACAAAATTTTCCGTCGTTGCTATGGTAACGAAGCTATTAACACACCCGTCGCGAAAACAGTCTGTTAATGCACTCAAAACGAATGCACAAATACAGCCGCGGACAAAAAATCTTAGACGTCAATGTCATTTATATGTCGCATGGTGTAAAACCCCACTTAGAATTTGTAACCTTACTTTTTTGTATTGTCAATTTGTATAAGTTATAATCTTTTAATTTCAAAATTTTCGGTATTTCTAATATTGCAAGGAACTGACTGTAGTTCATACCGCTATGTACTAAAGATACTATTCTAATTTTATTCGTTTTAAATACTTCAGTCTTGATAATTCTTAGTTGTCAACTTGTCAATACTTTGATGTTTTAAACGTCAGTAATGGCAATGACAGTAAAGCACAAACTACACTCAAATTTTTGAAACGTTAGAAAAATGACGTCTAAGATTTGTGTCCGCGGCTGTAGCTCAGTAATCACGTAAAGTAGAAAATAGAGTTTACGGTAACCAATGACCATCAACTTTAGATGTCGATTTGTGAAATTTACATGACAGAAGTACAAAATGTCACTTTTCTGTCATTTTTCAAACTTTTATGAAAATAACTTCGGTAACGTTAGCAACGGCTATTGTCGTACGGTTCTATCGTAATTACACTGCCATAATTTATTTGGGTACTGCGTCTTTCTAAATTACTGAAAAGACCTGCAGCGGTTAAGTCGGAAGTTGAATGTTTTCCAAGTAGGATCGATAATAATTAGTCTAAGGTGCTTAATGAAATCAGTTCCCAGAAGTGTTACGTGGCTACTTTTTCTAACAAATTCATCCTCTGGATACTCCGATTGGGGTGGCCTATACGTTTGGAAAGGTAGTAAATAATACAAGTTTCAATACACAGCTGCTGGTAAAAGTTTAATCGTGCACCTGTGAATACATATTAATTTTTCGTCTTCAATTTGTTGATTCATCAATATTCTTGAGAATTAATTGTAGATTTAGTCAACCCCGCGTTGTTTGAACATCTAATCTAATCGTGCAAATTTGCAGCAAATTGTTTTTTCTGCTTTGTGTTCATCGATTTTTCCCACAGTAAATTAAAAAGTCTTGGGTAAAACGCGTCTAAATAATGCTTTCAATAAAAAGAAATGAAAAGGAAGAAAGAACTTATCCAACATTTTCCAACTTCTGGTCTTGTATTTCCGTCACAAGGAGTAAAAGTAAGTCGTCCAAATAATAATAAATAAATTTATCATCCAAACTGTTTCGAAATGTTGAATTTTATTTTGGCAGAGATAATAAATAGGTAAGTGGATCAAAGCTTGTGGCTCATCCTCATTTTATTTATACATACATTATGTATATAAGGTTTGCCATTCCAAAACGTTTAAGTGCCAATTTACGCAAAAACAGGATTTCTTTAGATTGGGGTTGTATAATGTCAAATCTATGTCTTACTGCAAGTGGTTTTGCTAAACATCTGCTACATTTGAAATTAAACAAGTCGTCGGCTTGGATCGTTAAGTTGCTAAACCCATTTTGAATTTTGATCATCGCGGTCAACAAATCTTATTTTTTTACATATTTGTCGTCAAATCTGAGATTTAAAAATTTGGGATATTAAAATGGACTGCTTGTTAATTCTGAAATAATATCACATAAAAGGATCCAACGGTGTACCATTCTGTTATCCTTTTTATAAAATTGAAAATCCATTTTGTTCAAAAATGGACTTAGCAACTTAACAACTTAAGCCGACGAAGTGTGAAAGTCCAAACGTTGTAAGTCTCAAATGTAAGCCTAGCAAAAATCGAGGCAAAAATCTAATCAGAAACCAAGACAAATGTAGAAGAGCTGTCAAAATTTGTCGAGAAATAGCGGGACAGAATATAAATCGTCTTTTGGAAAGACGATTTTTAAAAAGTGTCTACTTTAGCCAGACTTAAAAAGTTTTGACTCTCATTAGTACTCGTAGATAGATTTACAACATTTTGGAAATTTGCCCATTTTTAACATTTTTTTGAACAATGATGATAAACTTTTATTCGATTTTCATTTGCAGGAATGGTTTGAAAAAACATTACACTAACATATAAATTTAATTCTCAGTTTATGGTATTGGTTACTTTAAGAATAAAACAGTTTTTTTCGTTTCCTGTAAAATTATTAAAATGCTATTTACAACGTTTTGGAATGGCAGGACTCATATGTAGAGTTGGTGCATTTATTAAAGGATTTACTAATACAATTTTTTTAACTTATCTTTGACAATAAAAGTTTTACAACTTTTCTTCAACTTGACGAACAAGTTAGGTTTTTCATTGAATCAAATTTGCAAGGGTTTTGTAATTTTTTTCTCATAAATAAAAAAAACGCTTCAATTTCTTAAGAAACTTCTTGACCATTTAGATTGGGATTTATTGCTTTTTTTTACTTGTACATTTGACAAAAAATTTAAAACTTTTGAAATTTAGTTTGTTTTTGCAGTTTCTTTGACTATAATAAATTATAGTTTATTTTGTGTACATTGAACTGCCAGAATTTTGTTCGAATTTAAATTTTATTAAATTTTATACTTATCTAGTGAACTTTCCACATTATTTAGATTTATTTTAACAGTAAGTAGGCAGTCACAACTTTTGACATGCCTACCAACTGGGCAAAATTACCAAAAAAATAGTCTAAAAAGAAATATACAGGGTCCGGCAACACTTGTGTCCACCCCTAAAATCGTCTTTAATTTTAAAGATAAAATTTTAGAAATTTGCATACGCTCATAGTTGACAAAGCTCTAGAAGTTGACGCAAAAAATTGCTTCTTATCACGGTTTGATTGGCGTCGCGACGCCTAAGAAGTATAATTTTTAGCGATTTGTAAATTTTTGCGGAAATATTCGCAAATTATTTTTTTTTTCATAACATGATTGTGATACAAATATCTGAGTTTTTATTTTAAAACTAATGCAAATTGTGTTTATAATTTGCGAAAAAAACGTTGTTTTATCAAGTTAGTTTTTAAAATTATGACAGCGCAGTGGCAAACTACGTTTACACCAAAATTTCACAAGTCACTTCATTCACTCTTATAAAGGTTAATTTTGATTAACACGGGCATGTTGCACTTTATGGACACCAGAAATGGTTAATTAATATCGACAAATCGACAATTTCACCAAGTAAGACTTTTGTTATAATCTAAAGCGAACCAAAGGATAGATGTCATTTGTGACACAAGATGTTGACAGATGGGTGTAAACGTAGTTCCCAATTTTGACGTAATAAAATTGGAAACTAACTTGATAAAACAGCATTTTTTTCTAAAATTTTGAAGACAATTTGCATTGAATCTAAAATGACAATTGAGATATTTTTAACACATTTATATTGAAAAAAAAAATAAATTAGGAGTTGATTTCACAAGCTCTCACAATTAACTAAAAATTACATTTTGAAGGCGTCGCGACGCCAAAACTATCAGTGATAAAAAACAATTTTTTGCGTCAGCTTCTAGAGCTTTGTCAACTGTGAGCGTATGCAATTTTTCAAAATTTTATCTTTAAAATTAAAGACGATTTTGGGGGTGGACACAAGTGTTGCCGGACCCTGTATATTTTATAAATTTTGAAATTATTTGAATATAGGAAACAAATCAAAATTTGCTACAAATTTTTTTAGCTGTAATAATTTTAATAAAACGTCAAAATGTTGAGCACACATTTACCAACTGTGCAAATTCTAAACCAGATAAACAATTTTAGAAATTTTTATTTTGAAGACGAACAAAAGGATCTCCATATATATTTTTTGTTATAAGATTGGCAATTTTAATAAGAGGGCCAAAATAATTTGGACACGTAATATTTCAGTCACTTCTATCAATGGTGCAAAATTGCAAAAAAATAGACAAGACAGAACAATTTTAGAATTTCTTATTTTGAAGACAAACCAAAAATTTCAAAAATTTCTACAAAATTTTGTAGTTCTAACAATTTTGACGATGAGGCCTCAACATTTAGGGGTTTACTATTTTAGATACGCTTACTAACTCTGTGTACAAATTTTCCACCAACAAGGAACAATTTAAAAACATACATATTTACATTTTGTATAGGAACGAGAAATTTCCAAAATTTTCTTTAAAATTCCATAACTCAATTTAAATAAAAGATCTAGTTGTAAGTTTAGTGTTGACCAGTTACAATTTCCAGCACGCGTCTGAAGACGAACAAAAAATCTCATTTCATATTTTTGGCAATTTTTATGAGACCTTAATATTTTAGGCAATTAGTACTTCAAGCATGCCAATTAACTTTGTAATTACAAAAAATCCAAGAAAGAACAATTTTAGAAATTTTATTTTAAAGACAAACAAAAATTTTTATAGCTAGTTAGTTAACTTTGATGACAAGGCCATAAACTTTTAAGAGTTTAATAAATCCGACACGGCAACCAACTGCAAAATTACAAAATAATTTTTAATTATAATTGACGGCGCTAGTTTTGTGGTACCTATTTATTAAACTTTTATTTTAAATACAGTTGGCAAAAGCTTTAATCTATTTTATCAATATACAGATATTCGCATCTTGGTGTACAAACTACTATTTTACCATTAAATGGGTGGAAGTCTACTTCTTATTTTTATCTTCAAAGAAGCTTGTCAGAAACTTTCTCACCAAATCGATTTTTGATTACCAAAACATAATAGTTTTGCATTATGAATGTCAATTTTTACCTAAATCCGTTAAAACAATATAATTTTTATCCTGTAAATTACTGTAGTACGATACGTAAAATTAAATCAAGTATGTATCTCTTTTGCGTTTGATTTTTTGTTATTAAATCCTTAGTTCTCAAAGCGGTAGGAATATTTTAATAATTTTTGTGTACCTAGGTATAATTTAATAAAAATACCATTTGAGTAAATTCATTTATCTTACCGGATTTACGTCTGCACGGTATTATTGTGCAGAAAATACCTCTTTTAACTTTAACTCACTCCCGAGATGATTCCCCAGTATCATTTTTATTACTCGAAAAATCCTCTCGAATCCTTCAGAGTGTAAAATGTCAAGGCCTTTAAATCAGGCATTCACGCTTCTCACCAAATGTATCATTAACAAACACAAAAAAGCATCAAGGCTCGTTTATTATCATAAAAGAGTGCTTTGAGCAAAATATCCTTTTGCAGGCCACGAAAATAATTATAATCGTACTTTGGCGAAAAGAATTTTGTCGTGAAAAAAAATTTGTCAATTTTATTTATTGCTACAATCAGATTATTTTCATGCGGATGGTACCCATCTTTCTACCCGTTGCTGACTAACTAAATCCCTATAGAACGCAGATAGACCCTACGGACATAAAATAATACGGATACGTCTAACAAAGTTATGTGTCAATTTTTACGATTTTTTTTTATTTTGTACGCAATCCCTCTCACCCTCGGGAATAATCAAAAAGATTCGAAACAATTTTCTGAACTTTCCACATGACCTTTTGGTTGCGTGAACGGTTACGATTTGTTTCATCACCTGCTGCAACTCAAAGTAGTTTTCTGATACATTTTTAAAAGCAAACTTTTAATTAAATATGTATTTTGTTAGTTTGAGTTTATTGTTGTAGTTTCTTGTCTGTTTTATAAAAGATGAAGTTAAGATATGATTTTCATAAGTTTTGAAAACTCTACTCCCAGTTTTACATTCAGTTGTATTGTACAACGACTTGTGGTTTTACTGTTCATTTATTAAATGTTAAATTATCTAGATCTAGATTTCTATTTCTTAATAAATGATTTCGTCGAAAAATTGCAAATTGAATTATGTTCAAAGCGGTGCAGTAATACAATACGACATGCGATGTGGATAACAGTGATATAAATAATGTCCGAAGAGCGCAGAGACGTATTAAGCACTTTTTTAATTTAACTTAATAAATTAAACTTAATAATTTAATAATTTAATTTTATATTATCTTTCTCTTCAGATTTTTTTTACGTTCTGACCACATCCTTTCTAAATTTCACCTTCAATTTCTTGAACACTCTTTCTAAATTAAATATTTCTTACGATTTCGTGTAGCTATGTTAGATTTTGTATTTTTATACTTTTTAGGTCTTTCTACATATTTCCTCAAAAATCATGATAAATATTAAACATTTTTTGATTCCACTTTTAGCGTTTTTAGATGTAATCTTGAATATTTAGATCCCTTCTTTAATTTCCACAGAGTATCAATTTTTATTATTCACACCAAACATTTTTTGGTTAGGCAACACATTATTCACCTCAAATGCAACTTCACCCAAAATATCTATTTTTTTAATGAGCGATCATATAAAAAATTCCACTATTGACAAAAATCACGTCAAACGCCGAACGATGAGCCTCACAAACTCCCAACTTTGCAATCTGCCTATGACTTACTTATAATTGTAGTTGAAGCAATTTTATTCTTTCATCTACATTATCTCTGAAAACTTCAATGTTTTTGATTATTTATTATTTTTAATTTGTGATTTAACATGTACAATGTTTTCAATATTTCGTTTTTTTTTAAATTTTCATATATATACAGTTGAGACTCTCAAATCTGAACACATTGAGGAAAGGGGTCATTCGGATTGCGCGATTGTTCGGATTAAAAAGTCCAGATCATTGCTATCAGTCCACTCTTCTGTGTAAATTTTCGAAAATTTTTGTGTGTAAATCAGGCTTTCAATTCTTTAGGAAGAAAATTAAGGGTGCTGCTGCCAACTTAACTTTTTAATGAGTGGACCGACAGTAATGAACTCTGGTATAGAAGTTTTTTTTGGATAGATAAGAACTAATTTTAGTATTCATATGAACAGTTTTTATTGCATTTAGTTTAATATGTTTGATATCTTTCATGGAATTTATGCGCGAAGCAACATTATTTCTGTATTGTCTTTGCTTTTTCTTCAGCCCACTGGATTGTAATATTCAAATTCTTGACTGCTTCAGAAGCTGATGTTTTCGACCATTTAAGTCCAAAATGCTTTCTCGCTTAAAGTCAAAGTGTTAAGTTTTCGTGGGGCCAAAATTACATAATGTCTACTTGTGAATAAAATACAGACATACTAAAACAAAACAACTGACCCATGATTGATCACGTGGGCGGTATTCAAGGGAGTCTCTGGAACCCGTTCGGATTATAGAGTCATTTGGATTCAGGAGTCTCGACTGTATGTTGATACAGACGACTCGTATAGACACTCGGTTTTTATTAGAATCTTCTTAGATTTTCTTGAAATATTTCTTAATTTTTTTAGACAATTTCTCGGAGTTGTTTAAATCTATTAATGTATTTAAATAATGCTCCTTAGAACCTTTTTAATATTTTTTGTTTATTTGAGTTTTGGGATTTCGTAAATTTTTTGTATCTAAAATTTTGTGAATAGCATCATCTAAAACCGCTCCCATTCGGATTAACGAAAAACTCGCATATTTGAAACCAGAAGGCTACATAAAATAAATAATATACTGGGTGAACCCGAATAAAGTCCAAAGATTTTAACCACAATATCAGATACCACTGTAGATAATGATTCTGAAAAAAAATCGAAATTCGAATGAAAGCAGGACACATTTCAAAAACTAAGTATGCAAAAAATGTGACTTATTACGAAAAATGACCAAATGCTTTCCAGTGGACAATCCACAATGTCATCACGCGTAAATTGAGGTTCACCCGTAAACAAAACACTTTTTATAACTTTAGATTTATCACAAAACATTTGAAGAAATCATAGGCAAAAAATAAAAAATCCAACTCAAAATAGTTGTTCAAATTTTTCATTTTGATAGGCAATCAATCAAAAATAGCCTATAACTGGACCGACCTACTTAAATAAAAAAAAATGGAAAGTACAAATGTGAATCTTAAAGAAACAGTAGGTAAGAGCCATTGATGTAGAACAAGCGAAGGAAAATGATGAAAAGAACATTCAGGAAGAGTCTTCTGTAAACTGTAAACTTTGGCCACATCCTCCAGCACGAAAAAATAAACAAAAAATCTGAAAAACTTCCATTAGTTATTTATTAGTTCAACAGGTCGGAAGAAGATATAGGTATAGTGAAAAGGAAGAAGCAAAGAGAAAGGACCAAATGCAGAAAGTAACAAAAATAGAAAAAAATCTTAAGGTTTTGGAGAGAGAAACTAATAAGAGAGGTAATAAGAAAGTGAAGAAAAAAAATAAGAAAACTGCAGCTGAAAAGACCCCTAAATAAAATTCTATTTAAATACTTTTTTTTATCATATTACATATAAAATTTTTCGCTCTACTCGCATAAATTTATCTAAATTTTATGTGCATGCTAAAAATATGTAAGTATTACCACTTTTAACTACTAAGGACTTAAAAATACAAAACGTTGCAAATAATAAATTGGCTTCGCCAATGAATGCCTGTTTACTGGCCAATGACTACTGCAACCTGAGCCATTACTACTTTTTTACTAAATTTCAGCAAAACAGAAAACTTTTCCTAATAAGATTGAAAAATTTGGACATTCTTGCGCTTGTTAATCAAAAGAAAAACTTTTTGTCGTTATTTCATTAAAAAATCAGCTATCAACATTGTTTAATTAATAAAAACTAAATGAAATTAAATACATATATGCTCCTTAAATGGCCAATAATTGCGCCCGTTACCCTATTTAATCGAAATTAAATACAGCTTCTGTAAACCCGCCCTATGTTTTAAAATTTAAAAATAAAACTTTGTAAAAATTAAGCGTTAAATCCGCCTCTAGAAGAACGTAAATCCTCTTGCCGTACTATTCTTGAGTGAAAAGCGTAGATTGCCAGTATTGCCAACCGATACTTCCCTTGTTATTTCACCAAAGCATTGGAGCAAAACCCAAATGAAATCACGAAACAAATGGAATAAATTAGTCTGTTGCAAAAAAGCGTTGTGGGATGAGGCGCATTTTCAGAGGCTGAGAGGTAAAACGCCTAATGCTTGTTCCAGTAAATTGAAAACATGTTTGAGATGATTGTTTTTTCTGACGTTTTAAATTTTTCAATTGTAAGGTAATTGTAAGGTGTATCGAATTCACTTATAAATCACCGCCAATAATTTATTTCATATTCACTGAAAAAAACCTTAATCCAATTATCTACCTTGAGATTAAAGTTTCATTTTTATACGTTCGTAGAAAAATGCAAATTAAGAATTGTTATCAGTTTCTACGCGAAATTCCAATGAATAAAATTTTCTGCTTATGCATAACACTAGCACACTTCAAACAACATCTGAATCCCGTACTTCCACGAGCAAAATGTTTAAAACCATGTTCAAATATTAGCACAAATAGCAATAGCGTCTGATTTATTTGTTGACGAAGGTCCAACTCTTCTTTTTATTCTCAGTGTTTTGTAAAGTCTGTGCTATGTATGGTAATTTGATTTTTTTTAATCCCGACAACTTTCCAATTTGGAATTTTAATGATTATTGTATCTGACGACAGATGTGGGCCTTAGATCGTGGTGATGAAACTTTCCCGGCAAAAACGCCTCATTTCAGAAAGAGCCCCATCCAAAGTTACGGTACAATTCTGAGAGCTTAGTTTCGTGAAAACTTTGGCGAGATACCATACATTTGTTAAGGACGGTGGAAAAATTGATGGTCCCTTGTACAGCAAAAAATCCAATAGCTGTGTGACGTTGAATTACAGAGAAATAACATCAACTGTACGATTTATTTCGAAATGTTTAGAAAAAGAAGTGTTCTTCAGGTAAACGACGTTAATTGGGGCGACACGATCTTGTTAACTTTACTTCAGGGAAGTTTTTTTGTTATTAGAATTTATCAATAGAATTTTATAGGGAGTGATAACGTTTAGGTGCACGTCCGTTAGGGTTTTGGAGAGACGTTCGTCTAAGATCTGAATATTTAGTTCCAAAATGGAACAGACTGTTGCTTGAAATATTCAAAATGGAGGATGTTTGGGTTCCATTCCTTTGGATCTCGGATTATTTAAAAAGTAAAGTTTTCTGATAAAAAGTGTACACTGAGCGTTGCCGACAACAAACTTATAAAAGTATTTTGCAGAATGACGGGTTGATTTTAAGTTTGTGGCGCAAAGTTGCATTGACGCAGTACAACTGCTATGACGTAGGGGAAAACATGGTAATGGGAGCCTACTAAGGGAAAATGTTGATAAAAACAACATTTGTTAACATTCTTATAATTTTTAATTAAAAACTCTTACATTCAATATTAAAGTATATTTCAATCACAAATATAATAAATTACAGTCATAGGTTAAGGTCCAACAGCGATTTTACAAAAAAACGTCAGTCGCTCCCATTACTCGACACATGTTTTTTGGGAAATTGGGCAATAATATTTACTCTGCCCCGAAAATTCAACTAAACATACTTTAAATGAGATCTTAGTTATTAATACAATGAACTATTTGTAACACAAATGAAAAATAAATATAGAATATAACTTCATGCTTAGCTTGGCGCTGGCAATCGGCAGTTTTTTATAACCATGGAGCGAAAAACGCACTACCGTTCTTCGTGACTTAACGGATGGCGCTAACGACTCGTGTTTTTCGGGCGAAATTTGACGATGATTGACGGAAGCGTTCGAGTGCTTACGATCGCGCAAATGTGCCTACTTTTCATTCAATTACAATCGCTCCCATTACCCGATCACTCCCATTACCCCGCGTTCCCCTAATTCTGGTTTATAATGACAACTTTTTCTGATAACTGTCAAGTTCAACTTATCTATCAAAATTGTCAAATACTTCACAATTACTTTACAATTAGTTTTGAAATGAATTGCATTGTACATACAACGTTTTACGCATCTTTGACCTCCTTTCTTGGACCTCTTTTGTGTGCGATAATAATTATTTATCCTTATTATTTATTTAAATTATTATTATTTTAGGGCTGTACAAATCAGACACTTGCTTACTTTTTCTATTAGTTAACATATTTACGAAAACATGTTAAATAAATTAAGATTAATTAACCCGCTCGAACAAGTTTTACATTTGTATAGATTTAATTTGTTATAAGTACATTTTATTGGAAGAATAGCAAGATGACGTAAATAAAAGTAATAAATAATAATAATAATTTAATAATAATTTATTGATACCATTAATAGCCATTAATGATTATGATTGCCAATAGCAATCATACATTTAACAAATAACCAGAAAGAACACATAACATTAGAAAAAGACTTAAAAACTTCCACAGAGTGATACCGAAACAAACCAATATCTGCATCATTGCAAGACTGCAATAGTATATTCATCGGAGAAAACTTAATATAATTTTGTTTAAAAATCTTAATATCAAAAACGGGCATCGATCTAATTCTATAGCAAGGTATGTGAAAATAAATATTATGAATAATATCCTCAGCATCAATATAATTATTTAAAATAATAAAAATGAAACCAATACGCAAGTATTGACTTCTTAGATCAAGCTTGGGCTGTTGTAAATAAATAAGAGCCATATTATCATAGTCAGATGATAAAGATCTTGGAAGTTTCCATTTAATGAATTTAAAAAAAATATATTGCACATTCTCAATTCTGTCAATGTGAACTTTATAAAACGGTGACCAGATCACACTGCCATACTCAAGAATGGGCCAAGATCATGTACAAAATTTTCGATAAACTAATGTAGTCGCGACAATATCTTTTCACACACCCTAATACTTTCATGACCTCACTTATCATATGGTCATAGTGATAAGTGAAACAAAGTTTATTGTCAAGAAAGACTACAAGATCTTCAATAACTGTCTTGATATGAATTAGACTGTCTTTTAATGTATAAATAGGTAATGTAGAGACCATCTTCCTACTGAAATTAGTCACACAACGTTTGTCAATATTTAGAAACATGTGATTTACTCTGCTCCAATTATTTATTTAAAGCATCAAGATCGTTTTGCAAGCGTTTAACATCATTTAGGCATAATTGTGCATTTTATTTGTGCAACATATGTAGCAAAATTTAAAAAGTTGCAAAAAAGTGTAATAGATTAGGATTTCATAAAAGCACACTCTTAGATTAGTGATTCTTTGATTTATTTGTAGTTTAAAAATTAAATTCTCTGGGCAAAACGTTTATACTCTAGATTCCTCTAGATTTCTTATTGATTTATCAGTAAAATCCGGTCAAATCGAATTTATACGAGGTACTTGTTAATGTTTTTAAATAATGTTTTTAGGCCGAAGTCTTATTTTAATGACTTTAGATACATGTAAATAAGCCGAAAAACGGCCTTTGGCGGCCTAGGCCCCCAAAAAAGAAACTAGTTAGTTTGATTGTTTAATGGTTGGTATCGCACTGCTGTTATCAACGGACAGGACTCTGCTGAAGGTTGTTTTATTTTCAACACAGTCGCTAGTCGAGCAACCCTGCCGCATAAAAATCACTACATCAGATTTTTTTTTGACTTGTTTAAATTTTGTTAGCCTAAAAATAGTGTGACGAAATGTACCTAGTTATGCAAAAAAAATTCTTAAATTGCAAAGTAACAAAAATCAAAAAGCAAGTGGATAAAAGTGACATACGAGTACGTAAAAGTGACATAAGACGTAAGAGTGCGTAAGAAAACCAAGTGTTATAATGATTTCAATTGCAAAACGAATACGACTTATTGCACGAGTGTTACGATTAGTCATTTTAAAACGTATTTTTTTACTATTTTTTTCTATTACGGCTTTTTTTTAACTTTAGAAAAGTTATATATTTTGTTTTAAGATTAGACTTGCTCTGTTGAGTTGCTTGACGTGATGGACTGACATTTGTATGCTTCACTTTTATCAGCTTTATTACAGTGGCTGGCTTACAGGCGTTCCGCGCATTCCCATTTGGCACAACTAAACCATAGCTCACATCAACAAATTTGCAATTACCTAGAGATCTCAAAATTAAACTTGACTTTAATGGTTTGCACAACGAAATTGTTATTTGACGGCCCACAAGGGAAACGACCTAGCTTTGATTTGGTACGCCACTGCCTCAGTAGATATGTTTTGTATTGCTTCAGTATCCATATCATACCAGACCATATCATATCAAAGTTTCCATTTTTGATGGTACAAAGTTGTTGATTGTAGTATTGTTTTGAGTCCAAAAATAGTCGCATGTCATTGTAACACCGAAATAGAAAAAGTATTCGTCACTTTGACAGGCATTTATAACCGATTTGTACTTCCATTTATAAGTGATTTGTTGACTTTTGTGAAATCTCACTCATATTCGTGCCGATTGATCGAATTCCAATGGGCGTAAAAAATCTGTTAAGTAAAGTGTCGGTTTTAAAATAATTGACAGAATAAATACTTGAAGTCCTATTTATCTTTAAATTTTGCTGCGATTGTCATATCATATTCAATTTTTGGGCAATTGCCCAAATTTTTCCAGTACAAACTTTTTGTTTTTTGTTTACAAAAATATAAAGGGTTTAAAAAAAGTTTAGACAAAGTTGTTTCAAAACAAGTGAAATTTCATAGCATTTCAATTTTGGAACTTTAAATACTACATTATTTAACAAATTTTGACAAAACCAAAAAGAAGTGGAAAATCACTTCTGAACTAGAATTGTCTCCTGAGTTTGAATTCCAAGTCTGTTTTGCTTCATCAGGTCAACACCCAAAAGGTATTAAAAAAGAATACAGTACAAAATTCACATTTGTTTTCTTCAGTTTTACCTAACAACTTACAAAGTTGAAAAAAAATAGAAATACATCATTGGAAAGGTTAGTTAAATATGCTTTTCCACAAATTATAAAAGTCGTCGATTTAGTCTATTCTTGCAAAAAAAACTATTTTGAATATGGAAAACTTAAAAAAAAAGTATGATTTTGTTGTAAAAAGTAGTAAAAACATTATTGCCTCTACAATTTTTGTTATGGAATAAAGGGTACAGAATGCCGTAGAAAACGTGATTCAAATTTCTTGAAGAAATATTTAGCTTTTCAGCCATGATTCCAATCTCGTTATTTCCGGCCATCTCATATGACATCAAAGTGCTTACAAGTACCATCGTGACCTATCACATTGCTCTTAAGTTTAAGAATTCAACGATTTTTATTGACTGAAATTCCAATGTCAAACGTACTCAGTTACAAAGTAACGACCAGTCATCTCTTGTAGCGTTTCCTCAACCATGGAGACCAACAAATCACTCACGCAACTTCTGAAAACTCATAATTAAACGTAGAAAAACGCAGGATCGGTTTTCCGGCAATAAATAAAGATCTTGCGTATCGTTTTTCAGACTCATCTCGTTTATGCAAAAAAGCAGTTGTAGCTTTTTCCGCCCAGCGAAAATTGTTCACACCTGTAGGTATTAACAGCGGGATAAAATACAGAATAGCGTTGTCAACAAATTTTCTAAACGTAAAGTCACGTTGCGCTAGTCTTTTCAGAAGATATTGCATATTTCATGCGATGTAATCAAGTATACAGAATCACTTCTATCTCTACATTTAGCAGCATTCAAGTCATTTTTTCCCAAATTAAAACGGCAAAGTTTGTCTCGCACTCGTGGAAAACCGTATGAATGCTAATTTGAGCCAACAAACTGAGCACAGTGACAACGCCCTAACGTCGGCAGCAACATCGTTGAAAATATTAAATTTATTCCGAGGCTTATTGTTACGAGTTTATTCAACAAACTACGAAACAAGCTGAGAAACTTAATGATTAAGGTCATCGTAATATAGAAACGGAAGAAACAAAGGTGACATTGGTGACAAGGCGAATTCCTAACTTTATTGCGCAGTCGTGTTTCACCCCAATTCGCACCCCTAGCGGTTGCTCTGAATGTCTTGTTCCATTTTTTCTCTCTTTTATTCGGCGTAAAGGAATTAAAGTTTTAGCTAAATTTATTTCCAGAAGGCGAACGTAAACTGCTTCAACTGATCAGAACAAACGGGGATTTTCGGGGAGGCTCAACTGCATTCATGCTCATATCGTGGGGATGTTTCCATCTAATTAGTAGATTAGACGCTTCGCGATAACGTTAAGACAATAATAAATTGGTTGCTAACTCCTTTTTTCTTTGTTTCAGGTGCGTAGCTAATGAGACAATTACCGAACATCGCGGATTCTTTATTGTAAGCTAATTTAGTAAGTAAAAATTCGCTTTGATCTTATTTGTTTGCTCGTTCTCCTATAACAGGTACATTATTGTCTGCGTTTTCTCAAGTGTGAAATTGACAAATCTAAGAGCAATCATTACACTGGCCAAATTACAAATTTTTTAAACAATTTGGACTGAACACGTCGACAGTCAGGATTCAGAGCTATTTATGAAAAACGATGTTTTTAGGTTTACTTTTTCCTGAAAACTTGCAAAGTTATGGAACTGGTTGTCGGTGTTTTGGCACGCTAATTTAATAAGTTTTCTTACGAGTTAATACTCATTGTCTGGGCTAGTTAAAAAATAGTTTTTAATGATTTCCATATAACTCAAGAATTATTACAACGATTTTTTCTGAGCTCTTATCTTTTTGGCGCGCTAACAAACGCATTACTACCCATTGTCATTTAGAAGATACAGGACAAAAATATTTCAAAAAGTAAAACTTTCTTTTTGACGATTTCATTAAAAATCAAACAAGATTATGATGATGAAGAGTTCTTAGTTTGTTTTTGGACCAAAAAAATCGAGGGTAAATATTTTTGAAATAAATTGGTTTTTGGGAAACCCAATGCGTAAATAGGAAATTTACAAAACATGTCTAAAACTTCTGCTAAAGGTAGACGGTTTTAAAGGCTGAGTTTGCAATGTAGAAGTCAAAATACATCTAAAAGTGAGTTTTTAGCAAGACCCAATGGTTAATTATAAAGAAATCAGCAGAAATGTTCAAAAAATCTACAAAATTCGTCAAAAAAATCTCTTATATTTGGAGCTAAATGACGATTTCTGCTTCAGACAGACGGTTTTAAAGACTGAATTTACTTACAATGAAGAAGTCAAAATTCATCAAATGGTGAGTTTTAAGCAAGACCCAACGGTTAATTATGAAGAAATCGGCAAAAATGTGCATAAAATCTACACAACTCGCCCAAAAATTTCTTATATTTGGAGCTAAATGACAGGTTCTGCTAGACACAGATGATTTTGGCGGCTAAATTCGCAATGTAGAGTTCAAAATACATCAAATAGAGAGTTTTTAGATCCAAGATCCAACGGTTAATTATGGAAAAATCAGCAAAAATGCGCATGAAATCTACAAACCTCGTCGACAAGGTCACAAATTTTAAAATTGTCATCGTATAATTTGTTCTTGCTGCAAATGTTGCAATGGCAGTGTTATTTTGGGGTACAAAAGACGATCGTATAAGTTCTGTCATTGTAATGCGTCGCAATTAAATTTGTTTGTTACCGTTTTTAACCAGCAATCGCATCTGAGGAAAATTTCACTTCATTTGGAACATGTTTGAGGACTCGCACTAACTAATTACGTAACTTTGATGCACAGCAATTTTCACATCAAAATTGACAAATGTCACATTCTGGGGGAATCATGATGCCAACCATGTCATCCTAAAATTTCTTCAATAAAAGTCTTAAATAATAAAAAAAATACTCTCAAAGTGGACACTTGCTACCTAAACCGACTGTAAGTGACGATTTCTGCTATAGACAAACTGCTTTAGAGGCTGATTTTGCAATGTAGAGGTCAAAATTCATCAAATTGCAAGTTTTCAGCAAGATACAACGTTTAATTATAAAGAAATCGGCATAAATGTGCATGAAATCTTTAAAACTCGTCGAAAAATGTCTTATTATACCTAGCGGTAAATGACGATATCTGCTAAAGGTAGACGGTTTTGCAGACTGAATTTGCAATTTATAAGTCAAAATACACCAAAAAGTAAGTTTTTAGTGAGATCCAACGGTTAATTATAATTATTATAAAGAAGTCGGCTGAAATTAGCAAGAAATCTACAAAACTCGTAGAAAAATCTCTAATATTTGGAGCTAAATGATGATTTCAGCTATAAATAGACCGTTTTGGAGGCTGAATTCGCAAAGTAGAGGTCCAAATTTATCAAATAGTAAGTTTTTAGAAAGACCCAACTTTTGTTATGAAAAAATCGGCAGAAATGTGTAAAAAATTTAAAAAAACGACAAAAAATCTCTTATACATATTTGACGCTAAATGACAATTTTCGCTATTGGAGACTGAATTTATAATGGGGATGTCAAAATTCATCAAATGGTGAGTTTTAAGTAAGATTCAACGGTTAATAATTATAGAGAAATCTGTAGAAATGTGCTTGAAATATACAAAATTTGTCAAAAACTCTCTTATTTTTGAAGCTAAATGACAATATCTGCTGTAAAGAGACGGTTTCAGAAGCTGAATTCGTAAAGTAAAGATCCAAATTCATCAAATTGTATTTTTTAGCAACATCCAACGGTTAATTATGGAAAAATCGGCAGGAATGTGCATGAAATTTTTGTCAATGGTTTTGGAGGGTGAATTTGCAATGTAAAAGTCAAAATACATCAAATCGCGACGTGAGAATTATAAGGTTCTAAGTGTTTTTTGTAAGAATTTAAATTTTTTGTTTTACAATTTTTTTTAAACATTTTCTATCAAGTATAAAAACAAAGTAAGTTAATATTTTAACAAGCCAAAATGATATTAAGAGATCCTGTAATTTTTTTAAATACATAATTAATTAATGAGGTATCACTGATAGCGTGGACGCTGATAAATTTAATGCAAATGTTAGAACTTTAAAATAGTTCTCAGGTCGCAATTAATTATGGCGCAATCGGCAGACATACCTATGTGTGAAATCTACAAAACTCATTGATCTGTAAGAAAGTTAACATGGGATGAAAAGGTGGATATCACTGCAAGTTTATTTTTTGCATCTTTACTTAAATTGTTTTTTACAATGTGGTGGTTGAAAATTCGAATCATTCGATTTACGAAAATTTTATCTGTGACGAAAAAATTATCTAGATTGATGCGAAAGCGTAAAATTCAAAAAATTCGACTAACTTCTTTTACTCTGACCAGTATAATCATTTATAAAAGCAAGGTTTATCGAAAAATGACAATTTTGTGGGCAATCAAATTAAAATTTTACAAAATTTTCAATAGTTACCGAAATGTTTTTTTTTTCTGAAAATCAGTCCATATCCTTAATCATGTAACGTTTACATGACAAGAATTAATAATGTGTTAGATTCCAGAGATCTCAACCTTACGACAAGTCAAATGTAATACCTATCAAAAAGTTGTTTGTTCTACAATCTTTAAAAAAAGGCACTTTTGCACGTATTTTCGTTCAATAGGTAGTGTTTAATGCAGCACTGATCAATAAAAGTTTAATTGCACGCTTTTTGTTTAGATACGACAAACCAGCAGTCACAGTTCATTTATTTTTGGTATTTGATGACAGGTGATTTATCTGTTGTAAAAAAATTGAAATGAAGAACACTCGTAGATAAAATGTTGTAAATTAGATGTTTAAAAGGTTTTTCATGGCATTTGTGGCCACTTTTGCATGATTAACTCTTCAAACTTGTATATTAAATAACTAAGTAAAACTTAAAAAATAAAGTGAAGGCAGTTTACAAATATCTCCGAGTCCTCACCTGAAGGAGCAAAACGGCCTTTGAATTTAGAATCAAGGGACAATTCTACTTTATAGAAAGAATACAAATTTCGTCATATTATCATTATTATTCGCGTATACATCAAATTGAAGCGGACGTTTTTTCAGATCCAGTTTTTTTCTGTTTATATAGGTTTACACAATCAAAGCGTTGTAAAAAAAAGATTAGGTACGTTTTTGTGGCCGGTGCAGGGTCTGTAGGTTTGTTTGATTGCTCTCTGACTAGTCATTCCGATCCTTGCAGGGAAGTTTTCAAATCTGTTTTAGATATAATCTAAACATCTGCGAGTTTCGGTCGAACTTCTTACCATATTTTCTTAACTTGGCAAAGCAGTTTTTTAAAGTTTTAAATTGAATTATTTACGCTGAACTATTTTACTACTTTGATATGGTAATTTTGTTATCATTCATTCCTGCATTTCTATTAATGAGTAATGATTAATGATCCTCAAAATCAAATTACAGTTAAAGTTTTACAACATTGTCTACTTTTGTCCATAAAGAAACTTAAATGATAGATTATGAGTTGTTGAGATTTTCAATTTTCGTAAAAAACGATCTCATTTTTTAAAATGTCACTTGTTATTAGGATGATTTATTAGACACGAGGAAACTCCAGAAATCTTAAATGAACATAAAACACTTTTGATTAATTATTTAATCATTTTTAATTCAATTATTTACATACCTTTCAAGGCTTCTGTTTTCATTAAAGTTCGTTGAAGCTGCATTTCACAATCTTATTCTGAAAATCAGTGTAGAACGATATTTAATAAGAGACGTTATCACGCTCCGTCTAAGTAATTCCCTAGATAACAATTATTATTTAATAGCAAAATATCGTATCATGGCTATTTATCATGTGCATGCAGAAGGGACTATGATAAATTTTACAAAAAGATTTTTTATTTTTAAAATTTAAAAAATCTCTCATACTTCAAATTTTTAAAACTTCTTATGTTTTTGACGATCTCATTTTTTTAAATTCTTTTGTTTTTTCGTTTGTCTTATTCCATCAAATATTACAAGCATTTAAATCCGTTTGACATTTGTAATCCTGAAAATTAAAATCAAATTAAGAGAAAGAACGCTTATAAAACGTATCAAGTTTTCTCTTCATATCTCAAAAAATAATGGAGATGTTTGTTTTCTAAATCATACATTGCAACAGCTGAAAAAAAATCATAGCTTGACAAAGCTGCGAGCAAAACTTTTGCGTTGACTTTACGTCACTGTTTCAAAGATTGCTTAGAAAATTTGTATTATTTCAAATTTAACATTACTTTTTTTCTACAATTCTGGTTGAAAATAGTTTACTTAACTTGGAAACAAAATTTCATTTTTTTGCTCACATGTTTACAAACATTAAATATATTTTTCTTATCGGTGCTTTTTAGTGCTAGAAAAAATAAAAAAAAATTTAAATGGTACTTTAAGTAGTATTTACAAAACACTTATGGACACCCCTAAAATCGTTTTTGATATCAAAGATAAAAATTTGCACATTTGCAAACTGCGTAACTAGAGGTTACCCATATTTTTCTTGACCCACCCGTGTGCTCAAGCGCTGAAAATTATTAATAGAGTAAAAAATTGGAGATTTTAATGGAATGGTTATTTACTTTATCCATTTGAGGAGATTTAATTCAAAGTCCGACCTAATAAAAGAGACTTTTTAAAATTGTTTTAGCTTGAAGGGCGTATTTTTATACCAATTCTACAAGAATTCAAATCGCGATTTGAAAATTGCAACAAAACAATTATTGCTACAGCAAGTTTGCATTCACGAAATTATCTATTTTTAAATTTGGAACATTTATTGCCATTCGCCAAATTTTATGAATGTGACTGTGACATTTTGAAATCAGAATAGTTATTTACAGTCGCGTGTGGTAACTTACATTTTACAGCGCGAAATCAGTTTGAAGCACGACGGCGTAGCCGGAGTGCTTTAATGATTGAGCGCTGTAAAATGGTTAACGCACAAGAGTTGTATTAAACTTTTTGGCCGAAAAATTTTAATTTAAATAATTGGATTTTTCAAAATTTATGAGAACTGTGACATCTGACATTTTTAAATTTCATCATCTGTCAATTCTGTCAATTTTGTAGTTGGTGCACAAAAAGTACACAAGATGGCGCTGTATAAAAAACGTTTTAATATTACTTTAAAAATAGAAATATTGTCTTAATTGTGATAATAATTTAGGTAGATTCCACTTTGGTGATCAATCTTCATTATGGTAAAGTGATTTTAATTTATAAACGCATGTGAAGAGCAGACGATTTGGGCAATTTTTACAGCACGGCGTGTGTAAACGTCCAGGGCGCTGGCAAATCTAGTGTTTCCGAAGATGTCAATTGAATGTTAATTTGACGTTGACAATTCATGAGGCCAAAAATTAATATTTTCCGAACACTATAGCAACATTTGAGTCGGAAACTAAAACGAAAATAAGGAGTATATTGGATTTTTTGGACCTCCTTGAAAAGTATGTTTTCTGAAACATATAAACTTACTGTGATTGCTGTTACAATACCAGTTTCTAGCGCGAGTTGCGAACGAACATTTTTGACATTAAAACAAATAAAGACTTACATTCGTAAATCCATGGGAAGTGATAGACTCAGTGATTTAGCTGTTATTAACATAGAAATTGTAACTGCAAAAAATTTGAAATCTGTAAAAATAATAAACACTTTCGATAGTGTGCATAATAATCGTCGTATTTTACTTCATTGAAAATTGAAAAATTTTATTGTTTTCAAATGTTTGTAAAAAGGTTTTTAATTATAAAAGCATAATATTTTCCTATCGTGTGATCAATATTTTTTGTAATCGAGTCAGCCTTGCAAATTAAATTGTGGATATGTCTTTGATAGATTGGTACTGACAGCTGTCAAATGGTTGTAAACTGCAATGCCAAAAGTGAGCAACTAGCGAATCTACGTTGAAAGTGTTCTTCCATCCTGTGTTTAACACCTTCTAGATTTCCTTTTGATCTTCTTTTGTCGCTTAATTTATCTACTTTCATAGATTCGGTTGCCAAGTTTGATACCAGATCGCTAGTATGAATTGTCGATAGACATATGGATTCATTTTCATCGATGACTCGATTACAAACAATATTGATCACACTAAAGAATTTTGTGGAAATATACAGCAATTCAAATTCTTTTCAACATAACTGTAATGAAAATATTTTAGTTTTTATTTTAAATTTAATGCAAATTAATTTTGAAATTTGAGAAAAAACCCTATTTATCAAGTTAGTTTTCAAAATCATGGAAGAGCCGTTGCAAACTATGTTTACTCCAAATTTACACATGTCATTTCATTCATTCGTACAAGGTGTTTATAAATGTTTTCCTAATTTGTATCTTAAACATTCCCAAGTTGCTATGGAAACAAAGCTATTCTAACATTCCGTATCGAAATGGATATTCTAGCACTGAAAACGAATGCGAAAATAGCGAAAATAGCTCTGTTACAAGAACAAATTAGGAAAAATAATATAAAAACCTCGTTCATAAGGCCATTTAGGCACTCATCTATGGCTTTGCCGCTCGTTTTATAAACTTGGATTCGTGCCTAAAAAATTGCCTTATGAAACTCGGTGTTTTAATATACTATTCTAGCATCAAGGGGGGCTTTGGAATTTCTGTCATGCGCTATTTGGCCGCTTTGTTTTCATAGTAAATATAACTATGTTGACAATTATTTCAAATGTCACTTTACGTCTACGACTTTTCAATTACGGTTTTATGTCAAAATTTTAGATTTTCAGGCTTCCAACCACAACTTGAACAGTTTGTTTACAAAACTATCTTTGTTCAATGATTGAGGTTGACTACAAATGTCAGTTGAAAAATCTAAACCTATACAGGGTGTGAGGTAACGTTACGGCCATAGACTAATGGGTAATTAGGGAAGGCAAACTGTCTCGGAATCCGCAATTAATTTAAGTTTTTTCGTTTTAGTTAAAAAGCTACAAGGTTTTAAAGTTGACCAATAGAATAGCTTCAAATAATTTTTCAATTTTATAGAAATCCAAGTAGCTTTCAGACCAAACGAATAATTTGTCACTTTCCCGTCATATTTGAAGTTTTAAATCAGTGGCGTCAATAAAAGGGAAAAACAATAACGCAATTTTATTCAAAAAACAGACAATAAAGCAACACTACAATAGATGTTCAAAATGGCCACCATCTTGTTGAACACATAATTGTAAACGACGCAACAATGTTTCCTTTATTGTACCCAACACATTTTTGTTTGGACGAACTTGATTTGTGATGTCCACAAAATTGGAACAAGTACGCCACTGATAAAAAATAGAAACTGTCAGTTTGACGTCAAACAAAAAATTTCCTTCAGTAACCTTATGCAAATTGTTCCCTGATTGGTCACATTCAAAGCCTTCCAGCTCTTAAACGGTTCAAGAAAACGCGAAAAAAACTTCGAAACATTACTTTTCACGGTTGCCTCCATCACCCCTTTTTCTATGGCCGTAACGCTACCTTACACCCTGTATTAGTAACGAGCGGCAAATTTATTTGACATTTCATTGCCACCCTTGATGCTAGAAACATTTATATTCACCTTGTATAAAGGTCACTTTGGATTATCACGGATATGTTTCACTTTTTGATCAAAACAAATCGTTAATTAACATCGCAAAAGCGACAATTTTACCAAATAAGTCTTTCGTTACGACCTAAAGCGAATTAATGGATCTATGACATTTGTGACACAACTCGTTAAAATAGAATTTTGGTTCAAATTTTTAACACAATTTGCATAAAGTCTAAAATGACAACCAACATATTTTTTTAACGCACAAAAATACATTAGCGATTGTTTCCACAAACACAAATAGGTAGAAATTACATTTTTGAGAGGCCGCGACGCCAAAACTATAAGTGATCAAAATAGTTATTTGTGTACCAAGGCGAAAAAGTGTATTTTCTTGGCTGAGTATTTTTTTAATGACCGAGGAGATAGACGAGGCCAGAACGAAGGCGAGGGCAAATTGGCAGTTTTTGGCCGTGATACACACAAGGTATTTTAGGCGACATCATTAAATTTATAAGTAAATTAATTTTTATTTATGATTTATAATAATTAAATAATGGTAAAGATTTATGAATTCTTCAGAATAGTTTATATTTTCTTTATTTACATTTGCAATTTCGGCATGTGTAGCTTCACAATTTGTATAAACCAATATTTGTATAAAGTTTGATGTGCTTTTTGATGTTCCTGCAGGAGCACTTTCGTCACTGCTAGACATTTTTATCTGCAATAATTCAACAGATCTTTTGCACTTTAGAGCGGTTTGTCGATTTGATTTTACCCAAATAATTATAAAATTGGGGGTAATGAGCATCATTTAACGTCCGCATTTGAGAACTGAAAATTGAGTTTTTTGTTAAGATTAGGAATTCTAGAGCTTAGTCAACTATAAGCATATGTAGATTTTCACAATTGTGTCTTCAAAATTAAAGACGATTTTGGAGGTGACCACAAGTGTAGCCGGACCCTGTATATGGGTTGTTCCATTTCAAATAAGCAAGTTGACTACTACTTGGTAGTTTTTTGTTTCAAAAATTTCAAACTCTTAATGTTTGTAGTTTTTGAGAAAAATGTGGAATAAAAACATTGATGACCACCTGTATATGCAGAAAACTTGTTATCGTAATTATTTGATTGCTCGAATTGTTTATTACTCTGTGCTTTCTTATTGGTTTACATGTTTTGCCCTTTACCAGAGAGTATAATAGACTTTAAACAATTCAATCATGTGAATAGTAGTCTGGTGTGTTACAAGTTCTAATGCTTCAGATAGTGCCGTTTGTTTACGAACAGCTTGCTGGCACTTGGCTCTTTGAGCTTGGCACAGAATCATTGTTTTTTTGGGTGTATTTAGTTTAGTTAGTTGTTTTAAATCCTCCTTTTTGCATTAGTTGAACTCCTAATATTTCGATCCAGACTGTTTGTATTCGGTGATGTCTTTAAATTAGTATTTAAATAATCCTTTCTCTCTATATCCTCACAGTTTCAATTCTTGCTCTATTAAAATAGCTTGTGGTGTCGTTCATCTTTTGTATTCCTTTAGATGCTCTTAAATTGTTTACATCACGTGGATACTTTCAATTCTTTGACGAATGGAAATTGAGGTTTCACCGATCTTTTAACTACTTACTGATTGCCACAATTACACCTCAGTTCTGCCTCCAATGTAAGAACGAACTTCTCCAGCTAAATGCGCAGCGGCATTATTATCAAGTTTTTAGTGGTTGCAAACATTTAATCCGCTCAAATTTATGTGCGACTGCATAATCAGCTTGGGGATACATTCCTGTCATCCTCACAGTACAGCGTTTTTGCGCAAGTGACCCCCGACACCACTTAAAGATTCCTACGGAACAGGCAAATAAAGGTTCAGCGAAGGTGGTGAAAATATTCGGGTAATAAAGAAAATATTCCAAGAATTTTTACGTAATTCACATTTGGACTACCCTCGTTTATCATTGGAATTCTTCAAACTATCTGGATTCTCTAGATTTTTCCTTGTATTAGTGTCGGTTCAAATCTTTTGGTTGTTTGGATCTTTTAGATGCGGATCTGTGGTGGTTTGTTCCAATTCTTCAATAAACTTGAGTTATTTAGATCTTATGTGGCTTGTCAATCATCTGGATTTTGATTTTTTTTGTGTTTGGTTTCTGATCATTGCAATACATAGATAAAAGATAGAAATCTTTATATAGGTATATCTATTCCAGAAGTGGATTTAACGGAGGACTCTTAGGTCGCCTCAACTAAGCTGTTCACCCTTACAAAAGTCAGTGTCAACGTAGACCAAAAGCATTAGAAACGAGTTTTTTAGGCAATTTAAAATTTAAAAATCTTGCTCAACGAATTCAAAAAAATACAGCTACTTCTATTGTAAAATTTTATTTATATATTTATGGATGAGGAGACTATACATATACCATAACATAGACATATGTAGACGAAGCAAGATAAATTCAAAGAAATTTTAAAAATATGTACTTACAAATGCAAGGCGGGTTTAAAGACAATCTAGAGAAAAATAGAGAAAATTTGAAGTATAGTTTGAGAGTTTATACAGAGAATTTATACAGAGAATTTTTTTTTCTTTTCCTTTTCTTGTAAAAGTTATAAGATTGTAAAGTTGACCAATCAGGACTCGAAAAATAATTAAATATCTGACTGGTTTGGTTTTGACCAAAATGATAGTGCCAAACAACTGTCACATTTGACATGATTAAGTCAGTGGCGGCAAAAATGTACTTGAAACTGAATATTTAATTCAAAAAATTAATCGTATAGGAAATTATAAAACCAATCAAATTGTCCTTTGTTCCGATCTAAACTAAGATGTAAACGCCGCAACAAGGAATAATTTATTCTAATCTCAAGACCATTGCGAAATTGTTCAACACACGTTGACACAAAATGTCCACGAAATGCTTTGATTTCTTAAATTTTCCGAATATCCAAATTGTGACATGATTGGTTACTTTTACATCCTTCTACTGCTTACAAGAATTGTTACAGACAAAAAATTCTTCGAGATTTTAATTACTACCAACTTCATAACATTGCTGTTACAGTTTCTTGCTTTACTTACCAAACACCTGTATACAGTAAATTCAGAGACCAATAAGAACCTAAAAAGAATTTTATAGAAAGTCTAAACAGACTCACGTCAATTTAAAAAAATTTCAAAAATAATTTATGCCCAATATAGAGAAAATAAATACATACTTCTATAAAATAATGAAAATTTGAGGAGTATCTGAAGAAAATCTACAGAATTTAAAGAATTAAACCAAAACCAAAATAAATTCAAAAAATCTTCAGAAATTACAGATAATCCATCATTGACTCTACAGACAATCTAAAAAAAAATTAAAAAGAAATTATAGAATATCCGGAAATTAATCAATTTAAATAAGATTTAAAAAAAAGTTATAGAATCCAAAAAAAATCGATAAATTATAAAAACCTAAAAAACCCATTTAGGATCTAGAAATTTTAAACAAATCTAAAATAATCGAAGAAAATACAAAGAGCGTATCTACATAGAAAATTTAAACTGAATTTAAATAATCAAGTCTTGAGAATTCAAGGACCTAAATTAATAAAGTAGTTATAAAATTCATGAGTTTATTAGAATAATGCGCATTAAACAATAATAAAAGCATCAAAATAGAATACTTATTCGAAAATCGAAAAATTATAGCAAATCGAAGAATTTTATGGAATTCATCAATATAAATTGTAAGAATAGCTAATTTAAGATAAGGCATTAAAAAGGCCATAGGGAATTCAAAAGAAACCTCTAGAATCCAAGCAGGATTTAAAGAGAATCATTGAAGAACCCAAATTTAAATAGTGTAGCTAAATTAGATGTGAATTTGAATAGTATCGACGAAAAATCGGATAAAAATATAAAAAGAAAATAATTAAAATTAAAAGAATCAATAATTTAATAAAATTATTCTAAGAAAAAAATTATAAAAATTAACAGAAGTTGTAGAAAATTTTGAAAATGGCTTAAAAATAGAAATTGAATTTGTGGATAAATCGAAGAGAATTTAAAGAAAATTTGACAATAATTTTGCAGAAATAATCTAAAAAATTTAGACAAGATCTTGAAAATATAAACAATATTTGAGGAAAATGTAAAGAATGGTACATCTAGAAAATCTATTAAAAATAAAAAGTGAAATTATATAAAGTGTCTATAATAAATCATCTAAAAGAATGATTGCAGATCAATAAAAATGTTAATTTTAAGATTTTGAAATATATAGAAGTTTATTCAGAATAAAGCATCTAAAAGAATTAAAAATATTCGAAAAAAAATTGTGAACTGTATCATCAGACAATGTCATAGATCACCGGAAAAATGTTAAAAAAAGCCATGTCTTCATGAGAGATAATATGATGGATTGAAGAGGCAAAGTTTGATGCGAAAATTAACGATTTCTGTGCAATAATTTTATGTTCAAATGAATTTGTTACCTAAAGAACATTTTGCGCAAAGCCATGGTGCAAAAAAAAATCGGAAAAATGTTGTAAAAAAATGCTTGAAAAAATTTGAATCAACAATCTCGATCAGTGTGGCATAGTTCACGTGAAACACTCGTTCATGAGTCGACCTGACTAACGCCAACAATACAACAGCACAACGTTACTATGGCTTTGCATATTGGAAATTTAAATTCTGGGGGGGTACAGTTCTGCAATGTTGCCATTTTCCTAATTTTCTTTTGCTCCTCCTGCGGAAATCGAGAGTCTGGAATTTTTTTTAACATTTTTTTGGTACTCTATGGGACCACCCAATGACCCTCTTTTAAGGTGGTGCGTCACTTTCCGGACATCCTGTATACTTTCAAAGTATCTTCTTTCTTTTCTTCTCTCTAATATCATTTTTAGTTAGTTTTTAAACTTCAAATATTCACCAGACGATGGTAGCAACGACATGACGTATTTTTTCCAAAGCCAGCTGCGAATGAAAATTTAATTTATTGCAGATACAAGTTTCATAAACTTTGAAGTTGGAAGACAACTAGACGTGATTTTAAGAATATTTAAACATGATTGTTCGAATAACTAAGCTTTCCTAAAGCTATTGTATTAACCAACATTCTCTTATTCCCGTGCTCTTAATTTATATTCATTTTACATTCATCAATCTTAAGTTGTCAACTTTACGTTCGAAATATAACGCAAATCTTATGCTCAGGCAATCAGTAATTTACGTGCACAATGACAAAAGTCATTTATTTACCAGCTAATTCCCATTCAGACGATCTATCCAAATTGCTCGTGCAGAAATATCAATGTTAATTATCGACGCCGAGATTAAAATGTCATTGACACGCATATATCACGCTCTTGTTCTCACTGATGACATTGTCCAATAATTCGAAACGTATAATACGAGGTTAGAGCAAACTGAGCACGGTAAACATGCCGCTGTAATTTTGTCAATTTTACGGGATCTTAAAATTGAAATTAGCTTTTTGATCAATTTAAAGTCAACCGTTGTCGATTGTGCGAAGAGCATGACCGAACTACAACGGATTTAATTTAACTGCAAATAAAAATTTGGGCGTTGACAACAGCTGTATCTACCCTTCTATTAATGATAAGGACAAAGGGCAAAGGGTTGAGAATTACGGACTGGGAATTTTAATTGCTTGCCATTGCTATCTTTGTTACTGTTATAGTTAGAGATTTGGCTAAATTAGCGAAATAGTGGAAACTTTACATCACGTCTTAAGATTTTCACTATTATACTGTTGGTTTTCAGAAGAATTTTAATTAAATAAATATTTATTTTTTGAGGAAACACACTTTATTTTAAAGCCTGCAAATGGCTTCATGTCACAAACTGAAGAAGCGCACTTTTAAAGATTAATATAAAGAAGGAATTAAACAAATATGTACCGTTTTCATTAAAGGGCGCACCAGAAATAATATTTCTGAAACTGAGAATAATTTCATATTCTCTTACTCCACCTTTCTCGCCCCGTTAACAAACTTAAACGAGATTACCGCTTTGTGGACCTTCGCGTTAAAGGAAATTTTACTAAAAATAAAGCGTTACGAACATTTTGACATTTTACTGAGTTTGCAAAGTTTTATACTCCGTAAATTAAGTATTGTAGACAGAAAGTGTTTTACATACAATGTGATCAGAAAGAGATTAATCGTAAATTCACTTGAAACTTCATCGCTACTGCGTAATTTTTGGCACCAAAGTTAAAATAGAGGTAACTACATAATACAAAGATCTACTAATCAATTTCAGATATTCCTGACTTTATTCTAAAAAATTAAATAAACAAGTTTGACTAATTGTGAATGATGAATTGTTTAGATTTCACGAATATTCTCCTACACTAAAGCAGTTTTAAGTTGCAAATTTCTTGGAGTATTAAAAATGTTGTATTTACACTAAAATTTGTAAAAAAAACTATTACATTAAACATCAAAATGCAATACAAGATATTAATTAGCCCGGCGCATCCACCATTTGTAAATACGTTTAAATTTTAAAAAATATTTGTAACTCCATGTGTGTATAACAAACATGTACAAAAATGTTGCCACAGAATCTTGTATTTGGTATCTTTTAAACTTAACATAAATTTTCCAAAATTACAGGCTCTTAATAAATAAATAAATTAACGATGTTCTCGATTTTGATTTATTCTGAATATTACAATTATTTTTAAAAAGTGTTTTTTTTGAAGACTTTGTAATTTAGTACAAACAGATATGTTTCTAAAATTGTATTGTCCTAGACTTCAATCTACTAGAATTACAAATTCCAAATTGAAAGTTTCGAATCATCTTGAAATTAAAAATTTCTCAAATTTGTTCTCATTTAACACAATTTAACAATTTAACACAGTTAATAAATGAGTTAAAAGTTTACCCTAACATACCTAAATTGGCTGCTTTTTGTTCAAACATTATCAGAATTACAAACTTCAATTGGAAATACATAATAAAAAATTTTGGTGTGATCTAAAAACGAACATTTTTTAAATTTATTATTTTTCTTTCAAAATTTTGTTATTTGGTACAACTGATAAGCGCTATTGTAACTTTTTTTTTCAAATTTGATTTTCCTAAGTTTACAAATTATGTACAGGTCCAAATTTTTTAATAATATTTTTTTTTCAAAAATTTGCCGTTTAATACAGCTGATGAGGAAGTTAGAAGTAATATTTTTCCAAAATTCATTTCTCTAACCAAAAATTTTTCAAATTTGTTATTTTTGCTTTAAAATTTGATACACCTGCAAAATGCAATTTGGCAAAATTGATAAACGAGTTACAAGTAAATTTTTTTTAGCTTTAAATCTACTGAAATTACAAGTTCCAATTAAAAAAGTAGCTGAACTTGAAGAACATTTTTTTCTAAAATTTAACAAGCTAATCAACTATTCATTTTTCTCAATTTCACTTGGACAGCGCTAAAACTAATAGAATTACAAAATGAAGTTGAAGTTAAATTAACGAAATTACATTCTCTAATTAAAAAAATTTGGATTATCATAGAACCGAAAATGTTGGAAATTTTTGATTCCGTTTTAAAATTTTAAAATTTTTCTTTGAAAGTTTCTTATTCGGTATAATTGATACGTTATACGTGAAGATTTCACTTTTGCATCAATATTAACACAAATACACACTAAACATATTACTTAAAAAGTTTCGACATTTTTGGTTTGTTGTGACACTGAAAGATGTTTTTTTTTTCAAAGATTTTTGATGAACAAGTCAGAAGTAATATCTTTCAGAACTAATTTCTCAAGTCTTAAAATTATTGAAACTTATCTATTTTACTCAAAATGTTTGTGATTTGATACAGTAGATATCAGTCGATAAACGCCTGAAAAATAATATCTTTCCAGAATTTCATACCTTTTGCATGAAAGAGCTACCAGAATTAGGAGATCAGACTGAAAATGTTGCAAAATTTTAAATTAACCTGAAATTGAAAATTTTTAAAATTTGAATGCATGTATTTCATGATTTGACACTTTAGTAAACTTAGCAAAACCAGTAATAGACTTAAATTTTATAATTTGAAGCACTCGAATTACCAGAATTACAGACTCCAATTAAAAATTGTAACTTTTTGATGCATCCTAAAACTGAAAATATAGATTTTTTTTGATAAATTTTGTCGATTTTGCCCCGTTGAGAAAATCGAAAAAGTTTACTTTAAGTAAAGTTTTCTTTATGTAATCGCCATAAGATAGACAACAACAAAGGTAAAACTTAAATTGGTACTGAAATCTTAACAGCCGCAACCCAACACTGGCTGCTATAACATTTAATTACTTCTTGGTGTAAGATGTAAATAAAACGCACTATCATCAGTTTCAACAAAATTATTATCTCGAAACAAACCGCAGATAACATAAAATTATCTTGAAGCGAAATATTTTATTATTTTAGCTCAAAAATTTATCAAAACCCGGAGATTGCGTAATTCTTACGTTAACGTTTACTGCCGTCACGCTGCGCCGTCATAAACCAGATTCCACAAATAAAATGCTTCCATTATCCCGCCTATTTAATAATAGAGCCAAAATTTTGTTTCCCAAACGAGGAACGTACACATATAAGGTGTGTAGAATAAATCACGTCCGTAATTTTATTGTTCCTGCTGTAAACTAGGTGTTGTAAAAGCGGATTTGGCAATGTCTATTTTGTTTTCTAAATAGAATCTAAAGCTGGGTAATCACATTGCGCTACCAACTTACCTGTTTCGGTAATGACTTCGTATACTCCTATATCTTGTTGTCCTAGATTCATCTTTCCAGGGAACGTTAGTGCCTCCAACTTACAGGAGCATGGCCATGAAGAAAGTCAGTGAATCATTCAGAACGTCTTATTCCGATTTCACTGCGGAGGAAATCGCTCTGTTTCGAAGGCTCTATTAAAATTATTTTCTTCGAATGTGTGTGGGATGCATAAAATGCTATCTCGTTGAGGATATATTATTTATAATGTATAAGACAAGTTATTAAGGCAATTTTACATCGAATTTTTGCGTTTTGTTTGCTGGGACCTAATTTTTTTTATTTATATGTTATATGTATTTTAAAATTAGCACTACATTACTTAATAAAAATTTATGGGTGACAGCGGCCAACAAATGCGCTGCATGTTTCTGTTCCACATTGCAATTTATAGGCGTTTATTAAACCAAAAAGCGTTAATTTTGACATACTACAGGTGTGCAGAGTATTACACAGGTGCTTAATTATTTTTTTTTATTTTGTTATACAGTTTAGAGCCCCATTCAAAAAATGCACTGCTTCAGGCAGAATTTCATTAGACAGCTTAACGGTCTCTTATTTCTTTAATAAAATGGTATCAAATAAAAAAAGCTAATGATCTGAGCTTATCATAACATAACTGTTTTGTTTACCCATAAGGTTACACCAGTAGAAACAATAACTTTATATAACAGCCTGTATATACCTCTTCCATTACTCACTACTAGATATGGACTTTTGAAGTTGTAAAGCAGTCACTAGACTAGACAATTAATTTTTTCTTTATAAAACATAGAAATTTAGTATATTAAAACACCGAGTTTCATAAGGAACATTTTAAGGCGCAAGTTTTATAAAGGATGAGTGTCTTCAAGGCCTTATGAACGAGGTTTTGTTCTTATAACAGAGCTATTTTCGCAATTTCGGCGTTCGTTTTCAGTGCTATAATATCCCATTTCGATACGGAATGCTATAATAGCTTTGTTTCTATAGCAATTTGGGAATCTTTAAAATACAAATTAGGAAATAGTACATTATTACACGTATTTCATAAGACGAGTATTGTAGCACGAATGAGTTTTGACCACGACGAGCGCAGCGAAGAGTGGTCAAATAGAATGAGTGCTACAAGTCGTCTTATGAAATGAGTGTAATATACTATTTTTTTCTACTTTGCATTGTAAATAAATTTTAAAAATGCATTTGAAAGAAATTATAAGAAATTATTTCGATTAGGGATTTTTGAGAAGTTTTTTTGTCTTAACTCGATTATTTTTTGAGCTAGAAAATTTTTGTTTCGAAGTTTTGGTTTAGAATTGTAGCTTTTATAAACCTTTTTTTTCTGAGTCACGAGTTCTGGGACACCTGTATACAGTGGCTTTCAATTACTTTTTCCGGCGACGGCCTATACACATTATTTATAAAATTTGAAAAAGTACGTAATTCTGAAACAAAACAAAAATTATTTGACATTATCTTGTATTTTCAATTAAAAATTGATCTAAAATAAAAAACTGTAAAAATCTATTACCCACATTATTTGTCAATTATCCGTCGAGATGTTAAGAATGGATATTCTGCTGTGTTTCGAAATTAACTTTACATTTATTGCAAAGAAAATTTATTGGATCAATTCTTGGTGTTGACAAATTATTAAAATTACAATTTTTTTTTTCCAAACACCAAATTTTTACAAAAAATGCTGACGCGTGTTTCGATAGCAATGCTATCATCATCAGAGCGATGATTAAACTAAAAACTAACAAATAATTCGTCCTTATATACTAAAAACTTGTCGACGCGCACCCTTTGGCGCAGGTATAAGCGAGTAGAGGGAGGAGGAGGGGATGGGGCCGTTGTCTGAGTTCATTATTACATTTTTGTTCCTAAATATTTCTAGACTTTCATAAATGTCTAGAAATTTACAATTATTTACATTTTTAATTAAACGAAGACAACTTTTTTCATCAATGTGGTTGTGATGGTTCTTTTTATCTCCTTTTTGGGCCGGTCGAATTTTGAAGAGGATTGACACAAACTTTTGATGATATATATATTCTTTAAATCTACAGACTAACTTCGTGATCGACTAACTACTAACTACTGACTACTGAATATGGAATGTGGAATGCTGAATACTGAATGATTGATACTGAATGATTGCTGAATGATTGCTGAATGATTTTTGAATACTGTTGGGGGTACAATTATATAGGTTCTCTTATCACTTAGACCCATGGACCTTCGTCATGCAAAGCATACATAATTAGCCATAATGATCAGTGATGGGTCCATGAATCATCGGTGGGATCATAACATGGTGGTCATTGTCAAAAACATGTTGGGCAACGCTTGATTTTTCAAACCTTCCAAATTTGAGATGAGCTTAATGCTCTTTGAACCTTTTTAAAATTGACCTTCTTGTTTGTCCAATATATTTCTGATCACAATCTTTACATTTAATTTCATAAATCCCCGACTTTTCTGTTGTTCCTACTCGGTCTTTAGGATTACCAAGGAGACTTTGGAGGCTTGGACCCGAAGTAAAAACTACTTTGAGATTCAAACCCTGGAAAATTCTTTCCAGTCCCTTTGTCACTGAAGGTGAATAAGGGATGGTGACAAAAGAAGTCTTCTCAGGTGTTTTCTGAAAAGTAGAACATTCATTGGCCAATTTCTTAAATCTAAATTTTTTAACAATTTTTTTCAATTTCAACTAAGTTGGAATCGAAACCGTTACATCGAGCAGCATCTTTAATTAATTTTAATTCCATTGTGAATCTGAATTTGTTTAATGGAAAATTCAAAAGCCTGTAAACAAGAAAAAAGAAGATCTTCTCTCATAAGAAGAAACTTCAAAACCTCAAAACACAAATTTCAAGAAAAAGTTTTCCTATGAAGGCCATTGATATTGTTGAAAATCATTCATCTCAAGTATTTAATGAAAATGAAATCAATTTGCTGAACAAGGGTTTGAAATTTAGTTTGCCACCTGCTAGATCAAATGTCGAGGAAGTTATTGCCGGAATAGAATCATCTATCCACCGGTTTAATGAACCGATTAAACATTTTGTCAGGGAGGCGTGCAGACAAAAAATTTCTCGTAATTTAACCCAGTCAAAGTGTAGAGTCCAGAATTCAAACCTCCAAATCATCAAATCCTTGAGACAGAAAGATTGTTTTTATGTTAAGGCTGATAAAGATAATAAGGTTGTTATTTTAGACAAAAAGGATTTTTATGAAAGGGTGAACAACCTAATCACTAATGGTCCTTACCAGTCATTAAAGAAAAATCCATTGCCCAAAATGATCAGAGAAGTCACTAACACTTTGAATAAATGTAACAACCTTATCACCTTTAAAAAATAAAGATAAAGACAAATATTTGTCACCTAAACTATCTTAAAACAATTTAAATTCTTAATGCTTCAGATATAAAGTTTAAAATTTTGAAATGATTATCCTAAAAGCTACCTACGTTCAGTTTGAATAAAAGAGAAAAATCTTGTTTCAGACAAATTTAGGATTTTGTGTGTTTATGGAAAAGCTTCAGTTGCAAACTATCCCTTCGACTACAAAATTTATTTATGGTACTTTACCCGCACTTCTACCTAGACAGACCTCTATGGTACAGAGAAAAGAGATGTCAATGCCAGCCAAGAATAACATGTTTCGAATATGAAATTTTCGATACACGATTTCTCGAAAACTATTAACTTTGAAAAAAATCTGTTTGGTCGACATTATGTAAAATTAGTCTACGCATGTGGAATGCTAAAAATTATTTCGCTTTCAGTCAAGTTTTCCTATTTAATTAATCAAAAAATCATTAAAGGATCATTTTACAAAAATTATATAGCATTCAACATGGTGCACGTTTAACAGATTCATATGCAAAAAACAGAAAGCAATTTTTCCTAATTTGTATCTTAAACATTCCCAAGTTGCTATGGAAACAAAGCTATTCTAACATTCCGTATCGAAATGGATATTCTAGCACTGAAAACGAATTGGAAAATAGCGAAAATAGCTCTGTTACAAGAACAAATTAGGAAAAATAATATAAAAACCTCGTTCATAAGGCCATTTAGGCTCTCATCCATTATAAAACTCGCGGCTTTGCCGCTCGTTTTATAAACTTGGATTCGTGCCTAAAAAATTGCCTTATGAAACTCGGTGTTTTAATATACTATACTCAAATAGTTTTCGAGTAATCGTGTTTGGAAAAATACATTGAATTTTTCCTGTACTGAAATTTGTTCGAGATCCCATTAAGACCAAAAAACATGCTAGCCTTTTGAGAAGCATAATTTTTTCATTATCATTTTGTAAGACGATTAAATAGTAAATTTATCTAAAGTATGCAATACAATAATAGAAAATCCTATTTGATGCATCTAAATATGTGGTACTTAAACTTTACTCAATGTTCAAGTAGGTATAATAAACACGGATATTTAAACTCCATATACTTATGCCTCTTTGAATAGAGTAGTTGCATACGTATATCCTATCAATGTTTAATGAAATTGAAGTGAGTGAAGCGTAGCGAAAGATAAGAAAGAAAATGACGATAGGCGTCAATGTTGCTTCTTTCGTTTTATGAAAAGATAGAGCCATACTTTTTTTTCATTAGTAGTTTTAATTACTTCATATACTTAGCTACAAATTTTTGCTGAAACTGATCATTACATACAAAGCAAATAGCTTGTTTTATACATTAGAAATGCGGAACAATTGTAGATAAAACGTTGTAAGGTACACGTTTAAAAAGTCTTTACATAGCATTTGACAATTTTAAAACACTCGTAAACATTTGTTTGAAACCACTCTTTTTTTTTAAACTCATATCTTAAATAACCATTTTTACTATTGACAACTATTACCGCACTAGTGCGTTATACCCATTATCCCAACATTTAAAAAATTATGTAATATGGCACATTATAGATTGAAAGTAGATAAACATAATTAAATTTTCACAGTTTTACAGCTTTTGCATGGAGAAAAAGCAGAAAGCGCGTACAGAATTCCAATTAAATTATTCCAGTTCTTAGCTCGATTTGATTTGATATCTATTTTCTATTTGAAAGTGCCTAAACCCAGTCAGTTTGTAGAGTTTATCTTACAATAATAATAGGTACGCAATTTTTCTATAAAAATCGTATTTTCCGGAATCTGTGTAATGTATTCAAATCAATATTATATTATGCATATCCAAACCGTATTTTCACCACTGATCCTTACACTGACTATAATAAAGATTTATTTGCATAACCAATTCACCATGTTGCAATCCGCATGGACTGTAAAGTGTTGAGTAAATAACTAAACAGAGAAGAGAACCGCACATCTGTCGGTTGAGGATCGGCCCGGGAGTTGTTAACGGGCTCAGGAATACATAGACCTGTGGCTAACCTGCGCTCGTCACCAATTAACTACAAAATGACTGCCTGGGTTTTATTGCTAAATGCGCCCAATTGCCGTGCCTAATCAGTTTAGGAATTATACAACATCTCGGGCCTCGGCGGGATCTTTATTACTGACGTGCTCGACACTGGATCCCCTTTCTACCTACTAAAACAACAAAACATCTTCATGAACTTCTTAGCAATGATGTTTGCCTTGGCGAACACAATAAAGCATTTCTTTCAAAACTAGCATCGACGAAAAGGATTCTGCTTGGAATTCAGGACGTCGATATGACACTTTTAAAATTCTTCACGTGTACGAGTTGGATATATGTACTTCTCTGAGTTGGAAAACTTTAATTCATTTACTTTTTGAAAATGCTATTTACTTTTTTCTACGACACAGTTCTCCCATTTAATTTATTAAAGATTAAGAAATATTGCATTTTATCTTTATTGATATTCCACTTATAAATAATGCAAGTATTGTAGCCAGCAGAGATGTTTCGTTTTCTCCAAGTTCGTTGTAATGAAGAAAATTTGAGTATGTAGTAAACAGAGCTTACAATATAAAACTAGTTTCAATAAGCACAACAGATTAGCATTCATTGTTTGCTCAGAGTCTCAGTCCTGCAGCACAAACAAAATAGAGGATTTATTTTAAAGGTTTAAAAAAAATCATATCTATTATTCACATTAACAATACAATAATTAAGAAATGTTTCCAATTAAGATAAGAATTGTCTAATTAATCAAATTCTTAGATCTTGCTATACATATTACATAGATCCCTTAACTCTTTTAATTAAAAAAGGGCCTTGGAACTTTGAACTTAATCAGCGTAAATTCATTGCACCTTTATAAAGATTCTTTGTCAACGTGCAACAACATACCTACAGCAAAAAAATGTCCAAATATAGTTTATCTCAAATTGTTATAAACTGCAGCTCATTAGTATCAGTTTACACTTTTGTATAAATTTTCGAACATACTAAGGTATAAATTAAGCTTTCTTTATGGAGAAAATTAGCGTGAATGAACAGTTTGATTAGCTTCTGCGCCTGCCACAGTTGCGTCAAGGTCAAACGCTTTTACTGCCAACTGTTATCGATAATAATTGCTCAGGGCGGCTTTCAATTTAGCTTTTTAATAAGTGAACTTATAGTAATGAGCTCTAGGCTATATTAACATTAAAAATGCAAGTGGCATAAAACATGGATTTTGACGCTCGCGCTCTAATTTTAGAAAACGGCTTCCTTGACGAGTTTTCTGAGAGACAACCGCGCTAGACTCTCTTCTAAAACGTGTGTTGTATACATTATTTTTCTACTGCGGCATTATTTTAACGTTAATTAATATTGAAAAGAAACACTCTGATCATTATTAGTGATCGTGTGAAGATAAGTCAAGACAAGTATCCCAGGCTGTCTGAAAACCGTGTTTTTTTTATTACCATTTTTATGTTGAGACATTATTTTAACGTTTTTTAGGAAAACAGTTTAAAGTTTCCATTTAAGGACACTTTCCTAGACCGGTCAAGTTAGTGAAACCGTCATTCAACTGTCATCAAATGACGTTTATTCTTGGATGAATATTATACTTTTGACAAGCTTACTTGCTTGATAGGTGAACCAACTTACGAAACTGTGATTTAAGTAGAATTTTAAAAGATTACAAACAATTAAAAAACAATGTTGTAATGTAACTTTTAAAGCACAACATAAAAAACATTTTTTATACTCATCGCTTGTTTTTCGATGTTTTGCGCACGTTTTTCAGTACGCGACGCAGTGTTTCGCGGTTGAGTAGGCCTAGTCGACCGCAAAACAAAACAAAAAACAATCGTGCCTTGACATCGTGTTTCACAGTGTCAATACAGAACTTAATATTGGAAGGGTGAACCAAATAAGCGATTTCGACATTGGGGCACATAAATTTGAATATTTCACAATAACAAAATTACTAATATAAAAAATGGTTGCTAAGTTACTAAATAACTATTTTATTTAATTTCTCGTTTTATTTCTGGACACAAAAACTTGAGCAGTTTGTCTACCCCTTTGTTTGCCTCCTTAGTGACTTAAAAGTACCATGTAAAAAAAGCATACAAATCATGGCAACCGCATGACAATTCTGTCTAAAAATTTTGTAAAATCTAAAAAAAATAATTAAAAATATATTCGTATAAAAAATGTTATACAATCCTCGTGCGCGAAGCTTGTTCGTGCATTCACGTAAATAAAACACTCGCTCCTTTCAGTCGCTCGTGCTTTAAATAAACGCTCATGCACGAACAGAAGCTTCGCACACTAGTATTGTAAAACTATTAATCCACAAACTAAATAAAAATTCTATTTTGCTATTTTGAAACCATGGTAATGATAACGCCTTGCTGCTCTTTCCATCCAAGAAACTTTTGATACGTTTTTTTATAAGCATCTCGACTCTTTAATGGAAGCAAGTTTTCCATTATTTCTTCGGAATCTTGCATGATTTTTGAACTTTTGGATGAATTTTTGATAATTTTAGCTTGTTTGAAACAAACAAACATCGTCGCCAGAGTCACTGCACATGCACACTTGATTATTGTAGACGAATTTTTACGCTCATAAAATTTTTATTTGGTAGCTGCCAGTTCTGACGTTTCTCGAATGTAAACTTTGAATCACTACTTTTGGTGGTCAAAACTGAATAAAAATTGAATAAAAGTTTGTATTACACTCGCGCCTAAAATGAATGTTTAACTTGCAGTCATTAAAACGGACTAGACTTTGGCTCTTGCGTTTTAAAGTAACAGCTTGTTAAACTTTCATTTTAGACGCTTGTATAATAAATGACTATTATGTATAATGAACTCAATCACTGCTTGCGCAATAAAAAAATAAATTGTGCATTTTATAACACTTATTACTTAATTAAAGCTGAAAAGGAGATACATTAATTAACTTATTTATCATTTTGATGATATTTAATGTCAAAAAAATTCCTGAAACCAAGTTGTAAGTATACTTGCCGTGACTGGTCGTAGATAAAAGAGTTTGGTTATCACATTGTAATCAAAATTAATGTAGTATACAGGTGAGGCTAATTGACTTTTATCTTCCATGTCGTCGTCGAGGAGCATAATGCTCTTGATGCATAAATAAGTGTTAACCAACACTTATTAATAAATGGTTGGTTGCCTTCAAGTTTTTAAGTAAAGGAAGCAGTTTATTATAAAACTCTCAACTTAAAAGTCACGTCCTAAAAATGTTGAATTATAGATACGAGTAAGTGTAACTGTTATTAAAAAGTTTGTACACATCATCATAAGGATAAAATTAAAGTTGAATATTAGGTACTATATGAAACAAATTACTCATAATCCATAGCTTCATTTAGAATATTTGAATTGAAATATAAACTCATTTGCACATCTATGAAGTTGTTAAAACTTTCCTCCAAAATCATATGAATAATCTCAAATGACTCTCTTTCCAAAATTTACAGTTATTGATTATTGTCATCGGTGAAACCTCAACATATCTCTAAGTCACGTGATACAACTTAGGACGCTTGAGAGTCAATAGATCACTTTGAGTGTTGATGAGTGACAAAACGTCAATTTCCCAAGTTTACAATTTCTAAAAGATCGTCACAAAGAAATTTAAAATTTATATTGACATTTTTACTTTGGCGGGTGTATCTGCATTTTCATACACTCTCAAAGTGATGTTAGGATGTTCTCACCTAGACCACAAACACATTCTGGTTGGCACCTTATGTTGAATATTTTTCATATTTTCGCTAGATTTAAATTCCAGCAAGACCGTTGGACATTTTGTTGACATAAACGAGTACGAAAAGCCATCAAATACGAACTTTTGTACTCAAATCGAGCTTAAATTTTCATCACTTAATCTCAACACAATTAATGGAAAATTCAGTTGAATTCCTTAATATAGCGAATACACTCTATTCACTTTGAGTTCGATTTGATTCTCATTCTTGGAAGTCCTTTACGGCCTTTGTTGTGCTGCAGATTGAACTTTGCTCTAAATAACTTTTGCTTAGTATAAAAATCGGAAAATCTCGTTATAAATCTAAACTAATGCTTGCAACAAAATTAATATTCCGTCAACAATCGACCACATTTCCAAATTTTTCATCCCTTGCTCTACTGCGATTTAGTATTCCATGCTTGTTTACTGAATCGAATGCTTCGAATTATCCATCTGACCCTTATAACTCTTTTAATTCGAATATACAGCTGCTAATTTATTATTGTTAAATTTTAGATGTTGTTTTTTAGTTACTAGGTGGTCCATGCGCATTGGTAATATTTCTGGACGCGAAGAAAAATAACATACTTTTTCTCCTTTCCAATTTTTGACATGTTTGCTTCAATTTCACAAATTCTGAAGAGTTGCTATTTACTATACAGGGTGTTAGAGATTTGGCTTCCAAATTTAAAACAGAATAAAAACTGTATAGCATTTTTGGTTTTAAACAGTCATAAATGAACTTCTTATTTAAACGGTACCACGTTTTGTCAATTCAGTAAATGATTACTGATTTCTGATTACTGCTAGGGACCAAGAAAAAACTATCCGAAGGCAAGTACTTAATTAAACAAATATTGTATATAAGTGTGAATAAATTGTCATCTAATATATTTATAATATTATATCATATTTATTTTATTTTATTTTATTTTATTTTATTTTATTTTATTTTATTTTATTTTATTTTATTTTATTTTATTTTATTTTATTTTATTTTATTTTATTTTATTTTATTTTGACATCTTTACATCCCTCTTCATGTCGAGAAATGCGGAAATAAAAGAAATTATCTTGACTGACATATGAACACACAATCTAAACCCACGTATATGTAATTCGGGAAGCACATTCCTTTCGTAACCTAGTTAAGACCTTGGGAACATATGAATTAGAAGGTGAACTCAAATCCTCCATAGTATGATTTAATTATAGGATTCCTTTTGGTAAATGCATGCTTTCCCCAAATATTTTTCATAATTATGTCTATTTACCCACATGTTTAATTAAGTTTGAATTTAGTGCAGTTTTATTTAATTATTATTAAAATCGCAACATTTCTTCACACAATAAATATTTATTACGATTTTGATACAAAACAACATTTCTTAAATGTTATTTTTACGTTCGCATTGCGTACAATTTTTTTTCATCTGCAACAAATTGTAAATACTTACTACATACACGTTAAAATGAAATGAAAAGAATACTTATTCAGAGTTTTTTAGTTAAGATTTATTCTCGCATAGTTTCCAAGAATCTGTCTGAACTTGATCAATTTGAAGGTTTCTGACGTGGAATAACTTTCACTAAGGGTTGTTGAACGGACAGGTTCAAAATAGCGTTCTTCTCTACTTTATCGAAGCTTTCGAGCGTGGAATTTTCTATACAATTTAAATTTTTCGTCAATCAATGTTAGGTACTTTATATTAAGTTTATAAAAGAATGTAAGCAAATCTTTACCAACCAACTTAATAACCGCATTGGCAATTAACTAGTCTACTTAGAAATTTAGAGATGGCATTAAAAGCGTGCATTACGCTAACGTAACTTGATTACTAACGAATTAATTAGTTAGTAACACTAGTCAACAAGGTATGTATCGCTGAAGTGCACTCATGTTTGAAACAAAATTGTTCTTTGGCTCATCAGGTTTTTGAAAATTCTAACGTTAATAATTTTTGACTTATCCATATTTTCAAAAATTATTTGATTAAGTATGTCGTTAAAATGGCACAAATTTTGAAAAAAAAATATGACCAATTATAGTAGGTTCACCGAGATGAGTCAACGAGTCAACATGATCATTCAACTTCACGAAGCTGCAACTTATAATGCTGCAACGCATAATCGTGTATAAAAATATATCTCTTATATGATTAACTTAACCGTATTTTTCCTGTACAGACTTTTTTCTAGACACCAAATTTAAAGTGATTTTAAAACTATTGGAATTTCTGCGTAATGTCAAAAACAAAAACTGTCGTACAAGGTGTTTATAAATGTTTCTAGCATGAAGGGTGGCTATGAAATGTCAAAGAAATTTGTCGCTCATTACAAATGTGGGTGTCGATTTGTCAACTGACATTTGCAGTTAACCTCAAACATGAAGCAAAGTAAGTTTTGAGAAATAAACTGTTGCAGTTGTGGTTTAAAACCTGAAAATCGAAAACTTGGGCACAAAACTGTAACTAAAACGTCATTGAAGTAAGTAACATTATAAATATTTTTTAAGATAGTTATATTCAATATGAAAACAAAGCGGCAAAATAGTGTATGACAGGAATTCCAAAGCCACGCTTGATGCTAGAAACATTTATAAAAGCTTGTATTTGTCAAATTCTGGGAGCATTAGCAATAAACTTGTATTTGCCACTTTTAGTGCAGATTGACAGGTATTTTGATATAATTTTATGTTTTTTAGCATTATACAGGCTGTCTGAAAACTCGCGCCCCAGAAAGCAAGGGAGGGTGCCGACAGCAATACAGATGGTAAATTTTATTTTGTAGTAAAAAAATCGGGTATTTTACTTTTACTTATTTCTTTTTTTGAAAAATCCAAGTTAAAGAAAAAAAAGTTTTTTCACTACTAGCTTGAGAACATATTGTTATGTTGTCGATTTGTGAAATTAAATTTCTCTTCTACAAATAGAAATAAAAAAGCGTATTTTTTGTTGCCTATATTAGATAAAGAATTTAGCAACAAACCTCAAACATATGGCGTATGGTTGGTTTTAGATTAGAAACTTTATTTAACAGTTGTAAATGACGATTATTATACTTTAAGGTTCTCTGCCGCACCTTAACTTTGATTTCAAAGTAGAGCAGCAGCATATTTTTACTCACCTGAAATCTGCATTAAATAGTGATAAAGTGAGAGCAAATCATCAATGCGTCAAAAATAAACTTAAATTTATTAATTTAATTTATTTTTATTTTTGTCGCATTGATGATTTACCCTTTAGGTATTTACCCTATTTAAAATTTATTAATTTAATTTATTTTTGTGGATGTAAATGTGTTAGTGGTGAAAAAAGTATCTAAATTATAGAAAAATTTGAAATGATAACGGACGGGACACAATACAATACAGGGTGTACCCGAATAAAATGCAAAGATTTTAACCCCAATACCAAACCCCAATACCCCCAGTTGATAATAATTCTGAAAAAAAAATCGAAATTTGAATGGATTACCCGTTAAACGACGTTTATGGCATTGGATTCAATAATTTCCCAAAGACTGTACAAACCGCTCAAGCAAAAAACGTTTACGCTCACTTCTTATCACACTATAATTAAATTGGGCCTCGATTGGTTTTTAAGTTGACTTTCCGATTTGTTGTGAAAATCAAACTGAAATTTTAATTAGAAACGAAATAATAAAAAACATACCTGAAATTACGAAAAATGAACAAATGCTTTTCATTGGACAATCCAATTTAGTTTCATCCGTCTAGAGAACACTTTTAAAACTTTAGATTCATCACAACACTTTCAAGGAAACCAATGGCAAAGGATAAAAAAATCCAACTCGAAATAATTCAATTTTCCAAATTTTAAGTTTTTCCAAATTTCTAAATTTTAAGTTGTCTAACATTGCAAGCAAAATTACGAATTAGTTAGTCTTCGATTTGTATGTTTTTTGTAATGCACGGATAATCGAGGCACGGATAATCGAACGAAGACCCTTGCACGAATAATCAAAGTTCTACTGTAACTTTTGTCTCTTCGGTTTTCCAAAATTCCAGCTCAGATATTAATAATTTTGGAAACTGCCAGTTTTCAAGACTATTCCTTATTCCTCGTACATTGCACAAAACATTGTCAGCTTGTCGACAACCCGCAGCCACGTAAAAAAGAAAACTGATAGCGTTTTGTCGATTTAATGAATTATTTTACTTTTAATTTTGGTGGTTTCGGACACAAATCATTGTTGTACCGAAAGTGACAGTGTTTGAATATCAAGAAGTGGTTAATTTTTTGAGAAGATCCAGTTAACATGGTGTTGATTTACGAAGAGGTTGGCCAAAATGCTACTAGGGCTCAAAGCCTTTACATGGTGGAAAAATTGGACAATGTTATAGTGAAAATGTGTAATTGTGGGGGTCACTTTGAACACCTTTAATTTTATTCATAGACTGGTGAAGATTTATCAACACAAGAAATGTAGAATTTCCTGTTTTTCTTAGTCAAATTTGATTTTGTTTACTTATTTTCTGTTGTAGTTCATAAATTTTTCATAATAACGACGTGTCTAAAAATCGCGTTGACACCATTTGTTGTCCATAATTTACGAAATAATAATAAATTAATTTAAACACTCAAAGGAAAGTGAATTCAATAGATTAATTTTTTGAGCACTGCGTTTTTGCGGACTAGTTTAAAAGTCACTCATTTTTTGAAAAATATTTGAGAGTTTTGGAAAACCAAAGAAGAAAAAGTTGTTTGTTTTATCGAGATCTTCCACCAGTTTTATTTAATTTACTTATTTCTGTTACACCCTGTAAAATATGAGAATTCTTTTCTTAAAAAACGTATTCTATACACGACGATAACAATTATTTACATTGGAGCAACTAAAAGTAGGATTTTACGATTCGGTAGCATTATTGGCGCCATTTGCTAAAGAGCCGTTATATTGTCAAAATTTAAGATTTGATAACGCTTTTTTGCGGATAAACGATCTAAACCAAAATTAAAAATGTTCAACTGACAATTCATTGACATTTGCAATTTTCAAATCTTCTAGTAGTTGACGCCACAATCAAATTATTTTTATTTTAATCATAAATAATAATGACTTGTGTAATTCGATTTTAAGCTGAACTAATAGTTTATTATTATTTCCATATTTGTATGGTTTTACATTTGTTTAAATAATACTTTGATGTATCAGTTTTTGTTATCATAAACGTTACGTTCTTTCTAACTGCCGGCGAACGGCAAATGTACCTAATCTGATTTTTTTGCCGCACTGCTGAAGCTTTTTAACAATAACGCAAAAATTAGGTTACGGTTGGTTCATATAAGATTGGAAAGTCCGCTTTGCATTTCCATAGACCAAAAAAGATGGTTAAAGCGGGTCTTTATCATCTTGAATATTTTAAATTAATATACTTCTGCAATAAAACTATTTTTTATCCAAACGTCACAAAAAGTCAGTATATTTTAGTCGTTTTTAGACAGTAAAGTAAGCAATTTTGTTAGTAATGAAAAGCGTTCGTTGACATTGAAACACTTTTGCTGCCTAGGCAGAAAAAGTACATTTTGTGACGGTTACTATTTGAGACTTACATTTTGTGTGGCACTACACGAAACTTTGAAACTCTTTGAAACCAATATTTTTCACAGTAAATGTCATCATTGACAACTACATGCATAGCCATCCATGTTTTTAGTTCAATTTGCGTTCACTCATTGTCGGTCGTGGAATTGAATTTAACGTTTGGAGAAAAAGTAGTATTTGTTATTTGGCCGAAAAGTGGCTTTCCTGTCTCGCAATTTTGCATACGCTCGGCTACGCTACGCTTCGCCTCGCTCTGCAATTTAATTGCTCGACAAAAAGTACCACTTTTCTGTCGTATAACAAAATCTACTATTTTCTGGTTTTAAAAACAACATCAAAATAACAATTTTTGTTAAAAGTACCTAAATTACTTAAATTAGTCCTCGAAACTTTTTAGGTACGTGTTGTCTGTACAACATTTTAGTCAAATATCCCAAAAATACTTTTTAAGCTCTTACTATGATTGATGAATAATTGTTATTATTCCTCGAAAATAGTGCGCTTCAGAATTTAGTTACATACCAAGCCACCATAGTAATCAGATTATTTTAAATAAAAACAAAAAATTGACTTTTTTGAAATTGCAAAGAAAATTATATTAAATTTTCTTACAAACCTAATAATTTATTGATATTGATGATATTGATTTATTGATACCTATTAGATCAAATAAAGTTGTTTAACTGTTGTAATATTAGTTGGTTGTCATGGCTTCTTTTTGGAATTGAGTCCGAAAAAAAACATTTTGAGTCCTCAAGATAGCTATTTTTGGGAGCGTATTATTATAAATTAAATGGCCATGAAGGGATGAGATGTTTTAATTTTAAATGTTATTGACAAGTCTCTTATTACTATAGTAATTCTAATGGTAACAAGGTTTATTACATTTGCCTCCCCCTTAAAAAATAAAAAGTTATGTTGAAAAATTTTGAATTTGTTGAGTTGCAAAAGCTAAAATACACATGGATAAATAATTGATTGACTAAGATGTTGTGTATTCCAGCTACAAAAACCACCTATCTTTTCATCTCAATGTTTACAATATTTTTTGACTTGAATTGAACAATTACGGAAAGCAAGAGATAAATTGTCTTTTTCAATTTTTGTTGAGTGAAGGTCTCTCGTCGTGGTTCCAGATGCTGAAGTTGTTCCTCAGGAACAATGCATTCTGCACAGGAAACTCTTGACGAAAGGTCGGCTCAGCGATTTTGGTTGTTCTAAAGAAAAAGTTTTTAAGAATCTTACTTATCTCTGCATTAATGAATGAATGAAATGAACCTAATTGTTTTTTACTAAGACATGGGAGCGCCACCACTATTTGTGGAGACATTAGTTCCGCATCTGACCTAATTTAACCTAATTTATCTTTAGTTGACCTAATCTTACCTAACCTGCCACGTCTTAGCAAAATAATGTCCTGTACCACTATGTGGGGACTTTTGCCGCAAATTAAAATGAAATGTCCTTATTTGGTCCTGCCAGTGGTCGTGGGGACGCTTTAAGAAAAAAATTATGACATGACTGATGATGAATGATTAAATGACATCGTAATTGTTACTTAGCTTTTAAATGGGAGATCTTGAATGTTCAGAAGGGTCGAAAAACGTTGGTTCTTCAGTCGGGGTCACCAAAATATTATAAATTAAATGGCCATGAAGGGATGAGATGTTTTAGTTTTAAATGTTATTAACAAGACTCTTATTACTATAGTAATAGCAATGGTAACAAAATTGACTACATTTGCCTCCCCCTTAAAAAATAAAAAATTATACAACTACAAATTCGAACGATGGTATTTTTCAACCATCATTTTCTAATTATAATAATCAATATAAAACTCCACAAAACTCCACAAAAAAGAATTTTGTATGTAATTTCTAAGTGGTTTTTGGTAATTACTCCTATAATTTTGTGGAGTTTTATATTGATTATTATAATTAGAAAATGATGGTTGAAAAATACCATCGTTCGAATTTGTAGTTGTATAATTTTTAATTTTATCTAAACGAACAGCCAAATCCATTAAGGTCATTTGACCAGATTTTACTTGATCTATCATTGTCAAATAATACGGTTTTAAATAAGAAGGCAATTTAGCAAAAAATAAACCCTGTAATAAAGAATCCGGAATATTAATATCAAAGGTTATATTTTTTAACATATCGTAACAATTATCATTAAATTTAACTTTATTCATTAAATCGTCAATTCTGCTAAAACTATCCTGATTATATAAAGAATATAAATGCGTTTTTAATGAATCAAAAAGATTCCTACGTTGATTGCGATTTAAAATAAACAATGATATTTTGTCATTTACCTCTGGAGGTAAATTTGCTAATGTAATATTATATTTATCATTTTGATTGATAATATTATAATAAGAAAAATAATTGTCTAAATTATGAAAATATAAAAGAAGATCTGTAGTAAATGTGGGAAAAGGATAATGTGGTCGTAAGTGATTTTCCATTATAAAAATATAAATTAATAAATATAATCAAAGGAAAACTTGGCTTTGGAAAACTTCCGGGTTGTAACTTGTAGATATGATGATCTCAGATCTTCAAATCAAGGAATGGTCCAACACGGTGGTTTTTCACTATTCTGGATTAACGTCGGGGTCACCAAAATATTATAATTGACAAGTCTCTTATTACTATAGTAATTCCAATGGTAACAAGATTTACTACAGTATCCTGAGAAGGCTGTTTTAGTTATGTGTAGCAACGATTTAAAACGATAATACCAAAAATGTTTGTGATTTTCCATACAATTGCTACATACTCGTGCACTGTAAATAGAATATTGAAATTTGGAAGTTTCTCATTAACTTCAATGAATTATGCCCATAAAACAACCCTTAAATCAACAGTAAACGCACTGCATAAAACCCGTCACTTCAAAAATTTATCAATTGACGGAATTGGATTGGTATCCAAAACATAATCGACAGTTGTAAATTCAGGACGCCCTTAATAATAGCGGGAATATTGTAAATGAGCATTGGGCATTGGGGATTGTTATTTGTGATCTAGTCGTTACAAAGTTTGTTGACGTATTGCTCAAAGGCTCCAACACCAATCGATCAAACTGTTACAGCGTTATGATTATTATAAGATACAAAGTAGAGAGCTCTTACTCCATTATCTCTTAATTTGTCTAACATTTTTTAATACATAATTGATATGATTTAATTGAAAGGTACAGCCAGTTTACCCTCGTCAATTTCGTCCCTTGCGAGTCCTCTGACAATTTACGCCAACATGCGACAACAGCTCGAACCGGTAGACTTTATAGATGAGTTTTGCAGAGCTTCTACAATAACGTAATAAATATTGATGGATAATTTTACATCAATAAGCTTATTTGCTTTAGCAGCTACGCATGCAGTGTTCAAAGGAGACTTTGCCATGGGACGTCCGCAGCTCCTTCTTTTAAACAACTGCGCAGTAGATTGATTTTCGCATTTTTACATAATTAGAGTCACTGAAGTAAGAACGCCATCAAAGCACAAACATCAAAGAACTTCTGCAAATGAATTTCTTGATTCAAGTATAATAAGAATAATAGATGTGTATAGTACATGGAGGTTATTTTGGTGTTGTATATATTAGTTATATCTAATAACCTAGAAGTTCCATACAATTTTTTTCATGTTCCGCAATTTTCACAGTGAGCAGAAAGAAATTTGACATCGTCATTGGCATGGTTACGTCTCTTATTTATGTTATAACACTCGTTGCTAGGGGCAACGTGAGTTATAAACCATTTTATTTGCTACCAATCACTATAGTTTATATCATTTTTATATGCCTGCATTGGATAACAGAATGAACTAAAATGGGAAGTGATCGAAAGTGCTGCATGTACTTAAATGTTGTTTCATGTTCCTAGAGCATCTTAAAATGTAAGCAACTCCATTAAAAAACCGAATCATCTACATTTATCCAACTTGGATTTACGACCACATAAACTTTCAGGATTTTGGAGATTTTAAAAGCCCGTTTCGCCGAAACGTAAAAGGATAATTTAATTTTGTTAGTTAAGTTATATTACACCTCTAAAGATCTGTTTCATTTTGCAAAGTAAAAGCGTTACATTTTCTGTACACAATTCCATTGCCTTAGACAATTCTTATTGTAGAAGCATTTAAGTAATGAGCCAGGAAGAAGATCCTCCAAACTTTTATAATGACATAATTAACCAAATTTAAATTAACTTCCTCTTTCCTGGTATTAAAGTGTCAGTGTAAGATGAATAAAATGAAAGTATTATGATGAAGTGCCGCTTACACAAAAAGTAGTGCAGTTATGCAAAATTTTCGGAGTATCGTATGCAAATGGAGAAGCCGGCAAGCAATTGATTACGCGCAGTTGGTAGTTCTAGTAAAAAGAACAAGAGGAGTTTATGGTAAAAATGTGCCGTTTGTGTGCATTGCACTTGTTTGCAGAGTAGCAGCGTTTGATTTTGGTAGATTGGCTGCTGGTTAGTTAATTATCCTTCGATTCAAGAGCCATCTATTCTCATTTTTGAAAAAAAGTATACGTTTATAACCGTATACAGGGTGTCTCAAAATTAGCGAATTCCTAATTCAGAGCGCGGTAGGGGGAACCCAGTGGTGCCCGTAAATACTTAAAAAAAAATTTTTTTCGCACTTCCTGAAGAAGATGTGAGCACTTTAATTTTGTTCAATGCGACAACATTGCAAAACTCACATCCTGACCTATCTTATGATTTCTATTTGTATTGCTTAGATACGTTCGAAACCTCCTAACTAACATTGTCGCGTAATGTTAATTTTTCCACTTTTAAGCAGCTTGCTCACTAAAGAAAGACGCACATCTTACTGACGACCCAAGTTTCGTCTGCTAATTTTTGGATCGTTGCGGTAAGCGGCAAGAATCTGCTTTTCCATGTGTGGAATCATTACAATACTAGCGCGTCCAGCGACAAAAGACTCCTGGAGTTGGCTGACGCAGTCGATTGGACTATCGCTCATGGTATAAGCGAGCAGCTACCACAAGTCTGTTATTTGATGCCTCTAAACCCAAATACATGCCAGCGTATTCATTATTTGAATACAAAACCATCATTTAAATTAAATTTTTAGCAAGGTGACAGATTTTGACCAAATTTATTGTTGCCTGCATCCATAGTAACAGACTAATTTCTAGCCACGTTGCCGTTCCATTTTTAAGAAAAATTACAAAAATTTAAGATTTGTTTTCTCTCAAATAAAACAAATTCTTCAAGAAATTGTTTTACATTACTAATATCCACAATCAACTACACCATAAATAACAATAAATACTGGAATTTTTTACCCTGCATTTGAAGAAAATGCAGTTCAAAGAGTGCATATTTAGATCAATGTATCTTTGTGGGGAAGTCCCAAATCTTTATTTTTTTTTTCATATTTGAACTACTGAAATAATTCTCTACAACGCTATAAACTCGGAATTCGCGAATTTTGAGACACCATGTATAACGGATGTAGACCGTGTTGTGTAACACATGGATTTTACCTATCGGCTGTCTAATTAAAAATCTGATCAAGACTGTTATGTCACCAGTCTTTGTTTTTTCCGTACCTATGTGGTTCCGAAATAAAATTTAAAAGCTGTCATTCACTATTATGCTACTTTTCAAGGTGTGCATGAATGAACAAGAAACTTTCATAAAAATTTCAGGTCCTAGAACTAATTTACAACATACAAAAAAGAATTTTTAATTAGATAGACAATACAGGATGTCCGGAAAGTTGCGCACCATCGTGATACTATATCATTGGACAATGCCATAGGTCACCGGAAAAATGTTAAAAAAAATCCATGTCTTAATTCTATGTTTCGATTTATGATGAATTAAAGAGTAAAAGTTTAATGTCAAAATTAACGATTTCTGTGCAATAATTTTACGATCAAATGAATTTATTACCTAAAGGACATTTTGGGGAAAGGCATGGTGAAAAAAAAATCAGTTAAATCTTGTGGAAAATGGCTGCAAACACGATTTTTGAATCAACAATGTCGATTAGTGAGACATCGTTGACATGAAACCATAGTAACATTACTCGCTTATGAACCGACCTGACTAACGCCAACAATACAACAGCAACGTTACTATTGTTTTGAATACTGGAAATTTAAACTATTATATTGTGGGAACAATTCAGCAATGTTGCCATTTTCTTATTTTTATTTTGGTCCTACTGCGAAACCAGAGAGTGTGGATTTTTTTTTTGGTACTCTGGGGGACCACCTTTCAAGATAGTGCGCCACTTTCCGGAGATCCTGTATGTAGAAACGAAATTTGGAAAATATTCGGTCTCCAAGTTATTTAAAAACAAAATGTAAAACATAAAAGTTTGTGTAAAGTAAAAACTCCACACAAATCCATACAAAGTTATATTCTTACACCTTCCGGTATTGAGATTAAAAAAATTAGTAATTTGCGATTTTTGTTTCACAAAGGTTAATTCAGTTTAATTAAACCTAAAGTCAAATTATATTAAATTTTGTTTGGTTGTTGTAAAATTTGTATTACTTTTTTCTCGTTAAGAAAAGAACAATAATTGTAGCTCAGTATTTTTAATAAATTAAAAAAAAAAATAATTTAAAAAAATGTTAGTCGAAATACAGCTTTAAAAATTTTTTGAAAAAAATTAGATTAATTGCCCTTACTGTTAGATTCAAGATGACGCCAATTAACGGGTGATCAAAAAGTTTTCAGATTAGGGTAGGCTATAAAATAATTTTGTGCGTCTAACTCTCAAACTTCAAATTTGTCAAATTCAAATAAGTTTTGTAAAAGTTTAGAATGGTGTTCACGTTGGAGCAGAAAACTTTTATGGTAGAGGCGTACTTTCGGAACGCACGTAAAATAACTCAAGAATACCAGACTGCATGGCGGAGTCCCAAGAAAAATTCCCGAACTTTATTTTGAATTACAAAGATTTTATAAATCAGTTAAAGTATTCATTGGGACTATTTCGTAAGACTGGCAGTTTCAGAAGAAAACGAGCAAGCGAAAGACCAAACAAAAGAACAGCAGAAGTCCTTAAAAATGTTGAACAAATCTTACATCCATACCGAATTACTACGATGCATGAACTCAAGGAACCAGATCTTCCACATCGGCAAAATTTCTCAGATGAAGCTTGGCTTCAAAGTCCCTAAATCTATAGGTCTGAGCGAGTCCACTAATCGCGTTTCCATGTTGATGACGTCAAAACGGTTCGCCTTTTGGCGCGAAGTTTGAATACATTGGTCAGCAAGCAAACTGCAGTACACCGGTGTATTTTTGCATGCATGTATTTTCACTTTTGACACTCAATTCAGTCATAAACTAATTCGACCAAACAAGCTTTTTTTAAGGTTTCATGACGAGCACAAGTGGTGTCCCCAATCGCTGCTTGACCCAAGTGCCTTTTATGAGAATAGTAATTCGCACTTGGCTAATCAGTATCAAAATGCTTTCAAATCGGATCGGAAGCTGCACTCTCAGAAAAGTTTGGTTTTACCTTATCATTTTCTTCCACAACCACGTGGGGAACACCAAGAAAACTTCAACATTTCGCACATTTTGAAATGGTCTGCCCTATGGCAATTTCTGCCAGGAAATGGTGAGGAACACAAAACTTTTTGACAGTACAACTTCCGGTCTTTCAATGAATAAAGTTTTTGTCATTAAATTTTTTGTGTCCCAGGACTGAGTGTCTTAAGATCCTGGTATATTTCTGATGTGTTTTTCTTCAAATAGGAGGTAAATACGATGATAATAAGCAGGCATAAGAGCCAAAAAGAGACTGAATATTTTTTTGGGTAGAGGACCAATCATACAAATGCGCCACTGCTCTCTGTAAGAACCCTGTCGAATTAAATGACACGAACCGTTATGATGTCACATCCTCTCTCACCCCCCGTAACGGCACCCACCCATACTTGGCAACTCGCTCAGACCTATAGATTTAGGGACTTTGGCTTGGCTTCACCTGTCAGGATTTGTCAACTCCCAAAATAAGCAAGTTTGGGGAGCAGAAAATTCCCATATTTATGTAGAAACATTCAATTATATTCAATTATATTGATACATTTTTTATTCACGCAGCAATTTATTAAACACGAATAGTAAAATTCGTAATGTGAAATTGACCAAGAACTTGACAGGAAACAGGTGACAGCCAGACTAATTAGTTCTGCCAACTCTTTAAAAACAAATTTTCCTGGATATTTTCTGCGAACATTAATAGCGGTTTTAGAGGTTAGTACCGTACGGTTCAAATTGTGGCCTTAAGAGTTAGGATACTGGTTAAACGGATCTTTTATAATAAAGAAAGGCGTGTTAGTATATCAAAAATCGTATTCGTTCATTTTTTGCAATTTTGTGGATTGGATGGTTTCTGCATAACAATATACGCTTAAACAAATCTTAAAAATTTATGATTCAACGTCCAGATTTAAGACAATCTTAAAAAAATATGAATTTCTTAGATTACATTTGAATCGTTAATAGTAAAATTATTAGAAACAAACTGAAGTTCTGTATTTTTGATAACTTTTTATAGAAATAAATTTTAAAACTTTGTGACTCAAAATCTAGTTTTAAGAAAATTTGGAAACAAATATCAAAATAATCTCCTACACTCTTGGGTTCAAAACGTCACTAATTGTATTAGGTACAACAGAAACAAAATGGAGCTTTGTTTTTTGATACATTTTTAGAAAAAATTGAAAAATATTTGCAAATTGAATCGTGATGTTAATAATAAAATAAACGAAAAAGAGCTCCGCATTTATAATACATTTTGAGAAAACCATATTTAAAAAAATTGTGACTTCATATCCAGTTTAAAAAAAATAGAATTGGGAACTTCACCATTGGATTTTAAACGCCACTATTTACTATATTGCAATTGAATCGTTAACATTTATGATATAAGAAGCAAACTGAAGCTTTGCATTTCTGTTACATGTTTATAAAAATTAAAAACAAAACTGGGTAAAATATTTTTTACTGTTGGCTTCATAACAACGCTAATTACACTGGTCAACATGCATTTTGTGCCATAAGTGTGGATAATCAATTCTCACTAATTAAGGTTAGTCCAATACAAAAATGTTCATAAAAAGTTTCTATCGGCTACAATTTTGAGAAAAATAAAACTAAACTTCAAGTAAGCGAAGTTGTTTTTTCTAAATCTAGATACCATCGAAAACAAATATTTTACATTAAACTGTCAATGACCCAGTAAAAATGTTGTAGTTATTACAAAAGACAATTTTCAATTTCAGTTCTATAAATTAAGAGTGTTACAATACAAAATTTTAGCTTAGGGGAAATGAACTAAACCCCGGAAATAAAAATGTTAAGATTGACCCATTGAGATAGCTGCTTGTTTATTCTCGATCAAAACATTCATCATCATAAGTAACAAAGTCAAAAAAAAAAGACCAATTGTGTTAAAAAGTTTTTTGGTGGCATAGATTTACCACTGATAAAAAAAGTTATTAAGTTATTAAGTTATTATCTTGAAGACCGTTACCAATTGCATTTTTTTGTTATCATAACTGTATTTAGCAAACTCAGATTAACTAGAAATGATGGAAATTATTAATGGCACAAAAAATTATTTTTAAATTGTTGCCTAGTGTTATACATTTGTATAAACATTGTACTAGAAATAATAAAATTATAAGAAACAGACTGGAGTTCGGCTCGAAATTTTAAAATAAAAAAAAATGGTAAAAATAAAGTGGGTACAAATTTTCTACTGTTCTATTTTAAAACAATCAGAATAATATCTTTCAATGTTAGTTTCAACGTGGCATTAAATAATATATTATAATTAAATCGGCTGGATTGGAAATAAGTTAATTTGGGTACGATTTTTAATTTTCTACAAATTCTTTAATAAACATTTTGCTTCACAAAATCTGGGAAGCCAATATTTGCATGTTAAATTCCCTATGTTCCAAAATCTATTCTACTTCAGGTATAAGCAAGAATTATAGAACATATCTGTCAAATGTCAGATGGGATATTATGGGTTAATAAAGGACAAACGTTTATTATTGTGATGCAGCTCTTTAAAATGTCCTTTCTTTTAGTTAGAAATGTAATTACATGCAAAAGACCTACTTACTGCCTAATTTATCAGTCTTTGAACATATGGACTGTTCAGATTGGACCGGAGAGAGCTGTGACGAGGCATAGCATAGTTAAGATGCAACAGCTGCCGTCGGCAATGCAAGCTGAGCAGAATTAATAGAATCGTGCTAGAGCAGACATTTCCAGATTAAGTAAAAGTTGAGACCTAATGACCTGGAGTAAGAGTGAAGAAGTTTACTGTTTCAGTTACCGATTACCTAACGAGATCTTTGAGTATTGTGCCTGATTTATTCTTAAATACGGAAATCTGGTCATGGCACTGTTAACACGACTCACATGCATATGGATGTGGTGATTGTACTGGATGTTCATATTATCTTGTATGTTGGAAAGCATACTAATTGAATGCGGTAAATTAATCTGTATTGGATTGATAGATGTTATTATCCACTTTAGCCAGATTATCAATATGTCATTCTATAATCAATTCGTCTTTGTATTTGTAAGTTTATTTTTTCACTACATTACATAATGTTAATTTCACAATTAAGAAGTAGACGACATGTCTCTACAACGCTATAAACTCGGAATTCGCGAATTTTGAGACACCATGTATAACGGATGTAGACCGTGTTGTGTAACACATGGATTTTACCTATCGGCTGTCTAATTAAAAATCTGATCAAGACTGTTATGTCACCAGTCTTTGTTTTTTCCGTACCTATGTGGTTCCGAAATAAAATTTAAAAGCTGTCATTCACTATTATGCTACTTTTCAAGGTGTGCATGAATGAACAAGAAACTTTCATAAAAATTTCAGGTCCTAGAACTAATTTACAACATACAAAAAAGAATTTTTAATTAGATAGACAATACAGGATGTTCATATTATCTTGTACTTGATTGTACTGGATGTTCATATTATCTTGTATGTTGGAAAGCATACTAATTGAATGCGGTAAATTAATCTGTATTGGATTGATAGATGTTATTATCCACTTTAGCCAGATTATCAATATGTCATTCTATAATCAATTCGTCTTTGTATTTGTAAGTTTATTTTTTCACTACATTACATAATGTTAATTTCACAATTAAGAAGTAGACGACATGTCTACTTCTTAATTGTGAAATTAAACCTTTTCTACAAGTAGATAAAAAAAAGCGAATTCTGGGTTACTTATATTAAGCCAAATGTTTTGGATCTTGAGAAATAATAATTTTCGGGTCAGAAAAGTTTCTTCTTTTCATTTGTTTACATATAATTACTATTACTTCAGAATGACTACTGCACTCTAAATTATTAACAAACTTGAAAACTGCTTGAAAACTTTCCAATTTAGTGGTTACACATTCTCTTCTTCATTCATGACATTTTTATTCAGGAAAACACAATAGGGCAGACAGTATCAATTATATTGAAATATAAACCTCGAACCCCCAACATTAAGCTGGCCGAAAGTTTTTATTTTTGCGAAATTACCCAACTTATCAAATTTATTGTGGAATTGGTGGCAAAAACTTCTCTTGAAAGAAGGAAGAAACGGGAAAACTTCTCAGGTGTATTAACAAATCCATTTCATATCCCATTTCTGAACACTTAGCTCTATGTAGGTCACGGCTGGTAGATTTGCTTTAAGATACAGCCTAATCTGCCATAAAATGTTTAAGATAAAAAGGGTGCGAGCGTATTTAAAATGCTGTACAGATGTTACAAATGTGCTCCAAAGAATGTTTCCAAATAAACGCGTCGCCACGTTTTGCGTATTGATGGTTACACTTTTTCGCCTATAAGTCAGATTTTATTTTCTGGAATGTTTAGATTTTTTTTGTGTCCACATACAGCAAGATCGTGCAACGAACGTTCATTTTCTGACCTATAATGGCTTTTTACGTCGATATTCCATTTACTTTTTATCAAATTGGACGTCCAGTGGATGTACATTACTGGACCAACCTTTAAAGGGAATTTCATTGATAGTGATTACGAGACCGATTACAATTGAATTGGTGTGCGCAAAAACCAGAAAATTAGTTTTTTAGAAAAGTTGTTTATACATGTAAACTTGAACAAGGGTATAATGAAACGTGGAAGATTTTTCAAACTTGCGAAATTGATGTTGTAATACAGTCGAGATTAAATATTTCCGTCATTTTATTTGAAAGTTGTGCAATTATTCCAAGAGGGTGTTAATTTAATGGGTTTTATCTTTGATCGCGTTATAAAATGGTCTTTGTCGGATAATTTTGTGGATATAATGAAGTCTTCAAGATAGACTGTAGTGCTACTTTATTGTTTAAAGTCTAATACATTTCGATGCAATTTGTGTCAAAATATGGGTTATTAGAATTGCTCTCAATGCAAATTGCTCTATACTTAGAGTGTACTTATTGTGCAAACAGGTTGTTATCATTGTACCTACTTAAATCTGCATTACAAGTAGATACCAAAAATTCTGCAATGGTGATGCATAAAGCTATTTTTTTAGATTGTAAAAAAAATAAACTAAAGGCGGTTTGACACGATCACATTTTTTCGAATAAATATTTGAGAATGTTTCTGTCAAATTGACGTTCATGATTTGTCACAAAATTAATGCAGATTTTTTTTTTCTGATCGTTAACCTTCAAAATCGGAGGTTTGGAGGATTATTATTCTCTTCACTTGGAGCATTGCTACTGCGCAGAATTGTGAAAATATTTGTGATTTTTTTTATAATATTTTTGCAAAAATTTTTTTTTCCATTTTCGCTCTTTGTCACGTAAATATTTGTTTGAAAATAAATTCTCAAATTCTCAAAACAGGACGTAATATGACTTCAGGACAAATGTTGCAAAGAATCTAATTATTTTTTTTAAGAAAGCGCCAAAAACTAACTGTAAATAAACTTGATTTTTTGGAAACTTTCTCAATGATTATTGTGCAGACATTTTTGAAGATCAAGATAGTAAAAGAAACATTACTCTTTCCATTAAAATAAATAACAAAATAATTTATTACTTATGATTGAATTAAAGAGGTGAGAATAAAATCTTTGAAATTTTGGGCCTTTGGCAACAACTCAAAAATTGAATTTGCCATAACTTAGTTATTTGTTGACGTATCGAAATTTTGAGCACGGATTTGGATTCCGTATGAAATTCTGCGTAAAAATGAGCACAAATAATAATGTAAGTTTGCTTCACAAATGAACAAGATATTGACCAAAATAGATTCTTAGTAGTAGTCTTAATAGTAGTCTTTTTGAGATACAATTTAAGAAACTTTTTAAGGCGAAAACGACATTTAATGCTTTGAGTTAAATACCAATCGAATAAGCAGCTTAAAATCGTCTGACAAAATTTCAAATCGGTAAGACAACTATTTTACGAGACATACGAGACATACGAGTACTTTCACTACCTACGAGTAGCTAGTTGGCACGCTGTCTCCGTAAAAAATTTTTGGAAAAAAAATGACCGATGGTGGCGCTGCGATCGTTGCAAAGATGGCGAGCATAGAATGTACTGTCATTAAAAAAGTGAATTTGTGTGAGCGTTAATTAGAAAAACCATATAAGAAAAACTTATATACAATATTTATTGTTAATTTACATCGTTGGTTGTAATTGTTCTTATGCCTGAACCTTCAAACCGATGTGTGCCAGAATTGAAGAGTTTTGAGATCTACAATCACTGTTTTATAAGCATTTGTTAACTTCTCTTGTTACTTCAGGGTAACACTTACTTCAGGTTTGGTTGGTAATACAGGCCGTTTCACATAATAATCTTGAACCAACATATGGCTCTAGTGAAATACATTAAAAGCAATTAAACTGTTACTTTCAAAATGTTGATACACCTGAGAAAGAAGTTTTTTTGCAGGATAAATGCATAATGCTTGTGCATTATTCAACAAGAATTCGCCACCAGAGGTTGTATCAGAACATTTTCATCGCGATTAGTCCACGTTACTCATTGACTTTAACTTAATAACCTAGATGGTGCAAAGTACCCGCCATGATGTTCCTGCTCACCAGCCATATTGGAAATAGTGGATTCAAATTTTTAGGGAACCCGCAATTCTCAAGTGTAATGTTTTACTCGAAGTTTAAATAAACCACCGAAAATAGTCTTATACAGTATACAAAACGACCAAAATAATAAACAAGAGCTTTAATTAAAAACTAGGTTTTATTTAACCATTTTAAAATTTTTCGAAACTCTTACAATTTTTAATTATTTTTATACATTAAAATTATACATTATACATTATGAAAACTATAGACCATTTAGTATTTACACTCATTATCATTGGATTACGATAAAGTAGAACTAGTTTATTAAAAATCACTGAGAATTCTACAACAAAGAAAAGAAAACAAACTACTATTGACTTCTTACAAATAAATTATTATTTAACTCATTATTTAATCAATAACGACGGTTGTCAACTTATTTTAATGCCATCGTTGGAAAAACATCTTAGAAAAGTTATAATAACATTTTTTTTACCTTTTAAAATGTAAAACAGATTTTGCAATATAGGCAACATTTGATACGCCGGTGTATCAGATCTATATCATTGCATACACAAACGCTATTTCCAAGATGGCCCATGCTAGTACCCCCACCACCAGCTTTTCACCGTCTAGGTATATTATAACATGACATTGCACTAACGTTACTCGTTGTAGTACTATGGAATTGAGCCATAGATGACGCTGTCGTTACATCTCGCCACAGCTTGGCGGACAATTTTGCGATATAAGAGTGCATTAAAAAGTGGATAGTTATCGCTTCTCGGCCTTATGGCTAAGATCAAAGTGTAGTATCTGTTCTTATCAGCTTAATATCTGATACGCCCCGCATGCGGGGCCAGTATATTAAACTGATTTTTGGAAAGTGACGGACGCTAGGAGCTTGCTCCACGTCCGTCGAGGGTTGGCCCGACATTGCAGTACAGTCGGGAACGGCCCACCTAAAAAAAATAAACACAAAGTTCCCATGGTTTCCTGAATATTTTGACTGAGGTTTTAAGGTAATTGCGCCATTTGATCACAACGGTTTTTAGATTAGATAAAGATAAAAGTAGGTAAAATTACTTTTTTAGGCGACTTAAACTGAAAATGAAATTTTTAGGCCTTAAAAGCGGCCTAAAAGTGAGTCTTTTCTGGCCGCAAACATTTTCGGCCGATCTATGGTGGCGCCATCTATCCATAGTTTTGCATATTACGTCAAGATACCGATATTAGCCTCAATTTTATAATTATTTGGGTAAAATCAAATCGACAAACTGCTGTAAAGTGCAACAAAGACGTGTTGAATTATTGAAAATGAAGATGGATAGCTTTTGTGTTGCTGCAACAACATCAAAAAGCACATCAAACCTAATTCATACAAATTGTTAAAGCTACACATGCCAAAACTGCAAATGTAAATAAAGAAAATATGAACTTTTCTGAAGGAGCCATAAATATTTACAATCATTCAATTGTTATAAATGATGAGATCAATAAATCATAAATAAAAATTAATTAACTTGTAAATTTAGTCCTCTCACCTTGTGTATCACGGCCAGAAAGTGCCATTTTGTCCTCGCCTTCTTTCTAGCCACGGCTATCGCCCCGGGCATTAAAATAAGGCTCGGCTAAAAAAAACACTTTTTGGCCTTGCACAAATAACTATTTAGGCGGTAGTAAAGAGCAACAAAGACGTTGAATTATTGCCGATGAACATCTCTAGCAGTAACGAAAAGGCGGCTGCAACAACATCAAAGAGGAGATTATACAAATTATGAAGTCGACATGCCGAAATTATATACAAATGTAACTAATAGCAATTTAAACTTTTCTGAAAGGTCCATAAGTATTTACAACTGTTCAGTTATTATAAATAAATTAGATCACAGCAGATCCACACAAACTGAACATGACATCTTGCACTTCTTGCAGAAACATAATTTTGTTAAAAATCGAATATATAAATTTTAAATTAACCAAAACCATGAATGTTTGAAATGTTTGCTACTTGATACATTAAATAAACACCTTCTTTTCATTACGCTTTTGTTCATCTACTTCAATTAAATTTTTCACTTAACTTCACTTTTTTTCCCTCAAAATATAACTTTCAAAAATTTAAAATTAGTGTGCAAATAAGTTTGAACTATTTACTCATCACGTCAGATACTGAATACGTAAAAAAGTAATTTTATAATTTGTTTTTGAATTAAAACTTTGATAAGAAAATTTGTCACACGCGTGACAATATTTTAACAAAAGTTGGCAAAACTGGTTGAAATTTGAAGAGTTAAAAATTGAAAATTTGAATACAAAGTAATGTATACAATTATTGTCAATTATTTGTAACATTTTTAGGTTTTTAAAAATAATTGAAATTTGTCCATCGTGCAAAAATATTATAAGCATCACGAACGTTAAGGACTAAACCGATCTCAGACAATAATTGAAGTCGTCGCTGCGCTCCTCCTCCAAACATCGATCTTCGATCGATAAAGTGTTTTAATACTTTAATACGTTCTTAATACTTAATATACTATTTTTAATTAAGTAAATGGGTAAAACAAAATACATCTTCTTAATAGATTCTTAGAAGCACGATTTTTCTTATTTGCAATTTTGGTTCTACTTTTTCTAATTGTTGAAATGTGTTCATTCTGTGAATACTTAGTCGAATTTCTCGCCATGCTTCTAGGATTTACAGCACTGTGGAGGAGAGTGTAAATTTTTCTTATTTCTTCCTTGCTCTTTCACATCCCGATGTACCTACCAGCTATTGTGTATTAAGAATGTAAAGTTATGGATTTCCGCACAGTTGGAAAACTTTTGACTTGACATTTGAATGTAAGAATTTTATAAAATACCTACTCTTTGAATGAAACACTTTAAGCACCGCGTAGAGTGACAATTCTCGGAAACCATTAACTTTTCCTCGCCATAGAAAACCGCGGAAAATCACATGTGATGTGCCAATAACGACTTGTATTAAGAAAGCAAAGTTATTGATTTCCGAACGATAGCGAGTGTGATGTAGAAAAATCAACAGAAAGGTGTAGAAGATTTTTCAGTTGGCACAAAAAATCGACTTTTTTGTACGAGAAAGAAACTCAAGAGACTATTTAGTGTTTTATTATTATTGCAAAGTTTATTGTTTGTCTTGAAATTGTATAGAAAGCAAGAAAAAAATTATAACAGATTAATCTGACCCTCTGCGGTCTGAGCCAAAATTAGAATTGACTCTATCTAACCTACTTCTAATCAGATTACGTTAAAATTTGTTATCCCGAGATAATGCTTTTATTGCGGACTGTATTATTCTGGACAGAACCTCACGTTATCCTTGTCACTTTTCCTTATTTGGTTAATTCAAAAAGTGTTAAATTGTATACAATTAAGAAGTATCGTTAACATCTTAATAATTCATCCACATTTTATTATCGGCAAAAAAGAACTCGCCGCAGACCTGAAGTCATTCTCAATTAGACAAAGGACTACTTATTCCGAAAGATAGAATTTAAAGTGGTCGTTAAGGAATAAAGCAGCTTTAATTTAATTAATTCAGAAAAATGTAAGGCACTTTGTGAGATTTTTAACGACAAAAACATTGAACGAATGAAATATTCAAAGTTTTTCTTTAAATTCTTTTGTCGAATTGCTTTCTTATGTTGAATTATGATTGATTTCAGAATCTGAAGCAGATCTTGGAGATGAACTAAATGAGCTAGGAGCTTCGTTTTCTCCCGTCGAGAGCCCTCCAGTTCACTTTGCGACCGAAAATAGCACAGTCGTGACATCTCAAACAGGGTCAACTGCTTTGATACCGTGTGTAGTCAACAATATAGGAGATGGAATGGTAAGAAATGATCTAAATATACAGGGTGATTTACATAACTTGACAGCTTTATGACGAGTAATTTAAATTTATTTATTTTGTTTATTTTTATTTGTCATGAAATTTGTACACTACTGATACTAATGCCAATCAGTTGTCAATTTTTTGTCAAGTACTTAATATTTTTTCATTTTTTTTATTTATCTTTTTTTAAATAACGAAAACGTTTATCGTCCATGTTTTTGAATCAGTGATGACTTGCAAGAATTACAAAATTTATAAGTGCTCGAAATTACTACAAATTCCTAGAATTTCTATTTTTCTGTAAAATTTTGTAATTTGTAACTTTGGATAAACAAACCGTAATTAATAAAACTTTCAAATTTTTCTGTCTTGGGATGAAAACTTCCCAAAGTAATAGAAAGAGGTGTAAATTTTTGGGTTATTATTTCAAAATAAACATTTCAAAAACTTTTGTTTTTTTACACTCAAATTGTTGACTTATAGAGATTAATAAACTAGAAAAAAACCGTCACAATTCACAAATAACGGAATTTAATGGAAAGCGGTAGGAATTCAAAGTAAAAATTTTTAAAAATTCTGTTTCGTGCTATAAAATTTTGAAATTTAGCACAGTTGATAAATAAATCTAAACTAGTAAAACATTTCATTTTTAATGTTTTAACTCGAAAACTTGCAAAAGTTAAGGAATTTAAGAAAAAATAGTTGAAATTTTTAATTCGTTTAAACTAAAAATTGTGTATTTTAGACAGAATTTTTGGAATGTAGTACCTACAGGTGATAAAATAGTAAAATCTACAAATTTAAATGTTTTAGGTTCAAAACTGTCCTAGTTACAGAATTTAATAGAAAGTGGTGAAAATTTTTGGTTCCTCAAAACAAAAATTTCGAAAAATTCAGTTTTTTGTTCTAAAATTTTGGAATTTAGCACAGTTAATAAACAAATAAAAAGCAGTAAAACTTCCAAATTTTTTTGTTTCAAGTTTAAAATTGTGAAAGGTAAGGAATTTAATAGAAAGTGGTGGAAATTTTTAGTTAGTTTTAAAATAAAATTTAAAAAAATTCTGTTTCTTGCTCTAGAATTTTGAAATCCAGCAGAGTTGAAACAAGTCTTAACTAGTAAAACATCTCATTTTTTCTGTTTTTTTATTAAATTATTATTTAAATTTTTGGTTCCAAATTTTCAAAAATTCAGTTTTTTTGCTCTAAAATTTTGGAATTTAGCATAGTTGATAAATGAGTAGAAGGTGGTAAAAAACAATCAAATTTTGCTGTTTTAACTCAAAAACTTGCCAAAGTTATGAAATTTAATAGGGGAAACTAGTGGAAATTTTTGTTTCCTTTGAATTAAAAATTTTCTAAAATTGTGTTTTTTGAACAGAATTTTTGAAATTTACTACAGGTGATAAAATATGTAGTAAAACCTACAAATTTTGGTGTTTTAGGTTTAAAACTGTTACAGTTACTAAATTTAATAACAAATGGTGGGAATTTTTGGTTCCTTTTAAAATAAAAATTTCCAAAAATTTAGTTTTCTGTTCTAAAATTTTGGATTTTAGCACAATTAATAAACAAGTAGACATTAGTAAAACTTTCAAATTTTAATAGAAAGTGGTGGAAATTTTTTTTTTAAATAAAAAGTTCCAAAAATTCAGTTTTTTTCTGTAATAATTAAGCACAATTAATGAACAAGTCTAAAGTAGTAAAACCTTCTAATGTTGTTGTTTTAGAATCAAAACCTGCTAAAGTTGCATAATTTCATAGATAGTAGTGGACATTTTTGGTTCTTTTTAAAATAAAATTTTCAAAAAACGGTTTTTGATTGAAGATTTTAATTAAGAGCACAAATGATAAAGTAGTAAAACCCACAAATTTCACTGGCTTAGGTTTCAAACTGATGGAAATTTTTAGTTCGTTCTCAGAAGATTTTTTTATATCTGTTTCTTGCTCTAAAATTTTGGAATTTATTAAGCTGATAAACAAGTTAAAAGTAGAAACACTTCTCAATTTCACCGTTTTATGATTAAAAGAGTTTCAAAAAATAATAGATAATGGTAAACATTTTTGGATCCTTTCCAAATGGAAATTTCTAAAAATTTTGTTTCGTGTTCTACAGTTTTGGAAAATAGCACAGTAGATAATTAAAATAATAATTTAAAACTGTCAAAGTTATTGCATTTAATATAAAGCGGTTGAGACATTTTTGGCTCAACTTGAAAGAAATGAAAACTTTTACTTCCGATATGAATCACACTGTATTTAAAAAATAACGTTGAAGAATGAAGAAATATTTAATTTATTAACACGAAATCTCTCACATGTAAAAAAGCCTTTGGACAAACAAAACGCAACAGCTCAACGAGAGCGGTGTAAAATTAAAGCAAATCTACGATTTTCAAACAAATAAAAGCGGCTTAAATTACCAAGGCTTTGTTAAAATTTTACAGCATTTCAAATCAGTTTACCCTCGTTCTCATTTATGATATACCATATGTAAATATACACGAATTTTTAACCACTCATTTCACTTAAAATTACCACCAATTATAAAAGATAAATACAATTTGCGTTGCTTTTAACGCAAATGTAGGTAAAATATTGTAGCTGTAATCTTTTTTCATCGTCTCTAGACAGTACTGAAAACGAATCCATACAATACATTCAGGTAACACTGGGAAATTGCCCTACGAAAAGCCACACGGCATTTACTGCCTTTGTGATGCCGTAACTCAATTTTTATTAAATTTTCTTATAACCCATTTCAGGCTTTAACTCTGTTATAAAACTAAAGCAAACTTAAAACATAGCACTGAAGAACAATTAAATTATCACTTCGTGAATCGTAAAAAGTCTTCTTTCGTTCCGATCTTAGAAAGTTTTGAGCATGTAAACTAGCGTGTTTTAAATATTGTTCTAGCTCAGCTGATAAATGCATCGTTTTTAAAACGTTCAATATAACTGGGGAGGAGGTTCGGATCGCATTCATCAACTGAGCGAAATATCGTGGAAAAAATGTTGCTGTGTTTGAGGGTAACTGCGTCAGTCATATTTATAGAGCCCGTAAACTAGACTTTTTAAATAACGGTCAAAAACGCTGACGTTCCTTAAGCCGTAATTTACAATCAAGAATATAAAAGCAAAATATTTATGCAAAAAGTAAATCCAGCCTAGACTAACAATAAGCGAAGGTTATGTATGATCGAGACGGTTTTAGTTAGAACTCGCAGTGATGTATTTGACGTGCAATTCACAATAAACGTCAATAGGGCTATCAACGTTCAAATTTTAATTGAAATTGAAGCTGAAAAGCATGTAAAATTAACAAGATCAAACGAACTTACCAAGTGAAGTTCGATCTTGATTATGCTATCATCTTGCACAACGACATCATTAGAATATAGGTAGTACCCCCATTCTCTCCATAACACGCACGATATTTAAAGTAAGCAAATTCAAAACTCCCGCCACCCACCCTGTTGGTAGGCCTGCTTACTGGCGGTTCTGTCATTATTTTAAAGTCTTCGATGTCGCAACTTGGGAAGATCAGGGTTGCATCTTTTTGAAGATGCAAAGGGTGGGAGTGATGTCGTTGTGCAAGATGATAGCATAATCAAGATCGAACTTCACTTGGTAAGTTCGTTTGATCTTGTTAATTATGCCACTCATCTTGCACTTCGACATCATTAGAATATAGGTAGATGTTTAAAGTACGTTGCGACTCGACTTTTATTTATTCCATTCTCAATTTAAAACTGGAATAAATATCGGTAAACGTAAAAGATGAAAATAAACTATGTCAGTGTCTCCAATGACAAGGCTAACCTAATATAAACGTATATTAGGGATAATTTAAAACAACCTTAGCAAAAGGACCACATCTATTTTACATAATAGAACGGTTATAATGCCGCACACAACGGATTTTTGGACCATCCTAAGAATAGTCCTTTCCTAAAGGCTCTAGCGGCATTTGCCGAGAAAATAGAGGCGTCAACACCTGCTGTTTCCAAAACATCCATTATGGCTCGACTAATTGTAGCGAAAGAGGCATTCTTTTGGAAAGTTGGAAAAAGACGAAAACAAAACGTCTTATCTTCTCCGTTTGGTGAAGTGCAAGCTTCAATGTTAAAAAACAGAGAGATATGTCTGCGTTTAATGAAATTGTGCGAAGGTGTGCTAAGGCAACACTGAGGTCCAAACTTTATCCTACTTGGGACTTGATGACCTCAAGTGATAGATATGCTTAAAAAAAAAAAGTTTAATCCTGTGATCCTCACCTAATTTAGGTGTAAAAAGAAAGGCCAAAGCCGAATTGAAACTGTTAAGACTCCCGTACGAAAATCCGTCTTAAATTCGTATGTCAGAAAGGACAAAACATTGTCTACTGATTTCACTATAACGTTTAACGCAAAAGTGGCTCCGTGACTACATTTCTTCCACGTCACGCCATTGTTTGTATGTTGAACTGGAAATTGAAGCTACCATTTTGTTAATGCAAGTATCCCTCTGGACTCCTAAACAGCCATGGCCTTATTTAAAGAGCTTGCATAGAAGCAAAGATCCATAGTTCTGCTGCTCACAAAATTGTGAATCCTTCTGGATAATTTAGAAAGTAATAGAAATTGAATACCACCCATCCTATTTATATTAACAGCGGCGGTGGCGTTGTCAAGCCTTAATAAATTTTTGCATGACGTGATTCGGAAGCTAACCACCTTAGACCAAAAGGTGCTAGGAATTCAAGATAATGGAAGTGACACTTCTTTTTCTTCATCCAATGTCTAAACGCCCATTGATTTCCATTTACAACTCACCAGCCGGTCCACGAGGCATCAGAGTAAGTCTCAGTTGAAAAGTCAAACGACTTTATTTGACAGTCTGATAGAGAAACTTTAAGCTGCCACTTAAGATAATCTTCTGTTAAAGAGGGAGATAAACAACATGCGAGCGTCATATTTATCTCAAAATTGTTGAAGGGCTAAACCTTCGCTCTTTCCATGTACCTTGTATTAAGCCAGCCATACTGTACAGCTGTACAGACGGGTGTAAAATCTAGTATATTCTCTAATTGTGCAAGAAAGTTTCTTTGAAAACTCTAGCTCTAACTTTGATCCTCTTTTCCGGTTGCAACTCTACAGTCATTCGTTCCGAATTCAAAAGAATTCCTAAAATTTTCACGACCTTGCAAGATGGACTTGATTTTTTAATCTTAATTAGAAATCTGAAAGATTCTAGCAGTCTTGGAGATACCAGAGCAAGATTCATCGTGTCATTAAAGAGCAATAAGTCATCTTATTATAAAACTGACAAAGAACAACAAGTTTTTAACTTGTTGAACAGCTAAGAAGCCAACGCTAACCTAAAGGGTAAAGGCGAATATTCATAGTTTTCCATTTAAACAAAGCGAAGAAATCGCCTATCAGTGTGAATAATCAAACAAAGAAATATGCAACCATTAGATCAATTGAAGCTAAGAAGCAACTTAGGGCAAAGACCTAATGCTTAAGTGTTTTAAATTTAAAATTCGTCGCTGAGAACCATTAGGCTTACAGACTGTAAAACAGTAGTAACGAATTGTACTTCAACTGGTTTGGTTTACTTGGTTATAAATTTATAACACCCTTCTTTAGTAACATTAACTGCGACCTAAGTCGCTTGATTTTCTGAGACAGACATCAATCTTTCAGCAGAAGATGACCTTGGTGTGGAAGATTAACAAAAAAAAGGATTTTAAAACCCCAAATCAACGACAAATTTGTCTAGTTGCTGGTGATGGACTGTCAAGCATCAATAAAACTGCAATCGTTCGGCAAATCTTACAGTGGAGGCCGCCACTGCTAATCTCAAACTTCCGTGACTGGTCTTCTGTGGTTCGGATCGTTTAAGTTGTGTTTTCTTGGGTAAAAATTCTTCGTCCATTTCTGATTGGTGCGCCCAAACGGGATGACCAGTGCTGGTATGAACCTCGGCAGTTTTAAGGACGCCTTGACAAAGTCAGATCCCTTGGAGAGGCCGTCTTTCCAAGTGTTTTTGTTTCCTAAAAGTCGTTCTTCAAGATTATTGCTAAAAAAGGGAACGAGATTCGACTTTTTAACGTTTGAGAATTAATTCTAGACGGAAAGCAGATTTGAGTGTGATATACATTTGCCAAAGGCAAGCTGCATCCGATAATCATCCTATAATCTGCACATCATTGTCGCCCCCTCCCCTCCTTTTGCAAAAGGTGGTATAAAACCGTTTGATATTGAAGAGGGCCGCCTCATCTGAACTTGAAGTCCAGCTTAACGAGTGTCGCGATAGATTACCCATTCAGGGACAGAGACGACTGATTCTGGATTGAATTTTTGCGCGTTGAACAAAGGACAATTACCATCCAATGGGTATTTGGGACCAAAGTGGAGCGAGATACAGAAGGCAAACCTTGTGTTAGAATAGAGGCCCAACGCGCCGACAAATTTGCATGAACAGGATCACCTATCGTTGACGCCCCAACTGGAATCTGCACAAGAAGTGACAACACTTCTTGCTCTAAACAGGCGCATCCTCGGGCTCACCTCATCCGTTAGGATAGTCTCAGTAACGTACCGCAACCAGCAGGACAACCTGCAAGTTGTAACGCAATTCTCTACAAGAAAGCAACTCTGAAGAAGATAATCTCAGTAACGTAAAACGTACTCCGCAATCAGCAGGGAAATCAGCAATTTTGCAGCGCATTTCTCCATAAGAAGAAAGCGCAACGTGAAGAAAGGTCACCTCAGACAACGCTGCTAGGTCATACAAAAAACGTACACTGCAACCAATAAGAACACCTGCAAGTTGCAACGTAATTCTCCATCAGAAGAAAGCGCAATTGCGTTCATTCAAGGCCAAGGAAGTCCGAATATTCCTGAAAATGCTGCAACTCCTCTTTTTCTAGGCGATGAAATTTCTGATCGAGTTCGCTGTTCTCTCTCGTTCCTGTGAACGGACTGCAACTCGAACTGTGGCCACGATGTCTACTGGAAAGGTATACGCAAAAGTACCCCGCAACCAACCGGATAACCTGCAGTTGCAACGCAATTCTCCATAAGAAGAAAGCGCAATTGTGTTCTTTCTCAGTTTCTAGGCGATGAGATTTCTGATCGAGTTCGCTGTTCTCTCTGGCCCCTAGGGACGGACTGCAACTCGAACAGTGGCCACGATGTCTACTGGAAAAGTATACGCTAAAGTACACCTCAAACAACAAGATATTCTGCAGTTGTAATGCAATTCTCCATAAGAAGAAAGCGCAATTGTGTTCTTTCTCAGTTTCTAGGCGATGAAATTTCTGATCGAGTTTGCTGTTTTCTCTGGCCCTTGGGGACGGACTGCAACTCGAACTGCGGCCACGATGTCTACTGGAAAGGTATACGCTAAAGTACACCGCAACCAACAGGATAAACTGCAAGTTGCAACGCAAATCTCCATAAGAAGAAAGCGCAATTGTGTTCTTTCTCAGTTTCTAGGCGATGAGATTTCTGATCGAGTTCGCTGTTTTCTCTGGCCCTTGGGGACGGACTGCAACTCGAACTGTGGCCACGATGTCTACTGGAAAGGTATACGCTAAAGTACACCGCAATCAACAGGATAAACTGCAGTTGCAATTGTTCTTTCTGGGACGAGCCTGGAGTCAAGAAAGTCCGAAGAGTGTCGTCAAATTCCTGAAGACGCCGCAACATAACCTCATTTTCTAGGTGATGAAATTTCTGACCAAGTTCGCTGTGCTCTCTCGCTCCTGGGGACGGACTGCAACTCGAACTGTGGTCACGATGTCTTCTTTTACGATATTTTCCCATTGCCTAACGTTTGTTGGCTAATTTCTTCAAAACTCGGGAAAAAAACGTGAACGTGTTATGGCACGAAAATGAAGAATGACAGAACCGCCAGTAAGCAGGCCTACCAACAGGGTGGGTGGCGGGAGTTTTGAATTTGCTTACTTTAAATATCGTGCGTGTTATGGAGAGAATGGGGGTACTACCTATATTCTAATGATGTCGAAGTGCAAGATGAGTGGCATAATTAGGCCAAAAATGGTGTCAGAATGTTGCCATTGGTCGTTAACTTTGGGATTATTGAAGAATTTATGATCGGTTTTAACAGAGCGGACAGAGCAAACGAACTGAAAAAACAAGCATTAGTTGCAACAGGAAGAGATGCGGATTGCTACAGATAATGTTCTAAGTATGGTACCTTACCTTACAGTAGAAGAGCAACTATACAAAAGTGACAAAAACTAAAAATATAAACAAACATTAAACAAATCGATGAAGCAGAAACTCAACAAAATGGGAAGAAAAACTGCAAAAATGAAAGCTGAAACAGTGACATAAAGTTGCGAAGTTAGAGCAAGTTTGATTATTCGAGAAATTCATATCAAAATCCACTTCCACAGGCACCATTTTCAAAATAGAAATTATAATAAAAACAAACTTATCACTGTATATTTATTAAGTATGACAGTTATGCGGTTCAAAAGGGCATGAAACAATATTGAACATTGAAGTCTTAAAAAAGAGAAATGGATTCTAATGTCTTAAGATTCTTGATCTTTAAAATTAGATACTTTCTCGATTCTGTTCGAAATTTTTATATTGTTTTTAGATTATTTCTATACTATATCTAAACCGGTTTGGATTTTTGTCTAAGTTCTATTTAGATTTTCTTCATTCTCTTTAGATTAGTTAATAGTATATTAAAGAACGTGTTTTATAATGGTGCACGAGGTCCCGGTGTACAAAACGAGCCGTAGGCGAGTGCATCAAAGCCATTATAAAACAAGTCCTTTATACTATTTTTTCTAATTTGCACCCCTTTTTTAATAATAAAATTAAATTTTAGAATTCTAAGAGTTTTCGTGTTACACGATTGGTAATGGTTTTGTAACCACGACTTGCCACTTGATTTTCAAATTTAATTTAAAATTTGACATTTATTGAGTTTCACTGTCACTGAATTTTGACATAACGTAACCTAACCTCACAGCCAGTATTCATATCTATTATATTTAGGTACAATTATTGTTGGCCGTAAAGGACAGTTCAATTATATTCATACATTTTTACTCACGCAGCAATTGTGCATAAATTCTCTTTCAATTCTTAAATTCTTTTTGGTCTCAAGATTAGATTGTGTTAAAGTTCTCTTCAAATTACAAATATTTCCCGAAAATTTTATAAATCATTTCTCAGTTTCGAACAAATTTTGAAAATTGGCTTTGTTTCACTTTATGTATATTTTTTTTAAAATATAGCTTTATAAACTATTATAAGATTCTCCTACATTGATCTAGATTTGTTTTTGATTCTCTTTACATTCTCTTCAAAATCTCTCTCAATTCTTTTGGATTTTTCTGATTTTTTTTCTAGATTGTGTGCACTTGTTTAGATTTTTGTGGACTCTCCTTAACTAACTTAAATTCTTTCTAGTGTCTTTCCATTCGACAAACTCTTTTTTATCCTGCATAACTTTTCTTAAGATTATGTATAAATTACTTACAATTTTTAGTTTATCATAATTATCTTTAGTCTACTCGTATTTTCCTTACATCTTCTAGACAATCTTTCAGTTTTAATAAGATACTGTTGAATTTTTATGTTTTTTAAAAATTCTTTTTTTTAGATTTTTCAGATTCTCTTTAGGTTCTGTTTAAATGTTTTAGATTTTCATTGAATTCTTTTCTGGATTTATTTTAAATCTTATCCATATTCTATCAAAATTTGGTTTGGGCTTTCTAGATTTTTTATAAATGTTCCTTGAATAATTCTCTAAACTTTTTATTTTTTGGATGTTCTTCAAATTTTCTAGCAAGTTTTATTTCAAAACGAATACGCAAATTAATCCAAAAATATTGTAGAAAGAATTTCAAAAAAATAAAGAATGTCTGATGCAAAATCTAAAAGGGATCTAAAGAAAATTCAAATAGATAAATTTAAAGAAACTATTAACTTGAAATATAAATAAATTCGCTAAATAAAAACTATAGAAAATATTAGGAAAAGTCAGAGATTAATTAAAAATCTGAAAGAAAAATAAATTTGCCTCCACAAGCAACTGACAAATTTTCAGTAATTTTAGTTGTATAGTATTTGTTTGACATTCCGCTGAATTCCAGAAGTTTAAAGAAACAGCATTTGGTATCTCGCTTCGCCAATCACAAAAACGCATTTAAAGTTTGGCGTCTACATACAATTCTTTACAAGAAAAATACTCCCTCCGTTTGGAAATTCTTTTGAAATAAAGTTTTGTTAAAGAAGATTTGAAAACAACTATCACTGTCGGTTATATCCATATTTTGCCACTCGTTGATGTGTTTTTCCACCCTTAATAAACAATTCACTAGTTTGTCATTTGAACTAGAATATTAAAACACCGGTTTGAAGAAAATATGGAAACTGCAAAAGAAAATTTAAGAAATTTGACAAAGATAAACCCTAATTTGCCTAAACACAACCGAAAAAAAGTGTGTATCGATATCTTTTATAAGAAAGCAAAATTTGTGATATAAAGTACTTTTTAATCAAGAATGCTAAAAATTCAATTGTTGAATGATTTTTTATTAGCAGTTTGTGTTTATAAGTGTTTATAATATAATTTGTTGAGTTATTTTTGAACGGAGGGAGTAAATTTTAGTATGTAAAAAATCTATAAGGATAATTATTAGAAATATGGAAATAACGGAAAACCTTCTAAAATGATCTGACTAAAAATAATTAAAAAAAATTTGAAAATAAACACTCTTGAAACGCCAACATTTTGGTAAAAACGAAAAAGAATTTAAAAAATATGTAAAGAGAATCAAATATGACGAAAATTTAGTAATAGTAATTTTGTAGAGCCAGAAAAATGTTAAAAATTCAGAAAGAATCTACAAAATTTGAACGAATCTAAAGTATCATAAAAATATGAAGAATAGCTTTAGTATTTAGAAAATTCAACAAAAATCTAAACTGAATTTTAAAAATCTAAAGCAAACGTCGAGAACCTAAAATAATTCAAGGACCTTCAAAAAAATAAATTCTGAGATGTGAGAATTTATTAAAACAGATATTTTAAACATTTTAAAAGAATTAAAAAGAAAGAATACAATAGAATCTGAAAATTAAAGAAAATCGAAAAATCTTCATAAATATGAAATGTAAGAACCATTGCACCCAATTAAGACCAAAGTGTAATCAATGTATATCTACAGAATCTACTGAGAATTAGACAGAATTAAAAGCGAATCTCGAAAGAATCCAAAAAGAACTTAATAAATCTAAAAAACCTGCAGAATATTGTAAATTTAACTTGTGGATTGTCATTAGATTGTTCTTACGTTCGGTTTAAGGAGTCATTCTCCTCGGATTTTCTAGTCAATGTCTTAGTTTTATAAGAGTGTTCTCTATTCTTTTAGATTTTTCTTAAATTCACTAGATTTACCTTTCATTTTCTTTGGATTTCTTTCAATTTTCTCTCGATTCACTAGATTGTGCATAAATTCGATTCGGCTTTGATTTGCCTTCGATTCTAATTAGAGCCTCTAGACTTTCTTTAAACTTTGTCTATTTTCTTTAGACACCCTAGACTTTCTAGAAATTTTTCTTTAATTTTCTTTACAACATTATTTTTTGCGAATTACTTCTTCTCAAATTGGGGCTCCATAAAAATATACTCTCTTGACAATGAATGCAGTACAGTAAAATTTTCCAAAAAGTTAAAACAAGACTAAGTTTGAAGACTTCAATAAGAATCTTGACTATAATGCTGATAGGTTGAAATCAATCTTCAAACGATGACACCAATTCATATAAGTTTGAACCTTTCATCTTTTGCCCCCAAAGTGTCCAATATATTCCCAGTAACAAATGAGCTCGTCATTACTTTGGTGGAGTAGTTATCCATTTAAATGAGACCGCTTTCATCACCAATAGCACGCTATTGATTAAGTGGCACTCTAAGAAAGCAAAAACGCGAAAGCCACGTCAAAACAATAGCAATAACTCTTACAATCAAGTAGGTACTTGCGGCTTTCTCAAGTGAATGATAAATTCAAATGTTTTAGGTCTCGTGGATTAGAAGAAAGGATTACCATTTACTCACGGTTGGATTAACAACATACAGCAGTGACGAGAGGTTCCAAGCTATACATTTGCAACATTCAGGGGTGAGTAAAAAGTTTCGCGCTCGAGTTGTGCGGATTTTTTCATTACTGAATTACTTAAAACTTTTGGTATTTCATTCATTTCCCTGTGCGTCTATATTACGTCTATATTACTCCAGCGAGCTCACACAAACAAAAAACGAAAATATGCGAACTAGGAAAATGTCAGATGAGTGAAATTAATCAGAGAATGAACAAAATACTGTAAAACAACAATAGGTAGGTACGTAAAGTTGTGAAATAATTGTTGTTACCATTAATAAAAGGTAGACCAATGAATATAAATTTAGTTGTAAAATGTCAAATTTGCTAGTGTAACACGTACCAACTTTGGTGCTTAGTCCCTGTTTTGTTGTAATATTGTCTTTTAAAAGTGAGGTTAAAGTTTAATCAAACCAATTTATGTGTTCGTTGTGTTTTCACATGCTTTCGTCAAATTTTGATCGTTTCTTTCGAACATTTTTTAAAACTAGTTTTTTCCTTAATTTCAACGATTCTGTTTATTTTGAATTCAAATTACTCTGACTCTTGTTGCAAGCTTTAATTTCTGTCATTAGTTGCCAACATGACAAAACAAATTGAAGTTTTAATTTTCAGTTTTTGGTGAGGCAGCTAAAATATAACAAAACTTATTTAAAAGTGGGAAAAATGTTGTATGAAACCCGAAATAGAGAGTTTTATGTTTGATGACATCAGTTTCTCGACTCGGTGGACAAAAGCACGTCTTGGTGGGATAAAATTAATCACTTCTGCTTCTAGTTTTATAAATATTTATTTAAAGACGTCACTTCCTTCAAGCTTTAGGATGATTTTTGCTGTCACTGCTGTTATTTTCTTATCGTATAACAACATTCACTTATTTAAATTTATAAAAGTTTAAGACTGAACGCATACATATATCTGACGCCTTCAGTTATTCGACTGAATATTTATATTTCCATTCGATCAAATCTTAGATTTTATATTCAAATCAATTTGATTTCATTAAACATCAATTTTTCATGGTTTAATTCTGCAATTCCCAATTAATTAATTCATTTTTTTGTGCTTAGCATTTCAACTTTGACCACAAATTCTTTAGCTTCTTTAACTTTTCCCTAAACAAAATTGGCTTGTTGAAGTTAAAGAAGTTATCTAATAAAAACAGCAAAAGGTTCCTTTCAGAGATGCAGTTAATAAGTTACTTAAAACTTAAAAATATTTTCCAGGCAAATATTTCTCGCTAAAATGTATTTAAAATAGAATAACACACTAACTTTGTACTTACCACTATATTTTTTTCGAAGGTGTGCTTTAGTATTTATTAGTGAATTCCTTGTTTTTGAATAAGAAAGATCTACTTGCAAGTTCCAAGAAAATCATATTTCAATCTTAAAATTTGTTATACAGAGATGTTTCACAAATAGATGGCAATCCGTAAACTGGTAGGTCTTCAGACATCCTTAAGCAAATTTTGAAGCTTTTTTGTCCTTACGCATTTGGTTTAGCAATTAAAGCTTCCTCAAGATGACCAAAGAGATGTATTGGAAAAAAAATTAAAAACCCATGTATCAAGTAATGTTTACCAAACAAATAATACTTAGTAGATCTTTGTAAAATCTGAACTAAAATTTATCAAATTTGAAGAATAGAATTGAATCAATGTTGCCGGTAGGAGCAGAAAAAAAAACAACGTGAATATTTAAAAACATTGAAGGCATTACAAGATTTCCATGTCCCAAAATCTTGAAGTCTCTGGTAGAGCGTTGCTAAATACGTTGCGATTTGGTATCCGTCTATTGAGAACATTTTCATGATTGTATTCTCGAACGGCTTATTGCTATAGATATATAATAAGTGCGGAAAGTGCCAAATATCGCACGAATGGAAATGTAGATGCACGAGTAGATGAAACACACTTATTGACGAGTTATGTACACTATTTTATCTACGACCCTCCCTCTCTGAGTATTGATAATATTCCATTTCTTACTTATTTTAAATATGTTTTTCTTACGACTCATATAAAATCTCCACACGGATGAAGCATAATAGTTATTTATGTATTAAGGGCATAATGTGAATGTTTATGTTCGAAGGCAATTAGATTACAAGGTCGAGGGCCTTCGGCCCGAGACTTTGTAAGTTGCCCGAGATACATAAACATCAAGTTATGCCCGTGATACATACAACGTTTTATGTCTTACTAATAAATTTTGATTTTTCAAAAATAAATAATTTCTCCACAAATACAAATTTCTGTTCTTGAATCTACATAAAGACTATAAAAAATACTTCACATGTCGTTTTGTGTTAGTTTAAAGATTCAATCGTTTTAATTACTAATGGCTTTATATACAATTTCTGATTTCTACACTGTTTATTTGCGATAATTGAAACCACAAAATACTATTGCAGTTGATTTATAATTTATTAATCATTAGTTAATTCGTTAATTACTAGGAACTATATTATTAGCATTAGTTTTATTATTGTTATTAAAATAATCTAGTGTCATGTCAATGAAATTAATCTTAGAACTTTTAAAATGATTGTACTCAATCAAATTTGTGGTATTTCCAACTTTATTACAAAAATAAGTTGCGCATTTACTGTGATCACCGAATATATGAGCAGGTCCATTATGAATGTCTCGTTTTAAATTTTCGATTTTTTCTGAGAATGGCAAATTTTTATTTTTTCTGTATCTAATCGCACTTACTACAGCTGTTCTAAATTTAAGTATATTTGTTCGCAAAAATTTTCTAACTTGAAGGTCTGTTCTGGGAATTTTTGAAATTTCACGCAATTTTGTACAATAATTTCTTAAAACATGATTTCTACACTCAATTTTTTGAATAAAATATGTTGGTCCATATGGTCTTGCTGCTTGAATTTTCTTATACACACTACTGTCTCCATCACCGATAATAAATTTAAATCTTAAATTATGCATCTGAACAGACTTTTTAAAAGCCTCTAAAATAACACCTGCCTCCATTGATGTGGATGATTTTTTCCAATTTGCAAAACATTTATGGCGGGGCACTGATTTCTTATCAGTCTTGAATCGTTTACAAAACTTGCATAATTTATTTTTAACAGCCACATATAAAATTTTTTTGGTTCTCGCACCGATTACACATCCAACTCCCGATAAAGCATTATAATTAGACTTATAAGAACGCTTGGACCATGCTCCATCAACAATTACAGTAATAAAAGGTACCCCATCAGCATCAATATCACCTAATTCCACCGCTAATTTACTTTCTTCTTGTCCAGCAGATAGCATTTCATCAATAGCCAATGTTTGCGTTTTTTCAAAAACTTTTCTTTCCGTGTTAACGTATTTTTTAGAACTCATTTGTGGAATATCTAAAGCGGCACAAAATTCCGTTAATTGCGCATGACCCCCACCTACAGCAACATTTCCGCAAACAATAGATTCATTAATTTCACATCTAGCATTTTCTGGTTCTGAACTGAAATTATCTACAATTCTACACATGTTACACTTATACGTAAATATACTTTTTAAACCTATTCGTTTTTCCGCAATTATATCAAAGTTCTGAAAATTGCAATTAAATTGATCGTGTTTTAAATTTTTTATAGTATTAAACAAATGATTTATATCTACAATTCTACGACCACTGAGAGAAAAATTTGTATTATTGGAAACATTTTCTATTTCAAAGACATCGTCCGATAACTCTGACTCAAAACCGCTATTTACATTTTCACTTTTGGAACTCTTTCTAACATTTTTCCATAACCACTTCGCAATTTGCTTTCTACTTTTTCGTTTAACTGATGTGCTTACATGATTTATTGAACCGTTCGCCATTGTAAAATAAAATAATTAAAAGCAAATAATAATCTAATCTAAAAAACAAAAATTTGCCAGCAACGATAAACACTCTCTATATCTGTAATAAACAGCAATTCTGATACAAGCAACTCACCCACTTTGAACAACAAAACTCACTAAAGAGATTTAGAAAAGTAAATTGATTCAGAAGTCGAGCACAGTCAAAAACACAAGTGTTCACAGACTGAAAGAATTTAAATATTTTTTTTCAAGATATTTATACATAGGGCTTTCATCCCTTTATTTGTTGTTGTAGTGGGATAAAGAAGTGGGGCTATCACCCATTTCTCAAATAAAAATAATAAAATAATTAGTAATTTTAAACTTTCCCCGGCGACCAGTGAGGAAAAATTTCGGACTACATTTACGAAAATTACATTTTTCAATTAAAAAACATTCTGCCATTACGTACTATGGAAACTGGAAATTTGCGGATTTTATACATACATTTTCCATTAATTGAAAAAAAAAAATTACGCCCGTAAAATTTTTACCTACTAGAACCAGAAATTTCACGGGCTCAAAACGCAGAGAAACTCAAATCCTGATATTTAAACTCATCTTTGGTCCAACACGAATTTATTGTTCCAACCGCTGGGTTTCTTAGGAAATGTGCAGGTCAAGCGACCGTTTCCATAAAGTTTATGATTCCCTCATTACCAAATCCTCGGTAATCCCTTTTGGCAGCTGTCAATCAAAGGTGTTGTTAAAGTTGCATACTTCTCAAACAGAAATTTTCGGGTAGGCTCCTAGACCCTTAATGTTCTAGGGCGTAATTATACCTCTAACGTACCGCTAACCGAGCCATAAGGAACCAATAATTAAACTCTAAGTTAATCTAAAACATGTCCCTGCAGATTTTTTTCAACCTAAGCATGTGTTGGCATTTGTAAAAATAATAAACGTCTGACAATATTAAGAGCGGTCGTTACCGAGCCCGCTTTTCAGATTTCGGTTTCGGCAGTGAGCTGTCACAAAAATGACCAGGCCAGAGCTTGGATCTAATAACCGCCATAAAACTTAGCTTAACATAATAAATTTTTCAAAGTAAATTGTTGAACCTAGAGATGCATTTTCTTATTTGTTTCTTTATCATTTAAAAATACCGGAATTTGAGAAGATGCATTTTATAAAATAAGGTACGTCATATATTCGAGGTATATTATATATTTAATAATGAAAGAAGTGATCAAAACCGCGACTAACTGATTGAAGTAACATGAGAGCACAAAATTGCCTAATTTATATTTTTTAAATTTAAAAAAAAATCAAAATTAGTTGGAAAACAAATATGCGCCTTTTGTGCAAATGCTTACGGCTTATGGTTGATTCAGTTCCAGAATATAATGCTTTTTTATCACTGTCAATTTGGCGTCGCGACGTCCAAGAAGTGAAATTTCGAGTTTTAGTGGAAACTTTCGCTAACTCTTTTTTTTAACATAACTGTGATAAAAAAGTCTCTGTTTTAATTTTAAATTTTATGCAAATTGTGTTTTAAATTTGAGAAAAAAACGCTAGTTTTCAATATCATGACGAAACACTTGCAAATTACATTTATTCCAAATTTCACAAATTGCATTTGAGATCGTACGGCTTTTGTTACAATCTAAAGCGAACTAAAGGATCGTTTGGTGTATGCGTTTCCAATTTTGACTAATTTGATAAAAAAAGCATTTTTCCTTAAATTTTAAAAACAATTTTAATCAAATCTGAAATGACAACTGAGATATGTTTAACACATTTATATGTAGGGGAGGAGGGGGACATAGTGGGAAACTTAACAATCAATTAGTCACGCATTCTAAAATAATAAAAATTAACAAACATTTTTTACTAAATATCATAGACTAATGTATTGCGAATGATTTTTAAGGTACTTTTTTTGATTACAATAAAAAACTTACGCCATGTGAGCATTATTTTGAAAAATGGGATTGGGTGTTTGGTTCTACTATGCCTCAAAAATCGCTAACACTTACAAACTACATTTTTAAAGCGTCGCGACGACAAAATTATTGGTGATAAAAAACAAATTTTTGCATCCGATTCTGTATAACAAATGCATAGGAACGTGAAATAGGCAGTTATTCCTAGTACAGAAATCCTTATTAATATAAGAGTTTTTTTTTAACATTTTTCCGGTGGTCCAATAATGCAGTGCAAAGATGAACATATAGTAAACCCAGTTGACATATACCTAGTAAATTTTATGGCCACATTATGAGAGGGCCGGGCAGTACTAATCCTTGCGATTGGAGACCATAAATGAGCACGAAATGAGTGCGGGCCTATTCAACCATCGGTCAACTCTCTACCTAGAACTTTGTCGGCTGCAGTTTACAACACCCAGTTTTATTTCTATGGGTGGTTTGACTTAAGCCATAAAATGTTTACTAGGTATATGTCAACTGAGGTTACTATACAGTTCTCTTATTTTCCTATTGTTATTTCCAAGAAAGAGCTATTACTTCACAAACAGCTGGACCTCTTGGTTTCGTCAAACTACCTGACCCCACCATAAATTTTGTGCTTGTGGAGAAGTACTAATTTCTGTGGTTTGCCGGCAATTGCTAGTTGTAAATTACAAAATTTCAGCTTCAATTTAAAATCTAAAATTTTACGCTACGAATACTCGCTTAATTATTGGAATATTTTTTAAAACTTAGGACCGTTGTATTCAGAACGACTTGCTTTACAATCCGATTGGATTCATTTTTGATACAACAACGCAAACCGAAGTTACAGTCTTCAGCCAAACTTGATGCAGTGTCATTGGCGTTTTAGGGGTGATATCAATAAAAAAAAAGCATGCAGTCTGTAGGTAACTGCAAGGACATTATATATTCTAAATTTCAGTTTTCTAGTCCAAACCGTTTTTGAGTTATGATGGCTCCAGTTTACATTGCATTGCCCATAAGGATTTTAGGTAGCGATCGCTCTTAAAACGAAATCCTTTCACATTAGAAATTGACCAAATAATGCTTAAATTTTAAGCCCAGATATTTAGTGAATGATTCACTGTTGATAGTTTGTTTCTGACATATAAGTCAATTTTAACAGGCCAGTGTAGATAGATTTATACAGGGTAGACAAGTAGAAATAATTTATCAGTTAAATGACGTGTATTGCGCAGGAAGACGTGGAGATAAAAAAAATGATCCAAGAACCAAAGAGATTTTACAGTTAGTTTTCGAAAAATCGACTATTAATTTCGTGCGATTCGAGAAAATTCATCACTTTTCGATACCTACTTGGCTATCCAGGGCTAAACAATGTGGATTTCACAAGTAGAGGTACAGCCCGTGCGGCAAAAGCGATGAATGCGCAGTAAAATCGCGCTCACAATTTTTTGAATGTTTGGCCACTCATGGGCGATGAATTCGAAACGATGAGTTGCGAGCAGTGACCGAAGCACAATTCCGAACACCGTTCTAAAACGCACAAGCTGTAAATATAGAATGTTAGACAGAATGACAGCGATCGTACGCCCTCTCGCGATCAAAAAATCGTCATTGTAGTCTGTCAGTTGCGTGTCAGTACTCAGTCGTCTCTGACATCCACTGGCTTTGGTGTGAATCACACTTCCGAAAAAGCGTTTGGAAATCTTCGTGAATTTCATTCAGACTTTCAATAAAGCATTTTTTGGCCTTTTGATCCAAATTACTATTACTTGTATCTTGATGAACTAAGAAGCGTATTTAAGGGGATATCTAACAAACTGTAACGGTAAATTCTGCTTCAAAATTCTGCGTAAAGGAAAAATTATATGAAACATTTTAAACATCCAAACGTTAAATGCAGCATCTCCCTTCAACCCTCATTATTTGTAGACGGCACTCTTTTAGTGAGTTACCCATGGTCAGTCTGCTTACTACGGTAATAAAACCATAAATAAAAACTACTTCTTAAAACCCCAGCCCGAGTGGTTTAGATTATTATTACCATCATCTTGTGGTCAGGACAATAGCTAATAGTTTTGACTGCACTGATGGCCAAATTATTATTGCCCATGGCCAGTAAATCTTAAATACTTTGATAGTAGAGTCCGATATTTTACAAATTACACCCGTGAAACTTAATAATTACAATATCTCATTATTATTATTTAATGTTTATCTTCATAAATAAATTAAATTTTTCCCGAAAAGGTGGGATTTGTGTAATAGCAAAAATTGGAATTAATTAATGGATGCACTGGGATCTTCGAATTTTGTCCAAGATTTTTGTGAATGTAACAAAAAATAGTGAACATAATTATAAATAATTAAATTATATATAATAATTATATTCTGTTGCTTTAGTGATTGATCTATCTTTTAAAACCTTTAAATTACGAAAATTTTTTCAGTATTTTCACCACCCCAAAGTCATAATTTTGACAACAAGACGTTATATTACTGTCTGGTTGTTCTCAAAATACGTATGTGTGAATTTTGAAAAGTTTACGCATGTGGAATGCTAAAAATTATTTCGCTTTCAGCCAAGTTTTCGTATTTAATTAATCAAAAAGTCATTAAATATTCACTTTACAAAAATTGTATATAGCATTTAACATAATGCACTTTGAACAGATTCATATGCAAAAAACAAAAAGCAATTTACTCAACTAGTTTTCGAGTAATCGTGTTTGGAAAAATACATTGAATTTGCCTTATATTCAAATTTGTTCAAAATACCCTTAAAAAATAAAGATAAAGACAAATATTTATCACCTAAAACTATTCTAAAACAATTTAAAATCCTAATTCATCAGATATAAAGTTCAAAATTTTGAAATGATTATTCTCAAAGCTACGTTCAGTTTGAATAAAAGAGAAAAATCTTGTTTCAGGCAAATTTAAGATTTTGTGTGTTTATGGAAAAGCTTCAGTTGTAAACTATCCCTTCGGCTACAAAATTGATTTATGGTACCCGCATTTCTACCTACCAGACCTCTCTGGTACAGAGAAAAGAGATGTTACTGCTAAACAAGGATAACATGTTTCGAATATGAAATTTTCCAAACACGATTTCTCAAAAACTATTAACTTTAAAAAAAATCTGTTTAGTCGACATTATGTAAAATTAGTCTACGCATGTGGAATGCTAAAAATTATTTTGCTTTCAGCCAAGTTTACGTATTTAATTAATCAAAAAGTCATTAAAGAATCATTTTACAAAAATTATATATAGCATTCAACATAGTGCACGTTGAACAGATTCATATGCAAAAAACAGAAAGCAATTTACTCAAATAGTTTTCGAGTAATCGTGTTTGGAAAAATACATTGAATTTGCCCTATACTGAAATTTGTTTGATATCCCCTTAAATTAAAAACGATTTTGGGGGTGGTCATAAGCGTTACTGGACCTTATACTATATTTAAATTCAATTTGAAATTTTGCGTTTATTTCTCAGGAAATGTGGACATCCTATTAATGACAATCATTTAAGAATTTGTTTTGGACAAAATTCTAACAAGATTTTTATTTTAAAATGTAATTCATTGATGAAAGGGTTGATTTGGTGTTCATTTATAGTCTTGTCGTACTATAGCCTATCTCTCAATGTCTTGGCAGAAATCGATAAAGTTATTCATGAAAGTTATTTGAATTTGATGAAGCATACCTATCCAGAATATACAAAAATTTCCATTTCATAATGTGTTTGAATCAAGTTATACATGGATAATGTATTACTAGTTGCATTTAAACTTCATAAAGCTGTAAAGATATGTGAATCATGCTGAATATGTCTGTAAAATCTTATCATAACAGTTATCTAACCCAAATCACCTTAAGAATGCCTTAAATAGACAAGGCTATAAACTATTACTTTGAACAGTCCAGTAATAGAGCGAATTCACAATTCCTTCCAGAACTTTCATACAAATTAATTTTATACTCCTACGTATTACAAACAGAGAACATACTAACACAAGAACCAAATCAACAAAATATGACGATCTGCATAAAATATATATAAAAATAAGTATAGTTCTTTCGTACTATTCTTCACTTTACTTTCATTTTTGGTGGGAACGAATATGTATTTTGCCACTTGTCGTTTAAAACGAGTAAGCTTTTAAAATTTTCTATGATTGATGGGGTAATTTAAAAACGTTTTATACTCATGCTATATATACATTACAACATGGTGCTTTGAGCCTGCCTTAGTGACACTGCATAAGAAGGATGGTGATAAGGTCTATTCAGGTGTGTGGAAATTCAATTAAGTGGAATAACACTTCGCTGAATGTTTCTAAGAGATAGGAGCTAAAAATCTTCCATGCAAGAAAATACGAGTGGAATTAAATAATATAAAAAGCGGAACAAAAATAATGGTCTATACCTTTTGTATGAATAAAAATACAATCAATTCTCCCCACAATATAGAAAAAGTCAGGATGACGGAAGTCGGTTAACTTTCTTTCTTTCTTTAAATACACCAGAAAATTTATTACATTATTTCCAGATTAAAATTGAGGACTCCCGACATCTATAATTGTAAAATCAATTAGAAGAATTGCTATCAAGTATGAAGCCAAACTAAAAGTTTATAAAAGTGGTTAGATCGAAAACGGAGCAAAGTGAGATCTCATTTCATTTTTAAGTTTTAAATATTTAAAAGACTAAATTTAAACGCTGATGGTGTTGGCTCAAAATCTTTTCAGAGATTACGTACAAGTAGAAAAAGCACGAAGTGAAAGTGCACCATTAAGCTGAAGGGAAGTCGTTTTGAACATTTCGTAGTTAAGTCTAAATTGGTAACTGTATAGGTACGCGATGCGTTTTTAAAATATTTCATTCTTTTTATGGGTCTTCAACTAACCCATCAATGAATATTACTTAAATGTTTTATTACTGCTGGAAAACTCGGGTATTTCTATTTTAAGTGATGTTGCAATTTTTCAACATTTCATTGTTATTATTTTTTTTAATCTTATGTATATTTCAGGATTGGACTCTACAAATCAGATACGTACAAAACAGAGACGCCGGTTTGTACGAATGTCAAGTGTCTTCCCATCCGCCCACTAGCATTTTGATTCACTTAAACGTTGTTGGTAAGTCCATGTAGTGCCTAATTGTTATTTTCCGAAAATTCAGGCGTTGTAGAGTTTTTATTTATAAACCGATTTCAAAAATTTTAAAAACAAATTAAATGGTTTTTAATTTACTATAAACTGATGATTTTAGAATTCTTCTAAATGTCTTAGTATCTTTTGGGGGATATTCAACTTTCTTATTTTAAATTGACACCCATATTTTTTTTCGTAATTTGGAAGATATTAATTTTCTTGATTTAAAAATGTGTAATATGTCCTACTTTTACATTTTTTTTTAAATTATCAAAAATTAAAAAATTTCGGCAATAAAAGTTAATAAAATCTAGGTGCGTGGTGTCAAATAACACAATACCGTTATTGTAATGTCAAAAAGCAGCAAATAACAGAAAGAACAAGTTTTCTTTCAACAAGATGGGGCTACACCTTACAATGCACGAATTAATTAACACGCAATATCTTGAACAAAGGTTCGGAAAAAGATGATTTGGAACCCAAGGTCCCATTCGGTGGCCAGCCAGGCCACCAGATTTAACACCAGTAGATTTTTTCCTCAGAAGATATTTGCAAGATCTTGTCTATAGCACTCGTCCAATAGAAGTTTTAAGAAAAAAATTGTGACCACTTGTAGAGAAATTTCATCTGATACTGTTCTACGTTCCGTAATGCAAATTTCTCGTAGGTGTCAATTGTGCAATGAAAAAAACCGGGTTGGCGTTTCAACAGTATTTTAATTAAATTTAGGTAGATGTTTTTTCTCATTTGTAATTATTATTGTCTTTTGTTATTAATAATTTTAAAAAGGATTGCCAATCCTTTCTGTTATTTGCTGCTTTTTGACATTACAATAACGGCATTCTTTAATTTGACACCATGCACCTAGACTTTTATTGCTTATTTTTTTTTTAATTTTGATAATTTTTTTAAAAATATGTTGCACATTTCTGAATCAAGAAAATTAATATCTTCCAAATTAAAAAATAAAAAATATGGGTGCCAATTTAATATAAGAAAGTTGAATATCGCCTAAAAGATACTAAGGGCCAGTTTCATAATCGGGCCTTAAAAGCGCCTTTAACAAAAGGCACCTTCACGCTAACAGCTACTCTAAAGCGGCCCGCTGTTTCATAAACGGTGACAGACGAATTTTTAACTAAAAGCACTTTTAGTGGAAGTCACATTCTAAACTAAAAGTTTCGTGTTAATGTTTGTATAATCAACCGGAAACTTTGAAAATTCTGTTTGAGTATGGATAGTAGGTTATTCTTAAGTGAAATATTTTTACAAAGCTAGTAAGTACATGTTTGAACATGTATGTAGTTTTGGAACAATAAATTTATGGTACCTGTTTTTAATTTTTCGTATATTTGGAGCAAAAATATAAGGGACGTTTTTAGGTATTTGAGGCTAGTTTTAGTATTCTGTAGAACATTTTAGCAAGACGAACAAATTTCATACTTTTTACAATGATTTTCGTTATGTGAAACCAAAATTTTATGAGAATGTCTAATCGGATCTTTTAGATTTTTTCGATGGTCAGCCAGTAAAGACAAAAAGTTGAAGGAATAGATACAGGGTGTTCAAAAAATAGCGGACCAACTGATAAGAACGTCAAACTCTAAGACGCTGTGAATTGGAAATGCTGTTTAAAATTTTTATTTGAAGCTTTGTACGGGAGCAAAATAACTTTAAACATAGCGAAAAACGGCAACAGTGTTCAATTCTTTCGGTAATTATTATGAGTATAATTTTGAGACCAGAGCAACACTTAGTTACAGAGCAACACGTAGTTACAATTATTAATAAATCATGTAATTGGTTACTATGGTTTGCAATTAATTTTGATAACACCTGACCAGTAAAAGTCACAAAGTAGATCAAGAACCATTTGTTCTCTTCTTGGTGTGCGAATAGTCTTGGGTCCTCCATGATCCTGATAAATTTGGTTCCAATCGGCCCGTCTCACGTACCTGTTGATAAACTCGTTAAAAAGTATTCTTGGAGGGAATTTGCCAGTTAGGAAATTCACAAGCCTTACTGCCCCTTACTGCTTCTCGACTGTTTCCTTCAGGTGTCGGTATATTCAGCAAAATTATACATCTTTAGAGAAATAAACTCCTCTAGTTTGTGACACCTAAAAAATGTTTGACTTTTCTAAAAAAATGGTCATTGTCAGGCACTAAGCAACAATTAATTACTGAATTCTTGAAGTGAAATGTTGCCAGATTAATTTTGCGCTTTTGAGCTTAATTTTAAAAATGCAAAATAACGTTTTGCATTAACATTTAAGGCATTTAAAGACTGTAAGTATGTAAATGTCACCCAAAACATGAACTCTAGTTGAATTTTATAAACCTTGAGTTCATTGTAAGGAAAAATTTGTGCCATAATTAGCGCCCCTATAAGTGGCTGTAGATTTCCAACGAAGCACTCAATAATTGAGAAAACTTAATTTAGCTACTAGTTATTATCTGAAGATTCACGTAGCGAATAGTTGGTCCGCCATTTTTTGAACACCCTGTATTTACATAACAAGTACGGAAACTGACCAATTTCGCCCGAGTGTAAAAGTAGATGCACGAGGCGCCAGCCGAGTGCAGATATTACACGAGTGCAAGAAAGACACTTTCCGACGAGTTATGTACACTATTTTTCCTACGACCTTTCATCATCAGGAAGAAACCATAAGTTTCGACAATAGTTCAATTCTTATCTATTCTAAATGTCATTTTTCTACAACCTCATAAAAAAGTGACGTATTCCACATATTTAGATGATTTATGTTTTTGTACATCCATTTACGAAAGTAAAAGTCACTAGTGTGATATGAATATATCCGCACAGACCTGTCAAAACTGATTTGTCATAAACGAGCTAACCAATTCATTTTCATCATTATGCATGTTGTTTTACAGTGAATCGTCTAGATATTTAAGACAAAAATCCAGAAGTTACATTTGTATTTGAAAATAACTGTCAATTTTGACAGTCTGTGCGGATATATTCATATCACACTAGTGACTTTTACTTTCGGAAATGGATGTACGAAAACATCAACTTTCGGAGTTATTTAACCGTGTGGAAAATGTCACTTTCATATGGGGTCGTAGGAAAACAGCATTTTCTATTCAATACATTCAATACATTTTTAAACAAATTTAATAAAGTGTGCCAACCGGTTATAATTATAAATATTAAATGTTTAATTTGTATTAACTAAAAAGTCAATTTACGTTGTAGATGTATCAAAGAATTAGTAGATCCGAACGCACAGATGTGACCAGTTTTTGAGGTTAGAATTGCTTTAATGGCGCCTTTTAGCGTTTTTTTATGGTCGATATCGGTCCTTTAAGTTAAAGGAGGATTTAAAGGAACATTTAAGATTTTGGAACAAAATGTTTGAGTCAAAAGTCCCTTTAAGCTAAAGGAGCTTTTAAATTAGATTATGAAACTGTCCCTAAGACATTTAGAAAAATTCTAATATTATCAGTTTATAGTAAATTAAAAACCATTTAATTTGGTTTTTAAATTTTTGAAATCGGTTCATAAATAAAAATTCTACAACGCCTGCCGTTTTTTAAAAGTCACCCTGTATATTACGGCTTTTATTTTCTTTGTTTCAAATTTCTCTTTTAATATAGAGCTAGCATCCACATTGTACATAACCTTCATTTTTTAACGATTTTAGTGACTTTTCATTCTTACACCAAAAATCGTGCTGAAATGAGGCATTCTCAAACGATTTTCAGTGACTCATTCCAACACAGTTTTTGAACATGAAATAATGCTACTGCGGTAATGTAGAAGTAAACGAATCCACGAGTGCAGAATGGCTATTCCAAACGAGTTAATAGACTATACTTTTTCTACCAAGGATAAGACACCATCAATAAATTGACATTTGGCTGACATTTGGTGACTGGAAACTTTTGACGATAACAATGCAAATCGATAATAACTGTTCTTCCACTGGTGGTTATTCTGTAACAAGTTATGGAATATATTCCATCATAGTTTGGAAACGCGTTACAGAATATTCTGTCCCATGTCATTGACCGGTAAAAACTTTAGCTTCGTATTTGTTAATTTTAGGTGTCGATTTGGCAAATGTACTTAACACTTTGACAGTTAATATGCTTAAAAATTTGGATTTTTTATGATTTTCGAAAAAATTTCATACAGATCGCATCAGTTTGTTTTTGTTGATTCTCAACTTTAAATACTCGGCAGAAACTGTCCGGTATTTCAACAAGCTGCTCTTTCTTTATGTAGTAAAAAATAAGACTCTTAACGAACAAGTTTGATAATGAAAATGTTTAACGTCAATTATCCGTAAAGTATCTGAATCTCTTGGTATTTTATTTAGACTTTGTTTCAATTGTAATTACAAACAATTTTTAACTTTATATGCATTTTCCCCTATATTCAGTATTAGTCTTTAGACTTTCTTTAACCTCTATTTAAACTTTTTTAACAATTTTTCGTGCTTTTAAATTTTTGCGTAATCTATCTTTAACTTTTTATCATAAATTTTCAAATTAAAACGGATTTTTTATACCCTTTACTAAGTATTTATTATGCCGATTAAATATAAAAGACAACAGAAATGGGAAGGCATTAATGAGCTGTGAAAGAAATTTCCAAAAGCGCTCCTGCCATAAATAAAATGTAGAGCAAAAAGCTAATAAAACTAAAGCCGTTATTACCTCTATTAATTCATAAATTATTATGCTCCCGGGTCAAATCAGCAAAATAAAAGACCTCCAAACGAGAGTTTTCTTCTCAGAGTGAATATTATCGAGTTAAAATGTCTTAAAGACGAAAAACTGACAATTCATTATAACATAAAAGAAATCAAAACATTCGTTCCCCGTATTCGGGTCTATCAAACGATATCGCTGAATATAAACTTTTGATGAAAACGCTTCAAACTCTATCTCGTTAACAATAACGAGCATTTGCGAGAGTGGATTTTCCAACTTGTGAAAAAACATTTGACACTCTCTGATTAACTTAATAACTGTAATACACATAATATAATAATTGATATTCATCGTTGTTATCTGGGGAGTGGTTTTCATCATTCGTTTCAATTCTGTGAAAATAATTTATCGTGTCCTCGTTGTGCTGGTTCGTATAAAATGAAAGCCTATTAAACTGACATCTTAAACTGTGTTAATTGTGTGTCGTCAAAAGATAAAACCAAGTGGATGTGAAATCTAACTGATTAAAAAAGGGGCAAACGAACCACCAACGTGGAAAAATAGCATAATTTATGAAGTTATTGACGTTCAATGATCAGTTAGATATTGGGTTCTTAATAAAAAAAACATCAAAATTCTGGTTTCATAAACATTAAATAGTACATCTGTTAAATATGCGAGTGTAAGGGTTAATAATAGACATGCGTTTATTACCATGTTTCCTTCTGTCAAAAAGCAACTCCACGCCACCTTGATAACATTTTATTTGCAAACCCGTTACGTGCTGAAATACCTCTCTTTAATTGGTACATGTATTATGATTACAGTTTACAAATTCATTTAGATAGACACATTTAATAAATCTCCTCGTTATTCCAATTTGTATCCGAACAATACAATATTAAATGCACGTATCTCATTTCAGAGGCGCGCGCCGAAATCCAAGGACCTTCAGAAAAATACCTGAAGCCTGGTTCAGGTTTACGACTCCAATGCAATGTTTTGCAAAGTACAGAACTTCCGACGTATGTATTTTGGTATCACAACAACCGGATGATCAACTACGACGTCGACCGAGGAATTAATGTCACTACAACTCTTTCGGAGAAGACTAGCATTTTAACAATAACAAGTGCTTCGACACATCATTCAGGAAACTATTCCTGCGTTCCTAGCAATGCTCAACCTGCGAGTACTTACGTTCATATTTTAAACGGTAAGTAACACAATATTTATTCTAGTAAAACCGCTCTAATGTGAGCCAGTTTATAAGGTCTCGGCGAGAGTGCTGTACATTATTTTTTATACAGATTTTTTCTTTATTATTATTTTATTAAAACAAGTATTTTTGTAATGTTATTAAATGTATACAGGGTCCGGCAACACTTGTGTCCACCCCTAAAATCGTCTTTAATTTTAAAGATAAAATTTTAGAAATTTGCATACGCTCATAGTTGACAAAGCTCTGGAGGCTGACGCAAAAATTTGTTTTTTATCATGGTTTATCATGGTAAGTTTTTTCGTCAGTGTAAATAATTTTTCTCAATGACTATTTGACATCAAATTTTAGCTTAAGGTTACATCTATTAAGTAATACAAAAGATAATCTCCACCAGTAAGTTTCCCGCAAAAAATTCATCTGAGAAAGAGTAGTAATAAAATATGTTCACAACTGAGGTTGCGGATGTTGCCGATTAGACGACGAGTGGTACTTTCCTGAATCTTCTGAAGTTAATTAATAACTTTAAGTGTCACCATAAATCTAGGATTTTATCAAAATTAATTAATTAATTAATTTTCTGGGTTGTCTAAAAATCTTATTCGCCATTTGGAGCTCCGAAGTAACCGAAAAAACTATTTAGAATTTTATTTCGAAAATCTGGTTTTCGCAAGTGATTTTGACATCAATATCCCAATAGAAGAATTGAACCAGAAAACAAATTTTTAAGTGCAAGAAGAAGAATATCCTAAAAAATCAGATCAAAATCAGATCTTTCACAAAAATTTCAGAAAATTATAAAAATTGCAACTCGAAACGATTTTAAAGATTTACAAGTGAAAAATCCGTTTGAAATACTGAAATACTTTTTCTACTTTAACTATACTGCTGTCTACATTTATAATTCTTTAAAAACAATTTTATAAAAAAAATTGTAAGAACAAACATTTGGGCTAAAATTTAATAACGGATAGTACTTCAATAAAATTTTCATTTTTTCTTTAGTTTTTCTATAACTCGAAATTTCTTTAACTCGAACCAATTGTGGTTTTCCTTCAGGTTTCGAGTTGTGGAAATTCCACTGTATTTCCATTATTTCAAGTTTTTCGATTAATAATTTTTCCCATATTTCACATGTGAATAATGAATTATTTAAGCGCCCCATTCACTTAATACTAATGTATGTCATACAAGATTTGATCCTACACTCTACGATTTGATAACATCTAAGTATTTCTCAAACATGTTGATCCATACATAACGTTGAATGTGTGATCGATACATGTTTTTCCATTTTACAGACAAGTTTGCACTTACAAAATCTCAACAATAAAATAGTTATTTACAGTCGCGTGTGGTAACTTACATTTTACAGCGCGAAATCAGTTTGAAGCACGACGAGTGCTTTAATGATTGAGCGCTGTAAAATGGTTATCGCACAAGAGTTGTATTAAACTTTTTGGCCGAAAAATTTTAATTTAAATAATTGGGTTTTTCAAAATTTATGAGAACTGTCACATTTGTAAATTTCATCATCTGTCAATTCTGTCAATTTTGTACTTGGTGCACAAAAAGTACACAAGATGGCGCTGTATAAAAAACGTTTTAATATGACTTTAAAAATAGAAAAATTGTCTTAATTGAGATAATAATTTAGGTAGATTCCACTTTGGTGATCAATCTTCATTATGGCAAAGTGATTTTAATTTAAAAACGCATCTGAAGAACAGACGATTTGGGCAATTTTTACCGCACGGCGTGTCTAAACGTCCAGGGCGCTTGTAAATCTAGTGTTTCCGAAGATGTCAATTGAATGTTAATTTGACGTTTACAATTCATGAGGCCAAAAAATATACACGATACAAACATGTGTGACGATCTGGTTGTCGAGAGTACAGTTTACCAAACGATCTAGTGCGGCTATGGCTTTGACTTATTAAATTGTTTACTGCCACCTTACCGCAAACCCCTATAAACATAAACATCCTCAAGTGGATGCATTGAAATGAAGCGCTAAGCGCTAGACATATTTTGGGGAATTCCATTGTTTCGATTTGTCAAACTGACCAGCTGGGTAAAAATATTTATTGCGGTTTAGACCTAATCACTTGAGGTTGATTATGTTTATGAGGGTTTGCGGTAAGGTGAATGTAAATGATTAAAAAAGTCAAAGCTATAACTGCACTAGATCGTTTGGTAAACTGTATTTGTGCCGCTATTGTAATTGACAAATTATTATATGGGAAAAGCACAGCAATAAGCAAAAAAGATGGTGAAAAAAGTAGCTTTGGAAGAGACAAAATTTATACTAACTTGATAAAACAGCGTTTTTTTCGCAAATTTTAAACACAATTTGCATTAAATTTAAAATAAAAACTCACATAGTTGTATCACAGTTATGTTGAAAAAAAAATTGAATCCGCGAGTATTTCTGCAAAAACTCAAAAATCGCTAAAAATTATACTTCTTAGGCGTCGCGACGCCAACCAAACTGTGATAAAAAACAAATTTTTGCGTCAGATTCTAGAGCTTTGTCAACTATGAGCATATGCAAATTTTCAAAATTTTATCTTTAAAATTAAAAACGATTTTAGGGGTGGACACAAGTGTTTTGTAACTTGTCTTGTAACTCAAAAACTGTAATAGCCTGAACATTGTGCGATACGTCAATCAATTCAGATTTTGATGGAGAATTTCCCATTAAAAGAAAGTGAAAGCGTTCTGGGACACCTGTATAACTTAGAAATTCTTCTAAAGAGTATAAAGATGTCAGAAAACAATCTAATTATTATCAAAGCATCAAATAAGAATTTATCGACGGACATCACGGCACCATCCCTGAGTATTACAAACTGTTCTAATTTTACAATAAATGTTCAAAACCCTAACTCAAAATAAGTTAAAATGTTAAAATTTAATTTTTGTTAAAATTTAATTTATAAAAATGCAAAAAAGCATTGAAGTACTTATAGTCACTTTTCAATACTTAGCTGTAGAAAAAGTATAGTATTATATTCATAATTATGGTCATTATTCCTTTGGATGATTTGCTTCACTTGCCGTTTTGCAAACGTCATTCTCATGAATAATTCTCATAATTGCTCATATAATAATATACTATTTTTTTGCTTGAGTCATTATTAAAATGTTTTTTTTTTTGGAAAAACATTTTTAATTTTACATTTAGGGACATTTTCCTAAAACGGTTAGGTTGGTGAAAGGTCATTCAACAAATGAGGTTTGTTATTGGATGAACCTCAACTGACAGGAGTACCAACCCGCAAAACAGTGCTTTTAGTTTTCTTCTAGATCAAACGATAATAATTCGCATTTTCGATCACGGCGGTATAAAAAAGGTAAACGCTAAATCACAACAAAACGCGCCTACGTCATCAATCAAAATCGTGTGGTTCAAGACATTCAAACAAACTTTTCGCAAATGTCCTTTTCCAGTTGACAACGTATGTCTCTCCTTAAAATTAATTTGATGACGTAGGCGCATTCTCTTGAGATTTCGAGTGTAATTTTTTAAGGCTTGATAAGAATGCTGATTTTCCGTGGTGGGTATATTTCCGGCTTCAAATCTTATTTCGTCTCGATTACCGCACAGATGATGAATGATAGCGAAAGTACAAACAACTCTGTCGTAAATCATTTTCAGGTATTCGTAGGAACCTGAACTCAGGACCGTTTTCAAATACGCTTCACGGAAAATCAAGCGAAACCGAGCTGAAATTCCGTTGCATCATGCATATTGACTTGGTATCAGTAATAAAGTTCTGTTAAAATGCCTGGTTTAAAGCGTACACTATGATTGGAGTGGAAAACTAATTAACTTTTTTATACATATACAGGGTGTAATTGAAATTGTTCCGTAAAGGAAAAACTCATTAAGAGTTCATCAAAAATTAAAGTCAATAGCGAAGTGTATCTAATGGGTATACATAAATTTGATTTCGACTTTCAGGTTTTGCTACTGTACTATGCAAACTTGCAAAATGTGTTTTACAACAGCTTGTTAGTTTGTTTTTTAAATGATTCTTGAAGAGAGGCGGAGAGATAAAGCCGGGAATGAGGTAATTTTTCTGCTCTCGTTTTGTAGAATTAAAACTTGGAATAGCCGATTATGAAACATTGAAAATGACACAAGGTATAAAAGGTACGTGTTTTGCACAGGGTGATTTTTAAGTAGATTGGGGAACAAAGCAATACACGTCACTTTTACATAAAAAAAATCGCAATTTTATTTTTTGAACTTCAATGAAAATAGACGAAGTCTAGAATTTAAGTTTTTTTTTACCCCAACCACTAAAAATCTTTTCAATTTACTTTCAAAATCAATTTATACAATATTGAAAGCATTAGTTAAACCTAAAATTGGTTGCAACATTTTTTGATGAAAAATTGTAGAATCATGGGGACCTCAAAAAATCTCTGAGAAATCTTATAGACAACTTTTGAATTCTGTAGAATGTGTAGAAATAGAACAAGCCAAAAATCTGTTTTCAGAAATATTTCATATAGGGTGTACCAGAACGCTCGCACTTCCTTTGCATGAGGAATTAATTCTCCATCAAAATCTGAGTTGATTGTCGAATCGCACAATGTTCAGCCCTTTATAGTACTTTCTATTGCTTTGTTACCTGCAAAAATTTTTTTTTTAAATGCACGATGCGCTGTGAAAGGTCAAGTTCAAATGCTTGTAACGTGAATACCATAAATCCCTGAACATTGTGCGATACGGCAAGGAAGTACAAGCGTTTTGAGACACCTGTATGCAATACTCACAGTCTATGACGAGACGTAAAAATGCTCCCCAAAATCCCCAAAAGTGTATCTAAAGAATTTAAAGGATCTAAAGGATCTAAAGCATCTTAAGGATCTAATTGATCTAAAGGGTCAAAAGAATCTAAAGGATCTAATGGATCGAAAGAATTAATAAGATCCATTTTTGTTTTTAATAACTTCCGGTGGCTTGTGGTTACACCGGAAGTAGCTGTCAACCTTGTTATTTTAAATAGAACATACTATACAGGGTGCGTCGTAAGTCGCGGATAAACTCTTCATCACCGTGTTAAATATAAAGTACTGTTGAAAAAATTATTTTTGTAAATAGCATATTTCTTGAGATATTGAGTAGTATTACTGTGCTAATTTGGCAACACTGGTACTACCTGTGCAGCTATAAAGGTTGATTTTAATGGAACTTGCTAAAGTATATCCGGTGAGACATTGGGAGGTTTCGACAGTTGACATATAGGTTGGCAGCAAATTATGCTACAAAATACACTAAATTCCTACGCGAAATGTGTTGACAGGGTTTTCAGTAACTGGGGTTACTTTGTTATTTTAAATTTCGCGCGTATAGTACACTTTTTATTGCGTAGATTTAGTGCTTTTCTGTCATTCAAACTCTCACTGTACGAACTATACTTAATAACTTGCATTTTTGAATTCCAAATTAATAAATGATTCCTGATTTCCATCGCACTTCCCAAGCACTAGGTACATTGCACAAGACTCGTTTGCAGAAAATTTTACCATGTGAATGTATACAAACAGGAAAATGAAAACCTATCAAAAGTCAATTTCATTGACTATTCAAAATCAAATTTTGTAGTTTCCGTAGTTTCATATGTTTTTAACAAAGATGTGATTATACGGTGTTGCCATGTTGTACACACAACCTTTTTTTCAAATTTAACACTTTCAATACCCAATAGTAATGACGTTTTGATTATTAAAATTGGTTGCATTCGTTGCAAATGCTTGAAAACTTCATTATTGTGGTTACAGCTTTCTTTAAAGTTTACTGAATTTCCTAATAAAAAGTTATTTATCTGCTTGTTACAACTGCTTCTATCTTAAGAAGTGAAACTGATATTAGAACAAAACCACGTTTTTATGATTTTTTAAGGGCGGCCTTAAGGAATTCATCAAGTTTATCCGCGACTTACGACACACTTTGTATATTTTTTGGATTTTTTAAGAAATTGCTTTATGTAAGAACTAGTGTTTTATGACAAAAAAAAACACAAAAATTTAGTCAAATACTAATCAGGTCTGGTCTGATCTAGTCAGATTATGTTTAAATGTTGGATATCGAAAAGAAAAAAAAATGTTTTCTATGTCAAGTTGATCTCCATTTTTTTCAACTTTATGGAATAATTATAGCTCGCTAAAATGTTGTGCTTACAGTACTACAAGCATTCCAAAATTGTTCTTAACTATATAAATATATATTTATTTGGACCTAAATTTTGAAAACAAATTTTTATGAGTGTATGCAAATTTCAAAAATGTTATCTTGAAAATTAAAGACGATTTTGGAGTGTCCAGAAGTGTTGCCGGACTTTGTGTTGACCTATTTTAGAGAGCACAAAAGAAAAACGGATAACTGCGTTTTACTATACATATAGGGTGTTTTGAAATAGATTACTAAAAATGAAACACAGTCTTTGGCACCTTTAAGGAATCGAAGTGACTAACTTTTTTTCTAACGATTAAAATAAACACCTTTTACCACTTACTTGAAATGCCACTGATGAAAATATCCACCTAAAACAACAAACCTTGAAAATTTTGACCAAATATTCGATTAATGTTATCTCAAAAAGGAAAAGACTTTTACATACAGCATTTTTAGTCAGTTGATCCTAACTTGTCTTTACCAATTACCGTTTTTGTTTGGTAGTGTATTGAAACACACTCTGTATTCACATGAACAAACCAAAGAAATTTGAAGAAGTGTCTTTTATCACACGCTTGTTCCATCTCACCTTTAACTCGCTGTTTAATGATAATGTTTAATGATAAAAAGCATAATTTTTTATTTCATAAATAACAATTTTTCCGCTTTTTTTTTCTTTTTTCCTAAAGGGGCCGAAGAATAAAATATTAATAGTCTGAGACGTTTACTTAGTTTTTAATTCATTTGCATAGTTGATAAATGTGTATGATATAAAATGGAACTCCAAAGCGGCCCTCAACTTATTATATGAAATCTTTACGATTATAGCTAGAGCTTTATTCACAATAATTCACATACTTTATTTCAGGTGAAAATCCCGCGGCAATGCAACATGGAGCTAGAGGACTCTCATGGCTACGATGCAGTCCATCATCCTGGCTTCTCATTCTTTCCGTAGTCAACATGATGTGCTAGTTACAACAAACAACAGGTTTCAAAGACTAACAAAATTACACCAATAATAATTTATCATGACATTATAAAAACAAAGTTCACGAACTTTATAATTAAAGTGTGATTGCATGAAGAATGACTTAGTAACACATATAAATGAAAATAAAGTTTAAAATGTTAAATTAAAAGTGAAAGCCGAAAGGACATCTTTTAAATAATTGTTTAATAGTTTAATAGAACCACCAGTTCTGTTACGGACAGTGAAAGCAAACTGCCATTTTTTTAAAGAGTGTCCTTTTAGCTTTTTTTTGTATCCTAAAATCAGTTATCGTTGGCGAGATGACAATTACGTTTTTGCTGTAGTAGAAATCAAGTGGTCTAAAATTATTTTTTTTAATTCTTGTTAGATGCACGGCAGAACTGTTTCATGACCACTTGTAAAAATATACCACGAAAAAGTTAGTCGTATTGTCAAATCGTCCACGACATATTTATAAGACCTTTTTAATTTATTAATTTTAAATTACAGTGATCACTTCTTGTTGGTACAGAGATGTTTATTTCTGTTAAATTAATGCAAAGACAACACAGTATGTATATAAATAGTACTTTTTTAATTAGAGTGTAATAAATACGTTTAGTCGAAAGTCATTCTGGATTCGCTATTTCAGAGTTAAAAATTTATGTCGATTGAAATAATTTATCTCAACGGACTTTTGAAAAGTGATATTTAAAAAAACTACTGACTAGTTTGTTGCAAGTATTATTTGACATGTCGAAAACTGAAAGACCAATCACAGAGCTAGATTCTGAATTTCGCGCCTAAAAAATGAACTTCTTTTGAATAAATAGAATTAAACAATGATTTTATTTTTCTTGTTTATTTTACAGTTCTTGTTAAGTACATAGTTAAAAAATAAAAATTAATATTGTAGAGTACGTAGAAACAGTTATCTACGCAGGCCGAATTTAACTTTAATCAAAAATATCTCCGGAAAATTCATCACCACAGGAATTTAAGAAGTAATGAAATTGCCTCCATTTTCCAAATAGAAATTTAGCTAAATTTAAAGCAGATCCGTTCAAAGTAAATAAAATAAGTTATAACTGATGAGAAGTCTGTTCAGCATCTTTAGTACGGTACTGTTCAAATCCTCCAAGACGATTCAAACAATAATTTATCACCCTTCTAAACCAAATTACGTTTTAGTAGATTATTTATCGTTGCGAAATCACATTTGTAACGGCGTGCAGCGCTCTAAACAAGTTTTATTTGTAATTTTTACGAATGGATTTTAACTGGAATCGGTTTATATAGTTTATAATTATAACTTTATTGGCTGCCCATTGACGCCGTTTTGTCAATTTCTAAATCCATACTCGTTGGTTTTTGTAAGCGTAACAGCAATATACAGGGTGATTTTTTAAAAACGGCAGGCGTTGTAGAATTTTTATTTATGAACTGATTTCAAGAATTTAAAAATCAAATTAAATGGTTTTTAATTTCCTATAAACTGATGATTGTAAAATTTTTCTAAATTTCTTAGTATCTTTTGGGCGATACTCAATTTTCTTATTTTAAATTGACACCCATATTTTTTTTTCATAATTTAGAAGATATTAATTTTCTTGATTCAGAAATGTGTAATATGTTCTACTTTTACAAAAAATATTAAAAAAAAATATCAAAATTGAAAAAATTTAGGCAATAAAAGTTAATAAAATCTAGGTGCGTGGTGTCAAATAACACAATATCGTCATTGTAATGTCAAAAAGCAGCAAATACCAGAAAGAACAAGTTTTCTTTGAACAAGATGGGGCTACTCCTTACAATGCACAATGCATTTCTCGTAGGTGTCAATTGTGCAATAAAAAAACGGGATGGCGTTTCAACAGTATTAATTAAATTAGGTAGTTGTTTTTTCTGATTTGTAATTATTATTGTCTTTTGTTATTAATAATTTCAAAAAAAATGCCGATCCTTTCTGTTATTTACTGCTTTTTGACATTACAATAACGGCATTCTTTTATTTGACATCATGCACCTAGATTTTATTAACTTTTATTGCTTATTTTTTTTTCAATTTTAATAATTTTTTTTTAAATATTTTTAATAAAATTAGAACATCTTACACATTTCTGAATCAAGAAAATTAATATCTTCCAAATTATAAAAAAAAAAATATGGGTTCCAATTTAAAATTAGAAAGTTGAGTATCGCCCAAAAGATACTAAAACATTTAGAAAAAATTTAAAATAATCAGTTTATAGTAAATTAAAAACCATTGAATTTGTTTTTTAAATTTTTGAAATCGGTTCATAAATAAAAATTCTACAACGCCTGCCGTTTTAAAAAAATCACCCTGTATCAAATAATTTACATTGAAGCGAAGAATTCCGTTATTGAACATATTTGGTGTTCAATTAAAAATGTCATTAATTTGGCGGTGCTTTTGTAAACAATATGAAGTATGTCTGTAATCAATTTGCACCAAAGATATCTAAAGATATAACTTTTGATGGTGTTCAGGAGAAAGGAAAGGTTGTAAAATAAATTTGCGCAAAAATTTAATTGCTTTATGTTGAAATATTATTTTGAAGTGATTATTTCATACATTATCATTTTAATGAAATGAAAATGTCTTTGTTTATTATTGTTTGAAAGTGCTCAAAAATACATAAGCACTGAAATGTTCTACACGGCTGACAGAAGTAGTAAAACTTCATATCCAGGTGTCCCAGAACTCGCGCCCCAGAGAACAAGAGAGGGTGTCGACAGGAATACAGCTGGTAAATTTCAAAACATAAATTGAGTTTCATAGTATTCGAGAATGGATTAAAAATTATAATATAAATATAAATATATAAATTAAATAACCAATCCCGAAAGATTATTCTAGAAGTGGAGTAAATGGTCAGCCCAATTTCCTGACCAATGAATGATGTATGTGTCCATAGTTACGGATTTTCAAATTCTCTTTAGCTTCAGGATTGGATATCGTTTTTTCGTCTTATCTCGATTATTTTTTAAGTTAAGAAATTTTAGTTTCAAAATTTTGGTTCAGAATTGTTGCCTCCATAAGCCCTTTCTCTCTAGGGCGCGTGTTCTGGGACACCTGTATAATAAAGGTTTCACCATAGTAAGTGAACACTTAATACTTAAATTCCATGCTTAAATATTAAATAAAAGCACACTTTGCAATACAAAATATGCATAGATACTTTGGCCCTAAACAAATTATACATAAAGTCAACTTTTCCAAGTGGCAGTTGAATGTAACACTTTTCAATATGATTTTTAAGTTAGAATGATGAAAAATGTAAGCGCTGGTCTATATTTATGAAATTAGTGTTTAAAACAAATAGAATAACCGACCTAACTACACAAAAGAGGTTCTTAATAAATCTAAAATCTATAGAATGGGTTAAAAACAGATAAATGATTTTTCTGTGCAAAATTCTAATGCTAACGCTAACGCTAATTCTAAAGTTTTGATGATCAAATTTGGGTTCTATCTTAGTTTTTGCCAATTTGAATTTATTTTGTCTTCCTATTTATTTAAGATTATTTTGCAGATTTCATTTAACAAATTATGCTAAGTGACTATCACTTATTGCACTTTAATTCCTTTGAGGGTGCCATATATTCTACAATTATAGAAATAGGAAAAGAATAAATCTACCACAACAATGTTAATTTAGGTTGAAATTTCCCCGCATATAGCGCTATGCGGAAATTAGTGAAAATTATCGAATTTTCATTTCTATGCATAGTATCCGACATATCGCGGTGTGCTATTATGGGTATTAATTAAACAACTGATGCAATGACTGTTGCGCTTGCGCCAAACGAGCGGAAAGTAATCTATAAATCTAATGATTAAGGCAAATTCAGTTTTGTGACCAAATTGAAATCATTTATAAAGATTTATGAACCAAAAAAAATTGTGACTGGCTAATACTATGGCAGTTATAATAAATACAAAAGAAAGAAAAATTAAAATACAATTTCCTCTAAGAATGGGCCTAAATTTTCAAACTTGTTGTGTGACTCATAATCGGATGAATTCAGTACATGCGTTACTACAACAATGAATGTCAGTTTCACTGGATATGTTATTTTAAATAAAAAAATCGTTTTTTGGATTCCCTGCGGAATTGAACGAATTAGTTCTTAGTTTAAAATTAAATAAAACATAAATCTAATGTTACAACGATTTCAAAATATTATACAAGATGTTCACAAATTTAGATTCAGCTTAGAACAATATAGGCACTTAAATATTGAAAAATAACTCTTATTTTGTAACTAAAAGCAGTAATGTTTTATTTTGTCAGTAGACGTGATTATTGTTCGAGGCAAAGTCGACAATAAAAATGAATTCAAATAAAGACTTTTACATTTACTCTTGACAGATATTATAAGCTTTTGGAAACAAATTGCATACATACATACATAATTTGATAAGTACACTTTTTGGCTTGTTTATGAAATTTTATCATTGTTAGTTTAGATTTGTGATCAACAAAGGATATCAAAGTCAAAAATATATTCATACCTACATAGGCTGTCCCACAATATACAACTAGTTTTACAATTCATATTGGACTAAATTTAATACAAACATTTTTTTTAATGTGCCTAACACTCTCCTTTAGCATTAGTAAATTATAAAGTATTTTATAATATTTCGGAACCTATTGATTTTCGTTCGATATCTATAGTCGGAATTTTGTAACTTTGGTTTAACCCCGCCCACATAGACAAATGACGATTTGAATTTGTCGAATCAAGGAATGGCTAGGCTCCTTTACACAACATAATCAAAAATTTGACAACTCTAATGTCACACTTGTCAAGAAGATTTGTAGTTTTGCGGGAATTTAATTAATCGTGAAATCTTCGTCGATTTTGATCTTATTTCGTCTAATGTGTAGACATTTCTACTCCGGCTTCTGGCAAATATCAACGAACAATCAAAATGTTGTAGAGTAAATCAGACTTCCAGCTAAAATTCAATTGGCCCAAAAGGTAGGCGGAGTTAAACCAAAGTTATAAAATTCTGACTATAATAAATTGTTGGTATCGAGAAACTAGATTTTTTGAGGAATTCAAATATTTGAAAGCTTACGGTGTCTGAAATTAATCCATTAAGCCCACGATATGACAAATATTTACACCAACTGGTAAAATTTAATTTTTCAGTTGTCACTCCCATAGCCAGACAGTTTTAACCGGACATCATAGTGAAATTTGACATAACCTGTATATTATGTTGTGAACAGGAATAAGAGATGTCACACATGAGAAAATTAGACAATTTAAATCTGACTTAACGTACCGGAAAATTAAATATGGGGCACAGACACATTGCACATCCACCACTTTCGCTACACAAGAAAATGTCAATTTACTTTTCAGCTTTAAATGTTTGTGTGAGTTGAAAACATTCAGTTTCCAGAATAATGTTCTATTCAGTTCATGTATTTGACGATCTTTATTTGCCTATCCATCTCAGATAATTTTAACAATATAATTGTAAGTGAGGATCAAATCAAATTCCCGTTGGTGTTGTTGGTGTGAATCGTCGAAATTTTTTAAAGCCATTTTTAAAATGTATCAGTCAATTTTACGTTAATTTGTGGTAAATTTGTGGCGTTAAAGTGACATTTTGCAAATCGATAGGTAAAGTTGACATTTTAGTCTGGTAAAATGTTCACAGCTACATGTAGTTATGAAAAAACTATGTTTCAATATGCAAATAATTTTTCCGAGAATCGTCGTATAATCAACATTTTCTTACTAATAGTCGTAGTAATATCAATACGAAAAACGAAAGGCGCAAAAGTCGACGAAAACGTCAATTTTTTGTGTGCCGCTCCAATAATAAAGTATGCATCCAAAATTATTCACAGATCCTTTTATACTTGACAACATCTTCTAGCCTATGCTCAGGGAACGAAATTTTTCTAACTAGTCCGGTAAAGACTTTTTTGAACGACAGTTTTGAAAAGTGTTCATAGTGAATCAATTCGTGGATAAAGAATTTTTTTTGGCGTTTTTAATTCATGGTTAGTAAATATTGTATATTGTACACCTAGTGGGTAATGAGCGTTATACCCACGGGTCTAAGAAAATGCAAGCTGACTGTGTGGCTAATACACACCAACAATTGACATTAATTATCGTGTAGTATTTGTTTTGCACGAATAAACAAAAATATGCAATTCTAGAAAAAGTATAGTGTAAAACTCGTGTGAAATTATAATGCACAAATATCCAATATACTATCATCGTACCGAAATGTCAACTTTACGTGTCGATTTGTCAAATTTACATGTCACTGTGACCCTTTTAAAAGTTTCGTACTTTTTTTTATACAAAACACGTTAGTAAAATGTTTTACGTGACTCGGAGTTTCAAAATACTCGGCACCAAAGTTCAGTTTCTAGTTAGTAAAGTGTAATTTTCCTGACTTTGATGCAAATAACCTCTAGTAGATAGAAATTGGTAAATATTTATTAAATAAATAAATACGTTACTATTTTAACCATAAATTTTTCGAACAGTCTCCATGAATGAGTGCGTTAAGATCTTCTCTAAATAAAAGTGAGAATCTCTGAATTATGTGAGAAACAGCGGAGTTTAGTTTTAATTAAAGATGGAAGTTCAAGTTCTAAAAGCCACTAGAGATTAGTTTTATTTGCGGTCGCTTGATTAAAAGCAAAATTCGCCACCATTGAAATGATAACAGAATGATATAACTGAATGGATACGACCTTATGCATAAACACCACCTGCTTATTTCAATGGTCATTAATTTAACTATAAACGGACAAGTTTCATGAGTTTAATTAGTTTAAGTTTTAGTTAAGAAATTTTTTACGGTTCTAATGGCATAGGCATTTAAATTTAAACTCACTTTATTTACTTAATTGAATTTTATTTACGAGTTTAAATCATCGATTAGCTGAACTTGAGCATCAGTCTTCTTAACCTAGAAATAATTAGTGACAAGATAACATTAATTTTATCACTGAAATAAAGGTTTAATCCCCAATCAGACGTTTCAATGTAATTGAATTTCAATAGAACTGCACAGTCCACGACTCTGATATTGGATATTGATGTCCATGATAGATATCGGACTACACAGGATACCGTCTTCACTTGTTACGTTTGGTTAAACTGGCGATTGTTGGCTATTTCAATAAATATAGGAAGGAGTGGTGTAGAATATTATTGTGTATTACATCGGTTATTATGAAATTCCAGAACTACAGGAATTCCTACATATACAGAGTGAAACATTTTTACCGGATGTATTAAAATGTTTGAAACCATTAAAGGTTGGAATTGCCTTTCTCTTCCCCAATAAAAAAAGGCAAAAAATGTGATCATAATATTTTATTTAATCTTAAATTTTTTACTTTTGGACGAACCAGATATTTCGGAAATTTTGATGTTATTTGCTCTAGTTTTGTTAATTCTGTCGTTAAAGCATTTGAATTTATTGAGATTATTATTTTTAATATGTTTATATCAAGCGCTAAATTACAAAATTATTGACAAAAATAGATCATTTTTGGAAATTTTTACTTTTGAAGGAACCAAAGACTTCAAAAATTTTGTATTTTTTGGTATAATTTTGTTAATTTTGGCAATAGAACCGTTAAATGTATGATTATTACTCTTACGATTGTTTTTAAATGTGTAAAGTTACTAAAATGCAGTTGAGAATTCAACTCACCCTAGATTCGACCAATAAAAGACATTTATTTTTTCAAATAAACCAATCACAGCAAACTTTTCTTGAAAATTTTCACTAGTGAAAATACCACGCGATCTGACAGTTGCTTGTCAGTTCGTTAAATTCTCTTGATGAATATAACTCGGGAGCTCGAAATTGTGGGAATTTTTTTCCTCCAGTACTCGTAGTTTGTTTCTCCAGACAATTGATTGTCGAAAAAACTACTCGTCTGTCGGAAAAATTTCCGACAATTTCGAGCCCACTTGTTATATTACTTATGAAAATATACCACTTTTGGAAATTTATACTTTTGAACAAACCAAAGATTTTTAAAATTTTGTATTTTTTAGTCTAATTTTGATAATTTCAGCATTAAGAACAGTTAAATTTATGATTACATATACTTTTACTATTATTTTTAAATGTGCAAAGTTACTAAATTGTAGTTTAAAATATACCACTTTTAGAAATTTTTACTTTTGGACGAACAAGGAAAATTTTGTATTTTTGCTCTAGTTTTGTTAATTTCGGTGTTCATTTGATTTATTGAGATTATAATTCTTAACATGTTGATTACATGTGCAAAATTACAAAATTACGGACAAAATAGATCATTTTTGGAAATTTTTACTTTTGGAGGAACCAAAGATTTAAAAATGTTTGTATTTATTGCTCTAATTTTGTTAATTTTGAAATTAAAGCATTTAAATTTATAGAGATTATTACTGTTGACATAGTTCTTAATTGTGTAAAATAACAGAATTATAAACTAAATTGGACAATTTTTAGAAATTTTTACGCATCAGAGATTAAATTTTAACAACCCTAAACACTGTTAAAAATTTCTTAACAACACTAGTACTGTAAAAACTTCTTAATATGCCCATTGTAATTCAAAAAGCGTTACTAGTTTCGTAAACATCTAATTACATTCGAGCAACTATAAGTAGGATTTTTCAGTCTCCGGGCCGCTGCAAAAATCAGGTTACGATTTGTATTTTAGAATTACTTATTTACCCAAAAACTGAAGTACCTGTCAAAATGATTTGATTGTTTCCTTCAATTTACATTACCGAATGTTTGACAGAGTACTATTGTTTCACGAACTTATATCATTAATGTTTACGGTACATAAAAAGGAGAAACAGTCGAGTTAGCATCGTAAAATGGATTAACAAGATTTCACTGTGAAATTAAATTTTACGATATATAAAACGGAAAACACAAACTTGGATCAGTATTTTAATTAGCACTTTTCATTACACGTTTTCCAAACAAATGACAGATTAAGAAGGTTTTTTCATAATACATACATGAATTTTCAATACTAAAATGGCGTTTCAAGAATGGACATTTAAAATATGTACACGACGATCTTACATTTTGTAAACAATTAAGAGTTCAGATCAAAATGTATAGTCAACAGGACACGTATGAGGTGTCTCACTTAATTTTTTTCGTTGTTTCTGTATAAAATTTTCTAATAATACGTTCCTTTAAAGTATTTATTTTGTAATTACTTAAAGGCTTATGTACATAAATAACACACATCATAGCGTAAAAATGTGTATGTCACATTCCATTTATAACTTAAAATGATTGTGTGATAAGTATACTTATAGATTTAAATCGGTATGATATACTACATTTTTACATCATGTTATTAATTTGGATATGTTTTGAAACCTGTTATGACTGTTATTTTATTATGTATTTAATCATTGTAAATGTAAAAATATTTATTTAATAAAACTGTACAGTACAAAAATCATACGTTTATTTCTACTTCCGCCAAAACAACAGAAAACATAAAAGATTCCGGGTAGAATTTGAAAACTAACTTTATATCCGATTGTATAACAATCTATTTTACGGTATCGCTTCGCGTTCATAAAGGGGCTTTTTATGAACGGTTTCCGTAATAATAAAGTAAAATGGCCGCTTGTCAGTGCCAAATAATCAAATAAATTATGTCACAATGTCTAAATGCCTGTCTTTTCAAAGAAAACTGTCTTCACTTCAGCCTTGTGTGTAATTCGTACATAATTAGGCTTTGTATGCTCGCCCTGTTTATTGGCCTCGTTCGCAACCTTGCTCTGCCATAGCTATTTAGTAGGTAAGTATCTAAACCTACAAAAACAGTTTATAATAAACTACCAACATGTTATGATGGCTCTTACTCATGAGCATCTTTGCACACCAGCTAGTCACGCTAATCCTCCTAGAGCGCTCCTCCGTTTCAGTCAAATATCGTTCTCTAACAATGCCACGAGTACTGAAAAAGTAGTTCTTGGAAAGTCAATTTTCTACAAAAAAGCTCAGAAATGAACGTTGTGAAACGACATTGCCATCCGACCTTATTAGAGACGAACTACTCCAGAGCAAGCTATTCATATAGAACGTGTTATTAAATAACATACTTCCGCTGGTAGACGAAATGAATGAAAATGCACATATTCTTTCGGAAACGTGGAAAAAATCTAATATCGTTTTTAAGCAACTTAAAGCAACGTACAAATTTATTGCTACAAAATTGAGCAGTTTGTTTCATTTTCGAAAACATTTCATCATCTAAATGCATGATTACTAACAAAGTTTAAGATCTCTTTTATCAACCACAAAATGGATCGACTGGGTGACACATATAGATGAAATTGGGTTTCCAGAACGCTTTGTTTCTTCAGGATTCAGAAATAGGATGCTGCAGCCATCTACAAGCTGTGTACAAAACTTCGATTACATTAGCTCAGCTACGTCGGTGTGCGAAAACGAAATCTTTTAACTCGTTGTAATAGTGTTTCATTATAGCTGGTTTATTGACGTTTTGGATTTCGCATTAACACATTTATATTATTAAAAAAAATTCGTCTCTACTTTTTTTTCTTTTTTCATTGTTCATAGTTCATAGACATAGTTTTAATGTTTTAGTTAACATCAAAAGCGGATTAAGGTCGGTTGAAGCCCTAAGTGCATAAGAACATATTGGACCTTTTACAAAATGATAGGTAGGGGAACTGGAGTATAATAATCCCTCTAAGGTCTTTAGCACCACAGCTACAAAACTTTTATATTGATAAATGTACCACTTAGACAGGAGCTTTGACAACTAATGAATTACAAGTCCGTCTAAAAATGTATCCGAAAATTTTGCACCATTTTCATTAAAATAAAAATTTAGTGCAAGACTGCAGAAGGATCATTTTACCCATGGACTAGAGGTAAACTAAAGGTAAAATGGTTCCTTTCATCATAAGGATGTGTTATGTTCAAAAAGATTTATAAATTAAGCAAAAATTAGTGGAAACAGTGAATATATTTAAGCACTAATTAAAAACAAAATAAACTTAAATAACAAGAAGTAAAACAATAAAATAGACTCTTATTGAAGACATACATACATTAAAAAAATATTTTTTTTAAACGAAGAGTTTTTCTGATTTAAAAACTTTTTAATTCCACCAAACAGAAATTGCAAGTAAATATACAGAGTGTACCCGAATAAAGTGCAAAGATTTTAACCCTAATATCAGACAACGCAGTTTGACATAATGACCAAATTTCGCGTTCCGAAACGGCAACGTTTCCGAAAAAAAATGATTCTGCAGAAATTAATGGGCGCCACTGAGACCTATTAGGATAGATTAGTTCATTGTCAAGTTCAGTTCAGGCCATCAAAAAGTTGGAAATAAAAACGCTAATAATCAAGTGGCAAAATATATCTTTACCGAAGTTATGGTCAAAATTGCTTACCTACAGGAATAATAAGAGCACTTGCATAAAGGTGGACCAAGTACATAATTTTCTTGACTAGGCCAGAATAACATATTAGTTAGGATAATAGAAACAAATGTTGGCTGGAGAGGTTTACTTAAATTATGAATTTGCTGCTTTTTAGATACGGCTTTTCTTATTTTTTCTTCTAATTTTTAGGTATTGAATTCCCTAGATTTTCTCTTTTTTAAAGTTTTTCCGCAAATTCTTCCTCGAATCCATTTAAATTCATTTTATAGCTTCTGTCTGTTTTCTCTTGATTTTTTAACCATTTTTCTCGAACTGTATAGATTTTCTTAAGGCTAAAATTCTTGAAAAATTATAAAAACAGTTAGGAGCCTACATTTTTTATAGAGCCGATCGATTAAAAACTCATCAGTAATTAATTTATCATAAGAGGACTGTTTGCAAGAGCTTTTATATGGTTACATGACGAACTCCTGAATCAAAAAACTCGGATCAAAAAGTGGAGTGATTTCCACAGAGATTTCCACGGGTTGTCAATTTAGAAAAGCGCAAATCGTATTAAATAGTACGGTGTAAAATTGCTATTTTTCATTTTTTTCTTAAAAATAAAAGCCACAACACAAAATGTTCCTTGATAGTAGGAAGAAAATGCTCGCTACAATCGAACATAAAGTCTTGTATGTAATTTGAGTATATATAATTAGGCTTTGTACACTTGGTCTGTCATAAACTGTAGGACTCGTCTACAAAAACACAAATTATGTACATAAATATAGGGGCGAGGGGGGTATAGTGGGGTACCGGGGCATAGCGGGGCAACACTCTTGCTGCTCAAATCAAACGCCGTGAAAAAAGTCGAATAGCGTGTTTTGATTGGTTGTCAGTTGACAGTTAACCATGTGTGTTTTATAAAACAAAGTGTGAAAACCTATATGTTTTATAAAACAAAATGTGAAATTTAGTGTTTTCGTTAAAAAATTCGCGAAGTTAGGGAGCAAGTTTTTTTCAAATCTAGGCATACAAATGTAGTGGCTAAATATGATAAACCTGCTCATTTATGTGCAATATGCATTGATGCCTAAGTAATTTTAAAATGTTACTTTTTCTAAGTAGGTACACAGTTATTCAAAAATTATTTCCCCATAGGATACCTCACTTTACCCCTATGTGCAGAGCAAAGCGGGGCAAATCTCATTTTTCAAAATAATGCTCACATGTCGTAAGTTTTTTATTGTAATCAGAAAAAGTACAACAAAAATCATAATACAATACATTAGTCTATGATGTTTAGTAAAAAAAATTTGTTAATTTCTATTATTTTAAGATGTGTGGCTAATTGATTGTTAAGTTCCCCACTATGCCCCCTCTCCCCTACAATGTATTTAGGTATTATTATTACAAGATATGCATAAAATTAATAGATTAGTCTTTAAAATGTTGATGCCCAAACCCAGCTAATTTCAATTTGTGTTGTAATCTGTTTTTGACTCACGTACGGATTATCTGCTATAATTTTAACTGCAGCTTTAATCTCCAGAATAGATATAGTTAGACGATGAACTTGGTTTCATTGTTATTGTTTATAAAAAAATTAAGACAAAGTAGTCTATAACAGAAAACATGTGTTGCCTACACAAAAATGTCAGACATGAATAGATAATAATATAATGTAAAAATTGATTATTATTGATACACTTTTTTGGTACAAACAACAACATGATTGAATTTTAATTTTATTAATCTCATAACTGTCTTTTATTTATTAAACATACAAATAAATACAAAAATGTCTATTCTGTAAATACATCGATATTAACATTTTCGTTTTACTTTCATTTGAACCCTTATATACAAATTTGCTTGCTCTGCATTTGATGGCACACAAGAATAATTTCCTGTGTGACTGATCTTGGCAGTTGGAAATATCAGTTCGCTTCCTTGTCGTCCTTCTCTTATGCTTTCACCATCGTCTAAATCAAAATTAATCATCCGATTTTCTTTATACCAAAAAATATACGCAGGTGATTCAATCGAATTAACTAAATAACAGCTGATACGAAGAGTCGATCCTACTTCCACAAAACGAATGTCGTCAGGTCTACTGTCTTTAATAGCAGCATGAGCTTCTGAAAAATAAATTTTTTATTTGAAAAATTTTCATAAGTAAAGAGCACTCACTTTGTAGATGTAATGTAACAAAAATACTTGCGACAAAGTCACCTTCCAATCGGCATTCATAAACACCCTCGTCGCTCATCTTTGTATATCTAATGCGAAGTAACCAGTGCTGAAAAAATTTATTTTAAAGTTGTTTTTTATGTTGGCAGAGTGCAAACATTAAGTGCTATTCAGACTGTTTGAAAAAGGGCTAGAATCGCAATTTCCTACGTATATACTGTCATTGGCTTACGTGAGTGTTTTCTTCCTTTAATCTGCCAAGAAACCGTTTGTCCTTGGTTTTGGTTACATCATTTTTGGTCAGGATTTTGCTGGAATTCACCTTCCACCATGAAACCTATAAAAGAAGTTGAATTTTATAAAACTGTTGTAAATAGTGTCCTCAATTACTACTTCTACAGGGTGGAAAGTCATAAGAAAGGCATCCTGCGTATGCATCCACGTATTTACAACTTACATTCAATGCTGCAGTTGGATATTTAATAAAACATGGTAATTCTGCTGTGGATCCTAACTGGGCTGTCTCATTTGTATTGTTTAGGCTCTCAAATATGTTAAATGGTGTGTAGTGTAGAGCTGAAGACACATTAAAATTAAAAACAGAACAGAACTTATGTGTGTATAAACTGATGTATCTTACCAATTTTCTTTGGGGTATTTTTACTGCTTCTGCTAAATGTATTTATAAAACATCCACCAAACAAAATACAAAAACACAATAAATATTTCATGATTTTACACTAACTTGAATTCATCTCGGATGCAACAACAATAAGAAATTTCATTCATATAAGTTATCTAGCTCCCCTTTTATTTATCTTCATTCTTCGAGGAGGGCTGAACCCTACGGTAAATACGTGATAAGAATTCACATCAAGATGTTATTAAAAGGGAATTATCGGAATAGAATATAAATGTGCAACGCAGTTGTTCAATAGTTTTTTGCTTTTAATTAGATTCCGTTTTCAGTCGGTACATTTAGCAATGTCTAGCTGGAAAAAAAAATGTGAAAAAGAGTTTTTATGTTTAATGAGTTTTGCTTGAATGTACCTAATCGAAAATCATAGAATAACTAATTAAATGTTAATTACGTTTATTCGGTATAGAAACGTAATAACAAAGAAATAAAAATGAATGGGCAAAGAATCGTTGTAATTGAGTTGAGTGAAAACAGATAAAAAACAAAACAACACACAATTTGCCAGATAAATGGGAAAATAAAACAGAACTTCAACTGGATTTAAATGTATGGTGAAAAATCTTTGCTTATAATCGTCATAAATATACCGGATGTTAGGTCCATAGTCTAACAGCTAATCAAACTAAACTGTCTTGGAATCAGCTTTAATACTTTAAGATCGTTCAATTAAATTTGTTTAATCCAAATATAAATTTTGCAAAAATTCAAATGCCTTTTGATGTTCGTGCGAAAAAGTTACCATAATTCTTCGCAGTACCAATAGATAGTATCGGTGCGCCACTAAATAAGTTCAAAAATAAAAAAGGGTACACAAAGTCATAATAGGGGAAAACAGGGTAATGGGAGCCTACTAAAGGAAAATGTTGATTATACATATTGTAGCGTTTTTCGTGTTCGTTAGATTATTTATTAAACCCAAAAACGACTTTATAACAACTTTTCAACAACTCTTGCACTATTTTCAATTCTCTCCTATTTTTCCAATGTCAATCTCCCCTCGCCGCCTCCGTTGTTGTTCTCCCTACTTGATTTCGCTCTATCTGATCCGTTACATTGCCCCCTTCTTAAATACTCTTCGTCCCGAAGTGTTTTTCCGGTCAGCCTGTGAGCAAACTTGCATTTAGATCCTCTCTTGCATCGAGAGGTCTCGAAAAAGTAGCAGGGAACAGTCTTTTCAGGTGGCGATAAAGTTCTAACCACGCCTTCTTCTTCCCCAAAGTATGGTGATAACCGATTGAAATGGATCACTTTCATTTTGCCATTAGGAAGCTTCTTGATAGCATAGATGACGTCATTGATGCGGTTGACAACCCGATATGGCCCTTCCCACGAGGTTTGTAACTTTGGAGACAACCCTCGACGACGACGACGAGGGTTGTAAAACCAGACCAAATCCTCGGGCTGGTAACCACCACGGTCTGCGTTGACGTCGTATGCTTCCTTCATCCGATCGCTAGCTATCTGGATGTTATGACGCACCCGGTGGTGAATATCGTCCATTTTCCTGCGTAGCCCACTGACGTAGTCTTCACCTGCGATATCTTGTCCAGGCGGACATCCAAACATTAAATCGCAAGGTAGACGTAACTCACGACCCATTAAAATACTTGCAGGCGTTTGTCCGGTGGTCTCATGAACCGAAGAACGATATGCCAACAAAAAGAATGGAAGATGACGATCCCAGTCTCTTTGATGGTCAGAGACAACTTTCGTCAGGTACCGATTCATTGTCCTATTCATTCGCTCCACCATCCCGTCAGATTGCGGATGTAACGGAGTTGTTCTCGTTTTGCGAATTTTTAGAACGCGACACATCTCCTGGAATAACGCGGACTCGAAATTTCTTCCTTGGTCTGAGTGTAGTTCAAGCGGCACTCCAAATCGGCAAACGAGCTCTCTTACTAAAACATCCGCCACAGTTACAGCTTCCTGATTAGGCAAAGCGTATGCTTCGACCCACTTGCTAAAATAATCCATAACCACGGCAATATACTTGTTTCCGTCGTCAGTCTCTGGAAATGGACCAGAAATGTCCACGGCCATTCGCTCAAAAGGACTACCAACATTGTATTGACGCATGGGTGCTTTTCGACGTCTAGGCGGCCCATTACTTGCCGCACAGGTCACACATTTCTTTGTCCATTCCTGCACATCTGCCTTGCAGTTTACCCAATAAAATCGCTCTCGCAGTTTACCGAGCGTCTTGGCTACCCCCAAGTGCCCCCCTGTAGTACCACTATGGACCTCTCCTAGCACTTCGGATATTCGATTCTTCGGAACTATAAATTGCTTTCTGTCTTCCTGACTCTCCGATGTCCGCAATACCCTTTTCAACAATCCATTGTCGACGACAATGGAGTTCCATTGAGCCCAGTAGGATTTCACGACAGGTGAAAACCGCGCGACCTCCTCCCATGTCGGACGGCGGTCCGTTTTTTTCCATTGAAACATCAGCCCCAGGTCAGGATCATTTTCTTGATCCCTTTGAAGCTTCTCATTCTCCCAACGGTCGTTCACTACTCTAATTCTGCGAGCAGATTCATCTTTCTCCTCCGCTCGCTGACAATGTTTACAATCCTCTTCGCAAGGTCTTCTTGATAAGACGTCGGCATTTTGATGGATTTTTCCAGCTCGGTGCTCGGTGTCGTAATCAAATTCCTGGAGCCTCTCAATCCATCTGGCCACCTGGCCCTCAGGATTCTTAAATTGCAAAAGCCATTTTAATGCAGCATGGTCTGTTCTCAGCAGAAATTTCCTTCCATACAAGTACTTGTAGAAGTGCTCAACAGCTTTAACGACCGCCAATAACTCTCGTCTAGTGACACAATAGTTCTTTTCAGGTTTCGACAAGGTCTTACTGAAATAACCGATGACCTTTTCTTGTCCGTCTTGTTCTTGAGACAGTACTGCTCCTATTCCCACATTACTTGCGTCGGTGTCCAGTATAAACTTCCCATCAGTCATCGGATAACTGAGCACCGGGGCACTAGTCAAAGCCTCTTTCAGCCTCCCGAAGGCTTCCTCACTTTCTTCGTCCCACTGGTATTTTCGTTCTTCTTCAGTTAGTCGTGTCAGTGGCTTAGCAATGTTAGCGAATCCCGGCACGTAACGGCGGTAATATGTGCACAAACCCAAGAAACTACGAAGCTCATGTTTATTGGTGGGTCTTGGCCATTTCTTCACAGCGCTGATCTTCTGTTCATCGACGGCGACTCCGTAACTCGAAACAATATGTCCCAAGTACTGGACTTCTTTCTTAAACAGATGACACTTTTTGGGACTAAGTTTCAAACCGGAACTTCGTAATCGATGGAAAACTTCTTCTAAGTTTTTCATGTGGTCTTCGAACTGCTTTCCTACCACGATGATATCGTCGAGGTATACCAAGCATGTCTTCCACGATAACCCTTTCAGCACTGTCTCCATTAATCTCTCAAAGGTGGCGGGAGCATTACACAATCCAAATGGCATCACTGTGAATTGCCACAATCCAGAACCGACGGTGAATGCCGTTTTCTCGCGATCTTCAACTGCTAACTCAACTTGCCAATAACCACTTTTTAAATCCAGGGTTGAAAAAATTGCAGATCCAGCCAAAGTGTCTAATGTATCGTCGATTCGAGGTAAAGGGTAGCTGTCTTTCTTTGTAACATTGTTTAACTGGCGGTAGTCGACACAAAATCTAGTTGAGCCGTCCTTCTTCTTCACCAAGACTACTGGAGAAGCCCACGGACTATTCGAAGGTTCAATTACGCCTTCCTGCTCCATTTCTCGAACAATGTTTTCAGCTTCTTCCCTTTTGGCAAATGGTAACCTCCTTGCCGTTTGCCTAATTGGACGCGCATTTCCAATGTCGATCTGGTGTCGAACAATTTTTGTTCTTCCCTTCTTCCCATCTCCAACGTCAAAGATGTCTTGATACGAGCTGACCAATTTTCTCAGCTTTTTCTGCTGGAAAGTACTTAAATCCTGAGAAGATGTTGTAATCAGTGAGTTGAGCTGGACAGGTAGCCTTTCTGATGTTTCCTCCACAAGGCTTAATTGTTGGACAATTGAAGATACAAGAGAACAGTTTCCCAGAAAGGTGCCTTTCTTCAGTGACATAGAGTAATAATTCACATTCATTACCCTCACGGGCACCACCTTGCCTGCACAGAGCAAATTTTTCCCAATCGCTAGCCCCCGTCCAACTTCGTTGTCGTGGCACCTGGGTTCAAAAAGTAAAATACTGCCGTCACGTGTTTTTCCTTCCAGACGTGCACTTAAGATCACCTCGCTTCTTTCTGGAACCGAGGTATCTTCTGCTAGGACTACGCGAACCGCTTTTTCTCCAGCCCGGTGAAGTACAACCTCTTCGCCATTTATTTTTAGTGTTCCCTTTTCAAAGTTTAACTTGCAACCTTTTCCATTCAAAATGTCCATGCCTAGTATAACTTCGTCTTCGATGCCGGCTACTAGAACCTTATGTTTAAACGACGTACTTCCAATTGTGATGGTAGCTTCAACTTCTCCATGGATTACAGCTGCTTCCCCGGTGGCAGTACGTAATCTCCAATTGGTGGGCGATACTTTCTTGCCAGTCTTGATAACATCCGATCTTACAATTGTCTTTGTCGCACCTGTATCTAGCAGCAGCACGTGTAACTTTCCGTCAATAAGGCCATCCACGAAAGCGCTGTTCGGTTGGTGTTTAAGCGATGCAATTTGTGCTCTTGGGGCTTGCTGGCGATAGGTCGACGGTTGCCCCCTTTCCTCGACCCGCCTTAGTTTTCCCGACACCGACGAAGTCGACGCCTCCTTGAGCTTTTCTTTGCAGTAACTACGTATATGCCCCTCTTTTCCGCAGTTCCAACATCTTATCGGACGTTTTTTTTTCATGACCTCATTCAAGATTTGCTTCACGGCAGCCTCCAGATCTTCTCCCTTACATTCCAACTCTTCGCTCTCAACCATTCGAATCTTTTGATGGCTTCTTGATGTCATCTTCGTTGTTTCAAATTCTAAAGCACGAGCAAGCGCATCCATTAATTTCGCGGGATGAGCCATCAGTAAAGAGTGTCTCGTATCGCTGTCACGAAGGCCGTCTATGAACGCGTCCACCGCTAGCCGTTCCAGCACGTTCTCTGGAGTTGCGGGGTATGCTAGACGCGTCAAACGAGCCACGTCGGCCTCGAATTCTTGTAAACTCTCATTTAGCTTCTGGGACCGGTTCTTTAACTGGCAGTGGTATACACGTTCCAGATGAGCTTGTCCATAGCGCATTTCTAGGTGTTTCACCAGTTGCTGATAATCGTGTTGTTGTTCTGGAGGAAGAGCTTGTAAAACCTGAGTTGGATCACCGCGCAGGGCCACAATCAATGCTGTTGCTTTCTCCGCTGGAGTCCATCCATTCGTTGCTGCCACTGCTTCGAACTGAAGAACGTATGTGGCCCATGAGGACTTTCCATCGAACGGCGGTGGTTTTAGACGCAGTTTTGATGTTTCAAATATAGGCAACGTTGCTTGAACATTCTTCTCTTCTATCTTTTCCTCTAATGCCAGCAATCGACGTTCTAAGTCTGATAGATCATCCTTCAATTGTTCCGCTTGTTCTTTAAATTTTTTACGCAGCTCTCTAGAATTTACCAGCATGTTTTGCTCCAACTCAGTTGTTCTATCAAGCAGTTTTTTTTCCAAACCCTCAAAACTTTCTAAAATTTCTTTTTTTACGTTTTTCTGTTCTACATTTTCTCGAATGCTCTTGTCCATGATCTGAAGCATCGTAGTCACGTCGCTTGGATTTTGAATTAAAAATACTTCTGGATCTTCTCCTGAATTTCGTATTGCCTCTTGCAGCCGCTGTTGGAGTATGGTCTTTTTACCCTCGGCGTCCAACTCGCGTTCCTCTAGCTCCCGCCGTAGGTCTGCTACCTTCAGATCCTTTAACAAGACTTTCCTCATAGCCATTTTATGTCTCTTAATTCACAATCCCACTTCTGACACCAATTGTAGCGTTTTTCGTGTTCGTTAGATTATTTATTAAACCCAAAAACGACTTTATAACAACTTTTCAACAACTCTTGCACTATTTTCAATTCTCTCCTATTTTTCTAATGTCAATCTCCCCTCGCCGCCTCCGTTGTTGTTCTCCCTACTTGATTTCGCTCTATCTGATCCGTTACAATATAATAAATTACAGTCATAGGTTAAAGTCCAATAACCATTTTACAAAAAAAAGTCTGTCGCTCCCATTACCCAACACAAGCGGGTAATGAGAGCCCACTTAATGTTTTTTGGGAAATTGGGCCATAATATTTACTCTGCCCCGAAAATTCAACTAAACATACTTTAAATGAGATCTTAGTCATTAATACAATGAACTATTTGTAACACAAATAAAAGATAAATATATAACATAACTTCATGCTTACCGGGGTGCTGGCAATCGGCAGTTTTTTATAAGCATGGAGCGAAAAACACAACCGTTCTTCGTGACTTAACGGATGGCGCTAACGACTCGTGTTTTTTGGGCGAAGTTTGACGATGGTTGACGTAAGCGGTCGAGTGCTTACGATCGCGCAAATGTGCCTACTTTTCATTCAATTACAATCGCTCCCATTACCCCGCGTTCCCCTACACCTTGCTCTTGATGTCGCGTCTTTCTGAGTAAGCTTGAATTGGCCAATTGAAAGACAGGACATTTCTGCTGTGTGCTGCTCGAACTATACAGTGTCCGGAAAGTGGCGTATCACCTTGAAAGGGGGCAATTGGGTGGTCCCCTAGAGTACGACAAAAATGCTAAAAAAAATCAGACTCTCTGTTTTTGCAAGAGGACCAAAAGAAAATTAAGAAAATGGGAACATTGCTGAACTGTTCCTCCAATAATTTAAATTTCAAGAATTCAAAGCCATAGTAACGTTGCTGTTGTATTGTTGCCGTTAGTCAGATCGATTCATAAACGAGTAATAAATTTACTCTTCAATACACCATATCTCGAAAAATTGAAGACATATATATTTTTTTACATTTTCTCGGTGATCTATGGCATTGTCTAATAATACAGTATCACGGTGGTGCGCGACTTTCCGGACATCCTGTATGTATAGTGAATGCGCCAAAAACAATTCCATTTCTAGATAGCAAGTGCTCTAATTTGACTTTCAATACTAAAAATTTAAATGATTGTGGGCATAGTTCTGCAATGTCGCTTTTTCTACGAATTTTATTTTGCTTCTACTGTGAGTGCGAAATTTTTATAAACATTTTTTCGGACTCTAAAAGGGATCACTTCTTTAAGATGGTGTGCGACTTTCCGTTCAAAATTTGAAATTGAAACAGTTCGTAATGTACCACTATTCAACTTGTAGACAATATACTTAGAACCAGTTTCATAATCATTTTAAAGTTCTTTTTTGCCATAGAAACAGATTGTTGTAATAATACTTTATCGTTGACCTTTTATTAATGTCGATATTAATGAATTAGTTTGTCTGAAAAAGGATGCGTTAATGGGTGTCATTAACACTCTCTTTTCCATTATGCAGCTCTTTTTGTAATTTTGACATTTTGACATATGCAACCAGAAATACACACAGAAATAAAACAAAAACTACGGCATTATCTTCAACTATGTTTCTATTTCTGAATATTTACTTTTACTCGGTAATAAACTTGCACATGCATCGTTTGCGCTTTGGACCACTGCAGCCGGTAGGGTATTATCACAATTTTCCAGGTCCATAATTACGACTTCAGCAACAACTTTTTCAAAATGGTGACACTTGTTGATAAAATTCGCATGTCATTATTTTCAATGGTAACTATGTTTTTTTATCATAATGATTTTTCCGTGAAACTCTTGCCCATTTTGTCACCCAAATAAAGGTATTGTGTGGTCAACGATAAAACGTTGTAATAAACTCGTTTGTTAATGGGCGATTAATGATCTCCACTAATAAAGACACTCACTCGCTTCGCTCGTTCGTGCTTTAAACAGTGTCGATCATTAATCGCCTTCATTAACAAACTAGTTTATTAAATAACTATTAAAGGATCTTTAGTTAAATTTTTTATGTAGACAACAAATTATGCACGTCATAGACAATTTCATTTAAAATCTTTTTTTAATAAGCGCTAAGCTAAGCGCTAAGTGCTTTTTATCAGTAAACTTTAAAGAATCATAATCATGAAGTTTTAAAGCATCCGCAACGAATGCAACCAATTTTAATAATCAAAACGTCATTACTAATGAGTATTGAAAGTGTTAAATTTGAAAAAAAGGTTGTGTGTACAACTTGGCAACACCGTATTATCACATCTTTGTTAAAAACATACGAAACTACGGAAATTGCAAAATTTGATGAAATTGAATTTTGTTAGGTTTTCATTTTCTTGTTTGCATAGATTCACATGGTAGAATTTTTTCCAAATGAGTCTTGTGCAATGTACCTAGTACTTGGGAAGTGATATAGAAATCATGAATTACACAGTTCAACAAAAAAAAAATTTTTTTTTGTTGCCCTGAATATCTCTGCGGATTTCTATGTTTTCAAGACCATAGTTTTCGAATATATTCTTGAAAGTACTGAATTGGCTCTGGATTTTATGATTTTGGCGTATTTTATATTTTTAATAATTTAGACTTTGAGTCGGCTCTTCAGAACACGAATTATAATAAACTGTTCATTATCATGTTAACATTCGCTTTTGTGCACGCCACGTGACCAACAAAAGTTGAAATGCTTCAGGATTTTCAGTAAATAAGGGCATAAAAAATATAAAAGACGCGCTTATAAAATGCGTTTCATTAAAGTTTAACATAAGTTTTATATTTTTTTTTCTTTTTCAACTTCTATGTACATTAATTAACCATTCAAACGAAACAATTTGTAATCATTTCCAAAAAAAAAAAATTGAGAATATACATGCTATTTCTTTCTCAATATTACAGATTTTTAGTAAAATATGAAAATCAAGATTGAAAAAAATTCAGAGCCAATTTTCCAAAACCATTCATAGTTTCGTGAATTGTTGGCATAGAAGTATTCGAAACCACTCTTACATCAAGGGCAACAAAATCACTGTTGACCAGTGTTATTTATTAATTCGGAATTAAAAAATGCAAGTTTCTAAGTAACAAGATTCATTAAAATCAACCATTATAGGACACAGGTAGTAACATTGTTGAAAAATTAGCTCAGTAATACTACTCAATATCTTAAGAAATATGCTATTTACAAAAATGATTTTTTTAACAATACTTTATACAGGGTCCGGCAACACTTGTGTCCACCCCCAAAATCCGTCTTTAATTTCAAAGATAAAATTTTGAAAATTTACATTCGCTCACAGTTGACAAAGCTCTAAAATATGACGCAAAAATTTGTTTTCTATCACTGATAGTTTTGGCGTCGCGACGCCTTAAAAATGTATTTTTTAGTTAATTGTGAGGGTTTGTGATATCAACCCCTAAATTAATTTTTTTTTCAACATAAATGTGTTAAAAATATCTCAGCTGTTAATTTAGATTCAATGCAAATTGTTTTCAAAATTTGAGAAAAAAATGCGGTTTTATCAAGTTAGTTTCCAATTTCATTACGTCAAAATTGGGAACTATGTTTACACCCATCTGTCAACATCTTGTGTCACAAATGACATCTATCTTTTGGTTCGCTTTAGATTGTAACAAAAGTCTTACTTGGTGAGATTGTCACTTTGTCGACGTTAATTAACGATTTCTAGTGTCCAAAAAGTCCAACATGCCCGTGTTAATCAAAGTTAACCTTTATAAGAGTGAATAAAGTGACTTGTGAAATTTTGGTGTAAACGTAGTTTGCCGCTGCGCTGTCAGAATTTTGAAAACTAACTTGATAAAACAGCGTTTTTTTCGCAAATTTTAAACACAATTTGCATTAGATTTAAAATAAAAACTCAGATATTTGTATCACAGTTATGTTGAAAAAAAATTGAATTCGCGAATATTTCAATAATCAATAAATTCAAAAATCGCTAAAAATTATACTTCTTAGGCGTCGCGACGCCAACTAAACCGTGATAAAAAACAAATTTTTGTGTCAGCTTCTAGAGCTTTGTCAACTATGAGCGTATGCAAATTTTCAAAATTGTAACTTTAAAATTAAAGACGATTTTGGGGGTGGACACAAGTGTTGCCGGACCCTGTATTTAACTTGGTGGTGGACATTTTATCCGCGACTTACGACACATCCTGTATACACCGTGGTCCACGAGTGATAATGAGCCTGACAAAACGCAAACTGCAACCCAACATACATTTTCATAGCATTCGTTGCCAAATTTATATTTACAACAATACAGCTGTCAGAGTTTCGACAAATTCTTTCACTCAAGACAGTTTCTAATCGCATGTGGAATGGCATCTCTTCCGACAAAACCTTAAGCAGGTAAAAGCAATGCTAAAACTTAGCAGTCTTCATAAATTAAAAGCGTAACAGCGTGAGTAGATTGTTCTAAAAAATTTGTCAACTTTGACGTTCGTTTCAAATATCTACGACAGCTATGAAAATGTATGTTGGGTTGCAGTTTGAGTTTGATCAGGCTCATTATCACTCGTGGACCACGGTGTATTATCAAAACCTTATCCCAGGGCTAGTCACGAGAAGATTACTTCTGAAAATTATTAGAAATAGAAATAAAATGCTGAATCCACGATTGCTTTGGGGTGGTCAATGTCACATTGACATTATTTATTATAGTCAGAATTTTATAACTTTGGTTTAACTTGGGTTTAACTTCGCCTACCTTTTGGGCCAATTGAATTTTAGCTAAAAGTCTGATTTACTCTGCAACATTTTGATAGTTCGTTGATATTTGCGAGAAGCTGGGGTAGAAATATCCAAACATTAGAAGACGAAACACCATCAAAATCGGCGAAGGTTTCACGATTAATTGAATTCCCGCAAAACTGCAAATCTTCTTGACACGTGTGACACTTTAGTTGTCAGATTTTTTATTATGTTGGGTAAAGGAGGCTAGCCATTCCTTGATTCGACAAATTCAAATCGTCATTTGTTCATGTGGGCGGGGTTAAATCAAAGTTACAAAATTCCGTCTATAAAATTTCATCTTTATTCTTAATTCTGCTTCATTAGAGCTCCATTAATTCGAAGTACCTCTATTAATCTGTCCTATACCGAAGCTGTAAGTGCTTGACCAATAATTTTTCTCCTTAACAAGTGTTAACGCAGGTGGGGTTAACTTCCAAATTATCAGGTGCTGGTTTCTACAGTTTATTTTACTTGTACATTACTGTCTTACCGCCGACAACACACTGCTTGTGGCGGCGGCTAGCGCATCCCCACCACACATCTCTGTCTGAATCAGTGTGGCGCTTTCCATGAAAATGCATGTGCGTTGGGTACGCAACATAGCCGCCCCCCTTGAAGGTTTGTAGGCTTCAACAAAAAACTTGAAATACAATGAATAAATAAAAAATAAAAATAAACAAATAACAAAAACAAGAAAAAATCAAAACACAATTAACAAAAAATTGAACGAAATAAATTGTTCAAGAAAACTCGCTGTTCCCCTTTTTTCGCTTCACTTTTTCACTACTTGTCATTAATTGGGAGCACACACAACTTAGAAACACCACGTTTATACACTCCCTTTGTGGTTCGAACCGAGGCCACTCTTGCGACACCATACCTTCCTGGACGGATTGCCTGGATACGCCCCAAGGCCCAACATAGTGGAGGTAAACCGTCTTCTACCATTAATACCATAGCTCCTGGTTGGAGGCCAATTGCATCTCCGGATCTCCATTTGGAGCGGCCTTGTAGCTGAGATGTGTACTCCTTCTTCCACCTGTTCCAAAAATGCCAGCGCATTTTCTCTATTAACTGCCAGCGCGAAAGTTTATTCTCTGCTAGTTCTCGTAAATCATGTTCAAGCGGAGCAGTTAGGACTTCTCCAATCAAAAAGTGAGCAGGGGTTAGAGCCATCAAGTCGTTCGGGTCGTTTGATAATGGAATTAAAGGACGGGAATTAAGGCATGCTTCTACTCGTGTTATCAGTGTGTACAACTCCTCATACGTAAGTAAAGTGTCACCCACGACACGTTTGAGATGATATTTAACTGATTTTACTCCAGCTTCCATTAAACCAGCAAAGTTAGGTGACCGTGGTGGTGAAAAGGACCATTTGATGTTATCATTGGACAAAACGGTGATAACATCTTTATAAAAGTCGGAAGTTTTGAAGAATTCAGCTAATTTGACAAGTTCATTATTAGCTCCGACAAAATTTTTTCCGTTATCCGACCGAAAATGTTTGACCATGCCTCGTCGGGAAATAAGTCGTCTTAAGGCGTTCAAAAAACTGTCTGTTGTCAGATCTGTGACCAGTTCAAGGTGAATCGCCTTGGTGCAAAGACAAATGAACACACAAATATATGACTTCAATGTTTTTCTACCGCGACCTTTAGACTCCTTGATCAAAATAGGCCCACCATAGTCTACTCCAGTGTTAACGAAGGGTCTAGCCGGCTCTAATCTGTCTTGCGGAAGATCACCCATTTTTTGATAGGCAATAATTGGCTTTACCTTGAAGCATGATATACATTTATGGAGTACTTGTCTCACTTTGCTCCTTCCGGCAACAATCCAGAACCTTTGCCGCAGCGCTGATAATGTGGCTTGGGCGCCGGCATGTAAATTTTGTTTGTGATAAAATTGAATTATTAAAGAGGTAACAAAATGATTCTTTGGTAAAACCATGGGATGCTTCTTGTCGAATGGGTATCGAGAATTTTTTAGTCTACCTCCTACTCTTAGTACTCCGTTATTATCAACAAATGGGTCTAAACCTTTTAATGAACTGCTTTTATTAACAACATTTAAAGATTTTAATTCTTGAATTTGTTGAGCAAAAGACTCGAGTTGCATTAATTTGATGATTAATCTTTCTGAGTTATTTAGCTCCTCAGAACTTAAATGACCTGTTTGTTTCGCGTTTCCTTTTTTGGTATTGTTTGCAAATCTCAAAATGTATGCTATGATCCGTTTTAATTTAGTAAAACTTGAAAATCTGTTCAACAAATCACATGAGTTCGTAGTACTAACCAAAGTCGTTTTAGTTATCCTTTTTTGTTCCGGAATGTTTTCAAAATCCTCGTTTTGGATAAATGCGTCTGAACACATTTCACGATCACAAATTAACCAGTTGGGGCCATGCCACCATAAACAATTGTTTATCAATTGTTCAGCTGTACTTCCTCGCGAAATTATGTCAGCTGGGTTTTCATTACTAGCTACGTGGTGCCAATCATGAATGTTTGTCAAGTTTTGAATATCCGCAACTCGATTTGAGACAAAGGTTTTCCAGGTAGATGGAGGTTTTGATAACCAACAGAGAACGATGGTTGAATCTGTCCAAAAATTGAGCTTGTCGAATTTTAAATTTAATGATTGTGTTGTTTGATTTGTTAACTGAGCGAGCAGTTGCGCCGCAAGAAGTTCAAGTCTGGGAATCGTTTGCGTTTTAAGAGGAGCCACGCGCGATTTTGCAATTAATAAATTTGCATGCGTTTCACCGTTTGAGTTTGTGCATTTTAAATACAGGGCAGCTCCATACGCTCTTTCCGACGCATCGCTAAAACCGTGGAGTTCGATAGAAACCGTTTCTGCTGGTACCACGTTCCGAGGAATTCGACATTTTCCGATTTTTTGTAAATCGTTGGCCAATTGTGTCCACTGTTCACTAATGTCGTCAGGTAGCGATTCATCCCATGATAATTTCAATCCCCATAGTTGTTGCATAAGAAGTTTTGCCACTGTTACAATCGGGTTAATTAAGCCAAGTGGATCGAAGATGCGACAAATCATCGAAAGTATAACGTTCTTTTTGTTAACTCACTTGGTATAAGAATGTTTTGAACATTATACCGTAACGTGTCTTGATTGCAATTCCAAAAAAGACCCAATGTTTTGGTATCTTGTTGTTTATCGAGATTTATTGTGGTATCTATTAAATCCCTGGCAGAGTTTGGCAATAAGTTTATGTTGTTTGACGCCCATTTTGCTAATTCGAATTTAGCTGATCGCAAAATTTCTATCAGTTGATGTTGAATTGATTGTAATTCTTCAATTGAGTTACCGCCCGTAATTAAGTCGTCTATGTAAAAATCTCGTAAAATAATATCTGCCGCCTCCGGGAATTTTTCACGATTTTCATGCGCCAATTGATGTAAACAACGTACGGCCAAGAATGGCGCCGATGAAGTACCATACGTGACCGTTGTTAAGCGATAAGTCCGCAATTCGTCATCGCTATCGCTGCGCCAAAATATACGCTGAAAATCAGTTTGATTCGAATCGATTAAAATTTGTCTGTACATTTTGACGATATCAGCACAAAATACGTACTGAAATGTACGAAAACGCAGAATGATGAATAATAGTTCGTCTTGAATTGTGGGGCCCACGACCAAATTATCGTTCAAACTTTTGCCATTGGTCGATTTGGCGGAAGCATCAAAGACGACGCGTAATTTTGAGGACGGTTGTTTGTTCTTAAAGACGGGATGATGCGGTAAATAATACGTTTCTAAATTGTCTGATTCATTATTTTTTCTTTTCTTTAATCGATTTTCTAGATTAAAAAAACGCCTTTTGGCTTGTTGGTCTGATTGACCTAGTGACATGACGTTGTCCTTTATAGGAAGATTAACTACAAAACGATCATCATCACGTGTGAACGTGTTCAAGAAATGCGTTTCCGCAAATTTTTCATCGGAAGTCAAATGTTTTTGGATGGGGTGATAACCTTCAAGTTCCCAGAATCGTTATATCTGGTTTTCCAAGTCCAGAGATGAATTTATGGCAAGGTTACACCGACTTACTTTATTTCGCGGAATATCAAGCGGTCCCGCAATGATCCAACCTAGTTGGGTATTCTGTAAGTACAGCCGTTTACCGTCAATTTGAAATTTACCATCTAGCAGGAGTTCGAAAAACAATTCTGTGCCCAAAAGTAAATCAATTTTATCTGAAAGGTAAAATTGAACGTCCGCTAAAGGTAACTCGGAAGGAATGTGTAGGTTATCAATTGAGAAACTATTTGAAGGCAAGTTTGCACTAATTTCTTTCAAGACAAAACATGTGACGTGTGCGTTGTAATTTTTATGAACCGATTTGATTGTAACGTCTACGGATTCTGTCGAGACGGTTTGCTGATTACCAACGCCTACGATTGCATTATTCGAAGAAGTCGTTTTCAAGCCCAACATTTTACACATTCGTTTGGTTATAAAATTTGACTGTGACCCGTTGTCGAGTAAAACTCTGTAAATAACCATTAATGTCCTTTATGAGAACAATAGCAGTTGCGAGAAGCATCTCTTGCTTTAAACCGTTCTTAGAATGAAGAGAAGAGCTTGTTGACGTAACCGACTCTTTTGAATCTTCACCGGAATTGTGATGCAATAATGTGTTATGATTTTGGTTGCATTCGCGACACGTTCGTTTTGATTTACAATGTTCCGTTTGGTGATTATCATGTAAACAATTAACGCATAGCTTTAACGAGTTTATTTGTTTTATTCGTTCCACAACTTTCATACGGAGAAAATGATTGCAATTGTAGATAAAATGATTTTTACCCTTGCAAATTACACAGTGTCTTTTTTCATTTGTTACGACATGTGATTGAAATTTAGGTTTAGAGTGTCCCTTTGTTAGAACAGTTGCGCTTTGAGGCTTTTGAAAATTGTATTCAATTGATTCTAGATACTGACACCGAGATTGAAGAAAGGTCTTTAATTCATCCAATGTTGGCAAATTGTTTGTTAGTCTTGATTGCCATTCTTTCGAAGATTGAAAATCCAATTTTTCTGTAATAACTGGAATCAGAATCGCGTCCCATGTATCAATTGATACGTTTAACGATTTTAACGCTTCAAGGTTAATTGATAAGTCATCGACTAGTTGTCTTACATTGGTAGCCGAACTTTTTGGAATATTTGGGAAATTCAGAATTTTCCGAACATGTGCATGAATTAATAATCGCTCGTTTTCGAACCGATTTTTTAACAAAGACCAAGCCACTTCGTAATTTGTTTCAATTAATGGAAGGCTCTCTATTGTTTTGGATGCATCGCCCTTGAGAGATGACCTTAAGTAATGAAATTTTTCGATGTTATTCAGTTCTGGATTGTTGTGAATCAGAGTCTGAGAAAAATATCCCTGAATGCTAACCATGCTTCAAAGGCTCCATTGAATTCCGGAATTTGAATTGTTGGCAAAATTAATTTGCTACGATTTTGACTCTTCGCATCTTACGGGTCGATTTCAAGTCACTGCGTTAACGCAAATTTGCAACCGTTGCCATGGTATGAGCAATGTGATTGGCGTTGCTATGTTGCAAATGGGATTTGCAGTAACGCAAGTCACACTTGAAATCGACCCCTTTGAGAATAGCTGTTGCAGTCTCATTTTGTTGTACTGAATTTTCAATTAAATTTTCTAAATTTGATACAATACTGTAATATAAAGTTTCAAATTGTATTTGTTCATTTGCCTGTGCTTGTGATTCAACTGGTGTCCGGTCAACAATGTCGAAGTTAACTTTTTCAAATTCTGCAAGTGTTGATCGAGCTACATCCAAACGAGACTTAACCAAAGAAATTTGATCAGTTGGCTTAAACGTAGTGATGAATTCATTAATTCTGCCTAATTTGTTAAAGATTTGCGATCTTTTGAATTTGAGATTTATTAATTTTTGTTCTGCCATTTTAGCAAGTAAAAATCGCGATGCTTTATGAAAAGTTACACACAATGCCTATTTGAGCAAGCAAAAAAGGGATAATGATAAATGGAAGGGCTGACCTTTTTGATGAGCTTTCGTTCTGTTGACGATGGCTGTGAGATCGTTTGCTGACGATGACGTCTTGGTGACGTCGTCTGATGAACGATGAATATGAAGTCGTCTTGTTGACGATCAATGTGAAAATTTGTCTTGTTGACGTCGCTGTGAGTGTGTACACCTGGTGTTGATACCGGTGAGAGAGAGGATGCTTCCTCGTTGGCTCGTACTGAGAGAACCAAAATTGTCGACGGTACCCAAAATGTTGCTACTGCCAATGTGGCTTCGAAGGACCAAATGTTAACGCAGGTGGGGTTAACTTCCAAATTATCAGGTGCTGGTTTCTACAGTTTATTTTACTTGTACATTACTGTCTTACCGCCGACAACACACTGCTTGGGGCGGCGGCTAGCGCATCCCCACCACACATCTCTGTCTGAATCAGTGTGGCGCTTTCCATGAAAATGCATGTGCGTTGGGTACGCAACAACAAGCAAACTGACATGATTCTCATCTACGGAAAATGCCAAAAAATGCTGTGGCTGCTGCGGACCTTTATCGTAAAGATATCCACATCGAAACTGAATTGGGTTGTCTATGGACACTCACGTAACCTCCTTTTTTGGCCTCATGAATTGTAAACGTCAAATTAACATTCAATTGACAGCTTCGGAAACACTAGATTTACAAGCGCCCTGGACGTTTACACACGCCGTGCTGTAAAAATTGCCCAAATCGTCTGCTCTTCACATGCGTTTATAAATTAAAATCACTTTACCATAATGAAGATTGATCATCAAAGTGGAATCTACCTAAATTATTATCTCAATTAAGACAATATTTCTATTTTTAAAGTAATATTAAAACGTTTTTTATACAGCGCCATCTTGTGTACTTTTTGTGCACCAACTACAAAATTGACAGAATTGACAGATGATGAAATTTACAAATGTCAGATGTGACAGTTCTCATAAATTTTGAAAAATCCGATTATTTAAATTAAAATTTTTCGGCCAAAAAGTTTAATACAACTCTTGTGCGTTAACCATTTTACAGCGCTCAATCATTAAAGCACTCCGGCTACGCCGTCGTGCTTCAAACTGATTTCGCGCTGTAAAATGTAAGTTACCACACGCGACTGTAAATAACTATTCCGTAATTGTCAAAGTGATACTGTCAAAGCCTAAGCAATCGTGGATTCAGCATTTCATTTCTGATTCGGGTTGTATCAAGTGACTCAAGAAATTGGTATTTTGACTTGCGAAAAATAGTATATTATAATACAAGTTTATAAGCAAGCCTTTAAAACACGCACGACGAGTTTAAGAGCACGACGCGTCAGCGGAGTGCTTTTAACGTCGTAAATGTTTTAAAGGCGCTTATAAACGAGTGTTATACGCTATTTTTTATTATACCTATCCATTTACAATCCTTAAGGAGCATTGAAAAATTATGAATTTACCCAATAAAATTATCGAAGGTTGTTTGCGAATCGTTTTTGTAGAGACGGTTAGCAAGCAATTGTTTGTTTACGTTGTTAAGCACATTTTTTCACGTTTGTAAAAATCCGTTCAGCGAATGAGTGAAGATATTAAAAGGCTAGCAGAACATGCAAAACTGCGATTAATTCTATCCGACGCTGAGAAGTATACTGATCATCCTTTCCGACGAACTTCATACGATTATGGCAAACAGTGGTGGCATCGATGAGTTGAAACGTCAGGTGAGATGGAAATCTTCGAGTGTGGCTAGTAGCTATATAGAAGAATCCACTTTAAACAAAATAGTTGTTTCCAAACGCATTGCTGGTGTTCTGAACACATCGGTTGCTAAATCAACTTCATCAAGAGCTATGGACGTCCAACAGAAGAATGAAAATGAAAAAGCTTCTACTAGTTATGAATTAGAAGCAACAAACAACAGTAACCAGCTTCAAGCGGCGGGCTTTGAAATTTCAAACAATAGTAATTGTAATTTTCATGTTTATAGGTATTATAAATAAAAATTGGTCCTGACAATTCACTATTTCTTGTTACCTAAACGACTTTAAAGCTTTAGTGTTTTAAAGAGCCCTTTTTGCACGCTTTTGCGTGTCTTAATTTAGAATTATAACGCAGGTGTAATAAAAAACATTTTCAGAAATAATCTTCTCGTGACTAGCCCTGTATGTGTACAGTTCTGTGTAAAGGATGTAATTAATGTGTAATTACAGGGTGTTTTTGAAATACACTATCAAAAATTAAACACATTCTTTAGAAGCCTTAAAAAATCGAGTTGACGAAAATATCCCCCTAAAATACTCCTCATTTATTTTGAATGCCGCATTTCAAGGTCATAATTTGTGACAGTTGTGGAGCTCTACGACAAATTTAAGAGGATTTATGTATTAAAAACAATCACGAACAGGTCTTTGGGTGTTCCAGTACTCGTTTATGTTCAATTCAATGGATAAATCTTCTCAAATTTGCCGTAGAGCTCCACAATTTTCACAAATTATGACCTTGAAATGCGGTATTCAAAATAAATGAGGAGTAATAAACTTTGAATTGTAGGTAAGCAATTAAGATTATATTCTTTAATCCAGCGTCAAACTGGAAATTTTGACCAAATATTCGATTAATTTTATTTTGAAAATAAAAGACTTTTATCTAAAACATTTTTTGTCAAATGATTATAACTACTTGTCTTAACCAATAATTACCGTGTTTTGTTTGGTAGTGTACTTGAAAAACAGCCTGTATGTAGTTTAACTGTAAAAAAACGGCTAGCATTTTTCAGCACGACAGATAATATGAAATTAACGATGGAAACAATTGAAAAATCGACCAAATTATCAGTTGCAAGACACTATTTATACAGAGTGTCCGGAAAGTAGCGCACCATCTTGAAAGAGGGTATAGTAAATCCAGCGAGTAAATAGGATGATTTGAATTGTATGGCATGAAACAATGTCGCTGAAGTTAGCGTCATTTTATCGGATTCGTTTTCATAAATTAAACGCCGCAGTGCTTCGCCTCAAATGACGCATGCATGCCGGTCGCACTTTTCACATGCGAATTTCCAACGATCGTCGCCTTTTTTTCACACAATTTTTGACCAAATGACACCGTAATGACCTTCTGCCCCATCTTCAATCAAAATTCTCCTTCTACATGAGAACAAAGTGGTAAAACTCAACCCTTAACTTAACTAGAAAATTATTATTCATTTCAACCTTCAATAGTAATGTAGCTTCATAAATACGACATCGAAAAATTACAAATAAATCACTTAGTAATCCCCCATATCGCATATACGCCCACCACCCGTCAGAGGGTGGCAATCTCAACCCCTCAAACACCACCTCCGATTATTTTGAAAAATCCGCAATGTAGCCTTTTGAATTTGGCATGGAAAAATTACAAATAAATCACTTAGTAATCCCCCATATCGCTTATACTTCCACCACCCGTCAGAGGGTGGCAATCTCAACCCCTCAAACACCACCTCCCACTATTTTGAAAAAACCGCAATGTAGCCTTTTGAATTTGACATGGAAAAATTACAAATAAATCACTTAGTAATCCCCCATATTGCTTATACTCCCACCACCCGTCAGAGGGTGGCAATCTCAACCCCTCAAACACCACCTCCGATTATTTTGAAAAATCCGCAATGTAGCCTTTTGAATTTGACATGGAAAAATTACAAATAAATCACTTAGTAATCCCCCATATCGCTTATACTTCCACCACCCGTCAGAGGGTGGCAATCTCAACCCCTCAAACACCACCTCCCACTATTTTGAAAAATCCGCAATGTAGCCTTTTGAATTTGACATGGAAAAATTACAAATAAATCACTTAGTAATCCCCCATATCGCTTATACTCCCACCACCCGTCAGAGGGTGGCAATCTCAACCCCTCAAACACCACCTCCGATTATTTTGAAAAATCCGCAATGTAGCCTTTTGAATTTGTCATGGAAAAATTACAAATAAATCACTTAGTAATCTCCCATATCGCATATACGCCCACCACCCGTCAAAGGGTGGCAATCTCAACCCCTCAAACACCACCTCCGATTATTTTGAAAAATCCGCAATGTAGCCTTTTGAATTTGGCATGGAAAAATTACAAATAAATCACTTAGTAATCCCCCATATCGCATATACGCCCACCACCCGTCAGAGGGTGGCAATCTTAACCCCTCAAACACCACCTCCGATTATTTTGAAAAATCCGCAATGTAGCCTTTTGAATTTGGCATGGAAAAATTACAAATAAATCACTTAGTAATCCCCCATATCGCATATACGCCCACCACCCGTCAGAGGGTGGCAATCTTAACCCCTCAAACACCACCTCCGATTATTCTGAAAAATCCGCAATGTAGCCTTTTGAATTTCACATGGAAAAATTACAAATAAATCACTTAGTAATCTCCCATATCGCATATACGCCCACCACCCGTCAAAGGGTGGCAATCTCAACCCCTCAAACACCACCTCCGATTATTTTGAAAAATCCGCAATGTAGCCTTTTGAATTTGACATGGAAAAATTACAAATAAATCACTTAGTAATCTCCCATATCGCATATACGCCCACTACCCGTCAGAGGGTGGCAATCTCAACCCCTCAAACACCACCTCCGATTATTTTGAAAAATCCGCAATGTAGCCTTTTGAATTTGGCATGGAAAAATTACAAATAAATCACTTAGTAATCCCCCATATCGCTTATACTTCCACCACCCGTCAGAGGGTGGCAATCTCAACCCCTCAAACACCACCTCCCACTATTTTGAAAAATCCGCAATGTAGCCTTTTGAATTTGACATGGAAAAATTACAAATAAATCACTTAGTAATCCCCCATATCGCTTATACTCCCACCACCCGTCAGAGGGTGGCAATCTCAACTCCTCAAACACCACCTCCGATTATTTTGAAAAATCCGCAATGTAGCCTTTTGAATTTGTCATGGAAAAATTACAAATAAATCACTTAGTAATCTCCCATATCGCATATACGCCCACCACCCGTCAAAGGGTGGCAATCTCAACCCCTCAAACAACACCTCCGATTATTTTGAAAAATCCGCAATGTAGCCTTTTGAATTTGGCATGGAAAAATTACAAATAAATCACTTAGTAATCCCCCATATCGCATATATGCCCACCACCCGTCAGAGGGTGGCAATCTTAACCCCTCAAACACCACCTCCGATTATTTTGAAAAATCCGCAATGTAGCCTTTTGAATTTGGCATGGAAAAATCACAAATAAATCACTTAGTAATCCCACATATTGCTTTTTCTCCTACTACTTTTGAGAGGGTGGCAATCATAACCCTCTTTCTACAGTATCCGGCATTTTTCGAAACACCTCAATGTAGCCCGTTCAAAATAATATAAAAAAATGTATAAATAAAACGTCTGTTAATTTACATAAGAATTTGCCCCCACCGTCAAAGGGTAGAAAACCAGCACCCTTTATGTATTCACGTTCTGTAAATGTAAAAAATTTAAAATTTAGCATAACGTCATTAGTATCAAAAAAATTTAAAAAATTTACTGAATAATGTTTTATTTCAAAAATAGCTTTACTAACTCTCAAAGAGTATCGTTTTATTTAAACAAAATAGCCAGTTTTTTTTTATCTGGCAACCCAGAATTCAGCTTCTCTTTTTTAGATTTGCAGACTTTACAGGGGATACATTTTACAAATGAGGAGCAGTCTTTCAAAATGCAGTTTGTCCCTAATTGCATATTTTTAGAAATTAATAAAATCTGCAGCTCCTTTAAGAAATAACTTGCATTTTTAAACATGTAGCAATAAAATAAGGAAAATTATGTACTATTTGCACACAAATTTCACGACTAGAGTAGAAGAGAATTTCGCAAAAAAACAAAATGGCGCCAATATCTCAATTTGTGAAAAAATGGATAAACTGCACTTTGAAAGTCTGCTCCTCAAGTTGGATCTGAAGAAACGTTATTTCATTTGAAAACATCGTAGACAAAATGGCGGGCCGACTGATTATGTAGCCAAGTGCATTTCATATTGTAAATCAAATAGAGCTAGGTAAATTGAATTAAATTAAAGGAAATTAAATGGTTCCGTCACGAAACTAAATATTACAATAGGTGCTAAATGACAAAATGTGCAAGAGGTTACAAAATGTTACAAATCGAAATTGCAAATTCCAAGTAAAAATATCTATACGCATGTTCCTATTCCTTAAAATATCAATTATTATCCTGTGTAGGGTAGACACCACCCAGGGTTTTCCATTACAGTTCACCAAACGATCTAGTGCGGTTGTGGCTTTGACTTTTTAAACCGTTTACAGCAATTTTACCGCAAACCTTCATAAACATAATCGTCCTCAAGTGGTTGGGTCTTATCTGCATTAAAATAAACCCCTAGGATAGACGTATTTTGAAGAATTCTATTGTTTCGATTTGTAAGACTGACCAGCTGGGTAAAAATGTGTATTCCGGTTCAGATCTAACCACCAGAGAATGTTTATGTTTGTGGGGGTTTGCGGTAAAGTAGCTGTAAACGATTTAAAAAGTCAAAGCCATAACAGCACTAAATCGTTGCGTAAACTGTACCTACGTGTCGACGCAGCTCCGAGCCTTGACAAAATCACGTACGTCTGATAAGTAAACAATTAATGATAACAATCACATACATAAATTCCTTGCTGGTGACGTGTCAACGAAGAGGATGGTCAAAACAAAACAACCAACTTAGCGAATTTTTTATTGTTATTAGTCTAATTAGATAATTAGGTGGGTACTCAAAACATATAACATCCAGAGTGTCTCAGAACTGGCGAAGATGAGTTAACAACAGATCCTGGCTAAATTTGCTAAAAACAAATTAATTAATGCAATATAAAATTAAACAATCAAATACGTTTCTTTTTATGACAAAAACGATGTTGCTAAGTATCTAACAATGTAAGGTACATTTGAATACTGATTAATAAAATATTTGTGATTGGTTAGCGTTACATTGCTCTAATGTAAAATCTAAGGAGCTATTTCAATTTCATTTGCTTAATGCAATAATTAGGCAGAACCTAAAGTTATCGAGTCGTTCAGAAATTCTGAGACACCTGCATATTATATGCATTGATTTTCTCAAAATTACTTGTATTTATTTACCTTAAAATAAAATAAAATAAAAAGTAAATTCAGTTAAGATAAAAATCCAAAGTCCATGCAAAATTGAAATTTCAAATGTGTTACGGAAACCTGTTGCAGCTATTTTTTAAAGAGACAGCGGAAGAGGACATAACAGATAGCTATTTCCTTTAAATAACAAAAAAGTCAAGCATACCTGCTTGGTAATCTATAATCTATAAAACCTCTATTTTTGTATCTAAAGTTTAAAGAAACTCTAAGGAAAATTTAATGAAAACCTCGAGACATTTTGCGTAAGATTAAACAGCAAAAACGGGCAGTTTTAATTTTCAGATAAAATTTCGATTTTAACGTATTCTCGTAAAAAATCCCATGTTCAGTAATTACTTCAAAAAAATTCTGGTGCATAGTCAAAAACACAATGGCCGTAAATTCAGTAAAAAAAAAATTAGAATGCAACTTACAATTTTACAAGGTGCATTCTGGGTTGCCAGACAAAAAAGTATTATTTTGTTTAAACAATTACACCTTTACCCTCTAACAGTTGGAGGGTGTAAACCGGATATAAGAAATTTTAATAACAATGTCATCGGTCTAAAATAAAAGTAATAACTATAATAAAAGTTTTTTGAAAAAAGTTGAAAGTTGTGGAAAGGGGTTGAGATTGCCACCCTCTGACGGGTGGTGGGCGTATATGCGATATGGGAGATTACTAAGTGATTTATTTGTAATTTTTCGAGTTCAAATTCATAGGGCTACATTGCGGATTTTTCAAAATAGTCGAAGGTGGTGTTTGAGGGGTTGAGATTGCCACCCTCTGACGGGTGGTGGGCGTATATGCGATATGGGAGATTACTAAGTGATTTATTTGTAATTTTTCCATGTCAAATTCAAAAGGCTACATTGCGGATTTTTCAAAATAGTGGGAGGTGGTGTTTGAGGGGTTGAGATTGCCACCCTCTGACGGGTGGTGGGCGTATATGCGATATGGGAGATTACTAAGTGATTTATTTGTAATTTTTCGAGTTCAAATTCATAGGGCTACATTGCGGATTTTTCAAAATAGTCGGAGGTGGTGTTTGAGGGGTTGAGATTGCCACCCTCTGACGGGTGGTGGGCGTATATGCGATATGGGAGATTACTAAGTGATTTATTTGTAATTTTTCGAGTTTAAATTCATAGGGCTACATTGCGGATTTTTCAAAATAGTCGGAGGTGGTGTTTGAGGGGTTGAGATTGCCACCCTCTGACGGGTGGTAGGCGTATATGCGATATGGGAGATTACTAAGTGATTTATTTGTAATTTTTCCATGTCAAATTCAAAAGGCTACATTGCGGATTTTTCAAAATAGTGGGAGGTGGTGTTTGAGGGGTTGAGATTGCCACCCTCTGACGGGTGGTAGGCGTATATGCGATATGGGAGATTACTAAGTGATTTATTTGTAATTTTTCCATGTCAAATTCAAAAGGCTACATTGCGGATTTTTCAAAATAGTGGGAGGTGGTGTTTGAGGGGTTGAGATTGCCACCCTCTGACGGGTGGTGGGCGTATATGCGATATGGGGGATTACTAAGTGATTTATTTGTAATTTTTCCATGTCAAATTCAAAAGGCTACATTGCGGATTTTTCAAAATAGTGGGAGGTGGTGTTTGAGGGGTTGAGATTGCCACCCTCTGACGGGTGGTGGGCGTATATGTGATATGGGGGATTACTAAGTGATTTATTTGTAATTTTTCCATGTCAAATTCAAAAGGCTACATTGCGGATTTTTCAAAATAGTGGGAGGTGGTGTTTGAGGGGTTGAGATTGACACCCTCTGACGGGTGGTGGGCGTATATGCGATATGGGAGATTACTAAGTGATTTATTTGTAATTTTTCGAGTTCAAATTCATAGGGCTACATTGCGGATTTTTCAAAATAGTCGGAGGTGGTGTTTGAGGGGTTGAGATTGCCACCCTCTGACGGGTGGTGGGCGTATATGCGATATGGGAGATTACTAAGTAATTTATTTGTATTTTTTCCATGCCAAATTCAAAAGGCTACATTGCGGATTTTTCAAAATAATCGGAGGTGGTGTTTGAGGGGTTAAGATTGCCACCCTCTGACGGGTGGTGGGCGTATATGCGATATGGGGGATTACTAAGTGATTTATTTGTAATTTTTCCATGCCAAATTCAAAAGGCTACATTGCGGATTTTTCAAAATAATCGGAGGTGGTGTTTGAGGGGTTGAGATTGCCACCCTCTGACGGGTGGTGGGCGTATATGCGATATGGGAGATTACTAAGTGATTTATTTTTAATTTTTCCATGTCAAATTCAAAAGGCTACATTGCGGATTTTTCAAAATAATCGGAGGTGGTGTTTGAGGGGTTGAGATTGCCACCCTCTGACGGGTGGTGGGCGTATATGCGATATGGGAGATTACTAAGTGATTTATTTGTAATTTTTCCATGTCAAATTCAAAAGGCTACATTGCGGATTTTTCAAAATAGTGGGAGGTGGTGTTTGAGGGGTTGAGATTGCCACCCTCTGACGGGTGGTGGGCGTATATGCGATATGGGGGATTACTAAGTGATTTATTTGTAATTTTTCCATGTCAAATTCAAAAGGCTACATTGCGGATTTTTCAAAATAATCGGAGGTGGTGTTTGAGGGGTTGAGATTGCCACCCTCTGACGGATGGTGGGCGTATATGCGATATGGGAGATTACTAAGTGATTTATTTGTAATTTTTCCATGTCAAATTCAAAAAGCTACATTGCGGATTTTTCAAAATAGTGGGAGGTGGTGTTTGAGGGGTTGAGATTGCCACCCTCTGACGGGTGGTGGGCGTATATGCGATATGGGGGATTACTAAGTGATTTATTTGTAATTTTTCGATGTCGTATTTATGAAGCTACATTACTATTGAAGGTTGAAATGAATAATAATTTTCTAGTTAGGTTAAGGGTTGAGTTTTACCACTTTGTTCTCATGTAGAAGGAGAATTTTGATTGAAGATGGGGCAGAAGGTCATTACGGTGTCATTTGGTCAAAAATTGTGTGAAAAAAAGGCGACGATCGTTGGAAATTCGCATGTGAAAAGTGCGACCGGCATGCATGCGTCATTTGAGGCGAAGCACTGCGGCGTTTAATTTATGAAAACGAATCCGATAAAATGACGCTAACTTCAACGACGTCATGAAACATGGCAACTTGAAATACTCTAGAATTTTCCGTCTTTTTGGAGATATTAATCTCGATTTAAGTTGGTTATGCAACTACGCCTTCCCGCCTTTTTTAGAAATTTGTCAATGATTTGTCATTCACTGACATTCGTCATTCTTGACCACTTTAAGATCCACTTTTTGCACTGTTCCTTGAGTTTTGTTGGTAAAATAGTGTCTAATTACTAGTTTTTCGGTTTTTCTCTTGTGCAAATTGTCTTTTGCAAGTTTCATGATGAGTAGATTCAAGATCTGTTGGTCAACTTGACCGAAGTTTTCTAATTAGAATGTTGATAATGAAAGATTTGTAACAACTGGACTGCTAATAAAGTTTAGTGTGCCTCTCGATTTCCTGGCGGAAAGACTTACCTGACACACAGCTTTTAAGTGTGTAAAAATTGAGGGTTTTTGAGGTTTTCTCTACATTACCAAATTAATGACAAAACATGGAATTAGTTAGTTTGTTAATTCCCTTTCTATAATCAAGTAATAGGAGCCATTTTTATAGCAGTAAATTTAGTAAAAATAATGAATTTTAAAATTAGCATCATGACAACTATTTTAAATTTGGCGGTTGTTGGTACTGGTTGTTTTCGCGCAGTTTTGGTTAGAAAACTGTCATCTATTTATTCGTTGGACAGACTATAATTGGGTGATCCCCCAGAGTACCAAAAAATTGTTAAAAAAAATTTCGGACTCTCTGTTTTCGCAGGAGGACCAAAAGAAAATTAGGAAAATGGCAACACTGCTCAACTGCTCCCCCAATAATTTAAATTTCTAGTATTTAAAGCCATAGTAACGTTGCTACTGTATTGTGGACGTTAGTCAGGTCGGTTTATGAACGAGTAATGTAACTATGGTTTCAAGTGAACGATGCCACACTGATCGACATTGTTGATTCAAAAAGTTTGTAAACAGTTTTCAGGCATTTCTCAAAAGATTTTTCCGACTATGCCTTTGCGCAAAATGTCCTTTAGGTAACAAATTCATTTAAACCTAAAATAATTGCCCAGAAATCGTTAACTTTGGCATTAAACTTTTTCTCTTCAGTCTATCATATCTCGAAAAATTGAAGACATGAATTTTTTTCAACATTTTTCCGGTGATCTATGACATTGTCCGATGTTACAGTTTCACGGTGGTGCGCGACTTTCCGGACATCCTGTATCTATAGGCGTCAAATTCTAGAGCTTGGTCCATATTTTTTTTGTCGCTAAAATTATTATTATTGTCTGACATTCACCTCTTTTCATCGTTCATACTCTGTCGTTCAGTTATTTAAATTTGTCATTGATTAACAACTAATCAGTCGGGATTTTTCTATCGGGAAAATCTTTATATTTGTCGTGCTCTTATATATACCCCTAAAAAAACATACAACCACTGATTGAGAGTCACAATTAAATCAGGACGTTGTGCATCACATACAGACGTCGAGAGCACGAAAGATCTTATTTCCCTAAATCGGTGATGTAGCAAATAATCCTCAGAAAAGAACTCAGCGGTTAGGGAAACTGCTTTATTTATAAATTTATTGGTAAATACCAGATATTTGGGAATTAATATGTAGATGGGGGGACATAGTCAAAAGTCTTAGAAACATATCAACGACTAGCTTTACAACTTTCGTCCTTGTCTGTTGCACGCATTCACTGGATACAATGTATACCTATCTCTTTCGCCAGGATGGAGAGTTTTTGATTGGCTAATTTTAAAACTTGACAAACAGATTGACAAAAATTGTAATGTGTGACAGTTCACAGCAAAATGAGTAATCCAACGTTACAGTACGTTGTAACACAACAAGTTCTCTCAGCACCATAAAACCACCGACGTCACATACTACAGACGATAGAAAGTGAGTTCAAAGAGGATTTTTTGGCTTAAGACGCATTTGAACAAATTTGTGCGAGAATTGTCGAAAGCAAAGAATAGAATTGGTACAAATTAAGGTCTAACTAGTGAAATATAAATCGATGGAATATTACAACTGGCATGTTTCTGTACTAAGTCGTCTGTGGAGGAATGGGAAAGTAAGATATGAAAATCAACCACAGACTACAAAGTGCAAAGAAAGTGTATTATTATCAAAGATTTGGAAAATAATAGATCCGGTTAACATATGGAAATTTGGATATACGTTACACAAAACATGTGCAACAAGAATTTTTATTTCCGTCTCTACCTATTGCACTGATTTCTATCGCTGATACGCTTATGCAGTATTGTCTCGTCAGGATGGAACCAATCAGAGATCATGACGTAGATCGTTACTCGAATTTCAAATGGCAAATCCAAATTCTCATAGCTAATGTCAGTAAAGAACTTTAAATGCAAAGTTTTGTGAATTTAAAGGTTTTAGACGTTATTTCTCTTGTATGTTGCTAAATTTTGTGACAAGGTTCTTTCATCACTAGTTTGATTTCGTTTTGCTGTCTTTTATTGTTGAAACTTTCATTCCTTAATAGGCCGAAGCTCTTCTACATCAAGTGGAGACTCCCACAATATGAATGCGGTAATACCGATCATTTATAGCTCCACAATTAAACGATATTAATTCAATTCTCAGTGTGCATAACATAGTTTTCAATAGGTTTAAGGTCAAACACTAATGACAAAATCAAAATTACCAACGTGTGACTAACACTTTTCTAGTCTGACACCAGAAACCTGGCAAAATGGAGAAGCTAATTCAAACAGCCTAGATTAATTGTAAGAACATAGAAAACTTTACATTAGACCCAGACTTCTGAAGAAGAAAATGCAGAAGGTCTCTTTTAAGATGTATTTGCCACTATTTACATTTTGTTCCTCGTCCGAGTGTAAGAAAAGAGCGCAGTCTTCTCTCGGTCTGCCACGATCTTCTTTTACTCTTTTCTACTCATTGTCAACCTTTTTGCCTCTGTCCAAATCTTAAACAAAATCTTATTTGCTACAATGTCACAGGTTTCCAAGCCTGTTCTTCTTTCTGTTCTTACTTGTCGTCAGAGATGTCCATTATTTTGTTAACCAGTTGTGAGCTTCATATTCTTTTGATGTTCTCAACAATCTACTTGTCCCTTTTTAATGTATTTTTTTTCTGCTTCCATGTATATTTCTTCAATACTTTGAACATTTCTCCATTCATCCAATTTAGTTAGGCACACCTTGGATTTTTATTAACTAGGATATTTGTTTCCATTGAATTTTGATCTTTTCTCTCTTCGTCAAAATCCATGTTTTTCTTCCTCTCCGTATGTTTGGGGACTTCCGTTTCAATTATAAATCATCTGCTAATCGCATAATAATTCACTTTCTTTGCACTTTGTAGTCTGTGGTTAATTTTCATATTTTGCTTCTCAATTTCTCCACAGGCGACGATTTAGTTCAGAAACATGCCAGTTGTAATATTCCATTGATTTTTATTTCACTAGTTAGCCCTTATTTGTACCATTTCTATTCTGCGCTTATTACAAAATCTGTTTCGACAATTCTCGCATAAATTTGTTCAAATGCGTCTTGAGCCCAAAATTCCTCTTTAAACTCACTTTCTGTCGTCTGTAGTATGCGACGTCGGTGGTTTTATGGTGCTGAGAGAACTTGTTGTGTTACAACGTACTGTAACGTTGGATTACTCATTTTGCTGTGAACTGTCACACATTACAATTTTTGTCAATCTGTTTGTCAAGTTTTAAAATTAGCCAATCAAAAACTCTCCATCCTGGCGCAAGAGATAGGTATACATTGTATCCAGTGAATGCGTGCAACAGACAAGGACGAAAGTTGTAAAGCTAGTCGTAGATATGTGATATATGATATATGATATATGATAAAAAGACTTTTGACTATGTCCCCCCATCTATTAATTCCCAAGTCTCTGATTATTATGCGATTAGCAGATGATTTATAATTGAAACGGAAGTCACCAAACATACGGAGAGAAAGAAAAACATGGATTTTGACTAAGAGAGAAAAGAGCAAGATTCAAGTGAAAGAGATATCCTAGTTAATAAAAATTAAAGGTGTACCTAACTAAATTGGATGAACGGAGAAATGTTCAAAGTATTGAAGAAATATAAATGGAAGCAATAGAAAAATACATTAAAAAGGGACATTTAGATTGTTGAAAACACCAAAAAAATATGAAGCTCAGAACTGGTTAACAAAATATTGACAGCCCTGACGACAAGTAAGAAAAGAAAGAGGAACAGGCTAGGAAACCTGTGGCATTGTAGCAAATAAGATTCTGTTTAAGATTTGGATGGAGGCAAAAATGTTGACAATGAGTAGAACGGAGTAAAAAAAGATCGTGGCAGTCCGAGAGAAGACTGCGCTCTTTTCTTACAATCTGACGAGGAACAAAATCAAATTGATGTAAATAGTTGACAAAAAGACACCTACTGCATTTTCTTCTTCAGAAGTCTGGGTCTAATGTGAAGTTTTCTATGTTCTTACAATTAGTTTAGGCTGTTTGAATTAGCTTCTCCATTTTGCCAGATTTGACAACAGTTCAGGCCTCTCATCATCTACGGACTAGAGAGTGGATGCCCCTGGCGATTGAATCTTTCTCTCCATTCTACGTCAGATACAACAGGTGTTGCAAATTTTTTGCTTAAAGTCAATCAATGTGAGCCCAATTCTAGTGTACGCTCCTGGTTAAATACATACAGGGTTATTCACACCTGTAATTTAAAAAAAATGCAACCCATTATACTTTTTCAAAGAAACCTTCGCTTTTAGTAAATTAAAATATATATAATCGATCAACGATGCCTGCATGGTTGATGCTTGGCATTTAAAAAAATCATCACACTGACATTTATTGTTCAACGATTTATTAAGATAACAAAACTAGAAGCCAAATTTATGTAACAGTAACAAATTTAACAAAAATTGGAAACAAGTCATCGTAACAAGTGTTGAAAATGCTGCCCATTCTTTGCTTCGCAACAAGCTATTCTGTTCATAAAAGATCGCCGCACGCGTTCCAAAATTTCTGGTGTTAGCAATCTACAGGCTGCCGTAATCTTTGTTTTTAAATCTTCCAGGTTTCCTACAGCTTTTAAACCTACATGATATAGTGTAGACGAAATTTGTTAGCAGAAATAATTCTTAAAACTGAAGACAGACTGGTTCCAACTTGACGTGCCACAAAATTTTCAGTGACGTGCGGATTTTCTGTAACATCTTGAAGAACCGCAACTTCATCCTCCATACCTGTGGCTGTTCTAAATCTAACTCGTTTCTGTTGGGGCCAGTTTTCTCTTAAATCTTTTTCCAATTTTCGGACAATTTTGTCTGTTGGGTGTGCAGCACGGTCAGGATATCTTTGTGCATATAAATCTGCAGCCGCTACAACATCATCATGTCAGTTTTCTCGTCGTTAGAATACATTTTCGCGAAGACAATGATAACTAGGAGTATTAAGTTTAGTTTGTAAAAATTGACAAATCTTTATGACACCACTGGTTGATATAAAGCATCTCTGACTGTATTTTTGAAATTTTAATTTAGAAAACCCAAGTCAACACTGGAAATGTATTGTTGATTGCATTTTTTGAAATTTCAGGTCGAACAGTTACGTGAATAGACCTGTATCTTTTAGCGTTTCTTGTAAAACTTATAAGAGTGTAAAAATGACAAATCAGGGCTCAATAAATTATTACAGATTTATTTGAAAACATAGTGATTTATTTTAAACAAAAGGAGAGTGACAAACATCTGTCACATTTGACATGATTAGTCAGTAGCGGCACAAATGTGCTAGAAACTATAATTTCATTTAATAATAAATCATATCCGAAATGTAAAAAAATGTCATTTACTACCACCTTCCAAACACTGCTGTTACAGTTTGGTATATTTTACTTACAGAACGCCCTGTGCAATGTACTACTACAAAATTATCATAAGTAATATAACGAAAAAATTTAATTTATAAACGAAATTTTTCCGACAGACGAGTAGTTTTTTCGACGATCAATTGCACGAGTGAGCGAAGCGAACGATTGCCAATTGTCCGGAGAAACAAAAAGTTTGCTGTGATTGGCTTATTTGAAAAAATAAATGTCTCTTATTGGTCGAATCTATGGTGAGTTAAATTCTCACAAAAATACGTTATTTTGTGATCAAGAAACAAAAAAATAAAGCTAAAGACGACAAAGAAGGATCCACCATACAATAAACCTACAGAACCTTTGAAATTTTGTATGATTTGGAGCTATTACCACATACCTCACCACAAAACTAAAATAGCATTAACTTCCTAAGCCTACATAAAATGACAAATGAGCTTTTCTACCACTATCACACATTAGTCCATCGGCAACGACCATACCACATTGAAAACACCGCTTCTCGTCTACTTATCAGGTTAGGGTTTTTATTTTGTTTAACTTTCCCTAAAGAAAAGCAACCATTAGGTAGGCGAAACACCAAAAATGTAAGCAACCAAAGTTGTCGATGTGCCAATAGGAATATGTATTATTTTAGATTTGAAAATAAATTCAAGTTATGTTAAGGCATCAGCGCCACAAATTAGCATTTTCTAATCATAATTGTGTTATGTAATATCTTAGATAGATGACATACCCAAAATCAACATGAATAAGGACCGCTTTTACAAATCAGGTATAAACCCTGTATAAGCTCAGGGTAGTTATCCTAGGCATAATTTTATACCGCCGGTTATTCCTGGTATAAATGGTGACCAATTTTACAAATTTTTACTTTTTCGGTCTAGGTTAGCTATACCGGAAATAAGCGAAATTGGTAACACTGGAAACAAAATTCCCCAAGTTTTACTTAATTTTGTTTGTCAAATGAACGGGACAAAGACGGTTTACGTTGTGGTTTGCAATTATTAAAATCACAAAATGTTGATAAATGATGTACCAATATTTGATTCGGATGATGATGAGGAAATTGTCGAACAAGTTTTATAAGTACGAGGCTCTAAATGGTTTGTAGATTGAATTTTACGTATTTATTTATAAGAAAAACTAGTTATCGAAAATGATAAGAAATTTGAAGGTTCCGTTTAAGTAATGAGACATTTGAAATTTGTTGAGATTAATTCAAAATAAAATTCGTTCTACAACTAATCGTATTCACGTGATGCGACTGGAACTATGATTCTAATATGTTCTAGCAGACTTTTGTAGCTTCAGTGAATCAATTGGATGTAATTAATTACACTGTTCGATAAATTGAAATTAATTTTGAGTACCTTTTTTGAAAGTTGGTGTTTTGAAATCTAAGCAAAGTACTAAACAACATCTTTGTCTCAATAACTTCGTACCACGTATAATTTTTTTGTTATGTAAAATTAAAAAAGCGTAAAAAATATAGAAAAAATATTGTTAACATACCTTTATTCAGATTTATTTATAATATTAACCTATTTATGACTATAAATATATTCTTAGTTTCCTCCTTTTTTAGAACTTTTCAGATATTATTTATCGATCTAAGATTATTTAGAATTCAACAAGTTTTCTAACTTCCACTTTACTAAATTTATTTATTTTATTATTCTTTAAATTTAAATATGATTAAATTTTTTCCTAATTTGCAATTTCAAATCGTACATATTTTACACATTTGTACAAAACTTACTAGATCATCCATCTTTTTTAAATTCGTTTACATTCTCTATTTGGAGTTTATCTTCATTTGCTTTAGATAAAGTTCCTCGAAATTTTTGAGTATTTGTATCTTAATTTTTCTAATAATTTTTGTATACAGGATGTCCGGAAAGTCACGCACCACCGTGATACTGTATTATCGGACCATGCCATAGATCACAGAAAAAATGTTAAAAAAAAATCCATCTCTTCAATTTTTCCAGATAAGATAGATTGAAGAGTAAAAGTTTAATGTCAAAATTAAAGATTTCTGTGCAATAATTTTAGGTTCAAATAAATTTGTTACCTAATGGACATTTTGCGCAAAGGCATGGTGCAAAAAAATCGGAAAAATCTTGTAAGAAATGCCTGAAAACTGTTAATGTTGAAATTAAACGGTGCCAGACGGTGAATAGTTTATTTTATATGAATGAACAACACGTAAAGATAATTATTCGAAGTACATACTTTGACAGTACATTCAACTAACTTTGTTTTTATAACATACTAAAAGAAGGCCCTGCGATCCAGTCGCCAACTAATAGAAATAACTATTCTAACACTCCCCCTCGAATGGAGCGCGCGTTACAGGAACAGGAACAATACCCATTTTGTTGGTGCACTCTTCATGTTTCATTCTAGATAGTGACTTGGTCAGAATATCGGCTGGCATTTCAGAGGACGCTAAGTAGTCAATCGTGATTTGACCAGAACTCAGAACATCTCTGATAAAGTGATGGCGGATATCGATATGTTTCGACCTAGCATGAAACGTACGGTTTTTAGCCAAGAGCTGGGCACCTTGGTTATCGTTGTAAACCTTAATGGGTTCTTCAATATTGATGCCTATCTCCAGCAAAAACTTCTTCACGAATAATATCTCACGAGCGACTTCAGTGAGACACATGTATTCGGCTTCAGTAGATGAGAGGGCTACGGTTCTCTGTTTCCTTGATTCCCAAGAAATAGCAGCATCGCACATAGTGAGCACAAAGCCGGTGTAGGATCGACGATCGATATGGCAACTAGCCCAATCAGCGTCAACGAAACCCTGCAGACTCACAGACTTCTTGTGGTATACGATGCCATGAGTTTTAGTCCCCTTCAAATAGCGAAGTATTCTTTTTGCAGAAATCCAGTGTTCCCTGCGGTAACAGGTGTTGAATTGGCTCGAATAACTGACAGCATACGCGATGTCTGGTCTGGTAGCAACTGCCAAATAATTCAATGAACCAATTAATTCCCTATAAGGAATATTCTTTATTTCTTCTGATTCTTCAGCTTGATTGCCATCTTTGCTTGTTTTCTTGCCGACTTCCATAGGAGTAAAAACAGGATTACAATTTTCCATTCCATACCGTCGTAACAAATCTGATATGTACCCAGATTGCGACAAAGATACACAATCATTGCTTTTGTTAATTTCAATACCAAGACAATAGTTAATGTTGCCTAAATCTTTCAGTTCGAATTCGTTCTTCAATTCCTGAAGAATAAAATTTAGATCAATATTCTTCTTGTAAGCAACGATAATATCATCCACGTAAATGAGAACAAAAATTGGATCGTTTTCGTTCTTCATATGATACATACAAGGGTCGGCGGTAGTAGGCTTCAAATTCATAATAATCAATTTCTCGTGGAATTTCTTGTGCCATTGATGACCCGCTTGTTTTAATCCATAAAGAGCTTTTCGCAACTTGCACACTTTGTTGAACCCTTTGAGCGATTTCAACATTTTTCTGGCTTTCATTGAAATTTCGTCATCATTACCTCGACGATTTACTATTTCGGTTAAAGATTCTGACAAAAGTTTCGGTACTTCCATGAACAGATCTTCTTCAATTTCTCCATTTAGATAAGCCGTCTTGATATCAAACTGACATATGTTCAAGTCCAGTTGCACTGACAGAGCAAGTAAAAGTCTTAAAGAACCTAATCGAGCTACAGGAGCGTATGTATCATTGAAATCAATGCCTGGTCGTTGAGAAAATCCTCGAGCAACAACGCGTGCTTTTCTCCTTTCCAGCGTACCATCCGCGTTGTATTTGTTACGGAGAATCGTTCTACAACCGATTATGTTTGCGTTGTTGGATCGCTCGACGATATCCCATGTATCATTCTTTATTAGACATTCGACTTCGTCGATAATGGCATTTCTCCATTCTTCGGCGTTGATTCCATCTAAAGCTTCCTTCCACGATATTTCACCCATAAGTCCGTAGTTCGTTTCGTCCACTTCAATACGTTCGTCTTCGTTTATGTTAGCTATTTGAATGTCAATTTTTAAGCTTTCTTCAGTCTCTGCTGTTGCAACATTTTTGGTGTGGTAAACTTTTCTTGGTCGACCTGCTTGACCAGTTCTAATTTTCTTTGGTCTACCGGGACCAAGATTTTGATCAAGATTTTCCAGTGTTCGCTCTACGTCGATTGATACTGGTACTCGTTCTGGTTCTATTTCTTGTTCTTGATCTTGTTGTGGGATTATTTGATTCAACGATGATACGTTTTTCTCCATACTTCTTACATCTTCGATCGGAATAACCCTATATTCCTCTTCCGGAGGGTTGACATTTACAGTTTCGGTCTTGGTTTCGATAACTTGACGAAACTCCCCCTTAAAGGTATCGGTAAATTTCGTGTCGCGTGAAATTATTACCTTCTGCATCGATGGTATCCAGACGCGATAACCCTTTGGATTTGAGTCATATCCCAAGAACCTTCCTCTAAGACTTCTTGTTTCGAATTTTCCTTTGCCCGGTTTCTTGTTGAGAGCGAAAACTTGTTCTCCGAAAGTTCTAAAATAACTAACGTCCGCCCGCTTCCCGTGCCATAATTCGAAAGGAGTCTTCCCGTTGATCGAATTAGAAATCGAACGATTCCGGATGTAGTTTGCAGTAGCCAAAGCTTCCGCCCAGAATTGTTCAGGAAAGTTCGCTTGTCTTAACATACATCTGGTCATTTCTACTAGAGTTCGATTCTTTCTTTCTGCTACGCCATTTTGTTGTGGTGTGTATGTCACAGAAAGTTTTCTATGAATTCCTTGGTTCTTCAAATACCTTTCAAATTCGTCATTACAAAATTCGGTTCCGTTGTCAGATTGTAACTCCTTCAATTTGTGACTAGTTTGTCTTTCCACTGAATGCAAATATTCTTTAAATGCTTCAAAAACATCAGATTTTCTACGCAAGAACTTAACTTCGGTATAACGAGAGTGATCGTCGGTAAAAGTGACAAAGTATTTAGCTTTACCTCTCGATTCTGTTTTCATAGGACCACACACGTCTGCGTGAACAATCTCCAACAATTTCTTGCTTCTTTCAAAACGTGTTGGAAATGGTTGTACTGTCATTTTGTTTTCCAAACAAATTTCACAAGGAGGCATATTCTTTTCAGTTCCAAAATCTGGGCCCATAACCTGTTGAAATTAAACGGTGCCAGACGGTGAATAGTTTATTTTATATGAATGAACAACACGTAAAGATAATTATTCGAAGTACATACATACTTTGACAGTACATTCAACTAACTTTGTTTTTATAACATACTAAAAGAAGGCCCTGCGATCCAGTCGCCAACTAATAGAAATAACTATTCTAACAGTTAACAACATTTGTGAATCAACAATCTCGATCAGTGTGGCATCGTTCACATGAAACCATAATTACATTACTCGTTGATGAACCGACTTGACTAACGCCAACAATACAACAGCAACGTTACTATTGCTTTGAATACTGGAAATTTAAATTATTGGGAGAACAGTTCAGCAATGTTGCCATTTTCCTAATTTTCTTTTGGTTCTTCTGCGAAAACAGAGTCTGGAATTTTTTTTATAACATTTTTTTGGTATTCTGGGAGACCACCCAATAACCCCCTTTCAAGGTGGTGCGCCACTTTCCGGACACTCTGTATTTAATTTTTTTAACTTGCTGTTATTTTTGGTTTCTTTATACATTCTCTGTTACATTTTTTGGATAAGTTTATATCAGAAAACACAAAAGTTGCAAAAAAATTTAAAATTTCTCATGCAAATCATTATTTTTTAGCCGCCAAATTTGATGCAAAATTATAGAGCTTTTTTGGACTTGCCACTTGTCTGAAGCACTTTGCAAAAATTTTTGAAGTGAAATATGTTAATTATGACAGGTAAAGTTTTGCAGATAGAAATTGGTTTTTATGGCAGCGAAATAAAAATTATCTAGTCATTACCACAGCCCTCCGAGAGCTGACCGTACCCACAATAAATCATATTGTTCCGATATTCCACAGGGCCGGGATTGTTTACACGCTGAGAGTACTAAAGTTTTGCAGATAGAAATTGGTTTTTATGGTAGGGTCCCATTGTGCTGCAGTTAAGAATGCCAACAATGGAGCAATACCGCAAATATTACCCTGTCATAAATAATATGCTGCTGGTCTTGTCCAGGTCCGTATTGTGTAGTGAAGCGTAATATTAACGCAAAATTTTAAAATTCACCTACTATGAAAAAATAAGTAACTTTTTGTATCTTGGATCATTCATACAGTCTGATCTTTGGGTATGTGATATGTAGCTACTTTAGACTACCTACTTATATTTATTATTGGTTCTTAATGATCTGATAATGCATTTAGAAATATTAAATATTGTCGTCATTAATCTGTAGCAGAATTTATTGTGACAAATTTTTGCCGTTTCTCTTTTATCTGTTGAATGATAGTACCAACCCTTACTATTACAACGTAGCTCGCAGGTAGTACTCTCAGCGTGTAAACAATCCCGGCCCTGTGGAATATCGGAACAATATGATTTATTGTGGGTACGGTCAGCTCTCGGAGGCCTGTGGTAATGACTAGATAATTTTTATTTCGCTGCCATAAAAACCAATTTCTATCTGCAAAACTTTACCTGCGAGCTACGTTGTAATAGTAAGGGTTGGTGCCATCATTCAACAGATAAAAGTGAAACGGCAAAAATTTGTCACAATAAATTCTGCTACAGATTAATGACGACAATATTTAATATTTCTAAATGCATTATCAGATCATTAAGAACCAATAATAAATACAGGGTGTCCCAGAACTCGCGCCCCATATAGCAAGGGAGGGTGCCGACAGCAATACAGATGGTAAATTTCAAAACAAAAATTGTCTAAGATTAATAGTATTCAAGAACTGATAAAAAGTTGATAACCAATCCCGAAAGCTTATTCGAGAAGTGGAGTAAAAGGCCATCCCAATTTCCTAGGCAACGAGAGTCTAATATTCATCTGACCAATGGATGATAGTATGTGTCCATAGTTACCAATTTTCAAATTCTGTTCAGCTTCAGGATTGGCAACAGTTTTTTTGTCTTATCTCGGTTATTTTTTGAGTTGAAATATTATAGTTTCGAAATTTTGGTTCAGAATTGTTGTCTCCTTAAGCCTTTTTTCTCTGGGGCGCGAGTTCTGGGACACCCTGTATAAGTAGGTAGTCTAAAGTAGCTACATACCAAAGATCAGACTGTATGAATGATCCAAGATTACAAAAAGTTACTTATTTTTTCAAAGTAGGTGAATTTTAAAATTTTGCGTTAATATTACGCTTCACTACACAATACGGACCTGGGCAAGACCAGCAGCATATTATTTATGACAGGGTAATATTTGCGGTATTGCTCCATTGTTGGCATACTTAACTGCGGCACAATTGGACCCTACCATAAAAACCAATTTCTATCTGCAAAACTTTAAACACGCATACAATTCCCACTTTTACCAGGAATAACTCACTATTCCATCGCCGGTCGACCGAATAAGAAATACCCATGGTTATACTCGAGTTTATATATTCTACGAACTAATCACCGATTGTAAAACCCATTTCCAGGGTTTATCTAAAGAATAATGCTATTCTCAATTTATACCTGCTTAGTAAAAGCGGCCCTAAAAGCCTGTTAAGGTGGCTCGGGAGTGACAAAAATCCTTTTTTTCGCTTTTTTTGAAATAATATCAACTTGTTATACATCAAACTGTGTATTTTTTTATTTTGTAGGGAGGATGCTATGTTATAACTTGGTTCACTTTATTATAACAATATAAGAGCAAAAAAATTTTTTTTTTGCTTTTTTTTTACTTTTTGGCTATTAATTTTAAACTAATATGAACATGTTATACATCAAAATGTGTATTTTTTTATTTTGTAGGGAGGATGCTATGTTATAACTTGGTTCAGTTTTTTGTATCGTAATTAAAGCAAAAAAACAGGTTTTTTACCATGTTTTTTCATAATTTATACTCTAAATCTTCATAGAATGTCACAAAAATTGGTATGAACATTTGATATGTCAATATAAAGGGCGCTAACTTGACAAATCATTGTAATCTTTTACATTTGTTTAAATATTAATTATTTTACAAAATGCATAATATCTTCGAAAGAAATACCATATGAGCAAAAAAACTTTAGATAAAGGGTGGCTGTCTACAAACTTTTGTTTTGGAAACGTATGTCGGCTTTTGTTGTCATACCCAATCATATGTGCTTGAATCTTTGATGTCTTCGGCTCTTTAAACTTCTTGTTCTGCCAGAACCATTGCTACGATGCACGCTCCCGATTTCTTCAAATAACTGCACGCCAATCCATACCATAATAAAATAATCACCATCCAAAGATGCCATGCCGAGAACTGTCAAATTTTGACGGCTTAGTTTAGACAATCAACGACAAATTCATTTGTTTTTCATGGCCTCCTATTATCTAAAATTTTGTTGCTCATACGGTACCTAAAAGCGGGCAATATTGGGTAAATAAATAGAAGAAAAATATCTACGTTAAATCCGCCAAAATTTTTTGCTTATAAACCTTTCCTTTTTTATTATAAATTATTGTTTGTAAAGTTATTTAAGCTGTTAGTTCGCCTGTTTTACCGCTGGTGGCGCAAGAGAAGTTTCGAAGTTTGCGGACCCCAAAATATTACCTGCTTCGGTTCACAAAACCGTAACTATAATCGCTTTATGAACTCCTAATTTACTGAGACGAATAGCACATTTCTTCTCTTGAAAAAGATACTTTTTGTGGCGTACCTACATATTACTGATCATTTGGTTTAACTCCGTCTACCTTTTGGGCCAATTGAATTTTAGCTGAAAGTCTGATTTACTCTGCAACGCTTTGATAGTTCGTCGATATTTGCCAGAAGCCGGGGTAGAAATGTCTACACATTAGAAGACGAAACAAGATCAAAATCGACGACGATTTCAAGATTAATAAAATTCAAGCAAAACTGCAAATCTTCTTGACAAGTGTGACACTAGAGTCGTCAAATTTTTGATTATGTTGTGTAAAGGAGGCTAGCCATTATTTGATTCGACAAATTCAAATCGTCATTTGTCCATGTGGGCGGGGTTAAACCAAAGTTACAAAATTCCGACTATAGTTGTGATATATTTTTTGAATAAAAAATCAGCTTTAAATAAAATCAGAAATGGAATAGAATTTATTAAATGCTACAGATTTTTTTGCGTCATGGAGAGTTATTTTGACTAAACACAAAAAATCGCAAATAGTAAATTCAGTATGAACTAGTCATAAACAGAAATTTAAAAGACCTAAATCCGTAAGTTCGCTTATTTATAATATTTATTTATGATAGCAGGGGATGGGGTGGGTGGGCAAATGTAGGGGAATGTCAATTAAAGGTTTTGAAAATTGCTAGGCAGGTACCTAATGACCTAGGTATTCCCAAAGCTTCCAAATAATTTAAATTGTTGGGATAGCATAATGTAAAAATATAACTTGACTCATTCCACTTTTTTTTTAAACTGTACTGGAGAAGGGAATCATAGACATTAAATTGCAAATTAATTTGTGCAAGAACATAATTGAGACCTACCTTTCCAAAACGTTTTAAGTGCCAATTTACGCAAAAACGGAATTTCTTTGGATTTGGATTGTATAATCCCAAATCAATGTTTTGCTGCAAGTGGTTTTGCTAAACATCTGCTACATTTGAAATTAAACAAGTGTGAAAGTCAAAACGTTGTCCTAAATATAAGCCAAGCAAAAATCAAGGTAAAAATCGAATCAGAAACCAAGACAAGTGTGGAAGAGCTTTTCAAAAAGTGTCGAGAAATACCGGGGCACAATATAAGTCGATTTTTCGATATTTTTCGATTTTTCGTCGAAAGACGATTTTAAAAAGTGTCCACCTTAGCTGGACTTACAATGTTTCGACGCGCATTAGTAGACGGACTTACAACGTTTTGGAAATTTGCACACTTTTAACAGTTTTTTAAAGATTGATCATAAACTTTTTTTCGATTTTCTTTTGCGGAAATGGTTTCAAAAAACATTAGAATAACACATACAAAATTACAGATGCCCACTACAATCGATCTTCATATGAAGCACAAACGCTTTTCAGTATCTATTAGAAGTCTTCCATAATTACTAAATTGGATTAGAATAGAGCTCTTTAAAGTCATTAAAAGCCAATTCCACAATTTCAACGCATACTTTCGGGAAAGCTTAGCTCCAAGATGTGAGTTCAGTGGAAGATCATAAATAGACTGTAATGGTAAAATATTTTAATATGTTAAATTTGCTTATTTAAACTATTGTTTAAAGTCCAACAAAGCGGACAGTTACCTCTACCAATTGCTGAGAACGCAATTGAGTAATGAGTTCAATACCCATTACCTTTAGCGAAATACTTCCATATATGGTAATGGTTATTGCAGGTAAATCTGCTGATACAACTCAATTTGTTTGTTATAAATAGTTGCCATAAAATGTATAGTCAGTAAGAGTCATCGTCCTCACCATCAATGTATTGTCAATGTGTAAAGAAAGTGTGAATAGAACTTCCCCGTAATTTGACTTCGATTATTTGGTACCCGAATCCCATCATCACAAGACCCTCATTATAGGGGATTTTAAATTATGGTCATGACCGACCATCTGACCTGACCATCTGAGTCGGTCCCAGTGTATTGCTGGTTGCTCTGGTAAAGAATTGAAATTTCGAGCCACCTTAAATTTGAATTTGCTTCTCGCCTGATCAGCGAAGTTAAGCAACGTCGGGCGCAGTTAGTACTCGGATGGGCGACCGCTTGGGAACACCGCGTGTCGTTGCTTCATTTTTGTACGTATTTTTTGACATTGAAAAATTAACAATTTCCATATCAGGACGTCTTCAACACCTTTGGTGGGCGTTAAATGTTAATGTCTACCGTGTGATTAATTAAATTTCCATTTTATGCAGGCCTTGCATTTAGAACGTATGTCCGATTCTTGCTCAAAAACTGTAAAATTTCTTAAAAAAACTGTTTGAATACATCAAATCTGCTGTGGTGGTGTTAGTTACGACTTTTTTTTCAACGTCAACTGGGAAATAGAATTTTAATTAATCGCACGACATAAAACGGGTGTTTTGCCATAATCTCTCTATTTCTAATTGAATTTCAGACTTGAGGAGAGTCGCAGCTTAAACTAATGGAAATGGAAATTTGGGTCGCAAATACTAAAAAGGCTGAGAAACAAAAAGTACGTAAGAAGATTTGTGGATTGGTGAAATTGTGGTGCCATTACGAAATCCAGTCAGTTCGATCAGTTGATTGGAACTATTAAGCGAAAAACTGATTGATTTTTAAATGGAAAAACAAAAAATGTGTAGCAAGAGATAAAGTGAATTTTATTAAAATTCCAGCATGCACCATTGCATAACCCTATTTACAAAATAGTTCTAGATTTAGTACAAGTAGTGAACTTTTCAAGAGAATACATTATTTACAAATTATTACAGTCTGTTTAATACATCATTTACTTTACTTTACTTTTTATTTATAATAATGAACTAATGAATACCTAAAAAAAGTAATGCCTTCTAACTGATAAATACATGCACATCTTAACTGTAATCATCTATAAATATTATTTACTTGTTTAATTAAAATCTAATATTTTTTAAGTTTACATAATACTTTGTCACCCTATGACTTTTTGTTAACAAAAGAATATTGAAAAATACAGTGGAACTTGACATTACCCTAAAATATTTCCATAAATTATTAATTGTTAAATATACTTATTTTTTCTAATTTTTAGTTTTATCACAATTTAAGCAGGTATACTATTTCATAAAATATACTCATACTTAAACAATAAATTAAGTAACAATAACTTAAATGACTAGAAAAACATTAGTTTTTGAACGTAAATGCAACAAAATATTAAATGCAACAATTAAAAAAAACACATTTACGTAACAACAGAATCACATTCTTTAAATTTAAACCATTCTGGCAATTAATAAACGTAGTAAAACTAATATCAACTTGCCGGCGAATGAATAAATACCACAATACAAAGTCTATAAGACTGATGAGATCAATTATCTCGCAACGGGTTTATATCTGTACAACTTTAGAGAAACTTTGCCTGATACAGTCTTAAGAATGGCTCCTGCTTCATCTCGTGACGAATTTTCGACACTTTGTCCGTTCACAGACACTAACAGGTCCCCTTTCATTATTCTGCCGTCCACATCAGCGGTTCCTCCATTTATCTAAACTCTCCGAATTAATTCAGAAACGTCACTCCTCTCATATACTTACAATATCTCCAATGTACACCCCTTTCCCTGACTTCCTCGCGATAACACTCAAGCCCAGCCCTTTTCCGGGCTTTTTGATTAGGTCCACGTCCAGCTTAGTAAAATCGATTTTTTCAGGTCGGTATACGAGAAGTTTCATCTACAATCAAACAAATTATGAGGAAAGTTCAAATTAAGAGCGGTCAGTTGAATTATCACAGCTCAACAAAAAAATATATTTTTTTTGTTGCCCTGGATATCTCTGCGGATTTCTATGTTTTTAAGACCATAGTTTTCGAATATATTCCTTGAAAGTACTTAATTGGCTCTGGTTTTTATGATTTTGGCGTATTTATATTTTCAATAATTTAGAGTTTAAGACGGCTCTTCAGAACACGATTATAATAAAGTATTTATTATCATGTTGAAAATCGCTTTGTGCACGCCACGTGACCAACAAAAGTTGGAATTCTTCAAGATTTTCAGTAAATATGGACGTAAAGTTACACTTTCTGTAGTCATCTATACAGGGTTCGGCAACACTTGTGTCCACCCCCAAAATCGTCTTTAATTTTAAAGATAAAATTTTGAAAATATACATACGCTTACAGTTGACAAAGCTCTAGAAGCTGACGCAAAAATTTGTTTTTTATCACTGATAGTTTTGGCGTCGCGACGCCTTAAAAATGTAATTTTAATTAATTGTGAGGGTTCGTGATATCAACCTCTGATTTAATTTTTTTTCAATATAAATGTGTTAAAAATATCTCAGTTGTCATTTTAGATTCAATGCAAATTGTCTTCAAAATTGGAGAACAAAATGCTGTTTTATCAAGTTAGTTTCCAATTTCATTACGTCAAAATTGGGAACTAAGTTTACACCCATCTGTCAATATCTTGTGTCACAAATGACATCTATCCTTTGGCTCGCTTTAGATTGCAACAAAAGTCTTACTTGGTAAAATTGTCGCTTTGTCGATGTTAATTAACGAATTCTGGTGTTCATAAAGTGCAACATGCCCGTGTTAATCAAAATTAACCTTAATAAGAGTGAATGAAGTGACTTGTGAAATTTTGGTGTAAACGTAGTTTGCCACTGCTCTGTCATAATTTTGAAAACCAACTTGATAAAACAGCGTTTTTTTCGCAAATTTTAAACACAATTTGCATTAGATTTAAAATAAAAACTCAGATATTTGTATCATAGTTATGTTGAAAAAAAATTGAATTCGCGAATATTTCCGCAAAAACTCAAAAATCGCTAAAAATTATACTTCTTAGGCGTCTTGACGCCAACCAAACCGTGATAAAAAACAAATTTTTGTGTCAGCTTCTAGAGCTTTGTCAACTATGAGCGTATGCAAAATTTCAAAATTTTATCTTTAAAATTAAAGACGATTTTAGGGGTGGACACAAGTGTTGCCGGACCCTGTATACAGGTGGTTCGGAAAGTGGCGCACCACCTTGAAAGGGGGTAATTGGGTGATCCCCCAGAGTACCAAAAAAATGTTAAAAAAAATTTCGGACTCTGTTTTCGCAGGAGGACCAAAAGAAAATTAGGAAAATGGCAACATTGCTCAACTGTTCCACCAATAATTTAAATTTCTAGTATTTAAAGCCATAGTAACGTTGCTGTTGTATTGTTGGCGTTAGTCAGGTCGGTTCATGAACGAGTAATGTAACTATGGTTTCAAGTGAACGATGCCACACTAATCGACATTGTTGATTCAAAAATTTTGTAAACTCAGGCATTTCTCAGAAGATTTTTCTGATTTTTTTTGCACTATGCCTTTGCGCAAAATGTCTTTAAGGTAACAAATTCATTTAAACCTAAAATAATTGCTCAGAAATTTAAATTTATTAAAATTAAATTAAATTAAACTTTGGCATTAAACTTTACCTCTTCAGTCCATCATATCTCGAAAAATTGAAGACATGATTTTTTTTTAACATTTTTCCTTTGATCTATGGCATTGTCCGATGATACAGTATCACGGTGGTGCGCGACTTTCCGGACACCTGTACTGTGGCTATGAAACGCCAAAGAAATGTGCCGCTCATTACAAATGTGGGTTTTGATTTGGCAACTGACATTTACTGTTAACCTCAAACATGAAACAAAGTAAGTTTTGCGAAATAAACTGTTTTAGTTGTGGTTTAACAAACTAAAAATCAAAAACTTGGACACAAAACCGTGACTAAAACGTCATTAAAGTAAGTAACAGTATACATAATTTTCAAGATAGTTTATATTCACTATGAAAACAAAGCGGCAAAACAGTGTACGACAGGAATTCCGAAGCCACGCTTGTGCTAGAAACATTTATAAACACCTTGTAGATATCCTGAGAATCTAGGAAATTATAGTGACGAACAGGAGAAGAGCTTCCACCATTCTAAAAGTAATGAAAGAATGGGTATCGGGGTAGATGGGATCGTCACCGGATGGCAGATTACTGTTGATCTTTAAAGAGATTTTTGCTAAAAAAATATAAAAGACGCGCTTATAAAATGCGTTTTATTAAAGTTTAACATAAGTTTTATATTTTTTTTTCTTTTTTAGCTTCTATGTTCATTAATTAACCACTCAAACGAAACAAATTTTAATAATTTCCAAAAAAAAGATATTTAAGAATGTACTTGTTATTTCTTTCTCAATTTTACCGATATTTTTAGTTAAATATAAAAATCAAGATTGAAAAAAAAATCAGAGCCAATTTTCCAAAACCATCCATAGTTTCGTGACTTGTTGGCACAGAAGTATTCGAAACCACTCTTACATCAAGGGCAACAAAATCATTGTTGACCAGTGTTATTTATTATTATTTATCTGTATCAGTCAGTACGACATCTGTCAATTATTTGACGTTTAAACGTCAAAGAGCCGAATAGATAAATAATAATTCAATTGATCACCCTGTATATGGATAACCTTTAAAACAGTAATTATACTTTTTTGCTAGCTTCAACAATCTCCTTTTAAATACAAAATCGATATAAGATTGAAAGATTTAATTGCCAAAATGTAACTTTTATTACAAGTACTGCATCGATTTTCTCTTTGATAGACATTACAGACGCGCTTCTTAGTAAGCCATTAGAAATTAAGTGGATTGCAAGAAGAGACAGTAAATAATGGTAAAAATCACGAAAACCGAAAGTATGAGAAACTAGAGGAAGTCGTTTAGTTTGTCTGCAAAAAAACACGACGCGACAGAAATTAAAACGAAAAAGAATCGTAAATAAAATCCCTAGGCGATGAGACAAAAATGATAAATTAAACATTATTGATAAAGAAATAAAAAAGAATCCAAGATAAAGAAGAAAAGAAGTTTCGTGGGAAAAAACAGTTTAAGTGCGTCTAAAGATATTTGAGAACAGAGATAATCACTTTTCGAGTACCACTAGTCCCTGGTAAACCATCTATCTAATGACCGAACTCTGACCCAAATCCTATTAAAGTACCCCGACTACCTGCTCCTTTATTAGGGTTGTTTTCTTGAACTCTACTTAGATAATTCTCCGAAAATTGTACAAATAACATTTAAATGTTTTCCACAGCTTCGTTAGTCTTCAGTTTAAGCCCATCACTAGTTGCAAACGGTCAAGTGTTGAAAATAAATCAAATATGTGGAGGCCGTGGAGTGAACACGAAACAAGAAACATTGAAGACGAAGTGATGAATGTTGAAAACGCAGTTGTGAAAGTCGAAGATGTCAAGAGTCTATGTAAAATTACCAACCAAAAAGAACGAAATTTTCTTCCTCCGGACGCAAAACACATCATTCTTAACGTCTACGACACATTGAAAGAAAAACAACAAGTGCGAGAAGAAGAATTAATCGCGACTACGGCCGAATTCACAAAGACTCCTTATTCATCTGTCTGGCGAATTGTTAAGTCTGGTATCGCATCAAGGAGAACACGACTGGATAGAGGAGGTACTCGCAGGTTAAAAGTGGAGGAACACGCAGATACCGTAAGACAAATTATTTATGCTGCGTACCGAAGGAATTATGTACCCACACTAAAGTATATCCAAGGAAAAATCGTCGAATCTATAGGGTTGCATTGTTGCGTTGGAACCATACGAAAATTTTTGAAAAGGATTGGCTTTCGTTATAAAACTTTAGAAATAAGACATGATTTGAAGGAGTCAAGTGATGAGGACAACTATGATAAATAGTTTTTTTTATATAATTTTTAATGGTTTTAGTACAATAAATGTTTTTAAACCTTGTATTTTATTTAGAACTTCGCCTCTATTCTCTCTATTCTCAAATATCTTTAGACAAAGTTTAAAAAAAATATATCAAGTTAGTAAAATGGGGAAAAGTAAGCATTTAAAGACTGAAAACAATCCAAATAAATTGAAGAATTTAATGAATTCAGTCATTTGAATCTAAAAATTGTCTATACTTAACAAAATTAGAGAAATTAAAAAATTGCAACAAAGTATAGCAAAAAACTTGAAAAAAGCAATTAATTGAAATTCTAAGAAAGAATCCTAGAAATTTATAAAATATTATCAAAATATAGTAGAAAGAAAAGAATTCTTCACAAAAAAATGCAAAGAATAGTATTGTAATAAGAATCAAATTGAGGAATGGAAGTTTAGAAGCCTGACAAGACAATAAAAAAATAGTATATACGCAAAAAGCCAAAAAAGAAATCGAATGAAAGAATTCCAGTACATAAATTGTAGAAACAAATAAAAAACCTCCAAAGCAAGAATTGAAACTATCAAAAAACAGACTTAATTAAAATAGCTACAGACAGGATTCACTTTAGAAATTTTAAGATGACCAGGTTGGCATCATTACCTCTATATTGCCATTGCAACATTTGCAACAGGAACCAATTACACGACAAAACTGTTAGAAGATGGACATTTGCAACCTGAACCGACTGTATGTATTCTGCTTTGTGTTTCAATGCGACACTACTATTATTTTTATTTCACTTCATTCATTTTGTGGTTCTTATAAGTACTTCTTCACTAGTTATATGAGCAAAAATGTTTTTATTTACGGGTTTCTTAGTGTAAGTAAGCTGTTAATTGATAAATTTCATTTGTCAACTATGTAATTGTTCATTAGATAAAATTACAACATTGTGAGAATTAATGACAATCTATAATCGTCTGCTGAAGTCTTCAAAAAATCAATAGTAGACTTTTAACGTCAACAAAAACACTTTATTATTTCTAGTTATCCGCAGGAATTATGTTTTCTACCACAGGCCAGATCAATTTTTTTTTATCATAAGGTACGTTGAATAATCTACTATTGTCAAGTCGAAATAACGATTGATGTAATGTAGTTCTATTGTGTTACTTGTTGCACAGCGTGTTTCAAAATGACTTCCATCTAGTTACGTTTGGAATGTAATCTCTTTTAACTAGTTCTGTCACTTTGAACTTCTGTCAATAGTTTCACTTGTCATAATCTCCAATAGGAAAAGAATTCAAACAGAAAAATTAAGCAGATGTTTTAAGTCAGTTTTATTTCTTCAGCGATCCAGTTGTCCTAGATTAGTACCTACCTAATAATTTTTGAAACTTACTTTTGTACGACTAGACAAAAACCATTTTAAAAGACGCTGTATGATGGATAGATTTCATAACGCATTTTTTTTATTATACAAGATGTTCATAAATGTTTCTAGTATCAAAAGTGACTATGAAGTATCAAAGAAATTTGCCGCTCATTACAAATGTAGGTTTAGATTTTTTAACTGACATTTGTAGTTCCTCAATCATGGAGCAAAGTAAGTTGTGGTTTGAAACCTATAAATTAATAAATAAATAAATAAAAAAAATAAAATAAATTAAATAAAAAAAATAAATTATAGAGTGTTGGCGGGAAAAAAGTTCTAGATTTTACATCAAATTAATGAGAGAACCAAAATACATTGAAATTTTTCAATTATCGAGAAATTCAAATTATCGAGAGTCTACTGTAGTTACATTCATTACGAAAACAAAGTGGCAAAATAGTGCGCGACAAAAAGTCCAGAGCTACCCTTGATGCTAGAAGCACCTTGTACAACAAATGATGAGATAAAGCTCATTACATAACTAAAAGGAGTAATCACGGTCGTAGATAAAATAATGCATTATTATATGATGCGATCAAATAAAAACTCATCCTGTTATCCTTGCAAATCCAAAGCGTGCCCTTAATTGACACATTGACAGCTGCCAAATTTGAAGTTATTAGCGAGAACTGTTTTTAAATGAAAATAATTAAAAGATGTCAATTATTTGTCATAACAGAACTTATCGTAATACGTTTTATGTATAACAGTTTTTTTTAATCAAAGACATGACTTGATATTTCAAAGCCAACTGAGGGTAAGTTTTCTTGATCAATATCGTTATATGAATACGTTAACAATATTTCTACTACAAGGTGTTTATAAATGTTTTTAGCATCAAGAGTGGCTGTGAAATTCCTGCCGTGCACTATTTTGCCGCTTTGTTTTCATAGTGAATATAACTATCTTGAAAATTATTTACAATGTAACTTACATTCATGACGTTTCAGTTACAGTTTTGTGCCCAAGTTTTTAATTTTCAGATTTGAAACCACAACTAGTACAGTTTATTTCTCAAAATTTACTTTGCTTTGTGTTTGAGGTTAACTGCAAATGTCAGTTGAAAAATCGAAACCCGCATTTGTAATGAGCGGCAAATTTTTTTGACATTTCATAGCCAGCCTTGATGCTAGAAACATTTATAAACACCTTGTATAAGATAATATTGAAGAAAACACAATAATATTCTGCAATCCGGATGCGTAATTGAAAATCTTATTTTCTGTGCCCGCTTTATCTAAATTTTCTGCATCGCCGGTTACATATATATTCACCTTTGGCAGTGTTTGTCTCAAAGCTTGTAAAGCTGTGGTGTATGTTACGTCCTTCAGTTGCGTTCCATTGACTTCTAAAATTTGGTCGCCAGGCCTCAAGCGACCATCTTTATCCGCCTTGCCTCCTGGGTATACCTCCACAACAGCGATCCCATTCTGGAAAAGTAAAAGTTTGACTTTTTCAGAGACGTCTCTAGTGTTTACCGGTATAACAGTGTCTTTTCCACCCACGAAGAATATGCCTAATCCTTTGTTATCCGTCGGGATTTCAATCGTAACGTCTTTTCCTGGTGTAATCGTACATGTGGTCAAATCTGCTGCTGCTTCTGAAAAAAACGTATATCATGTAGAGTGAAAGTTATGATATTGTCAACGAAGAGTAAAGCGTAATTGAGCGCTTTTATGAAAGAAGTTGCTTGAAAATATGAAACCGTTTATCAATTTAAGCTTTTACTAGATCAAAGAGCATTCGTTCTTTAAAAGAAAATTGCGATATAAGATAATCCCTACAATAAAACATAATTAATGAGCAAAAATCTTGAAATATGCATTATAGTAAGCCAATTTAATTTTTCAATCTCTTACGGAAATTTAAATAAACGCAATAAAAAATAAAAAATCATCAAAATTCTGGGATTTCTCGTAGTAGCTATATCTTTTTAAAACGGTTTAAAACAGAAGTACTAAATTTTTTGAGTGGGAATTAAATTTATCGCACACATAAATAATTTGCGATCAAAAATTTCATTACCTCGCAAGTCGTTGCTAAGTTGATACGAACGGGCCTTGTCATTGTTGACAACTTAACCTAACACTTTATTCCATTACAATGTGCAATCCATGAAAATTGCTAAAATGTCTGCACCAAAACTTGAGAGCACTGAACGGTTGTTTTAAAATTAGTGTCTATATGAAATTATAATAAACATACTAATTAATTTTTGACTACACCGTTCCTTATGGTCGAATAAAGACAGCGTCGAAGACGGCCATGGAATTAAAAATGAGTTGGTAAACCTGTTATACAGGATGTCCCAGAACTCGCGCCCCGGAGAGCAAGGGAGGGTGCCAACAGCAATACAGATGATAAATTTCAAAACAAAAATTGACTAAGGTTAATAGTATTCGAGAACTGATAAAAAAGTTAACAACCAATCCCAAAAGCTTTTTCGAGAAGTGGAGTAAATGGCCATCACAATTTCCTAGGCAACGAGAGTCTAATGCTTAACTGGCCAATGGATGATAGTATGTGTCCATAGTTACCAATTTTCAAATTCTGTTCGGCTTCGGGATTGGCTACAGTTTTTTTGTCTTATCTCGGTTATTTTTTGAGTTAAAAAATTATGGTTTCAAAATTTTGGTTTAGAATTATTGCCTCCATAAGCCCTTTTTCTCTGGGGCGCGAGTTCTGGGACACCTGTATATGTAGTTTGACATTTTGGACTTCTTAATAACGACATCTTTTCGTATCAATTAAAGTTTAATTCCAAACAGTATTTTTATAAGTAATATAATGAGTGAGATCGAAATTGTGGGAAATTTTTCCGACAGACGAGTAGTTTTTTCGACGATCAGTTGCACGAGTGAGCGAAGCGAACGAGTGCCAATTGTCTGGACAAACAAACTACGAGTACTGGAGAAAAAATTTCCCACAATTTCGAGCTCTCGAGTTATATTCGTCATGAGAATTTAACGAACTGACAAGCAACTGACAGATCGCCTAGTATTTCCGCGTGGAATTGCAAAAAAGTTTGCTCTGATTGGTTTATTTGAAAAAATAAATGTCTCTTATTGGTCGAATCTAAGGTGATTGAAAAATCTCTAGTTTCTAGTTAAAATCACCACATGTTAATAAATTCGATACACTTTTCAATTCAATGGAATTTATGACATCTTTACCTAAATAAAGAAATAAAAAAGCTTTCTAAAAACATAGGTTTCTCTAATACCGAGAGGTCCCTGTAAACATTTTCAAAAACTTCATACATATTAAAAGAGCTTTTCTCTCTCGGAATATCACCACCGAGTGTTGAAAGTAGGACAGAGTTTCCACATGGCTTATTCAAAATTAGTTATAGAGACTACTCACAGTATCACAAATTTTCTACAGACATTTTGTTTTTTCCTTTTGGAAGTGTCATGGGAAAACCAGTGAATATAACTCGCGAGGAAGCGGATTTTCAGTTCTCGTGAGATTTCGCGAATGCAATAGTTTCCATGTTTGTTATGTAATATAAAGATAGTATTGGACTGCATCTGCTCGAATTTAATAAATAAACGGCTGTAGACTGGACGAATAAACACTAGTGTACCATCTAGGTCAGTTAAAACTATGAATACGATGATTTGATAAGTCAATTCCTATACTGTTGGTCAAAACTCATTACAAGTAACCGATTTACATTGCATGAGATAGTAGTTTGTATACCAAGACGCAAAAATCTCTGTTTTTAGGATTGGAAGAAAATATCGATCGACCCAGCGTTAGTAAGCCCGGAAAACCACTTTCGCATCGTAGTTAATACAATAGTTTTTATTCCGCATTTCCCAGACCACATTTAAAAGTTTTAAAAGGCCCAAAAAAAGGTAACATTACATCTCTTTTCAGCTTTATTTTAATGTGAAGTTACGTTTTAAACACGGAATTTCAAGAGAAATTAACATTTTTGCAAATCAAATTATGTAGTGCTGTAAGTTCTACACTTGCGCAACCTATCGGTGAAGTGGAAAAATGATTTTCGGCCCTATTACCCTTAGCGGGTCAAAAATATATTTTTTATAAATGCAGGATAAAAAAAACTATAAAATAGCATGGACCTGAGCTAAAAATCTTTGTAAAAGTATAGATTTATTCATTTTATTTTTACTTCAAAAAATTTAACGATTTACAAAGAAAAAAAATTAGAAATCAGCAGGACTTAAATGAGATAAGTTAGATACCTGAAAATTTTGTTTAATACAAATAAAAATGAACACATTTATGTATTGCGAAAAAACACGCCCGTTTAATTTAGTTATATCATGCCGATTGTGTTGCATTTGACTTTCATCAAACTTATAAAGTTACGGGAATCACTCTGTATTATTACAGTACGTTTTGAGATGCAAATTTTCCGAGCAAACCTTGAATGAAATAGAGGAACAAAGGCAGCCAATTTTACACCTTGCATAAATGTTGTTTTTCTTCAGAACATCGAGTCTAATCAATCCATTTGTCATTCGAATCAATTTATTGATGTCAATAGCTATGACTAGTCTAATCTGCAATTGATTCCATAACAAATCGAAAGACTCAAGTTGCCGTTGTGTGCAGAACTGTAACATAAATCGCAGAAACACAAGTGCAGTAGACATTGCAGCATTGATTTAGGGGAATACCTACCGATACATTTAGTTATACAGTTGCAGAAGTGTTTTTTCTTGAGAAAGTCAACAAGTTTAAAGTGCAAAAGAACAAAATTTACGAAAAGTATTTTCTGCTGATTGTTTTGAAGTAATAAATGAAAAGCGATTTCTCACAGAAACATTAAATTACGTCTACTCATAATTATTGCAGATTGACCAGTTTGACATCAATTTGCATTTATGTCTCTTCCTTTTAAAAAAGTCACAATAATAAGTATATTTCCTCCCAATGACATACTTAAATTTTATTTTCAATAATAAACATGGCATGGAGACAATATCATAACAAGCAATGAAATTTAAAATGAGTTGGTAGCCCTGTTCTTTATCGAACGGTCATAACGATCATTTCAGCATTGATATCTTTAATGTTTAACCTCAAATTGTCAAAGAGATGATTTGTTCTACTAAGCACCCAAGCTACCGACTTACTTCTTGTTAAAGCCTCTTCTAGATTGAAATTATTAGGCATGTATACTTATTCTCATTTCAAATAAATTGGTAGTTAAGTAACATCTGGTCCGCTTGTAAAGCTTTCAATTTTTGTAGATGCGTATATTTCTGACATCAATATATGTTACCTATACAGTATTCAAATTTTTCAGAACAAAATCAGCACTTGTTTATCTAAATTATAAGATAAGTAATAGATAAAAACAGATATTTGGGTGTTTTTACAAATTCCAAAAATAAAACAACAAAATCATTTATTTTAGTATCTCATATTTTAAAGCGTCGGTTAATCATTAAATTTTTACTACACAGAATGCTTTTGAAATGCATGTACCAAATTGTTTTGCGTTATTCCAGAAGGAGTATGAAGTATGAAAAACCAATTTTTAAATAAAAAAACTGACAAGGTTAAATTAACCCCAATCCACGTATTTTCTACACTACTGGCAAACACGCACCTAAAATGACCTGGAATGACTTGTTTCCTAAGCAACCAGCAACTCGTTTTTTTGTTCACTTTTGAATCAGTGGCGCACAAGCAAATTTATTAAAATTACGTATACGCCATTCAAAATTCTGAGTTCTTCCTGATTTATTTTGGGTTAAATTTCTTCAAAAAATACAGGTGTCCCAGAACTCGCGCCCCAATGAAAACGGGCTTATGGAGGCAACAATTCTGAACCAAAATTAAAAAAAAAAAAATTTTTAACTTAAAAAAGAGATAAGACGAAAAAACGGTAGCCAATCCCAAAACTGAACAAAATTTGAAAATCGGAACTATGAACACATACTATCACTTAATGGTCAGATAACATTACACTCTCGTTGCCTAGGAAATTGGGATAGCCTTTTACTCCTCTTTTCGAATAAGCTTTCGGGATTGGTTGTTAAATTTTTATCCGTTTTCGAATACTATTAAACTTAGTCAATTTTTGTTTTGAAATTCACCATCTGTATTGCTGTCGGCACTCTCCCTTGCTCTCTGGGGCGCAAGTTCTGGGACACCCTGTATATTATGTTCTACATTTTCGCTGATTTTTCTAGGTAGTGCATATTATTGTGTATCAACATCTCAAACTATAAATGAATAGTTCATTTCAGAAAATTTTAGAAGATTTGTCTGTTACGACCAAAAAGTTCATAATATAGCAAAGCAACTGTTTTTCTCTGAGTTTAAAATTATAGATAGATCTACAATACATTTTTTGAGAAAATCTTATGTAAAGTTTATAAAAAATTGTCCTTGAAAACTTCAATTCTCTTGGTTATAATTAATTTTAAGGAAAATCGCACGAGACTAAATATTAGTTAATGGAAAAACAGAATTCGGTATGGTTTCTATGGCAATATAGAAATTTTCATGGAAATTATTTGCATCTTAACCCAATCTTATCTAACCCAACATGAAATTAATAAGCGGAAATTTTTTCAGTCAATCAGAAAAAAGTTGTGTATGTTGTCATGGATAATTCTGTTACACAACTTGATGTTTTGTTTTAAATTTAAAATTTTATTAAAAAGCTTAACATGTGTGCGTCTCGTTGCGATTTTCTTACCGAATACACCCTCGTGTACTACTTACCCTCTATTTGAAACGCATTCGAAAAAAAATCCGGAAATAATCAATGCACTAGGGATATTGTAAGTGAAAATCATACTTACAGAATCCCTAGAGAGCAATTTAGAAAATTCATTTTGGACTGCAAAAAGTCAACATTTGTAAAAAATTTGCCTGCCTGCCCGCCGTTTTTAAAAAATCACCCTCTATAACAATAAAAAAAATCCGTGATTCCCATCTTTGATAGTCCTCTTGCTAGCAACATAAGACCTAAGCCGACGATATGCTACATTTATACATGACCTAAATGACATGAAATTAATAATTAAAAAACTTTTGCGAGAAATCTAAAAGTCGAAAAATAGATGGTATGTTATATTAAAATAATAAAGCTGACAGCTACTTGTCATATATTTGACTGCTACCGCGAAAATTTGGTTTTTATCACCAATAATTTGGTACCGCGACAAATAAAAATGTAATTTACATTTTGTAGAAACTATCGTTAATTCTTTACTTTTTCGGAATATTAACTAATATGTAATATAATAATATTAATTAATAATAATTAATTAATAATTAATAATTAATTAATTAATAATATTAATACTACTATTAATATGTATTAAAAATTTCTCAGCTTGTGTTTAAATTTGCAAGTATGTAAATTGTGTAATTTGAGGAAAAAATGCGAAAAAACTCAAAAATTGACAAAAATTATACAGGTGTCCGGAAAGTGACGCACCACCTTGAAAGGGGGTAATTGAGTGGTACTCCAGAGCACCAAAAAAATTCATTTGAACGTAAAATTATTGCACAGAAATCGTTAATTTTTGCATCAAACTTTGTCTCTTCAACTCATCATATCTCGAAGATTTGAAGACATGGATTTTTTTAAACATTTTTCCGGTGATCTATGACATTGTCCGATGTTACAGTTTCACGGTGGTGCGCGACTTTCCGGACACCCTGTATCTATAGGCGTCAAACTCTAGAGCTTGGTCAACTATACCTAAACGTAAACACATTCGCAATTTTTTATCTTTTAAATGAAAGACGATTTTTGAGGTGACCACAAGTTTTGTCAGATCCTCTACATGTTGTTTAACAGCGAGTGTTTTTTAGCAAATCATCGATTTTCCAATCAACTTTTATGAGCGAGCATACAAATCGAATGATTTTGAGTTTTCACATTACTGGCATCGTTCCATCTAGAACTTAATTATGACCAAGCGCTGGAAACATCTAATCCAACTTTAACAAACCAAATCTATCAGATAATCTAACAAATACTGGAAAACAATAATTCCATTAAATAATTCCGCACGCCTCCAACCTTCACAAATGCATTTATCTAGAATATTCCGATAACCCAAAAATGCTCATAAACGTCCAAATGAGTCATCTCCGCAAAGCAAAACTCACCAGGTATAGGCGTGCTAGGCCTCGACGGTGGACCTGTAGGTTTCAATCCTGCAGATTTACCGATGGCGTTCTGTTTACTGTTTTCGGTATTGTTGACAGTACAGGGCGGCGGCGGCTGTTCCTTTTTGCCTGGATTAGATACCACCAGGGTCACCAAACCTTCAGTTCGTTTCAGCAAGTTGGCGGCCTGCAAAATCAGGAAAAAGGTGTCACTTTTGTGTAGAGAGACAGTTGTGAGACAGCGCGCAGCGCGGCGTGAGCATCTCACCTTAAACATGATATAAAAATATTCAAACACGGGACTGAGTTTACATTAGTGGCATATGTGGGTAGGTGTTATCTGGATGTTTTATCATGTAAACGTTAGATTATTTAATGAACTAACACAACGGTGTTGTGGAAGATTAAAATTAAAACAGTAAGATATTATTTCTGATGCGGAAGGAGAAAATGGATATTTAAGGGGGGAGGAATGAAAAAAGCCAAAGCTGATATTGTTAAAGGAGAGCTTAATCACTGTTCTACAGCGAAAAATATTTACAAAGATGTAAGCTCTCCTTTAAAAACGATACTTCCTGTACTTACTGTATCATAATTGGATCCAACAAGTGAATCTTTATTAACAGCAAGGATCATCTCTCCGATTTCTAGGCCGGCCTTCAATGTAAAAACACAGCTTTATGTAGTAAAGAAACAATAACAAGCTCAAAAAAGCGATTCGGTTACCTTTTCAGCAAAGCTGCCTTCCTGGATGTCAGAGATGAATATACCTTGGCCCACTTCTGCATGCTTTCCTTCTATTATCATAATACCTAAGCTCTGGTTGCCCTATACACAACAGATAAAAACACATCGATCTCATCAACCCTTAAGAGTTTTTATCTACGAATCATGGAGGGGTGAACTGACACGTGGGCGCCACTATTGCAGGTCAAATATTGCTTTAGAAATGTTTCAGATAAAAATATTGTGGTCTCTTAAAACACACTAGTAAAACGATATTAAAGAAAATTTCAAATAAAGACAGTGTTTAAAAATGCTTTGTGTATTTTTTATGGCACCTATTCACTATTTTTGTCGCATTACGGCACTGAACCTGATACCTGTGAGTTGTGAAAAAAATTATATGATTGCAACTGATTAACTCAAATTGTCAAAGAGCATAGAATCAAAGTTTCAAGCTTCAGAAGGATAAACGAAAAGCAGGACAAAAAAGTGGTAAGCACTCAGTAAAAAATCGCTTTACTAATTTCAATTTCTCAAAAATACGCATTTAAGGGCGTTTTAAAAAACGAAAAGGGATCCTTCTCCACTCCTAATTTTGTTATTTTTAACCAATTTAATTCGTCTTCTTAGCGTTTGGTTGAGAAAACATTTCCTAGACCACTTTTTGAAAAACCTGTGCCGGGTGGTCCACGGAATGCTATAGGAATAACCAAGAGAATTTGAATTTTATTTTTTTGTCCTCCAAAACCCCAAGTATAGTTTATTTTATGATTCATTGTTATTACGGCATTATTAAAAAAATCAAATCAAATGAGATACAATTTTAAAATTCCCGTTCAAAATTTTTGGTATTGGAGAGTCAAATGTATCAACACTTTACGTCGAATCTAACCTCAACTTTTTCCTTACACTATTGGAAACATGCCCGTCCAGAGCCATCTTCAGATTTTTGAGCGAGAAATTTGGAATTTGAGGTTTTTTGATTCGGATTTTTTTAATGGTCTCGTAATATCATTACATTCTAAAATGGATCTCAGAAGAAAAATCTCCCAAAGCATATTTACATTTAATCGAATATTAATTTTATGTAATATGGGAATTTGAATATATTTTTCCAGCTCTCCTAAACTTCCAAATTATGTATTTCAGTCAATGGCGAATTGTGTTCTAGAGATTTCTTAATCTGAGAACTATTTTTAGAATCCATTGTTAAGGTAATAGTAAAAATTAGTATTAAAAATGTGAAATTTCAAATTTTCGGCTCAAAAATTTCAAAAATTGTGTAATGTCATTTTGGTCAAAACTAACCTTATTACAGCAAATATGCCTTTCCAAAGCAATTTTGTGGTCCATATTAACCTTTGACACTTCCAGCGCACAGGTAACTTTAAAAAGTAAAGTTAATTTAGACAAAACTGTGACAGTTCTCCAATTTTCAGTTACACCAACTTAAATATTTTAAGCGGGAAGTTTGAAATTTTACGTTTTTGATTCTATTTTTTTTAATAATCGCGCTATAACACTGAATCCAAAAAATAGCTCTTGAAATAAAAACTTTTTAATTCACAATCCGCTATTAACCGAATGTAATTTGAACGAAAAAATAAAATTCGAATTATCATGTTATATCCCAACGTTCAACAATCCCTGGAACACCCGATACATAGTGAAAAAATAATCAAATCCATATTTGTAACAATCCCAAATTTAGCACAAAGACTTTCAGCATTAATATTTAGTTTGACATTGGTAGAATAGTTTTATTGACTTCAAAAATTTTTTTGTCTACGAAACACCGATTAAACCAATAAAATCAGTTAAAAAATAACAACATTCCAAGCGGTATGAGAAATTAAAAATGAAAAATTTACAGCACTCCCTGGGGGCAATTGGTGACAACACATTTAACATAGTTACGTTGATTTAATTTGATTTTCACCAAGCACAGGGTTTCCATAAAATACTATAACATCCAGGAAGCTCTGGATAACAGAGACGAATACATTTTGCCACTTACCTCAAATTGGTCAAACTGTAAGGTTAGGTGTTTTAATGAAAAATAAGGGACGAATTTAAAGACAAAATCACTACTTCTGCTCAAATGTACGGAATTGGAAGAGTTCAATCAGTAATTTCAAAAGCACCCATTGAGAAAGAAGGTAACTGTCAACACTGTCAAATTTTGACAGTTAAAGTTTCTTACATTAGTTGAGTTCACGTTCACCAAAAGGCGGCACAATTTTACTTGAACTACGATGTTATTTTCTTTTATAGAGAGAAACCCTGTATAGGATCAAAATTTGGTCAAAAGGTGTTCTAGAAGTTTTTTTTTTTCATCTATCTCAAACTATCTTTTTAGTGTACGCTCTCAAAAATAGCGATTTCAAGCAAGTACAAGGTGTTTATAAATGTTTCTAGCATCAAGGATGGCTCTGAATTCCTGTCGTACACTATTTTGCTGCTTTGTTTTGATAGTGAACCTAACTGTCTAATTATTTATAATGTTATTTACGTCAAGTTTTTGATTTTCAAGTTTTAAACCACTACTAGAACAGTTTATTTCTCAAAACTTACTTTGCTCCATGTTTGAGGTTAACCGCAAATGTCAGTTGAAAAATCGAAACTCACATTTGTAATGAGCGGCAAATTTCTTTGACATTTCATAGCCACGCTTGATGCTAGAAACATTTATAAACACCTTGTACTTTGTAACAAAAATACCTATTTTGGTCAGTGGTTTTTACACAATATTCGTGTTGATTTTCAAAAAGGAAAAAAACCTCCACTTCATAATTAAATTGTTACTTTTACCGGATTACCGTTGATAAAAGCTTTTCGTGTGAAGAAGTTTCTGGTTAGAGAAGGAAAATAAATGGCGACAGATAAGATAACAAATATCATTAGTAAAGGTTTATACCAGGTTCAAGTGTAAAATATTAAATTATTATAGAAAACATATTTGACTTGCAATAAAGTTTACGCTCACATTCATCTCATGAAGCAAAATTCGTAGTAAAGTAAAAGTGCGTGGCACCTTTTCTTCACTACTCTTGCTGTTATGTATAGTATGTACCTTGAAGCGGTACCGGAGTGTGGCGTGTGCGTGCGATGTGATGCCAGCTAGCGGCTTGTTTTATAATGTCACCAGCAATACAAAAATTTGGTGGCTGTGTGATAACAAAATCTTGTTATTTGTTTGCAAGTATGGTGATGATTTCTGTACCAAATAAAATATATCTTAAATTTATTACCTTTTTAACAGCGACGGTTCGAACATTGGGATAGTTAGCACTAAACTGCTCCTCGGAGGCCTGCAGAAACAAAAATAACCTCAAACAACACATAGCATGACATGCCTTCAAAAAAGAATCATTTACTTTGTCCAGTTTTATAAGTGATTCTGCAACATCAAACATCAAAAAGAAGTCGATGCAGCATGGGTGCATGACAAGCGAACAACAATGTTATGCATTAGTTCACGTTTTTTCAACACAAAAAGTGCCAAAAGTTGAAAAACATACAATTGCCGACAATACTTTGGACGCCGCGTTTGGCAACACTGCGGAATGTACTACGAAGCTGACCTTCCTTGGAGTATCCGACTAATTACAGTCAATTTAAACGAAATTGAAAATATAAGAAAATTACACCACGGTAGCTTTTTTTATGGTCATTTGCAGGACTCTTTAAAATAGTTTTTCAATATTTGTCGGACATCCTTTGTATCGATATTTTTAGCACGATAACAAATTATGCATATTGCTTGATTTTTATCACCGGAAGTGGCGTTGTGATAACACAATAATTACTTCAAGGTTGCACACAAATGTTTTGGTTTTGAAAATGTAAAACAACCTTCTTTGTAAGGTAAGAATTTTATTGCATTAATATTAATACACTGAGATCATCGTGGTCACATTAATTCTCAGTGCTCTGAATTAAATTGAATTTAATTCTAAATAGAAATATCAAGAATTATCATTTTAGGTAAGTCTATATCTATCCACACTCTTTAAATGTTGCTAAGTAGAGGTGATTATTCGTTAATATGACACAAATCACTATGTAAATATAATGGCAGTTACGATAAATGCAAATTTAAGTAAATACACCTTTATTACATATTATGTGTCTGAAGGTCGAAAGTGAATCTGGATGTCCCTGCAATTTTTAGGAAAGTTACCGATTTAATTAAATTTTTCTGCAACCACATTGTAAAATTTTGATCAGATGCGTTATGAATGTTATACATTTCTCCATTTGTTGGTGCATAGTAAAGAAAAAATGTCGCTGAAACTAAATTTATGAAGTAAAAGCAACGTTGAGGTCAGATTAAATTATAAATTCTGGGTTAAAAGTGGGTCATTGAAAAAACTAATATGCTTAAGAGAAAAATGCGTATTCTAGCATCGATCAAAAATTTAAACCGAGAAATATAGAAATTTTCTAAAAATTCTCCTGTTTTTCGATAAAACCAAACAATTTTTTTAAATTTAAATTAATTGGTCTATAACTAGCCAAGTTGCAGTTTTTTTGAGGACAAAAAACAAATTTTCGATGATCTTCAAAATTCAAAATCTCCTTAAAATTGACTTGCTTCATGTGTAATTTCGTAAATTGCATACAATTGTTAGATGAGATCAAAGAAAAATCTCCGGGGAGATAAAAATTATACCTAGTTCTATATAAAATTGTCTATAAATTGTCCCGTTTATGATACGCTTTCCAATTTTGTAAGGTTTTTAGATGAGAACTATCAAATAATGTCAGCAAACTTCAAGTTAATAGTCCTAAAACTAACAAAATCAATAGATTTTTATGGATATGTCGACATGAAAGAGAATTTTCAATGGTCCGCAAAACTCAAAATTTCCTCAAAATTGTACCTAATTTAGTAACTTCGTTCGGTTGTGAGATAAGATCAAAGAAAAAGGAAAAAAGTTGTAATCCTAAAACTAACCAAATTGTAATTGTTAGGGCACGTCAAAAATTGTGAATCCCTAAGTTTATTTTTTTATTTGATTTATAAAAAATGTCGTACAATAAATTGAACAATACCTAAAAAGAATCTCCGCGAATATCAAAGTTTCAATTCTAAATGTAACAAAGTTATAAATTTTCCTTTGCCCTAAAAGTTTTGTCTTAAATTGTCCTGTTTTATAGTTTGTTTTTGCAATTTGGATAATTTCCAGATGAGACCAAACAAATAATTTCTACGAACTCTAGATTAATAGTTCTGAAAATAACCAAATTAAAAAAAAATTAAAAATATCGACAAAAACGAAATTTTCGTTGGTTCTCAAACTAGAAAATTTTCTAAGATTGACTCGTTTTATCTGTAATTTAGTAATTGTACGATTGTTAGATAAGATCAAAAAAGGAAATTAAGGACAGATGACAGTTGTAGACCTAAAATTAGCCAAAATATAATTTTTTAAAATTTCATGTGTCCCTTTAGTTTATTATTTAATAATTGTTAGACAATACCTAAAAAATAATCCCTGCAAATATCAAAGTTACAGTTCTAGATGTAACCAAATCATAATTTTTTAAAAAATCTCGAGGAAATTACCAAATTTTTCTTCGTCATTTGAAGTGCAAATTTTTATATAAATTGCCTATTTATAGTATGTCGCAATTTTTGAACGAACAATTTCTGCGAACTTCAAATGAATAATTCTAAAACTAACCAAATTATAGATTTTTTTGAGACATGTCCACAAAAGTAAAACTTTTGTTGGTCCTTAAACGTCAGAATTTTCGCAAAATTGACCTATTTAATGTGTAATTTAGTAACTTCGTACAATTGTTAGAACAGATCAAAAGAAGCCTGAAACTATAGTCCCACAACTGTTGGTTATAATTTACAATTTGTAACTTAAAATTTCTGTTGAACAAGCAAAAATTGCAGATCCATAAATTCTTTAGTTTTCACAAAAATGTCGTAATTTTAATTAAATTATGCCTAAAGAATAATCCCATCGAATATCAAAGTTACAGTTCCAGATGTAATCAAATTTTTATTTTTTTTTGATACCTTTCTTTTTGAAAATAAATGAAAAATAAAACTAATTAACAAAAACAATATTTTCGAACGAATCCAATATCAAAAACATATTAAGCAAGTACATACTTATGTTCGATTCAAAATAACAAAGTCGATAACTACACCCTGTATAATCCAAAAGCTTTACAAGTTACAATTAAAAACAATTGTTTGAAAATCTTTTCACATCATCCAATAAATTACATTTTGTTCAGCAATTTCCCATCATATCATTCATCAGTTTCAAAGCATACAGTATGTTTCATTAAAAAAAACAATCGAACATAAATAAAATTTTGTCATACATACGAGTGTATTGTCCGACTGACGGGAGGTCGTATTCAACAATAAACAACATTAAGCCTGCGGCAAAGTTTGATGAACTAACATTGATAATAACAATAACATTTAATTTAGAAAGGAATCGACACAAATATAGCAAAAATACGTATAAAATTCTAGAATAGTTTGCCAATTAAAAGTGGCAATAATTATTATCAATTAATTAACTTCAGGTGGAAAATTCAAAATTTCATGACCATGGAAATAATCAGAGCAATGAAAATGTTATAAACAAATATACGTCTCACTTATTGACTGGTGGTCCTGATAACAAACCAATTTGGCTCTTATGATGACAGCTTCGCCGTGGCCGCGAAAACTCGTCAACACAATAATTGTCTCCAAAAAACGCTTAAGCGAACACAAAAATTGATAACAACTCACCTCTTCCGCCAAGGAAACTGGAAATTGTGTGATGGGTTTAACAGCGATGTCATCGATGGCAGTCTTTCGCCTGTAAAAAAGCAATGTCATCAAGACAAATCGCATGAGTGATTAAACACCGATTAGTAACAAGTAGAATCAACTCAAAAGGTAAAAATTCGTACCGCAACAGAAGAAAATACTGAGGAAACAGCAATGTTAACATAACTTCTTAACCTTAACGGCTGACATATGCATGTTTACAAAAAAACTCGTTCTGCCAGCTATACTCACAATATCTAATAGTAAATTTAATAAAAACAAACAAAATAGGTACTTAAACCTTGAAGCGAAGAAGGAGAACAATGCGATTTTAAGCGAATTCTATCAGCTGATGGGTAATACAATCAAGAATGAATGGGTTTCGTGATTAAATGGGATCTTTGGTATATTTTTGGAGCACTGTGCGTAAGGACAAGACGAGGCCGAATTTCAGCGTGTTAAAGGTTATAATGTTGGTTTCCAAAGTTATACTATACACCGGATTAATGATTATAATGGGTTGCCTATACGTTTATATTATAACAGGACTTTCGTTATTCCTTAGTTGGCTCATTAAAAATTAAAAGTTCGGATTGTAAATTTCGTTTTTTGTCATTTTGGGAATTAATTGAACAATGTTGACATATGCACATAAAATACAGTTTTTGTGGACTAATTGTGGTTACAACAGCTCCCAAAAAACACATTCAAACCTCTTACTATGTATACTATCGCGGAATCAAAATTTCGAACATCACTTTTTGACATGGCAATGTAAATCAAGCTTTATTGTCATTGTGACTGACATACAAAGCAAATTTCTGGCACTTGCTGAGTCTTTTATAAATTTTAAGGTTATAAAGACAAAGGACAGTTTACAATTTTTAAACATCAATCAATTTGATGTTCGAAATTTTGATTCCGCGATAGTAAGTATTTAATTTTCGAAAATAGTGCGCTTCGGATTTTAGTTATCATTGTAACCATTAACTTGCTTAATTACTGACGTTTTCTTTTGCATAAAATGCTGAATTCAGAAAAAAAATCCGAAAACACGGAAAAAATTCTGTTAAATTTACTTACAAACCTAATACAAGGTGTTTATAAATGTTTTTAGCATCAAGGGTGGCTATGAAATGTCAAAGAAACTTGCGGGTCATTACAAATGTGGATTTCGATTTTTCAACTGACATTTGCAGTTAACCTCAAACATGGAGAAAAGTAAGTTTTGAGAAATAAACTGTTCTAGTTGTGGTTTAAAACCTGAAAATCAAAAATTTGGACACAAAACTGTAACTGAAACTTCGTTGACGTAAGTAACATTGTAAATAATTTTCAAGATAGTTATATTCACTATGAAAACAAAGCGGCAAAATACTTCATGGAAGGAATTCCAGAGCCACTCTTGATGCTAGCAACGTTTATAAACAAACACCTTGTATAATGTATTTATATTGATGTACCGCGGATTGCTGAACATAGAGCAATAAAATGGAAATTTGCATTTTAATTTATTCCTGCTTTCCCAAACCTACTCATTAAATTCGATTAATGATAAATTGTGCTTTAAGAACTTCTTAATTCGAGAACCATTTTTAGGATTGAATGCAGTTTATTCAAAAAATTGATTAAAAAAAATTTACATTAGAAATTTAGAAGTTGGTGGTAATGCTAAATGCAGCGCTGTCATTACATTATCTGAACTAACCTTAACTTTTTAAACTGACTTGTGCGTTTGGTAGTAAAAAACGTAAACACGAACCATAAAATTGCTTTGGAAAGACTATTGCAGTCAAATGGTTTCTTTTAGACATAAAGCGACGTTACACAGTGACAGATCTGCATTTTGAAGTCACACAAATTTGAATTTCGAGCGGAAAATTTGAAATTTTCCATTTTTGTAATATTGCCGTCATAACAGAATTGTAAAAATAGCTCTCAGAATAAGAATCCTCTAGAGCACAATCCCCTATTAACCAAATTAATCAAATCATATCTGAAAGTACAAAAAAATTAAATTAAACCTCTCATGTTATTTCCCTATGTTCAACAATCCGTAGAACACCCGGTATCTATTAAAATAAATAAGGTTATATTGTTACATTGAATCAATAGGCAACTTTTTGGGATTGAATCCAAAAAAGACTCATTTTAGGGACTTAAATGAGTTTGTAAAATACAGGGTGTCCCAGAACTCGCGCCCCAGAGAGAAAGAGCTTATGGAAGCAACAATTCTGAACCAAAATTTTGAAACCATAATTTTTTAACTCAAAAAATAACCGAGATAAGACAAAAAAACTGTAGCCAATCCCGAAGCTGAACAGAATTTGAAAATTGGTAACTATGGACACATACTGTCATCCATTGGTCAGTTAAACATTAGACTCTCGTTGCCTAGAAAATTGGGATGGCCATTTACTCCACTTCTCAAATAAGCTTTCGGGATTGGTTGTTAAATTTTTATCCTTTCTCGAATGCTATTAAACTTAGTCAATTTTTGTTTTGAAATTTACCATCTGTATTGCTGTCGGCACCCTCCCTTGCTCTCTGGGGCGCGAGTTCTGGGACACCCTGTATATGTAGTACATAGTTATTTTTGGAGACGTATACAGGGCGCTGAAAAAAGAAAAAAAGGCGCCCATGCGTGGAAGTACCATGTCCATCAGTGGAAGTACCATGTCTTTTTCAGTTAAACCATCTCAGACATCAAAGCAAAATTGATTTAAACCCATTCCTTTTCACAATAAGGATTAAAAAAAACTTGGCAATGCTGTTCAACCCTTTCTAATAAAATTTTACATTCGGCCGTATCTGTAACTAAACAACTAATACTAAAATCTTTACAATGTTGCAATATTCACAAATTTTGGCTCAGGGAAGAATTAACTGCAACATGATAGGTAGGTAGAGCATGGGCGCCTTTTTTTCATCCCCATCCTGTATACTAAAAATTATATTTTAATTTAAATTTAATTTTTTGAAGACAATTTTTAACGTAGTACCAGGTATATTGTTAAATTGAAAAAAAGGTTTTTGTATCATTTACAAAAAGCCAAAAATGTAGGCGCTAAAGTTGGCTGCCTTTTTTTTATCCTTGCATAATATTACAAGTACAAGGTGTTTATAAATGTTTCTAGCATCAAGGGTGGCTCTGGAATTCCTGTCGTACACTATTTTGCCGCTTTGTTTTCATAGTGAATATAACTGTCTTGAAAATTGTTTATAATGTTATTTACGTCAAAGACGTTTCAGTTACAGTTTTGTGTCCAAGTTTTTTGTCCCACATTTATAATAAGCGGCAAATTTCTTTGCCATTTCATAGCCACCCTTGATGCTAGAAACATTTATAAACACCTTGTAGTTCAAGTTGAGTCGATTATTTTTCAAACACTAACGAATGTCAATTGAGTTTGACATAAATCCACGAGTGCAAAATGACATCAGTTTAAAAAATAGTCGTACTAAATTTGAACAATAAGAGTGGTATGTTAAAGATTCTGCCAAATTTTGAAAGATTAAAAAAAAATACAGTTGTGTAAAGATTCGGACGCGGTTTATTCAGTATGTATACATCTTTTGAATTGGTTAAAAATTGCTATTTTTGCATTTCAGTTAGTTGGTTCCAAAAAATGAATTGTTTAGTCATAAAACAAACAAAATTATTGAAATTAGAAGAGAGTCTACCAAAACAGTTTAAAAAAATGACCAAAATTTTACGTAAACTGATTTGCTTTAACTGTAACCCAACTTTAAAAGACACAATTACAACAAAACAGGTTTGCGTTTTAGTTGCAAATTTCCCAAAGTTATACTAAATTTGGTTTACAACTACCGTGCTGGGATGAATTATGTTATACCTACAAATTCATGCAATCGAGATAGAGATATCAAGTTTATGCTCGCCACTTGTGATTGTCCCAGAATATGTTGGTAATTAATCTAATTGTGGGAAAGGTGATTCCAAAGTGTCAGTTTAAAAGAATACTTCAGAAAAAAACGAGAAAGCTTGAGGTTTTACAGGTGTGCAAAATGTCAACAATGTTTCAAACGCATTTAGTTAGTATTTCTGTGGAATTTCTTAAAATATTAGAGTAATAACTATAATTTTTATTGTATGTAGTAACAATAATAAAATGATATACTTTTATGCAGCGTAGCATTGGCGTTTGTTGTGCTGTGAGGTTTTGGTGGGAGAGTTGTACATATTTTTTTTAATTTATATTTTCTATACCTAATTATCATGTTTTTTTTTAAACAGTTTTAAACAGAATTAACACAACCGGCCCGGATGAAAAATTGTATTGTTTGAAGTAAAATTGACGACATTTACACCAATTTTCGGTGAATTTTTTCATCCAAATTAAAATAACATATTATAACCTGCAACTAACTGCTTGTGTTGCATTGATTGGACATGTAATGTCTAGTATACGAACTGTCGCATTTGGATGTTTAGGTCATTGTCCTCACAATTTGCACTGGCTTATTTTAGTGTTCTTATTTCATTTAATAATAAATACTAGTGTAAACAGGCTACCGAATCCATAAATAATAATTATCGATGCCTTTAGGAATATGATTTTTTATATCAATAATAATAAATATAATTAATCTCTTTATGTTCACATATTTTCTATTTTTTGTGATTTTATATTAGCTCAACATACTTCAAAAAATATGCTTATCTTAGGTCAAACGATATCAGTCATATTCAGTCACGGCAATATAAAAAGAAATTTGCCCTCTCCAACATACAAGCATGTGATTGTACGGAAAAGATGAGTTATTTGCGTTATAACTCACGTTGTGAAGACGACCAAGTTTACACCATCATTTAAAACTAGTTAGTAAAACGACATGTTAGTGTGGAATATTGAATAAATGTTATTTTTAGAATCGTATGCAAAAGTATTTTTTGGCGGTTTCCTCAAATCAAAACTTGACATTTACTTGACTCTTGGGGTGCGCAAAAAGTTTTAAAATTTTTGAAAATAACTTGTCAAATAATACAAATGGGTGTACAAATAAAGTGAACAAAAGGTATCAAGTTATTTATGAAAATTGTATTTTTGGTTCATTCGGTCGTCTTCAGGGTCGTCATCTTAAGTGAATCAGCCTGTATGTACTAAATCTGTCTTCTTCACGATATAAAATTATAGGAAAACAAAGCACTTTATTAATTTTTACGTAGAGTTTTTTGTCTTTTGGAAGTATCTATTATGTACTAAAAATGTCTGCAATAAGAGCCAGTTTACTTAATAACTTGATTGTCATAAATGTAGCTTGTAGGTTTAATGCTCACTCATTTTAACACGAAATATAGTATATTATTAAATTAAATGAGACTATAATGTCGGCCATATTACATGTGGATGAAGTTTGACAAACGAGCCGTTAAGCATTAAATTAACTATTATGCTTTATCAACAACAACCGTTTCACATTTTATATTAACCACTATATTAACCACTATACATACAAAATGTATGTAGAACGTAAAATGTCAATTTTGTCAAATTTGACATAACGTAACCATGGTTGTAGGCAAGACTGTAATATGAAAGTGACGTGACGTAATATTTTCACTTGTTAGAATATAAATATCAGTATACTTCTAGTCCAACGTAGACATAATGCATCTATTTTTATAAAGAAAATTTAAATTGCTATAGTTCGTACAGGTGAAAGATTGAATGACAGAAAATTCACTAAATGCACGCGATAAAAAGTGTACCATACGCGCCAAATTTAAAATTACAAAATAAGCCCACTTACTGTCAACCCTGTCAACCCAGTTCGTGTAGGAATTTTGTGTTTTTTAGTGTATTTTGTAGCATAATTTGCTGCCAACTTATATGTCAATTGTCAAAATCTCCTAATGTCTCACCGGATATCCCTACTATAATATTGTAGATTTTTGCAACAAGTTGCGAAATGGATTACACTAGACATTGCATAAGTAGGAAACAAGACATTTTTGACACAATCATGACATAAGTCTTCAATACAAAAATTTCAAGTGACAGTTTGGACACTGATTTTAAATCTGTCATTCGACTTGACAGAATTTAAAAAGTGGAGCTCATTGCTATGAGTCCATTCTCCTGTGTAAATTTTCGAAAATTCATGGGTGTAAATCCGACTTTCACTTCTTTAGAAAGAAAATTAGGGAAAAATTAAACGTAGCGATTTTTGAGGTAAACGCGTTGTCAAAGTTGAGTTCATTTATATCTCAAATTAATTAATAATAAATTAACTAAGAATTTGTTACAAAAGAGAGATTTCGAGACAAATTTAACAAGTTTTGGCAATCTTGCAGTCACGTGTCCTTACTGTGAGACTGTTCAAAAGTTTTTAATTCAGATAGAGCACATTTGTAAATTTTTTATTATCAAACAAGTATCGAAAGATCAAATAAAAACTCATCCTCAGTTGGCTTTGAAATTTCAAGTCATGTCTTTGATTGAAGGAACAGTCTTTTGTTTGTGTCAAGTTATTTGACGTTGCCAAACTGAAAATTTTGTAAACATTTTAATGAACAATTTTGTCAACGCTGTTATGTTTGATTCATATTGACTACTGCCAAATTAATTTTTAAAGACTGAACTGATAGTAATGAGCTCTAGACTACATAATATCGACGCAGATTCAACGGTCATCTCATAAAAGACGATAAATCATCTATAAATGATTGTTTACTTCCAGTTTCAATGCCTGTCAAAATGACATACTTTTTCGCACTCTTAATATCACTTTTACGCACCCTTGCCTAAAAGCGTGTCATTCTGAAATTAAAGCATTTATAACAATTAAAGCAATTATATTATTGTTTATACCGTCACTGAAAATAACAATTAAAGTCCAGCTCATTGCTATCAGTCCACTCTCCTGTGTAAATTTTCGAAAATTCTTGAGTGTAAATCAGGCTTTCAATTCTTTAGGGAGAAAATTAGGGGAAAATTGAAGGTGGCAATTTTTGAGGTTAACACGTTGTCAAAGTTGAGTGTATTAATCAATAATTAATTAAAAATTTGTTGCAAAAGAAAGGTTTCAATAGAGATTTAACAAGTTTTAGCAATGTTGTGCAAGAGGATTAGCTTCTACGCATGCCACAGTAGTATCAAGGTACAAGGTGTTTATAAATGTTTCTAGCATTAAGGGGAACTTTAGAATTCCTGTTATGCGCTATTTTGCCGCTTTGTTTTCATAGTGTATATAACTATGTTCACAATTATTTCAAATGTCACTTACGTCTACGACTTTTCAGTTACGGTTTTGTGTCAAAATTTTAGATTTTCAGCCTTTAAACCACAACTTAAACAGTTTGTTTTCAAAACTAACTTTGTTAAATAATTGAGGTTAACTACAAATGTCAGTTGAAAAGTCTAAACCCACATTTGTAACGAGCGGCAAATTCATTTGACATTTCATGGCCACCCTTGATGCTAGAAACATTTATAAACACCTTGTATAAGTTTTGACTGTTTTAAAAAAGTTTTGAAAATATTCCATATTTGGGTTGCCACTTCTGCAATTCACGGGTTTGACATAGTTTGATTTATGACGCATGATGATTCGAAAGACCGTTTGCATCTGTATTGTTTGAAATGAGAATGTTAGAAAAGGCCAATAGAAGATGTATACTGGACAATATCTGCACAACCATCACTACACAAACAATGCAGTATGTTATTAGTTTCACAATGCAATACAAACGCCGCAAATGTACTTTGTTTTATATATCCTTTTTCGGCTTTTGACATACAAGGTGTTTATCAATGTTTCTAGCATCAATGGTGGCTATAATATGTCAAAGAAATTTGCCGCTCATTACAAATGTGGGTTTCGATTTTTAAACTGACATTTTCAGTTAACCTCAAACATGAAGCAAACTTAATTTTGAGAAATAAACTGTTCTAGTTGTGGTTTAAAACCAGAAAATCAAAAACTTGACACAAAACTGTAACTGAAACATCATGGATGTAAGTTTCATTGTAAATAATTTTCAAGATAGTTATAGTCACTATGAAAACAAAGCGGCAAAATAGTGCACGGCAGGAATTTCAGAGCCACCCTTGATGCTAGAAACATTTATAAACACCTTGTATATAGTTTAGTGACATTTAGCGTTTAGTGACAAAGTTACTACCAACATATGCACATTTGATTTAATTTCTAAAATATATTTTTTAATAACAACGTAATAATAGTACAAAAAGCTGTATATAAAATTATGTACAGTATTCTCGCGGAAACCTCATAGCGAAACTCGCTCACAAAATGTGCTGTCTTTTGATAAACGTGAACACTACTTATGGCACTACTATATTGTAAGAATTGACAACTGTTTAAATTTAACAGTTTTCTCAACTCTTATTGCATACTTTTGCATCATTAGATCAAACTCTGTGTGCAACTTCGTCAATTTGAACTCAAAAACTCGTGTTTTCGACACTTTAATTTCGTGAATAATCTGTAATTAAAATATTTAACCTTAAAATTTTATCAAGTGGAAATAACCATGGCCACGTTATATTAAATTTTTTTTTCGCTAAAAATTATACGAACCGTAATAAAAAAAACTGCGTCAGCTTCTATAGTTTTGCAACTATGAGCGTATGAAAATTTTCAAAATTTTATCTTTAAAACTAAAGACAATTTTGGGGGTGGACACAAGTGTTGCCAGACCCTGTATAGTATTATGGACGCTATGTAGTTTCATTGACAGAAAGTTACGGTTATGACATTTTCATGTAGCAGGAGCGAACAAATTAATGACCTCTTAAATATGTATAATAAAAGTTAATATATTTTGCATGTTAAAAAAATAGATAATAAAAAATTAATATGATAAAGTGTATATCCTGAGACCATTATTTAATTTGATGACACTAAGGGCCGATTGCAGAAACGCTGATTAAACAACGGACTATAAAATCCTGGATTAAATTTAATCCTGAACTATATTTTGATCCTATTGCAGAAACGTGGTTTATAGATGGGATTACGTAATCCAGGATGAAACGTTTTTGATTGTGAACGAACCACATTTTTGACATGTAACTTCACGGATTAATCGAAATAATGGTACTGCAGGTCAGGAAATAAAAAATTACCCACATTTAAAATTATTTCCTATGTAAATATGGTTATCAAATGTCGTTTTAACTGGATATGTACCAACTGTGACACTACTGTAAGTAGAAGATTTATCTTGCTTGGAGATCTCCGCAAGACTAAGGGGTTATGGAGGTTATTAAGAACTATTGAATTATTGTAAAAATAGCGATATTCCTAACATTTCTGACTTTCAAATTATAGAAATTAGTTTTTATTTGTAAAATTATTCATAATCTACTGCCTCAAAGTTACAACCTGTACATTATTTTAGAATAAGGTTATTCTCCAGTTTATCATTTTAAAGGCTCTGAATTGAGATGTTCAAAATACTAAATTGCACTTTCTTACTTCTATTATAGAAAAAACCATTTTATAGAGTTTTTCTATATATCAAACGCTATAAAAACTAATTAAAACGGTGAGGAAATAACAAAGTTACGATAAAAGAAAAAAGTTAGAAACATATTTCTTCGATTGCAATTAGTTATGAATTGTAGCATGTCGTATCAAAATTGTATCCCGACTATTACAGAAAATTTATGCCTAGAATTTGATGTAATTAGTCAGTTTTTCGATTTTTTACCTTCTAAAGGTTTTCCAGTGTAGGGTCTTGTATAATACGTTTATCAAAACTTTGGTCAAAAAGTCGTTTTGAGATCTTTTCTCTTTCAAAAGCTATTAAAACGAACGAAATCGGTTAAAAAATAACGAAGCTACTGAATTCAGTTAATGAATGGGGCAGGTATGTACGTATAAATTTTTGATTTTTAAACAAAATGCTTAAATTCATTTTAATTCGGAATGAACATTCTTTTGGTCAGTCGTTTTCACCCTACATTTTTGCTTAGATTCAAAAAATTGTAAAATATGAGCCCACATCTACTTGATTTGGGTGAGCTAGCTCATAAGCTGTTGTGGTCCACCTATGTCTGATTCCGGAAAACGCATAATACGCGCACATCCAAAAATCATGGTTAGTTGAACATCCAGAGCTATAATAAAAAAATGCCTGTCACCTTTTCCATTAATTAAGACTGTTTTGCCATTATTTCAACATCCACAAGACGCAAAACCACATAACCTCAAAGATTTTACTTAGAAGTGTCAATTTAGTTCGTCCTATAATCCATCAAACTTGTGGGATTATGTTTAGTCTCAGACTAAATCGTTTAATCCAAGATTAAGTCGTTTGTGCAATCCATATTTCGTTTAGTCCTTGCTATAGTTCAGAACTAAATTTTAGTCACGGACTACATTTAATCCCAAACAAAAAATATGATTCTGCAATCGAATTTGACGTTTAATCGTAGATTAAAGCTTTAGTCTTGAACTAAAAATTTAATCCGCGTTTCTGCAATCGGGCCTAAATAAATTAAAAGAAAGATAACTAAAATGACCAAATACTCGATAACTCATGCCTAACTTAATTTATATTTTTAATAAACTTACGCTATAATTTTTGGTTTGTATTTTTTACACATTTTTGAAATTAAAATTCAGGGTACGTACTTCCAATTCAAACATAACTGACGTCGTGTTTTGTTTGCTTATCCTGAAAGACTGCTGAAAGAAACAGAAATATTTTGAGGATTTATGAACAAAAGAGCTGCTGAAAGGAGATTAAAGTTGTCAGCAGTGTAAAACGTGACGATCCACCCAATATTGTTCTTGTGGCGAAGAACATGATATTTGGTTACAGTATTTTTTCGTTTCATTTTTCAGAAAAAATAAGATAATAGACGGTAAATTATGTAACGAGTCTCAAATTTCCAAAAAATATTAAATTTCATTTGAAAACGCTTGTTTCAGACGACCCTACATGTAAATCCGATTCAATCTCGAGTCAGTTGTTCCTCATGCACGTGTTTTAAACCAATCCGTCCGAGCTAAATCGAATGGATGTTCCAACTTTTTTCATAGTCATCTGTTTTCCACAAATTAAACTGTTTAGAAAGAATTTGCGCATAACTGACTACCAACAAAGCCAGGATTACAAGCGGGTTGTAACAATTGGATCAATACTTCTGCACTTTTGTATATAAAAGTATAATTCTAATTAACAAATAGTAGGCTTAAGTCGTTACCATAACTAAAATAAGTTTTCCATTTTCGTTGGATAATTTAATGTTATGATTTAATAAACTTTCTACAAATTTTCAAATGTCATGTTTGAAGACAAATAAGCAATAAAAAATGTAATATGTGAAAATGTGCATCAAGGGTGGCTATGAAATGTCAGAGAAATTTGCCGCTCATTATAAATGTGGGTTTAGATTTTTCAACTGACATTTGCAGTTAACCTCAATAGAGCAACGTAAGTTTTGAGAAGAAAAGTGTTCTAGCAGTCGTTTGAAACTTGAAAATCAAAAATTTGGTCACAAAGCCGTAACGAAACGTCGTTGACGTTAGTAACATTATAAATAATTTTCAAGATAGTTATATTCACTATGAAAACGAAGCAAATTCCAGAGCTACGCTTGATGCTAGAAACATTTATAAACACCCTATATTTTAGTATCCACATAAAACATGCTTTGCCACTTACCTCAAATATGAACGATTTTACAGCGTCAAATTTTGAGGTTAAATGTTTTAATTAGAGATTACGCACGAAATTAAAGCCTGCAAAGTGTTGGAATAATCAATTCCTGGGCTCAAATGAACGGAATCAGAAACAGTTATCAACGAAATAGGACAACAAGAGAGTCAAATTTCTGAAGTTGACGTTTCTAACACGCTTACCAAAATGAGACACAATTTCTTTCAATGGTTTTTAACGATGTTATATTGTTTTCGTCCAGTAGTAAAGAGAAAAAAATGAGTTATATTAATGATACTTAACAATGAACTAACATTATCATCCTGTAAAAAGTGTTAAATACTGCTAAATATTACCAAAAAATTAATTAGAGTAATTAAAAGATGATTTGTTAAACCTCTTTTAGTACCTAATTAATCTAACTATCTAGCTCTACCGGACAGGAAGTGGATTAATTGTGGAGCGGAAGCAAAGAAAAGTTTCGAGTTTATATGATATCATTAAATTAAAGTAACTAACAACTAATAACGAATTAGTAAATTCGCCTTTGCTAAGATGTACGACCGTTATTTTCAGTTTCAACAGCAACGAGTCAATTATGTTCGTTGTTAATCGGTTTGTTTTCTCCACTGAATTTGTAACAATGCTATAATCCCATCGTCAAACGTGTTTAACGAGAGGCATGTCAAAGCGTTGTATTGTGATTAATTATTGCGAGTAGGTATAACAAAAGCCCTGTTCTAAATTTAAAGCTCGAACACTTTATGTATATCTAGGTCTTCCTGTTATATTGTAGATATGTAGATATGTGCTTTGATATTGATGATAATGAATAATGGCGTATCAATTAGGAGGTAGGTATATAAAAAATAAATTATGATATTTAACAATAAAAATACAGATTGTCCTAGAACGCTCGCACTTCCTTTTAATGGGAAATTCTTCATCAAAATTTGAATTGATTGATCGCACCATGTTCAGGCATTTATAATAGTATTCAAGTTACAAGCATTTAAAGTTGACCATTCACAGCATCATCGTGCAATTTAAGGAAAAACTTTTGCAGATAACTGTATCTAGCTATTTATGGGCTGTGATTGGTCAACTTAAAGTGCTTGCAACTCAAAAACTGTAAAGATCTGAACATTGTGCGATACAACAATCAACTCAAATTTTGATGAAGAATTCTTCATTAAGAGAAAGTGCTAGCGTCGTGGGATACCTGTACATATACAGCGTGTTTTTGAAATGCATGTACAAAACAGTTCTGCGCTATTCCCGAAAGAGGATGAAGTATGAAAAATCAATTTTTATATCAAAAACTGACAAGGTAAAATTAACTCTAATCCACGTACCTACTTTCTAGACAACTGGCAAAAAACCATCTGGAATGACTTGTTTCCTAAGCAACCAGCAATTCGATTTTTTGTTGAAAAAAAAAATATTGAAATTTTTGTGTAATTGTATCTCGAAAACAAAAACACTTTGACCAAAACTTTTTTCTCTTAATAGGCATTTCAAAAACACCCTGTACATGCATATCTATTAATCGTTATGTAATTAGTTTAAGAATTAATTGAAGGGTTCGGTCGTAAAACATGTTAAGTGACAAATTTTAAATGTTACAGAAGAGCCGGAAAATACACTCGCCACAAAAATTATCGCACCACCCTTAAAACTTCGGATTTCTCTAATTTTATAGATTTGTAAAAGTAGCATGCCACTTGTGTATCATATTTAGGCCATTTTATTAACTTCTGCGTCAAAAGAACCATCGATAAAAAGTTATTTACTAGGTTCCTTGATATCTTGTGAAAAAGTACACATTCCTTTTTTTTGTTTCTATCATTTATCTTAGCATTTCTTATGGAAATGTCATATGTGTTAGCAATATTTGACACAATGAACGTTCCTGAACGTCTTAGCTTACATTTAACCCACGACGAAGCTACCCGAGCACTAGCTTTATTGGAAGATGGTAGAAGTCAGCGCTACGTGGCTAGACTCCTTGGAGTAAACCACTCAACCATAGTTAGGCTGGTTCAACGCCACCAGGAAACAGGGAGTGTTGACAGAAGGCCAGGACAAGGACGACAAAGGGTTACATCGCTCCGAGACGACCGTTTTTTGCGCTTAACAGCACTCCGAACTAGGCACTGCACTGCCCGGTTACTTCAAATGGAGCTGGTGGCTGCTAGAAATGTACACATTTCTTTGCAAACGGTAAGGAATCGTTTACGGGAAGATGATATTCGAGCGCGTGTACCTGCAAGAGCACCATTGCTCACTAGACAACACCGGGTAGCCCGCCTACAATTTGCCAGAGAACATCTAAACTGGGAACTTGAAGATTGGCAGAATGTGATGTTCTCCGATGAGGCAAGATTTTGTCTTTATGCTAACGACAGACGAATGCCAGTGTATAGAAGGTCTGGAGAGCGGTATCTTCCGTGTAACATTCTCCCAAGAGTGAATTTCGGTGGAGGTTCAGTAATGTTTTGGGGTGCGATATCTTTAGAAGGTCGTACCGACTTGGTACCCTTACTTGGCGCTCGTATGACGGCCATACGTTACATAACTGACATTTTGGAACCACATGTTATCCCTTATGGCCCATTTATTGGTCCAAATTTCATTTATATGCAGGATAATGCTCGACCGCATATAGCACGTGTGGTTCAGGATTACTTTGCTGCAACGGATACACCAGTTATGGAGTGGCCAGCGCGAAGCCCTGATATGAATCCTATAGAGCATCTCTGGGATACTCTTCATCGTCGTATATTGGAACGCAGAATTGCTTTTCGAACTCTTCAACAGCTAGAAGCAGTTCTTGTTGAAAAATGGGAAAATATACCACAAGAATCAATTGTGCACCTCTACGAAGGTATGCCACGAAGAATGCAAGCTGTAATTCGAGCACGAGGTGGAAACACACGATATTAACATAATTTATTTACTTATAGAATTTCTTTCATTGTTAAAATTCTTTAAAAAACGTTATCAAACGCTTTTTTTTTTAATTTTATTTATTATTTGGGCTTACATTTTATCAATTTCTTAAATTCATAAATACGGTAGCACTATATTGACACCTTCACTAAAAGTGGAGGTGGTGCGATAATTTTTGTGGTGAGTGTATATCAAAAAAATTTAAAAAATTTTTTGAATAACAATTAATAAAAAACTAATATTTAATAGAGTTGCCTTTGCTAAAATAACATATTTTCTGTGAAAACCCAAAAATTAAATTTGTGATTAGGGTAAAACTATTAATGATTCACGTTCGGTAGAAGTAACTAAATTTAGTAACTTTTATTTTTGAGCTGTGTAACTAAGGTTATAACTTTTCTAGAGTAAATTCTAGAACAGGTGTCATCAAAATGATAGTTTTTGGTTTGTCATTAAAGGTAAATAGTTATTTTCCAAACGAAAAAGGAGAAAATCATCAGAGCTCCGAATCAGATTCAACTAGTTCATCGATTTCATCTTCTGAATCTGACTCTGTTAGTGTTACAATAATTGAAGGAATATTCTCTACAGCTGCGTCTCCCATGAGTGCTGACCAGTCTTGCATAATTAATTTTTAGCAGTGTGAAACAAAGTTTTTCCGGTTGTTTGGTGTGCATTGCGAAACTGATTTTAACCATAAACTTCTGACTTTCTATCCTCCGATTTCTGCAGGAAAATATTCTGTTTTCTACCATTTGAAACTGCTAGTCTTGTAATAGTTGATTCCATCTCGTTTTATTGTCAAATTTAAATCACAAATTTTTTTGACAGACAGTAACGCCAATATTTAATTCTTAGTTATTTCAAAAATCTAACGTAGCGACACGAAAGTATCCGTTAGTAACTTCTACCGAATGTGAATCGCTAATATCAATTATTGGCACCATTAGCAGATTTCACAACTTCAAAACGCTGTATAAAATTTAATTTTTGTTCTACGCCTGTCATTTTCCTTAGAAAACTTTTAATCTATTGCAAAATGTTCAAAATTCACAAAACACAGCATTAAGCTAATTATGGGCACCTTTTTTTGCCAATAGTCGGCACCGCTCTCGATTAATAGTGGGCAACATTTCAAAACACTCTAGGGGATTGCCAAAATTGCAAAATTGTAAATTGGTATAATAATAGTTATTATTCTAACAAAAATTATTTATTGTAAAAGTCTCTTTCCCTAGTTTTTTCTTTTTGGCTCAAAATAGAACATTTGCTACTTCTTTTTGCTTTCTTTTCCAAATGGATTTTTTTATACTCTGTGGTAGTAACCTTACTTTGGTACGAAATATAAAGACATTACTGAGGAGAAATGTATTTTGACAGCATGTTACTTATTTTTTTATCATTCTTTTTTGAGAAGTAGGTACACTTCACCATTTCAAATTAGATACAAACAGTTTTAAATAAATGTTAAATGTTAATTTTTATTTGGGAATTTTATCATAAGTAGGCATGCTGATTATTCAGTAATCGGTACTTCCCAATATTAGTTATGTGGTGTGCAAAAATGTGGAAGAACACATGGGAAAACAAAACAGATTTTGCAAGTAATTTAGTAAATAAAAGTTAACTAAAAAAAATTTAAAACTTCAAAACGAATCAAAAAATATCGTCATCCAATAGTGAGCATTCCTGTGCCGACTATAGAAAAATGAGTTAAATTTTATCTAATACTAGGCACACCAAATACTAACACTATTATTTTACAAATGTAATTAAAAAAGTATCTGAATCAAAAGCTAGAACCTAGGAACACGTTGTCACAAAGAGCCCAAAAAAATACGCATTGCAGATCAAAAAAAAAAAGAAAATAGCAAGCAAGTTCTTAGCAAACAATTATAGACAGCTCACTTTTAGAAACGCATGATAACCATCGAGTAAAATATTTTTTTTTAGATGTCGACGTACTTCTTAGAGGTCTCTTAAAGTACCAAAGACCTTCCCAAAAAGTAGGATTACCGATTAGAATGTGTGGCAGGCTTTTATAAAAAAGTAAGCACAAATGACATACACCTAGTAAACATTTTATGGCTTAAGTCAAACCACCCTTAGAAATAAAACTGGGTGTTGTAAACTGCAGCCGACAAATTTCTAGGTAGAGGGAAGACCGAAGGTTGAACAGGCCCGGACGCCTTTCGTGCAACATTTCGATAAATTTTTTAAAATACGAAAATTAATTTAAAATACGACCCTGTTTAAGTACCGACCGATCACGGCGTGCGCCTATTTTTATGGTCCCCAACCGCAAGGATTAGTACTGCCCGGTCCTCTCATAATGTGGCCATAAAATTTACTAGGTATATGTCATCTGGGTTTACTTTACAATACACCCAATTCTAATATTCGGCAAAAACGTATGGCGGGTGCCGAGTATTGAGGGGGTGTCGACTGTTAGTAGTTTTCTCTAACATCTTTTACGCCTGAGCCATTCAATTTAAAGAATTAAAAAAATTTAAGTTTACTTAACTAGTCAACACAAACTGGACAAACTTTGTACTGAAGCAGAATTGCCGCCTGGTTTTAAATCCAAAATGTTTTTCATCATTTTTTTTACTTTTGCTTAACAACTTGCAAAAACTTGAAACTCCAATAAAAACCTGGTTAAAATTTCGAAAACCGAACGGTTTAAAAAAAACTTTTGCCACTTTATTGCATGGAACTTCTAAGTTTGTATTTTGATAAATTTTTTATTGTAGTAATCCATCATGGAAAAGGTGAAAGAGATGTCATCTCTAATAACGCGGTGTTAAACAATTTATTATCATTTGCCAATTAAAAATTACATGACAAATAATATGAAGTGTTTTATTGAAAAAGATTAATTTTTGTTAATTTTCGAAGACTTCCAAAGGAAGGTGTTCCAAAATTGTCACAAACAAATAACAAGCTATTTTAGAATAATCTGTATTTATGTTGATAATAATAAATTTGATCTAATTTGCTGTTGCTTTATTTCTAAACAATATCAAAAAGTATATACAACAATAACTTTCTTTTTTATTCGATGAAAGTAACGATTTTCAATGATGATTTTTGGGTTCGATGCTTGAAAAATGTAAGTGGTTGATAAAAGATATGATTTAAATAATCAAGTGCTGCTCTTCAAACGCTATAAATTAAAAAACGAAAACAGGTTTATCGGTCAAATAGGCTAATAACAGACAAGCGTGTATTAAGACGTTTTCATCTTTCAAAAAATAACGTTAACTTGATGACTTTTTCAATTGAACGCCGGATATTGTGATCATTGGTTATGTATTCGTAAATTTGAGTGCCTACATTTGTTGCGTGCTACTGTTAGAACTTTTTCAAGTTAGAACTGTTAGTGAGTAATAAAATTATATTGCCTGGTTGTTTCCCAACACTATATTTAATTTATTTCTGTTTCGTAGTTAGCCGAACAGTATTAAACGTTTTACACCGCGCTTCGATAATAATGAACAAGTATTAAAAACTCAAAACAGAGCAGAGTCACATAAATTGTGTGTATGCTAAACATACAATGTAAAATTCGGGAATTCTCATTTTCGAAATGTTTAAAGTTAATTAAAATTAATGAGATAAAAGAGTTTCAATTAAGTTACACCTAGAGTTTTACGAAACAAGTAACGTTATGAGGCGCTAGCCTCGAGTTCTTTAAAAGTGTCAATAGTATGTACCTAATATTAAACATGATCGTAAGTTTGATTTCTTCCTAAAACTCCTCAAAAAACACAAATTAAGTCAATATTTAAAACACGAAATGCTACAGTCTGCCATGTCCAAAGTAGTATCGATAATACAGGGTCCGACTACATTTATTATGGTCCCTCCAAAATCGTCTTTAAATTCAAAAATAAAAATCTGAAAACGTAGTTTCCAATTTTCACGTGAATTTGGAAACTAACCTGACAAAACAGCATTTTTTCCTCAAATTTTCGGCACACTTTGGATAAAATCTAAAATGACAACTGAGATATTTTCAATATTTATATTGAAAAAGAAATTGCATACAAATAGCAAAAAATTGCATTTTTAAGACCCTCTTGACGCCAAAACTATCAGTTTTTGCGTCAGCTCCTAGAGCCTTGCCGGCTATGAGCGTATGCAAATTTTCAAAATTTTATCTTTAAAATTATTAGCGATTTTGGGGATGACCGCAAGGGTTGCCGGACCCTGTAAACATCTTAGCAACGAGATCAATGGATTTGGTTAACAACACAAGAGCGGTTTACAAAATTTGATAAAATAAATTTAATTACACTGTCCAACAGTGAAAATATAGCAAATTTGTAACTATCTATGGAGGTACGTATGCATATTATACCACGAAGCACTAAAAGGAATCTATAATTATTTTGGTTTCCAAGAAAAATTCCTCTTTTAAATGTATGTAAAAAATGCAAATATTTGTAACTTTATCTTTTTGTTTGATTTTAGTAAGAACGGATTTACAAAAATAAATCACAAACAATCACCTCTTATTCTAAGGCGTTTAGTTAACATACCTAACCGTTCCGTTTATTTTCTCCTATTTATGTTAATTGACATAGCAACAAAATCAAACAGAGTCGTTATGTTGCCTTTTCATATTTAACGAAGTTTGGTGCGTATATTCAAAGGACAAATAAACGAAAAGGCGCTTCAATCCTGCAATGCGCCTCTACCTCCCCACGATTTAAATAGTTTATTAAAAGTAATATTGGAGTAATTTTTATTTTCAGATTCAAAACACCAAAATTATAGTAAAAAGCAACTAGAAGAGTACCCAAATGTGTTATATTAATTTAGACTCAAATTTATTTGAATAAATTTTTTTTTGGAGTGAAATCGCGGGAAATATTGAATTTGCAGTAAATACGTAGCTTTAAATAAATCACCTTTTACAAAAGCAACATGTAATTTGTAAAATATTCAAGCCTGGTGAAGCACGAAAGTCTAACGCAAAGTAAGTGGAAATGATTTATTTATTCGTTAATTTATTAATGGGAGCTTGAATACCAACAAGGTATTTGAGCAGCACATACAGGGTAATTTACGTCAATATTAATCAAAGGCGGCTTAAAAAGTGTACACGGATGTCTCTAGTGATGTTCAAAGTTCTTGTTAAATGTTAAACAAGTGTTAAGTATGTTTTTATTAAGTATCATTTTTTGGCCCTCAAAGAGACTAATGAAACACAATAAATCCATGTTCCATTGAGTTATAAATTCGTGATTTCCGACAAGCCATCAGATCTGTCACGGATTCGTCATCTGTCAAATAGTATGTCGTGCATTGTCCACATACTTTCTTGTGATTATGACTGATGTTTCAAAACTTCAAACTTTACTTTTAACGTGGAAATTCAACGTCATTTAACATTCGATGGTTGAATATAAAAAACGACAATTAATTTTAAATTTTCTATGAAATATGACAAAAAAGTGTCGTCTTGAGAGTGTCAAAAAAATGATTGGATTTTACGGAAAAATCATGTTTCTTCTTAAATTTCCCGTAAAATTTGACGTAAAAGTGGCGCCATTACAGAGATTTAAATATGTCAAAAATTACAGGATTTTTCGGTATAAACACACTTTCATAAGCAAAAGTTTACTATTATTGTATTATTATTTTTGATATAGTGTGAACTAAATGTTAAAGTTGTCCAATTTTGAGTCATAGTTTTCAGAACAATGTACTTGCGTTATTATGCTCTTAATTTACGTCGAGTGCCATGCAGTTTTAGCAATGTTTTCTCATGATTAACGTTTCCTCTAGAGAATTCCTCATATGATGAGAAAAATCTTTGACAGCTGCTATTACGTTTAGTACTTTTGTTGTAAACATAAAATGGCTAACGATACGATGCTTCTTACGTTTAGTCAGGCTCGATATCAGTAGTGGACCAAACTGTATGTTTAAAAAATTTCTCATTTCAAGATTAGCAGTTGTGTCCCAGCTTTTTTATGACCACAGTTTAGACATCCTTCTAAAAAGTTAGACATCCTTCTAAAAAAAGCGTTCAGTTAAAATATTTGTAACAATCAATGTCGACAGTTAAATGTGAATAAAAATTTAACTTGAAAGTTTTTAAACATGTTTATCGATATAAATCAAAATAAAGTATAATTTACATAGGGTAAAAAAAAACAATATTCGGGTAGGCCTTCATGATCTAAAACCTTCTAGAGTCTATTTTTCTAAGAGGTACATAGGCGGAGCTGAAAATATGCGTGAAGTACCGTAGTGGGAAGATTTAAAAGCCAAGCCAGTAGCGTTCATAATTTGAAACCTGTACAGTTTCCGCAGCCAAATAGTGATTTTATGACTTAATTGGGGTACTCACTACACAAAAGGTCTAAACCACCGCATTAGCTTATTCTTAAATCTTGTTATTTATGACCGCCCTCGGTAAAATTGACCACCGGTTCATCGGCGTTTCAGGGTTGTTTAAAGATTTGGGGAAACGTGTAGTCTTGCTACCGAAACGCGCGCCAACAATGGATGTTTGGAAAAATAAGACATTTTCAGCGTGCATTTTAAATTTTCAAACAATGTGGTTATTCTGCCTGGTTGCTTTTTAGAAAGCGATGGACCATTTTAGACAGGATAAAAATACCAAGTTCTATTAAAGACAACCTGGTAAAAAATCAAAGTTTTCCAGAAATCTTCATAATGATGACAATGATGACGAAGAAACTGAAGAGGCAGGGGAAGAAAATTTGCCTTCAAATAAACCATGATTTAAAATGTGTCCGTGTTTTCTTAACATTGTCCCTTCTCACTACCACCTTCAAGTAGTGACGACCCGGTGGTCAAAATTTTGCCGAGGCCGGTCATAAATAACAAGATTTAAGAATAAGCTAATGCGGTGGTTTAGACCTTTTGTGTAGTGAGTACCCCAATTAAGTCATAAAATCACTATTTGGCTGCGGAAACTATGCTGCTGAACGAACAAACAAGAACAAGTAAACAGTATCAGCTGATTCAAGCAGTACCAGCAGGTACGCCACTGAAGGCACACAAGCGCGCGAGCAGCATTGTTTCAAATTTCTGTTCTGCGTTCCTTTATGGCTGTGTACCTCTTAGAAAAATAGACACTAAGTGGTGATAAAATGAACCATAGTTGTAGGAAAAACTGCACGCAGAAGACATTTTAGGGTTCATCCTTGGACCACAAAATGCGTACCATAATGGGCGACCTGAATTAGGAGAAGCAAAGTTTTTGTTGACGGAGATTAAACGATAATGTGTAGTTTTGTGTGTAAAGTATCTTCTCAATTGTAACTTCAATTAGAACATGATATTGTTTAAAAATGTTTCTCTTTACACACTTGTTACATAAATATCTAATTTCACTGTTTTTTTCACTTCTGGGACAAGCTGTGTATTGACTTCTGTACTTAGGTACAGTAATCAAACCACTGCACTAATGTGCTTGCGGTTGCACTTGCGTTAAATAAGTCGTAGTCAATCTGTACATTACAAATTCCAATTAGGTTAACAAATTACTTAAGCAAGTAGTTAACATTTAATATGTATTACATACATACAGGCAGTCCGGAAAGTCTCCCACCAACTTGACGCTACATTATTGTTAAAAAATGTTAATGTGATCTATACACCATAATCTTAAAACTGAAAAATCTAAAAAATCGTATAAAAAAAATCCTGAAAATGTTAACAACATTTTCGATCAATGTGGCATCGTTCATGAAACTGTACACTTGCATTATTCATCAACGAATTGACCCTACTAAAAGCAACAGTACAACAACAGCAACGTTACTATGGTTCGGAATAATTACTAAAAATTTAAATAATTAAATGACCAGTTCAGCAATGTTGCCTGTTCTCTTTATTTTGTTTTGGTTGTACTGTGAAAATAGAGGATGTGGATTTTTTTTTTACATTTTGTTCTCCCTCTTGAAAAGTACTACTCTCTTTTATGGTAGTGCGCGACATTCCGGACATCTGTATGTAGAACGAATGAAAATATTAATCACTTTGGATTTCTTTTCATAAACAAGAAGTTAGAGCTACGCAAAAATGATCCAACCAACTTTTTTCTCGAAACGAAATATTGATTGGTATCGTGTTGTCCTGTACATGTTAATTCCATTTACATTCCAAATATCGACAATAAAAGTGGTAGTTTCGTTGCCTTTTGAAAAAATGCTCTACAACGTTCTTAAGATTAAACGATGTTACTAATGCTTGCAGTATTTACAGAAAAGTTGATAACTATGTTAAAACATAAAGCCGAGTGTTAAAATTGTGTTATTGCAATAAAAAATTGCAGTAGGTAAATGGTTATCATGATTATAATATTATCATTATTGCTAGTGCAGATACGGTGCGTTCAAAACAAAAGGGTCAAAGTCGCCTTAGCCGTGCTTTTGTTTCTGCGCAAATATGATAATTTAATGATAATAATGACATTAGTACCAGTGACAGTAATTCCGTTGAAAAATCGTTTACAATAAGTACGTTTAATCAAAATTATGAGTTAGAAAGGTATGATGTTAAAGTGGCATTAAGTTAAACCTTAAATTTTTTTGAACGCTCCCTAACAAAGGATTATTCACACATAATTACGAGCATGGTAACATTTAAACGGAACGATCTCTCTAATTTCAGTATATGAAGAGCTATTTTATGAGAATCATAAATTAAGAGACGTGTTTTCATTATTTTCTAAGCAAGATAAGTAATTAAAAGCATTGTTGTAATTGTTCTATTGCTTAAGTAATTCAGGTTGTTACAAGATAATATACTGCAAATAGAAAACAGTTTTCAATTTTCAAACAAGCACGTTTCCGCACGTGGTTTTTAATAAATGGTAAGTTAATAATAATGAATGATCCAGAAAATTTAATTTGGCGCACGGTCAACCATATGAAAAAATATCTTCCTACAGTTTAAATTTCAAGGTTCCTTTACGAACCTGTATTTTGGTTTATTAAAGTATTATTTGAAAATGTCAAATAATGTCTTATAAGTATACCTAAACCATAAGGTTTATAAAATATAAATTCATGATATTCTGGCGATTACTATTAATAAAATGACATAGAGGATGCTATCTATTAATCAAAATTGAGATCTATCCACTACAACTCATGTCATTCAAATCCTGCTGATGTCTAAAATAGCTCCTTTGTAAATCGGTAAATTCTCTGCAGAAAAAATAATCCGTAAAGTTCATTACTAAAAGGTCGTCTACTCATTAAAAAGTTGGTAGTAGCCCTAGCAAATTTTTTTCAGCAACATTTGGCAGCAAAAACGTTTGACCTTAAGACAATTGTGACATGCGTTAAGTCCGTTTTTTTATTAAAAAACCACCAACACCGCACTCTCCCAGCACTTTACAACCGGCAACATCGTCGATGGTGACTTTTTGGTGATAAAATCAAATAGGTTTGCTGCCTAATTGACAATTTGATTACACAAAACGGCCTTTCAGGCTGTGCCGACTCTTTTCACTATTAATTCATTTGATTTGCAATCCAACAGGCTGTAAAAGATACGTTTTTAACGGAAACACTGCCTAATTTTCAGAAATGCCAAAAATTTGACAACTATTTTCTCACCAAAAATCTCCCTAGGCAACGTTGCCCATTGTAATGCAGGAGAAAATTGCGGTGTTGATGTTTTTTAAAAAAAAAAACGGACTTTAGAAGCTAATCTTACACAAGTTTGCCAAAACTTGTTTAATGTTTATATACAGGGTCCGGCAACACTTGTGTCCACTCCCAAAATTGTCTTTAATTTTAAAAATTCGCATACGCTCATAGTTGACAAACCTCTAGAAGTTGATGCAAAAATTTGTTTCTTTATCACGGTTTGGTTGGCGTCGCGACGCCTAAGAAATATAATTTTTAGCGATTTTTGAGTTTTTGCGAAAATATTCACGAATTCAAATTTTTTTCAACATAACTGTGATACAAATATCTGAGTTTTTATTTTAAATCTAATGCAAATTGTGTATAAAATTTGCGAAAAAACGTTGTTTTATCAAGTTAGTTTTCAAAATTATGACAGCGTAACGGCAAACTACGTTTACACCCAAATTTCACAAGTCACTTCATTCACTCTTATAAAGATTGATTTGGATTAACACGGGCATGATGCACTTTATGGACACCAGAAATCGTTAATTAACATCGTCAAAGCGACAATATCATCAAGTAAGACTTTTGTTAAAATCTAAAGCGAGCCAAAGGATAGATGTCATTTGTAACACAAAATGTTGACAGATAGGTAAACGTAGTTCCCAATTTCGACGTAATGAAATTGGAAACTAACTTGATAAAACAGCATTTTTTTCTCAAATTTTGAAAACAATTTGCATTGAATCTAAAATAACAACTGAGATATTTTCAACACATTTATATTGAAAAAAAATTAAACTAGGGGTTGATATCACAAACCCTCACAATTAGCTAAAAATTACATATTTAAAGCGTCGCGACGCCAAAACTATCAGTGATAAAAACAAATTTTTGCGTCAGCTTCTAGAGCTTTGTCAACTGTGAGCAAATTTTCAAAATATTATCTTTAAAATTAAAGACTGTTTTGAGGGTGGACACAAGTGTTGCCGCACCCTGTATAAATCTATCTTTAGGAACAAATCTTTAATTAGGTAATGTTCAATTAATATAAGATGTTAACATCCAACTTTGACATGTTAACTTCAGAAATCACTTACATCCAACATTCCTCTAATTATCTCCATAAAGAATTAAAAAACCTAAATTACATCAAAGAATTTTAGAAAATTTACACAGGAGAGTGAACTGATAGCAATAAGCTCTATTTTAAATTAATATTTAATTTTCGGTAGATACGTATAATTTTTTTATATTTAGCGTGATAGTCAACATGGTGGATAAATTTCCCCATTAAAAAGGCGGTTAGAATTGCATTTTTAACGTTGAAATAATTTAAATAATTTCAAATTAAGCTTCAAATAAAATAAGTTTTTTTTTAATTCAATTCAAATCCGTTGATAAATAATAACATAAGACATTCGACTCGAAAGTTTTAGTTGGACCACCCTGTACTCATATGGAGGTGTTCTATTTAAAATAAAGCAAGCGGTATAACCGGAAATTTAGAGAAATGTTGTAGCTTGTACCTGTGATAAAATGAAACACTTTTACTTGTAGTTACAAAATAGCTATTTGAAACCTATGACTTTTTTAACTTAAACGATGTTTTAAAAATATCATTCGTCAAGAAAATACATGCAAAAATCCCGAACCCGTTCCGTCAACTCGCTTATTCTGTAATAAAAATTAATTAATAGTGAATTTATTTTTGCTACAGTATCCTCAATTTGCTGTTAGACGCTGGCAAATCTCATATAACAACCTGTATGTATTCTGTCTGTGAAACACTATTCTGCGATTGCAATTTGAAAACGGATGCAGAGTTTAAAACAGCTTTTGTTGGTAGTTTAACAATCATTAAAAACATGAGTTTAATTGCGTGAACGAGAGAATTTGTATTTGCATGTGCTTTTGCAGCTTAAATTCTTGTTGTTTTGGCTGTAAAACTTATTGTATACTGTTATGTTAGTTTGTTAAAATAAATGTTTATTAAACATCCCCAAAATGGTGGTGGAGTTTATATACGCGGCTTTTAGACACACTTTAATATACAGAGTAGTCCACGATGCGGTTATTGCCTTCATGTAAGTATAGTTACTTTTCAGCATGTTTAGAAAATTTTTGCTTTATTCAAGTTTCTAAAAATTTGACAAATTTTCACAGTGTAAGAGTTTTGCAATTTTTAAATATTGGTGCGCCACAAGAAAAGTCCAAGAGTAAAACGGGTCATACTTAATCTTACACTTGACGTCGCGTCTTTCTGTGCAAACGTGCACTGGGCGGTTGGAAAGAGGGGCATTAAATAGTCCGAACCGCTATGTGATCAGAACGAACAGCGCAATAGTCGACGAATATGTCACTTTTTCTGTTTGCCGCTCGAAAGATGGCGAATGTGTCAAAACTGATTGATAGTTCCTCTTATACGTGACAACACTTTTACTTCTGGAACATCAAAAAATAAATATTTTCGATTCGTTTTATCCGCTTACTTTTGTTTCAAAAATTTCAAATTCCAAACGAAGAAACTTCCAAACAAATAAAATGGCAATTGAAAAAGCAGTTCAATCAGCGGCGTGATTCATTGAAATTAACAAAACCTAATTAAATTTATCTGTCCCAAACTGTAAAAAGATTCTTGTGGTTACCTAAATTAACATTTCTCGCCAATTAAAATAAGTTGTTTCATTTCCTTTTCCCTCGAGAGATTTGTAACCCTACTTTTAAACACTTCACTAATATACAGGCTGTCCGGAAAGTCGCGCACCACCGTGAAACTGTATCATCGGACAATGTCATATATCACTAGAGAAATGTTAAAAAAAATATCTGTCTTCAATTTTTCGAGTTATGATAGATTGAAGAGACAAAGTTTGATGCCAAAATTAACAATTTCTGTGCAATAATTTTACGTTCAAATACATTTGTTACCTAAAGGACATTTTGCGCAAAAACATGGTGCAAAAAAAATCGAAAAAATCTTGTAAGAAATGCCTGAAAACTATTATCAAGGTTTTGGAATCGTTTATGTGAAACCATAGTTACATTACTCATTCATGAGCCGACCTGACTAACACCAACAATACAACAGCAATGTTACCATGGCTTTAAATACTGGAAATTTAATTTATGGGGGGTTCTTTTGGTCCTCCTGCGAAAACAAAAAGTCTGAAATTTTTTTTAACTCTGGGAGACCACCCAATTACCCCCTTTCAAGGTGGTGCGCCACTTTCCGGACACTCTGTATTTAGTTATAGCGTTTTTATACATCCGAGGGTATATTAGAGCATTTTAGTCATTCGGAATAAATGTTAGTTTATCGTTTAGCGAGATAAATTGTAAATAAAGCGCTAAAACTCAATCAAATACTCTCCCACTCCTTCCCAACGTTCAGTGGCCAACACCAGATGGCGCATCGTGAAAAGTGTTAAGAAAAATATTTAACACGTTGGCGTTGCTGTTGTAACCACGTTACAGAAAAATTAAAACACTTTTTGTGAATACAAGCGTCTGCAGATAAGATATTTACCGAAATGCGGTTAACAAAATGGTGACCCTCGTGCCCCATCTTTGCATCCTGCAGGTACAAAATGTGAGCAGACTCGTGAACTTGAGTGATAAGGAGGTATTTTATAATTTTCAACTTGAATTTATTACAACAAATGATAAGGCGGTACTAATTCTGGGTGTAGTTTCCCATTTTTATCTTATCTTTCGCCAAGTGTGATAAGACTTGCTTATTTAAAATGTTTTCGACTAATCCTTAAAAAGATACAGCTTAAATCTCAGACATAACGTACGCAAAAAATGCTCCGAAAACATGTGTTGACAAGTGATAATTCAGACAATATTTATTATTGCATACATTTTGAATGTACTTGAAAAAGTTTGGCTGTGAGCAGTCAACACATTGTCTGTGGTAGGTACAGTCCATGATATAATACAAAAATAAATGGAAAACGGATTATGTTGGAAAGTTATCAAGAATTTAGTTATTTATTAATAAAATTTCTCGTGGAAATTTCGCGTGTCGCTTCCATTCGAACCTCGCCTGGACGTAGGATGTTTTTGATTTGTTGGATAAACAAAATGATGCAGCGTTAGAGCAGAAATAGAGATAAAGAAGAGCGAGCGGCGCGCATTTTTACCTTAATATAATGACTTTAAATATTGGTCCGGAAAGGCCTTTAATGATAGCGGAAGCGTTCAAATGACAGCGTCCATGTAAAACCACACCATTCACCTATAACAAAAAACAAAAGTGATACATGAAACATTACAGACCTTTGGCCGTAACACTGTAGAAGAACATTCATCGAACGGGCCCACACGGCGGCGTACACCACTGCACTGTACTCTAGTGGAAAACACGTACCAAGTTGTCGGTTATCAGTGGTGATTAACGCGTGTCTACGACGGTGATTTGCTGAGCGCTTCGCATTAGAAGACGGCGCGGCGCGGCACGTCGCGACGCCACAACCACCAAACTTACCTCGAGAATCTCGTCGCCGATTTGGATGCCCCCTGTTTTGAAAGCTGCCCCGTTTGGGTTTAAACCACAAACAAAAACAGCCATGCAATTGCGGTCCTTGTGGCCAGCCAGACTTATGCCCAATCCTTGACTACTACGCTCCAGCTGAACCATGAGAATTGTGTGACCTAGGCTGGCGTATTTCTTTTTCACTTTGTCTGAAATTAAAATGATCTTTAAGCATACGTGATTTTTGGGTTGTCTAACTATTTTATAAATCGGAACAATTTTATTCTAAAATTTTGAGGCCGTTATTAAAAGCAGCCCAAAATAAAAAATAATAGATCCGGTTACCATATGGAAATTTGGACATACGTTACACAAAACATGTACAACAAGAATTTTTATTTCCGTCTCTACCTATTGCACTGATTCCTATCGCTGATACGCTTATGCAGTATTGTCTCTCTCGTCAGGATGGAACCAATCAGGGATCATGACGTAGATCGTTACTTGAATTTCAAATGGCAAATCAAAATTGTCATTGCTAATGTCAATAAACAACTTTGAATGCAAAGTTTTGTGAATTTAAATGTTTCAGACGTTACTTCTCTTGTATGTTGCTAAATTTTGTGACAAAGTTCGTTCATCACTAGTTTGATTTCGTTTTGCTGTCTTTTATTGTTGAAACTTTCATTCCTTAATAGGCCGAAGCTCTTCTACATCAAGTGGAGACTTCCACAATATGAATGCGGTAAAACCAATCATTTATAGCTCCACAATTAAACGATATTGATACAATTCTCAATGTGCATAAACATAATAAGTTTAAGGTCACTAATGAAAAAATCAGAATTACCAACGTGTGACTAACACTTTTCTAGTCTGACATTAGAAATCTGGCAAAATGGAGAAGCCAATTCAAACATCGTAGACAAATTGTAAGAACATAGAAAACTTCACATTAGACCCAGACTTCTGAAGAAGAAAATGCAGAGTAGGCGTCTTTTAAGATGTATTTGCAACTATTTACATCAATTTGATTTTGTTTCTCGTCAGAGTGTAAGAAAGAGCGCAGAGAATCATATTCTTTTGGTGTTTTCAACAATCTAATTGTCCCCTTTTAATGTATTTTTCTATTGCTTCCATTTATATTTCTTCAATACTTTAAACATTTCTCCGTTCATCCAATTTAGTTAGATGCACTTTGGATTTTTATTAACTAGGATATTTCTTTCACTTGAATTTTGCTCTTTTCTCTCTTTGTCAAAATCCATGCTTTTCTACCTCTCCGTATGTTTGGTGACTTCCGTTTCAATTATAAATCTTTTGGTAATCGCATAATAATACACTTTTTTGCACTTTGTAATCTGTGGTTGATTTTCATATCTTGCTTCTCAATTCCTCCACAGACGACGACTTAGTTCAGAAACATGGCAGTTGTAATATTCCATCGATTTATATTTCACTAGTTAGCCCTTAATTTGTACCATTTCTATTCTTTACTTTCGACAATTCTCGCACAAATTTGTTCAAATGCGTCTTGAGCCAAAAATTCCTCTTTGAACTCACTTTCTGTCGTCTGTAGTATGCGACGTCGGTAGTTTTATGCTGCTGAGAGAACTTGTGTTACAGTACGTTGGAAAACTCATTTTGCTGTGAACTGTCACACATTACAATTTTCGACAATCTGTTTGTCAAGTTTTAAAATTAGCCAATCAAAAACTCCATTCTGGCGAGAGAGATAGGTATACACTGTATCCAGTGAATGCGAGCAACAGACAAGGACGAAAGTTGTAAAGCTAGTCGTAGATATGTTTCTAAGACTTTTGACTATGTCCCCCCATCTATTAATTCCCAAATCTCTGCATAAAACCAGTGAAAACATGAAAACGAGGCGACATTGTAATTATACTTGCATTTTGCATTGTTATCTATCCATTTCTGTATTTCAGAATTCGGTATTTCACAATCACACCACGTTGCCAGAATAAAAGTGCACCAACATTGCATTTTGACGGAAAGCAACTGGATAACGTCTGCAAATTTCCTGAACATTTGCTAATAATAAATATGAATAAAACAAATCAATTCAATGCATGATTTAATTGCGAGCGGAAATTTCTTCGGTTTCGCGGCATTTTACAGCAAAATGTATGTATGTTATTTTTTTGTTGGGGCATTTTTTTATGTTTTATTTTAAGAATTTTGGAACAGTTAAGTTAGTGATATGTTATTCAAGTGTCAATGAAATAAGGTTTATTGTAAAGGAAATAGAGAACGGAACACCATTCCAAAAACGAAACTATGGTTATATATATTGAAGCTGTCGATAATAAACATTATCATTATATGTATGTAGGTATTACACAGGTCGACTTTTTTTTCTGGGTTTATGTTCTAATGCATAGATTCTGATGCTAGAGATCGAAAAACACTAAAATATCCAATCTAAGCTTCTAAAGTTTGCTTTTGTGTGTTTTACATCGATAAATAAGTTTTGAAAATTTTCATTGATTTACAAGCAGAAAGTGGTAGTGCATTGATTAAAACGGTAGCAAATTGCATATTACAGAGTAGTGAGTGCTTACTTGCCTATTATTGTTGTAAAAACCGTTTTTGGGTACAACTGAATTACAAAATGGCGTCAAAATAGTGTAAATAAGATATACATAAGAATATACAGGGTCTATCAGAACTGGCGGACCAAAATCATCCCATGGATAAATGATCTTCTGCAGATAAAGAGAAAATTGTTTAAAAAAATCCATTCTTGTTGGCTTTTAAAATAAGAACGGTTTTAATTGACCAATCGTGTTGTAGATGTAAAATTACCTTAAAACATATATTTTTTACCATAGAAACCTATTTAATTGTTGCAAAAAATAATTGACTGTTATGTCATAACAAAGTATTTCTGACAATTAGACAGTCATTCCAAACGTTGATTTGTGGTTTTTTGGTGGTAGGGATTAAATCAAACTGCGACACGGATAAACTATATTAGTAATAGTAATCATGTACAATCTAAATCTGAGAAAAGACTATTGACATTTTTGACATTGTTCAGGTCAAGACCACCTATCCTAGAGGTTGCCACATTACCCCCTCTCCAGTGAGAGAGACGAACGAGAAGAGTTAACAAAAATTATGTCTAACGAAATAAAATTGAATGAAATTTAAAAAAATTGCACTAGGTCGCCATATCTTTGGGGAAATTTGACCTGCCGACCAACTCTGGTTGTAATTTTCTTCGTAGTTTGGTGATTCATTGGTTTGGCGGTTTGGCTTGTTTGTCTTTTCGAGGTGGGAACAGTTGGTGGAGCAACTGACGTTGTGGCTCTTACAGGTTCTTCCTCGATGTAAGCCGGTTTCAAACGGTCTGCTGAAACCGTCGATGGTTTGTTCTTAATTAGGACCTTGAAGTATTTCGGTGACGCTTCTAGGACTTTGTATGGACCTTCGTATGGGTTGCTTAAGGGCTTTTTTACCGAGTCAACGCGTAGAAATACATATTTGCAGGAATACAAATCGGGTGGTACGTAGACTTTGTGTTCTCCGTGATGTTTTGCTCTGTAATATTGTATTCGGCTCATGTGTTCCTTTATTCTGGAGGCGAAACTTAATGGATCGATGGTGGTGTTTATTGTAGTTGGCGTTTCAACTAGGTCTGCAGGAAGTCGTAGCGTTGTTCCGTATACCATTTCGGAAGCTGTGGCTTCGATATCTACTTTTACTTCATTTCTGATTGCCAGCACTATGAGAGGCAAAGCTTCGGTCCAGTTAGAATTGTGACATCTGAGGGATGTTTTAAGTCTCCTGTGGAATCTCTCTACCATACCATTTGCTTGAGGATGGAATGCTGTAGTTCTAATTCTGCTGATGCCCATCAGGTTTCGTAGCTGTGTAAGTAGAGCGGACTCAAATTGGGTTCCTCTGTCGGTAGTAATTTGTACTGGTACACCAAACCTTGAAATCCAATTTGTTACCAATGTCTTGGCACAGGTTTCTGCCGTAATGTTCTTGATCGGAATGGCTTCAGGCCATCTTGAAAATCTATCAATTATCGTCAAAAGGTACTTAAAATCGTCGGATAGTGATAGTGGTCCAACGATATCAATATGTATGTGCGTGAATCGTGCATCAGGAGTATTAAATGTTCCGATTGGTATTCTTGTGTGTTTGTTGATTTTCGCTTTTTGACATTGAAGGCAAGTTTTTGTCCAATTTGCAGCGTCTTTCTTCATATTTGGCCAGAAAAACTTCTTCTTAACCAAGGTGACTGTGTTTTTTACACCTGGATGCGCGTTGTTGTGAGTGAGATTGAACACATTTCTTCTGCAACTCTTTGGTATATACAGTCTTCTGCCGTTAGTTATCTCATATGTTAAAATATCTTCCTGATCTGTGGTAGTTTGTTAGAAGTTGAATTTGCTATTTAGTTTGAGTTCCTCGAGTTCTATGTCGTTCTGTTGTGCTGTAGCTAAATTTTTCGTGTCGAAGTCAGTGGTGTTGATGCACTCAATTCGGGATAAGTAATCAGCGGGACAGTTTTCTTCGCCTTTAATGTGTTGTATGTCTGTTGAGAATTGTGAGATGTAATCGAGTTGTCTGCTTTATCTTGGTGTGCATTTATCTGGATTTTTTTTAAACGCGAAAATTAAAGGCTTATGATCTGAAAAAATTGTGAATGTTCTGCCTTCGAGGAAATGACGGAAATGAACTATCGTTTGGTGAATTGCTAGTAGTTCTCTATCATATGTACTGTATTTTCTCTCTGATGCTGACAATTTTCTCGAGTAAAAAGCAATTGGTTTGTATGCATTTTCTTCTGTTTGTTGAAGAACTCCTCCAATACTGTTATCAGAGGCGTCGGTTGCGATGCTTAGTTTGCAGGGTGGTTTTGGGTACGAAAGGATTGCTGCGTTGGCAAGATCTTCTTTACATTTCTGAAATGCTGTTATGGCATCTTCACGCGGTGTGATTTTCACGTTTTTCCTGGTGCATCCATTTAACAGACTGTTCAAGGGCTTCTGTGTCTCTGCAGCTTTCGGTAACCACCTTCTATAATAATTTACCATACCCAAAAAACGTTGTAACTGCTTGGAGGTTTGAGGAAAAGGTGTTTCTCTGATGATCTTTACTTTTTCTGGTAGTGGTTCAATACCCGTTGCGGAAACCTTTACTCCAAGAAATTGAATCTCTGGCATGCCGAAAATACACTTATTCGGATTTAGTATTATGCCGTGTTCATTGAAACGTTGCAAAACCGTTCTGATATGCTGGACATGTTGCTCTGTTGATTTGGAGGCAATTAGTATGTCGTCGATGTAAGTATAGACAAAATCTAGCCCTTGTAAAACCAGTCCATAAATCTTTGGAAAGATTGCGCTGCGTTGCGAAGACCAAATGGAGTTCTCAGAAATTCGAATGAACCAAATGGGGTGGTGATTGCAGTTTTGGGTATATCGTCTTGATAAACTGGAATTTGATGATATGCTTTAACAAGGTCCAAAGATGAAAATATTGTTGTTCCTCTGAGCGTATGGCTGAAGTCTTGAATATGTGGGATCGGGTATCTATCTGGAATTGTCTGTGCGTTCAGAGCGCGGAAATCACCGCAGGGTCGCCACGAGCCGCTTTTCTTCGGCACTAAGTGAAGTGGACTTGCCCAAGGTGATGACGATGGTCGAATTATACCATTTTTTAACATTTCTTGGAACTCTTGTTTAGCGATTTTTAGTTTGTCTGGTGGCAAACGTCTTGGTTTGAAATGAACCGGTGGGCCTTTCGTTTCAATATGATGCAAAATGTTATGCTTAGGCTCTTGTACGACACTGGAGGATTTCATAACATTTGGGAATTCCTTCAATAAATCTTGGAATTGTGGATTGTTGCTGAAAACGGCGCGGATGCCCGTATGCGGAGCGTTCTTTATTGGGCACTGAACTTGTAAAGATGTCTTTGTGTCGATCAACTTCTTGTTGTAGATGTCGACTAAGATCTGAAAGTGTTGGAGAAAATCTGCACCAATTATAGGATCTGTTACGTCGGCAATGATAAACGTCCATTGAAATTTTCTTCTCAAACCGATATCTAGCGTAATTGTCTTTTCACCATAAACCGTAATGTTAGAACCACTGGCTGATTGTAATTTGAATCGTTGCCCTATGATTGTTGTATTGTCTTTGAATTTAGCAGGAAGCACACTCATGTCCGACCCAGTGTCAACTAAGAATTTGATTTTTGAAACACGGTCACACACGTACAACCTAAAGTTCTTTGGGTATGTTGCAGAAGTAGCGTTTACTCCTGCGTTCTGTGGTCGTTTTTTTGATATGAACACGGGTGTTGGCATTTCCTAGCGTTGTCGCCGAATTTAGCATGGAAGAAACAGATGTTAGTATTCTTTCGTCCTCTGCTAGAGCTTCTTGGTCTATTGTGATAGTTGTTTCGAAAATGGGTACGTCTGTCTTCTTGTAGTGACTGCACTCGGGTCTCTAAGGTATCAATTTTTCTTAGTAACGTGAGCAATAGTTCGTTAGTTACGTTTCCCGAAACATGTGGTGGTGCTGCCCAGTTGGTTGCATGAAAGGTAGATGGTGCCATGACTGGGGGTCGGGGTGGAACGTCATAGTGGGTTGTATATCCCTCATCTGCCATTGTCGTTGGCTTCTGCCAGTTAAATGGCGCTGCTGTTGCTGCCGTTGTTACGATGGTCGGCGTTGTTTCCAAAACCTTGTCGGTGATGTCTGCCACTTGTTCGAGGGCATATTGGGTTAAAGATACCAGAGTTGGTTGTAACTGCAACGGCATCTGCTGCAGAAATAGTTCGCGCAGTACACCATCGTTGACGAACTGTCTATCACCCACTAAATTCCTCATATGCCTGAGTAATTGAGATGGCTTTCTGCTGCCCAGTTCCAGTCCGGACAAAAGTTGTTTCAGTTTTTGAGTTTCCGACAATGAGGTCCTGTTTATTATTGTTTCTTTTAAATTTGTGTATGGTCGTGTCGGGTCAGGGGTTTTAATGACATCAAACACTTCTTGCGCGATCTCCTGCGGGAGAACTTTTAACAGGTGTTGGAATTTCGTGTCTTCTCTCGTAATTTTAGGGTTGGCTAAGTCGAAATTTGCCTCGGCTAAGTGGAACCAGATCTCGGGGGTATTTCCCCAAAATGGAGGTAGTGCGATAGCTGCAACTGTCGTCGTTTGTTGATTTGGTCCTGTTGGTGGTGGTGTATCGGGCATGATGGGCGGAACTCTTCACTCGCGTCACTTTCTTGTACCGATGCGGATATTGTCTATGATTTTATCCTTTCCACCAAACAATTAATCACGTCGGGGTCACCAGTTTTGGTGGTAGGGATTAAATCAAACTGCGACACGGATAAACTATATTAGTAATAGTAATCATGTACAATCTAAATCTGAGAAAAGACTATTGACATTTTTGACATTGTTCAGGTCAAGACCACCTATCCTAGAGGTTGCCACATTTTCATTGTATTTAATAATTAATTATGTTTACCCCGGAAGAATATTTTGATATGGTCTTGTTGTATGGAGAGTGTAATCGCAGTGCAACAGCTACTATCCAGCAATACGCACTTCGTTTTCCAAATAGGGAACAGCCTAGCCGAAATGTTATTTTAAGATTAGTACAGAGAGGAAGAGAATCTGGTAATTTAAAAGTATGCAGAAGGGAGGTTGGGGGTGCCCCAAGAACTGCGAGAACCGTGGACAACGAGGAAGCGGTTATTGAGATTTTTGAAGAGGAACCTGAAACGAGCATTAGTATTGTGGCCAGAAATCTTGAAATGTCCACCTCTTCTGTTCAACGTATTCTTAAAGACGAACGAATGCACCCATTTCATTATACTAAAGTGCAATGTCTTACGCCGGAAGATTATCCTCTAAGAGTGGAGTTTTGTACTTGGCTTCTGCGGGAACATGAAGCAAATGAGAACTTCGTCAAAAGCATATTGTTTACAGACGAATCTTGCTTTCAAAAAGATGGATTTTTCAATCAAAGAAATTTTCATGTTTGGGGGCGAGATAATCCGCACGTCTTCAGGCAAAGTAATCCCCAGCAAAGATTTTCTGTCAATCTTTGGGCTGGAATTTTTGGGAACGCCATAGTAAATTGTTTTGAGAACAAGTTATACGCAATTATAAAACATCACATTCTTTCAGGTTGGCCCGTACGAATTTCCCGCCAGACTCAACGGCCAAATTTATACAAATTTTTTAGTTGATGATTTGGACATGCTGCTAGACAATATTCCTCTACAAAGATTAAGAAATGTTGACATTAACAATATTTGGTTCCAACATGATGGATGCCCAGCACATTTTGCAAATGTAACTAGGAACCATTTAGATGTTAGATTTCCTAATGCATGGATAGGCCGCGGAGGCCCAAGACGTTGGCCCCCCAGGTCGCCAGACCTTACGCCCTTAGATTTTTTCCTTTGGGGACACGTCAAGAATTTGGTGTACCGAAATATGCCTGAAAATATTAACGTGTTAAGAAACCGCATTCAAGAAGCATTTGCTTCAATAACAGCTGAAATGGTCAGTAATGCTAGGGCAAGTCTACTGAGAAGAGCTGCTCTGTGCATTCAAGTGGAAGGAAGAAATTTTGAACATTTACTTTAAAAACTATTTACCTATTTTTTCAAATTTATACCGCTAATTCATTCATTTTTGTTATTTCTGTATTCATTTACTAATCTGTTTTTCGGATTCTGTTAATTTTAAAGTTTGAGTTTATTATTTCATTTTGTTGGTCTTAAAATAAACTTGTCAATTTTTATGAGAAGACGTCACCTAAAAAATTACGTCAGTGTAACAACAATGCAAAAATATTTAAGATGCATCCATAGTTACAAATAAAGCAGGAAAAGCTAATTTTCAGGTAACTTAACATCAGCAACACGATTGGTTAGTTTAAATTGTTCATTTTCTGATCACTATTAAAGATGGATTTTTTTAAACATTTTTCCAATTATTCCCAGAAGATTGTGAATACATCGTTTCATTTTGGTCCGCTAGTTCTGATAGACCCTGTATAAAGATAAGAATAGAAAAGATAAATAAGAATACATTCTGTTTTATTTGCGATAAATTTATTAAAGTATAAAACAACAAACATTCTTTGGTAACAAATTTAAAGCATTGTGAATCTTATGAAGCCTATTGTAACTTCCTAATCCGGAGTCAATATAAACATTGGGTACCACATTTGCGTGTGTTTTCTTAATAACATATTAATATTTTTGTAACTTGAATATTCAATAACTGTTATTATTATTCGGAAAATTTTTCAAAAATATTTTTTTTTTTTTCAAAATAATTCCCAATTCATCTTAATTCTCATACAAGCAAAAGAAAATCACTAAATATTTATTTTTGGACTTGATTTTTCATTATTTTAAAGTAGGCCATATTATTCTTGAATTAAAAAGATTCCGATGTTCAGCAAAAAAAATCTGATTGTACTTTATAATAAATTTATGAAAATTCAATCATGTTTCTTAAAAAATTGAAAAATTGCTCTGGTTTTTACAAAAACAAACTTTGATCAAAAAAAATATTTTTCCCTTTGTTGGTAAGAGGGCGTCCATAAACTACGTGAGGTGTCCAAGGGGGGGAGGGGGTCGAGTCGAATCTCATCTAATCTTACTTTGGGTGAGGGGGGATCTCGGCAAATATCAGGCATTTTTTTTTTGCTCGAAACAGCAAAATTGCGAGAAAAAAGTTTTAAATTAAGTAAAACATGATTCTTTAATACAATATAGCCAAACCGTACACAAAATATGTATCTATTTGATATTATCCTTCAAGGAGGTAATGCGGCCGCCACAAGTTGCACTATTAAGCAAATTATTTTTTTCTTTTTAGAATTACAAATCCAACGCATTTACATAAGAAACACACATTTTGAAAAGTCTCGCGTGTGATTGGGGGATGGGGAGGGGGTTGAATAAAATCTCACGACATCTCACCAGAGGGCGAGGGGGGATCAAATTTTTGTTAAAAACACCTCACGTAATTTATGGACGCCCCCTAATGTAAAAGAAACCAAAATTTGACATTCAGAAGCCAGACCCAAAAATCATGTCGACCTGTGTTATCTGACTTTTCAAGGGATGTCCAAGATGTTAAAGGTTAAAGGTAAGTTTATAGATCAAGTGACATATGAAAAACGTACTACTGGTTGCATCTTCCGTTCGTCAGGGTCGTAAAGTTACGTGAATCAGCTTGTATTATTGGATAAATGTCATAGTTTTGAGAAGCAATTGACAGGCGTTCCAACTCAAAAAACAGTGCATTATAATCTTTCTTAACACATCTTTAACAATTGAAAATGAAGCCAAAATTTAACTCTTAAAACACCGAATTAGAAATAGCTACGTTCGAAATGTAACGAACTAGTTGTTTAATGATAGAGATTAAGGATCGAAGCATTTTAATTACACGAGCGACTGTAAGAAGCGAGTGGAATTAAAAATGACGAGATCGTTAGTCGCCATTACAGCCCGTTTTGGTTACAATATTTTTTCGAAGATCCTAGACAATCGCCGAAAGCTATTTAGAAAAATATTAATGAGATTGATTATGCAACCTACCATACTCAAACTTTTAATGTTTTTGACCCTCAAAATTCACTGCCAAGCTAGCTGTCACACTGTCAAAATAATAACATAACTGTCGCATTACTTGCAGTCTGCTACATCTCAGGAGGACTCAGAGCTTCGGTGGACATTGGGTGTCAACATTAAAATGTCAAAATATGCGTGGAAGAAGGTGGATTCGTATTTACATCTAGATCGAGGATTTACATTTGACATTTCGATTCACTTTATTTTATTTGAATGTTAATGACGCACATTAACGTTCAATTTTTAAAAAAAATTTGTTGTTAATTTAGACATTAATAAATGATCGTCGGAAAAACATAGTTATGGAAACCTCTGCCAATAAGGCATTAAGTATTAATTTTTTTACAAGCCTACGCTTTAGAATGATTCAAACATCGCTTCCCAAGAAAAAAAATCTAAATAAAGTAAAATAAGTTTTACCCGCTGTCATCTCAAACTTGACGCCTACGAAATTATTAATAAACGCCGGAGCGGTTGTCGAGTCGAATGAAGCAACCGCGGTAAGAACAGTAAAAATATAGTTTCTGTGTAATTTAAAAGTAAACATTTTATGTTGTCACGATATTTTCCGCACTTTTCCTTAATGAAAGTTACAATAAATTATGAAAATGTCCTCCATTATTCCTGCTGCACGCTTAGGCTCTTGTGCTTATTCTAATCTTACTCGACAGTATCCAAAGTCGAGGGTCACCTTCTTGTAGTATTTTTTTACTCCTTTCTATACTCTATTGATATTGCAAAAAATTAGGAAATGTCCTCATAATTGGTACTTCACCGCGAAACTGCATTGACCGAAGATGTCGCAAACACACGTGACGTCGTTACCATTTTCTAAATGACGTTCGTGTGGAGAAGTTGTTCATGGTTTTTCAGCCAGAATATAGAGTTTTGCAATTTCAAAATATTAGTGCGCCACTGGAAAAGTCCATCAGTAAAGAAGTGTAAACAGAGCCATACCGTACCTTGCACCTAACGTCGCGTCTTTCTGTGCAACTTGTAGTGGTAGATTAAAAAACTTAGCTCAGGTAGTGCAAACTGCAGTCAGATAAAACGGAGTACGCAAAAGTCGCCAAAATTATCCCTTTTTTTTTGTGTAAACAATAGTGAATTCGCTAGAAGCTTTTCAAAAATTTTTATAATCGCGACTGTATTTTACGTTATGACAACTGGCAAATCAGATTTATTGAAATCAACAAGTGGTGCTTTTTGAATTTTGGCACCGACTACATTCATTAGTTGTGAGATAACCGCCGCAGCTTAGATCAGCTTAGGCAAACAAATCGTCAGGATAATACCAAACCGATACCAAACCTTATGATTATGAATAATTAACATTGTGTCAAATTAAAAATTGAGTGAGCAAAGTTAAATTTACACCAGAAACGGATGTTTAATTTTAAACAATTTAAACCGGATATCAATATTTAGGAATCATCGTGATTAATTATTGTTAATACAGTTACTTTTGACACCGTGATGCCGATCGAGGTTCAAAATAATTTCATATAAATCTATTATATTAGTTTGGGTAACGTCAAATGGAACTTTCTTGTGTATCTAGATTTTATTAATTTTTGTTAATAGGAATTGTCTTAGCTGGCGCTCAATTAAATTTTTTTCAAGGTTGCTACTAATCTGTTATTAAGATTTATGGAGATATTTTACAAAATATGTATTTATAACGATGTAAAACATAAAGTTGTAATTAATTATTAACACTTTAAATACTAATTCGCACCAAAACTGCCAAAATCAAAATTATTATTTATATTACTTCCTTGTGATCATTATACAGGGTCCGGAAACACTTGTGTCCACGCCTAAAATCGTCTTTCATTTTAAAGATAAAATTTTAGAAATTTGCATACGCTCATAGTTGACAAAGCTCTAGAAGTTGACGCAAAAATTTGTTTTATATCACGGTTTGATTGGCGTCGCGACGCCTAAAAAGTATAATTTTTAGCGATTTGTAAATTTTTGCGGAAATATTCGCGAATTCAATTTTTTTTCAACATAATTGTGATACAAATATTTGAGTTTTTATTTTAAATCTAATGCAAATTGTGTTTATAATTTGCGAAAAAAACGTTGTTTTATCAAGTTAGTTTTAAAAATTATGACAGCGCAGTGGCAAACTACGTTTACACCAAAATTTCACAAGTCACTTCATTCACTCTTATAAAGGTTAATTTTGATTAACACGGGCATGTTGCACTTTATGGACACCAGAAATAATGGTTAATTAACATCGACAAATCGACAATTTCACCAAGTAAGACTTTTGTTAAAATCTAAAGCGAAGCAAAGGATAGATGTCATTTGTGACACAAGATGTTGACAGATGGGTGTAAACGTAATTCCTAATTTTGACGTAATGAAATTGGAAACTAACTTGATAAAACAGCATTTTTTTCTCAAATTTTGAAGACAATTTGCATTGAATCTAAAATAACAATTGAGATATTTTTAACACATTTATACTGAAAAAAAAAATAAATTAGGAGAACAAACTCTCACAATTAACTAAAAATTACATTTTGAAGGCGTCGCGACGCCAAAACTATCAGTGATAAAAAACAATTTTTTGCGTCAGCTTCTAGAGCTTTGTCAACTGTGAGCGTATGCAATTTTTCAAAATTTTATCTTTAAAATTAAAGACGATTTTGGGGGTGGACACAAGTGTTGCCGGACCCTGTACAACAAGTGATATAATGTGGTTACATTACATCGCTCATTTTGGTGATATGTATTTAAGTTGTCAAAAAAAATTGTGCACCTATCAAACCTGCAAATTTGTTACAAAATTTTGTATCTGTCATATGTGGAACAAAATGCCATTTTAAACCAAATCGCTAATGATCCAACATAATCTCACAGCATTTCTCTCACTTATCATATAAATATACAAGGTGATGAAAACAAGGGGCCCTTTTGAGTTAAATGTCCTTTTGAGTTAAACCGTCTCAGAAATTAAAACAAAGTTAATGAAAACCAATTCTTTTTTACAACAAAATTTAAAATTAAAAAAATAGTATATTATGAAACGCGTTTCATAATGAGCATTTTGCCACACGCACGTTTTTATGACACGACGAGCGCAGCGAGGAGTGTCATAAAGTAGTAAATGCGGCAAAATGCATTATGAACAAGTATCATACGCTATTTTTTCTATGATCATGATGGTTCTCTTGCATCCAAAGAGTTTTTCTCCGATGAATTATTAAGCCAAGTACAACAAGAAATAATAGTGTATTGATGGATTTATCAAGGTTTATCAAAACCAAAATCTAAATTGTCAACGTTGACGGCAGGTTGACGGTTTATCTGCTGCAAACCTAAGAAAAATATATGTTCCTGGGAATATTGGCACGGGATTGGTCCAATACGATACCGAAATACGCTCAAACGCGTATCGAAATATCTTCATTATCAACGCAAAATAGAAAAAGAACTTTTTAATGCTGCTCAATCCCTCCTAATAAAATTTTACATTCGGCAGTCTCCTTAACTAAGCAACTAATACTAAGAGCTTTACAATGTTGCAATATTGAAAATTTTTCTACAAAACCAAGAAATGATATTTTTAATAGTTTCAGAAAATTGGTTTAAGAGCACTTTTTGCTCTCTTTTGATACAGAATATCATTAAGTGTAAAAAAAGTGCTGTCTAACAATGAAATTGTTATAAAAATTTTATCCAAATGAGTTTGATCCTTTATAAAAAAAGCGTGTATTTTAGTTAAAAAAGCACAAATTGTATGTTGGTTTGGGCTCAGAAAAGAAGTAGCTGCAACATGATAGGTAGTATGAGCGCCTTTTTTCATCACTTTGTTTATTATTTATTCCATAGTAGTTTACCTTTCATCATGTATAATAAGATAAGATATTTTCACACTCTCCCTTAGTTATACAACAATGAGTAATGACACTAACGACGCAAATGACTAATGACCAATGAGCTTAACTCAAATTCAAGAGACGACAATATTACTGTTGAATAACGTTTTCTACAAAGACACCCACACTTAATCGTAAAAAATGTATTCAAAAAAAAGTCTGTTTCTGTTTTTTCGCTGGTATTTAATTTGGTTTCAGCAAGAATACAATAAAATAATAATTTAATGACCGTTCAAATCAAAAACGTTTCTCATTGGTACAACAACAGTAAGGTATACTACACACATTATTTATACCCTCGGGGCTTTCCCGTTAACAGCGTTTATGAATTAATAACTATACTGAACATGTACATATCGTATTTTTATTGCAAAGCTTAATGTTTGCTTGGCAAATAATAGGTGTAAATACAGAGGAAAAGCCGTAAAAGAAAAAAAGGCAATGTAAAGGTTACCAGTATCGATCTAATTGATACATATTTATGTTAAAAGTGTTACAGTTAAACTTTTTTAAAGGAGAAAGAAATTTTTTTCACGTGTGTCAGCGGTAAAATTTTACAATCCGGTGATTTTAAATTCAAAATAAAAGAATTAAAACGCTATGGCAATTCAGCTCATTGCACTTTTGAAGCTAAATACACAAAAGTGAATTTCTGTAAAAAAAAATTGGCGAGAAAAATTCCCCAACATTAGCTAATGAATATTACATTCATGTATCTCTTCATAACGACTGTTGTATCTGCAACCTATTAGTTAAGCAAAACGCTCGTGGTAGGAGAAAAGCATTTTATTAAAGTAGACAGGAATTTTTTATTACTTCAGATTACTTTTTCGTTTTTCCGCCGTGTCCACAGCAACACACAAAAATTTGGCGATGCGATGGTGATGCGGTAACTGGTAACATCATCCTATTGCAGCAGGAGTGGCTAAAGCTATGATTTCCTAAGAAAACGGTGGCGTAATGTAGCGGCCGTAAGATAGCGGCAAGAAAAAGCGTCCGATCGTAGCGGTGGGTTTGAATGTAAAGTTAGAAAACGTACAAGATAAAGTCAGTGTGTTGAACGACCATGGACGAACTTGACGTTGCTTCACTGGGGTGTTTAGAAAATGAGTTATCTTTAGATTAAGAACCCGAAGGTCAAGTGAGGCCGACCTATTCAAAATGCGCCCAAAAAAGGTGCTTATAAAATTTTAATTCGTCGTCACCTGCAGTGTAGCAAAATTAAATTTAGAGAATATTTTCGGGTCACCTTAGTGTAGTTTAATTAACAAGATCAAACGAACTTACCAAGTGAAGTTCGATCTTGATTAGGCTATCATCTTGCACAACGACATCATTAGTGTATAAGTAGTACCCCCATTCTCTCCATAACACGCACGATATTTAAAGTAAGCAAATTCAAAACTCCCGCCACCAACCCTGTTGGTAGGCCTGCTTACTGGCGGTTCTGTCATTATTTTAAAGTCTTCGATGTCGCAACTTGGGAAGATCAGGGTTGCATCTTTTTGAAGATGCAAAGGGTGGGAGTGATGTCGTTGTGCAAGATGATAGCATAATCAAGATCGAACTTCACTTGGTAAGTTCGTTTGATCTTGTTAATTATGCCACTCATCTTGCACTTCGACATCATTAGTGTATAAGTAGATGTTTAAAGTACGTTGCGACTCGACTTTTATTTATTCCATTCTCAACTTAAAACTGGAATAAATATCGGTAAAGTTAACATAAAAATTAAAAATAAAGATGAAAATAAACTATGTAAGTGTCACCAATGACAAGGCTAACCTAATATAAACGTATATTAGGGATAATTTAAAACAACCTTAGCAAAAGAACCACTTCTATTTTACATAATAGAACGGTTATAATGCCGCACACAACGGATTTTTGGACCAACCTAAGAAAGTCCTTTCCTAAAGGCTGAGGATGTAGCGGCATTTGCCCAGAAAATAGAGGCGTCAACACCTGCTGTTTCCAAAACACCCTTTATGGCTCGACTAATTGTAGCGAAAGAGGCATTCTTTTGGAAAGTTGGAAAAAAGACGAAAACAAAACGTCTTATCTTCTCCGTTTGGTGAAGTGCAAGCTTCAATGTTAAAAAAACAGAGAGATATGTCTGCGTTCAATGAAATTGTGCGAAGGTGTGCTAAGGCAACACTGAGATCCAAACTTTATCCTACTTGGGACTTGATGACCTCAAGTGATAGATATGCTTAAAAAAAACGTTTAATCCTGTGATCCTCGCCTAATTTAGGAGTAAAAAGAAAGGCCAAAGCCGAATTGAAACTGTTAAGACTCCCGTACGAAAATCCGTCTTAAATTCGTATGTCAGAAAGGACAAAACATTGTCTACTGATTTCACAATTACGTTTAACGCTTTTTAACGATTTTTGCGCGTTGAACAAAGGACAATTACCATCCAATGGGTATTTGGGACCAAAGCGGAGTGAGATACAGAAGCAGGGAATCAGCAATTTTTCATAAGAAAGCACAACGGTGAAGAAAGGTCACCTTGTTCAGACAACGCTGCTAGGGCATACGAAAACATACACCGCAATCAGCAGGAAAAACTGCAAGTTGTAATTCTCCCTAAGAAGACGCAAATCAGACAAGGCTGCAAAGCAAATGAAAACGTACACCGCAATCAGCAGGGAAAGCAGCAATTTTGCAGCGCAATTCTCCATAAGAAGAAAGCGCAACGTGAAGAAAGGTCACCTCAGACAACGCTGCTAGGTCATACGAAAAACGTACACCGCAACCTATAGGAAAACCTGCAAGTTGCAACGCAATTCTCCATAAGAAGGCGCAATACAGACAACGCTGTAAAGGTATTCGAAAACGTACACCGCAACCAACAGGATATCCTGTTGCAACGCAATTCTCCACAAGAAGAAAGCGCAATTGCGTTCATTCAAGGTCAAGGAAGTCCGAAGATTCCGGAAGACGCTGCAACATACCTCTTTTCTAGGTGATGAAATTTCTGATCGAGTTCGCTGTTCTCTCTCGTTCCTGGAGACCCATTACGACTCGAACTGTGGCCACGATGTTTGCTGGGAAGGCATATGAAAACGCACACCGCAACCGACAGGATAACCTGCAAGTTGCAACGCAAATCTCCATAAGAAGAAAGCGCAATTGTGTTCTTTCTCAGTTTCTAGGCGATGAAATTTCTGATCGAGTTCGCTGTTCTCTCTGGCTCCTGGAGACGGACTGCAACTCGAACTGTGGCCACGATGTCTACTGGAAAGGTATACGCCAACGTACACCGCAACCAACAGGAATAACCTGCAGTTGCAACGCGATTCTCCATAAGAAGAAAGCGAAATTGTGTTCTTTCTGGGACGAGCCTGGAGTCAAGAAAGTCCGAAGAGTGTCGTCAAATTCCTGAAGACGCCGCAACATAACCTCATTTTCTGGGTGATGAAATTTCTGACCAAGTCCGCTGTGCTCTCTCGCTCCTGGGGACGGACTGCAACTCGAACTGTGGTCACGATGTCTTCTTTTACGATATTTTCCCATTGAATAACGTTTGTTGGCTAATTTCTTCAAACTCGGGAAAAAAACGTGAACGTGTTATGGCACGAAAATGAAGAATGACAGAACCGCCAGTACGCAGGCCTACCAACAGGGTTGGTGGCGGGAGTTTTGAATTTGCTTACTTTAAATATCGTGCGTGTTATGGAGAGAATGGGGGTACTACTTATACACTAATGATGTCGAAGTGCAAGATGAGTGGCATAATTACATTTTAAACTATATAAAAAAAAGACATTGTTGCAAAACCCTTTAGTTTTATAGCACCCTTATTTGACACTAGAATATACTTGATGTAATAAAGTAGTAAAAGTAAAAGTGCTTGTTATTATGATTTCAACTCATTTCTTTAATAGTAATAAGATTATTTTGTTAATTAAATAAATATTTGTTTCTCCAAAAGAATCTTTATGAAAAAAAATATAATTTATAATTGGGGAGTTTTGCACTTATTTAATAATTCAGGCTTCATTTCTAAGATATTACAGTTTGTACATCAAGTTGATACTTTTTTTTAGGATTGGTTTTATTAATTTTGGATAAATTTATGTACTTTTTGAATTGCTAAATGAATTTAATTAATTACTAAAGACCTCAAACTGATGAGAATATACGCATAGCATCTTAAATGCGGCAGAGATTCCACCACCGTAACGTCAAAAAACGTTGCAAGAAGAGTTGCCACCGTACAGGCCACCGCTACAAATATTGTACGGCCGCTATTTTACGTGACGTTGGTTGCTACCGTCTTCGAGGAAACCACGCCAATGCGTTTATACAGAATGAATTTTTGGCCGTCATATTACGGCCGCTACATTACGGCACCGTTCTCTTAGGAAACCATAGCTTAAAACAATTTAAAGAATGCTTGGAACACAACACGATGCATTTTACAGGATAAAGCTGAGATTAAATGCCACGGAAAATTCGCATATTAGAGTCCGTTTTCACTTCAACGCGCGGAATTTTCCTTATAAAACAAAAGTCTTTGTGGATTAGGTGAGAAGAAAATACAATATGTACCTAATATACATTAGAACACTGCACAGTTTGATTTCGATTTAATTAAAGTACATTTTTTATGTAGGTAAGCATATTAACTTATTATTAAATACTGCTTCCCTACAATAATAAATTTCGCTTCAGAGTTAATTATGACAAGAATTAAATACATCTAACTGAATATAACTAAAAACTGTTCGCTACGGCAATCCTAATAAATTTTGCTCTGCACCGTAAAGTTATAATTTATTATGCTACAAAACTAAGGATTGTAGTTTTTTTGGACTAGGTTCGCTGCCACACTCTAACTTACAATTTAATCTGTTACGACAAATATTGGCATGTATCCAAAAATGTGCAGGCAACTGGTCACAGGTGTCTTTCAGCGTGGGATTTTTGACATTGTTTACCAAAATAGAATTGGATTGAAATGTAATACAAATACGTAAGTTTAACTTCGTTTTAACTATATGTTCTTATGAAATTACCAATCTATAAGTTTCATTTTTTCAAAAATTATTACGCGTTTTCTGGGTCAAACGATAATAATTGTCATTCGAGTATGACAATATAAAAAATATTGCAAATGTATTAGGTAGTCTATTTTCACTCAATTATTTCATTTTTTTTTTCAAACTTATTTCGAAGTAACTACGAAGGGAACAATATGTTAACAAAACAAGGTATAATCATATCAAAATAGATAGGATAACACCAAAACGTTTGACAAAATATACAGTATGTCCCCGGATTAAATTCACAAGAGGAAAAATCCTGAAAAAATGATTGTCCAGTCTTTGACAATTTTGACAGGAGAAATTAAAATTGATTTAAATTGATTGATTGCAAATTGATTTGATTTTACAGCTGTTGGGCGCTTTTTATTATTGTTGTATTGTCGAGAGGGATTTCGTCAGTTTTACGGCCCGCTGAAATGTTCTTTCTACCTTACAGCCCATAGGTGCAAAATCAAATTTTCAACAACGTTAACCACGACATAAAGTGTCAATTTTGATAGCATAGTACATAAAATAAATGTTTGTGTTTGGGGGAGCCGTAACCGTTAAAAGTAGTCCGTTTAATTTCAATTATTAAATAAAATAGATTTACCTATACATTGTGTGGCTCGGCATTACAGTTAGGTTAAGTGTAAAGAAAACAACAATTGGAGAAGAATCTGGAGGGAAAAAAATTGAATCTAAAAAAACTGAATAAAAAAAGAGATAGAAATAATATATTATAGGTCAATCAAGGTTAATAAAATTCGACGGGAATAAATATCGAATTGAAAGGAAATTCAAAAAAGAATAAAAAGTAACGCCAAACAACTCAAGGAGTAACTAGAAAATAAAAATAAAGGTAATAAATAACATTAAAAAACAAATCAGAGAGAAAACAGAAAAAATAAAAAAATGAAAAACTAACAAGGAGAGATTATTTAGAAAATGCGAAGAAAATGTTTAGAAACTACAGTAAAAAAACAAAGTTAAAAAAAAATAAAAAATATGAACAGAATCTACAGTATGGCCCCGGATTGAGTTCACAAGAGGAAAAAAAAGGTATTTTTTATTTTACAAAACAATGACAAAGGAATAATATTTTTTGCTTAAATTAAAATAAATAAATCTTTAATTAAAAATTTAATATTATTAAGCTGTGTTCTTAAAATCGAAAAAAACAAAAAATAACGAAGAAGTTTTTAATTTTTAATTTTGCAAAAAATGTCAAAGGAATGAAATTTGTTCCATAACTTAACCAATTTCTACAATTTTATTAACCCATTACCTACTGGTTTTAGCACATAGTTCAATTCTAACTCGCAATTCTTTAAGACTGTTTCGAATTTTCTCAGTTATTGTTAAGGATGCAATTGCATTTATTTTCCAATTTTTTAATACTTACACATTATTGGGTAAATTTTCCTTTAATCTTTAACGCACTATTTAATATTGTGAATCCACGCCCTGCTATTATTTAAATACGATTACAAAGTATAATAAATAAAAATAATGAAAAAATAATTTTTAATAGTACAAACTACTAATTTTGAAATTTTAAAATTTTAATTGCAGATTTATCTGTTTTGAAATAAGCGAAAAATGTTACTTCGTTGTCATACTGTAGACCGACACTAAGTCGGGAAAGTTTAATGTAAACTTCGTTATTTCTATTCTTCGATTTTTGCTTCAATATTCTAATAAAAATAATTGAGCTTCACAAAATGTAAATCAGGCTCTAGCCGAAATGTGACAGCCATCATTTCATCCAATTTTCAACAACAAAAAATTAAAACTTCAACAAAAATAACTACAAAATTAACATACATATCAAATCAATAAAAAATAAAACGTACTAAAACAAACACAAGGTACATAAGAATTAACACAAAAATTGATATGAAGTTACATTAAGTGCATTAAAGTTACTTTACTGTCTCGTATTTCTGATAATATCGGCATTCAGACATTATTAAAACTCAACTTTTATGGCTTTCGTGTTGGTAAATTCATTTATTACGCTACCAATTTTTAACGAACTCAAAACTTGTGATGCAATTGATATTTATTCATAGCTCGTTTAGTCGCTGTTATTCGCAGGTAATTTAATGCAGATAACAACTCATTTTCAAAATTTGTTTGTAAAATTTCGAATGGCCGAGCAAAGCTATGCTATGCTATTTTATCAAAAAAATTCTGTTATACAGGTTGTCCCAGAACTCGTGACCCAGAAAAAGAATGCTTATGAAGGCAACAATTTTGAACCAAAATTTCGAAACAAAAATTTTCTAGCTCAAAAAATAATCCAGTTAAGACAAAAGACGGTAGCGAATCCATTACACTCTCGTTGCCTAGGAAATTTTACTCCATTCTAGAATAAGCTTCCGGGATTGGTTATCGATTTTTTATCCTTTCTCGAATACTATTAAACTTAAGCAATTTTTGTTCTGGAATTTACCAACTGTATTGCTGTCGGCCCCCTCCCTTGCTCTCTGGGTCATGAGACCTGGGACACCCTGTATATCACGTTCTTCACGGGTATCATCTAACAATTTGTAAATCCGAATACTTTTTGACCTAGCATGTCAAAGAAAACTTTGTTTTAACATCAAGCTCACCAACCAAAACTCTCAGTCTCAGTTAAAATTACACTAGCCGACATTTTGAAATTTTTGGTCTCTAACATTAACTGAATAAGCTATGCGCAGTCAAATAATGTTAATAGAGATCAGAAATGACAACCAAATTTTTTCATGACGTACAGTTTTTTTGTTATAGAACTTAACAAAATTGGATATGTATAAATAAAGTAATTTACTGTAATGGTAGAAAATCAGTTAAAAATTAAAAAAAAAGTTATTTTTTTCTAATTACAACAATTATTCAACATAAAAAACAAGAAACAAAAAATTTGAACATAGAAAAATTAATGTAGAGACTATTTTTTTTCTCTTATGAGGACTATTATCTTGTCTCTAGAGGCTCCAACAAAAATCTCCAAGCATTGCAGGATCCTATCTGCCTTGATAGTGCCTCTTCATAGCACCAATGTCTTGGTGGAAACGCTCTCTTTGTTCATCACTAACAGCTTCGAGGTTTTCTGGGAAAAAATCCAGCTGGGAATAGAGAAAGTAAACTTTTAGTGACATACGGCTTCCCAATTTTCTATAATTCTCCAATAAAGTTTCAATTAATGTTCTGTACTCTGGGTGCTTGTTATTCCCAAGAAATCGCGCTATAACGCTTTTTAATGAATTCCAGGCAGCTTGCTCTTGTTGGTTAAGTTTTTGGTCGAAAATTTCATCTTTAATCAGTTTCTTGATTTGCGGCCCAACAAAAATTCCTTCTCGATCTTTTGCGTCGCCGATTTTAGAGAATGGAATCGACAATTGCTTTGACATTACAATAATTGATCACGGCTTACTACGCAAAAAAATAATAATTGAAATAAAAATTTTAAAAATGAAAATAAAGCGAAATAAATTATACTATTTGAAAATTTACAAAAAAAAAAATCAAATTTTTAAAATGTGACGTGTTGGAAATATTTTATATTCATATTCGTAATTAGAATGCAATAAATGAATTATACCGCCAGGGTTTATTAATGTTAGAAAAATCATGTCGCCTAGTGTTATTAGAAAACATGATCGTTGCTTTGATCCAACATGAAAGTGATCAAATTATTTACCAAATTCGCATATTCGCTAATTTTTGTGTTCATATTTTGCATTTCTCTGTTTGAATTACTGATTCTGAATAAAATTTAATTGCAAATTACAAGTGAACATTTATCAAAGCCAAAGATTTTTGTTAGTGTTTCACAGTTTGATCTTTCTTGCGATTCTCTGCCTTGTTAAAAAAAACTTCAAAAATCTCTGAAATCTTAGACCGAGGTGGTCTAATTGCATCAATTCTCGCTGGCCAGCGAATATCACAAGATTAATAGTCCTTTAACAGGATTAATTAATCGGCTCCATCTTTATGATAAGCACGAACAAAATCGTACAGAAATGTTCAGTAGAGGACAATTTGACCATTTACAAAAAAAAAACATCAAATGAGAATGTGCTACATTGGTGCTTAAAATGGATACTGAGTTCAAAGTTTTGTATGTTTCTGTTGATCGTAACTAGCACTGGAAACAACAACGTAAATCGCTTTATAACCATCAACAAAACTAGGACCAGATCCAATCTGAACTCCCGAACAACTCTCACATTAACCATCACTTTAATAAAATTTAAAGAAACCTCTTTAAACCTTTTTTATACGAAGTTTAAAATGTAATTTTGCGCCATTATTTGTTACTGCATCAGAATTGACTTTTATCATTCTAATGTATAATTATTACCCTTCAAACACGTAAATGTCGATACAGAATAAAACACCCATATCAGAAACTACAAATCACCGCCAAACGTACGTCGCCGCTGTGACAAAACTTGGGCGAAGTTGACTGGGGAAAGTATTAAACAGAAGTTTAAGATCGTAAATCTTCTCTCAAAACAATTTTTCCTTATTTGTCTTTAATTGTTTCCTTCTCCCTAGTGCGATAAAAAAACAATATAAAATGGAGCTCTTAATCTAATACACTTTGTTTAACCGAAAGATTTGTTCATTTCAGTGTAACCGCGTACTTACTTTTACAATAAAAGTTACGAAGTTATGACTGGAAGATCATAAAAAAATGTATTAGTAGGAGAGATTTAAGAGGATGTGTAGCCGAGTTGTATTTATTGAATGTTACATATTTTTAAAGCTGAAGGAGCTATTTGTTTATGTTACGTGTTAATGACTTTGAACATGCGGTAGGTTTTTGATATCATCGACAACGATCAGTTCGAGTCACAAGCTTCAAGATGCGAGTCATTCTGTATTTAAAAAAAACATTGCAAAGAGCGGTTTTAATTAAGGATTTAATAAGATGTTTTAGAAACTTCGCATTTTTTTTCTACTTAATTCCTTTCAGGAGATCTAAATTGAGTTAAAATAACAAGTAAGAGTTGATTCTCGATATCAGGTGTTCAATTAAAAAGGATCAAGTTATCGTTGCTTTTTAGACAAAAGAAAACGTGGTAATAACGTAAACGCACGTCTGTATTTAGCTCAGACTATCGTATTTGACATTTGAGAGACAAATCCCTTTGAATTTTTAGTTAGTGTATTGTTAGGTCACTAATTCGGGTTTATTTTAAACCACTGCTTCCGTTGTTCACGCAGCGAATGACTTGATTTGACAAAAAAAGTAAGGTTATAGATGTTGTCGAACTACGTCAAATTCAATACAACCTGTAGTAGATACATGTCAATTTTGATTAATAAATGGCTCTACAAACAATTGAGTAAATACCTTCTGCACTAAAAAATAGCAAAAACATTTATTGCTGATGCTCCTATAAACTGAATTAAAACCTGCAACCCAAATGAATGGAGAATTTCTAGTTTTTTTAGATATTACAACTTTTAGTTTAACAACAAATTCCACCAAACTTTTTCTAAATTGTGACATTTCCTAAATTAGAACAAAAAGAAAGATCCGACTTTTTCCCAAAAAAAAAAAACTCAATGAGCTATATTTGGCAAGGTTACTACAAGGTGTTTATAAATGTTTCTAGCATCAAGGGTAGCTCTGGAATTCCTGCCGTGCACTATTTTGCCGCTTTGTTTTCATAGAGGATATAGCTATCTTGAAAATTATTTATAATGTTAGTTACGTCCATGACGTTTCAGTTACAGTTTTGTGTCCAAGTTTTTGATTTTCAGGTTTTAAACCACAATTAGAACCGTATATTTCTCAAAATTTACTTTGCTCCATGTTTGAGGTTAACTGAAAATGTCAGTTGAAAAATCGAAACCCACATTTGTAATGAGCGGCAAATTTCTTTGACATTTCATAGCCACCCTTGATGCTAGAAACATTTATAAACACCTTGTATAACTTGTAAGTAAAACCTTGGATTTTTTCGGCAAAAAAATTAGGGTTAAAGCTCCGCAATATCTAGCGGAGTACTCATTAATTTGTCAGAACAACTATCACTACTATCATGTTAAAACACTTGTCTTCTTTAAAATACACAAAAAACTTTAATGATTATAGTTAATTTTTAGTTGGCAAAATAAAATCTGACAGTTATTTTCATTGTTGGTGAAACATTGAGTTATAGTAATCATAATCAAATAATTTTCAGGCCATTAGAGCCCGCGATGAATTCATAACTACACGGGCTCCATCAGTTATGGTTTAAAGTAAACTACGTTATGAACAAATGCCTAAATGGTCGTAGATGAAAATTATTAAGGCTTGCAACCATCGTAATTTTGGCGTGACATGAATGAAATATGAGGCGTGCTTATTAACTGTGCCAAACTGCAGAATTATAAATAAAAGCAAAAGAAACAAATTTTAGATTAATTTTTTTTTGAGGATAAACCAAGAACTTCCAAAAAATATGTAGAGGAAAAAGTTGTTAATTGTGTCAGATTTTAAAGTTGTACCGCAAACAAAATATATTTTGGAATTTTTTATTTAGAAAACTAACCAAACATTTTCAAGAATTTACAATTTTTTAAAGCTTGTAACTCTCGTTATTTTAAGGCCACTGAAATAAAATTTCAAAAGAATTTATAGTTGTTTAATAACTCTTATCTTATATTAAAAGCAAGGTAGGGTGCCGACAGCAATACAGATGGTAAATTTTAACACAAAAATTGTCTAGGTTTAATAGTATTCAAGAAAAGATAAAAAATTAACAACTAATCCCAGAAGCTTATTCTACAGATGGAGTAAAATTTCCTAGGCAACGAGAGTGTAATGTTCACCTGACCAATGGACGATAGAATGTGTTCATAGTTACCGATTTTCAAATTCTGTTTAGCTTTCGGATCGGCTACCGTTTTTTGTCTTAACTCGATTATTTTTTGAGCTAGAAAATTTTTGTTTAGAAATTTTGGTTCAGAATTGTTGCCTCCATAAGCCTTTTTTGTCTGAATCACGAGTTCTGGGACAGCCTATAAAATACATCATTATTTACGTATTAATAATCGGTCAGACGTTTGACGACGGTATACAGAGTGTCCCAGAACTCGTAAACCAGAGAAAAAAGGCTTATAAAGGCAACAATTCTGAACCAAAATTTCAAAACAAACATTTTCTAGCTCAAAAACTAATCGAGTTAAGACAAAAAGACGGTAGCCAATCCTGAAGCTATACAGAATTTGAAAATCGGTAACTCTGGACACATACTCATCGTCCATTGGCTAGACCCTCGATGCCTAGGAAATTGGGATGGCCTTTTACTCCACCCCTAGAATAAACTTTTGAGATTGGTTGTCCATTTTTGATCCTTTCTCGAAAACCTTAATCAATTAACCTTAATCAATTTTTGTTTTAAAATTTACCATCTGTATTGCTGTCGGCACCCTGGCTTGCACTCTGGGTCATGAGTTCTGGGACACCCTGTATAATCGTTTTGGTGTTTCGCTAGGTTCTTTCTAGACAAAAACCAAGTATTCAACTTCCTGTTTCGATAATTGCGTTGCTTGCAACACTTAAAAAACCTCATTTCAAGAGTTTTGCAAGCGACGGAATTATGGAAAAAGGTAAGTTGGTATACTGTCAATTTTGTATAATCGTAACGAAAACCACTCGAGCATTATAAAATTATTAGGGGAGAGGGGGGCATAGTGGGGAGCTTAACAATCAATTAGCCACGCATCTTTAAATAATAGAAATTAACAATTTTTTTTACTAAATATCATAAACTAGTGTATTGCGGATGATTTTTGTTGAAAACAATAAAAAACTTACGACATGTGAGCATTATTTTGAAAAATGGAATTTGCCCCGCTTTGCCCCGCACCTATGGGTAAAGTGGGGTACCCTATGAGGAAATCAAATTTTTTAATAACTGTGTACCTACTTAGAAAAAGTAACATTTTAAAATTACTGAGGCATCAATGCATATTGCATATAAATGAGCAAGTTCATCATATTTAGCCACTACATTTGTATTACTAGATTTGAAAAAAACTTGCTCCCTAACTTCGCGAATTTTTTAACGAAAACTCTGAATTTCACATTTTGTTTTATAAAACATCTAGGTTTTCACACTTTGTTTTATAAAACACACATAGTTAACTGTCAATTGACAACCAAGCAAAACTCGCCATTCGACTTTTTTCACGACGTTTGATTTGAGCAGCAGGAGTGTTACCCCGCTATGCCCCGGTACCCCACTATGCCCCCCTCTCCCCTATAAAATAATCGAAAATACCAACCTTTTAACTCGACAATAATCAGATTGTTCGTCTCGTTAATCGGTTAGTATTTTCGATTATTTAGTATGCTCCCGTGATATTGTATGGCGGTTTCTCGTCCTCTAATCACTTATAATAACTTGTAGTAACGCTCTAGCGTGGCCCAAATCCGCGCATATTTCTAAGGAAAAAAAATCAAAAAAATAAAGCAATTCAAATATACCGCCACATTCTTGCCAACCCTGGCACAACTATATCTCTAGGCGGCAGCCATACTTCATTACGTTTTGCGCGCCCAAACCGCAAGTGTGTTTGTCACCATATTCAGGTATTAATTCATTTTTTTGTAGCTTTAGAAGCAAAAATGGACAAACATAAACAGCATAGAGTCACCTCCGACTCAGAGGATGAGCATGTTTCCCGCAGGAATTTTGCAAAGCGCTTGAAAACCCGGGAATTGAGGTTAGATGAACGGGGCTATCCAGAACCTCTACATCCTGGGATTTAGGGGGTTCGCGTGGCGATCCCAGTCACATACGGGTAAAGCTCTTGCCGAGTACAAACCCCAGAACCCCGCACTATCCACGTGGCAAACCTCTTTCACCCCAAATTCGTGGATAGTGTTAAAGTGGCATCAATTAACTTCAGTTTCTCAAGACTGGAAATAAAACTGTCGAGTTGCTGGGGCCGGAAATCCTGAACACTCTTGAAGAGGACCCATCACGTCCCCAGCTTTAAGAATTTCAACTGCATCAATCTTCAGTAAAACGGGTCCTATGGTCCTAGGGAGACAATTATGTCCAAAATAGCCACTTCAACAAATTGCTCAGTCCTCAAAGCCCCGTAAGTTGGTTCAGAACGTCCTGCTGTCATCTGCCACCAACTTATTGCTGTCATCCGCTAACAAACTACAAACTAGGATTTGACTTTTGCAGGTTACGTAAAATGTATTTTATTCAACAGATGTACAAGTCAAAGTAAACAATACAGACAAAGATGTATTACATACTGTTGAAAGCGCCGCTTTAGGCTTATGCCTCTTCAGCGTCGTTGTAGCTGTCCCTTCCATCAAACCAAGTTTTTTGTTCAGGTCTATGAGAACGTATCAAAGTGGCCAAGAGTATCTGGAGCTAGCACGCCAAACGTTCAGGGTGTCTCTCAACCAAGGTTTCCAGCTAGGTTTGTTCAAAGAAAAGGGGGGGAGTAAGCGAACCTAAGGAGACGGCCATGGGCATCGTTAAACCGGAGAGCCTCGTCGTATTGAACGAGAGAGTCGCGGTACAAGACGGAAATATACCGTAGGTATATTCGTTGTAGGTGCCACAGCACTCTTCAGAAATGGAAACAAATTACCAATCACTTGGTAATCTCTGATGGATTGAGGGTTAAAAATTCCCTTTCTTAAAACTCCATAACAATCTGGTTCTTCAATCACTAGTCTCTCCAACAAAACACATAGGAATTTCAAGGCCATTGACGATTTAATTCGCAAGGGGGCAATCTGATTATGGAACCTCACCCCAAACTACCACTTCCTAGAAAAAAAGCCCTGTGACAGTAATCGGTTCATACTGAACCCAAGAGAGCTGATAAACATTGTTGATTCTCTTCATTTAAAATGGAGGACTATCGTACCGAATCAAGTCCATGAAGCGAAGTAATTTTATGGCAAAATTAACCTATTTTGTTGTTTCCGTTCGTAGTGGACACCGAAAGTATCTTTCAGATTTTGGTTTCAGGATATACTGTATGAATTTGGCTGGTTGATTTTGAGCTGAACTCAGCTCTACTGGTTTTTTACTAAAATAATGAAACTCGTTGCAACTTGGCTAGGAAACAAAGGCATCCTCAGTACCATCTATTTAGATGTTACCCCGATAGGATACTTGGAGATACTCCCACACAGTGTTCATCCGATCCGATACTAACAACAACTCTATTAGAGGAACTTGGTTTCATTACAAACAGAGACAAAAGTAATCTACTTCTCTTCCAAGACAAATTTTTAGGTCGTCGTTTTTGATACTATCAACGTCCTCTATTTATTTATTTTATTTATCTAGTTTATTCTTTTACTTGACGACAAGAAAACTAAAACCTCCAAGAAGATTTGATGTTTTCAACGACACTTCACGTGTACCGTTGGGACATTTATTTATTGGTTAGCATTTTTGGTATCAGCATATCCAGCAGTAAAATACGGTTAGCTCTATGTGCAAATTTTTTAAGGGGATTTTACTTATTTTTCACCAAGTCCTCAGAAAATATAACTCCAATATGTTGATTGCTAAAGCAGTTCACAGGATCTTGAAGGGTGGCACTCGAATATTGCAAAAGCATATAATTCAATACGAAATGAATCATTGGAAATTGAAAGTACGATGCATCCAGCTCAGGTCGGGCACTATGGCTGGTGGAGTTCTATGTTAAAAAGTACGATCTCTTTCGTATATTGTATTGAGAAAAGACTGCTTACAATGTGTTTTATTTCTACTGACAGCTAGGGTGACGACGCAGTGACCAAACTGTTCGTACCGACTGCTGGTTACAGAATCTGGTTTTTACGAGTTTGCAGGTATAAACTGAGGATATATGAATGGGTTTTTTGATGTCTTGTGAAATTTCCACAGTTAGGAACTCCAAAATAGAAACAAAAATGTCGCTGAGGCTCAGCAATGAACCAAAAACCCTTTACAATAATGATCTTGAACTTTTGATAGTTATTTAGGTACCAAGTGCTTCGTCAAAGTTTACGAAGCTGTAATAAGGTAATGTTTTTCATTGAGAAAGGACAACACAACAGTCTTCTCTTACATAAATTGAATGGGAATTCACAACTTTTCAGGCTAACAAGAAGGATTGGCAATTTTGCGGGCATAGGAAGATGGTTGGATGCTTTATACATTTCTTCTAACGAAATGTTTTCGCTGATCGCGATCCTTGAATGATCTCGATGGAAACCAAATTATTCAATTTTTAATCAGATTGTACAGGTTTTTGGATCAGTTTGTGTTCAATTTGAAATAACAATATGATACATATTTTTCGTGGCTAAGAGATTTAAATTCCTTAGCGATAGATGCATTTATTTACAGTAACTTGGACAAATTTTTTCTTACCCTAAATAGATCTTTAATGACCAAGCTGAAGGCATATTAGTGGTTCCCAACTGACCGTTACAAGCATGGTTCTGATGCTATTAGGAAACCTTGTTTTTTAGTATCGATTACAGATCAACACACACAATTGGTGGTAGGACTATTGTGAAAAGAAGAAGGAGAATGAAGTCATGCTTGTCTTTCCTACAAAATGTTTTTATTCCCAAAACAATAGTTACGAGGTCACAGATCAGCACGTTGCTTTGTTTGGTTATACCAGATTGTCTGTCATTATCCCCTCTTAATAATATATGTACCTAAAGGATCTGTAAGTTGAGAACAGGAAAGTTCAAATATGAAGACGTATGGATGCAGCTTTTCTCCAGTGCTTCAATATATCTTATTTTTGGTTTTAATTCTAAAATCTTAAATTGTTTCATTAATTTGTCCTACAAGCGAGGTAAACACTGACTTTTGGGTACTGCCCATCGGGTGCAAATTTTTTGTTACCAAAATGGAGAGGATAAAATCAAGATTTTAAATGCATTAAACACTAGCTCGCAAGCGGATATTCACCCCTGTTGCAGCTTCTCTTTTTTTTAAGAAGATGAAAACTTACTCGTAACGTCCATTTTACTACGTTACAAGATTTCATTCATGGAGGTATTGAATATTCATTCTTAGGTACCCAGATAAACCTCAGGAAGGCAACTAGTCAAAACATCAGTAGATGGATCAAGAGTACTCTTTCTCTGCAGCTGGTATTGATACTGAGAAATATTCTCATTTTGCAAGACATCCATCTAACTTAGTTGTTAAAAGTCAGGGAATATTTCCATAGATGCAATTTGGAAGACCGCTGGTTAGGCAGAACAATCCTTGTCCTTCGAAGGGTTTTATAATTGACCTGTACAAGGTACATACCACCTTTGGAAGGAGCATAATTAATATAGGGTAGCATCACTAATTTTTTAGTAAATCCTTTAATCGTATTCATGTATTCTTCCACACATCACTAAATAGTTTTATTTTTTGATGATTGTCTAAGGGAAAAATCGCAACGCAGCTTTAAACATCTACAAGTTATTATAAGTGATTAGAGGACGAGAAACCGCCATACAATTATTTAATCAAATGAATTTAATGAAATTCGATTATAATTGTATAAGGTTTCTCGTCCGAATAATCACTTCCCTCCCATCCCAACATATCTGCCCCAATTGGAGACGTTGCAATTTTATCTAAATAGGGCTTTTTGCTTTAAACATAATGAAGTATGGCTGCCGCCTAGAGATATAGTTGTGCCAGGGTTGGCAAGAATGTGGCGGTATATTTGAATTGCTTTATTTTTTTGATTTTTTTTCCTTAGAAATATGCGCGGATTTGGGCCACGCTAGAGCGTTACTACAAGTTATTATAAGTGATTATTCGGACGAGAAACCTTATACAATTATAATCTAATTTCATTAAATTCATTTGATTAAATAATTATAACTGATAATTTTAACCTCACATCAATGTAATATGGAGGTTACTTTAGTCATACTTGCTCATTAGCGGGGCCAAAATGCAAAGTTTATGAGACAAAAGAAGCAAATTTTGGAATTTTCAGTTCTGAGAATGAATCAAAAGATCAAAATTCAATTTAAAAGGTCTATAAGGTAATTTACCAGGATAAGATTTTCGATCATTTCTGGACCATTTTTTTAACTTTTAGAATGATTTATAATAATATACTCATATTGTTAATTGGTTTCACAGTAATATGATTTAATAATAATTTTCATTACTTGTTTTGGAACCGCAATTCTAGAGTACAAATTGAGAAATAGCCAAATTTTATTAATCAAACTTAACTTATCGTCCCCAATTGTCAGAATGATAATAATTTTATTAATTTAGTGTTACTCGTATTGATTTTTCATTTACTACATAGATACAAAATATTTCGCACACGAACCAATTATGTCAATCTAGCTGAATACAGAAAATGCAATAGACCTCATAATACTGCTAATCACATTAAAGTATTAAGTTTGCCTAATATCTCGTAGTGCTTTCCAGTGTCATTGCGTAATGTAATTTTCAAGAGTGGTTACGTATGATTTATTATTTTTCATTTTCAATTACGCACGAACTTTTGATGTAAGAGCACTATCTTTATATCACCAAATTACTTGATGCCGTGGTGCATCCAATATTCCGGAATGCTCCTGCATGTTTATACTGTCCATGTAATAATTAGACGCATATTGATATACAGAGTGATTTTGAAATAGAGGCGGAATAAAAATCTATTACAACTTCATGTAAATAAAGGAATTTGGCAGGTTTTGTTTTTTAAATTGCTGTCTCAATTTTAAGAAAAAAATAAAAAAAATTGAAACAACTGTCACATTTGACATGTCAGAGGCGGCACAAATGTACTTGAAACTGAATATTTATTTAAATTAACTAACTATTTAAATTGTCCTTTGTTCCGATCTAGAGCAACATACAGGGTATTAGGTAACATTACGGCCATAGAAAAAAGGGTGATGGAGGCAGCCGTGAAAAGTAATGTTTCGAAGTTTTTTTCGGGTTTTCTTGAACCGTTTAATAGCCGAAAGGAAGGCTTTGAATCAGGGAACAATTTGCATAAGGTTACAAAAATTTGAATCAGAGTTACTGAGAGGAAATTTTTTGTCTGATGTCAAACTGACAGTTCTTATTTTTTATCAGTGGCGTTCCATTTGTTATAACTGTATAAAAGTTGATCAAACACCCAAAATGCCAGCTTTCACAAATGAAGAATATGCTAAAACGCTCGGGCAGAGGTTGGACGTTACAGAGAGTTATTTCCTGAAAGACGAATACCTCATCGAAGTGTTTTCGCTCAAGTTGATCGAAGATTACGAGAATTCGGACGCTTTGAAGCTAACTAGTGAGATGGTGGGCGTAATCCAGACGAAAACGCAGAAGAAAGGGACGAACAAATTTTGGATTTGGTAAATGAAGATCAAAATTTAAGCGTTCGTGTAATTGCTCGTGATGTTGGTACGTCATCGTGGACCGTCTGGAACCCTATTACGTCGAGAAAACTTACACCCATTTTATTACATTCGAGTTCAAGCTCTTCAACCAGAAGACCATGAGCGTAGGAGGAATTTTTGCAGATGGCTCTTGCAAAGACATGCAGAAAACGACAATTTCAGTGAGAACATAATGTTTACTGATGAGTCTAATTTTTCTAGAAATGGTGTAGTCAACCTTAGAAATTTGCACTACTGGTCTTTGGACAATCAATTTTTGACCTTACTTAGGCACAATCACCACCCATTTTCTGTCAATGTTTGGACAGGGATTTACAGAAACCAAATTGTTGGACATTTCGTTTACCAAATAGGTTAAATAATAACCGATATTTAAACTTTCTTCGGACGGATGTTGAACTTTTTTGCCCTTTGCCCTTGGCAATCAGAAATAAATTATGGTATATGCAAGACGGTGCCCCTCCGCATTTTCACCATGATGTTTTCAACTACTTAAATAATGAACATCACCAGCAATGGATTGGAAGAGCAGAATCCACCTAGGTCTCCAGACCTAAATCGTTTAGATTTTTATTTAAGGGGACACATAAAAACGTTATTATATCCTACACGAGCGGAAAATGCAGAGGCTCTTTGGGCAAGAATTGTGGACATCACAAATCAAGTTCGTCAAAACTAAATTGTGTTGGGTACAATAAAGTAGTGTAGTGTTGCTTTATTGTACGTTTTTTGAATAAAATTGCGTTTTTTTTTTCATTTTTATTGACGCCACTGATTTAAAACTTCAAATGTGACGGGAAAGTGACAAATTATTCGTTTGGTCCAAAAACTACTTGGATTTCTGTAAAATTGAAAAATTATTTGAAGCCATTCTATTGGCAAACTTTAAAGCCTTCTGGCTTTTTGACTAAAACGAAAAAAATAAAATTAATTGCGGATTCCGAGACAGTTTGCCTTCCTTAATTACCCATTAGTCTATGGCCGTAACGTTACCTAACACCCTGTATAAACGCTGCAGCAAGGAATGATTTACTGTAATCTCAAGACCATTTCGAAACTGTTCAGCACATGTTGACAAATACCTGACAGCGTACGCCTATGTCACAAAATATCAGGAGTGACATGGGTGACATTTTGTTCCACGAAATGACTTGATTTCTTAAATTTTTCAAATATCCAAACTGTGACGGGATTAGTTACTTTCAAGTCCAGCCACTGCTTTCAAGAATTGAATTGAAGAAAAATAATTCGAGATTTCAATTACTACCAGTTTCTAACATTTCTGTTTCAGTTTGCTGCTTTACATACCAAACACTCTGTATATCGGGTGTTCATTTAAAAACGCAAGTAATATTGTTGCCCAGATGTATTTATTATAAAAACCATGTAGTTTTTTTTTGAAACACCCGATACATATAGAAAAAGATTTCATTATAATTCCCAACAGTTCAAACAATTTTCAAGTTCCTGCACTAGTATTAATTAGAAGTAAACTATACTTTACACGCTCCCTCCTGATTCTCTTTACAATTGTAATTAAAACCCTTTGTTACGAGTGCTCTAGTCTGCTAGATTGCGGAAAACGTGGCAGGTGTTAAGCCGAAACAAAATCAATGGAGCTGAAACACGTGAAAATTACGATTCATTTTTGTTTATGGCAACAATAATCGTAATCTTTTTATGTGCTCATACCTAATATGGAATGTTTTATTTTCACATCAACCTATGAAGTTTAAAGAGCTATAAAATTGGTTGACTTTCGCAATGGGGTGAAAGGGTCTTGTTGGAAAACTGGTCAATTCTTTGACCTCATGATGGATGAAAATGCGGTTCTTTTTCAAATTTGTTTAAATTGCGGAAATGACTGTCTACTTTTCTGCAAAAGTAATCAATCAGGAAAACTTCTACTTTCTAGGCGTAAACTCAAACGTTTCGAAGCTGGAATTAATCTTCACCTGTAACATTATAATTTGACATTGACCGACAAGCTCAACGGTAATTTGAAGGCATTCAAACTTGTTGGATTTCGTAGATATTGTTAATTGTTGTTGCAAATTGGCGTGGAATTGTGCAAAATTCGATAATTGGATAATAATAATTTAGGCAATAAATCCAACTTACCAATTACCAAAACCAACCAATAAATCATTATAATTAAATCCGTACAATAAATCAACTAATTATAGTAATTAGAGCTGTTCTTTTATTATTTTTAAGATAAATGTTTATTCACTTTTTATTTATAAAATACAGGTTTTTCGTTACTGAAATAACTGAGCTCAATTTTATGTAAACATTTACAGGAGCGAAAAATTAAAATTTTAGTGTTAGTAATACTGGTCTTTCCTGTTGATTTTTAAATGTTTGCTTTTTTGCAGTAACCGTTATTTGTATTTAATGCTTATTTAATGACTTTTTTATAGTACAGCGGTTACTAGAAACCGTCTATTAATCAGAACCTATATTTTCTTACTTACTAATAATTATTATCGAAGAGAAATACGAACGGTCCATGAAAAACACTTTTTTACTTTTTTAAATAAAGGAAAGGGCCCGTACATCACAGATTCTCTTAGTGAATTTACAAAAAACAATTAAATAAACACATAAAATTCTAAATTAGAGCTATTTAAATTCATTACAATTCAATCATAAACGTTACATTTTAAAGTTCACCGATTACAATCACAATGTGTGCTACCAAAATTATGTTGCTAAGTAATTAAGAATGTATATTTAAAAAATACTTAATAAAACGTTTGTTATTAGAGTACTTATTAGTAAACTTTAAATTGCTCTAATTTAAAATCTAGTGAGTTAATTTTTTTTTGCAAAGTCGCTCTCCAATGCATAATATCGTCGGATTATGTCGTTAAGTTGCTAAGTTGTTAAGTCCATTTTTTGAACGGAGGTCGAGAACTAATTATTTTTCTCATATTTCTATTCAAATCTAAGATTTGAAAATTTGGGTAATAAAAATAGAATGTTTCTTGATTCTGAAATGATAACATATTAAAGAATCCAATGATGTATTTTTCTACTTTCCTTTTTATAAAAATGAAAATGCATTTTGTTCAAAAATGGACTTAGCAACTTAACACCTTAAGTCGACGATATGTGGTTAACAGGTCCTTTCCGAGTTTTGGGACACTTGTGTTTGTTTACTGTTCATTATACTCGAAAAGTCGCGCACTACGTTGGAAGAGAGTAAAGTGGGAACTCCTCAAGAATCCGAAAGAAATGTTTAAATAAATTCCACACTCTCTGTTTTCGCAGTAAAACAAATACAAAATGAGGAGAATAGGCAACACTGCTCAACTGTGTATCAAATAACTCAAATTTCTCGGATTCAAAGCCACGTAACGTTGTTGCACTATTGCTGTTGCTGTGGATTAGTTCGTGAAAGAATAATGTAACTATGTATGGTTTCATGTGAACGATGCCACATTGAAAAACATTGTTAAATCAAAAATTTTGTTTACTTTTCACCTTTCAGAATATGTTTATAACAGTTTTTTGATTTTTTTACATCATGTCTCTTCACACAATATGTTTTCTATCAAAAATGCATTAATGTGAAATTATTGCACAAAAATTTTTAACTTTAAAATTACATTTTTACCCTTCAATCGTCATATCTTAAAATCTTCTTAAAAAATAAAAGATATAGATTCTTTTTAACATTTTTCTTGTTGCCTGTAACTTATAGGAGTAAAGAAAATTTATTGGATCAATTCTTGGTGTTGACAAAAATTATCAAAAATACAATTTATTCCCAAACACCAAATTTTGTCAAAAAATGCTGACGCGCGTTTCGATAGCAATGCTATCAGCATCAGAGCGATGATTAAACTGTTTAAACAGTTTAAGCGATGATTAAATGATTTAATTAATTTAATTTTAATTGCTATCGAAACGCGCGTCAGCATTTTTTGACAAAATTTGGTGTTTGAGAATAAATTGTAATTTTGATAATTATAGGAGTAACATACAGGGTGATTTTTAAAAAACGGCAGGCGTTGTAGAATTTTTATTTATGAACCGATTTCAAAAATAAAAAAAACAAATTAAATGGTTTTTAATTTACTATAAACTGATAATTTTAGAATTTTTCTAAATGTCTTAGTATCTTTTGGGCGATATTCAACTTTCTTATTTTAAATTGGCACCCATTTTTTTTTTCAAAATTTGGAAGTTATTAACTTTCTTGATTCAGAAATGTGTAGTATGTTCTACTTTTACAAAAAATATTTTTAAAAAAATTATCAAAACTTAAAAAATTTAGGCAATAAAAGTTAATAACATCTAGGTGCGTGCTGTCAAATAACACAATACCATTATTGTAATGTCAAAAAGCAGCAAATAACAGAAAGGATTGACAATCTTTTTTGAAATTAGTGATAACAAAAGACAATAATAATTACAAATCAGAAAAAACATCTACCTAATTTAATTAAAATACTGTTGAAACGCCATCCCGTTTTTTTCATTGCCACAATTGACACCATGCACTTAGATTTTATTAACTTTTATTGCCTATTTTTTTCAATTTTAATATTTTTTTTTAAAATATTTTTTTGTAAAAGTCGAACATATTACACATTTCTGAATCAAGAAAATTAATATCTTCCAAATTATGCAAAAAAAAATGAGGGTGCCAATTTAAAATAAGAAAATTGAATATCGTCCAAAAGATACTAAGACATTTAGAAAAAATCAAAATTCATCAGTTTATAGTAAATTAAAAACCATCTAGTTTGTTTTTTTAATTTTTGTCACCCTGTATAACATACAACGATATGCAGTAGTGCGCGATTTTCATGACAGCCTAAACCTAGAAAAATTGAAATAAAAAATTAAGAGCTTGTTTACACAATAATTTAATTGAAATTAAGTTAATCCAGCCACTTATTTGGCGATTCCTATGGGAAAATAATCACATGTCGTTTTATCATGATGTTAAATATCACTAGGAACAAAATACAAAAAAAAATGCCTCTACGACTAATTTTGATGAATTTCTATTAATTCAAGTGCCCAGAATTTTATTTATTTATATATTTTATTTATGCTACATTTTAAAACAAATATAGGAAAGTCCGGAAAGTCGCGCATCACTGTGAACTGTATGTTAAAATGTTAAAAAAAATTCATGTCTTCAATTTTTCGAAGTATGATGGATTGAAGAGGCAAAGTTTGATTCGAAAATTAACAATTTCTGGGCAATAATTTTACGTTCAAATGAATTTGTTACATAAAGGACATTTTGCGCAAAGGCATGGTACAAAGAAAATCGGAAAAATCTTGTAAGAAATGCCTGAAAACTGTTATCAAGATTTTTGAATCAACAATCTCGATCAGTGTGGCATCGTTCACATGAAGCCATAGTTACATTACTCGTTCATGAGCCGACCTGACTAACGCCAACAATACAACAGCAACGTTACTATGGCTTTAAATTCTGAAAATTTAAATTATGGAGGAAACAGTTTAGCAATGTTGCTATTTTCCTAATTTTCTTTTAGTCCTCCCGCAAAAACAGAGTCTGGAATTTTTTAACATTTTTTTGGTACTCTGGGGGACCACGCAATTACCCCCTTTCAAGGTGGTGCGCCACTTTCCGGACACCCTGTATTACAATGAAAAAATCATAAGTGTCGCGGGAGGCACTATCTGCTAAAAAATATTAAATATAAAGTATAGTCATGAGACACCTCTTTTGAGAGAGAATTTAATTCTGTATTTAATGGTCAAACTTTTCATAAATTTTAAATTTGTATACAGGGTGTTCTTGAAAAAATATAACAATAGATTTTTTTTTCAAAATATGGTTTAAACGGTCACATAAGACATGTCCTAGAACAATGATCATAAATTTACAATAAAAAAAGTTATAACATGTGATAATATCGCTTTGTTTCACACTGTAACTAAAAAAATTGACGTGCAGGGTTTGATCCACTTGTAAAAATATTGATAGAAAGACTATTAACTAAAAATACTAAAAATAATAAAACTAGTTTCAATCTTGGAGGCAAACCTGTGTTCCCTAGTGTATTTAATCGAAATTAAAGATTTAATTTTACTTCTGTAAACCGACCCTAACAATAAGTTAATAAGTTAACGAAATAATCAGTGGTCATTTTTTTTATTTATTTAGTATGTAGGTACTCAAACTCTGATAATACAGGAAAATTAATTATAATTTAAAAGAAATTAAAATGAATGTGAAAATTTGAAAAAAAGAAAAAAATTTCGACTGTCAAAAATTTAAAATAACTGGATCGAACCCTGTCATTAATTTCGTCCATTTGAGCACAAAAATTAATTCTTAAAACACTTTATTCAATTTCAATTCGTGCGCAATGTCTAATTAAACCTCAAAATATGACACTGTAAAACTGTTCACTATTTAAGGTCAATGGTAAATTGTGCCTATAAAATCAAGTCTTTTGTTTTTTAGAGCGCACTAGAATCTTTTAAAGAAACATTGTACTTACAGGCTGCCAAAAATTAAGCACGGTCTTTGCAGCCTTAGGGAATCGAATTGACTACTTTTCATTTTTTTCTAACACCTTTTACCTACTCATTTGGAACACCACTGATGAAAATATTCACCTAAAACAACAAACCTTGGATTGTTGCTAAGCAATTAAAATGATAATATTTAATCCAGTGAAGGACTGGAAATTTTAACCAAATCGTCGTCTAAGCGGAAACATCCGCAAACTCAGATGTGAAAATATATTGTTACTTCTTTTTTTCAGATAATTTTTTCGCTGGAACTTTACTAATGGGAATTATTTTTTGTAATTTTGAATAGATCTAAGCTTAAGCCAAGATTTGATACCAATTAATCATTGAAAAAAAGTACTTACACTGTCAAAAAACAGTTTTTTTGCACTCCCATATGACTTTGTAAAAATTGAGATTGCAGTATTTGCCGCTTATTGTTAGTTTTAGGAATTTTGGAATTTTAAATGTTATCTGAATCGAATTCTAAGCTCATGTACCTAATTTTAACTCAAAATTTTATTTTACGATCGATGTGTATACAGATGACCCAGAACTCATGACCCATAGAGCAAAGGAGGGTGCCGACTGCAATATCGATGGTAAATTTCTAAACAGAAATTGATTAAGCTTAATAGTATTCGAGAAAGGATAAAAATTTAACAACCAATCCTGGAAGCTTATTCTAGAAATGGAGTTAAATAACCTAGGCAACAAAAGTGTAATGTTCATCTGACCAAGTAATGGTAGTATGTGTCCAGTCTTCACCAATTGCTGTCTTTTGTTTGGTGGTGTATTTCAAAAAACCCTGTATAAGGTTTAAAATAAGCAAGCTGACTACTACTTCCGGTAGAACCGGAAATGTCACAAAAATATGAATATCTTCATTTGATTCGTCTTATTTGCTTACGATTAATGTAGAATAAGTCCATTGTGGGAACAGCCTGTATGAAACTACCTAAACTAACCTAAAAATGAATTGAAACTGTGGAACTTTCATATGGGTCGTAGGAAACGACATTTAGAATAAGTAAGAAATGGACTATTGTCGAGGCTGATTGTTTGTTTCAGAAGAAGGGTCGTAGAAAAAATTATGTACATAACTTGTCAGAAAGTGACTTTCTTGCCTTGTGTATTTACATTAACATTCGTCCAAAATTTGGCACTTACCGCATTTATTATGTATATAACTCTTTCAGTATTGGCAACTTTCGCTAAAAGGTAGTGCGAAATGTCGTGTTTTAACCATTTCATTGCATTGGTGCACTAATTACAACTGTCCAATTAGCACAAGTATTTGCGTGTTTAGGTGTGGCAAATGTTCGATTTTGAAAAAGTTAACATTTAATAATAATTGTCAAGTCGGCTAACTGAAATTAAAATTTAGTCTGTAGGGTTTCAGTTGTAATTAAGCTGAATCCGATCTTTGGTTGAGTTGGGTTCACCATAACCTCATTAAGTTCATCAAGAAACCATTAAACACGCTGTTCTAATTGACAGATAATAACTCGTTAATAAATTTGTAATATCCCAAACTCCCTCGTAAACAAATTCAGCACACCTGAAATGAAAACTCACCGAGTTCATACTCTGTTTCCTGATCCTCGGCTATGGTTTCCATGGTTCCATGATCGTGATTGCATCACTGGCACTACCGTTTCGCTCCAAATTTCATTTCGGCATTTTGACCAGTGGGAAGGGAAGCTTTTAAATCCGAAGAACAAAAGTCACCCTCACAACATTCACTATTACAGGCCATGGCGTACACAAAATTGATGGTCGTCAACTACACGGCGTCCTTAACACTCGAATACCTGCGACGCCTCTGTCAATTCGCGTCGATCATCGTCTAACTGTGCAACAACGAAAAGCTTTTCTGCCAAATCCGCAGTTATTCGTCGCCTGGAACAGGGAATGGACGAGCGCACATGTCGGCGTTCCTTCACTGATATCGACAAAGAGGGTCGGTTATAAATAACCAAAAAAACATTGATTCCGAGAAACGACTAAATTATTTAATGGTACATTTGAACAATTCACACGCAATGTCGCGAACTCCCCGTTTCATACGGTACTGACGTAGGGTCCAATTACGATGACCCCTTATTAAAATAAATTTATTGACGTAATCGACACCGACGTAACTTAAATGCATAAATTACACACCGAAAAAATGGGAAAACATCACCGTGATCAGTCGCTCACTCCCAGATGGTAGCTTACTTTTTTTAATTAATCCGAACGTCAAACGATCGATTCTTGATGGCATTAAATTTTCACGCCGGACGAGAATTGTTTCAGAGATTTTATCGAAACACAGTAATTGCGAGTTCTACTTTCTTCAGCGAAAAGTGCGCGCATGCAGACAACACGTGTCAAAATTGTCGTCAGGTCGTCACAAAAACACTCATGAATATTACATTGAATTATTGTAATGATATGTTGTATTTTCTGCTTGTGATTTGTTTTAATTTGAATGGATTAACCCTGGTTGACTTGCTGTTTTATGCTCCAGATAAAATCACACAAGTTTATAAGGTTTCACGTTTTTTATATTTATCATTATTTTAAATATATGTGTTGTGGTTCATTATCAATTAAAATGTCCCTGTGATCATCACTGGTTAGCTGATTCTATTTTCATAAAATAATTTATGAGCAGTAAAACACTGAAATAGTTATTTACATTTGAACAACTGTAAGTAGAATTTTACGGCTCAACACCAACGTTTGCGGCTCAGACGGCATTTAATTTTTTGGAGAGACGTAAAAACCTTACATTGCGGGATTTGTAAAAAGTTATTCGGCCGATGAACCATCTGAAACTAAATTAAAAATGTTGATTTGATACTCTTTGACAACGTCACTTGCAATTTTAGAATCTTAGATTATAGATGATATATGGCACCACCAACAAAATCAATTTTTCCACTCATGAGATTGAAATAAATCTTTTTAGTTTTAGATTTAATTGTTGACGATAGAAATTTACTTTTTCTACTTTGCGTTAACAATACTTTCATTGTGAAATGCAAACGCGTTTCACAATACAAACAATTGTTTTTATTATAGCACGCAAAACAGTAATTTTTTTTGGTTATGTTGGCTGTGTTATTATGCCGACACTTGAACGTTGAATAAAAATCTCAATGATGATCATCATGATCACGAAAATGTGAATTTAGGAATAATGAATCAGAAGAAAAGCAAACGTTGTAATACCTAATTTTGCAAAATTAAACAGAAAACGTCAGTAATTATTTGAATTGAAATTTTGTTAGACAAATGTCATTACCTCTTTTGTCACCAACCTAACTTGTCAAAAATCCCTAATCGAAAATAATTTCTCTCAAATGCAATTTTTAAATTTATTTACAATGCAAAGTAGAAAAAATAGTATATTACACTCATTTCATAAGACGACTTGTAGCACTCATTCGTGCTACAATACTCGCCTTATAAAATACGTGTAATAATGTACTATTATGTCGAATTAATTGTGCATTACTTTGTTAAAATGAGCGATCAAAATTACAATTTATTCCCAAACACCAAATTTTGTCAAAAAATGCTGACGCGCGTTTCGATAGCAATGCTATCATCATTAGAGCGATGATTAGATGTTAGAGTTTAATCATCGCTCTGATGATGACAGCATTGCTATCGAAACGCGCGTCAGCATTTTTTGACAAAATTTGGTGTTTGGGAATAAATTGTAATTTTGATAATTTTTGTCAACACCAAGAATTGATCCAATAAAAATGAGCGATGTAGAGCAAGAAGAAATTATATACCAGAGCGGCTGATGATTGCCAATTTAATTCCTTACAAATCAAGTCAAAACATATCAACTTGAAGAAAGTTTATGGACTGGAAAACTAAAAAACAAAGAAAATTTTCTTAAGAAGTACTAGCCAGTACTCGATGCCAAGTATTTAAAGATCCGGTCATTTTTTTAACAAAAATGAGTATCACCCAAAAAAATCTAAAAAAGAAAGCCCAATTTAAAATTGTGGTTCCTAATCATTTTTACTTATTAACAAAAGAATATGTACAAAACCAAAAATACAATAATTATTAAAATTTAATTTAAAAGTTTTTGGTAAAAATAGTATATGTAACTAGTAGCTAATCAAATTTTAACGCCTCGGTTAATTTTTTCACTTTGTTTTGATTTTTAAAGTAAAAAAAAACATCTAAAAAAACGAAACAACTCATAAAAATAATACTTTGCTGTATAATCTTTGTTGTGGGAAGTGTGTAGGCTGACTTATTGCCGCACTGCTGCAGTCTTTCCGTACTAACAACGCAAAAGTGTGATTTACAATTATCCAAAAGTCAAAACATATTTTTTTTTTTATATTTAGTATCTTAGATTGTCCTATTTGTAAACTTTCTCATTTTCATTGCTATACCGATTTACCCAAAGTGCCGCATTACAATTGAAAACTTAACTGAAGCATATTCCTAAAGCTAGTAACAACAAAAATAATAACGTCTGGATGTTCTAAACTGCGCCAAACAATCAAAACTATTGCTGGTTTGCACAAATTGTAAACGTCCAGTAGGTATTTTTTAATTGTAAATGTGAAGTGTCATCGTTTTTCTAATTGCATTGTTTGCCAATTTAATTAAAATTAATAATGTTTATACATTGACCAAAAGTAAGTCAAGTGGGTATGTTCGCATGATTTTGATGCTTAATGTATCAAAAATTTTTAATTTTGATTTCGTATTTTGGATTCGCATAACACTTTACGTAAATTTGTGTTTATAGCAAGAAAAATTAAAATTTATTTTTGGCGTCGGTATCTTTATTTACTCATCAAAAGTGAGCCCTCTTGTAATGTCCCGGTTAATATTAATTAGTTTACGTGTTTGATATCATAGCTTTTAAAAAGAAAAGTAGCTACGTGAACAATAACAAAATAAAAGTCAATTTTACAAAAAATATAAAATCTGTTTATTTATTATTAGTTATTTGTGGCTCATTTTGAAAATGGGTTATTACTCGAATAAGTTATAAAAATTTAATGCTTAATTGCCTGTTAGTGTTATGAATTATTATGAATAAAAAATGATAATTAAAACCAATGCACTTATAATTGCAGAATGAGCAAAAAATGTTAAAATAATTAATACCTAATACAATAAAAAAACGTGATTTTTAGATAGCAGGTACATATAGTCTTATTTTCACATATTATAATTCCATCATGATGGAAAGCAATCTAAAAATCTAATTAAATAATACAGGTAATGTTCAGGATATTCCATGGATTGCTGAATATAAGGAAACAACATGGGAATTTTAATTTTAATTTTTTCCTGCTCTCAAAAACTCGATTCCGGCTTAATTGTGCTTTAGGGGCTTCTAAGGCTCAGTGCAATTTTGATTTTTCAATGTTACTACGGCTCTATTGAAAAGGTCTGATTCAAAAAGTTAAACTTCGAATTTCCCGCTCAAATTTGGAATGAGTAAGAATTCAAAAGATAGCACTTTTTTTTAGCAGAGTACAGGAAATATTTCATTCCAAAGCACATTTATGTTCCAGTATTCTTTTGATACAACTCATAACTTTCAAACGTGAGGTTTATTTAGACGCAAAGCGACATACCGCTACAAAGAAAATTTGAAATATTACGTTAAAAATTAATTTGGTTAATTAATTAATTAATTAATTAAAATTAATTTGGTTCCTATACTTATGCATTAATTTATTTATCTATTTATTTTGAAATAATTGTTAAGAATGGAGTAATAATTTAGCAGTAGGTACTAGTTAATATGTAATCGACGTGTTCAAATTAAAATACAAAAATGCATAATAAAATATTTAGCAATAATTACGGAACTAACCAAATGAACGAAATTGAATGCGAAGCTTTAAAAATAAATAATAATTGCACAATAAAATTCAATTTTATAGCGAATTGACAGAAATTTAACGCAAAATATCAGCGTTATTATGTAATGATCGTTGAACATAACAATCCATCAACTCAACTAAAATAAAGAAATTACAAACACGCGAATATAAAGAGTTGAGCAAGACTGCATCTCAATCCCCCTTGAAGTTAATAAAGATAAACTAATAATGACAAGCAGAAGCATTTCCCATTTTTCTGCCTGCTTCTGCTTGTGAATGTTATTAAATGTCTACTCGGATTACAAGAAAAAATGAAAACTTTTCATAATTTCTTTGCTGTCGTAATATTTTATTTGTGGGAAGTGTACGAAAGTTAGAAAGCAATAAAGTCGTTTCCAGACGTTCAAGAAACTTTCCTAGTAGGTAGTATTAAAAAGAAAGACGATTATGGGCGCAGTTGGCTTTCAGCCTCCTCTAAAATCAAATCGTCATCAGATGGCATACATAACTTTGTAATGTTATAAGGCAGTTTCAGGAAGTTCAACTATATCTAACTATTTAGTACTCGAACTTACATGTCTTGTTAATTAGTATTAATCTGAATAAGTTAGAACTGAAATTGTAATTTATACTTCGCTGTTTTAAAATACCAATTTATCTAATAAGGCTTCAGCAAAATTATTGTTATTAACAAATTAACGAGACAAATTAACGTTTTTTGACATTAGATGCAGTAACTTACAGTTTATCCTTTTTCTATATGCAAAATATGAAGCGTGGAAACAAGGAAAGATAACTCGGTCACGTGAGCGAACCAATAGAACACGCGCGGTCAATTTGAAATCGAAGTAGTAGCCAATTGTGAGAATGCGTAGTAGTCTACCGCGCAGAGTGCGGTGATCTCACGACGAATATTTCCATTAGTTGGTATTTACTTGTGGAATATCTTGCAATTAGTTTTATCTACTGTTGGCTAAAATCCAAACTCAGTAAATTTTACCCATTTAAACAAAAAAAAAATAAAATATGTCAATCTTCTGATCTAAACCGCACGGCTATTGAGATGAGTCATTATGAAGTGCGGATATTTTAATACACGGTTTCAAAACAATCAGGGATAGAACATATAAAAAAACCCATCAAGCGCCATCACTTGCAAAACATTTTAGATGTATCGAAGAAAAAATACTACGAGCACTATTAAAAATTGGACACCCTTCAAACTTTGACCATGAGTTATTTTTGCGGTCCATCATAATAAATATTTGTGTTTCATTTTAGATAACATGAATGGCTGAAATAAATATGGATCAATTGAAAAATGGAAGGCGAAAAAGCTCCGACAACTCAATAAAGCATAAGACCTACATTTTTGACGTCATATTTTATCGACGAGATAAGTTTTGCGTTTGAAGTGAACGATTCACATCTAAATCGTTCCAGAAACACTTTCTTTTATATTCGACCATGATTTGGGTTTAACGATGAAAACTGGAGCAGTTGTTTGTTGAAAAATGTTTAAAATTGTATCGATTTTGGCCAAGCCCGGATTAAGAAAATTTCAGGCCCGGGGCTAAATTGTAAAAGGAGGCCCATTAAAAAATTATGCAAAGAAAGCCTTACGTACTTGATTTGTATTTTTTTTAATTTCTATAGCAAATTTTTACATGGCAAGTGGGGCCCTATGCTACAGCACCCTTATAAATTTTAATATGTAAATTGTGCAGAAGGAATAAAATGATTGTGAAAATGTAAATTGATTTTTTCATGGCTCATTTCGCCTCTTTTGAAAAATGACCACAATGTTCATTATTAAATGGATTTTAGCCAATCAGAGCTGACGAATATATTTATTCCATGGAACCTAATTATAGGCATCATATTCTAAAAGCGAACCTAATATAAGCGCAAAAGCAATAAAGATTTTTTTCTCCGACTTTAAATAAAAAACTTACACAAAACCTTGAAAATCCAAACAGACTTGAGAGAGAACTAAAGAAAACAATTAGAATCTTGAAAAAAATAAAAAATTTAAACATTCGTCCTTATAACTAAAAGCGTGTCGACCCGTCCTCTTTGGCACAGGTAGAAGGAAGTAGAGCGAGGAGGAGGGGATTGGGCTGTTGTCTGAGTCCATTATTACATTTTTGTTTCTAAATATTTCTAGACTTTTATAAATGTCTAGAAATTTACATAAATTATTTACATTTTTAAATAAACGAAGACAACTTTCATTAATGTGGTGGTCATTGTCAAAAACACCTTTAAAAAGATTCAAAGAACATCAAGCTCATCTCAAATTTGGAAGGTTTGAAAAATCAAGCATTGCCCAACATGTTTTTGACAATTACCACCACATTGATAAAAGTTGTCTTTGTTTAATTAAAAATCTAAATAATTGTAAATTTCTAGACATTTATGAAAGTCTAGAAATATTTAGAAACAAAAAGATTACGTTAAAAAAAACTTGCCTCAAATTATTTCAATAAAAACTTTACATTACCACATGGATGCCACTAAATTCTGAAAAAGTAACCTTACCTCAGCAAATCAACTCTATTAGAATGTAATCTTCCTCCGCATAAGATGTTATAGATTAAGTTTAGTAGTCAGCTATTTTTTCAATATTTTATTTAAAAAAAATGAACCCTAATGTAAATGTTATAGTCAAAATTAATTGTATTAAAATTTAATAAGTTTTTTACTTTAGACAAAACGAAAAAGTTCTAAAATTACCGTTTTTAGGTTGCAGTATTCCATCAGATATGCAGTTTTGAAAGGGCCAATTTTATTATTTTTGCAAATACTTTATAAACAAAAAGGGTCAATCTAATATTTTTTTATTTCTTGGAGTTCATTTGTTCAATATGTAATATAAATAAATGTAAATATAAAACTAGAAATGAACGTATATTTTTCAACGTCAAATGCGCTGCTCAGCACTATTCGACGACAGTTATTGAATCCATAATTATTATCTTAATACCATGTTTTTCGAGATTGGCCTTTCTTGTCACAGATCTAATCTAGAAAATTTAGATCAAATAAAAGCTCTAACAATAAAAAAATCTTAATAGCAAGATTAACGATATCTAAGAAAAAACAGAAAAAACAGAGAAAACCAAGAAAACTTTTAAAAAATTCAATAAAGAAGCTACAATAAATTTAGAGAAAAACTTGAAAAACAAGAATTTAGAAAGGAATTGAAGAAACCTCAAGAAAAATTAAAAAAAAATAAATAATTTAATCTAAAATATTTTGGAAAATGTAAAAAAACTGTGGAATCTACGAAGTCTAAAGAAATCTAAAAACTTTAATACAAATCTAAAACAGATGTTAAAAGATGTTAAAGATTTCAAAGAATACAAGTAGTGTCCTCAAAAATCCAAAAAATTAGGAAAACCACAACCAGAAAGTCTAAAATGGACAAAATCGAAAACCAAGACAAGAGAAAAGAATCCAAAAAAACTAAAAGGAATTGAAAGATACAACAAATCGACAGTGAAAGTAGAAATACAGGGTGATTTTTAAAAAACGGCAGGCGTTGTAGAATTTTTATTTATGAACCGATTTCAAAAATTTTAAAAACAATTTAAATGGTTTTTAATTTACTAAAAACTGATGATTTTAGGGTTTTTCTAAATGTTTTAGTGTCTTTTGGGCGATATTCAAATTTCTTATTTTAAATTGGCACCCAAAGCTTTTTTTTCATAATTTGGAAGATATTAATTTTCTTGATTCAGAAATGTGTAGCAATGTTCGACTTTTACAAAAAATATTTTTTAAAAAATTATTATAAATGAAAAAATTTAGGCAATAAAAGTTAATAAAATCTAGGTGCGTGCTGTCAAATAACACAATACCATTATAGTAACGTCAAAAAGCAGCAAATAACAGAAAGGATTGGCAATCTTTTTTCAAATTATTAATAACAAAAAACAATAATTACAAATCAGAAAAAACATTTACCTAATTTAATTAAAATGCTGTTCAAATGCCATCTCGTTTTTTCATTGCACAATTGACACCATTACACATAGATTTTATTAACTGTTATTGCCTATTTTTTCAATTTTGATAACATTTTTAAAAATATTTTTTTGTAAAACTAGAACATATTACACATTTCTGAATCAAGAAAATTAATATCTTCCAAATTATGCAAAAAAAATATGCATGCCAATTTAAAATAAGAAAGTTGAATATCGCCCAAAAGATACTAAGACATTTAAAAAAATTCTAAAATCATTAGTTTATAGTAAATTAAAAACCATTTAATTTGTTTTTTTAATTTTTGAAATCGGTTCATAAATAAAATTTCTACATCACCTGCCGTTATTTAAAAATCACCCTGTATAAAGAAGTAAACAAATTTTACAAACCAAAAAGTCACTTTCTCGTCTTTCTCTTATGGTGAATTGACTTCAAACATTATATAACTACTAAACTAAATTAATGATGGCTATTTTCAACTTGACATAATTTTACATTTGCTTGGATGTTTGATAGTCGACTATATTCCAGAAATAAATTGTAATTCAGTCTTAGTAAGAAACTATAAATCCTACTTTGTCTTGAATGTATTAGTTAATATTCGCTTTTGACAATTAGAAGTGATGCAGAAAAATAGGAAAAATAAAGTACGTAATACAAAAATAAGGCCAATTACTCACTGCCATTCTAGTTGCGAAATTAACTAATTTCTATATTTCGGCAGTAGAATGGAATAATACTACAGAGTGATTCTTATTAATATTAATCAAAGACGGCTTTGCAAATTTTGGCGTAGGGCGTAGTGCAATTCGCTACTAGTTGAACAATCATTAAAATAGTCGTGCCAAAATATAACAAAAATTTTTTACTACTTTAAAAAAAAAGTCGAATTACAGAGCCTTGAAAAAATTTGTTCGAATTATCGAACGTCCACGTCATGAATCGTTTTGTTATGTTCCCGTCTCTAGGAAAAATTCGTTTTAATTAGTAGTAAAATTACAGGTTTTGTTCGAATTATTGAGAATCGTTTGTACTTGCTACTGTTACTAAGATATTAGCCATTACTCGTTACCAAAGATATTTGCAGTTAAATAAGCGCACCTACTTATCTATTTTTCATTCATTTCAACGTCAAAATTCAATTTCCAATTTTAGCACAATGCTTTCGTTAGGTTGAAATGTATAATAATTATTATAAAATGCTTTTTCAATCACTTTTGAAAAGAGAAACGTGCGAATTTGAAAGGCACGTAAGATACGTAAATGTTACGTATTTCTTTCAAAGAAATTCATTCCTTTGACCAGTTTAAATGGAAAATAGAACTTTCTGTTACATCTCTATATACAATGTTAAATGAAATTTTTAAAGTAAAACCAACTTCCTTCGCCGTTGATAGACATTTAAATAACTTCTTCATAAGTTAGTGGAGTGTTCATCGAACTTTTTACCACTCTATCACTACTGAAACCGAATCAGTTTTTTTAGAGCTTAGAATGACGTTATCGCCCTGATTCTAGGTCACCATGAGTGAAAACAGAAGAGAGATAAAAAATAATTAAGTTAACCACTAAGGTAAAGTTAAGGGCGCTCATCCGACAAAGTAGGACGCGCTACTTTACAACACAAGAAATAAAGTAAATTGAAAAAACGTCTCCTTGTTTATCTCTTTTTTATCATGCACTCACTTCCGGGATGTAGGTGCTTGAGTGAAGACATATACAGGGTGTTATTAAAGTGCATTAATCTAAAGCACAGCGCCTGAAATTGGAGATTTGGGTAGGACAGAACCCTCTTAAAACGACCGTTTTCTATGTGTGGGCTCCAGTTTCACGTAAACAATCCATGCAAAGACATTAAATAACCGCGTAAAAGCACTCATATTCTTTTTATGAATGACCTGGGGAGTTTTATGGCATAATATACCGCCGCAGGAAAGTCCCCAACACGAGTAGCGAGACCAATTTCTGACGAACATCCTGTATTTACATCTCCGGGGATCAAATTTCCACTTGTGATTAATTTTGGCCGAAATTGCGTACATTTTTGAGAAGTCACCAGTGAGATAATTACCGGATTATTAAATTCTTCGGCACTGACATGTTTCGCTTTGGTAATTTCTCACTGTCGAATCATCGAATTAATTCGAAGAAGACGTAGACATAGGAAACGTATTAATAATACACTGAAACTTCCACCAACTTTCAAGGAGAACTTAGAAACTCTCCTCCAAGATAAACAAGATGCTGTTTAACAAATTTTGGTTCAATAACTTCAGCTTTTTGTTTGAAAAAAGGGTAATAAAACTAGGAGGGATTATACTCTGAGTGAACTTCACGAATAATGATATTCATAATACGACTAAACAGGCATCAATTGTGTTTTTGTACAGAAGTTTGAAGTTAAAACGAGTATACATTGTGGAATTCATCGGTATCTTGTATCAAGTATTTATGTACAAAACTTGCCGCATTTTCAAATGAATTGATTGCTCTTATGTCACATAAAGATTATTTACTGCATCCATTAAAACTTTTCCTCATTAATTTAACGTGGAACGTTTGGCGAGTATTGAAAATTTGCAGATTAAATTGTCTAATTTACGACTTGATATTGGAATATACAAGTCTGCAATTTTTGTTTTAGTTCCAAGACAAAGGTAGAAATTCCTTTCTAAATATTTCCCGGCAAGGAAAATTGTATTTTCTAAGCCCCTTTGTTACTAACTGGAAGCTGTTAAACTTTGTTACTAACTGGAAGCTCTTCCAGTCTCCCTAAATAACTGCAGATTTAGTTGTCAGCAGTTTATTAAATTCCATTAGAATTACACAACGAATATTTCAATTCAAAATATTTTCGGTGTACGTTATAACTTTATAAATCAATCTTTAGACAGCAAATCCTTAAGTCTTATTTTAATTAAGAGTTCCAGCAGAAAGTCCGTTGCTTGTTTCAGAAAATCTGATTAAAGTGGAGATGCGAATTCTGCAAGCTTAAGTAAAATGATAATTAGCTTTTTCTTTTTGCCAGAAAAACCCCAAAAGGACCCTTATACTTTTCCCAACCACTTCTGGTTATTTTCTTTATTACGATCTTAATTTACTAATTACTTATTAACGATCCTCTAGGGATTATAGTCCACAAAATAACTAATTTGCGTATTTAAATTTAGAATTCTCAAAAAATGGGAGTTGGTTCTTAAAAAACTCCGTTAAGGCTCTTTCAATAATTTTGAAATTTGGCAAACCTAACAAAGCAGATAAAAGAAGTAACGTTAGCAATTTTCAAGGTTATTGCCCGATAAACAAAAGATTTTTTTAACTGATTTAGTTTTTTTTGAAATAATAGTCCTATTTTATTTATCACACTAGTTTTTAATTTAAAACAATAAGACAATAAAATCTAGAAAATCTCAATAATAAGAATATACAACAAAAATAGACTAAAAAATGTGTATAAGAAAATTTAAAGGAAAACTGAGAAAAATTTTGGAAATTAAGAACCTAATGAGTACTTAATTAATTTATTTATTATTTAGAGAATATCAAGAAAAAATATATATTTTATATGAAATCTAAGAACGATCTAGAGAGAATCAAATAAAAGTGTAAACAATTTACTAAATAGATAAATAGATAAATAAATAGGAGTGGATGACAAATCTAAAAAGAGCTTGAGGAAAATCATACAAAATATAAACAATTTAAGTAGATATTAAAAGGAACTTTATGATTCAAGAAGAATTTAGAGAAAATCTACAGAAATTGGAGTAAAAAAGACAATCACAAAAAATATGCAAATATGCAAAACTCTGAAACTTAAAGAATCTAAAAAAAATCTAAAAAGAAACTAGAGGCAATTTAGACAAAATTAAGATTTAAAGAAAGCATTAAAACCCATTGAAAATCTGCTAAGAATATTGAAAAAAGTTAAAAAAAAAAAAAGGAAAAGTTTAGCAGCATTCAGAAAATCAAAGGAAAACGCATGTATTTCACACATCTGAAGAAAATCGTAGGAAAATAATTTAAACGCAATGACAAAAAAATCTACAAAATTCAAAGAAAGTTAAAAAATGCAGAACAAAAAAAAATGTGGAGAAAACGTAGAAAATCCAATAATCTAAAAAAACAAAAAAAGATCAAAACTTTGGAGATTCAAAAAACATTTAAAAAAAATTGGAGAACTTAAGTTTTTTATACAAATGACTGGAAAATACAAACAGAATCTACATAGTCTAAAGAAAAATAGAGTCTCTAAACGGAGTCGGAAAATTTAAAGAAAGCCCAAAGATTCTTTAAATGCATCTGAAAAGAAAATACGACGAATTTAATCAACGTAAAACTATCTCAAGAGAATTTATGTTCATCTAGAAAATCCACGAAGAAACTAAAAGGATTGAAAACATCCCAGAAATTGTGAAACTATGAAAAAAAGATCAAAATAGTTAGACCATACAAGAGATATCTAATTAGAACAGTGTCTAGAAGGAATCTGATGTCAGGAGAAGAAAGACACCAAATACATATAACCTATCTAGAAAAAATGTGGAATATCTAATCAGAATCGAGAAAATTTGTAGAAGAGATTCCTAAAAAACTTATTGAGAATTTTAAATAGACTAAAAAGAATTTAGAAGAAATGTAGGAACATTCAGAAAATCGCAAGAAAATTCCAGATATTCTAAACTAAAAAAAAACTAAAGAAGAGAGTTTAATCTCAATGATAAAAAAAATCTAAACAGAACCTAAGAAAAATAACAAAGAACCCAGAGAATTTAAAGAAAATCCAAAGAGAACGTGCAGGTAAATGTAAAGAAGACGTAGAAAACCCAAGAATCGAAAAAAAATGCAAAAAAAGCTAAACCAAATTGAAGGAACACTTTGGAGATTATAAGAAAAGTTTGAATGAATTTGAAGAGTGCAAGTTTCAAAAAATTGGAGAATACAAGAAGAATCTAGGAATCTAGATATTCTAAACAGAATCGGAAAATTTAAAGAAAACCCAAAAATTCTTAAAAAGTATTTAAGACAAATCAATAGAAAAAGGAAAAATCTAATTTGATCTAATAAAACTAGAGGAAATCCAAAAAAAAAAATTATGAGAAATGAACAAGAAATAGAGAGAATCAAAAAAATCCAATCTATTGACAGAGAACCTAAAATTAAATCTAAAATTATTGATTATTTTCTACGAATAAATTCTTTTCGCGTATGTCTGGGGCCTCAACGGACACATTAAACTGCCCCTGTCGAAATGGTACACAAAACTACACTCTGTCTTGCTTTAAATAATTTCTAAGTTTGACCATTTAACGAAAACCCGTATTGGCAATCGTTTACTTATAAAGTTACGTTCTTGTTTAGAAAATCTGTTTTTCCAACTTTCCTAGAAAAATCTCATTTTAGAAACCATTATTTCTTAAAATAGTGCAAGTCCCCGATGTCCTCAAAGTCTCCAAAGACCCATTTTTCTCTTCGAATTGCATTATTAATCGCCCACTACTCGTTAGAAAGAGCTTCCCTTCGGCTTTACGTAACCGATTAGATTGTGATTGACATGTCCGAGAAAATTGACAACTGCCTGATGGTTTCGTAAACAGCCACCACCTACAAACCGTCCTGGAGCAACTGAATGTGTCTCTTTCATTCAGCAAACAAAATTAAAATTAATTTAATCGAATTGAAGGTACCCCTTGTAAATATTTACACTGGATTCTCGACTTATTTGTATTGCTCGCCTAAAACCCATTAAAACATTGAACGGAAATAGCAACGAGGAAATTAACAGAAACATTTTTGTTTCAATTACGAGTATCAGATGTTCCCCCATTTTTATGCAGTATCAATACCAACTGAATTGTAAAATTTCCTTCATTTTGCGAATTTATTTTACTCTTATTCATGCGAGTGGGATGAGCACAATCAGAAATTGTTTACCACCACGAATTGTTTACATCCACAGGGCTGAAAATATCAGCTAAATCAATTAGGCAGCATTGAGTTGTAAGTTTTCACTGCCTTTTGCTACATTCAAACAATTCGCTTTCATTTAGAGAAATTTGTTGCAATGCGAAATGATGTTTCCATTTTCGTCACAATAGCTATTTACAGAACAAGCGGGGAAAAAAATTATAGTGAAACGAGCGGTAATGTGAGCGAGTACTGTACACTCTTTTTCTATCATCATTTTGTTTGTCACTAAGCTCTAAATGTCAAATGATGTCAAAGCCGAGAAAGAATCAGTTCAGAAATTTACTACATTTGTATCCATTATATTATACAGGGTCCGGCAACACTTGTGTCCACCCCCAAAATCATCTTTAATTTTAAAGATAAAACTTTCAAAATTTGCATACGCTCAACAGTTAACAAAGCTCTAGAAGCTGACGCAAAAATTTGTTTTTTATCACAGATAGTTTTGGCGTCGCGACGCTTTGAAAATGTAATTTTTGGGTAATTGTGAGGGCTTGTGATATCAACCCCTAATTTATTTTTTTTTCAATATAAATATGTTTAAAATATCTCAGTTGTTATTTTAGATTCAATACAAATTGTCTTCAAAATTTGAGAAAAAAATGCTGTTTTATCAAGTCAGTTTCCAATTTCATTACGTCAAAATTGGGAACTACGTTTACACCCATCTGTCAACATCTTGTGTCACAAATGACATCTATTCTTTGGCTCGCTTTAGATTGCAACAAAAGTCTTACTTGGTGAAATTGTCGCTTTGTCGATGTTAATTAACGATTTCTGGTGTCCATAAAGTGCAACATGCCCGTGTTAATCAAAATTAACTTTTATAAGAGTGAATGAAGTGACTTGTGAAATTTTGGTGTAAACGTAGTTTGCCACTGCGCCGTCATAATTTTGAAAACTAACTTGATAAAGCAGTGTGTTTTTCGCAAATTTTAAACACAATTTGTATTTGATTTAAAACAAAAATTCAAATATTTTTGTTACAGTTATGTCGAAAAAAAATTGAATTCGCGAATATTTCAGCAAAAACTCAAAAATCGCTAAAAATTAGACTTCTTGGGCGTCGCGACGCTAAACAAACCGTGATAAAAAACAATATTTTTGTCAACTTCTAGAGCTTCGTCAACTGTGAGCGTATGCAAATTTTCAAAATTTTGTCATTAAAATTAAAGACGATTTTGGGGGTGGACAAGTGTTGCGGGACCCTGTATAGGCAACCAAAAATAGGTCTTTTTTTTGTCTACTTTTAAGAGAGAAATTTAATTTCACAGTTCGGCCGCAAAAAACATAAAGTCGTATTTTCAAACTAGTAATGGAAAAAAACAATTTGATTATGCTTTTGTGCCTAGGCAGAGCAATGCAACTTTTTTTATTAAAAAACGAATTACGTATGCAAGGAAGGGTCTGAATCCTACATTGTCCACCGTTGTTGTGGATAAGATTTCGAGGACAGTTAACAAGAGCGGACAAAAGGAACAGTCTTTGGTTACAGGAAATTGTGTCCTGCGATAGGAAAGCAGTTAATGTTTGCAGACGATTTAATTCTGATGCTCCAACAAACACAAAGAATATCGAGAAATGGAAGAAAGAAGTTGATAAATAGAAAAGCTTAAAGTTTAATGTACAAAAACCTGAATTATCTGAGAGCCACGGTGAAGAGTAATTGAAGTACAGATCTAGGAGAAACAATAGAATTGCATTAGGAGCAAATAAAATTTAGCAGATTTACTCGTAGTTAACAAACGGACTAAAAGATTTTAGTTTTATCACAGCATTTGAGGCACTGAAAATGCGAAACTGACTAAATTAGTTTTTAGAGAAAGATACTGCGAGTATAACATGATCAGCAAAGGAATTGCGGACGAGAAAACTAGATGGAAAAGTACGGTAAGTTAACGAAAGTAGAAAGAAAAAGACTATAACGGGCTATTTCTAGTTCCTCTCCAGGAATTTTAATTCCTGCTGGAAACCTCTGAAAACGGAAAGGATTTAGGTCAAATTGGTAAACAGATATCCCTGAAGAATAGCCATCACTGTACAATATTCCAAATAAGCAATTTTCGTTTAGATATCCAAATACCGTAATTACCGTAAGCTTAACACGTCATCATAAACGATCGCCCGTAAAAGCTTTAAAACTGGAAAGGCAAACAAGTCGCCGAGTGGACCTAATTGGGTTTCATGCCAATATACGTTTTAATCCAGCACAGCAAAAGCCTACCTCCCTTTTTTATGCAAACATCATACACTTTTGATGCCTTCATTTCATATTTTTTATACCTTTAACTTGATAGCTTCTTTTAGAATATCATTTCGATCCAGTGTCCGAATAGCGTAAAATATTCACATCTTGACTGGATCGGAACTATTCTTTCGGTTCGTTGACATTAGCGAGCATTGTAATGCAATATTATTAGGAAAGAGAAAGAAACGATGATGGCGCCAGCGTCTCCAACCACCAAACTTTATATTGCTTTGTTGAATTAGTTTATTGCATAATTAAATTCATTACGACGCGAAATTTAATAAGACGTAGTATGGACGAGAGATAAAGGACGGTCTTTGGTTTTTATATATCAGGAATAGCAACAAACATCCATAATTATTAACAAAACTAGTGAGATCTTTCACGTTTTTAGTTTTCCTGTTTTTGATTTAGTCTTCGATTCGATCTGTTCCCCATCAAGCGTTAAAAGATGTTCGCAGTCGCATGTAAGTGTTGCTGTAGAAACACCCACACCCATTGACCCAATTCTGTGCATGTTTACCAGGTTGCAAACGCGAAAAATGTATGCAGGGCGGGTAGCAAAACGTTAATGTGGTTTAGCTATTCCTTGCACTCATATTGCATCTAGTTTCCGCTTTAATTTGCTTTCAAGCAAATGGAAAGTCTAATGTGATATAATGCATCGAGTATATCGGAGAAATGCGACAATAAGAGCGTTTTATTCAGTCCATAATTGATGAATTGGCTAAAATCTGGTTTTGATAATGCATTGTCAACTGCATATATGTAGTTATTTCAATCAAGCTGGATCTACAATGCAGAATCGGAGATACTAAAATATACAAAATATAATTGAATTGGTTCAAAAAAGATTTGTGGTCGATTGGCCACTAACTCGCGCATTATTATACTATCCTTCATTTTTGCGTTTTTTTCTTTTTTTTCATATTTTTTTTATATTTGAGGTGCACCACCGTAAAATCCTACTTACAGTTGCTTGAATGGAAATAACTATTTTTGCCGCACTGCTAGCGCAAAAATCACGTTACAGTTTGTCTGTGTAGGATTGAAAAGTGTGCTTTACAGTTCAAGAACCAAAAAAGTATACTTTTAAATCGTAAACGAATCAACCGTAATTTAATTTTTGCACTGACTGTGCGTAAAAAGCTCCGGATGTGCGGCAAAAAAGCAAATTACACTGATCGCCCTGAGCGCATTTTAACAATAACAAAAACTAGGCGTTTACCACACTGAAGTTTATTCACCAAAGTATTGTGTGATTCATTAAATTTCCATCCGCATTTGGCTTTGAGAAAAAAGTTCATGTCATAACTAACACCATTACAGTCCTACCTAGAATGGAAATTTAATGAATCCCACGATATTATCAGACAAGTTATTTTATTATTCGATTCTTCCACTTTAAAAAAAAATATATTGTGGCGCCATCTATTAGGAGATTCGAAAATTGCAAATGACATTGTCAAACAATTGTCAGAAAAACATTGTTAATTCTGGTTTGGATTCAAGTTTCTGTTTATTTGTCAAAATTACACTTTTCGATTCTGTCATGTAAATTTGACAATTCAAAGTTGAAAAAGTTGACATTTCAGTATAGTAATAGCACGTATATTAAAACACTAGTTTTGTAAAACAATGTATTAAAACACGAGTTCAGGAATTTAGGACGAGTGCCGAAGGCGAGTGTTTTTAAGTTTGATAAAATAAAGTTTTCACCAAATGTCACAAACGTCACTATTTTTTTATCGTTTTAGTCAATAAAGTAGGGAATTTTGTTATAAATAATGAAAAGCGTCCGTTGTCAAGAAATAGTTATTTGTGTACCAAGACCAAAAAGTGTTTTTTTTGGTCGAGCCTTTTTTTAGAAAGTAGGCTAGGGAAAAATGGCACTTTTTGGCCGTAAAACCTACAAGATTTTTTAGGTGACATCATTAAATTTACAAGTTAATTAATTTTTTTATTATTTAGTGATTTAATCATTTATAACAACTGAATAATTGTAAATATTTATGAACCTTTCAAAAAAGTTCATATTTTCTTTATTTACATTTGCAGTTTGGGCATGTGTAGCTTCACAATTTGTATGAATTAGGTTTGATGTGCTTTTTGATGTTGTTGCAGCAGCACTGCTAAACATGTTCATCTGCAATAATTCAACTCGTCTTTCTTGCACTTTACAGCAGTTTGTCGATTTGTTTTTTCCCAAATAATTATAAAATTAAGGGTAATGTCGGTATCTTGATGTAATATGCAAAACTATGCATAGATGGCGCCACCATAGATCGGTCAAAAATGTTTGTGGCCAGAAAAGACTTACTTTTAGGCCGCTTTTGAGGCCTAAAAATTCCATTTTCAGTTTAAGTCGCCTAAAAACACTTTTTCTGTCCACGACCGACAATTGAACTATAAACATGGATGGCTATGCATGTAGTTGTCATTGATGACAATTACTGATGACAAACATTGGTTTCAAAGAGTTTTAAAGTTAAGATCGTGCAAATGCCATTCAAAATGTAAGTCTCAAATAGTAACCGTCACAAAAAGTACTTTTTCTGACAGAAAAAGTGTTTCCATGTCAACGAGCGCTTTTCATTACTTATAACAAAATTGCCTACTTTACTGTCTAAAAGTGACTAAAAAATTGTGACTTTTGTGACGTTTGAAGAAAAAAAGTATTATTTTAATGGTATTTTAATAATTTGCATATTTAACACACGTTTTTTCTACGTTGCTATGGTATCAAAGCTTTTAAGGCGTACCAATGTGGAAACATCCTATTAATGCATTCGAAACAAATGCGGAAATAGCTTTTTTGCAACCACTAATTAAAAAATAGTATATTAAAATACAAGTTTCATAAAACATGAGTTTCGGCGCATGCGTTCCGGATGTATGTAAACTGGATGTTAATAGACAGAAACCGGTAAATAAGCATTACACTGACATTGACAGGTTTAGCAGATGGATTAAATTTGTTTTTCCACTTTGCGTTGACAATATTTTCATTGTGTAATGCGTTTTACAATAACGACAATTACTTTTATTACAATACAGTAACTTTTTCTTTGGTTATGTTGGCAATGTTATTGTTATTATGCAGGCACTCGAAAGTGAATGCCAATAAAAAAGTTGATGAATTAGAAGAAAAACATTTTTGTAATTTTGGAAAAAGAACAATTTGGTAACAAAAATTAAGCAAAAAACGTCAAAGACACTAATATTGAAATTCAAATTTTGTTAGACTAATGTCATTACTTTATTTGTTACCAACCGAACTTGTGAAAAATCCCTAATCGAAAATATATTTTCAATGTATTTTTTAAATTTATCCGATGTATAAAAATAGCGTATTGCACACTTTTCAAGACGACTTGAAGCACTAATGCTCCTTATGAAATACGTACTATTAATACATAATGTACTATTAACAAGCCAAATGTTATAAATATGGGTAGAATATTGAAAAAATACTAATGTAATAATGTAGCTCCATTATATCACTAAATGAGTAATGAATATATTACACAGCGTATTTTTTCATTACCCCACTAGTGGAATAATAAGCTTCATTCATGCAGTGTCAAATGAGTGGCGTAATATGTCCTTTGTAAAACGATTGTAGACAAACTTTTTTAATAATAACAGGCCGAGTTACAATCTACCAGCACTTTTAGTGAAAGTTATGCAGCTCCAACTCAGCCTGGTAGTCTTATTTGACGGAGCGTAATCTTTCTTCCATCGTCGAAGGGCAACCACGGCAAACAAATGTTGTACTGAGGGTGAACTACGGCTAACTTCATTTTGGATCCTTGCCAAACCACAGAAAAGAGAAGTGAGGATACTCAAGAGTCGTTTTTATCGCCACCGCAGCCGCATAAATGAATATTCCAGTGGCCCAAATTGAAATCTATATTCGACCCAGAATTCAATAAAACTACAATAAAAATAGTATAGTGTAATGTGGTTTTGTTATTCCGTTCGTGTGTGACAGTTCGGAAAAAGATACTCCTAATAGTTAATTAGATTTTGCCAATCTCCTTCTAAATTCGAAGGATTAATGCGAACTGAAACTAAATCGGACTAAACCCAAACTGACTTGTCCATTATTTGTCTAACGCCTGGTTGATCAAATTCTATCAACACGGATGTAATTTAAAGTTTCTACCCCAGTAGAAATGAATACAGCAGCTTAATACGGTTTTGGAAAAATCGGGACGGAAAAAATTAACAAGATTGTTATGTTTGAGTCAACATTATCACTTCGAACTTTGAATGGAATAAATCTACTACCTGCATTTAATTCAATGTGAACTAGATGTCATAGTTTCGTGATTCAAACTTAGTGAATACGTCTATCACATTGTCAGTGGTATTGAAATTTGTAGTTCGATTGGAAGGTTAATTATAAGAAGCAGGTACGGGTGTTTACCGCAAAAATAGATACCTAATGTGTGGAGCTATAACGCAGTCATTGTTGGAAGTTTCTATAGAGATAGGGAAATGCACTAGTAATTTAAATGTTATTTGTTTCCCGCTTTTATAAAATGTAATAATGTACGTATAGGGTGAACAAGAAATGTGGTCGATGCAAGCGACGAGACGGTACCTATAGGCGAAATTTATTAAAATATGTAAGTACAACAAAGAAAAAAAAACGCCTTTTACTGATATTAACTTTAATATAAAATTATTAAGTATCACTTCAAAGGAATAACTATTTCACCTGTTTTATAAAGTGCCGCTTTATAGCTCTCAGTAAATAGTACCAATATGAAAATTATTAGGGTATTATAAATGTTATACAGGTGTCCCAGAACTCGCGCCCCAGAGAAAAAGGGCATATGGAGACAACAATTCTGAACCAAAATTTCGAAACTATAATTTTTTAACTCAAAAAATAACCGAGATAAGACAAAAAAACTGTAGCCAATCCTGAAGCTGAACAGAATTTGAAAATTGGTAACTATGGACACGTACTATCATCCATTGGTCAGATAAACATTAGACTCTCGTTGCCTAGGAAATTGGGATGGCCTTTTACTCCACTTATCGAATAAGCTTTTGGGATTGGTTGTTAACTTTTTATCAGTTCTTGAATACTATTAAACTTAGTCAATTTTTGTTTTGAAATTTACCATCTGTATTGCTGTCGGCACCCTCCCTTGCTCTATGGGGCGCGAGTTCTGGGACACCCTGTATATTTGTTATTAATCTGCATGATCCTTAACATTTATACAACATGATCAACGATAAGCTAAGTCAACATTTTTTTCAAAAACTGTAACTGATGAATTTGAAATTTAAGAAAAAATATTTTGTTTTCAAAACAAGCAAATAAATTATCTACTCAAAACCGCCACTTTGGTAAAATATAATAACATACAGGATTTGATTTGTAGGCAGTTAATTTTCAATTAGGTATTTTGACATACAATAACTTGTTTATTTCAAATGGAACACCCAGTATTATTTATTATAGATCCAAATACACTTACGTTTGGCGTTTAAGTCTATTTTCGAACCTAGTTTAGACCAATATTTTGGAAAAAAATACCAATTTTCTAAGCTTCTAAGAAAATTAACAGTACATTAAATCAATGCAAATTTTGTAATTTTAGAAGTGTTGTTTTACTGTAAAGTAACCCATAATGAACAACCTATAAATCACACCCTATTTTCCAATTAAAGTGACGATTTTGAGTAGATAGATCATGGTTAACTTATCTTGGCCACAAAATTTCACTTTACTTACATGTTTACGGAAATTATAAATCATAATTTTTCTTTGTTTACTTTTTTTTAATTAAAATATCTCTGAATCCAAAAGTGCCACAAGATACAGATGATTTTTAAATACACCACCAAACATTTTTTCACTTATGTACTTGGAATACCACTGTTATGCATCTGAATATGCATCTAAAACAACAAACCTTATATTGTTGCTAAGCAATCAATAAACAAGCAATAATCTTTAATCCAGTGGCGAACTGGAAATTTTGACCAAATATGCGATTAATTTTATCTCGAAAACAAAAAGACTTTTACATAAAGCATTTTTTAATTAATTTTACTTGTCTTCACCAGTTACCATGTTTTGTTTGGTAGTGTATTTCATAAACACCCTATATGTAGTCTTTCATTTAAAATAAGCAAGTTGACTACTTCTTCCTGTATAACTGTATAACCGGAAGTATCAGAAAAAACGGAATATGTATTTTTATTCAATTTATCTTATCCGCTTACATTTGTTTCCGAAATTTTAAATTCCCACCAAATGTACTTTTTAATAAAAAACAAATCTCATCGTGGCCCACCTGTATGTATACAGTTATCGTCAAAAGTTTCTGAGCATCAAATTTTAAAACGTCAATCAAGTTCAAACTTGCAGTCATATGATTGTCGTTTTTTAAATAAATTGTCTGTTGAATCGTCTAATCTGAAATTTTTGATGATTATCTGTCAAATATGACAAAATTAAAAAGTGGGATTCTACCCACCTAAGAAAGGTTTTAGATTTAGGATCGCAACTTCACTCGTAATGTAACGTATTGATCATAGAATTTTTGAGTGTTAACCATCAAATGAGTCGCTTAAATGCAAGACCCGACATCTGCATTCAACCGTAATTTTTCGAGCAATAAAAAAAGCTCTGCCAGCGCTCTTACTTTCAAATGTTGGAAAATAAAATTTTGGCAGTTTGTAGCAAAAAGCTTATAAATTACGAAGGTAAAACTTTTCGAAATATGTATAAAACCAAGTAGTCACAATTAAGAAATTTATATTGCTGTGTCAAATTTCGGTCAGATGTCGAGTTTTGAATTTAAGCAACTGAAATCCTCAAATGTGAAACGACCTTTAGATACTTATATTTCCATTGAACTTTGAGGGTTTAAAAAACGTCAACCATAATGACGTTAAAGTATAGTTCACGACAGTTTTTCTTAACATAACGTAAAAGTCCTGTCCAAAATTCTATGACCAAAAGTGTAATAGTAATGTAAGTATCGATTATCTACAACAGTGTTGGTAAGGAGCAATTCAATCACCCATTTTTGTTGTGTAATGAGCTCTCTTACATCACTTGTTGTGTAATAATAAAGCTCATTACTTCACCAAACTGATAACTAGACGAACTGTCTTCTACATATTCGGCAGAAACGAGTAAGTTCCTCTTATATAATTTATTCTTTGTTAAACGCCGATTAGGCTGATATCAATACCTTTTGTTACGAGAATTCCGTGTCTCCAATTATGACAAGCCCCGACCTTCCTAAGGTAGGGTTAATCCGAAGATCGTGAGGCGATTAGATTACGGTGGTGGTTAGAAGAACCCATTTGCACAAAATTAACTTAGTCCGTCTCTGCATCAAACTAGCCAATAGTTCATTTTTCCTGTTGTAAATTTTTGTATTTTTCTATTTTCCTGCAGTCAATACATTGTAAGCGACAAATTTAAAATGCAGTTGTGATTGGTCATTCTATCAAAGCAAACAAATTTGACAGTTACTTCACCCGCCATCTATCAAAAAGTGTTGACATGTATCCCCTTCTAAACCTCCAATTTCTCGTTTGTAATAAGTTGGTAAATCCCTTGCAGGAAAATGATCCGTCAATTATCATGATTCATGTAGTTTTCTATTTTTCGTAGATTCAATATACCTTCCCCACGATGCAGGAATGGAAATTAACTTACAGAAAAGATTATCGATTACCCATCAAGTCGGTGGGTGCCACTCGGATGTGAAGGCCGATCTGTTTGATACTTTACAATTTTGATTCTTTTCGTTATCTTACACATTTCCGCTGCAAAATGTCCTTTAATGACCTCTGGGTGCTAAAAAACGGCGGACTCATTTATTTTGCGGTCATTTTCAATTGAATGATATTAAAAAAAAAGCGAGCGTGACATCTGAAATAAATTGCTTTCCATGTCAGAGGCCATTTATAAACATTTTATGTTATAAGCCCGTTGTTTGCGCCCAAGTGTTGCAACAATAAGCGTTGGTTCACACGTCACGAGAAAATTGTGAAAGATAACACACGGAAAATGTTAATGTTGGAGGAAAAAGAACGAAACGATTTAAACCAAACGAATTTCGAGCGAGGAAGACCTAGCTCAGTGTAGCAGACTAAGTAATAAAAATGCCCAAAGACGGGGAAGAGAGAATCTTAATAAAAATGCTCAAGCAACAAAAATCATCAGAGGTAATAAGGTGGTGTAATTCATTGTCTACTACTTTAACGTAGATTAACGATCTACATCACAATTACAGAAGAGCTAAGTGAAAATTAAAACTCATCCGGCTCTCATCGCATCATCTCTGTGAATTTCCGATTCGTGGCTGATTAAACCTTTTGTTTCTTTCACTTTGATAACCGGCAATTTGGAGGTGATGAGATGAAACTAGTTTTCAAATACGACAAAGTGAGAGTAGATATGGCGGTCAAATTATCAGGAGAGGATCATTTTCAACAAGTTTCAAAAGTGATTGGTCGCTGAAGTTCTTTGATCAACAGTTCCACACAATTCTCATTTTGGCAGCCTCCAATTACTTGAACAAAGAACAAAAGACTAGTTCTTCAAATGCTTGTAATTTCAAAGTTTATTTTGTCCCACTTTTGATAATTAAAATGCAAAATTATATTCGACGATTGTGCCTAAGAAATTTAGCAATAAGTTAGAGTCAATCGGACGCAATAAAAATTTATCTGAAAGTTTGTAGTGTCCCTTTTTCCAGACCCGAAGTCACCCTCTATCCCCAGAACCCGGTGAAATTCTAACAATTTACATTTTAATTATGTAAATGCTGCCGTGACGCTGCCTGTTAGAATACTTGGGAAATAATTATCTCAAAATTTGGAAGTGCATTTGAATATTATTTCCACCCACCGCTTTCACAAACATATGCAGATTTCAACGTTTGTCATCGGAAAAATAAGGGAAAGTGGAGGTTGGTGACATATCGTGTCTAAATTTATGTCAAGTGCAGACGTCACGCTTTTCATTGCGATTTTCCAAAGGGATGCTAAGAAAACATGCAGAGAACATAAAAGAAAATCTCTTTTGTCATCGAGCTACGGTCAACAAATAGCCTTTCAATGCAAATAGCCTAGAGTAATCGTAGCTGCTGCCATTGATTGTGTGATTGAGATTGTGCGTAGATTGCTCATTCTGGTCAGGCGAGACGCAAAGATTTACGATTTTTTATAATTTTATGACTTTTGTTGGAGAGAACTAGTTTGGGGACAACTATTGATTGAGACAATCACAGAAGGAATACATAAATCACGAATCGGAGAGAACTTTTTTCGAATCGATGTAAACGCCACGGCTTACAGATTGTACAGCGTTATTTGCTTGATGGACTCCAAGAGTTGTTGATTTTTATATAAACACACACTTGAAGACTTTCTCAGATTCAGAGTTTCGGATTTCATATTTCAACTGTATCTACAGCGAAAAGTTGAGTAACTTAAATGTTTGCATCTGAATTGTACATCTCTTTTTACATGTCTAGAATTGATTTATGACATGTAAATATTATGATACTGCTCCAGAATAGTTATTTACGTGTAGAGGACCAAAAGAGATAAATTACGCCCGCAGACTAAGGGCGTAATCGATCTTTCCGGCAGAGGTGCGTACTACGTTTTATGCATAACGCAATTCATTAAAAATCGTGAAAAAATGTTTGTCCAGTCTTTGATAATTTTGACAGGAGAAATTAAATTGTTGCAAATTAATTTGATTTGAAAGTTGTCGAGCGCTTGCTTTTTATTATTGTTGTACTGTCCGGAGGAATTTTGACAGTTTTACGGCCCTCTGAAATATTCTTTCTACCTTACAGCCCGTAGGTGCAAAATCAAATTTTCAACAACGGTAACTACGACATAAAGTGTCAATTTTGATAGCGTAGTACATAAAATAAATGTTTGTGTTTGGGTGAGCCGTAACCGTTAAAAGTAGTCAGTTTAATTTCAATAGATAGATAGAAATAATATATTATAGGTCAATCAATCAAGGTTAACAAAATTCGACGGGAATAAAGATCGAATTGAAAGAAAATCAAAAAAGCAAAAAAGAATAAAAAGTAACGCCCAAACAATTCAAGGAGTAACTAGAAAATAAAAATAGAGTTAATATAAATAACATTAAAAAACAAACCAGAGAGAAAACAGAAAAAACAAAAAAATATAAAAATCTAACAAGTAGAGATTATTTAGAAAATGCGAAGAAAATGTTTAGAAACTACAGTAAAAAAACAAAGTTAAAAAAAATAAAAAAAATATGGTCAGAATCTACAGTGTCTCCGGGTTGAGTTCACAAGAGGAAAAAAGACGTTATTTTTCATTTTACAAAAAAATGACAAAGGAATAATATTTTTTGCTTAATTTAAAATAAATAAATCTTTAATTAAAACTTTAATATTATCAAGCTGTGTTCTAAAAATGAAAAAAACAAAAAATAACAAAGAACTTTTTTATTTTTAATTTTGCAATAAATGTCAAAGGAATGAAATTTATTCCTTAACTCAAAACAACTACCATTATTTGATTGACCCATTACCTGTTTTAGCACATAGTTCAATTCTAACTCGTAATTCTTTAAGACTGTTTCGAATTTTCTTAATTATTGTTAAAGATGCAATTGCATTTCTTTACCCACTTTTTAATACGTACTCATTATTCGGTAAATTTTCTTTTAATCTTTAACGCATTATTTGACTTTTTTCCCTTTGTGAACTCAATCCGGGGACATACTGTATAACGAATAATCTAGGTAAGATATGGAAAGAATCTACTTAATAAAAAAACAACCTACAAAAAATAAAAAAAAATTTGAAGAATCCAATGAAAATTTGAAGTAAATGTAGAAAACGTAATGAAAAACTAGATAGGATACAGAAAAGTAACAATTTTAAAGCAAATTTTCAGAATCGAAAAAATCTTTTGAAATACCAAAAACAAAGTTTAACAATATAATCTGACAAGAGATTGGAGATTGAAGATTATGAGGTAATTTAGATTATGTTAAAAGAATCTAAAAGGAAATTTATAAAGTTTAACGAAAATCTACTGGTTTTGATGATAAATCTAACGAAAGCCCAACGATTAAAAAGTGATCTAAGAAGGAAAAAGCACAGTGTTAATTTTATTTTTCGTGCAAACACTTTTTTGTAGGCGTCTAACTTAAAATGCTACTTTCTGATTAGTCGTTCTGCTAAACGAGTTACACAATGCTGATTTTTTTATGATATTTTTAACAAGAACTGTCACAGTTGTCAAATTGTAAGAGAACCAGTAAGAAACATTTTTGTTATTTTTAGGACAAATTTACAGGTATTTCATTTAACTTTATATTTTTTATTATCATATTTTGCAATTACTAAAAATCTCAGTGCCTTGTAGAGCCATCTATTAATAAAAGAAAAACAAAGAATTTCTAGTTCCTAAAAAACCAAGTCGAAAGATAGGTGAAGTAAAAAATATATTTACATATAAAATTCTAAAAGATTGCGGATAGTTTAAAGGTTCTGAAATTACAATTACAAGGAAATCAAAAATTTGCTGAATATTGAAAAAATCTAGCGGTAACCGTATAGGTAAGTACTAAGGAATTCAAGATAAATCTATCAAAATTAGAAGACTCTGGAATTCTGGAGAGAATGTAGATATAATTGAAAGAAGATTTACAAAATATCAATAGACAATGAAAAGCTAACATATGCACATATGTAAAGAGAATACAAAGAAATTGCTATTCATAGAAAATCTTGAATGAAAAGAATCTGATCAAACTAAAAAATCTTTAAAAAATCGACAAAAAGTGATCGTGAACATTTGGAAATTTAAAAAAAGGCATCTAACAAATTTAAAGAATCAGAGAAGGCAGACAAAAACCAACAGAATTTAAAGAAAATCTAGAAACGATTGAAAAATCGAAATTTTAATAAAACCAATCTAAATGGGGCTCAGTCTTCCAGAAGAACGAGTTACACAAGCTGATTTTTTAAACTACAGTGCCTGCGGAATGTTAAACAAGAACTGTCACATTTGTTAGATCGTTACCAAATTGTAGGAGCACCAACAATAAACTTGACAAATTGTGGAGCCATCTAGTATAATTAATTAATAAAATTGGCATGTCCACTATAGGTATCAATCTGACTTATCCCTTTAAATCCTGCTGACGTTTAAAATTGCTCCTTTGTAGCTAACTGTGTAAATTTTCTGCAGGAAAAATAACGTATAGGCAGAATTAATATAAAGATCTAGAAAGAATCTGAAGAGAACACAAAGAGAATTTAGAAAATCTAAACAAAATATCGACAGATAAGAGGGAATCTAAAATATGCTTTGATTACTGACGAAAACTTTTTATTCAAGTTTTCTCTTTTTCTCATGCGCCTGGGGTCACTACCGACATGAATCCACCTCTGTTCTGAATATGAGATGTTAAGGGTGAAAATATGGATCTCTTTATGCTTCAAAAAAAACATATTTAATCATATTATCATTTCAAACACGACTCCAGGCTTAACTGTTAACTGTTTTAAATACGAAACAATGTTGGTTCAGTTGCTTTTTATTGGTTTTTGTCCAAGAATTAGTTTTGTGTATTTTTCCAACGGCCGAAACCTTTATTGATTTAAGTTTAGCACTGATCATTAAGTCTATTTGGAATCACATCGATTGAACATAGAGCTTTTTAAAACCAATAAAATCTTTATAATAGAGGAAGTGCTTAATGATCGCCTTTCCGGTGAATTTCCGTTTTGCTGTGTTTGATTTAAGACGATTCTCCCATTCAAATAGTGGGTTTTATTCAATTTTGTCTACTCCCACATTGAGTTTAGTTAATTGATACATTAAACGTCTTCTACCTGAGATTCATTAAAATACAGATTTTCATCTACGGCCATGTTATAAAGAAACATTTTCATCACTCATTTGGTGATCTCATCAGGCATCTTATATACTCGTTGTGTAACAAAAAAAAGTGTTGTATAATATATACATTATACAACAAGTGATATAGTGTGGCTATACAACTTATTTTGGTGACATTCGACTCGTGGCAAAAAGTTAGTGCACCTGTCAAACCTGTCAGTTGTAACAAAATTTTACATTTTTGTATCCGTGAGTGGTCGTAAATAAAACGCCGTATATCAAACGTGAGCGAAATACCATTATAAGCTCGTGAGATTTGTATCACTCGCGCTAACGCGCTCATGATCCAAAATAATCTCACTCGCTTATAATTTAGCATTTCTCTCACTTACGATTTGAATATCTATTATTACAATATAATTTCAAATTTAATAGAAATGGCGTTTTCGTCATATCAAGTCGTCATTTGCATTAGAGAAATGTCGATCTGATAGATCTATCTACCTAAATTGACGCAAAATTCAAAGAAAACTGTGATATTCCTTTGATCATTTCCAATATTTTTTTTACCATTTTGATACTTTTTAAAGGCTTTGTAGTATCGCTCACCGAACATCCAGTTTATTTATTTCCAATATTTTTTTTACCATTTTGATACTTTTTAAAGGCTTTGTAGTATCGCTCACCGAACATCCAGTTTATTTACAACTCTTAAAAAGCAATTATTTCCTTCAGATATAAACACGCAATGCTCGTAAAAAGTAAGTGTGTACTGGGTAACACATTTATAACAGCAAAACAATACCAGTGGCCATGATTGAAGCCATAACTGTTGGTATCATCGTAAGCCATTTTCGTAGCTGCCAATTGGACTTCCTGTCATAAGTCATCATAAGCTCATAAGCTTTAAATTCGACCCTTGTTATAAGTACAATCAAAATAATACTAGTGGTCATGTGATCTGTTGCGCTCAATACACACCCTAGAAGCAAGACGAAAATCGTGCCAAGAATTTTAGGAGGTAATTACTGCCAAAAAGCCAATATGACAGTAATTTGTATTAATTTCAAACATCGGACATGAGGCTCATACTAATCATAACTCAATTTAGTTTAATACCTTATTCACCTCTGGAACTTCATCAAAATGATAATAGCTACAATATTCTGGGATAGTAGATAAACTGAGTTCTTTTTGTTTCATTAATGAAGTGGAAGTATTTGTATTTTGATATGGATAACACGAATATTGATAAAATTATATAAATAGGTAGACTCATAAATGTACAGAAGCCCCCCACCAAAATCATATTTAGTTTTGATAATTTGCACACGCTTATAGCTGACAAGGTTGTCAAATCTGACGCAAAAACAGTCGCTAAACCAAATTTATTTTGATATAACTCTGTTAAAAAATATCTCAGAATTTATTTGAAATTTTGTGCAAATTGTGTTGAAAATTTGACGAAAAAATACTGTTTTATACAAACTCATCACGTCACAGTTTACACTAAACTGCCCACAGTTTGTGTCAAAATGTGAGTTTGACAATTTGGTGTAAACGTAGTTTTGAAATGTCAGCTCAGGAGTTTGAAAACAATTTTGGTAAAAGCCATTTTTAACATAATTTGTATAAAATCAAAATTCAAATAAAAACTGGGAAATTCTAGTACAATTATAAGGAAAATAATTTAAATTATCAATTATTTTCATAAGTAATATAATGAGTGAGCTCAAAATTTTCCGACAATTTCGAGCTCCCGAGTTAAATTCGTCATGAGAATTTAAAGAACTGACAAGCAACTGACAGATTGCGTGGTATTTCCGCGTGGAATTGTCACTGAAAATTTCACTAGTAAAAATTTCCAAAAAAAGTTTGCTGTGATTGGTCCATTTGAAAAAAAAAATGTCTCTTATTGGTCGAATCTATGGTGAGTTGAATTCTCACTGAATTCTCACAAAAAAGTTTGCTGTGATTGCTTTATTTGAAAAAATAACTGTTTCTTATTGGTCGAATCTATGGTGAGTTGAACTCTCACAAAAAAATAAAAGAATTAAAACTTTTTTGATCATAAAGCAATTTTTTATCAGACTCTACAGCTGTGTACTGATTGAAGCGTAAGCAAATTTTCAAATTTTTATCTTTAAATTACAGGTGTTGCCGAACCTCGTATATAAGGTTTCAATATACAATCGTATACAAGGTAGCCCGCCTAAAACTTTCAAAACCAATTGTTTTGTTATTTGTGAACAGTTGTTAATAAACTAAAAAACAAACATTATAGAATACGTGAGGCTTAATTTTTCGATAATTTAAAAAGTTTAACGTTAAAAATGCAGTTTTATCTTCCTTTTTAATGGAGAAATTAATTCAGAATGTTTGCTATTACGTTAAGTAAAAAACAGTACATTCATCTACCAAAGAAAATTAATCAAATCAATGATCACTCTTCAGTTACCTTGGTGTTAAATTTTATTAAAATCAGTTCAAAAACAACAAAGATACAAGTCTTATTGTTAGGTGGGCCATGTATAAAACTGTAAAATCCTATTATAATTGGCAAGAGCTCAATTATGAGATAAGTGAAAAACACGTCTGAAAATAAACCTATTTGTAAAAATTTGGTGTAAAATTTATTGATAGTGCCAACTTCGTCTCTAATTTTAATTGAACTTTGCAGAATAGAGGTAGTGTTTAGAACTCAATTACCAACAACTCAAAATTATAAAGCGATTTAGCCTACGGTTTAGAGAAAATCGCATTCAAAGTTCACATAGCAGGATAAAATAAAGGAAAAAATCATCAAACCAACTTAAAATTGTCTGCTCTTGAGTTCCAACTTACATTTTGCGCCATAAGTTATAAAAATTTGTATTAAACATGATACAAAAAAAATAAAAGTTCGATCAAACACATGTGCGTTATTTTCAAGTTTTTTTAAAAGAAATTTGAAGCTTACTAGAACTCTCAACAGATGGCGTTTCTTGATAGCATCATGTTGTTTTGACAAGCAATAGGCAAAAGGACCAACTTACAAAACAGTGCCTTATTAGGGAGTCTGTTAAAGCATCGGAAACAATTAAAAACCAATTCGTTAATGAGGTTTTTAAATTACCGAAATATGGAACAATTGATTATAAAAACAGGATAAACTCAACCTTGCTGAAATGTCAAAACTTCCACAATGGCAGGTGAAAAATTATCTAAAAGACAATTAATTAAAGTACCTACAATTTGAAATCTATGTGTCATTTCAAAACCCGAAAACGCAAAACATACTTTCATACATATTTTGTTTGTAATTTTCACGCCTCCACTTTGTTATTCGTAGATGGGCTAAATATAGACCTAAAAACGGCATCTAAGGAACTGTATTTTGTTTTTATGTTGGTAACTACAGAATATAGAAACTACTAGGTCACCTCAGTCTAACTTTAACACGCAAAAATCCCCCAAATCCAAACTTCAAATCCCTCTTGGATTGTATTACTTATATTCGGTGTAGTATCTATACAGAGTGTTCCAGAATGGTCGCACTTCATTTCAAATAAAAATAATAATAACTTCTCCATCTAAATCGTAGACGATTTTTGTATCACATAATGTTCTGTTTACGGGGTCACAATGAGCTTTTCTCAGAAAGGACAAATGATAAAAATTGCAAAATGTCTGGGACAAAGGTAATTAAAGAAGAAGAAACCAAATTTTTATGACACGGCTAGAATGGAAGCAGAAGTCAACTTGTTTACACTAATAACATTTTGATAGGGTCACTTTATGTTAAATTTACCGTAAGTACAATACATTGTACTGTTTAAAAAATATATTTATTTTTTATAAAAAAAATAAGTTTGCATTATAAAGAAAAAAAATTGTAGTTTTAGTATTTAGGATATAAAACTGAATCAAATTAAATTAGAATGATGAACAAAATTACAATTAATGTACAGTGTTTGATTTTATATGAATGATCGAACATAAGTAATACAATCTAAGTAAGCTTTAAAGTTTGAATTTGTGGGATTTCTGTCTCAAATTGAGTTGACATTAATAGTTTCCACATTCGGTGGGCAACAGAGTGTTACCAAAAATAGTTATTTACGTACAGACGACCGAAAGAAATAGATTACGCCCGCAGACAAAAGTTGTGACCCGACAAAGAGCGTATTGGATCTTTCGGCCAGAGATGTGTACAACGTTTTAAACACAAGGCAATTCATTAAAATGCAGGATTTAAGATAAGTTTCATTTAATAGCCCATCAAGCAATTTTCATTATTCGGATAGTTTTTACGGCTCGCTGAGCAATTTTTGCCTAATAACTAAAATAATAAGCCTATAATACAAATAAAACATAATAAGTATATTACATGAATACGAACTTTTGTACAACTCTGAGCAGTCTGAGCCGAGTTTACGGCCGCAGTGTATATTTTTTTGTTCATATTGTAAAATGGTACAAACCACAAAGCAACGATTTTAAGAAAATTAATGGTGTAAACAACCACTTACATGTTATTGCTTATCTTTAAATAAAAAAACTTGCCTTGTATTTATTTCTCAAAAAAGTTTGTAATTTTAACGTATCAGATTCATGTAAATACCAAATATTATGTTAAATATCTAAAGTCAATAAATAGATTACAGATGTTGAGGAAAATGTAACCGGAAATTTAATAGTAGATTGCAATTATTGTGTTTTCATAAGAGACTGTTAAAGCGACTCGAATCTTCTAAGCATTCAATATTAAAACTCCGATCAACTGGGCGGTTAATTGACAAATTAATCTTCCTCCGTCAGTATTCGGGGATCTGGCGACCATGTTAAAGGAGCATCTCTATGACCCGACCTTAAAAAGATTGTTGACTTTAACCTAAACATATCCAAAAAAGGGAGACTCCACCGCATACACAATAGGAAAACGATCGAGCGCTCAACGACTACGAATCCTAAAAATTTTGGTATGATTTAAGGCCTTTGCTATAGAATAAATTAGCACTGCGTAAGCGGTAAACGGAAAAGCCGCAGTTATCACATTGCGGGGTTAATTACCACCTAAGTGCATGTGAAAAACGAAGTGCTCCAGCAGCCGCCGCACTTGCACATGCACACACCACGCATCCACGCACTCACAATGCTCCACACAATGTCGGGATATAGGCCAAATGTCGCATGTGTGACGACCCCTACACCAGGCCGGCTACTGAAATTGCTGAAACTCCGCGGCCATGACCAGCTGGATGCGGCGTGTACGCGCAATCTCCCGTTGAAACGCGCTACCAGAAGGAGCTGTTTCATTTCGATTCGCCATTCGGTCCGCGGGGTCCGTGAGGCCCCAGATGACTGCGCCAGGTGTGGCCCACATATCTCATCACACGGTCGAATTGTAAATGTGTGAAGAAAGGGTGTGTCGAGGAAAAATCACAAACTAAGCCAAAAGAAGGAAATTTTACAACGAATAAGGAATTTGTACCGCCTTTCACAGACACTAATCATTTTAATGAGATTTAAATATCATTTTTTAAGCGTTCGTACACATTGCATTGCGGAAACGGGAAAGCTGCTTGTGTTTTGGGTATCTATTTTTCACTTTATTTCTATACTGTAAAGTACATATTATGTGGCACTATTTTGACATTTAGTAAAAGTCAAAATGTTTGCAGTTTTGACGGATTTAAAATATAGTAGATTTTGTTATACGGCAAAAAAATGGTACTTTCTGTCGAGCAATTAAATTGCAGTAGCGAGGCGAAGCGTAGCGTAGCCGAGCGTATGTAAAATTGCGAAACAGCAAAGCCACTTTTCGGCCAAAAATATTGGTTTGAAAGAGTTTCAAAGTTAGGATCGTGCAAGTGCTATACAAAATGTAAGTCTCAAATAGTAACCGTCACAAAAAGTACTTTTTCTGCCCAGGCAGCAAAGGTGTTTCCATGTCAACGAGCGCTTTTCATTATTTACTGTCTAAAAACGACTAAAAAATAGTGACTTTTGTGACGTTTGGAGTAAAAGTTTATTAGCATTATAAAATTTTTAAGCGGTACGACAGTATCAGATGTCAACGTAGTTACCTACCGTTACCTTTCAGCGACAATTAAATTTATCTGTCAAAATTCTCAAAAATTGGACAATTATTTTATGGTGATTTTTATAAATTTTATTGTTTATAAAACTTTGTATACACCTTTGGTCAAACGATTAATAATTTCGCCGTTCGTCGGGCCTCAACTTTCGCGTAATCTATCTCTTTCGGCTCCCTATATGTAATTGTCGTGTATAAAACACTCTTTTTTATACAGGGTCCGGCAACACTTGTGTCCACCCCCCAAAACTGTCTTAATTTTAAAGATACAATTTGCTTACGCTCGTAGTTGACAAAACTCTAGAAGTTGGCGAAAAAATTTGTGTTTTTCTACCGCTAGTTTTGGCGTCGCGGCGCCCAAGAAGTATAATTTTTAGCGATTTTTGAAATTTAAAATTTTTTAAAATACTCGCAAATTCAATTTTTTTTCAACATAACTGTGATACAAATATTTAGGTTTTTTATTTAAATCTAATGCAAATTATGTTTAAAATTTGCGAAAAAAACGCTGATTTATTATCAAGTTAGTTTTCAAAGTTATGACGGTGCAGTGCCAAACTACGTTTACACCAAAATTTCACAAGTCACTTTATTCACTCTTATAAAGGTCAATTTTGATTAACTCGAGCATGTTGCACTTTATGGACACTAGAAATCGTTAATTAACATCGACAAAGCGACAATTTCACCAAGTAATGCTTGTGTTACAATCTAAAGCGAACCAAAGGATACATGACATTTGTGACACAAGATGTTGACAATTGGGTGTAAACGTTGTTTCCAATTTTGACGTTATAAAATTGGAAACTAACTTGATAAAACAGAATTTTTTCCTCAAATTTTGAATACAATTAGCATTAAATCTAAAATGACAATAGAAATATTTTTAACAAATTTACATTAAAAACAAATTAAATTAGCGGTTGATTTCACAAAACCTTACAATTAGCTAAAAATCACATTTTTAAGGCGTCGCGACGCTAAAGCTATCGGTGATAAAAAACATATGTTTGCGTTAGCTTCTAGAGCTTTGTCAACTATGAGCGTGTGCAAATTTTCAAAATTTTATCTTTAAAATTAAAGACGATTTTGGACACAAGTGTTGCCGGACCCAGTAAGAATTTAAAGAAAAACTTTGATTGTATTTTAATAATTTAGAAAAGCAATACCCATCTATTGTGACATTCAAAAACGAATTTCAATTTCTTCCACCGTGTCAGCAGAGATCCTCCAAATCTCCACTAACGAAAGCAAAGTAAACAATTTAACAATTATTATTATGCCACAATTTTTTTCTTGAAACATCGCCGCAAGACAACGCATGGCAAGACCGATTCAATCATTTCATTCCCAATTTCGCATCAAAAGTCCCCACAACTAGTGGCAGAGCTCCAACTTTTGTTAGAATGTGGCAAAAACCAATGTCCCCACAACAAGTGGCAATACACTATTTTCCCCACGTCATAGCAGAAAACAACAAATTGGTTCATCTTATTCACTTGTCATTTCTTTGATTCAAGGATAAGAGAGATCTTAAAAATCTTTTTTTTAAAGAAACAGCAAAATCGATAAATCATAGTTTTGTCATGCCGAAAATTTTGTTCATGGAACTGTAGAACAGGGTGTATAAAAATCCTATGCCTAATAGTGTAACTTGTTTCGTAATAGTTGTTTACATTTGTAGCGAGTTAAGGCAATCATTACAACTACGCATATTGTAATGTAATATAGCCCACGTGTGATGTACAACCTTTTATCTACGACCTATGAAAATGCAATTTTTTTATACTGCTGCCATGGAAAACGAGAATTGGCGTTTGACCAAAGAAGCGCGTAATATTTTTTCAAGAATCTAAAGCGCAAAATATAAATTGCCATTATAGAATCCATCAACATGCCAAAATTAATTATTCTTCATACAGGGTGATTTTTTTAAAACGGCAGGCGTTGTAGAATTTTTATTTATGAATCGATTTCAAAAATTTAAAAAGCAAATTAAATGGTTTTTAATTTACTATAAACTGATGATTTTAAAAATTTTCTAAATGTCTTAGTATCTTTTGGGCGATACTCAACTTTCTTATTTTAAATTGGAACCCATTTTTTTTTTCATAATTTGGAAGATATTAATTTTCTTGATTCAGAAATGTGCAATATGTTCTACTTCTACCAAAAATATTTTAAAAAAAATTATCAAAATTGAAAAAAAATAAGCAATAAAAGTTAATAAAATCTATTGCATGGTGTCAAATAAAAGAATGCCGTTATTGTAATGTCAAAAAGCAGCAAATAACAGAAAGGATCGGCATTTTTTTTTGAAATTATTAATAACAAAAGACAATAATAATTACAAATCAGAAAAAACAACTACCGAATTTAATTAAAATACTGTTGAAACGCCATCCCGTTTTTTTCATTGCACAATTGACACCATGCACCTAGATTTTATTAACTTTCATTGCCTAAATTTTTTCATTTTTGATTTTTTTTTTAAATATTTTTTGTAAAAGTAGAACATATTACACATTTCTGAATCAAGAAAATTAATATCTTCTAAATTATGAAAAAAAAAATATGGGTGTCAATTTAAAATAAGAAAGTTGAGTATCGCCCAAAAGATACTAAGACATTTAGAAAAATTTTAAAATCACCAGTTTATAGTAAATTAAAAACCATTTAATTTGTTTTTTAAATTTTTGAAATCGGTTCATAAATAAAAATTCTACAACGCCTGCCGTTTTAAAAAAATCACCCTGTATAAATACATAATACATATTCCTAAAAGGCATAAACTGATATTTTCTTCTTAACATTTTAAAATGTTAAAATACGCTTTTGTGTAAGGTTTTACGTTAGGAAATAAATATTTACGAAATTAATTTGAGTTGGCAAGTTAATAGTTTGACATTTGTCACATAATGATAATCCATTTGCACCGGTATTTGTGTTAAATAAAATAAAAATCTTAAAAGAAAATAATGGAAGCTGTGGGGACAGTGCCTTAAATAACCGAATGGAAACATTCGGTTCGTTACATTCGACATTACCTTTGGAAGAAGTAGTGCTGTTAGTTTGAGATTATGTTGCTTGTTCTAATATCTTTCGTGCTGTTTTGACTTTTATAATATAATTTACCGAAAATCGATGCAAATGTAATAAATTTTATTTCCAACAATAAAATGTTTCATCTAGAGCGGTTCAACGGATCCTTTTTCGGCCTTGACATAGTTAAAATTAAGTGTTTAGTAACAAAGTTACTATCAACGTGTATTTGATGACATTGCTAAAATGTTTTTAATAATAAAATTAATAATTTAATGATTAAAACATAATTATAAAAAAGCAAAATAAAAAAACAACAAGTACAGTACTCTCGCTGAAAGGTTATACCAAAAGCCCGCTCATATGCAGCTTTTTTCGGTATGTGGTTTTTTCAAAGCTGGTACTGTAAATAACTAATTACAACTAGACAGGTTTTAAAGGTGTAGTAAATTATTTTGTCGCCTGTCACCAAAATGAGTTGTATAATGATAAATTAGTGATTTAATGTAGCTCCATTATATAATTAGTTGTATAATAAGAATATTATACAGGGTGATTTAAAACGGCAGGCGTTGAAGAATTTTTATTTATGAACAATTTCAAAAATTTTAAAAACTAATTAAATGGTTTTTAATTTACTATAAACTGATAATTTTAAAATTTTTCTAAATGTTAGTATCTTTTAGGCGATACTCAACTTTCTTATTTTAAATTGGAACCCATTTTTTTTTTCATAATTTGGAAGATATTAATAAATTAATTATCCTTTTTGAGATTACAATAACGATATTGTGTTATTTGACACCATGCACCTAGATTTTATTAACATTTATTGCCTATTTTTTTTCATTTTTGATATTTTTTTTTAAATATTTTTTGTAAAAGTAAAACATATTACACATTTCTGAATCAAGAAAATTAATATCTTCTAAATTATGAAAAAAAATAGGGTGTCAATTTAACATAAAAAAGTTGAGTATCGCCCAAAATATACTAAGACATTTAGAAAAATTTTACAATCATCAGTTTATAGGAAATTAAAAACCATTTAATTTGTTTTTAAAATTTTTGAAATCACCCTGTATAACGCGTTTTATTATACAACTAAAATGAGTGCTATAATTGTTCTTTAACAACACGGTGCATCTAGTTACCTTTCAAATGTAATGCCTTTGGTGCCGCTCACAATAAACTCTGTTTGAACTTTAAACTTCTTACTTGTCAAACGTCAAAATCGTCAATAAGGAAAGAATTGAAACAACAAACAGCAAAATTAAATAAAGTTTTAGTCAGTTTTGTTCCTTCGGCGATCCAGTGTCTACTATTAGTATCGTTTTGAAAGTATTTTAAGGTTATGTATCCAACATTCATTGCATTATCTTTCGAAAGCGGTATTTTTAATTTGTACGAAAAATCATAGACGACTAGATAAAAGACTTTTCATATAACGAAATAACGCTTTTGTTTCTTATTTTTAAGTAAAATGAATGAAAAATTGTGAGCAGTTGTACAGATGGGAAAATGGTTTACAATCTTACGGTTTTATAGACCGTAACACGCCTCTGCTATTTAATGAAATAAAACAAACGAGAATAAACGACCCACCGACACATTAACTCAAAAAATCCAAACAACTCTGCCTGTCAAATGTCAAATGCCTTAGTATGGGTTAATAACAGACATGTCATTAATGTTACGTTTTCTTCTACCAAAGATCGACCCCAATTTAATAAAAATTTTAATTGAACAATTAATTTAATTTAATTGAACAATTACATTTAACTGTTGGAATGACTTAACTTCTTAACTATAGATAAATTTACCTAAAAATGGCAAATAACATATTATTTTTTCTTCTTTAACCTAAAAGCTTAATAAAATTATGAAGCTGTTCAACCCTTCAGTGGAAAGATAATTCAATTTCCGTTCCAACAAGCTAGTTTCAATAGTTTCGGAGATATAATATTTGAAAAAAGTTGTCTGCTATCTATTAGTATCAAAGTGATTTGTGGGACATTGATAGGGGAAACTAAGTTTTGGGTGATCCATCATAATGTCTGACTTGGTGCCGAAAACTTGGTCACTTTGGCCACAGTTTTATTGTAATTTTCTTACCTATTTATCACTCACTTAATAACTTGGAAAATTGTTTAGAACAAAACTTCCAACATTTCTATTGTAATCCCAAAATAATAAATTGTCTAGTAAACACGACACGAAAAAATTTCCTAGTCTAACAAAAAAGTAGTATTGGAGTAATTCCGACAAAATATTGTACAGTACAGAAAAGTCATATATTTAACCTATACTTTTTCTACAAGATCAACGATGAAACGCCACAAATAAATTGAAGCAGTTATAAAACTTGGTCAGGGTCAACATCCAATGTGCCCCACAAAAACTAAGAAACTCTCCGGAAAGATGGAAACTTCAATAAAAACAATGCACCTGTGTCTAGAGTTGCAAAAGAAACATAATTCTGCCTATAATAACAAACACCAAACTTTAGGTAAACCTAGCAACGTGACCCATCTTTTTATACAATTTTCAACTCATAAATTCGGACCCTTAATTACCAAGTCCCGAAATTATTTTGGTAATAAGAACATTAAATCATTAGAAAACAAGGTTTTGCAGTGTAGAAGTGAGAAATCATTTCGAAAGTGCAATGCCTTTCTGATTCTAAAGTCTGGGCAGGATCCAAACTTTTTCTTAAAAACATCTCTTTAATCCGATCCTCGCTAATCCGAAATTCCAGTAAATCAGTCTACTTTGATGTTTACCTCTTTAATCCTATCATTATTTTTCACTAATGTGAACGAATTTTTATATTGATTGTCAATAATAATAAAAAAATGAGTTCAGCTGTTTTTTCGCAAATTCACTGTTAGAATGCAAGATAGAATTTTTGGCTAACGAGCGTACATGAGTTCTAGAATCCCTGTATTTTCAAAAACTAATGTTAGATCCAAACAAGCTGTTTTGATCACTTTTATTTGTAATGTATGATTGAAAAGTCTGAGATTTTCCTTTTTTAAAGCCCCATCAAGTGCATTGCATACTCTTATTATTGTTTAGCTGAGGGCAATCCAGAAAATCCAGTGTGGAAGATGACAAAAGATTGCCACTTACCTTTAATTGTGAACACTTTTGCAGTGCCAAATTTTGAGGTTAAGTGTTTTAATTAGAAATTAAATTTAAAACAAGGTAAAGGTTTGGTCAAATTAATTTCTGAACTCAGCTTGGCAGAAACCAAAATAGAGTTCGATCCACGTATTTCAAAAAGCTTCTAATAAGAGTGGAGACAACTGTCAACACTGTCATATTGTGACAGTTGACGTTTCTTACTTTATTAGAGTCCACATTCAGCAAAAGACGGTATATTTTCATTGGTTTTAATGTCTACTGCGATGTCATACAAGTCGGTTTAGGTTGCAAATGTCCACTTTGACGGTTATTTCGATATATTTAAAGTTCTTGATGAATTAACTTTGGAAATTTTATGATAACAAAGTTGGCGTCATTGTCCCCACAGAATTTGACAGTTGTCAATTTGACATGAAATTGCAGTTAAACAAAAATTCACTGCAGAACAATTGCTTTTTAGTGTCCACTCACAAGTGTAAATTATCAAAATTTATTTAATATAAATCTGGCTATAAGATGTCTAGTGAGAAATCTAGTGATAAACAGATTGAGGTTAAGATTGGGGTGACGACGTTTTGCGATTGCAGTTTGAGTGCTTTAGTCAGTCGCACCCTGGTTATTTGTAATTCATTTTAAATTTGAATTTATTATGCAAAGCGTAAAATAATTTTCGCCGACAGTTTCCAACAACAAAAATAACTTGTAGTACCAACCAAAGAAAGTAACTTTACTAAAGTTCGAATTGCCTTAAAATCGTATATTTTTGTAAGAAAGCAAGATATTTATTACAAGTTCTTATCTTATCACCCTATAATGTCACAGCATTAGGCAAGCCATCAAGTTGCCACTTGAAAAGGAGGAGAAACCAACAAAAAAAATAACACCACATCCTGGAACAAATGAACAAACACGTAATCGATAGCCATGCGTAGGCAAGACGAATAAAAGTCAATCCACTCCACTATTTATAAAATATTCTAATTCTAATTAAAGTCGAGATTTACGACGTAACCAAAACATCTTGTTTTGGTTCCGATCGTAAATTGCAAACGGTTTTTGCTATTTCTCCGAGATTAAGTCGTTAAACAAGACCGCCATCATCGCGACTTTTTTTTTTCGTTATGTTATAAGAAGATGCTAGAATCTTCCTCGTGTCAGAGATGTCTGAATTTGAAGTTCCGCCGTTGCGCCGTGATCAATATGACGACGCCTACGTCGCGTCGCGGCGCCAACACGTGGAAATGCGTTGAAACAGCGTCGATTTGTATTGCCTTGCGTTTCAGATTCTTCCTTTGATATGGAAACATTCAGATCCATTTTTTGCTTTCTGATTTTTATTTGTACACGTACTACATCAAGAAGGGAAATAACACAATCAAAGTTTATTTTAAAAAAATGAGATATGCAGAGTGGAAACGTTAAAGTTGTTGTTCTTGTGTTGGGCCATTAATGTTAATTTTAATGGATGTTATAAATGCTAATTAAATTCGTTTTTAAGACTAAAAAAGTGTGTAGGTGAGATACAAACATGGTTCAAGATAAAAAAAAATATTTCGTTTTACGAGTTTTGCTGGCGCAAAATATTTTTAGGTTAATTAATATTTTGTCACGTGACAAAAGTTTAGTTTCATAATCAAAACTAATTCTTAAAGCTGCTTTAAATTAACTGAGCAACAATCTGATTCGATGAAAACGTTAAAGCTTCTTTAATTTGATTTTAAAATCAATTATAAAAGCTCACCAAGAATTAATTGGAATCCTTTCGTGTTGCAAGAGCTACCAGCAATATACTGCCACTGATGATCAAGTTTTCAACCATCATAATCAATTTAAACAGATTCGAGAAAGAAAATAAGTTATTTGCCTAGTACTCTGTTTCAGTTTAACTCAGTTAACATTTTTTCCAATTCCAAAGCTATTTTAAGGGCTCTTAAAATGAGTCTTTTTCGGACTCAATCCCAAAAATTTTCTATGACAACTAATAAAGCATAGATTATTATTAGAGCTCCAAACAGTTAAAAAAGGACGCATCTAAAACTGAAATCTAGATTTACGCGCGAAAAGGTTTCTATCTGTTGGTAGGTAGGACTGTTTAGACCTTTCATGGATAATTTGCTAACGTATAATCAAATTGTGAAACTAACATTACGAGAAACTGTTTGCCCAAATAACAAGTTTTTACAACTAAATTTTGCTCGCCTTACAATAAGCGATTTATTTTCACTTATTGTAAAATTTAAATAAAATATCACAGATACTACTTAGCTATGCAGTTATTCTCCAATATAATCAATTGATATAGAAAAAGCAAGTTTTATCTGTCGTTTTTTCCTGCAATAAATCGTTAAGGCTGTGCCACATTAATGTGAAAAATCGACGTCAACGCGTTAGGGGTTGCTGGAATAATAAAGTAGGTCGATTCTCTTATTTTAAGGTTCAGGTGTGCGTGAAAAATGATCGAGTAGCTTTATTCTCCATCAATTTAAATATGCAGTTTCAGGGTTTTCTGAAATTGTAGGCAAATTCCTTTAATGAGCTGAAATTTAAAATTTCTACCGTTTCCTCATTCTACATCATAACTGTCTCAACTTTGGTTAACAAGAACCACTCCATTCCATAGATACCTTCAAGACTATCGAGAAAATTTACGACAACTATAAATTTGATCAATTATTCTTCATTACAAACAGCAGGGCTCACGATCGCTTAAACAGAATGTTAGATAATCCTCTACATCACCTAAAGGTTGGTTCAAATTAATTGCCACTGCCAGAGTCAACAGCAATTATTGACAATAAATAAATCATTCCGTGCACGCAAAGTGCATACATGAAATCTTAAGTTGCGACCAATCTTATAAACATTGCAAGGAGGGATTTCTTGTGTTGATTTTATTACAGAATGCAAAACTTCCAACAAGCTTCGGAAAACTGCTCTGGAGGCACTATTTTTATTTAGTTGGGAAACTGCATTTATTTTTTGCGCGTGATAAAAATAAGGTTTTAAAACTTGAAAGATTGTATTGTACAAGGTGTTTATAAATGTTTCTAGCATCGAGAGTGGCTCTGGAATTCCTGTTATGCACTATTTTGCCGCGTTGTTTTCATAATGAATATAACTATGTAAAATATTACACAAAAATTTTAATAAACATGTTTGTGCGCTACTGATTTAAAAGTTAACAATATCGAGTTGCTAGTTGCTTAGGAAACTCAGAAGTCATTCCAGATGCGTTGTTGCCAGTGGTGTAGAAAGTACGTGGATTGGGGTGAATGTTACCTTGCCAGTTTTTGATTTAAAAATTATTTTTTTTATTCTTTATACTCCTTCTAGAATAGCGCAGAACTGTTTTATACATGCATTTCAAAAACATCCTGTACAATGTCACTTATGTCAACGACTTTTCAGTTACGGTTTTGAGTCCAAGTTTTTCATTTCCAAATTTCAAACCATAACTATTTAGAAGATTTAAAACAGTTTTTTTGCAAAACCAGGGTTAACCACAAATGTCAACTGAAAAATCTAAACACAGTTGTAATGAGCGGCAAATTTCTTTGACATTTCATAGCTACCCTTGATGCTAGAAATTTATAAACCCGTATATTCGCTGATTTGTAGGTATCTATGAGCAAATTCGTTCAAAATCACGGAGGTGTAAGCTCATATATTTTAATTTTTTTTCAGAAAATTAGCACAAACATAGTGTAAAAACTACTGACTATAATGATAGTTTAATAAGGGTGGTTTAAAAGCAAAATCAATAAAATCCATATAACATACCTAACGATCACAAATTTAGCGCAAAAATTTCCTGCATTGTTTATACGGAGCGTACAATACTTTGGCACTAATTTAACATACGTACGTTGATTTTATTGATTTTATACCAGGCAGAAGTTTTCGATCGTCGTGCCCTCTGTAATATGTCTACAAAGTTTTGATAAAAATGATTTAAAAAAAAATTCTTCATTAAATGCAGTGTTTGAAAAATGACAAAATTTTGACTGGGACAATACCTTGAAATTAAATATTTTCGCAGCGAGCGCTCACTGATTCCAATTGTTGACGAAACATGATCCTATCTAAATATTACTCAGACACATATCGGGTGATCCGCGGATTGCTGAACCTGAGGAATGGGAATTTGAACTTTATTTTTTTCCTGCTCTGCCAACCTTCAAATTAAATTTGATTAATGTAGGATTGTGAAACCTGAGAGCTATTTTTAAAATTCTATGTTATTACGGCATTAATAAAAAAATGGAATTAAAAAATGTAAAATTTCAAATTTCCCGCTCAATATTTTGAAGTTTGTGTGACTGCGAAATGAAGATATGTCACTGTGTAACGTCGCTTTATGCCTAAACTAACCTTTTACTGCAAACATATCTTCCTAAAACAATTTTATGACCCGTGTTTATCTTTGGTACTATCCACGCATAAGATAATTAAAAAAGTTAGGTTAGTTTAAGCAATGTCTTGGCAACTGTGGCACCAACTTTAAAATTTCGAGTGGAAAATTTGAAATTTCTCATTTTTGATTCGATTTTTTCAACGATGCCGCATTAACATTGTATTCTAAAAATGACTCTTAATTTAAGAACCTCTTAAAGCATAATCCACCATTAACTGAATTAAATTTGGAGGTTCGTGAGAGCAGGAAAAAAATAAAGTTCAAATTTCTATGAAATTTCCTTACGTTCAGCAATCCCCGAATTACTATCGGCGACACCGAAATGTGAACGACTTTTTCGTGTCATGGATTTTTCTCTGAATTTCCATAATGTAAATCAGACTTTGACCAGTGGCGTTCTTTTTGATTTTTCTCTAAACATTTTACTTTACCTTCACAACTCTTAGTAATCAGCAGCCACTACTCTTAGCAACCGATTTTCATCAAATTTTGCAATAGTTCTTGGTTTTTCGACTACAGTTCAATGTTTAGCCAATTTTAACTACCTACTGTCATCAATTGTCATAAATGACAGTTAGAAGTGCGTCTATGATTTAAATTGAAAATTACACTAGACAATTTTGCCGTACACATTTTGTTGTCGTCAATAGTATATATTGTAAACCCAGTTGACATACACCTAGTAAATTTTATGGCCACATTATGAGAGGACCGGGCAGTACTAATCCTTGCGGTTTGGGGACTATAAAAATAGGCGCACGCCTATTCAGCCTTCGGTCTTCCCTCTACCTAAAAATTTGTCGGCTGCAGTTTACAACACCCAGTTTGATTTCTAAGGGTGGTTTGACTTAGGCCATAAAATGTTTACTAGGTATATCTCAACTGGGTTTACAGTACTTGGTACATAGAATTTTTGTGTCACATTTTATTGATTTTTCACCATGTAGTTATTTTTACCTGTAACATCCTGTATAATAAGTTTGACCAAATTTGGTTGAAAATTGGTTTTGGGATTTCATTTCTCTGTCAGACGACAAAGACGAGTGAAATCGGTAAAAAAATACAAAGTTACGAGCGAGAAAAAAAATCGAAATAACATTTTTTACAGTGCTAGAAGGTTGCAATTGACACTGTGACACCCTGTATAGTACGTTGATTAAACTTAGTCAAAAAGTAGTGTGACAATTTTTTTTTCTCTATCCAACGTCATTACAACGAATGAAATCGGTTAAAAAATTGCGAGGGGAAAAAATATCAAATTTTCGATTTTTATACCACCCCTAAATCCGTAATCTTGAAAATATAAAATCATCATTTTGTTCAATGGTTCCAATATTTATTTATTTTTAAAAATATAATAATAATATGACTATTCTAAAAACTACTTACTGATTTGCTACATTTACTAGATTTTTGATAATTATTGTAGGTTTGATTTTTATTGCTTCGTGACGAGAGCGAAACTTAGTGCTGCAGCAGTCTTACGAATATAATTTAAAAAATGATGGCAATAAATCCCACAAAAGAGATATTATATGAATGAATGAAAGTAGAGATCATCCATTTAAGCAGTTTAAATTTGTTTTGGGACCATTTATGTCAAAAATGGGTCAAGGATGAAAAAGAATGGCACGACTAGTAGACAGAATGATTTACTGAGAGCTCTTGCCAAGCAGATTAGATAAAAAAAGAGGAAAGAAAAAACTAAATGACGTCTAATTACGTAAATTTAGCGACGCTGTAAGGTCGGTCAAAATGAAATGTTGCGGGAAATAGACCGTTTAAGAAGAAAATTTTATTAGATAATACAAGCCACCATAATAATAACTTATGACTACAATTTACTATACTTATATGAAACGTATTTACAAGTTACAAGTCCGTAAAATACAGTTTTTGCGGACTAATTATTGCTGTTTACGGACAAGACATAGCTCAGTCTGGAAAGCAGATGAGTCCGCAAAAACTTGTAATATTGTGTTGCAAACAGCATTTGGTACTTAAGTGCAAAAAGATTCATTTTAGAGACTTAAATGATCCGTAAAAAGCTATTTTTGGAAGTGTATATTAAAATAGTTATTTATGTACTTTCCGTAATCGAATACAAGACGCACTCTTTTGCCCATTTCTCCATTAACAAAATTGGGAGGCGTTTTGCGTTTTATTTTAAGACAAACCTGCAAAACGCTAACATAAATTTTAATTTTTAAGAAAAAAAGAATAATATTAAGTTTGAGTTCCATAAGCCTTTGTGTTTGTGGCAATATTTTGTGTAGGCAACATACTATATAATTCTTTGAAAATTTTCTAATACGTTTTCGGGCGCTTAGTAATATGGAAGTAAGTTTCCCGCAAGCAACAAATAAAAGTAGTCTGAAACATTTAGGCCAAGACCTGCAAAAACTGATAAACTGTTACTAAAAATACCAGAAAAATAAAAGAGTGATATAGATAGAAAGTTGGTGCTTTTGTTCTTTTTTTTAAATTGGTTACTCACTTGATTTTAATTAAAAAATGAAAAAAACATCAAAAACTACGGAATCTATAAATATAAATTTTAGTTTTATGAAACAGCCTTTAAAAGTACTCTTCAAAAGTAAAATATATCATGACACATGACATCATACTCGAACAAAAACAGTATTTTTAAGTGAAGAATTTCTCATTTTTAGTGCAGCAAAAAACACGTTATAAATTGGAAAAGTCAACGCACTGACTTAACAAGGAGTTGTCCATTGTTCATCATTTAAGGCCATAAACTTGACTAATGATGACATTAAAAAGACAAGTAAAAGTTTTCATGCCTCCCTAAATGAAACGCAAAAGACGGAAAATTCATTAAATTATTTCGGATTTCGCCCACACAGTTAAGCATTATCGGATTTTAGCTGCCTACACCTAATTATTAATTTAATGATTAATTTCGTAGTTGGAGTTCAAAGTTTTTCTTTAAAGGCACTTATCTTAAAATGCAAGAAAAATTTTGAGATGATAAAAAAACACAATAAACAGAAGTGAATTTAAGGGGAATCTAGAATAAATACAGCAAAAATTTATATTTATATTAGCTAAAGAAAATATAGGGAATGTAAAATAAATGTAAAGAAATTAAAAGAATTGAGAAAAATCTAAACAATATCTAACGAGAACTTAGAGAATCAATAACGTTTTAAAAGTCTAGACACTCGTTTGCATTCTACAAAGTTCAAAAAAAATATAGGAATTCAAAACACAACTTCCGGAAAATTCAAAGAAAATTTAATTTGGAGACCAACTAAATAAACCCAAGCAAAACCTAAAAAAAATCTAAGAAAAAATCTAAACAGACTCAACAGAATCTAAGAAGAAATTATAAGAAATTTTAATTTAGAATACATTAATGTAAAATCTAACGAAAAGTTCACCCAATCCTACAAGAATCTAGAGGACCTTCAAAAACAAGAGAAAATCTAAAATTAATGTAAAACAAACTAGTGACTCCAAAGACAAGAAATTATTGAAATCCCGTGAGAATCTAGACAGAATTTGAGGAAAATATATTGTATTTTATAGTATTTAGAAAATCTAAGAAAAATCTAAAATGTTTATTTAGTTTGTTTAGGGAGGAAATAATCTAAGGCAAAGAAATCTCATACAAACGAATTATGATCCATAAAAAGCGTAATGTATAAATTCTAATCTCTAAAAATAAAACTTAAAAGAAAAGATTTCATGAAGTTATTAGAATAAAGTATTTAAAACTACAAAAAAGAACATACAAAATCTAAAAATCAAGGAAAGTCGAAAAATCTTACAGAATTCATTTACTTAGGTATTTAAGACTTAATAATTAGTAATTTATGTGAATTCAAAGCTGTAAAAAGACGAAAGAAGATTCAAGAATTAGGCAGATTGCAGAAGTTATAGAGAATTTACACAATTCAGGAGTCAATAAGAATTTAAGCAATTTATAAAATTTAAACAGAACTGAGAATTTATGAAACATCCAAATAAAAAATTATGGCTAATTACTTTAAGTTAATACGTCATTTTTTCTGCAGAATATAAATACAGTGAGACCTCGGGGTTCGCGTGGGTTAGGTTCCACAAGAAATCCGCGAATCGCAAAAACCGCGATGGGCAAGTAGTAGTTTAGAACGAATGTAAACAAGTACAAGGTGTTTATAAATGCTTCTAGCATCAAGGGGGGCTTTGGAATTTCTGTCATGCGCTATTTTGCCGCTTTGTTTTCATAGTGAATATAACTATGTTCACAATTATTTCAAATGTCACTTTACGTCTTCGACTTTTCAGTTACGGTTTTGTGTCAAAATTTTAGATTTTCAGGCTTTCTAATTTCTAATGTTGCTTTCTTTATAGTTTAGACAAAAATTGCACATAAGATGAAAAAATACCTCTGCTTTAATTACTTATCGATATCGTGTGGAAATAAAGACTTGACATCAGCAATTCTGTCCGCGAACGGCAAAGCAACCCGCGAACGGCGAAAAAAAAGGAGCACAACATTGCACCGCGAAAAATCCGCGAACGGTAAGGTTCGACTGTATACCGAATTCCAAAGAAGCAATTTGAGACATCTGATCTAACAACACTTTTTTAATTTAGAACTGAAATTATCATGTTGGTTTAAACAAAAAAAAAAAACGATTAAAGTTTTGCAGATAGAAATTGGTTTTTATGGTAGGGTCCCATTGTGCCGCAGTTAAGTATGCCAACAATGGAGCAATACCGCAAATAATACCCTGTCATAAATAATATGCTGCTGGTCTTGCCCAGGTCCGTATTGTGTAGTGAAGCGTAATATTAACGCAAAATTTTAAAATTCACCTACTTTGAAAAAATAAGTAACTTTTTGTAATCTTGGATCATTCATACAGTCTGATCTTTGGATATGTGATATGTAGCTACTTTAGACTACCTACTTATATTTATTATTGGTTCTTAATGATCTGATAATGCATTTAGAAATATTAAATATTGTCGTCATTAATCTGTAGCAGAATTTATTGTGACAAATTTTTGCCGTTTCACTTTTATCTGTTGAATGATGGTACCAACCCTTACTATTACAACGTAGCTCGCAGGTAGTACTCTTAGCGTGTAAACAATCCCGGCCCTGTGGAATATCGGAACAATATGATTTATTGTGGGTACGGTCAGCTCTCGGAGGGCTGTGGTAATGACTAGATAATTTTTATTTCGCTGCCATAAAAACCAATTTCTATCTGCAAAACTTTAGCTATAAAATTCTGAAAGTTCCAATTCAAGTTACAATTGCGGCTTTCCTAGCATTTTCGATAAACGTATAAAGTTTATTAAACCCCGTTCGGCGTTGCCCTTTGCTTTTTATTAAAAAATGTTTAATAACGCAGAAAGCACATGACACCTGGTAGAGTCTTCATAATATAAGGCGCTGATCGATAAAAATTTATTTTGAGCTTATGCTCATGCTCTTGTACAAAAGTTACGTGGACATTGTTACTCACATTTGTGCAAGTGTCGTAATTACGTTACTAGTGGGCTATAGCATTTATTATAATACAATTCATCGTCGACCTCAGTTGTATTGTAAGTTGCTCTAGCTCACGTGTTTTGTACACTATTTTATTTACGATGGCTCACGACATTTTTTTACAACTTGAAGGTACAGTTGCGGCGGATAAAAAGTAAGACATCGACTTTTCACCCTGTATTTGAAAATTTCCAAAATTATATGGTGTAAATTAGGTTTTAATCAAGGATCACAATGTCACTGTCAACAGAAACTAAACCAGAGTTGTCTTTAAAATGCCCCAACTCACAGAATTGCAAAAAGCTCTGATTCTAGCTCGTTTGATAGATGGAGTGGCCATAAAAACTATTGCAAATAAAGTTGGTGTCAATAAGAATACAATTTTACGTGCAAAACGTTAGTTTCGAGAGACGGGAACCATCCGAAGAAGCAAGGAACTGGTTGAAGAAAAATATCAACCCCGGACGAAGACGTGGTATTAGCAAAATTTTCTTCGCAAAAACCCCTTTTCAACTGCAGTCCGAGCCCTGTCAGCAATTTTCTACAGGACAATAGGGCGCAAACATTACCTTGGCCGGCAAAGAGTCTCGACCTGAATCCTATTGAGAACATTAGGGGTATCATGACCAAAAACATAAATGAACAAATTTTGCCCAATAATCGCGAAAAATTGATCCAGAGCATTTCAGATAGCTGGCAAATGATACTTGAACATTTCGTTCAACATGCTATTATGTCGATGTCACGGAGACTTGAAAGTGTTATTAATTCCGGTGATGCTGCAATAAAATATTAATTTTTGTTAACAACATTCAATTTTATTAAATATTTTAATTTGAATATTTAAAAGTTTGAACTAAAGTTCTCTCTTCTACGACACTGAATCGTCCTGTCTCAATGACAATCGAACTGACATTTCAAAAACTTCAATTATAGGTGGTTTTACAAAGATAAAATTTTGAACTTGTCATTTTGTCCTACTTTTCATCCGCCGCAACTGTACATCTATTTTTTGACATGTCGAATAAGTGAAGTAATGTAGTTCCATTTTACGAATAGTTAAACAGTGAATACATACACAACGCATTTTTTTCATTACACCACTAGTGGAACAATGAGCTTCATTATTCAATTCAAACAGTGTGTAATGAGTGATGTATAAGACTATTATATTAAATTTGCAAACACACGACAACACTGGCTCTGTATTCAGGAAATGTCTCAACCAATTTATAAACGACTTAAACCATGCTGACCAGAGATTGTCACAATTGGGTCGACCTAAATTTTCATCCTTCAAAAAAACTGGAATTCCTGAACTGCATAGTTATAAACCAAAGGACTTATTAGCTATCCTAGACAAAAAAATTAAATTCATTCTGAAGTGGCCATGAATGGATTTGAGTAGTTCAGTGATGGATTCAGAAATAAAGTAGTTTTTAGGCGACTTAAACTAAAAATGTAATTTTTAGGTCTCAAAAGCGGCCTAAAAGTTAGTGTTTTCTGGCCGCAAACATTTTTGGCCGATCTGTGGTGGCGCCATATATCCATAGTTTTGCATATTATATAAAGATACCGACATTACCCCCAATTTTATAATTATTTGGGTAAAATCAAATCGACAAACTGCTGTAAAGTGCAACAAAGACGTGTTGAATTACTGAACATGTCTAGCAGTGCTGCTGCAACAACATTAAAAAGCACATCAAACCTAATTCATACAAATTGTGAAGCTACATATGCCGAAACTGCAAATGTAAATAAAGAAAATATGAACTTTTCTGAAGGACATAAATATTTCCAATTATTCAGTTGTTATAAATGATTAAATCAATAAATCACAAATAAAAATTAATTAATTTGTAAATTGAATGATGTCGCCTAAAAAAATGCTCGGCCAAAAAAGAAATACTTTTTGGCCTTGGTACACAAATAGCTATTTAAGAAACCAGAGCTGAAAGTCGGGCTGCTTAATGACTAATCACAACGCATTTTAAATTTGGCGCCTACAAAAAATCCCCTGGAGGTATGTTGTTTAAAATACATAATAATTATAATTAATATAAGTATTTCACGAAATTGAAGCAGTTACAGTGTGTTATGTAAAAAAATGTGCAATAAAATGTAGTTTGTCAAACATTCCATATCTATTACATTTGCATTCTTTTAGAATTTTTTATTCGTGACGTATAAAATATTATGATTACCTTTCTGTACTCGCGTAATCGAAGATTCGAATTCACATAAAAGCCAATCACCCGTAAAATGATTTGACAATTACAATACTTTTGACAACGTTATTAGTAAATTATTGGACGATGTTCCTCGGATCCAACAAAATCCAATTACATAAAACCAATAACAGAAGACAATGTCAGTGACGGCCACAACGGATGGTTTCAACACATCTCTAATAATAATAATTGATCGTATTCGTACGCAATCTAGTATACAAATGGTTATTTATTGGAATGGAAGTACAATCAGCAAGTTCGATTGAGATTTAATTATAAATCCCCAAGTTCATTTGTTTTCAATGAAATGTCACTGTGGTTCATCCAACTAAAACGCCATGTAATATTTAGAAGCTGATGTGCTATTAACAGATAAATGAATACTAAAACAATAAAAAAGACTTACTGGTTGTATATCCAAAATCGTCTTCTTTTTCTGGGTCCGCGGCTGCATCTTCTTTGCTTCTTCGGAGATTTCCGGCACTGGCACGATCAATCTGATAAAAAAAACACTTCTATATTGTCATATCAAATTTAAGTACTCAATAAGGTTTTAAACTGAAGAAATTGAAAGCCGTTTCTAAAATTCTAATTCTAAGTCCACTTTGCTCCATCAGGTTAGGTTTCAAAAATATCGTGCGATAAAAAAACTCAACAGAGGAGTTTTTGAAATTTTAAGACAACTTTGATTGAAGAATTGAATTTTTTGTTTCGGTCAAGTAATTTGACGTTGTCAAACGAGAATTTTGTAAAAATTCAGAAGCCCATTATGTTTAAATGCGATAATCTAATGAAAAATTGATCACAACATATACTGTGGCTTTCCATTTTCTACATTTCAAGACAGTTTCCATCTACAAACCTGAAAATTGGCAGCTGTCAAAGTGAGCACTCAATGGAATTTTAAAGGTAGCAGAGGAATAGTAGATTACATACCGAGGTGGGAAGTTCATGATTCCTCTCGAGAGAAAAAGTTTGTCACCGAGGCGTCAGGTGAACAATTTCTCGAGAGATAGGAATCGAACTTCTACCGAGGTTTGTATACTATTTTATTCACAATCATATTAAGAAAAATAATAAAGAAAGTTAAAAGTCCAATATATTGGTAAACGTTTATTTGCCTCCAAAAACTATTACCAAATTACTTCCGCCCATGCTCTACATTGAAAATGACTCATCTGGAGTGGATATATCTAGACAACGCACCCGCGCACGCATCAAAAGAATAAGTAGTTCAACTAAGTTCAACCTCCTACCAAAGTCGCTACTGTCAATTCATGAAGTTTTAGGTTAAGGTTAAGAATTTTTGATTTCAATACAACTTTATTATTATAAATATCTTGAATAGTAAGATGAACAATATATTTAACCAACGAAACTTAAAACTAACAAGTTAAATTATATTAGAGGGATCACCGTTAATGTTGAATGTGAACGAAGAGTGATCATAACCTGCAACATACAGTGTCAGACCTTGTTTCAGTTGTTCACTTGAAAAGTTAAACTCTTGCAGTCAGACGAGACGCGGTTGTTTCTTCTCTTAAAATGTTGACTTTTTGAAAACAACTTCGACGCCAAATGACAAAATAGAAATGTCAAATTCAGTAACGCGGCCCACTTCATTTATCAAAATCTAGTTATCTGGCATTTGGAGGTCGGGAAATAGTCACTTCCCAGCGAGTTGGGAAGTGAATTACCGTGGTAACAGCTCACTTTCCACCTTACAAAAAGTTAGAAAATGAACAATTGTTGACTGATTGTGAATAAAAGTTTTTGTTTGATCGATCGATATTTTAGAAAAATGGCATTTCTAGGTTATGTGTTAGGTTGTATAGTGCTTAATGTATTATTCCAATTCTGATATGTTGTTTAGTAACTAGGAAACTCAAATTTCTCTCCCTAATAAAAGAGTCTAAAATTTCACCAACTAGTGAAGAAAATTTAAGTTTCTTGATTATCAAACCATGACAGAGGCCAGCCGCAGACGAGCGACTTTTGTGGTCCGACAGTCGTGAAACTCATTGTTTTAAATGCTATCATGCAGACGAGCTACTTTCTGTGTTCAATTTTTCCGCGTTCAAATAGTCGCCGATCGACTATCGCCCAATATCGAACACACGCATTGTATTTTATAACATGTTTATGCAGACGGGCGCCAAAAAATCGCACGTCGGGAAAGACTACACAGAATTTCACCATTCTTTATAATCATTGGGCCAACTAACTTTGGCAAATTATCAAATGAAGTCACTGACATTCGAAAATAATTGAAAAATTTGTCAGGATGTTCACGAAAATCTTCGTATTATATTGTGTGAAATTGCCCTTTTAATAGTCGTTGGCTTACAATGGGATGGACCCAATATCGCTTATGCGGTTGATTTTTCTTTCTACGCCGCACAATAATAAGAGCAATAGCAATTTTGAAACTAGGAAAACGCACCATAAAACTGTGGTTCGAATGCGCAGGGCCTCGGCTACTCCTGAGCGACACGATTGTCGATCTACAAAAAAGTCGCTCGTCTGCGGCTGGCCTTATACGTATGAAAATTGACAATAAATAATCGAAATTCAAATTAGATTCTTTTACCCTATTCGTTTTAGACTCATGAGCAAATAGTCCACCCGTCATGAAAATTCAACTTATCTTACACGTTGAGTAATTTACTATTTCCGCCGCCCGTTTATTAATGAATGTAATTAATGCACTACTTTTTATGTCCTACTGGCGCCCACATAAGGCAAACATGCGAGTTGAGTGGGTTCGAACCCGACACTTGTAGTTTGGGGACAAAACTACAAACTTCTGAGCAACTTTGCCTATGTCAAATTTTTAATGTTTTAACCATCTCGTCTGCCAATTAAGTATGCCATGAATAAATTTTCTATTTCATATGTACAGTTCACCCGGTTATGGATTTGACTCGTTTCCTAATGGGCGCATAAAATCTCGATTATTAATCGTCTTGGTGAACCAATTGTTCGTGAAATAACGATTACTTACTTCAGTTTTTCAACAAAAGTTGCAAAAGTTATGTAAGTAATTGTCAAAGCTGTTTTGAAATAGTATATTAAAAAACTAGTTTTAAAAAAACCTTATTAAAACACAAGTCCAGGACGTCTTGTTTTCAGTTTTGTAAAACGCGTTTTATGCTATTTGTATTTCCTAATTTTTAAATACTCCCTAAATTTTTTTTTAAAGATTTTTTCGACATTGTTGTGGTAACAAAGCTATTAACACACTCCATGTGAAAATGGCTTTTTCCTACGACCCCATATGAAAGTGGCATTTTCCACACGGTTAAATTGACAGTTATTTTAAAAACAAATGTAATTCTTGAATTTTTGTCTTAAATATCTAGACGATTCACTGTAAAACAACATGCATAATGGTAAAAAGAATTGGTTAGCTCGTTCCTGACAAGACAATTTTGACAGGTCTGTGTGGATATATTCATATCACACTAGTGACTTTTACTTTCGTAAATAGATGTACGAGAACATCAACCATCTAACTATGTAGAATATGTCACTTTTATATGAGGTCGTAGAAAAATAACATTTAGACTAGATGAGAAATGAACTATTGTCAAGACTTATCGTTTCTTCCTGATGATGAAAGGTCGTAGGACAAATAGTGTACAGAACTCGTCGGAAAGTGTCTTTCTTGCACTCGTGTAATATCTGCACTCGGCTGGCGCCTCGTGCATTTACTTTCACACTCGTGCGAAATTGGTCACCTTCCGCACTTGTTATGTAACAGATATTTTTCTACTCATACTAGCGTAAGTAGGCATTTTTGCATAGACTACTTGCGTTGTAAGTACGTCATTAAGCACAGCCGTGCGTAATAGGACTAGGGAGAAGAAATCGCACGGGTAAAACGCACGGCCCGTTTAGGGGAATTTTTTGAGTTGGCAACACAAATTGGCACTTTTCGCCACCTCTGCGTTCTGCTATGTTTTGATCAACTAATTAGACTACAATAAAATTCTATCGTCTTTCCAATATTCCGTAACTCTAGTGATAATTAGGTGTTAAACATGAAGATTTCCTGTCGTACAGTATAATTGTTGAATTCCATGCGGATACGGGTAAGAGCGAAAAGTTCTGTGCCACACCATAACCTCACTAATTTGTTGTTTTGTAGGATTTATGTTTGTGAATTATACTTTATTGAATGACGTGTTTGCGAACATAGTTATTTAGTGTAGTAATGCTGAAGTATTCCTTAATATGTAATAAAGCAAAGGTAATAAAAATGTAGTCAGTAGCTGGAGGACATCTGTGCTAAATAACAAATAAACACTGCTGTAGTTTTTGTATTTTTTTAATTTGTAAAAAATTTTATAACAATAAGCGTGATTTTATTTATTTACAAGGTGTTTTTGGTTTAATATCAAATCACAGTAGTTCATGTATTTAATTAGGTAAGTTGATTAGTTAGCACTAACAATAATCCTCCACTAATTTTTAATAATTGTTCCAATGTAACTATTAATTATTATATTAAATAAATTGTCTTGTTACTGTGTGTAATAATCATCTAACTCCAAATATCAATGCGGTGACAAAATGTAGTCGTATTCGTAGAAAAAGTATAGTACGCAACGCGAAGGTAAGGCCAATTACGCACTTGTGAAATTATTGCACTCGGCTACGCCTCGTGCACAATTGCTTCACTGCGTGCGTAATTGGCTTCTTACCATTCTTGTTGCGTAATATACTATTACATAACGTGCGGATATATTCACATCACACTAGTGACTTTTACTTTCGGAAATGGATGTACGAAAACATCAACCATCTAACTATGTGGAATACGTCACTTTTTTTACTTTGACTTTCGGAGTCATTTAACCGTGTGGAAAATGCCACTTTCATATGGGGTCGTAGGAAAAGATCTATTAACGCATTCAAAACGAATGTGGAAATACAAGGTGTGGAATGTCAAAAAAATTTGACGCTCATTATAAATGTATGTTTAGAGTTTTGCAACTGACATTTCTAGTTTATCTCAATTATAAAATTATTAAATTATAAATTTAGTTTTGAAAAAAATTGTTCTAGTTGTCGTTTGAATCCTGAAAGTTTTAAACTTGGACACAAAATCGTAATTGAAACGGCGTTGACGTAAGTGACTTTTTAAAAAACTTTTAACATAATTATATTCACTATAAAAACAAAGCGGCAAAATACTGAATGGCAGGATTTTCAGACCAACCATTGATACTACAAGGTGTTTATAAATGTTTCTAGCATCAAGGGTGGCTATGAAATGTCAAAGAAATTTGCCGCTCATTACAAATGTGGGTTGCGATTTTTCAACTGACATTTGCTGTTAACCTCAAACATGAAGCAAAGTTAATTTTGAGAAATAAACTGTTCTAGTTGTGGTTTAAAACCTGAAAATCAAAAACTTGGACACAAAACTGTAACTGAAACTTCGTTGACGTAAGTAACAATGTAAATAATTTTTAAGATAGTTATATTCACTATGAAAACAAAGCGGCAAAATAGTGCATGGCAAGAATTTCAGAGCTACCCTTGATGCTAGAAACATTTATAAACACCTTGTAGAAACTACACATAAAACATAAACTACACACCTTGTAGCTTTCATAAAACTGCAAATTAAGAAAAGACAACTAAGAACGCTTTCCAAAGTACAAAAGAAAGAACTCATTTAAAAAAAAAACAGTTTCCAATAAAACGCTGTGTACATACAAGAAGTCCGGAAAGTCGCGCACCACCGTGATACTGTATCATAGAACAATGCAATAGATCACCAAAAAAATGTTAAAAAAAATCCATGTCTTTAATTTTTCGAGATATGATAGATTTAAGAGGAAAAGTTTAATGCCAAAATTAACAATTTCTGTGCAATAATTTTAGGTTCAAATGATTTGTTATGTATGTATTTTTGCATATAACTCAAAAACTATGTATTATACAGGGTGATGAAATAGGGCGCCCATGGATGGAAGTACCATGTAAAACCATCTCAGAAATCAAAACAAAATAAATCTAAATTCACAATATGGTTTTTTTCAAAGGAAAAACTTGGCAATGCTGCTCAACACTTTCTAATACAAGGTGTTTATAAATGTTTCTAGCATCAAGAGTGATTATGAAATGTCAAAGAAATTAGCCGCTCATTAGAAATGTGGGTTTAGATTTTTCATCTGACATTTGTAGTTAACCTCAATCATAGAGCAAAGTAAGTTTTGAGAAGAAAACTGTTCCACTTGTCATTTGAAACCTGAAAATTAAAAATTTTGACACAAAACCGTAACAAAAGCATCGTTAACGTAAATAACATAAATAATTTTCAAGATAGTTATATTCACTATGAAAACAAAGCAGCAAAGTAGTGCATAACAAGAATTCCAGAGCCACCCTTGATGCTAGAAACATTTATAAACACCTCGTAAAAGTTTACATTCGACAGTCTCCGTAACTAAGCAACTAATATTAAGAGCTTTACAATGTTGCATCATTTTCTACAAAGCCAAGTCCTTTTAAAAGTTTGAGGAACTTGGTTTAAAACATTTTTATCCAATATACAGAATATAATTAACTGTAAAAAATCAAAATTCTAACAATTAAATTGTTTTTAAATTTTAACCAAATAGAGTTTCATGGTTTAAAATAGAAAGCTTCTGTCTTACAATTACAGTAGGAGTTTTATAACATTGGTTTAACCCCGCCCACATGAACAAATGACGATTTGAATTTGTCGAATCAATACAGGGTGTTCAAAAAATGGCGGACCAACTATTCACTACGTGAATCTTCAGATAATAACTAGTAGCTAAATTAAGTTTTCTCAATTATTGAGTGCTTCGTTGGAATTCTACAGCCACTTAAAGGGGCGCTAATTATGGCACAAATTTTTTCTTATAATGAACTTAAGGTTTACAAAATTCTACTAGAGTTCATGTTTTGGGTGACATTTACATAATTACAGTCTTTAAGGGTCTACGCTACGCATATACCCGGTATATGGCTTACGATTTTTCGTTTTTGAAGCGCATTTTGGACTTTGAAAAATCGCTCGACCTCTGTATGTATGCGTCTCAGGTAGAGCTATGGAGGTGACATCTTCGAATTTTGAAAAAGTGAAAAATTTGACTTTAATTAATTAAAAACTGAAATTCCCATTTTTCGTTTTTAAGTAATATGAAGCAACCTACGAAGTTAAAAAAAATACCAACATGTGGAGAATTAAAACCTCTATGGAGGTGACATTTTTGTTTTTGTCATTATGCTATAATTTTGAAGTTATTAATAAAAAAACAAATCAAAAATAGGCAACCAACAGTACAACTAACGCAAATCATCTCATGCAAATCTCATGATTTACGACCGCTCACTAGGGGGTCACTGACGTTCCGCCCAATTGTAATAAACTGCTATCGGGTAAAAGCAGGTAAAGACCCATCTGGCCGCTCTCGGCAACAAACATCGAAGACACTTGTAGCAAGTGTATTGAGAAATAATATTTTATTATCTCTGATACAGGGCCCGGCAACATTTGTGATCACCCCCAAAATTTAGAGGTAAAATTTAAAAAATTTACATACGCTAATAGATAATCGAAGAAGCTCTAGAAGATGACGCAAAAACTTATTCTTCATTACCGATAGTTTTGGCGTAGCGACGCCGTAAAAGTGTAATTTTTATCTATTTGTTGAGAGTTTTTGGAACCATTCAATATATATATTTTTTTAATATAAATGTATTAAAAATATTTCAATTGTTTTTTTTATTGTATGCAAATTGTGTTTAAAATTTTAGAAAAAATGCTGTTTTAACAGTAAGTATAGTAAGAAGTTATTTTTCAAAACTCAATAACGTGAAATTGTTTTTTTTGGGTAAACCTAATAATGTGTAAATTATTGTATTGTGTAAAATTATTGTTTATTCATTGAAAAAGCTCTTGCGAAAACACTGTGTCCGAATAATTGAGGTAAAGTTGAGCTAAGTTGAACAAAGTATCTCTTTTTTAATTCTCTGTACAAAATGATAATACATAGTAATTAAGGCAGTAAACCTTCATATTAATCCTGACATTGTAAATGATTCTTTAGCGATGGTAGTATGTAGGGAGCAAAGGTATCTTCAATTGCGTCAACGCAATTTTGCGCCACTGATTTGAAATCGGGCCCTAAGTTCTTATTTTTCAATGTAAATAATTAACTATTTCTATTTAGTGTCCAAAAGGTGCAACAATCAACGTTAATCAAAATTGAAGTGACTTGTAAAAATTTGATGTAGTTTGCCACTGTCCGTCATAGTTTTGAAAACTAACTTGTTAAAACAGTAATTTATGCTCAAATTGCACAAGTTACATTCAATTTAAGATGAAGCTGGTCACAGTTATGTTAAAAAACAATTCGCGAGTATTTACGCAAAAACTCAAACATCGCTAAAAATTACTCTTTTAACGCATAGCAAATTTTTGCTTTAGATTGTTAAGCTTGATAAAGCGAATGCAAAATTGCAAATATATATTTTTGAAATTAAAAACGATTTTGAGGATGATTATTACTGTTGCCAGACTCGGTATAATTCACAGCTTTTCACACAAAATCCAGTTATTTACGCATTAATTTTACATTTTGAATTTTCCAGTTTTAAACTAAAAGACCTTTTTTCCGCAATTATAAAATGAGTATTATTGGGAACATTTTCTATTTTCAAAAACTTTATCCGATAACTCTGACTAAAAACCGCTTTTTACATTTTCACTTTCGGAACTATTCCTAATATTTTTCATCACCGTTTTTTAATTAAATTGTTGGCTCAAATCTTGGTGTTGACAAAAATTATCAAAAACACAATTTATTCCCAAACACCAAATTTCGTCAAAAACTGCTGACGCGCAAGTTTGATAAAAGCAACTGACCAACTTTAATCGATAAAACTCTAGAAATTTAAAAAAGTACATTGATTTACAAGTCGAGCACAGTAAAAAACACAGGTATCCAAAAATTGAAAGAATTTAAATATTTTTTCAAGGTATTTATTTATAGGTTTTCCGAAATACATTTTTAATTGCTTTTGGATGATTTGAAGTTTTGGGTTTTACAGTCTTTTCTTGAAATGAAAATTATGGTGTTAGCTTCCACATATTTGAAAGCAAATTGTCTTATTGGTAACGTATAAAATCCACCGGTAGCAGGTAATGATTAACTTATTAGAGACGAGGATTATTATGTAAAATTCGTACAATTAAAATTTTTTTGCATAATAACATTAAACGCCAATTTTGCTTTTCCTGAGTGGTTCTGGCTTAATTTTTATTGATTAGTGGGATGTATTATTAGAGTTAATTTTTAAATCACAGAAAACAACAGAGTCGAAAAGGTCCAAAAACTCATGTGTCAGGAAAGGTTTGGTTAAAAAAAAATTAAATGCGTTTTTCTCAAATAAAAATAATAAAATAATAAGTAATTTTAAAATTTCCCCGGCGACCAGTGAGGAAAAATTTTGGATCACATTTACGAAAATTACATTTTTCAATTAAAAAAACATTCTTCCATTACGTACTATTGGAACTGGAAATTTGCGGATTTTATACATACATTTTCCATTAATTGAAAAAAAAAATTACGCCCGTAAAATTTTTGTCTACTGTAACCAGAAATTTCACAAGCTCAAAACGCAGAGAAACTCAAATCCTGATATTTTAACTCATCTTTGGTCCAACACGAATTTATTGTTTCAACCGCTGGGTTTCTTAGGAAATGTGCAGGTCAAGCGACCGTTTCCATAAAGTTTATGATCCCCTCATTACCAAATCCTCGGTAATCCCTTTTGGCAGCTGTCAATCAAAGGTGTTGTTAAAGTTGCATACTTTTCAAACAGAAATTTTCGGGCAGGCTCGTAGACCCTTAAATGCCTTAAATGTTGATGCAAAACGTTATTTTGCACTTTTAAAATTAAGCTCAAGAGCGCAAAATTAATCTGGCAACATTTCACTTCAAGAATTCAGTAATCAATTGTTGCCTAGTGCCTGACAATGACCATTTTTTTAGAAAAGTCAAACATTTTTTAAGTGTCACAAACTAGAGGAGTTTATTTCTCTATTGATGTATAATTTTGCTGAATATACCGACACGTGAAGGAAACAGTCGAGAAGCAGTAAGGGGCCTGTGAATTTCCTAACAGGCAAATTCCCTCCAAGAATACTTTTCAACGAGTTTATCAACAGGTACGTGAGATGGGCCGATTGGAACCAAATTTATCAGGATCATGGAGGACCCAAGACTATTCGCACACCACGAAGAGAACAAATGGTTCTTGATCTACTTTGTGACTTTTACTGGTCAGGTGTTATCAAATTTAATTGCAAACCATAGTAACCAATTACATGATTTATTAATAATTGTAACTACCAAAGTGTTGCTCTGGTCTCAAAATTATACTCCTAATAATTACCGAAAGAATTGAACACTGTTGCCGTTTTTCGCAATATTTAAAGATATTTTGCTCCCGTACAAAGCTTCAAATAAAAATTTTAAACAGCATTTCCAATTCACAGCTTCTTGGAGTTTGACGTACTTATCAGTTGGTCCGCTATTTTTTGAACACCCTGTATACCCAACATAATTAAAAATTTGACGGCTCTAGAGTCAAAGTGTGTTTCATCTTCTACTGTGTGGACAGATCTACCCTGAGTTCTGTCAAATATCAACGAACTATTAAAATGTTGCAGATTGAATCAGCCTTTCACCCAAAATTCTATTGGTCTAAAAGGTAGGCGGAGTTAAACCAAAGTTATAAAATTCTGACTATAGTAAAAATAGCACAAATTTCGTTTTGGTTTTAAATTTTGAGCTCAGGAACGAATTATCTGCAACATGATAGGTAGCGCGGGCGCCTTTAATTTGTCACCCTGTATTGATTTTTGATTGTAATAGGATTAGGATTATGGCATTTTAACGTGACGTTTAGGAGATACCAGATAGAACACATTAAAAATTTTTACAAAAATACAAACTTTTGTATTTTTTTGCGATAATAGCGAACAAGCGTTTAATAAACGAAATGTTTTCACAACGAACTTCATCGTCTCTTAACAAACGAATGACAAATTTTTTTCTACGAACGTATTTTGAGAAAGGTGAGCAAAACAAAAAAATCTGTAGCTGTCATTTAATACACGCATGGAGAATAAAACCTATGGTTGAGATGAATGGGCGGTAAAAGAAACCAACGGCAAACCTGTTTTTTCGTACCTCTATGAGTCTACCTAATTAATGCACAGCGGCACAAATTGACTTATGTGACCGCCAAAAGTACATGCACAATAGTTCATTAATAGGTGTCATTACTAAACAGTCGACTAAAATTCAATGACACCCAGAAAAAGCATGCTAAAAGACTTTTTGATTTTCACATTTACTTTTCCAGTACAATAATACAAGGTGGTGACTATGAAATGTCAAAGAAATTTGCCGCTCATGATAAATGTAGGTTTAGATTTTTTAACTGACATTTGTAGTTAACCTCAATCATAGAGCAAAGTAAGTTTTGAGAAGAAAACTATTCTAGTGGTGATTTGAAACTTGAAAATCAAAAATTTGCACGCAAAACTGTAACTGAAACGTCGTTGACGTAAGTAACATTATAAATAATTTTCAAGATAGTTATATTCACTATGAAAACAAACCGGCAAAATATTGCACGACAGGAATTCCAGAGCCACCGTTGATTTATAAACACCTTGTATTACCAAAATTTGTTGCATTTTTATATGCAATTTGCGTTTGAAGCAAAGACAATAATTAAGATCTAGCTTCCGACTTAATTTGTTTGAACACTAATAAGCAAATTAACAAAACTTGTTCCCAAACCTGCTGTCCTTTCGACGTGACCGTCCGTCCTTCCATCTCTCTAACGTCGTCTTCATCGTCATCTTCATCTTCGTCACTTTCGCCCAAGGACTCGACATGACTTGGTTCATTCTTATTATACACTGGCTCCGGTGACACTGCTTTTACATCAATTGTTTGTTTTGAAGCGTCTTGTGTTGTATGATTCACATGTTCATTGATTTTATTTTCTTTTGTAATTTGAGTTTCTTGATCTTCCTCATGTGATATTGTAATCTAAAAACATATATTGAAACCCAACTGATATTAACAATAGATAGCGTTACTACTTGAGGCAGCGGAAAGTCCGTTGGAGGCTTCTCACTAACTGGTGACGGAAAAGGAGACGGGCAGACATTTTCGTTGCTCTTGTATGATTTACCATCATTTTCATTGTTCTATAAAAGTCAATATTTCAAAATGTGTTTAATGCTTATTTATTTACAATGCATAGAATTACAGATCTTTAGCGACTAGGCCGAAAATCTGGGTTAGAGTCTGCTAAACCTCTCATTACGCCATGGTACCGCGTGTTCTTTTTAGATAATCTCCTACAACAAACTTACCCAGGGTATTAAGGATTGAATTACAAAAGTCACAGGGTTTTCTGCGTTTCTAATTGCCTCGACGGCTTTTTCGTGGCTTTCGTGTCTCAGGTCGATCCCACTAACTTCTAGAATTCGATCTCCAGTCTGAAATGTGTCATTAGTTGATTGATAGCGCGATGTTGTTAAACTTACTTTAAACAATCCCAACTTTCCTGCAGGACTTTCGGCCACAACATTTTTAATAAAAATGCCGAGAACTTTATCTGAAGTTGATTCATTCGAGTGAATATCAACCTATAACACTACGTTTAGGTGTTTCTTTAAAGTGTTTATTGCGTCCGCTTACCTTGCCACCGACGATACTGATTCCCAAGCTGGTGTTGGGTTCTCTGTACACTTTGATGGTGTGGGTGGATCCCCAGTGCTTTTGCAACATATCGCTGACGTGGCTACCTTTCAGTGTACCATATTCGCCATCAATCGGTCTTATAACCGTCATTGGGAAAGTCCCTTCGCTGAAATTATTATTTAAACTCACTATTGTGTGTTAACAAGGCGACAAGAGAGCAAAGGATGCCGATTTCTTTAACCGACTTAATGCAACTACAACGCCAATCTAATTAAGTTAGTAGGTTAACGAGATTAGAATCTTGGAAGGTTTCAGCAAATAATGATGCCAACCTGTCATCGGTGCCTTGATATCCGGGTGGTATATCTGACTTCCTACGGCTGCGATCAGGTCCTGGATCATAAGTGAGGGTCACAAAAGAACTGTCCATGATATTAGGAGCTGACCTGCTTTTAAAAGGAAGAAAAATTTCATTAAAAATTACATCGTCGTTCATTTCTTTTTTCTCAGGTTCGGAGTAGATTCTGTAAGACTCCAAGCAGTCCTTGTAGTCATTGTAATACTCCATCAACCTGTAAGTTGATTTCCGTGGTTGCAAGTTGTACACTTTTTCCAACACATTCGGTTCACTGTAACTTTTTGCAACTTCTTGGGTCTCATCAGGAGGGTATTGTACTAGAAAAAATTCATCCGGTCCAAGCCAGTCGCTCTGGTCGTACGATTTCGGCTCCTCGTCCAATTTCGTGTCCAAGTAGATGTGATTGGTGCATTGCTCCAAAGTTAGACATGGCTCAGAAGTGGCGTTTACAACGGTGACTGCTTCGGAATCGGTGGTAAAACTTCCTGATATGTTCACCTTGGAGTTTGTTGGTGTTACTTCGTCTTCAATTTGCTCGTTATTGTTCTTAGGTACTTCTTCTGACCAAGACTCGTCTATACAGGTCTCGTACCCATCCTGAGTAGAAGAATGCGTGGCTTTGTCGCTTTGCGTTAAACTATCCGCTTTGTTAAGGGTTTTGTTGTCGAGAATTGTTTTTAGTTGCGCATTACTGCCCAAATTTCTATTATCACACTCAATTTTATTGTTTAAGTGGTCATTTGTACTTTTATAACTTATGTCTAAATCACTGTCACCTATACTACCTTTTTTGCCAACTTTCAATAAATTATTGTTATCTAAAATATCTGAAATTACGGTTTTTTGAGCATTGTTTGTAGTCTGATCTAGATCTTCTATCTGAGATGTGCTGGCTGAGCGATTGAATGAAGAGTTATCTTCGTCGATACATATGTGGACTACTTCTAAACATTCCTGGTATTCTTCTATGCACTCCTGGAAGTCTTCAAGACAAGTTTGGTCGTCTTCGGTGTCCTGAAAGACACAAATCGTAATGTAGTAAAGAAATTAACAACAGACAAATTTTTCATGTATTTCATTTTCATTTGTCACTTTTCTAGGCGAAAATATTAGGTCAAATTTAACTCACCTAATCGAAATGGAGGTTCATAAGTAAATGAACCATAAAAACTATATTAATGTTTTAACAGTTCTGCGAAGTTTAAATACATTTGTGTTAATAAATAATAGGCATTTTATGCATTTTTTGAAATGTAACATGATGGAATTTAAACATTTTTTTTAATTATTGCTTTGTGAGTTGTGTCGATTTAATTTCCTTCAAAAACGTCTGTAGATAGATAATAATATTATAACAGTTCCATAAACATAATAGATATTTATTATACAGGGTCCGGCAACACTTGTGTCCACCCCCAAAATCGTCTTTAATTTTAAAGATAAAATTTTGAAAATTTGCATACGCTCACAGTTGACAAAGCTCTAGAAGCTGACGTAAAAATTTGTTTTTTATCACTAATAGTTTTGGCGTCGCGACGCCTTAAAAATGTAATTGTTAGGTAATTGTGAGGGTTTGTGATTTAATTTTTTTTCAATATAAATATGTTAAAAATATCTGAGTAATTATTTTAGATTCAATGCAAATTGTCTTCAAAATTTGAGGAAAAAATGCTGTTTTATCAAGTTAGTTTCCAATTTTATTATGTCAAAATTGGGAACTACGTTTACACCCATCTGTCAACATCTTGTGTCACAAATGACATCTATTCTTTGGCTTGCTTTAGATTGTAACAAAAGTCTTACTTGGTGAAATTGTCACTTTGTCGATGTTAATTAACGATTTCTGGTGTCCATAAAGTGCAACATGCCCGTGGTAATCAAAATTAACCTTTATAAAAGTGAGTGAAGTGACTTGTGAAATTTTGGTGTAAACGTAGATTGCCGCTGCACTGTCATAATTTTGAAAACTAACTTGATAAAGCAACGTTTTTTTCGCAAATTTTAAACACAATTTGCATTAGATTTAAAATAAAAACTCAGATATTTGTACCACAGTTATGTTGAAATAAAATTGAATTCGCGTATATTTCCGCAAAAACTCAAAAATCGCTAAAAATTATACTTCTTAGGCGTCGCGACGCCAACCAAACCGTGATAAAAAAACAAATTTTTACGTCAGCTTCTAGAGCTTTGTCAACTATGAGCGTATGCAAATTTTCAAAATTTTATCTTTAAAATTAAAGACGATTTTGGGGGTGGACACAAGTGTTGCCGGACCCTGTATAAGAGTGTAAGGACGCAAATTAGTCACGACAAAAATCAGTCATTCTCGAGATCGTAGATCGAGAGAATAAGATTTTTGGAGTGAATAATTTGTCCTTACACTCGAATATAATACTAGATTGTATCCAAAACCTCTGTTGGTTGCAATTAAGGCATTAAAAGAATTGTCAGAAGTGACAGCAGTGACAAATTTTTAGCTTTTAGAAAGCCATGCTTGCATTGTTGTCATGGAAATGTGGCATAATTTTCTTTAAAGTGTTTAGAGAGTAAAAGAGTACTTTATTTGTCTAAAATAATTGAATAAAGTACTACTTTATTAGTGCATTTTGGATAAATATATGTACAGTTGGAGACACAAAATTCTGGACAGAACTCATAACCCTAAATTAAACTTTACATTCTTGATATATTTTAACATATTTGTCAATTTAAAGTTATGGTGAAGAATTATTTAAAATTGTGACCACTGACATTTGAACTAAAATGTTACGAGTAATTACAATTTGGCTTTGATTGAAGACATTTATGGCCGGTTTAAAGACACGAAATTAATTTGGATCAAATATTTAACATCGTGTTAAAGTGACTTGTGATCGTTTTTACGCCAATCAAATATCAGCAATCGTCAGATTTATTGTGAGATTAACTTAAAAGAACAGAATGCCCAGGATTTCATGTCCCCAACAGTATAGTGTGTATACTCTTTACCCAAAAAAATAAGCAGGATTAGAATTTTTAAAATTGTGCATATTAGAAAACAAACTTTTTCCAAAAAATATTGTATAACAAGTCCTAATTTACATTAAATTTTGATGCTGCATTAAAGTTATGTGAATAATAGTAAATTAACTTAAAAATAAAACGGTATTCTTACTATACTCTTACAATTATTTTACTATTTCTTAAATTTTTTAGTACTTAATACAAGGTGTTTATAAATGTTTCTAGCATCAAGGGTGGCTATGAAATGTCAAAGAAATTTGCCGCTCATTATAAATGTGAGTTTAGATTTTTCAACTGACATTTGTAGTTAACCTCAATCATAAAGCAAAGTAAGTTTCGAGAAGAAAACTGTTCTAATTGTGGTTTAAAACCTGAAAATCAAAAATTTGGACACAAAACCGTAACTGAAACGTCGTTGACGTAAGTAACATTATAAATAATTTTCAAGACAGTTATATTCACTATCAAAACAAAGCGGCAAAGTAGTGCACGACAGGAATTCCAGAGCCACCTTCGATGATAGAAATATTTATAAACATCTTGTAGAATAAATTGAAAAATAAGTTTCATAAGACATGGATTTTGGTGCTAGGCGAATCTCTAAAAAACATGTGTCATGTGTGCCAGGCTATCTTATGAAACGTGTGTTTTTTACTACTTTTTCTGCTGAGGAATTATTTTCACGTTTTATTAGACAAACATTTTGAAATTTCCATTTAGAGGAGTTTTCCTAGAACAGTTAATTTGATGAAATGCCATTCAACTGTCTTCTCTGTATCAAATGATGTTTATTTTATAGCTTTTTTCTAGTCTTGACAAGCAATTGACAGGAGAACCAACTCGCAAACTAGTGCTTTAAGCATCGGGGTAATAGTTGAAAACAATGCTGTAATATGACTCCTAAAACACCGAATGAGAAAACATTTTATTAAGCTCTTTAAAATCACACCATTTTTTTTCGTGGTTAGATTTACTTGCAATGACAAAATTCGTTTCTTGATCGTCTCAATTTCAAAATATTTCGATATTCAAAAGCATAGAAAGCGTCAAGATTTTTTTACCAAACAAACCACTATAGAAACGAAAAGAATTAGACGTCTTTTGACAGAATGTCTTTTGGGCTTTTATTTATAGTGACATGGTATGCCGAATTGTTTATAGAAATGATTTCAGAAATTAGTAGTTCTCCACATTTCTTACATCATATCAGTCATTCCCCAAAGAGCATTTTAATCTAAACCTTTCATAATTATGATTTTCACAGAAACTGCCAATAAATTTATTTTTAGTTTGTAGTACATAAACATTACTTCTAAAAATTTTTATTAAAATTCCAGATAGAGGACTTTTTAGTTCATTGCACGTTGAAAACGAATCTTAGATCATTCATAGGATTGAAAAAACGTTTGAAAAATTTATCCAAATGTCAAAAATCCATCATTATATGGATACAAGTTGTAACATACAGTTCCGAGCAAGAAAAAGAAGACGTCATTAATTTATATTTTAATTAAATTGTAAATCGTAGCCATAATATAAAAAAAAAATTGACAATTAATGTTTATTGACAAATTGTTGTCGTTAACCATAGTTACATATGCAAAAAGTTTAAACTTTGCTCGAAGCTGTAGGTCTTGATAAACTAGTAACATTTTTTTTTGGGAAAAAAGATTTTTGATGGAATAACATGGAGCTCAGTATTTAGGAAATTTCTTTGAATTATTATACACTCGTGGTCAAAGAAGTTTGGAATTTCGCGGTCATAAAATTTCGGACTTAATTTTTCTGGAGTGTAATCTATACCTTCCTGTCGTTATGGCATACATTCATCAAATTTGAAGTGACAATCCAAAAACTTGAGACACGCCTTGGAAGGTTGATTAGATACTTTGTTGTGTACATTGTACTTTATAATAATGTACAATTTGAAATTTTCATCAGTATTATTGGTTTGGTAAAGAAAACTGGGCATAGCTCTTAAAAGTATGTTTGGATTAATTAAGACATGTTAAATAACAGAAAATTTCAAGTTTGCGGATTTGGGCGGATCCACAAGTGCAGAATAGCCATTCCAAACGAGTTAGCAGACTATACTTTTTCTACGACCAATAAATACAACTTCACCAATAAATTAAAATATGACTGACATTTGGTAACTATGTAAAATGTTGACGGTAACTATGCAAATCGATAATACATGTAGTTCGTTTCAACACCATGAGATGCTCCACTAGTGTTTTTTTTTGGTGGTAACTTAACAATTTTTGAAAAAAGTTAATTATCTGTGTTCACACAAAAATCTGTTCAAAAAATGTCTACCCGCTTTTTAAACAATGGTAGATTAAATGTATTACAGCCATAGTAAATTAGTAGTCATAATCAAGACCATATAATATCACAGACAAGTAAGAATCATAATTTCATTTGTTGGAATATAAATGTCATTATACTTCTGCTTACACAAACATAATGTATCTATTTTCTAAGAGTTGCAGATAAAGTGAATTAAATATTTTTAAGGGGAGGTAAAATCTTCAAGCAAATAGTCCAACTGAAGTCCTGCATCAGTGCTACTGCAACTGTACCCTATAAAATAGATGCAATAACCGTTTGAAAGGAAATTATCTTCATTTTTTAAATACAGTGCTTGAATATTTTTGTTGCATAAGACTATTCAACTGATACGACAAATAAGCACAAAAAATATCTTGAGGTCTAAAATATTTTGTTAATAATAAATTAATTAGTTGATAGTTAAACTTTAACAATGCTGTCATTTAAGACATTCACCTAATCAGTTTTGAAATCTTTAATGCATAAGGCAAAAAACTCCCAACCTATGAAAAAAATAAATCATTTACTTTGCATAATTATTTTTAATTAATACTTATTATTCACGTTTTTCGACCCCATGTGAAAGTAGCATATTACGCACGTTCAAATAGCTTCGAAAGTTGATATTTTCATGCATTTATTTACGGAAAAGTAAAGGCCACAAGTGCGATATGAACGTATCGTTGTCAAAATTCACTTAAGTCAGAGACGACCTAACCAAACTTACAATTATGTACAGTGACGGCCAAAATAAAATGAAAGCCTTGAATCACATTTTTTCAAAAAATTTAGTTGTGTAAAACAAACTTTCAAAGTAGGCATAATGATAATAATTATTGTAGGTTTAACAACATTATTAACAAAACAAAAGAAAAAAAATTTGATGCATTTTTACTGTTGTACATTATTTATACACAGATTTTTTTGTTTACCTACACATTTACATCGTAGGCACAGCTTTTGTAGGTTAATAATGATTAAGTACCTACTAATGTTAGTTACAATAACGTCCTATTAGTAGTTTAATAGTTTAATTTTTGGCCTGGATTACAATGTCGTTCCAGAAATTGTACCACTTTAGTTTGGTCGTCGCGGTATATCGTTTTATGGTAAATTGTCTGCTAGGTACTTTAACCTAAAATTAAAGCGTTATTTGGTTAATCCTTAATATGAGAGGATTACATTTTATAATTGCACTTTAGCAGAGATCTATTAGTTATGCAAATGCCAACACAGACTTGGGTTGAAAGAATCTGTATTAGAATAAAGGATAGATTGCAAGTTGTAAGCTTTTATTAAATAAATTGGTTGGGTCGTTTTTGACATAAGTTTATTTTAATAGGTCAGTGCGGAGATATTCATATCTCACGTGTGACTTTTACTTTCAAAAATGGACGTTCGAACACTTTCAGTGGAACTTTCATATAAGATGGTAGAAGAACGGCATTTAAAATGTATTTTGATTAAAATAGTAAAACTCTTGTTGAGACTCATTGTTTGTTTTAGATGGAAGATCGTCGGAAAAATACATAACTTATCGGAAAGTAGTGTCTTTCTTGCACTCGCGCATCTCCATTTCTACTCGCGCAAAATTTGGCACTTTCCGCACTTGTTATGTAAATATTTGTTTCATGTTGATCTTTGTGTTTATTTCCATCTCAATAAGATAAGAATACTTTTCGCAAAATTAAAAAATGTGACAAAACATTCAAGTACAGAATTGCAGAAGTATATAAAGAACAATATAAATTATGTTTTTTTCAAAATTAATTTATGCCTGAATAGCATTAAGTAGAGAAATTTGAACTCTTCATCATTTATGATTGAAGTTATAATTATAATAAAAAATTGAAAAATCCGGACTTCAAATAACCCTACAAAAGTAGCCCTTGCTGTTGTTTAAACAAATATATTTCATTAAAATCTGTTATCACAATAATAGCACAACTAATGTGTTTGTGGGAATCCCATTGATATGTATAACATTGACATCGACAACGACTATAACAAAACACACTTCGATATGGGATCGTTATTCCATTTTTAGTTCTGCAACGAAAAACTGATTAAGTCAAAATCTGGTGGTTTGCAAGGACTTACCATGATCAAGTATTCCAGTTCTTCAGACCATTCTTGTAAAATTTTCCGTATGAACTAAAAACAATCGTCCATTAGAGTCTTTGAGATTCCCTCAAACACATAGACACACACATTACGTTTTTAGACGTGCTCGACCTGCAAATAGTCTTACCTGACTTGTGTGCGAGTTGCCATCTGTGCCCGCCAGTGGTTTAGCTACACCAATTTGCACCGGACCTTTATGGGCTCCTTTCAGTACTTGTACTGCTCTGTCTAACGTTGCATGTTCTAAATTGATGTCATTGACAGATACAAGTCTGTCGCCCGGAATTAATCTACCATCGAGTTGGGCAACGCCTCCAGGTACTAAAGAACGAATAACTATCACAGTTTCTTGGGGATTCAGGGGGTCCTGAAAGAAATGAATAAATCATAAGTGAAATTTTCTTCTTTGCTCACCTGGTAATCTAAAATCGAAAACCCTAATCCATGATCCCCTTTGATTAGTTCAACAATAGTCGGTTCGGTGCTCCACATAGGTAATCCGGCGATCAGTTCTAACGATCTGGATCTGCTTTCGTTACATTGTTCGCTATTGAAGCTTGAGGCTATTGAAGTTTCCGATTTCGCTTTCACCAAACGATCGTTATTTGGTATTAAAGTTTGAAGGCTACCAGCTAATATTTTCTGCAACAAGACATGTATCTGATGTTGACAAATTGCCCGTTATAACTTACTCTTGCTTGGAAAGCTTCTCGATGTTGAGAAGTATCTATTATTCTAATAGGAACCGGATACCGAGCACATACTAAACTAACAAAATTTGGCAGCTGCTTTAAGATTGATACCACTTCTAAATGATTAAGACCCATCAATTGTATACCATTCACCTGAAAATTGAAAATTATATCATCGTTCTGGTCACATATTCTGAAATACCTCCAGTAGCTCATCTCCAGCTTGTAAAATTTTGTTTCGCCCCACAGGACCATCCGGTAAAATATTTCTGATGTAATGATGAGGGCGCACTTCTTTACCATCTTCCACATCCACAGTACCCTCTAAACTAATTCCCAATCCACTGTTAACCTCTTTATGCATCTGGGCAATCTACCAAAAACCTCAAATTAGAACTGATTTGTTACCAGAATTGTGATTTAATACCACAATTTCCACATCATCCCTAACTTTCTCCTTCCACTTTTCATATATCGACTCATGGCTGTCAATGCTGAACTGCAACGACCTTCGGCAGTCTATCACAATTTCCTCATCATCGTTCCCCAATCCTTCTGAGAGAACAGCCGAATCGAAATCAAAACTGGTTCGGGATTCCCCTTCCGGTTCTATTCCCAGGTAGCTCATTTGCTAAAAAAAATCGATGTTTTGTAAACAAGATTTGGACAGAAGAATATGCTCACCACTAAACTAAGAGGTACTTTAGGTAACGATGACACCGTCGTAGGTGAAAGTGGTGATGGAGGTCTAAGCTCGTTAGCTTTAATGGCTTGTTGCAACTGCTCATATTTGGGCCCTCTTAAGTACCTTTCAAATTTTATCAAAACTAGGGGGCCTGTACTTCGTAGCAACTCGACTGCTTGATGATTGGTGTGGCCAACAACAGAAATGCCATCAACCTAAGAGGACAGACAAACTCAATTTACGAAGCACAAAGTCGGGAAATCTGAGGGAAAGTAGTCACGGGGATTTTTGGTTTATCTCATCGTATACCTACTTTAATACTCAATACTACAATTCTTTATAGGAACGTTTCGTGTAAAAAAACTTATAGTTATTGTATGATGTAAATTACTAGATATCTAACAAATCATCACCTCACTAAATCATAAGTCACGGAAGTAGTAGAAAGAACGAGGCAAGTTAAAAAATCTTTAATGATGCAATAATAAAAATGACGAAAAGACATGCGTCATCGCCTTGGCGTTGGGAACAGGAAAAAAACATTTGAAAAAAGTATGTCTTCTACAAGGTGTTTATAAATGTTTCTAGCATCAAGAGTGATTATGAAATGTCAAAGAAATTTGCCGCTCATTATAAATGTGGGTTTAGATTTTTCAACTGACATTTGTAGTTAACCTCAATCATCGAGCAAAGTAAGTTTTGAGAAGAAAACTGTTCTAGTTTTGGTTTGAAATCTGAAGATTAAAAATTTAGACACAAAATCGTAACTGAAACGTCGTTCACATAAGTAACATAAATAATTATCAAGATAGTTAATATTTACTATGAAAACAAAAAGGCAAAATAGTGCATGTATGAAGCCTGGAAACAGGAGAGCAAACGGAAACGTGATTGGTGGCAAAAAGCGTCGCGAGCTGATGGGCCGCTGCGCGGTAGTTACTGCGCAGCTTTTAAAACTGCGCGCCACAGCGAGCCAATAAAAACACTCACGGTCGAAAGCCCACAAGGGAATCTGTCGATACTGTCAATGATGACTTTTTGTTTTGTTGGTTGTGGTCACATTTTGTTGAAGACAGAAAAGTGTTTCTTTACTTTATCTACGTTATATGTAGATTTTATTAGATTATTTGTCTAAATATTCCGAGTATTGTATGGTTAATTCCGCCATTAATAAAAAACTATGCTGGTAATTTTTTAAATTAATTATTTTTTGTTGTGTACAGAAGTACAGCTAGCTTACACCGAGGCTCACGCGTTTTAGGATGGCATAAGAGTTGTTGCAGCCGAATAGTAATGAATTGTGCTTTAGTCACCGTTCGCAACTAAACGTTTCGAATTCATCGTCAATCAAAAAATGTGAGCGCGCTTTTACTGCGCATCTACTGCTCTCGCCATCCCAAAGCGCACAACTTGAACACATAATGTAAGAAATTAAAATGTATCGAATGGCATGTTAAAATGGCTCGAGAGTTTCCATCAGCAGAAGCTTTGCTTTTGCAATTTATTAAACAGCAAAGATGAGCACGTCATGAGTTGACCATGTGATGTGCCATGAGAAGATGCGCAGACGCTACCGCGCAGAGCCCGGCAAGCTCGCGACGATTTCTGACTCACGTTTTTCGACCCGCGGCATACAAGATTGACCTCCTGTATACATATCTCCTTGAGTGCATGACAGGAATTTCCGAGCCACCCATGATGCTAGAAATATTTACAAAACACCTTGTAATAGAAGACGTAGGCGCCTTCTCTCGTGATATACAATTTACAATTACAGTTTTGGGACTACTGTCATAAATTAAAAGCAATCCCACGAAGTTGCATCTAATGAATTTGATATAAGTAGAAATGCAAAATTAAAAAACTTATGATGGGTGCCTCCTCCATGTTTAAGCATATTTTAATTGCCATCAAGAAGATTAGTTCATTTTCGCGACGCGACGTTTGCATATTTTTAACAAGAACGAGTTTTAATGACCGCGAAGCCGAAAAGTTAAGCTTAGCAATAAAAACTTTAGGCATTTTTTAGTTTTCACTAAATTAAATCAACAAGTGGTGCTTTTTTGATTTAATTAACGACTGATTTTTGCAAAACGATGCAAAAGTTAACTTAATTAAACTAAAGGCCAGTTTACATAATAATTTAATTGAAATGAAGTTAATCTCCCGACTAATTTGACGATTGATGATATTTGATTAGCGGAAAAATGGGCACGTTTCACTTTAACGTGATGTTAAATAAATATTTAATCAAAATTAAAAATTTAATTTAGCTTTTGTAAACCTGCCCTAAACTTTGTAATTTATAACGGATGTACAAAAATAATTATATTTGAATAATTTGTCGCTGTGTCAGGCATTTTATGTAGATAAACAAACGGTTTGTACCCCCATTTATAGGCGATTTATCGACTTTTGTGAGATTTCACGCATATTCGGACCGACTATTCAAATTCCAACTGTTCGTCATTGAATCCATATCTCAAAACTACGCAGAAATTCGGTGAAGAAAACTGTCAATTTAATAAAAAAATAAAAAGAACTGTAATTTCAAGTATTTATCTTAAAATTTTGCTCAATTTTCCTGCGATTGTAGAATAAAATCTTGTTTTCTACTAGTGCAAAATAGATGTTTCTTAATTTAGCTATAAAAACGCATTGGAATATTTGACAAGCCTTGAAATCTTCCACTTTTCAATTTCACAGTTATTTGTAACTAATAGCCTAATTCTTTCACTACAAGACTTTTGTAACTATATAAACATTTTTCCCACAGAGATTTATCGATTAAAAAAACATCTGTTTTTAATCGGGAGGTTTTCAAAAAGATAGATAAGTTATGTAGAAACTTGTAAATGAATGTCAATTGATTCTAATCACTTTAATACACGCTCCCGCAAAATCGACTTACCCAATATAAAAATGGCTTTAAAAAAATTATTGACGATTCATATCAATTTAACTTTAATTTGATTCTACAACGTCGCTCAACTAACAGTTTCATTAAGCAGTTATACAGGTGTCCAAGAACTCGCGCCTAGCCGAAAAAGGGCGAATGCCGACATCAATCAGGACGCCAAAAATGCAATTTGTTTTGTATTGAAAATAACATCTAAATGTCATTGCAGAGGCCTTATTAAATTTTAAGTAGGAATTTAAAGTTCTCCAATCACAAATTATTTTGTTAATTAAGTTTTAAACACACATTGTTAGTTATTTAGCAACATAGTTTTTGTCACAAGGATTGCGGCTTTGATTTCAAATCTAGTAAATTTACATTTTTTTCACAAATTTACTCTCAGAATGTAAGACCGGTTTACACAACATTTAATTGAACTTAAGTTAATTTCAATTAATTTGACCACTGCTGACATTTGATTGGCGAAAAACGATCACATGTCACTTTAACTCGATGTTAAGTATTTAATTTATTTAATTTAGTTCAGTATTTAGCTTCTGTAAACCGGTCCTGAGAATATGTGATTAATGCAAAAAGTACAACAAATACTTTCTAATAACTTCTAACAGTCGATTTTAATGCAGCTCTAGTTGACATTAAATTTGCTTATATTACAAATCAATGATTTAAATTTTATTTAAATTTCATTTTAACCAGCGCTATATTGATTCATGTTAATAACCATACTACTTCATTATCAAATTAACAAAACATTTCGATTTTCATTAAATAAATTATAAGTGAAAACCTTTAATTTCGCATAGAGTTTTTCAACTTACCTCTACGATTCTGTCGTTGACTTTAATCTTCCTGGTTAGGTCAGCCGCACTCCCTTTACTGATACTTTTCACAAATATGCCCGAAATTTCCTCTGAAAAAAACAGATTTCATATTAAAACTATTTCTAAAATTGTCTATATAGCATTATGTCATAAATTTGTTATGTGAACTAAGTTTCTATAAAATAATATAACATTTCAGTTGGTGTTGTAAAACAAGTAAAAATGTGCCGCTCTTTAATAGACGTGAACTGTATTTATATAACAAACGTCAACTTTAAATTTTGATAGTGTTAACATTTGTTGTTTCCACTCTCGTTGCATCACTTCGAGATAACTGAATCGAACTCTATTTCTGAGTCCGTCAATTTGAAGTCTGAAATTGATTCTTCCAATGCTTTACTGATTACTCAAACTTGAGTATAATTTCTAATTAAAATTCTCAACCTCAAAATTTGGGATTGACGTTATAATCTTTTATAGAAACCCTGTATGTAGAAAAAGGTAGGTATTATGGAGATGATTTTAAAACTATTAAAAAACTTTCAGAATCACAGCTAGCGTGACTACAAAATATATAATGGAAGACATTCGTGGCGCGGTTATAACATATTTTATAAATTCAAAATTTTTGGTGGATTAACACTTTTCATTACTAAAACGCGATGGGTGACTCTCACTTGATAGTTCAGTTTTTCGAGTTTTTGCTAGAGGGTGCGAATTCTGACACTAACAAGCGTTAATGCGAAGCGTTAAATGAGTAATTTTTACACGATTTTTAGTGCCTTTTAATTCCAGCACGGTTTTTGGTATTACAATGAAAGTCAAAAATTAAGCTTATTGTTCAAGCCCGGATTAAGAAAATTTGAGGTCCGGGGCTAAGTCGAAAAAGGGGGTCCATCAATAAAATTATGTATTTTACGTGGCAAGGGGCCCCTGGGAAAGTGGGGCCCGGTGCTATAGTCAATAAATAAATTTAAGAGGATTTATGTGTTTAATTGCACCACAAACAGGACATTGTATGTTCAAATACCCTTTCATGTACAATGCAATGCATAAATATGTACTCTCAAATTTGTGTTAAAGTCTCAAAATTTTGACAAATTACCATCTTGATGTGAACTTTTCAAAGTAAATGGCATGTAGAAAAGAAATTAATACAACTGTAATTAGAGAACAAACTTTGGTTAACATTTTTTCTGTCATGAATTAATAAAGAAGCTAACAGGTGTTTAACCTATGGATCGCGATAACGTTTGTATGTATTATGTATTCTGAGAGAAGTAAATATTAAATAAATTAAGAAATTATTAGATCGATGTGAAGCGTATGTGCAAGTAGATCTAATTTTAGATTTTGCTATCATTCCCTTTTCTGCTTGAATTATTGAAATAATGTGCACTTATATGAAAAGCAAGGTTGAAATTGGATTTTTTTTGTTGTCTATATTTAAAGATATAAGAGCATTTGACATTTAAGAGTTAATTTGACAACATTACAGCCAATAATTTTTGAAAATAATTCATTCTAAGACCCGTTAAACAAAGAAAATGTAGATGTTTATTAATTTGTAAATTGTTGCTCGTCTGTAATTCCACATTCCACACATAGTTTTATCCACAAAATTCTAAAATAATTCGATTAAATGTTAAAAACTTCACAATGCTAACTTTTTAACAAAGGCAGTATGTTATTTTGCATCAATTTTGGGACACTCTGTATCTTCTTTATATTAGCAATCTTATCAAAGCTTAACTGGAAGAATTTACAAAAACTACTAAAGTACATAGTTGTTTTTATTTTTCTGAATGACTGGGCGCCTTTCCAGTTGATCGATGTGCATCACTCTAATTAAAGAAATAGAGAAATAGTGAAATAAACCAATCGTTTGGCGTTGACATCCATCATCATCAGTTTTTTACTTCTATATTTCATAACATAACGAATATTTTTAATGCGTCAAACCCAGACAGCTTTAGATGGAATCATTGTATTGGTCACGTGTTAGTTGTACAGCATAGAAAATTCCAGAAATTAAAATAAAGCCTGTAAAATAAGCGTGTTCGTTAGTAATTTTGACTGCAGTTCCCGAGTTCCTGTCAGAAAAACAAGAATCGTTTAATCCGCCGTCATGAAAAGAGTTGGGATACGATAATGTTTCCAAATAAACAAGTTAATGCTAACATGACCCTATTCCAGATGCAGCCAACTGTCAAAATCGTGCGGATGCTCATTAGCTTCCCGGCATCAGTTTTTATTTGTTTATTTGGTAATATTTTCATATCCCACACCATGTTCGACGTCACTGGGTTCGTTTTTCCATGCCACCAAAATAGTAACTCCGCATTCAAATCAATTTAATATGTAAAAAAAGGTACACTGTGTATGCTACAAAAAGACAAAATGCGATATTCTTGAAAAAATAGGTAATATCAAGTCCTAATTAAAAGTTAACTAAGTATACCTGGTGTGGTAAAAAATAACGCATATATAATATTTTGCTTCACGTTGAAAATATCAATAAATATTATTGAGGAAGGTTGCTTAGAATAATATTTTAGATTTTTAGACCAAATTTTAGCGCAAAATTCACATTCAGCTTTTTTTACTTTTCAAAATTTTAAATTGGATCAGCAGTTTGATTGTCAATTTGAATTTTTTTGTTGTCGATAGTTTTTTACTTTTATGCTGTTCAATACTCCTACAACTGTATTTTCACCATTCACGTTAATTTTTATTGAAAATTTTGAAAAAAAAAACAAAAATTGACAAAGATATGAGCTTGTATTCATTTTAATTGCAACCGCCTGTATATGGATGGTTGTATAAGGCTGAGATTTTTTTTTAATGCGAAATGGTACTGGTTCTTTAATAAACCAGAACTTGTTCCTGATTGAAATAATTTGAAACAAATTTGAAATCTCTAGTTAAACTAGTTTAGTTCTAACTTAAAATGAAAACTTCAGTCCATCTTCATCATAAGTTAAAAACTTGTTTATTAACTGTCCCCAATTTAAAAATTATTCATAGACCACAAGAAACAAAATTAAGAATTATATACTTATTTGGAAAAAACAAAAACCAAAAATTTGGGGTGGTTGCTAAGTCTTAAAATTATAAAGCAGAAGAAGAATTGCGATTTTTATACATTTTGAATTAACCGAAAACTGCAAACTTTTTATAAAGAGTTGTATCAGTGGTATACTTTTAACGCCACAGCAATCAAGTGTAGAGAGGTTATTAATTTAGAGTTATTATTAACTGTGTCAAATTACCTAAGTGTACGTGAAAAATGAATTGAATTGTTTGATTTTTAAGACGAACGGAAAATTGTTTTACATGTACACATTAAAAAACTAATGTGGCAATTTTAACGCCAAAGAAATAAAATTTTGAGGAGGTTACAAATTTCAAGTAACTGCGGTCGCTACCTAAAATCCTTATGGGCAATGCAATGTAAACTGAGCCATCATAACTCAAAAACGGTTTGGCCAAGAAAACTGAAATTTAGAATATATACTGTCCTTGTAGTTATCTACACAAACTGCATGCTTTTTTTTATTGATATCACCCCTTGAACGGTAATTACACTGCATCAATTTTGGCTGAAGACTGTAACTTCGGTTTGCTTTGTTGTATCAAAAATGAATCCAATCTGACTTTAAAGAAGTCGTTCTGAATACAACGGTTCCAAGTTTTGAAAAATATTCCAATAATTAAGCGAGTATTCGTAGCGTAAAATTTTAGATTTTAAATCGAAGCTGAAACTTTGTAATTTACAACCAGCAATTGCCGGCAAACCACAGAAATTAGTATTTGTCCACAAGCACAAAATTTATGGTGGGGTCAGGTAGTTTGACGAAACCAAGAGATCCAGCTGTTTGTGAAATAATAGCTCTTTCTTGGAAATGACAATAGGAAAATAATAGAACTGTATTTTCATCTTTGCACTGCATTATTGGACCACAGGAAAAAAGTTATAAAAAACTTCAAATTTTGGTCTTCGGAGTTGCTTTTATTTTCAAAAATACATTGAATATCATGGATTCAGGACAACTATGCTATTATGAAACGGTAACTATGCTCTTATGAAACAGTAACTATGTTATTATGAATTATTTGTATCATCACTATTATGATCTACTTTGCATGTAAGCATAGAAACGTATTAGATACATCTTAATGTTTCATGTTTCGATAAAAAAGCTCACTGCCGAAACCGAAATCTGAAGAGCGGGCTAGGTATAGCAGCCGTCAAGATAATGTAGCGTCACCTGCTCAGATGACTTGACTTTTAAAAGTTTTTTTTTCTATAGTAGCTTTTAAAGTGTGCTTTATTTCTCAAAAAATGCAAGGCTAACTTGCGTTTTAACATCAAAAGTAGATAAAGTGCTACTTTAACATCAAGGGTAGATAAAGTGTTTTAAATTTTATTTAATTTTTACATTAATTTAAAGTAATGGTAACATTAATGGTACAATTCTCGTTTCCTCAGACGTTTAATATTTTTGAAATAGAACTTGCAATCATGATTTCGTCGTGGATTATCTCTACAGATGACGAAGTGGTGTCTGAATTTGTGACTAAATCTTCGCAAAGAATCTGATTCGAAACTGCAATTTTTCTGGATACGGACTCTTCTATGTAGTTTTCTGCTACCGAGGATGATTTCCATCCGCCTATTCTTTTACCGGTGATGAGATCATCACCCTTGTTGGCTAACATCATACCGGCCGAGCGGCGAAATGCTTCAGGGTCTGACAGCTTTAGAAAATTAGCAATCATCTTCGAAATCTTGTAAAATGTATTGGCTGAACGATACACTTTTTCTGTCTGTAGTTGACGAAGAATTTGTGAGGAACGTTTTTAGGACGCAAGCTTGAATATTTTCGTACGATTTCCAAAAAACTAACTCCACATTCTTTATCGGTTACACAAAACGACCGATCTTTATTGGTTTTAGTGTCAATAAGTGAAACAATAATTACTGACTGTCGATCTTCAATGTTGGAAACTTGTAACTTGTACAATTCATCTGATCTGCAAGCTCTGTGCAAAGCCATTACAGCAACAACCTGTAAGTTAAAACCCAATTTTACATTTTATCCTATCCAATAAATCTACTACCTTTGCTAATAAATAGTCATCATCTGACGCATCTACCAAGAATTTAATATTCTCATTTGGCTCAAAGATCTTGGATTTCTTGGGCTTTTAGCCTTCACTTTGCTTCTTTAGTAGTGAAATTAGTTTGCAATATCTGAAAGTTATTATGACATTACGTTGACACTACTATTTTAAAAACATCTTACCTTGAAATGTCGCAGTTTTCATTTACCAACAATGTGCTTTTTAGCATTGAGTAATAACACCATAAACTTGAAGGTTTGACTTTTTTAGACTTTTGAGAAAAATGTGCAAGGAGCACCCTCTCGCTAACACCACTGATATTTTTTTCTACTTCTCCATCTTTGAAAAGTGTTGTTTAATTACAGCAGTTGCAGCTTCTTTCTCTACGTCTGCTGGAAGTTCTAATTCGATCTCGCACATGGTAGTTTTCGGGATTTTTGAAAATGAAAAATTTGTTTACAGCAACAGTTCCATAACAACCAACATTGGGTATTATGATACAATTTTTTAATTATTAAATTTAAATTAGTTTTTCTTTAAAAGCTGCTATAGAAAAAAATAGTGTATTATACACGACGATAAAGGATCTTTAACCATCTCGTGAAGTTAATCCGCTCGTGGCTGCGCCACTCGTGTATTAACTATCTTCACTCGATGGTTAAAGTGGTCCTTTATCGTCTTGTATAATAAATAACTATTTTTTTAATTTGTATTTATATATTTTTTATTTGTATTTATTAATCTTCTCATTTTTTGAAGCGATTGGAAGCAAATTGTAATGATTTTGATGCGGTGCTAATTCAGAAGTGGCCGCTAATACATCCATTTTTTTATTCCTATTTTCGTTCTCATTTTAATTACACAATTTTGCAATAGAAAGTAACCACACTTTTAGCAAAATTTATTTCTAAATAATCAACTCTAATCAGTTTAAATTAGTCGCCTCTTCAAAATTTGATTTCTGTGGTGTTACAATAATTGCCATACTTTTACCCGTAATAAAAAATCTGCAGTTTTCGGTTTATATGTATAAAATATAAAGATTTTTAAAATCAATTGCGCCCGCTCTATTGTTTTTAGATTTGACAGAGTTATAGTCTATAACTTAGGGGTCAATTCCAAGTGTGATTTGCGTTACTGCAAATCCAATTTGCAACATAGCAATAACGCCAATCACATTGCTCCTACCAACGGTTGCAAATTGGCGTGAAGAGCGGTCGCTAAAAACCATTAAAAAATAGTTATTTATTATACAAGACGATAAAGGACCACTTTAACCATCGAGTGAAGATAGTTAATACACGAGTGGCGCAGCCAAAAAACAAATAAGTCAAAAACTTCAATGATAAAAGTAGATACTTTTATCTGTGAAGCTTGTTATTTAGGTAATTTCAAAGCAGATTCATATCTTTATCTAAATTATTTAATCTCTTTAGATTTGCCATGATTATCGACTTGATCAGAGCTTGTCGCGAAAAAGAGCTTTGCGGAATGACAATTGACAATATATTCCGGGTCTGTATACCGGAATAGAAGTCCTCTTATTTTGGTACCTTATATTTTAATGTTTAAAGAAAATTTACCGTTTTTAGGCGTTTTATTGCTTGCTTATCTAATTAAATTTAGTAGGTAACTTTTCAGTTCAAGCAAAAAATAGTTTCTTTTCAGTTCTAGAACTAAAAATGCCATTTTTAATTGCAAATCGGCTTTATTATAAAAAACTACGCCTCGTACAAAAGTTACTTGTTTAAATAGTCTAGAAAAGTTCTTTTAGAAATGCGCGAAAATTATTTATTATTTTTATTTATTATTTAAATTTTTATTATTTAAATTTACGATTTTTTCCAAAGTTTTTCCAGGTGTGTTTGAAACAACATTATGGGCGTCGACAATTAATAGCTATTTATTTTACCTATTTTGATTTTTTGTGTAATTGATATTTGATACAGTGTAAAATATGAATTATTACAACCAAATTAAACTAATAACCCACGAAGCGAGAACGGGCCGGTAAATTAGCGCTCCGTACTCAGTTCTAGAATTTTCCGCCAGAATCCTCTCGCGCAGTTTTCCCACCAACGACCGCTTTCCCCTATTAGCTTACGGGTATAAAAATCCGCTCGCTCTTTTCACCTGATTTCCTTTGCTATCATCGAACCCGCTAGATTAAGGGATAAGCCGAATAGGAATTGTTCCGTCTTAATGGTACCGAATGACCGCTTAAAACCACCATCTAATATAGGTAATTGTAATCGAAAAACCGAAAACGTTCCTCAAGATTACCAATTAACGCCGTATTTATGCAGCCTTTTTAGTAGTAGGCTCGTCCGATCTTTTTTCTAAATAGCTAACTTGTAAGTATTGTAGATATTAAAGGGAATTTACTACTCCTATTAATTTTCTATGAATTTGTTCCGTTCTTACTTTTTGCAATTAACTTTTGTTTCCTTTGTTTTCGACTTTCGGTTTAAGACGAAGTTCGTCAAAATGGTGGAGCTTCTGTTTTCAGATACAGAGAATTGTTTCCGCATGGTCGAAGTTGAAATCGAGGAGGATTCAAGGCAGTCCACAGAAGACCCGCAGTTTTTCCTACGCCTCAACGTCACATACGTTGTTTTTTTTTTGGAACGCACCACTTTGATTTTTTAAATAAGTAAATTCTCTATCTATTTCTCCTAGGAAGAGAGATAAGAAAAAAAGCTAACTTTTCTTGCAGAGAATTTTTTGTAGACGCCAAGTTTTAAATACGGCTCCGTAATTAGTCGTTTAGAAGAGCGAATTAAATAATGCTAAGTTTTTTAAACTCCTGTAATTCCTGCAATTGTAGAAGCATCAGCAAATAAACTTGTTTGTGTTATTTTCCGTGCAGATTAGCAGGCATGTTAGCTATCATGTTTTACAATTACTAAAAAACCTCTCAGTTGCTTGTTAATCTAGTTATGTATCTTATCCCTTTCAAATCCTGCTAATTGCTGAAATTGCTTGTTTGTAAATCGGAAAGTTCTCTGCAGGAAAAATGACGTACAAGTATGCTTCTGCATTTTCTATTATTTGATGGTAGATAGATTACCAACATAACACCCTGTATAGATTTAAATGTACGCCCGACCTTGGTGACATGAAAGTGATCAGGGAACCTGATCGCCCAAATGGATTTCCAACGAGCACTAGCTGATTCACAAACGCTAAAGAACTAAAATAGTATTGGGAGTAACCGACTAAAGATTCGTATCTTCTTCAATGATTCAAAGTTGCCGCTCCCAAACACTAGAAGATATGGCAAAGTTTCTTGATATGCAAGCTGGAGAATTGAAATGACATTCTATTAAGTTGAATTTGACTTCTTGTTCAACTGTCCATTTACCACGAATAAACATAATTACTCCTTGATAGGTCACACGTTTCCCAGCAGAACTTTCTAGTAAAATGATCTTAAACGATCCCTTGATGGATGGTGACACCGAGCAACCCAAGTAGATGAAAGACGATCCCCCATTTCCTAGCTTTTCCCACGCCACATTTACTCCCACACAGTGTAAAATTTTTAATATACAACGCAATTCCGTTTTTTATTCTTGAAAATACTCACACATCGTTAGGAAGAACCATTTTGTTTATGTACTCACCTCTTTCGCATACATATCCTGCTACGGTTATCCCCAGTCCTAAATCATCCTTTTTAAGCTCCACTGAATATGTTTCAGTTTCCGGCAAATTGGGTTCGTGCAGTGCCATGTCAAGAGGTAGCATATTATTGATGATAGGTAATGTCGTAGGAGCAGGTGCAGGTACATCTCCAATGGGCAGAGGATTCTTCACAACATCAACGGCTCCAGAAATTGGCTAGAAAATTACGTAAACTGAATTTTGCTGTATGGTGTATAAATTCGGGCACTGATTAACATACAGGATACCGAGGGTCTTTTTGCAAGCTTATAATCCGTTCAAATGAGCGTTGAACTCCAACCATATGTAAATTACTTTCCATCGACCGGGTCACACTCGGTAGACAAAAAAGAAATACATGAAACAAAGTATTCATGTGGAAAACTTTTTTGGAGTTTATAAAACAGTCTTTGACAAGTTTTGCGTCGCTGTAAAATTACAGAAAACAGTTAATTGAAATTTGTTGACTGAACAGAACACATTTACTTTTAAATTCAAACACGAAGAAAACGAGAAAATTATTTATCACTTGAGTAAAACTTTGTTAAATTAACGGTAAAAAATCAAAATCTTATACAGGGTCCGGCAACACTTGTGTCCACCCCCAAAATCGACTTTAATTTTAAAGATTAAATTTTGAAAATTTGCATACGCTCACAGTTGACAAAACTCTAGAAGCTGACGCAAAAATTTGTTTTTTATCACTGATAGTTTTGGCGTCGCGACGCCTTCAAAATGTAATTTTTAGTTAATTGTGAGGGTTTGTGATATCAACCAATAATTTAATTTTTTTTCAATATAAATGTGTTAAAAATATCTCAGTTGTCATTTTAGATTCAATGCAAATTGTCTTCAAAATTTGAGAAAAAAATGCTGTTTTATCAAGTTAGTTTCCAATTTCATTACGTCAAAATTGGGAACTACGTTTACACCCATCTGTCAACATCTTGTGTCACAAATGACATCTATCCTTTGGTTCGCTTTAGATTGTAACAAAAGTCTTACTTAGTGAAATTGTCGTTTTGTCGATGTTAATTAACGATTTCTGGTGTCCATAAAGTACAACATACCCGTGTTAATCAAAATTAACCTTTATAAGAGTGAACGAAGTGACTTGTGAAATTTTGGTGTAAACGTAGTTTGCCGCTGCGCTGTCAGAATTTTGAAAACTAACTTGATAAAACAGCGTTTTTTTCGCAAATTTTAAACACGATTTGCATTAGATTTAAAATAAAAACTTAGATATTTGTATTACAGTTATGTTGGAAAAAAATTGAATTCGCGAATATTTCCGCAAAAACTCGAAAATCGCTAAAAATGATATTTCTTAGACATCGCGACGCCAACCAAACCGTGATAAAAAACAATTTTTTGCGTCACCTTCTAGAGCTTTGTCAACTATGAGCGTATGCAAATTTTCAAAATTGTAACTTTAAAATTAAAGACGATTTTGGGGGTGGACACAAGTGTTGCCGGACCCTGTATTGTGTGCTCCTAAGTTACTGATAGTTTGGTACATGTTATAAGGAAAAATAAAGAAAATTTGTTTTGAAAGAGGTTTTTTCGGGCGGTATGTAATTACATAATTACTAAAGTCCAGCTCATTGCTATCAGTTCACTCTCCAGTGCATATTTTCGTAAGTTTTTGGATGTTAATCAAATCAAATATTTAGAGAAAAAATTAGGGAAAAATTGAATGTAGCGATTTTTGAGGTTAACACGTTGTCAAAGTTGAGTGTATCAATGTAGGTATAGTATATCCGGTGAGAGATTGGGAGATTTCAACAGTTGACATATAGGTTGGTAACAAATTATGCTACAAAATACACTAAAAACACTAAATTCCTACGCGAAATGGGTTGACAGGGTTGTCAGTAACTGGGGTTATTTTGTTATTTTAAATTTCGCGCGATGATACACTTTTTATTGTGTAAATTTAGTGACTTTTCTGTCATTCAAACTCTCACTGTACGAACTATAAATAACTAATTAAACATTTGTACCAACAGGAAATTTTTAGTAGAGATTTAACAAGTTTTGGCAATGTTGTGAAAGACGATTAGCTTTTACGCATGCCACAGTTGCGTCAAGGTCAAACGCTCTTATTGCCAACTGTTAATGATAAAAATTGCTAGGGGCTGCTGCCAACTTAACTTTTTAATGAGTGGACCGATAGTAATGAGCTCTGGTATACGTAAACTTGGCATACAGCAATTTTCATGTCAAAATTAACAAATATCAAATTCTAGGGATGCAATAATGCCAACCATTTGATCTTGAAATTTTCAAAGTCAACTCATTAAGGGCCGATTTCACCATTATTTATTTATTATTTATTATTTATTTATTATTTATTATTTCAGCCATTATTTTCTATTCATCTGTGTTAAAAATTCAATTAACTCTGCAATTGGCTTCAAAACAAATAGCGCTCTTTGTATTTACGAGGTGAAATTTTAGATACATTGCTAGAACAATATTTAGCGTTTAGACTATGCGTGCAGTCTGTTAGGCCTCCTGGAACCACAAATTCACTCTCATTTTTACTAGAATTGCCAAAAATCACCTCTTTTTCTCTCAATTTTGATAAAAATACAAAAATTCAATGACAATTCATGAATCTCAGTTTTAGATGAGTAACTGGTTGAAATTACTTGCTGAACGTAGATTAGTAACTAAATTCAGTTTGAAAATGTTGGTAAAGTCATATTTTATGTTGATCTACGTTTAAGGGAAACTAATCTTAGTTTAAGTGGGTGGTGAAATCGGCCTTAAGATTCCAACCTTATTAAGTAAAACAGTAAATGTTAATGAGCACATTTGCAATCTAAACTGAGTGTACCAAAGATGTAATGCATAACAGCCCTAGATGCCAGCTTGAAATCCGAGCAAAGCGAGTATTTTTAAAAATCTAACGCTGTTATGACTTGCATTATTTCAGCGAAATTTTCAAACATTTTGTTCTTGTGTCAAAGTGGCATTTCGGAAATCTGTCACACGTTTATACAGGTGTCCCAGAACTCGCGCCCCAGACAGACAGGGCTTATGGAGACAACAATTCTGAACCAAAATTTTGAAACCATAATTTTTTAACTCAAAAAATAACCGAGATAAGACAAAAAAACTGAAAAAAACTGTAGCCAATCCCGAAGCTGAACAGAATTTGAAAATTGGTAACTATGGACACATACTACTCCTCATTTATTTTGAATACCGCATTTCAAGGTCAAAATTTGTGAAAATTGTGGAGCTCTACGGCAAATTTCAGAAGATTTATCCATTGAATTGAACATAAACGAGCACTGGAACACCCAAAGACCTGTTCGTGATTGTTTTCAATACATAAATCCTCTTAAATTTGTCGTAGAGCACCACAACTGTCACAAATTATGACCTTGAAATGCGGTATTCAAAATAAATGAGTAGTATCATCCATTGGTCAGTTTGGTCGTTGCCTAGGAAAATGGGATAGGCATATACTCCACTTCTCGAATAATCTTTCGGGATTGGTTGTTAACTTTTTAGCAGTTCTCGAATACTATTAAACTTAGTCAACTTTTGTTTTGATATTTACCATCTGTATTGCTGTCGGCACCCTCCCTTGCTCTCTGGGGCGCGAGTTCTGGGACACCCTGTATATAAACTACTCTAGACACTCGCACTCGCTCCGCTCGTGCCTAAACGTACTCATGACTAAAAGACTCTTTATAAAATTTGTTACATAATATACTATTTTGGCCGATAAACCAGCCAAACCAGAATTAAAAATGTTCATCTGACAATTCTTTGACAATACCACTTGCAATTTTCTATTCTTTTAACAGACGACGCCAAAACAAAGTAGTTTTAATTTTAAAGGCGAAAATGTCATCTTGAATAATGAAATAATCTGTGTGTGTAATGTAATACTTTGGTGTATATTATTTATTTAAAGAAAATTCCTTTCCTTCTAAATACCTCTAAGGTATATTGTAAGTAACTTAATTTTCTTATCACAATGCTGGAATATTAACGTACTGCCTCCGGCCTCAAAATCAGGTTACAGTTGGTTCTTGTACAATTAAACAGTGTCCTTTGGAAATTCAAGAAGCCGAAAGTCATTAAAATGTATTTTTCGAATTTGCCGCTTTAATAGGTCCATTAGAGTACTCAATTTGGAGTCGTTTATATAATGCATTCACGATCTTTTTAGACCGCGGCAAGCCATGGAAATCTAGTAACATGGTTGGTAGTCAACCTTTGTGAGCTAAAGTTTCCTGAAAATGATTGACATTAGTTCTGTCGATTGGAGTTGTCACCTTTTTTTGGTTATGAATTGTGTCTGAAACCTTTCCTCTGTTGCCAATTTGAATCGAACATTCAGAACTTGATAATTTTATTGAATTTTTATCTAAAATTTTGAAATTATTTTTCAACAAAGGCAATATTAATCATAATGGAAGACATTACTACTGGTACATTCCACTGGCAAAAAGTTTACAATTTTAAGAAGCACTTTTGCCAGGTCTTGATTCTAGTCATAAAACCTTAAAAAAGTTTATTTGATCGAATTAGCATTTGACCCAGGGTTTTATGTTATGGAATCTCACACTAAAAGCAAACTTTGGCGAATTTCGTTAACCAAAAAGTGCAGCAATTTAGAATTTGAATTGTTTTTGTTTACATAAAGTCTTGTGATCGTTCACTTCTCTGTGTTTGTAACTCATAGACTTAATAATTTTGTAAAGGGTTGTTCTCTCGGCATAAAATTCTAATTGTTGCCGCTTATCAGCCAAAAGTTTTCATCTTTGGTGTCCAGAACTTTGGAAACGGTTGCACGCCGCACCTAAAAATATTTTGAAAACAAACGTCTACGGGACTTTCTACCTTACAAGGAATATTTGTAACACCTCAGATCATTTGTTCCAGTCTTAAATCAGGCCGATCTTTTTAAAGGCAAATTTTGTTCGAAAACGAAATCACTTTAGGCATTTTATTGCAATATTTTGTAGATAATGCCTTTAAACTGTTACTTCCACGATTAAAAGGAAACACACGATTTTTCCGGTATCAGAAAAGTGGCAAACTTGCGTGCATGAAAGACTCATGTCAGATGTGACAGTAAAAAAACTACCTCTGTCAGTCATTGTAGCCAACAAAAAGAAAAAAAAACATGGCCTACTCTGGTCTAAAAAGATCGTGAATGCATTATAGGTATCTATAAAAGAACTCAAAGAAGGAAATTTTGTTTTTTAAGAATTGGCAGAACTAATTAGTCTGGCTGTCACCCGTTTCCTGTCAAGTTCTTGGTCAATTTGGTTTTTACAATTTGTGTTTAATAAATTGCTGTTTGAATAAAAATGTATGAATATAATTGAACTGTCCTTTGCGGCCAACAATAATTGTACCTAAATATAATAGATATGAATACTGGCTGTGAGGTTAGGTTACGTTATGTCAAAATTCAGTGACAGTCAAACTCAATAAATGTCAAATTTTCAATTAAATTTGAAAATCAAGTGGCAAGTCGTGGTTACAAAACCATTACCAATCGTGTAACACGAAAACTCTTAGAATTGGAAAATTTAAATTTTTTATTAAAAAAGGGGGCAAATTTGAAAAAATAGTATAAAGACTTGTTTCATAATGGCATTGGTGCACTCGTCCCATACAGCCTACGGCTCGTTTTGTACACTGGGAACTCGTGCACCAAATTGGCCATAATAAAACACGTTCTTTAATATACTACTTATTACAGTAGTTCAGTCGTACATGTAATAAAATATTCATTATTACATCGATAGCAGCCATTATTGCATCGATAAGAGCCATGACCATATTGATATTCAAGAAAATTAGTATATCATACAACGCGTATAGAATGGCCGAAGACGACATTAGGACAGTAGGAAATAGACATTCATGCGAGTTTTACATAGTATTTTTTCTACGACTGCACATTTCTTCATTTATTCGTACATAAACAACACTGGATGATGAATGACTGATGTTAACTATTTGTGTGTATTTGCCATGTTGCTATGACGTTGCTAGACAATATAAGAATACGCTCATTTCCCACTAGTTGCTATAGCAAAAGGACATATACAATCTAAAGACATTTTTTCCACTACCACTATGATAATATGCGCAAACCAATGCACTCGACTCAACTAGTAGATTGTTGGTTCTAAATTAAGGCTGGCTATTTTGTACTATAATATAATTATACATTTGCTTGGATCTTTACAATGAATTTTAATTCAAGTCTGTGTAAGTAACATAAATACTATTTTGTTTTGATAGTATTATGTAATATTTGCATGGTACACTTAGAAATAACAAAATAAAGTAGTGACGTAGAAAAAGTTAAGTATGCAACACCGAGGTAAATCCAAGCACGTATTCATAAAATGTTTCCACTAGTGCGTAATTGGCTATTTACCATTCTATTTGCGTAATATACTATTGACTAAACTTGTGCGACTAGCGTATCATCCCAGAAGCCGCAATCTCTACACATTGGCGGTGTCTCGACATACGTGTTTCTAAATTACATTTTGAAGCTAGCGATTAAATTAAATTACAAAATTATTTATTTAGTCGTAGTTGAAATAGTGTCTTTAACACGCATATAAAAGACTATTATTACACCCGAGTGTATTATAATACTGAATTCGCTCGTATTGTACTCTTTTAATTCTCATGTCATAATAGCTTTCCTACATGCCACTTAAAGAATATACTATTTTAGTTTCTTTGACTCGCAATATCTTGTGAAATAAAAGTTTTACAGGGATAAAAGTTACAATTTTATGTTAACTGCAGAATTTCACGATTCACTGAGTTTATATCTGCGATTTACGACACGCTGTAAATGAATAGACTTTGAAATTAAAATTTTGTGGAATAATTATTAGGAGTACGAAACTTCGACATTAACATCTCTTATAAAAACTTCACCATGTCTCTTTTATCAAAATCGCTGGAATCTCCTATGACTTAATTTTTCCGCTTTCAACCAATTTACTACAGTCTGATTTGCTGTCTCGCCAAATACAGTGTCGCACAATACACTGTGTTGCACCTAAAATTAATTTAGAATTTTTGAACATTTTTCAAAATTTCATATCTAAATTAGCAGTTTTTGGTTGTTATTCTGTCCCTTTTTGTTTGAAAATAGGTTTTTTATAAAATCGTGTATCGAAGTGACAAAAAGCGTAATAGTTATGTAATTGACAGTTTGTTTACAGTATGTACATCATATATATTGATTTTTTTACAGCAGCCCTTGATAAAAAAGTTGTGGATCATGCGTTCTTTAGCTGTAAATTTAACATGAACAAAGGGCAAGACAGGTTTGCTGAAACATGTAATTGACTTGTTCCAGAAAATCGCAGTTGTATTTCAGTGATAATTAATTATTCCAGGTAGGAATTAAATCTGTTTTAATTTATTAAATCCACCGACTTTCGTTTATTGTACGAATTCTCAATCTATCAACTTACGTGTAATTGAAAATTTGAATGTTGATTGGTATTATAAATAAATGGTGTTCCAAATGAGGACGGAGGTTGATGTGATGATGCTTCTGCGTAACCATTTTCAATTAGATGTCGATCGAGTTCAACAGGATCACCTAAAATTTTTGTTGGTACTATTGGAGCGTGGCTTCCCAATGCCTGTAACAAAAATTTTCTAAAATAATAATCATGTGTGAAGACCAATTAATCATAATTTTTTAACGCAAGTTCAATGTCCGTTTGTTATTTAAAGAATGGTTGATTTATTAAGATAAAACAATAATAAGTTTTCAATAGAAAAGCTTTCATTTTACAAGGTCATACAAATTAAATCAGCAATTATTTATTACAATCGTAATAATAAACCTCGAAGTTCGAACTAGTAATTATGGACATTTATTATTCAAGCTGAGACACTTCAATTTATCAACGAGCGATGTTTTATTGTAAAAATCTGTAGTTTTGAAATACAAAAATACTTAATAAAAATACTTAAAAGTACTTCAGTATTTCCGAAATAGAAACAATTTTTTTAAAGCAATAATCCGTAGGAATAGAACAGGAATGTTAAAAGTGGTGGATGCGCCGGGCAAAATCTTATTCTACAGGCTGAGATATGATGAATTAATTCGACATTTTTCACAAAAACTACAAGAGGTCTTAATTTAAAATTATGTGACAAAAATAAGCAGATAAGAGAAAATAAATAATAAATTTCACGTTTTTGTGACACTTGTTTAGGTTATACCGGAAATAAATTTCTTCCCAGTTGGCGATTTTGACGTGTGACAAGTGACACTATTGACAGAAATCGAAAGTAACAGAACTAGTTCAAACACTGAACAGTGCGAGCGGCGCAGCAGAAATTATATTCCAACGCTAACTAGATGAAAATAATTTTGAAGCTGTACTTGAAACTGAAAATTTCATTCAAATAATAGGTAGATTATATACAAAATTTTAAAAACATTGAAATTGTTATTTGTTTTGATCTAATTATAACTGTTCAGCACAATTTGACTCATACTTGACGTACATATGAGCCGCTTAAATGCAAAACCCGACGTCTGCATTGAGCTCTAATTTTTCGAGCAATACAAAAAGCTGTAAAGTCCGATTTTTTTAAACCACCAACAAACAAAAATAAAAATCAAATAAGTTATTTGCCTAATTGACAATTTGATTACACAAAACGGCCTTTCAGGCTGTGTTGAGTCTTTTCACTATTTAATCCTTTGATTTGCAATCCAACAGACTGTAAAAGAAGCGTTTTTAACGGCAATACCGCGTAATTTTCAGAAATGTCCAAAATTTCCAGATCGGCATCCATCCTTTTTCGGCTAGGCGTGAGTTCTGGGACACCTATATATACAAACTGAGACGTTTTGTTGTTACATGAAGTGTTGCGAAATAAAATCTTAGAAATTTCAATTGCTTCCACTTTAAATGAATCTATTAATATTCTCAATTTATTACATAATTTTCTTTAATTAGAATATCCAATGAATGCTGTTCACAAAAAGCTCGAAGTCTTTCACACGGTAACTGAGGAGCTTTAATTTAATCGCTTAATACAAACCCACGTCCATTTAAAATGTCAAACATAATCCTCCCATTACCGGGTTACAGTATTCCATGAAACATCACATACACACCTCACGTTTTCGAGTTTATTATAAACGTGCGAGCAAGAAAATGGAGAAGACATCTACTGTCTACTTTTAACTGTTAAAAAGTCAACATTTTCCAAGCTAATGTAAACGCATAAGTTAACCAAAGTTAGACATTGCCAGAGTAAAATATTTGAAGAATTTTGATGCCTCCAAAACAGATGGTACCGAATCTGAAGTTTGTTTTGCTGCATTAGATCAAGATTCAGAGATGTTTTTAAAAATGTTTTTGTTAGGTTGTAGTGCAAATGTCCAGTTCAAGACTTTTTTGGAAAACGAATTAATCAACTTTCCGAAAAACTACTTAGTTTTTAGAAAAAATAAACTAACCAATAAATTTTGGGAAAAAATTGTACTGGAGCAGTGAAACGTAATTTCTAAAGTAGAATTGGATCCTCATTCTAAATCCGAAGCCCATCCACATTTGCGTTCACTTTTTTTCAGTTTTGCATAACAACTTAAAAATCATGAAACTTTGTAATAACACCTTTACAAAAAAAATCAATCAAGTTTTTTTATTTGTTCCTCACTTGTAAACATCAGTTTATCAAGTCACTTGAAAATGTCTCATAACTGGCAAGGCAGTAAAATTTCACGCCTGCTCTCATATAACTTTGAACGTCAAAATTATTGAAGTGACAGCCAAATTTTTGAACACTTTAATTATTATTATTAACGTTAGAAAATTCTGTCTTATTACTAAGGTGTACATTAAATATCATTCTACAGTTGGTATTTCCACTAATATTGAAGATGCCAGGCAGTGCAGATGTTAGTTTTCCTGTGTTTGAACTTGTACCCTCGGTGCAAGCAGATGGCTGGGATTCTGAAAGTGGAAACAGCGCTTTTAACAATTTTATCTTCTTATTAATGGACTCGTCGACGTAGCTCTCTGCAATAGTTGTTGATATCATCATCCGCGTCAACAACCATCGTTGCTCCAGTTCTTCTAAACGAGTAACCGGTATAGAGTGCAGGCTCTTGTAATCCTTTAGGAATATATTCCGCAATTTTTTTAGGGACTCCGCCAACAGTGGGTGGTCCGCCATTTTGGGCGACACACTTTCCATCCCGCAAGGCGTTGCTTTTTTCAGGCCGCAAAGCTGTAGATTTTCGATAAAGAACACACCCAAACTGCACGCATCATCCGTTATCGTAAATCTTCTGCTTCTTCAATTTTTTGTTTCACGTTAGACTAACGACAATATATTTTTCCAAATCTTCTACATCATTTAATTCGAGGTATAAAAGCTCATCACACCGACAACAGCCAAAAATACCAAAAATCGTAATTATTTTGGCAAGCAACCACTTATCATCAGGAGCTTCAAGTATGAACTTTTCTACTTGCTCTTTTGCCAGAGTTTTAGCCTTTTTGGAGACATACCGCTCATTTCACCTATTTAAAAATGCGAGCACTTTATTAAATCTAAAAATGAAAAGTTAATACATTGACAATTTAAATTTTTCAAAAATAAACCTGCGAACGTCAATGTTTTCTTTAGGTTCTAGACAACTCTTCAACATCGACCAATTTGACCACAAAGAATTAGGCTTGAACTCGTCGCTCAAATTGTTAAGGTAAGCCAGTACAACCTCTTCGGTAACGGAGGTCACTTCCTTCTTTTTCTGCCACTTTTTGAATTCTTTGTATTCGTTCTCGTATCTTGACAAGGATTTTTTTGGCAGTAAATTTGCCACTGCACTTGCTACCTCGCACAGAATTTCCTCAGACACATCCATTTTTATCAGAAACACTGAATACACCGAACACCGAACGAACGAAAAATTAGTGACATAAATAAACAACAAAACAAGTGACGATTATTTACCACAGAATAGGTAATAATTATTTACTATGCAACGCATCTAAAGCTCATACGATTTTATTTCATTATTGAAATTTCGTAAGTAGTTACATTGTAAATTATTATTTACAAGTGAGGAACAAATAAAATATTCAACAATACACGCAATGTAACGGGTTTTTACTGGCTACAGAAGGTAACTACGGGTAAAGTAACCCAGAAGGTATAAGGCTATATTGCACTAATAAAAATTTTGACCGTCAATTATCATCTCTTTTGTACCCTTATCAGCAAGCGCGTGTCCCAACAATAAATCATGGTTTGCCTGAACTAACCAGAACCGGCTTAAAATATTTTCGTAATCATTAAAATTAGGATTTATCTGTGGTGCTTAATTTACCATTTATTACATTCTTTAAGAAAAACAATAGAAATGTGGGTAATCTACAATTAATAATAATCTCTTTGTCCAAGTTTGATGTAATTCATGCACATGTTTCCATAATTTTTAAATATTATTAAGCCGGGACTGGTCGAAGTGACCAAAGTAAGCGCTGCGGTACAACCAGATGGTTTACAACTCTGGGATGTTTTCTATTGTAGACAAGTTAACTTTTACACAATGGGATAATTTTACTGCTGCCATATAGCCTTATACCTTCTGGGTTACTTTAATACGAGTACATACCCTTCTGACGCCAGTAAAAACTCCTTTACATTGCTTGTATTGTTAATAACTATTTTCGGATCATTTAAGATTTCCCTAAAATTTAATTTTGTCGTTATTGCCTCCTTATAATTTAGAATTCGGTTCAAACTGATGTAAAATTTGTTATGAATTGAGATTAATTAAATATGTTTCAGGTTAAGTGAAAAACGACTGCTGCGAACCGACAGTAAAAATATTTTTGTGCGCCTTCGTCATTTTTCATGGCATTTGTGATACTCATTTGCGGCAAGAAAATCACCTTTTGAATGTCTAGGCAATCAAACGTGACATTTCGAATAGTTGGTTTTATTTTACAAGTTGGCATCGCTGCATGAATGTCAATTGTGTCAATTTGTGTGCAGATTTGGAGGCCAATGACCTTCGAAAATAATAAAGATAAATTAATTAAGTAGAGATTCCACAAAAATTTGCTGAAACAATTTGAATTTACATTAATCTGCAATCGTTTGATTTGAATGGGGTGCTACCAACCTATTTCCCAGCTGATGAAATTCCCCTAAATGAGGGAATGACGTTTCAAATTCAAACCAAAAGTCAAAATAAATAACTATTAATAATTGTCGGCGCACAAAATTTCGTGTTTGACACGGCTAGAAAATGTTTTGGAAATGCTCGGAAATTGAAATCCTCGCCCTCCGGGCTCGGATTTCAATACTTTCCTTACATTTCCAAAAGACCATTTTCTAGCCTAGTGAAACAAATAACTATTAAAACCATCGGCATAATAATAAATACATACAACAATTTTGACCCATATTGTTTTTGCAGTTATTTTGTCCGTCACTCCATCAAGACAAAGTAGTTGCAAATCTGGAAAATGTATTAATAGACATCATGCATGAAGATTTACGACGACTATTAATTCAACATGAATGATTCAAAACATTTCTTATCAAGACAACCATAGAAAATATTCTGCTTGATAACGCAGAGAAAACTTGAATTTAACATCTGTCACTGTCACTTGGAGCTTTCCCTCTCAATTTCTATGTCCCAATTTTTCTCACCGCAATTCTGACCAAAAGAGAGCTTACTGGTGTGAATCTGGCAAGTTGTTATGGTATAACTTGTTCGAAACGATTAGTGAGAGTTGTCAATGTGTCAGTAGTGTGACACTCATGGTAAGTGATAAGGAATTAATTTAATGCAAAACAGCAATATCCATTAGTCACCCCCAAAATGACCCCGATAATGGGCAAACATAGAATTTCTCAAGCGTACATTTTATGTCATAAATAATTGAGGATGGCACTCTGAAAAACCATTCATTTTCATTTCAACAGACTTCAACAAAAGTTATCCATCTATTTATTCACTGTTATTTCCACTATTATTCAAGTCGAGTCGGAAACATTAAAACTAAACCCTGTGGATTACCGAAGTGCTGATATTATGCTCAATAACATAATAATAACAATTCTAGAAAGAGAATAATGACAATGATAAATAAACAATAAAACCTCCATCTACGTCGAAAAGCAGTGAAGAAGTCGGCGATTATGTATGAATCCATGAATAAGAAAAACTAATTTACCTTCCGGTTTAACTTTCAAACCGAAATTAATTCGATTGCAAGTATAGCTGAATAATGTAACAAAGTTATATCCTCGATTGATTAAAAAAAATGAGTTGTCCCTATAGAAAAATTTTCATTTTGAAGAATTCAATTTAAACTCTCACAATTAAACTCGTAACTTTTCTCACGTACTTCACTGCGCGCTATAGACATCTGAAAATGTCGATAAAAACCGCAGGAGAAAGAGAACTGTTTTTAACGAACGCCTTCTTTTTAATAAAACGTGACTTGCGATAGTTAAATGAAAGCAACAGTAAATCATTTTGTGCGGCTACCAGTGACGTTTTAGCGCATGTAGAAGTTAATAACTGAAAAAAAATGCAGACACGAAAAGTGTTACCTTTATCAACGTGGATTAAAATTTGCATACATACAAGATGTGTTTATGTTTTACAGGAAAACGCGTACTTTTACAATTACCTTATAACATAATTTTCATTTGCAACAAAGGAAACGTTCTTAGAGAACCGAAAATCAGACCCGCCTAACCTAAATATATTCGTAGTTTCTTTGCTTTGTTCTCGCGAGTCCTAATCAAATCAGTTCTTTTCAGAACCTTATTTATGTTTAAAAACACTCTTTTTTAGAGCTTTTACGATTGAGGCGTACTTCCGAAATAGACGGAAAATGCACAGTGTATGGTAATATTCTGTCGGATCTAATTCCGCGAAATTCGAAATTCGCCACTTTGCAACACATTGAAGCTTTGCGTGACTCAATTTCCAGCTACCTGTTCCCTGCAAACAAAGCAAGGAAGTGCTAGAACAAAAGATAAGGGGACTCCAGAAATGAAATGAAAATGTTGGGAATGTTAAACAAGAAGCCTTTTCAACATCCCTTTGGATTTTAGCACAGCATGTTGAATAATTATACACATACAAATTCATGAATTACGATTTCAATTGGTTTCTGAAGTTCTATTAGTCCGCTCGATGATATACAGGATCATTGCAAGATAAACAAATATTTAAATAATTCAGGGTAGAACGTTACGCCCATAGACTAATGGTTAATAAAATAACTTGGAATATGCAATATTTTCTATTTTTATCTATTTATTTAAAAATCCTTAAAATCGTTTAGTTAGATTTATTCAATCTAATTTTAAATTTTCCAAAATACTAGTAAGGTTTCGACCAAATGAACAAAATCAGTGGCGCCAATAAGAGAAACAAACTGTCATGCATTTTTTTAAAAAATATAATTAATATATTATGAATTAAATATTCTGCTTATTTTTTAATGTATCAATTTCGTTCTTATTCTCAACTGCTTGTATTTACATTTTCCTCTAAAACTAAGAAACAAACATTGGAAAAAACATTTAATTTAAAAGTTAAAGTACTTGAAAATTCGATAATTTGGGGTAGTTTTACTAATAGAAGTTTATATCCGATTTTTGTGAATTTTTAAACTAAGAATTAGTAAAGAACACTTCCAAAAACACTTTCCTGTTAAGTTTAAATCGATATCATTAAAACTGGTTTAGTTATGAGTGAGATAAAATTAAAAAATTTCAATTAAAGCTCTGAATTTTTCATATAATTTACGACTAGATTGCTTTACAACCGTACCCTCATTTGCGATTTCGTCTAAAATTTCTACCTGACTGATTCGCACCGAGGACAACTAAATGATTACATTTAGAAGATAATAATTATTAAAAGTACTAATAATAACATTAGCACAACAAAGTTTCATAATGCTTGATGTATGAATTTATAGGTACAACTATGAATAAAAATTCATTCAATTTAGTCATGTTTTCAACTAAAGACTTTCAATAACACACGAATTACTTTCTCGGCTATTTCACGTTTTCAGACGTAAAATTTAAAAAATGAAATTCAATAAAATAAATTAATCAGATGTTTTATTAACAAAAAATGGATCAAAATGATTATGCATTGGTGCAGGAAGGGTTTACATTCCATGTAATTTTCTACGTTTTATGTTTTATTTCTTTCTTATTTCATTCAAATTAAAAGTTCATCAATGAATGAAAAATGTTGAGCGAAAAAAATTGTTTTGATTGGTAAGACTCTATGAAGTAACTGTATATTTAAAGAGAAATATTTATAAACGGCAATAAATTAATTCATAAATTTGAAAGCAAACGGCATTTTAAGGGTTTTAAAAAATAACCAAAGGGCATACAAAAGAAAGAAAGTAGGGCAAAGGCTAACATAACAAGATAAAGATTATGGCGTGAGTTGTCTAAAACCGGATATGTAAAAGCAAGTTTTTGAAGAAAATTAAAAACTTTTTTGGTAAGTCTAAACTGCTCTGATAAATAACGCTTGGATCAAGGAAAGAAGGAAATTAATAACGGCGTCCAATTTTGCCACAATTTGTGAACGGAAAAAAAACACAGACTCACATTATTTCACCCATGAATAAGTATTTTTACCAGACAGAGGCAAAATAAGCATTTATCATTTTACAATCACTTTACAATAGCATGGTAAGGGGTGTTGTAAACAGAGGTTCCGCTTGACACCCTTCCCGATCGTGACAGCTCAGCTCGAATTCTGGCAAGTAATTCTTTCATCATCAGTATTCATGTATGGAGCAGCACTTTGGTCGAGTTGTTTAATAAACTGTGTTCGATCACTCACATCGTGAATTTTGAAAAAATTGTACATTGTTTTCATAAACTTAACTGTTGATTTTGATCAAAAAATTTGTCCAAACGCTACAAGCCTTCAAGTCATTGGGCGTATTATTCAATAATACGATCAACTATATCTATGAAGAAAAATGTGGACATAAGTAAATACATTAGCTGGTGGCGTTTCTAAAAAGAAAAACCGAAGGATATAAGCCGAAAAAATCTAATATTTTGACTAAGCAATATATAACAAAATTTTTACAGGAGGCCAAAGATGAAACATAGCTATTAACAAAGGTAAATAATTTAGGTCATAGATTTATAAATATCTAAGAAAACAATTTTTAAGACTATGTTAATTTTAGGACTTGGAGGTGCATGTAGGAAAGAAGAACTAACTTACATGTACGTTAATAACGTAAGAAACGAAGGAAATGTTTTCTGCATTAAAATACCCAATACGAAAACCAAGATTTCGCGTGAATTTGTTATAACTTCTGGAGATATTGAAGGAATCAATTTAGTAGAAATAGTTCGAAAATACATAGCACTGCGTCCATCAAGCTGCGATCATGAAAGGTTATTTGTTGGATATAAGAATGGTAAATGCTCAAAACATGCAGTGGGTACCAACACAATTAGTGCCATGGCAAAAAATGTTGCATCTTTTTTAAAATTACCAAATGTAAAAGATTACACCGGACACTGCTTTCGGAGATCATCAACTTCGTTGCTTGCAACTTCAGGAGCGAATATTTTAACAGTCAAGAGACATAGAGGCTGGAAAAGTAACACGGTGGCTGAAGAATGTATTAAAACGTCATTTGAAAATAGGTAACAAATTGCTACAAAAATTCTAGGAGTAAAGAATGTACAAGATGGATGCTTCAAGCAGTAAAGACATTAGCAATTTTGAGATCAACAAAACGTCGAACGAATTGTCCTCTTCTGGAATAAGTTTGTCGAAATGCAAACATGTTATTAATGTGTACAATAAGTAATGTAAATAGTTCTAAATAATTATTCTTTAATAAAAGTTTTCATGGTAATTTGTCTAAAAAGTCCAAACGTTCTTATCCCACTGCGTGTGGTAATAAAGCTCTTATCCCACTAAAAATGAGTGGAATAAGTGACAATTGCTTACAGTCGCAGATAAAACAAATTTATTTGTTATCATTATTGTTATATGGTTATTTTTAACGTGCATGAGGTTTGAAAATGCGTCATTTCTGACTGAAAGTTTTGCTCTTGCTTAGAAAGTGACAGACAAACTGAGTGCAGTGGATAATTATAAACTCAAATACACATTTCACCAATTATGACAATCGTAATTGGTAAAATTGTCTATTAATACCAAGAAACAATAGACACCGCTACAAAGTAAACCACCGTTACAAATTACGTCAGTTTATACCTGCAAGTGTGAAGATAAACAGAATAGATGGATCAATGAAGAAGTAAAAAGTCGATTTCACATTAATTCGACACTTAACTATTTACATACCTCAGAGTTTACTGTTCTATTATAAATGTCGTTAATCTAAGTTGAGTACGTCAAGCTAGCGGTTTATAACTTGGACTATTCCATGCTTATAAGTTAACATCCAATCAGATTTGAGATCTACCATGGTATTATCGCGGCAAGCCTTAGCACGATGCTGGTGTTGTCAACCATGGTTACATAAGCAAATTAATTTTTTGACGTTTAAAAATGAGTCGTTTTGCTAATAATTCCGCTGACGAAATTATTATTATTATTACTACTGTATGCATGGAATAGTCGTGCAAAATACAATTCGTAGGATGAATATTCTGTGATAATTTAGACTTTTATTAGCAAACTCAATTTATGTTGCTCTTAGAAAATACCACTCGTTGCTACGCAACTCGTGGTATTTTCATAGCAACATAAATTTCGTTTAGCTAATAAATCGTCTAAATTATCAATAGTAATACCATGAGTAGGTGAATATTCGTGATAATTTAGACGATTTATTAGCTAAACGAAATTTATGTTGCTATGAAAATACCACGAGTTGCGTAGCAACGAGTGGTATTTTCTAAGAGCAACATAAATTGAGTTTGCTAATAAAAGTCTAAATTATCACAGAATATTCATCCTACGAATTGTATTTTGCACGACTATTCCATGCATACAGTAGTAATAATAATAATAATTTCGTCAGCGGAATTATTAGCAAAACGACTCATTTTTAAACGTCAAAAAATTAATTTGCTTATGTAACCATGGTTGACAACACCAGCATCGTGCTAAGGCTTGCCGCGATAATACCATGGTAGATCTCAAATCTGATTGGATGTTAACTTATAAGCATGGAATAGTCACGAATATTCACCTACTCATGGTATTACTATTGATAATTTAGTTAGAAGCAGTCCCAAAGCAAACCTCACCCAATCGAGCAAAATCTCTTGATCTACATTATCGTAACTTGAGGCAGCATGTAGCGCTTCATCCCTTCATCCAAAAAAGCTCATTACCGAAATTGCCTTTACTTTTCAATGAGTCTTTTAAAAGCACACATTACAAAAAGTTGAAGTATTAAAACATCCTACCAAAGTAAAATCGTTACTGACATAACAACCTCTGCTATCGGAAAAACTCCTCAACACAATAATTTTCCTAGCCAGCGGCAACTGAAAAGCGTGTAGGTGGAGCGGATTTTTTATTTTATTTTTTACAACAACTCGTCTCCAGAGGGTTTCGGAGAAGCGTTCAAATTTTCAGCGGTGGAGCCAGATTGGAAAATGTTTAATTTACCTGGTAATCTGAAGAAGTCGATTCAACTGGTCTTGCAACGACCATCCGAACATGGATTCCGCACTGACGCAAAACTGAAGCTACTTGCTCTGAGCCAAGTCCTCGCAGATTGACCTCGCCGATCTGCAAAATGTGGTCTCCGCTTTGCAGCCGGCCATCCTGCGAATGACAAATAGCAAAGATAAATAAATTGTTATTTGTTTCATTCGAGCACTATTTTCCCGTTGAGGTAATTAGAATGACGTAAATTTGTGTTCAAAAAAGTTTTCGTGACTTTCATTATCCAATAATTCATTCCTGCACGATTTTTGGCGTCAAGATTAAAAGTCTCTAAAAGTCGTTTTCCTAATTTGTATCTTAAATATTCCCAAGTTGCTATGGAAACAAAGCTATTCTAACATTCCGTATCGAAATGGATATTCTAGCACTGAAAACGAATTGGAAAATAGCGAAAATAGCTCTGTTACAAGAACAAATTAGGAAAAATAATATAAAAACCTCGTTCATAAGGCCATTTAGGCACTCATCCATTATAAAACTCGCGGCTTTGCCGCTCGTTTTATAAACTTGGATTCGTGCCTAAAAAATTGCCTTATGAAACTCGGTGTTTTAATATACTATTTTCGAATTTGCCGCTTTAATAGGTCCATTAGAGTACTCAATTTATTAGAGTCGTTTCTAGGTAAAGTCCGTTTTTTTATTAAAAAACCACCACCACTTTACAACCGGCAACGTAGTCGATGGTGACTTTTTGGTGATAAAATCAAATAGGTTAGCTGCCTAATTGACAATTTGATTACACAAAACGGCCTTTCAGGCTTTGTCGAGTCTTTTCACTATTAAATCATTTGATTTGCAATCCAACAGGCTGTAAAAGAAACGTTTTTAACGAAAACCCTGCCTAATTTTCAGAAATGTCAAAAATTTGACAATTATTTTCTCACCAAAAATTTCCCTAGGCAACGTTGCCGGTTGTAATGCAGGGGAAAATTGCGGTGTTGGTGGTTTTTTAAAAAAAAACGGACTTTATCTATCTATCAAAGTAGGAAATTTTGTTTTTAAATAGTTGGCGGAACTAATTAGTCTGGCTGTCACCTATTTACTGTGGCTAACAATATATGTACCTAAATATAATAGATGTGAATACAGGTTGTGAGGTTAGGTTAAAATTCAGTGACAGTGAAACTCCATAAATGTCAAATTTTAAATTGAGTTTGAAAATCAAGTGGCAAGTCGTGGTTACAAAACCATCACCAATCGTGTAACACGAAAACTCTTAGAATTGGAAAATTTAATATTTTTTATTAAAAAAATGTGCAAATTCGAAAAAATAGTATAAAGGACTTGTTTTATAATGGCATTGGTGTACTCGTCTCATACAAAACTCGCCTACGACACCGGGAACTCATGCACCAAATTGGCCTTTATAAAACACGTTCTTTAATATACTATTAAGAATGAGGATTATGTGACAACTTGGATAATAACTTGACTTTTAAACAAAACATCCAAATAAAAGATAAAATATGGAAAATTATATTTAAGAATCTTTGTAGGAACGAATTCCAACACTCGTTCGTTCGGCCACTCACCGCTTCGCGGCTCGTGTTCGTATTTCAAAATCGTGCTAGAATAGAGGCCATTTGCAACTTGTTTTACAATATATTATTTTAGTGTCGAATGCAGTTCATGTTTAAAGTTAAATGAACTAAAAATTAACGACCCAAACATGAGTTTCCATTTCGTTTAATTTTAGAATGTGATTAACATTCCAACTCGTCAAACTACCCTTCAAACTAATCATCCTCTGGGCTATGATCTCGAAATATTTCGGTTAGAGAACATTCCGAGGAAAAGTTAGCGACACTGAATAAACTAAAGTTCTGCCTACGGTTTCCATAAAACCGCGATGTCCCCAACCGCATTTGAAAATCAGTCAACGAAAACCACTTACTGCTAAAACTTCATTGCGAAAACATTCGTTTTGTAATTACAAACACTATTCATAAATAAGCCTATAATTTCCTTTTCGCATTTACGCCAGGATTATTTATACCCCGTGGTTATAAATCTCTTTTTAAAAGCATGTTATTCATTGAAAAAGGTGAGACGATCGATGATGGTGTTGGTGTGTTTCAGTTGACTCACTTTCAAGCTGAGTGAATGTGTATAAAGGTAACTCACCCGATCGGCAACACCACCTGGGAGGATGGTTTTGACGACAACTCCCGTGCTTCGGCCTCCTATTATACCAAATGCCAAACCGGATCCGTCGTTGATTAAGTCGATTACCTCTACTTGAGCCCACTCGGTGTTCAACTGAAAAAAATAAGAAGGTTAAATAACGTTTTATTTGAAAATTCATTGAGGGTTAAGAGATGGACAGAGAAATATAAAAAATATTTACATAAATACAAAAATTTGTGGATATTGGCTATTGAGTAAGTAAAAACCTGTAAATCCAGGTTACCTGAGATCAAATACCACAAATCATCAATTTACGTGATTAACTTAATAGTCATCTAACCCAGTAAATATTAAAAACTATTGTATTTTTTTAGAAAAACAAAACAAACTTCCTTAAATTACAGTCAGTTTTAAAAATATTCTACTCGAGTAGTGATAAGTCGTTTTTGAAGTAAAATAGCCCCCTGATTCTGATCCAAATCTGAAGCCCGTTTTGCTCCATCAGATAGCGATTCAGAGATCTTAAAAAATTATTTTCTGCAGTTTTTCTTAAAAACGTGCAAAATTTTGGAACTGCTCGACAGTGTTTTGGAAAGCCAATTTAATAAGGTTTCTTACGCCTTATAAAAGTTATCGCTAGGCTTAGTACTTTCCTTGTTATTTTTGCAAAACTCATGTCATTCATGGCCCAAGACAACGTTGTTTTAGTTATTTTCATTTGCTCAAGAATTATTATTGTGATGGGCCAATAATTGTTGTGAGAAGGAGGGTCCACATATTACAGTGCTCATCTAATTTCCTCTTTTAAAGTGTTCAAGCCTCAATTATCTCACAGAAAGTCCAAATTGCTAAGTTGCAATTTTTGACCGTTGAAAATTAAGAGAGGTCGCTACCCAAAATCCTTAGGGGCAATGCAATGTAAAATGTTCCTATGATAACTTGAAAACCATTTGCTAGAGAATTGAAATTTTGAATATATGGTGTCCTTACAATTGTCTACAGATTTTCCATTGGATTTTTTGATATGAGTTCTCTAACTTACACTGCACCAATTTTGGGTAAAAACTGTAACGTCGACTTAGGGGTCGATTTCAAGTGTGACTTGCGTTACTGCAAATCCCATTTGCAACATAGCAACGCCAATCGCATTGCTCATACCTTGGCAACGGTTGCAAATTTGCGTTAACGCAGTGACTTGAAATCGACCCGTTAGACTGTTAAATTAAAATTGTATCTGGATTGACTGTAGAATAAATTCCAAAATCCAAAGTTTAACAAAATATTTTTATAATTAATGGAGTAATTGTAGAAAAACGATTTAGACTTTAAATCTACGCTGAAATTTTATAATTGACAACCAGCAATTCCCGGCAAACCACAGAAATTAGGTCTTGTCCGCAAATATAAAATTTATGGAAGGATCAGGTAGTATGACGAAACCAAATGCTGTTTATGAAATAATAGCTCTTTCTTGGAAATAACGATAGGAAAATAATAGAACTGTATTTTCATCTTTGCACGGCATTATTGAACTAAGCCATGGACCACAGGAAAAATGTTAGAAAAAACTCCTATATTAATAAGGATTTCTGTACTAGAAACAACTACCTATTTCACGTTCCTGGGAAGCAAAAATTTGTTTTTTATCACCAATAATTTTGTCGTCGAAATTGCAATCTCTAAATTTTAGCCATTCTTGAGGCATAGTAGAACCAAACGCTAATTGATTTTTTAATACATATGTATAAATGTGTTAAACATATATCCTCAGATCTCAAATGCCTTTCGGACAAATAAATAAAGTGATTTGTGAAATTTGGAATAAATGTAGTTTGCAAGTGTTTCGTCATGATGTTGAAAAGTAGCGTTTTTTCTCAAATTTAAACCACAATTTACATAAAATTTTAAATAAAAACAGAAACTTTTTTATCACAGTTATGTTAAAAAAAAGAGTTAGCGAGTGTTTTCCACTAAAACTCTAAATTTCACTACTTGGGCGTCGCGACGCCAAGCTGACAGTGATCAAAAAGCGTTATATTCTAGAACTTAATCAACCATAAACCGTAAGTAAGCATTTGAACAAAAAGGGCATATTTGTTTTCTAACTAATTTTGGATTTTTTTTAATTTAATAGCTATTTATTTGAGAAGGATATTAAGTAATTCATAATGAACGAGGACGTTACTTTTTAACGTACGAGTTTTTATGAATTAGTTAATATCCGTAGTAAATACAAAGAAGGTGGCAGTGCTACCACTCAACAGTTCTGCAAATTTCCAATTTTTGACATAATTTTTGAACGCGATGAAATAGCGAGAAAAGCATTTCCCAAGATATTTTATGTTACAATTAAAACAAATAAATGGAAATCTTCAGATTTTAGTCTTCGGAGTTGCTTTTATTTTCAAAAATACATTGAATATCATGGATTCAGGGCAACTATGCTGTTATGAAACAGTAACTATGTTATTATGAATTATTTGTATCATCACTAATTTGATGTACTTTACATGTAAGCATAGAAACGTATTAGATACATCTTAATGTTTATGTTTCGATAATAAATATAAATTAGGCAATTTTGTGCTCTCATGTTACTTCAATCAGTTAGGCACGATTTTGATCACTTTTTCTATTATTAAATATATAATATACCTCCATTTCCGCCATGTAAAAACGAGAAAAAAAAATGCATTTTACTTTATAAAAAATTCCGGCATTTTTAAGTGCTAAAGAAACAAATAAGAACGTGCATCTCTAGGTTCTACAATCTGCTTTGAAAAATTTGTTCTGTTAAGCAGATTGTTTTATGGCGGTTATTAGATCCAAGCACTGGCCTGGTCATTTTTGTGACAGCTCACTGCTGAAACCGAAATCTGCAGACCGCTCTTGTTAGGTTACCGACCGTATGAAGTTATAGCGCGACACACGTTTTCAGCGAGCACCCCTGCTTTGATCACGTCTTATTTTGCAAACCCGATATAATTATTTATAACATCTAAGTAAACAATTATTGTAAATATTTATGGATCATTCAGAAAATATTTTCTTTATTTATATTTCTAATTTCGACATAATAGCTAGAGCTTCATAATTTGTATGAACAACCTGTGAAGTGCTCTTTGATGTTGTTGCCACAGCACTTTCCTCACTGCTAATAATTCAACACGTCTTTGTTGCACTTTACAGCAGTTTGTCGATTTGATTGCCAGAAACGGTCATTTTTCGATAGATGCCTAGAAAAAACTTATTTTTCAACAACAAAATCAATTATATAATGTCAGAATCAGAATCAGGAAGCAATTCTACTTTAGAAATGACCTCCCACTGATCCACTATAAAATGTAATCAAAAATTTCTTGTATAGTTTATTAACTAATACCTATTGGAGTATTAATTATGTATTTAAGGTTGAACTGCTAAAAATTGAGAATCGTCTTTGCCTGAGGCGAAAGAAAAAGACAGACATCATTCCGAAATCGCTAAAATTTCAAAAATTTAACCAAAACTACAGCCGCTTTAATTAATAAATTGACTTTTTTCTTGCGCCAATCGATTTGTTTTAAAAATGTGTAGCGTTGTTACTAAGTCAAATTTTAATAAAGAAAAATATAACTTTCTAAAATCGAAAAAAAAATATTTATAAAACCAAGATATAAATCTCATAGGGTAACGTCACTACAACTTTTTGTGCTCTTTCAAACACAAAAAACCGCATCTAAATAGCTCTTTTTGTTTTCGTGCAATTTTGTACGAACTTTTACATAGAAACGCCCTATCTTCAAATATGGATAGTTCAATATAGGAGATGGAACTTACGCCCGCAAACGACAGTTGAGGCCCGACGAAAAAGTGTAATAAGGAATAAGTGTCAATTTCGATAGCGTTGGGCATTAAAAAATTTAAGCCATCATATCCTGGAAACAGCGTAAATTCTTAATTATTTGCCTTCCCTTCGGTCAAGTTCTGGTTATGAAAGAATTAAGTTACTGAAAGTTAATATTTTAAGTACCTACTTGCCTTAACAAATATGTGCTTATTCTTGAGGATCAACAAAATTAAAGCAATCTAGGTCAAAGCTTAGAGGTGTTTACAAAATATCAGATAAATTTAGGAAATAAAGCACAAAAAACTTTTGTCGAGTTTTCTAGTTTAAAAGTTGTGAACTGGGCAGCAATCGAGTCGTGTTACATATCATTTTTTTCGACATATAGTCAACAGTTTTAGGCCATCGCGTTCTTTAACGTCATTCTCTTCATCATTTCAACTTCAATATACTATACTGCATTTTCTACAATTATTATGTTTTATTAAAAATATATTACACAATTTCTTGGTCAAACACAGTATAAAAAAGTTTTTTAAGGGAAATCCGCTATTCCGCTATAAATAGGTACATAGTAATTACCTACTGTAATAAATCGCATCATCTATGATATTAGTAATAAGCAGAAGTATAAATAGTAATAAGAGCCTGTCATACAACATTATGAAATAAAAATCAACTATTCATTTAAACCGAATTTAAAATTTAAATGCACGGTTCACAAAGGTTAATTTCAATCTCAAATAATTGGTATTGACTGGTTCACTGACAATTCAATCATCAATTTAAATACTTACGTAATTAACTTAATCGCAATCAAATGATTCTCAATCCAAATTCTCAAATGACACTCAATCCAAATTAAGTTTTAATGAAAAATAGTAGGTAATTTATGTTATTGAGCTAAAATGAGGTTTTGTGTTCTGAGCTTGTTCAGTGTATGTGGTTTGCCTGCCACACATAACCATCTACTACTTCTGATTACATTAAATTCCTTTGAAATGCTAAAAAAAAAAACACAATGAAAAGGAGAAACTTCAAACACACTTTACTGTTATTACATGTTGTAATAATAGTTAAGTAATATTAATATTTGATATATGCAATTAAGAGAAATGATTTATTAAAAAAGAGTTATATTCTTTTGTATCATGAGAAAGTTGGTGCGTATAGTTCAGCCAAGTTGGTCTGAGCTAGCATAAAATCATAAAAATTAGACGGCAACCGCAATCGTTTGAGGTATTTTGTCAGATTTGTGACAGCACTGACAAACTTATTAGCATTTAGAAAATGAGTATTTATTAGTGCATTTTGAATAAATTAGTTACTATTAATTTGAATTTTTTTAACAAATTTATATCAATAATAAATAAATAGATATATTTATGTGACAACATTTTGCTTAACAGGTACGTGTAGCTTGTCGGGTTTAAATGTCAGCAGGAGAAATTATTTAATACCGCACCCTAAATTAGAAGTGAGGACTGGTTTGATAGAGGTGTCATATTAGATATTTATGGCATTCACGTCTTTCACGAAAGACCACAATTGTTGCCTTTCAAAAATCTTTTGATCAATTGGAAATAAAAAATATTCCTTGAGTTGAGTTTTTGATCCTGCAGCTTTGCTAAGACAATAGTAATAACACCAATTATCAGTATTCTGAGATAGTCTGTTAACTCGGAAACATAAAACAACGAAATCGAATCGAATACAATATCAGAATTGAATTGAACTTACTTGAAGTTGGAGAGAATCAACCAGCCAATGTTGTTGGTTAACAAGAATATTTCCATATGTATTTGAGTTATCAATATCATACAGACTATTCCACAACTGCCACAAAAGTACAGAATAATGAAAGTATTATTTTAGTTATTTTGTCTTCAATATTTTAATAAAATTTGCAGCATCGTAACTGCTCTTATTATACTCGTGAAATCAAAAAATAACAAATACACTGGATTTATAAAGATAACGATTCAATCAATATTTTTTAGCAATATCCAACTACTTTAACGTAAAAAGCGATGAAAATATGTTTATAAGAGAAATGTGTTAACGACTTTCCAAAGTGTAATTCAATATACAGGTGTCCCAGAACTCGCGCCCCACAGAGCAAGGGAGGGTGCCGACAGCAATACAGATGGTAAATTTCAAAACAAAAATTGGAGAAGTTTAATAGTATTCGAGAAAGTTTAATAAATTAACAACCAATCCCAAAAGCTTATTCCAGAAGTAGAGTAAAAGGCCACCCCAATTTCCTAGGCAACGAGAGTCTAATGTTCATCTGACCAATGGATGATAGACCAATGGATGATGTGTCCATAGTTACCGATTTTCAAATTCTATTCAGCTTCGGGATTGGCCACCATTTTTTCGCCTTATGTCGCTTATTTTTTGAGTTAAAAAATTTTAGTTTCAAAATTTTGGTTTAGAATAGTTGCCTCCATAAGCCCTTTCTCTCTGGGGCACGAGTTCTGGGACACCCTGTATTTCTTTTCTCCCAGTTTTATCCACATCATCACAACATTTTTTTTAAAAGCCTATTAGTTATATCAAATTTCTGTAGTAAATTGAAACCCCTGTAGATTTATTTACCTATCTACCTTATTATAGAGCCATGCATTTCAAATCTGTCTTCAAAATGAGGGCTCCGCACGTAACCAAACAAATACAACAAATTAAACAAACTGAAAATTTAAAGCCAATATATCTTTATTCCTCGAAAAAAGCACATTACAAAAAGAGACCAATATTTCTTAGTAAAACAAATTGTGCCCTATCCTCTATAATTTATCATTCTTTATGTTTTTGTTGTACTAATAAATTTTCTAGAATGATCATAACAACTACGCCTACAGTTCATCCACAATTAAAATAAAAATATTGGCACGCATTTTTGGCAGTTCTCCTTGAAAGTGAAAGCAAAACATAAAACAAAAGAGTCTCCATCATTTGTAAGGGAATAAAAGAATATAATATTAAACTAGATTTTCTTTACGGCAACTTCAGAAGTTTCCACTATGAAATATCTGTTCTGTTAAAGAAATTTCATATTACTTCCATAAATCCTCAATTTCAACCAAAAGGAACAAAATGACTTATCATGTGAAGATTGATTTTGTGGCGGAATTATAACAAAAACTTTCTCATATCGTAGTTGGCGTTGAAAACCAGTGAAAATGTGTCTTTTAGTACATAAACATAAATCGGCTAATCTAGGAAACGTCAACTTTAAAAATTTGACAGTTCTACTGACAGTTGTCTTTAGTCTCTTTGCATGCTTTTTAAATAACTGCATCGAACCTTGTTTCCGATTTCATAAAATTAAACCTAGAAATTGATTAGTCCAATACTTGAAGGGTTTAAATTCCTGCTTATCTAAAGTGCAGCTCTTTGCTATCAGTCCACGCTCCTGTGTAAATTTTCAAAAATTTTTGGGTGTAAATCAGGCTTTCAATTCTTTAAGGAAAAAAATTAGGGGAAAACTAAATATAGCGATGTTTGAGGTTAACGAATTGTTAAAGTTGAGTGTATTAATCAATAACTAGTTAAAAATGTGTTGTAAAAGAAAGATTTTAATAGAGATTTAACAAGTTTTGGCAATGTTGTGAAAGACGATTAGCTTCTACGCATGCCACAGTTGCGTCAAGGTCAAACGCTTTTGCTGCCAATTGTTACTGATTAAAATCGCAAGGGGCTGCTGCCAACTTAATTTTTTAACGAGTGGACCGATAGTAATGAGCTCTGGTATAATTAAAACATCTGACCTCAAAATTTCTGTAAATTTGTTCACTATTTAAAGTTGTAAATCATTGCTATCGGTCAAAGTCTTTTTATTCCAAAGCACACTGGATGTTGTACACTTTTATGTTGTCAGTCAGTATTACAGTAACGGCCAAAAGTTATGACATTAATAAAATATAAGAAAATAAAAAAAATTATACTTAATGCTTTCTTTTGGAAGCCAAAATTACGTGTCTTATAAGTCTTACGGTCTGTTAACACAAATTTTCAATAGAATTTACATGAATTTCGCCTATAATTTGTCATTTTATTGACGAAAAAGAATTCACAAGTCACTTTAACCTAGTGTTAAATTTTTAAACTAAATTACAAATTTAATTTGTGTAAACTGGATATTCATAATGACAGTTTTGGCTACTTATTTTCTTTTACTTTGGAATGTATCAGCACTTTTAATTAATTGCCTACTTGATAGGTAGGCAGTAAATTAATAGCTCTGATAACGTCTTTTCAGTAGCTCGATAGATTAGTTTTTAACCCGTTTTACAATGACAAAAAAGGTGTACTAGTTACTTTCAGTCATTAATGTACAGTGTCGGCCAAAATAAAGTCGTACAGCTCTTGAACGACATTGTATTTTTTATTATAATCCAGGCCAAAAGTTAAACTGTTGAACAACTAATAAGGGCAATACTAGGCACTTAAAAATAGTTATCCTACAAGGAGCAATCTGTGCCTGCAAATAAGTTTTGAACTGATTTTTTCTAACCTAGAACTGACACATAAAAATTAAACTTTCAAAACTAACTCTTCAGTCAATAATGATTTTAATCCATTGTTGCAAATTTCTAAAGAAACTATTGCATTAGAAATTATTAATAGACTAATTAGCTATTACAACCACTTTTGGCTTCTATAACTTCTCGGCTTTGCCAAAAATATTTACAGCACACTTTGATTTACGGCTGTCAGATTCCTTTTAATACCACATCAATGCCAAGCAATTAAGTATTAATTTAACCGAATATAAGTAATGAGTTGCACATTAAAATAATTAACACTAAATTAAGTCTTTCAATCTCAAATATCGGATAAATTAACTTACCACCATGTCGATGAGGGGGACTTTAATTAGTCCGGTATTTCATGTGCGTGCCAAACAGTTTTCGATCCTTTGTGCTGCTCCGAAAACGATTTGAAAGCGGTTCCTGGTGTTGCTGCATGTTTATCAATCGATCTCCGAGCAGGAGATGAGTTTCTAAGCATGTGCTGGCAGGTCTGTTGTGTCACGTGGCTCCTTTGATATCAGTTCCGAATTTGGTATATTTCGAAAATTAACGCTCATGTTTTGATCTTGTTGGAAATCTATAATCCTGAATCCCTGTAACAATATGGAAACCATAAATAAATTTTTGTGATATTTTTCTAGTATGTATGGTGTAGGAAAAGTGTGTTGGATTGCTTTTTCATTACGTATTAATTTAACTTGATTCATAAAACCAAACATTATAAGATTTTGATTTGACAACAGATTAATTATTTCGCTACTTAATTACCTACAATTAATCATATTCTCATAAGATATTTTTTCAAACATCTAAGTTTAGTTGTTCCAATCGCTCTTAGTTTTGCAACTTTGGAGTCTCCTAAGTAAGATTAATAATAATTTCGTTCTCCGAGACATAGGAAACATTAAGAAAGTTTGTAGTAATCATATAACGTTACCACTGACTGATGGATAGTAAATTGAAAAAGTTGAACTTGAATTACATGCATTTTCCTAATAGTTAAGAAAGACATAACAGTAGAATAAAATTTGGCCCTTTTGAGATTATCGAGCATTTATTAAAATGTTTCCTTTACTTATATCTATGACTCATTTTGAACGTCGGAGCATAATTTAACCGCAGCTAAAAATCAATGTATAGTTTTAGTTTATTTAGCTTTCCTCAATTGATAGTATATCTAATCTTTTATTAATATTTAACAATTTTAGCAGTGACGACAATAATTATTAAGGTTAGAAATACATTAATTTTCCATTGTAAAACGGACGGGAAATTAAAATGAACACCCGATATCATGCGATCCATAAAATTTTTGTGCTATAGATGAACTATAGAAAGGCTATGCATTTTAAACATATGTCGACTTATTGATAAACCGTCAACTTTCTCAAATTTTCAGTTTACAATGTCAAAAATGTTGCGTATTAGTTACGACATAATTTTTTCTCAAAGCCAACTGCGAATGAAAATTTAATGCATCACATGATACGTACATGAATTGTTAATCTTAATTCTTAATCTTCTTCTTTTCTTGGATAAACAAGCAATAAGCATAAAATATCACATTACAAATTACATTACAAATGACAAGATGGACTAATATCAAAATCTAATTTATTTAAATTTATTATCAATTAAAACACTGCGTGACAGCTTTAGTATCCAAAAAACTGTTATGTTCTATATGTAGCCCACCTTTTGATAAAACATATGCCGGTAACCGCAAGTCACCACCAAATTTTATATTTAATTTTAAAAGTAAAATTTTATGACTTTGTAAGTTTTAAACATTTTTGTTTCCAAAATAAAAGTCTTTACATTGTCAAATACAAGGTGTTTATAAATGTTTCTAGCATCAAGGGTGGCTATGAAATGTCAAAGAAATTTGCCGCTCATTACAAATGTGGGTTTCGATTTTTCAACTGACATTTGTAGTTAACCTCAAACATGGAACACAGTAAGTTTTGAAAAATAAACTGTTCTAGTTGTGGTTTAAAACCTGAAAACCATAAACTTGGGCACAAAACTGTAACTGAAACGTCATGGACATAAGTAACGTTATAAATAATTTTCAAGATAGTTATATTCACTATGAAAACAAAGCGGCAAAATAGTGCACAGCAAGAATTCCAGAGCTACCCTTGATGCTAGAAACATTTATAAACACCTTGTACAATCAATTTAAAATTACTGTAAAAAAATCGAATTTTGTAATAAAGAGTAAAAAAATCGTATCAAAGTTGGCGGCTAAACAAGTTATGATTTGCATATAATTTTTTTTAATTTTAGTTCGGGAAAACGTTCGAAACAAACTCCAAAGCAAGGCAAATTCATCTGCCTGGTATATTGCTGAAGTCTGGTAGAAAATATGCTAATTTTACAGACGATTTTCACCGTTATGGATGATTGGCATGTGTCAAATGGTCAGTATGTTGGGTTGCATATTTTTCAAAACACGAATTTTAGTTGAGGGGTAGAACAGCCTTAAATCAGCAAAACATCGACAACAAACGTAATTAAATTAAACATACTTTTTTTAGATTTCGTCGTTTTGACCTCATAAAATATACAGGATATCCCAGAACTTGCGCCCCAAAAAGCAAACAAAAATCAGCAAACAACATTACGAAACACGTAATTCTAAAACAAAATAGTTTAAGATAAAAGATAATCGAGTTAAAACGAAAATATGGTAGGTATATTGCAAGCCATTTTGTAAACATGCTAACGAATCCTTGTTGCTAAATGGATAGGATTATAAGTTTGAAACGCTACATGAAAACTCTGTTCTCTGTTCAAAGATCTTGCTTGCACTATACCTTAATTTACACTTCACACTTACCACCTGGAAGAACTGGAAAAATGGCAGGCAGCAATCAAGGCAAAAAATATGAATAACCAACTTTATCCACTTGTCAACCGATAAGTATAGAAAACAAGATTAGTACAGTAGAATCCGTTAAATACGATTTTCTAGGGACCGAGCAAAAAGAGCCTTTTATGCGGGAAAACGTCTTATACGGGAAACCCAAAAAAAATTTTTAATTAAAAAAAAATTAAAGTCTTAATAAATCACATTGCAAAAAAATATTTTTACATTGCTTAGTATGTACGTAACAATTTACACAGTTCAGTGAAAACAGTTTAGTTAAAATATACATGCAAGTTGGTTTGGTGACATTTTTTTCCTTTGAACACGTAGGATTTATCTGACATCATTTTAAAACACAATCCAAATTCGTCAGCATTAAAAACGTCGCGAGGTGCGTAGTCCTTTAAGAGTTCAGGAAGCACTGTTTTTACTGCATTTTTTTTTCTTTTCGTTCAATTTTTCATTTTTTTTCGGTTTTTTAAAATGGTCCGAAGAATAGAAACCAGTAAATGAAACGTCGTCGCTATCTGCTTTTGGTTTTTTGTCTGATGATGTTGGTTGTATTGCTGTAAAATTTTTAATTTTTAAAGTGAAGATAACGCTTTTCGCTTTACACTATTTTGCGCCATTACGCCATTTTTCAAGACAACCGATTCATAACTGAGACTAACAAAATAACAAAGAGAATCAACTGACACTTGGCCCCACTATATGTAAACATTTTCTTAGAAACGAATACAAAACTGACGGCTAGACCATTAAATTTTTCTCGGAAATTTCATTCAGGGAGCGTTATAAACGGGAAATTTGTACGTCTTAAGCGAGAAAAAATACATGTAAAACGTATCCAAACGCAAGGGACCGGCATAAAAAGGCGTATTATGCGAGAAATCGTATTATCCGGGAGCGTCTTAAGCGGGTTCTACTGTATTTACTATCCTCACCTAGATGTTTCGAGTACCAACCTAAAATTATGCTGAGAATTAAGAAACCGACCTTAAGATTCCACTCATTGATGAAGTTGCCAAAAGATCGCCAGTACTCACTTTGAGAAAGCAGTGGAACACAAAAACTCAAAACAGAGGAAACCACCCAAAGAAGAGATGGTGGAAAGATATAAAAAAGAACCCAAACAGTAAAAACAAACAAAAAGCACCACTGAAAAATACAAGAGCTGATGAAAAAAAGAGGAAGAAAGAACTCACCGGAACAAGACCATCGTAGAAGCAGTCATTAAAGTAAACCATCTACAAAAGAAAAGCACCCAAGACTGAAGAAGGTTCAGCGAAAACCTCGAAAAACGCAGAAAACGGATTTTTCTGTGTTAATATATTAGTAATTTAGAAATATTATTATAATTTTCTGGGTCAAACAAAATTAAAATACAGAGTCCTAAAACGCGCAAAAGACACTTGTATTCTGAATTCTGAGAGCAAATCTACAAAAAAAAATTGATTTTACATTTGAGCAATTCGGCCTTTCACCAGTCACAAACGTTCCAAATATTAATTATTACAAATACAATGTTAGTTATATCGTGTGATCAAAAAAAAAAAATAATTGTCGGAAAAAAAAGCGTTTGTGACTGGAAAATTTGAAAATGTGACTTTTGCGATTTGGTCAATTTTAAATTACGATTACAGTAGACTCTCGATTATCCCAGTCCCGGCTATTCGAGTCTCCGCGTTATTCGAGCAACCTGTGGTTTCGAATTCCTCCGAGTTATCCCATATAATCCGAAAATTTATCGGAGTTTTTCTAGAAAATGAATGATTTACACAAAAAACGCCGTATTTGGTCTGGCGTCTTGATTGTTCTTGGAATTGCAGTTCCGTATACGTATGCATTTCTAATATAACTGCGATGTAACTGATAGCCCAGTCAATAAAGACAATAAAATCGATATAATTCTAAAAGTTTTAAAATTTTTGGCAATTGTACAACAGATAAAAACAATAATTGTTGATTTTTTGTGTAACATTTTTTTTTTATTTCAAACAGTCTTCGCATTATCCGAGTTTTTTCTTATCCGAGCAAGAGTTGATCCACATAATATGATCCACGCTCGGATAATCGAGAGTCTACTGTACATTCTTTTGCAGATTCACTTTTAGGGCTAAACATGAATTCTGTGACTAATATAAGTAAAATATAATTTTGTTATCAAAAAACTGGTTAAACAAAGATTGTTCTACAGGTGTCCGGAAAGTCGCGCACCACAGTAAAACTGTATTATCGGACAATGCCATAGATCACCGGAAAAATGTTAAAAAAAATCCGTGTGTTCAATTTTTTGAGATATGAGGGATTGAAGAGTAAAAGTTTAATGCCAAAATTAACGATTTCTGAGCAATAATTTTAGGTTCAAATAAATTTGTTATCTAAAGGACATTTGGCGCAAAGGCAGGGTTCAGAAAAAATTGGAAAAATCTTGTAAGAAATGCCTGAAAAATGTTAACAAAATTTTTGAATCATAATCTCGATTAGTGTGGCATCGTTCACATAAAACCATAGTTACATTACTCGTTCATGAACCAACCTGATTAACGCCAACAATACAACAGCAACGTTACTATGGCTTTGAATACTAGAAATTTAAATTATTGGGGGAACAGTTCAGCAATGTTGCCATTTTCCTAATTTTCTTTTGGCCCTCCTGCGAAAACAGAGAGGAATTTTTTTTAACATTTTTTAAATACTCTAGGGGATCACCCAATTACCCCCTTTCAAGGTGGTGCGTCACTTTCCGGACAACCTGTATTTTCAGTAATTGCCCGGCGCATCCACCATTTTTGTAAATTAATAAAACAATACTCATATTAATATGAGACTTTCTGTAAGACGTCAAAAATTAAGACAAAACTAGCAATATCGCACCTCCCCGCTAACATCTGTTTTACTTGACCTCGACTGATTTGTTACCTTTAGCTTATTAGGGTGAAATATCGGTAGTTGCCCATCATAAATCATCTAAGGGACAGTTTGCGACTTAGAAGCAATTATCCAAAATTAAAAATATTTAAAAAAATTATTTTTATTTCATTTTCATGATTTTGGCAATAAAACGAACGTAATAGGTTAAGTTTGCCACCGATTCCTCAATTTTGATTTTTGAAAAACGTAGTTTTTCTCGTTTAAATCACATATGGTTAGCACTACATTCAAACCTCAATTTGAAGCGCCCCGTTTCCTCTACAAGTACAAAAAATAATTTTTATAGCTTCATAATTAATAGCGATTTTGACCTGGGACACTAGTGTTGGCGAACCCTGTACATAGTAAAAGATTTGAATTTGTTTTTGGCAGCTAAACGCAACAGTGACAGTGAAATGAAGACGAAAAATGATTTTAAATATTCCATTATTTATGATTTACTACAAATTTAGAAAATAATCGCAAATTTTGTTGTTCGTCCTGAGCATATCTCGTTCCTTCTTAACATTATCATTATGATAAAAAAATTGAATGGTGTCAACAAACACAGAATGTGATTGCAAACAGGCAGCAAAGTTGAATACAACTTGATCGAAAACCTATTAACTATAGCCCGTTGATTCATACAGGTGTCCCAGAACTCGCGCCCCAGAGAAAAAGGGCTTATGGAGGCAACAATTTTGAACCAAAATTTCGAAACTATAATTTTTTAATTCAAAAAATAACCGAGATAAGACAAAAAAACTGTAGCCAATCCTGAAGCTAAACAGAATTTGGAAATCGGTAACTATGGACACATACTATCATCCATTGGTCAGATGAATATTAGACTCTCGTTGCCTAGGAAATTGGGATAGCCTTTTACTCCACTTCTCGAATAAGCTCAATCCCGAAGATTGGTCATTAACCTTTTATCAATTCTCGAATACTATTAAACTTAGTCAATTTTTGTTTTGAAATTTACCATCTGTATTGCTGTCGGCACCCTCCCTTGCTCTATGGGGCGCGAGTTCTGGGACACCCTATATAGTAGCGACGATTGATCTTGCAGTTGGATCAAATTCACATTAGCAATCCTCAAGTTTGTAACCCGAAAAAAGGAAATTTAAAAGACTAGATTTTAAAATGACAATGCGCAGTTTAACGTTTCATTTGTTGTCAGTTGTGGGGTGAAAAAATGCTCCTCAACACTTGATATTAATAAATCAATAGAATTTAACATGATATTGTTACATTTTGTAATTGAAGTATTCTACTAGGAAATTCTGCAACAACCAACGTGTCAATTATTATAGTTTTAGTCCACATCAGGAATTTTAAATTTTGGGGGTTATTTAGTAACTTTTTCAATTTCAATGTATCTGCCAGGTTTGCTCCATGATGTCACTATTTGTAAATCTAGGGGTTACACTAGTAACCATCGGAAGAGGCAATCAGGGTTATCTTTGTAATTAAACAATTGATCGTGTTCTCTTTATTGATTTTTTTTTTCGGCAATCGTTTAATTTTAGGTACAATTAATGCATAATTTGTCAGCTGAAAACTGAAATCATGCATTAAAGTGGGCTATTAATGAATGATTTTATGTGTTTATTTGTAGGCAACCAATAACACACGCAATTCAAATGAAATCTGGGTTTACTAATACCAAATCAAAACGACGATTTCACATGAGACTCCTAGTTCGATAGACATCGTTTGGAATGACACTTAAATTTGACAACTGCGGACACACTAACCTCACTTAGTTTTTGTATATTTGGTTGCATAACCACATTTGTACAATTTTTTGTGGGGAATTTTTCAATAATAGATCACCGAAAAAGTTTTATAACTAACTCTATGGTTAATGGGCGACTAATAATCTCGCTTATTAACGGCACTCGCTACGTTCCTGCCGGTTAAAATCGATCAATTATTAATAGCTTTCATTAACCAACTTGTTTGTTAAATAGCTATTAACACCTTATCTGGTTCGCTAAAATTGCATGAAAAAGCCCAAAATTATTCTAAACGCTGATAAAATCTTCCATTTGATCTCTTTAAACATTACAATTATACATAATCACATTTGCAATTGACAGCGAATAATGTTATTCCACTCGCCTTGCAATTCAATAGAAAAGGAGTGTTTATGCGTTTTGTTTTCTTTTAATGAAGACACAGAATATAGCACAGAGCGAATGTTATTTATTATTATTACTCCTAAATAAATTTGATTAAATGAGATACAAACCGCTATTTGCAGTTTAACAAATTTAGAATTTGGCTAATGTCATTATTTTAACAAATTCCTCCTTTCGCACTAAAAATATTACCAATTTTTGTTAACAACCCAAACATACACACCCTTCGCCATTAAAAAATGGTAGCTTTTATAAACCCTAAATAAATCATAGAAAATTTTACCATGTTAAAATATCAACTTTACGCATCGATTACAAGAATTTATATCACTGATTTACAAACTGTCAGTTGGCAGTTGAAAATTTCGGCTAAATCGGCAAAAACCAGTAAAAAGTTGAATATACTTACCTCAAATGCAATGCAGGTATGTCACAACAGCCGTTGCTGTTAATTTAAAATCCGAGCATGCAAAGTGATCAGTTTTAGTTTGACGGTTATTATTTTTTAAAACGTAAAATAGCATATTAAAACATAAAACAAATTTCATAAGGCAAATTTTACGGCACGAATCCAAGTTTATAAAACGAGCGACAAAGTCGCGAATTTTATAAAGGATCAGTGGCATAATAATAACCATATGAATAATTTTTTTATACTACTTTTCCTAATTTGTTGTGTAACACAACTAATTCCGCTATTTTCGTATTCGTTTTGAATGTTTTAATATCTCATTTCGACATATTATAATGCTATAATAGCTTTGTTTCCATGGCAAAGTGGAAATGTTTAAAATACAATTAGGAACACATTATTTTAAAGGTAAAATAAGTCGTATCAACAGACTTTTGCAACAATTCGCAACAAATCTGTTACAGATATAACTGTGCTAACAAGACGATGTTAAATATTAATACTGTGGTGAGTGAAGAGTTATTCATGGTTATCGACTAGTTATCAGTTATCACAGTACATAATACAAAACGTGATAATTCCCCTGAATTCCAATGCTGGTGCTTTTGATAACTCAATCTGATAGAACTGTCAAATAGCTGTAAGTTTATTTTCAAAAGTTCGATATAATAATAACACCTATAATGACTAAACCGTGTTATGGGCGGATGGATTTCTCGATAAGCCGATTGCGTTTCAATCGGAATAAAAACGACTGTCAACTCATGTTGCTTATTAATTTCTCTTTATATTGTTAACGGTGCCACAGATCGGCTAAGCTCACAAAAGCTTCATGATCAGAGCACCAAAGGCAGTATTAAATTGTTTTTTACCTGTAATTTAAAGAATAATAAGTTAATAATAAAACGTATTTCAGTTAAATTCCGTTTATTAAATTATTTTCCACCTCGATGCTGCTGTTCGACGCTGCTGCCTTCTAAAAATTATAGCAGATTATTCCCACATGAGAAAAAAGCAAATCCCCAAAGAAGTTGATATTAATTTTGGTTTGGTCTTCAACATCCTAAAGATTAACCGATTATAATCCATATCTTGTAATTAAAGTATTCAGCAGAGCACGATTTTAATCCCTCAGTTTAGCGAATTTGTTGGGTTTATTATTCGCCGTTTGACGTTCTCGTTGTAATTTTTGTCATTAGTACGATCATTATATAGTAACATTTTGAGTAAAGTTGTCTACGATGTGTATAATGTGTTGCCTAAATATGCAAACATTTCGGGCGTGAACATCAAATGGACACTCGCATGACTTGTTAAAACTTGATTATATCATCATTAACGCGTATTGCTGAATAAAACTTCATTACAGAAAGAAAACTAAGAACTGTCATAATTATGAGTGTTAAGATAAAGCATAATTGTGCTGTTTTTAAGGGTTAACAAGGTAAATCATTGTTGTGCTTTCTCCTATTTCGAGCAACACAATCTGACCTAGCTTTGCCTGGAGGCGCACTTTAAATGTTTTAAGGGTGTAGCTCCAAAGTCAAATAGGATTATACGACTACTTTTTCACAAAGGACTTACTCGGCTTTATTTACATAAGCATTAACATATTAAAATATTTTTTAATTATGCTCTAGATAATTCTTGAAATAATGTCTACAAACTAAAATGACATACATATATGTATTTGACTTCCTTTACTAACGTAAAAAATATTTTATTTCGACGAGCGTTGAACTTTTTTTGGACATTATAATACAAATAATTTTAAAAAAGATTTTAGTGAACCTTCTGGTACAAAAATCGATCGTTGATCAATTGATTATGTTGCAAAGATATGCATCTTCTTGACTTCTCATTCACGTAAGCTATAGCAGAACGGCTTAAATCTTTCATACTCTTATTTTTATAAAATATAACTTACGTGTAATCAGAATTACAAGAAAAATCTGTTTAGCTTTCACTCATCGTGTTTTGTGTGTCAAATTAAAGTTGTTGACATTTTTTCCTTGGCAACTCCAAAACTGACGACTGGATTAAATTCAGGCTATTCAGATACAGAATTTCAGTGCGTTCTTAAAAAGAGACCGACATGAAAGGCCCTCCTTGGCATCTAAGAGAAACTTTTGATATAAGGTTCTTTACTTTTATAAATTAGCTTAAGTTCAATTGATAGTTTATACATTTTTTTTTTAAATAAAAATAACAAGTTTCATAAAAAATCAGCCTTCGACTTCGGCATATCCATAGATATGGCTCACGCATGAAAAAAGGTGCTATTTTAGCTACTTGGTATATAAAATTATATTTTGAATGCACGTAGTTCACTTTATTTTGTGCACTCAATGCGGCGTCGAAATCTCCAAAAAAATGCAAAATGTTGTTACAAGTCAATAGGTTTAACAGGCGATTTGTAACAATATCAAAAGTCACCAAAATGAGTAAACCGAATGAAAAATGAATGTTGTAATGTAGCATCATTATACAGGTGTCCCAGAACTCGCGCCCCTGAAAGCAAGGGAGGGTGTCGACTGCAATACAAAGAATAAATTTCAAAACAAAAATTAACTAAGTTTAATAGTATTCGAGAAAGGATAAAAAAATAACAATCAATCCCGAAAGCTTATTCGAGAAGTGGAGTAGATCATCCCAATTTCCTAGGCAACGAAAGTGTAATGCTCATCTGACCAATGAATGATATGTAGTATGTGTCCATAGTTACCGATTTTCAAATTCTGTTCAGCTTCGGGATTGGCTACCGTTTTTTCGTCTTATCTCAATTATTTTTTGAGATAAAAAATTTTAGTTTCAAAATTTTGGTTCAGAATAATAATACTCAATAAGCCCTTTCTCTCTAGGGCGCGAGTTCTGGGACATCCTCTATACCTAACGGGTTGTCCAATGAGTATATTATATAACGTATTTTTTCATTATACTATCGGCGACACCGAAATGTGAACGACTTTTTCGTTGTCATGGATTTTTCTCTGAATTTCCATAATGTCAATCAAACTTTGACCAGTGGCGTTCTTTTTGATTTTTCTCTAAACATTTTATTTTACGTATACCACTCTTACTAATCAGCAGCCACTACTCTTAGCGACCGATTTTCATCAAATTTTGCAATAGCTCTTGCTTTTTCGACAGTTCAATGTTTAGCCGATTTTAACTACCTACTGTCATCAATTGTCGTCACCTATGATTTAAAGTGAAAATTACGCTAAACAATTTTGCCGTACACATTTAGATGTCGTCGATAGTACATCATTATACATACATGGGGTGGGTTGACATAATAATTTATGTCTTACCGTTTAATTATTGGCTCCTTATGGCTCGGATTTGCGGTACGTTAGAGGTACAATTACGCCCTAGGGCAGTAAGGTGTCATAGCAACCTCACAACAAACAGCGACTGGCTACGAATCGACTTGCTTTATTTGCCCATCATATTCAAATTGCATTTAAACTTAATTATCATCAAACTATATAAATAAACTGGTTGTTATGTTTTTTTTTGTCTTTAATTCTCCGTTTTGCGGCTGTAACACATTCATGCTTTGCAGTTCGCTGCGTTGCATAGCCATGCACTGTGCGCGCGTGTTTTTTTGAGGTTATGTCAAATGGGTTATCCACGTTGTGACTTTTTCCTATTCTTTATCGTATAAATCTTTAGATTTTGTTGGCAATAAACTTTCAGTGGCTTTTGCAGCGTTTTCAACAATTTTAGATGAAATTTTACCAGCCATCTTTAGGCCCGGTATTTCAGTACTTGGTTAAACCTAGAATTTTTGGTTAACTTGTTTGAAGCGTATTTCAGTGTTGGGTTACACTCATTCGATGGTTAAATTTCTTGGTCAGTTGACCAAGGTAGCGAGGGTGGGTTAACCCAAATTTATTGCGCGCGCATTTTGAGATTTCTTCAAATTCAGTTGTAATCTGGCATATCTGGCATTACAAGATTTGTAATTAATTCCGAAATTTTAATGAGGGCCTTTGGGATAATGTACTCTGCGTCACATGAAAAATATTTGATACCTAATATTAAACTTGAATGTAAGTCGAATTTGATCTGTTTGTTGCGAAGTTTGGAGTTTGTTGAGTTTGTTAAGTTATAACTTTATTGTGTATAAAATAACATTATTGAAAATAATAACACTGCGCGACAAATTTAACTAATTTTGAATACCGTTTTTAAAAGTTGGTAATTTGTGACCAAATAATATCTTTTTGTCGAAATTTTTGTATCAGGTACAGATTACAACTTGTTTAGCAGCTAACTTTGATGCAAATTTTTACGCTCACAAAAATTTGTTCTTTTTACACTAATTTTAAATTAATTGTATTAGAGTAGTGTAAAAAATTTTAATTTGAAAACAAAAAAGTAAGTTTAATACGTACACAGTCATAATTTACTTGATTTCAAAATTAGTATTTTTGAAAAGATATGCCCATAACATTCATACGCGACATGATATGTCTTATAAAAATGTGGGTTACTTGTTATTGCATTTATTAGTTTTTAAATCTTGTTACGCAGTGTCATGAGTGCAAAGCGTGGCGTTCGATCAAAAAATCTCTACACACGAGAAATTGTGACACTCGTCAATTTGGTGCGTTAAAACATCAGAATAAATCAGAATCTAATCTGATTCCAACTAAGTTGACAGCCTGCTGACCGTTAACACCACAAGAAGTACTACCAACATACAAAAATTGTTGGTTAGTTAACCGAAATATCTTATCCCACCGTTTTGGCACTGAAATACGCCTTCTTGGTTAACTTTCTGGTAAACATTTAACCATGGTTTGTTAACCTTGTTTTTAACCAAGTACTGAAATACCGCCTTAATACGCTTTCAATTGTTTTGTAAAGCGTTCTAAGATTAATTTCATTGACATGATACTAGATTATTTTAGTAACAATAAAAATAATGCTAATAATATAGTTCCTAGTAACTAACGAATTAACTAATGATTAATACATTATAAATCAACTGCTATAGTATTTTGTGGTTTCAATTATCGCAAATAAACAGTGTAGAAATCGGAAACTGTATATAAATAAAGTATATAAAGCCATTAGTGATTAAAATGATTAAATCTTTAAACTAACACAAAACGACATGTAAAGTATTTTTTATAAAGTCTTTTTGTAGATTCAAGAACAGAAATTGGTATTTGTGGAGAAAAATTTATTTATTTTTGAAAAATCAAAATTTATTGGTAAGACATAAAACGTTGTACGTACCACGGGCATAACTTGATGTTTATGTACTATCGCGGAATCAAAATTTCAAACATCAAATTGATTGATGTTTAAAAATTGTAAATTGTCCTTTATCTTTATAACCTTAAAATTTATAAACGACAAAGCAAGTGTCAGAAATTTATTTTGTATGTCAGTCACAATGACAATAAAGCTTGCTTCACATTGTCATGCCAAAAAGTGATGTTCGAAATTTTGATTCCGCGATAGTATCTCGGGCAACTTACAAAGTCTCGGCCCGAAGGCCCTCGACCTTGTAATCTAGTTGCCCTCGAACATAAACATCCACATTATGCCCTTAATATATAAATAACTATTAATGAAATTTAGTAAATCTCACAACTAATTTGACGATTGGTGACATTTGATTAAAGGTCAGATGTTGTGACAAATCACGACTTGTGAGTCAAATGTCATTTTAACATGATGTTAAATACTTAATCAAAATTAAAAAGTTAATGTAGCTTATGTAATTCGGTCTATGAGTAACAGAACGTCATACTCATTAGACAACTAAAATAAGTCATTTAATTGTTCCTTAACACGGTCGTAAATAGTAAAGCCAGTTTACAGAAGCTATGTTAAATCTTTAATTTCGATTAAATACTTAACATCATGTTAAAGTGACATATGATTATTTTCCCGCCAATCAAATGTCACCAATCGTCAAATTAGTTTAGAGATTGACTTAATTGCAATTAAATTATTGTGTAAACCGGCTTGTAATGTATTATATTATTAGAGGTACGAATTAAGCTTTTTGTATTGAATCCAGACAATTGCCGCCGAGGCAATGCCATTTGGTTGAAAAAGAAAAAGCAATTCTGCTCCGAATAATACATATACCTAGGTATACTATTTTTCTTCAAGCATTTTCAATTTGAATTGCCGGCGCAAGTCATGATCTCTATTTAATTGAGTTCAATTTTAAAGATCTTTCAAAATCATTGTCACTTTTATCAATATTTATATTACAATTAATACGACACTCATCGACGTTTATCACTTTTATTGACATTTGACCTGGAATTAAAACTCCCACTGACAGACAGAAATGTCAAATAAATGCCTGTCAAATTGCGCTACAGTATTAGTTGCTATTAGCTACACTATTAGCGATTGGACCCCAACATTATTTTATTAATATTAGTAATACAGGGTGATTTTTTAAAAACGGCAGGCGTTGTAGAATTTTTATTTATGAACCGATTTCAAAAATTAAAAAACAAATTAAATGGTTTTTAATTTACTATTAACTGATGAATTTAAAAATTTTCTTAATGTCTTAGTATCTTTTGGGCGATATTCAACTTTCGTATTTTAAATTAGCACCCATATTTTTTTTGCATAATTTGGAAGATATTAATTTTCTTGATTTAGAAATGTGTAATATGCTCTACTTTTACAAAAAAAAATATTTTTTAAAAAATTATCAAAATTGAAAAAATCGGCAATAAAAGTTAATAAAATCTAGGTGCGTGGTGTCAATTGTGCAATGAAAAAAACGGGATGGCGTTTCAACAGTATTTTAATTAAATTAGGTAGATGTTTTTTCTGATTTGTAATTATCAATAATTTCAAAAACAATTGCCAATCCTTTCTGTTATTTGCTGCTTGTTGACATTACAATAATGATAGTGTGTTATATTATAGCACGCACCTACATTTTATTAACTTTTATTGCCTAAATTTTTTCATTTTTGATAATTTTTTTAAAAATATTTTTTGTAAAAGTAGAAAATACTACATATTTCTGAGTCAAGAAAATTAATTTTTTCAAAATACGAAAAAAAAAAATGGGTGCCAATTTAAAATAAGAAAATTGAATATTGCCCAAAAGATACTAAGACGATTAGAAAAATTCTAAAATCATCAGTTTATAATAAATTAAAAATCATTTAATTTGTTTTTTAAATTTTTAAAATCGGCTCATAAATAAAAAGTCTACAACGCCTGCCGTTTTTAAAAAATCAACCTGTATAATGTAAACATTGATTAACTGCAAAATTTCTATATGGGATGTTGTGTATCATTATACGAAAATTTTGTTATGCTTGAAGAAAAAAATAAATTAGGTATTGTATCTATGAATAAACACGGTATTAATTTATAAATCAACTATCGGGGTAAAATAAAAGAAAAATAAAACAGTAAATGTAACTTTTAATTAACCCTAAACAAACCTTTCCGAGGGATGCGCAACATTTAATAGGCGTTTTTGATTAATTACTCCTTTCACTTTTTTTTTCGAGCTACTCAGTGTCGTTCCATTTTAACACCCTTGCTTCTTTGTCCCTTTAATAAATTAAAATTCTCAACCCTGCCAAATTATTAAATTAATAAACTAAATTGACGGGGTTGGTTTAATTAAGTGTATTTGTAACACAGCATACCTAAATGATCTTATTGATTCCGAAAATTCAACAAGTATGTTCTTTAGGACATAAAATAGATCACATCTTTCATCGACTCGTATAACTAATATTAATAATTCAAATGGCAGGTAAGATTCTATAACAGATTAGCATGAATTATACTAAATGGTAATAAGTCCAAGTCATTCTCATTCTGCGTACATTTTCCTGCTTCAAATTTTATCATAAGCTGCTTGGCTACGGTTTCATTTGAACACGTTTAACTTTTTGTTACACCAGCCATGCGTACGTAATCTTCTTATTCACCTCCGTATTTCTTCTTGGATTTATTAGGTGCCATCTGACTATGTTCTCAGCTTAAAAGAAACTTGTTTCGAAATATGTGAATTTGTCGGCAATTAGCAATTTTTCAAAAATAGTCCTTATTGTGTAATTTTCTCCTTATTAATAGTAAATGAATCATGGATTGACATTCTTAATATTCCATTGTCTTTCCTATTTTTGTAATTTAATTTTAGTGGTTTAAATATCTCCATTTCATCACATGTCGTGGAATAAAAAAAATCGTACCAAAATACATATACTACCCTCGATATTTATATTACAAGTATAAAAAGCTAAATTATAAGCGAGTGATACAAATCTAACGAGCTTACAGTAACATTTCGCTCACGTATAATATACAACATTTTAGCTACAACCGCACACAGCTAAAAAATGCAAGATTTGGTTACAATTTGATACTTGCGCTAAACTGTTTTGACAAGACAAATGAGTTATATTATTAAAAATTAGTGATATAAAGTAGCCACATTATATCACTTGTTGTATAATGAGTACATTATATAACGTTTGATTTCATTACACAAATATACCTACATATCATATAGCTCAACTAAAATGAGCCATACCTACCTGTATAATATGTCCGTAAATAAAAGCATTTCTTAAACATTTCAACAATTTCGTATGTTTTCCTCATTTATGGATGTTTATTAAACAAGTAAGTAAAATTATTAGATTTTTACATAACGTGGCAATATGCTTAAAAATTCTCGAGTAACGTAAAACCTGGGAACATTACGTGCATCGTAATACGTTTTATTTTATCCTAAAACTCCAACAAAAAAGCATAAATTTATGCTTATTATGCCCCGTAATTTAAAAATTATACACAATGAAATCGTTCATGCTTAAAGTGATATCATGACAATATTGACAATAACGTATTGTTAAATGTACAAATAAATACATGTGTAAATACAATCCAAATAAAAAATCCGAAATAAAATACAACAATTAAGGTTGCTCGGGAGTAACTCTGAAATTTCTATTTCCCTCATAATGAGGGTTTATTTATGTCTTCTACTGAACTCGCATCTTGGAGCTAAGCTTTCCCGAAAGTATTCGTTGAAATTCTGGAATTGGCTTTTAACGAGTTTAAAGAGTTCTATTCTAATCTAATTTAGTAATTATGGCAGAGTCCTAATGGATACTGAAAAGCGTTTGTGCTTCATATGAAGATCGATTATAGTGGGCATCTGTAATTTTGTAACCATTTGTTTTGAACCTCTATTTTGATAAGCTAATAATGTACATGCATATTTTAGGTATCTAATTGAGACCTGCTATTCCAAAACAATGTAAGTGCCATTTTAATAATTATACAGGAATCGAAAAAAAAAGTTTTATTCTTAAAGTAACCAATACCATAAACTGAATTTTTCGAATTTGCCGCTTTAATAGGTCCATTAAAGTACTCAATTTGGAGTCGTTTATAGGTATCTATAAGAGAACTCAAAGTAGGAAATTTTGTTTTTTAAGAATTGGCAGAACTAATTAGTCTGGCTGTCACCCGTTTCCTGTCAAGTTCTTAGTCAATTTCACCATTACGAATTTTACGATTCGTGTTTAAGAAATTGCTGCGTGAATAGAAAATGTATCAATATAATTGAATTGTCCTTTGCGGCCAACAATATCTGTACCTAAATATAATAGATGTGAATACAGGTTGTGAGGTTAGGTTAAAATGGAGTGCGGGCACTACCGCCTGTAAAGTATGCAACCTCCCACTATGGAGGATCAACAAACCGTGCCGGTCCATTTAAATACCATTGAAAGCGTTGTTTAGATGAAGTATTTAATTATTTTTGACAGTGTTTTTACTATGGTTGGGTTGAAACCTTTTAATATGTATTATCTATACTGCCATTGAGTAGTATTTGTTTATTTCAGGACACTTTTGGCGTAATTAGTGGTCCAAAAACGCCAACGAATGACGACTTTCCAATTTGATATTTTAAAAATCGCAAAAAAGTTTTTTTTTTTTAATATTAATATTTAAATTTGATCGTTAATTACACTGTGTAACAAAAGTTTAGAAAAGTCATATTTGTCTGATTTTTTTGTTAATTAGCTTTCTTTTAAAGAATATAAATATCATTTGTGTGAGTTGTCCCCAAGGAAAATTATAAATTCATTTGTTTCTCGCTTTGGAAAATTAACAATTATATTCATAAAATAATACAAAAGTGTTAAAAATACAATAAACTATAAAATAGAATGCGGTTTTACGTTAAAAGTTCAAAATATAATTTTTGTTCTTTTCCTTTTTGCTAGCAAATGAAAAATAACAGCAACCCAAAATAGCAGTTACTGAAATGATCTTGAAGTTCTAAAGACACTGGTATTTGTAAATGTTATTGTCTTCAAAGACTCACGAATACCATGTCTTTAGACTCGAAGGGCAATTTTTACAAAAAAAAATATTTAACCCTTGACATAGTAATTTGGAGATTTTAATGCCGAAATAGACTTTATACGCTTTCCAGAATTTCAAAATTATTTTGCGTTTATTTTATTTAATTGCCATATAACACTCCCCTATGTAGATAAATAGATCCGCAAATAATTCACATCTTTTGTGGAAACTTTTTAATTCGCAAACAGCGAAAACAAAAATTTTTGAAAATATTTTTTTTCTCTTAATATAACGACATTTCGACAAAACCAATGATAACATGTCAAAAAGTTTTTGTTGTTACATAGTGTTATTGATAATTAAATAGTATTATTATTTTGTTCATTTCTGCTACATAAATGATTTTGTTTATTTTTTAGTTCGCATAAAATTATATTATTATACTTAATGGAATCTCAAAATTTAAAGATTTTGGTTGCCAATTCTTATTAATTAATGTATTACTGCTTAAAAAAACTTATGTATGTAATAAAATAAAAATTGGGAATTTTTCGTTAAGGCAATACATTTTAAGAAGTTGTAATCCAACTACAATACAAAAAATAATTAAATACTGCATCTAAACCAACGCTTTCAATGGTATTTAAATAGACCGGCACGGTTTGTTGATCCTCCATAGTGGAAGGATGCATACTTTACAGGCGGTAGTGCCCGCACTCCATTCAGAAACTCAATAAATGTCAAATTTTAAATTGAATTTGAAAATCAAGTGGCAAGTCGTGGTTACAAAACCATTACCAATCGTGTAACACGAAAACTCATCGAGTTGAAAAATTTAAATTTTTTATTAAAAAAAGGGTGCAAATTCGAAAAAATAGTATAAAGGACTTGTTTTATAATGGCTTTGGTGCAGTCGTCCCATACAAAACTCGCCTACGGCTCGTTTTGTACACCGGGAACTCGTGCACCAAATTGGCCATTATAAAACACGTTCTTTAATATACTATTTTATGTGTTAGTGTAATGTTTTATTAAACCATTTCCGCAAAAGAAAATCGAAAAAAGTTTATCATCAATGTTTAAAAGAATGTTAAAAGTGCGCAAATTTCCAAAACGTTGTAAGTCCATCTACTAATGCACCTCAAAACATTGTAAGTCCAGCTAAGGTGGACACTTTTTAAAAATCGTCTTTCGACGAAAAATTTCTGAAGAGCTCTTCCTCACTTGTCTTGATTTCTGATTCGATTCTTATCTTGATTTTTGCTAGGCTTATATTTGGGACTTACAACGTTTTGACCTTCACACTTGTTTAATCTCAAATGTAGCAGATGTTTAGCAAAACCACTTGCAGCAAGACATAGATTTGGCATTATACAACCCAAATCCAAAGAAATTGTGTTTTTGCGTAAATTGGCACTTACGACGTTTTGGAATGGTAGGCCTCAATTATGTTCTTGCACAAATTAATTTGCAATTTAATGTCCATGATTCCCTTTTCCAGTACAATTTTAGCAAAAGTGGAATGGATTCAAGTTATATTTTTACATTATGCTGTCAGAACAGTTTAAATTATTTGTAAGCTTTGGGAATACGTAGATCATTAGATACCTGCCTTGCAATTTTCAAAACCTTTAATTGACATACCCCCTGCATTTGCCCACCCACCCCATCCCCTGCTATTTTAAATAAATATTATAAATAAGCGAAGATACGGATTTAGTTCTTTTAAATTTCTGTTTATGACTAGTTCATACTGAATTTACGATTTGCGATTTTTTGTGTTTGGTCAAAATAGCTCTCCATGATGCAAAAAAAACTGTAGCATTTAATAAATTTTATTCCATTTTTGATTTTATTTAAAACTGATTTTTATTTAAATTACAAAAAAATATATCACAACTAAATTTGAATGATCAGTAATATGTAGGTACGCCACAAAAAGTATCTTTTTCAAAGGAAGAAATGTGCTATTCGTCTCAGTAAATTAGGAGTTCATAAAACGATTATAGTTATGGTTTTGTGAACCGAAGCAGGTAATATTTTGGGGTCCGCAAACTTCGAAACTTCTCTTGCGCCACCAGCGGTAAAACAGGCGAACTAACTGCTCAAATAACTTTACAAACAATCATTCATAATAAAAAAAGGACAGGTTTATAAGCAAAAAATTTTGGTGGATTCAACGTAGATATTTTTTTTTCTATTTATTTACCCAAGATTGCACGTTTTTAGGTATTTCTTTCGAAGATATTAGGCATTTTGTAAAATAATTAATATTTAAACAAATGTAAAAGATTACAATAATATGTCAAGTTAGCGCCCTTTATATTGACATATCAAATGTTCATACCGATTTTTGTGACATTCTATGAAGATTTAGAGTATAAATTGTGAAAAAACATAGTTAAAAAACTGTTTTTTTGCTTTAATTACGATACAAAAAACTGAACCAAGTTATAACATAGCATCCTCCCTACAAAATAAAAAAATACACAGTTTGATGTATAACAAGTTGATATTATTTGAAAAAAAGTGGCAAAAAAAGCGAAAAAAAGGATTTTTGTCACTCCCGAGCCACGTTGCTTTACAATCCGATTGGATTCATTTTTGATACAACAACGTAAACCGAAGTTACAGTCTTCAGCCAAAATTGATGCAGTGTAATTACCGTTCCAGAGGTGATATCAATAAAAAAAGCATGCAGTTTGTAGATAACTACAAGGACAGTATATATTCTAAATTTCAGTTTTCCAGTCCAAATCGTTTTTGAGTTATGATGGCTCCAGTTGCCCATAAGGATTTTAGGTAGCGACCGCTCCTAACTACATGATATTATACAGGGTCCAGCCACACTTGTGTCCACCCCCAAAATCGACTTTAATTTTAAAGATAAAATTTTGAAAATTTGCATACGCTCAAAGTTGACAAAGCTCTAGAAGCTGACGCAAAAATTTGTTTTTTATCATCACTGATAGTTTTGGCGTCGAGACGCCTTAAAAATGTAATTTTTAGCTAATTGTGAGGGTTTGTAATATCAACCCCTAATTTAATTTTTTTTCAATATAAATGTGTTAAAAATATCTCAGTTGTCATTTTAGATTCAATGCAAATTGTCTTCAAAATTTGAGAAAAAAATGCTGTTTTATCAAGTTACTTTCCAATTTCATTACGTCAAAATTGGGAACTACGTTTACACCCATCTGTCAACATCATGTGTCACAATGCCATCTATCCTTTCGTTCTCTTTAGATTGTAACAAAAGTCTTACGACGATTTCTAATGTCCAAATAGTGCAACATGCCCAAGTTAATCAAAATTGACCTTCATACAGTTGAATGAAGTGACTTGTGAAATTTTGATGTAAACGTAGTTTGCCACTGCGCCGTCATAATTTTGAAAACTAACTTGATACAACAGCGTTTATTTCGCAAGTTTTAAACGCAATTTGCATTAGATTTAAAATAAAAAGTCAATTATTTGTGTTACAGTTATGTTGAAAAAAAACTGAATTCGCGAATATTTCCGCAAAAACTCAAAAAAATCACTAAAAATTACACTTCTTAGGCGTTGCGACGACAAACAAACTGTGATAAAAAACAAATTTTTGCGTCAGCTTCTAGAGCTTTGTCAACTATGAGCGTATGCAAAGTTTCAAAATGTTAACTTTAAAATTAAAGACGATTGTACGGGGGGACCAAGTGTTGCCGGACCCTGAACATACCACCCTGTATATAGCTCTATTTCCTGGTATTTCATTACACCTCATTTTTCGCAGTTAAAAAGCAATAATTCACATGCCGCAGACACAATTTTCGTTTGTCAAATGATATGGAGAGTAATTTGAACTAATTTTAGTAAATTTAATTGTTGAAATGGGTTCCTCCGAACGTAAACTTAAGTGAAAAGAGCAGAAGTTATCTCATCGACGCCCGACGGTTCTTTACTACGGCTTTTTGTTATACACTGCAAAATTTAAGAGGCACGCCGCGATGAAAAGACGACTTTGAAAAGCACGAAGTGTTTTAGAACTTCACTTTACTTTATGGTCCATTATTTCACTACTAACATTCTGCACGAATGCTTGAAAATTGATTAAATACGTAGAATCAAAATGAACTCTTTAATCGCGGTGACAATTATACAACAGACCGGACAGTGTAATTAGTAATTAGATAGGCTGAGAACATGCAGTTTCACAGTGTTACCACTGAGAGTTTCATACATTCAACACGCATTGGGCATTGTCAATCATATTACCTATAGCTATTAAGATACCAAGGATCATCATCAATGTAATTACAGGCGCAGATGTCAGTTTGAAATTCCAGGAAAGCCAATTAAGCCAAATTCTAGTCATAATCACTTAGTTTATTTGTATCCAAATGTTAATTAATAAAATGCTCCATTACTTACCTATTTAGGAGAGGCAACATACTTAATTACTCTCTAGAGACCTAAAGCAAAGTCATGTCAAATTTCAGTCTTTTATATTAGTTCTATTATAATTATTGTCACGTAGAAATGGACCTGTTACTTATTTTTAGCGTATATTTTGTCGACTTTGTCTGTACTCTAATCTACCGGTATAAGTTTAAACGGAAAGACGCGACGTCAAATGCAAAGAACAGTACAGTACAGTTTACCCATCTTGGTTTCCAGTGGCGCACCAATAGTTTGAAATTGCACGTACGTCACTGAGAAAATGTTAACGGTGCAACGTGCACGTTCTTCTAATTAAATTTGGGACTTTTACATTGATTTTTTATTAATATCGATTTTGCCGAAAAAACATCGATTTTTAATACATATATTTTTATTTTCGATGTATCATTAAAAATCCATAATTGCGGTTTCGATCTATGTATTTTATTTTACACTTATCAAAATTACAATTTATTCCCCAAACACCAAATTTGACAAAAAATGCTGACGCGCGTTTCGATAGCAATGCTATCATCATCAGAGCGATGATTAAACTATATTTATTTTACACTCTTGATTTTGGTGATATTTATAAAGAAAACTGGAATGTAATTTGAGAAAGTTATATTTTAGAATTTTGTTTATTCTTATTAATCTCGAATTTGTTATTTTTGTTATAATTTATTTACTTATTAATTTGTTCATTACTTAAGGTTTTTATTTATTTTTGTTTTTCACAATAAACTATGCTATATTGAGTTTTTTATTTACTATTTTTCAAAATCGATGTTTTCTCCGATGTATTGGAGATCGATGTAATTGTGCTCTTGTTGAAATTGAGTTCAACATCGATTTTTTTTACTCGATGTCTAATTTTACATAACAAAACTTCTAAATGCTTTAGTTGCAATACATGAGTTGTAGATAAAATATTGTATTATATTGAGTTGACGATTTGGAAAATAACCGTTTTTTTATGTAAACAAATGGGCCATTATACCCTTATTTGTAAATACTTCGTAGGTGTGTAAGTTTACTACACATTCTGCTATCGGAACTTTGCCATCAATTTCCAAAATTTTCTAAAATCAAACTTTATCCTACTTTTACCAATACCACTCAAATCCTATTTTTAGTATCAAAAATTCCCATTTAAAATTCCCAATTAATCTGATTTCTGGCATGACAAATGTTTTTATAATAGAAAAATAACTCTACAGCGAGAACAATATGCAAACATCTGAAATTAAATGTTAATGCCATTCTGTCGGCCGAAAAAAAGTCGCTACTATCAATGTTTCAAACAAATTTGATTATTTCGTAAGATTAAAGGTTGTCGCGTGACCCAACTTCCATAATCGAACTAAAATATGTATAGTCACCGTGTTAAAATAATTACACTAAACTTAATTTTTCCTGCAGAGAATTGTTTGTTGGCGCTAAATTTAAAATGCGGCTCTGTGATTGGTTACTTAGTAGAGTGAGTTACACATGCTGATTTTTTAAACTTCTGTAATTCCTGTGAAATGCCAAACAATAACTCTTACATCTGTCAAACTGTAACTAAATTGGAAGAACATCAGCAATAAACTTTATTTCTTATTTTCAGTTGCTTAGGGGGCCATCTATTAATCAAAACTGACATGTATCCATTACAGGTATCTAACTTTCAAATTATGCAGATTTCTAAAATTCCTTTTTTCTAAATCGGTAAATTCTCTGCAGGAAAAATGAGTTATATTTTACAAGCTTTCATATCCCATAATGATACTAGTGGAATTTGAGAGATTTTCTTTCAAGGAATTCAAGTCTGAAAACAGAAAATTTTCATCACGCCTGGTTTTTGAATATTTAATAAAAAATAAAAATTATTTCTCCACGGAACAAAGATAAACCTGTTGAACATAACTCCTCATAAGTTATAAATCATAGCAGCAATAACCTTTCTAGCTCAGCCAAAATCGAATGATTTTTAAGCGTCAATTAGCTGCTACGTGTTTTAATAAAACTAAATGAACGCATAAATATTTTGTGACGTAATATACAGGTATAGGGTTCGTGTAGTCACACTTCGTCCTTTTTCCAATCTGCACACATGCAAACATGCAATTTGCATTTTTGACAACTACCGGATTTGGCTGCCATTAAGGAAATTTCGCACAGATTTCAAACGGCTGTAATAACTTTGCTCCAATCAAGGTCTAAAAATAGCAGGGGCTACACACCATGCTGCAAAATTAATCATGTTAGGGTGCAATAAACGGAGACAATTTTCCCGCTTCGAAAGAGGCCATTATTTTTAATGTCTGTCACTGCAAAAGCCAACACAACTAATGCAACGGTTCCTTGAACAGTAAATAATGGTCATAAAAGATTTGGACAAATTGTCGATTGCTAAAATAAATGCGAACGGAAACGTATGGAGCAAAATAAATAAGCCATCAGCCCACTTTCCGGTGTAAATTTTCGAAAATTCTTTGGTGAAAATCAAGCTTTTAATTCATTAGGGAAAAAGTTGCGATTTTTGAAGTTAACACGTTGTTAAAATTGAGTGTATCAACAAATTCAAATTCAAATTCTCATCGTTTGTAATTTATGAGAAAAATATCGCATAAGCACCTCGTGGACCACCTGTATAATAAACCCTTTACAAGAAGTGTTAATATTAAAGTGTCAAACTAATTTATAATTTCACAGATTCTAATTACAAAATTATTGGTCCATTATTAATTTACAAGGTGTCGTAAGTCTCGGATAAGCTCAGTGAACCGTGAAATTCTGCAGTTAAAAGAACATAAAAATGCAACTCAGATTCTACTAAAGTTTTAAGTTCTTAAGAAATAGCTAGTTAAAGAAACTACAAAATATGAGTTTCGGAAATAAAATAAAGCAAATTTTATAAATTGAGCAGCGTTGCTACTAAATTCCTATAAAATGTTAAAACAATAATTTGCTTTATGTTTTTACAAATGTTGGAATCTTTTCGGTTTGAACGTATCTAATTTTGAAATTAAATACATCGACACACCGAACTTAAATGAACGTGACATAGAACTGGTACAGTTTACAACAAAGTTTAATTTCCAGGCACATTCAGTTAAATACTTATACCCTGCACGTTTTCTTACTACTTCATCAACATCACTAAGTGAGCAAAGCTCATCATCATCAAGTGGTCTTTGTTAATCTGTGTCGCAAGTTAGAAACAAACTTCTGCTAATTTATTTCGCTAATTTTCATGTTTAAAATGAGCCACGACACATTTCAAAAGCCTTCAACAACTTTTCGTAATGTTGATATGCACAGGGTGGTTCACACGTACGGTTTATGAACAGATTTTAATAAAATTTAAAATGTAGATAAGTAATTTATACTAATTTAGGGTACAAAATTGCACAGCTATTTTTGCAACATATTACGAATTAGTAATGCATCCATTTCGCACAAGTAGAAAACAAGACTTTTTCTTCAATCTCAGCAAAATGAAAAATTTCGCGATAAAAACTTCAAGTTCTAACAATTATTTTAAAACTGACACTTCACTTGACAGAATTTTGTACTGTTTTGGGGTGCCGTTTCACTCACGAATATTCTGAGTTGATAAGCAGATTCCACAGTTGAAATTTAAGAAATCGGCGTGAATATGCGTGAAATCTAACAAAAGTCAATAATGAATCATCTAAAAATGGGGGTACAAAACGATTGCTTACTTACAAGTTAAATTCCTATCAAAGTGTCATTTTTACGCAAACTTATGTCACTTTTAAGGAGTTGGGTCTAAACGAATTTAAATTAAATATTAAAACGTCAACTTTATATGTACAGCAATAGTATAGTGGCTGCCAAAATAAAGTGGTACAACAATGACATTAATAAAATAAAAGAAGAAAATATTGACATTGATGCATGCTTACAGTTGTAGACTACTTATACAGTGGTATGCTTATATTCTTTTACTTTTAAATGCACAAAACAGCTTTACATTGTAGGTACAGCTAATCCGTTGTAGGTTAATAATAATTTTTAAGTGACTAGTTTTGGCAGTTAGATCTATTATTACGTCCTATTAGTAGTTCAACGGTTTAATTTTTGGCCTGGAGTACAACGATGTTCGAGAGCTGTAGCACTTTATTTTGGCCGTCACTGTAGAAAAAAATAAAGTAGGTAACAGTTTTTTTTTGACCATGTGGATGTACAGTATGTCCCCGGATTGAGTTCACAAGAGGAAAAAAACGTTATTTTTCATTTTACAAAAAAAATGACAAATGAATAATATTCTTTGCTTAATTTAAAATAAATAAATCTTTAATTATAACTTTAATATTATAAAGCTGTGTTCTTAAAATCGAAAAAAAAACAAAAAATAACGAAAAACTTTTTTATTTTTAATTTTGCAAAAAATGTCAAAGGAATGAAATTTGTTCCTAAACTCAAACCAATTTCCACTATTTGATTGACCCATTACCTGTTTTAGCACATACAGTAGGGCATCGTTAATCCGGAGAGGCAAAACAAGACCCTTTCCGGATTATCGAGGCGTCCGGATTATAGTATGCCATATTTGACGGTACTAAAACACATGTTTAACTTTAGTTTCTTTAATCAATTTTTAAATGAAAGCATAAAGACAACAATGTACCTGTTCATGTAGAAAAACAGTAAGTTAAATTACATAAAACATTGGACTTTACATAAACAAAAGACTGACTACGCATTGGCTCATGGCAGCCCGCACCTACACCCGCCCCCGCCCGTCCCCCCGCAAAGCTCATTGCCCGGCCGGATTACAGCGATCACCGAACTAGCAGGAGTCCGGATTACCGAGGCTCTACTGTAGTTCAATTCTAACTCGTAATTCTTTAAGACTGTTTCGAATTTTCTCAATTATTGTTAAGGATGCAATTGCATTTTTTTTACAATTTTTTAATACTTACACATTATTGGGTAAATGTTTCTTTAATCTTTAAAGCACTATTTGATATTGTGAATCCACAGCCTGCTATTATTTAAATACGATTACAAAATTTAATTAAAAAAATAATGAAAAAATTAATTTTAAGTGTACAAACTAATAATTTTGAAGTTTTATTTGCAGATGTATCTGTTTTGAAATAAGCAAAAAATGTTATTCCTTTATCATTTTTTTGTAAAATGGAAAATAAACTTTTTTTTCCTCTTGTGAACTCAATCCGGGGGCATAATGTAGATTTTAAAAAATTATACTCCCTCTGTTCGGAAATAAGTGTCCGATTTGAACTTTTTATCTGTCCGAAAATAAGTGTCCACTTTTTAAAAAAATTGTATTTCTGTTACAATTAACAACTCAACAAATTATATCACTTATAAACACTCTGCTAATAGAAAATCATTAAACAATTGAATTTTTAGCATTTTTGAGAAAAATGTACTTCAGAGCACCCTTTTTGCTTTCTTGTAAAAGGTACTGATACACACACCTTATTGGTTGTGTTTAGACAAATTAGGCTTTTTATTCGTCAAATTCTTTAAATTTTCGTTTGCAGTTTCCATATTTTCTTCAAACCGGTGTTTTAATTGTTCAGTTCAAATGACAAACAAATGAATTATTTATTACGGGTAGAAAAACCCAACAACTAGCAAAATTGCACGTATTGTCACATTAAATATGGATGTAACTGGTAGTTATAGTTGTTTTCAAATCTGTCTTAACAAAACTTTAATTCAAAAGAAAAATCAAAATCGGACACTTATTTCCGGACAGAGGTAGTATAATTTATATCAAACTGACACAAACTGCAGTCTTGATTAATTTTTGGAACTGTTGATGTAATGAAGACCGAAAAAGAAGTTGCCCGTGGAAGTGATCTTATTGAAAGTCAGTGTAATGTAACACCCTAGATGCATAAATAACTACAGTAAACCAGTAATACCCAATCAAAAATTGCTGCTCTTTTGAAAATTATCTGCATAATTTAGTTTTTTTAACCTTAAACAATTTGAGCAAAAATCTTCATACAGGGTGTATTTGAAATGCACGTACAAAAATAGTGGTAATTCCATGTCACAAGTTGAGCCTATTAAAAAAAAAGTTTTACTACAAGTTTTTTGTTTTCGAGATAAAATTACACAAAAATTTCAGTAAGAATCCTTGTGCGCCACTGATTTAAAAGTTAACAATAAATTGAGTTGTTGGTTGCTTAGGAAACAAGTTATTCCACGTGCGCTTTTTGCCAGTGGTGTGGAAAGTACGTGAATTGGGTTTAATTTTACCGTGTCAGTTTTTGATGTAAAATTGGTTTTTCATACTTCATACTCCTAGAATAGCGTCGAACTGTTTTGTATATGCATTTCAAAAACACCCTGAATAAATTATTAAATCAATTATAATTATTATAAGTATTAAACCCGACCATTTTGATTTTTTTATACTGCTCTTTAAACTATATAAATTTCTATTATCAAAATACTGACCATAGCAGGTCGTTTCATCTTATGATTTCGACTAGGCCATAATATGCCAAATAATGGATAGTAATTATTCTTAAAATTATTGCGTTATTGTTACCAATCGAACACAATAGGTATTTATGTAATAAATACATAATATTCAACTTTATGAGCAAGCCAATTTCATAGTCAACGAGGTAGCGAGCGAGCCTATTAAACCAGGCGAGTGTTCTATTGGTGTAGTGCATTCAAAATAAACAAACAAACTAAATTTTATATTTTATTTCGTAGAAACCTACGACCGCATAAACATTAATTTCCCATTTTTCAATTTTTGACATAATTAAATGATTAAATTAAGTTTTTAACCAAGTTTTATTAAATTTCTCGGAACTACGTGATTTAATTAATATTTTAATATCATTATTATGCTCGTGACTAACACGATAGGTTTGCTGTAGTTTTTTCAATTTTATTTTTCGAAAATAAATAAATAAAATTATAATACAAGTTTATAAGCATCGTCGTAAGTGTTTTAAAAGCGCTTATAAACGAGTGTTATACACTATTTTTTATTATACCTATCCATTTACAATCCTTTAGGAGCATTGAAAAAATGTGAATCTACACAATAAAATTATCAAAGGTTGTTTGTGAATGGTTTTCGTAGAGACAATTTTTTGTTTACGTTGTTAAGCACATTTTTTCACGTTTTAAAAAATCCGTTCAGAAGATATTAAAAGGCTATCAGGGAACATGCAGAACTGCGATTAATGCTGAATCTACCCGACGCTGAGAAATATACTGGTCAAGCTTTCCGACGAACTTCATACGATTATGGCAAACAGTGGTATGAGCATCGATGAGTTGAAACGTCAGGTGAGATGGAAATCTTCGAGTGTGGCTAGTAGCTATATTGAAGAGTCCACTTCAAACAAAATAGTTGTTTCCAAACGCATTGCTGGTGTTCTGAACAAATCGGTTGCTAAATCAACTTCATCAAGAGCTATGGACGTCCAACAGAAGAATGAAAAAGTTTCTACTACTTATGAATTAGAAGCAACAAACAACAGTAACCAGCTTAAAGCGGCGGGCTTTGAAATTTCAAACAATCGTAATTGTAATTTTCATGTTTATTTATATTATAAATAAAAATTAGTCCTAACATTTTAATATTTCTTGTTACCTAGACAACTTTAAAGCTTTAGTGTTTTAAAGACCCCTTTTTGGACGCTTTTGCGTGTTTTAATTTAGGATTATAATGCTGGTATAAGAAAAAATTATATACCAAAGCTCATTAGATATCTACTATCCGTTCACTCAATAAAAAGTTAAGTTGGCTGCCACCCCTAGCGATTTTTATCGATTGGCTGCAAAAGAGATTGATATTGATGCAACTGTGGCATGCGCAGAATCTAATCGTTTTGCACAACATTGCCAAAACATGTTAAATCTCTATTAAAATCTTTCTTTTGCAAGGAATTTTTGATTTAAGACAACGCGTCAACCTCAAAAATTGCTACATTCAATTTTCTCCGAATTTTCTCCCTAAAGAATTGAAAGCCCGATTTACACTCAAAAATTTTTGAAAATTTACAGAGAGTGGACTGAAAACAATGATCTGCATTTAGTCGAATTTGTGACTCTAAATTGAACTATTCACAATAAAATTACAAACGCCCATTTAGTTACCACTTTTGCCAACTGTTACGTTTAGGATGTTTCGTTTTTGCCAACCTTAGTAACTTTTATGTTTTGTGAATTGATATTAGAGTAAAACTGATCACATGAATTTGAAGCCTTTCCTCTATGGGGCGCGAGTTCTGGGACACCTGTATTTAATGTTCGTAAGTTTCAAATTAGCTGATAAATTCACGACTACAATCTGACAGTTTAATAACATAATTGAATGCGCTTTGACTACGTCACAACTTTTTCCTATGCCTGCCAATCCAGAAAACATACGGCATCAAATGTGGCCTGTGGCCAATAGGAGTTATAATGTTTTTAGTTTCAACAGATTCATTTAAGACAAAAAAAAATTCAGTACCCAATTTGGCGGACCTTGATAATTCAGCAAGGTGCAAAAGTGTCACCTGGAAATTGAATTTATGCTATTAAAGCATAAAAGCTTTCGACAAAATTTGGAGACTTCACGTATCCAACAAGTTTGTCCATTTATTTATGGTGCAATTCAAACAAGTCAAATGAAAGTGCAGGCAAAGATGCTTCTTCTTCATTATGATTTATGAATTATTAATAAGAGCGTGACGAACACTACGGAGCATGGCGAATCTCGCCGAGGGTCTTTAAATTTTCAGCCTCATTTCAAGATTTTAAATGCGCACGGCGCATGGACCATTGATGCAAGAAATACATAAGGAAATCGAGCGGAGTGAAGCTCAAAATTTTGAACCACTCGCACCTGCTGCTAGGCAGTAAATCAATCTTTTATTTTATTTTTCAAATAACAGATAAATATTTACATATAGGCTGTACAAGTTGTGGTTGCATGTGCACATTTTAGCAGTGACAGTTGTCAACTTTGACATTAAATTTGCTATGTATCTAGGTCAAATAGTAATAATTAATTAGAACATATTCCATGTGACGGAGAGGTTTATTAACACGCGTCTGGAGCAGCAGCGAAGCGGTATAAATTCAGCTCAGTTGAGACTTCTGCTTTTGAAAGCAATAACAATGAAATTGAATTTTGACATGTCCCCCTGGCGATAGTCTTTTTACCCCAAACTCACTTTACATAATACCTACTTACCTACTGTCACTCAATATTTGTAACAGACACAAAGTACAGGGTTTTTATAAAAGAAATTAATCTCCAGTCTACTCTGAAAAATAAGACTCATGGAAATGATTTGCCACTTACGTCAAATAGTGAACAAATTTTGAACTTTAGTATACGCACGAATATAAACTCTGTAAAGTTTTAGAACAATCAATTTCTGGCCTCAAATTAACGGAGTCGAAATATATGTACCTACTTGATCTATGTAGATCTATGTAGTTTAAATGCATTTAACGAGAGAATACAACTGTCAAATATTGTAAAATCTCTGAAGTTGACGTACATTAGCAGAGTTCACGTTCACTAAAAGGCGGCACATTTTACGTCTTTTAGGGCCTAATTCTAAATCGATTTTGCGTTAACGCAAACCGTGGTTACCATGGATACTGCCATCTGTCATTCGGCTTCATTTTACCCAAATTTTGGAGTTGAATCTTGCTTAATTGGTTAGCACTACTAGAATGAGATGATGCAAGTCGTTTCGTCAACTACTTGTCTACCCCATGTTTAAAAAAATATTGACGCTCGACAATGCTTTAGCACCCTGTGCTTCATTTTATTTTGCGTTTGACAGTGCGGCAACTTTGCCGCTGCGTAACCCATTTGCGGCACTGAATTAGAATTGACCCCTTAGTTACCGTTAATGAAAAATTGACTTTACGTCTTACAGGCTGTAAAGATAGAAAAATATCTCTGTGGGCCGTAAAATCTACGGAAATTTTGATAACTGTCAAATTAGTCAAAAGTGTCAAATCGGTCAAAACTGAAAAATGACTGAAAAATATATGAATTGCATTGTGCACAAAAGGTTGTATTCACCTCTGACCGAAAAAGCGATTACCCTCTTGGATAATTTATTCTGCGGGCGTAATCTATCTCTTTTCGCCTTCAATACTTAAATAACGAAACTTACATATTTTAGTATTTGGAATTTGCGTAAAATTCTGCGTGAAATAAGCCCCAATAACGCACATTTGCTTCAAAAATAAGCGAGATATCACCGACAAAAATTTGACATAGATTTTAGATTTAGCCATGAATTCTTAACTAAAAAGTTGCGAGAAAAACGATGACAGAAACGGTTTCTTTCAATTACAAGGTGTACCCGAATAAAGTGCAAAGATTTTAACCCCAATATTAGACACCATGCAGTTTGCATGAAGGCAAAATTTTGCGTTCCAAAACGTCACCGTTTCCGAGAAAAAAATGATTAAAGTTTTATGCAGAATAGGCAGAACGCCACTGCTTTTTGGTGTAATACAAAAGTTCAGTCCAGGCCACAGACAAGTTGCAAATAAAAACGCTAATAAACAGGTGGCAAAAATGTTTTTTTCTCCAAACGTCAGAAAAAGTCACTATGTTTTAGTCGTTTTTAAACAGTAAAGTAGGCAATTTTGTTATAAGTAATTAAAAGCGCTCGTTGACATAGATACACTTTTGCTGCCTAGACAGAAAAAGTACTTTTTGTGACGGCTACTGTCTGAGACTTACATTTTGTATAGCACTTGCGCGATCTTAACTTTAAAACTCTTTGAAATCAATATTTGTCACAGTAAATGTCATCAATGACAACTACATGCATAGCCATCCATGTTTTTAGTTCAATTTTCGTTCACTCATTGTCGGTCGTGGAAGTGAATTTAACGTTTGGAGAAAAAGTAGTATTTGTTATTTGACCGAAAAGTGGCTTTGCTGTCTCGCAATTTTGCATACGCTACGCTTCGCCTCGCTACTGCAATTTAATTGCTCGACAAAAAGTACCACTTTTCTGCCGTATAACAAAATCTACTATTATCGGAGTTCCCGTCAGCTGAACAATGATTGTGGTAGAGAAAGAGATTTTTTTTATTCTTTGCCAGTGGTTTCTTCAAAAGTGTTGTGCTGAAGCTAAAGATTCAAAAAGTGTTTTCTTTATGGATGAAAGTAAATGGAATTGTCCAATGGAGAGCATTTGATCATTTTTCGTAATAGCTTTAAGTAACTTTTTCATTATTTGGTCTTTAAATAAAATTTCAGTTTGATCCACAAAACAAATCGCAAAGTCACCTTACAAACCAATCGAAATAAAAATTGGCCCTTTTGAGGGCCTAATTTATTTCAACAAATTAATTTTTCGCAATAGCCACCTTTGAAAATGATGTTTTTAAAACAAGTAATTAAGTGAATGTTAATCAAGTGCCTAGGCTAGACAAGAGCGAGCGTAAACAATTTTTGTTCCAACAGTTTTTATTGTCTTTGGGAAACAGTTGTTGAATTCAGTGCCATAAGCGTCGAATAACGGGTAATCCAAGGGAGTTTTGCCCCATTCAAATTTCGATTTTTTTTTGCAGAATCATAATCTACAGGGGTGTTTGATATTGGGGTTAAAATCTTTGCACTTTATTCGGGTACACCTGTATAGAGCACAGATTGTTTCGAACTCTCAAAAATTTGACAACCCGAAAATTTAAACTGCCATTACTCAGTTATTTGAAGACGAAAGGTAAAAATTCTCCCGGTTTTGAAATCAGCGTAAAATGAGCCCAAATAAGTTGAGTTTGCTTAAAAAATAAACGAGACATTGACTAAAAACTGTTTTGAAATGGTCTTTTCGGGATAATTTTCAACAATGTTTTTCGAGGTAAAAGCGACATTTAATACGTTTGAGTTATGCATCAATCAAAAGAACACCTCGAAATCTATTAACTGACTAAATTTGAGATCGATCTGATAAATACTTTACAAGTTTTGGCCAAAAAACAAAAACTTGAAAAAATTTCATCGATTGAGTCACAATTTTTTTTCACGAAAACGTCGACCATTGAATGTTGAGGATTTAAGAACTTTTTCGAAAGTAAAATAACCCAAGAAAATGTGGAGAAAATTGTTTCTCAATATCTGTCATAGTTTCCGAGATATTTAGCTCTAAAAATTGGATAAATGAAAGTCAACTATCCGACATTTTGATCGGTCATAAGTCATAACTCAGTTATTTGTTGTCCGATGTGAATTTCAAGCCCAGATTTTCGATCTGCGCAAAATTCTGCGTAAAATGAGCTATAACAACGTAAGTTTACTCAAAAAAATAAGCTGAATATCGATTTGAGAATTTTGTCACAGTTTTAGTCATAAATTTTCCCGAAAAACTTTGACTGTCGACTTTTAAAATATTTAAGATCGATTTCTTAGCTAAAAAATTGCGAGAAAAATGATGCCAAAAACCGTTTCTTTCGATCTGTCGTAGTTAACGATATATTGAGCACAAATTGTTTCGAACCTTCAAAAATTTGGCCCTCTGGCGACAAGCCAAAAATTCAAACTACCATTACTCAGTTACTCAACTGTTTATAGCACTGATAGAATTTTTCAAAATCCGTAAAATATTAGATAAATTAAATGGAAATTTACAACAGCCGATATTAAGAAGCAAAATTAAACTTTGGTTTTGGTGTAAAAGATGGCTGTATAAGCAATTGTCTTTTTGCTAATCACAAAATATCGTGAGGAAAAGCATAGTTATAATAAAATACCTGCTTATCTACAATGAAAATAACAAAAACAAGTTTATTGCTGATGATGATTAGTGACAATTTGACAAATGTAACAGTACTTGTTTGACATTCCGCAGGAATTGGGGAACTTATAAAAAAATCACCATTGGGTCACTGGCTCTGGTGGAACAACCAATCACAGAGCCGCATTTTAAATTTAGAAAACCTAGAAAAAATCCTCTGCAGGAAAAATGAGGCGTAATGAATAACCGGATCGATCCAAGTATGTAATGCAATTACAACAAATGTACTTAATGAAATGTAAATTATTAAGAACATTATTGTTTGTACTTTCTTATTTTTGTTTCTATTTAAGGTTAACGTCGTATGATTCAACAACCAGCTTATTTGAAATGTTGGTAAAAGATTGAAAGAAGAAGCCGGCGGGTCTGCCAAAGGATTATTGATGACGACTAGTGAAAGATCCTTACACCAGTTACACTACTCACTGTCTAAGGCATTAGTAATAATGGTATTAAAGAAAGGAACTGATGCGAGTAAAACAAATGTTTTTGACAAAAATCGGCACGCAAATCAAATAAGAACGACTATTTATAACTTATACAGGATGTTTATAAAAGAATATAATATCCATTGTGCTCTGAAAAACAAGACTTTAAAAAGTCAAAATGTTGCAGCGTCAAATTTTGAGGTTTTGAGGTTTAAACTCACTTTCCTCATTTGTCAAAACAGTTTTACGTTTTGTCAATTGAAAGTCATTTCCCTAATGGATCGTGAAAGACGACGAAACACAAAAATTTCAAACGAAATGCGTGCATTAATAATTAGAGGCATTAACAGCGGTCGGACGGCAGCAAGTATAGGACAACAATTAAATGTATTAACGAACACTGTTCGAAAAATTTTCGCAACGTACCAGAAAACTAACGAGGTGGCGAAGAGAAGTGGTGGACATCGTCCAAGAAAATTAACCGAACAACAAAAACAAGAAATTTGTGACTGGATGGATGACGATTGTTCATACAATATTGAACATTTTGGAGAAATTTTGACTAACTTGACCAATCATTTACAAGAAGACAATATTACAACGTGAGATTTCACAGGACTGAAGAAATCCAACAATAAGAAAACATGATCATTTTCCAATATTCTTACCCCATAGAGTCTCTTTTTAAACCCTATAGAAGATTTGTTCAACCAGTGGAAAAATACTAATAAAATAAGTCAACCAGTAAATGAAGATGACTCATGATATAAAGATTTCTAAGATATGATACTCAGGCAAACCGAACGCGTCCAGCTCGCGCAGTGACGTCACTCGGAAAGTAGCAGTTGGAAGAATTGCCATTGTACGGTGCTTAAAAGCAGGAATAAAAGTGTTATATTCGTGTTATTAAATAATATTATTAAAAACAAGTTTTTCACAACATCGATTTAATTAAGGAACAATTTAAAATTCGTTTTCCATTTTAATGCTGAATGAAGGCAGTTAAAACAAGTGAAGTTTTATAGATTTACGGATCACAACAGTCCAAATAATTTTCGCTTGTGAATATTTTGTTGAAATGAGGTTCTAAACATTTCATTAAGCATACGAGTGTAAATATGTCAGTTTAGAATAATGAAATGACTAATCAAGGGTGTGATTTTTTCAGATGTAGAAATAAAATATTTTGGTTTTGATGTAATTATGGTATTTTTTGCAACTCCTCAAAACCATAATGCGAAAAAAATTTCAAATCACGTATTTTTAAAATTAAAATTATCAACATAACATATCATACTCCTTTTAATCTGCAGAAATTGGTAAGCATGCTGTACTTCTTTACTCTCATTTCAAAGATTAAAAAAAAACAATAAATTAAGTTTGAAAAAAAGTTTTATCAACTTAGAAAAAAGAAATCAGAAGCTACAAAAACAAACTTAATAAAATTAATTAATAATTTTCACAAATTTCCTCTTCCTTTTTATCTTATCTCTTCTTTCTTTTAAAACTGAATTTAATTTATTGATTCTAAAAGTTATTTATTTTCGCTTTTAAGTAAATATACTTTTGCTGTCAAGTCATTTTCGAAGTTACGCTATCGAAACAAAAAGTAAAGTTTATTTGATTATTTGACAACATGCAAACACAAAAATGATTTCTGAAAAAAAACAGATTTTCCTGATTAGGTGAAAGTGTTAATTTACCAGATAGATTTTGAAGTTGAAGGCACATTGTCAATAAACGTTGCCGTCGTGTTATTGTTGATCTTAAGTTCCCTATAAAAATTTGATTAAAGAAAACTGAAAAAACAAAGAATAGAACCAAAAAAATTGTTTGATTAATTACTACTTTTCAGCAAATAATGGCCTCATATTTTGCATAAATAAAAAGAAATTAAAGTAATGGAAAAAAATTGTTAGCGATAAGTTACCAACTTACTCCGTTTTATTTATGTTTTTCACAAATTTGGCTTGATCTCTTTTGCACACTTTTTTTTCCGTGCTGTTGAAGGTTTGCGTGATTTTCCTTTAGGAAGAAATATAGAAGGAACAGCTTCGTCTTTTAATTTTCTTCGCTTCTTTGGTAAATAATTTTACAGTTCGTATATAAAGTTTCTTTCATAGTCCTCTGCACAGAAATGTTTTGAACATATTCTGGCATGTTCTAAATTCAAAAATCAAACCGACAACACGAAATCACCCACAATTGTCTTGTCATAGTCTTTGGGAAATCTAAAAAAAATTATATTCTTTTCAGCATAGTTTCCCTGATTGTCACTATTGCAACCAAATATAGAACAACGCATTTTAGTATTTATTATAATTATTATTATTATTTTATTAACGAATTAAACGAAAATTTGAAAATCGTTAAAAGCTGGAAACAGGATAAATACAGATTCCAATAAGACAAATTCGTGCCTTACATGTGACCTAACAACTCAGTCTACTCTCCGAGTGACGTCACTCCCCACTCCGTAGATGCGCAATATCATACCTTAGATTTCATTATACCATGAAGATGACTTGTATGCTAAAGTGCTTGTGAGGCAGTAACACAGGAGCATTGCAAAAATTACGTTAGGCACATGGAAACCTATTTAGGAAACTGCCATAACAGAAATGAAATTTTTAACTAAGTGTGTGTTGTTTCTTGCTCTTGTTGCTGTCCATCTTCTTGTTTTTTCAATAAAAATAGTATTAAAAAAATGTACTTTTGTTTTGTAAGATTGAAGGAAAAGCATTTGAAACAAGTGTAAATCGATTTTTTTTACGCTTAAATGCTGAATTTACGAAACCAACCCTCATTACAGGGTTGTACTCATTTTCTTTCCTTGAAAGGGTACTTCTAACCACCAACACAATGCTACTTGACTCACCCCTTCCGGAACACCCTTATTTAGTCAGGACCGGGCTTAGCACAACTGGGAAGTCACGAAATTCTCGCAACAAAACATATTGCCACCTGCCTTATCGGCCTTAATCATTTATAATGGATTAACTTACCGGGGGGGTTTCGCCCCCTGCCCCATCGCTGGATAGCGGCTCGGATTACTGGCACTGACCCCATTTTCTGCAACGGCAGGACACCCATGTCCTTACTCCGACCCTGGAGAGTTACTCGAACGGCTGCTCGACACCCACGTCTTGGCAGCATCTCGGCATCTTTTTCTTTCTTCGAGTACGGTGAAATCTACCATCACCGTACCCACCCGCGTACTGGAAATTATTCCCATCCAGACGCCACTTGGAAATTATTCCCATCCAAGCAATCAAACCCGCGCTCTGGAAATTATCCCCATCCAGAACGCAACTTGGAAATTATTCCCATCCAAGTCACCATACCAGCGTCCTAGAAATTATGCCCATCTAGAACGCTACTTGGAAATTATGCCCATCCAAGTCAATACACCAACGCTCTGGAAATTATGCCCATCCAGAGCGCCACTTGGAAATTGTGCCCATCCAAGTTATTACAACAGCGTTCTGGAAATTATGCCCATCCAGAACGCTACCTGGAAATCACGCCCATCCAGGTAAACACACCGGTGTTCTGGAAATTGTTCCCATCCAGAACACCTTCACGCACGACACTCATTCTAGCCTTCACTCTCACCGCCCAATCCTTACTGCCTTAAGCTATGGTTTCCTAAGAAAACGGTGGCATAATGTAGCGGCCGTAAGATAGCGGCAATGACGTCATAATAGCGGCAAGAAAAAGCGTCCGATCGTAGCGGTGGGTTTGGGTGTAAAGTTAGAAAACGTATAGGATAAAGACATTAGTGTGTTGATCGACCATGAACGAACTTGACGTTGCTTTACGAAAAAAAGTTATCTTCAAAAGAAGAACCCGAAAGGTCAAATGAGGCCGACCTATTCAAAATGCGCCCAAAAGAAGGTGCTTATTAAATTTTAATTCGTCGTCACCTGCCGTGCAACGAAATTAAATTTAGAGAATATTTTTGGGTCACCTTAGTGTTTAATTACATTTTAATATATAAAAGAAGACATTGTGGCAAAACCCTCTAGTTTTATAGCACCCTTATTTGACACTCGAATATACTTGTTGCAATAAAGTAGTAAAAGTGAAAGTGCTTGTTATTATAATTTCAACTTATTTCTTTAATAGTAATAAAATTATTTCGTTATTTAAATAAATATTTTTTTCTCTAAAAGAATCTTTATGGAAACAAATATAATTTATAATTGGGGAGTTTTGCACTTATTTAATTATTCAAGCTTCATTTCCAAGGTACTACAGTTTGTACATCAAGTTGATATTTTAATTTTTAAGAATTAGTTATTGTTAAATTAATTTAATTAATTAATAAAGACGTCAAACTGATGAGAAAACACGCATTGCATCCTAAATGCGGCAGAGATTCCACCACCGTAACGTCAAAAAACGTTGCAAGAACAGTTGCCACCGTACAGGCCACCGCTACAAATATTGTACGGCCGCTATTTTACGTGACGGTGGTTGCTACCGTCCTCGAGGAAACCACGCCAATGCGTTTATACAGAATGAATTTTTGGCCGTTATATTACGGCCGCTACATTACGGCACCGCTCTCTTAGGAAACCGTAGCTTTAAGCCACACATTCTGGCGTCGTTTCCCCCTACTGAGGGTGCGCATAAGTTACTGAGCCAATCCAAGGGCTCTTAATTACAACATTAATGACTCGCAGTTACGTCATCATCATTATTACAAATGCCACATTTTTATCGTCTTACACAAGGTGAAATAGTTTTGACAAAAAGTGAATCTAAAGTCCGTTTTTTTATTAAAAAACCACCAACACCGCACTCTCCCACCACCTCTTCGATGGTGACTTTTTGGTGATAAAATCAAATAGGTTAGCTGCCTAATTGACAATTTGATTACACAAAACGGCCTTTCAGGCAGTGCCGAGTCTTTTCACTATTAAATCCTTTGATTTGCAATCCAACAGGCTGTAAAAGAAACGTTTTTAACGAAAACACTGCCTAACTTTCAGAAATGTCAAAAATTTGACAACTATTTTCTCACCAAAAATCTCCCTAGGCAACGTTGCCGGTTGTAATGCAGAGGAAAATTGCGGTGTTGGTGGTTTAAAAAAAAAAACGGACTTTATTTGCCGTGTAATGTCAATGTGACAAAAGTGGGAAATAGTTTTGAGAAATGGTGAAAAACACTTGATAAAAGAAGAAAACCAAAAGAAAAACACTGTAAATTATTGCGTCATGTTTGCTTCTTGTTCTTCGTGTTGATAATGCTATGTAAACAAAATAAAACAATTCTGAAAACTGAACTGAAATTTACTTATTTTTTCAATGGTACGGTCAACATGATCTGGTACACAAAATAATCATAAAATAGTAAATAAAATCTAACACGATGTATGTACCTATACAACCTATACCAGAGCCAACTATAGCTTACGAGCCTACGCCTAGCGGCTGGAGACCCGATGTGACGTCAGCACAGTGGCCGAACCGTCACCATTGCGGCTTATGGAAATATGGGAATGAGATGTCTTTTTTCTTCATTTTAACAAACTTAGACATTGTAAATTGCGTTTTGCTTGGAATGACAATTTTTGGGATGTTCTTAGAATCTGATCATTAAATGTTCTTCTCAAAATATAACGGAATTACTTCTTTTTTTGTGACTTTTTACTGGGGCGGACACGGTTAATAGTTTTAAAAGCTTGATTTTCCTAGAAACCTTACAAATAATTTTTTTGTGTAATAAATGCTGAAAGTTGACATTTAAATAGCAGTGCCGGATTTAGGCCAGGTCAAGCGGGAACAAACATGAAATACAAAAACCATTGTATTTTTCTTAAAAAGGACATCGACCATCGACCCAAAGCTTTTTTATGAATATCTAATAATTTTATTTCCTAGTTCTACAAAAAATGGAAAAACATGTGACCAGATTTTTCTCTATTTCTGGAAACGTATTCAGCATTCATGTTTACATTAAATCTTCTCGGAATAATATTAAAGATTTACCTCTTTTTCTGACTTTTTGGGTTGAGAAGGATCTCGGAATTTCTTCCTTCAATGTTTTTCCCAGAATATGACAAAATACCCCTTTCCATCATTTTATCTGGGTTTTATAAATACTCCCATGTTCATGAAAATGTTTTTAGTACTTGCTTCATTTCGAAAGGGCAAACAAGGTGTGTGACCAAAGTTGTAAATTAACTGATTTACTTATTCTGTTGTCTACATACATATAATAGGTGTAATACCTTTTTAATCAAAATGCCAAATAGTTGCTGTGTACCTAATTGTAGAAGTAATTACAATAAAAATGAAAAAGTGTCGATTTTTCAATTTCCAAAGAATAAACTTCTGAAAGATAAGTGGTTACATTGTATAAATAGAAAAAACTTTGTACCTAACAAGAGCAGTGTTGTGTGTATTAAACATTTTGATGAAAGATTTGTTAAAATCTGCTCTGGTGTATTGGTTTCTCATTTAAATATGGTTTATATATTGTATGTATGATTGAATAAATGCTTGTTTTCTTAAAATTTGCTGTTGTCATTATAAATCACAACATAATTTATAAAATTTTACAAAAGTTTTACAAGTGGGAAGTTTTTAGAGGCCTTTTTATGAAGAACGGACGGCGTCTTTCCCTTTAAACCAATGCATTTTTTGAAGCGCGGTACGGCCACTGATGTGACGTCACGATTCCTAGGCGTAGGCTCGTAAGCTATAGTTGGCTCTGCCTATACCTATATACAGGATGTCCCAGAACGCGCGCCCCAGAGAGCAAGAGAGGGTGGCGACAGCAATACAGATGGTAAATTTCAAAACAAAAATTGACTAAGTTTAATAGTATTCGAGAACTGATAAAAAATTAAAAACCAATCCCAAAAGCTTATTCGAGAAGTAGAGTAAAAGGCCACCCAATGTCCTAGGCAACGAGAGTCTAATGTTCATCTGACCAATGGATGATAGTATCTTACCGTATACCGATGTTCAAATTCTGTTCAGCTTTGGGATTGGCTACCATTTTTTCGTCTTATCTCGATTATTTTTTGAATTAAAAAAATTTAGTTTCAAAATTTTGGTTCAGAATTATTGCCTCCATAAGCCCTTTCTCTCTGGGACGCGAGTTCTGGGACACCCTATATATTTTTCAAGACTTGTCCCTCTTTTTTGTTCGTTACAGTAGCACAAGAAACATTTGCAACACAAATCCCTTTATGTTCCCCAAGTATGTACCCCCTGAGATAAAATAAACTACATATTTACAGTTTGGTTCTCCTAATGTTTCCTTACTAGGATTACATCTTCAATATGGATGCCTACCTAGCCGTAATGCGGTAAACAATACGCCTCACTGGCTAATTCAATATGTTCTCCCACAGGATCAGCCTAAAATGTTGAGGGAAGTAAGACGTTCTAGATGAATCTCGAGATTTCAAACGTGAGCCAATTTAGCAAAGAAAGCTTTTACTTCCCAATCGAATCAAATACAGTGAATGTTACGGTAAATTGAACAGAAAATTCCTAAATAAAACACTTGCTTCGACGGATAAATACAGGCCGCGAGAAAATATTGGATTCAAATGTAAATTTATAGTGTCTAGGAACTTGGTTGAAAATACATGCAAGTCGAAGAAGTCACCGTTATTTTCTTGCAAAGAATTCTCTGTTGAATGAAAAATTTAAAGTCTTATTGAGTTTTGGAAAAAAACTAGACTGTGGATGAATAATTTTAATATTTGTTTTTATTCAAAATTAATGAACTCATTAGACTCATTATTGTAGAACTGGATTGCCATTTGAGAAACATTGATGACGCAAACATAATAAAATTGGAGTATGACGTAAAACGACAACAATTAAATAGTCGTAGATTGAAGTGTTTATACATTTTAAAGGTACCGGTTGTGCACCACCTGTCGTAAAGTGAAGAAATAATTTTCGGCCCTAAGCGTGAAAATTGCCAACTGAGCGAATCCAATTGAGGCAGGATAAAAAACTCTATTTTAACATTTATAGCTCGTATCAACCAATAAATTTAAATAAGAACCTAATTATACTAAAATGTGTCTCCAGCAGCGTAACATCTTTACGTTTTTAAGGTAAGTACAGTTATAGTTAACAAATACACGTAAAAACAATTTGTCATGCAATTGAAAATAGTGACATTAAAATGTCTATTTATGCGACTATTTAGCTATTAACAAAACACGAAATTTCGTGAAAGGAAAATTGGTGTTTACAAACAGAATTCTAACTTCCTGCAAAGTGCTTATTCTGAAATTTTATAGGTAGATATCCGATTATTACCAATCGTCAGGACTATTGCCTGTTTATGAGCTCTAGCTAATACAACGCAATAAAGCACATCAGAAAAACATGTTAGATGCTCACATTTTTTCAGTCAGTTTTTCATTTCTATCGATACATAGAAATCAAGTTCCAGTTTTCTAAAAATTCTTTTACAGTTAGATATTGAAAAAATAATAATAACAGTTATAGCCAAATTTATAAATGTAAATATACAGACGATACGATTGCGAAATAGAACCCAAAACTTAACTTAACTCACATAACTTGAAATTGTTAATTGTGTAGGATCAGACAGCACTTATTGCCACCCCCAAAATCAATTCTAATTTCAAAGATACAAATTTGCGAATTTTCATACAATTAAATTATGGTTGATCAATCTCTAGAATCTTACGCAAAAATTAGAACCGTTGGTTTGGCGTCGCGACACCTAAAAAGTGTAAATTTTAGCTATTTTTGAGTTTTTCAACATAAATATGACAACAATGTTTCAGTTTTTATTTTAACTCTTATGCAAATTGTGTTTAAAGTTAGTTTTCGAAATCATGGCGGGACAGTCGCAAACTATTATGTACATAATGTACTACAAATTTTCACAAGTCAACATCGAAAAACCGACAATTTCACTAAGTAAGTCTCTTGTTACAATCTAAAGCGAACTAAAGTTCGGATGGATGACATTTGTGACACAAGATGATGGCAGTTTGGTGTAAACGTAGTTTCAAATTTTGACGTTATAAATTTGGAAACTAACTTGATAAAACAAACAAACAAAATCTGTTAGCGATTGGTTTCACAAACCTTTGAAAAACGCAAAAACTATTAGTGCTGCCGGATCCTGTATTTATTTCTCCTGGAATTTGGACACCCTTGACACTAATGTCAAATAATTTGACAACCCTTTTTTATCATTTTCCAAGTAGTTTTTTGTATTAAAATTGATAAAAGCGGTAAGTAGACATTAATCTGTCCCAAATTTTTACCCGTAATCGGCAAAGTTCTTGATTGTGGTTATTTGAATTGTTTTTAGGTAGTATTTGATCGTAATGTTATCTGAATCACTCTGTATACTTAATAAATGTTTACAAGAACGTCTCAAATAAATTGGAAACAAAATTAAAACAACAGTGCACACAGAGGTTATGCCCTCTACATAATTTAAACGAAACAAGCTAGTTTTTTTTGAGCTAATTACATACAGCCGCGGACACAAAATCTAAGACGTCATTTTTCTGACATTTCAAAAATTTGATTGTAGTCTGTGCATTGCTGTCATTGTCATTACTGACGTTTAAAACATCGAAGTATTGACAAGTTGTCAATTCAGAATTGTCATGACTGAAGTATTTGAAGCCGATAAAATTAGAATAGTCTCTTTAGTACAGAGTGGTATGATCTACAGTCATATCCTTACAATATTGGAAACTCCGAAAATTCTAATCATTTTGAAATAAAAAAACTATAACTGTCAAAATTGACAATGCAAAAAAGTAAGGTTACAAATTCTAAGTGGGGTTTTACAAAAAATGTTTTCTTACGACCCCATATGAAAGTGACATTACATCCATTTACGAAAGTTAAAGTCACTAGTAATGAGCTCCAGTATAGACGATTCACTGTAAAACAACATAATTCATAATGCATAATGGTAAAAATAAATTGGTTAGGCCGTTTCTGACAAGACAATTTTGACAGGTCTGTGCGGATATATTCGTATTACACTAGTGACTTTTACTTTCGTAAATGAATGTACGAAAATATCAACCATCTAACTATGTGGAATACGTCACTTTTATATGAGATCGTAGCAAAATGACATTTAGAATAGATAAGAAATAAACTATTGTCAAGACTTATAGTTTCTTTCTGATTGTTATGGTTTAGGTAAATGAAAAGGAAGAATTCTAAAGTTTATTTCGTGTTGTTAAACAAAGCTTATTTATTACTGACAGATCACTGATCACTTGATTGGACCTTAACACTTCCCTCCCCCTTGACTTTTGAAGGATGACTGGCGAGGCCAATGGAAAAACGATCTGCTCCTGTAGCTTGAAACGGCAATTCAAAAGTTTTCTTAAGAACTTGAAGCAATCCTTGCGAGCTTTTCGCCGCTGCTGCTCTTGTTCGGGATCTCAGCTGATTCGCGTGCATTATAACTCTTCTGTCCAACTCTTCTATGAATACCATATACATGACGTTACCAATTCGTTTGATTACGTTTGCAGGATACCACTTCCAAGAGTTATACTTATGAATTTTTGCCAAAACTGCTTCGTCAGGACTGTATTTTCTCGATTTGACTCCATTCTTCTTGTTGAAATATTTTTCATTGTAAAGAGCTGCAATTTTTGGTTTCAACAAATCCATTGCAATCCGAATTTGTCGTCCTTGTAACAATTCCGCTGGTGATTTTCCATCAAAAGCATTTCGGTTTGGAGTCGAACGATAACTCAATAAAAAAATCTGAATTTGTTCATTAAGAGAACCATCTTCTTTACTTTTCTTGAGGGCTCTTTTGAAAGTATCCACGAATCTTTCAGCTTGTCCGTTAGATTGTGGATGATAAACAGGAATCGTCATGTGCCGAACACCACATTCTTCCATAAATCTTAAAAATTGCACGCTCTTGAACTGTGTCGCATTGTCTGATACAAGCGTTTCTGGAAATCCAAATCTTCCAAAACATTCTCGCAGAATATTTATCACGGAAGACGATGGAAAACTCTTACTTGAATAAACTTCGGGCCATTTTGAAAAAGCATCTACGATGATGAGAAAGTAAAATCCATGTAGAGGACCAGCTACATCGATGTGTATTCTTTTCCAAGGACCGTTTGGTACAGACCATGTTGAAAGTGGGACTTTACAAGGAACTTTTAGGGCTAATTGACAATTGTCACAATCTTTGACGAAATCTGCAATATCTTGATCGATATTTGGCCAATAAACATGACTTCTCGCCAGAGATTTCATTCGCTCCTTTCCCGGATGACCAGCATGTAAAGTTTTCAAAATTCTTTTCTTGAAAATTGCTGGAACAATAATCCTACTATTGAACAGTAAACACCCATCTACTACACTTAGAGAATTTCTTCTCGCATGTAATGACTTCAGCTCATCGTTTTCTATTTCTTTTAAATTCAGCCATTTAGAAGTCTTTGTGTACTCCACCGCCTTTTGTAGTGATGCGTTCTTCTGGTATTCCTGTTTGATCATAGTAAATGTCACAGGTAGAAATTCGAGAGCGCACTGGAGAACTTGATAAGTTTCTTGTTCAAATTTGATTGAAGCTATAACCGTATCTTCTTTTTGATCATGGTTCGGTTGGACTAATCTTGATAAGATATCTGCATATCCAAATCTATCAGTTTTGATATATTCGATATCAAAATCGTACATTTGTAGAATCAAAGCCCAACGTTGAAGTCGGTTAGCTGAGTAAACTGGTATTCCTGTCTTGGAACCAAAAATTGACAATAGCGGTTTATGATCTGTTTGTAAAACAAATCTTCTACCATAAGCCATTTTATGAAATTTCTTCATGCCAAAAATTAGAGCTGCTGCTTCTTTTTCAATTTGACTATAATTCTGTTCTGCAGGTGTCAAGGACCGTGATGCATAAGCAATGGGTTTTAACTCGCCATCTTTGTACCGATGCATGATGCATGCTCCCATTCCAGCATTCGATGCGTCTGCTGCAAGAACTATTTCCAATTCTGGATTGTAGTGAGCAAGGATGAGACCAGACTGCAGAATTGTCTTGAACTTTTCGAACGATTTTTGACAATCTGGAGTTCAATTCCATTTAGCATTCTTCTTCAGCAGAATATCCATGGGCTTTCTTATCTCATGAATATCCTTGATAAATTTCCCGTAGAAATTAACAGCTCCCAGATATGAACGAAGTGTTGAAAGATTAGTCGATGCTGGCATTTGAGAAATCGCTTGAGTTTTTGCAGGATCCGGGCGAACGCCAGATTTATCAATGATGTAGCCTAGATATTTGATTTCTTGAGCGTAGAATTTACATTTTTCAATTTTCAAATTGAAACCAAACTCCTTAATACCACATAACACGTTTAGAAGATTTTCTTGATGATCTTCTTCAGCGTCTCCTCCAACAATGATGTCGTCCAAGTAAACTGCAGTGTTTTTCAGTCCTGCGACCATTGTGTCCATAATTTGTTGAAAAATGCCCGGGGAGGTTTTCACACCGAAGGGAAGTCTGTGATACCGGAAAAGACCACGGTGAGTGTTGATCGTCAATAGTTTTTGAGAATCTTCATGAACCTCGACCTGGAGATAGGCATCTGAGAGATCAATAACGCTAAACACCGTGCAGTTACCCAGTTTTGAAATGATGTCTTCTGGAACTGGTAGCGGGTGATGATGTGATTCTAAAGCGTTGTTTAGACCAGTTGAATAGTCTCCACATATGCGTATTGAACCATTAGCCTTCTTGACCACAACAATTGGTGCTGCCCAGTCCGAAAATTCCACTGGAGATATGATGCCAACTTTTTGTAGTCGATCTAACTCTTTGTCAACGTCGATAATAACTGAATACGCAAGCGGTCTCTTTGTTCGAAAAACTGGTTTCGAATTTTCTTTGAGGTACAGTCTTGCTTGTGTTTTCGTGCAACGACCCAACGTTTCATTGAAGATCTGCGGAAAGGAACTTTGAATTTTCTTTCTTCTGAACTTCGAAAGAATTTTGTTGTAGTTTCTTCTGATCTTCAACACCAATCCTCTCACAAAATGAAGAGAAAGGTCTGTCCCATAATTTGAACTTCGTAATTAAATCATTACCGAAAATAAAGGCAATATTTCTTGTGAAGCATTTTGCGCAATGTGTTCTGTGGGAAGATATTTTGGTCTACCAATGTGTTCCCACATTTCTCTTGAGATGAGACTAATATCCGATGCAGAGTCGACTTGAAGTCTTGTTTTTACACCATTGATCAAAATTGAAATGTACTTGCGATTATTATGAATGAGACGTCTTATTTTGTGGAAAATCGATTTTGTAGAAAACTTTGAACCTGCTGGCTTATTAGTTTTCTTGTAAGGGCCACAAAAACCATCCTTGTGACCAACTTTATTGCATTGCTTGCACTTATGGTTCTTGTAGGTACATTTTTGAGCGAAATGCATTGCACCACAAAACCAACATGGAGATTTAGGCTTTTTCTCTTCTTGGAGCTTCTTTTCCTCTCTCCTCTTGTTAAGTGTGTAAACACTGTCTGTCATGTTGCCATTTAAGCTGCAATTTCCAACTATTGCCGTATCTTTTCTTAAATTTAAATGCTGTTCACAGTAAACCGTCAACTTTTGTAACGTAATAGTGCTGTCAGATTCGACTGTCGCTAAAAGTTTTGTCCGGATTTCTGCATCCTGTGATGATTGTAATCCACACACAAATATTAGGACTTTAAACGCATCTGGAGTTATTGCACCTATCTTGAATTCTTCACAGGCCTTATTGACATTCGCCGCATAGGAAACAAAATCTTCCGTTGCTTTCTTTTCTAGACGCATACATTGGTAGCGCGTATTGAAGAGTGACGTTTTCCTACCAAACATTTCTGTCAACTTCTTCACGGTTTCTTCAAAACCGATGTCTTGAGGCTTTTGCGGCAGAATAAAATCAAGATATTGTTCATGAGTTGGAGTGCTCAATTTTCTTAAAAGTAATCGAACTTTTGTTTCATCTGAGAGTATCCTCCCATCTTCCTTAAAAATACCTTCATGTCGCCTAAACCAGTAATCGAAAATATGTCCACTTTCTGGATCGTATGTGAATTCAGAAATGCTGTGAGCCAGAGCTTCCATTCGAAACTCCTCGTCGCTTCGCGATGCTGTTGATTGTAGCTGTTTGGTGAGTTCCAGCATAAAAGTTTCCTGTCTCTGAGTCATGGAATCCATATGCTGTTGAGTAAACTCGTGATGACTCTGCATAAACTCCAACAACCTGTCCATCAACTTTCTTTCAGCAGCCATTTTTTATCCTCGTCGCCAATTTGTTATGGTTTAGGTAAAGGAAAAGGAAGAATTCCAAAGTTTATTTTGTGTTGTTAAACAAAAGCTTATTTATTACTGACAGATCACTGATCACTTGATTGGACCTTAACACTGATGATGGAAGGTCGGAGGAAAAATAGTGTACCTATCTCGTCGGAAAGTGTCTTTCTTGGCCACTTTCCGCATTTGTTATGTAAATATCTATTTTCCTAATTTGCTGTGGTAGTAGACCTATTTCCGTAACGGAATACATTAATTGCTTCCTTACCATAGCAATGTCTAAAAATTTAAAAAAAATAAATTTAAGGAAACACTCGTATACATACAAACATGTGTCTCAGAACGCTCGCACTTCCTTTTAATGGGAAATTCTCCATCAAAATCTGAGTTGATTGCCGTATCGTACAATTTCATTTATAGTACTAAAGTTACAAGCATTTAAAGTTGACCATTCACAGCGCACCTTCGTGCAATTTAAGGAAATAATTTCCAGGTAACGTAGGAACAGAATGCTATCTAGCGATTTATGGGCTGTGATTGGCCAACTTAAAGTGCTTGTAATTTCGAAATAAAAAATTTAATTAAAATTGCAGTACCGTAAACGCAATTTTGGTAATTTTATCTTGTCTTTTTTGGTACAGGAAATAATGATAAGAAGAATCTTAATTTAAGCCTGGATCAATTTGTAGAAGGATTAAATACATGACGTCAGCGGCTAGAATGTATGTTATTTGCTGATTTTTATTTTAAAATAAAAATTTTCAAGTACTTACCGGATTGTATAGAATTAAAAACGTATTCAGATCAAAGTAAAAAGTGCTAAAGTTCCTATAAGCGCAACATTCGAGCCTATGAAAGCTTTTATCAACAAAAGAGAATTTTTTATTTTGCATGTTTGAGCTTGGAACATTTACAGAATTTTTTTACAAAAAAATGTAGGATGTTACATCAAAAACAGTATTTAAATTGCACGAGATTAGTTTTATCATTGCAATCTCATTTTCTCCAAAGGAGAAAAAAATAGAAGCAATTTTGCAATTTTATCTAGTAGATATTCAAAAAAATTATAAACAGAAAAATGAGGGGGCGATGTAGCAAACCAGTGTCACATTTAAATTTAGCGGGCTCTCTTTACTATGTAGTATCACCATATTTCATTCAAAAGGGCATAAAAGCATGAATTTTGAAATTACATACATTAACTCGTATTCATCAAATTTTTGAGTAAAAATAGTTTTTTATAAAAACAAACAAAAAAGTGGATAGAGCTGGAACAAATACTAGCACCACACTTGAATTCAATAGACATAATTTTGTCAAAAATAGCCCATTTTAACCAAAAAACCAAAAAATCAAAAAATTTGTGACAGTTGTGGAGCTTTACGACAAATTTAAGAGGATTTATGTATTGAAAACAATCACGAACAGGTCTTTGGGTGTTCCAGTACTCGTTTATGTTCAATTCAATGGATAAATCTTCTCAAATTTGCCGTAGAATTTTCACAAATTATGACCTTGAAATGCGGCATTCAAAATAAATGAGGAGTAAGTAGTTTAACTTGGTTCAACCTCCTACCAAAGTCACCACTGTCAATTCATGAAGTTTTAGGTTAAGAATTTCTGATTTCAATACAACTTTATTAATATAAATATCTTGAATAGTCCTAAGATGAACAATATATTTAACCAACGAAAGTTAAAACTCACAAGTTAAATTATATTAGAGGAAACACCGTTAATGTTGAATGTGAACGAAGAGTGATCATAACCTGCCACATACAGTGTCAGAACTTGTTTCAGTTGTTCACTTGAAAAGTTAAACTCCTGCAGTCAGACGAGACGCGGTTGTTTCTCCTCTTAAAATGTTGACAATCTTCTCATTTTTTGTAAAATTCTCCGGAAAATGTACTAGTTTTAAACGGTATAGAAGCTTCAGCATCCATTTCACACACTTTTTGAAATCAACTTCGACGCCAAATGACAAGATAGAAATGTCAAATTCAGTAACGCGGCCTACTTCATTTATCAAAAGCTAGTTATCTGGCATTTGGAGGTCGGGAAATGGTCACTTCCCAGCGAGTTGGGAAGTGAATTACCGTAGTAACAGCTCACTTTCCACCTTACGAAATGTTAGAAAATGAACAATTGTTGACTGATTGTGAATAAAATTAATTGCAAACCATAGTAACCAATTACATGATTTATTAATAATTGTAACTACCAAAGTGTTGCTCTGGTCTCAAAATTATACTCCTAATAATTACCGAACAACCTGTATACATAGAGTGTTTTGTTTCAATAAAACCACTATCCCCAAAGCCGCCCAAGGTCGTCTCGAAATCCAAGGTTGGCAACAGGAAGTGGCAGAAAATGGACAGCGCGACTATCGGCATCTTGGAACTCATCAAGTAGCACACAAATTTCCAACACGGTTTCCCTTGCGTTGCATCCGCGAGACGATTCCAGTATAAGTTTTCCACGGTTTTCCTATGCCTTTACGCAAATGCAGGAATCACGTCGTATGTCGCCCGTGCACGCCCTTTGGATGCAACTTCTTCTCTTTCCCTTCTAATTCTTCATTTTTTATTTCCATTTTTTTTTTAATTTTTAACTTTTTTTTTGTAACTTCAAAATCAAATTTTTTCTTTTTTGTGATCCACCTACCACCTCAACCACAACGCTGAAGAGGCTTAAGCCTAGAAAGGCGTTTTCAACAGATTGTAATTAACATCCTTGTCTGATTGTAAACTTTGACATGCACATGTGTTGAATAAAATACTATTCTACTACTTATTACTCAATAAAACCAAATTTTATCTAAAAATTAAATTTTGTTGTGCAGTGTAATTTAGAATTCCGAAATAATTTACCTTTCTTGATTAGTCATAATTCTATCGTTTTATTTTGCATCATTGTCTGTTACGGATCTAATTATTATTATTATTACAAAAGAGAAATTTTGAAAAATTAATTCTTTAATTGTTGGTGAATTTGAAAACAAAAATGAATTAAGTTTAATAGTATTCGAGAAACGATAAAAAATTAACAAGCAATTTCGAATAGTATATTAAAACACCGAGTTTCATAAGGCAATTTTTTAGGCACGAATCCAAGTTTATAAAACGAGCGGCAAAGCCGCGAGTTTTATAATGGATGAGTGCCTAAATCGCCTTATGAACGAGGTTTTTATATTATTTTTCCTAATTTGTTCTTGTAACAGAGCTATTTTCGCTATTTTCCAATTCGTTTTCAGTGCTAGAATATCCATTTCGATACGGAATGTTAGAATAGCTTTGTTTCCATAGCAACTTGGGTATGTTTAAAATACAAATTAGAAAAAACTTATTCTAGACGTGGACTAAAAGACCATCCGAATTTCCTATGCAACGAGAGTGTAATGTTTATCAGACCAATGAATGATAGTATGTGTCCATAGTTACAGCTTCAGGATTGGCTACCGTTATTTCGTCTTAACTCAATTATTTTTTGTACAAAAAAATGTTTGTTTTGAAATTTTGGTTCAGATCAGTTGCCTCCATAAGCCTTTTTCTCTGGGTCGTGAGTTCTGGGTCAGCTTGTATATTAGTTTTAACAACATAAAAAATAGCTGCCAAAATTGATGTTCTACGGATCGCCACAAGCTTCTAGTAGGTGCACCCAGCAAATGGGACATCAAAACATGATGGGAAACCTACGTATAGAATCAAACGAGCGACACTTCTTCTAAACATCGGCAAAAATCTAGAAAAATCCTTCATTTTTGAAAAAATTGAATTTATTTGTATTTTATTTTTTATTTTCTTTAAAATAAATCATAATTTGACAATACAGTATGATTCAAATTATAACAAAGCTCTTTTATATAGTACCTTCTACACCAGAATAGGTAAAACAAGAAAAAAGTAAAGTTAATGTACTGTGGTAAAATCGATGTCTCGATGAAATAGTTGGTATTTTCTAAATCAGGTAAGCGTCATTTATCAGAAACAAAACCAAAATTCAGAGGAACACAACTTTTGAAATTTTTGTTTCACTGTAATTGCATTTTTTTAATTTTAAAATTTTTGATTTTCTGTTTAAAATTCTATAATCCACAACAGAATAATTGTCAGAATAATAATAAAGAATAATAAAATACATAAAATTACATAGATACATAATAAAACAGAATAATAATAAAAGCATTTATGCCTTACATCTCTAAAACCAAAACAACTATGTAAAAAATTCCAATAACGTAGTTGGCAAAATATTATGTCTACACTCCGCCGCAAAATTAAAGCAAACTTTAAAAATTTAATTTTTTTAAAATATACTTACTTTTTTTTCAAAGTGAACTGGACCCTTATGAATACATGCATTTTAAAGTAATTTTGATAATTTAATATCAATTTTTTTCCAAAAAAATTACACTTGTTGCAAAATATATAGTTGCAAAAAACAAAAGTGGGAATCGCTGCGATTTTTACCTCGAGAGTTACAGTTGACCTCGACGGAGTGTTTTACTTCCTCGAATACTAATAACAGTCAGTATTCTTCGTGGCAAACAGCCGTTTCTGACTTACTTAACAATTATTTGTCACCTTTATGTTAAATCAGCTAATGAAACTGTGAAGTTCTGGATGCATTGCAAAAGTTTGATTTGCAAATTCGGATTCTCCTATAAATGTTCTATCAAATTAAAAAAGTAGTAAATTGGTGTGAAACGTCAATAATTTTTTTTTAATCCATTTTTAAAATTAATAAGCCGTTTTTGCGTCAATTTTGCTGGGTATGGTTAAAATTTCTAGAATGTGCGCCTTTTTCTCAACAATTTTCCAGATTGCTAAAGTTATATAATATACAAGTAAAAAGTAGAAAATTTCCCAATTTTCATTGCTGTAACACAAAAATACTAAAATTACGAATTAGAGTGGTGAATGTCAGAACATTTTCAATCCTCTTGAAAATTAAAATTTCCAAAAATTATGTCTTTTGGTCTACAATTTTGCAATTTGTTAGAATTAATACACGGCTCAAAAGTAGTAGTTCTCCCAAAGTTTTTTAATTTTAACCGTGAATGTCGGAAATTTTGGCTTTGTTTAAAATAAAAGTCTGTGTCTTCCGTTCTAAGACTCTTATATTTTATTAAAATTAATACATAACTCATAGGTAGTAACTTTTCCAAATTTCATAGGCGATGTACTATAATTATAAAAACATTCCAAATTTCAACAAAAAGGATGTCTAAAAATGTTTTGCTTCGCCTTAACAATTTCTAAAATTGGGTCTTTTGGTCTACAGTTTTACAATTTTTTCAGTTTTGCAATTTTTTAGAGTTAAAGTTGTATCTTTAAAGTTGTGTGACAAATGTAAACATCGTGTTGTCGATTATAGAATTTTAAACGGCTAACCCATCAAAAGTTAAAAAATAAAGAAAAGTCAAATATTGATACATACATTTTTATAATTTTTCAAAATAAAAGTAATTCAACTTCGGATGATATAAATTCAACTTTTTTTGAAAAAAGGGCTGCCCTAGAACACATTGTTGTTTGTTATTTTCATGAGTAATTCTTTTCGAATACAATTCTCTTCCGCCGAACTGTGATATTTTACCCCAGAAGTATTTATTCTTATTTTACCTGCATACCGTATACATTACAATTGAGTATTGGCAACTTGTCAATATTTTAAAGCTAAATTTTAATTTTAAATGCCAGCAAGAACAATGACAATAATGCACAGACTACAATATTATTTTTTAAATGTCATTAAATGGATATACCTATTACAAAAAGTATTTCTGTCTAAATTTTCAGGTAAAATGTAAAAATATAATAATCCAGTGTTATGCACATAACTTTTCGACCCTGACGTAGTTTAAATTCAACCAGTAATGTTGTTGATGTAAAAATTGATTAAAAAACATTGAAAAATGGAAATTTTTGAGTAGTTTAGACATACTAATCAAATTCAAATAACCACAATGGAAAACTTTACACTAATGTCAAATTAGTGATAGTTCTGGAAGTTACGCAGTTTTTACAGCCTATTGGATTGCAAAACTGAGACTAAGTACAGTCAGAAAGGCCCGTTTTGTGTCAGTTTGCCAGAGTCGTATAAAAAATTTTTGTGAGTCACCTTAGGGCTACTTTAAAATAAACAAAATGACTATGTGCTACTTTTGGAATAACAGAAGGTTTTACAAAACTGTCAAATTTTCATTCGATCCAAAAAAAATTCAAATTTTCTAGTTTACTCGGTCCTTGATATTTCCAAAGTTCACAATAAAACAGTTTTGTAAACAAAAACGAAGAAGTGACATCAAGCGTAATTATGTCTTCTTGCATAACGAATTGAAATTTGTGTTAAACAAATTAAATCCACATTAGCAACATAAAATGAAATTGTTTCTAAGAAGTTACTACATACTAATAAGTAGTTAATTAACATTATTAACCTAAATATTTAAAATTGTAACAAAATTCACATTTTCATTTAACTGATCAGCTTGCTCGATAATAATGATTGCTAATGACTGTAATAAAATTTTCATCGTGACACACAACCCGACCAATGCCACAAATACATAGCTACAAATTATAATTTGTGTATACTGGACATAAAATTATTCAACAGTCCAGCACAATAGAACACAATTCCCGGCAAAATAAAGTCCCCGTTTTTTTCCACGACCTGTTATCCAGAATAAAACAAAGCAAAGCCCTGAATATAAAAAAGACCGTTCACATAATAACCATTTTGATCCAATAGATATTGACATTGCAAAAATTTTAAGTAAAAATCATCTTCTAAAATTTATATAATTTCGTAACAACAACGCACTTTCTGTGATTTTGTGCAGTTTCTGTACCGTTTTTGTACATGTGCTGGATTGTTAAATCGATAATAAAATAGGTTACTGAACCATATGAATTGATAAATCGAATATCAAACCTTGAATTAAACGAAGATTTCCTAATTTCAGCGACAACAGAGATGGCTGTGAAAAAGTGTAGCCACTATCGATGAGCATATTACACCAATGAACGAACGAAATCGCGCGTACACGTCGCGACGCCTTCGCGAACTGGCAAGGGGAATCTGAACAAGGGCATTATAAACAACGCGCAGGGCAACTATGAGCGCTCAGAGATTCTAAAACTGTCCACTTGTAGCACATTTTTACGTAAACGCAGTTAATTTTAATAAAATGAATGCTCGTAGCAGTTCCCGAAAAAAAGCTTCTAAGAGAGAAATTTATCAAGTTGTGTCTCTGATAATAAATAACAAATGTTTGAGAGTTTTTCTTTATACAGGTGGTCTACGATGTGCTATTCAACATTTTTCTCAAACACTACAAATGATGGGAATTTGATTGAAACTTTGGGAACAACGTAAAGAACTGACATTTTGAATCATTCAAACCGAATAGGATTTGGAAATATTTAAGGGAATAAACCAACTAAAATCATGAAAATACAGTCTATGCAAGAGACACAATATCAAAAACTGAAACTTGAGTTTTCTTCTTTTTTTGATGTCGCCTTAACTGATTAATTAACATCGACTGAGTAACCATGCAAAGTGTAAATCTCGTGTTTGAAATTAGTATATTAAAAAACTAGTTTATTAAAACTGACTCGTATTTAAACACCTCCAGATTTTCAGCATAAATACGGAAGTGCTTTTATTTAAAAAAACTAGTTTTTAGGTGACTTAAACTGAAAATGGAATTTTTAGGCCCAAAAGCGGCCTAAAAGTAAGTCTTTTCTGGCCGCAAACATTTTTGGCTGATCTATGGTGGCGCCATCTATCCATAGTTTTGCATATTCCATCAAGATACCGACATTACCCCCAATTTTATAATTACTTGAGTAAAATCAAATCGACAAACTGCTGTAAAGTGCAACAAAAACGTGTTGACTTATTGAAAAAGAACATGTCTAGTAGTGCTGCTGCAACAACATCAAAAAGCACATTAAACCTAATTCATACAAATTGTGAAGTTACACATGCCGAAACTGCAAATGTAAAGAAAATACGAACTTTTTTGAAGAATTATAGTATATTATGAAACGCGTTTCATAATGAACATTTTGCCGCACGCACGTTTTTAAAAGTAGTAAGTGCGGCAAAATGCTTTATGAACAAGTATCATACGCTATTTTTTCTATTTCGCCTTATTTTAAACGAAAAAACTTGATTTCGAAATCTAGGGAATTTTAGGGTAGTTGGCATTTGCAAAATGTTTGGGAAAAAAATTCGAAGTAGCCAAATCCAATGTCAGTTTCACAGGTGTGACGTTTTGAGGTTACCGGGGCGCAAGGGAGCCAAGAGAGCGAAGATGTTGATTATGATCATGATGGTTCTCCTGCATCCAAAGAGTTTTTCTCCAAGTAAGCAAATTACAACAAGAAATAATAGTGTATTGATCGATGTATCATGGTTTATCAAAACTAAAATCTGAATTGTCAACGTTGACGGCAGGTTGACGGTCTGTCTGCTGCAAACCTAAGAAAAATAAATGCTCCTGGAAATATTGGCACGGGATTGGTCCATTACGATACCGAAATACGCTCAAACGCGTATCGAAATATCTTCATTATGAACGCGAAATAGAAAAATAAATATTTACAATTATTCAGTTGTTATAAATGATTAAATCAATAAATCATAACTAAAAATTAATTAACTTGTAAATTTAATAATGTCGCCTAAAAAATCTTGTGTATAACACGGCCAAAAAGTGCCATTTTGCCCTCGCCTTCCTTCTTACAAAATGCTCGGCCAAAAAAGACACACTTTTTGGCCTTGGTACACAACAAACTATTTCTATGCTATTTTTCTTAATTTGTATATTAAATTCCTTTTATTACAAAATCATCCTACGTTGCTATGGTACGCCATAATAATGTGGTAACAATTTTTTCGCATTCAAAACGAAAATTAGCAAATTAGGAAATAGATATTTACAAAAGTGCCAAATTTCGCACGTGTGAAAATGTAGGTGTACGAGGCGCCAATCGAGTGCAAGAACGACACTTTCCGAAAAGTTATGTACACTATTTTTCTTACGACGCTCCATCTAGCAGAAACAATAAGTCCCGGCAATAGTCAAATCTGCACGAAATCATCAAAATTCTTAGAGAAATCCGCTTATTTTGATGCTAAACGACGACTTCTCGCTGATTCTCGCCGTTTTCTGGCTTGGATTTGCAAAGAAGAGCTCGAAATCAACAAAACCACCAATTTTTATCAACATTCAACGGCTAAATTGAATAAAACAGCAGAAATCTGCACACAATCATCAAAATTCTTAGAGAAATCCGCTTATTTTGATGCTAAACGACGATTTCTCGCTGATTCTCGCCGTTTTCTTGCTTGTATTCGTAAAGAAAGGCTCGAAATCTATAAAATCATCAATTTTTATCAAGATTTAACAGCTGAATTGCAAGAAAACAGCAGAAATCTGCACGAAATCATCAAAATTCTTACAGAAATCCGCTTATTTTGATGGTAAACGACGATTTCTCGCTGATTCTCGCTGTTTCCTGGCTTGGATTTGCAAAAAAGAGCTCGAAAATTTCTTATTACTGTCTAAATGTCGTGTTTATACGGCCCGATAGAAAAGTGACATTTTCCACACGTTAAATAGACCCAAAATTTAATGTTTTCGTACATCTCTTTACGATATGAATATATTCGCACAGACCTGTCAAAATTGACTAATGTCAGAAACGACCAAAGTGCAATTATAAAATTAAATTATCTCATCTGTGCAAACTTGTAGGTCAATTGAAAGACGGGACTTAGATATTTCGAACCGCTTTTTGGTCAAAACGGACAGCGCAGAAGTCGTTGAAAATGCAGCTTTTTCAGTGTGCCGTTAGAAAAATAGTAAAATAGTCGAAAATGATTGACAAGTCCTTTTCTGTAGACGATTGACTATTAAAGAAAATACATAAATTGAAAAATGAATTGGTTCTGTCATAAGTCAATTTTGACAGGTCTGTGCGGATATATTCATTAACTTTCGGGGTCGATTATATGTATGGAACTTTCAAATGTGAAGAGTGTCGAAACTCGTCGAAAAGTGTCTTTTTTGCACTCGTATGATATTTACATTCGCACTGATACAAAAATTCGCACTTTCCGCACTTGTTATGTGAATATCTATTGTGTAACAACAGTGGAACCTTTGGGTGCGGATTATCCGTGCAAGAGTGTTCGTTCGATTATCCGTGCATTACAAAAAACACACGAATCGAAAACCAACTACTTAGTACTTTTGCTTCCAATGTTAGAAAACTTAAAATTTGGAATTTCACGATTATCAGTTGGTGTAGTTTAATGAGATTTAAGTCAGTTCAGAGAGCAAAAACAAAACTGTGAGTTAAAATGTATGTTTTTGAATTGTACTGTTTGCAAATAAAAACAAAAATGCTTGAAATAAATTCTTTTGCAACAAAAGCCTTTATAATTAAGAAAACTGGAAAAGGCAGAGAAGATTTTGGGACTAAAAAAATAAATAAATGAAAGATCTTTTTTTTAATACAAAATAGTTACTTGTATGTAATATGTCTAATAAGAGTTGATTGTTTCCATTTCTTTTTATTATTTAAAATTGTTACTGTTATAGTTCGTACAGTGAGAGTTTGAATGACAGAAAAGTCACTATATCTACGCAATACAAAGTGTACCATGCGCGCGAAATTTAAAATAACAAAATAACTCTAGTTACTGACAACCCTATCGACCCATTTCGCGTAGGAATTTAGTGTTTTTAGTGTATTTTGTGGCATAATTTGCTGCCAACCTATATGTCAACTGTCGAAATCTCCCAATCTCTCACCGGATATACTTTAACATGTTGATAAATTTTGTTAATTTTTTTTTATATCTTGAATTATAAAAACGTTCCAAATAATTTTGTTGCATTAAAACGTATGTTTATTTAGCAACTCAATTATCCGTGCAGGTTCCGGTCCCGAGAAGCACGGATAATCGAGGTTGTACTGTATTTTGTCAAATTTATTTATGATTTATTATGATTTATTTAAAATCATTTCAAACTTTTTTACTCTCCATTCTGTCGTCAAACATCGAATAATGTTCCTGTTTCCGAGTAAATTTCAATAGAATTGACACTATGACTCATGTTACAATCGAACAATTTCATATGGAAAGTAGGTTAATATACAAGTGTTTATAAATGTTTCTAGCATCAAGGGTGGCTATGAAATGTCAAATAAATTTGCCGCTCATTACAAATGTGGATTTCAATTTCTCAACTGACATTTTCAGTTAACCTCAAACCTCAAACCTCAGAGCAAAGTAAATTTAGAGAAATAAACGGATCTAATTGTGGTTTAAAACCTGAAAATCAAAACTTGGACACAAAACTGTAACTAAAACGCCATGGACGTAAGTAACATTATAAATAATTTTCAAGACAATTATATTCACTATGAAAACAAAGCGGCAAAATAGTGCACGGCAGGAATTCCAGAGCTACTCTTGATGTTAGAAACATTTATAAACACCTTGTATAAGGCATGCTCCTAATCATAGTACTTCTTCGCACTAATATGTGTTCTAAGATGTTCATGTTAACGAAAATTTACAGAATTACATACCGATCCGATCCACGATGAGATATCGCAATGAGATTTTTGTGTTGCGATAAAATAATAATAGTAATAAGAAAAGTTCAAAGCATAACATTTTATACTGAAGATATTAATTTTCTCCAGTTTCCACTAAGAAGTTTTTCCCTTTTATTGCGATGTTTGCTTCAAGAGACAAAAATCTCATCATGAATCGCGACTGTAATAAAAAGATTATTAGATATCAAAACATATGGAAATCAAAAACTCAATGTTGAATTGACAAACAGAAGAACCGAAAAATAAAAGAAACGCAAAGTTCAAAGAATTCAAGAGTCTGAACAAACAACACTTCTAAAACGCAACAATTTAGGAACTTATAAATTTGAAACTGGAAATCTTTTATTAAAATATCAAAGTCTAAAAATTTGAAAATCCTCAAAAGAAGAGTCTATTTGGGTTACAATATATTTGACATTATGGCTGACCATGCCTGTAAGCTATTCTTCACAATAATCCAAAATGATCTTCAGCGATTTTAGTGGTAAATCTGTTAATTGATGTCTAATGTACTTTGAGGTTATTATTTCCTAATTTATTTACTAAATCTTTGCCTGATGATATCCTTTCGAGTCTCGAGACCTTAGAGCGCCGTTCCTTAACACTTGGTGCGATCTTTTGCCAATTTTTTTACCATAGCCCAGGTGTGTATGTACTTCATCCCTTCAGAATTTGAGCAACACCAAGATTTTTTGGTCTTTTTCCGTAACACCTCCATCTTCCACACTTTTTTCACTACTCTGTCTCCTGGTGACATCCTGAGCGACCGAACCAACGGAGTTGATTGCTTTCCATCATTTTCATAATGAACTGGACACCCTCACATTTATAGACCTTGCTATCTCTGTTGCGAAAAACCATCTTCTCATTGCGTTTATGCATTTATGCTCTCTGCTGTTTAGCTCACATTCAATGGATCCACTTTGTTCTAACTTGTCTTCTAGCTATTTGAAGTTTTCGACTTGCTTTACTTTGTGGTTCAGACCGCCCTTGCCTTCCGCAAAGTTTTCTTTTCTTCCCGCGCTAATTTGTTCATTAGTGTAATCAATAGGAAAGGACTGAGGCCGCCTCCTTGTCCTACAACTTTCGTGGTTGCGAATTCTTATGTTTCCTGTCTTTGCATAGTTTCTGCAATTGCTATTGATCGAATCGCCTCTACCATAGCCACTCTTTTATTCCGTAATACCATCAACCGGTTTTCTTCATGGACTCTAAAGAAATCATTTTGCATGTCAAAGAAGCTCCATGTAGGCCTGTGTATGCGTCTTCCAGCACAGAACGCATGCTGGCTGTCGTTTTCCATTCTAATTTTGTCCGTTGTTTGTCATACGTGGTTACCATAAATTTTTTTTTTAATGTTATCTTGAATTTTTTAAGTTTCTAGGTATCTCCTCTTCAGCCCATTTTTACTCCAACATCTCTATAACAACTCAACTGGCTTTTTTAACATCTTCAATATCTGTCATCATATGTTGTCCTCACTTTGATTCTTTTTCCGCTCCCTATTCTTCTACTTATGGTCCTTCTAGGACTCCTTCGTGGTTAACTTGCCATCCTTAATCTCTAATATTTGAAATCGTTTTTTCGTCTTTTTTGGTTTATCAGCATTTTAAAGAATCACTTTTGGTTTGAACTGTAGAGTTATTGTTCTCATCTTTGTTTGGTTTGTGATTGCTATTGATTGATATACAGGGGTGTCCCAAGGGAGGGTGCCGACAGCAATACACATGGTAAATTTTAAAACAAAAATTAACTAAGATTAATAGTATTCAAGAACTGATAAAAAGTTAATATAACCAATCCCGAAAGCTTATTCGAGAAGTGGAGTAAAAGGCCATCCCAATTTCCTAGGCAATGAGAGTCTAATTTTCATCTGACCAATGAATGATAGTATCTGTCCATAGTTACCAATTTTCAAATTCTGTTCAGCTTTAGGATTGGCTACAGTTTTTTTGTCATATCTCGGTTATTTTTTGAGTTAAAAAATTATAGTTTCGAAATTTTGGTTCAGAATTGTTGCTTCCATAAGCCCTTTTTCTCTGGCGCGAGTTCTGGGACACCCTGTATTTTTGTGTATATTTTTTTGAGGTTCCTGTATTTTTTTATGCCAAAAAAATAAATATATACAAGGCGTTTATAAATGTTTCTAGCATGAAGGGTGGATTTGGAATTCCTGCCGTGGACTATTTTGCCCCTTTGTTTTCATAGTGAATATAACTATCTTCAAAATTATTTATAATCTAACTTACATTCATGATGTTTTAGTTACAGTTTTGTGTCCAAGTTTTTAATTTTCTGGTTTTAAACCACAACTAGAACAGTTTATTTCTCAAATTAACTTTGCTTCATGTTTGAGGTTAACTGAAAATGTCAGTTGAAAAATCGAAACCCACATTTGTAATGAGCGGCAAATTGCTTTGACATTTCGTAGCCACCCTTGATGCTAGAAACATTTATAAACACCTTGTATTATTATTGTTATTATTTCCCTTATAATCTTCATTCTGATAATGAACTTGCGAAAAATAATACTAAAATCTTTGGATTATAAATTGTTCAATGGCCGAATATTTAAAAAATATTTAAATTTAAAAAACAATGTTCCAAATTAACCTCTTACATGGAACGTATTGTTTCTGATAATTCGATTGTCGGTTTCGCTCCCGAGAACTACGAATAATCGAGGTTGTACTGTATTGATTAATTCAACTACGATCGTTTAAAACTACAAGGTGTTTATAAATGTTTCTAGCATCAAGAGTGGCTATGAAATGTCAAAGAAATTTGCTGCTTATTACAAATGCGGGTTTAGATTTTTCAACTGACATTTGTAGTTAACCTCAATTATGTAGCAAAGTAAGTTTTGAAAAAAAACTTGTTCTAATTGTGGTTTAAAACCTGAAAATTATACACTTAAACACGAAACCGTAACTTAAAAGTCGTTGACGCAAATGACATTATCAATAATTTTCTAGATAGTTATATTCACTATGAAAACAAAGCGGCAAAAAGTGCATGACAGGAATTCCAAAGCCTCCCTTGATGCTAGAAACATTTATAAACACCTTGTATTAGACGTTTTTTAAAGATTTTCCCTCATAAAGTAGACGTTTAGTGAACCGTTTTTATGACTTTTAAATGAATGCGCGTTGACTACGTCACAACTCCTCTCTACATATCAATTCGTCAGAAGACGAAAAGCAAAAATGATTTATTGATTATGCACATTATTCATTTGTTTAAAATGTGAAAATTTGCGTTAAATGTCAACGATTTTTTGTAAATCTGGGTTGTCATGGAATTGTGTAATTTAACACTACTCTCCCTGTACATGACTTAATTACTAAAAATGAGTACTGGCACAGTTGATTAAATATTTATTTAAACAGTAACTAGCTAACATTCTATGTTGAACTTATTTTAATAAGGTATGGACATTTTAAATTAAGAAGATAATATCTATATAACAACTTGAAACTTCCAATTCAAGCATTAAAGTTTCAAATTCCCTGAACTTTCGGAACTTTCGAAAAACTTAAAAGTAGTTGATCGTCGCTGTCATTTTTGATGTAATAGTAGACACCTAAAAACTCAATTGTTATTATCTGCGAATTTTAAGAACTTCTTTCATTCCCATAATCTTAAAATCATTTTAATGACATTTTACCTGCGGGTATGGAGAAAGAGTCCAGTTTTGAACAAACGGTTTCTTCACATTCACGTCCCACGTGTGCTTGTCCTTCCAGAACTAAAAAGGTCTACACCAGAAAAATGACACAACATTCTAAAAATAACAAATGAACTTACAAAATCATGGTTTTTCGCAAGTTGCTTCTTTTTTATACGCCCTGAATCTATGCTTAGAAATCCCATGCCACCACCATTCGAGATGGCTGAGCCAACTCCTGGCATTCCGTTCAAAGGCTGAAAGTTTAGATCTTGGTGGTATCGAGTAACCCAGTCTTAACAAAGAGAATCGAAATTATTGGAATTCAAAGTGACCAGAAGGTGCTTACCCAAAGTATTTACAAGTCCTGGTAATTCTTCTGAGTGTACTGATGTTAGTGTGCGTATCGCAGCGTCACGAATTTTTGATTCCGTTTTTGACGTTTTTGACTTTTTCGACTGTTTAGACACCTTACCGGACGTTACTCTTTTTTTCGACGTACTTGTTTTTTCTGCTTTGCTGGGATAAGGTTTATATGAGACATGTGCGCTTTTGTCCTCCTGAATTGTAGACAACAGATTTTGAGATTGATATGAATTCGTTTTAGAAATCATCTTTTGCACTAGAAAAAAACGTAAGCTTCAAGTAACTAAACTGCTTTCTTCATTACCAGTTTTATATTCCCGTTGGTTAGAAGCGACTACAACTTGTATCTGCCGTCTTCGAGGTTTACGTTCTCTTTGTGATCTTCTCACTGGCGATTCTAATGAGTGAAAAACAAAAAGTAACTGACTGATGATAAATTTTCATTCTGTTACTCACTTGGTTGTTTTTTTTCTGTCGCCTTTTTTGGTTTTGCCTTAGATATTTTTGATCTCTTAGGAGGCGAGGCTTCACATAAAAAAAACAAAATGAAAGAAAATATTTAAATACTAAAACTACTTACAATCCGACTTAGGCTGAACTTCAGATTGCCCTTTTTTTGCACCTGTCTTTCCTTTTTTAGGTACCGATGTCGGAACTTGAAAGCCTAGCAATAAATTAATTTGGATTTAAAGAATTTTTTGAATAAAACAACAGCAACTCACTATTTTGGGTCTCATTATTTGAAGTTTCTGGTCCTCTACTTGTCTCAGCAGCTTTTACCTTTTTTTTACGGTTTTCAAGGTTTTTTTCTGTAATTTGAAAAAACCACATAAGTAACATCGAACTGAAGCCAGGATAGTTTAATTTTACTTTAGAGCACTTATGGGATTAAGTATCACTTCTAAATGTTAGTAGATAAATTATAATACCCAATTCCGTTAAATGACTATTATTATCTCATACTATTATACATTGACTCGTGTTAGCTTCATGCTCCGTTTTTTTGTATACTACCAACCTTTATTGGTTATTCTTCGTTTGTTTGAACTGTCAACCTGTTCTTCAATTTGATCACTCATATTTGTACCTAAAGAATTTTCAGCATCAAAAATAATAAATTCGATACTACAATGATACTTGCCAAAACCACTACTAGTTTCTGCTCTATTGTCTAAACGAATACGTGAAGTTCTGTTGTCCTCTGCAATGCTCGGCGCTATTTCTTCCAAGTCCATTAAATTGTTCGTATCCGCCTCCATTGATAAACCTTCTTTCCTCTTGAACGAATTCTCAGCTTGCCTTTTGGTGCCCTCCAAATCTTTTGAATCAGAAAGTCATTGTTAAATAAAATTACAAATCAAAGTTTACTTACCATCTAAAGTTTTCTGCAATCGCTTCTTATTCCGGGCTGAAGCCACTTTCTTTATGGGAGTAGAAACACTTTTACTCAAATCTAAAGACATTAAATTGACCATTTGGATAAAGGTGGCCCGTTAACAACTCACCAGCAGTTCCTTGCTTTGCTGTTGAACTACGATTGGTTTTGGTTTTGGTTTTTGCATTGGCCGCTTTGTTCTGTTTCTTATTGCCTGTTTTTTTCTCAGGACTTGTCACAATTGGATCCTCGCATGGTTCATATGTACATTCCTGGATCTCATTTTCCTCGCGTTCAACCAAGTTTTCAACATTTTCTGAAGCAATTAGAAAATTAGAGAAATGAATAAAAATGCATTTCAGTCATTAAATAAGCTCTATTTTATAATTTATTGCTGTGTTGTCGATCATTACACAACAAATGATGTAAAAGTGCAATTTCTAACAAGACTCACCACTTGTCATGTAAATAACTGTTAGGTTTTGGTACTTTTGGTCTGTTCAGGGTGCAATGTCTAAAATTTTCGTTGTAATTTGTGACTGTTTGAGGTATTTAAATTAATTACGTAACATAAATACACAGCAAATTTTACGCCAAAATAGTCAAATGTCAGTTTCTAAGGTATCCATAATGCCAACCTTACCATCTTAAAAATGCCAAAGTAAATACACTGACGGCCAAAAGTAACTGGTACACCTTATTTGTCATTGTAGGCTTCAAAATTAAGCTATTTAACTACTAATAGGACGTCATCAAAACTACTTATGCTAAATAGACAATTATGTAACTAAAGATGCTAAACGTCAACTGTCAAAAACATCATCTATTTACATGGTTTTGAAATACTGGGTTGAACAAAGGTTACTAAAATTAACAGGTTTGCTACAAAGGTTTGAGCCAATAGAAGCAGGCCTCTCGAACTGGCGCGAATAAGTCATCGGAAAGCTTTTTTAAATTCCGATTCAATTTTTTTCATTGCTAATATTATTCAAAATAGCAATACTTAACACTCTGATGTTTCTACAAGAACTTTGTTAAACAACAATGGCGATCAACAATGTTTTTACACCGCAGAACAATCGACAGAACTTTCTTGTGACGTCATTTATGGTCGCAGGTCCCTAGCAACCAAAAGAGGGTGGAGTTTCAGTCTTAGTAACGAGCAAACCTGCTTAATTTAGAAACCTTGGGGTTGAATACTGTACGGTCGGTTTAGGTTGAAAGTGTCCACTTTGACAGTATTTTTTTTATTTAAGGTTGGCATCTTGATAAATTAATTTTAGAAATTTTAAGATGACATGGTTGGCATCATGTCCCCAGAATGTGACATTTGTCAATTTTGTCATAAAAATTGCTGTGCATCAAAGTTACGTAATTAAATAGTGCGAGTTCTTAAACATGTTCCAAGTGAAGTGAAAATTTCCTCAGATGCGATTGCTGTTTAAAAACGAAAACAAACAAATTTAATTTAATCGTCTTTTGTACCCCAAAACATTTGGAACCCAAACCAACTGTAAATAAGACACAACTTAAAACAACTGAAAACCTCAAATATACTAGAGCTCATTACTATCGGTCCACTTATTAAAAAGTAAAGTTGGCAGCAGCCCCTAGCAATTTTTGTCGGTAACAGTTGGCCGAAAACGCTAACCTGACCTGACCTTGAAGCAAATATGACATGCGTAGAAGCTAATCGTTCTATGCAAGTTTGCCAAAACTTGTTAAATCCTTATTTAAATCTCTCTTTTAGAGCTAACCCTTGATTAATTCTTAACTAATGTGATTACACCAAACTTTGACAACAAAAATCGTTATTCAATTTTCCTCTAAATTTCTCCCTAAAGAAAACCGGATTTACATCCAAGCATTTTAGAAAATTTACACAGGAGAGTGAACTGATAGCAATGAGCTGTATTTTATGTTTAAATACAACAATTGTACGATTTCTTCAATTTTAACGCAGAAATTGATGTTTTCAACGTCCGAAATCTCAAATTAAAATATTTAACCTTAAAATTTGACGGTGTAACATTGTTCACTATTTGAGCTAAGTAGCAAATTCGCTGCTATGGATTCAAGCTTTTTGTTTTCCAGAGCACACTGGTTGTTATATTTTTTATACAAACCCTGTAATATCAAGATTCAAACATTAAATACAAAAACTAAGTGTCAATGTGAACATTTGCAACCTGAAGCAACTGTACGGCTGTACAGGTGGTTTATGTTGCAAATCTCTACCCAAGGTCACAAGTTGTCAAATTTCCATCGTACTGTTGTATATGTTGTCGTGGCAATGTTATGTGAATTGAGTTTAGTTTTGGGGGAATCACAAAAGACGATCAGAGAAGTTTTGTCAATATAAATCAATATAGTTCTGAAACAACGGATATGAGGGAAACTTTACCTCACTTGAAACATCTTTCAGGGTTCGCATTAACAAATTATGTAACCTTGATACACAGCTATTTTTAAGTCAAAACTCTAAAATTCTGGTGAGTCGATGTCAACCTTGTCATCATTTCCGAAGTTAATGCATCAAAAATTCAACTTTAAATAAAGAAATAACTATCAAAGTAGACTGTTGCAACCTAAACCGACTTTAGCGTATTTTGAATAAAAAAAATTTAGTACAAAGTGTTTATAAATGTTTCTAGCATCAAGGGTGACTCTGGAATTCCTGCGATGCACTATTTCACCGCTTTGTGGTTATACTGAATATAACTATATTTGATTTCACTTGAAATCTCACTCACGTCAACGATGTTTCAGTTATGATTTTGTGTCCAAGTCTTTAATTTTCAGATTTCAAACCATAACTAGACCAATTTTTTTGTCAATATTAACTTGGTTTTATGATCGAGATTAACTGCAAATGTCAATTGAAAAATCTAAACCCACATTTATAATGAGCGGCAAATTTCTTTGACATTTCATAGCCACCCTTGATGCTAGAAACATTTATAAACACCTTGTACTGTAATTTAAACTTACGGTGTACTTGTCCTTTTTTTGAATTATTAATCTCACTTCGACACTCCTTTTGTTTTCTATCACTCTGCGTTGGGGGACAAGATATTTTGGTTTGAGCACACTGTACTTCACACCTACTCTCCAGTTCAGTGTTATCTGAATCACTGCTCGCCTCATCGTTTAAAATTAGGCAAAACTGATTTACAGTTTTTAGCAGTTTTTGCGTTTTTATTTGATCCAGAGTATAGCGACCTAAGAATTTTAAAATTACTGTTTTGATTTCATTATAAAACGCACCACTCACTTTTCCTGGGTTTCTTCGTGCCAAGCTTCTTGTCAGAATTTTCTTGATTCTGAGCATCTTCTCCCAGTTCTAGAAACAGAAAATTTTAATTTGAAAAGCTAACACTTACGGCATGCTCAGAACATACTTAAATGACGGTGATCTTGAGTTTTTGATGTCATACAGCGATAGCTGGAGCTTTTGTCCTTTTGATTGTCACAAGTCAACAAATGATCGAAGTCATCTCTGTTCGCTTTAAAAACAAGTCATAATGTCACCAAATAAGATTTATAACACGTCAGCTACAATTTTTTGACTAGGCTACAAGTCATATTTGAACAATTTGTTTAAACTGTCACTAGTGTCACTTTGATTTTTTACATTTCAAACGTCTTTGAGGTATTTTATTCGTTTAAAAAAATGTCATTTGCCAAGAGAAGCTAGCCAGAAATTTGGAATTTCTAGTTTTACCTATCTGAAGTAAAGTCAAAAAGTTTTGGTTGTCAATGGCACCATTTTTGTCGTTTGATTGACACAATATATACAGTATGTCCCCGGATTGAGTTCACAAGAGGAAAAAAACGTTATTTTTCATTTTACAAAAAAATGACAAAGTAATAATATTTTTTGCTTAATTTAAAATAAATAAATCTTTATTTAAAACTTTAATATTATTAAGCTGTGTTCTTAAAATCGAAAAAAACAAAAAATAACGAAGGACTTTTTTATTTTTAATTTTGCAAAAAATGTCTTAACTCAAACCAATTTCCACTATTTGATTAACTCATTACCTGTTTTAGCACATAGTTCAACTCTAACTAGTAATTCTTTAAAAGTGTTTCGAATTTTCTCAATTATTGTTAAGGATGCAATTGCAGTTCTTTTCCAATTTTTTAATACTTACACATTCTTACCGATTCTGTTTACTGATTGTTATTTTCATTGCTACGTAACAATGTTGTTAAGCTTGTAACTCATAACAACATTGCTAAGGTTAGGATGCGAAATTGCTATTCTGATCATGCAGTTTTAAAAGAAGTTGTTATTACCTCCAGCGGAAAGATATTGCTAACATTGTATTTTAATATTAGCCTCATCCCAGGGATTAAACCTTACCTGCGCAGGTGCATGGAGAAATCTGATATTTTTATTTGGATAGAGCAGGCTGTTTTAACCAGTTTTAACCTAACTTCTGACTTTTAATTATTTCATTATTATTCCCGGTTATTTATTACTATTTAATTATTGTGATGAGTGTCCGAAAAAGAAGGAGCAAAAGGACGACGAAAGAGCAGATGACGCTGATGGTAGACTTCATGATAAAACATCCTATTCTCAGCCATGGAAAATGCCACCCCTTACAAACGCAGGAATTGGAATTGGATATACAGCAATGGAAACATGTCAGTAATTAGAATTAGTAGACGGCTAAAATATCATAAAATAATGTGAAATTTGTCGTTCGTTCTATAATATCCTTTCTAGTTTTTGGCTGAATGGAAATCAAAAGTAAAAAAAAGGCCCGCATTGCAAAAGATTCGCTGATTAAAACAGGTGGTGGTGGGTATACGAACAATGCTCTGACAGATCTTGAAAATAAATTGATGGGTGCTTTAGGATGGGTATCTGTTGTCGGTTGTGATGATCTTCCGCCTGAAATTGATCCAGATGAAGTAAGTAACGATAACTCTACAACTACTAACGAAGACCGACCACCACAAAACCCCTCCTCCCAAGAAAATATTCAGATTTTAACTATTCCTGATCATCTGATTGAAGTAACTGTAATTGATGAAGAAAAAGAGCTATCTTCTAATGAAAAGGAGCTATCCCTTGAGAGAACACCACTAGATTCTGAGGCTGAAGTTTATCCAACCTCAAAAGTTATTAGCAATAAGGGCAAAAAAAAGCCTTCTCTGAAAACAAGGGTATTTCGCAAAAAGAAGGCTACAAATCTAAAGAAAAGTCACGGTAGTCAGCTCCAAGACTCTGCTGAACTATATGCCACAGGGAACAAAGCAATGGCCTCTGCTCTGACAGAGATGGCAGCTGCCATCAAAGAGATGGCTTATGGTTTTAGTCAATTAGCACAAGCTATAAATCTAGTTGGTGCTGCTTTCATTGAATCGAGTAAGCACTAAAAACAGAGATACTCTAGTTTTTTGTTTTTTTGTTTTTTTGTTTGCTTCTAGTCTCCTTTGTTGTATGTTAATAATTAAGGAAGATATATCGAAAGATTATTTATTTGCGTTTTTAAGACTGATAAATATAACATTATTTTGTTTTTTAATAAAAATTTATATTAATTATGATTATTAAGTAAATTTACAAGCCCCCTTCTAACTACGCGTCCTGCAGTAAGAATGTGGATGTTGTTGTCCTCTGGTTGATCAACATGGTCATCATCAGAATCACTAGAGTCATTGTCATTGTTCTCTTCGTCAATTTCAGGTACATTCATTTGTTTACATAGGTTATGTAACACTGCACACGAATAAATAATGCGCCCAGCTGGGGCATGACTGTAGTGCAAAACTCTGTGTTTTAATAAACATCTAAATCTAGCTTTCCATGCACCAAAGTTGCGTTCTATTATGTTCCGAGCGTGGGCATGCCTAGTATTGTATAAGCCTTCTGGACTGTTTGGAGCAGCACCAGCAATTGGTGTCATTAACCAAGGCTGCAACGGATAACCAGCATCTCCAATTAACCAAGTGTCTCTTTGGCCGGCATCATACCGTCTTTGAAGATGCTGGTGAATGGTTGACACCTCCCAACTAGCCGCATCATGGGTGGCTCCAGGGTATCTGGCATTTACATTCATAAACATCATGTTTGAATCACAAATTGCTTGGACATTTATGCTATGGTATCCTTTTCGATTTAAATAAGGTGCATTAATTCCATTGGGAGCAATAATAGAAACATGAGTACAGTCGATTGCCCCGATTGTAGGAAAGTCCAGATTTTGTACAAACCTTTGCTTGGCTTCGATAATTGCATTTGGAGTTGTAGGAAATTTTACATATCTGGGTAGAAGGTGCGTTATAAATAGTCTGCTTATTTTAGCCAAAATTCGGCTTACCGCTGGTTGGCTCATTGCTAAATTTATGTCTTCTCCTACACATGTCTGATAGCTTCCATGGCCGTAGAAATGTAGACATACGAACACTTGTAAAAAAAATGGTATTTTATTTCTTCTATCTTGTTCATTGTTCAATTCTTCCAGCTCATTTATAATTCTTCTGGACAATTCTTTGTTTAATCGGAAGAGCTTTATAAATTTACGGTCTGGTATCTCAAAGGGATTACTGTGGTCCCTTATACACCTATATTTCAATTTCAATTGTTCACTAAAGAAAAATCAAAAAGCAATAATTTGATTATTATATTTTAAATAACACTTACCGTTGATTAACGTTTTCAAACATGTTGTGGAAATTAACGAAAAAATTCCAACCAACAGGATCCATGTTTTATGAATAAAAATAACACAATCAAAGCAAGATACCCCGATTGTTACGCTTAACCAATGGTCAAAACGGTGTTGCTAAGATAGCAATTATCTTTTTCTTAAAATTGTTAACTGAATTGCTAATTTACAGAAACAGAATAGCAATTTGTAGCAAGATTATTAGCAGTAGCAACTGTCTTTAAGATAACAATAAATATCATTGCTAACTTTAATATAATACAAACAGAATCGGCCTGATTATTGGGTAAATTTTTCTTTAATCTTTAACGCACTATTTGACATTGTGAATCCACAGCCTGCTATTATTTAAATACGATTACAAAATTTAATAAATAAAAATAATGAAAAAATTAATTTTAAGAGTACAAACTAATAATTTTGAAATTTTAATTGCAGATTTATCTGTTTTGAAATAAGCAAAAAAATGTTATTCCTTTGTCATTTTTTTTGTAAAATGGAAAATAAACTTTTTTTCCCTCTTGTGAACTCAATTCGGGGACATACTGTATATTTTTATTTATTAAATTTTGTAATCGTATTTAAATAATAACAGGCTGTGGATTCACAATATCAAATAGTGCACTAAAGATTTACCCAATAATGCGTGAGTATTAAAAAATTGGATAAGAAATGCAGTTGCATCCTTAACAATAATTGAGAAAATTTCGAAACAGTCGTTATAAACTATCGAAAACTGCTCCCAACGTTCATGGATATTATACTATTCAGAATGGATAAGTGAAATCTATCAAACTCAAATTCAGATGGTTTACAACTCTGGGATGTTTTCTATTGTAGGCAAGTTAACTTTTACACAACGGGATAATTTTACTGCTGCTATATAGCCTTATACCTTTTGGGTTCCTTTATACAGAGTGTCTCAGAACTCATGACCCAGAGAGCAAAGGTGGGTGATGGTAAATTTCAAAACAAAAATTGTAGTATTATTCCTTAGATAAACCATGGAAATGGGTTTTACAATCAATGGTTAATTCGTAGAATAGATAAACTTGAGTATAACCATGGGTATTTCTTATTCGGTCGACCGGCGATGGGATATTGAGTTATTCCTGGTAAAAGTGGAAATTGTATGCGTGTTTACTTGTCATAATTAACATATTTCACTTCAAAAATTTTTGCAAAGTGCTTCAGACAAGTGGCAAGTTCAAAAAAGCTCTATAATTTTGCATCATAATTGGCGGCTAAAAAATAATGATTTGCATGAGAAATTTTTTATTTTTTTGCAACTTTTGTGTTTTCTGATATAAACTTATTCAAAAAACATAATAGAGAATGTATAAAGAAACCAAAAATAACAGCAAGTTAAAAAAATTAAATATACAAAAATTATTAGAAAAATTAAGATACAAATACTCAAAGATTTCGAGGAACTTTATCTAAAACAAATGAAGATAAACTCCAAATAGAGAATGTAAACGAATTTAAAAAAGATGGATGATCTAGTAAGTTTTGTACAAATGTGTAAAATATGTATGATTTGAAATTGCAAATTAGGAAAAAATGTAATCATATTTAAATTTAAAGAATAATAAAATAAATAAATTTAGTGAAGTGAAAGTTAGAAAACTTGTTGAATTCTAAATAATCTTGGATTGATAAATAATATCTAAAAAGTTCTAAAAAAGGAGGAAACTAAGAATATATTTATAGCCACAAACAGGTTAATATTATAAATAAACCTGAATAAAAGTATGTTAACAATATTTTTTCTATATTTTTTTACACTTTTTTAATTTCACATAACAAAAAAATTATACGTGATACGAAATTTTTGAGACAACGGTGTTGTTTAGTACTGAGATATCAAAACACCAACTTTCAAAAAAGGTACTCAAAATTAATTTCAATTTATCGAACAGTGTAATTAATTACATCCAATTGATTCACTGAAGCTACAAAACTCTGCTGTTACATATTAGGATCATGGTTCCAGTCGCATCACGTGAATACGATTAGTTGTAGTACGAATTCTATTTTGAATTAATCTCAACAAATTTCCAAATGTCTCGTTACTTAAACGGAATCTTCAAATTTCTTATCATTTTCGATAACTAGTTTTTCTTATAAATACATACGTAAAAATCAATCTACAAACCGTTTAGGGCCTCGTACTTATGAAAATTGTTCGACAATTTCCTCATCATCACCCGAATCAAATATTGGTACATCATTTATCAACATTTTGGGATTTTAATAATTACAAACCACAACGTAAACCGTCTTTGTCCCGTTCATTTGACAAACAAAATTAAATAAAACTTGGGGAATTTTGTTTCCAGTGTTACCAATTTCGCTTATCTCCGGTATAGCTAACTTAGACCGAAAAAGTACTTGTAAAATTGGTCACCATTTATACCAGGAATAACAGACGGGATAAAATTATTCCTAGGATAACTACCCCGAGCTTATACAGGATTTATACCTGATTTGTAAAAACGGCCCTAAGTTTAATAGTATTCGAGAAAGGATAAAAAATTAACAACCAATCCCGAAAGCTTATTCTAGAGGTGGAGTAAAATGCCATCCCAATTTCCTAGGCAACGAAAGTCTGACCAATGGACGATAGTATGTGTCCATAGTTACCGAATTTCAAATTCGGTTCAGCTTCCGGATTAGCTACCGTTTTTTTTTGTCTTAACTCGATTATTTTTTGAGCTAGAAATTTTTTGTTTTGAAATTTTGGTTCAGAATTGTTGCCTTTATAAGCCTTTTGTCTCTGGGTCACGAGTTCTGGGACACCCTGTATGCAGTATATTTCTAACTTGAGCAAAATCGTAGTGTTTAAGAAAACATATGTTCAAAAACTGTCCACGCACCCTTTGAATAATAGAATCACCCTGTACTTACCAATCTGAACGGGAAGGTCCCTTTTAGTTTGTTTGGGGTCTCTGTTTGTGAATTGACCACCTAGTGAAAAACATTAAAATTAATACGAAGATTTATGTTAACTTACTTTTTTTTCGTGACTTCTGGTGCTGTCTGAGCTCACTCTTTTTGTCTGTGCTCGATCTCGAAGATTCACACAGAGTTTTCCTTGGATTCGACAATCGGTTTTTTTCAATGTTGCTTGTAGATAATCTTGTCCAACTTTTAGACAATCGATGAACTGATTTTGGAATTTTACTTACTGGTGACGCTTTATAGGATAGACTTGCTTTCGATTTAGTAGTTGCAGTTTTACACATGCCCTTTTGCGATTTTGGGGGGTCTTTAAGTTTTTTCTTATTGACAAATACGCTTCTTTTCATTTTCAGTTTTTTTGATTTCGGGCGAAAAGTAGTATCATTCAATGTATCATCCTCACCGGAGGCACAAAAACTTAATGGTAGGTTGGTAATACCAACTGCTTGTGCTCCACTGGGTTCTGCTAGAAATCCACTTGGTGCGCGCCAAGGTGCGTGCGAATTCTGATTATTATCTATTTCAAGTATATTGATAGTTTTAGTAACAGAATTGTACATGTTATCTTTAATGTTACCGAGAGTGTCGGTTGTCGAGTCTGACTGCGGTGACTCGCTACGCCTTTCAAGTGAAAGACCAGTCTGAGTTTGTCCCTCTTTAATATTTTTTAATAACATAATGGGTTGTCTAGCAACCCGTCCATCTGACGAGACATTTTTTGATGTTTGAATAGTTTTATTACAAAAAATTCTATCCGCTTTTTGAGAAATTTTAAGTTTTTCGGCAACCTGTTCAATTCTACTAAGATTAGACTTTGTTCTATTCAGTTGAGATGTCTTTGATGCCGAATTTCTCGTGTTTTCTTTCACATCACATGCTGTTCTGTCAGTGGAAGAAACCGATACAATGCTTGCGTCTTTATCTGTTAACGGGACCACACTTTTTTCATTAGAGCTGTTTATAACAGATGGCATGTCAGCATCATCAGAGCTGAAGCGCTTATTCTTGTTCTGTATCATGGGTGTACTACTGACAAGCTTCTTTTGAGGACATGCCCGATCAATTATCGAAGGTCGTAACTTGGTTTTACTTTTATTACCAACAGCGAATAAAGGTTTTTTAGGTGATTTTACTGGGTTTTTCTTCATAATTTCAGCCTGAAAACATATTTTATGTAATACTGAATTCGTAGAAAATACACAATATAAAATTGATAATTAATAAAAAGCATGTTATGTAGCTCTATTACATCACTTTTTAGGTAATTAATTCACATTGCGTATTTTTGCTTTTGCATTACCTAACAAGTACTGTTATAATTTTTTTTTTATTATAACAACTTTAAAATAAAATTTAAAATTTTGATCAGCGAGGAGTGGTCAAATAGAATGAGAGAGAGTCGTCTTGTGAAAAGAGTGAAATACAGGTGTCCCATACCTCGTGATCCAAAGAAAAAAGACTTATGGAGGCAACAATTCTGAACTAACAATTCAAAACAAAAATTTTTAGCTCAAAAAATAATCGAGTTAAGACGAAAAAACGGTAGCCAATACCGAAGACGAACAGTATTTGAAAATCGGTAAATATGGACACATATTCATTGGTCAGATGAACAATACTCTCTCGTTGCCTAGGATATTTTACTACATCTCTGGAATAATCTGCCAGGATTGGTTGTTAATTTCTTATCCTTTCTCGAATACTATTAAACTGGATCAATTTTTGTTTTAAAATCCACCATCTGTATTGCTGTCGGCACCCTCCCTTGCTCTATGGGTCATGAGTTCTGGAACACCTGTATATGATTTTTTTTCTACTTAGCAACGCAAATAAATTAAAAAAAAAAGTTTAAAAAAATCAACAAGACAATTTTTTACAAGTTCGGTTGGAAACAAATAAAGTAATGACATTTGCCTAACAAAATTTGAATTTGAGTATTAATATCTCAAAACGTTTTTTTGCAAAATTTTTGTTACCATTTTTTTTTTCAAAATTAGGTATTAAAACTTTTGCCTTTCTTCTTGCTCATTTTCGTGATCATTCAACAGATATAAGATTGCCAACATGACCGAGAAAAAGTTACTGTTTAGCGTGCTATAGTCAAAATAATTGTCGTTATTGTGAAACTTCACTTTCTTACTGAAAGTATCATTTACCCATTTTCAAAACTCATATTCTCTGAAATAATTTATTGATAATCCAATTTGGTAAATTGAAAATTATCTTTACATCGTTACACTATTCTCTATCTATTGATGTAAATATTGCAGGTGGTCACGTAGACTCAAACTAAAACTACTGAAAGATGGTCACAGCAGATGACGTATTTTGCCCAGTTCTAACAATCTTTAAGTTTGGCAAACCTTTCGGAATGACTCCATACGGAAGTAAACGACATCACAGCTCACAAGAACTGACTGGTGTTAATATAATGGGCACTATAAGTACGTCAAAATACACTAAAATTTTCAATTACACTAAATTGTATACCGTTTTAGTGACATCAGCTGTAATGTTAACATCCTATGGATTTTTTCTAACATCAGAACAAGAATCAAACGTTTCCAAAGGATATCAACTTCATGCAATTGTGAACGGTGCTAGAGTATTTGGTAGTGCATTATCCCTCACGCTTATTTTGTTAAAACAAAACGATTTAATCAAATGTTTGCATAGACTTCAATCCTTCGACACTACCATTAAAACGCTAGGTTTTTCACCTTCATACAAGAAGCACAATATTCTCGGAGTATTAGCTTGTACTTTCATCTTATCATCTCAAATTTGTACAGCTTTCTTATATGGATTCATAAGGCAAACGATCCTTGGAGCGATATGCTATTTTTTGTCTCATGGTTATCAATACATTATTATTGGGATTGTAGTAATTTACCTTAATTATTTCTGTTTGGTTGCCAGTAATAAACTTAATGCAATCATACACATATCAAGCAATCTCACCAAACAAAACGAAACAAAAATGTTAGAAACGATGATAAAGCTATCAAAAATGTATGAGGATATCTATCACGCCACCTTACACATCAACAGTTTGGTATCGATTCCTATTTTAGTGCTAACAATTGGAGACCTTTTGGCAGGTATGACCACTTTATATTTGATTTATCACAACGAAGGCAATATTGTACATTATGTTTCGTTGGGATTGCATGTACTAGAAGTTGCATGCACTCTTTTGCCACCAATGAATATCCACAACAAGGTAGAAATGAAATGGTACCCATTCAATCATGTAATGGTATGATTTTAGCCTCAGAAAATCTCAAAAATTCTAGCTGAGTGTGGACAATCCTGTGACACAAAACTTACAAAAGCGGTATAAATTGGATAACATTGAATTAGGAAGTATAATTTACAATTATTGTTGCAGAGAAATACACTTCTATACCAGATTTTACAACAAGACATTAACTTGACAGTTTGCGGTTTATTTCCGATATCAATGTCTGCACTTTCTGAGGTAATGCACTAATTGAGTTGAAAGTTCAACTAATTCATTTTATGGTTTTTCAGCAAATTGGATTGTGTATATCTATTCTATTCTTTTTGAATCAAATAGTCATGTAAAACTAAACCATGGAGATATTAAAGACGGCAAGTTAAGTACTCGTAGTACAGTGTAGGTATAGTTGTACAATAAAATGTAGCAGAAAATAGAATAAAATTAAAATAATATTTAGGAGGCTTTTTTAACTAAAATATGAAAAAAACTAAGAGCGTCAATTATTGTTATAGTAGAGCTATGGAATATTGGCGACTGTTGATTCAGACAGTCTCTCATTATAACACAAATTTACGAAAATATTGAGATTTATAACAGGGATTACAAAAAACAGACATCGCGCAACAATTTAATACGCAAATAATGTAATTGTTTTCAAATTATTGTGTTATAGTCGTATGTGTCTTTATTCTTACTACTTTGTGGTGGTTTAATTGTGTCATTATTTGACAAAATTCTTGCAACACAGGTCTGCTTATTATTATTTTCGCATTAAAATGGGTAATTAATTGTCCATATACACTAAATCAACTTATGGTCACCTGTATATATTCGACAGAAAATAAATACTACATAGAAACTCTATCAGAGAATCAAACTATTACTTTTTATAGGATTTGACGCAATCAAATAAGCTCTGAGTAAAATAAAATGACATACTAGGCATCAAAAGATAATAAAAACACATTCAATTACCCTTATAATTTTGATTTTAACAACGCCACCGTCACTCTTATTTTCTTGAAATCACAAAATGCACTCCTTCTTCAAGAATTTAAAATCCTCCAGGCATTTACGTATTTTTTGTACACTCCCGTTGCGGTACAATGTAAAACTCCAACCAAGACCCCGATTTGAAGCTTTATCATTGTTCTGGTTTTATGGCCTATGTCTGTTTTTCTTATTCAGCATCATGTCATATGCTGCTGCATACATAATCATGGAACGCCACAATCAGACAACGACAAAATTCGCTGTTCAGTTAGTGAAAATTGGGGTGACATTAAACATTTTAATTGTAATATACAGAAGTAGAGAAAAATTTTCAAAATGCATGAATTTAATATTGTTTTATGAAGAACAAGTGGAGAAGCTAAAAATCAAGATGAACTATCGGTAAGACCAACTAACACACACATACAAGTTCACCCAAGGATATAGTAGGGGTTATGGTTTTAAACTGTTTACAGCCTCCTTATCGCAAACCCCCATCAACATTTAAAAAATCAAAGCCATAACCGCACTAGATTGTTGCGTGAACTGTAGAGCGTTTTTTATACAGTGGCCATAAGAATTTCCATGATAAGTTTTGTTCATCATATTAACTTTTTTTCGGATATATGTAGATTGAAACTTGAAATGTGTACAAATTTTTTTAACTTTATCCTGACAGATTCACAGATATACGGAGTATTAGGCACTCGCACATTCATTTTTTTTATTTTGAAATGAAATTTTGAAAGTAGAAAACATTTTCATCAAATTTTCAATGCTTACTTAAAGTATGGCAACAAAAATCTGAAAACAATTTTACATAATATTTTATTTCACTTATTATTATTAAAGTAGTGCTTTTGTAATAATGGAAAAAGACACTTACGGCGACTGTTAAAAAATATACTCTTAGATCGACCAAGTTGGTCTAATCTATCATAAAATCGTAAAAATTTGCTAGCTACCGCAACAAGAGAGATTGAAAAGTGAAGTGTTTATTTACGCAAATTTGCACTCTACAATAAGAACACCATTCCAAAACAGCCTAGGTGACTCGTTACAAATTTCAAAATACTACAAGCTGTCTGGTTGCGGTACCACTCAATTTTTTATGATTTTATGGTAGCTCAAACCAACTTGGTCGAACTATACTTGATTCATAGTTGATTTAATTTTCAGGGCTCTGAAAATGTTGCTGCTTTCTAAAAAAGTTATGATTTTAACAACATCATTGATAGGCAATTACAGCTGTTTAATGACGCAAAATAGAACCACATTTTGTGTTGTATCTTTCATAACTTACAACATAACGTACTTAATATCGTCGATTGTGTTAACTCAATTTTGCGGTTTAGTTCTAACAACACGACAACACTTGATGTATATAAATAATGGTCTTTTTCACGTCCCTAAACATTCCAATGCCCTTCACGAAATGAACAAATTAATGTCGTACCATTTTAAGATTTGCACCATGAGTCAAAAAATTAACCAAGCGTTTGCAGGACAACTACTTCTTATCATTGTGAGAACTTTTCTCGAGTTTTTCAATTCAGTACATTCCATCGTTAAAGAAAATTCACTATTACTAGCTTTGTACGACTTTTTCTGGAGCACTTGTGCCATTCTTGAATTTATCTTCATGTTATCTGTTTGCATGCGAACAATAGAAACGGTAACATTTCTATAACAATGTTTGAATAACTAATAATTAATTTATTTTAGTGCAACAGAACAAGTCGAATTCTAAATCTGTTACACAGTGAAAGTCGACAATTAAATCTTCTGGTATTTATAATTTCTCGTATTTCCTCTGAATAAAAAATGTCATTTCAGCGAAATCTCTTCCTTTTGCAAATTAAACACAAGCACATGACATTTTCTGCCAATGGGCTATTTTCTATTAACAATGAAATGTTCTTAAATGTAAGTAAGTTCGATGAAGTTCAAAAAAGTCTATAGATGTTCTTTCAGCTAATAGGCACCAGCATTACGTACGTGCTTATTATAATTCAGTTAGAAAAAGAGTAAACTTACACAGATGGCCCGTAATCTTTCTTCTGCGGATTCAAGGCACACTTCCGACCCATCAGACCTACAAACAAACACATTATTAGAATAGTTTGCATTGATGTGAAGCACCATGTTCAAGTCTTAAGACACTATTAACCAAATCACAAAACTTTGGTTCTGGATAACTATCAAAAGCACCACCGACACCAACTTACTCGTTTCCTTTCTTGTGAGCCATTTCAAACAAACTAAACTAACTGCTAACAACACTAACAACACTGCCCTTAACTTTTAAAACCGCTTTTTTCCGCTGGCCGTTGAGTCGGTTGCACATGTCAAATTTAAAAGTTGTTACCAACATGGAATGGCAAAAATCACTAGCGCGGTAGGTAGAGTGGGGCAAACTTCATAAATGTTTTATTAAATAATAATAATATTGAACTTATTCATTGAATATTTATTGTTTTATAGTAATTGATTGAATTACATGTACAATTAAGACAACATTAACAGATTTTTCCAACTTTTTTCACATGACAGCATAGGCAACCAACAATACTACTTTGTTCGGAATTCAAAGACCAGATTTAAATAATACCGTTTAATTTTAAGAAAAAATAGATATAAACAAAAATATCTAAATATACCACAAAAATGTACATAAAATTTAACTTGTAAATCAGTTATAAATTTAGTTCCTGCACATTATTGAAAACAACTTATTGCCAATACAGCCTACAGCTTAAATATGCTTTATTTCATTATTAAAGAATATGTCATATAATACTTAGTTATGATTCAACTTACAATTATAAAATATCTTACACAAAAAAACAAGAATGTTACAGCACGAGTCTTATTGCCTAAACTGAATTTAATCTTCCTCAACTGTTAAGACGTCCAACATCTTCTGAACTTGTTCCATAAGTTGAGCATTTTCAATTAAAATTTCACTCATCTCGTTATTTTCTCTCCGGTATTCATTTAGGCACAATTTCAACTTTTGGTTGTTAGAGTTTTTCATCTTTTTACTGGAATTATCGGTGGCATCTTGCTCTATCAGTTTCTGCACTTGCTCTAAATACTCTTCGTTCTTAATGAACATTTCCAGTTCAAATTTATTGACGTCGTTAGTATAACTGGAAACGTCCCTTTTACAAATCATCGTCTGTATGTACACAATTTGGGCAATTTTGTACCAATCGCCCAAGTTCTCGGCTAACTGTGCGTGCTGAGAACAAACCTCTTTTTGAAGAAGGGCCTTAATGCGGTTTATAGTATGCGTGATTTTAATCCGTTCCAAAATGTGGAACTGTTCGTCGTTGTAAGACAACGTTCGCGTAGCTCGATCTCTTACCAAATGTTGCCACGAATCTCTTAGTCTTTCTACTTCAGTTCGCGCCCTTTCGGAGGCTCTTGATTTCACTGGGCATTTTAAAGGACGACTCGAACTCGCCCATTCTGATATCAATTGGTTTTCAATCACTTGGCTTTGATTGAGTTGTATAATTTTTTTGGCAGTCTCAGTGACAAAACTTTCGCTTAGTTCTTTCAGCTCATCAACGTAATTAACATGAGGAACGTTGCTCATCTTTAGAGCAGTTAATCGTTGAAAAGATTCCAGAAACTGCGCGGTCTTTTTATGGATGGTGGTTTTCTCTAACACATGTTGGCAAATTTGATTTATCTCTTTCAGTTCTTTAATGATATACTGTGCTAAATTTTCTACACAATTGTTAAAATGTCGACAGGCCAAAGAATACTTGTCGATGCGTCTTTTACACAAATATCCTATACTACAGGCATTTTTGGCTTGAGCAGCATCACTTTCGACCGACGTCACACTGCTGAATTCGTTAAACTTAGGTAGATTTTGTTCAGGCATCACCATAACGTTATTGTTGTCTTTGCTAAATAGAAACAACGGTTCTTCTTCATTTGTTTCTGGATACCCGCCAGCTCGACTGTTTTCTTCGACGAAATCCGTAAACAAACAAGATTTCCATAGTAAAATCTGATTTTCCAAAGTAACTTCTGTTTGCTCATGTATATAATTCTGCAAATGATTGTAAACTTCGTCAGGATGGATATAGACCTTAATCAACAGCGCTTTGTTGACATGAAAGATATTAACGATTTTTCTCGACAACATATCCGTGACTTCGGTAAAGAATCTTTCAAAAGTCCATATTTTCTTAGTATCAGCTTCCAGTAGTCCCGCCAAAAGAGGTGTAATGATTTTCTTTAATCCAGGACTTAATTGGCAGCTTTCGGGTAGAGTCTTCCGCCACTCAATCTGTCCATCTTCGGTCACTTGAATGCCTGATATTACTCCACTAGCCTTTTTCGTCGTAATTAAATGCATCGTCTCTTTGTTTTTTCTGCCTCCATAGGGTCGAAATGGCAAGTTTCCAGTAGCTACGTGATACAGTGTTACTCCAATCGACCAAAGATCAATCGTTGCTCCAAATGATTTATTTACGTGTTTTCGTAAAACGGCACGTTCATAGAGATCAGGGTGTAAGTATTCTTCTGTTCCGTAAAGTGACTGAAAATGTTGACCCTCAGGCAATTCACGGGCAGCTCCAAAGTCGGTCAATTTGTACACTGTCCGACCATCATCACAGATATATTTCATTATATTACCTGAAAAAATAAAACTTTGTCACTTTTCTTGCGATATAACACTGATATGAGTAGTCTTCATTGTTTTAAAGACATGTAAAAATAAGTTAAACTCAAGTTTACTAGAAAAATTTTACTTAAACATTGCCGATGACCTCACTAAGTACTTAAACTCATCTTTTAAAATCGTAAATTATTTAATACAGATTCACCACCACAACTCACTTCAAAATTTTACAAAGTGAACAAGTGAATTTTATAGTGTGATTCACTTAACTTTATGACTCCGAAGAACTTTAAATGTCACCAGTAATACGTTAATCATATGTAACTTGATTGGAAAACATGATAAGTTACAAACAAAAATTCTTAATTTTACATTTTTTAGTTTTGCCTGGTGTAATTTTTATGTAGGTGATAAAAGTAACGTTTCATTCTGAAACTAAATGTAAAATTCGCAAATGGCGTAAACCAGCGAATGTTTAGGGTTTACTGTATACAAAGTGAGTGATGCTTTTATAAATAACTATTTTATATTTTTGAAAAGATAAATGTATATGTCTAAATAAAATGCATATCTTAAAATTAATTTCAGTTGTCAAAATTGCACCATTATTCAAGGACCGCATTCAACTTTTTTTCTTTAAATGCTTTTAACTTTTAGTGGAGGATTTTGATGAGTTACTTAATAAGCAATTCAAAACGATAAACTTTTAAATTTTTTTTGGTGGCGTTGACAAGTTATGATTTTTTTTCCGAAAATTCTTGAAGTTGCAGATTTAAAATTGATAGCAACATTGCCTTACGAGATATGAAGATAAAACTTGACACATTCAATAACTAAATTATGCTTTTTCTCTTGATTTGACCAGAAATTAATTTTATGCTTAAATGTAAAAAATAAAAGATTTTAATTTTCAGGATTCACAAATGGCCAAAACTTGATTTTTTTAATGGAACGTCTGGAAATTTTTGTGTAATGAATTCAGTTTTATATTCTCATCATTTTTTGTCTCAACTTCTACATGGTTAAAATAGGCGATTTCTGAGGTACGTATGTCAAAGTATTTATTAAGTACTTCCAACCACCAAATAAAACAAAAAATTGAATAACTCAAGCCTCAAGACATTAATAGAAATACTTTGCGAAATGTAAATATTAATTCATTTTTAAAAAAAAACATCGAGGATTTGACTTCATTTTGCCTAATATCCTTTAGTATTTTTATTAATAATATGTCATATGATCTAAAAATAATCAGATTTAGTTGTCATTGAAAAACAAAAGCAATAAAAACGTAAAGCTTAGCTTGAATTTCACACTCTATCCTCGTCAAAATTAATAGCAAAGTAGCGCTACTACCCTTATATGTTTACTAAAACTGATAGAAAATATGTAAAAAAAAACATTTGTAGAAAACTCCATTTGAATGCTTCTAATAACACTAAACCACCCCTAAACACTGAAAGTGACGTTATGCTATACCTTCAACTGTCGGCAAATGTCAAGCGTATCATTCAAACTAATAAGTCCTATGTTTCAATTGATGTTGTTTTTCCAAGACAGCTAAATCATAATTTTTTTAGATTATACAGCACTTGTGTCCACCCCCAAAATTGTCTTTAATTTTAAAGTTACAATTTTGAAAATTTGCATACACTCATAGTTGACAAAGCTTTAGAAGCTGACGCAAAAATTTTTATCACGGTATAATTGGCATCGCGACGCCTAAGAAGTATAATTTTTAGCGATATTTGAGTTTTTGCGGAAATATTCGCGAATTCAATTTTTTTTCAACATAACTGTGATGCAAATATCAGAGTTTTTATTTTAAATCTAATGCAAATTGAGTTTAAAATTTGCGAAAAAAACGTTGTTTTATCAAGTTAGTTTTCAAAATTATGGCAGTGCATCAGCAAACTACGTTTACACCAAATATTCACAAGTCACTTCATTTACTCTTATAAAGGTTAATTTTGATTAACACGGGCATTTTGCACTTTATGGACACCAGAAATCGTTAATTAACATCGACAAAGCGACAATTTCAACAAGTAAAACTTTTGTTACAATCTAAAGCGAGCCAAAGGATAGATGTCATTTGTGACACAGGATGCTGACAGATGGGTGTAAACGTAATTCCCAACTTTGACATAATGAAATTGAAACTAACTTGATAAAACCGCATTTTTTTTCTCAAATTTTGAAGACAATTTGCATTGAATCTAAAATAACAACTGAGATATTTTTAACACCTTTATATTGAAAAAAAATTAAATTAAGGATTGATATCACAAAATCCCAATCCCCAATTAACTAAAAATTACATTTTTGAGGCGTCGCGCCGCTAAAACTATCAGTGATAAAAAACAAATTTTTACGTCAGCTTCTAGAGCTTTGTCAACTATGAGCGTATGCAAATTTGCAAAATTTTATCTTTAAAATGAAAGACGATTTTATAGGTGGACACAAATGTTGCCGGACCCTGTATGGTACACCAGTTTCTCCAATACAATGAATAATTTAAAAAATCGCCAATTTTAACCATGTAGAGGTTAAGACAAAAAATTAAGAGAATATAAAACTGAATTAATTACACTAAAAATTTACAGAGGGTTCCATTTGAAAAAATCAAGTTCTGCTCATTTGTGAATTCCGAAAATTAAAATCTTCTATTTTTTACATTTAAGCATAAAATTAATTTCTGGTCAAATCAAGAGAAAAACCACAGTTTAGTTATTGAATCGGTCAAATTTTATCTAGATATCTCAAAAGGCAAAGAGATGCTAAGAATTCTTAAATCAGACACTGCAACTTCAAAAATTTTCGGAAAAAAATCATAACTTGTCAACGCTACGACCAAAAATTTAAAAGTTTATAGTTTTGAATAGATTATTAAATAACTCATTGTTGACTTAAAGTGGTAGCTTGCATTTAAAGATAAAAAGTTGAATGCGGCCCTGCAATAATGATGCACTTTTGACAACTGAAATTCATTTTAAGATATGCATTTTATTCTCATACATTCATCTTTTCAAAAATATAAAATAGTTATTTTAGAAGGACTACACGCAAACTTGACTCACCCTGTATATTTTCATTAAATTTGACTATGTATAAGGTTCTAAGTAGCGTTATCAGTGATATCTTTATAATTTATTAAATATTTATTTAAAAGAATGACGTATTTATCAATACGATTTTTTCTTTGAGTTTTAACTAACTCTTTTTTTATACTTGATAAAAATCGTAAACAAAAGTATCAAAAAATCATTTATTAGAATCTTAAAGTTCTCAGGTCACAAAACATCTATTAAGTTTTAATTAAATTCCTTAGATACCTTGTCAGTACAATGATACATAACAGATAACAGTTAAATGTAACTACTTAATTAAAAAAAAGGAGATTTCTCTTTCTTATTTCAGTGTTTTATAATATTGCCTTAATTTTGCATTTTATTTCAGGTCATCTCGACTCCTAATTTTTTTAACATTTTGAAATTTAATCTTACATATTTAGTTGAAACATGCAGACCTTAGATTTTCGAAACCAATATCTTTGTTATTTGTAAACAAATCTTTTAATTATTGAATACGTGAGGCTTAATTTCTCCTTAATTAAACTATTTCAACGTTAAAATTGCAATTTTAGCAACCCTATTAGAGAAAAAAATATTCAGAATTGTTTTAAAGTTTTTAAAATTACATCCGTTTAAGAATTTGCTTTTAAAAAGAGTTATTTTCTTAAAAAGAATTAGTAATTATACCTCTCAAATAACAAAAGAAAGCGTTGATTTTGGGTTCCCTTGTTGACCTTGAAATCAATCATAATCGAGATCATAATCAACTCGAACCTGCTGAAATGAAAAATGTCTAAAATGGCAGATTAAAACAAATGGCAGAGATGTCTAACATGTCCTTTATTTCATAGTCGGAAATAATTTTGCAGCTTTTGGAAATGTTAGCATTGTTTTTACTTTTTTTTGACAACTGAATTTGCTAGACGGTTGATTTTCAATGATAAACGCCTGTTATTGTCGTTTTTATTAAAATAATAAGACAAATAAAATTACCCTTTTTAAATCCAATCAATTACTACCTGCTCAGTTGTACCTACAGTATGTCCCCGGATTGAGTTCACAAGAGGAAAAAAAACGTTATTTTTCATTTTACAAAAAAATGACAAAGAAATAATATTTCTTGCTTAATTTAAAATAAATAAATCTTTAATTAAAACTTTAATATTATGAAGCTGTGTTCTTAAAATCGAAATAAACAAAAAATAACGAAGAACTTTTTTATTTTTAATTTTGCAAAAAATGTCAAAATAATAAAATTTGTTCCTTAACTCAAACCAATTTCCACTATTTGATTGACCCATTGCCTGTTTTAGCTCATAGTTCAATTCTAATAACTCGTAATTCTTTAAGACTGTTTCGAATTTTCTCAATTATTGTTAGGGATGCAATTGCATTTTTTTTCCAATTTTTTAATACTTACACATTATTGGGTAAATTTTTCTTTAATCTTTAACGCACTATTTGATATTGTGAAAAAAATAATGAAAAAATTAATTTTAAGAGTACAAACTAATAATTTTGAAATTTTAATTGCAGATTTATCTGTTTTGAAATAAGCAAAAAATGTTATTCCTTTGTCATTTTTTTGTAAAATGGAAAATAAACTTTTTTTCCCTCTTGTGAACTCAATCCGGGAACATACTGTATATTGATTTCAATAACAAAAATATTCGACTGAAAAGTCTTAGAAGGGCCACCTTGTATTTAAGAACTACTTTGCCCATAGCTGCAGTACTATAAAAACAACATTTTAATTAATGATTAAACTCTATGATGTTGGGAAAAATGGAAATTGACTTCATATGGAACGCAGCAATAATAAATAAGCGTAGGTACCTTATCGTTATCATTATCAAATTAAAATTAAATGCAACGCGAAAATGGTGCCCCCACACTTCAAGTAAAGACAGACTAGCGTATTCTAAAACAAGTCGCAGAATAGACTATATTTCCTTTTTTTTGGGTTATTGATTATGCAGAGAAATAAATTAATTCCTTTAGATTAAGCACAAAAAAAAAATTTTACTAGGTTGCTGCAGTTTGGGACCTGCCAACAATTTTTTTTTTAGATGTGAATAGGTAAAAATGTTAAATTATTAATTTTAGTATTGAATGACACTTTATTTAGGATTGTTTAACTTCCTCACATGAGGTAGAACAAGAACCGATTGCAGAATAGGTTCATTGCAAGCGAATAAGATCGAGTTTCTCTTGTATTATTTGGTTGTTACACTTGTAAATAATGTTAATTATATTGTTTAATTTTTAAATGTTTTTATGTTTATGTTTATGTAGTTGTGAAAATACACGTTAAAATCTTTTTACATTTTTTTTTCGAAAGTGGACACTTATTTTAAAACAAATAAAAATCCACAATCGGACACTTATTTTGGAAAATAGAGTATTTTATTTCAATTTTTTATTCAAAAGTCAAGTTGGCACAACCAAAATTTTTTAACCATACCAAAAACCGGTCATTCCTGGACGTTTTTTGTGCCAAAATGAAAAATCACTATGGTTAAATGGTTTAAATATAAAGTTTATTCAAAGATAATTTTTGAACAAAATAAGGTCGTTTTAATGCCGTAATATAGAAAGTAATATCTCAAAACTTTTAAACCGGTTGCATTCCATTTAGCCCGCAACTAAAGGCGAACCATCCAAATTTTAATTTTGTGATTAAACGGTACAACAGCAACGAATTTACTTACCAGGTTTTAAGTCTCGGTGAACCAAATTATTGTCTCTCAGATGCTTCATCCCTGCAGACAAGTCTTGCAATACTTTTAGAAATTCCCGCTCTGACAAGCCATAGGTATTCTCAGGATCGTCTAATATGTTAAACAAACTTCCTCCAGTACACAGTTCCATCACAATGACTTTACCCCGATTTTCTTGTTCTTCCTCAATCGCCAAGAGTTTAACAATGTTTTCATGTTTGACTTTCTGCAGCACTTCAAATTCACGCATTTGAACATCATGGGGCCTAAGATGGCTCATTTGATTGAATGTCTTCACTGCCACTGGTTCACCGTTGATTTTATTTACCCCTTGGTAAACTGCACCTGTCGCCCCTTTTCCTAAAACACTTGTCGTCGACCAGACGTAATTCTGGGATCCGCGTAAAAATGACATTGTTCGTGATATTAATTTCGGGAGCACTACAAACTAGTTTGTTTAAGATTACATTTTCAACACATTTTAATGTTGGGAGAATGGGGATTTCCCTTTACATATATAGCACATTATGTTATGTTGATAAGCGTTGTTGCCTGTCAAAGAACTGTCAAAATCATCTGGATTACGTGTTACCAATCTCTAAAAATAAAAAGTTCCTAAATAACTAGAATCAAACAAAGTAAGGAAACGTGAAAATAATGGGTAAGAAAAGGAAAGATATGGAGAGAATCGGCGTCTATGCGCATGTTTATGCATTTATGGTCTAAAGTCGGATGCCACAAATGACATTTCGTCCACTTGGTCGTTATCACATGTTTTTGTTTTGGTAATTTTGGTTTTATTTATTAATTACCTACCTACATAAAATGCATTGCATTTGCTGCGGTACTATGTCACGCAGGCCTGATATTTCGCTTTTTATGTAATATTTTGGATGTATTTAAATGATAATTTTTGTTATCATAGGTTATTTTTAGATTGCCAAAAGAGCCCGCCAAACGAACACTTTGGTTAAAATCATTAGGACTGGATCCTCATAAATTTGTGAACGCTTCATCGGCAGCTCGGGTTTGTTCATTACATTTTTCTGACTCTTTCAAGTATTTTGGACCAACAAGGCAATATCTGAAGCCTGATCAGTGACATGAGCCTGATGCAGTTCCCAGTATTAGAAATCCAAAAAGAAAGAAAGGGTAATAATTTCCTGCAATCATTTAAAAAAATTGGGCTGGCCATGACTTTTGATAAAAAGTTGGTAAACCTGTAAAGTCCGTTTTTTTATTAAAAAACCACCAACACCGCAATCTCCCACCACTTTACAACCGGCAACGTCGTCGATGGTGACTTTTTGGTGATAAAATCAAATAGGTTAGCTGCCTAATTGACAATGTGATTACACATAACGGCCTTTTAGGCTGTGCCAAGTCTTTTCACTATTAAATCCATTGATTTGCAATCCAACGGGCTGCAAAAGAAACGTTTTTCACGGAAACACTGCCTAATTTTCAGAAATGTCAAAAATTTGACAACTATTTTCTCACCAAAAATCTCCCTAGGCAACGTTGCCGGTTGTATAGTTTGTACGGTGAGAGATTGAATGACAGAAAAGTCACTAAATCTACGCGATAAAAAGTGTACCATACGCGCGATATTTAAAATAACAAAATAACCCCAGTTACTGACAACCCTGCAGTGACATGTTATAATATACCTAGACGGTGAAAAGCTAGTGGTGGGGGTAGAAATCCGTGTTCCTAGCATGGGCCATCTTGGAAATAGCATTTGTGTATGCAATGATATAAATCTGATACACCGGCGTATCAAATGTTGCCTATATTGCAAAATTTGTTTTACATTTTAAAAGGTAAAAAAAATGTTATTATAACTTTTCTAAGATGTTTATTCAACGATGGCATTAAAATAAGTTGACAAGCGTCGTTATTGATTAAATAATGAGTTAAATAATAATTTATTTGTAAGAAGTCAATGGTAGTCTGTTTTCTTTTCTTTGTTGTAGAATTCTCAGTGATTTTTGATAAACTAGTTCCATTTTATCGTAATCCAATGATAATGAGTGTAAATACTAATTGGTCTGTAGTTTTTATAATGTATAATGTATAATTTTAATGTATAAAAATAATTTAAAATTGTAGAAGTGATCAATTTTGAAAATTTTTAAAATGGTTAAATAAAACCTAGTTATTAATTAAAGCTCTTGTTAATTGATAATTTTGATCGTTGGGTATACAACTTTAGTCATAATTTATCAAATTTTGCATGTTTCTTTAGACTTTTTTCGGTGGTTTATTTAAACTTAGAGTAAAACATTACACTCGAAAATTGCGGGTTGCCTAAATTTGAATCCACTATTTCCAATATGACTGGTGAGTAGGAACATCATGGCGGGCACTTTGCACCATCTAGGTTATTTAGTTAAAGTCAATGCAACCCTGTCAACCCATTTCGCGTAGGAATTTAGTGTTTTTAGTGTATTTTGTAGCATAATTTGCTACCAACTGTCGAAATCTCCCAATCTCTCACCGGATAAACTATAATACAGGGAAAGATTGCGGTGTTGGTGGTTTTTTAATAAAAAAACGCTCTTTATAAATCCCACTGGATTTAAACATGTTTGACGTTTTCAGTTGTTTTACTTAAGTTGTGGCCTATTTACAGTTGCTTTAGGTTGCAAATGTCCATCCAAGGACACAAATTTTAAAATTTTCATCGCGTAATTTGTTCCTGTTGCAAATGTTGCAATGACAGTGTTGTTTTGGGGTATAGTTCGTACAGTGAGAGTTTGAATGACAGAAAAGTCACTAAATCTACGCAATAAAAAGTGTTCCATACGCGCGAAATTTAAAATAACAAAGTAACCCCAGTTACTGACAACCCTGTCAACCCATTTTGCGTAGGAATTTAGTGTTTTTAGTGTATTTTGTAGCATAATTTGCTGCCAACCTATATGTCAACTGTCGAAATATCCCAATCTCTCACCGGATATGCTATACAAAAGATGATCGTGTAAGTTCTGTCATTGTAATGCGTCGCAATTAAATTTGTTTGGTACCATTTTTAAACAGCAATCACATCTGAGGAAAATTTCACCTCACTTGGAACATGTTTAAGGACTCGCACTAATTTATTACGTAACTTTGATGCACAGCAAATATTATGTCAAAATTGACAAATGTCACATTCTGGGGAGAATTATAATGCCAACCAATTCATTAAGATTCCAACCTTAAATAAAAAAATTACCGTCAAAGTGAACACTTGCAACCTAAACCGACTGTACTTTCTTTTTAATAATGACATTGTTTATAACATTTTGAGGTAGAATGTGTTATTACCTCAAGTGTGTCAGTTGGCTTACTGAAGGACTCAGATCCAGTTTCTCTAAATTCTTTATTTTTGTTAGATTCCTTTAATGTATGTACAGTTACTTAAGATTCAAGTCATTTTTTATTGTTTAGGCTGGTTTCAAGCTCGATAGACACTTCTTAAGCGTGTATCTTACAACATTTTATACAGGCTGTTTTTGAAATGCATGTACAAAAAGTGTGTAGTAATTCCTTGTCACAAGTTGAGCCTATTAAAAATAAAAAAGTTTTAGTAAAAGTATTTTTGTTTTGGAGATAAAACTGCAAACTTTCTTCTAGGTCGTTTGCTAACGGGACAACCTCATCAAGCGAACATGCTATTGTAGTAGTTAAAAACATTAAAGTCGATGGTATTGAAAAAGAGGTAAAAAAAGTTCCATCATCACAGGCCCCTTCTTTTACTTCACAAGAGGAGCCAAGGACTTGTGAAACAGAAAAAGTAGTTGCATCTGTTACATTAGAAGATGTTGGAATTTTGCAAAGAGATCACTGTTATTGTGGAAATCTTCCACAATCTTCAGAAAAATGTATCCAAACATCTACAAATCTTTCACAAGCTCCAGAAAACTGCGGCCAAGGATCTACAAATCTGCCTCAAACTGCAGATCTATGCATCCAAGGACCTAGAAACGTACAAACTCCTCAGAAATGTCTCCAGATACCACCAAAAGGTAAAATATTAACCAAAAGGAGGATGCATTAAACACTTTTTTATAGTCCTTCAACCACCACGTTTTCCATTGGAGGTGACTGTTGACCATTTCAGCACACCTAGCCAAGCTCAACGTACTTTAGACTTTTTAAAAGAAGAAATTGTACTTTTACGGCACAAAGTGAGGATGTTGAAGCAGAGGGAAAAAAGGGCTTTGTGTAAAATTAAGACTTTAACTGTTTCTGTAGAAGAGCTAAAACAGCAACAAGAAGTCACAATCAAATTCCCACTCTTCGATCGCAAGAATATAAAATCCTAATGAATATCAATTTCAAATTTTTATACATCAAGAATCCATTCTACGGGTGATGTGACTTAAGTGAGTTTCTGGATGTTATTTACTTAGTTTTACTAGAATTTATATTGAAACTATAGTCTCGAGCAAAAAATTTTGGTCCTTTGATTTTTGACATGTTATCTTTACAAGGTTTGTCGTGTGGATTTTGAATTTTTGCTATCGACTCGTTTTAATTTAAGCTAAATACCTACAAAAATGTTTGACAATGAGGTCGATTTCAAGTGTGACTTGCTTTACTGCAAATCCCATTTGAAACATAGCAACGCCAATCACATTGCTCATACCTTGGCAACGGTTGCAAATTTGCGTTAACGCAGTGACTTGAAATCGACCCGATAATCTCCGTTTTATTTTTTTTAGGAAAATGGATAGTAAAGGCAACAGTGAATTTTAAAAGTTGCTTCTTTATCCAGCCATAAATCCGTGAGTGGATGGTCAGCCTGCTTTACACGTGTCTGAAATTTTTGACTAGGAGTATAAAATTTATTTTTTAATTAAAAGTAAATAAAAAAAATGCAAATAAGTACGCTCTTACACAAGGTGTTTAAATGTTTCTAGCTTCACGGGGGGCTTTGAAATTCCTGTCATGCGTTATTTTGCCGCTTTGTTTTCATAGTGAATATAACTATGTTCACAATTATTTCAAATGTCGCTTACGTCTACGACTTTTCAATTACGGTTTTGTGTCAAAATTTTAGATTTTCGGGCTTTACACCACAACTTGAACAGTTTGTTTTCAAAACTAACTTTGTTCAATGATTGAGGTTAACTACAAATGTCAGTTGAAAAATCTAAACCCACATTAGTAACGAGCGATGCTAGAAACATTTATAAAAACCTTGTATTTAGTAGTTAAACAATTCAACTGATCGCTTCGTACATAATATCGCAGTTTTTTTAGGGATATTTATATGCAACTTTGCAAAATCCATGACGATACTAAATACAGCAGATATGGCAAATTCAATCTATTAGGATTTTTTAAATAAAGCTATTTTCTTGTAATTTACTTCGCGTTAGGAATATCTTTAGAAGTTAGGTATTATTCTAAGAGAAGGGGGGTTGCTTAGAATTGAATTTTTAATTCATTTTTACCAAATGAGGAGTTTTTAAACGAAAAAATTCCAATTTTTATTTTATCACATACATAAGTTCTTTTAAGCAGTAATACATTGTACAATAGGAAATGACGAACCAAAATGAGCCATGAATTTTTTAGTGCATACAATGATGTCCATGCTCTCTTACACAATTTTGAACCACTTTTAACTTTAAATTTTGAGTTAATTTTATGCGAATTAAAAAATAAACAAAATCATTTATTTAGCAGAAATGAACAGAATATCAATAAGTAACGATCAAATTTAAAGAGTTTAATGTTTAAAAGAAATCGAAATAAGAATTTTTAGTTGAAGTTGTGTAAGGAATGTCTTCTAAGCAACTTTTCTTAAAAATCGAGGATGTCCAACACCAAGGAAAAGTTCACTTTATTCAAAAACTCGTGGACAATCTATCATTTCCAAATTCTTTCTTCTAAAATTAAGGAAGATGAAAGCTTATTCATTTAAAGTACAAAGCACTGTATTATTTTTTTCGTCTAATCTGCAGGTATTTCAATTTTATTTTAATTTTTATCGTCAAGCGACAAACGCCTGTAACTTTATTTTGCGATTTTCAAAATATCAAATTTGGAAAATCTTCATTCGTTGGCCTTTTTAGACCACTAATTACGCCAAAACTGCCCTAAAATAAACAATTACTACTCAATGGCAGTATAGATAATACATATTAAAAGATTTCAACTCAACCATAGTAAAAACACAGTAAAAAATAATTAAATACTGCATCTAAACAACGCTGTCAATGGTATTTAAATGGACCGGCACGGTTTGTTGATCCTCCAGAGTGGGAGGCTGCATACTTTACAGGCGGTAGTGCCCGCACTCCATTGTAAAATTGTTCACTACTTGAGGTTAGTGCCAAATGTCTCCGAGTTCATCCTTTTGTTTTTCAGAGCACACTGGATGCTGGCCTTCTATTGTATGTATAAGTTGCAATTTGCAGCTTGAAATTGGAAGAAAAATTGGCGGCCTCTAGATGATAAAAAAATTAAAGAAGTTTAGACATATTTAGAAAATTTATTACATAAAACGTAATGCAGTTCACACAAAGGATTCCTCAATGTCCTCCGCAACATTCGCATCCACAGTAAGAACTAGTTCACGCATTTGTTCAATCAAGCGAACATTTTCTTCTATAATACTCTTCATATCCAATGTGTTTTGTTTATAATTAGTCAGAAGCTCTCGAAGTTTGTCCTTATTAAACCCAGCTTTACGAGTCGCAACAATCCCTTTCAAATTTTCATTATTTTGAGATTCAACTTCTTTCTCGAAGTTTTTCAGTTCATTTCCATACAAATGAGTCTGCCTCTTTAAATCGCTCAATTGTCTGAGCTGAGAAAAAAATGTGTCGACATACCAAGACTTTACGTCATTAACAAACTTATCGAAATCCGGCTCCATTTTGTCTGTTAAAATTTCCATGATCAGTCTAACACAACGACTGAATTTTATCTTCTGGTAGTCATGCAACTGTTTGTTTGTCGTAAAAGGGAATAATTGCTGTCTTATATCACTCATATCCATCAACTCTGTATCAACAATCCTGAGATACGAGTCGTGAGTTCCATTTAATTTCGGCGATTTCGTGGCAGCGGAGAGAGAATCAAATAATTTGGACGCTTGATCGGTGAAATTAGTCGTCACCATTTGGAACTGCTCGATGAAATTGCCTTCAGGTGATTTAGACAGGTGTTGGAGTTTGTTAAAAATTTTTACTTGACTCTTGACGCTCGAATATTTTTCTAGTAATATCTTGTAAACTTTATGCAGATCCTTTTGTTCTTCGTTGCAGTACACATTGAAATCTTTAATGAACGTATCAAAAAGCTTACAAACGGAGCATTGATACTCCATTAGAGTTTTGCACAGACTTAAATCTTTCGATGCAAGGTACGACAGTCGCGGCTCTTCTTCATGAGAAGCCGTTGTGAATTTTTGATGGAAATTTGATAGCACTTGGAAATTCAATTGAATGTTGCTGACGGGCTGCACGTGAGTGTCTCTCCTATCAAACAAGAAGACGTACTCTGAGTCGGTGGCCTCAAAATCGTCAAAGCAATTGACAATGAGAGTCTTTTTGTACAGAAAAACTTGGTCGTCTTCATTGACACTCGTTTGTTGCTGAAGGTCGTGTTTGAAGTCCTTAAATGCATCGTGTGGTTTGACGTACACTTTCAGTCTTTGCATTTTGTTGACATAAAACACATTAATTACTTTTCGTGAAAGTACCTCTAAAACGTGTTCATAATACTGCGTAAAAGTCCACTGCATTTTCGAGTCTTGCCTGAACAGACCGGCAATTATAGGTACGATCAATGTCTTCAATCCAAGACTCAAGCGACTGGTTTGTGGTAGTTCAGTATGATATTGTATTTTGTCATCCACTTGAAATGCAGAAATAACTTCTTTATTAAGGGCCAATTCCTTGTAGACCATTAACATTGCATGCCGATCTTGTACTCGAAATGGCAAAACACCAGTGGCGATTTGGTATAGAGTAACACCAATGGACCATAAATCATTGTCTGGTCCAAATTTTCGGGGAAAGCGGTCGTCTCCGAAAAAGCACACTTTGAAAATTTGGGGATTTAGGTAATGTTCGGTTCCGTGCAAAGAGAAGAAGTTTTGACCTTCCGGAAGTTCCCGGGCTGTACCAAAATCGGCGAGCTTGTATATGACTCGCCCATCATTGTGAATGTGGCGCATTATATTGTCTGGAACAAAAAATGAGTGTTTAAAAGTTTTGCCAACAGATGAGGATTTATTTTTTTTATTTATTTACTGGCCGCGGTGCTCTGTCATAGGAAAAGGTTCGCCAAACTTTACACCTCTGGTTTGCACTGGTTTGATTCGAAATGGTAAAAAGAAATGCAAAACAAATTTAAAGAGAATCATAAGAAAAATTAAAAACATACAGAATTTACAAGGTGATTTTGAAATAGAGGCGGAAAAAATCCATTACAGCTTACTGTAAATGAAGGAATTTGGCAGGTTTCGTTTTTTGAATTGCTGTTTCAGTTTTAAGAAAAAAATAAAAGAAATTGATTCCAATTTTAATGCTACGCCAATGATTACTAAGGTTACTATGCATAGGTACATTATTAACGAACAAAATGCTCTGCGTTGTTGTTAAGATTAGATTATTTTGTGCATATCAGTGGCGCCGAGTAAGGTCGGGATTTTGGAATTTTTACCTCTACCTTAAAATTAATAAAAATCACCGAAAACGTCTTCTCCGTATTTCCGTAAAGCCATGATTTTTTCCGCTTCTATTTCAAAATCACCCTGTATTCATAAAGTCCAAAGAACATATTGAGAATGTAAGGAAAATCTAGTAAAATTGTAGATACATAGAACATAAACAAAAACTTGAAAATGGCAAGAAAAATCGGAATAAATTTGAAAATCTAGACATACTGTAAAGTCAGAAAATCTAAAAAGTAAATATAAAATTAAGAAAAATCTAAAAAGAAAGTATAAAAAATCCAAAGAGTACCTAAATAAAGAAAATTTAGAGTATCAAGAGAAAATATGAAGAATCCAAAGCAGAATTAAAGAATCTAAAGCTAAAAGTAATCAAGGATCTACAAAATATAATAACTCTAAGAACTTCAGAAGATTTTTTTAAATGATTTGAATAAAGTATGTGCTTCTTAAATCAATTAAAAATTATCGAAAATAATCTAAAATATAACATCGAAGAACCTTAGAGAATTCATAAATACAAAGTTTAAGAATCACTAAATTATGAGAATTCAAGCCTCGCCTTATCAAAGATTTTAAAGAAAATGTTGAAAGAATACCAAAAGATTTTACATAATTGTAAATCGACGATCTGAGGACAATATAATATAAAGTTTTATAATGATATAAAAAGAATTGAAAAAAACAAGAGAATACAAAGAAAATTCAATAAGAATTTTAAGTCTTAAAAATTTTAACAAAACCCAGAATTTAATAAATACTCCCTCTGTTCGGAAATAAGTCTCCAAATTTAATTTTTTTTTTTGAAATAAAGTTTTGTTAAGGAAGATTTGAAAACAACTATCACTGACAGTTACATCCATATTTAATGTGACAGTGCGTGCAAATGTGGCAGTTGTTGCGTTTTTCCACCCGTAATAAATAATTCATTTGTTCGTCAATTGGACTGAAAAATTAAAATACCGGTTTGAAGAGAATATGGAAACTGCAAACGAAAATTTAAGGAATTTGTGTAGCGGTACTTTTTACAAGCAAACAAAAAGGTTATTCTAAAGTACATTTTAATCAAGAATGCTAAAAATTCAATTGTTGAATGATTTTCTATTGCAGTATGTGTTTATAATTGTTTATAAGCAATATAATTGGAAATTTTTGTATAATAATGAATTGTGACAGAAATACAAGGTGTTTATAAATGTTTCTAGCATCAAGGGTGGCTAAGAAATGTCAAAAAGAAATTTGCCGCTCATTATAAATGTGGGTTTAGATTTTTCAACTGACATTTGTAGTTAACCTCAATCATAGAGCAAAGTAAGTTTTGAGAAGAAAACTGTTCTTGTTGTGGTTTAAATCTTAAAAATCAAAAACTTGAACACAAAACTGTAACTGAAACGTCATGGACTTAAGTAACATTATAAATAATTTTCAAGATAGTTATAATCAGCCTGAAAACAAAGCGGTAAAATAGTGCACGGCAGGAATTCCAAAGTCACCCTTGATGCTAGAAACATTTATAAACACCTTGTACATATTTTTTTAAAAGTGGACATTTATTTTCGAACAGATAAAAAGTTCAAATTGGATATTTATTTTCAAACAGAGGGAGTATTAAAGAAAAAAGATAATGTAGAGAAAAGAGAATAGAACATTAACATAAATCGAGACTAACGACAATCTAAGAAAAATCAAAACATAAACAATTTCAGACAATCCAAGAAAATTTTTAAAATAATCGTAAAAAAATGTAAAGAGAATAAATTGGATTGAATACAAGAAGACTAGAATTTCCGAAGAGTCCAGAAACTCAAAACATTTCAAGAAAATCTAAACAATTTATAAGATTTTTAAAACATAGAAATAAGGACAATTGAAGCAAACCCAAAGTAAAACCAGGAGATCTATAGAAATTAAGAGGATTTACTATTCATCTAAAACTGTGGGTCGCGACCCCCGAGGCTTGATCGGCAGGTCGCCGACAAAAGAATAAAGTCAAGGTTCAACATGGTTCACTACAGTAAAACACAATTTTAGTGAGAAGGATGGGCTAATATTTTAATTATGTTACTAGTTTTGTCTTTCTATGGCCCAACAAGGGGGTCGCCAGAATTTTTAGCCTGGAAAGGGGGTCGTGTATTCAAAAAGTTTGAAAAACACTGATCTAAAACAAACTAGAAACTCTAATACAAAAGAAATTACAGAAAATTAGGCAGAATTTCAAGAGCATCATAAAAAAATAAAAAAAAATTAAGGAATGGACGACGCTACAGAAAACCTAGAAAATTAAAGAAAACCGGAAAAATCAATTTTAAGATATCAGTACAGGTATATTTTATTTTTAAGAGGCCCAATATTTTCTCATGTGTCTTAATCAACCTTAATCCATTTATAGATAAACCGGTTTGTATCGTATCATACTAGAGACATAAACACATCGCCCGAAAACAATGTAAACATTAAATTTATTTATAACTGAGAGTTTCAAGATTACAGTAATAATTGTAAGTTTCCCTAAATCTTAAACTTGAAAACCTCAAATTTTGGAATATTAAAAACAAAAGCTGAACAGATAATAGGTGATCAATAATTGAAATGAAAACTTATCCTCAATTACCTTAATTATTTCTTCAATCAAAGACATGACTTAAAACTTCAAAGCCAGATGAGAATTTTATCACATAATACAGGCTGTCCCAGAACTCGTGACCCAGAGAAAAAAGGCTTATAGAGGCAACAATTCTGAACCAAAATTTCAAAACAAAAATTTTCTAGCTCAAAAAATAATCGAGTTAAGACAAAAAAACGGTAGCCAATCCGGAAGCTGAACAGAATTTGAACATCGGTAACTATGGACACATACTGTCGTCCATTGGTCAGACTCTCGTTGCCTAGGAAATTGGGATGGCATTTTACTCCACTTCTAGAATAAGCTTTCAGGATTGGTTGTTAATTTTTTAATCCTTTCTTGAATACTATTAAACTTAATCAATTTTTGTTTTGAAATTTACCATCTGCATTGCTGCCGGCACCTCCCCTTGCTCTATGGGTCATGAGTTCTGGGACACCTGTATACCGTAAATGTTATAATATAATTTTCAAATTTTTTGCTTACTCAGTTAGAGAAATCGTTTACAATTTGAATAGCTAAAACACACATTAGAAGGTGCCAGCCAGAAACATATCTACGACTAGCTTTACAACTTTCGTCCTTGTCTGTTGCACGCATTCACTAGATACAATGTATACTTAGCTCTCTCGCCAGGATGGAGAGTTTTTGATTGGCTAATTTTAAAATTGACAAACAGATTGACAAAAATTGTGATGTTCACAGCAAAATGAGTAATCCAACGTACTGTAACACAACAAGTTCTTTAGCACCATAAAACCACCGACGTCGCATACTATAGACGACAGAAAGTGAGTTCAAACAGTGAGTTGAACAAATTAGTGCGACAATTGTAGAAACAGATTTTGTAATAAGCGAAGAATAGAAATGGTACAAATTAAGGGCTAACTAGTGAAATATAAATCGATGGAATATTACAACTGGCATGTTTCTGAACAAAGTCATCTGTGGAGGAATTGAGAAGCAAGGTATGAAAATCAACCACAGACTACAAAGTGCAAAGAAAGTGTATTATTATGCTTTTAGCAAATGATTTATAATACAACGGAAGTCACCAAACGTACGGAGAGAAAGAAAAGCATGGATTTTGACTAAGAGAGAAAAGAGCAAGATTCAAGTGAAAGAGATATCCTAGTTAATAAAAATCCAAGGTGTATCTAACTAAGTTGGATGAATGGAGAAACTTCAACTTTAAGGTATTAAAAAAATATAAATGGAAGCAGTAGAAAAATACATTAGAAATGGACAATTGGATTGTTGAGAACACCAAAAGAATATGAAGCTCAGAACTGGTTAACAAAATATGAACATTCCTGACGACAAGTAAGAAAAGAAAGAGGAACACGCAAGGAAACCTGTGGCGTTGTAACAAATAAGATTATGTTTAAGATTTGGACAGAGGCATAAAGGTTGACAATGAGCAGAAAGAAGTAAAAGAAGATCGTGGCAGTCCAAGAGAAGACTGCCTCTTTTCTTACACTGACGAGAACAAAATCAAATTGATGTAAATAGTTGCAAATACATCTGAAAAGACGCCTACTGCATTTTCTTCTTCAGAAGTCTGGGTCTAATGTAAAGTTTTCTATGTTCTTACAATTAGTCTAGGCTGTTTGAATTAGCTTTTCCATTTTGCCAGATTTCTGGTGTCAGACTAGAAAAGTGTTAGTCACACGTTGGTAATTCTGATTTTGTCATTAGTGTTTGACTTTCAGCCTAAAGAAAACTATGTTATGCACACTGAGAATTGTATCAATATCGTTTAATTATAGAGTCTTGAATTGGAGTATCCACTTGATGTAGAGGAGCTTTGGTCTATTAAGGAATAAAAGTTTCAACAATAAAAGACAGCAAAACAAAATCAAACTAGTGATGAAAGAACTTTGTCACAAAATTTAGCAACATACAAGAGAAATAACGTCTAGAACCTTTAAATTCACAAAACTTTGCATTCAAAGTTCTTTATTGACTTTAGCTATGACAATTTGGATTTGCCATTTGAAATTCGAGTAACGATCTACGTCATGATCTCTGATTGGTTCCATCCAGGCGAGAGAAACAATACTGCATAAGCGTATCAGCGATAGGAATAAATGTAATAGGTAGAGACGGAAATAAAAATTCTTGTTGCATATGTTTTGTGTAACGTATGGCCAAATTTCCATGGTGCCATTCTGGTGCCAGCCAACTAGAGATACATTTTATTTGATTAAGGTCAATATCAGTATTGCTAATCCAATATCTTTGTTATTAATGAACGTACCTTGTAGAAAGCAAAGTCTGTTACCATTTTTGTCGGTTTTTGTTTCTTATATCTAACGTATTACCACAATATAATTTTACCTGGTTTGACATCCCGATGTATAACATCATGCCTTTTCAGATACTCCAATCCGCCAGACAAATGTTCAAAAACCCGTAAAAATTCACAATCCAACAATCCAAAGGAATTTTCAGGTTGACTTAAAAAATTCATCAAGCTTCCTCCATTGCATAACTCCATAACCATAACTTCAATATTATTGTTTCGTTCAATTTCGATGGCATGCAGTTTTATAACATATTCATGATCCAAACTTTGCAGCATTTTAATTTCTTGAGAGAATGATTTTGTGGGAAATTTAAACACTTTCACAGCTACCTTGTCACCAGTCCTTTTATGAACACCACGATAAACTTTTCCAAAAGTGCCTTCGCCAAGACATTCATTTTTGCACTCAGTGTTCCAAATGTAGTTCTCGGATTCATTGAAAGCCATTTCCTAAAAAGAGAAAAATGTAGAACAATAGATTTTGCAGCTGATGTTTTTCTACAAACAAATGACGAATGCATGTTATCTTTACGATGTTTGAAGATAAAGGTTTAGAAAAGTGGGGTAATAAACGTCATCTTACTACATAAGATGTTGATGCACATTTTGCAAATACATAATATTCTATAATAAGTATCTTTCATTTGAACTAAGAAAGTTTTGGCCCAGTGCCCAGGCATTAGGAACATAAAAAATGCGAAAAACAAACAGAATTCCAAAAAATTGTGAATTTCATACAAGATAAAAATAGTATATTATGAAACGCGTTTCATAATAAACACTTTGCCGCACGCATGTAGTAAGTAAGTGCGGTAAAATGCATTATGAACAAGTATCATACGCTATTTTTTCTATTTCGCCTTATTTTAAACGAAAAAACTTGATTTCGAAATCTAGGGAATTTTAGGGTAGTTGGCATTCGCAAAATGTTGGGAAAAAAAATTCGAAGTAGCCAAATCCAATTTCAGTTAGTTTGACAGGTGTGACGTTTTGAGGTTATCGGAGCGCAAAGGAGCCAAGAGAGCGAAGATGTTGATCATGATCATGATGGCTCTCTTGCATGCAAAGAGTTTTTCTCCGATAAATTATTAAGCCAAGTACAACAAGAAATAATGGTGTATTGATCGATTTATCATGGTTTATCAAAACCAAAATCTAAATTGTCAAAGTTGACGGCAGGTTGACGGTTTGTCTGCTGCAAACCTAACAAAAATAAATGTTCCTGGAAATATCGGCACGGGATTGGTCCATTACGATACCGAAATACGTTCAAACGCGTATCGAAATATCTTCATTATGAACGCGAAATAGAAAAATATTGTTTGTCATTGCAACATTGCACATTTAGCAATTTTTGAGTGTTTGTGAAAATAATTCAACTGTTTAAAAAAAAACAGTTTTTATTTTAAAGAAAAAGCAACAAACCCACCAGACTTTTGTGGCAATCTGAAGCGAATTAAAGGATAGATGACATTTTGACACAAGAAGTTATACAGGTTGACATAGTTTGGTGTAAACGTAAAGTACTTTTTTTAAACACTTTATTTTACAGCCGGCAACGTTGCCTAGGTCTCCTCGCCTTGAACAACATTGCCAAAATCTCTATTAAAATCATTCTTTTGCAATAACTTTTTAATTAGTTATTGATTAGTACTCTCAACTTTGACAACATGTTAACATCAAAAATCGCTACATTTTATTTTCCTCTAATTTTTTTCCTAAAGAATTGAAAGCCTGATTTACACCCAAAAATTTTCGAAAATTTACACAGGAGAGTGGACGTACTGATAGCAATGAACTGCACTTTACCTAGTTGTACATTTTGAAATAAATTTGAGTTGGCGATTGTTTCCACACAAACTCGAAAATGGTCCAAAAATTACATTTGCTAGAAGTCGCGACGCCAAACGATCAGCGATAAACAAATTTTTGTCAGATTCTAGAGCTTTATCAACTATAAAATGTGTGCAAATCTTCAATTTTTTACCTTTAAAATTAAATATGATTTTAGGGGTGTTCCTAAAATGTAGAACTAATTTTTCGAAATAGTGGTGTAGGTATGTTTGGTGATTATGAAAAGTTTTTTTTTTGCATTTTGACGAATACGAAGGGGCAATGGCATTTATCACCAACGATTATGTTAAGCCATTAAATACCTGTGACCCTTGGTAATTAGAGTAGAGTTGCAGAATACTTATAACATACAGTATGTCCCCCGATTGAGTTCACAAGAGGGAAAAAAATGTTATTTTTCATTTTACAAAAAAAATGGCAAAGGAATAATATTTTTTGCTTAATTTAAAATAAATAAATCTTTAATTAAAACTTTAATATTATGAAGCTGTGTTCTTAAAATCGAAAAAAACAAAAAATAACGAAGAACTTTTTTATTTTTAATTTTGTAAAAAATGTCAAAGGAATGAAATTTGTTCCTTAACTCAAACCAATTTCCACTATTTGATTGACTTATTACCTGTTTTAGCACATAGTTCAATTCTAACTCGTAATTCTTTAAGACTGTTTCGAATTTTCTCAATTTCTGTTAAGGATGCAATTCCATTTTTTTCAAATTTTTTAATACTTACACATTATTGGGTAAATTTTTCTTTAATCTTTAACGCACTATTTGATATTGTGAATCCACAGCCTGCTATTATTTAGATACGATTACAAAATTTAATAAAAAAAAATAATGAAAAAATTAATTTTAAGAGTACAAACTAATAATTTTGAAATTTTAATTGCAGATTTATCTGTTTTGAAATAAGCAAAAAATGTTATTCCTTTGTCATTTTTTTGTAAAATGGAAAATAAACTTTTATTCCCTCTTGTGAACTCAATCCGGGGCATACTGTAGATAACTCACCGACATGCCCTCAAAGAATCTCATAATGGGGTAGAGAAATCCACTATCAGAAACTAACCAGGATTACTCACGGGAGAATAAACCAGAGTGTTTACGGAAAAACAACAAAAACAATTCGAATTATCTGAATCTGTCAGATGCGGGGTTTCACATTATTATATAAATAGAATTTGGAATGACAACACGTTTGTACCACAGAAAACCTGTAACAGACACCTAGAACAGACTGAAACGCTAAAGCGATCAGCTGTTGTAGGGAGATTGTAAATTCTTGTCTGTAAAGCTGGCGATTTGTGACGAAAATATTTTGTATACTCATATACCCGTCCAAATCTCAAATTTTTAAAATATTCAATAAATTAACTAAATATTTAAAAGTTTTTGCAACCATACTGCAACTGGTACTTCTAGTTATTTAATTCTGTGACCATGAAAAAAATAAGTCAGTCATGCGCACAAACATAAGCGATGTTGACACTCCTCCTTCCACTGTCGTAAGAGTAACCAAAACAAAACACACAGTGGCTAGCAAACTTTTTATATTTCCATCGCAAAAATTTAAATATTTCAATTATTCTACAAACCAATTGAAATACATTTTGAAATTATATCCAACTCATTGTAGTTATGTCACAAAATCCTTGAAAAATCAAAATTGCCTATTATTATTTATAAATCTTTATTACTTTGATTTCGATTTGACAATGTACTTAAGATAAGTTTTATTTGAGTTTCAATTTGAGATTATCGGTTTCACTTTCAAAGATTCAGCCAACTCCTTGCAAGTATCCAGTTGATCTTGGACATACCGCACCCCGCCAGCTTCATCAACCGATTCCATGTGTAATTTTTCAGGGTCTCCGGCAACCATAACGGGTTTATCGGGTTCCGCCTAAAAAAAAAAAAAAAATTATTTCTGATTAAAAAATCAGTTGCAAAAATATACCGGTTCCATATTCCTGAGATAAGATAACATATCACTCAATCTTCCTTGAAAATCTGGAGCAAAACAAGCTGGATCTATCGCGATAAAACATTGCCCCAAATTCGCTTGTTTGCTAAAATCGCCCCATTGTCGAATATGGGGACCATAGGCACTGCCTCCTAACATACCACAAAAGATCTCCACCAACATACCCAGACCATAGCCTTTGTAACCTGCATTTATTTCAGACCCTCCTAGTGGCATTAAGCGTCTGGAATCGTAACCCACATTGGCATCAGTTGTGACGTTGCCACTGGCATCCTGTGCCCAACCCTCAGGAATAGGCTCGTGCTTTCGTTTTTGAATTTCGATCTGCAGTGAAAACAATCCACTCAGTTTGATTCTTGTTAATTGTTACCTAAAAGAATGGTAAATCATTATTTTGTTTGAATACAGTACCTTCCCAACTGCGACGGCTGTAGTCGCCATATCCAACAGAAAACTGTCTTGCTTACCAGCTGGGGCCCCCAGAGACAAGGGATTTGTTCCTAAGGCTGCCTAAAACTCGAATTCACCTGATGCTCTGCACTTCATAATATATTTACTTGTTTGGCTCGAGTTGGTGCCATGAGTGGAGACGTATTTGTGAAACTCATTCCTAGAAGACCATGTTCTATTGCTTGGAGGCTGTAGATGCCTGCAATTCCATAGTGATTCGATTCTAAAACAAAGAAATTAGTCCACAAGATGGTTCCAAAAGTAAGTAAACAAAAAAAAACAATGAGCTTTAGGAAAATCAAAATTTGGTGAAGAAACAAAATAAATGTTTACCTTTGGTTACCACCATCCCAATTCCTACGTTTTTCGCTTTTTTGATGGCAATATCCATAGAATAAAGTCCAACGACAGCTCCTAGACCATTATTTCCATTCACCCACGCAGTAGCTGCAGATTCTTTAATGACAGTCGGGGTTCCTTTGGGATCACAAAGACCTCCTTGAACATCCTGTATATACATACCTAAAAGTCTTTATATTAAACAAATTATTTTGAAATTTCGGCTTACTTAGTCGGTTCATTCCATGACTGTAGTGTCCTCTATAATCCGCTGTAACTAAATTTTTTGCTAAAATGTCAGCGCTCTCCCTTGGGGTTCCCACAGCCACCATGCAATCGCTTATAAATCGATGAGCGTTCGATAAAGGCACAATAGGAGTGTCTACAAGCAAAAATTGCAACAATAAATGTTATATTATCAACATTATCATACCTATGTCTAAAATTTTGGTGGTCATTCTTCTTAGTGCGATGTTGAGCGTTTGAAGGTCTTGGATCATTTGATTGCGCATTGTAAATATTTTTCTGTTGCATGTTGGGAGAAATGCCATTGTATGATCTACGAATAAACACAAGTTTCGGCTTGAATGTAGGAAAATAAGAACAAAATAATCAATACTTTGGTAATTGTTATCTCTATTTTTATCAATAGGTAGTTAAATTTTATTGCACATCAATAACCTCCTTTCAAATTTAAAGCATCGTGTTTTTCTGCTTATCAAATAACGTCGACAGTTAAATAAACGAATCTTAATTATCACTACTTTTCAGGGTCGCCTTTATTGTACACTCTAAAAGTGTATTGTTTGTACAAAATTATTTTTAAATAATTCGATAAATTTACAATAAGTAAGTGGAAGTAACATTGGTAAAAATGATTGTCAAAAGATTTTTGAAAACATATTTTAAACGTCAAAAGCTAATAAGTATAACTAGTAGTATTATTTAAATTATATCATAATTTATTCAAATTATTAAATACATTTAAATAAATATCCGATATGTTAGCTACAACTGATTGTGTCTAGCTATTGACTTTGGCTTTTGGTGTAGAGAAAGAAGTGTTTCAAACTGCGATTTTCTGCACTATTCACTTTGAGCAGTTCACGCTCAGAAACCATAAAATGATACATTGGATATTCTACAATATTTGAGAAAGCCCACATTCGCAAATCTTTGATTTTGAATGTAAAATAAAGGCTCTGTTATTATTAAGCTTATTTTTTTTTTAAATTTTACATTTTTAAGGCAAACTCAATTTTTGTTTAATAATTAATTCTCTCGGTCACGAGTTCTGGGCCAGCCTGCATATCACCAAAAAGTAGAAAACGAAGTACAGGCTCTTTTTCCTGCAGAGAATTTTTTGGAGGCGCCAAATTTAATATGCGGTTCTGAGCGAGTCAAACAAGGTTGGTTTTTTTAAACTTATTGAGTTTTAATCATCGCTGTGCTATCGAAACGCGCGTCAGCATTTTTTTACGAAATTTGGTGTTTGGGAATAAATTGTATGTTTGATATTTTTTGTCAACACCAAGATTTGATCCAATAAATTTCTTTACATTTAAATCGTCGTCTAAGCGGCAACTACCGCAAACCCAATTTTTACAAAATCATACGGGAGCACAAAAAACTGTTTGTTTGGCAGTAAAAGTAATTTTTTTCCATGATTAATTGGTATCAAATCTTGGTTTAAGGTTAAATCTATTCAAAAATTCAAAAAATAATTTCCACCAAAAAATTTATCTAAGAAAAAGTAGAAACAAAATATTTTCACAACTGAGTTTGCGGATGTTGCCACTTAGACGACGAAATGTCACTTTTTTTAATTCCAAATGGTTTAAGCTTATAATTGTTGTCTAAAACAGCTTTTAGATTTTTGAGACAGTTTGAAGATACATTGAGAACTTGTTGTAATGTACACATGTGAGTTTTTGGTTTATTGCACATTTTTATATTCTCGTTGTTTCTCGCCTTTTTTCTACTCCAATCGGCGATACTGATCCAATCGTTTAAATTTTACAAATTTTATTTCAAATTTCACAAATTAAGTGTTCAACAACGTAACTTCGTTTTTTTTCTAACGGATATCTTGAGGAAGCTAAATAAAAATACAAAGTTAAATACAGGGTCCGGCAAGACTTGTGTTCACCTCTAAAACCGTCTTTAATTTTAAAGATAAAATTTTGAAAATTTGCATACGTTCATAGTTGACAAAGCTCTAGAAGCTGACACAAACATTTGTTTTTTATCACCGACGCCTAAGAAGTATAATTTTTAGCGATTTTTGAGTTTTTGAGGAAATATTCGCGAATTAAATTTATTTTGAACACAATTTTTGAAAAAACGCTGTTTTATCAAGTTACTTTTCAAAATTATGACGGCGCAGTAGCAAAGGACGTTTTCACCAAAATTTCACAAGTTACTTCATTCACCTGTATGAAGGTCAATTCTGATTAACTCGGACATGTTGCACTTTATGGCCACCAGAAATCGTTAATCAACATCGACAAAGCGACAATTTCACCAAGTAAAACTTTTGTTACAATCTAAAGCGAACCAAAGCATTTGTGACACAAGATGTTGACAGATGGGTGTAAACGTAGTTTCCAATTTTGACGTAATGAAAATGGAAACAAACTTGATAAAGCAGCATTTTTTCCTCAAATTTTGATTACAGTTTGAATTAAACCTAAAATGACAACTGAGATATTTTTAACACATTTATATTGAAAACAAAAATTAGGGAAGACTTCACAAACCCTCACAATAAGTGAAAAATTACATTTTTAAGGCGCCGCGACGCCAAAACTATCAGTGATAAAAAACAAATTTTTGCGTCAGCTTTTAGAGCTTTGTTAACTTTGAGCGTATGCAAATTTTCAAAATTTTGTCTTGAAAATTAAAAACGATTTTGAGGATGGGTGAGCACAAGTGTTGCCGGACCCTGCATAAAGCTAAAAATATAAAGTAGGTACATTTTAACAGTTGCTACAATAATAAATACTTTTTAATCATCATTTTTTCATAGTGACTTTTTAGAGACGACTATAAACCGTCGCGTCGGTTAAAGTCATTTTTTGTCAAAGATAGATAAATCTTATTTTTTTGCATATTTGTCGTCAAATTAAAATTGAAAAATTTGGGGGATAAAAATAAAATGTGTCTTATTTTTAAAATGGTGACATACAAAATTATCCAACACTTTCTCTTTTTGTTATCCTTTTTATAAAATCGAAAACTCATCAAAATGGGTTTGTAACTTAACAATTTAGGCCGACGACATGATCTACAGGAAGGGGAAAAAAAGGCACCCATGGGTGGAGTACTATGTCCGTTTCAGTTAAACTATCTCAGAAATCAAAAAAAAAATCTAAACCTAGTCCTTTTCACAACATAATTTTTTTTCAAAGGAAAAACTTGAGAATACCCTTTCAAATAAAATTTTACATTCTGCAGTCTCCGTAACTAAACAACTAATAATAAGAGTTTTACAATGAAAAATTTTCTACAAAACCAAGAAATGGTACTTTTAAAAGTTTAAGAAACTTGGTAAAAAACACTTTTTGTACTTTTTTTGATATAGAATATCATCCATTGTAAAAATGTGTTGACTATAGCGATTCACATTCGGTAGAAGTAACTAACGGATACTTTCGTGTCGCTACGTTGGATTTTTGAAATAACTAAGAATTAAACATTGGCATCACTGTCTGTCAAAAAAAATAGTCATTCAAATTTGACAATAAAACGAGATGGAATCAACTATTACAAGACCAGCAATTTCAAATGGTAGAAAACAGAATATTTTTCTGCGGAAATCGGAGGAAAGAAAGTCAGAAGTTTATGATTAAAATCAATTTCGCAATGCACACCAAACAACCGGAAAAACTTTGTTTCACACTGCGAAAAATTAATTAGGCAAGGCTGGTCAGCACCATGATATAAAGATTTCTAAGATATGATACTCAGGCAACCCGAACGCGTCCAGCTCGCGCAGTGACGTCACTCGGAGAGTAGCAGTTGGAAGAATTGCCATTGTACGGTGCTTAAAAGCAGGAATAAAAGTGTTATATTCTTGTTATTAAATAATATTATTAAAAACAATGTTTTACACAACATCGATTTAATTAAGGAACACTTTAAAATTCGTTTTCCATTTTAATGCTGAATGAAGGCAGTTAAAACAAGAAAAAGTTTATAGATTTACGGATCAGGACAGTCCAAATAATTGTCGCTTGTGAAAATTTTGTTGAAATGAGGTTCTAAACATTTCATTAAGCATACGAGCGTAGATATATCAGTTTAGAATAATGAAATCACTAAACAAGGGTGTGATTTTTTCAGATGTAGAAATAAAATATTTTGGTTTTGATGTAATTATGGTATTTTTTGCAACTCCTCAAAAACCATAATGCGAAAAAAAATTCAAATTACGTATTTTTAAAATTAAAATTGTCAACATAACATATCATACTCTTTTTAATCTGCAGAAATTGGTAAGCCATGCTATACTTCTTTACCCTCATTTCAAAGATAAAAAAAAACAATAAAGTAAGTTTGAAAAAAGTTTTATCAAGTTAGAAAAAAGAAATCAGAAGCTACAAAAACAAACTTAATTCAAAATTAATTAATAATTTTCACAAATTCCTTGTTCCTTTTAATTTTATTTTTTCTTTCTTTTAAAACTGAATTTAATTTATTAATTCTAAAATTTTTTCTAAAGTTATTGTTTTTCGCTTTTAAGTAAATCTACTTTTGCTGTCAAGTCATTTTCGAAGTCTGTGTTTACGCTATCGAAACAAAAAGTAAAGTTTATTTGATTATTTGACAACATGCAAAAACATGCAAACACAAAAATGATCTCTGAAAAAAAACTGATTTTCCTTATTAGGTGAAAGTGTAAATTTACCCGATAAATTTTGAAGTTGAAAGCACATTGTCAATAAACGTTGCCGTCGTGTTATTGTCGATCTTAAGTTCCCTATAAAAATTTGATTAAAGAAAACTGAAAAAACTATAAAGAATACAATCAAAGAAAAATTGTTTGATTAATTACTACTTTTCAGCAAGTAATGGCCTCATATTTTACATAAATAAAAAGAAATGAAAGTAATGTAGGAAAATTATTAGCGATGAGTTACCAACTTATTCCGTTTCAATTATGTTTTTCACAAATTTGGCTTGATCTCTTGAATTTGCACGCTTTTTCTTCCAGAGCTGTTGAAGGTTTGCGTGATTTTCTTTTAGGAAGAAATAAAGAAGAAACAGCTTCGTCTTTTAATTTTCTTCCCTTCTTTGGTAAATAATTTTACAGTTCGTATATCTATTAAGTTTCTCTCTGTACAGAACTGTTTTGAACATATTCTGGCATTTTCTAAATTAAAAAATCAAACCGACGAATCAAACACGAAATCACCCACAATTTTCTTGTCACACTGGTTTTGGAAAATCTAAAAAAAATGATATTCTTTTCAGCATAGTTTCCCTGATTGTCACTATTGCAACCAAATATAGAACAACGCATTTTAGTATTTATTCGCGACGTGAGAATTATAAGGTTCTAAGTGATTTTTTGTCAAAATTTAAATTGTATGTTTTGCGATTTTTTTAAACATGTTCTATCATGTATAAAAAAGAAGTGAGTTAATATTTTAACAAGCCAAAATGATTTTAATAAATCCTGTCATTTTGTAAATAAATGCTTAATAAATTAAAGAGATATCACTGATAACGTGAACACTGGATCAATTAAATGCTGTTAGTTAGATGTTAGTTAGATGTTAGTTAGAACCTCTCAGGTCGCGTATTATAATTATTATTATTATTTTATTAACGAATTAACTTAAAAATATAATACAGAAAATTTGAAAATCGTTAAAAGCTGGAAACAAGATAAATACAGATTCCAATAAGACAAACACGTGCCTTACATGTGAACTAACGACTCTCCGAGTGACGTCACTCCCCACTCCGTAGATGCGCAATATTATACCTTAGATTTCATTATACCATGGGTCAGCACTCATGGGAGACGCAGCTGTAGAGAATATTCCTTCAATCATTGTAATACTAACAGAGTCAAACCTTTAATGACAAACTAAAAACTGTCACTTTGATGACATCTGTTCTACAAGGCATTACACTAGAAAAATTATAACCTTAGGTACACTGCTCAAAAATAAAAGTTACTAAATTTAGTTACTTCAACCGAACCTGAATCATTTTAATACCAATGAAATTTCTAAAAAAAAGTTTATCCAAAAAAAATTGAACGTTTATAAAAAAAAAACCTTCTTAGTTAAAAAAGAACAAATTTTGTTTTGGTTTTCAATTTTGGGCTCAGGAAACAATTAACTGCAACGTGATAGGGTGCATGAGCGCCTTTCTTCATCAGCCTGTATAATGATTTATCATGGAATCAACTATTTTGTGGGCTTTGCAATTAATTTTTTATAAAATTTACGAAAACAAGTAACAAAACGTAAATTTTCTTCTAAAAAACACATCTAGGTATTAAAGCACTTTTTTTTGTTCAGTTTTGCGTAACAACTTGTAGAATCATGAAAATTTATAATAAACAGATAAAAAGGTAATTAAATTCAAAAGTCGTTACATTCCATTTTCCCCAATTTTCTTCCTAAAGAGTCGAAAGTCTAATTTACACCTCAGAAGTTTCAAAAATTTACACAGGATAGTGAACTAATTAAACTCTAGTTTATATGTATATGATTTCATTGGTGAGAATGGACGATAAAAATTATGCAGCAACTGTTAAAAAGTTTTTGATTTGAAGACGTTTTGGTATCAATGGAAATAATTTTTTTCTCCACAATTTATTATTTTTGTAAAACTTACTGGCCTTACTGGCTACTAGATTGTTTGAAACAGAGTTCAAGAGAAAATGCAAAAAATAAATTTTCAGTGATCCACCTTCTCATTTAAAGATAACTTTCCAACAATTGACGAGTATTTGTGTTAATAAAATCCATTGTGTTTCCCTGATAATTCTGAACAATTTCTTTCAAAGATTTCCAGTCATATTTTTTTGGTTCATAAGCAAACTAACAACTTTTCTAAAATATAATTGAGCTGCGCCACCATTAAAGTCATTTTACGACGTCACAACTCCTTATGCATATCAGTTGAAAAAACGATACCAAATGCTGTATGAGTGAGAGTGCGATAGAGAGAACTACATCACTCGCAGCTTATTGACACACTGGTCTGTGGCCAATCGTCGGCTTAGGAACTATGACATCACAAATCCGACTGTGAAGACGCGTTTTTAAATGTTCATTATTTAAACTTATTTTTGGCATAAGTCAAGCGCACCAAAATAGCAATAAATATTCATTTATAATATTTTTAAACTCAACAGATTCATTTTTCTTAATAAAAATAGTCCACAAACACCGAGCGAAGCCAAATCGACCATTTTTGGGCTAAAAATTTAATTCTATTCCTAATATAATAAATATAATAAAAATAATAATAAACTGCTCCAATGTACAAAATTATCGAGCAAAAAATACAAATTTTACAATTTTTTTATCTTAAAAATGTAAAAATTTTGTGTTAAAGCTTGTTCTTTTTGCAATTTTAACGTCATAGATATGAGATTTGTGGATTTTACTAATCTTGATCTGATGTTGATTTGTATCAAAAATAAAATATAAATTGTACTTTTTTCTTAAAAAGATACAATTTTTTTTTAAATTGTGGTAAATCCTCTGATTTTTCCAGTTTTAACTCTATAAATATAAAATTTGGAGCAGTCTTGATCTGATTGTTCTCTGGACAAAATTAGAGAGCCAAAAAAAAATCTGGAAATATTAATTTTTAAAAGAGAACGAATTTAATTTTTAATTGCTCCGAAAGTCTGTCATGTCTATACTTTTAACTCTATAGGTACCAAATTTTGGGAACTTATTATTCGTAACGTGTATATGAACTTTCCAAAGTACAAAATTGTGGAGCCAAAAATACGTTTTCCAAATTTTTTTTTCGAAGAATTTTGCATTTTTTCAATTTAACGCCATAGATATGAAATGTGGGGATTGTATTAGTGTTGATCTGGTGGTGCTCTGTGCCAAAGAACAAAGTTATAGAGCTTAAAATACAAATTTTACTATTTTTTTTCTTGGAAGGACGCAAAATTTAAAAAAAAAATGTGCTAAAGCCTCCCATTTTTGTAATTTTAAAGCCATGATATAAAATTTGGGGAATTTGCTAGTCTTGATCTGATTCTGCTCTGCGCTAAAGGGGAAAATTATAGAGCCAAAAATACAATTTTTTTTCCATTTACTGTGCAAGTCATTTTAAATTTTAGGAAATCATAATTTTGTTTTAATTTGCTTGAACGTCTGTCATTTTTGTAATTTTAACTTTAGAGATATGAAATTTTGGAAATTTTCTTTTCTTAACGTTTCTGTTCCAATGTACAAAATTATTAAATCAAATATACAAATTCTAGAAAAAAGAATTAGATTTTCAAAAAATGTGCGTTAAAACCTATCATGTTTGCAAATTTAATGCCATAGATATGAAATTTAAAGATTTTACTAGTTTTGATCTGATGGTGCTCTGTGTCAAAGGACAAAATTAAAAAAATAATTTTTTAATTGTTAGGAGAACATTTTTTTTATTTCTTATGAATGATCTTACTATTTCTAATGTGTCTATGAACTGTTCAAATGTACAAAATTATCTATCCTAAAGTACAGATTTTACCTATTATTTGAAGGATGCAACATTTAAACAAATTTCAATTAAATATAGTTAAATATGTTTTTTTCAGTAAAGTTGAGAGAAAAAACAAAATTTCGTACAAGTGACTTATTTATCTTAAAATGCGGTTGACTAAATGTACCTACCTATTAGTAATGTCGGGCAAAATTTTGACTGAAATACGAATACGTACCTACAATTTTCATCTAGAGTAAGTATATTCTTATTTGCTAATTCAGAATTCACTCGTGATTTGCATTTTGTTTTATTTCAAAATATATTTCATATTGTAAGCACGAAATTAAAACGATCAAAGGCGCTTTGGAATTTCAAATCATACTTTACCTACTTATCAGTTTTTATTTGATCGTGATATAGTAGGTACCTAAATTGATTGCTTTTATGTAATACAGAGACGAAATACTTTATCTTGGCAATATTTATACAAAGTTTATTTAGAAAGAAACAAACATTCCATATTTGAATTAAATCCACAAAAACTTTTACAGCATAAAATATTTTGAATTTCATGAATTGTTATTTCGACATCATCCTCTGATGAAAAGCGCTTGGTTTAAAATAACCTACGAATACAAACTATTTATTGGCCATACAATATCGAGCATCGCGGTTGAAAAGTTAAGGTCATTGATTAGCTTGAGATGATGAAACCACAATGCGATTATCATTTACAGACGTATGAAAATTACCAACTGCTGATACAGATAGATAATAAATTAAATATTTATTTTAGCTAATGTTTAGTTAATAGCGAAAGTAAGTTATGGATGTTATGACAAGAATTATGTAATTTAGTAATTAATTACCTTGCAAACTACGTTATAACGTAGGGAACCGACTAAAGAACTGACATCACAAACCATCTGTTGTCTCACCATACATGAAATTTTTGAAACACGCATTGGCCATTAAGTTGCTAGGTCGTGGTGCGAACAGTTCGCGAAGTAAAAGCATGACGCAAAATAGCGCAAGCGTCAATTGAATGATCGGAAACCGGCCATGACCTGTCTTTTCAGTTTTCCACAGGTTTTTCCATAACCTAAACTATTTTCCATTTTCACATAATTGCTATATTTTCAGTGATGGTTTCGGTGTTATGTATTCGTGTGTAGGCAACCATCAATTTCAATTTAATTGTTTTATTTATTCGGATGTCGCTTTCGGTGTGTATTCCGAATTTTTCCGATCTCGAGACACGTTGACTTTATTTTATTTTAGCAATGTTTGTTTAAAGCTCGCCATACGCCGTAGATCTTCTCGATGGTATTGTATTGGCGTCGATTTCATCAAGGAAATCTACAATGCAGGATGTGTCATTCCGGAAAACAACAAGCATGTAAGGGTCTAAACTAATAAATGTTTAGTAATGGAAAGCGAGGGAAACTGGGTGCATTTGCTTGTGTAATAAAAGAACGATCTGAATGTTTACAAATTGCAAATCAACAGGGCTCAATATAATGTAGATTATGTTGAGGATTACAAAGGTAGAAACTGAAATAAACATAAAATATGCTTCAAATTTATTTAGTTTTCTTATACCATATGAGCAAAAAAACTTTAGATAAAGGGTGGCTGTCACAAACTTTTGTTTTGGAAACGTATGTCGGCTTTTGTTGTCATACCCAATCATATGTGCTTGAATCTTTGATGTCTTCGGCTCTTTGAACTTCTTGTTCTGCCAGAACCATTGCTACGATGCACGCTCCCGATTTCTTCAAATAACTGCACACCAATCCATACCATAATAAAATAATCACCATCCAAAGATGCCATGTCGAGAACTGTCAAATTTTGACGGCTTAGTTTAGACAATCAACGACAAATTCATTTGTTTTTCATGGCCTCCTATTATCTAAAATTTTGTTGCTCATACGGTATTTGCTTATTTATGTTTGTTACTGAACAATTTTTACGCTTTTCAAAAACGTTTATTACAAACTTAAAAATAGAATGAAATAGATTCTAAAAAAAAAATATTTTTATTGCAATAATTTTTTATATCCACTTCTACGGCAGTAGAAAAAACGAGTTTCATTAGATATGTTACTAATGTAGGTAATATGTATTGTATTTGTAAAGGGAGGGTTATATTGTGAGTTTTTAAGACAGTAAATCTATTTTATTTGAACATTTCGATTCTAAGCTTTCAGTAGTCCGAACGACTAATGTGATTTTTATCTCCTTCATTCAGACAAAATTATGTATTTTCGCTAATCTAATTTTACATCTTGATCAAATTATACAGCACGATAGATACAAAATTTTTAACACTTCGCTAATTTTCGATTGTCAAGACCTCTATTACTATCGCGGAATCAAAATTTCGAACATCACTTTTTGACATGGCAATGTAAAGCAACCTTTATTGTCATTGTGACTGACATACAAAGTCAATTTCTGACACTTGCTGTACCGTTTATAAATTTTAAGGTTATAAAGACAAAGGACAGTTTACAATTTTTAAACATCAATCAGTTTGATGTTCGAAATTTTGATTCCGCGATAGTATAAGCCTACTATAATTAGATCAAAATGTGGAAATGTGATCTAGAATTTTTTGAGTTTTTTGAGTTTTGAGAAAAATGGTTCTATTTCGCGTTCATAATGAAGATATTTCGATACAAAGATGTTTTAGTATAACAGATTTGGGCATACAGTGTAAATAGAACATACGTTCAGTTCCAACATGTACAACGTACTTTTATAAAACTTCTCTTTCTTTCACATTGAAATTTTCATCGATGTTCAGTCTTTCCTTTTCTATAAGATCCAGCCAATAACGTTGGAGCACGTCAGTCGTGACTTATTTCTGTTTGACGCCAGAAATGTGACAGGACAGCGTCTTTCCGTTGCGTTTAAAGGTTACGTTCATTTGTTCCGTGGTTCATTTGCAAACCGGTTAACATAATATTTGATTGTTTTGTATTGTGTTGTGTTGTATTTGACTTTATTTAAAAACTATCTTAGTGTGTGTAGTGTGTAACGCTTAAGCGAGTAATTTCACGCTAAATTTTCATTAGTCTCTTATTTTAAAGGTTTCTCTTTCATTAAATTCAAACCACGCGCCAACTCTCTTGACCAATCAATTCTATAGATACTATAGAAAAGGATAGACTTATTTAGTTGTCAGTTTTCAATGTGTTAGAAAGGGACAAAACCAATGATGCTTTTCTGAGATTGTTCGATGATGTTGGCCCAGAGTTAAGGCCCTATCCCCGAATCTGTTATATTAAAACATCTTTGTTTCGATACGCGTTTGAGCGTATTTCGGTATCGTAATCGACCAATCCCGTGCCAATATTTCCAGGAACATTTATTTTTGTTAGGTTTGCAGCAGACAAACCGTCAACCTGCCGTCAACGTTGACAATTTAGATTTTGGTTTTGATAAACCATGATAAATCAATCAATATATCATTATTTCTTGTTGTACTTGGCTTAATAATTCATCGGAGAAAAACTCTTTAGATGCAAGAGAACCATCATGATCATGATCAACATCTTCGCTCTCTTGGCTCCCTTGCGCTCCGATAACCTCAAAACGTCACACCTGTCAAACTGCCAACAAATGCCAACTACCCTTAAATTCCCTAGATTTCGAAATCAAGTTTTTTCGTTTAAAATAAGGCGAAATAGAAAAAATAGCGTATGATACTTGTTCATAATGCATTTTGCCGCACTAACTACTTTATGAAAAACGTGCCTGCGCCAAGATGTTCATTATGAAACGCGTTTCATAATATACTATTTCTTTATCAAATGTTGCAAAAACGAATGAAATCGGTTAAAAACATGAAGTTACGAAAGTATAAATTAGTTAAAATTTGTAAACTGCCTCCAAATCCCAAACTTTTAATAACAGTATAAAACTCTGAAATAAAAACAAAGTATCAAGTATCAAGTTGTTAAGTTGCTAAGTTCATTTTTGAACAAAATGCGTTTTCAATTTTATAAAAAAAAAAGTATATCAGAAAGGTATAGCGTTGCATCCTTCTATGAGTTATAATTTCAGAAATAACAAACATTCTATTTTCATTTCTCAAACTTCCAAATCTCGCATTTAACGGCAAATATGTAAATAATAAAGAGTTTTTCGACCTAGGTTACAAAAATTGAAAATAAACTTAAGCCGACGATATCGCGCTTAATATTATACCTTTCTTAATTCACTTTCAAGTTTTTGATTTTTAATTTTAAGGCTATTTTTTGCAGAGATTGTTTGTAACCACCAAATAATGCAGCTTTGCGATTGGTCGTTTAATTTGTTTAACGCCTGTAATTCCTGCTGAATATTAAACAAAAACTGTCACATTTGTCAGATTGTCACCAAATGGTAGGAGCATTAGCAATAATAGTAGATTTTGTTATACGGCAAAAAAGTGGTACTTTTTGTCGAGCAATAGCAAGGCGAAGCGTAGCGTAGCCGAACGTATGTAAAATTGCGAGACAGCAAAGCCACTTTTCGGCCAAATAACAAATACTACTTCTTTCTCCAAACGTTACAAAAAGTACTTTTACTGCCTAGACAGCAAAAGTATTTCCATGTCAATGAGCGCTTTTCATTAATTATAACAAAATTGCCTCCATTACTGTCTAAATACGACTAAAAATAGTGACTTTGGAGAAAAACTTGATTTTGTTATTTTCAGTGCATTTAGTAGTTATTTCTTTATAACTTATGTTTTTTATGATTATATTTTGCAATTATTAAAACTGTTGTCAGTTGCTTGTGGGCCATCTGACATGTAAATTGGCATGTATCTATTAAAGGTATTTAACTTATTCCATTCAAATCCTGCTGATGTTTAAAATTGCTCCTTAGTGAATCAGTAAATTCACTGCGGGGAAAAATAACGTATAGAAGACTTAAATATAAATTAACACTCAGCAAACATGACATGAACGTCATTACAAATAAATAAATGCTTATTTTACATAATTTCTGAACAAGTTTAATTAATCTAGGGCGCATCTTTTGGTACAAGCATATCAATCCTTAAAAGTTCCATTATTTTCTTTTCAAAGCCTAAAATCTCTTCTTCACGCAGTTTTTATCTATAACTATGGTTCATATTTTTGCCACCAAGTGGTTTAGAAGACCTTGAGTACCGATCCGAAAAAGTGCCAATTTAAAAAAATATGGGCGTCTCTAGACTTCCGTAACTTTTACTCGACAGGAGAAATTGTCAAGGGAAAGACAATTTGACGTCAATTTAAATAACTAAAAAGTTCCCTTTTTATCGTTCTTTAGATGTTGTTTATTTTATCAATTACAAAATATAAATCTTCCGCTATGAAGCAAACTGCAAGAAAATATATCACATCAGTCTGAATGCTCTAATTTATCTATTGGAAAAGACAAAACGATCCGTGTAATGTTTATTTTTAATTTTGAATTATTCTCAACCACCTTTACATTACGTGCACTTTGGACATAAAATATACATTTCGTCGTCTGAGCGGGAACTACCGCAATCTCAATTTTTACAAAGTCATACGAGAGCGCAAAAAAACAGTTTTTTCGTCAGTGTAAATAATTTTTCTCAATGACTATTTGATATCAAATTTTAGCTGACGGTTAGATCTATTCAGTAATACACAAGATAATCTCCACGAGCAGTAAGTTTTCCGCGAACAATTCATCTGAGACAAAGTAGTAACAAAATATTTTCACAACTGAGGTTGCGGATGTGGCCACTTAGACGACGATTTTTTATAATATAGGGAAGTAGGTGAGAGACAAAATGATAAAACCAAATGAGAGGGAAAATATTTAATGATAAACTAATTTATTGTGTATTTATCAATGGCATATGATTTCTTAGGACTTATCTAAGAAATTGTAACTAACAATATTGATATATTTTTCGTGTATTTGGATATCAATCAATTCCAGCATACGTGCAAGGGACACGCCAATGGAAACATTTAGTGCATTCAAACTTAATTTTCAAAAAATGTGATGTATACAGGGTGTCCCAGAACTCGCGCCCCAGAGAGAAAGGGGTTATGGAGGCAACAATTTTGAACCAAAATTTTAAAACCATAATTTTTTAGCTCAAAAAATAATCGAAATAAGACAAAAAAACTGTAGCCAATCCCGAAGCCGAACAGAATTTGAAAATTGGTAACTATGGACACATACTATCATCCATTGGTCAGTTAAGCATTAGATTCTCGTTGCCTAGGAAATTGGAATGGCCATTTACTCCACTTCTCCAATAAGCTTTTGGGATTGGTTGTTAACTTTTTATCAGTTCTCGAATACTATTAAACTTAGTCAATTTTTGTTTTGAAATTTACCATCTGTATTACCTGTATAAATTATACTGTACAGTACACTGTACAGCCTGTATAAATTATAATGGTTGTAGTATTCAAAATCTAAATGTTTTTTAAATGTGATTATTCAATTTGCAAAATTTTTGGACTATTTGGCACCAAATTTGAAATAAATAAAATGGAATCAACAAAATGTGAGCAATTTTAATATCGACTATCAAGAGTAATGATACCATGTAGCGCCGTTCCGTAGAACCCTTTCTGGTGATTTTTTTCCATTTGCTGCGGTCTATCCTTCGGAATGCAATGTTTGACTGCCAGTAATTTTTCGGGCTTCCTCTAGGTCATTTTCTCTACACCCTCATTTCCCACACACTTTTCACTACCAGATTACTTAACATCCCCACTAAATGACCGAACCAACGGAGTTGATTACTTCTATTACTTGACACTCGGGCTTCTTCTTGTTTCTACATTTCTTATTTAATCTTTTATCATGACTCCTTCTCGATACCTTTATCATTTTCGTTTTACAGGTCTGAAGTTTTTATTTCTGTCTTACTATCAGTGCCCACGGCTCACTTCCATACAGCAAAATAGGTACACTCCGTTTCACGAAAGCGTTCTGAGCAAGAAATGAAGTACGTTTATGGTTTTATCTCTTTCTATCCGATAACTAAAGCTTAAGCAAACCAAGAACGAATAGCATTAAGATTGTGTTTCTTTCTGTTCTTTTCCAATTTAAGAAGTAAAAAGAGACAGAAGCTCTCAAATATGCTGAGTGTTAGATTAGCTCTCAGGGTTCAGCTAGGAATGCAAACACCGACAACAATAGGACACAAAAATCATTAAAGAATTGCACAAAATTTACTCTAAGAAAACATAAAAAAATTTACCTCCATGTAAGTTTACTTGAGTACCTGAGGGATTAGTACCCGTGACCCAATGAACCAGACTTATAACAAAATAATGAGAATTTAAATTTTTAAAAATAAAGTAATATTTGACAGCGTACTGTCAAATACAGACAGAGCGGAATGTCGGTACTTGAACCATTCTCTTAAATTTTAATGAGAGATCGGGATAAATTGGTGTAATAGACTGTACTATAATTGACTCATAAACCCTTACTTTTGTAGCTCTTGTTATTTTATTTTTGCAAAAAACGATCTTCCCATCGCAAATTATGCTTTTAGATTTTTTGATATTTGATATTTATTATTACTTACCTAAATCAGTATCTCCTACAACTTTTTATTTTTTGAAACTTGAACTTTTCAGGGTACAGTGCATGAATTCTTAGAATCGATCGTCTTCAAATCCGTTTGGCTTGAAATTAAATTAAAAGTGAAGTGTATTGATTTCCAATCACGAGACACGACTTCTACGAACACATACAGGGTGAACCCGAATAAAATACAAAGCAGAATAGGGTAACAGTACAGTTTAAACTGGTGATCAACTTCTGTAGTCTAAAACGTTATAATTTAAAAAAAAATGTTTAGTTTTCTACAGAAATTACTGTAGACCACTGAATTGTGAAATGGGTCAATTTTAGTGTCAATGCCAGTTCAAATCACTGAAAAATTGGGAATAAAAACGCTGATAAACAAGTGAAAACCAGCTTCTTTTTCAGAGTTTTCGACAGTTTAACAATAATTGTTTGCTTTACATTATTTTTACTAGGATTTTTTTTATTCTTTTGATTCTTATGTTTCTTGTGAAACTGACTTTGATTGTACTGATATTGTGGACTGTCCAATTGAGGATAACATTTCGGGACCTGAGAACTATAAAATTCTAACTAACATTTGCATTAAATTGATCAGTGTTCACGTTATCAGTGATATCTCCTTAATTTATTAAGCAATTATTTAGAAAAATGGCAGGATCTATTAAAATTATTTTGGCTTGTTAAAATATTAACTCACTTCTTTTTTATACATGATAGAAAATGTTTAAAAAAATCGCAAAACAGACAATTTAAATTTTCACAAAAAATCACTTAGAACCTTATAATTCTCACGTCGCGATTTGATCATTTTCCCTAATAACTTCACGTAACTTCTATTTCGTTTCTAATTAAAATTTCAGTAAGCTATTTCACAAATGTAGTTAATAATTCCGAAACACAATACGCTCGAAAATCCGAAGTTGATGCTATTAAGAACTGAATAGCTATGCTGTGTCCGCATTGCGCATGCAAACAAAACTAAGCTTCATATAAATTGCTTTATATTTTCAGTAATGCAAATCAAAACAACACAGTGACAGTTTTGAAATTATCAATCATCCCAACTTCAAAATTTTTAGCGGGAAATTGAAAATTTTCCTTTTATATTGGATTTTTTTAATGGTGCAGTGATAACACTGAATCACGACCTGCTGTATATCTACGACCTGTGCAAAATCTCATTTCCCCGTATCAAGAATGTTTCCGAGAAAACGCATTTTTTTGCCGAGGAGGGCGCTGCTGCTCGGGCGCTTTTGACATTGTTGACAAATTGAATTTTGGGGTTAGTAAGATTTTTGACTTTTGAAAGCTACAAAAAACACAAACGTAGAACAAAGTAACGATCGTAAACAAAGCACACAACGAAAACTTGAAAAAGCAACAAACAACGTGTAATAATTTCAATATTCAAACTTAAAATTTGAAATGTCAAAAACAATGTTGGTAATAAACCCAATATGGTAAAATGTTCCCAAAACTGCCCGAGCAGCAGCGCTTTCCAAAGCATATGCGGAGAAACAGTGGAACTACACGAATGCACAGGTCGTAGATATACAGCAGGTCGTGCACTGAATCATAAAAATAGCTGTCAGATTAAAAATACCTTAAAGCACAATTTTATTAGCCTTTAACTAAATTTTATTTAGAGCTTCAGAATGGCAGAATGCCTATGTTCAGCAATCTGTGGAATATCCGGTACATGCACCTTCGGGCTTTTCTTGATTTTATATTCGCTGATGCAGATTACATTTCCATCATTGCCTCCAATGTGCGATTTGCACAACAAAACAACTTTTTTAGAAGATATGTCTATGTAAAAAACTTTACTTTACTTTTCAGGTTTTACTTTTTAATCAAACCTCAATTTTTTATCTGAAAATCCAAAACCATTCATGGTCTTTTTAGACGCAGAATTTTGGTATTTTGTGTGCTTTTAGAATAAAATTGGCTATTAAGATTAGCAGAATAACCAAAACTAATCATCAAGATAATGTGAAGCAGAACCAATTTTGCGAGTTTTTGATGGCTACATTGGTCTGGATTTAACGATATAATGACTCCCAATAGACTGATCACAGTTCTTTAAATTACACTGTCTATAAAATTGTGATCTTTCCTAGTCTCCATTTTCGTACGTTGTCGTGTTCCGTTGCACAGCCGAATTTTATAAGATCGCAAATGGGACGGCACTCGTAAGCATGAGCAATAAAAATATGCAGTTTCTAAAACAAAATTTTCACTTAACATATTACATGATTTTATAAGAGTCTGAATCTAAAAATTTTATGTTACTTAAAGAATCTTCTTCACTTAGGATCCTTATCGTCATTATATTAACTAAAAATTCTAAATTATTATGAAGTTTGTCAGATTTGCATTTGCTAAAAATTGGTCTTAAATTTTTTCCATAAAGTCCGTTTTTTTTTTTAAAAACACCAACACCGCAATCTTCTCCTGCATTACAACCGGCCACGTTGTCTAGGGAGATTTTTGGTGAGAAAATAATTGTCAAATTTTTGACATTTCTGAAAATTATGCACTGTTTCCGTTAAAAACGTTTCTTTTACACCCTGTTGGATTGCAAATCAAAGGATTAAATAGTAAAAAGACTCGTAATTTTTATACATACTTGAATCTACACAACTTGCATTCATAGTTAGTGGATAACTATAATTAGCAATAATTATGTCAAATAAACGCATTAAATTGTTGCGAGTATTTGTGTTATTGTGAAGATGATTCTCATGTTTGGTGAATTGAATGCTCATTAAATGCTGCTACAGCGGCCAGCCCTTCTGCATGACGATAACCTGGTATCACTTTTCAGAGCAAAATTTTAGGTCTTTATAATAATAAACCAATAAACTAACCAAAAGAATAAATCGTCTAAGTGGCAACCTACGCAATCTCAATTTTTGCAACTTTACAGGACAATAAAAAAACTGTTTTTTTTTTAGATTAAATACATTTTTGGAATGGTAATCCTCTACATTTGTTTTTTATTGTGTTTCAAACGATTATTAAAAGTTTCAATAAAATAAAACAATTTTCTGAAGAAATACTAGAGATAGAGAGTGTGTCTTCTGTAGATCCTGATTAAATTAAAATGAGTGAAAAAGAACGTATTAGTTCAGTTGGAACATAATATAAAGAGCCATCGCTAACTTCCATTTTTGTGGATGTTCAATTAGGCAATTAGATTATGTATAATTTTACAAACTCGCCGTATGTTAAAAATTATGACATTTACCTTGCTATGTTGATATTGTTGTAATAATAAAAAACGTAGACACTTTTTTCATGCGTGTTCAAACCCTTGCGCATTGCTTTAAAAAAATTGTTTTTTTTGTAATATTATTTAAGGGTCTACGCTACGCATATACCCGTATATGGCTTACGATTTTTCGTTTTTGAAGCGCATTTTGGACTTTGAAAAATCGCTCGACCTCTGTATGTATGCGTCTCAGGTAGAGCTATGGAGGTGACATCTTCGAATTTTGAAAAAGTGAAAAATTTGACTTTAATTAATTAAAAACTGAAATTCCCATTTTTCGTTTTTAAGGAATATGAAGCAACCTACGAAGTTAAAAAAAATACCAACATGTGGAGAATTAAAACCTCTATGGAGGTGACATTTTTGTTTTTGTCATTATGCTATAATTTTGAAGTTATTAATAAAAAAACAAATCAAAAATAGGCAACCAACAGTACAACTAACGCAAATCATCTTATGCAAATCTCATGATTTACGACCGCTCACTAGGGGGTCACTGACGTTCCGCCCAATTGTAATAAACTGCTATCGGGTAAAAGCAGGTAAAGACCCAACTGGTCGCTCTCGGCAACAAATATCGAAGGTACTTGTAGCTAGTGTATTGAGAAATAATATTTTATTATCTCTGATACAGGGTCCGGCAACATTTGTGGTCACCCCCAAAATTGTCTTAGAGGTAAAATTTTAAAAATTTACATACGCTAATGGATAATCGAAGAAGCTCTAGAAGATGACGCAAAAACTTGTTCTTTATCACCGATAGTTTTGGCGTCGCGACGCCTTAAAAGTGTAATTTTTATCTATTTGTGAGGGTTTTTGGAACCATTCAATATATATATATATATATATATATATTTTAATATAAATGTGTTAAAAATATTTAAGTAATTAAGGCAGTAAACCTTCATATTAATCCTGACATTGTAAATAATTCTTTAGCGATGGTAGGGAGCAAAGGTATCTTCAACTGCGACAACGCAATTTTACGCCACTGATTTAAAATCGGGCCCTAAGTTCTTATTTTTCAATGTAAATAATTAACTATTTCTATTTAGTATCCAAAAAGTGCAACAATCAACGTTAATCAAAATTGAAGTGACTTGTAAAAAATTGATGTAGTTTGCCACTGTCCGTCATAGTTTTGAAAACTAACTTGTTAAAACAGCAATTTATGCTCAGTTACATTAAATTTAAGATGAAGCTGGTCACAGTTATGTTAAAAAAACAATTCGCGAGTATTTACGCAAAAACTCAAACATCGCTAAAAATTACTCTTCTAACGCATCGCAAATTTTTGCTTTAGATTGTTAAGCTTGATAAAGCGAATGCAAAAATGCAAATATTTATTTTTGAAACTAAAAACGATTTTGAGGGTGATTATTACTGTTGCCGGACTCGGTATAATTCACTGTTTTTCACACAAAATTTTGTTATTTACGCATTAATTTTACATTTCGTATTTTCCAGTTTTAAATTAGAAAACCTTTTTTCCGCAATTATAAAATGTGTATTATTGGGAACATTTTCTATTTCAAAAACTTTATCCGATAATTCTGACTTAAAACCGCTAATTACATTTTTACTTTCGGAACTATTCCTAATATTTTTCATCACCGTTTTTTAATAAAATTGTTGGCTCAAATCTTGGTGTTGATAAAAATTATCAAAAACACAATTTATTCCCAAACACCAAATTTTGTCAAAAACTGCTGACGTGCAAGTTTGATAAAAGCAACTGACCAACTTTAATCGACAAAACTCTAGAAATTTAAAAAACTAGGTACATTGATTTACAAGTCGAGCACAGTCAAAAACACAAGTATCCAAAGATTGAAAGAAGTTAAATATTTTTTCAAGATATTTATTTATAGGTTTTCCGAAATACATTTTTAATTGCTTTTAAAATTCGTATAATTAAACTACTAAGATGGCCCCTTGAGAACACAGCTACTTTTTAAGGAAAACACCCCGATTTTCAAGGGTTAACAGAAAAGCAGAAAAATCGTGAAAAGACACCCGTTTTTAAGGTATATTTTAAAATTAACATTTTTTAAAGAATTTGTCCGTTTTTTCGAACTCTTTTTTAAAAAAGTCAAAATTTTAAGAAGTATATCCTGTTTTATCAAACGTGAATACGGTTTCGTACAAACAAATTTCCCTTTTAAAAACATTTAAAATTAGGAATTTTACCTTGTTTTCAAAGATTTTACCCTGTTTTGAATTTTGTACTAGTAGGCCCCCTCAGAACACAACACATTTTTAATGCTTTTAGCCTGGTTTTCAAACTAACTTGAAAAGTTAAAGTTTTTAAAGAATTTGACCGGTTTTTCGAAGTCACCCTTTTTTTAAAAAGTCAACATTTCAAGGAAAATACACCGTTTTTTCAAACAAGAATACGGTTTGGTCCAAACAAATTTCTCTTTCAAAAACACTTAAAATTCGTCTTTTTACCTTGTTTTTCTGTTGGGCTACTTCAGAACAAAAATGAATACGGTTTTGGCCTGGTTTTCAAAGTAGCTTTTAAAAAGTTAAATTTTTTAAAGAAATTGCCCGGTTTTTCGAAATACTTTGTTTTTTAAGCAGTTTAGTCCTATTTTAACAGTCTTCTTAATTAAAAGATAAAATTTGCCTTTTTTGCTCAGTTTTTCTATGGAGCCACTTCAGCACACATATGAATATGGTTTCGGCCAAGAAAAGTTACAATTTAAATATACTTAAAATTCGTCTTTTGTCCTGTTTTCAAAGATTTTACCCTGTTTTGAATTTTGTACTAGTAGGCCCTCTCAGAACACTTTGTTTTTAATGCTTTTAGTCTGGTTTTCAAAAGTTTTTAAAAAGTTAAAATTTTTAAAGAATTCGCTCGGTTTTTCGAAGTCACCCTTTTTAAAAAAGTCAAAATTTTAAGAAATATATCTTGTTTTATCAAACGTGAATACGGTTTCGGCCAAGAAAAGTTACCATTTAAAAATACTTAAAATTCGTCTTTTTACCCTGTTGTTTCTGTTGGGCTACTTCAGAACAAAAATGAATACGGTTTCGTTCAAACAAATTTCGGACAAAATCTCCATGAGCGAAGCGAATTTCCCTTTCAAAAACACTCAAAATTAGAGATTTTACCTTTTCAAGTATATTTTTCAGACTTTCCCTTGTTTTTAAAAAAGTTAAAAGTTGAAGGTACTTATTTTTTATTCAAACATACATTTTTTTAAGTTAATACACTATATGTTGAAACAATAAGTAGTTAAATATATGATATATTCTAACTCAGATTATTATGCCTAGTTTTCTTAGTCATTTTCCTATTTTCTATGCATTTTTTTCAACAAAAACCCGTATTTCTAGCAAAACATCAAAAAACAACATTGAACTTTAATCGATAAAACTCTAGAAATTTAAAAAAGTACATTGATTTACAAGTCGAGCCCAGTCAAAAACACAAGTATCCAAAAATTGAAAGAATTTAAATATTTTTTCAAGGTATTTATTTATAGGTTTTGGGTTTGACAGTCTTTTCTTGAAATGAAAATTATGGTGTTAGCTTCGACATATTTGAAAGCTAATTGTCTTATTGGTAACCTATAAAATCCACCGGTAGCAGGTAAGATTAGAGACAAGGATTATTGTGTAAAATTCGTACAATTAAAGACACAAGTGGATTCAGATTTTTTAAAAAATAGTTTTTTTGCATAATAACATTAAACGCCAATTTTGCTTTTCCTGAGTGGTTCTGGCTTAAAAAATATTAATTAGGGAAGTATTTTTATTGATTAGTGGGATGTATTATTATGAAGAGTTAACTTTTAAATCACAGAAAACAACAGAGTCTAAAAGGTCCAAAAACTCATGTGTCAGGTAAAAGGTTTGGTTAAAAAAAATTAAATGCGTTTTTCTCAAATAAAAATATTAAAATAATAAGTAATTTTAAAATTTCCCCGGCGACCAGTGAGGAAAAATTTTGGATCACATTTACGAAAATTACATTTTTCAATTAAAAAAACATTCTTCCATTACGTACTATGGGAACTGGAAATTTGGGGATTTTATACATACATTTTCCATTAATTGAAAAAAAATTACGCCCGTAAAATTTTTGTCTACTAGAACCAGAAATTTCACAAGCTCAAAACGCAGAGAAACTCAAATCCTGATATTTTAACTCATCTTTCGTCCAACACGAATTTATTGTTCCAACCGCTGGGTTTCTTAGGAAATGTGCAGGTCAAGCGACCGTTTCCATAAAGTTTATGATTCCCTCATTACCAAATCCTCGGTAATCCCTTTTGGCAGCTGTCAATCAAAGGTGTTGTTTAAGTTGCATACTTTTCAAACACGAAATTTTCGGGCAGGCTCGTAGACCCTTAATGATCTGTAGATTTATTACTTTAAAATAGAAATCTTATGGTTATTGATGCTATGAGTGGATTATTTTAAATCGAATTAATAATTTTTTATAAGAGGTATTGTTAACTTACAATATTTGCTTAATATGAAGGAAGATGGGACGATCTACAGTATGTCCCCCGATTGAGTTCACAAGAGGAAAAAAAATGTTATTTTTCATTTTACAAAAAAATGGCAAAGGAATAATATTTTTTGCTTAATTTAAAATAAATAAATCTTTAATTAAAACTTTAATATTATGAAGCTGTGTTCTTAAAATCGAAAAAAACAAAAAATAACGAAGAACTTTTTTATTTTTAATTTGTAAAAAATGTCAAAGGAATGAAATTTGTTCCTTAACTCAAACCAATTTCCACTATTTGATTGACTTATTACCTGTTTTAGCACATAGTTCAATTCTAACTCGTAATTCTTTAAGACTGTTTCGAATTTTCTCAATTTCTGTTAAGGATGCAATTCCATTTTTTTCAAATTTTTTAATACTTACACATTATTGGGTAAATTTTTCTTTAATCTTTAACGCACTATTTGATATTGTGAATCCACAGCCTGCTATTATTTAGATACGATTACAAAATTTAATAAAAAAAAATAATGAAAAAATTAATTTTAAGAGTACAAACTAATAATTTTGAAATTTTAATTGCAGATTTATCTGTTTTGAAATAAGCAAAAAATGTTATTCCTTTGTCATTTTTTTGTAAAATGGAAAATAAACTTTTATTCCCTCTTGTGAACTCAATCCGGGGACATACTGTATGTTGGAAGCACATCAAACATTTTTCTTCTCGCCTAACACACTTTTAACTCAATCCGACATACACTTTTATTCTACCTCATTTTGAATTGAGAATGAAATAGCGTTTGTTGTCTTACGTATTGAGATAGCGGATGTTGTCAAATTTTGCGGAACTGAATTAGAATTCATAAATTCTACAAAGTGGATGCCTATCTACTTTAATTTTTAATTTATTTAAATTTTTTTATTTTATTTTATTTTTATTTAATTAAAAATGTTTTGGTATCTAATGACAAGTGGAAGATGTATTGTGTGTTACGTTTCCAAATTGTTAGGGTCCCGTTTCTAGACGACTCACCTTGTATGAACAGCGTATTGCTGGTTACATATAAAATTTGTCTGTTTTTTTTTTTTTCATTTGTGCGGTAATAATTAGTTATTTATTTACATTCGTGAAACTGTAAGTAAAATTTTGCGCCTCGATAGCAACGCTTGACTGCGCCTCAAGCGGCATTTGCTAGAAAGCTGTAAAATGTAAAAGCTTATTTTGGAACGACGGTTCAACACGACGGTTTTTGCCCACAGACCTCGGTTTTTCCGACCGTTCGTTCCAACCGTCGAAACCGTCGTTCAGAAACGTCGTTCAAGAACGAGGTTTGTGGGGCCCTTTACAGTGCAAGGTTTGTAAAAAGTTTTTTGGCCTATAAACCATCCAAACTAAAATTAACAATGCTACAAAAAAGATCATCACCGGCTCTGTTCAGCCTCTTCAATTGTTTCAGTCTGTTTCCGCGAAGTAGGCTATGAGTGAATACATTCATACACGATTCTGACATTTTATGATTTTTAATTTTATGCACATTTTGCGATCTTTTCATGGAGAGAGAACCGTGTTCTTCATGGAGTTTCTTTAAAAACATTCTTTTCAGGGAAATTCGAAAAAAAGTTTTCCATGCATTCCAGATGACATAAATTTAGATGAAATAACGTGACATAAATACCTGCCTATTATGTATAGTCAACCATCAAAGTTGCGACTGTTGTGACTGTCGCTAGTTTTGGCGTCGCGGCGCCGAAGAAGTATAATTTTTAGCGATTTTTGAGTTTTAGCGAAAATACTCGCAAATTCAATTTTTTTTTAAACATAACTGTGATACAAATATTTAGCTTTGTAATTTAAATCTAATGCGAAATGTGTTTAAAATTTGCGAAAAAAACGCTGATTTATCAAGTTAGTTTTCAAAGTTATGACGGCGCAGTGACAAATCACGTTTACACCAAAATTTCACTTCATTTACTCCTATGAAGGTCAATTTTGATTAACTCGAGCTTGCTGCACTTTATGAACACCAGAAATCGTTAATTAACATCGACAAAGCGACAATTTCACAAAGTAATACTTGTGTTATAATCTAAAGAGAACTAAAGGATAGATGACATTTGTGACACAAGATGTTGACAGTTGGGTGTAAACGTTTTTCCCAATTTTGACGTAATGAAATTGGAAACTAACTTGATAGAACAGCATTTTTTTCTTAAATTTTGAATACAATTAGCATTGAATCTAAAATGACAACTGAAATATTTTTAACACATTTATATTGAAAACAAATTAAATTAGCGGTTGATTTCACAAAACCTCACAATTAGCTAAAAATCACATTTTTAAGGCGTCGCGACGCCAAAACTATTGGTGATAAAAATCAAATGTTTGCGTCATCTATGTCAACTATGAACGTATGCAAATTTTCAAAATTTTATCTTTAAAATCAAAGACGATTATAGGGGTGGACACAGGTGTTGCCGGACCCTGTATAGCTCTATTATAATCGAATAAATTGTTGTAATATTGTTTCAAATCCGTCCAATGCTTCTAATTGTAAGTTCAATTCTTCTTCTTCCTCCTCTTCATCGTTGTCGTCCCCATCCTCGCCTAAATTTATTACTAATTTGCGATAATTAAATCAATTGGTTCTGTCAGAGCCAACTATAGCTTACGAGCCTACGCCTAGCGGCCGGAGACCCGATGTGACGTCAGCACAGTGGCCGAACGGTCACCATTGCGGCTTATGGAAATATGGGAATGAGATGTCTTTTTTCTTCATTTTAACAAACTTGGACATTGTAAATTGCGTTTTGCTTGGAATGACAATTTTTGGGATGTTCTTAGAATCTGATCATTAAATGTTCTTCTCAAAATATTACGGAATTACTTCTTTTTTTGTGACTTTTTACTGGGGCGGACACGGTTAATAGTTTTAAAAGCTTGATTTTCCTAGAAACCTTACAAATAATTTTTTTGTGTAATAAATGCTGAAAGTTGACATTTAAATAGCAGTGCCGGATTTAGGGCAGGTCAAGCGAGAACAAACAGCCCCATATTTAGGTACTGTTAGGTACTTTGCACCCTTTCAATCATGAAATACAAAAACCATTGTATTTTTCTTAAAAAGGACATCGACCATCGACCCAAAGCTTTTTTATGCCTATCTAATAATTTAATTTCCTAGTTCTACAAAAAATGGAAAAAAATGTGACCAGATTTTTCTCTATTTCTGGAAACGTATTCAGCATTCATGTTTACATTAAATCTTCTCGGAATAATATTAAAGATTTACCTCTTTTTCTGACTTTTTGGGTTGAGAAGGATCTCGGAATTTTTTCCTTCAATGTTTTTCCCAGAATATGACAAAATACCCCTTTCCATCATTTTCTCTGGGTTTTATAAATACTCCCATGTTCATGAAAATGTTTTTAGTACTTGCTTCATTTCGAAAGGGCAAACAAGGTGTGTGACCAAAGTTGTAAATTAACTGATTTACTTATTCTGTTGTCTACATACATATAATAGGTGTAATACCTTTTTAATCAAAATGCCAAATAGTTGCTGTGTACCTAATTGTAGAAGTAATTACAATAAAAGTGAAAAAATGTCGATTTTTCAATTTCCAAAGAATAAACTTCTGAAAGATAAGTGGATACAGTGTATAAATAGAAAAAACTTTGTACCTAACAAGAGCAGTGTTGTGTGTATTAAACATTTTGATGAAAGATTTGTTAAAATCTGCTCTGGTGTATTGGTTTCTCATTTAAATATGGTTTTACAAAAAAATGACAAAGGAATAACATTTTTTGCTAATTTCAAAACAGATAAATTTGCAATTAAAATTTTAAAACTATTAGTTTGTACTGTTAAAATTAATTTTTGCATTATTTTAATTTATTAAATTTTGTAATCGTATTTAAATAACAGCAGGCTGTGTATTCACAATATCAAATAGTGCGTTAAAGATTAAAGAAAAATTTACCCAATAATGTGTAAGTATTAAAAAATTGGAAAAAAATGCAATTGCATCCTTAACAATAATTGAGAAAATTCGAAACAGTCTTAAAGAATTACGAGTTAGAATTGGTAATGGGTCAGTCAAATAGTGGAAATTGATTTGAGTTAAGGAACAAATTTCATTCCTTTGACATTTTTTGCAAAATTAAAAATAAAAAAGTTTTTCGTTAATTTTTGTTTATTTTTCGATTTTAAGAACACAGCTTCATAATATTAAAGTTTTAATTAAAGATTTATTTATTTTAAATTAAGCAAAAAGTATTATTCCTTTGTCATTTTTTTGTAAAATGAAAAATAACGTTTTTTTTCCTCTTGTGAACTCAATCCGGGGACATACTGTATATTGTATGTATGATTGAATAAATGCTTGTTTTCTTAAAATTTGCTGTTGTCATTATAAGTCACAACATAATTTATAAAATTTTACAAAAGTTTTACAAGTGGGAAGTTTTTAGAGGCCTTTTTATGAAGTACGGACGGCGTCTTTCCCTTTAAACCAATGCATTTTTCGAAGCGCGGTACGGCCACTGATGTGACGTCACGATTCCTAGGCGTAGGCTCGTAAGCTATAGTTGGCTCTGGTTCTGTCAATTTTGTTGTCTTAATTCTACCTATACATTGCCACAAAGACAATGCACCATCCCATTGCTTATTTCCAAATAGCATCGGAAAACATTTTGAGGGCCTCGCTGGGGCAGGTACAAGTCCGTTCTTGACCGTCCCAGCACATCTGGGTATTCATAAAATGGTAATTTTTCAATGTTTGCAAAAACCCTGTTCTAAAATTATTTATTTAGATCTTATTTTGCTGTTCTGTGATCGTAAAAGAAACGTATAAATACGGTGGAGCGTTTATGACTTTAACTTTTTAAACAGTTTCCACCAAACTGACCGCAAGACCCTATAAACATAATCACCCTCAAGTGGTGGGTCTTGTCTGATGACCAGATTTGATCCCCAATAAATTACAGCCTTTTTGTTGATTCAAATTTACTGGAATTGGGGAAAAAATATTTGGAAATAAAGTTTCAGGACTACAGACAAAATATAGTAGATTACTCAACGTGTGAAGTTGAGTTTTGTTTTAATCTAATGTTAACTTGTAATAATTGAGTTGACGAATGATTAAAATTTAGATTAGCTTAAAAGTGCAGTATAAAATTTTTCAAATTTCGCTTAAATTAAATAAAAATATAATTGTCAATTTTGACATGTCAGATCACTTGCTCTCATTGTTTTGTAACTTTTTCACTTACTAATTAGTAGAAACATGAGTTAATTACTAGTGAAAAAAAATAAGAAAATTTGAGTTTCTTAGATCCCAAACAATGACAGAAAATGTATTTTTATGGCAAAGTTAAAAAAAAACTATATTTTATAGCTAGAGACAAATAATTAAAAAAATTATAAAGTCCGTTTAAAAAAAAAAACACCAACACCGCATTTTTTCCCTGCATTACACCCAACAACGAGAAAACATTTGTCAATTTTTTAACATTTCTGAAAATTAGGCAGTGTTTCCGTTAAAAACGTGTTTCTTTTACAGCCTGTTGGATTGCAAATCAGGATTTAATAAACTCGGGACAGCCTGGAAGGCCGTTTTGCAAATTGTCAATTAGGCAGCTAACCTATTTGATTTTATGACCAAAAAGTCACCATCGACGATGTTGCCGGTTGTAAAGTGCTGGGAGAGTGCGGTCTTGGTGTTTTTTTTTTAATAAAAAAACGGACGTTACACCCGGTTTACCGAAACAAAATTAAATCCTTAATTTTGATCAAAGATTTTTACGAAACCAAATAACGTTATTGGGGTTTTTACATCTAAAAAACTATGTTTGAAAAACTAAAACTCGAGAAAATGTATAAAATGACGCTTCAAAAATTATAAATGCTAGTTGGCCATAATTAGTAAAACATGTAAACAGTTTAGCAAAATTACCAACACTAGTATTGTTGCCAAATTTTTAACAGCACTAGGATTGTTAAATGTGCCTTTATACAATTTCCTGCTAAAGTGATACTGTTACTCTAACAATTTAAAATGAAATGAAACATTTAACATTATGTTAAAGTGACATAAGTAAGTTCCAAGTTTAATTTAATTTCATTAAACCGGCCTTTACTTAGTTACTTACTATTCATCAGAATTAAAAATCTATTGTTCTAAAATTTACTTTTTTAGCAATGAAAGTGAATTATGTGAAGAAAAATGAATTTTAAGAAATAAATTAGAAATTAAAATTTAAATCTTTAATTAAAATTAATATTTGATTCCATCATCCATCCATGTCAGCAATCAAACTTAATTAAATGCATGATTAATTTAATCGCAATCAACTTATATTGGAAATGAGGTCATTGCTTAAAAATACAAACAGTTGCAGAGTTGTAAATAAAATTTGGTTGTCTGACGCACCCTTGTACAAAAACTGACCGCTCAGATCTCAAGCAGACCAACCCAAAAGTTCTAGGGGTAAAATGTATTGTTGGGTGCATATTATATTCATACCATGGTGCATTATTTTTGGACGCAATTGTACCTTTTTCAGAGAACACCTTATCAACATCGTACGTTGTGGATCTGGGTTTTTGTTGTTTTATTATGTTATACAGTTCCGGTTATAGCATCTTTGGGTGGAAGGAAACTCTTCTTTTTGACATCTTTTCATGGTTTTTATAGTTGTGTGAAATTTGGATTTTTAATTTCTTGTTTTATATGAAAACACGTCGGTATCTAATAAGACAATAATGCCGTTTCTTGTCATTTTGGAACCAATAGAGTCGTAACCAACGTTTCAAAACTTTCGAAATTTCTCTATTTGTAGTAATCTTTCGTTGATGAGTCTAAATTCCTTCCTGCTTTACCGCTGATATTGATTATAATAACCCGGTACCCTACGTTTTCTTGTCACTGAAAATAGTAGAACAATTATCTTGAATAATTAAATAACTCGTGTAAATCAAATGAGTACTTCTACCAAACTTGGGTTTTCAAACAAAATTAAAATATGAATTTAAAAAAAAAGTCTACTATTAAATAACTATAGTCGGAATTTTACAACTTTGGTTTAACCCCGCCCACATGAACAAATGACGATTTGAATTTGTCGAATCAAGAAATGGTTAGCCTCCTTTACTTAACATAATCAAAAATTTGACGGCTCAAGTGTCACACATGTCAAGAAGATTTGCGCTTTTGGCAGAATTCAATTAATCGTGAAAGTTTCGTCGATTTTGATCGTGTTTCATCTTCTAATGTGTGCACAGATCTACCCCGACTTTTAGCAAATATCGACGAACTATCAAAATTTTGCAGAGTGAATCAGACTTCCAGTTAAAATTTAATTGGCCCAAAAGGTAGGCGGAGTTAAACCAAAGTTACAAAATTCTGACTGTAACTAATAATAAGAGTTATTTATGTTACGTTACATATTATGTTAGTTTAGTACCTCTAGTACGTAATATCTATTAACCCACGTATGCTATACAACAATTTATCCAGTATGTTGCAATTTTTATATGATAACAGTGATGACAGATGCTCTCAAGCAAGTTACAGAAAACTTTTCTTATTCAGAACTGTCAAGTAAAACGTGATATTACTGTGACCCATTGGACAATACTTATTTGTTTCGTTAGGCTGGAAAATGTTTTTTTGGAAATAGGAGGAAAGTATTGAAGTCCGAGCATTTTCACAGTATTTTCCAGACCAGTGAAACACAAAATTTTATACGACAACATTTACATTAAATTACATTAAAAGATACTAATTCTCTGTTACAAAATAAACTTAATAGTTAAATATTTCGGAGATAATTTCAGGTGACAGTAAGTTACCCGACTTTTGTAGAAGTACCATGGTAAAGATTGCTTTAAATGCTCCAGCGCGGTCAATGTAATCTGACTTTTTTGCGCACTGCTAAAGCATTTGACGCACTGCCGGCGCAAAAATCAACTTACTAATTATTTATTATCTTCGATTTGAATTTAAATTCGGAAATCAACTCAAAAGGAGCGTCCATACCAAAATGACATATTATAATTATTAATATAGCAACTTTTATGTCTCTGTAGCAAATTTCTAGAAATTTTTCAGAAGATTCAATGGAACTTTTTGTTGGTGACTGTTCGAGTTTGTTCTGTTGGTAATGCAATTAGGCGCTCATCCAGGAACATTTGGGAACAATTCAAAAAACATATAGCCAAAACTAAAACTTGCTCTAAGTTGCTTTGGTGTAGATGCGCTTTTAGAACTTTAGTGTTGCTACCTTAAGTATATCTACATGTATTATAATCATTAAGTTTTTGATTAATTTTTATTTACTTTTTTAATATAAAAATGGAATAAATCGACAAAGTGACAATTTCAACAAGACTTTAGTTACAATCTAAAGCGAACCAAAGGATAGATGATAGCGTAGTTCCCAATTTTGACGTAATAAAATTGGAAACTAACTTGATAAAACAGTATTTTTTTCTCAAATTTTGAATAATAAAATATATAAAATACAAGGTGTTTATAAATGTTTCTAGCATCATGGGTGGCTATGAAATGTCAAAGAAATTTTCCGCTCATTACAAATGTGGGTTTTGATTTTTCAATTGACATTTGCAGTTAATATCGATCATAAAACATAGTTAATATTGACAAAAAAACTGTTTTAATTATGGTTTTAATCTGAAAATCAAAGACTTGAACACAAAATCATAACTGAAACGTCGTTGACGTGAGTGACATTTCAAGTGTAATTAAATATAGTTATTCAGTATAACCACACAGCGGTAAAATAGTGCATCGCAGAAATTCCAGAGTTACCCTTGATGCTAAAAACATTTATAACCATCTTGTATAATAAAACACTTTTAATTGTATTTTATTTTTAATGAAATTTAGACGTCTCGGTCACTAATGTGCTTTATCAGACAATCCTTTTTCGTAAAGTTACTAAGTACTCCTAAAGTATTCCTAAAAATAGCTAAGTCTGTATGAAGCTAGAAGCAGAAGTGATTCATTTTATCAAGAGACGAGCTATTGTCCATCTTCAGGGAATAAAATGCATTCAAACAATGATTGGACATAGTTTCTATGTCAAATTTTGCCAGATTTTGGAAATTAGTTTTACTATTTTATCGACTAACTTATTTTGATAAGACGTCAAAAATTGAGACGAAGGTAACAACATTAATGTGAATAAACCTCCCCGCTAACATATGTTTTACTTGACCTTGACTGATTGGTTCCCTTTAACTTATTTGAGGGAAATATCTTTAATATGCTGGTGGTCGTGATTACGTGCGCTTGAGCGGTCTGTGTCGTACCCGTCAGGGTCGTACTGGCCCATTACGGAGTTGTTGCTCTACGTCGTTTTGAGCAAGTGTATTCCTCAGTGTTAACCCTTTCCTTCAGGAGCTTTGGCCCCTGCCAGACTCGTGTAAGTTGGAATGGCAGAGCGAGTATAATTCACTATACTATAAAACCCTTGGCAGACATCTAGATGTAATTCTTGAGCACTGGGTCTCCCCTGGGGGGGGGAGGTCCAGGTGAGGCAGACTTTAGCTCATGTAATGGAGAATCCGGAAGGTTTCTCGTGGGCACACAATGCAAATGACGAGAATGTACGGCGGACGTGTTGGAGGGGTCTCCGTGTCCTGTCGCCGGGACGGCGCTTAGTATATGGGTGTGATGGGGATGTGCCCCATTACCTTGGTGGCTGGAACTCTCACACACTTCGTGAGTTGATGCCGCGGGCTGTATATCCCCGAATTGTACACCTTTCAGCGATTACGTCGTTAACCAGGAGGTCATCTCCAGAGGGTTGACAGATGGCAACAGAATTACAGATAAACAGGTCAATCAATGTGGGCCCAATTCTGGCGGGTCCGGTCCTGACTAAATGTACCGATAGGGTAGTTTCAGATGTCTGGTGAGTCGATTAGTAGTTTTGATTGGCCGTAGCTAGTACCTGTTAATTGATTTGCGATAACATTTTGTAAATAAAAGACTATTTAAAATGGTGTACCCAATTTTGTAACTAAACTTAGAAAAATAAATTGAATTATAATCTTTGGATAAAAGCGTATATTTGGTATTCATTTATTGCATTTTTACCAAATTATAGATTTATAGTTTAACTCCATTTTTTGGTCTTTCATTATAAAGGTGTCTCAAAATTCGCGAATTCCGAGTTCATAGCGTTGTAGAGAATCACTTCAGTATTTCAAATACGAAAAAAAAAAAGGATTTGGGACTTTCCCACAAAGATACATTGATCTGAATGAGCACTCTTTGAACTGCATTTTCTTCAAATGCAGTGTAAAAATTCCAGTGTTTATTGTTATTTATGGGTTCCCCCTACCGCGCTCTGAATTCGGAATTTTCTAATTTTGAGACATTCTGTAGTTATTTAGGTTTGATGGAGGAATGAGACTACGTAAAATATACAAATTTTAATTAAGGTGCAGGTGAATAACGTACAAGGTGTTTATAAATGTTTCTAGCATCAAGGGTGGCTATGAAATGTCAAAGAAATTTGCCGCTCATTACAAATGTGGGTTTCGATTTTCAACTGACATTTTCAGTTAACCTCAAACATGGAGCAAAGTAAATTTTGAAAAATAAACGGTTCTAGTTGTGGTTTAAAACCTGAAAATCAAAAACTTGGGCACAGAATTGTAACTGAAACGTCATGGACGTAAGTAACATTATAAATAATTTCCAAGATAGTTATATTCACTATGAAAACAAAGCGGCAAAATAGTGCACGACAGGAATTCCAGCGCTACCCTTGATGCTAAAAACATTTATAAACATCTTGTATTACTGGTTGCAATGGAACTTCGTTTTTTTTCTGGCAATGCATCTTTTTTGCTGTCATTTCAGCTTGTTTTTCTGGCAGTGCAACATTTTTTTGGTAATGCAACTTTTTAGAAAAAAGTGTGTTGCTCGCCTTTTAATTATTTTCCACTATTGATAAATTAGTTTAAAATTAATCATCGTTTTATATTTTTACCTTGTCGCAATATTTCAATTGTAAATAGGTAATGTAAAACGAACCGATTGTTGTTGTTATTAATGTAGATAACATTTTTACAAAGTGCGTTCCACTGGCACTTTTTGTCCGATGGCGAAGACATTCTCATTGAAAGTGCAATAGCCTCCGTATAACTGACCAAGTAGGTTTCACTTCCTCGTAAGTCATACTAAAAGCATGACATAAATTTGTAACTATTATTACCTTATTACTTAGTAGGAAACGCGAAAGTGTGTGAGAAGCCGTAGAATGACGTCTTCTGCGAAGACCCCGACACGGTTACTCGTCGTAGCCGAGATCGCCCAACGTGACCATGATGTTAACGATGTTACGACGGTACGATTGCGACGTAAACCAGTCTGATTCTCAAAGAGTTCCGTGCTGTACGCATTTAAAAAATATCCCACTCCTAATGAAATAAACCCACCATCCTAGAAACCGTAAATAGTGTCTCCCCCGGTGAGTAATTAAATTAGTGATGTGGAAGAGAGCACCTAGCATTGTGACATCATTTTACCGCTGAATTCGATCAGTTGGAGACCAGCAGCAGTTGTTTCTTTGCCGTCTGCTGGGTCGACGGTCCAAGGTCGGTGGTAAAGAAGCTGCCCTGTGTATCTCTTGACAGTTCTTTCTTTTACCTGTGTTCGCGATGGTTGCTACCCAGGCCATCCCGTCGTTGCTAACTTTCTCTTCCTTCAGTGTTCAGTGAAAATTAGTGCCAATCGTGCAAATGTTGGTTACAATCAGTTTATTGATAACACGTAAGTTCTATTTGTACTGTAGTACCATTACCGCTACCTCAGTCGCACTAGGTCGCTCGTGTTTTGCGCAACAATGCAATAAGGACAGCACACTTTGAATTATACGTACTCGTAATAATACAATGCTATTTAACACTCTTAAAACAATATATTATATTAATTCTTATTTGCATTTTAAATGAGTTGACTGCGAGCGTGATTCCGTCCACGTGTTTTCACTTGTAAATGTATGTCTGCTGATTGTTTCTATTATTGTATCCTTTTTTGTTACAAATCTTTGAGCTGATTGGTTTTCGTAAAATAAAAAATATAAAAAAATACATCAACATGTTTGTGATTATTACATCGAAAAAAAAAATAAAAAAATGTATTTTCGGCATTCCTGTGGCGTTAAAATTACTAAACCTCTCCAAATTTCATTAATGTTCTGTTAAAATTGCCAGAGTTAAAAGTTACAGCATGTTTCAAAAAGATTTTCATCTAGTCGCCTTTCCGTACAAATTAAAAAATGCTGCTTTATGAAAATAAAGATTGGAACGTTGGTGACATAACCCTAAAATACTTTTCAAAAATTAATGATCTAGGCATAATCGAGGGCATGATCTAGGCCAGCTGGATCGCTGAAGGGATAAAACTGACTCAGCCTCTGCTTAATTTTTCTGTTGACAAAGTTCAAAGTGTCAGAACTAGTTAGTTCAAACACAATGCAATGCGAGCGGTACGAAAGGAATTACGTTCTAAAAACAACTAACTATACAAGATTCTCTTTAGATTTTCGAAATTCTGTTTTCGTTCTCATTATCTCGAGATTCTCTCTGAATACTTCTTTCCAATCGTTCTGGTTTCATTATATTTTAATTCTATTTTCATTCTCTTCGATTCTCCCAATTAGATTCATTTCAGTACAATTTTTAGATTATTTCTAAATATTCTGCAGATTCTTTTTCCTTCATTTTGTTTAGATACTTCACATTCTCTCGATTATCTCTAATTTTTCAGTTTTTTTTTTAGGCTTATTGCTCTTTCCTACGAGATTCTCTAAATTATGCAGTTTTAAAAAATCAATTTCTATCGCTAGATTCTCTAGAATTTTTTTCTGAATTACATTAAAGCCAGATTAATTGTAAGTGGTTGTAAATCTTAAAATTGTTTAGTCGATTCTGTTTACATTTTTTAGGTTTCCTTTGGATTGTTTATTTAGATTTTCTTTAAATTTTAAAAATTTGTTTACTTTTGATTCTTTTGAAATTCTCTTTTTAGATTTTTTAAACATTTCGAAATGAATTCTTGAAAACACCTTTCTACAGTATCTCCCCGGATTTGAGTTTACAAAAGGGAAAAAAGTTTATTTTCCATTTTACAAAAAAATTACAAAGAAATAACATTTTTTGCTTATTTCAAAACAAATAAATCTGCAATTAAAATTTCAAAATTATTAGTTTGCACTCTTAAAATTAATTTTTCATTATTTATATTTATTAAATTTTGTAATCGTATTTAAATAATAGCAGGCTGTGGATTCACAATATCGAATAGTGCCTTAAATATTAAAGGAAAAATTATCCAATAATGTGTAAGTATTAAACAATTGTAAAAAAAATGCAATTGCATCCTTAACAATAATTGAGAAAATTCGAAAAAGTCTTAAAGAATTACGAGTTAGAATCGAACAATGTGCTAAAACAGGTAATGGGTCAATCAAATAGTGGTAATTGGTTTGAGTTAAGGAACAAATTTCATTCCTTTGACATTTTTTGCAAAATTAAAAATAAAAAAGTTTTTCGTTATTTTTTGTTTTTTCGATTTTAAGAACAGCTTGATAATATTAAAGTTTTAATTAAAGATTTATTTATTTTAAATTAAGCAAAACATATAATCTTTTTGTCATTTTTTTTGTAAAATAAAAAATAACGACTCAATCTGGGCACATATACTGTAGATGAAAATCATTTTGAAACACGGTGTATTAAAATTTAACTTTTTCGGTCTATAATGTACAATTGTATATGTACAATTTCGCAGGGTTAATGAGCAAGTCTGAGTTAGTAACCTCCCCAAATTTGATAGGATTGGTGTTAAAATTGCCAGAGTTACATTTATACATACAGGGTGTTTGGGGTTATCGCTGCCATATTTAAAACGAAGATAGATGTTGATAAACTGAGTAAAAAATCTTTATATTATTTTTGGTTTTGAGCAATAATAAGTGAGCTACAATAGTTTGAATTTTGGGCCCCACTGTTTGGGAACGACCCTCTTGTTTACGTTTATTCATTCATAAATTGGTATTAATAATGAAATTTCACCGCTGTTTTCACAAAAAGGTTTATTTCTGAGTTTAACGATGGACGAAGCCTGTTGTTTTTCTAAGGTAAGCGTTAGTGGCTCTCAATCAGTGGTCACAGGTTCTTTTACGGCTAAACTAGAAATATTAGACCACCAAGTTATTCACATTTTTTGATCAGAATATAAAGATAGACACTCGGTTAAAGTTTGGCAGCGATAACCCCAAACACCTTGAATACAGGGTGTCCCAGAACTCGCGCCCCATAGAGCAGGGGAGGGTGCCGACAGCAATACAGATGGTAAATTTCAAAACAAAAATTGACTAAGTTTAATAGTATTCAAGAACTGATAAAAAGTTAACAACCAATCCCAAAAGCTTATTCGATAAGTGGAGCAAAAGGCCATCCCAATTTCCTAGGCAACGAGAGTCTAATGTTCATCTGACCAATGAATGATAGTACGTGTCCATAGTTACCAATTTTCAAATTCTGTTCAGCTTCAGGATTGGCTACAGTTTTTTTGTCTTATCTCGGTTATTTTTTGAGTTCAAAAATTATAGTTTCGAAATTTTGGTTCAGAATTTTTGCCTCCATAAGCCCTTTTTCTCTGGGGCGCGAGTTCTGGGACACCCTGTATGTACATAATATGTTTATTTAATTTATTTTGGTTCATTCACAAAATGAAATATTAAAATTTGTCTCTTCCGGTCTATAATTTTGCAATATGGCACGCTTATAAACAAGTCCAAATTAGTAACGTCTCCAAATTGGATTGCTTTGGGGTTAAAACTTTAAGTTACACGCTTTGTAATAAGAACAATTTTTTTTCTAATAAAAAATTTACAAAAATTGTGTCGAATGTTCTATAATTTTGCAATTTAGCATACTTAATAACCGAGTATAAACCAAACTTAAGTGCCAGAGTTACATACATATTTTTTCAAGAAGTTTTTAATTCATTTTCAAAGTACAAAATTTCAAAATTTAATTCCTTTGGTCGATAATTTTGCAATTTAGCACGGTCACTGAGCAAGTCTAAGTTAGGAACTTTTCAACATTTAAAATGGATTTTGCCTTAAAAATGTCAGAGTTACACGCTTTCTGTAAAAAAAAATTGTTTCGTATGATTTATAATTTTGCAATTTGACTAATAACCAACTCTAAATTACTAACTTTCCTAAATTTGTTCTAGCCCTTGACAAACATATTTTTCAAGTTTTTGTTTTTTTGTTCGTCTTTGAAATAAAAAAAATCCAAAATTTGTTCTGTATGGTTTATAATTTTGTTATTTGTTACAATTAATAATAAATAAGTCTAAATTACCAAATTTCCCAAATATGATTGCTGTGGAGTTAAAAGTACCGGAGTTTCTAGTAAAATTCTCTGATTTCCTATTGATTGTCCCTGATGTCCTAATGATTTCCTATTGATTTCCCTGATTTTTTAGTGATTTTTTAAGACCTCGGTTTGTACGAAAGTCTAAATTAGTAACCCTGCAAATTCAGTTACTTTGGCGTTAAAATCATCACCGCTACAACTCTGAATATTTTTTTTTAGTTTTCGGTTTATACAAAAAGTTAAAATTTCTGATATCAGTCGTTTCTGCTCTATAATTTAATAGGCAACTCTAAACTACTAAAACCTAAATTTGATTGATGATCACGAAAGAAAATTCAGCCCTTTGAGGCAGAACTAGAGTCAGAATATTTAAAAAAAAAATGAAATCCTCAATTTAATAATAAATTATTGTAACGCCAAGTTTATAAAAATTATATTTTTAAAAAAACATTAATGACGAGGCAATTTGGAAACGTAGGAAACTGTTATTTTAGTGACATTTTATTGTAATTGAATGAATTAAGACAATTGGCAAACTGCTCGACTGAACATTGCGTGCATTTCTTTCTGCAAAAATTGAATGCTTTATTATTATTATTATTATTATTAACGTAAGTAAATAATCCAACAACAGAACCATTACTGATCTAGGTCAACAATAGGTCTAAAGCCAGAGTCTTTATTGACTGAAGTGTAATGCTCTATTTTATTTCATGCAACGCATATACAAGGTGTTTATAAATGTTTCGAGCATCAAGCGTGACTTTGGAATTCCTGTCATACACTATTTTGCCGCTTTGTTTTCATAGTGAATATAACAATCTTAAAAATATTTATAATGTTACTTACTTCAATGACGTTTTAGTTACAGTTTTGTGCCCAAGTTTTCGATTTTCAGGTTTAAATTCAACCCTGGAAGTTTTTAAAACTTACTTTGCTTCATGTTTGAGGTTAACTGCAAATATCAGTTGACAAATCGAAACCCACATTTGTAATGAGCGGCAAATTTCTTTGACATTTCATAGCCACCCTTGATGCTAGAAACATTTATAAACACCTTGTACGATTTGTCATTTTTTTGCAGAGTTTTCCGATTTACAGAGGAATTTTAGAAATTAGAGGGATTTGAAAGGGATAGGTTAGATATCTGTAATGGATACTTGTCAACTTTAATCAATAGATGTCTCTACAAGCAACTGATTTTTTAATAACCGCAAAATATTACGATGAAAAACAAAAAAGTTACGAGAAAACATTTGATAATCTACACTAAAAATAACAAAAACAAGTTTATTAGTGACGCTCCCACAATTTGGTGTCAATTTTGTGATAGTTTTTGTTTGACAGACATTCCGCAGGAATTGCAGGAGTTTAAAAAAATCAGGATTGTGTAACTCGCTCTGCTGAACAACCAATCACAGAGCCACATTTTAAATTTGGCGCCTACAAAAAAATCTTTGCAATTTAGGGGGCTAGAATTCTTATTAATTAGATGAAAATTGGGGAATATTGGATATAATATTATAGGATAGATACTCGTGGTACTATTAAGTTATTTAAGCAACATGTAGGTTAATTATATCTCTCATAGATAATATTTAAAATAACCCATTTGTAACCATAAATAACCATTTTCGACAATTTTGACGATTTATTTAAGTGCTATTACTGAAAGAAATAGTTTTTCTAAAGAATTTAAGCTGGCATCCAAAATTTATTGCTCGTTACAACGTTTACGCTAATAAACTTTTAAAAGGTTTGGCGGTAAAAATTTTTGCAGCTAGATAGTAAATCCAAAACGTATGTAATTGTGAACTTTAATGCACTTAACGAAAGATTAGTCGGAGTTTCTTATTTATTTTTAACATGACGTTGGTTGTCACTATTGACCTACCGCTGTGCTATTTTTACTAAAACTGTTTTTAGTTAGTAAGATATTCATAGTTGGTGTGTTATCGTAATCTTAACATCTTATAACTGAATCCATTGTTTACTTTTGTCATGTGACTTATTCATCTTCTTATAAAGGTATGTAAAAGCTTCAAAAATACTTATTTACGTCACATAATTATGCAAATCACCTGTTGTCTGCCAAGTCTAATCTAAACTAGTGCAAACGCAAAATTTAGGAATTGCGATGGTTTGAGTAGAAGTTTTGCAATGAAATGTGAAGAAAAGTGTATTTCTAGTTTTTTAGATTTTAGACATTTAGAACTATTCACATAAGATGACGAGCCTGATGAGAACGTAACGCAACACAAAATACATTTTAAGCAACTGCCTGGATACCGCATTGTGATATGAACTGATCAACGATCATAGTTATTATCTGAATTTTTTGACAATGTGCTGTCAGTGTCAACTACAGGATTTTGGTACACGTTTTCTTAATAAGCACTCCACAAAAGTGATCTAATGCCAATGCAATCATTGTGCAGAATCGTGATCTGTTCTTTCGTCGTTGGTTTCCGTTATCAAAACTTGACGAAATTATTTTTGGCGTCAAACTTTTCAGGGCACACACTTGAATTCCTTTTCATTGGAACAGAAAATTTTGTAAAGTTACCCATGAAATATGTATTTTATGTTGCATTTGATTGACGTCAGGCTCGCTATCTTATGTGAAGAACCCTGTAAAGGTGTTATTGTTAATAGTATATTGTATAACAAGTGTTGAAAATGGAAGATTTCACACGAGTTTTGCAGAATTGAGCTACGAGCCGTAGGCGAATTTTTAACCGTGTTGTACACGATATTTTTCCGACGACCACAAAAATCGCAGAGTTAATATTTATTTTTTTAATTAAAGTTTATATTTTACGCTCTTCCACTTGCTAATAACGGTGCAAAAACACGTCAAGTTATCTCTAGTCAAGTTAAAACTTAAAATGTCATTCGGCAGAGCACCTAGCCGCGGACAAAATAATTATGCCGTTGCGTGGACAGTTAGATAATGCCCGATCTGCGTCAACCTGTGTGCAATATAAAAACACACAGCTGTCGGCCAATCAGAGATCTCAAATTTTTCATTGCACACGGGTATGGCTCTTCGTTCGTCTTCGCGCTGAAATTGTTTGCAATTTTAAATTTTCACTACGGGAAAACTATATGAAATGTGGCATATTTTATAGTGGTCGTCGGAAAAATGGATTTCTGCGCGTATAATTAAATACAAAAAATGTTTCAACAATTGAATCCGCGCCTCCACAATCGAATTAGTGATCTCGTAACTCCTAAGTCAACTATTGGCCACAGATTAGTGTGCCGATAAGGTACGAGCAATGTCGATTTCTTTATCAACGCGCATTTATTTAAACTGCCAGATTTTAACTTTAACTTGAATTTAATAGATCATTCTAAAGTTTTACGAATAATAAATATGTTCAGAAACTGATTTATAGCTATCTCTAACACATACAAGTATTCATATGCCGTCTGGTGTCCGGTAGCTTATTAGTAACAAGCAAAGCCTTCCAGCTCTTGAAATATCAAAGAAACCCCAACAAAAAATTCCTTTTCGGGGACCATTTATTAATGAGGGTCATTAATAAACGATTTTTGGTCGAAAATTGATGAGTCATGGCACCTATTAATGAAAGTTTTTTTTATGAAGCAATATGGATAAATGAGCGCAGTTATGCAGAAAACATCCAACCCACACTGACATAGTTTTGAGATAATCGACCTTAAAGACCTTTTCTAAACAACTCTTTATGTTATTTTCGAGGATATTTTCAACACTTTACATGAATTTCTTGACATTATGGGGTTTTGTTTTTTTTCCAAAATAAATAAAAACGTTTTTATATTTCGCGTTCATAATGAAGATATTTCGATACGCGTTTGAGCGTATTTCGGTATCGTAATGAACCAATCCCGTGCCAATATTTCCAGGAACATTTATTTTTCTTAAGTTTGCAGCAGACAAACCGTCAACCTGCCGTCAACGTTGACAATTTAGATTTTGGTTTTGACAAACCATGATAAATCGATCACTGCACTATTATTTCTTGTTGTACTTGGCTTAATAATTCATCGGAGAAAAACTCTTTGGATGCAAGAGAACCATCATTATCATGATCAGCATCTTCGCTCTCGTGGCTCCCTTGCGCTCCGGTAACCTCAAAACGTCACACCTGTCAAACTGACTGAAATTGGATTTGGCTACTTCGATTTTTTTTCCCGAACATTTTGCAAATGCCAACTACCCTAAAATTCCCTAGATTTTGAAATCAAGTTTTTTCGTTTAAAATAAGGCGAAATAGAAAAAATAGGGTTTGAAGTATCTTCGCTGCGCTCGTCGTGTCTTAAAAACGTGCGTGCGGCAAAATGTTCATTATGAAACGCGTTTCATAATATACTAATTTTAACCCGTTTGGAATTTATTAATTGTTTTAATAATTAACAATAATATCCACAACAGAGAAATCATATTACCCCAATTTTAAAATCTGAAGTTTGGACGTTGTAACCGTCAATATGTTCTCCAACAGAAGTACTTCCGTTAAGACAGTTTATATTGGAAAAATAATCAAATGGTACGTTTTTTTGAAATTTTTTCAAAAGTATAAATAGTCACGGATTGCTCATTTGATTGTTTTGACCGTAAACAGCAAAAAGGGAGCATGTGAGTTGGATATTTTTTTCTAAAAATAATAATGGTTGTAGAGGTTAGTACCGCTCGGTTCAAATTATTAAGGCCACAATTATATGAGTTAGGATACTGGTTGAACGGATCTTTTATAAAGAATATAAGTATTAGATATCAAAAATCGTATTAGTTCATTTTTTGTAATTTTGTGGGTTGGATGGTTTCTACATAACTACACTCAAATGAGTTTTGGTCAAACCTGTAAAGATTTATGAAAAAACGCGGCTTGAACGAGATTCGAACATCCGCGACTTCTAGGTCCGGAGGGAGAACTGCTCACTTTTGAGCTATTTCGACCTTGCCAAATTTTTAATTTTCTAGGCGTCTACTAAACGCCAGGAAATGAATTTTCCATTTATATTAATTTTCTCAAAATACGTTCAACGAAAAAGTTTTGTAACTACTCGTAACTAGACGATTTCCCGTTTATTAATCGCCTTCATTAACAACTTGTTGTATTGTTATTTTTAATCGAGCAACTATAAGTGGGTTTTTACGGCCCGACAACCGGCATTTACTAGAGAAACGTAGGTAAATCCCTACGGTCTGCAAGTGTCCCTATGTACAAAAAGCTTTTTGGCCGACAAACCTTTTACAACTGAATTCAAAATGTTGATTTGACACATCACACAATTCTATGGTCACTTTACAACTTTAGAATCTTAAAATTAATTTTCAAGGTGATTCAAGGTGAGAAATGTTCTTAAAATACGAAATCAACTTGTGTGTAATACTTTGATGTATTTTTGTTATGGTAAAGGTTGCTGTTCTTTTAAATGCCTCTGAGCGACCGGTGTAACTGACTTTTTTGCCGCACGGCTGCAACTTTTCCGTACTGCCGCGAAAAGTAGGGTTGTTAGCATTATCATGTGTGCAACTAGAAAGTGTGTTTTACAATTTATGAGGCCAAAAATTTTACATCATCCTCTCTTTCGCTCTGTATGACCCTCTCGATATGTGTTACTTATTAAATAAAGATATCCTTAGGCCACATTCAATGACAACAGAAATAACAATCATTATACTACGAGCCATCCGCATCCCCTTAAACAAGTCTTTAATTATTTATTATCAAAGTTTAAAATTACTGCCATTGAGGAATAATAGGTATATTCTTTCGGTGGTCCTTGATGATCGTTTCGGTCGAACAATCACAATAATACCAACCAATCCCACATTAATAATTACATATTATCTTTAATTTTGAGCATACAATGGGTTTGTCATGTTAGGACTTTAATACTTTATTACCTATTGAATCCCATGACGTTGCGCAAGTGCGTAAAAGTGAGGTACGAGTGCGAAAAAGTATTTGTTACTTTGACAGAAATTGTAAGTCTGTACTCCCATTTATAAATGATTTATCGACTTCTGTGAGATTTTCCTCATATTCGTGCCGAGTGCTTGAATTTTGACCATTGAATCTGCATAAAAACTTTTATGCAGTGTCAATTGTAAAATGATTGTCAGACTGTCACTTGAAATGTATTTATCTTTAATTTTCCTATGGATATTAGGCACACGACAGATTTGTATTGTCCAAACCACGTATAGTGCGTAAAACAGTAGGTAACTTCATACAAAAAGAGCTATTTTTGCATTGTCAGTGCCGAAAAACTATAGCAATGTGGCAAAAAAGTTAAATTACACTGGCAAACATTGCTGTCGAGCCGTAAAATGCTAATTATCCAGTTAGTCGACTGTAAATAACTATTCATTTACTGATAGCTTTAACTCTCGTGAAAGAAACCCATTCGAAAAAGTTTTTCTTACAAACTTGTCACATAATATACATACAGGTGTACCTGAATAAAGTGCAAAGATTTTAACCCCAATATCAGGCAACGCAGTTTAACATACTGCCCAAATTTCGCGTTCCAAAACGTCACCGTTTTTGAGAAAAAATGTATTAAAGATTTCTGCAGAAATCGCTGTGCGCCTCTGAATTGTTGAAGTAGGCCAGTTCCAATCCATTGTCACTCCAGATCATCGAAAAGTGCTAATAAACAAGTGGCAAAATTAGTATATTATGAAACGCGTTTCATAATGAACATTTTGCCGCACGCACGTTTTTTAGTAAAGTAAGTAATTTTAATAAAGTAGTTAGTGCGGCAAAATGCATTATGAACAAGTATCATACGCAATTTTTTCTATTTCGCCTTATTTTAAACGAAAAAACTTGATTTCGAAATCTAGGGAATTTTAGGGTAGTTGGCATTTGCAAAATGTCCGAGAAAAAAAATCGAAGTAGCCAAATCCAATTTCAGTCAGTTTGATAGGTGTGACGTTTTGAGGTTACCGGAGCGCAAGGGATCCAAGAGAGCGAAGATGTTGATCATGATCATGATGGTTCTCTTGCATACAAAGAGTTTTTCTCCGATGAATTATTAAGCCAAGTACAACAAGAAATAATAGTGCATTGATCGATTTATCATGGTTTATCAAAACCAAAATCTAAATTGTCAACTTTGACGACAGGTTGACGGTTTGTCTGTTGCAAACCTAAGAAAAATATATGTTCCTGGAAATATTGGCACGGGATTGGTCCATTACGATACCGAAATACGCTCAAACGCGTATCGAAATATCTTCATTATGAACGCGAAATAGAAAAATGGTTTTATTGGAGTCTTTATCAATTCAACAATAATCGTGGTCGAAAAATGTGGGTTTTACAATGCCCAATTTGGATTATTTTGAGTTATATTGTTTTTTATTATCTGCCGGTGCTTTTTTCAAAAGTGTTGTGATGAACCAAAGTTTTAAAAGTGTTCTCTTTAGGGATGAAACTGAATTACATTGCCCAATGAAGGCCATTTGATCATTTTTCATAATTTTGTTTCTAATTAAAATTTCGGGAAAAACCACCTTACGAACCATTCGAGATAAAAATTGGCCTTTTTTAACAAATTAATTTTTCGCAATAAGCAATTTTTGAAAATGTTTTTAAAGCCATCTCCAGCGGTGTCTGATATTTTGGTTAAAAGCGGTCGCTACCCAGCCCGCTCTTCAGATTGGTTTCGGCAGTGAGCTGTCACAAAAATGACCAGGCCAATTTCAAATTGTCAAAGCAAATTGTAGAACCTAGAGATGCACTTTCTTATTTCGTCGTCTAAGCGGCAACTACCGCAATCTCAATTTTTACAAAATCATTCGGGAGCGCAAAAAAACTGTTTTTTTGGCAGTGTAAGCAATTTTTTTCAATGATTAATTGGTATCAAATCTTCGCTTAAGGTTAGATCTATTCAAAAATTAAAAAAATAATTTCCACCAGTAAATTTCCAGCAAAAAAATTATCTGAGAAAAAGTAGTAACAAAATATTTTCACAACTGAGTTTGCGGATGTTGCTGCTTAGACGACGATTTGTTTCTATACCATTTAAAAATACCGGAATTTTTTATAAAGTAAGATGCATTTTATAAAGTAAGGTCCGTCATTCATATATTTGAGGTATATTATATATTTAATAATGAAAGAAGTGATCAAAACCGGAACTAACTGATTGAAGTAACATGAGAGCACAAAATTGCCTAATTTATATTTTTTAAATTAAAAAAAATCCAAAATTAGGTGGAAAACAAATATGTGCCTTTTGTTCAAATGCTTACGGATTATGGTTGATTAAGTTCCAGAATATAACGCTTTTTTTATCACTGTCAGTTTGACGTCGCGACGTCAAAGAAGTAAAATTTCGAGTTTTAGTGGAAACTTTCGCTAACTCTTTTTTTTAACATAACTATGATAAAAAAGTCTCTGTTTTAATTTTAAATTTTATGCAAATTGTGTTTTAAATTTGAGAAAAAACGCTAGTTTTCAGTATGACGAAACACTTGCAAACTACATTTATTCCAAATTTCACAAATCACTTCATTTTTTCGTCGAGGTCATTTGCAAATCTAAAGCGAACTAAAGGATCGTTTGGTGTATGCGTTTCCAATTTTGACTAATTTGATAAAAAAAGCATTTTTCCTTAAATTTTAAAAACAATTTGAATCAAATCTGAAATGACAACTGAGATATGTTTAACACATTTATATATAGGGGTGGGGTGGGGGACATAGTGGGAAACTTAACAATCAATTAGTCACGCATTCTAAAATAATGGGAATTAACAAAAAAAATTTACTAAATATCATAGACTAATGTATTGCGAATGATTTTTAAGGTACTTTTTTTATTACAATAGCATTATTTTGAAAAATGGGATTGGGTGTTTGGTTCTACTATGCCTCAAAAATCGCTAAAACTTACAAACTACATTTTAAAGCGTCGCAACGACAAAATTATTGGTCATAAAAATCAAATTTTTGCTTCCGGTTCTGTATAACAAATGCATAGGAACGTGAAATAGGCAGTTATTCCTAGTACAGAAATCCTTATTAATATAAGAGGTTTTTTTAACATTTTTCCTGTGGTCCAATAATGCAATGCAAAAATGAAAATACAGTTTATTATTTTCCTATTGCCATTTCCAAGAAAGAGCTATTATTTCACAAACAGCTGGATCTCTTGGTTTCGTCAAACTACCTGACCCCACCATAAATTTTGTGCTTGTGGAGAAGTACTAATTTCTGTGGTTTGCCGGCAATTGCTGATTATAAATTACAAAGCTTCAGCTTCGATTTAAAATCTAAAATTTTACGCTACGAATACTCGCTTAATTATTGGAATATTTTTTAAAACTTAGGACCGTTGTATTCAGAACGGCTTGCTTAACAATCCGATTGGATTCATTTTTGATACAACAACGCAAACCGAAGTTAGCGTCTTCAGCCAAAATTGATGCAGTGTAATTACCGTTCCAGGGGTGATATCAATAAAAAAAAACATGCAGTTTGTAGACAACTACAAGGACAGTATATATTCTAAATTTCAGTTTTCTAGTCCAAACCGTTTGTGAGTTATGGTGGCTCCAGTTTACATTGCATTGCCCATAAGGATTTTAGGTAGCGACCACTCTTAAAATAAAATTGTTGCTCTTTATTTAGGTACAGCTGTATAGTACGTATATTAAAACAGAAATTTCCTAATAACACATGTGTTTGGTGCAAGCACCTACCTACCAACTCATAAAACAGTGCTAAATAAGAAACACAAACATTCTAAAAATTAATAAAAGAATTCGTTACATGGTGTTATTGTTATCAGTTAATAAATCATACGTAAAACAAATTAAATTGACTGAACAATAAATTGGCCACTGCATCAAGCGAAATGCAGTCAATACAAAATAGGCGAACGGGGAACCGTCCGCACAATGAACACAATAAAACTAATCAGCAACAATCGAGAGGAAACTCGAATCTGTCAAGCATCCTGTCATTTTAAACTTTCCCATGATTCCATTTCATATTCTCGACGGTTTTTATGATAATACAAATTTCGCAGTTTGTATTGTACTTGCAGCAGCGCATAAAAAACTTTCTTGATAAGAAACACCATTTTAAATTACGAAGATTAGTATTGCACGATATAACGCGACGAAAGGTGCTAACAGGTGATGTTTGTGTGTTTCTGATTTACAATATGTGCTTTTCTTGTAAGTAATATCTTCTATTAGCCCATTTTATATTCATGTTAATTAATTTTAATATAAAAAATTATAGCATTTCAAGGTCACGATCATTTTATCATTTTTTGCACATTAAACGTTTTCTGTTTATTACAAGTAATGACTCACCGAAGATTAAGACCCAGACTCCACTGCGATTTTAAAATCGCAAAAATTGATATTGTTTCAAAACCAAGCGCAAACACGATTTTTTAGTCCCAAGTGTGAAAAACACGTTAATAATGAAATGACAAAGTGAAAATAATTCGTTTTTGAAAATATGTATGATAAAAATGTAAAACAAAAGTTATTTAAGAATAGAAATAGCAAATAAGCGGTTATTCTTACAACTCCGATATATCGGGTGTGTCAAAAAGAACGAATTGGCTATTCAGAACATAGGAACAAGCATTTAAAAAATCCCAAAAAAATATTTAAAAAAATCTTTTTTGCATTTTGTCCAGTAATAGTCACTTTAATGAGATCAAAATCGTTTAGTAATTTGCTACTTTACACCGTAACAACACTTTGCACTATAGCAACGATAATAATAATTTATGAATGAAATGATTTATTTCGCTTCGCTCATTCGTACTCAAACAAACCATACTCGTTTAGAAAAACTTGACTTTTCTAAACTTGGCACGTAATCTACTATTATTTGCAATCATTATATTTTATATGGTTATTTTTAACGTGCATGAGGTTTGAAAATACGTCATCTCTGACTAAAGTCTGAAAGTGACATTTCTGTTCTTGAAAACGGCAAATGCAAATGCCTGTTCAAGTTTACATTTATAAGAAGTTTCTTTTTGTTATTTTAAATTGTAAATGTATGTACACACATGTTCTTGGACGAATAGAGTTCACATTTTCAGTTGAATACCAATACCTAATTTTATCCAAAATTGTCAAACATAACCTAAAAACGGGTACTTTTTGTAAAATTTCAAATAAAATAGCTTACTATTCTCGGTGAAAATTTCTTTACTGCTCTGGAATCTGACTAACTTCAACACAACATCTGACAATCTGACAACTTCAATGAAACATTTTCAACTTTACAAAAAATCTTTTTAAAACCGTGCATTTGAAATTTAACGTTTTGAGAAGAAACATAAGCGGATAAGCCTAATTGAATGAAGATATTCACTATTTCTGACACTTTCGGTTATACCAGAAGTATTAAATGATTTTTATCTAGTCGTCTAGTGACATTCCATGCAAATAAAAAAATGCCGCTTTGCGAAGATAATGATTAGAACGTTGTTTGCATTAGATATTTAATGATGTACCTAGAGGTTACGAGAACAACTCGATCACTTAAGAGATAAAGTTGACCAATCACTGTCTAATTTTGTTGTTTGCTGTTTAAATTTGTTCGTTGTTGGCGATTTTGACGTTTCTCAAGTAACATTATTGACATAAGTCCGAAGTGACAGAACTTAGTTCAAACACAGAAGAGTGCGAGCGGCACAACTGGAATTATCTATATTTCAAAGGTAACTAGATGAAAATAATTTTGAAACACGCTGTAGTTACATACCAATTTGATTATTTTAAACGCAACTCTCGGTTTGTGATTGCCTTTTTGTATTCCACATCCAAATTGAGGAGAGCTTTGTGTATGTATGTAGGTGCTAGGTATATCCAAATTGGAAAATTTATAATTTTTGTGCACATGTGAGTAAAAATTTTTCCAATATAAGGAAGCTATGATCTACTCAAAACCGCCACATTAATTGAAAAATACTATACAGAGTGTGATGTATTGACAATTAATTTCGGTTATTTTAGACTAAAGTAAGTTCTTTATTTTAAATGGAACACCCAATCTTTTTATCATAGACCAACATAAAACTAAATTTTGTTAATGTCACCTTTTCAGACGAAAATTTTAGAAAAAGCAATATTTCAGTTTTAACTTTGCCTAATTTTCCAAGCATGTTTTGTTCACACAATTATCGAAATTCTAATTTTTTTAATCGCATTGTTGGTTTCGAAAAACTCCGAGGGATCATTATTATTTGAGCTACCTGTTTTCCATGCGTAGGTATTATCTTATCTGTTACCTTAATACTCTGATACTTTGTAGTCTAATCTCTAACTCTTCTGTTTATTAAAATAAAACTATTAGAAGGCTGATCAAATAAGCACAGTACCAACCCACCAATATAAAACAGACTGTTTCGTTACACTTTTATCGACATGTTAAAAATAAAAAGTTTAAAAAATTACAAAACACCATTAAAATTTTTATTAATTTATGGCTACGAGCACTAGTCTTAAATTCAAATTCAAATTATAAGAAAAAGTTATTATCTGTCGGTTGGAAAGAATGTTTGTAAATTATTATGTGTACTGAGATATACAGGGTCCACCCTTAAAATCGTCTTTAATTTTATTGATAAAATTTTAGAAATTTGCATACGCTCATAGTTGACAAATTGATAGAAGCTGACGTAAAAATTTGTTTTTATCACGGTTTGGTTGGCGTCGTGAGCGTATGCAAATTTTCAAAATTTTCTCTTTAAAAATAAAAACGATGTTGGGGGTGAACACAAGTGTTGGCGGACCCTGTACACATTATGTTTTCCTACATAGGTGTTATCATGTTTTAATCCTAGACGTAGATAAATTCTGGCATTTTCAAGGTTTTTGTGCAACATTAGCACACGCGACAATATAACAGCCATTAGGTATACTAAGAAAACATATTTTTCCGACGACCACTATGGATTGGCCGACAACTGTGTGTTTTTATATTGCACACAGGTTGACGCAGATCGGGCATTATCGGTATCTAACTTTCGGCGCAACGGCATAATTATTTTGTCTGCGGCTAGGTGCTCTGCCGAATGACATTTTAAGTTTTAGCTTGCCCAGAGATAACTTGACGTGTTTTTGCACCGTTATTAGCAAGTGGGAGAGCATCAAATATAAACTTTAATTAAAAAAATAAATATTAACTCTGCGATTTTTGTGATCGTCGGAAAAATATCGTGTACAACACGTGTTGAAAATTCGATTTCACACTCGTTTGCTTAAGCCACTCGCCTACGGCTCGTGTGAAATCTTACATTTTCAACACTTGTTATACAATATACTATTTTAGTCACTTTTGTTCCGGAGATATAAAAAAAACATGTCTACAGCAGCATTACCACGGAAATTTTTGTTTATTCAATTTTTCAGAAAACAGGCATGAGCTATTTTTTGTTTGATACTGGTAGCCTTTTCAGTCCATTTTTTATCGCACGAATTTGCCGTTGGAGTGGGGTAGGTCATGGGTTTGAAAATGTAATAAGTAAACAAATAAAAACTCTTGTTTACATGAGTATGACCCTTAAGATGCTGACACTCTCTCAACTCAATGGGTTATTTAGCATCAGTTTTCATTTGTTAATTTAGAACCTATTGGTGTGTCAGTACTAAACCAGTCCATTACTTACTAGTAATTTTTTATACACCGTGTTTCAAAATGATTTTTATGTAGTTGCCTTTTGGGCCGCTGGCAAGTTTTGTTTATTAAAATTTAACTCGAATCAAAAATCGTTTATTAACAGAGTTAACTTCCGAATACAGAATGATGAGAATACATTTTGGGTCCAGTATATATGGGTATAATAATCAAATATAACAAATATAGATAGTGGTGGAATGACTGAAGTCCACGGACAAAGGGCGTCCCATTATCTACACTAATGTATGGAATGACTGAAGTCCACGGACCAAGGGCGTCTCATTATCTACACTAATGTAACTGGCTTTGAACTAGTCTTGTCACTTTGGACTTCTGTCAATGGTGTCACTTGTCAAACGTTAAAATTGCCAATAGGGAAAGAATTAAACAACAAACAGCAAAATTAAGCAAAGGTTGAGTCAGTTTTATCCCTTCAGCGATCCAACCGTCCTCGATCACTGTCTAATAATTTTTTAAAGGTATTTTAAGGTAATGTAATCAACATTCCAATCATTATCTTCGTAAAGCAAAGTGCGGGAAAACAGAGGTGACTAGATGAAAGTCTTTTTGAAACACGGTGTTATAAAAAAAATACCATGATCTTGGTCACATTTAAAGGTGCATTTTATTTCTAGAAACAAATGTGGTATAGATTTTTACATAACAAATGCGGAAAGTGAAAATTTCGTAGGGGCGTGAATATACAGGGTGATTTTTTTAAAACGGTAGGCGTTGTAGAATTTTTCTTTATGAACCGATTTCAAAAATTTAAAAAACAAATTAAATGGTTTTTAATTTCCTATAAACTGATGATTTTAAAATATTTCTAAATGTCTTAGTATCTTTTGGGCGATACTCAACTTTCTTGTTTTAAATTGGCACCCATATTTTTTTTCATAATTTGGAAGATATTAATTTTCTTTATTCAGAAATGTATAATATGTTCTACTTTTACAAAAAATATTTAAAAAAAAATATCAAAAATTAAAAAAATTTAGGCAACAAAAGTTAATAAAATCTAGGTGCGTGGTATCAAATAACACAATATTGTTATTGTAATGTCAAAAAGCAGCAAATAACAGAAAAAACAAGTTTTCTTTCAACAAGATGGGGCTAACCTTACAATGCACAATGCACTTCTCGTAGGTGTTAATTGTGCAATGAAAAAAACGGGATGGCGTTTCAATAGTATTTTAATTAAATTAGGTAGATGTTTTATCTGATTTGTAATAATTTTTTATCTTTTGTTATTAATAATTTCACAAAAGATTGCCAGTTCTTTCTGTTATTTGCTGCTTTTTGACATGACAATAATGGTATTGTGTTATTTGACACCATGCACCTAGATTTTATTTTTATTGCTTATTATTTTTCAATTTTGATAATTTTTTAAAAATATTTTTTTGTAAAAGTAGAACATATTACACATTTCTGAATCAAGAAAATTAATATCTTCCAAATTATGAAAAAAAAATATGAGTGCCAATTTAAAATAAGAAAGTTGAGTATCGCTCAAAAGATACTAAAAGACATTTAGGAAAATTTTAAAATCATCAGTTTATAGTAAATTAAAAACCATTTAATTTGTTTTTAAAATTTTTGAAATCGGTTCATAAATAAAAATTCTACAACGTCTGCCGTTTTTAAAGTTGTACGGGACACTAAAAGAAACAATAAGTGGTCAATTTCAAGTCGTTTGCGACGTTGCTAAGGTAGCCGTGATGTGATTGGCGTTGCTACGTCGCAAACACCTTTAGCGACGTTGCTAAGATAGCTGTGATGTGATTGACGTTGCTACGTCGCAAACACCTTTAGCGACGTCGCTAAATAACTTGAAATTGACCCCTGAGGGGCCAATTTCAAGTCGTTTGCGACGTCGCTATTTAGCGACGTTGCTAAGGTAGCTGTGATGTGATTGACGTTGCTACGTCGCAAACACCTTTAGCGACGTCGCTAAATAACTTGAAATTGACTTGAATCTCTACAATAGTCGTTTTCTTGTTTATTCTAAATGTCATTTGCCCACGACCCCATATGAAAGTGACATATTTCACACAGATCTGTCAAAATTGACTTATGTCAAAAAAGAAGTTGAAAAAAAAGAAATTGACTTATGTCAAAAATTGGATGGATCCTTGTTTGTAATGAAAATCTTTGAAAAAACAAATGAAATCTTTAACTTTGTACACCCCTGCTGACCTTACTTTCGACAAGTTTCAATTTCTACACTTTCTAACGGTTTCTGTGTCAATGCATTGCAATAATTTTCAAAATATGGAAAAACAAACTACAATAGGCTTTTGTGGGTCGAAATTAATCATAAATCAGACTATAACCAGGGATGTCTAAAATTGTCTTTGATTTCATAGCTGAAGATGATTTTGTAACTTTTGGAAATGTTAACTTAGTTTTTGTTCTTGATCTTGCAAACTGGACCTGCTAGATGATTAATTTCAAAGAACGCCTGTTATTACCGTTTTATAAGATAAAATTAATTTCAACATTGATTAATGTGGCATAATTCTTATGAAACCATAGGATTCATTAACAAATTGAGTCCATTACCAACAATATTACAACAACGTTTCGTTTTAATTAGTAGAAATTGAAAATATGGAGTGCATAGTTTTGTCATGTTGCCTGGTATTTTTATTGAAAATTGGTTTGATTCCACTCTGAAAACAGAGAATGTGGAATTAAAAAAAATCTCAGTTTAGATGAGTATCAAGTTAGTTTTTTTCAAGGAAGCACTCGATGTTCTGTACAGCCTGTACAGGGTTCGGTCTCTTTTTTTAAACTGGTCTTTAATTTTAAAAATAATAGACAAATGCATATGCGTATAGTAGCTTTAAAATCTGACGCAAAATTTGTTTTTTATTGAACTAGTCCACTCTCTAGCAAAATTTCAAAAAAATAAGTGTCATTCTGTGGGTATAGAAAATTAGGTGAAAAATTTAATGATAAATACATATAGAAAAATAAATTACTAATATCCATTCACATAACATAAAAGTTACTAATGTTGGTGAAAACAAAACATCCTAAACGTGACAACAACTGAAATGGGCAGTTCACGTCTATAATGTCCGAAAGTCCAATTTCAAAGTTTCAAAATGGACTAGAATTTTACTTTGTGCAAGACAACTGAAAAAAATTGTTAATTTCAACATTAAAAGGTATCAACTGGAACCCCTTAGGTAACCCAAAACCAAATAAATGCCTCTGACATTAACAACTAACTTCAAAGTACAGTCTCATGGAGAGATCGATTTACGGAGATCGCCAAGTACACTGCTCTGATTTACCAAAAATCTAAAGTAATTTCATTTTTATGTTTTCTGAATGGATATTACAAAGTTCTCAATGCTAAATATTCTCAAATACTTTATTGACAGATCTCTTTGGGCTAGCAATAAAAAAAACATTTTTTTATTGAAACAGATGTTGAAAGAATATCAAATTGTTGTTATTACCACAATGAGAATGTCGATACTTTTCAACTGTCACTAGGTAAATCATTCTTATTACTCCTATCATTCACATGCATCCATAGTATTCTGAACACTTTCCTGTGGGATTTTCCCAAAGCCCTGAAGTGATGTGTGGTATTGGATCGATGATACTCTAATGTATTCACCTAGAATATTGCCACTGTATCTGGAACGTTAATATCCGGATGATGCTAAAAGTTTTTTTTACAAGATGTAAATGTAGAGAGAATTTTGACACTGAGGTAAAGTTGCGCTATTAGTGACAAACTATAATTTACCGAAAATCAATACAAATGTAATTAATTTTTTGGCCTCATGAATTGTAAACGTCAAATTAACATTCAATTGACATCTTCGGAAACATTATACATATTTACACACGCTGTGTGGTAAAAATTGCTCGTAAAAATCGTCTGCTCTTCAGATGCGTTTATAAATTAAAATCGCTTTACCATAATAAAGATGGTATTTACCTAAATTATTATTTCAATTAAGGCAATGTTTCTATTTTTAAAGTCATATTATAGTAAACACAAATGACATATACCTAGTAAACATTTTATGGCTTAAGTCAAACCACCCTTAGAAATAAAACTGGGTGTTGTAAACTGCAGCCGACAAATTTCTAGGTAGAAGGAAGACCGAAGGTTGAACAGGCCCGGATGCATTTCGTGCAACATTTCGATAAGTTTTTCCCAATGAACTTGTTATAAGTTTAAATAACGACAGTTCCGAATCAGATGATTGTTTGATTTAAATTTAAAAATGGTCAAGTGTGTGTATGTTATATATATATATGTTTGTTTATCATATTTGATTCAATTTTCTTTTAAATACGACCCTGTTTAAGTACCGACCGATCACGGCGTGTGCCTATTTTTATGGTCGCCAACCGCAAGGATTAGTACTGCCCGGTCCATTCATAATGTGGCCATAAAATTTACTAGGTATGTCATCTGGGTTTACTTTAAAACGTTTTTAAACAGCGCCATCTTGTGCACTTTTTGTGTACCAACTACAAAATTGGCAGAATTGACAGACGATGAAATTTATAAATGTCAGATGTGACAGTTCTCATGAATTTTGAAAAAAACAATTATTTAAATTAAAATTTTTCGGCCAATAAGTTTAACACAACTCTTGTGCGTTAACTATCTTACAGCGCGAAATCAGTTTGAAGCACGACGGCGCTGTAAAATGTAAAGGCGCGATTCCACTTGCTTGGTCTAGCCCAGACCAGACCAGACCAGACATCCAAGATTTGAAAGACGTTTTTATAATTCTTCAGCCCCTTTCTGTGTTTAAAACATAAGATAGAACATTAAGATGCAATTGCACCTCTGACTACGCAGAAAGGGACTGAAGAATTATAAAAACGTCTCTCAAAATCTTGGATGTCTGGTCTGGTCTGGGCTAGACCAAGCAAGTGGAATCGCTTAAGTTACCACACGCGACTGTAAATAACTATACCAGATTTCAGTTCTTAGCGAGGTCCAAAGGTCGAACCTGACCTGAAATTTGGGACTGTACCAAAAACTGTGTCGAGGAATGTACTTTATAGGGACATTTTTAAACACCAAAAGTTGCCGACGTGTATAACAGCATTTTGACAGGAACGTCATAATTGTAAACATTGATGAGACATTTACATTTCGCGTTGGAATAATATCAAAAACTGTTGAATTCTTCCGAAAATATGAAGTTATTGTCTTACAAATTGAGATGGTTTTTAAATAAGTGGTTTCTTTGTTGGTTATTAACAGTGAAGTAATAAAATCTCGCTGAGTTTTTTGAAACAGGAATGCTTACTCAATTAAAGGATTGAAGAATTTTGATATATTTTGATATAATCTTGCCCCAAATTGCCTTTGTATAAGTTTGGGGTACCTTTTTGTACATAGATTTTTGTACTGGACGTAACCTATCATTGCGAAGTCTTCAATGGTAGCTCACGCATCGGTCCGGTTAAAGAAATGGCCGGTATCTTACTTTTTAGTGTTTTAATACATACTTTCAACTTACAGTGCACTTTTTAAGAGCCAGAACAATTTAAAAATTTAAGTTTGTAGGTTAGTGTAAACAAATGTGTTTTGACAAATTAACGTATGACACGATATCCCCCTCTTCTTCAAAACATCCCAATTAGTACCAACTTTCATGCATTTTACTAACATAATACAATATACTGGTCACTCATGTATACTAGTTGACATTAAAATGGGGGCCTCGCTATGAATTGAAAAGAAGTATATATACTCATCCTTTTTCGTCTTTGACATAGTTTTGACATTTAGCGTCTAGTGACAAAGTAAATACCAACACGCATTTGATAACATTACACTTGATAAGTGCTAAATACATATAGCAATATAAAAATCATGTACAGTAATCTTGCCAAAACCTCATAGCTGAAACTCTCCCAATACGCCGTTGAACCGCATTACATTAGTAAATAACTACAGTGGAACCCCGTTATAACTAGAGAACAGAAGTACACTAAAGTAGGATTACACTACAAAGTAAATTGTCGGTATCTTAAAATTACCTTGCAATATCCGTCTCTCCCTATAGCGGGGTTCTACTGTATTTCAATTTTCATTCTTAATCTCCTCTTAATCGCAAATAGCAATTACCTCAATAGCTTCTACCAGAGTTTATCAGTGCTTGATGCGTCGATACATAGCTAATCAGAAACTCGTTACCTCTTCGGAATTACGTTGATGAGCAAAAATTTCTCAATAAGTGATTTTTTGATCTTATTTTATCTCGTTTTAAAATAATTCTCGACGTTCCTGTTAACTAGGATTGCGAAATAAAACTCTCTTAAATGCATCGGTGAGTTTCTCATTTCCTGATTTACAGTGGCATCGGAACGTTAATTAAAAATGCATGATCGTATTTTCTCAGTTCTAACCGCTCGACTTAAGTTTAATTGTAAATTTTCGTAATAACCTGTCAATAGTAGTTGGGAGATTTCATGTGGAAAACATGACTGTTACATCAATAATACAAGGGACGTTCTTAATCTTTGTGAAAGGAAATTTGTGTCACTGGGAATACATGCATGCACATTCTAAACTGTAAAGATGACGTTTCGCGATATTTGAGTTTGGAATAAAAGAAAATATTGTAATAGACCTGTGCAGCTTAATTATAACTGTAAAAAACAATGACCTTCTACTGCAAACATTTGATATTTACTGGAAGTCTGGAAATGTAAACGAAATGCCAATTCGTGTTGGCAGTTGAGTTTTTGTTAGAAGGATATTTTTTGAAATTTGGAGACTATTACTTACACTAATGACGATTTTTTGAAATTTTTTTGCTTCTTAACATTGCATCTTCAACGTGATTTTGGCAAAAAAAAGATTTTTTTTTCGCCACTACTGGCTATTTTGCAACAAGTGATGGAATATATTGAATCACCGTGGTTCTGTAACTTAAAACCCTCACAGAATGTCAATATTCGCTCGATATTTTGTAATAGTCATAAGAAGTGTGATTTTTCCTCAAATGTTATGTAAGTGACGTTTAATACTTATATCGTATGATCATTATTGTTTGTAATCGAGTCAGCCTTGTAAATTAATTTGTAGGTAAGTATGTCTTCGATAGATTCGTACAGACAGTGGTCAAATGGTTATCAACTGCAATGCCAAATGTGGGCAAATGGTGAATCGACTTTGAGGGTTTCTTCCATCTGTGTCTCACACTTTAGATGACTTCCGGAATCTTTTTGATATTTCCTTGCCGCTTGATTTATCTTTTTTTTACAGTTTTGGTTGATAAGATGACAGATCGCTAGTATGAATTGTCGATAAACGGATTGATTTTCATAAATGACTCGATTACAAACAATAATGATCACACGATACATAATATAAATAAACAGAGTATGTTATGTGACAAGTTTTATAAACGTTTTTTTAGTCACGAGTAGGGGAGAGCGGGGTAATACCACGCACTTAAGCAAAAATCTTCTGAAAAACCTATAATATCGAAAATATAAGATTTCAGACAAACAATAATTGTAACATTGGACTACGTGATAATGTAAAAGTTTTTGAAAAATCTTAAGTTCATTTTTGTCAAAAAATTAAAATTTTGAGAAGTGTATTGCGTGAAATGACCTATTATATGGGGTAATTTCACGCATGTCAAACAATAATGTCTACCAAGTTCTTTCTTTAAAAAAATGAGGATAAATTCTAAAACTAAGTATTTATTAATGAAGTTTTTTCGATGTCGATCGTTTTGTGATGTTATTGTTACGTTCTCTTCTGAGAATAGGGGCAATTAACAGACTCTGCAGACGAACATCTAGCTATTGGTTCTAGTAATGCTGCTACTGCTTATACTTTTAGAGCTTTCACATTTGTGCGTGATACAACGTGTTTATAAATGTTTCTAGCATCAAGGGTGGCTATGAAATGTCAAAGAAATTTGCCGCTCATTACAAATGTGGGTTTCGATTTGTCAACTGACATTTGTAGTTAACCTCAAACATGAAGCAAAGTAAGATTTGAGAAATAAACTGTGTAGTTGTGGTTTAAAACCTGAAAATTGAAAACTTGGACACAAAACCATTGAAGTAAGTAACATTATAAATAATTTTCCTGATAGTTATATTCACCATGAAAACTAAGCGGCAAAATAGTGTACGACAGGAATTCCAAAGCCACGCTTGATGCTAGAAACATTTATAAACATCTTTTATTACCCCATTTGGAGCTTCTGTTTCTTTTTTGAACACAATTTGGACATAGTCGATGCAATAAGGCACAGTCGTAAGACACTATAGTATAACTACTTACACTTGAAATACATGCAGAATTAATTTTCTAACATAGCTTTTTGAAAATCTGACTCTTAAAACTTAGAACGCACATTAGCAAAACGCATTATTTGATCACTATTAAAAAACGGCTGCGTGGCATTACCCCGCTCTCCCCTACATTTAGGCACGAGCGGAGCGAGTGTTTAAAGAACGAATATCCAGAGTAGTTTATAAACGTGTTACATACTATGTTTTTTCTAAGACCTCAAATTGCTACCATAATAAATATTTAAACTAAAATATCAAATACCAACTTCATTAAAATTTAAAAAAAAATTGTAATTAAAGCTTTATTATCTTGCATTTTGAATGCCAAAAACCGATCCGCAACTACCGAAATCACAATTCAATTTCCAACCAATTGTCAATTTCATCTGTGGCATCTAATTTATGTACTTGATTATTTAACCATTGAAAACGTTTGGTCTAGTATTAAGTAAAAATACAAGATTTAACTCTAATTTTGTATTCTAATTTTTCTAATAATTATTCATTAATATTATAGGTGCAAGTGCAAATTCTTTCCAAGTTTCTGTTATTAACTGTGTCATTCGAATTGAAGTTCACGGCCCTAGAGCTATCGTTACTAATAGTAAAACGATGATCAAATTAGTTGCTGTTGCTTGGATTATTTAGAATTTTTTTTTGCTAATTTTCCTTTTGTTCACTAACGACGACTGTTCTTGAGCGCCAACCTCCGTGTTTCTTTTAGGGTGACAATATCTGTGATGGTGTGACAGTGCCCTGTATCCTCATGAACATTGGGGAGTTTTATAAATGAAGCCATCTCTTTTGTCGCGCTTCCGATTTTGCAAATCTTCATAACCATCCCAAATCTTCTATTTCTTCTATTTTAGTGTTTTATAAAAAAATTGCTTCCTTAAAATTTTTCGGGTCGTTGAGACACATATTCCTGTACCACAGAGTGTCCCAGAATGCTCGCATTTTTTTTACCGGGACGATTTTTTTGTTTGACGATTTTTATTTTTGAATTCAGCTTCTCTAATGGTGTCGGCACCTTTTTTTTTCTCTGGGTCACGAGTTTTAGGACATCTCTATAATGTACTATTGTCATTCCAAAAAACACCAATTCGCAATCTAAGGACGTTTTGGGTGTCGCAGAGCGTCTGGGTACCATAGGCAATATGAAGCGGCAGAATTTACCCTCATCTGCCAAACAACTGAAGTGCTGTGTATCCTCGCAATGAAGAAGTTCGTCTCATTCAAAGTATGCTCAACGGAGTAACTGAGTATAATAAAAATCATTGATAACTAAGATATTTGGTGTAATTAAGCTTTTTTTTCCTGAAGTAGGATATAATACAATACCTATGTACCTCCTTTCGCTAATTAAAATTCAACATCGGATTTTCTCAAGAGATTGAATGTGTAATGTGAAGACTGAGCCTAAACAATACCACCGTATACGGTTTTGATCTTACACTTTTTAGGGCATAAATACCTAACAGGTGTTCAAAAAACAGCTTTTGTGAATAATCTCAGAACAAAAACTAAACATACTTTCTGAATCATGTCGAGTGTAATTGCAATTGCACACAAATAGCAATTTGTAATCAATTACCTGCACTACAAATTACCATCCTGTAAATCGATTTCTATGAAAAACACAGAATACATTATAAAATGGTAAAAATGTTGGCAGTGTAATTCCTTTAATAAGTAATAATTACTACTCCAGAAATAGATTTTCGAGTAACTGATCCGCCATTAAACGTTGTTAGTCAGAATCATTAAGCTGTAACAAAATATGAATTTCAATTTAACTTTGACTTAAAAATTCCTAAATTAACATCATTACGCCGATTTCTAAACGGTACTGGTTTCTAATGAGATAAATTACGTCGTTATAATTTAGTCAAATTGTATTCAAGGTACAGTTTTAAAATAAGCGTACAAATATGTGTCACACAAACCTCCTTTGATTTGGAGACATATGGTCGTTTTTTCTAATCTAGTCTTAAAATAAGTACGGAAACTGTTGCATTTTTTTTCGATGAATTTAAATTAAAAATTATAGTATTGAACGCTGTTAGTTTTCTTACCTACGCGTAAAAATGAATTGTTGTCTAGATTTATTAGAAACTTTTTTGTCATCTGTAAAAATTTTAAATGGCGAATTATTTATAGAGACCAAAGAAAACCGCCATAAATATGATCAATACCCGAAAATCCGTACTCGCAAGTATACAGTCAAACCAAAAAGGGTGTTTATACTGCATTCTCTCTAATTTTTCTATATACAGATTTTATTTTTAGAATTTTTATTTCAGTTCTGCTAAAATTCTTTAGACATCTTCGCATTCTCCAGATGTTCTTCATATGTACATATTTTCCTCAGATTCTGCCTAGATAATTCAGATTCCATATAATTTGTTTATATGTAGATTCTCTGAATTCTCTTTGGATTCTTTGATTTTCTTCAAATTCTGTTTAATTTTTTGTAGTTTATTTAGATTTTCTTTTGATCCTTTTTGGTCTTTTTAGAGTCTTCATTTCTCATATTCATAAATTTTTAGATTTTCTTTTGTTTTTAGATTTTGCGCTTTAAATCTTCTCTAGATTTACAAAAAATAAACTGCTTTCTCACACACCAAACTTTGTTAAACAATGCTGACGGGCATTTCGGCAGCAAAGCTACTAGCATCAGAGCAATGAAAAAAAAACAGTTTAATCTGTGTGTTTGTTTGGTAGGTGGGAAAAAAAGTACCTACATTTTTAGTGTTGTGAACACCAAGTACCAATCTTAAGAAAATTTTAAAAAATTCTTTCTCTAGATTCTCTTTAGAATGTAGATTCTTCTTTAGTTTTTTTTTTTTTAATTTACCTTATTAGAGTCTATATTTTTTATCTGCTTATATTTTTCTGGGACTTTTTAAGCTTATTTAATTACTTTTCCAGAATACAAAGTTTTATTTTCATAATTTTCTAATTTTGTAAGCTAAATAAATAAAGCATCAAAAAATTAAAAACCATCACATAATTCCCTCAAAAGTAGTAAGAATATTTCTGAATCCTGACCTGAATCTACTCAAAATTTTGTAGACTTTTGTAGGCTATGCATGTATTGATAAAACAACAGTTATTTCTTGAATATAATATTATTGATAAATGTTAGTAACACTTTTTGCTTCTGAGCAATTAAAAAACGGTCGGTCTTAATTTTAACTATAAGGTGTTTATAAATGTTTCTAGCATCAAAGATGGCTCTGGAATTCCTGTCACGCATTACTTTGCCGCTTTGTTTTCATAGCGAATATAACTATCCTGAAAATCCAAGGACGTTGCAGTTACGGTTTTGTGTCCAAGTTTATGATTTTTAGGTTTCAAACCATAACTAGGACAGTTTTTTTTTCAAAACTTACTTTGCTCCATGATTGAGGTTAACTACAAATGTCAGTTGAAAAATTTAAACCCACATTTGTAATAAGCGGATAATTTCTTAGACATTTTATAGCTACCCTTGATGCTAGAAACATTTATAAACACCTTGTCGAAAGATAAATATGGTACCATCTTACGCGAAATATGATGACGAATATTTTTGATCATTTTATATTTTTTCATACGGCTGCTTCGTATGAATAATTTCTTCTTAATTTTTTTCCGCTACATATGCTGATTTACATGAATTGTTATTATGTATGTTAGTTTCACGTTAAAATGGAATTTCTTCGGACGAATCTTCATGATAATAATTAATTTATTTGGACCAAGGCATAATAATAGAATAATTTTAAATAATTTTTATTGATCTTTGTTTAACTTAGAAACGTTGTTAAACAGACTCTGAAAATAGTCATCTAAGTAAGTTGATTCTATAAAAAGTCTGTGAATTTAGAACTATCAAGGCCTTCAGACCTACTTATTTCTCAATTCCTAGTTTTAATTGGTGTTTTATACACTTGTCTTTTTGTTATAAAGGGTGTAATTGAAATACATATAAAAAATCAAAATATAGAATAATAGAAACAAATCATATAATATATAAAAAAATGTCTTTCTTAATAATTATTCCCTGCAGACGTAAGCTCTATATTTATGTACAATTCGCTTCAGTTTCTCAATTTATCGCCGTTCTTCATTTTTTTAAATCGTACTCTAATCGCCTAATCGGTGGTGTTTCAGTTTAAATATTTGATGTGCTGTATTTCAATTAGACCTATTACATTACATTATTGCCTATCTAAACATTTACGTCCTTGACGATAGCAAATTTAGTTACCTAACTAGTAAATAAGGTCAAGAAACTGGATCATGAGAATTTCATTACAAAAATCCCTTTTCAAAAAAGATAAGCTAAATAAATTTGCTTGCCCTTGTGTCTTTTTCCGTTCTTATTTTTCGATCGCACTTGTGGAGATTGCACATTGTTCTAAAGTGTAGGTATCTCAATAAAGCACCCAGAAGCACTATAACTCTTAATTCAAACATATCCGGTTTCGGGAGCCTGCAGTTTGACGGCGGCTTCATAACTGGGCAAATCAGCTTCATCCTCGTCTTTGTTCCAGTCTGATCCTTTATGCATTGGAACGACCATGTCGTACGCGGGTGGCGGCCGAGGTGTTGGTGGCCGATGATGGGTCTCAGTGAATTCTTCGGAACTGAAACACTGGAAACAGAAGCTTAAAGTAAAGTTACCGACAATTTTGGATGTTGTGAGTTTATTTTCGTTCTCATTGGTCAAGGAAACACTCAGATCAGATTAGATTTTTCCTATAAAATGATCTCATTGAAAGAACAAGCATTTTGAGCTTCCGACAGGTGGGAAAGTGATTTAATAAAGTACCACTTTCAAATCTTAAAAACCCAGAAATGTCAAGATTGCTAATAAATAAATGTGCAATATTACTTAACGGTAAGATTAAAATTCAAGTTAACATAAATGCAAATGATTGGTGTTATTGGAATTAGCAACTTCCGCTTTTGGTAGAACGTGACCGCTGTATTTCCGCAAACAAATGAGGTTTGCTTTCGATAATACTTACACTTTGTGCTTCGACAGTGTATATTTCCATTGATAATCCTCCGGGTTCCCTCCAGTACGGAGGTAAATGCGTTTTTCTTTGTGTCTTGTGACAGCAATAGCAAAAAATGAAGACCACGAGAATAATTCCGCTGATCATGGCCCTGTAAAGGTAAAATTATATCTGTTATTTTACCACTGATATTTTAATTATTATTAATAATATACGACTACTTTCATTAGTAGAAACTTATCTAAGTAAATCGTCTGGGAAATGGTAGAATTCCTAAAGGAGAAAGATTTCTCTCCGTCAAGCATAAAGTCGAAACAAGTAGTATTCGTTTCATTAGTTACACAGAGAGAAAATCTCCAGAAAAACTTTTTTTTTTCAGCTGAGTGTACATTAAAGTAAACACAATCGGACATATTTTCAGCTGAATTGAATTCATATACTATACTATCTGCAGGGTGATTTTTAAAAAACAAATTAAATGGTTTTTAATTTATTATAAACTGATGATTTTAAAACTTTTTTAAATGGCTTATAGTATCTTTTGGGCGATACTCAACTTTCTTATTTTCAATTGGCACCCATATTTTTTTTTCATAATTTGGAAGATATTAATTTTCTTGATTCAGAAATGTGTAATATGTTCTAACTTTAACAAAAAATATTTTTAAAAAAATTATTAAAATTGGAAAAAATAAACAATAAAATTTAATAAAATCTAGGTGCATGGTGTCAAATAAAAGAATGCTTTGATTGTAATGTCAGAAAACAGCAAATAACAGAAAGGATTGGCAATCTTTTTTTGAAATTATTAATAACAAAAGACAATAATAATTACAAATCAGAAAAAACATCTACCTAATTTAATTAAAATACTGTTGAAACGCCATCCCGTTTTTTTCATTGCACAATTGACACCTACGAGAGGGTGTGCCCCATCTTGTTGAAAGAAAACTTGTTCTTTCTGTTTTTTGCTGTTTTTTGACATACATTAACAGTATTGTGTTATTTAACACCACGCACCTAGATTTTATTAACTTTTATTGCCCAATTTTTTTCATTTTTGATATTTTTTTTTAAATAATTTTTCTAAAGTAGAACATATTACACATTTCTGAATCAAGAAAATTAATATCTTCCAAATTATGAAAAAAAATATGGGTGCCAATTGAAAATAAGAAAGTTGAGTATCGCCCAAAAGATACCTAGACATTTAGAAAAAAAAAATCATCAGTTTACAGTAAATTAAAAACCATTTAATTTGTTTTTTAAATTTTTGAAATCGGTTCATAAATAAAAATTCTACAACGCCTGCCGTTTTTTAAAAATCGCCCTGTATAAGGCTAATGCATAAACATGATTATGATCAATTCGCAACAAACTGCAAACAAAAATTCCCTTCACGACGGATTTTTGGTAAATTTATGTTAATTTAAATGCACTGAACTTAAGAATCAACAAACACAACCCATAATTTTTTTATAATGAATTACTACAAAAAGCTAACTTATACAGGGTGTTATTTTAGTAATCTGCTTAACATAGAATAACTGCTTAACATCAAATACAGGATACTGTTACAAACAGGAAAATTCACTATATACAGAGTCCGGCAACATTGTGTCCACCCTCAAAATCGTCTTTAATTTTAAGGCTCCGTCCTACCCCGGCCGAAGTGCATAGGAAATAGCACAAAACGCCATTACTTTTTACGGCCACAAATTAGGAGTTGGAATTTTGATTTTTTTTGTACGTGTAGATAATATCAAAATGTACACGGGAAACTCTTTGATTTTCAAAAATTTCTTATAAATTTATTTAAAAAAAATAAAAACTGAAAAAACGCCATGTCGTTTTACGGGCACAGTTTTAGGAATTTTTGCTTGAACTACGACTCGATAGATGAGGGATTTTATTCTACATCCGGGAAACTCCTTGTTTTTTTCCCCACATGAATAGTTTCTTTAGAAAAAAATAAAATGTAATGTAAAAATGATCCCCAATTTTCAAAAAGTCGGCAACCAACACTTCAATGTTGCCATGATTTACAGCCCCTCACAACAGGGGGTCTCTAATCCTAATCACGGTTTGACGACTACAACTCGGCGGAACGGCGATTGACCATTGGGACCCCAACTTTATACCTACTTTCTACCAAGAATTGAAGACTGCCGCATCTGAATATAATAACATTTTATCCCTCATGCAAGATTTCTAAAAATAAATTTTAAGACATTTTGTCGACATTTTAATAATTAGATTAACGATTGCAAATGATTTTCAATCGATAATATAATTAAAAAGTCACTGTTCAGAACCTTTTTTTTTCTCAGTTGAGTGTAGTATTTTGAGTTTAGATTTAGTGCAATCAAACTCATATTTGTTGACAAAAAAATCGCTTTTGACTCTTGAAGTAGACCTCAATTAATAACTTGCATTACAACATTGCATTTAAACAGTCTATTCTATATAGGACAACGGATTAATTGCATTTCATACATTGATAGTTATGCATTTTATTGCATATTTGGCCATTTGGTCCTTTGCCGCAGGCAGGGTGGAATGTTTTCTCAAGTAGCCATAAGACCAAAAAGGTCAGCACCGAGTTGTCTCTCATACATGACCGTCAGGTTAAAATAAAAAAAATTAGACGATTGAAAGCTTTTTAGCGCTCTCGTAACTATTTGATTTTTAGATACCAGCATAGCTCTATATTGTTACTTCTGTATTTTGGCAATTTCTCCAACTTTGTTAAAATAATTACCCAAAGCATGATTTTACATTTTCAATGATTCCTTTATACATATCTCAAATTGTGCTACTGTAGCAACTTTTTAAACTTTTCCAAAACGATGAAAACATTCATTGAGATGGACATTTGTTCTCAATTTGTGAAATATTTAGTTATGTCAAGATATGTATTTTTTTAATTTTTCGTGATGCGTATAAATGTAAGTTTTTTGACGTCCACGTATAAAAAGTAAAAACAAATTAGTGTTAAAATTTAATACACCAGTATTACTTAGAATCCTTCTAGATCGATGGATATCTTTCATAATTTTGAAACTCACATTAATATAAGTAGCTGATGGCAAAAGTATAACTACACAAATTTTAATAGCTATTTGTGTATTAAGAGCGTAAAAATTTACATTGCCGATTGAAAGAGACAAAAAGTCTAAAACGGTAATTTGAATTTGCGCTCGAAATACACACAATATTTTTTCTACAATCTTGCATTTTCCGCGATTAAAAACAACTTCTATGTTGCCATGGTAAAAATACCTTTGGCATAAGCGATTTATCGAAAACAAAATCGTGATCAAGTGTTTTTTCAATTTTATAAAAAAAATTGTAGCTCTAGAACATATTCTTTACCTACCTGTAATATTTTGCGTTATTCGGAAGTATAGTAGAACGCTTTTACCATGGCGTACCTGACTTTTAGAGTCGAATATTATCTTATTGCACTCATAATGTGAAGGGTGTAAACAGGTTATTGTGTCCGAAAATTAAAATTTACGACATCTTCAAGTAGGTAGAAAAAGGTTTACCCGTGCCTCTTCCAGGTATGAGCTCGAGATGATTATTATTGATCTCTTCAATGTTTTCTTTTAAAAACATTATTAAATTTTTAATTTTTGTTTATTAATTTGAAAAAACCGAGAGACATCAATTTTTCAAACTTCTTCATTGGATTGATCTAACCAAGGTTGCCATGAAATAGGTTGTAAAGAAAACAAAGTGAACAAAATTCGCCAAACAGTTAACATCAAAATGATTTTTCTTACTTACCGGTCATCTTTATACATATTACCACTCCAAATAGATTAGTTTTAGTTTAACGACATTTTAATGTTCGACTTAAAGTCCCCACTTTTTCTAAAAATTAAGGAATTAAGAACAAATAGTTAAACAGACTTCTTACAAAAGATTCTGGAAAATACCTATTTGTGGAATAATTAAACAGCAAAATTGGATTGCGATAGAAATCTAATTTTGCGTATGTCAAATACGAGTGCAAATGGTACCGTTCTGGGAAAAAATAATGAGAAAGAAACGAATGTTTATAATTTATTTCGCAAATTCAGAAACATATTGTTGATATTAAATTTTGAATTACTATAGCGAAATTAAAATTTTGCATATCAAATTGATGGATGTTTAAAAATTGTAAACTGTCTTTATAACCTTAAAATTTATAAACGGCACAGCAAGCGTCAAAAATTTATTTTGTATGTCAGTCACAATGACAATAAAGGTTGATTTACATTGCCATGTCAAAAAGTGATTCGAAAATTCTTTATAGTTATGTAAAATACATGTTCCAACATTAAAATGATGCTAATTTTTTCGTTCTCATTGTAAAATTTTTTTAACTTGTTTAAAATTTAAATTAATAAACAAAAATTAAAAGCTTATCAACGTCATTAAATAAAACACGGTAAAGGGATCAACAATCATCTTGAGCCCCCGCGCTAATACCTAGAAGAGGCACGGGTCCACATTTTTCTACCTACTTGAAGATGTCGTAAATTTGAATTTTCGGACACAATAGCCTGTTTACACCCTCCACATTATGAGTGCAATAAGATAATATTCGACTCTAAAAGTCAGGTACGCCATGGTAAAAGCTGCCTACTATACCCAAATATCCATTTTAAAATTTGGTAGAATTGATTTTATTAAATACCCGTGGATTCGTTGAAACACAAGAAACGACAAGATGAACTAATATCTAAATCTAATTTATTTAAATTTATTATCAATTAAAACACTGCGTGACAAAGTTTTAGTAGCCAAAAAACTGTTATGTTCTATAGGTAGCCCACCTTTTGATAAAACATACCTATGCCGGTAACCGCAAGTCACCACCAAATTTTATATTTAATTTTAAAAGTAAAATTTTATAACTTTGTAAGTTTTAAACATTTTTGTTTCCAAAATAAAAGTCTGTACATTGTCAAATACAATCAATTTAAAATTATTGTAAAAAATCGAATTTTGTAATAAAAAGTAAAAAAATTGTATCAAAGTTGGCGGCTAAACAAGTTATGATTTGCATATAATTTTTTTTAATTTTAGTTCTTTTTATGTGTATTTTAAATATTGATAACCATACATACATTAAAATCATAAGTAAAATAGAAAAAGAATCTCTTTTCTATGATTTTTTCAACTACTTATGTTAAAAATTGTGAAGGTTTTGAGGTAAGAATGTTCTTTGGGTATGTACTTTGTTTGGATTACATAACACATTCTAAATTAATTTGAATTTGTCGCACACTGTAATTTTGAAAATAAAATTGTGATGGTACACATTTTTAACGAAACATTTTTTACTTGAAATATAAAGTTTATTAGATGATGCCATCATTTATTATTTCTCTTTATTATTCATTTATTATTTTCGAGGGACATAATATTTCGAAATCGGGAAAACGTTCGAAACAAACTCCAAAGCAAGGCAAATTCATGTGCCTGGTTTATTGCTGAACTGTGGTAGAAAATATGCTAATTTTACAGACGATTTTCACCCTTATGGATGATTGGCATGTGTCAAATGGTTAGTATGTTGGGTTGCATATTTTTTAAAACACGAATTTTAGTTGAGGGGTAGAACAGCCTTAAAGATTAAATTTTGAAAATTTGCATACGCTCAAAGTTGACAAAGTTCTAGAAGCTGACGCAAAATTTTGTTTTTATCACTGATAGTTTTGTCGTCGCAACGCCTTAAAAATGTAATTTTTAGTTAATTGTGAAGGTTTGTGATATCAACCCCTAATTTAATTTTTTTTCAATATAAATGTGTTAAAAATATCTCAGTTGTCATTTTAGATTCAATGCAAATTGTCTTCAAAATTTGAGAAAAAAATGCTGTTTTATTAAGTTAGTTTCCAATTTCATTACGTCAAAATTGGGAACTACGTTTACACCCATCTGTCAACATCTTGTGTCACAAATCCTTTGGCTCGCTTTAGATTGTAACAAAAGTCTTAATTGGTGAAATTGTCGCTTTGTCGATGTTAATTAACGATTTCTGGTGTCCATAAAGTGCAACATGCCCGTGGTAATCAAAATTAACCTTTATAAGAGTGAATGAAGTGACTTGTGAAATTTTGGCGTAAACGTAGTTTGCCGCTGCGCTGTCAGAATTTTGAAAACTAACTTGATAAAGCAGCGTTTTTTTCGCAAATTTTAAACACAATTTGCATTATATTTAAAATAAAAACTCAAATATTTGGATCATAGTCATGTTAAAAAAAAAATTAAATCGCGAATATTTCCGCAAGAGCTGAAAAATCGCTAAAAATTATACTTCTTAGGCGTCGCGACGCCAAGCAAACCGTGATAAAAAACAAATTTTTGCGTCAGCTTCTAGAGCTTTGTCAACTATGAGCGTATGCAAATTTTCAAAATTGTAACTTTAAAATTAAAGACGATTTTGGGGGTGGACACAAGTGTTGCCGGACCCTGTATACTTCATTGATGTTAACAACAATTTTTTTCTTTTTTTGATGTTTTAGAAAATATCAATATTTTTATTTTTTAATGTACTTTTAGAAATTTTGAAAAAGTTATCGTTTCACATATTTTCACAATCCATCAGTCTATAAATGTAAAAACGAAAGTGTTGATTGACGAATACAGTTTTTTTTTAAAATCGTGAAGATGTTTGATAACAAAACTTCTTTAATTTGTGGTTGCGAAAGTTTATTGTTCTTGAAGTTTTTCTCAAACAATTAGTGACAGTTTTGTACAGAAATGGTGAAGAAAGTTAAGTTAGATGTGGAAACGCGTGCAATAATTATCGTTTACCACAGAATCAGCAGAAATAACCGCAAAATCGCAAAAGAATTAATAATATTTTTAAGTTGGCAAATATTTTTGAGCGGCAGTGTATGTGTAACAAAATGAAGTTTAATTAACAAGAGTCACGACGAAGTGATCAAGACCATTTGGAGCTAACAAATTTTCGTAGAGAAAATGCTGTTTTCATTAGTAAAAGTATACGTTTACCATTTCCTGTGTACTACCTTTCTCAAACTAAGTTTCCTGTAATGATCATGTAAATAGTATAACAGGTCTTTAAATGTGCGTAAATGTAATATTAATAATATTAACAATTGCAACCTCCACAGAAATGCTTCTGAAAAAATTTACATGTATGTAAGTTTCGGGCAATAAGCGGAACAAAAAACTTTCATCAAAACCAAATATTTTTGATGGAAGTGAATACAGATTTCGAGGATTTTGGATCTTTATTTTATATTTTTATTTTATTCTGAAAAAATTGTTGTATTAACCGAGGTAGAGAAGAAACTTTAGTAGACGAGCTATTTTATGACCCGAGATGCGAAGCATGGTTAATTTATTTTTTTCACTATTAGCACGTTGTTGTAATTTCTTTGTAAATACAAGGTTTCTAACCTGAAAATGTGTGGTGCACTTTTCGAATCTGTCAAAATTTAAACTGACATTAGTAACTGTCAAATTATTATCAGTTGAGAATAATTTAATGGATGTCTATGCCTTAGGGCTGCACAACAATCATCCTTCTTAGTTTTGGCTTTCAGTTCGTTTCAGTTCTTTGAGAATTTTTGCTCATTAGAGTTCGTATATCAAAGCATGTGCATGTAGGCAACCAACAATACCATTTTCATTATTAACTAGAAGTAGATAATGAATTCATTAATGACCAGTAGGATATAAAATCAACTTTTCGGGTCAAAAGCATCATAGATAATAATACATTTTCAAGATAGTAGTGAAAAAACTAAATTATAACACAATTATTTTGAGTTGACTGATACACAAGTGGGACAATTTTTTGGAAAAATGAAAGAGTTATGAAAAAAAATACAGTGTGTATAATATTTTTAAAACAAAAATTAACTTCTGATCCGGCTTGAAATTTTAAAAATGAAAAAAGTGAAATATATATTTCGAACAGAATTTTAGTACAGTTGTGGCCAAAAAAAGCTGGGACAATCGCATTTGACAAAAAAAAAATTTAAAAATTTGTGACTGGTAAATTAAGCTATTTTTTCGACTGTATAAAACTGAAAGATTAACGGATTTTTTTACCGTTTATCCTTGACTTTAACGTCCAGTTATAATTCTTTTGTTCTTTAAATGCAGTTGTCGAGTTAAGTTAAATAAATAAAAGTGTGAAAAATCAATTTTGGTCATTTTTCCTGCAGAGAAATTCCCAATTTACAAAAGTGCAATTTTAGAAATTAGCAGGATAAATGGTAATAGATAAATGTCAATTTTGATTAATAGATGGCTCCATAAGCCACTGACTAGTTTTTTAGGAATTAAAATAGCATGATGAAATACATAAAGTTATAATGAAATACCTACTAATTTGCACTGAAAATAACACAAACAAGTTTATTCCCGATGCTTCTACAATTTGGTAACAATTTGACAAAAGTGACAGTTCTTGTTTGGCATTGCTCAGGAATTACACGACCAATCACAGAGCCGCATTTTAAATTTGGCGGCTACAAAGAAATAAGCTTTAAAGAGATATAGATATAAAGGTTTCTATAAAAGAATATGCCTTACATCCAGTGTGCTCCGAAAAACAAAAGTTTTGAACCTACGAGTTGCCACTTACCTCAAATACTATACAACTTTACAGCGTCAAACTTTGAGATGAAGTTGTTAACTATTTTAATTATGAGTTTAAAGTCAGTAAAACGTGTTGGAAGAATCAAGTTATTAACTGTCCGAAAGCTATAGAATTTTTGAAAAACTACTAATATAAAGGCGGTTTTACACGATCACATTTTTTCTCAAATTTTTACTAATAAAAAGCAAACAGAAAACATTTTTCTGCATTAATTTTGTAACAAATCTTGAACGTCAATTTGAAAGAAAATTTCTCAAATTTATTATTTTATTTATTCGTAAAAATTTGAGAAAAAATATCGTGTCAAACCGCCTTAAAGTTAAAAAATATGCACAAAAATTGAGATCGCCAACACGTCGTCTTATAAGGCACTTCCGGTTCGTGTTGCGAATAAGATTTTTTCTAATTTGGTAATAAAAACGCGCTAAAATAAAGATTTGACATTTCTTTTTGATGGATTTTGTTAGGTTTTCATAACTAGTGACACAAAGTGGCACTGTTTTATCACTCGACGAACATTTTGTCACTTTGTAACAGAATTAGAAAAAGCGTTTGTGTAGTTTTTAATTGGCAAATGTGGTTTCCGCATGGTTGGGGCACCCCCACATTTTTAGTCATACAGTCTTACTGTTTAGCTATCACGCTTGGTCAGCACTGGATTATGAAATATTCAAATCCAATTAATATAAAAATGAGTTTCCATTCTTAGATCCTCTTTTTTCTTAATGTGTAGACTTCGACGAATAATATAAATAGATTATAAGTAGGAACAGACAAAAGAAAACGATTCAGATATTTTTCCTGAATAAATTGCGCCAACACTGCATAATTCAAGAACACTTCTAAGATTGATTAATCAATTTCCTGTATATCTTTTCTAATAATCACCTCTTCCCCATCAATGAATTAGTTACTTAGGGTCAACACATTAATAAATGATTAAGACGATAGCAATCAGTAATTTGACATGATATCTTACCCTCCAAGCATGACGTTGACCCCATGCACCGGAGTTGGAGGAGATCCAGGTGTGGGGTTCATTTCTGTCCTGTTTAATCCGCCATAGTTATGAAGCGCTGATAAGACCGCCAATTTCTTCATAGACATAACACACCTGAAAATTGCATATATTTGAAAATAAAATCTATTCAAGAAAATTTCAGTGTAATGACACCGCCCATTTTAAACAGAGCAGAAATACCTAGTTTACGTCTGGTTAATTATAGATAACGGTTCAACGTTAAACGGTGTAATAAAAAATAGGGTTTTACAAGGCGTCTGGTCTAATGGTTTTAAAAAATCAGTTAAATGCCGGCTGATTTATATTTTATTAATGACCTGAATGTTTATTGGAAAGACACTATAAACGGTCAAATAGGAAAACTCGTTAAAATAAAGCGATGTAAATTAAATATTGAGGTTTTATTCCATATTGTGGTGGAGTATTGTTTTCCATTGTGGTACTAATTGAGTCCGATAAATACACTGTTAAGAATTTAATGTTTATTAACAAGTTTCCAAAACTTCAGTGAGTTTTCTATAGGATTTAGAGCCGTATTCTTGAACCGTTCGAGTTGAGACGTATACGAGTCGTATACGCGTTGTCACCGCTGGCTTGACGCGAACGCTCAGGCGAGTCCGATCAAGACCGATGAAATCATATACGTCTCGATTCGTACTGTTCAAAAATACGGCTTTCGCTCGGACTCGAGCGTGCGGATTTAGCGTTCGCGTCAAGTCACCGGTGCAACGCGTATACGACTCGTATACGTCTCAACTCGAACGGTTCAAGAATACGGCTCTAAGTACACCTACATAATATAATGAGTAATAATAAATTAATGAGTAGTCGATACCATTTTTAAAAATCATTTTATAGTTGATTACGGTACAGAACGGATAAGCGCTTTGTAACTGCATTAAAACCGGCAACGTTGCCTAGGGAGATTTTTGGTGAGAAAATAGTCATCAAATTTTTGACATTTCTGAAAATTAGGCAGTGTTTCCGTTAAAAACGTTTCTTTTACAGCCTGTTTGATTGCAAATCAAAGGATTTAATAGTGAAAAGATTCAGCACAGCCTGAAAGGCCGTTTTGTGTCATCAAGTTATCAATTAGGCAGCTAACCTATTTGATTTTATCACCAAAAAGTCACCATCGACAGTGTTGCCGGTTGTAAAGTGCTGGGAGCGTGCGGTGTTCGGGGTTTTTTAATAAAAAAAACGGACTTTAGCTCTTTGGGGGTAAAACAAAATACTCCGTGTTTCAAAAAGATTTTCATCTAATAATCTGATTTTTCGTACAAATTAAAAAATGCCGCTTCACAAAGATAATGATTGGAACGTTGGTTACATAACCTCACAATACTTAAAAGTATCAAGAAGATACTGATTCAGGACAACTGGATCGCTGAAGGGATAAAACTGATTCAACCTCTGCTTAATTATTCTGTTTGTTGTTTAATTTTTTTCCTATTGGCGATTTTGACGTTAGACAAGCGTCAGTAGTAACAGAAGTCCAAAATGACAGAACTAGTTCAAACATCGCTCAGTTCGACCGGCACGAATGGGATTACATTCCAATAGTACAATCAGATGGTTTACTACTCTGGGATGTTTTCTACTACAAGTTAACTTTTACACAATAGGATAATATTACTACTGCTATATAGCCTTATACAAAGTGTTTATAAAATGTTTCTAGCATCAAGCGTGGCTTCGGAATTCCTATACTATTTTGCCGCTTTGTTTTCATAGTGAATATAACTACAGCCGCGGACACAAAATCTTTGACGTCAGTGTCATCTAATTGTCACATGGTGTAAAACCCCACTTAGAATTTGTAACCTTACTTTTTTGCATTGTCAAGTTTTTTATTTCAAAATGGTTAGAATTTTCAGAGTTTCCAAAATTGTGAGGACCTGACTGTATAATAGATCATACCACACTGTACTAAAGAGGCGGTTCTAATTTTATCGGCTTTACATACTTCAGTCATGGCAACTCTGAATTGCCAACTTGTCAATACTTTTATGTTTTAAACGTCAGTAATGACAATGACAGTAATGCCCAGACTACACTCAAATTTTTGAAATGTCAGAAAAATGTCGTCTAAGATTTTGTGTCCGTGGCCTGTATCTTCAAAATTACTTATACTGTTACAGATGGAAAGATGTAAAAAGACCCAAACAAACGGATGCGCATTAGCAAAACGCGTTAATGCTCATACACCAGCGAAACTGTGATGTGATACAGTGGCGTCGTGTCAACATCAACATTGGTTTTAAAATAAAACCACAATTATGGAACGTGATTATTATCTAGAAACTACGCCCTAGGTTTAAAAATCTTCTTTTAGATAATTTTTAGAAACCTGTACATTCTGATTCGGTAATAAATATTTGCGGGAATGTTCTTTCAAATAGTCCATCTGTGACGCCTATGGTTGGGAACCCCGTCAAATGTCAAAAACACCCCTCTACCATGCGCATGTTTGGGTTTATTTAGATATTTCCAACTATACTTACTTCAATGACCTTTTTAATTACAGTTTTGTGTCCAAGTTTTTGATTTTTAGGTTGTGAACCACAACTAGAACAGTTTATTTCTCAAAACTTACTTTGCTTCATGTTTGAGGTAAACAGCAAATGTCAGTTGACAAATCGAAACCCACATTTGTAATGAGCGGCACATTTCTTTGACATTTCATACCCTTGATGCAAGAAACATTTATAAACACCTTGTACCTTTTGGGTTACTTTAACTAGATGAAAATCATTTTGAAACACTGTGTATTTGACACTTTTAGTTTTCAAAAGTTGGACTCATTAACTTAAGTTGGACTAATTAATAAAAAAAATTGGATTTTTAGGGTAATCTTTCATTTATTTAGGTATTAAAATCAATAATAAATCAAAATTTTATGTCAATGGTTATTTACATGATTAAAATTAATGTAAATATACAGGTTGATGACAAAAAGGTGCCCATGCATTCTACCATCTTGCAGTTAATTCTATCTTGAGCCAAAAATTGAAAACCAAAACGCAATTTGTGCTTTTTTAACTATCATGTGAGCCACAAAATTTTTGTTTAGGGTAGGCCATGAAAGAGAGAGGCAAACATAGAAGTCATGTCGGAGTGAAATTTTGTTTTTGATATAACCTCAATATGTAACATAACGAGGTGCAAATAAGAGAAAATGTATCGTGTCTCTCCAGAATCAATAATGTATTGAAAACTAATTGAAATTAAATCAACTGACAAGTGTCAAACTACTGTCAAATTTTTGTCGACTTACGTAAATTTTGTCAAAGCCTACCCTAAATAAAAATTTTGTGGATCACACGTTAAGATAGAAGCTTTCTTTTTTAATCGATCATAATCTATTTGGTTAAAAATTGTATAACAATTTTATAAAACAAATCTTTAATTAATTAAGTTAATATGACATATTGATAGTTCAACCAAGAAGATATACAATAAGTAGAATCAACCTAAGTGGTGGGGAAAGTCCAATTTACGACGATCTGCCGATGAGAAAAAGTTGAGCGCTGGTGGTCTCAAGTTATTATTTAATGTGCGCATGCCTGCAAATAGCGGCTTGGTATTGGTGGTGCATCTCCATCCCTTAGATCGAGAAACTGTCAAATGCCCAAAAAGCATTCGAGTTTGCACGAAACGCTACGAAAGCAACCGAAAATAGAGATGTGATAACACTGGCGACCTCTATAACATAGATGGTTTTTGTTACTTTTTCTAATACACGTATTGGATACCGAGTTGATTATCCTCAAAGTCCCTAAATCTACAGGTCTGAGCGAGTCCACTAATCGCGTTTCCATGTTGATGACGTCAAAACGGTTCGCCTTTTGGCGCGAAGTTTGAATACATTGGTCAGCAAGCAAACTGCAGTACACCGGTGTATTTTTGCATGCATGTATTTTCACTTTTGACACTCAATTCAGTCATAAACTAATTCGACCAAACAAGCTTTTTTTAAGGTTTCATGACAAGCACAAGTGGTGTCCCCAATCGCTGCTTGACCCAAGTGCCTCAAATGAGAATAGTAATTCGCACTTGGCTAATCAGTTTCAAAATGCTTTCAAATGTAAGATCGGAAGCTGCACTGTCAGTGAAAAGTTTGGTTTTACCTCATCATTTCCTTCCACAACCACGTGGGGAACACCAAGAAAACCTCAACATTTCGCACATTTTGAAATGGTCTGCCATATAGCAATTTCTGCCAGGAAAGGGTGAGGATCACAAAACTTTTTGACAATACAACTTCCGATCTTTCAATGAATAAAGTTTTTGTCATTGAATTATTTGTGTCCCAGGACTGAGTGTCTTAAGATCCTAGGATATTTCTGTGTTTTTCTTCAAATAGGAGGTAAATACGATGATAATAAGCAGGTTTAAGAGCCAAAAAGAGACTGAAAATTTTTTTGGGTAGAGGACCAATCATACAAATGCGCCACTGCTCTCTGTAGGAACCCTGTCGAATTAAATGACACGAACCGTTATGACGTCACATCCCCTCTCACCCCCCGTAACGGCACCCACCCATACTTGGCAACTCGCTCAGACCTATAGATTTAGGGACTTTGGATTATCCTTAATTCTAGTATTCGTAAGTTCAACTTTGACAACGTGTTAACCTCAAAAATCGCTAAATTCAATTTTTCCCTAATTTTTACCCTAACGTCTTTATGTCCAAAAGACATTTCGAAAATTTACATAGAAGAATGGATTGATAGCAATAAGCTCTTTTAGAATACTGTTTACAAAGTGATCCTCAATTTGGATGTAGAATCTAAAAATGCAATATTATATGGGGTTTAAAATTGGGAACTACTACTTTCGGTATAACGGTATACATTTCAAATTTAAAAAAATGTCGAATGACTTTTTTTAAGCAATCTTAAACGCCGTATAAAAACATCTAACAAAATGATGTTCATCTAGTTGCCTTTGGGCTGAGATTTTTTTGACTCGCTCACATTCTACTAGTCTTGTCAGTTTGGACTTCTGTCAATCGCCAATAGGAAAATAATTTGAACAACAAACAGCAAAATTAAGCAAAGGTTGAGTTAGTTTTAACCCCTCAGACATCCAGCCGTCCTAGACCAATCATTATCTTTGTAAAGCGGAATTATTTAATTTGTACGGGAAATCAGAGGTGACTAGATGAAAATGTTTTTGAAACACGGTGTAGTTTTATGTCGCGACAAATAACTTCAACATCTAAACGGAACCCTAAAAGAGAATCCTAGACGATCAATAAAATTGACAATTGACCAAGAACTGACACTATGATTGATCCTGTAAGATGATTTTATAAACTGTGATTGAAGGATTGTCACTTCGACTGATTCAATCAAATACTATAAATCGTCCAGGCTCTACTAGCTTCCGGAAAATCAGATTTATTCAAGTCTCCTTTGTTCTTAACTGATGACCTCGGTCTTTTTTAGGTGATTAAAATAATTTTAACAAATGTAATCGCCAATAATGTCAAATCTTATCAAACAACAATAGCGCTCGACGTTTAATTGCATGATATTGTTTTTTATTATACCATTAATGAGGTTATCGGGTCGCCACAGCCTAAAAATAAATTATAACAGAAACAATTTGGATCAAAACATTAAGTACGAGTTTACTTGTTGTCTATCTTTTAATAGAAGAAAATTTACCCGTAATCTGGCATGCGATCTACTTAAAACATACAACTGGAACTTAATAGTAGTCATTAGTGACAATATTCGCAAAAAGTACTGAAGAAAATCCAGCTGTTAATACATACTTTAGTTACTGACCGTTTCACCCAGCCACTGAATTGATATTCAAAAATACGAGCAATCAGAGTAAATTTTTATACCACTACCCACACTGACCGCCATTAGAGATCACAGCACGAATACATAATAAAAACTACATAAACAACTACGCATTCCCCAATCTCTAAAGCGTTATATTGAAGTTTAATGGTGAAAGGATTTCCACAATTCAGGACCCACCTGTATAAATAAGTAATACAGGATCAGACGACAGATAAAGTCATACAGTTCGCATTGTACCTAAACCCTTTAGTTTAGAAGTTTATGAGAAAGTAATTATTTGCATTGAGCTTTAAACGGGTCTATTGTTATTCTTATGTTCGATTGTTTAACATAATTTTACAGTCATTTTGTAGCATTTTATGGCCTAGGCAATAATGATAAAGTTAAGCAACCGTGGGTTGGTATTAGTAACTAATTCAAGTAGTGCAGTTGTACTCTTGTGGCAGTGAGCAATTCGAACATAAGAAATTCTATGAACTTGCTTTTTACTAAACTAGCTCGCTGTGCTCGCGCCGTAACCATACAGTGTTGAATGATTATGTAAAATACCTTATTATTGTTAATTATCATAATTATTAAATACCATTATTGAAACAATTTTGAGTCATGGATAAAGTCATAAAGCCAATTACCAGTGTCATAAAATTTGCGTCAAAACAGAATAATCCGGCTTAAATTATGTGCGTGATTTAGTTCTATAAAATGAAACATCTTCACACTGCAATTGAACTACTAAGTGAAAACAGCCATGCACTACCTGTTCTTTAATTAATAAAAGAACATTGACGGTTTGGATGAAGAAATTGATTCAATGACCTACCTGTTATAAAGCGCCGTCCTGGTGCTATCTCAACATGGCAACTCTTAAGCTTCTTCAGTGTTTCAAAAAGAGTAGAGTGCTTCCAAAGTCAAAGCCGTCACCATGTTCAATAACTCTGGAAGGACATATTGTTACGTATGAGTTGTTTTATGAGTAGGCACTTGTTAATATTTGAAACATGAACAGTTTTGTGACGCAAACTAGTATATCGAACCCTCTCGCACGACTGAGACGACTTACATTTTACCTGAAATAATCAATACTCAGTTCAGTTTAATGTTATCATTTTAACACCGAGACAACCACTAGTAATAGGTTTGAGCTTGAAATTCTTCAAAAAAAGGAATAACTAGGCCTGCGCATAGATAAATAACAAATTTTTGTTTATATTTTTTAATACCTACATATTTTATAAGGGGTTTAAAAATAGCAACCATGACTAAGGACGACGCAAGGCAGAGTTATTTATTCTTTCATTATTTATTTATTGTTATATTTATCGATCCAATAATGACGCATTCGTGGCCACAAGACATTTAAAACAGTTACCAGTTTGTTGTTATATCATCATTTTATGCGGTCTATTAAAAATCTTTTGAGGAAAAATGTACGTAAAAGAATAATCGATTTGATAAATGCGTCTAACCCAACTAGCTAATTAGGTATAAATAATTAAAATCGGTCAATATGTCAATCATATTTAAATTTGCCGCCAACCAAAAATCCACTTCAGAAAAAATGAAGTATAGATTTTGTTTTTTTTTTCAACGTTGGTAACTATTATCTTGTCAACTTTGACATTTTACAATTTCAGAAACGTCATGAGCAACATCTCAATGGTGACGTCATTATAAAATGTCAATTATTAATGTTTAACAACTGAACGGTGACACGCAGAGCTAAAAATTGCTTTTATTCGAGTATTCGAAATATTTTTAGTTTAAAATTGGAAATGAATATGTATTAGACTTAAGAAAGAAAGTCAAAGTTAGCACGTCTAAACGAAAATAAGAAGTTCCTGAGGTTTTTCGTCCTCTTTGTTCTCACTAACAATCCCGTAAATATTTGTTTTCTACATTGGTATTTATGTAGTCAAGTGCTGGACCAGGGACATAAACTTTAATTTTCTATAAAGGACTAAACTGTGCTATCAACGATTAATAGAGTTAGGAGGTGTTTTGTCTACTTTGTGAGGTGACCCCATACATTATTAATTCTGAACTTGTTGTTGCAGAGCCACGGAAGGATGAAGCCGGGCGAGTTTAAGCGAGTCCTCTTCGTTTTTTTTCTTTGCTGTGTTTTATTCTTCGTTTATCTCTATTGGCAACAAACGACCAGTATCGATACATCACGTATTGTCTACTCCTACAGGCATGCATTAATTAAAGAAAAGTAAGTTATAACATAGAATGTTTTTCATTTTCTGTTCCGGTGCTTTAAGAGTTAAGCAGTGCTTTTCAGGTGTTTTCAGTGCTTTAAGAGGCGCGTTACGGCACTGTTTTGTGAGTTAGTAAATACTCCTGTCAATTGTTTGTTCAAACCATAGAATGGATTTTCGAACATAGGGATTTCACATGTAAAAAACAAAATTTTGTAAATGCATCTTGGCTTTTCCAATTCTTTTACGGTCAAGCTGTCAATGCAAATTTTGTATCTAATTTATTAAACAAGAAGTATGTTTTGGTTATGGAATTTTGGGCACTGTTAATCGTCAAATGTGAAATGACCTTTATCTTCTCCATGAAAAGTCAACTTTATAGTTTTGAAACATCAATGATAATGACATTAAAGTATAATTCACGTTAGTTTTTCTTAACATAACGTAAAAACCCTATCGAAAATTCCATGACCAAAAGTATAGTTATTTACATCCAAGCAGCTGTAAGTAGGATTTTACGGCTAGAGAGCACTTCTAGAGCATTTACAGACTGCCGATGTCTGCCCAAAAATCAATTTGTGGTTGGTCTATGTATGGTTGAAAAGTGTGCATTTCAATTTAATAAAATCAATCAAATTGATTGATGTTTAAAAATTGTAAACTGTCCTTTGTCTTTATAACCTTCAAATTTATAAAAGGCTCAGCAAGTGTCAGAAATTTACTTTATATGTCAGTCACAATGACAATAAAGCTTGATTTACATTGCCATGTCAAAAAGTGATGTTCGAAATTTTGATTCCGCGATAGTAAGTCAAATATGATTTAAATCTGGTTATAGTTTTTTCTAGTTCGGAACATTACGAGTGTTATTAAAGCATTGTTTTTCAATTATTAATCGCTCTCGTAAAATGTTTCTGTTTTTTTCTCTAAAAAATGTTGAAATACCGCTTCAATAAATAAAATGTGCAAAACGCGTTTTATAAAACAGATTGAGATTGGATTTTGAACTTGTCCATTAGAATTTCGGAACACGTGCGCTAAACACATGTCTTAAAACATCGAATATAATTTGAAATCAATGCTTTAATGAGCTGTAAAATGGAAAATTGCACATTTAAACAGTTACATTTAATACAGTTTTTTGTTCAGGTATGGTTCTAATATTTTTTAAAGCAAAAAATTCAAATTTCCATCTACGGACTAACATACGAAATAAATAAGAATAATAGGATTAGTTCTAATAAGACGTTTCTTTAACAAGTGTTTGCGTTGTCTTGTGAGCTGTTTATTCTTTCTCTGATTTTCAAGTTTTAAAAATAATGTTGCGCATTTCTAAAGGTCGTGGTCCTGGAAACGAACTATTAATTACGATCGCTCATTAGTTGTTGAGACATTCATTCGTTGGCTAAAAAGTGACACTATTCGATCGTTTTTACAGAAAATTGTCTTAGTTCTAAACCAAAACTGGTGGGACTACTGACTAGCTAGTTTGGAATTTCCAAGTTTGTACGGGTTTACCTAGTCTATAGTATTCTACTATCAGTGTTTTAAGAAGTCTCTTATTGTATCGGAAATAAACCTATAATTAAAATAATGCTTCAATAAGATACTTGAAGCTGAGAAATGGATGCCTATTAGATTCAAATACTACTTTTACCTGTTTTATATTACAAGGTGTTTATAAATGTTTCAAGCATCAAGGGTGGCTCTGGAATTCCTGTCGTACACTATTTTGCCGCTTTGTTTTCATAGTGAACATAACTATCATGAAAATTATTTATAATATTATTTACGTCAATGAGGTTCAGTTAGAGTTTTGTGCCCAAGTTTTTGATTTTCAGGTTTTAAACCACAACTAGAACAGTTTATTGCTAAAACATTACTTTGATCCATGTTTGAGGTTAACTGCAAATGTCAGTTGAAAAATCGAAACCCACATTTGTAATGAGCGGCAAAGTTATTTGACATTTCATAGCCACTCTTGATGCTAGAAACATTTATAAACACCTTGTATTTTTTTCTATTATAATATTATTTTAACGTAAAAAACCCTAAGAGTATCAGAAACATTTAAAAAAGCACCAGAATATGGAAATATTTCGTATTTCTTTGGGTACTTCTTGCATTACGATTGTACGGGGCGAGCATTTAAAAAAGATCAGGCTGGCCATGACTTTTAATAAAATTCTGATAACACTGAATGTCAATCGATGATTGACTTTTAAACCCATTAAAGGTTTAATTTAATGTCTTTCATCCGGTATGAATAAACAATAAAGAGCTGATAAGTTTTGAAAAAATATGTTCTTTCTTCTCTCCCTATTGTGGTTTAGACGGCTAAAAAAAAGTGAGAAAAAAGTCAAAGTTGTGCAAGATGAACTTTTATCTACAAACTAGAAGACCGATTAAAAAATTTGTTTTGTACCCAAAATAAAACCACTAATAGTTTTGCTGTCTCGAATTCTTTTAAAAGTAACATTTTTGGATTTCGGAAATTAAATTCAGTTTTTTTTTAAATACAGCCCACCCGAATAAAGTGCAGATTTTAACTCCACTGGCTGACGCCGCTGTAGATAATGATTCTGCAAAAATAATCGAAATTAGAAAGGGGCAAAACCCCCTCGGATTATCCGTTATTCGACGCTTATGGCACTAAATTTAACAACTGTTTTCCAAGGACTACAAAACACGTTCGAACAAAAAACGTTTACGATCGCTCTTATCGTACTTGTTTAACTTTCATTTACTTACTGGCTACTGCGAAATAGTTATTTGTTTCACTAGGCTAGAAAATGGTTTGGAAATGCAAGGAAAGTATTTTAATTTCCGAGCATTTTCAAAACATTTTCTAGCCGTGTCAAACAGAAAATTTTGTGCACCGACAATTTTTAATGGTTATTTATTTTGGCTTTTGGTTTAAATTTGAAACGTCATTTCCTCATTTAAGGGTATTTCATCAATTGGGAGATAGGTTGGTAGCACGCCATTCAAATCAAACGATTGCAGATTAATTTAAATTCAAATGTGTTTCATCAATTTTTTGTGGTATCTTTACTTAATTAATTTACCTTTATTATTTACGAAGGTCATTGTACTCCAAATCTGCACACAAATTGACACAATTGACATTTATGCAGCGATGCCAACTTGCAAAATAAAACCAACTTTTCGAAATGTCACGTTTAACTGCCTAGACATTCAAAAGGTGATTTTCTTGCCGCAAAGGAGTATCACAAATCTCATGAAAAATGACGGAGGTGCACAATAGATATTTACATAACAAGTACGGAAAGTGACCAATTTCGCACGAGTGTGAAAGTAGATGCACGAGGCGCCAGCCGAGTTCAGATATTACACGAGTGCAAGAAAGACACTTTCCGACGAGTTATGTACACTATTTTTCCTACGACCTTCCATCATCAGGAAGAAGCCATAAGTTTTGACAATAGTTCATTTCTTATCTAATCTAAATGTCATTTTTCTACGACCTCCTATAAAAGTGATGTTAGATGATAGTTAGATGGTTGATGTTTTCGCACATCCATTTACGAAAGTAAAAGTCACTAGTGTGATATGAATATATCCGCACAGACCTGTCAAAAACTGATTGGTCAGAAACGACCTAACCAATTAAATTTTATCATTATACATGTTGTTTTACAGTGAATCGTCTACATATTTGAGACAAAAATTTAAGAGTTACATTTGTATTTCAAAATAACTGTCAATTTTGATAGGTCTGTGCGGATATATTCCTATCACACTAGTGACTTTTACTTTCGGAAATAGATGTAGGAAAACATCAACTTTCAGAGTCATTTAACCGTGTGGAAAATGCCACTTTCATATGGAGTCGTAGGAAAACACTTTTTAAACTTTAGGTTTTGAAGGAACCACAGGCAACAAAAAAAATATCTCTAATTCAAAATAATCTAAATGTGAACAATGTGGCACTATAAAACCCTCATTTCTCTACCACGATTATTGTTAAACTGACGGGAACTGCATTTTTTGACCCTTGTTTATTAGGGTTTTTATTCCCAACTTTTCCTTGGACTGGATTGCAGAAAATTGTAATCATTTTTTTCTCGAAAACAGTGACGTTTTAGAACGGGAAATTTGGCCATTATTTGATATTGGGGTTAAAATCTTTGCACTTTTTTCGGGTACACCCTGTATTTTACTGACCACAGTGTTGAGTTCTATAGTTAATTGAAAATCTTATTCAATTAGCTTTTAATAAAACCGTATTGCACAATTTTACCTTTAAAAAACCTGAATTTATGCAGAATAACCTAAAAAAGAATTTTTTCAAGAATATCTCCAAATGCCGACCTTATGGACCAGAAGGTAATTCTACATTGAAAATGACTTTCACTTCTTTAATTAACTAGTGTAATCACGAATTACTCCAATAAATCCGATGACCTCCATGTCTTTTACTTAAATAACACCACAAAAACTTCACAGAAAATATCTTTTATTCAATTTTGACATTTAAACAGACGTTTATTTTGCTGTTAGTAGGCCACTAAAGCTCTGGTTTATCCGCTAGCGGTATAAAAATTTTAATCCACAAGCTATAGTCAGAATTTTATAACTTTGGTTTAACTCCGCCTACCTTTTAGGCGAATAGAATTTTGGATAAAAGTCTGATTCAATCTGCAACATTTTGATAGTTTGTTGATATTTGTCTGAACTCAGGGTAGATCTGTGCACACATTAGAAGATGAAACACCATAAAAATCGACGAAGATTTCACGATTAATTGAATTTCTGCAAGACTGCAAATCTTCATGACAAGTGTGACACTAAAGACGTCAATTTTTTAATTATGTTGGGTAAAGGAGGCTAGCCATTCTTTGATTCGACAAATTCAAATCGTCATTTGTTCATGTAGGCGGGGTTAAACCAAAGTTATAAAATTCCTACTATAAATAAAATTTTTATTTTGCTGTTTTGAAACCATGGTTATGATAACGCCTTACTGCTCTTTCCATCCAATTAACTTTTGATACGCTTTTTTATAAGCATCTTGACTCTTTATTGGAAGCAAGTTTTCCATTATTTCTTCGGAATCTTGCATAATTTTTGAACTTTTGGATGAATTTTTGACAATTTTTAGCTTTGAAAGAAACAAACACTGTCGCCTGAGTCACTGCTCATGCACACCTGATCTTGTAGACGAATTTTTACGTTCATAAAATTTTTATTTGGCAGCTGTCAGTTCTGACGTTTCTCGAGTGTGAACTTTGAATCACTATTTTTGGGGCTTAGGGTGGTCAAAATTGAATAAAAGTTTGTATTACATGCGCGGCTAAAATGAATGTTTAACTTGCAGTCATTAAAGTGACTGCTTGTTAAACATTCATTTTAGATGCTTGTATAATAAATAACGAGTTTTTAAAATACTCTTTTTTGGAAAATGTAATGTTAAGCAATTACTTTTCTATTTGGAAAATCTGGTTTAAAACTCGACCTTATGTGCAGTGTGTTTTATGATCAAAATATCCAACTATATTTTCGTTTGCAAAATCAAGGCATGACTATTTTTTTTAATTTTGATGTTAAGTAATTAACGAGAATCACTGACAGATTTGGAATTGCCAAAACCAAAATTACTAAAGCTCTTAAATCTAATAGACTTTTGGTCAGAATTTTTTTGTTATGTCAAGTAAAAGTAGTGTGAACCATTCTTTAATGCCATTATGGTGATTTCAAAACTTCAAAGTTGACTTTTCACGGGGAGTATAAAGGTCCCTTCACATTTGAATTGGGAATTTCTAAACCATCTTAGCCACAAACCGATAACAATAATTTATTAATATGATTAAAAAGTACGAATGAAGTAATTATCCATAAAATCCTATGAAAGTTTACTTCAGCTTACGGAAGAAACAATAACTAAAATTTGCGCTTTTCCCGTCGAAATCTCACAAAAGGAGCGCCAGTCAAGTTTCGAGCCAAGAAATTAAATATGCATTAGACATTTTGTTCCTCTTCCTTTACCAGCCCTTTAGATTAGACTCGGACAGTCAGGAAATGCAGATCACAAACAGATCTGCAAGTTATGCATATAGTGAGAGTTGATTAAATTCGGATTTAGGAGGGCAATTTACATGAGCGGTTACGATTAACCACAAAGTTCGCACACATTCACCGAATAATGATAAATCAACAGAGCAGACGATGTAGGGAAGTTTTGAAATAGCTATAATTAAATTGTCACGCCCATGACATTCACACAGACGAAACGAAAAACTATAAAGTTTTTATCATGAAAGTTAGTACACCGTAAATTGTGGGGCAAATATAAAATTTGATGGCTGTTACAGCACATAGGGACACAAAATAATAACTTCTTCGGTCGATAAAGTAGTTATTATTTACAAAGGAACAAAACCTGGGCTTTTACAAGTAATTGGGTTAATTGTATTGTCGTCGAAAAGAAAGAAAAAATACTCAACTTGTCATACATATAATATGAGAGTAAATTGGATTGTCTTACCTATCTTAATCTTGGAAAACTTGTACCCAACCTCTACAAAGGTCTCTTGTGGCCTTTTTACAAGTGCTAGAGCGGGTTGAGGCTATCAAAGTTCAACAGTTGTCCGATGGGCATCTTCGTAGGGAAATAAACGTTTGAAAGTTTTGGTAAAAAGTGAACAAATTATAATTTTCCGAATTTATCTTAGTTAGCCTTCAAATTTTTCATATATTTTCGTATTTATCTAAATGATTTAATTTAATGGCCCACATTAAAAAGAAAACTGACTTTTTAAGGTTAAACTGTGTGTAAAATTGAAACGGTAAACCGTGAAAGTTCGCCTGGCTAATTTAAAGGAAGTAAAGTCGGATTACTCAGTTGGCAAGGATCCATATTTTGTGCAATTATTCACATTTTGTATTATTCCTTCTTTTAATGACACAGCACAGTTGTTCTAATGAAAGGATGATATTTGCTAATCAAAATAGGTCTAATAATAATAATCTGACCCTCAATACATGATGGAATTTAATTAATGTAGGGAAAATGGATACTAACTACCAAGGTAATACTAATCGATTCATCAACTCCGAACTAACTCTCTTATTTGGGCAGATCCGGACTTGCCACAACTGGGAGTCAAGGAATTCTCTTGGAAGATATTGACAGCTACTTTATCCGTGTTTAATATAATTAGGCATATTGGAGGGTGGTTTTCGTAAAAAAGAAAACTAATTTACGAATATACGCAGAACCTCGATAAAATACAAATAGAATCTATAGGGCCCAAATTAAATTCAAAAAAGCTAAAAAAAAACGAGAGAGAATTCAGAGCTTTTAAGGAATATTGGAAAGGACTGGGATAATAGGACTAGAATATAATGAGAAATTATAGAGTTAAGTTTAGAAATTCTAAATACTCTCAATAGAATGTAGCGAAAATCTAACGAAAGGTCAAAGACTGTTAAAGAGAATCCAAGAAAAAAATTACTTAAGATTTAGATCATTTAGGAAAAAAAATTCGATGAGAATCCGAAAAGGATCTAAAAATAATCGAAGGAAAATCTAGAAAAAGTGGAGAAATTAGAGAGTTTATATCTAGAAAAGGTAGAGAACTTAGAGAGTTTAGAACTACAGGCTCTAAGGTCAACATAAGACAAGCCTTAATAGGAAATTATAGAGGAATTTTGAAAATGCAATGAAAAAAATTTAAGAAATCTAAATAAACATTAATAATAATTTTGCAGTCTGAAAAAATCTAGAAAATACAGAGGGAGTCTAAAGATGCAGATTTTTGAAAAATTTGTTTTAAGAAGATTCCAGTCTTCAAAATTTTGAATTAAAATCTGGAACTTTTAACTAGTTTTAACGATACATACAATTATTATGAAACCTAGTGGAGTTGCTGATAGTCAAAATGAACAAAATTACAAAATTGCAGTATGCAAGAAAAACACCAAAATTTTACATTTGAATTTCTAACTCTAGTAGATTTAACGATACAACAATAAATTTGTGAGAAATTACTAATAATCAGTGGGTTATTAACTGTACGAAAGTAAAAATTTTTATCTTGCCAAAACATTTTTCAAAATTTTGAATTAAAATTTGTAATTCTGGTAGCGTCAAGGATACAACAATGAAATTAAATCAAATTACTAAATCATTGATTAATGAATAATTAGTGATTACTAGTATACAGGGTTCGGCAACACTTGTGTCCACCCCTAAAATCGTCTTTAATTTTAAAGATAAAATTTTGAAACTTTGCATACGCTCATAGTTGACGAAGTTCTAGAAGCTGAGGCAAAAATTTGTTTTTTACCACGGTTTGGTTGGCGTCGCGACGACTAAGAAGTATAATTTTTGGCGATTTTTGAGTTTTTGCGGAAATATTCGCGAATTCAATTTTTTTTCCAACATAACTGTGATACAAATTTTTGAGTTTTTATTTAAAATCTAATGCAAATTGTGTTTAAAATTTGCGAAAAAAACGCTGTTTTATCAAGTTAGTTTTCAAAATTATGACAGCGCAGTGGCAAACTACGTTTACACCAAAATTTCACAAGTCACTTCATTCCCTCTTATAAAGGTTAATTTTGATTAACACGAGCATTTTGCACTTTCTGGACACCAGAAATCGTTAATTAACATCGACAAAGCGACAATTTCACTAAGTAAGACTTTTGGTACAATCTAAAGCGAGCAAAAGAATAGATGTCATTTGTGACACAAGATGTTGACAGATGGGTGTAAACGTAGTTCCCAATTTTGACGTAATGAAATTGGAAACTAACTTGATAAAACAGCATTTTGTTCTCAAATTTTGAAGACAATTTGCATTGAATCTAAAATGACAACTGAGATATTTTTAACACATTTATATTGAAAAAAATTAAATTAGAGGTTGATATCACAAACTCTCACAATTAACTAAAAATTACATTTTTAAGGCGTCGCGACGCCAAAACTATCAGTGATAATAAACAAATTTTTGCGTCAGCTTCTAGAGCTTTGTCAACTGTAAGCGTATGTAAATTTTCAAAATTTTATCTTTAAAATTAAAGACGATTTTGGGGGTGGACACAAGTGTTGCCGGACCCTGTATAGCGTTCCCCACCATGTGTACAAAATTGTTAGTATGTAGAAATATTTTTTGAAAAGTTCTATTTTGACGAGACATAAGTTTCCAAAATTTTTAATTTGAATTTGTAATTCTGTAAGATTTAACGAAAGAACAATGAAATTTCGTGGAATTGTTATTATTTACTATAGGGAAAATTACAAAATTGTAATACGAAAGACTATTTTGGCGAGACATTTTTCAAAATTTTGAATTAAAATTTGTGATTCTGGTGGCTTCTACGATACCACAATTTAATTTGGTGGAATTACTAATAGTCATTTTTCGAATTTGCCGCTTTAATAGGTCCATTAAAGTACTCAATTTGGAGTCGTTTATAGGTCTATAAAAGAACTCAAAGTAGGAAATTTTGTTTTTTAAGAATTGGCAGAACTAATTAGTCTGGCTGTCACCTGTTTCCTGTCAAGTTCTTGGTCAATTTGGATTTTACGATTCGTGTTTAATAAATTGCTGCGTGAACAAAAAATGTATCAATATAATTGAATTGTCCTTTGCGGCCAACAATTATTGTACCTAAATACAATAGATGTGAATATTGGCTGTGAGGTTAGGTTACGTTTAGTCAAAATTTAGTGAGAGTGAAACTCAATAAATGTCAAATTTTATTGAATTTGAAAATCAAGTGGCAAATCGTGGTTACAAAACCATTACCAATCGTGTAAAACGAAAAGTCCTAGAATTGGAAACTTTAAATTTTTTATTAAAAAAAGGGTGTAAATTCGAAAAAATAGTATAAAGGACTTGTTTTATAATGGCTTTGATGCACTCGCCTACGGCTCGTTTTGTACACCGGGAACTCGTGCACCAAATTGGCCATTATAAAACACGTTCTTTAATATGCTATTGCTTATTTACTGTTAAAAATTACAGAATTATAACACAGGACAGATCTAAAGTATCTGAGGAATTCTATTTATAACAAATATAACAAGAATTTAAACTGTATTTAAAGAATCTAAGACAAATCTAGAGAAGCTAAAAACTCAAAGAATTCAAAAGGATATAGAAAAGTTTAAGAATTTTTACCAATTTAGTTTAAAAAAAATTGAAAGAATCCAAAGCGAATTTAGATAACCTAGAGGAAAGTATTAAGAAAAATTATAAAACATTAAGAATTTATGCATATTCTAGAATATTCTAGAAAGTTAAACAACCGAGAACATATAAAAAATCTGAAAATAATAAAATTGAAAGATGTATAGAGAAACTGACGAGCCTCTAAAAAAACTAGAGGCAAGCAAAAGAAAATATCAGAAGTATCTAGAGTGAACACGAGAAGAACCTAGAGAATCAAATATTCCAAAAATAAGATTTGAAAAAAATCCAAAAAGAAACGATAAGAGCTTTTCATAGATAAAATAAAATAACTACGAAAAAAACATCAAAAGAATCTTAGGATATTAATATCTATCTCCTCTTTTTACCCAATATTTCTCATCGGGCCAGGGCTTCAACCGAACTTAATACTATTAATATTAATTACTATTAACTTAACCACTCTGATGTTATGTCTGAACCATCAATCAAATCAAAAAAAAAATCAAGAAGTAAAAAACATTCGTCGTAAATTTCTGCGTAAGACGAGATCTGAAGCTTCCTAAAAATCTTCCTAGTTAATTTTCGCAATAAAAATACATTACAATAACAAAATTATTAAGCATAGACAGTATAAAATTAAAAAAAGATGTTTTTTGCATTTAAAGGCTGTGATATTACCGTTTGTACACGATTAGATTTTTCTAAATTCTTCATCATCAAGAAATTTTTTAAAATGTTCTATTTTTGGCTGCGTTAGCATTAAAGTCATTTTAAATGTTAATATGTGCTTTGAAATTACAATTTTTTAAGCAATGGCATCGGGTTTTTTAAAGAAATCGAAAAAAAAAACAAACAGTTTTAATTTTTTAAAAAACTTTCATTTTGTCCTGTAACTTCTAAACGATAAGGTTGTCAATGCATTTATCAGCGCACCAAAAAGGCAAGATGTCAGTCTTTTCAATGATGCATTACCATAAAAATGGATGAAATAGTTCTTGAGTTATATGCAAAATTGCGTGTGAAAATCAGTAAAAACGGCAGTTTTTCAAAAATTTCATGGAGTCTTAGCGATAAGTTTTATGAGTCGGGATCCTTGGAAAAATTATTAAACTGTCTTTCCAAAACAATTTCTTAACATTTCAAGTTTATTAAGAAAAAATGAATATAAATTTTTGTACAGTAAAACTAAAAAAAATATTTTTCTAGAATAACGGTTAATCCGGGCCTGATGGAGCAAAACTTCAGATTCGAGATTAGGAGGCCCTTCCACTTTAGAAATGACTACACTTCTTCTGTACATTTTTTTTTCCAAAATTTGTTGATTATTGTAATCAAGTCAAAAGTACAAACTTCTAAAAATTTCAACGTCCTAGAAATCACTGATTTATAAAGAAAAGTTTCAAGTTTAAAAGTTTAAGGGTTGTCCTAATGTCTAAAACAAAATTCTAAAGTATCTTGCTTTTTCAATTATTATTATTGAAATGAAAAATCGAACAATTTTTTTGTCAGAAGACCACTATTGAGAGCAAACTTTTTCAATATTCAACCCACCCCCAAAAAGAAATTAATTTAAAATGTTTTCACTATAAACGCTAATTTCCGTAGATGAAATTTAAATAATTTAAAATTAACACAGTAATTTTCATTGTTTCAGGAAGACACACCCTCCCCAGTGGACTTGGCAATGCATAAATCAGCGCTGCGAGAGGCGGCATATAAAAGGACTCATCCCTGTAGTGTCATTATCGACATGTAGCATGTTGTGTGGCTCAACACAGCTTTGGCCCCAACCCACAGGACCCGTAACTCTCGGCAGCCGAGCAGTGACATTTAACCATCAGCAATTAGAACTTGAAACCAACACAAAAGAACCAGCGAGGACTCTTATAGAACAATCCTTCATGGCCTTTAACAGTAATATAGTAAATCTAGTCCAGAACAAAGATTATTTAGAAAGAAGCACAGACATTAAGAGGCTAGTAATTCAAGTCAACATAGCGCACGCTAATATAGTTAGTTTAAAACTCGACACCAGTGAAAGCTACAGTTTGGCGATCAAACCCAAAGAAGACGAAGTCGTAGCGAATATTACAGCAAAGACATTTTTTGGCGCCAGGCACGGCCTTGAGACGCTCTCACAGTTGATTTGGTGGGATGACTACGAACAAAATGGGATGCTGAAGATACTTAAAGGTGCTAGTATTCAAGACAGTCCTAAGTTTCCTTATCGAGGAATAATGGTGGACACTGCGAGGAATTACATGTCGGTTGACAGTATTAGACGAGTTTTAGAAGGGATGGCGGCCAACAAATTGAATGTCTTCCATTGGCACATCACAGATTCTCAGAGTTTTCCTTTGGTGTCCCTTCGAGTTCCGCAATTAGCAAAAACAGGTGCGTACGGACCTGACATGGTCTATACACCTGAAGATGTACGGGAATTAGTAAAATTTGCTAAAATTAGAGGTATTAGAGTAATTTTAGAAGTAGACACTCCTGCCCACGCAGGAAATGGATGGACATGGGGTCCTCAAGAAGGATTAGGAGAATTAGCCGTGTGTGTAAACGAGAGACCTTGGAGTTTATACTGCGGGGAACCCCCATGTGGACAGTTGAACCCTGACAATCCCAACGTGTATGACGTTTTAGAAAAGATTTATCAAGACCTATTGGAGCTAAGTGAAGAATACGAAATTTTCCATTTGGGAGGAGACGAAGTAAATCTTGAGTGTTGGGCCCAGTACTTACAGAAGAGTACAACAGTGTTGAACTACACAGATTTGCACGATCTGTGGGGGGAATTTACTCTCAAAGCTCTAAAGAGATTGAAAGCTGCTAACAAAGGCAACAAAATTCCCCATGTGATAATGTGGTCGAGTAATTTAAGTAAAAGACCTTACATAACTAAATATTTCGACAAAAAACAGATAGTCATTCAGAGTTGGGGCGCAAGTCAGTGGCCAGACACTCCCGATCTAATTGCAGATGGTTATAGAATAATAATTTCTCACGTTGACGCGTGGTATTTAGACTGCGGCTTCGGAAGATGGAGAGAAACAGGCGACGCAGCCTGTGATCCATACAGACCGTGGCAGACAGTGTACAACCATCGTCCTTGGCAACAGTTACATCTCAACAAAAAACAGATTCTTGGTGGAGAAGCCTGTTTATGGAGCGAGCAGTTCGATGAAGGCTCCCTAGACACGCGGCTTTGGCCCCGAGCTGCGGCGTTTGCCGAACGAGTCTGGAGCGATCCTCAACTTGATACCACCACTTTTACGATACAGGAAGACGTTTACACGCGACTGAATACTCATAGAGACAGGCTTATATCTAGAGGCTTAAAGGCGGAGGCTTTATGGCCAACTTGGTGTGTACAAAACCCCGGCATGTGCCTTTGACGACAGCGGACCAATTTAGGATTATTTGTTAATTTATTTAATTCACGTTTGTACGTCAGTGATATTAGTTTTATAGTTGCCAGCACCGGACTGAGTTTATTATGTGCCAACCCTGTTTAGTGCGACTGAAATTTATGCTTTCAATGATGACATGACCCCACCCCCCGAACTCTTGCCCGTGTTGAGTACTTACAACCAAAGTTTTTTCACTTCAAATAAATACTTCTCAGTACAATTTTAATGTTAAGTATAAGACCGAAATGTTACATATTTATTAAATAAAACATTAGAGAAAATGTGTATTCCTCTTTAACTTTAACTCTAACTTCATCACGTCTGAGATTTTTGCACAATCCAAAGAATCTAGAGAAAATTAAGTCAATCACATGGGAATTTAGAAAATGTAAACAAAATTTGACAGAAAGTCTAGAGCATCTAAGGAAAATCGAACCAAACCTAGAGATCTACAGAAGTTGTAGAGGATGTAAACTTAATTTAAAATGAAACCTGGAAAGGGAATCTTTAAAAAAATGAAAAAAAAAGTAAATTAAAAAAAATCGAGAAAACCCAATAAGAATCGAGAAAAAAATTCAAAGAAAAACAATTTAGAAAAAATTATATTTTGTATTAGAATACATACAGGTGTCCCAAAGAGCAAGGGAGGATGCCAACAGCAATACAGATGGTAAATTTCGAAACAAAAATTTATTAAGTTTAATAGTATTCGAGAAAGGATACAAAATTAACAACCAATCCCGAATGCTCATTCTAGAGGTGGAGTAAAAGGCCATCCCAATTTCCTAGGCAACGAGAGTGTAATGTTCATCTGACCAATATGGGATAGTGTGTGTCCATAGTTACCGATTTTCAAATTCTGTTCAGCTTCGGGATTGGCTACCGTTTTTTCGTCTTAACACGATTATTTTTTGAGCTAACAAAACTGTGAATATTTTGGTACAAGTAAACTTTTTCTTCATACAAAAAGCATTTTTCTTATGGTTTCAGTCAGTAGTATGGATTTGCATTTCAAATTAGTAGCTGATTTTACGTTTTTTCTTCCATTTTTTTTAAGATAGGTATAGGGCATTGGATTTTTTTAAAGATTTACGGTAATTTATGCATTTATTTGATTAAAAAAAAACTAGTTTAAAAAAGTGATGAAAGTGTTCCCCTCCAACAGCCATGCAATCATATATTTTTTTTGTAACTATTCTGTACATTTTGAAGGATTTCGGGAGTTATTTGTCGACATTGATTTATTAATCGTTTCTAATTATTTTTATAGGGTCTTGGAACAAATTAAATTCGTACACCACCGTAAAGCTCTTCAATAGACCTTTCAAAAAAGATGCCATGTCCTATAATATCTTTAAAAATTAATATAATTAATTTCATCCCTCAGAGGAGGTTGAATGTAAAAAGGTATAATTACTTGTGTTGTATATTTCCCTTCCAACTAAAATTGACCTGTCTCAGCTTTTTTTTTAAATCTACGGGTACGTGTCTCAAAACATCTGTTTCATTTTCGTTGGCCCACCTGTATTTACGGTTATACTGGTTGTTATTACATTTGTGTTTCAATTTAATACTGCATAATATACGTATAAGTATAAGATGATACTTATAATGTGGACTTTTTAGCTAATTCGATTATCCGTCCATTACTATACAGGGTGATTCACGAAGTGAGGTAAATATTTAAACCAATAATGGTTCCTAATATCGGGAGGCCTAAACAAATAACAAAAAATTACTGCCTAAAAGGATCCAAGATATAACGCTTCAAAGTTTTGGCCAAAACCGTTCGAGAACCGCTAGCGAGAGTGAAAGTCATAATGTAAACAACAATAATGTAAATTAGCTTCAACAAAAACGGACATTTTGCGGCTATTAATCGGGTAGGACGATAGTCTAAAAAACCACATTCGTCTTTTGTTCGGTCGTCGATCCAGTGACCACCAAAAGTTCTTTCCCGTGCACATTTTTCTCAACTTGATGGGAAACATTTTTTTTTGTGCCAAGTAAATGTATTTAACGTATACTATCGCCAGTTTAAATATTTACCTCACTTCGTGAATCGCCCTGTATAATAGCTCCCATTTTTGTACAAAATGCGTTTTCAATTTTAAGAAAAAGGTTCAGAACTAAGGAGCATTCTATTTTCAATCCCCAAGTTTTTAAATCTCAGATTTGACGAACAATATGCAAAAATTAAGATTTCTAGAAAAAAAAAAACAAAATTGACAGCAACAATTTAAGCTGACGTTATGATAATAATTTGGGGCTCTAACTAGACCAAGCAGAATCTAAGAAAATCTGAAAAATTAGGCAAAATTTACAGAGTATCTAAAAAGAACCCAAAAATAATTTAAAGATCCTAGGGAATCCAGATAGAATCTAACGCGAATTTGACAGAATTGACGGAGAATTTATAAAACGTCTAAAACATTTAAATGGAATCAAGAATTTAAGGAAAATTTCAATAAAAATTATAATGCAGAGAAACGAGCGAATCTAAAACTAATCTAGATATTAAACTAGAGACTACAAAGACAATCTCAGAATAATCAAAAGAAAAACCCTAGATAATCCAAGAATAATCTAACAAGAATCTACAAAGATTGCTAAGCGAAGAGAGCCTAAAAAATCTAAAATGTTAGATATCTACTCCAAAAAGAATCTAAGAAAAATGTAAAGAACAAAATTGCAGCAATTTTTCTTCCTCTCATGGACGAAAACTTTTGCATAGGTCGAATGGCAGTGAAATAAAAAGCCATTTCAATTTCCTAGGTAACAGGACTGAAATGTATTGTGTGTATTATGTAAAGGCGCGATTCCACTTGCTTGGTCTAGCCCAGACCAGACCAGACATCCAAGATTTTGAGAGACGTTTTTATAACTTTTCAGTCCCTTTCTGCGTAGTCAGAGGTGCAATTGCATCTTAATGTTTTATCATATGATTTAAACACAGAAAGGGGCTGAAGAATTATAAAAACGTCTCTCAAATCTTGGATGTCTGGTCTGCTCTGGGCTAGACCAAGCAAGTGGAATCGCGCCTTAAGAAACCTCTCGCAATACCTCTAGCCATTGTCGGTTCAGCAATAGTGATTGACTATTGTATTTTTGTCTTAACTCGATTATAATCTTTTGCCTTAAACATTTTTCGTTTTGAAATTTTGGTTTTATAAAGTTGGCTGCATGTGCTGTTATCTCTTCTGGGTCACGAGGTCTGAAACACCCTGTCGAGAAACTAGAGATAATCTAAAAATATTCTAAATGGATCAAGATCAGAGGCTAGAAAGAAAATCCACGGAAAATCTAAAAATAACCAAAAAAGGGTCTAGAAAAACCAATATGTGTGTATTAGTAGTCAGAAAATCAATAAAAAGTAAAAGTAAGTCAGTAGGATATAAAAACAAACAACAATCAACCCAGACCGATTCCTCTGGTAGGAACATAAAATAAAGCCTAATAAATTGACCCACGGGAAGTTTCAATATAAAGTTGTAATAGTATATTATGAAACACGTTTCATAATGAACATTTTGCCGCACGCACGTTTTTAAGACACGACAAGCGCAGCGAGGAGTTGGCATTTGCAAAATGTTCGAGAAAAAAAATCGAAGTAGCCAAATCCAATTTCAGTCAGTTTGACAGGTCTGACGTTTCGAGGTTACCGGAGCGCAAGGGAGCCAAGAGAGCGAAGATGTTGATCATGATCATGATGGTTCTCTTGCATCCAATGAATTTTTCTCCGATAAATTATTAAGCCAAGTACAACAAGAAATAATAGTGTATTGATCGATTTATCATGGTTTATCAAAACCAAAATCTAAATTATCAACGTTGACAGAAAAAAATCAAAGATATAGTTCATACAGTGAGAGTTTGAATGACAGAAAAGTCACTAAATCTACGCAATAAAAAGTGTACTATACGCTCGAAATTTAAAATAACAAAATAACCCTAGTTACTGACAACCCTGTCAACTCATTTCGCGTAGGAATTTAGTGTTTTTAGTGTATTTTGTAGCATAATTTGCTGCCAACCTATGTGTCAACTGTCGAAATGTCCCAATCTCTCACCGGATATACTATAGTAAAAATTTTAAACTTCAAGTCCAATAACATAAGAGTAAATAACAATTTACTTGGCTATGTATTTTTAAAATTTACAAAACGTTTAATTCCTTAAAAATTTAAAAAATTTATTTGCAGTAATTTGCCAAACTTATTAGGAGAATTTAAACTAGTCATCTAAAGAATGTTGAATGACAAAGAACTAATTTATGGGGATATTTTAGTGTTTTTTTTTTTTTAAATTTTTGATTCTGTCAAACATTAAATTTTCTCCAATCTTTAATCAATTGAATGGTTTTATGCAACAAAGATCCAACGCACAAAAAAATTTTTATGTACCTCTTCGCGTTATTAAATGGATTGGAACTGTCACTATCTGTTAAGCCTCATATGGACCTAAAATTCTTAAAGCTAATAGTTCTACTGAAGTGCTACATCAATTTTACTGCAATTTTTAGTCTTCCAGCGATCAGTCGCATGCAGAAAAGTAAAGTAACTTTAAACTTTAACTAAAACACTGGGAAAAGTATCGTAAGTAATACTGATATAGAAAGTTGAATCGTAAATACCAAGTTGTGTACTAGAAGGTTGAAAAATTTCGCAATATACAGATCAAAATGTTATTGTTATTGTATTACATACAGTACGAACTATTATCTGGGCAGGCCGGAATCGTGCGTCGTCCGAATAACTAAAACTTATTCCGTTGGTTTTAAAAAGCATGAAGGCATTTATAAATGTTTAAGCATCAAGGGGTGCTCTGGAATTCCTGTCATGCAATATTTTGCCGCTTTGTTTTCATAGTTTTCGTTGTTTTTCATAACAATGTTCAAAATTATTTAAAATGTCACTTAACATACGTCAATGACCTTTCAGTTACGGTTTTGTGTCGATAAATTTTCAGACTACAACTAGAATTTCTTTTTTTCAAACATATGTCAATTGAAAAATCTAAACCCACATTTGTAATGAGCGGCAAATTTCGTTGACATAGCCACCCTTGATGCTACCGTGAGATCATATAAAAATATAATTAGAGCAAGCCATGATTTTTGTTCTCCAGTTGGTGACACGGGAACCAAACTGACAAAATGTGAATTTGGGGTTGTGATGTTCGCACATTAACATTCTAATTCCCACACACTAGAAGACATGGCCGTAATAATAAAATTTTAATGAAAATAAATGCAATGTTTTATTTAATTTTTGTGGTGTCGAGGAAATGAAGTTTGAATTCTTTGTTAGTTCTTAGAAGCATTTTCGTTCCAGGATTTTATTTACCGTTCCGGGGGGGTCGCGAATCTTGAATTTGCAAATGTCGAACCCGCAAATGTTGATAGTTTACTGACACAATACAGGCTGTCCCAGAACTCCTGACCCATAGAGCAAGGGAGGGTGTCGACAGTCATACAGATGGAAAATTTTTAAACAAAAATTAATTAAGTTTAATAGTATTCGAGAAAAGATAAAGATTTAACAACCAATTCCGGAAGCTTTTTCTAGAGATGGAGTAAAATATCAGCAACGAGAGTATAATGTTCATCTGACCAATAAATGGTAGTATGTGTCCATAATTACCAATTTTTAAATACTGTTCTGCTTCGGGATTGGCTACTGCTTTTTTATCTTATTTCGAAATTTTAGTTCAGAATTGTTGTCTCCATAAGCCTTTTTTTCTCTGGGTCACGAGTTCTAGTACACTCTGTATAGGTAAAAATCTTTTAAACACCAACAATTTTTATAAATAATATTACAAAGTGTACAATTACACAATTTTTATTTCAAATTAACTGAGTTACAAAACTGTCGGTAAGTTCCCAGTAAAATATATGAAAACATTGATCTTAATTTCGTACAAATTTTGTAATGACAAAAGTTTGACGTACTTTTTTCCTGGTTGCAACAACAAATTAGACTTCTTTAGAACATTTGACTGACACCTAAAACTATGATAGCGATTTTTCTAAACGATTCGTTTTTTTAATGATCTTTTTTTTGTCTTTCGATAATATTATTTACACGTTTCTTTGCATAGGTCAAAGAATTTTGTGGAAACATTCTACAGTATGTCCCCAAATTCGAGTTCACAAGAGGGAAAAAAGTTTATTTTCTATTTTACAAAAAAATTACAAAGGAATAACATTTTTTGCTTATTTCAAAACAGATAAATCTGCAATTAAAATTTCAAAATCATTACTTTGTACTCTTAAAATTAATTTTTTCATTATTTTTATTTATTAAATTTTGTAATCGTATTTAAATAATAGCAGGCTGTGGATTCACAACATCAAAAAGTGCGTTAAAGATTAAAGAAAAATTTACCCAATAATGTGTAAGCATTAAAAAATTGGAAAAGAAATGCAATTGCATTCTTAACAATTAATTGAGAAAATTCGAAAGTTTTAAAGAATTACGAGTTAGAATTGAATTATGCGCTAAAACAGGTAATGGGTCAATCAAATAGTGGAAATTGGTTTGAGTTAAGAAACAAATTTCATTCTTTTGACATTTTTTGCAAAATTAAAAATAAAAAAGTTCTTCGTTATATTTTGTTTTTTCGATTTTAAGAACACAGCTTGATAATATTAAAGTTTTAATTAAAGATTTATTTAATTTAAATTAAGCAAAAAATAATATTCCTTTGTCATTTTTTTTGTAAAATGAAAAATATCGTTTTTTTGCTCTTGTGAACTCAATCCGGGGACATACTGTATATATGTACATGTATAAACTGTTTGAAACTTAAAAAAATTAACTTAATAATGATAAGTAATTCGTAGTTTTTTAATGCGAAATGTAAATTTAAAATATTTACTTTTTTGAAAAAAAATTGCTAATAAAACTTACACTTAATTTTATTTTCTTTGTTTTTTCATTCGAACTCACGTGCTTCATTCACTTGTATCCCGAATGAGTTCAATGTCGTGCAACATCCCCATACGATGACGCCACAGTTACTACTGATAATAGAGATATTTATTCTTCCATCTTTAGAAACCTGTGGCATTGCACGTGTTTGCGCAGATTCCATGTGGACGCAGACGCACGTGCCGACGCCAAATACAGGAACTGAGACGTCATCGTTAATTCCTCACCACCATCAAGCACAAGTGAAATTGACTGTCCAATTAGAGGATGAGCTTTATGTTGTCGATAAAACTTGATTGCCACTCTTAACGTGAACTTGAATGCTTTGGCATTTTGACATTGTTAATTTTTTTATTCAATCTGTAAACTGATACTTTGGAATCTGAAAAATGGCACTGGAACGGACTAGTATCTTAATAGATTTAATTAATTTTAAACGTCCTAAGAGGTACTTCGAGGGTTGAAAAACTAGTAAATATTAACTCTATTATCAATAAAGTGTGTGTGTGTATTTTTAGCGTACATATTTCAACTCAAATCGACTTTTAGCGTAATTGGTAAAAGCTGTTTTTACAAGTACTTAAAATGCAGTTTTTGCAGACTAATCGTTGCTGTAGTCGAGGTGTAGCCGAGTCCAAAATAACAGATGAACCCGCAAAAACTTTTAGATTCGTGTTACAAACAATTTTTTTTGTTAAAGCTCCCAAAACACATTCGAACCTTTTACTATGTATGTTTAATTATTTTTAAAAAATAGTAGGGTAACGTAAAATGGCAAGTTTAAAAAAAAATTGTACAAGCTTTCATATGAATTTAGATTTATTCTGAAAATTGCAACACACTTTGTAGTAATAAATAAGTGAACATTCATCCATAAATAAAAAAAAAACAAAATACGAATGGGAAAGGAAACGACCTATAGTGTACACATCAAGAACACAAATTAAAAACGGACAAACTTTACTAAAGACAGATTAGGCCAAGATTACCCCGAAAATAAAAAATATTGGCATTTGCCAATAACTACGCATAATGACAAAATTTTATTTATTCTTTTTTTAATTTAGGAAATAGGATTAGACGGTTCAAAAATTTTTTTTAGGCGACTTAAACCAAAAATGAAATTATTAGGCCTCAAAAGCGGCCTAAAAGTAAATCTTTTCTGGCCGCAAACATTTTTGGTGGCGTCATCTATCCATAGTTTTGCATATTACATCAAGATACGGATATTACCCATAATTTTATAATTATTTGGGTAAAATCAAATCGACAAACTGCTGCAAAGTGCAACAAAGACGTGTTGAATTATTGAAAATGAACATATGTTAGATAGCAGTACTGCTGCAACAACATCAAAAAAGCACGTTAAACCTAATTCATACAAATTGTGTAGCTACACATGCCGAAACTGCAAATGTAAATAAAGAAAATATTAACTTTTCTGAAGGATTCATTAAAAAAATAAATCATAAATAAAAATTAATTAACTTGTAAATTTAATGATGTCGCGTAAAAAATCTTGTGTGTATCATGGCCAAAAAGTGCAATTTTGCCCTCGCCTTCTTTCTGGCCTCGGCTATCGTCTCGGCCATTAAAAAAAGGCTCGGCCAAAAAAGGAACACTTTTTGGCCTTGGTACACAAATAACTATTTTTTTTATTTCATAAATTGTTAGGAAAACTATTAAAAAATATGTTCTCAAAACTTTAAACAAAAATTCCGACACGTTCTGTTGTTATACTCGTAAATCAGTACTCCTCCTTCAGGTCCCCGAGCCCGCCATATGTATTTTTACAATAAACACCTTAGATAGAAATTTCTAGACACTTCGAACTCAAAATGAAAGTTTTCAAGAAGGATTACTCTATGGTATTACAATAGCAAATTAACCAGTAAGCAATTTAAAAAAAAATGCCTTGACTTAGTTTTTTTGGTACTTTTTTAAACGCGTTTTTCTCAAATCGATTTTTTTTGAACTTGCGAACACTCTTGCTTGAAAAGTTTTTGACCGATCGTTTTGAAAATTGGCAGGTATTTTATTTATAGTATTGCGCTCTATATGAACCTAAAATCGGAAAATTATAATAAGTAATATAACGAGTGGGCTCGAAATTGTCGGAAATTTTTCCGACAGACGAGTAGTTTTGTGAGCGAAGCGAACGAGTGCCAATTATCTGGAGAAACAAACTACGAATTCTGGAGGAAAAATTTACCACAATTTCGAGCTCCCGAGTTATATTCGTCATGAGAATTTAACGAACTGACAAGCAACTGATCGCGTGGTATTTTCGCGTGGAATTGTAACTGGAAATTTCACTAGTGAAAATTTCCAAGAAAAGTTTGCAGTGATTGATTTATTTGAAAAAAATAATGTCTCTTATTGGTCGAATCTATGGTGAGTTGAATTCTCATTATTTTTACGAGAAAATGTTAAAAAAAATTAAACTTTCAATTTTTTTTGATAGCATTTAGGTTCATGTAGAAGAGAGACATAATAAAAATAAATTCTAATGCAGTTTGATTTCTAATGAAAATTACGCCCTCCAGGATGTACGCAAATTGCCGAATCTGATGGGGACCTGCAATAATGGTGTAGCTAGTAACTTCGGTGTTTTTCAAGAAAATACGTCAAAAATTTTACAGTATATACTTGAATATATGAATAAAATATTGTCAAACTTTCAATAAATTATATTGTACTGTTATACTGTAAAAAAAATCATGGAAATCAATGGAAAAACACTGTCCTAACCCTATCATTAATATATTTGAAGCATTTTTTGGACAAACATGAATTTCTTTCATCGAGATTTAGCTTTAGGTGCCATTCACTGTACGCGTTACCAACGCTTCAGGTTTTAGTTACCATGCCACCATAGTAACATTCAAATAGTCTAAAATAAACACAAAAAAAATCGTTTTTTTTGCATAAAATGCAGAATCCTGAAAAAATTACCGAAAAAACGAAGGAAATTGTGTTTTACTTACAAACCTAATAATTTATTCATATCGATGTACTTTCCCATTAGATTAGATAAAGTTGATTAATTGTTGTATTGAACCACTATACTTTATTAGTTGTTGTGGAAAGTTTTTGGGATTGAGTCCGAAAAAGACTCATTTTATAGACTTAAATGAGTCGGTAAAATAACTATTTTTATGATCATATACTAAAACTCACATTTTTGATTAGTTATGCAAAATAAGTAGGTACAAGCTGTTTATTAATTAGCTGGTATAAAGACATTATTGTCTTTTATAAAATCGTGAATCCCCAAGGATAATGCCGAAGAATTGTTAAAAATTCGACAAGTATAATGTATACCTTGTGATAAAGGGTGTTTTGTCAGTTCGCATTCGCACACAAACTTTTGTGAAATATTTTTACTACAAAGACCTCTGACGGCTTTGATATTGAAATTGAAACCGACAGAATTTAAGAGAAATTGACTTTGTTTTTAGTTTGTATGCAAATGATTGCACATAGTCATTGAATATGCTCTGCATAAAGGAAAAACGATTTAAAAAAGACTCACGTTCAATAGATCATGTTTATAATATTTTTACAAGTATGTGGATACAATTTCTTAGGTATATTATTGATAGATTTACAGGGTTGTTCACATGAGATGACGAGCCTGATGACAATCAAATACAACACAAAATTTAAATTTCATGGATAACAGACCATGTTTGGTTACGATTTTTCACAATGACTGCATTGGCAAAGGTTCCACTACATCCTGACTAGGGTCTTACGCCTTTAGATCCCTTTTACGGGGTGACCTTAAAGAAAACGCGTACCAAAATCCTTCAGTTGACACTGTCAGCACATGTATTGTCAAAAAAAATCAAATAATATCTACGATCGTTGGTCAGTTCATATCACAATGAGGTATCCAGGCTGCTGCTCAAAATGTATTTTGAGTTGAATTCCGCTCTCGTCATCTTATGTGAATAGCCCTACTTAGCAGTAAAAGTGACAAAATTTAATAGGCCCAGCATGTTGGTAACTCTGTTTGACATTTCAGACCGTTTATGATGTTGACATTATTGTACTATTAACTAAAATTTAACAATTTTAGTAACCAAGGAAGCAAATTAATTTTCAGCCTTAAAGTCCGTTTTTTTATTAACAAACCACCAACACCGCACTCTCCTAGCACTTTACAACCAGCAACATCGTCGATAGTGACTTTTTGGTGATAAAATCAAATAGGTTAGCTGCCTAATTGACAATTTGATTACACAAAACTGCCTTTTAGGCCGTGCCGAATCTTTTCATTATTAAATCATTTGATTTGCAATCCAACAGACTGTAAAAGAAACGTTTTTAACGGAAACACTGCCTAATTTTCAGAAATGTCAAAAATTTGACAACTATTTTCTCACCAAAATTCTCCCTAGGCAACGTTGCCGGTTCTAATGCAGGGGAAGATTGCGGTGTTGGTGTTTTTTTTTAAAAAAAACGGACTTTAGTTATGATACAATACTGTTTCAAACAATAAATTTTAAAATTTTTAAAAAATCGTGGTTTATAAACGAACCTAACAAACAGTGCGCTCTGGAAAACAAAACCCATAATCACGTTTACCTTAAATAGTGAACAGTGTCTAGTTTTGAAACTAAATATTTCAGTTAGAGATTATATCTATTACATTATATATTATTATAAAGTCCAGCTCATTGATATCAGTCCACTCTCCTGTGTAAATTTTCTAAAGTTCTTGGGTGTAAATCCGGCCTTCAATTCTTTAGGGAAAATTGAATAACGACTTTTTAGGTTAATACGTTGTCAAAGTTTGGTGTATCAACACCTCACATTAGTTAAGAATTAATCAAAGGTAAGTTTTCCAAAAGAGAGATTTAAATAAGTATTAAACAAGTTTTGGTAAACTTGCGCAGGACGACTAGCTCCAAGGTCAAATAGTTTTTCTGCCAACTGTTTTCGATAAAAATTTCTAGGGCTACTGCCAACTTTACTTTTTAATAAGGAGACCGATAGTAATCAGCTCTGTATAGATTTAAAGTCAGAAAAGTGTTGGAATTCCTTTCCATTGATGGATCAAAAACAAAATTCGGTTCGGTTATTTCAGAGGCATGCAACAAAATCTGTCAAAATGTGCCAGATGTTTCTTACATTAGTAAACCAAAAGGCGACGCATTTTCATTTGTTTTCAGAGCGAACTATACATATCTATTCATTTACACAGAGTGTTAGATAACTTTACGGCCATAGAAAAAAGGGTGATGGAGGCAGCCGTGAAAAGTAATGTTTCAAAGTTTTTTTTGGGTTTTCTTGAATCGTTTAAGAGCTAGAAGACTTTATTTATAACCAATCAGAGATCAATTTGCAATGGACCACCGAGTTTTGAATCAAAGTCATCCTAGAAATGTTTTTGATTGACAGTTATAATTTTATACCAGTGGCGTAGTTGGTTTGAAATTATTATAAAAATAAACTTATTTGCTGCACAATACGGCTATCGTTATTACGGTGGTAACATGTTTGTCCATATTATTCAAAATTATGATCATTTTGAACGTTTATTAAAAATGTGTTTTTTTTTCGTTATTTAAACAAAATTGCAGTACTTTTTCTTCATAATATTGACGTCACTGATTTCAACGATTTGGTCGAAAGACTACTTGGATTTTCGCAAAATTCACAATTGGATTGAATGAATCTAATTGGACGATTTTGGTTAAAATTTTGGACGATTTTTGTTAAATAAAACGAAAAAATAAAAATAATTGCGGATTCCAAGATAGTTTACCTTTCTTGATTAACATTGCTCTATGGCCGTAACACTAACACTCTGTAGAAAGTCGATGCCTATTGACATTACTTCTAAAATTTATCGCTCGTAATCACAATATTCAAAATTAACACAATATTACATCCTATGCAGCGAATTTGAAACTTATAAATTATGAAGCTCGATTTCCAATTCCACAATTTAATTTGAAATAAGTTTAATGGCAATTAACTGATACTTAGTAATTCAGTGCATTGTTAAATAATAACACTGCGTGACAAGGTTTTAGTAACCTGAAAACTGTTACGTGCAATAAGTAGTCTACATTTTATATAATATTATTTATTTGCCACGTCGCGTTTAGAAGTTATGTATATGTTTTTTCAAGAATATTTATTTTTGAATTTAATGTTTAAATTAAGTAGGTTGTCAGTATTAAACCTTTTTGTTTACAAAATGAAAGGTAGTACACGGCTCAAGTACAATTCATTAAAAATTAGTGTAAAGGAACGAATTTCTGTGAGTGCAAAAATTCACCTCAACCGAAGCTGTCCAAACCAATTATGATTTGCATAATTTTGTATTTATCTTTTCTTGTTTTTTTCTGACATATTTTAAATCTTTATGGTCATGAACAAAATGTTTTCTAAGTTTTTTTAAAACTATTTTTCAAAATGATAACAAAAATGGTACGTGATACAAAGATATTGTTTGGTATTTTGTTTAAATAACAAAACACGAATTTTCAAAAAGGGTAATCAAAATTAATTTGAATTTGTCGCGCAGTGTAATTAGTCGTTATACATAGTCGTCAGAACACAAAGTAATTAAAGTGTCTCTATTAATTTTAGCATCTTCTTCGTCAATTTTGTCACAAGACTCATCATAAATGCTGGAAGGAAGACTATCTCTGCAACTTCCGGGATCTATCATTTGGAATAGTTTTCCGGTCATTACGTTTGTTTCATTGTCTAAGCACATTTTGTTACCAAGAATGAAAACATTCATTTGAAGTGTTTCACATTTTTTCTTTTTTCGAAATAGTTTTGTAAGGACTTTATAAAATGCTGGACAAAATAAATAGTACAGTACAAAATCACTGCTTAAACTGACGGCATTCAATACAGTACTTATTTCACGAGCATTTTCTAAAGTTTTAGAATTGTACGAATCGTTTTGATTTGAAAAGATGTAAAAAAATGTTGGGGCTGCTTCACGATTTACCAACATGGCTGGAATTTGACTCGACACAAAAATGAAGACTATGAGGATTAGCGTAGTCGTCAAATTGGCGTAATTCTGAAAAAAATGGAGAGATTGGATGATAAATTCAGGTGATAATAGTTGTTTATTTTGCAAGACTTTAAAAAACCACTTCAAACATCGAGTGAAAATCGTTAATACACTTTTTTATCGTGTATAATTTACTTTTTTTCTATAACAGATTTTAAAGCTATTTTGTTCTACCGATGTACAAGACTTTCGAGCTCAATATCTTTGTTATTTGTAGAGTTTTTAATAAAATTTGAAACGAGGTTTATTGAATATATGGTCTGCCACCTTGTACAAGGTGTTTATAAATGTTTCTAGCATCAAGGTTGATTCTGGAATTCCTGCCAAGCACTATTTTGCCGTTTTGTTTTCATAGTGAATATAACTATGTTCAACTACACTTAAAATGTTGACGTTTGATTAATGACGTTTAGTTAGGATTTCGTGTCTTTGATTTTCAGGTTTCAAACCATAACTAGAACAGTTTGTTTGTCAAAATTCACTTTGGTTTATGATTTCGGTTAACTGCAAATGTCAGTTGCAAAATCTAAATGAGCGGCAAATTTCTTTGACATTTTATAGCCACCTTGATGTTAAAAACATTTATAAACACCGTGTATAATTACTTATTCTTTCGATAGTCAAATAACTTACATCGTTTTTTAGCAGTTATTTTTATAACAGAAAATGTTAAACATCTCCGTTCCTTGCAAAACATGAAGAACAACATCCATAGTTACACAACAAAAATTAGCATTTAGCACTTTTGAACATGAATCAAAACAAACTTTCTCTAGTAGTCAGAAAGTGTTAGTAACTTACATGTGGTCTCTTGTTCTTAATGGAATTGTTACATTTACTATACATTTTTTTCAATTTGCGTAAACCATGCACTAAAAAACCATTCCCAATAATTAAAATTATTGAAGGGATTACACCAAATGTAAGGAATCGTATCCAGTTGAATCCGTCGTATATTCTATAAAAAAAAAACATTATTATTAATAATTTATCCAACAGAATGTTCTTGTGTTTTATTACATTTTTAAGTAAAAGTTAACACAACTATAGCTAAAACAAATAATAATTTCAATGAATAAAACTAAATTGGTATAAAATTATATGGAAAACAGTAAATGAATACAAACTACCTAATTCAAACAGACCAAATTTTCCCCAATCAAACAAAAGTTTTATAAAAAAAACATGGCCGCCCCCGGGTGGGCTCGAACCACCAACCTTTCGGTTAACAGCCGAACGCGCTAGCCAATTGCGCCACGGAGGCTTGATGTCGATGATCCATATGCGTTAGTTCTAAAGAGCAAAGAGGAAACCAATAAAGTACAGTACGACTTTGATTATTTGAACACTTCATCGCAAGCCCGGATTAAGAAAATTTGAGGCCCGGGGCTAAATCGTAAAAGGGGGCCCTCGTACGCTTGGAAAAAAGAACGGATAATCATAGTACTTAATTTTAAAAATACATATAAATATCGTGTGTTCAAATAAATTTCTCATGTAATTATTGTCCATAATTTCTTCGTTACGTCATTTTAAATTTCATAGTTTATTTAATTCGTTCATTATTACATTTTTCTGTTTTCCCGTGTGTTTTTCCCATTTAATTTGAAGTATAAAATATTGTACAGATTTTTAACAATCTTAAAAATAAATTAGACGCGACATACGTTCAATAGATGCTTAAGTTTTAACTGCAGGGTAAATTTATTTGAACAGCCGTTATTTTTCTTTCAAATTTTAATAGAAACGTGTGTTGTTATTTCAGAATTAAGAAACATTTTATTTTTAGACCCCAAGTTTTCAAATCTCGGATTGGACGACAAATATGTGAAAAATAAAGATTTCTCGACCTTCGATAAAAAAAATCTAAATGGACTCATTATTAGCAGCATAACGACTTAGTGTTGATTTTATCGATAACGTTTTTCATTTATTACATCATTATTCCAAAGGGTATTGTTCTTGATAAGAATTTTTGTAGGCGTCAAATTTAAAATGCAGTTTTGTAAGTGTTTTTTTGTAGAGCGAATTACACAATACAGATTTTTTAAACTTCTGCAATACCTGTGAAATGTCAAACAAAAACTGTCACATTTGTCAGATTGTCCCTGTCACAAAATTATATACAGGGTCTATCAGAACTGGCGGACCAAAATCATCCCATGGATAAATGATTTTCTGCAGAAAAAGAGAAAATTGTTTAAAAAAATCCATTCTTGTTGGATTTTAAAATAAGAACGGTTTTAATTAACCAATCGTGTTGTAGATGTAAAATTACTTTAAAACATATATTTTTAACCATAGAAACCTATTTAATTGTTGCAAAAAATAATTGACTGTTATGTCATAACAAAGTATTTCTGACAATTAGACAGTCATTCCAAACGTTGATTTGTATTTAATAATTCATTATGTTTACCCCGGAAGAATATTTTGGACTTGTTGCATGGAGAGTGTAATCGCAGTGCAACAGCTACTCTCCAGCAATACGCACTTCGTTTTCCAAGTAGAGAACAGCCTAGCCGAATTGTTATTTTAAGATTAGTACAGAGAGGAAAAGAATCTGGTAATTTAAAAGTATGCAGAAGGGAGGTTGGGGCTGCCCCAAGAACTGCGAGAACCGTGGACAACGAGGAAGCGGTTATTGAGATTTTTGAAGAGGCACTTGAAACGAGCATTAGTATTGTGGCCAGAAATCTTGAAATGTTCTTCCGTTCAACGTATTCTTAAAGACGAACGAATGCACCCATTTCATTATACTAAAGTGCAATGTCTTACGCCGGAAGATTATCCTCTAAGAGTGGAGTTTTTTACTTGGCTTCTGCGGGAACATGAAGCAAATGAGATCTTCGTCAAAAGAATATTGTTTACAGACGAATCTTGCTTTCAAAAAGATGGATTTTTCAATCAAAGAAATTTTCATGTTTGGGGGCGAGATAATCCGCACGTCTTCAAGCAAAGTAATCCCCAGCAAAGATTTTCTGTCAATCTTTGGGCTGGAATTTTTGGGAACGCCATAGGAAATTGTTTTGAGAACAAGTTATACGCAATTATAAAACATCACATTCTTTCAGGTTGGCCCGTACGAATTTCCCGCCAGACTCAACGGCCAAATTTATACAAATTTTTTAGTTGATGATTTGGACATGCTGCTAGACAATATTCCTCTACAAAGATTAAGAAATGTTGACATTAATAATATTTGGTTCCAACATGATGGATGCCCAGCACATTTTGCAAATGTAACTAGGAACCATTTGGATGTTAGATTTCCTAATGCATGGATAGGCCGCGGAGGCCCAAGACGTTGGCCCCCCAGGTCGCCAGACCTTACGCCCTTAGATTTTTTCCTTTGGGGACACGTCAAGAATTTAGTGTACCGAAATGCCTGAAAATATTAACGTGTTAAGAAACCGCATTCAAGAAGCATTTGCTTCAATAACAGCTGAAATGGTCAGGTCAGGTCAGGTCAGGTCAGGTCAGGTCAGGTCAGTGTTCGGTCAGGCAAGTCTATTGAGAAGAGCTGGTCTGTGCCTTCAAGTGGAAGGAAGAAATTTTGAACATTCACTTTAAAAACTATTTACCTATTTATTCAAATTTATACCGGTAATTCATTCATTCTTGTTATTTCTGTATTTATTTAATAATTTGTTTTTCGGATTCTGTTAATTTTAAAGTTTGAGTTTACTATTTCTTCTGTTGGTCTCAAAATAAACTTGTCAATTTTTATGAGAAGACGTCACCTAAAAAATTACGTCAGTGTAACAACAATGCAAAAATATTTAAGATGCATCCATAGTTACAAATAAAGCAGGAAAAGCTAATTTTCAGGTAACTTAACATCAGCAACACGATTGGTTAGTTTAAATTGTTCATTTTCTGATCACTATTAAAGATGTATTTTTTTAAACATTTTTCCAATTATTCCCAGAAGATTGTGAATACATCGTTTCATTTTGATCCGCTAGTTCTGATAGACCCTGTATAATGATGAAAAACAAAGTTATAAAGAAATAGGTACCTGCTTATCTACAGAAATTCAAGTTTATTACTGATGCTGCTAGAATTTGGTGACAATCTGACAAATATGGGATAGTTTTTGTTTAACATTCCGCAAGATTTACAGGAGTTTAAAAAATCGGCATTATGTAATTCGCTCAGCTGATTATGATTATAAAGCCGCATTTTAAATTTGGCGGTTACAAAAAAATCTCTACAGGAAAAATAGTTTTCAGTCAACAGATTTTGGAAACAAAATTGTACTGGAGCAGTGGAAAGTGATTTCTATACAGGTGTCCCAGAACTCATGACCCAGAGAGGGTGCCGACAGCAATACAGATGGTAAATTTTAAAACAAAATTTGATTAAGTTAAATAGTATTCGAGAAAGGATAAAAAATTAACCACCAATCCCGAAAGCTTATTCTAGAGATGGAGTAAAATTTCCTAGTCAACGAGAGTGTAATGTTCCCCGACCAATGGACGATAGGTGTGTCCATAGTTACCGATTTTCAAATTCTATTCAGCTTCCGGATTGGCTACCGTTTTTTTGTCTTAACTCGATTATTTTTTGAGCTAGAAAATTTTTGTTTCGAAATTTTGGTTCAGAATTGTTGCCTTTCTTCTCTGGGTCACGAGTTCTGGGACACCTGTATAGCGACATTAGAATGACGTCATTCTATGCTTAAAAATCATACTAGAATAAGCTTAATTCCTAAACGATTTTAGTGACATCTCATTTTATTTTTTAGTGACTTTTCATGCTGAAATGAACGATTTTAGTGACATCTCATTCCAACACGATTTTTAGTGTAAGAATGAAAGTCACTTAAGTCACTTAACTTATTTAAAAATTACTCATTCTAGAACGATTTTTGGTATCAGGATAAAAGCAATTTGCACAAATAATTTTCGTGTAATCGTGTTTGGAAAAATACATGGAATTCGAAATAAAAGGGGTAATATAAAAAAAAGTATTTAAAAATCATTATAGAGGCCAAGCACTCCTTACTTGTCATTCTTTCCGTGGACTGCACTGCAAGTATTATTTTTTTTTTGCAAAAAGTGTTCGGAAGAATGCCCGATCTCGAGTCCGGATAAACGGGGCTCTACTATAATATATTGGAGTAGAATAAAATTAAATAAAATTTTGCTTATGTGCTAAGAATTACCTTGAATAAAAAAACGGACGGGGTTGTACAATTCGCTCATCATTGTATGTAAAAACGAAAAAGAAGGGTGAACTGGTGATTATAGACAAAATCACAGAAACCACAACAACTCTTCGGGCCACATAGACGTGACAAAATTTTGGTTTTCGTCTTCGTAACGGATTGGATAAATAACAAATGCGATCTAAAAAGAAAAAAAAAATTAAACGATTCCTATAAATGTTCTGTTTGTTGAAACTACCTAATTAGTCACTAATTTACTCACCAAACGTTACCATAACAGTAGTGCAAACCGCAAGTGTATTGAAAATGGTCGACAATGGTAATCCAATAAAAATATCGTAGAGCGGCCAGTTACTGTCCACATAGAAAGCTCCACAACTTAATCCGCTCACGAATAAAAGAATTGAGCTACATAGATCAGAAAAGGCTAAAACTTAATGACAGACAATAAATAAATCGATAACACCAGAAATTTCATTTTTCACAGGATATTAATGTTGGTTCTGTCATCTAATGTTTGCCACGAAACAATAAGTAACTCACCGGCCAAGTAAACGAAAACAGACCCTTTAAGTTCCCTTCTGCTTAAAACAATAAGGGATAAAGTATTTCCAAAAATTCCAAAAACACAGATCACTGGAGTTATAATAGAATAGAGAATAAATCCTGTAATTTTAACCAGCACAGTTATTGTAATTCTTAATTATGTCTAACGGTTTACCTTCTTCTGTTGGGGTTCCTTCATCGTAAATATCTTCGGGTTTAGATATATTACGCAGTAATAGTCTAAAACTTGGATAATACACAGACTCGTCCATTTATGGTCTTCTAAAACATTTTTGCTGTCGCTAAAATATGTGTAAATCTAAGCTATTAGATACAATAAATGACTGGGAAAATCCTGTACTATATCAAAAAATCAATGGACAAAACTGTTGATTTGGATCTATAATTATGAATTGAGATTAAGATTAAAATGTTTGTGCTGTTATAGTTAATTACACAGCCATGTAAATTTGCTAAATTACTTCAAAATACAATATACTAATACGTCACAGATATTATGATTAGAATTATGGACAAAAGAGCATCATTTCAGATTTCCATTATCTGATGATATTTTGTGGTTTTTACGTTGGCTTCTCTTCTTTAAAGATCTTCGCCTACTAGAACTTGCTATACAGGATGTAATTAATATACTGACATGCAAATATTTTAATTTAAGGCAAATTTGACCTCATTTAACGCTTAACAATCACAAAATATAAATTTTAACTTTTCTCACTGTTAGAGTTATAATTGAATGGACGAAAGTTGCAACCACTAATACGTTTTTCATAGGTCACTTGATCCATAAACTTATCTTTTTTAACATCTTGGACATCCCTCGAAAAAGGCAGATAATATGATGATTACACTGTGCTCGAATTGCATTCTTTTTTTCCTCAACAGGTTGGGCATCCCTGGGGTAAACCTTAGTTAAGTATGTTAAATACAACAGTGCTTACCGTGTTTGAATGTTAGCTCGCGTTTCGAAATTTTGCAATTTTAAAATTTTACTTTTTAAAATTTTTCCTTTTTTATTTTGACTTTTGGGAATCTTCTAGAGCTATCCTAAACCTTGACTAGACCATGCGAGAACGTTCTAGAAGTTTTGAGCCAACCCCCTACTCCGTAATCAAGTTAGATCAGGTCGGGTCAGGTGGTCAAAATTATAGAATTAATAACCATAAGTGGAAAATGTGTGCCGACTTAAAAGTAGTGGCGCTTTTAAAGGGTATACAAACGGGTTATACCAAAAATATGTGCTACATGTGCTTGTGGAATACCTGGTTTGCTGACCACCAATATACCAAACGGTACTGGCCTTTAAGGCGGCGATTTACCCAGAGCATTCTAGGTTTGCTGTGTCGTTTCTCTGCTGTAATCTAATAGTGTTACACACACATCCATCCCTTCGACGAAATTCAAGGACAGGGTGATGCTTTCGGACACATCGGCAGTACACTAACCATTTCAGACTCGGCAAACGAAGCGTTTTTAGCATAGCATTTTATTAGTTGAACTACAGCTCAGAAAGAGTAGACATTGAAGACAGCGATATAGCAAAAATAATGATAAAAAATAATACATAATATAAAAATAAAAACAAAAAATATAAAAGCAACAACAAACCAATTATTTAATAAAACAAAAAACAAACAAACATAAAATTAGCCGAAATTATTAAAACCAAGGCATTCCTTTGTCGCAACGCGAATTCACAAGCTCGGGTACCAAATTTGTTCAAATTTGATGCAAACTACAAACAAATTTATCCACAATTTGGGCGATGCAGGCTTCATGTAAATTAGATCCTACATGATTGTAAAAGAATTAACAGTGGAACGAACATGATATTCTTCTTGTTAAAGAATGGTTCTGTGTCGGGACGAAGACCTTTTTACAAAAAGAATGTTATTTCCTGAGATATTTAGTTCTAAACTTGGCCAAATTTAACGATTTTCAACATTTTTTTTATCATACTGTCATTACTTTTTTTCAAAAAAACTCAACGTCCCGACATTAATTACTATCTTATCTGCAGTTTCACAAAATTTGAACTGATTTTTTTCACAGACAACGGAGTAATATCGAATTTTGTGAGGCCTGAAAACATACATTTTTCTGGAGGTAAATCGCCGCCTTAAGGAAAGAATTTAGGTTGCGTCAAAACAATATAATAAAAATAGCACTTGTGCCTATCGAAAAAATTTGATAACCACAGCTTTACATCAAACTAGGAATTCTAAAAAAATATTAAAAACGCTTAAAAAGCATTAAACCCAGAAGGAAATAATTTAATGAATTGCGAATGACAAAAAAAAACAAAAATTAAGAGAAATCTGTTTTCTGCTAAAACTTTTAGTAAAGCCGATTTACCTCCTTGAATCTAGTTGTGTGCTAACAATTTTGTTAGTTTATGTGTGTGGCATTGATTTTCTATTATTTAAGTTTAATAAATAGTCAATAAATTTTAAAAATTGCGTTTTGATTGGGTCTAGTGTTAGAAATTGTCAAACTAAAATTATTCGCAAATGCGAGTTAACTTTTAAATAAAATTCATATTATTGGATTCAGCGTATGCGGCTGTGTTTGACCCACCGAGTGCCCAGCTTGTTGCATTTTGCAGCTAGCACAGTGTTATTATCGATAACTTCAATAACCATAATTTCGTTTTTGGGATTCGTGGTCGCCCAATTCTCTTTTTTTATTTTTGTTTTGCCTAGTTTTGGAGGAGTTTCTTATCTAACCGTTTAAAAATTTTGTTCGGTTTGGATAACAGCGTCGGTACAATACTTCTGCCACTACAGAAAAGAACGCTTTTTTTTCGCTGTAATTATAGCGTCATGTCAGGTCAGGTCATGTCAGGTCAGGTCAGGTCAGGTCAGACTTGACCCGACCTGACGCGTCATCCTCTTAAACCCGTCGTGCGTGTTTTAAAGGCTTGCTTATAAACTTGTATTATAATATTCTACTATCACTAGTTTTTTTTTTATTTTTGAAAAGCATACGCTCACCTCTTATCATTTTAAAAACAAAAGACAATTACTTGGAAATTAATATACACAATTGAACCATCAATCAATAATGACATTAAAGTATGGTTCACATTAGTTTTTTTTTGAGATAACGTATTCCTTGTCCAGAATTATGTGACTAAAAAAATATTTGGGGTCCAATTTAATTAAATCAAATTCCACTGTTTTTAATATAACACATATTATTCAGTTTATTTGTGTGAGAGTTTTGTGTAATTAATAAATTAATAAACACCTCTATCACCGCTTTTATGTATAAACCAGAGAATTAATTAAAACTTTGTATATCCAGATTATTTATTTCCTGCTTTATTAAGACACGCCAAATAAACAAGGATTTAATTATGAACAGGTTTTTTTATAGTAGGAAATGAGGTTGGGCATGACCACGACATTTTTCACATAAAGTAACGTGGTCGTTGTGCATTTGTGTCTGAGTAATCGGCGATTGTGAGAAGATTTGCGCGGTTTTGGATTCGTGTCACTTCATACCTAACTTCATACCAGTGACGTCAATACGTCAACGTCAACTACTAACTTTACTCGATATTTCCATTTCCATCATTTCAAAATATGGCAGACGTTGTCAACTTAATCGTGGCACAGGCTACAGAAAATGTGAAAGAAAATGCAACAAATACGACAGGAAAACCACCGAGCACTCCGGAAGGTATGGCCGTGGCATATGGAAGCATCGTGATAATGGCTCTGCTTCCCATATTTTTCGGGGCCTACCGATCCGTCAACTACCATAAGGAAAATGTAAGGCACTAACATCTAAAGTACACCTCTGCTATGAGTAAAATGTGTGTAAAATTCCAGAAACCTGAGAAAATGACCAAAAAAGATGCAGCCATATTCCCGATAATGGCATCGTGTGCACTTGTAGGACTTTATGTTGTGTTCAAGCTGTTCTCTAAGGAGTACATCAACTTATTATTGACTGGTTATTTCTTCTTCCTAGGAGTGTTGGCGCTCACCCATTTACTAAGGTGATTTTTCATGTAAACTTGATGAATATCAATATTGAACCCCCTTTTAAATTGCAGTCCTGTAGTCAGTAAGCTTGTGCCTGCTGCAATTCCAAACATACCCTTCCACATCACCTTCAAGCAGGGAGAAGGCGACGAAGCTCAGTATTTGATTAACTACAGATTCTCATCTTATGATGTAGTATCATTAGCTGCATGTTCTCTTGTCGGTGCCTGGTACTTACTCCAAAAGCATTGGATTGCTAATAACTTATTTGGACTAGCGTTTGCTGTAAATGCAGTAGAACTGCTCCACCTCAATAATGTAATCACTGGATGCATTTTACTCTGTGGTCTCTTTTTCTATGACATCTTCTGGGTATTTGGAACTGATGTTATGGTCACAGTAGCTAAAAGCTTTGAAGCACCAATCAAACGTAAGTATCCCAAATCAACTTGCTTAACTAATATAAAAAATTTCTAGTGGTGTTTCCCCAAGATTTGCTCCAAAATGGATTTGCAGCCAACAACTTTGCTATGTTGGGATTAGGAGATATTGTAATTCCAGGCATTTTTATCGCCCTGTTATTGAGATTTGATCACAGCCTCAAGAGGCAGACCAAAACATACTTCCATGCTGCCTGTTTGGCATACTTCCTGGGTTTGATGGCGACAATTTTTGTAATGCACGTTTTTAAACATGCCCAACCTGCTTTGTTGTATCTAGTTCCAGCTTGTGTGGGTACGCCTTTACTTCTGGCATTGGTAAAGGGTGACCTCACTGCGCTGTTCAAGTATGTATACATTTTGATCAAATCTTTTTGTAAAATCGATCATTTATATATAGATACGAGGACTCCCCTGAAGAGAAAACTGAGGAAAAGAAAAAAGATGAAAAAGGCAACAAACCAGAAGCCAAGAAAGTTAAATAATTCCCTTCACAATGTCGGCTGAAGAACATATTTTGCGTAAAATCATTTAGGAAATTATATTTATTGTAAATTCAATTTTTATATTCCATCCTTACAGAATTTTGTTATGTGTTGTTAATTTTTGAAAACTGAATATTTTCTATTAAAAGTATTAATTATGGATTTTATCTGACGTCTTCTATTAAATGTATCCAAAAAAATTAAATTTCCATTTCCAGTTGGCGTGTCATAAATAACACAATCGTACTTTTGACCAATTGAAAACGAACAAGAAAAAAACATCCTTAGTTGGCTTGAAATTGAAAGTCGTGTCTCTGATTGAAGAACCAGTCATTTGATGTTAAACAGAGTATGTATGTATTGGGAATATTTTAAGGAAAAACCTCAGAGCGCATATTTGAAACGTTTTGCAAAAAATTCCTCACAACGGCGACGTTTGGAAACAGTTTTCACATAAAACCGCAAAACTGGCGGCTGTCAAAGTAACAACAGATAGATTTTCATCGAGTCTGCTGTGGAAAAATCAAGCTACGTACGTCTTGGCTTGAATATTCATTACAAATAACTGTCAAAATGTTGAACTACAACAACAAGTGGAAATACGACTCATTTTTCACGGCCATGGTTACATCATCTGGAGCATTGTTACGTTATTTAAAAACTCATCACATTGACATTTCATTAAAATCGTTAGTAAGGATTGCAAAAACGATTGTGGTAGATAAAACATAGTATTTGATTTGGGTATAATGGCCATACTAAACTTGGATGATTAAAGAACCCAACTAAATTGGATACAAAGTGAAACGCGAACCCCAGAAAACCTGTGCTACAGTAAAAAATCAAAGGATTATAAATATAATTGTAAGAAAATAAGATCCATCAATCAAAAGTGGATATATTAACATAAAAAAATTACTCATTTTCCAAACTCTGCACGGTGATTGTAGGCATGTCATGCACTCCATCCTTATCAACAAGTTGCACTTTAAAATTAGGCAAGTTGACAATGAGTCTCTTATGAACTTCCTTAACACACTTCTTCAGCAAATCATAGCCTTCCTCACGAGTCATTGTGGGTAGATAACATCTATCCATAATAGACAGGGAGAAATATCCACCATAACCGTGAGCTGCATAATCAACACTAGCGACAGACGCCAGATAATCCATGTAATACAACTGTGGTCCATCTTGCTTATCATATCCAGCCAGAAGCAAATTCACATGATATGGAGTCTGAAAAACACCACTGAAATACATCAAGTGAAGGTTTATTTAACTTACCCTCGTTCGCAAGTTGTCGGCCAAAATTCTGCGAGTAAAGTGTGACGCTTCTTTAGGGCTGAGTTCATAGTTGTTCCTCATTTTATACAATTGTACGTTTTTTGCAATATACTCGGCGAATTGAATGGTATCACCTTGTTCTCCAGATATAGCCATAGCCAATTTGTTCGACAACTTGTAGAGTTTATTTTCATCTAAAAGAAAATTGTGAGTTTGATATGATATATAATTGGATGAAATATTACCTGTTTTCATAACGACTATGCTGTGAGCGTTGGTCATATCAGCCGCAACGATTGCAAAGTCGTTGAATTTTAATCCAATTAGACAATCCATCGTTTTTTATCGGTTGGAACAAGTAAATAAAATAGTCCGGTGTTACAACAAGAACTGCTTTGTAATCAAACTTTGAGGTTAAATTTTTGTGGATGAATTGTCGATTTACACTGACAGCGCATGCGTCGTTGGTTGGATCGCCGTCAACCAGATAAAAAGAAAGTAACTACGCCGTTTGGCGGGCGTTTGAATTCAAATGTATCACAGTTTGCTGAACAAACAATTATTTCAAAATGGTTTATTAATTTTAACGCATTTTTTTAAACTATAGAAGCTGTTTAATAAATTGCAAATAAAAAAAAAGAAGAAAATTAAACGGGTACAGATGCTCTTCATATTTTTTTTACTGAAATTTTCCTTAAATTCTCCTTGAACTTTTCTCATTGAGTTTTTAAAATTTTCTGTAAATGATTTTATTTTACGTCCTTGGATTGTCTATAATCTTTGGTTTTATTTATATTAACTTCAGATTATCTCTAATTACTGTAGATCTTCTATATCCCCTTTATATGCTCTACATTATCTTCAGATTTTCATTAAGTTCCGTTTAAATTTTTTTGATTCTTTTTTTTAACTGATTTTCTCTAGATTGTGCAATAATTCTTTTTGAATTTTCATAGATTCTCTTAAATCCCTTTAGATTTGTTTCTTACATTTTAAATTATTTTTAATTATTCTCCAAATTTGAATGCGTTTTAAAATTAATAAGGGTCCTTTTACACGTTCAAATTTTTGCGCAAATAAATCGTTACGTGTAACATGCAATTCAAAATTTGCACAAACTACTAAATGTGGATTGAAATAAAAATAAAAATAAATCTATTTCGACAAACACTTCTTACTTTTTCATTTTTTAATTTTCTTTTAAACCTCGACAACACTGTAAATCAACGTTATCAGCATAAACAGCCTACGAACATTCAATTCATTTTTGCACATTTGTTTCCGCAAACCAGTTTGTCAGAGTGTAAACGGGACTTAAGATTCTGTTTCAATTTCTTAATTTTTTTGGACTATGTAGGATTTCTGGGTGATTTATTTTTATACAAAGCTTTTTTATTAATGTCATGGAAATTCCCATGTTAAATTGTCCAACCCATGTTAACTTATGTTAGGACAAAAATTGGAACTTGAAATTTTTACACAATACAATTTCAACCTTTTTTTTTCAGTACACTGAAAATTATCACTCTAAAATATAAAATTGAGCTTAAAAGAAAATAATTGTGTACTACTCCTCATTTTATGATACTAATTTAGACGGAGTCTTATAAACTCTTTTAGATTCAGATAGTTTTTATTTTAACAACCAACAAATTTTATTTTCATAAAATTTCCCATGCCTACATGACAAAAAAATGTAAACAATTTATTTAAAAATGTATGTGTTATAGTGATCCAAATTTCCATCGTAACAAAACTTTAACATGGGGTAGAAATGAAAATTCCTATTATGATCACTGTTAAAACAAGCACTGTAACTATAACCGCGAGATTTGTCCTCAAGTTCTCTTTAAAATTTTCTTAATTTGTCTTTACATTTTGCTCAGATTCTCTAGATAATTTCCCGGTTGTTTAATTTTTTTCCTTGATTTTTCAATATTTTCTCTTAGATTTTCAAAATTAATTTTATTAATTCTTTTAGATTCTCTTAATTTTCTCTAGACTGTCTAAATTCTTCTTGGATTTCACGAACGTCAGACCAATCGCTATTAACTAACTATCTAACTCTAACTAATCTAAGCTAACTATACAGCTGACAGAACTCATAAAAGCAATGCCGACATCAATAAATATAGATTGCGAATTCAAAACTAAAATTGTCTAAGTTTAATGGTATTCGAACAAGAATGTACGAAAAACGAAAAGCCAATCCCGAAAGCTTTTGCATAAGTAGAATACCGATGAAATCAAAGGCTATTTCAATTTTTGCCTTAACATTTTTCGTTTTGAAATTTTGGTTTCGTATGGCTGTCTGCATGTGCCTGTGTTTTCTGAATTGCGAGTTCTGCACACCTGTATGTATGTACAAGGTGTTTATAAATGTTTCTAGCATCAAGGGTGACATGAAATGTCAAAGAAATTTGCCGCTTATTACAAATGTGAGTTTAGATTTGTCAACTGACATTTGCAGTTAAACTCAAACATGAAGCAAAGTAAATTTTGAGAAATAAGCTATTCCAGTTGTGGTTTAAAACCTGAAAATTAAAAACTTGGGCACAAAACTATAACTAAAACGTCATTGAAGCAGAGAGTTGAAACTAATATTACTAGAAGATGAAAAGATGGTAGAGGGGGTAACCAAAACTGTTTATGGAAGGGCGCCATATTGGAAATAGCCAAATGCTGTGTTTTGGGCATAGTGTAAATGGGGGTTGCCTACTAATAAGGGGGTGCATACAAGATAAGTAATAAAACTGTTGTTTTATGAAAAGAAACATGTCTATAAATCATTAAATTCATTATTATTTTTTATCAACAATTGATAAACAGTTCAATATTTTGTTTAACTTAAATAAACTTAAAAAAATATTATACTAATTATGACACTGTCCGATAAATTCAAACTAATTTTATCTGCCCTTTTTGAAAGCTTTGATGTTTTGTGATCTAAACAAAGTACAAAACAACCATAATATGTCAATTTGAAAAATAGTTAAAAAATATAGAAAAGAGGTTGTTTTTGCAGGTTTTTTTATGATATTAACGTATTCAATTTATTGTAATAAATATTTAAACTATATCAAGAAAAACGAAAATTTTAAAACAATTAAATAATAGTTATTTGTGTACCAAGGCCAAAAAGTGTTTCTTTTTTGGCCGAGCCTTTTTTTAATGGCCGAGGCGATAGCCGAGGCCAGAAAGAAGGCGAGGGCAAAATGGCACTTTTTGGCCGTGATACACACAAAATTTTTTAGGCGACATCATTAAATTCACTAGTTAATTAATTTTTACTTATGATTTATTGATTTAATCATTTATAACAACTAAATAATTGGAAATATTTATGAATCCTTTAGAAAAGTTCATATTTTTTTTATTTACATTTGCAGTTTTGGCATGTGCAGCTTCACAATTTGTATGAATTAGGTTTAACGTGCTTTTTTGATGTTGTTGCAGCAGTACTGCTATCTATGTTCATTTTCAATAATTCAACACGTCTTTGTTGCACTTTACAGCAGTTTGACGATTTGATTTTACCCAAATAATTATAAAATTGAGGGTAATATCGGTATCTTGATGTAATATGCAAAACTATGGATAGATGGCGCCACCATAGATCGGCCGAAAATGTTTGCGGCCAGAAAAGACTCACTTTTAGGCCGCTTTGAAGGCCTAAAAATTTCATTTTCAGTTTAAGTCGCCTAAAAAAGAATTTATTATGCATATCATAAATCATAAATTATCTGACCGCCAACTTTAATGCGCTCACAAAAATTTGTTCTTTTTACATTAGTTTTGAGTTAATTGGATTTAAGCAGTGTAAAGTATTTCGTTTGGAATACAAAAAAATTTAATACTTACAAACTCATAAGCTACTTGATTTAAAAATTGGTAGCAAATCAAATGAATCGCAACAATTATGATAATACACAGGTCTTCTTAAATTACGAAAAAAAAAATAAATATTTTTTTGTTTATTGTTTAATTTGTACATGCTGTAGACCAAAACTTTGCATAAAATTTGAACCGCTCTCAATAGAAAGAATAAAAGTGATATCAAATTGATTGAATTTATTATTACTGGTGTTTAAATAAATCAATGTTGGTTAATTTTTGTCTAAAACTTTCCCCAAACAATTTAAAATTAAACTGTCTATTGATGTGGTTGAGTCGTATCTTTAAAAACATGGAAATAAATTGTTTAATCAGTACATCGAATCAAATTTGGTTGCATACATTTCAAGAAAGACTATTTCCAACATGGCGCCCTTGTTAAAACATCCCCACCACCACCTTTTCATCCTCTAGTAATATGAAAGTCTCAACTCTCTGCATTGAAGTAAGTAACATTATAAATAATTTTCAAGATAGTTATATTCATTATGTAAACAAAGCGGCAAAAAAGTGACAGGAATTCCATAGCTACGCTTGATGCTAGAAACATTTATAAACATCTTGTATGTACTGACCCTCGCAAAAAAAACTATTCATTTAAAAAAGCTTCACTTTCCACAGTTGTTCCATTAAATAGCTGTGATGAAATAAAAGACAAAATAAAGTGGATACCAAATATTTATTAACCAATTACATGTTACATTCAAAACGGAATATAATTACTTCTTTGATTATAACATACTGATTAAAGATTAAATTTGAGAACATTTGATAACACTGAAAGATTACATTCATAGATTTCATTTTAACCATAAAATTAATCTACATTTTAACTTCTCATGCTACACTAAACCTACACTACAAAAGGAGATTTTCCCAATAACAATAACCATATTCAAAGTGATTAGAAGTCGATTCTACAATGACGTAAACCAAAATCGACTCATCAATTTGAAGTTGAGAAATACATTGAATTATAGTGCAATATTGAAACGCAGAATAAACAAGTATTAATTAACACATCGGCAACCCCTTTACAGATGGAAGTGCCGAGACTTGTATACGGGTTACAAAAATACAGAAACAACGAACATTTTATAAAAAATATAGTCATAACGTTAACTCAGGTTGCATAGACAGGTAAGTAAAAATGAAAATGACTGTTTTGTCGTCCCTAACTTTCGAGAGACAGTTCGATCTTGCAGTGTTGTCATACTAGCCACTTTATTGTCTACAAGTTTTCGTTTGTTTATTAAAATATCGATTTTCATTGCATCATTCGATTTAAATTCTACAGACAACACTTGTTTTCTTTAAATATATTTAGCGATAGCATGAGTGGAATTTATGCTAAGGCTGGTGAGACCTACATTGTAACATTTGAGCGCTGTTTAACATATGTACGCTGTTAACAATGTGTCCGCCTGTACATCACAGATAGTTTCATGATAAGATGGCAACTTAACTTCAAACAATCTATTCCCACAGGGCACACATCTCAATACACCTCTGGAAGCTCCTTTTTGCAACATGAAAATATTCGTCTCCTTAATGACCGTTCGCAATCCCATGGGTGTAAGAGTGCATGACTTGGGAAGCTCTAATCATCCATTCACACATTCTATAATACATAATAAAGTTTTTATTCAAAATTCAACGCTTTGGACTAGGGTTAAGAGTTACAATAGCAGGCTAATTTTCGCTATAATCACTTGATATTCAGGTACTTGATCTTAACAATTTCTTATGTACATACATCAGCGTGCGTTTTCTGTTCTCAAAGATCAGAGCAAATGCATTTCTGTGAATCTCTAAACAAGAAATCTCCGCTATCACAGTCAAACTAATGCTTCTTTTAAGAAAAATAAACGGTTCCAAACAGAAAACACGCATGGATCATCTTTCACAATTAATTATCCTACGGAATAACGTATTGGAATGGCAATTTTGATTAGTCTACATTCACGGATTCTTTGTTTTCCTTAAATTGGTCGTATGGTGTAAATATAGGAACAGCACCTTTCCGATAACAGCGATCTCGATGTGACGTCTTTAAATATACATATCTCGTTAAAAAATTAACAGGTTGGTGTTTGTTGCTTTTTACGTAATTGGCAACAAGTTACAAACAAACATAATACTTCTTTGTTAAAAATGGAACCCATCACAAGCACAACATATTAAAAAGTAAAATGCAATGGCGCATTGTTGGAACACTGATATTCACGCTCTTATTCGATTGTTAACAATTTTTAGTGAGTACACTGGTCGCTTGTTGACGATAGTACAAGGCTTTTTCAAAAATACGATTGACAGGTACGTTTGTAGACAGCTGGTAATGATCTTTCCATGTTAACAATCGTTGTTTGTTGAAAATGTAAGAGTTGCTTATATCACAGATGTTTTTCTCCTTATCGCTACTTTATACAACTGAAAACAATAATAAAAAAATATAAATGAAAAATTGTTTGTCATTTTTCACTATGTCGAGATGAACTGAAAAAGAGATGTTGGACTGCGACAGTACTTTCCAACGAATATAAAATATTTCGATCTAACATTAATAAACTAAAAACAATTGTAGATTAATTAACAAATCGCGGATAGTTACTGTTCTTCCACACAGCAAACAAAACATTCATGAAACAAAAACATAAACGAAAACACTTTCTAAACTAACAAAATATCCAACATTCTTTTTGATTTTTAAACAGTAATCGCTTGGATTACTCCTGGTTACAATGGTCCTTGTTTTATATACAAAGTTTGCAGTTGTTAAATTACTATATTTGAAACAATGGTAAAGAGTTTTGCTTTGTTGAGTCGTACGTAGATCTTTTATTCATTAATTATTACTTTTTGTTCTTTTTAATTGTTGTACTTAACTAGTGCAGGTCAGCTAAAACTATTGGCAACAAGTACTCGTCTGAATCTCCTGCCGTCGGATTGCGAATGACGGGATGAAGATTTGCAGTCTTTGTTGGTGCCCAAGGTTGCTTCAAACGTAGTGGAATATCCTCCTACACAAAAAAAAATAGTTAGATATTTATTGCAGAACGCAATTATTTCAAAAACATCAAGACATCATTGTATTTTGCATACATGTCGATTTTTAACAATACAGGGTTCGACAACACTTATGGACACCCCTAAAATCGATTTTAAAGATAAAATTTTGAAAATGCGCTAAAAACATCTCAGTTGTCATTTTAGATTTTATGCAAACTGTTTATAAAATTTAAAGAAAAAAAAATGCTGTCTTATCAAGTTAGTTTCCAAATTCATAGCGTCAAAATAGAAGCTACGTTAACACCAAACTGTCAACATCTTGTGCTACAAATGTCATTTATCCTTTAGTTCTTGATGTTTTTTGTTCAGTCAGAATCCCAAAATTAATAAAAAATCTTGCATTTCATATTTAGTGCAAAGCGAAAATAATTTTGAATAATTTACATAATAAAGTTCTTGTCTTGTTCTGAGCAATAAAAGTCATTGCAAATGATTTTATAAAGTTTGTCATTTTAACTGAAAATCTAAAAAAGTTGAGAATTATTTTACTTTTCAACATATTAATGAAAATTGTTTTAAAGAATGACTTATGATTGCTTTTAGACTTCACCATTTCCAAGTGTATTTCAGAAAGCGTCAATTGTAATTCAGATTAGTAAGTTTAATTTCAGAAAGCGTTAATTGTAGTTCAGATTAGTCAAGTTAATGTCAGATAATATCAATTGTAATTCAGATCAATAAATTGTATTTCAGAAAAGATCACTTGTAATTCCGATTTGATATAATGAATTTCAGAACCTCATGCAAAAGATGCAATAAAATCTCACTATAGAAAAATGTGTATTTTTTTAAATTATTTAAGATTTCATGCTGATTGTGAGTAAATCAGTTTCAAATTTGTTCATTTGACAGTTTTTTGAAAAAGAGTCATTAAAACGTTGCAGAGGGCACAATTGTCTTGTAAATTAATTGTTAAAGGTAAAGACACACTACCGAAATGTCACGTTGAATAACAAATTTTATTTTCCACAACCTACGTGGTTCATATTCGAAAATTGAAAAATTTCAAGTAAATTGAAATTATTTGATCAAATCTGAATTACAAATGATCTTTTCTGAAATACAATTGATATTTTCTGATATTAACTTGACTAATCTGAACTGCAATTGATATTTTCTGAAAACAACTTGATCCTTTCTGAAATACACTTGGAAATGGTGTAGTTTAGTTTAGTGCACTATCGTGCATACTAAAGTTTCCAAAAACAAAATTATTTTGTATTCTTTTAAAGACATTCATATTCAGAATTACAAAAAAATAAGTGTTAAATACAAAATTAAATTTCCTTTAAAAAGAAGTATCAGATTACCAGATTACCATACTTTTGTTTTTTAGGCTATACTCTCTAGCACCACCATTTTAATTCTAATATTTAGCTCAAAATGTAATGTAAGCGAAACATTTTATCTGAATTTTATTATTTGCATTTATGTATCTTCAAAAATATAAAATTTACCAGAAAAACAACATTAAATGTGCATAGTAGGTTTAGTTTTGATAATTAGAATCATTTCAATTTTTTTTGCATTTTATTCCGTAATAAAATAAATTTCCATTTTATTAAATATGTATTTAAAAAACCAGACCAGATAAAAATTGTAGTTTTCAGTTTTCTTGTAAAAAATCGTTCAGATTCAACCTATTTTATCATGCGAAATAAATTCTTGTAAACTGTTATTGATGACTGATTTTTAAAAATCTTATTGAAATGTCAAAAATTTTATTATCTATAAATTGAAATAAATCATCATCCATCCGGCAACAACCCTATCTCAATATTCCCAAAGTTTTAGTGTTGTATTTAATTTTAAATGTTATCAAATCAGGGCTGGATTCAGAAATATTCTATTCTACGAGTACAAAAATTATTTTTTTGTGTTCCACTGTACAATTTTTTTTTTACTTTTTCTTGGAAACTTTTCAACGACCTATAACTCATCGCTGGGGTGAGTAATTCCCATTATATTTTTGAAATCAGATCTCATGTCTCATGAAAAATTTGGCTTGATTTTCATTTGCGATTTTCCATATAACTTGGGAATTAGCACATGAATTTTCCATTATAATGCATCATTGAAAAGCATTGAGAGCTTGTCTTTTTGATGGACTGACAAATGCATTGCTAATCGTATAATTTAGATGTTATAGAAGATTAAAACTTTGTAACTTTAGACGATTTCATTAAAAAACACGATAGCTAACTATTAAACATAAATACTCCCCAGTCCATTTGAAAATTAGCACAAAATGTATTTCTCGCATCTTCACTTGAACATTTTTCCAGTCAATCTAGTTGCAGTAGCCAACGAAGATATAAATTTTAAGAAAGATTTTATTTGAAACGTCTGCAAATGTATTTAAAATTTAAAAAAAACTTGACCATATGCATACTTTTTATCTGTGATTCTGACTAATAATCATTGAAAATCTCGAGATTTATCAAAAAACTACGATTTTATGAGTATTAAAATTAAAAATTTCACAAGGTAACAAAATGTAATTTTTTTTCTAAAAATCACTTCATATCCATAGTCATGTCAGTTCTAAACGACAAAAGATAATAACGTGTTTAACACCGCGTTAGAAAACAGAGATCTTGACCTTTATTATTAATTATGACGTATCATATTAAAAAACCAAAGTACCAATTTAGGAATGCTATGTAGAAAAGTATCAAATATTTTTAAAAATCGATAATTTTTCGAAATTTTCATTAATTTTTCTCAACTCAATGATGTATTATACAGGGTTCGGCAACACTTTAAAATTTTAAAGTTACAATTTTGAAAATGGGAAGCGTTCACAGTTGACAAAGCTCTAGAAGCTGACGCAAAAATTTGTTTTTTATCACGGTTTGGTTGGCGTCGCGACGCCTAAGAAGTATAATTTTTAGCGATTTTTGAATTTTTGCGGAAATATTCGCGAATTCAATTTTTTTTCAACATAACTGTGATACAAATATCTGAGTTTTTATTTTAAATTTACTGCAAATTGTGTTTAAAATTTACAAAAAAAACGTTGTTTTATCAAGTTAGTTTTCAAAATTATGATAGCGCAGCGGGAAACTACGTTTACACCAAAATTTCACAAGTCACTTCATTCAATCTTATAAAAGGTAATTTTGATTAACACGAGCATGTTGCACTTTATGGACCCCAGAAATTGTTAATTAACATCGACAAAGCGACAATTTCACCAAGTAAGACTTTTGTTACAATCTAAAGCGAGCCAAAGGATAGATGTCATTTGTGACACAAGTTGTTGACAGATGGGTGTAAACGTAGTTCCCAATTTTGACGTAATGAAATTGGAAACTAACTTGATAAAACAGCATTTTTTTATCAAACTTTGAAGACAATTTGCATTTAATCTAAAATAACAAATGAGATATTTTTAACACATTTATATTGAAAAAAAAAATAAATTAGAGGTTGATATCACAAAACCTCACAATTACCTAAACATTACATTTTTAAGGCGTCGCGACGCCAAAACTATCAGTGATAAAAACAAATTTTTGCGTTAGCTTCTAGAGCTTTGGCAACTGTGAGAGTATGCACATTTTCAAAATTTTCTCTTTAAAATTAAAGACCATTTTGGGGGTGAACACAAGTGTTGCCGGACCCTGTAGAGTTGAAAGTTGTTAAACGAATTCAAAAAGTAAACTTTTACATTAACGCTTAAAAGCAAAACCCGAGATCTGAATCTTTCAAAGCAATCGGAAAAGCTCTGCTTTTGCTTTTACATGTTGGAAGATAAAATTTCGTCAGTTTGACTTGACGGAGCAAAACAGGCTCTGGATTCTCAATCAGAAGAAAAATTAATTTTACAAATGACTTTCTACTGCTCGAAAATTTGTTAATTCAAAAATATTTAAAAATAACGAAGCAAAATTAGTTCCCCGAAAATTGTTAATTTTGAACGAAAACAACTTTCAGCAGTGCTGCCATATTATGTAGTACAATTTCGTCATTTCTAGTGGACTTTCAACAGCAAGTTTGATGAATAAATGAGTCAAACATACTAAAATCTAAAGAGTTGAACAATAAAAATGCTGGTACAAGACTTTACATCATAATAGTGTGTTTCAATTTCGTATCTGCAACGAGGATGTAACTAATGAGTTAATTGTTAAAAGTTACATCGCGTTCTAAATTACTTCTCATATTACAGTAGAACTCCGACCTCGGAACAACCTGAAATGTTTCTCAGCCACCGCCTAGACTTTATGTCTCGAATTATTAAGAATTTGAGTCATCGTTTTTCGTAAATTCCTAGTCAAAACATTCTTAATAATAATTAAATAATTAATTAATAAGCTTAATTTGGTGTTCCAATCCGTAAAGGTCAGATATTTATGAGGAGTTCTACTGAATTCTAGTTGTTTTTTTTTCTGTAGTATCTTTACTGATATGGAAAAAAAGAAATGCCATAATGAAAAAGTGTGAATACTTACAATCAGCAAATTTTCGTTAGAGAGGTAGTATTCATTTTTCGAAAATAAAATATCATCTTCAGCTATTTCCAATTGCTTCAAATTGTCGCCCCGCAGTCTTGCTATGGCTATTAAATTCTCCCCACTGTATTTATAGCCATAAAATACTAATTCCTCTAGCTTCTTGCACAGCCACGATATCATAACAAGCGGGTCAGGACTGTTTTCGTAGCGTGACGTTAAAAACGACCAACTTTCTTTGCTGTTACCCAAAGAGTCAACCCACATAATACTACGTAATGTCTCTGCAAAGTATGCAGAAAGAAATTCCAAAACCGCCATGTTTACCTGCAAAAAAAATTGAATTTTTTTGATGATTCTACACGCATGCTACTTACGTTTTCACAGAAAAACACTTTAAGATGCGTCAACGGCATTTGTTCTTTCAGAACGGTTTCGTGCAAAACCTTGATTTCATCATAAGAATGAATAACATTGAGTCTAAACTCACACTTTGGGTGCTGATTTTTAAAGTCAGTCCAAGCTGCGTTTGTTGTGCCTGGATGCCCATTTCGAACTCCATGTAAATGCACGATTAAACGTTCCAAATTTGTTGCATTGTTTAAACAGCATAAAAAATTATCGGATAATTGATCGAAGTCGATGCTTAATACCTGGGGAAAGAAATATGATGTGAAATATTCAATGATGCTGATTTATTTGTTTGTTATTTAAATGTTTACCTTTAAATTCGTAAAAGGTTTTATTATATCACATTCAAAATATGAATCTTCGTATTCATTTGGATTATCCTTAACTGATGCTAATCCCAAAACTGTCACTTTTGCTGCTTGTTGATTTGATAAAATCATTAAGTACTCGTCGAGATAGTGAGCAAAATCTTCAACGCAACCAATACTGAACTTGGACAAATTAGTGAGACAACGTTTTAATAAACTTATCACATATTCAATATTTTGACTGAAATAAAATATTATCAATATTTTGATACTTAGAGAAAATACAGAACTCACCTGGATCCGTGACAGTATTGTCTTGAGATGTCAAAATGGCAATGAGTAGGTTCGATAATCAGTTCTTTTAAGTTATTATTTTTACTTAAAGCTTTTAAGAGTGTGATGAACTCATCGATACATTCTGGAGCCAACGTGTTTACTTTAACTTTCGCAATTGAGACGATTTTGCCAAAAACGGATGTAAAAAATTTAGCTCTGTCGATATTGCACGGTTCAATTTTGAAAGTTCTCTCGGGCCACCACCTAATGAATTATTAAATTAAATTAGTAGTTTCACAAAAGTTGTGCAATTTGGTTTATACAAATAAGAGAAAGCTGCTGGTTAAGGTAGCATGTTCAGCATAACCATTTTCTTTTGCAGAAATACTCTTTACCGACAGTTTTTGGGAAAATCGTATGTAAAATTAAAATTTTCTACCTTATAATTTGAATTTTGAATATGTCAAAAAAAATTGTACCAAAACAATGTTTAGATGTTGAAGAAGTGCATCGAATTCACGTGTGAATTTTGATTGCTATTTCGAAATTCCGATATGATCGACTTTTAGGCATGTGCGAAAAAGTAAACTAACGGGTCGATTTCAAGTCACTGCGTTAACGCAAATTTGCAACCGTTGTCAAGGTATGAGCAATGTGATTGGCGTTGCTATGTTGCAAATGGGATTTGCAGTAACACAAGTCACACTTGAAATCGACCCCAAAGAGTGTGTAATAGATATTTACAATACTAGTGCGCGAAGCTTATGTTGTGCATGAGCGTTTATTTAAAGCACGAGCGACTGAAAGGAGCGAGTGTTTTATTTACGCGAATGCACGAACAAGCTTCGCGCACGAGGATTGTATAACATTTTTTATACGAATATATTTTTAATTAATTTTTTTAGATTTTACTAAATTTTTAGACAGAATTGTCATGCGGTTGCCATGATTTGTAAGCTTTTTTTACATGGTACTTTCAAGTCACTAAGGAGGCAAACAAAGGGGTAGACAAACTGCTCAAGTTTTTGTGTTCAGAAATAAAATCAGAAATTAAATCAAAGTTATTTAGTAACTTAGCAACCATTTTTTATATTTGTAATTTTGTTATTGTGAAATATTCAAATTTGTGTGCCCCAATGTCGAATAATAAAACCTCGTGTTATTTATTTGGTTCACCCTTTCAATATTAAGTTCCGTACTGACACTGGTTGTCAAGGCACGATTGTCTTTTGTTTTGTTTTGCGGTCGACTAGCCCTACTCAACCGCGAAACACTGCTTCGCGCACTGAAAAGCGTGCGCAAAACATCGAAAAATCTAAAAAAATCTAAAAAAAAAATATAAAGCTTTCTAAAAACTAAAAATTTGTCGCTGCTGTCACTTCTGACAATTCTTTTAATGCCTTAATTGCAACCAACAGAGGTTTTGGATAAAATCTAGTATTATATTCGAGTGTAAGGACAAATTATTCACTCCAAAAATCTTATTATGACTGATTTTTGTCGTGAATAATTTGCGTCCTTACACTCTTATACAGGGCTGTCCCAGAACTCGTGCCCCATAGAGCAAGAAAGGGTGCCGACAGCAATACAGATGGTAAATTTCAAAACGAAAATTGACTAAGTTTAATAGTATTCGAGAACTGATAAAAAGTTAATAACCAATCCCGAAAGCTTATTCGAGAAGTGGAGTAAAAGGCGATCCCAATTTCCTAGGCAACGAGAGTCTAATATTCATCTGACCAATGGATGATAGTATGTGTCCATAGTTACCAATTTTCAAATTCTGTTCAGCTTCAGGATTGGCTGGGTTTTTTGTCTTATCTCGGTTATTTTTTGAGTTTAAAAATTATAGTTTCGAAATTTTGGTTTAGAATTGTTGTCTCCATAAGCCCTTTTTCTCTGGCGCGCGAGTTCTGGGACACCCTGTATAATAAATATCTATTAAAATCATTCTTTTGCAACAATTTTTTTTTTAGGTTAGGTCCTCTGTAAAATAATTCAATTTTGACAGGATATATTCAAATCGCAAGTGTGACTTTTATTTTGGTAAACAAGTGTACGAAAACATTAAATTTCGAACCCATTTAACCGCGAGGAATATGTCACTTTATCGTAAGAAAAAGTATTTGTCACTTTGACAAGAATTGAAATTGTATGTAAAACAATCTTTTTGTACCCCTTTTTCAAATAATCCGTTACTGTGCGAAAATTCTGTCAAGCGAAGTGTTAATTCAACAATAATTATCAGTACTGTCACTTCAAGTATAAATTTTGCTCGATTTTCACTAATTACAGAATAAATCTTGTTTTCTACTCGTGCAAAATAAATGTTAAACACACGTCGAGTTATCCAAGCTCGTTGGCTACGTCTAGTGCGTAACAGTACCATTTCGTAACTGCGAAATTTAGTATAGTTTTATAATGGATGAGTGCCTTAATGGTCTTATGAACGAGTTTTTTATACTATTTTTTCTAATTTGTTCTTGTAACAGAGCTTCAGGGGCTGAAGAATTATAAAAACGTCTCTCAAATCTTGGACGTCTGGTCTGGCCTGGGGTAGAACAAGCAAGTGGAATCGCGGCTTAAGAGCTCCCCATATTATGGCACTCAGAGTTGAGATTTTTGAAAACAAACAAATTTAAAAATTTTCTTGTGGAAAGTTCATTTATCTGTGTACTATTTTTGGCACTTTAAGAAGGAGTTTTTCAAAATTTTTGAGGAAACCAGACGCTTAAAGTCGCATGTTCATCTTTGTGGAATTATTCCAATTGCTGCGGAGAAAATTAAAGTGTTCTAGGCATTTTTTTTCCAAACTTTACATACAATTTTCTCAAGAACTGCACGATAGACCGGTTTATAACTTTGGAGTATTACTATTGGAGCTTTAAGGAATATTGGGAAACGGTTGTCGACCATATTATCATACTTACTTTGGATGAAAGACGTTCTGTCTCCAATTTTTACATACACTGGACGCATTTTGTCTATCCGTTCTGTTTAATAGGTCAAAAATGTCGTGAATCACCACTGAAGGTAAGTGAGCCCATTGTGAAACTGTCGCGCTTTCTTCTTCCGAGGTCTTCGATTTTTTGGGCTTTGGGCAATCTCCAAAACAGGCAGAGTTATCACTATTCATATCTGAAAACAAGTTGTTACTTTTTGCGTACATATGTGAGGAGAGGACAGAGGTTGCGAAAATTTACCACTGCTTTTGCGTATCAATTTTATCGACATACTGTTTGTAACATTAGTCGAATTTATTTGTAATTTTAGTAAAGTTGAACTAAAATGATTAATTTGAATCATGAATGCTCTTAAAAAGGCTCAAAAAAGTCTAAAAAGAGTTTTTTTTCAAATAACTGACAGAACGAAGTTGACTTCGATGGAAAGGTTTTTTGTGACTTATGATGAAATATTTAATGATCTATCTGTCTACTCATTAAAAAGAAGGTGATATAAACATAAAACTCACCTAATTCACATCTGTAAACACTAACTAAACTTATTATTAAACGAGTGAGGAGGTTTACATATGTTCAACAATAAAGTGACAGTTCTTGAACAGGATTGACGTAAAGAAAACAATGGAGAAAGAGATCGGACAACTGGTGCGTGGTGTGTTGCTGGTTTGTTACGATTTGATTGGTTGCGCGGCAATGAGCGAAGGACGAGTAAGACACGTTAGAGCGGATGTACGAAAAAGCGCGAGAAGATCATATGAGCGAATATATCGCCGTACGCAGACTCGTTGTCGTTTCTGCAGTGACGGCCAAATTTAACTGGTATAGTTTGTACGGTGAGAGATTGAATGACAGAAAAGTCACTAAATCTACGCGATAAAAAGTGTACCAAACGCGCGAAATTTAAAATAACAAAATAACCCCAGTTACTGACAACCCTGTCAACCCATTTCGCGTAGGAATTTAGTGTATTTTGTAGCATAATTTGCTACCAACCTATATGTCAACTGTCGAAATATCCCAATCTCTCACCGGATAAACTATACTTACACTTACGGTCATGGAATTTCGGGCCATGTCAAGTGTCTCGGTTGGTTTAGGTTCAAATGTCCACCCAAGATCACAAATTTTAAAATTTTTATTGTGCAATTCGTTTTTGCAAATGTTGCAATGGTAGTGTTTTTTTTTAAATTGCGAAAATGAATTCATCAAGATTCTAACCTTAAATGACAAAATTACTGTCAAAGTCGCTTGAAAAATCAGTTTAAAAATTTTGAAACGCCAATAAAATGACAGTAAAGTATAGTTCACAATATTTTTTTGTACACTTGCAGTCATGCAATTTGGGACTGGATTATGATAATCACAACGTCATAATTTCCATTTTTTTTTTCTCAGCTGTCAAACTAAAAATTTAGAGATACTGTATATCCGGTGAGAGATTGGGAGATTTCGAAAGTTGACATATAGGTTGGCAGCAAATTATGCTACAAAATACACTAAAAACACTAAATTCCTAGGCGAAATGGGTTGACAGGGTTGTCAGTAACTAGGGTTATTTTGTTATTTTAAATTTCGCGCGTATGGTACATTTTTTATTGCGAAGGTTTAGTGACTTATCTGTCATTCAAACTCTCACTGTACGAACTATACAATCACCAAATGTTTTTTATAGACATTCACAACTTAAATGTTCTATTTAGATAATACAATAATTATTCTTCCTCTTGGCAAGAATAGTGTATTTTTGTCAACATTTATTTTTTGGCCATAACTATGTCTATTTCAGAAATTTGTTGTTGGAAGTGGTTTTTGTATCCTATTGTATCAAGATCATTTGGTCAAATTCAATAATTTTTATAATTGCCTAAAAAATGTACAACCATATGACCTAACAACAAATTTCAACAGTTCACAACGTCAAGGCAATGACGCCTGTCTTTTCTTAATTCTAAATTTGATTTAGTGTTTATTTTAATTTGAATTTGGTTTTTATTAGAGTAATGGTCATGTCGTAAGTAGCAACACTACAGAAATGCAAAATTCTTTGACATATTGTTTTTCAAGTAAAAACCGACATACGTTTAAAATGCTTGGCCTGTCTAAAATAGAAATTCAATAGATCACACCAACATCTCTAAATTTGAACTACCTAGATTCTTTGAGAAATTGTTGGACCAGATTGGAACCTCATGATGGCCCCGTTTAATTTTGTTGTCATGTAATTTGGATTGGAAAAATTCAACGGAGCTGTTACCGTTGCCATGGTTACGAAGTTTACAATCCTATTAAAATACACAGGAAAGTTACAGAATACATTCGTTATCTGTGTGGCGTTGCAAATTGGAGGAAGGTATCGATTTACAATTGCTTAGATAAAAGAACTTACGTTTTTTAATCCTGAGCAATTAGAGTATAGGAAAAATCGTTAAAAAAACATTTAAGAAGTTCCTAAAATGTAAATCATAAAAAACTGAGTACCGTTAAAAATCCACATACAAATTCAGAGTAATTCTAAAAATTGTTACAACTATTTTGATTTTTTATAAAAATGGTTGGCTCAAAATTACTTTAATTACAACGCAAAAATTTAAATTGGCATATCATTGAAATTGACGCTTTCTTCATTAATACATAAAGTCCAGCTCATTGCTATCCAGTCCACTCTCCTGTGTAAATTTTAGAAAAGTTTTGGGAGTAAATCAAGCTTCCAAATCTTTAGGGAGAAAATTAGGGAAAAATTGAATATAGCGATTTTTGACGTTTAAATGTTGTCAAAGTTGAGTGGATTAATCAATAACTAATTAAACATTTGTAGCAACAGGAAGTTTTTAATAGAGATTTAACATGTTTTAGCAATGTTGTGCAAGACGATTAGCTTCTACGCATGCCACAGTTGCGTCAAGGTCAAACGCTTTTACTGCCAGTTGTTATCAAAAATACAATTTATTCCCAAACACGAAATTTCGTCAAAAAATGCTAATATCAATTGTTATCGATCAAAATTGCTAGGCGCTGCTGCCAACTTAACTTTTTTATGGGTGGACCGATAGTATAATGAGCTCTGTTTTTTTTTAAAATGCGGTATTCAAAATAAATGAGTATTGTGCATAAGATTATTTGTTATTTTGACAGACATTAACATTGTGGGTAAATATAAACAATCGTTTTGTACCTCCAATTATAAATCTTTTATCAATTTTTGTAAGATTTCACGCATGTTCATGCTATTTTGTAAGTTTTCTAATTTAGGTACAAAATGACGTTTGTTTAATGATAAAATAGTGTCAATTTTTGTTACTACATAAATGAAAAATTAGACAAAAGAAAATGTTAAATATTCATTTTAATGAGTTTTTATTGCCAAATTGGGAATCTTTTTACCTATCACACGACGTGTTGCCTATCTCAGCTTTCTCTCGTTGGACAATAATCACGCGTAGTGATAAAATTAAGCGCTTTTGCGTCGAGTTGTAAAAACAACTGTATGTATGTACATTTTATTATTTCAATAATTTTTTTATCATTTTCGTTTTGTATTTTTTTTATACAACATTATTTGTATAAGTTAAAATTATGTAGGACTTTATTTTAGCATGCAAGATTGTACGCACACAAGTTTTTGTAAAGCGATTTAAATAGAATTCATTCGAAATTTTAACCGAATTTGAAAGTAAATATTTTTAATCGATATGTAAATTTTTGTGTGCAACAATTTAGCACGGGAAATGTATAGGTGCTTTCCAATAATGAGACTTTTTTTTATTTTTTTATTTTGTAGATTAATTGCTAATACACATTCGAGACGAATAATGTTTCTTTGTTTTACGTAGTTGTCGTGTTGATAATCCAAATATTTTTCTTAGGAATAAACACTTCCTGCGCATTGTCATTGAGTTAGTTTATCAAATTGTGACGTGTTGCACATTTTTTACGATTACAATAAATAACAAATTAATGAAGCAATTATGAATAGGAATGCAATTGGAATTGGAATATACATACATAGGTTTAATCAATAACTGAAGATATAATGGCGGCTATTGAAGTTGACAGTTCGAATATGGAAAGAAAACGGAACCTTTCATTTTATAACACATTTGTTTTTTTTTAAATAATTTCCGTTTTATAAGTTTACTGAATTATAGATTCATATTTTATCTAGGAGAAGGCACACACATCTGAAGTCATGTAATAATTTTCTGCATGCATAAAAAAATGTTGTGAAAAATTTCTGTTTTTTAATTTATAAAATATTATTTAATAGGTATAATTTTTTAACATCTTAAAAATTTCAATAAATCATTTAATTTGAATATGTACGAATAATACCCAGTAAAATAAAATTCCTCTATTTATTTAGACATCCCGTTATTGATTTTTAATTATATTAGCATATTAAATAGATTCGAACCTCGGACACTTTCAGTTTACTTTAAACCTTATGGTAAAGCCCCTACAATAACATTAATTAGGTTAGAAAACGACATTTTTAAAAAATTTCCATAATTATGCGCGAATAAAACCGTTGAATCAAGAGTCCTATGCATGAGTTATCGATAATCAGGCGAATGATTTTAGTCTACAAGTTTTTTATAGTTCATTTGTTCTCGAAATATTTTTGTTAAATATTTAATTGGTCGTTGCGTCATTGTTTAATCTCAAAGAGGCAACCCTGCAACGCTGATACTTCTTCCGAATGACATGTTTATGAACGAGCGAAAACCGTGAAGAAATCGCTCACGTCGCTATCTTAATAGCCTCTATTTCGTACAATTTAAAAAGAGACCGATACATTTCCAGCTGTTTTGTTTCCTGTGATTGGTTCGGAAGTGAGATGCCAAGTAGTTGCCGCGCGCAATTCTTCCGTTAGACGGTGATGGCGCACACGTTATGAAGCTGAACAAAGCGATGCGGGCACGTCGTTTCTTTAGTCAGGCGGCGTATGAATAAAGGCCGGTCGATGCGATCCCCGACGCACGTCGTGAAAGGTAGGAGTGACGTAGTAAAAGTTGACTGTTCACGATACGTCTGTTTTATCATCGCGGTAGTGTAGACACAACACAAGGCCACGCCATATTGAATTGAATCAGTCGTCTGTTAATTTTGGTTCGGAGTGAAGTGCCGTCTCGGGCTGATTTTTCCGTGTTTTGAGTGCTGAACTGTGAGGCTCAAGGGGGCCGAGGTGCTGATGGTGGGTGCCAGGGATGTGCCGGTGCCGGGGGTGTTTATCCCGAATGTGTGTACAGGAAGATAATCGATTTGTCAACGCTAGGTTTAGATTACGATTTTCGGTGCACTAATAATTGACCTAAGGGGCGTTCGGAGCGTTGGGATCGCTGTGTCATGTTTGGTGTCGTCGTCTGAGCCTCTGAGCGGTCTTCGCAACGGTGAATAGAGGTTAGGGTACGACGACGTGATTAGCAGGTGATCACTAGGCAGGGGGCTCATGGAGAAAATGGAAGTTGATGAAGCTGTTGTCGATCTGAGTCTTAGGTGGGTTCACCACATTTCATACATTAATTGTTTCGGCGCCGCATAACTTTAACAAACATTGCTAAATCTCGTGCAAAATTCGAGGTTTTTATGTTGCGGCGTTAATTGCGGGAACACCACGAGTCACCTTTGCATTTATATCAATCGATAATACATCTCCGATTTTTACTTCAATTACTCTTGTGGTCGTGGACTCAGGTCGCGTTCGTTTGTCATCGTGCTTCCATATTATTTTGTTGGCACTTGATAGACGAGATTAGCGTTTTGTGGATTCAGTATCCATGTGAACACAATTTCGTATAACCAAATATCTCATTTAAAATTGGGTTGAGAGTTGTGGTGTTTGTTGTTGTTGTGTAATTGTTTTTATATTGTTTCTATGGTTACAACAGAGCCCTAACCAGCTCTCCAAATAGGGGTCGATCACAGTTGACAGCTGCACATTTTCAGTTTTGATAATGTAAAATCGGACTACCTGGGGAACGGCAATCTCCATTACCGGAGTCACATTTTACTATAATTTTGAAAAAAAGATAGTTTTTACGAGTTGGTTAATCAGGTCTGCTGTTGAAAATACAGTCGCGGTCACAAAATTTCAGGGGTCAAATTTACTCGATTTACCTTTGCGTATGTCAAACCTATGTATGTCATTTGTTCTTATTTTCTTATTTAGAATAAATGATCGATATTAAACTATTTCGATTGTTCTACAACAAAAAATTGCAAGGATTTTATAATATTTTTTTCGATAATTTAACTGAGAACATTTTAAAGATTGCTTCTTTTGCTTTAAATATCTCAGTTTCTTGTCAATATTTGATTGATAATATTGTGAATACGAAATTTATTTTTGTAAATTGTTTTTATTCTTAAGATATTTCAAGATACATAGTGAAGTTTTTTACATAAATTTATTTCATCAATTCTACATTGGGGGGGTCAGTCTCTTGAAATTTCAAAATAGATACATTTTCAGTTTGATACAACTTATAAATATGAATAAAAATGTGTGTAGTATAAATGTAGTACGTTCTCCATTGTAAAAAAGAGTTTCGATGTTTCGAATGCATTTTTCTTATCGAGTTGAAATTTCCATAAATTTCTAAAATTTTTGTTCAAGATCAGATTTTTTAGGATATTGTTGTTGCATATGGAAATTAGTTTTCTGACTCAATTCTGCTAGTGGGAATAGTTAGAATAATAAAAATTATACTTGCCAATTATACCAGCTGTTCTAAAACAATTCTAAATAGTTTTTCCGGTGACATCGGAGGTCCACGATTTTGATATGATCCAGATGAGCAATATTGGGCATCTTGTTACAAGTTTCATAGCTCTCTAACACTTTTTGATAATATTCTTTATTTATAGTGGCTATTCATTATGCCTTGATTCAACGCTCGTAGCTTTGGTGGCAAGAAAACGACTTTTAATGCATTTAACTTATGTTGGATGTTGCGATGTGCAGTACAATTTTCCATCAGAATTAATTAGGCATTCAGGCTTTTTTTATTATGACAATAATTTACTGGCAACACTTGACGCCTTCAAAGCATCGAGGTTTCGCACTTTTTCCGATCAGAAATAGTTTTAATATTTCAGTCTCGTTTTGGTTTTTAAGCATTAATGTTTTAACTGACAAACGTTTAAAAAACAATCCTGTTTCGTCTACATTAAACATGTTCTTGTCGTTGGACGCTAGAGTACCTGGCAAAATACTTTTAATCCAATTGTTGCACTGTGTTTTATCTACAGTTGAACTTTCACTTTAAGCCTTTTCTGTCCTATTTGATGCCTAAAATCTTCGATTAAATAAACACAAAAATTTCAAGCGGTTCAATTCAAGTTACAGAATTTCGGGTTCTAGAGATGAAGTCACATGTAAATTATAAGGAAAATGCAAATTTTGAGTAGTAGAAAAATTTGAGTAATAGATGTTCCAGTTGTGGAAGTTTGATTGGAATTGATTTCTAGTTCGTTATTTAATAATATAATAAATTCCCCTGATAAACTTATAACCCTTGCGGTCTCATTTCAGGAAAACTTTCATTGAAAAACCTGCTTAGTTCAAATTAAAATCGTTAATTACAAAAATAAAAAGTCTAGAATCTGACGCAAAATTGTGTTTTTTATAAGCGTTGCAACGCCTAACAATTGTAATTTTTAAACATATTTGAGTTTTTGTGAAAGCAATCGTTTATTTAAATGTTTTCTCGGATGTTTTTGAATATAACTGAACTGAAAATCTCTCCGCTTTTATTTTTGTTTTGAGACAGTAAACGTAGTTTCAATCTGCGAAATCATCACTTTAGATAATAGCTTTATAAAATAGCAAGATAATAGCTTTATAAAATAGCAGTTTTTCCTGAAATTCTGAGTACAATTTGCATAAAATTTACAAAAAAAACTGAGATATTTTTAAGGCAGTCATATTGAGAAAAATATGAATTGGCGATTGTTTTCATAAAAACTAGAAAATCGCTAAACTATAAAATTTATTAAGCGTTGCGACGTCACATTTGTCGTTGATTAAAAAAAAACTGCATTCAAGTAAGCTGTGCCTACAATGCAAAGGTGTGTTTTGTAGATTGCGGATGCATTTAAAAGTAAAGGAAAATAAGCAAACCACTGCATAAGTAGTTTTCAACAGTTAGGATGCACCAATGTTTTTTTTTTGTTTTAGTTTTATTAATGTTAGGTAAAAGCAGGACTTTTAAACCTCATATTTGCTGAAGAGAATTTTTTTGTGGCTGCTAAATTTAAGATACGCTCCCGTCATTTTTTTAAGTTTTCGGAAAAGCGCCGAAGAGTTTGGAAAAACACTACATCGTGTTTTTTTATAAAAGGCGGCTTATTCACAATTTGATGATAACTTTGAGGTTATACATATTACGAAATAAACATGTTATGTTATTCTCCGTTGAAAGTACTTACCGTTAGTCTCTTAACACATTAACACACAAGCTTTCATTTTCAACAATTTACGCAGTGTTGATAATTTCACTTAATAAATAATAAAATAATTGCCAGATGACATTTCTCAATGACAGCTTACTGTGTGATGAATGTATCTTTTACTGTTTTTAACTGGTTTAGCGGGCGTTAAATCACACCCCAACATAAGGGTGGTTCTTTCTATTGATTCAATGGTATGTTAAATGTGATGTCTACATGCTGAGTTAACTTAAAGGGAAATAAAAATTGATTACTAAATGGAAGAGAACTAGATCTGGGTTATCCCAATGATTGTATAGTAGACAAGCATTATAATTTTGTCATTTAGGCAGACAAAATGGTGCAATTGGATTTTTACACTAGTTGCATAATAACATAGTACCATAAAGTAAAACATTGGCAATAATAGAACGAGAGTCGGTGACATTAAACTCTGACGGAAGAAATGCCATTCAAATGCAGCGGAGTGTCATTCCAGGTGTCATTTTTCAATTGTTCTCTCAGTGTTACCAAACTATGAAACAAAGCTATGACCTGCCTAATTAATTTTTAAATGATTTGGTATGTAGGATATCATCAGGTGCTTGAATCAGGAAGTGGTAAGGCACACAGTACACCTTCTGATTTTTCATTTGACAGCAATTTCATCCAATTTCATCGAATTAGCGATGACCTAGAGTTTAGTGTCACGGACTAGGGGTGGGATTTTGTTTCTGCAACGATACGAGGCACAATACAACGACCTTAAAAACGCCTAATTAATCAATGCATTTTTTCCAAAAAAACATGTGTACCCTAACAAGTTATGATATTATCGTGGCAACGTCTAATATTACTTGTTTCTCAACACAAGTGGTATTTTATTTATTTATTTATTCTACCTCACATCGTACCTCTACGATGTGAATAAATTGAAATCTTACGTTTTTCTATTTTGTTGTGTAAAAAACAGCCAGCGCATGTATTATGAAATCCGTTAAAATGTGGGATTATGACATTCTATGATAAACTAGAAGCCGTAATAACTTTGTTTAAAACAATTAAAAATGTGGAGACTCATTAAAGTTCCATGTAATTTGTTTGATTTATCGCAAATAATATACCAAGTTTACCAACGAAGTTTAATCATTTAGAAAAAATAAATAGGCGTACACAAAGCCTTTGGAACAAATACTTCATATTACCATCTTTTACTAACTTTGGATAAGCTGTGATAAATTTTAATCTCTGCCCAATCATGTTGCGGGGTATCTTCACACGTATTGAAATAGCGTGTTTATGGAGTCTGTTAGAAACGGGTGCTGAGTTTTAAACGTAATGTGCAAAATTCGTCTACATAGGTTTGGTAGTCTGCAAACTCGCTAAAGCAATCAGTTTGTTCAGTTTGACTGACATGACGCTATGTGCTTTTTAAGAACACAAACTTTAGACTAGGTCATTTACATATACAATTTACAAAATATAATTATGAAGGCATGTGCGTGCATATAGTACGTAACAAACAAAAGCAAAATTTTTAAGTTTATGTGTAAATGCACTAGTACATGCTGATATGCATAAAGAGAAGTAAATGCTTTTGCTTGAAAATTTAAAGTATACAGACAGAGTGTCCCAGAACTCGTGACCCAGAGAAAACGGGCATATGAACCAAAATTTCTAAACAAAAATTTTTTTTGTTTAAAAAATAATTGAGTTAAAACGAAAAAACGGTAGCCAATCCCGGAGCTGAACAGAATTTGATAATCGGTAACTTTGGACACATACTATCCATTGGTCAAGTGAACATTACACTCTCGTTGCCTAGGAAATTAGAATGGCCTTTTACTCCATCTCTAGAATAAGCTTTCGTGAATGGTTGTTAATTTTTTTTTGGCCTCATGAATTGTAAACGTCAAATTAACATTCAATTGACATCTTCGGAAACACTAGATTTACAAGCGCCCTGGACATTTACACACGCCGTGCGGTAAAAATTGCCCAAATCGTCTGCTCTTCAGATGCGTTTATAAATTAAAATCACTTTACCATAATGAAGATTGATCACCAAAGTTGGAATCTACCTAAATTATTATCTCAATTAAGACAATATTTCTATTTTTAAAGTAATATTAAAACGTTTTTTATACAGCGCCATCTTGTGTACTTTCTGTGCACCAACTACAAAATTGACAGAATTGACAGATGATGAAATTTACAAATGCTGACATGTGACAGTTCTCATGAATTTTAAAAAACCCAATTATTTAAATTAAAATTTTTCGGCCAAAAAGTTTAATACAACTCTTGTGCGTTAACTATTTTACAGCACTCATTCATTAAAGTACTCCGGCTACGCCGTCGTGCTTCAAACTGATTTCGCGCCGTAAAATGTAAGTTACCACACGCGACTCTAAATAACTATTATCCTTTCTCGAATACTGTTAAACTGAAGCAATTTTTGTTTTGAAATTTACCATCGGTATTGCTGTCGGCAGCTCCCATTGTTCTCTGGGTCATGAGTTCTGGGACATCCTGTATTCTTGCGTTCATATGCATAATGTTTAAGTATATACTTTATTCTTTTTAAGTAACTGCTACCTAAATAAGCATAAACTTGTTTACTAAGTGTTTACTTAATGTAGACAGTAAATGCTAGAATATGTATGCATAAAAGCTAGCATTTCCTTTAGTCTATAAGTTCTTATTTAAAATTTTACAAGCTGCTTTTTGGGAACTGTATTTATTTGTGTGTCGTGAAAATGCCTGTTTTAATGAATATCAGAAAGATAAAACACTATAAACCAACGCGTACCTGTTCCAACGACTTTTACAAAACTTTATATCATTTAGTTTAGTTTTGATTTCATATACAGGCTGTTTTTGAAATAATAAAAAGAGTGTGGTAATTCCTTGTTACAACTTGAGCCTAGTAAGAAAAAACAGTTTTAGTAAAAGTCTTAGTAAAGTTTTAGAGATAACATTACACAAAAATTTTAATAAATTCGCTTCAGCGCCACTGATTTAAAAGTGAACAAAAAATCAAGTTGCTGCTTGCTTAGGAAACAAGTCATTTGGGGATCATTTTACCTTGTCAGTTTTTTATTTAAAAATAGTTTTTTTATTCTTCATACTCTTTGTACATGCATTTCAAAAACACCCTATATATATTTTTTTATTTGCTGCGGCTTTAAGACCTCGCCAGATTTTGGTAGCAATTGAACCGCCTTTTGTTTTTTTTCTTTAATTAATGAGTATTTTGTACTGGCTTAGAATGGCTACAAAAGCTTTTTGAGTATTTTGATGTTGCTAATCGCTGCTCGAATCAGACGCCATTTCGACACCTGGCTATTCATATACCAAACTTCTAAACTAGACTGAATTTTGTGATTTTTATGCAAATGATTAAACGTGGCCGAAAAGGTAATATAACAGGTCGAAAAGTCACATCTTAGTGGATAAGAAACATGTTTATCACGCATTCACTGCTATCAAAAGTTAAGTATTTACTAACAAATTTAATTTCGATACATTACATTTAGAGAACTTTTACGATCGTCTTGTGTACGTCAAAAGCCAATTCACATAGCACCTCCATTGCAGCATAGATTAAAACTTTTGAATCTGTGACCTTGAGTGGTCATTTGCAACGTAAACTTAAACTGTATATTTACAAAAAAATTAAATTAAATTAAATTAAAATTAAATTAAGAACTTTATACATGCACATGCGGTCATAGAATTTTGGGCAGTGTCAAGAAGTGTCAACTGCCAATTTAATGTTGCAGGAGTGAGATATTTTTGGATAATGCTATGAGATATCTTTTAAAGCTTAAGTAATTAAAATCGCCTTATATTCTAAGGTTAATTTGTTCTTAAACTACATTTTCATTTGCTTGAAATTATCCCTGTCTTGAATTAGGATGTTTTCAAACATGAGAATCATGACCACGAAGACTATAAAGAATCGTTTACATTTTTTTATTGGATAGATATAAAAAATCTGCCTAAAATTCCACGATCACAAGTATACATAATGTTCTCAAATTAATAATTTCAGTTTTATTTGATGGAACAAAAATATTTTCGATTGTTATTAATAGTACTTTTGGAATTATTGCCACAGCTGTTGCGGAAATCAAACGTGCAATAGCAACGAACCCGATGAACCTATTTAACGAGACAATAATGAATACAATTATTTTTATAAGCCTTCTTCATTGTTTTCATTCTCCAGTTTTGAATCTTCATCATTTTGACAAGTACAGTTTAACACTGAAGGCTATGTTGTCACCATTTTGATAGCAAATTTGTCTTGCACTAAAAATAACCATTTTACTGGTTCATTGACAGTAAATTTGAACGTTTCCATTGGCACTGATTGACTAAACATGAGTTGAATTGTTATAGAAGGCGTAACTGAAATGATGTTGCACAAAAATGTCGCTTCCTATGAGTTTTAGCTGTTATGACATGTCTAACATCCACCTTGATCAGTGAACACTATATTGTTCATGAAAGGTTACTTATTAGTTATAAAGGTAATGATGATGAATCTATTGAATCTAATAATAATCTAATACATCACAGTGTGCCAGAGTTATTACTAAATTATTGAAGTTACATTTATAGATTAACCCTTAGAATATGTTGGATGCAATATTCTTTATGTCATGTAGTATTCACTATTATAGACTCAGTCACAGATATGTATCTAAACTAACAAAAAAATTGATGAATACCACTCTCGTCAGCCACTCCGTCAGTTAAATATTATGCGGGCAAATTAATCCTCAGTAGCCTTTGAAATTGCAAGTCCTATCTTTGATTGAAGGAATGTTTTTTTGTTTATTTTAAGGCCAAATTGTGAAAATATTAATTCAAGAACTTCCCTGACGTTACAACCGTTTTTAACAAGTTTGAAGTTTGCGTCAAAACCCACTGTTCCATTTTTTTTATAGTCGCAGCTGTACATCCTTTAAAAATCCTCATCAAAATATGTGTTGAAGTAGACGAGTCAGATTGTCATCTAATTCTAACAGACGTGATGCCACCGCATCGTTTCAATGTACTTCAAAATTTGTAATTTTAGACAGCGGCAAGTTACAATTTTTTTTACAAATTTGGCTGCTACAGTTAAATGCAGAAAATAAACACACTTTTTTCATAATATGTGTATTTCATACCAATTGATAGTGCTAATGGGAGCCCATTTTAGTGTTAAAGAGTATATACACATTGAGCAGTGTATTGTCCTATGCTAGGAAGTTTTGGAAAAGTTGGTATTACTTGCAAAGTAATGAAGTTAACGCAGTCAAAGTTTTATTTGTTGAAATTTTCTGGTTTTCAAAAAATGGATTGTAAGCGGATGAAAAAAACGCCAACGTTAAAAAAAGCAATTTCGGTCTTCATTTGCTATGTACCAATGTGTAAGTTGACATTTTTTCACATGAAGGTCATTATTTTTTTTAAATTTTTAGAGCATTAACTATAAACGAGAGTTCAATGGTTACAAAGAAATATTGTCTGGCCACCATGAACTTCACTGTTCTGTAAGTTTCACCATTCAAAAAAGGTATACCTAATGTTTGGTGTATTTCAGAAGACATTTAATTTCTTTGTATTTGATAGTTTGGTTATTGTGCAAAGTCTGTTTAATGTACAATTGCGATATTGTTTTGTAAAGGGAAACACTTTTGGAACCGTCCAATTGCTACAAATCTTAAAAATGCACCATTAATTTAACACAACTTTGTTAAACTTCTTTGGAATGGGAAGTTTTGTGCTGAAAACCGTACCTCAGAGTGAATTCCATGACAATAATTTGAAAAAAGACATTTTATCTTCTACACTAAAACAACATGAAATCTTTGATATGTGAGGTATACTATATATCAGAATTATTGACATCTCGGTAGGCCATGTCTGTGTAAAACGCCTCTAACAATGTAAACGACTTTTAGCATTTTGGTTCTAAAACTGTCAATGTAACATTTTGAGGTTATGAAGTAAATTACTTTTTAAGCTAATGGATTGATATTTTAATCAGATTCTGAATCTACCATCATAATACAGATTTTTTCTGCTTCAGATTCCAGTTCCTCCTTAGAAATAATTCTGAAATATAGTATATAGACGTATTCAAATTCAGCGACTCCAAATTTTTGATGGTTGAGGTAATTAGAATTTACCTAAATACTTTATAGTTGACTATGTAAACATTAAAAGCTTTGCTAAATTCTCCATGGGTTTCACTTCTAACCAGTTCTTCAAATAAGTTAACTTAAATATTTCAGTTATACGACTGCGGGCCACGCAAATTTTATAATTTCATTGTCAACAACTAGAAAAAGAATCCACTTCTTTGAAAACCATTCAAAAGCCATTCCAATTTTAAAATAACTTCAAATTTCCGTAAAAACGGGAGCCAATTGTCAATGTTTACAAATGATGACGTTTCTGTCAAAGTGCTGTCAGACAAGGTCGTCAACTTTTGGTGTATAAAAATGTCCCTATAAAGTACAGTCCTCTACAAAATTTTTTGGGATAGTCCCAAATTTCGGGCCAAGTTTGACCCAAATTTCGGGCCAAGTTTGACATTTGGACCTCACTATCAATTGGTATGAAGTATATAAAGTACAAAAAGAAAACTTTAGTTACAAACAAAAATTTTAAAAATTGAACAACAGAGACATATCAATAATGGCGTAAGTGAAGTTAGTTGGTTTTCTTTCTAAACGATTGTGACCTAGTTTGAAAGTCCTTATAGCTAACTCCATTTTTTTACCAAAATTATTTTTTTTGTAACGTAATGTAATGAGAATATCAAATATTTCAGAATGACAGAAAGCTGATAGAAATGCTTAAAATTGTCAGGTCGGTTCTCAATTTTCAAAATTCAAAATTTTTAAAATTTTCGAGTGTCATCGATTTAGCTTTAAATCGGCGATTTTTACAGGTCCTAATAAAATTAGTCCATTCATTCGATGTAAAAATGGTGCTTGTTTCTATATTTCTCTTCGCTCCACCTCTATATGATTATGTCTTCTTAAAAGGAATTTGTGGTTAATCTTCACAATATTTGGGAAAAGACTTACATATAAATACATTACAACGATCATCGAATTTCGATTTTGTCCAGCGCAGTTATCTGCCCAAATAGTTAAAACTTTCAAGTTTGGGTTACTTGACATAACCAGTTGCAAAACCAAAATGCCATCTTATTGCCGCCTCTACCACCCTTGACTTCATCCCATATCATACACCATGTAGTCTTTCTAGTTGCATCATATATTGTATAATTTAGAATCCACAGTTTTCGCAAATAAAAGCTTTCGGAATTTATTAATAATATAATTAAATTCTTCATTAAATATTTTTCTAACTAAAAATGGAATTATGCTGTTTTCGCTATACTTGCTATACATTTTGAAACGACACTTCAAGGTCACAACTTTGCAAAATTTTAGGACTTTGGGGAATTAATGTATTAAATTGCACCACAAAACAGGCTTTGTGTGTTAAAATAACCTTTAGTTTGTTACCAAGTTACATGCAAACAAATTTCCTTCCATTGCACGTATAGTAACCTCAGTTGACATATACCTAGTAAACATTTTATGGCTTAAGTCAAACCACCCATAGAAAGAAAACTGGTGTTGTAAACTGCAGCCGACACACATTTCTAGGTAGAGGGTTGACCGATGGTTGAACAGGCCCGGACTCATTTCGTGCTCATTTATGGTCCCCAACCGCAAGGATTAGTACTGCCCGGTCCTCCTATAATGTGGCCATAAAATTTACTAGGTGTATGTCAACTGGGTTTACAGTAGATACAACTTAAAATGCTTGTAATTTAAAGACTATACATATATACATATTTAGATTTTGATGGAGAATGTCCCATTAAAAGGAAGGGCGGACGTTCTAGGACACCTGTATACTTTGCCCTTTTTATTTTTTTGCACTTCCACATATTTTTTTAGATTCTAATCGTAATTTATTTAATGTATCAATTAAAAAAAAGATATAAATTGCATTAATTTACATAATAACGGATGTAACTGGTCGTTTAACATGGTTTTCATTAGAAACAAATAGAAAATTCTATTTTGTTTAACGAAAATGTGCTCCAATGTCATATTGCCCCAGTAGAAATCTAACGACGCGTGAACTAAATTGGCGCTCCAGAATACACCGCCAGTATTGCCAGTGTAATAGTCAAACTTCCACTTTAAAAAATATTGTAAAAAATGTAAATAATGGTAACAATTGCAATGTGAATGTCAACCGACAAATAGTGGAAAACACGTGGGACATGTCACAACGTTTAAACGGATGAATTTTATTTTTATTCAAGTATCGATTCGCACCTTCTCTCAATGTTGCCAAAACAAATATGTAATTTAACCACACGCTTAAAACAGAAGCTTTCATTAGGATGATGCGGCAACAGCGCGCACTGATCAACGGTGGAAGAAGTAAGAACGGCCTTTCGTTTATCCCAGTTATTATTACATTAAAGTTATTAAAGATTAGTTTTATTATTTATGGAGTTTGAGTTTGCATATCAAGTTAATATAGTGTAGGTATTTTACTGCAATTAAGATAAAACCCCTTAAATTCAGTTCATATTCAAATTAAACTAAGGTAGACAAATAAATACATTTTTCGTCTAATAAAATGGGCATAAAATGAATATAAATACATCTTCTACGCCACATAATTAATTTAAATTTTCGCAGCATGAATGGTCAGCTAAATCTTCAATTGTGTTTGAAAGTCAAGGGTTATCAGTGTTATCAGTTATCATTATCATCATAATGTAATGTGCAGGATATTAAGAAAAAGTCGTAGTGAAAACTTATTAAACCATACTATAATGTATAAATAATGTATGATCCATTTCACAATATTTGACATTTGGGTAGGCCATGTCTATGGAAAAAACACAATCTGGGCCCGATTTCAAGTCAGTGGCGCAAAATTGTGTTGACGCAGTTGCTAAGTTAGCATCAGTTTGATTGGGGTTGCTAAGGCGCAAATCTGATTTTCAATGCCGCAAGTCAACATGCAAGTCATTTCATCGAGAGATTTTTTGTTCAATACGCCGTTTTATCCATTCAAAACTTCACAAGTACCTTTTTTTCTCTTGCAAATAGCAGATTTTTTTTACATTTCGTCTCGGTTAACTTTCAATGACAATATTTATAATGACCTGTAAGTGCGCTAGTCATTTGTTTCGAAAATTTTGTCAAAGTTTAAATATGGAAGTTGAGCTTATCTCATAGAAAATTATTTATTTCGAGAAAAAATGAAGTTAGATTTCATTTACAAAATGTAAATTTTATATTTTGACAGTGACATTTCATTAACTTTGGCAGCAAAATTTACAATGGCAAAATTTTCAATGTCCCAGTTGTTTTGTCCACTGACGATACATTAATAAAATATAGCTCAGCAAACACTACTTTGTTGTGTGACTGCTTAGATACTTCTTATTATTGTTATTACTATCATAACTATTATAAACACACAAACGTCAAATGTGACATTCAATTGGTTGGCGCACTCATAACGACACCAAATGTGTTTTTGATTTTTAACAACAGGTTGGTGAAGATAGAGCAAAAATTTTAAATTTCTGTTAAAAGAGTCGTTTCTTTCAATTTTGCGATTAACTCTATTTCCTGCAACAATTTGGGTATACCCAAGCATAATACTACAGGGTGATTTTTTAAAAACGGCAGGCGTTGTAGAATTTTTATTTATTAACCGATTTCAAAAATTTAAAAAACAAATTAAATGATTTTTTATTATACCTGCATCATAATTCTAAATTAAAACACGCAAAAGCGTGCAAAAAGGGCTCTTTAAAACACTAAAGCTTTAAAGTCGTCTAGGTAACAAGAAATTGTGAAATGTCAGGACCAATTTTTATTTATAATATAAACATGAAAATTACAATTACTATTGTTTGAAATTTCAAAGCCGGCCGCTTGAAGCTGGTTACTGTTGTTTGTGGCTTCTAATTCATAACTAGTAGCAGCTTTTTCATTTTCATTCTTCTGTTGGACGTCCATAGCTCTTGATGAAATTGATTTAGCAACCGATGTGTTCAGAACACCAGCAATGCGTTTGGAAACAACTATTTTGTTTAAAGTGGATTCTTCAATATAGCTACTAGCCACACCCGAAGATTTCCATCTCACCTGACGTTTCAACTCATCGATGCCACCACTGTTTGCCATAATCGTATGAAGTTCGTCGGAAAGGATGACCAGTATACTTCTCAGCGTCGGATAGAATTAATCGCAGTTCTGCATGTTCTGCTAGGCTTTTAATATCTTCACTCATTTCCTGAACGGATTTTTACAAACGTGAAAAAATGTGCTTAACAACGTAAACAAACAATTGCTTGCTAACCGTCTCTACGAAAACGATTCGAAAACAACCTTCGATAATTTTATTGGGTAAATTCACAATTTTTCAATGCTCCTTAAGGATTGTAAATGGATAGGTATAATAAAAAATAGCGTATAACACTCGTTTATAAGCGCCTTTAAAACACTTACGACGTTAAAAGCACTCCGCTGACGCGTCGTGCTCTTAAACTCGTCGTGCGTGTTTTAAAGGCTTGCTTATAAACTTGTATTATAATATACTATTTAATTTCCTATAAACTGATGATTTTAAAATTTTTCTAAATGTCTTAGTATCTTGAAAACGCCTGCCGTTTTTAAAAAATCACCTTGTATATGATTAAAAAATTTAGATTTAGTTATCCTTGAAAAATAAAGTCAACGAAATTTACCTTACAGCCAAATAGTATCACTACAATCATTACGTATTTACCAATTATCCAATATACTCTATACATAACTCTAGGAAACTCCATTTGAATGCTTCTAATAACACAAAACCATCCCCCAATACTGTATGTGACATTATGTTACCTTCAATATTTGTCAGTATCTGTTAAACGTCTAATTGAAACCAAGTCCTACGTTTTGACTGTTTTGTTTTTCAAAGAGAACTAAATCTGATTTTTTTAAATCACACGGTAATATACAGTGTGATTCACATAACTTTACGCGCATGCAACCAGTAATCCCGTTAAAAACACGAATGTGTAATTTTTGTGTAGTTTGTTTTATTCTTTTTCGTCAAGAAATGGAGGTAGATTATATTATAATACAACAAAAGGAACACCAAATTACATCTATATCAATAGTAAGATTTTAATGCAAAAAACTATTTAGAACCTTGACCAAAAAAAAGTGTTAAAACCATTAAAATATCAGGGGTTTTCAGTTTCCGTGACAAGTACTGTCAAATCTTTCAAATATTTTGTTTTAATTCTTTCTTTTATTTACACGCATCCGCAGTATATTTGAATCGCTAACTTCAAGGTCGTAATTTTTCAAAATATTTTGGCTTTTCGGTAAATTTGATAGGCTTTATGTATTGAATTATATCACAAATGGGTTTTTGCGAAAATGTATAAATCCTCTCAGATCTAAAGCAAAGTTTCAAAATTTTGACGAATTATGACCTTGAAATTAGCGGTTTAAAGTAAATTGCAAGTATGTACTTTTGAATCGGCACTTAACTAAATGGATAAACACGGATGAACATCTTATGTGACACTTCGAAACAATTGAAATGTCGAAGTTTGAACTACATTTTTTTAATTATTTTACGGGTGGAACGTTTTTCTGTGCGCAGTTGCAAAACAAGTTTTTTTCGTATTGGATCAAGGTATTATGTACAGTGTGTCGTGCCATTTTATTAAGGGAGAACAATGTATTGGCACGTGACACCAAATTTATAAATTGTCACGTAACATGTCCATCCAGCGACGGTTTTCAATAATTTTTTATTTTAATTTTGAACAATAATTTAAATAATAAATTTTAGAAACTTGCAAACATTTTGCAATGGTAAAATACCATATAATTGAAATAATTTCAGATTAAGTCAAAAGCATTGTAGGTAATTCGCAATTAGCTTCGATTGTCAGATTCTGACCAAGCTGTACATTTTCAATGCTTTTGTTACTCAAGGATGATTAAATTTAATAATTTTAATCTGTTGGCAAGTATTGGGTTTCTATACATTTCTATTTGGGTTGTTTTTTAATTGATTTTCTCATCAAATCATTAATAAATAAATGTAATAATAAACAAAAAGTAAAATATTCGCTATCCTAAGTTATAAGTACATACAATTTCATATCTTGTTGTCTTTTGGTGGTTTAGGTAATAAGTGTAAATATACTAATCTGTTTGTTTCTGACGTAATTTCCGAACCGAAAAGAATCTTTCATCATTACATACTTTTAAATAGTTGAAAATATTTGGTTCGGTAAGTCGATTTTTACATGCACTGGATTATTTCTCACTTGTATATTCAATCGTTATTGATTCGCAGTTGTAGACGTTTGGTAGAACAGAATTCAGGCCAAGTAAACTACTAGTGCGGAGTAATTTATTAATGGGTACATTGGCTAACCTGGTTTTTATTTATTAGTAAGCATGTTTTTGTGCTACGTATTAGAATTCGGTGTAATCTTGGTCGTTCTTGTTATTTTTATCTAAAGAGAGTACAATCAAAATCAATTATCTGAATTTCTGACGTGTCCTTCCCTCCGAAATTTTACGCAACACACCCCTTCTCCCCCGCTTCACATCGCGCGGTATTACTCTGCCATGACCCTATGACATATCGCCACCTGGTCTTTTCTCCCTCAGTACCCCCGACACCGTTATGATAATAATTGAGAGAGGTTAGAATTTAGCCAGTTTTGTTTGATTTGGAAACCCATTGTTAGTTCATCATTATCCAATTACAAACCTTTGTATTACCGGGCACACTGACTTTTTTTTCTTGTTTACAGTTCAAACCGATCAGCTTCACCAGTTCAACAACAACAGCTCCTTCCGCCGCAGCATCAACCGGTGGGTATTGTTTCGACCAACAGCGCCCAGACTCTGGCATATTCGAGGAGAGTACTTCGCCCCCGCACTGAACCAAGAAGTTACGTCGAAAGCCCTGACGTGCTCATTAATGGCAGTTTAGATAAACCGCGGACAAACGGAAACGCAGACTATAGCAGCGACTCGAGCGAAGGAGAGATGCCACCTTTAGCGCCAATTAAAGAGCTTAGCCCCTCGGAGCTAAAGCAGAGGTAAGTCGATATTCCTGTCGAGAGTTTGGCGTGCATAATTAAAAAAAAACAGAAAGTAGCTTCTTGAATAAATTTACATTTTTCACGAATGGTAATAATAAATAGCTTTTTTTTCTATTAATAATATAATATTTTTTGTAGACATACTTATTTATTATTATTATTGTTATACAATTATTTCGAATTACTGGAAAACTTGCATGCTATATTTTTCTGAAATTTCCAACAAAAATGCACTACTTGGTTGATCATATTAAAATATTGCACAATCAAGTAAAAATTGATTATCACTTGTTTTATCTTTGTTATTTTGGTTTTTGGATGACTGACATTTTTTGTCAATTTTGTTAGTCAATGTCAAATAACGAGTGATTAAAAAGTTTTCAGATTAGGGTAGGCTATGGGATGATTTTTTCTAACACTATTAGGTTTAATTGTAAAACTTTAAACTAGTCAAATTATAGTCAGAATTTTATAACTTTGGTTTAACTCCGCCTACCTTTTGGGCCAATTGAATTTTAGCTAGAAGTCTGATTTACTCTGCAACATTTTGATAGTTCGTTGATATTTGCCACACGCCGGAGTAGAAATGTCTACACATTAGAAGACGAAACAAGATCAAAATCGACGAAAGTTTCACGTTTAATTAAGTTCCCACAAAAGTGCAAATCTTCTTGACAAGTGTGACACTAGAGTTGTCAAAATTTTGATTATGTTGTCTAAAGGAGGCTGGCCATTTCTTGATTCGACAAATTCAAATCGTCATTTGTCCATGTGGGCGGGGTTAAACCAAAGTTACAAAATTCCGACTACAGATTGAATTTTTCAAAAGTTTTAACATTGTTAGTATGACTTAATTACAGACGGGAAAAATTGTTCCATAGCCTACCCTAATCTGAAAACATTTTGATCACCCGTTACTTGTCATGACAGACATGAGTTAAAATTTCTAAGCTAAGTGACGATTTTTATTTGATCATACTTGTGTACCGCGTGTTCCACACATTGAACACAGGACAGTTGGTAGTTTCTATATTTTTTGAGTGTTTAAGGTATGTGATTAAGAAAATTTGTCATCAAGCAAGCTTAAAGCAGTGGAGTCATGTTTTTCTAATGACGTAACCGTACTTTAATAAAAGGTAATCTGTCAAAAATGACAGTTACGTACACAATCATGTTTTCAATTTTTTGTACCTCTAAAGGCCGATTGCAGAAACGCTGATTAAACAACGGACTATAAAATCTTGGATTAAATTTAGTCCTGAACTATATTTTAATCCTATTGCAGAAACGTGGTTTGTAGATCAGATTACGTAATCCAGGATAAAACGTTCTTGATTGTGGACGAACCACATTTTCGACATGTATTTCACGAATGGACCCAAAACTTGCAAATAATGCATACTGCAGGTTAGAAAACTAAAAAATTATCTAAATTTAAAATGATTCCTTATGTAAATATTGCAATGCAAGTTTTGAAATGTCGTTTTAACTGATATCTACCAACTATGACACTACTGTAAGTACAAGATTTATCTTGCTTGGAGATCTCTAGCACGGCTAAGAGGTTATGGGGACTACTGAGAACTACCAAATTATTGAATTATTGGGAAAATAGCGAAATTTCTAACATTTCTTAACAAAACTTTTAAATCACAGAAATGAATTTTTATTTGTAAAATTATTCATAATTAACTATCTCAAAATTACACCCTGTACATTATTTTACAATTAGGTTTATCATTTTAAACGGCTCTGAATACTAAATTGTATTACTCTCTTACTTCTATTATGGAAACCACGATTTTAGAGAGTTTTTCTCTAGATCAAATGCTGTAAAAACTAATGAAATTGGTGAAGAAATAACAAAGTTACGAAAAAGGAAAAAATTAGAAACAAAGCTCTAATTGCAATTGTAACATGTCGTATTAAAATATTATCCAGACTATTACAGACAATTTCGGCTGTCCTACGCAAAAACACAGTATCTGCTTTTAAGAAAACCTAGAATTGACCTATTTAAAATGCCTTTCCAAATGATTTTAACATTACACTTGTGATTTATCTTTTTGTTAATTAAAAATCTTCAGATAAATGACAAAAGTAGAGTTCAAATCATTTGTGAAAGCGATTTAAATAAGTTAATTCTAAGTCCATTGAATTTTTTTTAAAACAGATACTGTATTTTTGCTTGGGACAGCCGATTTATGCTTAGAATCCAATGTAAAATCTTGTATAGAAACACTCTCACTATCTATCAAGACTTTGATCAAAAATTGGTCTAGAGATTTTTTTTTCTTTCAAACGCTATTAGAACAAACGAAATCAGTTAAAAAATAACGAACTTAATAAATTTCGATATTTAAACAACCCCTAAATGCTTAAATTGATTTGAAATCCAAAAGAACAACCTCTTAGTCAGTGGTTTTCACACAACAGTTGTGCTTATTTTCAAAAAAATAAGTAAATATGACCCCACATGAGTACGTGATTTCGGCGACCTAGTTAATAAGCTCTTGTAGCTACCTGTGTTTGATTCCTGAAAACGCATAATACCATATAAAAATCATGTTTAGTTGAACATCCAGAGCCACAACAAGAAGTTAAGATTGTTTTGCCAGTATTTATTTCTTCATGCACAAGTCGCAAAACCATATAACCTAAAAGATTTTCCTTAGAACTGTCAATTTAGTCCATCCTATAATCCATCAAACCTGTGAGATTATGTTTAGTCTCAGACTATATCGTTTAATCCAAGATTTACGATTTCAAGTCACTGCGTTAACGCAAATTTGCAACCGTTGCCAAGGTATGAGCAATGTGATTGGCGTTGCTATGTTGCAAATGGGATTTGCAGTAAGGCAAGTCACACTTGAAATCGACCCGTAAGTCGTTTGTGCAATCCATATTTCGTTTAATCCTTGTTATAGTACAGAACTAAATTTTAGTCTCGGACTACATTTAACCTCAAACAAAAATATTATTCTGTAATCGAATTTGACATACTCCTCATTTATTTTGAATACCGCATTTCAAGGTCATAATTTGTGACAGTTGTGGTGCTCTACGACAAATTTAAGAGGATTTATGTGTTGAAAACAATCACGAACATGTCTTTGGGTGTTCCAGTACTCGTTTATGTTCAATTCAAGGGATAAATCTTCTCAAATTGCCCGTAGAGCTCCACAATTTTCACAAATTTTGACCTTGAAATGCGGTATTCAAAATAAATGAGGAGTATCATCATTTGACAATCGTACATTAAAACTTTAGTCTTGAACTAAAAATTTAATCCGCGTTTCTGCAATCGGGCCTAAGAATAATTAAATAGTAATTGCAGAATCGATCGGTATTTTCGACAAGAACATTCATTAGTAGTTGTTTTATCTAAACCAAGCAAAAACGTTGAAATTAACATGATCTTCCGTTGCAGAGACCGAGGCTTGAGACGACTGCGAGAAGACTTGCGAGCGGAGGAGATGAAACTGGTACTTTTGAAAAAATTGAAACAATCGCAGCAACTGAAAGAGAACGTGGCGGTATTGCCTCCGAGTATACCTCAGTCGGCGTTACCGCCTACCGGTCTTCCTAGCGGTTTAAGCATCACTCCGACCACTGTCAAAGTGCCGTCGAACAAGAACCAATCCCCACAGGCCCTACATTCGCGCCATCCAAATTCGCATAAAACAGGACAAGGAAATGTTCCATCTCTATTACGTGGAGTAAGTAGTATTGTAAAACTTTTTTTTAGAAATCGTTATAATCTATTGTAAAATGACAAGTTGTTGTAAATGATATATTATTTATATGATACGAGTTGTACAGATATCCCTAATCGTGATCATAACGTTTTGAGAGGAGTTATAAACTGTGATTTCCTTCATTTTATAATTACCTAGAAAATTTTTCGCGTGGCACATTCCATAAGCTGGTGCTTGATGAAGGAACATTTATAATAAACGTATGTCTGTACCTACTACTATTAGTTCTAAAATAGAAGGAACACGCACGCTTCCTCTCTCAGAATGTTTATTGCCCAAAACTAACTTTGCTTGATTCAATCTATTGGACCAATAATTTTAAGTGATCGTTCTTAACTAGTCAAAATTAAATGGAAGAGACAATGTTAAATATAGTGTGCCATGTTGGCACAACGCGGAATATATTTACAATTTGGATGAATTCGGATTTTAATGGATTAGAATTAAAACGTGATTCACACGGTTGTACTATCTGACATATCGGTTAGCATAGTCAATTAATTTTTTGTTTGGTCAAATTAACTCGCTTGCCAACTAGTTATTTATAGCATAAGTTGGTTATTTTAAATCTTACCAGCGAGGGCTTATTTGAGTAGGTTTATTACCTTGAGTATCTAATACAAATTTTTATCCAATATTTCGGATATTTTACCTAATAACAGACAATAGTGAAGTCTAGTCATCCAGTACAACGCATGGCAACATGGGTGGTATAGTTGTTGTTTATAAATAACGCTGGAGTGCAACGTGGGTAAACAAACAAGTTATAGCCCAGTTCACTCACTTGAGACTGACTAGGCAACGCCGTTTTACCATGGAATAATGGATAAAACTTTGTCGTTTTTGACTAGTTTGGTCCATTAACGTTTTTAATTTTTAACATACAGCCCAATTACCTCACACTGACAACAAAGTTCTGTTTATATTGTATAAGAATTTACAAATTCCACCTTGCTGCTGAACTTTTCGGCAGTCTTTTCTTAACGACATCGTCACCTTTGAAACAAACGAAAAACTCTTCTAAAATGGAAAAAATATGCGAACTTGTTTATGTTGGCTTGCTGCCCATCTATAATTAAATTTAATTGATATGCAAGACAATGTGTGCAATCAGAATTTTTATAAAGTTTTTTTATTGTTTGATTAATTTTCTTACTCATTCGCGCAGCAAGTAAATCTTTCATGCATTCTTTTTTTTTATCATGTGGTGTATGTGTTTGTTTTATAAGGCTGTTTTATAATGTGTTCTTTTGATTAAGACTAAATCGTCTTCTTGTGAAATGCTCCTTTTAATTTTTATCTGTTTTGGGGTCTAGTGGAGGGTGGCGATTCGATGCACATGTGGTAAAAGACCACGATGGACTCTGTCCGGTGAATTTTGTTGGGTTTCAATAGGTAGCAATGGTTTATCACTTCATTCATTGCGTTAGCTAAGAGTTTTACTAGCGGGATCTTCACGGGTGTATTATTTCTCAACTACTTACAAGTAGAAGTTGTGTAGAAATGATTAGGTTTTACATTGTGCGTTGATCAAACCGATCATTCGGAACAGTAAAAGTTATAATACAAGTATAATTGCCATAATACACAAACAGTAGCGAACAATCATGTTTGACATTTATTGAAAAAGATTCTGTAATGATTATTTGATCACCTATGCGGTCTTCATTGTTTATAGTATTTTAAAACATGTTTCATGTCATAACTTTATAATTGAGTGTTACCAAAGTACCAAAACGAAAGACCTGTTTTAATCAAAGACATGCTTTGGAATTGCAATTGACTGAGGATGAAAATGATAAAAGTGCAATCAATATTTGGTTGACAGGACTTAATGACATTCTTCTTTCCATTTCGTCTATTTCGACATCAAAAGTTTTTTATATCGAATGCGCATCATTACCTTGAATACATCTAGACAGAAGCCTTTGGTGGCCTAAGCCTCTTAAGAGATATTGTCCTCGTTACATAACAAATATATCGTCAAATTACTTGAACAAACTTTACGCTGTAAAATTACTTAATTTTAACTGTTTATAGTTTTAAAAACATTTCAAATGTGTGGCTTGACGAGGTGACAAATACATTTACAATTGGTTAGTTATTGCAACATTTTAATATTTTTTTTACACAACAAAATTTAATTGTTCGAATCTGTTAATTAATGTATACTATGTAGTGGAATCTCGAATTGGTACATACCCGAACAACTTTCGCGTTGCTTAATGTTGTAATAATTCCAGTCGCTTTCACTATTAATGACAATAATTTTTTAATATATATAGATCATGAATCGTTTTCGACCATTGTTTGGAGAGATTCCAAATCTCAAATCAGCAGTATAAAAATAGTTGTACCGTAGTAATTTTTAATTACAGAAAAACGTTTACCGTGCTTCATTTATCCTTAGTGCGATAAAAGTACATGAACGTGGTTATTTACTTATTTCAATCATTATGTGAGGAATCTAGGTCAAACTCTAAATTCACCTAGACTCCATACCAATTGTTAGTGTGCTATAAATATTTTAAGTAGGTATTTGAAAACTGAATAAATTACAATTTCCAAAATGTAGCTGTCATTGTATGTAGGTACATTTGTGATTATGAAATTTTGGACAGGATTTTTATGACAATGATTAAGGTTCTTCAAATTTGAGTTTTCAGGTAACAGAGAGTTGACAGTATTAATTTTAAGTGTTTCTTGACGATGGTGATTAACACTTGGGTAATTATATGTCATACCAATTGATATTGTGGCTCCCTTTTTAGTGTTATACGAGTATACATGAATGACCAGTGTATTGTATTGTGTTAGTAAAATTCATTAAAGTTGGTACTAATTGGGGTGTTTTGAAGAAGAGGGGGATATTGTGTCAAACGTCAATATGTTAAAATGGATTTGTTTATACTAACCTACAAACTTAAATTTTTGACCTTTAAACTCTTTACCTTTGACTCTTAAAAACTGCACTGTAAATTGAAAGCCACTTGGCAAAACACTAAAAAAGAGATACCGGTCATTTCTTACACTGGACCGGTGCGTAAGTTGCCATTGAAGACTTCGCAATGATAGGTTACATTTTGCACATTAATGTAGTAAGAGGAACGTGTGTAAAGAAACTTTTGGAGCAAAAACTTATTTGTAGCTTAGTTTAGATATAAAATAGACATCTATGCTGTATGCTTATTATTTATAAACTACAAGAAAAGTGGTGTTTGCCTTTGACGACAATTCTTTCCAAAAAATTTAACAATGCTAGATTTTGAATATTCTTTCAAAGTTTGTCATAAGTAGGGCATTTGGTCATAAAGTTTGTAATGTGTGCTTAATTTACGCAAATGCAGTATGGTTGCAAACATTCATGAAGTAAAATCAGACAGTTTCCAACTAGAGTGGTTAAGGTTAGAGCTAATTTATCAAAATTTGAATTTACTACTTCTTTGTGGACGCGTAGGCCAAAATTTCGGTTAAGATTTCATTCTAGTTTCACTTGCATCAATTCTCTTGTCGTCTTCAATCCTTTAATTAGGTGATTAAACATTCGTGTTTCAAAAACGCAGTAGTAAACTGCTAATCGGTGAGATTCTATTACTTCACTGTTAAAGAAACCACTTATTTAAAAACCATCCCAATTTTTCAAATCAACAGTTTTTAATGTTATTCCAACGCGAAATGTAAATGTCTCATCAATGTTTACAAATTTTGACGTTCCTGTCAAAATACTGCCATGCATGTCGGCAACTTTTGGTGTTTAAAAATATCCCTATCAAGTACATTCCTCGACACAGTTTTTCGGTTCAGTCCCCAATTTCGGGCCAGGATCGATCTTTGGACCTCACTAAGGTTAAGGTTTGATATAAAGTATAGTATCGGAATAAAATTGGCATCAAATGAATGATCGGAAACTGTACTGTTAAAAATGTTTGGTCTGCATTACAACCACGTGGGGAACACCTGGAAAACCCTCAAGGTTGCGCATACTTTGAAGCGGTCTGCCGGGTACTTCTCTTTTCTGGTGGGGCACGCAAAATTTTTCTGACAGTTTAGCTGATCTTTTATTTAATACCAATTTCATTTTGATATTAATAAGAAGCAATTCGATCGAGCTGCTATTAGACACATCAACAGATCTTCAATCAACTTGTCATAAACTTTAAAAAAGTTTCTTTGATTAAATTAGCTTATGATCCAGGGTTTAGTGTCATGGGATCTCGCACTAATGGATCATTATTTGTAATTGATAATTCGGCTTCATCATAAGGAGAAGTTAAATCTTTCTTAACTGACAATTTACCATAATGTGATTCAAAAATTTTTAGATTTAATTATCTTTGCAAGAAACCTAAGCCTTGGGTTGAACTAGACAAACGAAGCCCGTCAAAGTAAATGGCGAAGTGTCACCACTACCATTATGTATTTATCAATTATCCAAAATACATGAAAGTATCATTTGTAGAAAACTTGCTGGCTTTTCCAGGTGATCAAATAATAAAAACTTGAATTTTCTAGGACAAGTTATCGATTGAGAATATTGATAAGTTTTGACATTTTCCGTTACAGCAGGAATAGTAATCAACATGTTCATTTTAAAAAACACACTATGGGTCACGAGTTCTGGGACACCTGTATATTAGTACATCAAATGTGCGGCTCACTTCATGTAAAATTTGCTATATTTACCTAAATTTTATACCGTTTCAGATGTCTTAATGTTTTTTGTAACAAATATTGTAAAATGACACTGAACAGCTGTTACTTGTTCGTATCATACAAGGTGTTCATCAATGTTTCTAGCATCAAGTGTGGCTATGAAATGTTAAAGAAATTTGCTGCTCATTACAAATGTGGGTAAAGTTTTGTCAATTGACATTTGCAACCTCAATCATTGAACAAAATTAATTTTGATAAAAAACTGTTGTAGTTATGGTTTGAAACCTGAAAATCTTAACTTGGACATAAAATCTTTAACTGAAAGGCCGTTGACGTGAGTGACATTTTAAGAGTAGTTAAACGTACTTGTATTCACTACGAAAACAAAGCGGCAAAATAGTGCATGGCAAGAATTCCAGAGCCACTCTTGATGCTAGAAACATTAATAAACATCTTGTATAAAAACGAATTATTTACTTGAGTCATCAGTTTTCAACTCAAATTTTCGATTCCTGTTTCAATTGATAAGTTACTAATACTATATACAGGTGTCCGGAAAGTGGCCCACCACCTGGAAAATTGTGTGGTCTACCAGAGTACCAAAAAATGTTTAAAAAGAATCCACATTCTGTTTTCGCATTACAACTAAAATAAAATTAGGAAAATGCCAACGTTACTGAAGTATTCCCACAATAATTTAAATTTTTACTATTCAAAGCCATAGTAACGTTGCTGTTGTATTGTTGGTGAACGTGTAATGTAACTATGGTTTAAGGTGACTGTTCGACAATATTGATTCAAAAACCTTGTTAACAGTTTTCAGCCGTTTTCCACAAGATTTTTCCGATTTTTTTTTGCACCATGCTTTTTCGCAAAATGTCGTTTAGGTAACAAATTCTTTTTAATGTGAAATTACTGCACTTTTACTCTTCAATCCATATTATCTAGAAACATTGGAGACATGGATTTTTTCAACATTTTTCCAGTGATCTATATGGCATTGTACGATGACACAGTATCACCGTGATGCGCGACGTTCCGGACAACCTGTATTTATAATGCACACTGTTTGTTCAATTTTATTTTAAGCATTTTTGATGTTTTTACGAACGAATTTAAATTACTTTCACATACAGAGACCAACATTTTGGAACAACTCTTCAGAATATTGTGTAGAGGACTTGGCGCAATCCTAAAAACCATTCAAATAATTCTTCACCTTGTAGATTACAAGAAAATCATGTTTTTAAACGTAAATTTGGCAACGTTGAACATGTCTGAATATCTTACAATTGCCTACATATTTAATTTTACTGATAAAAAAGTTTTTACTAAATAGAATATTATTACGAGACGTTCATAAATTGCTTCAAGTGAAATGGTAATATGTTTGGGATGAATCATTACCTAAATTTTACCAATTAATACCGGTTAATAATATGTAGTAATAACGGATGCATTCGTTTCTTGAATACATTAATATGAAAATCATAGTGCGCCATTTTTGAGACACTCAGTATGTGAGCACCAACTTTATTTTGGGATTAAAGTATTTAAAAAATTTTGTGTTACGTTGTACGTTAAAATTTTAGTAGTACCTAGGATTCTCGAATTTTCAAGGTTCAACCGCGAAACATCGGTTATTGAACCCGTTTGAAATCGCTCGCTTCTTAGTTCAATTTTTACAACATTAAGTTACATGGGACTGATGATGAAAGTTGAATCTTCTAAGAAATAAATTGTTGTTAGTCGTTGTAGCTTGTACAGTTTTTCAGTTTTTTTGAGTTCTTGTTTATGTTCATCAATAAACAATAAACTTGAAAGTAAAATTGAACTACGAAAAACGTGTTTGATGGCAATTCCAATGGTTTTTCAGCAACCGCCACCGGCCCGTTCGAGTATCCACGCGCCGCCTCTAACGGGTTCACCGTTAAATAATCGGGGCGCGAGTCTTTCCGTACCTCAGCCGCCTCAAAGAAGCTCTTTGGGACGACCGCCGTCAGGTTTTCCGCCAGGCGTAAAGGATTTGTCGCCTTCCGTTACAATAACACCCGCACCTCCCCAACCGTCTAAGGTTTGTGTTTGTGAACTTTCTTTTGCATCGATAATGTAAATTGATTGAGGACTATCAGGTGATCAAGGAAATGTGTGATCACAGCGAACGTTCAAGTCGCGAAGCTATTTCTACTCTTAATTGATACCTCAGTAATCTACGAGCGTGTTTGACGTAATATCATTTTAGTTTTTAAGTAAATTACTGCTGTGTGAGTTATGAACAGACATGACTTCACGATTTCAGTGCTTGTTGTGATCACTTTTCTCGGCCACACAGTAATTTTATTATAAAAAATCTGAGAAAAGTTCAGCATCTGGCAAGGGGAGAAATAAATCAAAAAGTTGCGTTTTGTAACTAATTTTTTTTTATTTAATGCTGTCAGACTGCTAGTGGATTAGATAATAAAGGATTGGGCATTAGTACGAGCGCTCAAGTTACGCCAATAGGTGACCAACAGGTAATTTGTGCAGTGTAGTTTGAGTCATGCAAACAATTTTTCGATAGCGGAAGCATGATGCAGTTGAGGTTTAAGGTCTTAGAATAAAATTCCCACAAAAGTTCTAAGCTCCATACTAAAGTCTTTCTGTGATTAGGATCGATCGAGAGATGACGGACAAACACCCGCCCAAAGACAAGCAGCGGCGAAGTTGGCGCTACGCAAGCAGCTGGAAAAAACACTTTTACAGGTAAGACAATTTTCGTCATATACTGGTGTAAATACCAAGTTTTTAAGAAAGAATATGATATCGTAGTTTGCGTTGTAAACAACTGAAAATTTGCCGCCGTTTGGTGAACGTGGACTCGACTATACAGGCTCCGGCAACACTTGTGTCCACCTCCAAAATCGTTATCAATTTTAAACATAAATACGCTCATAGTTGACAAAGCTCTAGAAGCTGACGCAAAAACATGTTTTTTATCACGGTTTGTCTGGCGTCGCGACGCCTAAGAAGTATAATTTTTAGCGATTTTTGAGTTTTTGCGAAAATATTTGCGAATTCAAATTTTTTTCAACATAACTGTGATACAAATGTTTGTGTTTTTATTTTAAATCTAATGCAAATTGTGTTTAGGATTTGCGAAAAAAAACGCTATTTTATCAAGTTAGTTTTCAAAATTATGACGGCGCAGTGCCAAACTACGTTTACACCAAATTTTCATAAGTCACTTCATTCCTGGTCACCAGAAATCGTTAATTAACATCGACAAAGCGACAATTTGATTATTTAAGACTTTAAGACTAAGATACATGTCAATTTTGATTAATAGATGGCTCGACAAGCAACTGTCAAATTAAAAAAATGTATATTGTTGATTCTCCTACAATTTGGCGTCAAAAGTGACAGTTCTTGTTGACATTTCGCAGGAATTGCACGAGTTTAAAAATCACTGTTGTGGAATTGTTTTTGCTGAACGACCAATCACTGAGTCTTATCTTAAATTTAGTGTCTATAGGAAAAATAAGGTTTAATTATTTCTTGAAATATGGACATTGAACTGCGGTAACCTCATTTAAAATGTAGGTAGAGTAAAGTAATGTTTCGAAGTTTTTTTCGGGTTTTCTTGAACCGTTTAAGAGCTGGAAGGCTTTGAATGTGACCAATCAGGGAACAATTTGCATAAGGTTACAAAAATTTGAATCAGAGTTACTGAAGGAAATTTTTTGTTTGATGTCAAACTGACAGTTCTTATTTTTTATCAATGGTGTACTTGTTTCATTTTTGTGGACATCACAAATCAAGTTCGTCAACGAAAATGTGTTGGGTACAATAAAGGAAACATTGTTGCGTCGTTTACAATTATGTGCTCAACAAGATGGTGGCCATTTTGAACATCTATTGTAGTGTTGGTTTGTTGTCTGTTTTTTGAATGAAATTGCGTTTTTGTTTTCCCTTTTATTGACGCCACTGATTTAAAACTTCAAATGTGACGGGAAAGTGACAAATTATTCGTTTGGTCCGATAGCTACTTGGTTTTCTGTAAAATTGAAAAATTATTAAGCCATTCTATTGGTCAACTTTAAAGCCTTGTAGCTTTTTAACTAAAACGAAGAAAATAAAATTAATTGCGGATTCCGAGACAGTTTGCATTCCTTAATTACCCATTAGTCTATGGCCGTAACGTTACCTAACACCCTGTATCTTATTTGAGTGACGCACTTTTGGCTAATTTTTAGATCTAAAGTGTTACTCTTTAATTTTATAAGATAATTTTTTAATAACACATTTTTTGCAAATTTTGAGTGCCTAAATGAACGTAACAGATTAATTTTATGTTCTGTTATTTAATTATTTATTTTTCATGCAACACAAACGGCAAAATTTGCCAATCAAAAATTCCGTCATTTCAATGGTGACGACTTTGGGTTTTGGAGTGTCATTTTGTTAAAGTAATTTCAGTATTACTCATCTTGTATTCTTCGCTTTTGTGCAAAAATAGTCTTCTGGACTTCAACAAGTGGCTCGGTCGATCCTTATCTTCTTTCAACTTTAAAAGTAAAAGATTTTTGCACCTTGATGAGTTGCTACTCATCAAACTACTGCTAGAAATGTGTCGTACGCCCATAGATAGATTCAACGGTTCGTAAAATTTTGCATTAAAAAGGATATACAGTGTCCCAAAATTCGCAAAGGACCTGAATGTGATTCTGAGAAACTAAAAGTTAACTAATCACAAGTATTATATTAGTTAATATTTAAATAATTAATGTTTAATTAATATTTAATTAATTAATATTGATAATTAATTTGCAATAGTTTCGTGCAAGAAGAAATATTTGTGATTGGTGAATTTTAAACTGTGGCGGTTGTGATTGGTGTACTTTAAACTGCTCTAATTTAAAATCTAATGACTTTAGAATTTTTTTTTCGCAGATTTACTCTCAGGATGCAAGACAAACTTTGTGCTTAACGGGTCCTTTGCGAGCTGTGGTAATAAAAATGCAGTAAATCTGGCTAGTTAGAAGTTTAACCAAAAATCCTACGTTTAAAGGTTAAATAAAAGAAAATTTGTAGAATTGACATTAGTCAACAAATTTTGTAAAGAAAATTAACTGGAGAAGTGAAATGTTATTCCCAAAGGAAAACCCAGTTATCTCTGATGAATGTTCCAATTTCTTTGAATTAAGACAACAAAATGAAATTCAAGTTGTAAATTTCGGTTAACATTAACATAGTTTATCATTCGGCTTTCTCCTATTATCACGTATTACCGCGAAATTGTCGCAAAACCAAAAAAGTTTACTACGCCTTTCCAAAGAAAAAGTGCTGAGTGTTTTGCAGTTAAAACGAAAGTACTGCAAGAGACGATGTTATAAACAGTTTAAAGAATGCTGCTATAGAAGGATTTGTGAAAATGCATTGTTTTAATAAGTATTTTCTAAAAACTGTTCATTTTTGTTTTATTTATATCTGTTGTTCTAGGTATAAGGGTTCAATTTCGCGGCTAAGGCGAAATACGGTTCAAAAAATTTCAGATTTAGTTACCCTTTGAAAACAAAAACAATGAAAATTACAATTCACTACACCGAAAGGTGACCGATTTTTTCGATCTCATGGATTTTCTCTTAATTTTCATAATGTAAATGAGGCTTTGACCAGTGAAGTTCTTTTTAATTTTTGTCCAACCAATTTTATCTTAGCTATACATTTGCTAATCACCAGCAATTCCTCTTACCGACCAGTTCTCTTCTAATTTTGGAGTGGGTCTTGTTTTTTTGACTACGGTCAAATGTCTAGGCATTTTTAATTAACTACTGTCATTAAAAGATTACGCCTATGATTTAAAGTGAAAATCACGGTAGACAATTTTGCCGCACACATTTTGTTGTCGTCAATAGTACTACATATCATTATGTATCTACCACTTACAAACAGCGTGTTTTTGAAATACACTACTAAACAAAACACAGTAATTGGTGAAGACAAGTAGAATCAATTGAAAAAATGCCCTATGTTAAAGTCTTTCCACTGGATTAAAGATTATAATTTTGATTGGTTAGCAGCAATCCAAGGTTTGTTGTTTTAGGTGGATATGTTCATAAGTGGTTAAACTTTTTTTTTCAATACATCAATAAATTTAAAAAATAGACCGAAGACAGTGTTTAATTTTTGGTAGTGTATTTAAAAAAAACAGGCTTTTTGTCCAAAATACATAAAATATATCATTGGTAGGAAACTTTATTTAAATGCTTCTAATAACCCAACGCTCTTTAAGTTACATTATATTACCTGTCAAACATCTACTTCCAACCAAACCCTAGGTTTTCATTGATTATGTTTTTCAATTGTTTTTAATCACTATTGTATTAATATTTGAACAACAATATGGAAATTATTTTCGAGGCCTTAACAATGTTCATTAAAATCTTAGTACTCAACTTTCATTACAGGACTATAATCAAATGCATAATAGTCCTTTAATGAACGTTAGAATACTGTAATAAGAAACGTTGTTATGGTATGTTATTAACATTGCTAAGTAAATGACTAAGCACCATATTAAGTTTTTTACTTACTTAACGGGTTTGGAGTCAAGTTTGTGATTTTCTTCCACCTTGGCCTGTGTTTTGTACCACTTGTACGCGCGTTCCAGCATTTTTGCCAACTTTTTATTTCACGTTTTTATCTGATTTCTCTGTGCTTGTCTGTCAAACATCAGGTTTCGACTTAAGACAATAATATCGGGACAAGTACCTCGGTGAAAACTTAAAATTTTGTTTCACTTTTTATTTATAATTTAGTTCGGTAAATTAATTTAATTTACGATCTGATCAATATCAATAATTGAGTGTCAAATTTACCAAAAAAATATTCAAATAAAACAATATGTATAGGGTACTAACAACCATTAACTGAAATTACATATTTAGATATTACTCATATGAATACAGTAACATTTAGATATGAATATAGCAAAAGCATTCTATAAAGTTTGAATTTCTATTTAACAAAAAAAAAATTGAAATTTTGTTAAAAGATATCATTTTTGATACATTATTAACGAATGTAAAATTTAAAACAATATAATAATAATGACAGGAAAATATTTTCCAGATATTTTTTTCTTGAAGTATGAAAATTCTTTCAATTCTATTCAATTTTAAAGCCTTACAATAAAAATACAAGGTGTTTATAAATGTTTCTTACTTTGCTCCATATTTGAGGTTAACTGCAAATGTCAGTTGAAAAATCGAAACCTACATTTTTATTGAGTGGCAAATTTCTTTGACATTTCATAGCCACCCTTGATGCTAAACATTTATAAACACCTTGTAATTATAATGACGCCAAATTTTGGTCTTCATTTTTTTAATGAGATAAAAATCGTGCCCAAATTACATGATCGCAAGAATGCCCCTAAAACTGGGGCTTTTTTTTGACATTTGGTCAACACAAATTTACTTTTTTCATATCACCACCAAAAAGATATTCACGAATAAAATTAGTTCAGAAAATGTTAGTTGTGTACACGTTCTATCAGTAACAATTTGAACAATTTACATTGACTTTTTGGAGCTCAATAATTTACAATACTAAATATTTTCTTTTTCAAAATATTTTTCTCCATTGGTGGAACACAAAATATAATAGTCACTACATATTTGTATCATTAAATTGAAAGACGGCAGTTGATATTGCTCAAAATCCCGTGACCGCAAATGAAACCTATTGTATAACCAGTTATTATGGTGCACTTGTGGTATCTTGTCGGCTGACGCTTTATTTAATAATAATTCTCACTGTAATATCTGTTGTCAGATTCTAGTGATATAATGGTTTTGATAACACGACGATGATTCACGTCTATCACTATTTACGATGCGAGTGACATACAAAACTTTTTTTCTAGCAAAAAAAAACTTGAAAAATAGGCGAAACTAGTTACAAAAACCATTGGTCATTCATGGCAGCTAAATTGACTATTTTTAAACTTATGTTTAGTTTATAATGCATTAACAAAGAATGCTTTGAATTTTCAGATTCCTCCACCGAAACCACCGCCGCCCGAAATGCATTTCATCCCCAACCCTAGCAATACAGAATTTATATATTTGGTAGGCTTAGAACACGTTGTCGATTTTCTTACGAAAGAAACAAGAATGCCTATACCACCGATGCCGTTCGCTTGTACGCAATGTAATTCCGATTTTACACCAGTATGGAAATGGGAAACAAAAGGAAAAAGTAGAGGTAATTTTTGTTTGAGAATAATTTTAATAGAAACGTATAATAAGTAATATATTTTATAATTGGTACTTATCATTATTTCGAATTTCGAATCCGTATTTCGAATTTTTATTATATGAATGCATACTTTTAAAATTTATTCAAGAGTTCAACAGTTCTAGTGTATTAAAAAAATTGTAAAAATGTGTCATATTTGTGATTTTATGTTCATGAATGATGTGTTTTGGTTAAGTGATTGTGTTATCAATAGAGTAAAAACGGGTTTAATAGCTTAAAGCTGATAAAGTAGTCAAAATTAAACTTGCGCATACTTTTGTTGAGCTGGACGATAAGAGTGATAGAAAAAACCTGTAAACATTCTAAGTTATTCATAATATTTTATTATTATTTTCTTTTTTTTATATTTATATTTTACTTGAAAATTTTAGTTCGGCCAAGCTACCATAAAATCATAAAAATTAGACGGCAACCGCAACCGGACAGTTTGCGGTATTTTGTCATTTATGACGAGCCCCAGAGATGCTGTCCTTATCGCAGGGTGCAAACTTGAGCAAATAAACCCTTGCACATGCACTTGAGAATCTTTTTAAGCTGTCCCGTTGCGGTAGTCCGCAAATTTTTATGGCTGAACAATACCGAGCGTTTAATAGTTGATTTATTTCACTATTACTCTATTGGTTTAATAAAAAACAGTTCAATCTTATTTTTATCATATAATGCAAACGACTAATGTCAGTAATAAACGACAAAGGAAGTGTCAATTAATTCTCACCAACAGTTATATGTCAAATTTGTCTGTATAAAGTTAAAGCAATGATAGAAGATGAGAATGCCACAGATTATCTGCAGGAAAATCTAATGCAGAGATGAACTCCGACCACTAACATAAAAAATGTCCAGTGATGTCTTTAATAAAGTTTCATACTTGTCAAAATGGTTTCACCTCGTTGTATAAAATCCGTACTAAACTATGAAAAACATTGAAAAAGCGACGTTTTTCTTACTGACATTGTCCCGGCTGCTACTCTATATTAAACGTATGACTTAAAATAATACTATCGATTGACATCTGTCAATTATTTAATGTTTTATATCAAGTTAAGGCACACGTTTACAAGGTATAGTGGACAATTAGCCAAAAAATTCATTTGATTTTCCTGTAGAATATCCTAATGATTTGACTCATCTGTCTATACAAGATTTTTTTATTTCATTATGTTACATATTAAGGATTCACGTTCTGTAGAAATAACTAATGCTCATGGGCCGGTTTACACGATAATTTAATTGAAATTAAGTTAATGTCGCATCTAATTTGACGATTCGTGACATTTGATTGGCGGAACAACGCCATCTGTATCATCTTTAAATAAAAAGAAATTGAATAGTTTTTATCATGTTATACGGACGACTAATGGCAGTAATGGAAGATAGGAAGTGTCAATTACTGCATCAGTTATCTGTCAAGTTTGTCTGTACAAAGTTTGAGTCGAACCAGAGCAATGACAGAAAAAGAGTATAAGACTCTTAAAGGTGATTATGTACGGGAAACTTTAATGCCGAGCTCAGATGCGATAATTAAGGCAACAAATTTTCATGGATCTCTTCATTAAAGTGTTTTTTCAAAACTATGACAAACATTTAAAAGTGACATTTTCCTTACTATCATTGTTTCGTTTTTTGTAAAACCAGTAGTATGACAATGTTCAACGTATGCGTATGATACAATACACTAGAACTTACGTGTATCTACACAGCTTAAAAATAAAAATTATCAAATTTAGTTGCTTTTAGCGATTCTTCATTTTGATGTGTTGTCTAGCAGCTATGAAATTTTGTCTGAAGTCTTGTCTAAGACTTTATGATATGTTTATTATGACAGTTTGCAGACAACCTCAAATTTTAATTGTGGTCAACACTAATACAACGAGATATCGAAATGAAACTTTATTTTAAGTATTGTCGATTATTCTCGATTTTACTTACAGTATACCGTATACTGCCTTACATAAATACTGTATAAATGGCAATTTGAATTCTTATTTTCTTGTAATACGGGCTTTCAGTGACAGGTTTGGTGTGTCAAAATTTATTCAAATCAGGAATTTATTGAAAACTCAAGGCGATAAAGGTTACTTCTAATTAGTAGTAGTTGTTTATCAAATATGTCGTAGTAATATGAAGTTTTACTTGGCGGATTCAAACGAGAAAAGTAGCTATAAAAGTAATAGTTATTTATGGTTTAAGTGGGTTATTTTAGATATTACTTCGAAAAATTTAGTTAACCTACGAGGCTTGCCCAATAGGTTTAATACCTCGAGTATGGGTTTGATGTTTACAAAGCACATAGACGGATATTTGCTCTATAGCCCTCACTGCTAAAGGTAACGATTATTTTGCGTTATAACTAACGCTATCAAAGGCAAAGAAAGTCAACCAAGTTACTGGTCAATTTTCTCGTTTAAAACTGTAAAGAATAATGTACAACGTCATATAACATATTGGATAGATTATTTTTGTTGTGGGCTAAGCACGATGTGTTTTCATTGCAAGCAAACTAATCTGAAAATAAAAACATGTTTCCTATCGAACAGCACCGCAAGTCAGCTGAACAACGACCAATACAATTTTCTGTTGTGATCTAAATATGTATTAAATCATAAATAGAGGTCTGTTCGACCAATTTTAATTATCAACTGTCAGCAAAGCCATTTTTACATCAGGCAATATCTAAATATTTTGACATAACGTGAAAGTTAAGTTGTACGGGATTTATGTGAGCTTAACTGTACGTACTAAAATATCTTGACATATTGCCACGTCTATACTATAGTTTGCTAATAATTCAAGTTGAACTGTTTTTGTCAATATTAATGAATACTAAACACCGAGCTACTCATTATATTCATGAGGCAACAAAATAATGGTAATGATGTCTGAACTGTTTCTGATTGTTATAAGTAGGTTGCCAAATTAGAAATTTTGTATTGAAGTGATTCATACTGTTATTGTTATTTTTTTATAAATTATTAATGTATTATAAAAACTCTAACATACCAAATTAATTATTCTTGCTAAAGATTTGCAAGTCATTCTTTACTAAAAAATACTGCTTTTAGGATTTAAAGTCATCTGCGAACAATGCGTTACAAACAACGTCAAAAAAGCGCTCAAAGCGGAACACACGAACAGGTTGAAAACGGCGTTCGTCAAAGCTCTACAACAAGAACAGGAAATAGAGCAAAGGTTGGCCCAGGTAAGATTCAATTTCCATACATAAAAAAAGGACGAAAATCATTACATATTTTTTTCAGAATGGTGTTTTTACGTCAAGTAGTCCTGCACCATCACCGGTGACACCGGAAGCCATGCCTAAATCAGCCACTCCTACACCAACACCTCGCCATGCTGCCACCCCTCCGGCCCCTCCTGCTGCTCAACAAACGCCACCTCCTTCGCGTAGCTCACACTCGTCTTCGGATAAATATTCTCAAAATGCAGCAGCAATGCAAGCGCTGCATCAGCAACTACTTAGAAGTGAGTATGTTGGATTAATGGCATGTGTAAATGTTTGGTTTTTGTGTAGAGTAAATCTTAAGACCTGATTTACAGAAGCTAAATTAATTTTGATTCAGTATTTAACATAATGTTAAAGTGAAATGCGACAGTTTATTCGCGAATCGTATCAGCAATTGTTAAATTAGTTGCTAGATTAACTTACCTGGCTCTATGAGTTGGTTCTTTCATAAATTTTTGATCAAATGTGTCGTAGCACTATTCCTTACTTGGAGAAGTCAGATTGCATACAAAATAGGGTCAATAAGTCAACAATAAGTGAAAATTTAGTCTTTTTAGCTTTTTTTTTGTAAAAGTTATTGGGCCGGTTTATAGAAACTAAATTAATATTTAATTTCGATTAAATACGTAACATCATTTTAAAGTGACATGTGATCGTTTTTCCGCAATCGTCAAATTAGTTGCGAAATTAACGTAGTTCCAAATAAATCGTTGTGTAAATCGGCTTATAAGTTATAAGTTGACGATCAGAAAAAAAATTAAACATCTGACTGAAAACATAGCAGTTTGGTTATGCCATAAAAAGAGTAACAAACATCTGTCACATTTAACATTAGTTGAGCGTAGTTATGCAGAAACCATCCAAAATTGCAAAAAAATGAACTAATACGATTTTTGATATATTAATACACCTTTCTTTATTATCAAAGATCCTCTTAAGGCCACAATTTGAACCTCTAAAACCGTTATTAATTTTAGCTGAAAATATCCAACCCACATGCTCCCTATTTGCTGTTTACGGTCTAAACGATCAAATGAGCAATCTGTGGCTATTTATGCTTTTGAAATAAATTCAAAAAAACGTACCATTTGATTATTTTTTAATCTAAACGGTCTTAACGGAAGTACTTCTGTTGGAGAAGATGTTGACAGTTACAACGTCCAAACTTCAGATTTTGAAATTGTGGTAATACGATTTCTTTGTTGTGGATATTATTGGTAATTATTATATTAATTAATAAATTCCAAATACGTTAAAAACGTTTTTATTTATTTTGCAAAAACTCTAGCCCCCAAAATGTCAAGAAATTCATGTAAAGTGTTGAAAATATCCTCGAAAATAACATGCCGGTACAAATGTATTTGACACTTAATATTTCATTGAAATAGTAAATCATTTGTACGAAATTATAAGAATATTCAAATTTTCTGATATAAGTGGTATAAGTCTTAGACCACATTTTTTCAAAAATTAGGCTGTCTAAAACAGACTTGCAAAGTAAGCATAATGACAATTTTTGTAGGCTTAATTGATTAATAAATCAAAAGAAAAAAAATTACATTGATGGCATGCTTACACTTGTAGACTACTTATAGAATGGTTTGCTTATTTTCTTTTTTGTACTTTTAAATGCATCTGCAATCTTCAAAACACCTTAACATTGTTGGCATAGATTACCCTTGTAGGTTAATAATTATATGTAGTTGTAGTTATCATAACGTCCTATTAGTAGTTCAACAGTTTAATTTTTGGCCTGGATTACAATGTCGGTCAAAAGCTGTACCACTTTATTTTGGTCGTCAATGTATACAAGCTGTCCGGAAAGTCGTGCACCACCATAGAGTATCATGAGACAATGCCATAGATCACCGGAAAAATGTTAAAAAAAATCATGTCTTCAATTTTTCGAGATATGGTGGATTAAAGAGGCAAAGTTTGGTGCGAAAATGAACGATTTCTGTGCAATAATTTTACCTATTTTACCTATTTTGTTACCTAAAGGACATTTTGCGCAAAGGCATGGTGCAAAGGAAATCGGAAAAATCTTGCAAGAAATGCCTGAAAACTGTTAACAAGGTTTTTGAATCAACAATCTCGATCACGTGAAGCCATAGTTACATTACTCGTTCATGAGCCGACCTGACTAACGCCAATAATACAACAGCAACGTTACTACGGCTTTGAATACTAGAAATTTAAATTATTGGAGGAAATGTTGGCATTTTCCTAATTTTCTTTTGGTCTTCCTGCGAAAAGAGAGAGTCTGGAATTTTTTTTAACATTTTTTTGGTATTTTGGAGGACCATCCAATTACCCCCTTTCAAGGTGGTGCGCAACTTTCCGGACACGCCTGTATGTAATTCCGGATGTTATTTTGTATTTCATACATACAATTTTTGACTTTTTGTAAGCAAAGAACATTATAAGATTTAAAAATATTTTTTTTTATCATAATGAACTTTCTGAATTTAAGACATCGCAAAATTCTTCCTCGAAAATTTCATATTGACAAGCACTGTTTTAATAGATTATTTTGAAAAATCAGATAATTAGGACTTCGCTATACAAAAATGAGATTATTTAGTAAACAAAAACAAAACAAGTACTTAGAATTTGTTAAAAATCATGTTTAATATAAGTTCATAAGCGCAATTTTTTAAAAACCTAATAATTTTAGTTTACGCTTGATTCCGACCTGCTCGTATAATCGAGGTCGTACTGTATAGCATACGTGGGTTATGAGATGATATCACCTACTCATGGGTTAACTCGACCTCTTTGTAGGTAATATCTAAAGTAACCCACTTATGAATAACTGAAGACTTGACATATAAACCGGGCTAAGCGCCAAATCTTGTATTTGGAGATAATTAAATATTTTTGTTTATATCCATCATTGTCATCTAAACCGGTCTGCAAAAATTATGTAATGAGACTTTGCTAATGAACTTGTAATTTGATATTGAGATCTCTTAACTTCATTTTGCACAAATGTAAAAAAAAATATGTAAGTTGTGATTTCAAAAATGTGCTAAGGGCCAAATGTAAATTATAAATTCGGGGATATGAACATTCACATGAACATTTAAAAATTGTTCTAAGCGCAAAGATTAATCACAAATATGGGACAATCAAAGGTATTCAATAAAATAAAAACGCAAAACATATACGTAGTTGAGTAATTTATTGAAACATCAAAAATCAGTAGGTAAAATCAAAATGTTTACATTCTGTGTATTAAATTTTCATAAAATTGTCTATTTTTTTGTCTTAAAAATGGTAACATTTTTTGAAGTTTTTTTCTTTTCAACTGTGGCTTGTCACAATTTAATTTTGGCATTCCATTTCACATAAAGCTTGCTTATTTACATTTTTTTTAAATACCAACAGTTTTGCATTTTGCTTCTGTTACAACAAGAGTTTCACTAATTTTGATTAAACCAGAATTATCTTGGGAAATCGAAAGTCATTTTATTTTGGAAATCTTCAGCTTGCTGGTGTTTAAGGTGCTTTCAGCAAGGTGAACCTCAAAATTATAACAATAGAGTTGCCTTAAATAGTCCATCTGTTCAGAATCAACGCAAATCCTGCATGTGTTGCTTAGGGGAAGTTGCGACATTGCTTCGTCGTTTTTAATGCATTTGCATTTGCATCTCTATGATGATTTTAGAGTTTAATTTTCGCTGTTTTTGCTGTACATATATTCAGCAAGTCGCACGTTTTACAAGTATCAGTTCTTGGCGGATGAAAACTTAAGTTAGAAAATTTTTCATTAAACATTCTGTAGTACAATCGATAGGGTATTTTTCTGTAAACTCTAAATAAATCAGTCAATAATATTTTTATTTGAATGCCGCGGTCTACTAAATTTATAACTACAGTAATAATTGCATCTAAAATTACTAATGGCGCTTAGCTCGGTTTTTAATAAACACTGCTTTGAACTAAACACAAACATATTTTTTTCATACACGAAAGGCCTTTTTGTATTAATATTAATATAACATTGGCTATATCGATTACTATTGTTTTATGAAGTAATCTATATAATTTTTCAATTTTTTGGCGCTTAGCTCGGTTTTTATGTCAAGTCTTCAACTATTTATTAACTCGATTACCGAAGTGCTCATATTTGTTTGTGTTTTAGGTTTGACGGCCGGAGCCCCACCGGCGCACATGCTACCATTTTCGCCATTGTTTTATCCGTATCAAGTGGCAATGGCACAAGCAGCCGCAGGTGGCAAAGGTAACTCGGCCAACATGGCCGACTTACAAAGGGCAGCAGAATTGCAGCGACAGTACCTTCTAGACATGATCCCTCCAGGACCGGGCCAACGCCACAATTGGAAAACATGATGTGTCAGTGATAAGGCTTAGACAATAATAAGTGATTAGACTAGTAAATAGCGACCAAGGCCGACGCAAGACTGTTTCATCCACGTGTAAGTGGATTTAAATGTCATAAATATGATGTGCCCTTTATTCCAGAAGTAAAAATCTGTTTTTGGGCAAGTTTTGTTATTTTTACAGTTTGAGTGGAAATTTAGTCAATTATTGCAAGACTGATTCTAGTACCTATTGTATTATTAATACTGGATGTGTATTCATTTACTGAAGAAAGTGAAAATAACCCACTAAACGAACGGAGATCTCAGGATTGACATACTTAACACTAATTTAAAATAATTTCCCTATGTAATAAGAATAAGTGATATCGTTTTGTTCCAAATTACGTACGAATCTTTTACTTCTGGAATTTTTATTTATTACGAGATGTTCTCGAGATAGTGCAGGACATGTAAATAAGCTTTGGCAATTTTAGATGTAGAAATAACGATTGACATGCTAAAGCAAACTTTTGGGTTAAAGATATGTAAGGTTGTTTGTAATTGTGTGATTGATTATTTTAGTGGTAAGTTTTATGCATTCAACATTTACAACAGGTGCACCATTACTTCTTTTTTCTTGAGGCATTTATTTTGGAGTAAATGTTGCAATGCCAAAACCGTGGCGTACATTATAACAAATAAGTTTTGTAAATAGGTGTTTTTACAATTGTATAATAGTTAATCGATAGGAAGAATATTGACGCATATTATGCTCATTAATCTTGATGTTGACATTTATTATAAGGTGTTTTATATTGTAACAAGCAAAATGTTTTCTAAAATGATTAGTTAGCGAAACGTTAACTATACAGTTAAGCTGTTTTTCGTGGACACCTATGTATAACCATGTACCTTCTGTAAAAATTATTTATTTCCGATGTAACTATAACAAAAATGGTATTTTCGAGGCACCTTAAATTCTGCTAATGCAGCTATTTCGTTTCACGACAGGAAAATAATGAAGGGGTGAAGAATAAGTTTTATTCATTTTCACTATACTGTGTTCATTTTAATACTGTATTTTTTCCATTAGAATCGTGTATATTGTAGGTATTTGAGGGTGCTAACAGAAATTCTGTATTTCTGAAAAAATCTAATTCAATTTTGTTGTGTTTAAAGCATGAGTGTTCGGATTAACACAATTTGTTTTCGCACATTGTGTCACAAAGCTCAATTAATATGAAAAACCTTATTTTCTAATAATTTAAAGTTAAACAGTAAGACTTAGAGCACAATTAAACCAGTAAGCTATTAAAAATACTTGTGTAATTACATTTCAAATATCAGCAGTGTGAAAAATCGTCTACATAATAAAATCAACTTTTCAGTCTTACTTGTATTACTAGTGTTATTATTGTAGGTAGTGCTTGCAATTTTCCATCTAAAATATAGTCAATCTTTGTCGGTAATCGGCTGTGGATATATATTTTTTATTATTCTTTAATGTTTCTAAAACGTACAGTATATCACATAAACACACACACACATTTCTACACACTGAACAGGTTTTTAGCAAAAATTTATAAACTAGTGTTTGTAAATATTAGATATATGAACTAAATGCCTCTTCAGTACTTATGTTAATATGTTGCCTCAAAGTTTTCAACTATTACTATTTTGTAAGTTCTGTATAATTATTTCAACATGTTTTTAAATAAATTGGCTCATAAGTTAACAGATTTTCAATATAACAAAGAGTACCAATTAAAGATTTTGCACTCTAGGTACACAAATATTTATGGTCTTTTATGTATCAAGTTCGCAAAATAGAAATTTTGAATGGAGAGAGTAGCAAAGTCCGGAATATCAAATTTCACACAAATTTTCAGGTGGTGTGAGTTTTAGGCTCCAGGTTTTTGGTTGTCTAGTTTACTTTATTTCTTAAGTTTTCATGTTCGTCGAATCCCAAGTTTACGATTTGTCAGGTTCTTATATCGTCGAAAACTTTATCTTCATTTTTCTTGCAGCAGATATAGCGATTTACAATAGAGAAATTTTCAAAATCTGCAGGATTTGATGAAAGCCGGATTAGGGTAGGTGGAAATCCTGAGTGCATGAGAATCTATTGGTCCCCTTAGACTTAGAAGAAAGAAAATTTGAAAATATGAAAATTTTACCAAATGGACAGGACCTTATCAGAACTACAAATAGGCACTTAATGATTATTAACCTTAAGGAATACTCTATGCTTACAATGTAAAGATGTTTTGTAGATTGTGGATGCGTTTAAAAGTAAAAGAAAACAAGCAAACCACTATAATAGTAGATTTTGTTATACGGCAGAGAAGTGATCCTTTTTGACGAGCAATTAAATTGCAGTAGCGAGGCGAAGCGTAGCGTAACCGAGCGTATGCAAAATTGCGAGACAGCAAAGCCACTTTTCGCCCGAATAACAAATACTACTTTTTCTACAAACGTTAAAATTCAATTCCACGACCGACAATGAGTGAATGCAAATTGAATTAAAAACATGGATGGCTATGCATGTAGTTGTCATTGATTGTTGACATTTACTTACTGTGAAAAATATTGGTTTTCAAGTTTCAAGGTTAAGATCGTGCAAGTGCCATACAAAATGTAAGTCTCAAATAGTAACCGTCACAAAAAGTAGTGTTTCCATGTCAACGAGCGTTTTTCATTACTTATAACAAAATTGCCTACTTTACTGTTTAAAAACGACTAAAAAATAGTGACTTTTTGTGACGTTTGGAGAAAAATTAGTTTACAACTGGAAGAATGTATCAATGTTATTTTTTTCTTTTGTTTTACACAAGTCATTATTAAGCCTATTAAAAATTATCATTATGCCTACTTTGAAAGCCTGTTTTACACAGCTCAATTTTTTTAAAAATGTGTCCAAGACTCTTCCCACTTCATTTTGGCCGCCACTGTATGTATATTTTGTAATAATTGTCAAGGTTCTATTTAGATTTTCGAAATTCTCTTTTTGTCCTTATTATTTCGAGATTCTCTGTAAATACTTCGTTCCAATCGTTATAGCTTATTATATTTTAATTCTATTTTCATTCTCTTTTCCATTCTCCCAATTAGATTCATTTCAGTACAATTTTTAGATTATTTCTAAATATTCTGCAGATTCTTTTTCCTTCATTCTGTTTAGATACTTCACATTCTCTCGATTCTCTCTAATTTTTCAGTTTTTTTAGGCTTATTGCTTTTTCCTACGATATTCTCTAAATTATGCAGTTTTAAAAGATCAATTTCTAACGCTAGATTTTCTAGAATTTTTTTCTGAATTTGAAGGGGTGCATACATCAGAGCCGGATTAAAGTCAGTTAAGTCTGAATGCATGAAAAATTGTTGGAAATCTTTAGATTGTTTAGTCGATTTTGTTTACATTTTTTAGGCTTCCTTTGGATTGTTTATTAAGATTTTCTTTAAATTTTCAAAATTTGTTTACTTTTGATTCTTTTGAAATTTTCTTTAGATTTTTTAAACATTTTGAAATGAGTTTCTGAATTTACCTTTCTATAGTCCATACATATCTTGATTTTTATTTTTTCTAGATTCTTTTTACGTTCTCATAGAATTCTTTTCAGCTTTTGTTTTGACTGTATATTCTTTTTTAATTTTTCTTACATTGTCTTTAGTTAATAGTTTTAGATTCTTATTCTTAGATCTATCAAATTTTTAAATTTTATGCGTAAATTCTTATTGAATTTTTTAGTTAACTAAATTTCTTTAAATTCTTTTTTATATTTTATTACATTTTCAGAGGATTGTATTTAAATTATTTTAAATTCGGCAGCTTTGAGTTGAATATAATTTTGTGATTATGTGATTATTCGTTTTCACATTTATAAGTTCTTCAAGAATTTCGGATTTTCTTTAGTTTTTAGATTTTACAGGTATAGTTCCACCAAGTTGGTCTGAGCCACCATAAAATCATAAAAATTTGAGTGCTACCGCAACTGGACAGCTTGTGGTATTTTGATATTTATGACGAAACATCTGCCCTGGCCTGGAATGGTGTTCTTATCGCAGGGTGCAAATTTGGGTAAATAAACCCTCATTATATGCACTTGAAAATTTATTCAAGCTGTTCCGTTGCGGTTGTCCGCAAATTTTTATGATTTTATGGTAGCTCAAACGAACTTGGTGGAACTATACATACATATACTACCGAATGATCAAGTATATCGCTGCATTTTAAATTTGCCGCCTACAAATAATCCGGTTTAGGAGAAATGGAGTATAGTTTCTCACTTTTGCACGTTCTTCCGATTTCAGATTGAAACGTATTTGGGTTTTGTTAATCTCAAGTTCCATAACCTCGATTTCTCCGGTAGTCCACTAAAATAAGTACAGTAATGCATGCCGAATCCCCGCATTTCCCACCTCATATAATCGTAACCAATCGTAACACTTCATTGTGTAAAGCGGACGCCATAATCCGGCCGTATCGATTTCTATAATCCGAACGTTACCGGAAAGTATTAAAGCAGTTGTTCGTGGAGCTAATCTCGCCTTATTTGTTATGCAGTTGTCAGTGTTAAACATGGCTAGCAAGAGAAAACACGTAACATTAACGTTGGTTCAGAAAAGTGATATTCTAAATTTATTAGACACGGGCACTCCTTACAGTTTAATTACTACGAAGTTTAACATTGGAAAGTCGACTATTTACGATATTAAAAAGAAACGAGAACAAATCTTGAGTTATGTTTCGCGCACAGAGAATGGTGCCGGTGCTCGAAAAACAATGCGCTTATCGGAGTTTCCTGATGTGGACGAAGCAGTGTATTCGTGGTTCTTAGAGCAGCGGCAACGACAAGCTACAATGTCTGAAGCGCTTATAATGGAGAAAGCAAGACATTTTTATCGCCAGTTTCACCCTAATGAAGAAAGTGGCTTTGAAGCCAGCAGAGGATGGTTCCAAGGATTCAAACAGCGACATGGGATTCGTTCTTTAACTAACACCGAAGAGGAAAATTGCAATCAAGAAGCCGTGACAATGCCAGAGGAGACAGAACAGACAATTGAATCTATAGGTCTCACCAAAGACCAAATTTATAACATCAACGAATCTGGACTAGATTGGCGATGTTTACCTGATAAGACGCTTCCAGGGCGCAAAAGTAGCATGGACAGAATTACCTTTATGTTGTGCAACAATGCAAGTGGCAACCATAAGATGAGGCTGCTTGTGATCGGAAACTCTAGTAATCCAAGTGTCTTCAGCAACAGAAATTTACCTGTGTATTACCGTGTAGAAAGGAGTGCCTCGGTGACTAAAGAAATTTTCAGCGATTGGTTTCATCACGAATTTGTTCCAAGTGTCAGGCAAGAACTCAGAAGGAAATGTTTGGAAGAAAAGGCTATTCTTCTAGTGGATAACGCAAGGGTCCAGAATGTTCATGAACAAATTTCGAGTGATGACAATCGGATCAGCGTCGTGTTTTTGCCTTCAAATATGGGCAAACCCATGGATCAAAACGTTATTGAAAACATTAAAGTTAGCTACAGAAGAAAGCTACTTTCTGAAGTCATGTCGAAAGAAAACGACATCGCCAAATGCTTGAAGGATTTTACACTACATGACGCTGTGTTTGCATTAGCAGAAGCTTGGCTTGATCTGCCTGTAGACTTAATACAAAAATCATGGGGCAAGTTGATTAAAATCGAAGACACGAATGAATGGCATGAAGAAGAAGACAAGAGTCCCTTAGAGCACATTTTGATGGAACAACAAGAGCTAGAGGAGATAGTCAATCATGTAAGTCGTGGCATTGAACCAGTGAATGCAGAAGCAGTTGAACGATGGGCCAGAGGAGGTGAAGAACGGAGTTTGGAGGGCCAGATTTTAACAGATAACGAAATCAAAGACGAACCGAAGGATTCAGACGATGAGATGCAATCCCTTCAAACTGTATCCAATGAAGAAGCAATTAATTCATTGAATGTGGCTATTTTGTGGGCAGGAGAAAATGGACTACCTTTAGAAGACATACTTCATTTAAGAAGGATCAGGCAAAGGGCAGTGAAATCTAATAGATAAGGAAAGCCTCTTAGAGCAATACTAGTATTTAAGTTGTTGTTCTGTAATACAAAATTTTTGTTTAAATAAAATTTTATTTCCGCAGACAACTCCATGTTACGTCCCCTTTATTTCCATCAAGTCTGTGTCGTTTCTTTGAATAACTTTTGACTTACAGTAAGACATCTGCTATTGTGAACAACAAGAGATGAGTTTTTATAATTCTAATTCTCCCAAGGAGACGAGTTAAACATAGTTCTAAGATGCATAATGAGGGTGCTCTGAGCACCGCAAAATTTTACTTTACACTTCTTACTTTTTTGCACGATAGAACAATTTTGCTTAGTTACCGCGCCTGCTGTTGGAACAGTAAGTTGAGTTTACTGGTTACCAAGATAAACAAAACGGTAAGTACAAAATTTACTTACCGTTCTAGAACGGTAAGTAAAAATTTAAAAATAGTCATTAAAAAAGATGGATTTATATTCATTCTCAGACCGAAATTTTGACTTTTCAGGAATTATTGAAGAACAATTAATGTCAATTATTTGTAACATTTTTAGTTTTATAAAAATAATCAAAATTTGTCTATAGTGCAAAAAATTTTATAAGCATCACGAACGTTAAGGCGAGTGCCAAGACTCGTCGCTGGTCAGAATTCGAGCTGAGCTGTCACATCGGGAAGGTTGTCAAGCGGTACCTCTGTTTACAACACCCCTTACTGTGCTATCGTAAAGTGGTTGTAAAATAATAAATGCTTATTTTGTCTCTGTCTGGTAGAAATACTTTTTCATGGGTAAAATAATATGAATAAAAAACTTTTATTTTAAAATTGTAAGTATAGTTCAGGGACTGAAATACCGTGTTTATGGCTTAATTGAGGTACTCACTGCACAAAGAGGCGAAACCACAAGACAAAGGAATCAACAACGGTGGTGGTTTCGTCTCTTTATGCAGTGAGTACCCCAATTAAGCCATAAACACGGTATTTCAGTCCCTGAACTATACATCAGTACGTTGTTCAAAAAATAATTAGTCAAATAATAAATAGATCAATGTATTATTTAATATTAGAATGCCAAATAGAAATTTTCTAAAAAAAACTAAACTTATCTGTTTTATGTTTAATTTTATTTGTTTCCAAATAGATACGTATTTGGTATGAAGGTATACTCAAAAGATACAAAATACATAGTATAATAATGTGTATAATATGTACATGTTAGTAAGTATTTATAAGAAAAGTGGTATTTACATAATAGGTACTTATTTACAATATTGACAATTAACTAATACATAGGTAATACAAACTCAATGACGGCGGATCGGAATAGACAATCTTTGTTTCCTAGAGTCAATTAATTCCAGCAACATGTGATCAAAATAAAACTTAATCAATTATGGTTCCATTTTTTTTTTCGAAAAAGTTGTGTCTTCATAAATATATTCATATTTCATATCACTTTCTTGTCCAAACCAAACACCCAGAATACACATTTTTTTTCGTGTTATTCTTAACTGCCCTTGGATTTGGTAATACCAATTATGATTTGAATTTACAATGTATGTTCCATTTTTTTCTAGTTACCAGAAGTCAACCTTTTTATTCTCCCAAAAAAAATTTATATTGTTCTCAAAGGAACAAGATTTAGTGGGTTTTTCAGTAAAAGTTGAACCGGCCGGCGGCAAAATGAAAGAAATTGTCATCACCTAGTAAAACTCCGGTCAGTTTCTTAGATAAACTTTAATCCAATATTGCAAACATCAGGTAAATTGCATCCGGTCAGGTCGCTCCATAGAGTCATACCATTCAAAACAATTTTGTTTCCTTCAACATTTTTTATTCATTGATGAACTTTTAAATTCTAGTGAAATAAGAAAAAAATAAACATAAATAATAAAATATGTAATAAGAAAAATAATAATAAATTACTATTCTATTAAATTTCATTTTCTAAATTTTACGTCCAACACCGTGAAGTAGTCGAGAAATTAATTCGTGTGTCATTGAAAAACTTTAGTTAAAAACATGACTATAAATTAAATGAATTTTCATACTACATAGTTGTTTCTATAATTTCATACATCAAGCATTATGAAACTTCGATGTGCTTGTACTTATTAGCACTTTTAATAACGCTCTTCTAATTGTAACCATTTTATTATCCTCTGTGCCAAACAAGCAGGTAAAAATTTTAGAAGAAATCCCTTGATTTACAACTTCCAAAGCTGGTCAAGTAACCGCAAATGAGGGTACGCTTATAAATCAACCTAGTCGTAAATTATCTGCAAAGCTCAGAGCTTCGATTGAAAAATTTTTAGTTTATCTCACTCATAACTACACCAATTTTAATGATATCGATTTAAATTTAGCGGGAAACTGATTTTGAAAGTATTCTTTACTAATTCTAAGTTTAAAAATTCACAAAAATCGGACATAAACTTCTATTCGTAAAACTACCCCTAAATTATCGAATTTTCAAGTCCTTTAACTTTTAAATTAAATGTTTTTTCCAATGTTTGATTCTTAGTTTTAGAAGAAAATATGAATACAAGCAGTTGAGAATAAGAACGAAACTGATACATGAAAAAATAAGCGAAATATTTAGACGATACTTTACATGGGATTCTCCATAAGAAAAATGTCATGGCACTCGCCTTAAGGACTATACCGATCTCAGACAATAATTGGAGTCGTCGCTGCGCTCCTCCTCCAAACAATTGTCTTCGATCGGTAAAGTGTCCTTACCGTTCTTAATACTTAATATACTATATCACACTAACCAAAATTTGGAGAATGTAAAATAGACCTGAAGAAAACGTAAACTAAGTAAGGAGAGTCAATATGCAAAAAGGAATGTACAAAGTTCAAGAAGAACAGAAAATACGCAAAATATAGACAAAAGAAAATCCAAAAAGAATGTGAAATTTCTTTCTAAGAATTGTATTTAAGGATAATTCTAAAATTGACAATTATAAAAAATGGATACAAATCCTCGGAAAACAGAATTTGAGGAAATTTTGAAGAAAATTTAAAGCATACAAGTTTTCGTACAAACAGTAAGCTGTTTGATACCTGTCAATTACGAGGGCCATTCCAAAAGTTTTAAGAATGGAAGAAACAAGAAGGGTGGGGAGTGACAATAACGAACGACTAGTGTGGTGACTATACCACAAAAATTTCACTCACCTCCTCTAACACTTTAATCTATAATAGAAGCGCGAATCAGTCATAAAAATGAAACTGACCAGAGAACAATTCCGGGCGATGATCCTGTACTACTTCAAAGTTGGCATAAAGGAAGAACAGTGCTTTAAAAAATTAAAAGGGGCATTTGGGGATGAAAGCCCTTCCTAAGCAACGGTTTACCGCTGGTATGGTGAATTTCGGCGCGGACGTGTAACATTGACGGATGAAGAAAGAAGCGGCCGACCTTCAACCGCAGTTACTCCAGAAAACGTTAATGCTGTGGAGGAACTGATAGTGAATAACCGTCGAATCACATGTTGCGAGATTCAGCACATCTTGAACATTGGATCGGCAGCGGTCTACAGCATTTTGCACCAACACCTGCGAGTAAAAAAAATTGCATTGCGTTGGGTGTCACACTAGCTGACGAAGGAGCAAAAGGACTCGCGCTTAGATTGGCGCCGCTACATGCCAGATTGTTTTGAAGATGACACTTCCAAACGTGTATCAGAGGTTGTTACAGGTGATAAAACCTGGGTATACACCTATGACCCCAAAACCGGTCGTTTCAGTGTCCTGATGACGCGCTGCAAGCATTCCAGGACGAAGTTAGCGCGGTACCCCAAGAGGCATGGGCTGGTTGCTTTAGGGATTGGTTTAAGCGCATGCACTCTTGTATAGAAGCTCAAGGGGCCTATTTCAAAAAGCTGTAATAAACAGTTTTGATCTAACTTGTTTTGTTTTTTCTATTCTCAAAATTTTTGGAATCACCCTCGTATAACAAATACATAATAATTATAAGAAGAATTGTTCCAAATTTAAAGAGAATCTAGAAATAGAAAAAGAAACTATAGAAAATCTTGCAAATACAACAATGAAAATCGAGTTAGAATTTGAGCAAAATATCAAAAGAAAATGCGATGGAAATTTAATCAAATGTAGAATATCCGAGGAAAAGACATATTGAATAAGAAAAATGTCATAAAGCCGGTTTACGGAAACTAAATGAAATCTCTAGTTCAGATTATATATTCTTGTGTAGAAAAGTGTTCATTGTGAATCAGTTGATGGTTAGTAAATGTAATACATTTTATGGTATTTTTTCATTCCTCACGCGTTTCTGTAGCATAGTAGCAAATAAGGGTAATAAAATGTAGCTTAGGAACGCCATAGCAGCATGGCACATGCATATAAACACACAAGCAGCGGACGTCAGTAATCAAGTTTTTTTTGTGCGCATAAATGAAGATGTGTAGTCATAGAACAAGTACAAGGTGTTTATAAATGTTACTAGCATCAAGGGTGGCTATGAAATGTCAAATAAATTTGCCGCTCGTTACTAATGTGGGTTTAGACTGACATTTGTCGTTAACCTCAATCAAAGTTAGTTTTGAAAACAAACTGTTCAAGTTGTGGTTTAAACCCTGAAAATCTAAAATTTTGACACAAAACCGTAACTGAAAAGTCGTAGACGTAAGTGACGTAAGTATGTAAAAGACGTAAGTTGTGAACATAGTTATATTCACTATGAAAACAAAGCGGCAAAATAGTGCATCACAGGTATTCCAAAGCCCCTCTTGATGCTAGAAACATTTATAAACACCTTGTATATATAGTCTAAAACTTGCATGGAATGTCTATTTCCCACTCGTATGAATTGAACATAATATTATACTGATTTGCAACTACTTTTTTAATCAAATGTCAACAATCTTAAATTAGTTAGTTTAATAAGTTAGCTAATTTAACTAAATTTCAATTAGATAATGTGGAAACCAGCTCATAATGATTTAAAAATTAAGAAGAATTTAAAGTGAATTGAAAATTTTAAGGAAAATGTAGGGAATCTGAAAGAATTCTAGCATCTCAAGAAAAATTAGATTCCAAGATTTTGAAAAATTCATGAATTTATTAGAATTAAAAAATAATACGAAATTTAAAAATTCTAGATAATTTAAACAGAACAGAGAATTTACGACAAATTTAAAGAAAACAATTACAATATCTAAAAACTAGAGAATTAAATTTAGTCTAACTTTACCCATTGATTTTACACAGATACTAATAAAATAAAAAAAAAACAGATAATGCAGACAAAATCTAAAAAGAACGTACGAGTAAAGGGTACACAAGGAGAATTTAACAAATCCAAAACCTCTAAGGAAAATTTAAAGAAAATTCATAGACAATTTACAGAGTATTTAAAAATAGCAAAATAGCATCGAATAGTATGAATTTAATAAAGTTTGAAGTAAAACTAGAAAATTTGAACGGAATCATAAAAACAATATTACGGATCTACGAGATGTCATGCTTCATCCTATTTTAAGCATTAAATTTAGAATTGTAAAATTCTTTGGAGGAGACATCGTCGAATTTTGAAAAAGTGAACGATTTGACTTTTATTAATCGAAATCTGTTTACGTAAATAACAGGTGGATTTGTTTTTCGAGCTCTGCAATATTATTCAGAATTTTATATACAAAAACTAAGTATATGTTTATACCAAAGTTGAATGTATTGGTAGAAAGTGGGTTCCTAATTCTACGTTTTACCGAAGAATTAGGTAGTTTTCTTGAAGTTCTAATTTGATGAGTAAAACATGAAATAAAATTAACTAATGATGTATATTGATAAAAGTAAATAGTAAATTTAGTGAGGTGTTACAAGAATTAATGTTTATAATACGGAGATTAAAGTCACACTTGTTCTCTTACAACTATTTACAAAAATCTTATAATAAAGTAAAAGAATAGAGGGTAGTTTTACGTTGATTTAATAAGATGTGATTGGTAGAAAGTGAAGAAGTGGGAAGTGGTAGATAAATGCGTGACCATCAGCAGCAAGATTGTCGAGAAACAAGAAGACAAAACTGTCTGAGAATAACTATTCGAGTCAAAATATATCAAGGTGAAATGTTTTGGGGTTAAATATTGTCCAATCAAAGAACTGCCATCATTCACATATTATACCTGTATGTGGAGAATTTTATTTTGATATTACGTCCAGGGCCTCAATCGACTTTAGTCCGGCTCTGATGGCCGACGAACAAAACTTTAATTTTGTACAAAAAGCAAATTCTAAAGAATTTGAAAAATGTAGATAACTAACCACATTACGAGTTTAAATTTAATTTAAGCGCGTCACATGGCCGTCAACAGTTACAACGCAAATACGAAAATCCCTAACATGAAAAGTTACGAAATGAAAGTTGTCAAAATCTAACCTCGAAATTTTGCATAACCGAGATTAGAAATATTTTGACAAAATTTAGACAATGATGCAATCTGCACGTCTGCTTATTTAACAGTTTAAAAACACAGTTGTCAACATCATGTGAATGTGTTTTACGACAATTAATAATTCACCTGTGTGTCAGTTCTGTCAATATTTATCGTGGAACTGAGAAATTGCCAAAAATAGAAATAATATCCAGGAAATAGAATGATTACAACTTTTGCGCCACGAAAACCACGAAGCTTTAAAACGCAGTAAACCGCCTTCAACGAACTTTTGTGCAAATTGTGACTCGTTTTGTTTTAAAAGCTAATTAGGCGAATCGCAACCGGAATGACGTGATGTGAAGACGGAAAATTTGGCATGGAATATCCTATGCAAGATTTTGATTTTGATCAAGAAACAGATTTTTTACTAGGAAATCCCCAAAATCATGGAAATGAAATGGAGACACAAATCAAAAATAATCGTACCCCGAAAAAACGCAGGAATTTAGGAACAATATTGTGCAGGTAAGGATAAAACACTTCAGCTTTTACACAGTTTTAAAGTTGGGTAATTTATGTATTCAGTGTACACAATACACCATTAAACTAAAAATAAAACAAGACACACACTCTGCATGTTTGAATTTGGCGCGCTGCGCCATGTGCAAATTTTTGAAATGAGTCAGATGGTACTGACATTTGCGTGACAGCTACAATAATACGTCAACTTTTTATTGAATAATCTTGAAATTATGGATTTGTGTGTGATTTTGGTCAGTGAATAACGTGAAAGTGATCAAAATGGACAGTTTAGAGACTCAGAGCAATTTAACCAAAACGTCTAAAGAAGACATTCCACTTATTACCAAATCATACAAAGATCCATTATGGAGGTACTGTGTAGGACTATGTTTATGTGTAATTGTGTGTGATTATTTACAGTTGTTGGTGTTCCATGTTCCGAAAATGTTGCGGTCCAAGGGAATTGAAGCCCCGCAAGATCATGTTGGGGAGCCAAACCCCAGGGCAGTTTCCAGCAAACGCCATCAGAAATCAAAAATACAACATAATTACTTTTTTGCCATTAGTATTATATCAACAATTTAAGTTCTTTTTGAATTTGTATTTCTTAATAATGGCTACTTCACAATTTGTACCAGACATTCGAATTAGTTATCTTTACACATACTGGATCCCATTGGTAAGTTGTACATTTAATAATAACACATTTAAATAACTTTCTGTTTGTAGTGTTTTGTTCTTACGGTGACTATTTGCCGTGAGGCCATTGATGATCTGCGTCGTTATAAAAGAGATCAAGAGGTCAACAATCAGAAATGCAAAAGACTCCTAAATGACAAGAATAAACCTTATGAGATAGTGGCAGCTCATAAATTACGCGTTGGAGATCTTATTATCGTGGATAAGGACGAGCGGGTTCCAGCTGATTTGGTTTTACTAAGAACTTCTGAAAGCAGTGGCTCTGTTTTTGTTAGGACTGATCAGTTGGATGGAGAAACAGATTGGAAGCTTAGATTGGCAGTTCCTATAACACAGAAGTTGGCGACAGATCATCAACTTTTTGAGATCAGTGCACGTATTTACGCTGAAAAGCCTCAGAAAGATATTCATTCTTTCATTGGGACATTCAGTAGGGTAAGTTTTAAAATTATAAATTTGCTGCTTTCTTGCAATTCTGAAATGACTTTATTATAAAGATTTTTTTATGTGATGCGGTTTCAGAAACAGAGCAATATTAGAATGCATTGAGAGAGAACATTCAGTAACCATTCCTTTCATTTCATTTTATTTTCCTTTGTCTTTGAATTATAACACTTGTCGTTAATTTTATTTTTACACGACTCACTTTGTGGAGTGTACGGTGCTTTGGCTACTGCTGATTAGTCCTTTCTTTCAGACAATTTTTTTCATAGACTTTTTCTCAAATTGGTCGCCAACTAAACACAAACACTCCAATTATAATCACATTAACATTATTAACCTTTTAACTGCGCAATTTCTTTTTGGAAAATTGTATACTGTTTGTTAGCTCCTGCGACATTTTACGTTCCGAGCAAAGCAAGTTGACTATTACTTCCGGCATAACCGGAAGTGTCCCAAATATGTGAATATTGTCATCCAATTTGTATTATTTGGTTACTTTTGTGCCCAAAATTTCAAATTCTTATTCTTTGTGGATTATGAAAAAAAAAGTTTGAGCGGATTACTGTTTTGCGGATTTTTTCGGACCGGGCAGTGTAAAGATTAGGCAAAAGAGTCGTATTGATTACGTGTATTTCGCTTGTCTTTGATCTGTTACTAAACGTTATTATAGATTCATTTACAAAGCTTGCTTGCGACAAATAGAAGCTAATATTTCGCTTATTAAGCAAAAGCGTAGTCATTCTAATTCCGTTGGTCAAGTTTGCAGTTCACTTCTATCGATAGTTGATGAGTTTGCTGACTACTTTCTAAGTGTGTTTAAGTTTTCTGCCCATCCCTCATGCTTGCTTACTAATACTGGAACCTTGGGTTTATTATTGATTTGTCTTAGCTTCTTAACCGAATTAAAAAACAAGTCTATTAGGCACCTTATAGCCACAGTGACATCTGGATCTGATCATATCCCGTTTATTTATGATGGATTACAGCGTTCCTTTAGCTGAACTTTTACTTTACATTTTCGATTTATCATTAAAAACTTCCACATTTTTAGACTAAATATTGAAGACGACTATTTCTCCTATACTGAAATTTGTTGTACCTTCGAGTATTACTAATTATCGGCCCATACCTCTTTCAGTTATCGACATACAAACATCTTGCGTGTATTACTCAGTTCATTTTTTATCAGGTAGATGTTGTTTAAATCGACTTACATAGAGCCCTTGACCAGATGGATCATTGCGGTCTTTTAAGTAAATTAGTTAATCTTGGATTCTCGGGCGATATGCTAGCCTTGTGGCGTACTTAGGAATGCTTAATCTTAATCCTAATTAATCCAATACTTTTGCTAATTTTCATTAACGATCTCCTTTCGGTCCTTGATTGTGAGAAGCAAACGATTTTCTAATAAGCTAAGATAAGATTATTCCGAGGCTTTATTCTCGACATACTTCAACAACAGATCAATGTTTGTTCAACAGAAAGACCAAAACTCTTTACTTTTGTGCAAGAATCTGGTGTCCCTCAGGGATCTGTTTTTGGTCCTTCTTTTTTCCATGTTTATTAACAACTTTGCTCAGAACTTCTCACTTGTTCTATTCCGATGACCTAAAAATATTTCTTAAAATTTACTCTAATGACGATTGTCTTAATCTTGTGATAATTCTTGACCGGAGTTCAAACAATAATTTAAAACTAAATAATGATAAATGCTATGTTATATCCTATTTCCGAAAAGGAGCTATTATCAACTTTAACTATAATACTGAGGGTGCAGCCATCAACTTTCTTTTAGAGCTCATCTCTTCTTTATTACCTCTTCTCTCTTTAAGATTCTTGGATTCCTGCTACGAATTGGTAAACAATTACAATACAGTAACTCATTGACATTACTGGTTAAAACTCTTGTCAGAAGTCGTCTTGAATATGCAAATGCGGTTTGGTCGCCGTGCTATTTTATAGAAAAATCTGCTTTGAGTGACCTCAAAGACGCTTTGTAAGATGTTTGATCATCTATGGAAAGTATTCAATAAGGGGTTTTCCAAACGACTTACTTCTCGAACGTGTTCAACTTTGGCTAGTCGGAGGATATATTTTGCTGTTAAATTCTTACATCAAATTTATACCGGTGACATTGATAGTCCTCATCTGCTATCTAAGCTCTGTTTTTTAAATCCTTTCCTTTGGTGGTAGAAAAATAGTTTCTTTTACTGTTCAAATTTTGAAGACTAACATATGAGAATTATTTAGATATTTTTCATCTCAAAATAATCCTCTATTATGAGATGAATCCAAATCTTTCTTGACACCGATATTATTTTACCAGTTAGCTTGTAATAAAGTTTACATACCTAGCTGTTATCTAATCAAAATTAATAATAACAAGAAAGTCTCGACCTAAAGATGTTTTTCAATATTAACACGGTTGAATCAGTGTCTAAACTTCGGTGGAAGTTTGGTATCGAGTACATATACTAGCTCTTAACTTATTATTTATTATATTATAATTTATTATTATAAGCTTCACCAAAAGAAAGACTCCTATAATTTTTCAGTATGTTCTGCTTTGAATGTGTACATCTTGCTAAAGATTTGAGTGTTTATTTTGACTGTCCTTTCACTTTCATATAGATAAGACGGTTACCTCAGCTCATAAATGTATTGGGGTGTCCACGTTTGAAATCGTCTTTGTCAGTTTCCCTCTTAACTACCATTCTATTGGAAAGTTCTTTGCGTCAGAATTAATATTTTGTTGTTTTTCTGTTGCGAAAATAAATTCGAACTTGCCCCAGGTAGCAGTGTTAAGTCTAATGTGGACTAAGTTCGAATTTGCACCGATTTTACAATAAAAAATCATTCAATTTATTTCATAAACTATGATTCGAAAGTACGTAGAGATAAGCTCGGAATTTATCTAAGAACATTGTAACTACCTAATCTAACTAGGTAGTTCAAAACGTAACGTTCCTTGATTCATTCCCTTCAAATTGGGTTTATACAGGGTGACCCAGAGAAAACGGGCTTATGCAGGCAACAATTCTGAACCAAAATTTCTAAAAAAAAATTTTTTTGCTCAAAAAATAATCGAGTTAAAACAAAAAAACGGTAACCAATCCCGGAGCTGAACAGAATTTGAAAATCGGTAACTATGGACACACCATCATTCATTGGTCAAGTGAACATTAGACTCTCGTTGCCTAGGAAATTGGGATGGCCTTTTACTTCACCATCTACTATAGTAAATCCAGCGAGTAAATAGGATGATTTGAATTGTATGGCATGAAACATGGCAACTTGAAATACTCTAGAATTTTCCGTCTTTTTGGGGATATTAATCTCGATTTAAGTTGGTTATGCAACTACGCCTTCCCGCCTTTTTTAGAAATTTGTCGATCATTTGACATTCACTGACATTCGTCATTCTTGACCACGTTAAGATCCACTTTTTGCACACTGCTCCTTGAGTTTTTTTGGTAAAATAGTGTCTAATTACTAGTTTTTCGGTTTTTCTCTTGTGCAAATTGTCTTTTGCAAGTTTCATGATGAGTAGATTCAAGATCTGTTGGTCAACTTGACCGAAGTTTCCTAATTAGAATGTTGATAATGAAAGATTTGTAACAACTGGACTGCTAATAAAGTTTTGTGTGCCTCTCGATTTTCTGGCGGAAGGACTTACCTGACACACAGCTTTAAAGTGTGTAAAAATTGAGGGTTTTTGAGGTTTTCTCTACGTTACCAAATTAATGACAAAACACTGAATTAGTTAGTTTGTTAATTCCCTTTCTATAATCAAGTAATAGGAGCCATTTTTATAGCAGTAAATTTTGTAAAAATAATGAATTTTAAAATTAGCATCGTGATAACTATTTTAAATTTGGCGGCTGTTGGTACTAGTTTTTATCGCGCAGATTTAGTTAGAAAACTGTCATCTATTTATTCGTTGGACAGACTATACATATAAGCTTTTGGGATTGGTTGTTAATTTTTTATCCTTTCTCGAAAACTATTAAACTTTAGCAATTTTTTTTTGAAATTTACCATCTGTATTGCTGTCGGCATGTTCCCTATATAACCCTATATAATAAATGGGTGCACCATATTAGTTAACTTAGGTAACCTTTGTACATATCAAAGTTATCATTGCTTAAATTTAGTTAAAAATTGGTTCATAATTCGATTCAGTAGAAACTGAGAATTCTCAACTAGTCTAAGTTTCGTTCGAACTTGCCCCAGTTCACCTTACTTCACTTATTTTCATAGTGTGACCCGTTATATTCTACCAACTAAAGTGTTTTGGAATCCTGTCAAAAGCGATTATTAAAATTCCTTTCCCTCAAAGCGCATAATATATTATGTATCTTCTTATAGAGGATACGACCATCAACTCTTGTGAGAGGAATTTCATATTCACAGCCTACAATCAAGAAGAGCTCAAGCAACAGTTCTGTTTCTCTATGCCTGGTGAATGGCTCTATCTTTCGCTTTTTGCTGGACAACACTGACTCCGTTATACAGGATGTGTCCAGAGAGTTGAAACTAATATTAGTTCCAACTCTCTGGATGTGCCGGCTCTTAACTCTGTGCAGGAAGACTGATTTTTACGTTTACTGTGGCTAGTGGATTCTGAGATATTACCTCTCTAATAATTTCTGTTATTATTAAGTAGTAAACTTGCAAATTTCACTGTTTTGGGGACGGTTAAAATTACATAAATTCATACAAAATTGTGAAATGTTTTGGTTCGTTTCAAAGTGAACATTCCTAAAAATTATGTTTCTAGCTCCGACATTTACCGATTTTTTAAATGAAATCGAAGGTTGTATAACCTACAAAAAATATTACTATTACTCCTTTAGGATTAATAGTGTCAAACTTTCGGAATTTGATAGAAAACAGGGGAAATTGTTGTCCATCTTCAAAATGAAAATTTCCAAAAACTCTGTTGTTTATTTTAAAATTTTAGAATTTACCTACCATAGTTGATAATTAAGTCGAAATTTTACCGTTATACTATCAAAACTTTCAAAGTTACGGAAAGTTGTAGAAATTTTTAATTCGTCTTCAAAATGAAAGTTGAAATAAACATATCGAAGGTAATAAAATCCACGAATTTTGCTCATTTACTGGAACTGCCAAAGTTACGGAACTTAATAATAATAAGTGCTGGAAAATTTTGGTTCGTCTAGAAAATCTAAATTTTTAAAGATTCTATTTCTTACTATAAAATTAAGAGTTACGTACAGTTTTGATTCGGACGACAAAAAAACATCACTTTGTTCCATAATTTTTGAATAAAAATTGTTTAAAAAAAATGAAGGGCAATACAGTGAAACCATTTTTGAATTCAGCGGGTACGATTTTACCAATAATACCCAAAGTCCTAAAGTTTAATTTTGTTTAATATCAAAAGAAATAGATTTTAGTGTGCTTTCTACATTGGCCTATTTCTGGAGTCTATTAATACATATTATAAGAACTATACTTATGAAAAGGATAATAGTTTATCAATAACTAATGTTGCAAAAGGAAAAAATGTTTCCATCTTCTTATTAATTTAATAGTAAGTTATAGAAATCCTATAATAAAACTTATTAGATATTAAAATTAGGTAGATTATTATTTAGTAATGCTTGTTTTTATTACAGTTAGACTCGATAAATTCCGACGAGAGTTTGGATTTGGAGAACACATTATGGACCAACTGCGTGATTGCTTCTGGCCAAGCTTTAGGCGTTGTAATCTATACGGGTATTTAAAATAAACTGAAAATACAACCTGACTTAACGTTGAAAATTTTAAGGTACCGAGACTCGTTCTGTTATGAACAATTCAGCTCCTCGTTCAAAAGTTGGCCTTCTAGACATAGAAGTCAATACTATAACCAAACTGCTCTTCGTGGCCGTGATTGCTCTTGCTTTAATTATGATGGCGTTGAAAGGTTTCGGAGGTCCTTGGTATCGATATTTATTCCGATTTATTTTACTTTTTTCGTACATTATTCCTATCAGGTAATATTGAAGATTTTATTGCAATAACACGAAACCAATGTCTTTCCTCTTTTTAGTTTAAGAGTTAATTTAGAATTGGGCAAATCGTTTTATTCATGGGCAATTGGGAAGGATCCTAGCATGACAGGAACGGCAGTGCGATGTACAACAATCCCGGAAGAACTAGGGAGGATATCTTATCTTTTATCGGATAAAACTGGGACTCTCACACAAAATTCCATGGTACTAAAACGGCTTCATTTAGGAACCGTCAGTTACGCATTGGACAGTTTTGAGGAACTTAGCACCACTCTTAAATCCACATATTTAGGCAGTGATGCAACTTCGAACAAAACTAAATTCCGGAGATCTGAAAACACCAGAATCAGAGATGCCGTGCAGGCACTGGCTTTGTGTCACAATGTGACTCCAGTGTACGAAATTAATGAAGCAGGTTTGTTTCATACGAGTTTTCTAGAGATTGTTTTCAATTTTACTTCTAAACAGATTCTGGTTCTATTACATCCGAAACGGAAGCTGACCAACACTTGCAAGCTGACAAACAAGTGGTTTCTTACCAAGCTTCTAGTCCAGATGAAGTCGCTCTTGTTCAATGGACTCAGGAAGTTGGCTTGGCTCTCAGTAGACGAGATCTCTCTTCAATGGATCTTCGCGGACCGGATGGACGTCTTTATAACTACAGTATTTTACAGATCTTTCCGTTTACAAGTGAGACTAAACGAATGGGCATTATCGTAAAGGTTTGGAGATTTGTTTGATGTCGGTTTAAGTATTTATGTTGTTGGATTTCAGGATTTGCAAACGGGCGAAATTGTTTTTTATCTCAAAGGTGCGGATGTTGTCATGTCTCCAATTGTTCAGTACACTGATTGGTTGGACGAAGAGGTTGGAAACATGGCAAGAGATGGTTTAAGAACTTTGGTGGTGGCGAGGAAGTTGCTTACTGAAGAACAGTATTTGGATTTTGAGGTAAAGCAATTTTTTAGTTTTGAAAACTGTATACTTTGACGAGCGAGCGAAGCGAGTCCATATTTCTCGTGTTGTTAAGGTAGTATGGTCGAGATAAATTGAGCTGAAGTTTGTTGCGGATACTTTTTTAATGTTGCTAACTTCAGACCTTTCATGGCAGTTGTAAAGTCCGTTTTTTTTTTTAAAATCACCAACACCGCAATTTTCCCCTGCATTACAACCGTCAACGTTGCCTAGGGAGATTTTTGGTGAGAAAATAGTTGTTAAATTTTTGACATTTCTGAAAATTAGGCAGTGTTTCGGTTAAAAACGTTTCTTTTACAGCCTGTTGGATTGCAAATCAAATGATTTAATAGTGAAAAGACTCGGCACAGCCTGAAAGGCCGTTTTGTGTAATCAAATTGTCAATTAGGCAGCTAACCTATTTGATTTTATCACCAAAAAATCACCATCGACGACGTTGCCGGTTGTAAAGTGGTGGGAGAGTGCGGTGTTGGTGGTTTTTTAATAAAAAAAAAACGGACTTTATTGCCCACGCTCCATTTCCAGATTACATTTCTGTTTGATAATTGCTAGGATGTCTGAAATAGTTACGTTTAAAGGCAGGTGGCAGAAACAAAAATTTGCGGAAAAAGAAGAACAAGCTTGAGTGCTTGCTGCAGTTCAAAAAATCAGTTGTTGATAAGGAATTGTGAAAATTTTCTGGAAAATGCGATAGAGACGTTTATAGGAGGGCAACTAGTGCAGATTACGAAGTTGGGAAAGAAACTTATTTCTAATTTGCAAAATACATTTCGACAACTAGGCAACGTTGCCACATTGACCTATGTAGGCTGTTGAAGTGTCAGTTTTATTATTAAAATTGAATTAGATTGCTGAAGCAAGCCTATTTTATGTAATCTTGGTATGGTATGGTATTAAGGGGGAGGGTGATGTATTCACTGCACTCAGGCCGCAATCGGCCCATTGTGCCGCCTCCCATTTTTCCCAGCTAGCTTCCCTCGAACCAGCCCAGCTTCAAAGCAAATTGAAGGAGGGCGGAGGGGGAAGTGCTGGGGACCATGCCCATATCTGGGTATTGATCCTTTCCCCACATGGATCTTCTTAAATCGACGAGCGCGGGGCAGTGACAAAATACATGCTCCACGGTCTCGTCGTCTTATGTAATCTTACAACACACTTTATGCAGAGTTCGATCTAATTACATTATGTAGAATATATGAAAAATTAAGAGCTAGTCAACACTTTTTTTATGTATTGTGATAATAATTGAAACTGTTATAGTTGGATGTTATGCATATAATTATCCAGACGTCTTTTGAACTGAGAAATGTTAGCTGCACAAACGATTTCATTCCTCAGGCTGTTCCAAATCTCAAATAATTAGAAAATATTGTCTTGCAGATGTTTTAAAATTTTCTCTTTTTAACTTAAATTGATGACCCCTAAGTCTTGTGTCAGTGTTAATCGTAACAAAATTTGTTTTATCGTCGGGAAAAAGTTTATGGGTAATCATATACATTTGAATCAAATCCATTCTATTTTGTCTATCAGCAAGTTCAGAAATATTAAGATGTTGCAATCTTATTTTGTAAGGCAATATATTATGCTGCTTGGGCCATCTAAAAACAGTATGCTGGACCCTTTCAAGAATATTTCGGTCTTTTATTAAATGAGGTCTCCATACAGCAATTGCAAACTCCATGTGTGGACGAATGTAAGTTGTATAAAGTCTAGAGCATAAGTCAAGTGAGGGATTTCTAAATATTTTTTTTAGAACATATAAAACCGAGAACGCTTTCCTTGCTGTATTACATTGTTCAGTCCAATTTAGTCTGTTGTCAACTATCACACCTAGATCTCTTTGAGAACTTACTTCTTTTTTAAAAGAATTACTGATGACATAAGGAAATTTTAAATTGTTTTGCCTAAGTACTTGACAGTGCATTTATCTAAATTTAACGGTAAAATCTACATTTCACACCACTTTTGAACTATATCTAAAGATTCTTGAATGTTGGAGTTACTGTCGGAAGAGGCACCAAAGAATTTTAAGTCATCTGCGTATGCAGTATGTTTGCATTTTATCCGACGTGTAAAGCACGAATAAAATAGGACCCAGAACTGAGCCTTGGGGCACACCGCTTACCACTGCATGTTCCCTAGATAGAGCATCGTGTACTTTTACAACAAAAGTTCGATTAGACAAAAATGCTTTGATCCAATTCAACAACTGGTCAGTTGTTCCATAAAGAACAATTTATGTAAAAAGTAAATTATGTGGAACTCTGTCAAAAACTTTACTAAAGTCTAGAAATACAATGTCCAAAGTCTTTACTAAGTCCAGAATTTTACTCCATTCATTGCACGAAGATAATAAGTTAGAGACTACAGAACGACCGGGGATGAAATCGTGTTGATGATTTCTTTATTATTTTAAGAAAAAACTCAGCAATTTCATATGTCACGGGTGTGACAAAACAACATTATTTTTTTAATTTATTTACAACTAAGAGCTTTTTCAAGCAGAAGTACACTGTTATCGGGTAGGTTAAAGTGCTGCAAATTATCTAAATAAAATTTGTTAAGTTACGATTGCAGATCATAGAGCAGCAAATTAAGTTGTGGTGTCACGGGTGTGATGCGTACAAATTAAATTTATTATTTTTAATAACATTTTTCTATATTTCTACGAATAACAAAAGTCTGATTCCGTCTCTTTTAATACACAAATATATGAACTATAGGCACACATTTTAAGCCTCTTTGCAATTAGAATAACCAATTCAATTGTGCACTGTATTTTTTAGAAAACTGTAACGGGTGTGACATACATTTGTAACGGGCGTGACAAAGCGAAACTTGTTAAATAAACGTTACTAAAAAATGAAAATAATGGAAAGACTAATTTTATTAATGCTTGTAACATTTTGAACAAAGTAAGTTATATTTTACACAGGCGGAGGCGCCCACAGCCCCCAGTTTCGGTTTCACAAATTGGTCGAATGTACTTATATCCGCTAGACATACCTACATCCACCCTAAACTAACTTCTTTATTTGGACAAAATATGAGATATGGTTGGATATTTGGTATTGATTGCTTGAATATTTTTACTTAGTTGAATCAGATATTTTGACTTTGAATTCACCAGTATACAAAATATTTATATTATTAATTGATTCTTTGCTTTCAAGAAGAAATCCTTAGCAGAATTGTTGATTACCTTTCTGTGAACGATACGTTTATTTGTGCCTCCCATACCATCCAGAGTTTCTTTAACATGTGAGCATTTTAATAGGAGTTGTTAAAACCAACTGTGTGTACATGTTTAAGCCTTAAATCATCAAATTTGGAAAGTCCGATCTAACAATTGTCACACCCGTGACTTTTATTTTCAGTATTTCTCTAATATATTTTTTAACTTTAATTAGTGCAAAAACTGCATTATCAATTTGTTACTTTGTATACAAATTATCAATTTTTAACTCCACAGATTTCAACCAGTTTTGCCAACTTTTGTTAAAATATTGTCACGGGTGTGACAAATTTTCTTAACAAAGTTTTAATTCAAAAACAAATTATGAAATTACTTTTTTATGTATTCAGTATCTGATGTATTGAGTAAATAGTTCAAACTGATTTGTCCACTAATTTTAAATTCTTGGAATTTATATTTTGAGAGAAAAAAATAAGTGAAGTTAAGCGAAAAATTTAATTAAAATAGATGAACGAAAGTGTAGTTAAAGAAGGTGGTTATTTAAAGTATCAAGAAGCAATCAATTCAACCATTCATGGTTTTGGTTAATTTAAGATTGATATATTCGATTTTTAACAAAATTATGTCTCTGCAAGATGTTTTAGTTTTTAATGTGTCAGGTTCAGTTTGTGTGGAACTGCTGAACTGTATGGTAAAAATTTATTTTGCAACTGTCTTCTTAACACCTAGACAATATTATGGGAGATTTTGATGAAAATCCAAGGAAGCGTTAAAATTTTAACGGCAAAAACTAACTTTTTACATGTATTCTTATGACATTTTGACTTCGATTTTCTCGAAAACTGTACGGTAGATCGATTTATAATTTTAATTCAAAACTTTTATAAAGTTTTATCAAAATCCTAGGAAAACGGTTACGTCGACCATACTACCTTAACTAGCATGTTAAATATCTAATACTTTCCAGGGTCGCTACAACGCAGCTCGGCTCTCCGTCACAGACCGCGTGGCCCGCGTGGCCCAAGTAGTCGAATCATTGGAACGCGAAATGGAGCTCTTGTGCATAACTGGTGTTGAAGATAAACTTCAAGATAACGTCCGCCCAACTTTGGAATTGCTCAGAAATGCCGGCATCAAGATTTGGATGTTGACAGGTGACAAACTGGAAACTGCAACTTGTATAGCCAAAAGCTCCCGTTTGGTATCGCGCACTCAAAGTCTTCACATCTTGAAAAAAGTGGTGACTCGTACAGACGCACATTTGGAATTGAACGCCTTCCGACGAAAACAAGACTGTGCTTTGGTGATAAGCGGCGAAAGCCTCGAAGTATGCCTTTCGTACTATCAGCAAGAATTTATGGAATTGGCCACGGCGGCACCGGCGGTTGTTTGTTGCCGATGCTCTCCGACACAAAAAGCTCAAGTCGTACAACTTATTCAGAAACATACGGGAAAAAGAACAGCTGCTGTTGGAGATGGAGGAAATGATGTTAGTATGATTCAACAAGCTGATGCAGGAATTGGGATTGAGGGACGAGAAGGAAAACAGGCTAGTTTGGCAGGAGATTTTAGTATTCCGCAGTTTTCACATTTGGCAAATTTATTGCTAGTGCACGGAAGAAGATCATATAAAAGGTCAGCCTCTCTGGCTCAGTTCGTCATTCATAGAGGATTAATTATTTCCACCATGCAAGCTGTCTTTAGTAGCGTATTTTACCTCAGTTCAGTTGCGCTGTACCAAGGCTTTCTAACGGTTGGATATGCAACGGTTTACACGATGTTCCCAGTAAGTAAAAGTACAATAGGGAGAATGCAAAAAACGTAACCTATATGTTTTTGTACCAAATTTTGTAGAATATTGTTCAAATAACGCAGTGGTGCAAAAATTTTTTAAAAATACATGACGGTTTTGCCAAAATTGGCTAAAGAAATTTAAATATTCAGGTGGGAGCTAAAACACTTTTTCATTGGTTTGACGTCACATCTCAGCTGCACGCTCCGCCTACTGATGGAATTCCGTATGCAGAATATTTGTTTAACACCAGCGTTGCAATTTATGGTTGTTTTTACAAAAGAATTTATACACAATGGAAACGGGATTTCAAAAAGCCGACACACAAAATTTGAGACACGTAGATGTGCGAATGATATGGGATTTATCATCAAGAAATCCTAACTTTGTTGCTATGAAAGTGTCGCGGTAACTACATCTTTCTTTAACTTGATATGTCAGTTTACAATTGCTATTATCCAAGAGAAATACAATTATAATTATTATGTTGATGTTTCTTATTCAACCGGTATACTTTCACACGTTTATTCACATTTTTGCTTTGCATTCTCGGTCAGCGGGCGCATTTATCGCATTTACCGCATTTAACGATCATTTCCACGAATGCACAGTCAGATTTATTATTTTTTTCTCTCTCATGACACCTTTGTAGAAAAGATATGATTTTTACATTTTGATCTATTCTGTTTTGATTGAATTTTATTTATGTATAATAACTTTCTATTTTTTTTTTTCTATATTCGAAACAGATTCGGATAGAGAATACGCTCTCCGTATTCGGAAGAAAATTTATAATTCAATAATTTGGTAGAAATTAAATAGGTGATTTACTGTATTGGATTTTTTATAATCAGACCAAATTAATAACAATAACTGATTCAAAGCTTTTGTTGTTTTTTTAATTTTTAATTTTTATACAATCCACTATACAGTGTGTCCCCGGATTGAGTTCACAAAAGAGAAAAAAAGTTATTTTACATTTTACAAAAAAACGACAACGGAATAACATTTTTGCTTAATTCAAAACAGATAAATCTGCAATTAAAATTTCAAAATTATTAGTTTGTACTCTTAAAATCAATTTTTTCATAATTTTATTTGTTGAGTTTTCTAATCGTAAGTACATAATAGTAGGCTGTGAATTCAAAATATCAAATAGTGCATTAAAGATTAAAGGAAAATTTACTCAATAATGGGTAAGTATTAAAAACTCGGATAATAAATGCAGTTGCATCCGATAAAATTCGAAACAGTGGAATTACGAGTTAGAATTATTGAATTATGTGCTGAAAGAGGTGTGGGTTAATCAAATCTTTAAAATTGGTTTAAATTAAGGAATAAATTTTATTCTTTTGGCATTTGTTGCAAAATTAAAAATAAAAAAGTTCTTTGTTAGTTTTTGTTTTTTACGATTTCAGAAACACATTCTGATAAGTTTTAATTTAAGCAAAAACTATTATTCCGTGATTTATTCGTAAAATTAAAAATAAAGTTTTTTCTCCTTTTGCAAATTCAATCCGGGGACATACTGTCCACTCTATACTACTCTATAGAATAAAAGTCGCAACTAAATTGGTAAATTTCTTCGAATAGTTTTTTCGTTAGGCCAAAGGATTTTTTTAATTAAACGCCCAACGCTTCAAGTCTTTGAGAAAATGTACAATTGGCAGTTGTTTCAGATATAACAAAAGTCTTCAGTTTAAGCAAAAAATTCATTGTTTTTAAGTTTGTATAAACCACTTAAATAAATAAAGTCAGTGTATGTAGCATGTAGACTAGAGTTAAAGTCAATCAAAAAATGTAATGCCTGCATGTATCATGGGTAATAACATAATTAATTACAATAAATTTAAAATATTACACTTTATAGAAACATCAGACATCGAACATCTCGCGGCCGAAAAGAATTTTTTTTTCTTCTTATTGTTTTAAGGAACTGTTAAAATAGCTATTTATGTACCAAGGCCAAAAAGTGGTTCTTTTTTGGCCGAGCCTTTTTTTAATGGACGAGGCGCTAGCCGAGGCCAGAAAGAAGGCGAGGGCAAAATGGCACTTTTTGGCCGTGTTACACACAAGATTTTTTAGGCGGCATCATTAAATTTACAAGTTAATTAATTTTTATTCATGATTTATTGATTTAATCAATTATAACAACTAAATAATTGTAAATAAATTGTAAATATTTATGAATCCTTCAGAAAAGTTCATATTTTCTTTATTTACATTTGCAGTTTCAGCACGTGTAGCTTCACAATTTGTATGAATTAGGTTTAATGTGTTTTTTAACGTTGTTGCAGGAGCACTGCTAGGCATGTTCATTTTCAATAATTCAACACGTCTTTGTTGCACTTTACAGCAGTTTGTCGATTTGATTTTACCTAAATATGTATAAAATTGAGGATAATGTCGGTATCTTGATGTAATATGCAAAACTATGGATAGATGGCGCCACCATAGATCGGCCTAAAATGTTTGCGGCCAGAAAAGACTCACTTTTAGGCCGCTTTTAAGGCCTAAAAATTTCATTTTTAGTTAAAGTCGCCTAAAAATATTTTTTTGGGTGCATTAATACTAGCACTTTTACATCCTGGCACAAAACACCACTGTTTTGACCCCATTTTCAATTATAAAGACGGCAATCAAATTAGAGTAATACAAACGCAAGGCTCCGCTAAGAGCGAAGCTGACATGTGACGTCACAAAGCTAGCCTCGTTGATAGGTATGTTTTCCAATCTCGCTCGAATGGTACTTTTAAAAACGCTTAAAAAATTATAAACAATTTTTTTGCAATTTTTCCACTAGCGACATCATATTATACGACATGAAAACTATCGATTTTCGTCAAAATTCAAAAATGAGAATTCTCCCTATTGTGACCAGTATTCATGGGATTCCTCTGTGTAATGACTCATAATTCCTCAGGTCTTCAGCCTTGTTCTCGACCAAGACGTGAGCGCAGAAATCGCACTAACTTATCCAGAGTTATACAAAGAACTTGCAAAAGGACGGAGTTTATCATACAAAACTTTCTTTATGTGGGTTTTGATATCAATATATCAAGGTAAGAAATTCTTCTTTCCTCTTTGAAGACGAATTTGTATTCTTAACTTACAGGTGGAGTGATAATGTACGGAGCTCTGCTTCTGTTCGAGGACGAGTTCATTCATATTGTGGCAATCAGCTTCTCATCACTAATCTTGACTGAACTAATAATGGTGGCCTTGAATATAAGAACATGGCACTATTTGATGATTTTAGCTGAACTCATCTCCCTTGTATTGTACCTTTTGTCTTTGATCGTTTTGCATGACTATTTTGGTAAGTTTTAGTTCTATTGTGTAAATTATCACCTAAAATTATTTTTTTCAGATTCGGAATTTATACGAACAGAAGATTTCATTTGGAAAGTATTAGTTATTACGTTGATTTCTTGCTTGCCTCTTTATATTTTAAAATTTTTACGGAAAAAGTTTTCACCGCCAAGTTACAGCAAATTATCTTAAATTTTTCTTTATTGTGATAATGTTAAATATTTGCATTTCTCTTATTTATCTAATTGAGTGAGAAAGTCAGGTATTTTTAGAATTGCTTTAATTTATAGTGAGTTACTTATGAATAATAGAATATTAATGACCAGCATAAATAGTTTTACTTGAAACTGATTTAATTAATAGTAACACTAACTGCGCAATTATCGTACTTGTGATATTTTTGACATTACTGCAAGCATAAAAGTAGTAGTGATTATAAAATTTGGTAATAATATGTATTTAATCACGTTAATAAACAATTTAATACAAAATTTTTTTGAGAAATGCAAATTACAAAACTACCCAAAGTCAATGATTCAATGAATTTATTTTTATTTCACTAAATACTACAACATAAATGTTAGAATATTTTACTAACTAACTTTCATATTGTTGTTATTTTATCAATAATTAAATGTAAAGTATTAATATATTCTACATATTTAATTGAGTTTTTAATCATATTTATACAGAGAGGTAACAACAGTTTTTCTGAAAGTAAAATTTGATTGGCTAAAGTTTAATAAGTATTCCAGTCCTGACCTGAACGTTTCGGAAATTCTGAATTGTCTTATAAAACAGCATTTTTCGGAAGCATTCAAAACTTACTAACATTCCGATGACATTTTATAACGAGTGAAAATAACATTTTTCGGAAATGATTTGTAGAAATGATCAGAAATCTGCACGAAATCATCAAATTTCTTAGAGAAATCCGCTTATTTCGATGCAAAACGACGATTTCTCGCTGATTTTCGCCGTTTTCTGGCTTGAATTCGCAAAAAGGAGCTCGAAATCTACAAAACCATCAATTGTTATCAAGATTCAACGGCTGAATTGCAAGAAAGCAGCAGAAATCTTCACGAAATCATCAAAAGTCTTAGAGAAATCCGCTTATTTCGATGCAAAACGACGATTTCTCGCTGATTCTCGCCGTTTTCTGGCTTGAATTCGTAAAGAGCTCGAAATCTACAAAACCATAAATTGTTATCAAGATTTAACGGCTTAATTGCAAGAAAACAGCAGAAATCTTCACGAAATCATCAAGTTTCTGAAAGAAATCCGCTTATTTCGATGCAAAACGACGATTTCTCGCTGATTTTCGCAGTTCTCTGGCTTGAATTTGCAAAGAAGAGCTCGAAATCTACGAAACCATCAATTTTTATCAAGATTCAACAGCTGAATGCAAGAAAACAGCAGAAATCATCAAGTTTCTAAAAGAAATCCGCTTATATCGATCCAAAACGACGATTTCTCGCTGATTTTCGCCGTTTTCTCGCTTGAATTCGCAAAGAAGAGCTCGAAATCTACAAAACCATTAATTTTTATCAAGATTCGACGGTTGAATTGCAAGAAACAGCAGAAATCTGCACGAAATCATCAAGTTTCTGAAAGAAATCCGCTTATTTCGATGCAAAACGACGATTTCTCGCTGATTTTCGCCGTTTTCTCGCTTGAATTCGCAAAGAAGAGCTCGAAATCTACAAAACCATTAATTTTTATCAAGATTCGACGGTTGAATTGCAAGAAACAGCAGAAATCTGCACGAAATCAAGTTTCTGAAAGAAATCCGCTTATTTCGATGCAAAACGACGATTTCTCGCTGATTTTCGCCGTTCTCTGGCTTGAATTTGCAAAGAAGAGCTCGAAATCTACGAAACCATCAATTTTTATCAAGATTCAACAGCTGAATGCAAGAAAACAGCAGAAATCATCAAGTTTCTAAAAGAAATCCGCTTATATCGATCCAAAACGACGATTTCTCGCTGATTTTCGCCGTTTTCTCGCTTGAATTCGCAAAGAAGAGCTCGAAATCTACAAAACCATTAATTTTTATCAAGATTCGACGGTTGAGTTGCAAAAAACACCAGAAATCTGCACGAAATCATCAAGTTTCTGAAAGAAATCCGCTTATTTCGATGCAAAACGACTATTTCTCGCTGATTTTCGCCGTTTTCTGGCTTGAATTCGCAAAGAAGAGCTCGAAATCTACAAAAACATTAATTTTTATCAAGATTCAACGGCTGAATTGCAAGAAACAGCAGAAATCTGCACGAAATCATCAAAATTCTTAGAGAAATCCGCTTATTTCGATGCAAAACCAAGATTTCTCGCTGATTCTCGCCGTTTTCTGGCTTGAATTCGCAAAGAAGAGCTCGACATCTACAAAACCATCACTTTTTATCAAGATTTAACAGCTGAATTGCAAGAAAACAGCGGAAATCTTCACGAAATCATCAAAAGTCTTAGAGAAATCCGCTTATTTCGATGCAAAACGACGATTTCTCTGATTTTAGCCGTTTTCTGGCTTGAATTCGCAAAGAAGAGCTCGAAATTTACAAAACCATCAATTTTTGTCAAGATTCAACGGCTGAATTGCAAGAAAACGGCAGAAATCTGCACGAAATCATCAAAAGTCTTAAAAAAAATCCGCATATTTCGATGCAAATCGACGATTTTTCGCTAATTTTTGATGTTTTCTGGCTTGAATTCGCAAAGAAGAGCTCGACATCTACAAAACTATCAATTTTTATCAAGATTCAACGGCTGAATTGCAAGAAAACAGCAGAAATCCGCACGAAATAATTTCCGAAACATTAGTGAATAGCACCGCAGATGGAGCAAAACGGGCCTCACATTCAGAATTTGGGAAACAATTCTATCTAAGAAATTACCTTTTATCACTCCCAGTCCAGAATTTTTCCTTTTTTGCTGCGAAATTAACGACCTTTTAGAACAATTATCGCTACCAAAATGCAAAGATAACAACCTTGAGTATTAAAATTTTTATACTCAATGATAACATGCACTTTACTGTAACGAAGCTAGTCCGATCAGACAATCAGTTCGAAATCGACAAAAGTTCTTGTCTGACATGTTGCAAGAGCTGTATTTTAAATTTAGCGCCTACAAGAAAAATAAATTATTATATTTAGTAACTTTTGGGGAGAACGATGGTATCACTGCTGACACGTCAAACGTCAACTGTCAATGTGATTCTAACCTGCAATAAGAAGACGTGTTTCGTGACTTCCGTGTTGACCAAACCGCACGGTAACAAAATAACAGATTGCATCATTAATAGAACGTGTACAAAATGGTGTTGGATTTGGATTTGTTCCGTACGGATAAAGGCGGAAATCCCGACAAAATTCGCGAAAGTCAGAAGAAACGATTCAAAGATGTGACTTTGGTGGATAAAGTTGTCGAAGCCGACAGCACATGGAGACAGCTAAGACATAAAGCCGACAATCTGAATAAGTTTAAGAATGTTTGCAGTAAAGAAATTGGCGAAAAAATGAAAAAGAAGGAGCCACAAGGTGATGTAAATGAAGCTGTACCTGAGACAGTGGTGTCTCAAATAGAAAATTTAACTGGGGAACTTCTCAAGCCATTAACAGTGAATCAGATTAAAAAAGTAAGTCAAGAGGGAAAAATAAACATTTCCTATGGATTTTCCAATTTCAACCATCAAGTTTTATTACTACTTTTAAACTTGAGTCTATAACATTGTTGTAATTGCAGGTTCGTCTTCTGATTGATGAAGAAACTTCCAAGAATGACGCTGAATTGGTTAGAGTTGAGAAAGAAAGAACAACAGCTCTAAAAGAAATAGGCAATTTGCTACATGAATCTGTTGTCATCAGTGATGATGAAGACCAAAATAAAGTGGAGAGGACTTTTGGAGATTGTGAATTTAAGAAGAAATATTCCCATGTAGATTTAATTCATATGATTGATGGTGTTGATACTGAAAGGGGGGCAACAATATCTGGTGGACGTGGTTATTTCTTAACTGGACCTGCACTATTTCTTGAGCATGCTCTCATTCAACTTTCTCTAAGGATGCTGCATAAGAAGGGTTATAAGCCTCTATACACCCCATTTTTCATGAGGAAAGAGGTATGATGATCAGAAATTAGTTGATACTAGTCTAGCGGCAACCTCGGCTCTCTCAGTTTGAGAAATATTTAGAAACTTTTTTAAATTGAATTTGCGGGTGGAATTTACTAATCTTTTGTATTTCTAAATAGATAAAATCTTAAGCTAAAATTTAAAAAACAATCAATCTTTAAAAAAAGACTAATTGCATTGCCAAAAAAATGAGATAGCTTATGTTCCCGCTTAGGCGACAATACAAATATTAAATTTTTGTCTAATATTTTACAGTGATATGGCTTTTAAGTCACTAGTTTTGAATAAATAAAGTTACGTTTTCCTTGATACTTGTTAGGCTTATGCAAATAGGTAAGTCAAGCTGGCCTTTTAAATAACAATCATAACAAACGCGTTTTTATGCTTATCTGTTGAAAAGGAATGTTGGAATGTTAAATTTTATAGTAGACTCGTGACTTCTTTGGATACATACAGGGTGATTTTTAAAAAACGGCAGGCGTTGTAGAATTTTTATTTATGAACCGATTTCAAAAATTAAAAAAAAACAAATTAAATGGATTTTAATTTACTATAAACTGATGATTTTAGAATTTTTCTAAATGTCTTAGTATCTTTTGGGCGATATTCAACTTTCTTATTTTGAATTGGCACCATTTTTTTGCATAATTTGGAAGATATTAATTTTCTTGATTCAGAAATGTGTAATATGTTCTAATTTTACAAAAAATAAAAAAATACTTTTAAAAAAATTATTAAAATTGAAAAAAATAGGCAATAAAAGTTAATAAAATCTAGGTGCATGGTGTCAATTGTGCAATGAAAAAAAACGGGATGGCGTTTCAACAGTATTTTAATTAAATTAGGTAGATGTTTTTTCAGATTTGTAATTATTATTGTCTTTTGTTATCAATAATTTCAAAAAAGATTGCCAATCCTTTCTGTTATTTGCTGCTTTTTGACATTACGATAATGGTATTGTGTTATTTGACAGCAGATTTTATTAACTTTTATTGCCTATTTTTTTTTCATTTTTGATAATATTTTTTGTTAAAAGTAGAACATACTACACATTTCTAAATCAAGAAAATTAATATCTTCCAAATTATGACAAAAAAATATGGGTGTCAATTTAAAATAAGAAAGTTGAATATCGCCCTAAAGATACTAAGACATTTAGAAAAATTTTAAAATCATGAGTGTATAGTAAATTAAAAACCATTTAATTTGTTTTTTTAAATTTTTGAAATCGGTTCATAAATAAAAATTCTACAAAAATCACCCTGTATAAATTACTTTCCAAGCAGGATCCTGCACAACTCTACCCTTTTTTTTTAAATAATACCGTTTTAACTGGAAACAATAAAAATCGAAAATTTAAAGAAAATCTAAAAACAGAATAAGGGAGAATTATAGAAAAAGTATAAGGAGAATTTACAAATAAAATTTAAATGAAGTCCAGGGATTGTCAAATAGAAAAAAACTGAAGAGAACTTGGACAATCTAAGAAAAAGTCTAAAGAGAATACTTAAAAAAAATAATTTTAGAAAATTCTAAGAAAATCAAGAGGGTTTTAAAAGGATTATAAAAAACCCAGTCCAAAGTCCAAAATTTTGTGAAAAATTGAAGAAAATCTAAAGCATCTATGAAGAATTGAACCGAATCTAAAGACAATCAATATGATATACAGAAATTACAGAGAATCTAAAGTTAATCTAAACAGCAATTAAAAAAAATGCTGAAAATCTTATAAGAATCGAAATAAATGCTCCAAGCAGAATTGAAAGAAAATTCAATACATTAAAAATTTACACAGTCTAGACAAATCCATAAACATTAAAGAATCTAAAGTGTAAAGCACATTGAGAGAAAATAAAATTTAAAAATATTATAAAAACTAAAGAAATTCTAAAAATTTTATAGAAAAAAATTCATGAATATAAAATGTAAAAATAAGTAATTTCCAAGAATTCAATCTGAAGAATCTGCAGACAGAAGTTAAAGAAATTCGGAGAATTTAGTAAAATCAGATGGGGTCTAAAATTAATTTGGATTAACACTCGAGAAATCTGAGGAAAATAGGAGAAAAAAAAACAAAATCTAGAGAATCGGAAAAAAGTCAAATTTAGCCCAGTCGTCAAGATCATACACGTGAAAAACAAACCAAATGTACAACGAATAAAAAGAACAATAAATAATTTCCAATTTGTTTTTATTGACTCGGCTTTTTCCCTTTTTTTTATTCTTTGAACTTTTATTTCTTTGTGTTTGAATTTTTTCAATTCTTTCTTTGGATTCTAATCAATCTCTTCATTTTTTATTTGTATTCTTGAAATTTATGTTTTAACTTTTCTTTTTTGTTTCAGTTCTCTCACATTTTTCTTAAAATGATTTCGTTAGATTATTTTGATTTTTTCTTTGGATTCTTAGAATTCATTTATTGCATTTTTCAAACTCATTCTTTTGGATTCCCTAGATGTTTTCTTTAAATACATTTTTCTGATTCTTTAGATGTTTTATGCTCTCTTTGTATTCTGTTTTGCGGTTCTTTTATTCGATTCTTTATTTCTATTCTTGGGATTCTTGGGTTGTTTGTGTTTTTACATTAATTCTTCATATTCTTTCATTGCAATCTTTAGGTGCTTCTTTCAAATATAATCTTTGGATTCTATCTTTTGATTCGTTTGATTCTCTAGTTGGATTCTTGGCATTCGTTCTTTCGATTTTTTACATAATTTTTTGGATACTTTTGTTTCTTTATCTAAATTATACAGGGTCCGGCAACACTTGTGTCCACCCCCAAAATCGTCTTTAATTTTAAAGTTACAATTTTGAAAATTTGCATACGCTCATAGTTGACAAAGCTCTAGAAGCTGACGCAAAAATTTGTTTTTTATCACGGTTTGGTTGGCGTCGCGACGCCTAATAAGTATAATTTTTAGCGACTTTTGAGTTTTTGCGGAAATATTCGCGAATTCATTTTTTTTTTCAACATAGCAGTGATACAAATATCTGAGTTTTTATTTTAAATCTAATGCAAATAGTGTTTAAAATTTGCGAAAAAAACGCTGTTTTATCAAGTTAGTTTTCAAAATTCTGACAGCGCAGCGGCAAACTACGTTTACACCAAAATTTCACAAGTCACTTCATTCACTCTTATAAAGGTTAATTTTGATTAACACGGGCATGTTGCACTTTGTGGACACCAGAAATCGTTAATTTACATCCACAAAGTGACAATTTCACCAATTAAGACTTTTGTTACAATCTAAAGCGAGCCAAAGGATAGATGTCATTTGTGACACAAGATGCTGACAGATGGGTGTAAACGTAGTTCCCAACTTTGACGTAATAAAATTGAAAACTAACTTGATAAAACAGCATTTTTTTCTCAAATTTTGAAGACAATTTGCATTGAATCTAAAATAACAACTGAGATATTTTTAACACATTTATATTCAAAAAAAATTAAATTAGGGGTTGATATCACAAACCCTTACAATTAAATAAAAATTACATTTTTAAGGCGTCGCGACGCCAAAACTATTGGCGATAAAAAACAAATTTTTGCGTCAGCTTCTAGAGCTTTGTCAACTGTGAGCGTATGCAAATTTTCAAAATTTTATCTTTAAAATTAAAGACGATTTTGGGGGTGGACACAAGTGTTGCCGGACCCTGTATATAAAAAAAATCGGTACAGAATTTAAAAAAAAATCGAATTAAATCAAAAATAAAAATTCAAACAACTGAGAAACCATCAAGAGACTCCAATGAGAAGCTAAGAAGAATCTTAATATATTAGTGTGAATCTATTTTTTTTGGGCAGCATATTTTCTTATGCGCTCAAATCCTCAATCCAGCTTAATCCGCCTTTAAATTCTTAACTTACTAATAGAGAATTTTTATTTTTAGATCATGCAAGAAGTAGCCCAATTGTCGCAATTCGACGAAGAACTCTACAAAGTGATAGGAAAAGGCAGCGAAAAAGCCGAAGAAAAGGAAGTCGAAGAGAAATACCTTATTGCGACCTCGGAACAACCAATCGCTGCATTCCATAGGGATGAATGGCTCTCGGAGAATTCATTACCAATTAAATACGCCGGTCTATCCACTTGTTTCCGACAAGAAGTTGGATCTCATGGCCGAGACACCCGCGGGATCTTCCGTGTCCACCAATTCGAAAAAGTAGAACAGTTTGTCTTAACTTCTCCTTTTGACAACAAATCCTGGGAGATGATGGACGAAATGATTAACAACGCTGAAGAATTCTGTCAAGCGTTGGAAATTCCATATCGTATAGTGAATATTGTGTCTGGGGCATTGAATAACGCCGCTGCTAAAAAACTCGATCTAGAAGCGTGGTTCCCAGCATCTGGAGCATTTAGAGAACTAGTATCTTGCAGTAATTGTTTAGACTATCAAGCGAGGAGGCTCTTGGTGAGATATGGCCAAACAAAAAAAATGAATGCTGCTACGAATTACGTCCACATGTTGAATGCTACAATGTGTGCAACCACAAGAGTAATTTGTGCGATTTTGGAAGCCCATCAAACTGAAACTGGCATTAAAGTGCCTCAAATTCTAAAGAACTATCTGCCAGAGGAATATCAAGACGAAATTCCATTCGTCAAACCTGCACCAATCGATGTTGAACAAGCAAGCAAAAAAAACAAGAAACAAAAAGAAGGAGTTGCGAAAAAACAAGGAGGTGGTGAAGAGTGAAGTAAAGAGTTTTGGCACTAACTTTTTATTTATTCTTAAAGTTAAATATAAATGCGCGTATTTATAAAATTTGGTTTTATGCAACGTTTTAGAGTACTAGCCTAGCAGTGACCAGAACGTGGCTCAAAAGGAATGTGTTTAAATATTTTTTCAATAATACTTTAAATCATAAATTGCTATATTTCCAAGTTGCCGAGTTCCTTGTCCGCATAAGTAATATCCTTTAAGCGTGAATTCTTTTTATACTCTTTATATTTGTCTTGTACTTCAATAAAATGTTGCAGTAACTTACTAAAGTCTATATTTTGCTTGTGGGTTGACCTTGCGTTTACTTGCACTGTACCCCTGAAACTTGAGATATAAACTTTGAGGACATAAAAAAAATAGTACAAACTTTTCGTCACTATGAAGATGTAAGCTAGGAATACAACTTAGTCTTGTTCTTAAAGTTTGAAAGGCATCAGTTTGTGGCAATAACATTAGTAAGCCATATAATGCTTGTATAAGGTTTTTATCACATGGAACTTGTAGTAATTCTAACCTTAAATCTTTTTTTAATTGAGTAAGTAAAGTAAAGAATGAAGTAACAAGTGTTTATAAATGGTTCTAACATCGAAGGTGGCTCTGGAATTCTTGCCGTGCACTACTTTGCCGCTTTGTTTTGATTTGAAAATCATTTATAATGTTACTTACGTCAACGACGTTTCAGTTACGGTTTGTTTTGTGTCCAAATTTTTGATTTTCAGGTTTTAAACCACAATTAGAACAGTTTTCTTCTCAAAACTTACTTTGCTTTATGATTGAGGCACAGAATAGGATTGAGGTCAACTACAAATGTCAGTTGAAAAATCTAAACTCACATTTATAATGAGCGGCAAATTTCTTTGACATTTCATAGCCACCCTTAATGCTAGATACATTTATAAACACCTTGTACAACAAGGTTACTAAAATTAACAGGTTTGCTACAAAATTTTCAGCCAATAGAAGCAGGCCTCTTGAACTGGCGCGAATACGTCATCGGAAAGCTCTTTTAAATTCCGTTTGAATTTGTTCATAGCTATTATTATTTAAAACAGCAATATTTAACACTTTGATGTTTCTACAAGAACAACAATGGCGATCAACAATGCTTTTACACCGTAAAACAATTGACAGAACTTTCTTGTGACGTCATTTATGGTCGTACGTCCTTAGCAACCAAAAGGGGGTGGAGTTTCAGCCTTAGTAACGAGCAAACCTGCTAATTTAGGAACCTTGCTTGTACAAGGTGTTCATAAATGTTTCTAGCATCAAAGGTGGCTCTGGTATTCCTGTCATGCACTATTTTGCCGCTTTGTTTTCATAGTGAATATAACTATCTTGATATTTTTTATAATGTTACTTACGTCAATGACGTTTCAGTTAAGATTTTGTGTCAAAGTTTTTTCATTTTCAGGTTTTAAACCACAACTAACACACTTTATTTCTCAAAACTTACTTTACTCCATGTTTGAGGTCAACTGCAAATGTCAGTTGAAAAATTGAAACTCACATTTGTAATGAGCGGCAAATTTCTTTAACATTTCATAGCCACTCTTGATGCTAGAAACATTTATAAACACTTGTAGAACTTACATGCAAAAATTGGAGATTCAATAAGTTGAACAAGTTTATCGATTTCCATAAGAAAATCCACGGTAACTTCCAATTGTCCACTGCAAACATCGTTAAGGAAATGTTCAACAATAACAACAAATAAAAGTTTATGTAAAAAATCACTTTAAAAGGATACAATAATTTAATTAAGTCACATACGTGCCCGTAACTCTGAGTCAATAGACATAAGGCGACTGTAGCAACTGGATTATATGACCACGTTTCATATAAACAACAAAATAATGAGCAACTTTCCTAAAAAAGCATTCATTCATTACGTAATTGTGTTAATGTGCAACAAACCTTAGTATTGAGCTCCTTCAAGCGGTTTCTCATATCAAACAATTCCGATGATGTTAACAGGATCATGTTGAGATGTTCCACCATTTGCCTGGCAAAATTTAAATTTGGCTCGTTAAGTAAAATTACCGCTAAGTTTCGGTATATGTCCTCAGCGTTAAGTAACACACAAAGTTGCCTGCAACAAGATTGATTATCAAAATTATCAACACAAATTTAGTGTTGTAATTATTATAGGGGACTCATTGTTAAATAAAAGATTCGGAAACAGAAACGAAGGAATTGAAGGGAATTAAGAGAAAAACTACAAAAATGTAGTAAAGCTTTGCCTAGAAAATGAACTTTGAATAGGAAATGCCCACTTCATACATAAAGACAACAAACTAAGCAAAGAAGTTAACAGCAGAAACGAAAATTCAATAATTCAATAAATAATTTCCTTGTGAAGAAATGTATCGCAATGTAAAGTCAAGGCCTTTAAATCGACAATAGATATTTGTTACACAATAGTATAGTGGCACTTTACATTAAAATTGCCCAAAAACTCCGTTACAGACCGAGATAATAAGATTTTTTTAGAAAACAAACTGCCATTATACTACAATAGATTTATATCTATTAACCTTGTATTATATTATTAATACAAGGTTTTATCCAAAGTCTGTTGGTTTTGCTTTCTGTAAAATTATGTATTTCGAGCCCCAAAAGTCGTATAAACAGTGAATCTCTTGTAGGTGCGCCACTAAATCAATCTGAAAAGCAGCGCAAGCCAGATATTAATTTGAGAAGGAAAAGAATTTGGAGAGAAATGATTTGCTAGAAGGTAAAGATGTCAGAGAAGAAACAAGTCAATACGACAAAAATAGTCAGAGAAACGCAAGAAGCAAACGAAACAAATAATTCTGAAAAGGCTATAGAAGATCAAACAAGGAACAGTCTCTGACCTGACAAAATTTTAAACGATATGCTAAAAGATGAACCAATAAAATAAAGTAAATTGAGGTAAAATTGTCGTATTTTAAAGTAGTTAAGAATTGAGAATCAGCATCCATTGAATAGAAAAGTGAAAGATTACTTAAGTTACTAATTTGATGTACCCATGTTTATGTATAGACTTAGAAAAAAAATTCCACAAAATAAACAGCAATGATATAAGGGAATACATTCAAAAGAAGGGGAGCAAAACAGAGTACTGTAATAGTCAAAGATTTAAAAGGGCGCAAAACGTTAGCTTTTGTTTGGAAAATCTATTGACAAAAGTGAAAGTAACTATGGTAATATTTCAAAGTTAACTAAATCTATTACATTTGCCCCCCCTTTAAAAAAATCAAAAAATTTTTTTGAACATTTTTGTTGCTTATTAGGTGGAAAAGCTAAAAGACACATAAACTGTTAATATTTGAAACAGAATCATATCTGCGGTTAATGAAAGAAGAACGTGTATTTCAGCTACAAAAACCACCTTTCTTTTCAATCTAACGTGATTTTTATAAAATTTTCTAACTGAACAACAACATTAACAAGAGAAAACAATGGAAACATTCGAGAAGTATTAGAAGGTGTACTATTCGATTACTTTTATCATGTGTTTTGTTTTGTAGTTTTATATAGTATAAACTGGTTTCATTCTATCTAAAGAAACTATACCATCAACCCCAATCTTCTAAAATAAAATATTTCTTATAACGTTTTAAAACCTTAAAAGGACCAAAATAATTTTGTTTTAAACCTATAGACTTTGAATCATTCCTCACAAAGACATGATTACAAGAATATAAATCTTTGTTAATATAAGCTCGAGGATTCCAATGTGCATTTGTGTAAAAATATTTTGTCCTCCCCATAATTTTTTTTATCATAACTATTAAAATTATGAGTTTCAAAAAAATCTGATGTTAGTCTCAAGCCAGATCCATATAAAATTTCTGAAGGGGAAACTTGCATTTGGTGATTAATTGAAGATCTTAAACTTAACAAAATCCATGGAAGCTTTTTAATCCAAAAAGAAATGCCACAAGACCTGATTGCTTGTTTAAGAGTTCTATGCCACCTTTCAATAATTCCCTGACTTTGAGGATGTTGAATACTACTTTTAATATGTTTAACACCTAATGAATTAAGAAAGTTTTCCCAAATACGCGATAAAAATATTGTTCTGTAGTAATTATTTTTGGAACTCCATATCGTGAAATCGAAGAATTTGAAATTGCTGATATAACAGATTCAGCATTCGCAATTTTAAGTGGAATTGCTTCTGGCCACCTTGATAGTCTATCTATAATAGACAAAACATATTGATAACCGTCACAAAAAGGAAGTTGAACAATATCTAAATGAATTTGTTGAAATCTACAATCTGGTTCTCTAATAGTTTGAAATGGTAACAATGAATGTTTTGTTATTTTACTTCTTTGACAGTTATCACAAGATTTAACCCATTTTTTTATATCGTTTTGCATGCTTGACCAAAGATATCGCCTACAAATTAAAAGTTGAGAAGATCTCTTGCCTGGATGAGCTAAACTATGAATATTATCAAAAATTAAAAATCTAAACTGTTGAGGAATGTATGGTCTTAACCAATTATTTGAACAAAATCAAAATTTGGGGATTCTAACAAAGTTTTAAGTTCATCATCGTTATTTTGAGCAAGTGCTATTTCTTTAAAATCAATGTTTATTGAGTCATTAAAGAGGCAAGTTCTTGTTAGTACATCTGCGGGAATGTTAGTTTCTCCTTTAATATGTTGAATATCAGTTGTAAAAACAGAAATATATTCTAAATGTCTGAAATCACGAGGTAAATAATTTTCAGATGATTTTTTAATAGCACTACATAAAGGTTTATGATCTGTAAAAATAGTAAACTTTAGACCTTCGGTTCAATATCTAAATTTTTTAATACTAAAGTAAATTGCTAATAATTCTCTCGAAAAAACACTATATTTTTGTTCCGTACTAGAAAGTGATTTAATGTAAAAAGCTAAAGGCTCCCAATGTCCTTTATAAAATTGTTGTAAAACACCTGCAATGCAAGTTGAGGAGGAATCACATGCAATTGAAATTTTCGAATTATTTCTTGGGTGAGCTAAATATGTTACTTTTGCAAGTGCATTTTTAGCTTCATTAAATATTTGAACTTGACTATCATTTAAATGAACAGGTTGTGTTGTGGCTTTACCAGGAAGAACTAAATTATGAATTGGTTTTAAAATATTTGCACATTCGGGAATAAACTTGTGATAATATGGAATAAGACCTAAAAAATTTCTTAATTGTTTTTGAGTTTGTGGAATTGGATAATCTACAATAGCTTTAATTTTTTCAGATTGAGGTGAAATTCCATCTTTTGAAACATGGTGGCCAAGAAAATCAATTTCTGTTTTCCCAAAAATACACTTATCTAAATCTAAGCAACCCATGATCATCTAAGCGTTTAAAAACTGTTTCTATATATTGAATATGTTCATGTTTGCTTTTACTAAAAATTAAAATGTCATCTAAGTAAAAGTAAACAAAGTCACACAACCCTTCTAATACCTCTTGAATAAATCTAGACCAAGAAGTCGGGGCGTTTCGTAAACCAAAATTCAACCATCATAGACATAAAGTCCATTTGAATAAATTTGGCCGCTACCTCTCACGCAGTACTCTATGCCCGAAATTGTCACTTTCAAAGATTCAAGTGGGTTTAAAAAGTTCTCCTGTCTTATAGATTGGTAATTTTCGGATTTTAGGAAAATTGTTTTTCCTCAGCGTATCATCAATCCTTACTCCAACAAATCATAGATATTTCTATCGCAAAAACAATAAACGAATAATAATTTTCGACGAATACATTTCACCAAGGTCAGCCCAGGTTCACCAACTCTGCTTTTTTGCCACTTGAATATGTCAAACTGACAATTTTGGTCCATAGCGTTCTGTGTTAAAGCAAGCGGCCAAATTTATTCAAATGGACTTTACAAATTCCGTCTAAGAGCACGACAAACTACGTACAAATGAGACGTTTTCAGAAAGATTCCAAACTGTTCAAGGTTACAAACTAAGCCCACTTCTCTTTACACTCGTTCTAGACCAGAAGATAAAATAGCCAGAAAAGTAGTAAGTTTGACGAAGTTGGGTACCGGAAAATACAAAAAATCAGAGACGCCATTGTACTAATGAAGAATCACCTAAATTGATCAATTTATACTGGTTGATTAGCTCGATAAGGATGCGATTAAAATAAGATGGATGAAATTGATAGAATCCGGCTCAAAGAACCAGTTTGCGAAATTTAATCACATCAAAAAGAATGTTTGGTTGTCTGTGGTTTGTTCGACACTGCCTGAACACAACCTAGATTCACCCTAAGTCACAAAAAAAAGAAACCGAACAGCTGAGAGCTATAATTTTTGTCATTGCACTCAACCAAAAGTTTAAACAAGTTCATCTATGAAAACGCCCTAAAGCTAGATAAACACGAAAATGAGTCGAAGAAAGACAAAACTACGATAAATAGGTATTATAACTAAGGAGTTATTTTCAAAACTCAATAAATCCACTTTGTCATTTTTATAGGAAATTAAAAAAAACAATATTTTGTTCTACTTTGTTCAAATTTTCTTCAACTATTTTGGGATAACAGGATATCACACTGTTTTAGCCACAGGTTTTTTACTGAATGAAAAATACACATCGTTGGATTTACCCAAAAGAATTTCACATCAAACTCAACTGCGGCTAAAATAGGATCTCAAAAGTTTTAAAAAATAACTCAACTGTAATAGTTATTTATTATACAAGCGTCTAAAATGAATGTTTAACAAGCAGTCACTTTAAAACGCAAGAGCCGAAGGCCCGCGCGTTTTAATGACTGCAAGTTAAATATTCATATTAGACGCGCGTGTAATACAAACTTTTATTCAATTTTGATCACCCTAAGCCCCAAAACTAGTGATTCAAAGTTCACATTCGAGAAACGTCAGAACTGACAGCTACCAATAAAAATTTTATTAGCGTAAAAAACCTTCTACAATATCAGGTGTGCATGTGCAGTGACTCTGGCGACGGTGTTTGTTTGTTTCAAACAAGCTAAAAATTGTCAAAAATTCATCCAAAAGTTCAAAAATCATGCAAGATTCCATTAAAGAGTCGAAATGAGCCATGGTTTTAAAACAGCAAAATACAATTTTTATTTAGCTTGTGGATTAAAATTTTTATACCGTTAGCGGATAAACCAAAATAAACGTCTGTTTATGTCAAAATTCAAATTAATTAACATAAGTTTAGAGTAACTAAAAAATTAAAGTTTCTTGGCTTAACAACAGACCAAAATGGAAAATTAATTGCAAGAAAAATAGCGGCGAAGAGATTGTCCAACAAAACGTATTTTTTGGGAAAAAAAGGAATCCTGAAAGAAATCAAAGCGGAGTGAAACCAAAAACAACTGTTTTTGAATGTTTCAAATTTCAACGAGGATACATACTTGCCACAAAATCCATTGTTTTTAAGAAAATGTTATATAATAACATTGCTTCCTGAAGTTTTTTTTGAAATTTCAACTAAACATTGATTTTTAACAAAGTTTTAAAATTAGCTTCAAATTATTTTAGCCTGGGACTAGTTCTGGTTTATTAAAGAATCACTAAAACTTACGCATTACAAAAATCTCTAAACTGGTGCAGAGACATCAAAAGAATAGACGAAGAAAGAAACAAGAAAAACATACGAAACACGACTAGAGATGCAGAGGAAAGTCAGGTCAGCAGAACATGGAATGAGGAAGTTACCAAGGCAACTAAAAATCGCGGTGAAAAATGGCAAGAAAAGTCCCAATTGTCATGGAGAAGAGTATATATGCATTCACGATCTTTTTAGACCGCGGCAAGCCATGGAAATCTAGTAACTTGGTTGGTAGTCAACCCTTGTGAACTAAAGTTTCCTGAAAATGATTGACATTCGTTCTGTCGATTCGAGTTGTCACCTTTTTTTGGTTATGAATTGTGTCTGAAACCTTTCCTCTGTTGCCAGTTTGAACCGAACATTCAGAACTCGACAATTTTATTGAATTTTTATATAAAATTTTGAAATTATTTTTCAACAAATGCAATATTAATCATAATGGAAGACATTACTGCTGGTACATTCCACTGGCGAAAAGTTTACCACTCTCAAAAAGCACTTCTGCCAGGTCTTGATTCTAGTCATAAAACCTTAAAAAAGTTTATTTGATCGAATTAGCATTTGACCCAGGGTTTTATGTTATGGAATCTCACACTAAAAGGAAACTTTGGCGAATTTCGTTAACTAAAAAGTGCAGCAATTTAGAATTTGATTTGTTTTTGTTTGCATAAAGTCTTGTGATCGTTCACTTCTCTGTGTTTGTAACTCCTAGACTTAATAATTTTTAAAAGCGTTGTTCTCTCGGCATAAAATTCTAATTGTTGTCGCTTGTCAGCCAAAAGTTTTCATCTTTGGTGTCCAGAACTTTGGAAACGGTTGCACGCCGCACCTAAAAATATTTTGAAAACAAACGTCTACGGGACTTTGTACCTTACAAAGAATATATTTGTAACACCTCAGATTACTTGTTCCAGTCTTAAATCAGGCCGATCTTTTCAAAACTGCAAGAAGCACTTTTTAAAGGCAAATTTTGTTCGAAAACGAAATCACTTTAATCATTTTATTGCAACATTTTGAAGATAATGCCTTTAAACTGTTACTTCCACGATTAAAAGGAAACACACGATTTTTCCGGTATCAGAAAAGTGGCAAACTAGCATGCATGAAAGACACATGTCAGATGTGACAGTAAAAAAACTACCTCTGTCAGTCATTGTAGCCAACAAAAAGAAAAAAAAAACATGGCCTACTCTGGTCTAAAAAGATCGTGAATGCATTATAGTAACTATTTATGTAAAATGGCGCATGACAACAAATTACCTTATTATAAATGAACCCCTATCATCCAAAAGCCTCTTTTCTGTACTGAACGAATGAAGTAGACTTATCAAAAATTTATTGTAATATGGGTTTGCTTCAGATCCTGCGTTTACGTTCAGTTTTCGATTATCACTACCGCCTTTACCAACTGGTGAAGAAATTACTTCTGCTATTACGACTAGACACTGTTGTACCACCTGGTCTGCTTCATCCCCTAAAGTGCGTTGCAACGCGGGGAACAGCACGTCAATATGGTTAACCATCTACAATCCAAAAATCGCGATTTGAAGTTTTAACAGAAAATTTAAATTACCTCGTCCGGCAATTTGGTGTACAAGTCGTGGATCCACTTTAAGACCGCTACTTTGGTTTGTATGGAATTATGCATAATGTATTGTGTGAGAACATCTACAACCGATGGCAAGTCTAGTTTGCTGATAGGTTCTTCTCCTACAACGAATAAAATGTAATTAACAAGTGTGAGTATTTCGATATAATTACCAGCAGCGTTAACACGAACTCCTTTTTCCTCCCCGTGGACAGCGATCAGTTTCATTAGTGTAAAGTTCACTGCTGTAGCGGTTTCCTTTATGTCTGTCACTGCGTTAAGGAAAATAAAAATTAGGATACAAGAAAGTTAAAAAAGAAATAAATGATGACAACTGCGAAAGATAGGAAATATTGTTTTTATTACTCTATACATTTGTACAACACAAAGCATACTTAGTAGGAAGTTTATAGGTATTACGAATACAAAGTGTTTATGAATGTTTCTAGCATCAAGAGTGGCTATGAAATGTCAAAGAAATTTGCCGCTCATTACAAATGTGGGTTTAGATTTTTCAACTGACATTTGTAGTTAACCTCAATCACAGAGCAAAGTAAGTTTTGAAAAAAAAACTGTTCTAGTTGTGATTTAGAACTTGAAAATGATAACTTTTGACACAAATCTGCAACTGAAACGTCGTTGACATAAATAATTTTCAGGATAGTTTTATTCACTATGAAAACAAAGCGGCAAAATAGTGCATGGCAGGAATTCCAGAAACATTTATAAACACCTTGTAGATCTTCTACTTTTTGAATTCTGTAAAAATATTTATTTTTTAATGTTGAAATAATTTAGACCGCAAAAAGATGTGGCAAAAAACAAAATCCTTAAAAAAAATTGTTAGTAACACTCATTTACCATTAATAGCACATTACTCAAAGTGTGCGGTAAGTTGAGTTTTATTCACCTGTAGATTGGTTACTTATGAGTTGAACGCGTATTAAAATTTAGATTACCTCATCCTTTTCTAACTTTTTCACTCAGTAATGATTGAAATTTAAAGTAACCACTAGTGAGGAAAATTTTAGTTTCTGTATTTTACCAAACAATAACAGAAAATTCATTTTACATGTAAAATTGAAAATCAACTAAGTAAAAGCTATAAAATTTTTATATTTAATAAATTATATCAAAGAAATAGTCATGTCAAACTTGGATGGAAAATAAACAAAATAAACAAACTTTTGTGCGATATTCAAATTGACTCTAGGTTGATATAAAAACAGGAGTGGATTTAAAGGAGGTAGAACTTTATAAAAAATATATACAATATGTCCTTGGATTGAGTTCACAAGAGAGAAAAAAGTTTATTTTTGATTTTACAAAAAAATGACAAAGAAATAACATTTTTTTACTTATTTCAAAACAGATAAATCTGCAATTAAAATTTCAAAATTATTAGTTTGTACTCTTAAAATTAATTTTTTCATTATTTTTGTTTAATAAATTTTGTAATCGTATTTAAATAATAGCAGGGTATGGATTCACAATATCAAATAATGCGTTAAAGATTAAAGAAAAATTTACCCAATAATGTGTAAGCATTAAAAAATTGGAAAAAATGCAATTGCATCCTTAACAATAATTGAGAAAATTCGAAAGAGTTTTAAAGAATTACGAGTTAGAATTGAACTATGTGCTAAAACAGGTAATTGGTCAATCAAATAGTGGAAATTGGTTTGAGTTAAGAAACAAATTTCATTCCTTTGACATTTTTTGCAAAATAAAAAATAAAAAAGTTCTTTGTTATTTTTTGTTTTTTTCGATTGAAAGTACACAGCTTGATAATATTAAAGTTTTAATTAAAAATTTATTTATTTTAAATTAAGCAAAAAATATTCCTTTGTAATTTTTTTGTAAAATGAAAAATAACGTTTTTTTCCTCTTGTGAACTCAATCCGGAGACATACTGTATACAATATTATTATAAAAAAATATGTCGGGTGTATTTAAAGACAATAGAGAGAAAGTATATGTAGAGAGAATCTGTAAAGTCCAAATGACAATTTCAAGAATTTGTATATAAAGAGAGAACTTGGGGATTCTAAGAAAAATCTGAATAAATCTGGAAAATGTAAGAAACACTTGAAGAAAATCTAAATAAAAAAAACTAATAATTAGAATGTAAGAAAAAAGAGTTTGAAAAAATACTCGAAGAAAAACATAGTGAATCCACAAAGTTCAAAAAAATACAGAGATCCTAAACAGAATTTACAGAAGATATAAAGAAAATTCAGACAAAGTAATTCAGGAAAAATCTAAACTGACTCAAGCAAATATAAAAATAAAAAATTAAGAATGAAAAAGAAAGAAAGAAAAAATGAAAAAAAAATCCAAGAAAAATCTGTAATTGCACCAAATCTAAAGTATCCACGAGATCCAAAGTTAATCTTAACGAACTAAGACAACTTAAAAAAAATAGATTATAATAAAAAAATCTTAGAAAAATCTTAAAAATTCAATAAGAATCCAGATATGATTCGAGGGAAATCAAACAACCAAGAATCTACAAAAAATCAAAATTAAAAAAATACAAATTCTAAGGAAATTGTGGGCATTTTAAGACACAAAATGCGTTTTGAATTTTATTAAAAGAGAAACAAAAAGTATATCGTTAGATTCTGATTATTTTAAAATTAACAAGCAATCAGTTTTTCCCCAAAATTTCAGACCTGACGACAAATAATTATGTAAATTTCAACATTCGTTAAAATAAAAATTAAATGGACTTAACTTAAGCTGACGATATGTATAAAATCTGTAAATCTTTTATTTTTATTTTTTCTAAGAGCCCCAATATTTAAGGTACGTCCTTAATCGTCTCTATAAACCACAGTGGTATAATCAAGATTCACGAAATTTTTGACATTATCAAATCAATCTTAACAGTTAAAATCAGACAAAAACTTGGCTTACTTTTGAGAACTTAATTTCAAAATTTTTGTGAACCCAGAAAAAAATGCTATTTAAAACTCCGCCGTTATGCTACTCTCTAAAATAACTCTTCAAATCTCGTTTTTTTAAATTTTTATAGGCCTTATTACAAAGCGCTTACAGGTTTCATCCCATGCTCCATATTGTACTATAAAATTATCAAGTGGAAGCCAAAATAAAGTGTCTTCAACATAAAAGTATTTAAGCCAGAGATATCGTAACCTTACTAGAAAGATTAAGATGTCTATGATTACTGTTATTTATTGTAGACTTAACGTTGACATTTTATTTTAGTCTTGAAACTATATGTTCAATTAGTTGTTGACTTGTTTTACAGATCAAAATACCCTTGTGTCACTTTATTTTGGCCGTTGCAGAATGGTATAAAAAAGGTAGTTGATTACCATCTGATTCCCGTTTTTAAATGAACTTTGCCTCTTGTCCTTAATAAACAATATTTCCTATCGCTATAGTTTCCCCACTACCTTTTCCGAAAGCAACAGATTGATTAAAAAATTAAAAAATGTTTTGTTAATTGAAAGCAAAATAATTGAATATTAAGGATACTTCTCCGTGCGTCCGTATCATAGGCTAGACATGGTAAGACTGCAGTGAAGATCCCTGACATAAATGGTAACATTGCTGGACCCGATAACTGGACAAATTCTTTAATCCACGTAATTGCAATAAACTAGAAAAAATTAAATCAATAAATTATAATACTTGGAAGTTTTTCATTACTTGAACTAAGTCGTCGTTTTTCTCTTGGGCATGATTAATAAGTATGTTGATCATGGCCGGAAAATTAACTTTGGATGGATCACTTTTGATGTTTCTCAGAAATTCACTTAGGGTAGTTTCACACATTTTTTTCACTTCCAAATTTGTGTCTGCCAAAATCCTAAATAATCCATCTAAAATTTCAGGCAAGTAAAACAACAAATCAATGTCTGGTACCATGTCCAAAACTGAAATCCATGAAATCACAAACTGTCTTGCAAAAGTGGCCTTGGTATAAATTCTTTCTCTTAAAAGTGGCATAAAACCTTCCAAGTCAAAGCAGGTACTTTCTGTTACAATATCCTACAAACAATTACCAACATCATCAAAATAAACTACCCAATAAACTGTTGCCATAAAAAACGCACCATCCTTAAGAAGTGAAGTTACAGGTTAATTTTTTTACAAATTATTACTGTTAACTTAAGCAATGTATGTCTGCAATTTGGAAAAAAGATTCTAACAGTTGAAAAAATCTATAATACAGGGTGATTTTTTAAAAACGGCAGGTGTTGTAGAATTTTTATTTATGAACCGATTTCAAAAATCAAATTAAATGGTTTTTAATTCCCTATAAACTGATGATTTTAAAATTTTTCTTAATGTCTTAGTATCTCTTGGGCGATACTTAACTTTCTTATTTTAAATTGGCACCCATATAGACAGTATGTCCCCGGATTAAGTTCACAAGAGGAAAAAAAACGTTATTTTTCATTTTACAAAAAAATGACAAAGAAATAATATTTTTTGCTTAATTTAAAATAAATAAATCTTTAATTAAAACTTTAATATTATGAAGCTGTGTTCTTAAAATCGAAAAAAACAAAAAATAACGAAAAACTTTTATTTTTAATTTTGCAAAAAATGTCAAAGGAATGAAATTTGTTCCTCAAACCAATTTCCACTATTTGACTGACCCATTACCTGTTTTAGCACATAGTTCAATTCTAACTCGTAATTCCTTAAGACTGTTGCGAATTTTCTCAATTATTGTTAAGGATATAATTGCATTTTTTTCCAATTTTTTAATACTTACACATTATTGGGTAAATTTTTCTTTACTCTTTAACGCACTATTTGATATTGTGAATCCACAGCCTGCTATTATTTAAATACGATTACAAAATTTAATAAAGAAAAATAATGAAAAAATTAATTTTAACCGTACAAACTAATAATTTTAAAATTTTAATTGTAGATTTATCTGTTTTGAAATAAGCAAAAAATGTTATTCCTATGTCATTTTTTTGTAAAATTTTTCCCTCTTGTGAACAGAATCCGAGGACATACTGTTTTTTTTTCATAATTTGGAAGATATTAATTTTCTTGATTCAGAAATGTGTAATATGTTCTACTTTTGCAAAAAATTTGGCAGTAAAAGTTAATAAAATCAAGGTGCGTGGTGTCAAATAACACAATATCGTTAATTGTAATGTAAAAAAGCAGCAAATAACAGAAAGAACAAGATTTCTTTCAACAAGATGGGGCTACACCTTACAATGCACAATGCATTTCTCGTAGGTGTCAATTGTGCAATAAAAAAAACGGGATGGCGTTTCAACAGTATTTTAAATAAATTAGGTAGTTGTTTTTTCTGATTTGTAATTATTATTGTCGTTTGTTATTAATAATTTCAAAAAAAAAATGCCAATCCTTTCTGTTATTTGCTGCTTTTTGACATTACAATAACGGCATTCTTTTATTTGACACCATGCACCTAAATTTTATTAACTTTTATTGCTTATTTTTTCTCAATTTTGATAAAATTTTAAAAATATTCTTGTAAAAGTAGAACATATTACACATTTCTGAATCAAGAAAATTAATATCTTCCAAATTATAAAAAAAAATATGGGTTCCAATTTAAAATAAGAAAGTTGAGTATCGCCCAAAAGATACTGAGACATTTAGAAAAATTTTAAAATCATCAGTTTATAGTAAATAAAAACTCATTTAATTTGCTTTTAAAATTTTTGAAATCGGTTTACAAATAAAAATTCTACAACGCCTGCCGTTGCCAGATAAGTCAACTAAAGTCGCTGCAAATGAAACGAATGAAGTCCTCTTGCAAAGTCTATTCCTAGATAGTGATTCACAATGAAATTATTCGACATTTTTCTCAGAAAACTACAAATGATGGAAATTTAAAATTTTTAGAACACAAGTAAACGGATAAGGCAAATCGATTAAAATATTTACATTTTCGTGATACCTCTGGTTATATTGGATGTATGTAGGAGTCAACTTGCTTATTTTAAATAGAACACCCTAGAGGTATATTATTGCATTTCTGCAGTGTAGTGTTACTTTGTGAATAATGTAAACCGCCACTTTAATTAGAAAATAATATGTATACGTGTGATTCATGGGCAGTTCATTTTTGGTTACTTTAAAATAAAGTAAATTCGTAAAAATTAAAATTAAAATGTTACATTATTCCAAAACATTAGACGAAAATAGGTAACACCCACGTAAAATTCAAATTAAATAAAAAGTTATTTTACTTTAAAGTGACCGAAAATTAACTGATTGCAAACCACACCCTGTAAAATCCTGAAATTCAATAATATCAGGGTGTTTTTGAAATGCATGTACAAAAAGGATGTGGTATTTCCTTGTCACAATTTGAGCCTATTAAGAGAAAAAAAGTTTTTCCTACGACCCCATCTGAAACTGGCATTTTCCACACGGTTAAATGACTCCGAAAGTTGATGATTTCGTACATCCATTTACGAAAGTAAAAGTCACTAGTATGATATGAATATATCCGCACAGATCTGTCAAAATTGACAGTTATTTTGAAAAACAAATGTAATTCTTGAATTTTTGTCTTAAATATCTAGACGATTCACTGTAAAACAACATGCATAATGGTAAAAATGAATAGGTTAGGTCGTTTATGACAAGACAATTTTGACAGGTCTGTGCGGATATATTCATATCACACTAGTGACTTTTACTTTCGTAAATTGATGTACGAAAACATCAATCATCTAACTATGTGGAATACGTCACTTTTATTCATATAAAACCTCATGGTCGTAAAAAATGATAATTAGAATAGATAAGAAATGAACTATTGTCAAGGCTTATGGTTTCTTCCTGATGATGAAAGGTCGTAGGAAAAATAGTGCACATAACTCGTCGGAAAGTGCCTTTCTTGCTTTCTGCTTTCGTATAAAATTGGTCACTTTCCGTACTTGTTATGTAAATATCTATTTCATACTTCATACTCTTTCTGCAATAGCGCAGAACTGTTTTGTAAATGCATTTCAAAAACACCCTGTATCTATAGGGAGTTCTCTTTAAAATAAGCTAGTAGACTGTTATACGACATTCGGTATATCCGCATAGAGTGATTCATACGCGCATTTGCAGTACAAGGTGTTTATAAATGTTTCTAGCATCAAGGGTGGCTAAGAAATGTCAAAGAAATTTGCCGCTCTTTACAAATGTGGGTTTCAATTTTTCAACTGTCATTTGTAGGTAACCTCAAACATGAAGCAAAGTAAGTTTTGAGAAATAAACTGTTCTAGTTGTGGTTTAAAACCTGAAAAACAAAAACTTGGTCACAAAACGTAACTGAAACGTCATTGAAGTAAGTAACATTATAAATAATTTTCAAGATAGTTATATTCACTATGAAAACAAAGCGGCAAAGTAGTGCACGACAGGAATTCCAGAGTCAACCTTGATGCTAGAAACATTTATAAACACCTTGTACATTCATAACATCTCGTGTTACTATGCCTTACTAAATTAAGCAAAAAATTTGTCCCCTCTCTGTCAAATTTCCAACAATGCTTAGCACTCTTTTTGTCATCGAGTATATCGCAAATTAACACTAAAGGCATATGAATCCACAGAATGGATTCATTACAGAATTTCTTGAAATTGTTATCATATTTGCATTAAAAATGTCTCATGATTTTTAAAATTAATTGCCATTAATTTAAATTCACTCTTTTGCACTCCAACTTCAAGGTAAAGTGCTTTGCTTTGAGGGTCTTTTATAACGTAGTACTACAGGCTGTTTTTGAAATACACTATCAAAAATTAAACAGTCTCTGGCAGCCTTAAGGAATCAAATTAACTATAAAAAAACACCTTTTTACTTGTCTTCACCAATTACCGTGTTTTGTTTGGTAGTGTATTTCAACAACACCCTGTATATCAAGGGAGTTAATCCAATACTCAAATTCAATACTCAAAATATTTTCCTTTCCTGTAAAATTTGTTGTTTTAGATCTAATTACTTACTAAAAAACTTGTATAAAAAACGAACTTCTCTCTCAAATTCGGAAACATTATTCCGTGTTTTACAAATCAAACAGAGTTTCTCTCAAAAATTTTCAGATATTTTGTGCTATGAACTACAAAGTTAATTTATAATATTTCGGTATCTTGAATAATCAAATATTCACTGAGACAATCACACAAGGAAACACAAGTTTGCCTCCAAGAATGAAACTAGGCTAATTATTTTTAAATAGACACATTTTCACAACTGGATCAATTATTTTAGTTACAGGGTGAACTAAAACGACATATCAACTGTTATAACTTTTTTGATTTTAAATTTCTGGCCATTGTCTTAGGGAACGTCTTATGTAACCTTTTTAGCTATATTTTGGTAATACTAAAGTTTAAAAAAAATCGCTATATTTTTTTAAGAACACCTGTATACATATTTTAAATTAAAAAAAAAGTATAGCTGTCAAATACAGAAGTAAATTCCCTTTCAAAAAAGCTGTCATATGACTGTACTTTATATTTGATATTTTTAGTAGATAGTGCCTACGGCGTCACCTATGATTTGTTAATTGTAACATTTATCTTGAAATGTAGTAAAAATGTTACGATTTTTATCAAATTATACTTTTTTAATTTATTTGAAAAATTGTAAGTTACCGCGGATAGAAAATATTATATAAATTCGTTTTCTGTGTTTTTTCAAAGAATACAAATTGCTGAATTTGTTCAACGTTGATATTCGAATTCAAGGCTCTTGAATTAATAGAAATTTATGAAAATTGGTTGTGGAGGCAATTTTTTGCATTTTCTTCCCTAGTGTAATTTTATTGCGTCAGCTATTTAATTAATATTGGTATCAGACCTCCTTATTCTCAGATGATGATTTTCTGAAAGTTTTGGCTTTCCAATTATATTTCATTTGGGTGGTGCGTTTTCATAGGTTTATAAAATAACTTACTTTTAACAATCGATCTAATAATTCAGACGCATTCTTCACATGTTGGTCTGGATCAGTGGCAATTTTACTCAACGCGTTAAAGATCTCTGAAAAATGAGGGAGCACGGCGCCCCTTGACACTTTGACAACATTGTATAAAGACTCGCAAGCATAATAGCGCACTCTTAAATCTTGATCTGATAAACACCCCAAAATTGGTTTAATTAATTCATCAATGTAACTGCTGGTATCCTAGAAGTATTCAAATGATGCCACAGCTACAGTAATAATCTGGTCTCTACCTTTCCCAAGGCAATTGAAGTGGCAGCTAAACCTATGAGTCCCCCTTTGCGAGCATGAGGATTTTGAGAAAGAGCGAAATCTTGTCCTAACACTTTCAATAGTCTTTTGATTTGGCTTGTGTTGTTGATTGCGGCAAACTCCTTCACCATTCTGAAAAGGCAAATAAAATTAATGTGTATACAAATATGGTGTTTACTCACTTTTCTATTTCTAGGGCGGCGGTTTTTCGCTTGTCGTATAGTTTATCGTGAAGAGCACGAACACAAGCGGCACTTAGAGGCGCATAGTCTTTTTCGGACATAACTAATATTGTTTTCTTCAATTACTGGAAATAAAATGTGGATGTAATTAACCTCACTTTTTAGTCATCTTTGCACAGCTGATCGCACAAACAGAACTAAAAAGAGGGGATAAAACACTAGCGCAACAAACTTTCAAGTGGTAGCCAAACAAACTACTTGAATTTTTAAGCGGGAAACTTTAAATTTAAGTCCTGTTAATTTCATTTTCTTTTAATATTAAATACATTTTTTGTATCAATCAAAATAGTTTTTTTGGTTTATACAGTTTATACAATTTTTATTTATGAACCGATTTCAAAAATTTAAAAAACAAATTAAATGGTTTTTAATTGAATATATTCTGATGATTTTAAAATTTTTCTAAATATCTTAGTATCTTTTGGGCGATACTCAACTTTCTTATTTTAAATTAACACCCATATTTTTTTTTTCATAACTTGGAAGATATTAATTTTCTTGATTCAGAAATGTGTAATATGTTCTACTTTTAACAAAAAAAATTTTAAAAGAAATATCAAAAATGAAAAAATTTAGGCAATAAAAGTTAATAAAATCTAGGTGCGTGGTGTCAAATAACACAATATCGTTATCGTAATGTCAAAAAGCAGCAAATAACAGAAAGAACAAGTTTTCTTTCAACAAGATGGGGCTACACCAATGCACAATGCATCTCTCGTAGGTGTCAATTGTGCAATGAAAAAAACGGGATGGCATTTCAACAGTATTTTAATTAAATTAGGTAGTTGTTTTTTATGATTTGAAATTATTATTGTCTTTTGTTATTAATAATTTCAAAAAAAAATGCCGATCCTTTCTGTTATTTGCTGCTTTTTGACATTACAATAACGACATTCTTTTATTTGACACCATGCACCTAGATTTTATTAACATTTATTGCTTTTTTTTCAATTTTGATAATTTTTTTAAAAATATTTTTGGTTTAAAAGTAGAACATATTACACATTTCTGAATGAAGAAAATTAATATCTTCCAAATTATGAAAAAAAAAATATGGGTTCCAATTTAAAATAAGAAAGTTGAGTTTCGCCCAAAAGATACTAAGACATTAAGAAAAATTTTAAAATCATCAATTTTTGAAATCGGTTCATAAATAAAAATTCTACAACGCCTGCCGTTTTAAAAAAATCACCTGTATAAAGTAGAATTTATTAAGAATTCATTGATTGAAACCTCAGTCCCTATTTTGTAAGAACTTTCCAACAGTTTGTTTCCAAAAAAAGACTTTTACAGTACGCACCTGAAGATAGCTATTTTATGGACTCATTTAAATCTCTAAAATACGTCTTTTTCGGACTCAGTCTCAAAAAGTTGCCATGCCAATTAATAATGCGTACTGGTTCAATATAACAACTTAAAAATTAAAATAAGCACATCAACATAATAGTATATTATGAAACGCGTTTCATAATGAACATTTTGCCGCACGCACGTTTTTAAGGCACGACGAGCGCAGCGAGGAGTGTCATAAAGTAGTAAGTGCGGCAAAATGCATTATGAATGCATTATCATACGCAATTTTTTCTATTTAGCCTTATTTTAAACGAAAAAACTTGATTTCGAAATCTAGGGAATTTTAGGGTAGATGGCATTTGCAAAATGTTCGGGAAAAAAATTCGAAGTAGCCAAATCCAATTTTAGTCAGTTTGACAAGTGTGACGTTTTGAGGTTACCGGAGCGCAAGGAAGCCAAGAGAGCGAAGATGTTGATCATGATATAACGGTTCTTTTGCATCCAAAGAGTTTTTCTCCGATGAATTATTAAGCCAAGTACAACAAGAAATAATAGTTTATTGATCGATTTATCATGGTTTTTTCAAAACCAAAATCTAAATTGTCAACGTTGACGGCAGGTTGACGGTTTGTCTGCTGCAAACCTAAGAAAAATATAAGTTCCTGGAAATATTGGCACGGGATTGGTCCATTACGGCATTACGATACCGAAATACGCTCAAACGCGTATCGAAATATCTTCATTATGAACGCGAAATAGAAAAAAAATATATTAGGTTTGTAAATAAAAATAACACTATTTTCTTCTGTATTTTATGCAAAAAAAGTTAAGGAAAGTCTTTAAAAAGCATAACCATGTCTTTTGAAAAGTTGGGAGCTGTAACTAAAAAACATTGTTTGTAACACGTACTTAACATTAATAGTTATTTAACGTACAAGTTAATAAAGTTAGTCTTTATTGTATGAGTAACTGGTTTAAAACACGATTTTAATGAGTACCATGAAGAAACTTTTTAAACGTGTACTTTACAGCATTTTATCTACGATTGTTCTCCATTTCGATTTTAGCAAAAAACCGATACATAATTAGAAATCATCTGCCATCCAATGTAAAAATAAATACAATTTGACTGCTGATTTGAGGTATCTAAGCAAAAAGCGCGCAAGCAATAAAACTTTTATTAGACGCCTATTTGAACGAAAATACGGGCAAAAGTGGCTACTTTCTAAACGATCGTACGCAAGATTCTTTTAAAATGTTAGATATTTCTAGAAATAATTATTTTGTAAGCAATGCAATAATATTTACAATATTTTTTAATAAAATCGTAAAAAAATAAAATAAAGTTTTGTCTTGCAACTTGCTCTAAAATTAATGGTAGGATGTAAACTGTTACTTCTGGACCAGGACATTTGGCGTCTTACAAATCAAGGCAGAATCCTACAAATTTTGCTGTTTCCCAATAGTTAAAAACCAAAAAATATCTACAAAATCTCACAAGATGTCTTGTTTTTAAACACCCCAAAATGGCTTTTTATTTCTGGAATAGGATTTTTAGCGTCTTAAAAAACATGGCAGAATCCTAAAAATTTAATTGTTTTCCCAAAAGTAAACAACTGACAGAGACCTAAAATCCTTTGAAAAGCACTAATTTTTATGCACATATAGACACATACCGATAAACGATAAAAAACCAGGGAATGTTTTGCTTTTTTTTTTTGACTGCAAATATTGGGCCTTTGAAAACTCAGATATTTGAGTAAGAATTTACTGGGTGAGGTGTGTCTACTTGTCCTTGTGTAGAACTATTTTCTGTCTTGACAAGTAATCTGGAGCCGGTGAAATATTCAGACAAGACTGTTGATATATTTTTTTTATTTTACCAGTTATTATTCTGGTCATTCATTTCGGGATATCTAAAAGTAAGGAACTTTGACCCCCTTTTTCAATAATTTTAATTACTTTTTAAGACTAATTTTCATGATTTCTTTGAGAATTTTTCAAATGCATTTTGACATTCATTTGGTGAAAAAACAAAAAAAATACCATTTAAGAGTATTTAAAAAACGAGGTATTTTGTAAGTTTTTTTAGGGTGCTTTTGAGGTAATTTTGCATTATTTTGGATAATTTTCAATCGTGTTTTTATATGCCCAATTTCTGGTAATTTTAGGCTTTGGTTGTTTAGCTTCGGAAAAAACAGTTCTTAGTGGTTTCAGCCCTGTTTTTAAGGCACCAAATAGCCTGGTACCGTCACTTTTTGATTTGGTCTTGTTTATGCTTTTTTTGCATGCGCCAAATGGTTTGGTCCGGAAATAAGAATCCATTGGGAACTTATGTGGAGCATAAAAATTTATGCTTTTTGAAGAATTTTAGATCTTCTTCGGTTGTTTACTTTTGAGAAAACAGATAGGGGTGGCCGAGGTATAATGATCTCTTTAAGGTTTTTAGCACCATAACTGCAAAGCTTTTAGATTAAAAAATTTACCACTTATGCAGAAGCTTTGACAACTAACGTGCTACAAGTACGCCTAAAAATGTAACAGTAATTTTACACCATTTACATTAAAATAAGAATTATTTTAGAAGGATCATTTTACCCATAGACTAGAGGTAAACTTATTCCTCGGTTGGGGTAAAAAGATTCCTTTCCATCGTAAGTAGGTATGTATGTTTTATGTTCGAAAAATTTTGTATGTTAAACAAAAGTTAATGGAAGTAGTGAATATTTTTAAGCATTAAGATAAAAACAAAATGAACTTGAAAACAAGAATTAACATCAAAGCGGAAACTCTTACTGAAACATAAATAAAAATTACAAAAACTAAAAGTTTTTTTAAAAACCATAAGTTTTTCTGATTTTAGAAGTTTTTGATTCCACCAAACAGAAATCGCAAGTGAATATATACCGTCCCTTTCATCTACTCCTGCACATTGATCATCAGCCCATTTTTGGTACACACTGCATCTAATCTAACCCTCTTGTTCTGAAAAGTGAATATATTTTTCACAGCAAAAAATTCATTCTGCTTCTGACTCATCGTTCTCAGTGCTTGATTCACTCTCTCGCAATATACAGGTGTCCCAGAACTCGCGCCCCAGAGAGAATAAAGGACTTATGGTGGCAACAATTTTGAACCAAAATTTTGAAACCATAAGTTTTTAACTCAAAAAATAACCGAGATAAGACAAAAAAACGAAAGCCAATCCCCAAGCTAAACAGAATTTGAAAATCGGTAACTATGGACACATACTATCATCCATTGGTTAGATGAACATTAAACTCTCGTTGCCTAGGAAATTGGAATGGCCACTTCCCGAATAAGCTTTTGGAATTGGTTGTCAATTTTTTATCCTTTCTCGAATACTATTAAAGTTAGTCAATTTTTGTTTTACAATTTACTAACTGTATTGCCTTTGGCACCATCCCTTGCTCTCTGGGGCGCGTGTTCTGGGACACCTGTATCTAATATTAGTAATAAAATGATCCCGGGACCGTTTTACCCAATACTTTATGTTTATTTACTATTTTATGATCTGACCCTCGATTTCACCATACCCCAAACTTTACCTACCCAGAAGTGAGACGAGTGAGACCGATGCATAGTTGCTTCGAAACTGAAATTTACCGTTATATTTTTAGCAGATCAACCTTAAGAACAAAATACATAAACCCATAAATCTATATAATGCAATATTGCAACTGAATCGACAAACAATTGAAAGTTTAATGTTAATACTTTAAAACTCCACAGGTGTTATTTTGAAAATTGAATTCTAAAGGTACTGATTAAAAAACGCCTTACCTTAGATGAAACGAAGGAAAAATACAAATACCGCCGTTACTTTTTTTGAATATCCACCAAACTGCATGCAGGTGCTTGTCTGCAAATATTCGCAGGTTCAGCAACATATTTAATCATTTCATTGATAGATAGAACTAAGGGCAGTTTGGGAATGAAAGGGGATTATATTACCTCGAAGGATTATTTTAGCCCGTTCTCTCTAAATTTTTTTATTATGTTTTTTGAGACGCCAAGTGTCCTGGTTTAGAAGTAATATTTTACAAACTACCGTTAATAGCAATGCACTTGATAGTAGATCTTTGCAATCTTTGCAAATTTTAAAGTTATATGCAAAAATGCATTTGAAAATCAATAAAAACTGCGTTTTTTTTGGAACGAGGTCATTTTTTCAAAAATATTGGAACTAGTTACTGGCTAAAAAGACAATCTTGAGAAGAGTTCAATAACTAAAGAAAATATTTATGCAGAAGAACCGAAGTAAATTATTTACAAGAATATCCGAAAAACAGATTAATTAATAAGATTCGCAATCCTATCTTAGCAAAGACTTTTCTTTTCTCCCCTTAATAATTTTAATGTTTTTGATTGTCTAATTTATTATGTCCTGTAGACAATTTAATGACTTAACAATCCCCAGCCTACAACTTACTGGTTCAGTTAAAAAAATAAAATAAAATGTGGTTTTCAACTAAATTTGTATTTACACTTTCTTCTGTATATTACCCATATCACTGGTAACGTTACACACAGCACATATAGCCCAACAACGGTGGTCTCCTTCGGCATCTCACATTTTATAAAGGCATAGTTGTTACTAGCAAAAACTCCCTAAAAATTCATATTATTTGACATGATTTATCAACCAACCAGAGGCAGATTTAAAAGAGGGCGCGCAGTGTGAGCCCTTCTTGGGAAACTCTACTTTTACTGTGTTTTTAAATAACACCAAGTTTTAATTCCAAACAATAGAAAACAAAAATGTCGGAATCTGCGCAATATAGAGACGACTTGAAGACAACCAATAGTAAAATCAAAAAGAATCGATAAAAATATAGGAAATCTAAATCAAAATAAAGAAAATACAAAAGAACCTGCAAAGACTCCTAAATAAGATTCGAAATGAATTTAGACAATCTAAGAAAAAATCTTAAGCGAATCCAGAGTTTTTAGGTAAAACTATAGAAAATTTAAACAGAACCGGGAGAAGCTGAAATAAAAATATGACAACAACGTAAGAACAAGAGCAAATTTAAAGATAATTTAGGTTTTAAATAAAATTCTATAGAGAAAACACAAAGTCCAATGCAAATAAATCTGTGAAGACTCTAAACAGAATCTAAGGAAAATAGAAAAAAAATCAAAACAAACCTTTTTAGAGTTTAGAGAATCAAACGAAAAATTTAAAGAGATTCAAGACGATTTGGGATGAATTCAAAGAGAATCTAACAACTTTAAACAGAGTTTTACGAAAGTGTGAAAAAACCCTAGAAGGATTGGAAAACATTTAACTTTTAATCTACAAATCTAGAGTAAAGACATTGTAAGATTTGTATATCTAAAAAGATATTGTAGAGAATCTTAAAAATCCTATAAGAATCGCATTAGAGTATGAGGAATATTCAAAAAGAAAAACTAGGGACTATAAAGATATAATCTAAAAAAATCAAAATAGCAATAATTACAGACAAATCGGAGAAAATCTAAAGAGAATCTTTTGTAAACACGAGAAAAATCTACATAATCGAAAAAATCGACGCAAAGATTAAAAAAAAATAGAAAAAAACTGATACTTAATCAATTTACAGAATACATACCTATTTAGAAAATCCAAAAACAATTTCAAAAAAATTTCAGAGTATCAAAAATAAAACTAGCTAGAGAATCTAAAAAAAATTGAAAGAGAAAATTCAAACAGGACCGAGAAGGCATCTAAAGACTCTTAAAGAGGAAGTATCTAATTTTCCCAGGGCCCAGGGGTGCGATTCTCGAAATCACACTAAAGTTTAGTGCACTAAATTTTTAGTACGAGAAAATCAGTGTGGTATCAAGAATAGTGTATTCTCCAATATCAAACTAAAAAGTGCACTAATATTTTAGTGCGGTCTAAATATTATCATAGCAACATCGCAAAAACAGTTTGTCAGGTTGACTAATCTCAAAAAATTAAATTAATTAAATTAATGTTCAACAAAAATAAATGCAGCTTCAAAGTCCCTCACAAGAAATCACAGCCAAAATTTTATAGTTTTTACTACTTTTTGATACGATTTTTGAGACGTGAAACCATAATCTCATGAGAATATTCTATCGTGGATCCAAAATTTTAGCGCAGGGTACAAAGTATAACTTGCGTGTTATTTAGAAGCAAAAGAAATCATCTATACTTTCTGAACAACTTTTAGTTTTTGTACAAGACAAGTTTATGTCTATGTTTACATGAAAAAATGCCCAATAACTTTGGAGAAAAGAAAAAACATAAAAATACATCAGGCGTGGCAAAACTTAGCTCAAAATTTAAAATAAGACATAATTAAACACCAACAGACTACAGAACGAAATGATCCAGTTAAACAGAATGTGTTAGATTTTAAAGAAATAGTATTTTTCCAATCAGTGGTGTTGCAGAAGAAAAATATCATGATAACACTAAAACCACCGCAATTTTTGGAGTAGGATTTGCATGGTCTTGAAATTAAATGTGTTTTCAGTAAATCGAAAGTTTTACGGAGTTTTCTATCTTCCACATTTTTAAGGAATTTTCTATATATTTTGGTTTCATGTAAATTTGCTGCTTCTACATCTAAGTTAAGACCTTCGTCTAGATTCTTCTTCTAATTTCATTGCTTTATCAAAAATTTTGCCAATCTAAATAAATTAGCATGCAATTTAGTCTACTATCGACCACACTAATAATTTCATACTGAAAATTCAGTACACTAAATGTTCACAGAACGTCGAGAATACACTTTTTCAATTTTCACACTAAATATGGATATTTAGTGCACTAAATCAAATCAGCACATTTCGAGAATCGCACCCTTAATCTTAATCTTAATCCGCCTCTCTAACCAACTTACAAGCCCAAAATTAGGACTATTATTGTTTCTCCAACTAAAACTCGGAATGGTAATTTCCACACCATCACCCACAGGCAACCGTCTTGTACAACCATGATGGGTATGTCCAGAAAATGCAACCCTTGGATTTATCTGATTGAGTAGCTGCATTGTTGCCTCTTTACTTAAACATTCCCATTTTTCTCGAAAACGTTCGTTTTTAATTGATGTGGGGGCTGCATCAAAGTCTTCACACTCTTCATCCGACTTTCTGTAAAGAGGATAATGCTGAAAGTTTTGTGAGTGAAGGCTTGGATTTAGTTTAGATGTACCTGCATTAAAATCGGTTTACTGTAAACTAATTTGTCGTTGGAGTCGCATTTGGTGGTCCCTTTGCTACATTTAAGGATCTCTAGTAGTTTAATTTTAAAATTTTACTTAGAAAAAGTCGGAGATTTACTTTCGATTTTAGTTAGTTGAAGCTCCGCCGGTTTGCATAAGAAGCAGCCATCGCCTTCTAGGGCCATACTGTTGACCAACACGAAATGATTTCCTCTTAGAGATACCATTTGAACTGGTGGAGCCTTGAAAGCCGCTTCAAATCGTTGTTTTGTGAATGGGTTCACTCTGAAACGTTCTAGTTGGTGTAAATCATACAATTTAGACCAATTACCTGTAATGGAAGCCGATATCGTGATTTCCCACCACAACGTGCATCTTTGTACTCTCAGGAACTGCAAAAAGTCTAAAAAACCTTTCCACATAGTTTTTAAATTCCGCTTCGCTACAAAAAGAGCCTTCGTCTGTTAAATCACCCAAAACAAAAACTAATTCAGGTTGTAACAGATTTATCGCAGTCTGGAAAGCTCGATGCATTTGCCATTCTCGTCGTAATTTGTCAAACCAGTGTCCATTTCGAGAACCGAGTAAATGTGTGTCTGTAAGAACCATAATTTTGGCTGGTTTTTCGTTGGTTTTATTAATAGAAAAGTCTTCATTTCTGGGATCTAATTCCGGCCAATCACACTGAAATAAAAGTTCGATACAAACATGAATTTGACGAGAGTAATTTAATGAAATTGGGCAGTGGGTGCGGTTGTGGGACAAATTACTTACGTCGTGAATTACCCAGTAGTAGATTAAGTATTCGCAATAAACAAATAAAGCAATAATAACCAAAAACACTTTGAAGAAAAATCCTACATTTGGCCGCATCTTTTGGTAAATTCAGAAACAGCACATGCTTTTCACTTGTCAAAATAAGCACTGTTTACCTCCCTTTTTAACTGTTAAATGATAAGATGAGGATTATTACATAATGTTGTTTTTCAACATTAACTTCAGTGAAAATTTTTACCTCGAGACACAATTGTTAGATGAGTATTTTTTTCTTAAAATTTGAAAAAAACGTCCGACAGAGGACAGAAGTGAATTATTTAGTTTGTCAACTTCTGTCAACAATGCGTGCAGATTATTTGGATGTATCGCATTTCTACATATGCCACTAGAAATTGTTCGAGAAATATTCGAATTATTAAGACACTCGTTTTAAAAATGATGCATTACTATTAAAATCTAAAATAAAATGATTGTGTCTTCTTCTACGTTGTCAACTTTACAGATTAATGTCTCAAAAAGAAGAAAAAAAGAGAAGATGTAATAGTTATTTGTGTACCAAGGCCAAAAAGTGTGTCTTTTTTGGCCGAGCCGAGCCAGAAAGAAGGCGAGGGCAAAATGGCACTTTTGGCCGTGTTACACACAAGATTTTTTAGGCGACATCATCAAATTTACAAGTTAATTAATTTTTATTTATGATGTATTGATTTAATCATTTATAACAACTGAATAATTGTAAATATTTATGAATCCTATTCATATTTTCATATTTTCTTTACATTTGCAGCTTCGACATGTGTAACTTCACAATTTGGTTTAATGTGCTTTTTGATGTTATTGCAGCAGCACTACTAGACATGTTAATTTTCAATAATTCAACACGTCTTTGTTGCACTTTACAGCAGTTTGTCGATTTCATTTTACCCAAATAATTATAAAATTATAAAATATAAAATTGTCGGTATCTTTATATAATATGTAAAACCATGGGGATAGATGGCGCCACCATAGATCGGCCAAAAATGTTTGCGACCAAAAAAGACTTACATTTAGGCCGCTTTTGGAGCCTAAAAATTCCATTTTCAGTTTAAGTCGCCTAAAAATAGTATTTTTGTGTTGTTATGATCTTCTTCTAATTGTATTCCCGCTCAAATGTTATATTTCTTAATATCTTATCAATTAAAAATAAGTTGTAACAGTACCCTTTATACAGGGTGTTACAGCCATAAAACAATGGTTAATCAACGAAGGTAAACTATTTTGGAATCCGCAATTATTTTTTTAGGCGACTTAAACTAAAAATGGAATTTTTAGGCCTCAAAAGCAGCCTAAAAGTAAGTCTTTTTTGGCCGCAAACATTTTTGGCCGCTCTATGGTGGCGCCATCTACCCATAGTTTTGCATATTACATCAAGATACCGACATTACCCCCAATTTTATAATTATTTGGCTAAAATCAAATCGACAAACTGTTGTAAAGTGTAACAAAAACGTGTTGAATTATTGAAAATGAACATGTTTAGCAGTGCTGCTGCAATAACATCAAAAGGCACATTAAACTTAATTCATACAAATTGTGAAGCTACACATGCTAAAATGGCAATTGTAAATAAAGAAAATATGAACTTTTCTAAAAGATTCATAAATATTTGTTTTCGCTGCAATCAATGGCATCAATAATAGGAAGAAAAAGTACTACATTTTTTTTAAAATAACGAAGAGAAAACATTTTTTATAAATGTTCAAAATGATCCTAATTTTGAATAATACAAACATGTTATTATACCGCCGTAATAACGATAGTCGTGCAGCAAGTATTTTTATTTTCACAATTACAAATCAACTACGCAACTGGTTAAATTAATTAATAAAAAAAAAATTCCTAGGTTGACTTTGCTTCAAAATTCGGTGGTCCTTTGCAAATTGCTATCTGATTGGTTACAAATAAATCCGTCCAGCTTTAAAACAGTTCAAGAAAATTCGAAACTTTACTTTTTAGGGTTGCCTTCATCACCCCTTTCGCTATGGCCGTAACGTTACCTAATTGGGAAAATTGGCGAAGGGTGCGACATCTATTGTCGTTCGTCTAAAACGCCGAAACGGTGAACAACAAAAACGGCCTGTCTTTGAAAAGTTTTTTTTAACCGTTTTCGTTGTTGAATTTTGCAAATTAACAGTTTGAAATACTTTTACTTTGTGTCTAGGCCCTTTCCTCCTTATGACAAAAGTCATTGGTCGTTTTGTTTAGTATTTCAATGGTCAAATGTGTCATTGTTCAAAAGTAAATTGGCAAGAAATGTTAACATAACTAAACGAATCAGGCTCACTGACGCTGTTAAATGTTGAAAGAAGTCTTGTAGTAACAATTTGTTTTCATGAGATACTGAAAATTGCCAGAAACGCACGCACTAAAAATATAAAATTGAAAAAAGCCAAATACAGCTACGTTGATGTTAGTTTATGGATTTTACTTGCAAAAAAATTGTTGGAAAACATTCAATAGCCACAGGTGCATCATTTCCGTGACTATTATATTAAAATGTAACTTTCTTTTAAAGCCAGAGCCGAATTACAGAATCAAATCGTCAAGAACTATTAATCTGAACCGGCATAAGTCCACAACAGCCTTCTTTTAAATGTCTGAAGAATGCTTGTTTTTTTAAGACAATTATCTGCATCGTAGGGCATTTTAAATAAACAAAAATGCAAATTTTTGTTGCTTGTTAGATACTGTTGTTCACCGTTAAAACCGCCATTTTGTAGTTTAGTTGCGCCATCTATTGACACCCGAATAGCCCCCAATAGCCTGTATTTACAGTGACTTTATTCAGAACAGTGGCGACACGAGGCAGTTTAGCTCCGCCCATCCGCCACGATGGAGCTAATTGTTGGCGGGAATTTAAATGTATGTAGTCTTTAAATGCAAAATATCCAACAATACAAGTGCAAAATTAAATCTGCCTCTAAGGGAAATAAAAAGGTTATTGGTTTTCCTAAAAATACATAAAAAAATAGCAACTTAACTTAATAAATATATAAAATAAAACCTCAAATAACATTTGATCAACAGCGATAGTTCACAGCACAAATTAATTTTTAAAGCCATAAATGCAGAGTATTTGATCAGTTTGTGACTGGAAACATTGGAACTTGTGTAATTATGCTATTAGCTAATCATTTGGCGTAATACTTACTCTGCTACATTCCTTTGAATGTAAGGCTTGCTTTTTACTTTTTTGGTCACTTTTGCCCCCGACAAAAATAAAAGTGCGGAAACCGATTGAATCATGATTTTAATATTTTTGAAGTAAAAAATTCACTTCAAAACAGGGGTTCGCTCAATATTTGAATTAGGGGTGATTTTTTTTGAGGTAAAAAAAATGCATTTACGCACACTGGGAAGGGAAGCCAGTAGTGGACTACCCACTAAATCCTGACACCTACATCTTAGCAAACTTAAGCAGTGAATATCCATTAACATCGTTAGGGATTAAGGTCCAAAAATAGATACATTATTAAGTTGCAACAAACTTGTTATTTCATACTGTTTGGTTTTGATTAGCTTTTTCAGACTATTACTATTACCAGTAAGTTTGCTGGTATTAATAAGTATTGTAAAGATAACTTATGTGTTAAACCTTTAACATGTATGAAATTGAACCTTCGTAAAGCTACAAAAAACTACTTTATGACATGACCTGCCACCGATTTGCTAGCATTGTTTTAGTTAAATGTTTATCTATATCTAATTGTTACAAACCTACTAATTAATTTATTTTTTAGTTTGTAACAATTGGGAAGATTAAAAGAAATTTGTAACATTTTTTCAATGTAAAAATCTTTAATAGCAACATTTTGACATTGAATATGATCAATGTACTTTTGGAAGATAGATTCCATTTCTATAAAAAAAACAAAACGTTGCTTCGTTACAAAAAAAATATTCTCTTTCAAACGTTTGATCATTGTGAACTTTGAGAAAGTTCTAAAAATTGGACCTATTTCAAGTGTCTCTACTTGTTCTGAAATTGAAACCTGATGTTCCAGGTTCATCTGTAAAAAATACAAATACATAACTTTGATAACAATTAGATATTAATTACTCAATAACCACCTTCAATTCTCAAATTTTGCTCATGTGGATGACTTGGAGTTTTCATTTTACGTATTTAGGGAGGCTTTCGTGTTCTAGATGTAGTTGAAGTAAAACTGAATAATTGAAGGTACTGCATTTGCTTTCAGTTTTCGTGCCCCATCTACACGTGTTTTCTCCCACATTTCGGGAGCGAAATGAACCTACAATTATTTAGTCATTGTTTAAATTGTCACATGCTGTTGTTAAATAAAGAAAAACAAGAAAGTTTACCTCACACAAACTTAAACTAATCTTTGGTATCCACTTGTCTCGCTTCAGTTTGATGACCCATTCTTTTCGCCTTTTTGGGTCTGTTGGGAAGCGTTTCATCATAAACCTCTTTTTTGCAGAATTGGAACATCGCACAGCAGTGCACATCGCGGCATTTTCGTACAATTAAACTGACTATAAACAAATGAAGTTGCAAACTCATAACCTCTAGTACGTTTTTATACTACCGTTTTAAGCGAAAGGGATGACTTTTCACAAATACACTCACTCGCATGTAATTAATAAGTCTTCAAATTAATGAATTTCGTTCACTCTGCACCGTGACAAACAATAAATAGCTTTAAAATCACACAGAAAGCTTACGGGCGTTCAACGTAAACAACGAGAGTTCGCTCCAAAATGGCGATTTTTACCACGTGACCGTAACAACCAATCAAAAATGACACATTCGCGTGTCGCCACTGTTCTAAATAAAGCCACTGTACCTGTATTGAGAGCGCGCATAAACGCCGGTGGCGTCCTCGTCCGGCAAAACTGTTCTCGTTTTACATATGGAGTGCGGGCACTACCGCCTGTAAAGTATGCAACCGTGCACTATGGAGGATCAACAAACCGTGCCGGTCCATTTAAATACCATTGAAAGCGTTGTTCAGATGCAGTATTTAATTATTTTTGACTGTGTTTTTACTATGGTTGGGTTGAAATCTTTTAATATGTATTATCTATACTGCCATTGAATAGTAATTGTTTATTTTAGAACACTTTTAACGTAATTAGTGGTCCAAAAACGCCAACGAATGACGACTTTCCAAATTTGATATTTTAAAAATCGCAAAAAAAAAGTTACAGGCGTTTGTCACTTGACGATGAAAATTAAAATAAAATTGAAATATCTGGAAATTAGACAAAAAAATAATACAGTGCTTTGTACTTTAAATGAATAAGCTTTTATCTTTCTTAATTTTAAAGAAAAAAATTTTAAATAATAGATTGTCCACGAGTTTTTGAATAAAATGAACTTTTCCTTGGTGTTGGACATCTTCGATTTTTAAGAAAAGTTGCTCACAAGTCATTCCTTACTTAATTTCAACTTAAAATTCTTATTTCAATTTCTTTTAAATATTAAAATCTTTAAATTTAATCGTTAATTATTGATAATGAAATATTAATATTTTGTTTGTTCACATAAATGATTTTGTTTATTTTTGAGTTCGCATAAAATTATACTTAATGGGAACTCAAAATTTAAAGTTGAAAGTGGTTCAAAATTGTGTAAGAGAGCATGGCCAACATTGTTCATATGTAGTAAAAAATTCATGGCTCATTTTGGTTTGCCAATTCTTATTATACAATGTATTATTGTTTAAAACTGTATGTGATAAAATAAACATTATAAATTTTTTGTTTAAAAACTCCTCATTTGGTATAAATGAATTTAAAATTCGATTCTAAGCAACTTCTCTTAAAATACCTAACTTTTAGAAATATTCCTAACGCGAAGTAAATTACAAGAAAATAGCATTATTTAAAAAATCCTAATAGATTGAATTTACCATATCTGCTGTATTTTGTATCGCCATGGATTTTGCAAAGTTGCATAAATATCCCTAAAAAAGAACTTTACGAATTTATCAAAATTCAACTTAATATGCCAAAAATTAATAGAGGTAGCAGCTTGTATTCTGGCTGAAATTAAACATTTACCATTCACTGACCAAAATTATCATTAAGGCAATACATTTTAAGAAGTTACAACCCAACTATAATACAAAAAATAATTAAATACTGCATCTAAACAACGCTTTTAATAGTATTTAAATGGACCGACACGGTTTGTTGATCCTCCACAGTGCAAGGTTGCATACTTTACAGGCGGTAGTGCCCGCACTCCATACACAAGATTATTTTTGTACAGGTTAAAGTTGTTTACAACTCAATAGTGTTGTATTTAAACAACAAATAGTTAAATTCGTAAAATGCAGCCAACGAAAATAGGCTCCGGATGTGTTAGTTTTACAAATTGTTGCATAGTGTGATGTCACAACAATTATTCAAACACCGATAAAAACACAAAATTTTATAGTTTTCCGTATAGACCACATGAACAAGACCGGCGAAAACAATGGATAAATGCTGTTAAGAGAAATACGTAAGTGAAATTTTGAAAAGACGAGTTCAACTAACTTCAATAATTGTTAACATTTATAGGTTCAACAGCAAATGCGCTTGGGCACCCAAACCCTATTCGAGAATTTGCAGTCAGCATAGTAATGTAATGATTAATGTTCCAAAATTTGTAAATTCAAGTCTAATGATGTTGAAAAATCGTTTTTATTTGAATGTGAATATTATGGTAATAATGAAATTGCAACATCATGCAACATATAGTTGTAAATAACAATTTCAAAAGTTACGTAAATAAATGCATTGGTCCAAATAAAGAAAAAGATGTTATGTGAGGCTTTCATGGTTTTTCTTCTACAAAAACTGATGAACAGATAACTAGCTTGAAATACTTGAAATATTTTGTCATTACTAAGTATTACAACACATGGAAATGACAAAATTTGTCTTAAAGATAAGTTATTAATATTTTTAATGAAAATGAAATTTGGAATTTCCTATTCTGCAGTAGGAGTGCTGTTTGGAGTTCATAGATATACTATTCAAAGAATATTCATCGTACTATTGGAGGAACTAGCACAGAAGATAAAAAATTATGTTTTTTGGCCTAGCAGAGAAATTGTGTCAAGAACAATGCCAGAAGTTTTTAAAATCAAATAGCCCAATTGTCGTGTTATCTTTGACTGTTTAGAAATACGAATTCAACAACCAGGACCTGTAGATCATTGCATTTATACTTATTCACATTACAAAGACGCTTTTACTGCTAAATTTTTAATTGGAATAACTCCATGTGGATTCATATCATTTATATCTGATTGTTATGGTGGTCGTTCTAGTGATGGTTTTATAACTAACTCTTGCGGAATCCTAGAACTTTTGGAAAAAAGCCGTTCTTTGTTAACCTACAATAAAACTTCTTTAGAATGTCAGTAACCAAAAAATGTTGTAACAAACCTCAAGTTCCACGGAGTACTTGGCCTTTATAAGTGAAAATTCTGAGAAATTTCGCTCTAAAACGTTAAGGACGTGACCGACTCGAACCAATGCTTTCCCCTTTTCTTCGGTCGTAGTTGTTCGGTGAATAAACTTAACAGTTTCAGATCCAAAATGAAGTTCGATTTCCATACCTAATAAATATCTAAAACACTACTTAAACACCACAAAAACACACAATCACAAAAACATTACAATCGTACACCAACCAGTGACGATTTAATATGTAAATATTTCAGCTGTCACTTGTAAGGGGCGCTATATTTAAAATCCGCGCGCTCCCAATAGTTGAATTTGTAGGTGAAGTATAGAATTCCCAGTGGAATAAGGTTATATGGCCTCCATAAACCTATTTAACTTCGTTTAAGAGGTAGCCACCCACCATAATTTGTACCATTGTTAAAATGATGCTTGTAAATCAAAGACCTGCTGTAAACCGGGGAAACAGCCACATATAAACTAGATAGCCAGGCAAAAATTTTTAATTTATGTTGGGGTAGTTTGGATAATTTCGCCTATTGAAAGAGAAATGACTCCACAACAATAGCGTAAACAATATAACCTTAGGAAACTGGGAATACTTATAATTACCATCAGCGTGCACCCAAGGTTTCGTGGATCACAGAGATCGCATGGGTATAGTTCAGCCAAGTTGGTCTGAGCCACCATAAAATCATAAAAATTGGATGGCAACCGCAACCGGACAGTTTGCGATATTTTGTCATTTATGACAACACATCTGGCCTGTTTAGGGATGCTGTTTTTATCGCAGGGTGCAAACTTGAGCAAATAAACCCTCATTATGTGCACTTGAGAATCTTTTGAAGCTGTCTCGTTGCGGTAGCCCGCAAATTTTTATGCTTTTATGGTAGCTCAGACCAACTTGGCTGAACTATACAATGGAGACTTGAAGAGGATGTAGCATTTCTCCATCACAATGCAAAACAGATGGCGGGTAATCGAACGGAATTACAAGAAATTTATTGACAACAATAAAAAAACGGAGAGAAGGGGAAAATATTCTGAATATACTGAGGAAATGGAGGATAATCCCCATATTTAGCCGTCTCTCCTGTTGGACGTATGCAACAAATGATAGGGGAACCACGACAACTTGCGAGGGAAGAATTTTGTATTATGACAGAGGAACCAACTTAAAGCAGAACTCAAAATAAAGCGTAAAAAACAAAGGAAATTGTGTCAATTCATTTTACACGAAATAAAAATAGAAGGTTTCAATTGTTATAAAAAAAAATTAAAAAATGACACCGAAAAAAACGAAACTTAAGATGGAAAAATCGAGACAAAGAAAAGGAAGAAATTGTCTCATAGAAGAAAGAAACAGATTAATGAGAATCCAAGTTGAGAAATCAGCTTTTTTTGTATCTTTTGCTTCTTTACATATTTTACCTTTATTTAATTTTACCTTTATTTTGCTGCAAGTTTTATTTTTTTGATTGTTTTTTTCACTTGTGACCGGTGTCCGGAAAATCATGATACAGTATGATGGACAATCCCAAAGATCACCCGAAAAATGTTAAAACAAATCCAAATCTTCAATTTTTCGAGATATGATGGATTGAAGACTAAAAGTTATGCCAAAATTAACGATTTCTGTGCAATAATTTTACGTTCGAATGAATTTGTTACTTATATGTCATACCAATTGATAGTGTGGCCCCCATTTTAGTGTTAACTAGTATACATGAATGACCAGTGTATTGTATTGTGTTAGTAAAATTCATTAAAGTTGGTATTAATTGGGGTGTTTTGAAGAAGAGGGGGATATCGTGTCAAACGTCAATATGTCAAAATGAATTTGTTTACACTAACCTACAAACTTAAATTTATGAACTTTGCTGGCTCTTAAAAACTGCACTGTAAGTTGAAAGTAGTTGGCAAAACACTAAAAAAAGAGATACCGGTCCTTTCTTACACTGGACCGGTGCGTAAGTTGCTATTGAAGTGCGAAGTCTTCAATAGCAGCTTGATGGTTACATCCGTTACATCTAATACGAAGAGGTCGCCCTAAACTTATCCATAGGCTTTTTGGGGCAAGATTATATCAGATTAATGATTTCAAGATTACATTATATCATTTTGTACATCAATGCAGAAAGAGTAACGTGTGTGAAGAAACTTTTGGATTCCTTTAGAGTTTGACATAAGTAGGGCATTTGGTCCTAAAGTTAATAATGTGTGCTGAATTTACGCAAATGCAGTACAGTTGCAAACATTCATGAAGCAAAATCAGACAGTTTCCAACTAGAGTGGTTAAGGTTAGAGCTAATTTATCAAATTTTGAATTTACTACTTCTTTGTGGACGAGTAGGCCAAAATTTCGGTTAAGATTTCATTCTAGTTTCACTTGCATCACTTCTCTTGTCCTCTTTAATCCTTTAATTAGGTGATTAAACATTCGTGTTTCAAAAACACAATAGTAAACTGCTAGTCGGCGAGATTCTATTACTTCACTGTTAATAACAAACAAAGAAACCACTTATTTAAAAACCATCACAATTTTTAATGCAATAACCTCATATTTTCGGAAGAATTCAACAGTTTTTAATGTTATTCCAACGCGAAATGTAAATGTCTCATCAATGTTTACAAATTTTGACGTTCCTGTCAAAATGCTGCCATGCATGTCGGCAACTTTTGGTGTTTAAAAATATCCCTATCAAGTACATTCCTCGACACAGTTTTTGGGTACAGTCCCAAATTTTGGGCCAGGATCAACCTTTGGACCTCACTAAGGTTTGATATAAAATATAAATGATATTTTGTGCAAAGGGATGGTGGAAAAAAAATCGGAAAAATCTTGTGAGAACTGCCTGAAAACTGTTAACAAGATTTTTGAATCAACAATGTCGATCAGTGTGGCATCGTTCACATATGTAGTTACATTACTCGCTTATGAGTCGACCTGACCATCGCCGACTTCATCTTATACCAAGCCTGTTCAATTTTGATTTCTCCCCTTTGCAAAAAGTTCCCTCAAGGTCATCGCCGTACATACACCTCATTTATTTTGAATACCACATTTCAAGGTCATTATTCGTCCAAATTTTGGGACTGTACACGAAATTTGACAGAATTTATGTATTTTGTTGTACTGTGAAAGGGTAGTTTTACGACTGTATGTTGGCACTGGTGTTGTCATCATCTTGTCATCAGATGACAGACACTTGACAGAAATAATAACAACGATGAAGTTTATCAATTTTCGATGAATTGCATTACAAATAAAGTGTTATTGCTTTTTATTCCATTGTGATTAAAAGTTTAGGACTTTAACCTCACAACAAACTAGGTAGACGAGACATTTATTAAGGATACAAATGTAGTGGTGCTATTGTTTACAACGAACAGTTTGAAATGTGATAATGCCTGTTAATACAAATTAGGAAGTTCTGAATTTTGACAAAAACTTGAATAGGTGCATAGTTTTTTGTTAAACCTAGAAAGTGTAAAGTAGCTCGATATACGACATGTATATCATTATCACTTAAGCAAGTTCTTCTAGTTCGTTGTTCGTATTAATCGCATGAATCGAATGAAGATAGTACCAGCAGTACCTTGGTCGTAATTTCAAAAAACAGTCCTCGTTTTTGTAAAAAACATCGCCAGAGTCAATAGATGATATAAACTTCAACTTCCTAAATATTGGAAACTAATTTGAACTTGTCACTGATTGCTGACAATAATGTGTTCAGTACAACAATAAAAAAGAATGAAAAATAATGCTTTTCTTTAGGCGCACGTGCCTTGACTTTTTCTACTTTTTTCCACTTGTAGTGAAACTCCGGATGTAGAAAGGCTCTACCGTGGATTGTTTTTGAACCAACTTATCAGAGTGTATACGCGAAGTCTACGTGAAATTACATAAAATTAAAAACTTTTCAGGTTATAGTAAACAAATTTGTTTTGACAGTGCCCCACTCTACCCTACTTTAAACGTATTGCCAACGGCCGCTAATTACCCTAAAGTCTACATACACTGCGCGCTCACATACACCTTCCGCCACTAAAATTTGCACGGAGGTATAGGTTCTTAACAAGGTAAGGTCACTAGATCAAATTGTCTGTTTTATAAGGTACCGCTGTTAGTTTTCAGTGCGCAATTCAAGAGAGACAGACATAGTCCATAAATCAATGGGTTAGAACGAGACGCAAGATTCTAGGGAATTGTCATAAAATTGTTGACGTAAAATTTGTCATTGACAAAATGTAAGGTTATCTTAAATTTATTTGTTTAAAATACACTTAAATAAACCGTGGGTACAAAAAGAAAATTGGTTCCAACATTATAACAGACTATGTGAATACGTAAGAGGTGAGCGAACCGACATTAGAACCAATTCCATTTTAGCACGTTAAGGAGGTGCAACACTCAGAAACGGTCTCGGACTTCAAGCACTGTCTTTTCTAATCTCCAACGATTCGACTTGTATGCAGTAACGCCCTAATTAGAATATGCTATTAGCACTTATTATATTGTAGCTTCTCCCGACGATGTAGTAACAATGATGAGATGTTAAAGTAACTGAGAGAAAGCATTGCACAAATGGAAGTAGCAAGTACATGAGCAGAAAATGAAGTACATGAGATATTTTAAAGGGGCTATTAAGAAAAAAGAATTTACAAGTTTGAAGAAGTAGACATGTTTAAGACCTTGAATGAGTTTATGCAAAACAACTGCAACAAAATGAATATCAAGAACAAATATTAAGGTTATGTTAAAATTATTTACTTAAATCACCCTGAAATACAAAATTACATCTATTTTTAACACTACAGGAGACCATTTGAATGCGTTTAAGGACCTTCGTAGGCCACATTAAACTATAGAACCAGTTTTGCATATCTTATGTATATTTCCTGTCCCATTGCATTTTCAGTTTTCACATTCATTATGAGGAAGTAGCAGCGCCTTCAAACCAACCATCTTCTGCCGCTGATGTTGAAAGCGATGGTGTGTCTTCCTCATGTGACTGTGTATCTGCACTGTTCAAGTGATGAGTGCAATGACTGTGTCTTGTCCACCTGCTAGTTTATGAGGCCCCGCTGTTACATTAAGGATAGCAGTCAGTTGGTCCTACAACACATTTTGAGAACGTTTACCGTTGAGGCCGATATTACACTTTACAATATCATTGCTTGTGTTTTAGGCATTTGAAATAATATTTCTGTCCATAACGCAGGTTTTGTGATGTACCACATGTGAGTGGTCTTCCTTCTTCCATTTTCTTGCCCATAGATTTGATTTTCAACTCATATTAACAATAAGATGAACGAGTTATTCGCCTGAATGCAAGAAGTTCATGTTGGTATTGGGGCTATTGAAACACAAAAGCGATTGAAGACAAATTTGGGGAACATTATTTAAATTTAGTTCACGGAATTCGTAAACTAACAGGTACAAAATTCCATAATCTTATAAGAAGTACTCAAGGGTTCATATACAAAAACCAACTTTAGTATTCCTCCAATACGTACTGCTTAACCAATGTCACAATGATTGTCGGCTTCGATAGGGCTTCCATCTACCTTCTATTTGGAGTTTTCTGAAATTTGTGGAAAGTCGTCGTACATAAAACGTCAAATAGTATTTACTTACGGCGGAGGAAACAAATACACCATAACGATTCGTGTTGAGAAATCGCACATTCAAACCATTTTATTACAAACGATATTTGACAAGAATTGACAGTTCATAAAGCAATGTGTCCACACAAACAACATTTAAATTTAGTGCGCATGTAGAGATAAACAGAAGATATCGTTGTCTTTCTTTTTGTCACTAACAGCGGTACCTTATAAAACAGACAATTTGATCTAGTGACCTTATAACAAGGAGTACGCCAGCGACCCCAACGACGAAAAAACGTATCAAATTCTGGTGATAATTCTTTCATTTTGGTGACATTTCCGTCACTTTGAAAGTTGAACTGATGATAGGCATCGCCGACTCCATCTTATACCAAGCCTGTTCAATTTTGATTTCTCCCCTTTGCAAAAAGTTCCCTCAAGGTCATCGCCGTACATACGCCAGCGACCCCAACGACGAGAAAACGTATCAAATTCTGGTGATAATTCTTTCATTTTGGTGACATTTCCGTCACTTTGAAGGTTGAAGTGATGATAGGTTAGGTATGTCGGGTAAATTCATCAAAAATTACGGCGTCTGGAATGCAAGGAAAGCGATTTCTCTGAACTTCCATAAAGAAAACAGATAATTCTCTTCGCGGAAACGGCTACTAATCAGAAATATATAATTAAAAATCAAAAAATGCGAGAACTGTGTTTCAAGAAATTGTCGAGAGTGGCGCTAGTGTACGCACGCCTCACGTACTCATGGCCTACTTCGCGGGAACAGATCTCGGAAGCTATTGAACAGGCTTGGTATAAGATGGAGTCGGCGATGTGATAGGTTAGGTATGTCGGGTAAATTCATCAAAAATTACGGCATCTGGAATGCAAGGAAAGCGATTTCTCCGAACTTCCATAAAGAAAACAGATCATTCTCTTCGCGGAAACGGCTACTAATCAGAAATATATAATTAAAAATCAAAAAATGCCCGAACTGTGTTTCAAGAAATTGTCGAGAGTGGCGCTAGCGTACGCACGCCTCATGGCCTACTTCGCGGGAACAGATCTCAGAACAAGGCACGGGCACTCCATAGGATGAACTTTTCAGCTACATTACCTCCATCTATAAAAATCGGGCCTTAACATAAATTATTGTTTCCAGCTTCTGATCTAGGTGGCGCTTGGTATTTTAATTCAAGCGCAGCAGTCGTTGACAGATTCTTGGAATTCAAATTTGTGCAGAGTCTGCAAATTTGCACTTGCATTTTGTTTTGCACTTTCGTTAAGAGTGTTTTCCGAATTTCCTTGTGTATTTTCTTAATTTCGTTTTAGTTTAGTGTTTAATGTAGTGATAAGGTTGTGTAGTGTAAATAATTAGTAGTTTAATTACCCAAGTTAACATTATAATGTTGTTTGTGAAAATGACTACAGGAGGAACAGGGTGTTGTGTTCCTGGGTGTGGTGATAATATGTCCAAAAAGTAAGACTGAAAATCATTTTAATATATTACGATCTAATATGAACCAATATTTTCAGAGTACGCAGAAATGTTACTAATATTGCTTCAGCGGATTAACAATTCCAGGATCGGCGATTCTACCAAAAACTCCAAGTTTGCTTGGGACATTTTGATTGAAAGTGGTTTTATGGAAGCACACTGAAAATTTTTCCACTGTCTGCTTTAAATTTGGCCTGGTAAATAATTGTTAACTTGGGTTGATTGTGGTCAATCCTTACGAATGATCTTACACAGATAGTGTATTTGTATACATGTAAATATTGTTAAATTTATATGGAGTACCAGCGTGTACCTCCATTTTTCACATATTTTAGTTTATGCTTTTCTTTTTAAATGTATACGTTGGGAGATTTAATTGAATTTGATACATTTTTCCAACATACAATTTTTCCTTTAAAACATGAAGTGGATTTTATTATTCAACATTTTCTCTTAGTTGTTGAAAACGTGTTTGTTTAGTAATTAATTGATTAATCATCATATTTTGAGTTTATCATTGTATAGTTTGAACCATATGATCTTGAATTAGGTATTGAAAATTGGGATGTGTTAATACAGTTATCATAACTCATTGTTTCCAGTACTTGTTATTGCGTTTATTGCTTTTTAATATACACTTTTATTTTATATTTTGTTTTGTTTTAATTTCTATCAAATCCATAAAAAGAAAAAATAGCAAAGATAAAAACCTATTCTTAAAATAGCAAAGACAAAAACCAATGTTTTAGTTAGCAAAGACAAACACCACATTTGGTGTGGTTGTTGTCTAGACTCTTCAAAATAGTACGGCCCGATTTTTATAGAATGCGCTAGTTTCGGTAACAAAATGAGAGTGAAAGAGTCGGCTATCTATACTCTAACTAATCTAAGTCTCAGAAGCTATTGAACAGGCTTGGTATAAGATGGAGTCGGCGATGACCTGACTAACGCCAATAATACAACAGCAACGTTACTAAGGTTTTTGAATACTGGAAATTTAATTTATGGGGGGAGCAGTTCAGCACAGTTGCCATTTTTCTAATTTTATTTTGGCCCAACTACGAAAACACCCCTTTCAAGGTGGTGCCCCACTTTCCGGACACCCGTACTTACAGAGAAAGAATCGTCAGTTCAAAAGCTTAAAAAAATATATAAACTATTAATAACATGGAACAAATTTAAGATAAAAAAATCTTAGACCTTCAAAAAAAAGTTTAAATGCTATACAGGGTCTGGCATCACTTGTGTCCACCTCTAAAATCGTCTTTAATTTTAAAGATAAAATTTTGAAAATTTACATAGGCTTACAGTTGACAAAGCTCTAGAAGCTGACGCAAAAATTTGTTTTTATCACTTCTAGTTTTAGCGTCGCGACGCCTTAAAAATGTAATTTTTAGATAATTGTGATTTAAATTTTTTTCAATATAAATGTGTAAAAAATATGTCAACTGTTATTTTAGATTCAATGCAAATTGTCTTCAAAATTTGAGAACAAAATCCTGTTTTATCAAGTTAGTTTCCAATTTCATTACGTCAAAATTGAGAACTACGTTTACACCCATCTGTCAACTCTTGTGTCACAAATGACATCTATCCTTTGGCTCGATGTAGATTGTAAAATTTGATTGTAAAAGTCTTACTTGCTAAAATTGTCGCTTTGTCGATGTTAATTAACGATTTATGGTGTCCATAAAGTGCAACATGCCCGTGTTAATAAAAATTAACCTTTATAAATTTTGGTGTAAACGTAGTTTGCCACCGCGCTGTCAATTTTGAAAACTAACTTGAGAAAACAGCGTTTTTTTCGCAAATTTTAAACACAATTTGCATTAGATTTAAAATAAAACTCAGATATTTGTATCACAGTTATGATGAAAAAAAACCGAATATTTCCGCAAAAACTCAAAAATCGCTAAAAATTATTTTTCTTAGGCGTCACGACGCCAACGAAACCGTGATAAAAAACAAATTTTTTTGTCAGCTTCTAGAGATTTGTCAACTATGAGCGTATGCAAAGTTTCAAAATTTTATCTTTAAAATTAAAGACGATTTTAGGGGTGAACACAAGTGTTGCCCGACCCTGTATAAAAATAACTCAAAATCAAAGAGTGTTGGTTTTAGAGCAAGAGCTGAAGAAAGCAAGACTCCGATTAAAAAGTTTAAAACACTTAGAACTTGACTACCAGAACCTAAGTAAATACCTGAATCCTGGAAAGGTTTAAGCGTAGGTCTTCTACAACATAAGAAAAAAATACCCAAATCAAAGCGCAAAACTTTATTTTTCACACATACTATTATCCATTTCCAACATTGAACATCTAAGAATCCAAGTATCTATGTATCTATGTATCTAAGTATCTATGTATCTATGTATCTAACTATCTATGTATCTAAGTATCTAAATATCTAAGTATCTAAGTTCTACATTCATTTGTTAATTAATTACGTTAATTTTTATACGTCCCTACTACATTACATTGCACCCAAAAAATCTAATTATTAGAATGTTTGTTTTAATGTGTTGTGATAAGAATGATTCTGATTTGGTATTTATGTGACAGTTGTTACAATAAAACCAGTGAGCTTCAACGCCATTTAAATACTCTTTTACATATATTACATAAAAACTATTGAATTTCAGGATGATTTAAATGTTTCATTTTCATGTGACCATTAATTTGTTAAAGAGGATCTAACTTTTATTTCTCTTGTGACGGGCCAAATTACCTTTTAATTTAGCTTTTAAGGATTTCTCACATGAAAACAACTGAATTTCAGATTCACTTAAATGCTTGCTTTTCATATGATTTTCCAAGTTTCCTTTAAATTTAGACTTAAAGTCACATTTCTCGCATGAAAACTATTCAATTTCAGAGTTACTTGAATGTTGGCTTTTCATGTGACTTGCCAAATTTCCCTTAAATTTAGCTTTAAAGTCACATATATTACATGGAAACCATTGAATTTCAGAGTGACTTAAATGTTTATTTATCATGTGACTTTCCAAATTTCCTTTAGATTTCGCTTTAAAGTCACATATCTCACATGAAAACCATTGAATTTTAGAATGTCTTAAATGTCTATTTTTCATGTGACTTTCCAAATTTCCTTTAGATTTCGCTTTAAAGTCACATTTCTCACATGAAAACCATTGAATTTTAGAACGTCTTAAATGTCTATTTTTTATGTGACTTTCCAAATTTCCTTTAAATTTCGCTTTAAAGTCACATTTTTTACATGAAAACCAATGAATTTCAGAGCGACTTGAATGTTTATTAATCATGTGACTTTTCAAATTTCCTTCAAATTTCGCTTTAAAGTCACATTCATCACATGAAAACCATTGAATTTTAGAATGACTTAAATGTTTATTTATCATGTGACTTTCTAGATTTCCTTTAAATTTCGCTTTAAAGTCACATTTTTTACATGAAAACCAATGAATTTTAGAATGACTTAAATGTTTATTTATCTTGTGACTTTCCAAATTTCCTTTAGTTTTCGCTTTGAAGTCACATTTTTTACATGAAAACCATTTAATTTTAGAACGACTTAAATGTTTATTTTTCATGTGAATTTCCAAGTTTCCTTGAAATTTCGTTTTAAACTCACATTTATCACATGGAAATTGAATTTCAGAGTGACTTGTAACACTCGATTTTGCGTGGATGTCTTCTGCTTGGTTCTTGAGACTTGACCGTAGAGTACATTTACGGGCCAACATTTCTGTTATCCTGTTAAAACAAATCTAAATAATGTTCGAAGTTTGTGTAAAAAACTTACCAAAGAGAGAAGACGAACAATGAACGTGCTTTTTACGTGAGTAAAATGAACATAACCTCGAGTTATGATAAACGCGGGAAACAAGAACGCTTGCCCACTCTCTGACCACGAACTTCATGTTGAACTCTTATTGGATAATATTAACAAATTATAATGCGCCATTTTTAAAATAATTGTTAAAAGTGAGACGATTTAAGTAGACTACACTTAAACCTATAATGCCATTATGGTTTTGCCTTGATAAATGGTTTACAGCAATACAAAAGACAAAGAGCTTATTTATAACGAAGCTTCAAAAATAATGTTAAGCAAAATTAAGGATTACACATTAAATAAACCATTTTGAACCTCAAAACAACTTAAATGTTTCGTTTTTATGCGATTATAAGCTCGTATAAGGTAAAAATTAAAAAAAAAAGTCGGAAGACTCAAACAAAACCTAACATAACAAAACAAAAAAATTAGTAATGCGAATCTCCAAGAATTTTTGAGCCTGATAGCACCGAACTTTAGGTTTAAGGCGGCGATTTACCCAGAGCATTCTAGGTTTGCTGTGTCGTTTCTCTGCTGTAATCTTATAGTGTTACACACACATCCATCCCTTCCACGAAATTCAAGGACAGGGTGATGCTTTCGGACATATCGGCAGTACACTAACCATTTCAGACTCGGCAAACGAAGCGTTTTTAGCATAGCATTTTATTAGTTGGACAGCTCAGAAGAAGAAGAAATAATGATAAAAAATAATAATATAAAAATAAAAACAAAAAATACAAAAGCAACAACAAACCAATTATTTATAAAACAAAAAACAAACAAACATAAAATTAGCCGAAATTATTAAAACAAAGGCATTCCTTTGTCGCAACGCGAATTTACAAGCTCGGGTACCAAATTGGTTCAAGTAATGTTAAAAACTACAGTGAAACCTGTATAAAAAGGAATTGCAATCCGATGTTTATATACGTTTAAGCAGTTTTCCGTTTTATACCATTTTTTTTTCAAAGCATTGTCATGTCTTCCGCAAAAAATTTCCAGCCAACAGTTTGAAGTTTAAAATTTTGATGTTCAAAACGTTTGGCGATAAATTTGATTTGCGATTATAAATGTAGACCTGATACATATAACTATTTTAATTACTTCTTCGTTCACAAATTTTCCGTAATAATTTTTCGTTAAACTGATTTTTATTTTTTTTTTTTCATATTTAAATTGAGTTATTAATTGTTAAACACTGAAATTATCACATTCTTGAACTCGGTGTAACTCTATTTATTCTTTTAAAGTGAACATGTTTTTGTCCATCCATTCATTGCCCTGAATTCTCAATATCTAAATTTTTATTTGGAAGTAAAATTTTTGTTAGTTATAATAAAAAAATATATAACCTAAAACCTCAGCTGAAGTACAATACGAGGTAAACAATATAAACAAGACAGTCGGCGTGTGACTTGTTTTCTAAACAATTCCCAATTGTTTCTAAGAAAATTTAAAAGAGTAAACAAAAGATTTCCCTTTTAAATATGCAATTGCGTAAATTCTGCTGCTTTTTTTAAAGGTTTCAGGTCTTTAAAATAGTCAATTTTGTAAAAATCCAAACAGTTTTACAATAAATATTTAAAATAATAAAATAAGTTATAGTAAATACAGACTTAACATAGAAACCGATCTAAGAGCCAAAAATGTGAAAAATTAGATGATGTAATAAAATAATTCTAAATAATATCGCCCATATTTGATAAAAAAAACTTTCAATCCCTTAATAAATTAAAATTGCAAGGCAGGAAATATGTAACGAATACCGGAAAGAAGGTAAAAGAAGAAAAACTAAGTGGAATGTGGGATGTATTTGTCAAGTGTTGTATGCCCTCGTTCTAAAGAATTCAATCTGTAAATAAAAATTTGCTTCTTATCTAACTGGACTGTGAATGAACCGAACAACAAGCAGAAAAATTTGATGATGTCTAAATTCATAGTAAATCATACATAAAGCAAAGAGAAATCATTTTTGTTGTTCCTGACACTTTGGCCAATGGTTAATCTTCAACAAAGACCTTTTTACATCAAGTAATCTCTTCAAATTTTGACACAACGTGAAAGTTATCCTATCATATCTGTTTCAATTTATTATAATTGTTAAAAGTGTTATAGGTGTATTGTAAATGTGCGCTAGCATTGGGACAATTGAATATAAACAACCAATAAAAATGCAAGCAAAATAACAATCTTCAGCAGGTTTTACCATTTTTTAAGCCTGCCAACAAAGACTTTTTTAAATAAACTTTTAAAAAATTAGTTATTATTTTTACGATTTTTTAATAAAATTTAATAAAATTATTGATTAATTTGTATTGGTGAATATCTCATTATTTATAAATTATATCATGGCGCTTAGAACGATTTTTGAATTTCAACGTCAATAATTTTTTTCTCATTTGTCAAGAAGACAATATTTCAGAACTCTCAATATCAAATTGCAAGTCAAATATGTGACTTGCTGCTGAGTCCGTTATTTATGTTAGGTATGTCAAGTCTTTAAATTTGAATGGACATCGAGTCGATTTCGAGACCAAATGGGCAAAGAAAAGAAAGTTAGTCGTTTATTATCGTACAATTTCGTTCAGCTCACTTCTCGGACACATGTTATTTTTTCCCCCACCATCATGGTCACAGAGGGTTGGTTTCAACCTAAGATGTACGCAATTTATCCACAATTTGGGCGATGCAGGCTTCATGTAAATTAGATCCTACATGATTATAAAAGAATTAACAGTGGAACGAACATGATTTTCTTCTTGTTAAAGAATGGTTCTGTGTCGGGACGAAGAGCTTTTTACAAAAAAAATGTTATTTCCTGAGATATTTAGTTCTAAACTTGGCCAAATTTAACGATTTTCAACATTTTTTTTTTCATACTGTCATTACTTTTTTTCAAAAAAACTCAACGTCCCGACATTAATTACTATCTTAACTGCAGTTTCACAAAATTTGAACTGATTTTTTTCATAGACAACGGAGTAATATCGAATTTTGTGAGGCCTGAAAACATACATTTTTCTGGAGGTAAATCGCCGCCTTAAGAAGTTGAAAACTTGAAAACACGGGAACATTAATATTTAAATCCTAGAGATAGTTAAGTAAACGTTTCCTGCAACGAAAATAAAACTATCAAATATAAAATACAAAACTTTATTTTTCACACAATTCTCCAGTTACAAATTTTATTAATAAATTAACTAATGAAGTTTGATTTAGATTTGACTTTAAACTCACATAAACTACATGCAAACGGTTGAATTTAAGGGTGATGAAATGTTTCCTTTTCATGTGTTTAGATAAATTTGATTTAGATTTCGTTTTATACTCGCAATTATTACATGTAAACCATTGGATTTTAAAGTACCTTAAATTATTCATTTTCACGTGAGTCTTGAAGTTTGACGTGTATTTAGTTTTAAACTCACATTAATCACATGCAAACCACAGAATTTCAGAGTGACTTAAATGTTCCCTTTTCATATGAAATGTTAAGTTTGATTCACATTTTGTCGTAAAGTTGTATTTATCACAGTAAACATTTGAAATTTGCTGTGAATGTTTACTTTCGACGTATTTTTTTTTAAATTTTCACAATGATCAACACCATTTGATGAACAACTGTTTAACAAATCGTCGGTTAAGAGTGTTAACTCCAGTAAGGCAAATTTTACAGGAGGTAAAAAAAACTTCAGAATTTAATTAAAAATAGGTTTAAAAAGGAACGGGTTAATACTATTCGGTTGCCAATTATACATAGCAATAATTTAAAAATAACTCCCAAATTAATACTTTATAGCATTGTATAATTGGAGATAACAGGCGACCTTTCTATAATTTCTTAAAATTTAGGAGTTAGCAGGTTTTCTGAATATAAAAGCGATAAATAAAAATAACTTCAAATATTTACTGAGCAACGACGTTTTATTAGTTGTATAGGGAAAATTTAATAATAGGAGTAGTAATAATTACTTAATTTAAAATGAATGTCTTGTAATAATTATTATTAACCGTTACAGAAAAAAATATTTATGTCACGTCATAAACAAATCAATATTAAGACGTAGAGTCAAATATTGAGTAAAATGTTTTTCGCAGCGATGCGCAACATCATTTAAAATTAAAATAGACGAAAATTCCAAACATGACCAAAAGTGGAGTTAGCAAGTTAACACACTTAACCGACGATATGTTTAAGCCAGTTTAGTAGAGAGGACTTTTGAAAATTGCAGCCTCTACAGGTGTAACTTTGCAGTTCTCTTGAGTCTTCCTTGTTGAGATGGAATTCTAAAAAATGCTTCTTATTAAAGCTCATACTAGAGTCTGTTGTAAAGTTGGAGTTTTTACAACAATACAGTTCTACAGAATTTCCACAACTGAACCATTAGTCTCCTTTGAGGATGGTGGTACCCTATGTCATCCACCCTTGAAACCTTTGAAGTTGAAATTTGTACTTCTCGAGATGTCCTTAGGGCTCTTATACTTTTCGAGCAAACAAACTTACCTAAGAAAGATTAAAAATCAATGGGCCTTTTACGTGAACAAAATAAACATACGTGTCATAACCTCAATTTATGATTAACGCGGGAATTGAGACCGTGCATGTCAATTTTAGGGTTCTTGCTATTGGCTAAAACGTGCTTACGATCATGAAAGCGTCTTTTTTAAAATTGTTAAAAGTAAGAACCAAAAACTACTCGAAATGTTGCTGAAATTATTTAACGTTTATTTCAGCCCTGAAAACGTTTATTTCTACGAAGAAACTTGGAATTTTCGAATTCCACCTTGCAACACACTTGTGGGACATCACCGGAGCAAGGATAGTTAATACAAAACCTTGTTGTTAGAGAGAGATGAGAGACAAATGGATAAATCACGTGTTCATGGTAATAGTGTTTCGCGCATTTCATTGGTTGCTTGGAATTGGCATTTCGAGTCAGAAACTAGCGGCAACTCCACATGCACATCAGCTGACTGGAAATCTATCCATCTTTGTTTACATTTGGGCGCGCCGCCCTTCTGTCAACAAAAACATCGCAAACTGACTTTAAATTAGGGAAATCTTTTCTATCTACATCAAGTGTTACGGTTGTGAAACAGTAAAAATAGACAGAAACAGTGTTAGAGCCAAAAACATTGAGCGCGGTTTGACGTTTTCGATGAACTAGCACGTGCGCAATGCAATGCTTTCTGTAGTTGACAGATCTCGCGGCTCTGAAAGAAATTTCGCGTAAGTTCGGTGAATACAATCACCAACCTTGCGCATTTCATGATAATATTCATTTGGCTAGTAGTGGTTAATAATTTTGTTGGGCGAGGTGTTAGTTTTCGAAGCTCAGTTGGGGCGTTCATTCGCCATCATGTCAACAGCTCTTTTAGCCGCTATTGCTGTCATATTATGCATACTCTTCAGGATATTGAATGTCAACAGTCAACCCCAAAAACCCTCGATATGGTGCGGGGATACCAAGTTCCTGGACACGATCCTCAAGATTTCACCTCTAATCCAAGAACCGTAAGTGCACATCATCAATTTTTCAGTAGTAAAGTGGCACCCAATTTTAAGGCTTGTATTTGGGATACGAGGGTTCGGTGTAAAAAGTAGGCAAATCTCTTCCTCGAAAAATCGTTATCTTGAAGTAAGTTGTACAAAAATTGATTTTTATTTGATAATGATTAATGACTTGTACAGGGTGTTCAGTTGCCTGGTAGAATATTGGGTTAAACACATGTGCGTTATGAATCCATCCTGTTGTGTCAAAATTATCTTTGACAGATTTGTTTATATTTCTGGAGTTGGGATGTTCTGGAATATCTTTTCTGCTTTATTTTAAAAAAAATCAGCTGGTTTCACAGCGGTTTCACCCTTTTATATTACTTATTTATTACTTATACAATGCATTTTTTAACAGTGCCAGTTTCTTCTCGTGTAAAGAAAGGTTGGGGCTTCAAATGTTTACAGAATATTATTTAAAACTACTTAATTTCACTAGGCTGAAAATTATGTCTGTATGATAAAAAATCGTATTAAAAAAATTGCATGTAGTTTAACAACCTCCTAATTTAGTGTTTTATTAAATTTATATTTTGACACTACAGTTGACAATGAAAAGCAAACCAAAAGTACTATTCTTCCTAAATTTTATTGTTATAATACTGGAATCATTGATTTTAGGAAAAAAAATTAGAAATTCTTGGTTCGTTTGTAAATGAAAATTTCTAAAATCTGTCTCTTTGGTTCTAGAATTTTGGAGTTTACTGCATTTAATAATCAAAATAAAAGTATTACCTTTCCCAAATTTCGTGGACATAGCTCCAAAATTACTGAAAATTTAGATTTTAGAAAAAAAATGTAGAAATTCTTGGTTCAGTTGTAAATGAAAATATGTATCTACAATCTGAATTTAGATGGTTTTGAAAGTTAGAATTTATCATGATACGAGTAGATTCACTGATCTAAGGGTTTGTATTAGAAAATTTCAAAATAAAAGACATTTTAATCAAATTTTTAATGCCAACTTGGATTATGGCAACAAAAATCTATAAACAACAAAATTTTATTGAAATGTTTTTTTTAAAGGTTTGTTTTTTGGTACAATTGACACTTGTATTATTGTCTAAAAATTTCAAATCCCCAAAAGTTAACATGAGGTTACAAATTGAGCACGGCACTACCTGTAGAGTCGGCATATTATAATGTTTGCTAAAATAACAATTCCAATTTAACGACTTCTTCAATTGAACACAACTTACCTATATTAAATTAAATTGTAATGTAAAGTTTAAAACAAGACGAAGTTTAACATTGCTTACGTCTACTACTAGAGGTTTGGAAACTTTTGTCTCTGTTAAAAAGCGTTTTTTAAAAGAGCAATTAATGTTTCGTTGAGATTATATTAAGCCCTATTTTGTTTTTGTTAATTTTACAAATACAATTACAATCATAAAATTAAATTCGTCTATTTTACATTGTAATTTTTTTAAATATGTCGCGACCGGAGAACTATAAGGTTCTAACTAACATTTGCATTAAATTGATCAGTGTTCAGGTTATCAGTGATATCTCTTTAATTTATTAAGCATTTATTTAAAAAAAATGGCAGGATCTATTAAAATCATTTCGCCTTGTTAAAATATTAACTAACTTCTTTTTTATACATGATAGAAAATGTTTAAAATCGCAAATCAGACAATTTAAATTTTCACAAAAAATCACTTAGAACCTTATAATTCCCACGTCGCCATGTATTTGAATTACATACAAGATGTTTTGAAAATACACTACCAAAAATTAAGTGCGGTTTTTGGCGGTCTTAAAGAATTGTTTTTTTTTTATGAAAAATAACACCTCTTACCAATTACTTGGAACACCTAAAACAAGCAAACCTTTTATTGTTGCTAAGCAATCAAGATTATATTCATTTTTTAATCCAGTGGCGACATTTAATCCAGTGGGAAATTTTGACCAAATATTCGATTAATTTTATCTCGAAAACGAAAATACTTTTACATAAAGCGTTTTTGGCATTGATTCTACTTCTCACCAATTTCCGTCTTTTATTTGGTATTGTATTTCAAAATCACCCTGTATATTATAATCATCTTAATATTTCAACAACAGTTTATGATAACCTCGACCTTATTGAAGTTATTTTACTACGACGATTATACGTAACTCGCGAATAAATTCCAACATGATGTTAGGGTAATTGAATAATAGTTTATTCTAAAACAAGTTGCAGAACGACCTATATTTCAGCACGAGTTTGAACGAACGAGGGATTCAATTGATCTTTACTGTAACAAGGAATTACAACACTCTTTTTGTACATGCATTTTAAAAACACCTGTATAATTTTTGAATATTGAATAAGGTCATTCTAACGCTGTATTATGGAAAACTTACTTTTGAACGAACATGTTGAAGATTTTATTTCACTTGTTTTTATTTCAAGCTAATTTGGCAACATTGCATCCGAAACATCCCAAATCGTAAAACGCGAAGCTAGTAATCACCCATTAAAATGATCTCTAAATATTTTTTGTTGAGGAATGTACCAAAATCATCAGCTTTATGGGAAAGTAATTCGCAGAACAATTAATACTGCAACGGATTCATTCATTACAATTGAAATCTTTGAATTCGAGTAGCTATTGTATTCAATAAGTTTATCTTATTTTGCTCTTGAAAATAGTTTTTCGTTTACTTTGGCTAGTTACATGTTGAGAGCTGAAAGTTGTTCCTTTAAGTGTTAATAAAATCGAAGTACTACCTACTTTAAGGATTGTTAATGTTTTTTCGTTTTAGTAGGTTTATGATAGTGTGTCTTATTTTGAACTTTGCTACATAGGACTGCCTTATTACATTCAACATTACAATTATGACATGTCACTAAATGACTAAATGTAATAATAATAATAATTATACAAAATTGCTGACGTTTGAGCAACTTTGCATTTTTTATTGTTGGGTCATTAATTTTCTTTCAGTTCAAAATTAAATTACCCAATACTCATAAAGTCAACTGTTAAACGTCAAATGGCCCTATATGTACAACTTGAAAAATCAATTTCGAAACATAATGACAGTAAAGAATGTTTTACATAACTATTGTGTATGTCATAAGAATCGAGCACATAATTCCATGACCGAAAGTGTGCACTAGAGCACCTTAAAATTTGACTCTATTTAAAGTCCGTTTTTTTTTTTAAAAAACACCAACACCGCACTCTCCCATCACTTTACAACTGGCAACGTCGTCGATGGTGACTTTTTGGTGTTAAAATCAAATAGGTTAGTTGACAATTTGATTATACAAAACAGCCTTTGAGGCTGTGCCGAGTCTTTTTTCTATTTAATCCTTTGATTTGCAATCCAACAGGGTGTAAAAGAAACGTTTTTAACGAAAACACTGCGTAATTTTCAGAAATGTCAAAACTTTGACAATTATGTCACCAAAAATCTCTCTAGGCAACGTTGCCGGTTGTAATGCAGGGGAAGATTGCGGTGTTGGTGGTTTAAAAAAAAAACCGACTTTAAGTACTTTGTTCATTTTTTCTGGAGTGTATTTTTGTTAGCACCAACTTTAAAATGCAGGCTTATAATTGGTAATTCAACAATACAATTTAGGTTCAGTTGCACCCAGGGAATTTCGTCAATTCAAAAAATTCATTGTTCTCGATACATAATGATCATAATGATACGAACGTCAGTATTTAAATTGAATTTACGTCTATAGTCGCAAGAATTACAAGTATGTATGTAGATGGTCTGTCAAAAAAATGTGTTTACAAAATTCGTTACACGCAACTTTACATTACTATCGCGGAAATTTTTTGAAATTTTGATTCCGCGATAGTACATTTTTTTTAATCCATCAAACACTGTTACACGTTAGACAAAAACTTACCATATTAGAACAAATTGTCGGAGAATAAATAAGAAATTCGGCGTTTTAATTGTTAATGTAGTGTAATTTTAATTACAACTTTTGACAGTTATTATAATAACATACAACCGAGAACATAAAATCTTAGACATCAATGTCATCTAATTGTCGCATAAGGTAAAGCACCATTTAGAACTTTAGAATTGCAGCGTCAGTTTTGAGTCTATATATTTTAATTTCGAAATAGAAACAACTTTTCGATATCTTTAATATTGCAGGTTAAACCGTTTTGTACCAAAGAGATTTCTTATTTTATTTGCTTTAAATACTGTAAGAATGATAATAATTGATAAATTGGCAATTTGCCAACACTCATGTTTTAAACGACAGTAATGAGTATGAATTTTTGAAAAGTCAGAAAAAGATTTTATGTTCTCGGCTGTATTTCAAAATGGTATAAAAAAGTTTTGTATAAACAAGAAGTATTTTTTCCTACAAATTGTGGCAGGAAATATGGATTATAGGTATTTTATATAGTGTGAACAAGATAATTTGTTATCAAATGACGGAGTTCTAACTGATACTAGATATGTTTATTGTAAAGTCTATTTCAGAATATGTGACGTTTTAGTTGGCGCAGAAAACTCAAATTTATGTTGATTTATGTTTCAAGTGATTTCAGATTATCACTGTCAAATTTTTATTTTTGCCTGAAGTTGCAGTTTTCACTTTATTTCGGCCACAGATTCTCATATAACTACAAAAAGCAACAAATTCGATACATAATTAACTATACAGTAATTGACAAATAAAAATTAAAATGCCAAAATATAGTATTAATAAAATTGTTAAACTAAATTATTGTCGTGTGGCTTGTACTACATGGACATCAAATGGGACACTTTAAATGAAACATTGTATCACAAAAGTGAATCAAAATCAAGTTAAAACTTTAATTGAGCAATTTTATTCCAGATTTTTTTAAGACATTGGCAGATCAAACAAAAAACGAATTTTCCTGCATTCTCGGTGTCAACCATATGACATAAAATGATAAGAACCCACCTTACATGTTTACAATTTCTAATTTTGAGGATTGTCTAGTCGCCAACTGTGTCCCAATTTTTTGTCCATCTATGATATCTAGGTACATATTTAACTACTCTTAACTTGGCTTCCAAAATGTTTTAGCATGCGTGCATTTTTTTAAATTATTGCTGTGATATCTTTACAACAGGTAATCTAGTGTAACTAATGTGTTTTCTCTTATCGTAAACAATTGAACATGTTACCACATAAGTACCGATCAATTCCGTGTATTGAATGTTCAAATGCGTAAAATATAGGTATAAATACAATAAGTTATGTCATCATCAGTCAAAGAATTGAAATTGTTTAAAAGAAGTATATTGACACTATCATGACTTAATCACAGATGTTCTGAATATTATTTTCATTTAGTTTAAATTTTGGTATTTTGAAGACATGTATTTAAAAATGGGATATATTTTAGAAAGTTTTCAATATCCAGTTTTTTTGGTTTTGGACCAAGAAGGTAGGTTGCGGTTATGAATTTTATTATGAAGGTCATTTTACAACTTGTCATTGTCATTACAGTGACAAATAACACCTGACATTTTCTGGCATAGACTTGGAGAAAAGTGCTACCATGTAATTATGTCAATATTCAAAATGGCAGATTTCATAATAATACGTAAATGAATAATTATGATCAGATCAACCATAAAAAATTAGAAGCAAACAATTTAGTTCAAAATTGGCTTTATGTATTAAAACAAAACACTGTCATGTTTATTTTCAAACTTGTCGGTTGATGCACTTTTAGATTGACTTTTTCGTAATGCACTTTCAAACAATTACCAATATTGGAAGCATATTCTCCAATATTAATAGCCAATAAAAAACAAAGTTTCATGACTCTAAAAGAAAGCGGTACTAATTAGTGTAATTACCGTCCTGCACATTATACAAGATTATATTAATTTTGCAAACATTTGATGGCTACATAAAATTTTTATTGTTATGACCACAGATTTCTGTATAATATTGGAAACCTTTGCGTTCATAAATATTTTGCTATTAAAGCTTCGTTACCTCTAACTCGAACATGACACTTTTTAAAAAGTGCACTGCTCTTAGTATTGTACCTAATTCACTGCTGTCATGTTAACTCATTATAGATATAGTGCCAAATTGAGCAATTAAGTTTGCTATATTTGTACCTACGTGTAAGGTGTCTTTATTTCATGTTTTCTTGGGTGTTATAATGTTCTTCATTCATCTTAACCGAACCTGCTTTGATATGAAACCACAACTTTCTCCTAAAATATGACCAATTTTAGGTAAATAGAAAAAAATAAATATGCATCTTATTCTAACTGTTTACCTTTTTTGTCCATAATAAATGAACGACAATGTGGTTTTCCGGCATTCCAACATTTAATTATAAATTAATACACATTATTTAATATGTAATTAATCATAGATTGTGCAAACACATATTTGTATTTTTTCACGACACTATACATGCCATTTCCTTTAAACCGCAAACTTAAGGTCATAATTCGTCAAAATTCAGACACCTTAGAGGATTTATGCATTTTATTTAATATGAATATTTTAACACCCAAAGACGCTTTCGTGATAGAATTCAATACATAAATCCTCTCAAATTTGAAATTAGGGATTCAAAATAAATTAATAAATACGCACTAGATTAAAAAAAGTGGAAGAGGAACATGTAGTGACAGACACAGTCTTCCTCCAAACATATCAAAAAAGATTCAAATGCTGATTTTACTGTTGCTGGAGGCTATAGGTTATACCCGGCTTTCCGTGCCTAAAATTTGTCATCGTTAGAAATGTATGTCAACTCTGAATTTCAGTAATTAGATCCCCTATTTTTAATAAACATTATTCGCTTAATTAACACTTTCCATAAACCAGTAATTTTGTTACTTAACGTTGAGATGTAAAGTTAAGAACTTAAAAGTTGACGTGATGCTAAATTTAAACCTACGAAAAAAAAAACAAATAGGTAAATCGAATTTCTATGGTGTTGATTTTGTCGCTATTTATTTCGCATAATTTAGTGATTTTTGTTTCTTTCCGGGCTATTTTTTTTACATGGAATCTTGGTGTTAACATCCACAAACCTAGATAAACAGACCTGAAGCGATGTCATAGTGAAAGCTTCTTAAACTAATTTATTTTTATTTCACTTTTTCTAATTAATTATGGAATTTATGATATTCTAGAATATAACAAATACAAGGCTCACCTAGGACTTTCGAGTCTAATATCTTTGTTATTTGTGAATGGATTTTAATAAAATTCAAATCGTAGATTATTGGATATGTGAGGATTCATTTGACATTAAATATAATATTTCAATCGGCTAGATCTTTGTTTCGGTTTAAAGGGATTTGCCGATTTTATCATTAAAAATGGTTATTTTCTTGACACTATTTAATAATGATTTTTTTGAAATAATAAAGGAAAGCGTTGATTCTGTACACCCCTGCTGACTGCTTTTTGACAAGTTCGAATTTTTATTCTACCGGTTTCTGTTAAAACAATAAGTATACTAGAGCTCATTACTATCGGTCCACTTATTAAAAAGTAAAGTTGGCAGTAGCTCCTAGAAATTTTTATCAAAAACAGTTGGCAGAAAAAGCGTTTGACCTTGGAGCAATTGTCACATGCGTAGAAGCTAATCATCCTGTGCAAGTTTGCCAAAACTTGTTGAATCCTTATTTAAATCTCTCTTTTGGCAGTTACCTTTGATTAATTCTTAACTAAACTAAACTTTGACAACGTGTTAACCTCAAAAATCGTTGTTCAATTTTCCCCTAATTTTCTCCCTAAAGAATTGAAAGCCGGATTTACACCCAAGAATTTCTGAAAATTTACACAGGAAAGTGGACTGATAGCAATGAGCTGGACTTTAGACGATAATTCGATAACAGAGCCGGAATAGGTTGGGGTTAATCCTAATCAAACTATAACCTCAAATGAGAAATGTCAGAAATGACAGATTAAACCACCCCCCCCCCCCCCCGCCTTCAAGGGAATGTTCAAAATTGCCCTTGATTTCATAGCCGAAGATGATTTTGTAGCTTTTTGAAATTGTAGCTTAGTTTTGTTCTTATTCTTGGAAACTGGACGTATTGTTGGTGCTTTATGAAATAAGATTAATTTCAAAGAATTTAAATTAAAGCAAATATATTTAACCTTAATAAAAGGGTGTCCTCTGCAATGTCAAATCAATTTTACCTGTTCAGTTATCGTGGTTTTAAATTTCATTAAAATCCATTTATTAGTATCAAAGAAATTAGACTGGAAAGTGGGCCACTTGTATGTAAGCATACATACATGTTATTTTATTTATAAATGACATTTAATTTAAACAATACAGTATACTGAAGTCATTAAAACTAGTTTATTTCAACATGCTTCAATAGATGCAACTGCTAAGTTCATGGAGGTGAAATTTGTCACGATATTTCATCAGTAAAGTTGCGTACAAAATTTCCGCCATTTAGTCGATATTTTATTGTCATATTTAACTTGTCAATATATACGCTCAAAGTAATTAAAATCTGCCAAAAAATTGGTCGAATGAACTTCACTTTAGGTATATTATGCATATATCGTGTGACCCACGTTTTAAAACTAAGCATAAGAAAAAAAATTGCATGTTTAATTTCTAAAGAAAAGTGTGTTTCTACTTGGTGTAAGTTAATTTACTCGTCGTGCTCGTGCATAAAAGCTTTTACACTCGTTGGAAAACTTTTCTTTTCACTTTTCTTTATAATATATTAAATAATATACGATGTAATATTCTACTGATATTTTTTTTATTTGTACTTGTAGACACATTACGATAACAATCGCGATATACGTAGCTAATTCTTTTCCACGAAAGAATTGACTTAGATGACTAATAAAGTGTAAATTGTGTACAACAAGATGAGTCAGCTGCTGGTTTATTATTATTATTATTAGATAAGCGCCTACATGTATCTATAGGGTTTACAATGTTGACAAAAAAACTATTTGTTTCATATTATAATTTTTGTTTTTGACATATCTAAATGTTTGCATTATTCGGTGGTTCATGCATGTTTGTTGCAAAAATATAAAAATTAGAATGGCAATATTTAATCGACTTGTATGCATTATATCTACATCTTAATGTTAACTGGAAAAATTGTATTTTGTGTTTATTTAAAATGAAATGTGATTTTTAAAGTTAATGATAAAATATTAAGTACAACCCGAAAATGATCAAGAAGATCTTCGGATTAATTAAACATAAAGAATGTATTAGTATGAAAACGATCTGAGTTTGATTTTAATTAGACAAAGCTCAATAATAGCACTTGTTGAATTTAATGTTTCTTAATGATCCTCCAGTCATTCGATTTAATGAAATCCTCGTAGATAAAAGATTTTATAATAATCCTGTGAAAGATCGATATAATGGGATTGTCTTTTATGTTTGACTTTCACGTCGTAAATTAAAACCCAACAGCAATGAAAATTCGTTAAACTTTCCACTTATATTTCAGGATACATGGTGTTAACTATTCTGACTTTTTTTGACTCGAAATGTTTTGTACAGTGGTAATAATTGTACGCTCACGCCTATGACATCACAGTGAGTCATACGCTCAATAATTGGTTTCTATTTAATTTCTCAGTTTCAAGAAGCAGATATATGTTTAGATAAGCACTTAAAATTAGGACCAAAATAAGTAAAATTTCGGCGCTCTACTTTCTTCTTTTTTTTTGGAATTTCTAGAAAGTAGAGTCGTCCAATCTCTTAATATTAGACTTATGGTTAATAATTATTTTCTCTTCAGATACATTCCAACCAGGCTGTGGGGCTTCAGCGGTCACGTCCAAACAATTCTTCATAGCGTAATTGGCAGGGTAAAATGTCCATGGCCTATAGGAGAAAGAGTCTTCTTGTCACTACAAGATGGGACCACGTTAACGTACGATATGTACCAACCTTTAGATACAAGTTTTCAAGGTAATTTTCAAATTTTATAATTACGAAGAACGTATTAAACATTGATATCAATGTGACATAGTTACATAGTGTTTAACCAATTTATGTATAATTTCAGATGATTTGTCTATTGCCATTTGTCCAGGGATAGGCAATACTTCCGAAAGTGTATATATCCGTACTTTTGTACATTGGGCTCAATGCCATGGGTATAGATGTGCCGTTTTGAACCACGTTGGAGCACTTCAAAGCGTACCAGTTACAGCTCCCCGGATATTCAGTTATGGTAATTATTTCAACGTCCGTAGGTTTCAAGTAGTTATGTTTAAAATGTTTTTTTAATGTTGCAAATCATGCCACACAAAAACCTTTAAACCGTTGTAATGTACAAATTTATAAATGTTTCGTTGATAAAATTACATTTAGTTACAAAGTTTACTGATCAGCGGAAAAGTACTTATCAGTAAAAATGAAGTAAGCAGTGCATTAGAACCGTTTAGCCTTGCTAATCATTTTTTAAGGTTTTCCACATTTTTACGATAAATTTGTATGTTTTTAAATATATAATTTAAGGTTTCCTGGATTAAGAACTCGAAATTTCTTAGTATTATAGTACTCCTTCGAAACGTCAGAGATAACGTTAAAAAAGTAAATTCAGAACGAGAACAATGTATTGATTTTATCTGAAGTGTTTCCTATCGTGGAAACGATTATGTATTGTAACTTTCTGAAGAATTGATCTGCTATTTTTGACGAACCATGTCAATACAAGTTTTCCAGAATGCAATCATTTAAATTTGATCGTTCATATTTGAGACAATTTTTGGATTACGCAATGTGTCTATTAAGTTACGAGCATTTTAAGCTGACCACAACGTTTCCTTTCGGGACATTCTGCATAAAAGCAACAGGCTTATTAATATTTTTTATTAACAAATCAAAGAATTTGTACCCAAGTAGGGAGTTTAGTCGGAGTAAATACTCTAAAACCTAAAATAAGAAAGATAAGTACCTTATTATTATATCTAAAAGCATAAATACTAATCAATTTGTCACTTCTATTAATTCTTTTAATGCTTTAAGCAGTTGTAAACAACAAGAGTATTGGATAAAAATTGTATTATAGTGGAATATAATGTCATTTGGTTCACTTAAAAAAATCTTATCTTTTTGTGTGAATAAATTGAGCTAGGTATTATATGCTCGCATATAAAAATAAGTACCCATTTTAAATGTAAAGTCATAGAATTAAAATAAACACAATGACAAACATTGTTTTTTCTTTTATAAAAAACGATTTAAATACATATTTTAATACGAGTTATAAACAAAGGTAGGAAAAATGTTGACACATTTACTCATTTATGATATTGTAACAGCAAACAAAGGTGTAAAATCTATTCAGAAAAAAATTAATTATGATCGATGCAAACCTATTTAAAACCTATTTAAACGTAAGTAAAGGATTTCAAGTGACTATAATTTCAAATACGTATTTGTATTTAAATTTTTGTAAATATAATGTTGATTTATAACACTAGGTATATTTTATTTGTTTGATTTCAATTGTTTTTGTGGTTAATGCTTAGAAATACATATTCTAATATATAAAAATATTAAGATTAAACAACCATGATTCATTTAAAAAAGTTCTTTATTTCGCACAACAAAAATTACTCTCTCGCAGAATTTCATGCAATTTCTTAATACAGTCTACTACCTCAGTATTCGAATTGAACAGTCTCAAGTGAACACATATTTATGAAAATATAAAAAAAAAAATGAACTGATTTGTCTCGCTTCAGTTTACCTTTTTTTTTAATTTCGGAAGTAACTTTGATTATAAAATAAATTAAATTAAATTAAAAAAATTGCAAAATATCGGGCATTTAATTCAAAATATAGTCAAGAGTCTTATATGTATTAGTATTATGTTATGTACCAGTTTTTGTTTCTTTCACTTTTGACACACAATTTCTTGTAAACCTTAATTTTGGTTTTAGGCGAAAAGACTGTAAATTAAGTCTGTGAATTTTCCTGTATTAAAGGTGTTCGGTAACCATGAAAAGTTTTTATTCTATTAATGCCACTGATTTAAAACATTAAATATGAAAAATTACTCATTTGGTCTAAAATCTCCTTAGGCTTTCATAAAATTCAAATATGAACTGAATGAAATGAATTGGGCGATTTTAAAGCCTTATAACTGTTTAAATGAAACGCAAATAAAATTATAGGATTCTATAGTTTCTAACGCCGTTTCGGATCGCGTTTAAAAATATCTCAAGATTAGATTCTTTTGCATATACGGACCGTGGATTAAATCCAAAACATACTTTCGAAATTATGAAAGAAACATTTTTGAATTGCTTTAAACAAGATTTAAAGACGAAAGTTAACTCTGCTGAATTTAGTCGTAGTTAAATCTTGGTTCTTTCACGCTTCGATTACTATGATTATAGTTTTTGCACGGAATATTTAGTTGCGGTGGAACTCAAGGCTTCACCCAAATTCAGTGTAACATAAAATAACAATTTCAATCAATAGATTTTTTGCAGTAATGTTGAAATAGAGGGTTTGACGCGACAATTTATTATGTCGTGGGATTTGCTAAATTTTCATTCTAGGCAGATCATGCGTTCTAAATCAACAATTGGCGTCAACGAAATCTGTACAGCAAGATTACCTTCTGCGATTTTTACCTAAATTCATACATGAATTTATCATTAATAACAATTTTGAGAGTAAATTACTAGTCCTAAGGCAAAATTAGAGGAAAAGTAAATGCAGTGATTGATGATTTGAACATCAGCAAAAGTTGTATAAAGTGCAGCTTATTGCTATCAGTCCACTTTCCTGTGTAAATTTTCGAAAATTTTTGGGTGTAAATCAGGCTTTCAATTCCTTAGGGAGAAAATTAGGGGAAAATTGAATGTAGCGTTTTTTGAGGTTAACACGTTGTCAAAGTTGAGTGTATTAATCAATAACGAATTAAAAATTTGTTGCAAAAGAAAGATTTTAATAGAGATTAACAAGTTTTAGCAATGTTGTGAAAAACGATTAGCTTCTACGCATGCTACAGTTGCATCAAGGTCAAACACTTTTGTTGCCAACAGTTACGGATGAAAATCTCTAAGGGCTGCTGCCAACTTAACTTTTTAACGAGTGGACCGATAGTAATGAGCTCTGGTATAGTTGTGTGTAAACAAGCATGTGATGAAAAACGTCGGTTTTGTTGGCTTTTTGTCCGAAAAACAACCTGTCTGATAGTTTTCAAATGTGGAAAATTCAGTTTCAAAGGCAACCTAGAATGAAAATTTAATACCTGTTATATGTCATATTAGTAGTGTCAAGGTGTTCATTCGGTCGATATCGCATACATATGTATAAGTTGGACATCGTCTCGGTCAGAAATATTACGCTTGTCCATTATATGCTAAATATTGTTTTTGGTATCGTTTTTAATTTTTGGAGGTATTATATCAAAGTCCTGTAGAATAAGAAAGCATTCTGAATAAAAAAGAATTTGGTCAATATGTCATTGTAATAATAACAAGATGCTACTTGATAGATTTAAACGAGAAAAGTGGCTTGTAATTTGATAGCGTTGATTATAACGCCAAATGAGCCACATTACCACTGTAATTAGATGAAAATTACGATATATTGAACAAACCGTTGTATGAAAATACGTATGTTATTACATATTACCTACTCGAGGTATTAACTAGGTTAACTATAAATTTTCGTCGGTAATATCTAAAATAACTCACTTATACCATCATAGTATATCAAATACAAGTTTCATAAGACGGGTTTTGGGGAACGCATCCCGAAATTAGAAAACGAGCCCTTAGGCGAATTTTCAAAGGGATAAATGCTCCGTGAAATGTGTGAGGACTTTTCTGCCGTACTAAGCCAAAAAGACCTATCTACATTTTTTTGGAAAATGGAGTTATTGATAAATCCAAACTGTTAAGGCGGCGATTTACCTCCAGAAAAATGTATGTTTTCAGGCCTCACAAAATTCGATATTACTCCGTTGTCTATGAAAAAAATCAGTTCAAATTTTGTGAAACTGCAGTTAAGATAGTAATTAATGTCGGGACGTTGAGTTTTTTTGAAAAAAAGTAATGACAGTATGATAAAAAAAAATGTTGAAAATCGTTAAATTTGGCCAAGTTTAGAACTAAATATCTCAGGAAATAACATTTTTTTTGTAAAAAGCTCTTCGTCCCGACCCAGAACCATTCTTTAACAAGAAGAATATCATGTTCGTTCCACTGTTAATTCTTTTATAATCATGTAGGATCTAATTTACATGAAGCCTGCATCGCCCAAATTGTGGATAAATTGCGTACATCTTAGGTTGAAACCAACCCTCTGTGACCATGATGGTGGGGGAAAAAATAACATGTGTCCGAGAAGTTACATACATACATTCGTTACATATTTCCTGCCTTGCAATTTTAATTTATTAAGGGATTGAAAGTTTTTTTTTATCAAATATGGGCGATATTATTTAGAATTATTTTATTACATCATCTAATTTTTCACATTTTTGGCTCTTAGATCGGTTTCTATGTTAAGTCTGTATTTACTATAACTTATTTTATTATTTTAAATATTTATTGTAAAACTGTTTGGATTTTTACAAAATTGACTATTTTAAAGACCTGAAACCTTTAAAAAAAGCAGCAGAATTTACGCAATTGCATATTTAAAAGGGAAATCTTTTGTTTACTCTTTTAAATTTTCTTAGAAACAATTGGGAATTGTTTAGAAAACAAGTCACACGCCGACTGTCTTGTTTATATTGTTTACCTCGTATTGTACTTCAGCTGAGGTTTTAGGTTATATATTTTTTTATTATAACTAACAAAAATTTTACTTCCAAATAAAAATTTAGATATTGAGAATTCAGGGCAATGAATGGATGGACAAAAACATGTTCACTTTAAAAGAATAAATAGAGTTACACCGAGTTCAAGAATGTGATAATTTCAGTGTTTAACAATTAATAACTCAATTTAAATATGAAAAAAAAAATAAAAATCAGTTTAACGAAAAATTATTACGGAAAATTTGTGAACGAAGAAGTAATTAAAATAGTTATATGTATCAGGTCTACATTTATAATCGCAAATCAAATTTATCGCCAAACGTTTTGAACATCAAAATTTTAAACTTCAAACTGTTGGCTGGAAATTTTTTGCGGAAGACATGACAATGCTTTGAAAAAAAAATGGTATAAAACGGAAAACTGCTTAAACGTATATAAACATCGGATTGCAATTCCTTTTTATACAGGTTTCACTGTAGTTTTTAACATTACTTGAACCAATTTGGTACCCGAGCTTGTAAATTCGCGTTGCGACAAAGGAATGCCTTTGTTTTAATAATTTCGGCTAATTTTATGTTTGTTTGTTTTTTGTTTTATAAATAATTGGTTTGTTGTTGCTTTTGTATTTTTTGTTTTTATTTTTATATTATTATTTTTTATCATTATTTCTTCTTCTTCTGAGCTGTCCAACTAATAAAATGCTATGCTAAAAACGCTTCGTTTGCCGAGTCTGAAATGGTTAGTGTACTGCCGATATGTCCGAAAGCATCACCCTGTCCTTGAATTTCGTGGAAGGGATGGATGTGTGTGTAACACTATAAGATTACAGCAGAGAAACGACACAGCAAACCTAGAATGCTCTGGGTAAATCGCCGCCTTAAACCCAAATATTATTATTCCAACTAGGTGGCCCTCGGAATTCTGTAGATCTCGTTTTTTTCGTAGACCTCGCTTTTCCGTTTGGGATTTCTTATTTAGTATACTATAAAACAAAGATGGTTACGGAAAAGCTAAATCCACAAAAAAGCGAAATTTACCGATTTCCGAGGGCCACCTAGTTAATTCTCATTTTACATTTGGCGAAGTTGTTTATGTCCTTCTATGTTTGAAAATCTGATGGATAGAAATAACTGCTCTTGGCATTTTTTCTAATAATATCAAAATACTAAAGAAAACAAATTAAAAACTAACAGGCTTCGCTATAAAAAATCGAACAGTACGCGAAAAATTCATACATTTTATAGTTTAATAGGAGCACTCACAACGCAAAAAGACCAAACCAGTGAATTAGCAGATTCTTTATCAAAATTTCAAAAAACTGCTATGGATAATTTTTGTGACTTTAGGATAATTCAGTTCATGGAGTTCCACAGTTACGTACCGAAACAATCATTTTTTACTGAAATTAGGACCTAGGTCGCCCTTCAAAATCAGTAAATTTCGCTTTTTCGTGAACCTCGCTTTTCCCTAGCTTTGGAATTTGATTTAAGATTCCTTATTTGTTATACAGGGTGATGAAAAAAAGGTGGTTATGATCATTTAACATTTAACAAAGTAATATAACTTCGTTGTTTATGTTCTTCCATTTTTGATACTCTCATCGATATAAATAATTGAGCTTGGCACTTTTTTAACTTTAGATTAAAAATAAATAAATACTTAGAAGTACTAAAAAAATAAACTAAAAACCAACGGGCTTCGCTATAAAAAATGAACAGGAAAGTGCATAAATCATACAGGCTGCATTTACTACGATTGTAGTTAACTCTCATTTAACAATTAGAAAAGGAATATGACTTCGTTGTTTATGTCTTTCAAATTTTGAAACTCTGATAGAAATAATTGCGCTTGGCATTTTTTTTAAATATATTAAAAATAAATAATAAAGTGTACCAAGAAAAATAATTTAAAACCAACGGGCTTCCATGTAAGAAATTGAACCGGAAAATGCATAAATTGTACAGGGTTTATTTCGATTAAATGCTTAATATTAGGTTAAAGTTATACAATGTAACCGCTTTTCCGTCAATCAAATGTTAGCAATTGTCAAATTATTGCAATTGCCACGGTTATTCCAGTTAATTTCAGAAAAAAGTACTCAAAAGAGTTAAAAGTTTTTATTTAGCACGTCCAACTTTGTTGTAGTAGGTCGGAAATAGATTAAAATTTAGAAAAACAATATTGTTTACACGTTCCGTTTTCCATTATGTTTTAAGCAATCTTCGTCACCCGGACCAATCATTTGTTTACATCACAATAAACCACTTCAGATCCCAAGATCAGAGGTAAAAAATGCTGATCACAATTGGGCAACATTTGAAGCTTCGCTGTCAAGTTTTACAATTGCAGGCACCAATTAATGATTGTACAAAAGGACCAAGAAGCAGTGAACTAACAGATTCTTAAATTTTGTTTTTGATAACAGATATCTGCAAAATTTACCGCCCTAGTATCGCTGTCTGATGGTCGTTTTGTTTTGGTGAAGAGGGTTGTGGAGTGATGTCGGTAAATAGAAAATCTGATGGATAGAAATAATTGCTCTATTTTTTGATAGACGGAGTTGACAGTCGCAAAATTTATTGTTCTCTTCGAGTTGTTTATACGTTCATTCATTATTATACAATGAAGAATATTTTATTTATATTATCAGAACAGAATAAGTTAAGATTTACTTGTAGATGTTTTTTGTAACATCCCCGCGTAACAAAATCACACGCTTGCAATAAAATTTCCATCGGTAACTGTTTGGAAAAATATCCCAATGTGCGAAAAATGAATGAAAAATGATACGCTACGGTTTTGAAATATAACAAAGTACGACTTTGTTGCAGAAGGTCGGGAATGAATTAAAATTTAGAAAAAAAATTCATTACACGTTCGGTTTTTTTATTATGCTTTAAGTAATAAAGTCTTCGTCACCCGGAAGGGGCGGTCCAGTTTGTTTAAATGCACTTCAGATCCCAAGAAAAGAGGTAAAATTCACTAAACGCTTGTCTGATGGTCGTTTTTTTCGAGTGAGGATGGGTGTGGACTGTGGAGATCTGCCTTGACTTTCGATAAAATCAAGCCAATCTATTTTTTGATAGTCGAAATTTCAAAAAAGGGCCCGTTAGATACTTGCTATCTATGCAAATTTTTTATACAGAGTGGATTTGACAGAACTGGATGTTCTCTCTGCAAACATTTCTACATCATTTGTATTTCTTCTGCAGAGGAATTGCAGTGGAAAGGAAAAAAGGTTACCGGATAAGTTAAAAGACATTGTAGCTAAAAACAGATTTAATTTCAGGCTTAATTTGTCTACAACAACGGTCAATTCAAATTTAGATGATTTAATTTTTTGTTCATAACTTGTTAAAAAAAATATTTTATTTGTTTATATTCAATCGTTAAATTATCATTAATGACATAATAACAATAAAATTATACTATGGAGAACAATCATAATAATTATTTTATTTGCATATAAGGTATTTGTGCTTAGTAAATGTGGAATATTTTGATCAAAGAAACGCTGTAAGAGCAAAATGAATCCGAAATAAATAATTGAATGACAAGTTTAGGGTTACATTTTAAAGCACTTTTAAAAAATATAATAGGATTTTAAAGTACAAGATCATAAGGTAAATAGTGGAACCAATTATCAACGCAAATAGTTCGATATCTCAGTTTAAACTTTTATGTAGATAGGTTATTTTTGCTTAGTGCGGCAGTTTTTCCTAGAACGGTTAAGTCTGTAAACGTCATTTAAGTGTCAATAGTTTTCAAATGGCGTTTATTATTGGATGAATGTCATAGTTTTGACAAGAAATTGACAGGAGTACTAATTCATAAACAATATGCTATAATGTAATTTCTGGAACACCGCACCAGGAAAATATCTTTTATTCCGACTTTGCTGATATTCCAGTGAAACCGTCAATAATAAATAATAAATTTCAAATTGACAGTCATCATGGACTTTGGGTGGTTAATTTCATCCACATTACTAAAGAAGTAAAATCCCATTTACACGAACATCATAATTTTGACACACTTCTCCAGATAATTTGCAGTTTGCAAGCGTTTAATCACATGTGGGATTCTCGTTAATGTTAATGATTACACTGCGTGACAAAGCTCTGGTACCCTAAAAACTGTTAGGTATGATAGGTAGCCCACATTTTTATAAAACATGTGCCGTTAACCACAAGTTCCTATCACGTCGCAGTTAGAAGTTATACAAATCGTCGTCTAAGCGGCAACATCCGCTATCTCAGTTGTGAAAATATTTTGTTTCTACTTTTTTTCAGATGAATTTTTCACGGGAATCTTACTGGTGGAAATTATTTTTCATATTTTTGAATAGATTTAATCTTAAGCTAAGATTTAATACCAAGTAATCATTGAGCAAAATTATTTACACTGCCAAAAATCAGTTTGTTTGCGCTCCCGCTTGACTTTGTAAAAATTGAGATTGCGGAAGTTGGCGCTTAGACGACGTAATATCTTTTGAATTGAAGAATTTTTTAACTAAATTTTTAAAACAAGTACATAGCTTATGCCTGTATGAATTAAACTTTTTTTTTAATACACTACTCAAATAATAATTAATTTAAAATTAGTTAAAAATCTGCAATTTGTGAGTGTAAAAATTCTCATTAACGTTCGCGGCTAAATAAATTATGAACTGAATATAACATTTTTAAATTTAATTTTCTTTTTTTATCTTGAATAAATCTGCAAAAAAGCATATTAACAACCTCTTTTCTATGTTATTTAACATTTTTTTAAATTGTAGGTAATACGAATTTTTTGAGATAAAGTTGAAGATGTACTTTGTTTAGATCACAAAACACCAGCTTTCAAAAAGATACTTAAAATCAGTACCAATTTGTCGCTTATTTTTCTGAATTGCAAAGGTAATTGAGAATTATTTTGAGGTCCATATTAAAATTAGTAGTGAATTACATACTTTTTTAGCAACAGATTCTGATCCCAATTCTGTAACATTTCAGGAAATACGAATGATTTCCACGACATGGTGGGCAGCTTAATAAATAGACACCCCAACACCAGGATCGTTTGCGTGGGCTTCAGTCTAGGTGGCAATTTAGTTACCAAATATATGGGCGAAACAGAGAGAGAACGACCTTCTCATATAATTGGAGGGATATCTATATGTCAAGGGTACTGTGCTATAGAGTAAGTAATAATTCAGTAAACGATGTTAATCCGACCATGAATATGGAACATTAATTAGTATGAGGATTATGATCACTTTGTCGAAATTTACAAACAATAACCGTAACATTTTATTTTAAACAATGGACACATGTAAAGTGTAACATTCAGTTCTGTTCCTATAATAACATGGATAGATTGCTGCAACAAAGTTAATACCGTATGTAGCTACTTCTGTTGCTATTCTATTAACACAGATTCTGACTTGTTGGTATTCTAGGGGTACGAAATGGCTTCTGAACTGGCAAAATTTTCGACGATTCTACTTGTACATAATGACAGAAAACATGAAGAACATTATTTTGAAACACCGCCATGTACTATTGAATGAAGACGTGAAGACTCGTTTTAAGCTCAATGAACATGAGATTGTTTCAGCAGCAACTTTACCAGAATTGGACGAAGCTTATACCAGAAGAGTTCACGAATTTAATTCATTGACAGATCTTTATTCATGGAGTTCCAGTTTAAATTACATTAACAATATTAATAAACCGATGATTTTCATCAATGCCAAGGATGATCCAATTGTTCCTGAACCATTGTTGACACCCATCAAATCAATAACAAGTAAGTATAAAATTGATTCGCTGTGCGTATTATTTTTATTGCACCAGCATATTTTTATAGGATCATTCCATGCCCACATTTCATCTTCTCTTAATTTGTGTTTATTTATCTTGTTTTGTGGGATATGTTTATAAATGTTTCTAACATCAAAGGTGGCTCTGGAATTCCTGGCATGCACTACTTTGTTGCTTTGTTAAAACATAACTATGTTAAAAATTATTTAAAATGTCACTTACGTCAACGTCGTTTTAGTTCCGTTTTTTTTTATTTTCAGATTTTAAACCACAATTTGAACAGTTTTTTTCAAAACTAACTTTGCTTTATTCCAGTTGCATAAAATCTAAACTTATTTTAGAGCCTAATTCTAATTCGATTTTGCGTTAAAGCAAATCGTGGTTACCATGGATACTGCGGCATCTGTCATTCAACTTCATTTTACCCAAATTTTGAAGTTAAAATCTTGCTAAAGTGGTTAGCACTACAAGAACGAAATTATGCAAGTCGTTTCGTCAACTCCTTGTCTACCTCATGTTTAAAAAAATAACGCCGCTCGACAACGCTTTAGCGCCTTTTGCATCATTTTATTTTGCATTTGGCAGTGCGGCAACTTTGCCGCTGCGTAACCGATTTGCGGCACTGAATTAGAATTGACCCCTTATTATACAACGTGTTTATAAATGTTTCTAGCATCAAGGGTGGCTATGAAATGTCAAAGAAATGTGCCGCTTATTACAAATGTGGGTTTTGATTTGTCAACTGACATTTGCTGTTAACCTCAAACATGAAGCAAAGTAAGTTTTGAGAAATAAACTGTGCTAGTTGTGGTTTACAATCAGAAAATGAAAAACTTGGACACAAAACCGTAACTAAAACGTCATTGAAGTAACAGTATAAATAATTTTCAAAATAGTTACATTCACAATGAAAACGAAGCGGCAAAATAGTGCACGACAGGAATTCCGAAGCCACGCTTGATGCTAGAAACATTTATAAACACCTTGTATTTGTAATTAGCGACAAATTTCTTTGACATTTCATAGCCACCCTTTACGCTAGAAACATTTATAAACATTTTGCATAATAATAAAAAGACACAAAACCTGGGAAATGCCACAGTATAACACATATTTTGTTATTATCTACGAGATTAGACAGAGTGTTGAATTGAATTCTTTGCTTTGCGAATTGTCAGTGCAATTACGCCAATGCCAGTAAAGTCCGTTTTTTTTTTTTTAAAAACCACCAACACCGCAATTTTCCCCTGCATTACAACCGGCAACGTTGCCTAGGGAGATTTTTGGTGAGAAAATAGTTGTCAAATTTTTGACATTTCTGAATATTAGGCTGTGTTTCCGTTATTTCTTTTACAGTCTGTTGGATTGCAAATCAAATGATTTCATAGTGAAAAGACTCGGCACAGCCCGAAAGGCCTTTTTGTGTAATCAAATTGTCAATTAGACAGCTCACCTATTTGATTTTATCACCAAAAAGTCACCATCAACGACGTTGCCGGTTGTAAAGTGGTGGGAGATTGCGGTGTTGGTGGTTTTTTTTAATAAAAAAACGAACTTTATGTTATGAAACTTGTTGTTTAATGTATCGTCTGGTCAAAAAAAAACAAAGCAGATTTGTTTTGAAACACACATAATTTCAAATGTTTAAATAATTATAGTATAGGATTATTATTAACTAAATGTATTTAATTTTCAGCGGAAAAGAATAATATGCTATACTTGGAATTGGCCCATGGGGGGCATTTAGGATTCTACGAGGGTGGTCTAATCTACCCCAATCCAGTGACTTGGTTGGATCGAACGCTAGTCGCTTTAGTGGGCAGTTTGGCCCTTCACTACAACAACGGTATAATGAAAACAGCTCATGCTATATAAACCACCAACCAAAATGTGATTTCATAGAAAATTCCCACCAAAATGTTGCATTTATATTTATAGCATAATGTATGTATGTGTGTGATAATCACAGGTTATTTATGAGAGTTTCTACACGGCAGAATAATTTCGCATTAAATATTAGACAAATATCATTCCTTTATGTGATTTGAATGCAATTTTATTCAATAGCTTGACTATTTGTTTAGTTTGACACTAATGTGATTAGCGAATTCAAAAAGCTATTGTAAAGTCTGGTTTGTTGCGGATCACCAAAGGTTGCAGAATTTTATGTGGAGAAATTGTGCAGTCCTGTCAAAATGACCAGGCTTTAACGGTGCTCAATATAGCCGCGCCATTATCACCTGTACTTAATGTGATATCTAGTTCTAGTTGTATAATAATACATATAACTTACTTGTAAAAATTTTGAAAGATTATTTTTATAACTTTGTACATTGATTAACTGAGATACCTTTTTGTTATAATTTATTGACTTGAGCTAAATTTGGTTGTATAAAAGTGTTAAATATGTTTTATAATGTTAATCAAATATAAAGTGTAAAAATTTTTAATTTTTTTTAATCCGCATATGCGGCACTTCCAATTATTTAACTTAATGTTCGTGTATAGCCTGAAAAAAAATTGTTTCACTGTTTGAAAATTGCTGTGCTCCACAATTATTAGTAAACCAGCTTATCAGAATATTTTTTTAGAAATTCTGTTTTTAGCGTGGTAATTGCTGTAATTTTAAAAGTTGAACTTTTTGTATTTGTGCTTACCAAAACATATTTCAGTATTATTATGTATTAAAAAAATAAAAAAATTTAAAAAGCACAGACATTTACGAATTTCAAAATGAAATTTTGTTTTAGACTTATTACGAAACAAGTTGTGTAAACTGACTCATAAAGCACGCTTTATGTATTAGAACTTCTATCACTTTTGAAAAAATTGATTGAAATTTGCACATGAAATTGATAATAATGCCTGTATACATTCAAATTTTCATAATGATGTCCAAAAAGATTTGGACGCGACTGTATTGGCAAATTATGTTCGAAATTTGGTGTTCTTTTTATACAGAGTGTCTCTTAAATAGACGAAAATCCGTGAAGTGGTAAGTCTTTAGACTTCCTAAAGTGAGATTCTGAACTTTTTGTTTTAAAGCATTTTGTTTAGAAATTAAAACGTCTTCAAAATGACCAATCGAACTAACAGAACACATATATTCAATTACGTTGCTAAAGAAATGAAGTATACATTTGTTAGATTTAATTGTTTAATTTTATCGAATTGGATAATTGCTGACATTTGATTGAAGGAAAAACAGTTTTAACGTAGCTATTGCAAACTATGATTTTCAACATTTTCTAGGACTACATATGCGTGCATTATTTTTTTTTGCATTGTAGATTCATGTCGATTATAGTTTCTGTTTTTTTATCTTTAAACCCTTTAATTTTTTGACTTTAAACTCTTTAATTTTTTTCTACAATTTTAAAAAATGTTGCATATTTAGGTGATAAATTAAACTAGTCAAAAATATTTTGCATTGGACATGAGCGAAGAGGGAAGTATTTTTTAAGTAGAATTGTCTTCTGATTCTGAATCTAAAGTTTGTTTCGTTGCAAAAGAAAATCTGGACAAGGAAAATCTATAAAGTTATAGAAAATTCTACAATTGGTCTAAGTAAAATCTAAAGAGAATATGAAAATAAATTCAAAAAAGCTACAGGCATTGCCAAGAATTTATATAGAAATAACAAACCGAGCTTACAAAGTTTAAAGAATATATTATAAGCAAAATCTATAAAAAAATAGAAATAAGATCAAATGAAACTTAAAGGAATCTTTAAAAAATTCAAAAAAAACCTAAACAGATTCAAGAGTATTTAAGAAAAATGTAAAGAGATTTAAGCACAATTTAGGGAAAATGCACATTATTCAAGGATAATTGCTAAAATATAAACAGAATTTTGGTGAGAATCTGAAGAAAATGTACCGATTTCAAGGAGAATTTATACACAGGATCTACGGAAATTATAGAAGTTTTAAAACTAATCTAAAAAGAATTAGACAAAGATAATAAAAAATAATCAAAAAAGAAATTACAGAAAATCTTTAAAATTCAATAATAATCTATATACATCATATTTAGATAGAATTTGAGGAAAATTCTCAAAGATATTAAAGAAAATTTAATAAAATTTTAGAGAAATGTAGATCATTCAGAAAAAACATACAAAATAAAGTTTCCTTTTAAAACATCTAAACCTAATATAAAAAAAATCTAGAATGAATTTAAAGGATTTAAAGGTATTTATTTTAAGCATTTAAAACAATATAATTTCTAATACGAATTTATACTACATAAATCAAAGTATCTAAGATAATTAAAAAGTGCCGAAATGAATACATACAGGGTGTTTTTAATACACTACCAAACAAAAAACGATAATTAGCGAAGACCAGTTGTGTCAATTCCCAAAAAATGCTTTATGTAAAAATCTTTTCTTTTTTGAGTTGAAAATAATCGAATACTGCATTAAAGAATTTAATTTTGATTGCTTACCAACAATTAAATGTTTCTTTGTTTTAGGTGAATATTTTCATCGTTAGAAAATAAAAATCTACAATTCGTTTCTTTAAGGCTGCCAATGACCGTGTGTAATTTTTGGTAGTGTATTTGAAACACACCCTGTATCTATATTTTCGGATAAGATCTAAAAATCAAAGAAAATCTAGTATAGTCTATAACGAAAAGTTTCAGCGAATTTATCAATCTAAAATGTAGGATTTTCTAATTTATGAAAATTTGGAACCAAGGAGAATTTGAAAAAAATCTTGAGAATTTAAGGAAAATTACGGCAGAATTAAGAGAGAATCCAGAAATAGTCCAAAAAAAAAATTATCTAGAGAAACCTGACAGAATCTCAAATGAATTAAAGTAGAATCTGAAGAAACAAAAATAATTTAAAGCAAACGAGACCAGCAGAATTTTAAATAGCCAAAAAAAAAAGAATTTGTGAAAAACCTAATTTAAGGATTTAGGACGGTAGGCGATAGATCGTTTTACATGTTGAGGATATACAGGGTGTACCCGAATAAAGTCCAAAATTTTAACGCCAATATCAGACAACGCAGTTTGACACAATGGCCAAATTTCATGTTCCGAAGCGTCACAGTTTCCGAGAAAAAAAAGATTAAAGTTTTTTGCAGAAATGAGTGCGCGCCACTGCAGAGTCTAGTTCAAGTTCACAGTCAGTCCAGACCATCGAAAAGATGGGAATAAAAATGGTAATAAACAAAAAATGCCTTTATGCAAAAATGCAATAATCGTGGAAGAAAAATGTGGGTTTTACAGTGCAAAATTGTTCAAATTTGGATTATTTTAAGTTCAATTTTTTTTATCCAGGCCGTAGATATCCTACGGACAAAATTTGTAAACGGTTAGAGAAGAAACTTGACCAAAACTGACCAAAACATAAAGGAAATAGAAAACGGATAACCGGATAATTATGGTACAAGGGATGTCCAAGACCAGTTTCCAAGACGTCAAAAAGATAAGTGTATAGATCAAGTGACATATGAAAAGCGTATTACTGGTTGCATCTTCTGTTCGTCAGGGTCGTAAAGTTACATGAATCAGTCTGTAAAGTCCGTTTTTTTTTTTAAACCACCAACACCGCAATTTTCCCCTGCATTACAACCGGCAACGTTGCCTAGGGAGATTTTTGGTGAGAAAATACTTGTCAAATTTTTGACATTTCTGAAAATTAGGCAGTGTTTCCGTTAAAAACGTTTCTTTTACAGCCTGTTGGATCGCAAATCAAATGATTTAATAGTGAAAAGACACTATTACTATTACTTTTACAGCCTGAAAGGCCGTTTTGTGTAATCAAATTGTCAATTAGGCAGCTAACCTATTTGATTTTATCACCAAAAAGTCACCACGACGTTGCCGGCTGTAAAGTGGTGGGAGAGTGCGGTGTTGGTGGTTTTTTAATTAAAAAACGGACTTTATATGCAAATTACATAGACTAATTATTGTTATCACGAATATTAATGATACTTCTAAAAATGAGACTGTCAAATTATAGAAGGTTAAATACAACCACGTATCTTTCTTTTGATATTTGGGACCCTTGACTAAAACGTGCTATTTTTCAAATATTGGCGGGATCTGTCAACCTCGCAACGCATGCTCCAACATATTCGACATTCCGCCATAACAAAACAGACATTGAATTTGTATACAATTTGTTGACGTCGTCGGATTTACACATATTGACGCCACTTTGTGTTGTGAAAAGTGTTTAATGCATGTATTTGTTCCTCTAATAATTCTGTTTACTTGAAAGCTTCAAAATGAAGAGAAGTCGTGTATTCAAAGAAGGGGACAAAGTTTTTGCGAAGATCAAGGGATATCCAGCATGGCCGGCAGTCGTAAGTTCTTAAAAATGTTGAGTTTTTTAGTTAATTCATTGACGATACTTTCAGATTCTAGGAAAGAGCGGAAAAAAGTTCAATGTACAGTTTTATGGGACAGGTGAAACGTAAGTAAACCGAGCAATGTTATAACCTCAAGTTTAAAGCGGCTGTAGCAACAATTTTGAAGTGTCAGTCTCTGCTTCAAATTTGCTGAAAGCCGTAGAATAAGAGTCTCTAATAATGATACCGTGAAATCTGCCGACAAGTTTTTACCAAGTTTGAGAAACTTGTGCGATGGTTTCATACAATAATTTGATATAATATACTTATTTATTATTAATTTCTAACGTGCTTGCATTTTAGTGGCAACATAAAACCAGAAGATATATTCTATTACCTTAAAAGCAAGGAGCAGATGATTAAAGGTTCTAAGAAAAAGGAATTCAAAGATGCTATTGAAGAAATAGAAAAAGCTGTTGCAGCTGATGGAACTGATGGTGATGACTCCCATACAGATGTAAAGATCCAATCATTGGTGGCAAACCTTTTTGCTAAAATTCTTTTTGTAGGAAAATGTTCCTGCTCCTAAAAGAAAACGGAGTAATTCCGAAAAATCATCAGATTCAGTACCTTCTAAAAAGAGCAGCAATGCAAGAAATTCAGAAAGTGATGGAGGTGAGTGTGTTTGTTTACATACAAGATCTATTGCTAAGAGCGTCTACTGTTAAATTTTGCGCAAGTGCCGAACTGTTAATTTTTATAATATTTGAACTTTTGATTTATACTTTTGAATTGATATAAAATAATTTATCTGCGACTGTAAGGTAATTGTCACTTATCCCACTCATTTTTAGTGGGATAAGAGCTTTATTACCACACGCAGTGGATAAGAATGTTTGGACTTTTTAGACAAATTACCATGAAAACTTTTATTAAAAAAAAAATAATTATTTAGAACTATTTACATTTCTTATTGTATACATTAACAACAACATGTTTGCATACGCCCAAAGACTTGAAGGCTTGTAGCGTTTGGACAGATTCTCGAAATAAGCTAGCACTACTTTCTCATTCATCTCGTTCTGAATTTTTTTCCCATTCGCGTAACCGAGCATACACCATATTTCAACTGAATCTGTGGTCCAAACTTTAACACATGCCCAAATTTTGGGACTGTACACGAAATTGTGTAATAGGACTGTATAGTCTGTCCAACGAATAAATAGATGACAGTTTTCTAACCAAATCTGCGCGATAAAAACTAGTACCAACAACCGCCAAATTTAAAATAGTTGTCTTGATACTAATTTTAAAATTCATTATTTTTACTAAATTTACTGCTATAAAAATGGTTCCTATTACTTGATTATAGAAAGGGAATCAACAAACTGACTAATTCGGTGTTTTGTCATTAATTTGCTATCGTAGGAAAACCTCAAAAACCCTCATTTTTTACACACTTTAAAGCTGTGTGCCAGGTAAGTCCTTTTCTACCAGGAAATTGAGAGGCACACAAAACTAGCAGTCCAGTTGTAACAAATCTTTCATTATCAACATTCTAATTAGGAAACTTCGGTGAAGTTGACCAACAAATCTTGAATCTACTCATCATGAAACTTGCAAAAAACAATTTGTACAAGAGAAAAAGCGAAAAACTAGTAATTAGACACTATTTTACCAACAAAACTCAAGGAACACAGTGCAAACAGTGGATCTTCAAGTGGTCAAGAATGACGAATGTCAGTGAATGTCAAATCATTGACAAATTTCTAAAAAAGGCGGGAAGGCGTAGTTGCATAACCAACTTAAATCGAGATTAATATCCCCAAAAAGACGGAAAATTCTAGAGTATTTCAAGTTGCCATGTTTCATGCCATACAATTCAAATCATCCTATTTACTCGCTGGATTTACTATATCACCTAGTTACATTTTTACTTTTGTTGGGTTTGCTGTTAATATCTGAAATATTCACAAACACGTCAACCTGTCAGAAACCAGAAATTATTTTTAATTTTGCACAAATTTAGAGACTAATCGTCAATGTTGTTCGTTACATGAAGAGCTTTTCCTGTCTTAATATTGTGACTTTAGGTTGGGTATAATGAAACCTCCAATGTAACAGCAAACGGGTTGTAGTTGAACTTAATCTAATCGTGCCAGTTTTTAACACTTTAAGCCTGGAATAGATTAGAGAGAATCTTGCGACACTTCTAGCGCGAGTTCTTGCTTATGTGTTTACACTGTTTGGAATAAATACTGCAAGTTTCTCTCGCGAGAATCTGGTGACTTCTGGCTTTTGCAATTTCTCACAGACCCCTTATTTGAAAGAACTTGAGCAAGATCAAAAATGTTTGTATACACTGGACAGAAAATCTCTCGCGCGAGAATTTCTGTGAGTTCCAGAGGGTCAACTTGCAGCGGTAGTTACATTAGGAACAGCACTGTCCGACAGAAACTCAGGCGAAATTTCTCGCAAGTCTATTTCCGCCTTTTGATAAGAAGATGCACTGGGTGCAAGTAATGTTTATATTATGACTTGGCTCATTTCGATTTTCAAATTAAAACCCTTACGTTGAGATGTCAATCATTGCCGATCGTTGCACATGAAACAAAAAGAATCTTCGAAATTTGAGATGTTGATAATGTCGTCTTTTCGTTTTTATTCAAACATATTTATTAGTTTCACTTGCTTGGTTTTTAAACTTACGAGCAATTAAACGAATCCAAAACGGTCAACTCACAGTAAAATTCGGAAAAACACAAGTGTTTTATTTACAATTTTTGTTTTTTAAGTTATACAGGGTGATTTTTTTAAAACGGCAGGCGTTGTAGAATTTTTATTTATGAACCGATTTCAAAAATTTAAAAAACAAATTAAATGGTTTTTAATTTACTATAAACTGATGATTTTAAAATTTTTCTAAATGTCTTAGTTTCTTTTTGTCGCATTCGTATTTTAATAATGCCTTTATCCCACTGATTAAATAAATAATTTATTACCCACTGTAAAATTTGCGTCAGCAGTTAGCAGCTTAATAAGGGGTCAATTTCAAGTTATTATTAAATAGCGACGTCGCAAACGACTTGAAATTGACCCCTAACACTCTTAACCGACGAGTTATTATTTGTTTATTTATTTGTAGTTGATTCGTAAGTGTGAAAAACTATAAACTCATTTGCCGCATAATTTTTTTTGGCGCCACAGATTCGGTTTATTCGCTCAAAAGATCACTTAGATTTTTGCAAAATTCAAACTTCGTATGAATAAATTTAAAGGCTATTTTTCCTGCACAGAATTTTTTGTAGGCGCCAAATTTAAAATGCGGCTTTGTATTGGAGAAAGTTACACAACGCTGATTTTTAAAAATCTGCAATTCCTGCGGAAGGTCAAATTGTCATAATCTTCAAATTATACCCACTTTTAGGAGCGTCAGTAATAAATCTGTATAACTTTGTTTTTTATCATTATACAAGGTGTTTATAAATGTTTCTAACATCAAGGGTGGCAATGAAATGTCAAAGAAATTTGCCGCTCATTACAAATGTGGGTTTCGATTTTTCAACTGACATTTGCAGTTAACCTCAAACATGAAGCAAAGTAAGTTTTGAGAAAAAAACTGTTCTAATTGTGGTTTCAAACCTAAAAATCAAAAACTTGGACACAACTGTAACTGAAACGTCACTGACGTAAATAACATTACAAATAATTTTCAAGATAGTTATATTCACTATGAAAACAAAGCGGCAAAATAGTGAACGACAGGAATTCCATAGCCACCATTGATACTAGAAACATTTATAAACACCTTGTATTTTGGGATTACTAAAAAACTTGTCATTTGTTGGTAGAGCCATCTATTAATTTAAAATTGACATGTAACCATTACACGTTTCTAACTTATCTCGTTCAAATGCTGCCGTTTTCTAAAATTGCCCTTGTAATCGGTAAATTTGATGCCGGAAAAATGACGTATAATTAGACTTTTTTAGAGCCTAAAAAAATAAAATAAATAATTACAGATTTTGCGATAGGTTAAAATACTTTGTTCCTGGGCGTATATTTATGACAACTTTTAATCAATCTTTTTGTAACTTTTTTCATAGTGTACATTGGCTTTAAATAAATTCGTGTACACTTTAAATATCAAGTAAAGTCCATTTTTTTTAATCCACCAACCCGCACTCTCCCACCACTTGGGGTGATAAAATCAAATAGGTTAGTTGCCTAATTTACTGTTTAATCCTTTGGTTTGCAGCCTAACAAGCTGTAAAAGAAACGTTTTAATTTTTAGGGGAAGATTGCGTTCTTGGTGGTTCTTTAAAAAAAACGGACTGTAACAGCATTTTATGATTTTTTAACTATGTGACTGTGGGTTTTCTAGAATAAGGTTATATCAATCTGACAGTTAATGATTAATTTTTGAATCTAAAGATGTCAAGATGAAGACAAACTCAATCTAGCAAAAAATTGGTGTACGCAAATGTATTAAAATCCAGTGTACTATCGTAATGATAAAAAAGCTAATGCCCTCATATTTTCATAGTGTAAATTGGACTAAATGAAAATGTAAAAATTATACTATAAATTTTCTTTGTTAGGCTAGGTATACAGTATGTCCCCGGATTGAGTTCACAAGAGGGAAAAAAAACGTTATTTTTCATTTTACAAAAAAATGACAAAGAAATAATATTTTTTGCTTAATTTAAAATAAATAAATCTTTAATTAAAACTTTAATATTATCAAGCTGTGTTCTTAAAATCGGAAAAAACAAAGAATAACGAAGAACTTTTTTATTTTTAATTTTGCAAAAAATGTCACAGGAATGAAATTTGTTCCTCAACTTAAACCAATTTCAACTATTTGATTGACTCATTACCTGTTTTAGCACATAGTTCAATTCTAACTCGTAATTCTTTAAAACTCTTTCGAATTTTCTCAATTATTGTTAAGGATGCAATTGCATTTTTTTCCAATTTTTTAATGCTTACACATTATTGGGTAAATTTTTCTTTAATCTTTAACGCATTATTTGATATTGTCACGTTGGCCGAAAAATCAAAAGTCTCGCTTGTAACAATAACAATTTTATTGTGCACTATGAACACTCTCGTACTTCACAATTACAACACTTTTCAGGATTTCCAAATACTAGACTATCTACAATCCTATCACTACTCCCCTATATACAGATATTCCCCTACCACTAGCCTAATGCTGGAGCGCTGCGAGAATATTCGGGAGTTCCGCGTATGAATAAGAATTATTCCACGAATCGCTCGCTCTAGAGCAGAGCGGAACGTTCCAGCGCTGGCGCTCGAAGCTTCCAGAATCTTCTCGTAACACTGCCCCCCTCTTAGTTCTGATCGTCCCGATCAGACCAAACACCTGATTCTCCGTGATATTTACAAAGTCTATTTAGATGAACCACTTTCATCTTTGAACGGGCGCTGCGTTGGATCCGATACACCACGTCGTTGATCCGCTTGATCACCTTATACGGTCCCTCCCATGTAGGTGTCAACTTCGGAGATAGGCCCTTCTTTCGTCGAGGGTTGAATAACCACACCAAGTCTCCTTCGTTGAATCCTTCATGATTAGCCGTCACATTATATCGGGACCGCATTCTGTCACTAGCCATTTTGATCCTCTGCCTCACAAGGTGGTGTGTATCCAGTAGGGTCTCCCTCAGGTTGTCGACGAATTCCGGTACTTCCCTTCGCTCCGCCCCAGGCGAACCAAGCAGAAGATCACAAGGGAGACGCAGCTCTCTTCCAAACACAATCTTCGCTGGTGTTTCTCCCGTGGTTTCATGAATGGCAGCTCTGTAGGCCATCATAAACAAGGGCAGTCGACGATCCCAATCCCTCTGGTGCTCTTCCACTACCTTGGACAGATGTTCCTCCATCGTCTGATTGAATCTCTCGACCATGCCGTCGGATTGCGGGTGCAAGGGTGTGGTTCGAGTCTTCCTAATTCCCAGCAGCTTACACATCTCTTGAAAAACGCCAGACTCAAAATTCCTTCCTTGATCGGAATGCATTTCGAGTGGAACTCCAAACCTGCTGAAGAAATTATCCACTAGGACTCGAGCTACTGTAGTGGCTTCTTGGTTGGGAAGGGCATACGCTTCCGGCCATTTACTGAAATAATCCTGCACAACCAAGATGTACTTGTTGCCGTCATCAGTTTTTGGAAATGGCCCGGCCACATCTAGAGCGATTCTCTCGAACGGGGCTCCCACGTTGTATTGTTTCATGCCTCCTTTAGTTCGCGTTCGAGGTCCCTTGCTCGCCCCACAAACTGAACATCTCCTACACCATCGTTCGACATCTTCCCGGCAGCCAACCCAGTAATACCGCTGCCTAATCTTACTTAAGGTTTTGTTCACTCCGAAGTGAGCGCCTGATGTTCCGTCATGGACCTCCTTGAGTACTTGGGGAACTCTATTCTTGGGCACTAGTAACTGGGAGGTTACTTTCTTCCCGTCTGCGCTTTCCCAAGCCCTTTTCAGTACCCCATTTTCTACTCGCAGTGAGTCCCACTGCGCCCACATCGCCTTCAACCCTGGACTCTTTTCCGAGACATCTTCCCAACGCGGCCTTCCATTATCCGCTTCCTTCCACTCCAGCAGTGGCCCAATTTCCTGGTCCGCCTGTTGATCCTTCCGAAGATTCTCCGTAGTCCAGTCATCATCACAACCGATAACCATCCTGTTTATCGGCAATGGCCCTTCAATCTTCGCGCACTGCTTGCAATCCTTGCAAGGTCTTCTAGAGAGAGCGTCAGCGTTATTGTGTTGCTTTCCTGGTCGATGTTTGATTTTGAAGTGGTATTGCTGCAGCCGCTCAATCCACCTAGCCACTTGTCCTTCGGCGTCTTTCATCTGTAGTAACCACGTGAGGGCAGCATGATCAGTCCTTATCAAGAACTCGTGGCCAAACAAGTATTTGTGGAAATGCTCTACGGATTTTACAACGGCCAGCAATTCCTTTCTTGTAGCGCAGTAATTTCTCTCTTGCTTGCTCAACACTTTGCTGTAATACTCGATCACTCTCTCTTCTCCATCCTGCACCTGCGATAACACCGCTCCAATGCCGATGTTACTGGCATCTGTGTCCAAGACGAACTTTCCATGAGTCCTGGGGTAGCTCAAAATCGGGCTAGTGCACAAAGCTAACTTCAGCCGCTTGAAACTGCTTTCGCAGTCTGATGTCCAGTTGAATGATGCCTTTGCTTCCGTTAGTTTGTGCAGAGGTGCAGCAATGTTGGCGAAACCTTCTACAAACCGCCGATAATACGTGCAAAGTCCAATAAAACTTCTCACATCGTGCTTGTCCTTGGGTCTGGGCCATTCCTTAATCGCCTGAATCTTATCTTCGCAGGTCTTGATTCCTTCAGATGACACCGTATGCCCCAGAAACTCCACTTTCTTCCGAAATAGATGGCACTTTTTCGGATTAAGTTTTAAATTGGCACCCCTAAACCGGTCTACCACTTCTTGAAGGTTCTTCAGGTGTTCATCGAAGTTTTTACCCATGACCATAACGTCGTCTAAATAAACCAGACAAGTTGTCCACGTCAATCCTCGCAACACACATTCCATTAGTCTTTCGAATGTAGCGGGTGCGTTGCAAAGCCCAAAAGGCATAACCGTAAAGTGGTACAGGCCACTTCCCGTGGAGAACGCTGTCTTTTCCTTGTCTTCGGGATGAAGTCCCACTTGCCAATATCCACTCTTCAGGTCTAAGGTTGAGAACCACGTCGACCCTGACAGAGTTGTGAGAGTGTCGTCAATCCGGGGTAATGGAAAACTGTCTTTCTTGGTAACATCGTTGAGTTTTCGGTAATCCACACAGAATCTTGTACTACCGTCTTTCTTGGTTACGAGCACAACCGGCGAAGACCAAGGACTGTTGGATTCTTCAATAATCCCTTCTTCTTGCATGGATTTTACCAACTGTTCGGCCTGCTCTTGCTTCGCCCACGGTAACCTTCTCGGTGCCTGTCTGATGGGTTGATGGTCGCCCGTATTGATTCTGTGTTGAACGATGTTCGTTCTTCCTAATGGTTCATTCTCAACGGCGAACACGTCCTTATTCTTCTTGATGAAAGCCTGCGCTTTAAGAGCCTCTTCTTCAGAAAGGTCACTCGTGTCTACCTCCAGCTTTAACTTTTTCACGGTCTTCACGTTTTTCTTTGATGGCTGTGCGTCACTTATTCTGGAGATCGGAACACACACAGCAACTAGTTCGCCCTTCTTGATCGTGACTGGAGTAGGGTTGATATTCGCCACCCGCACAGGTATTTCTTTCGTCACTTTTACTAGTGTCTTTCCAACAAGAATTGGTTTTGTCATGTCTCTAGTTGGTTCAATCATTCCAACGCAGCTCCCAAAGTTACTTCCTAAACGCACACTTATCACTTTCTCGCTGTTCCCATCCACACAAGTATTTTCACAGGCGAACGCTTTCACTCCATCTTCTTTTACTTCTGGGGTCGATAACACAAAGCTTTCGGTTCCAATCTTGAGGATCTTCTCGTTGTGATTAAAGGAAATCCCATGTCGTCCAATAACATCCATTCCCAGGATCATCTCATCCTCAATTCCTGCCACCAGCACCCGATGCCGAAACTTCATACCTCCCAACTGGACCGTGACCTCTGCCTCGGCACTTACTGTGGCGACATCTCCCGTGACTGTTTTTAAAATAGCACTCGTTGTTTCCAGAGATGTCCTGTTGTCCAACATGTCCTTTCTCACAAGGGAAACCATGGCTCCGGTGTCGACCGTCATCTTCACTTTTCTCCCATTCACACTTCCTTCAATTATCAAACTCTCAAAATTCCTCTTCAAACGCATAACGGAAATAACTTTGGGGCTTGTGCTCTCCCCAGCCAGTGTGTGCCCCTTGACACTGCTGGGCTTTAGTTTTCCGACTGCTGAGGACGTGACTGGGGACCGTTCTGGTCGTTCCTAAGAACAACCCTACAGTCACGTTTAAAATGGCCTGGTTTTCCGCAACGATAGCAGGTCTGGCTAGTTCGCTGCTTCAGTGCCATCCGTAGCTCCCTGTTTTCCTTGAGGATGTCGTTTAGCTCGGCTTTCGTGACGAAAGCGGTAGGTGTTGCCTCTTCTTCGTCAATACCCACACCTCGAATTCGTCGGTAATCGGGGACGTTCACAGAGCTCTTGAAAACGGCTTCCACCTCTAGAGCGCGCACCAGAGCTTCTTTTGCGGAGTGATAGCTGCCCAGTCGGACCGTTCTTTGTATTTCTGGATCTCGAATCCCTTGCAGGAACGTATCCACAGCTAGTTGTTCCACAAAATTCGCCGGAGCCGAAGGGTAGGCGAGCAAAACAAGGCGCTTGACGCTTGCCTCAAATTCCTGCAGAGACTCTCCAGTTCTCTGCCGCCGCGTCTTGAGCTCTGAGACGTATACTTGCTGCAGGTGTTGGTTTCCAAATCTGGCCTCTAACGCTGCCATCAGCTGGTCGTACCGCTCTTTGTCTCGACCTGGAATTGTCTCTAGCAAGTCCAGAGCCGCCCCTCTCAAGGAAACTATCAGAAATGAGGATTTTTCTTCTTCCGACCATCCATTTTGTTTGGCCGCCACTTCGAATTGCAGCTTGTAATTATCCAGTGAAGTCGACCCATCGTAAGTCGGGGGTTTCATTTCTTTCGTTGTGGTCAGGCCGGTCCTATTTGGAACTTGACGCCTTAAGCGCAGTAACTCGTCTTCCACCTGCTGTTTGAATCGCTCCAAATCTTTCACTTCCTCTTTGACGCCTTGTAGTTCTCCCTCAACGCCTCCTAACCGCTCTGTTACCTCTTTTTGAATTTCGTCGACTTTAACCATAATAGTTACGTTCATGTTTTGTTCCATATCTTTAAGCTGGTTCAAGATTTCTGCATTCTCTCTTTGTCTTCTTTCTTCCTCTTCTAGTTTTTCTCTTTGTCTTCTTTCTTCCTCTTCTAGTTTCTCTCTTTGTCTTCTTTCTTCCTCTTCTAGTTTCTCTCTTTGTCTTCTTTCTTCTGTTTCATGTTTTTCATTTTGTCTTCGTTCTTCTTCTTCCAGTTTTTCTCTTTGTCTTTTTTCTTCTAAATTCGTAATCAATTTTTGTTGTGTGTCCATTTTCGCCATCATCGAAGCCATCAATTCTTGCAGCGCCTCCATTTCTGCGGCTTGCTGTCTGGTTTGAACAGGCATAAAAATTGTCCACAATCAAGTAACAATGTCACAGTCCGGTAATGTCACGAATTTTCCGATCGAAAATTCCAGAATTTTCTCGATCACAATGCTGGACGGGATCCCACTTTCTGACACCAGTTGTCACGTTGGCCGAAAAATCAAAAGTCTCGCTTGTAACAATAACAATTTTATTGTGCACTATGAACACTCTCGTACTTCACAATTACAACACTTTTCAGGATTTCCAAATACTAGACTATCTACAATCCTATCACTACTCCCCTATATACAGATATTCCCCTACCACTAGCCTAATGCTGGAGCGCTGCGAGAATATTCGGGAGTTCCGCGTATGAATAAGAATTATTCCACGAATCGCTCGCTCTAGAGCAGAGCGGAACGTTCCAGCGCTGGCGCTCGAAGCTTCCAGAATCTTCTCGTAACAATATTGTGAATCCACACCCTGCTATTATTTAAATACGATTACAAAATTTAATAAATAAAAATAATAAAAAAATTAATTTTAAGAGTAGAATCTAATTTTGAAATTTCAATTGCAGATTTATATGTTTTGAAATATGCAAAAAATGTTATTCCTTTGTCAGTTTTTTGGAAAATGGAAACTAAACTTTTTTTCCCTCTTGTGAACCTCAATCCGGGGACATACTGTACAGTAGAACCTCGATTATCCGTACAAAAAAGACACAAATCTTACTTCGTACTTTTGCTTCCAATGTTAGAAAACTTAAAAGGAATTTCGCGAGTAACGTTGGTGTAGTTTAAAGTTAAAACAAAATTATGAGTTAAATTTTTTGTCTTTGAATAGTAAGTAGTGTTTGCAAACATTAACAAAAATGCTTGAAATAAATTCTTTTGCAAGAAAACTGAGAATTTAAGTGGCAGCGAAAATTTTGAGAACAAAAAATAGAAATAAATAAAAGTACCAGATTTTTTTTACTACAAAATAGTTACTTTTATGTAGTTTGTTTGATAAGAGGTGATTGTTTCAATTTCTTTCAATATTTAAAATTGTTATTGTTAAGACGTTGATATTTAAATTTTGTTTTTTGAATTAAAAAAACGTTCCAAATAATTTTGTTCCATTAAAACGTATGTTTGTTTAACAACTCCGAGAAGCACGGATAATCGAGGTTTACTGTATTTAATACTGTATTTATAACGTCGGGTCAATGTGTAACCTGCTACGTCCATTTTTGGACAAATGCGTTTTAAATTTTATAAAAGGAAAACAAAAAGGTATTTCGTGATTTTTGATTTATGTGTTATTATTTCAGAATTAACAAACATTCTATTTTCATTCCCCAAATTTTCAAAACTCAGATTTGACAACAAATATGTAAAAAATTAAGATTTCTTGGCCGCGGTTAACAAAATTCAAAACGGACTTAACGACCTAAGCCGACGATGTTAAAAATTACAATCGCGCTCAAAAAAATCCTAAAAGTGAAATTTTAGTTAATTTTGGTTTTAATTCGTGTAGAATTTTTTTTTTATTAAACGATTTTTTCAAAATGACATGTCTGGCGTCTTGCCATAATGGGATACAAAGTTACAGCAATCTATTTCTGACATGATTATGATTGAATAATAAAAAGAAGCCACTGTTGACAAAAAGGCAGTATTTTATGTGTCATAAGGACCTGCAAGATTTACATGAAGAGTTGAGTTTTGGAAATGTTTAGAAGAATAAACTTCTGTTGTTTCTTGTTCTTTGACGTTTATATTTCTTATATTCCATGTGTCCATGCTTTTATTTACAGTTTGTTTATTTTCTTATCTTTTCCTATTGAACTGCACTTTTGCCTTCATTTTCCATTTTATAGCGTTAAAATTAACAGTGTACCTACATTTTTCAAAATATAATAATATAATAATAAAGTAATTATAATTTTTATTGGATTTGTAGTTGATTTGTAAATATGCGATACGTAATTTGTGAATTTCCTGTTTCAGAATCTAACATGAGTGAAACCACTGGTGATGGACCCAGTGAAGCTAAACCTGAAAACGATACCGACAAAGAAGACAGAGTTGAGGACATAAACAGTAACAATGAAGCTATTGATGAAGAGCTACCTTTCCTTCCAAACACAAGAATCGTTTCAGAACTCAATCTTAAAAACTGGATCATTTATGTAAGTACAAATTCATCCAGAATTTTGATAAACCATATTGGAGATTATTGTGTATTTGTTTTAGGCTGATGTGGTGAAAGAAAATCCAGAACTGTACAATAGTAAGTATGTGGTTTTCTACGTTTCTTCTTTTAATTTTATCACGAATTGCAGCACGCCCCGTGGATCCAAGACATTATTTTGAAAATCAAGTCTTTCCTGTTTTGCTGCCCTCAGGGAAATACGCCGGTTTGCGACTTCACAAAACATGGCCACTTCATTTCGATAACGAATACGAATGTGCCATATATGAAAATGACACCGCTTCAAGAATTTTACTGTTGAAAGAATCTGTCGTAACGGGTGAAGTGACGCCAGAAAGCCATCCAGACTCATTTTTAGAAGACTTTGATCTCACGGAGAACGAAATTCGTAGAGATGCCGAAATGAAACTAATTAACAACAAATACAAGAGAGTGGAACGATTACGAAGTGAATCGACGTTGGTAGAACTCGATGCGAAAATAAAAAATTGTTTAGGTTTAACCAAGGCGGACCCTAAGAAAGCCCTAGAGTTATTGGATAACATGCTCGAAATCAACATGGATGAAATAATGTTGAAAAAGCATTCTCATGTTGTTGAAATGATCCGAAGATTGCGAAAATACATTGGGAATGTGGAAGAATGGAATTTAGCAGGCGAAGAGTTGGAGGTTTTTAACAGTGATGCGCAGAAACTTCGTACAAAAGCAGACGAGATTTATAAGAAGTTTAAAACAGTCGTTCAGCTACCCCCACAGACTGTTAACTTTTGGGATGGTTTCAATGAAATTGTTCGTAAATTTAGGGAGGATTGCATTCATTTGAACAACAGGGAGGTGTTTGTCCTGTGTGCTGAACCCTGTAAGGTTTCTTATGTTGTCTGGTAGAATAAATTAACTAATTTGTTATTTAGATTCACGACAAGCTATTATCGACAGGCTTGAACAAGAAGAAGAGTTGCAAGAGGCTGACATTCATCGTCCTGTTGATGGGGAGCCAGAGAAAATTGGTATAAATCTCTGAAACTACAAAAATTCCGTTATTTTAGGCGAATGGACCCACTTTAAGATATATTTGAAGTTCATCGAATTCCCATTTCTTGTATTTTTAACTCAATTTGTGTTTATTTGTCCATCCAGGTATAACTAGTAATAAATACATTTGTTTATAATTACACTTGTGTTCAACTCTGCCTTGATCTTGAGTTATGCCCGTCATCGTGCCTGGTGTACCTACTCCTACTTCTTTCGCGGGTTTCTCGTTCTCTCCTTTCTCTAACTTCCAAACTAATGGGTTTCTTAAACGGCCGATCTCTCCCTCCAAATCGCAATTGCCCTGATTCCTTCTTACCACCAAATCCTCCGCCTAATCTTCTCGGTCTCCATCCTTTTAATAACCGTTCACACTCAAAATCAACAAATATAATATTCCCATCGACGTTCATCTTGTTTGTTTTGCAGTAGGCCTCTTCTGCATCATTTTCGCTTTCAAATTCAATAAAAGCGTATCCTTTGGGTATTCCAGTTACGATATCCTTGACTAGTCGAAATCTGCGCAAAGGGCCAAACCTCGAGAAAACATCTTTGATTGTATCCTTGGTGGTTTTTAAATTAAGTCTGCTGACGAAAAGGGTGCATTCTGGACGGCCTTTGACGTGGCGATTTGGATGGTAATCGGAATTGAGGGCTCTAATTATACCCTTGTCATGTGGTTCTGTGTCGGTTCCATCTATTGAGCCAATTTTGATGGGGTCGTAGTATTTAGCAAAACGAGACCAAGAACTTTCTGGTGAGGTCTAAAATGTTCAGAAAATTGAGTTAGTAAAAAGAACAAGGGAAGTTTTAAACTTACATTCATTATTATAGGTTATGTAGATAAAGGTTGTTTACAAACAAATTGCAGCAAGCGAAAACAATGAATGTTTCGGTGCAAAGTAATGAATACTCATAACCTAATTTTAGAACCACACAGTTAACTTTTTTGTTGTTAATTAGAACACACAAATTTAGGGTTAGCAGATTTAGTAAACAAATCTAACGTCAAAAGTACCGCCTATAAAGTATGCAACCTCCCACTCTGGAGGATCAACAAACCGTGCCGGTCCATTTAAATACCATTGAAAGAGTCATTAATCAAACACTTTAGATGAGAAAGTTCCCCTAAGAGGGCCGGGATTAAATTTGGAAGGTTTGAAACTTTGCTAAAACTTTCCCCCACAATTGTGAGATACTGCTGCGGTCGCTGCAAATGCCACGTGAATGATTCTAATGATTTTAATTGGCCGAACTCGTTGCTAGGAGCATTGAGTCGTTATGGTTGTTACAAACTTACAAACTGCGCAGACAAATGTGTGGTGTTGTCACATTATCATTCTCCAAAACGTTCAAATCAGTTGTAAATCCGAGCCCAAGAATTGATTTAACACTAATTGAAGCCAGAGGACATCAATTTTCTACATTACGTACATCAGGTCCAGGTACCATCATCAGCTATAAAGAATAAACAAACTGAACTGTTTTCATCAGGAATGAACAAGTTCTCCATTAACAAAATATCGAAGATAATATGCCAGGAAAGAAAGGTATACTAAAATAATGATTCCCTAAACCGAGTTAACACATTCAATTATCTAGGAATAAACAAGAGATTCTCTTGTCCAGATGAACAGGCACAAAATGGAAGGATGAACGCTCAAAATAAAGGACAATGTAAAGTTTTGAGATGTGGACTTATACATAGATGGATAGACCAGAGTTCTAGCGAAAAATTGCCAAGAAGAATGAATAACGAAACCGATAATCAATCAACAGGAAGAAACTGGAAAATGTTATCTGTGAATGGATCACACCGGGGGAAAACTAATCGTTTGCAAGATTGGCTGTTCCCAACATACATAAAACTATTCAAGAACATCAGTTAAAGTGCAGTGTACGTACTACTAAGAAATAAAAATTACAACAGCGATTTTTGAGTTATTTGATCTTAAGTGAAACTACAATAAAAATAATAGTAATACTAATCGTAATTCAATTTTAATTCTCCCCACAAACACTTTGGCGCTAGTGTTTTCATTCCGCCTACTACACCGTACTTACTCATCTAAAGTGTTTGATTTATGGAAAGAGTTGTTTAGATGCAAGGATATTAAACTTATCGAGGATTACTTAGGCGCACGAATCTGTCAGCCACATGCTATGGTTAACGTGTCGTCACACGGGGACCTCCGCTCAACTGATTTGTAGAAGGTGTTTATAAATGTTTCTAGCATCAAGGGTGGCTATGGAATTCTTGCCATGCACTATTTTGCCGCTTTGTTTTCATAGTGAATATAACTATCTTGAAAATTATTTATAATGTTACTTACGTCAACGACGTTTCAGTTACGGTTTTGTGTGCAAATTTTTGATTTTTAAGTTTCAAATCACAACTTAGTATACCAGAGCTCATTACTATCGGTCCACTCATTAAAAAGTTAAATTGCAATTTTTTTCGGTAACAATTGGCAGTAAGAGCGTTTGACCTTGACGCCATTGTGGCATGCGTAGAAGCTAATCGGCTTGCACAACATTCCCAAAACTTGTTAAATCTCTATTAAAAACTTCCTGTTGCAACAAATGTTTAATTAGTTAGTTATTAATACACTCAACTTTGACAACGTGTTAACCTCAAAAATCGTTACATTCAATTTTCTCCTAATTTTTTCCCTAAAGATTTGAAAGCCTGATTTACACCCAAAAATTTTCGAAAATTTACACAGGAGTGGACTGATAGTAGTGAACTGGACTTTATATTTGATGTCATATACTAAATCCCTTTACAGATGTTACACACTATTTACCATCATTTATTCATTATGAACGATATATTTTATATGTGATTAACCATTTTTTTTTAACACGGTTCAGGGCCCATTAGTCTTGCTTGCATTTGCTCATCAAAGTCTGTTGATTTGAAGTGATCACTGCAAATCCTTCCATGATCACAACTGAATTCTTTGCCCTTTCAATGGCAAGCAATGGGGGTGGAGACTTAGTAGTAACGAGCAAACCTGTTAATTTTAGTAACCTTGGTTTTTACCGGTAAGTGTTGCCGATATTGGCATTTTAGCCACGTCCGAATTGCGCAATGTGGTTGTGAGCATGTGGGGTTATGTTCAGCTATGCTTTCCCGGTCTTTTGGTTTGTCTCTTCGTGGGGTTCGCGTGTTGTGACGCCGTAATTTGCTTTAGATAAACCATGTGAATTGTATAAATGTGTATGTGGATTTAGTGCAAGTTCACAATGATGAAGATGTGTTTCTAACAGGAAGGAAGAGAAGATTCCACGAGATTTGGTAAGTACCTTTTTCAACTTACATTTACTGCGCATTTTTAGTTGTAAAATGGCGAAGCTATGGTCTATTAGGTGATCGAATGTTTAAGACCTTGTTTTTAAGAATTTCTTAAAATAACGACATTACGAGAATTGACGGTTCCGAATTGGTTAACCTGAGAATTATTAGAAGTTTCTCACGAGTTTAGGGCGTTTCCCCTTAAACCTTATCATGAGCGTGGTCCATCTGAGTTATCTTATGTTGTTATAAGTTTTCCAAATGTTATCATTTTTATAGCACGCAAAGATTATGAGGGTTCCTGAAAGCGCAAGCAACCCCATTATAAATCATTTTTATTGGAAAAATTGGCCAATGGTGCGACATCTGTCGTCGTTCGTCTGAAACGCCGAAACGGTGAACAACAAAAACGGCCTGTCTTTGAAAAGTTTTTTTGAACCGTTTTCGTTGTTGAATTTTGCAAATTAACAGTTTGAAATACTTTTACTTTGTGTCTAGGCCCTTTCCTGCGTATGACAAAAGTGATTTGTCCTTTTGTTTAGTGTTTCAATGGTCAAATGTGTCATTGTTCAAGAGTAAAATGGCAAGAAATGTTAACATAACTAAACGAATCAGGCTCACTGACGCTGTTAAATGTTGTAAGAAGATTGTAGTAACAATTTGTTTCATGAGATATTGAAAATTGGCAGAAAACGCAGGCACTATAGTTATTAACGACATAAGGCCGATATTAAGCATTTAACGGGCAAGGAGATGTTTGTAAAGCCAAGGCGTCAGCCGCGACGTATAAAATCTCCGCGCCTGTTAAATGCAATATCGGCCGAATGTTGTTCAACGTTTTTCGTAATAGGTGTCCTAAGAAAAACATTTTAAAAGTGAAATTTTTGACAACGTAAATCAGCGTAAATAAAAATTCATTAAATCAAGTCATTACGTCCGGACTTCATGGTAACAGAATTTGTTATTTTCAAACAACGTGCCAATTTTCATCAAAAAAGTTTTCTGTGGCATAAAAATGCAAAAAAATTGATCTACGGTAAGCATTCCTGACGAAATTCTTGCACAAGCTTTAACAGCGAGTCAAGCTTTGTTACCAGCAAAGATACCAAAAGGAATATGAAGATTTTGTCTCATGGCGGAAAAGCAAGAAAGTAGAGGGCACAAACGAAGAAGTTGTATTGGCGTATTACTCAAATGTGTCTACTAAATTTTCTCCAAACAGTTTGTGGTCAAAATTCTCGATGCTCAAAATTTGTTTGAAAGTAAACGAAAATCTTGATATTTCCGGGCAAGGATCAAAGTGAAAACATACGCATCACTATTTTTAGTGTTTTTGTCTAGGTATGGAAGATTATTTACCTTGCTCAAAAGAAACTCTGAAGGCTACAAACCAAAAAAAGCTGCAGTTTTGGATGCAGAGCAAGTAACTAAATTTCTACTGGAAGCTCCAGACAAAGTGTTTCTATTGGAAAAAGTTAGAATTAGAAATTGTGCAAGAAATAGTTCAATTATTTAAGTTTCTGTGTAATTTAATTTCCAATAAAATTTCATAATTTGGTGTTTTTGACACTATTTAACAGGTCCTTGGCCTGATAAATGAATTTAACGGCCGTGGCTGTTAAAGCTAACTTAACAAGATAGTAAACAGTACTGATAAATCGATTTAACATACACCTATTACGAAAAAAATATAAAATTGAAAAAAGCCAAATACAGCTACGTCTGCTTCCACACATTTTTTTTTCCGGTTTCTATCTTCTTACTCCAAGGTTTGTTCCGTTGGCAGGATCGCCCTGTGATGATGGGATTCGGGTACCAAAATAATTGAAGTCAAGTTACGGGGAAGTTCTATTCACACTTTCTTTTACACATTTCGGCATTGACAATACATTAATTGTAAGGACGATGACTCTAACTAACTATACATTTTATAGCAACTATTTATAACAAACAAATTGAGTTGTATCAGCGGATTCACCTGCAATAACCATTACCATATATGGAAGTATTTCGCTAAAGGTAATGGGTATTGAACTCATTACTCAATTGCGTTCTCAGCAATTGGTAGAGGTAACTGTCCGCTTTGTTGGACTTTAAACTATTAGCAAATTTAATATATTAAGATATTATTATATTAAACACTCCTATTACTTTCAAATGACATTAATTGTTTGCACAAGACCATTGAAACAAAAGGGTTTATATTTTTGCACTGCCCAATATTTTATCCACTCTATTGAGTAATAAATTTGTTTTGGTTTGAGGATTATCATCGTCGATGGCACATTTACTGGGATTTCTGTGAGATTTTAACGTAAAAGTAAGATTGTCAAATAGATTATTAATTTTTGATAGAAACTCTGCTGTGTTATGTTATTACATGTTGAAGAATTAATTTCTTTTGTTTCAATGCATGTGGACATTGCAGTGTAAAATTTTTGACTGAAAATTATTTGGAGTAATATATGTTTTTCTGTTATATTTGTGATTGGATTTGATATTTTATTTTTGCAAATATTGTACGTAGCTACAATGTCTTTCCAGAAAATTACTTTTTTGTCACAGATAATATCCCGTGTCAATAAAACATTTCTTACATTTTTAAATAAATGCGGAATATCTAAAATTGCTAAAATTTTGCAATCATTGTAAATAAAATATGGATTTTTTGAAGTTACGTTTAAAAGGTTATACAAACCCCCCTTGTTACCTCCTTGATCACATACACAGACTTTAACATTTTACTCTACATTCTTTAATTGATCCAAGCATTGCAGTAAGATTGGTTTTAAATTGTTCGTATGTGTTGGACCGTTAGAAACAAAATAGGCGAGTGGGATTTTCTAATTATCATACAATCCTCGAACCATAAAAGTTAGCACATGATTACAAAATTCTTTGGACCTGAAAACCCTCAATTATGTCAAGCTTTGCATTTTAGTTTAAATGCTTTTGTATCGAAATTTCATCAAAAAGCAACACATATTTGTTTGGGCTACGCGATTGGTGCACGTAACCATGTAGTTAGCGTCGGGTGGGAAATAATGTGCTGTTTCGGAAATGTTTAAATCACTGTTTATTTGAACACTGAAAGTTACATCTTGAATATTGAAATTACGAATGGAAGGAAATGAATTTTCTTTGGTACACATTAAAAAAAGAAAGTTTATTTTTGAACTAATACACTTGTATAAAACCATTACAATTATAAATCATCAAACAATGAATACAAATAAATATAAGGTAAATAATAATTAAATAAAATACATCTAACAATCTTATATAAAACAACCTCTTTTGCTGAAAATGGTTACTCCTAATTTTTTACTGAAAATTATACTTCTATTTTTTCACTGAAAATGGTCATTGTCAAATTAAATTTATTTAAATTCTTACTTAGAATAAGTTGTAATATTTACTTTTTCTATTCTTATATAGTAAACTCAGTTGACATATAACTAGTAAATTTTATGGCCACATTATGAGAGGGCCGGGCAGTACTAATCCTTGCGATTGGAGACCATAAATGAGCACGAAATGAGTGCGGGCCTATTCAACCATCGGTCAACTCTCTACCTAGAAATTTGTCGGCTGCAGTTTACAACACCCAGTTTTATTTCTATGGGTGGTTTGACTTGAGCCATAAAATGTTTACTAGGTATATGTCAACTGAGGTTACTATACTGTGATGTCGTGAGACCCGGAGGATCCCCTTTTCTGGTAGCTACCTAGCCAGTGGCCTTAATGCTACCTTTCCATAAAGGGACAGGATCAATCGGATACGCTGGATCAACGCACATGTTTATGTCCCATGTTACCAGAAGTATCTCCACAGGTCAGACTGCTTTGAACGCTCTGGTGAACGGAGCTCTATCCAAACTCTACCCGTGTTAGCAGTTGGGTGCCCGAGCAGTTGCCAATCCAAGCCCGCTGCTTTACGAACTCTCCCTCTAAAGCGAATGAGGTAGTAAATCACTGCCCCCGCGAGTCGTACTACAAAACTTTTATTATTACTATCTACCAGCGTACAGTTAAAATCCGACACTTCTTTCACTTTAAAGGGTCCTTTATATAACTGGTCAAACTTCTGCTACGCGCTTCATCCTTAACTACAATTAAATTTCCTAATCTTAAATCTGTTGGTTTACTTTTTATAATAGAATCCGACAGCCGTTTTACTTTAACTTGCTGGCTCTCGCTAAGGCCATTTGAAGTCGTATATTTCACTTCTTTTGCGTAAGAGTCTATATTATATAATGGAACTACACGGCTTTGTAAATACTAACTCCAAAGGGCAACTGTTGAAGGAGTTGTATTATAACAGTATGTGAAATAACGAATCCACTCATCCCATTCATAACTGAAATAATTCACATACATTCGTAAATATTCATTCTTACACGACGGTTCCTTTCTTCCGTTTCAACTGTTTGGGGTCTACATATAAGCCTTTGACGTTGCATGGTTAATTTCAAATAATTTTGTCAATTCAGTCATTGTTTCATTTACATACTCTGTATCCATGTCTACACTCAATCGTAACTGCATAACAATTTCCAGAACTCCTTCTCAAGAAAGGTCCAACTGTGTCGATGATAACAATATCGAAAGCTCTTAAAGGACTAGGTGTTTATGAATACATTTTGCGTACAATTTTAGTTTATTCTAACTAAAGGCCGTTTGACACGGTCCACAATTATGCACAGAATTTAGTTTGAAAAATTATGTTCAAAAATCTTCATCGTGTCATACACACTTTGCACACAATTTTGCACATAATTCTGTGTGAAGAAAAATTTTTAGAACATGTTTTAAATTCTTCCAGAATTCTGTACAGAAAGTGCGCGGCAAAGTTGCGCATGAAGTTGAGTCATTGCGCTTGAAGTCAACTAACGTGTGTTGTGCTCAAATAATAATGTCGTGCTCTAGAAATCAAGTTACTCTTCTAATTGAAGAAGATGAAAAACATACATATTTGTACGCCGTAAAGACGCCGCTGTACGAAAATCTGCATGCTCGGCAAGCAGCACTTGAAAAAATTCAAGCGTCATTAAGACCATTGCAGCCAAATATTATCACCCAAGAAATAAAGACAGGTGCTTTGAGGACCAATTTTCTGAATGTATACAAAAAGTATACATCCAGCATTAAAGTATCTTGCTTTGATATATGAGGTTCTATGAACTTCAGCAGATATTCAAATTGATCGTTTGTTAAGCGAAGAAAATTTTTGTACGAATTCGGATCTTCACCAACAGCTCTTTGTTTAATAAAGTTAAAACATCTTTTCCTTGGTGACGTCGTTGTAACCATCGTCTACACCAAAGTCGTCGCTTTTGTTTTCTCTTTTGTTTTAACTTTAGCCAACCCACGGGAAATTAACACAATTGATATTATAATCGTCGAAGAGTAAAAGAACTCGTTGTCCATATCTTATTATATATGAAACAATTAAATAGATATTTACATAACAAGTGCGGAAAGTGAGCAATTTCGCACGAGTGTAAATGTAGATGCACGAGGCGCCAGCCGAGTGCAGATGTTACACGAGTGCAAGAAAGACACTTTCCGACGAGTTGTGTACACTATTTTTCCTACGACCTTCCATCATCAGGAAGAAACTTGTCAACTATAAGCGTATACAAATTTTCAAAATTTTATCTTTAAAATTAAAGACGATTTTAGGGGTGGACACAAGTGTTGCCGGACCCTGTATATTTGGTCAATCAAAGTTATTATGTCAAAACTTAAACTAGTACTTTTTAAAAAAATGTTGAAACAATTATTGTGTATGACTTCCACACTCATCAACTGTGTGTCGGCCGAAATAAAAATTAGACCTTGATCAGGTGATAGACCGCCGTTTTGTTTAAAACAAGTGAATAATTTATACTGATTAAACAGTGCTCTACTCGGCTCAATTAAAATATTTTTGCAAATATCGCAATTATGGCTTTTTCAACATTTTCTTTCTTCCGTCATATGTAGCCGGTGAAGGGCTTAATTAATGTTTCCCGAGCAATTATTTTCCTTTACCGGCCTTAACTCACAGGAGTGTTCGGGCCAAATATTAACTTACAATTGAACCCTCCTGGAGCCATTAATGTTAGTTTCTCTTCGGAGGCTAATACAACGTTGGTCCAAAAATGGTAGCGTAACATAGAAACATGGCAATAAACAATTGTATCAAAGATCCAGGTTTTAATGTTAAACATACAATGGCGTGCGACACAAGAGTTAGTAAAGTAAGAATGTTAATAGTAATTATCACTTGGATTAAAAAAGTCAATTTTCTTTTTCACCATTTCTCACGAAGAGCCCATAGGGCCGGGAGGAGTGGTGCGGCGGCCCATAGCAAAACTCGAACGTGTTGATCTGTTTGGTAATGGTCTGCATCTTGCTAGGATTTTTGCCGGCACTAGTACAAGCACTTACGACAAACGGAAAACTGAATTTTCAAAAGATGAAAAGATTCAGATGATTTTACCAAATTTCTTGAGTTTATATAGTCCATCATTTGCATGATTATGGGTCGTAATACCAGCAACTATATTTGATTGGTTGTTTTTGTTTTGTCCTAATCCGATTGGTTGCTAGGGGTTGGTTTGGGGGTTAAATTCTCCCCCTTCTCTAATTTAGGGGTGTTTTTTTCGTTCAGCTATTGAAAAAGAGATGTCGTTGTGTGTCTGTTTTCTAAGTTTATTATTTTTATAAATCATTTATTAATTGTTTATAATGTCTTTTTTACTTTAAAATCATTATCTCTCAGTACACCAACCAATCAGAAATAAGAATCAAAGATAATTAGTCAAATCGAAAGTTTTAGAGTATTCCAAATTATGCCAACTACAATTATCCAATTATCCAATTATCCTAAAAGCTTTTAGAGTTTCTCAGAAATCCTATTTTTGGGTGTTAATGATACTATAAAACGTTAGCCTGTCTAAAGGGCCCCACAAACCTCGTTCTTGCCCGACGTTTTTTAACGACGGTTTCGACGGTTGGAACGAATGGTCGGAAAAACCGAGGTCTGTGGGCAAAAACCGTCATGTTGAACCTTCGTTCCAAAATATCAGAAATCTTTGAAATCCGTCCGTCTTCGTTACATCGGTTCGGGTAAACACGAGGTGTGTGGGCAAAAACCGTCGTGCTTTTTCAGTGTCGTTCGTGCTATTTTGCTTTCAACAGTCTTCTGCTGCTGCATATCTCAACTCTTCTATAATAATAGTTTAACTGGCCAACAGTCACTCGTTTTGTTAACTCTTTCGTCCATAATTTGGAATAATCCGAGTGCGTTTCAGAAAATGTTAAGCGTATTAATTGAATATGTACTCATTATTTAATTTGATTTTGGAAATCATCAGCTGTGATTCAAATTAACCACTTTAATTTTGAAAAACGTACATTTAACTCACCCGTCAAATTAATATCAGAAAACACTATTTGAAAGTCAGATTTGATCATTTGCACATATTTTCCTTCGGATTGCAACTGTGGTAGGAAATTGATTTACTACATTTATACTTATACCTAGAATATTAATTTATAAGCGCTAATTTCGGAAGCTTAGTAGTAAGAAAGGCCCATTATTAATTATCTCTTAATGACGTAATAATTAGTGATCAACGGGGAAAGTTTTAATTAATTTGATTAGAAATTTAATCAGACTCATCATCACTTTATTTAACGACAAATTAATGAACGAATAATGATAAATTAATTTGACATCAAATTAGAAAGCCCTAATTAATTTCTAATCGAATAAATTAAATTTTGCCATTAATTAATTTGATTAATCTTTGATTGACCTTGAATTGATCTTTGATTAATCACTAATGGATTCTCCTACTACTAGCTCATTTTATATTTTCCGAAATTTATTGATTTATTTTTTTATGATTTGGTTACATTTCTCTTTATTTAATTTAATAAATAAATCTTGTTAATCTGAAGTAAAAGAAATCAACGCATTCTGAAATTATAACAATTGATATTTTCTGGAATTTTTTAAAAACATTAGGAAGCCACGGCGCCGCTACTGACTACACTATGATTCTGTATATCACTTCAAAACCGACCAAAAATTACCGAAGGTGTGTGGCGCCGTCCGGCTTCGTTCTTCGTTCCAACAGTTTGAACCGTCGTTCAAAAACGTCGTGCACGAACTTTAAGGGCCCCACAAACCTCGTTCGTGCACGACGTTTTTGAACGACGGTTTCGACGGTTGGAACAAATTTTTACATTTTATGCGTAATAATTTCTGGTTTCTGGTGGAATTTTTAATCAATCAAGTTCAAAATAATTAAAGGTTATGTAATACAAATTTTTATAATATATTTTAGTAAGTGTTAATTTTATTTGGACATTTTTATTATAAAAATAAATAATTTACAAAGTAAATAAGTATAACATATTTCAGTTAGCGTAAAATTTAGAAATTAAAAAAAAATGTTTTTGGATTTAGCGTGACAATGAGTTGAGTTGAGTTGAGTTTGCTTAATAGCACGAGGCATTGGCCAAAAACTGTTTTGAAAACGTCATTTTAGGGTGATTTTCAATCAATGTTTTCAAAATGAAATGAATTCGTCACAACTACTATGTGGCGAATCGGCCCTTATTGATAGAACGTCCAGTCACTTGTCCTGCTGGAAACCTCTTCCGGAAGGACCGTTGGACATCACAGCTTTGTCCTGCTGGAAGGACGTTTATTTTCAAACCGCGTGGTCCTGCTGGCAGGACGCATTAGGCTTCCGGCAGTACTCGCATATTTTCCAAAGGCGTAGAACCCCGGTTTTATATGAGGTACTCATAATAAACATAAAATAATTATCAGAGAAAAAATGAGATACATGCCAACACAAAACATTTATTAAGAAAAATCAACAAATAAAGTGAATATGCCTATATAGGAAGGGTTTCACTATTTATTTGGTATAGTGTTGACAATATGGTAACTAAAGCAATCTCGACCTGTGGTTGGGGCACACAAAACATAGTTACATCGCTTGCAAAAATAACTTGATTTTCTTTGGATTTTTTTAATTCGTGAACACACTACACATTTTCTTTGAACTCTTTGTTTCTCTGAGTTGGCGCTTAATGCTTCCAAAACATGTGGTTGCTGTTGTTGTTGCTGTCCTTGGCTTTGCTGTTGCTGCTGATTCTGAGGGCGGTTGTTTTGAGTCGCAGGTTCATCTGCATTCCAATCATGTGTTAGCAATTGATATGCTAAATTTTTTGTAAAGTTTGCATGAGTTATTTTATTGCGTTCATTGAAATATTTAAAAGCAAGATAAGCATTTGTTTCTATTATTCCAAATATAGAACCGAACATTCTGTGTCTCCAGTTCTGTGTATGCCAGACTTCCTCTAAGGCTAATCCCGATTGGCGCAAATGATTGTGAGTATCAATAGAAGGGGCTCCATCAAAATATTCTTCTACCATTTTATTTCTCTTGACTTCGTAAGTGTATTTATTCCCTTGGTCATTTACTCGATTTTTTTTCGCAGGGACTCCCTGTAACGTCGTTCCGCATGATCCCACGAAAGTATGTATTTTTTTATCGCGCCAAGCGCAGCTAATAATATTCAAATCTCTATTAGTAGCTCCTATAGTTGTCTGAGCAGCTACTATTCCACCTCGTTCTTCGGGACATCGTCTTTTTAATTCATTCATGGGGAATTGTTTGGTGGCAGTTTTTACAATGCCTATAAAATATAACCCTTGTTCATACAACTGTTGGGTAGCTTTTACTGAAGCAAACCAAGAATCTGCAATGATAATTCTGCCTGACCCATGCCAGGGCTCTGTCAATCGCAATAGCGTGGCTGTTCCAGCCCCCAATTCACGTTGCCATTTTTTTGTACTCATGATATTTTTGCCCTCATTAATTTCTAAGCGTAACATGATATTACTTTGGACGTCAGACAAAGTTTTCACCTCGCAGCCTACACCTTTGGGTTTTCTCTTAATTTTAATTACAGATGGCATTCCATCAGGGTCATGGTTTCCGCGGCCATACCAAGCAAACATAGACTCATCAACGCAGATTTTATAGCCTGGCGAAATCACATCGTTCCATTTTTGATGAAGCATGTCAATTAACACTTGAACACATTTCCATCTGTCATTTGCTGCATTGGTGTCTTCCACAGAGATTGCTAAATTTTGTAAAATAAATTCGAATCGGTGATACCCCATCCCAAATCTTTTTCCAAAAGATGGTGCAGGAAAAACTGTATTTTCATTTTTTGTACACCAATACTCTCTTCTACTGTGTAAAATATTTGTGCTCATAGCATAGAGAAAGCCGATGACATTGTAGAAGTCTTTCTTGCTGATTTTTTTTGTGCCTTCATCAATCTTGGCATTACAAGCTTCCAAAATATTGTGAATATTTTCCGCCGGGAAAACCACATATCAAGTTCGTTCATGTTATGAACATTTGGAGCTCGTAGTCTGGGTTTGTATTGTGTTTCTCCAAAATTGTTGATTCTTACTTTTACGTTAAATCTCCATGGGGACGATTGGTTTGCGAGCGGTTAGGCTCAATGTCGCTGCCACCAGCACACTTTTATGGCGTGTGCAACCAAAAACGCAAGAATTAACAAAAAGACAAAGATCTTCGGAGAGGTGAATAAGTTGAAAATAGTCAATCGGATCAATATTAAAATGTTTATTAAAATAATAAAATACAAATAAAACGGAATAGAAATAATGAAACTAGTTAACTTGACAAAACACGAAAAAGTAAACGAACATGGAGTTAAAAACAAGTAAAATTCTGAGGACTTACCAGATATCCAGACTCAGGGCAGTTGTAATCAATTGGGAACACTCAAATTAAAAGTTAGGAATAATTATTAAATTAAAACACAAAAAAAAACACTTTAAAAATTTGGAATAAAATTCACGTATAACTGACTCTACTTTACTCTAATGATTAATCAAGAATCTTAGTGGTAAGTTAAGGTGGCGTCGCCAATCCGGCATAATATTATTTTTAACATTTCGAAATGCGTATGGTGAGTCATATTGCGTAATTCGTCACAACTATCACTACTATCATCCATGTTGAAAGAGGTTTTCTTCTTCAAAATATATAAAAACATTTATGACTTTAGTGAATTTTTAGTTATCAAAATAAAATCTGACAGTTGTTTTCATTGTGCCCTAGGATAAATTGTTGAAACATTAAGTTATAATCAAAATAATTATAACTAAATGATTTTCGGCCAATCACAGTCTGCGGTGAATTTTATAACTGCACGGGTCTCAGTTATAGTTATAGCTCGTTTAAAACGAACTACTTTATCAACATATAACTAAATGGTTGTATATAATAATAATTAATTCATACTACAACTGCATCTTTATTTAATTAGAAATAAGGTAATGGATATTACAAAACAAATGTATTTATGGTATAAATGAGTTATTTGAACATTCGAAGCTTCCCAAATAGCCACGAATGTCAATCATCGGCTTATTCAATATACAATAAAAGAAGTAAATATACATTAATAAATAATTAATAATTATTATTTACATATAAATATTAAAATGATTATTAAGTCATTAACATCTATCTTAGGGTAAACTAAAAAATGAGGAGTACTACCAAAAACCGTAAAAGAAAAGCAAACAGCGCTAAATAAGATAAGCGTAAGAATGAAAGTACCAGTAAATAATAAATTCTTAAGACAAGCTCTTTACATTTCATCTAACACTTCCGCCCGTCTTAATAGATGACCTTCACGCCACGAAACCATTACATCACCTACGTTAATTATCGCCACCAAGTCCGTTCGTCCACCATTTAGGGTCGAACCTGTAATGTCCATTTTCCCAGACACACGGTTTGAGACAAAGAACTTCGCCTTGTTCTGTCTCCACGTCAACCGTCACCATCGTCTCAGTATCCGGCGCCATGGTCACTGCCTTCGCCAGGATCACATGTTGCTTTAGGTTTGCATTCAGACGGATTCCCATGATTCCTATGACATGACCCGACCACCATCTCCAAGAATCCGCTGGTTAGCGTCGGGCGACCTAAAAGCAGGTCAACGTCAGCACCTAACGATTTCGCCGTCACCAATGGTGTGCTGAAGATTTCCACCGGATCTTCGTTTGACGGGCGGATGTTGAGCCCCAGTCGCTCAACACACTCCCGCGCGATGAGGTCGTGGTCGAGGTTGAGGTGCGTCGTCATCTCTTTTCAGTTGAAGCAACGCCTCTTCAACTGCTCCGATGACTCCGCCGCCGTTGTCCTTGTTGTCATGGACGCTGTCCTCTTTCTCAGGTCTTCCGTCCTTGGAGCCTCCCTTGAGGGCACCAACGCCACCTTGCTGGGCACCCTCGTCTCCATCGCCGAGAGGAACTTGCCGTAGAGGGAAGGGTCTCGATTATGCAACTGACCGCCTTTTCGCCTTTAATTCCACACCTGGAACATAACTCCAGCTTCTCTTGGAAGTACCGCGTCATGGTCTCGCCCGGTTGCTTCGTCCTGTTGACTAACTCCGCCAACATGACGCCGAACGAGTACCACCTGGGAAACGCCGTCCTCAGCACCACCTTCCACTCCTCCCAAGAGCGTTGCGCCATGCCGATTCGCCGCAGCCAGAGCTTCGCCTGCCCTTCCAGCTTCAGCTGCATGGCTAGTATCCGCCTGGGGACAAACCATGTACCTCCACCACCTGCTCGACAATTGCGAGCTACGCCTCGATGTTACCGTCGGGATCGAACGCCGGAATCAAGTCGCGTTTCAATTTTTTTTTTATTTCTTTTTTATTAATTTTTGCTGCCTCCGAACTACATTCGAGTTTGGGTAGTTTTTCTTGGGTTTGCGGTCTCAAACAAAGCCGTTGGCGCTCACCTACCATCTTATTGGTACTTATGATGCCTCTTATTTAAGAGGTTGAGTTTGCAACACGAGCGAGTTTGTGAACGGGTGGAGTAAATCAACTGAGTGGATAAGGACTATGATATGCGAGTGTAATACTATGCTTTATCTACGACCACAAAAGAGTAGACACGAATTTTTAATTTTTTTCGGCAAGAGATTTAGGGTTACGGCTCTGCAATGTCTAGCGGAGTTCTTATTAATTTGTCTGACTATCACTATCACTACTATCATCCAAAAAATATAAAAAAAAACTAGTGAATTTAATTAATTCATACTATAAGTATTGTTTAATCAGAAATAAGGTAATGGATATTACAAAACAAATGTATTTATGGTATAAATGAGCTATTTTAACATTCGAAGCTTCCTAAATAGCCACGAATGTCACTCATCGGCTTATTCAATATACAATAAAAGTAAATATAAATTAATAAATAATTAATAATTATTATTTACATATAAATATAGTATTAACATCTATCTTAGGGTAAACTAAAAATTGAGGAGTACTACCAAAAACCGTAAAAGAAAAACAAACGTGGTGCTAAATAAGATGAGCGTTAGAATGAAAGTACTAGTAAATAAATAAATTTTTAAGACAAGCCTTTACTTTTCCTTTGAATCCGGAAAAAAAATGCAATGGAAAAACATAATATTAAGAACTAATAAGAAATAAATACATAATATGGAGGTTTTTTGTAAGATCATTAGATTCGCGTGTTTTTGTCTTTATCCGTGTTAGATTAAAAACATCTCTGAATTTTTTGCGAGAGCTTTAGAGGGGGCTAACTTCTGCACCATGTGTTTGTTTTATAGGTTCTAAAGTGCGTAGAGGATTGTAAGTGTGTATATATTGTTAGACACTTTTTAATTAAAAATCCATAAATGTATTTAATGGCATTTTTTTGCTGAATGAAAACGATAATCGCAGTCTTTTGCGGCGATTGTCGGTTTGATTGATGAAGAAACTTTTGTGCTGTCTTCAAATCAGTCGTTTAGATTTAAATTTAGTATTTTCTCTTTATCAGGACCGCAATGTAAGCAGTATTTGTTTTATCAAAATAATCTTGAATTATTAGTTTTTTAAATGCGGTTTGAAATTGGCTAGGGGTCGGATTTATTGCACTTCCACCTTGGTTTCTAATTCACCCAAAAGAATTTTCAAGTGCGTTTTGGCATAATCGTTTTATTTGAATATGAAGGACTGTAATTTATTCCACAACACAAGAAGTCCGATTATAGTAATTTTTAAACATACTAAATACAAAATTTGTTACACATGACTGAATGCTGCTGCTAATGCTTTAACTATTATTTTTGTTATCTACTTTTTTATGATACCTCATTTTCAAATTTTTAATCGCGATGTGATTTGCGAGTTGAATGCTCCTGTTGTATTATAAAACGAGTTACGAGCTTTTTCGTGTCGATGTTTATACTGTAAATCTACGAAAATTTCCATACTATTTTGTTTAAAAAGTTTAAAAATATATAAACATAAATAATACTACCGGGGTTGAGAAAAAAAAATGGCATAGTAAATTCAGACGTGGGGTTTAAAAGTCTTCATTCAACTTATGTTGAACATATGATTTCCAAGTCCTCAAGACGGTGGTGCCATTGCAAAGGGTGGAGCGGAGCGCACTGGTACTATTTTCATTACAGCAGTACTCATTATTATTATTAGATTAATCGCGGGTTTGGAATAAGGTTCTAGCTGCATTTCTGACGAAAATTGAGATTTTCATAAAATTTTAGTCTCTTTAACATTGTTTTTCTGTTTTCTTAATCGGAATGAACGCAACTTGACGCCTTTTCAAAATTCCAGGGGTACAAAGTTGTATCTGCTATGGAGTAACTTAATATTTCAAGTTCGATCTTGCATTTTCACTGATTAATTTCACTGCAGTTAGAACCTTGTCATTCCAAACCCACGAAATATAGAACTACTTGTCCTAGTTGCTTGTTCTAGTCCCCATGTTTTGAAAAGTCTAGTTTTTAATTAATGTCTGCCGAAATCATTCAATTCTGCCAAATCGAGTTTTTTATGAGTGATGAACAGACTTTCCGAGGAAACTGTTAACGTAACTAGCTTAATGTGTTTAAAAACAAAATCGGCAAATTCTTCGACAATGCTGAAATATAAAAACATTTCCGTTTTTTCGCCGTCCGAGCCATAAGGCTAGCAATGCATTTTTTGCATTGTTACTAGGACGTTTATATCTGCCATAATAATATCTAGATATGTATCTTGATTATTTAAATACTTTTGTTTTTTAATTTTTGAATTGTGTTTCTTAAAGTTAAAGAAAAATGGAAGTACTCACCTCTATTGTCTCCTGTGGAACATAATTGTTTCTAAGGAAATTGTCCATTAAGTCGAAAGTAAACCAGCTAGGTTTATATATTTCCACCGTTCCGGATCCATTTTTTTTTGAGCCTCTAATTTTTGAAGCCAACTTGCGATAGCTCCTTAGCAATCGGTCCTTTTTTTCTCGTAAATCCTGCAAGGGGATTGCTATTCCATATTTTGCTTCAAACTGATTTTGTATGTCCACCCACGCGTCAAAACACTTTTCCCTATTTTTGTGCGATGGATTAGTTACATCCCACAGCAAAGACTTGGCTGTGTTAGTGGCATTGAGGTGTTTAATTACTAGTTACCATGAAAGCGACTAATTTTATTGGATCCAGTGCCTTCCTCGGCTCATTTTTAGTTCAGTTTGATAAACTGATAAACTAAAAGCAATGTCTCAATTATTATTTTTTCACATCTTTTACAGTATATGTCATATTCACATGTTTGTACTTGCATTTCACAATATAATTATGTTTCACGACACAAGAAAGTTAATAAAAAAAGCTTTATTTAAAAATCACATTGAGCTCTCTAGAGCAAGATCTAAAAAGATCTGAAGTAACCTCAGTTGACATATACCTAGTAAACATTTTATGGCTTAAGTCAAACCACCCATAGAAATAAAACTGGGTGTTGTAAACTACAGCCTACAAACTTATAGGTAGAGGGTTGGCCGCTGGTTGAATAGGGCCGGACTCATTTCGTGCTCATTTATGGTCCCAATCGCAAGGATTAGTACTGCCCGGCCCTCTCATAATGTGGCTATAAAATTTACTAGGTATATGTCAACTGAGGTTACTATACATGTTACACTTTTATAGATATTTTTTATAATGGTGGTTACTATATGAAAACGATTACAATTGGGTCTTTTACATTAAATAGGAGATTTGTTCTAATCGAATGAATAATAATAATTAAACGATTGATAAGAAGAATTGTCGTAGTGGGTAGACCACCCTGGAAGACACATCTGGATATAATTATATCAAAAATGTAACATCCGTCTGTGCGCTGCGTTTTGAACGCTCTTGACATCGAACCCTCGACCGCCGCTAATTACGGTCAGATTTAACACTTTAGCAGTTTTTTGTAATAAAATATTGAGGTTTCTGACTGGGATTAGTTCCCATGGTCCGGACAATATTTGTTTTACAATTTAGTTTTGGTAGACTACAATTTTTTTGAATATGGTCTTAAAAAAGTTTGAAAAAAACATGATGGTTTCATATAGGTTACAAAAAAATGATGATGATTTGGTTTTCTTTCAAATCTTGAATCAGCTCCTTGACCTTTTTTTCGAAAACTCGACTAATGAGCCTCGGATTTCGGATCATTGTGGATTGCACGTCTTCGTGATAAAAAATGATAGACGTCCCATTTTGACGACGATGTTTATCGCATCTTGATAACGTTGCATCTGACTTCTCGGACCAGTGTTGAATGTGGACGGCAAAATTTCCAAAGTTTTCAATTTCGCCTCTTCGTCTGACAAAGTCCCTCCAGGCCCTGATACTCTTCTGCTCGAAGTTAATCTTGGTGAGTCAAAAAGTAGTTCGTTCTATTTTGTTCTACTTTTAGCTACGCCGAGACCATAAATTTTTATTCCAATTTTTCCGACCATCTAAAAGGGTGGAACTCATCGTCTATCTCGTTGTCATTTCCACGAATTGCACGTCGGTGACTGTAGAACTGTTTCAGCGTGACTTTTTCCTTCATTCTAGGATATGTTTACCATGCGGGAATAGCAAGGAAATGCTAGCGGACCTTCCGTTTCAGTGCATTTTTCGTGTTTTTTTCTCAGACAATTGAACTTACAAAACTATATGTCTATCTATGAACAGGCACTATTTGCCATAATTATCAAATTGAAAATCTATCTTCTGGAAACTTTGTATGCTACTTCGATTAACTCCTCCGTTTCACACCATGTTTCAGTTCCAGGGTAGATCGTAATGCGTTCGTAAAAGTCTAGGCAATGCAAAGGTTTACGATCCACACTTCTAAAATTCTTTGCATGAGCTAGTTGCGTACTTAAGTTTTGCGCAATCATGAAGGATTAAGAAGTTTTTACGCATGCCCAAATTTCAAGTTTTTATTTTATTTTGGGTGAGTTGTAAGTTGTGATAATGAAGTCACCTTGTTTTTTATATACTAGAACCTCGCTTCTTTCGTGATCGTGTAATGTTGCTGTTGGATGGTTCTTCTTATTTCAACTTGAGCTCTCTGGACTAGCTTCCTTATGTCATATGTTATGATCAAGACCAGGGTAAAAATTAGCAACCATTCAGTGCACTCAATAATAAGATAATTTCCTCAGTTTTTGGTTGTCTCACATTTGTGGCTGTTGAAAGGATGTGATTACTATTAATAAGGTTTCCCTTATTAGTTCGACCGAGCTGTTATCTTCCTTTACCGGACTTAACTCACAGGAGTGTTCGGGCCAATAATTAACTTACAAATTGAACCCTCCTGGAGCCATTAATGTTAGATTCTCTTCGGAGGCTAATTCAACGTTGGCCCAAAAATGGTAGCGTAACAATGAGGAACATGGCAATAAACAATTGTATCAAAGATCCAGGTTTAATGTTAATCATACAATGGCGTGCGATACAAAGAGTTAGTAAAATCAGAACGTTAGTAGTAATCACTTGGATTAAAAAGTCAATTTTCTTTCTCACTCTTTTTCACGAAGAGCCCGTAGGGCCTGGAGGAGTGGTGCGGCGGCCCGTAGCAAAACTCAAACGTATTGATGTTTTTTGTAATCGCCTGCATCTTAGTTACTCTGGCACTGCTTACTCATTAATGTCTCTAATTTTTGAAGCCAACCTGCGATAGCTCCTTAGCAATCGGTTCTTTTTTTCTCGTAAATCCTGCAAGGGGATTGCTATTCCATATTTTGCTTCAAACTGATTTTTTATGTCCACCCACGCGTCAAAACACTTTTTCTTATTTTTGTGCGATGGGTTAGTTATATCCCACGGCAACCCTCCTGGAGCCATTAATATTACACAGGTCTACAATGATTTTGGTGCCGCTAAAAGTAAAACTGATTTCAATCATATTCAGTACCCTGATAAAAACTTGATACTTACTTTTTTAATCCTACGTGTAGTTTTCGAGATTTCATAAGGGTAAATAAATTAAAAAGCATTTAATTAATTTATTAAAAAACCAAAGAACATTTAATTTAAAACATTTGATTACATTTAATTACACATTATTTTACAGGTTAGAAGCTTCTCTTTTTACATTTTCTTCGATGAATGTCTTCAGGACATTCCCGAGCAATACTCCAACAGTAATCTGCCATCATATGCTCATCCCAGCGACCTTAGTATCTATCTTCCATCACCTTTAAATCTTGATGGAAACGTTCTCCCTGTTCTTCGCTATACTCTCCAAGATTTTCAGGAAATTTGTCTAAATGATTGTCCAGATAGTGTACCTTTATGCTCATATTACATCCAAGATTTTTAAAGCTAATTAAAAGGTTTTGAACTAACTCTTTGTAATTTTTGGCCTTATGATTTCTTAAAAAAATTGTTACAACAGCAGCAAAAGATTTCCAAGCCGCTGCTTCTAAATCATTCATTGAATGTATAAAATCGTTGTCTTTCAATAAAAGTCTTATCTGTGGGCCATCAAAAATACCTGCTTTAAGTTTCTCATTACTTAAACCGGGAAACTTCCTTGAAAGATATACAAAACACGGACCAGTTTTATCTAATGCCTTAACATATTGCTTCATAAGTCCCAATTTGATGTGCAATGGAGGCAAAATAATCTTATCTCTAGAAACTAAAGGCGGGTTTATAATATTTTGTTTGCCAACCGTCATGTTATTTCTTAAAGTCCAATCTTTTTTGATCCAATGGTCTTTTTTTGCTCTACTGTCCCATAAACATATAAAACATGGAAATTTAGTGTATCCACTTTGTTGACCTAATAGAAAGTTCACCATTTTTAAATCGACACATATAACCCATTGGTGCTCCGAGTACTTAAGCTTTTTTAAAACAAGATCCACGTTTGTATACTCTTCTTTCAATTTCGTAGAATGAGCAATAGGCACAGCTGCATGTTTATTACCAATATCTAGTAAAACACACTTTAAACTTGTACCTTGTACTTTGTACCTAGAGAGTCCCAGTTTCATTAGAAGGCCACCAATGTTATTACAATAAACTATATCATTTTCCGAACTAAAAAATGGAAGAAATTCTTTTTCGCGACCACGATAAAATGTTACTTTTGTACCTTGAGTTAACAAATTTCTTTCTTTGAGTCTCGATGCGAGTAGCTCAGATCGCTCTTTCGAAAGGTCAAGGTCTCTAATTAAATCACTTAAAGCATCTTGAGAAAAAAGTGAGGGTGCTGTTGACACTTCAAAATCATAGTCATGTTCATCAGAAAAAACTTCCACCATCTCTGTGTCAGATAAATCTGATAGATCTGAATGATCTTGATTCATAGGAGATGGTACGTCATCTGAACACAGTCGAGGTCTTTTAGCAGATGGTAATTCAGGATATGTCATTTTTCTTTTGTTTATACCATGTAATTGTACAACACAAAAATAACAGTAATCAATATGATTTTTTGGTTCTGTCCAAATCATCGGCACACTATACTTCAAATGATTACGTTTACCGTTTGCCCACTGTCTTAAATGTTCACAACACAACTTGCACACAATATTTGGAACCCACGGTTTGTTCAGAGCCTTCATCTCCATATTAAAGTGATCAACGTATGTCTTCTTCACTGCATCTGTTATAGGTTTTCTGAACTTTTTCACTACATATTCACCACAAATGTAACAAAATGTATTTGGATTATTTATACAACACCTTCTCGACGACGACATATTAATAGTATTAATTAAAAAAACAAACTAATAGATTATAATGACATTAAGTCTGAAAAAATACATTTTTTAGGTTATGTTTGATCGATACAAACCTGAACGTAGCTTCACGATTTTGACAGCTTCGCACGAAATCTTGCGGGCTAATTAACCAAATTCTCAGAATTAGCGGCACCAAACAAAAAAATTTTTTTTGTAGACCTGTGTTATGGGCCCCACAAATCTCCTTGCACGACGGTTTTGAACGACGATTTCGACGGTTGGAACGAACGGTTGGAAAAACCGAGGTCTGTGGGTAAAAACCGTCGGTGTTTATAATTTTTACTTTCAAAACGAAATTGCACATAGCTGATTTGCAAATAAATATTTAGATATCCCAACATTTAATAATCTTAAATATCAAGTATAAAAAATTCTTACTTCAGCGTGTTTTTGTTTTTATGCGAGGATCGTTTCGCTTGCTGCTGGGGCCTGGAGCTGGGGCCTGGAGCTGGGGCCTGCCTCCCCATCAGCAGTTTTTTCCTCCGGACTTTGCCAGCTAGGGCCAGCTTCCCTGTCGGAGAACGTTTGGAACGTCCTTCTCCACCACTAGTTTATTGGCCCATCTTCATTGCGGTGACTGTTACTATGATTAGAGTAATTAAATGAATTTTAACAGATTATAATTAATAAGTCATTGAAAAACTTACATTTGTTCTTTGTTAGGGGGAAACTGATAATCGCTATTATTATCAGAAGAAGAATCACTGAAAAAAATGAATAAATTGCATTCCAATTTTAACTGTTTGGCTGAGTTTCCATGTTTGCTTAACTTTCATTAACTGATTACTAGCTTAAAATAACAAAATGGCGGTCATGGCCAGTTAACTAACAATTGGAAAAACCAGCCCGTAGAGTAATTTTGTAATTATTATAGTGATTAAAACCACTCACTATTCTGTTTAGGAGATCACTCACAGCACAAACTGATGGTATGGGGTAGTTAATGATTGTGTTTATTTGTTTTTTTAACTCCGGACGATTTCGTATAAAGTCGGATGAAATTTAAATTTTGGCAAAAGTATGCGCTATTGGTCAGATTAGACGTGCATGCGTACTACAAAAAGTATCTTTGAACATGTAGCGCCACCGTTCGTAATACGGTCAACCCTCATAATGGACTAGGGGTTGTGGAGTAGAAAGAGTTTTCTTGGCCGTTTAAAAAAAGACAAATAAAAATGTATGGAATTAATTAACAATCTTAACAAAAATCAAACTCCGTTATATCAATGACATAAACAAACAACAAATCAAACGAAATTTTTGCTAGCAAAGTGTATTTCTTTCTTTGAAATGTAAGTTACAAAGCGCTTAACAATTATTCGGATGAAATCCTGAATAGTACTTTTCTCTAAATGATTAATTGATTTTGTACATTTTTCTTTATTTAATATACTTAATTTAATAGATATTCTTTGTAATGGTGGTTACTTGCTATATGAAAAGGATTACAATTGGGCCTTTTACATTAAATAGGAGATTTGTTCTAATCGAATGAATAATAATAAATAAACAATTGAAAAGAAGAATTGTCGTGGTGTGGGTCGACCTTTTGAAAGACACATTTGGATATAATTATATGAAAAATGTAACATCCGTCTGTGCGCTGCGTTTTGAACGCTCTTGACATCGAACCTCGACTCATGTGTGTTACCAGGAGTTTACCATACTCTCTGGTGACGTTGTTGTGGATGGGTAGAGAAATAAAAGGCAGTTTGTATTTTAATGTCCCCGTAGTAGGCGGAGGAGAGAGGTTGCCCGTGTTACAGGCGTGTGTTGAGGGTGGCTAGCCGATGCAGCTAGCGCAGAGACCCTTGTCGGAGATGGTGCTCGTGGTATCGTATGTGTAGAGGGTGGCTGACCGATATAGTCAGCGCAGAGACCCTTTGGAGATGCTGTTTGTTGGAGGTGGCTAACCGATACAGTTAGCGCAGAGACCTCGTTGTACCGCTGCTCGACTCAGACTGCCTTCCGTCAAGTCAAGTCAAAATACATTTATTCGTCTTAGTTAAAATGATACAGTTCAAGCCTTAAAAATATTACATTATAGTTGAAGTTATGGCCACCGGTGTAGGCTTTTGGCCTTTTCAGTGGCGTGGAAATTATATGTGAAACAGTATGAAACAGTATGCTTAAATTAAAATTAAAATTAAAAAAGAATTAAAAAATTGAAGTTAAAATTAAAGTTGAAGTTGTTGGATTTCTTCTATTTTCTTTCTTCTGGGTGCTTCTGGTCCTTGGATCCTGATTTGTCGTCCTGAGTTTTCGGGTTCTTGGAGTCCAGTCTTGGCTTGGTCTTCACCTGGGGAAGAAAGAAATTGATTAAAATGTTGAGAAAATGTTTAAAGAAGAGAAAAGGGAAAGAATGGGAAAAAGAAGGAAGGAAGAAAGATGAGTACTGATCCTTGTGAAAAGAAAGAGGGGAATTTGTTCGGAGTTAGCGCATGCAAATTGGAGTTTCTTCAACGACACCTTCCGTCGGAAATCCGGCCGGTATTTATCTGTGCGCCCGGCCGGATGAGGGAGGAGCTTCTGTTCGTGGCTTGGTCGAAAGGTGGGATGATTCGCCTGCGGCGGTGTCTGTTCCGTTTGCAGTCCGCTCTCCGTACAGCTTAGTGCCAAATGCGGGCTTGTGATTGGCTGCACGGAGCCCGGAAGAATTCGCGGTTCGCGGTTATCCCGCGGAGCGTTTTCCGCGCGGTAACAATGTGTTCAAACATGTTTAGACGAAATTAATTCCACAACTTCACAGTGTTCATCATTTAACTGAAGATCAGAATGTAAGCAAACATGTCCCTTGTTTGAAATGGCATGTCTCGTTTGCAAGCTTCTGTTAAGGTTTTTGTTATTGTTTAATGATACTAGTCACTTATTAAACAATTCTGTGGTGATCCATGCCTTCCTGTTTGACCGATACGCTATGGGGAATGACTGGATGCCTTTGACACACCGGTACTTTGCATATGATGACTGGCTTTAACTTTTCTGAGCCATCCATGTTCACAGCTAGTAGAAGCGTCAACCTGTCTTTACTGTGCTTGCCACTGTAGCACTCGTCTTTGAATGTGTCTATTTTGTCCGCCAAACACTTGAAAATAGCCCGGAATCGGTCTGGTATAATTTTATTTTTGTCGGGTACTGGAAAATAATCCTGAAACGAAGACCTCGAAGCACGGAGGTGTTTAATTATTTCGTCTTGTACATACTTGGGTTGGCAACATTGCTCCGCCAGATGATGCCAAAAACATTGACATTGTAGGAAAGTGACTATTTTTTTTTTGATTTATACGATTTGTCTAAAGTTCAGACTTTTGGCTTCGACTGCCGCTAATTACGGTCAGTTTTTACACTTTGGCAGTTTTTTGTGATAAAATATTGAGATTTCTGATGGGGATTAGTTCCCATGGTCCGGTCAATATTTGTTTTACAATTTAGTTTTGGTAGACTACAATTTTTTTGAATATAGTCTTAAAAAAGTTTCAAAAAAACATGATGGTTTCATATAGGTTACAAAAAAATGATGATGATTTGGTTTTCTTTCAAATCTCGAATCAGCTCCTTGACCTTTTTTTCGAAAACTCGACTAATGAGCCTCGAATTTCGGATCATTGTGGATTGCACGTCTTCGTGATGAAAAATGATCCCATTTTGACGACGATGTTCATCGCATCTTGATAACGTTGCATCTGACTTCTCGGACCAGTGTTGAATGTGGACGGCAAAATTTCCATACGACCGATCGGCAAGTTTTCAATTTCGCCTCTTCATCTGACATAGTCCCTCCAGGCCCTGATACTCTTCTGCTCGAAGTTAATCTTGGTGAGTCAAAAAGTAGTTCGTTCTATTTTGTTCTACTTTTAGCTACGCCGAGACCATGAATTTTTACTCAAATTTCCCTGAACATCGAAACGGGTGGAACCCATCGTCTATCTCGTTGTCGTTTCCACGAATCGCAAGTCGGTGACTATAGAACTGTTTCAGCGTGACTTTTTCCTTCATTCTAGGATATGTTCACCATGCGGGAATAGCAAGGAAATGCTAGCGGACCTTCCGTTTCAGTGCATTTTTCGTGTTTTTTTTCTCAGACAATTGAACTTACAAAACTATATGTCTATCTATGGACAGGCACTATTTGCCATGATTATCAAATTGAAAATCTATCTTCTGGAAAATTTGTATACGTCGGCGGCTTTTCAGTTTGGATAGACGCTACTTTGATTAACTCCTACGTTTCACATCATGTTTTAGTTCCAGTTACGTATATGTGTACGTAAAAGTCTAGGCAATGCAAGGGTTTATGATCCACACTTCTAAAATTCTTTGCATAAGCTAGTTGCGTACTTAAGTTTTGCGCAATTATTAAGGATTAAGAAGTTTTTAAGCATGCCGAAATTTTCGAAAGTTTTCATTTTATTTTGGGTGAGGTGTAAGTTGTGATAATGAAGTCACCTTTCTTTTTATTATACTAGAATCTCGCTTTTTTCATCATCGTGTAATGTTGATGTTGCTGCTGTTGGATAGTTCTCCTTATTTCACCTCGAGCCCTCTGGGCTAGGTTCCATATGCCATATATTATGATCAAGACCAGGATAAAAATCAGCAACCATTCAGTGCAACTCAATAATATGATAATTTCCTCAGTTTTTGATTGTCAGGGGTCTCACATTCTTCGGTGTTTTTTGTTACTTCTCACATATCACTACTACCTATCTTCACTTGGTAACCCATTCACTAGGAAATTTGTTACATTATTGTCACGGTCGCCATGTAATCTTGTTATATGAAGTAATACAATTCTTTTTAGTTAATTCTTCATTTTAGACTTCATAATATTATAATGGACCTTCGGGAACTCTACTCCGAAGACATAGTTCGTCTAAAATACGTAGGCATTCGTCACAAGTCCACCGCAAGAGTTGGCGTCGTAAGTCGAATTCCTCGTCACCTTACGGGTGACTTTACGCGACCAAAGACGTAAAAATTTAGTGGGGTGTTGGTAAAGGGTTCCCTTGTTAGTTCGACCGAGCTGATATCTTCCTTTACCGGCCTTAACTCACAGGAGTGTTCGGGCCAATAATTAATTTACAAATTGAACCCTCCTGGAGCCATTAGTATTAGATTCTCTTCGGAGGCTAATACTGTAGCCGGTGAAGGGGTGTGTCTGTTGATTAATTAAGGTTTCCCGAGCAATTATCTTCCTTTACCGGCCTTAACTCACAGGAGTGTTCGGGCCAAATATTAACTTACAATTGAACCCTCCTGGAGCCATTAATGTTAGATTCTCTTCGGAGGCTAATACAACGTTGGCCCAAAATGGTGGCGTAACAAAGGCAATAAACAACTGTATCAAAGATCCAGGTTTTCATGTTAAACATACAATGGCGTGGGACACAAGAGTTAGTAAAGTAAGAATGTTAATAGTAATTATCACTTGGATTAAAAAGTCAATTTTCTTTCTCACCATTTCTCACGAAGAGCCCATAGGGCCTGGAGGAGTTGCGCGGCGGCCCATAGCAAAACTCGAAAGTGTTGATCTGTTTTGTAATGGTCTGCATCTTGTTAGGATTTTGACGGCACTAGTACAAGCACTTACGACAAACGGACAACTGAATTTTCAAAAGATGAAAAGATTCAGATGATTTTTACCAAATTTCTTGAGTTTATATAGTCCATCATTTGCATGATTGTGGGTCATAATACCAGCAACCATATTTGATTGGTTGTTTTTGTTTTGCCCTAATCCGATTGGTTACTAGGGGTTGGTTAGGGGGGTAAATTCTTCCCCTTCTCTAATTTAGGGGTGGTTTTTTAGTTCAGCTATTGGAAAAGAGATGTCGTTGTGTGTCTGTTTTCTAAGTTTATTATTTTTTTAAAAATCATTTATTAATTGTTTATAAAGTCTTTCTTACTTTAAAATCATTATCTCTCAGTACACCAACCAATCAGAAATAAGAATCAAAGATAATTACTCAAATCGAAAGTTTTAGAGTATTCTAAATTATGCCAATTACAATTATCCAATTATCCTAAAAGCTTTTAGAGTTTCTCAGAAATCCTATTTTTGGGTGATGATACTATAAAACGTTAGCCTGTCTAATAATTGTCAACCCTGTTTCATAGTTTATTTTTGTTACATCGGTATTTATTACTTGAGATATGGGTGGTTCTATTGTCCTGGGCGCCCCCTTTTACCTGCTGCATGGTGATATTTTATCCCTTATTGGTATTTAGGGTGTGGGGGTGCCATTTTGTGAGCAATTGAGCATGAGTCAACTTGGTCCTAAAGATAAGGGAACGCACCTGCCTTCATAAACTTGAAGGTTTATTATGGGTACGCATGCAAGACAATGCGTGCATTCCTTTGAGGCAATGTCACGGTATATTTTTAGAATGGATGTATTGGTATTGATTTCTAAAAGACTCTGTGAAGAGACAGCTAAAAGCAATGCGTGTATTCTTTTTCGGGCAATGTCATGATAAATTTCTAGAACAAGTGCATTCAGATTGATGATACTTTGTAAAGGGACCGCTACACATGACTAAATGGTCGTATATAATAAAAATTAATTCATACTATATATGAGTTTTTATTTAATCAGAAGTAAGGTATGGATATTATAAAACAAATGTATTATGGTATAACTGAGTTATTTAAACATCACTCCAAACGTGGGTATTATGAGCATTATGAACACCATTTTGCGTAAATCCGGCCTCATCAGAGCACAAAAGGTTGGTAAGAAAACGAGCGTTGTCATTCAGCTGATTAAGTAACCATTCACACAATTGCACTCTTCGAGGAAAGTCTTCCGATTTTAAGGCTTGCACTTTTCTCACATGGTGAGGATGCAAACCTTGGTCATGAATAATTCGCCAAGTTATGCTCTGGGATAATTCAAAACGTGAGGCTAATCGTCTGGTGCTGGTACCTGGAGTTTCTTCAACGGCATCTAACAATTTCTTTTCAACTTCTAATCTGCGATCAGTTTCGGTGGGGCTTTATGTTTCTTGTGTTCATTTTAAAAGAACCATGTTCTCGTAATTTCTGCATGATTCTTGCAAACACACGAGAATCAGGAACGTGTCGATTTGGAAAACGTAAACTGTACAATTCGTGGGCTGCAAGAGCATTTCCACGAGTTTCTCCGTAGATTATGATCATATGATATGATATATGTAAAATGATATATATAAAAGCGGGACGGAACAAAAAAAAAAACATGTGGAAGAAATTGTATTGATAATAGTAAAAGACATGTATGGCTTGCTGGGAAATAACTGTTATCACCAAAGGTACAGTCAAGGTTTTACAAAGTTGCTCTAACTTTGTCCGATACTGTATGCACAAAGTGTTTGATGATATAAATGAAAGGGTTGTAAGGCTTTTAAGAGCTGAATTTCAGAAGCGATGTTTTAGTACTGATGGTTACACAAGAACTCTCCTGGTTCAGGGTGAGGTAGAGGTTCAGGTAGAGCAGTCAGCCCCTAAAAGGGGGGATGGGACAATCCCATGACTCATAGTCCTTAACAGACGCTTTCTCAAGTGTTTGGTTCTTGGAATTTTCTGCAACAGTGGCACCTTGTTGGTTTTCTATGACCTCAGGTACCACTTATTGCTTAAATGAGATGATCTCGGTTTTCTTTGGAGCCGGAGGAGGCATTAAATCGTCGTCGTAACTGTCTGACCAATTTGTATGGAGGGGATTATTAACTACACATTTTTATTTTTCAATCTCCGTATTTATCAGGAGCATTTAAATTTTAGTAACTACTTGCGCGCGATCCGCAGTTGGTCGTCCCCAGAGCGGTTTGACATATTGATCTGGTGGTCGCTACTGCTGCCGCTGATAACGTTTCGCTCTCATGTCTCGGCGATTTGATTGGTGGGCTGGTATAAGTAGGCAGCTTTTATTGTATTCCCATTGGAATAAGGTTATATGGCCTCCATAAACCTATTTAACTTCGTTTAAGAGGTAGCCACCCACCATAATTTGTACCATTGTTAAAATGATGGGGACGCTTGTAAATCAAAGGCCTGCTGTAATCCGGGAAAAGAGCCAAATGTAAACTAGGTAGCCAGGCAAGAATTTTTAGTTTATGATGGGGGTAGTTTGGATAATTTCGCTTATTGAAAGAGGAATGACTCCACAACAATAGCGTAAGCAATATAACCTTAAAAAACTGAGAATTCTATACCATGGCGTACCTGACTTTTAGAGTCGAATATTATCTTATTGCACTCATAATGTGGAGGGTGTAAACAGGCTATTGTGTCCGAAAATTAAAATTTACATCTTCCAGTAGGTAGAAAAATGTGGACCCGTGCCTCTTCCAGGTATTAGCTCGAGATGATTATTATTGATCCCTTCAATGTTTTCTTTTAAAAACGTTATTAAATTTTTAATTTTTGTTTATTAATTTGAAAAAACCGAGAGACATCAATTTTTCAAACTTCCTCATTAGATTATCTAACCAAGGTTAGCCACATCATGAAGTAGGTTGTAAAGAAAACAAAATTCGCCAAACAGTTAACATCAAAATGATTTTTCACACTTACCGGTCGTCTTTATACATATTACCACTCCAAATAGATTGTTTAAAAAACCATTTAGTTTAACATTTTAATGTTCGACTTAAAGTCCCCACTTTCTCTAAAAATTAAAGAATTAAGAACAAATAGTTAAACAGACTTCTTACAAAGGATTCTGGGAAGTACCTATTTGTAGGTTAATTAAACAGCAAAATTGGATTGCGATAGAAATCTAATTTTGCGTATGTCAAATACGAGTGCAAATGCAGATATGCACATTGCAAATATGGACAATATGATCTGTGATGAGCTTGATGAAGAAGAAGAATGTGCTGCTGTCACATCCTTCCGGTGTGCACGTGGTCTCATCTTCTGTCTTCCTTTCCAGTTCCTCCATTAGGCGATCTCTATTCGCCTCCCTGTATCTCCAGTAGGGACTCTTCGGGGCCTTCTGGCTCCCTGAAGTCTTGCTGCTGACCTCAAAAGTTATGTTCTGGTGGTCGCTCAGGTTAACGTCATCCGTGACCGTCTACCCTGTAACTCTACTTACCAATTCTTAGCTGCGACACTCCGTTATGTCTGATGCACGTAGGTGCATGCCCTTGGTTGAGGATACACAGGTTCATCGCCGCTGCTCATTCGCTGAGGATCTTGCCCCTTTTGTCTTCTACTCTGGACGCCCATTCCGACGACTTCGCATTGAAATCGCCGCATATTATGACGCTCTTTCCTGTTGGCCTAACGCTATGGCGGATAGAGGACCCTACTCAGTTTCTCTATGTGCACATTTGGTGAAACGTAGCACGCGTACATGACGCATACGTCTACGTCCACCCACACATATCGCATCTCGCCACCAGTGTACTTACCTTTGTACTTGGTATTGCCCATCCAAACTAAATGTGAACAAACAAACGGATGCGCACCAACAAATTTCACAATACGCAGCCTCGCAAATCAGCTGTTCGCCGCGGTAAGTAGTGGCAGTGGCGTCGCGTCATGAGGAGCATAACAGTATAATTTTTCATTTACACGTTTTCAAACCTTTACTAATGGCACCTTTAAATTATAAATTATAAAACGCACAATCAAAACTAATCATTTTAAGAGTTTTTTTCTTGTTGTCTGCGAAAGCCTGCAACTGCAACTTTATTATGACTTCAAATTTCCTATTCTCGACACCTATGGTAGCGACTATCCTTTTCTATGCGCGTGTTTGTTCACATTTAGTTTGGACGGTCTGTACTGGTGAACCTTATCGCTGCATCCCGGTTGGGTTCAGCCGGCTCGGCCACCATCACGACGTCTGTTTTCCTTTCAGACGCCGTCCTAAGTAGCAGCTCCTGCGCTGCTGCACACCTATTTAAGTTGACTTGGAGGACCCTCATGCGCAGGATGGGCCCCCCGCTGCCCCCTTTCCTCTGGAGTAGATTTTCTTGTTTCTGGAGCTGGCTTTCTCCTTCTCCCTTTGTTGAGCCTCTCGGTACTTGGGGCAAGCGCGAGTGTCGCTTCTGTGCCCCTGGACCTTGCAGCGGTTGCAGCTTGGCTCCTCCTTGCACGCTTCGGCTTTGTGCCCCTCCTTTCCACACCTGTGGCAAGCTGTTTCCCTCCTTACCTCTTTGCAGTCGGCCGCTCTGTGGCCGAATTGCTGGCACTTGTAGCACCTGGTGGGTTTGGGGCGGTACCTGACTCGGCACGACGTCCATCCCACCTTCAGCCTCCCGATCCTTTCCGCCTTCCTGGCTACCTCCTTAGTCACACGAACTGTGGCTTGTTGGGTGGTCCTGTAACCAGCCCGTAATCGTACATCATTTGTACTCACCTTGTAGGCGAAAGCCTCGCCTACAGCCTTGGCCACTTCCTCGACTGTTGGCACTGCATCCAGGTCGAGGATTTGGATTTCCTCCTTGCGGTTGCCAGTCTTGACTTCCACCTTTTCGATCTTCTTCTCGATCGCCTCCTTTACGGCCTTGCTTGTGCCTTCTCCCCCGTCAAGGGTGATCAGCAGGCCTTCGCCTTGCTTCCTGACCTCCTTGATTTCCGCCCCTGTGGCCTCCATGTTGACCTCGGTTCTCATCCTTTTTAGGAGTTCAGCATACTGAACTCCTGTGACCTTCACCAAGATGGTCTCCCTTGGTCGCTTGGAGGGCCCTGGCCTCTCCTTTTCCTCTGGCTTTCTCTGCACCTCGCGTGTGGTGCAGACCGCCACCTCCAGTCCCGCGTTGCCAGCCAGAGCGCACTCTGCCAGCTTGCGGTAGGTTCGAGCGTCTAGCGCAGTCGATGTGGCCAGCGCAGTTCGCTCTCTTCCCTTCTCCGTTACGCTGTCGATGAGCTTCCTCACGGCGCGCACGTCTTCCACCCAGACCCCCTCCTGGCATTGCGGCACTCCCGCAAGGAAGACGAATCGGTCTCTCCGATTCTCCCCTGCCGTGTCGCTTCCTACAACTGAGGTGAACTTGACGTACTTCAATTCACCTACCTTGATGGGGACGAGGTCCCTCAGCTCCGGGTACCTCTCGGCAACCTTTCTTCCTACTGACTTCTCCAGGTTGTCTTCTGGAGCAAGCATCAACGCGATGTCCGTGTTGCTGGGGGCCATCACCGGGTGCCCCTGGACCATCTTGGTTTTTTGGAAGGCCTCCTCAGGCCATCCCCTCCCTGCGAGTTCGCAGATCGCTTCTTCCGAATCTGCCTCGGCCATCCTCTCTCGGATGTTCCTTGTTTCGAGGTCGAGTGCGATCTCTTCCTCGCCCACCGTTTGGGTTCCTTGATGCACCCATCTCTTTATTGGGGCGTCCGTTTGGCAGCCCATCGCCCTTGTCGCACCTGGGGACCTTTTGGCAGCTTGCCTGGTCTCGCTAGCTGCGAAATCACCCATGCTCTTGGCGATTCCATTGGACTTCGCAATCGCCGCCTTGATCTCCTTCTTGGTGTTCGGGTTTTCCCTCACCAATTTCTAGAGCTCCTCCAATGTGGCAGTCAGCGCTGCCATCTTCTTCTGCTGGTCTCCCATGAAAGACCAGCTGTCGTGAGGGCTGTCCTTCTTCCTTTTTGAACGGACGGTTCTCCATCGGGGGGTTTCTTGCCTCCCTCCGGATCCGGCCTCATCCGTCTCTTCTTCCGTAGAAGAGATGCTGATGGTGATGTTCCCAAACGCCTCCAGCTCGTCTCCCAGGTTTCCACCCTGGGTGTTTGGCTTTGGCGATCTTGCCAAGGCCCTCCCCTGAAACGGATTCTCACCTGCATCCGTCCCTGTCTCCTCTCCGGTGGCTCCTTCGTCCACCCTTTCCTCCTTAATTTGGTTAGTTGTGAAATCCATAGATGTTCCCACGAGTATGGGGGATTGAACTGTCGTCGCACGCGGTGCCCCCTGCACGTGCGAAAGGCTTCCTTCGACGGGGTTCGCCTGGTGCCCCGAAGTTGGCCGCTCACGACTGGACCGCTCTCCAACCACGCATCCCTTTGGCGCGTACCTCACCGTGGGATTGAGGGATTTTTTATAGTGGTAGTCCTCCAATTAGCTCAGGCGATTAAGCCAAGACCTTCGTGCCCTTTGCTAGCACGTACCCGGTTTCCCGGGGTCGTTGCACTAGCAGGCGGTTTACGGTATGATCCTTGAGCCATTTTTCGTTCGCCGCTGCTGCCTCCCACACTAAGTATGGGCTAGCTCACAGCTGACTATTGCCCCCTCACCGCGACAAGGTAATGACTCTCGAGGGGGGTGTTGAGACCTGTAGGCCGTCAGAATGCGTGTTTCCTCGAAGCCTCAGCTTAATGTACACACTTCTATTCAAAACTATGCTTTAATTTTTTTTGAGCCGCGTGGTCACACGTGTGCTCTCGTCACGTCAGCGCAATGTAATGCACCTTTAAGGACGTCCTCATCTTTTCTATTTTTTTTGTTAGTTTTGATCAAATGTATTGTGGGCCTGGTGGAAATAAACCTCACACATCTTTTATCTCTCCAATTTGCGATGATTTTATCTCGTCATTCTTTTCTGCTACCAAAGTTCGCTCTTGATCAAGATGCTCTTCAATTAAGTTGAAAACAACTGTATTGCTGTATCGTCCAACGGTGGGGGTATTACTTTTTCCTTTATACACAGTGTTTTTGAAATACACTACCAAACAAAACACGGTAATTGGTGAATCATTTGACAAAAAATGTTGTAGATAAAAGTTTTTGGTATTCGAGATAAAATCAATTCAATATTTGGTAATTTTTTTTTTAGTTTAGCAGCAATCCAAGGTTTGTAGTTTAAGGTGGATTTCTTTGTTAGATGTGTTTCAAGTAAGTGATAAAAAGTGTTTTTTATCATTATGTTCCCGATTTTGGTCGGCGAGCAGCTGCAACAATCTCTTCGCAAGTCACCTCCGAGTCACCGAGTTGGTGACTGATAGAGGCCAGTGGCTTGGTGATGCCTTTGGGAACAATGTGTTGACGGCTATCTCAACTTCCTTCGTAGAAAGGGATGCTGAACTTTAAATTTTTCCCATCATGATGCGGTATCCCTGGCCCCACACGTCTTCGTCGACAGCGTTGCATAGCTGCTTCCAGGCAGAGGCCTTTGATTTCCTTATAGCCTTCTTGAGCTTGCTCCTTGCATTGTGGTAGTTCGCTAGGTGGACACCTGGGGCTTGCCACCATGAGGGCGTTTGTTCGCCCGACATAAAAGGCGACTAGCTCTCGTGCACAATCTCCGGGCATAAGCAACCTCCTCACTCCACCAATACACGGGCTTATGACTCGCTCTTCCCTGGCGCCTTTCCGGAAAGGCCCCTTCGCAGGCCTCTCTAATTACAGCAGTCAGGTCGTCCACGCAGCTGACGATCGGTCCCGTGCTCTCCTGTATCTTGCGTGTGAGGTGTTCCTTCAGTTTCTTCAGACGCTCAGAGGTGACCTTCCAGCCAGCCCGGTTCAAGTCCGAGTGTCCGCCTCTGTTGCCCGTCCTCCAAGAGTTCACCGTGAAGAATATCGTCCTGTGGTCGGTAAGAAGGTCTTCTTCGATGACTTCCCACCTGCAAGCCATGTCGCCCGTGTTGGCCGGTGCGAAGGTGACATCTAGAACTGACTCTCAAGTAGGGCTAAGCCCCTGTCGTCTACTGGCTCACCCGTCCAGGTGGGTTCTTTGGCGTTGAAATCTCCAGCGACCACCAAACGAGATTCCCTGCGACCGCGTGCGTCAGCAGCTCCATCCATCCAGCCATTTTTCAAGCTCCAGTTGGGGGAGAAGTAACAACTGTAGATGACCCTCCTGTTGATTTAGATCCAACCGAATCCCTTGCCGCTGCCCCTGTCCGAGACTAAATTGCCAGGGCGAAGGATCCTGATAGCCGTTGGCAAAGGTGTGGTCCCCGCCACATGGGAACCCACAGGAGGACCTGTGCTCCTAGTGGTGGTACTATCGGCGGAAACAAAAATTGATTTACACGCGGATCTCGTTCATCAGCCATAGTGTACTTTTATAATGGCTTCGACGTTCAATTTACCACACCAACGGCTTCTATCACATATATACTATACTGTCTATAGTCTATACTGCCTATACTGTCCAATTTCCAATTATTTTATCAACCGATAGATCGATAAAATCCCACCGCTGCCACCAATTGTGGCGAATCGGGCCCTTATGGCGCTGATTTGGTTTGCAGGCGATAAAGCCCTCGATGATGGTAAAATGGTTCGCTGCCACCAGCACACCTTTAGGCGTGTGCAACCTTGGGGACAGAGGTCTTCGGACGCGGGGAACGAATTAATTTGGCAATTGGATAGTACGGCGGTTTATTGAACAACTTTACATTCAAGAAATCAAGCGCAAAAATACGAAATCAGAACAAATCAACAAAAGAAAATAAAATAAGACAAAACTCACCAGAAACACCTCGCCGTTGATAGAATCGCTACTATTCGACAAGTAACTTTAGATAAGGTAATTAAGGAATTTGCGACTTATAAATTATTAAACAATTTTGAATTAAAGCCGAAAGAGCAGCACTGCGGCGGATTTTTGAATATGTTCGCGACTCGAACCGTGAAACTAGACTGACTTTTTGCTTCCGGCGGCGGGACTGAAGTCAACAGTTACCACCACCGGGGTGGTGGCGATTTTTCTTTGAATTCCGGCATCAGCCGGTGGTTCTAAGAAGGCGAGACGCTCTGATCGCAATATTTGCGATAATGAATTTATCACAAGACCGTGTTTAATTTTTGGTAGTGTATTTCAAAAACACTCTGTATATTTCAGTTTTGTAAGTATAGCCCGTTTCGTTGCAGAGTTTAAAAATGTTAACACTCTACATATTTTGATGCTTTTCCAGGAAGGTATTGTTTAAATTGCAAACAGCCACGAAAGGGCACCATTGATTCATCTACTGACACAACTTTGACAGGAACTTTAAATTTTTTCAATTGCGTTGTTAACATATCTGTTAGAGGTCTTATTTTATAAAGACGATCATTGTTATCAGCTAAATGGTTGAATCGTAGAATTTCTTGGAATCTACTTCTTGGCATTACGTGAGGAACTAAATAATGCCTGTACAGAAAATTCTTTGACCAATAGTCGGATATTTTTGGAAATTTTTCATTACTTTACTATGTCAGGATTAAGTGTGTCAGCTGAGCGATCGATAACACTAAAAAATGGACGTGTGGTGACTTTATTCGCGGATTTGAAGATACGAGATCTAAATCCGATTCTACTTGACCACGCTGTGGATTGTTTTGGTTGATTTATTCGAAGGACCAGAATTGAAATTCAATTCGATTTTTGTAGGTATTTACTGGCTGACAGTTTACAGAGAACTTAAAACTAACTGACTAAAATCTAAAAGGCGGGTGACATCCCCCACCCATCAAGGGTTGCACCACCAATGGGGTGGAATGGAATATTCCACAGGATGATTACAAAAATTTTATTATAAATGATATGCTTTAGAATCCAATTATGTAAGAAATAAGCATTATTAAGATTACAAGTGCACAATTTTCTATTTCCCGTTGCATTTTCGTGATACATGCATATTGGAATGTCTTTCGGGAATTTTTTTAGACCAGCAGAGGCGATGGGGGGCGGCACGGGTACATCGTTCTTGATTGCTTCTAGATTAATTATTTGCGGTTTCCATACACCGGTGTTGGATTGTCGTTGGAAGTAGTCCTCCAAAAATTGTTTTCACCCTGTGTTGTTTTCTTTGACATGGATGACATCAAATCGCTCGACGAATTCCGATGTGAAATTGTTTATACCAAAGTTGATTTTATTGGTATAAAGCGGGGTCCTAATTCTACGTTTACTGGAGAATTAGGTAATTTTCTTGAAGTTCTTGCTTAATGAATAAAACACTGTAAATTTAACTAACGATGTATATTAATAAATACATATAAACGGTAAATTGAGTGAGGTGTTACAAGAATTGATTATTATTATACGGAGGTTGAAGTCGAACTTGTTCTCTTTACAACTATTTACAAAAATCTTAGAATAAAGTAAATGAAGACAGGGTCGTTTTAATGTAGATTTAATAAGATGTGATTGGTAGGAAGTGAAGAAGTGGGAATCAGTAGCAGGTGGCGAATTAAGGGTTCGGGACTTTTTCATGTCTTTGTAGGTGGCTGGACCAGAGCTCGGGAATGTTCATGCTTATTAGTAGTAATTATAGAAGGATTAATATGGTCGGACCAACAGGATGTAAAAAGCAATAAAAATCAAAGTTGGGGACCAAGAGAGGAGTGCAGTTTAGACGAGAAGAAATTGTACATGGAATAGCGAATTATTGAGAATTATAGACGAGTTTGATTAGAGACGAAACAGAAATGATAATTCAAAATGTCGATTTCTTCGTACGGTATTATTCATAACGCATCATATTTAACTTGTCGTATTTTTACTTTGAGAAAATGAAACGGCTTCGATGGCTTGAAGAAGTAATGATTTTGCTGCTTTCCATCGTGCAACGTAATTTTTTTTGCAATAAACTCAGGAACCCAAAAACCCTTGAATATCAATACCAGAAGCTTCCAGCAGATATACAGGCTGTCTCAAAAGTCCGAGTTCAGAGCGTTGTAGAGAATCACTTCAGTAGTTCAAATATGAAAAAAAATTCAAGATTTGGGACTTTCCCACAAAGATACATTGATCTGCACTCTTTGAACAGCATTTTCTTTAAATGCAGGGTAAAAATTCCAGTATTTATTGTTATTTATGGTGTAGATGATTGTGGATAATAATAATGTAAAACAATTTCTTCAAGAATTTGCTTTATTTGAGAGTAAACAAATCTTAAATTTTTGTAATTTTTCTTAAAAATGGAACGGCAACGTGGCTAGAAATTAGTCTGTTACTATGGATGCAGGCAACTATAAATTTTGTCAAAATCTGTCACCCCCCTAAAAATTTGATTCAAATGCTGGATTTGTATTCAAATAATGACTACGCAGGCATGTATTTGGTTTTGGAGCTATCAGAAAACAGACCTGTGGTAGCTGCTCACCTATATGATGAGCGATAGCCCAATCGACTGCGTCAGCCAACTCCAGGAGTCTTTTGTCGCTGGACGCACTAGCATTGTAATGATTCCACACATGGAAAAGCAGATTCTTGCCGCTTACCGCAATGATCCAAAAATTAGCATACGAAACTTAGGTCGTCAGTTAGATGTGCGTCTTTCTTTAGTGAGCAAGCTGCTTAAAAGTGGCAAAATTGACATTATTTGACAATGTCAGCTATGAGGGTTCGAGCAATACAAATAAAAATTAAAAGATAGGTCAGGACGTGAGTTTTGCAATGTTGTCGCATTGAACAAAATTAAAGTGCTTACATCTTCTTCAGGAAGTGCAAAAAATTTTTTTTTTAAATTATTTATGGGCATCACTGGGTTTCCCCTACCGCGCTCTGAATTCGGAATTCGCTAATTTTGAGACACCCTGTATTTTATAGACTATTCAGAGAACATTTTTAACATTTATTATTTTGTACAATTTAAGAAAGGAACAAAAGTAATCACTTGTTATTGTACTATGGTAATAGTTTTAAGAACAAGTAACAAATTATTATAACAAACAAAAATTTAAAAAAAAAACGACTTTCATTTTCTTCAAAACAAATAACGATCTTCTATGTTGAATTTCAGACTAATTCACTCTTTTTTGGATTATTTTTGATCAGACTTTCAATTAATTGGACTTTCCTTTTTTCTATTTCATTTTTTTTTCTTAAGAACATTATTTCTGTCCAGTATGAGCATGAGCTGTTCTTGACGGAACAATTTTTGTTCTTCGTACCTTTGTTGGCTACTATGTTGTTTATGTTCATAGTATTTTTTTTTTTGTACTGAACATACTCTGCAGTTGAACATACTCTGCAGAAGAAAGAGACTCTGTATTGGATGGCCCTGCCATCTCTCTTGTTTCTTCTACCACAATTTCAGCCATATCTACGCTGTGGACCAGTAGTCTGCCTCTACTTATTCAATAGTTACAAAAATAAAGAAATATTTTGAAACAAATAAAAACAATTCATATTCAGTTAATTATGTAACTAATCTTCTCAATTATTTTCTCAAACACCTCAATTATTTTCTCAAATAATTCATTCGGGAAATTTTTTCTTTGTGCCTTTTGACAGATTCATTTTCTTGTTGTTGTCTTGTTTTAGAAAATGAAGATTCATGGATACCTTCAAATTCCGATTTACTAGAGCTTTCTAAAGTTGCTTTATAATGCTTTTTATTACATTTAAGTCCTGTTGAACTACTACATGTGATTTTTAGGTTCTGGATTTCTTTTAGGTCTTTTGTGCATAAATTTGCGGATTTTAGTAAAAAATTCCCACTATTTCCGTTGCTTTTTCACTGGTGTTGTTTCCACTTTTCTATGTTTTCTTGAGACTTAAACATTTTGGTTCCACCTGTTTATATGAAACAGTTACTTTAAAGTTCTTTGTACATTCCTGAGCAATGGTTTCCCACTTATTATTTTTTATTTGTGAGTCAAGTTTATGACTTGCTTTTACAATTGCGCCTATGTGGAAATTTGATTTTTCTGTGGTCCATAGTTTTTCTGTGCTTTGGGTACTTTCTGAATTAGAATGTTCCTGTCCTTGTAGCGACAGTGTTTAAGAAAAGATTATTCTTGTCGACTGTCGAACAAACTGAATCATTTTGTAGTTGCAAGTTTCAATAGTTATTTGGATCAGAAGGTCTAAAAATGCCCTTTTGGAAGCCTCGAGTGAAATTGCGAAGACGAGGCGGAGCCGAGAGTGCGAGCGAGACTTTGGTATGTTGATTGGACTAGTGACAAATGACAAAACTTACAAATATGTGAGAAACAACCGTTACAACTAATTTTCAGATTCTGTTGCCCTAGCCTCTGCATCATATTTTAGGCCATTTTTTATAGCTGGAATTGTAAAGGGTTTGGAATTCACGAACCTGTTTGCCTATCCATTCTTCATCACTTGTATTTTTTTTCTTATTTCCATCATAAGTGAACAATTGATAACACCTAAAATCATTTTGGAATAATTTACACTATACAGGGTCCGGCAACACTTGTGTCCACCCCCAAAATAGTCTTTAATTTTAAAGATAATATTTTGAAAATTTGCATACGCTCACTCACAGTTGACAAAGCTCTAGAAGCTGACGCAAAGATTTGTTTTTATCACTAATGGTTTTAGCGTCGCGTCGCCTGAAAATGGCTGCGTTTAAAACCACTTGTAAGGCCGAATTTGAAATGTCGCTAGTCGATGGTAATCGCACAGGATCGAAAACTTTCTTTATTGGAGGGTACTTTTCAGAAGTTTTGCGACCCTTGCTTTTTCAAAACACGAGCATCGTTGACGTTTCTGGGCCAATTTGCGTTACAAAAATAGAAAGTATAGTCAATTCCACATACTAACATGACGTTTATAGAATGTTTCCCATGCCATTTAACGAATTCAAGTTCATCTTCTTGAGGTGCACGTATGTTAATTAGAGTACCGTCAACTATTATTTCGGTATTAATGCATAATTCCGGCTAGTAGGATGTTGCAAATACGGTGAAATTCTATCTAACAATGCATGAAACCGAGGAGATATAAGTCCGAACCGTTCATTGAATTCGTAAGTAAATTCAGCAATTGTTCATGTGTGTTATACCATGTGAGCAAAAAAAAATTCAGATAAAGGGAAACTGTGCGCAAGCTTTTGTTCTGAAAACGTTTGTCGTGTTATCTATTGACACAACTAACAGATTTAAATGAAAAGTTGCTTATAACCTAAAAGTAAGACGTCAATCAATTTTGAGTGAATACAATAACTGCACCAATTTACGTAAGCGTACTTGCACTTTTTCTATCTTTCCTTTTTAGGCACTACGCTATGCAACGTTGCCAAACCCTGTATACTAACTTCCATAAAAAGGGCAATGTTGTCTGTTTGTCGCCTTTATTTTGACGACTCACGTAAGTCGAGGTAGGAGTTGTATTGGTGATTTTTATGTCTATACTTAGACTCCAAATTCTTTGCAGTTTTTATTCCTTCCCCTTAATCGGGACCGAATAAAAATTCGGAGGGGGGTAACTTATCAAACTGATCACATATTTTTTTTTTATTAGAGGAGTGATCAACTTTTGGCGTATTACAGGCACCCAGTGGAAAACATTGGCTAAAATACACCCTGAATCTGACAAACAGGGTAACAGCTCTTGCTGTACATCTTAATTAAGATTAGACATTAAATTAATTTATTAATGTGTTAATTTGTCCCTTGAATCCACATACGTATGAGCTTCTACTTCATTTTACAGAAACTTGTCCACTAAAAAAAATCAGAATTATAAAAATAATGCACATTTACCTGGATCGAACGATATAAATCAAAAATTGTGGAGGTTATTAAAGTCTTTTTGAAATGCATGTACAAAACAGTTCTGTGCTATTCCAGGAGTATGTAGTATGAAAAACCAATTTTTAAATCAAAAACTGACAAGGTAAAATTAACCCCAATCCACGAACTTTGCTCGGTAACAAGATACTAGAAAACTTGTGACACAAAATTTTCACCAAAAATTATTTCTATATCTTTCAGCGTTCAAATGTCCATCAATTTTCTAGCAGACTTTTGGATTTTGAACGCCTATCCATGTTCATACATCTTGTTCGCCACGCAAGGTGTATTTTTCTTCAAATCGTGAATTTCTAGGTCTATAAACACGTATGCTTCCATTGTTACACGATTTGAAAGTCTTCACTTCCGAAAATATAACATGGTTTCAGAAATTGTTATCACGATTCAAGAATTCACGTGCAAACATCATTCTTTTTTCTTTGTGTTCTTCACTGAAGAACACCTTGTGGGCAGCAGCACAATTCTTCAGTTCGCTTTGTTTAATCCGTCTCTGCGCGGTTCTAACGCATCCTGGAAACTGCGTTACTTCGCGAGCTGCGATAGCCGTATCAAAAGGATGTTGGCGAAGATGTTCTAATAAAGCATTGTCCTGATTTTCATCAGAGACGTTCCCGATCCGTCTTCTAGCTGGCCTTTTAAGTCTGTTCTTCTTGCCAGACCTTCTTTACATAACCTACACAACTTTTGCTAACATTTAAATCAGCAGCCACTGCACCTAAAGACCAGTTTTCCTCTAGTTTTCCTATAGCTCTTGCTCTTTCTGCTTCACTTAAGTGTCTTGGCGTTTTTTAATCAACTATTGATATTGACTGTCATAATTGACAATTAGTAGTACGCTTATGATTTAAAGCAAAAATCACGCTAGACAATTTTGCCGTACACATTTCGGTGTCGCCGATAGTACCAAGTAATTTTTGTCTAAACGCTTTCATTTTCACTTACACATTATTATTTCCTTACAGTCAAAATCTGACCAATCCATCAACATTCATTAAACTCTCATTCAAACTTCTCAGAAACATTCATAATTTCACTAACCGAATCATCATCACAATAAGAAAAATCTGAATCTGAATCTGATTCGGCTAATGAAATTATGATTGGAGGAATATCCTCAAAACTAGTAAACTCACCCATGCATTTCACCCAGACATTTGTAATTAAATCTTCACAATGTGTGGCGTTATTAATTAAAGCCACGATGAGAGATGAATAAAATTAACATATGTTTGTTAAAGAACTGTATTTACAACTATGTACATTTAAGAAGTCAAAACATTATGCCATGAGATGTGTGGTCGACTGATTAGTTGTGTGGTCGACTGATTAGTTGTGTGGTCGACTGATTAGTTGTGTGGTTTATAGTAAACCCAGTTGACATACACCTAGTAAATTTTATGGCCACATTATGAGAGGACCGGGCAGTACTAATCCTTGCGGTTGGGGACCATAAAAATAGGCGCACGCCTATTCAACCATCGGTCTTCCCTCTACCTAGAAATTTGTCGGCTGCAGTTTACAACACCCAGTTTTATTTCTACTAAATGGTTTGACTTAAGCCATAAAATATTTACTAGGTATATGTCAACTGGGTTTACAGCGGTGGTTCAAGGGTGTCGAACCGCCCATGTCGTAAATCCTGGGCGAACTCAGGGCGAACATAAAGGAGGAGGGGAAATAAGTTCGAACATAATGCCTCACACAATTGTGCCACATTTTGACAGAGCCTCTTTTCATAACACTCCGTTTTTCGTCACGACTTTTTCCCGGAAGTGTTTATTGTAACTCTTACACCACCCCCTGCCATTTCAATTGGATTACGAGTATATTGACAATAGTATGGAGGTAGTCTAAGAGTTTTTTGGTGAACTCATCATTGAAGGACACACTATTCTCTGTCAACCACTACTGTATTACAAGCTTGATGGATCCTAACATGGGTGGCTTATCCATTATTGCTGAGTGATACGAGGCATTGTCCATTACGACCACTTTCCCGTCAAGCCGTCTCACTGCTGGCAATAACTGATCTTTCACCCATCGTTTAAAGACATGCTGATTCATGGTCTTATGGTAATTTCGATGCTGAGTTTTGCTATCTAGGAAAAACTCACAGCCATCAAGAAAATCTTTAGACGCGCAGCCTGCATGCACACGGTAAACCGAACACCTTCTTGTTTGACACGAGATGGGTTCGCTCTTACATCACATCACATTCGTGCTGGACTATCATTTTGATAAATCCAACTTTCTTCCAAATAGACGAAACTTACTTTTTCGCTCGACATTTGATACTGTTGGTATTTGCGAAAAAACGTTATCTTTTTGCAATAACATATGGCCCTTGAGTTAAAATTTTCCTCCTTTGCATTTTCTGTATTTATATTCCATTTTCCTAAAAATTCTCCACATTGTCATTTTTGAATACCTAAAATCAAGTTCTTTCCTTGCATGATCAAACAAATCATCAAAGGTAAAATGTGCATTATTTTTATGAAATTCAAAAATTTTTAGAGGAAGTTCTCTGAAGTAGAGGTCATCATAAAGTTCGGCTCTTTTTCTTCGCCCAGTTTTTGAATCTGCAATGGGCTCATTCCTCTGGGCTATTTGCCACTATTTGCCGAGCTTGGCTAACACTAATCTACAAAGCAAGTGTTAGCGCTTATGGTGGCTAACGTTTGTATATGAAGGTGCGGATCTTGGGGTGCAAATTAAAGCTTTGAGATTTGCTAAGAGACTATATTTACAAAATCTATTTACAAGTAAAGTAACCTACGGGTACTGGGGTAGTTTTCTCCACTCTGCGCCGACTACAATTTAGTCGTTGGTGCGCTGGGACGCAACATAAGCCGCCGCCCTTGACACGATGTAGGTGTCAACAAGATGCAATAATTAAACTGAATGACACAAATACATAAGATACATAATTCATTATAAGTAGTATGCACTATACTAAGCACAAGGTGTTTATAAATGTTTCTAACATCAAGCGTGGCTTTGGAATTCCTGCCGTACACTATTTTGCCGCTTTGTTTTCATAGTGAATATTACTATCATGAAAATTATTTATAATGTTACTTACTTCAATGACGTTTTAGTTACGGTTTTGTGCCCAAGTTTTCGATTTTTAGGTTTTCAGCCACAACTGAAACAGTTTATTTCTCAAAACTTACTTTGCTTCATGTTTGAGGTTAGCTGCAAATGTCAGTTGACAAATCGAAACCCACATTTGTAATGAGCGGCAAATTTCTTTGACATTTCATAGCCACCCTTGATGCTAGAAACATTTATAAACACCTTGAATAACAGTACACAAGAAGATTGTAATAAAAATAATTAAATCTAATTAATTAAACGTTAAGTTTGTGACACAAAGCATGTGTTGACACACATATAAAATCAAAACACAACTTAAAATTAAATTCAAGAACACTAGCACTGTTTAAAGACAGTCCCTTTAAATCACTCAGACACTGGAAGCGCGCACACCTTGGATATTCCTCTTTTATAAAGACCACCTGGGGTCTTCACAGTGACCACTCGAACTAGGCCGTCCGCTCCGGGATGTACTTGGTGAATTCTGCTGAGAGGCCAGCTGAGCGGCGGGATATTATCTTCCACTAACAAAACCATGGTGCCTTCCTTCAATGATTCCTTGTTTTTCTCCCATTTTCCGCGGGTCTGCAATTGACATAGGAACTCCTTTTTCCATCGAACCCAGAAATGCTGTCGCATTCGCTCAATCAGTTGCCTGTTTATTTGGATGGCGCTCAGGTCGTGTTCAGGTGGTGCCGTCAACGGCTCCCCGATGAGAAGGTGTGCGGGAGTTAGGGCAGATAAGTCGTTGTGATCGTTGGATAACGGGATAAGGTGTCGAGAGTTGAGACAGGCTTCTATACGAGTTAATAAGGTATACATTTCTTCATAAGTTAATCGGGTCTCCCCAATGACCCTCTTTAAATGCGTCTTTACTGACTTAACGCCTGCTTCCATTAACCCTGCAAAATTTGGGCTTCGTGGTGGCGAAAATATCCAACTGATACCATCGTTGGCCAATGGGGCAACTACTTTGTCCGTAAACTCTTTGCCTTTAAAAAATTGACTTAACTCTTTCAACTCCTTATTGGCACCAATGAAATTTTTTGCATTGTCTGATCTAAGCAATTTTACGTAACCGCGCCGCGATATCATCCGTTTTATTGCATTGAGGAATGATTCGGTCGTCAAGTTATTTACAAGTTCTATGTGTAATGCCTTTGAACTTAAGCATACAAATACGCAAATATAAGCCTTGGTAAATCTTTTTGATCGTTTATTTCCTTCCTTTATATAAACCGGACCCGCGTAATCAACTCCCGTCTTTAGAAAAGGTCGAGCAGGTTCTAATCTATCTGTTGGTAAATCGCCCATTTTTTGCTGACAAATAATTGGCCTTGTTTTAAAACATGGAACACATTTATACAAAACTTGCCGGACTTTACTCCGACCTGCTAATGGCCAATAAAATTGACGAATTGCCGCTAAGGTACCTTGCGTACCTGCATGTAAGTGCTTGATATGAAAGTATTTTATAATCAATTCGGTCACGTGGTGATTTTTGGGAATCACGATCGGGTGTTTTTGATCACGGGGGCAGTTGGCGTGTCGCAATCTGCCTCCAACTCGTATCACGTCATGTTCGTCGAGAAAAGGACTAAGGTTTGATTTTGGAACCGATTGCCCGGATTTTAAATTCTGAATATCCTGCGCATAACTTTCTTGTTGAGTTAAACTTATTATAGTAATTCTGACACAATTTAATTCGTCACAAGTTAAAGTACCACTCTCTCTTTGGTTTGAGTTTTTGCAGTTGTGAATAAATTTTCGAATGTACGCGGTGACTCTAATTAATTTGGAAAAACTGCTGTATTTTGTTAACAGCTCCCTCTTTGGAATGGTTGTAACCAGTGAAATAACCTTTGATTTTATTATTTCGGGTAAATTCTGCATATTAATATCAAGATCAAGAATCAACATTGGTGAATTTGAAGTCTTTATGCATTTTAGCCACTCTGGCCCATGCCACCATAATGCGTTGTTAAGTGGAATAGCTTTGTGGAAGCCCTATCCTCCAATTTGGAGTGAACAGGAAATCAGGGAATCGAGTTGAAAATGTTATGTTATCTCTTTGGAAGTTGATGCTGTGCTTGTTCTTGCAGCGTCTTTCGTTGGTGAAACCTGCATGTGAAAACAAAGAGATTTTGCTGTGAGTAAATTAATACTGACATTTCCGGTATCATCGATGCTTTTTAGAAAGACTGCACAACCGTACGCGGATTCGGATGCGTTTGAAAAAGCAATTAATTCCGTGGTGATAGCGTTTTTGATGATAACAAGTCGTGGTATTTTATACTTGTTAAGTGTGTTTATTTCTTGAATCAATGCCTGCCAGGTTGATGCAATGTTAGCTGGTACTTCGTCGTCCCAATCTAACTTATGTAACCACAAATTTTGAATAATAGTTTTTGCTTTAATTATTATTGGGCTTATCAATCCTAGTGGATCGAATGTGGTACAGATTGTTGACAAAATGTTTCTCTTCGTTAATTTGTTGGGTACCACAACAGAATTTCCTTTAAATTTTAAGCTGTCGTCCGGACAGTTCCAGTACAAACTCAATGTTTTTGTTTCACCTTGTTTATCTAAATTGATAATCGCGTTGTCGTTCGAAAATTCTGATGGTATTATGCTTATGTGATTCATTCTCTTGTGCTTTCGTAAATGTAGTGGAAAATCTTTTCATGCTCGTCGCAGTCTTCCCAACTTTCAAACGTTTCCTTAGAGTGCTTTCCTTCAGTCCAACTTGTGTTGCTGCTTTTCTTTTGCTGGTACCCTTCGAAATTAATAGTCTCGCAGCTTCAAGCTGCTCATTTGTAACGACAGTTCTGTCTGGAGCTTTTCTCTGGTAGAATCGAGGCATTTTTAATATCTAGGTAAACCCTGAAACAAAATTTTGCTTCATCAACACAAAGTCATGGTAAAGCAAAGTGATTAGGCATGCGCACACTTACACGACAAGCGTCTGCGTACACTTAACCTAAATGCTTGGCAAGAGATGTAAACCCAAATTTACTTAACAACTGGTTATGGTCACATCCCCGAACTGGGTAAGTCCCCTCAAATTTATAACTAAACTTAAGAAAACTTCTTTGCACAGATTCTATCCTGGCACGGTGAATTTCATAAATTGGATTCTATATAATTGCTCCGTACTCCAATTTGGACCGCACAAGTGAATAAAATAACACCTTGAACGTACTCAAATTTGAGAAGTCTTTACTGTTCCTATAAATAAACCCATATATTCTGCAATCACACCAGATATGTGACTCATAAATGAGAGTTCTCGATCGAAAGTGATACCTAGGTCCTTAATTGATTCTAGTCTTTCCAATGTATATCCATTTAAAGTGTAAGCATAATTAATAGTACGAGAGCTAGCAACGTGAAAAAAACAAGAATTTCAGGTAGGCCAGTTTTTAGATATGCTTTCTCTCTCACTCTCCCGGACATGATCCGGGCTACCTGGCTGGCGGTAGTGGTTGCGCTCATCAGTGCGCATCGTACCTGTACAGGTAAAATATCAATTTTTCAAATAATTTCAAGAAGTTTTCTTTTTTTTTTATTATTTTTATTGAACTGTCAGCAACATAAATCTATTATTGCCAGGCACTTTTATTGTTGTTTAAGCTATACCAGACGCCAATTTTGAATTAAAAAAAAAATTTTTTTCAAAATATTTTAGTATGGCTGAAATTTTAATATGATCTTATTTAAGCCACTAAAAACCCAAAATTAATTTGCCAAGCAATAATTCGATTGTAAACCTACGGCCAGATCGACCTAAACGTGATAAGTGAGGTGGTGTTATTTTGCATGGTCTATAAATAGTTGTCAAATAAATTACAGTGAAAAGATTGAAAACTATTGAATTAATGTGTGGATTAATACGGTATCAAAGTAATAATTTATTGTTGTACAAAATGAGTATGAAAAGAAAGCAAAAATTTTATGGTTACATGAAAATTAAGGCTTGATTTTTTAATCAATAATTGTATCACAAAAAACGGAGGCATCTTCATAATCATCATCATCATCTTCATCACTGCTGTTATTTTCATTGTCATCATCATCTTTTGAATTGTTATCGTCTTGTAATACATTATTATCTGTAATAGAATGAAAAATTTTATAATTTTTCGGCAAAGAAATTTATAAATATTTTATTTTTAATTTTTACCTTTAATAATAATGTCAGCAACTAATGATGGTAATTGCTCCCCAACAAACCAGGCAAAATCGTATTTGCCGTCATTTATGGTCCAGCCGGAAGCTTGAGGTGATAGAGATGTTGGATGTTTCAAGTATGCATTTCTCCAAAACTTTGTTACATAACGAACTCGCAGAAAATGCTGATATAATTCAGCTTTACATGGTGGTAGGCTTGATGGGTCAAAATTACGAAATTTTTTTTCGAAATTATCGTCTGATTTTTTGGCGCGGTAAGTGTTTGTAAACAATTGAAACCGAGTTTCATTGACGTTCCAAGAATCACGAGCTCCGTAAATATGACAAATTAACTTTTCCAAGATCTTCAATGTCTCTTCCAACAATTCTTCATCATCTGTTATAATATTTTGACAGGCCGTCTGATACTGTTCTGATTGTTCTAAGAGTTTAAAAGGTCGCAGTTTACCTTTCCGGAAAAAAGCCGGTGTGTAGTCGCATCCAGTGAGGGCATGAAAGCACGGTAGAGCTTTCGATACAGAATTCCCCAAAATTTCGTATATTCGATTGACGCTTATAAATCGTTCGTGATTCCCGACACCCAAATTTATCCAGAGTTTTAGTGATGCATTCAAATGTTCCATGTTACCAAGAAGTATTATTAAAATATCTGTGTCTGAGCAACGTATCATGACTTCGGCATCAACATTTATTTGGCAAATGTGATATATTATTCTGGAATCCGCCTCTTCATGTTCTTCGCAAGACAATGAATCTTCCACAGTCTTAATTACTTTATTATTTTGAACCCGGTAGGAATAGCACTTGTTGAAATTCAAATAAATTATTTTATTTCCAATTATCGGAGCCATTTCATCACCAGCCCAATGGTCAATAAAAAAATTAACAAGGGCTTCTTTAAAATTTATATTTTTCAGTTCGGCCACAAAATTATGCGGACGAATTTGATGGGGTCCGATTGTAACTTGGCTCATTAATTCATCCCGACGTGTGCGTTCAAAATCTTTGATTGATGGTGTAAAATATTGATCGAAGACAATATCGACACGATTAGATTTAAATCGTAGTATCATACTCAAAAATTTTTTTGATAAACCGTCGAAGGTTACAGGTACTTCTTTCATTAGGTGTAGCATGAAGAAACCATCCAAAATAGCTATATTAAAACACGAAGGTGGCTTATCGACATTATTACCGATTTTCTTCTCAATTAATTTAACTAATTGAGATTTGTCAGTTTTACAAATACTGCCATCTGCGTGGCACATTGATGTTGGCACTGGTGTCAGTGGAAATGTTAAAACTTTCTCAATATCCACTTTATGAGTTAAGGATATCCCCAACATTCTTCCAAATAAATCCCTTTGCATTCTCAGCTCCACAACTTTATTTCCGAGTGTTAATTTTTTTTTCTTTGGAGCCTCAGCGAAGTTGAGTACTTGATTTTTTTTTATTGGTTTGTCAAATCTAGATCCATCGACAGCACATTCATTAATGAACTGCTTTCTTAACTCATCACCACTTTCTTCGATGTTCAGGAGAAACTCAGCTATATGTTCAGAGACTGGCTTTCCACTAGCTATATTGTAAAGATTATCTTTGTTCAAATCTGAATCGAACGGATTACAGTTTTTTTCCAAAATATCAATAAAATGAACAAGTTGTTTTTCAAAAATTTTAATCCGATTAGGTTGTAAGTCTGCGGTAATGTCTTGCAAATATCTTAATCCACAAACATCGAGAACATGTGAGATCAAAGCAGCCTTAATACTATGACTTTTTGCCCAGCGTTGACGTGCAGCTATTGAATTTGTAAAATGTGCAATACCGCTGAGACGTTTAGCTGCATCGGCGTTGATTGTCTGCTCCAGCGTAAGATCTATCGGTATTCTTGAAAAAGATTTATCTGTTCTTTTAATACCAAAACATCCAGATTTGAAGTCCTCTTCTAGTCCTGGGTGTGTGTCGTCAACATTCTGCAAATTGTCATAATATTTGACACACCATCTAGCGTAGTTTGGCTGATTAACTATAAAAAATAAATTAGTGATTTTTGGAATTATATGCTTGAACATTTCAAAATCACCCATGCGAATGCTCCTTGATAAAGTGATGTAATAATTAACTAGTTGGATGTAGGTCATGTAGAACTGAGCAGTTTTTCCATGATCACCTTGTCTAGTTTTGTCTACGAATTTTTGATACGAAGAGAGCAGTCTGGATAACACCTGATTAGGTAATAGTTCAGCAGTCGTAGTTGAATCGGAAATGGAAATTTCATTATCTTGATATTGTAAAAGATCATCAAAGATTTGTTCTTTTAAGAAACTGTGTTCCACTTGTTTGGTTTTTAAGTATTGGTCAAAATGTAAAATTTGCAAACCTACAGCCATCAACGGATGCAGACGTTTACACCGGTTAAAATGTTTTCCTTCAATGATGCCGTTTACCGAGCCTGATGCTATAATCTTACTTTCAACCATCATATGTGATAATCCACACTCATTGATAAATACTCCAATCGCTTTAAAAAATGCCATCATCAGATGAAATGAGCCTAGATGTATGAAGAGATTATCAAATTTAGGACTTTCTGTCGCCTGAATTTTGAGAGCTATTTTAGCAATGGCCAAATCATATGTTACTTGGACGTATTTTTGGTCACATTCCACGTCAACTTTTTGAGCCTGTGTCATTGTCAACTTCACTACTGATGTCTCCGTTGGTGAAAAATTGATCGGAGTGAGGTAGGATACTTTTTGTTTTGGAGTATTATCCTTTATTATTCTAGAATTAAATCCCGTCCACATTGGAGTATTTGGTACATGGAAAAAGAGTGAAACCATATGTAATAAATCTATAGTTTGTACTAATGATAAAGTACTCGGAATATATTGCTGTATGTTTTCAACAGGTGTTAATCGATCTAACATTTCCAAACGGGCAGATATCGGAACAAGTTCAGGAACAATGGCTTCAAAGGTTCGTCTTCTTTTCACTGGTGGTGGTAACATGTCAGACTGGTCACTTCTAGAATCGATATCAATTTCATCAAGAGCATCATTATCAATATTTTGGTAGATTATACCAACGGTATCATGCAAAGTTTCTTTGCCATCGTATCTGTCAAAGTTGTCGAAGTGCATAACGATGATTTCTGAGTAATATCAGGTGGACAAATTTCAGTGCGATGTACAGATGAATAAGTAGCTTCAGTTTCGAGCTCCTCCAGTGTGGTGTAGTTACAGCAATGTCCAAGACGATTAAGAATGTTTATGATTTTTCTACTACTTGTAAGACTTTTAACCGTCATGCCTAGAGTTATATGTTTTGATGGTTTAATAGTACCATTGGTCACACAAAAAATAGTATCAGAGGCGATTGAGTTGGTTAATCGATTACAGTTTATACCATTTCGGCGACGAATATCCTTGCCTCCAATCAATGTTTTAAAAAATCGATCGAGTTTTTCAGGAATAGTACATTCACCATTGATTAAATCAAGTGGCTTGATTTTTGTAGGTAATTCTAATTTATCCATTTGTAAAATTGTGTTCCGTAGCATTAATGCAACTTTACCAATAAGCTCATTTTCCTCGAGTCTCGTCAAATCATTATCTTCTAATAAACTACAATCTTTATGCATGATAACTTTTTTTTTATTTTTTGAAATAATTTTAATTGATTTTTTAAATTGTTTCAATATTTTCTCCTCAAGATAATGATTTGTCATAAAATTTAAATCTGACTGAGACTGAAGCTTTAATTCATGATTGTATGTATCACAAAGAGAAGATAAGAGCAAACAATTTTTCTTGTTGATAACTTCTTCCTCTATTAATGATACAATTTTTTTGAAAATGTTCTGATGGATACTTCGATTGTCATGCCAGGAAGTTTGTGGATTATCAGCAATAACTTTATTATAATCATTTAAATATCCCAATTCACACGAATGATGATAAAAAACAATTTCACTTTTTGCCTGTAAATTTTCTATTTTGTTTAACAACTCTTGATTATTTAATTTTGTCATCCACTCTGCTATTTTTTTATAAATTTTGGCATCATTCGAGGAGTGTAAAGCCTGTTGTTTACCTTTTGCTTGCTTGCGATCTTTTCCACAAAAAAAACAAGCTCGTGTGATATTTGAATTTGTTTCTTTATTTACCACGCTATCAGGCTCAATAACTACATTGGAATTGTCAATTTCTTGGATATTAACTTCTGTTTGTGAATTTGTAGACGTATTATCTGGAAAAGTTTCATTAACATCTACTGCTGTAGTTAATATCGGAGTTGAGCTAGATGGGCTGGGAAGATCTACTACTGTAGTTAATGTCGGAGTTGAACTAGATGAGCTGGGAAGATCTACTGTTGATGAGAAATTAATTTCAGATAAATTTCGATATTTCGCCATGAGAGCTGTAAAACTGTTGTAACAATTTCTATGATATCCATCAGTGTCATTAACTTGCTCTGGTAACTGTACACTATTATATTTCAGTTTAAAATTTACACGTATTTGTAAAACTTCTTTACACTTTTTTAATTTTTCTTCCACAAAACTTATTATTTTTCCATCTCTGTCTTTACAAAAAACACACTTTAATTTTTCATTAACCATTGTAACACAATTTTGTTAAAAACATTAAAAATACCGGCAACGTAAACACCAATGTGACTAAACTGACGCCATCTTGACTACAAACAGCTGCTGTCGTCTATCTCGCTTGCGCAACTAACGCGTGATTGTCTGCACTCTTCCAACATGCCCAATCACTTATCACGTTTAGATCGATCTGGCCGTAGATTAACAATCGAATTATTGCTTGGCAAATTAATTTTGGGTTTTTAGTGACTTAAATAAGATCATATTAAAATTTCAGCCATACTGAAATATTTTGAAAAAAAATTTTTTTTTAATTCAAAATTGGCGTCTGGTATAGCTTAAACAACAATAAAAGTGCCTGGCAATAATAGATTTATGTTGCTGACAGTTCAATAAAAATAATAAAAAAAAAAGAAAACTTCTTGAAATTATTTGAAAAATTGATATTTTACCTGTACAGGTACGATGCGCACTGATGAGCGCAACCACTACCGCCAGCCAGGTAGCCCGGATCATGTCCGGGAGAGTGAGAGAGAAAGCATATCTAAAAACTGGCCTACCTGAAATTCTCTCTCAAAAACGTTGCCAGCTCTTAGACTATAACTAAAGATTTTTTCTTGGAAAATGAAACTACTTTACACTTCGAAATATTAAGCAAAAGATGATTGCGATTACACCAAAAGTTTAGCATTACCAAACAGAATTGTAAATACTTACAATCCTGAACAGATCTGATTTTGGTATATAACTTGAGATCATCGGCAAACATTAGTTTGTTGCAAGGAATAAAATTTGTGATATCATTTATAAACAAACTAAACAATAGGGGACCTAGGTTCGATCCTTGAGGTACGCCAGATAATGGCACATACCGTACAACCATTATTCTGATTATTATGATTTCCCAATCATCACTACTTTCATACGCCTGTACATTCATACATCTCTTCGAGGGGGCGTTTTCCTTTTTTGCATATAAATTACAGGCAGACATCATGTTGACATAATCCTTATCAATCAACATGTCTAGCGCCTTCAAGTTCGAAGATTTATGTAAAATACTCGTAATTGTATGTTGACGAGAAAGCCACCTTGTTCCAGCAAACCGTACGACGTTGAAAGGGTTATCTATCCAAAATTCCTGGAACTCTTTAAAAGTACCGAGCCGTTTAGAGCTGTTATTGATGAAAGAAGAGATATTGGCGATGAAATTTTGAATATCGGCCGGTATTGCAGAGCATATGCATCTTTTGCGATTAACGCCAGAGAGTGACAAATGCATGGAATTGTAAACAGCTGAGGAATTGCTTTTTCCATGAAAACTTTAAAAGAATTCTTACAACCAACCATAGCAGATGCATTATCAGTCGCAAGACCGATTATTTGCTGAAGAGGAATCTGTTTGTTTGCCAACGCATCGCTGAATTGGTTAAAAAGATGTTTTGCAGTACCGTTAATTGAATCTAAATGAATTATTTGAAGTAATTCAGTTCTTATTTCTAAAGTTTTAGGTTCGACATAGCGAACCACCAACGACATCCATTTGTGATGAACAGAAAACATCGTTTTTTTAACTGTTTCAGTGATGCGCCTCGATTCACCAACACTAACGCCGTTTGTAATTATTTCAGTCGCTTTGGTCTTCCCCACAGCCATCTTTTGAAGAACGGCTGGTTCCTTACCAATCGACTGAAATAATTGCAAAAGTTGTGGTGCACTCGTCAACGGAATGTTGTTTTGAGCAAGGAAAGTTACAAATCGAATTTTTAACTGTAAATTATCGAGATGTTTTTTGGTTTTGGAATGTCTGTCAATTTCAGAAACACCACAAGCTAAGACATCATTGCAAATATTACAATAAAATTTACTTGAATTTGACGGGCATTCCATCACCCACGACCTCCACTCTGGGTAGTCATCGTACCATTGATGTTGAAAGGATTTGGATTTTTTGGATCTTTTAGAGGGATGCTCTGAAGAATCCATTATTTTAAGATGTTAAAAAAACAACAATAATACGATGCCTCACAAGAATCAAAAGGGAAATTGAGAACTGTCGCGAGAAAGAACGAGTAAACATTCACAATTTAACACTTTCGCGGACAGAAAAGTAAATTAAATCAATAAAATATTAAAATAAAATAATAGTAATAAAAACAATTAAATAATGATTTAATTATTAATAGTATATTATTCAATGAGCGTGTAATGATGGCTATTACCCATGAAGATCTGAGGATCTGAGTGGGTAATAGCCATTACACGCGAGTCGAATATTCTACTTTATCTACAACTTTTAGGAAAATAATATGAATTTATTACTGTTTTATTAATTTTTATGACCATGGTAATTATAATTAATAGTTATATTAGTGCAGTTATTAAAAGTAATAGGCGGATTTTGTTTATCCGTCAAATTATAGATAGCACTTTCTGTGGCAGTTGTAGTAGTAATGTTATTAGCACTTTGTATGGTGCAATTATTCTTGTTAATTACTTCCACAATTTTTCTTCCTCGTTCTAACTTGTTATTTATGTTGTCGTCAATGTAACCTTCGGCAACTGCGGTTGATTTTTATCCCCCTAGTTTTTTCACGGCTGTGATGGTCACCACCTCCGCTCACACAAATTGTTGCCGAAGATCGACGAAATGAATGACCCGTATAAAATTCAGGATTTTCAAGTTTCAAATACATAGCTATTTGTTTGCCCATAGCAGCTAACTTATTAATGCCAACTTTTTGAATAGTGCATTTACCATTCTGGTATTTTAAAAATAAACAGCCTGATGTGGCATGTGGTGGTCGCAGTGCAAGATATTTTCTACAAATTTCGTAAAATTCACCAGAAATGGTAAACGGTCTAGACGTCTTTGTTTTAGTGATAGGTATACTGACGATAAGATAATCTTTTACGAGGACGGGATGAGAATTGGTTAGCCTAGTGATGAATGATTATTAATATTATCTTTTCAAAAACGGTTTATTTTTCAACATAATCTTCTAATTTAATACATTTAGTCCAACGATGTTCCTAAGCCTTAACGCCGTCGCGAAAATGATTTTTTTCAAGATCTGCAAAATAAGTGTCTACAGCATCTTTGACCTCCTCATTTGTTGAAAATCTTTGTCCACTTAAAAAGATTTTGAGTCGAGGGAACAAGTGAAAGTCTGAGGGGGCCAGGTCAGGTGAATAAGGGGGATGCGGAATTTTAATTCTTGCATTTTTGCCATTGCTGTAAGGCTAGTGTGTGGTCTTGCATTATCCTGATGCAATATGATTTTCTTCCGCGCTAAACCAGGTCTTTTCGTTTGGATATTTTCATAAAGTTTGTCCAGAAGGTTAGCGTAGTATTCTCCTGTTATTGTTGTCCCTTTAGGAAGATAGTCTATCATCAAAATTCCTTTGGCGTCCCAGAAAATGGATGCCATGACCTTACCAGCAGATTGAGCCTTTTTTACTTGATAGTAGGACGGATAACAATTAAATTGATGTCTCCCTTAAAATTTTGTATTGCGATTTTGAAAGGTTTTGAGCTGTCGTAGGAGAAAGGGGCTTTTCTTTACTGTACATGTTTGGCTTTTCTTGTCCATTTAAACAAAAATTCGGGATTATCTAACAGATAGTCAACAATTTTGGCCTCATCAGGTTTTCCCTCCTGTCTTAATTTTAGTTTGGCAGCAAACAGAAGCTCTTCCTCAGAATAATTTTCTTTAATTTCAGCCACCCTACGTACTTTATGTCTTTCAGAACATTCACCAAATGGTTTAGGTTTCAGTGACTTTTCATGAGAAAGAAGTTCTTCAGGGTACTTAAAATTTTGTTCCGCCCAGCTTTTATTTTGAACACAAAATCTTACCTTATTATGCGATTCATTCACCCATCTTTCTTTTAAATTGCTACAATACAACCTTAGTTTCCCTTTTAACGCGTTTACGCATTGTTCTGAAAGTTTAATTGAAGCACTTTTAAGTATTTCACCAAGAATATGTTTAGTGTTGGTAGCAGATGAAAGACTATGGAGAATATTAAAAATATCTCTATTTGTCTTTAAAGAATTCATTTCGAACAGAAATCTTAAAACTCAATAAATAAACTAAAATGAATTTTTAAAACGTAAAAAATTAAATTAAAATGAACTTATACACGTTGTCTGGTAAGTAAAGCACCAAACTGTAACAGCAAAGTTAGTAATGGTGGTAGTAATTGAAATCTCGAAGAATTTTTTTCTGTAACAATTCTTGTAAGCAGGAGAAGGACGTAAAAGTTACTAATCACGTCACAGTTTGGACATTTGGAAAATTTCAGAAATCAAGGCATTTCGTGGAACAAAATGACACCCATGTCACACCCGCATTTTGTGGCATAGGCGTACGTTGTCAGGTATCTGTCAACGTGTGCTGAACAACTTCGCAATTGTCCTGAGATTAGAATAAATCATTCCTTGTTGCGGCATTTATAGGTATATCTTGGTTTAGATCGGAACAAAGGACAATTTGATGGGTTTTATAATTTCGTATACGATTAATTTTTCGACTTAAATATTCAGTTTGAAGTACATTTGTGCCGCCACTGACTAATCATGTCAAATGTGACAGTTGTTTGGCACTCTCGTTTTTGTCAAAACCAAACTACTATGTTTTCAGTCAGATCTTTAATTATTTTTCGAGTCCTGATTGGTCAACTTTACAACTTTATAACCTTTACAAGAAAAGGAAAACTTTCACGCAGACCTCTTTCTGTAAGCTGTCTGATTCGTAAGAGTTGGTGCTTTACTTACCAAACACCTTGTATAATATTATTAATGAACTTAAAAAATCAATTAAAACTTAAACATAATTTTAGGAAATAAATTAAACGAAGCCAAAATGAAGTAAAATAGATAATAAGAACGCTTGAAAATAACACCATGAAACGATCGATATTAATAATTGTGACTGTGTGCAAACGAAACCGACAAGTTATGCAGAAATAGCGCCTACTTGTTACTTTTCTTGGAAACCAGAATGGGTGGTAGATTGGTGCGAGTACTTGCTTTCACCGAATTTTCATAATTAACCCACATGCATGGATGTTATGATTGACTTGTTTATACAACTGCTTCATTACTAGATTTATTTTGTCACGAACCTTTACCATTCTTTATTTTAAACAATTTTCTATATATCTTCGAAATTATAGCTAAAAAAGTTTATCGTGTAACGGATTTTCTTGTGTAGGGCTCAAAGAACGGCACCAAAAATTAGAATAATGGATTTATTTATTAACGAATTTGCCAATCAATGATGTACACTCTTCCGTTACTCGGGTGGTACTGCCCTTTTTCCGCGTCCCGTCAGCAGTACCCCTTCCATTTCGGGCGCTCGTATGTTAGGGGCTCCGTTTGGGTTTGTAAAGCTATGGTTTCCTAAGAAAGCGGTGGCGTAATGTAGCGGCCGTAAGATAGCGGCAATGACGTCATAATAGCGGCAAGAAAAAGCGTCCGATCGTAGCGGTGGGTTTGAGTGTAAAGTTAGAAAACGTACAAGATAAAGTCAGTGTGTTGAACGACCATGGACGAACTTGACGTTGCTTCACTGGGGTGTTTAGAAAATGAGTTATCTTTAGATTAAGAACCCGAAGGTCAAGTGAGGCCGACCTATTCAAAATGCGCCCAAAAAAAGGTGCTTATAAAATTTGAATTCGTCGTCACCTGCAGTGCAGCAAAATTAAATTTAGAGAATATTTTCGGGTCACCTTAGTGTTGTTTAATTACATTTTAAATTATATAAAAAAAAAGACATTGTGGCAAAACCCTATAGTTTTATAGCACCCTTATTTGACACTCGAATATACTTGATGCAATAAAGTAGTAAAAGTAAAAGTGCTTGTTATTATGATTTCAACTTATTTCTTTAATAGTAATAAGATTATTTTGTTAATTAAATAAATATTTGTTTCTCCAAAAGAATCTTTATGGAAAAAAATATAATTTATAATTGGGGAGTTTTGCACTTATTTAATTATTCAGGCTTCATTTCTAAGATACTACAGTTTGTACATCAAGTTGATACTTTTGTTTTAAGGATTGGTTTTATTAATTTTAGGTAAATTTATGTACTTTTTAAATTGTTAAATGAATTTAATTAATTACTAAAGACGTCAAACTGATGAGAATATACGCATAGCATCTTAAATGCGGCAGAGATTCCACCACCGTAACGTCAAAAAACGTTGCAAGAACAGTTGCCACCGTACAGGCCACCGCTACAAATATTGTACGGCCGCTATTTTACGTGACGGTGGTTGCTACCGTCTTCGAGGAAACCACGCCAATGCGTTTATACAGAATGAATTTTTGGCCGTCATATTACGGCCGCTACATTACGGCACCGTTCTCTTAGGAAACCATAGCTTTACAGTCGGCCACGCTACTTCAATCTGCGCCCCTGCAGATTAAGGCTACCTAGAGACAAACCATAATTAGAAATAAATCCAATTTTAAATTGCCCCATAACCCAACGTTCAACAACAATTAGTAAATCAGCAAATAATAGGGTCCATTCTCGGCTGGGTGACCTAAAAGAGAAAAAAAACCCAACAACAAGACAACCCAGACAAAAGGCTTTGACTTCTTAGTCAAGCCTGTAACACAGCACATCAACCCTTGTTAGTAAATACTCCCTTTGTGAGTGTGTGATTCGTTTCACACCTCACATGTGGTCCTCTCAACAGTATTCGTCTACTGTGAGCTTTCATCACATGATTCTGATTTCGTGTCAGAGTCATTGCTTATTGTGAATCGTTTCATTCGATCCACTGCACATATCCCTTTGTAGAACTTTTGGGATCTGTCTGCTCCAGGCAGGTCTTCTATGTAATACCTTTCGTGAGGTAATACTTTCACCACTATAAATGGTCCGTGGTATTTTGACAGGGTCTTCTTAGTTTTCCCGTCGTTGGTAAGAACTGGTTTCCTGATCAGGACCTGATCGCCTTCCTTGTACTCGATCGGCCTGGTCCTTTTCTGGTCAAAGATTCGTTTCTGTTTTGCCTGTTCACTGCTGATTCTTTCTGCAGCCTGTCGTCTCATTTCAGCCAAAGGTTCGTTCCCTTGACCGCTCTGCACGGTATGTTGCATAAATGCATCACTTGCTGCCCTAGGTTTGTAACCCAGAAACAACTGGTATGGACTTTTACCGGTCGCAGTATTAATGCTGTTGTTCAATGCAAATTGAACTTCAGTGACTGTCTGGTCCCAATGTTCCTCGTCTTTCATGGACGTCATTATGGCTCTGATGATTGTTTGATTGTACCGTTCCACCTGGCCATTTGCCCTGGGAGTAGCCGTCGCTGTGTATATCGTCTTAATTCCACACTCTTGGCTATAACTTGTAAACCGTTTACTTGTGAAAGCGGAACCTCTGTCGCAAACAATCCTTCGTGGGACGCCAAACACTTCAAATATTTCCTTCAGGAATACGATAACTGGCCCAAGTTTTGTACTTTGCACAGGCTTCATGAAGACAAACTTAGTAAAGCCATCGACAGCAACCACTAAGTAGCTGTTCTTCTTCTTGGTTCGTACGAAAGGCCCAAGATGATCAATGTGTATTGTGTCCATGGGTTCGGGAATCTTTTCTATTAAATTCAGAAATCCTGGCTTCATCCCGGTCTTCCCCTTTTTATACTGACATTGCAGGCAACTGGCTACATATTTCTTTGTGCAGCGCCTCATGCCTGGGAACCAGTAGGTGTCTTTGATTGTGTCTAGAGTTTTCTCTGTTCCAAAATGTCCTTTGTCATAATGGTTGAATTTTAGAATCTGGTTGCGAACATGTCTGGGGACCAACCATTTGGGACCCAAGAGTGTTTTCTTATACACCTTGTTGTCATTTAACTGGAACTCCGAGTGAATGTTTGCTTCTTCTTTATCCACCGGTTTTCTCCTCAATACCTCATTGAGATACTTGCATCTCTCGTCAGTTAACTGTGTAGACAGTATCCAGTCAGAGTCGGAGATATCAATCCCGACGTAAGCAACTTCTACTTGATCATCAAGTGCGTTTCGGCTGAGAGCGTCTACATGACACATTTTAGTCCCTGGTCTGTATTCAACAGAGAAGTCATATTCTTGAATTTCTAACCACCATCTTCCTACTCGTGGTAAGAGGTCTCGTTTGGAAAAAGTCGTTCTGAGAGCATTGCAGTCGGTGACGACTACAAATCTCAATCCCAACAAGTAGACTCGGAATTGTTTCAAGCTGTACACTACCGCTAGTGTTTCAAGTTCATAAGAATGGTATCGTTGTTCTTCTTTCGACGTCTGTCGACTGTAGTATTGAATTGGGTGGAGGTTAACTTTGTCAGGACCTTGCATAAGGATTCCACCTATTCCCCATTTAGAGGCGTCCGTGTGTACTTCAGTTACTGCTGATTTCGGGTTGTACAAAGCTAATATCGGCCGGTCAATTAACCGCTTCTTGAGTTCTTCAAATGCTCTCTCTTGTTCTTCTGCCCACTCAAAAGTTACGTTCTTTCGAGTGAGTTTTGTCAGGGGTCTTGCAATTTGTGCGAAGTTCTTGACATATCTTCTAAAATACCCGGCAAGTCCAATGAATTGCCTTATTTCATGAGCGTTCTTTGGTTTCGGGAACTGTTCAACGGCCTTAATCTTTCTCGTTCCGGGCTTGACTCCATCTTGACTTACTTCGTGTCCCAGATACTCAATTGTTCTTTGGAAGAAGAAGCACTTTGATAACTTGAGTGTCAGACCAAAGTTTCCAAATGCCTTAAGAACATTCTCCAATGCTTCAAGACCGCTGTTAAAATCTTTCGATGGTATCAGCACATCGTCCATGTAGGCCAAAGCTTGGGTGTATCGTAATGGACCTAAGACTTTATTGACGGTCCTCTGGAATACAGCTGGAGCGTTAACTAGGCCAAATGGCATTCTCAGATATTCGTAATGGCCATCGGGTGTAATGAACGCCGTTTTCTTGATGGAATCTGCTGCAATTGGAATCTGATGGTAATCAGATGCTAAGTCCAAACTTGTGAAGTATCGACTTCCAGAAAGACGATCCAGATGTTCGTCCGTCCTTGGCAGTGGAAAACAGTCCTTGATTGTTTTCGCGTTTAAAGCTCGATAGTCAATACATAGCCGTGTTTCTCCGGACTTCTTTTTTACAAGTAGAATTGGACTGGCGTATGGAGTATTGCTATCTCTCACGATTTCGTTGTCCGCAAGTTCTTTAACAATCTCTTGAAGTTTGGTTCTTTCAGAAAATGCCAATTTGTAAGGTCGATATGTCACCGGACGATCGTCATTTAGGTGAATCTCCATCTCTATGTCTTTACATCTTCCTAATTCGTTCAAATTTTGAGCGAAACAGTGTCTGAATTTGTTGAGTAAATTAAGCAAAGCAAGCTTTTCTTCATCACTCAGTTGGCTGTTGACTTGAAGCTTGATGTCTGGTAATTCGAATGGTTTCCGGACATCGGCAGTTAAAACTTGAATTTTGTCAGGTTCGCGTTCCTGGCAACAAATACTTCCTCTGGCAACAACTTGAGAGGAGCGATACTCAACTGGGTTTTCTGACGTGTTAATTATGGACACAACCCCATTTGGTGCAGACACAACACATTGAGTGACAAAATGTTCTCTGTTAGGTAGAGTTCGTACTCGTCCCTCAACAAATACATCACCCTGATGTTCTTCCTTACAGAAAACAGGAACATACCCAACGTACTTTGGTGGGATGATGGTTGTCTCGACTGCGCATAAGGTCACATTAACCTTTGGAGCAAATGCGTTGAAAGCTTGAGTTACATCTTGCGATTCTGGGACGACCCTTATCTCGTCGTTCCTCACAAGCAGCACCCTGTTGTTGGTGTTGATGAAAGGTTGACCAACAAGAATGGGAATGCTTTGAATGTCATCCTCCATGACGTAGACGTCGACATCGTCTTCGACTAGGTCAAGTTTTAGATGAACTTTAGATTTGCCTAGAGCTGAAACTTCGCTGTTTCCGTACCCTTTCACAAGACATGGTACCGGATCAATTTTCAGACTCAGGTCTCGGGCTGTAGTTTCATTTATTAGGACTCCAGTACACCCCGTATCTAGGTACCCCTTGAATGCAATGCCGTTTAAGAAGCACTCGATGTTGTAGCATGGATTGCCCCCAATTGTCTCGACGCTAAGGTTCGTTCCTTTCGTCTTCGTCGCAGGACAATCAGATGTCACATGTCCTAGCAGTCTGCAGTTAGAACATCTCTTCTTAGGTTTTGGACACCGATGAGCCAGGTGACCAACGTCGCCACAATTGAAGCATTTGACAGTTCTGCCTGAGGTTTTGTTGTCTGCTCTGTTCTTATCTCCAGACTTATGGGAGACTGAGACTCTGTCCCTCGAAAACTTCTGTGTGTTACCGAATCGCCTTTGAGTTAGTCTACCTCTCAAATCTGATTTGTAACGATCGGATCTTTCAGTGGATGGGAGAGCTGCAAGGAACTCTGAATACAGTAACTCTGGACTGCTGTAACGTCCCGCTCTGGCGCCTGTTTTTATCATAGTATCATCAATACCGTCAATGACGCCTGATATGGCGTTAACATCAGAAATTTGACATGCCCTAATCAGTCCCATTTTCTCAAAGAAATAGTTTGCCCACGACTCGTCATGCCTTTTAATTCTGTCCATCATAGCTCGAAGCAAATGAGCAAAATCTTTGTGCTCAGGAAAAGTTCTCGCCAGTAAGACTTTCCATTCTTCCCAAGTATGATCGTATGTGGTTAGGTTGTCGTACCAGTTTCATACAACACCTTTCAGACGACTCTGCATGTGTTGTATCATGATGAGTTCAGACCAGTCATTTATTCGCCCAAGCTGTTCAATTTTACATAACCATTTAGTAATGGTCATTGCCTTGATTGCTGGGTCAAACTCAGGAATGGCATCAGAGGTCATTCTATACGAGATTGTCGAAGGGTTACTTGCTCTTGACAATCTGTCGACAACTTCTTCGAGTTCTCTTATTCTTTCGCTATCGCTGCGAAAAGATGTTGGCACCACGACCTTGGATCTCGGGAGATTACTTTCTGTATGCCTTTCTTGTCGAAGTCTCTTGTTTTGGTGCGTTATATGCCCTTCATTACTTGACTCACAATCGGTTGAACTGGATGAGCCATGTGACGCTTTTTGTGCTTGCCCATATTTTCAACTCAATTCTAATTAAGGTTCGTTCCTTAAAATGGTCAATTCTTGAGGTTCGTTCCTCAAAAGGGTCAGTTCTTGAGGTTCATTCCTCAAAAAGGGTCAGTTCTTGAAGTTCGTCCTTCAAGACGGTCGAGGTTCATTCCTCAAAAAAAGGGTCAGATCTTGAAGTTCGTTCTTCAAGACGGTCGAGGTTCATTCCTCAAAAAAAAGTCAGTCCTTGAAGTTCGTTCTTCAGGACGATCGAGGTTCATTCCTCAATAAAGTTAATAAGTCTTGAGGTTCGTTCCTCAAAACAGTCAGTTCTTGAAGTTCGTTCTTCAAGACGATCAAGGTTCATTCCTCGATAAAGTCAAGTCTTGAGGTTCGTTCCTCAAAAGAGTCAGTTCTTGAAGTTCGTTCTTCAAGACGATCAAGGTTCATTCCTCGATAAAGTCAAGTCTTGAGGTTCGTTCCTCAAAACGGTCAATTCTTGAGGTTCGTTCCTCAAGGAAATTTTGAGGTTAGTTCCTCAAAAGGGTCAATTTTTGAGGTTCGTTCCTCAAGGAAATGTTGAGGTTCGTTCCTCAAAATTATGTAGAGTAATAATTAAGCACAATAGCTGAATTTACGTTCTTACGTAATCTGGGCGTTGTCTCAAAAACTTGTGAAAAACTGGCCGAAAAGTGGCGTCAAGGCACGTAGTGAATCCTGCCGCTGCACTGTAACGGATTTTCTTGTGTAGGGCTCAAAGAACGGCACCAAACATTAGAATAATGGATTTATTAACGAATTTGCCAATCAATGATGTACACTCTTCCGTTACTCGGGTGGTACTGCCCTTTTCCCGCGTCCCGTCAGCAGTACCCCTTCCATTTCGGGCGCTCGTATGTTAGGGCATCGCCGACTTCATCTTATACCAAGCCTGTTCAATAGCTTCCGAGATCTGTTCCCGCGAAGTAGGCCATGAGTACGTGAGGCGTGCGTACGCTAGCGCCACTCTCGACAATTTCTTGAAACACAGTTCTGGCATTTTTTGATTTTTAATTATATATTTCTGATTAGTAGCCGTTTCCGCGAAGAGAATGATCTGTTTTCTTTATGGAAGTTCGGAGAAATCGCTTTCCTTGCATTCCAGATGCCGTAATTTTGGATGAATTTATCCGACATACCTAACCTATCATCACTTCAACTTTCAAAGTGACGGAAATGTCACCAAAATGAAAGAATTATCACTAGAATTTGATACGTTTTTTCGTCGTTGGGGTCGCTGGCGTATGTACGGCGATGACCTTGAGGGAACTTTTTGCAAAGGGGAGAAATCAAAATTGAACAGGCTTGGTATAAGATGGAGTCGGCGATGGTTAGGGGCTCCGTTTGGGTTTGTTACAATCGGTGTTACATTTAAACGCGATTCACTGAGAATTTCGAGAAAAAATATTTTTTTGTATTCGCGGTCGGTCTTTACATTTCTTGGATCTTCAGCATGTGTAGAACATAAAAATCAAGTGCGTTTTTTATACATGTTTAAACATTTTTTTTAACTGCCAAAAATAAATAAAACAATGTTCTGTACATTTGGACCACTCTTTATTTTTTAATTGTGGATTTTAATATTGTACTTGAACGGTAATTTCAAAATGTTGATATTGCCAATATTGGGATATTTACTAACACATACTCAACACCACCGCCTGTGCCCGTCTTTCGTCGGTTATCGACTTTGCTCTAGAAATATCGTATTTACTGCACATTTATTACTTTACAGTTTACAAATTTCCTTCTTCCTCATGTTCCCCAAATGGTTATCCCCCACATACAGGGTGTCCGGAAAGTCGCGCACCACCGTGAAACTGTATCATTCATCAGAAATTCACTACAGTTAAAAATTAAGTGGTTGCGTTTGCAAAATTCGCAGCTTGGTTTATGTTTGTTAACAACAGCGAAACTGGACGATTTTTGCCTATTGTCATTTGGCTTGTAATCGGGTTTTTGATATGTAAACTTCTGTGGCGTGTTACTGGACAATTTGGAATGAAATGCTTTATTGATCTCCAATGCCTCTAAAAGATGACATCTCTGAGTGAGATGATCCGTTATTTTTTTGTCTAGTTGGTAAAGTTGTTGTGATTTGTGATACTTCCCATGTTTTGCGGGAAATAAAATCGAGTTTTGTGGTGATTAAATGAATAAGGAACATATCCGAATCCTGAACATTAACACCAAGAGACTTTAACGCTTCTAAATTAATATTTATATTGTCCAACAATTGTCGCAACGATGATGCCGAGTCCTTAACGACTGGTTGGAGGTTGAACAAATTATTAACGTGATGTTGTACTATTAATCTTTTGTTTTGAAAACGATCTTGCAGCAATTGCCAAGCCGCCCCGTAATTGACATCACTAATTGGAAGCGCATTAACCGAGTTTGCGGCATCGCCCCTTAATGCATTTTTTAAGTGGTGAAATTTTTGAATATTGGTGAATTTTGGGTTTTCGTGTACCAAGGTTTGGAACATATTAAAAAATGGAAGCCATTCCGTGTAGTGGCCACAAAAGGGTTTGATGTCAATTGGAGCAAGTTGAACCGCGACGGTTTGTGTTTCGGTACCACTTCTTGGAGTGGAGGTGGACGCTTGATAACGCTCTAATTCTGAGATACGTCTGTCGATTTTTTCGCATAATTCGTAGTATGTGAATTCAAACATGGATCTGATAGTGTCGAATTCTAAAGCGCTTGTGGTTTTATCTGAGCATTCGATCTTTAATTGAATCGAGTCAAATTGATCCTTGACTTTTAACAAATCATTATACCGAATTTTTAACGCGGATGCAGTGGCTTGAGATATGTTTATATTGACCCATGCTTGACAGCGTGCAAGGGTGTTTTTGATGCTGTCGCGTTTGATACGCAATGCGTCTAATATTAAATTTGATTCGAACGGTGTGCCATCTCCATTTCCACCTGTGTCTTCCGTTACCGGAGGATCCTCGTTTGTTTGTGATCTGGTTATGACCATTTTGCGAGGTTTTGAAATGACCCGACGATGTATACAATCTTATTGGTAGTCAAATTAAGACCAAGTCTCAATAACAGATAAAAAAGGAATATGATGGAAATTCGGAACCACTCACCGATTTCTGCTGGACAGGCGTCAAAAGTGGGTGCCTTGTTTGAATTGCAGTTTCTGTTGGACTGCTGACTCTTGCTGCTTTCCTGTAGCCGATGGGAAACTTCCGCTGGGTTCGGAACAGGCGTCAAAAGTGGGCACTTGCACAGTCACTGTTTTGTTATATTGCGAATACATGTATTTGTATTATCCGGCTCGAAGGACCATGTCGAGAATACGAGCTTTTTCGTACAGTTTATGTAATAAAGACTAACTGATTGCTTTTTACAATGTTTATTTGTTCTGAGGCTTGTTCTGACGATACAGTGACCTGTTCGTCAGACTGCTGGTTACAGACTGTCTTAAAGTGTGAGTTAAGGGGGGGGATGGGGCGGCTTGGCGGTGGTTAGTGGAATTCGCATGGTTGCGAATTCCCGAACAGGAACACAGGTGCCGCTAAGACTAAACACATTCACTTTAATGCATTATGGGAGACTCCTCCAGAACCCTCCTCACCACCTCCCGAACCTTCTCCTCCACCGTTCTTCTTTTCTTTCCAGCCTCCTTTTCCACGTCTACCACGTCTGCTATGCCTACCACGTGCACTATGCCCACCACGCCTACCACCATCAGATTCTCCATGATCCTTTACGTTCACTCTCATGGAGTTAAGAAATCCTTTCCTGATTTAAGATACGTCTGGCGGCGGTGATGGAGTGTGTCTCATATCGTCATCGAAGTCTCTAGGATCACTGGATAAATACATTTCAGGTTCGTCCATCCATTTAAAATTATGACAAAAAAATGCCTACACTTCCAAGTGTTCGGCCGATTGACTCTAAACAATTTACAAATTATTACAATTCAAAAACAAAAATGCTTGCAGACCTCACCATTTTGTGGGGATGTCGAAAGTGAACAAAAATATCGATATATCGATGTATCGATATTTATAAAAATATCAATATCGTCCCCGATATCTCAAGAAAAAAATATCGATATATCGATATATCGATCAAATTTTTAAAGAATTTGGCTGTTTAAAAAAAATATTGTATTTGATTCAATCTAGCTTAATAATATTAATAATAATTTTTATACAAAATGCACATTATTTTAATATACGAAAATCTCAATAAAACGATGGTATTTTTATCAGAATTCCTTTTTATTAGGCAAAATACACAAGCATAAAAAACTAACTAGCAATATTCTCTGATATTCATCGTCTTATTTATTATGTATTATATCAGACAAACCAGTATTTATCTGATAGCGACAGCAAATAAACTTTACTCTTCACATGCTCCGCTGTCAGTCGGCTCCTGTTATTAGGAACCGCTAGATTTACTGCAGAAGCCACTCTCTCGAAAGCCCGATTGCGATTTCTCCAACATTAAACGGAGTTTAAACTCCGGTTAGCCTATATCCAACATACGTAAAAAAAATTGAACTGCGTTTAAGCTGCGTCGAAGGAAACGGCCGTAATTCTCCAAAAATATCGTTTTTATATGATTTTCGATATTGGATATTTTGTATCGATATATTGATACATCGGATCAAAATATATCGATGTATCGACTTAAAAATGTCGATACATCGATATATCGATACTTTTTCGACATCCCTACCATTTTGTTTCGCACCTAATACAAACTACGCAGTTAAATGCTGCGCTGTTTACGTTTTCTTAAGCTTGAAAGCGCCCTGTCTTATCGACTCCATTATATGGTAAATTCAAAATATTTAAAAAATTGCAGTTTTTAGGTTGTTCTATCGTGCGTTCAAATAAAAAACGGATCAAAGTCTCCTTTGACATGCTTTTGTCAGTATGTCGTTGATCTAAGCTATTTGAGAATGAAGTAATTAATGTGAAGGAATTGCCTACCTGCAACTGCAACACAGTTACCCTTAGCAGGATAGAGCAACTCTTCATTGCATACAAGAAACATTGGCCCTATTGACAATGTTTTTGAGGTTAGAATTGGTGGCCGACAAGTGGCTAAATCCTTGGCCAGCGACTTCCCTCGCTGCGACTTGTGGTCTTACATCAAAAACAACTTTCTCATAAATTGAAATTTATTGTTAATGCAGGAATTTTAGTTTTCTGTGTTGAAGAGGGTGGAGTAAAGTACATAGACTCAAAAATAGGAATAGCAGAACACCAGAAAGAAAGGTGCGAAGAACTGGAGCTAACAGCGCACCTCAAAATGTTGCCCTTTTGAGGCCTCAATTGGCTACCAGTGACACTATCAAAAAGCTTGTCAAAGAATAGAAGAAGGTCCCCCGTCTCTGAAGCTTTAGGATCGATGTGAAATTGCGAATTTGGCGGAAGTTCTGCACTATGCAACGTCCTTACCTTTATTGCGCTTGCTACTCTTTGGCTAAAAACCTGTGTGCAGTATCTAACACTCATTTTTTTTTACTCGGTCAGGAACGACGTGTTCATCGGTCAATTTTAAAAAAGAACTAAAAGGACCTAACTTACTATCTACAAGATAAGCATTCAAAATGTGCGACCAGGATGCCACCTTCGCCTGACCGTCTTGGGTGAAATGAAGGTCTTTATTTAACAAGGAGTTGCGAACACCTTTCATAAGGTGCGGTACATCGTACAAATGCACAACTTCTTCATTGTCAATGATGTACCCCTGAAAAGTGTTCACAATTCCTCGTCGAAGACAATCGGCCTCAGTGCTCCTGAGGAGGTTGTTCACGGCCGCAACGTTTGTGGTGCGGCGCACACTACGTACCACACTTCTAATAATTCTGGTGAGATCCGCCGAAGAAACAGTTCCTTTCGTGAAATAAAATGAAACTGGCTGCTTCCATTTTCGGCGTATACCTTTTAACATGAGCGTGATCCGCAAATGCAGCCGTCTTATGTTCGCCTCCCAAGAACTGAATCCGTACGACGATCGTACGTCAATTCAGGTTGAATGGCAACTTCGTCAAACATCATGACACAAAATTTATCTAAGGCATCCAGCTTAGCTACAGTTACCTTCAAATGATCAAAAACTCGCAAATTGATTCCGCAAGTCAGCGGCATCCTCTGCAAAACACTTCGTAAAGTTCTTGCAGAGGGCAAACTAAACATTCGTTGAAGGTATTTGTAACCTCTGCCGCTTTGTTTCATTAGAGATAAGGCAAAAACCTTATCTTCTAAAGAAAATCGCCTGCCCCTGGCCTGAAGTGGCTGATTTCTAATTTGCGACTTAATAAATAATTGCGTCGCAGCGCTCAAATTTTTAAAGCAGCCAAGCAATTCGGGATTTTTGTTGATTAATCGCATCTTTAATCTCTGCGAATGCTGGTTGCTTTTACATAGTTAAGTTGTCGGCGAAGTCCCGACAACTGTTTTCTCAAAACATGTTCCTCTTCTGCCACACGAGTTCCTGAAAAAAAAATCCCATTAGAACATTATAATGAATGAAAATGAATAAAGCCAGTACGTTAATAATAACGAATGCACACAAAAGACAAAGTTAATATAATATCGATAAAACTTGTTTTTCATTTTGATTTATTTTGCGAGTTTGCATTTCGTAGTTTGTAGTTTGAAGGGATGGTCAGTCAGGTAAAGAAAGTTCGAGGAGTGTTTGCCAGATGTTGGGAACTTTGGGAAGACCGGATGAGTTTTACGGGATGAGATAAGAAAACAACTCATTGTTCACAGATTTACAGTTCAAGGACCGCTTAGCCGGCTACCTGATCGCAGGGCCGAACTCGACCTAGCATGTGTTTTCTGTCTTGTGGGTTGAGTTTCTCCTACTTTACTGGAGCCGTACCGATCTTACAACCGTAATGAAATCGGTCTCTGTACCCATCATAAATTATATTTTGAGGTGGTTGCAGTAGTAGCCGTACCGACCCTCTTGTAAATTGAGTCCATAAAATTTTAAATTCTTTTCTTTAAAATCTAGTTTGAATGTGAATCTAATAATAATCTATTTACAATGTATACTAGAAAAGTACAAAATTACAAAATTTACAATGTCTGGGCCTTCAATGTGCCGTCAGTTTCCTTTTCCAATTTTATGACGGTCTTAACAATGTTTCATTTAATTTTCTGATTGTTTGTCTTTAAAACTTACTTAATTACTATGTCTTCATAAAAATTGAAAAGCGTACACACTTATTGATTCAATTTACATTATTCATTATCACTTACCAACTTGTTTCCGTGTGGAGGAGGCCCTCACCCTTGGCGCAACAGGGGTTGGCTCCAACACTTTTTTATATTGCCGGGAAGTCGAAGGCCCCCATGTGTCGACGCTTTGAGCACTCGTGCAAGTAGCGGCCACTAAAAATGTAGACACAAATGAAAATAAACAGAATTTTATTACTTTTTTCTTTTTAGATGTAAACATTTTTGTGGGGTACAACTGACAATCTATGAATGAGGTATAGAATTCCCAGTTTCTTAAGGTTATATTGCTTACGCTGTTGTTGGAGTCATTACTCTTTCAATAAGCGAAATTATCCAAACTACCCCCATCATAAATTAAAAATTCTTGCCTGGCTACCTAGTTTATAGTTCAGCCAAGTTGGTCTGAGCTACCATAAAAGCATAAAAATTTGCGGGCTACCGCAATGGGACAGCTTCAAAAGATTCTCAAGTGCTCATAATGAGGGTTTATTTGCCCAAGTTTGCACCCTGCGATAAGAACAGCATTCCTAAAGCCTCATTTCCACGGTCCGTTCTAGAGAGAACAGAATTTGATTTACGATGGAATTTGAGTTATTGCACCATATTTTGCGGTCAGAAAATTTGCAAATCCTATTGCACCCTTGGTTTACAATCCTCTGTTCCGATTCGGGCGGACAAGCTGGTTGAAACGCCGAACCACCACACGGACTGCTACATTTGATGATAACTAAACAGTTTTAATTACTCCAATTCTTTTAATTTGAACACTAATTTTTTATCATATGTTAATATAAGGTAAATAACACATATAAATGTGGATTAATTTTAATAAAGATGGCGATAAATGCAGATATTTATTTCCTGCATTGTAATTTACAGAATCATTGCATGAAAAAAGGTGGATAAATACAGGTAGGTTTCTTATCTATGTAAGTGGATTAACCCTTTTGAAGTAATTGGCAGGTCTCTGTATTCTTATGGATTTAGTTAGGTTTATTACCTGGGGAGTTAAATTTTTTATATGATCCTGTAAATTAAATCTGCTAAATAGATTTTAGGAGAATTTACTTACACAACGTATCTGCGAAATAAGAAACTTGAAGGATCAATGAAGTTAAATAAATTCTGTACTGGTTCAACTCAACGAATTATCTTGTCTGTTCGACATCGGTTCGACGGACATTTCAACACAAAACCAAGGCAGAACGGACAGAACCAACTTGTTCGTCCGACGTGTTATAATTTTTAGGAGAAATAAATAGCTACGTATCAAATAAGCCACGTTCGATATTTGAGAATGACCTTAAATTTTATGACTTGAACTTTTTTTTGGCCATTTCATAAATAATAATCTGAAAACTGCAGCTACTATTTGATGTTAAATAACTTTCATTTTTACCAATCAATTGTCAGCAATCATGAAGTGCAATTAAAAAAAATTAATTAGGTTCTCTGCGTTTCGTCTCGGTTCTCTGTCGAACTGTCCGGTGCGTTCTGTCTTGGTTCTGTGTTGAAATGTCCGCCGAACCGATGTGGAACAGACAAGATGGTTCGTTCGTTCAGTTGAACTAGTACAGAATGTTCTTAAATTTGTTTCATTTTATTCATAGTTCAAGTTACTTATTACGTGGATATGTCAGCTATGGTAATTTTAACTAATATTCAGAAAATTTAATTCTTAGAACAAAATTAAAAATTTAAATCTTCAGGTAATATCTCTGACCAAAATCCAAAAGATTCAATTCATAGAACGCAGACCAAGCATACAAAAATCCCTCTTTTTCGAACGTACAAAATAATTTCATAAGTTAGGTTCATTCTATGCGACCAATTTTATTAGTGTGCGTTCTGTGTTTTGTTCTGTGTTGAAATGTCCGCCGAACCGATGTCGAACAGACAAGATAGTTTGTTCAATTAAACCAGTAAACTTTGTATTGTAGGTAAATTCTCATATAAACCGTCGTAAGTTAGAGATTCAATTTATAGAACGAAATTAAAAATTCAAATCTTCAGGTAATAAGTCGGACCAAATCCACAAAAATACTACCTGTCGGTTTTTTCAAAAGGGTAAATCCACTCACAGAGATAAAAAACCTACATACCTGTATCCATTCACGCCTGTTTTCATACAATAATTTTGTATATTTCATTGCAATATTTAGCTTGATGTTAAAATAACTTCTCCACCAGTAAAATAATGTCAGGAATAATCAATTGAAATACAGTAACATTTTTTTATTCCTATTTAACGAGATTAATTATACAAAAATTCTGAAATGCATTGTTTATTGAAAGTTTTCTCCAAAGGAGCGGCTAATTTCAATTATTCTGTGCGTTCTGTGTTGAACTGTCCGGTGCGTTCTGTCTTGGTTCTGCGTTGAAATGTCCGTCGAACAAACAAGATGGTTCGTGCATTTGAACCAGTACAGAATGTTAATAAATTTATTTTATTTTATTTATATTTCAAGTTACTTAGTTCGTGGATATGGATGGTATGTTAACTTTCACTAATATTCAGAAAATTTAATTCATAGAACAAAATTAAAAATGCAAATCCTCAGGTAATAACTGACCAAATCCACAAAAATACAGACCTGTCGGTTATTTCAAAAGGATAAATCCACTCACAGAGATAAGAAACGTACCTACCTGCATTCATTCGCGCCTGTTTTCATACAATGATTCTGTACATTTCAATGCAGGAAATAAGTATGTTCATCTATCTACATTTATCAGCATATTTATTAAAATTAATCCACATTTATATGTGTTATTTACGTTATTAACATTATGATAAAAAATTAGTGTTCAAATTAAAAGAATTGGAGTAATTAAAACTGTTTGGTTACGATCAAATGTAGCAAGTCCGTGTGGTGGTTCGGCGTTTCAACCAGCTTGTCCGCCCGAATCGGAACAGAGGATTCTAAACCAAGGGTGCAATAGGATTTGCAAATTTTCTGACCGCAAAATATGGTGCAATAACTCAAATTCCATCGTAAATCAAATTCTGTTCTCTCTAGAACGGACCGTGGAAATGAGGCTTAAAGGCCAGATGTCTCGTCATAAATGACAAAATACCGCAAACTGTCCGGTTGCGGTTGCCGTCTAATTTTTATGATTTTATGGTGGCTCAGACCAACTTGGCTGAACTATACATTTGACTGTTTCCCCGGATTACAGCAGGCCTTTGATTTACAAGCGTCCCCATCATTCTAACAATGGTACAAATTATGGTGGGTGGCACCTCTTAAACGAAGTTAAATAGGTTTATGGAGACCATATAACCTTATTCCAATGGGAATACAATATATTAAATTGTTGTAAACATAGTAGTAGATAATGTACTCATTATTATTATTTAATGTTTATCTTCATAAATAAATTAAATTTTTCCCAAAAAGGTGGGATTTGTGTAATTGCAAAAATTGAAGAATTAATAGATGCACTTAGATCTTCGAATTTTGTCCAAGATTTTTGTAAATGTAACAAAAAATAGTGAACATAATTATAAATAATTAAATTATAAATAATAATTATATTCTGTTGTTTTAGTGATTGATCTATCTTTTAAAACCTGTAAATTACGAGAAATTTTTCAGTCTTTTCACCACCCCAAAGTCATAATTTTGACAACAATACGTTATACTACTGTCTGGTTTTTCTCAAAATACGTATGTATGAATTTTGACAAGTCTACGCATGTGAAATGCTAAAAATTATTTCGCTTTCAGCCAAGTTTTCGTATTTAATTAATCAAAAAGTCATTAAATATTCACTTTACAAAAATTGCATAGAGCATTTAAACATAGTGCACGTTGAACAGATTCATATGCAAAAAACAGAAAGCAATTTACTTAAATAGTTTTCGAGTAATCGTGTTTGGAAAAATACATTGAATTTGCCCTATGCTGAAATTTGTTCGATATCCCCTTAAGAATGGGTACTACTACTGCGGGTTTTAAACAATCAGAGAAAATGTTTTTTTCAATGCTGTAACGCTCACGACAGGCGTGAGCCCCCTTGCCGGGATAACTCGGCCAAATTAGCCCCGTGGAGACGGTCGGGGTTCCCAATAACAGTGAGACAATTTTTTTGAGCGCCACGAACTTACGAGTATCCCGGATTGTCTTCCCTTAAGGGGGTCAGCCGTTAGTCGTTGTTGAAGTTCGACAACGAGCTGGCAAATGCTGGTCAATTTCCCAAAGTAAAAAAAGAAAATCTAACGTAAACTAAATGACGTGTGATTTATTGACAAAAAAAACTAGGAGGGGCTACTCCTCAACACAATAAATCAACGTAGATTACAAATGATAAGTATACAAAAATTGAGAAAAGTGTTCAAAGTTGAACAGACGCGTCCTAAGATGTAAGGACCTTATAATAATAAATATAATAATAAAGAGCGACTAAAAGCGACTAACGCAAACGCATAGGCCTATGTTTTGTTTCAGAACGTAATGGTCGATATCGTAATGACGGGAAAAATGTCTGTTCAAACTGCGATTACAAAGTTAAGGTTAAGTTAAGTGAATTTACAAAAAAAAAAGAAATAGATGGTAGTGCAGTTGCGCTATACAAAAACGAGTTAGATTTAAATCAAGATATGACAATTGAATACAGAGCTTTCGGCGCACCGACGATGAGTTTTATAATGTTAAAATAGTGTTTCAAACCGTGACTCCTGTTCCGACGACGGGTCTCCGATGGACGGGATCTCGCTGTGGTGTTCCTCAAAGGGACGGGTCCAAGGAGATGCGAAGTCTGGTCTCGAAGGTCTCGAAGCCTACGTACTCAAGGCGGCGGGGCGGTGTCGCAGAAAACGGGCCAAAGGGGTAACGAAGTATAGCGATGGTTGCGAAAACGAAGAAGAAAATAAGAAGAACGACGAAGAAGAACGAAGAAAAGAACGAAGAAAAGAAGCCTACAGAGAGAAAAGCAATTACCAAATGGGTCACACGAATGGAGATTTTAAGAAGTTTAAATACCTGGAGGTGTTGAGCGGCTTCACACGTGTTAGAGTGTCTCGCACAGATCCGACACGAGGTCGCTGATTCCAAATAACTATCCAAAGATTTGGAATTAGAGTGTCTTTTAGCCCTTAGATCCGGCACAATATAAGGCCGATGGTCTTGATTTTTCAACAATAAATCAAGATTTTACATGGAGCTTGTAGACACTTAACGAAGACACCTCTGACGATTAGCACGTCAACAGCAAAACTGACTTGCGTGTGACGAGGAAAGGGTGAGGGGTCAAAGGTGAAGAAGTTGAGAAAGAATTTGAATATTAGCGCGCCAATTGTAAAGATGTCAATTAACCTAGGGAATTTAATACTAAAGATGAATAAATACTACGATGACAGATGACAGTTCTAGGTTAGGTAAATGTAAACAAACGGAATAATATAGAAACTGGCAAGATTGCGCTTTTAGGGATGCTAAGACAAAAGGGTAGAAGAATAAGAAATCAATATTATATAATTCCAAGACGACTAATAGATTCCATTATAGCAAAAAGAAGAAGAGCGAAAATAACGATACCGAAGACACATGGGCACTGACAATGTAGTTCCTACAGCCCACATAGGTTCCACTAGGACACATTAAAAAGAAATATAGTGGCTGCTTGTCCTAAAGGGCAGCATTTCCGAGGGTGTTAACAAACGGTTTACAATTCCGTATCGCGTGTTGCGACCTGTAGGTTCAAAACCAAAATAAAGAAACCTACTATGGCAATAGTCGACTTAAGATCTCTATTTATGTGGTTTGGAGAAACTCCGGGGTAGTGCCATTCTAGCCCTAGTGGTAAATGGCCATGACGGGGACTATCTACGTAACGGTAACGTTACAATGCAAATGTTGATTAGTCGGGTAAGAGGGGCAATTATTCGATCTTTAATGCTTTTTATGATTTTATACAGTTATAACCATAAATATCTTTGCTCTTACTATTCTTCAGTTTATCTATTACATCACGCACGATGACACAGAACATCTAGCTAAAAAAATACTGACATGTATTACTATATTGGACCTTTACATTTGAGCACATTAAAACAACTGAGTCGCATTTTGTATGTGGTAGTTCATCTATGATAGACTTGGCAATAGTTGTGAAGAATTTGTTAAGGTCGTTTACATCTACATTGTTTTACGATTTGTATCGATATTACTTTTACTTGAACCATTCAGATTTAGCATCGTTTATTTTTTAATTCCGATTAATTGAACTTCTCAGCTTGTTCTTTTTTTACGGGAGTAGAATCTAACACATGTGATTGTAATATACCACTTTATTGTATGTACTATTGTGTTCAGTCAATTTTGATAACATTTGTATTAGAGTTCTGTTTATTCTGTCTACCTGACAATTCCCTCTTGGTGTACGTACTGTGATGCCGTGAGACCAGGGGGGGTCTCTATTTCCGATAGCTACCTAGCCAGAGGCGTTAATGCTACCTTTTCATAAAGGAACAGGATCAAGCGGATACGCCGGATCAACGCACATGTTTATGTCCCATGTTACCAGAAATATCTCCACAGGTCAGACTGCCTTGAACGCTCGGATGAACGGAGCTCTATCCAAACTCTACCCGTATTAGCAGTTGGGTACCCGAGCAGATGCCAATCCAAGCCCGCGGCTCACTCGGCGTGCCCCGCCCCCACTTGGGGTCTTACGAACTTTCCCTCTAAGCGAATGAGGTAGTAAACCACTGCTTCCGCGAGTCCGACCTCAATTGACCGGGCAGGACGAATCCTAGGGCCAACTTGGTCTCCTGCGGTACCAATCGCACGTCATAGGTTGGACCTTCGCGCACCGCGAACGGTGGGCTACCAGTATTCTTCTGACAGGGCACGAGGCGCGACTGGTCACTCAGCGCTTGCAAGTCCGTGGAGTCGCTAATCTCCAATGCCAGAGGGCATCCACTTGCGCGGACTGGTGTACGAACTGCAACCAACACATGCTTGACATTATTTAACTCAAGAAACTGCTCAAATTCATGACTCTTTAAAGAAGAACCTCTGTCCGATACGACACATTCCGGACGACTGTATTCCATGAAGTAAAGACGACAAATGTTTAATAACTTTTTTGGTATTAGTGGTCCGACAAGCGTACAGCTTAACAGATTTAGAAAAAACCATCTTTCACGAGGAAAACATATTTGTCCTTGTTTCTGCAAGTTTCGAGAAGACCATAATGATCTGATCAATATCGATTGTTTGAAATGGTATGTTATTCGTTGGAATGCTGCGAAGACGACCCTCTTTCATACCATAATCTGACTGATAAATAATACACTTAAGACAGTTGGATACGTACACTGAGAGAAGTGTTTATTCATATTTAACGAAATTTGTTATATGTCACCAAATTATTTATTGATATATGGCCAATTAAATATAAGATGCATCCAAATACTGCATTTGTTAAAAGACATAAAATAAATGTTTCTTAACATTTAATATTTTACTTGGTTTATATAAATAACTTATATAGTAAATTAAAACAAACCTTTATTTTTACTTACGACGTCATAATTATAGTAGTATTTGATTTATTAAATGATGAGAAATGGGTATGGTAGAATTAAGAGGACTATTGTTCAAAATTAACATGGTTTATTAAAGGGAATTTAATAAACATATATTATATCTAAAATCTAAAATATTGATATAAAATATCCTCAAAACTCACATGGATGTTTTCTATTTCTTCACATGTTAGACCCTGCACAACAGTAAATGGCAAGTTGGAGAGACCATGGTTATAATTTCTTTTCTTCCCATTTTCTATTAATACAGCTACAGAAACTGCGGTCTGAAAGTTATTGAATTGTAAAAGGAGCAAGAATCATTTGAATACTAGGTATATACCTTAGTCAAGGTGACAAGTCCATCCCGTATTTCCGCTAATGTTGGCACCCACTTGTGTTGGCCCTTTTTTGAATCCTTTCGCTGGTAAAAGCGACACTATCAACACAAGTTGTATGTATCGCTTGGTGCCTAAAATAAAACTTTATTTAAACACTTTATCAGATAAGTTTTTATTTGAAATTAATTGTAATAATATTAAGTCTCCCTGACCCAACACGTGCAATTGTTTCAAATTCCTTATACTTTCAGTAAATTCTGGCTCCGTTTCTGAACTATTAGGGCCTTCTGGTTCTTCATTATTTGTTCCTCCTTTCGCTTGTTTTATAAAAGTAAGCGTGTTCCTGTATTTATCCACTAGTTTCCCTTTTGAAATCCGGGCTTTATTGTCACGGGATTTTCTTTTTCACTGGTCCTATGTAGTAGACTTCTTTGGCTTCCGTTGGAAAAGTTCTTTCTATCGCTATAGATAATTCTTCAAAATCCTCGTTAGTAAGTCTCCTTTAAAATGAACCATTTTTTAAAACATTTATATTTATTATTAAATTAGTTCTACACATAGTTAAAAAGCTAGGTCCAATTGAAGATGTAAAATATAAGACATATCGAAAGAATTGTTAAATTTAATGGCACCCACATAAGTTTAAAGAAGTGACCAAATTTGAAATTATTTCCTTAAACTCATGGGTGTCTTCTGTGAGAGGAGTACACCAAATCGAGACTAAAAATTTCGTTATCTGCACAAAAAGAAATAAATACTTTTTTGTCTGAGAACAAAAGAAATTTGATTTTAACATCCGCATGTTTATTTAAAAAATATTTACATTGATAGTTATGTTGGAAATTTAACTATAATTGACATTTATTAGCAACTAATTGATATTCTATTAATTAAACTAAATTTAGTCCAGCTAAACAAAATTTGGTAACAGTTAGCAAATGTTTTGTTAAGCTTTACCAGCAAGAAGCAACTTATTAAAAATGCTATCAAGTCCATAAAAACATAACTTAATAAACAACAGTTAATATTCGAATATTATATATTAATAATATGGCGCAATACAACGCGCACCACGGGTTGGCACAACTGGACTTAAGTACGACGCAAATATATTATTATAATGCGCCTGCGCAACGCCAACGTATACCATAAAGATACCAAACCTATATTTGACGTAATGAAACTTTTTTCCGCGGTTCAGTTAAATTTATTAACTGTTAATAAATGATATTTCTATGTGAAAAATATACTCTTACATCGTGAATTGCTTCAAATATATTTTAAATATTACCAAGCGTTGTTTTTAGACAATAATTCTCCTTTTAAGAAATCGTTTATTAGATATTATAATGAGAAAATTCGAATTGCTGCTCATTTGAAACAAACCGAATTGCAGCCAAATATATTAAAATCCTCTGGAATTAAATCTGTCTCAAAATTACGTTTGTTAGTTATTAATGTTACCTTTTCTCTCAGTGTATTCTTTCACTTGAGCTTTCATATCACTAAACCAATAGACCCGATTAATTAACTCAACAGTTTTCTCAACACCAACATGTCCTATGTCGTCATGATTTTTACAGATTACGTTATTGATCAAAGAGTCGGGTATCCAAAACAGCAATTTATTCTTTCTACTTTTCCGATAGACTACCCTATCGCGCAATTCAAAGAATGGTACATCGTGAGATTCTAGTTTCTTTCGTACAAGGTGTTTATATATGTTTCTAGCATCAAGGGTGGCTATGAAATGTCAGAGACTTTTGCCGCTCATTACAAATGTGGCTTTAGATTTGTCAACTGACAGTTGTAGCTAACCTCAATCATAGAGCAAAGTAAGTTTTGAAACGAAAATTTTTCTAGTTGTGGTTTAAAACCTAAAAATCAAAAACTTGGACACGAAACCGTTACTAAAACGTCATTGAAGTAAGTAACATTATAAATAATTTTCATGATAATAATATTCACTACGAAAACAAAGCGGCAAAATAGTGTACGACAAGAATTCCAAAGCCACGCTTGATGCTAGAAACATTTATAAATATCTTGCACCTTGACTATTTCATTGTCCGTCTGTTGCTTAACCCTTTCGCATCGGGGCCGTTTTTGCGTATGTCTCGCTGAAAAACGGGTTTGTTTGGCCTTTGCGCGATCGGGTGTCTCCCGCAATACGCGTTTTTCGAAATGACGCAATCGGGCGTTTCCCGCTACATGCGCGCAGTAGATTTCAAGACGCAATAATGAGTCTTTCGTTATATCAAAAGAAAACATTCAAAATATTTTATTTTCAACTTTTTATTTCAAATGAACAAAAATTTAAAGAAATATAAAAGAAAAGCTAGATATTTAATCTCTCCAATACACTATCAAAGTGTGGTACTTTTCAAAACAGGGCATTATGCACAATGGGACAGCACATTTCGAGCAACAATACGAAGTGTCTCTTCGTTCTTTTTTCTTGGAGCAGACGTGGCATCTCTTACGTGTTTGTCTTTTTCCTTCCTCGGAAGGGATATATGAAATGAAATGTCTTTCCGTCAACCGTAGTGGACTATGTTCATCTACACTTCTTCTACCTGGTCCCGAACGCGGTTTGCTTTTGTGATATTTTTGAAATATCTCTTTTATTAGCTGCAGTTGAAAACTGGCTACCGGGATATTTTCTCCGGATTTTGTCTTGTAAATTACATGCGCATTTATTAGTGACATGTCGAGCAGATGAAAGAATACTTTTTTATACCATTTCACTGATTTTCTGACGGACTCAATCGAACTCTGCAACATATCCGTTTTGTTCACGGCACCCATATTGCAATTGTAGTCTATAACGCAATTTGGCTTCAAAATTTCTTCTTCACTATCGTGTTGTTTTTTACCAGTAGTCGAAATTTCATGAGAGTGACTTGTGGATAACATAGTTACTTCCCTCTTATCCATCCACTTTAGGGCCAGCATATTTTCCGTGACATAATATTTGATTTCACCCCTTTTGAGTTTGCCTTTTAGGTTCGGCATATGCTTTCTATTTTGTTTGACGGTTCCGCAAGTGTTGGTGTTGCGAGTATGAAGCATGTGATAGAGTGGACTTGTATACCAATTATCCGTATACAACGTGTGTCCCGAGTCCAAATATGGTTGCATCAATGTAAGGACAATATTACCTGTTGTTCCAACTTCTTCAGAATGTTGTTCTATGTCAGTGCCAAAACTTGGTCAAAGCTGCTTAACGCTAACGAATAAAATGTTGTGACGTCTGCTTAACGCATCCACATGTCGCATTCGATCTCCCGAACGATGCTCAATAGAATAATTGTAATTGTCGTCGAAGAACAAAGACCAACGCATGATTCTCCTTCTAACTTAACGTCAGACGAAAACTATCACAATCTGTGAAAATTTTGAACTTAATGCCATACAGATACACATGGAACCTCTCAATCGCATATTTTACCGCCAAGCATTCCAACTCGTAACTGAAATATTTACTCTCCGTTTCTGTTGTTCTCTTACTGAAAAAAGATTCTGAATGAATCAGGAGCAATAACAATTTTACTTTTCAATAGTTCAAAAATCTCAAGCTCCGAGTCTTCCTTAATCAAGTCAAATAAGGGTTTAGGCAAACATGAATAACCTCCAATAAATCGTTTAAAATAAGAAGTCAACTCAAGGAAACTTTGCATATATTGAATATACATACAGGGTGATTTTTAAAAAACGGCTGGCGTTGTAGAATTTTTATTTATAAACCGATTTCAAAATTTTAAAATACAAATTAAATGGTTTTTAATTTACTATAAACTGATTATTTCAAAATTTTTCTAAATGGCTTAGTATCTTTTGGGCGATACTCAACTTTCTTATTTTAAATTGGCACCCATTTTTTTTTTCATAATTTGAAGGATATTAATTTTCAATGTGGAATGTTTTTTAGGAGCGGGTTTCTTTCTAGAAGTCGAAGGAAGTGGCTTGGCAGGCCGTGTTTTTAGAGCCGACAACGCAGGAAGTTTTGGTTCAACATCACCTAGGGCTTTGGTAAAACAAATGATTAAAAAACGAAAAAGAGCTGTTATATCTCTTTGGGATCGAATTTTGAATCAATCGGTTCTCATACTTACATTGCGGTACACCTAATTCTCATACAGCTTCTAATCCTGCTACAACTATTTTTCCGGTTATACCTAGAAGTCGTTGCTCTAGATCTGTCAAGCTCGCAGCAGCTTCCCCAACTCCAGTTCCTCTTTCGTACAATCGTAAGTTCCGTGCCTTCTTCCGAACATTAAATTTCCAAGCGGCAAATCTCTAGAACGACTAGTAACATTTTTTTAGATATGTAGTGTTCGAATGACTAATTACACAACCTCCCTCCACTGTTTAACACTTTTCTGTGGTCCTCCCATTGAATTTTTCACATCTCTTCTAAAATGTCTGGCTTGTCTGCCATAAATTTCTGTGTCCTTAAAGTAGCGTTTCCCTCCAACTCTTCAACATACAGGGTGTCCCAGAACTTGCCCCCCAGAGAGCAAGAGAGGGTGCCGACAGCAATACAGATGGTAAATTTCAAAACAAAAATTGACTAAGTTTAATAATATTCGAGAACTGATGAAAAGTTAACAACCAATCCCAAAAGCTTATTCGAGAAGTGGAGTAAATGGCCATCCCAATTTCCTAGGCAACGAGAGTCTAATGCTTAACTGACCAATGGATGATAGTATGTGTCCATAGTTACCAATTTTCAAATTCTGTTCATCTTCGGAATTGGCTGCAGTTTTTTTCTTATCTCGGTTATTTTTTGAGTTAAAAAAATATGGTTTCAAAATTTTGGATCAGAATTGTTGCCTCCATAAGCCCTTTCTCTCTGGGGCGCGAGTTCTGGGACACCCTGTATATTAGTTGGTATTGCTATTGGGTGACGTGTTGGGCCCTTTTGCATTTATCCATACTCCCGTTAACCTATGGAAACTGTATTTCGTGTCAGTATGATAATTTTCATGTTTTTCATTCTTAATCAATGAATACTTACATCTTTACGCTACCAAATTTCAACCGGCAAAACACTGTCAACCACTATCAACTGTCAATAATTACGTGTCAAAACAAATTCAAATACTACCAAACCTAAAAACGTTAGATTCATCGGTATGTTAACGATTTCAAGACTTTACGATTACGATAGTGTTTATGAAATTAAAAAATGTTACAATCTCGCTAAATGGATTTTACGATTGCTTCTAACGATAAATGTTTAGGAACGAGATCGCTCTGGAGCGATTATTTACAAAATAAGCCTCTAAGAGCCCTTGGACTGGCTCAGTAACTTGTGCGCACTCCTGGTTGGGTGAATGGCGCCAGAATGTGTGGCTTAAGGCAGTAAGGAATTGGGCGGTAAAAGAGAAGGTGGCCAAGAAGTGAAGAATTGGCCGTAGGAGGAGAAGGTGGAAATTAAATGTAGTGCACGAGTGTGAGGCCTGGATGGCTGACTTCCAGGAAGTGTTCTGGATGGTAGATTTCCAGAATGCGCTGAGTGAGGGACATGTGGTGTCTGGATGGTTGAGTTCCAGGCGGTCTGGATGGCTGACTTCCAGGAAGTATTCTGGATGGTAGATTTGCAGAAGGCGCAGGGCTACATGTCGCACCTGGATGGTTGATTTCCAGGTGCTCTGGATGGTAGATTTCCAGGTGCTCTGGATGGTAGATTTCCAGGTGCTCTGGATGGTAGATTTCCAGGTGCTCTGGATGGTAGATTTCCAGATGGCGTACTGGATGGTAGATTTCCAGCACGCAGGTGGGTACGGTGATGATAGATTTTACTGTACTCGAAGAGAGAAAAAGATGCCGAGATGCTGCCAGGTCGTGGGTGCAGACCAGCCGTTCGAGTAACTCCCCAGGGTCGGAGTAAGGACATGGGTGTCCTGCCGTTGCAGAAAATGGGGTCAGTGCCAGTAATCCGAGCCGCTATCCAGCGATGGGGTAGGGGGCGAAGCTTCATTAGATTTATTAATTAATCAATGCATTCTTTTCCATACCAGGTATTTTATGAAGGGTAAGATTACTACCATCTTCATTCGTAGTTTCCATCAACTGCTTTTCTCATGCTTGCAAGACAATCGGCCTATTGCCGGTTCGATTAATATCGCACTTCTTCTTAAGCCTATTCTGCATATTGTTAATTTTTTTTAGTAACTGGCCATTACTCAGTTTGATGCCCAATTTATTTTCCACTTCTGTTTTAATATTCACCAATCGCGTTTTTTACCAATGGAATTCACTTTCTGATGATGTCGTCAACTCAAATAGGTACTTTAAATATTTTTAAAGCAAAAATAGACACAGTTCTTTGTTCTTGTCTTAGCTTAAGCTAACGACGTAATGTGTTTTACGTTGCTACAAAGAAAGAACATAGCAGAAAATATTTATGTGGACCTTTAATAAACATCTGTCTCAGCTCCACCATTTCTCAATAATAATAATAAAAATAATAATTTAGCAGTGCTTCGTTTTTTTTTGCTTTTTGCGACCGGTAGTTGCGATTTGCGTAACACTACCGGAATCTGACTCAGTACTTCCACAAAAGCCTTTTGGGAAAATGTTGTTTCTTGTGTTTCAGCGTCTTCTTCTTCTGAGCTGGTATCCATTCTAAGTACTTTCTGTTAATGCTACTTTTTGAGTTGACGCAGTCGTGACAGCTATATGACCTTTTCTACATAAGAGCACTTGCTCCGATTCAAGCGAGTATGTGCTGACAGTAGCACATCGTCGTTGCTCAGTAAATATTTGAAGTTATAGTAATATCCATTCACTAAACATAAAAGTTACTATGGTTGGCGATAAAAAATAACCCTAAACGGAACAGTTGGTGAGATTGGTAATCAAATGGTTATTTGACAATTATAATGCCAAAATTTCAAAATAAACTCTTTAATTTCGACTCACTCTGCAAGAAAGCGTAAGAAATAGAAAATTTATGCATTGGGAAGTTTCAACAAGACACTAAGAAGTTCTCTAAGGTAAACTAAAATTAGACAAACTGAACTGACATTGACAACCAACTTCAAAGTACAGTCCCATGAAATGATGATTGAAAAGTACACTTTGATTTTAGAGAAATCAAAGGTAACTTGATTTTTATGTTTTGTGAATGGATATTAGGAATTTTATAACTTTGGGTTTAACTCCGCGCACATGGACAAATGACGATTTGAATTTGTCGAATCAAGGAATGGCTAGCCTCCTTTACCAAACATAATTAAAAATTTGACGTCTTTAGTGTCATGCTTGTCAAGAAGATTTGCAATCTTGCAGGAATTCAATTAATCGTGAAACCTTCGTCGATTTTTATGGTGTTTCATCTTCTAATGTGTGGACAGATGTACCCTGAGTTCAGACAAATATCAACGAACTACCAAAATGTGTTAGATTGAATCAGACCTTCATCCAAAATTCTATTGGCCGAAAAGGTAGGCGGAGTTAAACCAATGTTATAAAATTCAGACTATAATTTTATTTATCGCTTTCATATTGAGAAAACCTGCTAACTCCAAAATTAAAAAAAAATCATAGAAAGTTCGTCTGCTATTTCCAAATATACAATTCTATAAAGTATTAATTTGGGAGTTATTTTTAAATTATAACTATGTATAATTCGTAGCCGAATAGTATTAACCCGTTCGTAATTTGGGTTCTTTTATAAACCAATTTTTATAAAATTATTAAGTTTGTTTTACCTTCTGTAAAATTTGCCTTACTAGAGTTAGCAGGTTAACACTCTTAACCGACGACATGCCTTTTTATTCATATGAATGAGAGAAGATGCTCGTACTTCTACTTCCACTTCGATCCTTAAATGGTTCTGTTTAATATTTTCATTTATCAGTACTGTTTAAGATATGGTTTACAGAATAGACCGATCTGTTAAAAAAAATTAACGCTACTGTTAAAAAATATTTTTTAACATATGTTTAACTCTTTGAGGCGCACAAATTACATTAATAGTACATTATTACATGTATTTCATAAGGCGAGTATTGTAGCACGAATGAGTTTTGACCACGGCGAGCACAGCGAGGAGTGGCCAAATAGAATGAGTGCTACAAGTCGTCTTATGAAATGAGTGTAATATACTATTTTTTCTACATTGCATTGTAAATAAATTTAAGAAATGCTTTTGAAAGAAATTATTTTTTAGATTAGGGATTTTTGACAAGTTTGGTTGGTGACCTGATCGCCTCAACAATCTTCGCTCTCTTTGGACTATTACTGTTTAACTCTCCTCCTCTCCTTTTGTGGATTTCCATCAAGCCTCTGCTTATTGAAGGTAGGGAATAGCTCTGTGATATGAAAAATATGAAACATAAGGAAAATGACATTTGTCTAACAAATTTTCAATTCAAATAATTACTGACGTTTTCGGCTTTATTTTGCAAAATTAAGTATTACAAGTATTATTATTATTTCTTCTGATTCATTATTCCTAAATCCACATTTTCGTGATCATGATGATGCTTATCATTGAGATTTTGATTCAACTTTTAAGTGTCGGCCCAATAACCATGACCTGACTCGCCTCAACAATCTTTGCTCTTTTTGAACTATTACTATTACTAAAGGAGAGGAGGAGAGTTAAACAGTGTTGACCTGACCTCACCTTTTTTTTTCTACTAGAGGGGAAATGCCTTTACGCACCTCCCGTGCATCGTTCCGCCCGCACGGGAGAGTGTGGGACTCGGTTACCCACCCAGGGCCCCATACACACTAAAACCCCTCCATTTGCTCTTTCTTCGCACTGGAACTGTTTCCACCTTGCTTCAGTGCGGGAGCTCGATCCGAGTGGTCCACCTTTTCACACATCACACTGACATTTATTGTTCAGCGATTTATTAAGATAACAAAACTGGAAGCCAAATTTCTGTAACAGTAACAAATTTAACAAAAATTGGAAACAAATCATCGTAACAAGTGTTAAAAATGCTGCCCGTTCTTTGCGGCGCAACAAGCTATTCTGTTCATAAAGGATCGCCGCACGCGTTCCAAAATTTCTGGTGTTACCGATCTACAGGCTGTCGTAATCTTTGCTTTTAAATCTTTCAGGTTTCCTACAGCTCTCAAACCTACATGATATGGTGTGGATGAAATTTGTTAGCTGTTAAAGGGGGTTGGGGAGTAGATCGAACGACTGTTGGTTCTATACTGAATTTATTTTATAAAAAATTGTGATGATTAAAAACTTAACAATACATTGAACTTAATTATGAGTAGTAGACAATTTCGTAATATTGCCTACATGTACGATTGCTGCTGGTTACTGACCGGGTTGAAGAACCTGCTGAACGACAAAAATGCACATATTGCATTTTGGCAAATAGTAAAAAATTATTAATCTGTTTAAGCGATTAAACATAGCAGAAATAATTCTTGAAACTAAAGACAGAGTGGTTCCAACTTGACGTGCCACAAAATTTTGACTGACATGCGGATTTTCTGTAACATCTTGAAGAACCGCAACTTCATTTTCCATACCTGTGGCTGTTCTAGTTCTAACTCGTTTCTATTGGGGCCAGTTTTCTCTTAAAACTTTTTTCAATTTTCGGAAAATTTTGTCTGTTGGGTGTGCAGCACGGTCGGGATAGCATTATCATGCCAGTTTTTTCGTCGTTAGAATACATTTTCGCTTAGATAATTAGGAGTATTAAGTTTAGTTTCCAAAAATTGACAAATCTTTATAACACCACTGGTTGATATAAAGCATCTCTGATTCAATTTTTGAAATTTTAGTTTAGAAAACCCAAGTCAACACTGGAAATGTATTGTTGGTTGCATTTTTTGAAATTTCAGGTCGTACAGTTATGTGAATAGGCCTGTACAGGGCTAGTCACGAGAAGATTACTTCTGAAAATGATTTTTTCGCAACCCAAAATACTAATTTCTTGAGTCACTTGATACAACCCGAATCAGAAATGAAATTCTGAATCCACGATTGCTTAGGCTTTGACAGTCTCACTTTGACAATTTCGGAAAAGGAGGTTACGTGAGTGTCCATAGACAACCCAGTTCAGTTTCGATGTGGATATCTTTACGGTAAAGGTCCGCAGCAGCTACAGCATTGATTGGCATTCTCCGTATATGAGAATCATGCCAGTTTTCTCATCAGTGACTAGCCCTGTATATACAAGGTAACATTTAGGTAACAAAATAATTACAAAATACAGTTAGGTGAATAGCCCTGTATATTGTTTCTTCAATTAAAATGGTAGTGTGTCTTACAGATATTTGTTTAATCAATGGTATGAGTTCTTTTTCATTTTGAACTTGCACAAAAGCTAGGAAATCCACCATTTTGTTGACTATGCCAATGCCAGTAGTATAGGACGCGGGGTTCTGGGACACTTCGATGGCCTATGCCATCCGCATCTGTCCATGACCTTCATGAAGGTTATTCTTCGTCGGGTGAAGAAGTCTTCAGGAGCCTCTGGTATTGTTGGTCAATTCCGGAGGCTGCTGAAGAGGTGGTGGTGGTGTTGGTTGTTGTTGCCGCCGAGGTGGGTGTGGTCACCGAAGGGTGTGGTCACTTGAAGGGTGTGGTCACAGGTGTAATTAAAGGTGTTTTCCAGGTAGGTTGAAATCAATGGAAAAAAATGTATTTTTTATATTTACCTGTATCGCTTAGGTGACAGTTACCTGTGTTGGATTGATCTTTGAAAAAATGTGAAAGTGTTGTTGTGGATTTGTGTTGGTTTCGAACCGTGAACCTACGAGTTGTGAAGCCGAGACGTACGCCATGCACCAATGTGCTCCACATACGTTTGTTGATGTGAAAGTTGGGTAGATAACAAACAAATAATCGAAGTAAGTAGGTGGGTAGGTAGGTAGGTAGTTAGTTAGTTAGTTGGTTGTTTAGTTAGTTAGTTAGCTAATTAGTCAGTTAGTTAGTTAAGTAGTTCAAAAGAAAAAAGAAAATCTAAAGATAAACCAAGAAAAAAAAAATTGTTTGGGTGAATAAAAAGATAAGAAAAAGAAAAAAAGGGGAAAAAAGGGGGTTGGAAGCGAAGCAACTGACTCGCCTAGCCTAGCCTAGCCTAGCCTAAATCTGGTATATAAAACGAGGAGATCTTCAATAATAAGTCAAATAACAATGAATCGAATGTGTGATTGTGTGTGTATTCAAATTGAAGATGAGGATGTCATCGAGTTTCCACTAAAAGGTAAAGAAAAATTGAAACGTGAAGAAACTGATGATGATGAAAAATATGAAGTTTTAAAAAAATTGCATCAGATGTTGACAAATCTAGATACTACCAGGAGGAACCTAATACAATTATGTGATGTTATTTCAAAATTGTTAAAAAATGTAAATTTACCTCAATTATCACAAGACTCAGAAACTTGTTCTGATTAAGTCATCTTGCTTATCTTTGCCGACTCAAACTATAAAATGGTTGAGTTCATTAGATGATTGTTCCAGTCTGTTGTCAGCACTAGTTGTTAAAGCATAGTTTATAGAAATGTATTTTAGAAAAAATAGATCTGTTATTGCGTTTTTCGCTTGTGTTTTGCTTGCTGTAAGTTTTAGTCAACAGGGTCAATCAATAAGATTAGTACGAGTAGAGAAGTTTTCTCTGCCAGTACGAGATGATGGTAATTTTCATTTGTATGAAGTGCATCAGGATAAATTTGTGTTAAGACAATATCCAGCTTTTTATTTTGATTTGAAAGAATTTTCTTTTGGAACTCAAATTAAAGATTTAACCATTAGGACAGTTGGTACTATAATTGGTCATCACTGGAATTATTATCCGATAACCTTTAGACAATCAAAAATGTACTGCGGTAATTTCAAGATGGAGGACTTAGCAAAAGATAAGGAGATCTACTATCAGAGCCAAAGATTCAGCACTTTTGAAGACTTAATGCATGTATATGATAAAAGTCGTGACATGGACTCATGTTTTGTTTATGTATATTAAATAAGAAAATAAAATACACTTGAATAATTTTTAATTTGTTTTTATTTATTACTTATACAATGTTATTTTTATCAATCCAACTATTATGATTATCATCAAAACCTAACCATTTAACAAATACTTTATTTTTTTGTCGTTTTAGTACTTTTTCCACTAGATATACATCAGGATATTTAACTTTTTGTAATTGTTCTTTATAAAATGCACCTTTGATGTCTTTCTTATTAACATCTTGAAGTAAATATGTGGTAGGGTTTGTTAACTGTATTTTTTTAATTGAAAAAATTTCAGTAGACCAATTTGGCATGTATTTTTTATCAAAGACTCCTCTAATTTTAGAGATACGTACATGATCGCCAATTTTAAATTTGGAAGGTAAATTAACCACTTTAATGTGATTGTAGGCTTTATTTAATATTTCTTTTTCATGTTTTTGGTGTACATCAATCGGTTTCATTTCAATTGTTCTATGTTTAGAATGGTTGTATTCATCAACGACCTCCTTAAGTAAATCTATCCACTTATAATGCCCATAATAATTAAATTTTTTCCACATACGATTTTTTAATGTTCTATTAACTCGTTCAACAATTGATGCCTTCTTTTCACTGTACACGTTGTAATGATTAACTTTATACTTTTTCATTAACATTGCAAAATGTTTATTGAAAAATTCTTTACCCATATCAGTTTGCAGATTATTAGGTTTTACTTGTCTAAGTACAATTTTCATGTTTTTAGTGACTTCTTCACCAGTTTTAGTTTTCAAAGGAAAAGCCCATACAAATTTGGAAAAACAATTGATCACCACTAAAATGTACTTAAAACCATTATTTTCATTAGCGTATGGAATCATTTCAACAAGATCAGCTTGAAATAAATCATTCAATGATTTAATAATAACATGACGTCTTTGAAAATTGATTCGTGCTTGTTGATGTATTTCATTAACGACTTGTTTTTTGGCTTCAGTAAGTTTTGAAGAAACCATTCTTGTTTATTCGATGATGCCGTTTTCTTGTAGTTCTTCAATGATACTGATGATCTCGTTGCGATGTCCTGTATTTCCAGCTTGTTGAGAAGAAATTAACAAACGTAGTCTCTCTACCAATTCGTTTGGATCATTCCAATAAACAAAATCAAGTGGTTTGTTATTAACTTCCTTCAATAAACAACCACCTGTTGAGAAAGATTTAGTTTTATGTAGTGTTAATGGAGCAATTATATTTTTATATTTGAGTAGTCTGCTTCCATCGATTTGTTGATTAAATTGATAATATCTTTTGTGTGCGTTTGTTTTCTCGAGTATTTCTTTATACAGATTTAAATCTTCATTTGTATATCCTTGTGGATTCTTTTTAAATAACAATTCATATAAACCACGTGTGCCTCTATATGATTTGTTTTTAACAATTACGTTAGGACTGTTATCTTCAAATATTAATCGTGAATCTCCGATAAAAAATGCTTCAATGTCAGGATCATGTCTTACACCATATTTATGATCAAATTGATTTTCTGAATCATTTAACATTTCTCGTAAATATTTTCGAGGTAGCGGGGTGTATTGTTCATAATACTCTTCATATATATCATCTGTGATTCTAGACTGTTCAGGTGTTGGTTGCAGTGGTGGTGGTGGTGGTGATGATTGCACAAAATCTTCTATCAAATCTTCATCGTTTGTAAACACATCCCCATCATTTATGAAATTTACATCAGATTTAATTTTTACTTTTCCTTTGCGTTTAGGTGTTGTTACTTTATCTTTGTCGTTGTTGTTGTAATCATCGTCTTCATCTTTTAGAGTAGAGGGGAGGGGTTTTTGCTTATTTGGTTTACTTTATCGTTGGAAACAAGATTTTCCAAAGTTTTTAAATGTTTTGTTATCGGTAAGAAAGAATCCTCTTGCATGAATTCACCTTCTTTCAATGACTTCAATTTTTTTTTAATAATTTTTCGTTTTTCAATAAGAGATTGTTTTAAAGTTTTAATGTCCTTTGGCATGATGTATGTAGCTGTGTGTGTGTGTTTTTGCACACAAAACAGGTATAGAAACAGGTCTGATCTGGTCAGGAAACAGGTCTGATCTGGTCAGGAAACAGGTCTGATCTGGTCTGGAAACAGGTCTATTCTGAGCAAGGTCATATGTCAATTAGCTTTTTATTCATTTAGTGAGATATAATGATCAAACCCCTGTCTATATCTTCCGTTAGTAAGATTACAGTCTTTAAATATGGCTAAAAACCCATATGTATCTTTCCAGCAGACACTACTGATGTCTCTAAACGTGTCAAAAGTCATATCAGTACCAACATGATCTGTATAGATATGCTTTAAGTTAAGATCATCCTGTTTGAATAAAACAAGAACATTTGCATTATCTCGAAGAAGATGTTTAGGAATTTTCGCATATGATTGACAAAGATAAAAACAATCGATATTGTTATGACGACCCATGCTAAAATATTCACGTATCACATTTTGGTTTTCACATGCTACATCATCAAATAAAATGATTGAATTTGGTTTAGCGTCTGATGGGCTTGTTATATTTTCACTACTATTGTACGCATAGTAACCGATTCCTTTGATAGGTTTTAATAAATTTTCCAAATAAATATATTTGGGTTGATAGAGGCTCTTTGAATACACATAAAGATTTTCAAATTTCAATCCATTTGGATGTTCGATTAAACTAACAATAATATTTGTTTTTCCGCAATTTGATGGTCCAATAACTAAACGTCGTATGGTTGATGGAAATAACACACCATGTTTGAAATTATGTTCTTCATTATGATTTAAATCATTGTTTTCAATCGGTAACAACACTTTTTGTTTAACAATCTTCATGATGCTATTGATGATTTTAGACTAAATATAAATGGTTAAACACTGTACTATTTATGTCAGTAGAAGAAGAACTAGTCATTAGTTTGTTACTGTCTCTCGTGTAGAAAAAAAAAAAAAAAAAATGACTTCCCAAAGTGGTACCGGTTTATTAGATAAAACATTGTTTGCGATTCCACATGAACTTCATCTTCCTGGATATCAATTTTGTGGACCAAATACAAAGCTTGAAGAACGTTTGAAACGAGGAGAAGTTGGTATAAATGGACTTGATGCAGCTTGTAAAGATCATGACATTGCCTACTCTCAAACCAAAGACATAAATTTTAGACACAACGCTGATAAGATGTTGGCTAAAAGAGCGCTTGAACGTTTTCATTCTAAAAACGCTTCATTTAAGGAAAAACTTGCTGCATTAGGGGTTGCAGGAGCAATGAAAGCCAAAGTTAAATTAGGATTGGGTTTAGCATCATCATCATCATCTGATGCTAATGATTCAGCAACAATTAAACGATCAACAACTTGTACAAAAATTCTTAATCAATGTCTGAAAGAAATGGATAAGAGTATTAATAATCTTCAAAAAAGTAAGCAAAAACTTTTAGATTACAAAATAACTAAACCAAGTGAATCAAGAACAAAACCTAAAAAAACAAAACGTTTTTCAAAACCAAAAAGATCCAAAAAAGAAAAACCTAACAAACTTGATAACATAATGATTGTTAATGACTCACCAATGGATACAACAACAACAACAAGTACTTCGACTATGCAAAAAGCTGTAAAAAGAAAACTTGATACTGATGATGAACCTGAAATTAAGAAAAAAACTAAATTAAATAATTTGGAACGAGTTACACTTAAAGCAGCAAGAAGAAGAAAACGCAAATTGGTGAATGATGATGATGATGATGAAGATATCTCATCAAAACGAGTGAAACTCATTTATAGCTAATTTATTAAAAAGTAAATTTTAGTTGTATTCTAACATTCAGTCAAGATGGTTAGAGTAAAAAAAGTTGCTAGAAAAAGAGTTAGTAAACAATCAAAGAAGAGGAATGTAAAGAAAAGAAAATCAACAAGTTTTCAACAAATTACTAAAAACATTAGACAAAATATTCGTAAAAGTAAAGCAAAAACTGTAAAAGATGCTATTTTAGTGGCACTAAAAACAGCATCAAAAAAGAAGAAGAACAACAACATTAAAACTGCTCGTGTTATAAAGATCCCAAAAACCGGTGGAATTTTGCCATTAATTCCTATTTTTGCTGGTCTTAGTGCACTTGGAGCACTCGGTGGAGGAGCTGCTGGAATTGCGAAAGCCATTAATGCAGCAAAAGAAGCTAGACAAGCATTAGCCGAATCTGAGAGACATAATAAAACGATGGAAGCTATTGCAATGGGCAAAGGTTTATTTTTAAAACCATACAAAAGAGGATTGGGTCTTTTTTTAGATTAAAAGGGCTACCTAAAAGACCCTTAACAAATCTGGATATTGAAAAATTTGCAAAAATATATAAAATTCCTTATTTTCGAGGTGTCTTTTCACGAGATGTTCTTCCGAAAAAAATACGTCACAACGAATCTGGTGTTATTAATTTGGATCAAAACAGCGGAAATGGAACACATTGGGTAGCTTATCGGAAACAAAGTAATTTAGTTGAATATTTTGATAGTTTTGGTGATTTGCAACCTCCACAAGAAGTGGTTAGGTATTTTAATTCAAATGGATTTTGTCAAATTCTCTACAACCATAAGCGATTTCAAAAATTTAATACGTATAATTGTGGTCATCTTTGTTTATCTTTTTTAACTGAATAAATAAATAAATAACCTAATAGAACATTATTTTAACTTAGTTTAATTTCAGTTGTACACGCATCAAGATGTCTTATCATTTTCTTTTCAGTGATACAACATCCATTTTATCAATGGATTTTAATCCTCCTATTGAGTTGGAGAAAAATTGTGCTTATGAAATTGGTTTGTTGAATTTTAATGTAAATAATGCAATTCCAAATGTTGATAACACTAATAATATGTTTTATTATGGTGAAAACAACACTAGCATCGCAATCCCAATTGGTAGCTATGAAGTGCAAGACATTGGTGAATACCTGCAGAAAGCCTTACTTTTAAATCAGAAAAACGGAGAAAAACCTATACATTTACAGTTGAAAGCAAATTTGAACACATTAAAATGTGAAATAAAATGTGATAGTGTTGTCGATTTTTCAAAAAAGAATTCCATAGCATCTTTGTTAGGATTTTCAAAAAGAAAACTTACAGCCTATAAACTACATGAATCAGATTTTCCTGTTGACATAATAAGGGTAAACTTAATTCGAATTGAGTGTACTTTTGTAAAAAATTCTTATTTAAATGGAGCTGCTGAACATATCATCTATGCGTTTTATCCTAAAGAACCTCCGGGTTATAAAATTATTGAAAAACCTGTAAACGTGATCTATCTACCAATTAACACAGATTTCATTAGAAACATAACTCTTAAAATAACAGATCAATTTGGTAAGTTGGTCAATTTCAGAAACGAGCTCATCACGACAACATTACATTTACGTAAATTAAATCAATAGTAAAACATATAAAAAATGGTGATTTGTTTTAATGTACCTATTAACAACAACAACAACAATAACGTGCAATATAAAAACGTTAGTAACATTTCAAAAACGTTCATTCACAACAAGAACAGTGCTCCGCTAACACCTGAAAATCGAAAATTTCTACAATCGTTAGGATTGCGTGTGAAATAAAAAGTTATGGAGTTGTTAAATGTGACTCAAAAACCAACTATTGACAGTTCAATAACCAACTTGGAATGGCATTCATATCAAGCATATACAAACACTCCACTTAAGCATAACGATGAATGTCGAATTGGTATTCAACAACAGGAATTACTCACAGTGCCAGGATTAAGTGAACTTCATATTCAAGGAAGATTAGTAAAACATGATGATGAAAAACTTGTATACACCAAAGGAAAATTGGTGAATAACTTTGTTGCCCATCTATTTGAAGAAATTCGTTTTTTACTGGGAGGTGAATTAATTGATCGTGTAAAAACTCCTGGTATTACCAGTAGTTTGAAAGGTTATGTATCTTACACACCAAACGAAAGTACTGCTTTGATGAATGCTGGTTGGTTTCCTGTTGATGACGTAAAACTTGTTGATAATACAACAGGACAATTTGATGTATGTTGGCCGCTTTCGATGATACTAGGTTTTGCTGAAGATTATAAAAAAATTGTGATAAATCTTCGTCAGGAACTCGTTTTAATTCGTTCAAATTCTGATTTAAACTGTATTATTGAAACAACAGGCCTTGAAAAAGCTCAAATTTTGATTGAAAAAATTACATGGAAAGTGCCTCATGTAACAGTATCCGATTATGAAAAGTTAAAAATATTAAACATAATCGATAAAAATATTCCTTTGGAGATTGTTCATCGAAAATGGGAACTTTTTACTTATCCACTTTTGCAAGAAAGTCATTCCTTTAATTGGGTGTTGAAAACCTCAACATTTCTACAAAAACCACGTTTCATCATTGTTGGATTTCAAACTGATCGAAGAAACAATTTGAAAAAGAATGCAAGCAATTTTGATCATTGCAATTTGAGAAACATGAAATTGTACTTAAATTCTCAAGCGTATCCATATGAAAATTTAAATTTGGATTACAAACACAACAAGTACGCTTTGGCATACAAAATGTACACACATTTTCAACAAGCTTATTATTTTAATAAAAAACCAGTTTGTGAACCATTATTAAATTTGGAAAAGTTCAAAAAGGTTGCTCCATTAATTGTCATTGATTGTTCATATCAAAACGAAGTAATTAAACAAACCACCATAGATGTTCGCTTGGAATTTGAAACTGAAGGAGATATAGATGCTAATACTGCAGCTTATTGTTTGATTCTGCATGAACAATTTATCACATATGAACCACTGACAGGTCGTGTCCGTTTATTGTAAAAACATTTTATAAATTGAATTTTTGGAAAAATAAAAACATTAATTATCTGCTTATATTTTTATTCTAACCAATCGAAAAAGTTTTTTTCTGCATCGGGATGTTGACGATGATTGACGGGTTCCTTTCGTCGTCGATTCTTGCACTGCTTTTGAGAAGTTGAAGGAGCATTATTGATGACAACTACATCATCCATCAAATCTTCATCTTCTTCTTCGACTGGTGGCTCTATGTACACCCGTTTCTTTGGACTAGTTAGATTCTCCACTTCGTTGACATCTTCTTCAACGAGGTTGAATCTGAAGCGTCTCACAACGCTTTCCAAAATCTTGAATTCGGCTTCATTGTCTAATTTTGTGCGAATATATCTAATTGGTAAATTGCCAAATTTTCGTTTTAACGAACTGCCTCGAGGGCAATATTTAAGGGAAACAAACACTTTGTCTCCCAAACGTTTAATCTCGAGCACGCCATATCTGAACATACACCAAACACATGAGTCAAAAAATACTAAGAAAAAAATAATAAAAAAACTTACTGGAATAATTGCTTCATTACTACCGTAATATGCTCAGCAGGCAGATTTTCAGGATCTTCGCTAAACACTACAATAGTACATGGTGTGGTTGACATTTTGGTTGTGGTGTTGAGATTCAAACACTGATGAAGAAACAGAAAATTCTCGAAGCTTTTATAGTATGCAAACTAAAAAATGTTGATAATTTTTGTTACAAAATTGTAAGGTTAACTGATAAAAACATGCTGACAGAATTGATGAAAAAAAAACACACCAATAAATATCAATTTTGCACTTACGCTGCATTAATTTGTTTTTGCAAAATATATGGAAAAACACACACCAGTTATCTTTATTTTGTTTAACATTTAAGAAATGCAAATGCTGCTTAAATTATTGGGAAAAACATCTTTATCAATAACTCGTGCATGCATTTTTAAAAAATGTTTGGGTATAAATAGGTGAAGATATGTTTCTGGAATTAAATTGTATTTTACATCAACTGTGAAAAGAAGCAAAATGTATCTACTTGACATACAAGGTTACCAACTCGGTACATGCTTTGTATGTAAAGAATTGGCAATTCTGGATGTCGACACCCAACAATACCAACACGCCTTCATCAAGTTTCCGGTCACAATCGAGATGTGCAGTGCTGCCTTCCAAAAACAGATTGACTACGCTACTGATCAAATACACGGGGTTGAATACTACTATGAAGATCCATCAACAATAAGGTATGAAAGCATCGAGAAATTTCTAAAGGACTTCATACAATACAATCCAAATCAAAAAGTCCATGTGGCAGTGAAAGGTCTGCAAAAGAAAAAATGGTTACAGCAATTTTTTCTGGATGAGGATATTGTCGACCTCGAAACTGATGGATGTCTTCCAGTAAACACCATGAAGACAATTTTTAAGTCCCACCACTGCTTAAAGCATAGTGAATACTTAAATTGTGCTTTAGAAAACGTGCACAACTTATACATGTGGTATATGTATTGTAAAAAATAAAAATATATAAAATATAATTTTGGTTTTTTTTTTAATGTTGCAAATGATTATCACATTCTAAAAATTACAGTTTTAGATAAAATTTGATAATTTGAATGTCAAAGGTTAATTTTCCAAAATGATAATTATTTGCAACTCTTGCAGTTTTAGATGATAAAAATGACACGTGCATGCTCTGATAATTTTTAAATTTTATAATATAAATACAGCTTCAATCATACTCAGTTTTCAATGTGTCTCTGCAGTTTACATTTCAAGTGTTGCTAGTGAAATTTCAAAGTAAGTACTTTTGCTAATATTATTCTTTTATTAATTCAAATTTTGTAAACAGACTATAAAAGATGGCCAGTCAAAAGATTTTAGATGAAATCTCAACTTCTGCTGTTAACAAAATTGAAAAGGTTAGTGGATTAATTAAACATAAGAAAGAATTTCTAAAATATATAACTTGGCTCAGAAAAACCATTTTATTACATAAGAGATGTTTAAAAAATAAATTAAATTGTGTAAAAAATTTTGCAAAAATTGAATCAAATTTAACTATTTTAAAGGATTATTTACTAATCTTAAAACAAAAAATACATAGTGTAAAGTATTTAAAATCTAAAAAGTTAATTTGGCAAGATGTTGACTCTTGTTTTAAAAGTAGAATTAAAACGGGTATGATAACAAATTTTTCTTTGAAAGATCCAAAAAAATTTCTCTTAAAATGCTTTAGAATATTTTCAAGACGAATTTTACATGAATTGAAAAGGTCGTTATTAAAAGTAAATGTAATTTTTGTTGGAGTCTTTATAAAACCTCACACTCACGAGACAACTCATAAATTTTTTTCTACTCCAAATATGGTAATTGATAAAACTACAGATTTGAAAAATTGGTTCAAAATTAATGTTTATGAAAAAATTTTGTTACAACTAGAAGAGTTTCAAGAAAGGGACAGTGGGTGGGCTCTAAAAGAAATTTTACATCTGAAAGTTAATATAAATAAATATAATCCGATCAGTGTTGGTATTTCAACATATGTTGATTTACCTGATTTTGTTAAAAATACTAAAAGTGTAGTCAATATCAAGAACAATGACCAATTTTGCTTCTTATGGGCTGTTGTTTGTGCTTTATATCCTGTAAAAACAATAAAAAATGTTTCACGTGTAACATCTTATCCACATTTTAGTTTGGTGTTAAAATTCAACAATATAAGATTTCCCATTGCTCTTGAAGATATTCCAAAATTTGAAAAAATGAATCAGTTGGCAATAAATGTCTTTACTATTTTGAATAAAAAGAAAAAAATACTCCCTTTGCTGTTGAGTAAAAGTGAAATTTCACCTAAAATTAATTTACTTATGATAACAAAAGATACTGATAATGATGATGATGATGATGATGATGAACTTTCTAATAAATGTTTATTTCATTTTGCTTACATTAAAAATTTAGCACGATTAACAAGTTATCAAATGGGTAATATTAAAAATAAAAAGTGGGTTTGTGAAAGATGTTTAAATCATTTTTCTACTCAAAATATAGTTAATGATCATATGCGAAATTGTTCAGTGTTAAACGAAACTAAAATAAAACTTCCCTCTAAAGATAAAAGTATTCTAAAATTTAAAAATTATAAAAATAAACTGATGGTGCCTTTCGTTATTTACGCTGATTTGGAGTGTCTACTGATAAACTATAAAGATTTAAACAAAACAAACACTTGTGAGAAGTATCAAAAACATAAACCGTTTAGTATTGCATTTTATTTAAAATGTTCCTATGACGATTCATTATCAAGATTTCATACCTATACCGGTAAAAATTGTTCAGTATGGTTTGTACATGAATTAAAAAAGATTTCAAATGAATTGGAAACAATTTTTTCTCACCCATGTAAAATGAAATCATTATCTGTTGAAGAAGAGCAAAATTTCTTATTAGCAATGAAATGTCATATTTGTTGTAAAGCATTTTTAAACGATGATAATGAGAGAAAAGTGAAAGATCATTGTCATTTAACAGGAAAGTTCAGAGGTGCTGCTCATAACTCATGTAACCTAAAATTTCAAGATATGAATACTATTCCAGTAATTTTTCATAATTTATCTGGTTATGATAGTCATTTTATAATTAAAGCTTTAAGTACAGAAATTGATGGACACATTGATCTATTACCAATTAATAAAGAAAAATATATTTCGTTTACTAAATACATTCTCAACAGTAAAATTAAATTTAGATTTTTAGATTCATACAGATTTATGCCAAGTAGTATTGATAAATTATCCACATATTTAAATGATGAGCAAAAAATTATTATACGGAAATTTTATAAAGATGATTTAAAATTTAATTTAGTCACTCGCAAAGGCATCTTTCCTTATGAGTATCTTGATTGTTGGGAAAAATTGCAAGAGAATAGTTTACCATCTATGCAAAAGTTTTTTAGTCATGTGTCTAATACTGAGATTTCTGGTGCCGATTATGAACATGCTTGTACGGTTTGGCAAGTATTTGAAATTAACACTCTTCAAGAGTATGCTGAATTGTATTTAAAAACTGACGTTTTACTTTTGGCTGATATATTTGAAAATTTTGGATCTACTTGTATGAAAACATATGAATTAGATAGTCTTCACTATTGTACAGCTCCAGGATTATCTTTTGATAGTATGTTAAAAATCACAAACGTTGAATTAACTTTATTAACTGATGTTGATATGATAATGTTTTTTGAACGAGGTATTCGAGGAGGAGTTTCACAATGTTCGAATAGATACGGGCAAGCAAACAATAAATATATGGGTGAAGCTTATAATCCTAATAAACCATCAACTTACCTTATGTATTTTGATATCAACAATCTTTATGGAGCTGCAATGAGTTATTCATTGCCTATGGGTGATTTTCAATGGATTAGTGGTCCAGATATTTATAAAATTGATTTTAACACACTATACGATGATGATTGTGAAATTGGATACATTTTTGAAGTAGATCTTGAATATCCACCAACACTATTTGATTTGCATAAAGACTTACCTTTATGTCCTGAGCATTTAGTTCCACCAATTTCCGATTCAAAAAATACTAAATTATTAACAACTTTGTACAAGAAAACAAATTATATTATTCATTATAGAAATTTAAAACAGGCTTTAGATTTAGGTTTAAAACTGGTAAAAATTCATCGTTGCTTACAATTTAAACAAGCACCCTGGTTAAAAAAGTATATCGACTTAAATACAGAATTGAGAAAACAGAGTAAAAATGAATTTGAGAAAAATTTTTATAAATTAATGAATAATGCTGTTTTTGGAAAAACTATTGAAAATGTAAAAAAATATAGAGATGTTAAATTGGTAACGAAATGAAAAGGACGATACGGTGCAAATTGGTATATTTCACAACCAAACTTTCATAGTTGTACAATATTTAGTAAAAATATGATTTTAATTGAAATGAAACGGTTGGAAATTACATTTAATAAACCTATCTACGTGGGAATGTCAATTTTAGATATATCAAAAACTTTTTTGTACGACTTTCATTACAATTACATTTTATCAAAATTTGGAACTAATGTAAAATTATTATATACTGATACAGATGGTTTGATTTACTTATTTAACGATGATGATATCTATGCACATATAAAAAAGGATATTCATAAATTTGATACGTCAGATTACCCACTGAATAATATTTATAACATTCCACAAAAAAATAAAAAAGTGTTAGGCCTTATGAAGGATGAGAACTGTGGTCGAATTATGACTCATTTTATTGGTCTACGATCGAAAATGTACTCAATTAAAGTTTTATATGATAACGCTGACAAACAAAAACGTCTTGAAAATATGCAACGAGAAAAGTCAAGTAAACGGGAAATTTATAATTTTATTGCAAATTTTGGAATTATAAAAAAGGCTAAAGGTATAAAAACATCTGCTCTTAAATTAATTACTTTTGATGATTATTTTGAATGTTTGAATGTCAATTTTAGATATATCAAAAACTTTTTTGTACGACTTTCATTACAATTACATTTTATCAAAATTTGGAACTAATGTAAAATTATTATATACTGATACAGATGGTTTGATTTACTTATTTAACGATGATGATATCTATGCACATATAAAAAAGGATATTCATAAATTTGATACGTCAGATTACCCACTGAATAATATTTATAACATTCCACAAAAAAATAAAAAAGTGTTAGGCCTTATGAAGGATGAGAACTGTGGTCGAATTATGACTCATTTTATTGGTCTACGATCGAAAATGTACTCAATTAAAGTTTTATATGATAACGCTGACAAACAAAAACGTCTTGAAAATATGCAACGAGAAAAGTCAAGTAAACGGGAAATTTATAATTTTATTGCAAATTTTGGAATTATAAAAAAGGCTAAAGGTATAAAAACATCTGCTCTTAAATTAATTACTTTTGATGATTATTTTGAATGTTTGTTTAATAATCAAAAATTAGATGTTACTCAAAATGTTATCCAATCACAAAAGCATACAGTTTTTACCTTGAAACAAACAAAGTTGGCTTTAAGTGGTTCGGATGATAAAAGATTAGTAAATAATATGAGCACAGACACTTTACCTTGGGGATATTTGTATTAATTTAAATTCTTTCAATTTTATTTTAATTTATTAACACTTTCAATTTAAAAGTTTAACAGTCTGAGATCTAAATGGGACACAGTTTTTGTAGACGTCAATCGTTTTGATAAGGATATAACTGAAAAGGCTGTAAAAAGAAGAATTGTTCCTACACCCATCCAAAGCAGCAACAACAACAACAACGACCAAGGAACTGTGTACTGTCACAACTGTGATTGTTTTTTTTGTTTTTGTGATTATTCAATTGAAGTACATAGTGAAGAAGTAGTAGTAGAGACTAAAAAAAGTAAACTGTGTGGTGGTGGTGATAACATTTTGAACTTGTTGTATTGTACTGAAGACTCAACATGGGTAAAACTAGCATAACTTATGAACAAGCCACAAAGGAGCGTATAAACAATTTTTTTAAAAGACGATTTTATTTATATCAGGAAACCAGATACTTAGTTGAGTTGGGTAGGAATCCACGACAATTAAGCAAAAATGATGTTAATAGAGTTGTTGCGAAATCGATTTTACCAAAAACACTTAAGCAAAAGTTTAAAGAAACGTTTAATTTTTTTTAATTGTTTTTAACATTATTTGGATTGGAAACTATCCAGAAATTTCAAATTTCGAATTATTTGTATTTAAAATTACAAATACATTTGACATGGACTTTTGTAAAAGTGCCTTATATTTAGAAAATAATAATTGGTACAAAATAAATTTTGCTGTAGCAAATTATAGAATAACTAGCAACCGTAATGAAGAACATAATAAGCGTAGGTTGAACAAATATCTCAACCGCAAAAAATCTGATAAATTTAACGTAAATTCCTTAGCTTTACTTAGTTTTAAAGCAGCAGCATGTCACATATAGTCTGCTTGTTTAAACCGCAACTTGTTAATTTGTAACCATAATCTGTTATGTATTGTTAGAGGCAACATGCCTGTACCTGTTCAATTCAAATGTCCAAAATGTCAAGGTGAAACCACCGAGCAAGGGGCAATGTGTACTATATGCCTTTATGTAAAATATATCCAAATGTTATATAAAGAGAAACACCCAAAATACTAATATGTAAATTTACGTTAAATAAAAAAAAAAGTTAAAAAAACTTGAATATTTATTTGTTCCTTTCAGAAATCCAAACAACAACTGAAAAATCTTTTGAGACGGAAAAGAAAACAGACCGAATCTTTGCTCAAAGTCTTGAAGAAGTTAAGAGCTGACATTGAGTTCTTGCAATTACAAAAACAAATACAAAATTTACATGTAAAATAAATAAAAATATATATGAATTAATTATATTGATTTATTGAACCCATTAGTTACAATGTTGCAAAACTGATTAAAGTTGAAAAACAAGATGATTTGGTGTTATTTATAAAAATATAATGTTGCAAAACTGATTGGAGTTGAAAAACAAGATGATTCAGTGTTATTTATAAAAAAATTTAAAAAAGACCTGTGTAAGCTAATGATGTGTTTACTTATGAGGATTTCATATAAATACGCCAGTAGGTATTAACTTGTCATTCAGTCAATTGAAGTTTTAAATCATGAGTGAAGGTAAGAAATTATTTATATAATTTGAACATACCTATAATTTTCTCCTATCTCTTTCTTTAGAACTAATTCAGTGTCCCCTAATTAAAGACCATTGGGTCAAACCAACACGCATGTCTTTACATTTACTTAAATGTAAACGACGTTTACAACCCTCCTTTGAAGCTTCAAAAGAACAACAACTTAAAGAAAGATGGAATCTTTTGAATAATGAAACTTATCCACAATACCCGTACCACCACAACCACCACCACCACAACGACCAACAACAACAACAACAACAACAACAACAGGGTACTACACCTCCAGTTCAAAGGAGATTTAATTAAAACTGTACCACAACGATCCTTAAGAAATGTACACCAGGAGCAAATGCAACATTATTCATTTCAATAATAAACAAAATAGTTACTAACTTTGACTTTTTTCTTAATCTTCCTGGAAAATTAGGCTAGGCTAGGCTAGGCTAGGCGAGTCAGTTGCTTCGCTTCCAACCCCCTTTTTTCCCCTTTTTTTCTTTTTCTTATCTTTTTATTCACCCAAACAATTTTTTTTTTTCTTGGTTTATCTTTAGATTTTCTTTTTTCTTTTGAACTACTTAACTAACTAACTGACTAATTAGCTAACTAACTAACTAAACAACCAACTAACTAACTAACTACCTACCTACCCACCTACTTACTTCGATTATTTGTTTGTTATCTACCCAACTTTCACATCAACAAACGTATGTGGAGCACATTGGTGCATGGCGTACGTCTCGGCTTCACAACTCGTAGGTTCACGGTTCGAAACCAACACAAATCCACAACAACACTTTCACATTTTTTCAAAGATCAATCCAACACAGGTAACTGTCACCTAAGCGAAACAGGTAAATATAAAAAATACATTTTTTTCCATTGATTTCAACCTACCTGGAAAACACCTTTAATTACACCTGTGACCACACCCTTCAAGTGACCACACCCTTCGGTGACCACACCCACCTCGGCGGCAACAACAACCAACACCACCACCACCTCTTCAGCAGCCTCCGGAATTGACCAACAATACCAGAGGCTCCTGAAGACTTCTTCACCCGACGAAGAATAACCTTCATGAAGGTCATGGACAGATGCGGATGGCATAGGCCATCGAAGTGTCCCAGAACCCCGCGTCCTATACTACTAATGGTATGAGTTCTTTTTCATTTTGAACTTGCACAAAAGCTAGGAAATCCACCATTTTGTTGACTATGCCAATTTTTTTTTGTTTAACAAAAACTGGAACTGATGCAGTTTTTGTAGAACCTCCATATCTACACCATAGACTTTGGTTGTCATTTTAAGCTAACTGTTTAAACCAGTTCAATAAATATTCGCTGAGCTGTTTACGATAGTTTAAGCCAGTTTACGCCACAGAATGTTTCAGCTGTTTATCATAGAACAACTGTCCCAGAACTCATGACCCAGAGAGCAAGGGAAGGTGCTGACAGCAATACAGATGGTAAATTTTAAAACAAAAATTGCTTAATTACAATAGTATTTGAGAAAGGATAAAAAAATTAACAACCAATCCAGGAAGCTTATTCTAGAAGTGGAGTAAAAGGGCATCTCAATTTCCTAGGCAACGAGAGTCTGACCAATGAACGATAGTATGTGTCCATAGTTGCCGATTTTCAAATTCTATTTAGCTTCCCGATTGGCTACCGCTTTTTTGTCTTAATTCGATCATTTATTGAGCTAGAAAATTTTTGTTTCGAAATTTTGGTTCAAAATTGTTGCCTTCATAAGCTGTTTTTCTCTGGGTCATGAGTTCTGGGACAACCTGTATGTTCTCCTTCAAGTATTTGTGATTTTTTTGGAATGTGATGTTCCGTTTTCCTTTTAAGAACGGCAAGCAATTTTGGATATTTCGAGATACTCGTATCTATATCCTTATTAATATTCAAACAAAATCGTTTCATGCTATAAATTGGCCACAATGATTTTTAGTTGAACCTATTTCTTCAAAATAGGCCACCAAGACGTTTTCAGAGTAATTTTTGATTTTTTTTATCTTCGCACCATTTGACAAACTAAGACAACGTACTCTCATGTGTGGGGCGTGATTTTATCGGCAAATTGTGTCGAGAATACGAGCTTTTTCGTATCGTTTGTGTAATAAAGACTAACTGATTGCTTTTTACAATGTTTATTTGTTCTGAGGCTTGTTCTGATGATACAGTGACCTGTATAATAGGGCGGCTTGGCGGTGGTTAGTGGAATTCGCATGGTTGCGAATTCCCGAACAGGAACAAAGGTGCCGCTAAGACTAAACAAATTGTTTATTGCAGCAGTTGCCGCACTTTTCACTTCGGGAGGTGGACTTAAATTCAAACTCTTCTTCTTGCGAAGACGTGGTACAAACCAATTGGTACAAATCTTTATTTTTGAACTTTTTGCTATATAGAATTGACAACCCTCAACTGGAAAAGCATTTACCGACTTTAGCGACTTGATTTTTTATATCAACAAATGCGAACTATGTTGGCGAGTTTTTTCACGAAAATTTGGTAAAAAATGTTGTACAAGAGACGTGCAGAAATAATTTTGGCTTTGCTGTTGAAAGAGTCGCACTCATGTGTAAAAATTATATTCCCGCACTAATCATGTAAAATACTGTTTTAGCGACATAGATACGCCAATGTTACTTGCTCCTATTATTGTGATGTCAACATTGGGTGCGTAATTTGTAGAACGTTTGTTCCCTAAAAATTCGTCAATGATTAAACTGATTGATTACCAAGTGTTAAAGGGGTTAGGAAGTAGTTCGAACGACTTTTGGTTCAATTATTAATTTATTTTATAAAAAATTGTGATGATTAAAAACTTAACAATACATTAAACTTAATTATGAGTAGTAGACAATTTCGTCATATTGCCTACAGGTACAATTGCTGCTGGTCACTGACCGGAGTGAAGAACCTGCTGAACAACAAAAATGCACATATTGCATTTTGGCAACAGTAATAATTATTAATCTGTTTAATGCGATTAAACATATTGGCGACTCGACGACTGGAAGTGGACACATCCTTGTCGGTGATCGCTTCCTGTATGTCAGCAGATTCTTCTTGTGTGCCGTGGTCTCGTGTTTGTTGTGTGTGGTCAGGGTGTCCATAATACATCTGCAACAATTGCTGACCATCGTATTCTATTCACATTATAGACGACATAATAGTACAAAAATAATTGTTTTAAAGTAAAAGTGTTGAACGTAAATATTGTAAAATGCCATATTTTCTAACTATTCAATAATAATAATTAATTAAACTTATTTTACCGGTAACTTAAATTCCACCAATTTCTACACTATGTATTAGTTCCCAAACTAAGAGATTCGAATCCTTCTAGAGGATCTGCTACTAATCGATTCCGAGGCCTCAATTCAACACCTGCCTCAGCCTTTTGCTGACGCTTGCCTATTGAGTTTCTACTTTTTTCCCTTAATTTCTTCACTATCCAAATTGTCACTCCAATTGTTATTCCAATTGCTGCAAGCATGCTTGTCGTGAGAATGCTTGTGACTGTCTATTGATGTCGGATTTCCTTCCAGTGCTTCTCCTTTATTTCTATGTGAAGAGATTGTTCCTCTTCCCATAAATCTTTGAGATCATCGTCTGGTTGTATTTCTTCTTCTTCTTCCAGTCTCCGGGTTCCAGTTCTAGTTTTTGACATAGTCAAATTTACCGCGACCAGTCGAATGTAACCACCTACTTACTACTGGTAGTTTCTACTCTTTTCGGTGTTAGTAAGGTCTTCTTTGTCGTTATTACACAATGCTGTGCAATTGAGATTATTCCGTATGTTTGAATTTTAGTTTCTTCTCTTTTTGCATTGCAGATCACTGCAATTTTTGTGATGACTGGCGTGACAAACAACCATGTATTTTTCGTGTATAATCTTTTCCACATTATTGACGTAATTTTCTTTTTCTTGACTGGACAATTTGATGATATGTCTGTCCTGTTGTATAGCGTGTCGATCACACAATTCGGATTATTCTCAATGTTTCGAATTATGGATGGGGAACATATGTATGTTTGTTTTCTTTCCAGTATGCAATGTTTTAAATCCGTTTCACTGATTTGAAAGTACCGTTGTGTGTCGTAGTCAATTGCAATGATGTCTGTATCTACATCTAATTCCCAATACCTATTGTTTTTGATTTTTATTGGAATCGGATTCGGCTTCACAAGTTCAAATTCAACAATTTCTGCCATTGCAAAATATCCATACACCGACGTGATGTTGTTTTCATGACGAACTTCTTCTCGTATTATTGGTTGCGACACAATTTCGATGTTTTGTGGTAACCTTTTTCCGGCTTACTCTAACGCTTCTTGTAACTGTCCAGGTGAGATTATTTCATACAGATTTTCTTCACTGTAGTCGAGATAAACTACGATAGTGTTGTAATACTTCTTGTATAAAATTTTTTGCTTTTTGATAAACACTTAGCATGTGGATTTCTAACTTGGATCTCTCTACCTTGCTGTACCAATATTGCATTCCTTCTACCGCTTCTAAGGTCTTACATAATTTTACTTGATATTGTTTCAACCTTTCATTTATCCGAATTTCTGTTTCGTTGAATTTTGTTAGTGCGTGTAACATGAACCTTGTTTGTTGATTTCATGCTTGAATTAAGATCCTTTTGATTGTTGTCTAATGATTCGATGTTCCTGTACACCTCATCATTTACACCAAAAATTGACTTTAAAATGGTGCCAAAAACTCCTCCTTTTTGTCTGTTTCTTGTTGTAATGTCTAAGCCCTTTTTGATCCATTCCAACTGTCTTGTTTCCTGTTCAAGATGATTGATTAATGTCTTTCATTCGATGTCTTCAGCCAGCTCATTCATTTTCTGACATACATTTTTCATCTCCCGTACTATGCTTTGTCCTGTTACAGTGTCGTTCTTCCATTTTGAATCTTCAAATTGTATTTCAACCTTGAGTACTTCTCTATCAACTCTTGCAGTTCCGAAGTGTTCAATATAGAATCCAGGCTCTGGATATTCTATATTATAAGTCTTCTCTGCCTTTGCCTTCCCAAAATGTAGAAACAACAACGCTATCGATACTACTTTCCATCGCGAGCAGTTGGGGTAGTTTCTTTTTTGTTTAATTTGTTCTGTTTTTTTTCTCTCTTCTGTAATTTTTGCTTTTCTTCATCTTTTCCCGGTAGGGGAATCAGTTCGTTAATTGGACGTTTTAACTCTGCGCCTTCTGCTCTTTTCAGTGTGACTACTCGTACTACGCCTTGATTATTTGCATGTGTATCTGTTATTCGTGCTAGTGGCGATTTACTTGGACTAACGTTATCTTTCTTTATCAACACCACTTGTCCCACCTTGACACTGCTCTCTGGATTCTTCCACTTATACATTTGTTGCAATTGGTTCAAGTAGTCTGTTGACTACGCCTTCCAAAAATCTTTCTTCATCTTTTGAACGATTTTCCAACGCCCTTCTAACAGCAGCTCATCGTCAACGGCGTTTGGACTTGCTGGCGACAGTAACTCTCTTCCAATTAGAAAATGCCCTGGCGTCAGTCTACATAAGGGTCGCGAATTTAAGCAAGCTTCAACTTGATGCAACAGCGTAGTTAGCTCTTCGTATGTAAGTGTGGATTCTCCGACCACACGTTTAAGATGATGTTTTGTCGATTTTACGCCTGCTTCCCAGATTCCACTAAAGTGGGGAGCGCTTGGAGGTATGAAGTGCCATTGTGTTCCTTTATTCGCCAATTCATCTGTTATTGTTGATCCTTGTATCATTTCTTGAACTTGTTGTTCGAGTAATCCACTTGCACCTATGAAAGTAGTACCATTATCTGAATTAGTTAATTAATAATCAGTTATTGCAGCTAGGAATACAAACGAGAAACATTGTTTTTGAAAATAATTTTTTATAGTAACAGTTTAAAATTTATTGAACATAAAATCAACTCCCAACTTAACAATGTGAAATACTGTTTCAACTATAAATTTATTAATTATTATTATTAAAACAGTAGAAAATGAAATTTGTTTCTTTGGTATTAACACTACTTATTAACAAAATCTCCACCTAGGTACTTTATCATCATTTTGAACAATATCAAGATGTGGATATTTCAGGTTTAACTTTAGAGTTTCTAATTCTACCAACTTTGTTATATTTTCATTTATTTGTTTCAAAATTTCCAATTTTTCTTTCTTCATTTCTTTTCTTGTGTCTTCATTGTTATAGTCTTCATTGTTATGGTCTTAATAGCACTGTTAAGTGTTTTATACGATTTCTTTTCAACATTTTGTGTTGTTACTGTTGACTCTAAACTTACGGGATTGGGCCTGCCCTGTTTATTTACTTGGCGATGGCTTGCAGGAGATATCTTTTAACTCCCATTCTCAAACCTAGAAACAGAGCAGAACACCGATACCATAATGCACACAGAAGGACGAGAAATGTGATTGGACGCAGTTTCGGCGTGTTAAAAAAAGATTTCCTTTTTTAGCAATTGGAATGAGGGTACAAACTGCAAGAGTTCTACCTATTATCGTTGCGACTATGGTTTTCCATAACATTGCAATTGAAGTAAACGAAGAGGAACCAGAAGAAGATCCTGATATATATATATACCGCACGTAGATCAATCAAACGATATTTTTGATCAAGTTTCCAGTTCTTTTTTTATTATTTCTAGAATATCCATTTTTTTTTGTATGTTTTTCTCTTTTCATCCTTAAGTGTTCTTCTTGCAATTCGCTGCATTTGCAGTTTTTATATTGCGCACGATTTTTTTTTTTTAATTTTTGTATTTTCAATGTTTTAGGAGAAACTGATTTTCTGGTGTAACTGCTGGTGGTAGTTCTGGTAAACTGCGTTATGTTCTGGACTGACTTCACCTTCATCCATTGTTATTTCGTTCTCTGTAATTTTTACATTTAAATATATCTTGCAACAACAAAATAATACTTTTTAAACACTACCATTGCTATCATACGGATTTTTCAAAGGTGTCATTGTCGGCCCTAATAGTTCCATCAGACCACCGTCGCGTCCTGTTGTTATAAAATCCTGTGTAATTGATTTACTCCCAGTTTTGTAAATCTCAACTTGTAATAAACACACTTACAGGATGTCAGGAAAGCCGCGCACCACCATGATACAGTGGCAATAATTCTGGGGATTTTGCCTATTGTGTTAATTCCAATGTAATTTTTAATACAATGGCCATTTCTATAAGTTAAAAAAAATCTGACAGTTGCCCCAGCTGGACGGAGATTGTAGTATTTTTTTATCAGCTGAATCCAGTTAGAGTCAATTATTACGAACACCACCACCACCACATTTGTTATCGTCTGTGACGGGGCCTTTCAATAATGACACAGTTTTGGGAGTATGTATTGTTTATTCCTAACTACTATTCCTACTAACTACATTGATACCCTTTAAAATATAATAAACTTAAAACTATGTACTTACAATATAGGTGTAGGCATTGTCCCACTCGACCACAACTCACTTAATAATCACTACGACTTCTTGACGACCACCAACTACTAGCTCTGTAGTCACTACTCCTGGCTAACCACCCTTTGTACGTCGCCCATGTCACCTCGATTCCGCAAGCTGACTTTACTAGTCCTCCGTTTTGGAGTGCTAGCTAAGCCACTTGCGAAAACCCCGGTGCAACGTACAAAGGTAGTTAACCTCTTAGTCGTCGCAATTATTATTAATTGCTGACAGTAACTTTAGGTATAAATCATTTATGGTCAAATTTACTAGTTCCTGTATACGAAGCGCTCCTGAATACCCCATAATTAGTATCACCTAATAATAGTGAAATAGAACTGTAGGAGATTACTGTATAAGTCAAAATTTAACCTTCATTGCCAGAAAATGTAAATCATCGGCCTCATTTAGGCATCTTTGTATTTCTTCATCATCCAAAATGTTCGATTTCTTTGGTTTGTACCCATGAGATTGGCGCTTTAAAAATGCCTTGAGCTTTAGGAATCTTGATATATCTGTATTGCGGTACGCATTAAGACATGTTCGCAGCATACGGCGAGAGACCCAAAGTGTAGATGATTTTTTTAGTTTTACTTAAACCTTCGAAGTATGCCAGAAGAACATTTTCGCTGATATTTTCGACACCTTTTGAACTGCACCAGCTACTAAACATTTTCTATTCCTTTTGAAGCAACTTATTTGTGGCCTCCTGTGCTGTCGCCCTCAACTCGGGGGGTATACAATTTATGTCTTACATAACAAAAATTAACCAGAAAACGTCAGTGATTATTCAAATTCAAATTTTGTTAGACAAATGTCATTACGACTTTTGTTACCAACCGAACTTTTCAAAAATTCCTAATCGAAAATAATTTGTTTTAAATGCATTTTTTAAATTTCTTTACAAAGCAAAGTAGAAAAAATAGTATAATACACTCATTTCATAAGACCACTTGTAGCACTCATTCTATTTGATCACTCCTCGCTGCGATCAGACTAAAACAATGTAGAAATGCTATGACTTTTTATTAGAGGCAGAAGTCTTTTTTTTAACATTTTTTTTTAATATTTTGTATTAACCCAAAAGGCCCCCCAAAAAAAACATTAACATACACACAAAACATATATTTGAAAATTAATGGCGCTAAAAGACCGCGAAATTTAAAATCCAAAGTTTGACTGTGATCGTCAAAAATGGTTAGGACCTACGTTGTGTTTGAGAAAAACAAAATTACTAAAGAAAATTTAGAAAACGGACCTCGGTTCTTTAGGGCAACGGGCAAAAGCGACACAAACGGAAGAGTGAAGTAAAACAACAAATGGGTTGGAGAGCTGTATTAGTGAACGTTGATCTTTGATGTTAGTTGCTTTGGGAAATTAGTGTAGTTAGTGACTTAGAACATGGAAAATGAAAAACTAGTAATGCAACGGACCGTTAGGCCTGTAGTGAGTGTGTTTGGTCAAAACGTACAAAACTCGCCTACAGTCATGAAAAACAAAACAAAACAAAACTACTAAGCCACCCATAATCCTCGATCTTTTCAAAAACGATTACAAAGGTTACAATGATTTGAACAAGAAAATTACAATTTTAAAGCGTAGTAACGTGTCTGTACGATTTGTTTTGGATTTGCGAGAAATTTGAACTGAATTGCAAGTTGATTGTCTTATTGCGGTTTGCCTGCCTCTTCTTCTCAGTTTTCGTCCAAATCATAGCACATTAGATTACATCTTTGGAATTTTCGGATAATAAAATACACCCGGGACTGGTTTCCGGGCGAACCCGGCCGACTAGCACCCACAACACTCCACTGTGGGAGTACCTCAAAGGCCACCAGTCAGAATACGGACACTCTCGCGGGAAACAAAAGACGGTTTTAGCAATCACACTCTAATATCGACCGTTGATCATTACGATAAATCACCTAAATCAAAGTCCCGCGTGGTATCGGCTGAAACAGAAAAGACATACATGACGACTTGGGCCCTCTTCTTCTTTCTTCATTTTTATGCACACTTAATGTTGAACGCAACATCGAGTATTTGGTCCACATTGAAGAGGATGCAAGACTCTTTTCCAACTTCAAAAAATACGCCATCAAAGCATCTTCATTAACTTCAACTACGCCAACTACACCACGATCGGTACACCATTCTTCAAACAGTTTGAATTCTTTCTCATATAATTTCAGGGACTTGACTGGTAAACGTTTCAATGAAGCCATACGTGCTTCATCTTTAATAGATTGTGGATTATTCATGTTAATTTCACAAAAACTTTCACGCTTTTTTGCGCGTCGGAAATTTTGTTTACTGTTAGATGCCATAACGACGCACATCGCACTCTAATTTAGTTCAAAATTTGTCATCCCCGGATTTTTGCGATAATTTTTTTTAATTTAATTTTTTAATTAAGTTTAACGGGGTTTTGGATAAAATCTCATATTACATTCTAGTGTATAGTTCCACCAAGTTGGCCTAAGTCACCATAAAAACATAAAAATTTGAGTGCTACCACAACTGGACAGCTTGTGGTATTTTTATATTTATGACGAAACAGCTGCCATGGCCTGGGATGGTGTTCTTATCGCAGGGTGCAAATTTGGGTAAACAGCAATTCCATACGTCACGGGTGTGACAAAATGACAACATTTTATTAATTTATTTTTGACCAAGAGCATTTTCAAGCAAAAGTATACATACTGTCATCAGATAGGTTACAGTGCTGCAAATTATTATCTAAATAAAATTTGTTAAGTTATAACTGTAGATCATAGAGAAATAAATTAATTTGTAGCGTCACGGGTGTGACGCGTACAAATTAAACTTGTTGTTTTTAATAACATTTTTCTATATTTCTGTGAATAACAAAACTCTGATTCCTTCTCCTTTAGTACACAAATATATGAACTATAGGGAGACATTTTAAGCCTCTTAGCAATTAGAATAATCAATTCAATTGTGCACTGTGTCTTTTACAAAACTGTCACGGGTGTGACATACTTTTGTAACGGGCGTGACACAGCATAACTTGTTAAATAGAATTTACAAAAAAACTTCTCAAAAATAAAAATAATATAGCAAAATGAGAAATTTTATTATTGTATGAAAAGTTTTGAACAAAGTAACTTATATCCTACTCAGACAACACTTTGCGTGGACGCCGACGGCCACGCTTTTCTGTTTCATAAATTGGTAGAGTGTATATTTCTGAACCGTCTGCTAGACATACATCTACCCTGGAACTATCTTCTTTATTTGGACGAAATATATGGTAATGTTGGATATTTGGAATTGCTCTAACATTTTTCCAACGCTGATTTAAAGTTTCTTCAGATCTTTTAACTTTAGATTCATCAACATATAAAATATTGACATTATTAATAGATTCCTTGGCTATCAAGAAAAAATCCTTCGCTGAATTGATGACTGCCTTTCTTGCCATAATCTTTCTGTGAACTACACGTTTCACTGTCCTTCCTATCTCATCCACAGCTTCTTTGCCATGCGAGCTAGCAAAGAAGCTCCAGCTAGCGGATACTCCCAAGTCTTCTGTTGTCTTACCTAGATTACCAATATTGTATTCATTTTTAAATTGCGCAGCGCAATTATCGGAAAAAAAATCTATGTGCTTGAGCGAGTCAAGATATGCCTGTTTACAATGGTGTACAATTTCGTTGATAAAAGTTCCAACTGATACTTTTGAATGTGATAGATCATTACTAACTACAACGTATGATTCAACTTCTTCTCCATAATTGAACCAAATACAACATGTGAATATTGTCACCATTCCATGAGACCAATGGGCTGCCTGAATTTCATCTTGCTGCACCATGGAGTAATTTTCGGCAAAGTCAACTTGGATTACAACGTTGTGATAAGACGTTTCACTTTTCTTCTTTTCAAAATGGTTATCTTGTACGGTTTTCACGTATTGGTGTAATTTAAAACTTGGCAATAATTGATTTACTTTTTGTATGACTCCTTTTAAGTTAGTAATTTCTACTTTTTTTTTCTGGTCGTCCCATATCATTCGTTATCCACTCTTGCAATTCCATATTACGTGTTGTGTCCATTACTAGTGGTAAAATTTCTCGAATATTTGTCGTACAACTGCTACATTTACTTGTCATACAATTTTCATTTTCAAGATTACAACAGAGTTCTTTTAATAGCCTTGTATCGAATTTCGTAAGCATTGTCTTCGAATACTTTTAGCAGCTCCACAAAATTGGCGTGTTTTTGACAGACACAAACATTATGTGGAAGTTGTTTGACCAACAGCACATGTTTAGGCCGTAAATCGTGAAATTTGGAAAGTCCAATCTTAACTTCAGGAAATTGTTCAATAAATTTTTCATAGGCTTCACCCACTGTTGTTTCCATATGTCTGATTTGCTTCAATTCTTTCATCCCAGTTACACGATTTTGAACACTTTACATCTCGCTTTCCTGGAGCCTGACGGCTAACAGTATCACTTTCAAAAAAGTCAAACACAAGTTGTTTCACTGCCGGCGGAAGAACATTACTGCCTCTTTTTTTTTCAAGTTTTGTTAACACCTGCTTATTTTGCTGCAACAAATTTTGTATGATTGTAGTTCTTCTAGTGATATTGTTTGGTAAAGCGGAATATATTCGTTTCATTGCCTTGCCGAAAGTTTGCTGACATTTATATCCCTTAATTTTATTTTCTTCGACTTCGTCAATTTTGTCCAAAGCTTGGACTAATTTTAACTTTTGTCTACGATTTGCTTGCCGTTGTCTATCATCTTTGCGTTTGGCTTTCCATAAATTATCGTCTTTTGTCAACTGTTCCATTTTCCTTGCTCTTCGTTCTTTGTCTTTTTGCCTTTCCGATTGGAGATGTTGCTCAAATTTTTTCGCATTTGTTTTTATATCCCTTCGCCATTTTGCCATTCTTTCCTTTGAAGTAGTCGATTTGGACTTCTTGTAATCCTTGTTGCACTTATTTAACCTTTTGTGGATTTTTAACACTTATTAAAATCACTTGAATAGAACTCACAGTTATGTGAGAAACGTCAATTGTGCTACACGTGTCTACTATAATTTTCTTGAAAAATAATTGTCACACCCCTGACATTTATTTTCAGTATTTCACTCATATATATTTTTACTACAACTAATACTGCATTATCTATTTGTTACTTTGTATACAAATTTTTAATTTTTAACTCCACAGATTTCGATCGGTTTGTCGGGTGTGACAAATTTTCTTATCAAAGTTTTAATTCAAAAATAAATTATGAAATTATTTTTTTATGTATTCAGTATCTGGTGTGATAAGTAAACAGTTCAAACTTATTTGTTCACTAATTTTAAATTCTATGTTATATTTTGTGTGAAAAAAAAAATTGTGAAGTTAACTGAAAATTTTAATTAAAATAGATGAACGAAAGTGTAGTTAAAAGAAGGTGGTTATTTAAAGTATCAAGAAGCAAACAATTCAACCATTCATGGTGTTGGTTAATTTAAGATTTATATATTCGATTTTTAACAAAATTATATTTCTGCAAGATGTTTTAGTTTTTAATGTGTCAGGTTCGTGTGGAACTGCTGTAAATAAACCGTCATTATATGCACTTGAAAATCTATTCAAGCTGTCCCGTTGCGCTTGTCGCAATTTTCTATCATTTTATGGTGGCTTAGACCAACTTGGTGGAACTATAAGGACAAATTGTTCATTCCAAAAATCTTATTCCCTCGATCTACCATCTCGAGAATAATTGCTTTGTTGTCGTGAACAATTTACGTCTTTACACTCTTATATAATTGTTCAGATGGGGAATGAATGGGTGGTTGGGCATAGTGACAGCGTAACGACTTGATTATTAATACTGTCTATTTTTCTAAATTTACACAAATATATACATAATAATAATTATTAACTAACCAGTGACTCTAAAAATTGGTGAACCTAACGCTAAAGCTAACGCGCTATTGTTGATTGCTGACGGTTTGATTGTTTGGTTGTCGCTGACGGCTTTGGAGAATTTGCTGATTCTTTTCCTGTTGACGCCTTTGATTCTTGATAACTTGCAATTTCATTGAGTGATTGAACTTCTTAACAGGAAATGTCGTAATAGAATCTTTTTACATTGACTTGTTTCAGATAAAAAAAATAAATTTACGTTAACATTGACTTTCACAAAAAATTAAATTATTGAAAAATTATAAATTATACTATTGTTCATCGAAGATTGAACAATAATAAATATCTATTGTCCCAATTATCCGGAAATCCCTATCCTATAAAGCGAAGATTAGTAAAATCTCGAAGAAAAATTTGTTTTTTTCTAATTCACATTTGATAATAAATAAAACAATAATAATTTGTACAAACAATTTAAATGTCAATGTTTTTAAGAGTTAAAATGCTTAAATCCTTCAGAGACATTACAAATTTGAAACCGACTCGAAAAGCGTGTAGTGTGGACGATCTTTTCACGACCTGGGATGCACAAGAACTTTTCTTCTTTGATGCAAGTCACTTCACTTCCGGTGTCAACTAAAGCCAATAATTCTCTCTGGAACAACATATGTTCCTTTCAGGAACCTTTCCCATGTTGGCCTGACAATTTGCGGGTTCCTCACGCAGGCTTGTGATGTTCAGAAACATCCCGTCCTCGGACAACGATGTTCGTTCCGCGACCGTCAGTCTGCTTTTTAGAACAATCCTTAGCGATGTCGGACAACCCATCCCATTGACTCCAAGACCTTGAGGATATTTCCATTCAAATTTGGCCAGCTGGCGGTAGCTCTACTTGTAGTTCAACCGGACTTCGAGTCTTGACAATGGCGGGAGCGGTGCGATCTCAACCACTTTGGGCGCTTTATCTATAAAAAAAACTCATTAGGGCGGTAGAACATTCTGGAGATTGCCCTGTGGGCACAAACAACGTTCCTTTTGAGGCAACTTCTTACTCAGGGAACACGCTTGCCCCCTTAGCGCGCCCGGCGTTCGTTTCCCGCCCCCATGCTTGGCGGCGGAACACGAGGGTTGAACTCAGGAACCCGATTTTCCCTCCGCTCCCCGCGTCCATCTCTCGAGCGACTAATGTCGAGAGCATTGAGGAACTCCAGCGTGCCCTGGAAGTTTCGGGATGGCAGAGGTCGTCTGGTCCATCTTTCCACGACGGGTGAGGGGAAGACGTGAATCAACCCTTCCACGATCTCATCTTCTTCGTCGCCGAGGTCCAGTCGTTTGACGAGGTTGAATTTTTGTCGGAAGAACTGCGCTTCCGACAACTCTTTCCTGGGATCGAATTTATTGCTGGTGATGCGGCGGAAGATCTCCTTCCTCTTCTTCCTGGACCAGAATTCCGTCAGCAGGTCTTCTCGGAAATCCCGAAATGACGCCCTGTCTTTGGCCGGCTCTTTGAGCATCTTCTTCAGCTCTCGCAATCAGTTTTCCGGCCGGACATGTGCCTCTTCAAAGTGGTCCACCGCCTCATCTATAAACTTTTTTGGCATCTGTCCGGGCCGTTCCCTAGAAGATAAGTCGCTCAGGCATTGTCAACGGCATTAATGCTGCCGTGGTGTTTCAAATTGTCTTAACGACACTTTCTTTCTAATCAGTTCCATCCAACTTACGTATGTTGAAACCCCAATCTTTTAAAATTAGTGATATTTGTTCGATGGTAGTTTCAAAGCCAAATTTATAATTTCTTGAGGAGCAAAATTCCATAAACTGCTTCCAAATATACTTCTTTGATTTTGCGATATTTTCGGGGACGTTATCCAGGAATTTCAATTCGATTTTGTCAGCGAATTAATTTGCTTATGTAACCATGGTTAACAACCCCAGCACCGTGCTAAGGCTTGCCACGACTATTTCCATCGAAAAATTTAAGTCAATCAGAAAGCTGCAATGTTTTATTATCAACCAATCACGATCAAGTTTTAGCGATAATTCTGCACTAGTGCAATTATCGATAATTTGCATTAGTGCATATTATCAGATCCGACATTTCGCGACCTGAGAACTATAAGGTTCTAAGTGACTTTTTGATATTTGTGAGAATTTAAATATTTTATTTTACGATTTTTTTTAAACATTTTCTATTAAGTATATAAAAAAAGTAAGTTAATACTGTTACAAGCAAAAATGATAATAATAGAGCCTGACATTTTTTTAAATAAATACTTAATAAATTAAAGAGATATCATTGATAACGCTACTTAGAACCTTATAGTTTGGAATTAGTTAGACATAGGTTTGAAATATTACAAAGTTCTAAGTTGATTCAATTTACTGTTTAGGTGACAAGATCAATAACAATTCATAAAACAATTCGATTTTTTCAATCAAACTTCGCTAACAGAAATTTCATATAATTTTGGTCTTCTTGCGGCATCCATCGGAAGCTAAACTTGATGTCACTCAGCTTTCGTTCATTCAATGTGGCCGTCTGGTAACTTGTAGCAATATTAACCCTTTCGCATCGGGGCCGTTTTTGTATGTCTCGCTAAAAAACGGGTTTGTTTGGCCTTTGCGCGATCGGGTGTCTCCCGCAATACGCGTTTTTCGAAATGACGCAATCGGGCGTTTCCCGCTATATGCGCGCAGTAGATTTCAAGACGCAATAATGAGTCTTTCGTTATATCAAAAGAAAACATTCAAAATATTTTATTTTCAACTTTTTATTTCAAATGAACAAAAATTTAAGGAAATATAAAAGAAAAGCTAGATATTTAATCTCCAATACACTACCAAAGTGTGGTACTTTTCAAAACAGGGCATTATGCACAATGGGAGAGCACATTTCGAGCAACAATACGAAGTGTCTCTTCGTTCTTTTTTCTTGGAGCAGACGTGGCATCTCTTACGTGTTTGTCTTTTTCCTTCCTCGGAAGGGATATATGAAATGAAATGTCGTTCCGTCAACCGTAGTGGACTATGTTCATCTACACTTCTTCTACCTGGTCCCGAACGCGGTTTGCTTTTGTGATATTTTTGAAATATCTCTTTTATTAGCTGCAGTTGAAAACTGGCTACCGGGATATTTTCTCCGGATTTTGTCTTGTAAATTGCATGCGCATTTATTAGTGACATCTCGAGCAGATGAAAGAATACCTTTTTATACCATTTCACTGATTTTCTGACGGACTCAATCGAACTCTGCAACATATCCGTTTTGTCCACGGCACCCATATTGCAATTGTAGTCTATAACTCAATTTGGCTTCAAAATATCTTCTTCACTATCGTGTTGTTTTTTACCAGTAGTCGAAATTTCATGAGAGTGACTTGTGGATAACATAGTTACTTCCCTCTTATCCATCCACTTTAGGGTCAGCATATTTTCCGTGACATAATATTTGATTTCACCCCTTTTGAGTTTGCCTTTTAGGTTCGGCATATGCTTTCTATTTTGTTTGACGGTTCCGCAAGCGTTGGTGTTGCGAGTATGAAGCATGTGATACAAGAGTGGACTTGGATACCAATTATCCGTATACAACGTGTGTCCCGAATCCAAATATGGTTGCATCAATGTAAGGACAATATTACCTGTTTTTCCAACTTCTTCAGAATGTTGCTCTATGTCAGTGGAAGTGCCAGTGTATATTATAAAATCCAACATGTAGTTTGTTTCGCAGTCACATAAAATAAAAAACTTGATGCCGAATCGATGCCGTTTAGATGGGATGTATTGTTTGAAAAATAAACGTCCCTTGAACAGCATTAGACTTTCATCAATACACAAATTTTTGAAAGGGTAAAAAGTATTTTGGAACGCTGTTTTCAGATGCGACACCAACAGTCTGATTTTTTTTAGTTTGTCCTTACTATGTACACTATTGTCCACAAAGTGTAAATATTTCGAAATTTCCATGTAACGATCTCTTGATAAAATTTGTCCAAAAATAGGTGTGGATAATAAATGATCGCCTGTCCAGTAATCTTGAAGTTTCAATTTTTTAACCTGTGCCATCAAGAAAGTCAACCCAATAAAACAATACATGTCATTATTATCAATGTCTTTCCATTTTCTTCTATGGCTTGCAACAGCTTCATCCTCGTCAACTGATTGATGGTGAAATAAATTACTCTGGTAGACAATTTGTGTGATCAAATTTTCCGAAAAAAATTGCTCAAAACATTGTAAAATTGATGGATCATCACTAGCAATTTTACAGCCAGATGCAGTTTGGGCAAACGCGTATAATGTTGGTTTATATTTTGGGTTTTCAGCCCAAACAAATTTTTCAGCGTCATTAGACCTAGCCTTTTTATTTCGGGTCGTTTGACCTAGCGATATAAACGTTAAAAAGCAATATAATTTTTCGTACTACTTACGGTTGTTATTCATTATAGGGATATTGTCATCAGACTCAGATTCCGATTCCTCAATGACAACTTCCTCTATGTCTTCTAAACTCTCACCGTCGCTGCCACTTTCAGGATCAAACAGATAATCATCATTATTATCATCACTCTCATATAATAACTCTTCCAGCTCTTGTTCACTTAAAGGTTTTCGCTTGAAGGTAGTCCCCACAGTAAAAAAATTATTTGCCGGCACCGCAAAAAGTTTTGAAAAAAATTTAGGTTATGAATAGACAAATTCGCAGCTGCGCATTCGGAAAATATCAACGCCAACGGGCGAATCCCGACGAAAATGAATGTTTTAGCTTTGCGCGAAAAGTCGGTTCCCGCGTATCAACGACACTTTCTGTTTACGCGTTTTGGCTGATCCCGATGCGAAAGGGTTAATAGCATCAGTCTTGATCTCAGTCTTGCTTCTCGTTTTTGAATCTGGTCTTATATCAACTTTTGTAACAGGCAATAAAGTTGAATGATCTGTTTTATATTTAATGCTCCACAAATCATTCTGTACAAATTGTATTTGTGCGATTTTAGTGTATGGGACTTTATTATACCCCAAACATTTTGCAACATTCTGGTAATTTTTGAGATGATTAGGTTGCAATTCTATGATATAATATGCTTTTGACTTCCTTCTTTCCACCCGTTTGAAAAAATTAATAAAGGATAATGGACACCAAATATCGCAACGTTTCATGAAACGTTCTATTCTAGAGTGTACACTATCCACTTCTTGCACGCATGAGTGACCAGGAACGGAAAACTTCATTGTTATACTTTTTATATTGACATGTGTTTTTAAAAAATCCATCATTGCAACAGAAACCAGAGAATTTCTATTTTGGGCCACACAGCTGTCACTCCAAGTGTGGCCGGGGGTAAAGGGGACTGTTTGTAGATTAATTAGGGTTTCCCGAGCAATTATCTTCCTTTACCGGCTCTAACTCACAGGAGTGTTCGGGCCAAATATTAACTTACGAATGAACCCTCCTGGAGCCATTAATGTTAAATTCTCTTCGGAGGCTAATACAATGTTGGCCCAAAATAAATGGTAGCGTGATATAGGAACATGGCAATAAACAACTGTATCAAAGATCCAGGTTTTAATACTAAACATACAAGAACGTGCGACACAAGAGTTAGTAGAGTAAGAATGTTAGTTAATAATTTTCACTTGAATTATAAACAAAGTCAATTTTCTTTCTCACCATTTCGCACAAAAAAACCCATAGGGCCGGGAGGAGTGGCGCGGCGGCCCATAGCAAAACTCAAACGTGGAAAGTTGCTTGGTGATGGGTTGCATCTTGCTAATATCTTGGGTGGCACTAGGATAAGCACTTATAACTGGTCGAAGACTGAACTTTCAGAATGGAAAGATTCAGAGTGTCCTTTTCCAAATTTCTTTGAGTTTATATAGTCCATCATTTGCATGATTATGGGTCGTAATACCAGCAACTATATTTGATTGGTTGTTTTTGTTTTGCCCTAATTTGATTGGTTGCTAGGGGTTGGTTAGGGGGTTAAATTCTTCCCCTTCTCTAATTTAGGGGTGGGTTTTTAGTTTAGCTATTGGAAAAGAGATGTCGTTGTGTGTCTGTTTTCTGAGTTTATTATTTTAAAAAAATCATTTATTAATTGTTTATAATGTCTTTTTGACTTTAAAATCATTATCTGTTAGTATACCAACAAATCAGAATTAAGAATCAAAGATAATTACTCAAATCTAAAGTTTTAGAATATTCCAAATTAATGCCAACTGCAATTATCCAATTATCCTAAAAGCTTTTAGAGTTTCTCAGAATTCCTATTTTTAGGTGTTAATGATACTATAAAACATTAGCCTGTCCAATAATTGTCAACCCCATTTCAGAGTTTATTTCTGTTACATTGGTATTTATTACTTGAGATATGGATGGTTCTATTGTCCTGGGCGCCCTCTTGTACCTGCTGCATAGTGATATTTTATTTCCTTATTTATTTATTCCGTATTTAGGGTGTGGGGGTGCAATTTTGAGAGCAATTGAGTGAGCAATTGAGGATGGGTCAACTTGGTCCTAAAGATAAGGGCACGCACCTGCCTTCATAAACTTGAAGGTTTATTATGGGTACGCATGCAAGACAATTCCTTTGAGGCAATGTCATAGTATATTTTTAGAATAGATGTATTGATATTGATTTCTTAACAGACACAGCTAAAACAATGTGTGTATTCTTTTTGGGCAATGTTATGATAGATTTTTGAACAAGTGCATTCAGATTAATGATGCTTTGTAAAGGGGCCGCTACACAAGTAATTATTTCGTTAATGTTTGGATGTTGCTTCAAAATTTCTTCCAAAATTTGAATAAGAGAGCTTGCTAAATCATTTCCAGATGTCCAGATATAGCTTCATTCCAAATAGCGCAAAAAACTTGTCCTCTGTACCAAGCAGTTAAATTATAAACATTTAATTTTTGCTTATAAAATAAAACTAAAACTTCTGATTTTGGTGAGTTGACAACATTTTCCAGATCAAAACAAACTATTGCACAGTTTGGGTTAGTGTTCATTTTGTCATTATCTTTTTCCAACCGCATTGATGTAACTTTAAATCGGTGCTGCTCATAATTATTTTCTAAACAAGGCGTCAAGGTTTTTTCTTTTAGTGCAAGATTGTGTTCTTCACAAATATGGCATCGATCACTTTTTGGAATTAAAAATTCAAAATTATGTTCATAATTAAAAACATTGCGGTATAAGTGAAGCTTTTGTGGTTCTTTTCCTTCTTTTCGGCAATATTCTACGTAGAGGTCATACATTTTCGGCAAATTTAACTCATTTGATAGATTTTTTTTTAGTTTTCTGCCGAGAATAATGGGCTTCAACTAAAGGAAATGAGGTGATATGTTGTCGAATAAGATTCTTATCTTCATCTTTTATTCTCTTTTTGATATGTTTGCCGCGTTGATCGGGTTGAGGAATGCCAATGTCATTATTTTTTAAATGAGTATTATACACTGGTTTTTGACTGATTGCCAACACTCCCAAAAAAAGCTTTTTACAAACTCTTTCGAGTTTTAAAAATTTGTCAAAGTAATATTCGAAGCTGAACGATCTATAATTCTTTTTAGTGTCCTGTTTTCTTTTAACGAACATTTTTCGAGTATTGTGCAACAAAAAATTATATTTTTGATCTAAACTGTAATAAAAAGACTTAATTTCTTCTCTAAATTCAGCGTCAAATGTTTCGGTGCATTTGAATCGGCATGTTCTATTGCAAAGATTTTTTATTCTTCTTTCCGGTGTAAGCATACCTTTAGAGTTAATATGACTTTCTCCTTTTTTGTACTTTTGTTTTCGCACATTCTTTTCCCATTTCTCTGGACATCTTCTTCGCTTACGTGTGTTCTTAAACTCAATGTCGACTGTTTCATCTTCCATTTCGCTCGAACTATAAGGTACTAACCGAATATTTCTATAAATTCTCAAAAATTAACATAAACAGTAATTATTTGTGTCAAAACATACCTCTTCCTGTTAACACTCAACTTTAGTTTCAATTCTTGTAAAGTAATGTTATCATCACTCTCGTCCGTCATTATTATTTACACTCGTATCGTTACAAACTTGCCAAATAAATTTTCGAACTGCACTTCAAACCTTATAGAAATTAGAGTTTCTTACAGATTCTACTTGAAACTAAAAAGTTTTTGACATATCTTCATAATTATGTCAGATTTAAGAAATTATTTTTGTTTGTTTGGTGATGGTTGCCATGGAGATTTTCGCTACTAGATTAAATCAAATTTAGTGAAAATGTTAGTTAGAACCTTATAGCTCTCAGCTCGCGATTTATGAATAAAAAGACTAAATTTAAATTTTTATTTCTTTTACGAGAATGAACAATTGTTAAAAACACAGTTTGAATATAAAACTTTCTTTGATGTTGGAACCGATGTGTTTTTATTGCTGGTTGCATCAATTCCTGTTATTTCTCTGTTATCATTTCGCATTTTTTTTTAACGATTTCCTCGTCATGTTCACTATTTACTTGGAGGTAACTCTTTATCGAAGCTTGATTTGAGTGTCCTGTAACCTTCATAGTTAAATTTTCTGAAACCTTCGCAAGTTGGGTAACTGCTGCGGCACGGTTGGAGTGATTTGATACTTTTACTCTTTTCGTGTCAATTCCTATAGCTTCTGCTGCTTGCCTTGTCCACTTTGAAATCTCATTTTAAAAAAAAACCTTTTGAAGTTTCTTTTTTCCACTACGGATTTATGGTTAAGAAGAGACGTTCGACTGTAATGTGCGGTCTTCTTTTTTCTTTTAAAAATTAGAATGATAAGTCTTTTGTTATCGTGCACTATTTTAAATACCTGATTGGACATTTGCTCGGGTCGGTGGTGTTTTGCACTAAGCATCTCGTTTCAGTCAATCTGTGACTCCCTCCTTGCGCTGTTTTAGAAAATTCGACCTGTTGGATTTCCGCGGTCGTCAAATTCTTCTTCAAAGTAACTCAAAAAGTTGCATGCTTCTCCTCCTCTCCATGCTAGTTCGTACGAAGCAGTGTGGAAAAATTTGCGTTGCAGCCCATTCGGAGTTGTCTCGTCCCAAATAGTACACATTTGATGAATTTTTTGTTCTGATAAGCTAGATGCACTCATTTTTCTTTCCTCTTTGCATCTCTTGCAGTTCGAGCACACTCAAACGTGACATCTTTAAATGGATCGAAAATAATGTTAAACTCATTATAATATTTTTGTTGCAACAGTTCCGCTATTGTATTCCAAATCGTCTTCACAACACCTTCTTTATATTCTTCTCCATTAGTGCGCTTCATATTGAAAGCGAAGTCATTAAGAATTAGCGCCAGTTGCGACATAGAAGTTTCCTTTTCGATGGTGTATTTTCTTTCATCACAAAATTGTTCAAACTGTCTCCATGCAGAATCTTTTGACTTTTTTGTGTTCTGTGGAGTTAACTTGTCCACTGCAGCGTTTATTATTTGTTCTGTATTCTGCCTAAAACGCGAACTCATCTTGAAATTATTTTGCAAAATTGTTGTCACAACAAAGCCCTTGGATACCGGTCAATAAAAATGTGATTACGGTGAAGAATAGTTCGAAAATTTAAAAGAAACCAATTTTTAAACCAAAAAATTGTTTTTAACTTTGGTGTCACAAATTGTTCATTGTGAAACGGAAAGTAGTATCACAATAGTACATTATTACACGTATTTCATAAGGGGAGTATTGTAGTACGAATGAGTTTTGACCACGACGAGCGCAGCGAGCAGTGGTCAAATAGAATGAGTGCTACAAGTCGTCTTATGAAATGAGTCTTTTTAATATACTATTTTTTCTACTTTGCATTGTAAATAAATTTAAAAATTGCATTTGAAAGAAATTATTTTCGATTAGGGATTTTTGACAAGTTAGGGTTGGTGACAAAAGAGGTAATGACATTTGTCTAACAAAATTTCAATTCAAATAATTACTGACGTTTTCTGTTTAATTTTGCAAAATTAGGTATTACAACGTTTGCTTTTCTTCTGATTCATTATTCCTAAATTCACATTTTCGTGATCATGATGATGATCATCATTGAGGTTTTGATTCAACGCTTAAGTGTCGGCATAATAACATAACCAACATAACCAAAAAAAAATACTGTTTTGCGTGCTATAATAAACACAAATGTTTTATTGTGAACGCAAAGTAGAAAAAGGAAGTTTTTGTGCAACTCCTTTTAGTAAATTTTTGGGAGTTGTATTGGTAGCGCTGGGTTGTATTTAGTGCGTTATCTGTCAACAGTGTCAAACATCTAAGCTGTCAAACCATGGCATAAAGTTGGCATAATTAATTACCAAAACTAAGAGGTTTGCACAGATTTCGCTAAGGTAAGAAAAAGCATGACGACAACAACCTTTAATCAAAATTCTAACTTACAAATAAATTTTTCCTACGACCCCATATGAAAATGGCATTTTCCACACGGTTAAATGACTCCGAAAGTTGATGTTTTCGTACATTCATTTCCGAAAGTAGAAGTCATTAGTGTGATATGAATATATCTGCACAGACCTGTCAAAATTGACAGTTATTTTGAAATACAAATGTAATTCTTGAATTTTTGTCTTAAATATCTAGACGATTCACTGTAAAACAACATGCATAATCGTAAAAATGAGTTGGTTAGGTCGTTTCTGACAAGACAATTTTGACAGGTCTGTGCGGATATATTCATATCACACTAGTGACTTTTACTTTCGTAAATTGATGTACGAAAACATCAACCATCTAATTATGTGGAAAACGTCACTATTATTCATATAAAACCTCATGGTCGTAAAAAATCATAATTAGAATAGATAAGAAATGAACTATTGTCAAGACTTATGGTTTCATCCTGATGATGGAAGGTCGTAGGAAAAATAGTGTACACAACTCGAAAAGTGTCTTTCTTGCACTCGTGTAACATCTGCACTCGGCTGGCGCCTCGTGCATCTACATTTACACTCGTGCGAAATTGTTCACTTTCCGCACTTGTTATGTAAATATCTATAACCCAATCATCCTGTTTTATTTAAAGCTCCTTACTCCTTAAACCTATTTGTCTTTACAGTTATGAAATGTGCAGTTATTGTAATTGTTTATGGTTATATTGCAAGCATCATGAGCTTGAAGAGAAAAACCTGGCGCATTTTGAGCCAAGTTCTGTTTAAAACTAGTAGTACCATGAAGATTTACTGCACCGTCACTTGTGATGGTTAAAGGATTTTCAGCTGTATGGAGAGAGGACTGAGACGAGCGTTCTTGAGACTTTGAAGAGCTTTCTTGTGGTGAAGTGAACATTTCTCCTATTTGCTTTTTTTTGTCAAGGAATCTTCAATATAACCTTCGGCTACAGCAGAACTTTTCCATTCTCCATGTCTTTTAATGGTGATTAGATCTCCACCTTTATTGGCTAAATGAGAGGCACTCGATGTTCTAAAACAGTGCCCAGGGTACTGCTCAGGATTCGACAACTTTAAATGTGATGCAATCAGTCGTGGTTCTTCACAGATTTTATTAATTCCAATCGGGCTTTTAACGCAGTGTCCGTTACGGTAGGTTAAGAAAAAACGTCTAGGAGCTCCGTCTGGTCGAAGACTCACATATTTTTTTATAAGGTTGACATAATCTTCATCAGTTAACAAAAAAAGTCTTGAAGACTTTGTTTTAGTTACAGGGACAGACACAGAAATGATTTCATCTTTAAATTTTACATCATCAATGACCATTTTTGTAAGTTCGTCGCGTCGTAAGGCACCACAATAACCCATTATCAAGATTACCTAAAAGTCATAATACTAGCCTGCACTGTAGTAAATAAGTTCAAATTTACTTTCATCGCCAAGAAGTTTAAATCATCTGTCTCCTTGATGAAACGTTGTATTTCCTCTTGCTGGAGTATTCTTGATTTTTTAGGTTGGTAGCCATCCGACTGTCTTTTTAGGAACGCCTGGAGTCTCGTAAATTTGGAAATGTCCACATTGTCATATGTATTTAGGCAGGCTGTGAGCATGCTATAGGAGGCCCACAGAGTTGAGGCTTTTTTTGCCAGAGCCATTTCGCTATAATATGCTAGCAGCACATTTTCGCTAGTTTGTCCAACCTTTTTTTCTGTACACCATTTCTTAAAAATGTTGAATTCCTTATCATAAACTGGTTTTGACTTAGGGGGCAGCGACTGATTCACAGCAATTTGTGCTGCCGCTCTTATTTCGGGGGGAGTACAACTAAGTTTTTCTTCCATAATTATTACAAGAATTGAAAAATGAACTTTAATTGACTTTAGAGGTTAAAGTTTGATATATGACATTTGTAATTCAGAGCGTACGAAGTCAATTTGTAGTCAATGTTTTATGTAAAATTGTTGATTTTGATTTATTTTTTTTTACGATTTTTCGAAAAGTAGGTCAAAGTAGAAAAAATAACGTATTACACTCGTTTTATAAGACTTTATTGTGGTACTCATTCTATTGGAGCACGACGAAGGAGCTCCTTCGTCGTGCTCCAAAACCATTCGTACCACAATACAATGTTTTATAAAACACGTATAATAATGTACTATTTGAGTATCGATGAAATTTTTCTCAGGAAATAGTCTGCCAAAATATCCCCTCGTGCATGCCAAATTGCCTCCTAATTTTCTCGAGTGCACTTCGTGCACTCGAGAAAATTAATTTGTCGACAATTTGACATGCACTCGGGATATTACTAACGATAATTCCACGGTAAATCACAAATTTGATTGGATCTTAACTTGTATGCATGGAATAGTCATTAATAGTATGTATGTCGCTGAAGTGGTAAAACAAAGTGGTAAAACTCAACCCTTAACCTAACTAGAAAATTATTATTCATTTCAACCTTCAATAGTAATGTAGCTTCATAAATACGACATCGAAAAATTACAAATAAATCACTTAGTAATCCCCCATATCGCATATACGCCCACCACCCGTCAGAGGGTGGCAATCTCAACCCCTCAAACACCACCTCCGATTATTTTGAAAAATCCGCAATGTAGCCCTATGAATTTGACATGGAAAAATTACAAATGGATCACTTAGTAATCCCCCATATCGCATATTCGCCCACCACCCGTCAGAGGGTGACAATCTCCACCCCTCAAACACCACCTCCCACTATTTTGAAAAATCCGCAATGTAGCCTTTTGAATTTGACATGGAAAAATTACAAATAAATTACTTAGTAATCCCTCATATCGCTTATACTCCCACCATCCGTCAGAGGGTGGCAATCTCAACCCCTCAAACACCACCTCCCACTATTTCGAAAAATCCGCAATGTAGCCCTATGAATTTGACATGGAAAAATTACAAATAAATCACTTAGTAATCCCCCCTATCGCATATACGCCCACCACCCGTCAGAGGGTGGAATTCTCGCTTTTATTAATCGTGAAGGATCATTGTGTGTGTGTGGCAACTCAAAATACATTGCGTAATACGGGTTGCATACTAATTGCTCAATTTGAATTTCGCGGTACTTTGCTACGGAGTGTGGCTGGTTGTAATGGCGGACCGACTTTCTATGATTGACCTTTTCATTTGCATATAAAATTTATACAGATGTAGGAATTTGTTTACAACACTAATCAGGAACATGATTCAGTGTCGATGTATGTAGCTGCAAATTAATGTGGATCCGATGGATATGTAGATAGATACATATATAGGGATGTAGGTACATGCACCCCTAGTTTGATGACAATATTTTGGTAGTAATCCAATAGCTGATTTCCACACCACCATAGAGGTACAGCCGTTCAGGTGCGTTTTTTTTAACGTGCTTTCCCCTGTAGGCCTAATGCACGAATCGCGGAATTCAAGAATCCAGCCTAAAAAGCAAAGAATGTTATAATAGGAAAATCATTTTTTTTAATTTACCCCATTATGTATTATGTATTAAAAAATACAAAATTGAGCATAAATTTGACTTTGGACCACTCCAGACCGTCGAGTCCGCACCCTATCAGTGGAATAGCCAAATTGACAATACCCTCTTTTACCGTCAGATCCTGCAGCTCCATTAGAGAACAGAAAAGGGAGTAGTATGTTGGCTTCCAATGAGAATATTTTTTAGTAATTAAATAAAAAATATTACGCATTGGAAAGCGCAACACAGCTACTCCGCCAGCCCGTTGACCCTGACGCTGCAGGACCTCAACGCCGCTAAATTTCTCCCTAAAATGTTAATATTAAGAAGAGAATTGTAAAAATTCATTTTACCGGAAAGCCACCGCAATCCCCCTGCCCATTCGAAGGTCTTCCGCCACACAATGGGCCAATGAAAAATAATCAGGGAGATTAAAGATGTCCTCTTTAATTTCGTGTATATTGTGGTAACATTCACGAATTCCAAATAAATGAAATTCGTTTTCCAATTTAGCAAAAATTGCTTGATGCTAAAAAAATCTCATATAGGTAAGAAAACAACAACAACCAATTATAAATTAATGTAATGAATGTAATTAATTTTACGTACCTTGCTTTCTCGATTAAAAATTCCAGAAAAAGACATTTTTACTTCGCACTAAGAACCTTTTACTGCAACAGTTGACAGCAAAATGAAATTGGCGAATTCTACATCTTGCATTCATGTAAAATTTTAAAGAGGGGGTAGTTAAAGTGAAATGAGGATGAAAAGCACATGATTCTATACCTGAGGGGAAATACGCAGAAAATGGCACCCTAATTTCAATTGGGGGATTCAGATAAAAGGTGAACCAAGTCCATTTCAGCAAATTTTAAAATGCTCACATTTGAATTTGTTTTAGATTTACTCGTATTTTTTTATAGTTTTAAATCTGTAAAAAATGTCTACAGTCTTCTTGTCTTAAAGGCTGATAACATTTTTGGTAAGAAGAATGATAAATCTCAATTTGCAGCATCGTAGGAGGTCCGGAAGTTACTTAAAAAAATTGAAACGCGTTATTTTCTTTAACTATGCGAACAAAATTACAAAAGTCTTGCAAACTTAATACAATGAAAAACAGTATTGTTTGCATGATTTAGTAAAAATTAATGTTTCTATTAATAACTCAGAGAAAAAAATTGCAAAAGTTTTGCAAATTTGTTAAATTGTGCTTAAAGTGGCTTTGGATATTGACGTAAATTTGCAGCATTGCAGGATGTACGGAACATATTGCAATTCTATTTGACAATTCGATATTAACAATTTTCGATCGAAATAGCCGAACAAAATTCCAAAAGTTTTGCTAACAAGTTGCAAATGACGAGAATTCAATTACAAACACATTCTTAAATTTGCAGCTTCCTATGAGCTCCGGAACATTGTTATATCACAATAAACATTGAATTTTTGACGAATATAAAAGCGATGTCGCTCGTTACGAGAGTGCAACAAGGAAAACTATATTTTGTCTACTACGCTAAACTTGGATAACGAAGAATGATTCTGATAAAATGCTCCACTGCTAAAACACTTTTTTTGTGCTCTCACATTACCTTATGGAAATTAAGAGTGTTTGAGTTTGCTGTTTAGGCGATGTTTTTCTTTGTAGAATTTGGAAAGGATTATTTAATAGTTTCTTAAATTTGTTAATTTTAACTTTTTTTATTCTGAAAGCTCTGTGATAATGAAATAATGTACGTTAACTTTTTTGTTTTATTCTTTAATTTACCAAATTAAAAAAATTGAGATAGTAGTGAAAAATTCCTTTAATATCACAACATAACTAGAAAGATGTTTTTTTGTTTGTGTAAATTTTGCGACATTTTTGATGCACTTTAACACCACGTAATGTCTTTAATACGGATGCCTTTCCGTCTTTTCTTAATTCCTTACACTCCACCAAGGACCTTAAACCTTTTTGTTTTACGTAATCATATTGATAATTTAAAGTTTTTCCGCACACAAAACAGTTAATTTTCCAGTCACTCATGATGAGGTTCAAGTAATTAATAACATTATCGGTTTCTGAGACCCTACAATTGATGACTTTCGCGTTTTTTCTCTTTTTCAATTGTTAAAAAGTAAAGCGAGAGCAAAAAAAATGGTTTGTAAGCATTTTATCTGAACCATTGGTTGTTATCAAACTTTAGCTTATTCAGCGCAGGCCGTGCTCGTGTAATCATTCTAATTGAACAAAACTTCACTGATAATGAGTGCTAAACGCAAAATACAGGATTACTTTAGTCAATTGACACTCAAAAGACAAAAGGATGAAAATGAAATCTGTATTGCTGTATCAATCAATCAATCAATCAATCAATCAATCTGTATTGCTGTCGGCACCCTCCCTTGCTCTCTGGGGCGCGAGATCTGGGACACCCTGTATATGGCCCACCTTAAAAAAAGTTGGCCCAAAGTAGGCCCACCCGAGTTAAATGTTCTAGCTACGCCACTGATTTCAAGTTATTTAGCGACGTCGCTAAATAGACCCCTTACTGATTTTGAAAATGGCTTAAAAAAATTATTGACGATTCACACCAACAGGATTTAATTTAATAGAAATGCAAATTAAACCAATTGCGGGTGGCGAATTGAAGGCTACCAAAAATGTCTACCCGTCCGCGGATACCTGAAACCGCGGATGGCAAATACGCGGATACGGCGAAAGTAGGTACATATTAAGTAACAATTTAAAATGAGCTGAATGCAATACGGTTGGTTGTTTACCCCAAACCCATTCGCCAATAACCACCCCAGCGCACCCCACTTCTACCATCAGAGTTTATAAAAACCGTAACATTTTAAATTTTCTTCTTTTGCTGTTTTGAGGTTTTCGAAGTAATATACAGTGCGCTAACAATCGAGTTTTTATCAAAACTTACCAAGTGTTGATGTTATAAATTTACTTTATTCGTCCACACTTTTTTACCTTAACATTGTACAGTGTTTTGTGACCGTTGTGCATTTTTGGGTAAGCCATTTTTTCACGTTTAATATATTTGTCACCGTTTGCGTTTATCAGACAAGAGAATTCATTTTTCATTACAAAATGCGTCGTAAATTCCAAAGCAGTCATGAAGAAATTTTAAGCGCCATTTGCCGGAATAATATTAGCGTCGAAAGTTTATTGAATTGGGATAAAGACAGTTATAAAATTTTATGTTCTGAACTTAAATTAAAATTTTCCAAAAAGAATCGGGTATATATCTACATGATTCTTAAACGTAAATTTAAAGTTGAGGTCAAAGTTGAAGATATAGAAGTCGGTCGCGTTGCAACTTGTTCATTGAAATCCGAGTTAAGTCACGTAAAATTGGAAAATTCTGAGGAGGAAATTGAAAGTGAAGACGATGCTTACGTAGAAAGTTCAGAACTAATTCTAAATCCATTTTCATACGATACAAAGTTTATTTCAAAATTCCCTTTCGTTAACGTAGAATTTTGCGCAACAAGAGACATAATAGACAATGCCAAGGTCATGCGAAAATATTTGTTAGATACTTTGCCGCAAGAAGGAATTTCATGCGTTATTTCGTTCAAAGGATTGCGTTTACGGAAACGAAAAGCTGGACCACTTTCTGTTCAATACGCGAAATGTAAACATACTAATTGTAAGAAATTTAGGATAGAAACTTTCGATTTGCCAACTTCGGGGTTAGTTAAAATTATTGTTAAAAGCGATATTAAGGATGAACGTCATGAAGGAGAGGAATTTTCATACCAATTAAAAGGCGCCCAAAGAGTTCTCGTAAAAAAAGAGCTTTTAAAAACATATTTTTCCATGTCAAATTCAAAAGGCTACATTGCGGATTTTTCAAAATAGTCGGAGGTGGTGTTTGAAGGGTTGAGATTGCCACCCTCTGACGGGTGGTGGGAGTATAAGCGAAATGGGGGATTACTAAGTGATTTATTTGTAATTTTTCCATGTCAAATTCAAAAGGCTACATTGCGGATTTTTCAAAATAATCGGAGGTGGTGTTTGAGGGGTTGAGATTGCCACCCTCTGACGGGTGGTGGTCGTATATGCGATATGGGGGATTACTAAGTGATTTATTTGTAATTTTTCCATGTCAAATTCAAAAGGCTACATTGCGGATTTTTCAAAATAATCGGAGGTGGTGTTTGAGGGGTTGAGATTGCCACCCTCTGACGGGTGGTGGTCGTATATGCGATATGGGGGATTACTAAGTGATTTATTTGTAATTTTTCCATGTCAAATTCAAAAGGCTACATTGCGGATTTTTCAAAATAATCGGAGGTGGTGTTTGAGGGGTTGAGATTGCCACCCTCTGACGGGTGGTGGGCGTATATGCGATATGGGGGATTACTAAGTGATTTATTTGTAATTTTTCGATGTCATATTTATGAAGCTACATTACTATTGAAGGTTGAAATGAATAATAATTTTCTAGTTAGGTTAAGGGTTGAGTTTTACCACTTTGTTCTCATGTAGAAGAAGAATTTTGATTGAAGATGGGGCAGAAGGTCATCACGGTGTCATTTGGTCAAAAATTGTGTGAAAAAAAGACGACGATCGGTGGAAATTTGCATGTGAAAAGTGCGACCGGCATGCATGCGTCATTTGAGGCGAAGTACTGCGGCGTTTAATTTAAGAAACTGAATCCGATAAAATGACACTAACTTCAACGACGTATAGTATATTACGTAACGTGTAGGGTAAGAAGCGTATTACACACGAGCGAAAAATTGTAAGCACCAGGCGTTAGCCGAGTGCGATAATTCGCGAGTGTACGTAATTCGTCTTACCCTCGAGTTGCGTACTATATTTTTTCTACGATTGTGGTGGAAAATTACAACTAAACTTCAAAAAATTGCTTTTATTTATTATGTGTTATAATAATTATTGATGTTAATTGTAACATTTTTGCAATTAGTGAAGGCAACTGGTGCCGCACATTTCGAGGTTGATGGTCCCATTTCTACGTTTCGATTAAATTGAGAATAAGTCACATTTGGTGTGTCACTGTTATTCTCAATGCTGTTACACAGAATATCTGCCGTATTTCTTTTAGTTGCCATCGAGTTATCCACATAACCTTCAGCCACGGCTTGGCTTTTTCCTCCATCAAGTAAAGTTGTCGCCGAAGAACGCCTAAAGCAATGGCCTGTGTATTGCTCTGGATGCTCCAAATTTAAAAATTTTCCAATGATTTTTGGTTGATCACCTAACTTGTTAATGCCAACTACTTGACGAGTGCATTTCCCTTTCTGATAGTTTAAAAATTACTGAGAACTGTCATCATTTACAGGCCGGAGGTTCATATACCTCTTACAAATATCATAGAAATGACCAGAAACAATAAAAGATCTTTCTGTTTTATTTTTACTGTCAGGGATTTTGATGTAAAGTTCGTTTCCCATGTCTTTCACATGATGTACTTGCATATCTTTTAATCCCTTTTTGCGACATGCACCGGAAACAGCAATAATGAGTGCAACCTACAAATAGATAATTATAATAAAATGTCGCGTTTACATGGATGAATTACCTTTGAAAACAAATACTTTTTATCTAGAGCTTCCTCAATAAAACGTTTAATTTGTTTAGAAGTAAACGTTGACGATTTTTTGCTTTATATCCATCTGAGGTTCGTTTCAGGTATGCACGTAATTTCAAATATTTGGCAATGTCAACATTCTCCTTGATGTTGAGAGTACTTCTCAACATAGAATATGTCGCCCATAATGACGAAGGTTTCAATGTTTTACCTAAAGTTTCAAAATAGGCAAGAATAACGTTTTCAGAAAATGAGGTCATGTTTTTCTTTCGTCTCCAATTCATGAATTTTTCATAATTATATTCACACTTTTCCTTCGACTTTGGCGGCAGCAAATTACTAATAACCATGTTTGGCTTGGCATGGGCCGTAATTTCAGGGGATGTAGCCGTAAATTCATCTTCGGCGTCAGACATTGTATTAAACTGCGCCACGAACTGCGCAACACGAGCAATCGTTGACACTTGCAAATTGTCACCTCACTAGATCTAATGCCAATCCACAAACCATACACAAACAAATTCACTAAAAATTGGATTTTTAAATCGATAATCGAGCTGATTTAAAGCGATTTTTGTTTTAAATATCTCTTCCGAACCCTTTAATGAACTGACCAAACTGAATTACCAACAAAAATTTTGGATACGTAGTCCATTTAAATTTTCGGTTTTTCTTCGGTCGCCTTTAATTTAGAATACGCGTGTACTTCTCATTTATTTTGAATACCGCATTTCAAGGTCATAATTTGTGACAGTTGTGGAGCTTTACGACAAATTTAAGAGGATTTATGTATTGAAAACAATCACGAACATGTCTTTGAGTGTTCCAGTACTCGTTTATGTTCAATTCAATGGATAAATTTTCTCAAATTGGCCGTAGAGCTCCACAATTTTCACAAATTTTGACCTTGAAATGCGGTATTCAAAATAAATGAGGAGTATATGTCATACCAATTGATAGTGTGGTCCAATTGTCAAATTTGGCTCGAAATTTGGGACTGTACCAAAGAATTACGTGGAGGAACTTTTTAGGGACATTTTTATACACCAAAAATTGCCTACTCTGCGTGCAACATTTTGACAGAAACGTCTAAATTTGTAAACATTGACAATTGGATTTCCTATTTATGAAAATTTGGAGTTACTTTTAAAACTGAAATGGCTTTTACTTGGTTTTAATAGAAGTTCAAGTGATTTGTTGTTGTAGTTGTTGACAGTGAAATAATTAACTGTCCGCTTCCAGCACTTTTACAATTGGGAATATTAGGTAGTTATCTTAGACGTAATTAGAAGCTAAACAAATAGAGAATTTACTAAATCTTTTAATGTTCAAATTGTATTTGGGTAAACATCTAAACCATCGAAGATTTTGAAAAGATACTTTGTTTAAGTGTGCAGAATTTGGATGAATTCTAACCTCACAGACCAAAAAGAAATGAAATGTTGTTTTCCAATGATCAATCAGTTTTTGTAGAATTCATACCTAGACGTACATCAAGAGTTAGCTCAGAACTTTCCATTACAGTGAGGTTTAACGAAGTTGTAACATTTTAATGGCAAAATTTTAAGATTTCTGGTACCTACTAAGTATACCTACTTGAACGGTGTTTTTCTCTACAATTTCCGATGTCCCAAAAATGCACCAAATCGACTATACAATAACCAAACCATCAAATATATATTGACTTCCATAAAAAGTGCAACACCTGGAAGGGGTGGGCCCATTTTGGTGAAATTTATACAAAACTTCTATTTGTTCATAATTAATAAATATAATTTATGATTAAAATTTGAGCAAAAAGGCATAATACATTTATTTATACATATGATATTATGATACATATGATAATATGTCGGCCTGCCGCAGTTTCTAGTACACTCATTTACTCTATTAGGCATACTCGAAATCAGATGGTCTAATGTGGGTTGAGGTATGTCATCCCAAGCTTCTTGAATATGGTCACGAAGGTCCCGTAAATTGTTTGGGAGATGGTGTAAATTCTGCAGCCGCACACCGAGCATATAAATCCCAGACAGGTTCAATCGGCGATCAATGTGAGCATCTTCAACTCTCAAGCAACTCTGACGGTATGTGGAGCTACAAATGGCTCCAGAATGTCCTTCACGTAACGATGCGGATTTAAATTGTCTGCCAGAAAAACTAAAGGAGTCTGTGTCAGTGATGGCACTCCAGACCATGACACCCTGTGTAAGAGAAACATGCCTTTCAACAACAAAGTCCAAGTTCCGTCTTTCGCCGCGTTGACATGTGATCCTATTTCGACCATCATGGGTCCACAAACAAAATCGGGATTCGTCGGACCACACCATCCGTTCTACTCTTCCCTCCAATCTACCCGTTCTTTGCACCATTCTAACCTGCGAGCCCGATGTCGAGGAGTGAGTTTTATGAACAAAAATAGCCTATGACTGGGGAGCCCAAAATCTCGTATGCGGCGATATACCGACATCATCGATACTCTTCAGGTCAAACCTTCCCTTCAAACATTTTTAATAGATCGGGTCGGCTACCCCTAACTGCTTATAGTCGTGAGCGCCGTTCTTCCCAGTCAGTAGTGACTCTAGGGTGTCCAAATCTTTGACGACAACCAAAACGACCTTTCTCAGACCATGTTCTCCACTGGCGTAACACGGTACTCACATTGAATCCAAGTGGAACAGCAATTGCTCGGAAAGAAAGACCAGCCTCCCGCAGCCCAAAAATTCGTTCTCGCTTAAAATCACTCACTTGTTGAAGTATCAATTCTGTGGAACTCGAGGCATTGTTTAAAAGGCTTTCGTTAAGAATGTGTCGATACAACTGATACAAATCGAATTTTTCTTCAATAAAATCACACTTAAAAGTACTTTCTCAAGCAGCAAGAAGCCCTCTGGAAGTCATAACCAGTTGAAATATCTTGATGAAATTTCCATCATTTCAATTTTATGCAGAAATAAAGCTATTTTGCAAATTTCATCAAAATCTGCTTACAGCTTCTAGGTGTTGCATTTTTTATGGAAATCAGTATAGAAAGGTACTGACTTGGGCCTGAAATTGAAGTCATTTAATAATGTGTTAATTTGGCCCTCGAATCTACGTACGTATGAGCTTCTACTTCAATTTGCAGGAGCTTATCCACTAAAAAAATTTCAGAATTATAAAAATAATTCACATTTACCTGGATCGAACGATATAAATCAAAAATTGTGGAGGTTATTATACAAAGTGTTTTTGAAATGGATGTACAAAATAGTTCTGTGCTATTCCAGAAGTTTGAAGTATGAAAAATCAATTTTTAAATCAAAAAAGGTAAAATGAACCCCAATCCAGAAACTTTCTACTCCACCAGCAAATAACGCACCTGGAATGCACTTGCAAATAAAAGAGACAAACGTTTTTTAGTATTTCGATGAGATTTGAACTTAATTCAACCAGGGGTAGTTGGTTATTAACTGCTGCACCATCTGCTCTTCCAACGTAGTACCAAATGTCTGAAAAAGTAATTTTCGTCTAAACGCTTTCATCTTCACTCACACATATTATTATTTCCTCACACTCTACATCTGACCAATCCATCCTTCCCTCGCCAATCATCAAATCACTTCCATCAACATTCATTAAACTCTCATTCAAACTTCTCTTTGAAACATTCATAATTTCACTAACCGAATCATCATCACAATCAGAAAAATCTGAATCTGAATCTGATTCGGCAAATGAAATTATGATTGGAAGAATATCCTCAAAACTAGTAAATTCACCCATGCATTTCATCCAGTCATTCCTTATCAGATCCTTACAATGCCTCACACAATTGTGCCACATTTCGACAGTAAACCCTGACAGAGCCTCTTTCCATAACGCCTCAACTCCGTTTTTCGTCACGACTTTCTCTCGGACGTGTTTATTGTAGAAACTCTTACACCACCCCCATGCCATTTCAATTGGATTATATTGACAATGGTATGGAGGTAGTCTAAGAGTTTCTACTCCGAATTCCTCGAGCATGGTGTCAATCACGTATTTTTTGGAGCGGCTTCTGGTCAGAGGATCTATCAAGGCCCAGAGTTGTTTTTTGGTGAACCCATCATCGAAGGACACCCCATTCTCTGTCAACCACTGTTGCATTACAAGCTTGCTGGATCCTAACGTGGGTGGCTTATCCATTATTGCCGAGTGATACGGGGCATTGTCCATTACGACCACGACTTTCCCCTCAAGCCGTCTCACTGCTGGCAATAACTGATCTTCCACCCAACGTTTAAAGACATGCTGATCCATGGTCTTATGGTAATCTCGATGCTGAATTTTGCTATCTAGGAAAAACTCAGCCATCGAGAAAACCTTTAGACGCACAGCCTGCATGCAACACGGTGAACCGAGCACCTTCTTGTTTGACACGAGATGGGTTCCCTCTTACATCGCTGTCGTGGCACCACATTCGTACTGGACTACCATTTTGATATATCCAACTTTCATCCAAATAAACGAAAATTACTTTTTCACTCGACATTTGATACTGTTGGTATTTGCGCAAAAACGTTATTTTTTTTGCAATCACGTATGGTCCCTGAGTTAAAATTTTCCTCCCGTTGCATTTTCTGTATTTATACCCCATTTTCCTTACAATTCTCCACAATGTCATTTTTGAATATCTAAAATCAAGTTCTTTCCTTGCGTGATCAAACAAATCATCAAGGGTAAAATGTGTATTATTTTTATGGAATTCAAAAATTTTTAGAGAAAGTTCTTCTCTGAAGTAGAAGTCATCATAAATTTCGGCTCTTTTTCTTCGCCCAGTTTTCGAATCTACAATGGGCTCATTCCTCTGGGCACCATTAACTATTTGCCGAGCTTGGCTAACACTGATCTATAAAGCATGTATTGTAAATATTCCAAAATAAGCTCATTGTTACCGAAAATATAAATGACACTTTTTTCAATATAAATTCCTTAGTGGCTGTCGGGTAGGCTTCCTGTAGTTCAGAAAAGCACCTACCGACAGCAAAAAAGATTGTAGATAAAACTACTATTGATAATTTGGTCTGTTTTTAACATTGTAAATATTATCTGATAATTAGTTTGATGAAAAAATCGACATAGGAAAATATGCCTTACTTAACATATCATTAAATCTCTTAAGGTTAATGTGGCACTGAATTTTAAAAGAGTGATTTTGCTACATAAGGACAATAATACATCTACCAGTAAACCAGTGCTTCACTTTCGAATACATATTATGTTGAACGACGGATTTATAACAACTTTTGTACTCGTTCCATCTCCAGTCGTAATTTCTTAAAATCATAGCAGTCTTCTTCTGTTTTTATCTGATTCACAACATGCCCAATGCATTAATTTCTCGTTCCACAAATCTAATGTGTCTAAACAAAATCATTTATTATTTCTCTACTTCTATAACTCATTCTACTAACCTCCATGGCACTTTATCTAACTTGGCCCTTCTAGAGTTAGAGTTTCCAGTGCTCTTGAATGTGCGTTCATTTTATAATATAACTGTAACATCACCAATTAAAAATTGGTTAGGTTTAGCTTTCTTGAAAGGTAAAACGATAACCTACCACCTGTCTTTTGCCTGTAACACATACAGTGAACTTTATGTTGGCCAGAAAATATTCCTTTGTTTCCATGTTATACGTTCTGGTAGTATTGTATTCTAAAATTTAAAACAAATAACCCTCAGGTGATTTCTTAAATGGAAACTTACACATTGATACAGTTCTCATAAAGGGTCACATTTACCGTTATTTCTAACGTTGGTGCACGCATTTTCATCCGCTTATAGTGTACTTTTTGAAAAGCAGCTAATTTCAATAAATTTTGTTTATAGGTTAAAGTAAACGTACAATTTCACAAACTGACATAATTAGTGGTTTTGACAGTATCATCCCCCTCTACTTTATTATATTCCAAGTCATACCAACTTTTCCAAAATTTCCTAGCATAGTACAATACACTGCTCAATGTGTATATACTCTTTAACACTAAAATGGGGGCCACACTATCAATTGGTATGACATATAGTCTAAATAGGCTATTACTTATCTGCTGTCAAATACGTAATGAATAATTTATATTAGAAGGAGTGGAAAAAATTATTTAATTCACCAAATAATCATGAATCAACGTAGAACTCGCATGCTACTCTCAAAAAAGTTGAAAAAGGCCGTGGTGAAATGTTCGGACGAATTAAAGGAATTATGTCCTTTAGTGTCAAACAGAAAATTAGAGAAAAAATTTAGAACCATTTTCTCGGTAGCATATTCACTCGAAAAGTTGTATTATTTTTTTAACTACCTTAACCCGTTAAAATCCTTTTTATCCCATAGTGCTCAAGAACTCAAATTCGAACAACCGTTCATCATTAGAAAACCGGTGCTCCCTTCCAAAATCCCCATACTGGTCAAAAACCAAAGTGCAAATTTTTTCCAAATTTCGAATTCAAGGAAGACCTCAGTTTTCATATACAGGCTGTTCCAGAACTCGTGACCGAGAGAAAAAAGGCTTATGAAAGCAACAATTTTAAACCAAAATTTTGAAACAAAAATTTTCTACCTCAAAAAATAATCGATTAAATCGACAAAAAAAACGGTCGCCAAACAGCTAAACAGCTAAAACAGAAACAGAATTTGAAAATCGGGAACTATTTAATTTTACGGCTTTATCCAGAGCGCAGAAGTAGTTGTTTCGTTACGACGTTACGTACCAACGTTCAGTATTTGTAACAAAAGAAAAAGTAAGATACAACTTCTATTGTGTATTTTGTTTATTTGCCAAGTTATTTATAACATTTAAAATGGCCAGATTTGTATCCGCCAACCGTTCCAGAGCAACCGCCTGACGCTCTACCATCGTTACCAGGAGTGCTCTGAGACGGTTGGCTTCTTCTTCGGCCCGTAGAAGTCGATTTTGAATGCTTCCGACGTGGTCAACGTTTTTGTCGGTTTGCCTTCTTTTTGGAGGATTGCAGCTGGAACTTGTGGATGGGAGAGGCTGGTCATTCAAGTGCTCTGTTGTGGGTGTTTGTGAAGTTGGTGAGGGTGCAAGTAACGGTTCTAGTTCAGGCTGGTCATGCTCATGCACAGGCTCAGGTGGGATCTATAAGACATATTGTCATTTAAGGAAGAAGTTCATATAAAACATTACATCAGGACTTTTACTTGTGGCACCAACTGAGGAAGTGGGATAAAATATAGTTAAATGTGAGTAAAAATCAGACTCATTTAATTAAATTTATCACCTAAAAATGTAAATTTACACTGAAATATAATAATTATTAATTTATAGAGTGTTTCTAGAATTGAGCTAAACTTTAATGTGAAATGTTACCTGACAACCAAACAAAAGTTCTGTGCTCTGATCGCCAGCGAAATCTGGCCCTAGAATCTGTAGGATCCTTTCATCTAATTCAGTAAGATCCTGCCAGTTTGGATCTTGACTAGGACCAGCACCCCCAGTTGGGTCCGTCTAATTTTCAGGGCCTTGGCCTTGGATTTAGCCCCCGACTTCCAGTCTCCCCAACACTAGAATCACCAGAAAATAATGATGGATTTAAGGTTTCATACTAACCCGTTGCCATTGTTTTTTATCTTTCTTGATCCCACCACAACTGTTTAAACTATTAATCAAAACCTGCCAAAGTTTTGCCACTATGTCAGGGTTTGTCTCTTGGTGGCGAGCAAATCTGAGGTGTGCCTCCATAAAGGTAATCATAATAACTTTTTGGGCGGGCAAAGGTTTTCCACTTCGGGAGTTTTTCTAGTTGCCTTCCATCTAAATGTTGAAGAAATTGTAATAACATGAATTATAAATTTTAATAGATTGTTATTTTATTACTTTTATCGAAACATGAATATTAAGATGTATCTAATACGTTTGTATGCTTACATGTAAAGTACATCTAAATAGTGATAATACAAATAATTTATAATAACATAGTTACCATCAATTCATAATATTCAATGTTCTTACGAAAATGAAAGCAACTTTCCATACCACAATTAAAAACAATGTGAAAATTTTTATTTATTGATATTAATTGTAACATTACAATTGTTAAAATTAAAATTAACAGAATTATTTTCCGTTGGACAAACACTTAATATATTGTCATTCACAGACAAACCTGGGGCAAAGAAATTCTCAACAGCAGATGTGGCAGGCTCAACAAACTCAAATTGTGAGCTCGTTCGTTTTACAAAATTGGTTGTATTTAGAGAGACATTATCAACCAATATATTTTTGGTAGTCTTAATTTTTTCAGAAACACTGTCTTCTACATAAGACTCCGCAACTTTGCTACTTTTCCAACCACCCAAACGTTTTAGACGCAAAATATCGGCTCCGGAGTTTGCTAACAATGTGGCAGCTGATCTCCGCATACAGTGTCCAGTATACTTTTGCGGGTCTGGAAGCTTCAAAAACTTGGCGATTCTTTGCGGAATGCTGCCAAAAAAGTGCTGTCCACAAACTTGTCTAGTACATTTTCCATCCCTAAACGATAAGCAAAATCTACGATTTTCCATATTTAAGGGCCGCAGTGCTTTATATTTCCGGTATAAGTCAACAGCATTAACGACACCTTCAGAAATAACGGTAAAGACACGTCTCACGTGTGTTTTGGTTTTCGGGATTTGTACCACAAGCAATGTATCTTTGTCAATATCGTCAATAGTTATATTTGCCAACTCTTTTCCTCGTAACGCACCAGAAAGAGCAAAAAGGAAAGCAACCTGTCATGTAAAAAACAAACTGTCATTATTTATTAGTAAACACGAACAGTTTTACCTTTATCATCAAAAATAGCCCATCCGGTGCGTGACACAAAAATTTAGTTATATCATCTCTCTCCAAAACTTTGGCCTTCTTAGCCTCATACCCAACGTTCTGCTGCTTGATGAAAGCAATGAGAGCGCCATAGTGCTTAATTTTCACTTTTTCTTTTATCTCTAAACACGACCGAAGCATGGAATAATGCGTCCATAGCGAAGAAGCTGCATATTTTTCTGCCTACAAAATTATATCAATGTAAAATGCAATGAGGAAAATAAGGAAAATTACCTTATTTTTGAAATATGCCAAAAGTATTGGTTCTGCAGCCCCTTTTGCCCCTCGAGTTTCTCGCCACTTACAAAATTCTATACAGGGTCCGGCAACACTTGTGTCCACCCCCAAAATCGTTTTTAATTTTAAAGATAAAATTTTGAAAATTTGCATACACTCATAGTTGACAAAGCTCTAGAAGCCGACGCAAAAATTTATTTTTTATCACTTATAGTTTAGGCGTCGCGACGCCTTAAAAGTGTATTTTTTAGCTAATTGTGAAGTTTTATGAAATGAACCTCTAATTTAATTTTTTTTCAATATAAATGTGTTAAAAATATCTCAGTTGACATTTTAGATTTAATGTAAATTGTATTCAAAATTTGAGGAAAAAATGCTGTTTTATCAAGTTAGTTTTCAATTTTATTACGTCAAAATTGGGAACTACGTTTACACCCATCTGTCAACATCTTGTGTCACAAAAGACATCTATTCTTTGGTTCGTTTTAGAAGGTAACAAAAGTCTTACTTGGCGAAATTGTCGCTTTGTCGATGTTAATTAACGATTTCTAGTGTCCAGAACGTGCAACATACCCGAGCTAATCAAAATTCACCTTCATATGAGTGAATGAAGTGACTTGTGAAATTTTGGTGTAAACGTAGTTTGTCACTGCACCGTCAAAATGTTGAAAACTAACTTGATAAAACAGCGTTTTTTTCGCAAATTTTAAACACCATTTGAAGTAGATTTAAAATAAAAACTCAAATATTTGTATTACAGTTATGTTGAAAAAAAATTGAATTCGCTAATATTACCGCAAAAAGCCAAAAATCGCTAAAAATTAAACTTTTTAGGCGTCGCGACGCCAAAGAATCCGTGATATAAAAACAAATTTTTGTGTCAGCTTCTAGAGCCTTGTCAACTATAAGCGTATGCAAATTTTCAAAATTTTATCTTTAAAATTAAAGACGATTTTAGGGGTGGACACAAGTGTTGCCGGACCCTGTATATTCTTTCTCATAAAGTGTTCTTGATTGTATTGGTAATAAATTTGAAGTTATCTCATCAGCCTCAGACAAAATATCTTGGGGAATGCCCTCAGAGTCGATCATCGCGTTCAGTTTCAAAAAATTTGCGGAACTGTTAGGATGTCGCTAAGGTAATACCACTGCCTTCTTTGTGCATGTTTCGATAAAGCTTTGTATTTGCTACGGATATTAACAATTCATAAAAACCTCGGACGTTACCGAGTAACGTCCTCGTTAGTGAGGTAATTGATATTAAGTGAGGTAATTGATATTACTCTTTGCTCAATAAACTTGGTGCATGAGATAAGAAACTGGCACGTATCGGAGGAGCTAAGTCTATCGGACCACCGATACATCCGGTTTGACATCCAAAGAGATTTGAAGAAGACAGAAGGGTACAGGGACCCGAGGGCGACAAAGTGGGCCTCCTACAAGGAGGCTCTAGCTCTCAGGGTCTCAGGACTCTCTTGTAAAATCCGTCGCAACGACGGAGCGGAGACCCTGTCCAAGGTACTAAGCGAGGCTATTGTGGAGTCCTACAAAGAGAACTGCTCTGTTCGCAGATCTCGTAAGACTGACAGTGCCCCTTGGTGGACCGAAAAGCTTAGTAAGCTAAGGAAAACCGCAAGGAAACTCTGGAATAGAGCACGACTTGCGGGAACAAACGAGTCTTGGGAACTTTATAAGAAGGCACAAAGGGACTTCAAATCTGAGGTAAACCGCAGGAAAAGAGACAGCTGGAGAGACTACTGTGAGCGGATTAACAACTTTCCGCAAGCAGCAAGACTTCAGAAGGTTCTATCAAAAGACAAGTCTGTCAGTCTGGGGTGTCTGAGAACTCAAACAGGGGACTACACGGTCTCCGAGGAGGATACTCTCAGGCTCCTACTACAGACTCACTTTCCAAACTCCTTGGAATCCAAGGAGGAAGAAAGTATCAACATTGGAAAATGCACCACCTCTCGGGAGGCGTGGAGATTTGCTTCTAAAATCATCACCCACGAAAGGATAAAATGGGCCATAAATTCATTTGCGCCTTACAAGTCGGCAGGTATGGATGAGATATTTCCAGCTCTCTTACAAAAGGGACTAGATATGCTCACCACACCACTGCTGCACCTATTCAGAGCCTGTCTTGCACTCGGCTACATACCACGTAGCTGGAGGGAAGTCAGGGTTATCTTTATACCCAAGCCAGGGCGTGCAACATATGCCGAGGCTAAAAGCTACAGACCGATCAGCCTTTCCTCGTTTTTACTAAAAACCATGGAAAGACTGATAGACAAACATGTTAGGGAGGAGTTGCTGTGCAATATGCCACTACATCCAAACCAGCATGCCTATCAAATGGGCAAATCCACAGAATCGGCTCTGCATCAAATCGTAATGAAGATTGAATCAGGGCTAACTGGAGGATATTACACTCTTGGAACGTTCCTAGACATTGAGGGGGCATTTGACAATGCAACCTATGACTCTATGGAATTAGCTCTAAGGAATCATGGGGGAAATCAAACATTAATAAAATGGGTCCTTGCCATGTTGACAAACAGATCAATCAACACAAATCTTGGTAAGTGTTGGGTTAAGGTCACCGCTACACAAGGATGCCCACAGGGAGGAGTTTTATCTCCACTTCTGTGGAACTTGGTAGTGGATGACTTAATACATAAACTGCACATGGAAGGGGTCTATGTGCAAGGTTATGCTGATGACATCGTAATCCTTGTTCAGGGCAAGTTTCTTGACTTGGCTAAAGAGCTCACACAAGGGGCTCTAAGGCTGGTCGAGAAATGGTGCACAGGACAAGGACTATCTGTAAACCCTGACAAAACCAGTCATGTAATCTTTACCAAGAGAAGAAAGGAAAGGATCAATATACGGCCCCAACACTCTTTGGCAAGACACTAGAAGTTCAAACAGTGGTCAAGTATTTAGGCATCCACCTAGATTCTAGACTCACATGGAGAACTCATGTGCAAAACAAAATTGGAAAAGCTACAGCAGCCCTGTGGGCGTGCAGGAGGACTGTGGGGAAAACATGGGGAATTACTCCCAGAATATTGCATTGGCTGTACGCATGTGTAGTAAGGCCCATGATAGTCTATGGATCCATCGCCTGGTGGGGCGCGACGTCAAGGCTTTGGGCCAAAACTCTTTTGGCTAAAGCTCAAAGATTAGCGTGCCTTACTATAACAGGAGCGATGAAATCCACTCCCACATCGGCCATGGAAATACTGACGGGGCTTACTCCCCTTCACCTCAAAGTGAAGGAGTCAGCTGCGGCGGGATTCCTTAGGTTAAGGTGTACAGGGCAGTGAAAAAATACAACAATGGGCACAGGACATTGGGCTATCGTCCAACTTGTGACAGACATCAACCCCATCTTCAAGATGAGGGAAGATTGTATGACTCCCAGTATTGTGATCAATCACTCATATGAAGTGATAATACCTTCAAGAGAAGAATGGAGTGAAAGAACAAGAGCCATAACTCAGGGGGGCTGGACCATCTGTTATGCAGATGGCTCGGTCTCACAAGAGGGCTCAGGCTCTGGAGCTGTTATTTGGGGCACGGATTTCGGTTTCTCAACATCACTGGGTAGATATACCAGTGTGTTTCAAACAGAAACCTTTGCTGTAATACAGTGTGTTACAAAATGTACTCAGAGAGCTATTGTTAATAAGCACATCTGCTTCTTTACTGACAGCCAAGAAGTCTTGAAAGCTCTGCAGTCATGCAGACATGCGTCAAGACTTATCAGTGAATGTCATACAGCACTGCAAAATCTGGCAAGGCGCAACAAACAAATTGTGCTTTGCTGGATACCAGGACACACAGGGGTCGAAGGGAATGAAAGGGCTAACCGATTGGCCAAAAGAGGCTCTGCAAAGGGCTTCTTTGGACCGGAGCCGGCTCTTCCAATTCCGAAAACCCTCCAGAAAAACCTCCTGAAACAGTGGATTGAATCACTCCACAGGGAGGAATGGCAAAAGCTTGAACTGCGACAGTCTGGGCTATTTATTGATGGACCAGACTTAAAACGCAGTGAAGAACTATTGAAACTCTGTAGGAAAGACCTCAGAATATTAGTGGGACTGTTCACAGGACACTGCCCCCTTAACAAACACATGCACACAATCGGTCTCAAGACTGACGACATGAGTAGAGCGTGTATGGAGGACACGGAAACTCCACTACACATATTATGCCTCTGTCCAAATTTTTCTGAACTGAGGAAGGAACATATGGATTTTCATATTTTGGAACCATCTGAGATTCGGGAAGCACCCATAAAGAGCATCCTGGCGTTTGCAAAGATAACAGGGCTCTTATAGGTCGCCCCGTAAACGAGGATTGCACACAATGGGTCAATAGACCTCAGCGTGCGGCTCTTAAAGGGTCTCCTCGGAAACAAACAAAAAAAAAAACCTAAATAAATAGTTATTTTCCTCCTATTATGAATTACTTAATATCCTTCTCAAATAAATAGCTATTTATTTGAGAAGGATATTAAGTAATTCATAATGAACGAGGACGTTACTTGTTAACGTCCGAGTTTTTTATAAATTACTTAATATCCGTAGTAAATACAAAGCTTTATCGAAACATGGACGAGGGTGGCAATGTTACCACTCAACAGTTCTGCAAATTTCCAATTTTTGACGGAAGTTTTGAACGGGATGAAACAGCGAGAAAAGCATTTTCCAAGATATTTTATGTTAGAATTAATATAAATAAATGCAGATCTTCAGAATGTTTTTAATTTTGGTCTTTGGAGTTGCTTTCGTTTGCTTAAAAACGTTGAATATTATGGATTAATGGCAACTGTGCTATTATGAGACGGTAACTATGCTATTATGTAATTATGTTATTATGAATTATTTGTATCATCACTATTATGATGTACTTTACACGTAAGCATACAATGGTATTAGGTACATCTTAATGTTCATGTTTCGATAATAGCTATTTAATGTCCTGCACTTACCTGTTAGTGTCAGTTTTCTTGTTCACAAGCGACTCTTAATAACCGCGGTAAATTGGGGCTCGGGGTCAAAAACCCCCAAAAAATTCGCGCGCGCGCGAAATTCGACCGCTTATAAGCTGACGATGTCACTTCGTAAGTCATATCGTCGTTCAATTCGTCGAGGTACGATAATATCGAGAAATAAAATACCACTTACGATATTTTTGTCGTTGCCTTGGTAACATCGTATCGTGCTTCATATCGTAAAGAAACAAAATCGCACCCTTTTAAATTGTCTTTTAAATACCCAAGTACTGAAAAATCTAATGGTGTCAAGTCCGGAGAGCGTGGTGGAAATTCGGGATACCGTCTTTTCGATATTATGCGATTAGGGTAAAATTCATCCAACCAATTCAAAGTAGCACCTGCAGTATGGGCTGTAGCGCCATCTTGCTGAAAATAACCATGCTGGAGTTCTTCATCGTCCAATTGATTGATAAAGATTTCCAAAATTTTTTCTCTATACCTTGCCGCAGTAAGAGTATCATTAAAAAAATGGGGCCAACCATACGCCTGCGTGATACCGCTAACCAAACTCCAATTTTTTGAAGGTGTAACGGTGTTTCAACAAATTCATGTGGATTTTCAGAGAACCAAATTGTGAAATTTTGGGAATTAACGTAACCGGCCAAATGAAACCACGCTTCGTCCGTGAAAAATGTCAAATTTAACAATTCATCATCTTGCAGATTATTTTGGAACCAGTTGCAGTATTCTAATCGAGCAGGGGGGTCAATAGGTAACAACTCATGCATAATACTAATCTTGTAGGGATGTAAGTGCAAGTTTTTTTTAAGAATCTTTTGGCATGTGCTAAATGGTACATCTGACTGCCGAGATAAATTTCTTAGGGTAATTCGTGGATTTTCTTTAACGCGTTGACGCAAATCCTCAACTACTTCATCCGCCACTGGAGGTCTACCAGTTGCCTTTCCTTTGTTCACATTGCCAGTTTGATTAAACCTGTGAAGCACATCCCGAATGTGAGCTATCAGACTTCTTTCCTGAACTTGAATGTCAGGGAATTTAGCCAAAAACTCATCTTTGCATGCCACAACCGAGTATTGCCATTCGCCATTTAGCAAAATGCCAGATCGGTAGTAGGACATTACGATGAAAGTGCTCTGTTCTAAAGAGTAGACCATCTTATCCAATTATTTCACAATTAATACTGAAAAAATTACGAATAGTGTTGTGACACCCTTAATAATTCAATAATTTACCTCCAAAGATGAAATTAGAGCAAAGTGAGTTTTGAAAAAAACAGTTTTAGTTAAGGTTTAGAGCCTAAAAACTTGGACAAAAGCCGATACTGAAACGACGTTGACATAAGTGACGTTTTCAATAATATAGTTATATTCACTATAAGAATAAAACGGCAAAATAGTGAATGACAGGAATTCCAGAGCCACCCTTGATGCTAGAATCAATTATAAACACCTTGTAGTTAACCTACAGTTCAGTTCAAAATTCCTTATTTCAATCGATGGTTACTATCCAACTTGTAGTAAAGTACATGTTAACTTAACTAGCACTTGGAGTATGAGATAACTACTGGTTACCATTTAACTATGACAAATGTCAGAGAATGAACGACTTCGTAGTAAATGCTTTTAGTGATGATGAAAAAATACGTTTGCAGAAAGCAAGAGTGGTGCGGGAAAGGGTAAATCATTTTGAAAAATGGGATAATAAGGAGTTTTTTCAACGCTTTCGTTTATTTTTACGTACCGTTGAGAATTCAATTGAAAAATTAGACGATGTTCTAAGGTGTCCCCCACAGCAAGGTAAATTAAATTTAGTTCTATGTCAATTGATAAATATTTTATCAGAAATTTTGCTGTTTTGTCTGCAGACCCAATACTTTTGACGTTACGTTTTTATGCCACAAGCTCATTCCTTCAGACTACTGGAGATTTTAGTAGTCTTCATACGACCACAAGTGGAAAAATTATACGCAAAGTTAGTTTAGCACTTGTCGCATTAAGATCAGTGACAATAAAAATGCCAACAACAAACGAAGAACAACTTGACTGTAAAAAAAAATACAATAAGGCACGTTTTCCGATGTGCATTGGGGCGATTGATTGTAGCCACGTAAAAATTATTAATCCGGGCGGCCAGAATGCTGAAGTGCACCGAAATCGCAAGTAATTTTTCAGTTTGAATGTGCAGACTATTTCTGATAGCGATTTAAAAATTTTAGACATTGTAGTCATGGTCAGCCAGGATCAGCCTATGATTCACATATTTTTCGTAATTCCAGTATTATGCACCGATTTGAAGCAGGTGAATTTGGTGAAAATAGTGTTCTCGTCGGGCATAGTGGATATTTTTGCAAATCGTACCTCTTAACTATTCATTCACAGACAAGGACACGAGCAGAAAATTTGTATAATGAGTCTCAAATTAGAAAACGAAACCCTGCTGAGAGATCATATGGTGTTTGGAAAAGATTTCCTGGACTGCGGACAAAATATCAAACAACGCAAGCAAAATTTGCTTTGCCTGCACCAGTTTTTCAAATTTCTTTTTTATTGTGAGAAAATTTTGCCTTGGTTGATTTTTTTAAGTTATTATATTTTTGCATGAAAACTTCACCAGATCGAAAATAAGATGATTTATTTGTGGCATTACATTCCTCCTCAATTGCCTTCTATACAGGGTCCGGCAACACTTGTGTCCACCCCCAAAATCGTCTTTAATTTTAAAGACAAAATTTTGAAAATTTGCATACGCTCACAGTTGACGAAGCTCTAGAAGCTGACAAAAAAACTGTTTTTTACCACGGTTTGTTTAGCGTCGCGACGCCCAAGAAGTCTAATTTTTAGTGATTTTTGAGTTTTTGCGGAAATATTCGCGAATTAAAATTTTTTTCGACATAACTAACAAAAATATTTGAATTTTTGTTTTAAATCAATTACAAATTGTGTTTAAAATTTGCGAAAAAAACGCTGCTTTATCAAGTTAGTTTTCAAAATTATGACGGCGCAGTGGCAAACTACGTTTACACCAAAATTTCATAAGTCACTTCATTCACTTTTATAAAGGCTAATTTTGAATAACACGGGCATGTTGCACTTTATGGACACCATAAATCGTTAATTAACATCGACAAAGCGACAATTTCACCAAGTAAGACTTTTGTTACAATCTAAAGCGAGCCAAAGAATAGATGTCATTTGTGACACAAGATGTTGACAGATGGGTGTAAACGTAGTTCAGAATTTTGACGTAATGAAATTGGAAACCAACTTGATAAAACAGCATTTTTTTCTCAAATTTTGAAGACAATTTGCATTAAATCTAAAATAACAACTGAGATATTTTAAACATATTTATATTGAAAAAAAAAAATTAGGGGTTGATATCACAAACCCTCACAATTACCTAAAAATTGCATTTTCAAAGCGTCGCGACGCCAAAACTATCAGTGATAAAAAACAAATTTTTGCGTCAGCTTCTAGAGCTTTGTTAACTGTGAGCGTATGCAAATTTTGAAAGTTTTATCTTTAAAATTAAAGATGATTTTGGGGGTGGACACAAGTGTTGCCGGACACTGTATAAATACGAGTATTTTCATTTGCTGGCCATGACACAGCTCCACTTCTTTTATTTTCCACAACGTTTTTATTTTTCACTACCAAACTCTCTAGCTTTTCTTCTTCGTTGGACGTAAAGTTTGGGCTGCGTTTGGAAGATAAAATTTTTCCTATGTTTATGTGAAAAAACTCGGAAGAAAGTATTTATTTCAAATTTGATATCTTTGACGTATTTAAACTGACAGCCCAAGTTTACGTTGCGTAACATTACCTTACAAACTTTTAGTAAACTAGTGGTTACTAAACCAAAAGCTTCAATTTGATTGAAATAAGGTAATGTTACTTGACCATTACTTAACTTTTAGTTTGGGTTAACCAGTAGTCTTTAAAATTGAAGGTTAACCAAGAATTGAAATAACGGGCCTAAGTTAACTAAAGATGGAAACACCCAGCCTAACAGTATTAGCACTACTAGACTTTTCTTTGTAGATGGATGACACTGATACTAGTCATTTTTGTATAATCATTCAGATGAATAAACAATGAATACTGAATGCTGTTCTCCCGAAGAAGTGGCTTTTATTGGAGAATTTGCATTTTAAGGTTTCATAATTCACCTGTGTTCTTTTCTGATTGGTCTATTATTTTCTCACTTTACTATTGGTTGTTTAAGGGTAATTTTTTTTAGGTATTGACCGTTCACTTCCTCTAAATTAACCCTATTTATAGTCAAGTCATAAGTTTTGTTCCAAGATTAAGGGTCTACGCTACGCATATACCCGGTATATGGCTTACGATTTTTCGTTTTTGAAGCGCATTTTGGACTTTGAAAAATCGCTCGACCTCTGTATGTATGCGTCTCAGGTAGAGCTATGGAGGTGACATCTTCGAATTTTGAAAAAGTGAAAAATTTGACTTTAATTAATTAAAAACTGAAATTCCCATTTTTCGTTTTTAAGGAATATGAAGCAACCTACGAAAATAAAAAAAATACCAACATGTGGAGAATTAAAACCTCTATGGAGGTGACATTTTTGTTTTTGTCATTATGCTATAATTTTGAAGTTATTAATAAAAAAACAAATCAAAAATAGGCAACCAACAGTACAACTAACGCAAATCATCTTATGCAAATCTCATGATTTACGACCGCTCACTAGGGGGTCACTGACGTTCCGCCCAATTGTAATAAACTGCTGTCGGGTAAAAGTAGGTGTTATTATCCACGTCGTAAAGTAAACTAACTGACAAATTCGCGACTCTATTTAATGCAGGTAAAAATATATCGTAGAGAGAACTATTTTTAAAATTATTATACTCAATCAAATTTGTGGGATTTCCAACTTTATTACAAAAATAAGTTGCGCATTTACTGTGATCACAATATATGAGCAGGTCCATTATGAATGTCTCGTTTTAAATTTTCGATTTTTTCTGAGAATGGCAAATTTTCAGTTTTTCTGTATTTAATCGCACTTACTACAGCTGTTCTAAATTTAAGTATATTTGTTCGCAACAATTTTCTAACTTGAAGGTCTGTTCTGGGAATTTTTGAAATTTCGCGCAATTTTGTACAATAATTTCTTAAAACATGATTTCTACACTCAATTTTTTGAATAAAGCATGTTGGTCCATATGGTCTTGCTGCTTGAATTTTCTTATACACACTACTGGTTCCATCACCGATAATAAATTTAAATCTTAAATTATGCATCTGAACAGACTTTTTAAAAGCCTCTAAAATAACACCAGCCTCCATTGATGTGGATGATTTTTTCCAATTTGCAAAACATTTATGGCGGGGCACTGATTTCTTATCAGTCTTGAATCGTTTACAAAACTTGCATAATTTATTTTTAACAGCCACATATAAAATTTTTTTGGTTCTCGCACCGATTACACATCCAACTCCCGATAAAGCATTATAATTAGACTTATAAGAACGCTTGGACCATGCTCCATCAACAATTACAGTAATAAAAGGTACCCCATCAGCATGAATATCACCTAATTCCACCGCTAATTGACTTTCTTCTTGTCCAGCAGATAGCATTTCATCAATAGCCAATGTTTGCGTTTTTTCAAAAACTTTTCTTTCCGTGTTAACGTATTTTTTAGAACTCATTTGTGGAATATCTAAAGCGGCACAAAATTCAGTTAATTGCGCATGACCCCCACCTACAGCAACATTTCCGCAAACAATAGATTCATTAATTTCACATCTAGCATTTTCTGGTTCTGAACTGAAAGTATCTACAATTCTACACATGTTACACTTATACGTAAATATACTTTTTAAACCTATTCGTTTTTCCGCAATTATATCAAAGTTCTGAAAATTGCAATTAAATTGATCGTGTTTTAAATTTTTTATAGTATTAAACAAATGATTTATATCTACAATTCTACGACCACTGAGAGAAAAATTTGTATTATTGGAAACAGTTTCTATTTCAAAGACATCGTCCGATAACTCTGACTCAAAACCGCTATTTACATTTTCAGTAAACAAAGTAAAAAAGGCCCAAAAACTCATGTGTCAGGTAAAAGGTTTGGTTAAAAAAAATTAAATGCGTTTTTCTCAAATAAAAATAATAAAATAATAAGTAATTTTAAACTTTCCCGGCGACCAGTGAGGAAAAATTTCGGACTACATTTACGAAAATTACATTTTTCAATTAAAAAACATTCTGCCATTACGTACTATGGAAACTGGAAATTTGCGGATTTTATACATACATTTTCCATTAATTGAAAAAAAAAATTACGCCCGTAAAATTTTTACCTACTAGAAACAGAAATTTCACGGGCTCAAAACGCAGAGAAACTCAAATCCTGATATTTAAACTCATCTTTGGTCCAACACGAATTTATTGTTCCAACCGCTGGGTTTCTTAGGAAATGTGCAGGTCAAGCGACCGTTTCCATAAAGTTTATGATTCCCTCATTACCAAATCCTCGGTAATCCCTTTTGGCAGCTGTCAATCAAAGGTGTTGTTAAAGTTGCATACTTTTCAAACAGAAATTTTCGGGCAGGCTCGTAGACCCTTAAGGGGGAAATTCCCATTTTTCGTTTTTAAGGAATATGAAGCAACATACGAAGTTAAAAAAAATACCAACATGTGGAGAATTAAAACCTCTATGGAGGTGACATTTTGGTTTTTGTCATTATGCTATAATTTTGAAGTTATTAATAAAAAAAAAATCAAAAATAGGCAACCAATAGTACAACCAACGCAAATCATCTTCTTCAAATCTCATAATTCACGACCGCTCACTAGGGGGTCACTGACGTTCCGCCCAATTGTAATAAACTGCTATCGGGTAAAAGCAGGTAAAGACCCAACTCGCCGCTCTCGGCAATAAACATCGAAGACACTTGTAGCAAGTGTATTGAGAATTAATATTTTTGTATCTTTGATACAGGGTCCGGCAATATTTGTGGTCACCCTCAAAATTGTCTTAGAGGTAAAATTTTAATTATTTACATACGCTAATAGTCGAAGAAGCACTAGGAGATGACGCAAAAACTTGTTCTTTATTACCGATAGTTTTGGCGTCGCGACGCCTTAAAAATGTAATTTTATCTAATTGTGAGGGTTTTTGGAACCATTCAATATATATATTTTTTAATATAATTGTGTTAAAAATATTTCAATTGTCTTTTTTATTGTACGCAAATTGTGTTTAAAATTGTGGAAAAAATGCTGTTTTATCAGTAAGAATAGTAAGAAGTTATTTTTTTAAAACTCAATAACGTGAAATTGTTTTTTTTTGGGTTAACTTAATAATGTGTAAATTATTGTATTGTCTAAAATTATTGTTTATTCATTGAAAAAGCTCTTGCAAAAACACTGTGTCCGAATAGTTGAGCTAAAGTTGAGCTAAGTTGAACAAAGTATCGGTTTTTTTTAATTTCCTGTACAAAATGATAATAGTCATTAAGGCAAAAAACCTTCATATTAATCCTGACATTGTAAATGATTCGCGATGGCATGGAGCAAGAGTATCTTTAATCGAGAGATTTATTTATTCCCGAAATGAATACATTTTTTTTAGAAGAAAAGTGGATCTAAAGTTCTTAAAAATAACTCCCCAAGTTGGATTTTTAATTTATTACGTCAAAACTGGAAACTAATGGCCTGATTTCATGTTGACTTGCGTCATTGCAAATCAGAATTGCGTCTTAGCAATCCCAATCAAACTGTTGCTACCTTAGCAACTGCGTCAACGCAATTTTGCGCCACTGATTTGAAATCGGGCCCTAAGTTCTTATTTTTCAATGTAAATAATTAACTATTTCTATTTAGTATCCAAAAGGTGCAACAATCAACGTTAATCAAAATTGAAGTGACTTGTAAAAATTTGATGTTAAACGTAGTTTGCCACTGCCCGTCATAGTTTTGAAAACTAACTTGTAAAACAGCAATTTATGCTCAAATTTTAAACACAATTTGCATTAAATTTAAAGTGAAACTGGTCCCAGTTATGTTATTCGCAGTATTTCGCAGCAATTTGCGAGTATTTGCGCAAAAACTCAAACATCGCTAAAAATTACTTTTCTAATGCATCGCGAATTTTTGCTCTAGCTTATGCAAAATTGCAAATATTTCTAAACTAAAAGACCATTTTTCCGCAAGTATAAAATGTGTATTATTGGGAACATTTTCTATGTAATAAACTTTATCCGATAACTCTGACTTAAAACCGGTATTTACATTTTCACTTTTGGAACAATTCCTAATATTTTTCATAACCAAATCTTGGTGTTGACAAAAATTATCAAAAACACAATTTATTCCCAAACACCAAATTTCGTCAAAAACTGCTGACGCGCATTTGGAGAGTAATGCTTACCATCATCAGAACGATGATTAAACTGCATTTTTTGACGAAATTTGTTGTTTGAGAATACATTGTATTTTATCAAGAACCGTTTTGCAATTTGCTTCCTACTTTTTTGGTTAATTGATGTACTTACATGATTTTTTGAACCGTTTGCCATTGTAAATTAATTAATAATTAAAAGCAAATAATAATCAAATCTAAAGAACAAAAATTGGCCATCAACGATAAACACTCTCTCTTTCTGTAATAAACAGCAAGTTTGATAAAAGCTATTGACCAACTTTAATCGACAAAACTCTAGAAATTTAAAAAAGTACAAATTGATGTCAATATTGGGAAATATACAAAAGTCATAGCCTTTCTGAAGAAGCAAAATACAGGCTATAAAGCTAAAAAGTCGAGCACTTTTTCCAAAAGCGAAATTAACGCGTTTTTGAAAAATGCCCCATTGGAGTTTTTACCCCAAAAGGTAAATTACCTATTTAAATCTGAACATGAAATACACATTTTGAACATTGCAGGCTGCTTTGATCATTGGAATTTCGGGCGCATGTCGGAGTGACGAGCTCTTTAAAATGAAACTAAAAGACGTCAAGTTCTCCAACAATAAGTTTATTATTGTGATCCCTGATACTAAAACACATAAACCTAGAGCATTTGTGGTAGCGGATCAAGCATGGATTCAAATTTAACAGCAATATATCGAGCAATATATTTGCGTAAGGATGTGGACAGCGAAAGGCTATTTTTGCAGTTGAGATTTGGAAAAATCACCAAACTACCTCTAGGCCACAACAGTATTGCCCAGATTCCTAAAAAAATTGCAATTTACTTGAAGTTAAAAAATGTGGAAACATACACGGGCGGGACAGTGTTTTCGAAGAACGGCAGCTACCCTACTGGCAAACAACGGTGGAGATCTTTTGCAACTTAAACGACTTGGAGGGTGGAAATCATATACCACTTTTCAAGTGAACAACTGAAACAAGGTCTGACATTGCATGTTGCAGGTTATGATCACTATTCGTTCACATTTAACATTAACGGTGTTCCCTCTAATATAATTTAACTTGTTAGTTTTAAGTCTCATTGGTTAAATATATTGTTCATCTTACTATTCAAGATAGTTATAATAATAAAGTTGTATTGAAATCAAAAATTCTTAACCTAAAACTTCATGAATTGAGAGTAGCGACTTTGGTTGGGGGAGGGGGTTAAACTAAGTTGAACTACTTAATTCTATTGATGCATGCGCGTGTGAAAAAGTGATTGTCTAGATATATCCACTCCAGATGAGTCATTTCCAATGTAGAGCATGGGCGGAAGTAATTTGGTAACAGGCCTACTGTAACTTGATAAAACAGCATTTTTTTCTCAAATTTTGAAGACAATTTGCATTGAATCTAAAATAACAACTGAGATATTTTCACCACATTTATATTGAAAAAAAAAATGGGCGTTGATATCACAAACCCTCACGATTAACTAAAAATTACATTTTTAAGGCGTCGCGACGCCAAAACTATCAGTAATAAAAAACAAATTTTTGCATCAGCTTCTAGAGCTTTGACGACTGTGAGCGTATGCAAATTTTCAAAATTTATCTTTAAAATTAAAGACGATTTTAGGGGTGGACACAAGTGTTGCCGGACCCTGTATATTTAAATGAAACTGAACGATCACCAGCTATTCCTCATAATGTAAAAATTTTATCAGCTTTCCATTTTTTCGGTCACGGAAGCTACCAGATAGATTGTGGTCAAACAGGAAATTTTACATTAAGCGAAACATCCGTAAGTAGACATTCACGAGGTGACGCAGTTGATGACTACTCTTTTGTTGCACACCTGGATACGCTTTCCAGAAACGCAAGAAGAAGTAAATAGAAAGAAAACAATTTTTTTTCTCGAAAAAGGTTAATTTCCGGGTAAACAAAACCAATCATTTGAAAACAACTTAAGTATCTTTCTACCTATAAATAGGGGCGTTTGGAGCAATTAATGGAAAAGAAGTGGCTATTGTAATACCAATCAATGTACGGATTACAGTTGATGCAGATTTAGAAATTATAAATAAGAACGCTCGATTTCCTGGCAGTGTGCACGACACTGCATCTGGATGATGTCACAAATAAATACACATTTAAGAAACTTGAATTTTAATGAAAACTTTATGCTCTTCTTATGGGAGACGAAGGTTATACAAAAAAGACCTCTTATTGTGGGTATACGTACAATTATGGTTCTTAGTTCCAATGGCAAATTTTATAACGAAAAGACGCAACTATCAATGTATGAATAATGGCGTGTAAAAACAATTTTCATTCTCATACGAGAAGACGATTTTATTTTTCATTGTATTTGTTGAAGTCTATGTATTGTCCAATTTCTCTTGCGCGGATTGTAACAGTCAGAATGCGCGGTGGCGAAGATATCGAAAATTGCGCCCTGAATAGTATTATTCGCGAGTTTTGTTTGGAGGAAGTTACTTGATTGGAACCAAGTAACCACAGTTTCTTCTGTTACCTGTTCCAGGGGTGGCTGCTTGGACACTAGTTGCCTCAATTTTAGAGTCCACGTTTTCTTCCCCTATTTTGGTTTTAGTATGTTTTTTGTTGTCCTGGTGATCCTAAACGGTTTAGTATCAATACCGGAGTCATTGTTGTGTCGTAATTCCTGTTGTAATCAAATTCCTGGATGTCTGAGGACTTCGTCGGTTTTCCGCTGAACATTTTGTAAACAAATTACATAACCCTACTTCACGATCAACTGTCATCTAGATCGCCCGGTTATTTTGGTTATCGTAGGTTGGTGGTACTGTCCCTCGTGACGTGTTTCCCCTTTTTTGTACAAGATGTTGAGGGAGGACCGGATCTTCGGTCATTTTGGTTTTGGTGTTATCATAGTGAGGATTGGTGTGTAAACGGGTGCAAGAATCTTAAGTTTTGGGAATCATCCATGTGTGTCCTGGATTTTGGAAAAGGGATTCCTAATCGACGTTGTCGGATAAGCGATCAGCAACCCAGATTTTTGAATTGGAGAGGGATTAATCCAATCCTTACACGAGTTGGTCGGATTAGTAGTTACCACCAATCTCACCCTAATTTAAGCCGCCCTTCATCACAGGTGATTATTGAGAATTTACGATATTTCTGGTGTCCCCATACTTATAGGGATTTTCCTTCATCACAGGCTTTCTGTCTTTTTGTGTTTTCCTTCGTCTTGCATTTGGTCCTTCCTTGGAAGTTCGTATTTGGCAGTCCCGATCCGGAGTTTTCTACCCCGGGCAGGAGGAGCTGTGTTCCTACTGGACGTTCCAGATTCCTGTCGAACCGTGGAAGGAGCAGCGACGCCAACGCGATAAGTACCCCTATGTAACCTCGTGAACGGTTAACTAGATTAAGTCGGGATAATACATGCGTTGACAGCTGTCCGCGTGTTTCCGCCGTTCGCGCACATTTTCTGACCTCAGCCTACGGGATTCCGCCATTTTGTAATCGTCAATAATTAATTAATTAGATAATTTGGTAATCTTGTAGCTTGGTAACATTAAATCTTTTTTTTTGTTTGTAATACCTTGTTAGACAGTCATTTGTGTTAATATACATATATTTCTTTGATTGGCTTTTTTTTTGTTCTTTTCGTTATCGTTCATTTGTGCCTCCGAGCTACGTTCGGGTTTGAGTAGTAGCCTCCTTGAGTCCGCGGTCTTGTACAAACCCGTGGCGCTCTCATACCATCTTTTTGGAACCCCACCCTTCTCCATTGGGGTAGTCGTGGCCGAGATCGCAACCGGGCCCAGGGGGTAAGAAGGAGCAAGGAAGGAATTGCTCCGGAGGGAAGGAGCGTTACAGGATGACTGGGCCACCGCTCGCCCTGAACCACCACTATCGGTTCTCATTATTATGAATGAGTTTTTCATTTCTCGTTCTCTCTGTCGTTCAATGAGTCTTAATTTTATCTTTGAACTAGTAATTATAACCAACATCAGAGAGAGTTATAACTTTTATCAAATCTTTACAATAAACAGTTTCGACACATATGTTATCATATGGTCATTCAAACTGCTTCATTCCTTGAGCAATTTTTTATACAATGGGTACTTGCTAAAATACATGCGATTATCCTGGGCTGAAATTACATAAAGTATTCTTCTTCTATAAGTAATATAGATCCTCTGGTTATTCTGACGTAGATTTTACATTCACGTAATGGACACAAAATAACACTGAATACGATCCAAAATCCAAACTTGTGAAACTACACAAAGATTAAATAAACGAAATTCAAAGAAACAAAACACTCAAAAATTCTGAAATCTCAATAAAATCGACAAAAATCTCACAATAAATTGAGCTCTTGCAAACTGCTCATCGATTTGACATGCCTGACGTTAAAATTGTCAAAATCATGGTGTGTTGGTTAAATGGGACCTACCCTTCTAGTAAATGCTAGTAAAGGAACTCAAAAGGGACACTCCATTCAAAAATCAACGACCTGGCCGCCAATGGTATGAAGCGTTTCTTAAACGTCATCCGGGGTTAAGTTTGAGAGTACCTCAAAATTTGACCTTAAGCGATCATCAATGATACGTCGTTGGTTCCGCAAAATAAAAAAAAAAAATACCCAAAAAGGTTACTGGAACATTTTGGAAAACCCCCAGAGAGTTTTTAATGGTGACGAGTCGGTTTTCTTTTTGAATCCCAAAGAGAACAAAGTTCTCGTAAAAAGGGGTGAAAAACAGTGCATAATTTTATTGGGAATAATGAGAGTGTTTTTGTTTATCGCCAATGTAGCAGGTGAAATTGCCCCACCTATGGTTGTCTTTCTTATGAACGAATTCCTGCGAACATCATACAAAGTATACCAAAAAACAGGGCAGTCGGTAAAACTGATGTGGTTGGATGACGCGGGAGTCCTTTTATGAATATACGGGGGGTCCTAGAACTCGTGACCCAGAGAAAACGGCCTTACGGAGGCAAAAGTTCTGAATCAAAATTTCGAAACAAAATTTTGCTTGTTCAAAAAATAATCGAGTTAAGACGAAAAAACGGTAGCAAATCCGAAAGCTGAACAGAATTTGAAAGTCGATAACTATGGATACATACTATCGTCCATTGGTCAGGTGAACATTACACCCTCGTTGCCTAGGAAATTTTACTCCATCTCTAGAATAAGGATTGGTTGTTAATTTTTTATCCTTTCTCGAATACTACAGGGCTAGTCACGAGAAGATTACTTCTGAAAATGATTTTTTTGCAACCCAAAATACTAATTTCTTAAGTCACTTGATACAACCCGAATCAGAAATGAAATGCTGAATCCACGATTGCTTAGGCTTTGACAGTCTCACTTTGACAATTACGGAAAAGGAGGTTACGTGAGTGTCATAGACAACCCAGTTCAGTTTCGATGTGGATATCTTTACGATAAAGGTCCGCAGCAGCTACAGCATTATTTGGCATTCTCCGTAGATGAGAATCATGTCAGTTTTCTCATCATTTGAATAAGACTTTGTGACGGGTTTCTCAACTCAACCTAACATACCATGCGTGTTGAGGAGAAAAATTATTGGTCGAGCACTTACAGCTTCGGTATAGGACAGATTAATAAAGGTACTTCGAACTAATAGGGCTCTAAAGGAGCGGAATTAAGAATAAAGACGAAATTAAAATAAATAATGTCAAAGTGACATTGACCACCCTAAATGACCCCAAAGCAATCGTGGATTCAGCATTTTATTTCTAATTCTGGCAGTATCGAGTAGTTCAGGGTATTAGTATTTTGGGTTGCGGAAATATAATTTTCAGAAGTAATCTTCTCGTGACTAGCCCTGTACATATTAAACTTAAGCAATTTTTGTTTTAAAATTTACCATATGTATTGCTACCGGCACGCTCCCTTGCTCTCTGGGTCATGAGTTCTGGGACACCCTGTATTTTTCAGGCGATGTTCGGGATGATTAGAGGGCGCTGTGGTTCAACAGACAAACCAGATTCCATGATGTTCCCGCTAAATTATCGTCTCGTATCCTTTTACTCTCTTGTAAAACCTCCCTATGGGTCTAATGTGGAGGGAGTCGAAATTTTTGAAACGTTATTTTGTGCAAAGGACATGCAAGCGAGCACAGCAAAAGAAGAGTGGTGCAACACTCTTGACGAAATAATAAAGAGAGGCGAAGAAAATCCTACGGAGAACAGCTCTAGACATGCTCACTATTATAACGTTGGATATGTCAATGAGTACAGACTGGCCCGGAAGATTATGGACATCGTGCCAAGTATGTCTAGTATCACTGACGAAAGATAAAGGGGATTCAGAGAAGGACATTATGATTGACGAGCTGAACAGAGGATACTTTAAATATTTTTCTGAAAGTCTCCTTAACCTCCTTTCAGCATTAGAACATGCCATTCTCCAAACAGTGGATCAAAAACAACTTAATTTTTATACCTTTCAACATATTGCCCAAAATATCATGTCGGAAAGCATATATGTCGTTGGATGTACCGATCACCGCCAAGTTTTAACAAAAACTGTAATTAATTACTATGTCCTCGCTAGAACAAAAATAGTTTGTAAAAGCCTAACAAGAATTTCAATGAATCAAAAAAGAAAGAGCAAGAGTTGAGAAAAATGATGAAGTTAGTGGGTAAAAAAGGTACGAGTTGTAAGTACAAGAACAGACATTTGAATTCATTGTTGTGTTGTTGGTTGTTTATTTAATTGTTGTTTTGTTAATTGTTTGTTGTTAATTGTTCCATTGCCCGCCACTCAAGAGTCAAGATGGGTAGCATTGATATTTCAGTTTATGAAAGTTGAATCTGTGGCCTTGCCAAGGAGGAAAATTAAAGGGAGAGGTTTTAGTGGGTATGGGAGCTCTACCATACATACTATCAAAAACGAAATAATTATAAAGATGTTATTGTATCAATGGTCCATGCATAAATGAATAGAATAGATCAGAAATCTGTATATAATCACAAGACAAACTTAAGGCAACCCTGCAAAAACATGGCAAATAGACGAATTCTAAGAAGAAGATAGACCACAAGTTAAACATCTTCACAATGTGGAAAAGAAAAATCCAAAAGCAGCCTAAGAGAGAGGATGTAGAAGACAAGCTCTGAATAACAAAAGTTGAATCGCTAAACGAAAGAATCTCTTAATTTATGGTTCGTGATTGTGATGGCTTGCTTGTATTAAGATAAAAGTGTTTCACGATGAATTTAATTGATCATGAACCAATTCCTGTTAATCAAAACATAAACAACCCTTGCTATTGCTCATGATCAGAAGAAAATACAGTGGCTCCCCAAAATTCATTTTGAAGATAGTTTTTGAAATGAAGCTCTTAATTTTTGAATGATACCTTTCCACCTCAATTCATGTTTAGGTCTTACACATTTTAGATCTATTGATATAATTTGTTTTTAAATAAAAGTTATTATCTTGCCTAGACTTGTCTCACAAAGTAAATACATGTGTTTACTCTATGCTTGTGCCTAATTTTATCCACTGTAAATAATTATTATTTTACTCAAGCTTCATCAAATTCCTCTGATTCTTATCATCAGCTAGCGACGCTTTTCACCACCAATCACGTGACCTAAATTACTCTCCTATTTCCAGGCTTCATAGCCGTACCTTATAAAAGAGAAATTTTCATCTAGTACTCTCAACTTTCCAGTAGTCTGCTAGCTTAGCCGGACGATATTAGTCTGGTGGGGTCTGTTAGACCCCAGTCAATTTTTAGGCCTAAAATAAAATTCAATACTGCAATTTGCTTGAAAATGATGAAAAACATTGTAAATTAAAAGATTGTATTCAGTAGATTAAAAAACATATTTAATTATCACGTGAAAATATGATAAACTTGCAAATCAATAAATATCAATTTAAAAGTGAACAAACACACAAAATGATGGATTCTATGGATTCTATGCAAATATATTCACTGTATAAGTCATTATCACTTAAATAATCAATTTTCCTTTCATCATTCGAAAAATTTTTTTTTTTTGAAACGGCACTTTTTTCCAGAAACGAAAATAGTTTTATTTACAATACTAGTGCGCGAAGCTTATGTTCGTGCATGAGCGTTTATTGAACCCTTTAACTGTTACATTTGAATCTTAGAGATAATAACGTTGAAAATGTTAATTTTTTTGAGACTTGAATGGTAAAATAATTTGAAATTTTGTGGAAGAAAATGGTTTATCTGTAAACTGATTGTGATTACATTCAAAATATTGCAAAATTTGTTTAATAATAATAATAATAATAATAATAATAAAATATTAATTTTATTTATTTATAAGAGCAAAACAATACTAGGAGAATATAACAACTTGAAGAAATTTTGAAAAATTAGAAAAAACCTTCAGAAAAAAAATCAAAAAACATCCAACAATGAAAAAATTATTGGAAATATTTTTGAGTATGGTAAACTCGAAAACACGGGTCCAAACATAATCCTACATCGCAGTCCGAGCACATAACCGCGGAACTTTTTCCTGAAGCTCTTCCATATTCTGTATACTTACAAACAAACCAGTCCCTTTGTGCTCTTCTTTTCTTCTCAGTTGATGAAACTTTAGCAGGAAAGTGTCTTCCATTCAAACGTCCAGGATTGTCGCCACATTTTCGTCCTTTTTTCGGAGATCTTTCTTCACCATATTCCTCCAATAACTGCCGTATCAGTTCTAATCGGAACTCGTTCAATTGAGGACGTTTTTCGGTTGAACATTTGTATAAAATATAGCTATTACGAGTTACGACATCCACAATATGAAAAAATAGCTTTTTATACCACTTCATCGACTTCCTTTCAGTTGCCGTAAAACTAATTTGCATATCACTTTTGTCTACAGCGCCCATTTTTTCACAATAGTCATGTACCACTTTTGGCTTTCTTGTTGGTTCATTGGTTCGCCAATTCACTGCGCCGGTGTTAACCATTTCATCTGCATGAATTGTGCTTAGCATGTGAACGTATCTCTTATCCTTCCACTTTGTACACAACATTATATCAGTATGCTTGACCAATCTCTGAGTTTGACTAACATTCGGAAATATTGGCATACCTTTTCGGTTTTTTCGGACTTACCCACAGCTCCAGTTCTCTTTTGATGTAGTTGCTCAAAGAGTAATGGTTGAGTATACCAGTTATCTAAGTATACTGGGTGCCCTTGGTCGTAATACGGTTCTTAGAGAGTTTTTACAACTGAACCTGTCAATCCCACTGATTCTTCCATTTCTACGTCTGTAGAATTTCCCACACACACAATCATATTCAAAACGAATCCAGATTTTACGTCGCACAATATGAATATTTTTATTCCAAATCTGTGTCTTTTGGAAGGAATGTACTGCTTCCAAGCCAATCTTCCTTTTCATAGAGATAAACTTTCATCAACGCACAAATCCTTCCAAGGCAAGAAGCAATTTTTAAAAGTTTGAGTCACTTTCTTCAAAACAGGACGGATTTTAAAAAGTTTTTCGTTTGCTTGTGTTTGATTTTCATTATTGTTGAAATGAGGCATTTTCAAAATAAGCAAATATATTCATCACAACTAATAAACTTTCTAAAAATTGATTGCTTGAAAAGAGGATCATTAGACCAATATTGACTAATTCGATTCTTTTTGCTGTGGGCCATTAGCATCGTGAGTGCCAAAAATACATAAAATTTACTACATGTCAAATCCTCCCATTTTCTTACTCTTGACGTCGGACGTAAATTTTCCACATTTTCAGTAACAATTTGCGCAAATCTATTGGTCTCACATATAATAAGTGCCACTAATTCCAAATCAAAGATTGATTTGAAAAAATCAAGTTCTTTGGCATCTTCTGGGAAATTTAATTATAATTTTCTTGAATACCAGCGTTGTATTCATCGAATGATAATAAAATTGGTTGAAATATGTTATCATTGGCCCATTTTCTGTTGCCATTTTGATTATCTGCGTGCCTTTGGTTTCTCACTGCTCCTCTTCTACCGCGGCGAACTGGTATATCACTGGATTCCGTGGAAGCGGAATCATCAGAATTTACGTTTTGGCAAAAGCTATCTTCATCTTCCATAAATTGTAGTTCATCATCACTTTCATACAAATTGTTATCGAGAACGCTCATGTTATTATTTTCTTAAAAAAAACAAGTAACTAGTGTCAATTTTTGTACAATTCCTGACAGCTACTTTTATTTGCAATACCTACTTGATGTTTAGATTCATAGCCGACTTATAACGAGATTCTTTCTTAAAAATTACAAATGTGCAAATTTAATTTTATTTAGAAAAATGAGGATGTTTCTGAAATGAAACAATTCAGGCATAAAGCATTATATCGTCCTCTAAGTGGCAACAACCGCTATCTCAATTTTTACAAGGTCACACGGGAGCGCAAAAAAAAACTGGTTTTGGGCAGTGTAAATAATTTTTCTAAATAATTGTTTGTTATCAAATCTTAGCTTAAAATAGATAGAATAGAATAGATCTAAATCTATTCCGAAATACAAAAGATAATCCTCACCAGTTTTCCGTGAGAAATTGGTGTGAGAAAAAGTAGTAACAAAATATTTTCACAACTGAGATAGCGAATGTCACGATGTTACTTAGTTGACGATATGTAAAAAATATACAAAAAATGACCCTCAATGTAAATAGAATTTAAAAGTCTAATAATATTGAGTCTTCCATTTAAACTGAGCAAGTTGACTTCTACTTCCTGTATAACCGGAAGTGCCACAAACTTGTAAATATTGTCATTTGATTCATCTTATTTGTTTATTTTTGTTCTCAAAATTCGAAATTCTTATCATTTACATTCATGTACGTTTACAACAGTTAAAGGGTTAAAAAACGAGCGACTGAAAGGAGCGAGTGTTTTATTTAGGCGAATGCACGAACAAGCTTCGCGCACAAGGATTGTATAATATTTTTTATACCAATATATTTTTAATTAAATTTTTTAGATTGTATAAATTTTTTAAACAAAATTGTCATGCGGTTGCCATGACGTGTACGGGCCTAATTCTAATTCGATTTTGCGTTAACGCAAACCGTGGTTACCATGCGGCATCTGTTATTCGGCTTCATTTTACCCAAATTTTTTGTTGTGAATATTCAAATTAGAGTGCTCCAATGTCAAATAATGAAATCTCGTGTACCCCGCCTGAGATTCGGGAAGCAGCAAAAGAAGCAATACAAAATTTGTTGCCTTGGAAATCTAAGGACAAATACTAAGCCGCATATGCAGAGTTCCTTAAATGGTTTTAAACAAACCATGTAGAAAGTTGTTCCGAAAATTGTGTGCTGGCTTACTTTCGAGCTTTTGGTAGCAAAAAATCGCTTTGGTCTACCTATTCAATGCTCAAATCTTGCCTAAGTATACATCAAAACGTCGATATTTCAAAGTTTAGTAAGCTAATCGCTTATCTAAAACGAGAAAATGAAAACCTTACGCGAAAGAAGTCAAAAATACTCGACGAGGACCAAATCCACAAATTCATTGAAGAAGCCCCAGATTCTTCATTTCTACTAATGAAGGTAATTTACATCAGAATCATTTATTTTTTTAAAAACATATTACATTTAAAATTAGGCAGTCTTAATAATGGGTGTTGCTGGAGCATGTCGTCGAGAAGAACTGTGTAAGATGTCCATACAAGATATTGAATTTAAAACATATGTTATACTCGTGAGTGTGCCGGAAACTAAAAATAATGTTTCCCGTCGATTTGCCATTACTGAAGAATCTTGGATTAGACTAATCCTGAAATATGTTTAACAACATAAGAGTTCCCAGAAACAAACGCTTTTTTCTCACGTACCGTAACGGTAAATGTGTCAATTCTCCCGTGGTATTAAATACGTTTGGCAGAATTCCGTCCAAAATTGCCGAATACCTTCAACTGGACAACCCTTCCGAGTACACTGGACATTGCTTTCGAAGAAGCTCAGCGACTCTTCTTGCAAATCATGGTGGTGATGTGTTATCCCTAAAGAGGCATGGGGTATGGAAATCGTCGGCTGTTGCTGAGAGCTATGTCGAAGACTCATTGCATTCCAAAAAAAATATCGCAGAGAAAATAATGGGCCCAAGAGCAGGACCATCTTCAACTCTAACCGAAACTTTTTGTATGGAGCCAGAAATGCCAGCTGTGTCTTTGAGTGAATCTGTGAACGTTAGCCGTTCCCTGTCTATCTTACTAATTGTAATAGCTTTATAATCAATGTTTATTCTAGTAAATAAGCAAGAAGTCACATCATAACCGAAAATTAACATAGGTAATTAAAATTTTTTCTTTGATTATTTATACTTACGCATCTGTTCATTGTATGTATTGAAATCTTGTATTCAACATTGTTTTCAATTCCACCAATTGGTGGATTAAATTTACACCTTCAATAATAATTGCCCTAATTTATTTAACTTCGTATTTTGTTTTCCCAAAGGACCAATAGATGGCGGTGTCAAAAGTTCTTTCATTCTTAAAAACTCAATCAATTTCGTTAATACTACTTATTTTAAGCCGTAAACTTTATTACTATTTACGTTGTCTTACTGTTACCTGCATTTTCTATTAAGTTCCGTATTGACACTGCTGAAACACGCTGTCAAGGCACGATTGTCATTTGTTTTGTTTTGCGGTCGACTAGCCCTACTCAACCGCGAAACACTGGCTTGTATGAATAAAGTCGAAGAAAGTGCTTATGCTTCAAGTATGTAGTATATACTTGGCGAATTGAAGTATAAACTTAGTTCTGGCAGAATCTACTACAAGCACATACTTCGACTGAAGCAAGATGCTAAACGGATCAAGCATCTGCTTCTCCATGAAGTATATACTTTTTAAAATTACCAATAAAAAATGTATTAGAATAGAATATCGTTAATTCACGTTTCACGAGATTGAGCATTAAATACAAATTAATGGAATATTGGAGTGTATTAGGGGGCTACCTACATTATCGAAAATAAAGGGTAAAAAAATACTAAATAGCAAAATTTTGTGAATACTACATACATAGATTGGATTCTGCTTTAATAATAATTTTAAGTTATTAGACAATTAAATCTCACTTCTTTCTCTTATTTTTCTTAATCTTTCTTCGTTTCGCATTTAAAAAGTAAAAAAAGGAACTACAGATTCTTTTTTAACAAGAAATGCAAACAAATTCGCTTATTCAGGGTGCGTAAACCAGTATAATAATATTTTTAACAAAACCGAAAAATATAATTGGAATTTGAATTGAAAACTTGTTACAGATATCTGGCAAAGTCGAAAGTTTAATCCAAAGATGATCACTAATTTTGGATTTTTTAAGCAGTCTGTTAATTATCAAGACGCAAAGAATGTCAAATGCAATGAATGCTGTACCAAAACTATTTTCAAAACGTTTTTTTCGGAAAAACTAAACAGTTGAGAATAAAATGGCATTTGAAATTTCGATTCCATTTGTTTAAGACCAATACATTCTGATAGTCATATATTCTTTTTAGCATATTATATACATAGAAAATGCTGTAGCATTTGCCTCGAAGTTGCTTGCTTACCAACTTCAGAGAATGCTTCATTTATCGGCCGTAAGTGTAGTAGATACTCCTACTTCGTCAAAAAGTAAATACTAAAGCAATGCGTAGTAGATGCTAGACGAAAAGTAAGTTCCGGTAGTACATACTTCATCGTCAAGCATATTCTTCGCGGGTGCAGTATTACCTACACTTTTAGCGAATGCTTGAAGCATTAGCATTTACTTCGACTTTATTCATACGAGCCACTGCTTCGCGCACTGAAAAGCGTGCGCAAAACATCGAAAAACAAGCGATGAGTATAAAAAATCACTATTTTGTATTAAGTGCGCAAAATGAGTGTTTTTTTAATGGCGCTTAAGAATGCTAATTTTGGTCGAGACCGTAAAGGCATTCGAAAGCGCCATAAAACACGAATGGGCCACGAAATACAAACAATATTTTTTCTACAACCGCTAGTAATCGAATAAAACTACTCCTGTAAATAAAATTGCAGAAATTAAAATGGAGTTACCAGCGTCGCGCGTATCTAGAGAAATGCACTTGTTGTTTTCATAAATAAAAAATAGTTTTTTGGCGTTTTTCCAATTTTGGAGTGCAAACAATGGAATTTACTAGCGAAGACGACGATGTGAAAGCAGTTGCTGCTGCTGCGATATCCAATCTTCTCCCTGATAAATCAAAACCCATGTATGAGGAAGCTTACATGTAATTTCAAGAATGGTGCACGAAGAAAAACGTGTTGCAAGTTACAGAAAACGTAATACTAGCATATTTAGAGGAGAAATCCAGGAAGATAAAACCACCAACTTTATGGAGTACTTTTTTCATGATGAAGATATCACGAAATTTATTGAAGAAGTCAGTGACGAAACATATTTATTAATGAAAGTATTCTGCGTCTAGTTTATTTAATATTAATAAGTAAATTTCGAAATATTTTAGACAGCTTCAACTTTGGGAGTAAGTGGCGCTTGTGTCGTCGAGAAGAACTGATGAAAATGACTGTTGATGACATTCAAGATGTTGGGACCGTTTTGATTGTTAATGTTCCGGATAGTAAAAATCACTGCGAAAGAACTTTTACTGTTTCAAATTCGGAGTACATTGAAATCTACAAGAAGTTCAGAGCTTATTATTGTTAGAAATTAAATTATGGCCTTTGTAATTTAAAAGAGAATAAACTTTGACATTATTTTGTTAACAGTGTTTTTTCGTTTTTTTTTTTAGTCTAGTGCGCAAAACAGGTAAAGTCCGTTTTTTTATTAAAAAACCACCAACGCACTCTCCCACCACTTTACAACCGGCAACGTCGTCGATGGTGACTTTTTGGTGATAAAATCAAATAGGTTAGCTGCCTAATTGACAATTTGATTACACAAAACGGCCTTTCAGGATGTGCTGAGTCTTTTCACTATTAAATCCTTTGATTTGCAATCCAACAGGCAGTAAAAGACGTTTTCAGCGGAAACACTGCCTAATTTTCAGAAATGTCAAAAATTTGACAACTATTTTCTCACCAAAAATCTCCCTAGGCAACGTTGCCGGTTGAAATGCAGGGAAAGATTGCGGTGTTGGTGGTTTTTAAAAAAAAAAAAAACGGACTTTACTCCACGCATTGTACGAGGGCGGGGTGAAATATTCCGGGCCTCATATAGATAATGCTTCATGTCATTCTATCTTTTGACGGCACTGTTTAATTTTATCCATTATCAAGTTACCTTTAAATTTTCAAATCAATATGTCGCTTATTAGATTGACAGTAGTCCTTCGAAGTCAACGCCGCAAGCAATTTTCGTACAATGGACAAATTTGAAATTCGTGCGGTGATTAATTATTTTTTTTAAAAGGTTTAACTCCAACCGATATTAAAAAGGAGATGGACGCAACCTTAGAGGACTTTTCTCCTTCGAATACAACTGTTAAACGTTGGGTGGCTGAACTGAAGATGGGTCGGAAAAGCACAAGTGATGAACCACGCAGTGGACGACCCATTACGGCGACTACACCACAAACAATAGAAAAAGTCCATAAAATCGTTTTGACTGATCGAAGAATAAAAGTGAGTGAGATAGCAGAGACTATAAGCATTTCCACAGAACGGGTACGAAAAATTTTGCACGAAGATTTATGTATGAAAAAGCTTTGCGCAAGATGGGTGCCGCGTTTGTTGACACCTGATCAAAAACAATGTCGAAAGGACGTTTCGGCCGAATGTTTGTCCCTCTATCAGCGCAATCCCACCGAATTTTTACGTCGATTTGTTACTGTTGACGAAACATGGGTCCATCACTATACTCCAGAAACCAAACAACAGTCCAAACAATGGACGGTAAAAGGAGAACCAGCTCCAAAGAAGGCAAAGGTGGTTGCATCGGCTAGTAAAGTTATGGCCACAGTTTTTTGGGATGGACGAGGTATAATCTTTATTGATTATCTTCAAAAAGGAAAAACTATCAATGGAAAGTATTATGCAAACTTACTCGAAAAGTTAAACGAAGAGATTAAAAAAAAGCGACCACATTTAGCGAAAAAAAAAATACTGTTCCATCAAGACAATGCACCAATTCACACGTCCCTCATTGCTATGGCTAAAATCCATGAATTAAAGTTCGAATTGCTACGTCACCCCCCATATTCTCCAGATTTAGCCCCATGTGACTTCCATCTATTTCCAAATCTTAAAAAATGGCTTGGTGGAAAAAGATTTGCAAATGATAACCAAGTGGTCGACGCCGTAAACGAATATTTTGAGGAACTCGACAAATCCACTTATCAATCTGGAATAAAAGCATTGGAACATCGTTGGAGTAAATGCATCGACCTCAATGGAGATTATGTTGAAAAATAAATACGAATTGTTACAAAAATTGCTTATTTTCCTGTTCAGGCCCGGAATATTTCACCCCGCCCTCGTATGTCATACCAATTGATAGTGTGGCCCCCATTTTAGTGTTAACGAGTATACATGGAATGATCAGTGTATTGTATTGTTTCAGTAAAATTCATTAAAGTTGGTACTAATTGGGGCGTTTTGAAGAAGAGGGGGATATTGTGTCAATATGTCAAATTGGATTTGTTTACACTAACCTACAAACTTAAATTTTTGAACTTTGCTGGACCTTAAAAACTGCACTGTAATTTGAAAGTACTTGGCAAAAAAAACTAAAAAAGAGATACCGGTCATTTCTTACACTGGATCGTAAGTTGTCATTCAAGACTACATCTAATACGATGAGGTACCCCTAAACTCATTCATAAGCACTTTGGGGCAAGATTACATCAGATTAATGATTTCAAGATTTCATTATATCATTTTGCACATTAATGCAGTAAGAGTAACGTATGTAAAGAAACTTTTAGAGCTAAAACTTATTTGTAGCTCAGTTTAGAGATAAAATAGACATCTATGCTGTATGCTTATTATTTATAAACTACAAGAAAACTGGTGTTTGCCTTTGACAACAATTCATTGCAAAAAATTTAACAATGCTAGAATTTGAAGATTCTTTCAGAGTTTGACATAGGTAGGGCATTTGGTCATAAAGTTTGGAATGTATGCTTAATTTACGCAAACGCAGTACGGTCGCAAAAAGCCATGAAGTAAAATCAGACAGTTTCCAAGTAGAGTGGTTAAGGTTAGAGCTAATTTATCAAATTTTGAATTTACTACTTCTTTGTCGACGAGTAGGCCAAGATTTCGGTTAAGATTTCATTCTAGTTTCGTTTGCATCATTTCTCTTGTCGTCTTCAATTCTTTAATTAGGTGCTTAAACATTCGAGTTTCAAAAACACAATAGTAAACTGCTAGTCGGCGAGATTCTATTACTTTACTGTTAAACAAAGAAACCATTAATTAAAAACCATCCCAATTTTTAAGGCAATAACCTCATATTTTCGGAAGAAATCAACAGTTTTTAATGTTATTTCAACGCGAAATGTAAATGTCACATTAATGTTTACAAACCTTGACGTTCCTGTCAAAATGCTGCCATGCATGTCGGCAACTTTTGGTGTTTAAAAATATCCCTATCAAGTACATTCCTCGACACAGTTTTAGGGTACAGTCCTAAATTTCGGGCCAGGTCCTAGACATGCTCACGATTATAACGTTGGGTATGTCAATTAGTATGTGCAAAGTTATTTCTCAGGATTCGTTGCCCGGAAGATTAAGTGCTGGACATCGTGCCAAGAATGTCAAGTATTATGCCGAAAGATAAAGGGGTTTCAGAGAGGGACATTATGATTGACGAGCTGAACAAAGGATACTTTAAATAACATATTCTTCTGAAAGTCTCTTTAACCTCCTTTCAGCATTAGAACATGCCATTCTCCAAACAGTTCCAACATATTGCCCAAAATATCATGTCAGAAAGCATATATGTCGTTGGATGTACCGAACATCGCCAAGTTTTAACAAAAACTGTAATCAATTATTATGTCCTCGCTAGAACAAAAATAGTTTGTAAAAGCCATAACAAGATTTTCAATGAATCATAAAAGAAAGAGCAAGAGTTGAGAAAAATGGTGTAGTTAGTCGGCAATGGCCGTAAAAGAAGGTACGAGTTGTAAATACAAAAAGAAACATTTTAATTCATTGTTCCATTGCCTGCCACTCAAGAGTCAAGATGGGTAGCATTGATATGTCAATTTATGAAAGTTGAATATGTAACCTTGGCAAGAAGGAAAATTAAAGGGAGAGGTTTTAGTGGGTATGGGGCTCTAGAGAAGCTCAAACCCCCTCACTCTCTCACACGCAAGATCCTTAGTGTGAGGGCTGTATAAAAGATTTCCTCTCCTATCTACCCTAAGAAGAAACTTGGGTCGAACAAAAAAAAATGGAAAGATGTTATTGTATCAATGGTCCATCCATAAATGAATAGAATAGATCAGAAATCTGGATATAATGACAAGACTAACTTAAAGCAACCCTGCAAAAACATGGTAAATTGACGAATTCTAAGAAGAAGAGAGACCACAAGTTAAACATCTTCACAATGTGGAGAAGAAAAATCCAAAAGCAGCCTAAGAGAGAGGATGTAGAAGACAGGCTCTGAATAACAAAAGTTGAAACGCTAAACGAAAGAATCTCTTAATTTATGGTTCGTGATGGTGATGGCTCGCTTGTATTAAGCTAAAAGTGTTTCACGATCAATTTAATTGATCATGAACCAATTCCTGTTAATCAAAACATAAGCAAAAATAATCCCTGCTATTGCTCATGAACAGAAGAAAATACAGTGGGTCTCCAAAATTCTTTTTTCTATTTCGCGTTCATAATGAAGATATTTCGATACGCGTTTGAGCGTATTTCGGTATCGTAATGGACCAATCCCGTGCCAATATTTCCAGGAGCTTATATTTTTCTTAGGTTTGCAGCAGACAAACCATCAACCTGCCGGCAACGTTGACAATTCAGATTTTGGTTTTGATAAACATGATAAATCGATCAATACACTATTATTTCTTGTTTTACTTGGCTTAATAATTCATCGGAGAAAAACTCTGTGGATGCAAGAGAACCATCATGATCATGATCAACATCTTCGCTCTCTTGGCTTCCTTGCGCTCCGGTAACCTCAAAACGTCACACCTGTCAAACTGACTGAAATTGGATTTGGCTACTTCGAATTTTTTCCCGAACATTTTGCAAATGCCAACTACCCTAAAATTCCCTAGATTTCGAAATCAAGTTTTTTTGTTTAAAATAAGGCGAAATAGAAAAAATAGCGTATGATACTTGTTCATAATGCATTTTGCCGCACTTAATACTTTTAAAAGGTGCGTGCGGCAAATGTTCATTATGAAACGCGTTCCATAATACATATACTATTTTGAAGATAGTTAGAGAGAGTTTCCTCAAAGATTTCAATGTGTGGGCTGGACTTTTGGGCGATCATTTGGTTGGACCTTCTGAATTTCCTCAGAGGCTAAGAGGTGTTCGACATGCTCAGTTTATTGATATGGAACTAGCAGAATTGCTAGACGATGTCCCACTTGTCTATCGGGCTAATGGCTGGTTTCAACATGATGGTGCTCCACCACATTTTAGAAGAGCTGCACGGTCAGCAGCACATGTATTGAGCTCATGGGCGGAATGGGTCGTAACGAGGTGCAGCAAACTCTCAGCGGGTGGTGTCCGAAATCTGCACCCTCATTGTTAAATGCATTCTCTGCCAATTTAGCTCAGCAATCAAATGAAAAAAAAGTGCTGAAACTGTACGAAGTTGTCATAGCAAACTATATTTGAGAGTATTTTGGTTATATTTCTTGGAATTTTGAAATCATAATTTATAAAAATTTAAAAAATTGTTTAAAAATTTGCGTTTCTGAGTGGAAATACCACGCATTTTCACTTCAAGTGACCACATACCTGTCGAATTATCTTCTACCCCTATAACTATGCGGTAAATATTTGGGAAAATCAATTTGTCAATTTTCTCCAAGATACCACGTTTGCCAGAGCAAAAAAACTCGACGTTGGAAACCAAGGATTTTATTCTTGGTTGCCGAGCGGGCGGTTAAAATATCGGAAAGGTTCAATCTATCGGTAAGTTTAATAATAATAAACATATTTTAATTTATTCACTTTTTTCATTTCAATATTCATTTGTTTTATTTTTAAGAAACGACGTTGAAGAGGTGAAGAGGTGGATTGCCAGGGGGCAAAATAACCTCGAAGCCTTATTTTAATTTGTTTTATTTAATTTTTGCTTACAATAAAGATTTTTTTTCCTTTTACTTAAGTTTTTTTATTCATATTTAAGCTTTTTTTTAATTTGTTTTATTAATTTTTTGTTAACAATAAAGTTAATTTTTTTTGTTTGTTTCCTTTAACTTATGACTTTTTTACTTACATTGATTCATCAATCATTACATTCAACCTTTTATCCATCTTAGAAAAACAAAACTAAATCATGAGATTTAAGCAATTAAAACTTGCTGGTCGAAATTGCGAAATTCGTCGTTCATGAATTCACGACTGTGTAAATTAAAACCTCACAAATATCCCTGTCAGTTTTTCAACAACAAAGCTTCGAAATTTCTTCGGCCCCGCAAATTTGATTTATGAGGGTGCAGATTACGGACACTACCCGCTGAGAGTTTACTGCACCTCGTTACGATCCATTCCGCCCATGAGCTCAATACATTTGCTGCTGACTGTACAAGTGCTTAGGGACCATCGTTATCCTTGGGGTTGAGTTGAATAGGACGAGGGGGACCTCATAGTTGGTCTCCCTGTTCTCCTGACCTGAACCCCCTAGATTTGATTCGAAACTCACATCAAAGTTTGATTAGAAGAGCTCATTTGTGTATCCAAAATAATGGTGGTTTATTCGAGCATATGTTATAATTAACGTACTGCTCGTCTTTTTTGTACATATTGCAGTTTCATCTTCAAATAAAAGGGTTCTTTTTAGAACCGCTATTATGCAGTTTTCATTTGTCACATTTGACACAATATAACGCAAAATAAATAGTGTTACGGAACAAAGATCCTGGCAGGGTTATTATTGCTAATTATTATAATAATTAATAAATTCCAAACGCGTTAAAAACGTTTTTATTTATTTTGCAAAAAAATCTGACCCACAAAAATCAAGTAATTTATGTAAAGTGTTGAAAATAACCTCGAAAATAACGTAAATACTTGTTAAGAAGAGTGTCTCAAAGGCAGACAAAACATTACAGTAAACTTCACTTGTCCATTACTCTTTCAAATCTTTAAGGTCAATTATCTCAAAACTATGTCAATGTGGGTTGACTGATTTCTGCAAAACTACGCTCAATTATTCATGATCTTTAGAACTAATTTTTGAAACCTAGCAATACAAAATGTACATGAAGACACGTGCAGTTGAACATCTGGGATTAGACAATTAGACAAAAAATTTAACAGTTTTGGTTTGTTCTTTGCTGTCAGCACCTGCCCTTTTTCTGCTAGGCGTGAGCTCTGGCCTGAACATTGTGCGATACGACAATCAACTCAGATTTTCATAAAGAGTTCCCTATTAAAAAGAAGTTCTGGCACAGCCTGTAAACTATTCTTTTATTGTTTTGAAATTTAGTTGATCGATTACAATATTAGTGTGAAAAATTATTTCTATTTTACCAAATCCATACACCGTGGTCCACAATTGATAATGAGCCTAACTATTTTTAGAATGAAACCCAAAATACGGGTCTACAGCTTTTAAGTGTTTTAATTTTTTGGAAAATAGAAAATTAATAGTGAATTGAAATTTGAATTTCAAAATTCTCAGTTTTACGTCAAAATTGATCATGTACTCAAATGACGAAAAAGTAGATATGTTCTTGATTTATGGCGAATGCCAGAAGAATGCATCACGAGCAGCACGTGTGTATGCTCAACGCTTCACAGACCGACAAGCACGTTTTTAAAAGACTGGAAACTTTCCTAAGAAACAACTGGTGACCAACTAAAAATCCACTACTCCATACAGTAACCAGTCTAGAAAACGAGTATCACTTTTAGCAATGGTTGAAGACAACTCCATTTAAGCCAGAAAACAATTGCCGAATCAGTAAGACTTCGGTGTAGGGAATAGTCAGTGCCAATAAATTCTACCCTTACAATCTAACTTTAGTGCAGGAACTAAAACCTACGGACTATCCAAAAAGATTAAAATTATGCAATTTCTTTCGACTACAGTAAAATTTTAATCCAAATTTTTACGATTTAGTTTTTTTTCTGATAAAGCCAAATTTTCAAATGGCAGAGGGAACAAACATTATTGCTACTACAAAGTGTTTATAAATGTTTCTAGCATCAAGGGTGGCTCTGGAATTCCTGTCGTGCACTACTTTGCCGCTTTGTTGTCATAGTGAATATAACTATCTTGAAAATTATTTATAATATCACTTATGTCAACGATGTTTCTGTTACGGTTTTGTGTCACAGTTTTTGATTTTTAGGTTTCAAACCACAACTAGAACAGTTTTCTTCTCAAAACCTACTTTGCTCTATGATTGACGTTAACTACCAATGTCAGTTGAAAAATCGAAACCTACATTTTTATTGAGTGGCAAATTTCTTTGACATTTCATAGCCACCCTTGATTCTAGAAACATTTATAAACACCTTGTACTACGCACAAGAAAATTCTCATTGGATCAAACAAGGACATTTTCAAACAATTTATAGCACAAATGTTTGGTGTGGAATAATCGGAACAAAAATTACTGACCTTTTCTTTTTTCAAGGAAATTAAAACGGAAATTCTTATCTAAAGTTTGTACGCAATACGTAACCACTACTTTTAGAAAATATTGATTTGAAATCGCGTCAACATTTATCTTATCAAAAAGTTGGAGCCTCCCCACATTTTCAAAGAGCTGTACGACAGTACCTTGACCAAACTTTTCATTCATCATTGGCCTCCAAGGAGTTCTGATTTCACCTCGTCGGAATTTTTTTCTATTGGCTGCAGTAAAGGAACAAGTTTACGCTACCTCAATTAGTAACGTCGAGCATTTACAGCAATAAACGGCTGCAATTCGACATATATTACGTTAATTTGAAAAAAAAAATAAAAAATGCGTTTTGGCAATTTTGAGTGATCTACAGTGGCGTAACAATAGGGTGGCAAGTCGGCAAAATGCCACGGGCCCCGAGCCGGTAAGGGCCCCCTGGTCGGAGAGAGTCGTGAGCACAAGAAGATCCAAATACTTATTATTACATTTAGTAACATTTATTTCTTTTACCTTCAATTTATTTAAGTTACCTACTTCATTGCATAGCTTTAGTTGAGAGAAATACTAAGTTATTCATATTTTTGCTAAAAGACTTGTGAGGCTGACCTTGGTAATACTGATACTCGGGAAATCTCCGGCTTATGTTTTGTAAGCAAGCTACCGTTGTGGCGCGGGCTACTGTTTATATTCGGGGAATCCCCGTTTTATGTCTTGTAAAAGTATACATACAGTTTGGAGAATTGGACACCTACAGTTTGGGGAATTAGCACCCGATGCATCATGGAATTGAATTAAAAAGAAAGTGGGAGACAATGAGCGAGAAGGAGATTGCATTCTTTCATTCTCACAGACATCAAGAAACATGAATTTTTAGCGAGTCCAATACTGATTAATGGACAAATAGATGAGCGCAATAAAGAAAACAATAATTGCTATTGGAGCGAGCAAGATAAAAATAATTTACCCCCATTGTTGACATTGTTTTATTGTTTTTGGCAAAAAGAGGTGTTAATATGAATGCTCCTTTGGTAATTCTTCGCTATTGGGGGATTTAGTCGTTCGAATGCAACATGCAACGATTTTATTTTTTTTATTAGGTAGTAATGATAGGCATTGTCTTTCTCATTGAATTTGAGTTGAAATTTTCGAGAACTTTGTCGCAAAGATGCGTTGAGGGGAGGAAACCACCCATTGACTCTACTCCTGTTCCACTTTCTATTAAAATCGTTCCCATTTATACAGTTTGGGGAATTGATACCCGATGAATGGGAACAATTTTAATAAGAAGTGGGAGAGGAGTAGTGTCAGTGAGTGGTATTACTCCCCTCAACGCATCTTAGCGACAAAGTTCTCGAAATTTATAACTCAAATTCATTGAGAAAGACAATGTCTATCATTACTCATAAAAAAATAAAATTGTTGCATTTTGCATTTGAACAACCAAATCTCTGTAACAGCGAAGAATTACCAAAGGAGCAATCATGTTAACACCTCGTCTTACCAAAAATCATAAAACAATGCCACGACGCATGCATTCGCGCTGATGGGGGTAAATTATTTTTATCTTCCTCGCTCCAATAGCAATTATTGTTTTCTTTGTTGCGCTCATCTATTTGTCCATTAATCGGTCTTGGACTCACCAAAAATTCATGTTTCTTGATGTGTGTGAGAATGAAAGAATGCAAGAATCTCTTTCTCGCTCGGTGTCCCCCACTTTCTATTAAATTTTATTCCATGCATCGGGTGCCAATTCCCCAAACTGTATGAATTAGCAAATTTAATGAGTTAATTGTGAAAATCGGTTACAATATGTCTATTGGGTAAGAATTTTATTCTAATCTTTAACATAGTTGAAGAATAGTAATCATTTACATCATCGATAATAAAGTTTGAGATAAGAGATTATATAAATATTTAAAATAATAATAAGAAAGTAATGATTCTCATCGTGTATTTAAAATCACAAATCACTATTGTGACAATTGTTACCAGAACCACTAAAACTGCTTTTGTTTATTGTTCATTTAATAATTTAAAATTTTTACAAATTATTGGTGTTAACTCTTTAACAATACATACACGGTTGAACAATCGGGACACGTTTTTTATGGCCGCTTTTTGGCATCTGTTAGCAATCAGTTTTTCAATTAATAAAACATTATTATAAACTTTTTACGGTGTGATTCCAGAAAGTATCTGAGTGGAAGCAAAAAACGAATGCGAAAGAAGGAGTCTGAAGAAAAAAAAAGGTACCCAAAATAAGTCAGTATTTTAAGAATAAAGATTTTATTGACGAAGAATCAACTGAACAGAGCGATGGCAGGGCTGAAAATAACGTGATCATCAGTGGCGATATTGCAGTGCCCGATAACAGTGACTATTTAGATCCAGAGCAACCACAACCAAGTACGAGCAAAACTCAAAGTGAATCATTTTTTGATATGGAAAAATTAAAATCTATGTCATATGTTACTGATAAGGGTAACTTTAAGGAAGTCAATGATCAAGTAAAACGATTTGTGATTGAAAACGGACACTGTAAACCTAAAGGTCCTTTTTTAAGAGACACTAACAATAGATCTTTCTTGGATAAATATTATTACACTGTTTCTAAATCTCGCGTAAAATTAGAACGTACATGGCTGTCTTATTCTCTGTTACTTCAAAAGGCATACTGTGAAGCATGTTGGTTATTCGCAAATAGGGCATCTAAAACTAAAAATGTACAATATGTTTGGATTGAAGGCTACAACGATTGGAAACATATTGTTGAAGCCATAGAAAGACATGAGACATCGAAAGGTCATTTGCGTTCATGTTCCGTATATCAACAGTGGCAGTTGAATGGAACTATAGATGAAGAGCAAAAGTCCATTATTAAGCAAGAAAAATCTTTTTGGCGCCAAGTACTCACCAGACTCCTTGATGTTACTTTGACACTTTCAACGTGTAATTTAGCTTTTCGCGGGCACAGAGAAAAGGCATACAGCAACGATTTCAGCCCAAAAGGAAATTTTTTGAGTATTGTCGAGATATTAGCCAAATACGATCCTATTTTACAAGAGTTGTTAAACAAACCAAAGGACCAGATAAAATACCTAAGTCCAAAAATACAAAATGAGCTGATAGCTGTTCTGGTTCAAAAAGTGGAGAAAGCTCTGGTAAATGAAATTTTAAGCGCACCATTTTACTCCATTATATTTGATACTACTCAAGATATTGCCAAAACAGATCAATTGTGTGAACTTTACCGTTACTGTGTCATCGAGAAAGATGAGAATGGAACTCCAAAGGCGCTCGTAGTTAAAGAGTCATTTTTGGGATTTCATGAGGTTAAGGATCAAACTGCCTCAGCAATATCCAAGCAGATAATCAAATCCATAAGTGACAAAAGTATTTCTTTGCATAAGTGTCGTGGACAAGGGTATGATGGAGCTAATAACATGAAAGGCACTTATGGTGGAGTTCAAAAACTCATAAGAGATATCGAGCCAAATGTTCATTGTGCTGCTCATAATTTAAATTTGGTTGTTAATGATGCAATAAAGGAGGTTATAGAAATGCAAACATTTTTTGAAACTGTGCAACAAATTTATAATTTTTTTGGGCATAGTATAAAAAGATGGAATATACTATCAAGCTTTATATCTAACAACGAAAGAGAGACTGGGGTATCCTCAAATCCAGTAACATTAAAAACCTTAAATCCAACTAGATGGGCAGGCCGTTTCGATGCCATTTTTGCTTTAAAAGTTCGGTTTATTGACGTTCAAAAAGCGCTAACAGAAACTATTTTATTAAATTCCAAAGCAGATGAGAGAAATGAAGCAATTTTACTGAAGAAGAAGCTAGAAAACTACAACTTTATTGTGCTACTGGTTTTCCATTGTGAAATTTTACAGACCATCGACGCGGCTTCTAAAGCACTTCAATCTAAGAACATCGATCTTTCAATTACCTCAAAGCTATTGCAAGTCTGTCTGGAAGACCTTGAAAAGTATCGAAATGAATTTGAAGATTTGAAAATGCAAGCAAACAGTATTGCCGTAAAGTGGTCTATAAACCCGGAATTTTCTAAAACTCGTCAGAAAAAAGTGAAACGTCATTTTGATGAAATTTGTGAGGATGAACGTCTCCAAGATCCTGAAAGCTTCTTTAAAATAAACATATTTTATCGAGTATTAGATATAATCACTAATCAATTGAGATCGCGTTTCCTTGGAATCAATGAAGTTGTTTCTAATTTCAGTGTCTTGCAACCTGCCACTTTGCAAAATTTAAATGATAATGAATTATTAGAAAAAGCTTTAATATTTGTTAATCTGTATAAAAAAGATATATCGATCTCGTTTGCAAAAGAAATTATAAGTTTTCGATCCGCTTTTCGGCCCGACATGGAAACGTCATCTTCTATAAGAGAAGTGGCTGAGTTATTAATTATAAAAAATAATTTTATTTCTTCAAGTTTTCCTGAAGTTTGCACTGCATTTTTGCTATTTATTCCTGTAACTACAGCTAGTGCCGAGCGATCAATTTCAAAACTAATGTTAATAAAAACTTATCTAAGAAATTCTATGGGACAGAAAAGGTTAAGCAGGTTAGCTATTTTATCCATTGAACATTCCATGGCCCGGAATTTGAACTTCGATGATGTAATTAACACTTTTGCAGAACAAAAAGCCAGAAAAAGAGAATTTTAATTACTTAAATTTAATTCTAAGACAAAAATTGTAATTTTTAGTTCAATTATTATTAATGTCATCTAACTGTCGCATGGTGTAAAACCTCACTTACAATTTCTAACCTTAATTTTTTGCATTGTCAATTTTCGGTCTAAAATAAGTTCGGTCTTGAATGTCGAAGCGTTCGGACGTGTTTTGTGCCGAGAGTCGAGACAAGAAATCGAACCGCGATAACTTCAATAACAAAAAGAGTGATAAATACGCTATGTGCGATGTACGAGCCACAATTACAAACAACATGATGCAACAGCAGCAATCTCTGCAGGGACCGCCAACACCGGGAGAATTGCTGTTATCTCATCAAAACCAGGTCTTTATTCAGGGAAATCAGGTGAGAGCCGATAGTGAAATAAATTATCAAAATGCATGGATGGAGCAGGTCGAAACCATCAAGTTGCTAAATCGAACAATAGTCAACCTGCAACAGCAACTAGGTACACTACAAAAAGAGTTGAATCTAATTAACTCAAAAAAACAACAAACGACCTCAACCCAAAATTCTGAAATAAATACTGAATATGCCACAGATGAAGAAGAATTGGCGAGAGAAACTCAGTGGATACGAGCAAAAAGCAAGAAGAGCAGCAAAAAACGAAAAATGGATACTAGCTTAACCCCACCACAAAGTCCAGGAAATGTTCCAGAAATGGAAGCTAAAACTAAAAAAGCTAAGATGCCACCACCTATCGTAGTAGATGGCGTCAAAGACTTCGGTGAATTACATAAAATGCTAGAAAATACACAAATTAGTTTTCTAATCAAAATAATTAATAACGAAAACATCAAGATAAATTTGACTGACAGCGATGGTTACAGATTAGTAGTTAGTATGCTTAAGGAGAGAGGATACTCGTGGCATACTTATGAAAACAAACAAGAAAGGCCTATAAAAGTCATAGTTAAAAATCTGCATTACTCGTGTAGAAGAGAAGAAATAATAGAAAATCTACAAAAGAGAAGATATAAATTATTGGATGCAACTCCAAAATTGAAATATGGGACTAAACAACCATTAAACATGTTCATGTTATCCTTCAGACACGACGAAGATATAAATAAAATATTGTCAATTTTGACAGCATTAATTTTTTAATTAAAATACCGCTTGATACTAAAGACATTATTCTAATTTTATCGACTTTAAATACTTCAGTCATGATAATTGACAACTTGTCAATACTTTGGTGTTTTAAACGTCAGTAATAATAATGACAGTAATGCATAGACTACACTAAAATTTTTGAAACGTCAGAAAAATGACGTCTAAGATTTCGCGTTCGTGGCTGTACCTATTTCACGTAGTGATTTATTACCAAATAAAAAATACTGTCATTAGTTGAGCTCACAGGTTGAGCTTCTTTATATTGAGGGAGGGAGGGCCCCATCCGATGAATTTGCCACGGGCCTCAAACGGTATAGTTACGCCACTGGTGATCTATGTCAAAAATTTATATGTAGATGGTAGGAGGGTTACTATTTTCGAAGTCATTTTGACAATTGTAAAATTGAAGATGAAAGCTATTGTTTGACAGTACGCTGTCAAATATTATTTTACCGGTACTAATCCCTCAGGTACTCTAGTGAACTTACATGGAGGTAAATTTTTTTATGTTTTCTTAGAGTAATTTTTATGTCCTATTGTTGTCGGTGTTTGCATTCCTAGTTGCACCCTGAGAGCTGATGTAACACTCGGCATATTTGAGAGCTTCCGTCTCTCTTTACTTCTTAAATTGGAAAAGAACAGAGAGAAACACAATCTTAATGCTATACGTTCTTGGTTTGCTTTAGCTTCAGTTATCGGATAGAAAGAGATAAAACCATAAACGTACTTCATTTCTTGCTGTGAACGCTTTTATGAGAGATCGGGATAAGTTCGTGAAACAGAGTGTATCAATAAAGTTATACATTAACATTAAAAAATGTTATCGCCTCGTGTTGCCATACATATTTTAAACAAAATTAATCAAAAAGGGTTTAAAATACTCCTCTCTGGACCTAGTAAAAATAAATACCTTTTAAACAGGAGAGGTGCTCTTTCAAGTAAAATAGACAGGTTAGACACGAGCAGATGTTTGCAACAAAAAAGATGCGATTGAGATATTTTCATTCAAAATAGATAAAATTATCGATTAATTGTAATTATAACACAGTTTTTTGTTATAGTTATTTATTATACAAGACGATAAAGGACCACTTTAACCATCGAGTGAAGATAGTTAATACACGAGTGGCGCAGCCACGAGTGGATTAACTTCACGAGATGGTTAAAGATCCTTTATCGTCGTGTATAATACACTATTTTTTTCTATAGCAGCTTTTAAAGAAAAAATGTATCATAATACCCAATGTGGGTTGTTATGGAACTGTTGCTGTAAACAAATTTTTCATTTTCAAAAATCCCGAAAACTACCATGTGCGAGATCGAATATTAGAACTTCCAGCAGACGTAGAGAAAGAAGCTGCAACTGCTGTAATTAAACAACACTTTTCAAAAATGGAGAAGTAGAAAAAAGTATCAGTGGTGTCAACGAGAAAGTGCTCCTTGCACATTTTTCTCAAAAGTCTAAAAAAGTCAAACCTCCAAGTTTATGGTGTTATTACTCAATGCTAAAAAGCACATTGTTGGTAAATGAAAACTGCGACATTTCAAGGTAAGATGTTTTTAAAATAGTGTCAACGTAATGTCATAATAACTTTCAGATATTGCAAACTAATTTCACTACTAAAGAAGCAAAGTGAAATCCAAGATCTTTGAGCCAAATGAGAATATTAAATTTTTGGTAGATGCGTCAGATGATGACTATTTATTAGCAAAGGTAGTAGATTTATTGGATAGGATAAAATGTAAAATTGGGTTTTAACTTAGGTTGTTGCTGTAATGGCTTTGCACGGGGCTTGCAGATCAGATGAATTGTACAAGTTACAAGTTTCCAACATTGAGGATCGACAGTCAGTAATTATTGTTTCACTTATTGACACTAAAACCAAGAAAGATCGATCGTTTTGTGTAACCGATAAAGAATGTGGAGTTAGTTTTTTGGAAATCGTACGAAAATATTCAAGTTTGCGTCCTAAAAACGTTCCTCACAAATTCTTCGTCAACTACAGACAGAAAAAGTGTCAGACTGAAGCACGCGGCGCAAGCTTCATATATGACCTTGGTCCACAACTTGAACAGTTCCAAAAATCGTCGTGTAGGTAGCGCCACATAAATATTCAAATCGCAGTCATCTAAAATTGCCGCCAACTACTATTATTCTGGTCGTTTAATCCCGTCAAATTTTGGCGGTTGTTTGAAATAATTTGAAATTACTCGCCTTGTTGAAAGTATCTTCTTCGCTCGTTTGGTTTATCGTTGGTGTTGCTATTTATCATTGGTGTTGCTGTTTATCGTTGGTGTTGCTGTTTATCGTTGGTGTTGCTGTTTATTGTTGGTTCTTCGCTTTTCGAATTTATTTAACGTTTTCTTTAATAAAAAATATATCTGCATTTTCAATGTCGAAGGTAAGGAAAAATATTTAAGAATTTAAATTCGCGCTGATTTTTTTTTTTTAGAGAGGCACATCTACGACCTGTTATTGTTGTTTTGCCGGGTGCGGAAACCGTGCAAGGCCTCTATTCCAATTTCCAAATCCTCAAAGGGATTATGAGCGATTCAGAAATTGGGTGGAGGTAGCCGGTAATCCAAAATATCTCACTTTAACTCCAGAGCAAATTTTTCGGAGGGGTCGTGTTTGTTTGAAACATTTTTCCCCCGAAGATTTTGTTCTGGAGTTAAATAGATTAACCCCTACGGCTGTGCCACAGCCCATCTCGTTACAAGGTAAATATTAATTGATTTTAAAAGCATCGTTTATATAACGTAATTTAGATATGAGTCTTGAGTACAACGAACCTGCATCTGATGAGGTTGGTTCTTCAGAATCTGAACATGAGTTATTTTTAAGAAGTCCTCCGAGAGAAAATTTTTTGTTTTTTGGAAATAGTAAAGAATCTCCACGAGTAAGGAGAACTCCTGAAAAATGTAAGATAATAATAAGAGTAATTATTATTATAGTTTGTTTTAAATGTAGTTGTAATCGAACAAGAAGCAGCTGTTTTTGAAGAAACAGAAGATAGGGTGCCTTTTCTGAGTTGTGAGTAGAATAAAGTCAGTATTTGTACAGATTGTCTAATTGTCCTTGTGTTCCAGCGGAAACCAATATGGAGACCAATCATGTGGAAATAGCGGCTGCTTTACCACCAGGTAGTTATCACTTATAAATTTAATTTTTACTTTACATTTTTTGCTATTTTACATAAAATGTAAAACCTTTTATATCCAATGTATGGGAATATACTGTCTTGTATTTTTTTGTTGACAGCAAACCTATCGTAAAAGGGGGAATCCAATACATTCCTACATCAATTTAGGTAAATTGATTGAATGGTTGATTGATGTTTTATATGATATATGATTTGTAAATGAATACCCTAATTATCTTTAATATGCATGATCTTCTCCTTTGCATATTTTTTCATTCTGTATTTGGTGTCAAGAAAAAAGAAATAATATAGAACATCAACTATTATTATTAGCATAAGTGTGACGTTTTTTCATTGAGATAGGTTTTTAAACAATACTTATGATATGAATTATTTACTACTATTAATATATTCTCAATTACAGCGTTACCGGAACAAGCAGGTCCCAGCCAGTTTGGTGAAATACGGCGGTTCACCAAGCGGAAAGGTAAATTTTTATTGTTCAAAGTCAATTTTAAAATATTTATTGCACACAGAAAACATCTTGAAGCGCTTAAAAATTAGTAAGAGCTCTTTGGCTACTCCGGTAGTCGGCAGACTGGTCCAAATGGTAAGAACATTGGAAAACCGGGTCCAAAGACTGAAGCGCTCCAAGAATAATGTTAAAGCTGCCGCCAAATTGGTTGCGGACGAAAAATTTCGTAAGGCGTTAGAAAGAATGACACCGTTTCAACAAAGGTTTTTTGAGAGCCAAATTAGAAATTTACAGCGGAAACCTTGTGGCAGAAGATTTACGTTTCAAGACAAGGCAGATGCCATTGTTCTTTGGAAAAATGGCCCAAAAACGTATAATCTTCTGTCCAAGTTATTTACACTGCCTACTGTTAGCACCTTGAAGGCTGTCCTCAATAAAATACCGGTCGAACCAGGCATCTCAAAACCTATCTTTGCAGTCTTGAAGCAAATAGTCCAAAAGAAGGGGAAGAATTACAAATTTTGTAATTTAATTTTTGATGAAATGGCCATTCAACCTCATTTGGATTATTTGCCTCATTTAGATTCTGTGATAGGTTTTGTAGATGATGGTTTAACACGCGGTAAAGAAGTAGCGGACCATGTTATCGTTTTCATGTTGCGGGGAATTGTTAAAAACTGGAAGCAACCTGTTGCATTTGCATTTTGCAAATCCACCATGAAAGCGGAAACAATAGTTCGCTACTTCAAAGCTATCGTGGAAGCAGCCACTGATGCCGGTCTACATATTATAGCTTCTATCTGTGACCAAGGAACGACCAATGTCAAAGCGATCGACATTCTTCTTAAACAAAGTAGAGATAACTTAATAAGGCAGCAACTTGAACAAGCTGCCACTTTCAGGAATGAAGGGCGATTGAATAATGTAATCATGATTAATGGCCATAAGGTCATACCATTATTCGATCCTCCTCATCTTTTAAAGAGCATTAGAAACAATTTATTAACAAAAAATTTGAAATTTAAGAAGAATGGCGAATTGTTTGAGGCAAAATGGTCTCATGTGATAGAGCTATACGATGTAGACCAGGGACGTCGCTTGAAGTGCCTACCGAAACTTTCAAATGATCACGTTCGGCCCTCTTCTATAAAAAAAATGAAAGTTTCTCTATGTGCTCAAGTGTTCAGCAGAACGGTGGCTGCTTATATGTATGCTTTTGGTGGCAAAGAAATATCATATGATTCTGACCAGACTGCTAGCCTCATTGAATTTTTAGATAATATTTTTGATAGTGTCAATGGCGGCTTTGAAACAGGTGGTTGTAAACCTTTGCGAAGAATGGTATCTGGTAATTCTTCTCATTTAGCATGTTGGATAGAAGGGAAAAGAATATTTTCTGAGATGGTGTTTGTGAAATCCAAACCTGGTGACAAGACCCGACCTCCGGTTTTAGATGGATGGATTCGTACTCTAGATGGTTTTATTCAGATCAAAGAAATTCTAAATAATCTTGGCATAAAAGCTTTTCCGGCTCGGGCTTTTAACCAAGATCCTTTAGAAAATTTCTTTGGTCAGATAAGACAATGTGGAGTGCGAAATACAAATCCTTCTTGCAATTTATTTATTCCCTTTTATAAGACATTGTTAATTAAGAATTTCCGGAGCTATCATTCTCGCGGCTCTAATTGTGAGGAAGACGATGATATCGTCCAAATCACAGTTAGACACTATTTGCAGCAAACTGGGTTTCAAAGTCAAAGGCAATCTGGAAGGGATCAATGGTACCCTCCACAAATTGTTGAAGAAGCAGAAGACTTATTAGACGTTAATGTTTTAGGTTATATAGGTGGATTTCTTATTCATAACATCTTTCCCGAGAAGTATGGATGTGAAATCTGCCTATCTAACCTGAAACATTATGGAGAGCCGGATCTGCTTCATCATCGGTTAGTGGAGGCGAGGGAATATGATGATGATAAACGGCGGTTGAAATATATGAATGTAAATGTTATTAAAGTTTTCGTCAAAATTTATCATAGTCTCAAAATTTTTATACCATCCGCCCTTTATCATCATCATATTTCTGACAGGCTGATCAGCCATCTACGTGAAGCAATTGATTTCGATTTACAGGTTTGTGACCATAGCGAAGCGTTGAAAAAGCAACTCTTTTTTATGTTTTTAAAAATTTACATTTTTAAATATATAAAAGATTTGAATAAGCTAGCTGGTGGTAAATCCACTTTACCTGTAAATCCAGATCCTTTGGAAAAAGAAATGTATCATATATATCGCCGTTTTCGAAAATAATTTTGAAAACGACGGTATATATGATATTTTCGCGTAGATTTTTTCATTTATTATGATTCTGTTTCCACCTGATTTTCACATCTTATTGAAGAAGAAGAACCACTTTTTTAATTGTGTATATTAGATTTAGACAGTGTTCTAATCCCAAACACGTCTTAATTATAATAAACAAAATTAAAATCCGTTCTTTTGATACAATAAGTGTGGACATTATTTGGTGTAAGTTTTTAATTTTTTTATAAATTTATAATTAATATGTTGCAAGTAGAAACAAGTGTTTTTAACTAGCCTCAGAGGAGTATTGGCACTGAAAGCAGTTGTAGGCTGTTTCACGCAAGAATAAATTTATATAAATATGTTTATCTACGACCCCTAAAGTAATGATTAGATTCTATCTACAAATTTTAGTAATTAACGAAAAATCTTATTGCTGCATGTGAAGTAATATTCAAGATTACATCGATACCAGTTATTAGTGCACCGATACAGATTATTACTGGTTGAAAAACACTTGGTTTTTAAGAGGTTTGAAACTTGGAACCTCTAGGTTTCACTCAAACTTGGAAACTTGACTGGCGTTGTTAAAATATTTTTAAACCACATTTTGAAGCTAAAGTTATAAAATTTTGTTTGGTCGTAAATAAAATAATGTCTTTTACTCGCATGTAATGCGCTATTATTACACTCGGATGAATTACGACACTCGCTTCGCTCGTGTTGTAATGTTTTCATCCTTGTAATAATAGCCTTCATTACATGCTCGTTAAAGAACATGCTATTCTTTTAATAAACAGTAATTGTAATAAATGGAAACAGGTGCATGCAGTGTAAATTTTTAATTTGGCTTTGAAAAAATTTTTATTGAAGTTTAAACGGTATTATTGAAAAATTAAAGATGAGTATTCCTTTATAAATTATTTGGTTCTCAGGAAGTTGAAAGTTTTTATTCTCCACATAGTTTATTATAGCTTTGAATAGCTAATAATACTTTTAATTATGAAATCGATTGGTGTAGACATTTTCACCCATCCGGTTAACCAGACAATATAGGATTCACTGATTTTAAATTTTTCAATAATGTCAACATAATTTTTATCTAAACAGAGGAAGGTATTATGTAACAATAATTGTCAATACAACGGGTACAAATTTTAGCTGTGATGGTGATACTTTACTGTCATTAGTTATTTCGGTATCTGAGAAGCATAAGGGTCTATCTCCAATTTTTGTGAAAAATGAGTTTAATAATGTTTTTGAGGAAACAGCGAAAATAGCTGTTACTAGAACAAATTAGGAAAAATAGTATAAACACCTCGTTCATAAGGTCATTAAGGCACTCATCATCCACTTGGATTCGTGCCATAAAATTTGCCTTATGAAACTCGGTGTTTTAATATACTATTATTACATCTTCTTTAAGACAGAGAAAAATAGTCCTCATTAGATAAAAAGCAAACGATTTTAGGTTTTCTAAGAAACTAAGTACCACATCATAAAGAAATCAGTTCTTTAAGGTTAAATAGCTCATAGAAGTTGCTAAGTTTAAGTTAATTTTAATATATTTTTGTAAACTATGATTTGTAATAACGTATTAAGGTGAATTGGGGTAAGATCAAATGTAATTTAGACTAGTTGAGAATTCTCAGTCTCTATTGAATAAAACAATTATTATGAATCAATTTTAACTAAATTTAAGTAATGATATCTTTGATATGTACAAAGGTTATTATTTAAGTTACTAATATAGTGTACCCATTAATATAAATTCCAATCCAAAGGGAATGAATTAAACTACCCATACATTGTTCTTACATTGGATTCTAAATTGAAATTGAAAGTTTTTATTAAAAAAATCGGTGCAAATTCAAACTTGGTCCACATTAGACTTTTAAAACTACTACATGGGGCAAGTTCGAATTTATTTTCGCAACAGAAAAACAACAAAATATTAAATCTGACGCAAAGAACTTTACAGTAGAGAATAGCAGTTGAGAGGATAACTGCCAAAGATAATTTCAAATGGACACCCTTCTACAACTCTGTTACTGTCAGCATGTGGCAGCAACTAGCCTCGTTCGGTCTTACCTCAAGTCACCTTCCCTATTTTGGTACAAACATTGTTAATTTATTAAGTTAAGTTTCTGTTAGTAAGTGGGACTTAAGTCTGCATAATCCAATTTTGATTAGACGCATAAAGAACCAAGGGTAAAAATATGTCCAAACAAGTAATTTAATCCATAATCCATTTGTTATATATTTTAGATACCAGTAAAAGTTCTTATTTTGCTGCGAATCAATAAGAGCTAGAAAAATATGTATTTTAATTGTTATTAATTTATTGTTTCTATAAATATAAACCATTTGAAAAAAGTTTGTTTTATTTATTTACCATTACCAGCGTAGGATCGGTTCGTCTTGTTTTATTACTAGGAGAAACCAACTCACAATGCAGAAAATACACTGCTAGGCCGAGTGTAGCCCTGCAGTCAGATAATTGGCCGTAAATCTGCCAGCAATTGTTTTCCCATCTTCAACCCCCAAATAATCACCCCGTATTTAATATTATCAATAAAATTGTATACAAAAATTGTGCAAGACGTTTTTAAAGGCACAATCTAAAAAAAATGGAATACAACGAGATTCGGACTTGAGTTTTTTAATTTTAACGTAGTATCTAATTTACAACGATTATGCCAGATGGCGCTGTGGATTTTCTTATCGAGACAGAAAAATTACAAAGCGCCAATGACATAAAGCGGTTTTGTAATCTTGATGTAAGAGTATATAACCCTTTTTTATCAAGAAGTCGTTTAGCGCAAGGATTAATTCCAAAGATTACTAATGCATGTTTCATGAGAGAAGTTGGGTCGTAGGTTCGAATCCGAGTGAGGTTTTATACTTTTTTTTCATATTTAGTTCATGGAAATTATGCATGATGGCGCTCTATAAAAACCGTCAATTTAGTAGTAAGTTGGCGTTCTGTATTAACCTATTCTGTGGACTGAAGCATTTCGCCGCTCGGCCGCTATGATGTCAGCCAACAAGGGTGATGATCTCATCACCGGTAAAAGAATAGGCGGATAGAAATCCTCGGTAGCAGAAAACTACATAGAAGAAAAATTGCAGTTTCGAATCAGATTCTTTGCGAAGATTTAGTCACAAATTCAGACACCACTTCGTCATCTGTAGAGATAACCCACGACGAAATCATGAATGCAAGTTCTATTTCAAAAATATTAAACGTCTGAGGAAACGAGAATTGTACCATTAATGTTACCATTACTTTAAATTAATGTAAAAATTAAATAAATAAAATTTAAAACACTTTATCTACCCTTGATGTTAAAGTAGCACTTTATCTACTCTTGATGTTAAAACGCAAGTTAGCCTTTCATTTTTTGAGAAATAAAGCACACTTTAAAAGCTACTATAGAAAAAAAGTTTAAATTGTTGTTACAATTATTTTTATTCTAAATCTGTGCCTTAGTGGAAGAAAGGCCAATCTCTAAAAACATGGTATAAAGATAACAATTATGGATTCAATAACTGTCGTCGAATAGTGCTGAGCAGCGCACTTGACGTTGAAAAAAATCTGTTCTTTTCTACTTTTATATTCAAATTTATTCATATGAAATATTGAACAAAATGTTGACAGTAATATTTCGAATTTCAGGTTGTCCCTATTTGTGGCATATTTGGGGCTTGCCGGGGGTATGAAATGTGCGATCTTCGCATGTCGGATATTAAAGAAGAGGTATCTGTTTTATTAATCACTATACAGGGTGTCCCAGAACTCGCGCCCCATAGAGCAAGAGAGGGTGCCAACAGCAATACAGATGGTAAATTTCAAAAGAAAAATTGACTAAGTTTAATAGTATTCAAGAACTGATAAAAAGTTAACAACCAATCCCGAAAGCTTATTCGAGAAATGGAGTAAAAGGCCATCCCAATTTCCTAGGCAACGAGAGTCTAATGTTCATCTGACCAATAGATGATGGTATGTGTCCATAGTTACCAATTTTCAAATTCTGTTCAGCTTCAGGATTGGCTACAGTTTTTTTGTCTTATCTCGGTTATTTTTTGAGTCAAAAAATTATAATTTCGAAATTTTGGTTCAAAATTGTTGCCTCCATAAGCCCTTTTTCTCTGGGGCGCGAGTTCTGGGACACCTGTATGACCATGCAAGACCGAAAAAGCTAGAAAATTTGCCGTAACTGATGACTTCAAAATACGATATGTCTAGATTTTTAAGAAATACATTTCATTACGTCCAGAAGTAGTGTCTACATTCTTAAAATAGAACAAAGGCAAGTGTAGCAAGCAGGTTGTTGGAGTGAATACATTTGGCAGATGCCCGTTTCTTGTGGCAAAATATCTAAACCTTCCAGACCCCGAGAAGTACACTGGGCACGCGTTTCGTCGAACCTCTGCAACGGTCATGGCGAATAAGGGGATGAGTGTAGATAAGCTTACGCGGCAAGTTGGATGAAAATCTTTAAGTGTAGCTAGCGCTTATGTTGGGGAATCCACTGAGAACATGTAATTTCAAATTGACTTTTTTTCTTTTTTGTACTCCTTCTAACCTAAACGTCCACATCGCTGAAGAGGCATAAGCCTAGAGCGGCGATTTCAACAGAATGTAATTAACATCTTTGTCACAATGTAAACTCTGACTGTACTTCTGTTGGATAAAAACTTTTTACTACTACACTGAGAACAAATTAAGTGTATAGAAACGCATCGCTGGGGCTGTTAATGGAAGTGATAGTTCTACAGGGTGATTCACGAAGTTATGTAAATATTTAATCCAGTAATGGTCCCTAAAATGGGGAGGCCTAAAAAAATAAAAAAAAACATACTGCCAAAAAGGACCCAAGATATAACGTTTCAAAGTTTTGGCCAAAACCGTTTGAGAACCGCTAGCGAGAGTGAAAGTTTACTCACTTTCTGCGGCTGTTAATCAGGTGGGACGATAGTCTTTTTAATTGCTTCAGTGTTAGTTTGACTCTGTGACGGGAATTGTTAAAATGTTTTCCAATAGTGAAATGACCGATATGATCATGATCTACGAAGAATCTCGTGGAAATGCTCTTGCGGCTCGCGAGTTGTACAGTTTGCGTTTTCCAAATCGACACGTTCCTGATTCTCGTGTGTTTGTAAGAATCATGGAAAGATTACGAGAACATGAAATGTTCTTTTAAAATGAACACAACAAACATAGGCCCCACCGAAAGTGATCGCAGATTAGAAATTGAAGAGGAAGTGTTAGATGCCTTTGAAGAAACTCCAGGTACCAGCACCAGACGATTAGCCTCACGTTTTGGATTATCCCAGAGCATGATTTGGCGAATTATTCATGACCAAGGTTTGCATCCTTATCATGTGAGAAAAGTGCAAGCCTTAAAACCGGAAGACTTTCCTCGAAGAGTGCAATTTTGTGAATGGTTACTTAATCAGCTGAATGACAACAATCTTTTTCTTACCACCGTTTTGTGCATTAATGAGACCGGATTCACGCGAGATGGTGTTCATAATGCTCATAAAACCCACATTTGGAGTGACGAGAACGCCAACGCTATCGTCGAGAAAAATTTTCAAGAAAGATTTTCTGTTAATCTTTGGATTGGAATCGTCAACAACTGTTTAATTGGTCCGCATATTTTATCGCAAAGATTAACAGGTGCACAGTATTTGGAGTTTCTCGAAAATGATCTAGAAGATTTGTTAGACGACGTTCCTTTAAACATAACGGCTCAAATGAGGTTTTTACAAGACGGAGCTCCTCCCCATAGTGCGCGCATAGTGTCCGAGTGGTTGAATAATAATTTCCACGAGTGGTGGATAGGAAGAACTGGACCAGTGTTGTAGCCCCCACGTGGCATTGACAACGGAGGGCGGCATTTTGAGCAATTTTTGTGATTTCAAGGTAAGATTTCTATGCGTAAACACCAAGGTTTTGTTGAAATCGCAAAAAACCACATTCGCTTTTTGTTCGGTCGTCGTTCCAGTGACCACCAAAAGTTCTTTCCCGTGCACATTTTTTTCAACTTGATGGGAACCATTTTTTTTGGAGCCAAGTAAATGTATTTATCGTATACTATCCCCAGTTTAAATATTTACATAACTTCGTGAATCACCCTGTATATCAATGACCTCAGAATTGAACGTCTTCAAAAATGCAAAGGATCAGCAGTCTGCTAGTTTATTAATAAATAATAGCGAACTGATCAAAACTTTTAGGTTGCAAGTACCAAACAATAGCAACAGTGCGTTTCATATGCATATAAATAAATAAAAATTAGTTCCCTTTTATGTTCCCATTTATTGTTGATGATATGGCGATTAACACTTTGACCAGTAAGTTTATTTTGAAAAATCAATTCGTAAAAAGTGAGTTAAATAAAAAATGTAAGTGATCTAGTCACTGTCTGTCTTTAATTGTCAGATTTTCACAAAATCATGAATAACATGAATAATAATGATAATCATATTGAAAGTGACGAGGATCTGTATTTTCAAGACGACATTTTTTTTTGAAATCCCTGACCTTAACTCTGAAGACAGTGAAAGCGAAGGCGACGAAATTCATCCCCAAATTCGAAGAGGGAGACGCGGAGTGGATGTGGAACATAGACAAAGCGGTCAAGATCGAAGACACTGGCGTGAAGACAAATTCAGGCCTATCGTATTTCCATTCGACGACACGAATTCCGGGATTTGAAGAGATGCAATAGACATCAATGATGACAGTCGGGAAATAGATTTTTTCAAGCTGATTTTTGATTTGGAGTTGATTGAGAGGATAAAAAACGAAACAAACGCATACTATCAATTCACAATGAACAATGTGGAAGAATTAGGAGATAAATCCGAGCTGCACAGATGGATTGATACTATTTCAGAAACTAAAATTTACACGTTTCTCGCACTGGTTATGCTGATGGCACACAATAGGAAGAATCGTATGGTTAATTATTGGTCCACAGATCCACTTTTGGCACAACCCATATTCAGCAAATATATGAGTTTGGATGAGTTTATGCTCCATCTAAGACTGGTCCATTTCAATAATAATTTATAGTCGAGATTTTGTAACTTTGGTTTAACTCCGCCCACATTAACAAAAGACGATTTGAAATTGACAAATTAAAGAAGGGTATAGTAGGTCCCATTTAACCAACACACCATGATTTTGACATTTTTAACGTCAGGCATGTCAAATCGATGAGCAGTTTGCAAGAGTTCAATTTATTGTGAGATTTTTGCCGATTTTAATGAGATTTCAAAATTTTTGAGTGTTTTGTTTATTTCAGTTTCGTTTATTTAATCTTTGTGTAGTTTCACAAGTTTGGATTTTGGATCGTATTCAGTGTTATTTTGTGTCCATTACATGTGAATGTAAAATCTACTTCAGAATAACCAGAGGATCTCTATTACTTATAGAAGAAGAATACTTTATGTAATTTCAGCCCAGGATAATCGCATGTATTTTCGCAAGTACCCATTGTGTAAAAAATTTCTCAGGGAATAAAGCAGTTTGAATGACCATATGATACGGCCCCATCCCCTCCTCCTCCCTCTACTCCCTTCTACCTGCGCCAAAGGGTGCGCGTCAACAAGCGTTTAGTATACAGGGTCTATCAGAACTGGCGGACCAAAATCATCCCATGGATAAATGATCTTCTGCAGATAAAGAGAAAATTGTTTAAAAAAATCCATTCTTGTTGGCTTTTAAAATAAGAACGGTTTTAATTGACCAATCGTGTTGTAGATGTAAAATTACCTTAAAACATATATTTTTTACCATAGAAACCTATTTAATTGTTGCAAAAAATAATTGACTGTTATGTCATAACAAAGTATTTCTGACAATTAGACAGTCATTCCAAACGTTAATTTGTGGTTTCATTGTATTTAATAATTAATTATGTTTACCCCGGAAGAATATTTTGATATGGTCTTGTTGTATGGAGAGTGTAATCGCAGTGCAACAGCTACTATCCAGCAATACGCACTTCGTTTTCCAAATAGGGAACAGCCTAGCCGAAATGTTATTTTAAGATTAGTACAGAGAGGAAGAGAATCTGGTAATTTAAAAGTATGCAGAAGGGAGGTTGGGGGTGCCCCAAGAACTGCGAGAACCGTGGACAACGAGGAAGCGGTAGTATTGTGGCCAGAAATCTTGAAATGTCCACCTCTTCTGTTCAACGTATTCTTAAAGACGAACGAATGCACCCATTTCATTATACTAAAGTGCAATGTCTTACGCCGGAAGATTATCCTCTAAGAGTGGAGTTTTGTACTTGGCTTCTGCGGGAACATGAAGCAAATGAGAACTTCGTCAAAAGCATATTGTTTACAGACGAATCTTGCTTTCAAAAAGATGGATTTTTCAATCAAAGAAATTTTCATGTTTGGGGGCGAGATAATCCGCACGTCTTCAGGCAAAGTAATCCCCAGCAAAGATTTTCTGTCAATCTTTGGGCTGGAATTTTTGGGAACGCCATAGTAAATTGTTTTGAGAACAAGTTATACGCAATTATAAAACATCACATTCTTTCAGGTTGGCCCGTACGAATTTCCCGCCAGACTCAACGGCCAAATTTATACAAATTTTTTAGTTGATAATTTGGACATGCTGCTAGACAATATTCCTCTACAAAGATTAAGAAATGTTGACATTAACAATATTTGGTTCCAACATGATGGATGCCCAGCACATTTTGCAAATGTTACTAGGAACCATTTAGATGTTAGATTTCCTAATGCATGGATAGGCCGCGGAGGCCCAAGACGTTGGCCCCCCAGGTCGCCAGACCTTACGCCCTTAGATTTTTTCCTTTGGGGACACGTCAAGAATTTGGTGTACCGAAATATGCCTGAAAATATTAACGTGTTAAGAAACCGCATTCAAGAAGCATTTGCTTCAATAACAGCTGAAATGGTCAGTAATGCTAGGGCAAGTCTACTGAGAAGAGCTGCTCTGTGCATTCAAGTGGAAGGAAGAAATTTTGAACATTTACTTTAAAAACTATTTACCTATTTTTTCAAATTTATACCGCTAATTCATTCATTTTTGTTATTTCTGTATTCATTTACTAATCTGTTTTTCGGATTCTGTTAATTTTAAAGTTTGAGTTTATTATTTCATTTTGTTGGTCTTAAAATAAACTTGTCAATTTTTATGAGAAGACGTCACCTAAAAAATTACGTCAGTGTAACAACAATGCAAAAATATTTAAGATGCATCCATAGTTACAAATAAAGCAGGAAAAGCTAATTTTCAGGTAACTTAACATCAGCAACACGATTGGTTAGTTTAAATTGTTCATTTTCTGATCACTATTAAAGATGGATTTTTTTAAACATTTTTCCAATTATTCCCAGAAGATTGTGAATACATCGTTTCATTTTGGTCCGCTAGTTCTGATAGACCCTGTATAAGGACGAATTATTTGTTAGTTTTTAGTTTAATCATCGCTCTGATGATGATAGCATTGCTATCGAAACGCGCGTCAGCATTTTTTGTCAAATTTGGTGTTTGTGGAATAAATTGTAATTTTAATAACACTGGTCAACAGTGATTTTGTTGCCCTTGATGTAAGAGTGGTTTCGAATACTTCTATGCCAACAATTCACGAAACTATGAATGGTTTTGGAAAATTGGCTCTGATTTTTTTTCAATCTTGATTTTCATATTTTACTAAAAATCTGTAAAATTGAGAAAGAAATAGCAAGTATATTCTCAAATATTTTTTTTTGGAAATTATTACAAATTGTTTCGTTTGAATGATTGATGTACATAGAAGTTGAAAAAGAAAAAAAAATAAAACTTATGTTAAACTTTAATGAAACGCATTTTATAAGCGCGTCTTTTATATTTTTTATGCCCTTATTTACTGAAAATCTTGAAGCATTCCAACTTTTGTTGGTCACGTGACGTGCACAAAAGCGAATTTTAACATAATAATGAACAGTTTATTATAATTCGTGTTCTGAAGAACCGACTCAAAGTCTAAATTATTAAAAATATAAAATACGCCAAAATCATAAAAACCAGAGCCAACCCAGTACTTTCAAGAATATATTCGAAAACTATGGTCTTGAAAACATAGAAATCCGCAGAGATATCCAGGGCAACAAAAAAAAAAATTTTTTTTGTTGAGCTGTGTAATTTGTCAACAACACCAAGAATTGATCCAATAAATTTTCTTTGAATATGATAACATATGTGTCGAAACTGTTTATTGCAAAGATTTGATAAAAGTATAACTCTCTGATGTTGGTTATAAGTACTAGTTCAAAGATAAAATAAAGACTCATTGAACGACAGAGAGAACGAGAAATGAAAAACTCATTCATGATAATGAGAACCGATAGTGGTGGTTCAGGGCGAGCGGTGGGCTAGTCATCCGCGCAAGAGAAATGGGACAATACATAGTCTTCAACAAATACAATGAAAAATAAATTCGTCTTCTCGTATGAGAATCAAAATTGTATTTACACACCATTATTCATACATTGATAGTTGCGTCTTTTTGTTATAGAATTTGCCACTGGAACTAAGAACCATAATTGTACGTATACCCACATTAAATGTCTTCAAATGAGTGGATCCCATCATGGCAATAGACGATAATTTTAACATTTTTGGTTACATTAGTCAAACTGACAGATTAAACCAAAACATCATATTCTTCGACTGAGATATTCATTGCCACATTGCTTGTAGAGTACATATTTGAATTCGTTTTTAGTATTTATAGCTTTGTTTCGTTATTTTTCACGATTGTTGTGTTTCCGGTCTTGTTTTAGTACTTGCTTCTGTGAATTCATTTCAGTTTTGATTCCTTTCGTTTTGTTCTTTCGTTGTTTGATCAAGTATTGTGATGGTTCGACTTTCCCTAAAATTATCGGAAGACATTACTTCGACGGGGTGGACATTTCTTTTCAAATCGGGACTCCGTTAGTTGGTCTGTTAGCGATAAACTTGACTAGTTTATTGAGGAAGCTGTCAAGTAAGTAGATTTTTCTCGATTAAGTCATCGATACTGTGACAAGCGGAACGGGCTTGAGGGCTCACCCGGAGCGCGGCCAATGGGTACCAGATGTGGGGACCGCGTCGCTGGTCGTCACAGTTATGTAATTCGGAGAAACAGAATTAATCGTCACGTAAACGCTTTCAATTCGCGAAATGATCAACTACGAGTACCAACGGAACACCGAAAGTCGTCAGCGTGTCGCAAACCGCGGATTTGCGAAAACGCCACCCCAGTCGGAGCTAGATTAAGTTAGATTTAGATAATTAAGTTGTACGCGAAATTTGACTCCCGATTCTTGATTAGTACTTTCTCTATTCAATTAGTCACCACCAGCTGAACAATTTGATCCGTTAATCAATTTCCCTGAGGTTTTATGACAGTTTTTGCAAAAAGGGCTTCGGTACCAGTCTATCTTCGTAGGGTACTTCTAAAGTTACAGGGTGCTTTACCCCAAAATCCGCCAATTGTTGCTAACAATTAGCAACGTGCATGCCATTTTAACCGTATCAAAGTAGCCACTTTAATTCTTGATCTCCTGCAGACTTAGAGTTCAGTAGTACCTTATATAAACAAACCCTTTGATGAAACGCGAAGTCCAATTCAATAGACAATTAATCAGACAATAAGCAAGGATTCTCCAAATCCGCTGGACATTTTCTTGCATGATACATTTGCCACAATTTCTGTAGATTTGCCAGGGAGTCAAACTAGCAGGTTGAGTTTCAGGTGAGCATGGTGCCGCTCAAATTAATTAATTAGATAAGTAGGGAGAATCGAGTTCATGTACTTAAAACCATGCAGATAGTTCGTGAGCCGGCGTGGCAACTCGAGGAAGATATTAATAAGTTAATTAATGTATTGTAATCAGGGTATGATCGCTAATTAGGATTCCGCAATCAGGGTAAATTAGGAGTCGGGGAAGCCAATTAGGCGAGCCCAGAGTTAATGAGGAGTACTCCGTTCGGGGGAAATGCTTGGCCAATAGCGTGGGCGCGTCGTTTTAAAGTAGTTAGGATTGGCCAAGAAGTTAGCGTGGGGTACCACCCCCAACCAAAGTTTTAAAAAGGGCCAAAGGGTCTTTTTTCGAGGAGTTGAGTCGAATTTTCCTTCGTGAATTGTTGACTACCAGATTCAGTGCGAATTTTGTTAAAATCTTTGTTTTTTTATCATCGTTAATTGCAACTTAAAAAAAATCGTGAAGTGCCATCCTTGGAGGAGATTTGTAAGTCGAGCATTTTTTTTTTTTGTTCTGTTGTACTTCGTGTACGCATAAAGCGTTGCGCCAATCGTCATCGCGGTATTTCAAAATTGAAAGGACACCAAATTTCGGCATCCTAATGTTCGAGGCAACGCGATTGAGAAAAGAACACCAAGGCACTGGGATTCCGGGCAGCGGTGTATTTGACGTGTAATGGTCGAAGCTTCCCTATTTAAACTCAATTGTTTTTTTTTTTTGGACTTTCCGTACAGTCGCCCGATAATCTATCGGATTTTAAATGTTACCTTTCTCTGGCTAAATTTGCTCCAGAGGTAGAACACCATTAGAAAATTTCTTGTTTAATCTGTAGAACCAAATTTTACCGTCACCGGACGTTAGCAACTTCAGTGCTAACGTGGTTCAATTTTATTCCCCAATATGACAGTTGTTTTTTTTGAATCAACTACAATAGAGGATCACATAATCACTTCAGTATCTTTAACTTTAATTTACCGTGTCCGGGAGTTAGATGCCGTGGAGCATTCCCGCCATCACGTAGTATCACGTATCGTTTGATCGGCTAAAGCACATGATGCTGACGATCTCACGTTTGGAATCGTCAAATTTTGGCCTCATCAAGGCAACACTGTTGCCTCACATCCAAATAAGCCATAAGTAATTTGACCCATGAAGGTGGTAATGCATTTTGTATCCTTTACCCAAAAATCATAAACCTAAATCACAACAACGGCACCTTCAGGGCCTGTTCAGATTGTGATCGTATAGGTCCGAGCCTTTGATTGCCGCCTTGCGTATCCGCTGACCGCCCGCGTAACTCTTTGACCGCGTTCGTCGCCGTCACCGACCGCCGCACCATGTGCCGCCGTCACCCGTGTCGCTTTGCCAAGCGAACCCAAAGCCGTTCGCCGAAATCCCAACCTTAGCGCTAAGCGTCCTGGGAAACCACCAAAATGCAACCCTTTCAGTTTGCTCTATTGTAGAACTTTCTAATATCTGTAACTAATTCTTGACAATATCGTTTGTTTAGTGTCTAATTTTGACGACACTACGGTTCCGCGACTGTACTCAGATTTAAAGTATTTTATTTCATTATCTAAATCACCGCTGAACCCTGAGGGTAGTTTCCGTCTTTCCCACAACTTGAGTCAGCTAATAAACTTAACTTTCTTTCCTCCATTTGGGAGTACATATCTTTCTGTTTGAAATTCAAACCTTTAAGCCGACGGGAAGAGACCGAACATGTTCAATTACCCACTACCTGTGATAATCCAGAAAACTTAAAGTCCGACGCGAGACCGAAACAAGAATAAGTAGTTAGGGAGAAGCCTTCGGGAGACATAAATTAATTAGGGTGAAGCCTTCGCGAACATCGCACGAGTCAGTTAGGGTGAAGCCTGCGCGGATAAATTAATTAGTGTGAAGCCTTCGCGAACATCGCACGAGTCAGTTAGGGTGAAGCCTGCGCGGATAAAATAAGTTAGGGTGAAGCCTTCGCGTACAGGAAATCCCAAGCTCGTAACGTAAGGAGACTCCTAGGGGAAGCACAGCCCTGTGGATAAGCGATCTGCCCGAATTTATTTAAGTTCGTGGGTTTTTTTTTTTGTTTTATTTGTAAATAAACTTAAGTGAAGTGTGCCCAAATCTTTCATTTCCTTCTGCAACAGCGGCCTTGCTGTAATCTGGTTACCCGGAAGACCCCGAGTTGTCTTCCGGAGAACACAACGAATTTCCATCGAAGATGAATTTCTTTTTTGATTTAAAACACAACGTAGCAATTGGGTCCGTTTCTTTGAATTTCGACCAGGAAAACGAGTACAGGACGATCGTGATAGACATAAATTATTTGTAGGACCAAAAGAGTCAACGTTAAGACGAACAAAGAGTAATTTGAGAATTCTTCCGCGTGTGTTTAACAGGGTAAGGTAATTTTGGTGGAGGCGCTTGCGTAAGTATTTTGCGGACCCTCCAGAAATTACCGGCGTGACTAAACCACCCAGGCCAGACGATCTACGACTTTTACAATAATAAACACTTATTTTAAGGGAAACCATTATCTTCCCAAGCCCGAGAGTTTATTGTCCGCCTTCGAAAATATTTTACAAGAGAGAGAGATAATGGAGGTCCTGTTTCGGACATTAACAGTGTTAGAGACAACATTTCTTAAAACAGTGTTAGTAGTGTTTCTAGGGAAAAATTTGGTGATAATGGCCAAAGGGAAAACACTTTAAGAAGCCCTGGGAAAAAAAGAAAGAAAACGATGCGTTACTTCACCGGAAAAATATGACGCCGAATCAATTAGGCAGCATATTTACACATATTATGTAGTTCAGAAAACTGCGCCTTCTTTAGAGCAATTACTAACATCTTTGCGGGATTCTGAACTTTTTCACGGCAGCAGAAGCACTAAAAAAAGTCGTTGATGATATTGGGTTCAAATTTAAAAAATTCAATGGACGAAAATTATTAATGGAAAGGCCAGACATAGTGGCGTGGAGATGCCGATTCCTAAGACAAATTGCTCAAAAAAACATAGATAATATAATATTTCTCGATTAGACCTGGATTAATGCAAATCAGACGGTCTCAAAAATATGGACAGATGATACCAAATTTACAACATTGAGAGGGTGCCACCAGGAAAAGGAGGACGCCTTATCATACTGCATGCGGGAACTGCATCTGGTTTTGTACCAAACGGTCTTTTAATGTTTAGATCTCGAAAAACGGGAGACTACCATGAAGAAATGGATGCAGAAAGATTTAAGAAGTGGTTTATTGAACAATTGTTGGTCAACATTCAGCCAAATCGCACAATCATAATGGACAATGCTCGCTACCATTCTGTTCAGGAAGATAAACCACCGAATATGAGTCATAGAAAGGTTGTTATGGCAGATTGGCTAAAAGAACATGGGATACCCTTTACTCCAACCATGCATAAGACAGAACTTTATGAATTAATCAAAAGAAATAAACCAGAAATCAAATAACAAATTAACGAAATTGCAGCCACATATAGCCACAAAATTAGAAGGCTTCCTCCTTACCATTGCCATTTTAATCCGATAGAATTAATATGGGCTAAAGTCAAAAACTATGTTGCAAAACACAACAAAACATTTAAATTGGGTGACGTCGAAAATCTTTTTCGAGCAGCGATTGATCGTGTAATGCCAGAAGACTGGCAAAGTGATGTCAATCATGTGAAAAAATTTTTACAAAAAAAGCACAGGAACTGAACTTCTATTGGAGATTGCTGTCGAAGATATAATAATAAATATTACACCTAGCGATGACCTATTTAACCGACGACAATTAATAAATAAGTAAGCTTTTTATAAAGCGTAAAAAATGTATGTTTCGGACATTTACGATTTTAAGTTGGTAGTAACCCAAACCCACTAGTTCCACCACTTCCACCTGCAAAATATGTCAAATCTCAAAAATTTGCGAATCAGCTGTGGACAGTGGAGTTCAAGAAGCTTGAAATTGAAAATCGTGAGTATGCCAACAATTTTTACTTTTAGCTATTAATACGGTATGCTGTTTACCTGTAGAGTTTTGACAACGCTAACACAATGACTTCCAAAATACAACATAACCTTCTGTCATTTGCTAACAAAAATGGTTTAAATGAGCGTAAGCAAAGCCAGGGCGAAAAAGTGGAAGAATCAAAATGCACTCATGAAGTGGAAGAACCAAAATACAGTCATGACGTGGAACATAAGACAAAAGACAGTGATGACCAGCAATCATGTACACCAAAAACAAAGCGGAGGTACAGAAGAGAACTTTCACAAGAAGAAAAAGAAAAATCAGGAAACAGCTCTTTACAAATGTTTGGTTGGAAGATAAATCGTTTTCAAGTTGGCTGAAACCTACTGATCCAACAAGGGCAAAATGTATAGCTTGTAACAAGTTGTTAGGTACGAAAAAATGTGATTTAAAAAAACATGCTTTAACACAAAAGCATATAAACTGCGCAAACTATCTAATTTTTATACCTTTGTTTTATTTTGTCTAATAAATACTAGAAAAGTAAATAACACCTATTAGTGCTGCTGTGGTAGCGGAACGTAGCGACTTTTTGCTTAGACCGTAGCGATTTTTACTTTTCTATAGTTGGCAACACTGCAAAAGAGAGATTTTCATCTAACCGGCGACCCTGACATTTTCATTAGTGAACGACAATTTCCTATTTTTGTTTTTTGAGTGTGTTAAGCGTGTTTCGGGATTGCCAGTAATGGAAAGTTTGTCAAAATGAAATTGGTAATTAAGTTCGGCTTCCAAGCAGTGGAGTATAAACAATACAGTCGTGCAAACAAAACTAAAGGCTTGGGCTTATGGAAAGCAAATCATGTTCTGAAAGTAACTGAAAAATGTACGATGGGGCTGATAAGAGCGAATTTGAGAACCAATGTCGCCTTAAAGCCTACACCCCGTGACAACAACTACTGGCGCGCAATCAGACTACGGTAGCTCATAGTGAACATTTGAAACGATCGAAGTTTGAAACAATGATTTATTGTACGACAAAATTAATGCAAATAAAGATGCTGTTGTAACTACCTGGTTTTTAATCATTGAGAGACTTATAAACCGAATTGTCGGAAAACTTTAGAGTAAAAACAAATATAGGTAGTAGTTCAAATTGCTCGCTTGTTGATCCGACGTTTTGACCAGTTTTGACAGTGTAAACAAGTTTATCATTTTCAATTAAAACTTCAAAGTATAGTGTCTTGTCTAAAAGAAACCTGAGGTAAGTAATAATTCAACTTTAAAACAGTCTATTTAATAATCCATAGTGGATTTATGTGGCACATTACTATTTTGAATTTAATAGATTAGGAACTAATTGAAAAACTTGTAAATATTTGAAAAAATCGGTTTTTACCATTTACTCTGATATTTACATTTAAGAACTACGGTGTTTTATTCATCCTATGTTATCTTTTCAGTGTTCCACATTTTTCACGAAAACTGGAAGCAGCTGTCAAAGAGCTTCATCAAATTCAACTAACAAGAAGAAAAAATAGAATGGAAACCCGAATGGTAACTGAAAACGGCCATGTAAAAGGTTTTGATTTTGCTGGAAAGTTTTTATTTGAATTCCGAGGTCATATCATGCTTAAGAACCAACTTGAAAAGTAGCATTTGCAGTTAAATTTCACACAGATATCTAATCAAATAATAAGTTTTTCTAAGTTTTTACTTCACAAAAGAAGAATATTTTATCCCTATTTTCTTGAAAAGCAACGAGGAACAGCAGTATTTGCAGATTGCTTGTAGTGTTTAAGACTCCAACGATGCCTAGAGTAGCAAGAAGACAAAATTTTAGACAACTGTCTGAGTTTGAGAGAGGTCGCATTGTTGGTATGCACGAACCTCAATATTCGTTGCGTGAAATTGCACGTCGGTTAAATTGAAATCCGTCAACAGTATATCGAGTGTGAAGAAGTTGGTCTGAAGAAGATCTCCAAAGCCGTCGACATGGCAGTGGTCGTTCTCGAGGTACCACTGAAGGAGAAGATCGTTACCTCCGACAAATGGCTGTTAGAGACAGATTTCGTCCATCAGCTGAAATTGGGGCACACTGGCGAAGAGTCTTAAGACAAGGGATCTCAGCTCGAACTGTTTATCGACGAATCGCATCCTTCGGTCTCCATTCTTATCGACCATGCCGACGACTCCCACTGATCCAGCTTCAAAAAGCAGCTAGGCTTGCTTGGTGTCGCGAAAGACAGCAATGGGACCACGAATGGAACAATGTCGTCTTCAGTGATGAATCGCGGTTTTGTTTGTGGCAGAATGATGGGAGAGTTAAAGTCAGACGATTTCGTGGAGAGAGACGAAATCCCGAATTTGCTGTTAGAGGTCATCGTGGCGTAACTCCAGGTGTTATGATATGGAGAGCCATAGGTACTGGATTTCGCTCGCCTCTAGTGTTTATTGAGGGCAGGCTAAATGCTCGACGATACATCGACGAAGTCATAAGACCCGTTGTGTTACCCTTGATAATGGAACACCCTGATGGAATCTTCCAGCAAGACAACGCCAGAACCCACATAGCACAGGTCTGCCAGAACGTTTTTCAACAGGAAAACGTAGAACTTTTACCCTGGCCTAGAGCCTGCATAGAGCATGTATGGGATATCATGGGTTGCAGACTGAGACGTCTACCACAGCCAGCAAACAGTGTAGCTGAGTTACGTGGCCATCTGCAGCAAGCTTGGGATGAAATACCTCAGGAGGATATTGACCATCTTGTTCGTAGCATGCCTCGACGTGTTGCCGAATGCATTACCAATCGTGGAGATGTTACTCATTATTAATTTTTTTTCTTTAGTTTTCGTTTTTTTTATTTGAAACTTTAATCGTTTACTTATTGGGTTGACATACATAAAATATTAAATTTTGAACATTCTGTGTTTGCTCCTTCTGGGTGTTGCTTTTTTTTGGTCACGTAGTATATTATTTCAAACAACTAGTTTTTAATGTATTGGGACAAGTAAATATTAAAATTGCCAACGTACAACCTCCCGAAAAACCTAGGCCACTGACATACCGGCATGATGGGAACGTGTAAGAAAATCCAACTTTAATTTTTGTTTTTTATTTCAGACTTTTTCTTTAGCAGAACTTCTCCAAATCCTGACTCGAATGATTCTTGTGTGGGAAAAACCAGTGGGGTAGACATTTCATTCGAGTCCTCTAGCCCGTCAAGTTATGAGGAGTTCTAATGTTTAATATTCCTTGTATAATTTAATATTCTTGGAATACTGAGATAATTTAGTAAAAGAAATGTCAAAGAACTATATATTAAATTAAATATTAATTCTTTGTACATTAAATAAATGTTATCATTATAAATAATAGCTATTTATTTGAGAAGGATAATAAGTAATTCATAATGAACGAGGACGTTATATACTTATGCTCGGTAACGTCCGAGTTTTTTTATGAATTGTTAATATTTGTAGCTAATACAAAGCTTTATCCAAACATGCACAAAGAAGGCAATGTTATTGTCTTAGCGACATCCAAACAGTTCCGCAATTTTTTTGAAACTGAACGCGATGATGGACTCTGAGCATTCCCCAAGATATTTTGTCGGAGGCTGATGAGATAACTTCAAATTTATTACCAATACAATCAAGAACACTTTATGAGAAGGAATATCTAGAATTTGTAAATGGCGATCATCATCGCTCTGATGATGATAGCATTGCTATCGAAACGCGCGTCAGCATTTTTTGATAGAATTTGGTGTTTGGGAATAAATTGTAATTTTAATAATTTTTGTCAACACCAAGAATTGATCCAATAAATTTTCATTGAATATTTCAAGTGTTTGTCCAACGAAAAACAATTCTGTTAATTTTAATTTTAACAATTGTAATGTTACAATTAATATCAATAAATAAAAATTTTCAGATTGTTTTTACTTTGGTATAGAAAGTTGCTTTCATTATCGTAAGAACATTGAATATTATGAATTGATGGTACTATCGCGGAAACAAAATTTCGAACATCAAATTGATTGATGTTTAAAAATTGTAAACTGTCCTTTGTCTTTATAACCTTAAAATTTATAAAAGACTCAGCAAGTGTCAGAAATTTACTTTCTATGTCAGTCACAATGACAATAAAGCTTGATTTACATTGCCATGTCAAAAAGTGATGTTCGAAATTTTGATTCCGCGATAGTAACTACAGGCACGAGAATAAAATTTTGGACGTCAAAATTTTTCAACGTCACCCATCAATGTCATTTTGCCTGCTTCAATGAGGATGCTGTTTATAAACATCACGTATTTGTCAAAATTATTGACACTAATCAAGCCTCCAGTTTCGAATTTTACAAAAATTCAAATTATAACGCTTATTGAGTCTGGGCTCTCACAGACAGATGTAGCAGCAATTGTGGGTATTGGAAAAAGCACGGTTAACTCAATTCTAAAACGTTGGCGCGAACGCGGCAATGTGGACAGAAAACCGGGTTCTGGACATCCACGGAGATCAACTGTTGAAGAAGTTCGTTTGCTTCTTGCAGCCAGAGTAGCCTTTGCGTTGGAATATCTCCTAAAAAATGAGGCTTTTTGGGAGAATGTTATTTTTACGGACGAAAAAACTTTCCAGTCTTCTGCCAGTGGAAAAGGCCCGTCCACAGAATCTTAGGTACGACCCGAAATACATTCAACAAATTGAAAGGAGTAGACGATATTATTGTAATATGTGGGGTTGGATTTCGGCAAACAGTAGAGGAGTGCTGTCACAAGTACAAGAGCGTTTGACAAGTCACGTTTACATCAGAATTTTGGAAAACGTAATGTTACCGTCAGTTACACAGGTGTTTCCTGAAGCTGGTTTCGTTGTGATTTCAATTTGTTTTCATCATTAGATAAGTCAATTGTAAAAATTTCTGTAGATTTTGATTACGATAAATGTAGGAATTTGCTGTTTAAGTTAAAAGTTGTGAAAAAAAATACATAAAAGGATGAAGACAATTTCATTCCCAAAAATAAATCGTTATTGACTATTCATTCCCTATCATCTTGCATCTCTTTTCACTTTTATAATCTTTGATGATTGGATGATTGGAGTAAATTAGTTAATATGCAGGATGTACTCAGCGATTTTATTTTAAATGGCTTGCCGGGGCAAGTAAGTATATGCAAATATATGCAAATTAAAAAAAAAGATTTCGTTTTCCGAAAGCTTGTTGCTTAAGGTTGTTGATGTCGATATAAGAACGTTTGGAATTCGTGTTGCTTTTTAAATCTTAAATTGACGATTTCCTATGTAATCTCAGTTAGATTTATTTTAGTAATAACGCAGTTCCTCCCACCAATCAACTACTAACGACTCTTCGGTTTTATTCAACTGGTGGACATCTGCAAGCGGTTGCTGACTTTGCTTTTTGGCTTGAAAATTAATTTGTGGATTTTTATATACAGGGTCCGGCAACACTTGTGTCCACCCCCAAAATCGTCTTTAATTTTAAAGTTACAATTTTGGAAATTTGCATACGCTCATAGTTGACAAAGCTCTAGAAACTGACGCAAAAATTTGTTTTTTATCACAGTATGGTTGACGTCGCGACGCCTAAGAAGTTTAATTTTTTGCGATTTTTGAGTTTTTGCAGAAATATCCGCGAATTCAAATTTTTTCCAACATAACTGTGATACAAATATTTGAGTTTTTATTTTAAATCTAATGCAAATTGTGTTTAAAATTTGCGAAAAAAACGTTGTTTTATCAAGTTAGTTTTCAAAATTATGACAGCGCAGCGGCAAACAACGTTTACACCAAAATTTCACAAGTCACTTCATTCACTCTTATAAAGGTTAATTTTGATTAACACGGGCATGTTGCACTATATGGACACTAGGAATCGTTAATTAACATCGACAAAGCGATAATTTCACCAAGTAAGACTTTTGTTACAATCTAAAGCGAGCCAAAGGATAGATGTCATTAGTAACACAAGATCTTGACAGATGGGTGTAAACGTAGTTCACAATTTTGACGTAATGAAACTGGAAACTAACTTGATAAAACAGCATTTTTTCCTCAATTTTTGAAGACAATTTGCATTGAATCTAAAATAACAACTGAGATATTTTTAACACATTTAAATTAAAAAAAAAAAAAATTAGTGGTTGATATCACAAACCTTCACAATTAACTAAAAATTACATTTTTAAGGCGTCGCGACGCCAAAACTATCGGTGATAAAAAACAAATTTTTGCGTCAGCTTCTAGAGCTTTATCAACTGTGAGCGTATGCAAATTTTCAAAATTTTATCTTTAAAATTAATGACGATTTTGGGGGTGGACACAAGTGTTGCCGGACATTGTATATAAATGTTAATGTTAATAATTTTTAAAGAGTTGTTATTTTATTAAGGTAGTATAGAGCTTTAAATCTTTTTTTTTTATTTATATTTGTTTTAATTTTTTATTAGGAATAAAATTTTAATTTTATGCGTTTGTCCACGGTCGAGAATAATATTAAGAGTGTCAGAAGCAATTGCGGCTCAATATGACCGTTTCATAACATTTCCTACCACTCCGGAAGAAATTGCTTCGGCACAAAATAAATTTTTTGAAGTTGTCGGATTTCCACGTGTTGTTGGTCATTTGGTCATTTATCGTAATAAGTCCAGGTAACTTTTTCATTATTTCGTTTCTAAATCAAATTTAATTTGGGTCCACAAACTGAGTCGGAAAAAGTCACGCTATCAACCAACCAATCGAGATAAAAATTGGCCCTTTTGAGGGCCCCATTTATTTCAAACAAATTAATTTTGCTAATTTTTGAAATGTGTCCTGCTTTAAAAATTTGTAATTAAGCGACAGTTAAACACCTCCGATAAGAGCGAGCGTAAACGTTCTTAGTTCGAACGGTTTTTGCACTCTTTGGGAAACAGTGGTTCACCCTGTATGGAAAAAATAGATACTTTTCGTACATGGTGGACACTGAATCTTGGACAGCACTTTCCTGTCATTTCAAAAAGGCTCCGAGTGTCCATCTTCATATACTGATCAAAAATTGTAAATGACTTGGGGCGGGTTGTATCAAGTTAGTTTAAATCATAGTTAAACCACGGTCATCAAACCAACTTTTAACTTAATTTCAAATTAACTTGGTAAATGCATTGTAGGTACATGGTTGATTTAAAGATGAGTTACCTAACAAAGATTTAACTGACAAACATTATTGAGTGTAAATGGTACATTTTCATTAAAAAATCAACTTGCCAGCTAAATTTGGACGGCTTAATTAATGTGACAGTGCATTTGACGTACTTTTTTAGTTCATTCCAATTGGTTCACAATGGAAAACGAGGAAAAAAGCAAAGAAGCACGAATTTTACGTGCAGTGAAATTTCAACATTGATGGGTCTCGTGAGAAAATATAAAAAGATCCTAGAAAATAAAACAGCGATACAAAAAATATGGAGATAAAACGAAAAGCATGGACTGCTATCAAAAAAGAGTTTAATTCAACAGCGGTCACGAATACTAAACACAGCAGTGCCACTCTCCGTCCGAGTACGAAAATATAAAAAAGTTGTCAAAGAAGGAGTATGCCAAAGAAAAGTCGTAGGGGAGACCGGGGCAAGATGAAGTTCGGGGCAGAACGGGAAGTGAGCTTGTGTGCGTGAATAGTAATCGTGTTCGGACCGACGACTGCGCCATTTGCACGAACTTCCCTCTCCGCTAGTGCGTCCGAGCAGAGCAGCTAGGTTAGAACTCGTTTTTGCGTTGCCGAGAGAAAAAAGTGATATTGCAAGTGTTTTTAGGCGGTACTTGGTTCGAAAACTGATGTGAAGAGATGTAAGCACCTGAGGTTATGCATTGTTTTAATCCTAAGCTCACTGTAGAAGTCCAAAACATTAAATTAAGACTAGATTTTTTCACCGGTAACGTTTGAGGTCAGAATTGTTTCATTTTATTTCTCTACATGTGGATTGGGGCAAGATGATCGGGGCATAATAGGATACTATCCCTGAGAAAAAGCGGCAAACTAAAAGGCGTAAAAAAGAAATTGAATCGGAAGATAGTTCATCGCAAGGAGAGGATGATGACTGTGCCTGCATCTATTGTGGGTATAGTTCTACTCTGTAGCGTTTGCCATGGTTGGGCGCATAATTCATGTGCCGGAGTAGATGAGGAAGACGAAGAGGCACATATTTGTGAACGCTGTCAACCCGACTAAAATGTGTACTCGCTTTGCCCCACAGCGTTTCCCATCTTATCCCAGTCAAGGGGCAAAACGGGAAATTTGCCGAGTTTATTTTTTTCATTAATTGCCAAAAAATTACTGTGATTTTGCATGCTAAAACGTTTAATTATAAGAGACAAATATATAATTGTTACTTTTTTTGTCAAAGATTTCCATTAAAGAGTTTGATTTTCCTTATATAACGAGTTTTGTCTTAGCTATCTCATCTTGTCCCGATCTCCCCTACATGCAAGGTACTGGAGGAGGCCTATCAAAGAAATTCGAAATATCTGAAGTGGCTCAACAAGTTCATAAAATAATCCAAGAGCAAAAATGTAGTGGACCAAATCAATTTATCCTCTTTAGGAGTTAATTATGAAACCTAGCAACATTAATATTATTTGTGCTTGAGCTTCTGGGATTTGTCATTTTCGTTAAGCAATTTCTTAATTTTAATGCACATCAGGACAAAGCAAATTTCAAGTTTGGCGTCCTGATTGCTGTCGGCATCCGCCCTTCTTTGGCTAGGCGCGAGTTCTGGGACAACTGTATAATAAAGCAAAAGAATAAAAATTTAGTCAGTAGCTGGAGGACATCTGTGCTAAATACCAGAATATAAACGCTATTGTATTTTTTCTATTTTTAAATTTGTAATAAAATTTATAATAATAATCGTGATTTTATTTACTTACAAAACAAACTTAGCTGATTTTGATTTAACATCAAATCACAGCTGTTCATGTATCTAATTAGGTAAGTTGGTCGTGAATAAAAAACAAATGAACACTCTTGTCAACAACGTAGAAGAAACATTGTGACTTTTATTCATAGTGATGTTACTAGGTAAAATACTAAAATTAAACTGTTTTATTTAATAACTCCAAACAATGTTTGAATTTCAGTTAATAAAATGTCAGATTCTGATTCTGAGATGGACGTTTGCACGCCACCAGAGATCATTGTGAAAGCTAAAACCGCCTCCAACAATATGCATCCAGAAAAATCTCGACTGAGATATGAACAAATTTATGAACAAATTTAAGAGTTGAAGACTAGAAAATGGTGTAAATTCATTTTCAGAAAATGTTCTTCTGGCTTACTTTGACGAAATATCGAAGACATTCAAGCCGTCTTCTTTGTGGGCAATGTATTCAATGCTAAAGAGTACACTAAGTGTAAAGTACGAAGTAAATCTAGCCACTTACTCCAAACTACGAAGTTTCTTGAAAAGGAAATCAACTGCATTTAAAAGTAAAAAATCAGCCACATTAACGTCATCTCAAATCCAAGATTTCCTGCAAGAAACACTTGACGATAGGTTTCTGCTTATGAAATTATGTACTTTTACAAAAATATGCAATATTTTTATTCATTCTTACTTATAATTAGATAGTAGGTAGTACTTATAATTGGAATAAAGGGTGCTTGTCTAAAACAGGAGCTAAGAAACATAACATTAAAAGATGTCGAAGATATCGGCAAGTTCTTAATCATAAAAATTCCTGATTCAAAGAATAAAACGAAACGTTCTTTTGTTGTATCGGAAAGTTTTACGGAACTTGTAAAAAGTGCAATAATGCCTCAGGGGCCAACAGTTTGCCTTTTTTCTGAACTACCAACGTGGTAATACTTTGAAAACTGTTGGTATTAATAAAATTGGGGGTGTGCCTAAACAGATTGCTGAATATTTAGGGCTACCTAATCACCAACTTTACACAGGCCACTGCTACAGAAGATCAACGAGCACAATCCTCGTCGATGTTGGTGGAGATCTCTTAGCATTGAAAACACATGGTGGCTAGAAGTCATCATCCGTGGCTGAAGGTTATACAGGCTGTCCCAGAACTCGTACAGGACCCGTTAACCACAGATTCTGCATAGCTACTTGTATATGAATTTGCTAAAAAAAAATTTTTTTAAGTCATTACATTTTGAATTGAAGTTGACCAATCACAAACTTTCAACTTAATTGTACCTGAACTACACTTTAATGTAAAACTCAGCCATTCCATGACGAAAAAACCGAAAAAAAAATACTTAAATTTATTTCGTCGTCGTCTTCTCAAACGAAAAACTTGTATAAAAACCATTACCACATCGGCTCTTTTCAGGGCCAACAATTCAACTCGAACGAATTAATTTTTTCGCCAAAACAACCAATGAGAATCATTTTGCCACAGTCAGATTTAATAAAATATACGCATAAACAATGAGAAAATTATCAAAAAAGCCAAATAATGTTAATATTAATGTTTGGTGATCAATTTTAACATTTTATTTTTTTCAATTTGAGTAACAAATATTTTGCTGCAAAGTTTATATTTTAGCGTACATGTATTCAATAATAAATATTCTGTATCAAAATTGAGTTAAATTATGTCGAAAATGACTATTTCCAAAATATGCTTTTTTCAATAAATTTCCTTAACTTCAAGTGGATGGTTTGCAGATTGGACCTTTCGAATTTCCGCCTCGTTTGAATGCAAATATTTTTTGTAATTTTTTACAATAAAATTTACCAGACAATTGCTTCACTGCGTGCGTAACTGGCTGTTTACCATTCTTGTTGCGTATTATACTGTTACTGCACTAGAACACTAAACGGCAACTTTCACAACAATTTTTAATGCAAAAAGCACCTACTTTTTACAAGACCGTAGATAAAAGATTTATTTGTTCGTTATTTAAACTAGAAGATTAAAGCACCGGTTTGGGAAGAATATGGAAGCTGAAAACGAAAATTTAGGAAATGTGACTAAAAAAAAGCCTAATTTGACGTCCGAGACAGGTTTCTTTTGCAAGAAACCAAGAAGGGTGTTCTGAAGTACGGTTTGATCAAAAATGCAGCAGTAAGATTTTCTACACCAAGAAAAACTGTGAGTCGAATTTGACACATTGGACAAAATTTATTACAAAATGGAAAAAATAACAACAAAAGTAGAAGAAAGAATTCATTGGTGTATTTTTAGAAAATGAATGATACAATTATGAGGGTTTGTCGGAAGATGTTCCCAAAAACACTAAACATAGGCCGTGGAACTGTACATAAGTGGAAGAATATCTCAACCACGCGTCCTCCAAGAAAACTAAGAATAAACAAACTAAGACAATAATGAACGTAAAAAGCAATTACTGATTTTTTTAATCTCTTTCTGGCATCGAATCACACTATTGTCGTTCTACGGCTTAAAAATTGTACTTGCTATCAGAGTGGAATCTTAATCTATATTAATTCTACATGCACAACTGGTGCAAGGAACGAAATTTAGAGTTCCTTTCAATCTGTGCCTTTACCATCGTTTTTAATGAACAAAACTTTTCGTTGTTTTCGCCAAAGAAAGAGGAATGTGATCAATGTGCTCGCTATAAAATAGGGGCAGGTTCTGAAGAAGAACACAGAAGTCATATGAAAAAAAATTGAAAACATGTTCTAAAAATGTACAAATAATTTCACAATTCTGCGCAGTAACAATGCACCAAATGAAGGAAATAAACTCCCAAACCGCTGATTTTGGAGGTTAGCAAACAGGAAACAAGATAAACAAAACGGTTAGTACAAAATTTACTTACCGTTCTAGAACGGTAAGTAAAAATTTAAAAATAGTCATTAAGAAAGAAGGATTTGTATCCATTCTCAGACCGAAATTTTGACTTTTCAGGAATTATTGAAGAACAATTAATGTCAAGTATTTGTAACATTTTTAGTTTTATAAAAATAATCGAAATTTGTCTATCGTGCAAAAAATATTATATGCATCACGAACGTTAAGGACTATACCGATCTCAGACAATAATTGAAGTCGTCGCTGCGCTCCTCCTCCAAACAGTAAAGTGTCCTTACCGTTCTTAATACTTAATATACTATTTTGCACGATAGAACAATTTTGCTTAGTTACCGCGCCTGCTGTTGGAACAGTAAGTTCAGTTTACTGGTTACCAAGATAAACAAAACGGTAAGTACAAAATTTACTTACCGTTCTAGAACGGTAAGTAAAAATTTAAAAATAGTCATCAAAAAAGAAGGATTTATATTCATTCTCAGACCAAAATTTTGACTTTTCAGGAATTATTGAAGAACAATTAATGTCAATTATTTTAAACATTTTTAGTTTTATAAAAATAATTGAAATAAAATAAAAAAAAAAATGTTCTTAATACTTAATATACTGTAATGAATTACAGGCCAACTCTAATGCTGGATACTGCAGCAACTGAGTTGCCGCTCAATTCTAATTCGAGACAAAAATGACCGATGGTGGCGCTGCGATCGTTGCAAAGATGGCAACGGAGAAGCATAATCTGTCATTCAAAAAGTGTATTTTTGTGGTCGTTTATTAGAAAAAACATGAATTTATTTACAATATTCAGTGTTAATTTACATCTTTGGGTGTAATTGTTGTTATATCTGAGCCTACAAACCGATGCGTACCAGATTTGTGGCGTTTTGAGACAAAGTTGCAAACTACAGTCATTGTATCATAAAATTTTGTTAACTCCTCTTGTTAATTCAGAATGCATTGGTTCCCCGACGCTTAAAAAGTTTGTTAATCATAATTGGGGTATTCAATGGGTTTTAACTAGTTTTATTTTAACATTTCTTTGAGGTTACGTTTGCACTTTGTCAATCATTTACTGTACCTCAAAGAACGAATTACCCACCATGTATCCGTTCGCTATTCCTTGGTTCACTTATCTAAAAGTAGATTTATCAATAAAAACCTTCTGGTAGTACTGTTATTATTGTTTAGCTGATTTGCTGGTTTGGTTTGTAATGCGAGCCACTTCACGTAATGACCTTAAACCATGCGTTACCAACACATGAATCTATTAAAATACATTAGAAGAAACTACTACTTTTAAAATGTTAATACACCTGAGAAAGATGTTTTTTTGGGCGACAAATGGATTGTTTCTTATGCACCTTCTTATGCACAACAATTATGCTTCTCAGTAGTGTTAAAATGCGCCACCAGAGGTCGTATCAGAACATTTTCATCGCGAATGTCACTTTGGGGCGCTAGCTTGCTGAATTGGTGTGCAGTACTGCAAATAGGTGACGCAAGCATTTGCGTAAACCACTTGACCGCCTATTCGCGCTCATTCGTTCCAAAAATAGCAGAGCTCGACAATGCTTTGGAAACTTTTGCTTTGGTAGTGATAGTAACAAAAATGAATCAAGGCCACCAAGAAAACCGTTTAACATTCAACAAATCACAAACAAGACGTTGTTTCAACGTACACGGTTAAACAGGGAAGTATTTAATTATGTTTCAAAAGTTATTTCACCGGATTTGACGAAAACTACAAACTCAGGACGTTACGGGCATTTAACACCAATGCAAAAGTTATATGTAACGCTCCAATTTTATGCCACAGTGGGAACAGTGGCCGGATTTCGCAAGCCGCAGCTTCCCGCGCAATTCAAGAAGTAGCGAATGGTTTGACCGCACGAGCTGCGCATTTTATCAAGATCCCAGCACCAGAAGAATACGCGGCAATCAAACAGGCCTTCTACCAACTAGGACTGATCCGGCACGGACGAGGTTTTCCTAATGTTCTTGTGCAATTGACTGCACTCACATCCGAATTGCGGCTTCAACAACAGCTTCAGAACAATATTTAAATAGTCATGTATATTATTCGATTAATGAACAGTTCATTGTAGGACCCGACTTAAAATCTAACACCTTTGCGGAATATCCAGGTTCCAATCACGATTCCTTCATCTGGAGAAATTCGGCTTTTCGAAATGGACTGCCTGAAGGAGATTTTTAGGAAGGTTGACTTGTTGGAGACTCTGGATATCCACAAAAGCCTTGGCTGAAGACACCAGCGCCAAATCCTAATTCACCACCAAAGATGTTGTAATATTCTGTAGACATCTCGACAAGAAATCCGGTTGAGAGGGCATATGGTGTACTTAAAAGTACGAGGACGGTTCACCAATTCTTGTCCCTAACATAGTTGGCGTTGAATGATAAGTAAATTATGCATCTTTTTATATTTGTCATTGATTGACATTAGTATATGCAAACTTTCATTTATCTAAGACGTTCCAGTTAAAAGTTCTAAATTTTTTTGTGTTGTGGTATTTGCAAATTTTTGGAAATAGAGAAAAAGGAAGTAAGGGCTGTAATTAAGTACCTGTGTAAAAAGGGTCTATCACCCCAAGAAATTCATCGTGATATGACCGACGTTTTGGGTGATTCCGGACCAACATATCAAGTGGTAAAAAATTGGTCTCGGGATTTCAAATGTGGGAGGGAATCATGTAAACATGCACCAGGTGCTGGACCACCAAAAACTGTTGTCACGACAGAAAATATTAATTTGGTTCATGATATGGTTATGAACAATCGAAGAGTTACAGTGCGATTTATAGCCGAAGAATGTGGCTTTTCAGTGGGTACAGTGGAAAAAATCTTGCATCAAGAATTGGGGTTGAAAAAGCTGTCCGCACGTTGGGTGCCCAAAATGTTGACCGCCGATCACAAACGCATCAGGCAGGTGACTGCTGAAACGAATTTGGCCCTAATTAACGAAGACCCGGATGCATTTTTGAAAAAAATAGTGACAGTAGATGAAACTTGGGTTCATCACTTTGACCCTGAGTCAAAACGCCAAAGTATGGAATGGCGTCATAAGGGGTCTCCACCCCCTCGAAAATTTCGTGTCCAAACTTCTGCAGGAAAAGCTATGGCAACAGTTTTTTGGGATTCTGAAGGAGTTATCTTCATTGATTATTTACCAAGTGGACGTACGATTACTGGTCAATATTATGCTAATCTTATCTCAAAATTGCGTGAAGCCATCAAAGAAAAAAGAAGGGGAAAATTAAGAAGAGGTTTTCTGTTCCACGAAGACAATGCTCCAGCCCATAAGAGTTGCGTTTCAATGGCTGCCATTCATAATGCAGGTTTTGAAATCTTTGAACAACCCCCCTATTCCCCAGATCTGGCCCCCAGTGACTATTTCTTATTCCCCAAATTAAAAGAATATCTTCGAGGTACCTATTTTTCAGACGATGATGAAGTAATGGCAAGTGTAAACGAGTGGTTAGAAGGACAAGAGAAAGATTTTTTTTTCAAAGGTATAGAAATGCTTCAACATCGTTATGAGAAGTGCATTACCTTACTAAGGGGCTATGCTGAGAAATAATTTTTTTTCAAACTTCTCAGTTGCTTGCTTCTATGTTAGGGACAATAATTAGTGAACCGTCCTCGTAGATGGCATGTTTTACTAACAGCCAAGAAGTCTTAAAAGCTCTGCAATCATGCAAAGTTACATCAAAATTTGCGCAATAAGCAAATTGTGCTCTGCTGAATAACCAGGAGAGGCAGAGGTCGGAAGAAATGAAAGGGCTAACCGACTAGCAAAAAGAAGGTCTGCTAAGCGGAGCCGGCTCTTCCAATTTCCAAACCCCTCCAAAAAAAACTCCTGAAAAAGTGGATTTTATAACACCACAGGGAGGCGAAAGCTTACTCTGCGACAGTCTGGGCTATTCATTGAAAGACCAGATTTGAAACGCAGTAAAGACCTATTGTAAGTAACTCTGTAAAAAAGATTTTAACAAACATATTAAGACAACGTGTCTCAATGTGTCTCATGACGACATGTGCAAAGCGTGTATAGAGAACACAGAAACTCCAGTACACATACTACGCCTCTGTCCAAACTATACTGAACTGAAGAAGAAACATATGGATTTTCACATTTTGGAACCAGATGAGATTGGGAAAGCACCTATAAAGTGTATCCTGGCTTTTGCAAAGGCAACAGGGCTTTTATAGGTCGCCCCATGTATAAGGATTGCACACAATGGGTCAATAGTCCTCAGCATGCGGCTCTCAAAGGGTCTCCTAGACAACAACAAAAAAAATTGTGGCATGCGTAGAAGTTAATCGTTCTGAGCAAGATTGCCAAAACATATTGAGTTCGCATTAAAATTTCTCTTGTGCAACAAATTTTTGATCAAATATTATTAATAAATTTGAGATATTGATGCACCCAACTTTGACAACATGTTAACCTCAAAAATTGCTACATTCAATTTTTCTTAATTTTCTCGATGAAGAATTGAAAACCTGATTTTCACCTAGGAATTTTTGAAAATTTACACAGGAGAGTGGACTGATAGCAATGAGCTCCACTTTACTTGTTTTCAAATAAAAATAATGTAATGTTCCTGCTAGAGCTGACAAGATATGTACGCGCACGTGAAGAAGAAGACGAGGCAAAACAAAGCCGATCAGCTAAAAACGGGTGGATGTCTCCCATCACAAAGTAAAATACTATATTTTAAACACGTCGTTAGTAAAACAGGTAAATACAGGGCTAGTCACGAGAAGATTACTTCTGAAAATAATATTTCCGCAACCCAAAATACTAATATCCTGCACTACTCGATACTGCCAGAATTAAAAATAAAATGCTAAATTCATGATTGCTTTGGGGTGGTGAATGTCACATTGACATTATTTATTTAAATTTCGTCTTTATTCTTAATTCCGCTCCATTAGAGCCACATTAGTTGGAAGTACTTCTATTAATCTGTCCAATACCAAAATTGTAAGTGCTCGACCAATAATTTTTCTCCTTAACAAGCATGATATGTTAGGTTGAGTTGAAAAACCCGTCACAATGTTTTATTCAAATGATGAGAAAACTGACATGATTCTCATCTCCAGAGAATGTCAAAAATGCTATCTATGGCTGCTACGGATCTATATCGTAAAGATATCCACATCGAAACTGAACTGGGTTGTCTATGGACACTCACGTAACCCTCTTCCGTATTTGTCAAAGTGACACTGTCAAAGCCTAAGCAATCGTGGATTCAGCATTTCATTTCTGATTCGGGTTGTTATCAAGTGTCTCATAAAATTAGTATTTTGGGTTACGAAAAAATCATTTTCAGGAGTAATCTTCTCGTGACTAGTCCTGTACATACGAAGACCTAGGAGTCCTAATATCCCGAGATTTGTCCTGGTCCCCACATGTAACTAAAACTGCGGCTAAAGCCAATGGAAATTGGTACCTTTTTAAAAAAACCTTTACTCATCTAACAGCGTCTACTTTTATTCAATTATTTAAGCTGTATATACGACCAATTCTTGGATTTGCAAACATTGTTTGGTGTCCATACTTGAAAAAAACTTCTAGAAAAAGTACAGAGGCGAGCCACGAAAAAAGTATGTGGGTTACAAATATTGTCTTATAAAAACCGGCTAGAACGACTCAACTTGCAATCTCTAGACATCCGACGAAAAAGAAATAATGTAATTTGGATTTATAAAATAATTTTTAGGCGACTTAAACTAAAAGTGGTATCAAAAGCGACCTAAAAGTAAGTCTTTTCTGGCCGCAAACATTTTTGGCCGATCTAGGGTGGCGCCATCCAGACGCCTAGAAACGTTCGTACTGAAGCTGACGCTGCCAGGCTGGATTTGCTACCCAAGAAATCCGTCGACCTTTATGAAAAACATTACAATCTTTTTATGGACTGGTGTAATCAAAGAAAAATCACTAGGTACAGTGAAAATGTGCTGCTTTCTTATTTTTCTACTAAGGCAAAGAATTACAAGTCTTCTCCATTATGGTCAATGTTTTCCATGATTAAAACTACGTTATTGCCAAAACAAAATGTCAACGTTGCTAATTATTCAAATTTAATTTCCTATTTAAAACGGCAAAGCAAGCGCTACAAACCCAAGAAGTCCATGGTATTCACAAGGTCGGAGATGAACACTTTTTTATCTGAAGCACCTGATATAATACATAAAGTTAGTTTATTCTCATAAAATTCATCTGATTTGACTTCTACCTGTATTATTGTTGGTTTGTTTAATAATTTGTTTAATAACTGGGATAGCTGGAGCGTGCCGGCGTCAAGAAGTGCGAAACATTAACCACTGAAGACATTGATGATCGAAATGACATTCTTAAAATCAAAATACCTGATTCAAAAACAGGAAAACCAAGAACATTTACAGTCACGGATGAAAGTTGCGATGGAGTAAGTGCCTTACGTATGTACCGCACGTACGGAAATCTAAGACCTACATACGTAAATCATACAAGGTTTTTTATTCAATACCGGAAAGGCAAATGTTGTAATCAAGTTGTTGGGGTTCATACCATTTGGTAATATACCAAGTATTATTGCAAAATACTTGAAACTTGAAAATGCAAGCAGCTATACCGCGTCAGCGTCTTTCTTGGCTGATGCAGGAGCTGATATCCTGACTCTAAAACGTCATGGAGGATGGCGGTCTTCAACAGTTGCTGAAAATTACATCGAAGATTCATTGTCTAATAAATTGTCGATTGCTGAAAAGATTTTGAATAACAACAATGGCGGCAGAAGTAATGCCGACAAAAATAGTGCTGCAACAACCTCAAAACGCGCGATAGAGGTTGATCATGGAAATTATGAACTTAGCCACCTTGAAATTCTAAGTGTAAATAAAGAAAATATAAACGTGTTTGAGGGATCCATAAATCTTTATAATTGTTCAGTTGTAATTAATAACAATGTCAACAAGTCATAATTAGAAATTTCATTATTAATTATTGTTCCTGTTGTTTAAAAATATAAATAATTGATATGTACCTATTGTTAGATGTTTACTAAAAATTACTTATGTTGAGTTATAACTTCTTATAAAAAATATGTAGTTATATGTATAAATAAATTAAAACTGAAAATCAATATATTTGTAAAGTTTTTAATAAAGTCGCCTAAAAAATCTTGTGTGCACCACGGCCAAAAAGTGTCATTTCGGCTATCGCCTCGGCCATTAATCCAAACTCGGCCGAAAATGAAACACTTTTTGGCCTAGGTACACAAATAGCTAGAAAGATCCTAATTATGAGTCCCTTAAAAAATATGTTTACGCAGAGCGCCGAAAATAGAACGAGAGGTCACAGGTTTAAATTACACCACCAGAAACATAGAGGAAGAATTGGAGGCTCCTTTTTTGTAAACCGAGTATACCGAGGAATAAACTCCGCGCAAACTCTATAAAACAATTTAAAACCTTGATTGATGCCGAATTATGTACCTAAAAATCCTCAGCTAATAAATAGTATATTGTATAACAAGTGTTGAAAATGGAAGATTTCACACGAGTTTTGCAGAATTGCTTAAGCAAATGAGTGTGAAATCGAATTTTCAACACGTGTTGTACACGATATTTTTCCGACGATCACAAAAATCGCAGAGTTAATATTTATATTTTACCCTCTTCCACTTGCTAATAACGGTGCAAAAACACGTCAAGTTATCTCTGGGCAAGTTAAAACTTAAAATGTCATTCGGCAGAGCACCTAGCCGCGGACAAAATAATTATGCCGTTGCGCCGAAAGTTAGATACCGATAATGCCCGATCTGCGTCGACCTGTGTGCAATATAAAAACACAGCTGTCGGCCAATCAGAGATCTCAAATTTTTCATTGCACACGGGTAAGGCGCTTCGTTCGTCTTCGCGCTGAAATTGTTTGCAATTTTAAATTTTCACTACGAGAAAACTGTATGAAATGTGGCATATTTTATAGTGGTCGCCGGAAAAGATAATTAAAATCCTACTGTTTTGTTGCCCCATTGACAATAACTGCAAATTAAATTATGATTCTTTATCTTTAGGTTCCAAAAATGAGCCAAGAAGTCTTCTGGAAGCGAAACGTAATTATTACATGTTGCTTCAAAATTGTGATTAATAAAATTACTTAATTTTCAGGCATTTCTCATACGCTGAGGTCACGTCGCTTATATACGACAGAAGAAAAGCGCTTAATATAAACTAAGCCAAGCGCTTAAAAAAAGAGTTAGTCGTTTAACAAATAAAATGCGATCAGTCAAGGCGGCAACAGTAATGGCTTCAAATAAGCAATTTAAAAAAGTTATTAAGGGCATGGCAAAGATGCAACAACTATTTTTTGAGAGCCAGATAAGGAATATGGGCCGCAACACTTTTGGGAGAAGATTTACATTCGAGGACAAGGCAGATGCCATTGTCTTGTGGAAGAGCGGTCCTCGAACCGATTATCTTCTCTCAAAAATGGTTGTGTTGCCTTCAGTCAGCACGTTGAAAGCAACTTTTAACAAAATTCCAGTCCAACCAGGCATCTTAAAACCGGTTTTTGAACTTTTGGGGAAAATGGTCCAGAAGAGGGGTAATGGATTCAAATTTTGTACACTAATTTTTGATGAAATGTCCATCAAACCCCATTTGGACCTATTTACCTGAAAAGGACATGGTAATTGGTTTTAAGGATGATGGTTGGACTAGAACGGAACATGTAGCTGATCATGTCACTGTTTTTATGCTTCGAGGGGTCCTCAAGAGGTGGAAGCAACCGGTTGCTTTTGCCTTTTGTAAAGCGACAATGAAAGCGGAAAAAATAATTCGTTTTTTTAAGGCAATTATAGCCGAAGCGGCAGAGATTGGTCTAGATGTCATTGCCTCAGTTTGCGATCAAGGAGCCACCAACTGTAAAGCGATTAATTCTCTTCTTGCGGATTCGAAAATTGGAAATAAAACAAACGATAATGTAATTATCATTAATGGTCATCAGATTAATTCAATTTTCGATCCGCCGGTACATACCGAAACTGACATTACATCACATAGATCCTCGAGATAAAAAAAATGAAAGTTTCGTTATGCACCCAAGTTTTTAGCAGGACTGTAACTTCGACTATGATTGCCGACGCGGGCGGGGAAGGCGGGACATGTTTATTACCACCTGAAGCACAAGAAACTGCTTGCCTGTTCAACTGGTTGGACCAAATTTTTGATAGCGTCAATGGAGGGTTTGGACATTGTCGTGGAAAACCTCTACGGGAGATGGTTACAGTTAAATCTCCTCATTTGCGGCAGTGGATAGAAGGGAAAAAATGTTTAGTGACATGGAATTTGTGAAATCCAAAGCTAGAGATTTGGTCAGACCTCCAGTTTTAGATGGATGGCGTCGGACTCTGGAAGGCTTTATTTTGATCAAAAAAACTCTCAAAAAACATGGGATCTGCTCGTTTCCAGCACGCGCTTTTAATCAGGATCCCATAGAGAATTTTTTTTGGTCAAATAAGGCAATACGGAGTGAGAAACACAAATCCAACTTGCAAAGCGTTTATTCCCTACTTTAAAACGCTGCTAATAAGGAATTTTAGTTGTTTTTACTCTCGTAGATTTAATTGCGAGTCAGACGATGACAATCTGGTCCAAACAGTTAGACATTATCTCGAGTCAAATACAAGAAATGATGGTCAGACACGGGCTGCTGTCGATCGATGGTTTCCTCCAGAAGTCGATGATGACGGTGAAGTGAATAACATTCATGTTTTAGGTTATATAGGCGGGCTTCTCATTAATAACATTTCACTTGAAAAGTTTCGTTGTGAAATATGTCTATGTAACCTAAAACATTACGGCGATCCCGATCACCTTCATACATAGACTTGTGGAGCTAAGGGAATATAACAGTGATAAAAAGCATTTGCAGTACATGAATATTGACGTAATTAAAGTTCTAATAAAAATCTACAATTATGTCAAGATTCTAGTACCATCTGCTATCACTATCATATTTTAAGAAGAGTTATTAGCCACATTCGTTGTTCAATTGATTTTAATTTTCAGAATTGTGAGCACAGTGAAACAATTAAGTCTCAAATTTTTAACACTTTAAAGATTTGAACAAAATTTCTTCAGGAAAAACTGCACTTCCTAAAAATTCAAATCAGTTGCAATAAGAAATGCATAATTTGTGGAACCGTTTCCAAAAATAACAAAAGAGAGGCCACACGGGAAACACATTGTATGTAAGAGTAACAATTACACTGCGTTTTGGTACCCTAAAAACTGTTGTATGTGTAAAATAGGTAGATCACATTTTTACGTATGCTTTTAACCCTATCATGTCGCTTTTAAAAGCTACTGGCATGTCTTTTCAAAAATATCAATTTTCAAATTGGATTCTTAAATCAAATAGCTACAGTAGAGAGCAAAAGTTTGTCATATTTGGTTTTTGATATGAAATATATTTTTTTGTTTTAGTTGTTAGATTAAATCTTATTCAAGCATATTTAGAAAAGATTTTTACAATAAAAAAATTAATGACACATTCGAAATGATAATTTAAGAATAAAAATATTTTTTTTTTATAATTTACGAGAGCAAAAGTTTGTCATACCAATTTTCTGATTACTGGTACATTTTTCTTATCGATAATAGGCTATGTTCTTTATAACCTGTGACTGTCAATTAACAAGTGCGTTAGTGAAAAAGTGTTACCTGACAAAATGGTAAATACTGGTAAAAATGTTACCCCTGAAGTTCGTAAACTAATTGTTAGAGCTGTTCAATCTGGAAAATCACAGAAGGACGTTGCCGGACAGTTTCATATCACCCAAAGTGGTGTTTCTCGCATTGTTAAAAAGCAAAATGTTTATAATGACGTGAAAGATCTTCCTCGCTGTGGTAGACCGAGAAAAATTTCAAATCGATTGAGCAAAATTATTAAAAGAAAATCGGTTGCCGACCCAAAGAAAACTGCCTTCGATATTTGCAAAGAACTGAACATGGAGATTGGCCTTACAGTAAGCAGATAGACCATAGGACACATTTTGTGTAGTGCAGGATTAAACGCATACGTTCCTGTGAAGAAACCATGGATATTTCGAAAAAACCGAAAAGCGCGAATCCAATTTGCATTAAGGCATCGGGACTGGACTGCCAATGATTGGTCCAAAGTGCTTTGGTCAGATGAATCCAAGTTTAAATTGTTCGGAAGCGATGGTAGACGATGCATTATGCGTCCAAGAGGAGAAAGATTTAATCCACGATACATGACACCAACAATGAAACATGGTGGTTGCGGCACTAATGTTTATGGGTGTTTTTCATCCTTTGGTGTTGGTCCTCTAGTGAAGATTGAGGGTAATATGGACGCCCTTATGTTTAAAGCTATCCTAGAAAACGACATGCTGCCATATGCCCGAAGGAAAATGCCTCGTGGTTGGATCTATCAAATGGACAACGCTCCGAAGCATCGATCCAGACTTGTGACAAACTGGCTCCAGACAAAGAAAATCCGTCTTCTTGAGTGGCCCAGGCAATCTCCGGATCTCAATCCAATAGAGCATTTGTGGGATGATCTGGCTAATCGTGTTGGCTGTAGAACTCATAAAAATACGCAAGAATTGTATGAGGACTTGTTGAGCGAGTGGGAAAAAATTCCACAAAAAAAAATTGATAACCTTATTGCGTCCATGCCTCGGAGCTGCCTGGCAGTAATTGCCTCAAAGGGTTATCCAACTAAATATTAAATACATTGTTTTAAGACTAATGTTTACTTAGTTTTTTCTGGAATAAAAAAATATGACAAACTTTTGCTCATGAAATTGAAAGCATGAAATGAAAAAAAATATATTTTTTTATAATTGAAGTATTATTTGGAAAAAATGTTATTTTTTTATTCTAAAAATCATTTATAAATGTAGTTGAATAAGGTATAATTTGATAACCAAAACGAAAACAAAATAATATTTCAAAAACCAAATATGACAAACTTTTGCTCTCTACTGTATATCTTTGTAAGTATTAAACCTTTTTTTATTTGAAACAAAAGTCTCTACATTGTTTAAATACAATTAATTCAAAATTAAGACAAAAAAGAACAAATTTTTGTGAGTGTAAAAATTCGCATCAAAGTAGGCGCCTAAACATGATAAACTCCATATTATTTTTTTTTGTTTTTGCCATCCTTGTTTTTCCTGATATATTTTAATATTTATACCCATAAATACGTTAATACACCGTGGTTCACGAGTGATAATGAGCCTGACTAAACTCAAACTGCAACCCAACATACATTTTCATAGCATTCGTTGCTAAATTTATATTTACAACAAAACAGCTGTCAGAGTTTCGACAAATTCTTTTACTCAAGACAGTTTTTAATCGCATTTGGAATCTCAAAAAACCTTAAGCAGGTAAAAGCAATGCTAAAACTTAGCAGTCTTAATAAATTAAAAGCAGAATAGCGTGAGTAGATTGTTCTGAAAAATTTGTCAACTTTGACGTTCATTTCAAATATCTACGACAGCTATGAAAATGTATGTTGGGTTGCAGTTTGAGTTTGGTCAGGCTCATTATCACTCGTGGACCACGGTGTATATTTAAATAAACCTGGAAAAGAACTTTTCTATATTTTTTAACTATTTTTTAAACTGGCACAACAAAAAAAAATGATACGGAATACAAAGTTTTTGAGGTAAAAATATCGTTTGGCACTTTGTTTAGGTGACAACATAGCAACTTTTAAAAAGGATACTCAAAATTAGTTTGTGCAGTGTTATTATTCCAATCTGGTTCTCGTCAAATTTCTTTGTAAAAATTGGCTCTTTGTTCATTTAATTTATCTTAGTTATATTTGCTTATTGACAATTTTTCAGAGAAGATGACCCATTTCGTAACTCTATTCTTTAGATAATAAACATTCTGTTCTAAAACTCCCCAAATAAAATATAGTAAAAACATTTTTCTGTTCAATCGTTAGTATTTATTGTCACGTTTAAATATTGACACCTGAGCTGGACTTGCCCCTATTTAATTGTGTTAAACATTTATTATACACATTAAGTATTTTATATCTAAAATCTATTTGCACGTGTTAAATTAAGTTAATCCTGCTAATTTGATTATTCTTGACATTTGATTGTCGGAAAAACGACCCCTTTAACATGATTTTAAGTATAGTCAATTAAAATTTAAGTTTTAAATTTAGTTTAAAAGTTTATTAAGGATTTTATTTTATAGTTTTTAAATAATTGATATTGCTGATTCAAAAACAGTAAAAAAGGCTAATAAAGACATTTTATCCTAAAATTGCTTTTACTCTTCCCGCAAAAATTATTAAGAAACCTGACGATATTTTGACCACACCTTTTAATTTAACATGGTAAGTTTTCTGTTTTTGGATGTTCAAAATTGATCTATTGTGTTATTAGAGTACGAATACTTTCAGATGTACACAGTGAGTCATCACGATCTGACAAGCGTGAAAAGAACAGTGGCGTAACCGTTTGCAGTTATTATTGGGGTTATCCGCAAATTTAAACTAATTTTTAAATTCGATGTTTCTGACTTGAACAGTGTACCAAACAAGATTTTTACTTCAAGAATTTCACATTATTATATCCCATTTGATAAAGTACATGCTAACTTAAAAAAAATAAAAAGAAATTTATAACCACTGCTACTGTGTAAGTTTTCAAATATTCAAATTTGAAAAATGAAAATTATCAAATTATCAAATTTGATTATTTACCTTTCAAAGTGGGAAGTTGTTTTTCAGTGGTTGTGTAATCATGGATTATGGTCCGTATAACTGCAAGTTCTCCTTCGTGTAATTCGCTCTTGGGTTTGCTCCGAACAATATTTTTTCTGGGTGAGGTAAACGCAGTTGAAGTTCCAGCAGATATATTTGCAGTTCTTTTTGGATAGAACGATAACTTCGGTGGCTAATTCCTGTAGCTGCAAATACACGAGCTTTAATTGGCAAGACGAATAGTGACTGAGCCATTTTCTGCTTCTTCTTTCATGAAATTCATGACTCTGGCTATCAATTCGCGTGCTTGACTGTGCAGCACTTTGTCTTTCACACCAATTTTTTGGTCGAAATTCGGCATCTTGTTCTAGCTCTATAATCAAAATTTGTCAAATTTTTTTTCAAGATGAAATGTTTAGAAATACTGACCTTAATATACAACAAACGAAAGGAGTAGCTCTGAAAAACGATTTAAAACACAGAGTATAAACATAACAAACAAATCAAGAAAACAAAAGCACAACGACACGACGACTAACAAACAAACAGAAAAATGGCCGATTTCGAATGCACGCCAATGACCATGCCACTTCACCTCCATTTCAAACATGAACTCGTCCGGACTATATTTCGCCTTCTGCGCATCTTTATTGGTGTGTACATCTGAAAGTATTCGTACTCTACATTAAGTACATTAAGCAATAGAAAAAATCCAAAACGGAGATACCTAATTGATGTTCCATTGTTAAATTGTGCAATATCCAAAGAATATGTGGCGCTGCTAAAAAGGCTCCTTGATATGTTCATGTTTATGGGAAAAATTGAAGCATGTAATTTTCCATGAAAATATGACTATTAGGGAGGATGGGTAACGGAGTAAGGAGGGAAGAAAGAGTCAATGAAGACAACAGCAAAAGCGCAGTACAAGTGTATCAAGTTCGAATTCCGGCGAGAGCATACTTTTGACAGTTTTTTTTCAATTTAGTTCCATATCCAAAAATTGGGTGACGCCACATTCATAGAAGACAACGGTAACTACGAAGCTGACGTTCTATTTTATAAACAAAACCTTTTCTATGGTGCCAACTTCATTCCATTGAATGTGTCATATTCATTTGAATGAAGTTTGCAATGGGTTCTTACGGTACACAGGATGGAATTTTGATTCTGCTATGTATGGTACATGGTACCATAAGAAATCATCACAGCAAAGCCTAATTTAACAAAACAAGTTTTTTTCTGGATTTTCTCATCATCATGAAAATCTTTTAAGTCTCAACGTCACAATATGTTAATAACTACTTGATATACAAGGTAGGTACAATTGAATTCAAAAGTCGTCATTTCTGTCACTTAAAAAATATGCCAATTCTAAATCAAGCATTTGCGTCAATATAAATAAATAACAGTTTAAAATTAGATGTCTTTTCTTGTAAAAAATATGGCACCGCCTGCTCTTGATAAGTGTAGAGTAGTCGCTCTTGCTTCTAAGAGATTGTCTCTAGGCCAAATAGCGGAACGGCCCTCTATATCAAAAAAACATGACAGCATGTTGAGAATAGTTATGATCGAGTCAAAAATAAGGTTAACAGTTCGAAAGTCTCGTTTACAATTCAATGTCATTACGAAATATTGACGACCAAAGACTTTTAAATGTAATTGTGCAACGAACGAATGAATCACATAATGGAATGAGAGATGCACAAATGATGGCCAGAGGGATGAAATTAGCAATAGGGTTTGAATGTGAATGAAATCTTTTACACTTTTTTTCCAAATTTAGTTCATGGAAATTATGTATGATGGCGCTTTATAAAAACTGTCAACGCAGTAGTAAATTGGCGTTCTGTATTACCTATATTTTGTGGCCTTTGTCAACAACTTTGTTTTAGAAATTGCTACGCCAGCTTTGTAACAACGCAAAAGTATATGCGATGCTAGCTTTATAGCCCAGACTGGAAAGCAAAAAATGAAAGCTGAAACTAACGATTATGTCTATTCGAACAGCTGAAATTGGGTGCATGAACCTGAGATCAAGTTTATGGTTTACCAAATTTACATAATTAATAATTATACATAGTATACATATGTTAATTTGTCAAAGTAATGACATTAGCTAAATCCTAAATTTGTTCAACTGCAAAGCGATGTCCTTCTCATCTTATAATGAAAATTATTCAGTATACAGCAGGGTGTCCCAGAACTCGCGCCCCAGAGAGCAAGGGAGGGTGCCGACAGCAATACAGATGGTAAATTTCAAAACAAAAATTGACTAAGTTTAATAGTATTCGAGAACTGATAAAAAGTTAACAACCAATCCCAAAAGCTTATTCGAGAAGTGGAGTAAATGGCCATCCCAATTTCCTAGGCAACGAGAGTCTAATGCTTAACTGACCAACGAATGATAGTATGTGTCCATAGTTACCAATTTTCAAATTCTGTTCAGCTTTGGGATTGGCTACAGTTTTTTTGTCTTATCTCGGCTATTTCTTGAGTTAAAAAATTATGGTTTCAAAATTTTGGTTCGGAATTGTTGTATCCATAAACCCTTTCTCTCTGGGGCGCGAGTTCTGGGACACCTGTATATCATTCGCTCTATGCTGTCATGTGTCTTCATTATAAAAGAAACAAATTTACGCATAAACATTCCTTCCCTAAGGAATTGCGCGGCGAGTGGAACAACTGCTGCCGAATTGCAGATGTGATGTGTAATTGTAATGTTTAAAGGGATCAAAAAGAAGATTTTATCAAAGATAAGAATAATTTCTGCCTTTTTTAAGTAATTTTAATAAACAAAATTAGGTGTGAAAGAAAGGGCTTTCATTCAAAAAAGAGGCCATGATCAATTTTGTTTATTCACAAAGATTCCCTACCCATTTGAATTGCATTGGCTTTCTGGTGGTTAATAAATTTACGATTAGTTTACATTAAACCTTACTGCCTGTTTGTAATCACATTCTGCGTTTACTAGACACCTTTTCATCCCTTGATCAAAATGATAACTTCAAGATAGAACGAGGTAATTTGTAGTAAATCGTAAATAAAGGCAGATTTCAAACAATTTTTATTGTCACTGTCACCGTTGCGTTTAGCTGTCAAGTTTTGACAAAATAATGCATGCGACTCAAATTGAAAAATATCCCCTAGTGGTACATTCTAACTCATGAGTTTTGTCAAAATTTGTGTTCAGACCCTAAATTTGGCCTGATTGTGACCTTGGGAGCACAGATAAAAAATAAATACAGTTTATCCAAAATGCACTAATAAAGTAGTACTTTATTCACTCATTTTAGACAAATAAAGTACTCTTTTACTCTCTAAACACTTTAAAGAAAATTATGCCACATTTCCATGACGACAATGCAAGCATGGCTTTCTAAACGCTAAAATTTGTCACTGCTGTCACTTCTGTCAATTCTTTTAATGCCTTAATTGCAACCAACAGAGGCTTTGGATAAAATCTAATATTATATTCGAGTGTAAGGACAAATTATTCACGACAAAAATCAGTTATTCTCGAGATCGTAGATAAATATCTATTACAGCATCCGCCAGTGATAATGAACCTGCCCGAATTCAAATTGCAACCCAAAATACATTTTCATACCATTCGTTGCCAAGTTTCTATTTTCAACAAGGCAGCTGTCAGTTTCAACAAATCCATTGACTCAAGACAGTTTCTAATCGCATGTGGAATGGCACCTCTCCTGAGGAAACGTTAAGCAGAAAAAAGCAATGCTAAAACATCGCAGTTTTCATAAATTAAAATAACGTGAATAGATTGTTCTGAAAAATTAGTCAACTTTGACGTTCAATTCAAATATCTACGACAGCTATGAAAATGTATGTTGGGTTGCAGTTTGAGTTCGGTCAGGCTCATAATCACACATGAACCACGGTGTATTATGAATCGGCAAATACTTCAGAAGCTCAATCTCAGAAGTAGAGAGTTACAACAAGTTCCCACTTCGAGCAAAAATTTTGCTGCAAGTAACTTGATGAAAAATTATATATGAAAGATAAATGCTCGGTTCTCACATGAAAACATCCCAAACAAATCGGTTAACCAACAAATCCAAAAATGTTTGCTAAGGAAAACCTCTGCTCGGAAAGGAGCCAAAGTGCCTAAACTATAACGACGTTGAATTGATTCCAATTCATCCTGAATGTTTTTTGATGGTAAAGAGATTATTAAGTGTTTAACAACATGATAAAAGTGATGTTTACAGAAAACATAAATTCTGCAAGGTACCGAAATGAGATCTTAAGTCCATTTTTAAATCAACTGCATGACGATGAATTAGTTTATGGTTATTTCCAGCAGGATGCATTAGAATTTTTAGCTGGATTTTACGATACTAGGGTTATTGGTCGCAATACACCAAACAACTAGCCACCAAGATCATGTGACCTCACACCTTGTGACTTTTTCTTGTGACCACATATCAAAAATTCAATTTATTCGACACCCATAGGAATAGGATAACCAACAAAATCATCGAAATTAATAACAATCCAGTTATGTTGGCAAATGTGTCGAATAGTGTAAGAAGAAGGGCGCGATTGTGTTTGCAAAAAGGGGGTTCCCACTTCCAGCATTTGTTGTAAATGAACATTAGATTTGTTGAAGAAGAGAACAGAATGTCCCGCACTAAATTACGCAGAATATTCTTTTGATGCAAATACAGAAAATTTGAATAAATTGTTTTATTGTAAACTTGTTTTTACATGCTCGCTTTTTTAAATAAATGGATTATGAAGCACTGGGCAGTGCCAGCGTATGTTGAATGATGCTTGTGCACTAAAATTTTTCAAACATTCGAAAATGGTGTTCCTCATGTCGACCCGAACAGTGTCGAATTAAAACCGCTCAGCGCTCGAAGAACAAAGAAAATTTTAGGTCCCATAACCCCTAATTTTAAAATATCATCGATAGGATCATTCCTCGGAGCGTTCTCGAAGTAAGTCCACAATTTCGGACCCGCTTTGAGTCTGGGCCCTGAAATTGCGGTGCATGATTAATCCGGCACTGGACGAAAAGGTTTTTTGATTCAGATTGGATTATACAGAAGTGGCGACGAGACCAAACTGTTGAGCGTCGTCCAGGCTCGGGTGGACATCTTACTTCAACACCGGAAGACGACGAAGCCTTGGTCGACGTCATCAGAGAACACCCTTTTACCACTGCTGTTGAAGCATCTGTGACCAGTAACTTTCCGGGCAGTTTTAGAACTGCCAGGCGTCGAATAAAAGCAGCTGACATTAAAAATCATGCGGCAGCTAAAAAGATTTATTTAACACCTCGTCATAAGGAAGCCAGAGTTGGCTTCGCATTGCAAAACTTGGTTCAAAACGAGGAGTACTGGAGCAGGGTAGTTTTTTCGGACGAAAAAACTTTTCAGTCGAGTCCGAATGGCCAAATGCGAGTTTACAGGCCACGAAACACTCGGTACGAAGCTCGCTATTTAAATTCTGAGGAGCGAAACATAAGATTCAAAGTGAATATGTGGGCATGGATTTCAGCAGTTAATCCTGGGGTAATGCTGCATGTGGGAGGTCGGTTAAACAGCAACGTTTATATTAATATTCTTGAAAACGTGATGCTCCCTTCTGTGACCAGAGTATTTCCCAATCAAAATTTTATATTCCAGCATAATAACTGCATACGTCACAGAGGGTGAAGGCATGGACAGAAAATAATAATATAAACGTTCTGGATTGGCCGAGTCGCAGTCCGGATCTCAATTCCATAGAGAATATGTAGGGGCTGTTGGCGCGACACATCAAGCAGCAGCTTCTTATATTTCGCAACAGGGAAGATTCTTTAACTGCGATAAGTAATGCATGGCACGCATTACCTCATAATTACTACAGGAATCTCTGCCTTTCTATGCCCAATAGACTACAGAGGGTTATTGAATCAAATGGTGCCCCAATAAAATATTAAGTTTTATTTGTTTCGTTTGTGATGTTCCTTTATTTATAAATATATCACGTTTATATTAATTTGGTTAAACTATACGTTGTTTGTCTTTTTACTGCTTTTTGTAAGCGGAAGCGTAGTGGGTCACTCAGTTCTTGCATCCATTACGTTGTTCCAAATCATGGAATTCGACCGTTTATCACTTCATCATTTAGTTGCCACCCATTTCTTCAAATACAATCACTTCTAACAGTCAGTACTGATTGTGAACAAAAAAACGCAAAATTTTATAAAACCTCGATTTGTCACATTGACAAAATGCTGGAAATGTCAAGAATCATAGGTTATGAGTAAGTAAAGGCTTGTTTATACAGTTTGGTAACTAAATGCCACTACCGTGCAGATTCCGTGTCCACCATAGTAGAAAAAATAGTAAATAGAATGCCAAGTCACTGGTTTTTTGTGGCTTTTTCCTTGTTTGCACCTCACTCAAGTTAAAAGATGGCCGTCCCATCGAAATTTTAAAATTTTAAATTGAAACCTAGCAATAAAATATAGTAGAACGAATTAATAGATTATTCTAAGTTACCACTTATCAAAAAATTGTCATTGCATAACAAGTTCTTTCACAAAAAGTAATCATATGAAGCTGTGCAGTGTTCAAACATGTTTCAAACCTGGCCCTAAATTCCACCGATTTCCAAATCCTGACAAATATTTTGAGAGGTTTAAAGAATAGGTGAAGAGAGCAGGCAACAGAAATTTAGAAGGTTTAGATTCAGGCAAAGTGTACATGCAGCAGACTGTTTGTTCACGACATTTTCCTTTTTCCGAATTTGGAACAAACGGAAGGCTTTTAAATTCAGCAGTTCCCAGTCAATTAATTCCCTTCGGTACTCTTTTAGGTATTTAATGTAAGTTAAAAACTACTCTCAATCATTTCTTCAAGATGATTGTGTGTCAAAAATTCAAGAAACAAGTACTTTAGAAGTTACTGTAAACGATAACCCAACCACTGAACCAGGTGACAAAATCTATAGTCGAAAAAGAAGCCCTGCACGAGATCTTTTCGAAATCTGTCACCAGTTAGAAAACAAAATTCAAAGTATGTACAGAAATATAAGAAACTGGCACGTGCTAACAAAATTCGAGCTTCTTTATACCGAAAACGTTTAAAACTTGCTCAGAGTTTTAATCTAAAGTTGGAAAGTAAAGTGTTGGGCAATGATGCAGTCCACTTTTGCCTATACCAATTACGAAAACGGAATATTAAACCAAAGGGACGGAGATACACGACTGACGAAAAGTTGGTGGCATTAGCGTTATATAAGCAATCAGGAAGAGCTTATTCAAAGTTAAGACAACTGTTTGCGCTTCCAAATCGACAAACACTTATGGGAATGTTAAATAAAATTCCTATAAATCATGGTTTTAACAAAGTACTATTCGAAAATTTAAAAGATGCCACACTGAAATTGAACCAGCGAGATAAGATGTACACACTAGTCTTTGATGAAATTTCTATCATGCCTCATTTGGATTATGACAAAAATAAAGATCAAATTTTTGGTTTTCAAAATTCTAATGATAATAACACTTTGGAAATTGCTGACTACGCCTTTTTTTTTTAACTTTTTTCAGATTGTTTAAGAAATGGAAACAACCAGTGTATTTTTGGCTTTCTTCTTCTGCCACAAAATCGGTTGTTATCGCTGAAACTTTAAAACTTTTGTTAACAGAAGTACAAAATTGTGGATTAAATGTTATGGCAATAATATGTGACCAGGGGTGCAATTCTCGAGTCCATTCGTAACAATGCGTATATGAATTAATGCGTGTGAAAAATTGCGATTCGCAATAAATTTTGGTATTCTCGAAGTACACCTAGTGCTACTCGCAACCGAGTTCGCATACGTAAATTTAGGTGCGAGTGGAAACGTGACAACGATGTAATTCTGTCAGTGTTGACAACTCGAAAAAGATTTCTAGTGCCAAAAATTGTGTAAGTAATAAATTATATTGTATTAAAACATTTGTGTTGAAATAATATCATTTTCGTTGTTTGGAGCATGGAATCGAAGCGGTCGGGAAACATTTCAAGCGAACAAAAAGAAACTCTGAAGGAGTTCATGGTAAAACACCCAGAGCTACGAAAGGGAAAATTCTCTCAAAATTTTACATACAAACAAGGGCAGTTATTATGGCAAGAACTAACCGATACATTGAATCAAATGAGGGGTGGAAAAAAAGAGTGGAAAGCATGGAGGAAGGTTAGTAAATTGAAACTTGAGCGATTCGTGTATTTTCAATTATTGCTCTAAACTTTTTCATAGACATGGCAAGATCAGTGCTCTAGGGCCAAACAAAGGAAAAGCAGCATTAACAAATCAATGCGACGTACAGGCGGGGGAAGTCAGGATGAAGAAAAGCTGACAGAATTTGAGGAAGGCGTAATAAATCTTTTGGGAGAAGTTGTTATTGAAGGTCATCCTGGCACGGAGGAGTCACTGGTTCCCAGCCTAACAGCAGAAGAACTGCCAGAGAAGTTGTTACTTACTACAGTTCGTCAGCCAGTTCAAAGTAATAAGGAGCAAGAATTAACACCTATGCAATCTGATATACAGGGTGATTTTTTTAAAACGGCAGGCGTTGTAGAATTTTTATTTATGAACCGATTTCAAAAATTTAAAAAACAAATTAAATGGTTTTTAATTTACTATAAACTGATGATTTTAAAATTTTTCTAAATGTCTTAGTATCTTTAGGGCGATACTCAACTTTCTTATTTTAAATTGACACCCATATTTTTTTTTTCATAATTTAGAAGATATTAATTTTCTTGATTCAGAAATGTGTAATATGTTCTACTTTTACAAAAAATATTTAAAAAAAAAATCAAAAATGAAAAAATTTAGGCAATAAAAGTTAATAAAATCTAGGTGCGTGGTGTCAAATAACACAATATCGTTATTGTAATGTCAAAAAGCAGCAAATAACAGAAAGAACAAGTTTTCTTTCAACAAGATGGGGCTACAATTTACAATGCACAATGCATTTCTCGTAGGTGTCAATTGTGCAATTAAATAAACGGGATGGCGTTTCAACAGTATTTTAATTAAATTAGGTAGTTGTTTTTTCTGATTTGTAATTATTATTGTCTTTTGTTATTAATAATTTCAAAAAAAATGCCGATCCTTTCTGTTATTTGCTGCTTTTTGACATTACAATAACGGCATTCTTTTATTTGACACCATGCACCTAGATTTTATTAACTTTTATTGCTTATTTTTTTTCAATTTTGATAATTTTTTAAAAAATATTTTTAGTTAAAAGTACAACATATTACACATTTCTGAATCAAGAAAATTAATATCTTCCAAATTATGAAAAAAAAAAATATGGGTTCCAATTTAAAATAAGAAAGTTGAGTATCGCCCAAAAGATACTAAGACATTTAGAAAAATTTTAAAATTTTCAGTTTATAGTAAATTAAAAACCATTTAATTTGTTTTTTAAATTTTTGAAATCGGTTCATAAATAAAAATTCTACAACGCCTGCCGTTTTAAAAAAATCACCCTGTAGAATGTGACCATAACAGTAAGACTGAACCAAAGAGAGAATCTCTAGCAACTTTCCCAACTCATCATATGACACCACCATCATCACAGCATAATCTTCAAGTCCAAGTTTCCAAGTCCAAGTCTTTGCGTCGATCTACAGCACGACTAGATCATTCGCTTGCGGTTACAGAAAAATTAGCATCTCAAGTAGAAGAAAAACTCAAATTAAAAAGAGAATATTATAAAAAAAAGTTTGAATTGTACGAAAGGGAAGTTGTGGCAATTGAAACGTATTATAAGAAAAAAACTGAAGCTCTATAGAATATGAGAAATCTTCAATTTTGTACTCTTTAGGAAGTAGTTTTAATTAAGTACTTGTTTTTTCCGTTTCTGACAGGAAATTTTTCTCAGGCGTTCCTTATTTTTTTTATAATAATATGTAGTTAGGTTTTCGAAAAAATACAAATAAAATATTCTATTTTACCAATATAAACAATTTTGTTTTAAAATAACAATCAATGTATAAAATGGTTACGAACAATCAACTCTCTGTGCCTTCTTTCTTCATTTAATTCGGCCAGAGGCCTCCTCTCGCGTTGCTCTTCTGCTTGTTGGTTGAAGACACCATAATCAATGTTGAAGTCTTCTGGTTCTGGAGGAACCCGTGGTACGTTATTATTAATGCATATGTTATGGAGTACCGCACAGGCATTAATGATTTTCGATGCACGCTCTGGGGCATAGTGTAGAACTCTGTGTTTGAGGAGGCATCGAAAACGTAACTTCAGCACCCCGTTACACTGTTCAATCAGTGATCGTACACTTTTGTGGCGTTCGTTGTATCGTGCATATGGAGTGTTTGGTTCAACATTTTCGTATGGAGTGATAAGGTAGGATCGCAATGGATATTCAGAGTCACCTAGTAACCACAACGATCTGTGTCCCTGGGCATGTAGCTGTTCCATAAATGGTAGCACATTACTATTCCTCCAAATATAACTGTCATGAGTACTCCCTGGGAAATGTGCGTTTATGTTGAAAATCTTCAACTTGTAATCGCAAATAATCTGTGTATTTATTGAATCATACCCCTTTCTGTTTACATAAATATGTTCCGGATACACTGGGTCGTTTCTTGGTGGTGGATAAATTGCTATGTGGGTGCAATCAATGCATCCAATGACCCCGGGAAACTGTCCACGAATATAATTGTTTTTTACTTCTGGCAAGTTCAGCACATTACTAATTTCTGTCACAGATCGACTTACTGAAGACTGGCTTACAGCTGCATTTATATTTTGTCCAATATTGAACTGGTAAGTACCATAAGCAAAAAAATTCAGCGCAGTAAGAACTTTTGTTGTAGCATCAAGAGCAGATGTTCTTTTAGCATCGGGCATAAATGGTTCAACTACGTTGATTAAATCATCTGTTAAATTTTTGGGGAGGCGGTATGTTCTTTGGAACTGTACATCCGACAAAATTTCAAATGGATTGTCTCTGTGATGGAACTGTCTTGCCGGTGCAGCATTTCTCACTTCAGCTTCATCCACAACCCCTATTGCTGCCAAATTTACTAATTTATCAAAATCCATTTCTAAGAAAATCGACTATGTGTGAACTAAATTACAAACGTTTTCCTACTATACACAGTACCGTGAAAAATTAATTAATGAATTAAACTTGATCAACTTATAAACTGAAAGTCACAGGAAATTATTGACAGGACAGTTACCACCACGATACCATCAACAGTCAAGAGCTTTCCTAGATTTTTTTCTCGCAATATCTCATTGCGAGTACTTATACCCACTCGCATATTTGCGCGTACGAATATCTACGAGTGGTTAGAGAATACGAGTACGCTCCCGCGTTCGTACTTTTCACCACTTGCGTGTTCGCAACTTATGTGCACCGTTTCGAAAATCGCACCCCAGGGCCAAAACAATCAAGCGGCTATAAATCTTCTTTTAAAGGAATCGACAAAATTTTATATCGACAAAAAATTGAAAGTTAAAAGAAGGATAGTTGTACAAAATCAGGAAATTGTGCCACTCTATGATCCACCTCATTTAATCAAGGGAATCAGAAATAATTTAATAACAAAACATTTGGTATGGGACACAAACGGACACAAACTGCAAACAGAATGGGAACACATAATGCATTCACATATGAATGATTAGCCTTCAGGTGAAGTTCGTGCGCCGCCAAAAATTACCGTTTTTCATGTGATACCTAACAAAATTAGAAAAATGAAAGTTTCGTACGCTACTCAAGTTTTAAGTCACTCTATGAGCGCAACTCTTTTCCTCATGATAAAAAATAGTAAATACCATTAGGGCAAGCGTTCTTGATAAACAAAAACTAATTTTACAGGTAATAGTAATCTTCCTCAGTCTGCATTTGGAACAGCAAGAATAATAAAATTCTTCGACAAACTGTTTGACAGTGTTAATGGTAGTTAACTTCGAAGACATAACGGAAACCTCTTCGCAAAGGTGTTTCGAAAAATTCTGGCCACAACATTTTTGGAAAGAAGCAAGAAAATTTAAACAACATGTACTTCATTAATGCAAATGGTGCTAAGTCAATACCTCCAACGTTCAAAAACTGGATGAAGACTTTAGAAGGATTTTTGGACTTGTATGAAATTTGAGTTGAAAGTGCAAAGTGCAAGATTTTCTTACATAGGGCGTTTAATCAGGACGATTTAGAAAATTATTTTGGAAGACTTAGAAATTATCGTTCTCGCTCAATTAATCCAACTACTGAACAATTTAGAGATACGTTTAAATCCCTGTTAATAAGAGATTTTTTGGTTCAAAATCGATAGGAACGAACTGCGAAGCTACCAATGTTCCAAATTTGTTTAATATTCGAGGATTAATAAACAAAATAAATAATTTTTGCTACGACCGGACCGAAACTGATGTAGAAATTTTTAATACAGGGTGTTCAAAAAATAGCGGACCAACTGATAAGAACGTCAAACTGGAAGACATTGTGAAGTGGAAATGCTGTTTAAAATTTTTATTTGAAGCTTTGTTACGGGAGCAAAATAATTTTAAATATTGCGAAAAACAAGAACACTGTTCAGTTCTTTCGGTAATTATCAGGAGTATAATTTTGTGACCGCAGCAACACTTTGGTAGTTACAATTATTAATAAATCATGTAATTGGTTACTATGGTTTGCAATTAGCTTTGATAATACCTGACCAGTAAAAGTCACAATAGATCAAGAACTATTTGTTCTCGACTCTTTCCTTCACGTGTCAATATATTCAGCAAAATTATACATCATTAGAGAAATAAACTCCTCTAGTTTGTGACACCCAAAAGATTTTTGACTTTTCTAAAAAAAATAGTCATTGTCAGCCACTAGGCAATAATAAATTACTGAATTCTTGAAATGAAATGTTGCCAGATTAATTTTGCGCCTTTGAGCTTAATTTTAAAAGTGCAAAATAACGTTTTGTATCAACATTTAAGGCATTTAAAAACTGTAAGTATGTAAATGTCATCCAAAACATGAACTCTAGTAGAATTTTGTAAACCTCGAGTTCATTAAAACGAAAAATTTGTGCCATAATTAGCGCCTCTTCAAGTGGCTTTAGATTTCCAACGAAGCACTCAATAATTGAAAAAAATTAATTTAGATACTAGCTACTATCTGAAGATTCACGTCGTGAATAGTTGGTCCGCCACTTTTTGAACAGCCTGTATATGTAAATACAGGTTGTCCGGAAAGTTGCGCACCACCTTGATAGAGGGTAATTGGATGGTCCCCCAGAGTACCAAAAAAATGTTAAAAAAAATTCCAGACTCTCTGTTTGGAAAATGGCAACATTGCTGAACTGTTCCCCCAATAATTTAAATTTCCAGTATTCAAAGCCATAGTAACGTTGCTGTTGTATTGTTGGCGTTAGTCAGGTCGACTCATGAACGAGTATTGTATCTATGGTTTCATGCGAATGATGCCACACTGATCGAGATTGTTGATTAAAAAATCTTGTTAACAGTTTTTAGGCCCTTCTTACAAGATTTTTCCGATTTTCTTTGCACCATGCCTTTACGCAAAATGTCCTTTAGGTAACAAATTCATTTGAAGGTAAAAGGATTGCTCAGAAATTGTGAATTTTCGCATCAAACTTTGCCTCTTCAATCCATCATATCTCGAAAAATTGAAGACATGGATTTTTTTAACATTTTTCCGGTGATCTATGTCATTGTCTGATGATACAGTTTCACGGTGGTGCGCGACTTTCGGACACCTGTATATTTCAAAATTACCAAATTATGAATTAGAAAAAAATCTACACAGGAACATTATTGGTTATGTTTCTGGGTGGTTAGTTAAAAAAATTAAAAATATAATGTGCAATGAATGTAAATCTCAATTATTAACACCGAAGGTGCTAATGGACATGAACATAATTTAATTACCGAAAGAGAATACGATATTCTTAAAAGAAAATTACAATACTGCAATTTAAATTTAATTCAAAATATTAACAGAATTTATAATATTTCCAAAATTGTATTAGGTAATTTAACTTCTCATACAAACATTAGATTCCAAATTTTAACGATAATTCCTAATCATGTTAACTTTTCTTTTAAATGTTCTCATAAAGCAAAAATTGAAAACGAAATAATAACTAAAATTGAAAAATTTAACAATATATGTTTATGTTAAGGGGGTAAAATTAATTTTAAGTGGAAAAGACACTCGTTTAGAGCAACATAGCGATAAAATTTATGATAAGGCCATCAATATGTACAGAAAGAGATTAAAAAGGTATAAATAAAACTTACTTCGAATTTTTTAGTTTTTTTGGCATGAATAAATTAAAAAAAGTGTGAAAGCGACAAAACCTAAGGTCATAGAAGGCTTCAGTCATTTTGCACCTCACTCAACTCAATAGATGGAGTTAAACGGGATCGTAAAAATTACGGGAAGTTGGCGTTCTATAACCTTAATTTTTTTCTATGACTGTAATATAGGTGTAAACAAGCGAATTTTCATAAGTAATATAACAAGTGGGCTCGAAATTGTCGGAAATTTCTCCGACAGAGGAGTAGTTTTTTCGACGATCAATTGCACGAGTGAGCGAAGCGAACGAGTGCCAATTGTCCGGAGAAACAAACTACGAGTACTGGAGGAAAAATTTCCCACAATTTCGAGCCCCCGAGTTATATTCGTCATGAGAATTCAACGAACTGACAAGCAACTGACAGCTCGCGTGGTATTTTCGCGTTTAATTGTCACTGAAAATTGCACTCGTGAAATTTCCAGAAAAAGTTTGTTGTGATTGGTTGATTTGAAAAAATTAAAGTCTCTGATAGGTCGAACCTATGGTGAGTTGAATTCTCATAAGTAATATAACAAGAGAGCTCGAAATTTCCCACAATTTCGAGCACTCGAGTTATATTCGTCATGAGAATTCAACGAACCGACACAAAAAGAAACGCAAAACTCAGTAAGCCTATTCTAAATTATTGTTCGTCGTCTTGGTGTCACTGTAAACAAAGTGAAAAAATTTGAGCCAAAACAAATTTGCAAAGTGTTTTTGCTCTTTTCTGATTGCAATGGAGAACTCAAGATTTGGGCAGACAAGTAGTGACGATATAGATGAAGCAGTGAAAGGTTTAAAACCCATCGACACCCAGAAGAGCCACAAATCATGCTGGACCCAGTTCAAGAGATTTTGTGAAGAGAGAAGTTATTCCTTAACAGAACCTTTACCTGTGGATAGTGTTAACAATATATTGAAAGACTATGCTTTTAACATGAAAAAGTCTTCCGGCCAAGATTATAAGGAAACTGCCGTTAAAGTGCTGTGGAATACAACTGCAAAATTATTACAAGAAATGTATTTTGAACATTTTGGTGTCACAATTGATCCATTTAAGGATATGCATTTTAAATCGGCAAGAAATGCAAGAGATGCAAAAAGAAAAATCTTGCAAGCTGATATAACAAAGCGGAAGGTTAGTTCAGCAGCAATAAATAATAAAGAATATTTGAAAATGATCAATTTATGGGACGAAGAAACTCCTGAAGGTTTACAGCAAAAGTTTTACTTGATGCGGCTCGACAACTAGCCTGGAGGGGTAATGAAGCTGCCAATTGTCTCCTAAGCTTTTTTCGAGATGAAGTTGATAATAGTGGTGAACCTACAGGCCGAATAGAATATAATCCAGTGTTTTCAAAGACTCGTCAAGGAGGCTCTCATTTGCTATACGACAGTAAATGGTTAATCCCCAATAAGGAGTCACCGGAAATGTGTCCCGTAAGGTAATTCGATTAAAAAATATCTTTAATAAATTTCTAATAAAAAATTATTTGGTTTCAGATTGTTTAAGAAACTTTTATCAAAAAGAGGTGATCACATCAAAGGAGATAGACTATTTCTTACGGTGAATAAGAGGTGGAATGCCAACAAGAATGGAAAATGGTTCAAAAATTCACCAGTGGGAATAAATACGTTAAGTACATGGTTCAAATTAAGCGCCCGAAAAGCAGGACTGGACACAAAAAATCATAAAATTACTAATCACTCTGCTCGTTCATCAGCTGTAACCATGTTATCAAAATTTGGCATAGGAGAGCAAGAAGTAATTAAAATTACAGGACATAGCTCAGGAGCATCTCTGAAACCATACTTGCAACTTGATCAAGCACATCATGAACAAATTATGAAGTGCTTCAGAACCACCAATAATAATCAGAAAGAATCACCACCAGAATCTGCCACTGCGAAAAGTATTTACAACAATTGTATTTTTCATAATTACAATAAATAATTCCTTAGATCTTGTTCTTTGAACTTGCACATTGTTTAGTGTGGAATTTTCGAGTGGTATTTCCGCTGAAAATTTCACTAGTGAAAATTTCCAAAAAAAGTTTGCTCTGATTGGTTTATTTGAAAAAATAAATGTCTTTTATTGGTCGAATCTATGGTAGTTGAATTCTCACCATTAACCCTAAATATAATCTTTTTTGAACACCCGTTATAATGTAGGAGTAAAAAAAAGATGATGGTGACAGTTGCTTTTTTTCAAACAAATTTTGCCAAAATTCAAACAAATAGGGAAAAATAAAACTTAACAGAAACCACAATTATCATAAGTGTGGGTTACAATTTCATGAGAGACAAAAATCAACAATGCACTTACCGTAACTGAGATTCTTGGGTTTGAACTGCTTCCTGGTACTTCAAATTCACTTTTCTTGGCTGTTTTTTTAGTCCTACCTCACCGATACCGAGTTGAAACTAAAACCGAAAACACCAATTTAATTAAACACAACGCACAAAACAGACACAAGACAATCTGGCTTTCCAAATTGTCCAAAAATGAAATGCAGAATCACTCGTCAAATTTGAGGTTACGGCTCAAAATATGCTGTGGCTCAAGCTACACTTGAAGTTGAAGTTTGTGGCGTGAAGGTAGCGTTGACAAATCTGCGCCGAATCAGTGGAGTAAAATGGCGGAAGAACAAAACTCAACTTCATTATGTTGGGACAGTGTTTTCTGATTATTACTTCATTTTAATAGACAATTGATGTCGTTTTGTCAACTTCGCGAGTATTTTCAGTTTATCGCGTTACCGTTACATGTTTTGTGCAAACATCAGACTGTCGTATTTCTCTATCAAGTTAGCATCACTTCGATTTTTAGCGTCGTAATTTTAACGGCTTTTTACGTGAAATTACGAGTGCGGTTGTGTTGTGTTGTGTTTTACGAAAATACACAGCGAAGTTTGGATAGTTCAGGTAACATTAATCCATTTCATTAATAGTTTTTTCAACATTATTTGTACCAAATAGGAATAGGATGAGGATGCTGTCTAGGAAAATTACCCATTTGTAGTACGACGCAGATGTGTTCGTCTTGCCAATGGTTCCCAAAGCTTCTATAGGTAAGTCCTAGTGGTTAGTGGGTTGTCTTAGATGTTATTACTTACGACGGTTACGACCTAGACCTAGTTTACCTGCGAGGCCCCCCGAGGCGGTTTAATACCTGATCCAGGGGCGAGACTAGACATTTTGTCACTCTGTGCAGAAATAACAATTATGCCCCCCCTGCATTGATCGATGCGGATATGAAACTTATGATGTACGGTACATAAGGGTTAGTGAGGTTATGTTTCCAAAATTCATCAAGAAAATTTCACTTCAGTTTTATTGAAATTTAATTTTTTTCAAACAATTGTAGGAATATCTCTAAAAGTTATTATTCTAAAAAGGTATTATTTTAAAAGAAGTTGCTTAGAATCGAATTTTAATTAATTCATACCAAATGAGGAGTTTTTAAACGAAAAATTTCCAATTTTTACTTTATCACATACGGTTCTTTTAAGCAGTAATAAATAATAAGAATTGGCGAACCAAAATGAGCCATGACTTCTTTAGTACATACAATGTTGTCTATGCTTTCTTACACAATTTTGAACCACTTTCAACTTTAAATTTTGAGTTCCCATTAAGTATAATTTTATGCGAACTAAAAAATAAACAAAATCATTTCTTTAGCAGAAATGAACAAAATAATATATCATTATCTATAATAATTAACGATTTAATTTAAAGATTTTAATATTTTAAAAAAATCGAAATAAGAATTTTAAGTTGAAATTTTGTATGAAATGTATTCTGAGCAACTTTTCCTAAAAATCGAAGGTGTCCAATACCAAGGAAAAGTTCACTTTATTCAAAAACTCGTAGACAATCTATCATTTCCAAATTCTTTCTTCTAAAATTAAGGAAGATAAAAGCTTATTCATTTAAAGTACAAAGCATTGTTATTTTTTCGTCTAATCTGTAGATATTTCAAATTAAATTATAGGATTTAAACCCAACCATAGTAAAAACACAGTCAAACATAATTAAATACTGCATCTAAACAACGCTTTCGAGTGGGAGGTTGCATAGTTTACAGTGCGGTATTGCCCGCACTCCATTTATCCGTTCACAAAACATGTCACAAGGTCAAATTTTAAAAATTCGGAATGTACCTAGGGAGTTATTTAGAGCTATGGGAAAATGTTTTTGCTATTGAATGTACATGCCGACAATCTGTATTGTTGTCATAAATTTGTAGGTTATCTTTACTGGTTTTTAACAAAATAATGAATGATGGAACCTAAAAATTAAAGTGGAAATGAACCTAATTATGAAGCAAAAAGAATTTTGGATGAGGGATAATCATGAGTGTACGTTTTACAGGGAAAAAAGGAAACAAGGATTTATTCGGAATCAGACAAAACATAATTTTCGAATTCATCTTCTGATTTATTATCGGAGGATTCCATTAGTTCGATGAGAATGGGTACGATCAGAGCCAACTATAGCTTACGAGCCTGCGCCTAAGAATTGTGACGTCACAGCAGTGGCCGTACCGCGCTTCGAAAAATGCATTGGTTTAAACGGAAAGACGCCTTCCGTACTTCATAAAAAGACCTGTAAAAACTTCCCACTTGTAAAACTTGTGTGAAATTTTATAAATTATATTGTGATTTATAATGACAACAGCAAATTTTAAGAAAACAAACAATTATTCGAACATATGAACAATAGAAATCCATATTATATCTTAATAAAAAAAACTAGATTTATAAATGGGGCCCCAAGTCATATTTTAAAAGATCTTTCTGACTTACCTATAAGCATATATGTACATTTATGTAGTATGTATTTATAATATATTACATTACCACGTTGGTAGATATCTTTATAACAGATAAAATTAAAATATTTAAATGAAATTATTATTGCCACATAATGAATTTTGGGTAATTGATTTGTCTTTAGTTTTTACTAGTTTCATAAGTACATTATTTATGTTTTAATTTTGCTATAATTACACTAGCCGACATTTTGAAATTTTTGGTCTCTAACATTAACTGAATAAGCTATGCGCAGTCAAATAATGTTAATAGAGATCAGATATGACAACCAATTTTTTTCATGACGTACAGTTTTTTTGTTATAGAACTTAACAAAATTGGGTATGTATAAATAAAGTAATTTACTGTAATGGTAGAAAATCAGTTAAAAATTTAAAAAAAGTTATTTTTTTCTAATTACAACAATTATTCAACATAAAAAACAAGAAGCAAAAAATTTGAACATAGAAAAATTAATGTAGAGACTATTTTTTTTCTCTTATGAGGACTATTATCTTGTCTCTAGAGGCTCCAACAAAAATCTCCAAGTATTCCTATCTGCTTTGATAGTGCCTCTCCATAGCACCAATGTCTTGGTGGAAACGCTCTCTTTGTTCATCACTAACAGCTTCGAGGTTTTCTGGGAAAAAATCTAGGTGGGAATGGAGAAAGTAAACTTTTAGTGACATACGGCTTCCCAATTTTCTATAATTCTCCAATAAAGTTTCAATTAATGTTATGTACTCTGGGTGCTTGTTATTCCCAAGAAATCGCGCTATAACGCTTTTTAATGAATTCCAGGCAGCTTGCTCTTGTTGGTTAAGTTTTTGGTCGAAAATTTCATCTTTAATCAGTTTCCTGATTTGCGGCCCAACAAAAATTCCTTCTCGAACTTTTGCATCGCCGATTTTAGAGAATGAAATCGACAATTGCTTTGACATTACAATAATTGATCACGGCTTACTACGCAAAAAAATAATAATTGAAATAAAAATTTTAAAAATGAAAATAAAGCGAAATAAATTACTATTTGAAAATTTACAAAAAAAAAATCAAATTTTTAAAATGTGACGTGTTGGAAATATTTTATATTCATATTCGTAATTAGAATGCAATAAATGAATTATACCGCCAGGGTTTATTAATGTTAGAAAAATCATGTCGCCTAGTGTTATTTATTAAAATATTTGACATAACATTAATGGGTAGTTTGTTAATGCTGAATACATTTCCAGAAATAGAGAAAAAATTTGTCAATTTTTTGCATTGTATGTATAAGGACTAGGAAATACAATTCTACAAAAGCTATAAAAAATCTTTGAGTCGATGGTCAATGCCTTTTTAACAAAAATACAATCGATTCTGCATTCAATAAATGAAAGGGTAAAAAGTAACAGTAGCTATAAAATACGGCTGTCTGGTGTCCCCGCTTACTCTTCCTTAAAGAAAGAATGGTTAGACTGCCATAAAATGTGAATTTTTATTATTTATTTTTCGATTTATAAAGTTCTTACAAAAATAAAGCGCCTTTACTCGTGTCCACCTCACTAAAAGTTACGAAAAAAAGTAATTCAGAAATATTTTAAGAAGAATATTTAATCATTAGGTGCAGAAAACCTTTCAAAAATTGCCATTGCAGTCAAAACGCAATTAGCAACATATAAGTTTGTTAAAATAAAGAATAAAGAGATCTCGATCCCATATCTCCATAATGCTAACCGTTCGGCCACTCTGCTGACGTCACATCCAGTCTCCGGCCGCTAGGCGTAGGCTCGTAAGCTATAGTTGGCTCTGGTACGATGTTTGCTATTGGTGCTGAACCCATTAATTTTTCCCAGTCAGTTTGCAAAAGTCTGTGATAGTCCCGGTGTTCAATTTTAGAGTCCAATAAAAGGTTGCATCCCTCCACAAAACCAAATTTTGATCCGGCATGTAGAATTGTAAATCGTTTTCCTTCGCTCTTTATTTTTCTAGGGTTGGCCTTTAAGTATGTTTCATGCAACCACATTCTAGTTGGGGACCCATTTTGGTTTACCCACATTTCGTCCAGAAAAATATACAAAACGTCTGGATTTTCTTCAAGGTACTGCAAATATCTTCTTCTAAACTTTATTTGCAGTGCCTTAATGTGGGGTTGTTGGCATTGAATGCGTGTCCTGTTGCACATTTTATAACGATAGCCTATAGATTTAAGGGGTTTGTAAAATGAAGTTCGTCCATGTTCATATTCACAATGGTTTTTAGCAACGTTGGAAATATCTAAATAAACTCAAACAATTTTTGCGTCAGCTTCTCGAGCTTTGTCAACTATGAGCGTATGCAAATTTCCAAAATTTTATCTTTAAAATTAAAGTCGATTTTGAGGGTGGACACAAGTGTTGCCCCACCCTGTATTTACATTTGAAATGATCAAAAAATTTCTCTTTATACGGGGTGTATCAAAAATGGAGGATATGCTCTACAGTACATTGTTGAAATACAGTGGAACTTCTATAAGTCGAATCTCAAGGGACCAGAAAAAAAATTCGACTTAGGGAAATTTCGAGTTGGAGAAAATAACAAAAAATAATGATATACAAAATTATGTGTCTATTTTAAAATATTCAGTAATTTTTTTTTTAGTTGTGTTACACCATTTTTCCTTCTCTACAAAATCTTTGAGTAAATTTAAGGAATTATGTACAGAGTCTGGAACATGTTCTCTAAATTCCATAAAAGTACGGAACTTCTGAAGAGATGCATTAACTTGGTCGAGTGTGGGCATGGCAATAGATTGGTATATTTCGCCTTCGTCACTATCATCGGATTCTAAAAAGGCTTTGTAAAAATAATCTAAGATGACTCAACGTGTCTAAATTATTACCGTCTGCAGTAGGAATACGACTATCTAAGACGCTGGCTAATATATCTTCGTCTGTTGGATAATCCATGGCAAATACATCATTATCTACGTTGACATAATCTTCAAATGTTACGTCCATTTTGATAGCAGTGCTATATGAAGACCAAAAAACATTTAAATCGGACAGTGGCAAAAGGTCTTCGTCATCCCAGTCTCCATCGCAATCTTGTGGCAATTCGTCATTGGTAAATCCTGCTTTCCGGAAAAAATTAACAATTGTTTGCTCTTTTACATCAATACTCCACGTTTTACTAAGGTCTCTTATCGCGTCGATCAATGTTATAATAGTAGGGGTTTCTTCCTCCATATTCGCCAAAACTTTTTGCACAATCCTTTTCCGGTATAGTTGCTTTAAATTTTTTATTATACCCTGGTGCATGGGCTGTAGCACTGAAGTCATGTTTGGTGGGAAATACGCAAGTTTAATATTTTTCAGTTGATTTTCGATATCCTTTGGGTGTGCAGGACAGTTGTCAACAAAAAGTAAAATGTTTCTTTTTTGAGACGCAAATTTCTTATCTAGCTTTAGCAACCATTGCTTGTAAATTTCACTTGTCATCCATGCTTTTTTGTTATGTTCATAATCCACGTCTAGTGATTTGATCCTTTGAAGCAACGTGGATTTCTTGATTTGCCAATAACAAGCAGTTTTAATTTATCGGTCCCCGTCATATTACAAGCAACCATCACAGTTATTCTTTCTTTGCTGTTTTTGCCGCCAAAACATTTTTCATTTTTAAAAGTTAGTGTTTTGGTCGGTAAACACTTAAAAAAAAAGCCCTGTCTCGTCAGCATTAATAATATCACTTTTATGATATTGTCTTATTAGATTAGGTAATGCATTGTCAAGCCAATCATTACGACTTGAGCCGTCAAATTTTTGATTGTGTTGAGTAAAGGAGGCTAACAATTTCTTGATTCGACAAATTCAAATCGTCATTTGTTCATGTGGGCGGGGTTAAACCAAACTTATAAAATTCCGACTATAATTTGGTGTATAAATACTTATCTTGTATAGTCTGCACATGTTGACAGACTGCCATCCACTTTTCCACAGTTATTGATTGAAAAACTGTGTGTGCCAACTGCTGAACGTTTTTAAAGTAGTATGTTACGTTTTTCGAACCCAACATTTTTTTTTGACTTGAGCCCATATGAGCTCAATTGGATTTAGATCCGGATGGTATGGCGGCAGTCGGACTACCTCGTGACCTTATGCTCTTTCACTAAACTATAGAGGATAGGTTTTAGCATGGAAGGATCGTAAGGGATGTTTTTCTCACGCAATTTATAATGTCTCCTTTCCTTGAAACTGATGTTGGGGCAGGATTTTTCTGTACATTATGATAACTGGCGTTATCCATTACAATGACAGAATGTGGTGGCAAATTCGGAATAAGTTGGGTGTTTAGCCATTTTTGAAAATTGACGGCGTTCATGTCTTTGTGATAATACCCCGAGTTGGAATCTGATTTAAAAGTTAAAATTAAATCCTGTTTCGCCACCAGCATGAACCATTATTAGCCTTGACCCCTTACTGATTGGCTTCCTCAAACCTTTATTAGAATCGTCACTCCACCCTTTCTAACAAGAAATACTGCTGTGGATATACGACTCGTCTAAATAAAAGATGGGTCGTTTATTCTCGCGGTATTTCTCGATCTTTCGCAAATATTCTAACCGTAAAACACGAATGCTGTTTTTCTCGATTGGAACTTTGCGGTTATTCTTGAACTTTCTCCATCGAAACCTGATGTTTCGGAGCATGGATGATAAACTGAATTTACTGCCGGTTCATTGAAAATCGTCAAAGAGGCGTTGTTTCAAGCTTGATAAAGTCACAGCGATCTTTTCTGTGATGTGAAAATTATGAACTATGTCACGAAAAACGTATTCAAGAATAACTGATGTCACGGGTGAAGAACATTTCAATTACAACTCGTTTGATCGTTTCGAAACTAAAACTTATTGCTTTGGCGGTGTCTTGCAAATCAGGTGTTTTTGCAGCAACTTCGGTTTTCGCGGATAAAAAAAAGACGCGAAAAATGATCAATTTTGATTGTGCATTTAGTTTTTGATTTGAAGGAGCCATCGTTTAAAGGTTTGGCAAGCCTAAATAATACAAAAATATACTTAACTTAAAATTTCCCGACCGTTGACACGACGCCACTGCTTCTCAACTGCAACCTGTCAGCTGTTCACTCGCGCATGTGCATTAGCAAGATTTGCCAATGCGCATCGTTTTGTTTGGGTCTTTTACATCTTTCCATCTGTAAATCTATCAACGTAAAATGTGCATTCTTTTCATGGTAAGAATGAATTTTGCGTTGTATTTCTTTTTTAAGGTAATGTGTGTAGAAAATTTCGTTTTCCGACACTTCCTTTCTTTTTCTTCCACCTTTTTTGGAATCTGGGAGAGGTTGTCCACGTTCAAACGCTTGATAAACACTTTCTACTTGTCATTCATTAATCTAACACTTATCCCTGGATTTTCTTCAACAGCATTTAAAATTTCTTCCTTGGCGTCGAGCACACGTTTCTTTCATGACTGCGTTTGTTGAAAGAGGGTTGAAATTCACCATTTTCTCGTAATCGTTGAACAACTGCAACAAAGGTTTTGTGGTTGCGCAACCCACGCGAAGGAAACGTTTCATGGTACAAACGTTGGGCTTTCAGTGAATTCCCTAATGCCTGCCCATACATAAGGACCATATTGGTCATTATAATATTAGAAAAATTTGGCAGTTTTAACTGATCACGAAAAACGTCAGATAAAGCGGTTATCTCATTTGTTAAGCAACAAGTTTTTCTATTTTTTTCCTTTTTAAAGTTCTTTATGGTAACTTCTCTTTACCTAAAATCAGTAGCGTACGGAAAATTTTGCATAAAATTACTTACGCCAACGACGTTTCAGTTACGGTTTTGTGTCCAAGTTTAAGAATTTTAGGTTTCAATCCACAACTAGAACAGTTTTTTTTTCAAAGCTTACTTTGCTCCATGATTAAGGTTAACTACAAATGTCAGTTCAAAAATCTAAACCCGCATTTGTTATACGCAGCAAATTTCTTTGACATTTTATAGCCACCCTTGATGCTAGAAATATTTATAAAAACCTTGTATAAACTGTGAAGTTTTGTCAGTTCCAAGTTTTGAAGGTAGTCAAGTTCAAGCTTACTATCAGAAACTTCTGAATGTATTGAACGTAATTCTTCATTTTCTTTTGAATCTAGAAAATTTGCCAAATATGTTGAATCATCAATATCATAATTTCCTCTTTTGTTTGGTTTGAAGAACTGGCTCACTCAAATTAATTTTAATGCCATCCTTAACAACTTTGGGCTTGGTACAGGATTTAAGTAACGAATCTGTGAAAACAAATTTTCTAAAGCGTCCTGCGAAAATCGGTTCATACATATCCGAATATTTTCTCTTGAAGATAATACTGACCTAGTTTGAACGGGTTTCTATACATTTTTATGCCAATTTGGATTTCAGTAAATAATTCGGTAGAATCTTTGAGAAAATTTCAAGTTTCTTGATTAGCTCTTGCATTCATGTCAGATAAAGCAAAAGTTTGAGTACGGCTTGTGACATGTTTGAACCACTTGTGCATGACCTCACAGAACCAGGCTGTTGTGAGAATCGCTTCAGGTAGCAAATGCTTTTTGACACAATACCTGAGAGACGCTGAAACTTCGTAATTAAATAATCGCACTGCTAAGCTCACTTTCATTTTCTCAAAATGTGTTGGTTTAACGCATATGTGTTTTAAATAAGGAGCTCATTTCAATTCCAACAACATTTTAATGTGTTCCATGTCTACGATGAGGTTTGGTAGAGAATATTTCGTTTGTTTTCTGTCTGAAAAAAATATCTTGTGACCATTTGTCATGTAATCTTTAAGGTTCTTCAGAATATGCGGTGGGTCCAGGGAAATATACAGTTTTCTCGAATTATCACATGGATGTGTAACATGACCACTGACTCTTGCATGTCTGTGTGCATTTATATTATAAAGCCTCTAAATCGCTTGATTTTGTCCTGACATCACTAATGACCATGTCAACCTTTAAACCTAAAAATTCCGCGTCAAGAATTAAATTTTCAATATCAGTCTTAACCAGTTTGGCATTAAAAGAAAGCCCTGTAAATTGATATTCAACAATTTGCTTCCATCTCGAGATAACACCTGCTAGCACAAACCATGAGAAGCAGTTTCTTCACATCCATTTTTGCATGAAGGTATTGTAGGCTTTCTTAAAACTAAACCACAATTTGCATCGAAATCAAAGTTGGAAGTAATTGCCATTTCATCCAGCAGTATGCTGCAATGTTTCTCATCTGGCGTCATTAATTCCACTTTAGGCTTGAGTGCAACTAGTACTTCGTTTAAAATTCCGGGCAAAAATTTTAAATGCTGAATTCGTCATTGCAATGTTCGTTGAGACGGTAACGGTTGTCCACGTTCTCTGAAAACTTCTTAACCTTTCTCATTAGAAGCTATTCGCATTTTGTAAGCTTTCATCATTGTTTCGTTGCTCCACTTATAGCCCCTTGCTGTTTTATTTTTCAAGCTATTTATTTGATCAGCATTTTAAAAAAGAAGAAAGGCTTTTATGAAAATTATCATATGAAGAAACTTTAACTTTAAGATCTTCATTTTCCTTTTGTATATGCCTGTTCTATTTTCTTTAGTTTTTCATCCGTATCATCACTGGAAAAATTCGAATACTTTTTTGACTTCTTTGGAAATACCAGAAGATCCAGGTTGTGGAGAGGTCGAAACAGGATATTCAGGAATATTGTTGAATATTGTAATATTGAGTATTGTCTCCATGAGTACTGTTGATGTCGTGAGGCCCTTTTCGGGGTCCTCCGGTTTCTGGGGGCTGCCTGTTCTATTTTCTTTAGTTTTTCATCCGTATCATCACTGGAAAAATTCGAATACTTTTTTGACTTCTTTGGAAATACCAGAAGATCCAGGTTGTGGAGAGGTCGAAACAGGATATTCAATAGTAATACCATGAGTAGGTGAATATTTGTGATAATTTAGACGATTTATTAGCTAAACGAAATTTATGTTGCTATGAAAATACCACGAGTTGCGTAGCAACGAGTGGTATTTTCTAAGAGCAACATAAATTGAGTTTGCTAATAAAAGTCTAAATTATCACAGAATATTCATCCTACGAATTGTATTTTGCACGACTATTCCATGCATACAGTAGTAATAATAATAATAATTTCGTCAGCGGAATTATTAGCAAAACGACTCATTTTTAAACGTCAAAAAATTAATTTGCTTATGTAACCATGGTTGACAACACCAGCATCGTGCTAAGGCTTGCCGCGATAATACCATGGTAGATCTCAAATCTGATTGGATGTTAACTTATAAGCATGGAATAGTCAGGAATATTGTTGAATATTGTAATATTGAGTATTGCCTCCATGAGTACTGTTGATGTCGTGAGGCCCTTTTCGGGGTCCTCCGGTTTCTGGGGGCTGCCTGTTCTATTTTCTTTAGTTTTTCATCCGTATCATCACTGGAAAAATTCGAATACTTTTTTGACTTCTTTGGAAATACCAGAAGATCCAGGTTGTGGAGAGGTCGAAACAGGATATTCAGGAATATTGTTGAATATTGTAATATTGAGTATTGCCTCCATGAGTACTGTTGATGTCGTGAGGCCCTTTTCGGGGTCCTCCGGTTTCTGGGGGCTGCCTGTTCTATTTTCTTTAGTTTTTCATCCGTATCATCACTGGAAAAATTCGAATACTTTTTTGACTTCTTTGGAAATACCAGAAGATCCAGGTTGTGGAGAGGTCGAAACAGGATATTCAGGAATATTGTTGAATATTGTAATATTGAGTATTGCCTCCATGAGTACTGTTGATGTCGTGAGGCCCTTTTCGGGGTCCTCCGGTTTCTGGGGGCTGCGTGTTCTATTTTCTTTAGTTTTTCATCCGTATCATCACTGTAAAAATTCGAATACTTTTTTGACTTCTTTGGAAATACCAGAAGATCCAGGTTGTGGAGAGGTCGAAACAGGATATTCAGGAATATTGTTGAATATTGTAATATTGAGTATTGCCTCCATGAGTACTGTTGATGTCGTGAGGCCCTTTTCGGGGTCCTCCGGTTTCTGGGGGCTGCCTGTTCTATTTTCTTTAGTTTTTCATCCGTATCATCACTGGAAAAATTCGAATACTTTTTTGACTTCTTTGGAAATACCAGAAGATCCAGGTTGTGGAGAGGTCGAAACAGGATATTCAGGAATATTGTTGAATATTGTAATATTGAGTATTGCCTCCATGAGTACTGTTGATGTCGTGAGGCCCTTTTCGGGGTCCTCCGGTTTCTGGGGGCTGCCTGTTCTATTTTCTTTAGTTTTTCATCCGTATCATCACTGGAAAAATTCGAATACTTTTTTGACTTCTTTGGAAATACCAGAAGATCCAGGTTGTGGACAGGTCGAAACAGGATATTCAGGAATATTGTTGAATATTGTAATATTGAGTATTGCCTCCATGAGTACTGTTGATGTCGTGAGGCCCTTTTCGGGGTCCTCCGGTTTCTGGGGGCTGCCTGTTCTATTTTCTTTAGTTTTTCATCCGTATCATCACTGGAAAAATTCGAATACTTTTTTGACTTCTTTGGAAATACCAGAAGATCCAGGTTGTGGAGAGGTCGAAACAGGATATTCAGGAATATTGTTGAATATTGTAATATTGAGTATTGCCTCCATGAGTACTGTTGATGTCGTGAGGCCCTTTTCGGGGTCCTCCGGTTTCTGGGGGCTGCCTGTTCTATTTTCTTTAGTTTTTCATCCGTATCATCACTGGAAAAATTCGAATACTTTTTTGACTTCTTTGGAAATACCAGAAGATCCAGGTTGTGGAGAGGTCGAAACAGGATATTCAGGAATATTGTTGAATATTGTAATATTGAGTATTGCCTCCATGAGTACTGTTGATGTCGTGAGGCCCTTTTCGGGGTCCTCCGGTTTCTGGGGGCTGCCTGTTCTATTTTCTTTAGTTTTTCATCCGTATCATCACTGGAAAAATTCGAATACTTTTTTGACTTCTTTGGAAATACCAGAAGATCCAGGTTGTGGAGAGGTCGAAACAGGATATTCAGGAATATTGTTGAATATTGTAATATTGAGTATTGCCTCCATGAGTACTGTTGATGTCGTGAGGCCCTTTTCGGGGTCCTCCGGTTTCTGGGGGCTGCCTGTTATATTTTCTTTAGTTTTTCATCCGTATCATCACTGGAAAAATTCGAATACTTTTTTGACTTCTTTGGAAATACCAGAAGATCCAGGTTGTGGAGAGGTCGAAACAGGATATTCAGGAATATTGTTGAATATTGTAATATTGAGTATTGCCTCCATGAGTACTGTTGATGTCATGAGGCCCTTTTCGGGGTCCTCCGGTTTTTGGGGGCTGCCTGTTCTATTTTCTTTAGTTTTTCATCCGTATCATCACTGGAAAAATTCGAATACTTTTTTGACTTCTTTGGAAATACCAGAAGATCCAGGTTGTGGAGAGGTTGAAACAGGATATTCAGGAATATTGTTGAATATTGTAATATTGAGTATTGCCTCCATGAGTACTGTTGATGTCGTGAGGCCCTTTTCGGGGTCCTCCGGTTTCTGGGGGCTGCGTGTTCTATTTTCTTTAGTTTTTCATCCGTATCATCACTGGAAAAATTCGAATACTTTTTTGACTTCTTTGGAAATACCAGAAGATCCAGGTTGTGGAGAGGTCGAAACAGGATATTCAGGAATATTGTTGAATATTGTAATATTGAGTATTGCCTCCATGAGTACTGTTGATGTCGTGAGGCCCTTTTCGGGGTCCTCCGGTTTCTGGGGGCTGCCTGTTCTATTTTCTTTAGTTTTTCATCCGTATCATCACTGGAAAAATTCGAATACTTTTTTGACTTCTTTGGAAATACCAGAAGATCCAGGTTGTGGAGAGGTCGAAACAGGATATTCAGGAATATTGTTGAATATTGTAATATTGAGTATTGCCTCCATGAGTACTGTTGATGTCGTGAGGCCCTTTTCGGGGTCCTCCGGTTTCTGGGGGCTGCCTGTTCTATTTTCTTTAGTTTTTCATCCGTATCATCACTGGAAAAATTCGAATACTTTTTTGACTTCTTTGGAAATACCAGAAGATCCAGGTTGTGGAGAGGTCGAAACAGGATATTCAGGAATATTGTTGAATATTGTAATATTGAGTATTGCCTCCATGAGTACTGTTGATGTCGTGAGGCCCTTTTCGGGGTCCTCCGGTTTCTGGGGGCTGCCTGTTATATTTTCTTTAGTTTTTCATCCGTATCATCACTGGAAAAATTCGAATACTTTTTTGACTTCTTTGGAAATACCAGAAGATCCAGGTTGTGGAGAGGTCGAAACAGGATATTCAGGAATATTGTTGAATATTGTAATATTGAGTATTGCCTCCATGAGTACTGTTGATGTCATGAGGCCCTTTTCGGGGTCCTCCGGTTTTTGGGGGCTGCCTGTTCTATTTTCTTTAGTTTTTCATCCGTATCATCACTGGAAAAATTCGAATACTTTTTTGACTTCTTTGGAAATACCAGAAGATCCAGGTTGTGGAGAGGTTGAAACAGGATATTCAGGAATATTGTTGAATATTGTAATATTGAGTATTGCCTCCATGAGTACTGTTGATGTCGTGAGGCCCTTTTCGGGGTCCTCCGGTTTCTGGGGGCTGCGTGTTCTATTTTCTTTAGTTTTTCATCCGTATCATCACTGGAAAAATTCGAATACTTTTTTGACTTCTTTGGAAATACCAGAAGATCCAGGTTGTGGAGAGGTCGAAACAGGATATTCAGGAATATTGTTGAATATTGTAATATTGAGTATTGCCTCCATGAGTACTGTTGATGTCGTGAGGCCCTTTTCGGGGTCCTCCGGTTTCTGGGGGCTGCCTGTTCTATTTTCTTTAGTTTTTCATCCGTATCATCACTGGAAAAATTCGAATACTTTTTTGACTTCTTTGGAAATACCAGAAGATCCAGGTTGTGGAGAGGTCGAAACAGGATATTCAGGAATATTGTTGAATATTGTAATATTGAGTATTGCCTCCATGAGTACTGTTGATGTCGTGAGGCCCTTTTCGGGGTCCTCCGGTTTCTGGGGGCTGCCTGTTCTATTTTCTTTAGTTTTTCATCCGTATCATCACTGGAAAAATTCGAATACTTTTTTGACTTCTTTGGAAATACCAGAAGATCCAGGTTGTGGAGAGGTCGAAACAGGATATTCAGGAATATTGTTGAATATTGTAATATTGAGTATTGCCTCCATGAGTACTGTTGATGTCGTGAGGCCCTTTTCGGGGTCCTCCGGTTTCTGGGGGCTGCCTGTTCTATTTTCATTAGTTTTTCATCCGTATCATCACTGGAAAAATTCGAATACTTTTTTGACTTCTTTGGAAATACCAGAAGATCCAGGTTGTGGAGAGGTCGAAACAGGATATTCAGGAATATTGTTGAATATTGTAATATTGAGTATTGCCTCCATGAGTACTGTTGATGTCGTGAGGCCCTTTTCGGGGTCCTCCGGTTTCTGGGGGCTGCCTGTTCTATTTTCTTTAGTTTTTCATCCGTATCATCACTGGAAAAATTCGAATACTTTTTTGACTTCTTTGGAAATACCAGAAGATCCAGGTTGTGGAGAGGTCGAAACAGGATATTCAGGAATATTGTTGAATATTGTAATATTGAGTATTGCCTCCATGAGTACTGTTGATGTCGTGAGGCCCTTTTCGGGGTCCTCCGGTTTCTGGGGGCTGCCTGTTCTATTTTCTTTAGTTTTTCATCCGTATCATCACTGGAAAAATTCGAATACTTTTTTGACTTCTTTGGAAATACCAGAAGATCCAGGTTGTGGAGAGGTCGAAACAGGATATTCAGGAATATTGTTGAATATTGTAATATTGAGTATTGCCTCCATGAGTACTGTTGATGTCGTGAGGCCCTTTTCGGGGTCCTCCGGTTTCTGGGGGCTGCGTGTTCTATTTTCTTTAGTTTTTCATCCGTATCATCACTGTAAAAATTCGAATACTTTTTTGACTTCTTTGGAAATACCAGAAGATCCAGGTTGTGGAGAGGTCGAAACAGGATATTCAGGAATATTGTTGAATATTGTAATATTGAGTATTGCCTCCATGAGTACTGTTGATGTCGTGAGGCCCTTTTCGGGGTCCTCCGGTTTCTGGGGGCTGCCTGTTCTATTTTCTTTAGTTTTTCATCCGTATCATCACTGGAAAAATTCGAATACTTTTTTGACTTCTTTGGAAATACCAGAAGATCCAGGTTGTGGAGAGGTCGAAACAGGATATTCAGGAATATTGTTGAATATTGTAATATTGAGTATTGCCTCCATGAGTACTGTTGATGTCGTGAGGCCCTTTTCGGGGTCCTCCGGTTTCTGGGGGCTGCGTGTTCTATTTTCTTTAGTTTTTCATCCGTATCATCACTGTAAAAATTCGAATACTTTTTTGACTTCTTTGGAAATACCAGAAGATCCAGGTTGTGGAGAGGTCGAAACAGGATATTCAGGAATATTGTTGAATATTGTAATATTGAGTATTGCCTCCATGAGTACTGTTGATGTCGTGAGGCCCTTTTCGGGGTCCTCCGGTTTCTGGGGGCTGCCTGTTCTATTTTCTTTAGTTTTTCATCCGTATCATCACTGGAAAAATTCGAATACTTTTTTGACTTCTTTGGAAATACCAGAAGATCCAGGTTGTGGAGAGGTCGAAACAGGATATTCAGGAATATTGTTGAATATTGTAATATTGAGTATTGCCTCCATGAGTACTGTTGATGTCGTGAGGCCCTTTTCGGGGTCCTCCGGTTTCTGGGGGCTGCCTGTTCTATTTTCTTTAGTTTTTCATCCGTATCATCACTGGAAAAATTCGAATACTTTTTTGACTTCTTTGGAAATACCAGAAGATCCAGGTTGTGGAGAGGTCGAAACAGGATATTCAGGAATATTGTTGAATATTGTAATATTGAGTATTGCCTCCATGAGTACTGTTGATGTCGTGAGGCCCTTTTCGGGGTCCTCCGGTTTCTGGGGGCTGCCTGTTCTATTTTCTTTAGTTTTTCATCCGTATCATCACTGGAAAAATTCGAATACTTTTTTGACTTCTTTGGAAATACCAGAAGATCCAGGTTGTGGAGAGGTCGAAACAGGATATTCAGGAATATTGTTGAATATTGTAATATTGAGTATTGCCTCCATGAGTACTGTTGATGTCGTGAGGCCCTTTTCGGGGTCCTCCGGTTTCTGGGGGCTGCCTGTTCTATTTTCTTTAGTTTTTCATCCGTATCATCACTGGAAAAATTCGAATACTTTTTTGACTTCTTTGGAAATACCAGAAGATCCAGGTTGTGGAGAGGTCGAAACAGGATATTCAGGAATATTGTTGAATATTGTAATATTGAGTATTGCCTCCATGAGTACTGTTGATGTCGTGAGGCCCTTTTCGGGGTCCTCCGGTTTCTGGGGGCTGCCTGTTCTATTTTCATTAGTTTTTCATCCGTATCATCACTGGAAAAATTCGAATACTTTTTTGACTTCTTTGGAAATACCAGAAGATCCAGGTTGTGGAGAGGTCGAAACAGGATATTCAGGAATATTGTTGAATATTGTAATATTGAGTATTGCCTCCATGAGTACTGTTGATGTCGTGAGGCCCTTTTCGGGGTCCTCCGGTTTCTGGGGGCTGCCTGTTCTATTTTCTTTAGTTTTTCATCCGTATCATCACTGGAAAAATTCGAATACTTTTTTGACTTCTTTGGAAATACCAGAAGATCCAGGTTGTGGAGAGGTCGAAACAGGATATTCAGGAATATTGTTGAATATTGTAATATTGAGTATTGCCTCCATGAGTACTGTTGATGTCGTGAGGCCCTTTTCGGGGTCCTCCGGTTTCTGGGGGCTGCCTGTTCTATTTTCTTTAGTTTTTCATCCGTATCATCACTGGAAAAATTCGAATACTTTTTTGACTTCTTTGGAAATACCAGAAGATCCAGGTTGTGGAGAGGTCGAAACAGGATATTCAGGAATATTGTTGAATATTGTAATATTGAGTATTGCCTCCATGAGTACTGTTGATGTCGTGAGGCCCTTTTCGGGGTCCTCCGGTTTCTGGGGGCTGCGTGTTCTATTTTCTTTAGTTTTTCATCCGTATCATCACTGTAAAAATTCGAATACTTTTTTGACTTCTTTGGAAATACCAGAAGATCCAGGTTGTGGAGAGGTCGAAACAGGATATTCAGGAATATTGTTGAATATTGTAATATTGAGTATTGCCTCCATGAGTACTGTTGATGTCGTGAGGCCCTTTTCGGGGTCCTCCGGTTTCTGGGGGCTGCCTGTTCTATTTTCTTTAGTTTTTCATCCGTATCATCACTGGAAAAATTCGAATACTTTTTTGACTTCTTTGGAAATACCAGAAGATCCAGGTTGTGGAGAGGTCGAAACAGGATATTCAGGAATATTGTTGAATATTGTAATATTGAGTATTGCCTCCATGAGTACTGTTGATGTCGTGAGGCCCTTTTCGGGGTCCTCCGGTTTCTGGGGGCTGCCTGTTCTATTTTCTTTAGTTTTTCATCCGTATCATCACTGGAAAAATTCGAATACTTTTTTGACTTCTTTGGAAATACCAGAAGATCCAGGTTGTGGAGAGGTCGAAACAGGATATTCAGGAATATTGTTGAATATTGTAATATTGAGTATTGCCTCCATGAGTACTGTTGATGTCGTGAGGCCCTTTTCGGGGTCCTCCGGTTTCTGGGGGCTGCCTGTTCTATTTTCTTTAGTTTTTCATCCGTATCATCACTGGAAAAATTCGAATACTTTTTTGACTTCTTTGGAAATACCAGAAGATCCAGGTTGTGGAGAGGTCGAAACAGGATATTCAGGAATATTGTTGAATATTGTAATATTGAGTATTGCCTCCATGAGTACTGTTGATGTCGTGAGGCCCTTTTCGGGGTCCTCCGGTTTCTGGGGGCTGCCTGTTCTATTTTCTTTAGTTTTTCATCCGTATCATCACTGGAAAAATTCGAATACTTTTTTGACTTCTTTGGAAATACCAGAAGATCCAGGTTGTGGAGAGGTCGAAACAGGATATTCTGGAATATTGTTGAATATTGTAATATTGAGTATTGCCTCCATGAGTACTGTTGATGTCGTGAGGCCCTTTTCGGGGTCCTCCGGTTTCTGGGGGCTGCCTGTTCTATTTTCTTTAGTTTTTCATCCGTATCATCACTGGAAAAATTCGAATACTTTTTTGACTTCTTTGGAAATACCAGAAGATCCAGGTTGTGGAGAGGTCGAAACAGGATATTCAGGAATATTGTTGAATATTGTAATATTGAGTATTGCCTCCATGAGTACTGTTGATGTCGTGAGGCCCTTTTCGGGGTCCTCCGGTTTCTGGGGGCTGCCTAGCTTTCGCCTTAATGCCACCCATCCATATAGGATCAGGATCAATCGGATACGCCGGATCAACGCACATGTTTGTGTCCCATGTTACCAGAAGTATCTCCACAGGTCAGACTGCTTTGATCGCTCTGGTGAACGGAACCCTATCCAAGCTCTACCCTTATTAGCAGTTGGGTGCCCGAGCAGTTGCCAATCCAAGCCCGCTGCTCACCCGGCGAGTCCCGCCCCCACTTGGGGACTTACGTACCTCCATGAGTACTGTAGGAATCAACAATTTCAAAGGGCGCAAACGTTAGTTTTATTTCTCAGAAATTTTGCGTTATCTTGCATATACAAAAAATGTGGTCCAATAAAAGGCGAGCCTTGAAAATTTATAATTTCTGGCAGATGTTGCTTTTGGGCGATCTAAACCAGGCCGTCTGGTGTACCTTTGCGTCTCTAGCTTTCGAGGTACGATATGATTAAAATTATGGTTAAAATTCGCACCTCACATCGTACCTCTACGATGTGAGGTAGAATCAAATTAATTATAAAATACCACTTGTGCTGAGAAATAAGTAACATTAGATGCTGTCAGGATAATACCTTATCATAAATTTTTTTAATAATACAAATACAAGAAAATTTTGAAAAAGAAATGCATTTTGTGTGATTTGGTGTTTTGAAGGTCATCGTATCGTATCTCGTATCGTTGCAGAAACAAAATCCCACCCCATATTATTATACTGGGATGACGACAAATTTTACAAAAAAAATTTGCTTTTCTTAAACAGGAATTGTATACAAGGTGATTCACGAGGAATAATAAGCCTGAAAAAAGAATTGATGCAACCCACATTACTTTTCAAAGCCTATGTAGATTTAAAATTTAATTTTTAATAAATATGTAAACATAGCAAGCATATTCAAAAGTTTGTCAGTTTTGATATTAAACTTCTTTCGCATGCGTTAATGCGGTTCCAGAAAGATCTTCTCGCTCTCCTAAGCATCGCTGGCGTTACAGATCTACAAGTCACAGTTATTCGATGTTCCAAATCTTCTGTACTGTTGATAGATGTTTGGTAGACACGATCTTTAACCATTTCTAATAAAAAGTAATCTAGTGGAGTTGTCAATTAGTAATTCGCGTTGTCCCACTTGAGGTTTCTCTTCAAGAATTTGGATGACTTCTAGTTCGTGTTATTCATCGGTACTATTATAAATTAAAAGGGCCATAACGGGGATGAGATGTTTTATTATAAACGATTGACAAGACTCTTATTACTATGGTAATACCAACGGTAACAAGATTTACTACATTTGCCTCCTCCTTAAAAAATAAAAACTTGTGTTGAAAAGTTTTAAATTTGTTGAGGTGGAAATGCTAATATACACATGGATTGCATTACAATTGATTGAGTAAGGTGTTGTGTATTTCAGCTACAAAAACCACCTATTTTTACATCTCAATGTTTACAATATTTTTCGACCTAAATTGAACAAATCCGGAAAGCAAGAGATAAATTGTCTTTTTCAGTTTTCGTTGAGTGAAGTTTTCTAGTAGTCGTTCTAAATGCTGAAGTTGTTCCTCCTACAATGTATTATGCACAGGAAACTCTTGACAAAAGGCCAGCGATTTTAGTTGTTCTAAAGAAAAAGTTTTTAAGAATCTTACTTATCTCTGAATTAATGAATGAATAAAGTGAACCTAATCGTTTTCTACTAGACATTTTGTCTTCAGCTGACCTAATCTTACCTAACCTGCCACGGCTTAGCAAAATGATGTCCTGTGCCAGTGGTCGTGGGGACGTTTTAAGGAAAAAATTATGACATGAGTGACGATGAATGATTAAATAACATCGTAATTATTACTTAACGTTTATATGGGAAATCTTGAATGTACGTCGGGGTCACCAAAATATTATAAATTAAAGGACTAATGAAGGGATGAGATGTTTTATTATAAACGATTGACAAGACTCTTATTACTATGGTATGTACAAGATACCAAGTATTTCATAATGTTAGCATTCTTATATTCGAACCAAGTCAAAGACTGTAATATTGGAGCACTTGGCATTTGAACAGAAACTTCAAAGCAATCAATTATACACGTATCGTTTTTATATCTGTGGCGAAATACTATCGGGAGATCTTGTCGAACTTCTTGTTTTGACTTCCACTGAATAAATGATTTTACGTATTTTCGAATTTTTTGAAGTGTCTCCTGAAAAATTAAACGAACTGAGCCTAGACTCGTAACAAAATCGTCTGCCAATACACTGTACGGTAGGTTTAATTTCAATTTTTTTAAGGTTATATACAGGGTTAGGCAACACTTGTGTCCACCCCCAAAATCGTCTTTAATTTTAAAGTTACAATTTTGAAAATTTGCATACGCTCACAGTTGACAAAGCTCTACAAGCTGACGCAAAAATTTGTCTTTTATCACTGCTAGTTTTGGCGTCGCGACGCCTTAATAGTGTAATTTTTAGTTAATGGTGAAGGTTTGTGATATCAACCCCTAATTTAATTTTTTTTCAATATAAATGTGTTAAAAATATCTTAGTTGTTATTTTAGATTCAATGCAAATTCTTTTCAAAATTTGGGAAAAAAACGCTGTTTTATCAAGTTAGTTTTCAAAATTCTGACAGCGCAGCGGCAAACTACGTTTACACCAAAATTTCACAAGTCACTTCATTTATTCTTATAAAGGTTAATTTTGATTAACACGGGCATGTTGCACTTTATGGACACCAGAAATCGTTAATTAACATCGACAAAGCGACAATTTCACCAAGTAAGACTTTTGTTACAATCTAAAGCGAGCCAAAAGATAGATGTCATTTGTGACACAAAATGTTGACAGATGGGTGTAAACGTTGTTCCCAATTTTGACGTAATGAAATTGGAAACTAACTTGATAAAACCGCATTTTTTTCCCAAATTTTGAAGAGAATTTGCATTGAATCTAAAATAACAACTGAGATAGTCTTAACACATTTATATTGGAAAAAAAATAAATTAAGGGTTGATATCACAGACCTTCACAATTCCCTAAAAATTACATTTTTAGGCGTCGCGACGCCAAAACTATCAGTGATAAAAAACAAATTTTCGCGTCAGCTTCTAGAGCTTTGTCAACTGTGAGCGAGTGCAAAATTTTCAAAATTTTATCTTTAAAATTAAAGACGATTTTGGGGGTGGACACAAGTGTTGCCGGACCCTGTATATATCATACACCACATTTCGCTGACAAAATTTCAAATAAATAGTGACTTCTTTGCAATCCCTAAATACAGGGTGTGCCGTAAGTCACGGATAAACTGTCCACCACCATGTTTGGAAAGTCAAATACAAAGTATTGTTGAAAAAATTATTTTTTCTACAACCGTCAAAAAAAGGTGACATTTGCACACCATTTACAGTGCGTGAAGTAACTGTTTTGCGCACTAGACTAAAAAAATAAACGAAAAAACACTGTGACAAAATAATGTCAAAGTTTATTTTCTTTTAAATTACAAAGGCCATAATTTAATTTATAGCAATAATAAGCTCTGTACTTCCTGTAGATTTCAATGTACTCCGAATTTGAAACACTAAAAGTTCTTTCGCAGTGATTTTTACTATCCGGAACATTAACAATCAAAACGGTCCCAACATCTTGAATGCCATCAACAGTCATTTTCATCAGTTCTTCTCGACGACAAGCGCTACTCCCAAAATTAAAGCTGACATTCAGAGTGGCTTTCAGCATGGAAAAAGTACTCCATAAAGTTGGTGATTTTACCTTCCTGGACTTCTCTTCTAAATATAATAGTAATACGTTTTCTGTAACTTGCAATACGTTTTTCTTCGTGCACCATTCTCGTCTTCGCTAGTAAAATCCATTGTTTGCACTCCAAAAGTGAAAAAACGCCAAAAAACGGTTTTTTGTTTATGAAAACAACAAGTGCATCTCCTTAGATACGCGCGACGCTGGTAACTCTAATTTCTGCAATTTTTTTTACAGGAGGAGTTTTATTCGATTACTAGCGGTTGTAGAAAAAATATTGTTTGTATTTCGTGGCTCATTCGTGTTTTTATGGCGCTTTCGAATGCCTTTACGGTCTCGACCTATCGGTCTCGACCAAAATTAGCATTCATAAGCGCCATTAAAAAAACACTCATTTTGCGCACTTAATACAAAAATAACTATTTGTAAATAGCATATTTCTTGAGAAAAGGGGTGCGATTTTGTTTCTCAAAACGATAAATATCGACAGTGATAAAATATAGTCGTCTTTGTCTTTTGCATTTGAAATGTGTATTTTTTTAAATACATATATTAATAAAGTAATATAAATATTTTAATAACCGGCCCTCTATGACTGAGGTTAACTACAAATGAAAAATCTAAACCAACATTTATAAAGAGCGGCAAATTTCTTTGACATTTCATAGCCACCCTTGATGCTAGAAACATTATAATTATGTAAATTTGCGTAACAAAGTATCTTTCACTTGAACATGAGAAAACTCTTCTTTACAAGTTCAAATTCATGACTTGATCACTTGATGGACAAACATATGTAGACACTCTGTATATGTATGTACGTACTAGAGAGATTTATACTTTTGCACTTTATACTTAGTTTGTTTTAAAAAATTTCCAGGAAAGAAAACAAACCACGATTTTTAAAAATTGATGTTACATGTGTTAGTATAAAACATTGTTTTTTCGGTAGCGGGGGCGGCGGTTCTTTGTCGGTCCCTTGCCTGTCTCTTTCTGAAAATGTGGATGTATAATTTTTTTAAATTACTAAAATACTGTATAAAAAAGTTAAAACTTACCTTTTCGCCCTGACGGCCGCCGGCAGGGGCGGCAGGCCACACCACCAGGCCGCTCACCCACCTCGGGTTTTATAGGGGGCGCCCTTCCTTATGTGGGTCTACCTCTATTGGCGCCCTCTATTCTAAGGGGGGCGCCCCTCTCACGGTCGGCGTTCATCCTTTTTTTCCTGGGGGCGCCGCCGGGATTTATATCCTTTAAATATACATATTCTAACGATTTTTTCTTGTTACAATTATACTTACGATCTCGGATTATCGTTGTTTCTGCAAAAAATGAAATTATTTTAATAATTTCAAATTATAATTGCCATTGAACTTAGAAATTTACGTGGTTTTCAACGTTTTGTTAAATTGAAACTAAAAACAACTTGCTTTGTCTATGTCTTTTCGTAAAGAAGACGCTTAATTTTTTTTTTCTCTAAAGCCACCTTCGTTAACAATTGAAAATCACATTCCACGAAGTAGATTTATTAATTGAAAAAATTCATAATTGCATTTTCTGTCGGCTCTTTGCCTGTCTTCTTCTGAAAATGTAGATGTATAATTTTTAAACTACTGAAATACTGTACAAAAGAATATAGACATACCTTTCGGCTCTGACGGCCGGGGGCAGGTCACACCACCAGGCCGTCCACCCACCTGGGGTTCTATGGGGGGGCGCCTCTCCTTATGTGTGGGCATCTTCCCCGGGGAGCGTCTCTACCTCTTTCGGCGCCCTTTGTTCTAAGGGGGGCGCCCCTTTCACGGTCGGCGTTTATCGTCGGCCTCGGTCAAACTTCTTCTCCATTCTTGGTCTTCGCCAAGTAGATCACGCTCCCGACACGCTTCCTCAAAGGTTTCGCACAAACGACCTTCCACAGTTCGAAAGTCTTCAAACGTTGTGGCTCCGCGCACTGCAATAAGAGCAAACGTAAATAGTAGAGCTCTCCTGCTTGGATTGAAACGTTGTACATTCGCGATACGATGGGTTTGTTTGTGCGTCGTCGTCTCTGCCATCGTTTCAAAGTTGTATTCCACGTGAAAATTCGGGAAATTCGGGATACAAAAGATTTCTCCCAGTCGGATCGGTTCTGGTCGTTTCAAGCCATTGTAATAACTTGCTCGTTCGAACGTTGTTCTCGGCGGCTTCTCGTTCATGACCCTGGACGAAAATGACATTTTGCCTGTTTGGCAAATGCACCGGTAGCCGCTCGACATGATGGCTGTTCTCGTGAAGCGGGAAGCCCAACAAATGCCAAGCGCTTTCGCAGGGAGTCATGTACCGGCCACTCAAAAAAGATGTAATTTCGTTGTACTCAATGCGCATCTGAGCACCACCTTGTTGTTGTGGTTGCCCTTGCTGCTCGACTACGACCTGCGGCTGTTGTTCGCGACGTTCGACAACACGCAAAACGACTTGGTCATAGCCTTTGAAAAAGTACTTGTACAAATATTTGATCAATTCTGGCATTGTCGAGCGGTTTGTCTTCGTTCCTCAGAGTGATGAGAATATATGCGTGAGGCAAACCACGTTTTGGAAACTCAATGACATAGAGATACGCGACAACCACTCTCATGATTTGATTGTCTTTCAAGTCTCGAATCAGCTCCTTGACCTTTTCTTCGAAAACTCGACAAATGAGCATCGGATGATTCGAAGGATCACGATCGTGTGGAGGTAAAGTCTCAATGATTTCGGGCCATTATGGATTGCACGTCATCGTGATAAAAAGCGATGGATATCTCATTTTTGCGACGATGGCCATCGCATCTTGATAACGTTGCATTTGACTTCGTGGACCAATGTTGAATGTTGAAGGCAAAATTACCATCCGACCGATGGGTAGATTTTCAATTTCGCCTCTTCGTCTCACAAAGTCCACCAATCCCTGATACTCTTCTGCCCGAAATTGATCTTGGTGGGTCAAAAAGTAGTTCATTCTGTTTTTCTCTACTCTTAGGTAAGCGGAGACGATGAATTTCTGTCCCAGCTTGCCAGAACATCTCAAAGCGTCAAACCCACCGTCGATCTCGTTGTCGTTTCCACGAATCGCAAGCCGATAACTGTAGAATTGTTTTAGCGTGACTCGCTGGCGTATGTTTCCCTCGTTCAAGGGAATGTTTCGATGCCAGCCGAGTTCACCATGTGGGAAAAGGAGAGGAAAAGCGAGTGAATCGCAAAACTCGCTCTCGAGGTCGATAGTTGGCAAACGGTCGTCCTAGTTTCGTCGAAACACCCGCATCGTCGAAGCATTTCATTCTCGTTGTAACGATAGGTGGCGCACACCTCCCTCGCTTGAACTTCATCAAACTCTCGTAGGTTGTTTCCTCTCGGCTGAAATTCTACGTAGACTCGTAGAACTGCGTTTGAATTCTCTCTGCGTTGTTCGTCGTAAACTTCGTGGAGATGTCTGTATTGTCTCGCAAAAGGATTCACCTCGTTCATAACTTGACCAATCAATACCATCGTTTCCGCGTTGACCTGGTAATGGGCAGCGTTTTCGACTCGTCGATTGGTCGCCTGTTCGGGATCCAAGAAGTACAGGGGGCCACATAACGCATTATCACGGTTGACGTTGATGTCGGAATAATGATGGTAAATCTGTCCCTGGATTGCGTATACGTTTGGCCCGTTCCCTCGTAACTGGCGCAAGTTGGATTGGATGGAGGCGAATTGAAACGCGTTGTTGTACACGTTAATATTTCTGCGAAAGTCTCTACTTGTTGCGTCGTTCTCGGTGAAAAGTCGATGCAACTCTTGGGGAAAGCGGTCCAACGGAGGCAGTTGAACTTTGCCATCGGAACAGCATTTTGCATAGTTTCCTCGGGCAGTTGATTCTTTACGAAAATTTCTCGCACCACAATGTCGGCAAGTTTGATTCATTTCCCCAATATAACTGACGTTTTCTACATGTCTTTCTGTTCCTTGTAGATACGTCGCCCTACGTCCCGGAAAATTGTCACGTTGTTGCTGGTCGATGTTTTGTAGTACCCGTTCTTGTGTACTTTGCTTTGATACACTACAAATGTTTGAAATGTCTCAAAAGTTCATCACAATCATAATTTACTCACCGTTAGGGTCCACGTATCTAACTAACGGTGGACCGCTTCTCGACACTCCTCGCGAAGTTGACGGTTCCTCAAGTGATTTCTTCTTGGATTTTTTTGCAACAGCGGCACCTTGTTGATTTTCTCCGACATCATTAGGTACCGCTTGTTGCTGCTCATCTGAGATTACCTCGGGTTTCTTTGGAGGCGGAGGAGGCATTAAACCGTCTTCGTCACTGTCCGACCAATCTGTAAAAAAAGTATTATTAATTGGATAGAAAATTTTGTTTTTAATCTCCGTATTTATAAGTACCTTTGCTCGACCGGTGGTTATTAATGGTCCCCAGGTCGGTCTTACACGTTGAGCCGGTGGTCGCTACTGCTGCCTCTGGTAACGTTTCGCTCACATGTCTCGGCAACTTGATTGGTGATGGACAGGGTGACTGTTGTTGATCAGACGGGTGCTGCCTCTTAGTCCTTGTCGTCGTTGTCCCGATTTCGACAACTTCCTCCTCAGAGTCGCTGCCTGCCTCTGAGTGAGGTTCGTCAATGGTGGCAGCATTCTTTTTGACGCCCTTTCGTCTCGTCCATCGGGACTTTCTTCCCTTCCTGGGCATTTTTAATTGTTTTTCTAAAAATTTAAATTAAATTTTGTAAAATAACTGCTGGTGTTTGTTCTGCCAAATATAAATGTGATCTCCGTTTTACAGCACTTGCCCTGTCAACAACTAAAAAGCAAAAAATGCGTGAATCAATAATTTCTATAATCACCAAATAAATATGAACGTTTCAACTTACATTTTAAGCACTTTAAATAGTTTGGGAATAATTATTAAAGACACAAAAACACACAATGCACAACAAACGTTGAATCTGTTGATTGCTGTTATTGCGTTTTACAATTTTTTTGCATAGCCAACTTTAGAGGGGTAGTGATTGACGTATGCGAAAGCGGAAAATTAAAATTTTTGTAATTACCAACCTTACATATTGAAACACCCTAGTGGGCAAAAAATCGGCAACACATGAGAAAACTATTTATCGTACATATCAAACCGAAATGGAATGATAGTGTTCATTTCATTATGAGACCGTAAAGAGCGTACAAACTGTAATCAGAGCAAGAAAACACCTGAATTTTATTTCAACTATAAATTTGAGCAATTTCGGTTAAAAAAAAGCTAAATGCGTGAATCAATGCTAATTTATAGAATTACGAAATCAATTTGAATGTTTTACTTACATTTTAAACACACGAAACACTTTTAGCACACAAAAACTCACAATACACAACAAACGCTTAATCAGTTGGGTGCGATTTTGCGCTTTATAATTTTTTCGCATAGCCAACTGTAGAAATTTTTTTATATTACTTCTTTAGAGGGGTAGTAATTGACTTATGCGAAGGCGATAAATTTAAATGTTTGAAATGTCTGATTTATAAAGTTGATTTTGATACTATTACATTATCACAGTCTTGGTAGCTCAGTTGGATTATATATAATGGGATATTAACAAAGTTAATGACGTTAAACCTTTTAGACCACGTTCGGGACAAAAAGTTTCAATTACAGTGTAAACGATACCAGCAGCCAAGTCCATAAATTGGACGGACACATAAGAATTGTTTAAAACGACAGCAATAGAAAGGTTTTTTTATTGTAAAAGTTGATTAAGGATACATGCCAATGAACATTGTTTGTTGCCTATATGGTTACAACTATCGTATATAAAAAATACGTGCTTGAAATTGCTTTTCTGTACATTATTTTTGTAACTCTCGCTCGTCGAGGATGATTGTCTCAAGACGTCTTCAAACTAACTGTACAACACGACGGAATCTGAAATAATTCAAAGATCATAGATTTTTTCATAACATAAAAGTGATTTTTCAAAGTTTTTACCTTCTTAGAGCTATCTTATTTCTTTGTTGTTAATGGAAGTTTTTGATGGCAATTTTGGTGACAAACTTGGACGTTTCTGAAATATTTAAAGGTGTGCCTTCAAAATCTGGATATTATTTTTTATCTTGTTTGCTGTACTGAGCTAATTGCGATGTCGTTGTTAACGGGTTTTCCAATCGAAAGTTGAATTTTCTCTAAAATGTAGAGTTGATAATTGGAAAAAGTGAAAAGTTACCCCTCCTCAATGATGGCTTTAACAGTAAACCGTGACATTTCACGTTCATTTCAGGTCTACTGCAACAATGTCCAGCAATGAAGGTGATGTTTGTCTTTTGTATGAGCCATCTCGTCAGTCTGTCTGTACTCAACTTGGATATTTCACATGCAGCCAGATTATTTCATTATCAACTGCTGTTGATGCGATGATTTTTATGCGTAAACTTTGCTACCTGTTAGAAACCGATGATGACGGTAGTAAGGTCTTCATGATCTTCTTCGATCTATTATTCATCCATTTATCAATTTGTTTCAATTATTGGTAGGTCGCGCGATCTTTGATGAGAAAAAAAATGGTGAAGTGATCTTTATTCAATCTTGTAAATGCAAGAGATGTTGAATTACTAAACACAATGGCTCGTATGAATAAAGTCGAAGTAAATGCTAATGCTTCAAGCATTTGCTGAAAGTGTAGGTAATACTACACCCGCGAAGAATATTCTTGACGATGAAGTATGTACTACCGGAACTTACTTTTCGTCTAGCATCTACTACGCTTTCCTTCCACAAGATTTTTTAGGCGGCATCAATAAATTTACTAGTTAATTAATTTTTACTTATGATTTATTGATTTAATCATTTATAACAACTGAATAATTGGAAATATTTATGAATCCTTTAGAAAAGTTTATATTTTTTTATTTACATTTGCAGTTTCGGCATGTGTAGCTTCACAATTTGTATGAATTAGATTTGATGTGGTTTTTGATGTTGTTGCAGCAGCACTGCTATCCATGTTCATTTTCAATAATTTAACACCTCTTTATTGCATTTTACAGCAGTTTGTCGATTTGATTTTACCCAAATAATTATAAAATTGAGGGTAATATCGGTATCTCGATGTAATATGCAAAGCTATGGATAGATGGCGCCAACATAGATCGGCCGAAAATGTTTGCGGTCAGAAAAGACTTACTTTTAGGCCGCTTTTAAGGCCTAAAAATTTCATTTTTAGTTTAAGTCGCTTAAAAAACCGTATTAAATATAGTTTTGGTACAGCGTTCATTGCATTGGACATTCTTTGCGTCTTGAATTAACAGACAGCTTAAAAAATCCAAAATTAGTAATCATCTTTAGTTTTTTACACTGTCGGTTCTGCCAGATATCTGTAACAAGTTTTTCAATTCACATTCCAATTATATTTTTCGGTCTTGTTAAAAATATTATTGGGATTTTTTGTTCCATTTATGGGGCAGAAGTTGCATATACATATACATTTTACATAATCCCTAACACTGTACATATTACTGCGTACTACTTTACACACCCTGCATAAGCAAATTTGATTGTATTTCTTGTTAAAAAAGAATATATAGCTCCTTTTTTACTTTTTAAATGCGAAACGAAGAAAGGTTAAGAAAAATAAGAGAAAAAGAAGTGAGTGTTTATTTTTCACCAAAGGTGAATTTATTGATCTAAAGTTGGATCCTAATTGTACGTTTACCGGAGAATTAGGTAGTTTTCTTGAAGTTCTTGTTTAATGAATAAAACACTGTAAATTTAACTGACGACGTAAATATATTAAAAAATGTAAATAGGAAATGATTAGAGTTATTACAAGAATTGATGATTATAATACAGAGGTTAAAGTCGAACTTGTTCTCTTACACTATTCATTTTTACCCTTTATTTTCGATAATGCAGGTAGTCCCCTAACACATTCCAATATTCCGTTAATTCGTATTTAATGCTCAAGCTCGTGAAACGTGAAATAACGATATTTTATTCTAATACGTTTTTATTGCTAATTTAAAAAAGTTTATACTTCGTGTAGAAGTAGATGCTTGGTCCGTGTAGCATCTTGCTTCAGTCGAAGTATGTGCTTGTAGCAGATTCTACCGGAACTAACTTTATACTTCGATTCGCCAAGTCTATACTACATAGTTGAAGCATTAGCATTTACTTCGACTTTATTCATACGAGCCAATAACTCACTCGTCTTAGTTTATTTTCAAAAATATTATCTAGCATTTCTTGGTTAATGGTCTTATAACAACGTATTATTTCTTGTTGGAGTTCTTCTAAATTAGTAAATTGCTGTTTTGGTTTACAGAATCTAAATTAAATCCTTAATACTTAATTACTTAACATCAGGTTAAAGTGACATGTGATGGTTTTAATACTTAAATACTTAACATCAGGTTAAAGTGACATGTGACGGTTTTTCCACTAATCAAATATCAGCAATTTTTAAATTAGTTGTAAGATTAACTTAATTTCTATTAAATTATTGTGTAAACCGGTCTTTTATCTTTTAAATACTTAATTCATGTAAATTATCTGAGGACTAAATTTTGTAATTAAGATTACCGATCAAGTGAAATCATGCCTCATCGGTGAAAAATGTCACATTTAACAATGCATCATGAAAATTATTTTGAAACAAATTGCTGAAAAATATATTTGTGGATTTTCTCCACCACTGGAAATCTTCCTGATGATTTGCTTTTATGTTTCCGATTTGATTAAATCTGTGAGTCACATCTCGAATATGAAACATGTTAAACATAAGTGACATTTTACCATAGCTACTTCATTATGGAGCTGTAATACTGCTAAAATGAGACGTCGTATGAGGGTCATAAAACACTAGTTTTTTTTAATTTATGAAACAAACGTCAAAAAACAATTAAAATTAAACTAGATTTAACGTGCGTACAAATAAAAATATATTTAAAGTCGGTGAAGATTTTAATTTAGCGACGTTTTTACAGTGTAGACTGGAAACGTCAAAAATTGACGGATTGTTGAACATGAAGTTTAACGGGAACACTGAAGAGAGAAGCACACATTGGACCGATCTGATTAGGGCAGTTAGTGCAACGAATTGCACAAGACCAAAGTGAATAAAAGAACCTTAAGGGTCCACGAGCCTGCCCGAAAATTCTGTGTTTAAAAAGTATGCAACTTTAACAACACCCTTGATTGAAAACTGCCAAAAGGGATTACCGAGGATCTGGTAATGAGTGGACCATAAACTTTATGGAAACGGCCGCTTGACCCGCACATTTAGCAAGAAACCAGCGGTCAAAATAATAAATTTGTGTTGGACCAGAAACTAGAGATGAGTTGAAAATCTCAGGATTTGAGTTTAAGCAAAAAAATTTTCGGGTGTAAATTTGTTTACCGATTAATGAAAAATTTAGGTATAAAATCCGCAAAGTGCCAGTATTCCATAGTACGTAAGAGGATGTGTTTTAATTGAAAAATTTAATTTACGCGGGAATTTTAAAACAAGCAAGGCTAACCGTTCGGCCACTCTGCTGACTTTCTCATCATCAGAAAGCATTTTCCAAGGTGCGCAAAATGTTTTCAAATTTACGAAAATAACTTGTCAAATAATGACATTGCTGCCAGGAGTGTACAAATTTCATGCTAAATAATGTTAACAAAAGATATCAAGTTCTTCATGAAAATTGTATTTTTGGTTGCATTCGGTAGTCTGGATCGTACTGTGAATCAGTCTGCATTTAAAGCCGATGTAAGTGACTGCTTTTGGCTGTCAGCACATTAGTACACAAGTTTCTATGTTTTCAACAACACATTGTGTTTTTAAAGCAAGGGAAGAGAAAGTAGTTCATTGATGTAAGGCGATCTTGCATGATTTCTAAACATATTTTTTTCTAATAAAGTAAACTGGTTGGGCTCCTGCTTTGGCTAACTGCGTAATTTTTTAGCGCAGCAATAAGAGCTCCTAACCAAGAACGAACTATGTTTTTATGAACAATTAATTTATTATTAGCGGTCATTATGCGCCTGTTAATTGGGAACATGGCATTACCATGTTTTGGGACTTATAAGACTTACAAGAGATGGTGCATATTTAGTGGCCTACTCTTGTAATACCTGGTACAAAAAGTATACAAGTTCTTGTTCTGTCACTGTTTTCACTTTTTTTTTGTTTCAACAAAGGGGACAATTTTTCTCATTTTCGATGCCTAAAGTTTCGTTTTTTTTTGGAACTAAAATCAGTTCCGCTTCTGCAGCTTTTTGATTTATTTCATCCATGATTTTGATGATTTTTTTTATTACAAAAATTGAAACTGGATTAGTTCTTAAGGTGACTTCGTTGGATTGACAGGGTGAACATAACTGCAATTTTAATTTAAATCAAAATAATGAAAAAGCCATCTGAAATTATCACGGAAAATGATCAGAAGTTATTAGACCATCCAGAATGGTCATCAGTCATCAACATCACACTCTAATAACAAACATTTTTTAAAGACTATGAAAACTTATAACCGTTCACATTGATGTCTAAATAGTGGTAATAAGTTTGATTTTGATTTGGGTAATACGTAGGGTTCGTTCCTTTGTAACTGACCTAATCGACTCAACAGAGGTAGTTGGACTTTTCCATTGGACGAACATCTTGTGTAACTTCCACACCAAGGTCTTTCTTTTTTAAAGAACCTCGCGTTGCAATGGACACATGTTTATTTATTTGCCTAAAATAACTGACGTCTTCTACATGTCTTTCAGTTGCTTGTAGATAAATCGCCCTACGTCCCGGAAAATCACGTTGTTGTTGGTCAATGCTCCGTAGAATGTTCCGATAGACATTGTCAAGTTCATTATCTAAACTAGCATCTCCATTATCTTCAATATCTTGGACATAATCGTCAACGGCATTTTGAATCTCGAATAAATGGAATCGATCCCGGTCGTTTGGACTCATTTAAGGAGGAGGAGATGGCACTTGGTCCAAACAAAATCAGCAAAAATTATTTTTTTGAAAAATTATTACATATTGTCTTTTTTTTCGTATGTCTGTTCCAAGCTCAACGGCTGTCATCAGGTTGTCACACATTATTTCTCTAAAATTGAAACCATTGTCTCTACTTAAAGATTAATTTGTTTTGACAATTGTCAAAGAGAAGTTTTGGAAGCAGCTTCAATAATTTCTTCAACTGCATCAACTGTTTCTGAAGTACGTTTTTTAGGCCTTCTGCCTTTCTTTCTGTTGATGCCAATTAGCATTATCTTCGATACCTTGATGCATGAAGTTACAAAAATGTAGTCCTTCAGTTGACAATAACAACACATGTATTAAAAACAAATCAAATAACTAGGGTTGTTGATCAATTCATATCACAATGAGGTTTAGGTTGGATTCCAGTTTCGTTAAGGCACAATCTTATGTATATTATAATTATTATTATTATTATTATTCTACTTTTTAGCAATTTTTACTTGTCACTATTTCACCGAACACCATGTGTGACAACTAACACCGAATAACCTACGCGAACATAATTGGTTTTATTAAATGTGTTTGGCTATAGCCTCAACACAAATCAACAAGAAAGCAGAGACAATACATAAAATGATCCTTTCCTTGCAATATTTCCCGCTTGGTTATTTTCCCCTAGTTAAGTGAAATTATTGTGACACTGTTTATTTACTTTTTACTCGGTTTTTAGACATTTGGTTCTAACACACATGGTATGTACTATTATAAATTAAAGGGCCATGAAGGGTTGAGATGTTTTCATTCAAAATGTTATTGACAAGACTCTAATTACTATAGTAATACCAATGGTAACAAGATTTACTACATTTTGTCCTCCCCCTTAAAAAATAAAAAAATATGTTGAAAAGTTTTGAATTTGTTGAGGTGGAAAAGCTAAGGTGTTGTGTATTCCATCTACAAAAACCACCTATCTTTTCATCTCAATGTTTACAATATTTTTCGACCTGAATTGAACAATTACGGAAAGCAAGAGATAAATTGTCTTTTTCAATTTTCGTTGAGTGAAGTTCTCTCGTCGTGGTTCCAGATGCTGAAGTTGTTCCTCAGGAACAATGCATTCTGTACAAAAAACTATTGACGAAAGGTCGGCTCAGTAATTGTGGATGTTCTAAAGAAAAAGTTTTTAAGAATCTTACTTATACTTTTTATATTTACATGCTGAAAGAAATAATTGCTGCCCAGAAGTCCAGCCTACAAGTTAACGGAGAACCGCTGTTGAAATCTGCGGGGAAAAACTGCTCTTGGATTTTCATGAGCCCAAATATGCAGATTTCGATGATTAAAGCAGCTGTCACGTCCAAACACCTCAGTGAACAGAATGCACGACACGAAATTTGGATCACGATTGCTTTCGTTGATACGCCATTCGCAAAACTTTCTTCTGGCCGGATAATCCTCAGGAGGTAAATGTTGAACGCTGGTATAGTGGTACGGGTGATCAGGCCTGTGATCAGTCGCTAGGATTCTTTGTACAGAAGATCTTTCGATGTCTAACTGGCGTGCTACAGTTTGGAGACTTTGCGTGGGGTCCTCATCAACCGCTTCCAAAACGGCTTTTTCATTTTCAACAGTTCTGGCCCGCCTCGGTGCTCCACCAACGTCGCGCCGATCTGGTAATAACTGACCAGTCTGTCTAACACGCGAAATAACACAAAGAATCGTTTTGTTGTCCGGATAGTAATCACGAGTAATTGTTGCATGGTGTAAAACCCCACTTAGAATTTGTAACCTTACTTTTTTGTACTGTCAATTGTGAGTTATAATTTTTTAATTTCAAAATTTTCGGTATTTGCAATATTGCAAGGAACTGACTGTAGATCATACCGCTCTGTAGTAAAGATACTATTCTAATTTTATTCGTTTTAAATACTTCAGTCTTGATAATTCTTAATTGTCAACTTGTCAATACTTTGATGTTTTAAACGTCAGTAAAGGCAATGACAGTAAAGCACAAACTACACTCAAATTTTTGGAACGTCAGAAAAGGGACGTCTAAGATTTTGTGTCCGCGGCTGTAAGTTCTATCTTTGAAAACCGAAATCTTTACTATTTTTTTTTAATTGAGTCAGTCTTGCTCTTGCTTGAATTAAATAAGCAGTAGTCGAAATTTTATTATACAGGCTGTCTTAAAATTAGCGAATTCCGAATTCAGAGCCCGGTAGAGGGAACCCAGTGGTGCCCGTAAATATCTAAAAAAAAAATTTCCTAAAGAAGATGTAAGCACTTTAACTGTGTTCAATGCGACATCGTTGCAAAACTTACATTTCTTTCTTATGATTTCTATTTGTATTGCTTAGATATGTACGTTCGAAACCTCATAACTGACATTGTCAAGTAATGTCAATTTTGCCATTTTTAAGCAGTGCGCCCACTAAAGAAAGTATTGTTTACTTTTCTGATATGGATGTTTTTTGATATCAGTTGTTTCTTAAATATTACTTTATAAAGATAATTAACTTTAAACAGTAACACATTGTTGAACAATTTAAAGGTCCTCTTTGCTTAAAGTTCTTTTTTACTTATTAATATGAAACTGGTTCCTATAAACTAATGTCTTTGTGTAAATTAGATAGATAGAGTGAAATCTCTTTTAAACGTAGAGTTACAGTGCCTAAAATTTTGTCTGTTTGAGGAGTGTCCGCTTATGAGAACAAATACTTAAGATTAATTTGACACTTCCATGACGAAAAAACTTTCCGTTCTAGTGAGATGTCCGCTTGTGGAGATATTTAGTTAAGAGATATTTCAATGTAATATAAAAATGTTTTGTTATTTCAACGTTATTCAATATAATCATTAAATATGGTTTGTTAATTTGTTTAAGTGAAATGCTTTACAGTTTCAAGATTCATAAATTTAAATTATTTATTACTGTGACGGCCAGAATAAAGTGGTGCAGTTCTGAAACGAGGTTATGATTCAGGCTAAAAATTAACTACCAACAATATTAAATTAAATCAAAGTCGCGACTTTTTAAAAAAATTACATCAAAGTGTTACATTACTCATATTATTGATAGAAATAATTTTGCAGTAACAAAACCCAAAATCCCCTAATAATCACATATGAAGTGCTGCATTTCTTATGGAACTTTCACGAAATTTCGAACTGCTGGTGCTGAGGGAATCAATTCCTGCTTCAAGTTTATCAATCGACGATTAGGAAATTACATTAGGAAAAAACAAAAATGTATCAAGATAAATAAATAAATAACTAATAAAACAATTAAACAATTTATTCTACTTATTAAAAAACAAACAAACAATTTTACTTATTAAAATAATTGTTAATGGTTCCGCCCTTAACTATGAAAGTTGGGCGAAACCAACTGTTATTATTTCGGTAGAATCTGAAAAAAAAAAGTTGATTTAGATTTCGATTGTAATACTGCTTCTCATTGTGATTACAATCCCCTTAGACAAATTTACTCAATTTTTCGCTTATACTGAGCTAATCTGAAATGAGACAATAAAGATAATACCTACGTACTTCCTGCGTTTATTTACTTGGGAACTAACCAAATCGATGTATTATTTTTACAATTTACATTTTTATATAAATACTTACTTGCCCTGCTCATCATCTCTTAAAGTACAGTTTTACTTTTCATTTTGTATTATATGGAAATACTTACTTTCGCTTTTTATTGCTAAAATATTTTTTGAATTATCTATATTTGTTGCATTAGTACCAAAAACACTTACGATTTTCCATTTTGGTCTTGATTACTAAAATTGAAATTTTAGAATTTGTTTTTACCTTATGAAAATACTCACTTGACCGATTCCTTTTGATTAGATTCGCTGAAAATGTTTTGTTGGTTTGTTAATTTTTGTTGCATTAGTACCAAAAACACTTACGATTTTCCATTTTGGTCTTGATTACTAAAATTGAAATTTTAAAATTTGTTTTTACCTTATGCAAATACTTACTCATTACCGGGGGTGCCGTCAATGATTTGCTAAAAAAAAATGTTTTAAATATCGTATATCGTCGCAAATATGCAGCTTATTTTCCAATCAATCGGATTTTATTGCATAAATAACAAATACTTACGGCTCACCCCCATCAACCTACATATAAATGCTAAAAAAGAATTCGGTTGATTTTATTTATTTTAGGTAAATTCGTGTGTAACATACATAGGGTCAAAACCGCTTAGCTAAAATAAAGTACAATTAGAACATTAAATTAATATTTAAATTTAGACTAGACTCACGATGAATGTCTCCATTACACTATTGTAACTATCAAATGTTTATTTGAATTTTCGTGCGCTTTTTATTTAGCAATGGACACTATTCTAATATTTTTAACAAAAGTAATTACAGAACGAAGGGAATGAAATGTTAAAATTGAAGGGGCTTGTTTTACTTGAGATGACATTGTTAGATTGACAAATTGATATTATTAAGACTTCAAATTATGCTTGCCATAAAGTTTTCTCTGTTATTGCAGTACAAAAACTGAGGTTGATTACTATGTAATAATGTAAACGTAAGTTTGAAGTGAGGGTATACTTATAAACGTTCATGACTGGGTCCATTGAAGTCCATAAGTACAATTTGGGCAACTCTGCAAGTTTAGGTACAACTAGATATTTACTATTTATCATAATTTATTGAACTGATTTGAATGGAATAGCTAGAGGAGACAAACTAATAATCCTATAATTTCGAATAAGGAGCGTCTTATTTAATTTTAATTTTTATTGTAAACATAAATATTAACAACCCCGCTTTTTACAATTACAATAGGGCGGGGCTGTTTATTTTTTCTTTTTCCTCGCCTCCATCTTTTTTGTCTAAAATTTAAGTACACTTTAATCAATTTGTAAATAAAAATTAATGAAACAAACTTTTTAGAATTGCGGCTCTTGGACTTTTTTTCACCTAGGTTCTGATCTTTGGTCAAATCTTCCTATAACAAATTAAGTACAAATATATTTTTATAACTATGTTCTCAAAGGGTCATGTTATTCATCGACGTAGAGTAAAATGGTAAAAAAATGTTGAACCTCTTGGAACCAAGTCAGATTTAAAATTGTAATACTAATTGTTTGTTTGCGCTTTCGCTTGACTTTGTAAAAATTGAGATTGTGGAAGTTGCCGCTTATACGACGATATAATGAAATTTTTCCTGATTTACATAGTAGCACTTTTTACTGCTGACAAAAATGCGAAATTAAAAAAATGTACATGAATAGGGCAAAAAAAAAAGATATTTTTTAAAAATTTTATTAATTAAAAATTAAAAGTCAAATTAGTAGCATTATGAATTATAATTATGTCCTTCCTTGGTTTAGGAGGAGGAGGAGCAACGACCACCGGGGTCGGAACTGGTGCTGTCGTCGATACTACCCAAGCAACATGAACTTGTATAAAAAACGTTTAAAAACACAATTAACCATACGTATCAATACGGTATATTTGTGTGTATAAATATACCGGAAAATGTCCGCCCTACATACCATTATTTTTCGTATATTTTAAACGTTGATTTAACTACATCACTATTCGATTAGAAAACATAGCTCATCTTCATTTTCAATAAGAAGATTATATACGTTAATTCTTGGTATAAATCTGATGTTAATATTTCGTTTCATTTTGATGTTTTATATACATTTAATAGGGATGTTAATTTTAGGTAAATAAAATGCTTTTGTTGCACGAATTTTAAACAAGTAAATAGTAGTTTATTTTCTGCTATATAATATCAAAACATAATATAAAAAACAAAACAAAATTATTGTTCTTAAATGCAAATACAACGTAATTCTCTAAAACATTCTAACAAAATAAAAACATTTTATATGAAACAATAACATATGACATGAAAATTAACAAGAGTAAATTTTTATATAAAAGTCCGCCAATTAGCGATCACATATTTTGCTATTTTTGGTGAAATTTTGACTTTAATATAAAACTTTATTTTTCTTTTTTCTGTAACGTATACGTATACCTGGCCTTCGATAGTTTTAGCCAATCTTGGATAGATGATTTAATAATTTTCTCATTTGCATCAGGGCTATCCAGATATGCTAGCTTAATTGCCTCTAAAGTGATTTTTATTAAATACTTGTGGAAGTTTCTTATTAACTTACCCATTATTACAGTACACATTTTTGTGTTTTTGAACGGTCTTTTATCCTTTCCAGACCAATTAAATTTCATCCCAACTTGGTTGGTCAAGAGAAACTTTAACATATTCATAGTAGTGTTCCTCACATTCGACCCCCCAATGGTAGACAGACGTTTTTTCTAAAAACAAACTTCGTTAATTAATTTGACAAAAATATATTAAAAGCATTAATTTATTAATCTATGAAAAATAAATAGATAAGGCATAACACATTTCAAACAGAGAGAAGCAAAACGAATTACCATGTAAGCAAATTTGTCTTCATTTCTTAAAAATTCCTCCACTGCTCGGTATTCTGATTTGTTAGCAACAGGCAATTTAGGAAAATCAGGTGGTCTTTCAATGAGATGATTGTTTTGCATTTGTAGGGTACGTAATATATTGTCCAGAACTATAGAGTGTTGATCTTGAACAGCAATAATTTTTTCTAAACGTCGTAAAAGTATTTCCTGGAAATTTGTTTCTAGAGATTCTAGAGTGGGTGTGTGAAAAGACGAGATTGGTGTGCATGGTGTTGACACGTAAGTCACGGTAGTATCAAAGGAAATACAAGAATTTTCGTCTGGTTTGGATGTTACCGAGCTTTCCTCTTCGGAAGAAAATTCTTCCTCAGATTCTTGTGTCCTAAAAAAGTACAATAAGTGTTTGTACATTACACTTTCATCAAACTAACATTTGTCTTTTGGACTTACACCCCTCATTGTCAATTTGTGTCTTTCTTTTGTTAGTCTGTTTTGTTAGTTCTGTTAGTTTCCGCACCAAGGGTTCATTGGAAGTACAATCCGAGCTGGTACTTTGCTCGATGATTGTGTTTAAAAAATTATCCGCTTCTGCATAGTCGGCTATAAAAACAAATGTTATCAATTATTATACAAAGCAGTACCTACCAGTCATGAAGCAAACATTTTTAATTTCATATTTTTTCCAATGAGACATGGGTGTTTTTTTATTTCGTATAAAATCTTCAATAACTTTCTTTCCTGTATTAGTTGGCCACCAACATTGCTTTTGTTCTTCGGTCAACCACTCGAAAGGCACCACTGAGCATTCTTTGCCTTGAAATTCAATCACAGCATACATCTTCCTTCTGGAAGGCATGGAAGTTAACGTTACTGAGCAAAATTTTTATATTTTTATAAATTTTGAAAACACAATGAACGTAAACCAAAATTAAATATGAAGAATAGGGGAACAGTAAAAACCGTTTTTATAAGGGAATGCTCTAGCATATCTATATTTCGTTGTAATATTAGAAACATTAAAAAAAATTTGGTCCCCCTCACTCCAAGCATAATATATACCTAATTTTGAAGAATCTAATGGAAAAACAAAAAAATTTTCTTGATATCTAAATTTTTTTCCAATACATTTATAAACACTGTCAACACAGATTATAGATTTAATAACATATAATTTGTTTTCCACAGCCACGATATTATCAGGAATAGATGTAGAAATTAAAAATTTATCATCAACTTGTAGCTTTGAGCATTGAAAGTAATTTGTTGATTTGTCAAAAATATGAACAGGTTTTAAACATACTATATTGTCATTACAACTATTACTTGCTACTGAATTATTTATTTCATGTAACCTGTTGTTCAGTTGCTGTAAAGGACGATTTTTACCCCTAATTAAACGTTTCAAGTGTCCCAGACAATTTTCAAATGCAAAACAACTATAAATATTCAAATCTCCATATAACTGCACATCATCACAAACGTGAATTAAGGAATGAACATTGTATGAATTAAAATATTTTCCATAAATATTAGGACACAATTTGACAAACTTTATGAGAAATAATTTTGCCTCAGCCACATACTTAGTTTTCAATTTTTTACTACTTAAAATAAAAATTGCCACATGAAGTAACAAAAAATGCCTGTATACGTTATTAGCAACGGAAAAGCGTAAAAGTACAGGCCCAAAGTATAACAAAAAAAATCTAAACTCTGTTGCTTTCCATCTCTTCAAAAAATTCAAACATCTCATTTTTCTTTTAAAATCATTTGGTATGAATTTTCTGTTTCTCTTTATACAACTGTCGATATTTTTAATAGTAGATTTTGAAAATTTTACATTTCGTTTTCCTTCAGTCCAACTCAATAATAACCTTTTCATGACACCAAGAAAAATGAGATGCATAGGATCTAAAACAAACATTGAGACAAGTCCTATATTTAATCGCGTGAGTGGTGATTTTTTTTTAATATGAGTGTCATTTTCTGTTTCAACTTCAAAATCACTGTCTTTTCTTAACTCAAATTCTTCATCAACGGGATAATATCTTTTTTTATCAGCGTAAATGGTTTTGATACGACATCTCTCGCATCCAAAAATACTTGTATGGCCCTTTATTTGTTTTAAAAAAGCTCGAGCGGGAGCATCGCAACTGAAAAATTTAATTGCGACGACATAGTGCTTATTAAAAACATTAAAACCGTTCTTCAAGACCAGTTCACATTCTGTAATAAAATCGTCTAAAAATATTTCTAAAGTGTCAGGTTTCCCATTCCCACAAAATACTGCCACAACAAAAGGCGTTTGATCTTTTAAATTTTGACTACGGACAAGAATTGGCCAAAATTCTAAGTTACTACTGTTATACACAGGAATACCATCAACATTAATTTCCAAATTGATAACCAAGTGATCATCAGTATCATTATCAGTACTATTGTCATTCTTGTAACCACGCTTTAATTTTTCTTTAAGTCCATTAACTAAGCCAAGATATAACATTTCACCATTATTTAATTTGATTGTACTAGTAGAGCTTGGAGTCCCTAAGATTGTTCTGGCGTCTTGAGGCAAAAAAGGGTAACATTCTGCTATTAGAACAACTAACTCATTAAGGCACTTATGAGTAACATTATTGTTAATTGCCCAAGTTTTTAAACCCTGCATAAAGGTTTTTTCATACAAATTATTAGTAGCTTTTATTTCAGTGTTACGTTCCTTAGTTTCAGTTAACGTTTGTTTATTATAAAAGTGATTTGTTTTTACTAAATGTTTTTCAAGTAAATTTAAATTTTGAACACTTTCCGATGGTGTATCATTTAAATTAATATTGGTTGTAGTTGCAAAACATTTTTTGGCATGATCATTTGTTAAATTGCAATTGCTTTGTAACGTCAGACTTTCAATGGCCAATTTTGCATTTGCTGCAATCTTTCTTCTCAAGTGTCTTTTACTAATATTTTTGTTCAAATTTGCCATATTTAAATAACTGCGTCTTACAAGTAGTTGTTTAGGAAGTGCTCTAAAATTCATTTGATAAAAGGTCAATCAACAAAATTTGGGAAACTTACCTCTGTTTCGAAATAAGGCCGTTTCTCGCTTTGCTTCGTTTTGCGAATTTATACTAATGCAATGGCAGCAAACACGTGCAACACACTTCTACCTAATATAAAATTGATTTAAAAAAAGATAAAGTAATAACAAGTGAGAAACTTACCTTTGCGGAGTACCTATTTCGCTTTCACAGAGGTTGATTTCTTTGTTCCGTTATTTTAGCAACAATTTTAATTAATAATAGCCGAACACGTGTTACACATGCGATGATTCTGCACCACCACTAGCCGATACAGCACATGTGGAATAGTCCATCATGCATAATGGCGGGAAAGCATGGGGTAAGGAAGGTTGTAAAAATCTTGCATTGTTGCAAGACTATTTTAATAAATAATAAAATTACGAGCATTAATTATACTGACACTGACAAAAAAAAAATTGGTATGCTGCGATACGATTTTAAATTTATTTTGAAATACCATAATAGCGAAACAAAAAAACCGCCTATCATTTTAAGCAAAATAATGCATAAACTTTCCCTCCAAGCTATCAGACGATAGCTTGGAGGGAAAGTTTATGATAGGCCAGGTCCACATAATTATGACGATCTTTGTGCATAATAATATTAATAATACAAATAAATTATTTTCTTAAGATTACAATACCGGCTGCTTAAAATAAAAAAATGTGTTTTAAATTTAAACTTAAGTTACCTGACTCATAACTACATGTATCAAATAAGAAGTTTTGTTTATTTACTAAACACATTTGAGAAGGGTTTACATAATTGTCTTTTCAATGTTTAATAAACGAATATATTAAAAATAGTAATTAAAAATACAGGCTTTTAACGTAAAAGCTCTACGTTTAATAACAATTTATATTCAACATCTATTACACGTACGTATAAAATTGTTGCAGTTACAAATTGTTGCAAAAAAAAAGGTTTTCCACATAAAAAAAAATCGTAGAATACTCGTTGACATATTGCATATGTTTAATGGTTTATAATATACTGGGTATTTAAAAACTATTTTTTATCAACGTTTTATTGATATTGTAAACAACGTTGATTATCTGCTAATAACTGAAATATAATAAACGTTGATAAAACAAAATGCATATTACATATACGTCTTTTAAATTTTTTTTATATGGAACTTCTAAAAGGAATTTATCATAAACCGGAATTTTTTATACCACTACCAAATTTAAACCATTTTTGCGTATAAAATGCGTTTATTATACAGGTCAATGTTGCGGTCAATGTTGTTTACAGGCCGCGGCTTTTGCAGCCCGCTTCTTTAATTTGGCAATTTGTTTTCGGTAAACGTAAATGTTTAATTTTTAAATTACCGAAGTACTCTGTAAAAGAAAAACATACTTTTTTTTTCTTCCTTCGGCAGGGCTGCTCGCCACCACGACCCCTTTCCTCCATTTTTGTTGTTGTTTTTATGGCCCTCTCCGCCACCGCCGATGCCGCCGCCGCCGTCTTTGTCTCCTGTTCTTAATATATATATATATATATATATAAATATTGATATCTTTCCGTTAATGAATTTTTCTTAGCAAAATAATACTTACGATTGTTCATTACTTTCATTTTAATGAATATAATGAAATTTTTCCCGATTTATATAGTCGCATTTTTTACTGCTGACAAAAAATGCGAAATTTAAAAAATGTACATGAATAGGAATGTACAATAAATTCAATCTGCGCTTGTGATTTCACAATTTTTTTTTATAGTTGAAATTATTAACAAGTGTAATTTTTAGATTTGTTTTATTTTCGCGGTCGTCGCCATCAACATCAACTAGAATAACTTTGATGATCGTCCACATTGCGCGATAATGTTTCAACGAGACCACATTGGAAGAGGAAAAATTAACATTTCATATCTTCGTTAACATACACTGAAAATAATTGTTTTGCGAATTTACAGTACTTATCACTGGTTACTGGTAACCAGTGATAAATACATGAAAATTACATGTAGCTGGAAATTTTACATAACGTTTGTAATTTTACAATGTATTTTACAAGCGGTTTTATACTGTAAATTTACCTAAACTCTTGTATATTTATTATGTAATATTACATAAAATGTGAATGTTTCTTGTGTATTATTACACAAAATCTGTATATTCGCTATGCAGAATTACTATGGAATTTTACATAATTATTGTGTAAAATTCCAGTGATAAAACTAAAAGGAATGAATTAATAAATATCACATATTATATATATGACATATTTATTTAAAAAAAAGATACACAAAAAATAACAACAAAATAAATTTAATTGTAATAATAATTAATAAAAATAATTAACGGCTTGACTGCCAGAGCCGCTGTATACGATCTCAGAATGCTCGTATATTATTCCTGACAGTCAACTCGTTAAACTATTATATTATATATTAATAGTAAAGAAGCCTAAGTTAATTATAAATCTCGAAGTTTTGTCATAAGACCAATCACTTTTTTTTTGGATGAGCTTACTTTCTTTGACCTGGTACCGCTGTCCGGGTGAATTTTTAAAAAGTATCTTTGTAAAAATTCCAATGTTGTGGAAACCTGCCTAGGATACTGAAGGTTGAAGTTAAAATATAACCCCAGGCAACAGCTTATACCGTGGAGCAAATTTTTTACACTAAGGACTTCCATTTCCTCCATCACAATCTTAAATTCGGAATCTGTAAAAAATAGGCAGTAGTAGGTTTGGTAGGAATTAATAGTATAAGTAATGAACTAAATAAGATCTAGTAGGTATCGGTTTCATAGTAACTAGAAATTAAAGTTGTACAGCAATAAATCTTACCACATTGTAACAGAAATGGTTCCTGTATGGTGACCTTCGATATATCTGGACATCTGTCTGTCTGTTGGAAAAATTAGGTTTATGTAATTTAATCGGGGACACTTTTTTTAATTACCTGAGCATCTATTATTAAATACTTGTAGATATCTTCTTTAAAATACTTTCCAAGAACTTGAAACATCGCTGAAATGTCGTCATTCGACGGCTTATTGTCTATCAGTTTTTTAGTTTTCCCAAATTCCACTATTTTTGTAGACTTTTCTTTCATAATTTCGATTAAGACATCAATCCCCTTTCTACCGAGCTGTCACCTCGACGTGGTGAAAGGGCCCAGTAAGTTCAATGATTCTGGGGTCGGTTAGGACGGGAGCCGTGCTCCTGGTAGGGGCACCCATGTCTGAACGGTCCCGGTTGAGAATGGAAGCCAAGAACAGCTCAACGCAATCCCAAGGTGTGATCTACCGTGCTCAAGGGATGAATGGCTCTGCGTCAGTGAGTCTTGAACGGTGACCTCCGGATACCAGAGGACCTCCGGTTGTACACAAATCCTCTTACTGCAGCATGCGGAGCTCTACTGCAGCGGACCTCCCTTCTCCGGTACTCGTGGGACACTCATGGACGAAGATTTACATTCAAATTCTAGCAGTGGCAGGGACACGGACTCGAGCTTAGCCGGGGACGTGGACCGCCTCAAAATAATTAAAAAAAACCGCAGTGGTGCGGCAAAAAGACGGGCTCGCAGGGACCGTGCAGCTTCTCAAGCTGGACAGGGCTCAGCGGGACCGTCTAGACAACCAGAAGGACCCAAAAAAGGTAGGGCTCCATACGTGGGGCCTAACCCCAAGGGCTCCTCTGAAAAAACAAGAACCGGGCAGATAACCGGCTCCAAAAGGGGACGGGAATCTACCGGGACCCCTCCCAGCGCGGGTCAACGCGCCAAACGGGCTAAGCCGGCGGACACTTTTGTTCCGACGGTGGCTCCGGCTCTTCAAATGAGCATTTACCCTGAGGGCTTCCCTGCGAGGCAACTCACAAATGCTCATTTTGAAGCCATACAACAAAGGTTGTATGAGGCGCTCATGAGAGCGTCTGAGCAGCCCAGTGAGGATGGGCACATCCCACACCTGGTTAGTGGTAGGCTCCGGCAAGGGGCTATCCACACAGAGTGTCAGGATGAACGAACCAGAGAGTGGTTAGGGCTCGTAATACGGGACCTACAACTCGAAGGTTTGGAACTGAGGTACACACCCTCAGCAGACCTGCCTAAGCCAAGAAAGGCTCTAGTGGTCACTCAGGGGCCTCCCCAGACCCCAGAGCAGATACTGGGCCTACTTGATGCACAGAATCCAGGTCTAGGAGCGCGTAGTTGGGTGATCTACGGCTCTGAACGAGTGGGCTTTAGCTCAACTCGGTTGGTGGTTGGGCTGTGGCAACCATCAATAGAGATGCTACGGAGGAATAACTTCCGAGCATTCTTCATTTTCAACCCGGCAACCGTAAGGCTGCTAGGTAGGGATGAAGCAGCGGGGACCGCTGGCGAGGCGGAACCCGCTAACGAGGGGAACGCTGATTCAGCGGGACCCTCGGAAAAAGCAGAGAAGGATGGTCAGGGGCCTAAGTAGGAACCGACTTTCCTTCCTGCAGCTCAATTTGCACCATAGTGTGGCTGCCAGTGCCTGCTTCAGTAGGCAGGTAACCACGTGGTGCATAGACATTGGGCTTCTACAGGAACCCTGGTTAACAGGGGGGCGGGTAAGGGGCCTGTGCAATAACAAAGGAACTGTGCTTACAGGTCCTAGTGATTGCAAACCAAGGGCTTGTCTATTCATATCATCGGGAATACAGGCACTTCTTCTGAGTGACCTGTGTTCGCGAGATGTGGTAGCGGCCCGGGTGACAGTCATGAGAGAGGGTAGGCAGAGACCATTTGTAGTGTGCTCAGCCTACTTACCATATGATTCACCTACTTTACCACCATCCAGAGAGCTGATGGAGGTAATTGAATTCTGCAAGAAAAGCAACCTGCCTCTCGTGGTCGGATGTGATGCCAACTCGCACCACATAGTGTGGGGGAGCTCGGACATCAACCCCAGAGGAGACGCCATGTTGCAGTATCTTGCCACAACTGGCTTAGATATTCTAAACCAGGGCAACAAACCAACCTTTGTCACAAAGACGAGGAGTGAGGTAATTGATATTACTCTTTGCTCAATAAACTTGGTGCATGAGATAAGAAACTGGCACGTATCGGAGGAGCTAAGTCTATCGGACCACCAATACATCCGGTTTGACATCCAAAGAGATTTGAAGAAGACAGAAGGGTACAGGGACCCGAGGGCGACAAAGTGGGCCTCCTACAAGGAGGCTCTAGCTCTCAGGGTCTCAGGACTCTCTTGTAAAATCCGACGCAACGACGAAGCGGAGACCCTGTCCAAGGTACTAAGCGAGGCTATTGTGGAGTCCTACAAAGAGAACTGCTCTGTTCGCAGATCTCGTAAGACTGACAGTGCCCCTTGGTGGACCGAAAAGCTTAGTAAGCTAAGGAAAACCGCAAGGAAACTCTGGAATAGAGCAAGACTTGCGGGAACAAACGAGTCTTGGGAGCTTTATAAGAAGGCTCAAAGGGACTTCAAATCTGAGGTAAACCGCAGGAAAAGGGACAGCTGGAGAGACTACTGTGAGCGGATTAACAGCTTTCCGCAAGCAGCAAGACTTCAGAAGGTTCTATCAAAAGACAAGTCTGTCAGTCTGGGGTGTTTGAGAACCCAAACAGGGGACTACACGGTCTCCGAGGAGGATACTCTGAGGCTCCTACTACAGACTCACTTTCCAAACTCCTTGGAATCCAAGGAGGAAGAAAGTATCAACATTGGAAAATGCACCACCTCTCGGGAGGCGTGGAGATTTGCTTCTAAAATCATCACCCACGAAAGGATAAAATGGGCCATAAATTCATTTGCGCCTTACAAGTCGGCAGGTTTGGATGAGATATTTCCAGCTCTCTTACAAAAGGGACTAGATATGCTCACCACACCACTGCTGCACCTATTCAGAGCCTGTCTTGCACTCGGCTACATACCACGTAGCTGGAGGGAAGTCAGGGTAATCTTTATACCCAAGCCAGGGCGTGCAACATATGCCGAGGCTAAAAGCTACAGACCGATCAGCCTTTCCTCGTTTTTACTAAAAACCATGGAAAGACTGATAGACAAACATGTTAGGGAGGAGTTGCTGTGCAATATGCCACTACATCCAAACCAGCATGCCTATCAAATGGGCAAATCCACAGAATCGGCTCTGCATCAAATCGTAATGAAGATTGAATCAGGGCTAACTGGAGGATATTACACTCTTGGAACGTTCCTAGACATTGAGGGGGCATTTGACAATGCAACCTATGACTCTATGGAATTAGCTCTAAGGAATCATGGGGGAAATCAAACATTAATAAAATGGGTCCTAGCCATGTTGACAAACAGATCAATCAACACAAATCTTGGTAAGTGTTGGGTTAAGGTCACCGCTACACAAGGATGCCCACAGGGAGGAGTTTTATCTCCACTTCTGTGGAACTTGGTAGTGGATGACTTAATACATAAACTGCACATGGAAGGGGTCTATGTGCAAGGTTATGCTGATGACATCGTAATCCTTGTTCAGGGCAAGTTTCTTGACTTGGCTAAAGAGCTCACACAAGGGGCTCTAAAGCTGGTCGAGAAATGGTGCACAGGACAAGGACTATCTGTAAACCCTGACAAAACCAGTCATGTAATCTTTACCAAGAGAAGAAAGGATCAATATGTGGCCCCAACACTCTTTGGCAAGACACTAGAAGTTCAAACAGTGGTCAAGTATCTAGGCATCCACCTAGATTCTAGACTCACATGGAGAACTCATGTGCAAAACAAAATTGGAAAAGCTACAGCAGCCCTGTGGGCGTGCAGGAGGACTGTGGGGAAAACATGGGGAATTACTCCCAGAATATTGCATTGGCTGTACACATGTGTAGTAAGGCCAATGATAGTCTATGGATCCATCGTCTGGTGGGGCGCGACGTCTAGGCTTTGGGCCAAAACTCTTTTGGCTAAAGCTCAAAGATTAGCGTGCCTTACTATAACAGGAGCGATGAAATCCACTCCCACATCGGCCATGGAAATACTGACGGGGCTTACTCCCCTTCACCTCAAAGTGAAGGAGTCAGCTGCGGCGGGATTCCTTAGGTTAAGGTGTACAGGGCAGTGGAAAAATACAACAATGGGCACAGGACATTGGGCTATCGCCCAACTTGTGACAGACATCAACCCCATCTTCAAGATGAGGGAAGATTGTATGGCTCCCATTATTGTGATCAATCACTCATATGAAGTGATAATACCTTCAAGAGAAGAATGGAGTGAAAGAACAAGAGCCATAACTCAGGGGGGCTGGACCATCTGTTATGCAGATGGCTCGGTCTCACAAGAGGGCTCAGGCTCTGGAGCTGTTATTTGGGGCACGGATTTCGGTGTCTCAACATCACTGGGTATCTATACCAGTGTGTTTCAAACAGAAACCTTTGCTGTGATACAGTGTGTTACAGAATGTAATCAGAGAGCTATTGTTAATAAGCACATCTGCTTCTTTACTGACAGCCAAGAAGTCTTGAAAGCTCTGCAGTCATGCAGACATGCGTCAAGACTTGTCAGTGAATGTCATACAGCACTGCAAAATCTGGCAAGGCGCAACAAACAAATTGTGCTTTGCTGGATACCAGGACACACAGGGGTCGAAGGGAATGAAAGGGCTAACCGATTGGCCAAAAGAGGCTCTGCAAAGGGCTTCTTTGGACCGGAGCCGGCTCTTCCAATTCCGAAAACCCTCCAGAAAAACCTCCTGAAAGAGTGGATTGAATCACTCCACAGGGAGGAATGGCAAAAGCTTGAACTGCGACAGTCTGGGCTATTTATTGATGGACCAGACTTAAAACGCAGTGAAGAACTATTGAAACTCTGTAGGAAAGACCTCAGAATATTAGTGGGACTGTTCACAGGACACTGTCCCCTTAACAAACACATGCACACAATCGGTCTCAAGACTGACGACATGTGTAGAGCGTGTATGGAGGACACGGAAACTCCACTACACATATTATGCCTCTGTCCAAATCTTTCTGAACTGAGGAAGGAACATATGGATTTTCATATTTTGGAACCATCTGAGATTCGGGAAGCACCCATAAAGAGCATCCTGGCGTTTGCAAAGACAACAGGGCTCTTATAGGTCGTCCCGTAAACGAGGATTGCACACAATGGGTCAATAGACCTCAGCGTGCGGCTCTTAAAGGGTCTCCTCGGAAAAAAAAAAAAAAAAAAAAAAAAAAAAAAAAAAAAAAAAAAGACATCAATCGATGTTCCAGTTAACCGAGAAAAATGGTCAGAGATTCCTCTCTCTGTGAAGAGGACTGGCCATTCCCTTTGAATTTCTGGAACTGTTGGGGGTGGTTGGCGATTAATAAACTGTCGTTGTTGTGGATAAGTTGCTATCATGAGCTCCTTAAATTCCTCATCTTCAATCGGCAAATGTTTTAGCCTTTCTTGATTATTATTTTGACTTAAATCAAAATCTTCGTGTGGAACTGGAGCCCAGTCTTTTGAACCTGCCAATTGGTTTTTCCTTTTTTTTTTCTGCGCAGGTGGAGTTTCTTGTGCGGGATTAACTTTCTTGTGTGGACGTCTTAAATAATTGTACCTTTCTTGGAGTTTCGTTTTGAGAGTTATCGAACCATCTCCGAGAACTACCCCGTCTTCGTCCACGTCTTGGAAAGTCGCAGGATATTTATTCACCATCTTGCAGGCGACTATTTTGAAAGCTTTAGATGGAATATCTTCCTTTATGGCTTTCATTTCATTTACTACTAAATGAACGGCTTCAAGTATGACATGTTTATCTCGGACTCCATTTACGCATTTGGCCAACATGTCTGCTGGCAGTTTTTGCCATGGAATAACAAAACTCGGCCACAAATATTCCATATTACAGCTAAATACTTGTATGACAGCTGTATTCGTTGTTTCCTCTGGATCATCACTTAATTCTGTAATCTCTGGTACCACAGAAATATCAGATCGGGAGCTACTTATTGGTGAAGTAATAGTAACAGTACTAGACGTGGAAAGTGATGTAGGTTTTGGCGGTGTCCACTTTTCTTTTGAGGCGAGGAGCATTAATATTTCATCTTTCATGGCTATCAATGCGTCAGTTTCATCAATAACAGTTCCATCGTCTTCTAGTACAATGGACGACCCGTTCATTTCCAACTTAAAACATGCTAAAAATTAAATTAAATTAAATTTATAATAACATATTATATAAAAATAATGTTGAATACCTTTTAAAATGAGATTATCATACACGTCACCATCGCTTTCGTCCACTACAATGACTATTTTCTTTTCTCTGGCGCTGTCCCAAATTTTAAAACAATGCTTCATCTTTAAAATACCGATGGAGAACTTCGAATGTTCACAATTATTTCTAAAAACCAAATAAATATTTAGAATACATAGGTAGATGGATAAAAAAATATATACATACATCATAATATAATAGTTACATAAAAGTAAGTGGTCCGGAAGTAAAACATGTCCATAAGTGATCGATACAAATATGTAGTATAATAATGTAGATAACATACTAAATTAATACACATTAAATAATTATAAATTAATACAAATTTCATATTAAAAAATCTGACAAAGACATCATAGTTATTGGGAAGTGCGATCATCAATTAAAAGGTGTGAGATTTTTTATTCTTACTTTCTACTGCATACCTATTAAAATAGAATTGTAGCAACAGATATACAACAACAGACTTTTACAAATTTATAATTCTAGGGGTGCCGATTTAAATGCGTATCCATATTTGTTAGGACTTAACATTCTATATAAAACGGGTTCCGGACAAAGTAGAGATTTGATGCTTAGAACAAAATGTTCACTTGTCTTTTCTGCATTATTTTGTTCAGTTTCCATATCAACGTACAATCCAGTGTTCTCGCAATATGTAATCTTTTTGTTAGTACCCAAAAACCACAAAATACTGTAATCATCGCTGACTAAAATCAATTTTATTTTGCAGAGTTCATACGCCAAATACTCGTCTACGCTATGACATACTAACATTCCAGATTCATATGTTATTCCTCGAAATAGTGCCTTTTTACATATGAGAATTTTTTTGTTTTTAAAACTATCAAACCTTTCAATGCTGGCAATTATTTCCTCATTGAAGTGACCTTTGTCATAAATAGTAGCACTATCTGCAGTAACACAATTTTGAAATAAATTTTTTTCAGTACTGTGCAGACCTTGCAACAATTGGTGTTTTTGAGCTAGAAAATAAAGAACATTTTTAAAATTGGAACAATGACGAATAGCCTGCTTGAAATATTGATGCTTGCTCTCAAATCTTAACGTCCAAAGATACCTCAATGGACCAAATTGCTGGATTAATTTTGGATAATGGACCATATAATGATGTTTAGGCTTGAGAGTCTCTGCTGGAAAAATGTCGCATCTCTCTTCAATATATTCAAAAGTTAAACTTCTTAGAAGCGCTATCTGATTTATTGAAATTTTGAAAGCAATTAAAAGCAAAATAATTCGCCTTAAAATAAGAATCATTTTAAAGATTGCACACTCACTTAAATCTTTATCGTAAAAAAGAAAAGGAAACACGATAATAAACCACATGTTTTGAGAAGCCGTACCTGGAAGTACCTGGAAGTACCTGGAAGTACCTGCCAAGATTATCACCACAAACGGCAATTAAAGATCCTTTTAAAGTTACCAACTGATTTTCCAATTGAACACTTATTCCAAACTCTTCTAGAGAATTTATGTCTTTCAATAATTGTTCAAGGATTCTAGAAAATCCGAATAACTTAACATCTTTTTCATAAGTTAACGCGACTAGTTGAATATGATCTACACGGGAGCGTTGCCATGTAGGTAAATTAGAAACAATGGCGTAGATAGCTAAGATCTTATGTTTTCTTCGCGAAGCACCAAGTGGATTACAAATTTCAAACGAATCTTGATACAAAACCAGTTGAATGCCGTTTGGATTTTCATTATAAAAAGCGCTGTTTTTGAAAATACTACCATCTTTGATATCTTGGAAGATCTGATCATTTTCTTTGTTGTTAATGTTATCGTAATCTGCTGCATTATACTGGGCACAAAAAAATGGATTTTTAAATAGCATACGTAAGGTTTCTAGAATTGGGACATAATAAAACTTAGATTTTTCATCTAATGTTATACAAGAAGGTTCAATATAATTAAAATTATTTTTATAAATTTTTTTCCTGCAATATGAATTTCTCAAAATTCCATTTTCTGGATCATGGGCTTTTTCTAATAAACCATTACTGAATATATTAGCATCCAAGTTTAAATTCATGTCCGTTAATTTTTGTGATATAAATTGAGTATTCAGTTTACTTATCTCTAAATTCATATTTACAATTGTTTGTAAAGCTTTATCCGTTAAAAAAAATTTTAACTCAAGCTGTAAATAAACAGAACTTAACAATTTCACGCTCAGGTCTTCGAAGCTATTTTTGTTCATATTATCTGGTAAAATAAAATCGTTAGTTTGGACAAAATTAGAAGAATTACCATCAGAACAATCAGTAGTACAATTGTTTAAATTTGGAGAAATGAAAGCACAAGTTTTTGATTCATCAGGCTTTGTTGGTAAAATATGATGATGTCTCCTAAATATATGATTTTTTAAAGTATTTACGTTAGTGAACAATACATCATATTTGCAGAATTGTAAAAATGGGCATTTTACTGACGTGACATTAATTTTTAGATGCTTATAAACATGTGCACAAATAAGTGATTTGCTTTCGTTTTTATAATTGCAAATGGAACATTTATGGACAAATTTGGACACACTATGCTGTTTTTTTGTTTTAGGATTGCTATGTACTCTAAAAATATGTTGTTTAAAACTTCCAAAATTTTGGTACTGAAGACCACAATTGGCATATTTACATAGATATCGCACACCCATTTGATTTCTATGACATCGCATGTGAATGTTGTAGAAATTGATTGTTTTTAAATTTATGTTACACTTCGAACATTTAAACATTGTAACAAGTATCTCCTTATTGCCTAGACAAAACCTATAAACTATTAACTATTAAATAAAAACTAATGAAAACGAACAGTACTAAAACACACTTAAAATAATAAGAGTCTACTTACCGCGCACCACGTTGTTCCTAACCTCGTACTGATGTTCACAAAGCGCATGCTCCGTGAAAAAATCACAATTGTTCTGTAATTTTACACAAGATATGTAAATTCACATTATGTGCAGTAAACATTTCACAAATAAATTCGAAATTTCACATATTCATTGAAAATTCACAGATGTTTAAAAAATTTACACTATAATTTTCATTGACCGTGATGTAGTTTTACAATAAAATCATTAATGTCACATAACATAATGATAAATTCCTGTGCTTTTCTATTTTTGCAATACATTTGATGTAAAAAAAACATTTACATCAAATTTGATGGAATAATCACTGTGATAAGTAATGTAATGGCAATGTGAATTTACCTCAATTTTTTTCAGTGTATAATATTCGCGTTTAAACTTGAAATCTGTACACAATGAATATTTTTATTTTGTCAAAAGTTTATTATTATTACTGTAATTTAAAATGTGTTTGCGCTAATATTCCTGTAATGTTTTTCTTTGTTTAATAATGACGCGATGGCTGTATAAGATACAAATTTCAATTTCAAATAATATACATTTTGTATTTGATAAAAAATTAAAAAGTGACATTGTTTTTTTATTGTTGTACATATATGTATGTTCATATTAAACTGAAATTTTCGAATTTATTATTAATAGTTTAAGGACGCTCTATGCTTCTCTATCAACATAATGTAATGAAATTTTTCCCGATTTACACAGTCGCACTTTTTACTGCTGACAAAAAATGCAAAATTTAAAAAATGTACATGAAAAAGGAAAAAAATAGATATTTTTTAAAAATTTTGTTTATTAAAAATTGAATGTAAGATTCGTGGCGTTGTGTATTATTATAATATCTTTTTTTTGTTTTGGTGCAGGAGGAGGAACCACAGGAACCACCGGTGGAACTGGTGCTGTCGCAGCGGCTTCGATAGCGGCTTTTGCGGCGCGCTTTTTTAATTTGGCAATTTGTTTTCTGTAAACGTAAATGTTTAATTTTTAAATTACCGAAATACTCTATAAAAGAAAAACATACTTTTTTTTCTTTTCTTCTTTTGTTAGGGCTCGCCACCACGACCCCTTTCCGCCACTTTTGTTCTTTTTATGGCCACCACCGCTGCCGCCGCCACTACCGCTGCTGCCGCCACCGCCGCTGCCTCCCCCACCGTCATTGTATCCTGTTCTTAATATATATAATATATATATATATATATATATATATATATATATATATATATAATATATATATATATATAAAATGATGATATCTTTCCGTTAATGAATTTTTCTTAGCAAAATAATACTTACGATTGTTCATTACTTTCATTTCAGGAAAAAAATGTATTTGTAAAGTAATTTGAAATTATAATTACAAGTAAACTTACTTATTCTCCGTTTCGGATGGGTTTTTCTGCAAAATAAATTTTAGAATTTATAAAAATTAAATTAAAAGTAAAAAAAAATTTATTAATTAAAAATTAAAAGTCAAATTGGTAGCATTATGAATTATAATTATGTCCTTCCTTGGTTTAGGAGGAGGAGGAGCAACGACCACCGAGGTCGGAACTGGTGCTGTCGTCGATACTACTGAAGCTGCTGCGGCCGCGGCTTTTGCAGCCCGCTTCTTTAATTTGGCAATTTGTTTTCGGTAAACGTAAATGTTTAATTTTTAAATTACCGAAATACTCTATAAAAGAAAAACATACTTTTTTTTTCTTCTTTCGGTAGGGCTCGCCACCACGACCCCTTTCCGCCACTTTTTTTGTTGTTTTTATGGCCCCCTACGCCACCGCCGATGCCGGCGCCGCCGTCATTGTCTCCTGTTCTTAATATATATATACAGGGTCGGGCAACACTTGTGTCCACCCCCAAAATCGTCTTTAATTTTAAAGTTACAATTTTGAAAATTTGCATACGCTCATACTTGACAAAGCTCTAGAAGCTTACGCAAAAATTTGATTTTTTTTCACGGTTTGGTTGGCGTCGCGACGCCTAAGAAGTATAATTTTTAGCGATTTTTGAATTTTTGCGGAAATATTCACGAATTCATTTTTTTTTCAACATAACTGTGATACAAATATCTGAGTTTTTATTTTAAATCTAATACAAATTGTGTATAAAATTTGCGAAAAAAACGCTGTTTTATCAAGTTAGTTTTCAAAATTCTGACGGCGCAGCGGGAAACTACGTTTACACCAAAATTTCACAAGTCACTTCATTCACTCTTATAAAGGTTAATTTTGATTAACACGGGCATGGACACCAGAAACCGTTAATTAACATTGACAAAGCGACAATTTCACCAATTAAGACTTTTGTTACAATCTAAAGAGAGCCAAAAGATAGATGTCATTTGTGGCACAAGATGTTGACAGATGGGTGTAAACGTTGTTCCCAATTTTGACGTAATGAAATTGGAAACTAACTTGATAAAACCGCATTTTTTTCTCAAATTTTGAAGACAATTTGCACTGAAACTAAAATAACAGCTGAGATATTTTTAACACATTTATAATGAAAAAAAAAATAAATTAGGGGTTGATATCACAAAGCCTCACAATTAACTAAAAATTACATTTTTAAGGCGTCGCGACGCCAAAACTATCAGTGATAAAAAACAAATTTTTGCGTCAGCTTCTAGAGCTTTGTCAACTGTGAGCGTATGCAAATTTTCAAAATTTTATCTTTAAAAGTAAAGACGATTTTGGGGGTGGACACAAGTGTTGCCGGACCCTGTATATATATATAAATATTGATATCTTTCCGTTAATGAATTTTTCTTAGCAAAATAATACTTTCGATTGTTCATTACTTCCATTTTAATGAATATAATGAAATTTTTCCCGATTTATATAGTCCCACTTTTTACTGCTGACAAAAAATGCGAAATTTAAAAAATGTACATGAATAGGGCAAAAAAAGATTTTTTTAAAAATTTTATTAATTAGGAATTAAAAGTCAAATTATTAGCATTGTGAATTATAATTATGTCCTTCCTTGGTTTAGGGGGAGGAGGAGGAGCAACGACCACCGGGGTCGGAACTGGTGCTGTTGTCGATACTACTGAAGCTGCTGCGGCCGCGGCTTTTGCAGCCCGCTTCTTTAATTTGGCAATTTGTTTTCGGTAAACGTAAATGTTTAATTTTTAAATTACCGAAATACTCCTTCGGCAGGGCTCGCCACCACGACCCCTTTCCGCCACTTTTTTTGTTGTTTTTATGGCCCCCTCCGCCACCGCCGATGCCGCCGCCGCCGTCATTGTCTCTTGTTCTTAATATACACGGTGTCTCGCATAAGGTTAGCTTCTTTAAACATAAAGAAAGTTGAAGGTTTTAGGATTAAAAAACTCTAATGGCAAGTTGCGATTTGAAGACATTTATAAAAAGCACTCCAAAAAGTACAACTTTTGGGAACCTCTCTGTAATAATGAAATTCATCCTTGAACATTTACTAATTTTGTTTCTATGGTTATAAGGTATTGTTGAATCTGTCAGCAAAATTTGGGTCGTTTTGTGCTTTTTCAAGCAGCCACTCGCAAAATTGAACCTTTTTAGGGTAATCTTCTGGTTCCAAAGCTTGCACACGAGAGTAATGAAACGGATGGAGTTGTTGCTCTCGGATAATACGCCATGCAGTTGTTCATTTTCCCATGTTATTTCCCTATGTTCAGCAATCGCTGGAACACCCGGTATATATAAATATTGATATCTTTCCGTTAATGAATTTTTCTTAGCAAAATAATACTTACGATTGTTCATTACTTTCATTTCAGCAAAAAAAATATTTGTAAAATAATTTGAAATTATAATTACAAGTAAACTTACTTATTTTCATTTTCGGATGGGTTTTTCTGCAAAATAAATTTAGTATTCATAATAATTGTTAAATTAAAACCAAAAACAACTTACTTCGTCCATGTTTTCTTTTCGAAAGAAAGACGCATTATTTTTTTCATCCAAAGCCCCCTTCGTTAACAATTGAAAATCACATTCTACGATGTAAATTTAATTATTGCAAAAAAAATTACATTCAAACATACTTTCGTTTATTCGTTAGTTTTTCGATCAATTTGAATGGTGCGGCATTTTTGGAATAATATCTTTGATTTTTAAATTTTTCAAATGCGAAATTTTTAAAAGCCGCTATTACAGTTTCCTACTTTTTATATTTTACAGTTTTCTGCTTTTGACATTTCGATCGATATTTTTCATCGATCGCTTAATTAACCAATTATTATGATAAAAACTGAGAATAAATGCCATCGTTTAAAATAACTACGGGCAAGTCTATCGCGACAGGTAATCAACTATTTTCATTTAAGCATTCATCTCTAATTTATTTAATTTGATGTTAACCTTTTACCATTTTTTTCTCATCAAAGATCGCGCGACCCACCAATAATTGAAAAAATAATAAATGGAAGAAGATCATGAAGACTTTACTACCGTCATCATCAGTTTCTAACAGGTAGCAAAGTTTACGCATACAAATCGTCGATAATCAAATAGTTCAGCTATTATCATCAAGAAAATAAGACTCTAAGAGTCCAATAACGCTGCTTGCGTCCAGGACAGGTAGCCCCCCTTCGATTCTAAATGTTTGATTCATCGAGACAAGTAAATTTTGAGTCTGGACAAATCCACAGTGCTCCAACGAATAATGCGTTCAAATCAGTGGAGTCGAGGTAAAATCGAATATTTTACAATGAAAAACATCATCAAGGCCTCTTTTTAGATGGCTAGAAATTTGAAAAATTTGCGAAACAATTTTCAGATTAGGAGCCCTCTTTTGACAACTGCTGACTTAAAATGGACCGCAGAAACACAAACAATTATGACAATTGACAACTTTCATTATTATGAAATTATTTCAGACAGTCCAAGAGCGAGTTCCAACTCACAATTTGATTCGTTTTATTTAAAATGTGCGCTGTCGAACATATGAATGGCGGTCGTACAAAATGTCAATGTTAGTTCTAAGGTGGGATCAACAATTGTATGTAATTAAAATTTACGTTATTCTTTCATCGCTTTGTTCAGAAGAGATTGAAGAACCCCAAATGAAGTTGATGTCTTTTTGGTTGTCTCATCAAGATAATTAATGGTATGCTGCTGCCTTCGTCGAACGACATTGATCGATATATCGATCGATTATCGAATTTGCGTTGTTCAACGAGTACGAGATTTGTTGGAGAAAATTGAATTTATTTGAAGAAAATGAGACCATACAATAATTGTGACAGTAATGGTGATAATAGTCAACAATTACCTTTTACAAATAGGAATATTAACTTTTCATTTCAAAAGTCAAGTTTAAGAAGAAATTATATTAGTCATAGACATGCTTGATGCTCAGAAATTGAACGAGATGTACAAGTGAAGGAATTGACTACAAATTGTCATTAGGTAGTTTTACAATTTTTATATAGTTGAAATTATTAACAAGTGTAATTGTTTTTTTATTGTTGTATATGTATGTTCATATTAAACTGAAATTTTCGAATTTATTATTAATAGTTTAAGGACTCTATGCTTCTCTATCAACATAATGTAATGAAATTTTTCCCGATTTACATAGTCGCACTTTTTACTGCTGACAAAAAATGCGAAATTTAAAAAATGTACATGAAAAGGGAAAAAAAAGATATTTTTTAAAAATTTTGTTTATTAAAAATTGAATGTCAGATTCGTGGCGTTGTGTATTATTATAATATCTTTTTTTTTGTTTTGGTGCAGGAGGAGGAACCACCGGGGAAACTGGTGCTGTTGCAGCGGCTTCGATAGCGGCTTTTTTTGCAATTGTTTTCTGTAAACGTAAATGTTTAATTTTTAAATTACCGAAAAAGAAAAACATACTTTTTTTTTCGAAAGCGTGGTGGGAGAGCTCTCTTTCTTCTGCCTCTCCCACCGCCGCTGCCGCCGCCGCCACCATTATACATGTATAATGGTGCTGCTGAAGCGGCTTCGGTAGCGGCTTTTTTTGCAATTTGTTTTCTGTAAACGTAAATGTTTAATTTTTAAATTACCGAAAAAGAAAAACATACTTTTTTTTTCGTAAGCGTGGTGGGAGAGCTCTTTTTCTTCTCCCTCTCCCACCGCCGCTGTGGCTGCCATGGCCTTTATTAGCGCCGCCGCCGTCATTGTCTCCGGTTCTTAATATACAGAACTCATGCCTAGCCGAAAACCGGGGATATCGGGAAAAGGTGTGAATGTGTAAATTGCTGAAAAAAAAGTTCCAGCTCCAACAGAAACTGAGAAAAGACATGACAAAGTTGACCAATCACAAGGCCGCGTGGAGATGGTCTGGAGGATACACTGGCGTGTTGCTAAGAAACCAGTTTAAATTTTCTCCTTTGAATTTTGTATGAACAATCTGGTCCACTATAAATTTCACTGACGTTAGAATGACAGGCTTCAATAAATCTAACTCATATTGAACTTAGTGTGCAGAAACGGCTCAGCGTACTTTAGAAATTGACTAGAGGGTTGAAGACTACTGGTTGACGAGCCTTGAATGACAAGAGACACACCTGGAGGACAACTGACACAGTAAAAATCCAAGTGGAGTGTGAAACGGCGTTTCTTTTGGTTTCCCTTGCTTGCTGGTTTCCTAGTTGGTGTTTGGTGGTAACAAATATCCTAGAACGATTCAGGAGTACTCGGCGGCAGAATGCCTCGAAATGCGTCTTATTTTTGAAGAGTGCTATCGAAATTAGTATTAGCAGCAAGAACGTTTTCCAGGTCGTGATTATTATCCGGACAACAAAACGATTCTTAGTGCTGTTTCTCGGGCTGGCCACACTGATCAGTTAATTAACAGATCGGCGCGAAGTTGGTGGAGCACCAAGACAGGCCAGAACTGTTGCAAATGAAGAAGCCGTTTTGGAAGCGGTTGATGAACACTCCACGCAAAGTATCTGAACTGTGGCACGCCAGTTAGAAATCGGAAAATCTTCTGTACAAAAAATTCTCGCGACAGATCACCGGCACCCGTACCATGTCAAAGTTTGGTTAGAAGAGCTCATCTGTGTCCAAAATAATGGTGGTTTGTTCAAACATTTTATTTTATTTTTTTTTAAATTATTAATAGTTCCGCCCTTAACCACAAAGTTGGGCGGAACCAACTATTATTATTTCGGTAGAATCTGAAAAAAAAAGTTGATTTAGATTTCTTTAGTGGGGCTTCTCATTGTGATTATAATCCCCTTAGACAAATTTAATTAATTAATTAATTAAGCAATTAAACAATTTATTTTATTTATGAAAAAAATTATTAATAATTCCGCCCTTAACCACAAAGTTGGGCGGAACCAACTATTATTATTTCGGTAGAGTCTGAAAAAAAAAAGTTGATTTAGATTTCTTTCGTGGGGCTTCTCATTGTGATTTCAATCCCCCTAGACAAATTTATTTAATTAATTAAACAATTAACCAATTTATTTTTTTTATTAAAAAAATTATTAATAGTTCCGCCCTTAACCATAAAGTTGGGTAGAACCAACTATTATTATTTCGGTAGAATCTAAAAAAAAATGTTGATTTAGATTTCTTTAGTGGGGCTTTTCATTGTGATTTCAATCCCCTTAGACAAATTTATTTAATTATTTAAACAATTAACCAATTTATTTTATTTTTTAAAAATTATTAATAGTTTCACCCTTAACCACAAAGTTTGGGCGGAACCAACTATTATTATTTCGGTAGAATCTGAAAAAAAAAGTAAAAAAGTTGATTTAGATTTCTTTAGTGGGGCTTCTCATTGTGATTACAATCCCCTTAGACAAATTTATTCAATTATTTAAACAATTAACCAATTTCTTTCTTTTATTAAAAAAAATATTAATAGTTCCGCCCCTAACCACAAAGTTGGGCGGAACCAACTATTATTATTTCGGTAGAATCTGAAAAAAAAAAGTAAAAAAGTTGATTTAGATTTCTTTAGTGGGGCTTCTCATTGTGACTACAAGTCCCTTAGATAAATTTATTCAATTATTTAAACAATTAACCAATTTATTTTATTTTTTTTTAAATTATTAATAGTTTCACCCTTAAGGGGATATCTAACAAACTGTAACGGTAAATTCTGCTTCAAAATTCTGCGTAAAGGAAAAATTATATGAAACATTTTAAACATCTTAACGTTAAATGCAGCATCTCCCTTCAACCCTCATTATTTGTAGACGGCACTCTTTTAGTGAGTTACCCATGGTCAGTCTGCATACTACGGTAATAAAACCATAAATAAAAACTACTTTTTAAAACTCCAGCCCGAGTGGTTTAGATTATTATTACCATCATCTTGTGGTCAGGACAATAGCTAATAGTTTTGACTGCACTGATGGCCAAATTATTATTGCCCATGGCCAGTAAATCTTAAATACTTTGATAGTAGAGTCCGATATTTTACAAATTACACCCGTGAAACTTAATAATTACAATATCTCACTATTATTATTTAATGTTTATTTTCATAAATAAATTAAATTTTTCCCGAAAAGGTGGGATTTGTGTAATAGCAAAAATTGAAGAATTAATTAATGGATGCACTGGGATCTTCGAATTTTGTCGAAGATTTTTGTGAATGTAACAAAAAATAGTGAACATAATTATAAATAATTAAATTATATATAATAATTATATTCTGTTGCTTTAGTGATTGATCTATCTTTTAAAACCTTTAAATTACGAAAATTTTTTCAGTCTTTTCACCACCCCAAAGTCATAATTTTGACAACAAGACGTTATATTACTGTCTAGTTCTCAAAATACGTATGTGTGAATTTTGAAAAGTTTACGCATGTGGAATGCTAAAAATTAGTTTTCGTATTTAATTAATCAAAAAGTCATTAAATATTCACTTTACAAAAATTGTATATAGCATTTAACATAATGCACGTTGAACAGATTCATATGCAAAAAACAGAAAGCAATTTACTCAAATAGTTTTCGAGTAATCGTGTTTGGAAAAATACATTGAATTTGCCTTATATTCAAATTTGTTCGAGATCCCCTTAAAAAATAAAGATAAAGACAAATATTTATCACCTAAAACTATTCTAAAACAATTTAAAATCCTAATTCATCAGATATAAAGTTCAAAATTTTGAAATGATTATCCTCAAAGCTACGTTCTGTTTGAATAAAAGAGAAAAATCTTGTTTCAGGCAAATTTAAGATTTTGTGTGTTTATGGAAAAGCTTCAGTTGTAAACTATCCCTTCGGCTACAAAATTGATTTATGGTACCCGCATTTTTACCTACCAGACCTCTCTGGTACAGAGAGAAAAGAGATGTTACTGCTAAACAAGGATAACATGTTTCGAATATGAAATTTTCCAAACACGATTTCTCAAAAACTATTAACTTTAAAAAAAACCTGTTTAGTCGACATTATGTAAAATTAGTCTACGCATGTGGAATGCTAAAAATTATTTTGCTTTCAGCCAAGTTTACGTATTTAATTAATCAAAAAGTCATTAAAGAATCATTTTACAAAAATTATATATAGCATTCAACATAGTGCACGTTGAACAGATTCATATGCAAAAAACAGAAAGCAATTTACTCAAATAGTTTTCGAGTAATCGTGTTTGGAAAAATACATTGAATTTGCCCTATACTGAAATTTGTTTGATATCCCCTTAACCACAAAGATTGGGCTGAACCAACTGTTATTATTTCGGTAGAATCTGAAAAAATAAAGTTGAATTAGATTTTTTTAGTGGGGCTTCTCATTGTGATTTCAATCCCCTTAGAGAAATTTATTTAATTAATTAAACAATTAAACATTTATTTCATTTACTAAAAAAATTATTAATTGTTCCGCCCTTAACCACAAAGTTGGGCGGAACCAACTATTATTATTTCGGTAGAGTCTGAAAAAAAAAGTTGATTTAGATTTCTTTCGTGGGGCTTCTCATTGTGATTTCAATCCCCTTAGACAAATTTATTCAATTATTTAAACAATTAACCAATTTATTTTATTTTTTTTTAAATTATTAATAGTTTCACCCTTAACCACAAAGTTGGGCGGAACCAACCATTATTATTTCGGTAGAATCTGAAAAAAAAAGTTGATTTAGATTTCTTTAGTGGGGCTTCTCATTGTGACTACAATTCCCTTAGATAAATTTATTCAATTTTTTGCACATACTGAGCTAATCTGAAATGAGACAATAAAGATAAAACCTACGTACCTCTTCCGTTTATTCATTTGCGAACTAACCAAATCGATGTATTATTTTTACAATTTACATTTTTATATAAATACTTACTTGCCCTGCTCATCATCTCTTAAAAAACAGTTTTACTTTTCATTTTGTATCACAGTAGCGACTCGATAATCCGGATCAATTAAAACCGACCCGGTCCGAACTATCGAATAATCCGAATTACCTTACTAATAATTTTCAATGCTTTATTTAAAAAAAGAGCATATACATATTAATTTTTGTAGTTAGACAAATTGTTCATTCTACAAGTTTGAAAAAATTTGTAATTTTAGACTGATGCTTATTGCGTTGGAAATTTTCAAAGCCCATTTCCCTTAACCTTTGAAGTGTCATAACATCAGTTAATTGAACGTTGTTTTGAGATGCCCATTTTAGCACAGTATTAAGGCATTTAAAAGCTTCCTCATTTTTGACCTGTTCTACAATTTCTTCAGTGTTCTCATTTTCATCGTTTTCATTACCTTCTCCTTCTTTTTCTCCTTCTTCCTCTTGAGTTCCGATTAGCCTTCCATCACCATCAATCCAGTCTTATTATTTCACCAGCATTTAAGGCAGTGTCCGCCAGATCACCAAACATTGCTGAAAGTTCATCAACTTCTTGAGCTGCTGAAGTCAGTCTATCTCTTATAATGCTTAAAGGGATTGTATCATCATTTACATGTTTTGAACATTTTTGTTGTTATTAGGTGGAAAAGCTAAAAGACACATAAACTGTTAATATTTGAAACAGAATCATATGTGCGGTTAATGAAAGAAGAACGTGTATTTCAGCTACAAAAACCACCTTTCTTTTTAACCTAACGTGATTTTTATAAAATTTTCTAACTGAGCAACAACATTAAGAAGAATAACAATGGTAACATTCGAGAAGTATTAGAAGGTGTACTATTCGATTACTTTTATCATGTGTTTTGTGTTGTAGTTTTATATAGTATAAGCTGGTTTCATTCTATCTAAAGAAACTATACCATCAACCCCATAATCTTCTAAAATAAAATATTTCTTATAACGTTTTAAAACCTTAAAAGGACCAAAATAATTTTGTTTTAAACCTATAGACTTTGAATCATTCCTCACAAAGACGTGATTACAAGAATATAAATCTTTGTTAATATAAGCTCGAGGATTCCAATGTGCATTTGTGTAAGAATATTTTGTCCCCCCCATATTTTTTTTAATTGTGAATCATAGTTAGGAATATCATAACTATTAAAATTCTGAGTTTCAAAAAAAATCTGATGGTAGTCTCAAGCAAGATCCATATAAAATTTCTGAAGGAGAAACTTGTATTTGGTGATTAATTGAAGATCTTAAACTTAACAAAATCCATGGAAGCTTTTTAATCCAAAAAGAAATGCCACAAGACCTGATTGCTTGTTTAAGAGTTCTATGCCACCTTTCAATAATTCCCTGACGTTGAGGATGTTGGATACTACTTTTAATATGTTTAACACCTAATGAATTAAGAAAGAAATTAAGTCAAATACGCGATAAAAATATTGTATCATGATCTGTAGTAATTATTTTTGGAACTCCATATCGTGAAATCCAAGAATTTGAAATTGCTGATATAACAGATTCAGTATTCGCAATTTTAAGTGGAATTGCGTCTGGCCACCTGGAAAATCTATCAATAGACAAAACATACTCACATAACTGTACGACCTGCAATTTCAAAAAATGCAACCCATTATACATTTTTAAAGCAACCTTAGTTTTTAGTAAATTGAAATATATAAAATCGATCAACGATGTCTGCATGGTTGATGCTTGACATTTAAAAAAATCATGACACTGACATTGATTGTTCAACGATTTATTAAGATAACAAAACTGGAAGCCAAATTTATGTTGTAACATTAACAAATTTAACAAAAATTGGAAACAAATCAACGTAACAAGTGTTGGAAATGCTGCCCATTATGTGCTTCGCAACAAGCTATTCTATTCATAAAAGATCGCCGCACGCGTTCCAGAATTTCTGGTGTTATCGATCTACAGGCTGCCGTAATCTTTGCTTTTAAATCTGCCAAGTCTCGAATAGGATCTTTGTATACTTTGTCCTTAACCATACCCCAAAGAAAAAAATCCAGTGGTGTAAGATCGGGACTTCTGGGAGGCCAACCATTGACTGATCTTCTACCAATCCACCTGTCCCGGTATATTATGTCCAAAAACTCCCTCACAATCCGAGCATAATGTGGAGGGGCCCCATCATGTTGAAACCAGAGAGCTTTTCGTAAAATTAGAGGAACATCTTCTAATAATGGCGGCAAATCATTGTTTAAAAAATTCAAGTACCTTTCACCGGTTAAATTTCCTTCGAAAAAGTAGGGTCCAATAACATTATTTCCCACGATCCCACACCAAACATTGATCGAATAAATGTTCTGAAAATGAGTTTGCCTTATCCAGTGTGGGTTTTCCTGCGCGTAATAATGACAGTTATGTTTGTTTACCCTTCCATTGTTGCTAAATTTGGCTTCATCACTGAAGAGGACTTTTTTCATGAAATTTTCGTCATCATTCATTTTATGGTGAATCCAGTTACAAAATACTAATCTTTTCGGATAATCAGTTTCTTTCAGCTCTTGAACCAACATGATATGGTATGGTATGGATGAAATTTGTTAGCGGAAATAATTCTTGAAACTGAAGACTGACTGGTTCCAATTTGACGTGCCACAAAATTTTGGCTGACAACCGGATTTCCTGTAATAGCTTAAAGAACCGTAACTTCATTCTCCATACGTGTGGCTGTTCTAGTCCTAACTCGCTTCTGTTGGGGCCAGTTTTCTCTTAAATCTTTTTCTAATTTTCTGAAAATTTTGTCTGTTGGGTGTGCAGCACGGTCCGGATATCTTTGTGCATATAAATCTGCAGCCGCTACAGCATTTTTTCGGCACTCGCCAAAAATTAATATCGTGAGTTTTCTCGTCGTTAGAATAAATTTTCGCAAAGACTAACTAACTAAGACTATTAAGTTGGGTTTGCAAAAATTGACAAATCTTTATGACAGCACTGGTTGATATAAAGCATCTCTGATTGTATTTTTGAAATTTTAATTTAGAAAACCCAAGTCAACACTGGAAATGTATTGTTGGTTGCATTTTTTGAAATTTCAGGTCGTACAGTTATGTGAATAGCCCTGTATTGATAACCGTCACAAAAAGGAAGCTGCACAATATCTAAATGAATTTGTTCAAATCTACAATCTGGTTCTCTAATAGCTTGAAATGGTAAAAATGATTGTTTTGTGATTTTACTTCTTTGACAGTTACCACAAGATTTAACCCATTTTTTATATCGTTTTGCATGTTTGACCAAAGATATCGTCTACAAATTAAAAGTTGAGAAAATCTTATGCCTGGATGAGCTAAACTATGAATTTTATCAAAACTTAAAAATCTAAACTGTTGAAGAATCTATGGTCTTAACAAATTATTACTTTTATCTACCCTTAACATTATATCATCTTCAATATTTATTTGGACAAAATCAAAATTTGGGGATTCTAACAAAGTTCATCATCGTTTTTTTGAGCAAGTGCTATTTCTTTAAAATCAATGTTGAGTCATTAAAGAGGCAAGTTCTTGTTAATACATCTGCGGGAATATTAGTTTCTCCTTTAATATATTGAATATCAGTTGTAAAAACAGAAATATATTCTAAATGTCTGAAATCACGAGGTAGATAATTTTCAGATGATTTTTCAATAGCACTACATAAAGGTTTATGATCTGTAAAAATAGTAAACTTTTGACCTTTGATCCAATATCTAAATTTTTTAATACTAAAGTAAATTGCTAATAATTCTCTCAAGAAAACACTATATTTTTGTTCCGTACTAGAAAGTCATTTACTGTAAGAAGCTAAAGGCTCCCAATGTCCTTTATAAAATTGTTGTAAAACACCTGCAATGCAAGTTGAGGAGGAATCACATGCAATTGAAATTTTCGAATTATTTCTTGGATGAGCTAAATATGTTACTATTGCAAGTGTATTTTTAGCTTCATTAAATACTTGAACTTGACTATCATTTAAATGAACAGGTTGTGATTTGACTTTACCAGGAAGAACTAAATTATGAAGTGGTTTTAAAATATTTGCACATTGGAGAATAAACTTGTGATAATATGAAAAAAGACCTAAAAATTTTCTTAATTGTTTTTGAGTTTGTGGAATTGGATAATCTACAATAGCTTTAATTTTTTCAGATTGAGGTGAAATTCCATCTTTTGAAACATGGTGGCCAAGAAAATCAATTTGTGTTTTCCCAAAAATACACTTATCTAAATTTAAAAGCAACCCATGATCATCTAAGCGTTTAAAAACTGTTTCTATATGTTGAATATGTTCATGTTTGTTTTTACTAAAAATTAAAATGCCATCTAAGTAAAAGTAAACAAAGTCACACAACCCTTATAATACCTCTTGAATAAATCTAGACCAAGAAGCCGGGGCGTTTCGTAAACCAAAATTCAAGCGCTTGTACATGTAGGCTCCAATAGGAATCGATATTGTTGTCTTCTCAATATCTTTCTCACAAATTGGAATTTGGAAATAAGCTTTCTTCAAGTCTAATTTTGAAAACACTGTTGAACCAGCCACTTTGTGTTTGAAGTTCTGGATGAAAGGAATAGGATAAACATCAGGAACATCTCCACACATTCTATATGAACCATCAGGTTTAAGAACCATATGAATTGGACTGGACCATGCAGAATTGGCGGGTATAATAATTCCTGCCTCCAATAGTTCTTTTAATGTGTTGTTCTAGAAAAGAACATAATACATTCTACATTTGGCAGAAATTGGAGGACCTGTAGTTTGAATTTTGTTAAATGTGGTATGTTTTATGGGTCTGTTAATGTCAAAGTTTTTAATTAAATTAGGAAATTTGAATAATAATTTTTTAAATGGACTATCAATTTCTTTCAATTGGAAAATTTGATTTTGTGGGATTGTGTTGAAATTAAACGGTGCCAGACGGTTAATAGTTTATTATACAGGGTCTATCAGAACTAGCGGACCAAAATGAAACGATGTATTCACAATCTTCTGGGAATAATTGGAAAAATGTTTAAAAAAATCCATCTTTAATAGTGATCAGAAAATGAACAATTTAAACTAACCAATCGTGTTGCTGATGTTAAGTTACCTGAAAATTAGCTTTTCCTGCTTTATTTGTAACTATGGATGCATCTTAAATATTTTTGCATTGTTGTTACACTGACGTAATTTTTTAGGTGACGTCTTCTCATAAAAATTGACAAGTTTATTTTAAGACCAACAAAATGAAATAATAAACTCAAACTTTAAAATTAACAGAATCCGAAAAATATATTAGTAAATGAATACAGAAATAACAAAAATGAATGAATTAGCGGTATAAATTTGAAAAAATAGGTAAATAGTTTTTAAAGTAAATGTTCAAAATTTCTTCCTTCCACTTGAATGCACAGAGCAGCTCTTCTCAGTAGACTTGCCCTAGCATTACTGACCATTTCAGCTGTTATTGAAGCAAATGCTTCTTGAATGCGGTTTCTTAACACGTTAATATTTTCAGGCATATTTCGGTACACCAAATTCTTGACGTGTCCCCAAAGGAAAAAATCTAAGGGCGTAAGGTCTGGCGACCTGGGGGGCCAACGTCTTGGGCCTCCGCGGCCTATCCATGCATTAGGAAATCTAACATCTAAATGGTTCCTAGTTACATTTGCAAAATGTGCTGGGCATCCATCATGTTGGAACCAAATATTGTTAATGTCAACATTTCTTAATCTTTGTAGAGGAATATTGTCTAGCAGCATGTCCAAATCATCAACTAAAAAATTTGTATAAATTTGGCCGTTGAGTCTGGCGGGAAATTCGTACGGGCCAACCTGAAAGAATGTGATGTTTTATAATTGCGTATAACTTGTTCTCAAAACAATTTACTATGGCGTTCCCAAAAATTCCAGCCCAAAGATTGACAGAAAATCTTTGCTGGGGATTACTTTGCCTGAAGACGTGCGGATTATCTCGCCCCCAAACATGAAAATTTCTTTGATTGAAAAATCCATCTTTTTGAAAGCAAGATTCGTCTGTAAACAATATGCTTTTGACGAAGTTCTCATTTGCTTCATGTTCCCGCAGAAGCCAAGTACAAAACTCCACTCTTAGAGGATAATCTTCCGGCGTAAGACATTGCACTTTAGTATAATGAAATGGGTGCATTCGTTCGTCTTTAAGAATACGTTGAACAGAAGAGGTGGACATTTCAAGATTTCTGGCCACAATACTAATGCTCGTTTCAGGTTCCTCTTCAAAAATCTCAATAACCGCTTCCTCGTTGTCCACGGTTCTCGCAGTTCTTGGGGCACCCCCAACCTCCCTTCTGCATACTTTTAAATTACCAGATTCTCTTCCTCTCTGTACTAATCTTAAAATAACATTTCGGCTAGGCTGTTCCCTATTTGGAAAACGAAGTGCGTATTGCTGGATAGTAGCTGTTGCACTGCGATTACACTCTTCATACAACAAGACCATATCAAAATATTCTTCCGGGGTAAACATAATTAATTATTAAATACAATGAAACCACAAATCAACGTTTGGAATGACTGTCTAATTGTCAGAAATACTTTGTTATGACATAACAGTCAATTATTTTTTGCAACAATTAAATAGGTTTCTATGGTAAAAAATATATGTTTTAAGGTAATTTTACATCTACAACACGATTGGTCAATTAAAACCGTTCTTATTTTAAAAGCCAACAAGAATGGATTTTTTTAAACAATTTTCTCTTTATCTGCAGAAGATCATTTATCCATGGGATGATTTTGGTCCGCCAGTTCTGATAGACCCTGTATATGAAGGAACAACACGGAAAGATAATTATTCAAAGTACAGACATTGACAGTACATTCAACAAAACTTGTTTTTATTACATACTAAAAGAAGGCCCTGTGATCCAGTCGCCAACTAATAGAAATAACTATTCTAACAGATTGTTGTAGGATTTTTATTAGTAAAATTTTTAGGAAAGTTAAGAGTTTTAAGTTAAGAGTTGAAAAATACCATCGTTCGAATTTGTAGTTGTATAATTTTTAATTTTATCTAAACGAACAGCTAAATCCATTAAGGTCATTTGACCAGATTTTACTTGATCTATCATTAATAAATAAAATTAAAGGAAAACTTAGCTTTGGAAAACGTCCGGGTTGTAACTTGCAGATATGATGATCTCAGATCTTCAAATCAAGGAATGGTCCAACACGGTGGTTCTTCACTATTCTGGATTAACGTGGGGGTCACCAACAATGTAATAATCGAAGATTTAAAAGGTCGCAAATCGTTAGCTTTTATTTGGAAAATCTATTGACACATCTATAAATAAATAATTAATTAAACAATTAAACAATTTCTTTTATTTGTTAAAAAAATCATTAATAGTTCCGCCCTTAACCACAAAGGTTTGGCGGAACCAACTATTATTATTTCGGTAGAATCTGAAAAAAAAAAGTTGATTTAAGATTTCTTTAGTGGGGCTTCTCATTGTGATTTCAATCCCCTTGGACAAATTTATTTAATTATTTAAACAACTAAACAATTTATTTTATTTACTAAAAAAATTATGAATACTTCCGCCCTTAACCACAAAGGTTGGGCGGAACCAACTATTATTATTTCGGTAGAATCTGAAAAAAAAGTTGATTTAAGATTTCTTTAGTGGGGCTTCTCATTGTGATTACAATCCCCTTAGACAAATTTATTCAATTATTTAAACAATTAATCAATTGATTTCATTTATTAAAATAATTATTAATAGTTCCGCCCTTAACCACAAAGGTTGGGCGGAACTAACTATTATTTTTTCGGTAGAATCTGAAAAAAAAAAGTTGATTTAAGATTTCTTTAGTGGGGCTTCTCATTGTGATTTCAATCCCCTTGGACAAATTTATTTAATTATTTAAACAACTAAACAATTTATTTTATGTACTAAAAAAATTATGAATACTTCCGCTCTTAACCACAAAGGTTGGGCGGAACCAACTGTTATTATTTCGGTAGAATCTGAAAAAAAAAGTTGATTTAGATTTCTTTAGTGGGGCTTATTGTGACTACAATTCCCTTAGAAAATTTATTCATTTTTTTGCACATACTGAGCTAATCTGAAATGAGACAATAAAGATAAAACCTACGTACCTCTTCCGTTTATTCATTTGCGAACTAACCAAATCGATGTATTATTTTTACAATTTACATTTTTATATAAATACTTACTTGCCCTGCTCATCATCTCTTAAAGTACAGTTTTACTTTTCATTTTGTATTATATGGAAATACTTACTTTCGCCTTTTATTGCTAAAATAGTTTTTGAATTATCTATTTTTGATGCATTAGTACCCAAAACACTTACGATTTTCCATTTTCGTCCCAAAACACTTACGATTTTCCATTTTCGTCTTGATTACTAAAATTGAAATTTAAAATTTGTTTTTACCTTTTGCAAATACTTACTCATTACATTTGGGGGGTGCCGTCAATGAATTGGTAAAAAAAATTGTTACAAATGTTCAGCTTATTTTCCAATCAATCGGATTTTATTGCATAAATAACAAATACTTACTGCTCACCACCATCAACCTGCATATGAGTGCTAAAAAAAATAATTCGGTTGATTTATTTATTTTAGGTAAATACATGTGTAACATACATAGGGTTAAAACCGCTTAGCTGACGTTGAAATATATTTTTCATACAAATAAGTACAAACATATACAGGTGTCCCAGAACTCATGACCCAGAGAGCACAGGAGGGTGCCGGCAGCAATACACATGGTAAATTTTAATCAAAAATTGCTTAAGTTTAACAGTATTCGAGAAATGATAAAAAATTAATAACCAATCCCGGAAGCTTATTTTAGAGATGGAGTAAAATTTCCTAGGCAACGAGAATGTAATGTTTACCTGACCAATGGACAATAGTATGTGTCCATAGTTACCGATTTTCAAATTCTGTTCAGCTTCCGGATTGGCTACCGTTTTTTGTGTTAACTCGATTATTTTTGGAGCTAGAAAACTTTTGTTTCAAAATTTTGGTTCAGAATTGTTACCTACATAAGCCTTTTTTCTCTGGGTCACGAGTTCTGGGACACTTTGTATAGCTACATATAATCACAACTCTTGGTAATTCGAAATTTTTGTTTTTTGTCTCGCTAATTCGAACCTTTTGGTAATTCGAAATTTTTTACTTGTTTCGCCAACTTCGATTTAACGAGAGTCGACTGTATTTATAAACGTTCATGACTGGGTCCATTGAAGTCCATAAGTTCAATTTGGGCAACTCTGCAAGTTTATGTACAACTAGACATTTATTATGAATTTAACTTGAAGGTGTTAAAGGTGTAAATCGTTCCTTTGTATTTTCTGCACTTTACGCCAAATCTGCTCTGTGACGTCATTTTCGTGCTTGACTCACTGCTCGAATGGAGTAGCTAGAGAAGACAACTAATAAACCTATAATTTCGAATAGGGAGCGTCTTATTTGAATTTAATTTTTATTGTTATTACATAATATAAATATAAATAGTAACAACCTTGCTCTTTTTAATTACAACAGAGCGGGGCTGTTTATTTTTCTGTTGTCCTCGCCTCCATCTTTTTTGTCTAAAATTTACGTACACTTTTTTTTGGTTTCTTGGTCTTGTTCGACCTTTGGTATATCTTCCAATAACAAATATAGTTGTCCCAGAACTCGCGCTTAGCCGGAGAAGGGTGGATGCCGACAGCAATCAGGACGTCAAAAATGCAATTTGTTTTGTCCTGTTACGCATTAAAATTGAGAAATTGCTCAACAAAAATGACCAATCCCAGAAGCTCAAGCACTATTAGCGCCCAGTACCAGAAATAATTTTTTTTTTATAAATTTCACATATGAGGTTTAGTTTAGATACCTGAGTGATCCTACATAAAAATTTTGCACTGTGTTAATTGTCCTGCCTCTGTTTAAGAACTTTACTAAAATAAAACGGTTACATTGTACGCAGATATACGTTTTTACACGGTTATGGTCTAGTATAATATACATAAACAATATAAAATAAAATTATTACCAAATGTATACAAAATGTTCTAATCAAGGCGTCAAATTATTGATGTTCCTTAAGTGTCATAACTTATTTGTTATTATTACAGTATCAAAAGTAGGATCGTAACTTTGATATGCAACAATTTTTAGGCTAAAATTGACAAATGTCACATTCTGGGGGAAACCATAGTGCCAACCATGTCATCTTAAAATTTCGAAAATTAATTAATCAAGATTTTAACCTTTAACCTGTCAAAGTGGACACTTGCAATCTAAACCGACTGTATGTAATATACATCGGGCTAAAACCGCTTGGCTAAAATAAAGTACGATTAGAACATTAAATTAATATTTAAATTAGCGAGACTCACGTGAACGGTCTTCATTTTTGCATGTTTTAAGGACTTACAATACCCCCATGCCATTTCAATAGGGTTTTATTAACAATGGTATGGAGGTAATATAAGGATCCATGACCACTTTCTCGTAATGTCTCTCGTCTGTCAAAATTCGTTTTTCCCTACCAGTTCTAAAAGGTTGGATTAAATTCCAAAGTTGTTTTTTCGAAAATTTATGATCAAATTCAACACTGTGATTACCCAACCATTCTTGTATTTGACTTTTACTGCTAGAAAATGTGGGTGGTTTGTCCAACTACACCGAATGGGATGGTACATTGTTCATTACCAACACAGATTTCCGTTGCAACTTGTCCAAAGCAGGAATAAGCTGTTTTTTTTTAAAAAAAACGTCCCTTCTATTTATTAAAAATTACATCCTGGTAAAAAACCCAAATTACAACCTGCATGCAAGATGGTAAATCTTGAATCTTCACTTGTAATTTTGCTGGGATTAGTTTTCAGATCTGAATCGTGTACCCAACGACGAATGGACAAACCGTTTTGATAAACCTACGTTTCGTCTAGGTACACAAATGTTTTTTTGTCTGGGGCCTCTTGGATAAACTTGTCAATTTCCCTTCTTGTCAACACGCGTGATTTTTTGAGTTGATACCCTTCACCTTGTTTTTTCAGTTACTTATTACTTAGTTATTACTTTATGAAGTTTTCTGATGTCTACCTTCTTTTTTAATTATAACGTTTAAAAACAATGGAGTAAGTGCTCCAGAGTGTTGAAGATTTGTAATTACTTTTAGTTTTTTTCAGCAAAATAAGCCAAAATAACATCTTTATTAATTGTCGTAACATTCTTAATTTTTTGCACGATCGGGCATTTTTGCATATTTACGAGGGTTGCTAGGAAGGCAGTAGAATAAATTTACCGACGACTGATCGGTAACTACTTTTGTTTGTCATGGGCGGTAAATGCAAGGCTAAGTTGATTAAGAAATTATTGTTTATTTGTATTAATGTTGAAAGTACAATTATTATAAACAACAGGGACGTTACTTGTATTACAATTAGTATTACTTAAACAATAAGCACTAGAAGTAGAAGGTACCGTAAGGAGTGAAGAAACATTTGTTGAAATATCAACAGAATTTGATGTGCTTTGGGGAACTTCTCTGATGTTCTTATAGCTCTCGTCATGCAAAATTTTTTCGGCACTTTCGATTTTGTTTTGTAGAGAATCCTCAACATATGATTCTGCAACCTTCGTCGATTGCCATCCTCCGTGACGTTTTAGTCCTAAAACCTCTGTGCCTTTATTAGCTAGAAGTGTTGCCGAGCTTCGTCGAAATGCATGACCAGTGTAAAGAGAAGAATCTTTCAGATTTAAATATTTTGCAACTTTTGATGGCCAACTACCAATGGTATTTCTTCCAACAACTTGATTGTAGCACTTTCCGTTGGAGAATTTCATGAAGAATCTGTCACAAGCAGCATTCTTTGGGCAAGACGAGCATATTTACGATAAAATTCAAGATAGTCGATTATTTCATCTTTACTATTGGTAACTGTAAAGCATCTTGAAGTGTTTGTCTTAGTGAAAGATATTTTAACTATAATTAACAATCCTTGATCTTCTATATCCGTAACTCTTATGTTGTAAAGCTCTTCTCGTCTACAAGCATCCGCAATCCCAAAAATCATGGCGACCTAATAAAACAAATTATTTAAAAATAGATATTTAATAATGAAATCGCAACTAACCTTTAGAATTAAATATTCGTTATCTGGTGCTTCAGTAAAAATTTTAAAAGATCTTCTTTAGTGAAGATTTTCGATTTTTTTGGTTTCCACGCAGATGTCTTTCTCGTAAGAAAGGCAATTAATGTCGCATACTTCGAAATATCGATAGAATTATTAAGGAAAATCGTACATTTCAGCATCGAATATTCCGACCATAAACTGCCTGGAGATTTTAGCTTTTCGTTGCGATAAACGAAATAGGCCAGCAGCACTTTTTCATTAAACTCATTTAGCTTCTTTTTGTTGCACCACTGCTTGAAGTTATCGTAAGTATTTTGATAACGATCTTTTCACTTTTCTGGGATCACTGCACTGCAACCAATCTTCCATGCAGCTTCTAATTCAATGTTTTCGTTGTTTTCACTTTCATTTTCACTCATCATTGATGCAGGAGAAAATATAATTAGATTTTTTGAAGCAAACGACGCCGAAACCAGCAAAAATTTAATATGGCGGAGCTTGTTTGAAATCAAAATTGTATATCCATAACAACGAATCAGAGATAACTTTTAAAAGCTGCAATGCCATTTTTTTTCACCAATTTTATAATTTAATACAATACAAATTAATGCCCTCGTGCAAAAAACGTCATAAGCATCACGAGCGTTAGGTGCGTCCGATTTCGGACAAAATGAGAACCTAGGGCTGCGCCCTCGGTTCCCACACATTTGCCCTCAATCGGTAAAACGCACCTACCGCTCTTAATGCTTAAATAACTATTACACCAATCTTCAAATGCATCGTAAACCCATTTGTATCTCGAGCTCGATTTGGTGGGCAAGAGATTCGCAGCTGCCTCAGCTGCGCCCCTTCTTAAATTGCATGAGGCACCCTCTCACAACTATTATTCATTTCACCAGACTTATAGACGCAATGCAAAAACGGCGTTCGGTTGACAATTAATTTTTTATCTGTCAATTTGAAAGCGCACCAAAGACCTACCAGGGGTGCAATTCTTGAAACCATGGGAATAATTTCCAATGGGAATTTCTAAAAAATTCCCACAAAAAATTGAAAATCGTATTCTTGAAATTCGTATGGGAATGTTTTCCCACGAATTTTGTGGGAAAATTTTCACATGCTATTTGCCCATGTGACATTAGCTTCCAATGACATTTTGACATAAATGTGCAAAAATGGACGAGTTTATGCACCTTCAAATTGTGCGTGCAGCAGTGGAAAGACCCCCACGAACTGTTTTAAAAGCAGCAACAAATTAACAAAAGATTAACAGATTAACAAAAAATATGGTGCGGGAGCTCCCCTTATGCTCGATCAGTACCTGACAGGTCCTACAAGAGCTTCTAGCTTGTCGAAAGAAACCAAAGTATGTTATATACTAATTGATACGCTTGTTAATAAATTGTTTTATTAGGTTTTAGTAGCCCTTCGATTTTTTGCGTCTGGTAGTTATCAGATAGATGTAGGCTATAATTTCTTCGTTGGGGTCAGTCAAGCTTCCGTCTCTAGATGCATTGAGGAAGTAACAAATGCATTAAATGAAGAATATATACAAAACCAGTGGATAAAATTTCCAAGGACAATAGAAGAATTAACTCATATAACACAACTTTTACCAGAACCAGATGCACAATTGAAGGGTGTAATGCAGTGTTAAAAACACGATTTAGATGTCTTCTAAAGCATCGTGTTTTGCATTACACGCCAACAAAATGCTCAAAAATTATTAATGCGTGTTGTGTTCTTCACAACATGTGTGTGGCTAATAATCTACCAGTTCCTGATCCAGAAGATAGAGACGATGAATTGGATTTTGGAATGCTAATAAATGAACATGAAATTTACGAAGAAGAAAATGAAAGAATACAAAACGTGGAATTAAATGAAGAAAGAAGACTGCAACGAAAAATCATTAGAAATTATTTTGCTCGTTAATTACCATTTATTATTAAAGAGGTTTTTTGAAACAATTTTATTTTTAAAACACATTTTAACACAATTTAACAATATTTATAACATTGAAATGCCTCTGAAAAATTCATATCAACCCAAGAAGATCTAAATTAACTTACTTCTTATCTACTAAAAAAACATTTTATTTCTTTTAAACTATTTGAGATCTCTTCTTGAGTTGATATAAATTTTTCAAAAAGAACCAATTTTTTCGAATAGTAATCTTTTTTTAATTCTAATTTCTGCTTTGCAATATCAGTAAATGACTGCTCAGTTTCCATTAGTTTCTGTTTTTTCCTGCTTCGACTGATTTCTTTTACATCCTTTAAAAGTTCTCTGTTTACACTGCTCTCGGTTATTAAATCCACTTTTTGATTACTTTTGTCCGAAACGTTCCCTTCTTGATTACTTTCTTGATTTTGATCAAGCAGTATTTCATCGAAATTCTAAAAAAATCTAGATTAATTTAGAAATTTTTGTCCTCAAAACAATTGCTTACAAAGCTTATTCCCTGGTCTTTGATTTGAGGGTCTCCTGTTATAGAATGTTCTGAAAGTAATCCCAGCACAAGTTCTTCCTCTTTGTTAAAGACAATTGGACATAACGGACCGCCTCCAGTTCCAGTGGAATTTCTTTTACAGTCTCCCTGTTTTTTTTTAACGTTTTTTTTAATGTCTTGCCAGGACTACAAATTTATAAAATTTATAAGAGCATCAGTTACAAGCTAACATTGTACTTACACGTCTCCAATGTTTCCAATCTTTTTATGCTCCCGGAATTTCGTTTAGCTTTCTTGCAATTTTAGTCCATTTTAATTGAGCTTGTTTAAGAGTAAATTGCACATTGATTATACCTTTATAGAGCTCGGGTTCATTGAGCATTTGCTCAATTAAAAATTGCTTTTGCTTGGCTGAAATGTGGCCGTTGCGCATTTCAGACATGATGATTTCACCTTTTGCTAGTTTCACTCTCACTATTTTACGCAGTTTACGGCGTACAAAGTTTGAAAAACGCGAGCGTTGCTATAGTAACAAACAAATTTTGCATTTCCAATGGGAAAGTGATTCCCATGCTGTCAAGAATACCAAAGTGTGCAATATACAAATCCCAGGGGAATTTGAGGTGGGAAAATTTTTCCAATGGGAACTTTTTCCCATAATTTCAAGAATTGACTCCCAGATTAGTCTACTAGAATCAGTCTTTAATCTCATTGCATTGAAAATTATTAATGTTTTATTTTAATAATTAATGCTTTCAGAAAAAATATAATACAAGTCTCTTCACGAAAATGTCAATACTTGTCTCGGAGCCTTAAAAGACGGCACGAAGTGTCTCGTCTCTCAATAGGCTCCTCGACAGTAAAGAGACATTTTTGTAACTCTTATGTAAATAGCTATTTTCTGAAAGCGGAGCGAAAGTTTGTCGCCTAAAAATAAAGAGCGAATTTTGATATTCCCTGCCTAGGAACGAAAGTGATACCAATTGTTTTTTTTCGTGTTCGACTTTTTTGGCAATACATCCGAAACCGCCTCAGTTGCATCTTTTTGAATCGCAACAGGAACCTTTTCACAGCTATGTTATTCGCCAGACATTGCAAATTAGACACGCAGGTACCAAAAATGCAAAATTTACAATAAATAGCATTCGTTTGTGAATTAATTTTTTATCTGTCAATTTGACAGCGCGCCAAATAAATCAGCCTATAACCTCATTAAATTAAAAATTATTTGTTTTTATTTTAATAACTGAGGCTTTCAGAAAAAATATAATACAAGTCTCGTCATTAAAATGTCAATACTTGTCTCGGAGCCTTAAATGACTCGGCTCTCAATAGGCTTCTATACATTAATAAAACATTTTCGCATTTTCGTGACTCTTATGTACAGTCACAGTTACTGAATTTCAAACGACCTGTCATTAAAATTTCGTACACTCTAAGGGCCTAATTCTAATTCGATTTTGCTTTAGCGCAAACCGTGGTTACCATGGATACTACGACATCTGTCATTTGACTTCATTTTACCCAAATTTTCGAATTGAATCTTGCTTAATTGGTTAACACTACAAGAATGAGATGATGCAAGTCGCTCGCTTTTTCACAACACGCAGTCCTAACTAAAGCATTGCAAGTCGTATACGTATTCCTAACATCCTAACGTTTACGTAATGCGAATACGTTTATACAGTGTTGGTCCTAAGTGCGTATTGTGTAAGCACTTTTCAATCGTTACATAAACGTACGCTGCACAGGTTACAACGTCATAACTAGGGTAACACAATCGTCCTCTGCTACTAGCAGCGATCAATGTGCTATGACAAAGAGGTTGATCATGATCACTGATTTGAAACACTTTGCAGTATACACATTTAAGTTTTTTGTTTGCAGCATATGATGCATACCCTGCAATATACACCAAATTCGCCCACGTGTCGTTGGTATTGCTATTCAAGTCATCTTCATATATGAAACATTTGTCCATTAACACCCCCTATACAAACACAACTGGTGTTACCATTACAAAAAATGGAGGTCCTTTTGTTTCCAATTCATTCTCAGGGCTTATTTGAAACTCCTCGTAAGTTTTTCAATTAAACATTGGGTGTGTTACGCTTTGCATCCGCAGTTTGCTTTCTGATTCAAAAACATGACGAAGAGATATTTTGTACTGCGCCCCTGCCATCTGCCTCTACTTTCCCACACAAGAAGAAATTTATACTCTTTTCTTCAAGGCAATATTTCGCAAGTTTTAGTAAACCGTCTGTCGTCATTTTCAGAGCCCAGTGTATTTTATGGGTCAGCTTTGATGTATTCAAACTTTTCCATTTGTCCAACCATTGGAGGATTTATTGATTTAAAAAAGTTAAAATGTGGTCAGATGTTTTTTTAATAGGCTCAGAAAACTCGTTACGTAGTCGTTTTCCTTTCCACATTGTCTTTACGTTTACAACATGCCACCATTTACAAATGACCTCTATAAAGTTGGCCGTGTATTCATAGTTTTCAAAATGACGAATCGGTCCTACTTCGTTTAATGCCGCTACAATGGTGTGGTTGAAAACTTGCAAAACCAACTTCACGTTTTGCCTCTCTAGAGATGACGAATAAAGGGCCTTTAAAGAGTGAAGTGTAGTTCTTTCTACACCTTAAACGAAGCTATTTTCACAACATCATTTTCACTATCTATGTATGGGTAAATAAGGCACTGATCGGGTTTTGTATTTATCCAGTTCTTTCGGATGCATTTTAAAATGTCAACAGAATCAATGACAAAGAAAAGCGGCCTCAAAACATCCGCAGAATTGCTGGTAACAATTGGTGAATTCTGGAGGAGTAGAAAAAATACATTGCTTTCCTGTTTATACGAGGACGGGATGAGAATTGGTTAGCCTAGGGATGAGTGATTAATATTATCTTTTCAAAAACGGTTTATTTTTCAACATAATCTCCTAAACGTTTAATACATTTAGTCCAACGATGTTCCCAAGCCTTAATGCCGTCGCGAAAATCATTTTCTTCAAGATCTGCAAAATAAGTGTCTACAGCATCTTTGACCTCCTCATTTGTTGAAAATCTTTGTCCACTTAGAAAGATTTTGAGTCAAGGGAACAAGTGAAAGTCTGAGGGGGCCAGGTCAAGTGAATAAGGGGGATGCGGAATGTTAATTTTTGAATTTTTGCCATTGCTGTAAGGCTAGTGTGTGGTCTTGCATTATCTTGATGCAATATGATTTTCTTCCGCGCTAAACCAGGTCTTTTCGTTTGGATATTTTCATAAAGTTTGTCCAGAAGGTTAGCGTAGTATTCTCCTGTTATTGTTGTCCCTTTAGGAAGATAGTCTATCATCAGAATTCCTTTGGCGTCCCAGAAAATGGATGCCATGACCTTACCAGCAGATTTCACTGTCAAAGCTTTCTTTGGAGGGGGCCCACCACGTTCTATCCACTGTTTAGATTGAATTTTTGTTTCAGGGGTATAGTGGTGAACCCAAGTTTTATCAGTGGTTATTAATCGACGCATGAAATCAGTCGGATCTTTCTTGAAACGGTCTAAACATTCTTGCGAAATTTGCATTCGCACACGTTTTTGATCAATTGTAAGCAATCGCGGCACCCATCTTGCGGAGAGCTTTCTCATATGCAATTCTTGAGTTATAATATTGTGAACCCGTTCCTTTGAGATGTTTACAATGTTGGCTATCTCACCTAACTTCAGTCGTCGATCTTGCAAAATCATGTCATGGATTTTAGACACCATTTCCGGAGTAGTGACACTTTTAGGGCGTCCAGACCGGTGTTCGTCTTTAATGCTTGTACGACCCCGTTTAAATTCAGCTACCCAGTTTTTACCGTGGCGTACGATGGAGCACTATCCCCCAATACATCGTGCATTTTTTCAAAAATTTGTAATTTCTTTTAGACCTTTTTTAAATAAAAATTTAATGACGGTACGGTGCTCAATATTTTCCATTATTATTTTAGCTCAAACACGTTGAATATAACAAATTACTACGCGAAAACTATCACGTCAATGAAACTGATATTTTCACTAAAGACATGTAATGGATGACACTTCATAGATATGCCTTTGTCAACTACGTTGAGGCTAACCAATTTTCATCCCGCCCTCGTAGCATTATTATAGGAATTATTATAGGAATTGCTCTACTCGGGGGTATTAAGTAGGGTGACAATATCTCCACAACAAAATTAAACAAGTCTTTGGAAAAACGGAAGAGATTTTGAAACTGGTCGTTGTTTAACGATGTTAAGGCATCGACAAGCGATCAGAACTGCCGTGGAGCTTCCACCACAGCTGCTGCTTCTTCTTCTTCTTCATCCAACAAGTCCAACATTAACAATTCTTCCCCTTTCAAACAAATATTGCTTCAAACGCAGTTCTGATAGTAGAACGTTGTAAAAACAACGGGTGTACAACACACAACAGTTTTGCAAAATGTTCAAGACTTAAACACTTGTTTGCACACTTGCAAAGTTGCTCAGCTCTTTTAAGGTCAGATCAACCACAAAAGAGCGCGAAAAGTTACAAAAAACGGCCAAACGAGAAAGAAATCCCCCTCGCGGATTCAACTCGATTGCTATTTGATCGCACGTGTTAAATCGTACGAGTCGAGTCGAACGGAAGAGACGCGTATACGTCTCAATTCGAACGGTTCAAGAATAGGGCTCTTGTGGGTTTTACAAACCTGAGGCAAAAATTATATGTATTATTAGACTTTGAGTAATAGGCTTGCAATAAAATTTTTCCCGTCAGGTTAATAGAACAATGTCTAGTTTAAGGGGAGTACCAAGACTCGTGGCTGGACAAAATTCGAGCTGAGCTGTCACGATCGAGAAGGGTGTCAAGCGGTACCTTACTGTGCTACCGTAAAGTGATTGTAAAATGATAAATGCTTATTTTGCCTCTGTCTGGTAGACATACTTTTTCATGGGTAAAATAATGTGAGTCTATGGGGTCGATTTCAAGTGTAACTTGCGTTACTGCAAATCCCATTTGCAACATAGCAACGCCAATCACATTGCTCATACCTTGGCAACGGTTGCAAATTTGCGTTAACGCAGTGACTTGAAATCGACCCGTATGTTCTTTTTGCGTTTACAAATTGTGCCAAAATTGGACGCCGTTATTAATTTTCTTTTTTCCTCGATCCAAATGGCACTATCTGCTTCTAGTAGGGTGAATCGTTCCAATTTTTGAGTTATTCATCAGAGCAATTTGGACTTTCCAAAAAAGTTTTATTATTTTATTATTTTCTTAAAAAACTTGCCTTTCCATATCCGCTTTTAGACAACTTGCGCTAAATCTTTACCTTGCCTTTGCCTTTTGTTCTACTTTCTTTCTTTTGGTTATGTTTTAAAACCCTTTTAAAATGTCGTTTGCTTCTATGTTGATCTCTGGTTATTGACACCCATAGAAAGTGCTGTACCAGGTACTACTGAATAATATCAGTACACACACCATCATGCTTGTATTGGAAGTACAGTTGAACGCTGTATTGGAATTTTGAAAATGAGGTTTAGATGTTTAACTAAAGCCAGATTTCTGCATTACCACTCAATTCGTGCAGAAAAAATCATAAATTCGTGTATGATTCTTCATAATTTTGCCGTCAAATTTAATTTAGAACTAGAAGAAGAAGAAGACTATGAAGAAGAGGAAATCAACGACGACAATGCACTTGTTATTCAACATCCTGTTCTAGCCATTAATATTTTAACTTAAGGCAGATTAGTTAGGGAACAAGTTGTTAAAAATTATTTTGGTAACATAATATGATTTATTTAAACTAATTAATTTGACAGAATGTGTAACAGCATGTTTAAATTATTTAATTCAATTTATTATCTAACACGTTTGTTAGTTTTTCTAAATTTTTAGAAAGTGCCCCAATAACGTTAACAACTTGATTGGATTCAACTATTCTCACGACGGCTGAACCTATATTCGCTCACTGCTTTTTCTAAAGTTGAAGTTCTATTATTTTTTCTGTTTGCTTTTTAATTAATTTTTGTTTTCAATTTTTTCAGAGCCTTCGGCTGATGATCAAAAAGTACCAATTCAGCTTCTTCTATTTTCCGTTGTAACCCTAAATTTTTGTCTTGCGATACGTTTGGGGGTAAAATCGGGATTCCGGAATGTCTACTCCTTCAATTGTGACTTTTTTAAAAGCCCAAGTAATTGCTGTTCGTAGTCAAGTAAAGATTTCTGTTTTTTTTTTCTCCGCCAGTTGCGTTTAGATCTTTTTTTATTTGTCGATCTTTTTTTTTCGTATTATGTTTAAGCTCGGTGAAAACTTTCTTACACTGAGGAGCTAGATCCCATGCCGCAACTGTTAAGCTCCCGCACCAGCGTATTCCACTTTTCGTTGAACGTATTTTTTTTAAGAGGGTGAGAACCATAGACAATCAAGCAATAGTAAGACAGTTCAAATGACGTATATTTTTTAATACTGCGTCTGTGGCGGCGCGAAGTGCAGCTGCACGAACTAAAACAAAACCGCGGGACATTTAAAAGAGCTAGGCAAAGGATACTTTTATATTTTTTCATTTTTTAACGTATTAATGAATACAATGTTTCAAGAGAACAACGAATTTATTTTTTAGATTAACAATAATGGTAAAAACTTAATTTAGATGAACAAAATAACAATAACAACAATAAAAACAATAACAATTGTATTTTTAATGTGTTTTTTTTTTAAGTATTTTTTTTCAGTTTATTTATACGCTTTTTTTATGATTTTCTTGTTCAAAATGCCTTTGAATATCTGATAGTTTTTTATTAACTATTAATTGAACAGTTAAGAATAAAATGTTTACTTTGAGTTCATACTTATGATTTGCATCATTACATTTTACCCACTCAAAATGAATAAAACTTCTTAGAGCAATTACAATTTTCTGAACCATATTAGAAACATGTTCGTATTGGTCTAGATAAAATGTAACCACATCATAAATTTGAGCCAAACAAATAATTAAATCTTTTCCTGCTTATTGAAGTCTTAATTTTTGATCCATTTCTTTGTATCGTGCAAAAATGTGGTGCATTGCAATATTTGATGCCTTTAAGCTGGTTTTTAATAACAAAACCTCCAACATATGAAATTGCTTGAAAATCAAAAGCATCTTGAAAATGGGATTCAATGTTTACAGCTGGAAATAAATCACAGTCTTGAATTATGGGTCTTTTTGTTCTTGGAACACTATCTGTTGGAAGAAAATCTCTCAAATTATCAAGAATATATCCCCTGTCTACAGTTTTGCCCATTATTACTTTTGTGGGATGTTAAATAAATAAAATAAAAAAATAAATAAATAAATTGGAAACATGTAGGGTTAATGTTGGCTGCATCGTATTGGCCAATGATTGAAAATAAATTTTCGACGGGATCTTGGTTCAGCATTGGCGTTCTTAAAAATTTGAACCCGTTTTCCTTATATAATTTCAATAATTTTAATTCCACGAATATTATTTATCCACCCATCTTTAAATGGAATATTACTTTTTATTTGACCGGTGTTTTCATTTAAAAATTTCCAGCCTTCAATTGTTTTTTCCTTTTTTTTCCTATTTTATCAAGTTAGTTTCCAAATTCACAACAACGTCTTGTGTCACAAATGTCAACTATCCGTTTGTTTGCTTGTTTGTTTGTAACAAAAGTCTTACTTTGTAAAATTTTCGCTTTTTCGTTTTTGATTAACGATTTCTGGTATCCAATAAATAAAACACGCCCGCGTTAATCAAAATTGACCTCCATACGAATGAATGAAGAGACTTTTGAAAATTTGGTGTAAACTTAGTTTGCAATTATTCTTATTCGTGGTTTTGAAAACTTACTTGATAAAACAGCGTTTTTTCCTAAAATTTTAAACACAATTTGTATAAGATTAAAAATAAAAATAGATATTTCGCAAAAATTCAAAAAATCTTTAAAAATTACATTTCCTAGGCGTCGCGATGTTAAACAAAAATAGTGATGAAAAGCAAATTTTTGCAACAGATTGTGGAGCTTGATCAACCATCAGCTTATGCAAAATTACAAAATTTTATTTTTGAAATGAGAGACGATTTTGGGGGTGACCATAAGTGCTCGACGGAAGGCAATAAAAAATTGAATATTTTCTTTTTTTGACGACGTGGACATATTATCTTTTTAAGGTGTTTTTTAGCACAAAATTACCTTTTCGACCATGTTAACAATGTATATGTAACAAAAAGACTGTTCTACGGTGTAATTACTCTGATAATAATAATAATAATAATAGAAAAGTTGACTATGACCTAAAAGTAAGACGTGAATCAATTTTGATTGAGTTTGATTTTCTCGAAAAGTAGGAGCCAGATAGTTTTTTTAACATTTTTTTAAACTCTATCAAGATATTTCAACAATAGCATATCCGCCATTTCTGATACAGCCTGTATATAACTGCCCATCTTTTTTTAAATTACCTGGAGTTAAATGTTCAAACTCTATGGCGTTGAACCCAAAGCTCCATAACTTCCTAAAATACGGACATATTATACATGGTGTATCTAAAATGGCGGATATGCTCCATAGGACAATCTTGAAATACCTTGATACAATCTAAAAAAAATGTTAAATTTTTTTTTGGCTTTTAGCCTTTGCGATAATCGATTTTTTAAAACAACTAATTTGGCAACATTGCATGTTGTACCTGAAAATTGAAAATAGAGAAAATATAAGTAGACTCATGTATACCTACTGTACCTGTGTAGTCATGGTATTGAATCAAAATTGATTGACGTTTTACTTTTAGATTATGCATAATCTTTCAGCTCCTCTCATCGAATCAGACGAGTATTTTTGTTGAAACAATACCTACGTTATAATGAGGGCTGATTATTCTCATTTCTTTTGCATCAACAGTCGAATATTGCGAATCCATTTCAACATCTAGCAATACGTCTAGTACTTTTGGGTAGGTACAACTTTGGCTCCTGACCTTATTAAAGAGCCTGCACTAGATACTGTAACAATCAAAGATTTAAAAGGGCGCAAAACGTAAGCTTTTATTTGGAAAATCTATTGACAACAGTGAAAGTAACTATGGTAATATTTCAAAGTTAACTAAATCTATATGTTGTGTTCATAGTTGTTCAATATTTGCTTCATAAGCACTTTATAGCATTTTGCTTTTATTAAAATTACTATTAATTCCTAGATACTTTGTTAAAGGTTGCTGAGACGTGATTTGCCAGCAATGCTACCATCATCCGCGCAATAATTAACTTTTAGTTTAAACGCCCGTTTGCAATTTTTGACGAAATTTGCCGTATGGGAATTAATTGTGGTTTTGATAAGACTTGATCCAAAAAATGTTACCACTTTTTTCTCGTTTAAAGTTAGCAGTTTTTTTACTAATTACTGATTTACTAGGTTGAAGTTGCTGCAGATAATTCATTAAAAACTATAAATTATAACGCAAGCAATACATAGGAGTATTATTTATTCACAAGTAAAACTAAAAATATTAACTTTAAAAATGATGTTCGAAATTCCTGCTTGCGCCCTTCTTAAAACATTGTTTTGGGTCCAGGCTAACATATTAGCATTAACTGCTGCTCCGGCGACATGAGTTCTGTCGTTTAACATGTTTAAATTTGTAACAGGTGTTTGATAAACCAAATTTTTGAAATGGCCCCAAAAGAAAAAATCTAAGGGGTTCAGGTCCGGCGATCGGGGTGGCCATTAAACGGGTCCGTTTCTTCCTATCCGCCGATTTGGGAAGTTAGCATTTAACCAACGTTGAACTGGACCCGCATTGTGAGGTGGAGCACCATCTAACTGGAACCATATCTCGTTCAATTGTCTGAATTGATCATATCTCGTTCAATTGTCGTCTAAGAAATTTTCTATTTGATGTAAAAACTCCAAAAAAATTTCTCCATTGGGCCGATTAGGCCCAATTAAGTTGTTGCCCAAAATCCCGGCCCAAACATTTGCACTGAAGCGATGTTGATGATCCACCTCTCTGGTTACGTGGGGATTTTCGAATGCATAAAAGTGTGAATTGTGTTGGTTAAAATAACCATCCTTTGTGAACGTCGCTTCATCACCCCACAACACATTTGAGGCAAAATTTGGGTGCTCCGCAATTTGTGTTACGAGCCAGTTACAATAATTTGTCCGTCTTGGGAAATCATGAGGGAGCAATGCTTGCACTTTTCAAAAATGATAAGGGTGAAGCCTTTCTTCTCGGATAATTCTATTTACGGATGTGTGATTGACATTTAATTGACGGCCAATTGCGCGGGTACTTATTCTGGGGTTTTCGTGTACCAAATGTATGACCTCTTTTTCAAGTTGCGGCGTTCGGGTTGTTCTTGGACGTCCTCGGTCATGAACATTAACTACTAGAGGGTTAAAATTGCCTATTTCCCTCACTCTACCGTCTAAGCGGTCTAAGCGTCGGATGGTATTACCTTGCAGGGTAACGCTCAGCATACACTCTTGCTGCTTCAGCAGCATTACGTTCACACTCCCCCAAAATGAGGTACATATCGGCGTATTCATTGTTCTCGTACATTTTGCCAATTTTTTTTCAAGTGTCAAAGTTGATACCAACTGCCTATTTACTTTTCTCATTTTGAAAGTGAAAACTACCGTGTTGCCAAATGTGATTTAATCAATTTTTATTCAAAAATAGGAACAAAAAACTTGCTAAACCAAAGGTAAAATTAAATGTAGGCAGGATAAATAGAAATAAGAATAATAATTAAAGGTATTACAACTAGTTAACGCCAGCTATAAGTGCATAGGTTAGGAGTTAAATTCTCTTGAAAGGGTTTCCTTTGGAGTGTTATAACATAGCAAAAATTAACCAAAGATTTTTTTTACTATTTTTCCCTTGTTCTCTGAACATAATTCAACAATGTACTGAAGAGCATATCCGCCATTTTTGATACACCCTGTATAATTTTAAAATAACTCATTTGTCCAATACTAAATATGTACTCTTTCTAACACACATTTAAATTCATTATGTATCTTTTAAAATCAGCTTTTTTGCGGCCAGTCATCTATAGCAGAACGCACTATATTCATGTCAATATTGGCTACAGCGCTTACCAAATCCGTTTTCAGATACTCTAATTTTCTTTGGCTTTTCGAACAGACTTTTTCCTCTAGATATGACCATATTTTGTAATGCAGTGTGTTCAGGTTCGGACTTTATGAAGGCCAATTTTCATTCCGAATAAAGTCAATGTTTTGGCAGCCAAACCATTCTTGCGAAAATTTCGCTTTGTGGGCTGGTGCTGAATCTTGTTGGATAACCCAATGCTTTTGAACATGGTAGAGCTCAGGGGCTTTACAATGCCTTCCAAAATATCTTGATACACTTTAGCCGTTTTGAGGCCTTTTTTACAAAAATGAATTTTTGTCTCCCCCAGATAAGAAACGCTCAATCATTTTTAATTCGCTTCAAGCCAACCCTTGAAAAATTTATCTCCAAAGCCATAAACTTCTGCTTTCGTCTTGGATTTCAGCGAATACGAGCTTCAACACCTTTTGTGACTAATAATGTTCGATTAGGACGAGGTCGACCCGAGCGTGGCTTGTCAGCAGTAGAGACTTCATTGTAACGCTTAACAAATTTCTGGGTGATTTTCAATTTTTTGAGTAATTTGAAAATCGCCAGTGTAGAGTGTCCACACCTGTGTAATGCACTGATGGCAACACGATCTTCTTTTTATCCCACTTCATCTTTATACCCGTTTCCGCTTAGAAAATGTCAAAGGATTTTACAAATGTAAGTTTTACCAGGGACCGCCGCACATCGTAAAAAAATTTTCATTTTTTGAAATGAATTAAGCGCTTCTACACGAATTTCTCCATCATCTCCCAAAAAATGTTCTGCCATCCACTGAACGTGATGAGGTAAAAATCTGTACAATTTTATGATGTCACGTTCTGGAATGTCTCTTCTCGTCGGGTTTTATACGTTTTTACTTCCCGTAATCGACAAAACATCTTGACCACGCTCATGAGCAGGCTGGTAAATTTATAAGTACTTACTTATAGCATTAAGTATCTACTAGTTTTTATTAATACATATGGTAGCTAATGCTTGTAAGTACTTACTACAAGCAAAAGCTTATTATGCTAAAAAGTAAATATATAATAGAAGCATCAGCAATTGCTAAAACTTTATTAATACCAATAGAAGTAATTACTTATAAAATCGTTAGTATAAGCAAATACTAGTTTTTATTAATTCCGCCCAATGGGTGGAGTGAATAAAACTAAAGACTTTGCTTTAAGAATTTAGTCATAGCACTAGCTTTTACTATTAAGTTTTAGTTATCAATATTAGCGTATGCTGTAATTTATGTGAATAAACTTGGGCTACAACTGAACAGCTTAAGCTAGGAAATTGTAGCATTACCTTAAACTCATTTGTGAATAAACCGGCATAAGCTAAAACTGCCATCTTAAGAACACAATGTAAAAAGATGTTTACGTAGAATAAAATCGTAGCGATATCGGTTTGAATACAGAAAAAGAATACCTACTTCTCATTTATTTTGAATATCGCATTTCAGGGTCATAATTTGTAAAAATTGGAAAGCTCTACGCCAAATTTTGAATTATGTATTGGATTGAACATAAACGAGTACTTGAAAACCCAAAAACTCGTTCGTGATTTAATTCAATACATAAAACCTCCCAAATTTGCCATTTCACAAATTATGGACCTTGAAATGCGCTATTCAAAATAAATGAGGAGTACCTACCGCATGTATTAGTTATCTCTTTTATTTATTTGGTTTATAAGTTGAAAATGACCGATTTTTGCACTTGGAAACTTATACTTTGTTATCCATATCTGCTGCTGCTCGTCCTGTTGGAAATTTCACCTACAAATGTGCTTTTTCCGATATTTTCGTAAATACAGCACTAACTGTTTTGCACACAGTTGTACGATGAAAACGTAGATCACTCAAAATCGCAAAAATATTTCCATCTTTTTTTGAGCGTCAGTACACCCCCTCGCGTTTCATCACTCTCCCCTAAGAAATGGTTTGCTAACCACATAACTGTATTTTCGGAAAATTGATATAACTTTTTATAATTGCTGGGTCTGCAAGAAGTTCATTCATAATAATGTTTTGGTTGTCTGACGTGCATAAACACTGCCATAACTGTCAAAACTGAAACAACTTTTAATTTTTAGCATAGATAAAAGCATGCTACAAAAATTTACAGTTACTGCTCAAAATTATCAGTGTTTACTTGTTTTTATTCACATATTTTAAGCGTTAGCTGGAAAAACTAGATCAATATAAAACTAATTACTACAATTTATTAGATTAAGCTAAACCTTAAGTTTTGTTCACTTTTTTCTAAGGGTGGGTTTCACCAACCGCAGTTAAATAACAACTGTCGAATAACGCTATTTTTTAAATAAATGTGACAGCTATCGTTTCACCAACTTCAGTTACCGTTTATTAATCAAATAAAACCACAAATAAACTAACTGGGCAAAGTTGGTCGGTTAAATCAAAGTTAAATCAAATTCAATTTTTTGTGCAATGGATCCATTTTCTGTTTTGTAAATCTCAACTTGTATATAATAAACACACATATTTTATTTGTATTACAAGCTTTGTAGGCATAGATTTACAACACAACTGCAAATATTCCACCTTTTGCACTATCGACCTCCAAAAACCTCTGTAACTACTTCCATCCACTCTTTCAAGATCCTCCTCGACCTTTTCTAACCATCGTTTTCTTAGTCTCCCTTTTCTTGTTTTACCTATCGGTCTCCTACCTAGGACTTGCTCATGGTAGAGTGCATACACACTTCTTGGTTAATTCTTCTTTGCAATCCCAAAATTTAGATTTCAACATAGCTTTTAAACTTCCCTATTTTCAGTTTCTCTTTGCAACTCTGGCTTTTATTTCTTTCTCTTCTTTCCGCTCTTTTCCTACTTGCACCAGATATACGAAGTCTTCAACATCTTCAAAAATATATTTTCTATTAATTTCGCCGCCTCTCACTTCACATTGTCCAGCTCATTCTCTATCTGGACTCGCTATCACCATGTATTTTGTTTTTTTCTCATTAATTTCCAGTCCAACTTCAAATACTTCTCCTTATTCTAATTTTCTTACCACCCCCTTTAGCTCTTTTTCCGATTTAACTAACACACAGACATTTATACAGCGATTTGCCAACCCAAACTTTCCTATCAATTGCTTGATTTCCTCAGAAGTTAGGACCACCATTTTGCCAATAATGCAATGTCGTTCGCAAATGCAATGCACTACCTCATTTCTTGTTTCTACCAGCGTTATTCTTGTTAATCTTACTGATTTTTTCAGTATTACCAACTGTAGCATTGTACCAACTGTAGCATTGCGTGATAAACTTATTCTCTCTTGATACAGACATAACAAGGAGTTTTGGTATAATTTGTTGACTGTTTTGAAAAACGTAAACTTTTATATAACTGTCAACGATGGCACTTCAATGTACACTCTAGGCAAAAATAACACTCTAGTTAACTATTCGTTAAATAATAAACCTGACGTCAAAATATTTTGGTGAAACAAAACTTTACTTAACTGACAAATAAAATTTATCTGTTGAATAACTAACTGAGCATTTAACTGACGTTAGTGAAACCCACCCTAAGTGTTTAGTAGAGAATTGTAAGTGAAAGCGTTTACTACACTTATATTCACTCCACCCATTGTCTTTACAAGTTGCGTCTAAAGATAGGTTTATTTTAACGATCTCTAACATTTCCTGGAATGAATGAAGTTAATGAAAAGTGGTAATTTTCTTTAAAATTACCTTAATTACGTGAAAAGTCTAAATGCTTCATAATAAAACCAATTGCTGTTGGTTTATTCAATTCCAGTTGGGCGATCAGGACGTAAAGATAGATGCAGTCTTGATTTTATGGGGATGTAAATACTCTTTTTGAAAACCTTCACCAGTGTCAGTACGGAACTTAATATTGAGAAGGTGAACCAAATAAGCGACTTCTTGCTACCAAAAGTTTGAAAGTAAGTCAGCATACAATTTTCCGAACAACTTCCTACATGGTTTGCTTTACACTATTTAATGAACTTTGCATACGTGGCTTCGTATTTGTCCTTCGATTTTCTGGGCAACAAATTTTGTATCACTTCTTTTGCTGTTTCCCAAATCTCGGGCGCGGTACACGAGGTTTGATTATTCGACATTGGGGCACACAAATTTGAATATTTCACAACAAAATTACAAATATAAAAAATGGTTGCTAAATTACCAATAACTATTTGATTTAATTTCTCGTTTTATTTCTGGCCACAAAAACTTGAGCAGTTTGTCTACCCCTTTGTTGTGACTTGGAAGTACCATGTAAAAGAAGACTTATAAATCATGATGACAACCGCATGACAATTTTGTCTAAAAATTTAGTCAAATCTAAAAAATTAAATTAAAACTATATTCGTATAATAGTATATTATAAAACGCGTTTCATAATGAACATTTTGCCTCACGCACGTTTTAAGTAGGAAGTGCGGCAAAATGCATTATGAACAAGTATCATACGCTATTTTTTCTATTTCGTCTTATTTTAAACGAAAAAACTTGATTTCGAAATCTAGGGAATTTTAGGGTAGTTGGCATTTGCAAAATGTTCGGGAAAAAAAATCGAAGTAGTCAAATCCAATTTCAGTCAGTTTGACAGGTGTGACGTTTTAAGGTTATCGAAGCGCAAGGGAGCCAAGAGAGCAAAAATGTTGATCATGATCATAATGGTTCTCCTTCATCCAAAGAGTTTTTCTCTGATGAATTATTAAGCCAAGTACAACAAGAAATAATAGTGTATTGATCGATTTATCATGGTTTTTCAAAACCAAAATCTAAATTGTCAACGTTGACGACATGTTGACAGTTTGTCTGCTGCAAACCTAAGAAAAATATATGCTCCTGGAAATATTGGCCCGGGATTGGTCCATTACGATACCGAAAGACGCTCAAGTATCGAAATATCTTCATTATGAACACGAAATAGAAAAAAAAAGTTACACAATCCTTGTTCGTGAAGATTGTTCGTTTCAGTCGCTCGTGCTTTAAACAAAGGCTCATGCACGGACATAAGCTTCGCGCACTAGTTTTGTAAATAACTATTTACCATGCTGGAAACAGAAAGCACATCTGGGACTTTTTGACAGAATTGATGTTTTTAACAAAATTTAGGATAATTATATGATGTTACGCAACCAAGGTCCAACCTTCAAAATTTCTCCAAACTTCTATAAGCTAAGAATCCAACTGAGTCGCTACATCAGTGGTACTGCAATTTTACGCTCAGGTTTTAGACAACAGTGCCTGGATATTTGTTGCGTAACAATTTGGAGAAACCGCTGACGCGTCGTGCTCTTAAACTCGTCGTGCGTGTTTTAAAGGCTTACTAATAAACTTGTATTATAATATACTATTTTTTGCAAATTTCATGAGCAAAAGTTTGTCACATTTTTTATTCCAGAAAAAACTAAGTAAACATTAGTCTTAAAACAATGTATTTAGTATTTAGTTGGATAACCCTTTGAGGCAATTACTGCCAGGCAGCTCCGAGGGATGGACGCAATAAGGTTATCAATTTTTTTTGTGGAATTTTTTCCCACTCGCTCAACAAGTCCTCATACAATTCTTGCGTATTTTTATGAGTTCTACAGCCAACACGATTAGCCAGATCATCCCACAAATGCTCTATTGGATTGAGATCCGGAGATTGCCTGGGCCACTCAAGACGGATTTTCTTTGTCTGGAGCCAGTTTGTCACAAGTCTGGATCGATGCTTCGCATCGTTGTCCATTTGATAGATCCAACCAGGAGGCATTTTCCTTCGGGCATATGGCAGCATGTCGTTTTCTAGGATAGCTTTAAACATAAGGGCGTCCATATTACCCTCAATCTTCACTAGAGGACCAACACCAAAGGATGAAAAACACCCATAAACATAGTGCCGCCACCACCATGTTTCATTGTTGGTGTCATGTCATGTGGAATATATCTTTCTCCTCTTGGACGCATAATGCATCGTCTACCATCGCTTCCGAACAATTTAAACTTGCATTCATCTGACCAAAGCACTTTTGACCAATCATTGGCAGTCCAGTCCCGATGCCTTAATGCAAATTGGATTCGCGCTTTTCGGTTTTTTCGAAATATTCATAGTTTCTTCACAGGAACGTATCCTGCACTACACAAAATGTGTTCTATGGTCTATCTGCTTACTGTAAGGCCAATCTCCATGTTCAGTTCTTTGCAAATATCGACGGCAGTTTTCTTTGGGTCGGCAACCGATTTTCTTTTAATAATTTTGCTCAATCGATTTGAAATTTTTCTCGGTCTACCACAGCGAGGAAGATCCTTCACGTCATTATAAACATTTTGCTTTTTAACAATGCGAGAAACACCACTTTGGGTGATATGAAACTGTCCGGCAACGTCCTTCTGTGATTTTCCAGATTGAACAGCTCCAACAATTAGTTTACGAACTTCAGGGGTAACATTTTTACCAGTATTTACCATTTTGTCAGGTAACACTTTTTCACTAACGCACTTGTTAATTGAAAGTCACAGGTTGTAAAGAACATAGCCTATTATCGATAAGAAAAATGTACCAGTAATCAGAAATTGGTATGACAAACTTTTGCTCTCGTAAATTATAAAAAAAAATATTTTTTTTGCACGATCGGGCGTTTTGGTGTATTTACTGAGCATTTAATATTGTCACGTTGGCCGAAAAATCAAAAGTCTCGCTTGTAACAATAACAATTTTATTGTGCACTATGAACACTCTCGTACTTCACAATTATTCCTATCAATTACAATCCTATCACTACTCCCCTACATACAGATATTCCCCTACCACTAGCCTAATGCTGGAGCGCTGCGAGAATATTCGGGAGTTCCGCGTATGAATCAGAATTATTCCACGAACCGCTCGCTCTAGAGCAGGGCGGAACGTTCCAGCGCTGTCGCTCGAAGCTTCCAGAATCTTCTCGTAACACTGCCCCCCTCTTAGTTCTGATCGTCCCGATCAGACCAAACACCTGATTCTCCGTGATATTTAAAAAGTCTATTTAGATGAACCACTTTCATCTTTGAACGGGCGCTGCGTTGGATCCGATACACCACGTCGTTGATCCTCTTGACCACCTTATACGGACCCTCCCATGTAGATGTCAACTTCGGAGATAGGCCCTTCTTCCGTTGGAAGTAAAATAACCACACCAACTCCCCCTCGTTGAATCCTTCACGATTAGCCGTCACATTATACCTAGGCCGCATTCTACTGTCAGCTAACTCCATCCTCTGTCGCATATGATGATGTGTTTCCAAGAGGGTCTCACCATTCGTCTTCGGAAAGGGCCCGGGCACATTCGTGGCAATTCTCTCAATCGGAACTCTCATGTTGAAGAACGGCATACCACCTTCCGTTCGCGTTCGAGGTCTTTCACTTGCCCCACAACCCGTACATCTCCTGCACCATCGTTCAACATCTTCACGACAGCCAATCCAGTAATACCGTTCTCGAATCTTGCTCAACGTTTTGTTCACTCCGAAATGAGCGCCTGATGTTCCGTCATGGGCCTCTCTGAGGACTCGGGAAACTCTACTCCTGGGTACTAGTAACTGCGAGGTTATCTTCTTCCCATCTGCGCTTTCCCAAGCCCTTTTCAGCACTCCATTTTCTACTAGGAGGGAGTCCCATTGCGCCCACAACGCTTTCAACTCTGGACTTCTTTTCGAGATATCTTTCCAACACGGCCTTCCGTTACCCGCTTCCTTCCACTCCAGCAGTGGCCCAATCTGTTGGTCTGCTTGTTGATCCTTTCGAAGGTTCCCAGCAGTCCAATCATCATCACAGCCCATGACTATCTTGTTTACTCGTAATGGTCCTTCGAACTTCGAGTATTGCTTGCAGTCATTGGAAAGTCTACGAGAGAGTGCGTCATCATTATTGTGTTGCCTTCTCGTCGGTTTCGACTTGTTGACGGACTTCACGGTTTTCTTTGATGTCTGAGAGGCGTTCTGGCCGTTCTCGAGAACAACCCTGCAGTCACGTTCAAAATGACCTGATTTGCCCCAACGAGAGCAGGTCTGGCTAGTTCGTTGTTCCTGAGACTTCTTCAGTAACTTCCTGAGCTCCTTGAGGATGTCATTCAAGTCCGTATTTGTGGTTGTGGCCGTAGACGTTGTCTCTTCTTTATCAACGGCTCGGATTTGCTGGCAGTCGGGAACATTCACAGAATACTTCAAAACGGCCTCCATCTCCAAAGCGCACACTAAAGCTTCTTTTGCGGTGTTGTAGAGTACGAATACTTTCAGATGTACACACCAATAAAGATGCGCAGAAGGCGAAATATAGTCCGGACGAGTTCATGTTTGAAATGGGGGTGAAGTGGCATGGTCATTGGCGTGCATTCGAAATCGGCCATTTTTCTGTTTGTTTGTTTGTTAGTCGTCGTGTCGTTGTGCTTTTGTTTTCTTGATTTGTTTGTTGTGTTTATACTCTGTGTTTTAAATCGCTTTTTAAAATCAGTTCTTTTCAGAGCTACACCTTTCGTTTGTTGTATATTAGGGTCAGTATTTCTAAACATTTCATTTTGAAAAAAAATTTGACAAATTTTGATTATAGAGCTAGAACAAGATGCCGAATTCCGACCAAAAAATTGGTGTGAAAGGCAAAGTGCTGCACAGTCAAGCACGCAAATTGATAGCCAGAGTCATGAAGTTCATGAAAGAAGAAGCAGAAAATGGCTCAGTCACTATTCCTCTTGCCAATTACAAAGCTCGTGTATTAGCAGCTACTGGAATTAGCGACCGAAGTTATCGTTCTATCCAAAAAGAAACTGCAAATATATCTGCTGGAACTTCTACTGCGTTTACCTCACCCAGAAAAAATATTGTTCGGAGCAAACCCAAGAGCGAATTACACGAAGGAGAACTTGCAGTTATACGGACCATAATCCATGATTACACAACCACTGAAAAACAACTTCCCACTTTGAAAGGTAAATAATCAAATTTGACAATTTTGATGTAATCATTGTTTAATTTATAGGTATCTATGCGAAGGTACTTGCTTCTGAAGTCGACTTTAAAGGGGGTTTATCCACACTAGCCATGATCATTAAACAAATGGGTTTTAAGTAAGTAACATGATATTTCAACCTTGTGTATTTACCATTTCGATTCCTGTTTTTAGGTGGCGCACAACAGAAGACAAACGAAAAATATTGATAGAATCATATGACATACGTCTGAAGCGTATTCACTATTTGAAAAAATTGCAAGACCATATTCAGGCTGGACGTCCCATTGTATTTACGGATGAATCGTACATTCATAGTTCGCACACAAAGTCCAAAACATGGAGTGATGATACCACTGGTTCAGTGATTAAAAAGCCGGTGTCCAAGGGTCAGCGCCTCATCATGGTTCATGCGGGGGGTAGAACTGGGTTTATTCCTGGTGCTCTTTTGATGTTCCGATCTGGTTAGTAATCTTAAAACTCTGGTTTCATATGATTTAACAATATTGATTTATAGGTACAAAATCGGGAGACTATCACGATGATATGAACCACACTAATTTTATGAATTGGTTGAAAAAACAGTTGGTTCCTAATTTGCAGCCCAATTCTGTGTTAGTCATTGACAACGCGTCCTATCACAATGTGACAACTATTAAGGACCCTACGTCAGCCACCAAAAAAGCAGACATGATTTCTTGGCTTCGACAAAGGAACATTTTTTTAATGAAGGCAGCACAAAACCTGAACTTTACGAAATAATTAAATTACATAAAAATAAGAATCCGCAATATGCGTTAGACACATTAATGAATGAAAAAGGATTTTATGTACTTCGTCTGCCACCCTATCATCCCGAGCTGAACCCTATAGAAAAAATTTGGGCTTTGGTAAAAAACTGGGTGGCAGCTCGAAATCTAACTTTTAAGTTAGGTGATGTCCAAAATTTGGCTAGGGAAAAATTTTCACAAATAACCACTGAAAATTGGTCGAACATTTGTCAACATGTGGACAAAGTTGTCGACGAATACATGAAAAAAGAACATATTTTAGATGGACTGGAAGACAATATGTCATTTATTGTGAACACTGGCGATTCAGACGACGATCTATGGTCTGATGAAGAAGAAACTGAGGATGGTTAATGTTGAAATTTTAATAAACCTGTAGCTATAAACGTTGCTGTTTTATTTTACAAAAATCCGCATTCAAGTCATTTTCTTCAAATTTGAATATTTGAAAACTTACACAGTAGCACTAGCAGTGGTTATAAACTTCTTTTTATTTTTTTTAAGTTAGCATGTACTTTATCAAATGGGACATAATAATGCGAAATTCTTGAAGTAAAAATCTTGTTTGGTACACTGTTCAAGTCAGAAACATCGACTTTAAAAATTAGTTTAAATTTGCGGATAACCCCAATAATAACTACAAACGGTTACGCCACTGTTCTTTTCACGCTTGTCAGATCGTGATGACTCACTGTGTACATCTGAAAGTATTCGTACTCTATCTGCCAACATGCACGATCCTCTGTAACTCCGGATCCCGAATACCTTGCAGGATCGTATCCATGGTCATTCGTTCGACAAAATTTTCCGGCGTCGAAGGATAGGCCAGCAAAATAAGTCGTTTAACACTTGCCGCAAATTCCTGCAGCGATTCTCCAACCCTCTGCCGACGAGTCTTGAGCTCCCAGGCATATACTCGCTGAAGGTGTTGGTCCCCAAATCTATCTTCCAACGTCGCCACCAATTGGTCGTAGCGCTCCCTGTCTCGATCTGGAATGGTCTTTAACAAGTCGCGAGCTACACCTCTCAATGAAACTATCAAGAATGACGATTTTTCTTCTTCCGACCATCCGTTGTGTTTAGCTGCAACTTCAAATTGCAGTTTATAGCTGTCGAATGAAGTCGACCCATCGTAAGTCGGAGGTTTCATTTCTTTCGTTGTGGTCAGGCCTGTCCTATTTGGAACTTGACGCCTTAAGCGTAGTAACTCATTTTCCATGTGCTGTTTAAATCGCTCCAGATTTTTAACTTCTTCTTTGATGCCTTGTAGTTCTCCCTCAACGCCTTCTAGCCGCTCTGTTACCTCTTCTTTGACGCCTCGTAGTTCCTCCTTGACGCCTCCTATGCAGTCTTCTACTTCCTCTCTGACGCCTAGTAGTTCCTCCTTAACGCCTCCTAGGCACTCTTCTACCTCTTTTTAAATTTCATCGACCTTAACCATAATGGTTACGTTCATGTTTTGTTCCATGTCTTTAAGCTGGTTCAAGATTGAGGCATTTTCTGTTTGTCTCCTTTCTTCTTCTTCTAGTTTCTCTCTTTGTCTTCTTTCTTCCTCTTCTAGTTTCTCTCTTTGTCTTCTTTCTTCCTCTTCTAGTTTTTCTCTTTGTCTTCTTTCTTCTTCTTCCAGTTTTTCTTTTCGTCTTCTTTCTTCTTCTTCCAGTTTTTCATTTTGTCTTCTATCTTCTCCTTCCAGTTTTTCTCTTTGTCTATTTTCTTCTAAATTCGTAATCAACTTTTGTTGTGTGTCCATTTTCGCCATCATCGAAGCCATCAATTCTTGCAGCGCCTCCATTTCTGCGGCTTGCTGTCTGGTTTGCATAGGCATAAAAATTGTCCACAATCAAGTAACAATGTCACAGTCCGGTAATGTCACGAATTTTCCGATCGAAAATTCCAGAATTTCCTCACTAACAATATTGGACGGGATCCCACTTCTGACACCAGTTGTCACGTTGGCCGAAAAATCAAAAGTCTCGCTTGTAACAATAACAATTTTATTGTGCACTATGAACACTCTCGTACTTCACAATTATTCACTTTACAGGACTTCCAAATACTAGACTATCTCTTCACTATCCCCAATCCTATCACTACTCCCCTATATACAGATATTCCCCTACCACTACCCTAATGCTGGAGCGCTGCGAGAATATTCGGGAGTTCCGCGTATGAATCAGAATTATTCCACGAACCGCTCGCTCTAGAGCAGGGCGGAACGTTCCAGCGCTGTCGCTCGAAGCTTCCAAAATCTTCTCGTAACAATATTATTGGGAAGTTATGGTTACCAACAACTTGATCGGTAAGTAATTACTTACCGACCGACCGGTGTAAATTACAAACATTTTTAGAAATTGAAATTTATTTATTAACAATTACACTAATATTTGAACAATTATTAAATGTTACAGGACCATTTGCGCTAACAATCTTCTCACTTTCAATAATATCTGTGCTGGATACCTGAGGTTGATTCGAAGTACTCGCTACAATGGCGAGAGCCGAAGTATTAGCTTCATTTCGGAACAAAATTTTGTTTGCAAATTCAATCTTGTTTTGGACGGAATCCTCCACGTACCCCTTGGCGACTGACGATGAACGCCATCCTCCGTGTCGTTTAAGGCCTAGAACATCAACACCTTTGTTCGCTAGCAAAGTAGCCGATGTTCGTCTGAAAGAATGTCCCGTGTAACCTGGTGGATCTTGCAAATTGAGACACTTCGCAATTTTAGAGACCAGCTTCCAATCGTGTTCTTGCCGACTACCTGGCAGGTAACTTTTCCATTTCGCATTGCCAAAAAAAAGTTGCCGGGTTTTACATTTTTTGGTCGTAACTTCACATATTTTCTGTAGAGCTCCAAATAATTAATTGCTCCGTTTTCTTCATTGGTTACTGTGAACGTTCGCTGTATACAGGGTCCGGCAACACTTGTGTCCACCCCCAAAATCGTCTTTAATTTTAAAAACAAAATTTTGAAAATTTTCATACGCTCATAGTTGACAAAGCTCTAGAAGCCGACCCAAAAATTTATTTTTTATAAATTTTACTTATAGTTTTGGCGTCGCGACGCCTTAAAATGTATTTTTTAGCTAATTGTGAAGGTTAGTGAAATCAACCCCTAATTATTTTTTTTTTAATATAAGTGTGTTAAAAATATCTCAGTTGATATTTTAGATTTAATGTGAATTGTATTCAAAATGTGAGGAAAAAATGCTGTTTTATCAAGTTAGTTTCCAATTTCATTACGTCAAAATTGGGAACTACGTTTAGACCGGTCTGTCAACATCTTGTGTCACAAATGACATCTATTCTTTAGTTCGTTTTAGATGGTAACAAAAGTCTTAGTTGGTGAAATTGTCGCTTTGTCGATGTTAATTAACGATTTCTGGTGTCCATAAAGTGCAACATGCCCGAGTTAATCAAAACTCACCTTCATATGAGTGAATGAAGTGACTTGTGAAATTTTGGTGTAAACGTAGTTTGTCACTGCACCGTCAAAATGTTGAAAACTAACTTGATAAAACAGCGTTTTTTTCGCAAATTTTAAACACCATTTGCAGTAGATTTAAAATAAAAACTCAAATATTTGTATTACAGTTATGTTGAAAAAAAATTGAATTCGCTAATATTACCGTAAAAACTCAAAAATCGCTAAAAATTATACTTTTTAGGCCTCGTGACGCCAAACAAACCATGATATCAAAACAAATTTTTGTGTCAGCTTCTAGAGCTTTGTCAACTATAAGCGTATGCAAATTTTCAAAATTTTATCTTTAAAATTAAAGACGATTTTAGGGGTGGACACAAGTGTTGCCGGACCCTGTATAAGTTTTCGTATTTGGAACATGGACTAGAAGAAAAGATCCATGATCTTGAATGTCTTCTGCTTTCATATTGTACAGTTCTTCTCTTCTGCATGCCCCTGCTATTCCAAAAATCATACCAATTTTCACGTTTAAGTACACATCATCGGGAAATTCCTGCAGAAATTTGTACATGTCTTCTCTGGTGAATATTTTCGCTTTTTTTTGTTCGGTGTCCAATATTTTTTCGTTTAAGAAAAGCGATTAACGTTGAAAATTTTGAAATGTCAATAGCCTTCTTTAAGAAAATGGTGGCCTTCAGCATGGAGTACTCCGCCCACAAACTCCCAGGAGATTTAAGTTTCTCGTTTCTTTTAATGAAATAGGCCAACACTACCTTTTCTGTGACATCTACGTACTTTTTTGCGTTGCACCATTCTTCAAAACTTTTATAAGTCTGTTCATATCTGCCTCTTGATTTCTCTGGAATGACTGACGAACAGCCCATGTTCCAGGCTTCTTCCAGCCCGTCAGAATCGCTGCTTTGGCTGCTTTCTTCCATTTGCTTGCAGGAATACAAACGACAGCAAAATTTGGCAAGATTTTTTTCTGTACGTTTTTCAAACAATATGCCATGGTAACGAATCAAAGCCCACCTAACTTTTGTTGAAAAACACAAAATAAACGCAATTACGTTACAAAATCAATTATTATTAATTATTAGATCGTGCAAAAAACGTAATAAGCATCACGGGCGTTAGGTGTTACTGATTTCGGGTAATATTGGTTGTCTCGGGCGCAAGCACCCTCGACCTCCAAGCTTATTACCTTCAATCAGTAAAACGCACCTACCGCCCTTAATACTTAAATAACTATTACATTCATATATTTCAACCGCCGTTTATCATCATCATATTCCCTCGCCTCTACTAACCGATGATGAAGCAGATCCGGCTCTCCAGAATGTTTCAGGTTAGATAGGCAAATTTCACATCCATACTTCTCGGGAAAGTTGTTATGAATAAGAAATCCACCTATATAACCTAAAACATTAACGTCTAATAACTCTTCCGCTTCTTCAACAATTTGTGGAGGGTACCATTGATCCCTTCCAGATTGCCTTTGACTTTGAAACCCAGTTTGCTGCAAATAGTGTCTAACTGTGATTTGGACGATATCATCGTCTTCCTCACAATTAGAGCCGCGAGAATGATAGCTCCGGAAATTCTTAATTAACAATGTCTTATAAAAGGTAATAAATAAATTGCAAGAAGGATTTGTATTTCGCACTCCACATTGTCTTATCTGACCAAAGAAATTTTCTAAAGGATCTTGGTTAAAAGCCCGAGCCGGAACAGCTTTTATGCCAAGATTTTTTTAAACTTTTTTTAATTTGAATAAAACCATCTAGAGTACGAATCCATCCATCTAAAACCGGAGGTCGGGTCTTGTCACCAGGTTTGGAATTAACAAACACCATCTCAGAAAACATTCTTTTCCCTTCTATTCAACATGCTAAATGAGAAAAATTACCAGATACCATTCATTGCAAAGGTTTACAACCACCTGTTTCAAAGCCGCCATTAACACTATCAAAAATATTGTCTAAAAATTCAATGAGGCTAGCAGTCTGGTGGCATTTCTTTGCCACCAAAAGCATACATATAAGCAGCCACCGTTCTGCTGAACACTTAAGCACATGAAGAAACTTTCTTTTTTTTATAGAAGAGGGCCGAACGTGATAATTTGAATATTTCGGTAGGCACTTTAAGCGACGTCCCTGGTCTACATCGCATACTCTATCACATGAGACCATTTTGCCTCAAACGATTTGCCATTCTTCTTAAATTTAAAATTTTTTGTTAATAAATTGTTTCTGATGCTCTTTAAAAGATAAGGGGGATCGAATAATGGTATGACCTTATGACCATTAATCATGATCACATTATTCAATCTCCCTTCATCCCTTAAAGTGGTAGCTTCTTCAAGTTTCTGCCTTATCAAGTTATCTTTACTTTGTTTAAGAAGAATGTCGATCGCTTTGACATTGGTCGTTCCTTGGTCACAGATAGAAGCTATAATATTGTTACGAGAAGATTCTGGAAGCTTCTAGCGCAAGCGCTGGAACATGCGGTGGGCTTCTACAGTCGCCGTTTCGTGGGAAGATCGTTGAGTCGTATGCGGAACTCAAGAATATTTTCGCAGCGCTCCAGCATAACGCTAGTGGTAGTGGAATATCTGTATATAAGGCAGTAGTGATAGGATTGTAAATAGTTAAGTATTCGGAAGTTTTGTTAAGTGGAATAATTGTGAATTATCGAGAGTGTTCATAGCGCTAAATAAATTGTTATTGTTAAAAGTGAGACTTTGATTTTTCGGCCAACGTGACATTATATTCACTATGAAAACAAAGCGGCAAAATATTGCAGGAAAGAAATTTCAGAGCCACTCTTGATGCTAGAAAAACATTTACATTACATTTACATTTACACCTTGTATCAAACGTCTAAAAAAGTAAATTTCATCTAAACGCTTTCATCTTCAGCACACATATTATTATTTCCTCACACTCCATATCTGATCCATTCACACTTTCACTTTCAGTTATCAAATCATCAACATTCGTTAAACTTTCATTCAAGCTTCTCTCTGATACACTCATAATTTCACTAGCTGCATAATCACAATCATAGAAATCTGAATCAGAATCTGATTCAGCTAGTGAAATTATGATTGGAGGAATATCCTCAAAACTCGTAAACTCACCCATGCATTTCACCCAGTCGCTCCTAATCAGATCCTCACAATGCCTCACACAATTCTGTCATTTTTCAACTGTAAATCTTGATAGAGCATTTTTCCATAACGCTTCCACTCCGTTTTTAATCAAAACTTTTTCCCGGATATGTTTGTTGTAGTAACTCTTGCACCACTCCTATGTTATTACTATTGGATTGTACTGGCAATGGTCTAGAGGTAGTTTAAGAATTTCTACTCCGGCTTCTTCCAGTAAAGTATCAACAATATACTTTTTAGAGCGGCTTCTGGTCAGAGGTTCTATCAGGTCCCAAAGTTGTTTTTTGGTGAACCCATCGTCGAAGGACACACCATTTTCTGTCAACCACTGTCGCATTGCAGGCTTGCTGGATTTTAACGTGGGTGGCTTCTCCATTATTGCCGAGTGATATGGGGCATTATCCATTATAACAACCACTTTCCCTTCTAGTCGTCTCACTGCTGGCAATAATTGATCCTCCACCCAACGTTTGAAGGCATGCTAATTCATTGTTTTATGGTAATCTCAATGCTGAATTTTACTATCGAGGAAAAATTCACAGCCATCGAGAAAACCTTCAGACGCGCAGCTTGCATGCAACACAGTGAGAACGAGTTTCACACGAGGTGGGTTCCCTGTAAGGTCACTGTCGTGGCACCACATTCGTACTGGACTTCCATTTTGATAAATCCAACTTTCATCCAAAGAGACAAAAAATGTTGTGGGCTCGTTCTTCTTTACTAGATATTTAATTATTTTTCGAGCCTGGGTGACACTAATCTATAAAGCATGCAATTCAAAAGGGTGCACCAAAAATATGAGAAATTTTTACCGAAAATATGAACGACAATTATTTTTAAATAAATTTCCTGGTGGCTGTCGGGTAGGCCTCTTGTAGCTCAGAAAAGCACCTACCGACAGAACTCCCTAGACCATTGCGAAACTATTCAGCACACCTTGACAGATACCTGACAGCGTACGCCTATGTCACAAAATGTCAGGTGTGACATGTGTGAGATTTTGTTCGACGAAATGACTTGAGTTCTTAAATTTTCCAAATATCCAAACTGTGACATGATTGGTTACTTTTACGTCCTTCCACAGCTTACAAGAAATGCTACAGAAAAAAAATTCTTCCAGATTTTAATTACTACCACCTTCATAATATTGCTGTTACAGTTTGGTGCTTTACCAAACAGCTTGTATAATATGAATTATAATGGGTATAAGTTTGTGAATCTTATGTATGATTCAAGGTTTAGGAATTACAGTCATCTTGTGGTCACCCTCAAAATCACCTTTAATTTAAAAGAAAAAGTTTTGAAATTAAAAATTAAAGAAAATTGCTATTTTATTAAGTCAATTTTCAAATTCATAACGTCAAAATTAGAAACTATGGGTGCGATTTTGTTTCTCAAAACGATAAATATCGGCAGTGATAAAATTTGTATTTTTTTTCTTGTCACTTATCATTTCGCCTAGTATCGTTCAGAAACAAAATCGCACCCTACGTTTACGTACACCTAAGTATCAACATCTTGTGTCATAAATGTCATGTACCATTTGGTGTGTGCCCGTCATAATTTTAAAAAGTAAGTTGATAAACCAGCGTTTTTTTCTCTGATTTTAAACACAATTTGCATTAGATTTTAAATAAAAACATATTTTTATCACATTTATTTTGAAAAAAAATTGAAATCCGCAAAAACTCAAAAATCGCTAAAAATTACACTTCATAGGCGTCGCGACGCCAATTGAACCGTGGTTAAAACAAATTTTTGCGTTAGGTTGTGACTTGAGTAACCATTAAGCGTATGCAATATTGAAAATTTTTATCATTCAAATTAAAGAGGATTCTGGAGGTGACGTAATCCAGAAAATTACATGGAATTTCCCATAATAGAAAAACGTTTAACATGGCCTTAAGATGAAATGATTACATACCTCTCCTGTAATATGTAATAGATACACACAGCAAATTTTATGGTAACTAATAGTATATTGTACAACAAGTGTTGAAAATGGAAGATTTCCCACGAGTTGTACACGATATTTTTCCGACGACCACAAAAAACGTAGAGTTACGGGCCAATTTCAAGTTCGGTTAGCGACACTTCGTAGCGACGATTCGGTCCGAGTGTCGACGAATTTTAGCGACACGATTTCAAGTTGAATGTTGAAACACCTCAGATCGGTGGCGCAAACTCAATACACTCAATACACGGCGTAACGTCATTAGTGGAAATGGCGGCAGCAGGTCAACAACTGGTTTTGGCGGGCTTCGCCGGTGATCCCTTTGATGGTGAATCCAGTGATTCAAGCGATAATAAAGAGCCGAGATTAGTCTTTCACGATTCTCCAGATTTCTGAGAGGCTACTTTTTCAACATACCAGCTTAAACAGGGAAGTATTTCACTTTGTTTTAGACCTCATATCTCCACATTTGAGAAGAAACACTCGGAAAGCACGGTACCAGCATTTAACTAACACCAATGCACAAATTGTACGTGGCCCTACAATTTTATGCCACAGGCATCAGTGATTAGTTGTAAGCAGTAGTCGAATGTCGCAATCACGAGGATGTCAAACCATTAGGGAAGTTACTGATGCTCTCGTAGTTGTATCTCCTCAGTTTATTCATTTTCCAGCTATTGAAGAATATCGATTTGTGAAGCAATGTTTTTCAGGCTGAGAATGACACGACATGGACGCGGTTTTGTAAAGGTTTTGGGTGCAATTCATTGCACGCACGTCCGCATTCAAGCACCAACAAATAGGCCAGAGCAATACCTGAACAGACGTCTTTATGACTCAATTAATGTACAATTAATTGTAGGTCCGGATTTGACAATTTTCAATGCCTTTGCGGAATATCCAGGCTCAAACCACGACTCCTACATTTGGCGAGATTCAGCCATCCGAAATGGCTTTGTTGATGGAAATTTTGCAGAAGGTTGGCTCGTTGGTGATTTCGGTTATCCCTTAGAACCCTGGCTCATGACTCCTGTTTTCCAAATACAGACTCCCCCCGAGTTGCTGTACAATTCTGTACACATCTCGACTCAGTAGAAAGGACAAATGGGGTTTTAAAAAGTCGTTGGCATGTTTTAGATTCTGCGTTGAAGTCTTCTCCAAGAAAAGTTTGTGCAATAACTGCTGCGTGTTGTGTACTTCATAACATCTGCACACGATACAACTTGAAGGTTGAAAACTTGCAAGAACATCCACTGCATGATAACCACGTATGCCAAGACCCCCTGAACCCAAACCATGGCATTCTCGGACATAACCTTATTCATCAACATTTTACCTGGAATAGACTTGTATCCGTTTTTGACGCTGTTCTAATTTAACAAATTTTCACAAACAAAAAGACAATCCTGCGCGGGATTTGGTTTGGTACTTACTGAAAACCTGCTGCATTTCTTTTGAATAGGCGATAACACACTGTTCTGAGGGCGTATGCTACCTAATTTTCGACGTTTTTTCAAAATTTGCATGTTTTTGTAACTGGAAGAGACTCGAATTCTAAATTTTCATTTTCATGTTTTTTATGCATTTATCATACATCTTTTTGTAGTTTATTTATCTGTATTAAACAGCTTTTGATGATTTTACCGTGAAGACCAGGTTTTTTATCCCAATGGGTTTTTATTCCAGCCAGTCCTGTAATGAGGAGGGTGGTCTCCTTGTAAAACATTTTACATTTTTTGACGGCCGTCTTCTTTTCTTTCTGAGCACTTTCACTACAGATCGAACGGTCCTTTGCTATTTGTTTTAATTTTTGCTGTTAATGTTACCTAACACTAACAATTTTTTACAATTGTATAAATTTTGCACTAATTTAGTTCAGCAATAGAGTTCTCCCTCATATTTGTTGTTTTATTTCACTCCTCCACTAGTGTCGATTTTTCCTTTGCATGAAAAATCCGAGGCCTTTGCCTAACTCTTTTTTTTCAAACAACGGAAGTCCTAAGTGACTTTTTAGGTTATTATTTAGAAAAAATTTTTCATGTCCATGTATCGGTGTTTGTTGCATAACAGTTTTTCTCTAGTTAAGAATAATTTTTTGTGCACACAAGAACAGGATGAAAGTAGAACTTGCCGACATCGTAATTTTAATATGTCTGTAACCAATTTGACAAAAATAGCAAATGAGAATAAAATCACGAAATGCAAAAATTAATGTTTTTTATAAATTTAACAAAAGAAACAAAATAAAAAAATGAACAACCAAAAAATAACATTCACACAATACATCACTCAATTGAATCTTTTTTTTTCCTCAATTTTCTCGTCATCGTCCTGGCCCCTTCCCCTTTTTCGTAGAACAATCACCATTTCCTCCTTAAAGTCTTTAATTTTGCTCACAATGTCTCCTCTATATTGCTTAAATTCGTTAAGCATATCCTGCAGGAGCAAGTTTTGGTGTCTAAGAGCAGTGTTTTGCGCCCAGAGCAAAGAATTTTGCTCCCGAATCACCAGGATATGCTCTTCCTGCAGCTCCGCGGTTTTCAGCATTTGTTCTGCTGCTTTTCTTCTTTTTTGGTCCTGCAACATGTGGAGAGGGTAATTTCTTGGTAGGGATAGGTGAAGGAGCCAAAACTGATTCTAGATCATAAGTAAAAATAAAATAGGATACATTGTTGTTTGTGCCACAGAAAAATTAATCAACCAGCTATTGTCAATGAATTTGATTAAAAATGTAAAAGTGGTTAAAATCTATGATTTTGATTTTGTTAGATATTTTTGCAACGTATTTTGTACCTCAAACATTAACTAGGGTAACTGGCCGTTTATGGTTGAATTTACAATGCAGTTTTTTACCAGTGTCCAATTGGTTTCCAGGAGTAGGGCTTGGAGAATGGTGGATAGGTTCATTTTTGGAGGTGGAGACAATAGGTTCGTTAAAAACTAAAGACAAATTAAAATAATTACAGCAACAAAACTGAAAGTTTTCAAATTTTTATTATAGTTTTAAATGGCTTATAGTTACTAGACCATTGTGATGGTAGTCGAGATTTATGCATCTGAAACAAAAAGTATGTTAAAAGTGATAAGTACTTACTATGGTCTCGGAATGTATCAATGCCTCCTTGAATCCCTTTAATGCTTTCTGTGCCTATAAACGCGAGCAACTTTTGATCCATTTCTGTCATCTGGGGGGGGGTATTTTAGTATAATTCTATCAAATTTTATACAAAACCTGAACTTACGACTTATTTTCCATCGGAAGTTCTAGTCGGCGCAATTGATGTTATAAATTTGAAGTTTTAAATTCACCACTTTGACATTTGTCGTCGCACGAAATGGTGTCTACAGTTCCACTGTAGCGACGATGAAATTTTTGAACTTAAAATCTCGTCGCTAAGGTGTCGCAAACGAGAGCTTAGCGACGTCGCTAACAACCAACTTGAAATTGACCCCTTAGTGAGCAATCGTCTTCATACCGTAAAAGCGCAACTAAAAAAGAAGCATTTTAGAAATCTCCTGGAAACATTTTCGTCGTTTTAGTTTTCTTCTGTCAACAGATTTTCACAATTTCTCTTTTCTTCTAACTGATTTTTACAAAATGGAAAACGAAGGTGAACAATACTTTTCCCTAATTAAATATTTTCTTGTGCGTTGCGCTTACATAGGATTTATTTCTCCAGTTCCATCTACTTCTACTAAAGAATAGACCAACTTATTTCTGTCCGAAATATCGGAAGAAAATGTCCTGAAAACTTTCGAGGATTTAGAAGAAGAAAATCCGGAAGAAAGTTTGGAAGACTATTTTGAAGACAAACATTTAGAAGATTCCGATAAAGAGAACTTTGCGGTCTCGTCACCTTCTATCCAAGAACAAATATCACATGCGTCTTCACTTGGAAGATCACCTACTGTTTCTTATACGCTGTCCCGTTAATAGGGTCAAAAATTATTGGAGCAAAAAAAAATTAATTGTACAACATTCCATTTTTTGCAAGTATGATGTCTAGGGACAGATTCCAAAATATTTTAGCTTTTTTACACTTTGCAAAAAATCCCAAAGAAGGTGAACCAAAACCAGCAAACCCCTTATACAAAATTTCTTTTATTATAGTGACCCTCCGGAAAGGGGAATAAAAAGGACGCAAAGAAAATATTGGCAATGCGCTAAAAATAATAGCTATTAAGAACAACTAGTGTTTTATAGAGAGTTTAAAAATCGAGTTCGTAGTTAAAATCCGAGCGAGCAGAGTGAGCGAGGATTTTATAGAACGAGATTTTTTAACTATAAAACACGAGTTGTCTTCAAGATTTTTTCTAACACTAATGCTTGTTTTATGAAAAATCTTCTTTGATTAAAAAATTCTTAGTTGTAGCAATATGTGTCAAAGTGTGGTGGGTAAAGGGTGCGGTGGTAGGATTCCTATAGTAACAGTAAACAAATTGTGAAAAAAACAATTTGCATCGGTTAAAATGTGCGAGAGTGTTCCTTAAAAAATGAAGGAAAAAGGTGAGGAATTACGGGGCAATTTGTTACCTGCAAAATCAAAACCCGCCTACGAGAAAGTGTATCATTCATTTCATGACTGGAAAAATAAGAATGGCATCACGGAAGTAACGGAAGATGTCATTTTGGCATTCCTGGATATGAGGGTAAGTGCGTAAATAGAAATGGAACATTTTTGAAAAACTAACACATTTACTTTTTAGTCGCAAAAGTTGTCACCAGCCTCATTGTGGCCAGAGTACTCCATGCTCAAGGCTACACTAAAAGCCAAAGACAACATACAAATTGACAAGTTTGGTGCTGTTATTCCTTTCTTAAAAAATTTAAATGTTGGTTATCGCAGTAAACAGTCCAAGGTCTTGACACAAGAGGAAATTAGAACATTTTTACAACAAGCGGATGAAGGGGAATATTTATTTGTCAAAGTAAGGAATAAATTATACTTAGACATAAATTTTATGAAATTTTTCAGGTTGCACTGATCTTCGGAGTTGCTGGAGCCTGTAGAAAAGGCGAATTGGCCGCTATGGAATTCAGTGACGTACATGATTGTGGTGACACAATGAATGTCATTATTCCGGATTCTAAAACCCATAAGGAACGACGATTCACTAGAAAATCCATCGAGTTACACTGGGCATTGTTTTCGCCGCACTTCGGCGACTCTTTTTGTTAATGCTGGTGAGTAGTCAGTTTATTATTCAGAACATAATAAAATTTACAATATAGGGGGAGATATTAGGTCCTTGAAGAGACATGGAGGATGGGAATCTGCAAAAGTAGCAGAATCTTATATTGAAGAGTCGCTGGGAGAAAGATTAAAGATAGCTAGACAAGTTTTTGGGAATGGAACATCTAATATTACGAGCGCCATTGGGAATGAAGCAGTCGAAGTAGAAGAATATGCTGGAAGAGAGTTTAAGAACGAAACGGCTATTACAAGAGCAACTGTGAATGAAATATTTGCAGAAGAAGCTGAAAACACATTAACGATGTTACGGGAGAAATGTGCTAGTTCTAACAACGTCGGTCAAAATTTCAATTACTGTACATTTAACTTTTATGAAAAATGTAAGCAAAATGAATAAAGTGAATTTTTGAATCGTATTTTATAACTCTATAAGATACGTTGCCATTGACGACGTACTTTATAAAAAAAAGCGTATTTTAAGAGCAATATAAAGGGTGAGTTCTTATGCACCATAGAAACAGTATAACATATTAGTGTTAGAAAAAATGAATAAAGCATGCCTGACCTATTGTACAGGATGCGCTAAAAAACCTGCACTTTCTCTTGGGGAATGTTTTATCGAATACCATCCACAGAATGGTTTCCAAATTTTATAAGATGCATTTATTTTAAGTTGCTGTATAGAAATGTTATAAATTGTGTTTATTTTGGAATAAATATAATTAGTTTCTAAATTTTATAAGACGCATTTATTTTATGTTTATTTAAGTTGATAATTAGAAATGTTATTAATTTTGTTTATTTTGGAATAAATTATTTAGTACTATTGGAGTTATTTTTTTATTTCACAAAAGAAAAAAAAATAAACCTGAGGATTTAACCAATCCGACAAATGCGTCGGCCTGACATCCATGTTAAATATACGTGTTACATCATTTTTGTTTTGCCAAATATGTTGCAAGGGAGAACCTGGTTTTACAAAAGAATCGTTAAATTCACTAAAGATTAAAGTTAAGACATTTTCTGAAAATCAAAAAATCCTTTGCAATCTGGCAATGGATGAAATGTGTATCAGAAAATATGTAGAATGGACAGGCAAGAATTTTAGTGGTTACGTAAATTTCGGTCATGACATGGATAGCGATACGGTACCACAAGCTAAGGAAGTTTTGGTTTTTATGCTGGTAGCTTTAAATGATAACTGGAAGTTACCAGTGGGTTACTTTTTTTTAAATGGCCTTAATAGCAGTGAAAAGTGTAACCTTGTAAAACAATGTCTACATTTCTTAACTGATGTACACTACCGCTCAAAAGTATTTGCCCACTTAAAAATATTATTCATTCTTTTGCGATTTCGCGGTTATTTCTGCTGATTCTGTGGTAAGCTATAATCATTGCACGCGTTTCCACACCTAACTTAACTTTCTTCGCAATTTCTGTACAAAACTGTCGCTATTTTTTTGAGAAAAACATGAAGAACAATTAAACTTCCGCAACCAAAAATTAAAGAAGTTTTGTTGTCAAACACCTTCACGATATTAAAAAAACGGTAAACGTAGCATTGATGGAGTATATAAACATGAAAACAAAAAACGCCAAACAAAAGCGGAAGAAAGAAATTATTTTGGAGTTACTTAAAAAAATGTTAGTGGGCAAATACTTTTGAACGGGAGTGTAGATATTATAGTTACATACAACATACTTGGTGCTAATTTAGACAACCCGAACAATCTTTCGACAAGCTTTACATGTGATTTTACAAACAGACCAATTTATTATATGTATTTAGATGCTTGTCATATGTTGAAACTAATTCGGAATTGTCTTGGAAGCAAAAGAGAATTAACGGACAACAATGGTGGTCGTATAGAATAGCAATATTTTGACAAATTGGTAGCCTTACAAATAGAAGAAGGACTGCAAGCTAGCACGAAAATCAGACGACACATTCAGTGGGCACAAGAGAAGATGAAAGTTAAAATTGCCGCACAAACATTTAGTAATATTGTTACTAATGCGTTGCTTTACTTGAGTGAAGATTTACAAATGGAAAATTTTAAATGGGCCAGACCAACTGCTGAAATTTGTAAGATTATAAATAATTTTTTTGATATACAGGGTGTTTCTGAAATGCTTGGCCAAACTTTAACAGCATCTTTTACAAGTCATACAGAGTAAATTAAACCTATAATGTCAAGTTCAAAAAGGTCTCGTTCTTGAGTTATTAACATTTAAATGTAGCAGCAGTTTATAGGCGGAGTGTACTTTTTAACAATGACTTCAATAGTAGATTCAGTTTGTTACCTAGGAGCGTTTTTAGTTATAAAAAGAATCAACATTTCTAGTAAAAAATTTAATTTTTTTGACGGATTAATATTTTGTAATTGTGTGCAAAAGAATTACAAAGTGAATCAATACATAAATCACGAAATGGCTAATATTCACTATGTTTACGAAAAAGCTGATGAGAACACTCGTAAAGCTCGACGCAAAAGTTGTACCCGCTAAAAGTACTTTTTCTGAAATTCACCGCAGACTTCAAGAAACATCTTTTGCTCATGCTGCTGCTGATAGAGGTGTGCCGAGAACTGTTTGAACACCTACTTTGGAAGTCGAAGTTCTAGAAGCGATTGAAGAACGTCCTGAAGCGAGACACCGGATAGTTCATTTTCACAACAATCATCGTTGGGCAGATGAAAACCCTCACATTATTATTGAATCTCGACATCAGCAACAATTTTCGTGCAAGGTGTATTGTATTGCTGGAGATTTTTTAATTGGACCATTTTTTCTTTCGACAACATTAAATGGAGTAACATAGACAATTTTTAGAAAATGACTTGCCGGTACTCCTTCAGGATGTACCTTTGGAGACGCGCAGACAGTTGTGGTTAATGCATGATGGAGCCCCTGCGCATTTTAGCATTAATATCCGCAATTTTTTAAATGTTAATTATCCCCACCGCTGGATTGGCTGTAGAAGACCAGTGCGATGGCCTGCACGTTTTTCAGACTGCAATCCTCTTGATTTTTACTTGTGGGGACATCTTAAAGAAACTGTTTGTCGTACCCCAATACCAACTCGTCAGATTCATCAGCAACTAATCACACAGGCTTTCCAGTCAATTCGAAATACTCCTGAAGTATGTATTGTTGCTGAAGGAAGAAATTTTGAGCATTTAAGAATTATAGGAGTAAGATTAATTTGATGTCACATTGACAGTTGTGAATGACAAATAAAACATTTACTAAAATGGGATCATACGTTACTGATTTTGGTTTGCCATTTATTTAAAAGTACACTCCGTGAAAATTTTTCTACTATTTTAAGATTTTAATAACTCGAGAATTAAATATTTTTGAACTTGACATTTTTGTTTTTTTTAAATCTGTATGACTGGTAGATTATGCTGGTAAAGTTTGGCCAAGCATCTCAGAAACACCCCCCTGTATAGGTATTTAATGTGCGAAATTGGGTGGGTAAATCTAAGTTCAAAAAAACCCTCTCCGTTCAAAATTTTCCAGAAATTTATGATTATTTACATTTTGTTAAAAACTACATTCAAAATTTGAAGTTGCATAGTGTCCTTGTCATAAAAACAAATAGAATAACTGAGTTTGTGGGTTCTTGATCTGTATTGAAAGTATAATAGGAATGTTTAATCAGTATGTTAATACAGAACAACCACTGTTGCGCTATATCTTGTCGTATAAAATGTCTCAAGAACATATTGAGACATTTTTCAGTGCAATTCGTCAAAAAGGTGGTGCCAACAATAATCCAACGGCCCGTCAATTTGAATCAGCTTACAAGCGATTACTTCTACGAACCGAAATTAAAGCTGCTGATTTAGAAAACGCAATCGCCCTTGACGAAAGAGCAATATTACATGTCTCTATTAGTCTTACACGCAACGAAGATGGTCATGATCTTCAACTTTCGGAAGATTTCCTAAATATATGCAAAGAAATTGAAGATCATGACTATATTGCTACTCCAGCATGGCATTTAACATGCTACATTGCTGATGTAGTCGCTTATATGGCAAGCTTTGTTGTAAAATATTTGGAGGAATGTGTAATTTGTGGATATTGTTTATACATTTTGCACTCGAACACTCAAAACTCTTGTTTACAAAAAGGACGACATTTGGAAAATTAACCTCAGCTTCTTCATTTGTAATTTCGATTTGCAAAGTTGGCGAAAAATGTTTAAGATATATTAAATTAGAAAAACATCCAAACGAAAAACACTTTTATAAAATTTTATTGCATGCAGCACATAGAAATCTGCCGACAAATATTTATGATGTTTTTGGAGATCACTTTTTTAGTGATTAAATAACCACTGTAGTGAGTTAGGCCCAGTTTCATAATCAGAAGCCTAAAGCCACTTTAGTTAAAGGAAACTTTAGTTTAAAGTTGCTTTTAAAATAGACTTTAATTTTTTTTGTTTCATAATTATTATTAGTTGTCTCGTTAGATAACGTCCCTTTAGTAACGGTTGGCTGCACTGACTTTTAAATATTAGCCGTCAAAATTTGAATTTTATGTCAAATAAATATCATTTGTCAGTATTATCGTGGTATTATCATTTGGGAGAAGATGTCGGAAGCTAAACGGAGAAAACGCTCTTCTAATTTCTCAAAAGAGGAAGAACTAAGCTTCACCAACTGTATTGAACCATATAAACACATTATAGAATGTAAAGTAAGCAACAAAATAACAAATACCGAAAAAGAAGAAGCTTGGCGGAAAATCGCCGAAAAATTTAACGCCAAGAGTGAATCATTGAGAACCGTAGATCAATTAAAAGGAAAATACGATAATTTAAAATCGAAAGCCAGGAAACAGGCCGCTGAAGCAAGGACCACATTTAAAGGTACCGATGGCGGACCATCAAGTAATAACATGGTAGATCCCGTAAGTGAGGCGATTCTTCGCATTATTAACAAAAAAACTGTAGTTGGTATCATGTCAAAATTCGATAGTGATGCTGATAGCGCAGATAATGTTCCTCCAGCTAATGTTGCAGTAATTAATGATAATGATGTTGTTGAGCATGACAATGTTGAGAATTTAGTTACTCTAGATGTGCCGCAAGAAAACTTGATGGAAAGCGATGTTTTTATAGCAGACGCAGAAAGAGAAGAACTCGAGAATTCAGTAATTTCTGGAAATCGTACTTTTACTGAGACAAAAACGATCAACTGGAGTAAATATGTACCACAGAATTTAAGAAAGTCAATCCACAAAAAATTAAAAGCTACTGACAAACCAGCATTTTTTTCGAAGGAAAAGTACTACCAAAGAAAGACGGAATTGCTTGAAAAAATGTTTAAGGAAGAAAGTGAAATTCGACAATCAAAGGAAAAGAGAGACCAAGAAGAACATACTAAAAAAATGAAGTTGTTGGATTTAGATTTTCTATTAAAAGAGCAGCAGTTATTGTCAAAATAAAATGTTAAAATGTTATATGAAATTCTTAATTTAATTAATAATAAAGTTATTAATTATACTACAATTAACAATTTTTATGTGTAATTAATACTAAAGTCTAGCAAAGTGTTCATTTATTAATAATTGTCTCAAACGTCGTCCTTTTATGTCATTATTTTCATTGTCGTTATTTGGCTCACCATCTTCAGCATCATCATTTTCAATCTCGTCAAACCACTCTTGCGGAAACCAATCGTTCATTTCTACAGCAATGTTTTGTAAAACTGCTGTAGCAACAATTATTGACATCACAGTATCTAATTTTACTCGCATTCCAAATTTAAGTATAGGAAATCTGCGTTTCCATACAGCAAAAAGACGTTCAATTACACAACGTGTACGAATAATACACTCATTATACAAATTTTCGGGTTGAGTAGTTACATTAAGCAGTTTTGTCATTAAATAAGGTTTCAGTGTATAACCGCTATCACCAATCAGTAGATATCTCCCATACAATCCAGTTTCAAAGTTTCTTTCTAATCGACTGTTGTTCAAAATGGTTTGATCATGCGCTGATCCTGGCCATCTTGCAACTATATCTTTAAATTTTAAATTGGCATCACCCACAGCTTGTACATTTAAAGCAAAAAAGTCCTTTCTACACCTATAGATTTCAGCGTCATCACCACCAGATGAATCAATCCTAATGAGAGTGCCATCTATAGCTCCAATAACTTTTGGAAAACTTGCTATAGCATAAAACTCCTCTGCGGTGTGTTCCATATCTCAGTGACCATTACTCATTACGATATACCTGGGACTTAATTGCGCTATTGCATCCGAAACTCTTTTAACAATTCGAGAAGCTGACGATTTTGAAACAAAATCTGCAACTGTTAGTAACATATTCCCTGTAGCATAAAATCGCAAAGTGAGTAACAACTGGATTATGGGGTCTATTGCACCACCTCTGCAAGATCAAAACACATAAATAGTTTGTCTTATGTCCAGGCACTAAAGATAATACTACTTACTTGTTTGTAGGTAAAGCAATTTGAGGTTTTATCATATTTAATAAATTTTGGACGGTTGGCTTCGTTAAGCGAAATCTTTCAAAAAAATCAATATCATCAATTTCTATCAAATAATTTCGCCGTTTCTTATAAACTTTTCGTCTTTTGACTATAAATTCTTCGTCAGAAGATGAACTACTCGACGAACTCCATATTCGATTAATTTTTCTGTCAGCAATGACATTAGGTAACGAAGCTTTAGATATTTAACGAGTCGAAATTGAGCCTTTAAGTTAAAGTGTCCTTTAAGTCAACTTTAAATTTAAAGTGTGATTATGAAACTCAATTTTAAATTAAAAGTTGCCTTTTAAATTAAAGCCTCCTTTATTTTGATTATGAAACTGGCCCTTAGTAAAACTGATTCTCACTAAATATTTTAAAATTAGGCTTCATCATGAAGCACGTAAAATTAATGATGTAATTAAAGATAGAGTGAGAAGTGTTTTAACCAAACAAATTTTGTTCTAGAATCTATAGTCTTATTTTCATTTTTATTTTCTTCCTAGACCCTAGAGATTGACCCGCCACTGAACGGCGTTTGTTTGCAAATGACGCCCTTTACCCAGAAACATGTTGGCATCACTTCGGTATACACCCACGTCAAGTTGGCTCCCCATTGGCTAGTAAATTAATTTAAACAGTCCATTCTATTGTTCTTTTATTGTGTTTTATTGTACTTCTGCTCAAATTTATTGTGCCTCTTCGGTTTACGAGATATTTGAAAAATTCTTGAGATGGGCCAACTTGACTTACCAAATGACCAGTGAATTAGACGCAGAATGCATTGTGCTTTATTGTGCTTCATTCCACATTTCAAGGGCTCTTTTGACTTAGGAGATATTTAAAAAAACACGGACAATGCCATAGATCACCGGAAAAATGTTAAAAAAATCCATGTATTCAATTTTTCAAGATATGATGGATGGAAGAGGAAAAGTTTGATGCCAAAATTAACATTAATAATTGATGACTGACGTCAGCGATTATTAACAGACCGAACTCAGGGTTGTCCAAAATTGGGAGTGAGAAATAATTATTATCATAGCCGACTATGATTTTTGTATCTTTTGGAAATGTTGAGGGTTTTTTTTGTCTTTTCTCGTCAACTTGACCTTGCCAGACGGTTGATTTTTGGCACACGCATATAATTATTGATGTTTTACAAAATCATATAAATCTTAACTTATAAAAATTTAAAATAAGACAAGTAAAATTAACATTTTTAAGACAAGGATGACGCTGGTAATGTCACATCATCCTTACCTATTCAAGAAATTATATTTTAAATTTTAGAAAAATCCGTTCATAAATAACAAAGATATTGAACCCGAAAGTCTTAGATGGGCCACCCTGTATTATTAATCTTAACTGATTGCCTTTTATTTTGTTTTCTTAGTTTACTAGTCTCATGGTATTTTAAATACTTTGTATTGATACACAATTGTTTCGATTTTTAGAATGTCTGGGCTAACTTCATTGAACTAGAGGCCGAATTCTTCCACTTCGAAGTACAGCACACATAACCAAACATAGAAGAAGTCCAGCAAAACATTTTCTTGATGCCTGGCGCATTGCGTTGCGGAGAATCTCAGGATGGGGCGCGGTATTGCTGTGGACTTTCGGTAAAACGATAATTATAATTCTTCATCTTCATCATTATAACATCAACATTTTAGGCTATAATTCGGCAGAGTTGACACTCTCAAGCGGCAAGGGCAACGAACGGGAGGTGTTGCTCTGTTACGGTTTTCTGTGCGTAATATTTTTTACTTCATTATTAAAAAAATTTCGCATGGGAAACCAACTTACTATACACTTTTCCGTTCGTTGGTCCGATTGAGGGATATGGTAATATCTGAGCGCATCTCCCACTTGGCCATCCCGCTAATCGGATGCGGACTCGATGACCTTGAGTGGCCGAAAGTGAAGTCATGTTTAACTTTCTGTTTCGGTCAACCAATCTGCACATTGTGGTGTGCAGCCTGTGATACCGTAAGTTGATTTTTAAATGTTTTTACTTTTAATTTTAAATTTTTTTTTTCAGAATTGTACATCTCGTGAATGAGAAGATATTATTATGTTGTGTCCAAGCTTCGAGGTTAGCTACGTAATTAATGCGTGGTCACGGCGGCAAAACATTATTATAATGTCTGCTTATTTATTTGTGCATTAGGCCTACTGGGGAAAGCACGTTAAAAAAACACACCTAAAAAGCTGTACCTCTATGGTGGTGTGGAAATCAGCTGAACCTGTTTATTAATCTTTAACCATCTATTGGGAAATACGTCTCTACCGAAATATCGATGTTCTACTGATTTTGGAAATTAGGGTAAGTTTCTACACTAGTTAATGTGACATGTTTTAAACTTCAGTTGCAGGTCGTTCACAAAGCAAAGAATGTTAAATGTTAAAAGAAGTTTGGCCGCCATTTTGTATATATTGTGTAGAGATGTATGTACAACGGATGAAATTATATATTTCCTTATTATTAAAGTTCTTAAAAAAGATCTTTTCACATTTGATTTTCATCCTCCAAAATATTAGGTGCATAAAATTCGTACATTCATCCAGTATTTTGTACATAGGTGCAAATAGAAGCAATTGTCATAATTTTCTGTAATAATAGGTTTGACCTTATTGTCTTAAGGATCAGAATCAGTAGATCCCGTTTTCGAGCTTCACTGACCTAACATGCCCTGATTGGACCGAGTACGACTTTTTTGCCAATAACTCTAAAACTACTACACTAACACGTTCACTGCCAGTGGCTCCGATCGGAGCCAGTTGGCATTGCGTCTATATGCCACCGGCTCCGATCGGAGCCGACCCTTATTTTTTTGATACAACGCCGGGTAGCGACTTGAATTGGATGGTTGAAAGACGGATCCTTGTAAAAATTGTAGAAAATCGGTTTTTAAATAGTTTACCGCTTTGGATTTAGTAAACCTAATTTTTTAACTCAGCGATGGGGTATGTAACGGTCGGTCAGTCAATTCAGGGAAATCGTTGGGAAAATGACGAGTTCGTACGTTATTTACACTAAATTGGTAAAAAAAAATAATTATTAGCTGTTCAACTAATTTCTCAAAAGTAGGGAGCGAGTTCTCTAACCTTCTATAGCGCGTATTTCAATTTCACACAGAATTTAGCATATTATTGTTTATAGCAAATCTCGAAGTTTCTAGAAGCTTCTAGAATATTCTAGAAGCTTCTAAAACGTGTATTTAAAATTAGAGCGCTTCCTTACAAAATTTTGCATTTTATTTTTTATAGCAAGTCTCGAAGCTTCTGAAATATTCCAGAAGCTTCTAGAATATTCTAGAAGTTTCTAGAACACGTGTTTAATTTTACAGCGTTTCGTTAAAAAAATTTGCATCTTATTGTTTATAGCAAGTCTCGAAGCTTCTGGAATATTCTAGAAGCTTCTAAAGCGTTAAATTGTAATTAATATCAAGTAGGTCTTGATTCAAATTTTGACATTCTGTGATTCTGTTAAATTGATAATCGTGATAATCGTGTATAGTTCTACATATTTGTATTCTAAATGAGTTCAGAAGAGAAACCTGGCCCATCTAAACTCAAACGAAAATGCGATCAGAACTTGGAAAGATGTTTACGTCGACCACTCATGGAAGTTCAAAATACAGAAAATTATCTGGCTGAAGGCGAAATGTTCTTGTCAAGTGAATCTGAAGACACGCAGTCTAATTCCGATTCAGACAATGAAGATGAAAATAATGAAGACGAGGATAATAGAGAAGAGAATATGGTTGCTAATTGGATGACTCACACAGAAGAAACAGCAAATCAACTAAAAGTGTTGACTTTTATTCAAAAACGGCAAATGTTGATACCACATCCGGGGGATAGCCCAATGGACTTTTTTGGCGTACTATTTGATAACAATTTTTTAGACTTCATAGTGGAAGAAACGAACAAATATGCTGTGACTGTTTTATCGACTAGTTTGTCAGCGAATGCAAGAATTAGCGGATGGAAAAACCTTACCGTCGATGAACTAAGAATATTTCTGGGTCTATTGTTCCACATGGGTACCATTCAATTATCCAGAATACAAGATTATTGGAAAACCGATAGGCTATTCAATTTGCCTCTATTTCGAGAACATATGAGTAGAAATAGATTTTTACTGATTTTGAGATGTCTACATTTTGACTCTGATGAACAAGAAGATGATGCCAACAAAGATGTACTGAAAAAAATCAGAAAAGTGATTAAATATTTTAATGATAAAATGGCAAGTCTATACCAGCCTGGAAGGGAACTCTCTCTGGACGAGAGCATGATGTTGTGGCGAGGACGGCTGGGTTTTCGGCAGTACATCAAAAACAAACGCCACAGATATGGTGTCAAATTGTACATGCTGACTGAGCCTGATGGTACGGTTCTCCGGTTCCACGTATATACAGGGGCTAACGATGCTGAACTGAGTGGCACAGGGCATGCATCGAAGGTCGTAATGAAGCTTATGGAAGGACTGCTAGATCACGGTCATTCGTTGTATATGGATACATATTACAATAGTTGTGGCCTTTCTCAAGAACTTCTTTCTAGAAAAACATATTCCACTGGCACACTGAGAGCCAACTTAAAAGCAAACCCTCAGGATGTGGTAAAGAAGAAATTAAAGAAAGGGGAAAACATTTCTGCATTTAAAAACTGTATACATGTCGGAAAGTGGAAGGATAAACGCGACGTTATGTACATAACCACGGAACACGCCAATGAACTTGCCGTTTTCCAAAATAAGTGGGAGGAAGAAGTTTTAAAACCTCTGACAATAATTCAATATAACAAGTATATGTCAGGGATCGATCATCAGGACCAACTTCTTTCCTACTATCCATGCGAACGAAAAACAGTGAGGTGGTACAAAAAACTTTTTATTCATACAGCACAGCTTCTGATAGTGAATGCATTTAAATTATATAATGCCCATTCTGGAAGCAGAAAGTTGAGTTTGTATGACTTTAGACTTTGCATTGTAAATGGACTTTTACCAGTACAACTGCCAAGTCAAATGGTTTCAGTACAATCAAAACATGTTCTTTCTATAATAAGCGAAAAATGTCAAGATAAAGAAAATTCTCAAAGAACAAAACGAAAACGCTGTCGCTTATGCAGTAAAGAAGGAAAGGGAAGAAAACTGACCATTTATCACTGCAATAATTGTGAAGATAAACCAGGGTTATGTGTGCAATGTTTTGACAAATACCATAGATTATTGTAGTGTTTTCGTTTTAATAAAGCTTTTTTGAACTTTCTGATAAAATTGCTTTTTATAATGACAACGGTCGTAGCTCATGATATTAATTTTTGGCAAAAACATGTCGACAATGCCAGTGGCTCCGATCGGAGCCACTTTAATTTATTCTTTATTTTTGGTTTTTATTCTTTTATTACATGAAACAATGTTAATTCCTGTCTTATTAATACCATCTAGAACGAAAACGAAAAGAAAATTAGTTGGCTTCTGGCAACCACTAACTATTTCAAGGTGGCAGCGAACGTGTTAACTACTAGTTCTATAAAATTGAAATTGCTATCACGTATTTACCAGTCCTTGCTAACGTCTAGAATTTTTTCAAGTTTGTTAGAAAATAAATGTAATTTAATTTAATTTTAATAAAGTGGAACAAATGGTCTAATTTAGGCAAACGATATCCTAGATTGAACCACTGGTGTCCTAAATTGGACCTATCAATTTGTATGAATATTATCGTGTGAAATGAAACAGTAAAATGCATTTTATATTTTATTTTGAACAAAAAAGAACATTAAACTCTAAAATGCTTAAAAACAAATAATAAAGGAGTATTTATATGTGCATATTGTCAATTTTTTTATTATCTGATCTATCACAGACGTAGGTGTTATGGCCTTTTTTAGCACCTGAACACGATTCGTGAACCCAAATTTTACAAGTGAAGCACTGAATCATGTCTTCCGGAATTGTCTCCTCTCATATGAAACAGTACCATTCGTCATAATTAATCTCTATTTCGGGCTATTTAGACGAACAAGGTTGTGAATGTTTGGATGAACATGGTTGTCGCTATTTGGCTGCTCCGAGATTTTTTGCGACTGGGAGTTACCAACGATGCGTTGGGCAAGATTTTATGATAAATCTCTCCCAGTCGCAAATGTCCAGAGCCATAACAGAAACCGCGGACGTAATTGTCCAAGCTCTTGGGCATACAATAACGTTAGATGCTAGAAACTACCAACGCACAAAAAGAGGTATTACTGTGAACCATAGTAAATTTATCATTAGTATTTCCTGTTGTAGTGTCATGAGGCAGTTTGGTATTCCTGGTGTCATTGGTTTTGTGGATGGGACACACATTGTCATTACAAATGCAGGTTGTGGGCGTAAACACCAATATCTGAATAGAAAGGGTTTTCACTCCAAAAAACGTGCAACTTGTAATTGTTTTTCTTCTTTTATTTCTTTTAATAAATTACCTTTTTCCTAAGATCTGTGATTTGAACTATAACATTTTGGGGATAAATGCCCAGTATTATAGTAAGCTTCACATGACGCCTTCATTTTCCGGAACAGCCAAGGTAATGTTCGGTTAAATGGAGACCATAGAAGAGGCGAGGCTACTGAGTAGTTAATAACGTAATCAATTTGAAAATTACTCCTACTTTTGAAGGCGACTCTGGCTACCCTCTTTTGCCGTAATTACTTAACCCATTTAGAAACGGCATTAGAGCGACAGCCAAACTGATTGCAGATCGCTACGTCTGGCCTAACATGCAGAAAGACGTTGGATCATGGGCTAAGACGTGCATACAGTGCCAGAAATCCAAAGTTGGACGACACAACAAGACCGTTCTAAGTGCAAAAGCCCGTTGCCAGAGTCCGACGGGTTGACGTACTGCCTCACTGTCATCGATATGTTCACTTGCTGGACAGAAGCCTTCCTTCTACGCGACATTCGCGCTGCGACTGTCGCGGAAGCGCTTTACGCAAACCGGATTGCACGTTTCGGCGCCCCCGCCAAAATCACTCCAGACAGGGGCAGGCAATTTGAAAGCTCCTTATTCGCGGCACTGGCGCAGCTGATGGGCAGCAAAGTGTGCCACACCACAACATATCATCCTCAGTGCAACGGGAAGATTGAAAGATGGCACCGAACCCTGAAAAGTGCCCTGAAAGCACACGCAAACCAACAGTGGACCAAAACCCTCCCAATAGTATTATTAGGGCTACGTTGTGTCGTTCGAATCCCTGCTGAATTTATTAAACAACCTGAGCCGTGTTAAGATATTTGTTAACACCAAACACCAAGTAGGAACCAGCAAAGGTGGGAAACCTAAGGAAACGCCATTGACACACTCTACTTGTCTTTTCACTGTGTCAATTGTTCTTCCGTCGCCGCCGCTTGTCATTCAACGCTCTTCAACCAATGGTTTTCAATCCTCTAGTCAATCCCTAAAGTACACTGAGCTGTTTCTGCACACTAACGGGCTGATTTCAAGACGATTTGCAGTAACGCAAGTTGCGACGTAACCATGGAGATGGCGCAAAACTAGTGAAGCAAGACGCTAGACTGCTGCAAATTGCGTTAAAATTTAGCGCTACGTCAGTCCGGTGGCGCAAACTTTGCTTGATATGTCACTTCGATAAATGGCTGGTACTCGACAAATTTTGGTGGGCTTAGCCCTCGATTTGTTCGAAAATTTAAGTGATAGTGATGGTGACAAGGAAGGTGTACCCAGAAAAGCGTTTAACATTGAGGAGATAAGTGAACGGCTTCTTTTTCAACGGACAAGACTGACGAGGGGTGTTTTTAACTCTATTTTAGAGGTTATTTCATCGGCGTTAATGAAAAACTTTATCCGCATCTAACACCGATGCATACATTATATATGGCCCTCCAGTTTTATGCCACAGGTTCTTACCAGTGGTTGGTCGGTAGCAGTGGCCAAATTTCGCAATCTGCGACATCCAAGAAGTTACCAACGCTTTGGTTGCCGTTTCACCTGATTATATTCGTTTTCCAACAGAAGAAGAGTATCCATCGGTGAAACAGGCCTTCTACAGATTTGGAGTAACGCGACATGCGTCTGGTTTTCCGAATGTTTTCGGTGCAATTGACTGCACTCACATTCGAATCCAAGCGCCTTCAACAGCGCCTCAACAGTATCTGAACAGACATTTGTACCACTCCATTAAAGTTCAGCTTATTGTTGGACCAAATTTGAAAATTTTCAATGTGTTTGCGGAGTATCCTGGGTCCAATCATGACTCGTTTATTTGGAGAAATTCAGCTGTGCGCGAAGCAATGGCTGAAGGAAAGCCAAAAATCAGGCTTGTTGGCGACTCTGGGCATCCACAAGAACCATGCCTCATGACACCAGTTACGAATGTTCGCACACCAGCAGAGATATTGTACAATTCTGTACATACCTCCAAATGAAATGTTGTTGAAAGAACGAATGGTGTGTTAAAGAGTAGATGGCATGTTCTGGACTCTCCATTGGCATGCACTCCAGAAAAAGTGTGTCCAATTACTGTAGCATGTTGTGTCCTGCACAACATCTGCACAGCACATAACGTTGGTATAGAAGATCTTCAGCAGCATCCTCTACTAGATGACTATCCTATTCAAAACCAACAACACTTAAATTATGATCACCATCGAAGAGAACTCATCAAACAACATTTCACTCAATAATGACGACGCAATACTTGCCAAGGCCTCTTAAAAGCTCAAATTGTTTTAAAGCTAAAATGGAAAAACCAAAAATAGAAATTAGTCCTGAGTTAAGAAAGACTCTTTCAGACAATATATTGGCAGCTTGTCAAGATTTTGTTTTTGCCCTTAATTTGTAAGACACTAATTATCAAAAATACAATTTATTCCCAAACGACAAATTTCGTCAAAGAATGCTGACGCGCGTTTAAAATAACCAATTCAATTGTGCACGGTAACGGGTGTGACATACACGGGATTTCAATAAATTTGCGTACACTCATTATTTTTTGCTAGATTGAGTTTGCGTTCATTTTGACACTGACAGATTCAAAAATTAATCAAAATACCAGGAATGATTGCGACAGAATTTGTCAATTTGACATAACCCAATTTTAGAAAACTTACAGCCACATAGCCAAAAAATCATTAAAAGGCTACCACTTGATATTTAGGATGCGATTTTGTTTGTTTACGATACGATATTACCATGGCAACGACAAAAATATCGCAAGTGTTATTTTATTTCTCGATATTGTCATCGTACCTCGACAAATTGAACGACGATATGACTTACGAAGTGAAATCGTCAGTTTATAAGCGGTCGAATTTCGCCCGCGCGCGAATTTTTTGTGGGTTTTTAACCCCGAGCTCTAATTTAGCACGTTTTTTAAACATCGTTTGTGGACTAGAGAACTGACACTATTAACAATCTATTAATGTTATTAATCTATTAAGTAATTAATTAATTAATTAATCAATTTATGCTTCATGTTATTACAATTTCTTCAATATTTAGACGGAAGGTAACAAGAAAAGCTCCAAAAGTGGAAAACCTTTGCCCGCCCAAAAACTTACAATGATTAATTTTATGGATGAACACCTTAGATTTGCTCGGCACCAAGAGACAGACCCTGCCATAGTAGCAAAACTTTGGCAGGTTCTGATTAACAGCTTAAACTTTTGTGATGGCATCAAGAAAGACAAAAAGCAGTGGCATGAAACCTTAAACCCATCATTACTTTCTGGTGATTCTAGTGAAAATTAGACGGGTCCAACTGGTCCTAGTCAAGATCCAAACTGGCAGAATCTCACTGAATTAGATGTAAGCATCCTGCAGATCCTAGGGCCAGATTTCGCTGGGGATCAGGGCGCAGAGCTTGGTTTTGGTTGTCAGATAACATTTCACATTAAAGTTTAGCTCGATTCTAGAAACATTATATAAATTAAGAATTATTATATTGTGTGATTCATTAAATTTCCATTCGCAGTTGGCTTTGAGAAAAAAATGCATGTCGTTACTAACACCATTACAGTAGTTTCGACTTAATATTTGCGAGATTTGCTAGTTATCGAACAAGAAGTCAACGCACGTCCAAAATACACGGCCTACCTAGAATGGAAATTTAATGAATCACACGATATTTCAGTTTGAATTTACATTTTTTAGTGATTTTTAGTAACATTTAACTATATTTTAGAATATGCCACAAATAAAAGTCCTGGGATGCGATTTTGTTTCTCGATCGGAAAAAACTCGATAGCGATAAAATCGCGTTTTGCTGATTGGATGAGATGCTATATTTCTGTCACATTTCTCGATTCTGTCACGAAATCAAGTCTTCATGGAGTGATGTTTTCTCGACACCTCTGAGTAAAGGGATAAATTTTGGAGACATAATAACCTCGCAATTTATGTCAAAATAGAAGTTCTAAATCGTAATTTTGAGTTACAAGTTCTTATAATTCAGCTAATTGTAAACTTTTAAGCATTTAATAAGCTTATATACAAAGAATAAATGCAAACAAAAGTTTAAAAGCTACGCAATAACATTTATTCATTCATTATTTAATTTATCACTTTGATCAAGAAACAAAATCGCACCCCTGACGTAATATTTTATACGAACTTCTTTCTTAAATAACAATATGTCTTATAGATCCCTCCTGAGCCGGTGCATGACCATGACCTTCAGCCTGAACTAGAACCATTACTTACACCCTCACCATCTCCACAAGCACCCACAACAGAACAGTTGAATTATCAACCTCTCCCGTCCATAAGTTCCAGCCGCAATCCTTCAAAAAGAAGGCGAATCGATAAAAGCGCTGACCACGTCAAAAGCATACAAAACCGACTTCTACGGGCCGAAGAAGCTAACCATCCCAGAGGACTCCTGATAACGATGGTAGAGCGTCAGGCGGTTGCTCTGGAACGGTTGGCGGACACAAATCTGGACATTCTAAATGTTGTAAATAAGTTGGTGAATAAATAAAATTCACAATAAAAGTTGTATCTTACTTTTTCTTTTGTTACAAATACTGAACGATGGTACGTAAGGTCGTAAGTTAACAACTACTTCTGCGTTGTGGATAAAGTTGTAAAATTTTCTTTCTGCGCTTGTGCAAATTGAGAAATATAGAACTATTTAAGAATTTACTTTATAGGACCAACTATTCATTTTCTGTTTTGATAAATTCTGCAAAACAGAATGTTTTAATGTTTTGTACAGTCAGCACGAACTATTTTCTGTGCGTTTGCGTAACTTCACGACAACAAATCAATTATTCTCGAGATCGTAGATCGAGAGAATAAGATTTTTGGAGTGAATAATTTGCCCTTACACTCGAATGTAATACTAGATTTTATCCAAAACCTCTGTTGGTTGCAATTAGAGCATTAAAAGAATTGATAGAAGTGGCAGCAGTGACAACGTTTTACCATTTAGAAAGCTATGCCTACGTTGTTGTCATGGAAATGTAGCATAATTTTCTTTATGGTCTAGAAAGTAACAGAGTACTTTATCTGTCTCAAATGAGTGAGTAAAAACCACTTTTTCCTAATTTGTATTTTAAAGATTCCCAGTTGCTATGGCAACAATACTATTATAGCATTGCGGATCGAAATGGGATATTATAGCACTGAAAACGAATGAGGAAATAGCGAAAATAGCTCCGTTACAAGAACAAATTAGGAAAAATGGTATAAAAACCTCGTTCATAAGGCCATTAAGGCACTCATCCATTATAAATCTCGCGGTTTCGCCGCTGGTTTTATAAACTTGGATTGGTGCCTTAAAATTTGACTTATGAAACTCGGTGTTTTTACATACTATTTTAGTGCATTTTGGATGAAATGTAATTTACACAACTGATGTATATGGGGTATTCCATACCAAATCGACCACTTTTGACCCCGACTCTTTTGGATTTGGCTGAAAGTTTTTCATCTTTTTCTACTCTATGAAGAATGGTTCTCAGAATTTTTTCAATTTTTTGTTCTTAACCCAAAAAAAGTTATGAGTTTCTGCAAAAAATTGGCTTCTATATTTTTAAATATCTAGAACTTTTTCGAAAATTAACTTATTGGGACGTTTTTTTTTCAAAATTTGTGTTTTGAAATGTACTTTTAAAAAAATACAAAATAAAAATCAAATAATAAATTTAATTTAATTTGCATTTTTTCTGAAAAGTATGTTACAATATATTACAATAACTATATGAGTACAGTCAATACATCCTCTTACACCCACAAATTGCGAATTGTTATAAAATCTGTTAGACAAGCATCACTGTTACCGGAAATAAAATGAAGGTATTGCTTAATGAACTCTTTTTTGTCTCGAAGCTTTGCCATATTTCGAGGAAATTTGATAATTAAATTAAAAATCTCACACCTGTTTAATGCTTCCGTAACTTCTCTTAGGGTGTGGCTTACACTTTGCTGCGGACACCAATATTTACATCATTATTGATGAAGTCCCTTTACAGGCAGTAAGTCCAATTACAAAGGGCACAAAGTATCACACTACAAAATTGGTCACCGTAACTACATTAACTAATGTAGATAGCCATAAAGCTTGGACACAATTTTTGGAATTAATTACTTTGATCTTTCTTTAGTCTCTTTATTGAGCTGAAGAACAAGTACCAGTCTAAAGCTGCAAATGCCTTAGCCAATCTACATATGTTATACAATGGTGAATATTTTAGTACGTCTGTACTGAAACATCTAGGACTAACATGAAAATGAATATTTTCCAGTAAGTTAGTACAATAATATAGAATTTACGATTTTAAACAGAAAGACTACTTTAGATATCTTGACTCGTTCTTCAACACTATTCGTTTCATATCTTGTGGTCAATAACCTTTGTGGATAGCTAGTTATTGGATATTCGCCACACCAATAAAGTACAGATATTTAAAAAATCTTCGTAACGTTTTCTCAATAATGTCAATGTGTGGACTAGGTATGAAACGGAAAACATACTACCGACACATATTCCAGTTGGGATCTTGCAAAAGAATTGAGTACACAAATGAAACTTTTTCGCCTGGTAATATCCTTTGCATGTCGAAGTATGAACCCATCTTTGGAGAGATTTCTTCACAACGAATTCCACATCACTGTTAAAAGACAACTTTTTTGTTGAAGAATAGAGTCTGAAAACGTTTTTGTTTCGAGGATTTTCCTCGACAACGGTGTTGTTACATAAACAGTTGTAATAGAATCGTTGAAGAATTAATAGTATATTACGCAACGTGTGGGGTAAGAAGCCAATTACGCACGAGGGGAAAAATTGTGCGCGAGGCGAAGCCGAGCGCTATAATTCCACGAGAGCGTAATTGGCCTTACCCCCGAGTTGCGTACTATACTTTTTCTACGACTTGCTTTCCCACAGCCGTGAAATTTTTTTCGATTATTTTTGATAAATTACAACTAAAGTTGAATTTTACATAATTTTTATTAAAACATTGTTAATTCAAACATTATTATAAGGAACAACTCAACAAGAACAAAGAACCATTTTCACAAATTATGAGCAATTTCACAATGTTTTTCAACTCCTGTTATAGTAAACTATGAATTACTTGAATCCATCAGATTGTCTCATCAAGTATCCCGTAATTTCTCGTAATTTGTAATAGTAACGACGTATTTGAAGGTTAACGTAGTCTCAACATTGAATAAAAAGCCCATAGGGACGAAGCAGGTTTGAAATCTTGTTTTAACTTGCCAAAATACGCTAGTAAAACACTCTTGGAGAAGGACTGCACTCCGCCGCCCGCACGTCATGTCATGAACTTGCTATACACCGACTCAAACCGCTCTTTTGACATTTTCGACATAAGATCATCAGTTGCACTAACTGCTTGTGCCGCAATTTTGAGGGTGTAGCTTGCAGTTCACACTCGGAGTCACTGATCATGATGAAACACACCAATACAAATTGCAAATGTCAATTTTGACAAATTTTTATGACATCCACAGCAACTGCTATTCCTCTGTACTATTATGTAATTATATATATTACCCACTGGTCATTACATTGCAGTGTGTGTAACCATGGATTTACTTTGAAGGACAACCGTTTGTAATTTGTAGATTACTACAAGGTGTTTATAAATGTTTCTAGCATCATGCGTGGCTTTGGAATTTCTGTCGTACACTATTTTGCCGCTTTGTTTTCATAGTGAATATAACTATCTTGAAAATTATTTATAATGTTACTTACTTCAATGACGTTTTAGTTACGGTTTTGTGTCCAAGTTTTCGATTTTTAGGTTTTCAACCACAACTGGAACAGTTTATTTCTCAAAACTTACTTTGCTTCATGTTTGAGGTTAACTGCAAATGTCAGTTGACAAAGGGAAACCCACATTTGTAATGAGCGGCAAATTTCTTTGACATTTCATAGCCACCCTTGATGCTAGAAACATTTATAAACACCTTGTATAACAGGAGTAGAAAAAAGTCATTACAAGTTGTGTGATCATTTTATTTTTCCTGCGTTGATCATCGACTGCCATTGCATAATAACTCTAACAGGTTGTGAGCCCAGGCACTATGGCTAATTTTTCGAGAATTGAATTACTTGGAAAAGGAAATTTTGACACATGAAAATCGCAAATGCAGGCTATACTAGTAAAAAATAATCTTTGGGAGTATGTGTTCGGTACTCATGTAAAACCCGAATCAGAAGATATGGACGCGACAACTGTGACAGCTTGGAAGAAAAATAATCAGAAGGCAAAGGCGGATATCATCCTGTCGATTTTCTCAAGCGAATTAAAACAAAGCCAGTTAAGAAGACCAGCAAGAAATTTTTTTCGATGTTGATAAACTGAACGAGATGGACGTGGAAATCAATCCAGATTTCGTTGCCACACTTCTATTGTACAGTTTACCTGACAATTTTGAAGTATTCCGGGGTGCAATTGAATCACGCGACGTTCTACCTTCTCCAGATGTTCTGCGTATTAAAATTACCAAAGACGGAGACGCACGCAGAAATAATGGAAGAAATGGATCATCGAATGCCATGTTTACAGCAAGAGATTGGAAGAACAAGAAGAAATCAGATGTAAATAGATGTCGGTAGATCGCAGCGGAATCGTACGGAATTTTGTTGTTTCAAATCAAAAAAGATAGGTCACAAAGCTACAGATTGTCGAACGAAGTTAAAAAAATGCCTCTGAGAACAGTGTTCAAAATATAAGCTTACAAGCATGTGTTACAAAAAAGAACCCCGTAATAGTTATTTAAGTATTAAGGGCGGTAGGTGCGTTTTACTGATTGAGGGTAATAAGCTTGGAGGTCGAGGGCGCTTGCGCCCGAGACAACCAATATTACCCGAAATCAGGAACACCTAACGCCCGTGATGCTTATTACGTTTTTTGCACGATCAAATAATTAATAATAATTGATTTTGTAACGTAATTGCGTTTATTTTGTGTTTTTCAACAAAAGTTAGGTGGGCTTTGATTCGTTACCATGGCATATTGTTTGAAAAACGTACAGAAAAAAATCTTGCCAAATTTTGCTCGTCGTTTGTATTCCTGCAAGCAAATGGAAGAAAGCAGCCAAAGCAGCGATTCTGACGGGCTGGAAGAAGCCTGGAACCTCGGCTGTTCGTCAGTCATTCCAGAGAAATCAAGAGGAAGATATGAACAGACTTATAAAAGTTTTGAAGAATGGTGCAACGCAAAAAAGTACGTCGACGTCACAGAAAAGGTAGTGTTGGCCTATTTCATTAAAAGAAACGAGAAACTTAAATCTCCTGGGAGTTTGTGGGCGGAGTACTCCATGCTGAAGGTAACCATTTTCTTAAAGAAGGCTGTTGACATTATAAAATTTTCAACGTTAATCGCTTTTCTTAAACGAAAAAATATTGGACACCGAACAAAAAAAGCGAAAATATTCACCAGAGAAGACATGTACAAATTTCTGCAGGAATTTCCCGATGATGTGTACTTAAACGTGAAAATTGGTATGATTTTTGGAATAGCAGGGGCATGCAGAAGAGAAGAACTGTACAATATGAAAGCAGAAGACATTCAAGATCATGGATCTTTTCTTCTAGTCCATGTTCCAAATACGAAAACTTATATACAGCGAACGTTCACAGTAACCAATGAAGAAAACGGAGCAATTAATTATTTGGAGCTCTACAGAAAATATGTGAAGTTACGACCAAAAAATGTAAAACCCGGCAACTTTTTTTTGGCAATGCGAAATGGAAAAGTTACCTGCCAGGTAGTCGGCAAGAACACGATTGGAAGCTGGTCTTCTAAAATTGCGAAGTGTCTCAATCTGCAAGATTCACCAGGTTACACGGGACATTCTTTCAGGCGAACATCGGCTACTTTGCTAGCGAACAAAGGTGTTGATGTTCTAGGCCTTAAACGACACGGAGGATGGCGTTCATCGTCAGTCGCCGAGGGGTACGTGGAGGATTCCGTCCAAAACAAGATTGAATTTGCAAACAAAATTTTGTTCCGAAATGAAGCTAATACTTCTGCTCTCGCCATTGTAGCGAGTACTTCGAATCAACCTCAGGTATCCAGCACAGATATTATTGAAAGTGAGAAGATTGTTAGTGCAAATGCTCCTGTAACATTTAATAATTGTTCAAATATTAGTGTAATTGTTAATAAACAAATTTCAATTTCTAAAAATGTTTGTAATTTACACCGGTCGGTCGGTAAGTAAGTAATTACCCCCCACGGTCGGTAAGTAATTACTTACCGATCAACTTGTTGGTAACCATAACTTCCCAATAATATTAAATGCTCAGTAAATACACCAAATCGCCCGATCGTGCAAAAATGGTGTTTAGATAGTGGGGCCACTACCCATCTATGCAATGAAGATAGCCAGTTTGATAAAATTACCAATCACAAGAAGAGGATTCTCAATCTGGCTGATAAATTCAACGAGAGTTCATAGTGAAGCGACAGTGAAATTTGCAACAGGAGTATACGGTGATAAAGTGACAGTGGCATTGAAAAACACTTTATGCGCTCCTGCTCGTAGAACAACTCTTATACCATATGAGCAAAAAAAATTTAGATAAAAGGAGGCCATAAAAAACAAATGAATTTGTCGTTAATTAATTCGCTAAAATTTGACATTTCGAATTTGATTTATTAAACTTGAGATTTACTCAGGCATAGTTCGCCATTAAATCCTACTTTCACTGGTGTGCGCGTAGACGTACAATGGATTTACGATTTCGAGAGCAGTTTACCGGCGTTTGGGTTTTTTAACCGCTGCTTCAAGACTATGAAATATTGAATTGACAAGACGAGAATAGAAGCTTTTAATTAGTGAACTTTGTTTTTAAGACCTGAGCCAGACTTACTCTCTTCTCCTTTTAGATTGAACATGCGCTCGCAGCCACACCTGGTTGTCGGGCATTTATCCGAAGCGAAGCGAAGCGCTCTTAAGAAGGCAGATTCCAATATACACAGTTCCGATACTGATAGATTCTGTCACAACGTCAACACTACAACAGTATAATGTTACTTATGAATTGTGGTGGGATTACTGTGAGAAAAACAACATTTCTAAATATCAAGTCTTTCCTACAAAATGTTTTTGTTTCAAACAACAGATACGATTCCTTAAATTGTTACAAATCAGCACTTTCTCTGGTCCTACCACAAACTCTCTGTCATCATCCCCTTTTTAAAGATACTTAAAGAATATCTCTAAGTTGAGACCAGCAAAGCCCAAATATAATGACAATGGAGTCCCTACCCAGTGCTTCAATACATATCACATTTGGGTTTAAATTCAAGTCTAAATTTGATGAATTAACCTGCAAGCTGGTTACGCTTCTGGTTCTGCTAACTGTACATAAGGTTCAGACTTTTGTACCTATAAAAATAAAAATATTTTTCGGAGGCATAATCAAATAAATTTAAGTATTACAAATCCATTTAAAACAAGTACACGTACTGGTTTACAGCCACGTTTGGAGCTCCTCTTTCCATGAGAAGGTACATTTATGCGTAGCATCAACATCAATACGCTATATAGAAGTGACAGCTGACAATCGAGGAGATAATCAATATTTATTACTCAAACCAAACCGGATAAGAAGGCAACTACACAAACTATCAGTAGGTGGATTAAGAAAACTCAGCGCAGCTGGTATCGGTACTGAGAAATATTCTTCCCATTCTACGCGGCACGCGTCTACCTCAGCTGCCAAAAGACAGGACAATCTCTGACCTTTCAAAGATTCTACAATCGACCTGTGCAAGGTCAATCTTTTGGAAGGAGCATACTTAAGATGGGAGAACATCTCAACTTTTATATATTATTCATGTATTAGAATTAACATATTCCATACAGGTGTCCCAGAACTCGCGCCCTAGAGAGCAAGGCAGGGTACCGACAGATAAAGGTACAGATGATAAATTTCAAAACGAAAATTGATTAAGTTTAATGGTATTCTAGAAAGGAGAAAAAATTAATAGCCAATCCCGAAAGCTTATTCTCAAAGTGAAGGAAAAGGTCATCCCAATTTCCTAAATAACGAGAGTGTAATGTTCATCCGACCAATGGCTGATAATACAGGGTGTAATGCAAAGATTTTAACCCCAACATCAGACACCCCTGCAGATTATGATTCTGCAAAAAAAAAATCTTGTTCAACAAACTTAAAACACCTCTTCCTTCGGTTCACCGTTTAATCTAGTTCCTAACCCAGAATCGTCTACTGCATTTTCTATTTGTTTTGCTACCGTAGTCACAATTTATAGCACACATATTATCCATTCACTAAACATAAGTGACATAAGAATGACAGAAGATTGGTAAACCGTAAATTCCTCTACAACATTTTTAAAGAGCATTGGCTGCATTGACAACATTTTTGAAACAAATGACTAGCGCGCATACACGTCATTTTAAATATTGCCATTGGAAGTTTACCACGACGAAATGTAAAAGAATTACGCTCGATGCGAGACAGAAAAAGGGACTTGCGAAGTTTTGAATAGGTAAAAATGCCACCTTGGAACTGCTAGTGTCTCCTGCAGAATGGCACCCCCTGGTGTCCATTTTACATTAAACTCAACCTCGAAGAAGACGCCCGCCCTACTTCTCATCAACACCTGCTTTACCAATTGTATATATCTCTCTGTATTTATTTCCAATAAAATAAGTTGTTACATTCCATCAGCTTCACACCTTTGATGCTAGAAACATTAATAAACACCTTGTAATATAAAATTTTTGCTGAATAGGATATCTAATAAACTTACTCGTGTGGTTACCGATAAATCGGTCGGAGTTCGTTTTGGAGTCATAAAAGACTGCACTAAACCAACAATGTAATGAAATAAATTCTTTCTTACTCTGAATAATAATTTAATAAATTGTTTCTCTGGCAATTCCGTCAATTCATTGCCAGTACGTTTAGACTAAGGCTCCAAAACTTCAACGTTTTTAAGGCCGTTTTGTGTAATCAAATTGTCAATTAGGCAGCTAACCTATTTGATTTTATCACCAAAAAGTCACCATCGACGGTGTTGCCGGTTGTAAAGTGCTGGGAGAGTGCGGTGTTGGTGGTTTTTATTAAAAAACGGACTTTAGATCGATCCATGCCAAAATACAGAAAAATTAAGAAATCCCTAACATGGTCCAAATGTGAACAACACGTTCTGAAAGAAGAAAAGGCCAATATGGAATCTTGACTACAAGCAATAAACAGTGGTAAAAGAAATTATAATAAATGTCAATGTTAGTGATGACTCCATCTCTGATACTTCAGACAAAGATAAAATATTGGAATCTTTATTTGGAGAATAGGTACGACAGTATCTAATTTTACTATACCAAAAAGCGATGTACTTCACAATAGAACTTATTTATGTATGTACTTCTTGTATGTATGTAATGTTAGAATAACGGCAAGATAAAGAAATAACGATGCGCAATAAACAAATCTAATCTGTTTCCATTGAGTGTCCGAAAAAAAACACGTTTGATTACGTAGGGGTGACACTAAGAAACAATGACGAAGTAGATACGAGTATGCTATATCGCAGAAATCTTCACAAAGTTTACAAAAATCGTAAAAAAAACACGCTTATTTCGATACTAAATGCCCTTCTGGCCGTTTTCTGGGTTGGATTCGCAAAATAGAGCTTGAAATCTAGAAAACAACCCGTTTTTGTCAAGATTCAGTGGCCAAATCGCGAGAAAACAGCAAAAATCTTCACGAATTCTGCAAAATTCGTAGAGAAATCCGATAAATTCGAATTCGAACTGTCAATCTCGTTAGTTTTAACTTTTTGAGAATAATTATAAACAAAATGAATTCGGAATCTAGAGTACGGGCTTTGGCAGCAAGTTTAACAAGAAATTTACTGCCTAAAAAATCTCGACCGATTTATGAAAAGAAAACGCACGATTTCAAAAATGGTGTCAAGAAAATTCGTGTGCTCCAACATAACAGAAAATGTGTTGAAGGCGTATTTTGAATTACAAGAGCAAAAAAATCGTTGACTTTATGGTCCTTATATTCACAGTTAAGATCGAGCATAAGCATTTATAAGAATGTTGATATTGCAAATATCATAAACGAGCATGTTCCAAAGAAATTCAAGATTTTAGAGGAATATGAAATCAATAGGTTTATTTCGGGAGCGGACGATAAAAATATACATGGCAATGAAAGTGGGTACAAAAATATTATTAAAGTAAATGTATAAATATTGATAAAGTTGGCCATGAAGTTCCTTTATAAATACTGTCATGTAAAAAGTTGTAAAAAAATAAAGAAATAGATTTGTGGCTCTGTCTTGTAAAATAACTACTACTACTCCTAAACCCAAGAAATAAATATGTACTTTAATAGGATCAGCATAGCAGCAGAAGAACGCATGCATCTTGCTCAATTTGATGTAGAATTTCGCATTTTTGCCTGAAGAATTGGAAGCGACAAAAGGCGAGAAGTTATTACTGGTTTGACGACGGGCTAATGTCAGCGACCAATCCCAAAGCATTAGAAGATTTTTTAAAACAGCTGAGAAAAGAATTCAAAATTGCTTCAAAATCAGCAGACTATTTTCTTGTAATTGAGATTCAGGAAAAAGAAAATTCCATAAAAATAAGTCAAAAGTAATTCCCAAAGAAGATTTTGAAGAGATTTAATTTTTCGGATTGTAAACCTGTGTCAACGCCCATGCTAAAAGGTCCTGAAATTTCGCGAATAGCGAAAGAAGATATGTAGAAGCACAATTTTTAATATCGGCAAGTAGTTGGGCGTTGAAGTACCTGATACTTGGAACTAGACCAGTCTTGGCCTATAGTGTGGGTTTTGTTTCCAGATCACTTGAAAGCCCAACGACAGAACATATTACAAGAGTTAAGAGTCTTTAGATACATAACTGGCACTTAGACTATTACCTACAAAACTGAAGAACCGATTCGATTGGCATGAACACCATGATCTTTTGCCATGGTAGAAGGGTATGTTATAATTATTATTATTGTCGTCTCCCTAGACAGGCCAAAGCCCAATTACCAAGAGAGAAAACAGAAAAAAAATTACAAAAAAGGAAAAAAAAGAAATGTTAACGAGAGAAAAAGGGAGAGAAAACCAATGGAGAAATAATAAAGTACATCTAAGAATAACTACAAATTGAAATGAAATATAATGACAATATTCCTGGAGTTGACGTCAGACCTTTGTAGCTGCGCTTTATCACGCAGTTAGCCTTATGGCTAAGGCTAATCGTTACTCAACTAGCGACAGGATCTCATTAAGTGTGCTACAGAACAGATCACATTTGTGAGCGATAACGTTGAAGTTTGCATAGGAGACATCTTGCCGATGTTTGTGTTACATTTACTTAAGTAGAAACAAGCACTAATAATTTAAATTGAGGAAGTAAATTACTTGAATCAATGAGACCATTTGACCTCGTTCCATTTGTAAAAAAGAAAAACCATATGTCATTCGTATGCTTAAAATAAAGATAGCCAATCATGCTTTGCGCCTGAATTATTATTAATGGTGAGCACTGAGCAGTATTACCTTATTTTGCATCTATATTTTGTTTTTTCTTATTGAGAAGGTAATAAGTTAGTTATTTAATAAGAACTTTCCTAAAAGAATTTAAAAAATTAATTAAATTGCACGCAGTGTGTCGATAAATCGTATTACCAAAAGAAAAAGATTGCACACTATTCACTACTGATTACTGATGAGTCTATCTTGTTATGATTATATCGAAAAATTTTCGCGAAACTTCAAGAACGCAACCGTACGTGTAGTTTGAAGACTTGCTTCGGTAACAGTTTTGGACTTAACTCCAGGAGCGAAGATCGGAACTGCACGTGAAGCGGGGTTTTTAAAGAAGAAAATTGAAGTGGCAGAAATTCTTTAGTTTTTTTTACCTCCTGTAAAAATTGTCTTACTAGAGTTAGCAGGTTAACACTCTTAACCGACATATTGTTTTATGTAGAATCAAATGTGAATTAGGAAAAAACACCTTTTTCTTCAAGATTTTACTAATCACCGGTTTATAGGGACCTCCGGATAATTGAGTTAAAATATATTTTCCCGATGTGTCCTTATTAAACGAGGTCGAGGTATAGTAAACTCAGTTGACATATACCTAGTAAATTTTATGGCCACATTATGAGAGGGCCGGGCAGTACTAATCCTTGCGATTGGAGACCATAAATGAGCACGAAATGAATGCGGGCCTATTCAACCATCGGTCAACTCTCTACCTAGAACTTTGTCGGCTGCAGTTTACAACACCCAGTTTTATTTCTATAGGTGGTTCGACTTAAGCCATAAAATGTTTACTAGGTATATGTCAACTGAGGTTACTATACATACGGACTAAGGGCTGGGTAATATCACCATAATCATAGGTAAAAACGACTTTAACTAAGGGTCCTTTAAAGTAAGTATTGTTTCTATGACAAAAACTCACTTTACATTTTAAAAGGACTTTAAAATGACTATGAAACTGGCCCTTACCCTAAGAAGTAAAAGTACAACAACTTCATTTATTTCAACATGAGTTTGCAATGGATGTAGTCGAAGCGATTTTATAATTATTCTGGGAAAATTTTCACTGAAACAAATTAAAACAAATTTTTTGTCGAATTGCAACAAAGCAATTGGTACTTTATAAACTCGCTGTACCTCTGAACATTGACAATTTTACTTTTTGCTTGTTCGTATCTGTTGTGTTTTTTTGCACAAATCTAGATCTGTTGTTATTGTTGTTTAAATAAGATGTTTTAGACACGAGTTGGCTGAGATTGTTGCGAACAGTGGCAGTGAAGATAAAAACTTTGGTGAATCTGAAGAGAATAATGAACACAAGTGGAAATGAAGATACAACTGAAAGCAAAGATAAGGTTGAAGCCATCAAAGCACAAACCCAACCACCAAATAGAATGAGAGTGAGAGTAGCTACAAACTAAAATACTTTTGGCTGGACAGGCGGTGATTTCGATCCGGTAGTGCACAATTTCACGGGGCAACATAACTTCGGCTGCTGAGCAGATCTAAATAATGATAGTACTGAATTGGAATGCTTTGAAACATTTTTCAATAAAGATATTGCCAGATTCATAGTTTATGTGACCAATAAATATACCCCACACTTGTTAGAAAGCTGTACGCAGGATTCCCGTTTGCAGAGATGGAAAGATACCACTTTTGAATAAATGTAGACCCAAAAAAAAACGAAACATCAACGATTATTATTGATCGAATAATTTTTAAATAAGATCTCCAATATTTAGCCAGATTATGAGCCGGGATAGATATTTATTGCTTCTACGTTCACTTCATTTTATGAATCCCAACCAACTACTGACAACAATGACTCGCTCCGAAAAATGAGAAAAATTGTAGATCGTATGAAGAGCAGATTCAAAAATTCCTTTTATCCATTTGAAAATTATTGTATAGACGAAAGGCAAATGTCCCAATCCCTAATCACTTAAACGACTAGAGCTTTAACAGCATTGTTTAAAAATTAAAAATCACCATGACATCAATATTCTTGTTGATAAAAAGATGATCGCTGATATCGTTATGCTTTTTATCAATGTTACACGTAAAAATAATGTTGCTTTAAAGAAATCAATAGTGAGAAATAGTATATTATGATACGAGTTCTATACTGAAGATTTCGTCGCACGACGCGCGCAGCGAGGAGTGTCTTAAAGGAGTAAGTGCGACAAAATCCATTATAAACGAGCTAGCATACGCTATTTTTTTTTATTTTGTGCATTTTTAAACAAAACAAGCACATTTCAAAATTTAGGGAATTTTGCCACAGTTCGCATTACTAGACTATGAATTTTTGAAGTAGACGGCTATGGAAATCTTTAAAACTATTTCAAAACGTCATATTTTGTTTGTCATCTTGTCATTGTTAAAAAATGAGTTAGGAAATTGAGTGCACACCTCCTGAAATTCAGGCTTTAGCTGCAAACACAATGTGTAATTTGATCCCGACAAAGTCAGCGCCAATATATGAAAAAAAATATGCACAGTTCGAAGACTGGCGGAAGCAACATAAAATTTCCACAATATCTAAAAACGTCCTTTTGGCGTATTTTGAAGTGCAGCGTCAAAAATTCTAGTCTTCAACTTTGTGGTCTCTGTACTCACAACTGAGAACGTGCGTAAGTGTGCACAACAATGTGGACATATCGAAGTACAAGAAATTACAAGCTCTTAATTATTATGTATTTGAATGAACAAAATTGCTATTTCAGGTGATTTTGATAATGGGCTATAATGGAGCGTGCCAAAGAGAAGAGTTGACCAATATGTCCCTTGATGACATCAAGTATACCGACAATGGCATTGTCGATAATTTAAACTAAAAATAATTTGCCCCGTCAATTTGCGTATTTCGATACGCGTTTGAGCGTATTTTGGTATCGTAATTGACCAATCCCGTGCCAATTATAATATTATAATAATCCAAAAAAAATTATGTGTTCACCACGGATGCTCAAGACTTCCCTGACACGCCGGGATTTACGGACTCGACCACGCCTGATCATCGCAAAACGTCCCGGCTAGTCAGCGAAGTCTTACTTGAATTTTCCTATACGGCTAACACAAAGTGTTTATAAATGTTTGTAGCATCAAGGGTGGCTCTGAAATGTCAGAGAAATTTGCCGCTCATTAATAAATGTGGGTTTAGATTTTTCAACTGCCATTTGTAGATAAACCTCAATCACTGGGCTTGGACACCCCTGCTCTTGCTGATTACCTAAATAATATAATCTCGTACATCGATAAAAAAGTCAATACATTGGGGCTTTTCATTGACTATAAAAGCTTTCAATTGTGTAGACCATTCAATTCTATTAAGTAAGCTTGATCGATATGGAATCAGAGTACTCAAAAAGTACTACTCAACGAGTCATTATCGGAATAAAAAACTATAAATATTGGAGTACCACAAGGGTCGATTCTTGGCCCAACATTATTTATTATATTCGTGAATGATTTGGCACTCTACCTAAAATCAAAATGTGACTTTGTCCAAATGTCATACGCTGATGATACTAATTTTATCGTAACAGGAGACGAAGCGGTGGAAAAAGCAGCGAAAATCTACAACAGTTTACTGAAGTGGGTCACTACGAATCGGCTGTGTATCAATAAAGACAAAACATCAATAGTTCCTTTTTTCAATTCACACTCATCTTTAATTCACTCATCACATTAATCTTAATAACAAACCTATTAAATTATTTCAGGCGGTAAAGTTGATTGGACTCACAATCGATAGTCAAATAAAATGGTCAAGCTATCTTCACAATCTTTGTAAAAAGCTATCAACAATTTGCTATGGGCTTCGTAATGTAGTACGGCAATGTTACATAGGGACAGTAAAAGCATTTTATTTTGGGGGTTTTCAGAGTATTTTGCAGTACGGAATTGTACACTGGGGCCACTTTGTACACTGTTGTCCAGAAATGGGCCATACGAATTCTAGCTGGTTTAAACAGTAGACGATCATGAAGACAAGCATTTAAAGATTTACAAATTATGACATCACCAAATTTATATACAGGGTGTCCCAGAACACGCGCAGGACCCGTTAACCACAGATTCTGTATAGTAACTTGTGTATGAATTTGCAAAAAAAAAAATTTTGAGTCATTAGATTTTGAATTAGAGCAATTTGAAGTTGACCAATCACAAACTTTCAACTAATTGTACTTGAACTACACTTTACTTGTTACTTAGCAATATCAAAACTGCCGGAAAAATATAAAGGAGGAATATTAATTTGGTCCACTGTAAAACAAAACTTCAGTCTTCACTTTTTTTTATTAAACTGTCATTATTGGCTTTATTGTGTGAGTGTTTGTCTGTAATAAAAACATGTTCACTTCCGAAGAATTCACGGAAATGCTAATTATCTATGGCGAAAGTGGCAGAAATTTTGAGGAAGCAACCAGAATATACCGTGGGCGGTTTCCAAACCGCCAGCATCCTACCGCTAATGTATTTTAAAAACTAGTGAATAGAGCTAGAACCAGCGGATCATTAGTGCCGGAACAGAAAGGTGTTAGTGATGTGCATCGAACGGTCTGAAATCCTGAAACTGAAGCAGCTGTATTGGAAGCCTTTAATGAAGACGGCACCAGAAATGTTAGAAATGTGGCAAGTGTAATGGACATTTCTAAAAGCACGGTCCAAAGAATTTTAAAAGATAATCAAATGCATGCCTTTCATTATACAAAGACAGATCACCTCCTACCAGAAGATATGCACCACGAGTGGCTTTTTGCACCTGGTTATTGGAACAACATGAACTGCATCCAAACTTTGTTTCCAAAATTTTATTTACGGATGAATCACTATTTTGTCGACAAGGAGTTTAATTTAATTTCGATTCGTTTCTTTTGGTTTAGTTAAGTTTAGTTTAGCTTTTAGGTTAAATGTCATTTTGACAGAACACACTAAAGTTGATCAAACAATTTGTGGATATTTTTACTCAACAATTCAGATAAATGTTTCTAAGGAAACGCACTCATTTCTTGAAAATACCTTTCGAGAAAGAGATTTGATTGGTTGATGTAAAACCGTTTTTATTTGAATACTAAACAGTATTTTACCCTTTTTCTTGTGCAGTTCGTTTCAAATTTAACATCTGCATCCGCTATTAACGGGTCCTGCGCGAGTTCTGGGACACCAGTATAGTATATCATAATTTATGCTACGCTTTCAAAAACATCGAGCTATTGAAAATTGGTAGAAATACATATGGTTATAGTACACGTCACAAAGAGTTATTACTACCAAAGCAACATAGCACTGCCTATTTTCAAAAAGGTCGACATTATAATGCTTGTAGATTTTTCAATAACCCTCCTCAAACAATAAGAGGCTCGTCTAACTTACGTCGATTCAAAATAAAAGTCAAATCATTTTTATTAGACAAGAATTCTTACTCCATAGAAGAATTTTTAAAGGAATAATCTATACACTAACTCCTGTATTGTGATGTGCCATTTTATTCAAATTTTATCTTTACATTTTATTCAATTTTATCTTTATATTTTATTCGATTTTATATTTACATTGTATTCGTGTATACAGGCTGTCCCAGAACTCATGCCTGGCAGAAAACTGGGGATATTGGGAAAAGCTGTGAATGTGTAAATTGCTGAAAAAAAAAGTTCCAGCTCCAACAGAAACTAAGAAGAGACATAACAAAGTTGACCAATCACAAGGCCGTGTGGAGTGTGAAACGGCGTTCCTTTTGGTTTCCCTCCCTTGCTGGTTTCCTAGTTTGTGTTTGGTGTTAACAAATATCTTAAAACGGCTCAGGAGTATTAAATGTGTCTTACTTTTGAAGAGTGCGATCGAAATTCGGCGTTAGTTGCAAGAACGTTTTTCAGGTCATGATCATTATCCGGACAACAAAACGATTCTTCGTGTTATTTCTAGGGCTAGACACACTGATCAGTTATTAACGCGCGAAGTTGGTGGAGCACCGAGACAGGCCAGAACTGTTGAAAATGATGAAGCCGTTTTGGAAGGGGTTGATGAACACTCTACGCAAAGTATCCGAACTGTGGCACGCCAGTTAGACATCGGAAGATCTTCTATACAAAAAATTCTCGCGACAGATCACCGGCGCCCGTACCACTATACCAGGGTTCAACATTTTTTACTCCCTGAGGATTATCCGGTCAAAGATATTTTTGCGAATGGCTTATCATCGAAAGCCGCTAGACTTCTTGCTCTGGGGTTACTTCAAGTGTTATTTTTGTGGTGCCGCTAAATACTGAAGGAAAGGAAATTGTGGATGGCATCACGTATGACATGATTCAAAATTTGTGTCATAGTTTTGTTAGAAGAGCTCATCTGTGGGTCCAAAATAATGGTGGTTTCTTCAAGCATTTGATTTAACTATTACACCATGTGCCTTATTGTGTTTCTTGTTGTAATAAAAGGATTCATTTTAGAACCGCCATTGTGTGGTTTTCATCTGTCAAATTGACATTAGATGTCAGTTATAAAAATGTAGTGGACCAAATCAATTTTCCTTTTTAGGATTTAATTATGAAACCTAACAACGTTAATGTTATTTGGGCTTGAGCTTCTGGGGTTGGTCATTTTCGTTAAGCAATTTCTCAATTTTAATGCACATCAGGACAAAACAAATTGCATTATTGGCGTCCAGATTGCTATCGGCATCCGCTCTTTCTCGGCTAGGGGTGAGTTCTGGGACACCTGTATGTAATATATTGTTAAGTGTTCGTAAAAGTGGTTTGTTGACGTGCCAGGTTTATTTATTTATTGTGTATGTATTTAATGACAAATAAATTCTATCTATCTATCTATCATAGAACAAAGAAAGTTTTGAGAAGAAAACTATTCTAGTTGTGGTTTGAAAACTGCAAATCAAAAACTTGGATACAAAACCGTAACTGAAACGTCGTTGACGTATCATTATAAATAATTTTTAAATATGAAGTTATATTCACTACAAAAACAAAGCGGCAAAACAGTGCACAACATGAATTCCAGCGCCACCTTTGATGCTAGAAACATTTATAAACACCGTGTAATGTGTTTTCTTCAAATTTAAAAATTTTAAAAAAAAATAAAAAGATATTTCAGACATTGGCAAATTTTAAAATTAAGCCTTCGCTTCCCCATTTTGAATGTTTTTTTGGCAAATATCATTAGCCATTAAGACAAAGTTAATTACTGGTACGTTTACCTTATACCGTCTAAAAGACTGCTGTGCGACTGTGAGACTAGTTACATATTGGATTACCATATTCACCGGAAGTACAACAGAAATAAACACAGGATTTAAGGAAGAAGGTTTGGGGAAGTCAGAGCAAATAGTACTCACATTACTAGAACCCTGTCTTCGCAGAGGCCAAACCCTCTTTTTAGACCGCTGGTTCACAAGTCCGACTTTGTTTAAGTTTATACATGACATAGCCACAAACGGATGTGATATTGTGGAAAGCAACCGGAAATTAGATGCTGAACCTGAGATATTAAACATTGTAGAAGAAACCCCAGGCATTAGTGTGAGAAGATTGTCTTACCGAGTTGGTGTTTCCCCATTTGTCGTTTGCCGAACATTAAAAGAGCAGGGGCGTCATCCGCACCATTTACAACGGGTACTAGCTCTTAAAGAAGAAGATTAACCTCGACGGATTAGTTTCGGTGAATGGCTGTTGCAAAAAGATTATGAAGATTAACAATTTGCTCTCAACAAATGAAGCAACCTCTACAAGAGACGGGATATTTAACTGTCATAACAATCACGTTTGGAGTGATGAAAACCTTATCAAATTCGTGAGAACAGGGATGGTAGGACCTTTTTTGATAGGTTCAAATGTTTTACGTCGACGGTTTACTGACCCCATATATCGTCGTCTAAGCGGCAACATCCGCAACATCAGTCGTAAAAATATTTTATTACTACTTTTTCTCAGATGAATTTTTCGCGGGAAACTGTCTGGTGGAGGTTATATTTTGTATTACTGAATAGATCTAACCTTAAGGCTGTTCTACCCCTCAACTAAAATTCGTGTTTTGAAAAATATGCAACCCAACATACTAACCATTTGACACATGCCAATCATCCATAAGGGTGAAAATCGTCTGTAAAATTAGCATATTTTCTACAACAGTTCAGCAATAAACCAGGCAGATGAATTTGCCTTGCTTTGGAGTTTGTTTCGAACGTTTTCCCGATTTCGAAATATTATGTCCCTCGAAAATAATAAATGAATAATAAAGAGAAATAATAAATGATGGGGCATCATCTAATAAACTTTATATTTCAAGTAAAAAATGTGTACCATCATAATTTTATTTTCAAAATTACACTGTTCAACAAATTAAATTAATTTTGAATGTGTTATGTAATGTAAACAAAGTACATACCAAAAGAACATTCTTACCTAATAACCTTCACGTTTTTTTTGTTACGTCAATTTTTAACATAAGTAGTTAAAAAAACATAGAATAGAGATTCTTTTTCTATTTTACTTATGATTTTATTGTTATGGAATGGTTATCAATATTTAAAATACATATAAAATACTAAAATTTCAAAAAATTATACGCAAATCATAACTTGTTTAGCAGCCAACTTTGATACGATTTTTTTACTATTTATTACAACGTTCGATTTTATTACAGTAATTTGAAATTGATTCTATTTGATAATGTAAACACATTTATTTTGGAAACAAAAATATTTAAAACTTACAAAGTCATAAAATTTTACTTTTAAAATTAAATATCAAATTTGGTGGTGACTTGCGGTTAACGGCATATGTTTTTTCAAAAGGTGGGTTACCTATAGAACATAACAGTTTTTTGGCTACTAAAATTTTGTCACGCAGTGTTTTAATTGATAATAAATTTAAATAAATTAGATTTAGATATTAGTTCATCTTGTCATTTCTTGTGTTTCAACGCATCCGCGGGTATTTAATAAAATCAATTCTATCAAATTTTAAAACGGATATTTGGCTACTTACGAATAACACAAAATATTACAGGTAGTAATATAAAATTGAAAAAACACTCGATCACGATTTTTTTTTCGATAAATCGCTTATGCCATAGGTATTTTTTCCATGGCAACATAGAAGGTAGTGTGCGGTTGGGTCTTAAAAATTTAAAAATTAGATGTTTAGAATGTTAATTTAGAATTAGAAGTTGTTTTTAATAAAAAAAAATCTAAGATTGTAGAAAAAATATTGTGTATATTTCGAGCGCAAATTCAAATTGCCGTTTTCGAGAGGTTTTTTTGTCTCTTTCAATCGGCAATGTAAATTTTCACGCTTTTAATACACAAATAGCTAGTAAAATTGTGTAGTTGTACTTTTGCCATCAGCTACTTATATTAACGTGAGTTTCAAAATTATGAAAGGTATCCATCGATCTAGAAGGATTATAAGTCATACTGGTGTATTAAACTTTAACACTAATTTGTTTTTACTTTTTATACGTGGACGTCAAAAAACTATACATTTTATAAGCATCACGAAAAATTAAAAAATAACATATCTTCACATAACTAAATATTTCAAAAGTTGAGAACAAATGTCCACATCAATGAATGTTTTCATCATTTTGGAAAAGTTTAAAAAGTTGCTAAAGTAGCACAATTTGAGATATGTCAAATCATTGAAAATGTAAAATCATGTTTTGGGTAATTATTTTAACCAAGTTGGGGAAATTGCCAAAACACCGAAGTAACAATATAGAGCTATGCTGGTATCTAAAAATCAAATAGTTACGGGAGCGCTAAAAAGCTTTCAATCGTCTAACTTTTTTGTTTTAACCTGACGGTCATGTATGGGAGACAATTCGGTGCTAACCTTTTTGATCTTATGGCTACTTGAGAAAACATTCCACCCTGCTTGCGGCAATGGACCAAATGGTCAAAGTTGCAATAAAATGCATAACAATCAATGTTTATGAAATGAAATTAATCCGTTGTCCCATATACAATAGACTGTTTAAATGCAATGTTGTAATGCAAGTTGTTAATTGCGGTTTGCTTCAAGAGTCAAAAGCGAATTTTTTGTCAATAAAGATGAGTTTGATTGCACTAAATCTAAACTCAAAATACCACACAACTGAGAAAAATAAAGGTTTTGAACAGTGACTTTTTAGTTAGATTAACGATTAAAAATCTCTTGCAATCGTTAATCTAATTATTAAAATGTCGACAAAATGTATTAAAATTTATTTTTAGAAATCTTGCATGAGGGTTAAAATGTTATTATATTCAGATGCGGCAGTCTTCAATTCTTGGTAGGAAATAGGTATAAATTTGGGGTCCCAATGGTCAATCGCCGGTCGGTCGAGCTGTAGTCGTCGCACCGTGATTAGGATTAGAGACCCCCTGTTGTGAGGGGCTGTAAATCATGGGAACATTGAAGTGTTGGTTGCCGACTTTTAGAAAATTGAGAATAATTTTTACATTACATTTTATTTTTTTCTAAACAAACTATTCATGTGGGAAAAATATCAAGGAGTTTCCCGGATGTAGAATCAAATTCCTCATCTATCGAGTCGTAATTCAAGCAAAAATTCCTAAAACTGCGCCCGTAAAACGACATGGCGTTTTTTCAGTTTTTATTTTTTTTAAATAAATTTATAAGAAATTTTTGAAAATCAAAGAGTTTCCCGGGTACATTTCGATGTTATCTACACGTACAAAAAAAATCAAAACTTCAACTCTTAATTTGTGGCCGTAAAAAGTAATGGCGTTTTGCGCTATTTCCTATGCACTTCGGCCGGGGTAGGACAGAGCCTTAAGGGGATATCAAACAAATTTCAGCATAGGGCAAATTCAATGTATTTTTCCAATCACGATTACTCGAAAACTATTTGAGTAAATTGCTTTCTGTTTTTTGCATATGAATCTGTTCAACGTGCACTATGTTGAATGCTATATATAATTTTTGTAAAATGATTCTTTAATGACTTTTTGATTAATTAAATACGTAAACTTGGCTGAAAGCAAAATAATTTTTAGCATTCCACATGCGTAGACTAATTTTACATAATGTCGACTAAACAGATTTTTTTTAAAGTTAATAGTTTTTGAGAAATCGTGTTTCGAAAATTTCATATTCGAAACATGTTATCCTTGTTTAGCAGTAACATCTCTTTTCTCTGTACCAGAGAGGTCTGGTAGGTAGAAATGCGGGTACCATAAATCAATTTTGTAGCCGAAGGGATAGTTTACAACTGAAGCTTTTCCATAAACACACAAAATCTTAAATTTGCCTGAAACAAGATTTTTCTCTTTTATTCAAACTGAACGTAGCTTTGAGGATAATCATTTCAAAATTTTGAACTTTATATCTGATGAATTAGGATTTTAAATTGTTTTAGAATAGTTTTAGGTGATAAATATTTGTCTTTATCTTTATTTTTTAAGGGGATCTCGAACAAATTTGAATATAAGGCAAATTCAATGTATTTTTCCAAACACGATTACTCGAAAACTATTTGAGTAAATTGCTTTCTGTTTTTTGCATATGAATCTGTTCAACGTGCATTATGTTAAATGCTATATACAATTTTTGTAAAGTGAATATTTAATGACTTTTTGATTAATTAAATACGAAAACTTGGCTGAAAGCGAAATAATTTTTAGCATTCCACATGCGTAAACTTTTCAAAATTCACACATACGTATTTTGAGAACAACCAGACAGTAATATAACGTCTTGTTGTCAAAATTATGACTTTGGGGTGGTGATAAGACTGAAAAAATTTTCGTAATTTAAAGGTTTTAAAAGATAGATCAATCACTAAAGCAACAGAATATAATTATTATATATAATTTAATTATTTATAATTATGTTCACTATTTTTTGTTACATTCACAAAAATCTTGGACAAAATTCGAAGATCCCAGTGCATCCATTAATTCTTCAATTTTTGCAATTACACAAATCCCACCTTTTCGGGAAAAATTTAATTTATTTATGAAGATAAACATTAAATAATAATAATAAGATATTGTAATTATTAAGTTTCACGGGTGTAATTTGTAAAATATCGGACTCTACTATCAAAGTATTTAAGATTTACTGGCCATGGGCAATAATAATTTGGCCATCAGTGCAGTCAAAACTATTAGCTATTGTCCTAACCACAAGATGATGGTAATAATAATCTAAACCACTCGGGCTGGGGTTTTAAGAAGTAGTTTTTATTTATGGTTTTATTACCGTAATAAGCAAACTGACCATGGGTAACTCACTAAAAGAGTGCCGTCTACAAATAATGAGGGTTGAAGGGCATTTAACGTTTGGATGTTTAAAATGTTTCATATAATTTTTCCTTTACGCAGAATTTTGAAGCAGAATTTACCGTTACAGTTTGTTAGATATCCCCTTAAGCTAAAATTTGATGTAAAATAGTCATTGAAAAAAATTGCTTCACTGACGAAAAAACGGTTTTTTTTGCGCTCACGCATGACTTTGTAAAAATTGAGGTTGCGGTAGTTGCCGCTTAGACGACGATATCTTCATTTTTTAAATAATTACTTGGAAAATCTTTTAGAAGATGTACCTTTCGATACCCGGAGAAATATCTGGTATTTACAAGTCGGAACCCCTGTCTACTATACACAAGACGTGCGGGAATGGTTGAATCAAACCTTTCCAAAAAAATAGACAGGAAGAAATGGTCCAATATTGTGGCCTTCCAGATCTCCAGATCTAAATTCTTGTGATTACTTTTTGTGGGGGCATATGAAGCAGTTAGTTTATGCGACACCTATTAATTCCAATGAAGAATTGATAAACAGAATCAATTATATCGCGACAGGTATCAAGACAAATCCAGACGTGATATAAAGAGCCCAAGAATCACTGATTCCGTCGACCTCGAGCATGCATCACGAACGATGGTCGGCAATTTGAACAACTTTTATTAATAAATTATTATTCTTTCACTATTTGTGTCTTTAATTCTACAATCTAAATTTAAAAGCTTACTTTCAAAATTCAAATTTGATGTTTGACTTGTCAGTTCTGACTTCACCTTTCGTTACTATGCATTTTGATTCAACCCTTTAACTATTGTAAACGTAGTTACCAACTGCAGTACCTCCGCTCTGTCAAAAGAGAGCTGTCATTCGAATGAGGTTAAGTCGATGTAAACAATGAAAGGTACTAATTATTTTCACGAAACTGCAATTGTTACTAGCGAGTTGTTCAACACGATGGTATGAGAAACTAAGTAAAGAGAGGCTAAGTTCGAATTATAGATTAGAAGTGAAACGAAGACGAGCACAAAGTACAAATCGAAAAGGGCACTAAAAGCCAATATTAGATCTGCTCAGGATCAACATCTGCACTACGGTGTGGCAACAAAATAAAGAACGATGATGACTAACGAAACGAAGGAAATAACGAGAAAACGAAGGAACGTGAGCTTAACGCTACGATGCCTAGCGCTCACCAAGACATCGGTAAGGGCGTTAAAACGACCTATCAGCCCGCCCTTCTAGGCTGATACAGTCTATTTCACGAACTTATCCCGATCTCTCATAAAAATTTAAGAGTATGGTTCAAGTTACGACATCCCGCTGTCTGTATTTGACAGACTGACAGAATGCTCTCAAATAATACTTTATTTTTAAAAATTCAAATTTCAACAGTTTGTTTGTGCTGAACTCGAGTTCAGTGAGTCACACATACGAGGGTCATTCCAAAAGTTTTGAGAATAGAAGAAACAAGAAGGGTGGGAAGTTATCTGTTTTCATGACAATAACAGACGACTATTGGTGACTATACCACAAAAATTTCACTCACCTCCTCTAACCCTTTAGTCTATAATAGAAGCGCGATTCAGTCATAAAAATGAAACTGACCAGAGAACATTTCTGGGCGATAATCCTGTACGACTTCAAAGTTGGCATAAAGGAGGAACGGTGCCTTGAAAAATTGAAAGGGGCATTTGGGGATGAAAGTCCTTCCAAAGCAACGGCTTACCGCTGGTATGGTGAATTTCGGCGCGGACGTGTAACATTGACGGATGAAGAAAGAAGCGGCCGACCTTCAACCGCAGTTACTCCAGAAAACGTTAATGCTGTGGAGGAACTAATAGTGAATAACAGTCGAATCGCATGTTGCGAGATTCAGCACATCTTAAACATTAGATCGGCAGCGTTGGACAGCATTTTGCACCAACACCTGCGAGTAAAAAAATTGCATCGCGTTGGGTGGCACACCAGCTGAGGCAGGAGCAAAAGGACGCGCGCGTAGATTGGTGTCGCTACATGCCGGATCGTTTTGAAGATGGCACTTCCAATCGTAGATCAGAGATTGTTACAGATGATGAAACCTGGGTATACACCTATGACTCCGAAACCGATCGTTTCAGTGTCCTGATGACGCGATGCAAGCATTCCAGGACGAAGTTAGCGCGCTACCCCAAGAGGCATGGGCTGGATGCTTTAGGAATTGGTTCAAGCGCATGCACTCTTGTATAGAAGCTCAAGAAGCCTGTTTCGAAAAGCTGTAATAAACAGTTTTGATCTAACTTGTTCTGTTTTTTTATTCTCAAAATTTTTGGAATTACCCTCGTACTAATCCCTCAGGTAATCAAGTGACCTTAAAATGGGGGTGAAAGTGCAGTTCAAATTCACTTTTGTCATCGTGCTTGCACTGTCAAAGTCTTTGTAATTTCTCCGTTTCTGTTTCTATCGTGAATTCCAAGTTTTAAAAAATCGGTTCTTTTCAGAGCCAAATTGCAGTTGCTACGTTTATCAGTGTTTGCAATTTCTGTTTCTGATCCATATTTATTCTATAAATTAAGTTGACTAAATTTTAAAATTGTGAATAACTATTAAACAAGTTTTTTTTCAATAGATTTATTCAGCCTTACAATGCCCCGAAGAAAGTTGTGTGTTGAAGAATTGATTTCCAATTTGGTGGAATATTTCACAAAGGAAAAAAACAATTATGGACCACTGGTACCTGTTACTTCTGTGATGAAACGGGTGACCGAAGCGTTAAAAATTGATGCCAAAACAGTAAAAAATGCACTTGAAAGACAGGACGCTGACAAGGAAAATATTGAAGAAAATGAACAGAAGAAACGTAAGTGTCCAACAAATAAGAATCTAAATTCGTCACAAAAAAATTGAAACAAGAAATAGTTTATATGACATGTGTTTGAGAAAAGAACACATAAGTTTGGATACGTTGTTAAATTCATTAAAAGAAAAAGGGTTATACGACTTTAGCAGAACGAGCTTATGGCAACTTTTAAAAAACTTGGGAGATATGTTCAATTAATAACAGATAAAAACTTTAAGCAGTTTATTTACCTGGATGAAACATGGATCTTTGCTCGAGGTGCGAATAAAAGAACGATCAGGATGTAAGATCTGTGAAGAATACAGGTGGAGAAGGAAAATGGTACATTGTGCTACATGCAGGATGTAGAAACGGCTTTGTGGATGGAGTAGATTTAATTTTTTCATCTACAAACAAAAGTCATGATTATCATGGCTCAATGAATGCTGAAAATTTTAAAAAATGGTTAAGAAATCAGTTTTTACCGGGATTGACACAGCCCTCAATTATCATCATGGATAATGCGCCCTACCATTCCGAAGTTACAAATCGCCAGCCAACGAGTGCATGGAGGAAACAAGAAATTGCAAACTGGCTGCGTCAAAAAAACATTCAGTTTAAAGATTATTTATTAAAACCTGAGCTAAATTTGGAGAAAAACAATCGACCACGTCGAAACCGAAATTTTGAAGTATTGGGAAAGGGAGAAAGTTTTAGATTTAGGCGAAATTACACCATTTATAATTTCGACGGAAAATGAGAGCATTGAATCAAGTTCAAATTGTGATGATTGTAATTAAAACATATTTTTGATTGATTTCACCAACTTAATACCCTTTCATTGTTATGTTTATGTTTTCTTGGAGTAAATGATACACAATTCCTTGGTAATTTTTGTTTCCTATTGTTGTCGGTGTTGGTATTCCTGGTTTCACTATTTTTCACCGTGAGAGCGAGTCTAACACTCCGCTTACTTAAGAGCTTCTGTCTCTGTTTATTTCTTAAATTGGAAAAGAACAGAGAGTATTAAGATGCACAATCTTAATACGATACGTTCTAGGTTTGCTTCAGCTTTAGTCATCGAATAGAAAGAGATAAAACTATGAGCGTACTTCATTTCTTGCCTTGAACACTTTTATGAGAGATCGGGATAAGTTCGTGAAATAGACTGTAGGAGTTCGAACGAATGGCAAAATTTAAGGTAACAGCTTTAAAATCATTGGAACAAGTTAGAGTAAATTGCTTTTTCTCATTCTCTGATAAATCAAGACAGTTAATGTGGATTTAAAATTTACACCCATCGCAATTAATAAATTTTGAATTAGAGTCGATATTGTCAAAACAATGACAGCATTCGAAAGCCATTGCAATAGAAATAAACAATCGAGCGGCGCGCAATAGCAAGAGCAGCACAGATCGATCGCTACTATGGGCAAAAAAAAAGAGGGATCAGATATAAGATTTAAGATATTATTTATAGTTGGTATGCAGAGCAAGGAAAAAAATAAAAAAAATATAATAAGTAGTTTTAAAGTTATTAAATGCTACATACCAGAAAATAATAAAGCACGTGAGAAAGAATCACCACAATTAAATGCGAAAGCGAATAAGCGGAAGAAAACACGTCCATATACTACGAGAGCACGACCAAGAAGAAGAATTATAATAGGTTTTATAAATCAAAGCTAAACTTTAAAAAGGAAACACTGAAAATGAATGGTAATGAAGTTACCTCGGTACCAGAGAGAAGTAAAGTCATCTTGAGTGCAAGTCTGGAAAGAAAAACATGTGACGGCAGCTTTTTACTCTTTGAACCAATAAATATGAACTATTACTCTGTCACTGAAGAACCTTCTGGAAAACTGTGCTTTCGTGTCTTCGATTATCCGTTAATTAAGCCCTGTCGATGAGATATCAGGAAGGCTACCTGCGCAGCTCGACTCTATGATCACAACATCTTTCAAGTATTTAAGTACCTACCAGCAGAAAACGGAGCGCGTATCAAGACATTTTCGACATCGGAGATCGGAAGAACGAAGATAGTTCGACACCGAATCCACATAGGATATGCGTGTCCAATCAGACAAACGACAAGAAGGTTACCTTTACCAAAAAGGAAGAAGCAGAAAATATCGTCAGGAAAATGGAACAAGACGGTGTGATCAAACCTTCGAACAGTCCGTCGTTTTCTCCAGTTGTCTTGGTAAAGAAGAAAAACAGCTCGACTCGATTCTGTATGAACTACCGCCAGTTGAACAAAGTGCCAAAGAAAAACAGCTACTGTCTACCACGAATCAACCCTGAACACTTTGGCTGGATCAACAATCTTTTCAACCCTGGATTTGAAGACAAAAGTCCCCTTTTGTACTTTATCATCTCAACTTAGTTTAGTCCTACTAACATTACAACCTGGTTTAATCTTACAAATCTATCAGTATCACTTCAACTTGGTTTAATCTTAGATCTTTCAGTATCATTTCAACTTAATTTAATCTTTCATCTTTCAATTTAGGGCAGGTATTTTCATCTCCTAATAAAGTACCCAATTACCTTAAATAAACAGCGTGGTTTTAAAACTCACGTCGTCGTCGAGTGTTGTCCCCGAAATTACAGACCTCGTGAGAATAGCCATATCAATGACGTCATCTATTCCATCAAAAAGCTCCCTAAGGACAAAATCAAGGTATTTCATTTCAATCTGTTACTACCGTACTTTGGGGAAGGAAAAGAAGGCCACCAAGAAAGCGTGGTTAGAACGTTATCGCAATTTGAGAAGACTGTCTCCTGCTACTTCTTCCAGACGTCTCAGTGCAAACGAAGATATAAGTGCAAGTTTACCCTCCGACTGAGCGCAAGGACACTTCGGTACGAAGGGTCTTTTAGGAGGTAACAGGTCAACATGGAGCGAGATCAAGTAGGTGGAAAGAACAGAGACGGCGAGGTGACATTAGTCAGTCGAGAGAATTTGTAAAGTGTTAAAAAGTATTTTAAACACAATGTCAGTTGTCTGTACCTTGTAAAAGATCGCTGAAAAGGCATAAGCCTAGAGCGGCGATTTCAACAGAATGTAATTAACATCTTAGTCACATATTGTAAACTCTGACTGTACTTCTGTTGAATAAAAACTTTTACTACTTTACTACTTGTAAAAGAAAAATTTTCATCTAGTGACCTTAAAGATTAATCAACTAAAATTTCACTGTCTTACATTTTTTTGACCGCGATGGTACAATTGAATTGAAAGTCTTTGGTCGTCATTTCTGTCACTTAAAAAATATGCCAATTCTAAATCAAGCATTTGCGTCAATATAAATAAATGACAGTTTGAAATTAGATGTCTTGTAAAAAATGTGGCACCGTCTGCTCTTGATAAGTGTAGAATAGTCGCTCTTGCTTCTGAGGGATTGTCTCTCGGCCAAATAGCGGAACGGCTCTCTATATCAAAAAGTGGCGTGACTTATATCGTAAATAAATGGCGAAGAATTGGCTTAATCGAGCAAAATCGGCAAAGAAGTGGTAGATCCAAAATCTCCACGCTGGAGGAAGGCGAAGCTGTAGTACAAGTAATTGAACATAGTCCATTCACAACAGCTGTTCACGCCAGAAATTTAACGGGATTCACCGGATCCATAAGCACAGCTCGTCGGCGTATTCGAGCCAGGAATCTTAAAAATCATGCTGCTGCCGTAAAAATAAGACTGACTCCGCCACACATAGAAGCAAGAATAAGTTTTGCTTTAGAACACCTACCGAAAGATGAAGCGTTTTGGTCAAGAGTTATTTTTTCCGACAAAAAAGTTTTCAAATCGTTGAGAAATGGTCACATTAAAGTCTACCGCCCAAGAAACTCGAGATTTGAAGAAAAATACGTGCATAATACTAGCAACAGTGGTCGCTTTTTCGTGAATATGTGGGCGAGGATTTCTACGGGAAGTCCTGGAGTGATGGTCCAAGTGGAAGACCGGCTCAACGCAGATGTTTATATTTTTAAAATTTTATTTTTCAACAAGATAATTGTTCCGTACATACGGCGCGTAGAGTGAGAGAGTGGTTCGAGAATCATAATATAAACGTCTTAGATTGGCCAAGTCGCAGTCCTGATCTAAACCACATTGAAAACATGTGAGGTTTACTGGTTAAGAATTGCAACAAACCCGTTTAGTTTTTCAAACGAGAGATGAGTTCGTAACTGCAATTATCTGAAGCTTGGCATACATTACCCCTTGACTACCACAGGAATTTATGTCTTTCGATGCCTTCAAAGTTACAAAAAGTTTTGGACGCTAATGGTTGCATGACCAAACATTGAATTTACATTGTAAAACATTATGTTGTACGTATCAGCTAAAATATTATTAAATTATTATTAAAAAAAACAGGACAGCATGTTGACAGTAGTTATGATCGAATCAAAAATAAGGTTAACAGTTCGAAAGCCTCGTTTACAATTCAATGTCATTACGAAATATTGATGACCAAAGACTTTTGAATGTAATTTTACGAGCCGCGGTATCAACTAATGAAATGTGCGAAAGTTCCAGCCACCAAGGTAATGAGGCACACCCTCATCACATCTACAGTAGAGAGCAAAAGTTTGTCATATTTGGTTTTTGAAATATTATTGTTTTCGTTTTGGTTATCAAATTATACTTTATCCAACTACATTTATAAATGATTTTCACAATAAAAAAATAACATTTTTTTCCAAATAATACTTCAATATTATTATTTTTTATAAAAATATTTTTTTTTTTTGCAAATTTCATGAGCAAAAGTTTGTCATATTTTTTTATTTCAGAAAAAACTAAGTAAACATTAGTCCTAAAACAATGTATTTAATATTTAGTTGGATAACCCTTTGAGGCAATTACTGCCAGGCAGCGCCGAGGCATAGACGGTTATCAATTATTTTTTGTGTAACTTTTTGCCACTCGCTCAACAAGTGATCATACAATTCTTGCGTATTTTTATGAGTTCAGATCATGCCACAAATGCTCTATTGGATTGAGATTCGGGGATTGGCTGGGTCACTCAAGAAGACGGATTTTCTTTGTCTGGAGCCAGTTTGTCACAAGTCTGGACCGATGCTTCGGATCGTTGTCCATTTGATAGATCCAACCACGAGGCATTTTCCTTCGGGCATATGGCAGTATGTCGTTTTCAAGGATAGCTTTACACATAAGGGCGTCCATATTACCCTCAATCTTCACTAGGGGACCAACACCAAAGGATGAAAAACACCCATAAACATTAGTGCCGCCACCACCATGTTTCATTATTGGTGTCATGTATCGTGGATTAAATCTTTCTCCTCTTGGACGCCTAATGTATCGTCTACCATCACTTCCGAACAATTTAAACTTGGATTCATCTGACCAAAGCACCTTGGCAGTCCAGTCCCGATGGCTTAATGCAAATTGGATTCGCGCTTTTCGGTTTTTTCGAGATATCCATGGTTTCTTCACAGAAACGTATGCGTTTAATCCTGCACTACACAAAATGCGTCCTATGGTCGATCTGCTTACTGTAAGGCCAAGCTCCATGTTCAGTTCTTTGCAAATATCGACGGCAGTTTTCTTTGGGTCGACAACCGATTTTCTTTTAATAATTTTGCTCAATCGATTTGAAATTTTTCTCGGTCTACCACAGCGAGGAAGACACTTCAAGTAATTATAAACATTTTGCTATTTAACAATGCGAGAAACACCACTATGGGTGATATGATACTGTCCGGCGACGTCTTTCTGTCATTTTCCAGATTGAACAGCTTCAACAATTAGTTTACGAACTTCAGGGGTAACATTTTTACCTGTCTTTACCATTTTGTCAGGTAACACTTTTTCAATAACGCACTTGTTAATTGACAGTCACAGGTTATAAAGAACATAGCCTACTATCGATAAGAAAAATGTACCAGTAATCAGAAAATTAGTATGACAAACTTTTGCTCTCGTAAATTATAAAAAAAAAATATTTTTATTCTTAAATTATTATTTCAAATGTGTCATTAATTTTTTTTTGTATTGAATAAGATTTAATCTAACAACTAAAACAAAAAAATATATTTCGTATCAAAAACCAAATATGACAAACTTTTGCTCTCTACTGTATGTACAGTTGCGGCGTATGAAAAGTAAGACAAAATGACAAGTTCAATATTTTGTCTTTGTAAATCCACCTATAAATGAAGTTTTTGAAATGTCAGTTCGATTGTCATTGAGATAGGACGATTCAGTGTCGTAGAAGAAAGAACTTTAGTTCAAACTTCAAATATTAAAAAAAATTAAATGTTGTTAACAAAAATTAATATTTTATTGCTGCATCACCGGAATTAATAACACTTTCAAGTCTTCGTGGCATCGACATAATAGCATGTTGAACGAAATGTTCAGGTATCATTTGCCAGCTATCCGAAATACTCTGGATCAATTTTTCGCGATTATTGGGCAAAATTTGTTCATTTATATTTTTGGTCATGATACCCCGAATATTCTCAATAAGATTCAGGTCGAGACTCTTTGCCGGCTAAGGTAATGTTTGCGCCCTGTAAAAAATTGCTGACAGGGCTCGGACTGCAGTTGAAAAGGGGTTTTTGCGAAGAAAATTTCCTAATACCACGTCCGGGGTTGATATTTTTCTTCAACCAGTTCCTTGCTTCTTCGGATGGTTCCCTTCTCTCGAAACTAACGTATTGCACGTAAAATCGTATTCTTATTGACACCAACTTTATTTGAAATAGCTTTTATGGCGAGTCCATCTATCAAACGAGCTAGAATCAGAGCTTTTTGCAATTCTGTAAGTAGGGGCATTTTAAAGATGTTTGGGACAACACTGGTTTATTTTCTGTTGACAGTGACATTGTGATCCTTGATTAAAACCTAATTTACACCTTATAATTTTTGAAATTTTCTTACTTTTCATCCGCCGCAACTGTACTAAGCGGCGTCCCGGCGACAGGACACGGAGACCCCTCCAACACGTCCACCGTACATTTTCATCTTTTGCATCGTGTCCAACTTACACGAGTCTGCCAGGGGCCAAAGCCCCTGAAGGAAAGGTCAAACACTGAAGCTTGCATTTGCTCAGAACGACGTATAGCTAACAACTCCGCATTGGGCCAGTACGACTGACGCCCAAGCGCACGATATCACGATCACCATCATACTGAGGATATTTCACCTTAACAAGTCAAAGGAAACAAATGAGTCAAGTGAAACAGATGTTAGCCGAAAGGTTTATTTAATTGCAATGTTGCAACTTTTGTCTTAATTTTAGACGTCGTACACTGTGGTGAAAAATAATGCGATATTTCAAAAAATGTACAGGAATTGGGCAAAAAAAAACATTTTTTATCATTTAGATTTTTTGCATTATGGTCTGTTTGTACCGGCGCCGGCGGTGCTGGCGGCGACAGCAGCGATGGCTGTCGCCGCCCAGTTTTGTAAATATATGTTCAATTTTTAAATTACCGAAATACTCTATAAAAGAAAAAAGACATACTTTTCTCTACATTCCTCATCAGGAAGGGACCGCCACCATCGGCACCACCCTCCTCTTCCTCCGCCCCTTCCTCGAGTGCCGCCGCCGCCACTTCTTCAATCGCCGCTGCGTGGTCTAAATATACAAATTTACCTTTCGTTTTAAGGAATTTTTCAGCACCGTAATACTTACGATCGTACATTCCGCCGCTCCTCCTCGTCCTCATCATCACGTACAATTGTTCTTACAATTTCGGTTGATCAAAGTTTTTCTTTCCCTGCAAAATAAATGGAACCTATCGAGAAAAATTGGTTAGTCGAGCTTGACAACTTACGTCGTCCATTTTTATTCTATAAAGTGGCTTCAGCTTTTTGCATCCAAAGCCACATTAACAATTGAAAATCACATTTGGCGATGCAGACTTTTAGGACGTAAACATACTTTGGCGAATTATACGCCAACCACTGATTTATTCTTAGATAACAAGCCACTGACGCCAACTCTGTAGCCATTTTCTGTTGTAACACGGCAAACACGGCCTCGCGTGGACAAAATATTGTGTTTGACATATGACATTTAACCTGCGTAAACTAGGGCCATCTAGTGGCACAAATATTGAACTATTCAGGGTGCAATGTTGGTTGCCTAAAATTGTCGCTTTAAATTATGTTTCCAATTCTTTGTCCATTGCAAATTTTTCAACGTTTTGTTATTAAAATATCATAGTAGACTCAAAACACATATCCTCTGAAAATGTAAGATTGTAATAGTTATTTACAGTCGCGTGTGGTAATTTACGACGGCGTAGCCCACGGTGAATCGAGTATATACGGTGGCCGCATCTCTCTAGCCGAACAGAATGATGACGTCACAATCGCCCTGTAGACAGCGCTTGCATAAACATTTTACGATTATTTCAATTAAATTTCGCAGAAATAATGTTTAAACTTTTATTAACATATCAGAAAATTATACAGCGATTCCTTTCACTTTGGGGAAATACATTTTTAACCATTTCTTAGCTATAATTTAGCAGAAATATTTTCCTAGTTTTTTAACTGTTGTTACAATTTTTGTTTCTGTAACATGTTCTATCTGTTTTTTGAATTAAATATAACAAAAAAACACGTAATAATAAAAAAGAAAAGTATGTATATAATACTAGTGTTGGTTTTTTTCATTTTTTTAGCATTTTTAGATTTTATGTGTGTTTGTGACTTTCTTTTTGCCCTCGCATATTCTTCTTGACTCGTATTTAATCTTTTTACCTTCATATATGTGCGTTAAAAAATATATTGTCAGCTTATTAAGTCGTTAAGTTGCTAAGTCCATTTCGAATTTTTTGAACCGAGGTCGAGATATCTTTTTTTTTTTTGGGGAACGAAAATAGAATGATCCAATGCTGTACTATTCTGTTATTCTTTTTATAAAATTGAAAACGCATTTTGTTCAAAAATGGACTTAGCAACTTAACAACTTAAACCGACGATATGTGACAATAATGCTTTACAGCTTACAGCAGTGAATAATTTACGGCGTACAGTACAATATTTTGTTACAAAAATTATTAACAATACGTCGTACGAAAATGAGGCCAAAATGCCATTTTCTCATTTTCTAACTTGATAGTTTTGTAAAATACAATGAGTACGTTTTAAATGACCAACCGTTCTGAACTCTATTGTGTTTATTATTTTATTACGCGTTGATAAAAAATGCAAGGTGGCGTTTGATCAGACACCGACATCAAAAAGTGCCGAGTGTCTTGGCTTGAGACTGCAAATAATTTTGAAAAATATTTTAAATCTTTTCACAGTAGAGCCGTAAACAAAAATAAAAATATTGTTAAATCTATTACTAATGAAATAAAAAAAATTTAAAGAATTTCCAGAGGAAATTATTGCTACATATATTCTTCAACGCACATACAGGGTGATTTTTAAAAAACGGCTGGCGTTGTAAAATTTTTATTTATGAACCAATTTCAAAAATTTAAAAAAGAAATTAAATGAATTTTAATTTACTATAAACTGCCGATTTTAGAATTTTTCTAAATGTCTTAGTATCTTTTGGGCGATACTCAACTTTCTTATTTTAAATTGGCACCACGCATATTTTTTTTTAGATTTTTTAGATTTTATTAACTTTAATTGCCTAATTTTTTTCGTTTTTGATAATTTTTTTAAAAATATTTTTGTATAAATAGAACATGAAAATTAATATCTTCCAAATTATGAAAAAAAATGACTCCCAATTTAAAATTAAAAAGTTGAATATCGCCCAAAATATACTAAAGGGTCGATTTCAAGTGTGACTTGCGTTACTGCAAATCCCATTTGCAACATAGCAACGCCAATCACATTGCTCATACCTTGGCAACGGTTGCAAATTTGCGTTAACGCAGTGACTTGAAATCGACCCGTAAGACATTTAGAAGCATTCTAAAATCATCAGGTTATAGTAAATTAAAAGCCATTTAAATCAATTTTTAAATTTTTGAAATCGGTTCATAAATAAGAATTCTACAACGCCTGCCGTTTTTAAAAAATCACCCTGTATATAAGAGTTGAAAGATTAAATACGAGTCAAGAAGAACCCGCGGGGGCAAAAAGAAAGTCACGTACACACATAAAATCTAAAAATGCTAAAAAAAAATGAAAAAATTATAACCTAATATTTTATCAAAACTTTTTTGTTTTCTTGTCAAAGCTGACATTTTTGGTTTAAATACTAAATAAACTTTTGTTTGATGAATACATTAATTAACAGAAACATTTTTTATTTAAGGTTTTGGTCCACTTTTTCTCTGAACCCCACAATTATAATGTTTTGTGTATTTCTCTGTGTATTCTAGTTTTAGGTCTTATATTTATGTCTTGTATACTATCGCGGAAACAAAATTTCGAACATCAAATTGATTGATGTTTAAAAATTGTAAACTGCCCTTTCTCTTTATAACCTTAAAGTTTATAAAAGACTCAGCAAGTGTCAGAAATTTACTTTGTATGTCAGTCACAATGACAATAAAGCTTGATTTACATTGCCATGTCAAAAAGTGATGTTCGAAATTTTGATTCCGCGATAGTAATCCTTTTAATTCATGGGTACCAACACTAGTATTAGATACATACTTTTCATTTTAATTATTATGTGTTTTTTTGTTATTTTTAATTAAAAAACAGATAGAACATGCTACAGAATTAAAAATTATAATAACAGTTTAAATAATATTTCTGCTAAATTATAGCTAAGAAATGGTTAGAAAATGCTTTTCCCTAAAGTGAAAAGAATCGTTGTATAATTTTCTGATATGTTAATAAAAGTTTAAACATTAATTCTGCGAAATTTAATTGAAATAATCGTAAAATGTTCATGCAAGCGCTCTCTACAGGGCGACTGTGACGTCATCATTCTGTTCGGCTAGAGAGATGCGGCCACCGTATATACTCGATTCACCGTGGGCGTAGCCGGAGTGATTTAATGATTGAGCGCTGTAAAATGGTTAACGCACAAGAGTTGTATTAAACTTTTTGGCCGAAAAATTTTAATTCAAATAATTGGGTTTTTCAAAATTCATGAGAACTGTCACATCTGTCATTTGAAAATTTCATCATCTGTCAATTCTGTCAATTTTGTAGTTGGTGCACAAAAAGTACACAAGATGGCGCTGTATAAAAAACGTTTTAATATTACTTTAAAAATAGAAATATTGTCTTAATTAATAATTTAGGTAGATTCCACTTTTGTGATCAAACTTTATTATGATAAAGTGATTTTAATTTATAAACACATCTGAAGAGCAGACGATTTGGGCATTTTTTACCGCACGGCGTGTGTAAACGTCCAGGGCGCTTGTAAATCTAGTGTTTCCGAAGATGTCAATTGAATGTTAATTTGACGTTTACAATTCATGAGGCCAAAAAGAATGTAAAGTGACGCCTTTCGGACATAATTCAGCCAACGCGACAGGTCGCTTAGTCAAAAGCACGACCTCCTTGATAAAAAGCTAGACTTTCGTCTATCCCACACGGTGGATCGCGCGATTTAAAAAGTCATAAAAGATGCTTGCGAGGTTTACAGTGCGGAGATAGGGCGTATGGTCTCCTGTATATTTCTTTCTCCATGTGCGTACCGCAATATAGATATACAGGATGTCCCAGAACTCGTGACCCAGAGAAAAAAGGCTTATGAAGGCAACAATTCTTAACCAAAATTTCTGAACAAAAATTTTCTATCTCAAAAAATAATCGAGTGAGGACAATAAAACGGTAGCCAATCCGGAAGCTGAACAGAATTTGAAAATCGGTAACTATGAACACATACTATCGTCCATTGGTTAGTTGAACATTACGCTCTCGTTGCCTAGGAAATTTTAATCCATCTCTAGAATAAGCTTTCGGGTTTGGTTATTAATTTTTTAACCTTTCTCGAATACTATTAAACTTAAGCAATTTTTGTTTTGAAATTTACCATCTGTATAGCTGTCGGCACCCTCCCTTGTTCTCTGGGTCAGAGTTCTAAGACACTTTGTATAAAAAATTCCTAAACCTAAAGGCATTTTTAAAGCGTCAATCTCATGGGTACAAACCAAAGAAATCGAACATTTTAGATAATGAAGAAATACAAAGATTCCTAATGAGACCAGGCCATTGATTTACATTTTCTGGCAATGAAAGTTAAATCTTAATTAACCCAGTAATCTCCTGCAGTTCTATTTCACTACTTTTAGGTAATACATACTAATTATAGGGTATTCAGGAGCCTTTCGTAGACAGAAACTAGTTAATTTGACCATAAACGATTTAAAGTTTAAAGATGACAGTATCGTATCTGTACCTAAAACGAAAACAAATGTTCCCAAGGTGTTCGTAATAACTAAATCTAACTGGATTCAGTTGATAAAAAAATGCTACAATCTCCGTCCACCTGGGGCAACTGTGAGATTTGTTTTAACTTATAGAAATGGCGATTGTATTAAAAATCCCATTGGAATTAATACAATAGGCAAAATCTCCAAAATCATTATCACATTTTTAAGACTTCCTAAACCTGCAAAATATACAGGGCATTATTTTAGAAAGTCTAGCGCCTCTCACTTGGCGAACAGTGGGGGAGACCTTTTAACGGTTAAATGACATGGCGGATGGAAGTCCTCAAGTGCAGTTGAAGACTACATTGCCACTTCGATGAAGAAGAAATTACAAATGGCTGATATGTTTAGGTTTCCTTCACAACCAAATACTTCAGCTAGTGGAATGTTTTCAGCTTCAGTCTCCATACTCATCTTTTAGCAAAGCGAGACAATTGAAAACAATATCGACGTTAAGAGAAATACCAATTTTCAGGAAAATACAGACTGATTGACCTAACATGACGACCCTGATGACTATCGAATGTAATATCCATTTACAAAACATAAAAATTGCTATGGTTGGCAATAAAAAATAACCCTAAACGGAACAGTTGATGAGATTGGTAACCAAATGGACATTTGACAATTATAATGCCAAAATTTCATAATGAAATCTTTAATTTTGACTCACTTTGCAAGAAAGCGTAAGAAATAGATAATTTCTGCATTGGGAAGACACTAAGAAGTTCTCTATGACAAACTAAAATTTTGTGAATGGATATTAACCAACCATACAATTTTCATGAATAACTTGATACCTTTATTTAGCATATTTGTACACTCCTGACAACCGAGCGAATTGGTTCTGGGTTGGGGGGGCCCAAACTCGCATACGGGAGGTCCCCGGTTCCAATCCCCGGCGGCCGCCTAGCGTTCTAGAGGTTTTTGAGGGGTTTTTCTTTAGAGATTAGGTGAATACTGCGCTAGTATTTCTCCTCTCAGTCAGAGATCCTCGGATCCCACCCGGTCAGTCAGGTAAGGCCAAAACACAAAAATGCCCGATTAGTTACATAAGCGCAAGCGCTTGAAAAACTAAATCGCACTTTTTTTTTGGGTACTTCTGACAGCAATGTCATCATGTGACAAGTTACTTTCGTAAACTTCAAAATCTTTTGTGCACTTTCCAAAATGTTTTCAAATGATGAGAGAGTTGATATGCTTTTGATTTATAGAGAGTGCATGAAGAATGCAGCAGCGGCGGAGGTGTTGTATAGTTCAGCCAAGTTGGTCTGAGCCACCATAAAATCATAAAAATTAGACGGCAACCGCAACCGGACAGTTTGCGGTATTTTGTCATTTATGAGGAGACATCTGAGCTGTTTAGGGATGCTGTTCTTATCGCAGGGCGCAAACTTGAGCAAATAAACCCTCATTACGTGCACTTGAGAATCTTTTGAAGCTGTCCCGTTGCGGTAGCCCGCAAATTTCGGTTTTGTTACCAATAATATTAGGATTTTTTGTTTAATTTATAGGGCTGAAGCTGCATATACATATACTTTTTACATATTCCCTTAACACTGTGTACATACTACTTACTACTGCATACTACTTTACGCACCCTGAATAAGCTAATTTGTTTGCATTTCTTGTTAAAAAAGAATCTATAGTTCCTTTTTTACTTTTTAAATGCGAAACGAAGAAAGGTTAAGAAAAATAAGAGAAAAAGAAGTGAGATTTAGTTGTCTAATAACTTAAAATTATTATTGAAGCAGAATCCAATGTATGTATGTGGTATTCACAAAATTTTGCTATTTAGTATTTTTTTACCGTTTATTTTCGATAATGTTGGTAGCCCCCTAACACACTCTAATATTCCGTTAATTTGTATTTAATGCTCAATCTCGTGAAACGTGAATTAACGATATTCTGTTCTAATACATTTTTTATTGGTAATTTTAGAAAGTATATACTTCATGGAGAAGCAGATGCTTGATCCGTTTAGCATCTTGCTTCAGTCGAAGTATGTGCTTGTAGTAGATTCTACAGGAACTAAGTATATACTTCAATTTGCCAAGTATATACTACATACTTGAAGCATTAGCATTTACTTCGACTTTATTCATACGAGCCCATATCGTAAATCATGCTTCCAGAAGAATGTTGAGTTGCCTATCTTCGCAAAAATTGCCCTATTTTGTGATGGACTTTTTTCACAATAACTAAAAAAGTTGCGACTTTTAAGAAAAAACGGCTTTGTACCATAATGTAAAACGGTACGGCTTATAACTTCTTCTGAAAATAGATTTTAGAATTTAAACGTTTTATTTTTTATAAAAACAATTAACAACTTTTTTCAAAAACCGGCTTCGTACCCTAAAACAAAAGTGTTTCAGCAACTTATTCATATTTCGTTCACCATTCCAACTCATAGGATGTGACCGCAATTTGGATTTTCGTTTTGCATTGCGAGGCGGTATTCTGCGCTTTACGGTGCGGGACCCTTAAAGTAAAATGTTCATAACGTTTAATGGCATTTTCTGACTTTTTCAAGGTATGGCCAAAGTGTTAGAAAAGATAAGATTATGGATCAAGTAACATATCAAAAAACTGGCTACATCTGTCTTTCGTCAAAGCCGTAACGTTACGTGAATCAGTCTGTATATCGTCACAACACATATACAGGATGTACCAGAACTCGTGACCCAGAGAAAACAGGCACATGCAGACAGCCGTACGAAACCAAAATTTGAAAACAAAAAATCTTTAGGGCAAAAGATACTCGAGTTAAGACGAAAATACGGTAGCCAATCACGACCGCTGAACCGACGATGGCCACAGATATTGCGAGTTTTTTATAATTGCTAGGATACGCAAAACAGAGAGTACTGTTGACCATTTGTCAGGCTGACATTACGTTCCTGTTAACTAGGAAATTGAAACAACCTGAGTTCTGGGACACATTTATATCATTTTGCGAAAGATGAATTAAATTTTGTATATGGAAGAGCCATGCTGTGGAAAATTATAAAAACCATGGGATATAAGTATCGGAAATGTAATGGCCAAAAAATCCTTACTTAAAGACCACAGTTGGTTGCCAAAAGAATTAGGATTTTAAGGAAGTAGCAACAATATCACGAGGAAAAGGTGAATTTCGTGTTTTTGGATGAAACATGCATCCACAAGAATGGAAGTTCAGTAAGAATGTAGTGTCATAAAAATGATATGAGAGGTAATCCATCCAGTTTTAAACAAGAAAGTGCTCGGTTTACCATTCTGCATGCAGGGTGCTCGTCTTGTGGCTTTCTCAATTGAGAAAAAAAAACAACAAAAAGAGTAATTAGGTACTGTAAATATGGCTAGTGAACGGACGAGAACGTTGCTGAGGGGAGATGCTTTGCTGAGTTTGACAAAGCTTATCCCGCAACAATTAAAACCGAAATTGTGGAAGAAGTTGCGTTTATATTTTCGGTAATTTTTTTCTTTTTTTAATAATTCAATTAAAATTTAATTCTGTAGATAAGTTTATGGCAATGCCAAAAAATTATAAAGGCGGTTCTCAACAACGAGCCATTACAATTGCCACAAATAGCAATCAGGAAGCCGTCAGATGGGTACAAAGACATCAGCCTTCGGGAGGAGTTATCAAAAAAAATTTTTGAATACCACAAAAATAATGAACATTTCACTTTAGACGATCTTTCCCACTTTGCAAAAAAAGAATTAAGTTTTAAGCACTTAAGAATTACACTGTGACAAATTTAAAAATATATGGGATATAAATACCGGAAGTGCAATGGTCGCAAAATTTTAATGCAAAGTCCAAAATTGGTTGCAAAAAAGATAAATTTTTTAAGGCAGTACCAACAATATCAACAGTCTTCAGAAAAGGTTAATTTTGTGGATTTGGATTACCATAAGACGATGGACCAGCATGTCTTTAAACGTTGGGTGGAAAATCAGTTATTACCTGCAGTGAAGAGGCTTGAGGAGGATGTCGTTGTTGTCATGGACAATGCCCCTTATCACTCCGTAATTTTTGATAAACCGCCCACGTTTAGGTCCAATAAAACCGCCAAATGGTTAACTGAATACAATATTGTTTTTGATGGTAGGTTAAGAAAGAAAGAGATGTGGGCCCTAATTGAGCCCTTGAGTCAGGGTGTAAAAACTCTTAGACTGCCTCCATACCATTGTCAATACAATCCGATTGAAATAGCATGGGGGTGATGTAAGGAGTATTATAATAAGCATGCAAGGTCTCGGGTGTCAGGCAAACGTGGAGTTAGGACATTGTGGGAAGAGGCACTCTCTGGGTTCACTGTACAAATGTGGCAGAATTGTGTCAGGAATTGCGAGAATTTAATTAGGAATGATTGGGTAAAATGTATGGGTGAGTTTACAAGTTTCGCTGACATACCTCCAATTATAATTTCTTTAGCTGCATCAGATTCCGATTTAGACGGATTTTCAGATTCTGAAGACGGTTCAGCGACGGAAATTATAGTTGGAGAGAACACGGCGGAAAGTGTGAATGAATCACAAATGGAGTGTGAAGAAATCGTAATAATTTGTGTGTCCGACGATGAAAGAGTGTGAATGTGTGACGAAGTTCACTTCTCAATCTGAAGATGTTTGGTACATACGACTCAGATCCAAGGATTACAGTACGGTGTTAGAAATTGTTCTAACTTGACTCGGTGGAACTTTGATCCGAGAGGCACCTCTTGAATATCTAAAATTTAATTCAGTTTTTCAAAAAATTAATGGTGACATTGTAAATTCGTTATTTTTGTAATAATATTAAGATATTTTTTGACAACTTGATAAATGAAATAGCAACAACTGTTGTAACATACATAATATTTTAGGTTGCTGTTATGTAGGTCCGTCAAGTTTGAGCATCATACATCGCAAAAAAATTTCAAACATATGCAATAATTTTGTGCTAATTCTGTGCTAATTTGTGCTGCAATTTTTAAATTCTGTGCTCTTTTCGTTTTTGAGTTATTCAAGAAACAAAAATGATGCTCAAACTTGACGCCTAGCATCATATAATCATATGTCATCAAAATGAATCAAACTAGTCATATAATTTTGTGCTAATTTGTGCTGTGATTTTTAAATTCTGTGCTCTTTTGGTTTTTGAGTTATTACCAAAACAAAAATGATGCTCAAACTTGACGCTGAGCATCATAAGTCACAAAAATTGATGAAATTAGTCTTATAATTTTGTGCTAATTCTGTGCTAATTTGTGCTGCAACTTATAAATTCTGTGCTCTTTTCGTTTTTGAGTTATTTCAAAAAACGTACAAAAAATAGTAGGCAACCCAAAATACAGATTTCAACGAATTTTCTTTAAAGCGTCAAGTTTGAGCATCATACATCGCAAAACAGCTTAAGTAATATGCCATAATTTTGTGCTAATTATGTGCTAATTGATGGTATAATTTACAAATTCTGTGCTTTTTCGTTTTTGAGTTATTTTAAAAAACGTACAAAAATTAGTAGGCAACCCAAAATACCGATTTTAACAAATTTTCTTTGAAAAAGCGTCAAGTTTGAACATCATGCATCACAAAACAGCTTAAGTAATATGCTATAACTTTGTGCTAATTCTGTGCAATTTCCAAATTGTGTGCTTTTTTCAATATCAAGTTATTTTTAAAAATATACACGCCTAGACGGCAACCCAAAATACATATTTTAATGGTTTCTTTTTGATGAAGCCTCAGGTTTGAACATCATCCATCGCAAAGCAGAATAATTGATACGCCATAATTTTATGCTAATTGGTGATGCAATTTTCAAATTTGATGCCTTTTTGACTTTCAAGTTATTTAAAAGGACGTATGTATATAAAGACGCATCAAATTAGAATATCGTACATTACAAAGTAGAATATTATGTAGATATGCCATAATTTAATGGCCATATTTTATAATTTTTATTTTTTAACTTCAAATATATGTTTGTCCATACGTTTGCTTAATTAATATATTTATATATTTATCCCTCCGTTCCTTGAAATATGAATTAATAGAATTCGACTGTACATATTTGTATTCTTAGAAGACATCATTCTAACGCGCCTGGTTAACTATTCCTGAAACTAACTACCTGAAACACTCATTTTACGAAGTGAATCAGAGAAAATAAATGTTAAAACAAAACAACAAACTTTATGAACCATTTATAGGTACCTAGATATCCTTCTTAATACACTAGGGTGCATAGAAATCGGCCCACCTACCACTTTTGACTTAAACTGCTTTTTGTCAGAAACTAACTTGACAATTTGAAAAAAAAAGATGCTGATTGGAAGATGATTTAATACTGCTCAACAAAAGCCAGCATTTACTCCAATTATCGCTGTCTTAATTTAAAAACCATGTAATGAAATGAATGAAGCCAGTCACCACTTTATTACCGCAAGAAAAAAGATTTTTTAAAAATCAAACTGACATAACAACAATCACAACCTAAACTTATTAATAAGGCGTATGACCCCCTATTGCCCTTATGACAGCTTGCATACGATTATGCATAGACCTTATCAAATTTGAAATGGTTTCTTGTGGAATGTTTAGCCACTCTTCGTCTACGGCAATAATGAGCTCTGAAAGCGATGTTGGGACATAAATCCTAGAACGAATGCTTCTTTTCAGCTCATTCCATAGATGTTCTTTAGGGTTTAAGTCTAGACTGCAAGCCGGCCACTCCATAATCCGAAAATCCACTTCAGAAGTGTAATCTTGGACAATTTTAGCAGCATGTGGTCTTGCGTTGTCGTGCATAAAGATGAAATTGTCTCCAATAAAATCGGCGTAAGGTACCACATGAACTGCTAGGATCTCTTCAATGTACCTAGTGCTTGTTAAGCCTCCTCTCTCGACACCACGGACAGGCCTGGTAATGAAAACAAGGTCTGTCCTTGCTTCTATAGATATCCCACCCCAGATCATGCATGAACCACCTCCGTAGGCGACCCTTTCTTCAATGCAGCAGTCTGCAAATCGTTGTCCTGGTCTCCGGTAAATTTTCTTTCTTCGATCGCTGCCATGAAGACATATCTTGGTCTCATCGGAAAAAAGAACAGACCCCCACTCTTCCAGTGTCCAATTCAGATGCTCCCGTGCAAAACGTAAGCGTGCTTGACGGTGGGCTGGGGTCAGTTTCGGACCAGTTGCAGGACTTTTAGGGGTCAGTTCTTGTTCCTTTAGTCTTCGTCTTACTGTTCATCGACTAATATTTACTCCTCGTACCTCACGGAGCTGGTGTTGCAGTGTTAACCCGCATTAAGTCGACGGTTTCTTAATGACGCTGATACAGTAAAGCGATCATCGCGTTCTTCTGTACATTGCTTTCTGACTGTTCCTTGTCGGCGATGAAAGGATCCAGTCTCTTCATATCGTCTGCAAGTCCTTCGAACCGCTCCACGTGTCAAATTCAGTCGTGTAGCAACATCTCGCTGGCTATGTCCGTTTTGGGTTAAAATAACCACTTGGGCGGCTTTTTCGGGTGTAATATGCATTGATTCGACATAATTTGGAGGTGATCAAACCAAAACAACCAAATTATGTTTAAATTATTGCCGAAAAAACAATTTACCTTAGTCAAAATTTTTACATGATATTTACTAAATAGGCGTTTTTTTTTGTTTTCGGTTGGCCCGCAACATCAAGAATAAGGACCCTTGATAAATTTATGTTCAACTCCAAGCATATTAAACGTATTTTTAAATATCATAAGTTCCTTTTTAAATTTGACTCGCATTTTCTACAAAAATTCAGTTGAACTCAGAAGTATTGAGTGGGCCGATTTCTAGGCACCCAAGTGTATTTGGTCTTCGAAAATTTAAACCAAAACTACATAAAAATACTAAGTGTAGCAGTATAAAACTCGGACCAAATCTGTACATTTTCATTGGCAACAACATTGTGTCATCTTACTGCTACCTGATGTTTGACACCCAAATAATTTAAAAAAATCTAGATATCTTATGACCGCTCTAGGACTGAATATTATAATAATAATAATACTTAGGCAGACAAGTATTGCGGAACTTTTAATACAATTTTTATATTGCCTGCTGTTTTCATTTTTACGTTATTGCAACAACAAACTCAAAGCGAGTGCCAAGAAAATAGTTTCTTCTTAGTTTTAAGTACATATTTTGCAAATTTCAATAAAGGTAAGTATTATTTCACCGTAGAATAAATAAATGTAAAGTTTCTCTCAGCACAGAATTAGCACAAAATTATGACATCACTTAAGTTGTTTCGCCATGTATGATGCTCAAACTTGACGATTGTCCAAATTTGTTTATTTGAATAACTCAAAAACGAAAATATTACTTAAGCTGTTTTGCGATGTATGATGCTCAAACTTGACGCTTCAAAGAAAATTCGTTGAAATCTGTATTTTGGGTTGCCTACTATTTTTTGTACGTTTTTTAAAAATAACTCAAAAACGAAAAAGCACAGAATTTGTAAATTATACCATCAATTAGCACATAATTAGCACAAAATTATAAGACTAATTTGATCAAGTTTTGTGTCCTATGATGCTCAGCGTCAAGTTTGAGCATCAATTTTGTTTTGGTAATAACTCAAAAACCAAAAGAGCACAGAATTTAAAAATCACAGCACAAATTAGCACAGAATTAGCACAAAATTATGTGACTAGTTTGATTCATTTTGATGACATATGATGCTAGGCGTCAAGTTTGAGCATCATTTTTGTTTCTTGAATAACTCAAAAACGAAAAGAGCACAGAATTTAAAAATTGCAGCACAAATTAGCACAGAATTAGCACAAAATTAATGCATATGTTTTAAATTTTTTTGCAATATATGATGCTCAAACTTGACGGACCTCTGTTATGTTACTCCTGGTGAATAATGAATCCCTATTTTATTGGTTGTTTTACTGACAATGATATCAAAGCCCCTACCCAAAAAAAAAGCGCCGAGTTTACCTGGTTTCCAGGCTTCTATCCTAAGCATGTGGGAAAGTAAATCTCTCGTATGACCAAATGGGAAATCAAACTATCTATGGTAAGTAACTTTTCAATCTAAAATGTTTGATCACACTACTACTGATCTTTCAGCATCAAAGACCTGCTGAAGGAAAGACTGGTGGTCAACGTTTACAAGTTCATGAGGTTGCTATGCCTACCCTGGAAATGTCTTCTTAGGGGTCAATTTCAAATTATTTAGCGACGTCGCTAAACGTGTTTGCGACGTAGCAACGTCAATCACATCACAGCTACCTTAGCAACGTCGCTAAATAGCGACGTCGCAAACGACTTGAAATTGACCCCGTAGAGCCCGACGCAGTTGCTAAGGGTAGCATCAGTTTGATTCGGGTTGCTAAGCCGTAGCTCTGATTTGCAATGCCGCAAGTCAACATGAAATCGGGCCCTAAGTCTACCAAGCTGACCCACATTACTTGTGGAGAGATGCTTGGATGGAGCTAGTTCAAGCGTTTTGAGAATAACACTACTTGTTACTAATTGACAACTTACAAAGTCGACTTTTGGACCTCACGTTCAAGATAAACAGCGTGTATACGCTATTTATTTTGAACGTGAGGTCCAAAGTCCAACATGTGTCTAAATTTTGGGACTGTACGGAAAATTGTGTATAGGGTGGTAACCTCCTAGTGATATTTTTTGGTTTTTTAGGTGGCATGCATTGTTTTGTTGACAGTTGGCTTTGTTTACAATTAACCAAAATGACAGACTTAATAGTAATGCTGAGAAATTATTTGTTTTTTTCAAAATTTAGAGAAAAATCGTCAATGTTTTTGTTCGTTATGTGTAGAGCTTCTTTTGATTAAAAGATGGATCTCAAAAACTCCCAATAAAACTGAAAAATAAGAGCTGTAATTGAACATAACCTACCGTGCTAGTTTTTGACTGTAATTAACATGAGAGGGTGCAATGGGTGCAAGAAATGTTTAGTTTATGGCTTAACATTGTAACAATTTCTGGTACAGAACTGCGCACACAACAGCAAACGGCAGCTTTACGCCGGAGAGCATTAAGGTCGAAGTAAGGAGTCTTTTAAATTACCAAAACCAGACAGATAATAAAGAGATTGGGCGCCACTGCGGTTTAACACTATCAGCAACCCCCGCAGAAGGTCACTGAAATAAGGCTATGAATGAAATGAGAAGTACTAAAATAAAAATTGTCTATTAATTAAGCCCTAAAGGATCTACATGGTTGTTTAAATTCTGACTAATTCAAAGTTAAATGTGTAGGTGCTGTAAAATTGCTAAGTCAAGACATCTGTGAAGCAGGTCCTGATCGAACAATTTATCTAATAACTAAATGAAGATTCAGATCTGTATCTTTTACAAAATGATGATGTACACAAAAGACGTGAGCTTAACGCTACGGCATGTGTCGCTCACTCACATCTCGGTGAGGGCATTAAAACTGCCTATCAACTCGCCCTTCTAAGTTGACCTATCAACTAGGAACGACAGGTACAGATAACTTAATCTCAAGAGGCGTCGGCGTAACTTAACATAATACGATGAAATGACTTGAGGTTCTCGAACGTAAAACTAAGGGGTACCACTTATGTTTGCGTGTTGCTTGGATGACTGGCAATGGGCCGAGGACGACGGCATCCGCAAGAAGGATCGGGACACCCGAGAAGAAGAATGATAGTCCTATGTCCTCATGGCTTTCAGGATGGAATTTCAAGCGGCATAACGAGTGAGTTTGATACTCTTCCAAAGAACGACTGAGATTGGTACTCTCCCAAAGAAGTTTCTAACGGAATTTTAAAGTTAACACGAGTATTGCGAAAAATTCCTTAATTACCTCTAATCTAGAGAAACTTCCATTTGATACGGTAAAAGCAAAACGACATCCTCTGGTGGATCGACGGTAGAAATCAAGATAATATAATGGGCTTATACTGTTCCAAATCTTCTAACGTTTTTATGGCACACAGTCCTCATTACCGCAAAGATTATGAGGGTTCTGGAAAGTGGCAACAACCCCACTGTAAATCATTTTCAGGTACCCGAAAGTGGTCAAGAACGAATTTGGGACAGGGCCGGGTTGAGAATAAGAATTAAATCGGAATTAACACAATTACATGTTTGTTCTTTTTTATTAATTGGAACAAAATCAATCGCTGTCGCTGTCAGTGAAATCTTCATCTCCGTCGCTTTCGTCTAAATTAATTACAAATTTGGGAAAATTAGGCGACACATAACTGTCCTCAACTTGTTGAACATGTTTAATACAGTTTCTTCACAAATCTGGTCTAATTTTGGCCGCTTCTGTTCGGATCAGGTCCACCACGTTCGAACTTAAATTTGGAAACTTGTTCATCTTTCGAATCGATCTCTTCAGAGAGCTCCAAACTAATTCGATGGGATTCAGAACACAGTAATAAGAAGACAGTCGAAGTACTATGTGGCCCTGTTCCTTTGCCCATTCGTCATTTCTAAAAATTTTTGGAACATCCAAATCTTTAATGGTTGTTAAAAATTGCGCTTTGGTAGGCCGTCCAGGTGGTATTGGTATGTTTTTCGATTGGAAAAAGTCGAGAATATCCGCTTTTCTACTGGTTGTAGTTGGTTTCTCTTCCGCCAACTTTGAATGGTAACTGGCATTGTCCATTACTATCACGGATCCTTGAGGCAAATTGGGGCAGAGCTGACCAAGTTTCAAAAAGAGTTCATGTCACTGTGGTAGTCTGCTGAACAGTTTTTAATCTGCTTTGCAGATAAAAGCAGACCATTGGACACCCATCCATTACTTCCGCCGGCATGCAAAATTATGATTCTTTTACCCCGTGAAGGTGGACCTTGGAGACAACAATTCGATGTTCCATCAGAAAGTCCCTTTTTGACACGATCGTGGCTGTCGTACCAAGTCTCGTCGAGATACACGATGTATCGCCCTTCTTCACGATACTGCCTAATTTGTGTGATATAATCCCATCTTAGTTTTTTTAACCAAGGGGTTTCCATGATTGAGACGCGTTGGTTTAAAGTTTTATATGTAAAACCAATGGTCCCAGGTATTGACGAAACGTTTCATCCGAACAGGCGACGTCAAACTGCAATTCGGTTAATTTTTGTTTTAGACTGGCAGTTGTAGGCACTTCGTTTTCGCTGTACATCTTATATATCAGCTTTTTTATTTCTGTTCCCAATTCTTGCGAAATCTTTGAGAACTTGCATACGTCACGTTTCTTTCTATCAACACTTTCCCGTGGAAGAATTTGCTGCACAGTAGAATATGGCATTTTCACAAGTTCACTGCACATTTTAATTGGAGCCGCACACTGTTTTTCCAGTAAACTTTGATGCACATTTTTAATAATTTCTTTGGCGTCCAAGGAAAGATGCATTTGCCGACTGCGACTTGGCCCAGGTAAATTTTCTTCAACATTTTCATCTTCTTCGTGAATAGTTTAATCTTCTTCACTGCGAGGTTCATTTTCGTTTACTTCCCATGGACGAAACATCTTTCAAAAAGCAAACACCGTAATAGATTTTTGCAAAAAGACTAAATTTGTAACATTTCTTACAGACTCTTATATATCTTTTGCTCATTAGCAAGAGATTTCCCACCTTAAAATGTTTCTTCAATTATTCCTAGTATAGGTACTTACCTCTCACATTTCAATTAGAAAACTATTTCTATGATCTCTTGGTCATTAGTTCAAAAGCGAGAGCGAAAATCCCTTAATTCCTTTCTTAAGTATTCCTCTTTATATTTTCGTAAAAGCTAATTCTTACAGGTAAATAAAAGTTTTTTTAATTTACTACTCAGTAAGAATCAAAAGTGTAAATGTAGGTATAAATTAAACAATTAGATACGTATTAAATTATCATATCGCCCGTAAAATGAATCACAAAAAAAATAATCGGGAAATCAAAAATAAGTTTGTTGCATATTATTACTGCGGTGGGCTGCAACAGAATTGAACCGAATTTGTCGACGCAATATTTTTATGCATCCGGTCCTGTTAAAACCTTTCTGGACGGTCGAAACCGCAATTTATGAGAGGTATTGTGTGGGTTATTAGCGTTTCTAAGGGTGGTACTGCCATAAAAACGTTAGAAGATTTGGAACAGTATACACCAGATGCAAAACGATAACTCTCCGCACCTCGTGGGACAATATCGAAAGTCACAATGTCTTTCTCATGACGGAAATCGCTCGCGGTACTCGATATTACACGGCGGTAAAATAGATCGCTTAAACCCGTAGTGAAAAAGTGTATCATTTTGAATTCACCGGAAGTCACAATCGGTAAAGCGCACTCACGAGACTTGTCGCCAACACTGATCGAAGAAAGTACCAAGATACGCTGACCTATAACCTGACAGGTGACAAGCCGGTACCTTGTTTACATTTGAGGTTAGCTCTTGTAAAGTGCGACAATTCGCTACTGGACCGATATTAGGCGATAGTAAATAAGTGTGCTAATGGAAGATAATTAATTTACTAAATTTTAGACAGAGATAAGAAGGAAGAAGAAGTTCGGACCATTGTACTCGAATGGGACCGAAACATAAACGTTGCGAAGAGAGAAGAGACGACAGGAAAGTTAAGACGGGATTACCGAATCCAACGTGAAATTCGGGTAGGGGGTTATAGCACCTCTACTAACTGAAATTCTGAGGCGGTAACACGTGGTTGATCCGATGCCTCAAGGCGGCCACAATAGAAAAATTTCCTAACGCGGATTGAATGACTTAAATGATGGAATGAACGGTAATTAAAACAAAGATTTTTCTCGTACTGATAAAACTAACGTTTCAGTTTTTGAGATGATAACTCTACTCTGGCAGTGATGTTAAAGCCGTGATTTTAAATACCCTAGCATTCGAAGAGGTTCCTGAAGTAGATATTTGTTTATTATGCCCCTCTCCGCCGACAAGTTTTTGAAACGCTACAACATGTTCAGATCGTCAAATTAAAACCTTCACTTTAAGACCTGTCATTAAAATGATGATCGTTTCATAAAAAAAAGAAAAATGTAAACTTCAAGAATCGAAACGTTGATAACTTCGTTGTTTCTTGCTCATTGAACCTCAATTGTTTCACTCGCTTTGAATCTATACCCAGATTCGATTAAAAGACTGCAAAATGTTCGCCCAAAAGTTCAATTCGAAAAAATAGGCGATTTGTTTACAAACATGTTTAGTAGTCAAAAAAAAAATATCCACATCGCGTTGTAGAAATATTTTAATATCCACTTTTCGTCAAATGAGACTTAAATCTCTTTGCATTTTCAATAAATTCCTAATTCAACCAAAAGTGTCAATCAAAATGTAAACAAACTTATTTTGAGACCCTCCCCCCTCGCTAAATTAGTACTATGGTGAACACAGAATCTTGGACAGTACTTTCCTGTCATTTCAAAAAGTCTCGATGTAATCCTAGTTTTATTGTTATTATGATTGACGTTAATACAGAATGTAAACAAATTTTGAAAACGATTTTTTGCCACCAATAACAATTAATGCGCCGCTACAAGAAAGCAAGAATTGGTTTTGCGCTACAACACTTGGTCAAGGGCGAATAGTTTTGGAGCCGATTGGTTTTATTATGGCTAAAATGTCAAGATTCAGTGTCCCCCATAGTACCAACTTTGGTGAAAACCCCTAACCTGCCAGATACACTCAGCTCTCATATACACCTTCCGCCACTAAAATTGGGACCTTTTATGGGTATATAACAAACAGTGTTTATCTGGCAAGTTAGAGGTTTTCACCAAAGTTGGTACTAAATTAGCGTGGGGTTGTGTCAAAATAAGTTTGTTTACATTTTGATTGGTGTGATAACGTGTGACATCGTATGGTGATTCTCTTGGAGGATTCGGAACACAAAACACTTAGACTTTATTTTCGACTATTTATTCCCCATCGTGAACACACTACATTCTTGTAACTACTAGTGTAAGACGATAAAAATGTGGTATTTGTAATAATGGTGATGACGTAACTGGGAGTCATTAATGTTGTAATTAAGAGCTCTTGGATTGGTTCAGTAACTTGTGCGCACCCCGGGTTGGGGTGAATGACGCCAGAATGTGTAGCTTCAGGCAGTAAGGAATTGGGCGGTGAGAGAGAAGGTGGCCAAGAGGTGAAGAATTGACCGTAGGAGAAGAAGGTGTAGGTTAAGTGTGGTGCGCGAGTGCGGGGCCTGGATGGCAGATTTCCAGGCGGCCTGGATGGCTGACTTCCAGGAAGTGTTCTGGATGGTAGATTTCCAGAATGCGCTGAGTGAGAGGGGCATGTAGTGTCTGGATGGTAGATTTCCAGACGGCCTGGATGGCTGACTTCCAGGAAGTGTTCTGGATGGTAGATTTCCAGAGGGCGCAGGGCTACATGTCGCACCTGGATGGTAGATTTCCAGGTGCTCTGGATGGTAGATTTCCAGATGGTGACTTGGATGGGGATAATTTCCAAGTTGCGTTCTGGATGGGGATAATTTCCAGAACGCTGGTGGGTACGGTGATGGTAGATTTCACCGTACTCGAAGAGAGAAAAAGATGCCAAGATGCTGCCAGGGCGTGGGTGCAGACCAGCCGTTCGAGTAACTCTCCAGGGTCGGAGTAAGGACATGGGTGTCCTGCCGTTGCAGAAAAAGAGGTCAATGCCAGTTAATCCGAGCCGCTATCCAGCGATGGGGCAGGGGGCGGAGCTCCCCCGGTAAGTTATTTCATTAATAAATGATTAAGGCCGATAAGGCAGGTGGCAATATGTTTTGTTGCGAGAATTCCGTGACTTCCCAGTCGAGCTAAGCCCGGACCTGACTAAATAAGGGTGTTCCGGAAGGGGTGAGTCAAGTAGCATTGTGTTGCTAGTTAGAAGTACCCTTTCAAGGAAAGAAAATGAGTACAACCCTGTAATGAGGGTTGGTTTCGTAAATTCAGCATTTAAGCGTAAAAAAAATCGAATACACTAGTAACAATAATTCCTCCCCTTCTAATTTCTACCGTCATAAATATCAATATCCCCAACTTAATCTAACCTACTTATTGGCGTGTAGTATTGACTTTTGGACTCGCTGACTACACTACACCTCCCCCGCAAATGCAAAAAAAAAACTTTTATAATTTTTTTTTCACTCGTGGTATTCTTTAATTCTATTTTTATGAACTATTACATCCTTATAATCTATTCTAATAATCACATTAGGTCATTTATTTTTATAACTACGTAGGGTCCTTTTTATAACTCACTCCTTTTGTTATCTGCATTATTTCTTAGCATAATCTTACTTCCTATCTTATAATCTACTTGTCTACATTTTTTATCGTATTCTACTTTTCTATTTACCTTGGAATCTAACAAGTTTTTTCTTGCTTCCTGACAAGCTGTTTGTATTCTATATTTTAATTCTATTGGGAAATCGCTAAAGTTATAAATAGGATCCAAATTTTGAACTATATTTAAAGGTATCCGACACGTCTTTTCGAAAACAAGATAGAATGGAGTGTATTTCGTCGCACTATGCACTGTAGTGTTATAGGTGAAGCACCAAAATGGTACCCATTCAATCCACTTGTCATTATTTTTCGTGCACTGTATCCTTACATAACTATTTAGAGTCTTATAAGTATTTTCTAGTGCACCTACTGTTTCATGGTTAATATGACGTCGAATTTACCTTTTTTATCTTTAGCAATTTACAGATTTCGGTAAAAAAGCTTGACATAGCAGTTGTTGTAATTGTTAATAGTTCTGTGTTTTGTTTTGAGTGTTTAAATTTTTTACATGCATCGCATTTTATCACGAATAGTTCTATGTCACATTTTTGGTCCTTCGAGCCGGATAGGGAACCTGAGCAACATCGTGAGTGTCGTAAACATCACCGACTGGAAGAAGTCGGGAAAGCACCTTGTGCTTTCTTCTTATCATCAATTATACATTTCTGACGAGGTCAAATTTCAAATAACAAAATGCCATTGTCACAACAAGATGCGAATAAATTTCAATGGATAATCAACAGTTTGCAGGCCCATTACGAATTTGTAGTTGACGAATCAAATGAAGATAAGTTTGGTGAGGCGAAACGTCGAAACATTAACGACGTGTCGGAAATCTAGTCGAAAATCTAACGATTGTGCAAATAGCACAATGCAACATCTTAAGTTGCCAACCATTGATCATCCGCGATTTAATGGAAATTTCGAAGAATGGGCGTCATTTATCGATACATTCGAAAGCTTAATCGGGGCCAACGATACAATAAACGATATTCAAAAATTACATTATTTAATGTCGTGTTTAGACGATGAGGCGAAAACTTCACTGAACGCGCTGAAGACGACCGGAGAGAATTACGCGGTCGCCATCCAGTTATTAAAAACGCGTTTCGAAAACCGTCGCTTAACGATTACTTAGCATATAAAGACCATCCTCGACATCCCCGTAGTTTCCAAAAACAAGCACATTACTCCGTTCACTTCTGAATGCGTTAAGCGTCAACTTAAGCGGTCTCAAAACCCTAAATCGGCCTGTTGGCCAATGGAGTGATTTACTTGTATATATTATACCATCAAAATTAGATTATTTTTCTAACGCTTCGTGAGAGGAATCCTAGCTGTCAGACGAAATTCCGACTTACGATAAATTAATTTTGGAAACTCTGCCAAACTCTGCAATCGATGCAGTTGAATAAAATCACAACATCTACGGTCGAGACGAAAAAAACATCTCTTCACGCAAAATTTATGAAACCGGCACAACCTAAACATAAGATTTTTCATATGTCTCTAAAAAAGACTTCGTGTTTTTTCTGCAACGGCGAGCACAACATCTTCAACTGCGAAAAGTTCATTTCTTTAAGTTCCAAAGAGTATAAATAAAATTAAATCGCAAAACCGTTGTATCAACTGCTTCTGCAAAAATCATAGTGTCAAGGATTGTTGATCGTCGCATTGCAAAAAGGGCGACAAAAAACACCACACCATGTTGCACATCGAGGACACATCATCAAATATCAAAGATTCTTCGGAATCAGAACCAGGTCCGTCAATGTTCCTGAAAATTTTTGGTTCGATTAAAAAATAAAAATTTATTAAAATTCTCCTTTTCACTCTAGGATTTTGTAATTTAACACACTTGTTGAGCAAGCTAAAGGTGTCAAACGCCCTAAATTTCATTGATTTATGGTGAAAAATACAAAAATACAAAATTTATAAAAAAATTTGGAAGTTTTTGATTTGTTCAAAATTCAAAATTCTCCAAAATTTGTTCCCTTTGCCCTATAATTTTGTAATTAGGAACACTTATTGAACAAGTCAAAAGTGTTAAACGGCTTTTCATTTATCGTTAAAAATACCAGTATTTGAAATTTTTTAAAAATGTTGGAATTTTTTGTTCGTTTGAAAATTCAAAAATTTTCAAAATTTTCGATAGTTTGTTTCCGTGGATCTATAATCTTGTAGTTTGACACACTTATTAAACAAACCAAAAACATTAAAATTTCCAAATTTTATTGATTTATTATAATAAATTCAAAAATTACAAACTTTTGATTTGATTTTCAGTTTTTCAAATCTTAAAAAAAAAATAAAGTCTTATTTCAATTTTGAAAATTTTGAAAAAAGTCCTTCAACCTAAGAATCCGGTCTCCGCAAACACTCAAACAATTTTTGACTTAAATATTTTTTGTTCCATTTGATTGCACCAGTGGCGTGCGCACTAGCAGCTCTCCCGCCCGCTTCATATTGTATACTGAAACATTTTATTTATTTTTATGGTTTTGCTTAAAATAAATGTGACCTCGAACCTTCCTTCAACATCGCCGGGAGTGCCATTTGTGGTAAACATGTCTGAAAGACACGATGAAATTCAAACTTATAATCCAACTTTGCAGGTAAGTCTGTTTGATTTAAGTCATTTGCTTAGTAATGTGTTCACGTGAACGAAATCTAAATTTTTACTGGTAGACGACTCTCGCTCAGTAAACAATGTAAACAAAGAAGTGTGCGAGGTAACCAAACATTTTCTTGTGTTTTTTGTTTCATTTTTGTAGGAAATACCTAATTTAACAATGAAAACAGAAGAAAATGTGAAAATGATGAGAATTTGACAACTGAAATGACGTTTTGCTTCTTTGCACGTGTTTCTTGGTGAATTTAAACGCGTCACACATGAGCGCCGAATCAACTGGGGTCAGGGGCATAAATTTGCGTCTCGTTTCTCGTTGCCATATTTTACAGAATTTAAACGAATTGTTTGACGGGTCAACAAATTAGGTCTATAAAAAGATGTATGTTACATCTTACGTCATTGTTTTGACTTTGTGAACTGGAGAAGAAAGAATTTACATGACACGCCAATGGATAACTGTTTCGTATCTGTCATCAATCACATTAAGATGGTTTTGTTAGTTGGGCGATTTACACTGTTCCAAGCAGTTTGAAAAGTTTGATGAATATTTTAAAAAATAATAACGATTTTACGAAGATTGTCAAAATTTTTGGAAATTTTGGTTCTCGCAATTTTTTTTACAATTAGTCCCGTTTTTTCAAAAAGTCTGTAATTTGGTGAACTTCATTGAGAAATTAAACGTAGTCATTTCTCCAAATCTCAAATATATCGTTCAAGAGATAACTGAGTTACGAACAAAATTTGAAAATTTTCTAAAATTTTCAGATTCTTTGAAGATAAAAAATTGGAAAATCTGTCTCGCTCATTCAATAATTTTACAATTTGGCAGATCTAGGAAGAAAATTTAAAGTAAAAATTCTCGCAAATTTCAAAGTTCTTGTCCAATTATTACTCCATTTATAAAAAAAATCAAAGTTAATAGAAAAGTTAAAAATATTTATTCCTCCAAAATCTTTCGGGGAATAGATAATTGACTTTTTTTAATTTTGGTATTTTTCTGAAGATAAAAATTTGTAAAATCTGCCTCGTCCATCCAAAATTTTGTAATATGGTAGATTTACGAAAGGGGGGAAGATAAAGTTAGTGATCTCCATAAATTTCAAAGTTCTAGTCCAATTATTACCTGATTAAAAAAAAAAGTCAAAATTGCCAAAATTCTTCAAAAAATAAAAATTTCTAAAATTTGTCCCGTTTTATCAAAAATTATGCAATTTGATGAAGTTAATAGAGGAGTCAAAAGTAATAATTCCCACAAATTTCAAAGTTCTAGATCACTTATTACCTCATTTATAAAAAATTCAAAATTGCACAAAAATTTGATTTAAAAAAAATTATAAAATTCCTAAAATTTGTTCCAATTGGTCAACAATTCTGCAATTTGGTAGGATTAATAGAGAAGTTAAAGGTATTTATTCCTCTAAACCTCAACGTTTTTGGGTGATAGATAACTGACTTATAGAAAAAATTTAAAAAATTTCCAAAATTTTGGGTTTCACTGAAGATAAAAATTTGTAAAACTTGTTTCGCTCATTCAAAAAATATATAATTTGGCAGATCTACGAAGGAAGATTAAGTTAGTGAGCTGCAATTTGGTAAAGTTAATAAAGGAGTTTAAAGTAATAATTCTTCTAAATCTGAACCTTATCGGTCCATAGATAACTGAGTTACGAAAAAAATTTGAAAATTCTCCAAAATTTTGAGTTTCTTTGATGATAAAAATTTGTAAAATCTGTCTCGCTCATTCAATAATTTTGAAATTTGGTAGATCTAGAAAGAAAGTTTAAGGTAATCATTCCCACAAATTTCAAAGTTCTAGATTAATTATTACCCTATTTATAGAAATAATTTTGAAAATTTCTAAAAATTTTAGTTTCATACAAAATGTATATTTTTTTAATTTGTACAGTTTTATAAATAATTCTACAATTTGGTGTACTCAGTAGATAGAGATATCGTCGATTAAATAACTAAATTACAAAAAAATTGAAAAATTTTTAAAATTTATAATTATTTTGAAGATAAAAAATTGTAAAATCTGTTTCAAAAGTTTTCTAATTTGGCAGATCTACGACAGAAGATTATGTTGGTGATTTCTGATTTTGGTGAGTTCTAGTCCAATTATTACCTCATTTATGAAAAAAATTCAAAATTATCGAAAATTTTAGTTTCCCAAAAAAACAAATTTTCTAAAATTTGTCCCGTTTTTTCAAAAATTTTAAGATTTGGTAATGTTAATAGTGATGTTAAAAGTATTAATTTCTCCAAATATCAACGTTATCGAGCGATATATAATTGAATTACGAAAAAAATTTAAGACTTCCAAAGTTTTAAATATTTTTAAACATAAAAAATTTGTAAAATCTGTCTTGCCTTTTTAAAAATTTTGTAAATTGGCAGATCTGCGAAAGAAGATTATTTCAGTGATTCCCATAAATTTCAAAATTCTAGTCCAATTATTATCTCATTTATAAAAAAAAATCAAAATTGCCAAAAAATTTAGTCTTAAAAACATAAAAATCTCTAAAATTCTCGTTTTTTTTTAAATTTTATAATTTGGTAAAGATAATAGAGGACTTAAAAGTAATAATTCCTCCAAATCTCAAAGTTATTGAGCGACAGATAACTGAGTTACGACAAAAATTTAAAAAATTTTCAACTATTTAAGTTTCTTGGAAGAGAAAAGTTTGTAAAATCTGTCTCGCCCACCCAAAATTTTTGTAATTTAGCAGGTCGACGAAGGAGGTTTAATGTAATCATCCCCACAAATTTCAAAGTCCTAGCTCAACTAATAACTGATTTAAGAATCTTTTTTTAAATTTAAACTTTATATGCAATTTTTTCAATTTAACTCGTTTTCTTTCATTTTTTTCCCTGGCCAGAATCGAAAAAAATCTTCATTCTATTCATTCCTAGATGGCGCCACATTACTTCAACCCTCGACATATTGATCGTCTTCCAGCCTAAATAAAGTTACATCCTTGACTCCAAAATCCTCAGTTGGTAATTTTATTAAGAAGAATTAAAATACAAGAAGTCAAATAAGTGCGAAAATTTGACATTTTGACATACAATCTCTCACACACACACATTGACACTGTTGTAAAATTTTCCACAAAAATGAACACCGCACAACTGGAGGTAACTAATTGTCGCTTCACGCTTAATTCGTAAATAAATCTGTAAATACAAACATCTGTGTTTTGCGTCCCCGATTTTCTCGCACCTTATTGTACATAAGTAAGAGCAGCGAGCGCAGCGAGCTTAACAAAACCGCCTCTTCGCCCTTTTTAGCCCTCGAGACCAATACAGGACCAACCCCTCCTTTCCCCGAACCAATTCGAGCTGCACCCTCTAATAAGTGAGTCCCCCCAAAACCGTCCGAAATTTCTATCTCTTGACTGTACCAGCGCCCCCCAATTGCCCCCCCGGCCTCCAACACTTGGCCCCGCTCGACCAGCTGCTGATCTACCAAAGAGTCGAACTCCTGGAGGGTAATTAACTCAGATTGTCACTCCACTCTCATCGAAAATTCCAGTTTTCGTCGGTTTCGAAACCCGCAATTTCTACCACATCCGCAACAGCCAAGGCGAAGATGTCTTCAGCGGCACTGAGCAGTCCGACATGTGCGTCCGCCGGTGCTGCGGCCGTCTTCGCTCCTTCGAGATGAAGCTGTGCGACAGCTCGAAGAACGAGGTTATTCAGTTCGACAGACCGTTGGCTGGACAGGGGTGCCTCTTCCCGTGTTGTCTCCAGGTGAGCGCCTCCAGAGGAACCCGCGGGATGTAGGTCCGTCAAGTTTGAGCATCATACATCACAAACAAATTTCAAACATATGCCATAATTTTGTGCTAATTCTGTGCTAATTTGTGCTGTAATTTTTAAATTCTGTGCTCTTTTGGTTTTTGAGTTATTACCAGAACAAAAATGATGCTCAAACTTGACGCTGAGCATCATAAGTCACAAAAATTGATCAAATTGGTCTTATAATTTTGTGCTAATTCTGTGCTTATTTGTGCTGTTACTTTTAAATTCTGTGCTCTTTTCGTTTTTGAGTTATTTCAAAAAACGTACAAAAAATAGTAGGTAACCCAAAATACAGATTTCAACGAATTTTCTTTGAAGCGTCAAGTTTGAGCATTATTCATCACGAAACAGCTTTAATAATATGCCATAATTTTGTGCTAATTCTGTGCTGATTGATGGTATAATTTTCAAATTCTGTGCTTTTTCCGTTTTTGAGTTATTTTAAAAAACGTACAAAAATTAGTAGGCAACCCAAAATACCAATTTTAACAAATTTTTCTTGAAGATGCGTCAAGTTTGAACATCATGCATCACAAAACAGCTTAAGTGTATGCCATAATTTTGTGCTAATTCTGTGCAATTTCCAAATTCTGTGCTCTTTTCAATATCAAGTTATTTTAAAAAATATACACGGCTAGACGGCAACCCAAAATACATATTTTAATGGTTTCTTTTTTATGAAGCCTCAAGTTTGAATATCATCCATCGCAAAGCAGAATAATTGATACGCCATAATTTTATGCTAATCGGTGATGCAATTTTCAAATTTGATGCCATTTTGATTTTCATGTTATTTAAAAGGTCGTATTTATATAAAGACGCGTCAAATTGGAATATCGTAGATTACAAAGTAGAATATTATGTAGATATGTCATAATTAAATGGCCATACTTTATAATTTTTATTTTTTAACTTCAAATAGATGGTTGTCCATATGTTTGCTTAATTAATATATTTATATATTTATCCCTCCGTTCCTTGAAATATGAATTAATAGAATTCGACTGTACATATTTGTATTCTCAGAAAACATTCTAACGCGCCTGGTTAACTATTCCTGAAACTAACTACCTGAAACACTCATTTTACGACGTGAATCAGAGAAAAATAAATGATAGAACTGTTCTTACTCAGCAAATTTTTAATTGTGAAGAATATAAAGTGTGTTAATTAAATTATGAATGTAGTTAAAACAAAACAACAAACTTTATGAACCATTTATAAGGTACCTAGATATCCTTCGTAATGTTTGGTCTTGACCGCTCTAGCACTGAATATTATAATAATAATAGTTAAGCAGACAAGTATTGCGGAACTTTTAATACAATTTTTATATTGTCTGCTGTTTTCATTTTTACGCTATTGCAACAAAAAACTCAAAGCGAGTGCCAAGAAAATAATTTCTTCTTAATTTTAAGTACGTATTTTGCAAATTTCAATAAAGGTAAGTATTATTTCACCGTAGAATAAATAAATGTTAAAATTTCTCTCAACACAGAATTAGCACAAAATTATGACATCACTTAAGCTGTTTCGCGATGTATGATGCTCAAACTTGACGATTGTCCAAATTTGTTTATAAATTGTTTATTGTAACTCAAAATCGAAAAGAGCACAGAATTTAGAAATTGCACCATTAATCAGCACAGAATTAGCACAAAATTATGGCATATTATTTAACCTGTTTCGTGATGAATGATACTCAAACTTGACGCTTCAAAGAAAATTCGTTGAAATCTGTATTTTGGGTTGCCTATTATTTTTTGTACGTTTTTTGAAATAACTCAAAAACGAAAATAGCACAGAATTTAAAAATTGCAGCACAAATTAGCACAAAATTATGGCATATGTTTGAAATTTGTTTGCGATGTATGATGCTCAAACTTGACGGACCTGCGGGATGTCTTTGTAGAGCTTGCAGGTGTCGTCGCCTCCAGGGAACCTCATCGGGAGCGTGGAGGAGGAATGGAGCGTCGTCAATCAAAATTTCAAGGTGAAGAACGGGAATGGCGACGTCGTGTTTGGGATAACTGGGCCGTGTTGGACTTGCAGCTGCTTGGGGGACGTGGATTTTGCGGTTTTTGCGGCCGATGGGGGTGAGGAAGTGGGAAAGATTACGAAGGTGTCGGCTGGGTGCTACAAGGACACTTTTACCATGGCGGATAATTTTCGGGTGCATTTTCGGGTGGATTTGAATATCAGGATGAAGGCGGTGCTGTTGGGGGCCTTGTTCTTAATTGTAAGGTCTTGAAGTGGTTGGGGGGCCTTAATTAGTTTTGTTTGGTTTTAGGATTACATGTTTTATGAAAAAGTGGTGCGATAGGAATTTATTTTTACTGGAAGATTACCACTTTTGAAGCTTTCTGCGGAGATGTGCTTGAGCTTTCGTCTGCAAGTTTTTCACTGGTTTGCTATGTAACTGTTGTAACTCAGGGAGTCTTATAAAATTATACTGAGAAATATACGTATACGCCTATAAAAAAAATCCAAAATAATTCTTATTATTGGTTCTCTGTCTCTAATTCCCCAGTTTTTTTCTTATTAATTTATTTTCTCTTGTCTGCTCAACAGTTTTGAAAATTTGTACTGTAAGTGAAACAACTAAAACTAGTTAACTGTATAAATTTGATGGCTGCAGCTATAAAACTACTAGAACGACAGTATTTAAAAAAATATGAAACTTGTTCAACAGATAAAAAATTCTATAAATTCTAAAAAAAAATCTAAAAATTTGGACTTGTTTAACAGATAAAAAATTCTAAAAATTTTCTCGTCTGCTCTAGAGTTTTCAAATTTTGTACAGTTAATAGGAGAAACTATAAAAAATAGTTTTCCAGAATTTCGTCCTAGTAGCATTAAAAGTGCTACAGCAACGGGATTTTGGCAAAATATTGTTTTTAGCTCCTCTACTAAGTGTACAAAATTTTAAAATTGTAGAAAAAACAAGAACATTTTTGAAATTTTTTATTTCTTGAACAAACCAAAATTTTTCACATTTTTTTGTTAAAACTAGTAGTTCTAGTGGTTTTAATGCTATATCAACAAAATTTTGGCACAATATTACTTTTAGTTTTTTTATTAACTGCACAAAATTCTAACATTTTAGAAGGGATGAAACTTTTTTTTGGAATTTTTCATTTGTCGAACTAACCAAAATTTTTCATATTTTTTTTTGTTAAATGCTGTAGTTCTAGTAGTTTTAATGCTACAGCAACGAGAATTTGGCAAAACATTGCTTTTAGTTCTTCTACTAAGTGTACAAAATTTGAAAATTGTAGAACAAACAAGAAAATTTTTGGAATTTTTCATTTGTCGAACAAATCAAAATTTTTCACAATTTTTTTTAAAGACTGAAGTTCTAGTAGTTTTAAGGCTACAGCAACAAAAGTTTGGCAAAACATTACTTCTAGTTTCTCTATAAACTGTACAAAATTTCAAAATTTTACTCCGATATTATATTTCTTTCCATCAGCCGTTAGGGGGATGTTAGGCTTATTAAATAAACTAAACTGTTTTTTTTTGGCAACCTATAATACGCTATCTGTGTATTGTAAAGTGCTTGTTTTGATTTTCGGAAATTTGAATTTACCGGCAAATTGTTATTTTCTACTTATTAAATTTAGAAATTTTAAAATATCCCACATGTAGATAAAGTTTGGCATCTAAGCATATTTTTTTTTTAATTTAGAATCGATAAAATGTGTACATATTCTGTTTTCTTTTCGTAGGAGGTAGTATTAGTTATCTTAGCTCTGTGTTTTTTGAAATAACTGAAAAACGTAAAAAGCACAAAATTTAGAAAATACAGTAAAACTCAGTACAACATTAGCATAAAATAATGGCTTATCACTGATTGATTGTGTTTTATGATGCATGAAGCTCATACCTGGCGTAATTTTGTATTTTATTTTTGAAATACATTTTTGAAAATAAAAAATGAACAGAAAATTGGAAATTCTAGCACAAATTTGCACAAAATTATGAAGTTTAAATTTGTTTTGCGATCCTCGAACTGGACTCACCTGAAATAAATTTGGTTTATCTCAGTTTAAAACCCCTCATTTGTGAATTTTTTCAACCAATTATGTAATTTTTCTGATAACTGGTGTTCCTCTATTCCGAAGAAAAAACAATTTGCCGGTAAATTCAAACTTAAAAAAATTGAGTCTGCAACTTATTACAATAAAGGGTGTATTCTGGGTTGCCAGGAAAACACTCTTTCTTTTGTTCTAAAGATAAAAAAATAAAAGATTATAATCTGATAGTATGTGGATCTGATTAATGGGATTGATTAGGATTTTTTTTTCTAATTTTTGACACTGATACCATTAGGGTACATCTTTTATTTTTTACATTTACAAAGGGTAAATTAAAAAAAGGCGAGATTACAACCCTCTGACGGCTGGTGGAGGCAAACTTGATATGGGAGATTTATCAGTTAATTTTTCTCTACTTTTTGGGATTACTGCGACCGAGGTAGATGCTAGATTTTTACGATAACGGTGATGAAAAAGGCGACAGCACAACCCTCTTTGATTATCCCTTTTCTGTATATTTTACACCAAAGTATTGATTGTCACAATGACAGGTTATTATTCCAAAGTCAAATTGCCATAAATTTGTAAGAAAAGTACCGGAAAACGTGAAAATTCCCATGAAAGTCCAGTATTTGTCTGGTCTACTGTAAAAAAAAGCCGAGTGCACGTTGTGTTGCCTATGCTACGGCGCAACCAAAAAGCCAATCCCAAGCTAACTTCAACGACATGTGATCTTATCGTAGTTTGAAAAAGACTCACAAGAAACTTACCTTATGGGCACAATTCATCGCGATGTAGTTATCGGTGGCTCGAAAGTGACCACCGATACAGTAAACCCTCGATATTGCAAAATTTGTCTTATTACGATCAAGTTTTTTCTTATGAAAATGTGCAATGTAGGAGTAATTCTATAACAATTTCTTTCATTAAACCGAAATTTCATTATAACGAACTACAAGCAATTATTATTGATCCCCAAAAATTTCAAATATATTGAAAAACTTTTACGAATAAAAATTTGGGTCGGATGTTTTTCTATTTCATTGAGTTACGTTTATTATGTTTGCGTATTGTTGATATTGTCGCCGTCCTATTCCATACTTACGACAGCAAATTCGGAGAATTTCACACTGTAATTTGTTGTGTTTTTTATTTTATGTGCAGAAGATCATCAGTCTCTTTAAAAAACAAAAAGAGAAGTTGAAAAAAATGTGCTCAACATTGTTCACAATAATAAAAAATAAAAACAAAATTGATAAAAAAGAAATTCAGGGAGGCTTATAAAATCTGTTTAAAACAAATATGTTAAGTTTGTAACAGGCAAACTAAAAGAAATAGTTTGTTAAAATTTGGTTATTGTAATATTAAAAGTACTAAAATTACAATTTCTAACATAAAACACTAAAAAATTGTTTCGTCTTAAAAATGAAACATTCCCAAAAGTTTCTCGCCTTTTTTACAAATGTGAAATTTTCGACAGTTGGTATATAATCTATAAGCAGTAAGTTTCCAAAATTTCGTTGCCGTAGTGTCAAAATTATTAGATCTACAGCCTTTGACACAAAACACAAAATTTTGGTCCGTTCGAAAAATAAAAAATTCAAAAAATTCTCTCGTATTCTCTAAAATTTTGAAATTTTCTACTGTTAACAATGGATCTTAAATTAGCAGTTGTTCAAAATTTATAAAATCACCACAACTACAGGTTTTAATAGAAAATACCAAACATCATTGTTTCTTAAAAATTTAATTTTTAGTTCGATGTGAAAATAAAATATTAACAAACTTTAGTCTCAAAAACTCTGTTAGTATAGGAAGTCTAAAATTGATTGAATCAAAAGAGAGGAGAAACAGAAAGTCTTATTACAATTTAACTAAACTTTAAAAGATTCCAAGTAATTGCTCTTTTGTTAAATAGTTTATAATTGAGCACATAAAATATTACGTACAGTTAAAAGAAAAATTCTGACAAATTACTTGAAAATAATTTATTAAAAAAAACACTCACACCTCACAACTTTAAACGAACAGCTCATCTTTTCCAGCAACCGTAACATTTAATTTCTTTTTTAGTCTTTCAACAAAACGACCATACTCATCCTCACTCCAAGACGAACTAAACAAATCAAACTTTTCCAAACTTGCCACATTTTGTGCAATTGTCTCAGCATTCAAAGAACCAGAAGCGAGTAAATTCCCGCTTACACTCAACGTCTTCAAAGCCGGCAGACCTTTAAACTCATCCCAAGTTAAACCCAAAATTGAATTCCCAAAAAGCAACAGTTTTTCCAATTTCACATTTTTCACAAAGAGATTCTGTGTAATGTGCGTTAACTCTGAATTATTCGAAATTTGGAGAACTCTAAGATTTGTGAGGTCTTTGAAGGCATCAGTATCGATTTCTTTAACGACGCAGTGATCCAAAACTAACTTCTCTAACCATCGAAGATTCTTGAAGTGTCTTTTTTTGACGCGGGTTAAATTCAGCCCTTGCAAGGAGAGAAGTTTCAGTGGGAACAAATTTTCAAAAACTTCTTTTTGGTGTTGACTTGTCTTATTACGACGTAAACACTCTTCTAAATTCTCACAATTAAAATTCTCTTCTGTGTAAAAATGACGGCAATAATGCGGTGGATAAAAAAATATTCGTTGTAAATTTAGTTCAAAAATTGTTCTTTAATGACCCTCTTTAATTAAAAGTTGATCTAAGAAATTTTATCAAGAACTTTCAAGTATAATAAAACGAGTCAACAAATTTTGAACGAAATTTATACCGTAGCAGTGAACATCACTTCTAAAGTTTTTTCTTGGTAAAAAAAATCCGTTGAAAAGTTACAACAAAGTGTGGAGGCAGAATGGTTATTTACATTTGACTTTTTTGCCGCACCGCTATAGCCTTTCCGCACCGAGAGTGTAAAAAAGTAGGGTTACTGTTGCCATGGGTGTAATAAAAAAATGTTTTACAATTTTTTGATTTGTTGCATTTTGACTTGAACTTTTTTCTTGAAAACCGTCTAAATGACGGTAGTAATGCGGTGGATGAAATATTCTTTAGAAAGTTGAGTCAAAAATCGTGCATTAATGATTCTCATTAATAATCGCTCAGTCGAGGGAAAATAACCATTATCAAAGAAATTGTATCAAGAATTAAAAGTGTCAAATATTTTTATTAGAACTGCATTCAAAGTGATAACAATCAAAGTATTCCTGAAAAAATATTATACAAGATTAGAGTTTTATTTCTAACATTTAGCACACTCACGATGTTTGTTTCGCAAGATGTCCCCTTAATGCGGAAATAAATTGCAGGTCTCTCTGAAAATGTGTGCTCTTGCCATCCAGCATAGAAAGCATCTGTTTTATCGACAGCAGCTTCCCACTGAGATTCGTTAATCGAAGTTTCTATACGATATTTGTAGTTAACCTGTGCTAACTCTAACTTTATTGAAGAAATTAAGTACGGCTGAGCTAAAAATAGGACGATTCTTTTCGATTGCTAATTAGTGTAAGTCTACCTAGTTGTATCACGATGCTTCCTTTCCCGATCTCATGGTAACTGTAACCATTGTTTGGATCACCACTCAGCATACCATTGTCAAAACTCTCCCTACAAATAAGTTCGAAACATTATTTTTCCCACAAACACTCACCCTGCAATGCAGAGAGCTCCAGTTTCTAATGTGGCCACGTTGCTTCGAGGACGAATAACACCATTTGCAACGGCGGGAATGTCAGTACTCCAAAAGGCTTCGAGCGACGCCAATTTAAAATTCTAGGAACGAAAATATGTATTGCGATATTCTTTTTGATCGAAAATGTAAAGTGAAAGTTGTGCTTTTTAATTAAACCATTTTTTTAAATTTAATTTAAACCCGTTTTTTTCATATGAATTTTTTTCGAAGGAAAAACTTAGCAATGCTGCTCAACCCTTTCTAATAAAATTTTACATTCTACAACTTTTAAATCATCGTAGGTTGGATTACTTAGATTTTGAAAATTTATGTTTCAATAATTGCATTTTTTTATTTTTAAAATTTTTGACGAACTGGTTAAAATTCTCTAATCGACAACAGCACATAACACTAAAACCAAAACAACTGGGTAAAAAAAATCCAATAACATAGTTGGCAAAATATTATAACTACACTGCGCCGCAAAATTAACGCAAACTTTAAAAACTATTTTTTTTAAATGTACATGCATTTTAAAAACTATTTTGACAATTTAATGTCAATTTTTTTCCACAAAATTAACACTTGTTGCAAAATAGTTGCAAAAAACAAAAATAGGAATCGCTGTGATTTTTACCTTGAGTTGGGCTCGACAAAGTGTTTTACTTCCTCGAACACTGATAATGATAAGAGTCAGTATTCTTTGTGGCATACAGTCATTGCTTAACGATTTTTGTCACATGTGGGTTAAATCAGTTAATGAAACTGTTTAGTTCTAAATGCATTGTAAAAGTTTAATATGCAATTTCGGATTGTCCTATCAATATTCTATCAAAATAATGCAAGCGTAAGTTGGTGTGAATCGTCAATAATTTTTTAAAGTCATTCTTAAAATTAATAGGCCGATTTTACGTTAATTTTGCTGGCTAGTGTACATAGTTAAAATTCCTAGAATGTGCGCGTTTTTCTCAACAATTTTCCAGTTTGCTAAAGTTAATATACGAGTGAAAAGTAGAAAATTCCCCAATTTTCAACTGTAACACAAAAATTACTAAAATTACAAATTTTTGTGGTGGATGTCAGAAAAACAGTTTGCTTTTTCTTGAAAATTAAAATTTCCAAATATTGTGTTTTTTGTTCTACAATTTTGCAATTTGGTAGAATTAATACACGGCTCAAAAGTACTAGTTTTTCCAAAGTTCATGCTGAAGCAGTAAAATTACCGAAATTTTAATGGTGAATGTTGGAAATTTTTGCTTTGTTTTTAAAATAAAATTTTAAAGTCTGTGTCTGCCGTTCTAAACTTTAGTAATTTCTTAAACTTATAACTCATAGGTAGTAACTTTTTCAATTTTCGTAGCTAATGTACTAAAATTATAGAAACATTCCGAATTTGAACAAAGGGTGTCTAAATTTATTGCTGCGTTTTAACAATTTAATTAATTGGGCCTTTTGCTCTACAGTTTTGCAATTTGGTAGAGTCAATTGACGGGGCTAAAGTTGTATTTTGCCCAAATTTTATAGCCGTAGCACTAAAATTACCAAAATTATTATAAAAAACTCGTTATGACAAGTTGATAACAACGTTATTGCAATTTTTTATCCATCTGCCTTAGTTTTAGATTTGGATGACATAAATGCTTTTTACATCTTTACTTTTCATAGCAAACATACTGTTGTAAATTCAAATATTGATAGGTACATAAATTTTCCTAATTTTTAAGTTTTTTAAATAAAAGAGGTGCTCTAGAATATATTGTTGGTTTTCATTTTCTTGAGCAATTTTTTTCGAATAAAATTCTCTTCCGCTGAACTGTGTGTAATTAAGCAAATTGTCGTCTAAGCAAGTACAAAAACTAAAAGCAATATTTCGTCGTCTAAGCGGCAACTTCCGCAATCTCAATTTTTACAAAGTCAAGCGGAAGCGCAAACAAACTGATTTTTTGGCGGTGTAAATAATTTTGCTCAATGATTACTTGGTATCAAATCTTTGCTTAAGATTAGATCTATTCAAAAATATGAAAAATAATTTCGACCAGTAAGATTCCCGTGAAAAATCCATCTGAGAAAAAGTAGAAACAAAATATTTTCACAACTGTAATAGCGGATGTTGCCGCTTGGACGACGAAATAATACTTATAGTCTAGGCAAAATAAACATGAACCTGGGAATAATTTGCATAAGGTTGATTCTTTGTGGGGACATTCATTTTATTGTTCTAAACAAAATGTCAAAAGTCAAATGTCAAAATACCTATTATAAAAATTGTACCATATCAAATTTGCAATAAAATAAACTTTACCGTTACTATTACTCACCTTACTACTCACCTTGTAGTTTCTAAATATCCTGAAAGAAATAAAATAGATAATTGTATATCTTCGATGACATCTCACACTATTTTCATTGGATTTGGGCTGGATGAATCTCGGCAATTACCACATAGTGTTCAAAAAATTAAACTTAACTATCCAATGTGCTTAAATAAAAATAGTTCTAACTTCTATTTTAAAATAAAAAAATTATTAGTTTATCTGAAATAGGTGAAGGCTCAGTTATGATTATCCCAAAATGTTACATTTTAGTCTCTATCATCGTCTTTAGAGGCAAGTTTGCCACTTAACAATATTAAAATCTGCCGTCTATAATGTAATAACATAGTGATTTAGTTATCTAGAACGATAGTTTGAAATATTTGAGCAATTATTTGTACACAAAATGACAGGAGTGTGTTTCACCTGTACAAAAACGTTGACTGATGGTAAAATTCCTAATGCATAACAGACTACTTTAAAGACCATAGCACTGCTCGTAGAATTTACAGACCCATGAGAATTTAACCATTTTATTCCAATTTACGTTTACTGTCCACGTCGTACTGTAACATTGTTGCAGTAAAAGCAAAAGAATGATTTGAAAGACTTGCACAAAGTGAAATCAATTGTGCTTTTAAGAACTCAAAAAGATTTTACAGTGCTAAAATGGTTAAAAATGTTGTGCATTACCAGTTATAAATATTGCTAATGACCAACTTTATTATTGCTGACTGTTGCTGAAGACAGACATGAAGACTAAAATGAAGTTTAGAAGGCAATTAAAACTGTCTTTATTTATTTAAAATAAACTAGTGAAAAGTAATTGTAGGTAAATGAGTCTAAATTATACGATTTCAACAAAGATGTACACAAAATCCAGCCCATTTTTTTGAGGACTCTCAAAAACTAGAAGAAGTTCTTGAAGAAAATAAGTGCAATGAAAAAGAATTTGCAGAAAATTAATTTCATAAGTTGCTGGAAAAATGCACTAAGTTCTATGTTTCGACTGTGATGCACACAAGAATAAAAGGTTTTTTTTGTGTCAAATTTGATAAGGTTCAATTTTTATAAAAAGTATTTTTGCCATTGGAATCACCAGTTGACAAAATATAATATACAGGTGTCCCAGAACTCATGACACAGAGAGCAAGGGAGGGTGCCGACAGCAATAGATGGTAAATTTCAAAACAAAGACTAATTAAGTTTAATAATATTCGAGAAAGGATAAAAAATTAACAACCAATCCCAAAAGTTTATTAATAGACGATAGTATGTGTCTATAGTTACCAATTTTCAAATTCTGTTCCGCTTCCGAAATTTCTACCGTTTTTTTGTCTTAACTCGATTATTTTTTGAACTAGAAAATTTTTGTTTCGAAATTTTAGTTCAGAATTATTGTCTTCATAAGCCGCTTTTTTCTCTGGGTCACGAGTTCTGGGACACCTGTACAAATTTCGCAATTTTTTATTTCTAAGATGCACCAAAAATTTCCAACATATTTTATTAAAATTCGTAACTCTGACAATTTCAGTGTTCTGACAACCAAATTTGGGCAAGTTGCTTATTAAATCCACCAAATGGCAAACTAATAGCGCCAAAGATACGAACTTTAGAATTTTGTATTTTCAAGCAAAAAATTCAATTTCTGACACAAAAATTGATCCGATAAGGATTTTTTTTTGTTTCTGTAGCACAATTTTGTCGTTTGGTGAAGATAAGAAAAAACCCAAAAATTGCAAATTAACCAAATTTGACAGCTACGGCACGAAAATTTCCACTGCTACTAATTTGATTACTCCAAGAATAAAATTTAAATCTTGGAAATTTTCAGTTCAGCTGGAAATGAGAATTTTTAAAATATGTATATTTGGGTTTATAATTTGGCGATTTAGTGAAAGACGTAAACAACTCAAAAGTGGCAATGTGTCCAAATTTCATTGCTACAACAGAAAATTTGTCAAAGTCACGATTTTTAGTAAAAATTTTGGAAATTTTCGGTTCAGATTCAATAAGAAAAATTCCAAAATTTGTGTTTTTTTAACGCCGTTTAGGGGAATTAATACTCAACTCAAAAATGGCAATCTGTCTAAATTTAACAGCCTTAGAGCTACCAAAATTACAGATTTTAATGAAAAAAAAAAAAAAATTAACTCGTCCTCAGATTAAAATTTTTAAAATGTGTGTTTATTGCAAGGAGATTTCAGTTACTATTTACTGTGTGGTAGATTTGCAAAGTTCTAAAGCGAAAAACTTAAATTTTTGAATAGTTTTTTTTTTAGTAAAATTCGTAAATTTGCCAATTTTTTTGTATTAACTCGGTTATTTTTTTGAGTTAGATAGTTTTTGTTTTGAAATAACACCACGCACCTAGATTTTATTAACTTTTATAACCTAAATGTTTTCATTTTTGACATATTTTTTTTAAATATTTTTTGTAAAAGTTCATAGAACATATTACACATTTATGAAAAAAAATATGGGTGCCAATTTAAAATAAGAAAGTTGAGTATCGCCCAAAAGATACTAATAAGACATTTAGAAAAATTTTAAAATCATCAGTTTATAGTAAATTAAAAACCATTTAAATTTTTTTTAAATTTTTGAAATCGATCCATAAATAAAAATTCTTCAACGCCTGCCATTTATTAAAAATCACCCTGTATATATTTGATTCCTCAAATTTCAAATTCTCATCCTTGTCAAATGTCAAAACGCATATACACATACGTTTACAACAGTTAAAGGGTTAACTGTAATAAATGTAATGTCTAATAATGAAATTGTTATAATAGTATATTATGAAACACGTTTCATAATGAACATTTTGCCGCACGCACGTTTAAGTAGTAAGTGCGGCAAAATGCATTATGAACAAGTATTATACGCTATTTTTTATATTTCGCCTTATTTTAAATGAAAAAACTTGATTTTGAAATCTAAGGAAATTTAGGGTAGTTAGCATTTGCAAAATATTCGGAAAAAAATTCGAAGTAGCCAAATCCAATTTCAGTCAGTTTGACAGGTGTGACGTTTTGAGGTTATCGAAGCGCAAGGGAGCCAAGAGAGCGAAGATGTTGATCATGATCATAATGGTTCTCTTGCATCCAAAGAGTTTTTCTCCGATGAATTATTAAGTACAACAAGAAATAATAGTGTATTGATCGATTTATCATGGTTTATCAAAATCAAAATCTAAATTGTCAACGTTGACGGTAGGTTGACGGTTTGTCTGCTGCAAACCTAAGAAAAATATTAGTTGGCACGGGATTGGACCATTACGATATCGAAATACGCTCAAACGCGTATCGAAATATCTTCATTATGAACGCGAAATAGAAAAAAAGTTTATCCAAACAGAGTTTGATCGTTCAAAAACTTCCATTTTAGTTGAGAAAGCAGAAATTTCGTTTTGGTTTTCAATGAGTGCCTTTTTTTCATCACCCTGTATATACTCACACCTCCTGATGAATTTTTCGTTCCCACAATTTTTATAAATTGGACCACTTGCTGATTAAAGTACAAATGTTGAACAGACCGACAAAAAAAACGTTGGTAGTCAATAATTCTGGTCCAGTTTTGACCATCTCGAGAAATTTCGATGTAGTAAGAATAGGAACTACAGTAACTGCAACGATATTCTCAAAAAATCTGCGTGTTTTTTTTTGGAATTGTACCGTTTACTGTTTCCATGAAGTCGCATTTTGATGTAGTTTATACAATACACTTGGCCAAGTTTCACAATGATACTTTCATTGCCATTTATAACATGACGAGCGTAGTAATTTTCGCCGGTTGTTCCTCGTAGTAAATGATGAGCGTTCGCTCCAGCAATCACTCGAGCTTTATATTTCTCGGAAGCAACATTTACATTTTTGACTTGAACAAAAATTTCATTATACGAAACAGTTTAAATTCTACTCACGTGTATAACATCTGGGCTCTGATCTCTTCGGCTTTACTCCAACAATCTCTAAAATAAATTCCAGGAATATTTCAATTTTCAGCAAATTTGTGGGCCACACTGTGGATACTATTTCGGTCATTGATATTGTCGAGAAGCGAATGCAGTCTAATACTGCATCATCAACACTTTTGTTGGCTTTGCACCACTTTTCAGCGAATTTAAAGAGCTCTATTTCCTTAACTAAACAGGAGTCGCGTAAGAAGTTTATTAAGGATTTCTAAAACTGCTTGTTAGTTTAGAGAGGAAAGTGTCTCTCTTCTACCTTTGATAACTGTTGGAAATTGCCGTTCGAGAACACTTCTGCGAAATTTCGATCAATAAACTCGTGACAATTGTGTTCTAATTTAACAAACTCGTAGAAATTTGCAGTGTTGAGAATTGGAACCACGTTTTCCACCTTTATGGGGGATTCAAGATCGACAGAATTACCACGATTTACGATGTTAGCTTCAAAAGTTTTCAAAACTTCTGGAATCGACGATGGAGATTCGTATTCTAAAATCAAACAAAATCGACGTGAATCACATCAAATATGAACGAAAATCATTACTGAAAGTTCTACTTTGGACAACACCATTTTTAATTTGCCAAAGCGCGGTAAACAATTTTGATTCTTCGATGAGTTTTGAAGGGGCAACAATTTTAAAAATTTCAGTTTCGGTAAAAGAAGTCAATCTGATGCAGTTTTTAACCAAACCATCTTCGTCTGTGTTGACTTTGCACCAACGTTCTACCAGTTTGAACACTTCAATTTCAGGAAGTGGAAAATCATTGCGTTCTAACAACGCGATCATGGACGCCTAAAAAGTCAATTAAAAAGAGTCAAACGTGGCTTTCAACTTTACTTGAGACAACCAGCAAAGAGTGTCCAGTTTAATAATCTCCCCAATGTTGTTATTGATGAAATTCAAACAGTTATTTTTAAGTTCTTGAAAATGGGATGCGATTGCTGTATTTAGTGTTTGACACACATTCTGACTGTTTAGAAAAGTAGTCATTTTTTCAATCATGACTTTTGCTAACGACTCCAACGAAAACTTCTGAGCGATAGTTAAAATTTCAGCCACCATGTCGGCCTCAGACGGAATAGAAAGAGTTCCTACAAACCAAACTCAAATTTTGAATGAAATTCACGTGTGTTTTACCCAAGTAGATGTATTTTAACACTTCTTCAAAAGCGCGCAATGGAACGTCAAGTTTTACCTCCTAAAAATGAACAATGCGGTTATTAAATAAAAAACGCAGGGACGTACTTTGGCCTCTGACAACAAGTAATCAAAATAGTCGGAGCGACCTGCGAGAATCACCTAAAAGATAAATTACACCTCTTGATATTATCAAAATAGCAAAAGATTGCAACAACGGAAAATTATCTAGCGAGAAACTCACCTTATGGGCGTTGATTTTGGCACTTCCGACATTAAAAATGACGTCGGAAAATCTCGGATTGTTGAGAAAGAGGGCCATATTTTTGTCCAAAATTCCCCCATCAGAAATTACTTTGATTTCCATACTTAACGCCTCGTGCGCCATAGTTTAGAAGTGTCAATTCACAAGAGCACAAACTGCTAATTGTAAGAATTAAAATTGAAGAAATGTAGACAGGATTTACAGTGATTTTGTACTTTGGCACAGTTGAAAAATAAGTAAAAAATAATCACCTGTCTAAAACATATCTATATCTATGTAAATTATTATTATCTATGATAAGATAAGTTACTATCAGAAGCAAACTTACTTGTTCTCCACCTTACAAAGAACTGTGAGTGCTTTCGCAAATAACAACATTCTCTCACGATGGCACAAGAAGCCGAAAACATTGCAGTTTATTCCGTTTGTGTCCACGAAGCGTTCGACAAAAATATCAACACTTTTTTGATAGACGAGCGATTCTCTGACTTGAAAATCGTGATTGGTCCCAATACCATTCTCGCCCATAAAGTGAGTTTTACTAAGTTCAGCTAAGATTAGATAAAATTTGCAATTTTTAACTCTAGGTCATCCTCGCAAGCCGTTCCGACTATTTCAATTCTGTGCTAACGAATTCCAAAGTACGTCTGTTAATTTTTTTTTAGAAACTACTTTGTCATTTTCAGGAAATGAGCCTTGATGTTCCGTTGCGAGAATTTAACTTGAGATGCGTGACGTTGAGGTGTGAAAAAATCTCCGAGTATAAAAATTTGCCGCTGATGTAAAATTCAGCGCGCGGTCAGTCTGAAAATGGTGGAGCTTTAGTACTGTTATCAATTGTACAGATGATGGTGCAATGGAAAAGACAGATCAGCAACAGGCGGAACTAAAAAGAAAAGTGTGAGAAATAAACTCAGGGAATTGTTGTTAGGGACGAACCGTTTTGAGAAGCGACTGGTTTGGAACTGGCGGATTAAATGAAATGTGCGTTTAGGCCAAGAGGTGATCGGAGGTTATCGAAATGTTTATCAACGGATAAGACGGAAGTTTTGTAACGTTTTTTCGTTATTTTTCACATCTTTTTAGGTTTTTTTTTTCATTTTTTTCAACTTTAACTTTCAAGTATAATAAGATGAGTCAACAAATTTTGAACGAAATTTGTACCGTGGCAGTGGAATGTCACTTCTGAAGTTTTTTTTTGGCGAAAAAAAAATCTATTGTTACAACAAAGTGTGGAGATAGAATGATTATTTACATTCGACTTTTTTGCTGCACTCCTAAAGCTTTTCCACACTAAGAGTTAAAAGTAGGGTTACCGTTGCCATGGGTGTAATAAAAAAGTGTTTTACAATTTTTTGATTTTTTGCATTTTAGCTTAAACTTTTTTCTTGAAAACTGTCTAAATAACGGTAGTACCCAATGCGGTGGTTGAAATATTTTTTGAAAATTTAAGTCAAAAATCGTGCATTAATGATCCTCATTAATGATCGCTCGGTCGAGGGAAAATAACCATTATCAAAGAAATTGTATCAAGAACTATAAGTTTCAAATATTTTTATTAGAACTGCATTCAAAATGAAAACAAAAAAACCATGACTGAAAAAATGTAATTAAGAATTGGAATTTTCTTTCTAATATTTTGCACACTCACCTCATTTGTTTCGCAAGATATCCCCACAATGCGGAAATACATTGCAGGTCTCTCTGAAAACGTGTGCTTTTGCCATTCAGTACAGAAAGCATCTGTTTTATCGACAGCAGCTTCCCACTGAGATTTGTTAATTGAAGTTTCTATACGATATTTGTAGTTTTGTCTCTCATTTAATTGTAACTTGACTGAAGAAATCAGGTACGGCTGAGCTAAAAAACGACGCTTCATATCGATTGCTAAATAATTTTAGTCTACCTAGTTGTATCACGATGCTTCGTGCTCCGATCTCATGGTAACTGAAACCATTCTTTGGATCACCATTTAGCATACCACTGCCCCGACTCTTTCTACAAGTGAGTTAGAGATATTATTTTTCACACAAACACTCACCCTTCAATGCAGAGAGCTCCGCTTTGTAATGTGGCCACGTTGGTTCTAGGCCGAATGATGCCATTTACTATGGTGGGAATATCAGCCCTCCATGATGCTTCAAGAGACGCCAATTCAAACTTCTACGGACAAAAATATGTATTGCGAATTTCTTATACATCGATAACTCAACAATTTTTATAGAATTTCAAGCGGCTTCGAAACTTTTTCTCAACAAGCTTCACATTGTAATTGTAACAACGCAATAATAGATAGGTTGTTCTTAAAATGTACGTACAAAACAGTTCTGCGCTAATCTAGAAGGAGTATGAAGAATGAAAAACCAATTTTTAAATAAAAACTGACAAGGTAATTTAACCCCAATTCACGTACTTTCTACGCCGCTGGCAAAATTCTCACTTGGAACGACTTGTTTCCTTAGAAACCAGCAACTGTATTTTTTGTTCACTTTTAAATCAGAGGCGAACAAGCAAATTTATTAAAATTTTGGAGTAATTTTATCTCAAAAACTAAGTTTAAGTAAGTTTTAGTAAATTATAGGAGAGTTGAAATAGACTTCTATAGGTTGAAATTAATCATAACAGGACTCAACAAATTTTTTTTTGTTGCCCTGAATATCTCTGTATATTTCTATGTTTTCAAGACCATGGTTTTTGATTATATTCTTAAAAGTACTGAATGGTTTTTATGATTTTGGCGTATTTAACATTTTTAATAATTTAGATTTTGAGTCGGCTCTTCAGAACACGAATTATAATAAAATGTTTATTATGATGTTAAAATTCGCTTTGTGCACGCCACGTGACCAACAAAAGTCGGAATGCTTCAAGATTTTCAGTAAATATGAGCATAAAGTTACACTTTCTCTAGTCATCTAGATAAATTTCCTGAGAATCTAGGAAATTATAGTGAAGAACAGAAAAAGAACTTCCACCACTCTAAAAGTGATGAAAGAATGGTAATCAGGGTAGATGGGATCGTCACTTGATGGCAGATTACTGCTGATCTTTAAAAAAAGATTGTTCATAAAAAAATATAAAAGATGCGCTTATAAAATGTGTTTTATTAAAATTTAACATAAGTTTTATACTTTTTTTTTCTTTTTCAACTTCTATGTACATTAATTAGCCACTCAAACAAAACAATTTTTAATAATTTCCAAAAAAAAGATATTTAAGAACATACTTGTTTGTAATTTTCTTCTCAATTTTTAACGATTTTTATTAAAATAGGAAAAACAAGTTTGAAAAAAAATCGAAGCCAATCTTCCAAAACCATCGATAGTTTCGTGAATTGTTGGCATAGAAAAGTATTCGAAACCACTCTTACATCAAAGGCAACAAAATCATTGTTGACCAGTGTAATCAGCCTAAAGCCTCTTATATGAAATGTCAAAATTGACACATTGAAACAGGAGATGTCTGAGATTTCCAAAATTGCCATCGATTTCTTTAGCCGGAGATGATTATATATCTTTTGGAAATGTTGGCTGAGTTTTTGCTTTTTTTCTTGGAAACTGGACGAGCTAGATGGATGATTTTGACCCAACGCTTATTATTATTGCCCCTTTATAAGAGAAGATAAATTTTAAACAATGTAAATTAAGACAAATAAAATTAACTTTTTTAAGAAAGGGTGGTGCAATGCCAAATTAATCTTTACGTCTTCTGGTATGGTGGTTTTAACTTTTATTTACTAAGTAAAAATACTCACATCTCCTGATGAGCTTTTCGTCCCCACAACTTTTATAAATTGGACCATTTGTTGATTGAAGTACAAGTGTTGTACAGAACGACAAAGAAAACGTTGGTAGTCAACAACTCTGGTCCAGTTTTGACCATCGCGAGAGATTTCGATGTAGTAAGAATAGGAACTGCAACGATATTTTCAAGAACTTTGTACTTTTTCTTTAATTTTACCTTTTACTGTTCTCATAAAGTCTCATTTTTATGTAGTTTATACAATACACTCTCCAAAGTTCCACTACAATACTTTCTTTGCCATTTATAACGTGATGAGCGCAATGATTTTCGCCGATTGTTTCACTCAGTAAATGATCAGTGTCCACTCCAGCAATCACTAAAGCTCTATAGTTTTTGCAAGCAACATTCACATTTTCGACTTAAAGAAAGATTTCATTTTACGAAACAGTTTAAATTATACACACGTGCATCACATCTAAGCTTGAATCTCTTCGGCTTCACTCCAACAATCTCTAAAATGAATTCAAGTAAAGTTTCAGTTTTGAGAAAATTAGTGGGCCACACTATGGACACTAATTCGGCCACTGACATCGTCGAGAATCGAATGCACTCTAATATTGCAACATCAACACTTTTGTTGTCTTTGCACCACTTTTCAGCTAATTTAAAGAGCTCTATTTCCCTAACTAAACAGGAGTTACGCTGTAAAAAGCTAATTAAAGATTCCTAAAACTTATTGTTAGTTAAGAGATGAAACTGTTTCTCTCTTCTACCTTTGTTAACTGTTGAGAACTGCCATTTGAGATCACTTGTGCAAAATTGTCATCTATAAACTCGTGACAAGTTTTTTGTAATTTAACTAAACTATAATGATTTGCAGTGTTTAAAATAGAAACCACATTCTCCACCTTTATAGCAGGTTTGAGTTCAGCAAAAACACCAGAACTAACACGATTTACCATGTTATCTTCTGATAGCCCCAAATTCTTTAAAACTTCTGGAATGGATGATGGATATTGATATCCTAGAATCAAATATTGTCATGCACAACATTAACATCAGCGAAAATTATTACGAAAAGTTCGGTTTTCAATAACACCGTCTTTAATATGCGAAAGTGCAATGAGCAACTTTGAGTCTTCAACAAGCTTTGTAGGGAAAACAATTTTAACAATTTCAGTTTCGGTAAGAGAAGTCAATCTGATGCAATTTTTAACCAAACCGTCTTTGTCGGTGTTGACTTTGCACCAACGTTCCACCAGGTTAAACACTTCAATTTCAGGGAGAGGAAAATCATCGCGTTCTAACAACGTAATCATGGACGCCTAAAAAGTCAATTAAAAAGAGTCAAACATGTCTTTCAAGTTTACTTGAGACAACGAGCAAAGACTGTCCTGTTTAAGAATCTCCGCGATATTTTTATCCATGAAATTCAGACAGTTTTTTTGAAGTTCTTGTAGATGGCATGCGGTTGCTGTATTTAGAGTTTGACAGACATTCTGACTATTAAAAAAATTAGTCATTTTTTCAATCATAAGTTTCGCCAAAATCTCCAACGAAAACTTATGAGCAAGATTTAAAATTTCAACTACCATGTCGGCGTCAGACGGAATAGAAAGAGTTCCTACAGACTAACCTCAGATTTTGAATGAAATTTTCGTGTTTTACCCAAGTAGATGTACTTCAACACTTCTTCAAAAGCTCTCAATGGCACATCAATTTTTACCTCCTGAAAATGAACAATGCCGTTACTCAATAAAAAACGCAGGGACGTTTACTTTGGCCTCTACCAACAAGGAATCAAAGTAGTCGGAGCGACCTGCCAGAATCACCTAAAATGAGAAATTCCACGTCGTAATCTTATCGTAGATAGCAAAAGATTGCATCAAATTATCTAGCGAGAAACTCACCTTATGGGCGTTGATTTTGGCACCTCCGACAATAAAAATGACGTCGGAGAATCTCGGATTGTTGAGAAATCGTGCCATGTTCTTGTCCAAAATTCCCCCATCAGAAATCACTTTGATTTCCAATTCTAACGCTTCCTGCGCCATAGTTTAGAAGAGTGCAAATTCACGAGAGGACAAACTGCTAATTGGAAGAATTGAAAACGACTGAGATTACAAGCGATAATAAAAAATTTTACTTGAAAATTGATACGATACGTGGACACGATTTATCGCGATGTGGTTGTCAGTGGCTAGAATGTGACCACCGAAATTTGAGAAAAGCGCAACCACTAATCAAAATCTGATGGAGCAAAACTCACTTCAGATTAAGAATCAGGTCGCCTTTGTTGACGTGTGTAGTAATAATGTTAACAATATAAAAAAAAACTTCTACAAATTTCGTCGAAACTTTGTTTCATGGCTTCAGAATTTTGGAATTTCGTACAATTTATAAACAAGTCAAAGTCACTGACATTTTCAAATTTCAGTATTTTGGGATCAAAACTGCCAAAGTTGCAAAATTTAGTTAAAAAAAGGGTAAAATTTTGGTTTCTTTCAATATCAAATTTTTCCAAAATTTTGTTTTTTGCGTTAAGAATTTGCAATTCAACACAGGTAATGAGCAAGTCGAGAGTAATAAAATCCTAAAATTTTGCTGATTTACGATTAAAACTGCCAAAGTTACGGATTTTAATAAAAAGTGGTGGACATTTTTGTTTCATTTTAAAATAAAATTTTCTGAAAATTTTGTTTTAGGCTCTAGAACTTTAGAATTTCGTACAGTGGATAAACAAGTCAAAATCACTAAACTGTTCTAGTTTCAGTATTTTGGAATAAAAACTGCCAAAGTTACAAAATTTAGTTAAAAAAAATGTAAGATTTTGGTTCCTTTCAGAATAAAAATTTTGCAAAATTTTGTTTTTGCTTTTAAATTTTAAAATTTAGCACAGTTAATAAACAAGTCCGAAGTACTAAAATCCTCAATTCTAAATTTTGCTGTTTGATGATTGAAACCGCCAAAGTGGTGGAAATTTTTGGTTCGTTGTAAAATACATTTTTTTTTAAATTTTGTTTTTGACTCTAAAATTTTGGAATTTTGTACAGTTAATAAACAAGTCAAATTCACCAAAATTTGAAAATTTCATTATTGTATGATAAAAACTACCAAAGTTACGAAATTTATTTGCAATGGGTGTATAAAATTTTGGTTTTTTTCATAATAAAAATTTTTCAAAATGTTATTTTTTAGTTTGAAATTTTGGAATTTAGCAAGTCAAGTCAAGAATAGTAAAATCCTAAAATTTTGCTGCTTTACGATTAAAACTGGCAAAGTTACAGAATTTACTAAAAAGTGGTGAACATTTTTGTTTAGTTTTAAAATATAATTTTTAGAAAATTTTGATTTTAGCTCTAAATTTTCGGAATTTTGTACACTTAATAAATAAATCAAAAGCACCAAATTTCAGTCTTTTAATAAGACAATAACATCAATAAGATCAATAACAATAAGATCAGACAGAAAATTAAAGCGAATCGAAAATTAAAAAACGAATCTGAAAACATTGAAGACTTAGCAAGAAACGAGAGAATCTAAGAAGTAAAGTTTCTATTAAGAATTTAAAATTTTATATGAAACAAATTTAACGAACAAGAACTCGAAAGAGCATGAATGAATTTTTCAATAGATTTAGATTTAAAATCAGCGCCAAAATATCTCGAACAAAACTTCTGTAAACCAGTAAAACCTATTTATTTCAAATGCTCTTCATCTTCAACAAATGTAACATTCAATTTCGCCTCAACTTCCCCAAACAAAACGAACATACTCATCGAAATTCTTGCTAGGACTCAACATTTCTCCAAACTCGAAATATTTTGTGCAATTTTTTCAACACTAAAAAACCGGTAAGAGATTCCATTCTCTCTTAAATCCAACGTCTTTAAACTCGGCAAACCTTTAAACTCATTCCAAGTTATTCTTGTAATTGAATTTAAAAACAAGAGCAGTTTTTCCAATTTCACATTTTTCCTAAACAGATTCTTTGAAATATGCCTCAATTCACGATTTCCCGAAATTCGGAGAACTCTCAGATTCGTGAGGTCTTCGAAGGCATAAGTGTCGATTTATTTAATGAAGCAGTGATCCAAAACTAACTTCTACAACGATCGAAGATTGTTAAAGTGGCGTCTTTTGAGGTGGGAAAAATCCAGCCCTTGCAAGAAGAGAGGGTAAGTTTCCAAAAACTCCTTGAATTTCACCTGGGCTGCTACCCTCTTGACTCAAGTAGAGTTCGTCTAAATTTCCACAATTGAGGGTGTCGTTTGACAGGGTAACATTACTATTAGCCACCCTGAATCTAAGAGAAAACTTCTTCATTGTCGATGCTGCGCAAACAGCGCCTGATTCAATTTCCTTCAAGTGGCTGAAACTTATTCGAAGTTCTTCCACGTGGAGGTGCGGTGGAAATAACTTCCCATACAATCCTTTGAGGGTGAGTTTGTTCGTTTTTATCGTATTTCTCAAGAAGTCTTCAGATTTCAACTTCCAGTCATCTGCTTGACTTATTTCAACCTCTTTCAAATGTTGGAGGTGACTAAAAGCGTCTCTATGGACATTGTCGAGTTTCCAAACAGAGTCCCTTTGCAAAACTAAGTTTTGTCTTTGGTGATGTCGCCAACCATCACGTTCTTCAGAACAAGCGTTTTTAGCTCAGGTAAATTGTGGAAGGTACCAACTTCACTCTCAAAACCTTTGTGAACGACTTTGATCACCAATTCCTCCAAATTCTCGCAATTCTTCAGCGTCTCTTTGGTCAATTTGAGCGACTTCGGTTCTTTAATAAGAAGTTGTAGTCTCTTCAGTGAAGTCGATGGACACAGAGCGCCGTCTTCCATATCGTCGAAGAAAAAAGCTTGAAATTGGAGCTCTGTAGCGTTCAGTTTTGAGCGAGTAAGAGAACCGGTGAGACCTCCAAAGGTAAGACTGTCCACACCTCTTAGATTCTTCGACAATTTGGCGAAATTGTTAGTGTTACCCGTACCTATAATTCGAAGATCCTTTAATTTTGCCAGATCATTGAAGACACCCTTGTGGATCACCTCCACGAAACAATTTTTTAAAATCAAAGTTTCCAACGAAGGAAGATTTCTCAACAGTTCCTTGGTAACCTGGCGGATCTTGATATTAAAGAGAGCAACCCGTTTTAACTTGGGAAAATCCGAAATTGCGTTCTTTCCAATGGAGTGGTTGACGTTGGAAAACGCGACAATCTCCAACTCTTCGAGTTTCTCGCACTTCTGCAGAGTTTTCTTCGTCACTATTGTCTGCCTCATCTGCAGGTAAAAACTCAGAGATTTTAGCAACGGCGGTGAACAAACAGCTTCTGGTTTGATTGTTGACACGTTCACTAAAATCAAGCTTAGATTGGTGTCATTTCGGTGGAATAAAGTGTCCGAATGCAAGGTTTCACTGCTGATGGGGTAATAAAAGTGGGTTCGCATGTCTCGGGGAAATGTTGCAATTTTGTCTTCATTAGGGGAAATGTTGTCTTGACTAAGTGTGCCACTGAGGAGTGGCCAAAGGAGGAACAAGTAGAGCTAAAAAAAAAATTAGTGAGACGAAGAGACAAAATGTTGTCAATAAAGAGAAGAATAAGAGAGAAATGGGGACTTTTCCATTAATTAAATTCTATAACTTTGACAGCTTTTATCCGAAAACACTAAAATTTGAAGGGGGAGGTTTTACTAATTTTGAGATGATTATCAACTGTTCTAATTTTAAAATTTTAGAGCCAAATCCGAAATTTTAGAAAATTTTATTTTAAGACGAACTTAAAATCCCAACAACTTACTATTCAGTTCCGTAATTTTGGCAGTTTCCATCGTCAAGCAGTACAATTTTGGGATATTATTACTCCAGACGTGTTCTTTAACTCTGCCAAATTCAAAAATTTCATAGCAAAAAACAAGATTTTGAAAAATTTTTATTTTGAAAGAAACCAAACTTTTGCACTCATTGCAATTAAATTTCGTAACTTTGACAGTTTTTATCCGAAAACAGTACAATTTAGTGGTTTCACTAGTTTTGACCTGCTCATCAACTGGACTAAATACCAAAATCTTAGAGCCAAAAACGCAATTTTTGAAAAACAATATTTTTAACTAAATCAATCAAAAAAGTTTACATCTTTCTAATAATTTCCGTAACTTTGATAGTTCTGATCGTACAGTAATAAAGTTTTGTAATTTTGTTACTCTTGACTTCATCATAGAAAGTGCTAAATTCCAAAACTTCAGAACAAAGGACGCAATTTTTGAAAATTTCTACTCTAAAAGGAACCAAAGTTTTACACTTTACAAATAAATTTCATAATTTTGCCAGTTCTTTTCCTAAAACACTGAAATTTTACCAATATTAACTTGTTTATCAACTGTACTAAATTCTAAAATTTCAACCCTAAAAACCACATTGTTGAAAATTTTTTTTTAAACCGAACTAAAAAAGTTCAGTTCTTTTTATGAGATTCCGTAACTTTGGCAGTTTCAGTCGTAAAGTAATAAAATTAAAGGATTTTACTACTCTTAACTTCTTTATTTAATGCGCCAAATATCAAAATTTTAAAGCAAAAGATAAAATTTTGAAAAAAAATATTTTAAACGCAAACAAAATTTTGCTCCCATTGCAACTAAATTTTGTTACTTTGACAGTTTTTTTACGAAAACAGTAAAATTTTGAGACTTTACTAACTTCGTCTTGTTTATCGACTGCAAAAAATTCCAAATTCTATAACCGAAAACAAAGTCGTTTGAAAATTTTATTTTTAAAAGACGCAAAGAAGTTTTTGTCTTCCTAAATTCGATAACTTTGGCAGTTTCAATCGTAAAGTAGTAAAATTTAAGGACTTTACTACTTTCGACTTCTTCATTAAATGTGCCAAATATCAAAATTTCAAAGCATTGGACAAAATTCGTAAAAAAAAAATATTTTGAAAGCAAACAAAATTTTGCACCTATAGCAACGAAATTCCGTAACTTTGACAGTTTTTATCCGAAAACAATAAAATTTTGAGGTTTTACTAATTTGGACCTGTTCATCAACTGTTACTAAATTCTAAAATTTTAAACCAAAAATCAAAATTGTTTGAAAATTTTATTTTAAACCGAATTAAAAAAGTTCTTTCTAATAAATTTCAAAATTTTGACAGTTTTTATCCAAATAGAAGGAAATATGGAGACGTTACTAATTTTGACACGCTGATCAACTAAAATAAGTGTCAAAATTTTAGAGCAAATACAAAATTTTTAGAAAATTTTATTGTAAAACGAAATCAAAAATGTCCACACTTTTTTTTTAAATTCGGATCTTTGGCAGTTTCAATCAAAAGGCAGTGAAATTTTAAGAATTTTTTTTCTTAACTTTTTTATTAATCATGCTAATATACAAAAATTTAGAAAACCAAAAAAAAGTTTTAAAATTCTCACTTTGAATGGAACCAAAATCTTCCCCAATTTTGAATAAATTTCTGTAAACAGTAAAATTTAGAGGTTTTACTAATATTTATCTACTCATCAACTGTACTAAATTCGAAAATTTTAGTCCCAAAAACCAAATTATTTGAAAATTTTATTTTAAATCTAACTAAAAAAGTTCACTTTTTTCTAAGAAATTCCATAATTTTTGCAGTTTCAATCATAAGGCGGTAAAATTTTGGAATTTCTCAGTTTTAATTTCTTCAATAACTGAGCTAAATTTCAAAATTTCAGAGAAAGTGACAAGAATTTGAAAATTTTTCATTTTAAGAGAAACCAAAATTTTACTTCTGTTGCAACTAAATTTCATAATTTTGACGGTTTTTATGCAAAAAGAGTGACCTGTAATAAATTTTGACCCGCCGATTAACTAAACCAAGAGTCAAAATTTTAGAGCAAATTTTTATTCAAAACGAACTATAAAAGTACACTTTTTTTTATTAAATTCTGTAACTTTGGCAGTTTCAATCGGAAAACAGTACTACAGGGTGATTTTTTCAAAACGGCAGGCGCTGTAGAATTTTTATTTATGAACCGATTTCAAAAATTTAAAAAACAAATTAAATGGTTTTTAGTTTCCTATAAACTGATGATTTTAAAATTTTTATAAATGTCTTAGTATCTTTTGGGCGATACTCAACTTTCTTATTTTAAACTGACACCCATATTTTTTTTTTCATAATTTAGAAGGTATTTATTTTTTTGATTCAGAAATGTGTAATATGTTCTACTTTTACAAAAAATATTTAAAACAAATATCAAAAATGAAAAAATTTAGGCAATAAAAGTTAATAAAATCTAGATGTGTGGTGTCAAATAACACAATATCGTTATTGTAATGTCAAAAAGCAGCAAATAACAGACAGAACAAGTTTTCTTTCAACAAGATGGGGCTACACCTTACAATGCACAATGCATTTCTCTTAAGTTTCAATTGTGCAATAAAAAAAACGGGATGGAGTCTCAACAGTATTTTAATTAAATTAGGTTGTTGTTTTTTCTGATTTGTAATTATTATTGTCTTTTGTTATTAATAATTTCCAAAAAAAAAATGCCGATCCTTTCTGTTATTTGCTGCTTTTTGACATTACAATAACGGCATTCTTTTATTTGACACCATGCACCTAGATTTTATTAACTTTTATTACTTATTTTTTTTTCAATTTTTATAATTTTTTTAAAAATATTTTTGGTAAAAGTAGAACATATTACACATTTCTGAATCAAAAAAATTAATATCTTCCAAATTATGAAAAAAAAAATATGGGTTCCAATTTAAAATAAGAAAGTTGAGTATCGCCGAAAAGATACTATGAAATTTAAAATTTTTTTAAAATTATCAGTTTATAGTAAATTAAAAACTATTTAATTTGTTTTTTAAATTTTTGAAATCGGTTCATAAATATAAATTCTACAACGCCTGCCGTTAAAAAAAATCACCATGTATATTGGGATTCTGATACTCTTGACTTTTTTATTAACTTGTGCTAAATTCCAAAATTTCAAAGCAAGAGACAAAATTTTTGAAATTTTCTTTGAAAGGAACCGAAATTTTCCCCCTATGCAAATAAATTCTGTAACTTTGACAGTTTTTATCCGAAAGCAGTCAAATTTTAAGGTTTTACTAATATTGATCTGAACTGTAACAAATTCCAAAATTATAGACCTAAAAACAAAATTGTTTAAAAATTTTGTCTTAAATCGTACTAAAAAGGTTTACTTCTTCCAAGTAAATTTCATAATTTTCACAGTTTTTTTCCAAAGCAATTTAAATTTGGAGATGTTATTAATTTTGACCAACTGATTAACTAAATTAAGAGTCAAAATTTTAACACATAAAACACAATTTTTAGAAAATTTTTAATGCTACAACAATCAAATTTAGCAGAATTATCATTTTTAACTTGTTCTTCAACTGCACCAAAGTACAAAATTATGGAACAAAAAAAACAAGTTTTGTAAATTTTTATTCATAGGAGGTTCCAAAAGTTTTGAAAATTTAAATTTTAACGTTTGTAATTTTCGCAATTTTAATGATATCGACATAAAATTTGGGGACGTTGCTCTTTTCTACTTATTTTTTTAACTGTGCCAAAGAACAAACAAATTCTAGAAATTTTATTATGAAGACGAAACAAAATTTCGACAAAATTTTTGTTACAACCTTTAATTTTCGTACTTTAAATGGTGGAATAATAAAATATAGCAAAACTGTCACTCTTTACTTGTTTTTCGACTGGGCCAAACTACAAAATTATAGACCAAAAAAGACAAGTTTTGAATTTTTTTTTTTTTGAAAAGATGCAAATATTTTTAAATTTTTGACTATAAGGTCTGCCATTTGGAAAGTTTGCAGCTCTCAATCTATGAGAAAGACAGGTTTTGGTTTAAATGACTTTGAATACTTAAAATGCAAGAGAAATTTAGTGATTCCAACCGCACACCTTGGCCCAGTTTCGAAACCCGTCTAGCCAACGGTACTCACAGCGTGTCCTCCGCCACAGTCTGCAGCTGGAACCGCTTGTGAGTACTTCAGCGCATTGTTTGAAAGTGAAACTTGTTCGGATGAAACATGACCACCCTCGAATACTCCGAAGAGCGCACTCGACTGAAAATCAGGAAGAGATGCAACGCCCACCGATGCCTATCCTGTCGATTCAAGACAACTTCCCTGTTCTTCATCCTCAACCACGCGAGGCGCCATGAATCCAGGCTCCAAACCTCCACCTGTGAAAAGGGTGCAATCGAGAAGTTCCAATGCACGGATTGTAATTTTACAACGGATTTGACCATCATCTTCAAGCAGCACATCCAAGAGCACCATGTTAACCGTGTGGTCTTTGACCCGCGAGTGGGCGTGACTACGAGGACCTACCTCTGCAAGTTGTGCAGTTTTGGAACGCATTTTCGACTGAAATGGTTGGAGCACATGTTGAAATGTCACCCGAGTGTCAAGGACGGCGTCCCAATAAAACGCACGAAGAGGTCAAACCGTTGGTTTCTATGTGATCAATGCGAGGCGCGAATCCGATCAAACGAAATGTTACAAAACCACAAGAAGCGAAAACACATGAAAGACGACGAAATTGAATGGTTTCAGTGCGGCCAATGCGTCTTCAGAGCCAAAACTAAAGGAGATTTGGAGATGCACGTCTTCCAGCGGCATGAAGATAAGAGGCGGTTTCAATGTGATCAGTGCGATTACCGCGCGAAATTAAAGTGCGCACTGAAAGCCCACAAGGTCAACAGACACGCCGAAAACTGCCCAGTGGTTAAATGTGAGTTGTGCGACTACAGAACAAAAGCCGGAAGCGCGATGTATTTGCATAAGCGGCAAGCACATTTAAAAGACCAGAAGATGAGATCCTTTGAGTGTCACCACTGTGGTTATCAAGCGAAGCTCAAATCCCTTCTGCTAACTCACATCAAATTCACGCACTCTTCAGTTCGATCTTATAAATGTGACCAATGCGACTACAAAGCGAAGAGGAATTGGCAGGTAACGCTTCACAAAACGAAGCATTTGAAGGATGAAGAAATCGAGTGGATTCCATGTGATCAATGCGAATTCAAGGCGAAACACAAAAGAAGTCTTAGAACGCACACAGCGCTGAAACATGCCAATGGGACGTTCGCCTGCGACAAGTGTCCGTTTACGACGAAGTCTAAGATCTATTTGAAGAAGCACGACCGTTATAAACACGCGAAGGAGAGTGAAGGTTTGAATGTGATGACTGCGATTACAAAACGAGAGTGAAGCGGAATTTGAAGGTTTATAAGATTAATAAGCATACGCAGACGGAAAAGAAAAGAAAATGTAAATAGTAAGAAAATGGTTTCATATTTATTTATGCTTTTTACATGTTTGTTATTCCTTGTTTCAATTGTTTGTAAATACTGAATTAAAACTGAGTTTCGTTTATTAACCTCCACATTATAAAATTTTGAATTTTTTGGGTTTGTTCTAAATATAAAAATTTTTAAAACCCGAATCTGTTGCTCCAAAATTTTGAAATTTGGCACAGTTAATAAGTGGGTTAAAAATAGCAATCTTCCCAAATTTCATCGTTGTAGCACAGTCACAACAAAAATACGACTTTTTTTATAAAATTTTGAAACTTTTGGGTTTGTTCTAAAAATAAAAATTTTTCAAATCCGAATCTGTTGATCCAGAATATTGAAATTTGGCACAGTTAATAAGTGGGTTAAAAATATTAACCTCCTTTAATTTCACCGCTGTAGCAACGATACAACCAAAGGTAAGATTTTTTTATTGAATTTTAAAATTTTTGGGTTTGTCGTAAAAATAAAAAATTCCGAAATCTGAGTATGTTGATCCAGAATTTTAAAATTTGACACAGTTAACAAGTGGGTTAAAATTAGCTACCTCCTCCAATTTAATCGCTGTAGCACTGTCACAACCAAAGGTACGTTTTTTTTTATAAAATGGTGAAACTTTTGGGTTTGTTCTAAAAATATAAAAATTTCTAAAATCCGAATCTGTTGCTCCAGAACATTAAAATTAGGCGCAGTGAATAAGTGGGTTAAAAATAGAAAACTCTCCAAATTTCATCCCTGTAGCAACGACAGAACCAAAAGTACATTTTTTTTATAAAATTTTAAAACTTTTGAGTTTGAAAAGTAAAAAATTCCAAAATCTGAGTATGTTTATCCAGTATTTTTAAATTTAGCACAGTTAATAAGTGGGTTAAAAATAACAACTTGCCCAAATTTTACCGCTGTAGCAACGACACAATTACAGGTACGATTTTTTTTTTAAACTTTGAACTTTTCGGAATTCGTAAAAATAAAAAAATCCAAAATCTGAGTTAGTAAGTGGGTTAAAAATAAATTTCATCGCTGTAGGACTGTGACAACCAAAGGTACGACTTTTTTATAAAATTTTGAAACTTTTGGGTTTGTTCTAAAACTAAAAATTTCTAAAAATCCAAAACTGTTGCTCCAGAATATTAAAATTTGGCACAGTTGATAGGTGGGTTAAAAATAGCAACCCCTCCAAATTTCATCGTTGTGGCAATGACACAACTAAAAGTACGATTTTTTTTATAAAATTTTAAAACTTTTCAGTTTGTCTGAAAAATAAAAAATTCCAAAATCTGAGTATGTTGATCCAGAAGTTTGAAATTTGGCACAGTTAATAAAAGAATTAAAATTAGCAACCTTCTCAAATTTCATCGCTGTAGCACAGTCACAACAAAAATACGACTTTTTTTTATAAAATTTTGAAAGTTTTGGGTTTGTTCTAAAAATAAAAATTTTTGAAATTCGAATCTGTTGATCCAGAATATTGAAATTTGGCACAGTTAATAAGTGGGCTAAAAATAGCAACGTCTCCAAATTTCACCACTATAGCAACGACACAACCAAAAGTACAATTTTTTTATAAAATTTTGAAATTTTTGGGTTTGTTCTAAAAATAAAAATTTTAAAATCTGAGTCTGCTGATCCAGAAGTTTGAAATTTGGCACAGTTAATAAGCGGGTTAAAAACAGTAACCTTCCCAAATTTCATGGCTGTAGCACAGTCACAACCAAAGATACGACTTTTTTTACAAAATTTTGAAACTGTTTTCTTACACGATATAAAAATGTTTACCATTTTTTTTATAAAATATAAAACTTTTTTGATTTAGATTCTAGAATAGTAGAATTTGGAGGCGTTTTCACTTCCCGGTAGTTTAATAACTCTGCCAAGTTATAAAATTTGTATACAACAAATAACATTTTTAGAAAATTTTTCTTCAGAACAATCTAAAAACTTCCAAATGTTTTCTACAAAATTTTATAACATTAGCAGTTTTGATCCTAAAACAATAGAATTTAGAGACGTTACTACCTCCGGGTTGTTTAGTAACTGTGCAAAGTTACCAAAATTTTAGGACAAGAATGTGAATTTTTAGACATTTTCGTTTTTTGGACGAAAAAGAATTTCACCCACTTTCTATTTAGTTCCGTAATTTAAATAAACTTTGATCCTGTTTATTACTTGTGGCAAATTACAAAGTTTTAGAATAAAAATGAAAATTTTTGGAAATGTTTGATGCGGAACGAACTAGCAATTTTCGACATTTCTAAACTAAATTTTATATTTTTAGTAATTTTTAAGCAAAAACCATCAAATTTAGAGACACTGCTACTTCTGAGTAGTTTAATAACTGTTCTAAATTACATTTTGGAGCAAGGATGTGAATTTTTAGGAAATTTTACTTTATGGAAGAACAAAAAATGTTAACTTTTCTGTATTAAATTTCATAACTTTGGTAATTTTGATTCTAAAATTGTAAAATTTTGTGGTGTTACTACTTTAGACTTGTTTATTTAGTGTGAGAAATTACAAATTATTAGAACCACTTTGGACCTGTTTATCAATTTTAGAACAAAAATTTGGATTTTTATAAATTTTTATTATTTATTAATTTTTTGAACGAACTACAAATTTACAACTTTTTTTGGCCAAATTTTCCATCTTTGGTAATTTTGATCCTAAAACAATGAAATTTTGAGGCGGTGCTACTTCATAGTAGTTTAATAACTGTGCTAAGTTACAAAAGTTAGAACGATGTGAATTCTTAGCAATTTTTATTCTCTGTAAGAACAAACAATTTTAACTGTTCTGTATTAAATCCTGTAACTTTGGAAATTGTGATTCTAAAATGGTAAAATTACGCAGTGTTACTTCTTTAGACTTGTTTATCTATTGTGCCAATTTACAAAATTTTAGAACGAAAAATAGAATTTCTAGATAACAGCATCACAGTAGTCAAAATTACATTTTTTTTGAAAAATAAATAACAATTTTTGCAAGTTCGTAAAATTTCTATGTCCATTTATTGTTCTAAAATTTTGAAAATTTGTTGGGCTAATGATAGTGCCAAAGACAGTTTTAGCCTAAAATTTCATTAATTTAGCACAAAAATTGTCAAAGTTACAGAATTTTGAATAAAATTGTGAAAAAAAATTAGAAAGTTTTTCAAAAATGTTTTCTTATTTCTCCTTCTTGTTTTACAATTATTAAATAAACCTAAGGAAGTACGGTCAGCAGCAAATGTTTTGAGCTCATGGGCGGAATGGGTCGTAACGAGGTGTGGTAAACTCTCAGCGGGTGGTGTCCGTATCTGCACCCTCATAAATCAAAAATTTGTGGGGCTCAATAAATTTCGAAGGTTTGGTGTTGAAAACCTGACCAGTTTCATTTGTAAAGGTTAAATTTGCACAGTCGAGGATTCATGAACGACGATTTACGCAATTCCGATCGGCAAGTTTGAAATGCTAAAATCTCAAGATTTAGTTTTGTTTCTTTAAGCTGGATAAAATGTTCAATGTGATGAATCAATGTAAATAAAAAAGTCACATGTTAAAGGAAACAAACAAAAAAATTAAACTTTATTGTAAGTAAAAATTAAATAAAACAAATTAAAAAAAAGGCTTAAATATGAACAAAAAACTCAAGTTAAAGAAAACTAACAAAAAAATTAACAAACAAATAAAATAAACAGAAATTACGTAAACATTAAATATAAAAGTAAAAAATACAATAAAAATTACACCAAAAAAATAAAAAATATACAAAACGTAAAATATGTTAAAAAAGTTACAAAAATATACAAACCTAGAATTAGAATATTGAAATGGAAAAAGTGGAAAAACTTACCGATAGATTGACTCTTTCCGATATTTTACGGATGGTCAATCCGGCCGCTCGGCAACCGAGAATGAAACCCCTGGTTTCCAACGTCGAGTTCTTTTGCTCTGGCAAACGTGGCATCTTGGTGAAAATTGACGAATTGATTTTCTCGAATATTTACCGCATATTTATAGGGGTAGAGGATAATCCGACAGGTATGTGGTCAGTTCAAGTGTGGGTATTCGCAATCAAAAACGGAAATTTTTAAAGAGTTTTTGAGCTTTTTATAAATCCTGATTTCAAACTCCAAAGAAAACATAACCAAAATACTCTCAAATAGAGATTGATACATGAAAATTAATATAGAAATATGGCACAACTTGCGAAATTGACAGAGAATGCATTTAGCACGTCAAAGTAGACAATAAAGATGAAAAAAAAACAGTATACTTCACTTATATTAATTGTTAAGTAGAGAAATTTTATGGTAAGTAAATAATTTACTGTAAATTTGAAAACGCTTGGAACTGATGATCAATATGATTGAATAAAACAGCGTTTTTTTTTCTCTCAAATTTTAAATATGATTTGCATAAGGTTTAAAATAAAAACAGAGACATTTTTATTCAGGTATGTCGTTTTTTTTTGCAATCAGTCATTTTCATTAATTTACCAAGCGTGTTTTCGGGCTCTTTGGGAATCGTGGGCGGTAAAGTAAAAGTTGAACAACGTTTCTTTGACATTGGGGGGCAGAAGAATTACCGTATCAAATCGTTTGGTATCAGAAATCAGTTTTATTACACAAAAAAACGACAAAATTTGCTGACAGCGGATGACACCATATTAACGAAATCAAGGAAAACTATTTTTATATAATTTAAATTTTTAATGATTGTTTATTATCATGATTTATTGTTCTAATTGTGCAAAAAACGTAATAACCATCACGGGCGGTATTGTTTAAAAAGTTTTGCGCAATTTGAGGACCTCGGGATAAACCCTAGGTCTCCAAATTTTGCCCTCAACTTGTAAAACGACCATACGGCTCTAGATGCTTAAATAACTATTAATTAGTGAATGTTTTCTCAAAAACTCAAAAATCGATAAATGTTCCCATTCTTAGGTGTCGCGACGCCAAACTAACACTGATAAAAGATTTTGAAGCTTGATCAACCGTAAGCGTATACAAATTTGCAATTTTCTATCTTTTAAATTAAACACGATTTTGGAAGTGTTTATAAGTCTTGCGGGACCCTGTATAAAAATTTGATAAATGGCGGCAGTCGGTAGTAGTCAAAGTAATGTCATTAGGTAAGGGCAAACACAGGTAATCCAATTCACTAACCGGATCAACTGTAATCCTTCCCAAGAAATTCAGAATAATTAGGAGCTCTTTGGAATTTTTGGAAGGACGTTTGATAAAGATTTTATCTAATTTTCACTAAACGGATTAACTGTAATACTTCCCAAAATTTTTTGAAAGGACAAAAATGCTTTTGGAAGTCTTCGTGTTGCTACGACTCGGCTCCACCTCATCTTCGCAATTTCACTCAGACTTAGATAAATTAGAAATTCTTCATCAAATGTCCTTCCAAAAATTTCTAATTTATCTAAATCTGAGTGAAATTGCGAAGATGAGGTTTTTTGTCCTTTCAAAAAATTTTGGGTATTACAGTTGATCCGTTTATTCAATCATATTGATCCCATCAGTTCCAAGCGTTTTCAAATTTACCGTAAATTATTTACTTACCATAAAATTTCTCTACTTAACAATTAATACAAGTGAAGTATACTGTTTTTTTCATTTTTATTGTCTACTTTGACGTGCTAAATGCATTCTCTATCAATTTCGCTCAGAAATGAAATGAAAAAAAGTGCTGAAGCTGCACGAAGTTGTGCCATCTTTCTATATTAATTTTCATGTATCAATCTCTATTTGAGAGTATTTTGGTTATGTTTTCTTTGGAGTTTGAAATCAGGATTTATACAAAGCTCAAAAACTCTTTAAAAATTTCCGTTTTTGATTGCGAATACTCACACTTGAACTGACCACATACCTGTCGGATTATCCTCTACCCCTATAAATATGCGGTAAATATTCGAGAAAATCAATTCGTCAATTTTCACCAAGATGCCACGTTTGCCAGAGCAAAAGAACTCGACGTTGGAAACCAGGGGTTTCATTCTCGGTTGCCGAGCGGGCGGGTAAAATATCGGAAAGGGTCAATCTATCGGTAAGTTTAATAAACATATTTTAATTTATACACTTTTTCCATTTCAATATTCAATTTTTTTTCTTTCTAGGAAACGACGTTGAAGAGGTGAAGAGGTGAAGAGGTGGATTGCCAGGGGGCAAAATAACCTAAGCCTTATTTAATTTGTTTTATTTAATTTTTGCTTACAATAAAGGTTAATTTTTTTGTTTCCTTTTACTTAAGTTTTTTTATTCATATTTAAGCCTTTTTTAATTTGTTTTATTATTTTTTTTTTACAATAAAGTTTTTTTTTTTTGTTTGTTTCCTTTAACTTGTGACTTTTTTATTTACATTGATTCAAATTCATCAATCATTACATTCAACCTTTTATCCACCTTAGAAAAACAAAACTAAATCGTGAGATTTTAGCAATTAAAACTTGCCGGTCGATATTGCTGAATTCGTCGTTCATGAATTCACGACTGTGTAAATTAAAACCTCACAAATATCCCTGGTCAGTTTTTCAACAACAAAGCTTCGAAATTTCTTCGGTCCCGCAAATTTGATTTATGAGGGTGCAGATTACGGACACCATCCGCTGAGAGTTTTCTGCACCTTGTTACGACCCATTCCGCCCATGAGCTCAAAACATTTGCTGCTGAGTTTTTTGAACGAACTACAAATTTACAACTTCTTTTGGCCAAATTTTCCATCTTTGGTAATTTTGATCCTAAAACAATGAAATTTTGAGGCGGTGCTACTTCATAGTAGTTTAATAACTGTGCTAAGTTACAAAAGTTAGAACGATGTGAATTCTTAGCAATTTTTATTCTCTGTAAGAACAAACAATTTTAACAGTTCTGTATTAAATCCTGTAACTTTGGAAATTGTGATTCTAAAATGGTAAAATTACGCAGTGTTACTTCTTTAGACTTGTTTATCTATTGTGCCAATTTACAAAATTTTAGAACGAAAAATAGAATTTCTAGATAACAGCATCACAGTAGTCAAAATTACAATTTTTTTTGAAAAATAAATAACAATTTTTGCAAGTTCGTAAAATTTCTATGTCTATATTTATATATTTATAAATGTATATTTATATATGTATTGTTCTAAAATTTTGAAAATTTGTTCGGTTAATGATAGTGCCAAAGACAGTTTTAGCCTAAAATTTCATTAATTTAGCACAAAAATTGTCAAAGTTACAGAATTTTGAATAAAATTGTGAAAAAAAATTAGAAAGTTTTTCAAAAATATTTTTTTTATTTCTCCTTCTTTTATTTATTTACTTTTGTACACATATTAAATAAACCTAAGGAAGTACCATCCTCAAATTTCGTTATTTTAGTATTTCAGTTGTCAAAATTACGATTAAAAAATAGACGATAGATTTTGCAAGTTGGTAAAACAAATGTTTCTTAAACGTCTATTTCTCATTCTAAAATTTTGAAAATTAACGTAGTTAATGACAGTGCCAAAACTAGTATGTACTATCTTAAAATTTTGTTTATTTTGCATAAAAACTGCCAAAGTTACAGAATTTTGTATAACATAAGAAAGTAGTTCCACCAAGACATCTTGACAACGATTTGAAGACATCAGTTTCCGATTTAAAAGAACCAAAAAGTGTTATTGCACACTAAAAATTTCTGATAAACTGATAACCTTTGACGCTCATTTCTCTATCAAAACGCACAAGTAATTTTGCTCGTCAGTATCAATCAGCCTCTACACAAAATGGTTTGTTCATTCAAAATTCCTCCTTTTATTCACATTTCTTCATCGCAGATCCGCCTCGTCATCTTTTCGCTACTTTTTCACGCCACCACAATTTGGTGCATTTTCCGTCGACAATCAAATTCCAGAAGAGAACCAACCTGTAATTTTACCACCAAAAGCAGGAGCTCACGTCTGTTTCCGTTACATCGATGGAACTTTATATTCAGACTCTTTATCACAACTGAGCGTCACCAAACTAGATGTGATTCTAAACCACAAACTGAAAGAACTGAAACCTGGAGCTCTCTGTTCACACCTTCGCTCAAATCACTTCGTCTTGATCTGGAGGTCGCGTCGTTTACAGTGACGAAAGAAACATTAAAGAACTGCAAGAAGTTGGAAACGTTAAAAATCCAAGGTCGGTACGACGAGTTCAATCGAATTACAGTTGATGCAGTTAATGACTTGCCCAAGTTAAAAGAACTGAGTTTGTACCATCTAAATCTTACCAAAGTCTCGAACAAAAATTTCAGAAAATTAGCTTCGTTGGAAAGTTTGGGTTTGGAAAAATGTTACATTGAAGAAATCGACATTGACGCCTTCAACAAGTTGAGGAAGTTGAAGCAACTTAAGATTGGAACTCGTCAAAGTTTCAATATTTTTTCGGAAATTTCAGTGAAATTGAAAAAAATTGATTTTGAAGGAAGCAATGGTATTCTAACCAAATCAAAAGTTGACGTCACGGAGTTCCATCTTCTCGCCAACCAAATGGAGGGCATCGAAGCAGGCGCTGTGTGTCCAACGTCTTCAGTAAAAATGTTATCTCTTCTGATTAACCCATCGAAATCGATTAAATTGACCAAGGAGACTCTACAGAACTGCGAGAACTTGGAGGAGCTGCAAATAATAGTAGGACGATACGGTTTTTACCATGAGGACATCCCAATAGTGATCGAAGAAGACACTTTTCAGAATTTGGCTAATTTGAAAAACTTGACTTTGGAAGATGTGAGAATGAACATCACCTTCAAGAGTTTGCGCCTGTTGGAAAACTTGAAACTGCGCGATGTTGACGTCCACGAAGTTAACAGTGATGCTTTCAGTGGTTTGCAGCATCTGAACACAGTCGAACTGTCTTTCAAGTCGGATGGCCACAACTCTCAGAAGACCCAGAAGCTGTTAACAAACTCAATAAAATAAAACAAAATCGTCTTGTCACATTTGGAAGGAAATTTGACTTTACCACCATTCCAAGAAGTCCAATACCTTTTCCAATACCTAAATATCTCGGAAGGGAAGTTGATTTTACCACAATTCCAAGAAGTCGAAGAACTCTCTCTTGATTTCGAAAAACTAAAAGAGATTGAAGCGGGAGTTTGTTCCTCGCCGACGCTCAAGAAATTCTCCCTTCAACTCCAAGCAGCCGATCATTTCGTTTTGAAGACAGACGCGTTCAACTATGTGAATTTAGAAGAGTTTTCTTTCATTGGGTCCACGTCAGTGAGTGGCTCTCGGGAGCACCTGAAAGACGTGCCAGAAGAAGCTTTCCAAAACTTACCTCACCTTAAAATGTCAAATTGAAACGACTGGAATTTCGTAACTTAACGAGAGAACTCTTCAAGAATCTTCAGGTGTTGGAAAAATTAGTTTTGTTCGACTGTAGGTATTATTCATCACATCAACACTGATGCTTTTGAAGACTTGGTAAACTTGAAAAAGCTCGCGATTGTCTACACTCGTAATGCATTGCCTCTCTCTGGAAACTTGTTCAGCAAGAATGTGAAGTTGGAATCAGAGAGTTTGCCTTGGAATCGACTCCATGAAGTGAATTGGGACGTGTTTAAAAGACTGTCGCATTTGGCGACTTTGGATTTGAGTTTCAATCTTATCAACTCGTTTGATGCCGAGACTGTTTTTGGCCAATGCCTCCTTTATATTTATTAAGCAAACTCAACAAATTTGGGTCTCATTTTACGCAGAATGTCACGCTAAATCCAAAAACATAAGAATTTTCAATTTTCGTCAACAAATAACTGAGAGTTACGGTCGTTTGAATTTTTGGGTTGTCGCCAGAGGGCCAAATTTTTAAAGGTTCAAAACAATTCGTGCTCGATATCTCAAAAACTATTTCAGATATTGAGTGAGATGCGGTTTGCGCCATCGTTTTTCTCGCGATTTTTTACATAAGAAAAAGTTTATTGATTTTTCTACAGTCAAAATTTGCAAATTTCCGCAAAAATTCATGACTAAAACTATGCCAAATTTTTGATATCGATATCTCGCTTATTTTTTAGTTATTATACATCAGCATAACGCAGAATTTTCGGTAAATTCCAAATATCGGATTTAAATTCAGATCCAACAACAAATAACTGAGGTATGGCCAATCAAAGTTTCCGAAAGTTGATTTTCATTTTTCCTCATTTTTTGTAACTTTTAAAGCTAAATATCTCAGAAACTGTTTGAGATATTGAGATGCGGTTTGCGCCATTCTTTTTCTCGGCTCAATTTACGTTAGAAAATGTTATCAAAAACCCAAAATTCAATATTAAATTTTTCGCGAAAAAAAATTCTGACTCAAACAATGAAAATTTTTCAATTTTTTTAATATTGATCATAACTCGTAGACTATTTGTCCGATTGATCTCAAATTTTGCCAGTAGATAGATTTCGAGCTCCTCTTTTAACTGCTGTACAATTCAAAGCTATTAAACGTTGTTTCCGTTTTGAAAACATTGATTGAAAATCACCCTAAAAAAAAAATTCAAGACTAAAACTATGGCCAAACTTCTGATATCGATATCTCGCTTATTTTTAGAGTAAACTTAAGTTATTATACATCAGTGTTTACATCAGTAAGTTATTATACATCAGAATTTTCCGCAGATTTCAAATCTGGGATTTAGATTCAGATCCAACAACAAATGACTGAGTTATGGCTGATCAAAGTTTTGGAAAGTTGATTTTCATTTTTTCTCATTTTTCGCAATTTTTTAATTGAGATGCGGTTTGCACCATTCTTTTTTTCGGCTCATTTTACGTTAGAAAATGTTATCAAAAGCCCAAAATTCGATAGTCGATTTTTCGCGAAAAAAAAATTCGACTCAAACGATGAAAACTTTTCACTTTTTGTATTTTTGGCCATAGCCAAATATGATAATGCCGCCAAATTTTATTATTATAGAATCTTAATTGCCAAAATTACGAATCTAAATAGAAAGCGGTGTTTCGTCTAGAAGTTTTTAGATTCGTGTGCAATATTTCTGTTGTATTTATTTTAATTTTTTGACATTTTGTTTTCATCATTTTCTTTAGAAACTTATAGTTTTTTCAGATTCTCAGAATTCATAAAAGATTTTGAAATCTAAATTTGACAACCGGCGAAACGGATCGACAATTTTCGAAATTGAAAACTCAAAGAATGAACGTCCAATAAAAGTCAAAAATTTTAGAATTGCAAAATTAGAGAATTGGCAAGTTTAGATTTATTATTTATTTGAAACTTTTTGATTTTTCTTGTGTTCTCTCCACATTCCTTAACTCATTTTACGGCCTCTTTCGTTTATCTTTGTACTTTTTGGAGATTCTTGATTTTTTTTGGATTTTATAGATTTCCTCTTAATTTTCTCCTTAGATTTTCTAGATTTTTCAAAATTTTCCCACAGATTGTGCATTTTTTGTAAGAACTTATAAAACACAAGAAGTAAACTCAAAATGTACAGATGAGAGGTCAAGGCAAAACGTATTTATATTTATTTTTTCATAATATTTTCCTTGTTTTGAGTATTTACATCAATTATGTCAGAATTGTGATAACCTTTGACGTAGATATTTCTTATCAAAAACCAAGACAATCTCATTTAACTCGTCAGTTGGAAACCAATCTTCACTCAAAATGGTTCGCTCATTCCAAAACTCCGTTTCTCTTCTTCATTCTCTCTCATTTCAGATTCCCTTCGTCATCTTCTTGGTATTCCTCAGTAACACCTATTGCGACAACGATTTTCTTGTGCTTGAAAGTGTTACTTCAGAAAAAAACAAACCAATAACTTTACCACCAAGCACAGCAACTCAGGTGTATATTAAGTCAATCAATGGGACTTTAACTCCAGAGTCTTTATCTCATCTGAGGGTCACTAAGTTGGGCATTTATTTAACCAACGCGAGCCAACTGGAACCTGGAGCTGCTTGTTCACCACCAGCATTGAAGTCACTTGGTATTTACATAATGAGCACTTCGATAACAGTGACGAAAGACATGCTGAAGAACTGTGAGAAACTGAAGGAGTTAAACGTTGGAGGAATTTATTACAGTCACCACCCTCTTGCAGTTGATGCACTTACCAATTTACCCAACTTAAAGAGACTTACTGTTGCTTATATGAAACTCCTCAACGTCACGAAGGATTATTTTCGAAACTTACCTTCTTTGCAAAGTTTGACTTTGAGGAGTTGTCTCTTTGAAGGAATGGACAAAAACGTCTTTAGTGATTTGACGAATTTGAAAAACTTACAGATTTTTGAGAAGGATTTTCCTCGAAATTTTACCCTCATTTCTGAAATTCCGATAAAAGTGGACAGTTTCACTTTTGATGGTCTCAATGGTACTCTTACCAAATCAAAATTGGACGTCAGGGAGCTCCATCTGCACGCCTACCCATTGGATGGCATCGAAACAGGTGCTGCGTGTCCCACGTCTTCAGTAAAAAAGTTAACACTTGATTTTATAACACTAAATCCGCTTAAATTCACCAAGGAGACACTTCGAAATTGTGAGAACTTGAAAGAGTTGAGGATCAAAGCTGACGATTACAAACACAGTGAGATTGAAGAGGACACTTTCCAGAATTTAGCTAATTTGAAGACCTTGTCTTTGGAGAACTTGGAATTTGGACACGTCACGAAAGACACTTTTAAGAATTCGCATTTGTTGGAAAACCTGAAACTGTGCAACAACGTCGAAATTGAAGAAGACGCTTTCAATCATTTGTACCACCTGAAGACAGTTTTTCTATGTCTTCAGTTGGATGGCCACAATCCTGAATTCACCCAGAAGATCCTCAATAATACAATTAAAACAGACAGTCTTACCATCACTGGTTTACGTGGTAAGTTGTCTTTACCACAATTCAAAGAAGTCGAAGATCTTTCACTCGATTTCGCCGCTTTGGAAGGAATTGAATCAGGAGTCTGTTCATCTCCATCGCTCAAGAAATTCACTCTTCGTTTCAAACCACAAGAAAATTTCACATTGAATAAAGACGCGTTCAAATGCGAGAACTTAGAAGAGCTCTCTTTGTACTCCTCTGAGTCTACCGACCTGCCGCTGGAAGCTTTACAAAACTTACCACATCTCAAAGTTCTCGACTTGGATCGGCTGGAATTTAAACCCTTGAAAAGAGAATTTTTCAAAAATCTTCAGTCGTTAGAAAAATTAATTTTGCGCGAGTGCGCCACTACCGAATTTCAAACTGATGCTTTCTATGACTTGGTGAACTTGAAAATTCTTCAGATTTCAGTCCGTCAGCGAGTAGTGCAAAAGAATTTCCCTGGGAATTTGTTGTCAAAGAACGTGAAATTGGAAAAACTGAGTCTGGCTAATAGTAACATCACTGATCTAACTTGGGATGAGTTTAAAAGACTGCCGCGTTTGACGACGTTGGATTTAAGTATGAATCAGATCCGCTCCTTCGATGCTGAGAAAATTGTACAAAATACCCCAAGTTTGAGGAATTTTCATATTGATATGACTTCTTTTGGTGATGAAGAATATACTCGTTTTACGGAAGAGCTGAAGAACAAGTTAAATGTTACATTTGGTTTTGATTGGAACTCTTCTCTTTAAAGTGTAATGTAATGAAATATTGGATACAAAATTACAAGATTTAAGAGTAAAAATGTGAATTTTTGTAATGTTGGAATCTGACCAAATTTTACAGCTATAGTCAAGCCCGGATTAAGAAAATTTGAGGCCCGGGGCTAAATCGTAAAAGGGGGCCCATCGATAAAATTATGCAAAGAAAGTCTTACGTACTTGATTTGTATTTTTTCAATTTCTATAGCAAATTTTTACGTAGCAAGAGGCCCCTGGGAAGGTGGGGCCCGGTGCTACAGCACCCTTAGCCCCCCCCTTAGTCCGGACTTGGCTATAGTACTAAAATTGTGAGAGCGAGTTTTAGTATGAAATATTGTAATGTCTTACCTAAAAATAAAAAAATTAAAAATGAGTTTTTTTTTGACACTATAATTTAGCATTGACAGTAATAGCAATTTGATAAAATAAAATGGAAATTTTAGATTCAGCTGCAGCATTGAAACTACTTTTTTGTCGTCAATTAATTGTGCTAAAATGTAAAATTCTAGAGTAAAAGAAACTTATTTTATATTTATTTTTTCCATTTCCATTTAAAATTTGTAACTTTGCCAGTTTTAACGGTACAGCAATGAAATTTAGGGACATCACTACTTTTATATCGTTTATTAACAGGAAAAACGTGTAAAATGCTAGAGCAAAAAAAAACCCATTTTAGAAATTTTTATTTTGTAGTCAAACTTAAAATTTGTAGTTTTGGCAGTTTTTACGCTACAACAATGAGATCTTGGATCATCATTACTTTTTCATCCTTTATTATCTGAAAAAAATTGTTAAATTCTAGAGCAAAGATAACCCATTTTAGAAATTTTTATTTTAAAGTCTAACCTAAAATTTTGATTTTTTGTAATTAAAATTCGTAGCTTTGGCAGTTTTTACGCTACAGCAATAAGATTTCGGATCATCATTACTTTTTCATCGTTTATTAACAGCCAAAAATTGTAAAATTCTAGAGCAAATAGAACCCATTTTAGTAATTTTTATTTTAAAGTCTAACATAAAATTTTGATTTTTTTTTAATAAAACTTGTAGCTTTGACAGTTTTAATGCTGCAGCAATGAGATTTAGAGACTTCACTATTTTTCCATCGTTTATGAATTGTGCTCAATTGTAAAATTCTATTGCAAAGAAAACTCGTTTTAGAAATTTTGGTTCTACCTGATAATAAAAAATTCTCTAAATTGGATTTTTTTTTATGATTTGGTGAGTTGGTGGAATTACCTACTAATTAACTCAAAATTAGGAATTTGCTCTAATTCAAACCAACTTTAGTAAGAAATTTTGAAAAATTGTGGTTCAACTTTGAAATAAAAAATTCAAAAAAATTAAAAAAAAAATTTTTGTAGCTTCATTTCAGGATTTAAGATCGTTTTATAGCCAAAATTTCTAAAATGAGTTCTATGTTCTAGAATTCCACAATTAAGCACATTTAATAATCGATGGAAAAAATTGTGAAGTTTCTACGAATTTTAATTAAAAAAAAATCAAAATTTTAAATTCGACTCCAAAATAAAAATTTCTAAAATGGGTTCTCTTTGCTTTAGAATTGTACAATTTTTTGTAGTTAAGAAACGATAGAAAAGAAGTAATGTTCCAAAATCTCATTGCTGTAGCGTTCAAACTGCCAAAGCTAGGAATTTTAATTGAAAAAAAAAATCAAAATTTTAAGTTCGACTACAAAATAAAAAATTCTAAATTGGGTTCTTTTTGCTCTAGTATTTTACATTTTTTTTCAGTTAATAAACGATGAAAAAGAAGTGATGTTTCTAAATTTCATTGCTGTAGCGTAAAAACTGCCAAAGCTACAAATTTTAATTGAAAAAAAAATCAAAATTTTAAGTTTGACTACAAAATAAAAATTTCTAAAATGGGTTATATTTACTCTTGAAATTTACATTTTTTTTTAGTTAATAAACGATGAAAAAGAAGTGATGTTTCTAAATTTCATTGCTGCAGCGGAAAAACTGCCAAAGCTAGGAATTTTATTTGAAAATCAAAATTTTAACTTCAACTTCAAAATAAAAAAAAATTAAAATGGGTTTTCTTTACTCTAGAATTTTACAATTTTTTTCAGGTAATAAACGATGGAAAAGTAACGATGTCCCTAAATTTCATTGCTGTAGCGATAAAACTGCCACAGTTACGAACTTTAACAAGAAAAAAATTCAAAATTTTGATTTCAAAACAAAAATTTCTAAAATGGGTTTCTCGTACTCTAAAATTTTACATTTTAGCACAATTACAAAGTTAGAAATTTTAATTGAAAAAAAAAAAAATTGAAAATGATTTTTGGTTTGACTAAAATTCGTAAAGTTGACAATTTTGGCATTATACCATTCAAATTTGGGCAAGTTGCCACTTTTGAGTTGGTTATTAATTTCCCTACATCCACAAATTATAAAGCCAAAAATTAAAATTTCAGAATTTTTTATTTCCTAGCTGAACCTAAAATTTCCATTTTGCTTATCAAATTTTGTAACACTAAAAATTTTACTCCTATGTCAATGCTACATTATAAAGCCAAAAACTCCCACAATTTTAGTACTTTAGCTGTAAAATTTAGTCAGGTTACAATATTACAAAAAATTCACATTTTTTCTTGTAATTTTGTAACCACAATTTCATTACATTACACTTTAAAAAAGAGAGTTCCAGTCAAAACCAAATGTAACATTTAACTTTTTCTTCAGCTCTTCCGTAAAACGAGTATAATCTTCACCACTAAAAGAAGTTCTATCAATATGAAAATACCTCAAACTTGGGATATTTTGTATAATTTTCTCAACATCAAACGAGCGGATTTGATTCATACTTAAGTCCAACGTCGTCAAATGCGGCAATCCTTTAAACTCATCCAAAGTTAGATCAGTGATGTTACTATTAGCCAGACTCAGTCTTTCCAATTTTATGTTCTTCGTCAACAAATTCCCAGGGAAATTCTTTTGCACTACTCGCTGACGGACTGAAATCTGAAGAACTTTCAAGTTCACCAAGTCATAGAAAGCATCAGTTTGGAATTCGGTAGTAGCGCACTCGTACAAAAATAATATTTCTATCGACTGAAGATTTTTGAAAAATTCTCTTTTCAAGGGTTTAAATTCCAGCCGATCCAAGTCGAGAACTTTGAGATGTGGTAAGTTTTGGAAAGCTTCCAGCGGCAGGTCGGTAGACTCAGAGGAGTACAAAGAGAGCTCTTTTAAGTTCTCGCAATTAAACGCGTTTTTGTTCAATGTGAAATTTTCTTGTGGTTTGAAACGAAGAGTGAATTTCTTAAGCGTTGGAGATGAACACACTCCTGATTCGACATCTTCCAAATCGGCGAAACCAAGAGAAAGGTGGTCGACTTCTTTGAATTGTGGTAAAGTCAACTTACCATGTAAACCAGTGATGGTAAGACTGTCTGTTTTAATTGTATTATTGAGGATCTTCTGGGTGAATTCAGGGTTGTGGCCATCCAACTGAAGACATAGAAAAACTGTCCTCAGGTGGTACAAATGATTGAAAGCGTCTTCCTCAATTTCGACGTCGGTGCACAGTCTCAGGTTTTCCAACGAAAGCGAATTCTTAAAAGTATCTTTTGTGATGTGTCCAAGTTCCAAGTTCTCCAAACACAAGTTCTTCAAATTCGTCAACTCACTGAAGGCGTTCTTGTCTATTCCTTCAAAGAGACAGTTCTTTAAAGTCAAACTTAGCAAAGAAGGTAAGTTTCGAAAATATTCCTTCGTCACATTGTGGAGTTTCATATACTCAACAGTAAGTCTCTTCAAGTTGGGTAAATGGGTAAGTGCATCAACTGCAAGAGGATGGTGACTGTAATGAATTCCTCCAAACTCTAACTCCTTCAGTTTCTCACAGTTCTTCAGCATGTCTTTCTTCACTGTTATCGAAGTGCTTGCTATGTAAATACCAAGTGACTTCAACGCTGGTGGTGAACAAGCAGCTCCAGGTTCCAGTTGGCTCGCGTTGGTTAAATAAATGACCAACTTAGTGACCCTCAGATGAGATAAAGACTGTGATGTTAAAGTCCCATTGATTGACTTAATATACACCTGAGTTGCTGTGCTTGGTGGTAAAGTTATTGGTTTGTTTTTTTCTGGACACTTTCAACCAGAAGAACATCGTCTTCGCAATAGATGCCACTGAGGAAAACCAAGAAGACGATGAAGGTAATCTGAAATGAGAGAGAATGAAGAAGAGCAAGGGAGTTTTGGAATGAGCGAACCATTTTGAGTGAAGATTGGTTTCCAACTGACGAGTTAAATGAGATTGTTTTGCTTGTGGATAAGGAATATCGACGTCAAAGGTTATCACAATTCTGACATAATTGATGTAAATACTCAAAACATGGCAAATATTATGAAAAAATAAATATAAATACATTTTGCTTTGACCTCTCATCTGTACATTTTGAGTTTACTTCTTGCATTTTATAAGTTCTTACAAAAAATGCACAATCTATACGAAAATTGGGGGAAAATCTAGAGAATCCAATGAGTAAAGTCAGTAGAGAAATTTAGGAGGAAATCCATATAACCCAAAAAGAATTGAGAATCTCAAAAAAAAGCAAAGAAAAACGAAAGAGGTCGTAAAATGAGTTAAGAAAACTGGAGACAACACAAGAAAAGTCTAAAAGTTTTAAATAAATAAAAAAATCTAAACGTGTCAATTTTCTAATTTTGCAATTCTAAAATTTTTTACTTTTATTGGACACTTTTCTTTTGAGTTCTCAATTTCAAAAATTGTCGATCGGTTTCTCCAGTACTCAGATTTACGAGGGGCGTTCACTGTATTCTCTTATTAACTTTTAATTCCTTAAACAAAAAATTTGTTTTAAAAATTAATTGTTGAAAAGTGGCAAAATGAGTCTATAAAGCACAAACAAAAGAATTTCTGCATTGTCAACAAAACTAAATTTTTCGTCTTAACTCGCTTATTTTTTTGAGCTTTCTAGCTATTTTATTATTGTTTTAAAATTTTGGTTCAGAATTATTGCCTCCATAAGTCGTTTTTCTCTGGGTCATGTGTTTAGAGATATCCTGTATAATATAAATATTGCAATTTTTTATTTTCAAGCGAAACCAAAAATTCAATTTCTGACACTACAATTGAACAGGATGGTATTTTTTTTTTGTTTCTGTAGCACAATTTTGCCTTTTGGTGGAGTTAATAAAAGTCCCAAAAATTGCGATTTAACTAAATTTGACACGAAAATTTCCACTGTTACTAATTTAATTGCTACAATAATAAAATTGTCAAATTTACGAACTTTAGTACAAAATTCTGTAAATTTTTGATTCTGCTGGAAATTAAAATTTTTAAAATATGTATATTTGGGTTTATAATTTGGCGATTTGGTGAAAGACGTAAACAACTCAAAAGTAGCAGTGTGTCCAACTTTAACTGCTATAACAGTAAAATTGTCAAAGTTATGATTTTTAGTAAGAAATTTTGGAAATTTTCGGTTCAGTTTCAATAAGAAAAATTCCAAAATTTGTGTATTTTTAGCTCCATAATTTTGCCGTTTAGGCGAATTAATATTCAACTCAAAAATGGCAATCTGTCTAAATTTAACAGCTATAGCCTTAAAGCTACCAAAATTACAGATTTTAATGAAAAATGCGGCAAAATGCGAAAAATGCGGCATTGACTCGTCTTCAAATGAAAATTTCTAAAATGTGTGTTTTTTGCAAGGAGATTTCAGTTATTATTTACTGTGTTTGAGTAGTAGATTTGCAAAGTTCTAAAGCAAAAAACTCAAATTTTTGAAAATTTTTTTTAGTAAAATTCGTGAATTTGCCAATTTTTTTGTTTTAACTCGGTTATTTTTTTGAGTTAGAAAGTTTTAGTTTTTAAATTTTGGTTCAGAATTGTTGCCTCCATAGCCCTTTTCTGAGACACTTGTACATATGTATAGTACAAATTTCGCAATTTTTTATTTCCAAGATGCACCAAAAATTTCCAACATATTTTATTAAAATTCGTAACTCTGACAATTTCAGTGTTCTGCCAACCAAATTTGGGCAAGTTGTCATTTTTGAGTTGCTTATTAAATCCATTAAATAGCAAATTAATAGCGCTAAAGATACGAACTTTAGAATATTGTATTTCCAAACGAAAAAATCAATTTCTGACACTAAAATTGATCCGATAAGTCAATTTTTTTTGTTTCTGTGGCACAATTTTGCCGTTTGGTGAAAATAAGAACAAACCCAAAAATTGCAATTTAACCAAATTTGACAGCTATAACACGAAAATTTCCTCTGCTTCTAATTTGATTGTTCCAAGAATAAAATTGAAATTTTGCAAATTTTCAGTTCTGCTGAAAATGAGAATTTTTAAAATATGTATACAGGGTGTTAGGTAACGTTACGGCCATAGACTAATGGGTAATTAAGGAAGGCAAACTGTCTTGGAATCCGCAATTAATTTTATTTTTTTCGTTTTAGTTAAAAAGCTACAAGGCTTTAAAGTTGACCAATAGAATGGCGTCAAATAACACTGTGCTAGCTGCAAAATGCAACAAGCTGGGCACTTGGTGGGTCAAACACAGCCGCATACGCTGAATCCAATAATATGAATTTTATTTAAAAGTTAGCTCGCATTTGCGAATAATTTAAGTTTGACAATTTTTAACACTAGACCCAATCAAAACGCAATTTTTAAAATTTATTGACTATTTATTAAACTTAAATAATAGAAAATCAATGCCACACACATAAACTAACAAAATTGTTAGCACACAACTAGATTCAAGGAGGTAAATCGGCTTTACTAAAAGTTTTTGCAGAAAACAGATTTCTCTTAGTTTTTGTTTTTTTTTTGTCATTTGCAATTCATTAAATGCATTTCCTTCTGGGTTTAATGCTTTTTAAGCATTTTTAATATTTTTTTTTTACAATTCCTAGTTTGATGTAAAGCTGTGGTAATCAAATTTTTTCGATAGGCACTTTTATTATATTGTTTTGACGCAATCTAAATTCCTTCCTTAAAGGCCAGCACATGTAGCACATATTTTTGGTATAACCCGTTTGTATACCTTTTAAAAACGCCACTACTTTTAAATCGACACACATTTTCCACTTATGGTCATTAATTCTATAATTTTGACCACCTGACCTGACCACGGAGTAGGAGGTTGGCTGAAAATTTCTAGAACGTTCACGCATCGTCTATGCAAGGTTCTCGAAGGTTTAGGAAAGCTCTAAAAGATTCCAAAAAGTCAAAATTAAAAAGCAAAAATTTTAAAACGGAAAATTTTAAAATTGCAAAATTTCGAAAACGCGAGCTAACATTCAAACACGGTAAGCACTGTTGTATTTAACATACTTAATTAAGATTTACCCCAGGGATGCCCAACCTGTTGAGGAAAAAAAGATTGCAATTCGAGCACAGTGTAATTTTTCAATTTTACAGAAATCCAAGTAGCTTTTGAACCAAACGAATAATTTGTCACTTTCCCGTCACATTTGAAGTTTTAAATCAGTGGCGTCAATAAAAGGGCAAAACAATAACGCAATTTTATTCAAAAAACAGACAATAAAGCAACACTACACTAGATGTTCAAAATAGCCACCATCTTGTTGAACACATAATTGTAAACGACGCAACAATGTTTCCTTTATTGTACCCAACACATTTTCGTTTTGACGAACTTGATTTGTGATGTCCACAAAAATGAAACAAGAACGCCACTGATAAAAAATAAGAACTGTCAGTTTGACATCAAACAAAAAATTTCCTTCAGTAACTCTGATTCAAATTTTTGTAACCTTATGCAAATTGTTCCCTGATTGGTCACATTCAAAGCCTTCCAGCTCTTAAACGGTTCAAGAAAACCCGAAAAAAACTTCGAAACATTACTTTTTACGGCTGTCTTTATCACCCCTTTTTCTATGGCCGTAACGTTACCTAACACCCTGTATTTGGGTTAATAATTTGGCGATTTAGTGAAAGACGTAAACAACTCAAAAGTGGCAATGTGTCCAAATTTAATTGCTATAACAGTAAAATTGTCAAAGTTATGATTTTTAGTATAGTCCGGTCAAATTAGACTAAAAAGCTATGGTGAAGTTACATAAATTCGCAACAAGCTGAATTTTGGTACAATTGTTTAAAATACAATTATAAACAAACCCTGAAAGTTCCCCATCATTCCCGTGTATGGAAAATTTTTTATTCAAGGTCAAAGGTCAAAAAATTAGTTTTTCGCGATTTTCAGCGAAATGGTAAGTTTTATCATAAAAATGCTTTAAACTAAAATTGTAGATCATACAATTATATATAAAAATTATATTAACACTTTTTTTCCTACAAGCCACCGTTTCAGAGATATAGCGATTCAAAAAGTTGTAACAGTTGTAATCGTCATAACATGTTTGAGTTCGCCACGTATATTCATCTCTAGAGTTGTAATATTATATAGTATAGGTTAAAATATTTTTCTACCGGTCATTGTAACTTGCACTTAAGGCTCTACGCTACGCATATACCCGGTATATGGCTTACGATTTTTCGTTTTTGAAGCGCATTTTGGACTTTGAAAAATCGCTCGACCTCTGTATGTATGCGTCTCAAGAAGAGCTATGGAGGTGACATCTTCGAATTTTGAAAAAGTAAAAAATTTGACTTTAATTAATTAAAAACTGAAATTCCCATTTTTCGTTTTTAAGGAATATGAAGCAACCTACGAAGTTAAAAAAAATACCAACATGTGCAGAATTCAAATCTCTATGGAGGTGACATTTTTGTTTTTGTCATTATGCTATAATTTTGAAGTTATAATAAACTTATATAATATAAATATATATAAATATAATATAAAAATAATTATAATAAAAAAACAAATCAAAAATAGGCAACCAGCAGTACAACTAACACAAATCATCTTCTTCAAATCTCAATTTACGACCGCTCACTAGGGGGTCACTGACGTTCCGCCTAATTGTAATAAACTGCTATCGGGTAAAAGCAGGTAAAGACCCATCTGGCCGCTCTCGGCAACAAACATCGAAGACACTTGTAGCAAGTGTATTGAGAATTAATATTTTTGTATCTTTGATACAGGGTCCGTCAATATTTGTGGTCACCCCCAAAATTGTCTTAGACGTAAAATTTTAATAATTTACATACGCTAATCGATAGTCAAAGAAGCTCTAGGAGATGACCCAAAAACTTGTTCTTTATTACCGATAGTTTTGGCGTCGCGACGCCTTAAAAGTGTAATTTTTATCTATTTGTGAGGGTTTTTGGAATCATTCAATATATATATTTTTTAATATAAATGTGTTAAAAAAATTTCAATTGTCTTTTTTGATTGTACGCAAATTGTGGTTAAAATTGTGGAAAAAATGCTGTTTTATCAGTAAGGATAGTAAGAAGTTATTTTTCAAAACTCAATCACGTAAAATTGTAAATTGTAAACATCGCTAAAAATTACTTTTCTAATGCATCGCGAATTTTTACTTTAGCTTATGCAAAATTGCAAATATTTCTAAACTAAAAGACCATTTATCCGCAAGTATAAAATGTGATAACTCTGACTTAAAACCGGTATTTACATTTTCACTTTTGGAACTATTCCTAACATTTTTCATAACCAAATCTTGGTGTTGACAAAAATTATCAAAAACACAATTTATTCCCAAACACCAAATTTCGTCAAAAACTTCTGTCGCGCATTTGGATAGTAATGCTTACCACCATCAGAACGATGATTAAACTGCATTTTTTGACGAAATTTGTTGTTAGAGAATACACTGTATTTTATCAAGAACCGTTTTGCAATTTGCTTCCTACTTTTTTGGTTAACTGATGTACTTACATGATTTTTTGAACCGTTTGCCATTGTAAATTAAAATAATTAAAAGCAAATAATAATCTAATCTAAAGAACAAAAATTGGCCATCAACGATAAACACTCTCTCTCTCTGTAATAAACAGCAAGTTTGATAAAAGCAATTGACCAACTTTAATCGACAAAACTCTAGAAATTTGAAAAAGTACATTGATTTACAAGTCGAGGACAGTCAAAAACAAGTATCCAAAGATTGCAAGAATTTAAATATTTTTTTCAAGATATATATTTATAAGTTTTCCGAAACACATTTTTAATTGTTATTGGATGATTTGAAGTTTTGGGTTTTACGATTTTTTCTTGAAATGAAAATTATGGTGTTAGCTTCGACATTTTTCAAAACAAAACGTCTTATTGGTAACGTATAAAATCCACCGGTAGCAAGTAATGATTAGCTTATCAGAGACGAAGATTTTTATGTAAAATTCGTATAAGTAAAGACACAAGTGGATACAGGTTTTTAAAAAAATAGTTTTTTGCATAATAACATTAAAAGCCAATTTTGCTTTTTCTGAGTGGCTCTGGCTTAAAAAATATTAACCAAATATTAACCAATATAGAAACATAGAAATGATAATTTAAAATGTTAAAATTGTTAAAAATCAATAAGGGAAGTATTTCTATTGACTAGCGGGATGTATTATTATGAAGAGTTAATTTCGAAATCTCAGAAAACAACAGAGTAAAAAAGGCCCTCATGTGTCAGGTAAAAGGTTTGGTTACAAAAAATTAAATGCGATTTATAGAATAATAAGTAATTTTAAAATTTCCCCGGCGACCAGTGAGGAAAAATTTCGGAGCACATTTACGAAAATTACATTTTTCAATTAAAAAAACTTTCTTCCATTACGTACTATGGGAACTGCAATTTTGCGGATTTTATACATACATTTTTCATTAATAAAAAAAAAATACGCCCATAAAATTTTTGCCTACTAGAACCAGAAATTTGACGGACTCAAAACGCAGAGAAACTCAAATCCTAATATTTTTAACTCATCTTTGGTCCAACACGAATTTATTGTTCCAACCGCTGGGTTTCTTAAGGAAATGTGCAGGTCAAACGACCGTTTCCATAAAGTTTATGATTCCCTCATTACCAAATCCTCGGTAATCCCTTTTGTCAGCTGTCAATCAAAGGTGTTGTTAAAGTTGCATACTTTTCAAACACGAAATTTTCGGGCAGGCTCGTATACCCTTAAAATATAAAATAACAGGTATAAAATGAAACCCAGTCCTTTCATTTATTAAATAAAATACTGTGAGTTTAGTTTGAAGCACTGCGCTAATAGTGAAAAGCTTGTCTTCCTCCAACCTCGGCTGCTGCTCACCAACATTTTCTTCGGGTACCAAGTTCAAGTGTGGCTTGGTTTTCAGAAAGACCCAACAGACTGGGGTTGGAAGTTAGTAAACAATGAATTGGACTCAACTTTTTTTTATCAACATCGCTTTTTTTTGCTAATATCCATTATATACAATAGTTTCAAAACTTGATGAGGCATCTTATTTACAAGGTTGAGTTTGCAACACGAGTGATTTTGCGAGCGGGTGGAGTAAATTAACTGATGAACCTTGAATTTTTTTGGCAAGAGATTTAGGGATGCGGTTCGCTATGTCTACTCATTAATTCGTTAGAACTACTATCACTACACACTGCTTTCTTCTTCAAAATATACAAAAACTCTTATAACTTTAGTGAATTTTTAGTTATCAAAGTAAAATCTGACAGTTGTTTTCATTGTGCACTAGAATAAATTGTTGAAACATTGAGTTATAATCAAAATAAACATAACTAAATGATTTTCGGCCAATCACAGCCCGCGATGAATTTCATAACTACGTCATCAACATATAACTAAATGGTCGTAATAAAAAAAATTAATTTGTGGCGGCATTCTGTCGCCAATTGTAAATACTTTTGTATATTTTGTGTATAAAATGTAAAATAAAATAGTCCGATATTTCCCATCCATCCTAACCGAGTACCCAAGTCCATAAACCCATCCGGTCTTCCCATACTTTCCGCCATCTGGTCAACACTCCTACACTTTCTTTACCTGATCATCCCTTCATCCTGACCAGTCTTCTCTCGACACTCGAAAAGAAAAGTACGAAATAAACGTTGTACTGAAAATTGTGAGAGTATCATTCACTAACCACCGAGCTGAACTTTAGTCGCTAAAAATTCATACACTATAAGTACATATTTATTTAATCTGAAATAAGGTAATGGACATTATGACAAATGCATTTATGGTATAAATGAGTTATTTTAACATTCGAAGCTATCCAAATAGCCACATATGTCACTCATCGGCTTATTCAATATACAAATAAAGAAGTAAATAATAATTATTAATTATAATAATTATAATAATATTAAATACAAGGTGTTTATAAATGTTTCTAGCATCAAGGGTGGCTATGGAATGTCAAAGAAATTTGCCGCTCATTACAAATGTGGGTTTCGATTTTTCAACTGACATTTTCAGTTAACCTCAAACATGGAGCAAAGTAAGTTTTGAGAAATAAACTGTTCTAGTTGTGGTTTAAAACCTGAAAATCAAAAAATTGGACACAAAACTGTAACTGAAACGTCATTGACGTAAATAACATTATAAATAATTTTCAAGATAGTCATATTCACTATGAAAACAAAGCGGCAAAATGGTGTACGACAAGAATCCCAGAGCCTCCATTGATGCTAGAAACATTTATAAACACCTTGTATAATAATTATTAATTATTATTTAGATATAAAAATAAAAATGACGAGCATAAACACCTATATTAGGGTAAATTAAAAAATGAAGTGCTACCAAAAACCGTAAAAGAGAAGCAAACAGAGTGCCAAAAATGTAAGATGAGCGTTAGAATGAAAGTACCAGTAAATAAATTAATTCCTAAGACAAGCATTTACATTTTTTTTTAAATCAGAAAAATCGGCCATAGAAAAACATAGGGTGCGATTTTGTTTCTTAAAACAATAAATATCGGCAGTGATAAAATATAGTCGTCTTTGTCTTTTGCATTTGCATTTGAAATTTGCATTTTTTACCTTGTCACTTATCACTTCGTCTCGTATCGTTCAGAAACAAAAACCTCAATAAAAAACAAATAAAATATGTGAAGGTTAAACATCCTTTCAATATTTTGCAAAAGGTTTGGAGATTCTAAATTCTGCACCATGATCTAGTAACATATAGAAAATGCTACGGTGTCTCTTTAGGTATGCAATCTCAAAGCGGGCTGATACCATAATTAGTTGCTTGATTGACGTCCGCCCCGTTGTCTAGTAAAATACGTACAATTTCATTTTGTCCCTTTTGGCGAGCAATGTTAAGCGGGGAAGCACCATTTTTATTTGTTTGATGAATGTCCGCCCCGTTGTCCAGTAAAAGACGTACAGTTTCAATTTGTCCCTCTTGGCAAGCAATGTAAAGCGGGGAGGCACCATCATTCGCCGCTTGATGAATGTCCGCCCCGTTGTCCAGTAAAAGACGGACAGTTTCATTTTGTCCCTCTTGGCAAGCAATGTAAAGCGGGGAGGCACTATTTTTATTCGTTTGATGAATGTCCGCCCCGTTGTCCAGTAAAAGACGTACGGTTTCAATTTGTTCCTTAAAGCAAGCAATGTAAAGCGGGGAAACACCATCATTCTTCGCTTGATTAATGTCCGCCCCGTTGTCCAGTAAAAGACATACAGTTTCAATTTGTCCCTCTTGGCAAGCAATGTAAAGCGGGGAGGCACCATCATTCGCCGCTTGATGAATGTCCGCCCCGTTGTCCAGTAAAAGACGGACAGTTTCATTTTGTCCCTCTTGGCAAGTAATGTAAAGCGGGGAGGCACCATTTTTATTCGTTTGATGAATGTCCGCCCCGTTGTCCAGTAAAAGACGTACGGTTTCAATTTGTTCCTTAAAGCAAGCAATGTAAAGCGGGGAAACACCATCATTCTTCGCTTGATTAATGTCCGCCCCGTTGTCCAGTAAAAGACATACAGTTTCATTTTGTCGCATTTCGCAAGCAATGTAAAGCGGGGAGGCACCATCATTCATCCCCTGATGAATGTCCGCCCCGTTGTCCAGTAAAAGACGTACAGTTTCAATTTGTCCCTCTTGGCAAGCAATGTAAAGCGGGGAGGCACCATCATTGGTCGTTTGATGAATGTCCGCCCCGTTGTCCAGTAAAAGACGTACGGTTTCAATTTGTCCCTCTTGGCAAGCAATGTAAAGCGGGGAAACACCATCATTCTTCGCTTGATTAATGTCCGCCCCGTTGTCCAGTAAAAGACATACAGTTTCATTTTGTCGCATTTCGCAAGCAATGTAAAGCGGGGAGGCACCATCATTCGCCGCTTGATGAATGTCCGCCCCGTTGTCCAGTAAAAGACGGACAGTTTCATTTTGTCCCTCTTGGCAAGCAATGTAAAGCGGGGAGGCACCATCATTCGTCGCTTGATGAATGTCTGCCCCGTTGTCCAGTAGAAGACGGACAGTTTCAATTTGTCCCTCTTGGCAAGCAATGCAAAGCGGGGAGGCACCATCATTCATCCCTTGATGAATGTCCGCCCCGTTGTCCAGTAAAAGACGTACAGTTTCAATTTGTCCCTCTTGGCAAGCAATGTAAAGCGGGGAGGCACCATCATTCGCCGCTTGATGAATGTCCGCCCCGTTGTCCAGTAAAAGACGTACAGTTTCATTTTGTCCTTTTTGGCAGGCAATGTAAAGCGGAGAGGCACCATCATTCATTGCTTGATTAATGTCCGCCCTGTTGTCCAGTAAAAGACGTACAGTTTCATTTTGTCCCATGTGGCAAGCAACGTAAAGCGGAGAGGCACCAGCATTCATTGCTTGATTAATGTCCGCCCCGTTGTCCAGTAAAAGACGTACAGTTTCATTTTGTCCTATTTCGCATGCAATGTAAAGGGGGGAGGCACCATTTTTATTCGTTTGATGAATGTCCGCCCCGTTGTCCAGTAAAAGACGTACAGTTTCATTTTGTCCCATTTCGCAAGCAAGGTAAAGCGGGGAGGCACCATCATTCGTCGCTTGATGAATGTCCGCTCCACGCCTAAGTAAATCTTTTATAATTTCGTTATTTCCGTGCAGAATGGCGAAAAGAAGTGGTGTAAATCCATCTTCGGTGGTAGCAACATTAACTTTCGCACCAGAGGATAACAGAAGTTTTCCAATATCAAAATGTTTATTATTAATTGCTACCAAAAGCAGAGTCCAGTTGTCGATATTTCTGACATCAACTAAATTTGTATTACCGCAGATGAACAATTCGAATGCTTCCATGTACCCGAATTTTGCCGAATAATACAAAATATTGCTCACGTAGTTTAAATTAAGATGTGACAGATTGTTCCGTTGAATTCTTCTCAGTTTGACTTCAGCTATTAAAGAGGTAGTTTGTTGTGCATATTCCAACGGTGTCATTCCAAATAAATCATCAACTTCGCGATTATTACATTTGTTTAACAAGAAGTCTAACATTTCTGAATACTCGACAGTTTCTGCGGAACTACTAAACCGATAATCATGATCTACAATATACGCCCCGTTCACATTTTCGACCTTAAAGTGAGGATGTCTTTGCCCCCAAGAACAAACCAAATGCAATAAATTTCGACCATGTTGATCCTTACAGGTTGCAATATCATTTTTACATGTTTTCAATAAATCTAAATTTCTGTACAAAACCGCGACATGAGCCGGAGAATCTTTTGCCGAAAATAAATCAAAGAAGAAACGGACGTTGTTGTATTTTTCTTCAAATAGGATGGATTTAAAGAAATCTTTTTTATCCACATTTTCCGCAAAATACAATGCGACTAAATATTCTGCGAATGACAAGTGGGAGAAAGAAGAAGTGTTGTTCTGGTTGTCCACAATTAAACCAATGCGAGGGTTGTCTTTACTATCCACGTCACATTCGACGTTCAATTGTGTTAATATTTCCTTTGGGAAAAGCAACTTCAAAGCGAATTTTGTATGTGTTATCATTTGTTGTTTTTTCCACTTATTAAACTGTAGTTTTGAATTATGATTTGTCAAACTATGACCGAGTTTTTCTGTATAAAACACTTCAAATTGCTGCTCAAAGAAATGATGATACAAATGGTTAAGTAAAAACCCTCCACTGAATAAATCAAGTTTGCTGTCGTTCTTTATCAGTTCCGTCATCATGTAGAGTAGCAAAGGCACGCCCAAAATGTTATTTTTCTCGACCAGAACAACAGAAGTCTGCAATTGTTCAACAATTGATTTGAGTTTGTCGATGGAAATGACACTTTTAAGACGATCGCGAATGTACTCCTTCTGTTCTTCTATGTCAAATTGAGTAAGATTTCGAGACAAAACATTAAATTTGAGTTCCAAAGATCGTTGCAAATGACTACGTACTGTGACCCACTGAGACCAACTTTTTTTGGAAAACTCTAAAATTATGTCACCCACAGTTCCAACTTTTTCGGTATCAATTTCGTCCAGTGCATCCCAAACAAAGATGACATTGCCTTGTTTCGCAGACATCTCAAAAATTTGTTTATCCCGGAGACTCAAATGCTTAACTTTTTCCGTTGTTATGAAAGTTAAAAATCTATTGGAACTGTGGTCTTTACTTGTTTCAAAAAAATTAAAAATATCATTTGGGTCTATTACAATCGTCCAAACATTTGAGAGAGTTTGGTTTTTGAGACTTTTCATTAATTCTGATTTTCCCATTCCTGGATCGCCCACTATCAAATTAATGTTATTCTCGTTTTTTTGCGACCACAACATTGTTTCCTCCAAACGATCGGAAGTTGACAATTTATGATTTTGTAACTGATTAATGTCGCCCTTAGTACGAATCCATTCGAGACAATTGTCGTTTAACCACCTTAAATGGTGGCAAATTTCAGTTTTTATATTTTTTTGAGAAAGTATTTCGCAGTCCTGAGTACAACATTCATTTTCAGAAAAGTAGACAAGAAATTTTGAATTAATATTTGCTGAAACGGAGTCATCATTTTGAGTGCCAATTTTGACAAAGTTATGACGGTTAAATTTGCTTCTTAGACTTTCGATGTCTTTTACGTTGTCAATGATCACAACCGTTTTGTCCTCAATGTTTTCTAAATAGTTAATTTCTACAACGTGTCGCAATAAATATCTGGGAACATACGGAAAGCTGAAACTCTCTTTTTCACCGCCTAAATTTAAGGGACCGTTTAACATCTCGACTAGATCGTCGCACTCAATCATTTCAGAGAAGGTTTTTATTTTTTTGCATAGTTCGTCCAAACTAATTTCATTTTTACCTTGAATTGAACACGTAAATATTTTAGTTATTGTGCCAAATAAATCTGTGTGCGCTTCAACTTGAGATAAATTTTTGAAAATTTTAACTTTTTCTGATAATTTTTCGATTTGAACTTGATCTCCTAATAAAATATAATTTTGATGCGGACATAACTTAATCGCATTGTAAATGAAGTCATCGTCGGCTTCTATAACCAGCGGACATTTACCTTGCAACCAAAATATTTTATTTAAAGTTTCATTCTCAAGATCATCCAAACTGTTAAACACTTTTTGGTCTAGCTGATATTTTTTGATTAAAATTCTGACTTCTTCTAAATCTTGTATTTGGCTTTTGGTAGCACGCCACAATTTTTTTAATTTTTCATAAGAATCGTTTTTTAAATAAACAATATTGAACATGTTAAATGCCGTTTTTAAAACTTGAATTTTCTCTTCACTTCCACTACAAACATCATTAAAATGCAATAATTTAATTTTAGAAGAGAGAAGTTGCAAGAGAATTACAGATTTAATCCAATCTTTATTTAACTTCTCCTTCGTGTTTCCTGATTTTGTCCAGTCGGCTATAAACTGAATATAACTGTTGGCATGTGTTTGAGTAGCGCCGAAATCGTTTTTGAAATAATCAGATACGCATGTTTTAGTTTGATATACATTTGTTTGGTTAGCATAAAGAAAAAATTTTTGGAAGAACTTTTTGTATTCTTCAACTGTATCGCCATTATTTGAAGTAGAAGAATCACTGTCAACATAAAATTGGTAACAATGTTCTGTGGAACTAAAAGTTTTACATATATCATCCAAAATTATTTTTTTTACACCAACTGTAAAATTTTCATCATCGATTTTCAGCCGCGTTGTGTCGTCAGCGTTAAATTTAAGATTCGTGTACAAAATAAATTTGTCACAGTTTTCCTTCACTTCTTTAAATGAATGAAAATATTTCTTAATGCTAAAATTGCCTGTTGCTTTCTCAAGCTCCTTCAGGGCCAAAGTGCCTTTGTTGATGTGCTTCAACTGGAACGCTAACGTTTCATCCACACTTCCTGACTTGACTTTAACAACAATGTCATCAAAGTCACCATATTCTTTATGGTTTGACGAAATCTTGAAGTTTTGGACTTTTTCGTTTGTGGCCAATTTCAAAGCGAAGTCTGCAACGGTAAGATTTTCATAGTCAGTACCAAAATTGGTTGTCCCTGGTCGTGTAGAGAAAAACTGAAAATGTACAAAATGCATTGCATTTTAGGAGCAGAAATTGTAAAAAAAACAAAAACACTTACCTCAGGTTGATCAGTGCAATCCGACTCCGGTTGAAAACTTGGTTGGCTTTTCTCGTCTTTAGACATGTTTGTACGAAATTTTAAATCGTTTATGGTCTCATTTGAAACTAGAAAAAGTTATCTTATCAGTGTTATGTCATCATTACGTCACATTACATCAAAATTTGCCAGAATAAGTCTATTGGCAGGTTTTTATGACGATAAAAATTTAATTTATAATTTTATAATTTTGTATTACTTGTAATTTAAAATTTTTGATATGCAGGGTAAAAAATGGTGACAATTTGTAAAACTTTTGTAAATAAGTTATTAACTGGACAACAATTTTGAAATTTGGTGCAAATTCATTCTGAGACTTACTCCACCCAGTTACAAAATTATTAAATGAGTTAGATAATGTTTAAAAAAATTTGATACTCCGAGAAAGAAAAATTTTGACATTTCAAAAAACCTTTTGTAAATCAGGCTTCAGTGTAATCCGATTCTAGTTGAGATGTTTGTCGACTTTTATCGCTTTTGGACATGTTTGTACAAAATTTCAGATCCACAAACTATAAAGGCTTATTTATCGTTATTTATCTATCTTATCGTTATCAGTATGACTTTACATCAAATTTCGTCAAAATAGGTCTGTTGCCAGCTTATTTATAACGAGGAAAACATTAAAACTCGTATTTTCGCCTATTATTTGTATTACGGAAATTGAAAAGGCACCAAACAACGTAAAAAATAAGTCATAATAATTAATGTAAAGCTTACCTTATTATTATACTTATTAACTATCTTCTATCACTTGGAGAACTCATAAAGACTACAAAAATGTTTCGATGCAAAAATGTAAAAAAAAGTTCACTTTTGGAGACGTTTTTTAGCACGTTGCGATAAAACTTTATGAACCGTTTTACTGTATCAAAGCTATTTATATCCAATTCTTATTTATTATCAATGATTTATTGATAAAGTAAGACACACCTAGATAAGTGTTGAAGGAAAATTTTGAAGTAAAAATTGCCAATAAATAAATAGAAAGTCAGCGAGTAATTTAGATAAATTTCAAATAAAAATAGTCAAAACTTGCTTGGATGTAATTGAACCCACCTGTGAAAGTATTTACTACATTTTTTTTACCAAATAGCGTTATTTGTTGAGGAAATTTAAGCTGTAAGAAATTTTGAATTTTGCGCTGAATCCAAAACCACTCTTGTATGTTTGTCAGTCAACAAATAACTGAGTTAGAGTCGTTTAAAATTTCGGCTTGGCGTCAGAGGACCAAAACTTTGAAGCTCCGGAAACGATTTTCCCCGATATCTTCGGAATTATGGTAAATACAAAAAAACCTTTTCTGAAATCGTTTTTCTCGCAATTTTTTACCTTAAAAATCGATCTTAGGTAGTTCAAACTCAAAATTTTCATTTTTTTAATGTAGAAGTGATTAACAAATACAATGAAGGCAGACAAAATCGTCCTGTCACATTTGAAAAAGAACTTGACTTTACAACAATTCAAAGAAGTCGAACACCTTTCTCTTGGTTTCGCCGATTTGGAAGATGTCGAATCAAAGTCTGTTCATCTCCAACACTCAAGAAATTCACTCTTCGTTTCAAACCACAAGAAAATTTCACATTGAATAAAGACGCGTTCAATTGCGAGAACTTAGAAGAGCTCTCTTTGTACTCCTTTGAGTCTACCGACCTGCCGCTGGAAGCTTTCCAAAACTTACCACATCTCAAAGTTCTCGACTTGGATCGGCTGGAATTTAAACCCTTGAAGAGAATTTTTCAAAAATCTTCAGTCCTTAGAAAAATTAATTTTGCCCGAGTGCGCCACTACCGAATTCCAAACTGATGCTTTCTATGACTTGGTAAACTTGAAAGTTCTTCAGGTTTCAGTCCGTCAGCAAGTAGTGCAAAAGAATTTCCCTGGGAATTTGTTGACGAAGAACGTGAAATTGGAAAAACTGAGTCTGGCTAATAGTAACATCACTGATCTAACTTGGGATGAGTTTAAAGGATTGCCGCGTTTGACGACGTTGGATTTAAGTATGAATCAGATCCGCTCCTTCGATGCTGAGAAAATTGTACAAAATATCCCAAGTTTGAGGAATTTTCATATTGATATGACTTCTTTTGGTGATGAAGAATATACTCGTTTTACGGAAGAGCTGAAGAACAAGTTAAATGTTACATTTGGTTTTGATTGGAACTCTTCTCTTTAAAGTGTAATGTAATGAAATATTGGATACAAAATTACAAAATTTAAGAGTAAAAATGTGAATTGTTGTAATGTTGGAATCTGACCAAATTTTACAGCTATAGTACTAAAATTGTGGGAGCGAGTTTTAGTATGAAATATTTAATGTCTTAGCTAAAAATAAAAAAAATAAAAATGGGTTTTTTGACTCTATAATTTAGGAGGCGTCCATAAATTACGTGAGGTGTTTTTTAAAAAAAATTGACCCCCCCTTCCCATCTGGTGAGATGTCGTGAGATTTTATTCAACCCCCTCCCCATCCCCCAATCTCACGCGAGATTTTTCAAAATGTGTGTTTCTTATGTAAATGCGTTGGATTTGTAATTCTAAAAAGAAAAAAAATAATTTGCTTAATAGTGCAACTTTGCGGCGGCCGCATTATCTATCTCCTTGAAGGATAACATCTAATAGATACATATTTTGTGTACGGTTTGCCTATATTTTATTAAAGAATCATGTTTTACTTAATTTAAAACTATTTTCCCGCAATTTTGCTGTTTCGAGCAAAAAAGAAATGCGTGATGTTTGAGGAGACCCCCCCTCTCCCAAAGTAAGATTAGATGAGATTCGTTTCGACCCCCTCCCCCCTTTGAACAGCTCACGTAATTTATGGACGCTCCCTTAGCATATTGAGAGTAATAGTAATTTGATAAGTAAAATGGAAATTTTAGATTCAGCTGCAGCATTGAAACAACTTTTTCGTCGTCAAATAATTGTGCTAAAATGTAAAATTCTAGAAAAAAAAAAGAAAAAAACTCATTTTAGAAATTTTTGTTTTAAAATCAGTCCAAAAATTTTGAATTTTTGCAATTTAAAATTCGTAACTTTGCCAGTTTTAACGGTACAGCAATGAAATTTAGGGACATCACTACTTTTACATCGTTTATTAACTGGAAAAAAGTGTAAAATGCTAGAGCAAAAAAAACCCATTTTAGAAATTTTTATTTTGTAGTCAAACTTAAAATTTGTAGTTTTGGCAGTTTTTACACTACAACAATAAGATCTCGGAACATCATTACTTTTCATTGTTTATTATCTGAAAAAAATTGTAAAATTCTAGAGCAAAGATAACCCATTTTAGAAATTTTTATTTTAAAGTCTAACCTAAAATTTTGTTTTTTTTATTAAAATTTGTAGCTTTGGCAGTTTTCACGCTACAGCACTAAGATTTCGAATCGTCATTACTTTTTCATCGTTTATTAACAGCCAAAAATTGTAAAATTTTAGAGCAAAGAGAACTCAATTTAATAATTTTTATTTTAAAGTTTAACCTAAAATAATTTTGATTTTGTTTAATTAAGACTCGTAGCTTTGGCAGATTTAATGCTGCAGCAATGAGATTTAGAGACTTCACTATTTTTCCATCGTTTATTAATTGTGCTTAACTCAACTCAAAAATAACAATCTGTCTAAATTTAACAGCTATAGCGTTAAACCTACCGAAATTACAGAAATTTGGACAAGTTTCAACTTTTAAGTAGTGTGTTAACTTAACAAATAATAATAATCAATAAATAATTAATCTTTATTTGTGGTAAAAAGAACAACAACAAAACATGTTTTTAGATGTAATAAAAATAAAATAGTATTCCGAAAAAACTTTAACCAAAAAAAGGACCAAAAGGCAGTAAAACTGATCAAGGTTTTGACCCTTATAACATAATAAAGAATACAAATTTTTCTTAATAATAACAAAACATTAATATGAAAAGACATGAAAGAGAAAAAATAAATAAATACAAAAAAGAAGTATAAACAACAGAAAAATTAACATTAACATTCGAAAGAAATCGATCCAATAAACAACAGTTTTGGACATCCAGTCAATGAATGATAAATTACGAGCGAATTGGTTGCTTGTGTGCGTTTTTTATTATAAAAATTTCTTAGATATGGAGAATTCTAGCCAACCGCACAAATTCTTTTTTTAGGTTTTAATCCGATTTTAATCACATTCTTCATTTTGTTATGAGGAAAGGGTAGATCTTTAAATATAAATTTTTAGAAACTGGCTCTTTGGCTCTAGAAGTTTGTAATTTGGTACAATTAAATAAACATTAATTATTTGAAAAGAGGCGATAAAGCACCAAAATAGAAGAATTTCTAAAATGTCAACATGGCAATGACAGCTCTGTTATCTTCTGTTGTGGAAGACAAATTTTAGAAATTTTTGTTTTTAAGTAACCCGGCAGTAATGTCTTCTTCGGGGCCAAAAAAAAAAACGTTAAAAAGTTTTTTTTGAACATTTTAAGCAGTGTTTCGGTGGAGTAAATAAACGAAAAGCAGTCTTATTTCAGTATTTATTGTAACAATTCAAACAAATAATAAAAACCATTTAACTGAAAGTTACTTAATTAAAAAATCCACCTTAAACCTATTTACTTTACAAAAAACATGTAAAAACTATCAAAACCACCCTAGTGAACACGACGTAGATTTTTCTTCTGATTACTTTTTCATTTCTTTTCTACCGGCGAATGCTTTCTAATTTTGTGAACTTTCAAACCACATCTCAATTTCGTCTTGTAATCACAGTCTTCACATTCAAACCACTTAATTCTATCATGGGCTGTATATCGCAGTGCAATATGCGTTATCAAGTTAATTTTTTTCTTCGTTTTATGACCACACTGATGACACCAGAACCACTGAATTTCACTCTCCTTTGCGTGTTGAGAACGATTATGTGTTTCCAGATACAATTTACACTTGGTCTTAAACGAGCACTTGTCGCACTCGAACGTCCCGCTGGAATGTTGCGTTGCCACGTGGTTTCTTAGACATATTTTCATTCTCGTCCTGAATTCGAATTGGTCACATGAAAACCATTTGACTTCGTCATCCTTCAAATGCTTCATTTTGTGATTCTTTACCATCCATTTCGTCTTTGATCTGTAGTCACATTGGTCACATTTAAACCAGTCACTGTCTTGAAGTTGCGTGTGTTTGTTCTTCACGTGCAGCCGCAATGAGGAGTTTATTTTTGTCTTGAAGTCGCACTGGTCACATGCAAACCGCTTAATCTTATTATGTACGTGTAATACGTGTTGTTGTAACGAGTTGTTTATTTTAAATGTTTTATCGTATTGGTCACATTTGTATGGCCGAGCTGAGGAGTGCATGCATTTGATGTGAATTCCTATATAGGATTTGAACCTCGTTTTGTAACCACAGAAGTGACACTCAAAGAATTGGGTTTTTGAATGTTCTAGCCTTTTATGCATACCCATCTTGTGCTTGGTTTTTGCTTTGAAGTCGCATTGATCACATTTAATCAACTGGCTGTCTTCGGGGTGTATGTTTAACTTATGTTTTTTTAGTGCGGTTTTGACTTTACCTCTGTAATCGCACTGATCACATTCAAACTGTCTCTTGTCTTCATGGCGATGAAAGACATGTATCTTCAGCTCTTTTTTAGTTTTGGCTTTGTAGGTATCGCATTGGTCGCAACAAAACCATTCAATTTCGTCGTCTTTCATGTGTTTTCTCAACTTGTGGTCTCTCAACGTTGCGTTCGATGAGGTTCTAAACTCGCACTGATCACATTGAAACCATTGGCTTGACCGGTGCGTGCGCTTTATTGGGACGTCGTCATGGACACTCGGGTGACATTTCAATGCGTGCTCCAACCACTTCAGTCTAAAATGTGTTCCAAAACTGCACAACTTGCACCAGTAACTCTTCGTCGCCACGCCCACTCTCGGGTCAAACACCACACGGTTAACATGATGTTTTCGAATATGTTGCTTGAAGGCGATGGTCAAATCGGTTGTCACAGTCACAGTCCGTGCATTGGTAGCTCTCAATCGCACTCTTCTCACAGGTGGAGGTTTGGAGCCCCGATTCATGGCGCTTTGCGTGGTTGAGCATGAAGAACAAGGAAGTCGTTTTGAATCGACAGGATTTGCATCGGTGGGCGCTCCATCTTTTCGCGATTTTTAGTCGAGTGCGTTCTTCGGAGTATTCGAGGGTGGTCATGTTTCATCCGAAGAAGTTTCACTTTCAAAAGTACTCACAAGAGACACTGAAGGAAGCAGCGGTTCCAGCTGTCAACTGTTTCGCTCGACACGCCACGAGTTTATGATGAAAAGTACCGTTGACTAGACGGGTTCCAAATCTGGGTCACGTTGGAACCACAGAATTTCTCTTGCATTTTGGGTGGTATAAGTCATCGACTAGGCAGTGAATTTTTACTCGTCGTTCGATCACAGTCAAACCAAATTTTTAATATTTATTTCTAAGACCTCTCATTTTCGAGAATTTAAAGATATATGTTACAGTAGAGAATTTTCGAGCAAAAAAGACAAACCATTTGAGTTATTTGAGAACAAATCAGAATTTTACCGCATTTTTTAATGAAACCTGTAATTTTGGTAGTTTGAACGCTCGGACATTTTTTATTAAAATTTGTGACTCTCTCGAAATCGAGCAAGTTGCTATTTTTGAGTTTTTTCTTGTTTCTACCAAATTACGAAATCGTAAAGACACAAAACAAATTTTACAATTTTTATTTCCATGCTGAACCGCCAATTTCCAAAAATTTTTAGTGAAATTCGTGAATTTGTCAATTTTTTTGAGTTAAAGAATTTTTGTTTTAAAATTTTGGTTTAGAATTGTTGCCTCGATAAGTCTTTTTTTTCTGGGTCACGAGTTTTGAGACACCTGTATGTATAGTACAAATTTCGCAATTAATTTTTTTTTATATCCAAGATGCACCAAAAATTTCCAACATATTTTATTAAAATTCGTAACTCTAACACTAAATGGCAAATTAATAGCGCCAAAGATACGAACTTTAGAATTTTGTATTTCCAAGCGAAAAATTCAATTTCTGACACTAAAATTGATCCAATAAGTCAATTTTTTTTGTTTCTGTAGCACAATTTTGCCGTTTGGTGAAAATAAGAACAAACCCAAAAATTGCAAATTAACCAAATTTGACAGCTATGGCACGAAAATTTCCACTGCTACTAATTTGATTGCTCCAAGAATAAAATTGAAATTTTGCAAATTTCCAGTTCAACTGGAAATGAGAATTTTTAAAATATGTATACAGGGTGTTAGGTAACGTTACGGCCATAGACTAATAGGTAATTAAGGAAGGCAAACTGTCTTGGAATCCGCAATTAATTTTATTTTTTTTGTTTTAGTTAAAAAGCTACAAGGCTTTAAAGTTGACCAATAGAATGGCGTCAAATAATTTTTTAATTTTACAGAAATCCAAGCAGCTTTCGGACCAAACGAATAATTTGTCACTTTTCCGTCACATTTGAAGTTTGAAATCAGTGGCGTCAATAAAAGGGAAAAACAATAACGCAATTTTATTCAAAAAACAGACAATAAAGCAACACTACAATAGATGTTCAAAATGGCCACCATCTTGTTGGACACGTATTTGTAAATGACGCAACAATGTTTCCTTTATTGAACCCAACACATTTTCGTTTTGACGAACTTGATTTGTGATGTCCACAAAAATGGAACAAGTACGCCACTGATAAAAAATAAGAACTGTCAGTTTGACATCAAACAAAAAATTTCCTTCAGTAACTCTGATTCAAATTTTTGTAACCTTATGCAAATTGTTCCCTGGTTGGTCACATTCAAAGCCTTCCAGCTCTTAAACGATTCAAGAAAACCCGAAAAAAACTTCGAAACATTACTTTTTACGGCTGTCTCTATCACCCCTTTTTCTATGGCCGTAACGTTTCCTAACACCCTGTATTTGGGTTTATAATTTGGCGATTTAGTAAAAGACGTAAACAACTTAAAAGTGGCAATGTATTCAAATTTAGTTGCTATAACAGTAAAATTGTCAAAGTTATGATTTTTAGTATAGTCCGGTCAAATTAGACTAAAAAGCTAGGGTAAAGTTACATAATTTTGCAACAAGCTGAATTTTGGTACAATTGTTTAAAATACAATTATAAACAAACCCTGAAAGTTCCCCATCATTCCCGTGTATGGAAATTTTTTTATTCAAGGTCAAAGGTCAAAAAATTTGTTTTTCGTGATTTTCAGCGAAACGGTAAGTTTTATCATAAAAATGCTTTAAACTAAAATTGTAGATCATAAAATTATATATATAAATTATATTAACACTTTTTTTCCTACAAGCCACCGTTTCAGAGATATAGCGATTCAAAAAGTTGTAACAGTTGTAATCGTCATAACATGTTTGAGTACGCCACGTATATTCATCTCTAGAGTTGTAATGTTATACAGTTTGGGGAATTGGCACCCGATGCATGGAATAAAATTTAATAGAAAGTGGGGGACCCCGAGCGAGAAAGAGATTCTTGCATTCTTTCATTCTCACACACATCAAGAAACATGAATTTTTGGTGAGTCCAAGACCGATTAATGGACAAATAGATGAGCGCAACAAAGAAAACAATAATTGCTATTGGAGCGAGGAAGATAAAAATAATTTACCCCCATCAGCGCGAATGCATGCGTCGTGGCATTGTTTTATGATTTTTGGTAAGACGAGGTGTTAACATGATTGCTCTTTTAGTAATTCTTCGCTGTTAGAGAGATTTGGTCGTTCAAATGCAAAATGCAACAATTTTACTTTTTTATGAGTAATGATAGGCATTGTCTTTCTCAATGAATTTGAGTTACAATTTTCGAGAACTTTGTCGCTAAGATGCGTTGAGGGGAGTAATACCACCCACTGACACTATTCCTCTCCCACTTCTTATTAAAATTGTTCCCATTCATCGGGTATCAATTCCCCAAACTGTATAGTGTAGGTTAAAAGATTTTTCTATCGGTCATTGTAACTTGCACTTAAAATATAAAATAACAGGTATAAAATGAAACCCAGTCCTTTCATTTATTAAATAAAATACTGTGAGTTTAGTTTGAAGCACTGCGCTAATAGTGAAAAGCTTGTCTTCCTCCAACCTCGGCTGCTGCTCACCAACATTTTCTTCGGGTACCAAGTTCAAGTGTGGCTTGGTTTTCAGAAAGCCTAACAGACAGGGGTTGGAAGTTAGTAAACAATGAATTGGACTCAACTTTTTTTTATCAACATCGCTTTTTTTTGCTAATATCCATTATATACAATAGTTTCAAAACTTAATGAGGCATCTTATTTACAAAGTTGAGTTTGCAACACGAGTGATTTTGCGAGCGGGTGGAGTAAATTAACTGATGAACTTTGAATTTTTTTGGCAAGAGATTTAGGGATGCGGCTCGCTATGTCTACTCATTAATTCGTTAGAACTACTATCACTACACACTGTTTTCTTCTTCAAAATATACAAAAACTCTTATAACTTTAGTGAATTTTTAGTTCTCAAAGTAAAATCTGACAGTTGTTTTCATTGTGCACTAGAATAAATTGTTGAAACATTGAGTTATAATCAAAATAAACATAACTAAATGATTTTCGGCCAATCACAGCCCGCGATGAATTTCATAACTACGTCATCAACATATAACTAAATGGTCGTAATAAAAAAAATTAATTCATACACTATAAGTACATATTTATTTAATCTGAAATAAGGTAATGGACATTATGACAAATGCATTTATGGTATAAATGAGTTATTTTAACATTCGAAGCTTTCCAAATAGCCACGTATGTCACTCATCGGCTTATTCAATATACAAATAAAGAAGTAAATAATAATTATTAATTATAATAATTATAATAATATTAAATACAAGGTGTTTATAAATGTTTCTAGCATCAAGGGTGGCTATGGAATGTCAAAGAAATTTGCCGCTCATTACAAATGTGGGTTTCGATTTTTCAACTGACATTTTCAGTTAACCTCAAACATGGAGCAAAGTAAGTTTTGAGAAATAAACTGTTCTTGTTGTGGTTTAAAACCTGAAAATCAAAAAATTTGGACACAAAACTGTAACTGAAACGTCATTGACGTAAATAACATTATAAATAATTTTCAAGATAGTCATATTCACTATGAAAACAAAGCGGCAAAATGGTGTACGACAAGAATCCCAGAGCCTCCATTGATGCTAGAAACATTTATAAACACCTTGTATAATAATTATTAATTATTATTTAGATATAAAAATAAAAATGACGAGCATAAACACCTATATTACGGTAAATTAAAAAATGAAAAGTGCTACCAAAAACCGTAAAAGAGAAGCAAACAGAGTGCCAAAAATGTAAGATGAGCGTTAGAATGAAAGTACCAGTAAATAAATTAATTCCTAAGACAAGCATTTACATTTCTTTTTAAATCAGAAAAATCGGCCATAGAAAAACATAGGGTGCGATTTTGTTTCTTGAAACAATAAATATCGGCAGTGATAAAATATAGTCGTCTTTGTCTTTTGCATTTGAAATTTGTATTTTTTACCTTGTCACTTATCACTGCGTCTCGTATCGTTCAGAAACAAAAACCTCAATAAAAACAAATAAAATATGTGAAGGTTAAACATCCTTTCAATATTTTGCAAAAGGTTTGGAGATTCTAAATTCTGCACCATGATCTAGTAACATATAGAAAATGCTACGGTGTCTCTGTAGGTATGCAATCTCAAAGCGGACTGATACCATAATTAGTTGCTTGATTGACGTCCGCCCCGTTGTCTAGTAAAATACGTACAATTTCATTTTGTCCCTTTTGGCGAGCAATGTTAAGCGGGGAAGCACCATTTCTATTTGTTTGATGAATGTCCGCCCCGTTGTCCAGTAAAAGACGTACGGTTTCAATTTGTTCCTTAAAGCAAGCAATGTAAAGCGGGAAGACACTATCATTCTTCGCTTGATTAATGTCCGCCCCGTTGTCCAGTAAAAGACGTACAGTTTCAATTTGTCCCTCTTGGCAAGCAATGTAAAGCGGGGAGGCACCATCATTCGCCGCTTGATGAATGTCCGCCCCGTTGTCCAGTAAAAGACGGACAGTTTCATTTTGTCCCTCTTGGCAAGCAATGTAAAGCGGGGAGGCACCATTTTTATTCGCTTTATGAATGTCCGCCCCGTTGTCCAGTAAAAGACGTACGGTTTCAATTTGTTCCTTAAAGCAAGCAATGTAAAGCGGGGAGACACCATCATTCCTCGCTTGATTAATGTCCGCCCCGTTGTCCAGTAAAAGACATACAGTTTCATTTTGTCGCATTTCGCAAGCAATGTAAAGCGGGGAGGCACCATCATTCATCCCTTGATGAATGTCCGCCCCGTTGTCCAGTAAAAGACGTACAGTTTCAATTTGTCCCTCTTGGCAAGCAATGTAAAGCGGGGAGGCACCATCATTCGTCGCTTGATGAATGTCCGCCCCGTTGTCCAGTAAAAGACGTACGGTTTCAATTTGTCCCTCTTGGCAAGCAATGTAAAGCGGGGAGACACCATCATTCTTCGCTTGATTAATGTCCGCCCCGTTGTCCACTAAAAGACATACAGTTTCATTTTGTCGCATTTCGCAAGCAATGTAAAGCGGGGAGGCACCATCATTCGCCGCTTGATGAATGTCCGCCCCGTTGTCCAGTAAAAGACGGACAGTTTCATTTTGTCCCTCTTGGCAAGCAATGTAAAGCGGGGAGGCACCATCATTCGTCGCTTGATGAATGTCCGCCCCGTTGTCCAGTAAAAAACGTACAGTTTCAATTTGTCCCTCTTGGCAAGCAATGTAAAGCGGGGAGGCACCATCATTCATCCCTTGATGAATGTCCGCCCCGTTGTCCAGTAAAAGACGTACAGTTTCAATTTGTCCCTCTTGGCAAGCAATGTAAAGCGGGGAGGCACCATCATTCGCCGCTTGATGAATGTCCGCCCCGTTGTCCAGTAAAAGACGTACAGTTTCATTTTGTCCTTTTTGGCAGGCAATGTAAAGCGGAGAGGCACCATCATTCATTGCTTGATTAATGTCCGCCCCGTTGTCCAGTAAAAGACGTACAGTTTCATTTTGTCCCATGTGGCAAGCAACGTAAAGCGGAGAGGCACCATCATTCATTGCTTGATTAATGTCCGCCCCGTTGTCCAGTAAAAAACGTACAGTTTCATTTTGTCCTATTTCGCATGCAATGTAAAGGGGGGAGGCACCATTTTTATTCGTTTGATGAATGTCCGCCCCGTTGTCCAGTAAAAGACGTACAGTTTCATTTTGTCCCATTTCGCAAGCAAGGTAAAGCGGGGAGGCACCATTATTCATCGCTTGATGAATGTCCGCTCCACGCCTAAGTAAATCTTTTATAATTTCGTTATTTCCGTGCAGAATGGCGAAAAGAAGTGGTGTAAATCCATCTTCGGTGGTAGCAACATTAACTTTCGCACCAGAGGATAACAGAAGTTTTCCAATATCAAAATGTTTATTATTAATTGCTACTAAAAGCAGAGTCCAGTTGTCGATATTTCTGACATCAACTAAATTTGTATTACCGCAGATGAACAATTCGAATGCTTCCATGTACCCGAATTTTGCCGAACAATACAAAATATTGCTCACGTAGTTTAAATTAAGATGTGACAGATTGTTCCGTTGAATTCTTCTCAGTTTGACTTCAGCTATTAAAGAGGTAGTTTGTTGTGCATACTCCAACGGTGTCATTCCAAATAAATCATCAACTTCGCGATTATTACATTTGTTTAACAAGAAGTCTAACATTTCTGAATACTCGACAGTTTCTGGGGAACTACTAAACCGATAATCATGATCTACAATATACGCCCCGTTCACATTTTCCACCTTAAAGTGAGGATGTCTTTGCCCCCAAGAACAAACCAAATGCAATAAATTTCGACCATGTTGATCCTTACAGGTTGCAATATCATTTTTACATGTTTTCAATAAATCTAAATTTCTGTACAAAACCGCGACATGAGCCGGAGAATCTTTTGCCGAAAGTAAATCAAAGAAGAAACGGACGTTGTTGTATTTTTCTTCAAATAGGATGGATTTAAAGAAATCTTTTTTATCCACATTTTCCGAAAAATACAATGCGACTAAATATTCTGCGAATGACAAGTGAGAGAAAGAAGAAGTGTTGTTCTGGTTGTCCACAATTAAACCAATGCTAAGGTTGTCTTTACTATCCACGTCACATTCGACGTTCAATTGTGTTAATATTTCCTTTGGGAAAAGCAATTTCAAAGCGAATTTTGAATGTGTTATCATTTGTTGTTTTATCCACTTATTAAACTGTAGTTTTGAATTATGATTTGTCAAACTATGACCGAGTTTTTCTGTATAAAACACTTCAAGTTTCTGCTCAAAGAAATGATGATACAAATTGTTAAGTAAAAACCCTCCACTGAATAAATCAAGTTTGCTGTCGTTCTTTATCAGTTCCGTCATCATGTAGAGTAGCAACGGCACCCCCAGAATGTTATTTTTCTCGACCAGAACAACAGAAGTCTGCATTTGTTCAATAATTGATTCGAGTTTGTCGATGGAAATGACACTTTTAAGACGATCGCGAATGTACTCATTCTGTTCTTCTATGTCAAATTGAGTAAGATTTCGAGACAAAACATTAAATTTGAGTTCCAAAGATCGTTGCAAATGACTACGTGCTGTGACCCACTGAGACCAACTTTTTTTAGAAATCTCTAAAATTATGTCACCCACAGTTCCAACTTTTTCGGTATCAATTTCGTCCAGTGCATCCCAAACAAAGATGACATTGCCTTGTTTCGCAGACATCTCAAAAATTTGTTTATCCCGGAGACTCAAATGCTTAACTTTTTCCGTTGTTATGAAAGTTAAAAATCTATTGGAACTGTGGTCTTTACTTGTTTCAAAAAAATTAAAAATATCATTTGGGTCAATTACAATCGTCCAAACATTTGAGAGAGTTTGGTTTTTGAAACTTTTCATTAATTCTGATTTTCCCATTCCTGGATCGCCCACTATCAAATTAATGTTATTTTCTTTTTTTTGCGACCACAACATTGTTTCCTCCAAACGATCGGAAGTTGACAATTTATGATTTTGTAACTGATTAATGTCGCCCTTAGTACGAATCCATTCGAGACAATTGTCGTTTAACCACCTTAAATGGTGGCAAATTTCAGTTTTTTTATTTTTTTGGGAAAGTATTTTGAAGTGCTGAGTACAACATTCATTTTCAGAAAAGTAGACAAGAAATTTTGAATTAATATTTGCTGAAACGGAGTCATCATTTTGAGTACCAATTTTGACAAAGTTATGACGGCTAAATTTGCTTCTTAGACCTTCGATGTCTTTTACATTGTCAATGATCACAACCGTTTTGTCCTCAATATTTTCTAAATAGTTAATATCAACAACGTGTCTCAATAAATATCTGGGAACATACGGAAAGCTAAAAATCTCCTTTTCACCGCCTAAATTTAAGGGACCGTTTAACATTTCGACTAGATCGTCACTCTCAATCATTTCAGGGAAGGTTTTTATTTTTTTGCATAGTTCGTCCAAACTAATTTCATTTTTACCTTGAATCGAACACGTAAAGATTTTAGTTATTGTGCCAAATAAATCTGTGTGCGCTTCAACTTGAGATAAATTTTTGAAAATTTTAACTTTTTCTGATAATTTTTCGATTTGAACTTGATCTCCTAATAAAATATAATTTTGATGCAGACATAACTTGATCGCATTGTAAATGAAGTCATCGTCGGCTTCTATAACCAGCGGACATTTACGTTGCAACCAAAATAATTTATTTAATGTTTCATTCTCAAGATCATCCAAACTGTTAAACACTTTTTGGTCTAGCTGATATTTTTTGATTAAAATTCTGACTTCTTCTAAATTGTGTATTTGGCTTTTGGTAGCACGCCACAATTTTTTTAATTTTTCATAAGAATCGTTTTTTAAATAAACAATATTGAACATGTTAAATGCCGTTTTTAAAACTTGAATTTTCTCTTCACTTCCACTACAAACATCATTAAAATGCAATAATTTAAATTTAGAAGAGAGAAGTTGCAAGAGAATTACAGATTTAATCCAATCTTTATTTAACTTCTCTTTCGTGTTTCCAGATTTTGTCCAGTCGGCTATAAACTGAATATAACTGTTGGCATGTGTTTGAGTAGCCTCGAAATCGTTTTTGAAATAATCAGATACGCATGTTTTAGTTTGATATACATTTGTTTGGTTAGCATAAAGAAAAAATTTTTGGAAGAACTTTTTGTATTCTTCAACTGTACCGCCATTATTTGAAGTAGAAGAATCACTGTCAACATAAAATTGGTAACAATGTTCTGTGGAACTAAAAGTTTTACATATATCATCCAAAATTATTTTTTTTACACCAACTGTAAAATTTTCACCATCGATTGTTAGCCGCGTTGAGTCGTCAGCGTTAAATTTAAGATTGGTGTACAAAATAAATTTGTCACAGTTTTCCTTCACTTCTTTAAATGAATGAAAATATTTCTTAATGCTAAAATTGCCTGTTGCTTTCTCAAGCTCCTTCAGGGCCAAAGTGCCTTTGTTGATGTGCTTCAACTGGAACGCTAACGTTTCATCCACACTTCCTGTCTTGACTTTAACAACAATGTCATCAAAGTCACCATATTCTTTATGGTTTGACGAAATCTTGAAGTTTTGGACTTTTTCGTTTGTGGCCAATTTCAAAGCGAAGTCTGCAACGGTAAGAATTTCATAGTCAGTACCAAAATTGGTTGTCCCTGGTCGTGTAGAGAAAAACTGAAAATGTACAAAATGCATTGCATTTTAGGAGCAGAAATTGTGAAAAAAGCAAAAACACTTACCTCAGGTTGATCAGTGCAATCCGACTCCGGTTGAAAATTTGGTTGGCTTTTCTCGTCTTTAGACATGTTTGTACGAAATTTTATATCGTTTATGGTCTCATTTGAAACTAGAAAAAGTTATCTTATCAGTGTTATGTCATCATTACGTTACATTACATTACATCAAATTTCGCCAGAATAGGTCTATTGGCAAATTTTTATAACGATAAAAAGTTAATACTAAAAATTCTCGCCTATAATTTTGTATTACTTGTAATTTAAAATTTTTGATATGCAGGGTAAAAAATGTTGACAATTTGTAAAACTTTTGTAAATAAGTTATTAACTGGACAACAATTTTGAAATTTGGTGCAAATTCATTCTGAGACTTACTCCACCCAGTTACAAAAGTTAGATAATCTTTAAAAAAATTTGATACTCCGAGTAAGAAAAATTTTGACATTTCAAAAAACCTTTTGTAAATCAGGCTTCAGTGTAATCCGATTCTAGTTGAGATGTTTGTCGACTTTTATCGCTTTTGGACATGTTTGTACAAAATTTCAGATTCAGAAACTATAAAAGCTTATTTATCGTTATTTATCTATCTTATCGTTATCAGTATGACTTTACATCAAATTTCGTCAAAATAGGTCTGTTGCCAGCTTATTTATAACGAGGAAAACATTAATACTCGTATTTTTCGCCGACAATTTTGTGTGAAGGAAATTCAAAAGGCACCAAAGAACGTAAAAAATAAGTCATAATAATTAATGTAAAGCTTACCTTTAACAATCTTCTATCACTTGGAGAACTCATAAAGACTACAAAAATGTTTCGATGCAAAAAAGTAAAAAAAGTTCACTTTTGGAGACGTTTTTTAGCACGTTGCGATAAAACTTTATGAACCGTTTTACTGTATTAAAGCTATTTATATCCAATTCTTATTTATTATCAATAATTTATTGATAAAGTAAGACACACCTAGATAAGTGTTGAAGGAAAATTTTGAAGTAAAAATTGACAATAAATAAATAGAAAGTCAGCGAGTAATTTAGATAAATTTTAAATGAAAATATTCAAAACTTGCTTGGATGTAATTGAACCTACCTGTGAAGGTATTTACTACATTTTTTTTACCAAATAACGTTATTTGTTGAGGAAATTTAAGCTGTAAGGAATTTTGAATTTTGCGCTGAATCCAAAACCACTTTTGTATTTTTGTCAGTCAACAAATAACTGAGGTAGAGTCGTTTAAAATTTCGGCTTAACGTCAGAGGACCAAAACTTTGAAGCTCCGGAAACGATTTTCCCCGATATCTTCGGAATTATGGTAAATATAAAAAAACCTATTTTGAAATCGTTTTTCTCGCAATTTTTTACCTTAAAAATCGATCTTAGGTAGTTCAAACTCGAAATTTTCATTTTCTTAATGTAGAAGTGAACAAATACAATGAAGGCAGACAAAATCGACCTGTCACATTTGAAAGAGAACTTGACTTTACCACAATTTAAAAAAAGTCGAACACCTTTCTCTTGGTTTCGCCGATTTGGAAGATGTCGAATCAAAAGTCTGTTCATCTCCAACGCTCAAGAAATTCACTCTTCGTTTCAAACCACAAGAAAATTTCACATTGAATAAAGACGCGTTCAATTGCGAGAACTTAGAAGAGCTCTCTTTGAACTCCTTTGAGTCTACCGACCTGCCGCTGGAAGCTTTCCAAAACTTACCACATCTCAAAGTTCTCGACTTGGATCGGCTGGAATTTAAACCCTTGAAAAGAGAATTTTTCAAAAATCTTCAGTCCTTAGAAAAATTAATTTTACCCGAGTGCGCCACTACCGAATTCCAAACTGATGCTTTCTATGGTAAACTTGAAAGTTCTTCAGGTTTCAGTCCGTCAGCAAGTAGTGCAAAAGAATTTCCCTGGGAATTTGTTGACGAAGAACGTGAAATTGGAAAAGCTGAGTCTGGCTAATTGTAACATCACTGATCTAACTTGGGATGAGTTTAAAAGACTGCCGCGTTTGACGACGTTGGATTTAAGTATGAATCAGATCCGCTCCTTCAATGCTGAGAAAATTGTACAAAATATCCCAAGTTTGAGGAATTTTCATATTGATATGACTTCTTTTGGTGATGAAGAATATATTCGTTTTACGGAAGAGCTGAAGAACAAGTTAAATGTTACATTTGGTTTTGATTGGAACTCTTCTCTTTAAAGTGTAATGTAATGAAATATTGGATACAAAATTACAAGATTTAAGAGTAAAAATGTGAATTGTTGTAATGTTGGAATCTGACCAAATTTTACAGCTATAGTACTAAAATTGTGGGAGCGAGTTTTAGTATGAAATATTTAATGTCTTAGCAAAAAATAAAAAAATTAAAAATAGTTTTTTTTGACTCTATAATTTAGCATATTGAGAGTAATAGTAATTTGATAAGTAAAATGGAAATTTTAGATTCAGCTGCAGCATTGAAACAACTTTTTCGTCGTCAAATAATTGTGCTAAAATGTAAAATTCTAGAAAAGAAAAGAAAAGAAACTTATTTTAGAAATTTTTGTTTTAAAATCAGTCCAAAAATTTTGAATTTTTGCCATTAAAATTCGTAACTTTGCCAGTTTTAACGGTACAGCAATGAAATTTAGGGACATCACTACTTTTACATCGTTTATTAACTGGAAAAAAGTGTAAAATGCTAGAGCAAAAAAAACCCATTTTAGAAATTTTTATTTTGTAGTCAAACTTAAAATTTGTAGTTTTGGCAGTTTTTACACTACAACAATGAGATCTCGGAACATCATTACTTTTCATCGTGTATTATCTGAAAAAAATTGTAAAATTCTAGAGCAAAGATAACCCATTTTAGAAATTTTTATTTTAAAGTCTAACCTAAAATTTTGTTTTTTTTATTAAAATTTGTAGCTTTGGCAGTTTTCACGCTACAGCAATAAGATTTCGAATCGTCATTACTTTTTCATCGTTTATTAACAGCCAAAAATTGTAAAATTCTAGAGCAAAGAGAACTCATTTTAATAATTTTTATTTTGAAGTTTAACCTAAAATAATTTTGATTTTTGTTAATTAAAACTCGTAGCTTTGGCAGTTTTAATGCTGCAGCAATGAGATTTAGAGACTTCACTATTTTTCCATCGTTTATTAATTGTGCTTAATTGTAAAATTCTAGAGCAAAGATAACCCATTTTAGAAATTTTTATTTTGAAGTCTAACCTAAAAATTTTTTTTTTAATTAAAATTTGTAGCTTTGGCAGTTTTTACGCTACAACAATAAGATTTCAGATTATCATTACTTTTTCATCGTTTATTAACAGCCAAAAATTGTAAAATTCTAGAGCAAAGAGAACTCATTTTAATAATTTTTATTTTAAAGTTTAACTTAAAATAATTTTGATTTTTTTTAATTAAAACTCGTTGTAAGCTTTGATAACACCTGATCAGTAAAAATCACAATAAGAACCATTTGTTCTCGACTGTTTCCTTCACGTGTCGATATATTCAGCAAAATTATACATCATTAGGGAAATAAACTTCTCTAGTTTGTGGCACCCAAAAATTTTTTGCTTTTCTAAAAAAAAATGATCATTGTCAGCCAGTAGGCAACAATTAATTACTGAATTCTTGAAGTGAAATGTTGCCAGATTAATCTTGCGCTTTTGAGCTTAATTTTAAAAGTGCAAAATAACGTTTTGTATCAACATTTAAGGCATTTAAAAACTGTAAGTATGAAAATGTCACCCAAAACATGAACTCTAGTAGAATTTTGTAAACCTTGAGTTCATTATAACGAAAAACTTGTGCCATAATTAGCGCCTCTTTAAGTGGCTGTAAATTTCCAACGAAGCACTCAATAATTAAAAAAAAAAATTTAGCTACTAGCTATTATCAGAAGATTCACGTAGTGAATAGTTGGTCCGCCATTTTTTGAACACCCTGTATAACTAAATGGTAGTAATAAAAAAAAATATTCATAGTACACTATAAGTACATATGTATTTATTTAATCTGAAATAAGGTAATGGATATTATGACAAATGCATTTATGATATAAATGAGTTATTTTAACATTCGAAGCTTTCCAAATAGCCACTTATGTCACTCATCGGCTTATTCAATATACAATTGAAGCAGTAAATAATAATTATTAATTATAATAATTAATATAATATAATAAATATTTAATATAATAATTATTAACTATTATTTAGATATAAATATAAAAGTGACGAAGTATTAACACCTTATATTATTAATTAAAAAATGAAAAATGCTACCAAAAATCGTAATAGAGAAGCAAACAGAGTGCTAAAATGTAAGATGAGCCTTAGAATGAAAATACCAGTAAAAAATTAATTCTCAAGCATTTAAATTTTTTTTAAATCAGAAAAATCGGCTATAGAAAAACATAGGGTGCGATTTTGTTTCTCAAAACAATAAATATAAGTCGTCTTTGTCTTTTGCATTTGAAATTTGTATTTTTTTCCTTGTCACTTATCACTTCGTCTCGTATCGTTCAGAAACAAAAACCCCAATAAAAAACAAATAAAATATGTGGAGGTTAAACATCCTTTCAATATTTTGCAAAAAGTTTGGAGATACCTAAATTCTGCACCATGATCTAGTAACATATGTATAGAAAATGCTACGGTGTCTCTTTAGGTATGCAATCCCAAAGCGGACTGATACCATAATTAGTTGCTTGATTGACGTCCGCCCCGTTGTCCAGTAAAATACGTACAGTTTCATTTTGTCTCTTTTGGCGAGCAATGTTAAGCGGGGAGGCACCATTTTTATTCGTTTGATGAATGTCCGCCCCGTTGTCCAGTAAAAGACGGACAGTTTCATTTTGTCCCTCTTGGCAGCAACGTAAAGCGGGGAGGCACCATCATTCGCCGCTTGATTAATGTCCGCCCCGTTGTCTAGTAAAAGACGTACGGTTTCATTTTGTCCCGTTTGGCAAGCAATGTAAAGCGGGAAAAAGCGATCATTCGTCGCCTGATGAATGTCCGCCCCGTTATCCAGTAAAAGACGCACAGTTTCATTTTGTCCTTTTTGGCAAGCAATGTAAAGCAGAGAGACACCATCATTCGTCGCTTGATTAATTTCCGCCCCGTTGTCCAGTAGAAGACGTACAGTTTCATTTTGTCCTTTTTGGCAGGCAATGTAAAGCGGGGAGGCACCATCATTCGTCGTTTGATGAATGTCCGCCCCGTTGTTCAGTAAAAGACGTACGGTTGCAATTTGTTCCTTGAAGCAAGCAATGTGAAGCGGGGAGACACCATCATTTGTCGTTTGATTAATGTCCTCCCCGTTGTTCAGTAAAAGACGCACAGTTTCATTTTGTCCCTCTTGGCAAGCAATGTAAAGCGGAAAGAAACCATCATTCGTCGTTTGATGAATGTCCGCTCCGTTGTCCAGCAAAAGACGCACAATTTCATTTTGACCCATTTGGCAAGCGATGTAAAGCGGGGAAGCACCCATATTCATCGCTTGATTAATGTTCGCCCCGTTGACCAGCAAAAGACGTACGGTTTCATTTTGTCCCGTTTGGCAAGCAATGTAAAGCGGGAAAAAGCCATCATTCGTCGCCTGATGAATGTCCGACCCGTTATCCAGTAAAAGACGTACAGTTTCATTTTGTCCATTTAGGCAAGCAATGAACAGCGAGGAGGTACCATCATTCGGCGTTTGATGAATGTCCGCCCCGTTGTCAAGTAAAAGACGTACAGTTTCATTTTGTTTTTTCAGGCAAGCAATGTAAAGCGGAGAGGCACCATTATTCATCGCTTGATTAATGTCCGCTCCTCGCCTAAGTAAATCTTTTATAATTTCGTTATTTCCGTGCACAATGGCGAAAAGAAGTGGTGTAAATCCATCTTCGGTGGTAGCAACATTAACTTTCGCACCAGAGGATAACAGATGTTTTCCAATATCAAAATGTTTATTATTAATTGCTACTAAAAGCAGAGTCCAGTTGTCGATATTTCTGACATCAACTAAATTTGTATTACCGCAGATGAACAATTCGAATGCTTCCATGTACCCGAATTTTGCCGAACAATACAAAATATTGCTCACGTAGTTTAAATTAAGATGTGACAGATTGTTCCGTTGAATTCTTCTCAGTTTGACTTCAGCTATTAAAGAGGTAGTTTGTTGTGCATACTCCAACGGTGTCATTCCAAATAAATCATCAACTTCGCGATTATTACATTTGTTTAACAAGAAGTCTAACATTTCTGAATACTCGACAGTTTCTGGGGAACTACTAAACCGATAATCATGATCTACAATATACGCCCCGTTCACATTTTCCACCTTAAAGTGAGGATGTCTTTGCCCCCAAGAACAAACCAAATGCAATAAATTTCGACCATGTTGATCCTTACAGGTTGCAATATCATTTTTACATGTTTTCAATAAATCTAAATTTCTGTACAAAACCGCGACATGAGCCGGAGAATCTTTTGCCGAAAGTAAATCAAAGAAGAAACGGACGTTGTTGTATTTTTCTTCAAATAGGATGGATTTAAAGAAATCTTTTTTATCCACATTTTCCGAAAAATACAATGCGACTAAATATTCTGCGAATGACAAGTGAGAGAAAGAAGAAGTGTTGTTCTGGTTGTCCACAATTAAACCAATGCTAAGGTTGTCTTTACTATCCACGTCACATTCGACGTTCAATTGTGTTAATATTTCCTTTGGGAAAAGCAATTTCAAAGCGAATTTTGAATGTGTTATCATTTGTTGTTTTATCCACTTATTAAACTGTAGTTTTGAATTATGATTTGTCAAACTATGACCGAGTTTTTCTGTATAAAACACTTCAAGTTTCTGCTCAAAGAAATGATGATACAAATTGTTAAGTAAAAACCCTCCACTGAATAAATCAAGTTTGCTGTCGTTCTTTATCAGTTCCGTCATCATGTAGAGTAGCAACGGCACCCCCAGAATGTTATTTTTCTCGACCAGAACAACAGAAGTCTGCATTTGTTCAATAATTGATTCGAGTTTGTCGATGGAAATGACACTTTTAAGACGATCGCGAATGTACTCATTCTGTTCTTCTATGTCAAATTGAGTAAGATTTCGAGACAAAACATTAAATTTGAGTTCCAAAGATCGTTGCAAATGACTACGTGCTGTGACCCACTGAGACCAACTTTTTTTAGAAATCTCTAAAATTATGTCACCCACAGTTCCAACTTTTTCGGTATCAATTTCGTCCAGTGCATCCCAAACAAAGATGACATTGCCTTGTTTCGCAGACATCTCAAAAATTTGTTTATCCCGGAGACTCAAATGCTTAACTTTTTCCGTTGTTATGAAAGTTAAAAATCTATTGGAACTGTGGTCTTTACTTGTTTCAAAAAAATTAAAAATATCATTTGGGTCAATTACAATCGTCCAAACATTTGAGAGAGTTTGGTTTTTGAAACTTTTCATTAATTCTGATTTTCCCATTCCTGGATCGCCCACTATCAAATTAATGTTATTTTCTTTTTTTTGCGACCACAACATTGTTTCCTCCAAACGATCGGAAGTTGACAATTTATGATTTTGTAACTGATTAATGTCGCCCTTAGTACGAATCCATTCGAGACAATTGTCGTTTAACCACCTTAAATGGTGGCAAATTTCAGTTTTTTTATTTTTTTGGGAAAGTATTTTGAAGTGCTGAGTACAACATTCATTTTCAGAAAAGTAGACAAGAAATTTTGAATTAATATTTGCTGAAACGGAGTCATCATTTTGAGTACCAATTTTGACAAAGTTATGACGGCTAAATTTGCTTCTTAGACCTTCGATGTCTTTTACATTGTCAATGATCACAACCGTTTTGTCCTCAATATTTTCTAAATAGTTAATATCAACAACGTGTCTCAATAAATATCTGGGAACATACGGAAAGCTAAAAATCTCCTTTTCACCGCCTAAATTTAAGGGACCGTTTAACATTTCGACTAGATCGTCACTCTCAATCATTTCAGGGAAGGTTTTTATTTTTTTGCATAGTTCGTCCAAACTAATTTCATTTTTACCTTGAATCGAACACGTAAAGATTTTAGTTATTGTGCCAAATAAATCTGTGTGCGCTTCAACTTGAGATAAATTTTTGAAAATTTTAACTTTTTCTGATAATTTTTCGATTTGAACTTGATCTCCTAATAAAATATAATTTTGATGCAGACATAACTTGATCGCATTGTAAATGAAGTCATCGTCGGCTTCTATAACCAGCGGACATTTACGTTGCAACCAAAATAATTTATTTAATGTTTCATTCTCAAGATCATCCAAACTGTTAAACACTTTTTGGTCTAGCTGATATTTTTTGATTAAAATTCTGACTTCTTCTAAATTGTGTATTTGGCTTTTGGTAGCACGCCACAATTTTTTTAATTTTTCATAAGAATCGTTTTTTAAATAAACAATATTGAACATGTTAAATGCCGTTTTTAAAACTTGAATTTTCTCTTCACTTCCACTACAAACATCATTAAAATGCAATAATTTAAATTTAGAAGAGAGAAGTTGCAAGAGAATTACAGATTTAATCCAATCTTTATTTAACTTCTCTTTCGTGTTTCCAGATTTTGTCCAGTCGGCTATAAACTGAATATAACTGTTGGCATGTGTTTGAGTAGCCTCGAAATCGTTTTTGAAATAATCAGATACGCATGTTTTAGTTTGATATACATTTGTTTGGTTAGCATAAAGAAAAAATTTTTGGAAGAACTTTTTGTATTCTTCAACTGTACCGCCATTATTTGAAGTAGAAGAATCACTGTCAACATAAAATTGGTAACAATGTTCTGTGGAACTAAAAGTTTTACATATATCATCCAAAATTATTTTTTTTACACCAACTGTAAAATTTTCACCATCGATTGTTAGCCGCGTTGAGTCGTCAGCGTTAAATTTAAGATTGGTGTACAAAATAAATTTGTCACAGTTTTCCTTCACTTCTTTAAATGAATGAAAATATTTCTTAATGCTAAAATTGCCTGTTGCTTTCTCAAGCTCCTTCAGGGCCAAAGTGCCTTTGTTGATGTGCTTCAACTGGAACGCTAACGTTTCATCCACACTTCCTGTCTTGACTTTAACAACAATGTCATCAAAGTCACCATATTCTTTATGGTTTGACGAAATCTTGAAGTTTTGGACTTTTTCGTTTGTGGCCAATTTCAAAGCGAAGTCTGCAACGGTAAGAATTTCATAGTCAGTACCAAAATTGGTTGTCCCTGGTCGTGTAGAGAAAAACTGAAAATGTACAAAATGCATTGCATTTTAGGAGCAGAAATTGTGAAAAAAGCAAAAACACTTACCTCAGGTTGATCAGTGCAATCCGACTCCGGTTGAAAATTTGGTTGGCTTTTCTCGTCTTTAGACATGTTTGTACGAAATTTTATATCGTTTATGGTCTCATTTGAAACTAGAAAAAGTTATCTTATCAGTGTTATGTCATCATTACGTTACATTACATTACATCAAATTTCGCCAGAATAGGTCTATTGGCAAATTTTTATAACGATAAAAAGTTAATACTAAAAATTCTCGCCTATAATTTTGTATTACTTGTAATTTAAAATTTTTGATATGCAGGGTAAAAAATGTTGACAATTTGTAAAACTTTTGTAAATAAGTTATTAACTGGACAACAATTTTGAAATTTGGTGCAAATTCATTCTGAGACTTACTCCACCCAGTTACAAAAGTTAGATAATCTTTAAAAAAATTTGATACTCCGAGTAAGAAAAATTTTGACATTTCAAAAAACCTTTTGTAAATCAGGCTTCAGTGTAATCCGATTCTAGTTGAGATGTTTGTCGACTTTTATCGCTTTTGGACATGTTTGTACAAAATTTCAGATTCAGAAACTATAAAAGCTTATTTATCGTTATTTATCTATCTTATCGTTATCAGTATGACTTTACATCAAATTTCGTCAAAATAGGTCTGTTGCCAGCTTATTTATAACGAGGAAAACATTAATACTCGTATTTTTCGCCGACAATTTTGTGTGAAGGAAATTCAAAAGGCACCAAAGAACGTAAAAAATAAGTCATAATAATTAATGTAAAGCTTACCTTTAACAATCTTCTATCACTTGGAGAACTCATAAAGACTACAAAAATGTTTCGATGCAAAAAAGTAAAAAAAGTTCACTTTTGGAGACGTTTTTTAGCACGTTGCGATAAAACTTTATGAACCGTTTTACTGTATTAAAGCTATTTATATCCAATTCTTATTTATTATCAATAATTTATTGATAAAGTAAGACACACCTAGATAAGTGTTGAAGGAAAATTTTGAAGTAAAAATTGACAATAAATAAATAGAAAGTCAGCGAGTAATTTAGATAAATTTTAAATGAAAATATTCAAAACTTGCTTGGATGTAATTGAACCTACCTGTGAAGGTATTTACTACATTTTTTTTACCAAATAACGTTATTTGTTGAGGAAATTTAAGCTGTAAGGAATTTTGAATTTTGCGCTGAATCCAAAACCACTTTTGTATTTTTGTCAGTCAACAAATAACTGAGGTAGAGTCGTTTAAAATTTCGGCTTAACGTCAGAGGACCAAAACTTTGAAGCTCCGGAAACGATTTTCCCCGATATCTTCGGAATTATGGTAAATATAAAAAAACCTATTTTGAAATCGTTTTTCTCGCAATTTTTTACCTTAAAAATCGATCTTAGGTAGTTCAAACTCGAAATTTTCATTTTCTTAATGTAGAAGTGAACAAATACAATGAAGGCAGACAAAATCGACCTGTCACATTTGAAAGAGAACTTGACTTTACCACAATTTAAAAAAAGTCGAACACCTTTCTCTTGGTTTCGCCGATTTGGAAGATGTCGAATCAAAAGTCTGTTCATCTCCAACGCTCAAGAAATTCACTCTTCGTTTCAAACCACAAGAAAATTTCACATTGAATAAAGACGCGTTCAATTGCGAGAACTTAGAAGAGCTCTCTTTGAACTCCTTTGAGTCTACCGACCTGCCGCTGGAAGCTTTCCAAAACTTACCACATCTCAAAGTTCTCGACTTGGATCGGCTGGAATTTAAACCCTTGAAAAGAGAATTTTTCAAAAATCTTCAGTCCTTAGAAAAATTAATTTTACCCGAGTGCGCCACTACCGAATTCCAAACTGATGCTTTCTATGGTAAACTTGAAAGTTCTTCAGGTTTCAGTCCGTCAGCAAGTAGTGCAAAAGAATTTCCCTGGGAATTTGTTGACGAAGAACGTGAAATTGGAAAAGCTGAGTCTGGCTAATTGTAACATCACTGATCTAACTTGGGATGAGTTTAAAAGACTGCCGCGTTTGACGACGTTGGATTTAAGTATGAATCAGATCCGCTCCTTCAATGCTGAGAAAATTGTACAAAATATCCCAAGTTTGAGGAATTTTCATATTGATATGACTTCTTTTGGTGATGAAGAATATATTCGTTTTACGGAAGAGCTGAAGAACAAGTTAAATGTTACATTTGGTTTTGATTGGAACTCTTCTCTTTAAAGTGTAATGTAATGAAATATTGGATACAAAATTACAAGATTTAAGAGTAAAAATGTGAATTGTTGTAATGTTGGAATCTGACCAAATTTTACAGCTATAGTACTAAAATTGTGGGAGCGAGTTTTAGTATGAAATATTTAATGTCTTAGCAAAAAATAAAAAAATTAAAAATAGTTTTTTTTGACTCTATAATTTAGCATATTGAGAGTAATAGTAATTTGATAAGTAAAATGGAAATTTTAGATTCAGCTGCAGCATTGAAACAACTTTTTCGTCGTCAAATAATTGTGCTAAAATGTAAAATTCTAGAAAAGAAAAGAAAAGAAACTTATTTTAGAAATTTTTGTTTTAAAATCAGTCCAAAAATTTTGAATTTTTGCCATTAAAATTCGTAACTTTGCCAGTTTTAACGGTACAGCAATGAAATTTAGGGACATCACTACTTTTACATCGTTTATTAACTGGAAAAAAGTGTAAAATGCTAGAGCAAAAAAAACCCATTTTAGAAATTTTTATTTTGTAGTCAAACTTAAAATTTGTAGTTTTGGCAGTTTTTACACTACAACAATGAGATCTCGGAACATCATTACTTTTCATCGTGTATTATCTGAAAAAAATTGTAAAATTCTAGAGCAAAGATAACCCATTTTAGAAATTTTTATTTTAAAGTCTAACCTAAAATTTTGTTTTTTTTATTAAAATTTGTAGCTTTGGCAGTTTTCACGCTACAGCAATAAGATTTCGAATCGTCATTACTTTTTCATCGTTTATTAACAGCCAAAAATTGTAAAATTCTAGAGCAAAGAGAACTCATTTTAATAATTTTTATTTTGAAGTTTAACCTAAAATAATTTTGATTTTTGTTAATTAAAACTCGTAGCTTTGGCAGTTTTAATGCTGCAGCAATGAGATTTAGAGACTTCACTATTTTTCCATCGTTTATTAATTGTGCTTAATTGTAAAATTCTAGAGCAAAGATAACCCATTTTAGAAATTTTTATTTTGAAGTCTAACCTAAAAATTTTTTTTTTAATTAAAATTTGTAGCTTTGGCAGTTTTTACGCTACAACAATAAGATTTCAGATTATCATTACTTTTTCATCGTTTATTAACAGCCAAAAATTGTAAAATTCTAGAGCAAAGAGAACTCATTTTAATAATTTTTATTTTAAAGTTTAACTTAAAATAATTTTGATTTTTTTTAATTAAAACTCGTTGTAAGCTTTGATAACACCTGATCAGTAAAAATCACAATAAGAACCATTTGTTCTCGACTGTTTCCTTCACGTGTCGATATATTCAGCAAAATTATACATCATTAGGGAAATAAACTTCTCTAGTTTGTGGCACCCAAAAATTTTTTGCTTTTCTAAAAAAAAATGATCATTGTCAGCCAGTAGGCAACAATTAATTACTGAATTCTTGAAGTGAAATGTTGCCAGATTAATCTTGCGCTTTTGAGCTTAATTTTAAAAGTGCAAAATAACGTTTTGTATCAACATTTAAGGCATTTAAAAACTGTAAGTATGAAAATGTCACCCAAAACATGAACTCTAGTAGAATTTTGTAAACCTTGAGTTCATTATAACGAAAAACTTGTGCCATAATTAGCGCCTCTTTAAGTGGCTGTAAATTTCCAACGAAGCACTCAATAATTAAAAAAAAAAATTTAGCTACTAGCTATTATCAGAAGATTCACGTAGTGAATAGTTGGTCCGCCATTTTTTGAACACCCTGTATAACTAAATGGTAGTAATAAAAAAAAATATTCATAGTACACTATAAGTACATATGTATTTATTTAATCTGAAATAAGGTAATGGATATTATGACAAATGCATTTATGATATAAATGAGTTATTTTAACATTCGAAGCTTTCCAAATAGCCACTTATGTCACTCATCGGCTTATTCAATATACAATTGAAGCAGTAAATAATAATTATTAATTATAATAATTAATATAATATAATAAATATTTAATATAATAATTATTAACTATTATTTAGATATAAATATAAAAGTGACGAAGTATTAACACCTTATATTATTAATTAAAAAATGAAAAATGCTACCAAAAATCGTAATAGAGAAGCAAACAGAGTGCTAAAATGTAAGATGAGCCTTAGAATGAAAATACCAGTAAAAAATTAATTCTCAAGCATTTAAATTTTTTTTAAATCAGAAAAATCGGCTATAGAAAAACATAGGGTGCGATTTTGTTTCTCAAAACAATAAATATAAGTCGTCTTTGTCTTTTGCATTTGAAATTTGTATTTTTTTCCTTGTCACTTATCACTTCGTCTCGTATCGTTCAGAAACAAAAACCCCAATAAAAAACAAATAAAATATGTGGAGGTTAAACATCCTTTCAATATTTTGCAAAAAGTTTGGAGATACCTAAATTCTGCACCATGATCTAGTAACATATGTATAGAAAATGCTACGGTGTCTCTTTAGGTATGCAATCCCAAAGCGGACTGATACCATAATTAGTTGCTTGATTGACGTCCGCCCCGTTGTCCAGTAAAATACGTACAGTTTCATTTTGTCTCTTTTGGCGAGCAATGTTAAGCGGGGAGGCACCATTTTTATTCGTTTGATGAATGTCCGCCCCGTTGTCCAGTAAAAGACGGACAGTTTCATTTTGTCCCTCTTGGCAGCAACGTAAAGCGGGGAGGCACCATCATTCGCCGCTTGATTAATGTCCGCCCCGTTGTCTAGTAAAAGACGTACGGTTTCATTTTGTCCCGTTTGGCAAGCAATGTAAAGCGGGAAAAAGCGATCATTCGTCGCCTGATGAATGTCCGCCCCGTTATCCAGTAAAAGACGCACAGTTTCATTTTGTCCTTTTTGGCAAGCAATGTAAAGCAGAGAGACACCATCATTCGTCGCTTGATTAATTTCCGCCCCGTTGTCCAGTAGAAGACGTACAGTTTCATTTTGTCCTTTTTGGCAGGCAATGTAAAGCGGGGAGGCACCATCATTCGTCGTTTGATGAATGTCCGCCCCGTTGTTCAGTAAAAGACGTACGGTTGCAATTTGTTCCTTGAAGCAAGCAATGTGAAGCGGGGAGACACCATCATTTGTCGTTTGATTAATGTCCTCCCCGTTGTTCAGTAAAAGACGCACAGTTTCATTTTGTCCCTCTTGGCAAGCAATGTAAAGCGGAAAGAAACCATCATTCGTCGTTTGATGAATGTCCGCTCCGTTGTCCAGCAAAAGACGCACAATTTCATTTTGACCCATTTGGCAAGCGATGTAAAGCGGGGAAGCACCCATATTCATCGCTTGATTAATGTTCGCCCCGTTGACCAGCAAAAGACGTACGGTTTCATTTTGTCCCGTTTGGCAAGCAATGTAAAGCGGGAAAAAGCCATCATTCGTCGCCTGATGAATGTCCGACCCGTTATCCAGTAAAAGACGTACAGTTTCATTTTGTCCATTTAGGCAAGCAATGAACAGCGAGGAGGTACCATCATTCGGCGTTTGATGAATGTCCGCCCCGTTGTCAAGTAAAAGACGTACAGTTTCATTTTGTTTTTTCAGGCAAGCAATGTAAAGCGGAGAGGCACCATTATTCATCGCTTGATTAATGTCCGCTCCTCGCCTAAGTAAATCTTTTATAATTTCGTTATTTCCGTGCACAATGGCGAAAAGAAGTGGTGTAAATCCATCTTCGGTGGTAGCAACATTAACTTTCGCACCAGAGGATAACAGATGTTTTCCAATATCAAAATGTTTATTATTAATTGCTACTAAAAGCAGAGTCCAGTTGTCGATATTTCTGACATCAACTAAATTTGTATTACCGCAGATGAACAATTCGAATGCTTCCATGTACCCGAATTTTGCCGAACAATACAAAATATTGCTCACGTAGTTTAAATTAAGATGTGACAGATTGTTCCGTTGAATTCTTCTCAGTTTGACTTCAGCTATTAAAGAGGTAGTTTGTTGTGCATACTCCAACGGTGTCATTCCAAATAAATCATCAACTTCGCGATTATTACATTTGTTTAACAAGAAGTCTAACATTTCTGAATACTCGACAGTTTCTGGGGAACTACTAAACCGATAATCATGATCTACAATATACGCCCCGTTCACATTTTCCACCTTAAAGTGAGGATGTCTTTGCCCCCAAGAACAAACCAAATGCAATAAATTTCGACCATGTTGATCCTTACAGGTTGCAATATCATTTTTACATGTTTTCAATAAATCTAAATTTCTGTACAAAACCGCGACATGAGCCGGAGAATCTTTTGCCGAAAGTAAATCAAAGAAGAAACGGACGTTGTTGTATTTTTCTTCAAATAGGATGGATTTAAAGAAATCTTTTTTATCCACATTTTCCGAAAAATACAATGCGACTAAATAACAACGAAAAAAGAACAACAAAAGTCTGCATTTGTTCAATAATTGATTCGAGTTTGTCGATGGAAATGACACTTTTAAGACGATCGCGAATGTACTCATTCTGTTCTTCTATGTCAAATTGAGTAAGATTTCGAGACAAAACATTAAATTTGAGTTCCAAAGATCGTTGCAAATGACTACGTGCTGTGACCCACTGAGACCAACTTTTTTTAGAAAACTCTAAAATTATGCCACCCACAGTTCCAACTTTTTCGGTATCAATTTCGTCCAGTGCGTCCCAAGCGTAAATGACATTGCCTTGTTTTGCAGACATCTCAAAAAATTGTTTATCCTGAAGACTCAAATGCTTAACTTGTTTCGTTGTTATGAAATTTAAAAATCGATTGGAACTGTGATCTTCACTTGTTTCAAAAAATTGAAAAATATCAGTTGGGTCTATTACGATCGTCCAAACATTCGAGGGAGTTTGGTTTTTGAGACTTTTCATTAATTCTGATTTTCCCATTCCTGGATCGCCCACTATCAAATTAATGTTATTCTCGTTTTTTTGCGACCACAACATTATTTCCTCCAAACGATCAGAAGTTGACAATTTATGATTTTGTAACTGATTAATGTCGCCTTTACTGCGGATCCACTCGAGACATTTGTCGTTTAACCACCTAAAATGGTGCCAAATTTTAATTTTTTTATTTTTATGGGAAAGTATTTTAAAGTCCTGAGTACAACATTCATTTTCAGAAAAGTAGACAAGAAATTTTGAATTAATATTGTAATTATTTTGAGTGCCAATTTTGACAAAGTTATGACGGCTAAATTTGCTTCTTAGACCTTCGATGTCTTTTACATTGTCAATGATCACAACAGTTTTGTCCTCAATATTTTCTAAATAGTTAATATCTACAACGTGTCTCAATAAATATCTGGAAACATACGGAAAGCTGAAACTCTCTTTTTCACCACCTAAATTTAAAGAACCGTTTAACATTTCGACTAGATCGTCACTCTCAATCATTTCAGGGAAGGTTTTTATTTTTTTGCATAGTTTGTCCAAACTAATTTCATTTTTACCTTGAATCGAACACGTAAATATTTTAGTTATTTTGTCAAATAAATCGGTGTGAGCTTCAACTTGAGATAAATTTTTCAAAATTTTAACATTTTCGGGTAATTTTTCAATTTTAACTTGATCTCCTAATAAAATATAATTTTGATCCGGACATAACTTGATCACATTGTAAATAAAGTCATCGTTGGCTTCTAGAACCAGCGGACATTTGCCTTGCAACCAAAATATTTTATTTAAAGTTTCATTCTCAAGATCATCTAAACTGTTAAAATCTTTTTGAGTTAGCTGATATGTATTTACCAAGATTCTGACATCTTTTAAATCGCGCACTTCGCTTTTGGTAGCACTCCACATATTTTTACAATTTTCGTACAATTCTGTCTTTAAATAAACAACATTAAAGGTGGCAAACAAAGTTTTCAAAACTTGAATTTTCTCTTCGCTTCTAAAACAAACATCGTCAAAATGCAATGGTTTCATTTTGGAAGAGAGAAGCTGCAAGAGAATTACACGCTTAGTCCAAGTTTTGTTCAACTTTTCTTTCTTTTTCGCTAATTTGGCCCAATCCGCTATAAACTGAATGTAACTGTCAGCATCTTTCTCTGGTGCCCCACAAAACTCTTTGAATTTTTCATACAATTTTTTTTTGGTTTCTTCAACATTGTATTGATTTGCATAAAGATAACAATTTTTAAAAAACTCTCGGTATTCTTCTACTTCAACGTCATTATTTGAACTAGAAGAATCATCGTCCACATAAAATTGATAACATTTTTCCGTGCTACTAAACGTCTTAAAATTATCACACAGACTAATTTTTCTCACACCAACTTTAAAGTTTTCACCTTGAATTTGAACGCGCGTCGTGTCCGCAGGCTCAAATTTAAGATTTGTGAACAACACAAATTTATCACAATTTGTCTTCATTTTCTTTACGGAATTAACATACTTCTTAATGCTAAAATCGCCTTTTTCTGCCTCGAGCTGACTTACTAGCAAGATACCTTCTTTGTTGCTGTGCTTGAGTTGAAATGCAACAACTTCATTGAAACTTCCAGCTGTCGTTTGAAGCACGATGTCGTCAAAGTCGCCATATTCTTCGTCATTCGACGACATCTTAAATGTTTTAATTTTTTCGTTTGTCGCCAAGTTGAAGGCAAAACTGGCAATGTTGAAAATCTCATAATCTGTGCCGAAATTTGTTGTTCCCTGTCGTTTCTTAAAAAACTGGAAATATGAAAATTTCATTATTATAGTCTACTAGTGTCAATATTAATTTAATAAATTATGCATCAAATTTTTGATTTGAATGAAATAGGTTGTTAGGAACGTATTTTAATTCCACAAGTCGCTTTCTAGACTTCTGAATGTGAGAAATGCACCTTTTAATACTTTTAAGACACTAAAAAAATTAACAACTGAAGAAATACATTTTAATTTATGACTAAATTTTGAGAGAAAATTTTGAACAATATTATCATCAATTTGTCATCATCCGGTTTTGGTGACTTTTATCGTTACTAATCATTATCTGTGCTTATCAGCTTATCACTTTGTTTACAATCAATTTCTTTATTGGCAATTAAGAAAATGTCAATTTTCCGAAAAACTTTTGAAAGAAGACGGAAACACTTACCTCAGGCTTAGCAGTACAATCCGATTCCGGACTTCGGCTTTTCTCGTCTTTGGACATATTTGTACGAAATTTTATATCGTTTATGGTCTCATTTGAAACTAAAAAAAGTTATCTTATCAGTGTTCTGTCATCATTACGTTACATTACATTACATTACATCAAATTTCGCCAGGTTTTTAATGATGATAAAAAATTAATACTGAAAATTGTCGCCTATAATTTTGTACTACTTGTAAATTAAAATTTTTGGAATGTAGGGTAAACATTTTTGACAATTTGAAAAACTTTTGTAAATAAGTTATAAAATGAACAACAATTTTGAAATTTGGTGCAAATTCTGTCTTATTTCACCCAATTACAAAATTATTGAATAAATAAAATAGATTTTAGAAAATTTTGGTACTCCAAGTAAGAACAATTTTGACATTTCAAAAAACCTTTTGTAAAATCAAGCTTCAGTGTAATACGATTCCAGTTGAGATCATTGTCGACTTTTATCGCTTTTGGACATGTTTGTACAAAATCCCAGATTTTATGGTCTCATTTACAACTATAAAAGCTTATTAGCGCTGTCTTATCGTTATCAGTATCACTCTACATCAAATTTCGTCAAAATAAGTCTGTTGCCAGCTTGTTTATAACGAGGAAAACATTAATACTCGTATTTTTCGCCGAAAATTTTGTGTGAAGGGAATTCAAAAGGCACCAAAGCACGTAAAAAATAAGTCATAATAATTAATGTAAATCTTACTTTTATTTATCTTCTGGCACTTGGAGAACTCTTGAAGACTACAAAAATGTTTCGATACAAAAAAGTAGAAAAGAGTTTTAGTTTTAGTTAGTTTTTAGCACGTTGCATGCAATAACACTTTATAAATCGTTTCACTGTATCACAGCTATTTATATCCAATTCTTAATTATTATCAATGATTTATCGATAAAGTAAAACACACCTTACAGCTTAATAGATAAGTGTAAAACGAAAATTTTGAAGTAAAAATTGCTAATAAATTAGTAGAAAGTCAAAATTCGGTGGTACATTGTAAATTGATCTCCGATTGGTTATAAATAAAGCCTTTCAGCTTTTAAACGGTTAAAGAAAACCCAAAAAAACTTCGAAACATTACTTCTTACGGCTGTCTCCATCTCTATTTTCGCCATGGTTGTAACGTTACCTAACACCCTGTATAATGCAAGAAATTGTTTAATAAGGGCATTTGGTCTATTGTGTGAAATAAATGGGTTCGTGTCAGGGCAGTTTTAGGTAGAAAATTTGGATCTCAAAACAAATTCCATTCAACTTTCTACAAATTCATTTCTTCTTCGAACTTGGGAGGATAAAGCTCTGCTTAAAATATTTTTATTTCAACTTAATTCAATTTTATAAATTTAAGGTAAGTAGGGAAGAGTGGGGTAAAATGATCCTTCGAGGTAAAATGATTCCCTTTGATTCCCAAACTTCCTAAGTTCCATCTATCGATGAAATGATTAAATATGTTGCTGAACCTGCGGATATTGCAAACAAGCGCACGCAGTTCAGTAAATATTCAAAAAAATTACAGCGATATTTGTGTTTTTCCTTCGTTCAGCCTAAGGTAAGTCATTTCTTAATCAAGTGTATTTTACTCTTCGAATTAAAACTTCAAAATAACCCTTGTGGTGTTTTAAAGGGTTATCATTAAACTTTCAATTTTTGTAGATTGAGTTGCAACCTTGCATGTTGTAAATTTTTGGAGTATGTTCTTTGTTCTTATTGCTCTTGGGGTAAAACGATCACTTAGGTACTGGGTAAAAGGATTTCAAGGTCATTTTACCTCTAATATAAATAAATGGTTTGATAGTTGACAAAAAAGACAGTGACAAAAAAACAAAAGCGAGAAAAATAGAATGTATTTTTTGGTTGAAAAAAATATATTCATTTTTCAAAAGAAGAGGATTGAATTAGATGCAGTGTGTGCCAAAAATGGGCTCATGATCAATGTGCAAGAGTAGACGAAGAGAAAAACACATTCCCTTGCAATTCCTGTTTGGCGGAATTAAAAACTTTTCGTTTTACAAAAAAAAATGTAATTTTTTTAATGTTTATTTATGTCTTCAATAAAAGTATCTATTTTGTTGTTTTACTTCTTGTTATTTAAGTTTATTTTGTTTTTATTTTAATACTAAAATATATTCACTTTTTCCACTAAATTTTGCTTAACTTTTTAAACATAACACATCCTTACGATCGAAAGGCATCATTTTACCCCAATCGAGGAATCATTTTACCTCTAGTCCATGGGTAAAATGACCCTTCTGCAGTCGCACTTAATTTTTAGGCGGACTTGTAGTACATTAGTTGTCAAAGCTCCTAGCCAAGTGGTTGATTTATCAATATAATAATTATATTTATCAATTTTAAAATTATAATTTATATTTATCAATATAAACGTTTTGTAGCTATAGTGTAAAGACCTTAGAGAGATCATTATACCCCGATCACCCCTACTTTAACACCCAAAGATCCATTCTTGATACAATTCAATACTAAATTCTCTTAAATTTCCCTTAAAGCTCCACAATTTTCACAAGTTATGAATGACCTTGATTCAAAATTAATGGAGAGTATTTGCATTTTTTTCCAACAAGAAATTAGGAAATCGTAGGGATAATTTTGAAGAAAATGGCGTATGGTGTTGCCACTCTGATTACATTTTCGATTGCTTATACAAGTTTTTACGACATGTGTATATCTAATGCAAATGAAAAAGAAAAAAATTCTAATAAACTAAGAAAAAGCATAAAGGAATCAAAAATATTTATCACGGTTGTAGTATCGTCATCCAATTGACAACTAGTTATCTATAAAAAATACCAAATCAAATTGTAGTTCATTTTTAGAAACGTTTGTTCTTTAAAAATCTGATTGTTTTATCAGTTTATGTTTTCAATCAGAACAAATTTCTTTATTGACAATTAAGATCAGCTTGGATATGAGTTGTAAACACTTATTACCTCTGCCTTATCATTATCAAGTCATGAGATCCAAATCTCGAAGTTACGTCAACTGTAGGAATTATTATTATATAATGATTTTATGATGACATGCGTTCATAAATATAAATTTCTAAAATCGTTAATAATGAATACATAGAAAGATTTAGTGTTATTTTTATGGGTAAAATTTGGTTCACAGAAAAAAACTGAACCCGCATTTTTATACATTTTTTTCATCAATCAGAGAAAGAAAATACATATAAAAGTTATCAATTGATTAATTAGAATATCATCTAAAATATACCTATTCACCGGTTCTGAATGCCAAAATTTGGTTTCTTCTACGTTGCCAACAAAGGAAAAACATTTTTTTTATGAAAGTTTGCTTTTTTGAAGACCAGAGCAATTTTTCGTATTTTTAAGAAAATGACTGAATTTACATAAATTTATTATAAAATAAAATCAGATTTTTTTACCGATAAAAAAAAATTACCTATATTCAAACTCGATATTCATTAGAATTAGGGGGTTTATTATTTAATTTAGACTGTTGTTCATCCCATTTTTGTGGTGACTTGAAGTTTCACGACAGTGTCGAACCAACCACAATCGAATCAACAACCACTAATGGTGCGATTACCTATATTCTAACAAATATACGATAATTAGCATTATTTATATTTTTTTATTAGCCGTCCTAAAAGAGATTTGCGAGATTCGCGAGTGTTTTCAAGTTTTTTCAAAAGTTGCACGGAAATTTATGACGCACTTAATTGTCAATAACTACACTGTAATATTGATTAAAGTGATAAACTGATAAAGTTTTACTTTCAAGGCGAGCTAAAAATTTCCAATATTTTTTATTTGAACCTGTAATTTCGGTAGTTTTGATCCTAGGGCAATGGAGTTTGATTTGATTACTAATTTTTTCTTATTAACTGTCTATTTTATAGACCAAATTTTTTTAACAACAAGGACGGATTTTAGAAATTTTTATTTTTACTACGAGCTATATTTTCTATTCGGATTTATAATTTTAGTAATTTTTCGATGCTAAAGGTCAACAAAACTTGGAGAGGCAACTACCTTAAACTCGTTTTTTTTACTACGGACCAAAAATTTCCAATACTTTCCATTCGAACCTGTAATTTTAATAGTTTCGATTCTAGGACAATGAAACTTGGAGAGGCAACTACTTTGAACTCGTTGACTATCTTTGTCAAATCTCATTTTTTTTTTATCAACAGAGACGAATTTGAGAAATTTTTATTTTCAAGACGGGCCAAAAACTTTTAATATTTTTCATTCGGACCTGTAATATTAGTAGTTTAGAGGGCAATGAAATTTGATGGGATTACTAGTTTTAATTTTTTGAACATTTTTTAGAAGTTTTTATTTTCTAGACAAGCTAAAAATTTCCAATATTTTTCATTTAAACCTGTAATTTTGGTTTATTTTTTGGACTAACCCAAAACTTTCAAAATTCTATAAAAAAACGTACTTTTAGTTGTGTCAGTGTTATAGTAATGAATTTTTTGTAGGTTGTTTTTCTTGCCGCATTTATTAACTTTGCCAAATTTCAAAATTCTAGAGCAACAGATTCGGACTTTAAAAATTTCTGTTTTGAGAATGGGCTCAAAAATTTCCAAATTAAAACAGAAGTCGTACCTTTGATCTTGTTGGAGCTACAGGGATAAAATTTGAAGACGTTGCTATTCTTGACCAATTTATTAACTGTGTCAAAATTATCGAGCAACAGATTTCGATTTTGATTTTTTTTATTTTTTGGGCCAAACCCAAAACTTTCAAAATTCTATAAAAAAAACGTACTATTGGTCGTGTTGGTGCTACAGCGATAAAATTTGGAGACGTTGCTATTCTTCACCATTTTATTAACTGTGCCAAATTTCAAAATTCTGGAGCAACAGATTTGAATTTTGGAATTTTTTATTTTTGGAACAAACCCAAAAGTTTCAAAATTCAATAAAAAAATCGTACTTTTGGATGTGTTGGTGCTACAGCGATGAAATTTGGAGACGTTACTGTTATTGATCCAGTTATTGATTGTGTCAAATTTCAAAATTCTGGAGCAACAGATTCGGAATTTAGAAATTTTTTATATTTATTTAATTTAATAAAAATAATCGTGTCTATGATGGTAGATTGTATAGCATACATTTGTAGATTCTTTATTCAACATTGGACTTGGCTGATATAGTTCCATAGATTCAACTCTGAACTGCTTTAATTCGCAACTTCTTCTTCAGCTCTTCCTGAAAACTAATATATGCAGCCACATCGAGAAAAAACGAAGTCATATGAATGTTAAAATTCCTCAAATTTGGGATATTTTGTGCAATTATCTCCGCATTGAATGACTCGATTCACGCTGTGGTTTCTTCATTTTTGCTGGCTGAATTTTATTTATAGTACCAACTTAGAAAAATTTAAATATAACAGAATAATTTATAGAAATTTTTAGTTCCGCGACTATGAAAAAGTTGCTTATTTGTTTCAACACGTTTCACTTTGAGGACTATGAAAAAGTCGCCATTTTTTTACAACACCCTGTAATGTCTTCTTTTTTGGTGTTCAAAGAAAAAAATTAATAGACAGTGGCTGACGTGCTAGTGTTACCAAATACGCCAGTTTATAAAAATTTAGATCAAGGAGAATTTTTTTTAGAAATGTTTGTTTTGGGTACCAAGGAAGATTTAACAAATAATTTTTTAACATCTTCTGATTCCTTCATTTTTGGTGTCACAGTAATGAAATTTGGGTCAATTAATTTTTCTAACTTGTTTAAATATGGTATTAATTAATAATAATAATAATAATTAATAGAACAATTAAGATCAAATAACAGAATTTTAGAAATTTTTGCTTTGCACTATGAAAAAATTGTATTTTTTTTGCAACACCCTGTAATATCTTCGTTTTTAGAGTTCAAGGAATGAAATTATTGGAAAGTAATCGTCGTAATAGTGTTGCTAAAAGCACCAATTTCAAAAAATTTAGAGCAAATAGAAGAATTTTTTGAAATGTTTGTTTTGGGTACCAAGAAAAATTAGAAAAAAGTTTTTATAACACTGTGGTTTCTTCATTTTTGGTAGTACGATAATAAAACTTAAATCGGATGCTTCTTTTTGACACTATTAACTGTAGTGTACTGTGTAGTACTGAATTAGAAAAACTTAAATAAAAAAAATAATTTCTAGAAATTTTTCGATTTGCGGCTATAGAAAAATCGCCCATTTCATTCAACACCTTGTAATTCCTTTATATTTAGTGCTACAAAAATGAAATTGATGAAACTTGGTTGGTCTGTCTTACAAACACCGCCAAATTTCAAAAATTTTGATTTAAGAGACGAATTTTTAGAAAACTTTATTTTTGGTTACCAAGGACAAATTAACAAGAAGTTTTTAAAAGTTTGTAATTCTTTTCTTTTTAGTGTCACGGTAACAAAACTTGAAAAGTTGCTTCTTTTGCCTTACTTATCTAGAGTACTAAATCAGAGAAATTTAGATTAAAAAAAGAAATTTTTAGAATTTTTTGCTTCGAAGCCCATAAAACACTGTCATTTTTTTTTTCAAATTTCTGTAATTACTTCGTTTTGCTGCTACAAAAATAAAATTAACAGAAATTGTTTTTTCCAATTCCACTAAAATCCCCAATTTACTAAAAATTAGATTAAAGATTTAGATTTTTCTTTTACTTATTGAGGAAGAGGTTCACTAAATACAAAAACTTTTAACATGAGTTTATTCCAACTACTGTTACAGCACATTACTTTTTAAATAAAAGTCTTCTCAGCGTTCTCAAATGTAACATTTAACTTCTTCTTCAGCTCTTCCTGGAAACGAGGATACGCGTCCTCATCAAAGGAGAAGGTCGTTCTAACAATGTTAAAATTACGCAAATTTGGAACATTTTGTGCGATTATCTCCGCATTGAATGATTCTATTGGATTCAAATTTAGATCCAACGTCGTCAATTGTGGAAGTCCTTTAAATCGATCAAAAGTCATATTTTTGAAATCATTGAAAGCCAGGGAAATTTTTTCCAATTTCACGTTCTTTCTGAACAAATCCTCGGGGAAATTTTTGTATGCGCCAGTACCCGAAATTTGAAGAACCTTCAGGTTTACCAAGTCTTTGAACGCATCAGAGTTGAACTCGTAAATCTAGCAGCTGTACAAAACTAATTTTTGCAACGATTGAAGATTCTTGAATAATTCCTTCTTCAAAACTGTAAAATTCAGCCCTTTCAAGTGGAGTGTATTCAAATGTGGCAAGTGTCCAAAAGTTTCTAACGGCATGTCGTAATACTTAGAGAAAACGAAGATAAACTCTTCTAAGTTCTCGCAGTTGAATGTGTCATTCCTCAACACGAAATTCTCATGTCGAAAGAATCGAAGAGAGAATTTCTTTAGCGCGGGCAATGAACAAACTCCTGCTTCAGTTTCTTCCAAACTTTCGAAATTAAGAGAAAGTTTTCAACTTCTTTGAATTGTGGTAAAGACAACTTCCCGTGTAAATTTGACAAGACGATTTTGTCTGCCATTTAGTCATATTTCGATCCAACGTCGTCAAATGTGGAAGTCCTTTAAACCGATCAAAACTCATATTTTTGAAATCATTGGAAGCCAGGTAAATTTTCTCCAATGTCACGTTCTTCCTGAACTGAAATCCTTTCAAAAATTCGTAATTTTGGTAAGTTTAGTGCTACAGCTATCAAACTTAAGAAAATTGCTAGTTTTTAATCGATTATTAACTCTGCCAATTTGCAACATTGTAGATTTAAGGAAATCAATTTTAGAAATTTTTAGTTTTCAAGGCGAAGCCCAAATATGAGAAATTCTTTCTTAAAATTCGTAATTTTAGTAATTTTAGTGCCACAGTTATGCAATTTAGGGAAATTACTAGTTTTTGATCGTTTATTAATCTTGCCAAATTACAACATTGTAGATCAAAAAACACAAATTTTAGAATTTGTTATTTTCAAAGCGAAGCCGAAATATAGGAAATCCTTTCTTAAAATTCGTAATTTTGGTAATTTTAGTGCTACAGCTATCAAACTTAGGAAAATTGCTAGCTTTTAATTGTTTAATAACTCTGCTAAATTGCAACATTGTTGATTTAAGGAAATCAATTTTAGAAATTTTTATTTTCAAGGCGAAGCCAAAGTATGAAAGATCCTCTCTTAAAATTCGTAATTTTGGTAATTTTAGTGCCACAACTATTAAATTTAGAGAAATTACTAGTTTTTGATCGTTTATTAACTCTGGCAAATTTCAACATTGTAGATTAAAAAACACAAATTTAAGAAATTTTTATTTTCAAGGCGAAGCAGAAACATGAAAAATCCGTTCAAAAATTCGTAATTTTGGTAATTTTAGTGCTACAGCTTCGAAATTTAGGAAAATTGCTAGTTTTCAATCGTTTATTAACTCTGCCAAATTGCAACATTGTAGATTTAAGAAAATCAATTTTAGAAATTTTTATTTTCAAGGTGAAGCCGAAGTATGAAAGATCCTTTCTGAAAATTTGTAATTTTGGTAATTTTAGTGCTACAGCTATGAAATTTTAGAAAAGTGCTAGTTTTCAATCGTTTATTAACTCTGCCAAATTACAATATTGTAGATTTAAGAAAATCAATTTTAGAAATTTTTATTTTTCAAAGCAAAGCCGAAGTATTAAAGATTCTCTCTTAAAATTCGTAATTTTAGTAATTTTAGTGCTATTGTCATTAAATTTGGGGAAATTACTAGTTTTTAATCGTTTATTAACTCTGCCAAATTGCAACATTGTAGATCGAAAAACACAAACTTAAGAAATTTTTATTTTCAAGGCGAAGCAGAAACATGAGAAATCCTTTCTTAAAATTCGTAATTTTGGTAATTTTAGTGCTACAGCTATTAAACTTAAGAAAATTGCTAGTTTTTAATCGTTTATTAACTCTGCCAAATTGCAACATTGTAGATTTAAGGAAATCAATTTTAGAAATTTTTATTTTCAAGGCGAAGCCGAAATATAAGAAATCCATTCTTAAAATTCGTAATTTTGGTAATTTTAGTGCTACAGCTATCAAACTTAAGAAAAATGCTAGTTTTTAATTGTTTATTAACTCTGCCAAATTGCAACATTGTAGATTTAAGGAAATCAATTTTAGAAATTTTTATTTTCAAGGCGAAGCCGAAATATGAGAAATCCATTCTTAAAATTCGTAATTTTGGTAATTTTAGTGCTGCAGCTATCAAACTTAGGGAAATTGCTAGTTTTCAATTGCCACTATAATCAAATTAACAAAAGTTGTTCTTTTTGTCAATCCCAATAAAATCCCCAATTTACAAAAAATTAGATTAAAGATTTAGATTTCTTTTAACTTTTGAGGAAGGGGTTCACTGAATACACAAACTTTCAACATGAGTGTCTATTTATTCCAACTACTGTTACAGCACATTACTTTTTAAATAAAAGTCTTCTCAGCATTCTCAAATGTAACATTTAATTTCTTCTTCAACTCTTCCTGAAAACGAGGATACGCGTCCTCATCGAAAGAGAAAATCGTTCTAACAATGTTAAAATTCCGCAAATTTGGAACATTTTGTGCGATTATCTCCGCATTGAACGACTCGATCGGATTTATACTTAGATCTAACGTAGTCAAATGTGGAAGTCTTTTAAATCGATCAAAAGTCAAAAAATATATTTTTGAAATCATTGAAAGCCAAAGAAATTTTCTCCAATTTCACGTTCGTCCTGAACAAATCCTCGGGGAAATATTTGTATGCGCGAGTACCCGAAATTTGGAGAACCTTCAGGTTTACCAAGCATCAGAGTTAAACTCGTAAATATAGCATCTGTACAAAACTAATTTTTCCAACGATTGAAGATTTTTGAAGAATTCCTTGTTCAAGACTGTAAAATTCAGCCCTTCCAAATGGAGTGTTTTCAGATGTGGCAAGTGTCCGAAAGTTTTTAACGGCATGTCGTAATATTTACTAGGGGAAATAAAGACGAGCTCTTCTAAGTTCTCGCAGTTGAAGGTGTCATTCCTCAACACGAAATTCTCATGTGGAAAGAATTGAAGAGAGAATTTCTTTAGCGCGGGCAATGAACAAACTCCTGCTTCAGTTTCTTCCAAACTTTCAAAATTAAGAATAAGTTCTTCAACTTCTTTGAATTGTGGTAAAAACAACTTTCCGCATAGATTCGACAAGACGATTTTGTCAGCTTTCATAGTATTTGTGAACAACTTCTGGGTTTGCTCAGTAGAGTAAAGCGTCTGGAGAGAAATATCAACAGTCTTCAGATGTTGAAAATGATTGAAAGCATCACTGTCAACTTCACACGCGTCCCTAATGGTCAATTTCAAGTTTTCCAACAAAAGTGAACTTTTGAAAGTGTCTTTCGTGACGTGGTTACATTTCAACCATTCCGAAGAAAACGTTTTCAAATTAGGTAAATTCTGGAAGGTGTCGGCTTCAACTTCTGTTAATTGTCTGTATTCTTCATTTATGCTCAACTCCTCCAAGTTCTCACAACTTTTTAGAGCCTCCTTGGACAATTTAAGCGGTTTTGATGGGTCAAGACCAAGACTTACTTTTTTTACTGAAGAGGTTGGACATGCAGCACCCGCTTCGATGCCCTCCAACTGGATAGAGGCTAAACGAAGTTCTGTGACGTCCAATTTCGACTTAGTTAGAGTCCCATTGAAACCATCAAAAGTGAAATTTGCCATTTTTATTGGAACTTCAGAAATAATGTTAAAATTTTGAGTCGAAAATATCTTCGTTAGAATCCTCAGGTTCTTCAACCTCGTCAGATCGTTGAAGGCGTTGATGTCGATTTCTTCAATAAGACAGTTATCCAAAGTCAAAGTTTCCAACGACGCCAAATTTTTGAAATAATCCCTCGTGACTTTGTGGAGATTCATAAATCTGAAATGTAGTGAGACAACCCCTTTCTCCCGTTGTTGTTCCCTAAAGGGGTACGTTTTAGCCCCCGCCGTGTTGGCGGGTGCGCTCGCGTGATCGTCACCGAAGGTAAATCAAACCTTCACTAACCCTACGTTGTGTATTTTGATTAGGGGTAGCTAATTACCCCTTCTCTTTTTATTCCCGACTCCGAAAGATGCTCGGGGTCGAAATTCAAGATCCTCAGCGTTCCCGCAAAGTAGCACCACACACCAAAGAAGGGGGTTCACCCATTGAAACGCAGCAATACATATCAAAGCGTTTATTGACACACATCAATTAAATTTACAGGGCCAAATCTTAAGTCCGAAATTCTAGATCCGGAAGACAATAACATGCAACATAACAATACAAATGACAATAATATGGGCCAGAGCAGAGGGGGTTATGTCGCCTAACTCAAGCAACGCTTCCAATTTAACTCCTGCACGACGCGGGGTGGCGCAAGTAAATTCGTTGGCGGACTTCCTCTTCGGAAGTCTAAAAGAGATTTCCGCTAACTAAACAGAGTTCTGGTCACCTTGAAGAGATTTCCCAAAATTAATACCTTTTTCAACTACCCCTAACTTCGGGTCTCTTGATGCGCTTCGATTTCCAGACAAATTTTGACACTTCGAACTTACACCGTACTTAGACATGGGCGCCGCGGATTTTAGGCAATAAGTGTTTAGTTAACGGTTGGTTTACATCGCGGGTTTTTAGATTACGCTCTAGCTAGACGGTCCAAGTCCGGTCTAAGATTGGCAAGAACGCCCCACGCGAGCAAAGTCTAGAATTCGACTCGTAGCAAAATACACCGAATGTACGACAAACGAAGCTCGGAATATGCAAACTGAATTTGCGAACAAGTGACCAGTGGATTACAGTTAACTGAGGGATCCGTTTCTTTGCTTGAATGTTCTTGTTTCCTCCCACGATGTTAAAGTAAAGGTGGCTCTCGTAAGAGCGAGGACCCGTACGATTCACGACACGAGCCCCCATATAAATAAGTTTTTTTCATCTCAGAACTGCACTTTCAGGTCCCCCCCGCATCCCCTATTCCAAACAACGTTTGCGTTAGCTAAACCCGTTCAAGAACGATAACGAAATTCCTTTGCTGGTGGTTTTATGGTTTTTCAAATTTTCGGTTTTTCGATATTTTTTTGTCTAGTGTAAAATTCGTTAAATCGTTAATTACGTTGGGGATTTCGTCAAATCCACGATCCTGTATATATTCGAATTTTAGCGTGGTTCCCCGACTTCTCTCGACCGATGCAGTAGTTTTGTTATTTCCTAACCGCGAACCCACACCTCAAGCCCGCGCAATTTGTAATCAAAATCTTACCTTGGCGCTGGGGCACCCGGAAACTCCGACTAAGGGATGGGGACACCCACTGCACTCTTTACCACTCGGTAAGATTAACGCGTTTAAAGTTTGTTATGCACAAAGGAAAAATTACAAAAAACTAGAAAAACGATTAATACAGCACAAACGCCCAGAAATCTAAATGAAACAATTTAAATTTAAGTGCACGGCACAAGAAAATTCACTAGCACGGAATTACTTCGATAAAACAGATCGTCACCCGAAAGTACGACTGCAGGAATCAAAGATCGTCTAATGACTGCCTCTTCTTCCCTAATTTTCGGTTTTTAAGAAACGGCTCAGCCGGATTTGCTCGCGCATTTTAATTTTGACTTGTGTTTCCCTATTGGACGCTTGAGGGTGGTTTCGGTTCGCGCTCATCCCCCACTCTCTTAGCACATATGCAAATTAATTACCCATTATTTAATTATTACGTTCATATCGGTAATTGAAGCCATCGCAAGGCACCTTTATGTTGTATTCAACTAGGCATCACCGATATAAAAAAAGAATGAAAGTTCTACGATGAAGTTGACCCGTTTGCTGTTAAATGTTTTTGTTAATTTGTTGAAAATTATTTAATTATTTTATACGTGGCCAAATCAACAACAAACGTGGTCTTCGGCCCTGTTTCGTTTATTACAATTATGCGTAAACCTAATTTAACTCTGATTAAGAAATTGAGATAAGTGTTTCGGCCCTTTCGACCTAGATGGCACTCTCGGGCTGATTAGTGAAATCGGAAATCCCTTTTTCTAAATTTCCTTTATCAGATCTATTTTCCTGAAATTGGCATGCTCTAGTTCTATGTTAGCAAACTTTAGCGGTGTCGACTAAGGTAGTTCGGACAATGGTTCCTAAAGGCTTAACCAGATTTTGAATAGAACAGTTATTACCTGTTTGATTTAAATCTAAACGTCCCTAATCACTCTAAACAATCATTTGCAACAAAGGCCCTAACTAATAACCTTGTAAAGAATTAACACAAAATTAAAATCTCCTAATTAAATCAATTTATGCTGAATTATGGTTGACTTCCGCTGCTAAAAGGGTTAGTAACTATATCGAGGGTGGTATCAAAATGTAGAGAAACTCTTCGCGAGATTTGTTGGAATCGCGTTGTCCCGATGAATGGTTGATTATGATCTCAATCCGCGAATTTTACAAATTACGGTTTTGGTCACGTAGCCCACGAGATCAGATACCTCCCGAACACATGTGGTTTCGCTCTGTCCGCGCGGTCTCTTAACTACTTATCTGGTTATCTCATTATCCCCTAGATTATGCTTGCCAAAGCGTGTGACTTTTTCTTCTTTAAAGTTGGCCAATTAATTGGTGCACTTTGATCACGTTACTTTTCCAATGGTACCGGACGAATTTTCGCGGGTTAATTTTGATTGTGCGGCCCCCGGCGCTGCCAGTACTACGTGTTCCAAACATTTAGTTTTATTAATTTAATTTCCCTTTTAAATGATCCTAATTTCGATGTCAGCTAATTGTGGTTACGTCATCTAACGTTCCTGTAACCAAATTTTACTTGGATTGTCTTTATTTCCTGGGAAGCAGGCAAAAGCGATTTAAATTTCTTTGTTTGAATAGACGCGGGCTGTTTCTCGATTTATCACAACTAAAAAGGGCCACTGTAGCAACGCTTTCAAGGGCTCAGTTCTCGGGAATCTTTAACACGGTTAATAAGTGGATGGCAAATTTATGGTGTTCGACCCGCACCTCCCCCAACACGTGTGGCGTCGGCGGTGGGAACCGTGTTCACCCTACATTCCGATACCGGGTACATAGATTTTAATTCGTTTCGTACAATTTTTTATTTGAACGCGAGCGCGGTAACTTCTTCTTTTTCCTACGTCGTACCTGTAATCGTTTATTTATTTGGGGCGCTCACCACAGAAAGTCAGTTCTTTCAAGTTAGGCAAATCTGTCACTGTATCCACTGCAAGAAGATGATGCCCGTAAAAAACTCCTCCGACGTGTAACTTTTGCAGTTTCTCGCAGTTCTTCAGCAGGGTTTTCGTCACTGTCATGGGCGTTTTCTCTAGACCAAGTCGAAGGGATTTCAAGGACGGTGGTGAACAAGCAGCTCCAGGTTCTAGTTGACTGGTGTTAGTGATCATCAACTGTAAATCGGTGATGGTCAACTGTGCCAAAGAGTTGGAAGTTAAAGTTCCATTGATGTTACTGAACACGACGTCATTTCCTGCCTCTGGTGGTAAAATTATAGGTTTTCCTTTTTCTGGAGTAAAATGGGTGACATAAAGTGTTCCATATCCGCCAGCGAGGAAGATCAAAAAGATTACCCATTGAATCTGAAATGGAAGAATGTGAATAAGAGAAGCGGAGTGTTGGAATGAACGAACCATTTTGTATGAAAACAGGCTTTAAACTGATTAGTGAAAAACAGCGTTTTGTCATTTTATAAAAAATCTCGCTATCAAAGGTTATCAAATTAATTAAAGTAAAATGATTAGGAAACACAAATATTAAAACGTTTTGCTTTGAACTCTTAATTCTATATTTAGATTTATTTTTAATGCTTTGAAGCCACAAATTCTGCGTACGTTGTTAGTTACAACATGACTTTTTCATTCGTTTGTCAACTGAAAGATAGTTTAAACATTTTATCCGCTTAAAGTTAACATTAAAAGTGACTCTTTTCACCTAATATACAAAAAACTTGCAAATAAAAAACGCTTTTTTTACAACACTCTGTAATTGTCATTTTTGGTGTTAAAAGAATGAAATTAACGGGAAGTATTCCTTGTAATAGTGTTACCAAAAACGCCAATTTACAAAAATTTATATCAAAGGAAAGGATTTGTAAAAATTTTTATTTTGGGTACTGAGGAAGATTTAACAAATAATTTTGAACACCTTCTTTCTGGTTCCTTCATTTTTGGTGTCACAGTAATGCAAATTGGGTCAGTTGATTTTTCTGACTTGCTTACATAGGGTACTAATTTAGAACTATTTAGACCAAAAAACAGAATTTTTAAAAATTTTTACTTTGAGGATTATATGAAAATGTCGCCATATTTTTACAACAGCCTGTAATTTCTTCATTTTTGATGTTAAAGGAATGAAATTAATAGAAAATAGTTTTCGTAATGGTGTTACTAAAAGCGCCAATTTACAAAAAATTAGATCAAAGAGAAGAATTTTTAGAAATGTTTGTTTTGGGTACTAAAAAAAATTAAAAAAAAAGTTTTTAACACGATGTGGCTTCTTCATTTATGGTGGCGCGATAATAAAACTTAAAACTGTTGCTTGTAGGTTTTAGTACTAACTAAAAAAAATTAAAAAAAAATAATTTCTAGAAATTTTTCGATTTGCGACTAATGAAAAACTGTCTGTTTGATTTAACACTCTGTAATTCCTTTATTTTTAATGCTACAAATCTAAGATTTATGAAACTTGGTGTTCTTGTCTGTCTTATTAATAGCGCCAAATTACAAAATTTAGATCAAAAAGACGAATTTTTAGAAAACTTTAATTTGGGTACCAAGGAAAAATTGATAAGAAGTTTTTGAAAGTCTGTAATTCCTTTATTTTTAGTGTGACGATAACGGAACTTGGAACATTTGCTTCTTTTTGATTTTTATAATAAATCATAGTACAAACTTAAAAAAATTGAAATAAAAAAAAATCAAAAATTTTTTCGATTTGCGACTATAGAAAAATTGTCCAATTTATTCAACACCCTGTAATTCCTTTATATTTTGTGTTACAAAAATGAGATTACTGAAACTTGATGTTCTTGTTTGTCTTACTAACCCCATAAAATTACAAAAATTTAGATTAACGTGGTGAATTTTTAGAAAACTTTATTTTGGGTACCAAAATAAAATTGACAAGAAGTTTTTGATTGCCTGCAGTTCTTTCTTTTTTTGTGTCATGGTAACGAAACTTGGAACAGTTGCTTATTCTACCTTACTTATCTACACTACTAAATTAGAGAAATTTAGATTAAAAAGAGGAATTTTTAGAATTTTTTGCTTTTAGAACCATAAAAAATTGTCATTTTTCTTTCAAATCCGTGTAATTTCTTCATTTTTGGTCTTACAAAATAAAATTAATAATATATTTTCTTCTTGCCAATTCCACTAAAACCCCCAATTTACAAAAAAATAGATTAAAGATTAAAATTTTTCTTTTAATTATTGAGGAAGAGGTTCACTGAATACAGAAACTTTTAACATGAGTGTCTATTTATTCCAACTACTATAATTTAACCATTTGGTAGAACTAATAAACAACTCTAAAATAAGAATTTGCCTAAATTTGACAACCATAGCATTAAAATCATCAGAGTGACAAATTTTAGAAAAAAACTTAAGAAAAGTATTAAGCAATTTTCGGAATTTTTGGTTTAGTTTGAAATAAAAAATTCTAAAATAAGTATTTTTTACTCTAAAATTTAACCATTTAGTGGAATTAATAAACGACTTAAAATTAGCAATCTGTCTAAATTTGACCAACAAAGCATTAAAATTGTCTAAAGTACAAATTTTAGAACAAACTTTTGGAAATTTTTACTTTAGCTTAAAAATAAAAAATTCTAAAGTTTGTATTTTTGGCTCTATAATTTAGCCATTTGGTAGTGTTAATAAACGACTAAAAAATAGAAAACTGTCTAAATTTGACACATATAATACTAAAATTATTTGAATTAGAAATTTTAGAAAACAATTTTCTAAATGCTTATTTAGCTTTGAAATAAAAAAATCTAAAATTTGTATTTTTTTCCTATAATTTAACCATTTAGTGGATTTAATAGTCGACCCACAAATAGCAACCAGTCCAGAGTTACAAATTTTTGAAAAAATTTTGGAAATTTTTGGTTTAGTGCAGAATTAAAATTTTTTAAAACTTGTAATTTTGGCTCTATAATTTAAGCATTTTCTGGAGTTAATAAACAATTCAGAAATAACAATGTTCTTAAATGTGACAGGTATAACACTAAAATTGTCAGAGTTACAAATTTTAGAAAAGAATTTGGGAAATTTTTGGTTTAGCATGAAAATAAAAAATGCTAAAAATATTAATTTTTTACTTTATATATTAACCAGCTGGTGTATTTAATTGACGACTCAAAAATCGCAACCCTCCCAAATTTGACAGCCATAGCGCTAAAATTACCAGAAAGACAAGTTTTATAAAAAAAATTTGAAAATTTTTGCATTAGCTTAAAAATAAAAACTTCTAAAATTTGTTGTTCATCTATTTGGTGGAGTTTATAAACGACTGAAAATAAGCAATCCACCTAAATTTGACAGATATATAACTAAAATTGTTAGAGTTACGAATTTCAGAAAAAAAATAATTTGAAATGTTTTATTTAATATTAAAATAAAAATTTCAAAATTCACTTTGTTGCTCTAAAATTTGATAACTTCGCAATATTATTTAACTACTCAAAAGTATCAACAACTCCAAATTTTATAGTTTTAGAAACATAATTACCAAATTTAGTGTGAAAAAATGGTTCCAAAAAAAAGCTTCTGAAAATTTTAAATCTTAACCTAAAATTTTGTAATTTAGCACAGTAGTTAAACAAGTGTAAAGTAATAACTCTGCAAAATCCCACAATTTTACTACCAAGCTTCAGTAATAAAATTTTGTAAAAAAAGTTAGGAAATTTTTAGATCGTTCCAAACAAAAAATTTTAAAGCTCCCATTTCTTTTACTAAAATTTTGTAATTTAACACAGTTGATTCACAAGTTTAAAGGAATAAAACTGATAAGTTGTATAGTTTTAGAATCAAATTGACCAAAGTTACGAAATTTCATAAAAAACGGCTGAACATTTTTGTTCGTCTATTAAAATTTTTCCTTTGTTTACTTTCAAGATTTTTCTGAGATTTACTTTGATCTAAATAGATCTCAAAATTGTTTATAACGTTTAGATTCATAAAACTCTTTTATATTCTTCGCAAAACCTCTGAATTCCTTTAAATTCTTTCAACAATTTTTACAATTTAAATTGGATGCCAGAATCGAAATACAAAAACCAACTTAATAAATTCAAAGCAAATTTTATTCGAAAAATTTTGGAAATCTTTTTAGGTAATCGTTTCGACAACTTTTTCGGGTTTTGTACAAACTGACACTAAAAACAAAAAGATAAAGAAAGTTAACACTTGAATTTGGAATTTTTGAGAGTACTTAATAACTAACTCTCTTCTTTTCATTTATTGTATCAGGACTAGAAAAATGATTTAAAAATCGCATGAATGAGTGCCAATAAGGAACTAAAGTGATTGATACTCCGAAACAATCGTAACATTCAACTTCTTAAGCTCTTCCTTAAAACGATTGTATTCTTCATCACCGACGAAGTCAACTTCCCCGTCGATCTTAAAATACCTCAAATTTGGGACATTTTGTGCAATTTTCTCAACATTAAATGAGCTTCTGCGTTGTGAACTGACAAGCAACGATGTCAAATGCGGCAATTCTTTAAACATCTCCCAGTTTAGTTCTTCAGTTAAACTGGGAAGCTGGAGTGTCTCTAATTTTACGTTTTTCCTGAACAAATCCACAGGAAGTTGTTTTAATTCATGATAAGTGTTAATTTTTAGAAATTTCAGGTTTATCAAATCATTAAAAGCATCACTTTGGATTTCGTTAATGAAACACTCGTTCAAAACTAATTTTTCCAGCGACTGAAGACTCTTGAAATATTCTCTTTTTAAGGGGTTAAAATTCTGCCAAGTCAAGGAAAGGATTTTTAGATGTGGCAAGTGTTGGAAGACTTCTTCTGGCACGACTGTTGAGTGCAAAGCAGCGGCTGTTAAAAAGAGTTCTTCTAAGTTCTCACAATTGAACGCGTCTTTTTTCAACGTATAATTATCAGTAGGGAAGAAAGTAAGAGAGAATTTCTTAAGCGTCGGCGAAGAACAAACTCTAGATTCAGTCTCTTTCAAATTTATAAACTGAAGAGAAAGTTCTTTGACTTTGGATTGTGGTAAGCTTAACTTACCACTCAAATGCTTGAAGGTAAGTTTGTCTGCTTTTAGTGAATTTGCAAACAGTTTTTTGGTATTCTCACGGTTATCATTGTCCCAATGAAGACAAATTTCGACAGTCTTCAAGTGTTGCAAATGATTGAAAGCATCACTGTCAACTTCTATATCCCAGCCATTGCACAACCTCAAGTTTTCCAACAAGAGCGAATTTTTGAACGTGTCTTTATTGACGTGCCTCATTTTCACGTAGTCCGAAGAAAAGTTCTTCAAGTTAGCTAAATTCTGAAAGGCGTCCTCTGCGATTTCACTGGGACAGGCATAATCTGCTTTTATCCACAAATCCTCCAAGTTCTCACAATTTTGAAGAGTCTCTTTAGTGATTTTTATCGAATTTGATGTGCTAAACTCAAGTATTAATTTTCTTACTGAAGCCGTGGGACATGCAGCACCTGCTGCGATGTCATCCAACTGCTCGGAGACGCGAAACCGAAGTTCTGTGACTTGCAAGTTTAATTTGGTTAGCCTAACTTTACAAACCTCAAAGGTGAAGTTTTGCACTTTTATTTCAATTTCGGAAAAAACGTTCAAATTTTGAGCACAATCACTTTTTATAAATAGATGCTTCAAATTTGTCAATTCACTGAAGGCGTTTCTGTCGATTTTTTCAATAAGACAGTTCTTCAAACTCAAACTTTCCAACAAAGATAAATTTCTGAAATATTCCTTGGTGACGTTGTGGAGGTTCAGACAGGAAAGCCTCAGATCTCTTAAATTGTGCAAATGAGTGAGGGTGTGGCTGGGGGGTCACTAATGATAAGCACTTAAACGCTTGATAACAGAATTTATTGTAGTCAGAACTTTTCAGTATTTTTCAAAATTAAAATATTAACAATTGACTAACGTCGCTAACAAAAACATCGTTTTCCAAAACGAGATGATCTTGCCGCTACATCACCCCCTCTTCAGTGAGAGCGTCGAACGATACAATAGCGCAGTATCTGTCTGGAAAACTGACTCGTCGACCACTTCTGGTAGTCGAATGTGAAGTTGTACTTGAAGATGGTTGAGGAAGGACCGTTGGTTGAATTTGTGGTATCTCTCGATCTGATGACTGAATTTCACTATCAACATAAGCTGGTTTGAGTCGGTCGATTGAAATTATTTCTCTCTTCCCATTTATCATTAAGGTAAAGAACTTTTCTCCAGTTGAGAGAACACGATATGGGCCCTTGAACGGATGCTGTAAAGGTTTCTTGACCAAATCAACTCTGACGAATACATATTGGGACTTGTGCAGGTCCTTGGGTATGTATACTTTAGAGCTACCATGCCATGAAGTACTCGTACATCTGATTTGCTGCATTCTTGACTTTAGTTGTTTCCCAAATTCGTTTGGTGTTTGTGTTGTTATCGGCATAGAGTCCACAAGATCATATGGGAGACGGAGTGTAGTCCCATAAACCATTTCTGACGGTGTAACTTGTAGATCTTCTTTAATTTCATTGCGAAGGCCTAATAAAACAAGTGGCAATGCTTCAGACCACTCTGCATTATGGCATTTTAAAGCATCCTTCAACCTTCTGTGAAATCGTTCGACCAGACCATTGCTTCTTGGGTGGTACGCAGTAGTTCTAATTCTTCTAAAACCAGTGATTTCACTAAGGCATGCAAAAAGTTGAGATTCGAACTGTGTTCCACGATCAGTGGTAATTCTTTCTGGTACACCAAATCTGCATATCCAATTATAAAGTATTGCTTCCGCACATGATTCTGCAGTGATGTCTGGAATTGGAACGGCTTCTGGCCACCTTGTAAATCGGTCTATTACTGTTAACAGGTATTGTTTCCCTCTTGAGCTTGGTAAAGGTCCCACTATGTCCACATGAATGTGTGAAAATCTGGCATCAGGATTGGAAAAAGTGCTTAAAGGAGCTCGTGTGTGCCTAGTTACTTTTGATTGTTGGCATAGTAAACATGATTGAGCCCACTGACGAGTGTCCTTCTTCATGTTTGGCCAGAAATACTTTTTTGTGATAAGGTTCACAGTTGCTTTTATACCAGGATGAGATAGGTTGTGGCAGTTGTTAAACACTTCTCTTCTAAATTTCTGAGGAACATACAATCGATGTCCATTAGAGATTTCATACCAAAGGTACGTTGTTGATTGAGGAACTTGTTCGTGATGAAACTTGAATTTGTCGTTTTGCTGTAAATCTTGTAATTCTGGATCCCTGGTTTGTTCTTCAGCTAACTTTGTGATGTCAGTGGCTTCTTTAATTACTGCGAAAACTCTTGACAATGTGTCTGCCGGAATGTTTTCTGAACCTTTGATGTATCGTATATCTGTGCTGTACTGGGAGATTAGGTCTAGTTGACGGCATTGTCTGGGACTGCATTTCTCTGGTTTCTGGTCAAAAGCAAATGTTAATGGCTTGTGGTCTGTATATATCGTAAATGTTCTTGCTTCTAACAAGTGTCTGAAGTGGATGATGCTCTTATAAATGGCCAGCAACTCACGATCATATGCAGAGTATTTTCGTTCTGAGATGCTCAACCTTGTTGAATAAAAAGCTATGGGTGCTTGATGATTATTCTCTTCTTGTTGCAATACAGCACCTATTGCTGTATCGGAGGCATCACATACAAGACTCAATTTGTTGTGTAATCCTGGATATGTAAGCATTGCTGCATTACTCAAAGCAGATTTACACATATTGAACGCCTCAACCGCTTCTTCTGTTAATGTTATTGGTACTTCCTTCTTCATGCAGCCTTTAAGAAGTTCAGTCAGTGGACTTTGAATGTGTGATACATGTGGTATCCATCGACGGTAGTAATTTAGTAGACCAAGGAATCTTTGTAACTGTTTTGAAGTTCTCGGCTCTGGAAAACTTGTAATTGCTTCCACCTTGTCTGAAAGTGGTTTGACACCATCTGCTGACAGATTAACTCCCAGGAAGTTTAAGCTGCTCGCTCCAAAAGTACATTTCTTAGGATTGATCACCAAACCATGCTCGTTGAGTTTCTTTAATACTTCATCAACATGTTGTAGATGTTCTTCTTCATCGTGTGATGCAATTAAAATGTCGTCAACATAAACGTAAACGTAATCTAATCCTTGAAAAATGCTGTTCACGAATCTTTGAAACGTCTGCGTGGCATTTCTTAAACCAAAGGGCATTTTAAGAAATTCGTATAAGCCAAAAGGAGTAGTGATTGCAGTTTTAGGTCTGTCTGCAGGGTGAACAGGAATTTGAAAATATGCTTTTACCAGATCAATTGAGGTAAATATTCTTTTCCCTTTCAAGTTCTGACTGAAATCTTGAATATGAGGTATTGGATACCTATCAGGTGTTGTTACTGAGTTCAATCTTCGATAATCTCCACATGGTCTCCATGTTCCATCAGATTTTGGTACCATATGCAAAGGGCTGGCCCAGGGAGAAGAAGAAGATTGGATAATACCTTCTCGGAGCATTTCATCAAATTCTTTCTTGGCGACGATCAGTTTGTCTGGCGCGAGACGTCGGGGCTTACTAAAAACCGGTGGACCTTTTGTCTCAATGTGGTGAAATATCTTGATTTTTGATTCTCGCAGGACAGGTACTGGTCGTATGATGTCCTGGTATTTGAGTAGAATCGATTGATATTTTGGTTGTGCACCATCGATGACTGCATGGATACCTGTGTCGGTTGCTGGTTTAAGTCTGCCTTGCACTGACAATGATGTAGATTGGTCACACAGTTTTTTGTTTCGTACATCAACTACGAGTCCATAATGTCCTAGGAAATCGGCACCAATGATTGCGTCCGTTACAGTAGCCACGATAAATGTCCAGTGGAAGTCGCGTCGTAATCCCAAATTTAATGTCAAAGTCACTTCACCTAACACGTTAATGTTTGATCCATCTGCAGAGTGAAGTTTCAAATTACTATTGCGCGTACACAACCGTTTAAATTTTGCGGGCACAATGCTAATATCTGCACCAGTGTCTATCAAAAATTGTACTTTTGAACCACGATCAGTAACAAACAAACGGCGCGATGTTTGGGCTACAGAAGTTGCTTTTACTTCTGCCCCCCTGACAAGTTTTGTATAGCTGCATGGGGGTGTACATTTATTGGCTTTGTCATTAAATTTTTTATGATACCAACAAATGTCACTTTGACGGTTTCGCGACTGGCTGCGCGATCGGCTTCGTCCTGCAAAATTGCGTCGATCCTGTTGCTGCAACATCTTCTCCATACGTTGTAGGAGCTGCAATACACTTGCCATGACATCGGACGGCTGAGAATTGATTCCGGAACTTGCACTTTCTTCTTTGACGGCAGCTATCCCCATTGGCGGCGTCGATTCCAAAATCTTGTCAGCTACCTCGGCAATCTTTTCAAGACTGTTGTCGGCCAGAGAAATTAATATAGGTTGAATATTCGCTGGCATCTGCTGCAAAAATAGTTCCCGTAAAGCCGTTTGGCTCACACAGCCACTGTCATGCACTAGATTTTGCATTTGTCGCAACAGTTGTGAAGGTTTTCGCGAACCCAGCTCTTGTCCACTTAAAAGCTGTTTCAGTTTCTGAGTTTCTGATAACGAAATTCTCTGGATGATTGCCTTTTTCAAAGTGGTATAGGGAGTGGTTTCATTTGGTGTCGTAATGACATCACACACCTCACAAGCAACTTCAGGGGGAAGAACGGTCAGTAGGTGGTTGAATTTTGTATCCTCCTTCGTAATCTTCCCGATGGTAAACTTTGCTTCTGCCATTGAAAACCAAATTTCAGGCCTTGAAGGCCAGAATGCCGGTAAATGGAACGATGCGGAAAATGCGAAAATTTGTTGTTCGTCAGGCATCTTGTTTTGCGTGCGATTTTTTCACCTATCACGTCGGGGTCACCAATGTGGCTGGGGGGTCACTAATGATAAGCACTTAAACGCTTGATAACAGAATTTATTGTAGTCAGAACTTTTCAGTATTTTTCAAAATTAAAATATTAACAATTGACTAACGTCGCTAACAAAAACATCGTTTTCCAAAACGAGATGATCTTGCCGCTACAAGGGCATCAATTGCCATGTGATGTCCTGTGAGGCTTAACTGTACCAATTTTTCACAGTTCTTCAGCATTTCTTTCGTCACTGTAATCGGCGCACTTTCCAGATCCAGACTGAGAGATTTGAGCGATGGTGGTGAACACGCAGCTCCTGGTTCCAGTTGATTGGAGTTGGTTACTCGCAACTCTAATTTGACGAGGCTCAACTGTTCCAAAGAGTGTGAAGTTAAAGTTCCATTGATATTATAGAAAAAGACGTCAGTTCCTGCGTTTGGTGGTAATGTGACAGGTTTGTTTTTTTCCGGATTAACAGTTGCAATGAAAAATGGATAATTTTCGCAAGAGATGCCATGGAGGAGTATCGCAAAGAGAACCAGGCGAATCTGAAATGAGAGAATATGAATATAAAAACGTTTTGTAAGAAACGAACCATTTTGAGTGAAGACTGGCTTCAAACTGACGAGCGAAAATGTGCTGTTCGCCGTTTGATAAAGAATATCAACAAAGGTTATCAGCATTCTTACATAATTGATGATATAAATACTCAAAACCAGAAAAAACATATAAAAACACTTTTTACCTTGACCTGTTACTTCTACATTTTGAATTCTTTTTTTATCGTTTTAAGATAAGTAAAAACTTTCTTTACAAATAAATCTCCAAGAATCTTTAGAAAAAACTAAAAGAATATCTAGAGAGAATAAATGCAAAAACTGCAGATTCTTAAAAACCTGCCTTTGATAAGAATTTTTGGTTCAACTTACAAATAAAAAAATTCTAAAATTTGTAATTATTTATTAATAATTAATCGACTTGGTGGAATTGATAAACGGCTCAAATATGGTAATTTACCCAAATTTGACAACTATAGCAATTAAAACTGTCAAAATAACAAATTTTGAAAAAAAGTTTTGGAAAATTTAGGTTTGCTTGAATGTAAAAAAATCTTAAATTTGTGTTTTTGGCCTTATAATTTCTAAATCTCTACAATAAACACCTCTTAAATGACAATTTGCCTAAATTTGACAACCATGGCATTAAAATTGTCAGAGTAACAAATTTTAGAATAAAATTTATTAACCAATCTTGGAAATTTTTGGTTTAGTTTGGAAACGAAAATTTCTAAAATTAGTATTTTTTGCTCAATAATTCACAGATTTAGGGGAATTAATAAACGATATAAAATAAACAATTTGCTGTTCGCCTTTTGATAAAGAATATCGGTGTCAAAGGTTATCAAAATGCTTACATAATTGATGATATAAATACTCAAAACACGAAAATGCACTTTTTACCTTGAACTTTTATTTATTGTAAATGTAAAATTATATTCATAGTAAATATAAAAAGAGTTCTAACTAATACGGCTCCAAAAATCTTCAAAGTTCATTTTCAAAAAATATCTAAGAAAATTGTCAAAAAAAATCTAAAAATTTTGAAAAAAAAAACGAATTTTCAGTTGTATATTGTAGTAGATTTTTGCAGTGCACACCCACCTAGACCGGAAATTTAAAAAATTACACAATACCACCAACATTAAATAGTAAAATCAATTTTTAAAAAATGTGACAAAACCGACTTCAGCTTCAAAGTCTGAAGGCCTTTTCATTTCAGAAAACGTTGCATCTTCTCCAATTTTTTGTAAAGACTCCATCAGATTAAGGTTAAGACTAAAAGTATTTATGTTTGTGCTTCGTTCCGCGTTTTTCTTGTTTTGACTTTCAATTTTTAATTCAATTATAAACGAATTTTGATAACCTTTGATGCCGATACTCTTTATCAAAAATTCAAGAATTCGCTCTTGAGATTAGACAATGGCGAAGTTAGCGAAGTTGACAGTGACGCATTTGCAACACTTGAAGACCGTAGAAATTTGTCTACATTGGGACTTTTTTGTTTAGCTTGGAAACGACAGTTGCTAAAATTAGTGTTTTTCGCTCAATAATTCACAGGTTTAAGGTAATTAATAAACGATCTAAAGATAGCAATCTGCCTAAATTTGACAGCCGTAGCACTAAAACTGTCAAAACTACAAATTTTAGAAAAAAAATTCAATTTTTGGTTTAGTTTGAAAATATATATTTTTTTAAATTAGTGTTTTTTGCGCTAAAATTTAACCATTTGATGGAATTAATAAACGACTCAAAAATAGCAACCAATCCAAATTTGACAGCCATGGCACTAAAATTGCTAAAGTTACGAATTTTATAAAGAAATTATGGGAATTTTTGGTTTAGCTTGAAAATAAAAAATTTCAAAATTTTTATTTTTGCTTTAAAATTTCATCATTTAGTGGAATTAATAAACTACTCAAAAATAGCAATCAATCCTAATTTGACAGCCATAGCACTAAAATTGCCAAAGTGACAAATTGTATAAAGAAATTTTGGAAATTTTTGGTTTACTTTGAAAATAAAAAATTCCAAAATTTGTATTTTAGCTCTCTATTTGGTGAAGTTAATAAACAACTCTAAAATAAAAATTTTCTTTAATTTGACAACCATAACTTTAAAATTATCAGAGAGACAAATTTTAGAAGACAAATATAAGCAATTTTGGAAATTTTTGGTTTAGCTTAGAAACAAAATTTTTTTAAAAATTATTGTTTATCGCTAAATAGGTCACAGATTTGGAGAAATTAATAAACAATCTAAAATAGCAATCTGCCTTAATTTGCCAGCCGTTGCATTAAAACTGTCAAAGTTACAAATTTTAAATTTTTTTTTTTTATTTTTGGTTTAGTTTAAAAATAAAAAACTCTAAAATTAGTATTTTTGGCTCTAAAATTCAACCATTTGGTGAAATTATTAAACGAATTAAAAATAGCGATTTGCTCAAATTTGACAGTCGTAGCTCTAAAACTGTCAAAGTTACAAATGTTAGAAAAAAAAAATTGTAAATTTTTGGTTCAGTTTAAAAATGAAAAATTCTAAACTTGGTATTTTTTGCTCTAAAATTTAACCATTTGGTGAAATTAATAAAAGACAAAAATAGAAACTAATCCAAATTTGACAGCCATATTACTAAAATTGCCAAAGTGACGAATTTTATAAAGAAATTTTAGAAATTTTTGGTTTAGCTTGAAAATAAAAAATTTCAAAATTTTTAGGTTTGGCTCAATAATGTATCTATTTGGTGGAGTTAATAAACAACTGTAAAATAACAATTTGCCTTAATTTGAAAACCATGGCATTAAAATTGATAGTGACATACTGTAGAAAAAAATTATAAAGCAATCTTGGAAAATTTTGGTTCAGCTCGGAAACGAAATTTTCTAAAATTAGTATTTTTTGTTAAATAATTCACATATTCACATATTTGGAAGAAATTGTTTAATCATCGCTCTGATGATGATAGCATTGCTATCGAAACGCGCGTCAGCATTTTTTGTCAAATTTGGTGTTTGGGGAATAAATTGTAATCTTGATAATATTTGGAAGAATTGATAAACAATCTAAAAATAGCAATCTGCCTACATTTGACAGCCACAGTACTAAAACTGTCAAAGTTACAAATTTTAGGAGAAAATTTTGTAAATTTTTAGTTCAGTTTAAAAAGAAAAATTTTTAAAATTAGTATTTTTTGCTCTAAAATTTAACAATTTGGTGAAATTAATAATCGACTTAAAATTAGCAATCTGTCTAAATTTAACAAGCATAGCATTAAAATTGTCAGAGACACGAATTTTAAAAGAAGATTTTGGAAATTTCTGTTTTAGCTTGAAAATAAAAAATTCCAAAATTTGTGTTTTCGTCTCTATAATTTAACTATTTAGTAGAGTTTACAAACAACTTAAAATAAGCAATCTGTCTAAATTTGACAGACATCGAACTAAAATTGCCAGACTTACGAATACAAATTTTTGAAAAAAAAATTGAAACTGCCATTTATTTGTCCATTTATTCCAAGCACTATTAATTAACATTACATTACACTTTAATTGTAAAGCTCATAATCAAAAGTAACTTTAGCATTTAACTTCTCTTTTAGCTGTTCCTTAAAACGAGTATATGCATCGTTACCAGAAAATCCAAAATTGCCATGCATTAAACTCCTTAAGCTTGGAATATTTTCTAGAATTTTCTCTGCATTGAGTGAACTCACACGGTCTAACCTTAAACTCAACGTAGTCAAATGCGGCAGTCCTTTAAACATTTCCCAATTTATATCCTCAGCTAATTTAGGGAGCTCAAGAGTTTCTAGTTTTACATTTTTCCTGAACAAATTCACAGGGAGTTGTTTTAATTTACGATCGGTGCTAATTTTTAAAACTTTCAGGTTTGTCAAATCATCGAAAGCATCACTTTGGAATTCGTTAATAAAACACTTGTTCAAAACTAATTTTTCTAGCGATTGAAGATTCTTGAAGTATTCTTTTTTCAAGGGTTTGAAATTCAGGCTACTTAAGAAAAGAACCTTCAGATGAGACAAGTGCTGCAAAGCGTCTTCTGGCACGTCGCTTGGATTTAAAATATTACCTGATAAGGAGAATTCTTCTAAGTTCTCGCATTTGAACGCGTCTTTCCCAAACGTGAAATTATCTCCCGCGGTAAACTGAAGAGAGAATTTCTTAAGCATCGGCGATGAACAAACTCTTGCTTCAATCTCTTGCAATCTTACGAAATCAAGAAAAAGTTCTTTGACTTTAAATTGCGGTAGGCTCAACTTTCCACTCAATTCCTTGAAGGCAAGTTTGTCTGCTTTCACTGTATTTGTGAACAGTTTTTGAGAGTTCTCAGAGTCCTTTTGAAGACAAATTTCGACGGTCTTTAGATGGCGCAAATGATGGAAAGCGTCACTGTCAACTTCATTAACGTGGCCATTGCACAATTTCAAGTTTTCCAACGCGAGCGAATTTTTGAACGTGTCTTTAGTGACGTGTCTAATTTTTACGTTCTGCAAAGAAAGGATCTTCAAGTTGGCTAAATTCTGGAAGGTGTCCGCTTCGGTTTCACAGAGATGGCGATAATCTGCGATAATCCACAGACCCTCCACGTTCTCACAATTTTGCAGAGTCTCTTTGGTGAAATTTATCGATTTTGATGCACCAAAATAAAGTGCTAACTTTCTTACTGAAGACGTGGGACATAGAGCACTCGCCTCAATGGCGTTCAACTGGGGATAGACGTGAAAATGAAGGTCTGTGACATCCAATTTTGATTTAATTAGACTAGTATTACTACTCTCAAAGGTGAATTTTGGCACTTTTAATGGAATTTCGGAAAAAATGTTAAAATTTTGAGGCAATAAACCCCTTATTTGTACATCCTTCAAATTTGTCAAACCACTAAAGGCATCTCTTTCGACTTCTTCAATAAGACAGGCATTCAAAGTCAAAGTTTCCAACGAAGATAAATTTCTGAAATATTCCTGAGTGACGTTGTGGAGATCCAGAAGGCTGAGAGTAAGATCTCTTAAGTTGGGCAAATTAGTAAGTGCATCAATTGCAACGTTTTGGTACCTGAAACCATAAACTACTCCCACGTTCAACACCTCCAGTTTCTCGCAGTTCTTCAGCATGGCCTTCGTCACTGTTAAAGACGTCACCACAAGATCGAGGGATTTTAAGGACGGTGGTGAACACGCAGCTCCAGGTTCCAGTTGATCCGCCTTGGATATCCTCAACTTTAATCTGGTGACGTTCGACTGTGCCAAAGAGTCTGAAGTTAAAGTCCCATTGATCTTGCCGAAGAAGACGAAAGTTCCTGCGTCTGGTGGTAATGTGACAGGTTTGTTTTTTTTGGGAGAAATAATCTCAACGTAAAATGGAGAATCTTGGCAAGAGATGCTATGGAGAAGAATCGAGAAGATGACCAGGCGGATCTGAAATGAGAAAATATGAAAAAGATAAACGGAGGTTTTGGAATAAACGAACCATTTTGAGTGGAGATTGGCTTCTAACTGACGAGTGACAATCTGCAGGTCGCCTTTGGACAAAGAATATCGTCATCAAAGGTTATCAACATTCTTAAATAAATTATATAAATATTCAAAGCAATAAAATACATTAAAAAAAACATTTTACCTTGACCTTTTTGGATTCCCATCTTTTATAGTTTTAAGATAAGATAAAACTTCTCTTACAAATAAATCTCCAAGAATATTTAGAAAAAATTGAAAAAAAAATCTAGAGAGAATAAATTTAAAATTTTACAGTCTTATAACCTGCCAAAAACTATGTAAAAAAATTGTAACCAGAAATATCACTTTCAGATTAAAATTGCGAAAGATACTGGACCTTAATAGGACGTGGGAAAATTTTTGGTTCAGCTTACAAATAAAAAATTCTAAAATTTGTACTTTTCTTTTCAATAATTAATCCACTTGGTGGAATTAATAAACGGCCCAAATATATTATTTTACCCAAATTTGACAACTATAGCATTACAACTGTCAAAGTAACAAATTTTAGAATAAAATCTTGGAAATTTTTGATGCAACGAAAATTTCTAAAATTAGTATTTTTTGCTCAATAATTCAGGAATTTGGAGAAATTAATAAACAGGTACAAATTTTAGAAAATTTTTAGAAATTTTAGAAAAAAAAAATGAAAATTTTTGGTTTAGCTTGAAAATTGAAAATTCTAAAATGATAATTTTTTGCTCTATAAATTAACCAGTTGCTGCATTTAATACAAAAATAGCAACCAGTCCAAACTTGACAGCCAAAGCACTAAATTTGCCAGAGTGACGAAATAAATATAAAAATTTTGGAAATTTTCGCTTGATTTGGTGCAGATTTCAGCTGTTTTCATGCAATTCAGCCGTTGAATCTTGATAAAAATTGGTGGTTTTGTAGATTTGGAGCTCTTTTTTGCAAATCCTAGCCAGAAAATGGCGAGAATCAGCGAGAAGCAAGAATTCAAAGGTTGAAAATAAAAGTTACAAAATTTCTCTATAATTTATGCATTTGGTGAAGTTTATAAACGACTTAAAATTAGTAATGTGCCTAAATTTGACAGATATATAACTTGTAGAAGTTACAAATTTAAGAAAAAAATAGAAAATTTTTGATTTAGCTTGAAAATAAAGCAGTCTAATTTTTGTATTTTTGGCTCAGTATTGTTAATAAGTTAATAAACAACTGTAAAAGAACAATTTGCCTAAAATGACAACCATAGCATTAAAATTGTCAGAAAGACGAATTATAAGAAAATAAGCCATCTTGGAAATTTTTTGTATAGCTTGGAAACGAAAATTTCTAAAATTAGTATTTTTTGCTCAATAATTCACAGAGTTAGGGCAATTAATATACGATCAAAAATAAACAATCTGCCCAAATTTGATAGCTGAAGCACTAAAACTGTCAAAGATACGAATTTTAAAATAAAATTTTGTAAACTTTTAGTTTAGTTTGAAAAATAAAAATTTCTAAAATTAGTTTTTTCCTCTAAAATTTAATCATTGAGTTAAATTAATAATGGACGTAAAAATAGCAGTCTGTCTAAATTTGACAACCCTAGCATTAAAATTGTAAAAAGGACGAATTTTAGAAAGAAATTTCAGAATTTACAATGTCGCTCAAAAATTAGTAACTAAAAATACTGCAAGTTTCTGTCGCGAAAGTTTGCATTGACAACAAAAAGATTTCAGTTACTATTTACTGTTTTTGAGTCGTAGATCAACTCTACCAAATTGCAAAAGGATAAAGCGAAAAACTCAAATTTTAAAACTTTTGAAAGAATGGAACTTTTTTTGCTAAGAAATCGATCAATAAACACTAGTTTTGGGAATCGAGAAAAATGAATGATAAGTTATACCTCTGTTTACAACACCCCTTACTGTGCTATCGTAAAGTGATTGTAAAATGATAAATGCTTATTTTGCCTCTGTCTGGTAGAAATACTTTTTCATGGGTAAAATAATATGAATCAAAAAATTTTATTTTAAAATTGTAAGTACATTAGTACGTTGTTCAAAAAATAATTAGTCAAATAATAAATAGAATAAAGTATTATTTAATATTAGAATGCCAAACAGAAATTTTCTAAAAAAAACTAAACTTATCTGTTTTATGTTTAATTTTATTTATTTTCAAATAGATACGTATTTGGTATGAAGATACAAAATACATAGCATAATAATGTGTATATGTACATGTTAGTAAGTATTTATAAGAAAAGTGGTATTTACATAATAGGTACTTATTTACAATATTGACAATTAACTAATACATAGGTTAATACAAACTCAATGACGGCGGATCGGAATAGACAATCTTTGTTTCCTAGAGTCAATTAATTCCAGCAATATGTGATCAAAATAAAACTTAATCAATTTTGGTTCCATTTTTTTTCCAAAAAGTTGTGTCTTCATAAATATATTCATAGTTCATATCACTTTCTTGTCCAAACCAAACACCCAGAATACACATTTTTTTTCGTGTTATTCTTAACCGCCCTTGGATTTGGTAATACCAATTATGATTTGAATTTACAATGTATGTTTCATTTTTTTTTAATTACCAGAAGTCAACCTTTTTATTCTCCACCACATTAAAAGCTTTATACGGGCATTTTATTTCAATAATTCCGTCTTCCTCAAAATGACCCTCAAGTGTGGATCCCTAAAATTTATATTCTTCTCAAAGGAACAAGATTTAGTGGGTTTTTCAGTAAAAGTTGAACCGGCCGGCGGCAAAATGAAAGAAATTGGCATTACCTAGTCAATCCCGGTCAGCTTTTTAGATAACCCCTAATCCAATATTGCAAACATCAGGTAAATTGCATCCGGTCAGGTTGCTCCATAGAGTCATACCATTCAAAACAATATTGTTTCGTTCAACATTTTTTATTCATTGATGAACTTTTAAATTCTAGTGAAATAAGAAAAAAATAAACATAAATAATGAAATATGTAATAAGAAAAATAATAATAAATTACTATTTTATTAAATTTCATTTTCAAAATTTTACGTCCAACACCGTGAAATAGTCGAGAAATTAATTCGTGTGTCATTGAAAAACTTTAGTTGAAAACATGACTATAAATTAAATGAATGTTCATACTACATAGTTGTTTCTATAATTTCATACATCAAGCATGATGAAACTTCCTTGTGCTTGTACTTATTAGTACTTTTAATAACGCTCTTCTAATTGTAACCATTTTATTATTCTCTGAGCGAAACAAGCAGGTAAAATTTTTAGAAGAAATCCCTTAATTTACAACTTCCAAAGCTGGTCAAGAAACCGCAAATGAGGGTACGCTTATAAATCAGCCTAGTCGTAAATTATCTGCAAAGTTCAGAGCTTCGATTGAAAAATTTTTAGTTTATCTCTTTCATAACTAGACCAATTTTAATGATATCGATTTAAATTTAGCGGGAAAGTGATTTTGAAAGTATTCTTTACTAATTCTAAGTTTAAAAATTCACAAAAATCGGACATAAACTTCTATTCGTAAAACTACCCCTAAATTATCGAATTTTCAAGTCATTTAACTTTTAAATTAAATGTTTTTTTCCAATGTTTGATACTTAGTTTTAGAAGAAAATGTGAATACAAGCAGTTGAGAATAAGAACGAAACTGATACATAAAAAAAAAGCGAAATATTTAGACGATACTTTACATGGGATTCTCCATAAAAAAAATGTCTTGGCACTCGCCTTAACGTTTGTAATTCGGCCCCATTAATGAGCGTGTTATGTTAGCCAGGGTTCAAGAAAATGTGTCAAGAAGAGCACAAGCATGTTTAGACACAAAAGGCAGAAATTTTGAACACCTTCTTTAGAACTAATGTTTTTATTTTTCTTAAATATTTTTGATTAATGATTACTTTTGGCTTGCCTTTATTTATGTTGAGAAAAATGTATTCTCAGCTTTTTATTTCTTTGTAGTCGAAAGGAAAGTGCAATTCCAAAACAACTTATGAAAAAGACATCACATTTCGTTAGAAGTTCAACAAGAATGAAAGAATGAATTAATTCGTCGTGGGGATGAAATTAGCGTGTTGGCGGCGATGGAAGAGATTGCGGTGGTGGAGGAGATGGGGTCCAAACTTGAATAGCCGGCGATGCCGTTGAGGTGGAGGCGGAGGACGAAGCAACCTATACAATTCCAATTACTATTTGACATTTGCTAACTGGAATGACATACTTGAGGGGCATAAAGGACCCTGATTACAGATTCCAGGGGGACAGCCGGTTGGGCAGGAGACCGCAAGTTCAAGTTCTAAACAAACCAATGGAAACAAATTATTTTCTCTATATTTCCAATCAAAACAAGGGAATGTGAAAGAGAAGTAGGTAAAGCTACTCTTGTTTCCGGGTAATAAATACAGTACAATAGGTTTCAAATTGTATATACATATAAGTTTTTAGAAGCAGTAATGGATAAGTTACCTGTGGTGGAACACGAACACGAAGTTCTGGCGTCCTGCCATCTCCAGCGTAATGGGTCCCCATTATGTGGAGAATCCTAGTCTTTAAATCGAAGAGTCCCTCCACATTGGCTGGAAGACCTCTTTCTCATTGCCTTTCTACAACGCGGGCCCCTTTCAGTTTTGTCGCTCCCTTCCAGTCACTCCACACCTATTTTAAGAATTGTTTAGTTACAGCCCACACAACTTTTAATGTACAAACCCTCTGCTACTGTTTTTTCGTCTTAGTGGCCCCACCACCAATGGAATTAAGGGACAACACTAGTTGGTCCCATAATTGGGCTACTTTTGTGTTGTCCCCTTCCTTTCTTTGTGCAAAATTCAGGTGCTCCTCCATATAGCTAACCAAGCTCCCCCTATGTTCCTCGGATGGTTTTGATGTTCTAGTCCGATTCATCTACGTAAATAATGTTTTCATGTAAAGTCAAAATATTTTGGTTCAGAAAACAAAAATTTGATAGATCGTTTAATCAGTTAAATTCAAAATATAAACATTCCGGAACGTGTGTGCTCTTTAATTTAAGATGATATGGGTGTTAAAGAAAAAATTCAGTATTCAAAAACAGAAGATCGCATTTTTGGCTTAGAAACCATTTCCAAAGAAAACAAAACTAGCACATCTAAACCCGTCATTGCAAATCAATTACTCTGTTTTGTAATACATGGATTATCAACAAAATATGTGATACCAGCAAGTTACTACTTTCATCGAAAACTGAGCAGCAAGGATTTGTACAAACTGGCAATAGGAGTACAGCAACTTCTTCCAAAATATCAATTTAAGGTAGGGCGAATTGTCGGAGATAACCACAAATATAATGTTGCTCTTTTTAAAAATTTTGCAAATGGCTGTCTCAAGAATTTTATCCCGCATCCTTCTAGTCCTGGGCTAAAACTTTTCTTCAGTTTTAATTATTGCCATTTAATTAAAAATGCTCGAAACTTATTTTTTTTTTATAACATGGCATCCAAGGAAGGTATTATTTCACTTAAAGGAATTGGCTGAAATTCAAGAAAATTTTATTGTAAAGCCTGTTCGGTATTTGACCAAAAAACATCTATTTCCAAGTAATTTAGAAAAGATTATTAACGCAGGTGGGGTTAACTTCCAAAGTAAGGGTGCTGGTTTTTACAGTTTATTTTACTTGTGTACATTCCTGTCTTACCGCCGACAACACACTGCTAGTGGCGGCGGCTAGCGCATCCCCACCACACATCTCTGTTTGAATCAGTGTGGCGCTTACTACGAAAATGCAAGTGCGTTGGGTACGCAACAAAGATGAAAGTACGTCTAGCTGTGCAAATATTTTCAACTCCAGTTACTGCATTCTCGAAGTATCTTGCAAATCAAGATCAAGTTGAATTATTAAACTTTAAACAGTGTGGCGCTACTATACAATATTTGGAAACAATGTTTAAGTCTTTTAAAATCCACGATGTGAGCAATAGGACTCAACACGTTCGACAACATGACCGAGATGTTGCACCATTTACCGATAACGAACGACTGATGTGGCTAAATTTCCATCGTACATTAAGGATATTCAAACTACATCGGAAGCAATGGGAATGCGAGGATTGACAAAAGAAACTGCAGAAGCGTTTCTTTTTACTGCCAAAAGTACTCATCATTGCGTTCAATATTTTATGAGTGCACTAAACTTCTTCTATGTTTTAACAAGAGGATTTAGATCTGATCCCATCGAGTCTTTATTTTCGAATGTTCGACTAGGAGATGGGTCCAACGATCTTACAAATTGCAGAACTGAACATGAACTTCGTCAAATTTTAAAAACCGGCATAATTAAAAATGTTAATTCTTCTAACACTGCTTCCGAACACAAGTATGTAATGTCTGCAACGACGTCCACCACTAAGCAAAATTCACTGGAATCAACCATCGCTATTACTCTAAAAGACTGCACTTTAACTAAATTGGAAAATTTAAAAGTTTATGATAGCCTTGAATATATTAAATCAGTTAATATGGAATCGGCTGCTACAGCATTTCTGTGTTTTTGTACCTTATAAAGAAAGCAGGTGAAGTTGCGAGTTATGTTTTTCAACGTTAAGAAATCTGAATTCTCAAGAAAACTGCCCATTATTGGAGTTCATATACCATCAAGATCGTGGAAGATTAATCTACCCTAACAACCAATTTGTGAGTTTAATAGTGTTTATTGTTGAAATTATTGTTGAACTTTTATCGAGTCTGCCAACAGAAGATGTGTCGTTCAATTTAAAAAATATTTTGTATTGCTATCTTCACGCCAACCCTATATTTTGTTGCCAGTCTTATTCTAAAGTTCTGTGTACTGTAATTTTAGAAAAGCTCATATCACCCATTGTTTCTAACATTTGTAACCAACATACTCAAACCATTGTAAAAAATTTCAGTATTCAAACAAAAAAAGGAAACTATTAAAATTAAATGGATACCTAAGTTGCTTGGATTATTATGGCTAAAAGTTTATTTATAGGTTTATCTAATCAAATAATATTTGCAGAAACTGGATAAAGCAAACCGTACTTTTGATTAGTTACCTATTTACTTAGGTTTTCCATTAATTTTATTGTTTTATTATTGAAGTAAAAAATATTAATTTTTTATTGTAAAAATCATTTATAAATATAATTGGATATGGTATAATTTAATAACTAAAACGAAAACAAAATAATATTTTGAAAACCAAATATGACAAACTTTTGCTCTGTATTGTATTTGTAGAATTGCGGAAGGTGCTTTTGAAAATTATTGGTACATATTTTAGTAAATATGAAAATACAGTCTCTAAATTAATATGTTTAATAAAAAAGCGAATTAACTTACTTTTTTTTTCAAATTTAAATAATCATGTACAGGGCTATTCACATAACTGTACGACCTAAAATTTCAAAAAATGCAACCAACATTATATTTCCAGTGTTGACTGGGGTTTTCTAAATTAAAATTTTAAAAATACAATCAGTGATGCTTTATAGCAACCAGTGGCGTAATACAGATTTGTCAATTTTTACAAACTAAACTTAATACTCCTAGTTATCCTTGTCTTCGCGAATAGTTATTTTTGTAAAGTGCGCAAAATGAGTGTTTTTTTAATGGCGCTTCAGAATGCTAATTTGGGTCGAGACCTTAAAGGCATTCGAAAGCGCCAAAAAAACACGAATGAGCCACGAAATATAAACAATATTTATTCTACAACCACTAGTAATCAAATAAAACTACTCATGTGAAAAAATTGCAGAAATTAAAATAGAGTTACCAGCGTCGCGCGTATCTAGGGAAATGCACTTGTTGTTTTCATAAACAAAAAATCGTTTTTTGGCGATTTTCCAATTTTGGAGTGCAAACAATGGATTCTACTAGCGAAGACAAAAAAGACAAAGGAGTTGCTGCTGCTGCGATATCCAATCCTCTCCCTGGTAAATCAAAACCCATGTATGAGAAAAGCTTACATGCAATTTTGAGAATGGTGCACGAAGAAAAACGTGTTACAAGTTACAGAAAACGTATTACTAGCATATTTAGAAGAGAAGTCCAGAAAGGTAAAACCACCAACTTTAAGGAGTACTTTTTTCATGATGGAAGCCACTCTGAATGTCAAAGAAAACATTGACGTCAAAAAATTCTTGAAGTTGGTACCGGATCTTAAAAGTAAATCAGTTGGATACAGAGGAAAAAAGTCTCGCATCTTCATCAAGCAAGATATCACGAAATTGATTAAAGAAGCCAGTGACGAAACATATTTATTAATGAAGGTATTTTGTGTCTAGTTTATTTAATAATAAGTAAATTTCGAAATATTTCAGACAGCTATAATTTTGGGAGTAAGTGGCGTTTGTCGTCGAGAAGAACTGATAAAAATGACTGTTGATGATATTCAAGATGTTGGGACCGTTTTGATTGTTAATGTTCGGGATAGTAAAAATCACTGCGAAAGAACTTTTACTGTTTCAAATTCGGAGTACATTGAAATCTACAGGAAGTACAGAGCTTATTATTGTTAGAAATTAAATTATGGCCTTTGTAATTTAAAAGAGAATAAATTTTGACATTATTTTGTTAACAGTGTTTTTTCGTTTGTTTTTTTTTTTAGTCTAGTGCGCAAAACAGTTACTTCACGCACTGTAAATGGTGTGCAAATGTCACCTTTTTTTGACGGTTGTCGAAAAAAATGTATTCTAATGACGAGAAAACTGACATGATGATGCTGTAGCGGCTGAAGATTTATATGCAGAAAGATATCCTGACCGTGCTGCACACCCAACAGACAAAATTTTCCGGAAATTGGAAAAAGATTTAAGAGAAAACTAGCCCTAACAGAAACCAGTTAGAACTAGAACAGCCACAGATATGGAGAATAAAGTTGCGGTTTTTCAAGATGATCAGAAAATCCGCTCGTCAGTCAAAATTTTGTAGCGCGTCAAGTTGGAACCAGGTAGTCTTTAGTTTCAAGAATTATTTCCGCTAACAAATTTCATCTTTACCATATCATGTAGGGAGCTGTAGAAAACCTGGAAGATTAAAAAGCAAAGATTACGCCAGCCTGTAGATCGGTATCGCCAGAAATTTTAGAACGCGTGCGGCGATCTTTTATGAACAGAATAGCTTGTTGCGAAGCAAAGAATGGGCAGCATTTTCAACACATGTTACGATGATTTGTTACTGTTACATAAATTTGGCTTCCAGTTTTGTTATCTTAATAAATCGTTGAACAATAAATGTCAGTGTGATGATTTTTTTAAATGTCAAGCATCAACCATGCAGGCATCGTTGATCGATTTTATATATTTCAATTTACTAAAAGCAAGGGTTGCTTTGAAAATGTATAATGAGTTGCATTTTATGAAATTACAGATCGTACAGTTATGTGAATAGCCCTGTATATTTTAGTCCAATCGTTTAAACTACCATCTGTTTACCACCCGTTTTCATTCTCGCCTCTGTTTTTGATTCATTAGATTTATAGTAACCTCAGTTGACATACATTTTATGGCTCAAGTCAAACCAGCCTTAGAAATAAAGCTGGGTGTTGTAAACTTCAGCCGCCAAATTTCTAGGTAGAAAGTAGACTGAAGGTTGAACAGGCCCGGACGCATTTCATGTAACATTTCGATAAACTTCTTCCAATGAACAAGCACATTAACATAGACTTCAAGTTAAAGGTTCGTATTGTAAACCCAGTTGACATTCACCTAGTAAATTTTATGGCCACATTATTAGAGGACCGGGTAGTACTAATCCTTGCGGTTGGGGACCATAAAAATAGGCGCACGCCCATTCAACCATCGCTCAACCCTTAATCTAGACATTTGTCGGCTGCGGTTTACAACACCCAGTTTTATTTCTAAAGGTGGTTTGACTTAAGCCATAAAATGTTTACTAGGTGTATGTCAACTGGGTTTACAGTAATGAAAGAGCTTATGGTGCTTGCATATACATAAAATCCATAACAATTAACAATGAAGTTCAGTCATATTTACTATGTAGCAATTCCAGAGTTGCACCTTTACATAGGGCGAGGAGTAAACAACTGACCAAAATGTGTATATCATAAATCCTTTTCAATAGAATAATTCCTCGTACATCCGTATCCGTTCTTGTACTTCCCCATACATCCTCGTACATCCTCGTAGATCCTTGTACTTCATACTCTCATTCCCAACATACTACGTATTGCACTTAAAACCAATACAAATTCGTTTTTTCGTTAATTATGTATAAATTTGTAGGAATTTGATTTTTATTAGTCGTTGAACTTCATCAATTGCTAATAATCTCATTGTAAGTTGTAAACTCAATCTACTGCCATTTTTTATTTAATATTTTTAATTTACTTAAGGAAAGTTATATTAAAATTCTACCGCTAAAGATGAAGAGATATAAGCTTGTATTCTTTTTAAGTGCGACACACGTTAAATACCAATTAATTTTTTCATTATAGTTATGAATTACATTTTATAGTACGAGAGATGTTCATGTATAACTACTGAAGTCCTTTTAGTTGAGCGTAAGAAAAATTTCACTTTTTTGTACTACTACCAAACTTTTCAGTACTCATACGACAAAATTTTGCCAGATCAATAAAAGCGTTCGATTGTCAAAAAAATAGGGTAAGTTCGTATCGAGAAATCAGATAAAAACTCATCCGCCGTTAACCTTTGGATTCCACACCGTGTCCTTAACTGCCACTGTGTCTCAGTGCACGATTAAAAAATTTGCAATTACAAGCCAAGCATCAAATTTTATCTTAATAAAGAATTATGTACTTTGTATGGCTAAAGGTATGAGATAAACCACTCTATCATTACATAACATGCTTATTCATTGCTGTATTACAGAACGCTATGGATGAACTTTTAAGCCATATGTGTCGCGAATTTACCCAGACTGACATCGCTGGAATAGTTCTAGAAAACGATAAACAGCCAGACAAATCTTTGTACGTGTCGTTCCGTCCTTTGGCACAGCGCAGCAGCAGCGTTAAAATGGACCTCATAGACTTCAGAACAATGCGTCTTTCTTTATAAACGGCGTGTTAAATGTGCGGGTTGATTGTGTAAAGGGCCCCACAAACCTCGTTCTTGCACGACGTTTCTGAACGACGGTTTCGACTGTTGGAACGGAACGGTCGGAAAAACCGAGGTCTGTGGGTAAAACTGTCGGTTCAACACGACGGTTTTCGCCCACAGACCTCGGTTTTTCCGACCGTTTCGTTCCAACCGTCGAAAACGTCGTTCAAACACGTCGTGCAAGAACGAGGTTTGTGGGGCCCTTAAGACCACCAATCGGTAGAGATTTTCCTTCTGCGACCGATGGTCAATCTGTTGAATTTCACGAATTTTCGCTTTGCAAAAACAGCATCTGTTGCGTAGAAAACAACGTAGATAATAGATGTTTGGCACGTAGCGTTATTATAGTAAAACACTGCTGCGTGTCAGGTTATCAAAAAAAAAGCCTGAACATTTTTGACGGTTCTAGCGGGAAGGAATTGTTATCGGCGTTATCTGTTCAATTGTGCAAATCAGCTGGGGTTGATTTATTAAACGGGGGAGAATACCGGCATATTCAAGCGCTACAAGAACACCTTCAAAACGAGTATACCATTGTAGTGTACGCGTGTCGAACCGAAAAAACAGTATACTTTGAAGGTCCAAGAGTTACCGGACGTCCGTCTCTAAATCTTATCAAGGAGAATAGCCACTACAACGTTATCTTAAATTTAACTGGCGCATTTGCAACAACATATTTTTGCGAAAGATGGAGAGTTTGCAATAGGAATACTCGAAAGCATAAAAATTGCCCATATATTTGCCTAAGCTGTTCTTCGGGCCACATGTTCGGCCATTCTCGAGCAGTACTCTCGGGTTTACCCCTCCCTGACATAAGGGATGTACCCAGTCACTAAGATAGGAGAACAGTGTAAGCAGCCATCAGGGCAAGATCTCCAAGTTTATCCGAATCAGTTTATCTTGTTACATGTAGTGTTATAAGTGTAAATAAAGTGTATATATCAAATTCTTAAGAGTTTACACACCCAAAATCCACAAGTTAGGGAAACACACATTTCCCCCTAACATAAATTGGTCCTTCGAGCCTGATCATGACGGCGACAACAACAACAAGGATTCATCATCACATATCACTATACATGACACGAAACTGAGCAATCCTCACCAGAGGCACCGGATCCACCTGGAGTAAAGAAGGAAAGCAGCGAAGCCATCCACTACTTTCCTTTATTTACAAACTCCTCACATTTTTATTTCGATTGCTGTTAGAACGTTTGCAAATTTTCGTATATTTCGTACATTTCTTTTCGAATCATGCCTGCGGAAGATACGACGAAAGCATTAAGAGCCAAACGTGGCCAAATTAAAACACTCGTCACGAGATTTGACACATTTTTGAACGCTGAAGAAAACAAATCAAAATTTGAAAATAAGGAAATAAAATCGCAATTACAAAGCTTTCTTCCGAGCATTAAGGAATTCGAGAACGTGCAGTTGCAGTTGCAATTGATAGACAATACCATTGACGATAACGAGCTGACTCAATTTGAAAACCATTTCTACAAGGTCGTCGGTGTTGCCCAAGCCCTAATTAATAATGGTCAAACGAAGCCTACTGTTTCAAATTCGGAAAATTTGCCGCCGCCAACGTCCAATATCGCAGAATCAAAGCTACGACTCCCAGAAATTGAGTTACCTTCCTTTACCGGCTCATTTACTAATTGGGTTGCATTTTGCGATAACTACAAGGTGCTGATACACGAAAATGTACAATTAAATGATGTTCAAAAGTTTCATTATTTGCGAACCAGTCTAAAAGACGAAGCGCGTCACTTTGAACACCGGCTTATTCCACCTCTGAACCTGGCTTAGTTTAACACCGTGCTAACTAGTATTTAAACCTCTCAAAAATGTTTGTGCAACGCAAAAATCATTTAAGCCTGGGTTAAGTCAGATTTGAACCGTGTTTCTGCAACCGGGCCTTAGTTTATCAGAATCAGTTTATCTTGTTACATGTAGTGTTATAAGTGTAAATAAAGTGTATATATCAAATTCTTAAGAGTTTACACACCCAAAATCCACGAGTTAGGGAAACATACATTTTACCCTAACAGCTGTCACCCAAAACCAAATAAGTATGTTACCTAGAAATGCCGAAATTAAATGTAATAAATGCTATAGACTTTTCAAGGGCATTAATTGTTTGGAAAATCATTCAAAAAACAAACTGTGTGAGAAATTAAAGAAGTGCACTACATTTTGACAAAATGTCTGGGTACAGCGTAAAGAAAAACATATTTGCGGATTTAAATTTTGTTATACATGCGGTGAAAACAAACCAATTCGTCACTTATGTTACAAGCAACAAAACAAGTTGACTCAAAAAATCAAAGACGATAACTCCATGTTTTCGCTCGTGTTTTTCGATTTGGAAACTACCCAGGACAGGGTTGTTTGCGAAAACACCTTTTTACATATACCGAATTTGTGTGTAGTTCAGCAAGTATGCCACAAGTGCATAACGGATGATGACATTTCACGGAATTGTCCGTTTTGCGGTGTACGACAACGTGTTTTCTCGGAAAATCCGGTGGAGAATTTGTTGAAACATATTTCCGAAATGTCGCGAATAATAATAATCGCCCATAATTTGAAGGGTTTTGATGGTTGTTTCATTTTATGAGCGCTTTTTAACACGTTGACTGCCACCGTGTCTATAAAAAATAAGGTCCATTATGCCACTTTGGTTTTATTATTTGGATTGTTTTAAGATGTTTTAAAACATCATTTGTTTTATTAAATAACCTCCCATTTAAATAATTTTTCGCAAATAAACTTTTTTTTTGTGTGGTGACACATTGGTCTCACGCGGCACTCCGTAGTTACCCAAGACAAATTATGCCGTGAGACCAATGTGTCATCACACTCCTGTTTTGACCTATATAATGAATAATCCGTATTGCACCACAAAATTTCTTTTTGAACTTGCATTTGTGAGTTTGGGTGGTGGTAATTGGCAGCGCATTGTCTTAGTCTTTACTGTGTTCTGAAACTGTCAAAATGTCTTACGAAAAAGAACAGATAGATCTAGAAAAACTTCTTCAAGAATTTCTTTCTGATGAAGATGACACTGCGTCTTTATATGGTGATACTTATTTATCCGACGAGTATTCACCCAACACAGACGAGTCTGATAATTCAGATAAATCTTCAGATACAAGGAAAAGGTAAGTAAAATCAAACATTTTTTTATTTTATGACAAAATTCTATGACACATTCAAATATTTTATCCGCTCAGCATAAATAATTTTTTTTGATAATATTTTTGTTCTAGGGTGAAAAAAAAACAGCTAAAAAAGAATGCTTCTAAAAAAATGTCTGTGGCCAGTACGACTAGTGTCGAACCTCAGCCTTCAACGTCAACAAATTTTCCACCTCAACAAGAAAATGAACACGATGTTCAATCAGCTTCATCATCCATCAGTGAGACAATTGAAAGAGTGATACAACAAATGTCAGAAAATGTTGACTCTAGCGACGAAGAAGCAGATGTACGAAGAGAAATTGTAGATGAAATATTTTGGGAGCCAGTGAGTGGAAACCACCTAAGACAAATCCTTTATACAGTAGCTGATGATGGATTCCGGAATAAAGTTCATGAAGACATGTTTGACAAAGGACCGTATGAATTTTATAAGTTGTTTATAAATGACCATATAATTAATCTGATGGTGGAAGAAACAAATAGATACGCACCTCAGTTGATTGAAAAAAACATTTTCCCCAAGTCTCGTCTAACAACGTGGCATGACACCAACAACATTGAAATGGAGAAGTTCTTAGGCATAATTATGTGGATGGGTTTGTGCACATTTCCAACCGTTGAAAGTTACTGGTCAAACAACGAAATTTACGAAAATTTCATAAAGAATGTAATGTCCAGAAACCGCTTTCAGTTGCTGTTGAGAACTCTACATTTTAGCAATAATACAGTGATTTCGGACGATAGATTGCAAAAATTAACAGCCCTTTTGGACTTACTGAAGCAATCGTTTCAAGATCCCATGGTACCTGGTGAGTTTCTTTGCATAGATGAAACGTTAGTTCCATTTAGAGGACGGCTGAAATTTAAACAATACATAGCCAACAAACGTCATAAGTTTGGTATAAAACTATTCAAATCATGTTTGGAAGGAGGCTAGACATATGATTTGAAAATTTATTGTGGTAAGGAACAAAGCCAAGGAACCCAACAAATGTTGTCATGAATTTGATGGGTAATCTGCTAGACGAAGGGCGTACTTTATGTACAGATAATTATTATACATCCGTAAGTTTGGCACATATGTTGCTAGAACGGCAGACTCATTTGATTGGAACATTACGTTCAATCAGAAAATTTAATCCCAAGAATATTATAAACACAAAATTGAAAACTGGAGAAACTGTAGCAGCGGAATGCAATTTAGGAATTATTGTACAAAAATGGAAAGATCGAAGAGATGTGCTAATGCTTAGCACGAAATACAAAGATGAAATGATTACCATTAAAAGAAGAACGGGAGATATAGAAAAACCAATCAATGTGGTTCAGTATAATAAATATAAATCATACATTGACATATCCGACCAAAAAAAAAGTTACAACACTTCACTGCGAAAAGGTTTAAAGTGGTACAGAAAATTGGCAATAGAACTGCTAATAGGAACGGCACTAGTAAACGCATATGTGGCGTATAAATCAGGTGCCAATGAAAATATATCAATTACAAAATTTAGAGAACAAGTAATTGTTGGTTTAATAAAAAGTAATGAAGCGGCACCTACACCAACAATTCAAGAAAGTCACAGATTGAAAGATTTGGGAAGAAAAGGAAGAAGGCGATGCGTTGTGTGCTATAAAAAATTAAAGGCAGAAATAGGGAGAATAGAAGCAACAAGAAAATGTCCTCAAACACCATTGTACCATTTGTGCCAAACATTTTTGCATGGATTGTTTCTTTCAACAGTATAATACTACAATTGTAAGACGTCAAAAATTGAGACGAAGGTAACAACATTAATGTGAATAAACCTCCCCGCTAACATATGTTTTACTTGACCTTGACTGATTGGTTCCCTTTAACTTATTTGAGGGAAATATCTTTAGTATGCTGGTGGTCGTGATTACGTGCGCTTGGGCGTCTGTGTCGTACCCGTCAGGGTCGCACTGGCCCATTACGGAGTTGTTGCTCTACGTCGTTCTGAACAAGTGTATTCCTCTGTGTTAACCCTTTCCTTCAGGGGCTTTGGCCCCTGGCAGACTCGTGTAAGTTGGAATTTCAGAGCGAGTATAATTCATTATGCTATAAAACCCTTGGCAGACATCTAGATGTAATTCTTGAGCACTCTTGAGGGGGGAGGTCCAGGTGAGGCAGACTTTAGCTCATGTAATGGAGAATCCGGAAGGGTTCTCGTGGGCACACAATGCAAATGACGAGAATGTACGGCGGACGTGTTGGAGGGGTCCCCGTGTCCTGTCGCTGGGACGCCGCTTAGTACATGGGTGTGATGAGGATGTGCCCCATCACCTTGGTGGCTGGAACTCTCACACACATCGTGAGCTGATGCCGCGGGCTGTATATCCCCGAACTATACACCTTTCAGCGATTACGACGTTAACCAGGAGGTCATCTCCAGAGGGTTGACAGATGGCAACAGTACGAGCCTAGCATCGCCTGGGGCAAGGGGGTGGAGCACCCCTGGTGAGTGTACCTTTCTTTCCTATCCATAATTACAGATAAACAGGTGTTGTTATCTTTTGTTTCGAGTCAATCAATGTGGGCCTAATTCTGGTGGGTCCGGTCCTGATTAAATGTACCGATAGGGTGGTTCAGATGTCTGGTGAGTCGATTAGTAGTTTTGATTGGCCGTAGCTAGTACCTGTTAATTAATTTGCGATAATCAACGACATCGAGACCAGTAATGGTCTCACATTTAAATTAATAAACAAAAGTGAAAAGCTTATCAACGTCATTAAAAAAACACGGTGAAGGGATCAACAATCATCTTGAGCCCCCGTGCTAATACCTAGAAGAGGCACGGGTCCACATTTTTCTACCTACTTGAAGATGTCGTAAATTTTAATTTTCAGATACAATAGCCTGTTTACACCCTCCACATTATGAGTGCAATAAGATAATATTCGACTCTAAAAGTCAGGTACCCCATGGTAAAAGCTGGCTACTATAAATAAAACACTTGTGTTTTTGCGGATTTTACTGTGAGTTGACCGTTTTAGATTCGTTGAATTGCTCGTAAGTTTAGAAACAAAGCAAGTGGAATTAATAAATAATATACAGGGTGGCCCATCTAAGACTTTCGGGCTCAATATCTTTGTTATTTATGAACGGATTTTTCCAAAATTTAAAATATAATTTCTTGAATAGGTAAGGATGTGACATTACCAGCGTCATCCTTGTCTTAAAAATGTTAATTTTACTTGTCTTATTTTAAATTTTAATTAGTTAAAAGTTACGTCATTTTATAAAACAGCAATAATTATACGCGTGTGCCAAAAATCAACCGTCTAGCAAGTCAAGTTGCCGAGAAAAAGACAAAAAAGGACCTCAACATTTCCAAAAGATACTAACTGATAGTCGGCTATGAAACAGTTGACTTCTACAGCGAGTTTAGATTTTGGACATCCCTGACTTGTTGATGAATCCGTGACATTTATGACATTTGTGACATTCATTTGAGGTTATGTTTATTTTTGAGCATTATGATGAGGACTATTGATTTAAACATGCACATTCACGATTTTTTATCTCGATCTTTTAGTAACTAATCACAATGCATTGAACCGAGCATCGTTTCTCGACATTTGTGATATTTCTCGTTTGAGGTTATGTTTACTTTTAAGCATGATGATGAATATCATTCATTTAAACTTGCGCAGAACGATTTATCCCGATCTTTTGAAATTGAAAACTTATCACAATACATCAGACAGCGTTTTGGTGCAAAAATTTCATAGGCACAAGGAAATGTGAGCGAAAAACTTGTTGAAAGTTGGTCGTCACCAGAAAAATGATTGCGGAATGGTTCGTTATGAGGTGCAACTAGTATTTACGACTTCTTTAGCACTGTCACAGGTTTATTGGAAATGGAAATTCAGTGACACGTATGCAGTGAAGCGATTTGACTCATTTATGATTGCATTTGCGTTAAAACAGTAATCTCATTTATGATGAAGACAGAATTAGATGATCACAAGATTTCGTCCTTTTTCAGGAAGCGACTTTACTTTGATTAACAAATAATTTGTTACAAGGTATTTTATTGTAAGGTACAAAGTTTTAACAGTGAATAAACTATACCAGTGACAATTATAGCAATGTAACACCATATTTTCTACAATAGTAATGAACGAATGTACAAAAATTTACAAATGTATCAGATATTTACACTGTTACAACCTGTGTCTGTACTTTGAACATTTATAACAAGTGCAAATAATGCTGGAATATTGTAAGCGTTTGGTCACTGCCATTTTGCTTGTTGGCGATGCGATGAGATTTGGCTTTTTTTAATAGCAACTCATTTCTTGAACTTTCTTGTAACGAAATGGACACAAACAATTAGGGGCAGCATAAGTTTTTGGATATGTTCTATGATGGCGAAGAATGAATTTGAGGCCCCTTGGTCCGAGCAAATCGCTTGTCGCTTTCAACTGGAACAATTGCTTCGATGATACTAGTCATTTTCCTTCGCTGAACACTTACCATGTAATGTTGCGGCGACACTTCATCGAATTCATCAACAAGCAGGGTTTTGCACTTTTAGCAGCTTGGTTACTGTCCGTCAAACATATCCACCCATGTTAGAAGAATCCAAGTGGCATAGTCGTTCATGGTGATCAACAACACCGTCCAGAACGTTCTGCAATCGTTCTTAATGCTTGCAGCAGGGTACGATAGGGTGTCAATAAGAGTCCTTTACATGTTTGCATCTTTTGGCGGTTCATTGAGAAAAAACAGGTTCAATATTGAAAGTAACAGTCCGTGTTGGAGTACTGCATCATTTTCAGTGTGTTGCTTTCAGTCTTGTGCGTCTTTTTTCACTCGTCCAAGTTATTAATTGGTTGTTTAAAGAATTATCCCATTGAAAGAGTCGACCGACGATACTTTGTTAGAAATATCATGTGTGCAATTTTCATTAGAACGCAGTTATAAATGATGTTCATTGTCATTTTGTTTCATTTTTTTCTTGCACTACTTCTTTGACTCGTTATTCTTTCTTAGTGAGAAATTGTCTTGATACCGTGCAAGCACATTTTTCATATGATAATAGAGGGGGTATAGTGGTCCTAGATCGTTAGGTAGTTCGCAAGGTTTGTTGAAGCAACAAATACAACTCGCAACATCATGCACCATATTCAGTTCGAAAACACGAATCTGAAATATCAGATGTAAACAGTGTTCCTACAATTTGCAATGACCTTAGAAAATGTAACTCACTATTATGCGTTTTTGGTGATCCAAAACCGCTTAGTTGTCGGTAAGCACATGTATCTGATTTCCATATTACTTATACGTCTTGGTATCATTAGTTGGTTTCCTATTCAAAGTTTCATTTGCTAATATTTCGAAACGGAATATTAATGGTACTGTACGACCAATTTGGACTTGAAAAAACTTTCATGATAACATCTTTTAGCATGGCGGTCTTGAAAGTGTGCAGAATTGTGCCTACATTTGTCGATTCGACTTTGTTTCTACAAATCATAATTGAAACATACGAATTTATTAGTCGCATAGCCACTAAATACCACAAAACTCCGTTTTGACATGGGTAAGCTTGTCTTTGCCGTTGCTCTTGTAGGTTCTAAGCCACTCAACGATACAGCATTCTTCGTTACTTTTGCATACCAACTATACCGACTGCACCAGCATTTTTCGATAGCAGCACTACGTCCTAGATTTCATACGTATTGTGAACCAATTTTGACTTCTTGACTACGGCAGTTCACATATTGGAGCTTCGAGCTTAATCTACTTTGGATTAATGACATTATTAAACAAAAGAAAAATGTTAAAAGTATCTAGTACCATACATTTTATAGGCGCAGTAAAGAAGTTTGCCGAAAAAGGATGAAATCAGCTAATTCTGTCTCCATCATAATTGAAATAACTGTTTTAACGTAAATGCAATCATAAATGAGTCAAATCGCTTCACTGCATACGTGTCACTGAATTTCCATTTCCAATAAACCAGTGACATTTCTAAAGAAGTCGTGAATTCTAGTTGCACCTCATAGCAAACCAAACTGCAATCATTTTTCTGGTGATAACCAACTTTCAACAAGTTTTTTTACTCACATTTCCTTGTGCCTACGCATTTTTTGCACCAAAACGTTGCCTGATGCATTGTGATTAGTTTCCAATTTCAAAAGATCGAGATAAATCGTTCTGCGCAAGTTTAAATCAATGATTTTCATCATCATGCTCAAAAGTAAACATAACCTTAAATGAGAAATATTACAAATGTCAAGAACGTCACTGACGTCAGCGATTATTGACAGACCGAACGCAGGGATGTCCAAAATTGGGCGTGGGAAATTATTTTTTTCATAGCCGACTATGATTTTGCATCTTTTGGAAATGTTGAGGGTCTTTTTTCTCTTTTTCTCGGCAACTTGACTAGCTAGACGGTTGAGTTTTGACACACTCGGATAATTATTGATGTTTTATAAAATGACATAAATCTTAACTAATTAAAATTTAAAATAAGACAAGTAAAATTAACATTTTTAAGACAAGGATGACGCTGGTAATGTCACATCATCCTTACCTACTCAAGAAATTATATTTTAAATTTTAGAAAAATCCGTTCATAAATGACAAAGATATTGAGCCCGAAAGTCTTAGATGGGCCACCCTGTATAAATATTAATAAATTAATAAAAACGAAAAGACGACATTATCAACATCTCAAATCTCGAAGATTCTTTTTGTTTCATGTACAACGGTCGGCAATTATTGACATCTCAACGTACGGGTTTTAATTTGAAAATCTGAAATCTGTCCAGTGTATACAAGCATTTTTGATCTTGCTCAAGTTCTTTCAAATAAGGGGTCTGTGAGAAATTGCAAAAGCCAGAAGTCACCAGATTCTCGCGAGAGAAACTTGCAGTATTTATTAAACAGTGTAAACACATAAGCAAGAACTCGCGCTAGAAGTGTCGCAAGATTCTCTACTATCTATTGCAAGCTTTAAAGTGTTTAAAACTGACACGATTAGATTAGGCTAAACCGTTTGCTGTTACATTGGGGGTTTCATTACACCCAACCTAAAGTCACAATATTAAGACAGGATGAGCTCTTCATGTAATGAACAACATTGACGATTAGTCTCTAAATTTGTGGAAAATCAAAAATAATTTCTGGTTTGTCAGGTTGACGTATTTGTCAATGTTTCAGATATCAACAACAAACCCAACAAAAGTAAAAATGTAACTAGGTGGTACCACAATATAAGGATCTGATGGTTATAAGCCAAAAATATCTAAAATGTTAACCCCTGAATAAATCAAAGAATTTATTAACTCGGCACCCTTTTATTTACGAAGGAAAAACAATGTAAATATTTGTAGAAATGGTGTTTAAAATTAGTATATTAGGATGGTCTAACTTTTGGTCTAATGGGAGCGTGCCGACCTTCGGTCATGTATAGTAGAACGCTTTTACCATGGCGTATAGTAGGCAGCTTTTACCATGGCGTACCTGACTTTTAGAGTCGAATATTATCTTATTGCACTCATAATGTGGAGGGTGTAAACAGGCTATTGTGTCCGAAAATTCAAATTTACGACATCTTCAACTAGGTAGAAAAATGTGGACCCGTGCCTCTTCTAGGTATTAGCGCGGGGGCTCAAGATGATTGTTGATCCCTTCAGCGTGTTTTTTTTTAATTACGTTGATAAGCTTTTAATTTTTGTTTATTAATTTAAATTTTAAATAAGTTAAAAAAATCGAGGGCTATCAAGTTTTCAAAATTTTACAATGAGAACGAAAAAATTAGCATCATTTTAATGTTGGAACGTGTATTTTACATAATTATAAAGAATTTTTGAATCACTTTTTGACATGGCAATGTAAAGCAACCTTTATTGTCATTGTGACTGACATACAAAAAGTAAATGTCTGACCCTTGCTGTGCCGTTTATAAATTTTAAGGTTATAAAGACAAAGGATAGTTTACAATTTTTAAACATCAATCAATTTGATGTGCGAAATTTTAATTTCGCGATAGTAATTCAAAATTTAATAACAACAATATGTTTCTGAATATGCAAAATAAATTATAAACATTCGTTTCCTTCTCATTGTTTTTTCCCAGAACGGTACCATTTGCACCCGTATTTGACATACGCAAAATTAGATTTCTATCGCAACCCAATTTTGCTGTTTAATTAATCCACAAATAGGTACTTTCCAGAATCTTTTGTAAGAAGTCTGTTAAACTATTTGTTCTTAATTCTTTAATTTTTAGAAAAACTGGGGACTTTAAGTCGAACATTGAAATGTCGTTAAACTAAAAGGTTTTTTTAAACAATCTATTTGAAGTGGTAATATGTATAAAGACGACCGGTAAGTATGAAAAATCATTTTGATGTTAACTGTTTGACGAATTTTGTTCACTTTGTTTTCTTTACAACCTATTTCATGATGTGGCAACCTTGGTTAGATCAATCTAATGAAGAAGTTTAAAAAATTGATGTCTCTCGGTTTTTTCAAATTAATAAACAAAAATTAAAAATTTAATAACGTTTTTAAAAGAAAATATTGAAGGGATCAATAATAATCATCTCGAGCTAATACCTGGAAGAGGCACGGGTAAACCTTTTTCTACCTACTTGAAGATGTCGTAAATTTTAATTTTCGGACACAATAGCCTGTTTACACCCTTCACATTATGAGTGCAATAAGATAATATTCGACTCTAAAAGTCAGGTACGCCATGGTAAAAGCTGCCTACTATAAAAGCTGCCTACTATATTTCTAGATGCACAATAACTCGAGTTCGTAGGCGCGGAGCCTGAAGTCGTCGTATGCAGGTGGGGAAGGGGGGATACGAGCGTTGCAGGCGACTTTGAACCTTGTGTCTGCCCACCACATGATCACAAAACTGATTCATGATTGGTCGTTGCCAACGTTGATTCTTAGAATCTACCCGTCTTTGATCCCAGCTGATCCCGGCTATTTAAATCGTTGTTTATAAAATTTCCTATTAATCACAACTACAGAGCTTAATTAATCCAACGTTTGTTTGTGTATTCAATATGGTGAGAATTTATTTGTGCAAAAGAAGATATGAATCAGCCTGTACTCGAAGTTATTTCAGGTATGTTATAAAATGCATTTTACAAAAACAATAAATTTATTAATTAATTTGGAAATTAAAATGATAGTAAATTTTTGTTGTTAGCACATAATTTGATTTGTTTGTACATTATTTTGCAGGTTTCCCCTGTTCGTACCTGAGCGAGTGGTGTGGTTTAAACTATTGGGTATGGATGTAGTCGATAATGAGAATTTGTATCTATGTTCGGACCATTTCGACAAAAAAGACATGTAATGCATGCTACAATTCTCTACATGGAGAAACTGCCATTTCGGCTTTACAAGAGCGGAACCGGTATGGAAAGCTCTTCAACGCTTCTGCTCTTGTTGTCAAAATTAGTATTACCGCTGAAAAATGTTTACGGGAATTAAAGGCCCAAAGAAATATTTTCAATGTGAAATATGTTCTCAATAGGCTACCGGACTGTTTTTTTTTTATTTCAAAAAATAAATCTGTACACTCTGAAAACATTAAAAATCAGTGTCCATTTTTTTTGCGCACTTTATTTATACCAAAAAAAAAATATTTAAAAAATGGATAGTTTCAAACACGCGCCTTGGTGACGTAACAACTTTTTAGTCGACGCCTATTGGCTGTAGGTAATGCCGAGGTCATTGGTGAAAACGATGAAGTTGAGTTTGAATTGAGGTTATGAATGCATAAAATGTGTGTGCAGAACGTGAATTGCTGTAGTTTTTGTATCTTTCTTACTTTAGTGCTGCAATAATCGAAAAGCGAAAATGGACAGATGACGTTCGGTGCAGATGATTCCTGAGCCTACTTATGAAAACAAAACTTCTGATTGGTTCACACAAGTGTGCTATAAATCGGAAACCAGTTAGGAATTATAACGATTACTCTATCTCACTCTCACCAATGCAACATTCCGTTGACGTATGCGTTTTCTCAATTCACATGCATAGAAAGGAGTTATGACGTAGTCACTGAAGACTTATTTAAACTAACAGCGCGAAGCTGGATTTCAAACGAATATTTAGCTAATAATTCCGACCTTTGGAGAACAAAAAATCTGTTTGGTAATTGATTCATGCGTATACGTAACTCATAAACATAATAAAATGCATGGATTTTTCTGGTGTCCGGTAGCCTATTACATCGTATTGTCCACAGTTCGTAATCTGCCACCAAGTGTTTTCTCTTTACTGGGAAATCACGATGAAAACGAAGATCCCTTGAGCAGCCATTCTTTAGAGTTGTCAAAATTAATAATAAAAAAATATTATAACATACGTTTGCATTATGAGGCTAAGCGGCTAAAAGAAGGGACTGAACATAGGGTTAGAAGTTTATTAACAAAATCTATTCATTTTCAGAATCAATAGTTATAGCTAAAACTTTTTTTTTGTTCTTTTTTATGTAAATACATTTATTTCTCAAAATAAAACAAGATTTTTAGACACATTTGATTTGTAAATATTATCCCCCTAATTTTACAACTCAGTTGAACAAAATTAAAAGTAGAAAAGTCCGATTTATTTTTTTTGCGTGGTTGTTGGATTCCCAAAAAAACCCTGATTGAGAGGGAAAATACCAAAGACCTTTTATACTGACTGCTGGTATGAAAGATTTTTAGGAAATACTAACGCTGTGTTTACCTAAACCTCTCAAAAACTTTTAGAATGCTAGGCGGCCGTCGGGAATCGAACCTTGGACTTACCGAATGCGAGTTGTTTGAACGCGTTGTAACGACGGAAGAGACCAATCGCCTGCTCGGAAACCATGGCAGACCTAAGGTTCAATTTCGCTTGCTGCCGTGGATCCCCCCTCCCCCACCTGCACATCTCACGCTCATAACAAACCGTCGCTCAGTGTGTCTAGAGATATACAGTTTGGGGAATTGTTACCCGATGCATAGAATTAAATTTAATAGAAAGTGGGGGACACCGAGCGAGAAAGAGATTCTTGCATTCTTTCATTCTCACACACATCAAGAAACATGAATTTTTGGTGAGTCCAAGACCGATTAATGGACAAATAGATGAGCGCAACAAAGAAAACAATAATTGCTATTGGAGCGAGGAAGATAAAAATAATTTACCCCCATCAGCGCGAATGCATGCGTCGTGGCATTGTTTTATGATTTTTGGCAAGACGAGGTGTTAACATGATTGCTCCTTTAGTAATTCTTTGCTATTAGAGGGATTTGGTCGTTCGAATGCAAAATGCAACAATTTTATTTTTTTAATGAGTAATGATAGGCATTGTTTTTCTCAATGTATTTGAGTTACAATTTTCGAGAACTTTGTCGCTAAGATGCGTTGAGGGGAGTAATACCACCCACTGACTCTACTCCTCTCCCACTTCTTATTAAAATTGTTCCCATTCATCGGGTATCAATTCCCCAAACTGTATGGTCGAAGGTGCCGACGCACAGTGGTTTGAAGTTATAGAAAAGCGGTCAAAAATACATTTTAAAAATATTCACATAAATTAAAAATATTTCGATATTTTAATTTAAAAATACCTATGATACTAAAATTCAAAGTATCAAGATGTTACGATTGTTCCGTTCTGCGTAATACCTCCGGGAAAAATCTTAAGTGGTGCGCCAACAATCGAATCTTTCTAATATTGCGCCCCGCAATAACAAAATAGAATACTTTCACGATTAATTTTTCTTCTGTGACAGACAAATGAATTAGATTATTTCAAATTTATGCTTTTCTGAATCCAAATGATTTGTCTTATGACCTTGGGAATATAAACGAAGCCTTCCCAAATGAATGATATCAACAACGTCAGTAAACGCTTAAGTAGTAAATCTGCAATGGAGTATGGCATGTCTACACTCTATGCGTGGATTCGTTTTATGGAATGTGTTCTTCATGTTTCGTATCGGCTTGGCTTCAAAAAGTGGTCTGCCAGGACTCCCGAAGAAAAACAATCTTTAGCTGATCGCAAAAAACTTATTCAAAAACAGCTTAAGGAAGAACTCGGTGTTATTGTTGACATTCCCAGACAAGGCACAGGAACGACAAATGACGGAAACACGGCTCGTCGTTTTTTTCGAAATTTTCAAATAGTTTCTGTAATTACGCAAGTTAATGAGATTTTATTGTACAAACTTTACGTTGTTTTGCAAGTAATCACTAGTGGGTTATGTTAGATTCTATGGCATTTGGACAATATTCTTTAGAAACGGCAAAAGTTTTTGTTGAATTGTATGAATGGTTTTTTGTGCCTTCTTTCTTATCATTGAATCAACTATTATGCCAATTGGATGGATGTCAGAAAAGGCCCAGGAAGCCCGCAATAAGGACTTCAAAAGATTCAGGCTTCATCACGCGCGAAAATGTTCCCGAACATCAACCAATGAAGATATTATAAATAACTTGTTAACATCTTCAGATCCTTTAATTTCCGCTCTACGTCCTCAATGGTCGAATGTTCCTCTGGACTTGACAAAGAAAGCAAAGGAACTTTTAATTCCAGCCATTGCCGGAAATGTCGATTATGAACTTGAATATTCCGATATAGAATAATTTAGAGTAGGCATATATATATTTTTTCTCTGTAATTAGCTCATTATTTATTTATTAATTTTTTCCTTTTTGTGTTTTTACTTGTGAGTTCTTAGTTTGCGTATTTTTTAGTTCCTTTGTTATATTTATTGTATTTAAAAAATACATCGTAAATAATTATTTACCTATAATGTATTTTAATAGAACTTACTGTCACTAACGAAATAAGTTAGCTATGAATTTTAGACACATAATAATAAATACATCTGATACAGTTTTAAGAGGCTTTAAACATTTCCATTGCAAAAATAACGAATTTTCGAATACTTTCGAGAGTTGCGCGCTGTTGCCAAAGTTAGTGTTTCCGGATCTATGTAAATTGTTATGAATTTTTAAATTCGGAATCAAATAAAACCATTTGTAGGTTGATACGACGATCCGTTCTCAAAAGATATAATTTTGACCGCTATTCTACAGTTTCGAACCACTGTGCGACGGGAGGAATTAATAAAAATCGATATACGTCATATTGAGGATTTAAAAAAGCGTTATTGGTCGTATTCCTGACACGAAGACCAAGATCGAACGTCAATTTGTAATTGGTGGGAGTTTTTATTACATCTGCAAAAAATACAGGGCGTCTCAGAGCTCGCGCAAGACCCGTTAACCACAGATTCTGTATAGTTACTTGTATATAAATTTACAAAACAAAAAAAAAATTAGGTCATTAGATTTTGAATAAGAGCAATATGAAGTTGACCAATCACAAACTTTCAACTTAATTGTACCTGAACTACACTTTACTTGTTACTTAGCAATATCAAAACTGCCGGAAAAATACATAGGAGGAATATTTATTGTCACTATCTGCATGATGGAGCACCAGTCCATTTTGCTCTTAATGTTAGAGAACTTTTAAATGAAGAATATCCAAATCGCTGTATTAGGCGCGGAGGTCCAATATCTTGGCCCGCCAGATCCCCGTACCTCACGGCTTTAGATTTTTTGTGGGGTCACGTTAAAAACTGTGTTTACCGTGTGCCAGTGGAAAATGTGATATTTTGCGACACAGGATTCAGCAGGCGATGGCTGAAGTAACACCACAAATGTTGGCAAATGCCAGGAACAATTTATTAAGAAGAGCAAGGCTTTAAATTGGAGTTGGTGGTAGCCACTTCGAATACTTGTTATAAAATTTAGTTAGTTTAATTTAATTTCGATACGTTTCTTTTGGTTTAGTTAAGTTTAATTGCTTTTAGGTAAAAAGTCATTGTTTAATCGCTTAAACAGATTAATAATTTTTTACTATTTGCCAAAATGCAATATGTGCATTTTTGTCGTTCAGCAGGTTCTTCAACCCGGTCAGTCACCAGCAGCAATCATACATGTAGGCAATATTACGAAATTGTCTACTACTCATAATTAAGTTCAATGTATTGTTAAGTTTTTAATCATCACAATTTTTTATAAAATAAATTCAGTATAGAACCAACAGTCGTTCGATATACTCCCCAAACCCCTTTAACATGGTCCTTCGAGCCGGATGAAGTCTCTCCACCGCATGATTTAGTATAAACAGATCCTTCACTTTTATTTCTGTAAAATGCTTCAACCAGGAATCTTTTCAAAGTACTCAAACAGCTTACTCAACGATTTCTTGAGACATGAACCGTGCAATCCCAATAAAAGGAAAGAAAAAACACCACTTCAAAGTCAGGCCAAGAGAGCAAAGTCCAGTCTCGGAATGATTAGCGGGCTATATCTCTATACTGGAACACCACCACATGGATATGGGACACAGGCACCAAGAGTTGTTGAGACTGTCATGAGAGCATATGGTTTCAACAAAAAACAGACCAAAAAGACCATGAAAATACTAAATCATGCGGTGGAGAGACTTCATTGGGAAAAGAAAGATGGGCCATTTCCATTTGACGAAGTCCATGCTAACTTCATTCCTTCCGAAGCAAGATTGATGGTTGAGACGTTCGTGAAGAAAAATTGCCCCTACATAGACGATTGTGCCCAAACAATTATGCAGAAAATCATGGGAACCAATTCAGATGTCCTTACCAGAGGAAGGCAAACATATTGTCCATTTTTAAAACAAAGTGTAACAGCAGCCGTAGCATACAAGAACATGTATGAGTTCCTAACAGAGAACACAGGGTCCAAATGCTTAAGTTGTCTTGAGTGGGTACAGGCATTCTTTAGCGTCTTAGACAAGGACAGCGTATCTTATAAGGTAGCAAAGTGGGAAGAAGTTCAGAAAAGAACCTTCGATAAGCAGAACAACGTATGGAAATGGGTAACCACAAGGAAAAAAGAAGAAACTCAAGAGGGAAGCGTCAGCAAAAGGCCGAGGCAGGTGTTGAGTTGAGGCCTCTGAATCGATTAGTAGCAGATCCTCTAGAAGGATTCGAATCTCTTAGTTTGGGAACTAATACATAGTGTAGAAATTGGTGGAATTAAGTTAGCGGTAAAATAAGTTGGGGTTTTTAATTAATTATTATTGGATAGTTAGAAAATATGGCATTTTACAATATTTACGTTCAACACTTTTACTTTTACTTTAAAACAATTACTTTTTGTACTTTTATGTTGTCTATAATGTGAATAGAATACTGTGGTCAGCAATTGTTGCAGAAGTACTATGGACACCCTGACCACACACAACACGGCACACAAGAAGAATCTGCTGACGTACAGGAAGCGATCACCGACAAGGATGTGTCCAGTTACAGTCGTCGAGTCGCCAATATGTTTAATCGCTTAAACAGATTAATAATTTTTTACTATTTGCCAAAATGCAATATGTGCATTTTTGTCGTTCAGCAGGTTCTTCAACCCGGTCACTGACCAGCAGCAATCATACATGTAGGCAATATTACGAAATTGTCTACTACTCATAAGTAAGTTCAATGTATTGTCAAGTTTTTAATCATCACAATTTTTTATAAAATAAATTCAGTATAGAACCAACAGTCGTTCGATATACTCCCCAACCCCCTTTAACAGTCATTGTGACAAAACATACCAAAGTTGATCGAACAATTTATGGATATTTTTTCTCAACAATTCGGATAAATATTTCTAAGAAAACGCACTCAATTTCTAGGTAGAGGGAGGGTTGACCCATGGTTAAATAGGCGTGCGCCTATTTTTATGGTCCCCAACAACAAGGATTAGACTCCTCGGTCCTCTCATAATGTGGCCATAAAATTTACTAGGTGTATGTCAACTGGGTTTACAATACATCAAGGGCAACAAAACTATTGTTGACCAGTGTAAGAGTATGTAAAAGCAACTGGTGTCCGAAATCATATGGCTGCGCGAAAACCAAAATTTATGCGCCGCCATAATAAAGCGAGAGTTAGTTTAGCGCTACAACGCTTGATTTTCGGTGTAGACTTTTGGAACCGAGTAGTTTTTTCTGATTAAAAAAATTTTTCAAACTATCAAATGGTGAACTCAAACGATCGCAATGAACGGTTTTCAGTAGACATGTGGGCATAAATTTCTGCAGTAAGTCCTGGGGTAATGTGATTATTATTGCGAAAATGTCAAAATGACAATTGGTCAAAAATTAATTTTTAACAAACAGCCTCCGTAAAGCCCGGTTTAGAAATTATGACAACTAAGTGACAATTCTGCCAAAGTTTCAGTGTCCACATAGAACACATCAGAAAAAATTTCCTATAAAACTTGTAAAAAATTTAACAAAAAAACATTTATGGCCCTTAAATTTTAACAAAATGAACGTTTTAAGGGCGATTGAAATATTCTTTCTCTCGTTACTGCTGCTTTAAACTTTAACGAGAAAATCATCATCCAAAATTTGAGGGGGTTAAGGGTACTGTTGAATATTTGAAAACAATGTACCATCGGTGCCCTTTAAAAACTGGTACAGCAAAAATTTGTTTGCTGTAAAAGTTGCTTTACAATTATTGTCAATTTATTTGTCAGCGTCAATTGATTTGTCAGATCCAGTAAATGTCAGCATGCCGAGACTAAATAACATTCAAAAAGAGACAATCGCAGTGCGTTTAAGGGATGGGGTTTCAATTCGTCAAATTAGCAATGAATTAGGTGTGAGTAAGAGTACTGTTTTGCTTGCAAAAAAAAAAAATAATTAGTACGGGAGCATCGTCAGAAAAGCAGGTTCCGCAAGACCGCGAGTTACCACTCCCCAGGACGATCTGCAGCTAACGAATTATCTAAGAGAAAATTCTTTTGAAAGCGTCATATCTGCTAGACAAGCAACTCTTTTTCCGGCATCTTTGAAAACGTTACCAATTATCGGCATTGATTTTTTTAAGTTATTTTAATCGTTTCATAGATTCGCGAGGTAAACGCCTTTAAGATGCGACGACTCATCTTTCCTCTTCAGGCCAGGTAGTTGGTCCAAAAGATTTCCTGGCGTGAAGATTATTACGGGATTATCGCCATTCCATTTGCTTGCCAAGTTCCTAGAAATAACATGTCCGCGAGGAACAATTTTTTTCCCGAAGCACGCGACCAAACACCATATTCAAACGAGATCGGGACCACCAGTTTCGCAGAAACCGCGACGCCAAGTCGCTTGGGTGTTGCAAAGAAGGAATTTGACGCTATGCTTAAAGCCGGAACCGCTTGTCCTTCAAAAAGTTCTTGGCCGTCACCGCTACACATTTTACCAAAAAGTCAGAATTCGTGGAAACCATGTGGAGATTACCGTGCTCTTAATGCCAGAACGGAACCTGACCAATTTCCGGTAAGGCATATCCACGATTTTGCCCAGACCCCCTATGGAAAAAAGATTTTTCCACTATTGACTTGGTGAAAGAATTTAACCAAATTCCGGTCGCTGAAGAGGACATTCCCAAAACACCCATTACTACTCCGTTTGGTATGTTTGAAATCCCATATATGACTTTTGGCCTTCGCAACGCAGCCCAAACTTTCGAACGTTTTATAGATGAAGTGCTCTACGATTTAGACTTTTGCTACACGTATACAGGATGTCCCAGAACTCGCGCCCCAGAGAGCAAGGGAGGGTGTCGACAGCAATACAGATGGTAAATTTCAAAACGAGAATTGACTAAGTTTAATAGTATTCGAGAACTGATAAAAAGTTAGCAACAATTCCGAAAGCTTATTCGAGAAGTGGAGTAAATGGCCAACCCAATTTCCTAGGCAACGAGAGTATAATGCTTAACTGACCAAATGGATGATAGTATGTGTCCATAGTTACCAATTTTCAAATTCTGTTCAGCTTCGGGATTGGCTACAGTTTTTTTGTATTATCTCGGTTATTTTTTGAGTTGAAAAATGATGGTTTCAAAATTTTGGTTCAGAATTGTTGACTCCATAAGCCCTGGGGAGCGAGTTCTGGGACACCCTGTATAGACGATATTTTAGTGGCATCATCTTCGGTGGACAAACACTGGACCCATTTAAATCTATTATTTAGCAGGTTGCGCGAATATGGTGTCGTGGTTAATCCCGCAAAGCGCGTATTCGGAAAAACGAGTGTCAAATTTTTGGGATATTTCGTTTGTGAGAACGGAACAAAATCACTTCCCAAAAAAGTAGACGCCATTCTTTCATACCCGCGACCGAAAACGATTAAAGAACTACGTCAGTTCTTAGGAGTGTTAAACTTTTATCGACGATTTTTTCTGGAAGCAGCACGAACCCAACCTGCCCTGAATGCTTAACTTCAAAGCAACGCAAAAGACGTACTCTCGTCCAGTGAACGAAAGAAACCGTTTCAGCCTTCGAGATGTGTAAGAAGAGTTTAGCGGAAGCTGCAGTATTGACACATTTCAACCAACAAGATCCGTTAGCTTTATTTTGTGACGCGTCAGATACGACCATCGGTGCAACATTGCAACAGTACGTTGACGATTCTTGGCAGCCACTGGGATTCTTCTCAAAAAAATTGAGCAATGCCGAAAAAAATTACGCCACGTACGATCGTGAGCTTTTAGCAATTTATGAAGCTGTAAAATACTTTCGATACATGGTGGAAGCGCGAACGTTCACCATTTTTACAGATCATCGCCCAATTACTTTTGCGTTTCGAAATAAGAACAAGCAATGTACTCCTCGACAGTTTCGGTAGCCGTTTTCATGAGTAGCATGGGTGGTCCTTCAGCTTCTCGCCGCGAGATAACGCGGCGCAAAGCGCAATTAATAGTTGTCAAAGTGCGATTGTTTCGTACTTGCGAGAAATCATCTCTAATTCTTTTTATTTTTACTAATTTTATTCGCTGCCCTTATACGGTGTGACAAAAAATTCCAACATATTTTATTTCTATTTCCAAATCATACATGTTATACGAATTATTATTTACATACAGTGTCCGGAAAGTGCGCACAACAAAAAAAAGAAAAAAAATCACACTCTGTTTTCGTAGTAGGACCAAAATAAAATTAAGAAAATGGCAACATTGCTGAACTGACGACACTACAAAGGTTTCTTCATCAAAGAAACCAATAATCGCCACAAAAGATTGCGACTATCATTTTCATTCGGGTCAATTAAAATCGGCTAGAAATTGAACTGTGGTCGAAAAACCAATTTCGATGTCGCCAATAGTACCTAAAACAATTGTCAAAAAAATAATTAAAACTGAGACAGTCCAAATTTAAGAATCAGTATTAAGACAGACGGCATTCCTTAGCATTTGTTACGTAACATTGAAAAAACGCTTTGGAACAAAACTGTCTCCGTATCGTTAAATAGACCCATCGATTGCCATGATTTCTACATTTTACTATACAGGATGATTTTGAAATAGTAACGGAAAAAAGGACGGTTTTACGGAAATGCGTAGAAGACGTTTTCGGTGATTTTGATTAATTTTAAGGTAAAAGTAAAAATTCCAAAATCCGGACCTTACTCGGCGGCATTGATATGCACAAAATAACCTCAACAACAAGCAGAGCATTTTGTTCATTAATCATGTACCTATACGTATATCGTAAACTTAGTAACCTTAGTAATCATTGGCGTAGCATGAAAATTGGAATCAATCGGGTCGATTTCAAGTCACTACGTTAACGCAAATTTGCAACCGTTGCCAAGGTATGAGCAATGCCACTGGCGTTGCTATGTTGCAAATGGGATTTGCAGTAACGCAACTCACACTTGAAATCGACCCCAATTTCTTTAATTTTTTCCTTAAAACTGAGACAGGAAATTCAAAAATTCCTTCATTTACAATAAGCTGTAACATGTAAAATCACCCTGTACTTTCTACTGGTTGATTCTGCTATACATTCAATCCTTGTAACTGTGCTAAAAAAAACACAGGCAGCTTTTTTAGCTTGAATTGACAACAAATTAATAAAAATGTAATTGCATGTAATGCAAAGCAGCTAAGTTAATAAAAAATATACAGACTGATTCGCCAAAGATGACGACCCTGACGACTACCGAATGCAACCAAAAACACAATTTTCATGAATAAGTTCATACCTTTCGCTAACTTTGTTTAGCATGAAATTTGTACATTCCTAAAGGGCCCCACAAACCTCGTTCGTGCACGACGTTTTTGAACGACGGTTCAAACTGTTGGAACGAAGAACAAAGCCGGACGGCGCCACACACCTTCGGTAATTTTTGGTCGGTTTTGAAGCGATAAACAGAATCATAGTGTCGTCAGTAGCGGCGCCGTGGCTTCCTACATGTTTTTAAAAAATTCCAGAAAATATCAATTGTTATAATTTCAGAATGCGTTGATTTCTCTTACTTCAGATTAACAAGATTTATTTATTAAATTAAATAAAGTAAAATGTAACCAAATTATAAAAAAATGAATCAATAAATTTCGGAAAATATAAAATGAGCTAGTAGTAAGAGAATTCTTTAGTAATTAATCAGAGATCAATTCAAGGTCAATCAAAGATTAATCTAATTAATTAATGGCAAAATTTAATTTATTCGATAAGAAATTAATTAGGGCTTTCTAATTTGATGTCAAATTAATTTATCATTATTCGTTCATTAATTTGTAGTTAAATAAAGTGATGATGAGTCTGATTAAATTTCTAATCAAATTAATTAAAACTTTCCTCGTTGATCACTAATTATTACGTCATTAAGATGTAATTAATAATGGGCCTTTTTTACTACTAAGCTTAAGAAATTAGCGCTTATAAATTAATATTCTAGGTACAAGTATAAATGTAGTAAATCAATTTCCTACCACAATTGCAATCCGAAGGAAAATATGGGCAAATGATCAAATCTGACTTTCAAATAGTGTTTTCTGATATTAATTTGACGGGTGAGTTAAATGTACGTTTTTCAAAATTAAAGTGGTTAATTTGAATCACAGCTGATGATTTCAAATTAATAAAATCAAATTAAATTAAATAATGAGTACATATTCAATTAATACGCTTGACATTTTCTGAAACGCACTCGGATTATTCCAAATTATGGACAAAAGAGTTAACAAAACGAGTGACTGTTGGCTAGTTAAACTATTATTAAAGAAGAGTTGAGATATGCAGCAGCAGAAGACTGTTGAAAGCAAAATAGCACGAACGACACTGAAAAAGCACGACGGTTTTTGCCCACACACCTCGTGTTGACCCGAACCGATGGAACGAAGACGGATGGATTTCAAAGATTTCTGATATTTTGAAACGACGGTTCAACACGACGGATTTTACCCACAGACCTCGGTTTTTCCGACCGTTTCGTTCCAACCGTCGAAACCGTCGTTCAAACACGTCGTGCAAGAACGGGGTTTGTGGGGCCCTCAACAGCAATGTCATTATTTGACAAGTTAATTTCGAAAATTTTAAAACTTTTTGCGCACCTTGCAAAATGTTTTCTAATAATAAAAGAGTCGATATGTTTTCCATTTAAGGTAAGTGCAAGAAGAATGCAGGATCAGCGGAAATCTTGACTCAGTGCTGTTATCCAGACCGTAGGCATCCTACGGACAAAATCTGAAAACGGTTAGATAAGGAACTATGCCAAAACTGGTCAAAACATAAACGAAATAGAAAACGGATGATCACAAATTTCAAAACGAAATTATGATTATTGAAACTGAGAATAATGATAATCATATTATCTGACTTTTTCAAGAGATATCCAAGATGTAAAAAACGATAAGTTATGGATCAAGTGACATATGAAAAATGTATTACGTATATATAGAGTGAACCAGAACAAAGTGCAAAGATTTTGACCCCAATATCAGACAACGCAGTCGCCGTTTCGGAGAAAAAAATTATTAGTTTTCTGCAGAAATGAGTGCGCGCCACTACAGAGTCAAGTTCAAGTTCATAGTCAGTCCAGGTCATCGAAAAAATGGGAATAAAAACGCTAATAAACAAGTGGCAAAAAATGCCTGTGCCGGAGTTCACCTCAGTTTAACAATAATCGTGGAAGAAAAATTGTTCAAATTTTATTATTTTGAGTTAGATTTTTAATTCTTTGCCAGTGGTTTCTTCAAAAGTGTTGTGATAAATGTAAAATTATAAAAAGTGTTTTGTTTACGGATGAACTTGAACTTACGCGTGATGACATTGAGGATTGTCCACTGGAGATCAGGTCAGGTCAGGTGGTCAAAAATTATATTGTGTGATTCATTAAATTTCCATTCGCAGTTGGCTTTGAGAAAAAAATTCATGTCGTAACTAACACCATTACAGTAGTGTTTCGACTTAATATTTGCGAGATTTGCTAGTTATCGAACAAAAGTCAACGCACGTCCAAAATACACGGCCTACCTAGAATGGAAATTTAATGAATCACACGATAGAATTAATGACCATAAGTGGAAAATGTGTGCCGGCTTTAAAGTAGTGGCGCTTTTAAAGGGTATACAACACGGGTTATACCAAAAATATGTGCTACATGTGCTTGTGGAATACCCGGTTTGCTGACCACCAATATACCAAACGGGACTGGCCTTTACGGGAGGAATTTAGATTGCGTCAAAACAATATAATTAAAAAGTAGTACAGGGTGATTCTTATTAATATTAATCAAGGGGTGCGTTGACATCTTTTAGACATGTGTTTTCTTACATCATACGATGTTGCTCAAGTTAGACTACTGTTGTAACTACAACTACAAGTTACAAATTTTACATTTTTGTAGAATTAAGCTTGTGGCAGCATTGAACTAAATTTTGACTCCAAAACAAATACGCTGCGGACTTTAGATCAAGTAAAAGCTAACTATGAGAATTTGAAAACCGAGGCCAGGACAAATGCGGCCCAAAACGAAACATATTATAAAAAAAGACGGGTGGAAGACCGTCGCAAGCCGAAAGTAATGATCCTGTGACACAATCTGTTTTAAATATAATAAGTGCAAAAACTGTATTTGGTTTCGTTACGTTACATTTTGATCATTCATTCGTTTTCCTATCAGCCTAGAAAGGCGGGCTAGACATCGTAGCGTTAAGCTCACGTTTCTTTGTCTTCTCGTTAATTCTTTCGTTTCGTTAGTCATCATTATCGTTCTACACTTTGTTGCCACGACGTAGTGCAGATATTAATCCTGGGCAGATCTAATATTTGCTTTTAGTGCCCTTTTTGATTCGTACTTTATGTCTTCGATTCGCCTCTAACCTATAATTCGAACTTAGTCTTTCTTTAACTTGTTTCTCATACCATGGTACTGAACAACTCGCTAGTAACAATTGCAGTTTCGTGGAAATAGTTAGTACCTTCCATTGTTTACATCGACTTAACCTCCTTCGAATGACAGCTCTCTTTGACAGAGCGGACGTACTGCAGGAGTGCGTTCAGAAATTGTTACTGAGTACGCCAAAGTTATCTAAAATCGTTCAAAAAATAAAATTGTGGTAAAGGTAATTGGTACCTCCAAATCGCCAAGCCTTTGCGTGCGGTAAAAGTTGCCGCGCTTGCGCAATCAGAGCAGTGCATCTGGTCTAGTCAAAACGAACAACTGTCAACAAAACAATTTTGTGCTGTGACTGGTTTTCTCTAGCTGTGAATTTTAGTTTTGAATTAGTGATAATGGATAATTACAGTTTTTTTTATGGTGGACGGCAAGTCATTAATACAAAATAATTCAATATGTTTACAAAACACAGAAGGTATGTCTTTCCAAAAAAAATCAGCATTCATGTGATAATTTATTTATGTTTCAGACGGGAACTTACTTTTTGTTAACTTCACGCAAGAAATGAAGGCTCTCCAGCAGCAACAAAATGTTTTACCAACAACGGCAGCGTAAAATGTTATTAGTGATACAGAAGCCGTGGATGAAGGTGCCTCTACTTCAAGATCTACGACGCCGATGCCAACAGAGAGTGAGGAAATGAAATACTGGAGCCGGGACGCTACCATCAGTTTAATAGAATTGAGACGAACTTTTTTGATCACATTACGAAAAGTGCAAATGGAGTGGAGCCCAGAAAGGCATTTATTCAAATGAATAAATTGAATAAATGTCTTTCTGGGCTCCACTCCATTTGCACTTTTCGTAATCGTGCAGTGGACAGAATTGCTGTCCAAGTGGACAGAATTTTTGATGTTGTTTCATCTGACCAGGTTTCGAAGCGAAGTCACAACCATATTCCGCAAATTTGCAAGGATACGTTATTAGATACGCCATTTTTTTCTAGGGTGAAATTCTGTGTGTTTTTGATGTCTCCTTTGCATGAGGGGCATTCCTTAATTTGACTCTTACAATCAGCGCAGATGCTGTGTCCTGTGACGCATTGGTAGATGAGAGGAATGATGTATTCCATGCAAACAGGACATTCAAGTTCTGATAACATGTCTAAATTTATTTCAGGATTTGGTTTCTTCATTGCAATATCAACAAGGTTTTGGTCTTCTTTTGTAAGGAGTCGTAACAGATCCGATCAAAACTAAAGGATCACCTAGGAATTTCGTCACGCTCTCAACGCCGATTTCAACAATATTCTCTTGTTGGAAAGTATCAGCTGGTTTCATTGGAAACTTCACCGACAGCTTCCTCGTAGCATTATAAATAGTGATTTCGTAAAAATACTCCGTGACTTGGTCCAGTAACTTGTAGCAAAACGTTTCATTGTAAAAAGTTCGTCTCCGTGTTTCACAAAACTATACAGCTCGTACGAGCCTAAAGTATTCATCTCGAATTCACCGTTTCTCATTATAGAATTAGGATGTGCGTCTTCAACGTGATTTAACAGTTCATTTACAGGTCCTTGCCACACGCATTCCAAGGCACAAGAAACTGATCTGTGGGGACAGTTTTTTTCATGGGATGGTATTTCAGTGGGTGTTAAATGCTTTAAAGAACAAACAGCGAATCAATTGATGGGGCCAACTTCTAGGCGTTCGAGTGACACCATCAGCACCATTCCAGCACACTAGCATGGACTACGCGTCTACGTTCAAGTTAGAGCCAGAAAAAGGCGAGTTCATAAATCCTATAAAGGGTACATCGCACACTTCGACTGTCTTTCCACAAAGGCTATACATTTGGAAATCGTAAGTGACATGACTTCAGAAACATTTTTGGCAGCATTTGTGTTCAGAAGAAGATAGTGTGCGCACATCTACAGTGATAACAGCACAACCTTCGCCAGGATCAACAGAATGTTACAACATGCTAGTATATTCAATGTTAGAAGTACAGAAGATGACACAAAGATCCACAGTTCACGATGAAGATGAAGACGAATGGTTGGAACTCAACACTTCATTCCACCAGTTGCTCCTCATTTCAGGAAAATCTGGGAAGCTGGTGTCAAATCTATAAAGTACCATCTTAAGAGAATGATTGGATATTCAACACTAACTTAGCACTTTAACAACGCGAATAGACTCGAGTCCGTTGTACCCATTTGCTGTCTTAACTCCAGAACACTTTCTGATTGGTAGAGAGTTGATCACCCCACCAAGTCCAAATTGTGATGAAGATTGGGATTTATCCGAGCGATGGATGTTGGTGCAGATAATGAGACGAGACTTTTGGAAAATTTAGTCATCGGAATATTTGAATTTGCTGCAGCAGCGCTACAAATGGAAAACAGAACAAGAACACAGGAACATTGGAGATTTGGTTATCGTGAAAGAAGACAACATAAATTGTTGGGAAGTAATCCTTGAAAAACCAGAAAAAACGACGATCAAACGAGCAATTCATGATTAAATTCATGAAATCTGGAGCACCATCAACCGCCAGAAAAATTTTGAAATTTTGTGAGAGCCAAATGACAGAAGCGTTTATATTTCAAGTGGAGGAAGACACCAGGATGCACTTTGGCAAGAAATGCGGTATGGTAGGATTACCGCATTTAAAACTTATGAAACTGCGAAGTGTAAAACTTGGAATGGAGTACTGGTAGACAAAATAATGGGAGCAAAAACGGTTTTCAAACGGACGCAATGAAAAGAGGTTTGAGATTGGAAGCAAACATTTAAAAAAAACTATCAGCTGAAACCTCTTTAAATTTTTCCAAAGCTGGTATTTTTTTTATCAAAAAATTACCCATTTATAGGTGCATTACCCAATGCTATTAATGACACTTTCGTTGTGAAAATTAAAAGTTCAACATCCACAAAAACATTAAAAAATTATAAAGACTCCGAAGGCAATATTTAAACCAAATTCCTTTACCAAATACAGATGCAGATGTGCCTTAATAACCGAAAAAAAAACATTTTTGTTGTTGCTGTTTCAATTACACATTTGTCCAAGAAATACTGGAAACCATAAAAAAATGTTCGTCAACTGTAATTTTTAATAAAATAAGTTTTAGTTTTGGTAATAAATTTAGTATTGAACTTAACCCCGAGTTCTTTACTCACTCCTATTTGATCACAACAGTGGAATATTATCCATGAGACGTGAGACTGCGCCTGTGATCGAACAATTGGATTTCTTGTCGTTTTGTATAAAATTTGCTTTCAACTGCAGCTTTTCCGATCACTTTCTAACTCGCCATAAACTCAAACCTAATCTAGGGAGATTTTTATACACAGGGTGTCCCAGAACTCATGCCTAGCCGAAAACCGGGCATATCGGGAAAAACTGTGAATGTGTAAATTGCTGAAAAAAAGTTACAACTCCAACAGAAACTGAGAAAAGACGTGACAAAGTTGTCCAGAGGGTTGAAGACCAGTTGTTGACGAGCGTTGAATGACAAGTGACACGGCGGCAGGAGAATTGACACAGAGGAAAGCCAAGTGAAGAGTGTCAACGGCCTTTCTTTCGGTTTCCCTCACTTGCTGGTTTCCTAGTTGATGTTTGGTGTTCACAAATATCTTAACACAGCTCAGGATGTACTCGGGAGCAGAATGCCTTAAAATGTGTCTTATTTTTGGAGAGTGCAATCGAAATTCGGCGTTAGCAGCAAAAACGTATCGAGAACGTTTTCCAGGTCCGGACAACAAAACGATTCTTCGTGTTATTTCTTGGGCTAACAGACTGGTCAGGTATTACTAGATCAGCGCGAAGTTGGAGGAGCACCGAGACAGGCCAGAAGTATTGAAAATGAAGCCATTTTGGAAGCGGTTGATGAAGACCCCACGCAAAGTATCCTAATTGGGGCACGCCAGTTAGACATCGGAAGATCTGCAGATAAAAGAATCCTCGCGACTGATCATAGGCACCCGTACATACCAGGGTCTGTTTCTTATTGTAATAAAAGGTTTTTTTTTAGAACTGCCATTGTGTGGTTTTCATTTGTCAAATTGACATTAGACGTCAGTTATAAAAATGTAGTGGACCAAATCAATCCGTTTTAGGATTTAATTATGAAACCTAGCAACATTAATATTATTTGTGCTTGAGCTTCTGGGATTGGTCATTTTGGTTAAGCAATTTCTCAATTTTAATGCACATCAGGACCAAACAAATTGCATTTTTGGCGTCCTGATTGCTGTCGGCATCGGTCCTTTTTCGGCTAGGCGTGACTTCTGGGACACCCTGTATAGCAGCCGTCAAGATAATGTAGCGCTGACCTGCTCAAATGACTTGACTTTTAAGGATTTTTACAACGGTGCGGTTGGGGGGCATAAATTTCGGCTCTAAAGCCTGGGTTGTCACTCAAACACTGCTTAGTGGTTCGCATTTAGGAGTAGTGTAATTTTTATAAATACTATTGATTTTCTAATAAGAAAACGCGTTTTCGCCGTCTTGTTCAGCGCCCAAATTTAGCAAAGAAGCAATTGATCTAATTTATCGCGAAGTGCACAAAATCAGCGTTTCTAGCTGGAAAAACAGTGTTGCGCATGTAATAAAGATTGAAAATAATTATAGAAAAACTCATCATCAAGAATTAATAATTAGTTTAAATGACGACGACGATTCCAGTGACATGGAATTTGATTAATTTGTCTATTTGTTAGTTAATAAATTGTATATATTTAATTAGTTAATAAATTATCTCGTAATTTTTTGTTGATTTTTACATATTTTTTTATTGGTACAAAAAATAAAATTAATCTGATATGAATCCTCTTAATTTTGAATTTAGCAAATGCGATCCTAACAATTTAAGGTGGCTCGGGAGTGACAAAAATCCTTTTTTTCGCATTTTTTGACACTTTTTTTCAAATAATATCAACTTGTTATACATCATTATACATCAAACTGTGTATTCTTTCATTTTGTAGGGAGGATGCTATGTTATAACTTGGTTCACTTTTTTATAACAATATAAGAGCAAAAAAACGTGTTTTTTTCGCTTCTTTTGATTTTTTGGCTATTAATTTTAAATTAATATGGACATTTTATACATCAAAATGTGTATTTTTCATTTTGTAGGGAGGATGCAATGTTATAACTTGGTTCAGTTTTTTGTATCGTAATTAAATCAAAAAAACAGGTTTTTATCCATGTTTTTTCATAATTTATACTCTAAATCTTCATAGAATGTCACAAAAATTGGTATAAACATTTGATATATTAATATAAAGGGCGCTAACTTAACAAATCATTGTAATCTTTTACATTTGTTTAAATATTAATTATTTTACAAAATGCATATTATCTTCGAAAGAAATACCTAAAAGCCTGCAATCTTGGGTAAATAAATAGAAAAAAATATCTACGTTGAATCCACCAACATTTTTTGCTTATAAACCTGTCCTTTTTTTTATTATGAATTATTGTTTGTAAAGTTATTTGAGCAGTTAGTTCGCCTGTTTTACCGCTGGTGGCGCAAAAGAAGTTTCTAAGTTTGCCGACCCCAAAATATTACCTGCCTCGGTTTACAAAACCATAACTACAATCGTTTTATGGACTTCTAATTTACTGAGACGAATAGCACATTTCTTGTCTTGAAAAAGATACTTTTTGTGGCGTACTTACATATTATTGATCATTCAACTTTAGTTGTAATATATTTTTTTGTAATTTAAATAAAAATCAGTTTTAAATAAAATCAAAAATGGAATAAAATTTATTAAATGCTACAATTTTTTTTTTGCATCATGGAAATCTATTTTGACACAAAAAATCGCAAATCGTAAATTCAGTATGAACTAGTCATAAACAGAAATTTAAAAGAACTAAATCCGTACCTTCGCTTATTTATAATATTTATTTATAATAGCAGGGGATGGTGTGGGTGGGCAAATGTAAGAGGATGTCAATTAAAGGTTTTAAATTGCTAGGCAGGCACCCAATGACCTACGTATTCCCAAAGCTTCAAAATAATTTAAATTGTTTTATAGCATAATGTAAAAATATAACATGACTCCATTCCACTTTTGTTAAAACTGTACTGGAGAAGGGAATCATGAACATTAAATTGCAAATTAATTTGTGCAAGAACATATTAAGACCTACCATTCCAAAACGTTTTAAGTGCCAATTTACGCAAAAACAGAATTTCTTTGGATTTGGGTTATATAATGCCAAATATATGTTTTGCTGCAAGTGGTTTTGCTAAACATCTGCTACATTTGAAATTAAACAAGTGTGAAAGTCAAAACGTTGTCCTAAATATAAGCTAAGCAAAAACCAAGGTAAAAATCGAATCAGAAACCAAGACAAGTGTAGAAGGGCTCTTCAAAAACTGTCGAGAAATACCGTAGCACAATATAAATCGATTTTTCAAAGTTTTTTCGATTTTTCGTCGAAAGACGATTTTTAAAAAGTGTCCACTTTAGCTGGACTTACAATGTTTTGACGCGCATTAGTAGATGGACTTACAACGTTTTGGACATTTGCGCACTTTTACCATTGATGCATTACAATAACACATACAAAATTACAGATGCCCACTACAATCGATCTTCATATGAAGCACAAACGCTTTTCAGTATCCATTAGAACTCTTCCATAATTACTAAATTTGATTAGAATAGAACTCTTTACACTCATTAAAAGCCAATTAAACAATTTCAACGAATACTTTCGGGAAAGCTTAGCTCGAAGATGTGAGTTCAGTGGAAGATTATAAATAGACCCTCATTTGGGTTAGCTATGGGCTCTTGGGTCTAGGGTAGAAAGAGTTGTCCCATAATGTTGAAATTTTCCACACATGTTTTCCTTGGCCCCAATATGACGTAAAAAAAAAATCAACCCCAAATTCCAAAATTTAAGGGTGGCATGTTAGGGGTAGGGGGTTGAAAAGAAGAAAAAGTTGAGTTTTTTATTTTTTTTTTGAACTCTCCAAGTGCTCCACAGCCCTTATGTCAAATTTGGCGTTTCTAGGGGGATTATGGGACTCACAATAAATTTATTCAAATTTAACGAAATTGTCAAAATTATGGATAAGGACTTGATTTGTAACGGATAAACTAGCTCAAAAATTTTGAAAAAATTCACGAACACATTGGAGATCAAAACAAACTAGAAAAAAAATATGCCATAAATTTTGCCCATTATTAAGGGGGTGCATTGGGGTGAAGGGGTTGTTTTTTTTAAGAAAACAAAAATGTAATTACCACACGTTTTCGATGTTAGCCAAAGGCATCTAATCTGAAAATCTCGTATTTTTTGCTCAAAGTTTACAATTTATCCAGATAAGGGGGTTTTGTAAAAGCGCATCCTGGAACTCGGCGGCGATTAATAAGTGTCAAGTTTACCACGATAAAAACGTTCAAAAATTCTGAAAAAATTCAGATGTGCTAGGTTGATTAAGCTGATAAGGAAAAAAAATACTTCACAATTTTAGGCCTTCAGCAAAGGGGTGAAATGGGGTGAGGGGTGGTTTTTTTCGACCAAAATAAAAAAATTACGTACACGTTATTTTGGTTTCTACTAACAGAATCCTCCTCTAAAATTTCATATTTTTTTCTCCAAGTTTTGTTTCAACCCCAAAAGTGGACTTGGAAAATAATCTTTCGAAATCGGCCACCTGTGGGCTGTTGGGTCTAGCCATGTTAGAGTGGTTCGAAAATTCTGAAAAAAATCAGGTATACTAGGTTGACTGAGCTAATGAAGAAAAAAAATATTCCACAATTTTAGGCCTTCAGGAAGGGGGTGAAATGGGACAAGGGGTAGTTTTTTTTCAACTAAATCGAAAAAGTAACTAGCACGTTATTTTGCTTTTTAATAGCAGGATCTCCCTACAAAATTTCGTAATTTTTCTCCAAATTTTGTTTCAACCCCAAGAGTGGACTTTGAAAATAAATCTCCGGAAATCTGCCGCCTATGGGCTATTGGGTCTAGCCCTGTTAGAGTGGCTCGAAAATTCTGAAAAAATTCAGGTATACTAGGTTGACTGAGCTAATGAAGAAAAAAAATACTCCACAATTTTAGGCCTTCAGGAAGGGGGTGAAATGGGACAAAGGGTAGTTTTTTTTCAACTAAATCGAAAAAGTAACTAGCACGTTATTTTGCTTTTTAATAGCAGGATCTCCCTACAAAATTTCGTAATTTTTCTCCAAATTTTGTTTCAACCCCAGGAGTGGACTTTGAAAATAAATCTCCGGAAATCTGCCGCCTATGGGCTATTGGGTCTAGCCCTGTTAGAGTGGCTCGAAAATTCTGAAAAAATTCAGGTATACTAGGTTGACTGAGCTAATGAAGAAAAAAAATACTCCACAATTTTAGGCCTTCAGGAAGGGGGTGAAATGGGACAAGGGGTAGTTTTTTTTCAACTAAATCGAAAAAGTAACGCACGTTATTTTGCTTTTTAATAGCAGGATCTCCCTACAAAATTTCGGAATTTTTCTCCAAATTTTGCTTCAACCCCAAGAGTGGACTTTGAAAATAAATCTCCCGAAATCTGCCGCCTATGAGCTATTGGGTCTAGCCATGTTAGAGTAGTTCGAAAATTCTGAAAAAATTCAGGTGTGTAAGGTTGCTTGAACTGATGAAGAAAAAAAATACTCTATAATTTTAGGCTTCCAGGAAGGCGGTGGAATGGGGTAAAGGTGTTTTTTTTTAAGTTAAACGTAAAAGTGTCCTATACATAGAATAATCGCCCTGTTTTGAGAAGATTTACATGAAAAGGTGGTATTTTTTCGTTAAACAACTTCGGGCAGAAAATACTGGTTTTGTGACAAATTTGTAGGTGTCCGACGGCATTTGTCTGCCAGTTGTATTAATGTGATATTGTGAGCAAAACAAAGAAAAGAGTACCTCTATGTATTATGGAACGTTTGAAAAAGTAAAAAAAAACGGGGACGTTTTATGAATAAGCAATAATCCTTGAATTTGTAAGTTTGAGTACTCTTAGGAAATGAGAATGTGCTTCTTTTTATACTAATGTAATGGATATGGTCTCCTTGAAACTTTAACCCTTATTTGCAGCCTGCGACGTTTTGAAAAAATTACTAATACTGAGCGTTGGGTTACTAATACCAACCCTACCACAGATTATATTCGTCTCCCCACCAGCAGCCGTCAGAAGAAAAGATAACCGCTTCATGTGAATCTGTAAAAATGGAAACGGCGACATGGGTGTCAAAAGAAAGTAACAAACGTTTGGATTTATCTCTCGTATCCGATGTACCCCCTAACATCAGCTTGGGTTGTGATTGTTTAAACAAAATAAACGGGTTTTCCACTGGCAACTCAGAATGCACTTGTGTATTGTAAGTTGCATGGTTAGAGTCTCACCCTCAATACAGCTCGATAAAATCGATAGGAAAGTATAAAAATGACAAATAATTCGTTCATTTATTCTACAGATTTCATTTACCCACACCTGCCGTCATAAAGAAAAAATTCCTGTTTCCGTAAATCGGTAAAAATGAGAATGTAGCACGGCGGTTTGGGTGGCAATAAAAGTAAAAAATGTTTGTGTTTATCTCTCGTATCCAGTTTACCTTTGCCGACTGTCGGAAAGTAGGGTTGTGATTGTTTAAACAAATTAAAGAGTTTTTCCCGGCAACCCAAAATGCACTTCAGTATTAATTTACGACCATGATGATATCTTGACTGTAGATAGCCTCACCAATTTGAACTTTTAACTTCCCAACCTTTTTTTTACATATCTTTTCTTGAAAGCAATCTGGTTTGGTAAAATGTCACTGGTTTGCTTGCATTGCAACCATTAAATATAAGGATGCCATAATAAAACACAATGGGCAATTTTTGGTAATATTTTATTATTATTAACAAAATGTGGCATAAATCTTTGTTCTCTTGGGTGGTTTTGTGGAAGAAATAGGCATCCTGATAGGAACCGACAGGAAGCCAATGGTCAAGCGTTAAAGTTGTTTGAGCATTGTGAAGTAGTACCGACGCGAGACCAACAAAATGCGCGTTGTCCTGTTTGCAACGTCCCATTCAATCGAAATCCTCCTGTTGTTTTGATGGGGACGATAACAGACAATGCAAGAGAGGGATGGCGCTTCTGTTGCCCCAATGGCCACAAACGCTCACGCTTTTGTGGCTCCTTCCTCGAGCGTGCTCGGCTCAACGATGTGGGGGGATCCAGGATTCTGAAGATAATATGTTGCTGGTTACAAGAAACCATACTGTGCATTGTACCACCGACACCATCAACGCGTGGTACAGTTATTGTCGCGACGTTGCGAGGAAAATTGCGTGGCACGACTTCGTTCCGATCGGCGGTGACCACGATATTGTGGAGATTGACGAAACCCATCTCTTCAAACGGAAGAACCATGTTGGGAGATACACACAATGGACGCATCATTGGCTATTTGGGGGAATCTCACGCACTACTGACAAGAGGTTTGGAGTAGTGGTGCCCAGACGTGACAGGAACACGCTTTTGCCATTGATGCAGCAATTTGTTGACTCGGACTCGGTGGTATTTTCGGACGAATGGCGAGCATATCATCGAGTAGTAGGACAAGCATTTGCTGGTCACATGATGGTCAACCATAGTCGAAACTTTGTATATCCACCAAAGGATGAAGACCCACTTTGGGCACCGGCAGGCACATTTCATCCCAGATGTCTGGAAACATTTATCGGTCCTCGTCCTCCAGGTATGGAAAACCCGTTTATTTTGTTTAAACAATCACAACCCAAGCTGATGTTAAGGGGTACATCGGATACGAGAGATAAATCCAAACGTTTGTTACTTTCTTTTGACACCCATGTCGCCGTTTCCATTTTTACAGATTCACATGAAGCGGTTATCTTTTCTTCTGACGGCTGCTGGTGGGGAGACGAATATAATCTGTGGTAGGGTTGGTATTAGTAACCCAACGCTCAGTATTAGTAATTTTTTCAAAACGTCGCAGGCTGCAAATAAGGGTTAAAGTTTCAAGGAGACCATATCCATTACATTAGTATAAAAAGAAGCACATTCTCATTTCCTAAGAGTACTCAAACTTACAAATTCAAGGATTATTGCTTATTCATAAAACGTCCCCGTTTTTTTTTACTTTTTCAAACGTTCCATAATACATAGAGGTACTCTTTTCTTTGTTTTGCTCACAATATCACATTAATACAACTGGCAGACAAATGCCGTCGGACACCTACAAATTTGTCACAAAACCAGTATTTTCTGCCCGAAGTTGTTTAACGAAAAAATACCACCTTTTCATGTAAATCTTCTCAAAACAGGGCGATTATTCTATGTATAGGACACTTTTACGTTTAACTTAAAAAAAAACACCTTTACCCCATTCCACCGCCTTCCTGGAAGCCTAAAATTATAGAGTATTTTTTTTCTTCATCAGTTCAAGCAACCTTACACACCTGAATTTTTTCAGAATTTTCGAACTACTCTAACATGGCTAGACCCAATAGCTCATAGGCGGCAGATTTCGGGAGATTTATTATCAAAGTCCACTCTTGGGGTTGAAGCAATATTTGGAGAAAAATTCCGAAATTTTGTAGGGAGATCCTGCTATTAAAAACCGAAATAACGTGCTAGTTACTTTTTCGATTTAGTTGAGAAAAACTACCCCTCACCCCATTTCACCCCCTTCCTGGAAGCCTAAAATTGTGGAGTATTTTTTTTCTTCATTAGCTCAGTCAACCTAGTATACCTGAATTTTTTCAGAATTTTCGAGCCACTCTAACAGGGCTAGACCCAATAGCCCATAGGCGGCAGATTTCCGGAGATTCATTTTCAAAGTCCACTCTTGGGGTTGAAACAAAATTTGGAGAAAAATTACGAAATTTTGTAGGGAGATCCTGCTATTAAAAAGCAAAATAACGTGCTAGTTACTTTTTCAATTTAGTTGAAAAAAACCACCCCTCACCCCATTTCACCCCTTTCCTGGAGGCCTAAAATTATGAAGTATTTTTTTTCTTTATTACCTCAGACAACCTAGCACACCTGAATTTTTTCAGAATTTTCGAACTACTCTAACAGGGCTAGACCCAATAGCCCATCGGCGGCAGGATTCCGGAGATTTATTTTCAAAGTCCACTCTTGGGGTTGAAACAAAATTTGGAGAAAAATTACGAAATTTTGTAGGGAGATCCTGCTATTAAAAACCGAAATAACGTGCTAGTTACTTTTTCGATTTAGTTGAGAAAAACTACCCCTCACTCCATTTCACCCCCTTCCTGGAGGCCTAAAATTGTGGAGTATTTTTTTTCTTCATTAGCTCAGTCAACCTAGTATACCTGAATTTTTTCAGAATTTTCGAGCCACTCTAACAGGGCTAGACCCAATAGCCCATAGGCGGCAGATTTCCGGAGATTTATTTTCAAAGTCCACTCTTGGGGTTGAAACAAAATTTGGAGAAAAATTACGAAATTTTGTAGGGAGATCCTGCTATTAAAAAGCAAAATAACGTGCTAGTTACTTTTTCGATTTAGTTGAAAAAAAACTACCCCTTGTCCCATTTCACCCCCTTCCTGAAGGCCTAAAATTGTGGAGTATTTTTTTTCTTCATTAGCTCAGTCAACCTAGTATACCTGATTTTTTTCAGAATTTTCGAACCACTCTAACATGGCTAGACCCAACAGCCCACAGGTGGCCGATTTCGAAAGATTATTTTCCAAGTCCACTTTTGGGGTTGAAACAAAACTTGGAGAAAAAAATATGAAATTTTAGAGGAGGATTCTGTTAGTAGAAACCAAAATAACGTGTACGTAATTTTTTTATTTTGGTCGAAAAAAACCACCCCTCACCCCATTTCACCCCTTTCCTGAAGGCCTAAAATTGTGAAGTATTTTTTTTCCTTATCAGCTTAATCAACCTAGCACATCTGAATTTTTTCAGAATTTTTGAACGTTTTTATCGTGGTAAACTTGACACTTATTAATCGCCGCCGAGTTCCAGGATGCGCTTTTACAAAACCCCCTTATCTGGATAAATTGTAAACTTTGAGCAAAAAATACGAGATTTTCAGATTAGATGCCTTTGGCTAACATCGAAAACGTGTGGTAATTACATTTTTGTTTTCTTAAAAAAAAACAACCCCTTCACCCCAATGCACCCCCTTAATAATGGGCAAAATTTATGGCATATTTTTTTTCTAGTTTGTTTTGATCTCCAATGTGTTCGTGAATTTTTTCAAAATTTTTGAGCTAGTTTATCCGTTACAAATCAAGTCCTTATCCATAATTTTGACAATTTCGTTAAATTTGAATAAATTTATTGTGAGTCCCATAATCCCCCTAGAAACGCCAAATTTGACATAAGGGCTGTGGAGCACTTGGAGAGTTCAAAAAAAAATAAAAAACTCAACTTTTTCTTCTTTTCAACCCCCTACCCCTAACATGCCACCCTTAAATTTTGGAATTTGGGGTTGATTTTTTTTTTACGTTATATTGGGGCCAGGGAAAACATGTGTGCAAAATTTCAACATTATGGGACAACTCTTTCTACCCTAGACCCAAGAGCCCATAGCTAACCCTGGTTGCTATAGTAAGATGAAATTGAAATTTCAGAGTTACTCCCGAGCCACCTTAATTTGCGTTCGCATTAATTTGACAACGCAAAGTTGACGGTTTCCGCAGATCCTCTTTTTGCACACAGAAGCATTGATAATTAATAAATTGCCTCCTTTTTATACATTGCAACGAAATATGATTCAGAGGGTGTAATATCGCCGACTTTTATAAAAGTTTGTTACCTACCAAACCCAAACAACCAATTTTAGGACTGCTATAATCGTTGATGTAAATGAGGAAAATCTAGTTAAAATCGGTATGCTCACAATATCCGCAACATTTAGCAAGAAAAATAATAAAATGTGTACTTACAGAATCTGGCAGAAACAAACAAATTCTCGACACACGCACTTTCAGCACTTCATTGCAAATCACACAACTAATTAATTTGTGCTTATTTGAAGCAAAATTGGTTAACCGTAAAATTTAATAACTCCCAAAACACGAAAACCGAACAAATAAGCCGTGAAATAACCCCACAACAACATGTGAACTTGTCATCTTGCCTAGAACGGTGGAAGTGGCCAAGTTCCCGGCATCGGGTTAGTTTACTGCGATGAATACTTACCGGCGCAGTCGTACTGAAACTTAACTGTTCTAAAATGATAAATCAAATATTTTACAGGTCTCGGGCACGAAATCAATTGATCCACGTGTGGATGTAAACCATTACATTAGATTTACATTGGAAACGTCTGTTTTTGTATGAATATTTTATTTTATGACGTAATGGGGTAATAAAAGTGAATTTTATGTTTAGTTTTCGACTTTTTTGCTATTAATTTTAAACTAATATAAACTTGTTATACATCAAAATGAGTACCTTTTTATACTTTAATTAATATATAATTTAAGTATATAATAATTTATACTCACAATATTTATAGAATGTCACAAAACTTGTTGTAAACATTTGATACGCCAATCTAAAGAACACTAACTTAACAAAAAATTTAATTTTTTTTTAATTTTTATTTTATTTTTGATGTCTACATTTACAGTGGGTAAAGTAAAATGAGGCGAGATTACAACTTTTTGAAGGCTGGTGGAGGCAAACTTGATATAGGAGATTCATCATTGAGTTTTTCTCGATTGTTTGAGACTAATACCATCAAGGTAGACTTTCGATTTTTTACATTTTCAGAAGGTGAATTAAAATGAGGTGAGATTACAACCCTCTGACGGCTGGTGGAGACAAACTTGATATGGGACATTTATCAGTGAATTTTCCTCCATTTTTTGAGACTAATGCCATTTGGGTACATTTTCGATTTTTTACATTTTACAGAGTGTGATATTAAATGGGGCGAGATTACAACCCTCTGACGGCTAATAAACTAGATATGGGAGAATCTTCAGTAAAGATTTCTCTATTTTTTTAGACTAAAGCTGTTGGGGTACATTTTCGATTTTTTACATTTACTGAGGGTGAATTAAAGTAGGGCGAGATTACAACCCTCTGACGACTGGTGGAAACAAATTTCATATGGGAGATTTATCAGTGAATTTTTCTCTATTTTTTGGAACTACTACCACCGGGCTAGATGCTGGATTTTTACGATAACGGTGATGAAAAAAGCGACATTACAACCCCCTTTGATTATCTTCTTTCTGTATATTTTACACCAAAGTATTGATTGTCACAACGGGAGGTTATTATTCCAAAGTCAAATTTCCGTAAAATTGTAATAAAAGTACGCGAAAACATAAAAATTCCCATGAAATTCCAGTGTTTGTCTGGTCTACTGTAAAAAAAAGCCGAGTGCACGTTGTGTTGCCTATGTTACGGCGCAACCAAAAAGCCAATCGCAAGCTAACTTCAACGACATTCGTATTTTTAGGAGTAGTGTTATTTTTATAAATAACTATTGATTTTCTAATAAGAAAACGCGTTTTTGCCGTCTTGTTATTTTGAATCTTTTGAGTAATATTTCGGTTACGTATTAAGTTATTATAAGAATTATATTAAGTATTTTGTTCCATAATATTACAAAAATTACTGGAAAAAATACGCTTGACGTCGGAATTATTATAGCTAATATCACATATACTTAATCTTAATCCCAGAATTTGGGATTGTTTCTTTACTCAGAAGTAAATAAGACCAATAGTAACGATGGTACTTACTTTACAATTAGTGCTGACTAATTTTGGAGAAACCTAGCTATTATCCAAACGTAATTCCCGGTCCGTACATTTTCAGGATTTAGTTAATTAGTCAAATATTGGAACCAATAAGATTCTGTTTTTGAAAACTAAAATGATTCCCTACTTTTTCAGTTATCAATATTATCAATATTTGAAATTTAAATTTGGAAAGCAATGTATTCTGAGCAACTTTTCTTAAAAATCAAAGATGTCCAACACTCAAAAGGAAAAGTTCACTTTATTCAAATACTCGTGGAAAATCTATCATTTTCAAATTCTTCCTTCTAAAATTAACAAAGCAGATAAAAGCGCAATCATTTAAAGTACAAAGCACTGTATTATTTTTTCGTTTATTCTGCAGATATTTTAATATATTTTTAATTTTTATTGTCAAGCGACAATCGCCTTTTTTGCTATTTTGCAAACTTTTTTTGCTATTTTTAAAATCTCAAATTTGAAAAGTCATCATTCGTTAGGATTTTTGGACCACTAATTACACCAAAAGTGTCCTAAAATTAACAATTACTACTCAATGGGAGTATAGATAATACGTACAAGGTGTTTATAAATGTTTCCAGCATCAAGGGTGCCTATGAAATGTCAAAGAAATTTGCCGCTTATTACAAATGTGGGTCTTGATTTTTCAACTGACATGCAGCAAAGTAAGTTTTGAGAAATAAACTGTTCTAGTTGTGGTTTCAAACCTGAAAATCTAAAACTTGGACACAAAACTGAAACTATTACGTCATTGACGTAAATAACATTATAAATAATTTTCAAGGTAGTTATATTCACTATGTAAACAAAGCGGCAAAATAGTGTAAAGTCCGTTTTTTCTAAAAACACCAACACCGCAATCTTCCCCTGCATTACAGCAACGTTGCCTAGGGAGATTTTTGGTGAGAAAATAATTGTCAAATTTTTGACATTTCTGAAAATTTGGCACTGATTCCGTTAAAAACGTTTCTTTTATACCCTGTTGAATTGCAAATGAAAGGATTAAATAGGAAAAGAGTCGGCACAGCCTGAAAGGCCCTTTTGTGTAAACAAATTGTCAATTAGGCAACTATAGTATATCCGGTGAGAGATTGGGAGATTTCGACAGTTGACATATAGGTTGGCAGCAAATTATGCTACAAAATACACTAAAAACACTAAATTCCTACGCGAAATGGGTTGACAGGTTGTCAGTAACTGGAGTTATTTTGTTATTTTAAATTTCGCGCGTGTGGTACACTTTTTATTGCGTAGATTTAGTCACTTTTCTATCATTCAAACTTTCAGTGTACGAATTAAAACCTATTTGATTTTATCACCAAAAAGTCACCATCGACGACGTTGCCGGTTGTAAAGTGGTGGGAGAGTGCGGTTGGTGGTTTAAAAAAAAAACGGACATTACGACAGGAATTCCAGAGCCACCCTTGATGCTAGAAACATTTATAAACACCTTGTATTAAAAGGTTTCAATCTAACCATAGTAAAACACAGTCAAAAATAATTAAATACTGCATCTAAACAACGCTTTCAATGCAGTGAGTTGGAACTAATATTACTAACCAAAACTGTTTATAACAGGGTGATTTTTTTAAAACGGCAGGCGTTGTAGAATTTTTATTTATGAACCGATTTCAAAAATTTAAAAAACAGATTAAATGGTTTTTAATTTACTATAAACTGACGATTTTAAAAAATTTCTAAATGTCTTAGTATCCTTTGGGCGATACTCAACTTTCTTATTTTAAATTGACACCCATTTTTTTTTTCATAATTTAGAAGATATTAATTTTCTTGATTCAGAAGTGTGTAATATGTTCTACTTTTACAAAAAATATTTAAAAAAAAATATCAAAAATGAAAAATTTGGCAATAAAAGTTAATAAAATCTAGGTGTGTGGTGTCAAATAACACAATATCGTTATTGTAATGTCAAAAAGCAGCAAATAACAAAAAGAACAAGTTTTCTTTCAACAAGATGGGGCTACACCTTACAATGCACAATGCATTTCTCGTAGGTGTCAATTGTGCAATGAAAAAAACGGGATGGCGTTTCAACAGTATTTTAATTAAATTAGGTAGTTGTTTTTTCTAATTTGTAATTATTATTGTCTTTTGTTATTAATAATTTCAAAAAAAATGCCGATCCTTTCTGTTATTTGCTGCTTTTTGACATTACAATAACGGCATTCTTTTATTTCACACCATGCAATAGATTTTATTAACTTTTATTGCTTTTTTTTTCAATTTTGATAATTTTTTTAAAAATATTTTTGGTAGAAGTAGAACATATTGCACATTTCTGAATCAAGAAAATTAATATCTTCCAAATTATGAAAAAAAAATATGGGTTCCAATTCAGTTTATAGTAAATTAAAAACCATTTAATTTGTTTCTTAAATTTTTGAAATTGGTTCATAAATAAAAATTCTACAACGCCTGCCGTTTTAAAAAAAAACAACCTGTAGAAGGGCGCCATATTGGAAATTGCCAAATGCTGTGTTTTGGGCTTAGTGTAAATGGAGGTTGCCTACTAATAAAGGGTGTTCATACGACACAAGTAAATAAAAGTGCTGTTTTATTGAAAAGAAACATATCCATAAATCATTAGATTTATTATCACTTTTTATCAACAATTGATAAACAGTTCAATATTTTTTTTAACTTAAATAAACTTAAAAAATTGTTATACTATTTATGACTCTCCCCGATAAATTCAAACTAATTTTATGTACTCTTTTTGAAAGTTGATGTTTTAAGATCTAAACAAAGTACTAAACAATAATTTTACGTTTTGCCTTCATATCACGTCAGGTGATTTGGAGGTCAATTTGAAAAATAGTTAAAATATATAGAAATGAGGTTGTTTTTGCAGTTTTTTTGTGATATTAACGTATTTATTGTAATAAATATTTAACCTATATTAAGAAAAACGAAGATTTAAAAAATAATAAAGAAAAGAAATTATTATGCACGTCATAAATCATAAATTTTCTGGCCGCCAACTTTGATGTAAACTTTTGCGCTCACAAAAATTCGTTCTTTTTACGTTAGCTTTGAGTTAATTGTATTTGAGCAGTGTAAGGACTTTCGCTTCGAAAACAAAAAGGTTTAATTTTCACAAAGTCATAAGCTACTTGATTTAAAAATTGATAGCAAAACAAATGAATCGCAACAATTATGATATTGCAGATATCGCAGTAAATTACGAAAAAAAATTTTTGTTTACTGTTGAATTTGCACATGTTGTAAATCAAAACTTAGTATAAAATTTGAGCCGCTCTTAAAAGTATGAATAAAAGTGAAATCAAATTGTATGAATTTATTATTACTGGTGTCTACAAATCAATTTTGGTTCATTTTTGTCTAAAAGTTCCTCCAGATAATGTAAAATTAAACTGTCTATTGATGTGGTTGAGCCGAATCTTTAAAAACTTGGAAATAGTTTGTTTAGTCAGTACATTGAAACAAATTTGGTTGCATACATTTCAAGAAAGACTATTTCCAACATGGCGCCCTTGTTAAAACATCCCCACCACCCAAGGTTCCTAAATTAAGCAGGTTTGCTCGTTACTAAGGCTGAAACTCCACCCTCTTTTGGTTGATAGGGTCGTGCGACTATGAATGACGTCACAAGAAAGTTCTGTCAATTATTTTACAGTGTAAAAACATTGTTGATCACCATTGTTGTTTAACAAAGTTCTTGTAGAAACATCAGAGTGTTAAATATTGCTGTTTTAAATAATAATAGCTATGAAAAAATTTAATCGAAATTTAAAAGAGCTTTCCGATGACGTATTCCCGCCAGTTCAAGAGGCCTGCTTCTATTGGCTGAAAACTTTGTAGCAAACCTCTTAATTTTAGTAACCTTGCCCACCACCACCTTTTCATCCTCTAGTAATATTAGTTTCAACTCTCTGTTTCAATGGTATTTAAATGAACCGGGACGGTTTGTTGATCCTCCATAGTGGAAGGTTGCATACTTTACATAGCGTAGTGCCCGCACTCTGTTTGATGGAAGAGCTAGCGTTCTGGGACACCTCTATAAATTTACATAAAATGAAGAAAATGAAGTACTAGAAAAACGTATTAGATCCATTATTATAATTGTAATACACGGAATATCCCATTGCAACTTGAATGGAATCAATCCCATGCGGACACCTGTCACTTTCCTCTGTGCGCGACTGTTTATAGCCCACGGTGAATCGAGTATATACGGTGGCCGCATCTCTCTAGCCGAACAGAATGATGACGTCACAGTCGCCCTGAAGAGAGGCGCTTGCATGAACATTTTACGATTATTTCAATTAAATTTCGCAGAAATAATGTTTAAACTTTTATTAACATATCAGAAAATTAAACAACGATTCTTTTCACTTTAGGAAAAAGCATTTTCTAACCATTTCTTAGCTATAATTTAGCATAAATATTATTTAAACTGTTATTATAATTTTTAATTCTGTAGCATGTTCTATCTGTTTTTTAATTAAAAATAACAAAAAAAACACATAATAATAAAAATTAAATGTATGTATCTAATACTAGTGTTGGTACCCATGAATTAAAAGGATTATACAAGACATAAATATAAGACCTAAAACTAGAATACACAGAGAAATACACAAAACATTATAATTGTGGGGTTCAGAGAAAAAGTGGACCAAAACCTTAAATAAAAAATGTTTCTGTTAATTAATGTATTCATCAAACAAAAGTTTATTTAGTATTTAAACCAAAAATGTCAGCTTTGACAAGAAAACAAAAAAGTTTTGATAATATATTAGGTTATAATTTTTTCATTTTTTTTTAGCATTTTTAGATTTTATGTGTGTACGTGACTTTCTTTTTGCCCCCGCGGATTCTTCTTGACTCGTATTTAATCTTTCAAGTCTTATATACAGGGTGATTTTTTAAAAACGGCAGGCGTTGTAGAATTCTTATTTATGAACCGATTTCAAAAATTTAAAAATTGATTTAAATGACTTTTAATTTACTATAACCTGATGATTTTAGAATGCTTCTAAATGTCTTACGGGTCGATTTCAAGTCACTGCGTTAACGCAAATTTGCAACCGTTGCCAAGGTATGAGCAATGTGATTGGCGTTGCTATGTTGCAAATGGGATTTGCAGTAACGCAAGTCACACTTGAAATCGACCCTTTAGTATATTTTGGGCAATATTCAACTTTTTAATTTTAAATTGGGAGTCATTTTTTTTTCATAATTTGGAAGATATTAATTTTCATGTTCTATTTTTACAAAAATATTTTTAAAAAAATTATCAAAAACGAAAAAATTAGGCAATTAAAGTTAATAAAATCTAAAAAATCTAAAAAAAAAAATATGCGTGCCAATTTAAAATAAGAAAGTTGAGTATCGCCCAAAAGATACTAAGACATTTAGAAAAATTCTAAAATCGGCAGTTTATAGTAAATTAAAATCCATTTAATTTCTTTTTTAAATTTTTGAAATTGGTTCATAAATAAAAATTTTACAACGCCTGCCGTTTTTTAAAAATCACCCTGTATGTGCGTTGAAGAATATATGTAGCAATAATTTCCCCTGGAAATTCTTTAAAATTTTTTTATTTCATTAGTAATAGATTTAACAATATTTTTATTTTTGTTTACGGCTTTACTGTGAAAAGATTTAAAATTATTTGCAGTCTCAAGCCAAGACACTCGGCACTTTTTGATGTCGGTGTCTGATCAAACGCCACCTTGCATTTTTTATCAACGCGTAATAAAATAATAAACACAATAGAGTTCAGAACGGTTGGTTATTTAAAACGTACTCATTGTATTTTACAAAACTATCAAGTTAGAAAATGCATTTTGGCCTCATTTTCGTACGACGTATTGTTAATAATTTTTGTAACAAAATATTGTACTGTACGCCGTAAATTATTCACTGCTGTAAGCTGTAAAGCATTATTGTCACATATCGTCGGTTTAAGTTGTTAAGTTGCTAAGTCCATTTTTGAACAAAATGCGTTTTCAATTTTATAAAAAGAATAACAGAATAGTACAGCATTGGATCATTCTATTTTCGTTCCCCAAAAAAAAAAAAGATATCTCGACCTCGGTTAAAAAAATTCGAAATGGACTTAGCAACTTAACGACTTAATAAGCTGACAATATATTTTTAACGCACATATATGAAGGTAAAAAGATTAAATACGAGTCAAGAAGAATATGCGAGGGCAAAAAGAAAGTCACAAACACACATAAAATCTAAAAATGCTAAAAAAATGAAAAAACCAACACTAGTATTATATACATACTTTTCTTTTTTATAATTACGTGTTTTTTTGTTATATTTAATTCAAAAAACAGATAGAACATGTTACAGAAACAAAAAATGTAACAACAGTTAAAAAACTAGGAATAATATTTCTGCTAAATTATAGCTAAGATATGGTTAAAAATGTATTTCCCCAAAGTGAAAGGAATCGCTGTATAATTTTCTGATATGCTAATAAAAGTTTAAACATTATTTCTGCGAAATTTTATTGAAATAATCGTAAAATGTTCATGCAAGCGCCTCTCTTCAGGGCGACTGTGACGTCATCATTCTGCTCGGCTAGAGAGATGCGGCCACCGTATCTACTCGATTCACCGTGTTTATAGCCAACCTTCTAACTCTAGTAACCTTGGCGGAGCAAGCGATCAGCTGTTCGCTGTTCGGAGAAAACCACGCGGACGTCGAAGCGTGCACCTGGCACGCCTGCGGTTTTGTTTCAAGCTTCAATTTGTGTTCAGTGTTTGTGTGTTTATGATTTGGGATTGTTTTGCGTTTTTGGACTAACACAAATGGCCGTTGCAGTGTTGGAGTTCCCAATAGAAGTAAGAAATCTTCATTTCCGAAACCGGTAAGTGCATACATTTTATTATGCTTTTATTGTGTTACAAGCGGTACAAAATTGCATGGAAGCGAAATGCGGGTGAATATACAATACAGTAAACACAAATCAGTGGAATACAAAAATTACAGATGGTTTTCCAACCTAGCAAGTGTGTGAAATTCAGAGAGTTGAAACTATTATTACTAGAGGATGAAAAGGTGGTGGTGGGGATGTTTTAACAAGGGCGCCATGTTGGAAATAGTCTTTCTTGAAATGTATGCAACCAAATTTGATTCAATGTACTGATTAAACAATTTATTTCCATGTTTTTAAAGATACGGCTCAACCACATCAATAGACATTTTAATTTTAAATTGTCTGGGCAAAAGTTTTAGACAAAAATTAACCAAAATTGATTTATTTAAACACCAGTAATAATAAATTCAATCAATTTGATATCACTTTTATTCTTTCTATTGAGAGCGGTTCAAATTTTATGCAAAGTTTTGGTCTACAGCATGTACAAATTAAACAATAAACAAAAAAATAATTTTTTTTTCGTAATTTAAGTCTCATCATAATTGTTGCGATTCATTTGTTTATGCTACCAATTTTTAAATCAAGTAGCTTATGACTTTATAAGTATTAAACTTTTTTGTTTTCCAAACAAAATACTTTACACTGCTTAAATCCAATTAACTCAAAACTAATGTAAAAAGAACGAATTTTTGTGAGCGCAAAAGTTTGCATCAAAGTTGGCGGTCAGATAATTTATGATCTGCATAATAATTTCTTTTATTTAATTGTTTTAAAATTTTCGTTTTTTTTGATATAGTTCAAATATTTATTACAATAAATTTAATACGTCAATATAATAAAACCTGAAAAAACAACCTCTTTTCTATATTTTTTAACTATTTTTCAAATTGACGTACGTGATACGAAGGTAAAAGGTAAAAAAATTGTTTTGTACTTTGTTTAGATCACATCAACTTTCAAAAAGGGCAGATAAAATTAGTTTAAATTTATCGGGCAGTGTCATAATTAGTATAATATTTTTTTAAGTTTATTTAAGTTAAACAAAATATTGAACTGTTTATCAATTGTTGATAAAAAATAATAATGAATTTAATGATTTATAGACATGTTTTTTTTTCATAAAACAATAGAGTTTTATTTACTTATCTTGTATGCACCCCCTTATTAGTAGGCAACCCCCATTTACACTATGCCCAAAACACAGCATTTGGCTATTTCCAATATGGCGTCCTTCCATAAACAGTTTTGGTTACCCCCTCTACCAGATTTTCATCCTCTAGTAATATTAGTTTCAACTCTCTGGTGAAATTAGCTTCCTGCATTTTGTTTACAAATGTACCCACTAAGCAAAGTTCGGTATTGGAACCTTTTCTGCAACGAAACATTTAATACATGTCAATACGGCTGTTCCGTAAAAGAAACACGATTGTTAACCGAACGGAACACACATGTCCGGCCTCAGCAACGTTTCAGAGGTATTTTTTCGCGAAGCGAACGGTTGTAATCGTTCGTAACCAACGGTGCTATGGCGGTAACACTCCCACCATCATCCATCATCCATCATCCAAAATTGGATGACCCGTCTTTTTCGCCAAAACAGAAAGGTTATTCGCGATTTCGACTACCGTTGAGGGCGCCACCGTCGCGGTGATCAGCTGTTCTCTAAATCATACTATTTGAAGTGTCCAAGGAGATATGTATACAGGAGGTCAATCTTGTATGCCGCGCGTCGAAAAACGCGAGTCAGAAATCGTCGCGAGCTTGCCGGGCTCTGCGCGGTAGCGTCTGCGCATCTTCTCTGCTATTGGCTACTGGGCATCACATGGTCAACTCATGACGTGCTCATCTTTGCTGTTTAATAAATTGCAAAAGCAAAGCTTCTGCTGATGGAAATTCTCGAGCCATTTTAACATGCCATTCGATACATTTAAATTTCTTACATTATGTGTACAAGTCGTGCGCTTTGGGATGGCGAGAGCGGTAGATGCGCAGTAAAAGCGCGCTCACATTTTTTGATTGACGATGAATTCAAAACGTTTAGTTGCGAACGGTGACCAAAGCACAATTCATTACTATTCATTCGGCTGCACCAACTCTCGCCATCCTAAAACGCGTGAGCCTCGGTGTAAGCTGTACTTCTGTCAGAGAGGTGATAGGATATCACCTCTCTGACTTCTGTACACACCAAAAAATAATTAATTTAAAAAATTACCAACATAGTTTTTTATTAATGGCGGAATTAATCATAAAATAATCGGAATATTTAGACAAATATTCTCATATAACGTAGATAAAGTAAGGAAACACTTTTCTGTCATCAACAAAATGTGACCATAACCAACAAATCAAAAAGTCATGATTGACAGTATCGACAGCTTCCCTGGTGGGCTTTCGACCGTGAGTGTTTTTATTGGCTTGCTGTGGCGCGCAGTTTTAAAAGCTGCGCAGTAGCCACCGCGCAGCGGCCCATCAGCTCGCGACGCTTTTTGCCACCAATCACGTGACCTAGATTACTCTCCTGTTTCCAGGCTTCATAGAAGTGTCATATTAGGATTACTCTTGTGTTTTAGTGTTTTTTTGTTAATATTGACAAATATCTAGTGGTTGAGTGGTTGTACAGGGTCCGGCAACACTTGTGTCCACCCCCAACATCGTCTTTAATTTTAAAGTTACAGTTTTACAATTTTAAAGTTAAAAATTTGTTTTTTATCACTGATAGTTTTGGCGTCACGACGCCTTAAAAATGTAATTTTTAGTTAATTGTGAGAGTTAATGATATCAATCCCTAAATAATTTTTTTTTAATATTAGATGTGTTAAAATTTACTCAGCTGTTAATTTAGATTCAATGCAAATTGTCTTTAAAATTTTTGCGTCAGCTTCTAGAGCTTTGTCAACTGTGAGCGTATGCAAATTTTCAAAATTTTATCTTTAAAATTAAAAACGATTTTAGGGGTGGACACAAGTGTTGCCGGACCCTGTATATTGCACATACTCATTAAATATTTGTCTGCAACTACTTCCACATGTGTATATGAAAAAAAAAGCAATTACATTAAATTTTAAGGCCATTTTCATTTTCATAAACACAAGGAGCACTCTATCCTCTAAACATAGTTTTCGAACTCTAATTGTGGGAAAATATTTCATAACTAAACAACAAATATCCTCTAATATCTTAAAATTAGTGAGTCCACTTAGGGCATTTAAGTCTTTTTCATTTTTAATTGTAGAAAAAAAAAGATGATGAAAGATTTCCTGATTGAACTTGTACCTCTTTATCTATTCTACACACAAATTTGCATTTGCAATGTTCTGGTCCGGATAGTTTAAAACTGAGTAAAGCAACTGTGAGACGCTCTGCCTCATCTAGATCATCAAGATTTCTTGCTCCTTTTTCACATTCATCTATCTCACCCTCATCCTCACAAAAGTTTAAGGACAACTCAGTCTTTTTTGCGTCTTGGTGTTTTAACATCAGGCGTCGTTGACCTCTCTCGCGTCTTTAATTTTTTTTAAGTGAAATGTTTGCTACACATCTTCATATAATTTGATGCCGGTTTACCCATTAATAATGCATTCTCCCACGGTTTTCGTATATCACCATTATCATCATTCCCAATCATTCTTCCATGTCGTGGAAAATAATGAAAGCTAACATTGTTTTTGTCGAATTTTCTACATGTGTGACATCCGTACACGCTACAGTTGTCTTATCCAATTTTGGCATTGTAAAATAACAGTTTGCACTAATTGTATTATTTTAGAAACAAAATACGGACGTCAACAATGCAAACGACGTAGAGCGGTATGATTCTTAGATGAAGGAGTATGATTTAGCGCCAGTTCTCAGATTGGCCACCAGATGTCTCACTGATATATGAAATCGCGAATAACCGTTAAGGGGATATCTAACAAACTGTAACGGTAAATTCTGCTTCAAAATTCTGCGTAAAGGAAAAATTATATGAAACATTTTAAACATCCAAACGTTAAATGTAGCATCTCCCTTCAACCCTCATTATTTGTAGACGGCACTCTTTTAGTGGGTTACCCATGGTCAGTCTGCTTACTACGGTAATAAAACCATAAATAAAAACTACTTCTTAAAACCCCAGCCCAAGTGGTTTAGATTATTATTACCATCATCTTGTGGTCAGGACAATAGCTAATAGTTTTGACTGCACTGATGGCCAAATTATTATTGCCCATGGCCAGTAAATCTTAAATACTTTGATAGTAGAGTCAGATACTTTACAAATTACACCCATGAAACTTAATAATTACAATATTTATTATTTAATGTTTATCTTCATAAATAAATTAAATTTTTCTCGAAAAGATGAGATTTGTGTAATTGCAAAAATTGAAGAATTAATATTTAGATGCACTGAGATCTTCGAATTTTGTTCAAGATTTTTGTAAATATAACAAAAAATAATGAACATAATTATAAATAATTAAATTATAAATAATAATTATATTCTGTTGTTTTAGTGATTGATCTATCTTTTAAAACCTTTAAATTACGAGAAATTTTTCAGTCTTTTCACCACCCCAAAGTCATAATTTTGACAACAAGACGTTATACTACTGTCTGGTTGTTCTCAAAATACGTATGTGTGAATTTTGAAAAGTCTACGTATGTGAAATGCTAAAAATTATTTCGCTTTCAGCCAAGTTTTCGTATTTAATTAATAAAAAGTCATTAAATATTCACTTTACAAAAATTGTATATAGCATTTAACATAGTGCACGTTGAACAGATTCATATGCAAAAAACAGAAAGCAATTTACTCAAGTAATTTTCGAGTAATCGTGTTTGAAAAAATACATTGAATTTGCCTTATATTGAAATTTGTTCGAAATCTCCTTAAAAAATAAAGATAAAGGCAAATATTTATCACCTAAACTATTCTAAAACAATTTAAAATCCTAATTCATCAGATATAAAGTTCATAATTTTGAAATGATTGTCCTCAAAGCTACGTTCAGTTTGAATGAAAGAGAAAAATCTTGTTTCAGGCAAATTTAAGATTTTGTGTGTTTATGGAAAAGCTTCAGTTGTAAACTATCCCTTCGGCTACAAAATAGATTTATGGTACCCGCATTTCTACCTACCAGACAGACCTCTCTGGTACAGAGAAAAGAGATGTTACTGCTAAACAAGGATAAGATGTTTCGAATTTGAAATTTTCCAAACACGATTTCTCAAAAACTATTAACTTTAAAAAAAATCTGTTTGGTCGACATTATGTAAAATTAGTCTACGCATGTGGAATGCTAAAAATTAATTTGCTTTCAGCCAAGTTTTTGTATTTAATTAATCAAAAAGTCATTAAATATTCACTTTACAAAAATTGTATATAGCATTCAACATAGTACACGTTGAACAGATTCATATGCAAAAAACAGAAAGCAATTTACTCAAATAGTTTTCGAGTAATCGTGTTTGGAAAAATACATTGAATTTGCCCTATACTGAAATTTGTTTGATATCCCCTTAAGGGTGGAACACCGTAAAGCAAAATTTCAGTTTTCGTAACTATGCAACCCAACTTGCAGTCGACCTGACAGCTGTCAATCATCAATAAGGGTGCAAATCCTCTGTAGAAATTTTCTTTTGGAATGTTGTTTTGGGATCCAAATTTTCTACCTAAAACTGCCCTGTCCCGCACCCACCATTGAACACAATAGAGTAAATGCTGTAAAAAATCTTTAACTAGCCGCAAGTGTGTCCTTCAATGCCAGATGTTTGTATCTCTTTGGCTTTTAAATAACTACGAAAGATTTGATGTGTTAATGAATACATAATAGATATTTCGCGAGCTGAGAATTACATATAAGGTTCTCATATATCGTGATCTGAGAACTATAAGGTTCTAACTAACATTGATCAGTGTTCACGTTATCAGTGATATCTTTTTAATTTATTAAGCATTTATTTAAAAAAATGGCCTATTTAAGTCATTTTGGCTTGTTAAAATATTAACTCACTTCTTTTTTATACATGATAGAAAATGTTTAAAAAAATCGCAAAACAGACAATTTAAATTTTCACAAAAAAACACTTAGAACCTTATAATTCTCACGTCGCGATATTTTTAATTTATTAACTATTTAATTAAAAACGACAGAATGTATTACCCCATGTAGCACGGGGACGTACAATGGATGTACATTTTTAAATCGTGCCTGGATATATGAACATCCAATGGATGTCCCTTTTCTGACCAAAATTGGTCTTTAAAGTCCATAATCCATCCAGTTTGCGCCAAATTGGATGTCCATTGGATATATACTATTGGACTGTCCTCTTCTGTACTTTTTCTGGATGCCATCTGGACTTCAATTGGATGTAAAAAGACGTCGACGGATGTGTTTTGGATATAGGAATAACATCCAATAAAAGGCCAATGGACGTCCATATTAAGACTGACTTTTTCTGGACGTTTGTTGGACACCGACTGTACATTCAATTTGGACATCGAATGGATGTCCATAGGCAATGACGGATGTTTTTTGTCGTCCAGTATTGGATTGTCTGTACGTTTTTTGGACGCCAGTTGGGGTCCAGTTTTGGGACCCCAAATTAAGGTGAATGGACATTGAAGGATATTTTCTGGACGTCCACTGGATGTCCATTATTAGAATAACCTTTTCTGGATCTTAACTGGATGCCAGTTTGTGCTCCATTGAACGTTTTTTGGACACATAATTTATGTACATTGGATGTCCAGTGATTACATTTTATTGTACCAACGTTTTCGGGATGTTCAATGGATGCTAGTCGGATGTAATTAAAAAGAAAAATTAATTGCATAAAATTTTATTAAATATAATGGATTTATTACATTCATTAAAATATAAAAAAAAGTATAGTAAAACAATAATTATATAAAAAGTACTGTAAAACTCATTTCTTTCGGTTATTCACTCTTTCGGTGCAGCGCCTAAGCCATTTCCCTACACATGACTCGATTTCTTTTTCTGTTGATTGCCCAGATTTGCCTGATGTTTTAGTGGATTCTGAAAATTGTTTGTTAGAAAAAATTGTACATGATAAATATTACATTGGTGTTATCAAAATTTCAGTTCAAAAGTCAGTTCTTTTGAATGCTACATATTATAAAAGACCAAAGATATTTGCATTATTTGCTTATAATTAGAAACATCCACCATACCTATAATTAATTGTAAGATTTTTGAATTGCCTAATGACAATTTGTGTCCACGGCCCTTCATATTGTAGTTACTTCCTAACTGGTCGGACAGAATTCGGCTTATAATTCTTTTTATGAATTCATATAGGCTGTCTCCACCTACGTAAGAGAACTGTGTGGCCTGAAATAAAATATATAATTTTATTTACCTAATCATGTTTTTGTAATATTCTACTTACAATAGAAAGAAGCTTTTCCCTATCCTCCAAAAGCAACTCAAAAGCTTCCAGAGTTTGGCTTGATTTTGCCGGCAACTCCGTCAGTTGTTTTTGAATTTCCTCTGGTTGTGTTCCCAAAGATTTACTAGAACCAGCTGCATGGGACAATTCCAACATTTTGAGGCATTCCATTTGTGAAGCCTTCACAATAGCCATATTTTTTACTAGGCTGTCAACATAATCTAAAAAAAATAAATTCATAAATGTTAGTAATAATTTATGTATTTAAATTAGCATACTTACTTTTAATCTGGGCAATGTCATTAGCCATATCTTCCATTTTTTTTTGGCAACTACAGCATGAGCCTTAAACAATATTTGTTTTTATTGTATTAACAAGTTTACTCTTAAAAATTTACCTTTTTCTGGTTCTTCAAACGGAAGGATCATAATGTCGTCTTCCATATATGTATTTTGGGCAACTAAAAATGTTATAATATAGCAATATCAATTCTTAACAAAATAAGTTAAATCATACCTTTTTTTAGAGGTGGAGCATTTGGAAAATTTTTATTGATTATTTCCTCTTCGTCACTTGACGAAGAAGAATTTAATCGTTGCGAGAAACTTCTTTTTCCAACATTTGTGTTGTTTGACGAAGTTCCTTCTAGATCGGAATTTAAGTCCGACATATATAATGCCTTGTCCGACTTGCTCATCGCAATATTGTAATCGTCTAAAAATAAAAAAAAACATGTTTACATTATCCTCAAACGTATATAATAAATTTTACCGTAACATCCATTGTCAAATGGTACAACTTTGTGATTTGCCCAGTCTTCATTTGGTGTTTCACAATTTTTGATTGCCGCTCTCAACTTAACGTCGTTGCGATAGGGAGGCCAACGACATGTTCCTTTGATCGTATTCATCCATAATGTTGGGACTGCTTCCACGCAATTGTTTTCATTGATAAATTTTACAATTATCCAAGACATACTGGAAACAATAGGCAGACAATGAATATCCCCTTAAAATATCATATCAACGTGTTTTGATAAATTACCTTAAATTTTAAAGTTTTAAATGATGACAAAAGCCCTAAACAATGTACAATAATTGGGTGATATAATAATATGTAGTACCGCAATTGTTTTCCTTTAAATGTGGCTGTATGCTTAGTCGTAAAAATAAATTGATTTTTTATGTAATATGTGGTATGTTGTTAATACTAATTAATTAATTTATTATTATTTGTTATCTGATTTTATTCACTATGTTTTTATGTCTTCAGTATGAAGCAAAGGCAGGACAACGTATTTATCCTTGTAATGGAACTTCACATATTTAAAATCTACCTCTTTAATAGACCAAAACTGTAACGGACCAAGCTTACTAACTAAATAAGTTCCAATATCCGATGAATTACATGGATTTGAATAAAAATTTTCTTTTTGTAAAAACTCTTTACCTAAAATAACAATGTCTCCTTCAAAATTTGACGCAAAATTTTCTATTAAAATAATCTTATTATTGTATAAATGACAGCAGTTGTTCGGTTTGGAATTAGTTAATATAAAATTGTTGAATACAACTTTTTTAAACTGGATTTGTCAATGTGGGTAATAGGGGTCCATCACTGTGCTCCAATTTTAATGCGTAATTATTTGTCAGACATCTTACAACGCTGAGCTTACAGCTTTCTAATTCTTTTTTTCGTCGTATTAATTGAGCAAGTGGACGATTACCAGAAACAATCATTTTTTTTATTTTATATAAGTAGCTTTCAAAATTGAATGCACTGAAGTTATCTAGTACACCAAATCTTTTGGCATCTTCAGCAATATGGAGTAAATTATGTACATTGTGAGAAACAATTTGTTCTCCAAATAATATTGTAAAAGTTTGAACAAAATACTTTAATAATTCGTTCGCATACTCCTTATGTTTTCTAAAATAAGTTTTACTTATTAAAATGGTGGAAGCTACATGTAACGACAGAAAATTTTGAAACAATTCATTTTGATGAGATGTTTTATTAAAAACAATTTTTAAACTTACCGGACCTGTATATAAAAGAAATTGACGAAATTCTGTAGCTTTCCAACGTTTAAGTTCACTGATCGAACGTCGCTTTCTTGCAAACTCTGCTGGTATGTTAGACGAATATTCTGTCAATACGTTTGAAAGAGCAATAATTTGTCTACCACATAATTTTTTTGGAGGTTTTGCAGCTCCGCACCATAAATTTAATAATTTTCTCATTACTCCTAAACATATTAGATGCATATAATCTAAAGGAATGTCTTTAACCATATCAAAATTTGGAATTTGTTCTAATATAGTGACGCCCTTATGGTGGTCGCTATCTGTTTTTAATCTAAAATCAACGTCTGTCCGATTATTTAAATTTTCAGTTTTTGAAAAGAACACATTTTTATCATTTCGATTTCCACGAATATCACATTTAGAACAAGAACTATAACCTGCATGTCCTTTTGTAAATGTGATAAAACTTTTCGCTGGAGCATCTAGAATTATTGCTTTAACTTTAAAATCATATTTTTTCTCTCCAATGAAGACACCGTTTTTTGTTAAAACAATAGCTTCGTTAACAAAATCGTTTATAAGCTCATTAGCATTCTTTGGTTTTTGTAACCCATGGTAAATTCCTACTATTTCTACAATTTTCGTATTGTCAAATAACGAACAAAGAATAGGATAAAATTGACTTCCAGAACTATTAGCAATCGGTAGACCGTCAATATTAACTAAAATTTCAATTTTATTTTCTATTTCAAGACCCCCAGAACGTGAAACAATTTTTTTTACACAGTTTTCCAGACCAAAATGGTAATAGTTACCAGGATCAACAACTTGTATGTCGCAAGATCTAGGTGTTCTTAATAAAGTTCTACTGTCAGAAGGCAAATTTTTGAATATTGGTTTTAGTAATTGAAGCAGACCATTTACAGCGTTATGTTTAATACCAAATTTTAAAATCCAATTTATTAATCCATTTTCAAACTCTAATTCCTGCTCTTCCTTAAAAAAATTATATTTACTCGAATTTGATTCAAATTCATTATCAGGATTTTGCTGATCATCCGTATCAAACGTTAAATTAGTTGGTAAAACAGTATTGCTAACATGCACATTATAAGAGTGAATACTAGAAGTACTGCTTGTTGCTAAATTATTGCAATTTTCATGAGTTGCGCTATCTGACTTATTTTCAAGAGATTGTATTGTTTTATTAAAATCTTCAGTTGCTTTTCTATAAACAGATCGACTAAATTTAGGCATTTTAAACCAATTTTATAGAAGACTTATAAGATTTACCTTTTTGTTGTATGTAGAAACTTTTAGCGAGAAAATTTTTTAAAAATTATACTCGAAATTATACAGCCACACTTATTGAAAACACAAGGTACACCGATCAAGGACAGAAATCAAGTGGTCAGAGGTGTTTCACAGTTTTTAAAGACACAACACGCACCACTTTGTCTTTCTTTCAATCTGTATCAGTAGTCCAATAAACGGTAGAAAGAATTTCCGAATCAGCGCATTATTTTAACACACGACGCTAACTACGTGGTCACGTGCACCAGTTGCGTAGCCCAAACAAGAGGATTTGAGAACGAAGGGCAAAAATGGTGGTAAAACCATAAAAAAGTGGGAGGGTATAAAAAAATTGTAAAGTTGAAAATTATACTTACCTAAAATGCTTACTAATTATACACTATATTACACAACACACGTTCATTAAAAACACTTTATCTCAAATTGATCATATATCGTATGAATGATTTTTTAAAATTAGATATATAATAAGTAATTTTATTATTCCATTTTTAATAAAATACAAACTTTTTTTATAAAAAGAAATAAAAAAAATTGTGTCTATTAAAACTTCCGGTAAAATACTTATAATCTACAAGTAATAAAAGTATACTACAATATATTATAACAGATATAACTTAAGGAAAAAATAAACAAAATTTCCATGTAATTTAATTGTCTTAATTATGAATAAAGTCGCTAAACAAGCACACATATTTGTATTCATCAAGTCAAAAGTATTGGTTAATCTTTAACTAATTTAGTGTTTGTTTCTTCTTAGTATTCGTCAATAACAGTGTCTAATAACACTTGTTCAACATCTGGCACTTGTCGAAGGGCCTTCTGGATCAGATTGGTGCAATAAATTCCTGTCTAAAGTGTCCACCCTTCAGTGCAGTCGAATTTTTAACAATGGTTCCCGATCCAAAAATTTTTTAGGGTTTACGAGCTTACGTCTCTTTTATACTATTTCAAACTTTCTCTTATTGATATTCATTGGAAATTATTTTATATTAACTGTTCTACAAAGAATATGTTGATAAATATATCATATATATATCAAATATAAATATATAAGTATATATTATACATACGTCTTCATTGTTTTTAGTTGTAATTATTTAGTAGTAACTATTACTTAAAAAGTCTATGCGCTAGATTAAAAACTTAATTTGTTAAACTGAGATAACATCACTACCTGCTTTCCTTTCAAGCTGTGCCGGCAAATCAACAAAACGGAGAAAAAAAGTTTTGAGACGTCACATGTTTCCAGGGGTTTCCGTCAAAATGCAATACAAGAAGTGCGACGATGAAGGTTTATTATTCTAATTGTTTTATTATTAAGTTCAGATGAAGACAGATTTGACCATTTCTTTCATTCAAATAACTGACAACTTTTCTTTTGTAAATAAATGTTCCTAATTTAAAAAAAAAGTGACTGACAAAATATTACTATACGTATAAAGTTCCAAATTGTTAATTTGAGAGGTAAGATCTCGTACGAACGACACACTAGAGGGACAGATATTTATGAATTCGTACATATTCTAGACAGCTATGTTAAATGTGTGTTTATTGTTAATTCAAAATAATAGATTCATGCATTTATTAAATGGATTATCCAATATAAATCGTCAACCAAACAGCACCATGCTCTATCTCAATTTGAAAAATATGTTTCATTATTACTTCCTATTCTCGGATTGATATCTCACACCATCTTAATTGATAGATTTTGTCATTCGGACTACTAAAAACACCAAACCTTATGCTACAATTTGATGAGAGGCAAATATTGCGAAAATTATTTACTTTACTAAAAAAAGTTTTTTTTGGAGCCGCGTGCAAGAAGTGCATCCAACGAACATCCGTAGGGGTGTATTCAAAGTTTATCCAAAATTTTTCATCCAATGGATATCCATTACATGTTCATTCAAAAATAGTCCAGAAATGTAGATTCATTGAATATATGTACATAAGTGTACATCCATACATAATTCCAAATTTTACATTCAATGGACATCCATTATCTGTCTATCCAACTAAAGTCCAAAAATATACATTCATTCGACGTCCGAATGTGTACATCCCAAATTAATCAAAAAATATACATCCAGTGGACATCCATTATATGTCTTTCCAGCAATAGTCCAAAAATGGACATCCATTGGACATCAAAAAGTGTACATCCCAAATAAATCCAAAAATGTACATCCAATGAATATCCGTTATGTGTCCATCCAACAATAGTCCAAAAATGGATATCCATTGGACGTCGAAAAGTGTACATCCCTAATTAATCCCAAAAGGTACATCCAATGAATATCCAATATGTGTCTGTCCAAGAATAGTCCAAAAATGAATATCCATTGGACGTCAAAAAGTGTACATCCCAAATGAATCCCAAAATGTACATCCAATGAATATCCATTATGTGTCCATCCAAGAATAGTCCAAAATTGGATATCCATTGGACGTCGAAAAATGTACATCCGTAATTAATCCCAAAATATAAATCCAGTGGATATCCATTATGTGTCCATCAAAAAACAGTCCTAAAATGTACATCCATTGTACAGCCAACAAATGTCCATAAACACACCATCCATAGACGGATAAATATGGATCATTTTGGACATGAACTGTACGTCCGATGGACGTCCGGTGCTACATGGGCATAATATCATTTTGGGCTGATTAAAGTATTAACTTACTTCTTTTTTATACTTGATAGAAAATGTTAAACAAAATCGCAAAACAAACAATTTAACAATACTGGGAGATAGTGCTTTCCCATTATCAAGTTGGCTTATGAAACCATTAGAGATGCAAGAACACCGATTCAAAGACACCATAACTGTTTTAAGTGCGGACAGAGTGTGTATTGAACATACTTTTGGAATTTTATTGGGAAGATGGAGACGACTTCAATTCATAAACACATATTCTGTATCAAAAGCTATAGAAATTACAACGGCTGCTTGCATATTGCACAATTTTTGTTATTTAAATAACGATGAGTGGGAGGGTGAAATTTTTGATTACAATGTTAATGTTCAGGATGAATATAATGCAAGATTGGACATGAATTTTGCAGCGATTAAACGGGATCACATTGCCGAAAATTTGATATAGAGTAAAGTTTTTCAAAAAACGTTTTATTATAAACTTATAAACAAAAAACTTATTCTATTATAAACATAAAATTAAACTTTTTTCAAAATAAAATTAACATATTAAGAAAAACAAATTGAAATTAAATTGGTACTCAAAATATATCAATCATTCGTCAGAGCTGCTGCTATGACTTCTCTTGTGTTTTACAGCCTTATTAAGAAAATCTAAAAATCTCTCTCTCTGTTCGTTTTGAACTTGAATTGCGTTTGTCAAGATTGCCATATGTCTCTCTTTGTCCTGCCTTAATTGCTGGTGTTGTTCCTTTTGTTTGATGTATTTCATATACACCCTCTGTAAATTGGCAAATTTTTGCCTACATTTTTCTGCACCTTCTCTCCCCCTGTTGGGACATTAAATCCTTTTTCTGCCATTTGTTCAGCAATCTTTTGCCAAAGGAGGCTTTTTTGTGTTTTTCGATCATTGAATTGATTGTTGTAAGTGGTTCTGAAGCTCAAAAATAAAATGGTGGCTTCTCTTGAATTAAAATTATTTTCATTTGGTTTGACACCATGCAGATTTATGGATACAGGTGTCTGCTCTAGCAAAAGGGCTTCTGCATAAGTATCAGCTGCTACTGGATCTGTAAATACACCAAAAAAGTATTTTTATATAAGTTTGGAAACAGAAATTGCAATTTAAATTGGTTTTTAAGAAAACACTCACCATTCAACAAAATATTCGCCTCTTCTAAGGTTACAGAGGCTGTCAAATCTATACCTTTGTGATTGATAGTGATCGTAACTAATTCCCCCTCAGTAGACATCCATCGTACAGCTAAAGGAGAATTATAATAATGTAGAGTAATATAATCTACAAATCAACTAAGTGCTCACCAAACTTTACAGCTTTTAGAGTTATTGAGGTTAGATACGAAATAACCGTAAAGGACAACACTACACAACACGGTCCTTCGTTTTAGGTACCGTTGAAGTACACTCACAACCGAAAGTTTTAAACCGGTAAGTCGCGACAACGCTTCGGTCATGCGAAAACGTCTACCGTTGAGTCACCAGTACCTCGCGACAAAACGCCTAGTGTTGAAATTAACCTCAATATGGTTTCAATCTCAGAATCTGTACTTCTTCTCTTGTCAGACGCTATTTCGTTTGAAAATAATTTAGAGCATCAAGTAATGCTATATCTTACGGATGACAATGAACTGAACTTGTATTTTAAATTAAGGGAACGATACCTAAGACAAATAGTTGATCATAACTGTTGGATTCAACATTATCATGATGTGACGTTTTTTCAACTCTTTAGGATGAGAAAGGCAACTTTTCAAAGACTGCTATACACACTAAAGGAACGAGACACGTATAATTTAATTCAAAAACAATATAGAGGTGGTATCTATCCTGTACCACCAGAAAAAGGGTTGTTAGTTTTTTTGTGGTATATGTTTAAACATGACAGTCTGCATTCAATTGGCGACAGATTTAATTTGGTTCCTGCTACAGTTATGCACTTGGTCAGTGGTTTTTTATTTTTGGTAGTTGGCATGAAAAATAAATACATATCATGGCCCCAGAATGAGGAAGAATGTGAATCCATTGCAAATGGGTTTGTAAAGTTATCTAGGTAAATTTAAATAATTCTACTAAAACTATACCTACTATATCATAGTTCTATCACAGGTGTTATTGGTGCTGTCGACGGGAGTCATGTGCAGCTAAAGGTACCTCAAGAACAACAAGACAGTTATATTGACAGAAAACAAAATCATTCAATAAATTTAATGGGCATTTGTGCAACAAGTAAAATTTTTACTTATGTATTTATTGGCTACCCAGGATCAGCTCATGACTCTAGGTTAGGTATAAAACACGACGAAACGTTCCATATTTGTAAAACTCTTCCACTTTTAGGTGTTTTCTAATTGAATTTTGGTAAAGCATATTGAAAGACGTGGAAAACAAAGATACTTTCCCAATGATAGGTATCATCTTATAGGTGATAGTGCATTTCCTTTAAGAACGTGGCTTATGACTCCCTACTCAAGAAGAAATAATTTAATTAGAACAGAAAGACGCCACAACTTTCTGTTAAGTTCAGAGACAGTTTGTATTGAAAGTACATTTGCTTTTGTAAAAGGTAGATGGTTACGAATTAAATTTATAAATACGTATTCGATTTCGAAAGCCGTTGAAATAACTACAGCTGCATGTATTTTGCACAATTTTTGTTATCTGATTCACGATGAATGGCACGAACCAGGTGAAACCCCAAATATTGAAGAAGATGATTATATTGAAAATGACAGAGAAGCTTTTAGGCTAGGACAAGAAAAGAGAAATGCTATTGCTCAAAATTTGTAAGTTTCTCGGATTTATTTCTGTAATGTATCTGTAATCTTTAAAATAAAATTACACGTATTCCAATATGGTGATTTATTACATTTTAATATACATAATGCACAAAAAAATACATACGAGTATAACAAAATAATTTTCTTATGAACTAAAGAAACTTAGTTAATATTATTTGGCAGCGTTAACAAATTTTAGGAACCATATAAAAATCACATTTTGATTATGAAACTTTCAAAACCTACACAGCTCATTCATCTGATGAAGATGAAGATGGGTGTTTCTTTCTTTTGCCTTTCTGCTTTAGACGAATTAGTGTTTCAAAGTGCTGTAACAATTTATTTCTTTGTTTATTTTGTTCAAAAGTAATTCTTTGAAACTATTAAAATGTTCTTCTTTTACTTTCCTATCTGTCTTGAAGAGCTCAATTAGTTGGCCGTACGTACTTTTTGGTCTAATAGTTTTCTTAACAGCCGAAAATCTATTTCTTACTTCTGCAGATGTTTTTGATTCAGTGCAGTCATCAGATGAATCTGCAGTATCATTAGTTGAACTCTTGTCGCAAACTGATGAACATGAAGGCTGATCCAGTGAATCTTGTAAGTTCTGAGGGTTTACTTTATCTTTGCTTCCTAGAATTCCATGCATTTCATTAAAGAAATTTGGAGGGTCTTTATGTTTCTCCCCAGTAGTGTTCATGTGTTTTATATGAGCCAAATATTGCTTTTGAAGGTTTGCGAATTTTAGTCTACACTTCTCAATGCTGTCTCTCCCTTCTCCAACGTAAAATCCTGCCTCATTTAATTCGCCAGCAATTTTTGTCCAGATCTGGGACTTGTTTGTCTGTCTGTCATTAAATTGTTTGGAGTATTTCTCCCTCAGTTTCAAAAAACAAGAAGTCGCTTCAAAGTCGTTTTTAGTTGGCCTTCTTGTGGTACAAACCATTTGTGCACGCTGAAACTCTTGAGCTGGGGCAGTTGTAGCAATGTCATTACCCTCCACATTCAAAATATGTGACATTATAAAGTTACGCGCCTCATCAGGATCTATATAAAAAAGAAAATATCCGTACATTTTTCACAAATTATCATTGAAATAACAAAAACCACCGTTTAAGAGCACATTGGCTTGATCCATTGAGACTACACAAGTGTAGTCCTCGCCTTCATGATTTAAGGTAATTTCCACGAATAAATTTTCCTCCATAATTCCAGCAGCAGTCAGAAACAACCACAGACATTGAAACCAACCTCACTTTAGATTTACCGCTGTTTCGCTTTGGATAACCGCTCGTAACTCTGCTCTGAAGGCAGTGAACTAGCGGGATTACCGTTTTATAAACAAAGACTTCACTTGATGACGTCATAGAACTCCCCTCTTTTTCCGTTTCCCGCAAAAATATCTTGTGTTATGACCGGTTATAGCCGGTTAGTCGCGAAAAATCGCTTCAGAAGACACGCTACATTTGTGTATATAATAGATGATACGTAGTATTCATTTGGACATTAAAGGAACGTTTTTGTAAGGTAATTTTTGAACAGAATTTGATATTGTAATAACCCAAAAGACCCGCCAAAAAGCATTAACATGCACACAAAATATATATTTAAAAATGGCGCTAAAAGACCGCGAAATTTAAAATTCAAAGTTTGGCTGTGAGCGTCAAAAATGGTTAGGACCTATTTATGTTGTGGTTGAGAAAAACAAAATTATTAAAGAAAATTTAGAAAACGGACCTTGGTTATTTACTGCGACGGGCAAACGACGACACAAACGGAAGAGTGAAATAAAACAACAATTGAGTTAGAGAGCTGTATCATTGATGTTAGTTGCTTTGTGAAATTAGTGTAGTTAGCGATTTAGAAACCCATTTATTTCGTTATTTTCTCTGGCGCATTTGTTTTCGTTTTTGTAACAAAATAACCATGATTTCATATTTAAAATCTTCCAGAATATCTTCTGGCATTTCGGACATCTTTCGGGCAATATTGTTGCAGAATGCCTCAATTTTTGAGTTAAATTTAGGAAGTTCAGTAGTAGTTTTTAAACATGAGCTGATATAATTGAGGGCTGCAAAAAATCGCTCTTCTCCTTTTAATTTTTTTCCTACATACCCGACTGGGAACATATTGGAGGATTTGAAAGTAGTGTTTGTGTGTGGAGAAGTGTTGATTTGTTCGAAATGTCCTTGTAGTTAGAATTTGCGTTGGTCACTGTTCCTTGGGAAGTGGACGGCTTACAGTTTGAAATTTTGTTAGAAATGGAAATCTTGTTCTTCAAACTATCTACTATGTAACCCTCTGCAACGGTGCTACTTTTCCAACCTCCATCGCGCTTTATAGAAGTGATGTTAGTTTCTGTATTGGCTAAAAGAGTTGCAGAACTTCGTCTAAAGCAATGCCCGGGGTATTGTTCGCAAAATTCCTTCCCAAGCCACTTGCAATGATGCTAGGAATTGTTTCAATTTTGTTGATTCCAACGTGTTGACTAATACACTTTCCACCTGTGCATTTGAAAAATAATCGACGAGGATTGAAGCTTTGTATTTCCGATATATGTATCTAAATGTATTGTGTATTTGTCACAGTGAATCTACGTTCCGAACAGTGGCGTAGCTAGAACATTTAACTCGGGTGGGCCCACTTTGGGTCAACTGTTTTTAAAGTGGGCCCATATATGTACAATATAATATGTGCAACAAATACCTACATCAAAAATCCAACATAAAGCTTACACAAAAATAATTGTAAACATTAGCGCTTTATCAGTTCCAAAGATTAAACTTTCTTACCTAATGTAAAATAATACGCCTGTTCCCATGTGCTTCGTCAAATTGCTCGATAATTTTTTCGCGATCCAGATCCTTCGCAGTCACATTCTCAATGTTCATTATTGCCAAATGAGTTAGTCTTTCATCACTGATTCTATTTCTAATGTAAGTTTTAAGTCTTCGCACACCCGAAATGACCGTTCGCAACCAGCACTTGACACGGGAATCGTAACAGCTATCACACAGAGTTTATAAGTTTCATTAAAAACAATTTTGTAAATCTCCAATAAATCAATCAACTGCATAATGTTTGTGATCTTCGTGCTTTTGTCTTTTTCATATTGTTCTATCGTCTTTGGTAAAATTATAAGTTCCGCTTTTAAAGTGTCCAAATCAATTTCATAATGTTCGGCAAGTGGTCTCATCTGGTCTCATCTGGTTTTAAAAAACTTTGTTGTCCTGGATGTAGGGCGCACATAGAATTTGTTAGTCCGCTGGACTTTGCGAAATATCTGTCGGACCAGCAGGTGTCTTGACAACTTTTAATAAAGGTGCTTCGGTGTTCTTTTCAGTCATCCATTTCTGGAAGTCAGAGTAATCCCCTGCATCGTCTTCCGAAGTTTCGAAGCTTCTCTCACTCTCATCAGTTTCGTTTTCTTCGAGGAAACTCGATGATGTAGATGGTTCATTTTCATCCTTTTGTCTTTTGGGTGTCAATTGACTAAAGTAATCCTGTATTTTGCGTTTAGCACTCATTATCAGTAAAGTTTTGTTCGATTAGAATGATTACACGAGCACGGCCTGCGAAAAACTAAGTGAGAAGAAGGTATTCTGGACATATTTTTTTTCTTTTAGTCATAACAAATTCGTATTTTAATACCAATTCCTTGAAGAAATTCAGTCGGTAGTATTTAGTTACGCTGTGTTTCCAAAATTTATCGCCTATTAATTCGAGCAGGCGTTATCGGATATCGTGCTGATTATGATACGTACGTAATATTCATCAAACTCCTTGAGGCAATGCGAAAATCAAATATTTTTTGCAAGTACTCTTTGGTATTTTTTTCTAAATTGATATGTTCAGTTTTATTAGGTGGGCCCACAGGTGGGCACCAAAATTTCAAGGTGGGCCTAGCCCATCCTGGCTCACCCCTAGCTCCGCCACTGGTTCCGAATGATCTTTTGAATCAGCGATCTTCACAATTAATAGGGAACCTACATCTTCTATGTCGTCGATCTCTAATTTCAATAATTTCTTCCGACGACAAGCGCCACTAATGCTCAAAATGAGTACAACCTGAAACAAAGTATTGCTATTTTTCATGTGTGGATTAAAACCTAAATAAAATAAAATAAATTTGATTTATCGTCAGCCTCTTCAATAAATTTTTTAATGTCCTCGCTGGATAGTATTTTAGATTTCTTGCTTTTATAACCAACTGATTTATTTTTCAGATAGGGAACTAGTTTTGGAAATTTTTTGGACATTGATGTTTTCCTTTATATTCAAAGTTGATTTCAACATCGAAAAGGTGGGCCAAAGTGTTGGTGGTTTTAGTTGTAACGACTTTTCTTCCAAATAGGCCAAAATCACTTTCTCTGAAGTCTTTTTCACCTTCTTTTCGACACACCATTGACGAAATTGTGCGTAGGCTTTTTCATACTGGGTTTTCGACTTAGCTGGTGATAGATTTGTTACCGCAGCACTTGCAGCCTCTGCCACTTCGATGGGTAGGTCACTTTCACTGTCCGAATTCATTTTCCGAATCGATTGAGAGAACGCGATAATCGTAAAGGAAGTTGACAATTGTTTTTTCATAACAAACGGTTTCCTACGTTACGGTCCTGATATTTTGATTTCACGATAATTTATTTCAAGACCAGAGCAAAATGTCTGTTTGTATTTCGTGGCTTATTCGTGTTTTAATGACCTATCGGTCTCGACCAAAATTGACATTCTTAAGCGCCATTAAAAAAACACTCATTTTGCACACTTACAAAAATAACTATTTTGGCGTCATCTCCTGTAACAATGAGAAAAAGTTGTTACTGCATATCTAGACAAAACGTCAAGCTTACCCGTTAGGTTAAAATTAGAACCAATATTTGTCCAGGTTCTGTCTTTCACTTCTGTATTTTTGAACAATTTTTCCCGTTTGTCGTATAAATATGGGTGCTGGATGACATGTTGTCTGAATTGTTCTTTGCCACTTCCTTCCATATCGTTAATGATGCACTTTTTCACAGTGATTTTGGTACAGAGCAAAAATCCGATGGAAAAAACTCAAATGAATTTTAGGTTAGATTTAATGGATTCCTAGAAATATCTATCATATTAGCTGCATTACCGATAATTCAAGAATGAGTTTTACTGTTTTCTGGAAGATGGCATTGCTGCATGCGTTTTAATAATACGCACTAATTTTCACATTGTGAAGTCCGTTTTTTTATTAAAAAACCACCAACACCGCACTCTCCTACCACTTTACAACCGACAACGTCGTTGATGGTGACTTTTTGGTGATAAAATCAAATAAGTTAGCTGCCTAATTGACAATTTGATTACACAAAGCGGCCTTTCAGGCTGTGCCGAGTCTTTTCACTCTTAAATCATTTGCAATCCAACAGGCTGTAAAAGAAACGTTTTTAACGGAAACACTGCCTAATTTTCAGAAATGTCAAAAATTTGACAACTTTTTTCTCACCAAAAACCTCCCTAGGCAACGTTGCCGGTTGTAATACAGAGGAAGATTGCGGTGTTGGTGTTTTTTTAAAAAAAAAAACGGACTTTAGTTGTTTAAGTTGAGTACTAATTATAACTATTAATTTTAACGAATAATTTGGTTGTGAATGTAGCATTATAGGCTAACAATTTACGATATTTTTTGAATGGTTCCTTTGGAATAGTTTTAAATGACGTAACAGTTGTTACTACGTTTTAATTCTGAATTGATTGTTTTATTTCTTTAATTAATTCCTTAACTTCAATTATGGCACCATATACAGGGTGATTTTAAAAAAACGGCAGGCGTTGTAGAATTTTTATTTATGAACCTATTTTAAAAATTTTAAACACAAATTAAATGGCTTTTAATTTACTATAAGCTGATGATTTTAGAATGTTTCTAATTTTGGGCGATATTCAACTGTCTTGTTTTAAATTGGGACCCATATATTTTTTTTCATAATTTGGAAGATATTAATTTTCTTGATTTTCTTGAAGTTTGAAATTAACATTAAGTTTTTAATTTGATTGTTTTTATATTGCCGAAAAAACATCAAATTTAAAAAATTGCGATCTGATTGAGAATCATTCAAAGAATAATCCACCATTGACCCAATTCACTTTAGAGGTTCGAGAGAGCAGGAAAATAATAAAATTTATTTTCCCATGTTATTTCCCTATGTTCAACAATCGCTGGAACACCCGGTATGTCACGCATGTTGACACTCATGTATGCTAGTATGTGGCCAGCTTTAGAAAAAGTTGGTTTCACACGGCGATATTTAACGCAATTGTGTAAATATTTGCATGTAATTGTCGAAAGTGTTCCGCTTCGACAAATAATTTTGTTATGTGGTGTTCCTTGGGAAGAACCAAGGGAAATTTTTTATCATAGGCTGTTGTTAGGTGCAATTGCGGAGTGTATGGTGTTTGAAGTAAAGCGTATTTTAAGTAGTTGCTCGAAGGACCAGAAATTATAAAAATTTCAAATGTTTGATTAGAAGTTCATTTTTGGGCAGCTAATACAGGACTGACTTAATTTAGAAGCTGTGGTCTACAGAAAAGCCACCTGTACCGACACCCTCACAGGGCGTGGTGGCGGTGAAGGATGACTAATGTGGAACCCCACCAAAAAGAGGTTGGTACTCCAGTAAACGGCTGTACTGGAATTTACAATGCAACCACCGACTCTGATTAATGAGTTTGGATCCAGAAACGGGTTCAATTTCAATAACGCACTTGACTTTGGACATACGTTTTCTTGTTTTAAATGTTTCAATTCGTCCGAAAAACATTCTTCTTGAACTGCTATGATAACGAAATACCGTGCTGTTCGAATTTCATTAGTTGAGAGTTGTCCAGTAACCTTATTGGTTGATTTCGTGTTAATAAACTGAAAACAATACACTAACACTTGGGTTAATTTTGATAAGCTCGAAAATTTCTCAAAAAACTTTGTGCACTACTGAGCTCTGACAGCATGTACTGTTGCAACGCGACGTCTTTCCTCGGTTACGTTTTCTTTTTTCTTTACTTTTTTAACAATTGTTCGGAATTTTGATTAATTTCAAGCGTTGGTTCACTTATAAAGGTGGGTTCGTTTAACCACAACTGATTGTGAATTAGTTGATCTGGAATGCACCCCCGCGAAAGTATGTCTACTGGATTAGTATTGACTCGAGTTGTTAAACTCCGTTAGAGACGCTAACCAACAGTTAGTTTTTCAATGAAACTTTGACAAGCAATCATAAGTTCTTTGGGTAATTCGTCGTCCCTATTTATTTTTGCGCTCCAAATTTTTTGGAGTAGGATTTTTCCCATTGCGATTACAGCAGCCGTCAAGATAATGTAGCGCTGACCTGCTCAGATGACTTGACTTTTAAGGGTTTTTACGACGGTGCGGTTGGGGGGCCTATAAATTTAGATATTTATTTCTACTGGTTTAAGCTGTCAGACATAGATTAAATTGTTAGGATCGCATTTCCTAAATTCAAAATTAATCCACCCAATTGCTTCAAAGATCTGGTGTCACCGCCGGATTCAGCTAAAGTGGTTGCAGCACTTTAGCGGAAACAATGTCCTGTTTATTTATTTGCATTTGGTAACTTCAGAAATGTAGCAATTCTTGAAGGCATTTTCCCGAAAGTATTTTTTCCTACCGGCTGCGAAGTACGCTTGATACGACAAAAACAGACTGTTAGTTGTCACGTATTTAGGTTGTTAAACAACGCATTTGTTGCATAAAGCTATATAATCCATGGGACCATCGTTTGGGACTATTGTAAACTGCCTAGAAGTATAAGTTTTGGTCCTACAAATTTTCACTAGAAAGACTGATTATTCAGTTGTCACATCTTGAATGGAAGACATGCATCTGTAAACAACAACTATCTTTATTTATACGACTCAATTGTAATCATTGCATGTGGAATAATAAATGTGCAATGTTTATTAATTAATGCCCGTTTGCATCGGTTACAGTTAAGTCTAAAGATTAAGTTAAACGCAGATGAACTTATAGATTGTGTTGCACCGGTTCCTAATCTTTCATAAATGACATCTATCTGTCAGTTAATTTAATCCCTGGTGAAGGTATGGTTTAAAACTTAAATATAAAGTAACTGTTTACTGTTTTGTAAAAATTAACTTCAAAAAGTGCCGAAATGGCTTTTATTTATAATAATTTCAATGTAATGGTGTTGGACGACGACTTTGAAGAAATAGATTTTATTTTAAATGGCTTACCGCGGCAAGTATATACAAGAAATAACGGTTTCGATCCGTACGACGACGCAAATTTTAGAAAAAGGTTTCGTTTATCGATAGCTTGTTGCTTAAGGTTGTTGATATTGATAGAAGAACGTTTGGAGTACCCTTACGATAGGTGCGACTTCATGTCGGTTTTTTAAACGACATCTTTAATTCAAACGTAGTATCTCTTTTCGTTTGATCTAACGACACTGAACCTCCGCCTATTTTCTTTCTTCTCTCTTCTCAGTCGCAGCAAAATTTCTAATCACTTTCTTCTTATTTTTCGAAAAAGCTTTTTAATACTTCTTTACTGCGCCGAACATTTATGATATTTTGAGCAATAAATTCATCAGTGATTTGATTCCATACTTTCCTTTAGTTTCCAAGAGCAAAAATCAGTTTTTTTATGTTCTATTACATTAGCATACTTTTTGACCAAGCTCAAACACAACACTTTTTCGTCTGGTGTAAAATTCGTCGAGCGAATTCGTTTTGCTTGCAATTCCTATAACACGAGCAACGTAAACTTAAGTGAAATGTATAGGAAATTGTTCCATTACCATTTTAAATCACCTTAACTTCTGACTTTTCTCTAATGATTTTTTTACGTTACCTCCAGTTAGTTAACTGGCAGATCGAAAAGTGTGGTGCAACGCAATTTAACTTTAACGAACGTTTAGTTAATCCAAACCCTTAACTGTAACCGGTGCAAACGGGCATAAGAGATTAAAAACAATTACAGTTTTGTAAAAATCGCTTGGTGCCAAAATACTTCTACTTTCTTCAGAAAATCTTGAACGTATTCTTCGTCGAGATGAACTTCTATTGTTCTAAAATCCCTGGTTACTTCAAAATCCAGTGCAGCAACTACAAAATATCCAAGTTTGCGATTACTTAGATACATTTGCAGCTAAATTTGTGCAAAGGGTTTATCACATACTCTTTCTTGGTATAAATCATTTTTTACAGTTTTTTCTTCAAACGGACATTTAATTTCCACAACATGTGTTTTTGTAAGGCCATCAGGGGACGCACCAAAATGAGGAAAATTCTTGTGAATAAAAAATCCGGCATTTTCAACTTTTAATTTGAACTTTTTTTCAAATTCGTTGCGCACATCACTTTCCAACCGCTTTCTCCTATCCATCGCCTCATTTTGAATAGGTCTAGATCCTCCCAATATGGTTTTTGCCAGTTCACCGTCAAAGGTCTTACTTCGGGATGCTTTCCAAATTTTTGACGCTGTAATTCGTCCGTAGCGAATAGAATACCAAATACTGGTTTTACTTTGTTTTCTTGTTCTTTTTTCTGCTGTGGTGCACATTGTTTGTGTTATTTTTTTTTATTTGTGGCCGTTTTTTCATCACTTTCTCTTTTAAATTTGCAATGTAAACGATGCAGACAAAGTTTACTAAGTGTTTGAAGGCTCAACCACCAAATGGTAGAGTGTGCCTGATGCACTGCACTTCTTACCTTTTTCTAACACAGATTGTAAGAAATGAGTGCCCAACATCTTTCACTTCAAGAAAACTTTTTCCACATAAATCTTGTAACTTTGAAAACTTAATTGACGACCCTACTTTTGCCAGATTGGGTTTCTTGCAGTAGCATTCTGCTGAAGTCACCAAGGGTTCTTCAGATCGTCGATGGATCCATAATAAGATGGCGATTGAGTGTTTACATCCTCCTACAATCAAGCATTCCTATAGTTTTATCACTTCAAATCTTCAATTTTAAACCTGCTAAAGCACTACAGTCAAAGCACTCACAGCTTTCAACAAACTGTTCTTCTTCGTTAATGACAACTTGCACTTGGTATCCTGCATGCCTGATTTAAATGCTCAGGGGTTACTCGAGCTTTGACACAACACTTGGCGTCTTTTTTTTGAATATGAACATATCCAACAGCATTATCTCCATAGTGCTGTCGTCCAGCACTAAAATTTTATCAAGTGAAAATACGACCAATAACACAAACACATAACTAAAAACGATTTACGTACCTTGTCGTTTTTACATTCCGAACTTCTGGATCTTGAAAATTCGGATTCTCTCGAAAATACCGAACTATGTCTGTATCAACTACTGGCAAATTATTGCTTGTCTTCTTAGCCACTGTCTATTTTCACTATTCTGTTATTGCAGCACTAAAGTAAGAAACGTTAAAACTACAATTCACGTGCTGCACATACACTTTATGTATTCATAACCTCAATTGTAACTCTACTTCATGGTTTTTACCAATGACCTTGGCATTGCCTGTAGCCAATAGGTGTCGACTTAAGAGTTGTTACGTCACCAAGGCGCGTGTTATAAATAAATTGCTCAAAAAAAAGACATTGATTTTTCAAGTTTTTAGACTAGATAGATTTATTTTTTGAATTAAAAAAAAAACGGTCCGGTAGCCTAGCCTGGCAAGAGATAGCAGAACTGTTTCAATTACTGCGTTCCTGAATTAACTTTTTCTATTTCTCGTTCATAATGAAGATATTTCGATACGCGTTTGAGCGTATTTCGGTATCGTAATAGACCAATCCCGTGCCAATATTTCCAGGAACTTATATTTTTCTTAGGTTTGCAGCAGACAAACGTCAACCTGCCGTCAACATTGACAATTTAGATTTTGGTTTTGATAAACCAAGATAAATCGATCAATACACCATTATTTCTTGTTGTACTTGGCTTAATAATTCATCGGAGAAAAACTCTTTGGATGCAAGAGAACTATCATGATCATGATCAACATCTTCGCTCTCTTGGCTCCCTTGCGCTCCGATAACCTCAAAACGTCACACCTGTCAAACTGACTGATATTGGATTTGGCTACTTCGAATTTTTTTCCCGAACATTTTGCAAATGCCAACCACCCTAAAATTCCCTAAATTTCGAAATCAAGTTTTTTCGTTTAAAATAAGGCGAAATAGAAATAATAACATATGATACTTATTCATAATGCATTTTGCCGCACTCCCAAGCAACATGAACTTGTATAAAAAACGTTTAAAAACACAATTAACCATACGTATCAATACGGTATATTTGTGTGTATAAATATACCGGAAAATGTCCGCCCTACATACCATTATTTTTCGTATATTTTAAACGTTGATTTAACTAAATCACTATTCGATTAGAAAACATAGCTCATCTTCATTTTCAATAAGATTATATACGTTAATTCTTGGTATAAATCTGAGGTTAATATTTCGTTTCATTTTGATGTTTTATATACATTTAATAGGGATGTTAATTTTAGGTAAATAAAATGCTTTTGTTGCACGAATTTTAAACAAGTAAATAGTAGTTTATTTTCTGCTATATAATATCAAAACATAATATAAAAAACAAAACAAAATTATTGTTCTTAAATGCAAATACAACGTAATTCTCTAAAACATTCTAACAAAATAAAAACATTTTATATGAAACAATAACATATGACATGAAAATTAACAAGAGTAAATTTTTATATAAAAGTCCGCCAATTAGCGATCACATATTTTGCTATTTTTGGTGAAATTTTGACTTTAATATAAAACTTTATTTTTCTTTTTTCTGTAACGTATACGTATACCTGGCCTTCGATAGTTTTAGCCAATCTTGGATAGATGATTTAATAATTTTCTCATTTGCATCAGGGCTATCCAGATATGCTAGCTTAATTGCCTCTAAAGTGATTTTTATTAAATACTTGTGGAAGTTTCTTATTAACTTACCCATTATTACAGTACACATTTTTGTGTTTTTGAACGGTCTTTTATCCTTTCCAGACCAATTAAATTTCATCCCAACTTGGTTGGTCAAGAGAAACTTTAACATATTCATAGTAGTGTTCCTCACATTCGACCCCCCAATGGTAGACAGACGTTTTTTCTAAAAACAAACTTCGTTAATTAATTTGACAAAAATACATATATTAAAAGCATTAATTTATTAATCTATGAAAAATAAATAGATAAGGCATAACACATTTCAAACAGAGAGAAGCAAAACGAATTACCATGTAAGCAAATTTGTCTTCATTTCTTAAAAATTCCTCCACTGCTCGGTATTCTGATTTGTTAGCAACAGGCAATTTAGGAAAATCAGGTGGTCTTTCAATGAGATGATTGTTTTGCATTTGTAGGGTACGTATACTTTTCCAAGTTGAGACTCGTTATTATGGCCCTGCAATAACGATTACCGCAAACATTAGCAGTGGTTTCGAGGTTGTAAAGAACCCTGTCATAAATTAGTTCTTAGGTAGTCCGAGAGGTCTCAAGCCAGGACCGGACCGCAATTTTTTTTTGGTTTTCTCCTTTCATTTTAAAATTTAGTAAATAAAATAAATCCCTGATTAGTATAATTTGTACATTAAAACAAAAAAAAAACATACAATTGAAACAATTAATCGTAATCATAATCACTTACAGAGTCATCGCTATCTTCTTCTAAATTAATTACAAAATGTTAAAGGGGGTTGGGGAGTAGTTCGAACGACTGTTGGTTCTATACTGAATTTATTTTATAAAAAATTGTGATGATTAAAAACTTAACAATACATTGAACTTAATTATGAGTAGTAGACAATTTCGTAATATTGCCTAAATGTACAATTGCTGCTGGTCACTGAACGGGTTGAAGAACCTGCTGAACGACAAAAATGCACATCTTGCATTTTGGCAAATAGTAAAAATTATTAATCTGTTTAATGCGATTAAACACAAAAGGTCTAAAATTTGGCGACACAAAAGTATTCTCTACATCGACAACATGCCTGATACAATTTTTCCAAGTTTCCGACGTTATATCTGCAGCTTCTTGGCGGATTAAATCTACAACTTTTGAGCTTAGCGTCGGGAAAGTATTTTTTCTTCTAATTGATCTTTTTAATGTGCTCCAAATCAACTCGATTGGGTTGAGAACACAGTAGTATGGCGGAAGACGAAGAACGATGTGGCCCTGTTCTTTTGCATATTCATCTATCAAGGAGTCTTGAAAAAGACTATTTTAGTAAAATCACAACCAGAAAAACAAACAAATAAACAGAACGCAACCGAACACCAAAAAAAAGCTCCTTACTGCACTGAGTACGAACGAGAAATAAACTTCTTCGTGAAAATAGAAAGTTTGCTCAAGACTACCTGATTATCCCTTAAAACCTGCCCTTATTAGGATTTACCAACGGGTTGAGGGTATTATAGAATTATTTCTAAATTTTCCAACAAGACAAGAGGAGAAAGTTTTTCTAAGACTATTTGAATAGAGTTCAAGCAAACTTTTGTACCTGGCAGACGTCATTAAATTATAATTTGTACAAAATCTTTTTTTCCAAATTTTTCACCAAATGTTGCCCTTGTGCTTGGCTACAGAAATTGGGATAAACTAACTCTTGTGATAGTACAGTTTCAGATACAGAAAATTGTTGGATCAAATCTTGGTGTTGACAAATTTTTTTTTATCAAAAATACAATTTACATATTTCCAAACACCAAATTTCGTCAAAAAATGTTGACGCGTGTTTTAATAGCAATCCTACCATTACCAGAGCGATGATTAAACAGTTTAATCTAAATTAAAACTAATTTTATCCTTATCCAATGTACAGCATCATTACGCTAATTAGCAAACTTTTGTCAAATTATCATTGGACACATCAACAGCATTTAAATCATGACAAAAAAAATGTTGATCGTATTTGATCGAAGAGTTGGCACCAAAAGCACTGTTGGGTCCGGTGCGGTCCTGGTCGAACCCTAGTGATGAGTTGCAACCACAATTTATGGTCTGCATTGTAGAGCCATTTAACTTTTACACAAAGACGTACCCTCATAAAAACGAGTCTCAACTTGGAAAAGTATAATATATTGTCCAGAACTATAGAGTGTTGATCTTGAACAGCAATAATTTTTTCTTAACGTCGTAAAAGTATTTCCTGGAAATTTGTTTTTAGAGATTCTAGAGTGGGTGTGTGAAAAGACGAGATTGGTGTGCGTGGTGTTGACACGTAAGTCACGGTAGTATCAAAGGAAATACAAGAATTTTCGTCTGATTTGGATGTTACCGAGCTTTCCTCTTCGGAAGAAAATTCTTCCTCAGATTCTTGTGTCCTAAAAAAGTACAATAAGTGTTTGTACATTACACTTTCATCAAACTAACATTTGTCTTTTGGACTTACACCCCTCATTGTCAATTTGTGTCTTTCTTTTGTTAGTCTGTTTTGTTAGTTCTGTTAGTTTCCGCACTAAGGGTTCATTGGAAGTACAATCCGAGCTGGTACTTTGCTCGATGATTGTGTTTAAAAAATTATCCGCTTCTGCATAGTCGGCTATAAAAACAAATGTTATCAATTATTATACAAAGCAGTACCTACCAGTCGTGAAGCAAACATTTTTAATTTCATATTTTTTCCAATGAGACATGGGTGTTTTTTTATTTCGTATAAAATCTTCAATAACTTTCTTTCCTGTATTAGTTGGCCACCAACATTGCTTTTGTTCTTCGGTCAACCACTCGAAAGGCACCACTGAGCATTCTTTGCCTTGAAATTCAATCACAGCATACATCTTCCTTCTGGAAGGCATGGAAGTTAACGTTACTGAGCAAAATTTTTATATTTTTATAAATTTTGAAAACACAATGAACGTAAACCAAAATTAAATATGAAGAATAGGGGAACAGTAAAAACCGTTTTTATAAGGGAATGCTAGATATTTAGTTGTAATATTAGAAACATTAAAAAAAATTTGGTCCCCCCTCACTCCAAGCATAATATATACCTAATTTTGAAGAATCTAATGGAAAAACAAAAAAATTTTCTTGATATCTAAATTTTTTTCCAATACATTTATAAACACTGTCAACACAGATTATAGATTTAATAACATATAATTTGTTTTCCACAGCCACGATATTATCAGGAATAGATGTAGAAATTAAAAATTTATCATCAACTTGTAGCTTTGAGTATTGAAAGTAATTTGTTGATTTGTCAAAAATATGAACAGGTTTTAAACATACTATATTGTCATTACAACTATTACTTGCTACTGAATTATTTATTTCATGTAACCTGTTGTTCAGTTGCTGTAAAGGACGATTTTTACCCCTAATTAAACGTTTCAAGTGTCCCAGACAATTTTCAAATGCAAAACAACTATAAATATTCAAATCTCCATATAACTGCACATCATCACAAACGTGAATTAAGGAATGAACATTGTATGAATTAAAATATTTTCCATAAATATTAGGACACAATTTGACAAACTTTATGAGAAATAATTTTGCCTCAGCCACATACTTAGTTTTCAATTTTTTACTACTTAAAATAAAAATAGCCACATGAAGTAACAAAAAATGCCTGTATACGTTATTAGCAACGGAAAAGCGTAAAAGTACAGGCCCAAAGTATAACAAAAAAAATCTAAACTCTGTTGCTTTCCATCTCTTCAAAAAATTCAAACATCTCATTTTTCTTTTAAAATCATTTGGTATGAATTTTCTGTTTCTCTTTATACAACTGTCGATATTTTTAATAGTAGATTTTGAAAATTTTACATTTCGTTTTCCTTCAGTCCAACTCAATAATAACCTTTTCATGACACCAAGAAAAATGAGATGCATAGGATCTAAAACAAACATTGAGACAAGTCCTATATTTAATCGCGTGAGTGGTGATTTTTTTTTAATATGAGTGTCATTTTCTGTTTCAACTTCAAAATCACTGTCTTTTCTTAACTCAAATTCTTCATCAACGGGATAATATCTTTTTTTATCAGCGTAAATGGTTTTGATACGACATCTCTCGCATCCAAAAATACTTGTATGGCCCTTTATTTGTTTTAAAAAAGCTCGAGCGGGAGCATCGCAACTGAAAAATTTAATTGCGACGACATAGTGCTTATTAAAAACATTAAAACCGTTCTTCAAGACCAGTTCACATTCTGTAATAAAATCGTCTAAAAATATTTCTAAAGTGTCAGGTTTCCCATTCCCACAAAATACTGCCACAACAAAAGGCGTTTGATCTTTTAAATTTTGACTACGGACAAGAATTGGCCAAAATTCTAAGTTACTACTGTTATACACAGGAATACCATCAACATTAATTTCCAAATTGATAACCAAGTGATCATCAGTATCATTATCAGTACTATTGTCATTCTTGTAACCACGCTTTAATTTTTCTTTAAGTCCATTAACTAAGCCAAGATATAACATTTCACCATTATTTAATTTGATTGTACTAGTAGAGCTTGGAGTTCCTAAGATTGTTCTGGCGTCTTGAGGCAAAAAAGGGTAACATTCTGCTATTAGAACAACTAACTCATTAAGGCACTTATGAGTAACATTATTGTTAATTGCCCAAGTTTTTAAACCCTGCATAAAGGTTTTTTCATACAAATTATTAGTAGCTTTTATTTCAGTGTTACGTTCCTTAGTTTCAGTTAACGTTTGTTTATTATAAAAGTGATTTGTTTTTACTAAATGTTTTTCAAGTAAATTTAAATTTTGAACACTTTCCGAGGGTGTATCATTTAAATTAATATTGGTTGTAGTTGCAAAACATTTTTTGGCATGATCATTTGTTAAATTGCAATTGCTTTGTAACGTCAGACTTTCAATGGCCAATTTTGCATTTGCTGCAATCTTTCTTCTCAAGTGTCTTTTACTAATATTTTTGTTCAAATTTGCCATATTTAAATAACTGCGTCTTACAAGTAGTTGTTTAGGAAGTGCTCTAAAATTCATTTGATAAAAGGTCAATCAACAAAATTTGGGAAACTTACCTCTGTTTCGAAATAAGGCCGTTTCTCGCTTTGCTTCGTTTTGCGAATTTATACTAATGCAATGGCAGCAAACACGTGCAACACACTTCTACCTAATATAAAATTGATTTAAAAAAAGATAAAGTAATAACAAGTGAGAAACTTACCTTTGCGGAGTACCTATTTCGCTTTCACAGAGGTTGATTTCTTTGTTCCGTTATTTTAGCAACAATTTTAATTAATAATAGCCGAACACGTGTTACACATGCGATGATTCTGCACCACCACTAGCCGATACAGCACATGTGGAATAGTCCATCATGCATAATGGCGGGAAAGCATGGGGTAAGGAAGGTTGTAAAAATCTTGCATTGTTGCAAGACTATTTTAATAAATAATAAAATTACGAGCATTAATTATACTGACACTGACAAAAAAAAATTTGGTATGCTGCGATACGATTTTAAATTTATTTTGAAATACCATAATAGCGAAACAAAAAAACCGCCTATCATTTTAAGCAAAATAATGCATAAACTTTCCCTCCAAGCTATCAGACGATTGCTTGGAGGGAAAGTTTATGATAGGCCAGGTCCACATAATTATGACGATCTTTGTGCATAATAATATTAATAATACAAATAAATTATTTTCTTAAGATTACAATACCGGCTGCTTAAAATAAAAAAATGTGTTTTAAATTTAAACTTAAGTTACCTGACTCATAACTACATGTATCAAATAAGAAGTTTTGTTTATTTACTAAACACATTTGAGAAGGGTTTACATAATTGTCTTTTCAATGTTTAATAAACGAATATATTAAAAATAGTAATTAAAAATACAGGCTTTTAACGTAAAAGCTCTACGTTTAATAACAATTTATATTCAACATCTATTACACGTACGTATAAAATTGTTGCAGTTACAAATTGTTGCAAAAAAAAAGGTTTTCCACATAAAAAAAAATCGTAGAATACTCGTTGACATATTGCATATGTTTAATGGTTTATAATATACTGGGTATTTAAAAACTATTTTTTATCAACGTTTTATTGATATTGTAAACAACGTTGATTATCTGCTAATAACTGAAATATAATAAACGTTGATAAAACAAAATGCATATTACTTATACGTCTTTTAAATTTTTTTTATATGGAACTTCTAAAAGGAATTTATCATAAACCGGAATTTTTTATACCACTACCAAATTTAAACCATTTTTGCGTATAAAATGCGTTTATTATACAGGTCAATGTTGCTTGGGCTTACTTGTTGATGACACTCCTCGCTGCGATAGTCGTGTCTTAAAAACGTGCGTGCGGCAAAATGTTTATTATGAAACGCGTTTCATAATATACTATTCTCCTACTCCAACTGAACTAAATGCGTTGTTTTATTGTAGTGGGGTAAAAAAGTAAAAAACGAGTAGCGTTCTTTTAATAAATCAGAGCTATCAGAGGTGCTGTTTCTTCTCTGATTTTAAAGCGAGAGATGTCAGATATTTTTGCTGTTTGACATTCGTGTACGTCAAATGTAAGGTTATGGCGAATTAGGCGCGAATTTAGAGCGAGCAGAGCCAGATTAGCAACCACTGAAAACTTCATGAATATTATTGTCACTTGTATGGATCCTTTGCAAAATGATCTCAAAGGTTGTAGGATTTAAACGAGAATTCAACTCACCATAGATTCGACCAACAAGAGACATTTATTTTTTCAAATAAACTAATCACAGCAAACTTTTCTTGGAAATTTTCAATAGTAATACCATGAGTAGGTGAATATTCGTGATAATTTAGACGATTTATTAGCTAAACGAAATTTATGTTGCTATGAAAATACCACGAGTTGCGTAGCAACGAGTGGTATTTTCTAAGAGCAACATAAATTGAGTTTGCTAATAAAAGTCTAAATTATCACAGAATATTCATCCTACGAATTGTATTTTGCACGACTATTCCATGCATACAGTAGTAATGATAATAATAATTTCGTCAGCGGAATTATTAGCAAAACGACTCATTTTTAAACGTCAAAAAATTAATTTGCTTATGTAACCATGGTTGACAACACCAGCACCGTGCTAAGGCTTGCCGCGATAATACCATGGTAGATCTCCAATCTGATTGGATGTTAACTTATTAGCATGGAATAGTCGTGGCAATTCCACGCGAAAATACCACGCGTGCTGTCAGTTGTTTGTCAGTTCGTTGAATTCTCATGACGAATATAACTCGGGAGCTCGAAATTGTGGGAAATTTCGAGCCCACTCGTTATATTACTTATGAAAATGTTGTTTAAATTGTTGATTACTAAACCTAGTTACCGTCTCTTCTGCATAATTATCTATTTTTTCTAGGACATCATAATCGTCTTCCGATCTGTTAAAAAAATTAACGTTTCACTCTTTGAGGCGCACAAATTATATTAATAGTACATTATTACACGTATTTCATAAGGCGAGTATTGTAGCACGAATAAGCCAAATAGAATGAGTGCTACAAGTCCTTATGAAATGAGCGTAATATACTATTTTTTCTACTTTGCATTGTAAATGAATTCAAGAAATGCATTTGAAAGAAATTATTTTTTAGATAAGGGATTTTTGACAAGTTTGGTTGGTGACCTGCCTTGACCTGACCTGACTCGCCTCAACAATTTTCGCTTTCTTTGGACTATTACTGTTTAAACTCTCCTCCTCTCCTTTTGTGGATTTCTACCAAGCCTCTGCTTGTTGAAGGTAGGGACCCATGTAGCACGGGGACGTACAATGGATGTACATTCTTAAATCGTGCCTGGATATATAAACATCCAATGGATGTCCCTTTTCTGACCAAAATTGGTCTTTAAAGTCCATAATCCATCCAGTTTGCGCCAAATTGGTTGTCCATTGGATATACACTATTGGACTGTCCTCTTCTGTACTTTTTCTGGATGCCATCTGGACTTCAATTGGATGTAAAAAGACGTCGACGGATGTGTTTTGGATATAGGAATAACATCCAATAAAAGGCCAATGGACGTCCATATTAAGACTGACTTTTTTTGGACGTTTGTTGGACATCGACTGTACATTCAATTTGGACATCCAATGGATGTCCATAGGCAATGACGGATGTTTTTTGGACAATAAATGTACATCCGCTGGTCGTCCAGTATTGGATTAACTTTGTCTGTACGTTTTTTGGACGCCAGTTGGACCCCAAATTAAGGTGAATGGACATTGCAGGATATTTTCTGGACGTCCACTGGATGTCCATTATTTGAATAACCTTTTCTGGATCTTAACTGGATGCCAGTTTGTGCTCCATTGAACGTTTTTTGGACACAGAATGTACGTACATTGGATGTCCAGTGATTACATTTTATTGTACCAACGTTTTCGGAATGTTCAATGGATGCTAGTCGGATGTAATTAAAAAGAAAAATTAATTGCATAAAAATATAATGGATTTATTACATTCATTAAAATATAAAAAAGTATAGTAAAATCATAATTATATAAAAAGTAATGTAAAACTCATTTCTTTCGGTTATTCACTCTTTCGGTGCAGCGCCTAAGCCATTTCCCTACACATGACTCGATTTCTTTTTCTGTTGATTGCCCAAATTTGCCTGATGTTTTAGTGGATTCTGAAAAATGTTTGTTAGAAAAAATTGTACATGATAAATATTACATTGGTGTTATCAAAATTTCAGTTCAAAAGTCAGTTGTTTTGAATGCTACATATTATAAAAGACCAAAGATATTTGCATTATGCGCTTATAATTAGAAACATCCACCATACCTATAATTGTAAGATTTTTGAATTGCCTAATGACAATTTGTGTCCACGGCCCTTCATATTGTAGTTACTTCCTAACTGGTCGGACTGGTTGTTTTATTAAAATCTTCAGTTGCTTTTCTATAAATCGACTAAATTTAGGCATTTTAAACCAATTTTATAAAAGACTTTTAAGATTTACCTTTTTGTTGTATGTAGAAACTTTTTGCGACAAAAATTTTTAAAAATTATACTCGAAATTATACAACCACACTTATTGAAAACACAAGGTACACCGACCAAGGACAGAAATCAAGTGGTCAGAGGATTTGAGAACGAAGGGCAAAAATGGTGGTAAAACCATAAAAAAGTGGGAGGCTATGAAAAATTGTAAAGTTGAAAATTATACTTACCTAAAATGCTTACTAATTATACACTACATTACACAACACACGATCATTAAAAACACTTTATCTCAAATTGATCATATATCGTATGAATGATTTTCTAAAATTAGATATATAATAAGTAATTTTATTATTCTATTTTTAATAAAATTCAAACTTTTTTTATAAAAAGAAATAAAAAAAAATTGTATCTATTAAAACTTCCGGTAAAATACTTATAATCTACAAGTAATAAAAGTATACTACGATATATTATAACAGATATAACTTAAGGAAAAAATAAACAAAATTTCCATGTAATTTAATTGTCTTAATTATGAATAAAGTCGCTAAACAAGCACACATATTTGTATTCATCAAGTCAAAAGTATTGGTTAATCTTTAACTAATTTAGTGTTTGTTTCTTCTTAGTATTCGTCAATAATAGTGTCTAACACTTGTTCAACATCTGGCACTTGTCGAAGGGCCTTCTCGACCAGATTGGTGCAATAAATTCCTGTCTAAAGTGGCCACCCTTTAGTGCAGTCGAATTTTTAACAATGGTTCCCGATCCAAAAAATTTTTAGGGTTTACGAGCTTACGTCTCTTTTATACTATTTCAAACTTTCTCTTATTGATATTCATTGGAAATTATTTTATATTAACTGTTCTACAAAGAATATGTTGATAAATATAAGTATATATTATACATATGTCTTCATTGTTTTTAACATATTGTTTAAGTTGTAATTATTTAGTAGTAACTATTACTTAAAAAGTCTATGCGCTAGATTAAAAACTTAATTTGTTAAACTGAGATAACATCACTACCTGCTTTCCTTTCAAGCGGTGCCGGCAAATCAACAAAACGGAGAAAAAAAAGTTTTGAGACGTCACATGTTTCCAGGGGGTTCCGCCAAAATTTGCAACATTTATTGGTTGCAAAAAGAAATACTCGGCTTAAGAAGTGCGACGATGAAGGTTTATTATTCTAATTGTTTTATTATTAAGTTGAGATGAAGACAGATTTGACCATTTCTTTTATTCAAATAACTGACAACCTTTCTTTAGTAAATAAATGTTCCTAATTTAAAAAAAAAGTGACTGACAAAATATTACTATACGTATAAAGTTCTAAATTGTTAATTTGAGGTAAGATCTCGTACGAACGACACACTAGAGGGACAGATATTTATGAATTCGTACATATTCTAGACAGCTATGTTAAATGTGTGTTTATTGTTAATTCAAAATAATAGATTCATGCATTTATTGAATGGATTATCCAATATAAATCGTCAACCAAACAGCACCATGCTCTATCTCAATTTGAAAAATATGTTTCATTATTACTTCCTATTCTCGGATTGATATCTCACACCATCCTAATTGATAGATTTTGTCATTCGGACTACTAAAAACACCAAACCTTATGCTACAATTTGATAAGAGGGAAATATTGAGAAAATTATTTACTTTACTAAAAAAAGTTTTTTTTGGAGCCGCGTGCAAAAAGTGCATCCAACGAACATCCGTAGGGGTGTATTCAAAGTATATCCAAAATTTTTCATCCAATGGATATCCATTACATGATCATTCAAAAATAGTCCAGAAATGTAGATTCATTGAATATATGTACATAAGTGTACATCCATACATAATTTCAAATTTTACGTTCAATGGACATCCATTATCTGTCTATCCAACTATAGTCCAAAAATATACATTCATTCGACGTCCGAATGTGTACATCCCAAATTAATCAAAAAATGTACATCCAATAAATATCCAATATGTGTCTATCCAGCAATAGTCCAAAAATCCATTGGACATCAAAAAGTGTACATCCCAAATAAATCCAAAAATGTACATCCAATGAATATCCGTTATGTGTTCATCCAACAATAGTCCAAAAATGGATATCCATTGGACGTCAAAAAGTGTACATCCCTAATTAATCCCAAAAGGTACATCCAATAAATATCCAATATGTGTCTATCCAAGAATAGTCCAAAAATGAATATCCATTGGACGTCAAGAAGTGTACATCCCAAATGAATCCCAAAATGTACATCCAATGAGTATCCATTATGTGTCCATCCAAGAATAGTCCAAAACTGGATATCCATTGGACGTCGAAAAATGTACATCCCTAATTAATCCCAAAATATAAATCCAGTGGATATCCATTATGTGTCCATCAAAAAACAGTCCTAAAATGTACATCCATTGTACAGCCAACAAATGTCCATAAACACACCATCCATAGACGGATAAATATGGATCATTTTGGACATGAACTGTACGTCCGATGGGCGTCCGGTGCTACATGGGGAATAGCACTGTGATATGAAAGATATTAAACTTGAGGAAAATGACATTTGTCTAACAAAATTTCAATTCAAATAATTACTGACGTTTTCTGCTTAATTTTGCAAAATTAAGTATTACAACGTTTGCCTTCTGGTTTATTATTAATAAATCCACATTTCAAAAAATCATCAGAAGGCTGCTTCTTGATATTTAAAGTGTACGCGAATTTATTGAAAGCCAGTGTAGTTGACCAAATATTTTTGAAACCTAGCAACGTAAAATGTACATGTAATCACGTGCCCTTGAGCTTCTGTCTTCTTCTTACTAATCTCTCAAGTGGTAATTACAATCATAAAGAGGGACTTCGGTCAAGCTGCTATTTGGCAGATCAACATACAAAATGGATACATATTTATTATGAGATTTATCTTGATTTCACATGACTAAGCCTAAGCTTACAAAGCTAGCTACATTTTAATGGTGTTGTTAAGAGGGCTAAGTGAGATAGTTTTGTATGTATTCAATTTGAATACCTAGTATGTTTTTGTTTGGTGAGATCGCAGAGTCAAATTTTTGTTATTTTCGTTTTTTAAAACAGTTTTTACAGGTTAAACGAAAATGTAATACAATTGATATGTTATGTCACGTATGTTAAGAATGTTGAAACTTTTTTCTTTAGCCAAAAGTGATTTTTCCAAAAACAATATTTTTGAGTCGAAGTTATTATAACGTTCTTGGTTTAACCACTGTAGCAATTTTTTTTTCGTACGTCTTGTTTTCTCATATACGAAGAAGGTTTTTACTGTCATAAACTCACAGGAGAGATCGGCCGTCTAAAAACTCACAAGGAACTCTTCTCGAGTCCATTAATAGGCCTATGACTGGAAGCGTTAAGAGGAGTCTTCACCCATTTCTCTTTTATGGGAGATCCCATGTAAATTGACGAGTAAATAACTTCTTTATTGAAAAAGATATCGACTTCAGTTTTTGAGTATAGGTTTGTTACTTCCATTACTAAGACTGTTTTTTTTAGTTTTTTAAAAAAACTTCGGAATTTTCTTGAAATTGAAGTTATTTGATGCACAATTTAACAGTTTTCCATTTCACACTATTTTTGACGTTATTTTATTATTTTGAAAAAAGCATTACGTAGAACTATGTATCAAAACAACATCGGACAAAATTGGTTCATTTTGCTTCATAAATAAAGGAGATATGATTCCGTTCAATTTCATTATTAAAAGTTCTGTCTTATTCTGTGAGCAAAGATTGATTTATTACCTTAAACCGCAAGTAATGGAAGCAGTAACCCGTCGAAAAGTTCCATGGGTCATTTTGTGGGTACCTGCGTTTGTTACCAACCCTCCATTACCTTGTCTGAATATTTAGAGCTTTTTAGCTACACTTTAATTTTGATAAAAGCTTGATTAGTGATGAAGTCACAACTAACAGTCAAAATTTTTACACACCGGGAAAATTACTTCGTGTATTAAATCAGTAATTTCACAAAAACCAATCCTATTGTAAAAAATGCTAAACAAGTCAACTTTTAATTTTAACTGCGGAACTTTTGCATTTATATTTGTAAAATCATTTAGTTTTACAACTAGCACGACATAAATTTGTATACAAGTAATTTTGGTCGTTGGTATGCCATCATTTTTATAGTCTTGACACAATTTGCGCCATATTACAATCATATAAAAATAACTGTTAGCGACAATTTAGACCACAAAATGTGTTATCTTTTTTTAAAAACCTAACTTTTTAACAGAATTCGGTTTTGAGCAGATTCAAGATCTATTGGCGTGTCTAATCGCAGTTTTACCGAAGTGCACTAAGAGCTCGATTTCAAGCCAGTGACGCAAAATTGCGTTGACGCAGTTCCTAAGGTAGCATCACTTTGATTGGGGTTGCTAAGGCGCAACTCTGATTTGGAATGCCGCAAGTCAACATGAAATCGGGCCCTAATTTGGTTAATGATGATGAACAACATAAAATTTTGCAAAAATTTGTAAACGTAGAACTGGAAACGCATCAGAACTTGTTGACTCTATTCTATACAAGTCTTTAAATTTAAATGCCAAATCCATGAACCATGACAAAATATTTGAAAAAATTGCGAAGGCAGATTTGCAAAAAAAGAAAACTTAATTTCTATACAACCATGTGGTCTATTCATAGGCAAAAATATGTGTTTTTTGGGTGCTTCAACAGACGGGCTCGTAGATAAAAACACAATTGTTGAAATAAAATGTCCATTTGCAGCTTACAATTTAAATCTTTGCCCTGAGAAAGGAATAGTACAATTATTTTTTTGTCATTTACTTCAATTATACCGTCTTTTACGGCATTTTTACATTTGTATTTTCTACGTATGTGCTTTTAAATTGTCGCCTACTATCTTTACCTTTTCAGTAATAAAATAAGTAAGAAAGTACAGAATCTTTTTAGAATTCATAGACGAAATCGTATTTTTTCATTAATTTTAATTAAAATTTAATTAATTAAATTTAATTAATTTTGCATTAATTTTGAATGCTTAGTTACCAAAAGTTCATGAGGTTAAGTAAATTTAGGCGATAGTTGTGGTCAAAGCAGAAGAATTGTTACTTGTGTTCGTATAAAAAGAAGACAAATTACTAATTAGCATTAAGATAATTGAGGCACCTCGATTAAGTTGCGATTAGCCACTCCAGTAGATTTTAATGAACTCCTCATAAAACATTAAAAAAAAATTGTTTGGTTTATTTAGCTTATGATTCATGCTCTCGGACTAGAAGAATTGTTGCTTGTGTTTGAACCAAAACAGTTTTTAGAGATTTTTACATAAAAGAGCAGACCTTGGCAAACCTATTGTACTTTTGTGGGCTACAGAACCCCCTTGTAAATCTCAACTTTGCGGGTAGTGTAGTGATTATCACTTTATGACGTTTTATGATGTCTTCAGAGGGACCAAGCAAATTTGACAGCTGTCCGAATTTTTATTGCTTTCGAAACTCGGTTTAGGTGAAGACTCCTCTTAAGGCGGAAATAGATTTGCGAGAAATCTCGCGTGAGTTTCTGTCGGACAGAACTGTTCCTAGTGTATGTAACTCCGCTGCGAGTTTATTTCCCCTTTTATATTTGAGCAATCATTTCTTTCTGAATTAGTGTTAACGAAGGCATTTTGACATTTAGAACGTGGATTGTGACGATTGTGACTTTTGGCACTTTTTCAAAATTTGACATTGTAATTTTAAATAACATTTCTGTAGCCAGATTTACATTAACAAAATTTTGCTTGTCTCAGTTTTTTATGATCAGCAATGGTACTTTTTGGAGCGTCTTCTAGTCAGAGGTTATATCAAGCCCCTCAAGCCGTCTCACAATATCTTATTCTCCACCCAACGTTTGAAGACATGTCTATCCATTGTTTTATGGTAATTTCGATGAATTTTGTTATTAAGGGAAAACTCACAGCCATCGATTAAACCTTCAGACGCGCAACATTCGTGCTAGGTGAACGGAACAATTTCTTGTTTTACATGAAATGGGTTTCCTGTTACATCACTGTCGTTGCACCACATTCGCACTGGAATACCTTTCTTGTAAATCCAACTTTCATCAAAATACACGAAACTTTCTTTTTCAGTCGACGCTTAATACTGCGTACTTGCGCAGAAAGGTTTTTTGCTATTACTATGATCCATGTGTTAAAATTTTTCTTCTGTAATATTTTCTATATTTAACTCGCATTGCTTATTGATGTATTGTCCTCTTCATCGCAACGAGTTGGCGCACCAATGGGCTCGTTTTGAGGATTTTTGTTAAGCATATTCTGTTACTACAACTTGATTCTATGGCACTTACAAGTTTAACGGGTTTCTGATTTTGCCATAATTCTAAGAATTTTTGTTGCTAATCGTTTAATTTTATTTTTTGTTTCCAGTGCGTTTAATGACGTGTGCCCCTTGTAGCCTATTTGATGATGAAGGCTAACAGCCTGGTAGCTTTTCGCCGGAGAGCGATGTCGTGGGCTCCGAATTAAACAAATGTTAAAAATTTACTATTTATTATAAAGGGCCCCACTGCAGCTGGTATTGTACTGCGACTGTGGGCACAGTCAGTCAAACTAGTTGAAAGCAAAAATTTTACAAGATATTTAGTAAACAACATTTATTAGCAAAATTGTACCATTTTGACAAATCCTATAGCTTCGAGACGTTTAAGGTGAGTTACAAGTCTCAATTCATTTTCATAACCCAATTCAGAAGGTCTACCTATGTTCTGCTTGCTTTTCCAGTCTTTTATAATGTGTCTACGTAAGGTTCGTGAAGGTATCTCATAGGTCCGGCTAACCTCATTCACTTCCATTTTCTTGCTTGTGACATCTCCTATTGCTTTTTTTATATTATCTTCCGTCCATTTTTTTGTCAGAGACGAATTCAACAACAATCATTAGTTTATCTTCTTCGGAGAAGTTTTCTCTTCTCCATCGTTTGTCTTTTTTTTCCGGCACCTGACTTAAATTGAAACGCAAAACGCCACTTATAAATGAAATTTTTTAAATAAATTGATAAACTATTTTATGCCTTATTGTTCCATAAAGGCCATTTTATTTTATTTTTTTTGCGGCCGTGAATTAGCACTTTATAGTACAAATTCCTGGCATTTCAGTACATGGTTAAAAACACGGTTAACAAATCATGGTTAAATGTTTACTACCAGAAAGTTAACTTACTTTTTTGTTTATAAATAAATTGAAAATTTTTACACTACTCGAATACAATTAATTCAAAATTAGTATAAAAAGAACAACTTTTTGTGATTGAAAAATTCGCATCAAAGTTAGCATGACAGAAGGATATTATTTGGTAATGTCTTTAAATCACAAATTACCAACTTTCAAAAAAGGTACTCAAAATTAGTTAAATTTGTCGTGCAGTGTTATTATTGTATGTTATATTATACACAATAAAGTTTTAACTTAACAAACTTTACAAACTCTAAACTTCGCAACAAAGAGATCAAATACAACTGACATTCAAATTTACTATTAGGTCCCAAATATTTTTCATGTGACGCAGACTACATATCCCAAAGGCCCTCATTAAAATTTTGGAATTTATTACAAATCTTGTAATGCCAGATGTGCCATATTACAACTGAATTTGAAGAAATTCCAGAATGCGAACGCAATAAATTGTATTTTTGATAATTTTTGTCAACACCAAGAATTGATCCAATAAATTTCTTCAAACGATTTAACTAAAAATTCTTGGTTCAACCAAGTACTGGACCTAATACAATAAGTTAACTTAATTTTACGGTAGTTTCTGTTAAAGTTGTTTTTTACAAAATTCTAGGTGTTACTGCAATGTCATTCACCACATAATTATCATCAGAAAAATTATACGCCACCACTTCCTAGCTGCATTTTACTGCTTCAGCTTTTCTAAACTCTAATTATTACCTATAAAAGGTCCTTATTTTAGAGGCGAAAGGTGTAGATGGAAGCTGAGTGTATCTGGCAAGTTAGGGGTGGTCACTAAAGTTGGTACTAATTTAGCTTAATTCTTTATTTTTCCATTTTTAGTAGGAAATAGGTGTCCAATACATAAAGTTAACGCAGAATTCTATTGTACGTTTATTCAGGGTGTCCGGAAAGTCGTGCACCACCGTGAAACTGTATCATCGGACAATGCCATACACCATATTTCAACTGAATCTGAATTTTGGGACTGTACGTCAAATTTATGTATTCGATTGTACAGTACAAGGGTATTTTTACGATTGCATGTTGGTATGGATATTGCTGACACTGACAGCAAATCTAGGCTGACAGCTCTCAAAGCTAGTGGTCAAAACAATGAGTGTTTGTAACTTTCTATGAACTTAACCAGTCAGTTAGTAAAGTGGTATTGTTTTTCGTTTCATTGTGCTTAAAATTTAAGGATTTGATCCTTATTCAAGAATGAAATCATTAACAAAGTGGAGGCTTTTATTAATATTAATAATGTGGGTATAATTGTGCTGCTTTTTAGAATCATTAACACTCACAAATAAAAAGATGCAGTTTAGTACAAACAAGTAAGGTTGTATCCAAGTAAGTGGTCAAGTATTCTAAACAGGAAGTGAAAAGACCAATGACTTTCTTTGCTTTAACAACTTCTAGATCCAATTGGTTCGATCTTATGGACTTCTAGCTGAGCTGGTAGGCTTTCTCTCAGAATCTTACCACTAGGAAACCAGTACACAGGCGACCCATCATTTGACATTGAAAAGATATCAGTGGTGTCCTCAAAGACCTCATTTGTAGTAGCACAGATTTTATATTCACCAAAAGTATGAGCACAGCCTTTTACTATTCATGGTGACCGTGATCCCGGCAACCTAATACATTGTATTATTACATGAAAGGGTTCATTTATGTGTAACGTATCAACATACCTTAATTTCTGCTATTTCCTATATAAAAGTTGCTAAAAACATTTTCAATATCACAAAAAATAACAAGTTAACAATCAATTGATCACCATTCATTTTTTGAAGAATTAAGTTAAATTATATATATTATATTCAAGGAGTTATTGCTAGTAAGTTATACCGAGCCAAGTTAGAAGGACTTCTAACCCCGTACTAATGAACCTTGGATTTTAACCGTTTCAGCTCTGTATTGGTCTATGGCAGAGAAAGATTTTATTATAGTAAGCGTTAAACTCGTTTTGACCAGCAGTAATACAAAATATCGTCGCTGTTAAAACATGGGGGCGTATCAAGGTTCCTAAATTAAGGTTGAACTATCCATATTTGAAGATAGGGCGTTTCAATGTAAAAGTTCGTACAAAATTGCACGAAAACGAAAAGAGCTATTTAGATGCGGTTTTTTGTGTTTGAAAGAGCACAAAAAGTTGTAGTGACGTTACCCTATGAGATTTATATTTTGGTTTTATAAATATTTTTTTTCGATTTTAGAAAGTTATATTTTTATTTATTAAAATTTGACTTAGTAACAACGCTACACATTTTCAAATCAAATCGATTGGCGCAAGAAAAAAGTCAATTTATTAATTAGGGCGGCTGTAGTTTTGGTTAAACTTTTGAAATTTTAGCGATTTCAGAATGATGTCTGTCTTTTTCTTTCGCCTCAGGCAAAGACGACCCTCAGTGTATAAAACCCTCAATAAAGGTTATTGCTACGTAATTATTTTCTTTTGTGTGGCGATTTGTTGATTTACAACATAGTTATGGTCAACTAACTTTTAATAACTTTATTAATGAATGCAGTTCAATTTTCGGGCGAAGGCGGGTGCATTATCAAATTAAAAATCAAAAAAATCATCGCCACTCTTGATCCATTCTTGATGCCAAATTTGATAAGATAAGTGGTCAGTTTTCGACCCGTCGGCGTGGATAGAAAACTATCATTCTACCTTTTTGGGTATTAAAAGGATTTAATTTTGAGGAAAAGAAGATCAAATTTTTAAATGACTTGCGGAAAACACCGGAAAAAGTTTTTAAATATTTCATTGGCCACAACGGATCAAAGAAACAGTGTTTTGTGGCACTGTAAACGAGAACAAAGACTGACGGCTAGTAATTTTGGTAGAATTTGTAAACTACGACCAAGTATAAGTAGAGCGAAGGTGGCAGCAGGAATAATAAAAATCAAAATTTCGCGTTACAAATACACGTTTTGTGGCATTGAAAACGAACTCAAAGCTTTGGCTTGCGCGTATAAGTTATTAGAAGAAAAGGAGAAAGGATGTTGTCCACAACAACTAAAAAATCTGAACCTGGACATTCACTGTGGAGATTCACCCCCACATGAACCAAAATTTCTCCCGGGTGGACTCTTCATATGTCTGAACAATCCATTTTTGGCAGCCTCACCAGATGGGCTGATAGGCGACAATAGGCACGAAAATTTGACACCGCAGGAAACAATTGTTGCAAAAAAATAAAATTTTGTTTGATCACTGGAGCAAACACGATTTCACTAAACAAAAACCATCAGTATTTTTATCAAGTCCAAAGACAATTGCTAGTTACGAGAAGAAGATACTGTTTTTTCATAGTTTGGACTCCAAAGGGGTTTATAGGATGAAGAATTTTGTGATGTAATGTTAATCAAACTAAAAGACTTTTATATGTCATGTATGTTACCCGAAATGGTAAAAAAATGCCTTTAGTGCGCTTTTCAAATATTTTTTGTTTTTTCTTTTTGTTTTTATGTTTGAGTAAACATTTCATGTTTTTTTTCTGTATATTTTTATTTTTTTCTTTGTATGTTCTTTTTGTTTTAGTAGATTTTTTTTTGGTTTGTGTCCCATTTTTGTTTGTGAAATATTTGTGCAAAGAACTTTCTAACTAATGCTGCATTTCTTCTCCGTTAGATTTATGGTTTATTTACTATTTTATGATCTGACCCTCGATTTGACCATACCCCAAACTTTACCTACTCAGAAGTGAGACGAGTGAGACCGATGCATAGCTTCGAAACTGAAACTGAAACTGCTCGAAAATTTACCGTGAGGATTTTAGCAGTTCAACCTTAAGCAGGTTTGCTCGTTACTAAGGCTGAAACTCCACCCCATTTTGGTTGCTAGGGACATTCTATCATAAATGACGTCACAAGAAAGTTCTGTCAATTGTTCTTCTATTGGCTGAAAACTTTGTAGCAAACCTGTTAATTTTAGTAACCTTGGGGACGTATCTCATTTTTGGATTGTTTTTACTATGGTTCCAAATTTCAGTACATTATTCTAAGGAACGTACTGAAGAGTTCAAAGATTCCACCGAGCCAAGTTAGAAAAACATCTAACCCCGTACTATGAACCTAGTATTTTAGCAGTATACAGGCTGTTCCAAAACTCATGAAAGAGTTTAGAGCAGGAGAAGGTGCCGACAGCAATACAGATGATAAATTTCAAAACAAAAATGGTTAAGTTTAATAGTATTCGATATAGGATAAAAAATTAACAACCAATCCCGGAAGGTTATTCTAGAGATGGAGTAAAATATCCTAGGCAACGAACGTTCATCTGACCAATGTCCATAGCTACCGATTTTCAAATACTATTCTCCTTCAGGATTGACTACCGTTTTTTCGTCTTAACTCGATTATTTTTTGCGCTAAATAATTTTTATTTTGAAATTTTGGTTCAGAACTGTTGCCTTCATTGGCCTTTTTTTCTGGGTCACTCAGCAGCTTCAGAAAAAGTAAATTTCATCACACCTTCAACCACTTTCACCATCAGACACACAAATTATAACAATTTCTTTACATTCCATATTTGACTCACTCTCATCTTCCGTCTCGTTTCCTCCAACTATAATTTCCGTTGCTGAAACTTCATCAGAATCTGTTGAAATTGATGATTCTGAATCCGATTCAGCTAAAGAAATTATAATTGGAGGTATGTCAGCCACACTTGTAAATTCTCCCATACATTTCGCCCAATCGTCCCTAATCAGATTCTCGCAATGCCTTACACAATTCTGCCACATTTGCACAGTGAACCCTGAGAGAGCTTCTTCCCACAATGCCCTAACTCCACCTTTACCTGATACCAGGAACCTTGCATGCTTATTGTAAAAATTCTTACACCACCCCAATGCCATTTCAATTGGGTTGTACTGACAACGGTATGGGGGAAGTCTGAGAGTTTTTACACCCTGACTCTCAAGCATTCGATCAATCCCGTATTTTCTAGAGGAGTTTCGGATCAAGGGCTCAATTAGGGCCCACATCTCTTTCTTTCTCAACCCATCGTCAAAAACAATATTGTGCTCGGCTAACCATTGCTGCATGACGGTTTTATTAGACCTAGACGTGGGCGGTTTATCAAAGATTACGGAGTGATAGGGGGCGTTTTCCATGACAACGACCACTTTCCCGTCAAGCCTTTTCACTGCCGGTAACAATTGATTTTCCACCCAATGTCTGAAGATGTGATGGTCCATCGTCTTATGGTAATCCCGATGGTCATTCTTGCTGTCCAAAAAAAATGAACAGCCTTCGAGAAAGCCATAAGACGAACACCCTGCATGCAGAATGGTGAACCGAGCACCTTCTTGTTTAAAACTGGATGGGTTACCTCTCATATCACTTTTATGGCACCACATTCTTACTGAGCTTCCATTCTGGTAGATCCACGTCTCATCCAAAAAAACGAAATTTACCTTTTCTGAAGACTGTTGATACTGCTATATTGGCGCAGGAATTTAATTGTTTTTGCTAACTGTGGTCCTTGCATTAAAATCTTTCGTCCATTACACTTGCGGTATACAGGGTGTCCCAGAACTCATGCCTAGCCGAAAACCGGAGATATCGGGAAAAGGTGTGAATGTGTAAATTGCTGAAAAAAAAGTTCCAGCTCCAACAGAAACTGAGAAAAGACATGACAAAGTTGACCAATCACAAGGCCGCGTGGAGATGGTCTGGAGGATACACTGGCGTGTTGCTAAGAAACCAGTTTAAATTTTCTCCTTTGAATTTTGTATGAACAATCTGGTCCACTACAAATTTCACTGACGTTAGAATGACAGGCTTCAATAAATCTAACTCATATTGAACTTAGTGTGCAGAAACGGCTTAGCGTACTTTAGAAATTGACTAGAGGGTTGAAGACTACTGGTTGACGAGCGTTGAATGACAAGAGACACACCTGAAGGACAACTGACACAGTGAAAATCCAAGTGGAGTGTGAAACGGCGTTTCTTTTGGTTTCCCTTGCTTGCTGGTTTCCTAGTTGGTGTTTGTTTGGTGGTAACAAATATGCTAAAACGGTTCAGGAGTACTCGGCGGCAGAATGTCTCGAAATACGTCTTATTTTTGAAGAGTGCTATCGAAATTAGTATTAGCAGCAAGAACGTACCGAGGACGTTTTCCAGGTCGTGATTATTATCCGGACAACAAAACGATTCTTAGTGTTGTTTCTCGGGCTGGACACACTGATCAGTTATTAACAGATCGGCGCGAAGTTGGTGGAGCACCAAGACAGGCCAGAACTGATGAAAATAAAGAAGCCGTTTTGGAAGCGGTTGATGAACACTCTACGCAAAGTATCTGAACTGTGGCACGCCAGTTAGAAATCGGAAAATCTTCTGTACAAAAAATTCTCGCGACAGATCACCGGCACCCTTACCATGGCGCTGAAGAGGCCCAAGCCTAAAGCGGCGCTTTCAGCAGCTTGTTTTTTTAACATCTTTGTCAATTTGTATCACATGACTGTACAACTGCTGAATAAATTACATTTACTACTACCCGTACCATGTCAAAGTTTGGTTAGAAGAGCTCATCTGTGTGTCCAAAATAATGGTGGTTTGTTCAAGCATTTGATTTAACTATTACATCATGTGTCTTGTTCTGTTTCTTGTTGTAATAAAAGGGTCCTTGAATGAACCGTCATTGTGTTGTTTTTGTCTGTCAAATTGACATTAGATGTCAGTTATAAAAATGTAGTGGACCAAATCAATTTTCCTTTTTAGGATTTAATTATGAAACCTAGCAACGTTAATATTATTTGTGCTTGAGCGTCTGGGATTGGTCAGTTTCGTTAAGCAATTTCTCAATTTTAATGCACATCAGGACAAAACAAATTGCATTTTTGGCGTCCTGATTGTTGTCGGCATCCGCCCTTTTTCGGCTAGGCGTGAGTTCTGGGACAGCCTGTATGTATCCCATTTATTTTTAAATTCTCCAAAGCGTAACTCGTGAATATTTAAAATTGAATTTATTCTTCGAAAAATAAAACAGATCGTCCAGAGTGAAATGGTCGTTGTTTTGAATTTTTTTTTTAGTTAATTCCTCTCGAAAACCGAAATCTTTGTATATCACTGAGGGCCGCCGGGTTCCAGTTTTTGCCGATACTAAAATTTTCAGAAAGGCACTTTCTGGTACGAACAACATTTTGAACGTTTGCCATTTTATTCGAATTTTTTTGAGATTCTCTTTCAAATTTGACAAGCGACAAGCAAAATTAAACAAACCCAACATAGATTTCTACGTTTATTAATAAAAATAAGGTACATCAAACAATGAACAATTAGAAATATGTATAAAATTCCTTTGATACATAAGAACAAAAACATTTTAACAAATCAAACCGAGAACTTTGGCCGAAAAATTGAACACCTTACCCAAAAATGTTGAAAGCAGTGAAAACATAAAAAAATGAATTTCCTATCAAATTTTCAGATCTTTCTTAAATACATTAAAAGAAACAAAAACAAAAGTAGCGATATTTATAATTTCATCAAACCATAATTATCTGCTTTTAGTTGAATTTGATTAATAAATTCCTATTTACAGTTAATTAGTTAAAGCATTGAGAAAGAATTGACCTCAGTACAGCAACAACAAATTTATTAGGAAAATCGTTTAAAAAGGCATGCTTGCATTGTTGACATAATTTTATTTTACGCCTTTAAAGAGTAATAGGGTAGGTACGTTCTTTATCTGTATTGAATGAATGAGTAAAGAATGAACCACATTAGCAAGATTTGGATAAATGCTATCTACAGGGCTAGTCATGAAAAGATTACTTCTGAAAATGATTTTTTTGTAACCCAAAATACTAATTTCTTGAGTCACTTGATACAACTCGAATCAGAAATGAAATGCTGAATCCACGATTGCTTAGGCTTTGACAGTGTCACTTTGACAATTACGGAAAAGGAGGTTACGTGAGTGTCCATAGACAAACTAGTTCAGTTTCGATGTGAATATCTTTACGATAAAGGTCTGCAGCAGCCACAGCATTTTTTGGAATTCTCCGTAGAATGAGAATCATGTCAGTTTTCTCATCATCTTAACTCAACCTAACATATCATGCTTGTTAAGGAGAAAAATTATTTGTTGAGCACTTACAGCTTCGGTATAGGACAGATTAATAGAGTTACTAATGAACTAATGCGGCTCTAATGGAGCGGAATTAAGAATAAAGACGAAATTTAATTACATAATGTCAAAGTGACATTGAGCAACCCAAAGCAATCGTGGATTCAGCATTTTATTTCAAATTCTAGTAGTATCGAGTAGTACAGGATATTAGTATTTTGGGTTGCGGAAATATAATTTTCAGAAGTAATCTTCTCGTGATTAGCCCTGCTATTAGGTATATTGAGTAATTATCCTAATGACTGTATTTCTCTTACATGGTTGAAGTTGTAGAAAAAACCTGTCTTAATAAATTTGGCTAGAGGTAAAGACATAACTCTGGTAATCTTGCCATTTTTCCTTGTACATATATCAGTAGATATTGCAATCGTGCTATCCCTCAACATCTTCTCCACTGTAGTCGTCGCTTCCGTTTGGTTTTCCGACTAACAATACAGGAGTTCCCCCCCATCTTTTGTTTTGAATCAATCATGGTCCACACAGTTCTAGCAGGTTCGATTATCGTAACCAGGATGGTTTTGTGTACTTAGAAAGTCGTTGCTCGCAGCTATAGTGCCCACTGTCTCATTTTGGTTTCCATTTAGCCAATTGAAATCACTTGCTGTGCAGTTTCCCCACCTTGTTTAAGTAGAAAACTAAATAAAATGAACTATGTTACCAATCATTTCAAGGGAAATGTCCTAATGCAAACTTGTACTTACCATGATTGTGTTTTTCTTTAAATGTCCAAGAAAAATGCATAGCAGAACACAAGTTGTCAAGTCACAGTTCATGACTTGTTAGGTTAAGATCACACAAATTAAATATGACTCCCCCACCACTCTAAACGAATTGCCAACATCAGCTAATTACCCTAAACTCTATAATACACTCTGCACTTATATACACCTGTCGCCACAAAAATTGGGGCCACAGTTTCAGTTGAAATATGGTGTAGATCACCGGAAAAATTTTAAAAAGATCCATGTCTTCAATTTTTCGAGGTATGATGGATTGAAGAGGCAAAGTTTGATGCGAAAATTAACGATTTCTGTGCAATAATTTTACGTTTAAATGAATTTGTTACATAAAGGACATTTTGCGCAAAAGCATGGTGCAAAGAAAATCAGAAAAACTTGCAAGAAATGCCTGAAAACTGTTAACAAAGGGGGTCATTCACGAAATCTGATTTGCAAACGCTTACCGGGATTGCAAGTTGCAATATCCTTACAATGACTTATTGGGAGATTTGCAATGGAATTCACAAACCGATTGCAAAGTATCAGCACCTTAACGAAAATTTCTGTTAGACCACGCCCATAAATTACCAAACCAACCACCTTAATCTTAGCCTACATTGCAAATTTAAAATTATTAATATTATTATGAGAAATGTAAAAGTAATGTCAAATGATTTTGATATTAAAGTGTGTTGCTTTCCTGTTACGTTATACAAGATGGGTAAAGGTATCAAAACCGATGGAGAAAAAATCTGTCTACGTATTGCTCCGGATTTCTAGATGGTTTCTGTAGACATACATGAATGTAGTCAATAGCTCCAAGCACATTAGGGAACCCACAGTAAAGTGTCCCGTTGTGGCCAATTGCATAAAATTGCTGTTTAATGTTAACGATGCTTTCGTTGTCTTCAGGAAATTTAATAAACTGTGGTGCAATTTCTATAAGGGAATCAACGACACCTCGAATGATCCTACCTGTCGAAGCTTGAGAGATCTGGATTGTATTGCCTACTAACCATTGAAATCCTCCACTGGCCAGAAATTCTAAGGCGACATAAAGTTGTGTATCAACATTAAAGGCCTTGGACCGTTTTGATTTTCTGATTAAACGGTTTCCAATTAATTCTTTGATTTACAAAAAAGTTTTTTTCGTTATTCTCGTACTTTGAAATAATGTCAGATCTCTTCTATTTTGAATTCTTTATTTAAAACCGTTTTTTCTTTGTCTTTGCTACTGCTATCAAAAATCTCTGCTGCCACAAATCTCTGCTACCACTGCTGCACAAAGAGCCATTTTGTACTACAAATATTGTAAATGTAAAATTACATTAGTAAATGTGAAATTAGTTTTGCTGCATACATTTGTCCCATACTTACATTAACAATTATATTTTTCATAAAGTAGTAATTCTTCAAAATAAAGTTGCGGGAACCACACGTGTGCCGCAAATTACACATGCTTACCGAAAAATTGCAAATACAGGGTGATTTTTTAAAAACGGCAGGCGTTGTAGAATTTTTATTTATGAACCGATTTCAAAAATTTAAATAACAAATTAAATGGTTTTTAATTTACTATAAACTGATGATTTTAAATTTTTTCTAAATGTCTATTTATCTTTTGGGCGATACTCAACTTTCTTATTTTAAATTGGCACCCATAATTTTTTTTTCATAATTTAAAAAATACTAATTTTCTTGATTCAGAAATGTTCCACTTTTACAAAAAATATTTAAAAAAAAAATATCAAAATGAAAAAACTTAGGCAATAAAAGTTAATAAAATCTAGACGAAACCACCACCGTTGTTGATTCCTTTATCTTGTGGTTTCGCTTCTTTGTGCAGTGAGTACCCCAAATAAGTCATAAACACGGTATTTCAGTCCCCGAACTATACGATTTGAATAAATAGTCATCAATAACTCGCATTTCGCTCTTAAATTGCATATTTGACAAGAGATTTGTAACAGCATGGAGATTTTTTAGATTTGTTGTTTTTTTCGAAACTATGATTTATGGAGATAAACCCTTATGCTTCTGAGGTACCGATATTTCGGTTTATCAACAAATCACCAAAAAAACAGATGTTTTTCAACAAATCAACAAAAACAGGTAATCCTCACTGAGGATTTGAGAGCTTGTAGCGCTGGGTCTCTGTAAGTATGAGAGATTCCCCGGATTACCGTGCCCTACCGTGGTCGCTATTGCCGTTGGGGGTTTCTTTCAGGTCTCTAGCTGTGCTAAGTGTGCCAACAAGGTGGTTTTTACGCACGCGATTTCGTGCCTTTCGTCTTCGTTTGCTGCCGGTGACCGACTTACTCGATTTAACGCAAAGCCTACTATCGCCCGTGCTCCGCAGGCACCGCAAGGGCCGCCTTGTCTTCCTTCCACTTAGAGGGATACGGCGGTCTCGCTCCAAAGGATTGGTTCATTTCTAAGCCAAGCGCGGATCGCAGCGCTTTTCTCATCCAGCCAAAAGAACTAAATAAGACACAACTTCCAAATAAAAATCATTCTTCAATTCCTCAAGATAAAAAATAAAAAATTAACATTAGTATAAAATCTATAGTTTTTTTTGGGGGGTGAAAAAATTTTGTAAAATTCCCTTCTATTTTGTCGACCGTATCTGTCGCCGACATACTCATTCCCCTAATCTCCAATTCATACTTTAACTCCTGCTTGTGGAGATAGTTGATGTCAATGTCAATGTTTTGGAATATACCTCTGCGACGATCTTTTTAGTAGTGCTTGAAGCTTGGGATGTTTAGCGATGTCAGTATCCATATTTATATTGAGACGACGTTGCAACATCAAGTACATAGTCCAGATCGTTGAGGGTTTATAATTTTAGCGCTGCAATTGGAAGTAGGCCTAAAAGCACATTTTCAGAAATTGTCTTGGCATTATTCTCTTTGCGCCAATCTTTAAATTTTCTGAGCTGCTTATTATACGCCGCTTCTGATTTTTCCGGGAGTAAATTTTGCATGGATGTTTCCGCTAATTCGCGTATTTCAGGTGGAGTGCGCAGTAAATTTTCTTTTGTCATGGTCTTTTATAATTTTTAACTCGTCACGACAGTGAAACTCAATAATTTGTGGCAAGCCGTGGTTACAATACCATTTCCAATCGTGTGACACGAAAATCCTCCGAATCGGAAAATTTAAATTTTTTATTAAAAAAAGGGTGCAAAATAATATCAAGGACTTGTTTTATAATTGGTGGACTTGTCCCATACAAAACGAGCCTACGGTAACTATGAGCGTATGCAAATTTTCAAAATTTTGCCTTTAAAATTGAAGACGATTTTGATGGTGGACACAAGTGTTGCCAAACCTGTACAGGGTCATCATAAAATTTAGCCATTGGGACATATTTTGTTCATGGGTCATGGGGGGGGGGAAACCTTGTTCATGAAACGTCCTCTATACAATGAAGGTCGAAATACCAATACGAAGAGCCAGTCGACGTACACTGATGTTTGGTACTTCGGTAACAGCATCCCAAATTACAGGTTCCAGATCCGCTACTTGCTCAGCTCGTTGGCGGCCACGATTGTGATTCAAAGTTTGAAATTTTACAAAATCACGTAGATGCTGGACTGGTCCAATAAACGTACGTTCGTTTGGACTTCGTCGATTTGGGAAACGGGCACTGAACAGACGCTTTGCCTGCCGGGCATTGCCCCTATCTTCCTCATACAAAAGTACTATATCCGTGTATTCCATGTTGTTATAAACCATTTTGTAACAAATTTAAGTCCTCCATAAGCTGCAGGGGGTCCACATTATCTTATTGAAATAAGCGTTTACCGAAATTACGTCTTTTAACGCCCAGGCTAGAAAGGTTAAACTCAAGTAACTGTCTTTGTCAATGAGCATCAAATACAGCTGTTCAGCCATGTAGCACTTTTCGGTACTTCGTGCTATTTCGAAATGCAATTTAAAGGTGTCCCATTGCTCCAAAATTTTCACAATTGCATTGTATCGGCCTAAACATCTTGTACGCGATTGTCCCTCATTTTTTAAAGGCTTTATGCCCGTTAACGTTTCGTATATTGCATTATACAATATTTGACGCTTCGTGCTGCAAGAGAACCAGTTGTGACATTCCTTGATTAGATAATCAAGGTGGGTTGGTAATACTCGAAATGGATGTTCTGTCGCTAAATGTAAAGAGTGTCATACGCATTTAACCACTACAAGTTCCCTATTATCTGTCTTCAACATTGATGACAACGAGTTGTGCGCTCCAACCATAACATTATTTAGCAATCGACGCCGATTCCAAGTAAATTTTTTATCTTCAAATTATCTATTTTGCTACAAAAATTGTCCCTGACAAGTCTAGGGCCGCCCCTCGTAAGGAAACTATCAAAAATGAAGATTTTTCTTCTTCCGACCATCCGTTTTGTTTAGCTGCCACTTTAACTTGCAGCTTATAATTAATTGACAAATGAAGATTGACCCATCATAAGTGGGAGATTTCATTTCTTTTGCTGCGGTCGGACCGTTTCTATTTGGGGCTTGACATCTTAAGCGTAGTAACTCGTTTTGCATCTGCTGTTTAAATCGCTCTAGATCTTCAATATGTACTTGTACCTCTTCTTTGACACCTTGTAGTTCTTCTTTAACGCCTCCTATGCACTCTTCTTCTTGTTTTTGAATTTCGTCGACCTTAACAATAATTGTCACGTTCATGTTTTGTTCCATGTCTCGACGAGTTCATTTTAACAGAAGCATATTCTCGTAATTTCTGCATGATTCTTGCAAACACGCGTCGATTTGTCGATTTAGAAAACGTAAACTGTACAACTCGCGAGCCGCAAGAGCATTTCCACTAGTTTCTCCGTAGATCATGATCATTTCACTATTGGAAAACATTTTAAAAATTCCCCTCACAGAGCCAAACTAACACTGAAGCCATTAAAAAGACTATCGTCCTAACGGATTAATAGCCGCAAACAGTTCGTTTTTGTTGAAGCTAAGAGATAAGGGTTTGTTTACATTATGACTTTCACTCTCGCTAGCGGTTCTCGGTTTTGGCCAAAACTTTGAAGCTTTATATCTTGGGTCCTTTTTGGCAGTAATTTTTTTTCATTATTTTTTAGGCCTCCCCATGTTAGGGACCATTACTGGTTTTAATATTTATCTCACTTCGTGAATCACCCCGTATTATGATATGATATGTTTATTTTTTATTATACCTAGGTAGATTTGGAACACGCTAACATTATACATAAAACCTATTTACAATCATAATTATTAATATCAGATCCATATTCCTTTTTTAACTGCAACATTTTTTCTTGAATTTCTAGTTTTAACTTTCTTTTTTGCAATCGCAAAATATCACGATTGAGTTCAATTGATTTAAAGTGTTCTTTAAAAGAATTACCTCTAGAATTGCTTTTTACAATCTTCTCCTTGGGGTGGAAAGGAATACCAGATCTTAAAAAAGTTCGACCCCTTTTGCCATCCGAGTTGATTTTAGGTGAGCTGTCGTTCACAACAATTGGTGTGTCCGCATCCCCCGCCGTTACACTCTCCTTTCTCCCCGGCACTGGGGATCTACGGACTTTCGGCTTCCTGCCAAAAATCTCAGAAATCTCCTTCTTTTCCTTTTCATTTTCACTGTGGTTGCTGGCTGACGATCGAGAGGGGCCCGCGCGCTCACCACCTTCCTCGACCGGTACTGGGTTTCCGACTCCCTGCCCCGTAAAGCCGCGATTCCACTTGTTTGCTCTAGCCCAGACCAGCCAAGATTTGAGAGTGACGTTTTTATAATTCTTCAGTCCCTTTCTGCGGTTGGGCCGTAATAAAACATTAAGATGCAATTGCACCCCTGATTGCTGATGGCTTGTCTGGGCTACGCCAGACAGGCCAAGTTGTTTCGGTTTCATGGAACAGGACGGACATAAATATGGTGCACTTGCAGTATTTACCTTAATTTCTTGTTTTAACGTTTGGTTCAGTGCTTTGCAAACTTCTTTTATGCACCTTCCCACGGAGGTAGGCGAAAATTTAAACAAAAACGACAAACTTTTGTAACTGTCGCCAGTTGCCAAGAATCGCAATGTTACCGCCAATCGTTCTTTGGCGGGAATGCTTTTTCTAAATTTGGTATCCTTTTTGGAAATCAAAGGCCCAATTTTTACCAGTAAATTTTCAAAATCGCATGGCGACATTCTGCAAAAATTTTCGAAACATGTGGATGGACCTTCACAAATTTCGGCAAGCAGATCGCTACCGCTGTACCTTAAAAAAAGAAAAAAATTCTATTACATATAAACGAAATATTAAAATTATTGATTAATCTCGAACTAAATTCAAGTATATGTAAAATTAACAAACACAATTACACAATTACTGTTTAATTCCGATTATTTTAACTTACCTGCTTCTGCTTTTAAAAAAGGATGACATCCACCAACGCTGAGTTCTTTTTTTACTTCGCCTAGAAGTAACAAGAAGAAAATATGCAAGTTCAGACAACATTCGTCGCGAAAGGCCCATCTTAAACTGAGTACCGAGAACTAATAAACAAATTCATTGATACTAGATTTTGTATCCACACCCCCTTGTTTTAGTATTCTGGTAATTGTGCTGGTTCTGCATTTCAACAGAGCCGCGCCGAACCAAATAGGGTTGTCTGTGAATTTTGTTTGGATTTGTCAACATTATTTGTTGCATTTTAATCTAATTTCAAATATCAAATTATTAAAAAAAATCTTTTTTCATCTTTCTATCTATTATCATGTCTGTTATTTATTACATCGGCAATAATTAGAATATCAGCATCAAATTAATTTTTGCGCTGTTCCACGGAACCGAACCAACTTGTCTGGTCTGGCGAGTCCCCGGACAACCCGGTTGGTCCGGCTCGGCGGCCGTTCTGTTGAAATTCAGAACTAGCACGAAATTAAATTTGTCCTCCGTTTATCATTGCAAAATTTACATAATTTATGTGTTAATTAATTCTATTAATTAATAATATCTATATCATATTTATCTATTAAAATTAGTTTTAGCTTTGATTTTTTGCTAACCAGTCTGCTGTAGGCTAGCATCGCAGATTCTTTTGCGTTGTGACAAAGCTGGCATAGCATTGCAATCTCCCACGACAATCCGCGGCCTTATGACCAACTCGCTTGTCAACGATGGCATTTAAATTTGAACTTGCCGCCATCTTCTTTGCTTCTGAGTGCATTTGGTGAAGATCTAGGTGGCGCTTTGTTCCACACGCGTGCGCTAGATGATTTCGCCAACATGCCGTGATTTCCATTTTGCGTCCTTTGTTTTCGAGATGCATTTTCATCCAATATTTTAATTTTCAGGATATCTGGCTTCGTCCCTTGACTCGATCGCGCATCGGAAATTGTCGAAACTATCGGGAAGACTATGTAATAACATGATCGACTGCAACTCACCGGAAACGTCTAACGACATTTCACCGAGTTTACTGCTAATCTCGAAGAATTCGTTTACGTGATGCTTGAGCGGCGCTATTTTCCTCTAAGTTAAGGCTTATCGGCCTTTTCCATAGGAAGCTTTCCTGGCGCGGCCCTTCGATTCAAAACTGGCTTCCACATTTTTCCCAAATTTCTTTCGCCGTTTTGCAATTCTTCACTTGCTTCAGTTCTGCATCGTTCAGAGCTAAATAGAGATCCGCCTTCGCCTTGTCGTCTTCGTCCAACCACACTTCTAGTGCCTCTGCTTGTTTGTTGTTTCCTTCTTGTACCACGGGTTTAGACTTCCGGCCTGTTGCGTACGCCCACATACGATTTTTCGTCATGACGGCTTGTATCCTTAATTTCCAGGTGTCATAGTTGTCCCGTGACAACGCTGGAATACGAGCGATACTTCCCGCCGCCATTTCCATGATGGTGGTTCTTTCACACACGTACTAGACGATAACCACTCTTTCACTAAACTTTACTTAATTTCGCAGAACTGTTTGCAATCCCTGGGCCCATAACCTGTTGCGGGAACGTGGAATCGGTAATCAAACGATAAGATTAAAACAGTTTATTATTAGTAGTAGTAGTAGAAGTATTTTATCCAAAATGCACTAATAAAGTAGTACTTTATTCACTCATTTTAGACAAATAGAGTACTCTTTTACTCTCTAAACACTTTAAAGAAAATTATGTCACATTTCCATGACAACAATGCAAGCATGGCTTTCTAAACGCTAAAAATTTGTCACTGCTGTCACTTCTGTCAATTCTTTTAATGCCTTAATTGCAACCAACAGATGTAAAGACAAATGATTCACTCCAAAAATCCTATTCTCTCGATCTACGATCTCGAGAATAACTGATTTTTGTCGTGAATAATTTGCGTCCTTATTTAATAAATATCTATTATCTGCGACTGTAAGGTAATTGTCACTTATCCCACTTATTTTCAGTGGGATAAGAGCTTTATTACAACACGCGGTGGGATAAGAACGTTTGGACTTTTTAGACAAATTACCATGAAATAAGAACTGTCCATTTGACATCAAACAAAAAATTTCCTTGAGTAACTCTGATTCAAATTTTTGTAACCTTATGCAAATTGTTCCTTGATTAGTCACATTCAAAGTATTCCATCTCTTAAACGGTTCAAGAAAACCCGAAAAAAACTTCGAAACATTACTTTTCCTCCATCACCCCTTTTTCTATGGCCGGAACGTTACCTAACACTCTGTATAAAAGTTTAAAATACACAAAAAAATTTTTTTTCTATTTTTTTACCACGACAAACATCACAAATATACACCCCATTGGTCCAGTCGGTGCAAAACTGATGGGCCTAGTTACTGCAAATATCACATTGGATCCAACGTTCCCTAGGTTTACAATTTACAAAAATCGTTGGAAATTAAGCAGGAAACATTTTGTTCTTCGGGTGTATTTAATACTGTAGACTAGAAAACTTGAGTTTCTTCTTTAAATTCTCTTTCATCACTTTGTTTTTAGGTGTTTTTCCTTTTGTCAATCTTTAAATGGAGTGGATGTTAGAATTTTGGGATTTTCTTTTTGTGTTATTTTTGGTGAAGGTTTTTTTTCTTTTAATGCCATATAATTTTTGGTGTTGGCATTTGATGGACCTGCCTCGAGTAGATCTTTCAAACTAATAGAGCTTGCCGCTAATGGAGGTGGGGTGAAGTGACGTGAAGTTTGGTCTGGCAGATCCTTGTTGGTCACCTCGGCAGGGACAAAATCTAAGTCTATGAAAACATCTATGTCACAGCTCATAATTCCTGTTTTTTTGAACCCCTTAATGGCGTTTTCTATTGTTGCCACTTTGAGGTACGCCCTTCCAAAAATTTCTCCCACTTCAAAAAACGTAATTCGTTATGCAGGATGCTCCTTCTGCCACTTGACAACCTCTCTTTCAAAGTAGTTGCAAAACAGTGACATCCAGAGGCTGCGGTTTATGAGTAGAATGAGGTGGAACTGAAAGTATTACAACATGATGTTCTTTGGCATAGTCCAATACATTTAAACAGCGGTGTGATGTATGATTGTCTAAAATTAATGAACAAACTTGGTCCTTTGTGGGTTTGACCCATTGGACGAAATACTGTAGCCATTCCAAAAATATGTCACTATTGATCCATCCATTTTCGCTGACAAAATCAATCATTTCTGGAGGAGTACCTACCATTGATATATCTTGGATTTCTTTTTTTTTATTGGAAAAATTAATGCCGGTGGTATAAATTTGCTTGTTGCTGAACAACAACATAAGACTGTAATCAGTTGACCCCGTTCCAATGAAGCAATAACTCCTACTTGCTTTTTTTCTTTCGTGCACTTTTTGGGGCTTAGTTCCAGACGTATCTGTAGGTGATTCGTCCACATTATAGACATTATCTAGTCGGATTTTGTACTTTTCTATGACAGTTTTTAATTTTTTTAAAAATAGCTCAACTTGAGGACGATTAAACCTAGCAGCTCGAGCAATACTTGTTGGTTTTGGTTCCCGTAAACTTAGTTCTTTTTTTTTGTTTTTTCATAAATGAGTAATACCATTGGCTGCTTTTCTAATACTCAGTTTTCCTTGAGATATTAATTGTATAGCACAAGCCATTGCCTCTTCTGACCATCCAGTAGCCCGATTTGTTTTTCTTTTATAATTAAAAACCATCTATAACAAATTATAGAATGAAACAAAAGTTTTTATAAAATTTTGGGCAAAAGAAACCATGGTTCCTTTTGCCCGAAGATACAGATTATTTTATGTAAAAGATTTATTCTGAAACCAACTGTTTGGCGCGATGAAAGTTTAAGGTTATAATAGCAATTGAATCATAAAACAGATACAAGCATTGCCAACTTTGTAGAATCATAGTTGTTTTGATAATCAGTTTATACACTAACGAATACCTAGTATTCCAACCCGCTCTTTAGAAATTTTACGCAATTAATTTGAATTTTTTCGACATACCTTAGAACTTCAGGTTTCAAACGATGGTCCACCATTAGTTTAACTGATACTCACGCCATCTCCCCACGATATGTGGTTTTAATAAAAAAGTCGTGGTTACTTTTGCCCAGGTGGTTCCACTTACCTGGTCTTCCTCTAAACCTAAAAGCTCAGGTTTCAAATAAATAATCTTTAATCTTGTTTGTTTGTAATGTTTTTTGACGCAGCCAGTTTGGCAATTTCTTGTTTCCTCCATGCACTCGTTGGCTGGCGATTTGTAACTTCGGAATGATAGACTGCATTATCCATGATGATAATTGAGAGCTGTGTCAAACCCGGCAAAAGCTGATTTCTTAACCATTTTTGAAAATTCTCAGCTTTCATGGAGTCATAATAATCATGGCTTTTTTGTGGATGAAAAAATTAAATCTTCTCCATCCACAAAGCCGTTTCTACATCCTGCATGTAGCACAATGAATCTTTTTCCTTCTCTACCTGTATTCTTCATAGATCTTACCTCCCTGGTCTTACCATGTTTTTTTATTCGCACCTCGAGCAAAGATCCACGTTTTATCCAGGCAAACAAACTGCTTAAAGTTTTTATGTCATTAGTTGAACATATCTCCTTAAAAATTTGGTTCTGAGGGCCACAACAGAACTTTTCTCACAAAGCGCTCGTAGATTATTTATTGTCCACGTTGAATCGGAATTCCAAGTTTTTTAAAAGTCGCCATAAGCTCGTTCTGCTAAAGTGGTATAACCCTTTTTCTTTTAATGAATTCAACAACGTATCCAAACTTATATGTTTTTTTTTTCTAAAACATGTCATATAAACTATTTCTAATTTCAATATTTTGCGACCCATTTAGATCTTTATTTGTTGGACACATATGTTTCTTCTGTTCTGAAGGACCTTTTTCTTCAATATTTTCCTTGTCTACGTCCTATTTTTCAAGAGCATTTTTTACTCAAATGGAATCAATGGAATCAATTTTTAACGCTGCGGTCATCCGTTTCATCACAGAACTAATAAGTACTAGTCGTCCATAAATGTTTTTTTTCCTTTGTGAAATTTTTCACTAAATTGGAAATCAATTCTTCAACACACAACTTTCTTCGGGGCATTATAATGCTGAATAAATCTATTCTATTCCGATTAATTAAAGTAGCAACTAAGGCGCTTTTCATTGCTTTGGCGGTTCCTGAAAAATTCAGTCTGCAATCATGCAGTTCTTTTGGTGTTCCAACAGCGCAAGTTTTACACTGTAGATTCATGTTCCGAAATTCAAAACTTTTTCCGTCAGAACAGTAGGTATATTAAAATACGAATTGCAGAAGGCATGCATTCAAGCACGAATTTGAAATTCCGAAACAAGCCGCGAAGCGGCGCGTTGAGGAACGAATGAGTGCTTGAATGCCCTTCTGCAATAAGTGTTTTATACTATTTTTTCTAATTTGCCCTCTCATGGAATTTTACAAATTACAACAGAATAAATTTCAATCTACGGATTTTGGAACTTTTAGGTCATCCTGATTTTTGGATATAACGGAGCGTGCAGGCGTGAGGAATTAACGAATTTGTCGATTGAGGATATTGAATATAGATCAGATTCTGTCATGGTGTCGATTCCTAAAACAAAAAACAACGTTCCAAGACAATTTCTAATAACACATCCACAATGGATTAATTTAATCAAGAAATATGCTAACCTAAGACCTAAAAATGTGACAGATAAGCGATTTTTCTTAACTTATCGTAAAGGTTTGTGGCTGGGGGGTCACTAATGATAAGCACTTAAACGCTTGATAACAGAATTTATTGAAGTCAGAATTTTTCAGTATTTTTCAAAATTAAAATATTAACAACTGACTAACGTCGCTAACAAAAACGTCGTTTTCCTCTCTTCAGTGAGAGTATATGTATGTTCAAAATTTTTTCCTTCCACTTGAATGCACAGAGCAGCTCTTCTCAGTAGACTTGCCCTAGCATTACTGACCATTTCAGCTGTTATTGAAGCAAATGCTTCTTGAATGTGGTTTCTTAACACGTTAATATTTTCAGGCATATTGCGGTACACCAAATTCTTGACTCGTCCCCAAAGGAAAAAATCTAAGTGCGTAAGGTCTGTGAAGAATCGACTGGGTGGATCCCGTTTCTGATCATGGAAATCGCTCTTTTTTTTTTGGAGTCTTTCTTCAAGTTGGGACCATTCTTTACGCTTGTGGTGGTGATGGCTGCTTCCAACTTGCACTCTTTTCACCGCTTTTTTTTTCTCAATCCAGCTCGGAAGACCAACGGTTGCGCGGGTGTGACTGTGTCGTCACAATACCTTTTTTGTCTCTGGTTGAGAATTGTCGGTGAAAATTGGGGGTGACTTACTACTCGAGGTTCTGCTTAAGACTATTTATTTACATACTATATACACAATAGGTAAACTACAAAAGGGTGGGGTGAAATGGTTAGGCAACCAACAGTGAGGGTAGTCGCATGCCTGTGTAACTACCATACACTTTATTTACACTTATAACACTACATGCAACAAGATAAAACTGATTCGGATAAACTTGGAGATCTTGCCCTGATGGCTGCTTAAACTGTTCTCTTATCTTAGCAAAAAATGACTGGGTACCATCCCTTATGTCAGGGAGGGGTAAACATGTGGCTCGAACACTAAGAAAGAGCGGAATTAATGTTTGTAGGTAAAACTAGATCTCTTGACATTTCACATTCAACAATTTTATCATTTTTGGGAATTTCGCCGAGTATCTTCTTGTTCATACCCATCTTCATAGCTATGGGTTTTTCGACGTAGCTTACAGCAGACGAAGACCACCCTTCAAGACGCTTCAACGTTTGCTCATCGGCTCCACTTTCGACCAGTAGGGTTGCAGCCGAACGTCTTAAGCAGTGACTTGTGTATAAATCTGGATCCTGTAACTGAAGAAACTGAGCAATTGTTCGTGGAATTTTGCCGATTGAATGAATGCCAAACGGCTGGTGTTGTTGTTTTGATGAAGTGGACTGTATTAAAAATTCTTGAGCTTTTATATCTTGTTTATTTTCAAAAAAAATCTTGTTATTTTGTAGTTAAGGAAGTTAATAGTTTAAAAAATAGTTATACAAACAACTGTATTGTCCTAATTAAATAACTCAACATAACTCAACATGCCGCCTCTTGAAAGAACCCTATCTTTCAACATCAATTAATTGTATGTACATTATTAAATTAACAAAGATTTCCTGCAAAGTATTAAATTAAATTACAATTACAATAAATCATCTGTTCAAATTAATCGAAAGGTAATGCCGCAACCTTAGAAACAGCTCTTTTAAAAAATAGCGCCACTAGCACTTTTTACTGAGACAACGCGCACAATTCTATCTTGTCCAGGTATAATGGTTTGCACTCTGGCTAACATCCATTTTAAAGGCGGCAAATCATCCTCTTTCATTATGATTAGGTCACCAATTTTGAGAGAAGTTCTAGAAATCTTCCATTTCTTCCGTTCTTGAAGTTCACACGCATTTTCAGCGATTTTTAAGCGATTTGCATTGATGTTGTGGAAATCTTGACTAGGTAATGCAAATACTGGTTTTCCAATTAAAAAATGTTCAAGAGTCAAAAAATTATAATTTAAAGGATTTGTTGTCATTGCACACAATAGTCGCGAGTTTAAAACTGCTTCAGTTTGTAGAAGCACTGTGTAAAAATCTTCAATTGTTGACTTAGAGTTTCCTACAATTCTTTTAAGATGCAACTTCATTAATTTTATACCCTCCTCCCAAATACCTCCAAAGTGAGGTGACCTGGGTGGCTTTGGAGGATTTGTTCTAAAACAACTGATGCAAAACCATGTCATTGTTCGAAGCTTTAAAATTTTGATGACCTAGTTTAATCATCGCTCTGATGATGATAGCATTGCTATTGAAACGCGCGTCAGCATTTTTTGTCAAAATTTGGTGTTTGGGAATAAATTGTAATTTTGATAATTTGTCAACACCAAGAATTGATCCAATAAATTTTCTTTGATCAAAAAAAGTCTTGAAGACTTTGTTTTAGTCACAGGGAATGACACAGAAATGATTTCATCTTTAAATTTTACATCATCAATGACCATTTTTGTAAGTTCGTTGCGTCGTAAGGCACCACAATAACCCATTAAGCTTGCACTGTAGTAAAGAAGTTCAAATTTACTTTCATCGCCAAGAAGTTTAAATCATCTGTCTCCTAGATGAAACTTTGTATTTTCTCTTGCTTGAGTATTCTTGATTTTTTAGGTTGGTGGCAATCCGACTGTCTTTTTAGGAACGCCTGGAGTCTCGTAAATTTGGAAATGTTCACATTGTCATATGTATTTAGGCAGGCTCTGAGCATGCTATAGGAGGCCCTCAGAGTTGAGGCTTTTTTTGCCAGAGCCATTTCGCTATAATATGCGAGCAGCACATTTTCGCTAGTTTGTCCAACCTGTTTTTCTGTACACCATTTCTTAAAAATGTAGAATTCCTTGTCATAAATTGGTTTTGACTTAGGGGGCAGCGACTGATTCACAGCAATTTGTGCTGCCGCTCTTATTTCGGGGGGAGTACAACTAGAAGTTTTTCTTCCATAATTAATACAAGAATTGAAAAGTAAACTTTAATTGACTTTCGAGGTTAAAGTTTGATATGACATTTGTAATTCAGAGCCTACGAAGTTAATTTGTAGTTAATGTTTTATGTAAAATTATTGATTTTAATTTATTTTTTTTACGATTTTTTGAAAAGTAGACCAAAGTAGAAAAAAATAACGTATTACACTCGTTTTATAAGACTTTATTGTGGTACTCATTCTATTCGTACCACAGTTACAACGTCTTATAAAACACGTATAATAATGTACTACTAGTACTGGATGATTATAGTCAAGCTCAGAATTCTTGGAACAATGAAATACACTTCAAAAAGTTTTCATGACCATTTTTTAATTCATGTTTGCCTGCGCATTTGGGACAAGTGGGATCTTTTCTTTATTCATAGCCACATGGTTGAAACCAAACACTTATAGCGTCGTCGAATTTCTGTTGCATCCCAAACATTACAATAATCATAACTAATAAAAAGTTTACCAACCTTGAATATATTATGATGAAATTCAATATCAACTTCTAAAGTCCAATTTTCTTAAAAACAATTGTCAAAGTGTTGTCATGTTGGTAAAATGAGTCATTAGTTATTTTATGTGTATTAGGTTGGCAATGTAAAAAGTCAATTGTCAGTTGTACGTCAACCATTTTCTCGTAAACGCGCTTGCGCTACAAATTCTTCCTTTTTTCAAATTTAAAATTCAAAGTTTATATAAGTGGACGAAAACACGGTTCCGAAGAAAATTTTGGATCATTAAAGAGAAAAAAATGGTGAAGTTTATTTTACCAAATGTGTCAGATGCATCCGATTTAAAGAACAAACAACGAATCAGTTGATGGGCCAACTTCGTTGTGACAGCAGCAGCACCATTCCAGCACACTGGCATTACGTTCAAGTTAGAGCCACACAGGGATGAGTTCATGTATCCTATAAAGGGTACATCGCAATCTTCGTATGTCTTTCCGCAAAGGCTATGCATTCTTAAGTGACATGACTTCAGAAACATTTTTGGCAGCATACCGAAGATTTGTGTTCAAAAGATAGTGTGCGCACATCTATGGTGATAATGGCACAACCTTCGTCGGGACAAACAGAATGTTAGAAGATGAAGTACGAAAGATGACACAAAGATCCAACGTTCAAGATGAAGATGAAGACCAACGGTTGGAACTCAACACCAGTTGCTCCTCATTTCGGGGGAATTTGGGAAGCTGGTGTCAAATCTATAAAGTACCATCTTAAGAGAATGATTGGATATTCAACACTAACTTTTGAAGAACTAAGCACTTTAACAACGCAAATAGAGGCCTGCCTAAACTCGACTCCGTTGTACCCAATTGCTGTCTTAACTCCAGCACACATTCTGATTGGTAAAAAGTTGATCACCCCACCAAATCCAATATGTGAATAAGAAGATTGGAATTTATCGGAGTTGGTGCCGAAAATGAAACGATACTTTTGGAAAATTTGGTCATCGTAATATTTGAATTTGCTGCAGCAGCGCTACAAATGGAAAACAGGACAAGAACACATGAACAATGTAGATTTGGTTATCGTAATAGAAGACAACATAAATCCCAGCAAATGACCGATTGCAAGAATCAAAGAAGCGTATCCAGAAGATGATGGAATTGTTCGGGTAGTGAGCCTTGAAAAACCAGAAAAGACGACGATCAAACGAGCAATTGATAATTTAATTCCCCTCACAAAAAAAGGTGAGAAGCAACCAAGAAAAACAGCATCTGTTCCCGTGGTGGCAAGTTTCTCGAGATCAGTGGTTGTAAATTTGACAAAGTCAAAACATCTCAAACCGCATTCTTAACCCCATGAGCTCATAGACGCCACCGACAATTTGCAAGATTTTCAAGAATCGGAACCTCAAATTAAAGAAGAAGTTGATGAAGCCAACTAGAGGAACATCAGCCAACAACAAACGGAGTAGAACCTAGTAATTATAGTTGTTGTAGGTCTTTGTTTCAAAAATACCAAAGAGGAACACTAACAACGAGGCAATAGAGCTGCAACCACTCCGCCTGGACCATCAAGTCTCTACCAAAGATGCCGCCCCCCAATATGTTTAACCATGAGTTAAACAGAAGATTTTTCGTAATCCATGAGGGCCAAGTAATTTGGAAAATGTCACAGCAGACCGGGTCACTTGGTCAGCGGTAACCAAACATACTGTTGCAACATAATTATCATAATGTGAACAAATGGTTTAAACTCTCTGTAGTCAAATCAATTACTAATTGTGTATGTATTGTGAATAGTTTTGGTAATAAATTTAGTATTGAACTTTTAACCCCAATTTCGTTAATCACTCCTGTTTGATCATAACAGTGAAATATTGCCCATGAGTCGTGAGACTGCGCCTGTGATCGAACCATGGGATTTCTTGTCGTTTTGTACAAGATTTGTTTCAACTGCAGCTTTTCTGACATTCGAAAATTTCCACCCACTCGCTATAACCTCAAACTTGATCTAGGAAGATTTTAATATACGGGTGTTCAGAAACAACATGTTTTAGAGTGGTACAGTTTGGTCTTTCAAGAAATTTCGACATTGACAATTGTTTTAAAAAAAAATGGACTTTACTAAGGCTTGATAGAGATTTTTATTATTCCGCAAGGGATAGAATTTCTTAAGGTTGCATATGTGATTAGAACTAAAGAGAGTCGAATTTGAACCTAAGATATCATTAACAACAGAGTCTGTAGTCTCTCAAGTTTTTTTAAAATATTTTTTTTATTTTACTAGTATCGTCAGCTTTCGTGCAACTAATAATTGATCCGCCATTTCGAGCAGATTCAACATTGGAGATATCAATATTTGCTTTCACAGGATCAATATTGCTTAAGAGATGTTTTCTCGAGACATCTTGATTAATATTATTAGGTTTTGTGCTTGGTAATTATAAAGCTTTTTATTTCTTAAATAAAAATTATTCTAGGAATTGATTTGATTATTCTGTTATTTTGCGTATTATAAAAGCCAAATAGTTTTATTCAGAGATCAAAACAACCAAATAAACTATTGCTACAATTTTCCAGCAAGTAAACTTTAGTTTGGGAATAAATTGACAAGAAGGACATTTTTATAATTCATTCTTTATTCTTTCATTATTGTTAAAATATCGTCGATCTCGTCCATCTCAACTGCATCGGAAGTAAATTCTCCGTCTGTGTCTACCGATGAAAGTGACTTGGATGAACCAAATGTAAATGCAAGACGTCGTCGTCGTAGACCTCGTGTCTTCCGCACTAGAAGAGTGAAGAAGAATTTAAGAGCAGATTTAGACTATCGAAAAATACATTTAATTTTGTGCTGAGTTTAATTGAGGAAGAACTAAGACCGCTTTCTCAAAGGAACAATTCAATTTCTGCAATGAACCAAGTTCTTATAGTACTTAGGTTTTATGCAAGTGGTTACATTTCTAATTAACATTGGTGACCATTTTAATGTTTCTAAAGCGACAGTTTCGAGAATTGTGCATAAAGTTAGTTATTGTATAGCAAGACTAAGAAACAGATTCATTAATATGCCAAGATCATTACGTGAAAGACGTGAAGTTTGCGCACAATTTTATGGTGTCGCTGGATTTCCAAATGTTCTTGGGGCACTAGATGGAACACATATTCGGATACAGTTTCCAGGGGGGCCTCATGCAGAAACTTTCAGAAATAGAAAAGGATACTTTTCTTTGAATACCCAATGCATTTGCGACGCCGATTTAAAAATAATGGATGTTGTAGCAAGATGGCCCGGATCCTGTCATGACAGTTTCATTTTCGATAATTCCTTAGCAAGAGCAAGGTGTGAAAATCAGGAATTTGGCGATACCTATTTATTAGGTGACAGTGGATATCCTTGTCGATCTTACCTTTTAACACCATTGAGTAATCCAATAACAAACCTAGAAAATCGATACAACACTGCTCATACAAGGTGTTTAAAAATGTTTCTAGCATCAAGGGTAGCTAAGAAATGTCAAAGAAATTTGCCGGTCATTATAAATGTGGGTTAAGATTTTTCAATTGACATTGTAACGTGACAATTTCGAGTTAAACGGGAAGGTGTTAGAAAAGGTTGATTTTCGTGACCTTTTGACGCCTGTAATTTATTGGTTGCCTATTTTAGTGTAGCAGCTTGGCGAAGTAGCATTGTGTTAGTAGTTAACCAGTTTGTTAGGTATCAGTTCGGAGGTGACTGGAGGAATACGTTTGAGCCTCAGAATTTTAGCTGGAGGACTGCTACAAGTTCCTCGGGGTTGTCTAGGTTGCAACTCTTTAGTTTTCATCTTTTCTTCAACTTTTCTAACTTCTATTTTCTTCCTTTTCACAACCACGTTAGCCTGCTTGGTGTTGATCGTGTCGTGGTTCGTTCTTCTTTTTGACCGCAACATCAACGGTGCAACTCTTGCTATTTTTTTCCTTCTTGCGATTGTTTATTTTGTTCATAGTGTGCGTTGAGGTCTACGATTGATTGATGAATAATTTTCCAGCTGTTTACTTACCGTTGGCATCGTTTTGCTACTCTTTACGATCACTTTCATTCTTTGTTTTGATTCGAATAACCCCAAATTTTCACCTGTCAAGGGGTCACTCAATGACGAAATGTGACGTAGAGCCGAAGAAGTGAGCAGCCATTTTGGTTCGGTAGCTCTTAGATCTCGAGGCGTACGGTGCTCCAGAGTGTTTCGATATTTTGGAATTTTGAGTGTGACTTAGTGGCCTTTTTGGTTTGATTGGTGCATTGGTATCTGGATTGGGTCACTAAAGTTCCTGGAGGCAACCGGAATTTGTCGGGGCTCGAGATCGAATAAATCCACCACGACGTGAACCACGTGGAAAACTTTAAGGCCGCTTTCCATCGTAGTAAGTAAAGTATTCCAGTGTATTCATCTTCCTAAGGGTATTTTCCACCCTAGGGCCTTCTAGTCTGTTCTAGCCTGTTCTATTCTGGGCTATTCTCTGCTTCGTTTTTTTTTTCCTTTTGGTTGGGAGTGCGAACTGGAAGTTCGAAATTGGATTGCTGCTGACTGTTTGACCAAGCCGTACAACCTCTTCCCTTTTGGATTCTGGAAGGCTCACCACTCGGGAGCATCTAAAGGAGAGTCGGTAGGAGGAGCTGTTGGGGCGCCTGTAGGAGTCAAGGTCAGATCGTTTTATATACGTTTTTGTTCGAGTCATCGTATCAACGCCATCGTGTCATCGTTTTGTTAACTTGTTTTCTGTAGGAGTTTACGGCTTCACCGTAACCGTCCTTGTTAATTGTTAATTGTAATATAGTAGTTGGGAAATTACAGCTTCACTGTAATTAACCGTTTTACATTTAGTCATTTTTTTTGTTGTTTTATTATTGGTACAGACGTTCTTGTAAGTCGGGACCCGGTAATTGCGAGTTTTGTACGATTGAATTGTTGCGCGGATTTTCGGTGTGCCGTCGGCTTGCGCAAGCGTTCGGTCTACAGCGAATCGTCGTAAATCTAACAGCAACGATTGCCGGTGTAAAGACGACGTCCAAATTAAGTACTTGTTTTTCCTGTATTTTTTTATTTAGGTTTTATTAGTGTGTTTTTTTGAATATATTCGTTCCTGGTTAGTATTCTCTTCGTTTTTTTTTTCTTCTTCGTTCGGGTAAGCTACACCGAGTACTTTGGATCCGGGTACTCGCAAGTCGTAGCCGGAGGATCCTGGCGCCCTCAAGATTGTCGGGTCGGTGAGTTTTAACGAACCCACCCAGACTGAGCTACCGGCGTAATTTTGTCACCAGCCGGCTCGAGCGACTTTAGTCGGTCAGTTTGTTTTTTTTTTGCTTTTTGCCGTTTTGTGTTTTTTTTGCGTGACAACATTTACAGTTACAAAGTAAATTTCTGACACTTGCTGTGCCGTTTATAAATTTTAAGGTTATAAAGACAAAGGACAGTTTACAATTTTTAATCATCAATCAATTTGATGTTCGAAATTTTGATTCCGCGATAGTACATGCTCGTGAACGCGAATTATTTTTATTGATGTTTAAAATGTACAAGTTTTGTAAATACATGCCGAATACGTACTTCTTTTTCTTACAACGACTTACTACTTGAAAATTATATACACAAGTTAAAGTTTTGCAGATAGAAATTGGTTTTTATGGCAGCGAAATAAAAATTATCTAGTCATTTCCACAGCCCTCCGAGAGCTGACCGTACCCACAATAAATCATATTGTTCCGATATTCCACAGGGCCGGAATTGTTTACACGCTGAGAGTACTACCTGCGACCTACGTTGTAATAGTAAGGGTTGGTGCCATCATTCAACAGATAAAAGTGAAACGGCAAAAATTTGTCACAATAAATTCTGCTACAGATTAATGACGACAATATTTAATATTTCTAAATGCATTATCAGATCATTAAGAACCAATAATAAATACAGGGTGTCCCAGAACTCGCGCCCCATAGAGCAAGGGAGGGTGCCGACAGCAATACAGATGGTAAATTTCAAAACAAAAATTGTCTAAGATTAATAGTATTCAAGAACTGATAAAAAGTTGATAACCAATCCCGAAAGCTTATTCGAGAAGTGGAGTAAAAGGCCATCTCAATTTCCTAGGCAACGAGAGTCTAATATTCATCTGACCAATAGATGATAGTATGTGTCCATAGTTACCAATTTTCAAATTCTGTTCAGCTTCAGGATTGGCTACAGTTTTTTTTGTCTTATCTCGTTAATTTTTTGAGTTGAAATATTATAGTTTCGAAATTTTGGTTCAGAATTGTTGTCTGCATAAGCCCTTTTTCTCTGGGGCGCGAGTTCTGGGACACCCTGTATAAGTAGGTAGTCTAAAGTAGCTGCATACCAAAGATCAGACTGTATGAATGATCCAAGATTACAAAAAGTTACTTATTTTTTCAATGTAGGTGAATTTTAAAATTTTGCGTTAATATTACGCTTCACTACACAATACGGACCTGGGCAAGACCAGCAGCATATTATTTATGACAGGGTAATATTTGCGGTATTGCTCCATTGTTGGCATACTTAACTGCGGCACAATGGGACCCTACCATAAAAACCAATTTCTATCTGCAAAACTTTAGATAAGATGATTATTCATAGGATGTTGTTCTTTGATATGTGGAGTTAAATCTGTAAATAACTGTGCCAAGTGAATTTTTCGAGTTGCCATTAAAATGAATTTATCAATGATATTATTTTCGGTAAAGTTCACTGTGGATCTAAACACGGTTTTAGCAACTTTGCATAAGATTATAACATCACGAGAAGGTTTGATTAACGACCCTCGCGTCTTACGTTCTATTAAAGTAGAAGCTAAGGTATAGTTTGTTAGGCTGGCCAAACAAATATTACATTTAAATATAGTTTTCAATTTTTTGACGACAAAACCTGCGATGTATTCCGTCACATCATTAATGTATACTCCCATTTGTTACGGCAATGACAATGTTATTTCTTCTTCGGGTTCTTGATTGTTATATGCAATTAAGTTTAAGTTAGGATACGATGGCTTTTTCGAGGTACTTGGCACTTTTAAAATACTCGTTTCATCAAGGGTAAGGCAACCACCCCGACTTCGTATATTTGAAAAAAAAAGTTCCAAGTGATCCTGACTCAGTTTGTACGTAAGAAGGTACTTTAAGTAGGACCGTTCTATTACGTACAAATTGACCAAACCTTCTATAGACTTCAAATTTACGAGAAGGCCTAAAAACCCCGTTCTTCTCGCGGAAGCAAGAATATTTTGTCCCTTGGGGTCTTTCAACTGAAAAATATAATCCCTTGCTTCCGCAAAAAAAAAAATTCATGAAGGCATGATTGTATTGCGATAACGACTTTTTGTAAATGTTGGTGGACAAGCCGTTTCTGGTATTCATAATATCAAAAAGAGAGAGAGATGTGGGGCCGGCAGTGGCGGCTCGTATCAGTGGGCAAGGTGGGCTAAGTCCACCCTAAATTTTACATCTTTGATCGATAATAATAATTGAACTTAGCAAATAGCATCAATCATTGAAGAGGATTTTTATGATATAATTCGTTTTATTTTTCATTGAAGAAAAATTAATTCGAACTTGTTAACAATATGTTTCTTCAACAATCACGGAAAGTTGCAGCACAGATACTGTATTTTCACCGAAAGCGCAGACCGCTCATGGGCTAGCCCAATTTTGCGAATCAAGTAACGTAGTACGTCTCCAGAGGAAATGTGTGTAAAGCACTATATAATTGAAATGGAAGGCTAATGCTCGTTAAAACAAACGTACCGATTTGATTCTGCGCACGGAGCCGTAGATCATGCTCGTTACATTTAAAAAAAGCGGGAAAAATGAAATTTATATTATAGAAACACAGCTACTCACACTGCCGTCAATAAATAGTTTACTTCTCGATTTTATGAATATATTTCAGATAACATCTTAAATTACAAAACATGGCCATCACTCACACACAATTGGCCGCGAAAACTGAAAAATTTAAGTGAAAAGACTACACATGTAATATTAAAATAGTTTTTATTTATACATAAAACAATAAATTTTATTGATGATGAAACAATATCAATTTTGAATACACCTTCCTAATTAATGCACTTTTAGAAGCTTCAGTTTGCTTACGTGCTACATGGTGTAACCTAATTTTTGTATAACATTTAACAACTTGTCTTATTAAATTTAATATATGGTTTTCCTCATTTAAAGAGCTATCATATATATGATCAGAGAGTACATTAAAATAAACATTCTCTGCAAAAATGTTCCTTGTTACAATAAATACAAAGTCGTCAGAAAAGTTAGTTTCTCCAGGTATTTGATTATTATTACTATTTAAAATTATTCTAATTTCAGTTTCAGTGATTCTACATATCTTTATAACATCTGAAGATGCCTTTCTTAACCCTCCTCGATTTTTTCTGTTTAATATTAAAAAAGAAGAATCATCTCCAGTTACCGCAGCTTCATATGACTGAATTGCCCCAATGCACTTGGAACATTGTAGGTGTTTTTGTAAAGTTTTAGCAACAAATCCAGCTATGTAAGTTACAACGTTTGCTGTTAATAGTGTCATATCAGGTATGTTAGGAACATGATAATCATGATCGTCATTTATATTACAAGAAAGGCCGCGTTTCCGCAAGTAGTTTAAATTGTCAACATTTACTGTAGAGGAGATATTTGTTTTGTTAGGATGTATTATATCCAACATTCTTGTATTATCTTGACTAATACAATTACCATTTTTGCTTCTAATTCCATGATGTACCAGCAACCTTTTGTATGTCTGGAAAAACTGGTGGGCCGTTGGATTCTTATTCCATCCATTTCTGAGACTAAAAAGATATATAGGCGTAAGATACATTAAAAGAAAATATATCATTAGTTACTTACCGAACGCTACAAAAAAATAATTCCAAGTGATCTTGACTGAGTTTGTATGTGAGAAGGTATTTAAGAGGTGATTCTGGCGGTTCTACATATTTATCATAAATACCCATTACTGACTTCATAGTAATGATGAAACCAACAAATGCTGTTTTTTTTTGCTATGTACTAATAAGGTTCCATTTGGTAACTCACAAGTTTTTAAATACTCAATTGCTTGAATAAACAGTGGTTTCCAATATGCCACATTCAATGGTTCAAGTGGAGATTTGCATCCCTTACCAAATGGATTTCTACTATTTAATAAATCAAATATTCGGTCAATTAATCGAATAAATTTGATAGTGGGGCCAGCATTCTTAAATTGAGGGTGCCCAATATCTGTCATTAAAAATTCAATAGCGTCAGCAACACTATTACTTATAGTTTGCACAGCCAAATTAACCTAAAAATTATAAATTCAAATTTAAAGTGTAATTATACACATGCATTTTGTTTTAGAAGATTTAAAATGGTCGCTGCATATTTGTGTACATTGACTGGGGAAAAATTTTGTCTTCTATTGGCCAAAATTCATTTTTGTTTGAGCTCTTTATCTTTTGGAAAACTAAATAGTATAATTGTAAACAAAAATATTATCTTTTTTTATAAATCTGACTTACGAATGAAAAGAGACACGATTTCCCTTTTTTGTACCGTTGGACACAGTTATATGCACAACACCAAACCACAAGGTTATTGTTTTAGGTGTGGTTACAAAAAGTTTTAATAAACACTATAATACACAACCGTAAGAACAATGTTTTACGATTCAAAAATATTTCACTATGTAAATAACACTAACAATCTTGTTAAATAGACTTTTTGCTACCTATCCTTGTTTAGATGTTGTCAGTAATCCTAACCTCACAAAATCAAACGAAGTAAAGGAGTTGTTTATTAAAGATTAAAGAACTGGAACAATCCGTACTTATTTTATAAATTATAATAAATGTTGGAAGTGGCCCCCTCCTTCCTGAATACATAATCTAGCACTTCTTTTAATTCCGCCAATTACGTTTTGTAGAACTTGAGGCGTATTATTTATTTCCTCACATTTTGTTGTTATCCGTTGGACAAGTTCTTCTAAGTTATTGACAGGAGCTTTAAATATCGAATTCTTAAGATGGGGCCATAGAAAAAAGTCAAGAGGCGTTAGATCACTAGATCTCGGAGGCCAGGTAGGAAATTTTCTATCACCTCTGCTGTTCTCTTGTTTGGACGACCACTACCCTTTTTTCTCTCTACACTTCCAGTCACTCGAAACACATCTACACAATACACAATAAATACATTAAAGCATCATAATTGTTTATAATCCACTGGGCCTTCAGGAAAGTTTTCTCGATAATCAACAAAACGGTCGTTAATGGAGTAATGCCACTGACCATCAATTTTTCGACCAGTGCGAAAATATGCTTAAAACATGTACGTTTTTTGATTAGTAGGGAATGCCATTGTAGAGATAAACTTCAAAGTTGAAAATAATTGTGATGTTGACGTTGCGTTTACCAAAACGTTTGATGTTTAATGATAAAACAGTTAAACATCGTTTTTAAGTTACGACGTGACATTTTATTCCTGTGGCAACTGGGAATGGAAATATTAAGAATCAGTCAATGTAAGGATGGTCCTACTGACATCAGCGTTACCAAAATTCAAAGGAAAAGAGCTAGAAAAGCAATAAAGAAGAAATTAGATTTGTCATCTATGATATGATTCACCAGAGTAATAATAACAGTAGAAGACAAACTAGTTGCTTTATACACAGAATATTATTATTATTATTAGACTTGCTTCTTTAGACCCGTTTTTCGACATAATTTGAGTGTTTAGCCCCGTGTCAAAGGCGGGCCTATGCAGAAAAAACCGTCTGCTTAGGGCGGTTTACGAACGTCTGCTTTTGCATGCGGGTTGATAAAATTGGTCTCCCTCCAACAGCTACTAAATGAAGAAACACTACTTTCCAACAGATGGCCCTATATGTACTCTTAAAAAAATAATAATAAATTAGCAAAAATTAGTTGTTTAACTTACACCAACTTCAATAAATCATCACAATTCAATCGTAAAAATTAGAAATGTACAGGTAAATGTGACCTTAAGAGCAATTTCAAAAAAAATCTTCTTAAGGCGGTTTAGATCATTTTTAGGCAGTTTAAGTTGATTTAAGAAAGATGCAGTCAAATCAAATTTCGGAAAATCAATAAAAGGTAAATCACATGTCAGACGAATTAATCGAAAGAACTCATAAATAAATAGGAATGAATGAATGAAAAAATGTAAAACAAATCGAATATTTTTTTGGCGTTAAAGGCTAAACCCTGAAAACTAATTGTTAATGATATCAATGTTATCTTTTTTTTCATCAAAACTTTCGTTAAATTAAGAAACTCGATTTAATATAATACTGATCTGAATTAGATATATCACTAATGATATAAATGTTGTATATCCATTTATTGTTATTTGATGTAATAAGAAACATATACCATTTTCAAAACATTTGTTTAGTTCAGCCAAGTTGGTCTGAGCTACCATAAAAGCATAAAAATTTGCGGGCTACCGCAATGGGACAGCTCCAAAAGATTCTCAAGTGCACATAATGAGGGTTTATTTGCTCAAGTTTTGCACCCTGCGTTAAGAACAGTATACTTTTCCAAGTTGAGACTCGTTATTATGGCCCTGCAATAACGATTACCGCAAACATTATCAGTGGTTTCAAGGTTGTAAAGAACCTTGCCATAAATTATTTCCTAGGTAGTCCGAGAGATCTCAAACCAGGAATGGCTGACATTTATTAATTTTTTTTTTGATTTCTTTTTAAAATTTAGCAAACAAAATAAATCTTAACACTACCTAGTAAAATTCGTAAATATATTAAAAAAAATAAAAGAAAATATTCAGGATTTAGTGTCACGGATAGCTTTGGCACCAAATGCAAGTTTTGTGTCCGGTGCGGTTCTGGTCGTACCCTAGTGATGAGCTGCAACCGCAATTTATGGTCTGCATTGTGAAGAAATTTAACTTTTACACAAAGCAGCACCCTCATAAAAACGAGTCTCAAATTGGAAAAGTATATCCCTAAACAGGCCAGATGTCTTGTCATGAATGACAAAATACCGCAAACTGTTCGGTTGCGGTTGCCGTCTAATTTTTATGATTTTATGGTGGCTCAGACTAACTTGACTGAACTATACTCCCTAACATTTTGTTGGGGGTTGTTGGGGGTTAAAAATGAAAAATTAATTGACTGTTCACCGATTTACAGCTCGACAATTTTCCGACTGCCAGGCAGTCATAAATTCGTCATTTTAAATATTCAAGTAATGAGATTAAAATTAGAGTATATTTTCGACTATGGCTGAAATTTCAAACTGTCCCCAAAGTGTACTTGGAAAAAATGAGAGTATTAAAATTGTGGGAATACTACTACCTATATAAAGATTTATTCAATTTTTTTCGCAATTACGACATGGATGATTTCTTATAAAATTGCGTGAACCCCTGAAATGATAGAAATTACTTTTTAGAAAAGATTAGTTATTTTAAAAGTCTTAGATGCTATTTTTTATGATTTTTGATACCAAACTTTCCATTCCCAAACCCCGACCGTCGTAAAATTACTTCTTTAGGACCGACAATGAGTCAACAAATTTGTTATAAAAAAATTAATTTTGGGGCAGGATAGCGACGAATATCGTTTTTATAGATGGGAATATGATAGCTTTCAAATAATAATTATTTGATCCAAATTATTTAAACTATAAATTATTCTATTGTTGCGACTGCCAGGCAGTCATAAATTCTTCATTTTATATTTAAGTAATGAGATTAAATTTAGAGTATATTGTCGACCATGGTTGAAATTTCTATCTGTCGCCAAAGCGTAAGCACTTTTAAAAAATACGGGTAATAAATAGTGGAAAAACCTACAACTCCCTATATAAAAGATTCTGTCACTATTTTTTGCAATTGCAACTTTGATGATTTCTAGTCAAATTTCCTGAACCCTGAAATGATACAGATTACTTTTCAGAGAAAATTAGTTGTTTTAAAAGTCTTAGATGCTATTTTTTATGATTTTTGTTACCAAAACTTTCCATTCCCAAACCCCGACCGTCGTAAAATTGCTTCTTTAGGACCGACAATGAGCCAACAAATTTGTTATAGAAAAAATAAATTTTGGAGCAGGATAGCGACAAATATCGTTTTCATAGAATAGGCATATGATAGCTCTTAAATAGTATTCATCTGATAGAATTATTTTTAAACTGTAAATCATGCTATTGTTGCGACTGCCAGGCAGTCATAAATTCGTGATTTTAATTATTCAAGTAATGAGATTGAAATTAGAGTATATTTTCGGCTATTATTGAAATTTTTAAACTGTCGCCAAAATGTAAGCACTTGTAAAAAATAAGAGTATTAAATAGTAGAAATATCTGCTACTAACCATTTAAAAAATTCTATCACTATTTTTTGCAATTGCGACTTGGATGATTTCTAGTGAAATTGCATGAACCCTGAAATGATACAGATTGCTTTTCAGAAAATATTATTTGTTTTAAAAGTCTTATTGCTATTTTTTATGATTTTTGTTACCAAAACTTTCCATTCCCAAACCCCGACCGTCGTAAAATTGCGTCTTTAGGACCGACAATGAATCAACAAATTTGTTAAAAAAAATAATTTTGGAGCAGAATAGCGACCAATATCGTTTTTATAGATAGGAATCTGATGGCTCTCAAATAGAAATTATCTGATACAATTTATTTAAACTGTAAGTCATTCTACTGTTGCGACTGCCCAGCAGTCATAAATTCGTCTTTTTATATTCAAGTAATGAGATTAAAGTTAAAGTATATTTTCGACCATGGTTGAAATTTCATTCTGTCGCCAAAAAGTAAGCACTTGTAAAAATAAAGGTAATAAATAGTGAAAATATCTACTACTTCCTATATAAAAGATTCCATCACTATATTTCGCAATTGCGACTTAGATAATTTCTAGTAAATTTGCATCAAGCCCAAATTGATACAGATTACTGTTCGGAAAAGATTAGTTGCTTTAAAAGTCTTAGATGCTATTTTTTATGATTTTTGTTACCAAAACTTTCCATTCCCAAACCCCAACCGTCGTAAAATTGCTTCTTTAGGACCGACAATGAGTCAACAAATTTGTTATAAAAAAATAATTGTTGGAGCTGGACAGCGACGAATATCGTTTTTATAGATGGGAATATGATAGCTCTCAAATAGTATTCATCTGATAGAATTATTTTTAAACTGTAAATCATTCCATAGTTGCGACTGCCAGGCAGTCATAAATTCGTGATTTTAATTATTCAAATAATGAGATTGAAATTAGAGTATATTTTCGGCTATTACTGAAATTTTTAAACTGTCGCCAAAATGTAAGCACTTGTAAAAAATAAGAGTATTAAATAGTAGAAATATCTGCTACTAACCATTTAAAAAATTCTATCACTATTTTTTGCAATTGCGACTTGGATGATTTCTAGTGAAATTGCATGAACCCTGAAATGATACAGATTGCTTTTCAAAAAAGATTATTTGTTTTAAAAGTCTTACTGCTATTTTTTATGATTTTTGTTACCAAAACTTTCCATTTCCAAACCCCGACCGTCGTAAAATTGCATCTTTAGGACCGACAATGAATCAACAAATTTGTTAAAAAAAAAAAAATTTGGAGCAGAATAGCGACCACTATCGTTTTTATAGATAGGAATCTGATGGCTCTCAAATAGAAATTATCTGATACAATTTATTTAAACTGTAAGTCATTGTTATTGTTGCGACTGCCCAGCAGTCATAAATTCGTCTTTTTATATTCAAGTAATGAGATTAAAATTAGAGAATATTTTCGACCATTGTTGAAATTTCAAAATGTCGCAAAGTGTAAGCACTTGTAAAAAATAAGGGTAATAAATAGTGGAACTGCCTACTACGCTATCTATCACTATTTTTTGCAATTGCGACTTAGAAGTCAATTTCAAGTTATTCAGCGACGTCGGTAAAGGTGTTTGTGACGTAGCAACGTCAATCACATCACAGCTGCCTTAGCAACGTCGCAAACGACTTGATATTGACTCCTTAGATGATTTCTAGTAAAATTTCCTGAAGTCTAAAATGATACAGACCACTTTTCGGAAAAGATTAGTTGTTTTAAAGGTCTCAGATGCTGTTTTTTATGATTTTTGAAACCAAAACTTTCCATTCCCAAACCCTGACCGTCGTAAAATTGCTTCTTTAGGACCGATAGTGGTCCAACAAATTTGTTATAAAAAAAAAAATTGGAGCAGAATAGAGACGAATAACGTTTTTATAGAACACAAATGTGATAACTCTCAACAGGTAATCTTCTGTTCCAAATATTTGTAAACTGTAAATCATTCTACTGTTGCGACTGCATGGCCGTCATAAAATCGTCATTTTAAATAATCAAGTAATTAGATTAAAATTTGAGTATATTTTCGACCATGGTTGAAATTTCAAATTGTCGCCAAAGTGTAAGCAAAATTCTATTCCATTCCTTCTGCACGAAGGTAACCTGGTAGCATCTTTTAGAGCAAAATTTTAGGTCTTTAGAAACTACGTTAATCACAAACTAAGCAAAAGACAGATTGACTAGAGCTCGAACTGTTTCAGGCATGCAAAATAAGGTCCAAGCGATCAAAATTTATAAATTGTGCAAAATGGACGCCAACCTACGTTTATCTGGGTGTATTTTGTGTTGCGTTTTCAAATCGTTAGAGTCTCGTTCTTTATGAATTGAATGATTTCTACAAATTTTACATAAACCATAACATGATACAGATTATTTATCGGAAATGATTGATTGTTTTAAAAGACCTAGATGCTATTTCTAACAATTTTTGTTACAGAAATTTTTCTTTCCCAAACCCCGACCGTCGTAAAATTGCTTCTTTTAGACGGACGATGAGCCCACATATTTGTTTCAAAAAAAATATTTTTTTGGGCAAGATATAATGACGAAAACCGTATTCATACAATATGAATGTTATATGTAGCTGTCAAATAGTGATCTTCTGATACAATTATTTTTAAACTGTGAATCATTCCATTGTTGCGACTGCCAGGGAGTCATAAATTCGTTGTTTTACATATTAAAGTAATGAGATTGAAATTAGAGTATATTTTCGGCCATGGTTCAAATTTCAAAATGTCGCTAAAGTGTAAGCACGTGTTAAAAATTAGGGTATTAAATGTGGAAATGCCTACTACTATACATATAAAAAATTCTATCATTATTTTTCGCATTTGCAACTTGGATGATTTCTAGTAAAATTGCATCAACCCTAAATTGATACAGATTACTATTCGGAAAAGATTAGTTGCTTTAAAAGTCTTAGATGCTATTTTTTATGATTTTTGATACCAAAACTTTCCATTCCCAAACCCCAACCGTCGTAAAATTGCTTCTTTAGGACCGACAATAAGCCAACAAATTTGTTATAAAAAAAATAATTTTTGGAGCTGGATAGCGTCGAATATCGTTTTATAGATAGGAATGTGATAGCTCTCAAACAGTAATCATCTGATCCAAATTATTTAAACTGTAAATCATTTTATTGTTGCGACTGGCAGGCAGTCATTAATTTGTCATTTTATATTCAAGTAATGAGATTAAAATTATAGTACATTTTCGACCATAGTTGAAATTTCTATCTGTCGCTAATGAGTAAGCACTTGTAAAAAATAAGGGTACTAAATAGTGGAAATACCTACTACTCCTTATATAAAAGATTCTATTACTATTTTTCGCAATTGCGACTTGGATGATTTCTAGTAAAATTGCATGAACCATGAAATGATACAGATTACTTTTCAGAAAAGATTAGTTGTTTTAAAAGCCTTAGATGCTATTTTTTATGATTTTTGTTACCAAAACTTTCCATTCCCAAACCCCGACCGTCGTAAAATTGCTTCTTTAGGACCGACAATAAGCCAACAAATTTGTTATAAAAAAAAGTAATTTTTGGAGCTGGATAGCGACGAATGTCGTTTTTGTAGATAGGAGTGTGATAGCTCTCAAATAGTAGTCATCTGATCCAAATTATTTAAACTGTAAATCATTTTATTGTTCCGACAGCCAGGCAGTCATAAATTCGTGATTTTCAATATTCAAGTAATGAGATTGAAATTACAGTATATTTTCGGCTATGACTGAAATTTTAAACTGTCGCCAAAGTGTAAGCACTTGTAAAAAATAAGAGTATTAAATAGTAGAAATATCTGCTACTAACCATTTAAAAAATTTCATCACTATTTTTTGCAATTGCGACTTACTAATTTCTAGTAAAATTGCATGAACCCTGACATGATACAGATTACTTTTTAAAAAAGATTAGTTGTTTTAAAAGCCTTAGATGCTATTTTTTATAATTTTTGTTACCAAAATTTTCCATTCCCACACCCAGACCGGCGTAAAATTGCTTCTTTAGGCCCGACGATGGGCCAAAAAATTTGTTTTTAAAAAATTATTTTTTTGAGCAAGATATAGTAACGGATATCGCTTTTATACAATAGGAATATGATAGCTCTCAAATAGTTTTCAATTGATACAATTATTTTTAAACTGTAAATCATTCTATTGTTGCGACTGCCAGGCAGTCATCGTTATTTTAAATATTCAAGTAATGAGACTGAAATTTCAGTATATTGTAGATTATCGCTGAAGTTTCAAATTGTTGTCAAAGAGTAAGCACTTGTAAAAAATAAGGGTATTAAATAGTGGAAATATCTACTACTATTTTTCGCAATTGTGACTTGGATCATTTTTAGTAAATATGCAACTGCAAAACTGTTTTTTATATAAGCATTCGTGATCGCAAATAGGCACACCCATTTGTATCTGAATATAGTCTCTCCTGATTTTGCAAAATCACAAATTTGATTTTCTCCGGTTTTTTGACTTTTTTGTATTTTAGGGTCTCAACTGCATGATTGAGTGCATGCAATCAATCATTTTAGGGTCTCAATTGCATGATTGATTGCATGCAATCATCGGATTTAATTTTTACTGTTAATTAGTTGCGTTTATTTAATCAGTCTAACTTGTATTACTAGGTTCTCAGTTAACTCCGGTGGGAAACATTTGACTCATGCTGCAGCGATATGTACTGTACCTACTTAAAGAAACAGTCAGTAAAATTTGATTTTTAGCGTTTTATCTTTAAGATTACGAAAGAAGTATTCTAATGCATTCTTATGCTTCTTTAGGCCCGTTGCCTAAAAACAAGGATCTACTTTACCGATCTAAGGCGCCATCTGCATACGAGAAGCTAAATAAAAACCTCACCTCTCCTGACCACCAAGCTGTAGGACAGACCTAAAGAAGCATAGACCATACAGGGTATTATTATTCTTATTATTATTCTGCAAGCCAACATGGTTATTAGTAATTTGCTGCCGGCAAAGTCGAACGAAAAGTATGAATATAATTATGAAAAATTCATGAATTGGAGAAGAAAGAAAAACATAACCTCATTTTCTGAAAACGTTATTCTTGCCTATTTTGAAACTTTAGGTAAAACATTGAAACCTTCGTCATTATGGGCGACATATTCTATGTTGAGTACTCTCAACATCAAGGAAAATATTGACATTACCAAATATTTGAATTCCGTGCATACCTGAAACGAACCTCAGTGATATAAAGCAAAAAAATCGTCAACGTTTACTTCTGAACAAATTAAACGTTTTATTGAGGAAGCTCCAGACGAAAAGTATTTGTTTTCAAAGGGAATTCATCCATCTAAACGCGACATTTTATTATAGTTATCGATTTGTTGGTTGCACTGATTATTGTTGTTTCCGGTACATGTCGCAAAAAGGAATTAAAAGATATGCAAGTACATCATGTGAAAGACATGGGAAACGAACTTTACATCAAAATCCCTGACAGTAAAAATAAAAAAGAAAAATCTTTTATTGTTTCTGGACATTTCTATGATATTTGTAATAGGTATATATGAGCCTCCGACAGTTCTCAGTACTTTTACAACTTTCAGAAAGGGCAATGCACTCGTCAAGTGGTTGGCATTAACAAGTTAGGTGATCAACCAAAAATCATTGCCAAATTTTTAAATTTGGAGCATCCAGAGCAATACACAGGCCATTGCTTTAGGCGTTCTTCGGCGACAATTTTGGTTGATGGAGGAGGCGATTTAATGGCATTGAAACGCCATGGCGGATGGAAAAGCCAAGCCGAGGCTGAAGGTTTTGTGGATAACTCGATGGCAGCTAAAACACAAACGTCAGATATTCTGTGTAACAGCATTGAGAATAACAGTGACACACCAAATGTGGCTTATTCTCAATTTAATTGAAGCGTAGAAATGGGACCATCAACCTCGAAATGTGCGGCACCAGTCGCCCTCACTAATTGCAAAAATGTTACAATAAACATCAATAATTATTATTATAACACAAATAATAAATAAACGCATTTTTTTGAAGTTTAGTTGTAATTTTCCACCGCAATAGTAGAAAATCGCATTTTAACCGCAATCGTAGAAAATCGCATTTCAAGCGCAATAGTAGAAAAAATATAGTACTAAACTCGAGGGTAAGGCGACTTACGTACACTCGCGAATTATCGCACTCGGCTAACGCCTCGTGCTTACAATTTTTCGCTCGTGTGTAATACGCTTCTTACCCTACACGTTAAGTAATATACTATTATTTTTAGAAATTTTTGTGACTCTTGATAACTTGTTACATGAGTTAAAGGAAAAATACCTCTATGAAAAAGGACGATCGAGTTTAGCTAAAAGCTTTTGAAAAATATGGGATTCTCATACAAAAAAGATGATAATCGTAGAGCATTAATGGAGAAACCTTATGTAGCGAAGTTTTCTTAAAAAGTATATTCAGCATCTCGATAGTGGGGATGAGAACGAGGTAGTTGTACTTGATGAAACATTGGTGTATGCAAATGGAAGCGTAAGAAGATCTTGGCAAGACTGTGATATAAGATCAGTTAGACATACTGGAGGTGATGGTGGTAAATATATGAGGAATGTAATTATTTTAGTTAATTGTTGTTAATTTAGCCAGATTATTAATGCTGGGACGAGCAATGGATTTGTACCCAATGCAAGTCGAATCTTTAAAACCAAAAAGGGGTCTGGCGATTATCATTTGGAAATGAACGCTAATTTGTTTGAAGATTGGTTACAAAATTTGGTTAAACAATTGAATAAACCGTCTATAATTGTGTTAGATAATGCAAGTTATCACAGTAGATTAAGTGAACAGCGTCCTGCCACCAGTTGGAGGATTGGTTGGAAGGCAATGGCATTGAATTTGACATAACTGCAAACAAATCTGTACTATTACAGTTATGCAGAGAAAATTATAGGGAAAAAATATGTCGTTGATGACATGATTAAAGCATTTTAACCCAATTGAAATGGTATGGAGTCAAGCTAAACGATTTTATAACAAAAACATTTTGTCTACAAAAAAGGACATTATTGGAACTTGGGAAAAGGCTCTAGAAAATGTGACCAGCGAGCAGTGGCAACATTATTTTCATCATACCGAAAATATAATAAGAAAATACTGGGAAAAAGAACAGCTTTTACTAGAAAGCGAAGTGCAGCTAATTGTTATCAGCATTAATGCAAACACGGACTCAAGTGATAGTGATTTTAATTTTTACAGAGAATAAGATTTTACGTTCTTTGTTTTTTAAATTTGTAAATCTTGGTTTTATTATTTTTCTTCATTATTTGTAAATTGAATAGTTATGTATTGCGAGCAACAAATCGGCCGTTCTACACGGATGTATCCCTTAATCACGTAGATAAAGAAAAGACTTGGAATTTGGAAAAGAAAAATGTTTTGGAAGATACAGGGTGATTTTTAAAAAACGGCAGGCGTTGTAGAATTTTTATTTATGAACCGATTTCAAAAATTTAAAAAACAAATTAAATGGTTTTTAATTTACTATAAACTGATGATTTTAAAAATTTTCTAAATGTCTTAGTATCTTTTGGGCGATACTCAACTTTCTTATTTTAAATTGGAACCCACATTTTTTTTTTCATAATTTGGAAGATATTAATTTTCTTGATTCAGAAATGTGTAATATGTTCTACTTTTAACAAAAAATATTTTTAAAAAAATTATCAAAATTGAAAAAAATAAGCAATAAAAGTTAATAAAATCTAGGTGCATGGTATCAAATAAAAGAATGCCGTTATTGTAATGTTAAAAAGCAGCAAATCAACACTGTCAATCAACACAGCATTTATTTATTTCTAGCGGTAGAATCAAACATAACCTCTTATTCGAGTACAGAAACAAAATTTCAGGTTTTATTTGGTGTAATGGACGGGAAACGCTATAGAGGAAAAAACTTTACAGAAAAGGAAGAAATCTGTTGATTAAGTGCGATAGACAAGTAAGTATAAACTTATAAATCCATGTATTTAGTTTAAAATTACCTACTTCTGTTTTAATTTGCGTGTAAAAGCAATAATTATTTTTTTTAGATATAAGAACATAAAGAAGGCTTTTTAGAAAACTATATGGCTGTCATAAAATTTTGTCATTGGGTAAAAGTTAACCACTTCACAAAAGACGAAGATTTTGCGTTGTACAGTTCGACAATTGCGTTCTCGGAATTATTACGCTTTAGTGCCATTACCTTTACAAAATGTTTAGCTACTGTCTACCGCAGCATTATAAATATCCGTAAGAAGATTGACAATACTGCCTTGTTGTCCGTTTGTAAAGAATTCTTTTTGATACGTATCGTCGATTGCAAGTGCTAGTTCCAAATACTCACCTGAATTAAAACCATCTTTGTCATATTTACCGAAGCGCAGTGAGGGTAAGATCGTTACTCTGAGAAAGCGTTTGTCAAACTTGACCTGATAGGTACTTTTCGTCAGGATCGGATCGGGCAAACATGATTTATTAGGGGGAGCGTGTCGCCTAAAAACCCCAAAGTACTCTCAACAATGCAGATGGTTATTTACAGTTACCAAGTTTGATGGGTGCAATATAGCCTTAGCCCAGTTGGAAAAACATATCGTCGTCTAAGTGGCAACTGCCTCTATCTCAATTTTGACGATTTTTCGTTTTTGCTTGTTTTCGAATTGTTTCTTTGTGGGGAATGTCGTGACGGAGTCTGTTTTCTGAATTTCGCTACATTTTATGCTCTACGCGAAAATTTGACAACATCCGCTATCTCAATACGTAAGGCAACATACGCTATTTCATTCTCAATTTAAAATAAGGGAGAATAAAAGTGTATGTCGGATTGAGTTAAAAGTGTGTTAGGCGAGAAAAAAATGTTTGATGGTGCTTCCAACATAGATCGTCCTATGTTCCTTCATATTAAGCAAATAAGTTAACAATACCTCTAAAAAACATTTTTTTAAAGCAATGTAATTCGAAAAAAAGGTCAGCGCAAGGGTTTGAACACGCATGAAAGAAGTGTCTACGTTTTTTATTATTACAACAATATCAACATAGCATGGTAAATGTGATAATTTTTAACATACGGCGAGTTTGTAAAATTATACCTAATCTAATTGCCTAATTGAACATCCACAAAAATGGAAGTTAGCGATGGCTCTTTATATTATGTTCCAACTGAACTAATACGTTCTTTTTCATTCATTTTAATTTAATCAGGATCTACAGAAGACACAGTGAAAAAAAATGGCCAACCAATTAACGCTTATAGTTTTTTCTGTCACATAGAATTGGATGTACTTTAAGCTTTATTGTGATTATGACTGATGTTTGAAATAATTTGGAAAGAGTTGTCTATTTATGTTATGCTCTGCATCCATGCCAGAAAGTTGTCGATGTCGACGGTGGTGTCCGTTCATAAATTACAGCAATACCCGAAATTCCATGCTCGAAACTGTATTCACAATTGAAATGGTTAAAAGGATGAGATTTGTCATTTAACACAAAAAAAGTTGTTTGTTGTTTGTATAGTATTGAAAACGTAAACTGCAACTTGCTCTATCTCAGGCAAAAATTAAGGCAACACCCTATATCTCAAGCATTTCTTCAGAAAATTGTTTTATTTTATTGAAACTTTTAATAATCGTTTGAAACACAATAAAAAACAAATGTAGAGGATTACTATTCCAAAAATGTATTTAATCTAAAAAAAAAACAGTTTTTTTATTGTCCTGTAAAGTTGCAAAAATTGAGATTGCGTAGGTTGCCACTTAGACGACGATATGGAGGTTCACATATTTGGTTAGAGTACACCAAGTTCTGTTGAAAATAGTTATTTACAGTCGCGTGTGGTAACTTACATTTTACAGCGCGAAATCAGTTTGAAGCACGACGGCGTAGCCGGAGTGCTTTAATGATTGAGCGCTGTAAAATGGTTAACGCACAAGAGTTGTATTAAACTTTTTGGCCGAAAAATTTTAATTTAAATAATTGGATTTTTCAAAATTTATGAGAACTGTCACATCTGACATTTGTAAATTTCATCATCTGTCAATTCTGTCAATTTTGTAGTTGGTGCACAAAAAGTACACAAGATGGCGCCGTATAAAAAACGTTTTAATATTACTTTAAAAATAGAAATATTGTCTTAATTGAGATAATAATTTAGGTAGATTCCACTTTGGTGATCAATCTTCATTATGGTAAAGTGATTTTAATTTATAAACGCATGTGAAGAGCAGACGATTTGGGCAATTTTTTTTTACGGCATGTGTAAACGTCCAGGGCGCTTGTAAATCTAGTGTTTCCGAAGATGTCAATTGAATGTTAATTTGACGTTTACAATTCATGAGGCCAAAAAATATTTTTCCTACGACCCCATATGAAAGTGGCATTTTCCACACGGTTAAATGACTCAGAAACTTGATGATTTCGTACATCCATTTCCGAAAGTAAAAGTCACTAGTGTGATATGAATATATCCGCACAGACCTGTCAAAATTGACAGTTATTTTGAAAAACAAATGTAATTCTTGAATTTTGTCTTAAATATCAAGACGTTTCACTGTAAAACAACATGCATAATGGTAAAAATGGATTGGTTAGGTCGTTTCTGACAAGACAATTTTGACAGGTCTGTGTGGATATATTCATATCACACTAGTGACTTTTACTTTCGTAAATTGATGTACGAAAACATCAACCATCTAACTATGTGGAATACGTCACTTTTATTCATACAGTTTGGGGAATTGACACCCGATTTATGGAAACAATTTTAATGGAGAGTGGAAAAAGAGGAGTAGAGACAGTGTACAACAAGTAGACGAATAGGTTGTTCCTTTTAATTTGTTAAAAATGAATGTTAGCATTCCGGAAAAAGTCCAAATTGTCAAGTGGTATTTTTAACTCAGTTAAAGAAATAACTTCTTGTTTATTTATTCTCGCTTTAGAAAATCAACCTCCTCCTTCAATGTCGGCTGTTGGACGCATTCTGGCCAATTTTGAAAAACACGGATGTGTTTCTCCGACCAAACATAAACCCACACGAGAGCGAATTCAGACCGAAGAGGTCCAAATTAGAAACACCATGATTTGCGCAAGTATTGAAACTAATCCAATGCAATCAAGTAGATCTTTGGCGGTTGAATTTGAACTCGACAAAAACACTGTTCGCAGTGTCTTAAAGAAACATGGATATCGGTCCTTTAAACTCCAAAAAAAAATAATGAAATTTTTCCTGAAGGCCGTGTCAAGCGGATGGAATTTTGTGAAAATGTAATGGAACGCGCTAATTTAAATGCGGACTTTTTGAAAAATGTTCTGTTTACGGATGAATCGACATTTCCCTTACATGGTCACCATAATTCATCCGTTTGCAGATACTGGGCCAGGGAAAATTTACATTTAACCTACACGGCTGGAACGCAATATCCTAGGAAATTAAACGTGTGGACTGGCATCCTCGGGGACAATATTTTGGGACCATTTTTTATAGATGGAAATTGAAATTCCCAAAAGTATTTGGATCTACTCCAAAACCAAATTGTTCCGGCCGTTCAACAAATTCTCAACATACGGTTGGAGGACGTTTGGTACCAACAAGACGGTTGCCCTGTTCATAACACCCTTTTGGTTCGGAATTACCTTGATTCCATATTCCCAAATCAGGTATTGGTAGCAGAGGTAACATCTGTTGGCCGGCGCGATCTCCGGATTTATCCCCAAATGACTTTTTTTTGTGGGGTTACACAAAGTCTAAAATCTATGGCTTTGCGGAGAACCTAGCCAATAGTTTGGATGAGTTGAGAATAAATAATCGAAATGTTGTCCAAACTATTAGCCCTGATATTCTTTCGAGAGTAAGGCGGGGTTTTTACGACCGATTGGGTTATTGTTTGGCTCAAGAAGGAGGTCGATTTGAGCATTTTTTGTAAATAGCAATTGTTAATTTTTAATTTTTAGGGATAATTTAAATTTCGGTTTTTAGAATTTATTTATTATTTAAGAGTTCTTTTTTTAATTTAATTTGGACGACATTTTTAGAATTTATTCGTTTATTTTTGATGGAATAATGAAACCCATAACGCCTATTTAATTATAAATAATACCCTGTATGGTCTATGCTTCTTTAGGTCTGTCCTACAGCTTGGTGGTCAGGAGAGGTGAGGTATTTATTTAGCTTCTCGTATGCAGATGGCGCCTTAGATCGGTAAAGTAGATCCTTGTTTTTAGGTAACGGGCCTAAAGAAGCATAAGAATGCATTAGAATACTTCTTTCGTAATCTTAAAGATAAAACGCTAAAAATCAAATTTTACTGACTGTTTCTTTAAGTAGGTACAGTACATATCGCTGCAGCATGAGTCAAATGTTTCCCACCGGAGTTAACTGAGAACCTAGTAATACAAGTTAGACTGATTAAATAAACGCAACTAATTAACAGTAAAAATTAAATCCGATGATTGCATGCAATCAATCATGCAATTGAGACCCTAAAATGATTGATTGCATGCACTCAATCATGCAGTTGAGACCCTAAAATACAAAAAAGTCAAAAAACCGGAGAAAATCAAATTTGTGATTTTGCAAAATCAGGAGAGACTATATTCAGATACAAATGGGTGTGCCTATTTGCGATCACGAATGCTTATATAAAAAACAGTTTTGCAGTTGCATATTTACTAAAAATGATCCAAGTCACAATTGCGAAAAATAGTACTAGATATTTCCACTATTTAATACCCTTATTTTTTACAAGTGCTTACTCTTTGACAACAATTTGAAACTTCAGCGATAATCTACAATATACTGAAATTTCAGTCTCATTACTTGAATATTTAAAATAACGATGACTGCCTGGCAGTCGCAACAATAGAATGATTTACAGTTTAAAAATAATTGTATCAATTGAAAACTAAACTACGTGACAAAAAAAAAGCAACACCCAGCACCAGTCAACGTGATGATCTGAACTTTTTAGAAAACGTTTGTCTACCTTCAAAACGTCACTCATAAAAATTTCACACAGATATCTAATCAAATAACAAGTTTTTGTAAGTTTTTACTTCACAAAAGAAGAATATTTTATCCCTATTTTCTTGAAAAGCAACGAGGAACAGCAGTATTTGCAGATTGCTTGTAGTGTTTAAGACTCCAACGATGCCTAGAGTAGCAAGAAGACAAAATTTTAGACAACTGTCTGAGTTTGAGAGAGGTCGCATTGTTGGTATGCACGAACCTCAATATTCGTTGCGTGAAATTGCACGTCGGTTAAATCGAAATCCGTCTACAGTATATCGAGTGTGGAGAAGTTGGTCAGAAGAAGACCTCCAAAGCCGTCGACATGGCAGTGGTCGTCCTCGAGGTACCACTGAAGGAGAAGATCGTTACCTCCGACAAATGGCTGTTAGAGACAGATTTCGTCCATCAGCTGAAATTGGGGCACACTGGCGAAGAGTCTTAAGACAAGGGATCTCAGCTCGAACTGTTTATCGACGAATCGCTTCCTTCGGTCTCCATTCTTATCGACCATGCCGACGACTCCCACTGACCCAGCTTCAAAAAGCAGCTAGGCTTGCTTCGTGTCGCGAAAGACAGCAATGGGACCACGAATGGAACAATGTCGTCTTCAGTGATGAATCGCGGTTTTGTTTGTGGCAGAATGATGGGAGAGTTAGAGTCAGACGATTTCGTGGAGAGAGACGAAATCCCGAATTTGCTGTTAGAGGTCATCGTGGCGTAACTCCAGGTGTTATGATATGGGGAGCCATAGGTACTGGATTTCGCTCGCCTCTAGTGTTTATTGAGGGCAGGCTAAATGCTCGACGATACATCGACGAAGTCATAAGACCCATTGTGTTACCCTTGCTAATGGAACACCCTGATGGAATCTTCCAGCAAGACAACGCCAGACCCCACATAGCACAGGTCTGCCAGAACGTTTTTCAACAGGAAAACGTAGAACTTTTACCTTGGCCAGCTCGTTCACCCGACTTAAATCCCATAGAGCATGTATGGGATATCATGGGTTGCAGACTGAGACGTCTACCACAGCCAGCAAACAGTGTAGCTGAGTTACGTGGCCATCTGCAGCAAGCTTGGGATGAAATACCTCAAGAGGATATTGATCATCTTGTTCGTAGCATGCCTCGACGTGTTGCCGAATGCATTACCAACCGTGGAGATGTTACTCATTATTAATTTTTTTTTCTTTAGTTTTCGTTTTTTTTAATTTGAAACTTTAATCGTTTACTTATTGGGTTGACATACATAAAATATTAAATTTTGAACATTCTGTGTTTGCTCCTTCTGGGTGTTGCTTTTTTTTTGTCACGTAGTTTATTTGAGAGCTATCATATTCCTATTGTATAAAAGCGATATCCGTTACTATATCTTGCTCAAAAAAATAATTTTTTAAAAACAAATTTTTTGGCCCATCGTCGGGCCTAAAGAAGCAATTTTACGCCGGTCTGGGTGTGGGAATGGAAAATTTTGGTAACAAAAATTATAAAAAATAGCATCTAAAGCTTTTAAAACAACTAATCTTTTTTAAAAAGTAATCTGTATCATGTCAGGGTTCATGCAATTTTACTAGAAATTAGTAAGTCGCAATTGCAAAAAATAGTGATGAAATTTTTTAAATGGTTAGTAGCAGATATTTCTACTATTTAATACTCTTATTTTTTACAAGTGCTTACACTTTGGCGACAGTTTAAAATTTCAGTCATAGCCGAAAATATACTGTAATTTCAATCTCATTACTTGAATATTGAAAATCACGAATTTATGACTGCCTGGCTGTCGGAACAATAAAATGATTTACAGTTTAAATAATTTGGATCAGATGACTACTATTTGAGAGCTATCACACTCCTATCTACAAAAACGACATTCGTCGCTATCCAGCTCCAAAAATTACTTTTTTTTATAACAAATTTGTTGGCTTATTGTCGGTCCTAAAGAAGCAATTTTACGACGGTCGGGGTTTGGGAATGGAAAGTTTTGGTAACAAAAATCATAAAAAATAGCATCTAAGGCTTTTAAAACAACTAATCTTTTCTGAAAAGTAATCTGTATCATTTCATGGTTCATGCAATTTTACTAGAAATCATCCAAGTCGCAATTGCGAAAAATAGTAATAGAATCTTTTATATAAGGAGTAGTAGGTATTTCCACTATTTAGTACCCTTATTTTTTACAAGTGCTTACTCATTAGCGACAGATAGAAATTTCAACTATGGTCGAAAATGTACTATAATTTTAATCTCATTACTTGAATATAAAATGACAAATTAATGACTGCCTGCCGGTCGCAACAATAAAATGATTTACAGTTTAAATAATTTGGATCAGATGATTACTGTTTGAGAGCCATCACATTCCTATCTATAAAACGATATTCGACGCTATCCAGCTCCAAAAATTATTTTTTTTATAACAAATTTGTTGGCTTATTGTCGGTCCTAAAGAAGCAATTTTACGACGGTTGGGGTTTGGGAATGGAAAGTTTTGGTATCAAAAATCATAAAAAATAGCATCTAAGACTTTTAAAGCAACTAATCTTTTCCGAATAGTAATCTGTATCAATTTAGGGTTGATGCAATTTTACTAGAAATCATCCAAGTTGCAAATGCGAAAAATAATGATAGAATTTTTTATATGTATAGTAGTAGGCATTTCCACATTTAATACCCTAATTTTTAACACGTGCTTACACTTTAGCGACATTTTGAAATTTGAACCATGGCCGAAAATATACTCTAATTTCAATCTCATTACTTTAATATGTAAAACAACGAATTTATGACTCCCTGGCAGTCGCAACAATGGAATGATTCACAGTTTAAAAATAATTGTATCAGAAGATCACTATTTGACAGCTACATATAACATTCATATTGTATGAATACGGTTTTCGTCATTATATCTTGCCCAAAAAAATATTTTTTTTGAAACAAATATGTGGGCTCATCGTCCGTCTAAAAGAAGCAATTTTACGACGGTCGGGGTTTGGGAAAGGAAAATTTCTGTAACAAAAATTGTTAGAAATAGCATCTAGGTCTTTTAAAACAATCAATCATTTCCGATAAATAATCTGTATCATGTTATGGTTTATGTAAAATTTGTAGAAATCATTCAAGTCATAAAGAACGAGACTAACGATTTGAAAACGCAACACAAAATACACCCAGATAAACGTAGGTTGGCGTCCATTTTGCACAATTTATAAATTTTGATCGCTTGGACCTTATTTTGCATGCCTGAAACAGTTCGAGCTCTAGTCAATCTGTCTTTTGCTTAGTTTGTGATTAACGTAGTTTCTAAAGACCTAAAATTTTGCTCTAAAAGATGCTACCAGGTTACCTTCGTGCAGAAGGAATGGAATAGAATTTTGCTTACACTTTGGCGACAATTTGAAATTTCAACCATGGTCGAAAATATACTCAAATTTTAATCTAATTACTTGAATATTTAAAATGACGATTTTATGACGGCCATGCAGTCGCAACAGTAGAATGATTTACAGTTTACAAATATTTGGAACAGAAGATTACCTGTTGAGAGTTATCACATTTGTGTTCTATAAAAACGTTATTCGTCTCTATTCTGCTCCATTTTTTTTTTTATAACAAATTTGTTGGACCACTATCGGTCCTAAAGAAGCAATTTTACGACGGTCAGGGTTTGGGAATGGAAAGTTTTGGTTTCAAAAATCATAAAAAACAGCATCTGAGACCTTTAAAACAACTAATCTTTTCCGAAAAGTGGTCTGTATCATTTTAGACTTCAGGAAATTTTACTAGAAATCATCTAAGGAGTCAATATCAAGTCGTTTGCGACGTTGCTAAGGCAGCTGTGATGTGATTGACGTTGCTACGTCACAAACACCTTTACCGACGTCGCTGAATAACTTGAAATTGACTTCTAAGTCGCAATTGCAAAAAATAGTGATAGATAGCGTAGTAGGCAGTTCCACTATTTATTACCCTTATTTTTTACAAGTGCTTACACTTTGCGACATTTTGAAATTTCAACAATGGTCGAAAATATTCTCTAATTTTAATCTCATTACTTGAATATAAAAAGACGAATTTATGACTGCTGGGCAGTCGCAACAATAACAATGACTTACAGTTTAAATAAATTGTATCAGATAATTTCTATTTGAGAGCCATCAGATTCCTATCTATAAAAACGATAGTGGTCGCTATTCTGCTCCAAATTTTTTTTTTTTTAACAAATTTGTTGATTCATTGTCGGTCCTAAAGATGCAATTTTACGACGGTCGGGGTTTGGAAATGGAAAGTTTTGGTAACAAAAATCATAAAAAATAGCAGTAAGACTTTTAAAACAAATAATTTTTTTTGAAAAGCAATCTGTATCATTTCAGGGTTCATGCAATTTCACTAGAAATCATCCAAGTCGCAATTGCAAAAAATAGTGATAGAATTTTTTAAATGGTTAGTAGCAGATATTTCTACTATTTAATACTCTTATTTTTTACAAGTGCTTACATTTTGGCGACAGTTTAAAAATTTCAATAATAGCCGAAAATATACTCTAATTTCAATCTCATTACTTGAATAATTAAAATCACGAATTTATGACTGCCTGGCAGTCGCAACAATAGCATGATTTACAGTTTAAAAATAATTCTATCAGATGAATACTATTTAAGAGCTATCATATGCCTATTCTATGAAAACGATATTTGTCGCTATCCTGCCCCAAAATTTATTTTTTCTATAACAAATTTGTTGGCTCATTGTCGGTCCTAAAGAAGCAATTTTACGACGGTCGGGGTTTGGGAATGGAAAGTTTTGGTAACAAAAATCATAAAAAATAGCATCTAAGACTTTTAAAACAACTAATTTTCTCTGAAAAGTAATCTGTATCATTTCAGGGTTCAGGAAATTTGACTAGAAATCATCAAAGTTGCAATTGCAAAAAATAGTGACAGAATCTTTTATATAGGGAGTTGTAGGTTTTTCCACTATCTATTACCCGTATTTTTTAAAAGTGCTTACGCTTTGGCGACAGATAGAAATTTCAACCATGGTCGACAATATACTCTAAATTTAATCTCATTACTTAAATATAAAATGAAGAATTTATGACTGCCTGGCAGTCGCAACAATAGAATAATTTATAGTTTAAATAATTTGGATCAAATAATTATTATTTGAAAGCTATCATATTCCCATCTATAAAAACGATATTCGTCGCTATCCTGCCCCAAAATTAATTTTTTTATAACAAATTTGTTGACTCATTGTCGGTCCTAAAGAAGTAATTTTACGACGGTCGGGGTTTGGGAATGGAAAGTTTGGTATCAAAAATCATAAAAAATAGCATCTAAGACTTTTAAAATAACTAATCTTTTCTAAAAAGTAATTTCTATCATTTCAGGGGTTCACGCAATTTTATTAGAAATCATCCATGTCGTAATTGCGAAAAAAATTGAATAAATCTTTATATAGGTAGTAGTATTCCCACAATTTTAATACTCTCATTTTTTCCAAGTACACTTTGGGGACAGTTTGAAATTTCAGCCATAGTCGAAAATATACTCTAATTTTAATCTCATTACTTGAATATTTAAAATGACGAATTTATGACTGCCTGGCAGTCGGAAAATTGTCGAGCTGTAAATCGGTGAACAGTCAATTAATTTTTCATTTTTAACCCCCAACAACCCCCAACAAAATGTTAGGGAGTATAGTTCAGTCAAGTTAGTCTGAGCCACCATAAAATCATAAAAATTAGACGGCAACCGCAACCGAACAGTTTGCGGTATTTTGTCATTCATGACAAGACATCTGGCCTGTTTAGGGATATACTTTTCCAATTTGAGACTCGTTTTTATGAGGGTGCTGCTTTGTGTAAAAGTTAAATTTCTTCACAATCAGACCATAAATTGCGGTTGCAGCTCATCACTAGGGTACGACCAGAACCGCACCGGACACAAAACTTGCATTTGGTGCCAAAGCTATCCGTGACACTAAATCCTGAATATTTTCTTTTATTTTTTTTAATATATTTACGAATTTTACTAGGTAGTGTTAAGATTTATTTTGTTTGCTAAATTTTAAAAAGAAATCAAAAAAAAAATTAATAAATGTCAGCCATTCCTGGTTTGAGATCTCTCGGACTACCTAGGAAATAATTTATGGCAAGGTTCTTTACAACCTTGAAACCACTGATAATGTTTGCGGTAATCGTTATTGCAGGGCCATAATAACGAGTCTCAACTTGGAAAAGTATACTGTTCTTAACGCAGGGTGCAAAACTTGAGCAAATAAACCCTCATTATGTGCACTTGAGAATCTTTTGGAGCTGTCCCATTGCGGTAGCCCGCAAATTTTTATGCTTTTATGGTAGCTCAGACCAACTTGGCTGAACTAAACAAATGTTTTGAAAATGGTATATGTTTCTTATTACATCAAATAACAATAAATGGATATACAACATTTATATCATTAGTGATATATCTAATTCAGATCAGTATTATATTAAATCGAGTTTCTTAATTTAACGAAAGTTTTGATGAAAAAAAAGATAACATTGATATCATTAACAATTAGTTTTCAGGGTTTAGCCTTTAACGCCAAAAAAATATTCGATTTGTTTTACATTTTTTCATTCATTCATTCCTATTTATTTATGAGTTTTTTCGATTAATTCGTCTGACATGTGATTTACCTTTTATTGATTTTCCGAAATTTGATTTGACTGCATCTTTCTTAAATCAACTTAAACTGCCTAAAAATGATCTAAACCGCCTTAAGAAGATTTTTTTTGAAATTGCTCTTAAGGTCACATTTACCTGTACATTTCTAATTTTTACGATTGAATTGTGATGATTTATTGAAGTTGGTGTAAGTTAAACAACTAATTTTTGCTAATTTATTATTATTTTTTTAAGAGTACATATAGGGCCATCTGTTGGAAAGTAGTGTTTCTTCATTTAGTAGCTGTTGGAGGGAGACCAATTTTATCAACCCGCATGCAAAAGCAGACGTTCGTAAACCGCCCTAAGCAGACGGTTTTTTCTGCATAGGCCCGCCTTTGACACGGGGCTAAACACTCAAATTATGTCGAAAAACGGGCCTAAAGAAGCAAGTCTAATAATAATAATAATTGGTAACGATTTCAATTTATTGCGAACTTTGTATTCGAACGACTACATCCCCTTATTAGCAAAGTATTACTGAATTAGTCGCTCCAATGACAATTATTGTTTTCTTTATTGCACTCGTCTATTGTCCATTAATCGGTTCTGGCCTCACCAAAAATTCATGTTTCTTGATGTGTGTGAGAATGAAACAAAACTAGAATCTCTTTCCCACTCGTGCGTCCCCCACTTTCTATTAAAATTAAGTCCATGCATCGGATGTCGATTCCCCAAACTGGATAAAACCTCATGCTCGTAAAAAATGATATTTAGAATAGATAAGAAATGAACTATTTTCAAGGCTTATGGTTTCTTCCTGATGATGGAAGGTCGTAGGAAAAATAGTGTACACAACTCGTCGGAAAGCGTCTTTCTTGCACTCGTGTAACATCTGCACTCGGCTGGCGCCTCGTGCATCTACATTTACACTCGTGCGAAATTGGTCACTTTCCGCACTTGTTATGTAAATATCTATTTCCCTCTTCCCCAGTGTCTCCAGGAACAACCAAGCCTTTCTAGTTCCGACCTTGACCTTGCGAATGATAAAAAACTGTTCAACAAGCCTAATCCTATCAAAAAGAAGTTTCCTTTTCTCAAAAATGCTGAAAAAACACGGTTGGCAATGGCAGCCAAAAAGCAGCATGCCATTGATATGGAAATTAAACAGGTGCAACTCAATTAATTGAGAAAGTGCAAAATTTTCTTATATTTTGTTTTTTGTTGTTTGTTTCTTTGTTTCGTTTCTTGTAAATGTTTGTTAATTACTGTTATTATTATTTCTCAGGTTTATAGATAGTGAGAAAAATAAATTGCTATTCGATAAATTAGTTTTTTTTTTAAATTCCCTATTATTAAAGACGATATAACTGGAAAAATATAAGTTAAATTGATTACGTCGCAGGTTATAAGAACCATAGGAATCAATTCAGACACGTGCGAACGTTGTTCTTATTAAAGCAGTTGTCACTGCTGTGTTTTCTCTGTTATGTCTTTCTACTAGAAGAAAATCTTGTATTTCAGCAGGAATTTGCCAATTTTGATCCACTTCAGGCACATAGTGATTGAAGTCTAAGGAAATATTATGTAGGACAAAACATGCAACAATAACGGGTATATAATATATAATATAATATCTCGTCCATTTTTAATCGAAGACCCGTAGCTAAGCAAGGGAATCGTTTTTTCACTATACCATAACATCTTTGAATACAATTCGCGATCGCGAGAGTTTAACAGTGGTGTAAGTAAATACGGCTTGCAGGGATATCCGCTATCTCCAAGCAAATAATTCTGATTGAAGTTTCCATTCAAAAATTGTGCATGAAGAATCGCGAAATATGGTGCTATCGTGGACAGACCCGTCCCAAAGCGCAACAATATTTTGCACATGTTGTTGCGAATTGCACACTACTTGTATATACATTGGTAGAAAAGTATCCTTTCCTGTTTCTGAACATTTCAGCATTCGGCCCACCTGGCGATTGAATACGAATATGCGTGTAATCAATTGCCCCAATCACATTGGGAAATTGACTAATGTTTTAAAATCCAAGCTTGCCCCTATTTATATCTTCCACGGTCCTCGGCATTTTTACAAACCTTTTTAATGAAGCAATATGAAGGGCTACTCTTCTCACAATGTGGCATATTGACCCCCTATCAATGTTGAAGGAGTCCCCGATTAAGGTATAAAAAGCACCAGTTGCATAAAAACGAGGGGTTAAAAGAAGTTAGTCTCTTGCACTTATTGCCTTGTTTCTGCAAGTTTCAGGCCCAATTAAATAACCAAATAAGTTCAGTATTTGCATTGCGGAGGCCTACGCAAAACTACTTTACCTAAAATGATTTTATTTTAAACTGTGAATTAGTACGGCGTATAATCCATCAAAACTGTGGGATTATGTCTAATCTGACTATTAGTCCGGTCAAATTAGACCAAAAAGTTAGGGTGAAGTAACATAAATTAAAGTAGTTTTATGATACAACTTACCGTTTTGCTGAAAATCGCGAAAAACTCATTTTTTGACCTTTGACCTTGAATAAAAAAATTCCATACACGGGAATGATGGGGAACTTTCAGGATTTGTTTATAATTGTATTTTGAACAATTGTACCAATATTTAGCTTGTTGCGAATTTATGTAGCACCGAATGTCTAATTTGACCGGACTATACAGGGTGGCCCATCTAAGACTTTCGGGCTCAATATCTTTGTTATTTATGAACGGATTTTTCTAAAATTTAAAATATAATTTCTTAAAGAGGTAAGGATTGATGTGACATTATCAACGCCATCCTTGTCTTAAAAATGTTAATTTTACTTGTCTTATTTTAAATTTTAATTAGTGAAGAGTTATGTCATTTTATAAAACATCAATAATTATACGCGTGTGGCAAAAATCAACCGTCTAGCAAGTCAAGTTGCCGAGAAAAAGACAAAAAAGAACCTCAACATTTCCAAAAGATACAAACTGATAGTCGCCTATGAAACAATCGACTTCTACAGCGAGTTTAGATTTTGGACATCCCTGACTTGTTGACGTTCTTGACATTTGTGACATTTATTTGAGGTTATGTTTATTTTAGAGTATTATGATGAATACGATTGATTTAAACTTGCACATTCACGAACTGTTGTCTCGATCTTTTGTAACTAATCACAATGCATTGGGCCGCGCATCGTTTCTCGACATTTGTGTTATTTCTCATTTGAGGTTATGTTTACTTTTGAGCATGATGTTGAATATCATTGATTTCAACTTGCGCAGAACGATTTATCTCGATCTTTTGAAATTGAAAACTAATCACAATGCATCAGACAGCGTTTTAGTGCGAAAATTTCGTAGGCACAAGGAAATGTGAGCGAAAAACTTGTTGAAAGTTGGTCGTCACCAGAAAAATGATTGCAGAATGGTTCGCTATGAGGTGCAACTAGTATTCACGACTTTTTTAGCAATGTCACTAATTTATTAGAAATGGAAATTCAGTGACACGTATGCAGTGAAGCGATATGACTCATTTATGATTGCATAAAAACAGTCGTTTCAGTTATGATGGAGACAGAATTAGATGATCACAAGATTTCGTCCTTTTTCAGGAAACTACTTTACTTTGATTAAGAAATAATTTGTTACAAGGTATTTTATTGTAGGGTACTAAGTTTTAACAGTGAATAAACTATACCAGTGACAATATATAGCAATGTAACACCATATTTTCTAGAATAGTAATGAACGAATGTACAAAAATTTACAAATGTATCAGATATTTACACTGTACGCTGTATTTTGAACATTTATAACAAATGCAAATAATGCTGGAATATTGCGTTTGGTCACTGCCATTTTGCTTGTTGGCGGTGAGACTTGGCTTTTTCTTTTTTACTATCAACTCATTTCTTGAACTTTTTAGTAACGAAATAGACACAAACAATTAGGGGCAGCATAAGTTTTTGGATATGTTCTGGAATGGCGAAGATTGAATTTGCGGTCCCTTGAGCCAAGCAAATCGCTTGTCGCTTTCAACTGGAACAATTGCTTCGATGGTACTAGTCATTTTCCTTCGCTGAACACTTACCATATAGTGTTGCGGCGACTCTTCATCGAATTCATCAACAAGCAGGGTTTTGCACTTTTAGCAGCTTGGTTACTGTCCGTCAAAGATATCCACCCATGTTAGAAGAATCCAATGACATAGTCGTTCATAGTGGTCAACGACACTGTCCAGAACGTTCTGCAATCGTTCTTAACGCTTGGAACAAGGTACGATAGGGTGTCAATGAGAGTCCCTTTCATGTTTGCATCTTTTAGCGGTTCAATGAGAAAGAACAGGTTCAACATTTAAAGTAACAGTTCGTGTTGAAAAGTACTGCATCATTTTCAGTGTGTTGCTTTCAGTCTTGTTCGTCTTTTTTTCACTCGTCCAAGTTATTAATGAATGTTACAATGCTATAAAGTTAATTGGTCGTTTAAAAAATTATCCCATAGAAAGAGTCGACCGACGATACTTTGCTAGAAATATCATGTGTGCAATTTTCATTGGAACGTAGGTATTAGATGATGTCCATTGTCATTTTGTTCTTGCACTATTTTTTTTGTCTCGTTATTCTATCTTAGTGAGAAATCGTCGTGATACCGTGCAAGCACATTTTCCATATCATAATAGTCGTCCTAGATCGTTAGGTAGTTCGCAAGGTTTGTTGAAGCAACAAATACAACTCGCAACATCATGCACCATATTCAGTTCGAAAACACGAATCTGAAATATCAGATGTAAATAGTGTTTTCCTACAATTTGCAATGACCTTAGAAAATGAAACTCACTATCATGCGTTTTTGGTGATCCAAAACCGCGTAGTTGTAGGTAAGTACATGTATCTGATTTCCATATTACTTATTATAGGTCGTGGTATCATTAGTTGGTTTCCTATTCGAAGTTGCATTTGCCAATCTTTCGAAACGGAATATTAATGGTACTGTACGACCAATTTGGACTTGAAAAAACTTTCTTGATAACACCTTTTAGCATGGCGGTTTTGAAAGTGTGCAGAATTGTGCCTACATTTGTCGATTCGACTTTGTTTCTACAAATCATAATTGAAACATACGAATTTATTAGTCGCATAGCCACTAAATACCACAAAACTCCGTTTTGACATGGGTAAGCTTGTCTTTGCCGTTGCTCTTGTAGGTTCTAAGCCACTCAACGATACAGCATTCTTCGTTACTTTTGCATACCAACTATACCGACTGCACCAGCATTTTTCGATAGCAGCACTACGTCCTAGATTTCATACGTATTGTGAACCAATTTTGACTTCTTGACTACGGCAGTTCGCGTATTGGAGCTTCGAGGTTAATCTATTTTGAATTAATGACATTACTAAACAAAAGTAAAACTATCTAGTACCATACATTTTATAGGCGCAGTAAAGAAGTTTGCTCAAAAAGGATGAAATCATCTAATTCTGTCTCCATCATAACTGAAATAACTGTTTTAACGTAAATGCAATCATAAATGAGTCAAATCGCTTCACTGCATACGTGTCACTGAATTTCCATTTCCAATAAACCAGTGACATTTCTAAAGAAATCGTGAATTCTAGTTGCACCTCATAGCGAACCATTCTGCAATCATTTTTCTGGTGATAACCAACTTTCAACAAGTTTTTTACTCACATTTTCTTGTGCCTACGCATTTTTTTGCACCAAGACGTTGCCTGATGCATTGTGATTAGTTTCCAATTTCAAAAGACCGAGATAAATCGTTCTGCGCAAGTTTAAATCAATGATTTTCATCATTATGCTCAAAAGTAAACATAACCTCAAATGAGAAATATTACAAATGTCATGAACGTCACTGACGTCAGCGATTATTGACTGACCGAACGCAGGGCTGTCCAAAATTGGGCGTGGGAAATTATTTTTTTCATAGCCGACTATGATTTTGCATCTTTTGGAAATGTTGAGGGACTTTTTTCTCTTTTTCTCGGCAACTTGACTAGCTAGACGGTTGAGTTTTGGCACACTCGAATAATTATTGATGTTTTATAAAATGACATAATTCTTAACTAATTAAAAATTAAAATAAGACAAGTAAAATTAACATTTTTAAGACAAGGGTAACGCTGATAATATCACATCATCCTTACCTATTCAAGAAATTATATTTTAAATTTTGGAAAAATCCGTTCATAAATGACAAAGATATTGAGCCCGAAAGTCTTAGATGGGCCACCCTGTATATAAAATCGATCAACGATGCCTGACATTTAAAAAAAATCATCACACTGACATTTATTGTTCAATGATTTATTAAGATAACAAAACTGAAAGCCAAATGTATCTAACAGTAACAAATTTAACAAAAATTGGAAACAAATCATCGTAACAAGTGTTGAAAATGCTGCATTCTGTTCAGAAAACATCGCCGCACACGTTCCAAAATTTCTGGTGTTACCGATCTACAGGCTGCCATAATCTTTGCTTTTAAATCTTCCAGGTTTCCTACAGCTCTTAAACCTACATGATATGATCGTATAGATTGAAATTTGTTAGCGAAAATAATTCTTGAAACTGACTGGTTTCAACTTGACGTGCCACAAAATTTTGACTGACGTGCGGATTTTGAGTAACAACTTGAAGAACCGCAACTTCATTCTTCATACCTGTGGCTGTTCTAGTTGTAACTCGTTTCTGTTGGGGCCAGTTTTCTCTCAAATATTTTTCCAATTTTCGGAAAATTTTGACTGTTAGGTGTGCAGCACGGTCAGGATATCTTTGTGCATATGAATTTGCAGCTGTTAGAATACATTTTCGCGAAGACAATGATAACTAGGAGTATTAAGTTTAGTTTGCAAAAATTGATAAATCTTTATGACACCACTGGTTGATATAAAGCATCTCTGATTGTATTTTTAAAATTTTAATTTAGAAAACTCAAGTCAACACTGGAAATGTATTGTTGGTTGCATTTTTTGAAATTTCAGGTCGTACTATCGGCGACACCGAAATGTGAACGACTTTTTCGTTGTCATGGATTTTTCTCTGAATTTCCATAATGTAAATCAGACTTTAATCAGTGGCGTTCTTTTTGATTTTTCTCTAAACATTTTATTTTACCTATACAACTCTTACTAATTAGCAGCGACTGCTCTTAGCGACCGATTTTCATCAAATTTTGCAATAACTCTTGATTTTTCGATTACAGTTCAATGTTTAGCCGATTTTAACTAACTGTCATCAATTGTCATAAATGACAATTAAAAGTGCGCCTATGCTTCAAAGAGAAAATTACGCTAGACAATTTTGCCGTACACATTTCGTTGTCGTTAATAGTACAGTTACGAGAATAGGCCTGTATACAAATCGTAAGAACTATCATCTTTAAACGTTCAGTTGGTAAGTATCAGTATTTTTATACTTGTTGATTCATTTCAAGCAGGTACCTAATTGATTATGTTTAAATTGTAAGTGTGAAATGCTAATATAAAAATATTTTTATTAACAGATTTGTGATGCTAACTTACGAATTTTAAATGCAAACGCTAGATTTCCGGGAAGCACTCATGATGCATATATTTGTAGTCAATCGAAGGTTCAAAATGCAATGCGTGTCTTAAATCAGACTCATCCTGAATATTTCTTGTTAGATAAAAATTACAAATAATTAAAATTTAACACACACTAAATATAAATTTAAATTAATTAATTTTTGAAGGGGATTCTGGGTATCCATTAAGAAAATGGTTGCTTACTCCTGTTAGAGATGTTCTGCCAGGATCACTAGAAGATAGGTATAACACAACTTTTACCAGAACCAGATGCACAATTGAAAGGTGTATGTCTTCTATAGCATCGTGTTTTGCATTGCATTCTAATTACGAATATAAATATAAAATATTTCCAACACGTCACATTTTAAAAATTTGATTTTTTTGTAAATCTTCAAATAGTAATTTATTTCGCTTTATTTTCATTTTTAAAATTTTTATTTTAATTATTATTATTTTTTTGCGTAGTAAGCCGTGATAAATTATTGTAATGTCAAAGCAATTGTCGATTTAATTGTTTGTGTCATCGTAATTGTGTCAGTTTTTAGTGTTTTTAATATGGAAAGACGCAAGTGCCTTAATTCCCCGGACAATTTTTGCTGTGTGCGCAAAATACGCCACAAAAACGCAGCGGAGGCAATTAACAAGCTCACTGAAATTGGCATTCAATCAGTATTTTGGATATCGAGTGGGTGAACAAAATAAATCTTGGGCTCCTCATTCCTGTTGCATCACATGTTATGTGACCTTAACGCAATAGCATAATGGAAAATATGTTTTTATGCCATTTGGTATACCTACAAAGTGGCATGAACCCAAAGATCAAATTAATGACTGCTATTTCTGTCTAACTGAAATATTTGGATTTTCCAAAAAAGTAAATGCAAAGTTAAATACCCAGATGTGACATCGGTGGTGAAGCCTGTTCCGCATGGACCTGATCTACCTGTTCCCAATGCACCGATTAATTGCACAAATGACGAGATTTGCGAAGAAACTGTTGATAATGAGCCGCATAATGCTAATTTCAATGCGTGTTTTGAATCAGAATATATTCCTAAAGATTCCACCAAACCCCATTTAATAATACAACCAGAATTAAATGATTTAGTGCGCGATTTAAATTTAACCAAACAACAGGCACAACTATTGGGCTTCAGGTTGCAGGAATGGAATTGTCTTCACACGTCAACGAAAATTTCCGTCTTCAAAAGGAGACATGAAAAATTAAGTGCATATTATGAAATGAGAGGTGAAATATGCGTTTGTACAAATATAGATAGTTTAATGTTAGAAATTGGATTTGAACATCGCACTAATGAATGGCGACTATTCATTGATTCATCTAAAACCAGCTTAAAAGCTGTTTTGTTACACAATGGTAACAAACGGCCATGCGTACCTATTGCCCATGCCGTTAATGTCAAAGAAACTTATTATGAAAGTATGTCGCTTATTTTGAGTGAAATAAAATATGAAGAATATCGATGGCAAATCTGTGCTGACCTAAAAGTCATAGCTTTGCTTCTGGGACTGCAGGGAGGTTTTACAAAGTACTGCTGCTTCTTGTGCCTATGGGATAGTCGAGCAGTTCCACAGCACTACATTGTAAAAGATTGGCCGAATAGACACAATTTAACACCAGGAATGAACAATGTGAAACACGATCCATTAGTAAACCGTAATTCTATAATTTTGCCCCCTCTTCATATCAAATTGGGATTAATGAAACAATTTGTTAAAGCTCTCAATAAAGAAAGCCCATCATTTCTATATTTAAAAGAAAAATTCCCTAAAATCAGCGACGCAAAAGTTCGAGAAGGAATTTTTGTTGGCCCGCAAATCAGGAAACTGATTAAAGATGAAATTTTCGACCAAAAACTTAACCAACAAGAGCGAGCTGCTTGGAATTCATTAAAAAGCGTTATAGCGGGATTTCTTGGGAATGAGAAGCACCCAGAGTACAGAACATTAATTGAAACTTTATTGGAGAATTATAGAAAATTGGGAAGCCGTATGTCACTAAAAGTTCACTTTCTCCATTCCCACCTGGATTTTTTCCCAGAAAACCTCGGAGCTGTTAGTGAGGAACAAGGGGAGCGTTTCCACCAAGACATTGGTGCTATGGAGAGGCGCTATCAAGGCAGATGGGATCCTGCAATGCTTGGAGATTTTTGTAGGAGCCTCCAGAGAGAAGATAACAGTCCTCATAAGAGAAAAAAATAGTCTCTACATTAATTTTTCTATGTTCAAATTTTTTGTTTCTTGTTTTTATGTTGAATAATTGTTGTAATTAGAAATAAATAACTTTTTTTAATTTTTAACTGATTTTCTACCATTACAGTGAATTACTTTATTTATACATATCCAATTTTGTTAAGATCTATAACAAAAAAACTGTACGTGATGAGAAAATTTAGTTGTCATATCTGATCTCTATTAACATTATTTGACTGCGCATAGCTTATTTAGTTAATGTTAGAGACCAAAAATTTCAAAATGTCGGCTAGTGTTATTAATGCTTGTTGTGTTCTTCACAACATGTGTGTGGCTAATAATCTACCAGTTCCTGATCCAGAAGATAGAGACGATGAGTTAGATTTTGGAATGCTGATAAATGAACATGAAGTTTACAAAGAGTAAAATGGTAGAATACAAAACGTGGAATTAAATGATGGAAGAAGACTGCAACGAAAAATCATTAGAAATTATTTTGCTCGTTAATTACCATTTATTATTAAAGAGGTTTTTAGAAAGAACTATTTATAAAAAACAAATTTTACAATATTTACAACATTTGGAAACAACACAACATTGAAATGCCTCTGAAAAATTCATATCAAATTTCGCCCCATTTTAATTCACCTTCTGTAAATGTGAAAAATCGAAAAGGTACCCCTATGGCATTAATTTCAAAAAATGGAGAAAAATTCACTGATAAATCTCCCATATCAAGTTGGCCTCCATTTTAATTCACTTTCTGAAAATGTGAAAAATCGATGCCAGAAACAATTACAAACACCTTGTAACTGCCAATGCATTTTTTAGGTAATAGGTTTAAAACCATGGTTGTTTACACCATTTTGTAGAGTTGAGAATTTAAGTCCGGAAGAACGTATTAAGCGTATTAAGCTTTTGGTTTCGACAAGAATTGATATGGTTATAACTAACGGGATTTTAAAGGGCCGCTTTCGGTGCTTTTTAAAACATCGAGTTTGACATTTTTATCCAAAAAGGGCTACTTATACAGGGTGGCCCATCTAAGACCTTCGAGCTTAACATCATTGTTATTTATGAACGGATTTTTCCAAAATTTAAAATATAATTTCCTGAATAGGTAAGGATTAATGTGACATTACCATCGTCATCCTTGTCTTAAAAATGTTAATTTTACTTGTCTTATTTTAAATTTTAATTAGTTAAGATTTATGTCATTTTATAAAACATCAAGAATTATACGAGTGTGTCAAAAAGCAACCGCCTAGCAAGTCAAGTTCAAGTTGCCCAGAAAAAGATAAAAAAGACCCTCAACATTTCTAAAAGATTGGGGGGTATTCGGGCGTCTACAGATGGCGCACCAAAATGCAAAATGGTAAGTAAGGTCACCTTACAAAATGGCGGTCTTAGCGGTTAACAATAGGTTTACCGCAGTTCACTGATCTGTTCGAGTGTTCGTTGTTGTTTTAAAATATCGAGTGCCCCTCTTACTGCACGAAGGATATTTCGCTGCATGGGTTTCCTTTTAGTGACTACAAACTTTGTAAGGAGTGGCAGATCAAATTAAAAATTGGTAAAGAGATTACCAAGCATATGTTTGTCTGTAGCAAACACTTTGCACCAACTGATTTTTTTTCTTGGCGATAATAGGTATGGTAAGTAATTTTAATTTGGTATTGTAAATCATAGTTACCTAATTGTTTTTAGCTGGCATTAAATCTCAAAAGACGTCTCAAAAAAGGTGTAACACCGTTCCAAAATTTACCAATTTCGTCTGTGTAAACAGGCAAAAAAAAGGCATGTTTACGGTAGGTATAATTTTACAGGAACAAAAAAATCATGTTTTAAGTACAGTCGACTCGAAACTCTTGATATTTCGAAGCAAAAGCTCGGTCCCTTGAGAATCTCTCGCTAAATCGAAGTTTTTCAATGCATTTTGGTACACTTGGTAATTCGAAGTTGAAACGGAGGCAAAGCTGACCGGGAACACGCAGTAATTCGAAGTTCCTCCCAAGGAAGTCTCAACAATTCGAAGTCACGGGGTCAGTAAATGTATTAATTTGCATTTTTTTTTTGTTTATCTTGCTTGTAGGTTTTACAATTTAATTAGATATCGAGTCTGAGTTTGACACGAGTATCATGACTTCAAAAGAATACAAGTGTCTAATATGTATATGAACATACTATACTACGTTGATGTATGTAGGCTAAATGACGTTGAAATATATTTTTCATACAAACAAATATATAACATAAATGACAACTCTTGGTAATTCGAACTTTTTGTTTTTTCTTTCGCTAATTCGAACCTTTTGGTAATTCTAAACTCTCGGTAATTCGAAATTTTTTACTGGTCCCGCCAACTTCGAATTAGCGATAGTCGACTGTAAAAAAATTGAAAAAGATTTTATAGATAATACATTTACATTTTAGGCGACATCGACAAGATGCAATGTATCACCAAAACGCGGGAGATAAACCCAATATCCAACGCGCAGATCAACCAAATATCCAGGTTAATGAAGATCCACAGACAACAAACGCTTCCACTGAAACTACAAAAGAAAAATCCTTGCATATTCCACATCCACAAGCTCTTCATTTGTTAAAACAATACACTTTTACGATTGAAAAAGGTACACAAACAGATTTCCCAAACACCTTTAAGCTACCATTACTTCTGAATAACGATGAAAAGCTGAACAACTTTACAGGTAAGGCCGTATTCCTTACACTGGCTTGAATTTTTACTTATTTTTTTTTACATTTAGGTATCAATAAAGACATACTTAAAAGGTATGTAAAGTGTTGCGAAAATGTCCTAGCATCTTCCTACGCCAAATTTTGGATTTAGAAACACATCATTTTTCTTCTATGTAAATTAAAACTAAATATTTCTTTTGTATGCCTAGCAATACTTTTTGAAATTAGTAATTTTAAATGTAGTGAGATTTTTTATTCAACTGTGACTCTTTTGGACACTAGTATTAGAACTGCTATATCGCGACCTGAGAACTATAAGGTTCTAACTAACATTTGGATTAAATTGATCAGTGTTCACGTTATTAGTGATATCTCTTTAATATATTAAGAATTTATTAAAAAAATGACAGGATCTATTAATATCTTTTTGATTTGTTAAAGTATTAACTTACTACATTTTTATACTTGATAGAAACTGTTATAAAAAAAATCGCAAAACAAACAATTTAAATTCTCACAAAAATCACTTAGAACCTTATAATTCTCACGTCGCGATATACTGACCAACAAAAGAAGAAATTTTGCGTAACTTGCCTAAATGTTTTCATCGTTTTAAGGATACTAGGGTTGTGATAGATTGTACTGAAATCAAAGAAAATTTATTGGATCAATTCTTGGTGTTGTTGACAAATTATCAAAATTACAATTTATTCCCCAAACACCAAATTTGACAAAAAATGCTGACGCGCGTTTCGATAGCAATGCTATCATCATCAGAGCGATGATTAAACTGTTTAATATGTGTTTAATATGTTTAATAATTTTGTGTTTAATTTGTTTGATAATTTGTACTGAAATCAAAATTCAAAAATTTAACAATCTTAAAACACGTGTTATGTCATATTGTCATTACAAAGGTAGACACACTGCTAAGTTTTTACTTGGAATTACCCCTTCAGGGTTAATTTCATATGTTAGTAAGGCATATGGTGGAAGAGCCACAGATAAAAATATTTTTAATGAGAAAAACATCATTAGGAAACTTGACGCTGTAATGGTAGATAAAACTGTACTAATTAAAAAAAATGTGAAGATTGTCTTGTAAAAGTTTATCAACCCCCTTTTTTAAGAAAAAAAAACAACTTTCACGAAGTGATGCTTTGATTACGGCTCAAATAGCTCGAACTCGGGTGCATGTTAAAAGGACAATTTAACGAATTATAGCTATTTATTTGAGAAGGATATTAAGTAATTCATAATGAACGAGGACGTTACTTGTTAACGTCCGAGTTTTTTATGAATTACTTAATATCCGTAGTAAATACAAAGCTTTATCGAAACATGGACGAGGGTGGCAATGTTACCACTCAACAGTTCTGCAAATTTCCAATTTTTGACGGAAGTTTTGAACGCGATGAAACAGCGAGAAAAGCATTTTCCAAGATATTTTATGTTAGAATTAATATAAATAAATGCAGATCTTCAGAATGTTTTTAATTTTGGTCTTTGGAGTTGCTTTCGTTTGCTTAAAAACGTTGAATATTATGGATTAATGGCAACTGTGCTATTATGAGACGGTAACTATGCTATTATGAAACAGTAACTATGTTATTATGAATTATTTGTATCATATCACTATTATGATGTACTTTACACGTAAGCATACAATGGTATTAGGTACATCTTAATGTTCATGTTTCGATAAAATGTTTTAAGATATTTCAAGAGCAAATACCATGGTATATTAGGGGCTATTCTGTATCGAGTCTGTTAAATTTAAAGGGTACGTTAAAATAGTCAGATTTAACGGTGCGGGGTTTAAATAGCTATTCTGTATCATGAAATAAACGTAGTACGTTAAAATGGAGAATTTTAACGTACGTCTGTTAATTCGATTGTGAACGAGCCCTAGTGATATGTTTGCGCGTGCGCATTTTGTGATTTTCACTACTGTCATCGCGAGAAACGAAACTAATGAGAATGAAAAATCGTAAATAATATTTAAAAAAATATTTGAACAATGTATAAACGTAACTGGAAACTTGAAACGCGTGTTTTGGCCATTTTGGTCCATCATCAATATTTAGGAATGTAGAAAATCCTTGCATACTAAAAGTTTAGGTCAAAAATAATAAAATGCAAATTTATTTATTACCAAAACGTGCAGTTTTTTGCTTAGTTTAATTTATTACAAGTAAGTAAATTATTTGCGAACATTACTTTGTTGATATCTTTTTGAAAATATTTTAATGAGTGTCTAAAATGCATTTCTGTAATTTTTAGAACATGACCAAGTCGCTATTCATCGTGTAGAGCTCTTAAATAAAAATCTAATGTGAAAATGCATTTTGTACTAATTACAACATAACATTATTATTTAATAATTTATTTAATACATTATTTAATAAATTATTTAATAAATTATTTATTCGACGAAGAAAATGGCTCACTTGAATTGCTCAACCAAATTAAATTTCATGTTTTATCTGAATATAAAAATTCATTCATCAATAATTGAAGTAACTTCAAATTTCATCTCATACATGTGATTTCTTTGTTATCAAAGATTTATCAAATGCATCAAATTTGATGTAATTGCATTTTAAGAATTCAACAAAATTCATCTTATTTCGTAACATTTATTAAATATCCTCGAAAACAACTGTCAAAGTAAATCGAAAAGCACCCTGTTAAATTTAAAGGATGGCCTCGGCTTGCCATTAAAATAAGCAGCTTTTAACGTACTTTGGTTAAAATTTTAACGGACTTCGGTGATACAGAATAGGAATTTCACTTTAAGGGACCTTTAAAATTTCAACACGCCTTTAAATTTAACAGACTCGATACAGAATAGCCCCTATTAGGGGCTATTCTGTATCGGGTCTGTTAAATTTAAAGGGTAGGTTAAAATAGTCCGATTTAACGGTGCGGGGTTTAAATAGCTATTCTGTATCACGAAATAAACGTAGTACGTTAAAATGGAGAATTTTAACGTACGTCTGTTAATTCGATTGTGAACCAGCCATGGTGGTAGGTTTTCTGACCCGAAAGTAGGCTGTTGTGATCGTGCGCGTGCGCTTTATGTGACATCGACTTAAATTCAAACGAAGCAAATAAAAAAATAAATATATTTGTTTCGTTGTTACAAACGTATAAACGCTACAAAAAATGAAAATTTCTTGTTTCTGGTTTGATAGCACCTTTAGATGCAACATCTGGCTTCAAGATGTACTTCGAAAAACCCATGAGCAGGCAAAGTTTGGGTCAAAGATAATAATATGCAAAATATTTATAATCGAAACGTGCTGATTTTCTTTCCATCTTATTTTATTACAAGAAGGTAAGTTATTTTGATCTAGAATTTGTGTTCATTATTGTGGTTGTGCTTGGTGCGTCTAGTTGATCCTCTACCTTACTTTGTTTAAAAGTTTAAATAAATATGTCGAGAGCTCCAAGAATTACCAAAAAACAAAAAGAAGGTTTAATTAATGCATATTTGGAGCAACATCCTTTCTTAATTGAGGGCAGAGCCAGAAATGCTGTTGAATTGGAGAGATTTGAAAACAAATGGGAAGAGTTGGTCCAAACAATTAAACAATTTTATAAATAATTTATCCGGCAATGTAAATGGATCGCTTGAATCTCTCAAGTGTCGGTGTTTTATACGAACCTCATTTCTGCAAATAATTTAAGTTTTAGATAAACATTTATAATCTAACCTCTAATTTTACCTTCGTATTCGATCTTCTTCATCATGCATAATTATCAAATGTATTAAACCATCCAATGCCATTTTTGAGTTGCAACAAATTTGTGGAAGAATTATGTTATAATTGCAATATTTATAAAAATATCAAGCATCGAACTGTCAAACAGAAACCCTGTTAAATTTAAGGGATGGCTTCGACTAGCCCTTAAAATAAGCAGCTTTTTAACGTACCTAGGTTAAAATTTTAACGGACTTGGCTGATACAGAATAGGAATTTCGTTTTAAAGGACCTTTAAAATTTAACCACCCTTTAAATTTAACCGACTCGATACAGAATAGCCCCTATTATACCTTACATTGATAATATCATGTCAGTGATTGCAGCGAATGTTACTTTATCCCCACCTATTTCAGCTCGTGATAAATTCTAAATTTAACTAGTACTCCGATAAGAGCACAGAAATGTACGCCGGTTTAATACTTTTGAAATTGAATTGCAACTAGTGATAATCCCAGAAACCCCATAAAAAATTATACCACCTTGGAACAGCATTTTCTTTTGATGATCTTTCCAAGAAGGTAATTATTATTAATTGCTTGGAAATATTCAAACATGACCTGCCCCTCATACCTAATTATTTTAACACCACGTTTAAACTTATCAGTTGTCAAAACATGGAAATTCAGTTTGTCCACTTCAGTTGATGGCTGTGGATAACTGAATTTCTTTACAGGCACATTAGGAAATTTAGTTAAAGACCTCACTTTAAATTCTTGTTCTAGGCCCTTTTTTTTTTCTAAGCCCATGTTTGCTGGAGGTCTGTGCAGCTTACAAAGTCTAGATCAGAAAATCTAAACATAACAATAGTTAATCTTAACACATACTGTTAAATAACTGCTAATAAACCTGTTAATGTGAATTAATGTTGCAACCACATGCTTGCAACACCCAGATTTTCCAGCTTTGCAGCTGCAATTACAATCCCATTTTGAATCTTCATCAAATTTATGGTTACTTCATGGGGAAGTGCAGTCAACCTGTCTTGAAAACTGCTTCACCCTCCTTAATTGGCCTTACACCACCAACATACTATAGGATATCGGTGGTATCTATCTCAAAATGCGACATAGTTCACTGAAATAGTAACACCTAAAACACTTCTTACATTAACATAGTCTCAAAATCGAAAATTGCCCACTAAGGTTCACTTTTCAATGGATTCACTATAGAAATGGTTTGGCGTCAAAAATAGTAGATTTTGTTATACGGCCGAAAAGTCCGCAATTAAATTGCAGTAGCAAGGCGAAGCGTAGCGTATGCAAAATTGCGAGACAGCAAAGCCACTTTTCGGCCAAATAACAAATACTACTTTTTCTCTAAACGTTAGATTCAGTTCCACGACCGACAATGAGTGAACGCAAATTGAATTATAAACATGGATGGCTATGCATGTAGTTGTCATTGACGACATTTACTGTGAAAAATATTGGTTTCAAAGAGTTTCAATGTTAAGATCGTACAATTTCAAGTGCAAAATATAAGTCTCAAATAGTACCCGTCACACAAAGTACTTTTTCTGCATAGACAGCAAAAGTGTTTCCATGTCAACGAGCCCTTTTCATTACTTATAACAAAATTGCCTACTTTACTGTCTAAAAACCACTAAAAAATAGTGACTTTTTGTGACGTTTGGAGAAAAAATACGTTTACGGCATTTTTACGGTTTAACCGTATGTTTTTCTAATAAATATACTTACGTTAAAAGACCTAAGATATTAATTTGCTAATGACAACAATAAAAATAGTCTATAAACACTACAAACCACGCACGTTTAGACCCGAAAGTATAGGTATAGTAACCTTGTCACAAGGTTTTATTGGTTTGAAACATAGATAAACGTTTCCCCTACATTCGTTTTATGGCGCTTCAGTCAAAAACTAGCAAAATGTACATAACAATAGCAACCTGTTTTGATGATTTACAGGTCCATTCTAATTCAGTGCCGCAAATCGTTTACGCAACGCCAAAGTTGCTGAACTCATTTGCGGCATCCCTGCGTAATCGCTTGCCGCTCAATTCTAATTCGAAAATTTGCGTTAATGCAAAGCCACTGCAAACGCAACCGTAACGCGTAGGAATAACAGGTCACGTGATAATAAGACTGTCAAAGCGCAGGCATGTTGATTATAAGCGAATTTTCAAAATTATTCAAAATGAGCCAGAAGACGTAAGTACAGTGTTTTTTGGATTACATACAACTTTTATATAAAGTTTCAATATAATAACATAAAAACGAAACCCAAAATCGTTCATTTTAGGACGAAACCACGGTCCAAGAACTTCACGGCAAGTGAAACCATAGTTCTTGTTGAGGAGGCAGAAAAAAGGCGTGATATATTGTTTGGACCACTAAAAGGCCCTGCCCTGACTCAATTTCATAGACAGGTCATGGGTCAAAGTGCTTGAAAGTGTGAGTGCTGTTTCGCCAGTGATTCGGAATGTGGTGGACAAAAAAGAAATTCCGCGACCTGAAGCAAAAAACCAAGCGCAAGGCGAGTGCTTTTCGCCGTGAAACAAGAAAAACAGGAGGAGGGGAAAACGACGCTGCCCCTCTGAATGATGTTGAGCTGAAGCTCATTTCGTTTTTAGGTACAGAGAGCATTGAGGGTATCTCTGAAAAAATAGATACTTATCGAAGAGAGGATAAGTCAAATTATAATGATCATTTTTTTTTCAGATAGTTTTTTATATAATGATTTTTTATTTTTATTGCTTTGCTTCAAAATTTTCGATTAAATATTTCAAGAAATTACAGTTTGTAGAGTACAAAAGCCAATCAATCTTAAATTTAGTGTATGTAGGTGCAAAACCAAAATAAAACTGTCTAAATTTCGTTGATATAATTTTTTTTACCATTTTTCAGTTTTTAACATTGTTGATCCTCCTCTCCATCATCATGACACTAACCCTCCAGATATTCCCTTAAATTTGCCAGAACCTGAAAATGGTATGTAACATGTTTTAGTGTACTCCTATATCTTTTCACTATCCTATTAAATGCTCATACAATATAGAATCGAAGGAATTTTTAAACATTTAATTAGGTATTATTCAACTTCAATTTTGTTTCGAAACTTACGAAAACATCGATGAAAACCGTTTAGTTTCGGTGCTTGGTTCCCCCACTTCAGGTATGACAAATAGTAAAGTATTAATAATAATTGATTTATTTGTATGAAATACGTTTTAATATGAATGCATGATAACATATTTGAAACATATCAGTGGAACACTACTGAAATTCGAATCTAAAGAAGCATAAAGTATTTTCTTGATTTTGTAGCAAGTCCTTTCCCTGCATCAAAACCAAGCCCTGTTCCAGCATAAAAACAAAGTCCTGTCACTAGACGAAAACCAAAGTTCTCCACCGCACCATTACCTTCAGTTTCGGCCAAACCAACCAATGTTCCCAAGCCAAACCAAACCAAACTAAACTTCCTGTTGTTCCCAAGCGAACAAAAAGTAAGAAGACCTTGGCGGTATAAACTATTGTTCAAGCTGCGAATCTAGGAGAGGAACGAAACCAATTATTAAAAGAGTTTATAAGCAAGTTCCGATCTTTTAAAGAAGAATATATTAATAGTCCGGTCAAAATAGACATTTCAAATAACAAAAACTCCGACAGAGCCAAATATTTGTGGAGACCATGGGTACACCAGTAGAAATGAAATGCCAAAAGTCCCCATAGATCCCATGTGTGCTAAAAAAGTTATTCAAGGTCAAAGGTCAAAATTTTCGGTTTTTTTTGATTTTTCTCGAAAACGGTAAGTTTTTTCGAAAATATAGCTCAGACAAAAATTGTAGATCATAAAATTATCTACAAACAAGATCCTTATACTTTTTTCCTAAGGATCACCATTCCTAAGATATTTCCGTTCTAAAAGTTTAAAGAGTTACATTATACACGATATGCACACATTTCCACACCACCTATGAGGTAGTGTACTTGGCGCGTTTTGTTTTAGCGTGGTTTCCCCGGAAGGCCTACTTCACGATATTTTATGACGGGATTTTATTTGAAAGTACTGTATTTACTGCATGATGATTGTTGATTTTGACATTGATACAGTGATTGATTTACACGGTAGTTCTGATTTCTGTTCATTTTTTAATCTGACCCATATTCTTCAAATTCGACTTCAACAGTCATGTCTTCTTCGATTTCTTCTTCTTCTTCTTCCTCTTCTTCTTGCTGGATATTCATAACTTGGTCAACTAACGATGAATTAGCTGTCTCTTCATCAATATCACATAACTCTTCGTCTATTGGATTCAATTGAACATTCGAACAAGACTGTCCTTGGCAATTACTGCATGCTGCTGAACACAACAACCCTACTCTTCTACAGCCACATTTAGCACCGCAACCTTTTTTGCAATTGCAAAAAATAGTATTTAGAAGTTTATCTGGAGCAGGTGGGAGTATAGTTTGAATCGGTTCCAAAGTATTATCTGTTAATTTCCAACCCCAGTCTTCGGGGTTCAGTTGATTGCCTAGCCATGTCTGAACTTGATAGTATACTCGATACAAGTGTTGATGAGCAGAAGCCGATGTTGGAGGAAGACATGATAGTTGTACTTGTTTTTTGTTCCGTGTATTTTTTACAAAAGTCAAATATCTATACTTGTCAATACAATTAATTTTATACATATAAGAGACACAAACAGACATTTTTACTTATATTAAGTGTTTGATTGTGTATATACTTGTCATTTGTGTGCATATCATGTAGAATGTAACTCTTTAAACTTTTAGAACGGAAATATCTTAGGAATGGTGATCGTTAGGAAAAAAAGTATAAGAACCTTTTTTGTAGATAATTTTATGATCTACAATTTTTGTTTGAACTATATTTTCGAAAAAACTTACCGTTTTCGAGAAAAATCAAAAAAACCGAAAATTTTGACCTTTGACCTTGAATAACTTTTTTAGCACACATGGGATCTATGGGGACTTTTGGCATTTTATTTCTACTGGTGTACCCATGGTCTCCACAAATATTTGGCTCTGTCGGAGTTTTTGTTATTTGGTCAATATTTTTATGTCTACTTTGACCGGACTATAAAATAAAGAGGGAAGGGTTAGATCTCATCAGAGAAAATTTGAATTTAAAAAAAAAGAAAAATGAATTAGTAATTAAGTTGTTTGTTCTTACTTTTAATTATTTGGTATTAAAGGGTTGGTTTATTTTATTTTCAACTTATATTTTCCCAATTTGGTTACTTTCCACAATTGAAAACTAATGCAGAACTTAAAACATAAAATATGAGACGTAAAACATTGCTTATTATTCAATGAGGGAAGTATAGTTCAGCTAAGTTGATCTGAGCCACCATAAAAACATGAAAATTTGCGGGCTAGCTAGTCCACATAATGAGGGTTTATGTGCTCAAGTTTGCACCCTGGGATAAGAACAGCATCCCTAAACAAGCCAGGTGTCTCGTTACAAATGACAAAATACCACAAACTGTCCGGTTGCCGTCTAATTTTTATGATTTTACGGTAGCTCAGACCAACTTGGCTGAACTATACCTAGTGAGACCACGGAGAAGCTGGCAGAAAAAGAAGGAATGATGAAAACTGGAATCGTGATTGAAACCTTGATATTCCGCAACAGTGTTGTAGATTTTTAAGTCAGGTCCTACAATTAACTGTACATTAACGGAATAATATACATAACGATTTAAATATTGTTCTGAAGCTGTCGTTGGGGCCGCAATTCGGATGTGGGTGCAGTCAATTGCACCAAGAACATTAGGAAAACCTCGTCCGTGTCGGGTCAGTCCTAGTTGGTAGAAGGCCTGTTTGATTGCCGCGCATTCTTCTGGTGGTAAAAACTTGATGAAATGCGCAGCTCGTGCGGTCAAAGCATTTGTTACTTCTTGAATAGCGCGGGAAGCTGCGGCTTGCGAAATCCGGTCATTGTTACCAATTAACCACTGAAATGATCCAGTGGCATAAAATTGGAGCGTTGCATATACTCGTAACTTTTGCATCGGTGTTAAATGCCCGTAACGTCCTGAGTTTGTTTGTTGTATTCGTCAAATCCGGTGAAATAACCTCTAAAACATAATTAAATACTTCCCTGTTTAACCGTGTAGGGGAGAGGGGGGCATAGCGGGGAACTTAACAATCAAGTAGCCACGCATCTTAAAATAATAGAAATTAACAATTTTTTTTTACTAAATATCATAGACTAATGTATTGCGAATGATTTTTGTTGTACCTTTTTTGATTACAATAAAAAACTTACGACATGTGAGCATTATTTTGAAAAATGGAATTTGCCTCGCTTTGCCCCGCATCTAGGGGTAAAGTGGGGTACCCTATGGGGAAATCAAATTTTTGAATAACTGTGTCCCTACTTAGAAAAAGTGACATTTTAAAATTACTTAGGCATCAATGCCCATTGCACATAAATGAGCAGGTTCATCATATTTAGCCACTACATTTGTATGACTAGATTTGAAAAAAACTTGCTCCCTAACTTCGCGAATTTTTTAACGAAAACACTGAATTTCACATTTTGTTTTATAAAACATTTAGGTTTTCACACTTTATTTTATAAAACACACATAGTTAACTGTCAACTGACAACCAATCAAAACACGCTATTCGACTTTTTTCACAGCGTTTGATTTGAGCAGCAGGAGTGTTACCCCGCTATGCCCCGGTACCCCACTAAGCCCCCCTCTCCCCTACGTTGAAATAGCGTCTTGTTGGTAATTTCTTGAATATTAAACGGTTCTCTTGGTGGCCTTTCTTCATTTTCGCCACCATCACTCTCACTTTCAAAGAAATCCAAAGCAAAAGCTCCCAAAGTATTGTCGAGCTCTGCCATTTTTGGAACGAATGAGCGCAAATAGGCGGTCACGTGGTTTACGCAAATGCTTGCGTCACCTATTTGCAGTTCTGCAAACCAATTCAGCAAACTAGCGCCCCAAAGTGGTATTAGAATTGAGCGGCAACCCAGTTGCCGCAGTATCCATGAGAACCAGACTTGAGTTAACGCAAAAATCGGATTAGAATTGACCTATTAGACACAAGCGACGCGCATCTCAATAATTTGTCATGCGCATTTCGTAAAACAGTTTTTTAACTTGTTCAACGCAAAATTTTCTGAATTTACTCAAGTGTTTGGTCTACAAACTGATTCGTTTATTCAAGTTTTGAGTCTGCTTTGTCCAAAAGTAACTTCCTTTCAGAACTATTCGCATCTTGTTTTTAGTTGTGGTAAGTTTCATCGAAATAAATGCAATCATCGTTGTTGCAACGTACATAAGTACAACAATTTGTAATACTTTCAGATAATTTCATATGTTATCAGTAGTATGGACGAGACAAAGAGTGTCATTTATAAAAATAAATGTTGTGTTCCGGGATGTACTGATCGAATTCAAAAAAGGCATCGGTTCCCAAAAGATTTCAAGTTTTTGAAGCAATGGGTGGCTGCAGAGAGAAATTTAGTTTTAGAAGACCTTACCTCGGAAGAGATTTACCGATCATACTTTATTTGCAATAAACATTTTAGTGAAGAATATCTTGTTCCGGGTACAAAACGTGGTCTCCGGAAAGATGCAGTTCCAACACTATTTTTCCCAGGTAAAGAACAAAGACAATTATTATTTGAACAACGATTTATAATCTTTGAATTGTAGTTCCTATCTATTCAAGTGAGCTTACCATCAAGCTCATCATGTAGTTTAACTACTCAATCATCAAGTGCTCAAGGTAGGGGTGTTTCAAATTTTGTGAGTAATTAGTTTCAAATCTTTTAGGGTATAATAAAGCCATAGATGTTATTGCATCTGAACCGCAGCCTTCAACATCGGCAATCAATTTGTTAAATTTTGAAGCAAGTAATTCAGCCATTCGTGAAATCGGTAAAGTTTTTTTTTTTCTGGAAGATTTTGTTTTCCTAGCATTTTGTCTAAACTTTAAAGACCGAATAGTGAGCAGTACATACCTTAAGGTCAAAAACTATTCTTGAAAAGTATAATTCTTAATTTGAATCATTTCAAAGAAAATTATCCAAAAATAGGATATAGATCGTCGTCTAAGTGGCAACTGCCTCTATCTCAATTTTGACGATTTTTCGTTTTTGCTTGTTTTCCAATTGTTTCTTCGTTGGGAATGTCGTGACGGAGTCTGTTTTTTGAATTTCGCTACATTTTATGCTCTACGCGAAAATTTGACAACATCCGCTATCTCAATTCGTAAGGCAACATACGCTATCTCAGTTGTGAAAATATTTTGTTTCTACTTTTTCAAAAATTTTTCACGGGTATCTTACTGGTGGAAATTATTTTTCATATTTTTGAATAGATTTAATCTTAAGTACACTGTCAAAAAATCAGTTTGTTTGCGCTCCCGCTTGACTTTGTAAAAATTGAAATTGCGGAAGTTGCCGCTTAGACGACGATTTCATTCTCAATTCAAAATGAGGTAGAATAAAAGTGTATGTCGGATTGAGTTACAAGTGTGTTAAGCGAGAAGAAAAATGTTTGATGGTGCTTCCAACATAGATCGTCCTATGTTCCTTCATATTAAGCAAATATCGTAAGTTAACAATACCTCTTATAAAAAATTATTAATTCGATTTAAAATAAATTCACTCAGCATCAATAACTATAAGATTTTTATTTTAAAGTAATAAATCTACAGATCATTAAATAATTTAAAAAAAAACAATTTTTTTAAATCAATGTAATTAATTCGGAAAACCGTCAGCGCAAGGGTTTGAACACGCATGAAAAAAGTGTCTTTATTATTATACGTTTTTTATTATTACAACAATATCAACTTAGCATTTGCCTCATTTTTAGTGGACTATTTGTGTGAACTGTTGGATGGGAATCTTAAACCAGTGATTTTATTCTCCGACGGTTGTACGTATCAAAATAGAAATGCAGTATTATCCAACGCACTGTTACATCTAAGCATGTCGAGAAATGTGGTAATAACACAAAAGTTTTTAGAAAAAGGCCATTACACAGATGGAATGTGATTCTGTGCATGATTTAATTCAATTCGACTAGGAAAAACCACCGGAGATCCTGTAGTAACTCTCATGAAGGTGATTTGCTATAACCCAAGTGGTAAAATTTTTTACAAACTTAGTTTTGACGACGAATGCTTTAAAGAGCTTCCTATCCGACCCAAGCAGACAAAAGAAATATTTTTTTTTTCAAATTTACACAATTCAAGATCAAAAATACCCCTGGATAAGTTTAATGATCTTCAGACATTGAAGATGTTTATAAGCTCATACGCCCACCCATATTATGACTCCATTCCACATGAAGATAATAGGCGTAAAAGAGAGCGCCAACAAGAACTGAAAGAAAAGGGCAATGGAGAGAAAAAGAAAAAACTGTAATTCTAGGTTTTTCATTTTCCACAAGTTTAAAGTTTATCATTGTTGTTTTCAATAAAAACTATTACGTTCTTTTTCACTTATTTTAATTTAACCAGGATCTACAGAAGACACAGTGAAAAAAATTGGCCAACCAGTTAACGCTTATAGGTTTTTCTGTCACATAGAATTGGATGTACTTTAAGCTTTATTGTCATTATGACTGATGTTTAAAATAATTTGGAATAAGTTAAGTCTATTTATGTTATGCTCTCCATCGATGCCAGAAGGTTGTCGATGTCGTCGGTGATCCGTTCATAAATTACAGCAATACCCGATCATTTAACACAAAAAAAAGTTGTTTGTATACTATTGAAAACGCAAACTGCAACTTGCTCTATCTCAGGCAAAAATTAAGGCAACACCCTCTATCTTAAGCATTTCTTCAGAAAATTGTTTTAATAAAATGCAATAAAAGCAAATGTAGAGGATTACTATTCCAAAAATGTATTTAATCTAAAAAATAAACAGTTTTTTTATTGTCCTGTAAAGTTGCAAAAATTGAGATTGCGTAAGTTGCCACTTAGACGACGAAATGCACATTGAACTTACAAATTTATTTTTATAACCTGATTCTTTTCAAAAATATTAAAAATGTGTGAACAGAGTACGCTCCGTACTATAAGGCCATTCTATGGTATATATGTAGTTATAACATAGGTTACAATTGGGAGCCAACTATCGTCTAGTTGATGGTACTTATTGTTAAAATATAATTTAGGAATATTTTTTTTTAAGTGAGTACGTAGATTTCATGTATATAAATTATTTCTAAAAAAGGCGGGAAGGCGTAGTTGCATAACCAACTTAAATTGAGCTTAATATCCCCAAAACGACGGAAAATTCTAGAGTATTTGAAGTTGTCATGTTTCATGCCATAAAATTCAAATCATCCTATTTACTCGCTGGATTTACTATTATGACATATTCCTTAAGAAAACACTTTTGTTTTGTATTACTTTAATATTGCTGTTTCACTTGTATAAACGTGATGAATAGAGTTCGGACAAAATACTAAATATTCAGCTTAATTCGGTCCTGGGCTCATCAGAGCGCAATCAAACCCCCACCTTATCATCAGTACCTAATTATGATAGAGCGATTTACGCGGAGCAAGACAACAGTGGGAAAGAGTGAGGTGATTTTAGCGATAACAGAATATTTTGTCCGAACAATGGTGATGAATGATGATCATCACATTTTTATAATAGATAAGTTTAGGTAAATTAATAAAAAGCACATACAATCAAAAGCAAACTAAAAATAACTTAAAAATATAAAATAAAATAAAAAATTAAATAATTCGCAACTTGAGAACATCAAACTATGTAAACGATTTTTTTTAACGTTCAGTGTTGGAATTGAGCATGCATTTTTATGGAAAATTGTATTTATACTTTTGAAATGCTGGTAATAGGACGGTCCTGTTAAAATGAAATCAGTCATCCATTACTTACAGATATCCAGAAAAATATATGAGTATAGAACAGTATTTATAACGCTATTGATTTTGTGGGTCCCCAAAAAAAAAGAGGAATTCTGCGTTCTGTGGGTGTTACCAGAGCAATAGACTTGACTCCCTGCTGCAAAACGTTTTACAAGTCTTTTGGAGAATAGGCAAAAAAACGACAAAGGCAAACCGGAATGTCAAAAATATGAGAAAACGTTGAGTTCAAGCTAAAAGAGCTCTTAAAAACCCAAGTTTGGCCAATTATTTACACCCTGTAAATGAAGCCAACTCTGAGTGCAGACATGCAGCAGATTCGAACACAGCGCAAAAATCCTCGTGGCCGAAGATTCACGCTAAATGAAAAACTTCTGGCACTTTCTCTATATAAAAGCAGTGTAAAATGTTATAAATTTATTTCAAAAATTTTTGCCATGCCGTCGCCACGAACACTAAGTAGCCCATTAAGTAAAGTGCCATTTAGTCCCAAGAAACAATTCAATATTTCATAGCCTTGAGGCAGCGGTTAAAAAACTCAAAAAAAAAGACCGATTTTGTGATCTTGTTTTTGATGAAATGTCACTGTTCTCATACAATACAATTGCAAGCAAGACATAGTTGTGGGCATTGAAGATAAGTGAAAACAGGGTTCCATGGATAGGAAGTTCAGTGAATGTTTTCATGCTAAGGGGTTTGAATCGGCAATGGAAACAGGCCCTTGCATTTACATTTAGCGCCGGCCCAATAAAATCACTGCCATTAAAAAAACTGATAAAAAACTGATTACAGAATATCAGAAGGTTGGATTAGAAATCCATTGCACAATTTGTGATCAAGGGAGTGCCAACCAATCAACAGCTTGGTTCGTGAATCAAATAAGCAAGACAACAATTTTTTGAGCTTTACGGTGCACGATAAGGAAATTGTTGCACTGTATGATGTGCCTCATTTATTTAAAGGCATTCGAAATAATTTTTTTGAATAAAAATATTTATTTTAAAAGCCAAAATACCCAGGAGATAGGGAAATGAAGCCACATCGAACAGCTATACCTTTTAGATAAACTAGACGATACTCGATTGTGTCCAAAATTAACCGATGGGCATATCTACCCAAATAAAATGAACAAGATGAAGGTTTCAATTATAGCACAAGTTTTCAGCCATAAGGTGGGTTTTCTTCTAAAACGAATATCGTTTAGAGGTAAGGTTTAGGCTTCTATTTTGTAAATTATCAAAATTACAATTTATTCTCCAAACACCAAATTTTGACAAAAAATGCTGACGCGCGTTTCGATAGTCCAAGCCTCCAAAGTCTTCTAGGTAATCCTAAAGACCGAGTAGGAACAACAGAAAAGTCGGGGATTTATGAAATTAAATGCAAAGATTGTGATCAGGTCAATTTTAAAAAGGTTTAAAGAGCATCAAGCTCATCTCAAATTTGGAAGGTTTGAAAAATCAAGCGTTGCCCAACATGTTTTTGACAATGACCACCACACTGATGAAAGTTGTCTTCGTTTAATTAAAAATGTAAATAATTGTAAATTTCTAGACATATATGAAAGTCTAGAAATATTTAGGAACAAAAATGTAATAATGAACTCAGACAACGGCCCCATCCCCTCCTCCTCTCTCTACTCCCTTCTACCTGCGCCAAAAGGTGCGCGTCGACAAGCTTTTAGTATATAAGGACGAATCAGTTGTTAGTTTTTAGTTTAATCATCGCTCTGATGATGATAGCATTGCTATCGAAACGCGCGTCAGCATTTTTTGTCAAAATTTGGTGTTTGGGGAATAAATTGTAATTTTGAAAATTTGTCAACAACACCAAGAATTGATCCAATAAATTTTCTTTCTATTTTGTAAATTGGTCGATATGATTTCGATATCGTTATTTTGGTATATCGACTATATTTCGAGTTTTGTTAAAAAGTAAATTTTATATTGACAACCGTTAACAAATAAAATCGAAATGAAAATAACGATATGCCCAATGTTTTTAAAAAGCTAATATGCGAACGCAGCCAATAAGAGAATTGACTTCAAAAATCAAAATTGTGATGGTGGTGTCATTTTAAAATTTGACGTTTTTCAAATTCGCTTGCTTTGTGGTTTGTTGTAGTGAGAATAAATAATTATTAGATCAATAATTATGGCTAAAAAGTGTTTGGGGAAAACAACCCAACACCAGTTTTCACTATATTTAGATGAGCTGCAGGCAAATGAGCCATTTCGTCTAAATAAATTTGATGCCAGCCAGCCCGACGTTCTAGAAAAAAGTTGGGAAAATTTATGTTTCAAACTAAACAGCTTTGGAGGTCCTCAACGGAATATGGGACATTGGACGAAAGTGTTCGTAGACTGAAAGTGCTACATAAGAAAAAAGGCCAGAAAATTAAAAATTTTCATACAGCCAAACAGGAGGTGGCGAAGCCGAAAGAAGCTTAACCGAGATCCAAACACGATTGATTAATTTGACTGGGAAGGTAGCAGACACAGGTTTAGATCTAAAAGGATGTGGTAACGAATCTGACTTAGAATCTGTTGGAAGTAAAACAGACTCCTCAATGCCCAAAGAAAATAACGAGGAAAACAATGAAAACCAAATTTCAACAGCGAAAAATAAAGAAGTGGGTTTAAATTTGGAGCAAAAGGAAATATTCCCATTGTTAAAAGAAAAAAAAACAACCAGCCAGACATACTAGAACTCCTATGAAGAATAAAGGTATGCAAGCAAATTTTAGGTTTAAAAATCGAAAATCAACTTTGGTAGGGATTTCGTCTAAAATTTCTACCTGCCTGTTACGCACAGAGGACAACTAAATGATTACATTAAGAAGATAATTATTAAAAGTACTAATAATATTAGCACAACACAGTTTCATAATGCTTCATGTATAAATTTATAGGTACAACTATGAATAAAAATTCATTCAATTTAGTCTTGTTTTCAACTAAAGACCTTCATTATCACACGAATTACTTTCTCGGCTATTTCACGGTTTCGGACGTAAAATTTAGAAAATAAAATTCAATAAAATAAATTAATCAGATATTTTATTAACAAAAAATGGATCAAAATGATTATGCATTGATGCAGAAAGAGTTTACATTCTGTGTAATTTTCTACGTTTTATGTTTTATTTCTTTTTTATTTCACTCAAAAAGTTCAACAATGAATGAAAAATGTTGAGCGAAAAAATTTGTTTTGAATGGTAAGACTCTATGAAGTAACTGTATATTTGAAGAGAAATATTTATAAACGCCAATAAATTAATTCATAAATTTGGAAGCAAACGACATTTTAAGGGTTTTAAAAAATAACCAAAGGACATACAAAAGAAAGAAAGTTGGAGAGAAGGCTAACATACAAGATAAAGATTAAAAGTAAAAGCAAGTTTTTGAAGAAAATTGAAAACTTTTTTGGTAAGTCTAAATTGCTCTGATAAACAACGCTCCTAGAAGCACATAGTACGATTTGGATCAAGAAAAGAAGGAAATTGTTAACGGCGTCCAATTTTGCCACAATTTGTGAATGGAAAAAGAACACAGGCTCACATTATTTTACCCATGAAAAAGTATCTCTACCAGACAGAGGCAAAATAAGCATTTATCATTTTACAATCACTTTACAACAGCTGCAAAGATATTTTAGCACTACTCATCATGTAGACAGCAGCATCGTGTAGAGCCAGGAGATGTAGCGTTGATACTCAAAATTTTTAAATTTAAGTCACATGCTATCATAACATTCAAAGAATGGAATTTTTTTTATTGATAAATACATTTCCAAAATTTTCAGCTTTGTTTCCGGGAGAAGGAACAATAGCAATGAAAGTTCCATATATACTAGTTATTCCCGGAAAGTGAAATTTTTCAAAAAAAAAAAACATGTTTCACTGCAAGTACTATGCCGGCCGAAAAATTTCAAACACCAAGCTTCTGTCATTTTAAAAACTATCAATGATAAATCACCCTTTATTGTCATTCTAACTGACGATGGCCTTCGATAATAAATTATTTCAAATTTTGGCATTTCAATTTATTTTATTGTCAAAAATGCCAGCTGTGTCGCATTTTAATAAGGCAAAAATTGTGACCCTTCGCGAAATGGGTATGTCTTATAGACAAATTTCGGCAGAATTGGGTATCTCAAAAGATACTATTTATTCAGTTGTGCGCAAATGGACACTGACTGGATCCGTAGATCGGCTCCCAAGATCTGGGAGGCCCCAAATATCTTGTCGTGAACAAGACGAAGCCCTCAGTAATATAATTGCAGATCGTCCTTTTACTACGGCTGTTGAAGCCACTACAATTACAAATTTTCCCGGTTCTGTCAGAACTGCCCGTAAAGGACAGTGGCTTAAAAAATTTTGCAGCAGCTAAAAAAACGAGACTTAGACCTCATCATAAGGAAGCGCGAGTTGGTTTTGCTTTACAACACCTTTGTCGAGATAATGCATTCTGGAATCGCGTAGTATTTTCTGATGAAAAGGTATTTCAACCGTGTTCCAATGGTCGTGTCAGGGTCTATAGACCAAGAAATAGCCGTTATCAAGAACGTTATCATGATTTGTCAGAACGTACGGGGCGATTTTCTGTAAATATGTGGGCCTGGATTTCGGTGTACAGTCCTGGAGTAATTGTTCATGTCGAGGAAAGGCTAAACAGTAACGTTTATCTTAGAATTCTCGATAATGTCATGCTGCCTTCGGTGGAACCGCACTTTCCTGATAATTCCTATGTGATTCAACAAGATAATTGTCCCATTCCACAGCTCACAGAGTAACAGCATGGTTTCAAGACCACAATATAAACGTCCTTGATTGGCCCAGCCGAAGTCCCGATTTAAATCCCGTAGAAAATATGTGGGGTTTGATGGTTAAACGCATAAACGCGCAAAGAAGAATTTTTGAAAACAGGCAACAACTTTTGGCTGGTATTTCGGAAGCGTGGCAATCATTACCAGCAAACTACTATCGCAATCTATGTCTCTCCATGTCGAAAAGACTAGGACAAGTTATTGACTCAAATGGTGCAATGACAAAATATTAATATTTTTTAAATTTAATCCGTTTCAAACTTCCTTTTATAATCGTTTATTAAATAAATTTAACAAAAACTTCTTTAACAAAACAATCCAAACTCCAACTTTGAAAGCAGCATCTAGATGTGAAGAACACCAACTGAATGTAAGAACTAACTATATGAATTGCAAAACTTTAATCTATAACATTTCCTTATTATTACTATTCATCCTTGAATATGCTTCAGTCCCATCAGATATCTAGGTGCTCTTTCGCCTTTTTTTTAAGTTTTGTAAACAATTATTTCACAAGGTCAGTGGTACAAAACCATAATGTGCAAATTACAAATGATGATTTTTGCCAATTAACGTAAATGGAATAAGATTTTGGTTAAACGAATCAATTTTATTTGAATTTTTGACAAACTGTACTTACCTATCTATCATGACATGGCATGGCATGTCAAAGTAAGGTTAGTTTTTCATAAAGCCAAGTTTCCACTTTAACGTCAATAAATTTTGAAGGTGTTTGAAATTTTTCGGCCGGCATAGTACTTCATATAAATCTCTTGGAAATCTTATACATGGTGTTTCAAAATTAGCGAATTCCAAATTCAGAGCGCGATAGGGGGAACACAGTGATACCCGTAAATACCTAAAAAAAAATTTTTTCGCACTTTTTAAAGATGTAAGCACTTTAATTTTGTCCAATGCGATAACTTTGCAAAACTCACATCCTGACCTGACCTGACCTTTCTTATGATTTCTAATTGTATTGCTTAGATACGTTCGAAACCTCATAACTGACATTGTCAAGTAATGTCAATTTTGCCAATTTTAAGCAGCTTGCCCACTAAACAAAGATGCACATCTAACTGACTACCCAATTTTCGTATGCTAATTTTTGGATCGTTATGGTAAGCGGCAAGAATCTGCTTTTCCATGTGTGGAATCATTATAATGCTTGCGCGTCCAGCGACAGAAGACTTCTGGAGTTGGATGACGCAGTCGATTGGATTATCGCTCATGGTATAGTCGAGTAGCTAGCACAGGTCTGTTATCTGATGCCTCCAAAACCAAATACATGTCTGTGTATTCATTATTTGAATAAAAATCCATCGTTTGAATCAAATTTTTAGCGGGGTGACAGATTTTGACAAAATTTATAGTTGCCTGCATCCATAGTAACAGACTCGTTTCTAGCCACGTTGCCGTTCCATTTTTAAGAAAAATTACAAAAATTTAAGATTTGTTTTCTCTCAAATAAAGCAAATTCTTCAAGAAATTGTTTTACATTATTATTATCCACAATCATTTACACCATAAATAACTGGAATTTTTACCATGCATTTGAAGAAACTGCAGTTTAAAGAGTGCACATTCAGATCAATGTATCTTTGTGGGAAAGCCACGAATCTTTTTTTTATTATTTTTGAACTACTGATGTGATTCTCTACAACGCTCTGAACTCGGAATTCGCGAATGTATACTGATTTGTAAAAATTCGACCATAATATTAACAACTTCGTGAATTGATTTGCTAACAGCTGCTTGTGATATACTAATTAATATGTTGATCTTTTTCGACGGATTCTTGATAACTCCTATGCAAAAAATGCAAGGATGCTCTAAATCTATTTATAGGAAGGATTTTTGTTCTTCTTTCTCCTATCTCAAAGAAGGGTTGCATCTCTAGAGCTAAATTCGTAGCAGCTTCTCTGCTAAGACGATAATGTTTCCTAAATTGTTGTTCGGGGAAGAAAAAGGAATCGTTAATGTCCCTTAGCAGCCGATTCAAAAATAAAAATTTCACCGTTTTAAACTTATAAAATAAGACAAACACACACCTTCATTCTAGTTCATTCAACAACTCCTGAAATTCAACTGCTCGAAACGTTTTCCACTTTTTTAACAAAGTTGTAGACATACATTTGACAGAAAACACAAAATCGATATGAATGCTACTATCAAAAACCAGTCGTTATACAGAATGTCCCAGAACTCACGCCTAGCCGAATAAGGGCGGATGCCGACAGCAATCAGGACGCCAAAAATGCAATTTGTTTTGTCCTGATGTGCATTAAAATTGAGAAATTGCTTAACGAAACTGACCAATCGCAGACGCTCAAGCACAAATAATATTAACGTTGCTAGGTTTCATAATTAAATCCTAAAAAGGAAAATTGATTTGGTCCACTACATTTTTATAACTGACATCTAATGTCAATTTGACAGATAAAAACCACACAATGACGGTTCTAAAAAGAACCCTTTTATTACAACAAGAAACAGATCAAGGCACATGATGTAATGGTTAAATCAAATGCCTGAACAAACCACCATTATTTTGGACACACAGATGAGCTCTTCTAACCAAACTTTGACATGGTACGGGTGCCGGTGATCTGTCGCGAGAATTTTTTGTACAGAAGAATTTCCGATTTCTAACTGGCGTGCCACAGTTCAGATACTTTGCGTGGAGTGTTCATCAACCGCTTCCAAAGCGGCTTCTTCATTTTCAACAGTTCTGGCCTGTCTCGGTGCTCCACCAACTTAGCGCCGATCTGTTAATAACTGATCAGTGTGTCCAGCCCGAGAAACAACACTAAGAATCGATTTGTTGTCCGGATAATAATCACGACCTGAAAAACGTCCTCGGTACGTTCTTGCTGCTAATACTAATTTCGATGGCACTCTTCAAAAATAAGACGCATTTCGAGGCATTCTGCCGCCGAGTACTCCTGAACCGTTTTAGGATATTTGTTATCACCAAACACCAATTAGGAAACCAGCAAGCAAGGGAAACAAGAAAAAAACGCCGTTTCACACTCCACTTGGATTTTCACTGTGTCAGTTGTCCTCCAGGTGTGTCTCTTGTTATTCAACGCTCGTCAACCAGTAGTCTTCAACCATCTAGTCAATTTCTAAAGTACACTGAGCCGTTTCTGCACACTAAGTTCAATATGAGTTAGATTTATTGAAGCCTGTCATTCTAACGTCAGTGAAATTTATAGTGGACCAGATTGTTCATACAAAATTCAAAGGAGAAAATTTAAACTGGTTTCTTAGCAACACGCCAGTGTATCCTCCAGACCATTTCCACGCGGCCTTGTGATTGGTCAACTTTGTCATGTCTTTTCTCAGTTTCTGTTAGAGCTGGAACTTTTTTTTCAGCAATTTACACATTCACACCTTTTCCCTATATCCCCGGTTTTCGGCTAGGCATGAGTTCTGGGACACCTGTATATCGATCAATTTGGTCAGGTCTCATCGTTATTATTCGATCGAAATTTACATACAATAATATGTATATTAAGTATTAAGAACGATTTTACCGATCGAAGACAATTGTTTGGAGGAGGAGCGCAGCGACGACTCCAATTATTGTCTGAGATCGGTATAGTCCTTAACGTTCGTTATGCTTATAATATTTTTTGCACGATAGGACTTTATAAAACCGAAAATGTTACAAATTAAATTTAATTTTTGGTCAAGGAACATAGGTTGGTTTGGTTTCCATAATGTTATTTATTGACATTTATAGACAATTGCAGTAAATAATTATTCTCTTAAAATGAGTCCGATGAATCCGATGGTGTAGATGAACTTGAACAAGCTTGGGACATTCCAGAAAAGTCCAAATTTCGATATGTGAATGTATACAAATCCTTTAAAAGCTGGTGTGAGAAGAAAAGTTGTGAAATTAGTGAAAGGGTGTTGCTGGCTTATTTTGTTCGACGAAGTGAAAAACTGAAGTCACCTGGAAGTCTTTGGGCAGAATATTCCATGTTAAAAAGCACAATTTTCTTACACGAGAACATCGACGTATCAAAGTTTACAAGACTAGTAGCATTCCTTAAAAGGAATAATGTTGGGCACAAGCCAAAAAAAACTGCCATTTTCACCAAGAAAAGTAAGACCAAGGGTGCGATTTTATTTCTGTGCGATACGCTAATGAAGTGATAAATTTTCGTTAGTGACGTCATTTTTCACCATCCTATCAAAGAATGCGATTTTATTTCTCCAAAGTTTCACTTCGGTAAGTCATATTTTTTCACTCACCTTACCCTGCCGATAAAAACGCACATAACCTAAAACCGCTGTTATTCCTTTCCAGCCAACAAGTCATTTTTTGTGTTGTGCGCTAGTGTACAAGTTGAAGAGTTAAATTATGAATACATTTTCAATTAATAAGAATTAACAGTTTAAAACAGAGGTTATTTAAGAAATAAAAACATTAATAACATATTTTTAATCATTTATTTTCTTGGAGCAAAAACCACAAAAAGGTTCAAAGCCATCATTAGAACAACGGGCCCTTATGATCCAATTCATGGAAAATGAAAACAAATTTGCTCTAAACCAAGAAAGTGATGGGGCCAAAGTTGCAGGACTATGGAAAACCTTAGTCCTGCAACTTAATGCTATAAGTGGAGCAAATAGGGACAAAAGACAATGGCAGAAGGTTTGTATTGGTATTTAAAGCCCTATGTTTCATGATGGTAACCTTAAATAATCCCTAGTTTTGGAGTGACTGGAAAAGTGCCATTAAACAAACGGCGGCAAAATTGAAACGAAAAAGGCAACAAACAGGTGGGGCAAGACCATCAGAGGATGATGAACTGCAGGAATTGAATGCCATTGAAAGTCGGGTTCTTCAGATCATTGGGCCCGACTACTGTGGTGATGGGAAGACTCAAGAACTTCCCATCATCAAGGTGAAGGTAAGAACATAATTTTTTGCTTCCAGTTTATTGCTTTTAGGTTCATGAAAAATAAATTATAATTGGCTCGGCTCGTACTTGAAATTTGTGTGTTATATGTACAACTTATTATGTGCATACATATTTTTTTAATTAAATAAACTTCATCATTTTTAGAACACACCTTCAGTTCCTGTAGTTGATCTGACTGAAAACCTGCATGGTTCGGTAGTTGGTACCTCATGCTACTCTTTAATCTTTAATCCCTTGTATTGTAGAAACCCATTGAACGTATTGTGGAATCCTGTTGTGCCTCACCTCAGCCATCAACTCCTTTTTCTACAAAAACATCTAGAAAGCGAGACCGCCCTGAGAAGAATGTACCCATTAGTTCCTATTTTATATCCGTTCACAATTAATACCTCTGTTCGTAAAATTCTGCTGCCAATTTTTCCTCTTCTCAAAAAAAAGAAAAAACGGCGAGAACTTTTTGAGGACGAGTACAAACAAAAATTGCTAAAAATTAAAGAGGAAGCAAATATAATTCGCAGACAGCAAGCTGTTGCTCTGGCCATGCAAGCTACTGCAATGCAGCAGCTTGCTGAAGTGAGCAAAGAAATTTTGTCTGCTTTAAAAAAAAATAAAATCGAAAAAATAATTTCTTTTACTCATCTAAATTATCACCATTCCTTTTAATTTTCATCGTTACTTAGATTAGCAAAACTGACTTAAATCAGCTTGGAGCATGGACAACCCATTATACAATAAAGTTTAACAATTTTAAATATCTTTACTTTATTAATTTATTAAAAGAAAACCATGCAACTCTTGAATTAAAAAACTAACACAAAAATATAAAAAAGCAAAGGCATAATATCCTAAATTAGGTGCAAAACCTTTAAATAAAATTTTAAAAATATTTAATTTTTAACTTGTGGAATATTTGATGCAAATGAAGAACGCAAGTCCAAAAAAATAAAAATGACAAATAATGATGGCAGACACACGTGTAGCGATGCATTACAGTTCACTTGTAGACTGGTTTATTATTGTTATTAATTAATAAAGTAGTTCAGAATCATTTGTGCTCGGTTCCGCGTAGCAGTTCGCAGCATTTGCCCAGGTGCAAGTGCAAGTGCAAGTGCATAATCATTATCGCCGTTGTTATCGTTATGTTGGTTAATTTCGTCTTCAGGAGGTAGGGGCAAATTTCTCGCAATCATCAAATCATGCAGAATAATACCTGCCTTTTCTGGTGAATAGTGGAGTCTCCGTTCCTTCATCAAACAACGAAATCGTGTTTTAATAATTCCGATACAACGCTCAATACATGATGTCGCCCTACAATGAGCGATGTTGTATCGAAATTCAGGGGAGTTTTCTGGGGGATTCTTTACTGGGGTATACAGAAATGGCGTTAAGGGGTAACCATTATCTCTTGCAGAAAACTGTTACCAAACTCAATATTTTTTTTTGTTATAGATACCAATTAGCCAATAGTTTCTGATTCCCTGAGCAAAACGGGTTTACATAAGAGCTTGTATATTGCTCGTTTGCCAAACAAAAGCATCGTGAGTTATCGCTAGCGAAAAATTTTCGGTAGGGAAATTAAAATCGCACCCTTGATTTCGTGACAGAATCGAGAAATGTGACAAAAATGTAGCATTTCAACCAATCAGCAAACGAGATTTTATCGCCATCGAGTTTTTTTCGATAGAGAAACAAAATCGCACCCCAGATATTTTAATTCAAATTTTAATATAATTTTCATCCTTTTGACGAAAAATGGGACAAGACAGGTTGACATTTCCCCTATTTTTTCCATTTTCATTTTTGAAAAACGTCGTTTTTTGCGTTTATTTCACATAATGATTAACACAAAAGTAAAACTGATCACATCAGTTTGTAGCACTCTGTTTCCTTTTTACGTACCAAAAAAATATTTTAATGGCTTCATAATTTTGGCCCGGGACATTAGTGTTGGCGGACACCATTCATTAATGGGCAAGCTGCTTAAAAGGAAAAAAAAGACATTTTCACCATTTCGAAAACAGTATATTATAATACAAGTTTATAAGCAAGCCTTTAAAACACGCACGACGAGTTTAAGAGCACGACGCGTCAGCGGAGTGCTTTTAACGTCGTAAGTGTTTTAAAGGCGCTTATAATCGAGTGTTATACGCAATTTTTTATTATACCTATCCATTTACAATCCTTAAGGAGCATTGAAAAATTGTGAATTTACCCAATAAAATTATCAAAGGTTGTTTGTGAATCGTTTTCGTAGAGACGGTTAGCAAGCAATTGTTTGTTTACGTTGTTAAACACATTTTTTCACGTTTGTAAAAATCCGTTCAGAAAATGAGTGAAGATATTAAAAGGCTAGCAGAACATGCAGAACTGCGATTATTTCTGAATCTATCCGACGCTGAGAAGTATGCTGGTCATGCTTTCCGACGAACTTCATACGATTATGGGAAACAGTGGTGGCATCGATGAGTTGAAACGTCAGGTGAGATGGAAATCGAGTGTGGCTAGTGGCTATATTGAAGAATCCACTTTAAACAAAATAGTTGTTTCCAAACGCATTGCTGGAGTTCTGAACACATCGGTTGCTAAATCAACTTCGTCAAGAGCTGTGGACGTCCAACAGAAGAATGAAAATGAAAAAGCTTCTACTAGTTATGAATTAGAAGCAACACACAACAGTAACCAGCTTAAAGCGGCGGGCTTTGAAATTTCAAACAATAGTAATTGTAATGTTCATGTTTATATTATAAATAAAAATTGGTCCTGACATTTCACTATTTCTTGTTACCTAGACGACTTTAAAGCTTTAGTGTTTTAAAGACCCCTTTTTGCACGCTTTTGCGTGTTTTAATTTAGGATTATGTTGCAGGTATAATAAAAAATTAGTTTTTTACTTTTAATTATCGTTACAGGCTTGCTTAAACAAATCCTGACAGACCGAGACCACCAGCCTAGAAAAAATTTTAGCAATTGGTTACTAGAACAAAATCAACTTAATCCTGACCTCATTTCAAATAATAATGAGTACTGGTAATGTCATTTTCACCTAGGACAGTGTTGCTAACAGCCACAATTTGCACTTCTGCACTAAGAAAAATCCACATCTGATTTATAACAAAGTACATCAAGCCCATTACGCATTTAATTTGTAGACAGGAATTGTAAGGACACATCCGTTTGGACCTCACGTTACGCTTCATAGGTTGAATGACAAAGACTTTCGTCGTTTTTAAAAGAGGATTTTCAAGAGTTAACGCAGAACGTTTCACTTAATTAGAGTTATGTGGATATAGTTAGATAAAGCGCCACCACATGGAAAATTGTGCTATTTTTTTCATTTCATTGATAGCTAATGAAAAATCTCAATTAAAAATTTTTTTGGTCTATTTTTATTATGTACTTGGTAAGAACTAGGATTATCTTTAACACCACATTAAGCTATACTAATCATAGCAAGTGTTGGTTTAATCTTCCATCAGCAAGCAAATTATAAAATTCTTGAAATGTTATTAATGGCTCACTTGCTTCTATTAATAAGGAACCATTACTCTCTATGAATACAAATTGTTCTAAATAGTCAGAAGTAATATAAGAGAGCTCGAAATTGTCCGAAAATTTTTCGCCAGACGAGTAGTTTATTTTGACAATTAATTGGGACGAGTTAGCGAAGCGAACAAGCGCCAATTGTCTAGAGAAACAAACTATAAGAATAACTAAAAAAAAACACCATTTCAAGCTTTCGAGTTACATTCATCATAAAAATTTTAAAGAACCGACTCAAAAAAAATAGCAAAACTCAGTAAATCACTAAATTGAATATAATCTTCGTCTTCTTAGTTTCAATGGAAACAAAAGCAAATATTGATCCAGAATTATTCTAACAAGTCTGGGCAGTCAAGAAGTGAAAATGTACAGGGTCTATCAGAAGTGGCGGACCAAAATCATCCCATCGATCAATGATCTTCTGCAGATAAAGATAAAATTGTTTTAAAAAATCCATCCTCGTTGGTTTTTAAAATAAGAACGTTTTTAATTGACCAATCATGTTGTAGATGTAAAATTACCTTAAAACATTTATTTTTAACCATAGAAACATATTTAATTGTTGCAAAAAATAACTGATGTTATGTCATAACCATTCAGAAAACATAAAAGTTACTAAAGTTGGTGAAAACAAAACTCCCGAAACGCGGGGTTGGTGAACGTGGTAACCAAACGTAAAGTTGACGTTTTTGGGATCAAAATTGTCAATTTTATTTTGAAAAAGGAAGATTTGAATTTTAAACAAATTTTACTTTCGGGCAGGGAAAAGCAAGCCATTGTAAATTACTACATCGAGAGGAGGCAACTCAACTGAGAGGATTCTCAACTGAAAAAAAAGCAGACGTTATTAAATTTGCAGCAAAAATATTTATGGTATTAATTCCACATTTCCATCCTTTCCGTCCTATCTATTTCCTTTTTTCCACATTCCTAGATTAGCGAAAGTCAAGTCAGTTCAATTATAGCAAAATTTGAAAACGGAGAACCGCTCATAGACGCGAAAAGAGGGGGCAGGAAGGTAAAGAACAAGAATACAAACGAACTTTATTTTGTGAAGTGTGAAATACAGAAGAAAATTTACGAGTATCATAAGAACTCTCATTTTACTCTTAATGATTTGCATGCTTTTGTAAAACAAGAGTTGGAATACAAGGCTGGCCGAACCACTTTTTATAAATTATTGAAATCTATGGGCTACAAATAGTATAAGAAATGCAATAACAGGAAAATTTTATGTCAACAACCCCATGTAAAGGTCTTACAGCTAAAATTTGTACGATCTTATCTTCAAAAACTACAAAGCGATCCAGACACGTTGTTTATATACCTAGACGAGACATGGATATATAAAAACGGCTCTCAAATTAAAGTGTGGTTGTGTGAAGGGGACATTAAGGCAAATCCCAAACGAGCAAAGAATGAAGGAAAACGTTTTACTTTACTTCATGCTGGATGCAAGTACGGCTTTGTTAGTAGATGTGATCTATTTTTGAACTCTGCCGTTGAACATCGTGATTATCACAAAAACATGAATGGCGAAGTTTTCACCAAGTGGGTTGAAAACCAATTGATCCCAGCTCTTACAAAATATAATAAAAAGTGTGTAATTGTCATGGACAACGCACCAAGATAAAGGAATCAACAACGGTGGTGGTTTCGTCTCTTTGTGCAGTGAGTACCCCAGTTAAGTCATAAACACGGTATTCCAGTCCCCAAACTGTACCTTCTGTAGCCAGTAAAAACCCGTTACATTGCGTGTATTGTTAAATATTTTATTTGTTCCTCACTTGTAAATAATAATTTATAATGTATCTACTCACGAAATTTCAATAATGAAATAAAATCGTATGAGCTTTAGATGCGTTGCATAGTACATAATTGTCACTTGTTTTGTTGTTTATTTATTTCACTAATTTTTCGTCCGTTCGGTGTTCGGTGCATTCAGTGATAAAAATGCATGTGTCTGAGGAAATTCTGTGCGAGGCAGCAAGTGCAGTGGCAAATTTACTGCCAAAAAAATCCTTGTCAAGATACGAGAACGAATACAAAGAATTCAAAAAGTGGCAGAAAAAGAAGGAAGTGACCTCCGTTACCGAAAATATGCAGCCTTGCGGCCTGAAAAAAGCAACGCCTTACGTTTGTTCTTAACATACCGGGATGGAAAGTGTGTCGCCCAAAATGCCGGACAACACACTGTTGGCGGAGTCCCTAAAAAAATATTTAGGATTACAAGAGCCTGCACTGTATACCAATCACTCGTTTAGAAGAACTGGAGCAACAATGGTTGTTGACGCGGGTGGTGATATTTTAACTTTGAAACGTGCAGGGGGATGGAAATCAACAACTATTGCAGAGAGCTACGTCGGCGACTCCATTAATAAGAAGATCAAATTGTCAAAAACGCAGTTTTCACTTGCAGAATCCCAGCCATCTGCTTGCACCGAGGGTACAAGTTCAAGCACAGGAAAACTAACATCTGCACTGCCTGGCATCTTCAATATTAGTGGAAATACCAACTCTACTATGATATTTAATATACCCGATAGTAATAAGACAGAATTTTCTAATGTTAATAATAATAATTAAAGTGTTCAAAAATTTGGCTGTCTCTTCAATAATTTTGACGTTCGAAGTTATATGGAGCAGGCGTGAAATTTTACTGGCTTGCGTTTTAAAGCTTGAGGGGTCAATTTCAAGTTATTTAGCGACGTCGCGAAAGGTGTTTGCGACATAGCAACGTCGCAAACGACTTGAAATTGACCCCTTACTGCCTTGCCAGTTATGTACATTTTCAAGGTGCATACAGTGACTTGATAAACTGTTGTTTACAAGTGAGGATCAAACAAAAGTCATTTCGAATGTTGATTTGTGGTTTCATTGTGTTAAGTAGGTAATTAATTATGTTTACTCCGGAAAAATATTTTGAAATGGTCCTGTTATATAGAGAGTGTAATCTTAGTGCAACAGCTACTGTCAAGGAATACGCACTTCGTTTTCCAAATGGAAAACAACCTACCTGAAATGTTATTTTAATATTAGTACAGAGGAAGAGAATCTGATAATTTAAAAGAATGCAGAAGAGAGGTTGGGTGCCCCAAGAACTGCTAGAACCGTTGACAACGAGGAAGCGGTTATTGAGATTTTTGAAGACGAACCTGAAACGAGCATTAGTGTTGTAGCCAAAAATCTTGAAATGTCCACCTCTTCTGTTCAAAGTATTCTTAAAGACATACGACTGCACCCATTCCACTATACTTAAGTGCAATATCTTACGCTGGAATATTATCTTCTAAGAGTGGAGTTTTGTACTTGGCTTCTGCGGGAACATGAAGCAAATGAGAACTTCATCAAGAGCATATTGTTTACAGACGAATCTTGCTTTCAAAAAGATGGATTTTTCAATTACAAAAATTTTCATGTTTGGAGGCAAAATAATCCCCAGCAAAGATTTTCTATCAATCTTTGGGCTGGAATTTTAGGAAACGCCATAGTAAATTATTTTGAGAACAAGTTATAGGGGAGAGGGGGGCATAGTGGGGTACCGGGGCATAGCGGGGTAACACTCCTGCTGCTCAAATCAAACGCTGTGAAAAAAGTCGAATAGCGTGTTTTAATTGGTTGTTAGTTGACAGTTAACCATGTGTGTTTTATAAAACAAAATGTGAAAACCTCTATGTTTTATAAAACAAAATGTGAAATTCAGCGTTTTCGTTAAAATATTCGCGAAGTTAGGGAGCAAGTTTTTTTCAAATCTAGTCATACAAATCTAGTGGCTAAATATGATGAACCTGCTCATTTATGTGCAATATGCATTGATGCCAGTAATTTTAAAATGTTACTTTTTATACTCATCGCTTGTTTTTCGATGTTTTGCGCACGCTTTTCAGTGCGCGAAGCAGTGTTTCGCGGTTGAGTAGAGCTAGTCGACCGCAAAACATAACAAAAGACAATTGTGCCTTGACAACGTGTTTCACCAGTGTCAGTACGAAACTTAATATTGAAAGGGTGAACCAAATAAATAACACGAGGTTTTATTATTCGACATTGGGGCACACAAATTTCAATATTTCATAACAAAATTACAAATGTAAAAAATGGTTGCTAAGTTACCAATAACTATTTGATTTAATTTCTCGTTTCATTTCTGGACACAAAAACTTGAGCAGTTTGACTACCCCTTTGTTTGTCTTCTTATTGACTTGGAAATACCATGTAAAAAAAAGCTTACAAATCATGGCAACTGCATGACAATTATGTCTAAAAATTTAGTAAAATCTAAAAAATTTAATTAAAAACTCGTATAAAAAATGTTATACACTCCTCGTGCGCGAAGCTTGTTCGTGCATTCGCGTAAATAAAACACTCGCTCCTTTCAGTCGCTCGTGCTTTAAATAAACGCTCATGCACGAACATAAGCTTCGCGCACTAGTATTGTAAATAACTATTTTCTAAGTAGGTACACAGTTATTCAAAAATTTGATTTCCCCATTGGGTACCCCACTTTACCCCTATGTGCGGGGCAAAGCGGGGCAAATCCCATTTTTCAAAATAATGCTCACATGTCGTAAGTGTTTTATTGTAATCAAAAAAAGTACAACAAAAATCATCCGCAATACATTAGTCTATAATATTTAGTAAAAAAAAATTGTTAATTTCTATTATTTTAACAAGGGTGGCTAATTGATTGTTAAGTACCCCACTAAGCCCCCCTCTCCCCTACGCAATTATAAAACATCACATTCTTTCAGGTTGGCCCGTACGAATTTTCCGCCAGACTCAACGGCCAAATTTATACAAATTTTTTAGTTGATCATTTGGATATCCTACTAGACGATATTTTTCTACAAAGACTAAGGCCCGGTATTTCAGTACTTGGTTAAACCAAGAATTTTTTGTTTACCCAAATTTATTGCGCGCGCATTTTGGGATTTCTTCAAGTTTAAATTGTAATCGCACACATCTGGCATTGCAAGTTTTGTAATAAATTCCAGAATTTTAATGAAGCCCTTTAGGATGAACTCTGCGTCACATGAAAAATATTTGGTACCTAACATTGAATTTGTTTGTCAGTCGTATTCGTTCGTATCTGTTCTTTGCAAAGTTTCCAGTTTGTCAAATGATAACTTATTTGTTTGTTTTTTAATAATGAGTGCAGAGCGTGGAGTTCGATCAAAAAACTTTGAATCACGGGAAATTGTGACCCTAGTTAATTTGGTGCGAGAAAATATTAAAATTTTAGAATGCAAAGAATCTGGAGTTATTACAAATCGACAAAAAGCCATGGCCTGGGAAAAGTTGGGAGTACAATTTAATGCAATGTCTTGCACTTTACCTCGAACAGCAAAAAATCTGAAGGAAAAGTGGACAAATAAACAGCTCAAAAAATTACGCAACAGAAAGAAAATTTCGAAAGGGAACAGGAGGCGGACCGTCACGGCCCAGCCAAATTGGACATATCGATGCCATTGTTCACGATATTTTAGGCGAACGATTGACTGGTTTCCAGCAATTTGTGACAGTGACGGTAAGTGATTTGAAATACAAACTTTAATAGATATTTTGAAATTACAATTTATGTAATTTTCAGTTATTACTTCAAATAATGAACTGGACTATCTGGAACAAACATGTGGCAGTGAAGGTACATAATAAAAATATTAAAAGCATTTTTAATTGTTTATGTTTTTTTCGTAGATAACCCAGGCAGTAGTAAGAGCGCCGAAGGCCCCACCCCCAAGACACCGGAGGTTCGCCCAAATCATTTTGAGTTTGATGCCGAGACTTCAAGTAATAACCGATGCACTTCTCTTAAACAAAACAAAATACATGATCTTTATTTTAGTCTGTGAGGATGAACAAGTAAACAATAAAGAAGAAGAAGAGGTAGAGGAATGGAGAGAGTACACCCCCTTAATGCTCCGCAAACCTCCAGCCAAACAACTACAGGTAAGAAAGAAAGCTAGGTAACGTTATCAATACCAAGTTCAGAAATAACAATAGACATGTTTTTCAGCTATCAGTAATACCAGAGTTGGTGGCAATGTCACGAATTTAAAGTGGTGTTTGCTGGCGGACCAGAAAAAAGCCGATTCAGAAGCAAAGCAAAAATTTTTGGAAGAACACAATAGTCGAAAAAAAGAAATTCATATGAAAGAGGAACATGAACTAAAATTAAGACTGATGCAAGAGAAGCATGATTTAAAACTAAGTTTATTAAAAAATAGTGTAAATAATTAATAGTCATAAGTTTGAAAAATATACAATTAAATCGTTTCTAACACTATTGTTATTATTATCGTTATTATGTCTGTTCCCTACGTCGTCCACAGGTACATTATGTGCCAAGTTAAATGCCCTTTGCTCTTCTGCAGTTAACTGGGGTGGTTCGTTTTCATTTTGTATGATTACCAAATCATGAAGCACAGCTGTTGCCACTATTGTCCAAGGGACTGTATTTAGGTGCGTATTAATACCATTACTCAGTATCGAAAACCGTCGCTTCCAAACACCATAAGATCTTTCAACGGTATATCTGGTGCGGATTTGAGCCTCGTTGTACAAATTTTCGGCCCTTGTCTGTGGCATAGCTAATGGAGTTAACAGAAAATTCTCCACAGGATAACCCGCGTCTCCTACCAGTAAAGAATTGCCCAGTTCCCCATTTTCAAATTTTCTGCATATTTCAGAATTTCTAAAAATCGTAGAATCATGGGTCGAGCCAGGCCACCTTACAACAATGTTAATAATTTCTAAATCGGAATTACAAATTGTTTGGACATTCATTGAAAAGAAATTCTTTCTATTCCTATAAATTTCGGCATTTTCACCACCTGAAATAATTAAACCTGCATCAAATTTGTACAGTTTTGACAAAGGATTTATATACCTGGAGATTTGATCTTGACATGCGTGCAATCTAAGGCACCAACGGTCCTTGGAAATCGTGCTATATCATAGAACCCTCTTTGAACTGACCGCTTTTCAAGTTCGCTGCGGGGAAATCTAATAAAGCGCTCCCTCAAATTTGCAATTGCTCGTGAAACCTTAAAGTTTTATTTAAATTGTTTTGTTATCAATCCTCTATTTTTCACTTACCCTGTGAATGACTCTGCCGGCAGTAGTCTTATGAATACTACCAAAGTCACCAACAACAATCAGAAAACTGCCGGTTGCAAAATACCTTAAAGTAATCAGCAGCATTTCTAAAGGAGTGAGTGCATGATTCCTAAATTAAAAACATAAAAGTACTGTTGTCTAAATTTTAAAAATTAGTATTACCAATGTGTTGGATGTTTTATTACATCGTAAATTAAGTTCAGAAGTAATGTCACTGTCACTTTTGATAATCTAAATCTGAGATAAAACTCCTGCTCGTCCCAATAACTGAAATGATCTCTACGATCTTGAATTCTGGGAGCCTTACGAATGCGGCCCAAACGCACGATAAAATTAATTACACCATCATCATCAGAGTCACTGTCACTAGACGAATAAATGTTTGCCATTTTTAAGTTTCAGGTGGAACACACTTAACATAACCTCTTATTCCAACTAAGTTGACAGCCGGGTGACAGCTAACATTACCAAAAGTACTACCAACATTCGAAAACTGTTGGTTAGTTAAACGAAATATCTAAACCCTCGGTTTCAACACTGAAATACGCATTCTTGGTTAACTTTTAATTTTAACCAAGTACTGAAATACCGGGCCTTAGAAATGTTGACATTAATAATATTTGGTTCCAACTTGATGGATGCCCAACACATTTTACAAATGTAACAAAGAACCATTTGGATGTTAGATTTTCTAATGCATGGATAGGCCGCGTAGGCCCAAGACCAATTGATAGTGAGGTCCAAATGTCAAACTTGGCCCGAAATTTGGGACTATCCCAAAAAATTGTGTGGAGGAATGTACTTCATAGGGACATTTTTATACACCAAAAGTTGACGACCTTGTCTGACAGCACTTTGACAGAAACGTCATCATTTGTAAACATTGACAATTGGCTCCCGTATTTACGGAAATTTGAAGTTATTTCAAAATTGGAATGGCTTTTGAATGGTTTTCAAAGAAGTGGATTCTTTTTCTAGATGTTGACAATGAAATTATAAAGTTTTCGTGGCCCGCAGTCGTATGACTGAAATATTTGAGTTGTTAACTTATTAGAAGAACTGGTTAAAAGTGAAACACATGGAGAATTTAGCAAAGTTTTTAATGTTTACATAGTCAACTATAAAGTGTTCAATTCGTATTTAGGTTTGTAAATTCTATCTACCTCAAACCATCGAGGATTTTGAATTGCTGAATTTGAATACGTCTATACCTCACATATCAAAGATTTCATGTTGTTTTAGTGTAAGAAATAAAATGTCTTTTTTCAAATTATGACCAATTGTCATGGGATTCACTCTGAGGTGCGGTTGTCAGCACAAAACTTCCCATTGCAAAGAAGTTTAACAAAGTTGTGTCCCTTTAATGGTGCATTTTTAAGATTTGTAGCAATTAGACGGTTCCAAAAGTATTTTCCTTTACAAAAGTGATCACTTTTTTTAACGATATCGTATGTGTACACCAAACAAACTTTGCAATAACCAAACTATCAAATAGAAAGAAATTGAATGTGGCCTGAAATACACCAAACATTAGGTCTACCTTTCTTGAATGGTGAAACTTACAGACCAGTGAAGTTCATGGTGGCCAGACAATATTCCTTTGTATCCATTGAACTCTCGTCAATAGTTTATGCTCTAAAATTTTAAACAAAATAATGACCCTCATGTGAAACTTTAAATGTCAACTTACACATTGGTACAGAGCAAGTGAAGACCGAAATGGCTTTTTTTAACGTTAGCGCAAGCATTTTCATCCGCTTACAATCCACTTTTTGAAAACCAGAAAATGTCATCAATTAAAACTTTGACTGCGTCATCCCCCTCTACTTCATTACTTTGCAAGTAATACCAACTTTTCCAAAATTTCCTAGCATAGTACAATACACTGCTCAACTCTTTAACACTAAAATGGGGGCCACACTATCAATTGGTATGAAATATAGATGTTAGATTTGCTAATGCACGGATACGACGCGGCGGTCCAAGACGTTGCCCCCCCAGGTCGCCAGATCTTACGCCCTTAGATTTTTTCCTTTGGGGACACGTCAAAAATTTGGTGTACCAAAATTTGCCTGAAAATATTAACTTGTAAAGGAAACGCATTCAACAAGCATTTGCTTCAATAACAGCTGAAATGGTCAGTAATGCTAGGGCAAGTCTATTGAGAAGAGCTGTTTTGTGCATTCAAGTGGAAGCAAGAAATTTTGAACACTTATTTTAAAATCAATTTACCTGTTTATTGAAATTTATACCGCTAATACCTGCTAAGATATTTGTCAACACCAAACACCAACTACTCATTTATTTTGAATACCGCATTTCAAGGTCATAATATGTGAAAATTATGGGGCTCTACGGCAAATTTGAGAGGATTTATGTATTGATTTGAGTCACAAACGAGTCTTTGGGTGTTCAAGTAATCGTTTAAGTTCAATCCAATGCATAATTCTTCTCAAATTTGGCGTAGAGCTCCCCAATTTTTACAAATTATGACCTTGAAATGCGGTATTCAAAATAAATTAATAGTAGAAAACCCACAAGTGAGCGAAACAGATTGAAACGCCGTTTACACACTCCACTTGGCGTTCCACTGTGTCAATTGACCTGCCGCCGTCTCACTTCTCATTCAACGCTCGTCAACCAGTGGTCTTCAACCCTCTAGTCAAAAATGCAAATTGATCTTTTGCAGCAGTATTTTGCAATCCTTTCAAAACTAACAGTTTCATTAATTGATTTAACACAAATGTGACATAAAATCGATAAGTAAATCAGACATTTTATTGGCTGTATGTCATGAAGAAAACAAAGTGTTATCAGTATTCGAGGAGGAAAAACACTCTGTCAAAGCCAACTGTAAAACTCGAGGTAAAACACACAGCGATCTCCACTTTTGTTTTTTGCAATTTTTTGTGTAAATTTTTTAGACAATTTGGAGATTTAAATTGTCAAAACTACTTTAACAAGCATGTGTCAGAAACTATTTAAAAAAAAGGATTTACTTCAAAAACTAAAATTTTCTTGAACTACTTGGAATCTTCAGTGTGAAGTCTGGAAATTGGTTTGGTTGAGCATAAAGAAAAGAGGAATACAAGAGAAACTAAATAGGGCTATAGAAAGCTTATACGTTAAGACCAGAAATTACATAAGAAAGGGAAATTCCCAGGCGGCAAAATTCATAACAGGAGATGGGCTAAGGATGGGCAAGGGGGAGTTTTAAGTCCTACGCTTTTTTACCCTGGTAATGGACGACCTATTAATAGAAAGAAATAGAAGAATAAAGATGCTGGATGTGGAATACAAAAAATATGCAAAAAGTTAAGATCTCTCACTGCGTATTTTTCAAGATTAACACACAAAGTGATGACCCAAAAACCATATGTATCAAAATTAGTGGTATGAGGATAGAACAAACAGAGTCTATAAAATACTTAAGACTGAATATACAAGAAAGATGAACAAATTAAAAAAGAATAAACGAAAGAACCAGAAGTACCCTAAAAGTGTACTGTAGTAAATCTTGTTACCATTGGTGTTACTATAGTAATAAGAGTCTTGTTAATAACATTTTAAAATTAAAACATCTCATCCCTTTATGGCCTTTAATTTATAATATTTTGGTGACCCCGACTGAAGAACCAACGTTTTTCGACCCTTCTGAACATTCAAGATTTCCATTTAAAAGCTAAGTAACAATTACGATGTCATTTAATCATTCATCATCACTCATGTCATGTTTTTTTTCTTAAAACGTCTCCACGACCAGTGGCAGAACCAAATAAAGACATTTCATTTTAATTTGCGGCAAAGGACCCCACAAATAGTGGCACAAGACATTATTTTGCTAAGACGTGGCAGGTTAGGTAAGATTAGGTCAGCTAAAGACAAATTAGGTTAAATTAGGTCAGATGAGGAATTGACGTCTCCACAAATAGTGGCGGCGCTCCCATGTCTTAGTAGAAAACAGGTTCATTTCAATCATTCATTAATGCAGAGATAAGATTCTTAAAAACTTTTTCTTTAGAACATCCACAATCGCTGAGCCGACTTTTCGTCAATAGTTTCGCATTGTTGTTCCTGAGGAACAACTTCAGCATCTGGAACCACGACGAGAAACCTTCACTCAACGAAAACTGAAAAAAACAATTTATCTCTTGCTTTCCGTAATTGTTCAATGCAGGTCGAAAAATATTGTAAACATTGAGATGAAAAGATAGGTGGTTTTTGTAGCTGGAATACACAACATCTTAGTCAGTCAATTATTTATCAATCCATGTGTATTTTAGCTTTTCCACCTCAACAAATCCAAATTTTTCAACTTAATTTTTTATTTTTTAAGGGGGAGGCAAATGTAGTAAATCTTGTTACCATTGGTATTACTATAGTAATAAAAGTTTTGTTAATAACATTTTAAAATTAAAACATCTCATCCCTTCATGGCCTTTAATTTATAATAGTACAATACATCCGCAAACAAACAAAAACGGACGGTCTTCAAGACGGTATAGAAATTAACCTATGACTGCGAGAGCTGGGTCTTAAATTCGCATTTGAGTAGCAAGTTGCAAGCCGTTGAAATGAAATACCTGCGGGCTGTAAAAGGTGTAACGAGAAGAAACAAAATCAAAAATGAGACAGTTCAAGAAGAACTCGAGGTGGAAGAATTAAAGAAAAGCATCGAAAGAAAACATCTAAATTCCACGAAAACTAATCGTTTTAAAAAATCGCAATTTTACTTTAACAAACTTGAACTACTTAAAATCTTGTGTAGTTGCAGTTAGAGTTTACCCAAATACAAACTAGACACTTTACACTAAATGCACATTAAAAAATTTGGTCAATTTTCCATGTGTTTCACTTCTAATTATTGCTTCTAAGATCACAGCCTAAATATAAATTTCTTCTCAAGTTTAAAAGTGCTTGTCATAGACTTCATCGTTTCATTGTCAACAAACAAGAAAGAAATCCAACTCTTTGCACAACACTTCAAAATAATTCCAATTTTGAAAGTTATTCTGTATTTCTATAAATACGAAAGCCAATTGTCAATGTTTACAAATTATGACGTTGCAGTCAAAATGTTTGCAGTCAAAGTCGCCAACTTTTGGTGTGTAAAATGTCCCTATAAAGTACAGTTGCGGCGGATGAAAAGTAAGACATTATTATTATTATTATTAATTTAAACCCTTAACAGGCCAAGGCCCAATTATAAAGGGAGTTATCAAAAGCCCATGCACACCAAAATACTGATAAGCAAAAACCCTTGTAGCTACGTATATACCAACGTAGTTAGCCCTATGGCTTGGGAATCTACTTACATTAGTCATGGCCCAATACATTGTTGCAAATTTTCTTTATTGAATCAAAGTGAATATCACAATCAACAGAAATTACGTTGTACAGTTGTGTCATCTGTGTTATGGGTGATCTTAGTTGAGAGTTTGTCCGCGAGAACTTTGAATAAAAGTACAATTTGCTTCTTGAGTTGAATTTCGGAACTCTAAAACTTATGTTACTAACCAACTCAATACAATCGATTTTGTTTTGAAGCAAATTGTATAGAAACTTAACAAGTAAAATGTTTCTTCGCTTGGCAAGAGATGTAAACCCAAATTTACTTAACAACTGGTTATGGTCACATCCCCGAACTGGGTAAGCCCCCTCAAATTTATAACTAATAAACTTAAGAAAACTTCTTTGCACAGATTCTATCCTGGCACGGTGAATTTCATAAATTGGATTCCATATAATTGCTCCGTACTCCAATTTGGACCGCACAAGTGAATAAAATAACACCATCAAAGTACTCAAATTTGAGAAGTCTTTACTGTTTCTATAAATAAACCCATATATTCTGTAAGCATCATTGATCACACCAGATATGTGACTCATAAATGAGAGTTCACGATCGAAAGTGATACCTAGATCCTTAATTGATTCTAGTCTTTACAATGTATGTCCATTTAAAGTGTATGCATAATTAACTAAAGATTTTTTCTTGGAAAATGAAACTACTTTACACTTCGAAATATTAAGCAAAAGATGATTGCGATTACACCAAAAGTTTAGCATTACCAAACAGAATTGTAAATACTTACAATCCTGAACAGATCTGATATTGGTATATAACTTGAGATCATCGGCAAACATTAGTTTGTTGCAAGGAATAAAATTTGTGATATCATTTATAAACAAACTAAACAATAGGGGACCAAGGTTCGACCCTTGAGGTACACCAGATAATGGCACAAATGGTTTAGATGTAAAGTTAGAATACCGTACAACCATTATTCTATCGCTTAAATAAGAACTAAATAATTTCAGAAACGAATTTGAAAATCCAATTCTGTCGAGTTTATCAATTAAAACAAAATGATTAATTTTGTCAAACGCTTTTTCAAAGTCAGTGTAGATCACGTCACATTGCCCTTGATTGTCGATCACCTCGCTTGCAAATTGTGTAAACACTGCTAAATTTGTAACTGAAGACATCGACTTTTCACCCTGTATTTGAAAATTTAAAAAATTATAAGGTGTAAATTAGGTTTTAATCAAGGATCACTATGTCACTGTCAACAGAAAATAAACCAGAGTTGTCACAAACATCTTTAAATTGCCCCAACTCAAAGAATTGCAAAAAGCTCTGATTCTAGCTCGTTTAATAGATGGAGTCGCCATAAAAACTATTGCAAATGAAGTTGGTGTCAATAAGAATACGATTTTACGTGTAAATCGTTAGTTTCGAGAGAAGGGAACATCCGAAGAAGGCAAGGAACTGGTCGAAGAAAAATATCAACCCATGACGAAGACATGGCTTTCGCAAATTTCCTTTGCGAAAACCCCTTTTCAACTGCAGTCCGAGCCCTGTCATCAATTTTTTACAGAACAATAGGGTGCAAACATTACCTTGGCCGGCTAAGAATCTCGACCAGAATCCTATTGAGAAGATTCGGGGTATCATGACCAAAAACATAAATGACCAAATTTTGCCCAATAACCGCGAAGAATTGATCCAGAGCATTTCGGATAGCTGGCAAATGAGACCTGAACATTTCGTTCAACATGCTATAGTCTGTCCAACAAATAAATAGGTGACAGTTTTCAAACTAAATGTGCACGATAAAAAGTACCGACAACCGCCAAATTTAAAATAGTAGTCACGATGCTAACTTCAAAATTAAAAAAGTAACATTGTTTTTACTAAATTTACTCCAACATAAAAATGGTTCCTGTTACTTGATTATAGGAAGGGAATCAACAAACTGACTAGTTCGGTGTTTTATCATTAATTTGCTAACGTAGAGAAAACTTCGAAAACTCTCAATTTTTCACACACACTGAAGGTGTGTGCCGGGTTGGTATTTCCACCAGAAAATCTAGAGGCACATAAAACTTGATTAACAGTCCAGTTGTTACAAACCTTTCATTTCATACCAATTTCATCCAGATACTAATTACCATTATCTCATCATAAAATCTTAAAATCTGTTACCAAATCTCAAAACGTTGAACTCGTCTTACAAAAGACAATTTGCACAAGAGAAAAAGCGATGAACTATTAATTAGTCACTATTATACCAACAAATCGCAAGGAACAGTGGATGTTAAAGTGGTAAGGAATGACGAATGTCAGTGAATGTCAAATCATTGACAAATTTCTAAGAAAGGCGGGAAGGCGTAGTTGCTTAACCAACTTAAATCGAGATTAATATCCTCAAAACGACGGAAAACTTTAGAGTATTTGAAGTTGATATGTTTCAAATCATCCTATTTACTCGGTGGATTTACTATATTATGTCGATGCCACGGAGACTTGAAACTGTTATTAATTCCGGTGGTGCTGCAATAATAGATATTTACGAAACAAGTAACGTTATTAGGGTTTTTACATTACGAGGAAATATGTTTGAAAAGCGAGTGCGATAGCACGAGTTTTTTAAAGTTTCCGAGTAATGTAAAACCTCATAACGTTACGTGTCTCGTAACACATTTTATTTTATCCTCAAAACGCCAAAAAAGGCAAAAAATTATATAAAAATTGTTTGTAAATACTTCAGTCGGCCTTGCTAAACTAGTATCCATGACACCCATTGTTTGTTTATTCGAAACAAAAATTTCCAAAATGAGTGTCAGTAACAGCAGTAAATTAAGCATTATAGAAAAGGCTGATGCAGCCCGCTTAAAATTGATACCCAACGAGTCTGTAGACAGATATAAAAAAGAACTGGATATATCTAAACAGTGGCAGCACACCAACAGAGCAACAGGAATTACCGAACATGTAATGTTGGCCTATGTTTCGGAACTGGTAAGTTTTTCTGTGCTAATTATTCAGAAGATGCTTAATTGAAGGCTTTTTTTTAGCCAGGGAAGTTCAAACCGTCTTCTGTGTGGACAAAAATCTCCATGTTGACAAAAATGTTGCCCTCCCATGAAAATACTATTTGGCTGTAAAAGTAGCTGTAATTTTTTGAATTCTTGGACGTTGCAGGCGAGAGGAGCTTTACAACGTTAGTGTTAGTAATGTTGTTGACTCAGAATTGTGACAAATAAAAAAGCAGTGTTGTAAAAATTTTTTTTACGTTACTTGTGTTGTTAAATGGGCCTTAACGCAATCCGTTGCTAACGTGTTATTGTTACTATTACAATTGAGGATAAAATAAAATATTAATTATTGTTAACAGCACTTAATTTTATTAAATATTTAAAGTTTGAACTAAAGTTTTTTTCTTCTACGTCACTGAATCGTCCTGTCTCAATGACAATCGAACTGACATTTCAAAAACTTCAATTATAGGTGGTTTTACAAAGACAAAATTTTGAACTTGTCATTTTGTCTTACTTTTCATTCGCCGCAATTGTACATTCCTCTACAGAATTTTTAGGTACAGTTCCAAATTTCGGGCCATGTTTGACATTTGGACTTCGCTAAGGTTTCAGTACGCTGTGCCGTTTCTGCACACTAAGCTTTTTCTTATATCCCAGGTTTTCGGCTAGGCATGAGTTCTGGCACAGCCTGTATAGCAATATATTTAAAAATTATGCTTTTAATATGAAGAAATCTTCAGGTCAAGATTACAAGAAAGTTGCTCTGAAATACAACAGCCAAATTATTGCAAGAAATGTATTTTAAAAAATTTTAAATCACATTTAACCCTTTCAACATAATATTTGTTTTTAATCGGTAAGAACTGCAAAAGATGCTAAAAGAAAAATGTTGCAAGCAGATATAACAAAACGGAAGATTGGTTCAGCAGCTCCAAATTATAAAGTATATTTGAAAATTATCAACCTATGAGACGAAGCGACTCCTGCAGAAAAACAATATCTTTTATGCAAAAAAAAATTTTTTTAATTTAATGTTTCTATTTAAATCGAAGATTAGTTCGATTAAAATATTTGGCCAGATGAAGAAAAAAAAAGCGTCTTTCAATGAACTCTGTCATTATTTTAAAAGCGTTAACACAGTTTGGACGTTGATTTTAAGAATTTCCTCAACTATGTTTAAGACGACAACGTGTATTTTACCAATCCTTAGATATGTAACTTTGTTAATATTAATAAAATCTAAATTTAAAGTAGTCAATATTTGTAGGCGTTATCCTCGCGATATAGACAATCCCACCAAATCATATTCCAATAATGAATTACTTCAGCAATATAAAATCCTTTTTTTTTAAGTCAAAGTGTTGTTATGTTGGTAAAATGAGTCACTAGCTATTTGATGTGTATTAGGTATTCACCTTCGGTAGAAGTAACTAACGGATACTTTTGTGTCGTTTCGTTGGATGTGGATGGAATAATATTTTGATTGAGAATGGACTTGAAGTGTTAATACTGCTACCGTACCATTATCAATATAACCCCATAGAGTTGGCATGAGCACAGTGCAAAACCTTTCAACAACAAACATAGTCCTGCCGAAGGAACAAAGTCAGAAATTTATGATTAAAATCAATTTTGCAATGCACATCAAACAACTGAAAAAACTTTACTCTGCGAAAAATTAATAAGGTAAGACTGGATAGTACTCAAGGAGGACGCAGCTGTAGACACGATTCCACCAATCATTGTAACACTTCGGTCAAAAAGTCCCGGGACTAACCCACAATTGGTTTCACAATTAAAATTTATAAGTATGCGATGGATAGTGTCAACCTTTAAAATTTACGTGTTAAAATTTCATGATATTTTAACCATTAATTTTCAAGGTATTCAAGTTTTTGTGAAGCTACTTTTCATATTTTCAAAATAATGGAAAAAAGCGAATTTAGAGTGCTTATTATACATTGTGTTTTGATGGGAAAAAATACCGTTGAAGCTCAGCAATGGCTTGAAAAGTGTTAGGGGGAATCTTCTCCATCGAATACAACAATTTGTCGGTGGTTTGCTGAGTTCAAACAGGGCCCTACAGACACTGATGACGCTCAACACGCTGGACGTCCAAAAGAGGTTAAAATTGTTTTGGACAACCGGAAGGTAAAGTTGCAGGAGATAGCTGACACCGTAAAGATTTCGAAAAGCAGTGTCTACAATATTTTGCATAATTATTTAGGCATGAAAAACATATTTTCCAAATGGGTGCCGCGCTTCCTCACCGACGAACAAAAACAACAACGTGTTACTGAATCCGAGCGTTGTTTGGATTTGTTTACCCGAAATAAACGGGAATTTTTGCGTCGGTATGTGACAATGGACGAAACATGGATACACCACTACACTCCAGAATCAAAATGGCAATCAGCTGAGTGGAGAGCAGAAGGTGAAAGTCGTCCAAAACGATCAAAAACGCAACAGTCAGCCGGAAAGGTTATGGCTTCCGTATTTTGGGATGCACATGGTGTAATTTTCATTGATTATCTTGAGAAAGGAAAAACCATTAATAGTGAATATTACTCAATGTTATTAAACCGATTAAAAACCGAAATCAAGAAGAAATGGCCCCATATGGCGAAAAAGAAGGTGCTGTTCCACCCAGGTAATGCAAAACTACAAGAACTGGGCTTCGAATTGCTGCCGCACCATCCATGTTCCGTTGACTTGGCCCCCAACGGCTATTACCTATTCGCAAATTTGAAACGGATGCTAAAGGGAAAAAAATGGGACAAATTGTAAAGTCATATCTCAAACAGAATTTTTTTTTAAAACCTTGACCAATTGTTCTACAAGAAAGGGATCGAAATGTTAAAAACGCGTTGGACGGAATGTATAACTCTCAAAGGGGGCTATGTTGATGAATAAAGTAAAATTTTGAAAAATTGTAATTTTTTTATAGTTAGTCCCGGGACTAATTGACCGAAGTGTTAACACAAACAGAGTCAGATACAGAAGATGAAATCGATAAACTAGTTGAATCTGATTCGGAGTTTCGATAATTTTCTTCTTTTTTGTTTGAAAAATAAACATTTACTTTAGTTTCCGCTTTGCAATTAAGAGCTTTAATGACAAAACAAAAACTGCCATCTGTTTTACAAGACATTACACTAGAAAAGTTATAGTCTTAGTTACACAGCTCAAAAAAAAGTTACTAAATTTAGTTACTTCTACCGCAGGTGATTATTATTTGATAATACAAATACAGTATCCGCGGTTTCACTTATCCGCGATCGGGATACGCGTTTCATTTATCCGCAGATTAATACACCGTGGTCCACGAGTGATAATAAATCTGACCGAACTCAAACTGCAACCCAACATACATTTCCATAGCTGTCATATACAGAGTGGCCCATCTAAGACTTTCGGGCTCAATATCTTTGTTATTTATAAACCGATTTTTCCAAAATTTTTAATATACTTTCTTGAATAGGTAAGGATGATGTGACATCGCCAGCGTCATCCTTGTCTTTAAAATGTTAATTTTACTTGTCTTATTTTAAATTTTAATTAGTTAAGATTTATGTCATTTTATAAAACATCAATAATTATCCGAGTGTGCCAAAACTCAACCGTCTAGCTAGTCAAGTTGCCGAGAAAAAGAGAAAAAAGACCCTCAACATTTTCAAAAGATGCAAAATCATAGTCGGCTATGAAAAAAATAATTTCCCACGCCCAATTTTGGACATCCCTGGATTCGGTCTGTCAATAATAGCTGACGTCAGTGACGTTCTTGACATTTGTAATATTGAAGCTGTGAGAAGAACCCGTTTTCCTGCTTGTGTACGAACAGCTCGTAATAGATAAAGGGAAGGAGGTTTGCGCAATTGTGCAAAAGCAAGGAATATAAGGCTTACCCGACAACATATGGAAGCCAGAGTAGCTTTTGTGCTTCAATATTTAGGTGTTGACAAGGACTTTTTGAACGAGGTGGTTTTCTCAGACGAAAAAACGTTTCAGTCGTCATCAAATGGGCATGTAAGCTCTACACGACCAGAGACGCTTTTTAACTTCGAAATTCAATAAAATACAGGTGTCCCAGAACTCATGACCCAGAGAGCAAAGGAGGGTGCCGGCAGCAATACAGATGGTAAATTTTTAAACAAAAATTGCTTAAGTTTAATAGTATACGAAAAAGGATAAAAATTTAACAACCAATCCCGGAAGCTTATTCTAGAGATGGAGTAAAATTTCCTAGGCAACGAGAGTGTAATATTCATCTGACCAATGGACTATGTGTCCATAGTTACCGATTTTTAAATTCTGTTCAGCTTCCGGATTGGCTACCGTTTTTTTTTTTGTCTTAACTCGATTATTTTTTGAGCTAGAAAATTTTGGTTCAGAATTGTAGCCTTCATAAGCCTTTTTTCTCTGGGTCGTGAGTTCTAGGACAGCCTGTATAGAGTGTTTTAATTAAAATAAGCAAGTTGACTGCCACTTCCGGCATAATCGGAAGTGTCACGTTACTGTGAATCTACTTATTCGATTTGTCTTATCCGCTTACTGTTGTCCCCAAAAGTTCAAATTCTTATTTGTATTTTCTGAGAAAAATGGCAAAACGTACATATACGTCTACAATAGCTAGGGGCCTATTCTTTAGGTGTTGATAAGGACTTTTAGAACGAGGTGGTTTTCTCAGATGAGAAAACGTTTCAGTCGTCATCAAATGGGCATGTAAGCTCTGCACGACCAGAGACGCTTCAAAGTTAACGTGTGGGCTTGGATTTCAGATCGTAGTCCAAGGGTAATAGTTCATGTTGAGGACCGGTTAACTACTGATGTTTATGTTAGGATTCTGGATAATGTTATGTTACCTTCAGTGGCGAGGGTCTATAAAAACAACTTTGTTTTCCAACAGAACAATTGTGCTGTAGACATACGGCCCATTGCGTAAGGACATAGCGTCAGAATCATAACATAAACATCCTAAATTGGCCTATTGATCACAATCCTAGTGAGAACATGTGAAGTTTTATTGTTAAACGATTGCAAGATCAAAGGTTAACCTTTAACAATAGGAATGAACTTCTCGCTACGATTACCGATGCATGGCACGCAGTGCCCCCGGACTTCTGCAGAAATCTATGCAATTCGAAGCCAACAAGATTGCAAAGAATTGTCGAAGGCAATGGAGCTATTACTAAATATTAATTTATAATAATTTTAGCTATCAGTTTGATAATAATTTAGTGAATCTTCAAGTTTTTTTCTAAGTAACTTAAAGTGTAAATGTACATGAGGTTTTATAATAATAATACCGTGATACTTAAAGTGATATTGAATGCATGCAATAACTAAGTACTATCCGGCGATAGGAAAAATTACTGAACAGAGGTCATCCTCTTTCACAGTTTTTAACTGATATTCTTCCAGGGTTCTCACTTTGTTAACATCCATATAGTACCACAGTGGTATACTTTTCCAAATTGAGACTCGTTATTATGGCCCTGCAATAACGATTACCGCAAACATTATCAGTGGTTTCAGAGTTGTAAAGAACTCTGCCATAAATTATTTCCTAGGTAGTCAGAGAGATCTCAAACCAGGAACGGCTGGCATTTATTTAACTTTTACACAAAGAAGCACCCTCATAAAAACGAGTCTCAAATTGGAAAAGTACAGTTCACCAAACGCTCTAGTGCGGTTATGGCTTTGACTTTTTAAATCGTTTACAGCCACCTTACCGCAAACCCCCATAAACATAATAACTCTCTCAAGTGGTTGGGTCTTATCTGCCTTGAAATGAGAACCGTAAAATAAATGCTGGTCAGTCTTACAAATCGAAACAATGAAATTCCTCAAAGTAGCTAGCGTTTATCATTCTAATAGAGCAGTTATTTGAAACTTTAGGTACAATTACAGTTATTCTTAATCATATGAATACAGCAAACAATTCTTAAAATGATTCTTTTTGAATTATTATCGACATTAATTTATCTAAAGCCATGAATGATTATAAATTATCATTTATTTTTGAAACTATCTGATATTAGACGTCTATTTATTGATTGCTATACTTAATAGAGCTGACCAATAATAATAATCAAGACACTACATTTAAAACACGTCTAGGAATTCTGGATTACCGGGAGTTTCTATGTTTTTTTCGACATCTTTGATCTTTGACCCTCATAAACTGCGGAGAAAGGGCTAATGCAAATAAAGGGGATGAGATTTTCTTGGACGGTGGATGAAAATGGATGGTATAATCTGATTTTCTCCGGTATATAAACTCACCAAGACGCCAAGTTTTTGGGACTTTCCAGTTTCTTTTATCATGTCGGTTTAAAATAAAAGAAAAAAGCAAATGTGGAGGTGAAAGTTAACTTTAATGCTTTCACTTTTGACAATCAGTTTCTAGAAAAATTCAGCTTCGTCAACATGTGTCTTCCCCTTTTATCTGTATTTTCTTTGGGTCCTAAATTTCGAGTTTGAATTTCAAACAGTGTTTCTCAAGACTAACAACAGCAAATCCATATTTTCATAAAAGTATGTTTTATATAAAATTAGAAAATCTGTTGTTAATAACTACATTTATTACAATTAATGAATCAATATGTGGAGACCTTGGAATCACAACGAATTTGATCCTCAAGAAAATGGCGACAACATGGAAATTATCGAAATCGATGAGGTGGTTCTACCAGAAGATGAAAACTTTAATGGAAATGTTGAAGTAATTGGCGTTGAATAGGCTAAACCCTCGTATGTCTCGTATGCATTTACCACCGGAAGGTAAAGAAATAGTTTTAAATGTATACGAATATTTTAAAAATAAAAAGGGAAGTGGAGTAACTGAATCAATGAAACAGAATAATTAGCTATCTTGTTATAGTTTACGTGAGATAATAAGATCATTCCACAAGTTCACCGTGTCAATCGCGTCTGACTTGAAATAAGCTTTCAATCAAATTTCTGACACTTGCTGTTACGTTTATAAATAAGGGGCGGTATTTTCATCTCCTAAGTAAGTAGCAAATAACTATTCGGCGTATAATATTATTTGCCAGTATTATTCGTCGAATAACAAATTACTAGCTTTTCATAATTTTTTATTTGATAAATAGTTATTTATCAAGTAAACGTTAAGTGTGAAGTTGCAGCAATTTTTTTACTATGGATACAAACTCAAACAGTTGTCATCGTATGTGACAATTGCAAATGTATGAATAGTTGTAAACAGTTCTAGTGTTTATTGTTTTTGTGTCTTATCAGTGCATTTCGCTTTAAAGTGTTAAAATCATACTCCTAGTATATTAATTAGATCTCGTACACCAAAATGAGTGAAAACACAAAAGAAAAGCGAGTACGAGCGGCTAATTTTTCCAGTCGCGAAACTGAATTGTTAATGGATATTGTAATGGAACATACAGATGTGATAAATATGTATCACTTTTCCCAGGTGCACAATGTTTCCAGTAGACGACACTACATACATTCTCTTGATGACTTGGTGGTGCCCTATGTGGATGTATCAGACGAACGTCATTCGTGGTTAAATGTTACTTTCCCAAAAATTGTTGACGACATTCAGGCGAACTCTGCAAAAGCAGGTTTAAAAGGATTGAGTAGAGACTGCTCATGCATTACAATTTACGGCAAAAAGCAATGCCTTATGCATTCAATTCTTGCCGAGTCAAGTAGGATCCTACTATGTTCTCACAAGATCATTTAGTTCAGATGCAATAGAAGGAATTTTTTCGCATGTACGATTAAGAGGGGGGTCAATGATGCAACAAATGCAAGAACAGCAGATTATGCCATTCGACAAATACTTCATTGTGGAATTGTCAAAGCCTCGCAATCTTCAAATACTGCTGAACGGAGCAATTTTGTTACTTCTGCAAGCGTTTTAACATCTGACAAAAAATTTTACCGATTGAAGTAAAAACAAAATTGAAAATCTTCAAAAAAACATTGTACCTCAAAACAACATATTTTCCGCGTCAATAGCATTTTTGTCAGGATATATTATTAAGAAGCTTAATGACAAATTTTACTGTGATGAATGTCTGACACCATTGCTACTTGCTATCCCAGGACCTCTGATGCAACAAATCGCTCTTCAAGATCGTGGTGGATTGATATACCCCAACGATACTTTTGTGGGTATCATTCAAAAAATCGCGGAGCTTGTTCAAGAGATTTTGCCATTTCTGCAACCAGAGAAGCCTTGTGAATATTGTATTGAACAACTTTGTCCATACCGAATTCGCAATCCCATTTTCTCCTATGCAACTGATAAGGCTACAGTAGGCAAATTAATTGCTAAAGCTACTACCAAACCAGTCGTCAGTAATGTTTGTGTAGAAAGAACTGATTCCATAAAACGTCTTCCTCTGAATTATAAATCGCAAGTACTGAAGCTGTAATCATTATTGTAATATCCAATTGTAACCTACTGTTCCAATGTTTGAACAGTTTACCTGCTGTTAGTTTTCTTCGAATTCAATGAAAGTAAAGGGGTTTTGTTAACTGTTTCTTCTCTGGTTTCTTATTTAACTCAATTTAACTTGGATCTGACATGTCTGGCTGAAGCTCCCCGTCAGGTTGACAGGCGATTGATACCTTAACGGTTGTGTAGAGGGCCCTACTAACCGTATGCCAATAAGGTCACTAGATCAAAGTGTCTGTTTTATAAGGTACCGCTGTTAGTTTTCAGTGCGCAATTCAAGAGAGACAGACATAGTCCATAAATCAATGGGTTAGAACGAGACGCAAGATTCTAGGGAATTGTCATAAAATTGTTGACGTATAATTTGTCATTGACAAAATTTAAGGTTATCTTAAATTTATTTGTTTAAAATACACTTAAATAAACCGTGGGTACAAAAAGAAAATAGGTTCCAACATTATAACAGACTATGTGAATACGTAAGAGGTGAGCGAACCGACATTAAAACCGATTCCATTTTAGCACGTTAAGGAGGTGCAACACTCAGAAACGGTCTCAGACTTCAAGCACTGTCTTTTCTAATCTCCAACGATTCGACTTGTATGCAGTAACGCCCTAATTAGAATATGCTATTAGCACTTATTATATTGTAGCTTCTCCCGACGATGTAGTAACAATGATGAGATGTTAAAGTAACTGAGAGAAAGCATTGCACAAATGGAAGTAGCAAATACATGAGCAGAAAATGAAGTACATGAGATATTTTAAAGGGGCTATTAAGAAGAAAGAATTTACAAGTTTGAAGAAGTAGACATGTTTAAGATCTTGAATGAGTTTATGCAAAACAACTGCAACAAAATGAATATCAAGAACAAATATTAAGGTTATGTTAAAATTATTTACTTAAATCACCCTGAAATACAAAATTACATCTATTTTTAACACTGCAGGAGACCATTTGAATACGTAAGGCGTAAACTAACATTTCGATCAATTCCATTGCGAATAAGTGTATTTTAGTGCTTTGTTCGAGTTCTTGAGCCTCCAGCGTTGTATTTGGCAGTGTTTCAACGATTCGACGTGTATACAGTAAGAGCATAAATGTAATTTGTTATAAATACTTTATATATTGTGTACTTTAGCGAGAATGTAGAATTATCATATCTAAAGAAAAACTGAGAGCAATGCAACATGGAAAATAGGAGGGGCACATATAGTCAGGAAATAAATGAGCAGTATATGAAATAGTCAAAAGAAGAATTCTGAAACAACAACTACAAATGCAATCAAGAAGAAGTAAAGAATGTGGAAAGAAATTCAAGAACTTAAGGATGAACAACACTGTATGCAGATTGTTGCAATGAAACCTTGAAATTTTTATATAAAGTAACAAGAACCAAGTGCAAGTTTATAAATGAATAATGAGACTGATATTAGTCATATGTCATATTAGTCAATATGAGTAAAACAATAAGATGGTGTAGAGGAACTGCTCAGTAGGTGAGAAATATATGTATTCACTAAGAACTGGGGTAGCAGTAGTTAAGAGACATGAAAGTTTAACTGGTTAATTTTGGGTGTTTATTTATTCCAACACTTTTTTTGATTGTATCGATATAAAGTGGGATATTAATTCTACGTTTACCGTTCTTGATTAAATGAATAAAATACGATGTAAACTTAACTAACTCGTTAACTATGCATATTGATAAATGTAAATACAAAATTGATTAAAGTAACAAAGAGTTGATATTTGTACCGGGGATAGAATGGTAATTATGTTACGCAGGTTGTAATGACAAAAAAAAATTAAATTGTAACGGCAAAAAAACTGAAATTGAATAGTTTCAGATTCTTTTTTCTTTAACCTTTTAAACATGATCCCAATCAGCTAGTCCAATCTACTAAAGGAGAAGCAATTCTTTGTAAATTTCTTTATGTAGTTTTTCATGTGTTTAAAATTGTGTACAGCTGCGGTAGATATTTTATAGCCTTTTAGTTTGATATTCATTTTATTTATTTTGATTCGATTTATGCACACATTTTTCTACTTTCAACTTCATATTTGAGTGAACAGAGAAGACATTTTTGTCTGAACGAAACGAAATAAAAATTATTGTTAAATAATTAGTTGGTATTGTAAAAAAACAACAATTTTTTTACCTTTTTACTCTTTACGTGGATGAGAGTAACGATGACCCTTTGAGAACAAAGTTATAAAAATATATTTGTAATTAATTTTTTATAGGAAGATATGGCCAAAGATCAACAGAACGTAGGTGAAAAACAGTCAAAGAGCCGCAATTCTAAAAAGTTTGTTTCATTAATTTTTATTTACAAATTGATTAAAGTGTACTTAAATTTTAGACAAAAAAGATGGAGGCGAGGAAAAAGAAAAAATAAACAGCCCCGCCCTATTGTAATTGTAAAGGGCGGGGTTGTTAATATTTATGTTAATAATAAAAATTAAAACTAAATAAGACGCTCCTTATTCGAAATTATAGGATTATTAGTTTGTCTCCTCTAGCTATTCCATTCAAATCAGTTCAATAAATTATGATAAATAGTAAATATCTAGTTGTACCTAAACTTGCAGAGTTGCCCAAATTGTATAGTTTGGGGACTGAAATACCGTGTTTATGACTTAACTGGAGTACTCACTGCATAAAGAGACGAAACCACTATTGTTGTTGATTCCTTTATCTTGTGGTTTTGCCTTTTTGTGCAGTGAGTACCCCAATTAAGTCATACATAGTAATCAACCTCTGTTTTTGTGCTGCAGTAACAGAGAAAACTTTATGGCAAGCATAATTTGAAGTATTAATAATATCAATTTGTCAATCTAACAATGTCATCTCAAGTAAAACAAGCCCCTTCAATTTTAACATTTCATTCACTTCGTTCTGTAATTACTTTTGTTAAAAATATTAGAATAGTGTGCATTGCTAAATAAAAAGCGCACGAAAATTCAAATAAAGATTCGATAGTTAACGCAGATTTTGTGATGTACCACATGTGAGTGGTCTTCCTTCTTCCATTTTCTTGCCCATAGATTTGATTTTCAACTCATATTAACAATAAGATGAACGAGTTATTCGCCTGAATGCAAGAAGTTGAAGACAAATTGGGGGAACATTATTTAAATTTAGTTCGCGGAATTCGTAAACTAACAGGTACAAAATTCCATAACTTTATAAGAAGTACTCAAGGGTTCATATACAAAAACTAACTTTAGTATTCCCCCAATACGTACTGCTTAACCAATGTCACAATGATAGTCGGCTTCGATAGGGCCTTCCATCTACCTTCTATTTGGAGTTTTCTGAAATTAGTGGAAAGTCGTCGTACATAAAACGTCAAATAGTATTTACTTACGGCGGAGGAAACGAATACACCATAACGATTCGTGTTGAGAAATCGCACATTCAAACCATTTTATTACAAACGATATTTGACAAGAATTGACAGTTCATAAAGCAATGTGTCCACACAAACAACACAAAATTTAGTGCGCATGTAGAGATAGACAGAAGATATCGTTGTTTTTCATTTTGTCACTAACAGCGGTACCTTACAAAACAGACACTTTGATCTAGTGTCCTTATATGCCAAACGGAAACATTTTTGCCAAGAGTAAATGGCACGGCCATATTACTTGTAATAAATGCAGTTGGTCATGGTTTGACAGCCGAAGTTTGTACGCTCAAATTTGAAAATGGATAAAAAGCGAAAAAGAGACCGAAACTATACGGATCAAGAAAAGGAATCATTGTTGAAATTCATAAAGGACTTCAGAAATATAGTTGAGAACAAGCAAACCGACAATTCCAGCGTAAAACTGAAGAACGAAGCTTGGGCAACGATAGCTTTGCAGTATAACGCGACTAGGTTCTTTGATCAATTCATATCACAATGAGGCATTCCAAATTCGTTAGGCCACATATCTTATGTCTATAATTATTATTATTCTACTTTCCAGAAATTTTAACTTATTACTGTCAACACCAAATCATGTGTTATGTAATAATTGAAACCAAATAACTTATACAAACAATATTGGCTTTATTAAATGTGTTTGGCCATAGCCCAAACACAAATCAATAAGAGATCAAAGCAGAGACAATACAAAAAAATTGATGAATGAAAGAATGATCCTTATCTTGCAAAATCTCCCTCTTTGTTAGTTTCCCTAGTTAAGTGAAATTAATGTGACGATGTTTATTTACTTTTTACTCGATTTTTAAACATTTGGTTTTAACACACATGGTATGTACAGAGCATGCGTGCACATCGCATAGTAATAAGCTAGATAATGTATCTAAACTCTATTTCTGAACAATGTTTAAAATTTCAAAAAGATGCCGTTGTAATAGGCTTTGTTACAATTGAAACCGGTTTCCCCTAAACAAACCGATGCGCACCAACAAATTTCATAATACGCAGACTCGGGAAATCAGCTGTTTACCGCGCTAAGTAGTGGCAGCGGCGTCGTGTTATGTGGAGTATAAATAATTAAGATAAGTATAATTTTTCATTTACACTTTCTCAACCTTTAATAATGCCACCTTTAAATCATAAATTAAACGCGCAATCGAAAGAGTTTTCTCTTTTTGTCTGCAAAAGCCGCAGCATTCTTCAAGACACCACGGAGGCAACCGGTTTTTGTCTCACCACAATTAGTAAAATCGTACGTTCAGGCCAGAATAATGACGGGAAATTTGAAGGTACCATTAAACGGGAATGTTCCTCCCCTGTAACAGCAGTTATTCCTGATTATGTTCCCCGGGAAATCATAAATATAACTTTCACATTAAAAAGAAGATCGCTGTAAATCTCAGCACGAAAACAAAGGTTGTTCGAGGACTTCCAGTGGAAAGGCCGAAAATCAAGCCTATCAACCATGACCGGTAACATTGGGTTTCGCTGTAGAAAATTCAGGAATAACCGCGAAATTTTGATTGAAAAGAACAACAAACGCGTTTTGAGACTCGGATATTTAAAAAAAAATTAAAAAACTTTGCGAAGAAAAACGTAATATTTTTTATTTAGATGAATCATACATTCATAATGATATGACTCATTCAATGAGGTGTGTGGAGCGATAATTCTAATAAAGGTTTGAAGAAAGCCAATATTTAAAGGGTTAATCATGGTCCATGCTGGTGGTGAAACGGGATTTGTGCCAGGTGCCCTGTTGACCTTCAAATCAGGTATCGTCACAGGTGATTATCACCAATGCATAGAGACTTGTCTAATCCCGAATTTACCACCAAATTTTGTCATTGTAATGGATAAAGCCAGTTATATGCAGAAAAACCCAGCACCAACATCAGTTTCCCGAAAAGGCCAGATCATTGATTGGTTGCGTAAAAAACGTCCCTCACGATCCATCTATGTTGAAGCCTATTTTGTACGAGTTGGTTAAACAACACAAAGCAGCTTTCAAAACCTTTAAAATCGATGGACTTGTTTTCCGCTGCGGGTCACGAAATTTTACGATTACCCCCATATCATCCTGATTTGAATCCCATTGAGCTAATCTGAGCCCAAATCAAAAGCAAGGTGGCCGCAAAGAACACGACTTTCAATTTTCATGACGTTCATCGTTTCACAATTGAAGCTTTCTGATCAATAACTATAGAAAATTGGAAGTCAACATGTATACAAAATAGAGGATAAGTATTTAGAACAACAAATTAATTTGGACGAAATTGAACCAATCATAATCTGTCTTTTAGGAGAAACCAACGACTAATAAATAAATAAGACGTTTCAATCCCCAAAAAAAAATTATATTCAGAGTTGATTTTTTGGTAAATGGTAAGAATCAACAAATTGTTGGTGGATATTTAAAACAAGTAAGGACTTTTAGTCAACATTCAATAAATAATCGATTACTTTTCTAGTACAAAAATGTCCAATGCAAAAGACTAATGGAATTATTTTATTTAGCCAAATTCAATTTATGAGTGAAACAGTAACTTTAGCTGAGAGATCATAAACAGATAACATGGGCAGCAGGAGTGATGGAGCAGTCTGCTGAATAGACAAAAATGGAAGGTGCAAAGCTCCCGAGGTGGAAGTCAAGAAGATGGATTTAGAACGGAAAAGAATAATTAACAAAGAAGTTTATGAACCAACATAAGAGAACCGACTCTAATAGCAGTGGTTAAGAAATAGTGACACAAATGGTTATGAAATTAGGACAACTCAGGTTAATCTTGAAATATCAGACTTCGAAATGATTAAAGAAAAAGGAAAAGATAGCTGCCCGCTCGAAAAATGTGTAGAGGATGCGAATAAAGAAATGGACATGATGAACAACGATCGATCAAAATAGAAGAACAACATCTTTCAAACTACGCAAATACTTAGGCCCGCATTCTGTATCTTTACCTTTTAATACAGGATCCGTTTGTTAAAGGCTGTTCCATAAAGGAACGATGAAAGTTAATCCTTTGAACCTTCTCTATAACATCCAACAACTTTACGTAAAAGAGACTTTAAAGAAACAAGCCGATGATCATTTAAAGATAGTACACGTTCTTAAAAAAGGTACGCCGTGTTTGGCCAATCATTTTTACGAGTTAAAGAGAGATGGAATACTGTAACATAACCTTACATGTGGTAATACCGGAAAAAGAGCTCAATTTCAAATAGGTAATGTAAAACATTGAAATAAACTCTCAAAATAATTAATCGATTACTTACTACTTTTAATTTATACAGAAAAATGAAAAATTGTAAAAGAAAGAGAGCCGCAAAAACAACAATCGAACAATTTAGTTCATACGTCGACAAGTTGGAACAGGATGTTAATTTTAGAGAAAATGCGTTTCAACCGGGTGAAGACAACAATTACATAAAAAATGCATGGGTTAAATTAATAGTACTGCTAAATAGTAGTAGTGGCCCACAGAAAGAGTATAAAAAATGGAAAAAGGTAAATTATTTGCTACCGCTAAAATAACAATTAGGAGTATCAAACATAATATGTATGTTTCAAACATTCAGTAATTGGAAGACTAGTGTTAGAGCGAAAGCTCAAACATTAAAACAAGCCCAGAAAGAAACAGGCAACAAAGGAGATATAGAAGCTGTCCTGATAAAACTAAAAACACAATTATTAAATGTGACAGGAAATATTGTTGTAGGCGGTCTGAACATTCCAGAATTAGGATTAGAAGGTAATCAGTGAGTGTATCAATATTTAATATTTAATAATCATTTCAGAAGAACCTGTAGTCCCAGCGACCTCAATAGAGACAAAAGAATAAAAAAAAATGTAGTATCTAAACGCCCTGTGTACATACAATTAAGATTAGGTTGCAACCAACACAACTCCATAATCGTTTACGTAAAATTCAGAATAGTATCGGCAAAATATTTCGTCCACAGATTTTTAGAACACTCCGTATAGTAAATATTAATATTTCTTAAACATTTTTATACATATATTTAAATTTATTATTCAAAATAATATTCTAAGGCAAAAAATCGTTTTTAGAAGTTTTGAGCGTGGTCATGTATTTACGGCCCCAGTGTGCGCCAGTTCCAGTTACCGCAGCTAAAATGAATAACTTTCTACAATTCAACGTGACTTTATACAAGGATGCATTATTATCGAGATTTTGACGGAGAACGTCGTGCCGCTTATTTAGGAAGTTCCGTTACTGAGTCTCCCAAGTTCGCTAATTGCGAAACCTTTTCGCGTGCCATGAAGTCCTTCGTAGAGGTAAATATGGTTTAATGTTCATGGCCACGTTCTAATTACAACCATTTTTTGCGCAATGGCATGACGATAAACTGCAAAGGGATTACTTTCAACAGGATGGAGCAACTCCTCATTGCACACAAGAAACGTTGGCCCTATTGAGAGTTTTTTTTTGAGAACCGAATTATTAGCACTGCAAATCCTTGGCCTCCAAAACTTTGCGACTTAAGTCTCTACGATTTTTTTTGTGGCCACACATCAAAAACTCTATATACGCCACACCTATCCAAGACTTGAATGACCTGAGACTTCGAATCAGCAAAAAGATTGAAGAACTGAATAACAATCCCCAAGTTTTGCAAAATGTGATTAATTCTATCAAACGCAGAGTTTTGAAGTGTTCTGAAGTGGAAGGTGAACATTTTCAACATTTTTTGTAATTTCTAATAAATAAATTTCGCATAATATGCGTTTATGTAATTTGTTTGGTCTGTGAAAATAAAGTTCGGTTAGGAATACTATAAGTGCCATTTCAACATAAACCATGGTTTTTTTTGAACGCTCGATATTTTATGTGTAATGTTGGGTTAATAGCTATTTATTTGAGAAGGATATTAAGTAATTCATAATGAACGAGGACGTTACTTGTTAACGTCCGAGTTTTTTATGAATTTTTGAAGTTTTGAGCGTGGTCATGAATTTACGGCCCCAGTGTGCGCCAGTTCCAGTTACCGCAGCTAAAATGAATAACTTTCTACAATTCAACGTGACTTTATACAAAGAGCCATTATTATCGAGATTTTGACGGAGAACGTCGTGCCGCCTATTTAGGAAGTTCCGTTACTGAGTCTCCCGAGTTCGCTAATCGCGAAACCTTTTCGCTTTATTTGGGAGTAAAAAAATGTGAAATTTTTGTAATTTTTCTTAAATATGGAACGGCAACGTGACTAGAAATTAGTCTGTTACTATGGATGCAGGCAACTATAAATTTTGCCAAAATCTGTCACCCCGCTAAAAATTTGATTCAAACGATGGATTTTTATTCAAATAATAAATACACAGACATGTATTTGGTTTTGCAGGCATCAGATAACAGACCTGTGCTAGCTACTCGCCTATACCATGAGCGATAGCCCAATCGACTGCGTCAACCAACTCTAGAAGTCTTTTGTCGCTAGACACGCAACCATTATAATGATTCCACACATGGAAAAGCAGATTCTTGCCGCTTACAACAACGATCAAAAAGTTAGCAGACGAAACTTGGGTCGTCATTTAGATGTGCATCTTTCTTTAGTGGGCAAAATTGACATTACTTGACAATGTCAGTTATGAGGTTTCGAACGTATCTAAGCATTACAAAAAGAAATCATAAGAAAAGTTAGGATGTAAGTTTTGCAATGTTGTCGCATTAAACAAAATTAAAGTGCTTTCATCTTCTTTAGGAAGTGCGGAAAAAAGGTTTTTAGGTATTTACGGGCACCACTGGGTTCCCCCTATCGCGCTCTTATTCGGAATTCACTAATTTTGGGACACCTGTATTTTAGCTGCTGCCGGTCCCAAGCCCGATAAAGGAGGAGGGTAACATCAATAAGTCATCAAAGAAATGAAAATTGTTAATAACAATAATTAATTTTACTACTCCTGAACTTTATTTAAATGTATCACACGATTACGGCATACAAACAAAATACAAATAAAAATAGAACAATAATTCAACTTTAACCTGACTTCCCATTCCCGACTTCTATGGCTGCGACTATCCTTGCCTATGCGCGTGTTTACATATATTTAATTTAGACGGTCCGTAGTAGGTCCAAATTGATTAAAATTTTTAAATCTATGGGCTATAAATGGAAAACATTTAACAACAGAAAAGTTTTAATCGAACAACCACATATAATTACCAAAAGAATTAAATTTCTAAGAAAGTATTTACAGTACTTGCAATGAGAGAATTATATAGGGGAGAGGGGGGCATAGTGGGGTACTTAACATTCAATTAGCCACGCATGTTAAAATAATAGAAATTAACAATTTTTTTTTACTAAATATCATAGACTAATGTATTGCGGATGATTTTTGTTGAACTTTTTTTGATTTCCATAAAAAACTTACGACTTGTGAGCATTATTTTAAAAAATGGGATTTGCCCCGCTTTGCCCCGCACATAGGGGTAAAGTGGGGTACCCTATGGGGAAATCAAATTTTTGAATTACTGTGTACCTACTTAGAAAAAGTAACATTTTAAAATTACTTAGGTATCAATGCCAATTGCACATAAATGAGCAGGTTCATCATAATTAGCCACAACATTTGTATGACTAAATTTGAAAAAAACTTGCTCCCTAACTTCGCGAATTTTTTAACGAAAACACTGAATTTCACATTTTGTTTTATAAAACATATAGGTTTTCACATTTTGTTTTATAAAACACACGTGGTTAACTGTCAACTAACAACCAATCAAAACACGCTATTCGACTTTTTTCACAGCGTTTGATTTGAGCAGCAGGAGTGTTACCCCGCTATGCCCCGGTACCCCACTATGCCCCCCTCTCCCCTATTTGTATAACTGGACGAGACTTGGACTTATGAGAATGGAAGTCCAGTAAAAACTTGGGTCAATGAATCTGACCCTAAGGGGTTCCAAAAAGGGTGAAATTTGAGGGTAAAAGTGGCTTTTTAGAAAATTGTGATTTCATGCAAGGTTCTGATATGGGACATAAAAATTGTCACAAGAACATAAACGCCAAAACATACTGATTTCCATAAAAAATACAACACCTAGACGCTGTACAGGATCCGCCAACACTAGTGTCCCGCCCAAAAAACATTATTAATTATGAAGCTATAAAAATTATTTTTTTCCTACATGAAGAGGAAACGGAGCGCTACAAACTGATGTGATCAGTTTTACTCTTCACCATACGACAAATAAACGCAAAAAAACACGTTTTTCAAAAATCAAAATAGTGAAAATGGTGGAAAACTTAATCTGTCTTGATCCTTTTTTTTAAATATAACTGCCTTAAAAATATTTCAGTTTTTATTTTAAACTTTATGCAAATTGTGTTTAAAATTTGAGAAAAAAATGTGGTTTTATCAAGTTAGTTTTCAAACAGTTGGAAACCACGTTTACACCAAACTGTCAACATTTTGTGACACAAATGTCGTCTATCCTTGAGTTGGCTTTAGAATGCAACAAAAGTCGTAATTGGCTATTCTGTTGCTTGTTCGATGTTGATTCATAGTTTTCAGTGTCTAACAAGTTAAACACGATCGGATTAATCGGAAATAACAAAGGAAATAATAAGGATGAGTTAGAGCGACTATGACTGTGAGTAAAACGGCAATTATTGCATTTTCGCTATTTGGCTATTCGTGCACCTACTGGTAAAACCTACAAGAGACTGACGAAGAATTTGAGGACAGAAGTCGTTGATTTTGAATGAGAAAGAAGGAAAGAAAGTAGACTAATGATCTTAGGTAGGCAGAAGGTGAAGTGAATGAATTAAAGCTCAAGAGCGCCAACGGAAACAAGACAAATTTGATAGAAGATATGGTCGAATGGGATCCAAAACTGAGAAAACCAAAGGAGCAGAACAGCAATTCCATATGTCAACAATTTTTTCATTTATTTACGACAAAGTGCTTTTTCAAGCAGAAGTATACTGTTATCAGGTGGGTTAAAGTGCTGCAAATTGTCTAAATAAAATTTGTTAAATTACAATTGCAGATCATCGAGCAAAAAATTAATTTGTGGTGTCACGGGTGTGACGCGTACAAATTAAATTTATTGTTTTGAATAACATTTTTCTATATTTCTGCAAATAACGAAAGTCTGATTCCTTCTCCTTTAGTACACAAATATGAGAATTACCAATTCAATTGTGTACTGTATAATTTAGAAAACTGTAACGGGTGTGACATACATTTGTAACGGGCGTGACAAAGCAAAACTTGTTAAATAAACGTTGCTAAAAAATGAAAATTATGGAACAGAAAGACTAATTTTATTAATGCTTGTAACATTTTTAACAAATTCGAGCGGAGACGTATACAGCCTCCAGTTTTGGTTTCACAAATTGGTCGAGTGTACTTATATCCGCTAGATATACCTACATCCACCCTAAACTAACTTCTTTATTTGGACAAAATATGAGATATTGTTGGATATTTGGTATTGATTGCTTGAATATTTTCACTTAGTTCAAGAAGAAATCCTTTGCAGAATTGTTGGCTGCCTTTCTGTGAACGATACGTTTATTTGTGCCTCCCATACCATCCACAGTTTCTTTACCATATGAGCATTATAATAAAAGTTGTTGAAACCAACTGTGTGTACATGTTTCGGCCTTAAATCCTCAAATTTGAAAAGTACGATCTAACAATTGTCACACCCGTGACATTTATTTTTAATACTTCACTGATATATCTTTTAACTTTAATTTGTGCAAAAACTGCATTATCAATTTGTTACATTTTATACAAATTACCAATTTTTAATTAACTCCACAGATTTCAACCAGTTTTGCCAATTTTTGTTAAAATATTGTGACGGGTGTGACAAATTTTCTTATCAAACAAATTATGTAATTACTTTTTTATGTATTCTGTATCTGATGTGTTAAGTAAAAAACTGAATTGTCCACTAATTTTAAATTCTTGGAATTTATATTTTGAGTGAAAAAAAAATAAATGAAGTTAAGTAAAAAATTTAATTAAACTAGATGAATGGAAGAATAGTTAAAAGAAGGTAATTATTTAAAGTATCAAGTAGCAAACAATTCAACCATTCATGGTTTTGGTTAATTTAAGATTTATACATTCGATTTTTAACAAAATTCTGTTTCTGCAAGATGTTTTAGTTTTTAATGTGTCAGGTTCAGTTCGTGTGGAACTGCTGAGAAGTAATCACGAAATTGTAAAAATTTCTACCAAGGAACGATGCCGCTGCACATACAACAGATTGGACAAAGAAAAGTGTGATTCCATATCAGAGGAAAACATGGTATACGAGCAACAGAAGACGAGTACTTGGAATTTTTGTTTCCCCAGTTGTAAGCAAGTATGAATACCATTTAGCGTTTTATGACTGCGCACAGAAACATTTATTTCAGAAAAAAGGCTTTTCTAGGCCGTATGGATTTGTCATAATACATACTTTCAAATCCGCACAATTGGAACGCGGAATTTTAGCTATTGATTGTTCATCTCTTACTCATTTCTACTAATCATTATTATCTTTCTGTTTTTAGTTGTCGATTGTCACCTAAAAATACAAAAATTCATCAACAGTAACTGCCGCGTCTTAAAAGAATTCTTCAACCAACATCTTTTATGTTTTCGGGTTTTAACACCTATCCATACTCTTTCCAACCGACGCCGCGGTTGGGATTTCCAATGAAACTTTAATATAGTTAAGATTTATTGCTCCAACCAGAGTGTTTTACATACATATTTATTATTGTTTCAGGACTCCAATATAAAGTCCATTTGGGAGCTAAACAACATTAATAATAATAATACTCTAAATTTTTTATAATTCCAAACCATTACAATGGAGATATGAACCCCAAAAGCAACTTCAAATTAGTGACGCAGTCACTGTCACAACGCTTTAAAGAATCTGCTTTGCTATAATTCTGTTTCTTGTGTTAAATCGTTGCGAGTTACCTTGCTAATTACCTTTTCCTCGTTTGCTTGTTTATTCATGGTTTTATTGGTCTCACGTTTTTTATTTGTTTAATTTGATTATATTGCTATTATATTGTTCGTGATTCATTTTGTTCTCGACAAAGTTCTTTTCAGATCTAAGGACCTACATATCTCCTATAAAAAGTAAATTTAAAAAATTTAAATTCAGAAAAGTCATTGTAATTTGCCTTCGCAATTTGGTCAAAATGCCGTTCACTATTTCCTTTGGAGAAAAAGTGGATATGATTTTAATTTTTGCAGAATGCCATCAAAATTCAATTCAAGCTGCACAGCTTTATGCGGAACGATTCCCCGGAAGAATGCATCCAAATAGAAGAGTATTTGAAAGGATCGTTAACAGTCTGAGAGAAACAGGAAATTTGAAGTGCAAACCAAAAAGGGTTGTGAATCGGTTAGTAACCCACGAATTTAATAAACATTGCCGACAATAATCCTCAAGTCGGCATTACTAAGATCACTGAACAAACCGGAATTAGTGCAAGATCTGTGGGAAGAATTTTCAAGAAACATAAATACCACCTATATCATATGGAGCTCCACCAGGAACTGTATGGGAACGATTTTGCAAACAGAGTGGAATTCTGTGTTTGGGCTCAGCTTAAACTTGCAGAAAATCCATTTTTGCAATGTTTACCGACGACTGCTCGTTTATAATACATTCACGATCTTTTTAGACCAGAGTAGGCCATGGTTTTTTTTCATTTTGTTGGCTATCATGATTGACTGACGTGGTTTCTTTACTGTCACATCTGACATGCGTCTTTCGTACATGCTGGTTTGCCACTTTTCTGATACTTGGAAAATCGTGTTTTCCCCTTTTTTCATTTTAATCAAGTAAGTAAATGTTTAAAGGCAAGAAAGTCAAAGCAATTATTGCCAAAATGCCTAAAGTCATTTCTTTACAAATAAAATTAGCTATTAAGAAGTGCTACAAGCAATTAAGACGATCTAACACCACAACAGATAAGTTTAAGGGTGACAACTATATTTTCCGTACCCTACAAAGTTCCGCCGATTTCTCTTTTCAAAATATTTTTTAGGTGAGCCGTGCAACCGTTTCAAAAATTCTACTAACAAAAAATGAAAATTTGGCAACTTCATCCTCTGGCAAAAGAAAACCCACAGAAATTTTTGACGATTTTGTGTTTAGAAAAGATCTGCAACGACTCATTTGGCATTATAACGAAAAAAAAAAACAATATTTTACCTTAGACAAACTTTTGGCGACGCGCGTGAACAATTAGAATTTCAGGGAGGGAGAACAACACTTTTCAAAATTATTAAGTCTATGGGTTACAAACACAAGGAAGTGAACGGTCGCAAAATTTTATGTGCAGCTAAAATTACTTTTTTAGGCGACTTAAACTGAAAATGAAATTTTTAGGCCTTAAAAGCGGCCTAAAAGTGAGTCTTTTCTGGCCGCAAACATTTTCGGCCGATCTATGGTGGCGCCATCTATCCATAGTTTTGCATATTACGTCAAGATACCGATATTACCCCCAATTTTATAATTATTTGGGTAAAATCAAATCGACAAACCGCTGTAAAGTGCAACAAAGACGTGTTGAATTATTAAAAATGAACATGTCTAGCAGTGCTCTTGCAACAAGATTAAAAAAAACATTAAACCTAATTCATACAAATTGTGAAGCTACACGTGCTGAAACTGCAAATGTAAATAAGGAAAATATGAACTTTTCTGAAGGATTCATAAATATTTACAATTTTTCAGTTGTTATAATTGATTAAATCAATAAATCATAAATAAAAATTAATTAACTTGTAAACTTAATGATGTCGCCTAAAAAATTTTGTGTGTAACACGGCCAAAAAGTGACATTTTGCCCTCGCCTTCTTTCTGGCCTCGGCTAGCGCCTCGGCCATTAAAAAAAGGCTCGGCCAAAAAGAACCACTTTTTGGCCTTGGTACACAAATAACTATTTTAAGAAAATTTCTTCAAATTCAAAATTCTTGTGAAAATGTAACATTTGTGTACCTCGACGAAACCTGGGTGTATCAAAACGGTTCTTCCATTCGCCAGCAAAATTACAAGTGAGGGTTCAAGATTTACAATATTGCATGCGGGTTGTCATATGGGTTTTCTAGAAGGATGTAACTTTTTATTAAATTCGAAAAATAACGACAGAGATTATCACAAAACGATGAACGGGACACTTTTTCAAAATTGGGTGGTTAACCAGCTTATTCCTGCTTTGGACAAGTTGCAACGGAAATGTGTGGTGGTAATGGACAATGCACCATACCACTCGGTGCAGTTGGACAAACCACCCACATTTTCTAGCAGAAAAAGTCAAATGCAGGAATGGTTGAGTAATCACAGTATTGACTTTGATCAAAAATTTTCGAAAAAACAAGTTTGGGATTTAGTTCAACCTTTTAGAACTGCTAGGGAAAAACGATTTTTGACACACGAGACATTACGGGAAAGTGGTCATGAGGTCCTTAGATTACCTCCATATCATTGTTAGTACAACCCTATTGAAATGGCGTGGGGGTATTGTAAGTCCTTCTATAACAAGCATATAAATTCTTGACCTTCATCGAAAGACAAGATTGAAAATTTATGGCTTGAGGCCCTTTCCAAATGTACTCCAGAGATGTGGCAAAATTTTAGTAGACATTGTACCGAACTTATTTTGGCTGATTGGAAAAAACACATGGGAAATTTAACGTTTGAGAATATACCTCCATTCATTATTTCATTGGGCGAATCTGATTCAGAATCAGAAGATGATAATGACGGTTCAGATTTGGACAATGAAATAATGGATGTCGAGATTGAACAGTAGAAAAATATCAAAATTATTAGTACGTGAAAATAACTATCAACTTTATTACTCAAATTGCCAGAGGATTGTCGTTGTCGGAAAAGATTTTAGCCTTAAAGCATACCTATGAAGAAAAAATGGACAATTCTCGAGGAAATATACTAGAAAATTATGGAACAATTTGCCAATTCTTAAACTTTTAACCAACAAAATTCCCCAAAGTTTACTTTATTTAGAATTGAGATTGTGTTCTCTTGCTGGGACTACGAGAAGAACTTCTTGCTATTGGAATGTATCTATCATCAAATTTCCAGCAGTAAATCTTCCATTTATTTTTACTTATTACATTCGTTGAAAAATCATTTCTAAACTTAACTTAATATTCAACTTAATATTCAATAAGGTTATCACATTCTGAAATGGTTGTTAATTCATTAGTTTAATAATAATGTTTCTTGATGATATTTAAGCTGGCAACAGAGGATTGTTTTCAGACACAATTTATAACCTTAAATAGGTGACAACCCAAATTGACATCAAGAATGTCAGTGATTTTCAGGAAACTTTAGCTCACTAAGGTTGACTACCAACCAAGTTACTAGATCTCCATGGCTTGCTGCGGTCTAAAAAGATTCGTGAATGCATTATAGAAGCAACGGAAATGTCAATAAACATTGAATGCGACAACAAATCAATCAAAATTAGTGGACCGTCAGCGTTTGGGGTGGAATCATTGACAATCACTTAATAGGACCATTCTTTTTTGATCAGCATTTTTCAAATTTAAACGGTCCAAGATATGCAAATTTTGTTACCAACCATTCCGGGAAGATTTACCCCTAAATTTAAGGCAACATATTTGGTGGCAGCAAGATGGAGCTCCACCACATTATGCGCAAATAGCCAGAGAAGCTATAAATGCCAAATATGGCAATCATTGGATTGGTCGTGGGGGTCCTGTAGCTTGGCCAGCTCGATCCTCAGATTTAACGCCGATGGATTTTTTTACATGAGGAACAATCAAAGACATGGTTTACCCACCAACGACAACAGAAAATATGCGACAAAGAATCATTCAAAAAAGAATGATTTCTAATGTAAATTTGATTTAAAGTTAAGAAACCGTAAATCTGACTAAAATTGCAGTATTTTTCAAGACTCCGTGTCACTCAGGAATTTGTTTTTAAAATCATTTACCATAAATGTACGTTTTGTATATGCTCTTTAGTGTCCAATATTAAACTGTGTTTATTTTTTATCTGAGCTCCCAAGGTCTCAATCGGGCCAAATTTTGGGACTGTACACAAATTTTGACAAAACTCATGAGTTAAAATGTACCACTTGGGGATATTTTTCAATTTATGACTCGCATGCATTGTTTTGTCAAAACTGGAGAGCTAAACGCAAAGGTGACAGTGAGAATGAAAATTGTTTTAAATCTGCTTTTCTTTATGATTTACTACAAATTTAGACATCAATAGCATATTTTGTTCTTCGTCCTGAGCATACCTCGTTCAATCTTGAAGTTATCATTTTGATCAAGGGAAGAAAGGGTGTTAGTAAACGCAAAATGTAATTCTAAACAGACAGCAAGGTTTAATGCAAGTTAATCGCAAATTTATTAACCACCAGAAGAGGCAATGCAATGGGTAGGTAATCTTTGTGAATAAACAATTGATCATGGCCTCTATTTTGAATGAAGTCCTTTCATTCACACCTAATCTTGTTCGTTAAAATTACTTAAAAAAAACAGAAATTATTCTGAACATTGATAAAATCTCCTTTTTAAGCCCCTTTAAACATAACAATTACAAATCACATCTGCAATTCGACAGCGAATAATGTTGTTCCACTCGCCGCGCCGCACATAGCACAGAACAAATGGTATATACCAAACAATTTACATAATAAGATGAGAAACATCGCTTTGCAGTTGAACAAATTAAGTATTTGGCTAATGTCACTTTGACAAATTAATTTCGACAATTCTCTCTAAGCACTAAAATATTACCAATTTTCGTTAACAACCATAACTTATCACATACACTCAACTCTCATATACACCGCCCGCCACAAAAAATGTCAGTTTTTATAAATCTTAAACGTAGTATATGCATTGGTTTATAAAATAAATTGCATTGCCATGTCATAAATCCTCATTCTTTGATGACTGGCGCACATTTTTTGACCTACAAAAAAAGCTCCGAATTGCTCCGCTTTTAAACTAATCAATTTGTGTTCTGAATAGTACTGTGTACTAGCTCTGTGAATTTCAGCTGCCTATGCCTGCCTATCTGACCGCAATACAATTTTTAATGAGCTGAAGGAACAAAAAAAAACATTTTTTTTTATACTTCATTTCAAACCTTAGCGAGATCCAAATGTCAAACTTGGCCCAAAATTTGGGACTGTACCCAAAAACTGTGTCGAGGAATGTACTTTACACGGACAGTTTTAAACCCCAAAAGTTGCTGACATGTCTGGCAGTAATTTGACAGGAACGTCATAATTTGTAAACATTGATGAGACATTTACATTTCGTGTTGAAATAACATCAAGAAGTGTTGAATTTCGAAAATATGAAGTTAAATCTTTAACAATTAAAATTTTAAATAAGTAGTTTCTTTGTTGGTTAGGTAATGTGAGGTAATGAAGTGAAATGTGGTTTACTATCGCGTTGTTTATTATTATTAATATTATTATTATTATTGTCTCCCCAGACAGGCCAAGGTCCAATTACCAGAAAAAAAAAACAAAAAGAAAACCAAAATTACAGAACAAGAAAAAGCAATGTTATCTAGAGAAAAGTGACAGAAAACAACTGGAGAATATAATAAAGTACAACTAAAAATAACTACAAATTGAAATGAAATAAAATAAAATGAATATATTTCTGGTGTAGACGTCAGACCTTTGTAGCTGCGCTTGATCACGCAGTTAGCCTTAAGGCTTTGATAAACGTTACTGAACTAGCGATAGGATCTCATTAAGTTTGCTACAGAACAGATCACATTTGTGGGCGATAACGTTGAAGTTAGTTGAAGCGGTTTGAATTGGAGACATCTTGCCGATGTTTGTGTTGCATTTACTTAAGTAGAAACACGCACGGGATCGTGTACAACATGAAGGCACTAATAATTTAAATTGAGCAAGTAAATTACTTGAATCAATGACACCCTTGAACAGTTTATATACAAAAGCAACACAAGACATTATGCGTCTATAAGCAAGTGAAACAAATTTAAACATTTTTAATAGATCGTCGTGGTTACAGCCGCGGTCAGGATAAACCCTATTTTGTTTTAAATACAATACTTTTAACAAACGACATTGTATACTTTCCAGCTCATCAATATACACGTTGTAGATTGGAGACCAAACCATATTTCCGTACTCCAATTTAGATCTTATTAAATGACAATATAAAGTCTTAAGAAAGTCTAAATTAGTAAATGACTTAGTGTTGTGAATAAGGTTTAGAAAATCAAAAGGGCAGTTGATTTCATGTCAGAAATTTCATTATTCGTAGAAAATGAAATGGAAATAATAAAAAACAAATTAAGCGCTATGATCTCTAGTGAAAGGTATTCCGATATTTTTAACGATTCCTCTAAAACTGATACACCAAATTTATCACTTCCTTCTACATAGAAAAACCATAATAACTGCAGTAACAACAATTACAACTATTGCAAAGTTGGATACATACCGCGAGTTATCTGCCTTTAAGTAGAATCATGAAATTACTTTAAAAATTTCAATTTTAATTTTTTTCTTCTGATTTTAGTCTGTAGTAAATAAAATACTACAAAAAATTATGTTGGCGAAAAAAGAGTGCTATCCTACAAATTGCATTATTACGGATACTTTGGCAGAAGTACCATCGTATTCATAAAAAACTAGGACACTCAAATTTTCATAGTGTAAATTAGACTAAATGAAAATGTCAATTATAAACTTCTATCAATCAACTTTATGTCATTATCTTATGTCAGTTCTAAATATGCCTCAACTGAATCCTTTTCAAAAAGAAGAAGAATTGCGAATGAACTTGGGAGTACACAAAAATACGGTTTTGCTGGGGAAAAAAAATCGGGAAAATGGAACTATAATTCACAAGGGGGAACAGGTTTTACAAGAATTTCCAATATTAATCAAGACAACCCACTTCTAGATTTTTTAAGGAGAAATCCTTTTGAAACAGTGGTCAACGCTGTGCAGGCAACAGCATTTTCAGGGTCTAGCGTTACAGGTCAACGCAGAGTTTACCAATTAGATCTGAGAAATCGTTGGCCTCTAATAAAATTTGGCTAACTGATGAAAATAAGGAACAGAGATTGCAGTTTGCTTTAGAATATGTAACGCGACAAAACGAATTCTGGAACAACGTAGTCTTTTCTGATGAAAAAACCTTTCAGTCCAGCCCCAATGGTGTAATAAAAGTTTATCGCCCAAGAGGATACGACCCGCGTTACGTGAAAAGAACCAACCAAGCTGGTCGGTTTAAGCTAAATGTTTGGTGCTAGATGAGCATTAGAGGTTCAGGTGTTTGTATTTTTATAGAGGAAAGACTAAATGCTGTTGTATACCGCCGATTGTTAGAGGAATGTTTGTTGCCATCCGTTCGTCCTGTTTTTAAAAACAATTTTATTTTTCAAGACGATAATTGCCCAATACATCGAACTCGTCTGGTCAACGAATTTATGCAACTGCAAAGAATAAATGTATTGGCTTGGTGTTCAAAGAGTCGAGAGGTGCGATTTTGTTTCTCTATCGAAAAAAACTCGATAGCGATAAAATCTCGTTTGCTGATTGGTTGAGATGCTACATTTCCGTGATATTTCTCGATTCTGTCACTAAATCAAGTCTTCATGAAGTGATATTTTCTCGATAGCTCTGAATGAAGTGATAAATTTTGGAGACAACCGTAATAATCGTAATTCCGAGTTAAAGTTCTTAAAATTAAGGTAATTGTAAACTTTTGAGCATTTCATAAGCTGATATACAAAGAATAAATGCAAACAAAAGTTTAAAAGCTACGCAATGACATTTATCGCAAGTCATAATTTATCACTTCGATCGAGAAACAAAATCGCACCCCAGATCTAAATTCGGTAGAGAATGTGTGGGGGGAAAATGTTGAATTATATAAGTCAGCAGCATAATTTTAGACCAAGAAATGTTGACGAACGGAGACAAAAAATACTTGAATCTTGGCAGCAAATCACTCCTGAGTTTACTAGACAAGTGTCAAGTATGCCCAGGCGTTTGCTAAATGTTACAGCAGTTAATGAGAATATGACAAAATATTAATTTGCATTAGTACCTAGATTTAATTTAAAAAATGCTGGTTGTATTTGATTATCTTTAAGTTTTCAATACATTAAAAATTGTTTGCCTATAAGGTATAAAAGAGCTTTTAGTGCAAAATGTCATTGTGGGAGTAAAACCTTGGTTGAATCTTAAACTTAAAGGAATCTCTATCAAATTTCAGTTTTCAATGTATTTTTCCAAACACGATTACTCGAAAACTATTTGAGCAAATTGCTTTGTTTTTTGCATATGAATCTGTTCAACGTGCACTATGTGGAATGCTATATATAATTTTTGTAAAATGATTCTTTAATGACTTTTTGATTAATTAAATACGAAAACTTGGCTGAAAACGAAATAAATTTTAGCATTCCACATGCTAATTTTACATAATGTCGACCAAACAGATTTTTTTTAAAGTTAATATTTTCCGAGAAATCGTCTTTCGAAAATTTCATATTCAAAACATGTTTTCCTTGTCTGGCAGTGACATCTCTTTTCTCTGTACCAGAGAGGTCTGTCTAGTGGGTAAAAGGGCGGGAAAGCTACCATAAATCAATTTTGTAGCCGAAGGGATAGTTTACAACTGAAGCTTTTTCATAAACACAAAATCTTAAATTTGCCTGAAACAAGACAAACATTCAACTTAGTCGACACTCAGCTTAATCCACACTATGCCTGACACACCACCTCCACCACCCTCACAAAACATCAAACGAATCACGGCAAAAATTCCTCCCTTCTGCCACCACAGATCATCACCATCTGCTTCAAACAACAGTCCGATCAATCAACCCCCCACGTCTGCTGGTACCACAAGAGACATGGGGACAAGACAATTAAGTGTGATTAACGACAACCTGAGTCACTGAACGCTGCGAGTGACCCATATCTCCCTCCAGCAGCGATCAACCGAATCTATGTCAGCGACCACTTTTCAAAAGAACAATTTTTCATTAACGCTGGTGCTGATGTGTCTGTGTAAAAAATTCCCCCCAAAAACTAGTTACAAACTTTATGCAGCCAACAACACGACAATTGACACTTATGGGCTGCGTACAATTTCAGTACGTCGAGACTTTAAATGGGAGTTTATCATCGCCGATGTCGCAAAACCCATCATCGGAATCGATTTTCTCTCATTCTTCGACCTACTGATCCATTCCCGGAATAAGACAATGTTGGACAAGGTAACAGGCCTACAAGTTTCCGGATCGCGTGTGAGCGGAAGCGATAACAGTGTTAAAGTGATCTCCGACAACACCGTGTATCACCAGCTCCTCCGCGAGTACTCCGACCTTAGCAAACCGCAACATAGCGACAACCCATCGAACATGCTACACAGCATCACATTCGCACGACACCGGGCCCCCTAATCTCAACCCGCCAGTCTACCACCAGAACGACTCAAGATCGCCAAAACCGAATTCGAGTCCATACTTCAAAAAGGAATCATCAGACCCTCAGAGAGCCCCATCTTAAATTCAACCTCGAAGAGGGCGCTTGCCTTACTTCTCAATAACACTTAAGTTACCACTTGTATATATCATCTTGTATACAGGGTGTTATGGAAATGACTACACAAAATTAAACTAGTAAGAGAACTCACCATATGCAGCAACTTTTCTTAATGAAAAAAGTTCCAAAATGCTTTCGTTTTCAAATTAAAAATCAATGAAAATTTGCTGTGAAAAACTTTACCCGCCGATGCATTAAAGATACTACCCTTCGTCTATGCGACAAAAACCATTGCTTCATAAAAACGAGTGGTTACATCAGGTTGATACTTTGTTGCTTATTTGTTTGTAGGAAAAAAAAACAGTAATAAATTCACGAAAACCCAATTGAACAATTTGTTTATAAAAAATGTTCAAAATGCCGTCCTTCACTGTTAATGCATATCTGAATTCTCCGGGTCATTGAAGTTGGTGTTCTCACAATTATCGCTGGGTTTTAGAGAATTGTTTCAGCCACAGCATTCACACGTTCTTTAAATTTTTCCACTGAATTCACGGGGTTCGCGTACACCAACTCTTGCATATGTAACCACAAAAAAAAATCGCAGGAATTTAAGTCTGGCGAACGAGGGGGATGCAACACTGGTTCATTTCTACCTATCCACTTGTTTTCAAAATGCACATTTAACCATTGGGACACGCACATTGTACAGACGCTTTACCCCGACCTTCTCCATAGAGGAGCACCATATCCGTGTATTCCATGTTGGTATAAACCATTTTGTACCACCTTTTGCCCTTTAACGATCTGATAACTTTGACACTGTAAAAATTCACAACAAACTGAGCGTTTTTAATTAATTACAGCTGATCAGTCGTTTTTATGACAAAACGTTGTGATAAGGTTTAAGTCAAAAACCTCCTCGTTGCGGAAATGAAAGTGAATTTGCTTAGAGATATCAAACGCTTGGCCAAATTAAAGGCGGAAAAAAGCGAAAATCAAAATGCGTTTACGGAAACAATTATCTAAAAAAAATTGTAGATCTTGATGCGTTGTAACCGGTTAAATTTTGTATATTTTATTTCATAACCTGTTATGACTTTTTTGAATAAATTTTTTGTAAATTCCCAAAATGTTTTACATTATGTTAAACTTAATAGTTCTAAACACCACCGCAAATTAGTTTAGAATAGTCATTAATAAAGTGTTTTACAAGCGGACTGATAACGCAGAGTTTTTTTATGCTTTTTTGTTGTTTAATTTTATAGCAATTTAATGGTAGGTGGGCGACTCGTCAAATTATAGGGGGGGGGGGGGGGGGAAATTAGTTTAAAAGCATTGCGATTTAAAAAAAAAATTATTAAGAAAAGTTGTTGCAAATGGTGAGTTCTCTTACCAGTTTAAGTTTGTGAACTCATTTCCATAACACCCTGTATATTTCCAATAAAATAGGTTGTCACACATCCCTTCAGCCTCAAATACAATGGCAAATACGACTATTGCATCGAGTTTTACATCGGGGAACATAACCTTCACAGGAACATTTAACCAAAAAGCATTTAACAACTGTACTTTTGCCACAAATGAAAAACAATAAATACTTAAAATTTAAATAATAAAATTGTGAACAAGTTTGTCAAGTTATTGGAGCGATTTAAGATAGTTTTGCAAAAATCTCAAGTGCCTTCTGTGAGAAAAGCAAAAGACATAGCATTGAAAAACATCAAGGATGAGTGGGAAAATGAAACTGGAAAACCTTTCACCAAGAAACAGTTAGCTAAAAAAATCACTAATATGAAAGTAAAAATTAAAAATAAAACTGATATCAAAAGGACAGGCAACAAGAAAATAAAATTGAACAAATGAGGACAGGAATTTTATCATCTAATCGAAGGGGACAAAAATCCAACATTGGGAAAAATTCCAGGTAAAAAAATGCTTACTTCAATCGTACTTTAATATTATATTATCTATATTTTTTAGGCGCTATTTGTGCCGGAACCTTATCTATGGCAAGAGAAAAACGAGACACACCAGAAGTTATTCCAAGCCAAACAACTTCTAAAAAGCGTAAATATCTTCCAGAAACCGAAGAAACAAAAAAGCTTTCAACTAGTGAATTACAAAGGTTGGTTCTACTGGAACAATTAGAACTAATTTGTTAAAAAAAAAATTAAAAGAGACATCGATTCAGAATACTGAAGCTTCCACTTTTTCTATAACACAACACGCATCTGATAGAAAATCTTTTTTTTTTTCAATTTATAAAATATGCAAATTTAATGGTTTTTATGTTGAACTCCAATTATAATTATTATATTGATTGTAAATTAATAATACGTATACATTTATATATTTTTATAGAATACTTTATAATAAATTAATTTAAATTTCTTTCCATTATAATTCTTCCAAGTTCATTCCTTCTAAAAATACCATTTCTTCTTATGCTGTCGTTCTCATGCAGAACTGCACCTGGATTTTATTCAATTTCTTCTGCTATGACATTATCTTCTTCTTCAAAATCCGGGTCTTTCAAATATCTTGCTGCGTTATGAAGAATTACACAGCATACAATTAAACTTGGCTACATTTGATAATTGAATACGAACTTTAAATTGCAATACTTGAAACCTTTGTTTTAACTGACCAAAACATCTCTCAATGGTACATACATCGCTCTTTTTTTAATAATCTATTAAAACGCTCTTCTTGTTCATTACGTGGATTCCTAAAAGGTGTCATGCCACGGAGCTACGGCATAACCTTCATGGCCTAACAATACTGCACTTCCTCGATGTCGTTTTATTATTGAGCTTACTGCAGATCCTGGCCACTGAACGTCAAGGCTTGTATTTTTTTTGAACTATCACATGTAACCTGAACGTTAAGGGTTGCTAAACCTTTTCTGTTAATATATTCATCCCCGTGATTTAATGGTTTACATATTTGAACATGTGTGCAGTCTACAGCGCCTACAGCGCATGGAGATTTTCTACTTTCTTGCCATTCACGGTTCGTCGGAAGCACCTTTTAGCTCGAAAAAATTGTCCAGTAATTTTGGTTTACAGGGTATTTCTGAAATGCTTGGCCAAATTTTAACAGCATCTTTTACAAGTCATACAGAGTATATTAAACCTATAATGTCAAATTCAAAAAGGTCTCGTTCTTGAGTTATTAACATTTAAAAGTAGTAGCAATTTATACGCGGAGTGTACTTTTTAACAATGACTTCAATAGTAGATTCAGTTTGTTACCTAGGAGCGATTTTAGTTATAAAAATTATCAACATCTCTAGTAAAAAATACACAAATCACGAAATGGCTGATATTCACTATGTTTACAGAAAAGCTGATGGTCACGGAATTCTCGCAACAAAACATATTGCCACCTGCCTTATCGGCCTTAATCATTTATTAATGAAATAACTTACCGGGGGAGTTTCGCCCCCTGCCCCATCGCTGGTTAACGGCTCGGATTACTGGCATTGACCCCTTTTTTCTGCAACGGAAGGACACCCATGTTCTCACTCCGACCCTGGTGACATCTTGACATCTTTTTCTTTCTTCGAGTACGGCAAAGTCAACCATTACCGTACTCACCCGCGTACTGGAAATTAACCATCCAGCACGCTACCTGGAAGTCAGCCATCCAGGCCTTCTGGAAGTAAACCATCCAGGCCCTCTGGAAGTAAACCATCCAGCCCTCTGGAAATAAGCCATCCAGCCCGACATGTAGCCCCTCGCTTTCTGGAAATCTACCATCCAGAACACTTCCTGGAAGTCAGCCATCCAGGCCGCCTGGAAGTCAACCATCCAGACACCACATGTCCCTCACTCAGCGCATTCTGGAAATCTACCATCCAGAACACTTCCTGGAAGTCAGCCATCCAGGCATCCTGGAAATCAGCCATCCAGGCGCCGCACAGCGCACAACACTCAATTTCCACCTTCTCCACCTACGACCTACGACCAATTCTCCACCTCTTGGCCACCTTCTCTTTCACCGCCTAATTCCTTACTGCCTTAAGCTACACATTCTGGTGTCATTCACCCCAACCAGAAGTGCGCACCAGTTACTGAGCCAGTCCAAGGGCTCTTAATTACAACATTAATGACTCCTAGTTACGTCATCACCATTATTACAAATACCACATTTTTATCGTCTTACAATATTTGCAATTTCTCGGTAAGCATCTGTAATTTGCGGCACACGTTTGGTTCCCGCAACTTTATTTTGAAGAATTACTACTTTATGAAAAATATAATTGTCGATGTAAGTATGGGACAAATGTATGCAGCAAAACTAATTTCACGTTTACTTCCAATATTTGTAGTACAAAATGGCTCTTTGTGGTAGCAGAAATTTTTGATAGCAGTAGCAAAGACAAAGAAAAAACGGCTTTAAATAAAGAATTCAAAATAGAAGAGATCTGACATTATTTCAAAGTACGAGAATAACGAAAAGAACTTTTTTGTAAATCAAAGAATTAATTGGAAACCGTTTAATCAGAAAATCAAAACGGGCCAAAGCCTTTAATGTTGATACACCACTTTATGTCGCCTTAGAATTTTTGGCCAGTGGAGGATTTCAATGTTAGTAGGCAATACAATCCAGATCTCTCAAGCTTCGACAGGTAGGATCATTCGAGGATCATTCGTTGATTCCCTTATAGAAATTGCACCACAGTTTATTAAATTTCCTGAAGACAACGAAAGCATCGTTAACATTAAACAGCAATATTATGCAATTGGCCAAAACGGGAGACTTTGCTGTGGGTTCCCTAATGTGCTTGGAGCTATTGACTACATTCATGTATGTCTACAGAAACCATCTAGAGATCCGGAAAAATACGAAGACAGATTTTTTCTCCATCGGTTTTGATACCTTTATCCATCTTGTATAACGTAACAGGAAAGCAACACACTTTAATATCAAAATAATTTGACATTACTTTTACATTTCTCATAATAATATTAATAATTTTAAATTTGCAATGTAGGCTAAGATTAAGGTGATTGGTTTGGTAATTGGTGCTGATACTTTGCAATCGGTTTGTGAATTCCATTGCAAATCTCCCGATAAGTAATTATAAGAATATTGCAACTTGCAATCCCGGAAAGTGTTTGCAAATCAGATTTCGTAAATGACCCCCTTAATAAATCGTTGAACAATCAATGTCAGTGTCATGATTTTTTTAAATGTCAAGCATCAACCATGCAGGCATCATTGATCGATTTTATATATTTCAATTTACTAAAAACGAAGGTTGCTTTAAATATGTATAATGGGTTGCATTTTTTGAACTTGCAGGTCGTACAGTTATGTGAATAGCCCTGCAGTTTTAACACATGCGTGTGTAACAAAAGGTACACATAGGTCAAATCAAAAAGATTTTGACACTTTGGGGGCCGCTAAAAATTGTTCAAAACCTAGCTTATTTGGTATAATAGAGAATTCTTACAATAACTAGGCCAAATTGTGTTTTATAACGTTGCTTGAGCTTGGACCTTGGGTAGCCCAGATGATCCTCAATGGTCGCAAGTTTGACATCCTTGTTTTAGAGTTGTCAGTTTCGTACTTCTGTTAAAGTTGACAATGCAAAAAAAGTAAGGTTTGAAATGCTAAATGGGGTTTTACACGATGTGACAATTAGATGACATTGATGTCTAAGATTTTATGTCCGCGACTGTAGGTACGACTACTAAACTGTTAGTATAAAGTTATAGCTCCCAAGAGTGAAAATTTCTTGATATTAGTAGATGTGTTAAAAGTTCTTACTTGGTAAAGTGACTAAACTATGGTGGACACTGAATCTTGGACAGTACTTTCCTGTCGTTTCAAAAAATCTCGATGTAATCCTAAAGTCTGTTTTTTTATTAAAAAACCACCAACACCGCACTCTCCCACCACTTTACAACCGGCAACGTCGTCGATGGTGACTTTTTGGTGTTAAAATCAAATAGGTTGGCTGCCTAATTGACAATTTGATTACACAAAACGACCTTTCAGGCTATGCCGAGTCTTTTCACTATTAAATCCTTTCATTTGCAATCCAACAAACTGTAAAAGAAACGTTTTTAACGGAAACACTGCGTAATTTTCAGAAATGTCAAAAATTTGACAACTATTTTCTCACAAAAAATCTCCCTAGGCAACGTTGCCGGTTGTAATGCAAGGGAAGATTGCGGTGTTGGTGTTTTTTAAAAAAAAAAACGGACTTTAGCTTTATTGTCTATATATTTGACGTTAATACAAAAATAAAAAAAAAATTGCAATAGTATATTGTATAACAAGTGTTGAAAATGAGTTTTGCAAAATTGGCTTAAGCAAACGAGTGTGAAATCGAATTTTCAACACGTGTTGTACACGATATTTTTCCGACGACCACAAAAATCGCAGAGTTAATATTTATTTTTTTAATTAAAGTTTATATTTTACGCTCTTCCACTTGCTAATAACGGTGCAAAAACACGTCAAGTTATCTCTGGTCAAGTTAAAACTTAAAATGTCATTCGGCAGAGCACCTAGCCGCGGACAAAATAATTATGCCGTTGCGCCGAAAGTTAGATACCGATAATGCCCGATCTGCGTCAACCTGTGTGCAATCTAAAAACACACACTTGTCGGTCAATCAGAGATCTCAAATTTTTCATTGCACACGGGTATGCGCTTCCTTCGTCTGCACATTGAAATTGTTTGCAATTTTAAATTTTCACTACGAGAAAAGTGTATGAAATGTGGCATATTTTATAGTGGTCGTCGGAAAACATTTTTCTGCAATATGCCACCAATAACAACTGATGCACCCCCACAACAAAACGAAAATTGGTTTTGCGGTACAACACTTGGTCATGGGCGAAGATTTTTGGAGCCGAGTGATTTTATTATTGCTAAAATGTCACAATGACAACTGAGTCAAAAATTAATAGTTTGGTTATAAAAAAACGTCTTCCGTAAAGCTCGATTTAGAAATTATGACAATTAAAATACAATTTTGTCCAATATTCAGTGTCCACCATAGTACAAAGTCACTGCCACACAAACTATAAGTATAAAGTATTATACAGGGTATTTTTGAAATACACTAGCAAACAAAACTCGGTAATTGGTGAAGTCAAGTAGAATCAATAGACAAAAATGCGGTATGTATAAGTCTTTTCGTCGCGATAAAATTAATGAAATATTTGGTCAAAATTTCCAGTTCGCCACTGGGTTACAGATTATAACCTTGATTCCAAGGTTTGTTGTTTTAGGTGGATATTTTCATCAGTGGTGTTCCAAGTAAGTAGTAAAAGGTGTTTTTTTTTAAATCGTTAGAAAAAAATTAAAAAATAGTTAATTCTATTCCTTAAAGCTGCTAAAGACCGTGTTTAACTTTTGGTAGTGTATTTTAAAAACATCCTGTATGTATAAGTGATTTATATAATTTATTAAAATTACTTTTATACATGACCATAAATAGAATTTTAAAACTTTATGGTAATATGAAGAAAAATTGCAGACGTAAAATCATGAGATCCCATATGGTTCTAGAAATACTTTGTTATTCTTATGTTCGTTATTACTTAAATTTTGAATTTTAAATTTATTCAAAGGAACTTAATAAAAAATAATTAGTATTCTACTTATTATCTTGAAATACGAAATGGCAAGTTCTGCGAGTACTTCGTGCTTACGATAACGTCTGACGGCGAGTGAAAATGGTAGGTTCTAGTATCTACCCTAGGAAGCCTACCCGACTATTGCTTTTATAAAATTGTGGTTCGTATTTTCGGTAAATATGGAGAGATAGATAGAGGAGAAACTTCACTAAAATTTTTTGAGTTATCATAAGAATAATGTAGATTTTACTTTAGATGATTTGTTTGACCATGTCAAGAAAGAATTATATTTTCAATATTCTAAAACAACAATGTGTAAGATTTTAAAAAAGATGGGGTACAAATACCGTAAATGCAATGGCAGAAAAAATTTAACCCAGAGCCCATTTATGATCGGATAAAAATCGCGTTTATGAGAAAATACCAGCAACATCAAGCGTTGACAGAAAAAGTAAGTTGTGTATATTTGAATGAAAGTTGAATTTACCAAAATAGTAGACCAGTGCAAATGTGGTGCCACGACAGTGGCCCATCTCATGTGAAACAAGAGGGTACTCGATTCACTGTCTTACATGGAGGTTGAGCGTCTGAGGGTTTGCTCGATTGTTGTGAGTTTTTCCTCAACAGTAAAATTCTGCATCGAGATTACCATAAGACAATAGAATGGAATCGCAAAATTACGGAGGCTTTAATTAAGCGATACAAAGAAAATGCTTGTTTGTACGATATGAAACACAGATTTTATTCGAACAAACATGCCAGGCAGGATGCCCCTTGTAAAATCGCAGAAGCTTTAAAGGAATACTGTCCTTCGATGACCGTGGACGAAGTTAAGAAGAAAATCATCAAAGTTAGATCGCAATTCACACACTTGCAGGCAACAAGCAAAAATAATACAAGCGGTTTAATGATGAACCACTTGTCTTCATTTTAACGCCTACAATATTAAAGCAATAACAAATAAAAAGTAACGACTCCGATAACATACTTTCTTATTAATTTTAGTAATAGTTATTTATGTATTAAGGGCATAATTAAAAGATTATGGCCCGCGGGAATGTTTAAAGCCCGACGAAGGAGGGCTTTTAATTTCCCGGGGGCCATAATCAATTATGCCCGTGGTACATACAACGTTTTATTCTATTTTATAATTTCTAAAATATTCAAGAATCAGTAGTTTCTTGCAAGCGCTTGTGACGATGCAAATTTTAGTGCTGTGTTGATAGTTGGCTATTTTGATGTTGTTATGGACACTGCTGTAAACAATTTTTTCAAAATGGAAACTGTCGAAGCAAATAACGTTTACTCTGAAGAGATTTTAGACGAATTTGAAGCTGCTCAAGGAAAACTGATTCCCCAGAAATCAAAGGATTTGTATGTGAAAGAATATGACAAGTTTTGCGAGTGGCGGTGCAGGAAAAACGCGGGCAGCAACTGTGATGAAAAACTGGTGATGGCATACTTGTCTCAAATGGTAATAAGTTGCATTTAAATAACTAATAATCAGCAAATTATTGTGCTTCCTTTGTAGTCAAAAATTTACAAACCTTCCTCCCTGTGGTGCATCTATTCGAAGCTCAAGAAAATGATAAAAATTAAAGAAAACGTTGACATATCGGTTTCTGATGATTACTGAATATATGAAGAGTAACTCCGTGGGTGATGAAGGGAAGAAGTCTTGGGTACTTCAGCAAAAAGAAATACAGGAGTTCATGGTAAAGGCACCCGATCTTGTGTATTTGTTGGTCAAGGTTAAGGCTATTCTTTACTTCTTTATTTAATAAATTTAATTTAATAAATTGTGTATTCTAGGTTGTTACTGCTTTCGGGATATTCAGAGCCTGTCGTCGTCAAGAGCTGCACGACTTAACCATTCAAGATGTGACAACTGAAGGATCAGTCTTACTAGTGAAAATTTGTAGGACCAAAACTTATACTTCTAGGCAGTTTACAATAGTCCCAAACGATGGTCCCATGGATTATATAGCTTTGTACAACAAATACGTTGCTTTACGACCTAAATACGTGAAAACTAACAGTCTGTTTTTGTCGTATTACAATGGCAAGTGCACTTCGCAGCCGGTAGGAAAAAATACTTTCGGGAAAATGCCTTCAAGAATTGCTGAATTTCTAAAGTTACCAAATGCAAATAAATACACAGGACATTGTTTCCGCAGAAGTGCTGCAACCATTTTAGCTGAATCCGGCGGTGACACCAGATCTTTGAAGCAATTGGGTGGATGGCGATCTGACAAGGTAGCCGAATCTTACGTAGAAAATTGTCTGCAGAACAAAATCAAAATTGCTCAGAACATCTGCGGGGGAGCTTCAATTAACATACCACAGACAAATGAAGGGTCTGTTAGTTTAGGTGTTGGTTCATGTAATCTTACAATTGCAAATCCTAGTAATTGTACTTTTAATTTCTATAAATAAATAACATGATTGTATGATTTTCTTTAACAATAAATGTTCGATTACAAAGCTTGTTTGAACACCATAAAAATCAAATTGCTTGGCGAATTTTGATTAATCTGTGCCCATAAAGCTCAAATTATGCCCGCATTTCGGTGCTTATAAACAAGATTATAACCTAAAGTAGAATAAAAGTAGTTAAATATGTGTCTTCAGGCGCAGAACATCATTGGCAGCTTTATTTGAGGTTAGAAAAGTCCTAATTTTAAAATGAGTGATTAAAACGTCAAAAGCAACACTAATCAAATGACAAGAAATTTCGCAACAATGTAAAGTTCAAAACCCGAACTCTAACCATAGTGTTCATTCCTAAAGTAATCACAAGAAAATCACAGAATTTGATTTAAGAAATATCCTATGAAAAATCTCATAATGTAAACAGACCTTTGATGTCTATAGTGCGGAGGACAGAGGCCAGCATAAGCAATGGTGGACTTCGTTTTGAACAACTACTCTGACGACAAAAATATTTGTTAATTTAACTTTTTATTTAGTCTATTAAACCAGTTTACTGCTCTAAGTTTTCTCAACTTTGCATATGACTCTGATAGAGCCTGCATAGATCTTTCTTTTTTGTATTCTCAAATGTTTATTATGGTAATATTTTTATGACAAATTAAAGCTATTCAGCTGTCATCATGTCACTGGAGTGGATGGAAAACCTCTAGCACCTGAATGTACAGTGGCGGTGACCGAAATTTGTGGTAAAATATTTTTAATTTTAATTTCGCAATTAATGGATTTGGAAAAAATTGGTACATACACCGTGGTCCACGAGTGGTAATGAGCCTGACCAAACTCAAACTGCAATCTATCATACATTTTCATAGCTGTCGTAGATATGTATTTAAAATGAACGTCAAAGTTGACAAATTTTTCAGAACAATCTACTCACGCTATTATGCTTTGAATTTATGAAGACTGCTAAGTTTTAGCATTGTTTTTACCTGCTTAAGGCTTCAGAGATTCCACATGCGATTAGAACCTGTCTTGAGTGAAAGAATTTGTCGAAACTCTGACAGCTGTCTTGTTGTAAATATAAATTTGGCAACGAATGCTATGAAAATGTATGTTGAGTTGCAGTTTGAGTTTGGTCACGCTCATTATCACTCGTGGACCACGGTGCATAAAGACTCGTTGATTTGATAATTTTCCAAATACCCTTTATTGTCTCTTGATGTTAATGAGAAGGTTCTTTTCTTGTTGCCAACAGTTGACATGTCTAAAAAATCAATTATCCTCCTGAACATTAGAAGAGTTGATACAGTTTTAATCGCCAAAAAAATATGTAGGTGTCTGGTTTCTATAGAGTGTAACAGACATAAGTACATTACATAAAACTGGTGGTAGATCTCGATAAAACAAACAACTTTTTCCTCTTTTGTTTTCCAAAATTCTAAAGTATTTTCCAAAAAATCTCCCTCGTATGCAAATTTTTGTACGCAACAACGTGACACAAACCTTGTTGGCAAAGATGCGGTGCTCAAAAAACTTATTTGTTGAATTTACTTTCCTGTCCCCGTTTAAATTTATTAGGGGCTATTCTGTATCGAGTCTGTTAAATTTAACATAAAGTCAATTTAACATTAAATTTAGGCAAGCCGCAGATCTTGTTCCACGCCGCAGGACGAGTCTTAAACAAAAATTCGTAAAAATGCATCACTTCTGCTCTTAACTACTCCTCATGTACTCATATTACTCCTATTACATACTTTGAATTGATTCTTAAGCGTGGAGATCTGTAATATGTAAGGGAAAAAAATGCAAAAGTTTTATAAGATTGCTCAAATAGCAATCTTAATATTTTTGAAACCTTTCAACTTGACAACAGAAATTTCAGTTTGAAAGTTGTTGATAAATTTGATCTATTATTAGTTGATCTATTATTATCTAGTAAAGTTAACGTATTTCAGGACGTATTTATTGTGTAATTTTGTTCAGTTATTTAATTTCTTCAATTTCCACGTAGTATAAAGGTACGTACATTTAAAAAAGTCCATTATTTGTGGTTTTGGGTTTGTATTTATCATTTATGATTTTAGTAGTTATTTTAATAATGCCCGGGAAAACGTGCAGCGTTAAAAAATGTAGCAGTAATTCGTTGAAACATCCCACATTAAATTTTTATCAATTTTGTGACAGAGAAAGCGATTGGGAGCCAAAAAAATCGTCCACAATTTGTTCGATCCATTTTGCTCCTAGCGATTTTGAATTAAATTTTAAAAGTCTTTAAGTAGCTGTAGGACAAAATCAAAATTAAAAAGGCATGTTAAGTTAACACTGTTTTATGCAAGTAATTGCTACATAATCGTCGTCTAAGCGGCAACTACCGCAATCTCAATTTTTACGAAGTCATATGCAAAAAAACTGTTTTTCCGTCAGTATAAATAATTTTTCTCAATGACTATTTGACATCAAATTTTAGCATAAGGTTAGATCTATTCAGTAATACAAAAGAGAATCTCTAACACTAAGAGGTCAATTTCAAGTTATTTAGCGACGTCGCTTAAGGTGTTTGCGACGTAGCAACGTCAATCACAACACAGCTACCTTAGCAACGTCGCTAAATAGCGACGTCGCAAACGACTTGAAATTGACCCCTAGGTTTCCCGCGAAAAATTAATCTGAAAAAAGTGATAACAAAAAGACAAGTTGCGGATTTAAAGAAAGATAATAATAATTTAATAAACCGACGCAACGAACAGGAGGCAATCATTAACAAAACCATGAAGAAAAAAACGCTTTAAAGAAAAAAATCGTTGAATGGGAAAATACATGCATTCAAAAATCAGATTTTTACAACGAAATGAAAGACAAATTAAAAGGGATTTTAAGTTCAAATCAGGTGAATTTAATTTTGAAGCGGAAACAAAAAGTTTCCTGGACGAAGGATGAATTATCAATAGTAATACCATGAGTAGATGAATATTCGTGATAATTTAGACGATTTATTAGCTAAACGAAATTTATGTTGCTATAAAGATACCACGTTGTCGTTGCTACGCAACTCGTGGTATTTTCTAAGAACAACATAAATTGAGTTTGCTAATAAAAGTCTAAATTATCACAGAATATTCATTCTACGAATTGTATTTTGCACGACTATTCCATGCTTACAGTAGTAATAATAATAATAAATTCGTCAGCGGAATGATTAGCAAAACGACTCATTTTTAAACGTCAAAAATTAATTTGCTTATGCAACCATGGTTGACAACACCAGCACCGTGCTAAGGCTTGTCGCGATAATAAAACGGTAGATCTCAAATCTGATTAGATGTTGACTTATAAGCATGGAATAGTTATTTACTTCACGGTATATTAGCCAAAGGGCTTATCAGTTTATGAAAAATAATCAATATCCCTTACCACATTTGGCCACGTTAAGAAAATATGCCTCACTGTTCAATAGTAGGACTGGACTTTTAAAGAAAATTCTCTGAATGTTGGAACTGGAAGCGACAAACTTGTCTGACATGCAGAAAGTCGTAGTATTAATATATGATGAAATGAAGGTGAGTTTTTTCATTAGAATGGATTAAAAGTATGTAATTTTTTTTTCAGATTCGTAGTTTATACGAATGGACGAAATTGTTAGTCCACATAAACAGTTGCAAATGGTATTAGTTCGAGGATTGTTTGGGCAATACAAACTTTTGCTCGCTTTGCCGCTCGTTTTATAACGTTTTATTCGTGCCTTAAAATTTGCCTTATGAAACTCGGTGTTTTAATATACTATTTAGAAACTTTACCTCACATTACCTAGCCATCAAAGAAACTACTTATTTAAAATTCTAATTGTTAGAGCAATAACTTCATAGTTTCGAAAGAGTTCACACTTCTTGAAGTTATTTCAACGCGAAATGTAAATGTCTTATCAATGACGTCCCTGTCAAATTGATGTCTGCAACTTTTGGTGTTTAAAAATGTCGCTAAAAAGTACATTCCTCGACAGTTTTTGGATGCAGTCCTAAATTTTATTATACAAGCGCCTAAAATAAATGTTTAACAAGCAGTCACTCTAAAACGCAAGAACCGAAAGCTCGTGCGTTTTAATGAATGACTGCAAGTTAAACATTTACGTTAGGCGTGCGTGTAACACAAACTTTTATTCAATTTTGATCACCCTAAGCCCAAAAATACTGATTCACAGTTTACATTTGAGAAACGTCAGAACTGACAGCTACCAAATAAAAATTTTATGAGCGTAGAAAATTCGTCTACAATATTAGGTGTGCATGTGCAGTGACTCTGGCGACGGTGTTTGTTTCTTTCAAACAAGCTAAAAATTCATCCAAAAGTTCAAAAATCATGCAAGAATCCGAAGAAATAATGGAAAACCTGCTTCCATTGAAGAGTCGAAATGCTTATAAAAAAGCATATCAAAATGCTGCCCCTTGGTCAATATGGAGATGTTGTTCCATGATAAAAGCGTGCCTCATTGCGTTTGAGAATATCGATATTGTTGTTGCTGCAGATTTCCAAAAGTTAAAACATTACTCAAATAAAAATCACGAGGCTACAGGAGTAGAAAATCAGAAGTTTTATGCCGAGAGGAAGTCCTACGCTTTTTGATCGCAGCCCCCGATGAAGTTTACCTATTGGTTAAGACGATTCCTGTTGTGGGTATAGCTGGAGGTTCTCGGATTGCTGAACTTACTAACATTAAAATCGATGATATTGATGATCGTGGTAGCGTTATGGTGATTACCCTCCCAGACACCAAAACAAATAAGCCCCGAATATTTACCATTATTGATGATACAGCTGTAAAGGCGTTAGATATTTTTAAAAAATACCTACAATTAAAGCATAAGAACGTGGGGCATGGTCGCCTTTTTTAAATTTTCAAAGAGAAAAATGCACGGTCCAGCCGATCGGCGAAAATAAAATTCGAAAGATGCCGTCCCTCATTGCAGGATATCTAGGTCTTGTGGAGCCACAGTTATACACTGGTCACGCATTTAGTAGAACGTCAGCTTCCCTTCTTGTTAATAATAGAGTACATATACTAGAACTGAAGAGACATGGGGGCTGGAGCTCCACCAGCGTGGCCGAAAATTACATTGTAGGTTCGGTGGAGAAAAAGAACCAAACAAGCAAGAAAATTTTTGAAAACGGCCAGTGCACTGGAAACGGCAGTTTTACGTCAAACGTCAACATTTCTGACGTACCATCATGTTCGAGTGTGGTTCTATTGCCTGAGAGTAATCCAAATAATGTGTCTGCTGTGTCTGCTGATGATCCGGCCGGTGGCGATGGTTTCAGAACTATTGTTAACAATACTACGGCTGGGTCAACAATGGCGAAATTTGAACATGAAAACATCCAGAATTGTAACATTTTTCTGTTGAATAGCGCTGCAGGTTTGCCCCTTTCGAATTTCGATTTTTTTTTGCAGAATCATTGTCTACAGCGGTGTCTGATATTGTGGTTAAAATCTTGCCACTTTATTCGGGTTCACCCTGTATATTGGACAATCAGTTCCGCAATCTTTTCCAGCGCACGTTGTGTGAGACTGAAAAAATGTCCCCAAATAATTGTTGAAAGGCACCAGTAGCGAAATATCTCATCGTAATTAGGATTTGGTTTAGAGCAGATATTGGCTTTCTACGTAGGGTTGGAGGTTCTAGTGCGTTTCCAATCAGATCTCGTAACCACAAAATGGTTTCTTTCTCAAATCGGAACCGCATTTTAAACTCTTCATTATCAAAGAGTTCAAAAGAATTAAGCCTATCTCTTATCGGACGCCTTCTTCTTGGAATCTCTTTCAATTCTTCATCTGAAGACGTAACTGATAATTCGGAAATATCCGACATACAGGGTGTCCCAGAACTCATGCCTAGCCGAAAGCCGGGGATATCGCGAAAAGGTGTGAATGTGTAAATTGCTGAAAAAAAAGTTCCAGCTCCAACAGAAACTGAGAAAAGACATGACAAAGTTGACCAATCACAAGGCCGCGTGGAGATGGTCTGGAGGATACACTGGCGTGTTGCTAAGAAACCAGTTTAAATTTTCTCCTTTGAATTTTGTATGAACAATCTGGTCCACTATAAATTTCACTGACGTTAGAATGACAGGCTTCAATAAATCTAACTCATATTGAACTTAGTGTGCAGAAACGGCTCAGCGTACTTTAGAAATTGACTAGAGGGTTGAAGACTACTGGTTGACTAGCGTTGAATGAGAAGAGACACACCTGGAGGACAACTGACACAGTGAAAATCTAAGTGGAGTGTGAAACGGCGTTTCTTTTGGTTTCCCTTGCTTGCCGGTTTCCTAGTTGGTGTTTGGTGGTAACAAATATCCTAAACGGTTCGGGAGTACTCGGCGGCAGAATGCCTCGAAATGCGTCTTATTTTTGAAGAGTGCTATCGAAATTAGTATTAGCAGCAAGAACGTCCCGAGGACGTTTTCCAGGTCGTGATTATGATCCGGACAACAAAACGATTCTTAGTGTTGTTTCTCGGGCTGGACACACTGATCAGTTATTGTAACAGATCGGCGCGAAGTTGGTGGAGCACCAAGACAGGCCAGAACTGTTGAAAATGAAGAAGCCGTTTTAAAAGCGGTTGATGAACACTCCACGCAAAGTATCTGAACTGTGGCACGCCAGTTAGAAATCGGAAAATCTTCTGTACAAAAAATTCTCGCGACATCACCGGCACCCGTACCATGTCAAAGTTTGGTTAGAAGAGCTCATCTGTGTGTCCAAAATAATGGTGGTTTGTTCAAGCATTTGATTTAACTATTACTCCTTGTTAAGAACCTATACCTCCGTGCAAATTTTAGTGGCGGAAGGTGTATGTGAGCGCGCAGTGTATGTAGACTTTAGGGTAATTAGCGGCCGTTGGCAATACGTTTAAAGTAGGGTGGAGTGGGGCAATGTCAAAATAAATTTGTTTACTATAACCTGAAAAGTTTTTAATTTTATGTAATTTCACGTAGACTTCGCGTATACACTCTGATAAGTTGGTTCAAAAACAACCCACGGTAGAGCCATTCCACATCCCGAGTTTCACTACAAGTAGAAAAAATACAGTCAAGGCAGGTGCGCCTAAAGAAAAGCATTATTTTTCATTTATTGTTGTACTGAATACATCATCTATTGACTCTGGCAATGTCTTTTACGAAAACGAGGACTGTTTTTTGAAATTACGACCAAAGTACTGCTGGTACTATCTTCATCCGATTCATGCGATTAATACGAACAACGAACTAGAAGAACTTGCTGATGATGATAACCATTTCGTATATCGAGCTACTTTACACTTTCTAGGTCTAACAAAAAACTATGCAACTATTCAAGTTTTTGTCAAAATTCACAACTTCCTAATTTGTATTAACAGGCATTATCACATTTCAAACTGTTCGTTGTAAACAATAGCACCACTACATTTGTATCCTTAATAAATGTCTCGTCTACCTAGTTTGTTGTGAGGTTAAAGTCCTAAACTTTTAATCACAATGGAATAAAAAGCAATACCACTTTATTTGTAATGCAATTCATCGAAAATTGATAAACTTCATCGTTGTTATTATTTCTGTCAAGTGTCTGTCATCTGATGACCAGATGATGACAACACCAGTGCCAACATATAGTCGTAAAACTACCCTTTCACAGTACAACCCAATACATAAATTCTGTCAAATTTCGTGTACAGTCCCAAAATTTGGACGAATAATGACCTTGAAATGTGGTATTCAAAATAAATAAGGTGTACATCATGTGCCTTGTTCTGTTTCTTGTTGTAATAAAAGGGTTCTTTTTAGAACCGTCATTGTGTGGTTTTTATCTGTCAAATTGACATTAGATGTCAGTTATAAAAATGTAGTGGACCAAATCAATTTTCCTTTTTAGGATTTAATTATGAAACCTAGCAACGTTTATATTATTTGTGCTTGAGCGTCTGGGATTGGTCAGTTTCGTTAAGCAATTTCTCAATTTTAATGCACATCAGGACAAAACAAATTGCATTTTTGGCGTCCTGATTGCTGTCGGCATCCGCCCTTTTTCGGCTAGGCGTGAGTTCTGGGACACCCTGTATACATTATACAAAATTTAACAACAAATGACGGCTAACTTAGCTTCTATAAACTGTTCCTGTATTTAATTTCCATTTAACAACGTGTTATCTTAATTTAAGTTAAAAATTAATTTTGATATTGGTGACGTCAAAAAATTAAGATGGCGTTTAATTTAAGTTTAATTTTCGTTTAAATATTTAATTTACTTTCTGTAAACCCACCAGTAAAGTTTTACCAAAAAGTGATCTTAATTGAGCTTCTTTCTAAATATTAGACTATTGGAGGAACATAGGAGCAGCCTTTCAGTATTGAAGAACCAAATATTTTAATGAATGATGTTAGTGTAGGGCCGACGATGGAGAACAAAAATAGTTTTATGTTCTAATATAAAATAGTCATACAAACTGTCTACAATTAAAAGTTTCAAAAGGAAAAATAAATGGTTTTGTAAATTATGAGAATAAAAAACCAAGAGTTAAGATACTATAAACGTTATTTTCACCAGAATGTATGATAATTTTAGGGTAAAGGTTCACTAGGGCATTTCGGGGAGTTAAAAGTTTCTCCAGTGAAGATTCAATATTAAATTATACTCGTATGTGTTTCGTATACATAGATACAGGGTGTTTAGAGTTATCGCTGCCATATTTAAAACGTAGATAGATGTTGATAAACTGAGTAAAAAATTTTTATTTCATTTTTGTTTTTTTGCGCTCTGTTTCTTGAACTCATACAAAAACACAATAGATTCTAGTTCATTGTCGTACGTTCGGGAATGTTATTGATTTTCATTATGGATTATAGCGGGTTTTCTGTTGCCGAAATGGCTGATATGCATTTAATTTACGGGGAAGTGTGTGGAGTAAGTCGTGTTTGCTGTTCATGTGTACAGGATTATTTGTGGCATTGCATCACGACTTCGGGGCACAGGTTACCTCTTGCTAGTGAGAACTGCACGTTAAAGAGAAAATTGTGGACGTAGTAAACGAACAACTGCGACGGCTTGACAGAAGATTCCATGCTTAGACAATTTGGCGCACACTACAAAAACAGTTGTTATATCCGTACCATGTTCACAGGGTCCAAAGGGTTGCTTTTGGTGAGTGGTTCCAACGAAAGTGTGGTGCAAATTTTAACTTTTTGCGACTCGTTTTAACAGACGAAGCTTGTTGTTGTTGTTGTTGTTGTCATTTACATCTTTGATCAGTATATAAACATAGACATAGTGACGTCACTGTGACGTACCTGGAATCGCATCACGTCGTAGCTCGAACCCTGCATCAACAGTGGCCCCAACATCTATCAGCATCTGTTGATGTTGCAACCATGAGTCGGTTTACCAGAACCTTTTTATAACTTGTAAAACGCATGGCTCTGTAAACTCCCGGTAAACAAAGAAATGATGGTAACCTGACCATCGGTCTTAACTAGCGAATGTAAAACCAGGTGTAAGTGGCCATTAGGTCTATGACCTCTGGTAATTTCGTACTTACCGATTGCAGTAGTGAAGCTCTCTTGGTTTCTCTTACTCCTTTATATACGAACCCCCAAACTGCACACACACACACAACGATTAAATTTGTTAGATTAAAACTAATTTCGGTTAAATCCCAAACGCAAAAACACGACACAAATTCAAACACGCGACGTTACACATATGACACTTTTCTTCAAACAAATGGCGATTAGTACATGCAACAAGCGCACCGGCGCTAGTTGAAAACTCCAGCGGTTCTCAAACATTTATTTGCTTACAGAGATAGGAATCAAAAAGTTTTTTGTAACTACTCCCTCTGTTCCGAAATAAGTGCCCGATTTTGATTTTTCTTAATAAATTGAATTTTGTTAAACACTGACAGTTATATCTATATTTAAGTGACAGCATGTGCAATTTTGCCAGTTGTTTTGTGTTTCCACCCGTAATAAATAATTCATTTGTTCGTCATTTGAACTAAAAAATTAAAACACCGCACTGATTTGCAACGAATAAGGAAGCTGCAAACGAAAATGTAAGGAATTTGACTAAGATATACTCTAATTTGCCTAAACACAACCGAAAAGGTGTGTATCGGTATCTTTTGCAAGAAACCTAAAAAGGTGTTCTAAAGTACATTTTAAGAAACCTCGGTTTATTTCGTATAAAAGCATGGCAAGCAGATCAAATTGTGTGTTATATATACAGGGTGAACCCGAATAAAGTGCAAAAATTTTAACCAGAATACACCGCTGTAGATATTCCTCATTTATTTTAAATACCACATTTCAAGGTCATAATTTGTGGAAATTGTGGAGCTCTACGGCAAATTTGAGAAGATTTATCCATTGAATTGAACATAAGCGAGTACTGGAACACCCAAAACCTGTTCGTGATTGTTTTCAATACATAAATCCTCTTAAATTTGTCGTAGAGCTCCACAACTGTCACAAATTTTGACCTTGTTGACCTTAATTAAATAAAAATACCACAGAAATTTGCTGAAACTCATTTGAATTTAAATTAATCTGCCATCGTTTGATTAGAATGAGATGCTACCAACCTATTTTCCAGATGATGAAATTCCCCTAAATGAGGGAATGACGTTTCAAATTCAAACCAAAGGTCAAAATAAATAACTATTAATAATTGTCGGCGCATAAAATTTCGTGTTTGACACGGCTAGAAAATGTTTTGGAAATGCTCGGAAAATACTTTCCTTGCATTTCCAAAAGAGCATTTTCTAGCCTAGTGAGACAAATAACTATTGTATGAATCTCAAAAGGGGCAATCGTTATCTCGATTGGTTCGTAAGATGACTTTTTCCAACTCGTTTTGAAGACCAAACTAAAATTTGAATTAGAAACGAAATAATGAAAAAGTCACCTAAACTTATTATGAAAAATTACCAAATGCCCTCCAGTGGACAATCGACAATGTCATCAAGCGTAAATTCAGGATCACCCGTAAACAAAACACTTTTTATAACTTTACGTTTATCACAACACTTTTGAACAAATCTCTGGCAAAGAATAAAAAAAATCCACATTTGAACAATTTGGCATTCTAAAACCCACATTTCTCTACCACGATCATTGCTCAACTGACGGGAACTCCGATAATAGCTATTTACATAAGAGTCACGAAAATGTCTCATTACTGTCGAGGAGCCTATTGAGGGACGAGGCCCTTCGTACCGAGTCTTTCAAGGCTCCGAGACAAGTATTGCCATTTTAGTGACAAGTTGAGACTCGTTTTTAGGAAGGTATACGTCTTGGTGTAAAAGTTAAATGGCTCTACAATGCGGACCATAAATTGTGGTTGCAACTCATCACTTAGATTCGACCAGGACCGCACCGGACACAACAGTGCTTTTGGTGCCAACTCTGTTCGTAATAGTAAACCGTACATACCTATCATAAGTCATAAGCCAATTCGATCAAAACTTTTTTTGTCATGATTTATATGCTGTTGGTGTGTCCAATGATAATTTGACAAAAGTTTGTAATTAGCCTAATGATGATGTTCCTTGGATAAGGATAAAATTAGTTTTAAATTAAATTAAACTGTTTATTCATCGCTCTGATAATGGTAGGATTGCTATCGAAACGCGCGTCAGCATTTTTTGACGAAATTTGGTTTTTGGAAATATGTAAATTGTATTTTTGATAACATTTTTTTTTTAACATCAAGATTTGATCCAACAATTGTCTGTATTTGAAACTGTACTATCACAAAAGTTAGTTTATCTCAATTTCTGAAGAGAGCACAAGAGCAACACTTGGTAAAAATTTTGGAAAAAATGATTTTGTACAGATTATAATTTAATGACGTCTGTCAGGTACAAAAGTTTGCTTAAACTAGTTTTGGAAAAACTTTCTCCTCTCGTCTTGTTGGAAAATTTAGAGGTAATTCCATAATACCCTCAACCAGTTAGTAAATCCTAATAAGGGTAGGTTTTAAGGGTTAATCAGGTAGTCTTAAACAAACTTTCTATTTTCACGTAGAAGTTTCTATTCTATTTCTATACTCAGTGCAGTATAGTATATTAAAATACGAATTGCAGAAGGCATGCATTCAAGCACGAATTTGAAATTCCGAAACAAGCCGCGAAGCGGCGCGTTGAGGAACAAATGAGTGCTTGAATGCCCTTCTGTAATGAGTGTTTTATACTATTTTTTCTAATTTGCCCTCTCATGCACTTTTATAAATTAAAACAGAAAAAATTTCAATCTAGGGATTTTGGAAGTGGTTGGTAAGATTTATGTACAATATTTTAAGGCGGCTTTGAAAAAATTAATTTAAAACGTCAGTGTCAATTTTTGCGTAAAATGAATGCTGAAAGAAATACATCTCTTACGCCGCCAAAAATTAAAGAAATTGCGAAAAAAACGTTAGAATCATTACTGCCGGACAAGTCGAGATCCCAGTATGAAAAGGAATTTCAAAAATTTTAAGAGTGGCGTCATGAAAATAACATAGAAGGAATATCCGAAAGTGTTCTACTTGCGTATTTTCATCTTCAACGCCAAAAGTATAAGTCATCTACCTTATGGAGGATCTATTCGATGTTAAGATCCTGTATAAACATCAAAATGGATGTAGATATCGCCAAATACCGAAAATTACAGGCACTGTTAAAAAGATCGTTAGGTTACAAACCAAAGAAATCTGAAATCTTAGAAGAAGGGGTATTCATAAATTCAAGAAGCAAATGATGAAACATACTTGGCGATGAAAGTAACTAAATTTTACTTTTTTGATTGTTGCTTTATAACTGGTGAACTTTTAGGTCATCCTGATATTTGGATATAACGGAGCATGTAGGCGTGAGGAATTAACGAATTTGTCGATTGAGGATATTGAATATAGATTAGATTCTATCATGGTGTCGATTCTTAAAACAAAAAACAACGTTCCAAGACAATTTCTAATAACACATCCACAATGGATTAATTTAATCAAGAAATATGCTAACTTAAGACCTAAAAATGTGACACATAAGCGATTTTTCTTAACTTATCGGAAAGGTTTCTGTGTGAATTCTCCAATTGGCATTAATACCATGGGTAAAGTGCCAAAAGAAATCGCAGTTTTTCTCAAGTTGTCAAACCCAGAAGGTTTTACAGGACATTGTTTCCGAAGAACCAGCGCAACGGCTCTCATGGTGGTGATCTATTAACCATTAAGCGCCACGGAGGCTGGAAATCTTCAGCTGTTGCTGAAGGTTATGTTGAGGCATCTACAAGAAAAAAAATTGAAGTGTCTGAAATGCTTGGGTCAGTTGCTTCGAACCTACCAAGCTGTTCTGTTAATTTAGAACAAAATAATTTGCAACAGAATATTGTATCAGACAAGAATGTCCATGGTGTCACTGTAAATTCCCATGACACTTCTCATATAACAGTTAATGTTTATAATAACTGCACTTTTCTTAACAATAATTAATTAAACACAATGTTTATTGGTTTGACAACGTTTATTGGTGAGTTTCATTTTTCACGTTTGTCGTTGACAGCGGTTGACAATTCAAGATCAACGCTACCAACATCAATAGAGTAAATTTTACTAGTTTATTCTCGCACGCCAGCGTCTTATTCTAACACCCAAAATACGTCATTCGGGTACTTGAATAGATTTATTCTAGAAGCAAATTAGAAAAAGGAGCTTTTTTTTTGGTGTTTGGTTGCGTTCTGTTTGTTTGTTTGTTTTTCTGGTTGTGATTTTACTAAAACAGACTTTTTCAGACTCCTTTAACACCCTTTCAAGTTTGGTTGAGTAAGTAATTATGTTATAATATATTTATATTCGTTACTCAACAATTTTGTTTTAACAGATTTCAAAGTTTCTATTAATTTTGAAAATGTTCTGCCCTGGGGAAAATTCGGAACTGAACCAAGACGAAGCCATTGATAATCCACCTGCGTTGGCAGATGAGGAGAGTGAAGATGATTTGAACGTCAACCGCCGCAGATGCCGTCATCTTTCATCAAATGCTAAAGAAATCATCAAACATGTTTACCAAAGCTTGCTAGAAAAAAATTGTTCAGCTCCCATCAAAGTCTGCAGCGACTTACTGAAGCAACCTTATTCGTCGGTACGCGACATACTAGCTTCGGAAACTGAGGAGAGAAAACGTATTACTCGAAACAAGTTTGCCAAAATTCCTATCGAGTATGCTACGGAAATAAAACAAGTTGTCTACAATATGTACAAAGAAAACCAAGTTCCGACAACTGCAAGCTTGAAACAGAAGTTGGAAGAATTGGGATTTGAATTCACGTATTCTGAAGAAACGTTCCGCTTGTATTTAAGGAGCATTGGCTTTCATTACAAGACGTTGGATCAGCGTATTGCAATTCTGAAAACACCACGATTGAAAAAGTTGAGATGGGAATACATCACGAAGATTAGACAGTACCGCGAAGAAGGACGATACATTGTTTACCTTGACGAGACATGGTACGATAATCATGATTTGGTAAAAAAAGGACTAATAGATAAAACTCCAAATTGTTTGTTGCAAGGGCCGCCTTCTAAGGGGAAAAGGATTACTATCCTCCATGCTGGTGGTAGTGACGGGTGGGTTCCAGATGAACTCCTTTTATCAGCAAAGCAAATTGCAAATTGTTGAGCCGATTATCAGGCCGACATGGATGCCATTCTTTACGAAACATGGTTTCGTGAACAGTTGATCCCAAATATTCCAGAAAGTTCCGTCATAGTTATGGATAACGCTAGTTATATACCACTCCAAACAGTGTGACAAGGTCTCAACAAAGACGAGCAGAAAAGCTGATATTATCAAATACATGGAGGAGCATCAAATAGCTCTACCGTCAGGACAACAGACAAAACCCATTTTACTAGAAAAATTAAAAAACTTAAATATTCCTAAAAAATTTAGGATAGATAAATATGCAAAAGAACAGGGCCACATGGTTCTTCGTCTTACGCCATATTACTCAACCCAATCGAGTTGATTTGGAGCACATTAAAAAGATCAATTCGAAGAAAAAATACTTTCCCGACACTGAGCTCAAAAGTTGTAGATTTAATCCGCCAAGAAGCTGCAGATATAACGTCGGAAACTTGGAAAAATTGTATCAGGCATGTTGTCGATGTAGAGAATACTTTTGTTTCGCCAAATTTTAGACCTTTTCTAATAAATTTAGAAGAAGATTGCAATAAGTCTGTAAGTGATTATGATTCCGATTAATTGTTTCAATTGTTTGTTTTATTTTCTTGTTTAATATAAAAATTATACTAATCAGGGATTTATTTTATTTACGAAATTTTAAAATGAAAGGAGAAAAGCAATAAAAAATGCCGCCCGGACCTGATTTGAGACCTCTCGGACTTCCTAAGAACTAATTTATGACAGGGTTCTTTACCACCTCGAATCCACTGCTAATGTGTGCGGTAATCGTTATTACAGGGCCATAATAACAAGTCTCAACTTGGAAAAGTATATAGCAACCTCAGTTGACATATACCTAGTAAACATTTTATGGCTTAAGTCAAACCACCCATAGAAATAAAACTGGGTGATGTAAACTCCAGCCGACAAAGTTCTAGGTAGAGAGTTGACCGATGGTTGAATAGGCCCGCACTCATTTCGTGCTCATTTATGGTCTCCAATCGCAAGGATTAGTACTGCCCTCTCATAATGTGGCCATAAAATTTACTAGGTATATGTCAATTGAGTTTACTATACCTGCGTCTCTAATTTGCAATGTCTGGCAGACAATAATAGCTGTGTGAAGGTCCATCTTACGATTCAAGAAAGCGCAACTGAGGCGCTTTCGGATGTATTGCAAAAAAGTCGAGAAAGTAAAAAAAACCAATTGTTTCACTTTCGCTCCTAGGCAGGGAAAATCAACCTTCGCTCCTTATTTTCGGCGTCAAAATACGTAGTAAAGTATTCCCAGTTTCCTAAGGTTATATTGCTTTCGCTATTGTTGTGGAGTCATTCTTCTTTCAATAGGCGAAATTATCCAAACTACCACCATCATAAATTAAAAATTCTTGCCTGGCTATCTAGTTTAGGTATAGTAGGCAGCTTTTATCATGGCGTACCTGACTTTTAGAGTCGAATATTGTCTTATTGCACTCATAATGTGGAGGGTGTAAACAAGCTATTGTGTCCGAAAATTAAAATTTACGACATCTTCAAGTAGGTCGAAAAAGGTGGACCCGTGCCTCTTCCAGGTATTAGCTCGAGATGATTATTATTGATCCCTTCAATGTTTTCTTTTAAAAACGTTATTAAATTTTTAATTTTTGTTTATTAATTTGAAAAAACCGAGAAACACCAATTCTTTAAACTTCTTTATTAGATTGATCTAACCAAGGTTGCCATATCATGAAATAGGTTGTAAAAAAACCAAAGTGAACAAAATTCGCCAAACAGTTAACATCAAAATGATTTTTCATACTTACCGGTCGTCTTTATACATATTACCACTCCAAATAGATTGTTTAAAAAAACCTTTTCGCGCTTGCCGATAAGGGTACAAAAGAGATGATAATTGACGGTCAAAATATTTATTAGTGCAATATAGCCTTATACCTTCTGGGTTACATTACCTAGAAGAGGCACGAGTCCACATTTTTCTACCTACTTGAAGATGTAAATTTTAATTTTCGGTCACAATAACCTGTTTACACCCTCCACATTATGAGTGCAATAAGATAATATTCGACTCTAAAAGTCAGGTACGCCATGGTAAAAGCTGCCTACTATACATCTGGCTGTTTCCCCGGATTATTACAGCAGGCCTTTGATTTACAAGCGTTCCCATCATTTTAACAATGGTACAAATTATAGTGGGTGGCTACCTCTTAAACGAAGTTAAATAGGTTTATGGAGGCCATATAAGCTTATTCCACTGGGAATTCTTTTTTTATACAAGGCTAAAGGGCCCCACAAACCTCGTTCTTGCACGACGTTTTTGAACGTTGGGTCAAACTGTTGGAACGAAGAACGAAGCCGGACGGTGCCACACACTTTCTGTAATTTTTGGTCGTTTTTGAAGCGATAAACAGAATCATAGTGTTGTCAGTAGCGGCGCGGTGGTTTCCTACATGTTTTTAAAAAATTCCAGAAAATATCAATTACACTGGTCAAAAGTGATTTTTTGAATTGATTTGAATGGTTTTGGAAAATTGGCTCTGATTTTTTTTCAATCTTGATTTTCATATTTTACTAAAAATCTGTAAAATTGAGAAAGAAATAGCAAGTATATTCTCAAATAATTTTTTTTTGGAAATTAGTACAAATTGTTTTGTTTAAATGGTTAATTAATGTACAAAGAAGTTGAAGTAGAAAAAAATTTATAAAACTTATGTTAAACTTTAATGAAACGCATTTTATAAGCGCGTCTTTTATATTTTTTATGCCCTTATTTACTGAAAATCTTGAAGCATTCCAACTTTTGTTGGTCACGTGGCGTACATAAAAGCGAATTTTAACATGATAATGAACAGTTTATTATAATTCGTGTTCTGAAGAGCCGACTCAAAGTCTAAATTATTAAAAATATAAAATACGCCAAAATCATAAAAACCAGAGCTAAATTAGTACTTTTAAAAATATATTCGAAAACTATGGTCTTGAAATCCGCAGAGATATTCAGGGCAACAAAAAAAAATTTTTTTGTTGAGCTGTGCTATTATAATTTCAAAAAGCGTTGATTTCTTTTACTTTAGGTTAACGAGATTTATTTATTAAATTAAATAAAGTGAAATGTAACAAATTATAAAAAATAGAATAAAAAAATTTCGGAAAATGTAAAATGAGCTTTGTAGTAAGGGGGCCTAATAGTGATTAATCAAAGGTCAAATAAAGGCCAATCAAAAGTCGATTAATTGGCCTAATAACTTTTCAATTGCTTTTTGATGGGATATTAATTAGATACCAAACGTGAAATTGTAAATTAATTACATAAATTAAATCGATTAGACCATTAATTAAATAATTGTTTAATTAGATTTATTAGAAAGTTTTAATAATAACTCATTACAAATTTAAAATAAAAGCAAATATTTAGTTATTAATTAGATTAGAAATTAATTAAGACACCTCGTGTTTAGCCGAACCGATAGAACGAAGACGGACGGATTTCAAAGATTTCTCATATTTTGAAACACGGTTTTTGCCCACAGACTTCGGTTTTTCCGACCGATCGTTCTAACAGTCGAAACCGTCGTTCAAAAGCGTCGTGCAAGAACAAGGTTTGTGGGGCCCTTAAGGTTTATCAGTTCATCAGTCGTTTCATAAGCAAGAATTTGAATTTATGCTATTTTTGACTGTAATAGCGTTTTCGGATTTCTTGGATTTCTTAATTTATTTACTTTTTTTTTATAAATATTCGCAGAATTTAAAAACATAAACAAGGAAAAATGCGATAAAAACTTAAGAAATTATATAAACGAAACGTTTTTATTTTAAAAATTATGGAGAATACAAAACAAGCCATGCACTTATGCTAGAATTATTTAATATGGGTAGTCTGGATGCTTCGCAATCCTGTAAAAACAAATTAGACCAATTACCTCGTGGCAATAAATGTACGAACCCTGCAATCACAGTCATGTTGACCAATCGTCCGGACTCTCCCATTTCCAACCCACGAAGAGTTGCCATATCTTCCTCGTTTATTTCAAAGTCGAAAAGATCGATATTTTCTGCAATACGTTTTGGTGTTACACTCTTCGGAATGGCAGAGACTCCAATTTGAAGCAAAAATCGCAGAGCTATTTGGGCCGGAGTTTTTGCATATTTTTCCGCAATTTTGTTGAGTGTTGGGTGTGCAAGAAGATTAGGTAACTCACGTCTGTGAAAAAAACAATGGATTTTTGTTCGATACGATAAAACGAACTTACTCTTGTCCCATCCTTTTTAAACTTTGTTGCAAATTGGGATTCGCCAATGGACAGTACGCAACGACAGTTATATCATTCTTTTTACAAAAATCAACCAGCTCATGTTGCTGTAAGAAAATGTGGAGTTCAACTTGTAAGTTCGCTGGTTTAATTTTAGCCGACTGTAAAACAGTGGAAATTTGGGAAATGTTGTAGTTAGATAAACCGATGTTTTTTGCGCGTCCTGCTCGAACTTGTTCCTCCATTTTCTGGAATAATAAGTTTAGAGACAATAAAAAGTATAGTTTGAAGCGTACCTTCCAAATTCCAACGTGGTCGGTTTTTCCTTCGAGCAACATTGTTCCGTCTTGCAAAACAAAAAGTTTTTCATGTCCTTCTACATATTTGAAACCGATGGGAATGTGAATCAAATACAAGTCGACATAATCAAGCTGTAAATTTTCTAGAGATTGTTTCATGAACAACTCGACACGGTCGGGGTGAACTCCCATTGGGGGTAGTTTTGTTGTAATAAATAATTCTTCTCGCTTGATTTTTCCGGATGACAACCATTGATTCAGGACTTTACCTATGGCTTTTTCATTGTCATAGCCATAGGCTGTGTCGATGTGACGGTATCCCAATTCCAGGGCTGTATTGATGGCGATTTCTATTTCTTTATCATCTTTGGCCTTTCAAGAAAATTAAAATTAGTTTACGTCTACGGAATAACTGTTTTTTCTTAACTTAACTAATTTATTTTTAACTCACTTCAAAGGTTCCAATACCCAGAGCGGGCATTTTTTGGCCTCCCGGAAGTGTAAGAAACATTTTTGATGCCATGATGGATTTTAAACGCTTAATTTGAGAATTCGCTTGGTTATGAAAATGGTTGTAGAGTATGTTGCTTAAATACTCAAATAAACTTGTTCTAGAGCAGATAAAAATATGCAGTGTAATGTTTATACCTATTACTCTGCGCAACTCACCAGAATCAAGTTTAATTACTTTTATCTGCGACTGTAAGGTAATTGTCACTTATCCCACTCATTTTTAGTGGGATAAGAGCTTTATTACCACACGCAGTGGGATAAGAACGTTTGGACTTTTTAGACAAATTACCATGAAAACTTTTTTTAAAAAATAAATATTTAGAACTATTTACATTTCTTATTGTACACATTAACAACAACATGTTTGCATACGCCCACTACTTTCTCATTCGTCTCGTTCTGAATTTTCTTCCTATTGCACCATTCGCGTAAACGACCATACGCTTGTTCATACTTAATTGTCTGGTAGAAGTGATAAAACTACATTTGTTGCGGCTTCTTCTACGTCTGATGGAAGAACTTCACACTCACTCATTATGATAAAACAAGACGAATTGCAAAAAACTGCACTTTTGCAAAATTGTTAATTACAAATTTTCTCGTTTTCATGACGTCGGAAAACATGCTTCTTTGATCTAAACTTGATCGAAATAAAAAGGATCTGTTTTTAATTATTTTTTTGCTTTTAACAGTTGTAGATCAGTCGCAGATAAAAAATTGTATTTAATACGTGGGCTAACGGCCATTAAAATACTCATGTTCTTACGCTAACGCCCTCGTATGCGCAATTGTCGCATTCGTATTTTAATAATGCCTTTATCCCACTGACTAAATAAATAACTATTTTGTGTATACCTAAGATTTCTAGAGTTCGCAATAGATTCTAATAATAATTTATAATAAAAAGGTGCACTCCAATTTAGCACAAAAAATATGTGAAAACTTTAAGTTTTGTATAGGGTTGGGCTTCAGACATCTGAACAAATACGAATCTTTTATTGAACAATTACGATTAGATAATTATTTGATTACGTAATATTAGCAGATTATACAACGAAGAATACAGAGGAGTCTTAGCAATTGCAGATTTTTTATTAGTTTATTAACGAAGGTAATAAAAGTTTTGGATGATCAACAATCATGAAAAAAAACTCTTCAACAGTTTTTAATTTAAGCCATTATCTATACTACTAAAATAGATGTCGTTATAATTATGATAAGAAGTTCTGCTGTCTGATAATATTGCTATACATTGCGCAATGTTATGTTATTTCTAATGTTATAATGATTTCACTTAGATAAATTTGAACGGATTATCTAATTTTCACACAAATAATAGGTTTTTTCTATCCTCAAAAATTATTATCATTTTAAGCAGAAAATTCAACCGATGACGATTTTTTAAGTATTTTGCTTCTTAACGTGGCATCTTCACAAGTGGTTTTGACAAGAAAATATAGGATTAAAACTGAAATGGGGATATCTAAGTATTACCTTATTAGTTTATTAGTATCACTAGATAGCGTTCAAGGGTTTCTGCAATAAAAAAAGTATAAAACCTAACAAAATTTTATTTAATTATAGGAAGTTGCACAACGACTCTGATTCATCTTACAAAAAATATTATTTGAACGGATAATCTGGATGATTTTCAATCCTGAAAAAAAAAACATAAAAAACTCAATTCTTAACTAACTATAATAATTACCCGGGCATGGCGGTCATGTTTAACAACCGCGCCGACTCTCCCATTTCTTACTCATACAAACTTTTCATGTCCTCATCATCCAGCTCAAAGTCAAAAACATTAATATTTTCTTGAATGCGACTCGGTGTAACACTTTTTGGTATAGCAGCAACGCCAATTTGAAGAAGAAACCTCAGAGCAACTTGCGCTGGCGTTTTTGAATGTTTTTTAGCAATTTCGCAAAGTGTTGGGTCACCGAGAAGGTTTGGGAGGTCACGTCTGAAAATAAACGATTAATTAGAGAAGACAGCGATAAAAACTTACTTTTGTGCCAACTTTTCTAGAACGTTTTTCATATTCGGTTTACCTAAAGGAGAGTATGCGACGAGAGCAATTCTATTTTTTTTTACAAAAGTTGACGAGTTCTTTCTGTTGTAAATAAACATGGAGTTCGACTTGTACGCACGCTGGTTTTATTTTTGCGGATTCTAACACGGTGGTGATTTAAGAAATGTTGTAGTTTGATAGACTGATATTTTTGGCGCGTCCTCCCGAACTTGTTCTTCCATTTTTTGCCAGATGCCAACGTGGTCTGTTTTTCCTTCTAACGCAATTTTACCGTTTCCAAATGTCATACCAATGGGCGTATGGACTAAATACAAATCGACGTAGTCTAACTGCAAATTTTCTAAGGATTTCTTTATAAAGGATTCAACTTTGTCTAGATGGAGCCCGAAATGCGGTAGTTTTGTAGTAATGAATAAATCTTCTCTTTGGAGTTTTCCTGAAATTATCCATTCTTTTAACACTCGACCGATGGTTTGTTCATTTCCATAGAAAAACGCTGTGTCGATGTGGCGATATCCCAATTCCAGGGCTGTATTGATGGCTGTTTCAACTTCTTTTTATTCCATTAATAGTATTGTAAATCGACAATTAAACAAAAAGTACAATTTTGACTAACCTCCCAAGTTACAATACCCAGAGCCGGCATTTTTTGACCTCTTAAAAATGTAAGACAAATTTTGGATGCCATATTCCATCAGTAAGACACTCCATTTTAAAATAGAAAAAGTTATATAACACTTGAGCCAGGTATCGGTTTTATATCCACCTAACTAACAATAAGATAAAATTTGTGATGAAAAAATATTTGACAAGATTGCAATCTATTGCACAACATTACTTATATTTATTGATTATTATTATCTATAATACTTTCGCTCCGTTTTCAGAAAAAAACATTTTTTTACCACTTGTTTATTAGCGTTCTTATTCCCAACTTATCGATGGCCTTGACTGAACTTGACATTGGAACCAAATGCAGTGGCGCCCTGCCTTTTCTGCATAAAACTTTAATCACTTTTTTCTCGGAAACGGTGACATTTCACAACGTGCAATTTTGCCTTCATGTCAGATTGGATGGTCTGATATTGGGGTTAAAATCTTTGCACTTTATTCGGGTACACCCTGTATAATTAAATTAGAATGAGATCATAACAGGTCTTTTGCCGACGCCGGTAAATTTTTGCTTAAGGCTATGTTAACCGTTTTTCTCTTATGAGGAATCTCATGGTTTATCAAGATACTTTTTAAAATTATGACGGGCAGTGAAACTTATGCAGTTTCTAATTTTTCCAGGTTTCCAGGTAAAATTTACAATTTCCTTCTTAGGAAAATTCATTTGCAGTTTAGCAATTTTGTATGGTTTGAAAAAAAAGGAATAATATTTTTATTGCTGCCGAAAAGTTAAGAGTGGACATTGCAAACAGTGTCAAATACCATATTTTGGGATCACAAGAGAAATCTGCTTGTAAATTACCCCTTTGTAGATTTTTACGCCCAAAACCGTTCTATCCAAACACATAACTGTTATAAAAACTGCGAGTCCCGTATTTCTTGACAGATATATGACAAGATCTGAAAACTGAGTTGTGCGAAACGTTTATCATGGCCTTAAGTGAATGTTACCGTTATGGAGTGCGTGCACTACCACCTGTAAAATATGCAACCTCCCACTCTGGAGGATCAACAAACTCTGCCGGTCCATTTAAATACGATTGAAATAGTGGTTTAGACGCAGTATTTAATCATTTTTTGTATTGTAGTTGGGTTGCAACTTCTTAAAATGTATTTCCTTAGTGATAATTTTGATCAGTGAATAGCAAATGTTTAATTTCAGCCAGAATACAAACTGCTATCTCTATTAATTTTTGGCATATTTTGTTAAATTTTGATAAAATCGTAAATTTCTTTTTTAGGGATACTTATATGCAACTTGCAACTTGCAAAATCCATGACGATACTAAAAACATCAGATATGGCAAATTCAAACTAGTAGAATTTTTTTAATAAAGTTATATTCTTGTAATTTAATCCGCGTTAGGAATATCTCTAAAAGTTAGGTATTATTCTAAGAAAAGTTGCTTAGAATCGAATTTTAATTAATTTATACCAAATGAGTTTTTAAACAAAAAAATTCCAATTTTTATTTTATCATATACAGTTCTTTTAAGCAGTAATAAATAATAAAAATTGGCGAACCAAAATGAGCCATGAATTCTTTAGTACATACAATGTCGTCTATGCTCTCTTACACAATTTTGAACCACTTTCAACTTTAAATTTTGAGTTCCCATTAAGTATAATTTTATGCGAACTAAAAAATAAACAAAATCATTTATTTAGCAGAAATGAACAAAATAATAATATTTCATGATCTATAATAATTAACGATCAAATTAAAAAATTTTAATAATTAAAAAAAAATGGAAATAAGAATTTTAAGTTGAAATTTTGTAAGGAATGTATTCTAAGCAACTTTTTTTAAAAATCGAAGATGTTCAACACCAAGGAAAAGTTCACTTTATTCAAAAACTCGTGGACAATCATTTCCAAATTCTTTCTTCTAAAATTAAGGAAGATAAAAGCTTATTCATTTAAAGTACAAAGCATTGTGTTATTTTTTTCATCTAATATGTACATATTTCAATTTTATTTTAATTTTCATCGTCAAGCGACAAACGCTTGTAACTTTTTCTTGCGATTTTTAGAGTTTGTTGTTCCTCCAGAGTGGGAGGTTGCATACTTTACAGGCGGTAGTGCCCGCACTCCATCGGCATGTTAACCAGTTCCCCAAACTGCGTTATGATGTGAGGTTATGGTTCTTTGCTTTCATGTTTTTATTTGTTGTGATGTCGGCACCGCTCGACACCCAATTTTACTGCAAAAACATTTAAACAAACTAAAGGAATGAATTGTGTTTATGGAGATTTAGTGAACGTTCATAGTGATGAAGATAATGTTAGCAGCAAGGAGGAACAGAAGATTCCAGGACATGTTTGGTTAACCACATGTTTTAACCGTAAGTACATAATACATTACAAAACTTTTATTCAATTAGGGCCACATGAACAAAAGTCGGTTGTTTGAATTTGTGGAATCAAAGAATGACAGCCCCCGTTTATTTAATGGCGTTTTCGATTCATTGGCACTGGAGTGCAACTTGTCTGTCCGATTGCTTGTGCGGGTTCAACACCGAAGGAGTGTCCTATGTTCGTTTCAAGAAAAGGCATTCAGCCAGTACACATGAGTGCACATTTTTCTACACCGTGTTTAAAGACGGTGCAGCAGGTTGAGTGCAAATATGGCGGCCTACCAAAATATTACTTCAAATTACAATTCATGGCCGAATTGTTATCCTCGTAGGACGAATCGTCAGATTCTGACGAACAACTTGGTGTTGTTATCATTTCTATTGGAAAATGAAATAAACCTGAAAGTAGTCAATTTTATAGAAAAGGTGGTATATAATTACAGCGATTGGTTTTAGAGGTAAATCAATAATGGATATCATATAACCAAAAAGTGCCATTTGAAATGGTGTTATTTATTGCAGTTTCGACAAAATTTTACAATGACTCGAGCGGACCTGCTGTAAACTCGTTGACCATTTCAAAGCTCAGCGTCATACCCCAAAAAGGATTTAAATAAGGATGGGGAAAAAAACTGAATCTGCTGAAAAACACATGCTCTCCTTTTTGCTGATTTGCTGGCAACAAATGTGTAATTCGGGAAGTCTCCCAACTTTTCGATATTAGTTTTTCTACGTTTTGTGCAATGCGTCAAAGAGTGATGGAATATCTTTTTCCTAATTTGTATTTTAAACATACCCAAGTTGCTATGGGAACAATTCTAACATTCCGTATCGAAATGGATATTTTCTATTTCGCGTTCATAATGAAGATATTTCGATACGCGTTAGGTTTGCAGCAGGCAAACTGTCAACCTGCCGTCAACGTTCACAATTTTGGTTTTGATAAACATTGATAAATCGATCAATACAAGATTATTTCTTGTTGTACTTGGCTTAATTCATCGGAGAAAAACTTTTTGGATGTAATGATACTTGTTCGCAAGAGAACCATCATGATCATGATCAACATCTTCGCTCTTAGCTCCCTTACGCGCCGGTAACCTCAAAACGTCACACCTGTCAAGTTGACTGAAATTGGATTTGGATACTTTAAAAAGACCAAAACAACTTCGTAATACCTCATAATGTGACATAAGCGTTTGTGCGACTTTAGTTCTCTCTATTAGGCCTTCAAGACTTTACTCAAAATGTGGAAATATTTATTTATTACCATAGAAAATACAATTATTATAAACATTAACAATAACATTCGAGTTGTCTTTGGAGTGAATAGCTAGACCAGTTTATAATATTGTGTTGAACATTTGTAGGACTTGTATTTATGGTCTATGTTGGTGCACTTCAGGAACGTTGGAACAATTTGGCAACTCCATAGGTTGGATCGGTTGAATAGGTTGCGGTTTCAGAATCTCGGCAATCTCTTTTTTTTTCTTTAGGGTGCCTTCGACATAGCCTTCTGCCACTGCAGAAGACTTCCAACCCCCATGGCGTTTGAGAGTCAGCAAGTCTCCACCATGGTTGGCCAATTGGGTTGCACTTGATCTCCGAAAACAGTGGCCAGTGAAAAGTTACGATTGAGGTAAACTTAAAAAGACGGCAATGTTTCTAGAGACTTTTCCCATTGTATTGATCCCAGTTGGATTATTTATATAATGCCCGTTCCTGTAAGTCACGAAAAAGCGTTTGTGTGGGGTATTTTTAGGAGGAAGGGCAGCATATCTTTTTACCAACGTTATCCACTTTTTGACAGTAATGATGAATTCTCGTGGGACATCGTTCTTTGTTTTGGGAATGGACACAACAGTCGCATCATTTCTATATATCGTGTGATTCATTAAATTTCCATTCTAGGTAGGCCGTGTATTTTGGACGTGCGTTGACTTCTTGTTCGATAACTAGCAAATCTCGCAATTATTAAGTCGAAACTACTGTAATGGTGTTAGTTACGACATGATTTTTTTTCTCAGAACCAAGTGCGAATGGAAATTTAATGAATCACACAATATAATATCATCTGTGGCCATTTTTGTTAGTCCATCTCTTCTGCAGGTCCCATTGTACCCCATTATCAAAATGACCTGAAAGGCACTGTTCGACTCACAGTTGTAGATACTTACTTTCATGGTGAGGTATGCTTTATCCTCAGCTTCAGACAAGAACTTTTAAATGTCGTACTCTCCTAGCACCTTTGATTTCTTCGGTGCATATCCTTCGGAGGTTCGTTTCAATAAAGTTTGCAGTTTGTAATATTTCGAAATACTGACGTTTTTGAAAATACTCAGACACGATCTCAACTGAGAGTATAAACACCATAATGTCGACGCTTTGTATTTTTGGCGTTGTACATATTTCAAAATAAGCCAACAATGCGGTTTCGGAAATTGTTGTGACGCAATAAGTTTGGCACCATCCCTCAAAATCGGCGAATTTCTTCTCGTAAACTTGCCGTGATTTCGGCGGGAGCAAATTATTAGCTGACTTAGCCGCCAATGCTTGTACTTCTGGCGGCGTACAAGGCAAAATTTTCATCTTGACCACTCATTTCGAATGAACTAACCGAAATATTGTACTTTTATTCACACAAACAAGCGTCCCAAGCGTCTTCACTTGACAGTTCGATTGAAATTAAATTGCACTGCCGCCTACTTTGATTTTTTTTCCCAAACATTTTGCAAATGCCAACTACCCTAGATTTCTAAATCAAGTTTAAAATGGGACGAAATAGAAAAAATATCGTATAATACTTGTTCATAATGCATTTTGCCGCACTTACTACTAATCACGCGCGTGCGGCAAAATGTTCATTATGAAACGCGTTTCATAATACACGGTGTCTCGCATAAGGTTATCTTCCTTAAACAGAGAAAGTTGAAGGGTTTAGGATTAAAAAACTCTAATGGCAAATTGCGTTTTGAAGACATTTATAAAAAGCACTCCAAAAAGTACAACTTTTGGGAACCTCTCTGTAATAATGAAATTCATCCTTGGACATTTACTAATTTTGTTTCTATGGTTATAAGGTATTGTTGGATCTGTCAGCAAAATTTGGGTCGTTTTGTGCTTTTTTTAAGCAGCCACTCGCAAAATTGAACCCTTTTAGGGTAATCTTCTAGTTCCAAAGCTTGCACACGAGAGTAATGAAACGGATGGAGTTGTTGCTCTCAGATAATACGCCATGCAGTTGTTCGCGAAACGTTTGCAATTCGCCTTTCGGTTTCACGAGTGCTGATCACTGCTTCTTCTTCAACAAGTTGAAGTATTGCATCTTCTGCTTCCAAAACTTCAAGCATATGATAGCTTTCCCGATGGCGCGATGGTAATATCGTACATGTAGTACGTAGACGATTCAATGCGTATCTCTGTGGAGAGCCACTCTTTCAGGAAAACGCTGATTGTACAGGCGGGCGCGGGCGGTTTTAGCAGCATTACATCTGCATTCTCCATATAACAGAAGCATATCAGAATATTTCGCAGCAGAAAACATTTTTAAATATGTGACAAAAGTCAAAATTGACAATTTAGTGTTGCTATAGAAAATTAACGGTCTCATTGTAGTTGCTTAATTGTAGATCTTATATCAGTGGTCCCAAAATTTCAATTTACAAAAATGCCTTTTTTTCGCTTATTATTCAGTTTAGACCCAGATCATATACAGGGTCTATCAGAACTAGCGGACCAAAATGAAACGATGTATTCACAATCTTCTGGGAATAATTGGAAAAATGTTTAAAAAAATCCATCTTTAATAGTGATCAGAAAATGAACAATTTAAACTAACCAATCGTGTTGCTGATGTTAAGTTACCTGAAAATTAGCTTTTCCTGCTTTATTTGTAACTATGGATGCATCTTAAATATTTTTGCATTGTTGTTACACTGACGTAATTTTTTAGGTGACGTCTTCTCATAAAAATTGCCAAGTTTATTTTAAGACCAACAAAATGAAATAATAAACTCAAACTTTAAAATTAACAGAATCCGAAAAACAGATTAGTAAATGAATACAGAAATAACAAAAATGAATGAATTGGCGGTATAAATTTGAAAAAATAGGTAAATAGTTTTTAAAGTAAATGTTCAAAATTTCTTCCTTCCACTTGAATGCACAGAGCAGCTCTTCTCAGTAGACTTGCCCTATCATTACTGACCATTTCAGCTGTTATTGAAGCAAATGCTTCTTGAATGCGGTTTCTTAACACGTTAATATTTTCAGGCATATTTCGGTACACCAAATTCTTGACGTGTCCCCAAAGGAAAAAATCTAAGGGCGTAAGGTCTGGCGACCTGGGGGGCCAACGTCTTGGGCCTCCGCGGCCTAGCCATGCATTAGGAAATCTAACATCTAAATGGTTCCTAGTTACATTTGCAAAATGTGCTGGGCATCCATCATATTGGAACCAAATATTGTTAATGTCAACATTTCTTAATCTTTGTAGAGGAATATTGTCTAGCAGCATGTCCAAATCATCAACTAAAAAATTTGTATAAATTTGGCCGTTGAGTCTGGCGGGAAATTCGTACGGGCCAACCTGAAAGAATGTGATGTTTTATAATTGCGTATAACTTGTTCTCAAAACAATTTACTATGGCGTTCCCAAAAATTCCAGCCCAAAGATTGACAGAAAATCTTTGCTGGGGATTACTTTGCCTGAAGACGTGCGGATTATCTCGCCCCCAAACATGAAAATTTCTTTGATTGAAAAATCCATCTTTTTGAAAGCAAGATTCGTCTGTAAACAATATGCTTTTGACGAAGTTCTCATTTGCTTCATGTTCCCGCAGAAGCCAAGTACAAAACTCCACTCTTAGAGGATAATCTTCCGGCGTAAGACATTGCACTTTAGTATAATGAAATGGGTGCATTCGTTCGTCTTTAAGAATACGTTGAACAGAAGAGGTGGACATTTCAAGATTTCTGGCCACAATACTAATGCTCGTTTCAGGTTCCTCTTCAAAAATCTCAATAACCGCTTCCTCGTTGTCCACGGTTCTCGCAGTTCTTGGGGCACCCCCAACCTCCCTTCTGCATACTTTTAAATTACCAGATTCTCTTCCTCTCTGTACTAATCTTAAAATAACATTTCGGCTAGGCTGTTCCCTATTTGGAAAACGAAGTGCGTATTGCTGGATAGTAGCTGTTGCACTGCGATTACACTCTCCATACAACAAGACCATATCAAAATATTCTTCCGGGGTAAACATAATTAATTATTAAATACAATGAAACCACAAATCAACGTTTGGAATGACTGTCTAATTGTCAGAAATACTTTGTTATGACATAACAGTCAATTATTTTTTGCAACAATTAAATAGGTTTCTATGGTAAAAAATATATGTTTTAAGGTAATTTTACATCTACAACACGATTGGTCAATTAAAACCGTTCTTATTTTAAAAGCCAACAAGAATGGATTTTTTTTAAACAATTTTCTCTTTATCTGCAGAAGATCATTTATCCATGGGATGATTTTGGTCCGCCAGTTCTGATAGACCCTGTATATATTTTTTGTTCCTTATAAACTCACAAATCTCACATTTTCAGGAAGCTAACCTTATGCGAGACACCCTGTATATACCTTATTTCAATGGATAGCGAGGCCCCCATTTTAGTGTCAACGAGTATATATGAGTGAGCAGTATATTGTACATTGCTAGGAAATTTTGGAAGAGTTGGTGCCACCTGGAATGTAATGAGGTAGAGGGGGATGACATTGTCAAATCCAGAAATCTGTCAGTTTGTGCGAACGGTGCGAACTTGGCGAAGGGATTTATTTACATTAACCTATTAATTAGAATTGCTGAAGTTGCTGGTTTTCAAAAAGTGAACTGAAAACGCATTCATCAACGAAACAACAAATTATGACGGTGCTGTCAAAGTGATGGCAGACAAGGTCGGCAACTTTTGGTTTATAAAAATGTCCCTATAAAGTACACTTCTCCACACAATTTTTTGGTACAGTCCCAAATTTCGGGCCAGGTTTGACATTTGGACCTCGGTCTGAAATGAAGTATACTATTATCAATTAGCAAAGATATAATTAAATTTCCTCAAGATGATGCTGACAAGGCCGCTAGCGCAGCATTGTTTCAGGAGGTATCAGGATTTCCAAATGTGATAGGCATATCAGTCGGTACCTCTGCCCATAAAATCAAAAGTACTTACGTTAACAGGCATCATCAAACTGCAATAACCTTACAAGGCATCTGTGATCGTAGAAAGCGTTTTATTGATGCTTTTACAGGCGTATCCGCAAAATGCGTGATCAAATTTGTGCACAATTAGGAAATTAAATCTCCATGCAGTATAATGTGAATAAAATGTAAAAGATACCATGTTTTGAGAATATAAAGATTTATCTAATTAAACTATATTTTATAAAAACTGTTTTTAACTTAAAACCATTAAGTACGGTCAAATAAACATTTTAAAATAAAACAAAACAAACATTGCTGGTATTTCAAATAAACGTTTTAAAACAAAACAATAGTTCTAGAAATTTTGGATCATGGCACATTAAGCCAAATGCATTAATTCTTGCACATTTTCTCTGCTGCAAAATATAAAACGAATTAATAAAAATTTGTTATTTCCAATAAACTGTATTACTAATTTCACGCAGTAAACTTAATTTTTCCAATTATCTGCTGTCTTTTTTCTTCTTTTTCTTGATGAATTTTAGACAATGCATCCACTATTGGATTACTTTTGGGATGGTTTGTTAGCTTGTTAGCAATTATACATAGGACTTCTGGCGCAATACTATCATCTATAGCATGTAATTTTTCCAGTTCATCCTCATACTTGCATTGGGTCGGCGGTTCACCTGTTCTTTTGTTACTATCGGTAACTTTTTTTTTCCTATTTGAATCGGTTTTCACACTGTGTCCCTGTTTTCTCTGTATTTAAAATCTCTTCAATATCATCTGCGATTTTCTGCCACATGTTTTTATTTTCTTTAATTTCTTTATTGGGCCTACGTTTGATAAATATTGCTCGTACTTATCATGCACAAGTTTGGTAGCTCCTTTATTCCATACACCTTGAATATGATAAAGCAATTATCATCATAACTATACCCATTTCGTTTCAACTTACTACACTCTTATGATCTCCCTTCTTCAGTATCACTATTGCAGGCATCTGGTATTTGTTCGTCTTTACTAAAGGGATAACGCATTATTGTAAAATCAAATAATTTTGTGGTACTTACAAGATTATATTGTCGTGGAGAATTTCAATAATTTTATATCTTCTTTGGTAAATAAATCAGCCTCCATTAGTTGGAGAACATATTGATGTATCGATATTGTACCTGGCGGAATTTAAAAAAAATAGGTGCTATGCATTTATGTAGGTAAAAGGTATCTGCATAATCTTGCCATTATTTAAATCATTGAAGATTTCCTCATTTACGTCGAGGGTATACGTTGTATTATTTACTTCTACAAATAAGCGATGCATGTAAAAATTAAATATATATTATATATTTTCCAGCCGATGGAACTGTTTTGGCCTTTTTCGGAGCAGGTTCTCCTTTAGCAGTCTATTGTTTCGATTGCTGCTTCGTTTCTGGTGTATAGTGGTGAATCCACGTCTCATCCATTGTGACAAATCGTCGCAAAAAATCCACTCTATTGCGTTTAAACAAGTCCAAACACTCTTTTGAAACAGTTTTGCGCGTCAGCTTTTGCTCCAGTGTAAGCAGTCGCGGCACCCATCGCGCGGATAATTTTCTCATCTCCAAAACCCAGGTTAGGATATAATATGTCCGTTCTGTTGAAATACCCACAGTATCCGCTATCTCTATCAACTTCAATCGCCGGTCATTCAATACAACTTTATGGACTTTTTCAACAATTTCTGTCGTAGTGGCTGTTTTTGGTCTTCCTGACCGCGGCGCATCTTCTGTGCTTTTGCGGCCACGTTTAAAGTCCGCAACCCATGTTTTAACCGTGGAGTACGAAGGAGAAGATTCACGTAATGTACCATCAAGCTCAGTTTTAATTTCTTTCGGGCATAAACCCTTAATATGAAAATATTTAATAACCGCTCGAATTTCAACTGGTTCCATTGTTGCAACTTACAAAACTTTAGCAACTTTGACAGCCTGTCAAACAGTTATTATTTGATAGCAATTGTTGTTAATCCACAGCCAGACAGATAAATGTTCAAACAATATAACGCCATAAAAACATCGGGCAAATTTGTACATTATCTGAGTAAGGCCGGAGACTTTTCAATTTATCCTCGTATTTCACGACATTTTCAACAAATGGTGAAAGTTTTATTAAATCATTATTGTAATTTATAGAAAAATCAATTGACTCTCTCTAATCAAGAGATTGCTTTTTTTGGTATTATTGGAAGTGATGAGGGGGTGAGTAAAGACAACCACCATGGTTCTATCAATACTCCTCTTTATTAAAAAACGCCTATCTAATATAATACTAATTTGAATTAATTATAACTGTGATGTTCAAAATGTTGTGTAAATCTGTTGTTCGCCAACATAACAACCAACGTAACTGGTTTACGGTCGCTGGTTTGCAACCGTATTCTGCTGTCGATGCATCCACAACTAATTGTCACATCAGGATTGCTCCACCGTGGACTGTGAGCCGCTCTACTTTCGACACTTTCAGGTGAACAATCCCTGATTAATCGATGATTAATCATATTGGCGAGGGCGACGAAATGGGTTGTGGACCTCTCCAGCAGAATGTTGTCTCAGTCGTGGCATTAAAGGTTGAGTACTGCGGCCTTGATCCCTTTGGTCTCCTGTTGGAATCTTCACCAACTTGTGAATTAGACGTTTTGCTTCCAGTCCGGACGCTCTTCGAATTGTCACGACCCTTACTACTCCTTCTTGTCCCTTATGAACTTGTTCAATTTTCGCCAACGGCCACTTACTGGCAGAGATGTTATCTTCCTTCACTAAGACGACATCTCCTGGCTTCAAATTTTCCACTTCTGACTGCCACTTGTTTCGCTGTTGCAGCTGGTGTAGGTAATCTGTCGTCCATGCCTTCCAAAAGTCCTTTTTCATCTTTTGGATGACTCTCCATCTTCCCGTTAGACAACTTTCTAACGCTACGGGATTGGTTGGTCCCACCAACTCCTTTCCAATGAGAAAGTATCCTGGTGTCAACACTGATACATCGTTAACTTCTTCGGTTAATGTGCACAGTGGACGTGAATTCAAACATGCTTCTATTGTGACGTTTGGCCATTTTTCCTTCTCTTTTTTAAAGACCCTTGTGCTATGACCTAGTTCAATGTGTTCTCGCTTGAACTCCTTGTCATCTTCACATTGTTTTTCTTGCTTATTCAGCCGTCTCTCGGGTTGTAGTGACCTTGCTACCGCCCGTGACCTAGATTCCGCAAGTTCAGAATCATCGCTTTTGAATGGAATTCTGACGACGTATTTTCCATCCATGTCTTGTTTTGTTGTTTCTTCATACAGCTTCTGACACATTTCTTCTTCATTTGTCAGCTGTTGCTCCATTAAAACTTCTTGTTTCTCCCAAAATTTGTTCATATTTTGGTCTTGTTGAGCCCGTGTCATCAAATCGCCATTTGCTTTTGTCACTGAGCTGCTTCCGGATATTATCCATCCCAATTGGGTATTTTGACATAACAACCCATTTTCTGTCTTTTTGATTCCATCTAAAAGAATCTCACGGAACTCCTTTGCTCCCAAAATGAGGTCTATCGGACCTGGTGTGTGAAACGTTGGATCCGCAATGACCACGTTTTTCCAATCGTCCTCCTCGACATCTCTCCGGTGCTTCGGAGTATTTTCGGTTAACTTCGGTAGTATAATTGCATCTGCCGATAATTCAAATGCTCCTGGCATCCTTGCTTTGTAAACAATTTGAACTTTTTGGCTGCTAATTTTGGGTTTCTCATCTCCAATCCCCGAAACTTCTGCTCTAATCTTTGTTCGCAGTAGTCCTAACTGACAGGCTGCTTCTTCCGTAGCAAATGCAGACTGCGATCCCGGATCAACAAGTGCTCGTAAGTACTGGAAATTGCCAGATGCATTCTTCACTCGGATTAATGCCGTCGCCAGCAATACCGTTTCGTCGCAACGAGAGATATGGCTTGCTACCTTCGTCTATTGCAGTTTTGGTTTTTCTAACTCCATTTTCTTCTGGTTGACTGGTCTTTCTTCATCCCGATGCATTAGGGTATGATGAGTTTTCCCACATACGCGACATTTACTCTGCGAGTAGCATTTCTTCCCAAATTCATGACTCAAACAGTTGTAGCAAAGTTTTCGTTCCCTCGCGAAGTTACACCGTTTATCAACATCAAGCGATTTAAATTCAGGGCATGCATAAATTGCGTGTGACAAAGAACAAAATTTGCAACTTGCCTCGTTTGATGTTGGAGACTCCTTGAAGCTTGTTGCGTCTTCGCGTTCTGACTTCTTTGCAAGATGATGAACTGCTTCCACCGCCTGGAATCTTTTCATCAAGAACTTCAGCACACTCTCCAAGGATTGTACTTCGAAAGGGTTGTCTATCGACGCTTCAAAGCTTTCATTGGTCTTCCAATTCCACTTGTTTGCCATCACACAAACAATGATTGGATCCCACGATGAAACCTCAATCTTCTGTTGCTTTATGGCTTCTAGACACTCTTTCACTGTGTTGTACATCGTCTTCAGTTCTTCTGCTCCGTCATCCTCCTTCATTGATGGCAGTTGCAAGATCTTGTTCACTAGTTTGTTCACGATCAACCTCTTATTGTTGAACCTTTCTTGAAGTTCATCCCAAGCACTGCTGTAGTTGTCTTCAAGAATCTCAAAATGTTGAATGGCCCGTAGCGCTTTACCGCTTACGTACGTCTTCAAATACTGCAGCTTTTCCACCTTGCTGAGACTTGTGTTTGCGTGAATGATCTTCGTGAATAGGTCCTGGAATGTGGGCCATTCTTCGTATTTGCCTTCAAACACGGGTATCTTAATCTTTGGCAGCACCACACTCGTTGACCCCGAAGTTCCATTACCTCCGCTTGGACTTTTCATCTTCTCTTCCAAATGAATCATCACTGCACGATACTCTGCACGCATCGTGCCAAACCATTCCTCTTTGAAATATTTGGACTCCCGGTTGCCCCTCGCACACCTGCAGAGTTCCACTTCCTTTTCTCGGATGGTTTCCCATTGAGTTCTGATGTCTTCAGAATACTGCCGGAACCCGTTTGTTGCCGTCTTTGCACTGTTAATGTCAATTCTCAACAGCTCCATCCGACGGGCTTGGTCTATTAAGTCTAGTTTCAACTTAATCTCTTCAGCTGTTTCTACCATTTTGTCAGGCAGCACTCTCACTTTCCTTGGTACAAACACTTTTCCACGAACGGCCACTCCCGTTTCGCGAAAACTTTAGGAATTTGGCAACGTTTTGCCCACTTGAATCTTGCACTCTTTACAAGATTTTTCCACGAACAGGCATTCCCGGTTCGCGAAACTATAGGAATTTGGCAATGTTTTGCCCACTTGAATCTTGCATACTACAAGATTTGCCACGACGATAAACTTAGTTTGCTCGAAGGACCATGATGAGGGGGTGAGTAAAGACAACCACCATGGTTCTATCAATACTCCTCTTTATTAAAAAACGCCTATCTAATATAATACTAATTTGAATTAACTATAACTGTGATGTTCAAAATGTTGTGTAAATCTGTTGTTCGCCAACATAACAACCAACGTAACAGGTTTACGGTCGCTGGTTTGCAACCGTATTCTGCTGTCGATGCATCCACAACTAATTGTCACATCAGGATTGCTCCACCGTGGACTGTGAGCCGCTCTACTTTCGACACTTCCAGGTGAACAATCCCTGATTAATCGATGATTAATCAGGAAGAAACATGCAACATAGTGGTATTGTCGAATCGACAATTGCCCGTATCAAGCTCATTCTTGACAAAAAGGCGTTTATAAGCACTTTCAAATTGTGCTGCCATGGGGTTGTTATTAAACCCGCCCCTTGATCGAATGGCACAAAAAAAAGTTTCCAGGTAATCTTGCAATAATTTAAATGTTAAGAGATATTTTATTCCCAAAGTCATCAGCTTTTTATATAAAGGGAAAATGTTTTGTAATCCCATGACCATTCCCAGAAAACCCGTTTTTTGATTTGACGTTAAAATATTGATGTTGTTTATATCATACAAATTTACGATTTAATTTTCGAAATAAACGGCATATTCTTTTAGCTTAGAGAACGATTCGGGTGTCGGACGAGCATCATACAAATCTCTTGAAAAACAATTTTTGCAATTTAGAAGATCGAACATGTTAAAATTTAAACAAAATTCGGCTGTTGCAGTGCTGTTTTTAAACGCTTCATTCTTCAAGCCTTTTTTTTAATGTCAACGAAGCGAAAACACTTCTGCTCAAGATCTGTACAGCTAATTTGACATTCATCATATTATTTTTGAAATAAATATGTCGGCGTGTCAACACCCTCATCGCCCTGTAATTTAAATAATTTTTCGATATATTCCCACATAATTACTTGTTCATCCGATGTTTTCAGAATTCATTCAGAATAAATCTGAGTTCCACATTTACATCTTTTAGATTTAATCTCACTTTACTCTTGTTGAAAGTTCCTAACCCTGGAGCAAAAATCTTATCAAACTTCGTTAACAATGAGCGTTTCTTAATATCTATAGACACTATCTGATCAACTTGGGTAAACTGAATATTGAATAATTCCATAAAATCACGTCCTTGGACTAACGGACACATTTAAAGGTATTCTGTCCCCGAGTACATCCTAAGCCGGGTTAAGATATTTTTTAACACCAAACACCAACTAGGAAACCAACAACTCTCCACACACACTCCACTTGGCTTTCCACTGTGTCAATTGTCCCACCGCCGTGTCACTTGTCATTCAACGCTCGTCAACCAGTGGTCTTTAATCCTCTAGTCAATCCCTAAAGTATGCTGACCTGTTTCTGCACACTAAGTTCAAGGAGTTAACTGATTTTTTAAAGTCTGTCATTCTAACGTCAGTAAAGTTTATAGTGGACCAGATTATTTATACAAAATTCAAAGGAAAAAATTTAAACCGGTCTCTCAGCAACACGCGAGTGTATCCTCCAGGAATTTCCACACGGCCTTGTGATTAGTCAACTTTGTCATGTCTTTTCTCAGTTTTTGTTAGAGTTGGAATTTTTTTTTCAGCAATTTACACATTCACAGCTTTTTCCGATATATTTTCGGCTAGGCATGAGTTCTGGGACACCCTGTATATGGATGGCTTAGAGGAAAAGTGCACTAAGCCCATAAATTAAAATGTTTGCATTAATTAATATTTGCATCAATCAAAAGTTTATTTATAGAAGACTAACTATTTTTTACATAGTGAAAGAAATTAAAAAATACGAATAAATTATGAGTAAAACAAGTTAAAAAATGTACATTTTTAAATTGGATCAAATGGACTTAGTCCACTTTGAACTCCCTATGTATATCCTAATGTGTTTTATGATACTTGAATGAATGGAATTATACCAATCACAACACACATATCGTAAATTTCTACTACCGAACTATTTGTAAGATAACTAATTAGTCTTGCAATATATATATGTATGTATCTATACACGAACATACAGGGCTAGTCACGAGAAAATTACTTCTGAAAATTATATTTCCGCAACCCAAAATACTAAAATCCTGTACTACTCAATACTCCCAGAATTAGAAATAAAATGCTCAATCCACGATTGCTTTGGGGTGGTGAATGTCACTTTGACATTGTTTATTTAAATTTCGTCTTTATTATTAATTTTGCTCCCTTAGAGCCCTATTACTTCGAACTACCTCTATTAATCTGTCCTATACCGAAGCTGTAGCTGCTCGACCAATAATTGTTAGGTTGAGTTAAGAAACCCGTCGCAATGTCTTATACAAATGATGAGAAAACTGACATGATTCTCATCTACGGAGAATGCCAAAAAATGCTGTGGCTGCTACGGACCTTTATCGTAAAGATATCCACATCGAAACTGAACTGGGTTGTCTATGGACACTCACGTAACCTTCTTTTCGGTAATTGTCAAAATGGCTGTAGTCGTATTTATTCAAAAGATTAAAAAACGTGTTGTCGTTTTGCTTGTTTATTTTCGAATCCTCATTTTCCTTAGTTTCAATACAAGGCATGGGTTGATTATAATATTTACATGAAATTGAACATATTTCCCCCCTTGAAGGGCTATGCGCTTCAAAATTAATACATAATGAAATATAAGAATTTTAACAATAAATACACTAGATATCACTTGGGATTACACAGATACGAGATACTGGTCGCATCACCTCTCCAGTTGACAGTCTTATGGTCACCACACGAATACAACCATCATGTCCTGGGTGTACTTTCGTAATACGACCTAATTTCCAACACTGAGGCATAGCAGTATCACGAAGAACTACAAGTGATCCTTCTTGCAGTAAAATTGCATGGTTCTGCTTCCATTTGCTGCGAGTTTGAAGTTCGGATATATATTCTTTTTGCCATCTATTCCAAAAATGCTGAACTAATTGTTGCATTCGTTGATACGTATTAAGGGGTTACATGGGTTTCCTCGAGCAAAAAACGGCCTATTTTCAAAATTTTTTTTTTGATATTAAAAATGAAATATTTTATTCAAACTTTTTATTATTACAAAGATACATATTTTACAAGAATAATATGAAATTGTGGAAGGAAAATATTCAAAACTCGGCCATTACGACGTCATTTCCGGTAGTCCCTCGGAAAAGAGGTGCCTCCGCGTTGACAGCAGAACTTCTTACAGGATCATCTGAAGTAAAAATAAAAAATACGTGTTTTAGTTAGGACTATAAACTAGGGATTGAGGAAAGGAAAAACAAAAAATTGAAAATTGTATTTTTGGCAGACGTTTTTAGAAAAAAAAATGCAAATTTTGGTGAAAATTTTTCGCTTTTTTTTTTAAATATGTAGTTGTAATTGAAAAAAAAAAAATTCTTTCGTCAAGCCCTTGTAAATTATATCTCGAAGACCTGTGTAAAATGTTATTATGTTCGGTTGAGTTTTCGCGAGAAATCTTGACAACAGACTTTGAAAACACAGTTTCGAGAAAAACGCGTTTAAAGTTTTAAGTGACAATAAAAGTGGAAAAAAAATTTTTTCACTTACATTGAATCGTCGATTCCTGGGCCATAAAGTAAAGAACCTGCAGCAGCTGCAATGTCCAGGGCATCCTTTTGCTCTTGTCTATGACGAATCCTGGCTTCACGAGTCTCGCTAGCTGATTTTTTTTCGGCTGCGCGCACACGGTCTTCATCAATTTTTCGGGCATACTCGTGGGAATTTCGACCAAGTTTTAAATCCATACCGTGCATAATTAATAATAATGCTGATATTCCTTCATTAAAAGTACTAGCAGCGATTAATGCAGCAATTTGAACGATTTTGGAGCCAGCCGGAATTATTTTAGGAGTAATTTTCCAGATCAACTGATTGAAGCTTTCGTTATTATTTTGTGTGAAACCACCAACAAACCGCTCCAAAAGCTCATCCTTACTCAGGTCTTCATAAATAGGTTTCATTGCAGTCAAAACATCATCTGGTAGTGGAGTATAATCGTGTTTGAACGATGAAAGAGTATTTGTTGCCGATGCTCGCTGCCAGATGCACCACGAATCTGGACCTTTAGGGCAATTTTGATGTTGCGGGTTTTTATCTGTAGAACTGTAGTGGTTGTAAGTAGCCCATATCGCGTTTTTCATTTTGTCCACTGAATCACAGTTTCTTCTTATCGCCAAACCATAGTATACAGTTAACTTGTCAATTAATTTACTAGTCAATTTACCTTTGCCAGAAAGAGTTTTTTTTTGAGTTTTTTTGCCTTTGACTATCTTTTCCTCAACAGTTTTCTTCACTAAATCACGTAACCGGGTGCCCATCCTCTTCTGTACATGTCCAACGCATTCTTTCTTATTGACAACAAAATCTTCACCATAAGGTTTGGCTTTGAGAATACCAGAGTATGTTTTGGAATCTCCATCTCCTATATAATTTACGAATCTCAAGCCATGTTTAACAATAGAACGTTTAAACATTTCAATAATTGAAGATACTTCCATGTTCCCAGATGCTCCAGTGTGATTGGCGGTACATTCATCATTTTGGATGTGTTCTTCTTTCCACTCTTCAAATTCTGCCGTAGCTAATTTTTTTTTCCAAGACTCACATAATTTACAGTAAGAAGATTTAACAACGACATCCAAGACTTTTCCTGAGTAATATCCGATTAGAGAACTGACTCCATAAAGTGATGCGAAACCACGCTTTTTCCACGTCCCATCACCAGAGACAGTCACATCTGTTGTATCTTCAAGGTTGTTTTCAAAACTCGTCAATTGCTTTTCTTCTCTAGCAGCAGACGAGAGCAGTGTCTCAGTAACTGCCACAATATATTCATGTATTTTATTAATGTAAAAATCGTATGTTGATTGATTCAAAAAGGAGCTGCTTATATCCATCAAACCGCAAAACTTTTTGCATCCAGCAAGACCCAAGCCCAATATTCGCATAACAAAAATGAACCGCCGATTTAGTTCATACGCTTTACCAATTTGTTTACATGATAAAATATATCTTGGATCACATCGTTCACATTCTACCACAATTTTAAATCCCAGACCGAATTTGGAGCATTGCTTAAAATCTACTTTTCCATTACACAATTTATCTTCACCTGCACTTTTAATAATGTTTGAACACCGCACAATACACGAAAGTGTAGAAAAAACCAGAGCAAAGTCAATGATCGAATATTGAAGCGTGGCTTCCTCGGGCACGTGCTGTATATCATTGCCTTTTAATTTTTTTGCCGACGTACTCGTGAAAGAATCACCACTTATCTCAGGACTTTTCTGATTAAACGAAAATTTCTTTTTCTTAGGTCTATCTTTTCTACGAACACCTTGCGCTAACAGGGTTCTAGTAACTTTTTTTGGCATTTTTAAAGGAATAAAATTGATAACGAACACTTATAACCTCAAAATAAACCTCGTGAATCAATGAGAAATTATCAACCGAAATATTTCTTATTAGTTTCCCTTAGAGATTGAAAAAAAGAGACAAGAATTACGGCTAACAATAGACGAGCAGCTGCTCCGTGATACCTGCGCGCTAAGCCTATTCTAGCTGATGTCGAGCGCCCAACTTTTCAAGGCTGTATCTCCAAAACCATTACTCGGATCAGCTTGAGCATTTAGGACAATATTCTAGAGATGTTATAGAATTAAATAAGACAGTAAAAAAAAACCGATTTTTTTGAAGCCTTGAAACCCATGTACAGTTTCCGCAGCCAAATAGTGATTTTATGACTTAATTGGGGTACTCACTACACAAAAGGTCTAAACCACCGCATTAGCTTATTCTTAAATCTTGTTATTTATGACCGCCCTCGGTAAAATTGACCACCGGTTCATCGGCGTCTCAGATTTGGAGAAACGTGCAGCCTTGCTACCGAAACGCGCGTCGACAATGGTTGACTGGGAAAACAAGACATTTTCAGTGTGCATTTTAAATTTTCAAAAAATTTGGATATTCTGCCTGGTTGCTTTTTAGCGATGAACCATTTTAGACAGGATAAAAATAACAAGTTCAATTAAAGTAACCTGGTAAAAAATCAAAGTTTTCCAAAATCTTCATAATGATGACAATGATGACGAGGAAACTGAAGAGAAAGGGGAAGAAAATTTACCTTCAAATTGTCACGCAAAAAAAAACAAACTGACCGACTAAAGTCGCTCGGGCCGGCTGGTGACAAAATTACGCCGGTAGCTCAGTCTGGGTGGGTTCGTTAAAACTCACCGACCCGACAATCTTGAGGGCGCCAGGATCCTACGGCTACGACTTGCGAGTACCCGGATCCAAAGTACTCGGTGTAGCTTACCCGAACGGAAAAAAAAAAGAAAACGAAGTGAATACTAACCAGGAACGAATATATTAAAAAAAAACACACTAATAAAACCTAAATAAAAAAATACAGGAAAAACAAAGACGTCGTCTCTACACCGGCAATCGTTGCTGTTAGATTTACGACGATTCGCTGTAGACCGAACGCTTGCGCAAGCCGACGGCACACCGAAAATCCGCGCAACAATTCGATCGTACAAACTCGCAATTACCGGGTCCCGACTTACAAGGACGTCTGTACAACTAAAAAAAAAACAGAAACAGAAAAAGAAATGACTAAGTGTGAAACGGTTGATTACAGTGAAGCTGTAATCCCCCAACTACTAATTACAAGTAACAATTAACAAGGACGGTTACGGTGAAGCCGTAAACTCCTACAGGAACTAGTTAACAAAACGGTGACACGATGGCTCGAACAAAAACGTGGATAAAACGATCTGACCTTGACTCCTACAGCTCCTCCTACCGACTCTCCTCTAGGTGCTCCCGACTGGTGAGCCTTCCCGAATCCAACAGGGAAGAGGTTGTACGGCTCGGTCAAAACGGTCAGCCGCAATCCAGTTTCGAACTTCCAGTTCGCACCCCCCAACCAAAAGGGAAAAAAAAAAACGAAACAGCGAACAGCACCGAATAGAACAGACTAGAACCAAAATAGAAGGCCTACGATGGAAATTGGCCTTAAAGTTTTCCACGTGGTTCACGTCGTGGTGGATTTACTCGATCTCGAGACCCAACAAATTCCGGTTGCCTCCAGGAACCTTAGTGACCCAATCCCGATACCAATGTACCAATCAAACCAAAAAGGCCACTAAGTCACACTCCAAATTCCAAAATACCGAAACACTCTGGAGCACCGTACGCCTCGAGATCTAAAACGCAAGAGAGCCACGGAACCAGAATGGCTGCTATCGCTTCTTCGGCTCTACGTCACATTTCGTCATTGAGAAGGTGACCCCTTGACAGGTGAAAATTTGGGGTTATTTGAATCAAAACAAAGAATGAAAGTGATCGTAAAGAGTAGCAAAACGAAGCCAACGGTAAGTAAACAGCTGGAAAATTATTCATCAACCAATCGTAGACCTCAACGCACACTATGAACAAAATAAACAATCGCAAGAAGAAAAAAAATAGCAAGAGTAGCACCGTTGATGTTGCGGTCAAAAAGAAGAACGACCCACGACACGATCAACACCAAGCAGGCTAACGGGGTTGTGAAAAGGAAGAAAATAGAAGTTAGAAAAGTTGAAGCAAAGATGAAAACTAAAGAGTTGCAACCTAGACAACCCCGAGGAACTTGTAGCAGTCCTCCAGCTAAAATTCTGAGGCTCAAACGTATTCCTCCAGTCACCTCCGAACTGGTACCTAACAAACTGGTAACTATTAACATAATTGAACAGAATTGGTAACGGACAATGTAACTCGCCATGCGGTTACACTAAAATAGGCAACCAATAATTTACAGGCGTCAAAAGGTCACGAAAATCAACCCTTTCTAACGCCTTCCCTTCTAACTCGAAATTGTCACGTTACAAATCCCAACCTTTCCTGGACGAAATTTTTACTTAAAAATTTCTACACCAAAAACTGTAGAACGTTGATAATAAAAATGCAAATTGCAAAGTCCCTTTTTATACAATTTTCTAATTTTTCTGCCCGAACAAAACTAATACTAAAGGATTCGTAACTGGTTAACGCAACACATTAATAATTCCTTGAACAGAGAAATCAAATCTGGTCAAATCCCTAAAAGGAGTTCTACTTCCGTACCAAAATAAGTAGCAACAACACCGGATTGATAACTCAGGCCGACTATGATGAAACTTAAATGACAACAAAACCCGAAAACGGAGGATTAGAGAAATCCCACAGTCAAAGAAGAATCATCGAAAGCTGAACAAATCCACGAAGGAGTGGTGATGACCAAGGACACACAGCCTTACGATCCATTCCACCAACACAGCACTTAGTCGAGATGGTCGAGAACTCGCAAAAAAAAATCCGCAAAGCGAATCCAAAAGAAGCCAAACCAAACAGTTCCAGGAACCCAGTCCTATAACAAACCTTACAAACCTCTATTGGATAACAGCAAGTACTCCAAGTACCTAGAAAACAGGAAAAACACTCGTGTCGCTTTCCCAGTCTAAAAAGAAATCCTTACTAACCCTATACCTAACGAACAATAACCTAACAACACGAAATGACATCAAAGTGTAGAAACACGAAAAGAAAAATTACCCAAAATTACTATTAGCGTTACAAAACTACCCATAAATCACGTGAGGCAAAAAGCTCAATTTGGGCCCTCCAACCCTCAAATCATCGCCACGTGAGGAGAAAACGCTCACTTCCGGCCCTCAAACCTTCCGATCACTGCGACCATTGGTCTGGCTGAAACCCTCAACAAATCGGCCCAGACCTACCGACCAATCATTGGGAAAAACAACTAATCCATAACCGTTGTACCATCCTTTGGAGGAATTGGTTTCAAATCTTTTGCGCTCCATGTTCCAGCTGATTTCCCGTTACTATCCTTGAGTTCGTACGTCCAAGGGTTGAGACATTTCGAAACAACAAACGGTCCCGTATACTTGGGCAAAAACTTGGCCGCTATGTATTCACCGCCTTTTGACTGAGCGAAATTCCGTTTAAAAACCTCCTGGCCTACCATAAAACGAACATCCCGGTGCCGCAAGTTATACGTTTTCTTGTACCTTTCAAACGCCGTCTTTAACCGTTCCTTTATGTCCGCATATAATTTCTTAAAACCTTCCTCCCTCGTTATTTCTCCAACGGGTCCGGACTTGTACCCTTCCCCGTGCAAACATATTTCCCGTCCGAAATTAACGAAGTATGGAGTTTGATTGGTGGCTTCGTGGCGTGCTGTCCGCATAGCACACGCTACTTTTTGTAACTGTTCGTCCCATAGACGATGGTTCTTCTGGACGTACGCCCGCAAAACGGTAGATAATGTTCGATGAGTTCGTTCTACTGCGTTCGGTTGTGGGTGGTAGAAGGGAGTAAAACAGAGCTTTACGCCGTACCTTGAAGCCAACTGTTTAAACTCGCGTCCAACAAATTGTTTACCGTTATCCACGATCATTATTCGAGGTGCCCCAAACAAACAAAACACTTGGTTTTCTAACATTTGACAGATGTTCGGGCCCCGAGCCTTACGTAATGGAAAGTACAACGTGAACTTACTGAATCCGTCTAACACCGACAAAATATACGTGTTCCCATGCGTCGACTTCGGTAAGGGGCCTACCAGATCCACATAAACCAACTCCCATGGTCCCGTAGCCTCGAACCGTCCCGACATTTGGCCCGCTGGTGCTTTCTGCTCCGGCTTAGTCTCGGCGCAAACCTTACACTTCCGCACGTAATTTGCCACGTCGTTCCGCATTTTCGGCCAGTAATACTGCTCTAACACCCGATGGAATGTTTTGAAAACTCCCATATGACCCGCTAACTCGCTATCGTGACAACGCTGGAGCACGCTCAACCGTTCTTGTTTTGGTACCACTAACTTCCACGCAAATCTGTCCCCTATCAATTCTGGGAATTCGACCTTTACCCTTTTAAACAACTGATCATTTTCCGTACGCCATAAAGGATATCTAAGAGGATTTCTTGTTACTTGTACCTTCATTGTTTCGTACCACCGATCTTTTTTCGTTTCTAAACCATCTGCAACGTCGATTGTCTCTAGCACGGGTACCGCTCGCGAAAGGGCGTCTGGCACAAGATGGTCCTTCCCGCTTCGATGAACTACATCGAAATCAAATTGTTGCAACTTTACACACCATCTTGCCAACCTGCCGCATGGATTTTGTAGACTATGCAACCATTTTAAGCTAAAATGATCCGTTATAACCGTGAATCGCGTTCCTTCTACGTACGGTCGAAATTTAGTTATCCCGAATAGCACCGCCAGCCCTTCCTTTTCGGTAACGGAAAAATTCCTCTCTCTGCGGTCCAGTGACCTGCTGACATACGCGACGACATGTTCTCCATCAGGTTGCATTTGCGATAAAACCGCCCCTACTCCATAATCACTCGCATCGCATTGTATAACAAAAGGGAGGTCAAAATCAGGACAACGTAACACGGGTGCCGATATCAAATGCTCTCTTAACCGCTCAAACGCTAACCCGCACTCCTCTGACCAAACAAACTTACGGGATTTTCGCAACAGATCGGTGATTGGCGCAGCGATGGTAGAAAAGTTTGGTATAAACCGCCGATACCATGACGCCATTCCGAGGAATCTGCGTACTTCTGTAACAGTTCTAGGTACCGGGTACTCTAATATAGATCGGACCTTTTCTGGATCGACGCGCAATCCCACCCTATCGACAATATACCCCAAATATCTTAATTCCGAACGGCATAATTGGCACTTCTCTGGACTAACAGTCAGCCCCGCCTGATTAAGCCTTCTACATACCTCGCGCAACACTTCTAGATGTTTCTCAAAATCGGGCGTGACGATGACAATGTCATCCAAGTATACGAAAACAAAAGGTTCTAAGTCCACCCCAATTACCCTATCGATTAATCTTTGGAAGGTAGCCACGGAGTTATGTAGCCCGAAGGGCATTCTACGAAATTGAAATAATCCTCTCCCCGGAACAGTGAATGCGGTTATAGGTTTAGATTCGTCGTCTACCGGAACTTGCCAAAAAGCACTTTTGATATCTAGGGAAGACAAAAACTTTGCGTCGCGAAGTTTATCTAACGTATGTGATATGAATGGAAGTGGATACGCATCTCGGATAGTCACACTATTTACCTTTCGGTAATCAACGCAAAAACGATAAGTTCCGTCTTTCTTTCGTACCATTACAATTGGGGAACTCCAAGGAGAATTCGACGGTTCTACCACGCCCTCGGCCAACATCTTATCGAGTTCCTCATCGACGTGTTTCTTTAAAGCGGGAGAAAGTGGATAATATCTTTGTTTGATGGGTTCTGCGGTAGTTCTGATTTTGTGTTCTACCAGAGTCGTACAACCGATTTTTCCATTCCCGGTTGGCATTTCGTCTTCAATAAGCCGGTTTAGACGGTCCCTTTGCTCGCGACTAAGCTCGCTCGCTTCGCGAATCGCAAGCAACTCCGTCTCGTCGCTAAACGACCATTCCCCGTGTCGTAGGTCAGGAACGATTCCCAACTTTCTCCAAAAGTTTACCCCCAGAACCAGAGCATGAGGCAATGCCGGCATCGCTAACACCTTAACTAAAGTTACCCGTCCTCTTACTTCGAACGGCACATTAACTTCCCCAATTACCGGACAGGATTCCCCATTCGCAACTCTACACGACTCTATCTGAGGTCTGTTAAACTTAAATCCCAACCGACACAACAACCTATATCCCCGTTCTCCCACAAATGTCTGCGATGCGCCCGAATCTAATAACCCCTGAATACTGACCCCGAATACTTTAACCCATAAATAAGGACGCTCATCCCCGTCAACGCTACTTAAAATAAAGTCTAGGTGAGCCTGGATGATTGGATCGACTGTAATACATTTTCCCGGAAGCTTTACTGATTGGAGGTCGACGCCCCGGATTGACGTCGGCCTGAAGGCCCGTTTCCCGACTGTGGTGCACAATCTGGACAATTCCTGGTCGTTACGTTTGGACGCTGACATCTAAAACAATGAATTGCTCGCTGCCGGTTACATTCGCGCGCGTAGTGCCCCGGCTGGTTACACCGAAAACATCTCCGAACCTCTGGTTGCGCCTTAGTTATTGGAACGGTCGCATCTACCGCTGCACCCTGAGGATCGATTGCATCCAAACAAGCTAGAACTGGCTCAACAAACTCGTGAGTACGCCGCGATGGAGGCTTGTAATTATCGACTCGGAACTTTTTCACCTCAAGCTTTAGGCACTCAACTTCCAACTCTTCTAGCGTATGAACTACCGGCAACTGCTCGGTATAGAACGGCGACAAGTTTCGCGTCATAATACTTAAGCGTACATCCGTCGGTATTGACCCATGGCGATTAAACAAAGCTGTCATAGCGGCCATATATTCTATAAACTTTTCGTTCGGCCCTTGGGTACGCGCTAAAATGTCTCCAAACAACCGATGCCTATAGTCTGGAGGCAAAAAGTGACTCGTCATCAACTCCGTTAGCTCATCCCAATTCCGACAACGATTCTGGACTGAACGGTACCAAAACAGCGCTTTCCCCTCAAAAAGGTCGATCGCTGATATAAACAGTTCTTGTTCCGAAACATGACGTGCTACCCTTAGCTCCTGCACCCTTTCCAGAAACGATAGAACGGTTTGGCCGTGAACATCACCCGAAAATTTTAATCCCCATTTATACACCGGTACAGAAACTCCCCTACTATGAGGTTCCGTTCGCGGAGTCGACGTTACATTCGGTCCTTCCTCGCGCTCCAATTCCTCGTCCGAACTCTCTTTTCCAGACGACTCCGGTGACTCCTCATCTTTCAGTATTCTACTTAAATTCAACCCGCTCATAGTTGCCCGCGCTTCCACCGCCGTTCGTAGCAAAGGAAGCAACGACGACACCTTCCCTAACCACTTACTCCGTGCTTCTAACTCATCTGCTGATATCCCCGCAATTGGCGCTAAATTCACGCGGTTTACTAAGTGCAAAATCCGAGATTGTATTCGTTTTTCGCTTCGCTTCTTCCGCGGATCCTGAAATTTATTAATTTCTTGCAAGAGTTCTTTAAATTTGTTCTCTATAATCGGCAGCTCTACCCGGAATTCAAATTTGTATTCGGGATACTCTATTTTCGTCCCTGCCTGTTCGCTCGCTACAAACTTTTCTAATTCCTCCCTTAACTCCGCCACCTGTTTACCCTCAGTCTCAACGTCTTGGACGCCTCTACTCCTCAACTCAAACTGAATTTCATCTTTGCGCAGATGATGCACATTCATGCTCACTAACTGAGCCATTTCAAACCACCAAGAAAACTGATTACTAACAAAATTACTTCCCAAACTCGCAAATAAAACAACAAAGAAAATCAATTACCAAATCGTCCAAACTGACTCTAACTATGATTCCGACTATTATTATTTTTATTGAAGGCCCCACGTTGGGCGCCAAAATTGTCACGCAAAAAAAAACAAACTGACCGACTAAAGTCGCTCGGGCCGGCTGGTGACAAAATTACGCCGGTAGCTCAGTCTGGGTGGGTTCGTTAAAACTCACCGACCCGACAATCTTGAGGGCGCCAGGATCCTCCGGCTACGACTTGCGAGTACCCGGATCCAAAGTACTCGGTGTAGCTTACCCGAACGGAAAAAAAAAGAAAACGAAGTGAATACTAACCAGGAACGAATATATTAAAAAAAAACACACTAATAAAACCTAAATAAAAAAATACAGGAAAAACAAAGACGTCGTCTCTACACCGGCAATCGTTGCTGTTAGATTTACGACGATTCGCTGTAGACCGAACGCTTGCGCAAGCCGACGGCACACCGAAAATCCGCGCAACAATTCGATCGTACAAACTCGCAATTACCGGGTCCCGACTTACAAGGACGTCTGTACAACTAAAAAAAAAACAGAAACAGAAAAAGAAATGACTAAGTGTGAAACGGTTGATTACAGTGAAGCTGTAATCCCCCAACTACTAATTACAAGTAACAATTAACAAGGACGGTTACGGTGAAGCCGTAAACTCCTACAGGAACTAGTTAACAAAACGGTGACACGATGGCTCGAACAAAAACGTGGATAAAACGATCTGACCTTGACTCCTACAGCTCCTCCTACCGACTCTCCTCTAGGTGCTCCCAACTGGTGAGCCTTCCCGAATCCAACAGGGAAGAGGTTGTACGGCTCGGTCAAAACGGTCAGCCGCAATCCAGTTTCGAACTTCCAGTTCGCACCCCCCAACCAAAAGGGAAAAAAAAAAAAAACGAAACAGCGAACAGCACCGAATAGAACAGACTAGAACCAAAATAGAAGGCCTACGATGGAAATCGGCCTTAAAGTTTTCCACGTGGTTCACGTCGTGGTGGATTTACTCGATCTCGAGACCCAACAAATTCCGGTTGCCTCCAGGAACCTTAGTGACCCAATCCCGATACCAATGTACCAATCAAACCAAAAAGGCCACTAAGTCACACTCCAAATTCCAAAATACCGAAACACTCTGGAGCACCGTACGCCTCGAGATCTAAAACGCAAGAGAGCCACGGAACCAGAATGGCTGCTATCGCTTCTTCGGCTCTACGTCACATTTCGTCATTGAGAAGGTGACCCCTTGACAGGTGAAAATTTGGGGTTATTTGAATCAAAACAAAGAATGAAAGTGATCGTAAAGAGTAGCAAAACGAAGCCAACGGTAAGTAAACAGCTGGAAAATTATTCATCAACCAATCGTAGACCTCAACGCACACTATGAACAAAATAAACAATCGCAAGAAGAAAAAAAATAGCAAGAGTAGCACCGTTGATGTTGCGGTCAAAAAGAAGAACGACCCACGACACGATCAACACCAAGCAGGCTAACGGGGTTGTGAAAAGGAAGAAAATAGAAGTTAGAAAAGTTGAAGCAAAGATGAAAACTAAAGAGTTGCAACCTAGACAACCCCGAGGAACTTGTAGCAGTCCTCCAGCTAAAATTCTGAGGCTCAAACGTATTCCTCCAGTCACCTCCGAACTGGTACCTAACAAACTGGTAACTATTAACATAATTGAACAGAATTGGTAACGGACAATGTAACTCGCCATGCGGTTACACTAAAATAGGCAACCAATAATTTACAGGCGTCAAAAGGTCACGAAAATCAACCCTTTCTAACGCCTTCCCTTCTAACTCGAAATTGTCACGTTACAAAATAAACCATGATATAAAATGTGTACGTGTTTTCTTAACATTGTCCCTTCTCACTACCACCTTCAAGTATAGCCGACCCGGTGGTCAATTTTGCCGAGGCCGGTCATAAATAACAATATTTAAGAATAAGCTAATGCGGTGGTTTAGACCTTTTGTGTACTGAGTACCCCCAATTAAGTCATAAAATCACTATTTGGCTGCGGAAACTATAACCCCTTAAGTCTCTTCTCGTTTAGATCAGTTAGTAGATCAGGGTCGGGAATTAAATGTAAGGATTTCCCAATAAGAAAATGACCAGGTGTTAACGCTTCTAAGTCTAATGGACTATCGGACAAAGGCGAAAGTGGTCTTGAGTTTAAAATTGCCTCAGTTTGAATTAAAACTGTGTAAAATTGATCAAAAGTAAGGCAAGCATTGCTAAGAATTCTTTTTAAATGAAATTTTACTGATTTAACTCCCGCTTCCCAAAGTCCACCAAAGTGAGGAGCTCGTGGGGGAATAAATTCCCATTGAATATTATTATTATTTAATTCTTTTTGTATAACGGTTTGCGTTGACTTGTTTTTAGTTCTTTTAAATTAGCAGCAGCACCTTGAAAATTAGTACCGTTATCAGAATGAATCTTGTACGGTTTTCCTCGTCTTCCAATAAATCTGCGTAAACAAGCAATAAAACATTCAGATGTTAAATTGCTAACAATCTCAACATGCATAGCTTTAGTAGCAAAACAAATAAAAACACCAATGTAACATTTGACAATCTTTGCGTTTCGAAGTTGCCGGTCTTTTATATTAAATGGGCCTGCATAATCAACGCCACATTCAAAAAATGGACTTGTATACATTGTTCGACCTTTTGGTAAATCTCCCATAATTGGAAGTATGGGCAAATTCCTATTTTTTACACAAGTCACGCAATTATGAACTATACGTTTGCAAAGACTTTTTCCGTTCACTGGCCAAAATTCATCTCTTACTAGTGAGAGCAAATTTTGTGGACCTGAATGCAATAAAGATTTATGGAAATGATTAATAATGATAAAAGTCAGTTTATGTTTAGGATGAAGTATGATTGGGTGTTTTTTGTTAAATGGGTAATTTGAATGATGAAGTCTTCCTCCTACTCTAAAAATCCCGGATTCATCTAGAAAAGGATTCAAATTAAGAATTTTACTAGTTGACTTCAATGATTTTCCTTTTTTTAAATTTGTTATTTCTGATGGAAATGATTCTGTTTGTGATAATTTTAAAAGACATGTGAGTACCTCTTGTAACTCAGAAGTGGTAAGTTTTCCAAATTGTCTGTTTCTCAAATTTTTGCTCGCATTTGATTTAAACCGTAGCAAATACGCTGTAATGCGTTTTAATTTGTTAAATGAAGAATACAAATTGAAGTATTCATGTGATTCAATTTTGTCTTTTTTAGTAACATCAGTGTTAAGATGTAAATAGGCCTTTTTTGTTTCTGGCAAAGTTTTATTTTTTACAGGAAACAATAAATTAGGCCAATGTTTCATGTTTTGTTTTAAGAACGAAGGACCATTAAACCATAAAGTGCAATTTAATAAGTTGTCTGGAGTACAACCGCGACTTATGAGGTCGGCTGGGTTGTTTATGGATTCGACATGTTTCCAGTTTGATGGTGAAGAAATATCTTGAATAGATGCTACTCTGTTTGCTACAAAACTGGTTCGGTAATACGATGGAGAATTTATCCATTGAAGAGTTATGATAGAATCTGACCAGTAAAATACTGAATCAACTTTGATAGAACTTTTGTTGATTATTTTATGCATTAATTGTGCTGCTAAAAGTGCTGCACACAGTTCTAAGCATGGTAACGATTTTTTCTTCAAAGGTGCTACTCGCGATTTTGCACACAGTAAATGAATAGAAACGTTATTGCTTGAATCAATGCATCTAAGATATATAACTGCACCATAAGCCTTTTCATTGGCGTCAGCAAAAGCATGAAGTTGAATTTGCACTGGATCTGTTTTTGTTGCACATCTAGGAATTTTAATTAAATTTAAGAGAGTTAGATTTTTCTCAACATTGAGCCAGGCGTCAGCAATAGATTGAGGGACTTTGTCATCCCAAGATAACTTCAGTTGCCTAAAGTTGATAAGATTAGTAAATAAATCGTTTTGAAGAGTTGGTCCAACCATCAAAATATCGTTTAAAGATAACTCGGTACTTGTTTTCGTAGACGCGTTAAAAACGACTCGCAGTTTTGTCGTTAAACTATATGATCTTATGACTGGATGATGAGGTAAAAAATAATGTTTCGCGTTTTCAATTTCAGAAGGATTAATTTGACTCATATGATTTAGTGCAGTATATTCATGAATAAAATTAGAGTATTCTTGTTTCAATGATGGATTGTTATCAAGCCTTTTTTCAAGATTTAAGAAACGTTTTAATGCAACAGTTTTAGAATCACCAAGAGATTCAGGATTTTCTTTAAAAGGTAAAGATACCACAAATCGACCTTCTTCATTGCGATATGTATTTAATTCAAAATGATTTTCACAATTTTGTTCTTCTGGGGTAAGTTTTGATGATAAAATTTGTGGTTCATCTAAACTCCAGAACTTTTTAACGTCATTGTCTAATTCTAGAAAATGATCTACAGAATGACAAGCAATAATTGTGTGATTTGAATTCATTGTTGATGCTTTAAGTCCTGGAATTTTTCCTGCTACAATCCATCCCAATTTTGTTTGAATTAAAAATGTCTCATTAGATACACTCAGCTTGATCATTTGACCTTCCAATATTTTATAATATTCACATACTCCTAGCAATAAATCTATTGGACCTGAATTGCTGAAATTTGTATCTGCTAGTTGTAGTTCAGTAGGAATATTGAGCATTTCTGAGTTAAATGATGTGAGTGGAAGACTCTCAGTGACTTTGGGAATAACATAGCAAGACAAGCTAGATGAATAATCGCTGATTTCGGAGTAAATTTGAACCGTAGTTCTTTGCTTAATTTCAGAAAAAGAATTGTTAATACCTCCAATGCCTAGTTTAACATTTGTTGTTTTTATATTTAATTTGCGACACAAGTTTTCAGACATAAGATTACTTTGAGAACCTGGATCAAGAAGACACCGAACAGAACACCATTCACCTGAAGGCATCTTGACTTTGACCATAGCTGTTGATAACAGTACTTGATTTAACGTAGATTTTGAATTAGAATGATTAACAATACTGTCAGCGTTTGTGGATGGGATCTCAGGATGTAGTAAACTGTGATGCAGTTGGTTGCATTGGTTGCATCTAGAGGTAGACTTACAATCAGCCACGACATGATTAGACCTTAAACAATTTTCGCAAAGTTTAGGTAGTTTTTTTACAAAATTCAGTTTGTCTTCAAAAGTGAGCTTAATAAATTTACAATATATGTTTAATGTATGATTATTATTGTTGCAAAACTCACATTTTAAGGGACTTGAATTAAATGCTGTGTTACTCATCGTTTTTCTAAAGAATGGTTTTACTAATCTCTGATTTGGTGCAGCATAATTAATTTTGGAATCAGTTTTATTAGGAGTTGAAGTTTTATCAATTTTTTCCAAAAGTATGCACTGATGTGTTAAAAATTCATCTAAATCATCAAGTGTTGGTAATTGATCTGAAATATGAATTTTACTAAAAGCAGGTTTGGTGTTTTCTTCAAATTTTTCAAAAATTATATGATTAATGATTACTCCCCATGTTTCTATTGGAACTCCCAATTTTTTTAGAGCACGCATGTTTTTATTTAATCTGTCTTGAATGTGCCTTAATTGAGTATATGACTGTTTTCATTGGCGTAATATTTAAAATCGCGCTTATGTGGCTGTGTGACAACAAACTAATGTTTTGAAACCGTTTTGTTAAAGAATTCCAAATCTTTTCATAGTTGTCAGAAGTCATACTGACATTTTGAACAAGAGAAGCAGCGTTTCCTGTTAAAGATATTTTTAAGTATTGAATTTTTTCGAAATTGGTTAGACTTCTGTTGTTGTGTACCATTTCGGTAAAAGAATCCTGAAATTCCAGCCAACTGCAGTAATCACCGTTAAAACTTTGCAGTTTGAGCACTGGCAAATTAACTTTGACATGATTTTTATGTTCACTGTTTGTTGCTGATTTACCTTCATTTTGGCTAGTAAGTAGTGATTCCGCTGCTATTAAAATTTCAAAATATGAATCAGAAAACGATTTAATTTGCTCATCTGTCAACGACTGATCTAACGATTCCAAAATTGAACAGTTATTATGGAATTCAGTTAGCAACGGTTTTAACTGAGTAACTCTTACTTGGAGCTCTGTTCTGTTTTTTAAATTAAGAGTTTCTTTATCTAAAGATTCAATAAAATCAAAACAATCTCGCATTTGTCTATTTAATGAGTTTACTTTTGCCAAAGCTAATTTATGTTCCGATCTTTTGGGAGCCATTTCCTTATTGGTTAAACAAGACTAGGAACAGGCAATATGGACCAGGAATAAAGGATAGGGCTGACCTTGTCTAAACTTGTGACTTATCTTCGATAGCTTTCTGTATTCGTCTGTCTCTGGTCAGGTTTGATGATGGAGCTGGATACCTTGCAGGAAGTTCACTGCCAAACGTCTCGATGTGGATTCCGCTTTCAGATTTTGGGACACAATGCACAGACGATGACTAAACGTATTTGGTATCGCTATCCGGCTTCGAATTGACCAATTTGTAGTCGTATTTATTCAAAAGATTCAAAAACGTGTTGTCGTTTTGCTTGTTTATTTTCGAATCCTCATTTTCCTTAGTTTCAATACAAGGCATGGGTTGATTATAATATTTACATGAAATTGAACAATGGCACTGTCAAAGCTTCAGCATTTCATTTCTGATTCGAGTTGTATCAAGTGACTCAAGAAATTTGTATTTTGGGTTGCAAAAAAATCATTTTCAGAAGTAATCTTCTCGTGACTAGCCCTGTACGTAGCCGATTGCAAGCAAAGATCGGATAGCCCCTCCCGGTATGAAACTAGACTAAAATATAATAACACACATGTGTATTTCTGACAATAATAAGGAAACTGCATATCTAATTCAAAATTAAAAAAATGTATAAAATGTAGATGCCTGATAACATAAAATGCAAAACCAATTACTTAGTCGTAGATATATGTAATAAAAGTTCATCAGTTATGTAAAAAGAAATTTGTTTGGATGGTGTAAAGAGGATCTTTCTGATTTGCTTTTAATTTTGGAGTTTTGCATTCTGAATGTGGTGCAAGCATTGCAACATCATTATTTCACACACCTTGAAGTTATTTATGTATTATGATTAACCCTTATGGATGGATAATTCAAGGAAATTAAATTGAAATTTATATTTGTATATGTACTATCGCGGAATCAAAATTTCGAACATCATTTTTTGGCATGACAATGTAAAGCAAGCTTTATTGTCATTGTGACTGACATACAAAGTAAATTTCTGACACTTGCTTTGTCGTTTATAAATTTTAAGGTTATAGAGATAAAGGACAATTTACAATTTTTAAACATCAATCAATTTGATGTTTGAAATTTTGATTCCGCGATAGTATATGTATTTTTTTTAAATGAAACAAAAACTAATAATAACCCCTAAATGATAAATAACAAAAAATAAACTATAACAATAATGAAAATTTAACTATAACTATTAGGTAATTAAAAATAAAAATAAAAAGTACTACAAATTAATGTAAAAGGTGCCACCTCAATGTATGGTGACACCATGGCCGCTGCCTCGAGCACCCCTGCCGTCATGGGTCCCTCGAGCACTCCTGTCGCCGTAGGCGCCTCGTCCGCCCCTGCCCGCATAGGCACCTCGGCCGCCCCTATTAACACGGCCACGGCCGCGGCGTAAATTATATTGCCAGATGAGGCGTCTGTAAATGGAAAATGTAATAAATACACATAACTATAAAAATACTAATATTATTACATTAAAGGTGACTTTTGTTCAGGTACTTTTTTGGTTAAATTGGCTAAAGCAAATTTTAATCAAAAAAATTAAGATTGTTTCTGAGTATGTACATATAATATAGAATACCAACCGCAAGATGTTGTTGCTGACAAAATTTCGCCGTAGAAGATTTAGAGCATTTTCATTGCGGGGGCTGAACTGTAGATAAAAGAAAATTATGTACTTTTATTCCTAAGTAGAATTAGTTACTTACAAGGTCTTCTTAGGGGGCGTCTAATGGCGGCAAAGTTTGCGCATAGGACTGCAAAATAATTGTTATCAAAATTTCTATATTGATATAAATTTATATCAAATGATATAAAAAAAGTAAGAAAAAATTATAATTACTTACTCTATCTGCATTTTCATCGACTTCCGAAAGCTTAGTTCTGCAAAAAAACAATAGAATGTACTAAGTACAACAGTAATGTTTTTATTTATTTAATGACTTCGTTTGTTAAAGTCATAGGTAGTGAATTTATATTTATCCTCTTTGACCAGATAAAATATTGTAATTGTATTGTGTCACTTATGTCTTCATTTAAAGATGTGCAAGAATAATCAATTTTCAATTTTTTTTGCGCATTTTGTTGCTCTCTATTGTGAAATTTCAAACAATAGAAAATTCTCATTCGAATAAAGAGATTTTGCAAATAGTCAAGAGGAAAGTTCTCACAAGAATGTGTGACAACTATTTTACTTATGTCATTTTTTATCCTTAGTCCACAATGTAGATTAACAGAATTACTTGCAAATGAAAAAGATGGAAATATGTCTTCCAACATTGAAATATAATATACAAATTCTTCATGAGGCATTTTAAAGTGGTGGTGTTGTCCCTAGCTTTGAAATGACAATATAAAGTATCTTCTGATAATTCACCGCAAGCATGAGCGTAATCAAGACATGTTTGACAAGAATGTTTTTTTAAACATTACCCTATTAGACACCCACATATGTATCGCAAAACATTTTTTTCCCCAATTTCAAGGTTGCGATAATCTGTGGAATCCACTTCGATTGGTTGGATTTCTGATTGATTTTGAATTATTATTTGGGCAATTTTCAATAATTCATTGGGATTTTCAGTTTTTTCTCTTGCAGATAATGTGGAATCTAAGTCAGCAACACAGTTACCTGCTGGGTAAAAAACAATTTTCTGAAAGCGAACCTGAATTGATTAGGTGTGGAATTTATGGAATTACCACTTTGATTTCTGATAGCACCAAAAAAGTTTTCTAAAAAATCTTGATTTAAATGCCTGGTTGTTGCAAATCGTTTTGCAGAGAAATTAGGCTGTTTATTGTTATTTGCCACAGAATTACTGTTTTAATTCTATCGGTTACATCTCTGCTTTGACGATCCCAAAATCTTGGCTTTTTAAAAACATTTGCCATTTTTTTTAAATGGTCTATTTGGTACCCAAAACCGCGAAAAATGTTTTTGAAATTTTCATTTTCAGAAGAATCAGCATTGCCTGTTGAATTTAAAATGTCAAACAGGTTGTTAATATCTTCAATGAACGTTACTGTGTCCAAAGATTGAGGCGACAATAAATTTTGAGAAACTTCAGTTTGCATCCCTTGAGCTACGTGTCCGCTAAAAAATTGTGTTGCCAATTTGACCTTCATCTTCAGGATTCATGTGTGTTTTTGTAAGTTTAGGAGCGTATCGTTGTGAATCTCTATTAAAAAACTCTCAAACATATTTCAGCAATTCCATATGTCGCGGGTGTGACAAAATGACATTTTTTTAATTTATTTACGACTAAGAGCTTTTTCAAGCAGAAGTACACTGTTATCAGGTAGGTTAAAGTGCTGCAAATTATCTAAATAAAATTTGTTAAGTTACGATTGCAGATCATAGAGCAGCAAATTAATTTGTGGTGTCACGGGTGTGACGCGTACAAATTAAATTTATTGTTTTTAATAACATTTTTCTATATTTCTGCGAATCACAAAAGTCAGATTCCTTCTCCTTTAGTACACAAATATATGAACTATAGGCACACATTTTAAGCCTCTTTGCAATTAGAATAACCAATTCAATTGTGCACTGGATTTTTTAGAAAACTGTAAGGGGTGTGACATACATTTGTAACGGGCGTGACATAGCAAAACTTGTTAAATAAACGTTGCTAAAAATGAAAATAATGTAGCAGAAAGACTAATTTTATTAATGCTTGTAACATTTTGAACAAAGTAAGTTATATTTTACACAGGCGAAGGCGCCCACAGCCCCCAGTTTCGGTTTCACAAATTGGCCGAGTGTACTTATATCCGCTAGACATACCTACATTCACCCTAAACTAACTTCTTTATTTGGCCAAAATATGAGGTATTGTTGGATATTTGGTATTGATTGCTTGAATATTTTTACTTAGTTGATTCAGATATTTTGACTTTGAATTCACCAGTATACAAAATATTTATATTATTAATTGATTTTTGCTTTCAAGAAAAAATCCTTAGCAGAATTGTTGATTACCTTTCTGTGAACGATACGTTTATTTGTGCCTCCCATACCATCCAGAGTTTCTTTAACATGTGAGCATTTTAATAGGAGTTGTTAAAACCAACTGTGTGTTCATGTTTAAGCCTTAAATCATCAAATTTGGAAAGTCCTATCTAACAATTGTCACACCCGTGACATTTATTTTCAGTATTTCTCTAATATATTTTTTAACTTTAATTAGTGCAAATACTGCATTATCAATTTGTTACTTTGTATACAAATTATCAATTTTTAACTCCACAGATTTCAACCAGTTTTGCCAACTTTTGTTAAAATATTGTCACGGGTGTGACAAATTTTCTTAACAAAGTTTTAATTCAAAAACAAATTATGAAATTACTTTTTTATGTATTCAGTATCTGATGTGTTAAGTAAATAGTTCAAACTTATTTGTTCACTATTTTTAAATTCTTGGAATTTATATTTTGAGTGAAAAAAAATAAGTGAAGTTAAGCGAAAAATTTAATTAAAATAGATGAACGAAAGTGTAGTTAAAAGAAGGTGATTATTTAAAGTATCAAGCAGGAAACAATGGGGAGAATGCACATTTTTGAATTTTGATGAAAATCGATAGTTTTCAGGTCGTATAATATGATGTTGCTAATAGAAAAATTGCAAAAAATTGTTTATAATTTTTTAAGCGTTTTTAAAAGTCCGATTCGAGCGAGATTGGAAAACATACCTATCAGCGAGGCTAGCTTTGTGACGTCACATCTCAGCTTCGCTCTTAGCAGAGCCGTGCGTTTGTATTACTCTAATTTGATTGCCGTCTTTATAATTGAAAATGGGGTCAAAACAGAGGTGTTTTGTACCAGAATGTAAAAGTGCTAGTGTTAATGCACCCGAAAAAATATTTATAACAGTTCCTTAAGACAATAAGAAGAAAAAAAATGCTTTTCGGCCGCGAGATGTTCGATGTCTGATGTTTCTATAAAGTGTAATATTTTAAATTTATTGAAATTAATTATGTTATTACCCATGATACATGCAGGTATTACATTTTTTGATTGACTTTATCTCTAGTCCACATGCTACATACACAGACTTTATTTATTAAAGTGCTTAAACTTAAAAACAATGAATTTTTTGCTTAAACTGAAGACTTTTGTTATATCCGAAACAACTGCCAATTGTACCTTTTCTCAATGACTTGAAGTGTTGGGGGTTTTAATAAAAAAATCCTTTGGTCTAACGAAAAAACTATTCGAAGAAATTTACCAATTTAGTTGCGACTTTTATTCTATAGAGTAGTCTATCTAGTATGTCCCCGGATTGAATTTGCAAAAGGAAAAAAAACTTTATTTTTAATTTTACGCCTAAATCACGGAATAAATAGTTTTTGCTTAAATTAAAACTTGTCAGAATGTGTTTCTAAAATCGTAAAAACCAAAAACTAACAAAGAACTTTTTTATTTTTAATTATGCAACAAATGCCAAAAGAATAAAATTTATTCCTTAATTCAAACCAATATTTGATTAACCCACACCTCTTTCAGCATATAGTTCAATAATTCTAACTCGTAATTCGACTTTTTCGAATTTTATCGGATGCAACTGCATTTATTATCCGAGTAAATTTTCGTTTAATCTTTAATGCACTATTTGATATTTTGAATTCACAGCCTACTATTAAGTAATTACGATTAGAAAATTCAATAAATAAAAATATGAAAAAATTGATTTTAAAAGTACAAACTAATAATTTTAAAATTTTAATTGCAGATTTATCTGTTTTTAATTAAGCAAAAATGTTATTCCATTGTCATTTTTTTGTAAAACGGAAAATAACTTTTTTTTTCTCTCTTGTGAACTCAACCCGGGAACATACTGTATAGTGGATTGTATAGAAATTAAAAATTAAAATAACAACAAAAGCTTGGATCAGTTATTGTTATTAATTTGGTCTGATTATAAAAAATCCAATACAGTAAACCACCTATTTAATTTCTACCAAATTATTGAATTATAAATTTTAATACGGAGAGCGTATTCTTCATAATAATTATTTCCGAATATAGAAAATAATAGATGGTTATTATATCGTAGGTACATAAATAAAATTCAATCAAATCAGAATAGATCAAAATGTAAAAACCATATTTTTTCTACAAAGATGTTAAGAGAGAGAAAGAAATAATATATCTGATTGTGTATTCGCAGAAATTATCGTTAAATGCGGTAAGTGCGATAAATGCGCCCGCCGACCGAGAATGATGCAAAGCAAAAATGTGAATAAAAGTGTGAAAGTAGACCGGTTGAATAAGAAACATCAACATAATAATTATAATTGTATTTCTCTTGGATAATAAAAACCCAACCATTCATTGTAAACTGACATATCAAGTTAAAGAAAGAATGTAGTTACCGCGACACTTTCACCGCAAAGTTAGGATTTCTTGATAAAAAATCCCATATCATTTGCACATCTACGTGTCTCAAATTTTGTGTGTCGGCTTTTTGAAATCCCGTTTCCATTGTGTATAAATTCTTTTGCAAAAACAATCATAAATTGCAACGCTGGTGTTAAACAAATGTTCTGCATACGGAATTCCATCAGTAGGCGGAGCGCGTAGCTGAGATGTGACGTCAAACCAATGAAAAAGTGTTTCAGCTCCCGCCTGAATATTTAAATTTCTTTAGCCAATTTTGGCAAAACCGTCATGTATTTTTCAAAAATTTTTGCACCACTTTGTTATTTGAACAATATTCTACAAAATTTGGTACAAAAACATATAGGTTACATTTTTTGCATTCTCCCTATTCAAGAATTCATGGTTTGGGTTAATTTAAGATTGATATATTCGATTTTTAACAAAATTATGTTTCTGCAAGATGTTTTAGTTTTTAATGTGTCAAGTTCAGTTCGTGTGGAACTGCTGATTTATTATGAAAAGTTTTGACAATGTCACCTTCTACAAATGTAATAGCGTATTTTAGAAAATTATTTCTTAATGCTTTGATGAGATGACAAACATCAAATATGTAATAGATTTTAAACTGTATTTGATCTGACGTATTTAAATGAAAATATGGCCTTTCTGGGGTAACTCCTAATAATGTCGCAAAATTTTGGAAATTTGTCCCTGCATCAGAAATGAAAGCTCTGACCTTAAGATCAAGATTGAATAACGGTTCTGTAATTTTAAAAACTAATTTCTTTAATTCTTCTGCCTTACATGATGTATTTAAAAATACATAAGCAAGAGGTTGCTGCCATTTCGCAAAAATACCTCGCGCCATTATAACCGTAGCGTTATTAGCCGGTAGATAATGTTTTTGATTTGGTTCCAGTTGTTCAAAACCTATTATTTCGTCTGCGCAAACATCATAATAAACATTTGACTTTATGCTTACTTCGTCGCCACAAATGACGATCTCTTTCCCTAAGTTAGACAAATTTTGAACTTTTAGTTTAACAATGTCCAAAACTATTTGATTTAGTCCTGGTTGAATTTTAATTAACTCAGTAGTTCTTTCGAGCGTACGTATGGATGGAAGTAACAAAATGTTACGTAAAACCTATAACACATTGGTGACAAAAACAGAATTGTCAGAGCAAATTGTTTAAATGAATTAGAGTACCTCCTTGATCTTACATGTTCCTGATTATTCAACTGAACCTGCTCTTTTACTATTTGCGACAAGTCATTTGGTAACAATTTATTGCAAACCAAAAAAAAATGCATTTCTTTACCTTTGTCAGTTGTCGGCGGCGCCTCTGCTTTTTTTTAACAGCCGCCGCAATTTTTGTTTTCTAGGAGTATTTTTTGATAGTCCTGAAGAAGTTTGTGTTCCTTTCGTAGACATAGACGATGAACGTTGGGCCTGGTAAATCATTTTCTTTGCTTGTGGAAGCAATAGGTGAGCGAGACCGAGACCGACAACTAGGTGATAGTGCTGGCTCTGGTTCTCTACTTGTAGAAGGACGAGGCGTCTCACATGAAGTCGATGTATTTCTTACTTCCTTTATAGCTTCAGCTGAAAAAGGCGTTTTTCAATAAATTCTAAAATTGTATACCCAATTCTACACATGCATACAGGCTGTTTTTGAAATGCATGTACTAACAGGAATTATCACACCTTGTCACAAGTTGAGCCTATTAAGAGAAAAAAGTTTTAGTAAAAGCCTTTTTGTTTTTGATATAAAAATACACAAAAATTTCAATAAATTTGTTTGTGCTCCACTGATTTAAAAGTTAACAAAGTCGGGTTGCTGGTTGCTTAGGCTTCCACGTGCGTTTTTTGCCAGTGGTGAAGAAATAGAATAGAAAGGAAGGAATAGAAAATTCGTGTATTGGAGTTAGTTTTACCTTGTCAGTTTTTGATTTAAAAATTGATTTTTTATACTTCATACTCCTTCTGGAATAGCGAAAAACTGTTTAGTACATGAATTTCAACAATATCCTGTATATAAAAGGTTAAAAATTGTAGATAATTGTAGGTCTTGAAGTTCCTAAGAAATGAAAATTTGTAGATACGTTAATGTATACATTTTTGGAGTAAATGCGTTTTCTTCATTATTTATGTTGATAGACTAGTTTTTTTTTTAACTTTAATGTTTTATAAGACTGTTTCACATTCCGTTGCGAACAGCCTGTGTATTCCATTCCATTCGTATACAGTAAACTCAAAGTAGATTTTTAAAAATACCTGATAAATTGATTGTAGGCTCCGCAAACGCCCGCAAATGAGTTTTTTGTGTTTCTGCAATAAATCTTCTCTACCAGATCTCAAAGCCCATATTTTGAACCTAAATATTAATATTAGAACATTACATATATTTTCTTCAAACGTTATTAATCCTAACAAAATTGTTTAATACTTCTATTAGGTTAAAATCTATCTGTTTACCTTTCATAATTTTTCGGAAAGCGATGGAACGTGGTTTCAGACAACTCCATCGTTTTTTTGCAGTGCTTTGCAGCACAGTACACATGTTTTTTTTTACTAATTTTTTAACGTTCACTAAAATGCACAATAACTGTTTAAACGTTTCGAACAGCTCGACGTGCTAGAGAATATAAGTTAATAATAATTTGACCTTTATATTTTTTCCAAGATAGGAATCCGCAATTATTTTTATTTTTTTAGTTGTATTTAATAATATACAAGGCTTTAAAATCGTCTAATAATAATTAGACTCACTCAATCCAATTTTGGGTTTTGAGAAAATCCAAGTAGTCTTTTGACCAAATGGCGTGAATAATACGAAGATTACTGCCGTAATAACAACGATAGCCACATTGTGCAGCAATAAAGTTTGTTTTAACAATTACAAACCAACTACGCTACTGGTATAAAAGTATAACTGTCGATAGTCTCGATCTCTGATTGGTTACAAATTAAGGCTTTCAGCTCTTGAATGGTTCAAGAAAACCCGAAAAAAACTTCGAAACACAATTCTTTCTTAAAACTTCTATTGCTCTTGGACGAGTGATATAGACAAGATCTTGCAAATATCTCCAGAGGAATAATTCTACGGGTGTTAAATCTGGTGACCTGGCTGACCACCGAATTGGACCTTGGGTTCCAAACCATGTTTTTCCGAACCTTTGAGATATTGCGTGTTAATTAATTCGTGCATTGTTGCATTCATCTTGTTGAAAGAAAACTTGTTCTTTCTGGTATTGTGTTATTTGACAGCACGGACCTAGATTTTATTAACTTTTATTGCCTAAATTTTTTCATTTTTGATAACTTTTTTAAAAATATTTTTTTGTAAAAGTAGAACATTACACATTTCTGAATCAAGAAAATTAATATCTTCCAAATTATGAAAAAAAAATATGGGTGCCAATTTAAATTAAGAAAGTTGAATATCGCCCAAAAGATTCTAAGTCATTTAGAAAAATTCTAAAATCATCAATTTATAGTAAATCAAAAACCATTTAATTTGTTCTTTAAATTTTTGAAATCGGTTCATAAATAAAAATTCTACAACGCCTACCGTTTTTTAAAAATCACCCTGTATAATTGTTGCCAATATTGGACTTTATAGACTTTATGATTTTCTCCTAGCACTTAGCGACATGATATTTTTGTAAGGTCGACTCATTTGGAATATGTCTGTCCGTGTATATTTCCAAAAACTTTTTTAGCACAGGATTTTGTAGTTTATTTAATGGGACATTGGCAGCAGCAAACGCATGGCATAAATCTGAATAAAAATCCCCAGTCACTATCTGTTTCTGTGCGTTTGTTTTTTGGTTTTAATGTGCTGATTTAACTGAACTTTTGTTTTTGCGTTAACACCTATTTTACAAATATTGCAGTGAACTAAGTCTTCGGCCAATATTGAATAGGTCCCTTCAAATTCAGCTATCCAAGAAGGCAGCAGATGATTTAAACCCGACATTTTTTTTAATAATTGGCGGTAATTAAAAAATAATTACCTTTATTAAATATAAACTAAAAATTAATTCAGATATCTAAATAAAATAAAATGGTATTCCAAAATAAACCAAAAATAAAATTTTCTAGAATAAAACAATAAATAAATCGTATTCTAAAATCAATAAAAAATATTTCAGAACTAAAATAAATGTAAAAGTAACCCTATAATCACCAGTATTCTCAATTTAACACTTTAATAAGAATAAGATGTCCAGCGTAAACAGTTAAGAACGACGAATGAATATTGTTTGAGGTGGCAGAGTGGGGTGCGATCGCGCTCTCTTGAAAGAGTGGGAATATCGGGTACGATTTTGGTTCTCTAACGACAATTATCGGTACCGAGCATTTCGTTTGTTTACATCACGTGACCATTTTATTTCTCTGTTTTACCGGTCCCGTGGACGAAATTTTGCCTAAAGAGCGACACTATTCTATGACTTAAGTCTGCCTTAACACAATGCATGCCGTTTTGACTCTCAAACGATAAATAAATATTTTTGTTAGTAATTTTTTAGAGATCTCATTGAGGTTGGTAATTTGATTCTCCCTAACATGTCAAGTGCTGTTGCCACATCTTTTTGTTAAACGCTAACTTCACGTGTATTTTGAAAAGTTAATATCTAACCTAACAAGTCTCGCAGAGCATGTAAACCTGCAATTTAAACCTTCAAGAAGCCTTTTTATAATGATAACAATATTTGTTTTTGTGAACCATCGCACGAAGCAGTGTATTTTTTTCGATTTCTGACGTCCGCCGTTACAAAAGTTGGCCTGATAGTTTTTTAACAGTTATATGCCGGTATGTTACTTCTCTTGGGTGTTACTTAACATTTACGAAAACTTCGCTCCTCAGGTTTGATTTTAACAAGGATTTATCGCCAATTTTCCGATTCCGGCTCAAGTTTGGTCGAGTGTGTTACTCTTTTTAAAGCATGTGCAGCTTGACTTAATTTTATTCCTTTCGCAAGAACGGGGAATAGAAGGGATAAGTCAGGAATCGTTTAAAAGGCAACTCCGTAATAATTGATGCATTCAATTGTAGCGTTTCAAAATTTGCCGGTGAAGAAGGGCATAATTAATAATTAAATACTTTAGGGACTTCTTCAGATGCTTGGGTTTATAACATCACGGTGTTAACATCGTAGCCAGAGTAGAGCTATCATCTCCAAAACTGAAACGTTAGTTTTGTCAGTATGAGATAAATTTTTGTTTAATTACCGCTTATTCCGTTTATCTAACCTTGTATCCGTGTTAGGAATTATTTTTCTATTGTGGCCGCCTTGAGGCAGCGGATCAACCACGTGTTACCGCCTCAGAATTTCAGCTAATGGAAGTGCTACAACTTTCCACCCGAATTTCACGTTGGGTTCGGTAATCCCGTTTCAACTTTCCTATCTTCTCTTATCTCTTCACAACGTTTATGTTTCGGTCCCATTCGAGTACCTGATAATCCTGTCGCATTGATATTGAACGGAAGCGTTCCGTTCCTATACCATCTGGAAGGTTGCGTCTGTTGTTTCGGTTTTCGTACCATTCATCTGGCATGTCCCATGCTGCGCCAGCGACACAGCTCCAGTTTGCAGTTTGTGCGTGTCTATCTTCTCCAGGTCCATTTTCTTTATAAAGTTGGAATCCAAAGCAGTAGGCCGCACCCATATTTGCCGTTGAGCTAGTTGATGCTGATGTGTTCTGCACGTTTCGGGATCTCCAGTCTATCTGGTCCGATGTTTCCGATGGTTTTGACTTTATCACTTGAGTTTCGCCTCCACTTAGTGCGAGGTTTTTGAACTGCACTTTTTCAACTCGGTACGTCTCGAATCTTCCGAAGATATCAGACAAATTCTGGATGTATTTTAAGTTGAAGCGCGTTCCAGCCACGTACTCATGAAATGCTGTACTCGTGATGCCATAACCTGCTAGCCTCTGTGCTATTTCAGGTCTACGTACTCCGATTGGTGAAATCTTTCCAACCAAGTTGTTCGTAAACTCTGTTCCGTTTGGCTTAGCGATGTGAAAGTTCGGAAGCGGTTCATTTGCCTGTGATGCTAACGCCATGACCATGTCTCCTGCTATCCCTAGGGATGGCACTTCTTCAAACATGTTGTGTGTGTCAGCGTTTATCACATTTGCGTGATAACCTCCGAATCGTTGGACTACAGTTGTCGGTAACGGAGGGATTTCGAGACGAGTCTCCTTTCCCATGTTGTCCGTGTAGTTTCCAAGTTGAGAGAGATATGCGAATAGAGGCTGTGGAACGTTGAACGTTTCTTCTGATACAGCTTTTTTAATTGCTTTCTCCTCAGTAGTGAGAGTTCGATCGCCATCTTTTGCTTTGACGTCAATCAACTTACACCATAACATCGAAGTTGCGTAATACGCTGCCTCCTCTTTCGTTAGGATGCGGTCAATTTGTTTCTCGTCCGCACGATAGTTCGCGAACATCTCTTGTGAGATGTCAACAACCTTTGCATAATTGCAAGTGAACGCTTGTCTCGGTGCGATTGCCACTAAGCTTACATCCACTCCAAATATCGCCTCAGAAATGATTGACTCATTCCGTTGCGGAGTTGGTTTCGAGTTGAGATGAGGTGGTGACGCCACTGGTGACTTCGGTCCAGATGCTGCTGCGGGTGTTGGTTTAGATTTAGCCTTTGGCTGTGGAGCGGATTTCTTTCCAACCTTAGCTGGATTAAAATTTTCCGGTTTTTCCCTATAGCCGGGCGCTATCTTTTTGATTTCTTCAAGAGTATAAACTTTAATGTCTTCCATCTCGAAGTTGAATTTTTCTATCCTTCAGGATCCAGATTCAAAACATGGTCCGAACTTCTTCTTCTTCTTTTCTATCTCTATCTAAAATTTCATAATTTAATTATATCCCGTTAGCGCATTTAGTTACCATCTCTTAATATCGGTCCAGTCCTACTTTACAAGATCTAACCTCAAATGTAAACAAGGTACCGGCTTGTTACCTGTCAGGTCATAGGTTAGCGTATCTTGGTACTTTCTTCGATTAGTGAAGAAACACAGAAGTGTTTCCCTTTACAAAAGTGATCACTTTTTTAACGATATCGCAAATGTACACCAAACGTGAGGTTTGGTTTTAAGACTTTGCAATAACCAATCTATCAAATAGAAAGAAATTGAATGTGGCCTGAAATACACCAAACATTAGGTCTACCTTTCTTGAATGGTGAAAATTACAGAACAGTAAAGTTCATGGTGGCCAGTCAATATTCCTTTGTAACCATTGAAGTCTCGTCTATAGTTTATGCTCTAAAATTTTAAACAAAATAATTTGACGATTGGTCACATTTGATTGGCGGAAAAACAATCACATGTCACTTTAACGTAATGTTTAGTATTTAATCGAAATTAAAGATTTAACATAGTGTCTCGAGACGATCTCATAATTTGACATACAGCACTGTTTCGCCATATGCGACTGTCGTGAACTGATCCCGGCCATTCAGCTCTTACACTTGTGAAGACTGCTTCTGCATTACAAGTTACTTGTACATTAATTGCGGGAAATTGTTTTCGACAAATATATTCATTTCTATGGCGATTCTGGTTTACTTTTTTGATTTTGATTAAGGTGCAATGAATGGCACCTATCGCAGTTGGGAAATGATATTTTTGCTGCCAAAGCAATTTTGCTGATTGGACGCTCTCATTTTTGTTCTACAAAAACTACTAATTTACACAAATATAAAATGTAAAGAAAGTTACCAGAAATCGAATCCAAACATTGGCTTTTTGAACAATTTTATTGGTCACAAAACGGATAGTGTTTGAAACCGTAAGTTGGCTAACCCCAACATCTTCCCCGACACCTAGTTGAAAACCTAAAAACTCGTTTCCGCTTAAAAATGGTCAAAAAAATTTTACAAATGTAAATTTTACCAGGGTCCGCCGCACATCGTAAAAAAAATTTCATTTTTTCAAATGAATTAAGCGCTCCTTCACGAGTTTCTCCATCATCTCCCAAAAAATGTTCGGCCATTCACTGAACGTGATGAGGTAAACATCTGAACAATTTTATGAAGTCACGTTCTGGAACGTCTTCACGTCCGGTTTTATACGTTTTTACTTCCCGTAATTGACAAAACAACTTGACCACCAATGAGCACGCTTCTGAGCAGACTGGTAGATTAATAAGTATTTACTTATAGCATTAAGTATCTACTACACTTACGTGCAAATGTATCGGGCCACTTAAAAAATTTAATTTCAAATGAAAATGATTCAAAAACGACTTATTAGAATTTAGGAAAAAATAGTACTATTTGAAAGATTATACTTTCTTATTTAACAATTTCTTATTCATTGGCTCGTATGAATAAAGTCGAAGTAAATGCTAATGCTTCAAGCATTTGCTGAAAGTGTACCGCGAAGAATATGCTTGACGATGAAGTATGTACTACCGGAACTTACTTTTCGTCTAGCATCTACTACGCATTGCTTTAGTATTTACTTTTCGACGAAGTAGGAGTATCTACTACCCTTGCGGCCGATAAATGAAGCATTCTCTGAAGTTGGCAATCAAGCAACTTCGAGGCAAATGCTACTCAATTTTCTGTACATATAATGGAAGAAAATCGTCGACATAGAAAGCACTATACTCCAAGAAGAGTATATAAGGATGATAACTTATATCGTTCGTTGTTCAGGTCAGGTCAGGTCAGGTCAGGTCAGGTCAGGTCAGGTCAGGTCAGGTCAGGTCAGGTCAGTAGATTGTAGATTGTAGATTTTCGCGGGAAAATGTAGAAAATTTGACGAACCACTTTTTGCCACATAATCCTGAAACCCGAGGAGGGGCACTAAATCTTATTCAACAGATGGAAATATTTTTGAGAAGTCTAGGTAACTTTTACCGAAAATTTGATGCATAAAAATATTATTATGAATAAAAGTCTATATAAACCATGTTCCCAAACTAAACCGTTGTCCAGTATTAAAATTTACCTTTAACTAGTTACATTCTACGAGCAATAATTTCACAGCGGTTTAATTTTGGTAAATGATTTATAAGGCACTTTTCTTCTTATTGTCACTATAAGTTATTTTGGGTACTTCATGCACTGTGCCTTCTGGATAAACCAAAATATGTATCTTACAGGAGATCCTGGTTTCCAACAAGGTATTGGGATAGATATTGGTGCTCATCAATCCACTGTTTCCTTAACCATTGATAAAGTGTCACAAGCTATATGTGATAAAAAATATATATGGATTAAGTTCCCAACGACAGCAGCAATGCAGCAAGATGCCGTACATTTATGGTCTGTCCAAAATAACACTATTCCCAACATCATTGCTGCCATAGACTGCATTAATATTAAAATTACAAAACCCACAATACATGGAGATGAATACATTAATAGAAAAGGCCTCCACACAATTAATGTATCGTGTGATTCATTAAATTTCCATTCTAGGTAGGCCGTGTATTTTGGACGTGCGTTGACTTCTTGTTCGATAACTAGCAAATCTCACAAATATTAAGTCGAAACTACTGTAATGGTGTTAGTTACGACATGAATTTTTTTCTCAAAGCTAACTGCGAATGAAAATTTAATTAATCACACAATACAAACCACCTGCAATGCAAACGCAATCATCACCAGTGTTAATGCTTCTTGGCCCGGTACTGTACATGATAGCCGAATATGGTACAATTCTATGGTGTACCGTTTTATGTACAACAATCTAGAAGGAATAGCTTTGTTAGGAGATGAAGGATATGCTCTGACTCCATGGCTTATAACACCTATTAAAAACCCTAGAAATCACAACGAGCGCCAATTCAATTTAAGACATCGATGGGAAAGATCAATTATTGAACGCTGCTTTGGTCAGCTTAAGAAACGATTCCCTATGTTGCATTATACTATTCGGCTTAAAACTGATCGTGTCGCTCGGTATAGTCTCTCCGCCTGCATCTTGCATAACTATGCAAAACATGTTCAAGATCTGGATGATGATTTTGAAGAGCTTGAGAATGAGGAAATAGGGTTACCACCTCCGCTTCCAGCAGAACAAAACCTGGAAATTCGACGTCGCGGACAGCAACGACGTGATGCAATTGTACAACAGTTATTTGCAAATTGAACATGTTATTAAAAAAAACTTTGTATATGTTTTAATACATAATTTATTCAAATTGTAACAAAATATCTCTCCACCATTACTTCAATAGCGTCCGCAACTTTACTTAGCCTTAGCTGCTTCGGTTTGGGCCTTGGCTGCTTGCTGCTTTGAGCTTGGGCAGCCTGTTGTTGTGCTTCCACTGCCTTAATTTTTTTATTAACAGCATTTTTTCTAAAGACATTTTCGTTGTAGTGTTGTCCTCATTTTCCTCAACGTGAGTTGCCGCATCTTCTAGCTCATCTCCTGCTTTCCTTTTGACGCTTGAACTGCAACCTGCTTCCATGGCACCTACAAGTTAACAATGTTTCTGATTATTATTATTAGTATTATTAAATTTTTCTTACCGGGTATCTATGTAAGCACAGTATTGTCCCCATGATCTTGCCACAAATTGAAGAAAGCCTGTTGCCAATCATTCATTTTAACTCTTTTGTTGCCAGTTCTTTTGATGTCCGTAATTTTTTTTACTTTAGTATTCATGTTGTTAATTTTCTTTAAAACTTGTTTACTCGATATCTCTTGTGCACAATTTTTATTATAAGCTTCGGTAAGCAGTTTTAAAGCAGTTTCTTTAGTTTTTTTTAACTGAGGCGTCATTAGCTTATCTAATAGCACACCGTAATCTTGAAGTAAAGATACAAAAGCCATTTGAGCATCTACAGATGCTCCAGCTTCTTCGGAAGAAACAGATTCGTCTGACATTGCGCTACGACTTACAAAATCAACATGTCTGGCAGAAATTTGACAGGAACGTCATAATTTGTAAACGTTGATGAGACATCTAGATTTCGCGTTGAAATAACATCAAGAAATGTTGAGTTCTTTCGAAAATATGAAGTTATTGCATTAACAAGTAGAATGCTTTCTTTGTTGATTAAGTAATGTGAGGTAACAAAATCTCGTTGACTAGCAGTTTACTATGACGCTTTTGAAACAAAAATGTATAGCCACGCATTTGAGGAGTTCAATCAGACAACTGAAGAGATGCAAGTAAAACTAGAATGAAATCTTGTCATACTCGTTTACAAAGAAGTAATAAATTCGGAAGTCCTAACCTTAACCACTTTACATGAAAACTATGTGATTTAAGTATAATTGATGAACCAAAAAATTTTTTATTTTTAATAACGGGTGCTGCCACCATTAGCCCTAATAACCTCTTCCATACGGTTAGGCATGAGTCTGATCAATAAAATAACTTTTTCTTGGGGGAGACGGTTCGACTCTTCTTCGATCGAACTTTTAAACCATACAGTAACTGTGCAGCAGGATTTCTGGCTCAAAACCCAATCGGATTCATACTAAGACTCCGTCCCGGCCACTCCAGAACCAGAATTTCATTCCTATCAAGATATTGTTTAACGATTGCTCCTCTGTGTGATGTTGATTTGTTGTGCATGTCCAGGAAACTGTCTCCGACAAATAAGCATAAGGCATTACAAGTTCTTGCAGAATATCTACTTTGTATCTCTGGACTGTTAAACCCCTTTTGCGTTTACCAATTCGAGAACCAGTCACAAAAACAGGATCTGTTTTTCCTTCGCTTAAAAGCAGCTCTACATCATGCATGAAGCGCCACCATAACTGATCCGTTCGTTTATGCAGCATTGTGCAAATCGCTTCCCAGGTCTTCTGTACACTTTTACTCTTCTGTTATTTCCGTGTAAGCACAGTTTGGTTTCATATAACAACATAACTTTACTTCATTGCTCAAAAGTCCTGTCTAAATGATCTCTAGCAAATTGCAATCGAGATTTTCGGTGAGTTGCAGTTAATGTTGGACCAGCTGCAACTTTGTAAGATGTCAAATTCTTTTCCTTCAAACCCCACAGTTCACTAATATTTACCCTTCGAACTTTATGTAGCCGTTGTTTTATCTGCACAACATTTAATCTCCAATCCTTTAATGACGTTGTAGCAACTTCTTATTCAGAACCGTGCAAACACAAAAGCAAACGGCAGCTTTTCGCCGGACAGCATTTAGGTCGAAGTAAGGATTCTTTTAAATTTCCAAAATAGGCCGATAAAAGATATTGGGCGCCACTGCGGTTTAACACTATCAGCAACCCCCGCAGAAGGTTACTGAAATAAGACTGAATTAAATGAAAATTACTAAACAAAAATTGTCTATTAATGAATTTTTCCGGAAATCGTCATTGAAACAGCATTTCCTTGCGACATTAGGCGCAGGAAAATTGGATTTCCCTGACTACTACTGTAAAAACTACAAAAATGACGCAAAATAATTAGTTATTTAAACAAGAAAAATTTATTCAAAATTTCGTAAATTATACTATTTACAGATATTAACATTAATTGTAGAATTCGATATATTTGCAATGTTAATTCCAGACAGAGATTTATGATCAAGTTTAACCTTTTTATCAAAAATTTCAGTCGAGATTTCGGTGCAACAGATTTCAGATGAATCACTACTTGTAGAGGGACACGTCTCGATATTAGTGAAGGGTCTTTTTTTCGGACCAGCTTGTATTTTATTAGCTATATCTAATTTATTTTCAATGGACTCTTCTATGTATCCTTCTGCTACTGAACTGCTTTGCCATCCTCCATGCCTTTTTAAGTTGGTAATATCTCCTCCTCCGTCTACTACTAACGTCGCGGAACTGCGCCGCATACAATGTCCTGTGTATTCCAGAGGTGTTGGTAGACCAAGGTAGGTAGCAATTTGAGAAGGAAATTTACCAAATGAATGCAAGCCCACTGGTTGGACCGTACATTTCCCTTTCTTGTAATTTAAAAATAAACGCTTGTGTGGAGTACTAGGCGGACGTAATTCCAAATAACGTCTGTATGTAGCAAGATTTCTTTCATCAACAACTACAAAGCGTCGAGGTTTTTTTGTTTTAGAATCAGGAATGTGTACTATGAGCACGTTCTTCAAAGATTTGGAACTGCTTTTCATACCGCTCCTTAGATTTCGACGGTAACAATTCTTCTGTAGCAACAGCGGCTGCTTTGCTTAGGTCAAAAGGAACATCCTCACCAGTGTTTTCGCTTGTATTCATAATTAATTAATGAAATAAACACACAGCTCTGACGTACGCACAAAATTTTATAATTGTTTTGTTTGTAACCATCGTTTTCAACAAATTGACAAACTAGATTTTTTGCGCAATTAATTAAAAAACTTGTTGGAAAATCTCGATTTTTAGCGATTTATTGCGATTTCCGGAAAAATTTAATACAAAACTCGTCAGTAAAATGTCTTACTTGACTCGGAGCTTTAAAATACTCGGCACAAAGTGCCTCGTATTTCAACATAGCTCCTCTTCAGTAATGAGACATTTTCCTGACTTTTATGTAAATAACTATTACATGGTTGGTTAAATTCTGAGTAATTCAAGATAATGTGAAATTTGTGGCAACCTCTAGGATAGGTGGTCTTGACCTGAACGTTGTCAAAAATGTCAATAGTCTTTTCTCAGATTCCGATTGTACATGATTACCAATTATAACGTTTTCTTTTATAATATAGTTTGTTATCCGTGTCGCAGTTTGATTTAATCCTAACCACCAAAACTGGTGACCCCGACGTGATTAATTGTTTGGTGGAAAGGATAAAATCATAGACAATATCCGCATCGGTACAAGAAAGTGACGCGAGTGAAGAGTTCCGCCCATCATGCCCGATACACCACCACCAACAGGACCAAATCAACAAACGACGACAGTTGCAGCTATCGCACTACCTCCATTTTGGGGAAATACCCCCGAGATCTGGTTCCACTTGGCCGAGACAAATTTCAACTTAGCCAACCCTAAAATTACGAGAGAAGACACGAAATTCCAACACCTGTTAAAAGTCCTCCCGCAGGAGATCGCGCAAGAAGTGTTTGATGTCATTAAAACCCCCTGACCCGACACGACCATACACAAATTTAAAAGAAACAATAATAAACAGGACCTCATTGTCGGAAACTCAAAAACGGAAACAACTTTTGTCCGGACTAAAACTGGGCAGCAGAAAGCCATCCCAGTTACTCAGGCATATGAGGAATTTGGTGGGTGATAGACAGTTCGTCAACGATGGTGTACTGCGCGAACTATTTCTGCAGCAGATGCCGTTGCAGTTACAACCAACTCTGGTATCTTTAACCCAATATGCCCTCGAACAAGTGGCAGACATCGCCGACAAGGTTTTGGAAACAACGCCGACCATCGTAACAACGGCAGCAACAGCAGCGCCATTTAACTGGCAGAAGCCAACGACAATGGACAATTTATCTAATAACTAAAGATTCAGATCTGTTTCTTTTACAAAATGAAAATAAAATAAAAATACACATAAGACACGAGCTTAACGCTACGGCATGTGTCGCTCACTCACATGTCGGTAAGGGCATTAAAACTGCCTACCAACTCGTCCTTCTAAGTCGATAGGAATTAGAAGTACAGGTAATTTAATCTCAAGAGGCGTCGGTGCAACTTAACTTGACTTGAGTTCTTGAACGCAAACTAAAGGGTACCACTTATCTTTGGTGTTGTCTGGATCGCTGGCAATGGGCCGAGGACGACGGCATCCGCAAAAAGGATCGTTGGACGATAGTCCTATGTCCTCATGGCGTTCAATGGGATTTCAAGCGGTATAGTGGCTAATATTGGGACTCTCCCAAAGAAGTTTCTAACGGGAATTTAAAATTAACACGGGTATTGCGAAAAATTCCATAATTACCTCTAATCTAGAGAAACTTCCATTCGATATGTTGTGATTATAACGACATCCACTGGCGGATTGACGGTAGAAATTAGGATAACTATCCGCACCTCGTGGTACGATATCGAAAGTCACAATCAGTTATGCGCACTCGCGACGCTTGTCGCCAACACTGATCGAAGAAAGTACCAAGATACTCTAACCTATGACCTGACAGGTGACAAGCAGGTACCTTGTTTACATTTGAGGTTAGATCTTGTAAAGTGCGACTGGACCGATATTAAGAGATGGTAAATAAATGCGCAAAGGGGAGATAATTAATTTATGAAATTTTAGATAGAAATAGAAAAGAAGAAGAAGAAGTTCGGACCATTGTACTCGAATGGGACCGAAACATAAACGTTGTGAAGAGATAAGAGAAGATAGGAAAGTTGAAACGGGATTACCGAACCCAACGTGAAATTCGGGTGGAAAGTTGTAGCACTTCCACTAGCTGAAATTCTGAGGCGGTAACACGTGGTTGATCCGCTGCCTCAAGGCGGCCACAATAGAAAAATAAATTCTAACACGGATACAAGGTTAGATAAACGGAATGAACGGTAATTAAACAAAAATTTATCTCATACTGACAAAACTAACGTTTCAGTTTTTGAGATGATAGCTCTACTCTGGCTTCGATGTTAACGCCGTGATGTTATGAACCCAAGCATCTGAAGAAGTCCCTAAAGTATTTCATTATTGATTATGCCCTTCTTCACCGGCAAATTTTTGAAACGCTACAACGTTGTGCCAAAAAATCGATCATTTCTTTGAGATGTTGCAACAAGTTTTGCAGTTTTTGGCCTACCTGTAAAAGCACTAGTTCCTAAGTACTGTGACGCAATCTCAGGCCTAGCGCGCGTTTTGGGTACCGACTCGGCCAACCCTGACGGGAGGCGGGGGTTCAAGAACCAAAAAAAATACCAGAAGGGCGCCACGGGTTTTCGGTACCAAAACTCAGCGCCACTAGGCTCGTTAATAACCCGAAAACTTACCTTGTTGGTGTAAAGGGGTTGAGAGGAGGAACAACAGTAAACAGAGTTTCAACAAAAATCTATATAATGTCCAACGAAGTTAAAGTGACAAAGGAACAGATGTGAATAGTTACAGCCTAACAAAATACTCTAAAACCAATGAATTATCAACAAAAAAAAGGAAAATACAAAATATTCAAATCCACGGGTTTGACCGGTTAGCGCTACGCGACCAATTTCACTCTTTGACTGCTCAGCGCAATCACCCTCCGTCTAGGCGCACTTCGCGAAAATCGCAGCTGCAAATTTTGGCTCCGCTCGCGCCCGCGACGAACAAGTGATAAACCGGCACGGCAATCAATCGATCTTAACTACCCCAAACCTGAATATTTGTAAAATTTTACTGAAAAGAAAAATTAAACCTAATGTCTGAAGGACAAAGAAAATTTAAACCTAATGTCTGAAGGACTTAACACAAAAAAAAAGGTTTAAACTAACGCGTCTGAAGGACGTAATAAAAAAGAATGGTACAAAAATTGGCCTTATCTCCAATCTCGCTGGGACGTCCTCTGGCGGATGTGTCCGGCTGGTTCGACTCCTTGCCCTTTTGCAGTGACTGATCCCACGGACCACTCCTGGAATCGGTGGAGTTGAGACGGAAAATATCCGACGATGTTGCCAAGATAAAACGGAGACGAAAGAGATACGTGAGACAAGGGTGAGAGAGGCCTGTAATTACAGAACTTACTTCTGGGTCCACAAAAAAACGACTATAACCCCATCACCGATCAGAACACGTGGACACGAAGGAAAAACCAAAACCGGCACAAAAATATAGAATTACGAAGAGTTTTAGGTGGACGATCACGGAGTGCTTACAATGGGGATGATTTTTACCTTTGGATGGTGGGCGGCCTCAAAGATTTACTGCTTTGGGGTGGTTCCGGAACGCTCAAAATCCGACCGAAGTCGAGGGCACTTCCCTGGGCCAAACTAGGGTATTTTGCTGCTAAATCCGACTTAGCGTCGTTTGCCACAAAAGGTATTCACCAACACACAATTACCACTTTTGAGGCTTTTCTACAGCGTTTCCCCGGATACGTTCCTTTCAGTACGACCACCAAAACGGAAAAGAAAGAAGACCAAGGTGAAACCTCCCACTCACGATACTAAAGAAAAATATTGACGATAATCACAAAAACTCTCCACCTTCGCGCCGTTGGATACGCGTTATATTGGTTGTCTAAAAATGTTCCTTCTGTTCTTCCTCCTAAATTTGACTGTTACAGTACCTCTGCTGTAGTTTTTGAATTTTTGCATGGCTTAAATTTAAGTGACGAGACACATATCGCTGATGAGCGATTCAAGGTCTCGCTATTCGTGAAAAATTTTCTACAAATTGCTTGACGGTTTTTGGAGTTGGAAATTGTTTCACGGCTGCAAGTTTTTTTTCATCTACACGTAGACCTGCTTCGCTTACGCGGAATCCTAGAATATCGACTTCTTTCTGAAAACCATTTTGAAGAACTGTCGAGGATCTGTGTTTCTAGGGCGAGCATGTCGCAGTTTGGGGGGACATTAGGATTTTCTAAGGTTAGTAATCCAAGCATGTTCACTGGGTTGAATAAAGCAGTGTTTGTGAATGTTAGATAAGCTACATCTTCTTTGATTATGGAATTAGGTCCGATTAGGATACACCTGTCTCTTGTTGCCATGACAACTCCTTTGTTGATTTTGTTCAGTAAATATTCATTGTGAGGGTTCCTCCTGAACATTTCAATAGTGACCAAAGGAATCTTGTCAGTTGGATTCTTGGCATGGTTTGGCCCTCGTATCATAATTCCTGATAATGATTTCCCCATTAATTGACTATCTTGATTGTTTCCATAGTTTGCATAAATAGGGAAAATGGCAGCTCCTTTTCTGATCCTATTATTTCTCTTATTTCCGCCAGAATAAGCCCCTCCAATTCTTGAAAACATATTAGTGTATCTGGATGACATCATTGCTGAGTTAGTTCTCAAGAGAACATGTAATATTTTATCAACGCCTTCTTCTGTGATGATAGATAAAGGATGTTCTTTGTCGAATGAATCTTCCAATAGATTTGGATAAGCATAGGTATTGCTTGGGATCTCTGCATCATTGTTTAGTCTTCTTATGATCTCTTCAAAATAATTGTCATACTTTTGAGGGGTTCTATAGGGCTAAATTCTTTCTGTTTCATGTTTCCCCCCTCAGGGTTAAATATTCTTTTCTTTTCTTTATATCCTAGTAGTACATTTAGGGCTGGTTTTTCTAACTCTTCTGAAGGTACATATTGCAAAAAAGTGTTCTTGTTACTTGATTCCCATGTGCTTATTATCTCTGGTACTACATCACTTATGTTCTTCTTAAATATAGTATGTGGTATTAGTGAGTAAACTGGGTTGTTCTTTAGTTCTTCCTTCAAAATTGAGATTACAACATCAACCATTTCACTATCTTTTTCCCAATTTCTATGTATGTATTCCCCCCATCCCTCTGGTGCTAATTTCCCCCTGTACCGTATTGACTCTCTTCTCTCCTCTTCATTCAAATGGGTCAGCTTGACATATAATTCGCTTGGTTTCACACTAGTGGGAAACTTCTCAATATCACCATATAGTTCTTCTGCACTATATTCAATGAAAGCTTCCTTGTTCCAGTCGTTTACCCATTGACTTACACCGTCATTAAAGTATTTGCTTGTAAATATTTCTTTCGGGAGATCAGCAGCCGTTTGAATTTCTGTCTCAATAATACCTAAGGAGGAAACCACGTTCTTTCTTTTTAAGAGAAAAGTTTGCAGTTTTTGAATGTCTCTCAGGTCTCCTTTGTGTCCAACCCAATCAATTGTTAAGGTAGTAGGATCAATAACACATAGTGATGTGTGAATGGAATTCATTATTTGGTTGTTCCTATAATTATTGATTGCTTTCTCTTTGTTCATGGTTATTTGCACTAGAATGAATTTTTTCTCTCTTTGATCCACAATGTCCCATATTGTCTCTCCAGTTTCCACTTTCCATTCGGTCGCGTATTGCTGAATGATTTGCTCCGGATTGTCCATGTATTTGATCATCCTACATCTGTATTTTCTTGGATCCTCAGTAGACTCTTCTAAGTGTAAGATCAGGTTGTTGGGTATATATTCAGACGCTTAGTTTCGTTTATATTTTATTCTACTCTTAAGCCTACTTACATTCTTGAGGGGTATTCTCGTGTCGATTTGCCGCTAGCCTCCTGGACACCCCCGACACCAACAACCACCTTCAACACCAACTAACCACTGACTCTCGTCTTCCCAAGCTTCATTGGTCAAGGAGCCGATGAACCCCCTCAAATCAAGACGTTGCATTTCCTATTGCTGAATTGCATCGTCTGATCGTACGACAGTTCATCGATTTCATTGACCTCACATTATGTCTATTAGGTGGTTTTAGTGTATGGGGTGTCCAAATCTTACATAAGTTATCATTTTCCCATGAATCCGATGAAGCGGCTGTTGTTGAAGCATGTGTCTCCATGCTGGTAGAAACCCCAGGTTCTTGTTCATCTTGGGTGTGTAATTCTCCTTTTTGTTTTTTAGAAGAATGTGCGATTTCTACAGATTTGTCAAAAGTGTTCTTTCGCTTTCCAACTAGTGTTTTAATTTCTTCCAATGGCTCAAGGTTACATAGGAGGATATTTGATGTGATGGATAGGAGAAGCAATTCTTTCTCTCTTGGAGATTTCAAATTCCAGTTTCTTTGACATGCAGCAAAGTTAGTAATTATTGAAGAAGAATAGAGATTGGATTTGAAAGCTAATACAGTGTGATTGTCTGCCATTACAAAATGTTTGCAGAAGAGTCCGGCGCCTCCACCATGTAAGATCAGGGTGTGGGGTATATATTCAGACGCTTAGTTTCGTTTATAGTTTATTCTACTCTTAAGCCTACTTACATTCTTGAGGGGTATTCTCGTGTCGATCTGCCGCTAGCCTCCTGGACACCCCCGACACCAACAACCACCTTCAACACCAACTAACAACTGCCCTCGTTTTACAAAGCTTCATTGGTCAAGGAGCCGATGAACCCCCTCAAATCAAGACGTTGCATTTCCTATTGCTGAATTGCATCGTCTGATCGTACGACAGTTCATCGATCTCATTGACCTCACATTATGTCTATTAGGTGGTTTTAGTGTACGGGATATCCATATCTTACACCTGCTTGATATGCCAAACGCGTCAACTAGAAGTTACCACGAAATGGTTTACTAAGCATTTTTAGCATAAAAGAAGGATGAAATTGGATTTCTAACAGTGAGAAAATTGGACATTTTCACTTTAAAAGATGGTAATGTGGTTATTAATAAAATTAACTTTAAACTTTTTTGGCATGTTAAACGGAAGGAAACAAGCTTTCAAATGATGTCCTATTTGTTTAAAACTGACATATTTGTTTTAGAAATTTTTTCAGTTGAAGTGAAATTTTTAAGATGGCCCGATACATTTGCACGCAAGTGTAGTTTTTATTAATACATATGGTAGTTTATGCTTGTAAATTACTTACTACAAGCAAAAACTCCCAGTATTGGTGAAATTCTGTCCGCGTATTTCAAAAAAGGCGGACGATTTCAGCTGTTTCATAGCTTCCCTTGACTACAGTCTTTTATGATGACCCTGTACAACATGCAGGTTAATTTAAAACATTTAAGTCCAGGCTTCAAGGCTCTCTGCGTTTCAAATTGGCGCAGTTACAAGGACCAACATCAAGTTTACTTTACGGTTTATTTTTTTTTAATATTCTAAAATAAACACTCGTTCAGTTTGAAAATATGTTATGTAAACTTGCATTGTATTTTTGTCCGAATTATGGATTGAGTCATAGCACTTCGAAGAGGTTTCATAGTCGTTCCTTTTTTTGTTTGGTAACAACCACTTTTTTACCAATAGACTGGGCTTGATTTCCTTCAAACGACCAAGCCTCTTCGTATGTACGAGTATGCAGATAAATAAATTTATTTTTTTGTTTCAAAAGGCCACTCTGGAGCAAAAAGAATTACGTTTCATTCATTCATCTTATGCTCACTTTTATACAGGGTGAACCCGAATAAAGTGCAAAGATTTTAATCACAATATCAGACACCGCTGTAGATAATGATTCTGCAAAAAAATCGAAATTCGAATGGGACTACCCATTATTCGGAGCTTATGGGACTGAATTTAACGGTTCGAACCAAAAACGTTTACGCTCGCTGTTATCGGATGTGTTTGGCTTTCGCTTACCTATAGGTTTTAAAGGTAGGACACATTTCAAATTCAATTGAGTATGTCGAAAAATTAATTTGCTTAAAATAAACGGGGCTCTCAAAAAGGCGAATCTTTATCTCAATTGGTTCGTAAGGTGACTTTTTCCAACTCGCTTTGTTGTTGACCAAACTGAAATTTTAATTAGAAACGAAATTATAAAAAAGTTACCTGAACTTATTTCGAAAAACGACCAAATACCCTCCAGTGGACAATCCACAATGTCATAACGCATAAATTTAGGTTCACCCGTAAACAAAACACTTTTTATAACCTTAGGTTTATCACAACTTTTTTGAAGAAACCACTGACCAAGAATAAAAAAACTGACCCAAAGTCATCCAAATTTGAACAATTTGCAAATTTGGCTTTGAGAGGATTTTTGTATTGAATTGAATCACGAACGGGTCTTTAGGTGTTCAAGTACTCGTTTACATAGGTTCAATCCAATGCATAAATCTTCTCAAATTTGCCGCAGAGCTCCACAATTCTCACAAATTATGACCTTGACATGCGGAGTTCAAAATAAATGACGAATGGTCGGCAAGCCGCAGCCGCGTAAAAAAGAACTCATAACGTTTTTTGTCGATTTAATCACTTGATTTCATGAATAATTTTTGTGCGCCTCCGTCATTTCTCATGGCATTTGTGATACTTATTTGCGGCAAGAAAATCACCTTTTGAATGTCTAGGCAGTCAAACGTGACATTTGAAATAGTTGGTTTCATTTTGCTAGTTGGCATCACTATATAAACGTCAGTGGTGTCAATGTCAATGCGTGAAAGATATTCTGTGTGCCGTTGTTAATGACCTTCGAAAATAATTTAATAAATTGCTGCACCATCGTGATCAAGAAAAAAGCCAATAAAATGTTTGAAAGTTAAAAAGATTAAGGTTTTGTAGTAAACATTGTACAAACAGCATAAAAATTGTCATCTCTTTTGGTAAGTGGACAGGTGAAATCAAAAATTAGCTTGTGGATTTTTTAGGTTATGGAGGGAAGATGAAAGCATAAAATAGATCTCGATGCAAATTCTTTTATTAACATAATGAAAAGTGTAATTGATTAAAGCAACAATAATAATAAACAATACTTAAGGAACTTATAATGACGCGAACTAAATTATTTGTGAAAATTAAAATTAATAGTGCAGTTTTTACAATCTGTGATACTAATATTTGATTGGTTTGCATCACCCATTTTTAGCTTAATATTATGAGTGTTAGAAGAGAGTGAAGAGGGTTCTGTATGCTGAAATTCTTCTAATGACTCTTGGTTTATTAATACTGATAGTTCTTCAGATAAAGTAGAGCTTGTGGAAGCTACTGGATGGTTACCTGTTAATTTATTGGCAATTGCAATTTTGGAAGTTAGGGTGTCTTCAATGTAACCTTCAGCAACCGTGTTACTTTTCCACCCACCATGCTTTTTTAATGTCAATAGGTCTCCACCATTCCCCGCTAAAGCAGTGGCACTGCTTCTTCGAAAACAGTGCCTTGTGTAATCTTGTGGATTATTCAAGTTCAAAAACGTGGCAATTTTTGACGGTATTTTGCCAAATGAATGGATTCCGACTGGCTGTCTGGAGCATTTGTTTTTCAAATATTTCAAGAAAAATCTTGAAGGTCCTTCGGGCCTTATGGCTATGTATTTCCGAATGGTTTCAATCCAATTGGGGGTGGGTGACGCAAGATGTCCGTGGGACTTTTGTTTTCGTGTCGGGAATTTTGATAATGATAACATCCCCTTTATCTTACACATGGTCAATTTTCATTTGTGCTAATTCATCACCTCGACATGCCGCGGACATGGCAATTATTACCGTAGCCTAAAAGAATAGGTGCAGATATTAATGACTTAAAAAATGAACTCAGTGTACTACTTACTTTCATCATTAAATAGTTTTCGTCTAGGGCTTCATTTAAAAATGTTGTGATGTCTCCAAATTCTAATATTTTGGACATTTTGGCCACGTATCTATCTTTCCGACGTTTTAAAAATGTAATTAATTTTGTATATGTTTCCATATTGACATTTTTTTATGTTCAGTGTAGCCTTTAACATTGAAAAAACTGACCACAATGTGAAATACTTTAAGTTTTTGGCTTTTTCTTGAAAATAAGCCAATAACACTTCAGAGCAGTCTTCAACACAGTTGTCTTCGCACCATTTTATAAAAATATCGTACTCGCGCCAGTATTTTTGAGAGGATTTTTCTGGCAATAAGCTATTTACAGCGTTCTGTGCTGCTTCTTAAATGTGCGCCGGCAGATCCATTTGTTAACAGGCAAATTAAAGTTATAGGAAAACTTTACAGTAACACGAAATTTTGACAATTTAATTTGAATTGATCTTCAATTGTTCGATTTGAACCGTAGTGTTACCAATCTATTTTCCAGCTGATGAAATTCCCCTAAATGACTGAATGACGTTTTAAATTCTAACCAAAAGTCAAAATAAATAATTATTAGTAATTGTCGGCGCATAAAATTTCGTGTTTGAAACGGCTAGAAAATGTTTTGGAAATGCTCGGATTTCAATACTTTCCTTGCATTTCCAAAAGATCATTTTCTAGCCTAGTGAAACAAATAACTATTGTGCGCCTCTGGCATTTTTCATGAGATTTGTGATACTCATTTGCGGCTCGAAAATCACCTTTTGAATGTCTAGGCAGACAAACGTGACATGTCGAATAGTTGATTTTATCTTGCAAGTTGGCATCGCAGCATAAATGTCAATTGTGTCAACTTGTGTGCCGATTTGGGGGCCAATGACCTAGTAAACTAATTAAGTAAAGATACCACAACAATTTGCTGAAACACATTTGAATTTAAATTAATCTGCAATCGTTTGATTTGAATGGGCAGCTACCAACCCATTTCCCAGCTAATGAAATTCTCCTAAATGAGGGAATGACGTTTCAAATTCAAACCAAAAGTCAAAATAAATAACTATTAATAATTGTCGGCGCAGAAAATTTCGTGTTTGAAACGGCTAGAAAATGTTTTGGAAATGCTCGGAAATTGAACACTTTCTTTACATTTCCGAAAGACCATTTTCTAGCTTAGTGAAACAAATAACTATAGTTGTAATTTTGCCGGTTTCAGAAACAGATCATTGTTTTACGGAAAGTGAAAAAGTTTGAATCTCAAAAAATGGTTAATTTTTCAAACGTCGAGTTTACCGACATGGTGTTGAATTTTACGGAGAGGCTAGCTAAAATGCTGCTTGGCCTCAAAGGCTTCACATGGAATGATTTTTAAGACGTGCAGTGTGGTTGTGAAACAAACGGTAGTCACTTCGAAGCCCTTTTTTAATTTCATTCATGGACTGGTAAACTTTTATCAACACGAAAAAGGTAGGATTTCTTGTTTTTCTTAGTCAATTTTTTTTTACTTATTTCCTGTTCTAAATTGGTCTATAAATTTTTCATAAAGACGGCACGTGTCTAAAAGAACCGTATGACAGAATTTATTTATTATATTATTATATTATTATATTATTTATCATATTCTGCAGGCATTGTTAACAGAAGATGGCAAACTAAATCATTCTCTTCTAATTTTGCACCTGTCGAACGTAGTTCAATAACTGTTTTATCGAATTTCAAGAAGTACTCGTCTAAGGATTGTGTTCCTGAGTTAAATCTCTTTGAGAGCAAATATTTTCTGATGAGTAACTGTGATGCTAAACTTCTCTTCTCAAATGTTTTACACACTTTTTCTCACATTCCAAAAGCTGTTTCAGCATCTTTAAGGTATTCTAGATGACTATCCGCAACACACTGCACTATTTTTGACTTGCATTTCTTGTCTTTTTTTGCCCATTCCTCCAACTTATTTTCTTTCTGTTTTTTAACATTGTCTGCTTCACTTCCTTGAAGAATCACGTTTTTTCTATACGGCCTCAAAATTAATTCGGAAAGATCCAGTTCTTCCAGATAAATTTCCATGAACTTCCAATTGTTGAAATTATTTCCCTCAAACAATGGTACTCTCTCTCCATCTTTCGTTTTCTGGGCCTATAATCAGTTGCATTTTCTTCTTTCAGATAAAAATAAGTACAGAACAATGATGCTTTTATTGAGAACTTTTTATAACTAACAATGTTAACTTTTCTTAACTAAACAACTCATTCAAAGGGCTATCTCAATAGTATCAAATGAAAGATCGGGAACTGTGTTAGAAAAGTTTGGTTTGCTCTGCCGTTTACTGTCATGATCGCGTGAAAAACACCTGGAAAGCTCTCAAGGTCACACATGCTTTAAAGCAGTCTGCGGGGTACTTCTGCCAGGAAATGTTGAGGCACACAAAACTTTTATGACATTACAGTTTCTGATCTTTTATTTGACAATAGTTTCAGCATGGTACTACATATTCTAGTGTTAATTACCATCCTCAAGAAGTACTTCGGCCAAGCTGCGACTAGGCACACCAAAGATCTTGAATCTACTCATCATAAAATCTTCAAAAAAGTTTGTTTGATCGAATTAGGTTATGACTCAGATTTTTGTTATGGGATCTCGGACTAATGGTATTTACGCATCATGTTAAGTGATTATCGAATGCCAAGAAAATAAAACAACAAATTGGTGGTGCTAAAAAGTAACAAATTAAAGAAACAATTATACAAACGATAAATTCCTCAAACAAAACAATGTTAAACTGAAAATACTAAGCCGAACAAAACAAAAACTTATGATGATTTCTTATTTATAATAAATGTCCGAAATGGCCACTAATTGCTTGCAAACACATATGCGCTCTTCTTAAAAGGCTCAATTTAGAGTTCGTAACCATCTGGGGAGTAACTGCTGTAAAAGAATCTTGCATTCGATTCCTGAGCTGCTCCTTGGTTTCGATTGGCCTAACATACGATATACATAGTTTTTGACGTGCCCCCAAAGAAATAAATCCAAAGGACTTAAATCCGGTGAACGGGCAGGCCAATTTTGTGGACCACCTCGTCCAATCCATCGGTCAGGGTACCGCTGGCATAAGATTTGACGCACTTCCCGACTAAAATGAGATGGGGCTCCATCGTGCTGGAACCACTCGTTTACCTGAAAAATCAAAGGCACGTCCTATACTAAATTTTGTAGTTCTGTGTCAAAAAAATCTGCATAAATCTGGCCAGTTAGACGAGTGGAAAATTTAAATGGTCCATCCTTAAAGACGAATACAAAAATTTTAATTTCAATCCGTGAAGAAAATTTGTCACATACTATGCGAACTCCTAATACACCTGCCCGCAAATTAACAGAAAATCAATTTTTAAACCCTCGTTCAAATATTTGATGAGGATTTTCCTTGCCCAAGCATGCAAATTATGGGCATTAAAACATCCTTCTCTTACAAAATGTGACTCATTCAAAAACAAAATTTTGGATGCGAAATTGGGGTTAAGTTTTTCCTTGGTTCAACAACCACTGGCAGAACTCTACTCTCGAGGCTTATAATCTCCTGGTTGTAGATGTTGCACTCTCGTAATATGAAATGGATGTCGCCGATCATTTTCCATGACTCGGTGAACTGAACTTCGGGAAATTTCTAGTTCCTGTGCAACTCCTCGTATACTTTTTGTATCCTGCTCTTTTTCAAACGTACGAAGTATATTTTCCTCGTTTTCGACAGTACGAACTTGTCTAGGAGCACCACCAATTTCACCTCCAATACTATATTATACCGTGCTGCTGCCTGATCTTGAGGATTGTTAACAGGCGTTAACAAAAATGGTAAACATGGGTGTCTATTGTCGACAGTTCCCTGTTAAATTCGCGTATTATATTTCATGTATATACGTGATCTTATAAAAATTCGACTGTCATGTTCGCTTCTAGCCCATTCTGGAACGGTGTCCAAAAATTCCATTTTTGGTCCTACAACATTGCACATTTAATGAAAAATAGCCTTTTCTATTTCTATAAACTTTAGGGAATCTCTAAAAAATCGTGTTGACTAATCTAATGTGCGTAAAGTCAATGGCTCTGCTCCAAGAAGTCTAAAAAGACGTCTATTCTCTATTTGTGCTTCGTTATTTATGGGAATGTGAATGTGTCTATGCATGAAACTTGCAAATAAAACAGTCATTTGAAAAATGGTTCTGGAATCCGACGATTGGGATACGCCGAAAAAATCTCCAGCAACAGTCTTTAAAGATAATATTTATAAAATTAGTTATTCTGTTAAAACATACCTCAGTATTTATAGAAATATTTGAAATTAGAGTTTATCACTTCTATTGTTCTCGCAATGGGAAATAAATTTCTTAACCATGAATATTCCAAAATTCTGCACTGCGTTACATAAAGGGTAAACTTGGTGAATGTGCATGGTAGCTACCTTAATGGGGATTAAAATTGACTGTAGGATATTTGATGTTGACTAAAAACTAAAATTGATCACTAATATAGTATATTAAGTATTAAGAACGGTAAGGACACTTTACCGATCGAAGACAATTGTTTGGAAGAGGAGCGCAGAGATCGGTATAGTCCTTATCGTTCGTGATGCTTATAATATTTTTTGTACGATAGACAAATTTCGATTATTTTTATAAAACTAAAAATGTTTCAAATAATTGACATTAATTGTTCTTCAATAATTCCTGAAAACTCAAAATTTCGGTATGAGAATGTATATAAATCCTTTTTTTTTAAATGACTATTTCTAAATTTTTACTTACCGTTCTAGAACGGTAAGTAAATTTTGTACTTACCGTTTTGTTTATCTTAGTAACCAGTAAACTTAACTTACTCTTCTAACAGCAAGCGCGGTAACTAAGCAAAATTGTTCTATCGTGCAAAAAAGTTATCAACCACTGTTTTTTCAAATATTTCTAGAAGGAGTTTAACTTGCTTAAAAACATCCCGTTGCAAAGAATCTCAAAGTTAATAAAACTTGTCGATTTGGTGAAATTAGCAATCCACGATTATTATTTTTGCTCAAGTTGTCTTGAACCAATGGCAAAATGCCGTGCACTAAAACATGTTTAGAAAAACGATATCTTTTTTTAAATTCCAATTCGGAATAGTATTCAATTGGATTTAAAACATTAATAAACATTCTTGCATTTCAATTAATCGTTATCCGGAAAATCAAGTAAAAATTTTGTGCGTACATTTTAATAACGCCCTAATGGTAATAAATGTGAACAAAAATAATTTATATTTGTGGCTTATAAAAGTACTTACCAACTGAAATGCGATCACTTTCTAAGTCTTCTGATTTGGACACGACGATTCATTCTTTTTCGTAATAGGTGTATGTTAAATCGATTTATCAGTACTGTTTTCTATCTTGTTAAGTTAGCTTTAACAGCCACGGCCGTTAAATTCATTTATCAGGCCAAGGACCTGTTAAATAGTGTCAAAAACACCAAAATATCAAATTTTATTGGAAATTAAATTACATAGAAACCTAAATAATTGAACTATTTCTTGCACAATTTCTAATTCTAACTTTTTCTAGTAGAAACACTTTGTCTGGAGCTTCCAGTAGAAATTTAGTTACTTGCTCTGCATCCAAAACTGCAGCTTTTTTTGGTTTGTAGCCTTCAGAGTTTCTTTTGAGCAAGGTAAATAACTTCCATACCTAGACAAAAACACTAAAAATAGTGATGCGTATGTTTTCACTTTGATCCTTACCCGGAAATATCAAGATTTTCGTTTACTTTCAAACAAGTTTTGAGCATCGAGAATTTTGACCACAAACTGTTTGGAGAAAATTTAGTAGACACATTTGAGTAATACGTAAATACAACTTCTTCGTTTGTCCCCTCTACTTTCTTGCTTTTCCGCCATGAGACAAAATCTTCATATTCCTTTTGGTATCTTCGCTGGTAACAAAGCTTGACTTGCTGTTAAAGCTTGTGCAAGAATTTCGTCAGGAATGTTTACCGTAGATCAATTTCTTTGCATTTTTATGCCACAGAAAACTTTTTTGATGAAAATTGGCACGTTGTTTGAAAATAACAAATTCTGTTACCATGAAGTCCGGACGTAATGACTTGATTTAATGAATTTTTATTTACCGCTGATTTACGTTGTCAAAAATTTCACTTTTAAAATGTTTTTCTTAGGACACCTATTACGAAAAACGTTGAACAACATTCGGCCGATATTGCATTTAACAGGCGCGGAGATTTTATACGCCGCGGCTGACGCCTTGGCTTTACAAACATCTCCTTGCCTGTTAAATGCTTAATATCGGCCTTATGTCGTTAATAACTATAATTGATTCGACATGAGCCATGACAAACTTATCAACACTTGTCAACACACAAAGGTTTGCATATGCTATGCAGCGTCGTAAAATAACTTTGAAGAATTGACGATGTTTCCGTTGGTCTTCCGTAACCAAAAATTGGATTTAGAACTGCAGACCACATGACGTATTTTTGTACAAATCTTTCTAAATGTCTTGAAAACTCAGGACAATAATGAAAATTATCGTCATTTCTTTCCAAACATTGAGTAATGCTTCTAGTTTTTATTGCTTTTATCCATGAGTGAGTTGCAGTTTCAATAAATTTCAAATCATTATTTTGACTAGCTAAATAACCATCTGTTGCATCACAATCGTTCTCGCCTATTTCAACTTTGTTGGTCGCAGAAATTAATCTTTTTAAGAATAGCTTTTTTGTCTCAGCAGCTAAAGGTTCACCTTCATGAAATCAACAAATCCACTATTGCTGATTACAAATAAAGACTCAATTATTTTTTTAGCTTCTTCTAGACTTTGACATTGAATAAGATGAGACAAAACGTGCACATCAAACTCCTTCAATCTTCGAGGTTTTTGTTTGAAACTGTTCCACCTAGTTATAAGTTTTATCAAATGTGCATAATCTACGAACAGATAAGTTTTTCGAATCACCCTGAAGCAATTTGAAGCAAGTTTCTTTTATATTGCGCCAACATCATATTGTTAAAAGCCCAAGAAATTGCTCCTATTAAAGCTAAGGAATGATCACAAATAATCACTAGCCGACATTTTGAAATTTTTGGTCTCTGACATTAACTAAATAATGTTAATAGAGATCAGATATGACAACTAAATTTTCTCATCACGTACAGTTTTTTTATTATAGTACTTGACAAAATTGGATATGTATAAATAAAGTAATTCACTGTAATGGTAGAAAATCAGTTAAAAATTAAAAAATGTTATTTATTTCTAATTACAACAATTACTCAACATAAAAAACAAGAAACAAAAAATTTGAACAAAATGACATTTTAAGAACGTTAGTTGAAAGAGTTAAGGAAAATCAATGCTCTTGTTCCATCGTGCGTCGCTCTAATTTCGATTTTGAAATGTGCAGCTGTTAAATAGTTTTGATAATAAAATCATCTGTTCATTAGTAGATACGTATTTTTAAACATTAAAAATAATTTTTTATAATTCTGTTTCTCATTATTTCATCTGCAATTAATACCGGATGATTGTTAGCACCCACATATTGTTCTTGTTGTTGTCCAGGTGCGATCATGCCGAAATCCAAATCTTGGTTAATTTCATCGATATCAGGTTTTCATAAACACCGAAATCGCATTTTCAAGACTCCATTGCACTGTTCAATGGTGCTTCTGTTTCTTCGATGGTGAAGATTAAAACGGTCTTGAGGTGTCCCAGGTAGAGCATCAGCAACAGGTGTAATTAACCATGGTCTCAGTAGATACACAGAATCGCCTGCAACATTATATTCAAAAGAAATTATATTTTTAAAAATGGCTTGAAACGAAAACTTCACTTAAGAAAAAGAATCCTTTGTTTCCTCTGTAATACAAATCTCTCACAATTCTTTCAACTGCACTATTTCTCCATATATAAGCATCATTAGTACTACCAGGAAACAACGCGTTAACGTTAAGAATTTTTAAAGAGGAATCGCATATCTTAAATATTTTTTTTTAGAAAATTGAAATTCATCTAAAACAATTACCTACTAGTTGCACATTTAAGGAATGATTTAAGGAATGATGAGTTTTTTCTATTAATATAAATGTTTTCTGGATAAAGTTCATCGTTTTTCTTAGGAGAAAAGATGGCAACATGAGTACAATCTAGGCACCCAATTATTCCTGGAAAATTAAATTTTCTGTAAAATCTGAAAAAATATTGTTGCTATAAAATAAATAAATTAAAAAATTCACTCTTTTCGAATGTTGGTTAGCTCATCTAAATTTCTTGGAAATCTAACCCACTCCTGAAAAATGTCTGGATGGTTTAATGCGTTTGTAACTTCAGCTATCGCATGCGACGCTGATGCTTGTGAGACACCCATAAAAATATTGCTTCCAACCGACAGTTGGAACTTCCAGAACCAAAAAAAAATTAAAGCTATCAACACCGAAAATAATTTATATAGAAACTGAGAATACCTGAGAAAACCACTTACCTTGGTACGTATATCAATTGTAGAACTACGAGAATGAGGACGAATATGCGGCTCCACAATATTCACAACATATTCGATTAGATTTTTGGTTAAACGAAAGTGTTTAATAAATATGTTTTCACTTAAAGTTACAAAAGGATTTGGCCTTTTATAAAATTGTTGTCGTGGTCGTTCTGCTAAAAAATTGTCAACGAGAAAAAACATTTCTTCATCGTTTGCCATAATTTAAACGTTTTATGTGATTTTCAACAGTAAACTGTCATTTTCTATCCTGTAACCCGGCAAGTCACATACTCTAATACGCCCTACACGGTGTCGTATGGTTTTTGAGATACATTTTTCACATACGAAATTCTAAAATACAAAGACTGAAACTCATACGAGAATTCTGATATTTCGCATACGACATCTACCATGCGAAATTGAAGAATAGACTCCCAGGCCATATAAAAGCATTCATCACGTTTAGAGTTATTAGCACTGCAAATGTTTTGCCCCTTGTCCTATTGATTTCAGTTGCAATCTTAGTAACAGTGTGGATTGCGCCTACCGTTGATTTTCCCTGTCGAAAATCGTATTGGTATTGAAAAGAATTGAATATGCCCTTCTTGAAAGATTTTGACGATTTCCAAAAGTGATTGGAATGATGCCTTAACTTGTTGGTTTAAATGTTGGTTGAAATGGTGTTGGTGAAATGGACCCAAATGTACGTTGTGTTTTTGCTCAGAAAGAAAGAAAAGAAATATTTAGAATCAAATTCTAAATCATTTATGTTGTGTAACCCCAAATTCAGTGAGGCCGCAGTTTACAAGACGAATGAAACACAAAGAAATTCTTTCACTTATTGTTTATTAACAAAATCAAATCAAAATGATTTGAGTTTTGGCCGTCAATTATTTGAACTGTTTCAAATCGAACGCTTTGTCGGAGACACCACTCTGTCGCAATTCTAAGAAAATTTGATCTGATCGGAACTTAAGAGTTTTTGGATTATTGCTCATTTAGCCTTTTTTTTTCTCGTTCTGCGTGTGTTTTCAGTCGCAATCGCCTTCTCTGGAATATCAGAGCATCGTGTGACTTGCAATGTTCAATCCTCAAAGTATATGAAGTTAAATTAAAACTTTGAGAAAAAAAAAATAGAATTTGGTTTGGTCTCGAATGGAATTAAATCTGCAAATGGATTTGCAAGAGACACAAACAGAATCGGACTTCGAAAGTCAAAATTAGATTAAATTGAATTAATCACGTGTACAGTCGTGGAAAATTGCCGTGTCAGAAAGACACTTGAAATTGATTATTAATTAGAATCAAATTGAATAAATTTGAAATTGTACTACAATAGAGTTTTGGAAAGTTTCGCATTTTGTGGATGTGCAAAGGAGTTACAGCTTTCGCGTAACATTAAGGTACTGATTATTGGGATGTTCAGTTTTTCGCCTGGCAAAGCGACACGGTGTGGCGGCGGCAATAAGCGGCGGCCAGTAGCGGCAGTCTGAGGCGGCCAGTGGCGGCAATCAGAGGCGGCTAAAGGGTAAACGGTTGGCCAGAAGATACGTAAGGCGGCAATCAGAGGCTCGGACCTGTACGCTCACAACTGTGCAAAACCTTTTAGTGCCATTAGGTTTAGGTGTTGTTTGATTCAGGATCAAAATGCACAAAATAACGTTGCAGTCAAATATTTTGACTATGAATGCGTTTTAACATGGAGACGATCGGACTTGCTAAGCAGCGCTGATTAGTCCGGTCTCAATTAATGCATCTAGAATTGCACCTTGGCGACAAGTTCTAGGAAAAATTGTCTTTGATTGGAATTACATGGTAATCGATTAATTCTCTCTATTGTAGTTGGTCAGAAGTCAATAGAATCGAGTAAATTTGACGAGCAAGCTCAAGTCAAACGCCTTAGCGTACGATTGTTTGACAAATCAAAATATTCGTAGCGTCAGATGCATTGTTAGAGAAAAAACTAGAATCGAAATTGTTGTGGACGCTAGAAAAGAATCTGATCATTTATTATTGATCGCCTCGCACTCAGAAGGAGCATAAAATGGAGGAAATCAATGAAAATGAGACAAGAAAAATTAGTCTCGGAATAAATTTTGATTGTTGAATCAAAAAAAAAAAACAGAACTCATAGTTCTGACGACTGCACGAAAATTGTGAAATTAAAATGATTGTGTTAATTAATCTATGAATTAATTAACGAGAATTAGAACATCACACTGCAAGTACAAAATGGCGCCGAATATTCGTGGCGTCATTATCTCGAGCTGGCGGTACTCGTAAGATAATGCATGGTTCTCCTAGCTAATGAATTTCCCGAAGGCTTCACCCTAATTGACTCAATCTTTCGCGTAGGCTTCACCCTAGCTAATTTATTTAACTTTCCCGAAGGCTTCACCCTAACTAAGGTTTATGATCGCTTCGAGGTTTTAGCAAATCTATTGGCTTATTGTTTCGAAGGCTTCACCCTATCTAACGAATTATATTCGCGTTGGCTTCACCCTAACTGATTGTTTCATTTCGTCATCGCTTTAAATGGGAGACCCCAAAACAGGTTAAATCTCATCCTCGCGATACATTTACAAACAAAAATCAAAGTAAGGAAGTGTGATCAAACTTACGTGGCAAATTGCACAAACACTTCACAATTACCAATCGAATGACTCGAATAAGGAACCCGAGTCAGAATCCTATGACCCGAAATAGAAAAACCGAATTCTCCAAATTTGCAGTTGCAGCCCTTTTAAAAGCTCGGTCGTACCCGACGCTATCTCTCGACCAATCAGCACTACCCTTCCAAAGGGGACGCTGTTCCCTATTGGCTGTTCAAGTTCTCCGGAATTTACTTATGTTTTGTTGGTGTCTCTTTCAAATTGTTCGATTGATTTTTGATTGATTGACGATGATCGACCAATGCTCAAAAATTACAAAAAAAAAAAGGTTAAACTTAATTAGATCTTCTCCGAGTACCACAATGGCAACACGATCAATCTGTGGTTTTGAATTAACATTTCAACTCAGATCTCCCTGCTTATCTAATTAAATTAATTACAATGAATTTGTGACATCAATTGAGGTACGGTCGTACCAAGCGAAACAATTTGTCGCGAACCTGAAAAAAAAATACATCCTACAGCAATGGAGCTTTCGAAGCACTCGACGAGAATTAATTACTAATTAATTAATTAGTAATCGCACTACGCTGATGCAATTTATGTCACGCTTAGTACTCTTTGTTTCCATGCTGTTCCTACTGGTTTCAATGCAAGCACTATTAGAACTACTAGAATAAACGATGAAATAATTAATTTAATTAATTAATCGCCAATCCGAAAAAAGAGAAGGTCATGCTATGCTCTACATGCAAGTAGTTCTTCTACGACTCCAATTGCTTTACATGTCTTTGAAAACTTAAATCATTTAATTTACTCATTTCAATTATCGCGTCATCGAAGCGCGATTGAATGGAAAGTTACCACATCTGGCTGGACGCAAAGAGCGTCTTCCAGTTCTACCTGCTCCCGGAAGGGACAAGAGGAATGCAGGCCAAAACAAAAAGGTTCGGACATCGTCTCCAGATGGGAAACACGTGTTAGCTGCTACACTTGTCGTGGTGACAAAATGTACAGTTTGAACAAAATTATGTCCGAAAAAATTCCGTTCGCGATCGCAAAGTCGTACCATTACAGTATTCTGATAGCCCAGAATTTCTTTCCATTTCTTCGTTTAGTCGATGACCAATAATCGGTTCCATTAGTTTTCCCAGACTATTAGAAGGCATAGGGGTCGGTATGTCTTTGTTTCTAGAGCTATTAGTACTAGCTTTCCAATTTTCCATTGTTTTGGAAACTCTTCTTTCTTGACCAATTTTTCTAGCGGAGCCCGCAAGATTTCCGGTTCCCTTTCTGCAATAAGTTTTATTATTTCTGCATTAATCCCATCTGGGCCTAGTGCTCTGGAAGTTTTTAATTTTGATCCGGCTCTCCTAATCTCTTCCGTGGTGACTTCTGGTATGTCGTTATCGGAAATTGTGGTTTTTGCCCATTCTATTAGGGGCTGCCTCTGAAACATTTTTTTTACCACCTCATATTGTTCTTCTTCTGTTAGTGTGTTAGCTGCATGCACTCCTAGCTTATTAGTGACAATTTTGTAGCTAATACCCCACAGATCTTGGTCTACTTTTGCACATAATTTGCTCTACGCTTTTTTCTTTGCTGCTGCTATTTGCTTTTTGAGTATCTTTCGTTTACTCTTATATAATTCCCATTCTTCCTCTAAGATATTTGGATCACCTACAGGTCTTGCACGGTGCCTTGTTATCTTCCTTCTAGCTTTAACACATATATCTCGTGCTTCTTGGTTCTCCGTACACCACCAAAACACTGCTTTCCTTCCAGCTCTGAAGCCTTTTCGGCGGGAAATTGCCTTACACGTCTGCGTTATTGCGCGGTCTAGATTATTGTCCCCACTAGCTTGTTGCTTTTTGCTGATTTCTTGTTTGAGTTTCACTACAAAGGATTCGGCCCTCTCGGAGTCGTAATGCCACCCTAGCTTCCTGCTGCTATGTGTCTTACTTACTACTGATATTGCTGTGTGCCGAATTTCAAAGTGGATATTTCGGTGGTCGCTAAAGTTTTCTTCCAGCCAGAAACTGTATCTCGCATTCCAGCAGAGCACAAGGTGACGTCAATATAAGACTAGGAGTCTATTCTGCTAAAAGTGTGTTCAGCTCCTACATTCAAAACATGCAGATCATGTTCTGCGGCCCATTCCATGAGTATAGCTCCTTTAGAATCTTCCACAGGGGACCTCATGCGTTCGCCTTTGCATTGAAGTCACCACCGACTACAACTCGTCTGCCATAATGAGCTCTGATAGAGTTTCCAAGCGCCGCTAGGTATTTTTCTATATCTTTTGTTGTAGCTTGAGGTGTCAGATAGCAAGAGTACACAGCACACTGTTTTATTTCCTACATTTATCTAATATTTTCTTACAAATTATTTTACAATGTGCTTCACACGAAAAGAATGGATTTTCAAACATGTATGTAAAGTTTTGCAGATAGAAATTGGTTTTTATGGTAGGGTCCCATTGTGTCGCAGTTAAGTATGCCAACAATGGAGCAAGAATTACCCTGTCATAAATAATATGCTGCTGGTCTTACCCAGGTCCGTGTTCTGTAGTGAAGCGTAATATCAACACAAAATTTTAAAATTACGTACTTTAAAAATGAAGTAACTTTTTGTAATCTAGGATTATTCATACAGTTTGATCTTTGGATACATAAGTACTTTAGAGTACTTATATTTATTGCATAACCTATCGGTTCTTAATGATCTGATAATGCATTTGGAAATAGTAAAAATTTTCTCCATCAATTTGTAGCAGAATTTATTTTGTCAAATTTTTGCCGTTTCACTTTTATTTGTCGAATGATGGTTTGATTATTAAATTTTGTTGCATATCTGCCAATTCTTTCAAATAATTGGACGAAATTAGTCCTTCCTCTGTAACCATCGAGGAATTGGTTTCTAGCATTTTTTATGGGATGGCAGTCGTCGAAACTGATAAACAGCTCTAAGTCGGGATTGAAGGGGTGCGCAACACGGTTTTGAAGACGACCGTTTCCAAAATGTTTAAACAACGCCACATGACTTTTATGATTGTCGTCAACGATTCTTATCACTTTAAACCCACATTCAGCCAGTAGTTTTAAAACTTCTAAAGTCATCCGATACAAACATTTACTGTTTAGCTGCCTGTGGAAGGAATAGCTTGCTGGGATGACATATTTCGTGGATAAGCTATGGATCACAAAACAGAGCAGTTGATTGGCATAAAGGGTTTAGATGTGATACAATCCTTTTCGATTTACGGCACAGTCTCTAAGCCATAAATGCAGTCGTCTGTTTTTGAATATCTTACAGTTTCTCGTACTTCCACATCGTCCAAAATTAGTGAGCACACTCGCTCTGACATGTTCAAGCATTGTATTTCGGATGTTAATCTGTTTCTTATTAAGTTTTCATTTTCACATCCGAAGTACTTTTTTAGTGGGGTATTGCATGATAATTTCATTACGTTGTTTCCAAGGAACTCATATCCCTTTGGGGAGCAAAATCTCCACGTAATACAGTGTCTGATGGTGGTCTCTGACCATTTTGGCTTCTTTTTTTGGTAGTTGTTCAATTGATCTAAGGTAAAAGCGGCCCTTGGATTCATATTTGCGGCGTCCTTTATTTGCTCCAAATTTTTGCACCCCGCTTGATTGTTTTTTTCTTTATTTGTTTAAAGTTGTTGCTTAATTTTATTCTATTTCGGCTGCAGGCGTTTTAATTTTTGCTCCAAGCAACGATTCGTGTAAATTAGCTGTTTGATTTGATTACTCGTTAAAGATGTTTGAGTCTTGAATTACAAGTTGCGGTTGTACTTAAACTCTGTGCTTCAAAATTAGTCGAACTATTATTTACTCCAAGCTAAAATTTACCAAAATGCATTTTTAAAATAATAAAATAGCAAAGTTATATCATACAAATAAAGACGGCACAGCTCCCATGACCAGCAACCACGGTGTAATCCGACAACTTTTTGATGTCTACCAAAAATTAGTAGATAATTGTGGAAATTAAAGAATCACTCAAATTGTCAGCATAGTCTTTCCACTTTAGACACAAGCTCTCGTCTGTGAAACGAAATTTTTTGCAAATATTGTGACTCGCAATTTATAACACAACATTTTTTTTGTAATACCAAGTTTTTACAAAATAATCAACAAATTCAATGACAAACCAAAAATTCAAGAAGGTTTTATTATAAAATGTCAGTCATAGCATCTCAGATTTAATTTTAATGTTTTGAATAGTACAAAATTTTGCGGCTAGATACCCCTAGTTTACACAGATTTAAATGTCTTATGTCAAACACAAAAATTTCGTCCATACGAGAAGCCGCTTAGTCTGAAAGAATAAGTTCATATCTAGGAGACCGTGGTCAAAGCACAATTGGTAGAGGTGCTGTAAATGCTTGGCCACCAAGGACCCCCGATCTTACTCCACTTGATTTTTGTCTCTGGAAAGTGGTAAAGGAGCAAGTGTATCGAGTGTCGAACACTTGGAACAGAAAATCAGAAACGCGTATGCAGTAATCAACTCAGGCAATTCAAGCTTGTGAATGAAACGGTGATCGCCATTTCGAACATTTGCTGCATTGAGTTAGTTGAAGTTCACCAATAAACATTAAACATTTTGACTTCGAAAACTTTGCTTCATTAACCTATCATAAAATAAACGTCTATCAACTACGTCAACAAACAGTTAACTGTTTTAGAATAGAATACGATCACATTTATTATCCACGTTAACTATGAAAATATTTATATTGTGGATTGCGGTTTCGAATCTTGCAGGCTCATTATATTTCTCATGAAAAACCCTGTATATGCGCATAGTTTTCTGCATATAATTCTGAGCTTTAATTATGGCAGTTTGCAGACAACCTGAAATTTTAATTGTGGTTAACATTTACACTACCGTCCATTAGTTTCAATACACCTTAGTTTTTTTTAACTTAAATATGTATATTATGTACCTAATATTATAAAAAATATTGGATGTAACGGAAAGAAATGTTGATAGTAGTAGCTTTTAGCCAAAATTTAATAAAATTTCCTCGAATTTTAGCGTTTACTACAGAAAATCGTACGAGACTAAATATTAGCCAATAGAAAAACAGAATTCCGAAAGTCTCTATGGCAATATAGAAATTTTCCTGGAAATTATTTGCATCGTGCTAACCCAACATGAAATTAATAAGCGTAAATTTTTTCAGCCAATCAGAATCATGGATTTATTAAAAATCTCAAATTACAAAATTACATTGACCAGAGGAATTACTGTTGAAATTGAACACACAATTGTTGTAGGTAATAACATTTTTGGAAGAACTATCTGATGATAATGCAAATTCACTGCTGTTGTCTCATTGAATTAATAATGTTTTGGTGGTGTTCCGTATCCATTTGCAAATATGGACAGATATGTCCAGTAATTTTAATGAGCTCTTGTTCTTCAATTCCGCGCTTTGCCAACTTTCGTAATTTTATTTTTTTTTGTGTCGATACCAATTTTGATTGCATATTCAGCCATGAAGATATCTGGTTTCTCCCCGCAGGGGTGTTTTAAAACCATCCTTTAAATGTTTCGTTTTGCCAGCTTGGATTAGGTGTTCAAAATAATAATCACTTCTAATAGATTTTGTTTTTTTGTCCAAGAGTTTTCTTAATAATCTGAAAATTAAAAGAGGTTGTTTATAATGTGTCGCATTTTGTCAGAATATCTAGTTACCGAATTGGACAAACATCTGGATTATTTTTATTCTCCACCAACCATTTGCTATCAGCTAGCTTCTTAGAACCACCTTGGCAAGTTTTACTGAATACGGGATTATATTCAACACGTCCTGTTCTTACCCCATTTTTGCCTTTTTCTTCTGAAAATTGCTGAATACAGCAAGTACTTGCTTCTCCTCCTCGCCAAGCGAGCTCGTATCCACAAAGATGAAACAGTTTTCGTTGAAGCCCTTTGGGTGTATTTTCATCCCATATTTCTATCATTTTTGACAATTCTTCAGCAGTTAAAGATGCAGAACTGTGCTTTCTTTCTATGGGGTTCATATGCAAATTTCGTCTTTTGGCGTCTCGTGCAGCTCTGGAGCCGTTGAATTCAATGTCGGTAAAAGGATCAAACTTCATATTGAACTCCTTATAGTACAGTTTCTGTAATTGTTTCGCAGTGGAATTATATTATAGTCATTTCCATCTTTTCTCTTCATATTAAATGCCCAATCTTTTAATATAATTGCAAGCTCTTCTTTTGATGCGGAATTTTGAAGGGTATAATTTTTTTCTTTACAGAAGCTCATGATCTGCCTCCACACGGAAACTTTCGAGCGTTTTGTATTCACTGGCACTGTACTTTCGACCGGTTCATCAATATTTTCGAAGGACGTTGAACCAAAACGTGACATTTTTTTTAAATTAATAAAAAGTTGCGTATGTTGCAATTTAAAATTTTATTAAAAAGCATAAAATGTGTTCCACTCGGGCTAAATAATACGTTTTTGCATTCGAAAAAATTTCTGGAAATAATCAATGCACTAGGGATACTATGGTGGACACGGAATCTTGGACGGTCTGTTCATGTTCATTCAAAAAAAATTCAATGTAAATCAGCCTTTATCCAAAATGCACTAATAAAGTAGTACTTTATTCACCCATTTTAGACAAATAAAGTACTCTTTTACTCTCTAAACACTTTAAAGAAAATGATGCCACATTTCATGACAACAATGCAAGCATGGCTTTCTAAAAGCTAAAAATTTGTCACTGCTGTCACTTATGACAATTCTTTTAATGCCTTAATTGCAACCAACAGAGGCTTTGGATAAAATCTAGTTTATATTCGAGTGTAAGGACAAATTATTCACTCCAAAAATCTTATTCTCTCGATCTACAGCGTCTGAACTAAAGCATCGAGGTAGTACATAATATATTCCTGCATCCTTCAGAAGAAACTTCACACACAGAAAAGTGCTTTGAGCTGTAAATTTTAATGCATGGGCAGTTTCGTTGCTTAATCCGTGATACCCTGTACATGCGCAGGTGGACTGAACATCGTCCACATAATTTTGAAAGTCCACGTTTAATCAGTGAAGACGTTCATCGCTGATATCAATGTAGGGTGCAATACTACTGTCCAAGGCATGGATGTAATGATTCCTGTTTGAAAAGTTGTGGACTTGAAAAAAATGATGCATATTTTCCATGTATAAGATAGTTTCGTCACAGTTGTCAAAATCTTTATAGTTTTCTTCTTTTAGCAATTTAGGTGCAGCTACGATGGTGGGCGAAAATACTATGGCCCGGAGAACATTCATTTTCTCAAAATTTGACGGATATAAATGTTTTTTGGTTAAATATCTAACGGGCTTTACAGGCAGTCCCTTTTGAAGGTCATATAAGCCCTTCAAATATGACGATGATATAACCTGCTGACGAATTCATGTCATGGTCGAGAAAGAGATTTCTAGCATTTTTAATAGCATGGCAGAAGTCAAATGACAAAAATAAAGGCATGGGAAGAAATGGGTGGCTAATGCAGTTTTGCAATTTTCCTCCACCCAAATTCTTAAAAAGTCCTACATTTCCTGGATGATTATCAGTCACGATTCTTAAAACGATAAAACCACAATCCGTTAATAGTTCGACTACTTGTAGGGTTAAGGAGTGGAAATCCTTTGTGGAGTGGTGTTGTAAGTTTGCAACTTCCACAAACAAGCGTTCTTTTATTAGGTCATTTTGTCCGGAAAAGTGACCAAGGTGCCTATCAATTGTGGCTCTGGACGGTAGTTTGACCAAATGTTTGTGACAATAGTCGTATCCCTTTGGGGAACAGTACCTCCACACGGTGCACGAACGAACAGACATTTCGGACCATCTTGGCGATTTTTTCTTGTAATTGTGGATCAAGTCCAAAAGAAATAGGGCCTTTTCGTCTCCATCATCGGCATCACTCTTAAGTTGATCTAGTACGTCAATGGTCTTTGAATGCTTTTTCAATTTATTTTGGGTTTTCACAAGTTTTGCAGCACACCGAGCATGAGACCGTTTTTCCTTTTTCAATTCCAAAGCAAGGGCTTTCCATTTTTCTTCCAAATCTGCAATATCAGTAGAGGACGATTCTATAGGCTGATGATCATAAGTTTTCACAGCGGACAAATTGGATTCACAAGAATTACTTGGATCAGCAGGATTGGAGGTACAGGAAGGACTAGAACACTAATAAAAAATGATCAATATTAAAATTGTTTATTAACTATTGTTTAAACCTTTTCAAAAATTAATCAGAAATAACAATGTAAATGAAATAAACTTACACATTTGGTCGGGATTGATCCCTTCATCAGACGAAACCCGGTAGCAGTTTTTCGAAAACATCCCTCTTCGGAATGCTTCTTGCAAATTACAGTGTGGTCTTCAATTTTGAATGGGTCTGTAAGTCAATAAAAAATACAAAAGTGTACATTAATTTATATACAGTACTTATTATAATTATTTTTGAAGAAATCTAACCACTCTCTTCTGACACTAGCATCTTGGGGTTGCTCATTGCTACGGCACAAAACACAACGTCTACCCATTGTTAGAAAAAAATTTAATCAAAATAGAGGATGTAGCAAGCCCACAAACAACAAAAACGACGAACTAATTAGCAACAAAAAGACCAAACTAACAACGAAAACACCCAGAATAATTATAAAACCAACACCAAATTAACTAACAAGACTTTCAAAATAGTAAGCAGCGATAATAAGAGTTACGATTTCAAAAACGGCGACAGACAAATATTTCGAATTGGCAGATAAGTGACGCCACAATCCGCACGTCCATGGCTTGCTAGACAGGAACCCGTTTTAATAGGGAGCGAACAGGCCTATTATACGTCGGGTCGGTCTTGTTGTCACTCACATACTTCTACAATATACCAACCATCCCCAATTTTTCCCTATTTACTCAATGTGTAAGTGAATTTTTTTTTTTTGTTAAATAAACACCATTGCCAGTGTTTATAAAATTACAATCTGATCATAGATGTGATCAATAAGCAATTTTGGTCTAACTTATTCTACTACATATGATACGCTAAGACTAAAGTGCCATTCAATAATGATCTTTAGGTTCTAATATCTAGTTGCCCACTAATTTTCTTGGTCACTACCGCACTTTGCTCTGCTTTTGACGACACTTATTCACGAACACTAACTTTCGTGAACACTACCGCACTTTACTCTGTTTTTGACGTCACTTACTCGCGCACTTACACTAACTCGAACGGTTTCCTCCTTCTGAGTCGTCTTGTCAAATCTGTAGTATCGAGGAGCTGGATAGCCTCGACGTTTATATGGTCGTGTAGCCGTTGTTCGTGGCTTCTAGCGTACTTGGTAATGGTCTGGTTAACGGTATCCATCTCTAGATCCCTATGAAGATCATCGTTTCTTAAGCACCAAGGGGCATCAACTATGTTTCTGAGCACCTTATTTTGGTATCGTTGTATTATTTGCACATTACTTTTGCTAGCACAGCCCCATAATTGGATGCCATAAGTCCATATAGGTTTAAGAGTCTGTTTGTACAGTAATAGCTTATTGTATGCGGATAACGTAGAGTTCCTTCCAAGAAGCCAATACATTTTTCTGCATTTAATTTCAAGTTCTTCTCGTTTCTTTTTGATGTGAGTTTTCCATCGCAACTTTGCATCTAGGGTAATACCTAGATATTTTGCCTCATTGGCATATGGTATCTGTGTATCATTAATTCTAAGAGGTATATAATTTATTTTTTTAATAGTGTAGTTGACATGAACTGATTTACTGTCGTTCAGTTTTATTCTCCACTTTACAGTCCAGTCATATATTTTGTTTATCGAGTCTTGCAGTTTTCTGGCTACTTCTTCGCTTTCGCTGCCCACTGCTAATATGGCAGTATCATCCGCAAAAGTAGCAATTGTTTGATGTTTAATTTCTGGTATGTCACTCGTATATAGAAGATACAGGACAGGCCCCAGTACACTTCCTTGTGGAACACCTGCCTTGATTTCTTTTAGCTCTGTGTAGACGTTTTCATGTTTTATTCTAAAATATCTATCCGAGATGTAAGATTCGAGAATCTGAGAAAATTCTTTAGGTAGGAGCAATTTAAGTTTGTGTTTTAAACCCTCATGCCATACTTTGTCAAAGGCCTGTGCTACGTCTAAAAAGACTGCAGAACAAATTTTCTTTTCTTCTAGAGATGTTTCGATGATACTTGTTATCCTATGGACTTGATCGATTGTCGAATGTTTTTGTCGGAATCCAAACTGGTGGGTAGGAATTATATTCTTTTTTTGTATAACTGTTCTTAGTCTTTTCAGTAGAATTTTTTCATACAATTTTGATAGCACCGGCAATAATGAAATTGGTCGGTAGGAGGTGACCTCATGCGGTGGTTTTCCTGGTTTTGCTACCATTAAAACCTCTGCAACCTTCCATATTTTGGGTACATACTTAATTCTGAATGATGCGTTGTTAAAAAGCTGTGTGATTTGAAGAATAGCCTTTTTTGGTAATTGCTTTAGAATTTCTCCTGTTATTAGGTCAAATCCTGGAGCTTTTTTTGAACTGATGTTTTCATTAATTTCCTTTGCTATTTCTTTTGGGGAAGATGGTTTGATCTCTAGTTCTTCTTCTGCATCTAAATGTTCTGTCAGCTCTTCTCCTTCTTGAGATTTAAAGGTATTTTCTAAGTGTTCGGCAAATCTTTGGGCTTTTTGATTGTTGCTTTGAGCCCAGCTTCCATCCAAATTTCTTATAGGTGGTATCTGCATACTCGGCTTTTTTATTTGTCTGATTGCTTTCCATAGCGAGTACTCTGTATTACTACTAGTAGTTAGTTTACTAAGGTGATATGTTACCTCCTCATTTTTAGTCATTTGTATTATTCTCTTTAATTTCTGGGCAGCATTGTTTAGTATTGTTTTATCTGTTGGTGATCTGGTTTGGTGCCATTTTTTTCGCAGTCTTCTTTTCTCCGAAATTAGGTTTTTTATTTCTTTGGGGTAATTGCTACTTTTTGATGCTGTATTTATCTCCGGCGTGTTGTTCCATGCCGCCTTTTGTATATTCTTTACAAGCAGTTCAACTTCATCTTCTAGTTGTTCCTCAGTTCTTAAAGGAACTGAGAGATTGATTAAGTTCTCTAGGTCTTTTCGGAAGTTTTGCCAGTTAGTCTTTTTGTTCACTAATCTTGGAGGATTTTCTTTTTGTATTGCCCCGTCGCTTAATATAAGAAGTATGGGAGAGTGGTCTGAGTGCATGTCCCAAGCTTCTTCTACGTGCAGATAATTAGTAGCAATGTTTTTTATGACAAATAAGTCGATGAGATCAGGTATTTTGTTAGGGTCAGTGGGCCAATATGTTGGTTTTCTAGTGGATACAATTTCACATCTACATCTTATACAAGCTTCTAACAATTCTTTTCCTTTGGTGGTTGTTAACCTTGATCCCCAGTAGGTATGTTTCGCATTATAGTCACCTCCAATAATATATCTGTATCCCTGAGTATTGAGGAATTCTATATATTCTTCCCTTTTTATATTGTGTCTTGGGGGGCTATACAATGCAGTTATTGTTACTTCATAGTTACTTATTTTGATTTTTACAGATGCAGCTTGTATTTGTTCCGTCTGGTACCCCATTTCTTGGTAATGTGTGACATTTTCCTTTATTATGACTGCCGCTCCACCTTTTGCTGCGTTGTCTGGATGTATGGTATGGTATATCTTGTATCCTTTAAGTCGTATATATGATTCTTTTGTGAAGTGAGTCTCTGAGATGAGGCACACGTCGATTTTTTCTATATCTAGGACTGCTTGGAGTTCTTGTTGGTGTCTAAGCAGTCCATTATGTAAGTGAATGAAGTTGAAAAAATATATTAAGGGCCGGTTGCAGAAACACGGTTCAAATTTCGATTTGAACTAGTTCAATTGATTCAGTTCAAATTTTGAACCAGGGTTAACCTACCGTCGTGTTGCGCAAACAAAATTCACGTGAGGATTAATTGAACCGGTTCAAAACATTAAAACGGGAGATGTACCTTGTTTTATACGTCGATTTATTGTATTTCCCTGCGATTTCATGGTTGGCTACGCTGCAACTCTGTCAATTTCTGGGTTTCGCGCCTTAAAGTGACGTTTAGAGATTTATCTCTGGTTTAGAGCAGTTTATTATAAAGTTTTTGTTAATTAACTAAGCAATGGAGAAAAGGGGCAAAAATTTCACGGAGAAAGAAAAAAATTCTAATTGTAGACATTGTCAAAAAGTAAGTGTGGGATAAACTGATTAATTTTAAAACGTAAAATAGGTAGGGGAGAACAGGGTAATGGGAGCCTACTAAGGGAAAATGTTGATAAAAACAACATTTGTTAACATTAACACTTACTTGAGCAGGCTCTCTCGCTTCGATAGTTGAGAGGTCCGAGTTTTTCGCTTTGGGCGCTTCTAGAGAACCCATTCCCCCAACTAATGCACGAGATTTCGAGTCTTTGGGCGTTCGGGGGCCGTTTTCTCGATTTTTAAAAAACCTTTTGTCTTTCGACGATTGACATTTCTACTTCGTGTTGGTGGCGCTGGTGGCGCTGCTGTCATATGTTTACTACAGTGACTTTATTCAGAACAGTGGCGACACGAGGCAGTTTAGCTCCGCCCATCCGCCACGATGGAGCTAATTGTTGGCGGGAATTCAAATGTATGTATTATTTAAATGCAAAATATCCAACAATACAAGTGCAAAATTAAATCTGCCTCTAAGGGAAATAAAAAGGTTATTGGTTTTCATAAAAATACATAAAAAAATAGCAACTTAACTTAATAAATATATAAAATAAAACCTCAAATAACATTTGATCAACAGCGATAGTTCACAGCACAAATTTATTTTTAAAGCCATAAATGCAGACTATTTGATCAGTTTGTGACTGGAAACATTAGAACTTGTGTAATTATGCTATTAGCTAATCATTTGGCGTAATACTCTGCTGCATTCCTTTAAATGTAAAGCTTGCTTTTTACTTTTTTGGTCACTTTTGCCCCCGACAAAAATAAAGGTGCGGAAACCGATTGAATCATGATTTTAATATTTTTGAAGTAAAAAATTCACTTCAAAACAGGGGTGCGCTCAATATTTGAATTAGGGGTGGTTTTTTTTTTGAGGTAAAAAAATGCATTTACGCACACTGGGAAGGGAAGCCAGTAGTGGACTACCCACTAAATCCTGACACCTCCTGCTAAGAAAACTGCTTAAGTGAATATCCATTAGCATCGTTAGGGATTAAGGTCCAAAAACAGATACATTATTAAGTTGCAACAAACTTATTATTTCATACTGTTTGGTTTTGATTAGCTTTTTCAGACTATTACTATTACCAGTAAGTTTGCTGGTATTAATAAGTATTGTAAAGATAACTTATGTGTTAAACCTTGAACATGTATGAAATTAAACCTTTGTAAAGCTACAAAACTACTAAGATGGCCCTTGAGAACACAACTACTTTTCAAGGAAAACACCCCGATTTTCAAGGGTTAACAGAAAAGCAGAAAAATCGTTGTCACGCAAAAAAAAACAAACTGACCGACTAAAGTCGCTCGGGCCGGCTGGTGACAAAATTACGCCGGTAGCTCAGTCTGGGTGGGTTCGTTAAAACTCACCGACCCGACAATCTTGAGGGCGCCAGGATCCTCCGGCTACGACTTGCGAGTACCCGGATCCAAAGTACTCGGTGTAGCTTACCCGAACGGAAAAAAAAAAAGAAAACGAAGTGAATACTAACCAGGAACGAATATATTAAAAAAAAAACACACTAATAAAACCTAAATAAAAAAATACAGGAAAAACAAAGACGTCGTCTCTACACCGGCAATCGTTGCTGTTAGATTTACGACGATTCGCTGTAGACCGAACGCTTGCGCAAGCCGACGGCACACCGAAAATCCGCGCAACAATTCGATCGTACAAACTCGCAATTACCGGGTCCCGACTTACAAGGACGTCTGTACAACTAAAAAAAAAAAAAACAGAAACAGAAAAAGAAATGACTAAGTGTGAAACGGTTGATTACAGTGAAGCTGTAATCCCCCAACTACTAATTACAAGTAACAATTAACAAGGACGGTTACGGTGAAGCCGTAAACTCCTACAGGAACTAGTTAACAAAACGGTGACACGATGGCTCGAACAAAAACGTGGATAAAACGATCTGACCTTGACTCCTACAGCTCCTCCTACCGACTCTCCTCTAGGTGCTCCCGACTGGTGAGCCTTCCCGAATCCAACAGGGAAGAGGTTGTACGGCTCGGCCAAAACGGTCAGCCGCAATCCAGTTTCGAACTTCCAGTTCGCACCCCCAACCAAAAGGGAAAAAAAAACGAAACTGAGAATAGCCCAGAATAGAACGGACTAGAACCCAAAATAGAAGGCCCTGGGGTGGAAAATACCCTTAGGAAGATGAATACACTGGAATACTTTACTTACTACGATGGAAATCGGCCTTAAAGTTTTCCACGTGGTTCACGTCGTGGTGGATTTACTCGATCTCGAGACCCAACAAATTCCGGTTGCCTCCAGGAACCTTAGTGACCCAATCCCGATACCAATGTACCAATCAAACCAAAAAGGCCACTAAGTCACACTCCAAATTCCAAAATACCGAAACACTCTGGAGCACCGTACGCCTCGAGATCTAAAACGCAAGAGAGCCACGGAACCAGAATGGCTGCTATCGCTTCTTCGGCTCTACGTCACATTTCGTCATTGAGAAGGTGACCCCTTGACAGGTGAAAATTTGGGGTTATTTGAATCAAAACAAAGAATGAAAGTGATCGTAAAGAGTAGCAAAACGAAGCCAACGGTAAGTAAACAGCTGGAAAATTATTCATCAACCAATCGTAGACCTCAACGCACACTATGAACAAAATAAACAATCGCAAGAAGAAAAAAAATAGCAAGAGTAGCACCGTTGATGTTGCGGTCAAAAAGAAGAACGACCCACGACACGATCAACACCAAGCAGGCTAACGGGGTTGTGAAAAGGAAGAAAATAGAAGTTAGAAAAGTTGAAGCAAAGATGAAAACTAAAGAGTTGCAACCTAGACAACCCCGAGGAACTTGTAGCAGTCCTCCAGCTAAAATTCTGAGGCTCAAACGTATTCCTCCAGTCACCTCCGAACTGGTACCTAACAAACTGGTAACTATTAACATAATTGAACAGAATTGGTAACGGACAATGTAACTCGCCATGCGGTTACACTAAAATAGGCAACCAATAATTTACAGGCGTCAAAAGGTCACGAAAATCAACCCTTTCTAACGCCTTCCCTTCTAACTCGAAATTGTCACGTTACATCGTGAAGACTCCCGTTTTTAAGATATATTTTAAAATTAACATTTTTTAAAGAAATTGAAATTGTAATTGTTTTCGAACTCACCCTTTTTTTAAAAAGTCAAAATTCGGACAAAGTCCTCATGAGCGAAGCGAATTTCCCTTTCAAAAACACTCAAAATTACAAATTTTACCCTGTTTTGAATTTTGTACTAGTAGGTCCCCTCAGAACACAACACATTTTTAATGTTTTAGCCTGGTTTTCAAAGTAACTTTTAAAAAGTTAAAATTTTTAAAGAATTTGCTCGGTTTTTCGAAGTCACCCTTTTTTAAAAAGTCAAAATTTTAAGGATTCTGTCCTGTTTTTAAGAAATATAAGATTCGATTTCGGCTAAAAAAATTCACCTTTGGAAAAACAGTTAACATTTTAAGGATTATGCGTTTTTAAGGTAGTTTTTTAAAAAGTAACATTTTTAAAGACTGACCTGTTTTTTAATGTCTGTTAAAAAAGCAAATATTACAAAGCTTTTTAACCTGTTTTTAAGTTTATACAGTTCAAATTTTAAGGATTCTGCCTTGTTTTTAAAAAACAGTTCATAGTGCCGTGAAAATACATTTTACAAACAAACCTATATTTTATAATTTAAATTAATTCTACGCCTGAACAAGAACTGAAATTCTCTACTTAAATCTAAAATTAATTAAATTGAATAGAATAAACTATAGGAAGCTAAACTTAAACAAAATCTTGTGCAATCATGATATTGTACCTATATTTTGTACAATAACTGAAATTTCATACTTAAATGTTAAATTAATAACACTGAATAAATAGGATGCTAGACTTAAACAATTTTTGTGCAATCTATACTACTGTAGGTACCCATGGTTTCTGCAGAAAGATCGGAAAGCTCTCCTTCACGAATATTGTCAAAATTATGAAAATGTGGAGTGTGATCGATCAAACAGCAAATTTTTTCAAACAAATAACCATCCTTGTTCACCAGTAGCATGGTTTTGATAGAATTCATAGTCCACAATTTCTGCATTAACTGGTTTAATTTTGTTTGAATGTTTTCTTAATTCCTGACCCTGGGTACCTGGTAAATATTTCATTTGTGGATTTACGACTGTATACAAAACACACCACATACACGGTGATTTTTTCTTTCTTGTTTCACGACTCCAAATTCGGCTTGGCCTAAAAGGACAGTCCGGCAGTGTTAATTTCTGGAACAGTTGTAGTATTTGTTGTTGATCTGTGCAATTTCTTGGGCATAACAAGAATACACGATTAACTGTAAATTAACTGTAAACATTTATGTAGCAATAACACCGGTACTTACGATCCGGATCCTCCATTCAGGCGACCATATGATGATAAGTGAATAGTGATTCTGGAAATTTATAGTTCTTTGCTTTTTCGTTTTCGTTGAGTGTAACCTAGTGTTGATGTGTTGACATGCAGTTTGACATTTGACAGTAATGCAATGCGCTGGGGTGCATTCATAACGTTCCCACTCCCAACAAGACCAACAAGAGACGCGCGCACTTATATGTATAAATAGTTGCATACATTGCATGCAGTAAAATTAAATCGAGCGACTTTTATCTGATAAATAACATTCCTATGAAATTGCTTTGTTTTTAAAAAAAATTACAATAATATGCCATTTCATAACAATTTTAAACAAATTTTAAGAATTTATATGTTCTTTCACTTCTTCTGGAGATAACTTTGTGACAGCAATTTTTCGCAACAATCCAACTTCTTCACCTTCTGTCAGCTCAAACAGAATTTCTTCGTCATTTGATATGCAACAAACTGTCTCTTTCAAATTTATAATTATGTAACCTTCCATTTACATAACCGATTTTTTTTTAATAATGTTTAATAAGAGAGATATTAAGTTGCATCATTCAGTATTCTACTTTAATTTCTTTTTTGTCTAATATCCAAACGGTATTGTATCAAAGTTTTCTAGAATAACTCTCTTGTCATAAACAAAACCAAATTCCTTTGTTTCTATTTTATTTAAAAGTTCTTTAGTTTTAGTATCTCTGGTAATTCGATTATATTGTGTACTAATTTTACTGTCTTTGTGTTCTAAAATATTATTCATGCTATCGGAATTAATCTTTTCGGACGTTTCATAATTTAATGTAAATCCTTTAATTTTGCACACAACTTTACCTGTATTAGTTTTATAACAATAACTTTTTGGACCTGTTGATACCCAATCAGCAATCCATACGTCCTTACCTAATTCATCGGTCCAATCTCCCAATAGACAACCTGTTTTAACAGTGTTTTTACCATTATCTATATATACAATGCTATCTGTATCATAATATGCCGCGCTTTCTCCTAATATGTCTAACATTTCGTACAATCTTAGTCTAGCATTTGCAGTTGTAAAAGCAGCTATAAATATATTAGTATTGAAATCATTTTCTAGATAGCAACCTTTATACTTGTAATCAATTTGTAACATACTTTCGTTTAATTCATTGATATGTATATTATCAAGTCTGTCGTCTAATAAAATCTCATAAAATCTCTTAATATCTGTAACATACTCTGTTGCACCCATATTTTGTCTTTGACCAAATTTACCCCATAAGGAATTTAAGCAGATTTTTGCAACAGCTCTCTTTCCAGGATTATTTTCTATTTTACCCAATTCAATACCTAGATTTTCTTTTACGGCTTTTCTATATTCTTCTTCTGATTCAAAATCATTTCTCCATTCACTTGTCTCTAACTTTATTTTCATAAATGCTTTTACATATCCTTTAAACAAATAACTCGATTTTTGTTCAAAATGCCAAACTTCATCAATAGTTATTATTTTGTATCCTTGTTCAATTGCTTTTTTTACTTCGTTTGTACACCAGGTTCCTCTGACAATTCTTTGAGATTTCGTATGAGTACACTTATCTTTTTGATTATTTAATTTTGCACACAATTGACATAATGGAAATGTTAGTTTTTCACCGCCAGATTTCCTTTTATTTTTAACACGTAAAACAGGGTGATACAAACAAAATTGCACATTTTATTAAACCATACGATTTTGAATTATATGTAGGAGGTTTGAATATTTTAGTAGGATGTCCAACTGGATAATCATCATAACATTGTACTGTTGGATATAAACTACAAATATCTATATATTTCATTTTCTTTCCATTAACTTTTAGTTTTGTAGCATTAGTTCTTCCTCCGAAGAACGCATTTCTAGGATTAAGTTCTTTAATTTCTTTATATTTGCTTTTAATTTGTTTCATTTCTTCTTTATATTCTTTAGATTTAATCCAATTGCATTCCCACATTTCTATTAAATTATAGCCAGCTTTTTTTATTTGCTCGCTTCTTTCTATTGTTTGTTCATAAAGATCTTCCATAGTTGTTTTATTCTTATTATTAATAAAATCTGAACTATAACATTTTGTACAACCATGCCAAAAACAACCGTGATATTGATAGACTGTATTAGTTTTTTCATCAAAGCTATCAACTTTTGATCCACATATTCTCACTTCACCATCGTTTAATGCATTTTATATTTTTATATTTGGATTATGAAAACTATTCAACCAAGAAATTGATTGTTGAGAATATTGATCTTTTTTAGATTATCAACAACTGCAATTGTATCTTTCTTAATATTGTGTGATTCATTAAATTTCCATTCGCAGTTGGCTTTGAGAAAAAAATTCATGTCGTAACTAACATCATTACAGTAGTTTCGTAGTTTAATATTTGCGAGATTTGCTAGTTATCGAACAAGAAGTCAACGCACGTCCAAAATACACGGCCTACCTAGAATGGAAATTTAATGAATCACACGATATATTTTGATCGATATATAGCCATACAAACACCAGCAATTGTAATGTATCTAAAAGGATCTATGTTAGCTATTTCTAGAAATTGTTTTCTTAATTCAAGACATCCTCTTCTTGATATATCCACATCAGAATTACAATAATCATAAAGTTCATTTTTAAAATCAAATAAATAATTTTCTTTTCTTTTTTGTTTATGCCATTCTAAAAACTCTTGCCTATCTTTTATTTTCATCGAATTAATACCATAGTATTTTGTATTTGGTATTTTTCCAATATAGTTCTGATTTTCTGTTGTATTGAAAAAATGTGGAAAATAACCTTTTTTAAGTTCGTTTAGGCCGAATGTTTTGGGGAAGTTTTTTAAAGGTCCTTGAACAAAATTACTACTATCAATAATTCTTAAATTAATTGATTTTATTTCCATTAACATTATTTTAGATCCATTGTATATGCAGAAAGGTTTAATACCGTTTTCAACGCAATATTTTAGAATAAAGGAAGAATCATAACCTTTGCCATAATGTGCAATAGCTGTGTATCCTTTATGATCTCTAGAAACTAACCATTTACAGAAATCTTTGTTAGTCTTAAAAGAATCAACATTACCGTAAAAATCGTGAGCTATAACTAAATTAGGTACGTGTTTGCCCGTTTCTTGCATCGCCTCATAATCAAAGAATAAATATTTTTGTGTGTAAGAGCATTTAGTTGTAATAAATGAACATCCGCAATTAAGACATTGATAACCGTTTTCGTTCTTTCCTGGTATTTTAACACAATTTTTACATTCTTTACATTGATAAATGTGTTTGTTATGTTTGTTTTATCAGGAAAAGTTACGGTACAACCTATTTTACTGCAGTTTCGGCATCCTTTTACTTTGTATTCTTCACCACCGTCTTGCTCATGAGGACTTTGGCCGAATTTGTTTGGACCAAACTGTATTCTTGTTTGAAAAAACGGTGTATTTTCCTTGAAATGTTGACTTTTTTTGAAAAGGGTGATTTTGAAAAACCGAGCAAATTCTTTAAAAATTAAATTTTTTCACAAGTTACTTTGAAAACCAGGCTAAAAGCTTTAAAAATGTGTTGTGTTCTGAGGGGGCCTACTAGTACAAAATTCTAAACAGTATAAAATCTTTGAAAAATGTTCATTTTAAAATATACTTTAAAAAAACAAGACAAGACGGTGAGGTTTGTTTGTAAAATGTATTTTCACGGCACTATGAACTGTTTTTTAAAAACAAGGCAGAATCCTTAAAATTTGAACTGTATAATCTTAAAAACAGGTTAAAATGCTTTGAAATATTTGCTTTTTTAACATACATTAAAAAACAGGTCAGTCTTTAAAAATGTTACTTTTTAAAAAACTACCTTAAAAACGCATAATCCTTAAAATGTTAAATGTTTTTCCGAAGGTGAATTTTTTTAGTCGAAATCGAATCTTATATTTCTTAAAAACAGGGCAGAATCCTTAACATTTTGACTTTTTAAAAAAGGGTGACTTCGAAAAATCGAGCAAATTCTTTAAAAATTTTATAGCTATTAAGACAACTAGTGTTTTATAGAGAGTTTAAAAATCGAGTTCATAGTTAAAATCCGAGCGAGCAGAGCGAGCGAGGATTTTATAGAACGAGATTTTTTAACTATAAAACACGAGTTTTCTTCAAGATTTTTTCTATGCTTGTTTTATGAAAAATCTTCTTTGATTAAAAAATTCTTAGTTGTAGCAAAATGTGTCAAAGTGTGGTGGGTAAAGGGTGCGGTGGTAGGTTTCCTATAGTAACAGTAAACAAATTGTGAAAAAAACAATTTGCATCGGTTAAAATGTGTGAGAGTGTTCCTTAAAAAATGAAGGAAGAAGGCAAGGAATTACGGGGCAATTTGTTACCTGCAAAATCAAAACCCGCCTACGAGAAAGTGTATCATTCATTTCATGACTGGAAAAATAAGAATGGCATCACGGAAGTAACGGAAGATGTCATTTTGGCATTCCTGGATATGAGGGTAAGTGCGTAAATAGAAATGGAACATTTTTGAAAAACTAACACATTTACTTTTTAGTCGCAAAAGTTGTCACCAGCCTCATTGTGGCCAGAGTACTCCATGCTCAAGGCTACACTAAAAGCCAAAGACAACATACAAATTGACAAGTTTGCTGCTGTTATTCCTTTCTTAAAAAATTTAAATGTTGGTTATCGCAGTAAAAAGTCCAAGGTCTTGACACAAGAGGAAATTAGAACATTTTTACAACAAGCGGATGAAGAGGAATATTTATTTGTCAAAGTAAGGAATAAATTATACTTAGACATAAATTTTATGAAATTTTTCAGGTTGCACTGATCTTCGGAGTTGCTGGAGCCTGTAGAAAAGGCGAATTGGCCGCTATGGAATTCAGTGACGTACATGATTGTGGTGACACAATGAATGTCATTATTCCGGATTCTAAAACCCATAAGGAACGACGATTCACTAGAAAATCCATCGAGTTACACTGGGCATTGTTTTCGCCGCACTTCGGCGACTTTTTTTGTTAATGCTGGTGAGTAGTCATTTTATTATTCAGAACATATAATAAAATTTACAATATAGGGGGAGATATTAGGTCCTTGAAGAGACATGGAGGATGGGAATCTGCAAAAGTAGCAGAATCTTATATTGAAGAGTCGCTGGGAGAAAGATTAAAGATAGCTAGACAAGTTTTTGGGAATAGAACATCTAATACTACGAGCGCCATTGGGAATGAAGCAGTCGAAGTAGAAGAATATGCTGGAAGAGAGTTTAAGAACGAAACGGCTATTACAAGAGCAACTGTGAATGATATATTTGCAGAAGAAGCTTAAAACACATTAACGATGTTACGGGAGAAATGTGCTAGTTCTAACAACGTCGGTCAAAATTTCAATTACTGTACATTTAACTTTTATGAAAAATGTAAGCAAAATGAATAAAGTGAATTTTTGAATCGTATTTTATAACTCTATAAGATACGTTGCCATTGACGACGTACTTTATAAAAAAAAGCGTATTTTAAGAGCAATATAAAGGGTGAGTTCTTATGCACCATAGAAACAGTATAACATATTAGTGTTAGAAAAACTTTTTAAAAGTTACTTTGAAAACCAGGCTAAAGGCATTAAAAATGTGTTGTGTTCTGAGGGGACCTACTAGTACAAAATTCAAAACAGGGTAAAATTTGTAATTTTGAGTGTTTTTGAAAGGGAAATTCGCTTCGCTCATGAGGACTTTGTCCGAATTTGTTTGGACAAAACCGTATTCATATGTGTGCTGAAATGCCCCCAACAGAAAAAACAGGGTTAAAAGACGAATTTTAAGTGTTTATAAATGGTAACTTTTCTTGGCCGAAACCGTATTCACTTTTGATAAAACAGGATATATTTCTTAAAATTCGCTTCACTCATGAGGACTTTGTCCGAATTTTGACTTTTTAAAAAAAGGGTGAGTTCGAAAACTCGGACAATTTCTTTAAAAAATGTTAATTTTAAAATATATCTTAAAAACGGGAGTCTTCACGATTTTTCTGCTTTTCTGTTAACCCTTGAAAATCGGGGTGTTTTCCTTAAAAAGTAGCTGTGTTCTCAAGGGGCCACATTAGTAGTTACTAAAAACTACTTTATGACATGACCTGCCACCGATTTGCTAGCATGTGTTTTAGTTAAATGTTTATCTTTGTCTAATTGTTACAAACCTACTAATTAATTTATTTTTTAGTTTGTAACAATTGGGAAGATTAAAAGAAATTTGTAACATTTTTTCAATGTAAAAATCTTTAATAGCAACGTTTTGACATTGAATATGATCAATGTAGTTTTGGCAGATAGATTCCATTTCTAAAAAAAAATAAAACGTTGCTTCATTACAAAAAAAATATTCTCTTTCAAACGTTTGATCATTGTGAACTTTGAGAAAGTTCTAAAAATTGGACCTATTTCAAGTGACTCTATTTGTTAAGAATTGTGTTAATTATTGTCGCGAGAACTCGGCAGTTCTCGACCCATCCCTCTTCTAGGGGTGGTACCATGTAATATCTTCTTATTATTCGGAGACTCTCTAGCCATCTTCGAAAGAGAGCACATGTATCCAGACTCTCTAGACATCCTCGGAAGAGAGCACATGTATTCTGTAAACAATAAACGCTAAACCAGAAGTATTCATTTTACTCAATGTTACAAATATACGAGCCATCAGGGCTCCAACACTATTTGTTCTGAAATTAAAACCTGATGTTCCAGGTTCATCTGTAAAAAATACAAATACATAACTTTAATAACAACTAGATATTAATTACACAATAACCACCTTCAATTCTCAAATTTTGCTCATGTGGATGACTTGGAGTTTTCATTTTACGTATTTAGGGAGGCTTTCGTGTTCTAGATGTAGTTGAAGTAAAACTGAATAGCATTTGCTTTCAGTTTTCGTGTCCCATCTACACGTGTTTTCTCCCACATTTCGGGAGCGAAATGAACTTACAATTATTTAGTCATTGTTTAAATTGTCACATGCTGTTGTTCAATAAAGAAAAACAAGAAAGTTTACCTCACACAAACTTAAACTAATCTTTGGTATCCACTTGTCTCGCTTCATTTTGATGACCCATTCTTTTCGCCTTTTTGGGTCTGTTGGGAAGCGTTTCATCAAAAACCTCTTTTTTGCAAAATTGGAACATCACACAGCAGCACATCCCGGCATTTTCGTACAATTAAACTAACTATAAACAAATGAAGTTTTGCAAACTCATAACCTCTAGTACGTTTTTATACTATCGTTTTAAGCGAAAGGGATGACTTTTCACAAATACACTCACTCGCATGTAATTACACCATATTTCAACTGAAACTGTGACCCCAATTTTAGCGGCGACAGGTGTATGTAAGTGCAGAGTGTATCTGGACAGCTAGTGATTTTATTAAAAATTGGTAACGGTTTAAAGAGTGGGAGAGCTGTCAAAATTAGTTTGGTTACAAATTATTGACATTATTTGTCAAATCAGGAATTTGCTGGAAATGCAAAATATTTACGTCCCATTCGATGCAAAGTGAATAATAAAGAAGTTCTACTATGTGCTATGCGTGATCTTTAACTTAAAAAACAAAAATTGTAAATAAAACACTTGTGTTTTCCCGAATTTTACTGTGAGTTGACTGTTTTGGATTCGTTTAATTGCTTGTAAGTTTAGAAACAAAGCAATGGAACTAATGAATGAGTTTGAATAAAAAAGAAAAGACGACATTATCAACATCTCAAATCTCGAAGATTCTTTTTGTTTTATGTGCAACGGTCGGAAATTATTGACATCTCAACGTAAGGGTTTTAATTTGAAAATCATAATATCAACATTATTAAGATTAACATTAATATTAACATTAAGATTCTTTTTGTTTTATGTGCAACGGTCGGAAATGATTGACATCTCAACGTAAGGGTTTTAATTTGAAAATCATAATATCAACATTACTTGCACCCAGTGCATCTTCTTATCAAAAGAAGGAAATAGACTTGCGAGAAATCTCGCCTCAGTTTCTGCCGGACACTGCTGTTCCTAATGTAACTACCGCTGCAAGTTGACTCTCTGGAATACGCGGAAATTCTCGCGCGAGCGATTTTCTCTCCAGTGTATACAAGCATTTTTTATCGTGCTCAAGTTCTTTCAAATTAGGGGTCTGTGACACATTGCAAAAGCCAGAACTCACCAGATTCTCGCGAGAGGAACTTGCAGTATTTATTGCAAACAGTGTAAACACATAAGCAAGAACTCGCGCTAGAAGTGTCGCAAGATTCTCTCCAACCAAGTCTAGACTTTAAAGTGTTAAAAACTGACACAATTAGATTAGGTTCAACTACAACCCGCTTGCTGTTACATTGGGGGTTTCATTACACCCAACCTAAAGTCACAATATTAAGACAGGCAGAGCTCTTCATGTAACGAACAACATTGACGATTAGTCTCTAAATTTGCGAAAAATCATAAATAATTTCTGGTTTCTGTCAGGTTGACGTACTTGTCAATATTTCAGATATCAACCCAACAAAAGTAAAAATGTAACTAGGTGGTACAGTCCTATACATAATTTCGTGTACAGTCCCACAATTTGGGCATGAATTGAAGTTTGGACCACAGATTCAGTTGAAATACAACGTAAACAACAAGAGTTCGCTCCAAAATGGCGATTTTTACACGTGACCGTAACAACCAATCAAAAATGACACATTCGCATGTCGCCACTGTTCTAAATAAAGCCACTGTAATGTTTACGTTTTCTACCGGTTTTCTGCTTGAAGATGTTGTAACGTCATGTGCATCTGGTTTTGGGGATTCTCGACACTTTTCACAATCCGCCGCGCCACTGGACACCTTACTCGCGCACATTTTCGCACACGATTTGCAAAAAAAAAACCGTTTTTTTCTATCGACGATTGACATTGACATTTCGATGCACGTTGTTGGTGGCGCTGGTGTCGTGCTTCGGCTACAGTGACGCTTCGGCCAATGAGCTTCCGCCACGTTCACTGGATCGAAAACCCATCGCATTAAAAAAAATCGATCCAGTGATAGTTGGCATTGCCCAAATTTTGTGTTTTACGTGCTGCCTATGCAATTTAAACTTAAAACGACGTTTTGTGAGGTTAAAACACCAATAACTGTGTGGTTTCAAGTAGCAAAAAAACATGAGGATCTTTAAATATCAACAACAAAATGAGAATTTGAACAGCTTTTACTTAAGTGAACAGACACGTATTGAAAAGAGAAGGGCAAATGGAAATGGACGAATGAAACGAAAGGCAACAAACATGAAAATCCACGTTTTTGAGGTTAAGAGCCCCCTTTCCAGCAGAACAGACAGATGCGATTCCCCCATTAATATCTTTTATTCATCGACAGTCAAGATGTGACGTTATCTTAATTGCCGATGTTTCAGTTGGTACCGATGAAACAACCAACTCACGCTCTAAGGTTGGCAACACTGAGTGTGTTTCACGTGGTGCCTAAGCAAATCGAACTTGAAATGCCATTTTTTGTGAGGTTATGACGTTTTTTCCTTTGCCATAAATTAGGCCATTGTATAATCCCCAACGCTCTTTTCCCTTGGAAGAACCACTTCTATTGTTTGCAATTCTGGGAGTGGTGGAGGTACCGCAGATTGTGACGACCAAACGAAAAAAATCATCGGGTGGTTGATGAAAGGGCGTTGAAAGGCAACGGAACAATCGTTGAAACAATCTGTTCTGAGTGAGGTATTTTCTTTCACATTATTAATGCTGTCATTCTGAAGTCAAATTTTTTTCCCATCAGAAACACCGCACTGCGTGGTTTCAATGACGAAAGAAAACAATATGTGCAAGCATCGCAGATTCTGACCAAACAAAGGGTAATGAACATTTTCTTTTAGAGGTTGGCCAATTCTTTTCAATTTGTGTGGAAAGCATGTTTTTACTCATCACATATTCTTTTGGAAGATACATTATCCTTTCAATCTATTTTGGGAACTAACAGAAGCTAGGAGATTTTTTATTAACATCAGCAATGTAATGGGTGTTAATTGTGGCCAAAAAGTTTCGAAAAAAAGGAACAATGCTGTCAATCTAAAGTCAAAAAACCTACTAGATAGACCGCGCTTCGTGGTTTCATTGAAGAACCGCCTTTTTAAACATGCTTTATCCTTCACAGTATTTATTGGAAAATGAACTGTCAACAAGTACCTACATGCTCTTACCTACATATGGATCAGTATGGTGACAAAGTAACAGAATGGAAGACAGGCAAAGAAAATGAAGAGCCCAAATAAAAGGAACGGAATTAAGATCGCCCAACAATGCATGTAATAAATGAAAAGTAAAAAATCTAAAATACATTGCACTGCATTGAACACTTGATGAAACTAAAGGCAAGGAGAGAATGGAAGATAGAAAGATCGAATTTGACCGACAAAAAAGGAGAAGAGGAAGAGGTAGCGTAGTTTACGACGAAAGATTGTACGGCAAAGTAATTGAAAAATATTTAATCAAAAATTGACTAATTGTTGAACAGGACGTTTAACGAAAACTCTAAAAAGCGAAGCAAAGGAAGACTACTTACACATTGAACCGATCGCATTAAGCGAGTTAGTAAAATCTTCATTTTGCCAAGCGGAATTATTTTGATCAGAGTTTCAAATATCGAAGAATACAAAAAATTTTGTTATCCTAAAACTTTCTTTGCTAAATGTTAAATGGCCAAATACAATTAACTAGGTGGACCTCGGAAATCTGTGGATCTCGCTTTTTTCGTAGACCTAGCTTTTTCGTGGCCTTCTTTGTTTTATGGTATAACAAATAACTAATCACAAATTAATATCCAACGCCACGGGAAAGCGAGGTCTACGAAAAAAGCGAGATCCACAGATTTCCGAGGTCCACCTAGTTCTTATAATTTTTAATTAGGAACTCTTCTATTGATTATTAAAGTATATTTCAATCACAGTTAGAATCAATTACTGTCATGTATTGAAGTACAATAACGATTTTACAAAAAAAGGCAGTCGCTCCCATTACCCGACACATGCGGGTAATGAGAGCCCATTTAACGCATATGGGAAATGAAGGCATAGTATTTACTCTTCCCCTAAAATTGAACTAAACATTTGAGATTTTAATTATTAATACAATAAACTACAAATAGTTGCAAATCATTCAAATAAAAAAATTAACTTTTCAAACAAAACATAGAAATAGGAATGATGAAATTATTAAAAGAAAACAAGACACCCAAATTTTTAGGGATTCAAAGAAAAAATACAAATATAAGAATCTGGACTATCACTGTCAGAGCGATCCTTATGGGCCGACTTTCCGCAACTTCTGCATCGGTACTACATCTCCCCACTTTTTCCCGTGTTTAAACAAATAGCACATATAGCTTCCTCTTCTGAACATTCTGACTCATCGTCGCAAATTCCATTTTTGTCTGCTTGATCAGTAGATGAATCTTCATCATAACGATTAAATACTTTTTTTTTTTGCTTTTTTAATTATTTTGTTTCTCGTTGTATTCTTTTTGCTTTAACCCCTTTAACTTTGGTAAGTTTTCGTTTGTGACATTTTCCTTTGGTACATTTTCCCTTGGCACAATTTCCTTTATTACAGTTTTCATTATTTTTCTTATTTGTCTTAGTCTTATTCTCTTTCATCGGTGTACTTGTTAAGATTTCAGAATGCTGTTTGTTCTTCAACGTTCTGTCTTCATTAGAGATGAGTATTTGTGGCAGTGGGCTTACAATAGAGACAACAGTAGTAAAGTCAATAAGTGTTTAATCGTTACCAGTATTCAAAGAAAATGTATTGGATCAATTCTTGGTGTTGACAAAAATTATCAAAATTACAATTTATTCCCAAACACCAAATTTTGTCAAAAAATGCTAAACATCCTAAACAAGTGTAAACAGCTCCCAAAGGTCCATGTTTTTCCAGCTGTGGTGAGTAACGTTGTCGAGGAAATATGAAGAGCGGAGGAATAAAAAAACTCAGAAGCACTTATAGCATATATTACTGTGATGGTCTTACCTCTTTCCCATGATGTTAACAGATCCAGCGCGTTTTTGTCCTTTGAGAGCTATAATTTTTTCAGTCTCTTGAACGGTGGTTATTCCAGTCTCGTCTACGTTGTAAATCCACTGAGGTTCGAAGTTGTGTTCCATCAGCACTCTCTCCAAGTTATTTAAAAAAAGCGTTACCTCAGTTTTATTAAATCCGAGGATTCTGTTGATACTTATAGCTTCGGTCGTTCTAATTGTCAAATCAGGATGACGCTGTAAAAATCCAGCCAGCCAATTTTTCCCCGCAGTTTGATTGACTTGGTTAAACCTTCGTTCAATACCCAGCTGTTTAGCTATACTGTAACACACATTTTGCGAAATTGTTCTCTCGTCAAACCATAAAATTTATTGGACATAGCCCGAAGATGATTAGCCAGTATTTTTTCTTGCGCAACATTGAATACAGTACGTCTTTCCAACTTAGGAGAGTTCTTGTAGCTACCATCGTTAACTTTCGCTAAATTGTATCTCTTCTTCAAAGTGCTGTAAGGTATGCCAGTTTGCTGAGATACTTTGTACACCGAAATGCCTCCTCTTTTGAGAGCAATGACTGCATTTTCTAATGTATCAACCGTCCAAGAAGCTTTTGTGGTTGTCCGATTTGTTTTACGTGGCATCTGAAATAATAGAAGATATGAATCTAAAATGACGTAATAGTATATAATGCATTCACGATCTTTTTAGACCAGAGTAGGCCATGTTTTTTTTTCATTTTGTTGGCTATCATGATTGACTGTCGTGGTTCCTGTCACATCTGACATGCGTCTTTCGTACATGCTGGTTTGCCACTTTTCTGATACTTGGAAAATCGTGTTTTCCCCTTTTTTCTTTTTAATCAAGTAAGTAAATGTTTAAAGGCAAGAAAGTCAAAGCAATTATTGCCAAAATGCCTAAAGTCATTTCTTTACAAATAAAATTAGCTAACACCCGGCCCGATTTAACACCAGACCAGATAAGTTTAAGGGTGACAACTATATTTTCCGTTACAAGTGAATTACAAGTGAAGGTTCAAGATTTACAATATTCCATGCGGGTTGTCATTTGGGTTTTCTAGAAGGATGTAACTTTTTATTAAATTCGAAAAATAACGACAGAGATTATCACAAAACGATGAACGGGACACTTTTTCAAAATTGGGTGGTTAACCAGCTTATTCCTGCTTTGGACAAGTTGCAACGGAAACGTGTGGTGGTAATGGACAATACCACTCGGTGCAGTTGGACAATCCACCCACATTTTCTAGCAAAAAAGTCAAATGCAGGAATGGTTGAGTAATCACAGTATTGACTTTGATCAAAAATTTTCGAATAAACAACTTTGGGATTTAATTCAACCTTTTAGAACTGCTAGGGAAAAACGATTTTTGACAGACGAGACATTACGGGAAAGTGGTCATGAGGTCCTTAGATTACCTCCATACCATTGTCAGTACAACCCTATTGAAATGGCGTGGGGGTATTGTAAGCTTCTATAACAAGCATATAAATTCTTGGCCTTCATCGAAAGATAAGGTTGAAAATTTATGGCTTGAGGCCCTTTCCAAATGTACTCCAGAAATGTGGCAAAATTTTAGTAGACATTGTACCGAACTTATTTTGGCTGATTGGAAAAACACATGGGAAATTTAACGTTTGAGAATATACCTCCATTCATTATTTCATTAGGCAAATCTGATTCAGAATCAGAAGATGATAATGACGGTTCCGATTTGGACAATGAAATAATGGATGTCGAGATTGAATAGTAGAAAAAATATCAAAATTATTAGTACGTGAAAATAACTGTCAACTTTATTACTTAAATTGCCAGAGGATTGTCGTTTTTTTCAAAATTAAAGTATGGACAGGTAAAATTTACTTTTAGACTAAAAATTTACTACCCGGAAAAGATTTTACCCTTAAAGCATACCTATGAAGAAAAAATGGACAATTCTCGAGGAAATATACTAGAAAATTATGGAACAATTTGCCAATTCTTAAACTTTTAGCCAACAAAATTCCTCAAAGTTTACTTTATTTAGAATTGAGATTGTGTCCTCTTGCTGGGACTACGAGAAGAACTTCTTGCCATTGGAATGTATCTATCATCAAATTTCCAGCAGTAAATCTTCCCTTTATGGTTACTTATTACATTCGTTGAAAAATCATTTCTAAACTTAACTTAATATTCAACTTAATATTCAATAAAGTTATCACATTCTGAAATGGTCGTTAATTCATTAGTTTAATAATAATGTTTCTTAATGATATTCAAGCTGGCTGTTTTGTTTTCAGACACAATTTATAACCTTAAATAGGTGACAACCCAAATTGACATAAAGAATGTCACTGATTTTCAGGAAACTTTAGCTCACTAAGGTTGACTACCAACCAAGTTACTAGATCTCCATGGCTTGCTGCGGTCTAAAAAGATCGTGAATGCATTATACAGGGTCCAGCAACACTTGTGTCCACCCCCAAAATCGTCTTTAATTTTAAAGTTACAATTTTGAAAATTTGCATACGCTCATAGTTGACAAAGGTCTAGAAGCTGACGCAAAAGTTTGTGTTTTATCACGGTTTGGTTGGCGTCGCGACGCCTAAGAAGTATAATTTTTAGCGATTTTTACTTCTTGCGGAAATATTCGCGATTTCATTTTTTTTTTCAACATAACTGATACAAATATCTGAGTTCTTATTTTAAATCCAATGCAAATTGTCCTTAAAATTTGCGAAAGAAACGCTGTTTTATCAAGTTAGTTTTCAAAATTCTGACAGCGCAGCGGCAAACTACGTTTACACCAAAATTTCACAAGTCACTTCATTCACTTTTATAAAGGTTAATTTTGATTAACACGGGCATGTTGCACTTTATGGACACCAGAAATCGTTAATTTACATGCACAAAGTGACAATTTCACCAATTAAGACTTTTGTTACAATCTAAAGCGAGCCAAAGGATAGATGTCATTTGTGACACAAGATGTTGACAGATGGGTGTAAACGTAGTTCCCAATTTTGACGTAATGAAATTGGAAATTAACTTGATAAAACCATTTTTTTCTCAAATTTTGAAGACAATTTGCATTGAATCTAAAATAACAGCTGAGATATTTTTTACACATTTATATTGAAAAAAAATTAAATTAGGGGATGATATCACAAACTCTCACAATTAACTAAAAATTACATTTTTAAGGCGTCGCGACGCCAAAACTATCAGTGATACAAAACAAATTTTTGCGTCAGCTTCTAGAGCTTTGTTAACTGTGAGCGTACGCAAATTTTCAAAATTTTATCTTTAAAATTAAAGACGATTTTGGGGGTGAACACAAGTGTTGCCGGACCCTGTATAAAAACACCGAATTTCATAAGGCAAAGTTTAAGGCACAAAACCAAGTTTATAAAACGAACGGTAAAGCCGCCTGGATTGGCCTGTGCATTTGGCAGTTGCAACTGATTTCCGCATAGCGCGGTATTTGAGGGAAAAACTAACCTTAAATAGTTTGTACTTGTTGTCGTTCATCTATTCTAGTCAATTTATCATCGTTGATCTGTTCAATCAAATTCAGCACTGCATGTATGTAATATTCAGATGCAAAATGTCAAAAGTGGCAGCCTTACCATAGCAACCCCTCGATTTCAGCGCTAAAGCGGCAAAAATCGGCGTTTCTCTAGAATCACAGGTCGTGGTGAAAGCTAATGGGGTAATGGGAGCTATGTCGGGTAGTGAGAGCCATGTTAGGCTACTATTACCCGCTGACCAACATTTTGAAAAATATATAACATAAATATGTAAATTCTATTTCAATACAATTTAACCAATTGGACTTTTTAGTAATTGAATCTAGGGTTGTAATAAGCATAAACATAATAAAATAAGAATATAATTTCATACTTACATTGGCGCTGGCAATCGGCAGTTTTTTATAAGCGTGGGGCGAAAAACACATAACCGACCCTCGTTCTTTACCGCATGGCACTAACGAACTCGTGTTCATAGGGTATAGTTTGACGATGGTTGAAGGAAGCGATCGAGTGTTTAAGATCCGCCAAATGTGTCTACTTTCCACTCAGTTACAATCGCTCCCATTACCCCGCGTTCCCCTACAAGTATAAACTAACCTCAATCAACTAATGTGTTTAAAAAAATTATTGGACTTGCATTAATCTTTATATAAAAAACCAACCTATACATTTCTTAACCAATCCAATACATCTTGAATGTATTTTTTTCCTAAAACATTTCCATCCTTGCAAATCCTAGATATTCCCATGTGATCGAAAACAAGCAACCGGACGTGGCTTCCCTAAATAAAAAGACGGAAGTTTGGCAGAAAGTCGAAGAAGGCTACAATGCTTCTTCGGAAACGGGCTTTCGAAGTACTTCACAGTTAAAAGGCCTGTACAAAAATTTGAAACGAAATATCAAGAAAGAAGTAGCTTCTAATAATGTAACCAGTGTTTGTTTTTTTTTTGTTTGATTTTAATTACATTTTGCTCATTAGAAAAAAAAGTTTTTAAGTTGCTTAGAAGAGGCCCATCTAAATTTTGATCTAGATGAGCTAAGAAAGAAAAAAAATGACTGACAAGGTCATTTGAGAATATTTTGATAATAAATATTCAATTTAATAATAATATAATTTAATATAAAACACGTACAAAATAAAGTAAACATAAATAATTAACTAAACTTTTATTAAACTACAGAGAGAAGTTTCCAAAACGGGGGGAGGTAGGTATGAATTGAAACTACAGAATCTAGAAGCTCATCTTTTGTCTCTTGTGGAGGATCAGGTGCAGCCGTTAGTAAACCCATACGATGATGGAGCACGTTATCATGATAAGCCATTTCAAGAAGATGAATTATTATTAATCATTCTTAATTTGTAGGTGACGAACTCCCCGCAGATAATGCACATTTTTTAATTTATCCTCCTGGTGAAGAACTCCCTTCCTGTTCGTTCCAGTCTTTGGCAGAACCAGAACTAGAACCAGAACCAACACCAGAACCTCAACCCCGTCCTCAATGTCTGGCCCTTCAAAAAAAAAAAACGGCCTCAACTGAAAAAAAAGGCTTGCGATTATAAAACGCAAAGTTTCAGTTGAGGTCAACGAAGCAACAGCATGCTTTAGATATGAACATAAAAAAACAGCAGTTGGCAAATTAGGTTAAGCTGTTTTTTGTTTTTTTAAATTAAAGTAGTTTTTTGCTTTTCAATTAATAAGTAGTGTCAAATGAGTATTACTTTGCAAAATAATTATTAACGACTGTTTTTCTGACTACAGTGCTTCATCAAAATCTTCATTATCTTCCAATTCTGGGTCATCTTGCTCCAATATAATGTTGTGGAGAAGAGCACAAGCAACAATAACGGCTAAGGTTGTTTGTAAATTTGTTCGAAGGCCTAAAGATAGAGCCGGAAATCTTCGTATCAAAACTCCAAAACAAGCTCTATCGCATTTCTAGTGGTGGCATGCGCGTTATTGTAGGCGATTTCACCTGGGGTTTGTGGATTGATGAAAGGTCAAAAGAAACGATTTGCATGCATATCCTTTATCCCCCAACAGGTAGTCATTTTCATAATATCCTTCTTCAAGAAGAGCACACAGGGCGGAGTCATTAAAAATGGTACTATCGTGTACCGATCCAGGCCATCAAGCAATCACGTTCATGATTTTCAAGTTCGCATCACACACCATTTGCACATTTATTGAGAAAAAGCCCTTCCTGTCTCTAAACAGCTCAACGTTTCTTCCTCCCGGTGATTGTATTTTAATATGTGTGCAATCTATCGCACCAATCACACCAGGAAATTCTCTTAGAAGGAAGAAACTTTGCTTCACTGCCAGGCGTTCCCTTCTCGTTGTTGGCATTTTCATGTAGTTGTTTTTCAATAAGACAAGATGATGTGTGACGCGTTTGATAATCCTGGATACACTGCTCTTGTGGATACCTCCAAATGTATCGCCAACAACTCCTTGAAATGTGCCCGTGGCATAAAACCGAAGGGCAACCAGTATTTGTAGGAGGGCAGAAAATGACTTGTTCCGGTGCGTGTGAGGTTCGAGATTTCGACCGATTTTATGTTGTAAAAGCATGACTGTAGCTTTGGAAAATCGAAACCTCGTTTTGAATTCTGAATCCGATAAAGCTTCAAACGGGTCAGGTCTGTTAAGGTTCTCTGTGGCCTTTCGTATTCCTCATCGGAATCGGAAGATAGGTAGGATAAACTGGATAATGAGGACATCTAGGAACAAATGTCAAAAGAAAATCATGGGTATTACATTATTTTATAGAATAATGTGGAGGTGTATGATGAGATGAGATTGATAGGATTGGTAGGTATGTTTAATTTTTTTTTTATTTTTAAATATTACAGGTACCGTTGCGCTAACTGAAGTTTGTTATACTTCTTTACTTTGTAAATTATTAATTTTTTTCAATAAAAATGTTCAAATAAAATGTATTATGAAAATTTGTATTACATAACCTTTAAAAAACAATTGTATTTTGAACTTAAGGTTGATTAAAAACTGCACTAGAAATCTCTGAGGAATTGCAAAATCAATTATTACGCAAAAAATGTAAAAACTTACTTTTAATTCGTGTATTTTTGTAATTCATGAATCCAGCTGTCACTTTTAACACTTGGTATGGTATGGTATGGTATTAAGGGGGAGGGTGATGTATTCACTGAACTCAGGCCGCAATCGACCCATTGTGCTGCCTCCCATTTTTCCCAGCTAGCTTCCTTCGAACCAGCCCAGCTTCAAAGCAAATTGAAGGAGGGCGGAGAGGGAAGTGCTGGGGACCATGCCCATATCTGGGTATTGATCCTTTCCCCACATAGATCTTCTTAAATCGACGAGCGCGGGACAGTGACAAAATACATGCTCGACAGTCTCGTCGTCTTCTTCAAATCCTCTGCATTGAGGGTTGCTTTTTACACCTACCTGGTGTAGGTGCTTATTTAGACCGCAGTGTCCCGTAAGAATTCCCACTAATAAGCGGAGGTTTCCTCTAGACAACCGCAGTAGATAATTTGTGACCTTTTGAAGGGGTACCGGCATTGTTTGTCTCGAGATCCGGCAACCGACAGTGTTTCGCCATCTATTGCTGTGTTGCTCGAGATTGCTTTTGTTTATCAGCTCGTACATTGCTTCGAGGTTTAGCGGTATAGTTGGTCCCGGTCCATATGGTTTCCTGGATCCGCCTTTCGCCAAGCCGTCAGCGATGTCGTTGCAGCTGTTGTCTTTGTGTCCTTTAACCCAAGCCAGAGTAATCAAGTTTGTTCTGGACAACCTTGTGAGTTCTTCGTGGGTTTCGTATATTAACTTTGAAGGGATCTTGTTGCACTTTAAAGCTTGTAAAACTGCCTTGCTATCCGTCAGAAATAGAAGATATTTTTAACACTTATTCTTACTTATTCTACCTCTGAACCTGGGTTAGGTTAACACCGTGCTAACTTGTATTTGAACCGCTCAAAAATATTTGTGCAACGCAAAAATCATTTAAGCCTGGGTTAAGGGGATATCGAACAAATTTCAGTATAGGGCAAATTCAATGTATTTTTCCAAACACGATTACTCGAAAACTATTTGAGTAAATTGCTTTCTGTTTTTTGCATATGAATCTGTTCAACGTGCACTATGTTGAATGCTATACAGGGCTGTCCCAGAACTCGCGCCCCAAAGAAAAAGAGCTTATGGAGGCAAAAATTCTGAACCAAAATTTCGAAACTATAATTTTTTTAACTCAAAAAATAACCGAGATAAGACAAAAAAAACTGTAGCCAATCCTGAAGCTGAACAGAATTTGAAAATTGGTAACTATGGACACATACTATCATCCATTGGTCAGATGAACATTAGACTCTCGTTGCCTAGGAAATTGGGATGTCCTTTTACTCCACTTCTTGAATAAGCTTTTGGGGTTGGTTGTTAACTTTTTATCAGTTCTTGAATACTATTAAACTTAGTCAATTTTTGTTTTGAAATTTACCATCTGTATTGCTGTCGGCACCCTTGCTTTGCTCTATGGGGCGCGAGTTCTGGGACACCCTGTATATAATTTTTGTAAAATGATTCTTTAATGACTTTTTTATTAATTAAATATGAAAACTTGGCTAAAAGCGAAATAATTTTTAGCACTCCACATGCGTAGACTAATTTTACACAATGTCGACCAAACCGATTTTTTTAAAGTTAATAGTTTTTGAGAAATCGTGTTTGGAAAATTTCATATTCGAAGCATTTCAAATTCGAAGCATGTTATCCTTGTCTAGCAGTGAACATCTCTTTTCTCTGTACCAGAGAGGTCTGTCTGGTAGGTAGAAGTGCGGGTAAGCGTACCATAAATCAATTTTGAAGCCGAAGGGATAGTTTACAACTGAAGCTTTTGCATAAACACACAGAATCTTAAATTTGCCTGAAACAAGATTTTTCTCTTTCATTCAAACTGAACGTAGCTTTGAGGATAACTATTTCAAAATTTTGAACTTTATATCTGATGAAATAGGATTTTAAATTGTTTTAGAATAGTTTAGGTGATAAATATTTGCCTTTATCTTTATTTTTTAAGGAGATCTCGATCAAATTTCAATATAAGGCAAATTCAATGTATTTTTCCAAACACGATTACTCGAAAACTACTTGAGTGAATTGGTTTCTGTTTTTTGCATATGAATCTGTTCAACGCGCACTATGTTAAATGCTGTATCCAATTTTTGTAAAGTGAATATTTAATGACTTTTTGATTAATTAAATACGAAAACTTTTCACATGCGTAGACTTTTCAAAATTCACACATACGTATTTTGAGAACAACCAGACAGTAGTATAACGTCTTGTTGTCAAAATTATGACTTTGGGGTGGTGAAAAGACTGAAAAATTTCTCGTAATTTAAAGGTTTTAAAAAATAGATCAATCACTAAAACAATGGAATATAATTACATATTATTTATAATTTAATTATTTCTAATTATGTTCAGTATTTTTGTTACATTTACAAAAGTCTTGGACAAAATTCGAAGATCTCAGTGCATCTATTAATTCTTCAATTTTTGAAATTACACAAATCCCACCTTTTCGGGAAAAATTTAATTTATTTATTGCATTAAATAAATTATAAACATTAAATAATAATAATGAGATATTGTAATTATTAAGTTTCATGGGTGTAATTTGTAAAGTATCGGACTCTACTATCAAAGTATTTAAGATTTACTGGCCATGGGCAATAATAATTTGGCCATCAGTGCAGTCAAAACTATTATCTATTGTCCTGACCACAAGATGATGGTAACAATAATCTAAACTACTCGGGCTGGGTTTTAAGAAGTAGTTTTTATTTATGGTTTTATTACCGTAGTAAGCAGACTGACCATGGGTAACTAACTAAAAGAGTGCCGTCTACAAATAATGAGGGTTGAAGGGAGATGCTACATTTGACGTTTGGATGTTTAAAATGTTTCATATAATTTTTCCTTTACGCAGAATTTTGAAGCAGAATTTACCTTTACAGTTTGTTAGATATCCCCTTAAGTCAGATTTGAACCAGTTCAAATTTTGAACCGCATTTCTGCAACCGGCCCTAAGAATTGCATTGGCACATCTACGCTTGCGTCAAAGTTCAAAAATTGGCACAAAATTTGAAATTTATATTTGAAAATAAATTTATTAAAATTCAAATCAGATCACTTTCCTATAATCTCAGTACCAAGGTTAGGTTACCGTTTTTTTTAATCTTTTACAATTAAGACATTTATTCCGAAATTTTCATATTTGCACTTATGTACTATTAATCATGTACTATCGGCGACACCGAAATGTGAACGACTTTTTCGTTGTCATGGATTTTTCTCTGAATTTCCGTAATGTAAATCAGACTTTGACCAGTGGCGTTCTTTTTGATTTTTCTCTAAACATTTTATTTTACTTATACAACTCTTACTAATCAGCAGCGACTACTCTTAGCGACCGATTTTCATCAAATTTTGCAATAACTCTTGGTTTTTCGACTACAGTTTAATGTTTAGCCGATTTTAACTAACTACTATCATCAATAGTCATAAATGACAATTTGAAGTGCGCCTATGATTTAAAGAGAAAATTACGCTAAGACAATTTTGCCGTACACATTTCGTTATCGTCGATAGTACATAATTTTATTGATCAACGTTCTAACTAACATTTGTATTAAATTAATCAGTGTGCACGTTATCAATGACAGCTCGAATTTATTTAGTATTTATTTAAAAAAATGACAGGATCTATTAGTATCATTCTGCCTTTTTAGGGTGGGTTTCACCAACGTCAGTTAAATGCTCAGTTAGTTCAATAGATAAATTTTATTTGTCAGTTAAATAAAATTATGTTTCACCAAAATATTTTGACGTCTGGTTTATTATCTCCCGAATAGTTAACTTCAATGTTAAATTTGCATAGTGTGTACATTAAAGTGTCATCGGTGGCAGTTACACAAACGTTTACGTTTTTGAAAACAGTAAGTAATATACTAAAACTCTTTGTAAAAGGTACGTAAAACTGCTTTTAAGATAATGGAAACACCAAAGCCAAAACGGCAGCGATCCAGAAACTTCCTTGAAGAGGAAAAACAGTTTCTTTTAGAATTAGTTACTGCAAAGAGAAACATTACTGAAAATAAAAAATCAGACTCAATTGCTTCCAAGCAAAAAAATGAAGCTTGGTCCTCGATTGTCGTCAAATTTAATGCTGCGGCAAAAACCGGCCCACGTACTTCACAACAGTTGAAGCTTCTGTATGAAAATGTAAAAAAGTCAACAAAAAAACGATTTGCTGAAGAAAAGGTAAGAAAAGTTATTGTTTATATCATACGTATATATGTGTGCTTATTACAGGTTGAGATTTACAAAACTGGGGGTGGGTCAATTGAAACAACAGGACGCGACGCTGTTCTGATGGAACTATTGGGGCCGACAATGACACCATTAGAAAATCCGTTTGATAGCAATGGTAGTGTTTAAAAAAATATTATTTTGAATGAAGGCGAAGTCAGCCCACGACAAAACGCAGTCAGTAGTCCACTGCCAGAATTACCGCCAACAATTACACCAGAGAAAATTCCAGTTTCTCCTAAAACATCGAAAATACAAAAATTTAAAACAAAAATTCGTGCGCAATATAAAAACTGCACGTGTAGCGGTATGCAAGCAGAACGTTTAAAGATGAAAAAAGAAAAACATAAAAAGAAAATGGAAATTTTAGAAATAATCAAAGAAAAAGAACTGGAAATTCTGCGTGGCGTGAAAATAGACAATATTTTGAAAGAACAAAAAATTAATTCACAGTTGTGTTAAATAATAGCATTTATTGATGGTGACTTACTTTTCAGTTTATATGTTGAATGTTGTATTAATTAAAGCTGTACGCACGGCCACGTTTTCGTTTCCAACTTGATCAAAAATATCGTTTGGTTGATCTACGTGCGGTATATCTATATCAGGATCTTCTTCTGGTTCCTCTTCATTTACTTCTATTGCAATGTTATGCAAAACCATAGTCGCAACGATAATAGGTAGAACTCTTGCAGTTTGTACCCTCATTCCAATGGCTAAACAAGGAAATCTTATTTTCAACACGCCGAAACTGCGTTCAATCACATTTCTCGTCCTTCTGTGTGCATTATTGTATCGCTGCTCTGCTCTGTGTCTAGGATTGAGAATGGGAGATAAAAGATATCTCTTGCAAGCATAACCACTATCACCAAGTAAATAACATTGTGGGTACTCATTGTTTTCTAATTTCATTCTAATTCTTGAATTGCTAAAAATCCTAGAATCGTGGACGGAACCCGGCCATCTAGCAACAACATCTACAAACTTTAAATTCACTGTACACACCGCTTGAGTATTTATGGAAAACCATGACTTTCTGTTTCTATACACTTCACCATGTTCTCCACCAGGAGACTGAATTTTAATATGTGTACAGTCAATGGCTCCAAGAACGTTAGGAAATCCAGCAAGATGAAAAAATTCATTGTGTAATTGCAAAACTTTGTTTCTGTTATTTGGTAAATTAATAAAGTGGGGCCTTAACGCTGCTATGGCATTGGTGACCCGATGAATAATTCGGCACACAGATGATTTTGATATATTTACTAGATCTCCAATGCACATCTGAAAGCTTCCAGTAGCATAAAAGCGTAAGCACGTAAGCACTTGTAACGTAGGACTGATGGGACCATTTCGATCACTTAAAAATGTTAAATTCCCACGAATTAAATCTACTATTTCCATTACACACAATTTAGAAAGTCTGAATCGCATTCTAAATTTTTGTTCATTATATTCTATTAACGGATCTCTTCGCACAACGGGTCTTGGACGTCTTACTGGCGCTCTTATCTCTTCTTCGTCTGAGCTTGTCTCGGGAGACGATGACGAAGATGATGACGATGAGGAAGTCAGTAAACTGATAAAATTCAAGATTTATGTACATATATAAGTACAATATTCCAAATTAACTTACGGATTATACTCCATTTTCACTGTTAAACGTCAGAGCAACTTTTATTTGTAAAAAAATTGAATTAACTTTGATTTAACCGACCAACTTTGCCCAGTTAGTTTATTTGTGGTTTTATTCGATTAATAAACGTTAACTGAAGTTGGTGAAACGACAGCTGTCACATTTATTTAAAAAATAGCGTTATTCGACAGTTAAGTTATTTAACTGCGGTTGGTGAAACCCACCCCTAAAGTATTAACTTACTACTTTTTTATACTAGATAGAAAATGTTTTAAAAAATCGCAAAACAAACAATTTAAATTCTCACAAACAATCACTTAGAACCTTATAATTCTCACGTCGTGATTTATACATGTAACCTAAAGATTTTTAAACAAAATTATTTTTGTTAACTTTTGGCGAATGGACGGTACATTTTCATGTAATTTCATTCATGATTAACACGAATTTTAATATAAGGTTGGGATAGCCTCCTTTAAGATCACCGTTAAATGGTTATCAATTGGATCTTAGGTTTTTATATGTTCCAGCATGTTCTGATCATTGTATAAATTGGAACTACATATTCCGCGAGCTGAGAGCTATAAGGTTCTAACTAACATTTTCACTAAATTTGATTTAATCTAGTGCCGAAAATCTCTATGGCAACCATCACCAAACAAACAAAAATAATTTCTTAAATCTGACATAATTATGAAGATATGTCAAAAACTTTTTAGTTTCAAGTAGAATCTGTAAGAAATTCTAATTTCTATAAGGTTTAAAGTGCCGTTCGAAAATTTATTTGGCAAGTTTGTAACGATACGAGTATAAATAATAATGACGGACGAGAGTGATGAAAACATTACTTTACAAAAATTGAAACTAAAGTTGAGTGTTAACAGGAAGAGGTACGTTTTGACACAAATAATTACTGTTTATGTTAATTTTTGGGAATTTGTAGAAATATTCGGTTAGTACCTTATAGTTCGAGCGAAATGGAAGATGAAACAGTTGACATTGAGTTTAAGAACACACGAAATCGAAGAAGATGTCCAGAGAAATGGGAAAAGAATGTGCGAAAACAAAAGTACCAAAAAGGAGAAAGTCATATTAACTCTAAAGGTATGCTTACACCAAAAAGAAGAATAAAAAATCTTTGCAATAGAACATGCCGATTCAAATGCACCGAAAAATTTGACGCTGAATTTAGAGAAGAAATTAAGTCTTCTTATTACAGTTTAGATCAACATCAAAAATATAATTTTTTGTTGCATAATATTTGAAAAATGTTCGTTAAAAGAAAACAGGACACTAAAAAGAATTATAGATCGTTCAGCTTCGAATATTATTTTGACAAATTTTCAAAACTCGAAAGTGTTTGTAAAAAGTTTTTTTTGAGAGTGTTGGCAATCAGTCAAAAACCAGTGTATAATACTCATTTAAAAAATAATGACATTGGCATTCCTCAACCCGATGAACGCGGCAAACATATCAAAAAGAGAATAAAAGATGAAGATAAGAATCTTATTCGACAACACATCACCTCATTTCCTTTAGTTGAAGCCCATTATTCTCGGCAGAAAACTAAGAAAAAATATCTATCAAATGAGTTAAATCTACCGAAAATGTATGACCTCTACGTAAAATATTGCCGAAAAGAAGGAAAAGAACCACAAAAGCTTCACTTATACCGCAATATTTTTCATTATGAATATAATTTTGAATTTTTCATTCCAAAAAGTGATCGATGCCATATTTGCGAAGAACACAATCTTGCACTAAAAGAAAAAATCTTGACACCTTGTTTAGAAAATAATTATGAGCAGCACCGATTTAAAGTTACATCAATGCGGTTGGAGAAAGATAATGACAAAATGAACACTAACCCAAACTGTGCAGTAGTTTGTTTTGATCTGGAAAATGTTGTCAACTTACCAGAATCAGAAGTTTCAGTTTTATTTTATAAGCAAAAATTAAATGTTTATAATTTAACTGCTTGGTACAGAGGACAAGTTTTTTGCGCTATTTGAAATGAAGCTATTTCTGGACGTTCAGGAAATGATTTAGCAAGCGCTCTTATTCAAATTTTGGAAGAAATTTTAAAGCAACATCCAAACATTAACGAAATAATTACTTGGAGTGACAACTGTGTGGCCCAAAATAGAAATTCTCTGGTTTCTGTTGCAATGATGGACTTTTTAACTAGACATGTCTATATAAAAAGTATAACAATGAAGTTTTCCGTTCCTGGTCACTCATGCGTGCAGAAGGTGGATAGTGTACACTCTAGAATAGAACGTTTCATGGAACATTGCGATATTTGGTCTCCGTTATCCTTTATTAATTTTTTAAAACAGGTGGAAAGAAGGAAGTCAAAAGCATTATACAGGGCTAGTCACGAGAGGATTACTTCTGAAAATAATACTTCCGCAACATAAAATACTAATATCCTGTACTTCTCGATACTGCCAGAATTAGAAATAAAATGCTGAATCCACGATTGCTTTGGGGTGGTCAATGTCACTTTGACATTATTTATTTAAATTTCGTATTTATTCTTAATTCCGCTCCATTAGAGCCCCATTAGTTCGAAATACCTCTATTAATCTGTCCTATACCGAAACTGTAAGTGCTCGACCAATAATTTTTTTCCTTAACAAGCATGATTGATATGTTAGGTTGAGTTGAGAAACCCGTCACAATGTCTTATTCAAATGATGAGAAAACTGACATGATTCTCATTTACGGAGAATGCCAAAAATGCTGTGACCTTTATCGTAAAGATATCCACATCGAAACTGAACTGGGTTGTCTATGGACACTCGCGTAACCTCCTTTTCCGTAATTGTCAAAGTGACACTGTCAAAGCCTAAGTAATCGTGGATTCAGCATTTTATTGCATATTTGGCCATTTGGTTCTTTGCCGCAGGCAGGGTGGAATGTTTTCTCAAGTAGCCATAAGACCAAAAACGTCAGCACCGAGTTGTCTCCCATACATAACCGTCAAGTTAAAATAAAAAGATTAGACGATTGAAAGCGCTCCCGTAACTATCTGATTTTTAGATACCAGCATAGCTCTATATTGTTACTTCTGTGTTTTGGAAATTTCCCCAACTTTGTTAAAATAATTACCCAAAACATGATTTTACATTTTCAATGATTTCTTTATACATATCTTAAATTGTGCTACTGTAGCAGCTTTTTAAACCTTTCCAAAATGATGAAAACATTCATTGAGGTGGACATTTGTTCTCAATTTTTGAAATATTTAGTTATATCAAGATATGTTGTTTTTTAATTTTTCGTGATGCGTATAAATGTATAGTTTTTTGACGTCCACGTATAAAAAGTAAAAACAAATTAGTGTTAAAATTTAATACACCAGTATTACTTAGAATCCTTCTAGATCGATGGATATCTTTCATAATTTTGAAACTCACGTTAATATAAGTAGCTGATGGCAAAAGTACAACTACACAATTTTTTATAGCTATTTGTGTATTAACGGGTCGATTTCAAGTCACTGCGTTAATGCAAATTTGCAACCGTTGCCAAGGTATGAGCAATGTGATTGGTGTTGCTATGTTGCAAATGGGATTTGCAGTAACGCAAGTCACACTTGAAATCGACCCCTAAGAGCGTAAAAATTTACATTGCCGATTAAAAGAGACACAAAGTTTAAAGTTACGCGGCAACCTCTCGAAAACTCTCTATAAAAAAATTGTAGCTCTAGAACATATTCTTTACCTAGCTGTAATATTTTGTGTTATTCGGAAGAACCCAAATATCTATTTTAAAATTTGGTAGAATTGATTTTGTTAAATACCCGTGGATTCGTTGAAAGACAAGAAATGACAAGATAAACTAATATCTAAATCTAATTTATTTAAATTTATTATCCATTAAAACATTGCGTGACAAAGTTTTAGTAGCCAAAAAACTGTTATGTTCTATGACTTTGTAAGTTTTAAACATTTTTGTTTCCAAAATAAAAGTCTGTACATTGTCAAATACAATCAATTTAAAATTATTGTAAAAAAATCGAATTTTGTAATAAAGAGGAAAAAAATTGTATCAAAGTTGGCGGCTAAACAAGTTATGATTTGCAAATAATTTTTTTTAATTTTAGTTTTTTTATGTGTATTTTAAATATTGATAACCATACATACATTAAAATCATAAGTAAAATAGAAAAAGAATCTCTTTTCTGTTTTTTTAACTACTTATATTAAAAATTGTGAAGGTTTTGAGGTAAGGATGTTCTTTGGGTATGTACTTTGTTTGGATTACATAACACATTCAAAATTAATTTGAATTTGTCGCACAGTGTAATTTTGAAAATAAAATTTTGATGGTACACATTTTTTACTTGAAATATAAAGTTTATTAGATGATGCCATCATTTATTATTTATCTTTATTATTCATTTATTATTTTCGAGGGACATAATATTCCGAAATCGGGAAAACATTCGAAACAAACTCCAAAGCAAGGCAAATTCATGTGCCTGGTTTATTGCTGAACTGTGATAGAAAATATGCTAATTTTACAGACGATTTTCACCCTTATGGATGATTGGCATGTGTCAAATGGTTAGTATGTTGGGTTGCATATTTTTCAAAACACGAATTTTAGTTGAGGGGTAGAACAGCCTTAACAAGCATGATAAAGTAACCCAGAAGGTATAAGGCTATATTGCACTAATAAAAATTTTGACCGTCAATTATCATCTCTTTTGTACCCTTATCGGCAAGCGCGTGTCCTAACAATAAATCATGGTTTGCCTGAACTAACCAGAACCGGCTTAAAATATTTTAGTAATCATAAAATTAGGATTTATCTGTGGAGCTTAATTTACCATTTCTTACATTCTTAAGGAAAAACAATAGAAATGTGGGTAATCTGCAATTAATAAATAATCTCTTTGTCCAAGTTTAATGTAAATTCATGCACATGTTTTTATAATTTTTAAATATTATTAAGCCGGGACTGGTCGAAGTGACCAAAGTAAGCGCTGCGGTACAACCAGATGGTTTACAACTCTGGGATGTTTTCTATTGTAGACAAGTTAACTTTTACACAATGGGATAATTTTACTGCTGCTATATAGCCTTATACCTTCTGGGTTACTTTATGTTAGGTTGAGTTGAGATGATGAGAAAACTGACATGATTCTCATCTACGGAGAATGCCAAAAAATACTGTGTCGGCTTCTATTGTAAAGATATCCACATCGAAACTGAACTGGGTTGCCTATGGACACTCACGTAACCTCCTTTTCCGTAATTGTCAAAGTGACACTATCAGAGCCGAAGCAATCGTGGATTCAGCATTTCATTTCTGATTCGAGTTGTATCAAGTGACTTAAGAAATAAGTATTTTGGGTTGCAAAAAAATCATTTTCAGAAGTAATCTTCTCATGACTAGCCCTGTATATCATAGAATTGCAACCTAATCATCTCAAAAATTACCAGAATGTTGCAAAATGTTTGGGGTATAATAAAGTCCCATACACTAAAATCGCACAAATACAATTTGTACAGAATGATTTGTGGAGCATTAAATATAAAACAGATCATTCAACTTTATCGCCTGTTACAAAAATTGATATAAGACCAGATTCAAAAACAAGAAGCAAGACTGAGATCAAGACTGATGCTATTAACATTACAAGTTACCAGACGGCCACATTGAATGAACGAAAGCTGAGTGACATCAAGTTTAGCTACCGATGGATGCCGCAAGAAGACCAAAATTAAATGAAATTTCTGTTAGCGAAGTTTGATTAAAAAAATCGAATTGTTTTATGAATTGTTATTGATCTTGTCACCTAAACAGTAAATTGAATCAACTTAGAACTTGTTGCGACTCTAATCAAAATCATCTATAATTCTTAATATTTCGCTGTTCCACATACTATTTCTTTTCGTCTAAACTGCACCCCTGTCTTGGTCACCAACTCTGAATTTATTACCTTTTACATCCTGTTGGTCTGACCATATTAATACTTCTATAATTACTACTAATAACCATGAACATTCTCGAACTCTGATCCAGCAACTGCAAAGACGTGAGAAAGTCCCGAACCCTTAGTCCGCCACCTGCTGCTGATTCCCACTTCTTCACTTCCTACCAATCACATCTATATAAAACTACCCTCTCTTCTTTTACTTTATTCTAAGATTTTTCTGTATAGTTGTAAGAGAAGTAGTACCAATTCAACCACCGTTCAATAATAGCCAATGCTTGTAACAACTTATTCAGTTTACCATTTATATTAATAGAATATTCGTTAGTTAAATTTAGTGTTTTATTCATTTAACAAGTAGCAAAAGAAAACTACCTAATTCTCCGGTAAACGCAGAATTAAGAACCCGCGTTATACCAATCTTTATAAACCTTTGGTATAAACAGAACTTTGTAATATTTGAAACCTATGTCTAACTAATTCAAAACTACAGGGTGATTTTTTTAAAACGGCAGGCGTTGTAGAATTTTTATTTATGAACCGATTTCAAAAATTTTAAAAACAGATTAAATGGTTTTTAATTTCCTATAAACTGATGATTTTAATTTTTTTTATAAATGTCTTAGTATGTTTTGGGCGATACTCAACTTTCTTATTTTAAATTGACACCCATATTTTTTTTTATAATTTAGAAGATATTAATTTTCTTGATTCAGAAATGTGTAATATGTTCTACTTTTACAAAAAATATTTAAAAAAAAATATCAAAAATGAAAAAAATTAGGCAATAAAAGTTAATAAAATCTAGGTGCGTGGTGTCAAATAACACAATATCGTTATTGTAATGTCAAAAAGCAGCAAATAACAGAAAGAACAAGTTTTCTTTCAACAAGATGGGGCTACACCTTACAATGCACAATGCATTTCTCGTAGGTGTCAATTGTGCAATAAAAAAACAGGCGTTTCAACAGTATTTTAATTAAATTAGGTAGTTGTTTTTTCTGATCTGTAATTATTATTGTCTTTTGTTATTAATAATTTCAAAAAAAAAATGCCGATCCTTTCTGTTATTTGCTGCTTTTTGACATTACAATAACGGCATTCTTTTATTTGACACCATGCACGTAGATTTTATTAACTTTTATTGCCTAAATTTTTTCAATTTTGATAATTTTTTAAAAAATATTTTTGGTAAAGGTAGAACATATTACACATTTCTGAATCAAGAAAATTAATATCTTCCAAATTATAAAAAAAAATATGGGTTCCAATTTAAAATAAGAAAGTTGAGTATCGCCCAAAAGATACTAAGACATTTAGAAAAATTTTAAAATCATCAGTTTATAGGAAATTAAAAATTATTTAATTTGTTTTTTAAATTTTTGAAATCGGTTCATAAATAAATATTCTATAACGCCTGCCGTTTTAAAAAAATCACCCTGTATAAGGTTCTAAGTAGCGTTATCAATGATATCTCTTTAATTTATTAAGTATTTATTTAAAAAAATGTCAGGCTCTATTATTATTATTATTGCTTGTAACAGTATTAACTTATTTTTTTTTTATACTTAATAGAAAATGTTTAAAAAAATTGTAAAATAAAACATTTAAATTCTCACAAAGATCAAAAAGTCACTTAGAACCTTATAGTTCTCAGGGCGCGATTTAATAAAACCTTAGTCAAAAAAATAAGCCAAATTTGTCTTTAGGTATGCTTTTTAAGAAGATGCTTTGCCTAAAAATTTGTTCCGTTGATGTGCATTTTTTAGCGCATGCGTCTGAGTAGTATCGCAAATCTCGTTTCTTTTGTCTCTTTTTTTGGGTCAAGATGACTCAGAAATGGTTGGTATATTATAGAAGTATGTAATTTAACGTAGGTCTAGTTGGCAAGAATATTAAATGACAAGCTTGACAAACGTCGCAAGTGTTTTGTTGTGTTGTTGTTCGTCGTTTGGATCTTTATTTGTAGTTTTCTATTGTTACACTGTACGTTATTGTGGATTATACTGTTAATTTGTCAGGATCAACTGTTTAGAAGTATGATATTTTCATTGTTTCTCGATAGTATACAATTGATTCGTAGGAGTAGGAGTTTGAAGCCTTTTGAGATTTTTACGGAGTTTGGACAGACATTTTAAATATGGAATATTATGCCGCCATGAAAAGAAAACAACCTTGTTGTGTGCCTGCATGTGAAGACATAAGCAGCAAAAGGCATCGTTTTCCCAAAAATGATGAGGAGCTTTTTTAAGAATGGGTGCTTTTTGACATTACAATAACGATATTGTGTTATTTGACACCACTCACCTAGATTTTATTAACTTTTATTGCCTACATTTTTTCATTTTTGATATATTTTTTTTAAATATTTTTAGTTAAAAGTAGAACATGTTACACATTTCTGAATAAAGAAAATTAATATCTTTTAAATTTATAAAAAAAATATGGGTGCCAATTTAAAATAAGAAAGTTGAGTATCGACTAAGTGATACTAAGACATTTAGAAAAATTTTAAAATTATCAGTTAAATTATTAAAAACAATTTAATTTGTTTTTTAAATTTTTGAAATCGGTTCATAAATAAAAATTCTACAACGCCTGCCGTTTTTAAAAATCACCCTGTATAAGTATTTACCAATCATGGCATGAAACTGTTAGGTCTTATTCATAAAAACACTAAAGACAGCATCAATAATCACTGTATCAAATCATTATTCTACATCCTAAAGTCAGATCAGAATTAGAATATTGTTGCATAGTATGTATTCTTTACTTTGTAGTATGTTAGAAGAAGAACGAGTTAATAAATATTGAATTTTAATATCCATGTTTCAAAGTTACATTTTAAAATTTGTCTAGTTATCTTGTACTCATTACCAATATTTTTGTATATTTATAATTTGAATATGTGTAATTACGATTTTTGTTAAATTGTATGCTGAAAATTATCATTAAATGATTAAAAATTAACAAACATTGTTGTAATATTTTAGTAACCCCAAAGAAACGCCTAACCCATTTGCAAACCGTCGGAGCAACAAGAGTTTTGCAGTTAACGCCAAAATGTAAAAAGTTTTACAAGCGCATTGGGGAGTATAGCAAACGACTTACTCAGCAGAATTTAAAAATAAAGAACATCAAACGACGACTTATGAAGGCGAGAAAATTGAACAAAGATCCTAAGTTTGCCAATTTAATTGAGAAAGTCAATGATACAACATATTAATTTGTTATGCAGCAAATTCGTACTCAGCGATTGCCACCACATGCTCGGCGATTTACACTTGACGAGAAAATCATGGCACTGAGTTTATACAAAGTCAGTCTTAAAGCTTATCGTTTGTTATCGAAAATGTTTTGTTTCCCTTCCCCACGAACACTAACAAATTTGCTTAATAAAATCAATTATAAACCAGGAATAAATGACGAAGTTTTAAACTCTTTAAAAAAAGGGTAAGGGGTCAATTTCAAATTATTTAGCGACGTCGCTAAACGTGTTTGCGACGTAGCAACGTCAATCACATCACAGCTACCTTAGCAACGTCGCTAAATAGCGACGTCGCAAACGACTTGAAACTGACCCCTAAGTCGTTTAAATAATCCAAATGACCGCTTGTGTGCGTTAGTTTTTGACGAAATGTCAATTTCATCATTATTGAGCTATAAATCTTCGTCAGACGAAATTAAGGGACTTGAGCCGACCACGCCGATGTATTTATGGTAAAAGGAATTTGTAAACAATGGAAACAAGCGTTGTGCTTTTCGTTCAGCAACGGTCCCATCAAGTCCGTCAAGCTAAAAGAGATATTGTTAAGGGTCTACGAGCCTGCCCGAAAATTTCGTGTTTGAAAAGTATGCAACTTTAACAACACCTTTGATTGACAGCTGCCAAAAGGGATTACCGAGGATTTGGTAATGAGGGAATCATAAACTTTATGGAAACGGTCGCTTGACCTGCACATTTCCTAAGAAACCCAGCGGTTGGAACAATAAATTCGTGTTGGACCAAAGATGAGTTAAAATATCAGGATTTGAGTTTCTCTGCGTTTTGAGCTTGTAAAATTTCTGGTTACAGTAGACAAAAATTTTACGGGCGTAATTATTTTTTTCAATTAACGGAAAATGTATGTATAAAATCCGCAAATTTCCAGTTCCAATAGTACGTAATGGAAGAATGTTTTTTTAATTGAAAAATGTAATTTTCGTAAATGTGATCCAAAATTTTTCCTCACTGGTCGCCGGGGAAATTTTAAAATTACTTATTGTTTTATTATTTTTATTTGAGAAAAACGCTTTTAATTTTTTTTTAACCAAACCTTTTACCTGACACATGAGTTTTTGGACCTTTTCGACTCTGTTGTTTTCTGTGATTTAAAAATTAACTCTTCATAATAATACATTCCACTAATCAATAAAAATTAAGCCAGAACCACTCAGGAAAAGCAAAATTGGCGTTTAATGTTATTTGCAAAAAATTTTTAATTGTACGAATTTTACATAATAATCCTCGTCTCTAATAAGTTAATCATTACCTGCTACCGGTGGATTTTATACGTTACCAATAAGACAATTTGCTTTCAAATAAATATGTCGAAGCTAACACCATAATTTTCATTTCAAGAAAAGACTGTAAAACCCAAAACTTCAAATCATCCAAAAGCAATTAAAAATGTATTTCGTAAAACCTATAAATAAATACTTTGAAAAAATATTTAAATTCTTTCAATTTTTGGATACTTGTGTTTTTTACTGTGCTCGACTTGTAAATCAATGTACTTTTTTAAATTTCTAGAGTTTTATCGATTAAAGTTGGTCAGTTGCTTTTATCAAACTTGCGCGTCAGCAGTTTTTGACGAAATTTGGTGTTAGGGAATAAATTGTTTGAGCCAAGATTTGAGCCAACAATTTTATTAAAAAACGGCGATGAAAAATATTAGGAATAGTTCCGAAAGTGAAAATGTAAAAAGCGGTTTTTAGTCAGAGTTATCGGATAAAGTTTTTGAAATAGAAAATGTTCCTAATAATACTCATTTTATAATTGCGGAAAAAAGGTCTTTTAGTTTAAAACTGGAAAATTCAAAATGTAAAATTAATGCGTAAATAACTGGATTTTGTGTGAAAAACTGTGAATTATACCGAGTCCGGCAACAGTACCAATCACCCTCAAAATTGTTTTTAATTTCAAAAATAAATATTTGCAATTTTGCATTCGCTTTATCAAGCTTAACAATCTAAAGCAAAAATTTGCGATGCGTTAGAAGAGTAATTTTTAGCGATGTTTGAGTTTTTGCGTAAATACTCGCGAATTGTTTTTTAACATAACTGTGACCAGCTTCATCTTAAATTTAATGTAACTTGTGCAATTTGAGCATAAATTACTGTTTTAACAAGTTAGTTTTCAAAACTATGACGGACAGTGGCAAACTACATCAAATTTTTACAAGTCACTTCAATTTTGATTAACGTTGATTGTTGCACCTTTTGGACACTAAATAGAAATAGTTAATTATTTACATTGAAAAATAAGAACTTAGGGCCCGATTTCAAATCAGTGGCGCAAAATTGCGTTGACGCAATTGAAGATACCTTTGCTCCCTACCATACTACCATCGCTAAAGAATCATTTACAATGTCAGGATTAATATGAAGGTTTACTGCCTTAATTACTATGTATTATCATTTTGTACAGAGAATTAAAAAAGAGATACTTTGTTCAACTTAGCTCAATTTTACCTCAATTATTCGGACACAGTGTTTTCGCAAGAGCTTTTTCAATGAATAAACATAGTTATTTACAATACTAGTGCGCGAAGCTTATGTTCGTGCATGAGCGTTTATTTAAAGCACGAGCGACTGAAAGGAACGAGTGTTTTATTTACGCGAATGCACGAACAAGCTTCGCGCACGAGGATTGTATAACATTTTTATACGAATATATTTTTAATTAAATTTTTTAGATTTTACTAAATTTTTAGACAGAATTGTCATGCGGTTGCCATGATTTGTAAGCTTTTTTTACATGGTACTTTCAAGTCACTTAGGAGGCAAACAAAGGGGTAGACAAACTGCTCAAGTTTTTGTGTTCAGAAATAAAACGAGAAATTAAATCAAATAGTTATTTAGTAACTTAGCAACCATTTTTTATATTTGTAATTTTGTTATTGTGAAATATTCAAATTTGTGTGCCCCAATGTCGAATAATAAAACCTCGTGTTATTTATTTGGTTCACCCTTTCAATATTAAGTTCCGTACTGACACTGGTTGTCAAGGCACGATTGCCTTTTGTTTTGTTTTGCGGTCGACTAGCCCTACTCAACCGCGAAACACTGCTTCGCGCACTGAAAAGCGTGCGCAAAACATCGAAAAACAAGCGATGAGTATAAAAATAATTTTACACAATACAATAATTTACACATTATTAGGTTTACCCAAAAAAAACAATTTCACGTTATTGAGTTTTGAAAAATAACTTCTTACTATACTTACTGATAAAACAGCATTTTTTCTAAAATTTTAAACACAATTTGCATACAATAAAAAAAACAATTGAAATATTTTTAATACATTTATATTAAAAAAATATATATATTGAATGGTTCCAAAAACCCTCAACAAATAGATAAAAATTACACTTTTACGGCGTCGCGACGCCAAAACTATCGGTAATAAAGAACAAGTTTTTGCGTCATCTTCTAGAGCTTCTTCGATTATCTATTAGCGTATGTAAATTTTTTAAATTTTACCTCTAAATTTTGGGGGTGATCACAAATTTTGCCGGGCCCTGTATCAGAGATAATAAAATATTATTTCTCAATACACTTGCTACAAGTGTCTTCGATGTTTGTTGCCGAGAGCGGCCAGATGGGTCTTTACCTCCTTTTACCCGACAGCAGTTTATTACAATTGGGCGGAACGTCAGTGACCCCCCTAGTGAGCGGTCGTAAATCATGAGATTTGCATAAGATGATTTGCGTTAGTTGTACTGTTGGTTGCCTATTTTTGATTTGTTTTTTTATTAATAACTTCAAAATTATAGCATAATGACAAAAACAAAAATGTCACCTCCATAGAGGTTTTAATTCTCCACATGTTGGTATTTTTTTTAACTTCGTAGGTTGCTTCATATTCCTTAAAAACGAAAAATGGGAATTTCAGTTTTTAATTAATTAAAGTCAAATTTTTCACTTTTTCAAAATTCGAAGATGTCACCTCCATAGCTCTACCTGAGACGCATACATACAGAGGTCGAGCGATTTTTCAAAGTCCAAAATACGCTTCAAAAACGAAAAATCGTAAGCCATATACCGGGTATATGCGTAGCGTAGACCCTTAACCCTAATACAGAAATTGCAAAGCATCGGACTTGAAGTGATTGCAACCATTTGCGATCAAGGTGCCGCAAATCAAGCAGCAATCAAGTCTTTGTTGAAGGATACCCGCGTGGAATGCCTGCGGAACAACTACGATTATAGAGGCGTTGGGTTTCGAATAAACGCCCAAGAAATTATACCATTGTTCGATTTCCTACATCTTTTTAAGGTGATTAGAAACAACTTATTGGTCAAAGACCTTCAGTTTACACTCGATGGTGAAACGAAATTAGCAAAATGGGAGCACAATAAACAGTTCTACCTCATCGACACGATGGAATCGGAGAGATTGTGTCCCAAACTCATAGATTTTTGGAAAAAAAAATGAATAAAATGAAGGTGTGCCTGATGACCCAAGTATTTAGCCATCAAGTAGGGACGTTAATGAAACGTTTATGCCAGTGGGGTAAATTGAGTCAAACTTCCAAAAAATTATATTGACATATTTTTTTATTTTTTTACAGATACGCAAACAGCGATTAATTTACCACCGGAAGCAGCGAAATCTGCAGATTTGCTGCTATTTATGGACAAACTTTTTGATAGTGTTTCAAAAACATCCGCCCATGAAGATTTTTGGCGCACTGCAATACTAGTTAAAGTCTATGAAGTTCTAGGACCAAAAAAAGCAAACATTTGTAAAAGTGCTCTCAATTGTAAATTTAGAAGAAACATTGTCCCGTCTTGTATACTTAAGGAAGCAACTACTAACCCGAATGAATTATTTTTTGCCTATGGCATTAAATCAAGATTGTCTGGAGGATTTTTTTTCAAGTTTACCTGGCCATGGTCTTCATAATACGACACCAGATGCTAGTCATTTTTTAACATCTTTCAAAGCACTACTGGTTAATAATTTTACGTCCAGTCATTCTCCAGGGGCCAATTGTGAATTAGATGATACAGTTGGTCCGTTGGATAATTTAAGATGTTTCCTAACGAATGAAATGAATCCAGTAGTGCAGGCAAAACTTGATGCACTTCCTGCAGTGCCTGAAGTAATAACAAGCATGAAAAAAAGTTTGGTTTCGAAAGCAACCATTGCCTATGTTCCCGGATATATTTGTAAAAAAATGTTGAAAAAACAAAATTGTGATAAATGCAAACGATTATAATCGTGTTCGAATTGTGCTCGAATTGCAATCTTTTTTCCTCAACAGGTTGGGCATCCCTGGGATAAATCTTAGTTAAGTATGTTAAATACAACAGTGCTTACCTTGTTTGAATGTTCGAAATTTTGCAATTTACTTTTTAAAATTTTTGCTTTTTAATTTTGACTTTTTGGAATCTTCTAGAGCTTTCCTAAACCTTCAAGAACCTTGCATAGATCATGCGTTGACGTTCTAGAAGTTTTCAGCCAACCCCCTACTCCGTGATGAGGTCAGGTCAGGTGGTCAAAATTATAAAATTAATGACAATAAGTGGAAAATGCGTGCCGACTTAAAAGTAGTGGCGCTTTTAAAAGGTATACAAACGGGTTATACCAAAAATATGTGCTACATGTGCTGGCCTTTAAGGAAGGAATTTAGATTGCGTCAAAACAATATAATAAAAATAGCACTTGTGCCTATCGAAAAAATTTGATTACCACAGCTTTACATCAAACTAGGAATTGTAAAAAAAATATTGAAAATGCTTAGAAAGCATTAAACCCAGAAGGAAATGCATTTAATAAATTGCGAATGACAAAAAAAAACAAAAACTAAGAGAAATCTGTTTTCTACAAAAACTTTTACTTTAGCCGATTTACCTCCTTGAATCTAGTTTTGTGCTAACAGTTTTGTTAGTTTATGTGTGTGGCATTGATTTTCTATTTTTTGAGTTTAATAAATAGTCCATAAATTTTAAAAATTGCGTTTTCATTGGGTTTAGTGTTATAAATTGTCAAAATAAAATTATTCGCAAATGCGAGCTAACTTTTAAATAAAATTCAGATTATTGGATTCATCGTATGCGGCGGTGTTTGACCCACCAAGTGCCCAGCTTGTTGCATTTTGCAGCTAGCACAGTGATTATTATTGCACTCGGACGGTGATGTACCATTGCAAGTAATCCAAGCAAAAGAGTACAGACCAAACGTTTTAGTTAGACCGGATAATTTTTTATTTTTTATTATTAAGGAGTCTTTGTCCAGATTGTTTTATATAATACCTAGACATTGTCATAAAAAACAACTCAGTGAACATCTAAAATCCTTTTTGTTACATGCGTTAAACTGGAAACCCTTGCAGTGCCAAGAGCATAAAATACTTCCCGAAAAAATTATTTCAACTTTATTTATAAATCAGTAGCTGTCCAGATACACTCTGCACTTACACACACTTGTCGCCTCCAAAATTGGGAATCAGTTGCAAATGCCGAATGCAAAGGGCCAGTAATGATGTAGCAGGCCATGGTTCCTTGCATGATTTGTTCGTCCAGTAGTAATTTAATTGCTGGATTTTCTTTATAATACGCACATGTAAAGTCCATTTTTTCTTAAAAACAATTGTCAAAGTGTTGTCATGTTGGTAAAATGAGTCACTAGTTATTTTATGTCTGTTAGGTTGGCAACGTAAAAAATCAATTGTCAAATTGTCCTTCAACCGTTTTGTTGTAAACGCGCTTGTGCTACAAATTCTTCCTTTTTCAAATTTAAAATTCAAAGTCAATATGAGTGGACGAAAACACGGATCCGGACGGCCTTTAACTGAACGGGAAAAATTAGCAATGGTTAGATTTTCGGGAGAAATGAATAGAGAAAAACCATCCATGCTCATGAAAGAAATTTGCAGTAAAGCTGCACATATTTTCGATGTATTTTTCAGAGTCACTTACAGACCTCAAATATTCCTCTAAAAATTCCGTTTTTAGGTTCACTCGACAGTTATTTTCAAAATTCTACATGAATTCGACAAGTCTGGTTGAGTGAAAACTCCTGTAAAGAAAGGTCGTCGAAAAGTAAATTATAAGACTGATCCAGCATTTTACTACTTAAAAGAAGAACTAGGCAGGCAAATTCATGCATACCATTTGAAACAGGAACATTTTACAATTGACGATCTTCATCGGTTCGTTAAAAACGAGTGCGACTACACTGGTAGTAGGTCCAAACTGCATAAAATTATTAAATCTATGGGGTATAAATGGAAAACATTTAATAACAGAAAAGTTTTAATTGAACAACCTCATATAATTGCCAAAAGAATTACATTTTTAAGAAAATATTTACAGTTCCTGCAATCTGAGAATTACGTATTCGTATGTCTGGAGGAGACTTGGATTTCTGAGAACGGAAGTCTAGTAAAAATTTGGGTAATGAATCTGACCCTTAAGGAGTTCCAAAAAAGATAAAATCTCAGGGCAAAAGGTTCACGATTCTCCACGCAGGTACTGCAAGTGGCTTTTTAGAAAGTTGTGATCTCATGCTAGGTTCTGGTATAGAACATAGAGATTATCACAAGAACATGAATGCCAAAATATTTACACAATGGATAGAGCAACAATTACTTCCAGCATTGAACACCCTCGATCATTCCGAGCAAATAAAAAAAATACCTGCGGCATCAGCAAAAAAAGCGGATATGATCCAATGGCTAGAAGAAAACAATATTCCTTATCCTCCTGATTCTCGGAAGCAAGATTTATGGGCTATCATCATTCGTGAAAAAAAACAATACATGGACAAAAGTTATGCGGTTGATGACTTAATTCACAATAAAGATCACATTGTTCTTCGGTTGCCACCCTACAACTGTCAATACAACCCTATAGAATTGGCTTGGGGATTTGTAAAGTCATAATATAATAAGCATATACCGTCAGCTTCTGGTGCCAAACTAGAAAAAACAAATCAAATGTGGGCAACAGCACTTCACAATTTTACCCCCGATATGTGGGCCACTGCGAGGAACTCATAAAGGAAGATTGGAAAAAACTAATGGGGAATCTACCAGTTGAGGACATTCCTCCAGTAATCATTCAACTTTCCTCCGAGTCGGATTCTGAAGACGATTGGGGATCTGAAAATTCAGAATCACATGGCGAAGAAAATGAACAAAACGTTTAATCTCATTAAACCAGTTTCCATTTTTCTTATCGTTGTGTATGTTCAGTTGCTGTTCTAATCAAAACATTAGAACGTCAAGCAAAAGATGACGAAACAAACTGCCATCAAGCGTCGATAATTACGATGGAAGATTTTTACGTAAATGATCTGATGACCGGTGTAGATTCAGAAATAGAAGCGTCAAGATTACAAAAAGAATTAATTGGATTGATGAAGAGAGGCGGTTTCACACTGAGAAAATGAGCCAGCAATAGCTAAACATTACTGAACGGACTACTGTCTGAATTAAGGGAGCAATCGACCTTGGATATCAAGAATAAAGAAAACACAAGAAAATCGCTGGGAGTTCAGTGGAACCCGAGCGACAATTCCATAAGGTTCAAGATCACACTGTATAGAGGAGGAAAATCAACGAAGAGATCCATCGTATCACATCTGGCGAAAATTTACGATCCATTGGGATGACTAGCTCCAGTAATAAACTCATCATCCAAGAATTATGGATGAAAAACATCAAATGGAATGAAGAAGTTCCAAAAGACATCGCAAATAAATGGGAAAAATACCGGGAGCAGCTTCCAGCAATACAAGAAATTTCGTTCAGTGGATGGACTCATCAAAAGCACAAGGACATGATAGAACTTCACGGGTTCTGCAACGCATCGGAAAAAACCTATGGAGCAGTTGCCTACATGAAGACAACAAATAAATCCGAAACAAACATTACCCTACTTACAGCAAAATCGAAAGTGGCGCCAATAAAAACAAAACCGACTCTGCCAAAAATGGAACTGTGTGCCGCCCTCTTATTACCAAAATTAGTCCATCGGATCGTAACTATTCCTAAGTAAGTATTCCTATAGTCAAATTCGATGATCACGTTGTCGTGGTTCAAGGGAGACCCAAACAACTGGAAAACCTTCATCAGCAACCCAGTCATTGCGATTCAAAAACTTTCCGATGGTCATGTATGGAACTAGATCAAAACAAAAGAAAACCCCGCGGATGTGGTATCAAGAGGAATAGAGCTGTCTAAACTAAAAGACTTCCAGACTTGGTGGGAGGGGCCGAATTGGTTGAAGCACATGAAACAAAGATGAACAACGAGGTAATACCGACCGAAGAAGAAAAGAGAAGATGCCATCATATTACCCAAATCGACAAGGAACCACAGATAATAATATGTGAGAGATTTTCTTTATTAACAAGAATGATAAGAGTCATCGCATACTGAAAGAGATTCATTAAACGTTGTAAAAGAGCAACAAAAGAAATGAGACCACTCACATATCGACGAACGAGTTGACGTTAAACGACAGGGTAAAACAAATTCTACACGCCATGTTCAAAGAAGACATCAAACCCTTAAAATCCAAGAAGAAAGTGGGAAAAAACAGCACGATTGGTAATCTACATCCCATTCTGGATCAAGACGACATCTTGAGAGTTGGAGGAAAATAATAGCACTCCGTTCTGCAATACGGAGAAAACCACCCAACCAATTAACCAACCGTATCTTATCAATCATCCTATCGTATCGAAGACTTCTGAATGCTCATCTCGCAACACTACGTGAAGGAAATCAACAGATTTTGGTGTTCGTGAGAAGAAAATTTTAGATCATCAACGGGAAAAAAGCGGTGAAGTTCATTCTACAAAATGTGTCAGATGCATCCGATTTAAAGAACAAACAGCGAATCAATTGAAGGGTCAACTTCCAGTCGTTCGAGTGACACCATCAGCACCATTCCAGCACACTGGCATCAACTATGCGTCTACGTTCAAGTTAGAGCCACAAAGAGACGAGTTCATAAATCCTATAAGGGTACATCGCAATCTTTGTATGTCTTTCCAAAAGGGATATACATTTGAAAATCGTAAATGACATTACTTCAGAAACATTTTGGCATCATACCGAAGATTTGTGCTTAGAAGAAGATAGTGTGCGCATATCTACAGTGATAACGGCACAATCTTCGTCAGGATCAACAGAATGTTAGAAGATAAAGTACGAAAGATGACACAAAGATCCAACGTTCAAGATGTCGATGAAGCCGAACGGTTGAAACTCAATAACACTTCATTTCACCAGTTGCTCCTCATTTCGGGAGAATCTGGGAAGCTTGGTGTCAAATCAATAAAGTACCATCTTAGGAGAGTGATAGGAAATTCACCATTAGCTGATGAAGAACTCAGCAGTTTAACAACGCAAATAGAGGCCTGTCCAAACTCGAGTTCGTTGTACCCAATTGCTGTGTTAACTCCAAGACACTTTCTGATTGGCAGAGAGTTGATCACCCCACCAAGTCCAATTTGTGACGAAGAAGGTTGGGATTTATGGGAGCGATGAAAGCTGGTGCAGAAAATAAGACAAGACTTTTGGAAAATTTGGTCATTGGAATATTTGAATTTGCTGCAGCAGCGCTACAAATGAAAAACAGAACAAGAACACATGAACATTGGAGATTTGGTTATCGTGAAGAAGACAACATAAGGCCCAGCAAATGGTCAATTGCAAGAATCAAAGAAGCGTATCCAGGTGATGATAGAATTGTTCGGGTAGTAACCTTGAACAACCAGAAAAAACGACGATCAAACGAGCAATTCATAATTTAAAACTCCTCCCAAAAAAAGGTGAGGAGAAGGAACCAAGAAGAATAGCATCAGTTCACGTGGTGACAAGTTTCTCGAGATCAGTGGATGTAAATTTGACAAAGTCAAAGCATCTCAAACCGCATTCTCCATCTCATGAGCTCATTATAAACGCTACCGGCAAATTGCAAGATATTCAAAAATTACAAAAATTACATTTACAAAAATCGTAAAGCCAAATTAAAGAACTTGATGAAGCCAACTGAAGGAACATCAGCCAACAATACGCGGAGTAGTACCTAGTAATTATAGCTGTAGGTATTTGGGTGGTACAAAAACAGATAAAGTGTCGGAAAGTTTCAAAAATAGCGAAAAGGGACACAAACACTGAGGCAATAGAGTTGTATTAAACTTTTTGGCCGAAAAATTTTAATTTCATAATTGAGTTTTTCAAAATTCATGAGAACTGTCACATCTGACATTTGTAAATTTCATCATCTGTCAATTCTGTCAATTTTGTAGCTGGTGCACAAAAAGTACACAAGATGGCGCTGTATAAAAAACGTTTTAATTTGATTTTAAAAATAGAAATATTGTCTTAATTGAGATAATAATTTAGGTAGATTCCACTTTGGTGATCAATCTTCATTATGGCAAAGTGATTTTAATTTATAAACGCATCTGAAGAGCAGACGATTTGAGCAATTTTTACCGCACGGCACGTGTAAACGTCCAGGGCACTTGTAAATATAATGTTTCCGAAGATGTCAATTAATTTGACGTTTACAATTCATGAGGCCAAAAAATACTATTTCTTTACAATCTAACACATTCTGTTTGACTGGATCATTTCGTTCTGTTGTCTGTTGGTGTTTACTTATGCCATATTTTAAATTTTGAGCTAAGTTTTGCCACGCCTGATGTATTTTTATGTTTTTTCTTTTCTCCAAAGTTATTGGACATTTTTTCATGTAAAGATAGACATAAACTTGTCTTGTGCAGGAGCCAAAAGTTGTTCAGAAAGTTCAGATGATTTCTTTTGCTTCTCAATAACACGCAAGTTATACTTTTTACCCTGGGCTAAAAGTTTGGATCCACGATGAGATATTCTCATGAGATTATGGTTTTACGAGTCAAAAATCGTATCAAAAAGTAGCAAAAACTATAGTTTTCGAAATTTGTTCATTTTGCTGTGATTTCTTGTGGGGGACTTTAATGCTGCATTTAATTTTGTTGAACATTTGACTGAAAAGGTTAATTTTTTGAGATCAGTCAGCTTGACAAACTGTTTTTGCGATGTTGCCAAGATAATATTTAGACCGCACTAAAATATTAGTGCACTTTTTAGTTTGATGATGGACAATACACTATTCTTAATACCACACTGATTTTCTCGCACTAAAAATTTAGTGCACTAAACTTTTAGTGTAATTTCGAGAATCGCACCCCTGGGGGCTACTATTTTCCGTCTTGGCCAGCACCACACGAGTGTCACAGCATTGGCAAGACAAAAACTACTTTTGAGGCCGCCCAAGATCCAGAATGAGTAGAGTATTTTTCTTTGGGTTTTCCGAATGACTCAGCCTATCCTTAGGGCCTCTTAGTGACCCGCAGGGAGTCTTAGTGACTCGCAAAAAGTTTTTTGTTAATTTCTGTGGTTCTTCGTGAGTTCTAGCGACTCGTAGTGTCATCTGTAATCCTTCATCTCGTACTCCTGGGAAGAGGGTCGTCTTATTCGCCAGCTCAATCTGTCGTCGTAACTGGTGGTGTGGAGTTTCTCGGCGTCCTTGAGCTTCGACCTTGAGGGGACATGGGGTACACGAACCGTCCCAAAACGAACATGCGTTGGAGGAAGTACATTTTCCATCAGGAACAGAGGAAGCCTCCACGTTAGCGTGATACCGGGATCGCACGAGTTAAGGTCAGGTCCCTCCAGTTTGATTGCGTGTTCGAGACGAGCAAAGACCTGGGGTGCGATTTTGTTTCTCGATCGAAAAAAACTCGATAGCGATAAAATCGCGTTTGCTGATTGGTTGAGATGCTATATTTCTGTCACATTTCTCGATTCTGTCACGAAATCAAGTCTTCATGGAGTGATGTTTTTTCGATAGCTCTGAGTAAATTGATAAATTTTGGAGATATAACCTCGAAATTTATGTCAAAATAGAAGTTCAAAATCGAAATTTTGAGTTACAAGTTCCTATAATTAAGGTAATTGTAAACTTTTAAGCATTTACTAAGCTTATATACAAAGAATAAATGCAAACAAAAGTTAAAAGCTACGCAATAACATTTATCGCAAGTGATAATTTATCACTTCGATCAAGAAACAAAATCGCACCCCCGATCTGCCTGTGTTCATTTATGTGTTTATATTATTGTGGATGTTTAAGATTTATCCGTTGTATTCGATATGTGCGTCGTTCGAACTTGTGCAAGCGCGATATCGGCGTAACGGACAATCAAATTTCGTCACCTTCGACACAACCTCTAGTTCTTAGTTAGAGTTTGTTGTTTTATTATTTATGTTTTATTATTTTTCATAGTGGCAAGCAATGTCGACGTTGTGAACAAAGTAAATCCGTTTGTAATTCTAATGTCCGGTTTTATAAAGAACTAATAACTTCTTAGATAGCTATTCATGAAACAAATTTCCTTTTGGAATAAATGAAAGAATAAATAAATATCTGTATTATAAAGCAAATTTAGCAATTAAATAACTACACTCCAAGTAAATTATTTAAAGAATAAATCTGCTAACTGGGCGCAATTTTTTTATACCGCCACTGGATAGCGCCACCAATTTATTGAAAAGTTTGGCAGTTCCTATAGTCAGAAAAAAAAGGAAAAAAAGCGCGAAATTGGTAAAAACTATACCGAGCAAGAGAAAAAAGCATTACTTGAAATTCTGAAACAATTTAAGAACATAATAGAAAATAAACAAACGGATAATTCAAGTCTTAAGATAAAATCAGAAACTTGGGAAATAATTGCTCTTCAATATAATTCTACAGGAAAAAGCTGCAGAAAAGGTTGCAATCTACAAAACAGGAGGAGGTCCATCAACAGCACAAAGATCTACAGACGAATAGAGTAATCAAGAAAATCGGTCTGAAACAAATGTAAGCCCATTACCGAGCCCTGTACCTACACCAATTGGGGGCTATTCGGGTGTCAACAGATGGCGCAACTAAACTGGAAAATGGCGGTTTTAACGGTGAACAACAGTATCTAACAAGCAACAAAAATTTGCATTTTTCTTTATTTAAAATGCCATACGATGCAGATAATTGTCTTAAATATACAAGCATTCTTTGGACATTTAATAGAAGGCTGCTGTGGACTTATTGGCGGTTCAGATCAATATTTCTTGGCGATTTCATTCTGTAATTCGGCTCTGGTTTTAAAAGAAAGTTACATATTTATATAATAGTCAGGGAAATGATGCACCGGTGGCAATTGAATGTTTTCCAACAATTTTTTTGCAAGTAAAACCTATAAACCAACATCAACGTAGCTGTATTTGGCTTTTTTCAATTTTATATTTTTAGTGCGTGCGTTTCTGCCAATTTTCAGTATCTCATGATACAAATTGTTACTACAAGGCTTCTTCTAACATTTAACATTGTGAGTTAAAGTGAGCCTGATTCGTGAGCCTGATTCGTTGAATTATGTTAACATTTCTTGCCAATTTACTCTTGAATAATATGAGACATTTGACCATTTAAATATTAAACAAAACGACAAATCACTTTAGTCCTAAGCAGGGAAAAAGTCTAGACACAAAGTAGAAGTATTTTAAACTGTTAATTTGCCAAATTCAACAACGAAAACGGTTCAAAAACACTTTTCAAAGACAGGCCGTTTTTGTTGTTCACCGTTTCGGCGTTTTAGACAAACGACGATAGATGTCGCACCGTTCGCCAATTTTCCCAATATCTCATCCTACAATGGTGGACACAGAATTTTGGACAGAATTGTCATTTGATTGTCAAAGTTTCTAAACCGGGCTTTACGGAGGACGTTTGTTCATAACCAAACTTTTAATTTTTGATTCAATTGTCATTTTGACATTTTAGCAATAATAAAACCACTCGCCTCCAAAACTCTTCACCCATGACCAAGTGTTGTAGCGCAAAACCAATTCTGGCTTCCTTGTGGCGGCACATCAATTGTTATTGATGGCATATCGCAGAAATGCGTTTTCAAATTTTTTTTGACTTTTGTATTAACGTCAATCATAATGACAATAAAGCTAGGATTACATCGAGACTTTTTGAAATGACAGGAAAGTAATGTCCAAGATTCTGTGTCCACCATAGTATGAATGGTAAATAAAAAAAAAACATTTAAGATCTAGTATTTCTGACTACCCCAAGGAGAAGATTGTAAAAAGCAATTCTAAAGGTAAACTTCATTTATTACCTATAAAAGGTCCCAATTTTAATGGCGAAAGGTGTAGGGGAGAGTAGACAATATTAGACCTGTTGTAGATATCAGATGCAGATTTGAAAATATTAAACATAAACTTCAGATTCCCAGAAAGTGTTCATGATTCTACAATTTGGCAAAAGGAGCAACATATTTTGACCCATGAGGGACAATTATTTTAATAATGACAGAACTTGTTGGTTATTAGGTGCAACAATAATTATAAAGCTACATATAGATAATTAGGGAAAATAATTTTTCCACAGACAAACCCGACTTTCTTAAAGAAAGTTGGGAAAAACTAGTACAAAAATTAAATTCTATGGGAAGGCCAATTAAAACAACGAGCGATTGGAAAAGAGTAAATATGTATTATTACATCTTTCATACACATATTAATTTTATTATTATTTTTATTTTTAATTCAGTGACCGGAAAACACATGTGCGAAAGAGGCCCGCGCGATAAAAGTTTCAAAATTGGAAACGGGAAATACGGGTGCTCCGGAAAAGCCTCTGTCGGAGCTGGAGACCAAGCTTTTGGCAATCACTGGAATGACAGTAGTTGAGGGGTTACCTGTTGGAGAATTAGGTTTCTCCTGTAAATGCAGAAACCACTCCTCAAATACTTGTTCCACAAAATGACAGAGCATCGACGTCGACGTCACAAAATACGCCTTGCCGGGAAAGTTTATTGTTAGTAATTCAAGGGCAAAATGTGGCATTGGATATGAACAGAACTGTCCTGTTGTCCATTGACAATATTTTAAAACAAATTTTAAAACTAAAAAAAAACTTCAAACAAAATTTTGGTAATGCTCAAATCCAACATTTGCTGGATTTGGTTGTGACAGCGATGAGGAAATTAGTGAGTAATTTGTATTTATTTATTTTTTTTATTTGTTTTTAGTTATTTTAAACTTATATTTTTGTATTAAGCGCCCCACTCACTAAGCGTTTTGTATGAGCGACATGTTTGTACATACGTGTATGTCATACAAGTTTTGATCCTACACCCTAGGATTTAATAACATACATATGTCACAAACATGTTGATACATACATAACGTTTATACAAGTATAGTTTATACAAACATGTGTGACGACTTGGATGTCGAAGGTGCTTGTGCTGCTATTATAATTGCCGAATTATTATGTGAAAAAAAACAGAACAAAAAACGAAAAAGGTGGTGTAAAAAGTGGTTATTAAAGAGACATAATATTTCCCACATGGTTCTAATAGATGAACTAAGAGCTTATTCAAAAGATTACGAAAATTACTTGAGAATGTCTGAGGATAATTTTATGGTTCAATAAAGTTAAGCCATATATTCAAAAAAAGATACCAACATGAGAATTGCTGTAACACCAGAAGAACGCTTAGCAGCAACACTTCGCTTCTTGGCAACAGGCCGATCTTACGAAGACCTTAAATTTTCTGCAATAATTTATCCACAAGTACTAGGTCAAATTATTCCTGAAACTTGCAAAGCTATTTATTCAGTGCTGAAAAATGAATATATGAAGGTAAGAAACATTCTTTAATATTCTCTTAATTAGTACATAGTCTCTTTTACTTTAACTTATTATCTACTTGCTAATTACATGGTATTACTATTATAATAAGGTTCTGTACACATTTGTTCAGAAGTGTTGTTTTGTTGACTTATTAGGGGAAAATAAGACATAGAAGACGAGGACATTGAAGACGGTGGACCTGAAGGCAAAAGCCGGAGAAGCTGAAAGAACATTTGGAAGCGTTTGTACGGTTTGAAATGTTAAGTGACCAAGTTCTCCATAAAACAACACTTCCGAAATAATTTTTTCTGCAAACAAATATTGCTTGTCAGACATTGCTCTAAGCTTAACGGCAACATTTTGACCCAATAAATCAAAACGATCAAAATTTCTATTTTTCTTGGCCAAAGTTTCACAAGCCAAAGAAAGCAGTGAACAGAACACAGACTCTCAAGAGCTCGACACGTTGTCGAAAATGCCTTCGGCATATTAGCTTCCCGATTTCGAATTTTTCACACAGCTATTTATTTGAATCCTGAAAAAGTTGCGACAATCGTTCTAGCATGTTGCGCTCTACACAATTGTTTACGTGAACATGCAAGAGGAACGTACTCACCTCCACAACTCATAGATTGTGAAAACCTTGAAAGTGGAAAAATTATTTAAGGGGAATGGCGAAATGAACCACAACAATTGGTACCATTGCAAGTAACAAGAAACAGAAATGCAACAGTGGAAGCAAAATCTATCAGAGACGGTATCAAACAATATTTTATGAATGAAGGCAAGGTGTAATTTCAAGACGAATGATACATTAGATAAATTGTTGGTACTGTGGTTGGCAACACAAAAGTTACCAACTGTGAATGCACGCCCTCTATATTTTTAAGATAAGTTAGTTAAGATACTTCCGTTAGCGTGTTACGATTATCATTTCCTTTCGTTTAATATACTTTTAATTAACCGTGTATTAAGTTATTTTAACCCAACATAAATACAATTTTGAATTATACTAAAAATAAATAAACTTATAGTTATATACATACTTCATCGTCGTTGTACCCTTCTAAGGGTGGTTTGACTTAAGCCATAAAATGTTTACTAGGTACAGGGTGTTATGTAAATAAGTACCTTTATTTCAACTGGCAAATCATTGGGGACAAAGAAGTGGTACTGTACTGTCCCTTCCTCACCAAAGTCACTCGTTCAAGAAGAGGAAGGCTTTTAACATGACCAATGAGCGATCAGTAATCGAATTTCTAAATAGTCTGGAACCAAGTCTTTATGGAACAATTTTTCTGTGTTTTGTCAAAACTGACATTTGTTAACAGTGGCGTCTGTTGAGCAAATTGGTTTGAGATTTTTCATAGTATTTAAAAAGCATAGTACTGTTTACTTTCGCGAAATATGCAGACATGCATTTTATACAGGGTCCGGCAACACTTGTGTCTACCCCCAAAATCGTCTTTAATTTTAAAAACAAAATTTTGAAAATTTGCATACGCTCATAGTTGACAAAGCTCTAGAAGCCGACCCAAAAATTTATTTTTTATCACTTATAGTTTTGGCGTCGCGACGACTTAAAATGTATTTTTTAGCTAATTATGAAAGTTTGTGAAATTAACCCCTAATTTAATTTGTTTTTAATATAAGTGTGTTAAAAATATCTCAGTTTATATTTTAGATTTAATGTGAATTGTATTCAAAATGTGAGGAAAAAATGCTGTTTTATCAAGTTAGTTTCCAATTTCATTACGTCAAAATTGGGAACTACGTTTACACCGGTCTGTCAACATCTTGTGTCACAAATGACATCTATCCTTTGGTTCGTTTTAGATGGTAACAAAAGTCTTACTTGGGGAAACTGTCGCTTTGTCGATGTTAATTAACGATTTCTGGTGTCCATAAAGTGCAACATGCCCGAGTTAATCAAATTTCACCTTCATATGAGTGAATGAAGTGACTTGTGAAATTTTGGTGTAAACGTAGTTTGTCACTGCACCGTCAAAATGTTGAAAACTAACTTGATAAAACAGCGTTTTTTTACAAATTTTAAACACCATTTGCAGTAGATTTAAAATAAAAACTCAAATATTTGTATTACAGTTATGTTGAAAAAAATTGAATTCGCTAATATTACCGCAAAAACTCAAAAATCGCTAAAAATTATACTTTTTAGGCGTCACGACGTCAAACAAACCGTGATATCAAAACAAATTTTTGTGTCAGCTTCAAGAGCTTTGTTAACTATAAGCGTATGCAAATTTTCAAAATTTTATCTTTAAAATTAAATACGATTTTAGGGATGGACACAAGTGTTGCCGGACCCTGTATATGGAGAAGTGCAAGTGAACACCTTAGAAGCAGTGAGGCTATATGGTCAAAGGTTTCCAGACAGACGACTTCCAAATCGACGGACATTTGCAAGCGTTCACAGAAGATTACGGGAACATGGAAGTTTCCAACCACCCGGTAGAGATAGGGGCAGACCTGCAGATCATGATTCGGTTGAGAGAGATGAAGAAATTTTGAATATGGTTGCTGAAGATCCAACCTTAAGTATTCGGCTGATTAGCAGGTTCACGGGAACATCGCAATTCACAGTATGGAATGTTTTAAGACAAAATAATCTACACGCGTCTCATTATACCCGCACCCCAGCTCTTCGTCCTCAAGATTTTCTGAAAAGAATTCTTTTTTGGCAATGGTTGCTTCAGCAGTATGAAGAAAATAACGACTTTCTAGAAAACATTTTATTCACACATGAGTCAAATTTTTCTCGAAATGGCATAACAAATTTAAGGAATTTGCACTATTGGACCCATAATAATCCGCACCTTTTACGAGTGATTCATCTTTAAAATAGATTCTCCCTTAATGTGTGGGCTGGCATTTTCGGAAATAGGCTTGTGGGACCTATGCTTTTACCGATTCGTTTAAATGCTTTTAATTATTTACGTTTATTACAAAACGAGATTGGAAATTATTTCGATGAACTTCCGTTACCCGTAAGATTACGCATGTGGTACATGCAGGATGGGGCTCCACCACATTTTGCACGAAACGTATTGAATTTTTTGAATAATGAATTTGGAAATCAATGGATTAGAAGAAATGGTCCTGTTGCATGGCCTCCAAGAAGTCTAGACCTTAATCCGCTTGACTTTTACTTTTGGGGCCATTCAAAAACCATAATTTATAGCACACCGATACCTGATATAAATGATTTGTGGGAAAGAATTCAGGTAGCATCTAATCAGATAATGAAGAGGTTTTTGTGAATATACGACGCTCGCTATTACGGCGTGCAAGAGCTTGCCTCCAACAGAATGGAGGACGTTTTGAGCACTTATTGTAAATTGTTGTTTTTTTTTTATTTGATTGAATAAAACTATCTAATGTTTTTTGTATGTTCCGACACTGATTTTGAACTTCAAATTTCACACCATCAATCATTTCATTAAACAGACAACTTGGATTATTGAAGTTGACAATTAATTGAGAATATCTTTCTGATTAGTTTAATTAAAAAGCCTTCCCGTTCTTAAATAAAAGACTTTAGCGAAGATAAAACAATACAGCACCACTTCTCCGACCTTACTAACCTACTAGCCGAAATAAAGGTACTCATTTACATAACACCCTATATATGTCGACTGGGTTTACTATATCAGCTTGTTACCATGTTTGGGATCGCCGGAGCTTGCAGAAGCGATGACCTCCACCGTCTGGAGGTGTTCGATGTAATTGATAAAGGCGCCTATTTGTTCATCACCTTGCGAGACACTAAAGTACATAAAAAAGAGAATTCACTATCACAGAAGACGATGTTTTGTCTAAAGGTATAGAACTCTATCGGAAGTACATGCGGTTGAGACCAGTAAAGGCAAATTTATTTCATTTTTGACATCTAGATCGGAAAAAGTTACAGTCCAGCCGTTTGGCATGCATTCAATCGACAAAATTCCATGAACAGTTTCTTCAGTTACAGGATCCACATTTATACACAAGTCACTGTTTAAGACGTGCGGCTGCAACCCTACTGGTCGAAAGTGAAGCCGATGAGCAAACTTTAAAGCGTCTTGAAGAGTGGTCTTCGTCTGCTGTTGCTGCAAGCTACGTCGAAAAATCCATAGCTATGAAGATGGCTATGAGCAAGAAGATACTCGGCGAAATTCCCAAAAATAATGAAATTGTTGAATGTGAAATGTCAAGAGATCTAGTTTTACCTACAAACATTAATTCCGCTCTGTCTTCAAAGGGAATTACAATTTCAGGTTATCATTGTAATTTTACATTTAATTTTGGTGGCCATGATGTGACCAAAAACTGATTCTTTAATAATGTAATAAAATTAATAAAGAAATGAGTACGAATTAATTTGCGTTTTTATGGAAATATGACCAGGCAGAGAAGTGATTTACGGGCAGCGAAGTAAGATTTCTTTGCCCAAAATAGATTTTTAGAACTACTCATTTACAAGTACGTATGAAAAAAATTTTTTTTTCGTCAACTGATTGAACCTTTTCTTTTTTAACCTTCCAGCAGTCTGCTGGGGTCTGACAGACCCAGAGGTCGAAAAAAAGCGTTGCACTATCTAAACTAATTGACTCAAAATGCCCAAATCTCTTATAGCTGCTTATTTTGACTCATTTTAACTACCGTCTTTTTTATTCCGGCATTGTTGGTGCAAAAATATAAAATATGTAATAAAATGTAATTAAGAAGAGGATGTCTTGAATTAAGAAAACAATTTCTAGAAATACCTAACATAGATCCTTTTAGGTACATTACAATTGCAGGTGTTTGTATGGCTATACGAGGATAAATTGAAAAGTCTCCGACCTTACTCAGATAGTGTACAAATTTGCCCGATGTTTTTATGGCGTTATTTTGTTTCAACATTTATCAGTCTGGCTGTGGATTAACAAAAATTTCTATCAAATAATAACTGTTAGACAGGCTGTCAAAGTTGCTAAAGTTTTGCGAGTTGCAACAATGGAACCAGTTGAAATTCGAGCGGTTATTAAATATTTTTATATTAAGGGTTAATGCCCGAAAGAAATTAAAACTGAGCTTGATGGTACATTACGTGAATATTCTCCTTCGTACTCCACGGTTAAAACTTGGGTTGGGGACTTTAAACGTGGTCGCAAAAGCACAGAAGATGCGCCGCAGTCAGGAAGACCAAAAACAGCCACTACGACAGAAATTGTTGAAAAAGTCCTTAACGTTGTATTGAATGACCGGCGATTGAAGTTGATAGAGGTAGCGGATACTGTAGGTATTTCAACAGAGCGGACATATTATTTCCTAACCGAGGTTTTGGAGATGAGAAAATTATCCGCGTGATGGGTGCCGCGACTGCTCACACTGGAGCAACAGCTGACGCGCAAAACTGTTTTAGAAAAGTGTTTGGACTTGTTTAAACGCAATTGAGTGGATTTTTTGCGACGATTTGTCACAATGGATGAGACGTGCATTCACCACTATACACCAGAAACGAAGCAGCGATCGAAACAATGAACTGCTAAAGGAGAACCTGCTCCGAAAGAGGCCAAAACAGTTCCATCGGCTGGAAAAGTTTTAGCTTCAATTTTTTGGGATGCCAAAGGCATTCTCTTAGTGGATTATCTTGAAAAAGGTAAAACAATAAACGGAGTATACTATGCAACCCTACTTGATAAGCTAAAAGAGCAAATTCAAGAAAAACGACACGGATTAGCAAAGAAAAAAATTTTGTTTCACCAGGATAATGCTCCCTGCCACAAAACAGTTATCGCCATGGCAAAAATCAATGAGTTGCGGTTTGAACTGGTACCCCATGCCCCCTATTCTCCTGATTTAGCACCCTCGGACTTTAGTTTGTTTCCAAACTTAAAAAAATTTCATGCTGGAAAGAAATACGAGTCCAATGAAGATGTGATTGCTACCACAAACGAATATTTTAACCAGTTGGACAAAAAAGCTTATAGTGATGGAATAAAAGCACTTGAACATAGGTGGACCAAGTGCATTGAACTTGACGGAGATTACACTGAAAAATAAAATTATTGTTTACGCGATATTCTTTTGTTTTCTTGACTAGGCCGGAAACTTTTCAATTTACCCTCGTTTATAGATCAAAATATATTAAGAAAGATACAATTGCAGTTGTTGATAATCTAAAAAACGATCAATATTCTCAACAATCAATTTCTTGGTTAAATAGTTTTCATAATCCAAATATAAAACATGCATTAAACGATGGTGAAGTGAGAATATGTGGATCAAAAGTTGATGGCTTTGATCAAAAAACTAATACAGTCTATCAATATCACGGTTGTTTTTGGCATGGTTATACAAAATGCTATAGTTCAGATTTTATTAATAATAAGAATAAAACAACTATGAAAGATCTTTATGAACAAACAATAGAAAGAAGCGAGCAAATAAAAAAAGCTGGCTATAATTTAATAGAAATATGGGAATGCAATTGGATTAAATCTGAAGAATATAAAGAAGAAATGAAACAAATTAAAAGCAAATATAAAGAAATTGAAGAACTTAATCCTAGAAATGCGTTCTTCAGAGGAAGAACTAATGCTACAAAACTAAAAGTTAATGGAAAGATAATGAAATATATAGATATTTGCAGTTTATATCCAACAGTACAATGATATGATGATTATCCAGTTGGACATCCTACTAAAATATTCAAACCTCCTACATATAATTCAAAATGGTATGGTTTAATAAAATGTGCAATTTTACCACCAAGAGGTTTGTATCACTCTGCTTTACCTATTAAAAATAAAAGGAAATCTGGCGGTGAAAAACTAACATTTCCATTATGTCAATTGTGTGCAAAATTAAATAATTAAAAAGATAAGTGTACTCATACGGAATCTCGGCTTTTCTATATTCTTCTTCTTCTGATTCAAAATCATTTCTCCATTCACTTGTCTCTAACTTTATTTTCATAAATGCTTTTACATATCCTTTAAACAAATAACTCGATTTTTGTTCAAAATGCCAAACTTCATCAATAGTTATTATTTTGTATCCTTGTTCAATTGCTTTTTTTACTTCCTTTGTACACCAGGTTCCTCTTTGAATTTGTTCAATTGCACAACCAAACTAAGATCAGAGCTAAGATGTTGAAATTTTAAATTATTCTAGTCATGGTTCCAACCAGGTAAAAATCCCTAGAAAACACTGGTGAGTGGTGAGTAAAAGTAAAATCACTAAAAACTGACAGTTGACACTCTGTGGTTGTTGACACATAATAACGAACATAATTGTGGCAGCACCATCTCGCTGCCAACCAGAAGACAGGAAGTTACCAAAACAGTAACTAGATGAGGGACACGATCGGCCTTGGTGGTGTTAAAGCATCACCAGTTTGCCGTTCTTCTTTAGAGAGATAACACGTGGTAATCTCGTGGCGTCATACTTGTTTTTCCTCCATTTTGTTTTGTTTAGTATTAAATAATTGTTTTGATTAGCGAGTTTTATTCCACACGCGACCTAAACCGTTAAATTGGTGACCCCGATAACTCTCGCGCGCGGGCTTGAAGGATCTACAGAAGTACGTCTTTTCTTTTTCGGTGTTTACTAACAAAAGCCACGCCACATCCGCCATGCCGACCGGAAGCGGCCCAGAAGACCGACCCAACGAGGAGCAAATCGAGGTTGAAGAGCTGAAAAATGTTCACATTCCGCCGTTCTGGCGAGTGAACCCCGAGATGTGGTTTGCCCAAATTGATGCACAATTCAGGGTTAATAAGATAACGAGCGACACAACTAAATATTACGCCCTGGTCGCCCGCCTAGAGAGCGATGTCCTCCAGTCCGTCGCTGACCTCGTCCGGAAACCGCCAGCTACGGAAAAATACCAAGCCCTGAAGACAAGAATCATTTATTGTTTCAGAGACTCAGATGATAAACAGCTGCATCGGCTGTTAACTGAGATGGAACTCGGCGACAAGAAGCCGTCGCAACTACTTTTGGAAATGCGTGCAGCCGCAGGAGAGCGTTTGAGCGATGAGGTGCTCAAAAGCCTATGGCTTCATCGGTTGCCCCAGACGGTCCAAGCCATCTTATCAACTAACGCGACGCTAAACCTGGCTTTTGGAGGATATAGCCACAATGGCCGACAAAATTTTGGAAGTTTCCCCACGCGCTAGCATTTGCGCCATTAGCCCATCCAAACCCAAGGAGGTTACAATCGCGCAGGCAATTGCAGATGCCTTGACGCCATTGCTACAACAGGTCAAAGAACTGACCACCACAGTGGAAGAATTGAAACGTTCCCGCCATCACCACAATGGCCGACGCAACGGCGAACAGAGGTGGCGCTCCAAGTCGCGCAATCGCGAAAAATCGGCAACACGCAGCGCTCACTCCGCCGAGTACTGCTATTACCACCAGCGTTTCGGCGCACGCGCGAGCAAATGCGAGCCCCCATGTGCCTACGCGGGGAATTCAAAAAACGAGTAGAAAGTGCCGGCGTCGCGGCACTGGTATTCCTCAACTCCCACACCACGAGACTTTTTGTGCGAGACAGAGACACCCAGGTGTGGTTTCTCGTCAACACCGGGTCAGAAGTGTGTGTGTTTCCGCGAAAATTAGTGCCCGGTAACAACAAACTCCATGGACAGCAACTTTACGCCGCCAACAACTCAACCATTAAGACTTTCGGACGGGTGAAGTTAAATTTAGATTTAGGACTTAAAAAAACTTTTCAGTGGCAGTTTATCGTGGCTGACGTCGCCAAACCCATCATTGGGGCAGACTTTTTGGAACATTTTAACCTAGTAGTAGATGTGCGCGGCAAAACTCTTAAAGACAATTCAACAAACATTTGCAGCCACGCCAAACGCATGGGCGTGGATGTATTTTCAATCCAGAAAAATCCACCAAATATGATAACTAAAGTAGTTCGCAAATTGCAGGAACTAGCGCGCGCTACCAGAGCCTCAGCGCCCAAACATTCGGTAGTCCACCGAATTGTAACCAAGCACGGACCGCCCACAAAATGCCGCCCCCGACGTCTCCCAACCGACAAACTGCAAGTGGCACGTCCACTTTTCGAAGAGATGGTCAAAGAAGGCATCGCGAGACCCTCGAAGAGCGATTGGTCCTCGCCGCTCCACCTGGTGCCCAAGAAACAACCCAGCGAGTGGCGACCTTGCGGCGACTTCAGGGCTCTAAACGCTCGCACCGTGCCAGACCAATACCCAATCCCTCATCTCGAAGACTTTGCCCAGTCTCTTGCGGGTAAGTCGATCTTCTCGACACTGGACTTAATTCGTGCATATCACCAGATCCCGATTCACCCTGCGGACGCGCAAAACGGCAATCACAACACCCTTAGGAATGTTTGAATTTCCGAAGATGTGCTTCGGATTACGCAACGCAGCACAGACGTTTCAACGTTTTATGGACGAAGTTCTGCGAGGTCTCGACTTCTGCTACGTTTACATCGACGACGTACTCGTAGCGTCCACGTCAGAAGAGGAACACATACAACACCTCGAACTTCTAATAAAACGATTCACCTCATACGGCATCGCTGTGAACGTCGAAAAATGCCAGATCGCTCAGCCCGAAGTCACCTTTTTGGGTTTTGAGGTTAACCAAAATGGTATTCAACCACCAAACGAGAAGGTCAACATTATAAGGGCAATCAAAGAACACAGAACTTTAAGAGAACTGCGGAGATTCCTGGGGATGGTGAACTTTTATAGACGCTACTGAAGGGCCCCAAAACCAAGGAGAAGACCCCAGTTCCGTGGTCGGATGAAACGAGACGAGCTTTCATCGAGGTCAAAGAGGCACTCGCGACCACAACTGCTCTTGCCCATCCAGTATTAAACGCCCCTTTGGCTATCGTTGTCGACGCGTCCAACACAGCGATCGGGGGAGTTTTACAACAAAAAGCAAACAACCAGTGGCAGCTATTAGCTTTTTTTTCACAAAAGCTAAACAGTACACAAGAAAAGTATAGCGCTTACGACCGCGAGCTGCTGGCAAGCTATGAAAGTGTGAAGAAATTTAGGCACCAGATTGAGGGGAGATCTTGCAGCATCTTAACAGATCACAAGCCAATAACTTTTGCGTTCCAGCAGAAGCTAGACAAATGCTCCCCACGTCAGTTTCGATACCTAGACTTCATCGGGCAGTTTACAACCGACCTGAGGCACATCCGGGGAACTGACAACGTCGTAGCTGACACACTCTCGCGCCTTGAAGCTATTAGTTGCCCACAACCCATCAGTTACGTCATCAGCAGAGCCCAAGATACAGATCAAGAACTGCAAGATTTGCTAAAAAACCCCCAGAAAACCGAGTTAAGGCTTAAAAAACTACTCGCACCAGACTCAACGGCGCAAGTCTACTGCGATATCAAGAAATTGGTACGGCCATACATCCCTCGCCCCCTGAGAAAACGCATTTTCGATAGTTTACACCACATGGCCCATCCAGGCATCAGAGCGACAACCAAGTTGGTGGCAGACCGCTATGTGTAGCCTAGTATGCATAACGATGTTCGCAAGTGGACTAGAACATGCATCTCTTGCCAAAAATCCAAAGTCGGTCCACACAACAGGAGTGCATTAAGCTCACTACAGAGTCCGGAGAACAGATTTACAGACATAAACATAGATATTGTCGGACCTTTACCCGAGTCGGATGGCTATTCTTATTGTCTGACGATCATAGATAGATTCACTTGCTGGACTGAAGCCATCCCTCTGCGAGACATAGGGGCAGAAACGGTCGCAGAGGCCCTGTATTCTAGTTGGATCGCACGATTCGGCGCTCCCAGCAAAATCATCACAGATAGAGGTCGACAATTCGAATGCTCCTTGTTTATGGCGTTGGCACGAATCATGGGCAGCAAGGTTGTCACACGACAGCGTACCATCCACAGTGTAATGGGAAAATCGAGAGGTGGCACCGAACCTTAAAAAACGCACTGAAAGCCCATACCAATCCACAGTGGACCAGAGTCCTACCAACAGTCCTCCTCAGACTGCGTTGCGTCGTGCGAGAAGACTCCAAGACGACGCCAGCAGAAATGGTTTACGGTCGTACTATTAGACTCCCTGGCGAATTTATCGAAAGTAATGCAACGCCTGAAATTTCACCGAACGAGTTCGTCACTCGACTTCGACGAGCCATGGACGCGGTGAAACCAATTCCGGATTCGAGCCACACCAAACGCAAAACATTTGTCAACCCTCACATGGATAAGACCACGCATGTTTTTATTCGCAACGACGCTGTTCGTCGACCCCTGCAGAGCGCCTACGACGGACCGTACAGAGTGTTATCCAGGACCGACAAATACTTCACGGTGGAAGTCAACAATAAAAAACAAACGGTTTCCATAGATCGATTGAAACCGGCATTTTTACTGCATGAACCAGCCCTACCGGATCACAATTATGCAAAGAAGCCAGAAGAACGTCCACACCAAGCAACTTCAGAGCACAGTTACGCCAAACTTCCAAAAAAACGAGTGACTTTCAAGCTGTAAAACCTGCCATTCGAATTTTGAACTTCTTCCCGCCTGCCACATAACCTATCTTCACAGCTGTCATCGTGCATCGTGGCTGCGCCACTAGGGGGGGAGTATTGTGGCAGCACCATCTCGCTGCCAACCAGAAGACAGGAAGTTACCAAAACAGTAACTAGATGAAGGACACGATCGGCCCTGGTGGTGTTAAAGCATCACCAGTTTGCCGTTCTTCTTTAGAGAGATAACACGTGGTAATCTCGTGGCGTCATACTTGTTTTTCCTCCATTTTGTTTTGTTTAGTATTAAATAATTGTTTTGATTAGCGAGTTTTATTCCACACGCGACCTAAACCGTTAAATAATAAATTGTTAGGTCTCAACGTTCTTTATTTTTTTATCCACAATAGCTTTCTGTAACTTGAGCAACATGGAGTACGATTATCGGTAAGTAATACTGAAATATGTTGCACAATTATCATTTTGAATTTCATATAGTGAGGTTAGGTCAATTATCGCGTGATTATTTTTTGCTTGTATAACTTGCATCTTTTATTATATCTTTTTAGTGTTTTCGAGCCATCACCGGCTTTGACCCAAGCATTAAGAGAACTGCAAATTCTTCAAACAAAAAGAAGGAAAATAACCATAGAGTATCCAAACGTAGTAAAAACATTTACAGGAGCTGTGACTATCGTAAAATCACAGGATTCATGTCAATTTGAAGTACGTTCCAACGGCGTAACAGATGTGGTGGTTAAATGGGCAGAAGTGGTATGTTGTAATGTATTCGAAAAGACAATTAGTTTAAAATTCAACACAGACTATTTCTGGGAAAAATGTATTGTCAATTTTTTTGAAAAGTCACAGGTTGATCTTTTTATATCCTTACTACCAGCCATTAAAAAACCTGCGTCCAGATACAGTGATTCAACTGCTAGGTAAGAAAGCTAAACATTAGTTTAAACTCAGTTATTTCTAACTAACTATTTTCCCAAGATAACTTGTATAACCCACAAACTTGCGATGATTTCCAAGAATTATAAACTTTGTAATCTGGTTATCATTAATAAATAAGTTTTTGCATAGGACAAAATCCTTAAAATGTTGCTTTTTAGATATACCTTTAAAAACAGGGCTGTACAAACTTCAAAACGGTAAAATCATTGAAAAATGCAAATTTTTAAAAAAGTTATCTTACAGGGTATATTTGCTAAAAAATTGAAGTGTTCTGAAGGGGTTTACTAGGAAAAAAGTCTTTAACACAGGGCAAAATTCCTAATTTTGAGTGTTTTTGAAAGGGCAATTCGCATGGCTCATGAGGACTTTGTCCGAATTTGTTTGGACAAAACCGTATTCATATGTGTGGTGAAATGGCCCAACAGAAAAACAGGGTTAAAAGACGAATTTTAAGTGTTTTTAAATGGTAACTTTTCTTGGCCGAAACCGTATTCATTTTTGTTCTGAAGTAGCCTAACAGAAAAACAGGGTTAAAAGACGAATTTTAAGTGTTTTTAAAAGGGGAATTTGTTTATACGAAACCGTATTCACGTTTGATATAGCAAGATATATTTCTTAAAATTTTGACTTTTTTAAAAAAAGGGTGACTTCGAAAACTCGGGCAAATTCTTTAAAAATTTTAACTTTTCAAAAGTTATTTTGAAAAACAGGCTAAAAGCATTAAAAATGTGTTGTGTTCTGAGGGGGCCTACTAGTACAAAATTCAAAACAGGGTAAAATCTTTGAAAACAAGGTAAAATTCCTAATTTTAAATGTTTTTAAAAGGGAAATTTATTTGTACGAAACCGTATTCACGTTTGATAAAACAGGATATACATATTTCTTAAAATTTTGAATTTTTTAAAAAATGTTAATTTTAAAATATACCTTAAAAACGGGAGTCTTTTCACGATTTTTCTGTTTTTCTGTTAACCCTTGAAAATCGGGGTGTTTTCCTTAAAAAGTAGCTGTGTTCTCAAGGGGCCATATTAGTAGTTATTTAAATATAATTAGTTTAACTAATTGTCTTTGCTTTTAATCTGCACCTATTGACTTCGTACTTATTTTAATATACAGAGTGATTTACGTAATTTTACGACCCTGACAAACGGAAAATGCAACCAGTAATACGTATTTCATATGCCACTTGATCCATAAACTTATCTTTTTCTACATCTTAGACATCCTTGTATTTATTTTTGATGAAGTTAATGCATTATTTTACAAATAATTACTAAATACTGTCACTGTCAGTAGTAGTGATATACAATATTAAAATAAATATATTATTATTATTATGCTATATTTCTCTTTTTCTGAGCTTTGATTATTACCAAGCATTGAAAAATGCAAGGACTTTATTCTTGGACCATGACAAGTTGCCGTCTCAGAGAAAAATATTAGCGTCATCTATAAAAAAATATCATGTCTTACAAAACTATATGCCTGTCAAACTGCTGAGATACTTATGACACGAACAATGTATCGAGCGTTCAAAAAAAAAAAACGAATTAGGTCACCTATGAAATTTTTCGTAGCGTATGTCGCATTATTCATGTTGAAATGGCACTTGACAATACTAATAGTATTCCCAACCTCACTTTATCCCAGACTCAAAACATTAATTAAACGCAATTTATGAGAAAGTTGTTTTTGATATGAGACCACAAGTCTCAAGGATTTGCAGTGTTTCGGCCACCAATTGTAACCTGAAAAACTCTCAATAAGGCCAATGTTTCTTGTGTGGAATGAGGAGTTGCTCTATCCTAGTAAAGGTAACTCTGTTGCAGTTCGTCGTCATGCAGTTTCTTCGTAGATCTTCACAAAAAGACCTCCCTTAAGATTTTTCATTCGTTTTGGTCATGTGCAAGTCGTTGCCAGTTTTCATTAACTTGCCTAATGCGATCGATCGAATGTGTGAGTAGTCTTCCTTCTCTGTTCTTGTTCAACGTCATATTCAACAATCTACCTACCCCAAATATATTTTACTTGTACGCACGTTATATTGGACCATATGAATAAAAACTGAGCAAATACTTAGAAACAAGAGCAAGAAGTAAAATCGAAAACTCCAAGAGTTTATGGTCGAAGTACAAGCTTTTCAATATAAATAAGCTGCTCAAATCTATTGCACCAGGGTCATACAAGTAAATGCTCATCATTCCATGGAGTAACCAAGAATCAGTTTACATGTCAATAATATTTTACATTCGAGTAATTTATTCGAAGTGTTTAAGCTTGTGCCATCATGTCTGGACGTGGAGACAGTAGTGATGTGGAAACCAATAAATATTAGAGGTAATCCAAAAGTGTTCTCAGAGATTCAGCTCTCTTATACAGGTCTCTCCAAATTCGCAAATTCCGAGTTCACAGCGTTGTAGAAAATCACTTCTGCAGTTCAAATATGAAAAAAAAAAAAATTAAAGAAACATTGATCTGAATGTGCACTCATTTTCTTAAAATGCAGGCTAAACATTCCAGTTTTTTTGTTATTTCTAGTATAGATGATTGTGATTAATAATAATGTAAAAGAATTTCTTCAAAAATTTTCTTTATTTTAGAGTGAAAAGTATGAAATTTTGTAATTTTTCTTAAAAATGGAACGGCAACGTGGTTAAAAATTATTGTTACTATGGAAGCAGGCAACAATGAATTTTGTCAAAATCAGTCACTCTCTAGATATTTCAATTTAAATAATGGAATTTTATTCAAAGGTGAATACGCAGAAATTTAGGAGTATTTGGTATTGGGGGCATCAAATAACAGATCAGAGGAAGTTGTTCGCCTATAGAGGGAGCGGAGAGTCTTTCGTCAGTTAGTTGAACAAGGGCGAAGAACTGAACATTTTCAAATTAAAAGAAATGCGGCCGGACGGACAAGAACTAGGATGAGATAGAAAAGGAACCCCTCGCCGCTACAATGAAAGTAGCAAAATTGACATTACATGACAAAGTCAGTTACGTGGTTTCAAACCCATCTAAGCAATACAAATAGAATAAAAATAGGTGTGAGTTTTTCGATGTTGTCGCATTGAACTTCTTCAGAAAGTGCGAATGTTCTGTTTTATAAGTATTTACGGGCATTATTGGGTTCGGAATTCGGAATTCGCTAATTTTGAGACACCTGAATAAAAGCCATAAAGAATCGAGCTTTAGAAGAATTGGTTAAACTATAAGATTTTAACACAGGAACAGTAATAACACAAAAAAAATTAAAATAATGAACAACATCAAAACTCGTCTCAAGAAAAAGACGAATGTTAAACACACGGGTAACAAAAAATATGTACAAACTAAAGAACTACGAAAAAATCCTTTATGAGATAATGAAAGGACAAGAAAATCCTTCCTTCGATAAGATAGATCCCTGGTGCCCAAGAAGTTGTTGGAACTGCAATAAGATCTACAGAAACTCCTCCTCCTCCGCAAGAACCAAACTAGACAACGTGTTTTCACACGAAGGCAAAACATCGCAGATAACTTCTAATCAACTGTAAAGATTAGTTCTGGGAGAGCAACTAAAAACATTACGAACGCAGAGGGAATATTAGCAATTAAAGTTACAACGACAAAAAAGTTTGTTCAAGAAACTGATCTTATACATGCACGTTTTTTTTAATTTGCTTAACTGTTTATTAAACACAAAACCGATTCCACAAAATTTCGGAAAGATTCTGAAGTTAAATTTTTTTTACTAGCAATGGTAAAGGAAATAAACATTTTAACGTATCTACAATTATGGAATCTTCTAAAACTCAATACTTTAAGAAAACACTACCATTGCCGAATATCGAATATTTTTTGGGCTAGATGTCGCACAGTTCCATGCATCCATGTACGTGGTGTAATATGAATAAGAACCAGTTGGAACATAGAAGTTCCCCAAGAACGTTTAAAAATATTGAACATAACTACTACACGTGGATACAGCCGGTCACAACAACAGTAAACAGCTATTTACGACATTAGACCGGTAGCAACATTTTTATGGCCGCGCCAAAATTTTACAGGGCGAGCCGTAGGCGAGTATAAAGCAGAGCGCCAACGAGTCTGCTCCATGAACGGTCCCAGGTATATACTCATTCAACTATGTGATGTTCACCTAACTATCGACATGTGAGTTTTTCATCTTAGAAACAACTGCTTTTCACAAAAAATTTCTCGATTACAAATCACCACTAATTAACACACAAACCGGTCTTCTGTCAACGACTCCAGCAAATGTTCTGGAATACAAACAAGTGTACCGATAGTAACCTCAAAATCTCCTTGAACTTCCATGCGGTCGTTTATCCCGGGGCGGACTGTCCGACCTTTGCTAGCAACCGGATCCGTGTATAGGGAATCGTCCAGCTCCCGCGAATTTCGAAATTTAATGCAACACCATAAATTTGTCATTTTTGACAACTATGACAGCGATGCTAATAATGTTGACGTTTAAACTACAGGTTGTTCCCGCGAATTTCGAAATTTAATGCAACACCATGTAATAGCTCGCCCGCCAAGTAGAAGATACGTAAAGAGATGTTGACCTGTAGAGATCACTTCCGTTCGGTACTTCAAAAAGACAATGAGATTAAAGCCAAATTAAATAGATTAAACACAGATTTATTCATTATTCTTAAGCCGCCGTCAACTTCGCGAGGCGGCGAAAGAGGCCAGGGAGAACGCCGAGGCGATAGAGGCAGAACTTGTGTCGCGATACACGGAAGAGGGCGACGCTTCCTCCGACATTTTCACGAATCCCCGCGCAGAAAGCGTCTGGTGAAGCCACAACACTCACCAAACCGAGAAGAAGAGGAAACGACCCCAAGTGCCGACGAACAGGTTGGGACCCCTTGGCAAAGAGCCCTCGAGGAAATGGCCAAGGCGTGCACGTGCAGGCCGTTGACGATGCCCGAGCGACCGATCTTCGAGGGAACGGCCTGGACAAATGCCAAGAAGTTTTTAGATAAGGCGGAGAACTAGTTTGAAGAGGCACACGTCCGGCCGGAAAACCGATTGGGAGAGCTGAAGAAGATGCTCAAAGGGCCGGTCAAAGACCAGGCCGATAGCCAATAGGATTTCTGGGTGACATTTGGGGACTTCCGAGAAGACCTGCTGACGGAATTCTGGTCCAGGAAGAAGAGGTAGGAGATCTTCCGCCGCATCACCAATAAATTCGATTCCAGGAAGCGCAGTTCTTACGACAAAAATTCAACGTCGTCAAACGACTGGATCTCGGCGACGAAGAAGATGAGATCGTGGAAGAGTTGATTCACGTCTTCCCCACACCCGTCGTGGAAAGATGGGCCGGACGACCTCTGCCATCCCGAAACTTCTAGGGCACACTGGAGTTCCTCATAGCTCTCGACATCAGTCGCTCGAGAGATGGACCCGGGACGAAAGAAGAGAAGAGCGGAGGGAAAATCGGGTTTCTGCGTTCAACCCTCGTGTTCCGCCGCCAAGCATCGAGCTTTCATAGCGAGCGGTCTTGTCTCAATCTGCTCTCGCTGTGCAGCTGTGTCGGCTTCCTTTGTTACCGCTAGCGGCGGCGCGCTTTGATCTCTGTGTCGGCGCGCTCTGTGTCTGGGTGAGCGCATCTGCTCCGATTAATTATTATTGCAAGTGTGTAGGTGTTACCTCGACGGCCGTTGGCCGTCGAACTTTAGTTATTTAAAAATGACGCAACCCGAAGATGTTAAACAATTAGAAACTATTTGTGTAAACGGTTTGCCCGGAAATCCGACCATACCGGAAGACAAAGTTCTAAAAGCGGTGTTAGATAGCATAAATAAACAAGTGAGTGTGTGTGTCGATTTTATGAACTCAACAAAAGAACCAATCGCAAAGCGGAATCAGGCCGTAAACGCAGTGACAGCCCTTCACACAAGCTTAAATTATTTGTGCAGACTCTACACCAAAAAACGTCTTTCGCATTACTTACGAAAATCGCCTGCTAGATAAACTGAAGGATGTGCTGAAAGAAAACGAACAAAGACCTTCTGAAATGCCACTAAGCTACTCTCAAGTTGTAAGTACTGCCGTATGTTCCAATTTACCTGTAAAACCTCATCGTCCCGCTCCCGCACATAAAGTTCTAATTTTCCCCTCAAAAGGCTCCAAGAATGTTAACTTATCGGAAGACACCAAAAAGATTCTGTTCAATTCCGTTAATCCTTGCGAGTTGAAAATCAAACCGGACCGGATTATTAAAATTCGTAACAATGGCCTACTCATTGAATCGTCTTCGAAAGAAATTGAGTCCTTGCTAGTAAATGACTCCCTCAAGAAAGCCAACCTAGACATTAGACGACCCTAAAAAATATGGCCTAAAGTCATCATTTATGATGTTCCAGACAGTTTAAGTCAAGAGCAATTATTCATGAAATTAAACAAAACGTGCAGGACGAAATTGTGCTACCTGAAATCTGGGTCACATCAGCTTTTAAGGTGGGCCCAATTAAGACGAACTTGCTAATTGTGTCATCGAACTCTCACCTGCAGTCTGGAAATACCTCATCAATAAGGGCAAACTCTACATTGATTGGGTCTCTTGCAAAGTAGAACGATTCCTTAGAGTGACCAAGTGCTATAAATGCCAACGTTTCGGCCATGTGGCAAAACATTGTCTTTCAGACTCCATTTACGGTTTTTGCACACCTTCGGAACATGAATCAAAAGACTGCCCCCATGAACACGATCCCTCCAAACACAGGTGCATGAACTGCATAAATGCCAAATTTAGAGCAATTAACCAAGCCACCAATGATAAATCGTGTCCAGTAAACATTCGGAAACTTCATGAAATGGAATGTAGCATCTCCTATGGGGAGTAACTACAAATTCCTACAGGCCAACTTAAAACGGTCCAAAACCGCCATGATGGATACGTTGAACACCATAAAAAAAAAAACAGCCATAGCGATAATTCAAGAACCTTATTGCTACAAATCTCAAAACGGAAATTACAGCGTTCCGAATGTTGGCACCCTACAGCTTGCTGCTTTGACATCAGAAAATTTTTTAAGCTGTTTTATTATTAATGATTCCTCCCTAAACACTCTCTTTCTGCCATTTCTAAGCACTCCGCTGATTTCAGTAATTTCGTTGCAAAAGTCAGGTAATACCCCCGTCTTCGTCATCTCCGTCTATAGTCCTCCTCACAGAGAAGATCTTATAAATACCATCAATTACTTAGAATTAATCCTTGCAAAACTGTGTGGGAAAAAGTTTTAATTTGTGGCGACTTCAACTGTAGATCAACGGCGTGGTATGACAGTTTCTCTGACGAAAATAGCCATCTTCTGGAGGAGCTCTTTCTTACTAACGATCTGTCAATTCTTAACGAAGCGGGAAATTTGCCTACGTTTCAAACGGTAAATGGTATTAGTAATATCGACGTCTCACTGGCCAGCTACAACTTAGCAAATCGTATCTGCAACTGGAAAGTCTTAGACCACTCTACCAATTCTGACCATAGACCAATTTCCTTTGACATGAGCTTATCTTTGGCGATGGAAGGAAGTATAGAGAACTACAAGCTGGACCTTAGCAATGTCGACGAAACAACTCTTCTGGAAGAAACAGCAAAATTGAACGATCATCTTCTTCACCAATTCCCGGTGCTGGCCTGTCCAAGGAAAATTGACGAAGCGCTCGATGAGTTTTATTTCAAACTCAACAAAATTTTGATTGGCCTGGGATGCAAAAGAAAGGTATTTCCCAGTAGACAACACTGGTGGAATAATAGAATCGACAGATTTCGACGCGTCTACCTCAGCAAGAAAAACCTATTGTACAAAAACAGGGAACGCGTAAAGACTTTTTATTTGCGGAAATGAGTATTGCCCGAGAGAGATATAAAAAAGAACTGCACTCAGTCCGCGAAAAAGCTTGGAAGAAGTTTGCAGATTTAGCTCGAGATCCCTGGGGCATCATATATAAAGTGGTCTCTCAGAAAATTAAGAAAACTGCGCTTCTGTCGGCCTTTGGAGTGGGGGACGATGCCACTCTTACCAAAGACTAAGCCATGAATTATCTGTTAAACGCGCTGCTACCTGACGACGCCACTGGCGAGGACGACCTCGCCCATGATATTTACAAACATGATTTCCAGAACATAAAATCCCAATATAGAGACATCGATGGGATTCCTCCGGAAGAACTAAACATTCTTATCCGAAATCTGAACAACAAAAAGGCCCCTGAGGTTGATGGTTTAAAAGCAGGCATAATCAAGGAAATCCATCCAAGTGTAGGGCCTTTTATCTTGCATGTTTTGACCCCTGCCTAAAAACGGCATATTTTCCAAAGCTGTGGAAAAAAGGGAAATTGGTTGTTCTTCACAAAGACGTCTCCGGTAATCTGTCCAATCCTAAAAACTTCAGACCAATCACATTGCTTCCGGTCTATGGGAAAATCTTCGAAAAAATCATCAGACAAAAGACGTACGACTCCAACCAAAACTTCTTTACGCCTAATCAATTTGGGTTTTGCCCCGGCAAGTCCTCAACAGACGCCATTAATTCCTACTTAAATAAACTAAAGTCTGATAACAAATACATCGCGTCCATCTTTGTGGATTTTAGCGGTGCTTTCGACAACGTGTGGTGGCCAGCCTTAATCCGCTCGCTAAGAAAAAAGAAGATTCCCGATTATCTGGTGGAATTAATTAAAAACTACTTGTCAGATCGCAAAGTTACCTACAGTGACGGAGACTTATCGTCAACAAAAACCTGCACTAAAGGGTGCCTGCCCCCAGGGATCCTCGATGATTATCTGGAATTAAACCAGCCTCCTGATACCAAAGTTGTGGCTTACGCGGATGACGTGGTTATTGTATCTAAGGCAAACTCTAAAGAAGACCTAAAGAATAGAATGTCTAATGGTTTAGGATTATTGCGAACATGGGCAAGGAATCATAAACAGACGATTTCCTCATCTAAAACCAAAATTCTGTGCAATAAAGGACCCAAAAGACTCCATAACAGGGACCTAAAAGTCCAACTGAACGACAAAAAAATCGACGTTGTTCGACAAATGAAGTATCTGGGGCTGATTGTAGATGAAAAATTAAATTTCTTGCCACACGTCAAGTATATCTGCGATAAAGCTAAGAAAATACTGTGGTCGCTGAGGACAAAAGCTAGAGATTGTTACGGCGTGAAATCTTCTGAGTCTCTTTTGGCAATATACAACAAAGCAATTGTTCCCATCATTAGTTATGGCTGCCAGTTTTGGTGCCATCGTATACATATTAGCCAAATCAAACGGTGCCTCGCACAAATCTACGGATTAATTTCAAAAATTGTATCTAAATGCTACACCTCGGTCTCGGCTGACGCCGCTGGTGTCTTGTCTGGCATCATTCCGCTAGACCTAGTCATTGCCAAAATCGGTACTTTAAAAATCCTTAGACACAACGAAGTTTGCACCTTTTTCTCCTTTAATCTGAACCTTACCGAATTTCCCTCACGACGGCATTAAAAGAATACTTACACATCCTGTCTCTCGATATCTGGCAAGAAAGATGGGACAGTACAGACAAAGGCAGGGTCACGTACTCTTTTTGTCCAACTGTGCCCGAAAACTCTAGACTTCTTTTTACAAGAAAATCATCCGAAGTTCTCACCAGCCATGGGGAATTCGGTATTCATCTGTACCGCATCGGCAAATCCGATTCTGATGCTTGTCCGGCCTGCGGAGATACAGACAACCCCCAAGCACAGACTGCTGTCATGTCCCAACTTCGACCACGAGAGGCTTCTGCTGACAACCAGCTTGGGGCCTAACCCCGCTCTTCCCGACGTCGCCAGGCTTCCCCTGCAATTCCTAGCGATGTTCGCGCGCCCTGTGATCTAGTTAGTGCAGTGAGTGTTTAACAGTGCATTACTTCAAACGCGATTTCCACTGTGTTGCGCTAGTTCTTGACTGACTTCAATGTGTAGATAGTGTTTGTTAAACAGAATATATTTTGTGCGCCTCCGTCATTTTTCATAGCATTTGTGATACTCATTTGCGGCAAGAAAATCACCTTTTGAATGTCTACTCAGTCAAAAGTGACATTTCGAATAGTTAGTTTTATTTTGCAGGTTGGCATCGCTGCATAAATGTCAATTGTGTCAATTTGGGTGCCGATTTGGAGGCCAATGACCTTCGAAAATAATAAAGGTAGACTAATTAAGCAAAGATACCACAAAAATTTGCTGAAACACATTTGAATTTAAATTAATCTGCAATCGTTTGATTTGAGTGGGATGCTACCAACCTATTTCCCAGCTGATAAAATTCCTCCAAATGAGGGAATGACGTTTCAAATTCAAATCAAAAGTCAAAATAAATAACTATTAATAATTGTCGGCGCACAAAATTTCGTGTTTGACACGGCTAGAAAATGTTTTGGAAATGCGAGGAAAGTATTAAAATCCGAGCCCGGAGGGCGAGGATTTCAATTTCCGAGCAAAAGACCATTTTCTAGCCTAGTGAAACAAATAACTATTGTATGCATGATATTGCTGTTTATGGTATTTTATTCTATTTTTATGTTACTGTACGAGTACTTTGAGTGCCCTTACAGATTACCTGTTGTTTTGTACTGTTCGGTCGCATTCATGCTTTATTTAAGTTGCAAAATTGTAAGCTACATGATTGTATTACTCTTTCAACGATCTTGATTTGTATAGTAGTTATTTACTTATTGTATTATACTTTACTTCGTATCTACCTGTACAGTGTATAATGCAGTGCCCCACCTTTAGACTTTTTCTCAGGCTATTGAAGCTGATAGAGCTTGTGTTGTGGTAGATTGTACAAACAGCGGTGCTTCTTGTAGTGTATGACGTGCACTTTAGTGATCCGGCAATTTGATGACGTTACGGCTAGTGCAAAGTTACGCTTCGATAGATAACCTGATATTTTTAGTCCATATTTATTGCGGGTGGTTTGCTCGCAAACCTCCTTACTTGCATTCGTTGCTGCTATTTTCTAAAGACTATAATTGCTCTTGCAAGCCATATGGTTAAGTATAGTTGTTTGTTGTTATGTTGTCTGTACAACTTGTTTTTTGCTTGTCAGGCACCCAATTTGGTGCCATTGTATTTGTAGTTGGATGAACAAATATACCGTGCCCTTGTGGCACCTTTTTTTTTTTTTTGGTAAATGTTACCATACTATTGCAATATCAAACCCAAATTAAGCCATATTTTTTCGTTGTCAATGTAAAATCGTTGAGCAATGATTAATAAAATTCTGTCATTCTCTGTCGTAAAATGTATATCAGAATTTAGTATTATTGCTGTTCATTTGGCGACCAAAAAATTACTGCCGGATCTAGCCGGTTTACAAAGATTTTTATGTTTTGACATTAGACGAAATGTGCTCTCGGAGACAGTTATTCGAATTTTGGAGAGAACAAACAAGTCTGGGATGCAGAAGTGACAGTGTTTACCAGTTTCTTTTAGAAAAATTAAACCTAAGCGATTGTAAAGGGGAAATGATTGCTGCTGTGAAAGCTGCAGTTAACAGTTTCTGCATTCATGTGAAAAAAAGGTGGCAACAGAGTCACTTTAGAAAAAAGATTTTTTTGGCCAAGAATTCCAATTGGCTGAATGGCCAAATAAATTTGCCAAGTAATGTTTTATCGACGGCTATGTTAAGAAGACACGGAACTTCTTCAGGCGTCGTTTCCACACCGACAACAAGCGCAGGTCGTCCGCGAAAATCATTTCTGGAAGCAAGTGATAGAACAAAGAAACGAAGAATTAACAGCATGATAAAACAATCGAGTCCAGAGGAACTTATATTTACAACGCAAATGAGTTTACGTGGAAAAGGTAAAAGGGATGCAGCATCAATTGTCAAGAAAATAAATGCATCTCCTAGAAGAACTACAAAAATAAAAAAAGCTTTCGAAACAGAAGGACCAGCTTCACCGGTTAAAATGACTAGCGAAGAAGCTCTAGCTTTATATGTGGATGCAAAGCTGACAAAACATCAGTATATTGTAATTCGCAATAAAGCGAAGTTACTAAACGCTAATATCTATCCAGCATACGACAACTGCAAAGAAATCATGTAATCCCGACAATATAAAAGTAACTGAAATATCGGCGGAGATAGGTCTTCAATCACTTCTGGACCTTACTGTTCAGCGTCTATTTCGCAGCAACCACGACATTCTAGACAGAACTAATAAAGCAAAATCCCAAGAAATAAAACTAATTGTGAAGTGGGGTTGTGATGGAGCGTCAGGACAGAGCAACTACAAACAACGGAATTCAGGCAAGTTTTCGAAAGGAAATGGGACTGTTAGTGGATGTGGTAAAACAGGGTACGGGAACCACGAATGATGGCAACACAGCTCGTAGATTTTTTGCCAAACCATTAAACTGGTAAGAGAACTTACTATTTGCAACAAGTTTTCTTAATAATTTTTTTCGAAATCGCATGTTTTTAAACGAGGTTTTTGCCTTAAACCTTATCACAACTTTTTGTCAGAAAAACGACTGATCAACTGTAATTTAATTAAAAACGCCCAGTTTGCCGTAAATTTTCAGTGTCAAAGTTATCAGATAGTTCTTAAAGTGCAAAAGATGGTACAAAATGGTTTATACCAACATGGAATACACGAATACAATGCCCGGGAGGCAAAGCGTCTGTACAGTGTCCGTTTCCCAAATTGACGAAGTCCAAACGAACGTACGTTTATTGGAGCAATCCAGCATCTACGTGATTTTGGAAAATTTCAAACCTTGAATCACAATCGTGGCCGCCAACGTGCTGAGCAAGTAGTGGATCTGGTTGCAATTTGGGACGGTGTTACCGAAGTACCAAACCTCAGTGTACGTCGACTGGCTCGTATTTCGACCTTCATTGTATAGACGACGCTTCATGAACTAGATGTGTCCCAATGGAGGGATATGAAAGACTTCTAAGCGAAGTTCTACGCGAACCCCGTGAATTCAATGAAAGAATTAAGTGAACGTGCGAATTCTGTAGCTGCAACAATTCGCCAAAACCCAGTGATGATCGTGAGAACACAAGCTCAAAATTCAAGCATGCATTGACCAGTGAAGGACGCCATATTGAGCAATTTTTATAAACAAATTCGGCACTCCTGTTCAATTGGGCATTTAAGAAATTATTATTGTTTTTTTTTTCGTACAAACAAATAACCGGCGAAGTATCACCTGATGTAACCAATCGTTTTTATGAAGCAATGGTTTTTGTCGCATACATGAAGGTTAGTATCAATAATGCATAGGCGGGTAACGGTTTTCACTGTATTTTTTCATTGATTTTTAGTTCGAAAACGAAAGCATTTTGTTATATTTATTATTAAGAAAAGTTGTTGCATATGGTGAGTTCTATTACCAGTTTAATTTTGCGTATTTATTTCCATAACACCCTATAAGCTAGTAACTGGCAACAATATAACGAAGGTAAGCTTCGCAAGAAATTTTTCGATTGTTTTTTATAGGCGAGTTGACTACAGTCTTTTATGATGACCCTGTACAGGGTCCGGCCACACTTGTGTGCAAATTTTGAAAATTTGCATACGCTCATGGTTGCCGCAGGCTCGTTTTGTATAGGACAAATGCACCAATTATAAAACAAGTCCTTGATATTATTTTGCACCCTTTTTTAATAAAAAATTTAAATTTTCCAATTCTGGGAATTTTCGTGTCACACGATTGGTAATGGTATTGTAACCACGGCTTGCCACTTAATTTTTAAATTCAATTTAACATTTGACATTTATTGAGTTTCACAGTCGTGACAAGTTAAAAAATATAAAAGACCATGAGAAAAAAAAGTTTACTGTGCCCTCCACCTGAAATACGCGAATTAGCGGAAACAACCATGCAAAATTTACTCCCGGAAAAATCAAAAGCGGCGTATAATAAGCAGTTCAAAAAATTTGAAGATTGCCGCAAAGAGAATAATGCCAAGACAATTTCTGAACATGTGCTTTTGGGCCTACTTCCAATTGCAGAGCTAAAATTATAAACCCTCAACGATCTGGATTATGTACTTGATATTGCAACGTCGTCTCAATATAAATATGGATACTGGCATCGCTAAATATCCCAAGCTCCAAGCACTACTAAAAAGATCGTCGCAAAGGTATATTCCAAAAAAGTAAAGTCGAAAATTTTAGAAGAAACAGATATTAACAAATTTATTCGTGAGGCCGACGAGAAGACTTACCTAGCGACGACAGTAAGTTCTATCTCCATATTTATAAATCTACATTAGTAAAATTATTATTTGCTTTAGGTAATATTAATTGAGCGTAGTTATGCAGAAACCATCCAACCCACCAAATTTGATATACTTATCACCTTTCTTCATTATAAAATATCCGTCCAACCAGTATCCTAACTCTTAAGGCCACAATTTGAACCGTGCGGTACTAACCTCTAAAACCATTATTAATTTTAGCAGAAAATATCCAACCCACATGCTCCCTGTTTACGGTCTAAATGATCAAATGAGAATCCGTGACTAGTTATACTTTAGAAATAAATCAAAACAACGTACCATTTGATTATTTTTCAATGTATACTGTTTTAACGGAAGTAGTTCTGTTGGAGAAGATATTGACAGTTATAACGTCCAAACTTCAGATTTTGAAATTGGGGTAATATGATTTTTCTGTTGTGGATATTATTGTTAATTATTATAACAATTAATAAATTGCAAACGCGTTAAAAAAGTTTTTATTTATTTTGCAAAAAAATCTAACCCCCAAAATGTCAAGAAATTCATGTAAAGTGTTGAAAATATCCTCGAACATAAGATAAAGATTTGTTTAGAAAAGTATGTCAAAGGCAAAGATAACATTACAGTAAACTCCCCTTGTTCATTACGCTTTTATACTTAAAAAATATTGTCAAATCTTTAGGGTCGATTATCTCAAAACTATATCAACGTGGGTTGGATGTTATCTGCATAACTGCGCTCAATTATGGGTTACAATAGAGCTAGTCGAAGCGAGGAGTTTGCAAACATCACGATAGACATCCAGTTCAAAGACGATTTGATTGATAACTGTCTCCATACCCAGAACCAAGAACAATTTACCCTGACTCCTCGCAATGACAGATGAAGGCTGGACTTTATTGTCATTTTTTTTTTAACTAAGGCCACAGAAAGTCACTCACAGACGTTTCTTTTTGACCTATCGACGTGGGATATGCATAAATAGCCCTATTGAAATTAACACAATAGGGAAAATATTGCTATCTTTCTGCGGCTTCCAAACCCTGAGCTCTACACCGGCCACTGTTTTCGCAGTTCGAGTGCAATACATCTTGCAAAACATTAGGGGAGTTTGTTAACAATTAAACGCCATTGAGGCTGGAACTCAAGCACATTTGCTGAAAGTTATGTGAATACGTCTCTGAAAAATAAAACTGAGATTGCTTAGTGCCCCAACACCTGGGTGCTCTACTGGTCCAGACCCCCCAATCAAAGTTATAGCAGCCGTCAAGATAATGTAGCGCTGACCTGCTCAGATGACTTGACTTTTAAGGGTTTTTACAACGGTGCGGTTGGGGGGGCATAAATTTTGGCTCTGAGGCCTGGTTTGTTATTCAAACACAGCTTAGTGGTTCGCATTTAGGAGTAGTGTTATACTTCCACCACGTTCGTCTGAGCCACCATAAAATCATAAACATTTGCGGGCGACCGCAACGGGACAGCTCGTGGTATTTTCAGATTTACGATGACGACCAGACAGCTGGCCTGTTTGGGGGATGATTCTTATATTGCAGGGTGCTTTGGTAAATAAAGATCAGGTATAGTTCGGGGACTGAAATACCGTGTTTATGACTTAATTGGGGTACTCACTGTACAAAGAGACGAAACCACCACCGTTGTTGATTTCTTTATCTTGTGGTTTCGCCTTTTTGTGCAGTGAGTACCCCAGTTAAGTCATAAACACGGTATTTCAGTCCCTAAACTATAGATGTTTTAAATATTTGCAGATTGGGTTGTAATAAAAATTCTGTATTATACAAATGAAAATTTAATCCTCCACCCCGCTGTCGCTATCGTCACTTTCATCGTTTACATGTACAATAATTTCAGGAAATTGTGCTTCTGACAGATAACTATTTTCTATATTAACAACATGGTTGACGCAACTTTTCCAAAGTAAACTATCTATTTTTTTACATTTGGCCCTAATGAGGTCCACAACACTTGCACCTAAACTGGGTGTTGCATTCCCTTTACGTACACCATGTTTAAGCTGACTCCATATTAGTTCTATGGGATTTAGAACGCAATAATAAGGCGGTAATCGCAAAACGTCATGACCACGATCCTTGGCAATAAGATCTACATTATACTGTAGCACCCCGAAGTCATTTGAATGTAACAAGCATTTCCACCACTGATTTAACTTTCACTCCCTAATATTTTTTTAAATGACATTTAACGATCCCTAATTATCTACTTTGGGTTTATGTATGTACCTGAACATCTCGGTACCTTAGAAGCATAAGAGTCAATCTCAAAATTTTGTCAAAGGGAATTAAATAACGTTATTTATTACTCTTTACTTTTTCTTTAAGGGGATATCTAACAAACTGTAACGGTAAATTCTGCTTCAAAATTCTGCGTAAAGGAAAAATTATATGAAACATTTTAAACATCCAAACGTCAAATGTAGCATCTCCCTTCAACCCTTATTATTTGTAGACGGCACTCTTTTAGTGAGTTACCCATGGTCAGTCTGCTTACTACGGTAATAAAACCATAAATAAAAACTACTTCTTAAAACCTCAGCCCGAGTAGTTTAGATTAGTATTACCATCATCTTGTGGTCAGGACAATAGCTAATAGTTTTGACTGCACTGATGGCCAGATTATTATTGCCCATGGTCAGTAAATTTTAAATACTTTGATAGTAGAGTCCGATACTTTACAAATTTCACCCATGAAACTTAATATTTACAATATCTCATTATTATTATTTAAAGTTTATCTTCATAAACAAATTAAATTTTTCCTGAAAAGGTGGGATTTGTACAATTGCAAAAATTGAAGAATTAATAGATGCACTGAGATCTTCGAATTTTGTTCAAGATTTTTGTAAATGTAACAAAAAATGGTGAACATAATTATAAATAATAATTATATTCTGTTTTAGTGATTGATCTATTTTTTAAAACCTTTAAATTACGAGAAATTTTTCAGTTTTTTTACCACCCCAAAGTCATAATTTTGACAACAAGACGATATACTACTGTCTAGTTGTTCTCAAAATACGTATGTGTGAATTTTGAAAAGTCTACGCATGTGAAATGCTAAAAATTATTTCGCTTTCAGCCAAGTTTTCGTATTTAATTAATGAAAAAGTCATTAAATATTCACTATACAAAAATTGTATACAGCATTTAACATAGTGCACGTTGAACAGATTCATATGAAAAAAACAGAAACCAATTTCCTCAAGTAGTTTTCGAGTAATCGTGTTTGGAAAAATACATTGAATTTGCCTTATATTGAAATTTGTTCGAGATCTCTTTAAAAAATAAAGATAAAGGCAAATATTTATCACCTAAACTATTCTAAAACAATTTAAAATCCTAATTCGTCAGATATAAAGTTCAAATTTTGAAATGATTATCCTCAAAGCTACGTTCAGTTTGAATGAAAGAGAAAAATCTTGTTTCAGGCAAATTTAGGATTTTGTGTGTTTATGGAAAAGCTTCAGTTGTAAACTATCCCTTCGGCTACAAAATTGATTTATGGTACCCGCATTTCTACCTACCAGACAGACCTCTCTGGTACAGAGAAAAGAGATGTCACTGCTAGACAAGGATAGCATGCTTCGAATATGAAATTTTCCAAACACGATTTCTCAAAAACTATTAACTTTAAAAAAGTCGGTTTGGTCGACTTTATGTAAAATTAGTCTACGCATGTGGAATGCTAAAAATTAATTTGCTTTCAGCCAAGTTTTTGTATTTAATTAATCAAAAAGTCATTAAATATTCACTTTACAAAAATTGTATATAGCACTCAACATAGTGCACGTTGAACAGATTCATATGCAAAAAACAGAAAGCAATTTACTCAAATAGTTTTCGAGTAATCGTGTTTGGAAAAATACATTGAATTTGCCCTATACTGAAATTTGTTCGATATCCCCTTAAGACAGAGAAAAATAATCCCCATTAGATAAAAAACAAACGATTTTAGGTTTCTATAATAAAGGAACTAAGCTATCGCATCACGTTAGAAGCTTAAAGCCAACTCTTTGGAGTTTTTTTTTACTCAACTGCTCCACCCACCATAATTTGTACCATTGTTAGAATGATGGGGACGCTTGTAAAGCCTCATTTCCACGGTCCGTTCTAGAGAGAACAGAATTTGATTTACGATGGAATTTGAGTTATTGCACCATATTTTGCGGTCAGAAAATTTGCAAATCCTATTGCACCCTTGGTTTACAATCCTCTGTTCCGATTCGGGCGGACAAGCTGGTTGAAACGCCGAACCACCACACGGACTTGCTACATTTGATCGTAACCAAACAGTTTTAATTACTCCAATTCTTTTAATTTGAACACTAATTTTTTATCATAATGTTAATAAGGTAAATAACACATATAAATGTGGATTAATTTTAATAAATATGCTGATAAATGTAGATGAACATACTTATTTCCTGCATTGAAATGTACAGAATCATTGTATGAAAACAGGCGCGAATGAATGCAGGTAGGTACGTTTCTTATCTTTGTGAGTGGATTTACCCTTTTGAAATAACCGACAGGTCTGTATTTTTGTGGATTTGCTCAGTTATTACCTGAGGATTTGAATTTTTAATTTTGTTCTATGAATTAAATTTTCTGAATATTAGTGAAAGTTAACATACCAGACATATCCACGAACTAAGTAACTTGAAAAATAAATAAAATAAAATAAATTTATAAACATTCTGTACTGGTTCAAAAGCACGAACCATCTTGTCTGTTCGACGGACATTTTAACGCAGAACCAAGACAGAACGCACCGGACAGTTCAGAACGCACAGAATAATTGAAATTAGCCGCTCCTTTGGAGAAAACTTTCAATAAACAATGCATTTCAGAATTTTTGTATAATTAATCTCGTTAAATAGGAATAAAAAAATGTTACTGTATTTCAATTAATTATTCCTGACATTATTTTACTGGTGGAGAAGTTAGCAATGAAATATACAAAATTATTCTATGAAAACAGGCGGGAATGGATACAGGTATGTAGGTTTCTTATCTCTGTAAGTGGATTTATCCTTTTGAAGAAACCGACAGGTAGTATTTTTGTGGATTTGGTCCGACTTATTACCTGAAGATTTGAATTTTTAATTTCGTTCTATAAATTGAATTTTTCTGACTTACGACGGTTTATATGAGAATTTACCTACAATACAAATTTTACTGCTTTAATTGAACGAACTATCTTGTCTGTTCGACATCGGTTCGGCGGACATTTCAACACAGAACTAAACACAGAACGCACAGTAATTAAATTGGTCGCATAGAATGAACCTAACTTATGAAATTATTTTGTACGTTCGAAAAACAGGGATTTTTTGGATTTTGGTCAGAGATATTACCTGAAGATTTAAATTTTTAATTTTGTTCTATGAACTAAATTTTCTGAATATTAGTCAAAATTACCATAGCTGACGTATCCACGTAATAAGTAACTTGAAGTATAAATAAAATGAAACAAATTTAAGAACATTCTGTACTAGTTCAACTGAACGAACGAACCATCTTGTCTGTTCGACATCGGTTCGGCGGACATTTCAACACAGAACCACGACAGAACGCACCGGACAGTTCGACAGAGAACCGAGACAAAACGCAGAGAACCTAATTAATTTTTTTTAATTGCACTTCATGATTGCTGACAATTGATTGGTAAAAAAGAAAGTTATTTAACATCAAATAGTAGCTGCAGTTTTCAGATTATTACTTATGAAATGGCCAAAAAAAAGTTCAAATCATAAGATTTAAGGTCATTCTCAAATATCGAACGAAGCTTATTTGATAAGTAGCTATTTATTTCTCCTAAAAAATTATAACACGTCGGACGAACAAGTTGGTTCTGTCCGTTCTGTCTTGGTTTTGTGTTGAAATGTCCGTCGAACCGATGTCGAACAGACAAGATGATTCGTTGAGTTGAACCAGTTCAGAATTTATTTAACTTCATTGATCCTTCAAGTTTCTTATTTCGCAGATACGTTGTGTAAGTAAATTCTCCTAAAATCTATTTAGCAGATTTAATTTACAGGATCATATAAAAAATTTAACTCTCCAGGTAATAAACCTAACTAAATCCATAAGAATACAGAGGCCTGTCAATTATTTCAAAAGGGTTAATCTACTTACATAGATAAGAAACCTACCTGTATTTATCCACCTTTTTTCATGCAATGATTCTGTAAATTACAATGCAGGAAATAAATATCTGCATTTATCGCCATCTTTATTACAATTAATCCACATTTATATGTGTTATTTACCTTATATTAACATATGATAAAAAATTAGTGTTCAAATTAAAAGAATTGGAGTAATTAAAACTGTTTAGTCCGTGTGTTGGGTCGGCGTTTCAACCAGCTTGTCCGCCCGAATCGGAACAGAGGATTGTAAACCAAGGGTGCAATAGGATTTGCAAATTTTCTGACCGCAAAATATGGTGCAATAACTCAAATTCCATCGTAAATCAAATTCTGTTCTCTCTAGAACGGACCGTGGAAATGAGGCTTTATTAAGGGCCCCACAAACCTCGTTCTGGCACGACGGTTTTGAACGACGGTTTCGACGGTTGGAACGAAACGGTCGGAAAAACCGAGGTCTGTGGGTAAAACTGTCGGTTCAACACGACCTCGATTCCAGTGAAATGGAATTTGATTAATTTGTTTATTTGTTAGTTAATAAATTGTATATATTTAATTAGTTAATAAATTATCTCGTAATTTGATGTTGATTTTTACATATTTTTTTATTGATACAAAAAATAAAATTAATTTGATATGAATCCTCTTAATTTTGAATTTAGCAAATGCGATCCTAACAATTTAATGTACGTTTGACAGCTTAAACCAGTAGAAATAAATACCTAAATTTATGGGCCTCCAACCGTACCGTCGTAAAAACACTTAAAAGTCAAGTCATCTCAGCGGGTCAGCGCTACATTATCTTGACGGCTGCTATAATTTTAGGTAACTTTTTCATTACTTCGTTTCTAATTAAAATTTGAGCTTGGTCTATCTTACAATTTTTTTACATGTGTCTTGCCTATAAAGTCTGTAATTAAGTGAAAGTTAAACACATTCGTTAAGAGCGCGAGCGTATACGTTTTTTGTTCGAACAATTTTTGCAGTCTTTGGGAAACACTGGAGACCACCATGTCTGAAGGTAGTAAAATAAGATGTTTACAAATGTTTCTGGCATCAAGGGTGGCTCTGGAATTCCTGCCATTCACTATTTTGCCGTTTCATTCTTATAGTGAATATAACTATATTATTGAAAACGTCACTTATGTCAACGTCGTTTCAGTATCGGCTTTTTGTCCAAGTTTTTAGGCTCTAAACCTTAACTAAAATAGTTTTTTTCAAAACTCACTTTGCTCTAATTTCATCTTTGAAAGTAAATTATTGAACTATTATGGGTATCACAACACTATTCGTAATTTTTTCAGTATTAATTGTGAAATAATTGGATAAGATGGTCTACTCTTTGGAGCAGAACACTTTCATCATAATGTCCTACTATCGATCTGGCATTTTGGTAAATGGCGAATGGCAATACTCGGTTGTGGCATGCAAAGATCAGTTTTTGGCTAAATTCCCTGACATTCAAGTTCAGGAAAGATGTCTGATAGCTCATATTCGGGATGTGGTTCACCGGTTTAATCTAACTGGCAATGTAAACAAAGGAAAGGCAACTGGTAGACCTCCAGTGGCGGATGAAGTAGTTGAGGATTTGCGTCAACGCGTTAAAGAAAATCCACGAATTTCCTTAAGAAATTTATCTCGGCAGTCAGATGTACCACTTAGCACATGTCAAAAGATTCTTAAAAAGAACTTGCACTTACATACCTACAAGATTAGCATTATGCATGAGTTGTTACCTATTGACCCCCTGCTCGAGTAGAACACTGCAACTGGTTCCAAAATAATCTGCAAGATGATGAATTGTTAAATTTAACATTTTTCACGGACGAAGCGTGGTTTCATTTGTCCGGTTACGTTAATTCCCAAAATTTCAGAATTTGGTCCTCTGAAAATCCACATGAATTAGTTGAAACACCGTTACACCCTCAAAAAATTGAAGTTTGGTTAGCGGTATCACGAAGGCGTGTGGTTGGCCCAATTTTTTTTAATGGTACTCTTACTGCGGCAAGGTATAGAGAAGAAATTTTGGAAATCTTTATCAATCAATTGGAAGATGAAGAACTCCAGCATGGTTATTTTCAGCAAGATGGTGCTACAGCCATACTGCAGGTGCTACTTTGAATTGGCTGGATGAATTTTACCCTAATCGCATAATATCGAAAAGACGGTATGCCGAATTTCCACCACACTCTCCGGACTTGACACCATTAGATTTTTCAGTATTTGGGTATTTAAAAGACAAAGTGTTCCGACAGCAATTTAATAATTTGGAAGATCTTGAACAAGAAATTTTTCGTGTTTGTGGGACTATTAATGAAGGAATGCTACAGAATATTTTCGAAAATAAGCGAAGACGAATACGATTGTGTTTACAAGAAAATGGTGAACATTTTCAACATCTCTTGTAAACAGCATATTTACAAGATTAGAACAAAAAGGAGATTGATATTGTCTGCTTTAAGGACTTATTGTTTAATTGTGTTAAACAAAATAATTGTGCGACATTTTCATTTTTTGCAACTCAGCGGGTTCAGAATTGTTAAAGAAGTGTAGCGTCTACAGGTTTTAGGTTTAGTGTAATTTATTCAATAGTGTATGGAATATGTGATGTTAAAACATTCCAGTCTTGATGTTACAAGGCCATTTTTAAAACGCCGCTTTAGACTCAATGTCTCTTTAGCGCGAATGTGATGGTGGTTTGTTTTTCTTTAGTTCTAAGTGAAAGAGCAGAAGAAGTTGAATTTAAATAGCGGTCAAGCCCGACTCATGATGTGCTTCTCCCATTTGCGTTACAATCAAGGAAGACCGTAGAAAGCCTTCATCAGAATCGTAGCGCGGATGCGGGCATGGTGTGCATGAAACATGTTTGTCTTCAGTTGTTCCAAGGAGCCAGTACTCGGTTGTTTCATAAGGCCGGAGCCCAGTTGTTCCAAAGGACCGGTGCTCAGTTGTTTCAAGGGGTCGCTGATCGCGATAGTCGTTTTCTACCAAAACTGGCCCGAACCACTCGACACCATCGTCACACTATTTTCTTAAAAACGTTGTCGAAACGCCGGTGAATTAAGGTAAATTCAATCGTCGGGCCTCATTCAACCAAATTTCATCGCCGTATACCGATAAAATCTCACTGTTCACCACACCGGGTGGACTTCACCCTGTCCTGGGGCTTCCCGCACTGAAGCCTCCACTTGACCTTGACGTCTTAGTCGGGCGAGGTTCAGCAAGAACAATTGGCGTTCTCCACTTTCCATCTCGTCCATTTTTGCTCAAGGGGGTTGTTGATTGAACATCTCACCATTTTTCAACTATTGCGGAATCCTCGATTAGCACCACACTTTTCCCAATTTCCTCATCAGTACCATTTAGTGCAATACCGACTTATCACTTTACATTGTTGCATCACATCATCCCACGTCTAAGATGTAACGTGGATTTTTGATCAATTGCACCAAAACATACCAAAGCGATTGAGGATTGTACACGTTTATGATTGAGGTTAAGTATAATGTCAGTTGAAAAAATCTAAACCCAGATTTGTAATAAACGGCAAATTTTTTTGACATTTCATAGCCCCCCTTGATGCCAGAAACATTTATAAACACCTTGTATCATTTTAAAGTAACCCAAAAGGTATAAGGCTATATAGCAGCAGTAAAATTATCTCATTGTGTAAAAGTTAACTTGCCTACAATAGAAGACATCCCAGAGTTGTAAATCATCTGGTTGTACCGCAGCGCTTACTTTGGTCACTTCGACCAGTCCCGGCTTAATAATATTTAAAAATTATAAAAACATGTGCATGAATTTACATTAAACTTGGACAAAGAGATTATTATTAATTGCAGATTACCCACATTTCCATTGTTTTTCTTAAAGAATGTTAATAAATGGTAAATTTAGCATCGCAGATAAATCCTAATTTTATGATTACTAAAATATTTTAAGCCGGTTCTGGTAAGTTCAGGCAAACCATGATTTATTGTTGGGACACGCGCTTGCCGATAAGGGTACAAAAGAGATGATAATTGACGGTCAAAATTTTTATTAGTGCAATATAGCCTCATACCTTTTGGGTTACTTTACCACGAAAACAAAAAAAAAGCAGATTTCTGCTGTTTTCTTGCAATTCAGCCATTGAATCTTAATAAAAATTGGTGGTTTTGTAGATTTCGAGCCCTTCTTTGCAAATCCAAGCCAGAAAACAGCGAGAATCAGCGAGAAATCGTCGTTTAGCATCAAAGTAAGCGAATTTCTCTAAGAATTTTGACGATTTCGTGCAGATTTCTGCAGTTTTCTTGGAAAAAGCCGTTGAATCTTGATAAAAAGCTTTTTTTCTCTGGGTCACGAGTACTGGGACACCTGTATATTACCTCTATTTATTTAATGAATGTTTCTCCCCAGTGTCCTATATACAGGGTGTTTCTGAAATGCATGGCCAAATTTTAACAGCATCTATTACAAGTCATACAGAGTAAATTAAATCTATAATGTAAAGTTCAAAAAGGTCTCGTTCTTGAGTTATTGACATTTAAAAGTAGTAGCAGTTTATACGCGGAGTGTACTTTTTAACAATGACTTCAATAGTAGATTCAGTTTGTTACCTAGGAGCGATTTTAGTTATAAAAATTATCAACATCTCTAGTAAAAAATTTAATTTTTTTGACGGATCATTATTTTGTAACTGTATGCAAAAGAATTACAAAATGAATTAATACACAAATCACGAAATGGCTGATATTCACTATGTTTACGGAAAAGCTGATGGGAACACTCGTGAAGCTCAACGCTTACAGAGATGTTTCCCACAAGATTGTACCCGCCAAAGGTACTTTTTCTGCGATTCACCACAGAATTCAAGAAACAGGATCTTTTGTTCATGCTGCTGCTGATAGAGGTGTACACAAAACTGTTCGAACACCTGCTTTGGAAGTCGAAGTTCTGGAAGCAATCGAAGAACGTCCTGAAGCGAGTACAAGGGAAATGGCGGAATTTCAGATTTCTAATGCAACAGTATGGAGAATACTTAAAGAGCAGGCTTTGTATCCATACCACATACAACGAGTGCAGGCCCTCTTAGAAGCAGACTTTCAGCTACAAATGTTGATTTGTCAATGGTTTATACGTCAGTGTCTGTGTCCCAATTTTCATAGCACTGTACTTTTTACGGATGAAGCAACCTTTACAAGACACCGCATAGTTAATTTTCACAACAATCATCGTTGGGCAGATGAAAACCCTCACTTTATTATTGAATCTCGACATCAGCAACAATTTTCGTGCAACGTGTGAGGAGGTATTGTTGGAGATTTTTGAATTGGACCATTTTTTCTGTCGCAACATTAAATGGAGTAACATACAGTTTTTAGAAAATGACTTGCCGGTACTCCTTCAAGATGTACCTTTGCAGATGCGCAGACAGTTGTGGTTAAGGCATGAAAGGAAAACAGCACAGAAGAAATAGAGGATTTTGAAACTCGCTATTTTAGCATTTCTGCAAAGACGGAACAATTATTAGAAAAAGACACGATCGTTGCGTCCAATAAGGCTGTAGATATCAAGTTACCGACCATCGAATTGTGGACTCTACACTAATTGGACCCCTTTTTACGAAAGTTTTAAAACACTGAATCGCGATAATTCCAAATTAGAATCCATTCAAAAATTGCACGATTTACGTGCCGCGCTACAAAATGGACCGAAACGCGTAATAGAAAATTTGCCCATTTTCGCGGAGAGTTACCAAACCGCTTTTAAACTGTTAAAGGAGAGGTACCACAATAAACGACTCATCGTCCATAATCATATTCATGCATTATTCAGTTTAGCGCAAGCAGACAAAAGTTCAAAAACATTAAGATCCCTTCTGGATCAGACGAAGGTAAATTTGGAGGCATTAAAAAGCCAAGGTGTCAACATTGACCACTGGGATTGTATGATCATCTACCTCATTTCCACAAAATTTGATGCCGCCACCAAACGTGAATGGGAGGCAAAATTAAAAAACGATGAATTGCCAAAATTGGGCGAATTGCAAAATTTCATGGCCAATCGGTGCCAGGCGCTCGAATCGATGGAATTCAGCGACGCTTTAGGACAATCGAGTACACAAGCAAATACAGTTTACCAAACGCTCTAGTGCGGTTATGGCTTTGACTTTTTAAATCGTTTACAGCCACCTTACCACAAACTCCCATAAACATAATAACCGTCAAGTGATTGGGTCTTATCTGCCTTGAGATGAACCGTAATAAATATTTTTACCCAGCTGGTCAGTCTTACAAAATTCATGCTACAACTGAAATAAATCTCATTTGTAAAGACGCTCTGTTAACGGATTATTTGCATCACCAAGAGTCCACATGCATTTTTGAAACGACAAAAAATATATGGCAGGGACTGTCGAACAGAAGAACTCAGCCAAGTATCGGTGTTTCTGTTTTTAATAAGAGTTCAAAGGTTCAAAGTTCTCGCAACATTTTGTTAAATTTTAACCGCATTTTTGCACAGACTGAAGTTACCCATGTCGGAAACCAACAATTTGGGCTTAGAACCAGAGTTTTGAAACGTTGGACATCGTTGTTAGTCCTCCAAAAGAAATCTCCAAATCTTTAAAAAGCGAGGTTAGTTTGGACTCACGGTGATCTGCTGTCAGAATGACAAATATCAAATTTCAGTTGTACCGACATTTCGGTGGGAAGTTTGAAATTAACCGTTTTTATCGAAACATGAACATTAAGATGTATCTAATACGTTTCTATGCTTACATGTAAAGTACATCATAATAGTGAAGATACAAATAATTTATAATAACATAGTTACTGTTTCATAATAGCATAGTTACCGTTTCATAATAGCATAGTTGCTCTTAATCCATAATATTCAATGTATTTTTGAAAATGAAAGCAACTGCGAAGACGAAAATCTGAAGATTTACATTTATTTATATTAATTGTAACTTAAAATATCTTGGAAAATGCTTTTCTAGCTGTTTCGTCGCGTTCAAAAATTAAGTTAAAAGTTGGAAATTTGCAGAACTGTTGGGTGGTAGCATTGCCTAATTCGTACATGTTTCGATAAAGCTTTGTATTTACTACGGATATTAACTAATTCATAAAAAACTCGGACGTTAACAAGTAACGTCCTCGTTCATTATGAATTACTTAATATCCTTCTCAAATAAATAGCTATTAATTTGTTTTTTTTAATAATGTTGTAAAAGCATCAAATTAAAAAAATTACGGTCTGATTCAGAATCATTCAAAGAATAATCCACCATTGATCGAATTTAATTTGGGCGTTCAAGAGAGCAGGAAAAAAATAGTTGTTTAATAAACTAGTTTGTTAATGAAGACGATTAATGATCGACACTGTTTAAAGCACGAACGAGCGAAGCGAGTGATTAAGCGCCCATTAACAAACGAGTTTATTACAACGTTTTATCGTTGACCAGACAATACCTTTATTTGGGTGACAAAATGGGCAAGAGTTTCACGGAAAAATCATTATGACATGCGAATTTTATCAACAATTGTCACCATTTTGAAAAAGTTGTTGCTGAAGTCGTAATTATGGACCTGGAAAATTGTGATAATACCCTACCGGCTGCAGTGGTCCAAAGCGCAAACGATGCATGTTCAAGTTTATTACCGAGTAAAAGTCGGGATGTTTACGAAAAGACTTACAATGAATTTTGTAACTGGTGTACCAAGCAAGATATAACCAACTACATAGAGCCCGTTTTCCTGGCATATTTTTCGGAAATTGCAAAAAAAGGTCTGATAGCGAGCCTTTGGCCAAAATTTTCGATGTTAAAATCGACTCTTCGGATAAAAAACAATATTGAGATTGGAAACTTTAACAAATTGATAATGTATATAAAAAGGCAGACTGAAGGATATGTACCAAAAAAATCTAAAATTTTAGAAAAAGAACAGGTATTACAATTCATTGTAGAAGCTCCTAACAATCTGTTCTTAATGATAAAGGTAAACAAAGGGTTTAAATTTAAATTTGTAATAACAAACCACTTTATAGGTCGCACTAATTTTTGGAATAGCAGGGGCGCTAAAAAAGCATGAACTTCTGGAGTTACAAACCAGTAATGTTGAAGACCTAGAATCAAAATTTGTAATTACCATCCCAGGATTAAGAACAAAAACAAAAGAGAAAAGAATTTTTACAATTGTGGATAGCGATCAAAGTTCATTCTTAAAATTAATCAGAAAATATGTAACACTGAGACCAAAGCATACAAAAGACACACGATTCTTTGTACACTACAGAAACAATCAATGCAGCACTAACCCTGTGGGCATTAACACATTTTCCAAACTAGCATGTACAGTTGCACAATTTCTAAAACTTGATCAACCACAACTCTATACCGGACATTGCTTGCGCAGATCGTCTGCCTCAATATTGTCAGATTCAGGGGCTGATTTTGCGGCCATAAAAAGACATGGGGGGTGGAAATCAACTAAAGTTGCGGAGGGCTAGATTGAGGATTCGATCCAAAATAAAATAAACATTTCAAAACAATCATTTTCTACACACACAGCCACTTCCTCCACCTCAACTTCCACTTCTTTCAGGGACCAGACTCCTTTAACTGAAATGACCACTTCTTCAGTGGAACTGAACATAACCTCAAACCAATTCGATAAAGTGCAAGTGAATGATGTTCACAGCGCAATAACTCTTCCATTTTTAACCTTAAATAATTGTAGTATTAATAATTTCGTTGTAAATATTCAGAAATAGAAACATAGTTGAAGATAATGCCGTAGTTTTTGTTTTATTTCTGTGTGTATTTCTGGTTGCATATGTCAAAATGTCAAAATTACAAAAAGAACTGCATAATGAAAAAAAGAGCGTTAATGACACCCATTAACGCATCCTTTTTCAGACAAACTAATTCATTAATATCGACATTAATAAGAGGTCAACGATAAAATTCATTTTCCCATGTTATTTCCCTATGTTCAGCAATCGCTGGAACATCTATTATATTTAAGTTTTGACATTTTTCTCATAAACTACAAAAGATGAGAATTTAAAATTTTGGGAACAAAAATAAGCGAATAAGACAAATCGAATGATATTAACATATTTGTAACACTTCCGGTTATGCCGGAAGTAGTAGTCAACTTGCTTATTTAAAATGGAACACCCCATTGCACTTTCAGATTTGATATCCAAGTTAAAGGTGATTTTATGTATAATGAGCTATACTTAAATTGAACCAGTTCAGAGATATCTTGATTTTTATAAAAAAAATTGCACAACAGAAGTGAATTTTTCTTTCCGAGATAAGTACTGTAGTAAATCTTGTTACCATTGGTATTACCATAGTAGTAAGAGTCTTGTCAATAACATTTTATATTAAAAACATCTCATCCCCTTCATGGCTCATTAATTTATAATATTTTGGTGACCACGACTAAAGAACCAACATTTTTCGACCCTTCGGAACATTCAAGATCTTCCATTTAAAAGCTAATTAATATTTGTGATGCCATTTAATCATTAATCATCACTCATGTCATAATTTTTTCTTTAAAACCAAATAACTAAAATTTCATTTTCATTTCCGGCAAAAGTCCCCACAAATAGTGCCATAGGACTCGACATTTGCTAAGACGTCGTAGGTTAGGTAAGATTAGGTCAGCTAAAGACAAATTAGGTTAAATTAGGTCAAATGCGGAACCAACGTCTCCACAAATAGTGGCGGCGCTCCCATGTCTTTGCACTTTATTCGGGTATACCCTGTATATCAAAATCGCAACCGTTAATTAGAAAATAAGCACAATATAAACGTACAATAAAATTTTGCGTTAACTTTATGTATCCGACACCTATTTCCTACTAAAAATAGAGAAAAAGAATTAAGCTAAATTAGTGTCAACTTTAGTGACAACCCCTAACTTGCCAGATACACTCAGCTCTCATATACACCTTTCGCCACTGAACTAGGGACCTTTTATAGATAATAAATAGAGTTTAGAGAAGCTGAAGCAGTGAAATGCAGCAAGGAAGATGTGGCGGATAATTTTTCTGGTGATAATTATGTAGTGAATATGACATTGCAGTCACACCTAGAATTTAGTTCATAATTTAACTTTTAATTAAAAAAAAACTTTAACAGAAACTACTGTAAAAATAAGTTAACTTATTGTATTAAGCCCGGTATTTCAGTACTTGGTTAAACCAAGAATTTTTGGTTAACTCGTTTGAAGCGTATTTCAGTGTTGGGTTACGCTCAGCCGATGGTTAAATGTCTTGCTTTGATGACCAGGGTAGCGAGAGTAGGTTAACCCAAATTTATTGCGCGCACATTCTGGGATTTTAACTTATAAACGCATCTGAAAAGCAGACAATTTGGGCAATTTTTACTGCACGGCGTGTGTAAACGACTAGGGCGCTTGTAAATATAATGTTTCTGAAGTTATCATTTGACGTTTACAAATCATAAGACCAAAAAATCACCTTACCATAATGAAGATTGATCACCAAAGTGGTATCTACCTAAATTATTATTTCAATTAAGACAATATTTCTATTGTTAAAGTCATATTAAAACATTTTTTATACAGCGCCATCTTGTGTACTTTTTGTGCACCAACTACAGAATTGACAGAATTGACACATGACAAAATTTATAAATGTCAGATGTTCTCATGAATTTTTAAAACCCCAATTATTTCAATTAAAAGTTTTTCGGCGAAAAAGTTTAATTCAACTCTCCTGTGAGTCTATGGCAGTAAAAACCTTCTTATATGAGAAAGCAAGAGGTACGAAAAAAAAAACAACTGCTACAGTGGTTAAACCAAGAACGCATTCATAACATACGTGACACAACATATCAATTGTATTACATTTTCGATTAACCCGTAAAAACTTTTTAAGAAACGAACATAACAAAAATTTGAGACTCTGCTATCTCACCAAACAAAAACATACAAGGTATTCAAATTGAAAAAATACAAAACTTTGTCACTTAGCCGTCTTAACTACACCATTAAAATGTAGCTAGCTTTAGTAGCTTGGGCTTAGTCATGCGAAATCAAGATAAATCTCATAATAAATACGTATCCATTTTGTATGTTGGTCTGCCTAATAGCAGCTTGACCGAAGTCCTTCTTTATGATAGTAATTACCACTTGGGAGATTAGTAAGAAGAAGACAGGAGCTCAAGTGCACGTGATTACATGTACATTTTACGTTGCTAGGTTTCAAAAATAAGTTCTAAAGACGAGCAATTATTTATCGAGCAGGGAAGTTAAGGATGCCCATACGTCAGAAAATTTAGCTCGAGAAATGAAAGATATATTGGAAACCGAATGGAATATTTTGGACAAAATCATTTGTGTTACAACTGACAATGCGGCTAATATAAAAAAAGCAGGGGTGCGATTCTCGAAATGGTGCACATAACTTGCGTACACGCAAGTGGTGAAAAGTACGAACGAGGGAGCGTACTCGTATTCTCCAACCACTCGTAGATATTCGTACGCGCAAATATGCGAGTGTTGCGTTGCGAGTGGGTATAAGTACTCGCAATGAGATATTGCGAGAAAAAAATCTAGGAAAGCTCTTGACTGTTGATGGTATCGTGGTGCTAACTGTCCTGTCAATAATTTCCAGTGACTTTCAGTTTATAAGTTGATCAAGTTTAATTAATTAATTAATTTTTCACGGTATTGTGTATAGTGGGAAAACGTTTGTAATTTAGTTCACACATAGTCGATTTTCTTAGAAATGGAATTTGATGATTTAGTAAATTTGGCAGCAATAGGTGTTGTGGAGGAAGCTGAAGTGAGAAATGCTGCACCGGCAAGACAGTTCCATCACAGAGACAATCCATTTGAAACTTTGTCGGATGTACAATTCCAAAGAACATACCGCCTCCCCAAAAATTTAACAGATGATTTAATCAACGTAGTTGAACCATTTATGCCCGATGCTACAAGAACATCTGCTCTTGATGCTACAACAAAAGTTCTTACTGCGCTGAATTTTTTTGCTTATGGTAGTTACCAATTCAATATTGGACAAAATATAAATGCAGCTGTAAGCCAGTCTTCAGTAAGTCGATCTGTGACAGAAATTAGTAATGTGCTGAACTTGTCAGAAGTAAAAAACAATTATATTCATTTTCCTGCCAACATTCAAGAGATAGAAGACGTTCGCAATGGATTTTATCAGCGTGGACAGTTTCCCGGGGTCATTGGATGCATTGATTGCACCCACATAGCAATTTATCCACCACCAAGAAACGACCCAGTGTATCCGGAACATATTTATGTAAACAGAAAGGGGTATCATTCGATAAATACACAGATTATTTGCGATTACAAGTTGAAGATTTTCAACATAAACGCACGTTTCCCAGGGAGTACTCATGACAGTTATATTTGGAGGAATAGTAATGTGCTACCATTTATGGAACAGCTACATGCCCAGGGACACAGATCGTTGTGGTTACTAGGTAACTCTGGATATACATTGCGATCCTAGCTTATCACTCCTTACGAAAATGTTGAACCAAACACTCCATATGCACAATACAAGGAACGCCACAAAAGTGTACAATTACTGATTGAACAGTGTAACGGGATTGTTCGCGCCTCAGGCACTTACCGAGTACCAGGGTTACGGTTGCGCCCCCATCGATCGGGTGTTTTCGGGGTTTCTCGCCCTTACGGCCACCCCTCTTTCTTTTCCTTTGATAAGATAAGTTAGTTGGTAAGAAAGTATCATGTAAGAGAGACATCAGAAAATAAACGATAAAACCAGAAGACGATTTATAAATCCTACGAAACCCAAAGAACGTAACACGCCACTTCGACCCAATAACGCGGATGAAGTGCAAACATGGTCCTTCGAGCCGGATCTGTGATATTCCGGGTTAAAATCTAGAAAGCGACGCTGAGGTGAGCCCCAGGTCCGTAAACCAGAAGCATCGACAAGCAACAACGTTCCATCCAACTAAGAAAACGACGCACGAAAGCATCATCGTCAAGAAGCGATACTGAGGTCAACCCCCAAGTCCACCAAAACGAAGCGGCATCAAAGGCCCCATCCGGTTCCATCACACCAGAGAGGTTCCAGGTCAGTGGTCTGCCCATTAATTTTACCTATCTATTTCCATCTATTTCAACGCTCCTTCAATCATACTAATCAATTACTAGAAACATTCCGTAACTTTGATTACTTGGCCATTATTCTTTTCAAAATGGCTAAACTGGAGCATTTTCTTGCCCAACGGGAGGTGATTCATTCAAAACTCGAACGTATTAAAAATTATGTTGCGACATTTGATGCACAATCAGGCAAAATAAATCAGATTACAACGCGGCTAGAAATTCTGACTGACGCAAGGAAAGATTTCGAACAGCTGCAATACGAAATCGAACAACTTGACAAAACTTCAAAAACAGAAGATCATCTTAAAACACGAACTGAATTCGAAAACAATTACTGCGATTTAGTATCAGACCTAAAAGACATAATTGACACTAGACAAACACGCAGCATTCAGCCTTCTGCATCTTCAAGTACACAAAACAATTCAAACACAAATTCAAATCCAACATTAAACTTGCCAGTTCTAAATTTAAAAACGTTTACGGGCGATTATAAGGAGTGGACAAATTTCGAAAATTCATTTAAAGCCGTAATTGATCATAATAAAAATTTGACAAAGGTCCAGGCCCTTCAATATTTAAAACCTTGTTTACGCTATGAAGCTTTGCGGTCCATCGATTCCTTGAGTTTTGAAGAGGAAAATTATGTTAAGGCTTGGGAAATTTTGGAAGTTCGTTTCAAAAACACGAGATTAATTGTACAAGATCATGTTGTTGCGATAATAAACGCGAGTACGGTAACGAAAGCATCTCATTCCGTCCTGCGAGAACTTGTAGATAATTTAACGTCCAAACATTGCCTCACTGGAAAACTTAAAAATACCGGTTCAAAGCGGAAATGCGATAATTGTACCAATTGTTGTAGAAAAACTAGACTACGCAACCAGGAAAGAGTGGCAAATGTCGCTGGACAAATAAATACCCAAATTCAAAACGCTCATCCAATTTTTGGAAAAACGCTACCAAGTACTTCAATCATTGGAGTTAACTCAAAAACAAGCGGAAAACAAACCAACTGTAAATAGTAATAAATTTGTAAATATTCAAAACAGAATTTTATCTCAAAAAATCGCGTTCTGACGCATTCATCAACACGACAGGGCACGACACATTTTATAACGCAATGTAAAGGTGTATATAGCAATATTTGTTTGTTTTGTGGATAAAGCAGTGCACATTGAAATTGTATATAATCTAACAACGGAAGAATTGAATATTCAGTGGCATTTCATTCCGCCTAGATCGCCGCATATGGACGGACTTTGGGAAAGTAACGTGAAGGCTGTAAAAAGCCACCTGAAAAGAATAGCGGGCAACGCTTATTTAGTTCATTCTGAATTCGAGACATTATTAATAGGCATTGAGGCCTGCTTAAATTCCCGCCCCCTGATCCCGCTTTCCAGTGATGCAAATGATCCACAAGCCCTTACCCCTTCACATTTTTTAATTGGGCAGCCACTGACAACCGTCTCACAGCCTGATGTCAGCGAAGTACAGACTAATAGACTGTCTAGGTGGCAACATGTAGAAAAACTCCGACAGCACTTTTGGAAACGGTGGAGTCGAGAATACTTAAATCACCTCCAACAACGTACAAAATGGAATACCGATTCAAGGGGTGCAATATGACAATATAGGAGATGACGGCATCATACGAGTCGCGACGGTCAGAAGAACTCGTGGCGTCTTTAAGCGGGTCTTAAGGAAGTTGTGTCCCCTGCCAAAGGAAGACTAATTACTTGAAGACGACACCTTCAAGGGGGGGAGCATGTTCGCGCCTCAGGTACTTACCGAATACCAGGGTTGCGGTTGCGCCCCCATCGATCGGGGGTTTTCGGAGTTTCTCACCCTTACGGCCACCCCCTCTTTCTTTTCCTTTGATAAGATAAGTTACTTGTTAAGTTAGTTGGTAAGAAAGTATCATGTATGTAAGAGAGACATCAGAAAATAAACGATAAAACCACAAGACGTTTTATAAATCCTACGAAACTCAAAGAACGTAGCACGCCACTTCGACCCAATAACGCGGATGGAGTGCAAACAGGGGTGCTGAAGTTACGTTTTCGTTGCCTCCTCAAACACAGAGTTCTACACTATGCCCGAGAGCGTGCATCGAAAATCATTAATGCCTGTGCGGTACTTCATAACATATGCATTAATAATAACGTACCAGGGGTTCCTCCAGAACCAGAAGACTGCAACGTTGATTATGGTGTCTTCAACCAACAAGCAGAAGAGTGACGCGTGAGGAGGCCTCTGTCGAGTTAAATGTAGGAAGAAGGCACAGAGAGTTGATTGTTCGTAACCATTTTATACATTGATTGTTATTTTAAAATAAAATTGTTTATATTGGTAAAATAGTTTTATTTGTATTTTTTTCGAAAACCTAACTACAAATTATCAAAAAATAAGGAACGCCTGAGAAAAAGTTACTGTCAGAAACGGAAAAAACAAGTACTTAATTTAAACTACTTCCTAAAGAGTTCAAAATGGAAGATTTCTCATATTCTATAGAGCTTCAGTGTTTTTCTTATAATACGTTTCAATCGCCACAACTTCTCTTGCATACAATTCTAACTTTTTTTATGATATTCTCTTCTTAATTTTAGTTTTTCTTCTACTTAAGATGCTAATTTTTCCGTAGTCGCAAGCGAATGATCTAGTCGTGCTGTAGAACGACGCAAAGACTTGGACTTGGAGACTATGCAGTAATGATAGTGGTGTCATATGATGAGTTGGGAAAGTTGCTAGAGATTCTCTATTTGGTTCAGTCTTACTGTTATGGTTATATTCTACAGGGTGTCCCAAAACAGGCGTGCCAAAGTGTCGGTAAGTTGTCAATTAGGGTCCCTGCAGCTTGAGAAAAATATTTAAAAAAATTCATTATCATATTCAGAGTTTTCTAAGCGTAAATTTCTAAGAGTAAATTTGGCAACATGATACATAAAAATATTGTACCCATGTACACATTTCTTTTGTATCCATAGAAATTAGAAGGAACAATGAAGGAGCAAAATTCGACATTTAAAAAGTCAAATGCCAAATTTTGAAGCATTTCAAAATGAATTATAGTATTAGAGATTACTGTGACATGTACCAAATACTTGGTGCTGCTAACGGCAATTTGAGATTAGCCCAAAGGATGTACCAGCAACGTTATCCTAATCGACGACAACCCTGTCGAGTTACGTTCCAAAGATTGGATCAGCGCGTAAGAGAGACTGGAAGGATAGATTTGGGAGAAAATCACGATAGTGGGAGACCAAGAACCACAAGAACCCCTCAACTTGAAGAAGTTGTTCTTGATCAGGTTGAAGAATTTCCAAATAAAAGCATTCGCCAAATTGCTCGAGAACTAGAAGTCAATTCTAGCTTAGTAGGAAGAATCTTGAGGACGGAGAGATTGCACCCTTATCATTACACGAGTTCAAGCTCTGGAACCTGACGATTATAATCGAAGGTTGAATTATTGCAACTGGGTAATGAATCAACAGAATCAAAATCCTGAATTTAGTGTACGTAATGTGTTATGGACTGATGAAGCAACATTTACGCGAGAAGGAGTTTTCAATTATCATAATCATCATTACTGGTCCATTGAAAACCCTCATGTGTTCAGAGCAAGTAAACACCAGCAGAAGTTTTCAGTTAATATGTGGGCCGGAATTTTAGGAAATCGCTTGGTCGGTCCTTTCATTCTTCCAGATCGACTAAATCACCAAAATTTTTTAGAATTCCTAAATAACGATCTCCAACTTTTTTTCGATGATTTACCTCTAGATATTTTGCGCCAAATGTGGTTCCAGTTGGACGGTGCACCAACTCACCATGCCGGTCCAGTGCGTGAATGGCTAAATACAAATTTTCCTCAAAAATGGATCGGCAGAGCAGGTCCTGTTTATTGGCCGGCCCGATCGCCGGATCTCAATCCATTGGATTTTTTCTTTTGGGGACATGCGAAGCAAATGGTTTATGCCACTGTGCCAGAAAGCAGGGAAGAACTTTTGGAAAGAATCACAATGGCTGCTAATGCAGTAACGCCCGAGATGTTAGAAGATGTTCAGTTAAATAAAATTAGATAAATAATAATAAAATTAGAGTGAATAGGTGTCTTTAAGCCAATGGTCGAAACTTTGAACATTTGCTTTAAACCTTCTAAAATTGAATGTTTTTTTAATGCATTTTTACATAATAAATCTCAAAAGAAACTATTTTTAAAATGGTAGAGGTAATTCTTAAAGACTAACAATAAGTATTTCTTGTTTTATTACGCTTCGTTTCGAAACCTTAACCATTTTCAGCAATGAAAAATTTTATTATCAATGTAAAACGAGAAATACATTCACTGACGAATAGACAATGCACAGTAATAGTGACTGAAGTGATATAATAATAACGCAATAAATAAATATTGAAATTTTACTAGAACGCTGGAAAACACCAAAGGTTCCGATCCACGATGACATAGTTTTATGAGATTATTGTTTCATGAGAGCAAAATGTCCGTAAAATGTTCATTTGGATGCTATTTCACTATGAACTCCAGGATTCCCACCACTCAGAACAAAACCAGATTTTGAAGGGCTACATAAGACCAGTCAGAGCTTCATGTTATCTCTGCCAAATTCAGATACAAATCGCAATTCAGCCGTTGAATCTTGGTAATAAGTCATGATTTTGTAGATTTCGTGCTCTTCTTTGCGAATTCAAGCCAGTAAACAACGAAAATCGGCGAGAAATAATCGTTTTGCATCGAAATATGCGGTTTTCTGTAAGAATTTTGATGATTTCGTGCAGAATTCTGCTGTTTTCTTGCAATTCAGCCGTTGAATCTTGGTTGAAAGTCATGATTTTGTAGATTTCGTGCTCTTCTTTGCGAATTTAAGCCAGAAAACCACGAAAATCGGCGAGAAATCGTCGTTTTGCATCGAAATATGCGGTTTTCTCTAAGAATTTTGATGATTTCGTGCAGAATTCTGCTGTTTTCTTGCAATTCAGCCGTTGAATCTTGGTAATAAGTCATGATTTTGTAGATTTCGTGCTATTCTTTGCGAATTCAAGCCAGAAAACAACAAAAATCGGCGAGAAATCGTTGTTTTGCATCGAAATATGCGTTTTTCTGTAAGAATTTTGATGATTTCGTGCAGAATTCTGCTGTTTTCTTGCAATTCAGCCGTTAAATCTTGGTAAAAAGTCATGATTTTGTAGATTTCGTGCTCTTGTTTGCGAATTCAAGCCAGAAAACAACGAAAATCGGCGAGAAATCGTCGTTTTGCATCGAAATATGCGATTTTCTGTAAGAATTTTGATGATTTCGTGCAGAATTCTGCTGTTTTCTTGCAATTCAGCCGTTGAATCTTGGTAATAAGTCATGATTTTGTAGATTTCGTGCTCTTCTTTGCGAATTCAAGCCAGAAAACAACGAAAATCGGCGAGCAATAATCGTTTTGCATCGAAATATGCGGTTTTCTGTAAGAATTTTGATGATTTCGTGCAGAATTCTGCTGTTTTCTTGCAATTCAGCCGTTAAACCTTGGTAAAAAGTCATGATTTTGTAGATTTCGTGCTCTTCTTTGCGAATTGAAGCCAGAAAACAACGAAAATCGGCGAGAAATCGTCGTTTTGCATCGAAATATGCGATTTTCTGTAAGAATTTTGATGATTTCGTGCAGAATTCTGCTGTTTTCTTGCAATTCAGCCGTTAAATCTTGGTAAAAAGTCATGATTTTGTAGATTTCGTGCTCTTTTTGCGAATTCAAGCCAGAAAACAACGAAAATCGGCGAGAAATCGTCGTTTTGCATCGAAATATGCGGTTTTCTCTAAGAATTTTGATGATTTCGTGCAAAATTCTGCTGTTTTCTTGCAATTCAGCCGTTGAATCTTGGTAAAAAGTCATGATTTTGTAGATTTCGTGCTCTTTTTTGCAAATTCAAGCCAGAAAACAACGAAAATCGGCGAGAAATCGTCGTTTTGCATCGAAATATGCGGTTATCTCTAAGAATTTTGACGATTTCGTGCAGAATTCTGCTGTTTTCTTGCAATTCAGCTGTTGAATCTTGGTAAAAAGTGATTATTTAGTAGATTTCGTGCTCTTCTTTGCGAATTCAAGCCAGAAAACAACGAAAATCGGCGAGAAATCGTTGTTTTGCATCGTAATATGCGGTTTTCTCTAAGAATTTTGATGATTTCGTGCAGAATTCTGCTGTTTTCTTGCAATTCAGCCGTTGAATCTTGGTAAAAAGTGATTATTTAGTAGATTTCGTGCTCTTCTTTGCGAATTCAAGCCAGAAAACAACGAAAATCGGGTGGCAAAGCACTTTCCTTTTCTATTTCAGAACAGCAAATACCGCAAATTTTGGTGAAGGAAAACATTGACAGCTCTTATTGACATACACAACATTGACTTCTATTAACAATGAAAATTTTAATTGTTATGGTTACGACGTGGGGTGGTAAAGCAATGTTGTCAAATGATTTTTCAGGTGAAATCGACACTTAAATCTTCTGAAAGTACAAGAAACAATGTAATAAATTACGCTCAAAAGCATCTTATATCATCCAAAGATCTTAACAGAACCCAATGCATAGCTCTAATAATTTCAAACATAAAAATAAAAGTGTTCAAATGTTGTCTTTTGGAGCCCTGTATCTTAAAAACTACAACAGATTGAATTTTTTTAACACTTTTCTCGGGTTTTTTTAACCTTCACCACCAACGTAGTAATAATTTGGCACGCCTGTTTTGGGACACCCAGTATATCAGATTGCATAGGTGTTAATTCTTGCTCCTCATTACTTTGAACTGGCGACGAACTGATATAGTAAGTAACAACTTCTCTGGCAGTTCTTCCGCTGTTAGGCTGGGAACCATTGACTCCTCCGTGCCAGAATGACCTTCAATGACAACTTCTCCCAAAAGATCTATTACACCTCAGTTTTACTCCAGTTTTGCACTACAAAATCGGTAGAATTCATGCTACAACTGAAATAAATCTCATTTGTCAAGACGCTCTGTTAACAGATTATTTGCATCACCAAAAGTCCACATGCATTTTTGAAACGACAAAATATAAATGGCAGGGACTGTCGAACAGAAGAACACAGCCAAGTATCGGTGTTTTTGTTTTTAATAAGAGTTCAACGGTTCAAAGTTCTCGCAACATTTTGTTAAATTTTAACCACAATTTTGCACAGACTGAAGTTACCTATGTCGGAAACCAACAATTTGGGCTTAGAACAAGAGTTTTGAAACGTTAGACATCGTTGTTAGTCCTCCAAAAGAAATCTCCAAATCTTTAAAAAGCGAGGTTAGTTTGGATTCACTGTGATCTGCTGCCACAATGACAAATATCAAATTTCAGTTGTACCGACATTTCGGTGGTCTGGTCTTTGAAATTAACCGTTTTTAATTTGTTTTTTTTTAATAATGTTGTAAAAGCATCGAATTAAAAAATTACGGTCTGATTCAGAATCATTCAAAGAATAATCCACCATTGATCAAATTTAATGTGGGGGTTCAAGAGAGCAGGAAAAAAATTAAATTCATTTTCCCATGTTATTTCCCTATGTTCAGCAATCGCTGGAACATCTATTATATTTAAGTTCTGACATTTTTCTCATAAACTACAAAAGATGAGAATTTAAAATTTTGGGAATAAAAATAAGCGAACAAGACAAATCGAATGATATTAACATATTTTAACACTTCCGGTTATGCCGGAAGTAGCAGTCAACTTGCTTATTTAAAATGGAACACCCCATATATTATTGCACTTTCAGATATGATATCCAAGTTAAAGGTGACTATGTATAATGAGCTATACTTAAATTGAACCAGTTCAGAGATATCTTGATTTTTATAAAAAAAATTGCACAACAGAAGTGAATTTTTCTTTCCGAGATAAGTACTGTAGTAAATCTTGTTACCATTGGTATTACGATAGTAGTAAGAGTCTTGTCAATAACATTTTATATTAAAAACATCTCATCCCCTTCATGGCTCATTAATTTATAATATTTTGGTGACCACGACTAAAGAACCAACATTTTTCGACCCTTCGGAACATTCAAGATCTTCCATTTAAAAGCTAATTAATATTTGTGATGCCATTTAATCATTAATCATCACTCATGTCATAATTTTTTCCTTAAAACCAAATAACTAAAATTTCATTTTCATTTCCGGCAAAAGTCCCCACAAATAGTGCCATAGAACTCGACATTTGCTAAGACGTGGTAGGTTAGGTAAGATTAGGTCAGCTAAAGACAAATTAGGTTAAATTAGGTCAAATGCGGAACCAACGTCTACACAAATAGTGGCGGCGCTCCCATGTCTTTGAAATTTATTTGAGTACACCCTGTATATCAAAATCGCAACCGTTAATTAGAAAATAAGCACAATATAAACGTACAATAAAATTTTGCGTTAACTTTATGTATCGGACACCTATTTCCTACTAAAAATAGAGAAAAAAGAATTATGCTAAATTAGGACCAACTTTAGTAACAACCCCTAACTTGCCAGGTACACTCAGCTCTCATATACACCTTTCGCCACTAAAATAGGGACCTTTTATAGGTAATAAATAGAGTTTAGAGAAGCTGAAGCAGTGAAATGCAGCAAGGAAGATGTGGCGTATAATTTTTCTGATGATAATTATGTAGTGAATATAACATTGCAGTCACACCTAGAATTTAGTTAATAATTTAACTTGTATTCAAAAAAAACTTTAACAGAAACTACTGTAAAAGTAAGTTAACTTATTGTATTAAGCCCGGTATTTCAGTACTTGGTTAAACCAAGAATTTTTGGTTAACTCGTTTGAAGCGTATTTCAGTGTTGCGTTACGCTCAGCCTATGGTTAAATGTCTTGGTTTGATGACCAGGGTAGCGAGAGTAGGTTAACCCAAATTTATTGCGCGCACATTCTGAGATTTTAATTTATAAACGCATCTGAAGAGCACACGAGTTGGGCAATTTTTACCACACCACGTGTGTAAACGTCAAGAGCGCTTGTAAAGATAATGTTTCCGAAGTTGTCTTTTGAATGTTAATTTGACGTTTACAAATCATGAGACCAAAAAATCACTTTACCATAATGAAGATTGATCACCAAAGTGGTATCTACCTAAATTATTATGTCAATTAAAACAATCTTTCTATTGTTAAAGTCATTTTAAAACATTTTTCATACAGCGCCATCTTGTGTACTTTTTGTGCACCAACTACAGAATTGACAGAATTGACACATGACAAAATTTATAAATGTCAGATGTGACAGTTCTCATGAATTTTTAAAAACCCAATTATTTCAATTAAAAGTTTTTTCGGCGAAAAAGTTTAATTCAACTCTCCTGTGAATCTATGGCAGTAAAAACCTTCTTATATGAAAAATCAAGAGGTACGAAAAAAAAACTGCTACAGTGGTTAAGCCAAGAACGCTATCCTAACTTCGTCCCAAAAATATTGTTTTCGGAAAAAACACTTTTGGCTAAAAAAAAAAGTTTCAACATTCATAACATACATAACACAACATATCAATTGTATTACATTTTCGTTTAACCCGTAAAAACTTTTTAAGAAACAAACATAACAAAAAATTGAGACTCTGCGATCTCACCAAACAAAAACATACTAGGTATTCAAATTGAAAAAATACAAAACTATCTCACTTAGCCCTCTTAACTACACCATTAAAATGTAGTTAGCTTTAGTAGCTTGGGCTTAGTCATGTGAAATCAAGATAAATCTCATAATAAATACATCCATTTTGTATGTTGGTCTGCCTAATAGCAGCTTGACCGAAGTCCTTCTTTATGATAGTAATTACCACTTGGGAGATTAGTAAGAAGAAGACAGAAGCTCAAGTGCACGTGATTACATGTACATTTTACGTTGCTAGGTTTCAAAAATAAGTTCAAAAGACGACCAATTATTTGGTCAACTACACTGGCTTTCAATAAATTCGCGTACACTTTAAATATTAAGTAGCAGCCTTCTGATGATTTTTTGGCTATGTGGCTGTGGGCTTTCTAGAATTAGGTTATGTCAAATTGACAAATACTGTCACAATAATTCTTGGCATTTTGATTAATTTTTGAATCTGTCAAGGTCAAGAAGAAGGCCAACTCAATCTAGCAAAAAATTGGTGTACGCAAATTTATTCAAATCCCGTGTACATTCCATTTATGATGTTATGCAACACAGATCCAAACTTAGTCAAATACGTCAAAAAAAATGAGTAAACTATTTTGTGGGACAAGTAGGATAAATTAAAAGTTCACATGTCTACAAAAAAATTTAACGGAAAATGTGTGGAGACACTTCTTTTTCCCGAAAAAAAACAGATAAGGATGTGATTTCAAGGGATGCTATCGAATGCTTTCCTATATCAAATGGAATAGAAAGCAAGTTTCCAAAGCCAAGTATTTCTAGTATCTTTTTGATTTGTTATTTCTAATAATATTATGTGTTATCAGTTTAGCCTATTCTTTATAAAAGTTTCTTTGATTAAAGAAAATTTATGTAAATTAAGCTGTGATGACTCTAACCCATCTCTATGACCACTGAACCCCGTCATAGACCGTAGTGGTCACCATTATCTCTTTCATTTTCACTCGGGTGCTATTCTAAAATTCCCACCCGTTTACAAAAAACAGAGCGTTTCTATAACAATGACGTCATGTCATTACCATTCACAGACAAAAAGGGTACACCCAGAGCCAACTATAGCTTACAAGCCTGCGCCTAGGAATCGTGAAGTCACAGTAGTGGAACTACCGCGCTTTGAAAAATGCATAGGTTTAAAGGGAAAGACGCCTTCCGTACTTCTTAAAAAAATCTTTAAAAACTTCCCACTTGTAAAACTATTGTGAAATTTTTTAAATTATATTGAGATTTATAATGACAACAGCAAATTTTAATAAAGCAAGCTTTTATTCGAACATATGAACAATATAAATCCATAATGTAACGGTACGAATTTGTGCAAGGGATTTTTAGCGTCATTTTAAGTTTAGGGTGGTTAAGCTCTGTTGGCGGGGCTGGAGAATGCGCCGACGCTAAACTCTGGCGGGAGTAGAAGTCTCCCAAAGTAACACTATTTTAGAGGTCCAGCATCATCCAGGAATCCTCCAGCGCTGAAACAATGCGTTTAGTTTGGCTTAGTTGGGGAAGTTGTTTGTTGGAGCCAAGCAACCACCATATTTCTCTTTTACCCGCTCCAGGGGTGGCTGCTTGGACACCAGTCACCTCAGTTTTAGTGTCCATGTTTTGATTGTGTTTTTTTGGTTTCGTTTAGTGTTTATTTCCGGTCATCCCTTAGTTGTGTCGTGTTTTCGCGTTGTAAACAAACCCTATAACCTCACTTTTGACTACTGTCATCTGAGTCAACTAGTTCTTTTGGCTAGAAAAGGTTGGTAGTACCGTCCGTCGTGACGTACTTCCCCTTTTTTATAGAGGTTTTCGCAGGGCGCGAAACGAGTACCGGATCGGCAGTCATCTTGGTTTTGGTACTGAAACACGTGAGACTGTTGTGATTGTGGGTGCAGAAATCGGTGGTTACGTGAGCCATCCTCGTGGTTTTGGTAATTGGAATACGGAGGCTCACTTGCGGCACAGGCCGGTTGTAATTTCTGCGACCCAATTTTGGGTTTTGTGATAAGGTATTTTATTTTTTTATTTTTTTGTTTCCTCGTGTCGTACTACCTTCGGGTTTGGTTAGTTCCCTGGACTCGTGGTCACGCTTCAAACTCGTGGCGCTCACCCTTCCAGCTGATCGTACCCCCCTTCTTCACTGGGGTAGTCGTGGCCGGGACCGCGGGGAAAGTCCGGGGAAGGTAAGGCTCGAGGAGCAAAGTGGGTTACAATATTTATCTCTTAATAAAAAAACTATGTAGTTTTATAAAACGGGCTCCAAATCATAATTTAAAAGATCTTTCTGACATACCTATAAGCACATACAGTAGAGAGCAAAAGTTTGTCAAATTTGGTTTTTGATATGAAATATATTTTTTTGTTTTAGTTGTTAGATTAAATCTTATTCAAGCACATTTAGAAAAGATTTTTACATTAAAAAAAAAATAATGACCCATTTTGAAATAATATTTTAAGAATAAAAATATTTTTTTTTATAATTTACGAGAGCAAAAGTTTGTCATACTAATTTTCTGATTACTGGTACATTTTTCTTATCGATAGTAGGCTATGTTCCTTATAACCTGTGACTGTCAATTAACAAGTGCGTTACTGAAAAAGTGTTACCTGACAAAATGGTAAAGACAGGTAAAAATGTTACCCCTGAAGTTCATAAACTAATTGTTGAAGCGGTTCAATCTGGAAAATCTCAGAAGGACGTCGCCGGACAGTTTCATATCACCCAAAGTGGTATTTCTCGCATTGTTAAAAAGCAAAATGTTTATAATGACGTGTAGGATCTTCGTCGCTGTGGTAGGCCGAGAAAAATTTCAAATCGATTGAGCAAAATTATTAAAAGAAAATCGGTTGCCGACACAAAGAAAACTGCCGTCGATATTTGCAAAGAACTGAACATGGACCTTACAATAAGCAGATGGACCATAGGACGCATTTTGTGTATTGCAGGATTAAACGTATACGATCCTGTGAAGAAACCATGGATAATTCGAAAAAACCGAAAAGCGCGAATCCAATTTGCATTAAGGTATCGGGACTGGACTGCCAATGATTGGTCCAAAGTGCTTTGGTCAGATGAATCCAAGTTTAAATAGGTCGGAAGTGATGGTAGACGATACATTAGGCGTCCAAAAGGAGAAAGATGTGGCTGTTTATCGAACAGATGAAGCCCAGGGAGAAAACAGTCAGTTTATTCGTTTAACTAATGAGCATGTTTTGCCAAACAAAATCCGCAAAATGAGTGTTAGACAATTGTACCCAAGTCTTTAGTCGTACTGTCGGCTCTGCTATGAAATGTAGGGCAATAATAAGTAAGGATTTACCTAAAGAAAATCCAAATTACTTAGATCCTGAAGCTTCGGACACTAGCGACCTTTTGTTATTTTTTGACAAACTTTTTGATAGCATTAATGGAAGTCAATCGAAAGCACAAAGGGGAAAAGCCATGCAATGTGTAGTTGACACTATCAAAGGCCTAAGCAATCGCGGATTTAGAATTTCATTTCTGATTCGAGTTGTATCAAGTGACTCAAGAAATTAGTATTTTGGGTTGCGAAAAAATCATTTTCAGAAGTAATCTTCTCGTGACTAGCCCTGTACAATCCTTGGTCAAAACCGATACTAATCAAATCACAAGAAAATTAGCAACAATGTAAACTTCAAAACCCGAACACTAACCATAGTGTTCATTCCTAAAGTAATCACAAGAAAATCACATGAATTTGATTTAAGAAATATCCTAAGAATCTCATAATGTAAACAGACCTTAACGTGTCTTCTGAAACGTTACTGACGGCGGACATGTTGTGTGTTCCGTTCAGTTAAGGCTCTGTCCTACCCCGGCCGAAGTGCATAGGAAATAGGGCAAAACGCCATTACTTTTTACGGCCACAAATTAAGAGTTGAAGTTTTGATTTTTTTTGTACGTGTAGATAACATCGAAATGTACCCGGGAAACTCTTTGATTTTCAAAAATTTCTTATAAATTTATTTAAAAAAAATAAAAACTGAAAAAACGCCATGTCGTTTTACGGGCGCAGTTTTAGGAATTTTTGCTTGAACTACGACTCGATAGATGAGGAATTTGATTCTACATCCGGGAAACTCCTTGATATTTTTCCCACATGAATAGTTTGTTTAGAAAAAAATAAAATGTAATGTAAAAATTATTCTCAATTTTCTAAAAGTCGGCAACCAACACTTTAATGTTCCCATGATTTACAGCCCCTCACAACAGGGGGTCTCTAATCCTAATCACGGTGCGACGACTACAGCTCGACCGACCGGCGATTGACCATTGGGACCCCAAATTTATACCTATTTCCTACCAAAAATTGAAGACTGCCGCATCTGAATATAATAACATTTTAACCCGCATGCAAGATTTCTAAAAATAAATTTTAATACATTTTGTCGACATTTTAATAATTAGATTAACGATTGCAAGAGATTTTTAATCGTTAATCTAACTAAAAAGTCACTGTTCAAAACCTTTATTTTTCTCAGTTGTGTGGTATTTTGAGGTTAGATTTAGTGCAATCAAACTCATCTTTATTGACAAAAAATTCGCTTTTGACTCTTGAAGCAAACCGCAATTAACAACTTGCATTACAACATTGCATTTAAACAGTCTATTGTATATGGGACAACGGATTAATTGCATTTCATAAACATTGATTGTTATGCATTTTATTGCAACTTTGACCATTTGGTCCATTGCCGCAAGCAGGGTGGAATGTTTTCTCAAGTAGCCATAAGATCAAAAAGGTTAGCACCGGATTGTCTCCCATACATGACCGTCAGGTTAAAACAAAAAAGTTAGACGATTGAAAGCTTTTTGATTTTTAGATACCATCATAGCTCTATATTGTTACTTCTGTGTTTTGGCAATTTCCCCAACTTTGTTAAAATTATTACCCAAAACATGATTTTACATTTTCAATGATTTGACATATCTCAAATTGTGCTACTTTAGCAACTTTTTAAACTTTTCCAAAATGATGAAAACATTCATTGATGTGGACATTTGTTCTCAACTTTTGAAATATTTAGTTATGTGAAGATATGTTATTTTTTAATTTTTCGTGATGCTTATAAAATGTATAGTTTTTTGACGTCCACGTATAAAAAGTAAAAACAAATTAGTGTTAAAGTTTAATACACCAGTATTACTTAGAATCCTTCTAGATCGATGGATACCTTTCATAATTTTGAAACTCACGTTAATATAAGTAGCTGATGGCAAAAGTACAACTACACAATTTTACTAGCTATTTGTGTATTAAAAGCGTGAAAATTTACATTGCCGATTGAAAGAGACAAAAAGTCTAAAGTTGCGCGGCAACCTCTCGAAAACGGCAATTTGAATTTGCGCTCGAAATACACACAATATTTTTTCTACAATCTTAGATCTTTTTTTATTAAAAACAACTTCTACATCTAATTTTTAGATTTTTAAGACCCAACCGCACACTACCTTCTATGTTGCCATGGAAAAAATACCTACGGCATAAGCGATTTATCGAAAAAAAAATCGTGATCGAGTGTTTTTTCAATTTTATAAAAAAAATTGTAGCTCTCGAACATATGTATTCTTTACCTGCCTGTAATATTTTGTGTTATTCGTAAGTAGCCAAATATCCGTTTTAAAATTTAATAGAATTGATTTTATTAAATACCCGCGGATGCGTTGAAATACAAGAAATGACAAGATGAACTAATATCTAAATCTAATTTATTTAAATTTATTATCAATTAAAACACTGCGTGACAAAATTTTAGTAGCCAAAAAACTGTTATGTTCTTTAGGTAACCCACCTTTTGAAAAAACATATGCCGTTAAGCGCAAGTCACCACCAAATTTTATATTTAATTTTAAAAGTAAAATTTTATGACTTTGTAAGTTTTAAATATTTTTGTTTCCAAAATAAATGTGTTTACATTATCAAATAGAATCAATTTCAAATTACTGTAATAAAATCGAACGTTGTAATAAATAGTAAAAAAATCGTATCAAAGTTGGCGGCTAAACAAGTTATGATTTGCGTATAATTTTTTGAAATTTTAGTATTTTATATGTATTTTAAATATTGATAACCATTCCATAACAATAAAATCATAAGTAAAATAGAAAAAGAATCTCTTTTCTGTTTTTTTTAACTACTTATGTTAAAAATTGACGTAACAAAAAAAACGTGAAGGTTATTAGGTAAGAATGTTCTTTTGGTATGTACTTTGTTTACATTACATAACACATTCAAAATTAATTTAATTTATTGAACAGTGTAATTTTGAAAATAAAATTATGATGGTACACATTTTTTACTTGAAATATAAAGTTTATTAGATGATGCCCCATCATTTATTATTTCTCTTTATTATTCATTTATTATTTTCGAGGGACATAATATTTCGAAATCGGGAAAACGTTCGAAACAAACTCCAAAGCAAGGCAAATTCATCTGCCTGGTTTATTGCTGAACTGTTGTAGAAAATATGCTAATTTTACAGACGATTTTCACCCTTATGGATGATTGGCATGTGTCAAATGGTTAGTATGTTGGGTTGCATATTTTTCAAAACACGAATTTTAGTTGAGGGGTAGAACAGCCTTAACAATCGTGTTTCTTTTACGGAACAGCCAATGTTACATGTTTTAAATGTTTCGTTTCAGAAAAGGTTCCAGTACTCAGTGGGTACATTTGTAAACAGAATGCAGGGAGCTAATTTCACACACTTGCTAGGTTGGAAAAACCATCTGTAATTTTTGTATTCAACAAATCCTATGATTTGTGTTTACTGTATTGTGTATTCACCCGCATTTCGCTTCCACGCAATTTTGTACCGCTTGTAACACAACAAAAGCATAATAAAGTGTGTGCACTTACCGGTTTCGGAAGAGAAGATTTCTTACTTCTATTGAGAACTCCAACACTGCAACGGCTATTTGTGTTAGTCCAAAAACCCAAAACAATCCCAAATTATATACACAAAAACACTGAACACAAATTGAAGCTTGAAACAAAACCGCAGGCGTGCACGCTTCAACCTCCGCGTGGTTTTCTCCAAACAGCTGATCGCTTGCTCGGCCAAGGTTACTAGAGTTTGAAGGTTGGCTATCAGGGGCGGTTACTTCATAGCCGCTTGTTGGGATTGGATGGGATTGGATGGGATTGGATGGGATTGGCCGACGGTAGCGACCTCTGTGTTTTTGTCACACAAGTTATGCATCAATGAAGAAATGAGTCTAGATTTCTGTTTTAATTTAGAATGATGTTTAAGAGAGATACACATAATTTAGAGAGAGAAACAAAATATTTTAATTTGGGATAAGCGCTCTTATGTAGCAAGATCCGCCTAAGGCATTTTTTTCAGCGCGATATTTAAAACATTGTCATTTAGTTTGTCTTTAGATTTCTTGACTCACCTTTAAATTTTCTTGTCGTTAATTTTTCTACCAATTATTAAATAAATCTAACTCGTAATAAATTTAATTTGTTAGCATTTTAGAATGGACATGTTTTTACGTGGAAATGTCAGAACTATTATAAATTGTTTTTAATGCAATTTTGCCTCAAGAATTATTTTTGTTATACCTATTACAAAAGTAATTCATTTAAATTTTGCCTTTTTGTCCTCTGACTAACAGTAGACGCATTGATATCTCTACAAGAGTTATTCCAGGAAAAGTTTTTTCCGACTTTTTTTCAATTATTTTTGCACCCCTAATATTTACTGCATTTGCCTCATCTGCTCGACCCTCATCAAGAAATGTCACAACAAACAGACTGACCGACAAAATTTTATATCACTTTCAAGTGTTTTTTAAGTCGAGTTTTACCCACATTTTCGTCACTATTTTCTAAGAACTTGTCATGCCCATCACCTCATTTGCCCGTTTTGTCGGTTAAGTTTCCAGTTGTGAACAGACCAACGACGAAAAGGGAAGCGTAAGTGCTGCATAATTTTTATAAGAATACTTAAATTTATGTTTTTATTTTTGCAGCATGCCTGACAATAATGAAAATCGAAAAACTGAGTAAGTAAATATTAAAGAATCTTTAATTATTATGTGTTTTAGTGAACGAAAAAATGAAGAAGAAGAAGAAGAGAGAAAAAGAGAAGAGGAGAGAAGAAGAGAAGAAGAAAGAAGAAGAGAAGAAGAAAGAAGAAGAGAAGAAGAAAGAAGAAGAGAAGAGGTGGAAAGAAGAAGTTTGCTTGTATAATATTTGTACTACTTTGTTTTTTTATACATGTGCTTGCGAGTAAAATAATTCTTAATTGTTTTTTTTACCTACAGGATGAAAGGGCGGACAACACGGCCCTCACGATGCTTCGCAGATACAAAGTATCAAATAACATGTTGAGGTTGGTATATACTGCATAAATACATAGAATTTAAAAGTGAAGATATATAGAGTACCTAATTGCACAAAAATTTTCGTAAACTTTTATGTTAATTGTAATTTTGATTTATTTACATGTATTTTCTATTTTTCAGGAGAATATTGTGGCAAGAGCGAGGGCGGCGACCTCGCCGTGGCGGTCGTGGCGGCGATCGTGGTAGTCGTGGCGGTGGTGACCATCGTAGTGGTCGTGGCGGTGGTGACCATCGTGGTGGTCGTAGCGGTGGTGATTATCGTGGTGGTCGTGGCAGTGGTGGCAGCCGCCAAGGGGATGGTGAGGACAGAGCCGGCCTCAGCCATGTCACCATTCATGGTGGTGGCACGTTATATATTTACACTAATTAATTTGTCTAGGTATAATTGTAATAGTTTTTTTTTAGTTTTTTTATAGAATTTTTTTTGTTTGTTTTTATTTTTTTTCTGTTATTTTTAATAAAATATATATTCATAAATGATTGGCCTCATTGAATACTCCTTCCATCAGAGATCGTAAGAAGATAGAGATAATGTGAAAACAATTAACTACAATTTTGTTTTAGAAAAGTATAACGTATCTATTTTTTCTATTTTGAATAAATTTTTAAACAAAATTGATTATAATTGTTTATGGAAAAAATACGAAGAATATGATGTTCTACACAAAATAATTTATACATTTCGTTGTCAAAGCCACAAATATTTGTGAAATTTTTCATATTGATTTCACTTCGAATTTAATTTTTGCTGGGATTTTATTAGCGGGCTAAAACTCCATTTTGATAAATTGATTATTAAACCCCAAACTAGGATTTGATAACAATTTAAAAAAACGACCTGAAAGCAATTTTTTTTCTGTGACCTTGGAAAAATTAGTATTTTTGTAATTATAATTATAGTTAAAAACACTGGATTTATATAAAAAAAAAGGAAAGGAGATTAACAAAAATTAAATTTATTAAAATCACTTTTACAATAAAATTGATACTCCAAGTCATTCAATGCTTTCTTATGGAAGGTCCGTGTTGACACGAACAAAAATTTGTTATAGTCAGCAGAAAAAGTAAAGCGTGCTTTACTGAATATGGCGCAATTTATTGCTTGCTGTGTTTTTTACTTTTTGAGTTCTTTCTTTGACTTTATTTGTGTTTATATTTGAGTGTATTCTCGCAAATGTGGACGTTTGTAAAATTGCAAAATCGGAACGAGGATCTGCTGAGCAATTATTTTGTCGAGTTTGTGCTCGACACTTTCATGGATTGTATTTGGATAAGGACAAACTGAAGCGGTACTCATTACCAACCCTTTATCTCCCTGGTAAATTTAATATACATATAGATACTTGTATGGATTTTAATGCATTCTATTTGTAGACTTTGAACAAGAGATGAGACTTGCTTTTCTCGTCCCATAGGAGATGCAACTTTCATTACTCCGGAAAAATTGCGTGGTAAATTTGCTTTGATCGGAGTTTATAAAAATATATCATGTTATATATAAACTATTTTAGAAGCAATTAAAAAAGTGCAACAGCCACAAGTGACATCAGCTGAAAGTCCTACAAAAATCAAACTTCATAGAGGAACTACAAAAAGAGTTTTTGGACGATTCAAATCTCAGCTTTAAAGAAAATTTATTGGATAATTTTTGGTGTTGACAAATTATTAAAATTACAATTTTTTCCCAAACACCAAATTTTTACAAAAAATGCTTACGCGCGTTTCATCTTCTGCTATCGATACCGTTAAGCTTCCCCCTCCTGTCTCACCACAAAAAAGTAGGCTACTTGATTTTTTAAATTGCGAAATTTTAAACTAACTCTTCAGTTTTAATTAAAATTTTTGATTATTTAACTCTTCACCAACGTATTGAAATTGGAAAGAAAAGCAATAATATTTTTATTCCAGAAGTCAACGCCAAAGCGAAATTGACGGTGATGACCAGGGAAAAAATATTGTTACAAACAATAAAAGTTGCTAACAAACGTATTTAAAGATTAAAGGCTGACAAGAAGAGGTTGCAAGTGACTCTTCGCAAGCTGAATGATAAACCTCAACTCTTGAGAGGTTTGAGTAGGCTTAATTCGGTTACTCTAAATTTTATAGAGAGCCAAGTAAGAAATCAGCCTTTGAAATCAAGAGGCATTAGATTTTCCGACGAAGATAAAACTTTTGCTTTATCTATTATGAAACAAAGTGGCAAAGCTTGCCGATATTTAGCTAAAGTATTTAGTTTGCCGTCACAAAAAACTCTCCAAAGAGTTCTGAATCGTTTGCCCTTTTCTTGTGAAATTTATTCTCATATTTTTGAGCAATTAAAATTATCTGTGGAAAAAATGAAAGACCTGGACAAACATTGTGTACTTATGTTTGATGAAATGAAACTACAAGAAGGTTTATTGTACGACAGCAAAACAGATTCTATGAAGGAATTTGTCGCTTTTGGAAATGGAAACAGGAGACCATCATTTGCCGATCATGCATTGGTATTCATGATTAAAGGTAATATTTATAAAAAAAATAATTCTAAATTATTTTGAGCATGGTATGGTATGGTATTAAGGGGGAGGGTGATGTATTCACTGCACTCAGGCCGCAATCGGCCCATTGTGCTGCCTCCCATTTTTCCCAGCTAGCTTCCCTCGAACCAGCCCAGCTTCAAAGCAAATTGAAGGAGGGCGGAGGGGGAAGTGCTGGGGACCATGCCCATATCTGGGTATTGATCCTTTCCCCACATGGATCTTCTTAAATCGACGAGCGCGGGGCAGTGACAAAATACATGCTCCACGGTCTCGTCGTCTTCTTCACATCCTCTGCATTGAGGGTTGCTTTTTACACCTACCTGGTGTAGGTGCTTATTTAAACCGCAGTGTCCCGTAAGAATTCCCACTAATAAGCGGAGGTTTCCTCTAGACAACCGCAGTAGATAATTTGTGACCTTTTGAAGAGGTACTGGCATTGTTTGTCTCGAGATCCGACAACCGATAGTGTTTCGCCATCTATTGCTGTGGTGCTCGAGATTGCTTTTGTTTATCAGTCCGTACATTGCTTCGAGGTTTAGGGGTATGGTTGGTCCCGGTCCATATGGTTTCCTGGATCCGCCTTTCGCCAAGCCGTCGGCGATGTCGTTGCCGCTGTTATCTTTGTGTCCTTTAACCCAAGCCAGAGTGATCAAGTTTGTTCTGGACAACCTTGTGAGTTCTTCGTGGGTTTCGTATATTAACTTTGAAGTGATCTTGTTGCACTTTAAAGCTTGTAAAACTGCCTTGCTATCCGTCAGAAATAGAAGGTTTTTGTTTGTGATGTTTAGATGCAACATCTCTAGGACTCCGTGTAGAATAGGTACGATTTCCGCTTGGAATGTTGTGGGTCCTTCTCCAAGTGGTATTGTTTCTTTTAAGTTCAGTTGTTGACAGTACAGACCAGCTCCTGAACCTAAGTTATTTTTAGATCCATCAGTGTAAAGGACGATGTCGTACGGTGTTTCGTCCGCAGTGGATGAATCTTCTAGGTGGATTTGGTAGGGTTTGTTGAAAACAAAGGTCGGTGTACGTCTGTCCACAGGTGCCCCTAGTAAAGGTATCTTTTTGACAGCCTTTCTAAGGATGCTTCCGTGTCGACTGGCCGAGCTCCCCACCTTCCACATTCCCACCGCTTTTAGTCGGAGCGCCGTTCTTGTCGCCACCTCCTGAACGTAAATGTCTAGGGGTAGTAACGAAAGGGCAGTCTCTAACGCAGCAGTGGGTGTAGTTCTCATGGCACCTGTAGCAGCAATGCAAGCTAGACGTTGCACCTGGTTCAGGCGCTTCTTTGCTGTTTCTTGTTCAGTTCTGGGCCACCAAACTATTGCACCGTAAGTAAGCATAGGTCTTATGATTGCAGTGTACAGCCAAAGAACCACCCTTGGAGTTAAGCCCCAGGTGGTGCCAATGGCTGATCGACATTGCCAAAAAGCCCTATATGCTTTTTCGGTTTTTACTTCAAGGTGTCTACTCCAGTTCAGCTTACTATCAAGAGTGATGTATTTTGAGCATATTATGGTTCAACATTCAAAAATTTTTGTATATCAATAACTTACTAAAATAATGCGACAAACGTTTACATACAAAAAAAATATCATTGTGCGTTGTTGTACACATATCAAGGCAGGTTGTTATCAATTTTAAAAATTAGATTGTTTTTTTATATTTGTACTTGTTCAATGGATTACTGTTGTGCTCTTATTAAAATCTTTCATTTTAGGTATCACCCAAAAATGGAAACAAACCATTTGCTTTTGTTTCACGGAAAGTACTGTTTCCACGACTGACCTAATGAGAATGATCAAAGAAGTAGTGCGAAATTTGAGACAAATTGAACTACACGTGGTTGCTTCTGTTACCAGGGCGCTATAAACGTCGCTGTCATATCAGGATTGATGCAGGAAACCACAAGATACTGCATTCAACAAAATATTGAAAACAGATACCAGGGGTATCTAATTGACGCAGAAGAAGTGGTGCAATTCTATGACGGACCACATTTGATGAAAGGTATTCGAAACAATTTATTGAATAACGAGTTGCATCTTACCCAAGATGGACAACAAAAAGTAGCGTTGTGGCAACATGTTGAGGCTGTTTATCGAACAGATGAAGCCCAGGGAGAATACAGTCAGTTTATTCGTTTAACTGATGAGCATGTTTTGCCAAAGAAAATCCGCAAAATGAGTGTTAGACATTGTACCCAAGTCTTTAGTCATACTGTCGGCTCTGCCATGAAATGTGGGGCAATAATAAGTCAGGATTTACCTAAAGAAAATCCAAATTACTTAGATCCTGCAGCTTCGGACACTAGCGACCTTTTGTTATTTTTTGACAAACTTTTTGATAGCATTAATGGAAGTCAATTGAAAGCACAAAAGGGGAAAGCCATGCAATGTGTAGTTTCTTCCAAATCACCACATGTTTTATTCTGGAAGTCAGCTATTGGGATTTTAGACACAATGTACTTGAAAAAATTCTCCTCAAACAGTAAATTCAAGTCACCAACTTTAAAAAATTGAAAATTTAGTGTTAAAAGTTGCATTTACTTGTGGGAAAAGCTCAAAAACAAAGGCTTTAAATATTTGGCACCCCGTACATTAAATCAAGATCCAGTTGAAAATTTATTTTCTTGTATCAGAGGCTATGCAGGACCAAATTCTATGCCAACCTGCTCTTCTTTTGCTTCTTCAACAAAAGCTTTAATAATCAATAATTTGGTTTCGTCTCAATCTGTGGAATCGAACTGTGAGCAGAACAAATTAAATGGATTTCTTGCTACCTTAAAAAAAATTATGCAATGTGACTTATGATTACCACCTCCGCCAAATGTATTGAATCCAATATATCCTTCTTCCTCTACCAGTTCTAACATTACTGGAAAAGTTGACTGCGCTACTGCTTATGTGTCCGGTGTGATCGCTAGGAAACTTAAGAGAAAGTTACCAGTTTGTCCACATTGTCAAAAATTGTGGGAGACACAACTGAAACTTGAACATAATGCATTCATAGAATTGCGTGAGAACAAGCCTGGTCAATTGACAAAACCTGCCACTCATTTTGCTGCTGCTACTAAATATGTTACGCGTTCGCTTTTGTCACTAATGCCTACGATTGTTACTTTGTTGAGAGTAAAATCTAAATTATTAAATTCCATTAACGTTTTGGCTGCCCCACTGCAAAACATTTTCTGTAATAATCATAAAGAAAATTTAAAGAAATTTTAAATATTTCAGTTAATTTGGTGGTATTTTACTATATTAAAATCTTGAACCTAATTTTGAAAGGAGTAGATTTTCGTAGAAAAAATCACGATCAGTTAACAGAATTAGCATTCGTTAAGTACCAGAAGTCATTAAAAAGAAGAAAATGAAAAAATACTTTGCATATGATGGTACTGTTAAGCTTGTGACATATTGCGACAAAATTTAATTGCGTAATTAATACCTGCTAAATTAAATTTATGTACCATGTTCACTTATGAATTATTTTTAATTACATTACATTATTATTAGTACACTTTAGTGTACTAACACATGTGTCATATGACCATGACTCAATTTAATAGTTTATCTCTTGGTACTATATTTTATTAGTACGTATTATTCGGTACTAACGCATGTCATTAGGTCATGACTAAATAGATATGATAAGGTGTTAGTAGGTAAACGGATACAAATCTGTGATCAAGCCAATGATCTTTTCTCCTCGAGTAAGTTAGGAAGAGGTTTTAGTGGGTATGGTGTCCTGGAGGGACTCAGACTCCCACATTCCCTGGCGCATAAGAACTGTCGCGCGAGGGGTCCATAAAGGATTTCCTCTCCCTTCGGTCAAACCAAGTGACCGAGCAAAAAAAAATAGAATAATAAATTTATGTTCATATTACATAGTATATTAATTACCATGTTACCTACTTGATTTCTGGTTACACATTTTTTGTTCTTCCAATATAATTTATGTGGCTTTGTGAAATATGTAAATGTATAAATATATGTATAAATACACAATTGACACCATGCACTTAGATTTTATTAACTTTTATTGCATAATTTTTTTAATTTTTAATAATTTAGTAGAAGATACTACACATTTCTGAATCAAGAAAATTAGTATTTTCCAAATTATAAAAAAAATATGGGTGCCAATTTAAAATAAGAAAGATGAATATCGCCCAAAAGATACTAAGATATTTAGAAAAATTCTAAAATAATCAGTTTATAGTAAATTAAAAACCATTTAATTTGTTTTTTAAATTAATAAAATCGGTTCGTAAATAAAAATTCTACAACGCCCGCCGTTTTTAATAAAATCACCTGTACCCAGTAAACACTGAACGTAAAAGACATATTTCATATTGAACAAACTACAGCTATATTGAAATGTTACGTTTTGTTTATCAAATAAACGTATCACACATATTTAATGGAAATGAATTGTTTTCAATGTCTCATAAATGTTTCTGCAACATTGCATTCTCGAAAGATTTTACCCATGATGCATTAGTAGTTTAGTTTAACCACATGCAACAGTACTGACTAGATTTGCACATTTGTTCTTCTGAAAACACTGGTTAAATTGTGATAGAAAATTAGTTTCAAATAAGAAATTTCCGACTACAAGAACTTATATCAATGGGATCCGAGAACGAGCAGCTTTTACAACCAGAGGTTAGAGTACATATTTCAGATTTATATTTAATTAATTTATTAATCTTCCTTACACCACAGCCTTAAATTTACGCACTTAAAAGTTGTTATGGGGAAAAAATAATAAATTTAACAATGAAATACGACGAGTGGAAAACGAAGCTCTTAAGGTTGAACTATCCATATTTGAAGATAGGGCGTTTCAATGTAAAAGTTCGTACAAAATTACACGAAAACGAAAAGAGCTATTGAGGTGCGGTTTTTTGTGTTTGAAAGAGCACAAAAAATTGTAGTGACGTTACCCTATGAGATTTAGATCTTGGTTTTTTAAATATTGTTTTTGATTTTAGAAAATTTTATTTTTCTTTATTAAAATTTGACTTAGTAACAACGCTACACATTTTCAAAACAAACCGATTGGCGCAAGAAAAAAGTCAATTTATTAATTAGGACGGCTGTAGTTTTGGCTAAACTTTTGAAATTTTAGCGATTTCGGAATGATGTCTGTCTTTTTCTTTCGCCTCAGGCAAAGACGACCCTCAGTGTAAAACCCTCAATAAAGGTTATTGCTACGTAATTATTTTCTTTTGTGTGGCGATTTGTTGATTTACAACATAGTTATGGTCAACTAACTTTTAAATAATTTTATTAATGAATACAGTTCGATTTTCGGGCGAAGACGGGTGCATTATCAAATTAAAAATCAAAAAAATCATTGGCACTCTTGATCCATTCTTGATTCCGAAGTTGATAACAAAAGTGGTCAGTTTTCGACCCGTCGCACAGTGGTCTAAAACTGTAGAATAGCGGTCAAAATTATATTTTTTGAGAACGGATCGTCGTATCAACCTACAAATGGTTTCATTCGATTCCGAATAAAAAAATCACTAACTTTGGACAACAGTGCGCAACTCTTGAAAGTATTCAAAAATTTGTTATTTCTGAATGGAAATCAGATGTAATTTTTATTATGCGTCAATCTAAAATTCATAGCTTAAGACACACTTAAGTAAATAAATCTACGATGAAATTTTTGAATAGTTTTAAAAACTAACAAATACACAAACTAAAAACTCACAAGTAAAAACACAAAAAGAAAAAAAAAATAAATAAGAAAAATAAATAATGTGCTAATTACAGAAAAAATACATCAACTATGCTTACTCTAATTTGTTTCTATTTCTATATCGAAATATTTAATTTCATAATCGACATTTCCGGCAATGGCTGAAATTAAGGGATCTGAAGATGTTAACAGGTTATTTATTATAATTTCATTAGTAGATGTTCGGGAACATTTTCGCGTGTGATGCAGCCCGAATCTTTTGAAGTCCTTATTGCTAGCTTGTTTTATTTATTTATTTTATTTCTTTGGCTTTCTTCGTAAACGTACATATCGAAACTTTGGCTTGAATAAATAAGGTATATTTGGATTTAGCATTAAAATATATATAAAAGAAAGGTCAGTTATTGTGTGTAATACATCCAGTAATACTGCACTATAAAATGGGTACCTCGAGGGATGATGGATCAAAGATCAAAAACTGCAACTTTCTGCACTTACTATCAAGATCACATCCTTTTTGGTACTTTATTGGACATATAGAATCCAAATTTGCCCAGTCGGAGAGAGGCGATAAAATTATACATCAGTTTATATTCTCAAGGTCATGAGATAAATCAAATGGATTCAGGAAAGCATAAATTTCAAATAATTACATTCATTTGTCTGTCAAAGAAGAAAAATTAATCGTGAAAGTATTCTATTTTATTATTTCGGGGCGCAATATTTGAAAGTTTCGATTATTAACGCACCACTTAAGATTTTTCACAGAGGTATTTCGCAGACAAGAACAATCGTAACATCTTGATCCTTTGAATCTTAGTATAGTAGGTATATTTTAATTTAAATATCGATATATTTATAATTTATGTAAATATTTTTAAAATGTATTTTTGACCGCTTTTCTATAGCTTCAGACCACTGTGCGTCGGCGTGGATAGAAGACTATAATCCTACCTTTTTGGGTATTAAAAGGACATTAAAATTCGCTTGCTATATCCACTTATAGGATAAAATTTACCTGAGAGACTAAGATTTCAGGACGAAAATTACCTATGACACTTACCTGCTTAAAACAGCTCACAAATTTGTTTCTAATGAGGTACGGAATTTCCATGTCTTATCGAATTCTTAAAAAGGATTATCCACTTTGAAGTTATACAAATTTTGGTGGGGCAAAAGACCAACTATCCGTAAATCTTAGTTATATGTATATTGTCGTTCGTGTTGTGCACCAGGTTATAAAAAAAGTTGAGTTTGAAAAATGGGAAGTTTTCGTCGAAGGTCTGATTTCAATTTTTTAACTAAAATGCAAAATGTGTGCTGTTACGTTCGAGATAAACTCTGAAGATCCTAATAATCAAGAAATTACTGTAAATAATGCTGCTGTGGCCGGCATAACATCTGTAGGATTAGGATATGCCAATTTGGATGAATTTTTGGGATTTTTAAATATTCCCAATATGTCTCATAAGTACTACAGCAAAACTGAAAGTCTGTTGCATTCAAAAATTACTGACATTGCTTTGGACATTGCATTGCTATGTTAGCAGCTGGCCAAGAAGAAGAACGACTTGCGAGGGAAGTAGGAGATGTAGATACAAATGATAATAAAGCTTTCATTACTGTTGTGGCAGATTGTGCATGGGCGAGACGTTCTAACAAATCTGTTTACAATTCTAAATCAGGAGTTGCTTGTATTGTTGGAAAAAGAACTGGCAAAATACTCTATCTTGGGGTAAAGAATAAGTACTGTAGCACGTGTGCCTTTTCAAAAAATGCGCCAGTGCATATTTGTTTTAAAAATTTCAGTGGCGCTTCTACGGCAATGGAAAGCACGGCTATCTTGGAAGGATTTAAGAAAAGTGTAGAAATGCACAATTTAAAATACAAATTCTTGATTGCCGACGGAGACAGCAGCACTTTTAAGAGGATTTGCCAGGAAAAGCCATATGGACCCAATTTTTTAGTGGAAAAAATCGAATGTAAGAACCACTTGTTGCGAAATTACTGCACCACGCTAAAAGAGATTTGTGCAAAAAAGAGAAGTTCGTGTGGCACCGTCATTCCATTGAAACTCCGCTCCCAGTTGAAGGCGAATATTTTAAGACTACGTGTTTCAGTAGAGTCAGCCGTGAAACATTATTTGGCAAATAGCTTACCTGAAGCTCAAAGACTGGAAAGCTTGAAAAAAGATGTTGACAATAGTGTTTTTCATGTTTTTGGCCAACACAAGAATTGCGAAGATTATTTTTGCAGAAGAACACTAATGAGGAAGATATCATCCCACTAATGAGAGAATGTGGTCTACTTTCTGATATTTCATCGGCAACAAATCGGCTCAAATTTCACGCCAAAAGTTTACTACAATTTGAGACTAATAATTCTGCCGAAGCTTTTAATGCCGTTGTGGCAAAATACATTGGAGGCAAGCGAGTGGATCATACAAGGAAAGGAAGTTACCAAATGAGATGTTTCATGGCACTAATAAATTATAATTCAGACGGTAACTTTTTACAGACATTTTGTTCCAAGTTAGGGAATGGTGCCCTCGGATATTTCCAAAAACGTTTTACGAAACAAAAAATAAAAAAAGGAAAAACGCTAATGCAGTGTATCAACATTACAAATCAAAAAGATTTTCCAAATGCTCTAATACTGGCCAGGTGGATGATGATTACGGGGTGGACACGGCTTTTGAGGAAAAGAAGATGAAATTTTTAAATGAGTTGCAGAAAACACCGAAGAAGTTTTAAATATTTCATTGGCCACAACAGATCAAAGAAGCAGTGTTTCGTGGCACTGTGAACGCGAAAAAAGACTGACGGCTAGTAATTTTGGCAGAATTTGTAAACTACGACCAAGTACAAGTAGAGCGAAGGGGGCAGCAGGAATAATGAAAATCAAATTTTCGGGTAACAAATACACGTTTTATGGCATTGAAAACGAACCCAAAGCTGTGGCTTGCGCTAATAGGTTAATAGAAGAAAAGGAGAAAGGATGTTGTGTAGAACATTTAAAAAATATGGACCTGGACATTCACTGTGGAGATTCACCCTCACTTGATGGACCAAAAGTTCTCCTGAGTGGCCTATTCATATGTCAAAACACTCCATTTTTGGCAGCCTCACCAGATGGGCTGATAGGCGACGATGGGCTCGTAGAAGTGAAGTGTCCATACAACGCCAAAAATTTGACACCGCAGGAAGCAATTGTTGCAAAAAAAAATAAAATTTTGTGTGATCAGTGGAGCAAACACGATTTCACTAAACAAAAACCACCAATATTTTTATCAAGTCCAAGGACAATTACTAGTTACGAGAAGAAGATACTGTTTTTTCATAGTTTGGACTCCAAAGGTGTGTTTATACGATATTATTTTTAAGGATGAAGAATTTTGTGATTCAATGATAATCAAACTAAAAGATTTTTATATGTCATGTATGTTACCCGAAATGGTAAAGAAATGCCTTTAGTGGGCTTTTCACATATTTCTTGTTTTTTTCTTTTTGTTTTAGTAAACTTTTCATGTTTTTTTCTGTATGTTTTTATTTTTTCTTCGTATTTTGTTTTCGTGTTAGAAGATTTTTTTTGGTTTTGTAGTTTTTTATTTTTTTGTTTTTTTTTTGTTTTTTTATTATATTATTTGTTTTTTGTAAGTTTTATAACTATTTCAAATACCCTTTGATCATACACCTGAAACTAATTTTGCTTATTGTGTAAGCAAAAGTTACTTATAAAAAAACATTTGTTTTAAAAAATGTGTCCCTTTTTTGTTTGTGAAATATTTGTGCAAAGAACTTTCAAAGTAGTGCTGCATTTCTTCTCCGTTAGATTTATGGTTTATTTACTATTTTATGATCTGACCCTCGATTTGACCATACCCCAAGCTTTACCTCCTCAGAAGTGAGACGAGTGAGACCGATGCATAGTTGCTTCGAAACTGAAATTTACCGTTAGGATTTTAGCAGTTCAACCTTAATAATGATGAAAACTTGGTGAAAGAAAATAATATTCCAAACAACAGCATCGAAAATACAATAAGAATTCCAAGTTGTTTAGATGCTCATCCAGATGTGATAACGAACGATTCTAGTGAAGTTAAGAATTTTGATGTAGTAGCTGATGTAACTTTATGTCAGTCGACGAATAGTACCACTATCAACAATGATTTGATATCGGAACTAAAAAAATGGCTTCTGAAGTACAGGATAATGCTTTCTGAAAATGCAGTGAATGAATTACTTCACATTTTGAAAAATCAAGGACAGTTTGACTTTCCTAAAGATATTCGAACTTTTTTGCAAACTCCAAAATCATCTAAAGTAGTAAACATTAAAAATGGTCAATATTGTCATTTGGGAATTGCAAATGGTATACAGAGACAACTGATAGAAACGGATAATATTTCTGAAAATCAATTTTTATATGTTAATGTTAACGTAGATGGTTTGCCGCTTGCTAAAAGTTCATTAAGTCAATTTTGGCCTATACTGGCAATAATTTTAGATCGCAACCTTTTATAGTTGGTATTTTTCATGGGTTTTGCAGGCCCGGAAGTGTCCATGAATTTTTGAAAGAATTTATTGACGAATTTAAAATTCTACAAATTGAGGGGCTGATTATTAACGGTATAAAATGTTGTATTAAACTTGGAAAACTTATTTGCGATGCCCCAGCCAAATCATTTGTTCTCTGCGTCAAAGGTCACTGTGGGTATAATTCCTGCACAAAATGTATTGAAGAAGGATCATTTATAAATAACAGAATGACATTTCCTAATTTAAATAAACCTCTTCGCACAGATGAATCGTTTAGAAATGGAACGTACCCAGACTATCATTCAGGTGTCAGTCCATTAGAAAAATTAAATGTTGGTCTGGTCACCCAAGTACAATTGCGTCCAAAAATAATGCACCATGGTATGAATATAATATGCACCCAACAATACATTTTACCCCTAGAACTTTTGGGTTGGTCTGCTTGAGATCTGAGCGGTCAGTTTTTGTACGTTTTTTACGGAACAGCCAATGTTACATGTTTTAAATGTTTCGTTTCAGAAAAGGTTCCACAGTACTTAGTGGGTACATTTGTAAACAGAATGCAGGGAGCTAATTTCACACACTTGCTAGGTTGGAAAAACCATCTGTAATTTTTGTATTCAACAAATCCTATGATTTGTGTTTTCACCCGCATTTCGCTTCCAAGCAATTTTGTACCGCTTGTAACACAACAAAAGCATAATAAAGTGTGTGCACTTACCGGTTTCGGGAGAGAAGATTTCTTACTTCTATTGGGAACTCCAACACTGCAACGGCCATTTGTGTTAGTCCAAAAACCCAAAACAATCCCAAATCATAAACACAAAAACACTGAACACAAATTGAAGCTGGAAACAAAACTACAGGCGTGCACGCTTCTACGTCCGCGTGGTTTTCTCCAAACAGCTGATCGCTTGCTCGGCCAAGGTTACTAGAGTTAGAAGGTTGGCCATCAACAGTCGCGCACAGAGGGGAGTGACAAGAATCCGCATAGGATTGAGTCCATTCAAGTTGCAATGGGATTATTCCGTGTATTACAATTATAATAATGAATCTGATAGGTTTTCTAGTACTCCATTAAAATTTAATGTAAAATCCGTTTTTTTATTAAAAAACCACCAAGACCGCACTCTCCCAGCAGTTTACAACCGGCAACACCGTCGATGGTGACTTTTGGTGATAAAATCAAATAGGTTAGCTGCCTAATTGACAATTTGATTACACAAAACGGCTTTTCACGCTGTGCCGAGTCTTTTCACTATTAAATCCTTTAATTTGCAATGCAACAGGCTGCAAAAGAAACACGTTTTTAACGGAAACACTGCCTGATTTTCAGAAATTTTCTGAATTTGAATTTTCTTACCAAAAATCTCCCTAGGCAACGTTGCCGGTTGTAATGCAGGGGAAAATTGCGGTGTTGGTGTTTTTTAAAAAAAAAACGGACTTTACAATTTTTTTAATTATTTGTCTCTAGCTATAAAATATAGTTTTTTCCAACTTTGCCATAAAAATACATTTTCTGTCATGGTTTGGGACCTAAGAAACTCAAATTTTCTTCATTTTTTTCACTAGTAGGTAATTAACTTATGTTTCTACTAACTAGTAAGTGAAAAAGTTACAAAACAATGAGAACAAGTGATTTGACATGTCAAAACTGACAATTATATTTTTATTTAATTTAAACGAAATTTGAAAAATTTCATACCGCACTTTTAAGCTAATCTAAATTTTAATCATTCTACAACTCTATTATTACAAGTTAACATTAGATTAAAACAAAACTTAACTTCACACGTTGAGTAATCTACTATATTTTGTCTGTATGTCCTGAAACTATTTCCAAATATTTTTTCCCCAATTCCAGTAAATTTGAATCAACAAAAAGGCTGTAATTTATTAGGGATCAAATCTGGTCATCAGACAGACACCACTTGAGGGTGATTATGTTTATAGGGTCTTGCGGTAAGTTTGGTGGAAACTATTTAAAAAGTTAAAGTCATAAACGCTCCACCGTATTTATACGTTTCTTTTACCATCACATCACAGCAAAATAAGATCTAAATAATTTTAGAACAGGGTTTTTGCAAACATTGAAAAATTACCATTTTATGACTACCCAGATGTGCTGGGACGGTCAAGGATGGACTTGTACCTGCCCCGGCAAGGCCCTCAAAATGTTTTCCGATGCTATTTGGAAATAAGCAATGGGATGGTGCATTATTTTTGGACGCAATTGTACCATTAGATTACATGCATCTCGTTTGTTTGGGTGTTATGAAACGACTTGTAATGTTTTGGGTTAAAGGAAAAAAGGATGTTAGAATTGTGGACTCTGATTTAATAAAAACTTCAAAAGTGATCGATACCCTTAAAAGGTACAATCCACAAGAGTTCTCTCGGTCACCTATCAGAGGTGGAACGGTTTAAAGCAACTGAGTTCAGACAACTACTTTTATACACTGATCCTATCATTTTCAAAGATATTCTTTCCAATGACAAATATTAACATTTCAGGGCATTACACGTTGCTATCAGAATTTTGTGTTCGCCCGACTTATGTAAAAAATTTAATCATTTTGCTTCGCAATTAATACATTATTTTGTAAGAAATTTTTCTCTTCTGTATGGTCGTGAATTTGTGTCTCATAATGTTCACAATTTAATTCAATTGGCTGATGATTGCAAAATTTACGGATCATTAGATCAGTTCAGTGCCTTTAACTTTGAAATTTTTTTATATAGTCTCAAAAAAATGGTAAAGTTTTCTCGTAAGCCTCTGCAACAAGTTATTAATCGGTTGCAAGAAAGAGAAGTATTGGATATAAGAAAAAATGAAACTTCCTATCCATTGTTAAAAAATGAAACCGAGAACAATACTGATTTATTAAATGAAAATGTAATTTGTTTCAAAAGATTATGTATAAAAATTTTTGATATTGTTGTTAATGATAAAAACAACTGCATAGTTCTAAAAGATAATACATTTTATTCCATTTATAGTATTTGCCAAGATCTTCAGGGTAATATCTTTCTTTATGGAAAAAAATATAATAGTGTTTTATCATATTATGTTGATCCTTGTAATTCAAAGGAACTTTTTAATATGGTTACGGTCCAAAACCTTTCACTTAATTATTTCAAAATTAATTTAAAGGATATTAAGCATAAATGTTTACGGTTCCCCCTGCCAGAAGATAATAAATTTATAATCATACCTCTTTTACACACAGAATGTTCCGAATTTTAGTAAATTTAGCCTCTGTTCTGGTGAAAAAATGTATATTAATTAAGTATAATAAATAATTATCTTGTATAATTTACTTATTTTCTCATATTATAAATAAATAAAATTTAAAACGTTTTTACGGTGTCTGAATATGTGACATTTTGTCAAATTATTTGTTTTAGATTTTTCGAAAGTATTTTTTCTTATTTTCTTAGTATTCATTGATTTATTATTGCTATTATTCACTTTCTCAACTTGTATGCTGTTTTTGAAGTTTCGAAGTTTGTTTTCAGTGGACAGTGGTGGAATTTATAAACACGAACAATGAAGAAATTTCTATTGTACCAATATTATGGTTATTTCAGAAAAACGAGGAACAATGGTGTTATTGGCCAAAGTCAAAAACTAGAAAACATATTAAAAAACGAACCAAGCCAGATGATAAGTGGGAAAATTGGCCAGTGAAAATTTTATTAAATACACCTGGTAATTAGGTTTAAATTTATTTAAAATAAAAAAAAAATATTTTGCTAGTGCCATATGCTGAAGCTTTAAATACAGAGAAATATAAAGAAATGGTACTGAAACGGACAATGCAGAGGAAACCTATACAAGACCAAAAAGAAAAATTAGACGGATTTTTGATTCAGATTACGTTAATCTTAGTGACGTGTCGAGTTTCGATCGTCTTTCCCCATTACCAAAAATCACTGAAAACGAACTTACTAATAGTTTTACACTTGACGATACAAATGAGTTGTAACGTTTCTAAAATGAGAACAAGGTCACTTATTAAGATTTTTATGAATTAGGGGATAAACGCGAGACACCGCTGGTATGGGAGGCGATTTAGGAGTCCCATAAATGCCTGGGTACTTTTCCACCGTTGACACGACAACACCAGTGATCAACCTAAAATGAATAATAGTCTAGTAAGTCTCCACAGTTCAAAACTTACTATTATCGCGTTTATCTTCTTTATCTTTTCTTCGGCTCCAATCCTAGGGGAAGTTGGATCAAGCCTTTGCCCCAAAAATTTCGTGTGTTCGCCAGGAAGGGGTTGGTGAGGCGCAGACCACCCCTGAGCGTTTCAGACCACGTTCCTTCTTGTATCGTCGCACCGAACCCAGGGCGACTCGGTGTGGTTTAAAGCCCCTTTATGTTGTCCAGTCCAGGAATTCGTCATGACTGGTTCCCGTATCTTTATCTAAATCCCTACAAAAACCATTTTAACTTTCAAGATCAACCCTCTCGCGACTACAATGTTAGATAACAGTATCACTTACCAACCTACGTTTATTGCGGACATTCACCAACAATAACAAACTAACATAACCTGTCAATCACGACTCTTTGACAAGTGCGACATTGAGAGCGCCCGCGGTACTCGCTCAGAGGCCAGAATCTTCTTATCATCCCCGAAATCACAGGTAGTGCCACCTACGATTCCTCGTGGTATTTTAACTCTCTTTCCGTTTTGGGCTTCGAAGGAAGTAGACTACTATCCGAAGTCCCGTATTTGCGGCTAAGAACCCCAGAACCGCATTAAGTACCGTTCACCCTCAGAGAGGCCTACAACTCTCGCACATAAGTCTATCAACGACTACCAGATTCTCGCCGGTACGCCTACAACACCCTTGCCCGTCGCCTTGAGTCCCCGATCGACCTCGTGGAGTAGCTGAGACTTTCTCGCCCGCTAACAACCACCCCGAGCGGCCACATACAGCCCGGACCAGACGACAGAGGCACCTGGAGCGTTCCCGACGGCGATAAGTACCTTTTTTTGTGATAATATCGTTTCGTTGCGTCACCGCCTGAGTCATACTATCGACGTCGCCGACAGCGTGCTTATATCGACTCCATCGAGAGTCTTGTTTGCCTGTAATTTGATTTTATTAATTTCTTGAGTTCAATTTAACTGATCATTACTATTTTTAATATTTAACCTTTTTTAACATAGTCATTCTGTAAACCAATCACAGCTGTGACACGGTATCGAACCTGTCATTTAAATTCAACTAACCAACATCATCTCAAATTTCACCAATTGTCAATTTCACATTTTTTATTAAAGCCTATTTTTTTTAAACCATTTATTTTACTTCCGCGTAGCATTGAGCGACTTGGCTACTTTTAAATCAAACTAAGTTCTTGGCGCCCAGACTCTCTGGCCCACGACACCAGCTCACCAAAGGCTATAAGAGCACCGGTGCGGTGTCACCTACCGACCTTTTTTTTGAAAGGTGTGACAGAGTATAAATACAATTTTTACGCACCTATAAAAATTATTATTTTTTTAGTATCTATTACCTCAACCGATCTTATGCCGCCACCACCACCAACGCCATCATCAGCAGTACAAAACAATTAGACAATTTTTGGTATACACATTATTTGATGAAATTAATTATTGTTTACCTACGACCAAAGACTAGATTATTTCTACAATTGATACAACCTCTGCTATGACTGCCCTTGTTAATGTGTTTTCTAAACAAAATTTTAAAGCTAAGATGAAAAATATTCTTTGGTCGTAGATAAAATAGTATCTTTCACTTGCATGTAATAAAGGCGATTATTACACGAGGATAAAAAAATTACAATACGAGCGAAACGATAGTGTTGTAATTCATCCGAGTGCAATAACAGCCCTTATTACATGCTCGTTAAAGAATATACTATTATTTTTGCTCTTTTAGATACAGCAATGGACATGGGTTCAACGGAAGAAATTATAGAAAATGCCGGTAAGTAGTAATAAAATGTTACAGTGTCTGGTAAATTTATATTGAATGTTTCAGAGATTGTATATGAAAACAATACCACCCCAAGTCCTCAAATTGTAGATTTGACATTACAAATCCATTCTGTGGAAGAAAAAATAAATAAAATTCTTGAGAACACACTTTACAGCAAAATTTTAATTGAAAGAATGGCTCTTAAGATGGAAGATTTATCTAAATGTCAGGCCAATCCAAAAATTACCAACAATTTTAAAACTGTTCCTAAAAATCAATTCAAAAAATACAAAAACTTGTTAGAATATGATGAATTAGTGAAAAATTCAGAAGAGGCACAAATGCAATTGGTATGTTACAATTAATACATCTTTATATGATACCTACATTACTGTTACAGGAAACTGCTTTCTTCTTGTCTGGAGGAACAACAGAAGTAGAATCCATAAAAAGAGGATTAAGGAGAATTTTAGTGACAGATTGGCAAAGAAATGCTCCTGGTTTGGTAGAAAAGATAATTTTAAAGTTGGACATCTGGGAGTGTTAGAAATTTTAAAAAGTAAGGAATAAACCTGATTAATAACAGACACTTTATCGTTTTTCATATATTATAGATGCGGTGAGAAAAAAATTCCCTACATTACTAGACAAACAATATGAAATTAACGTAGCAACATGGCTGCGACAGGCCAACTTACGTTATGTAAGGCACAAGGAGAAGTTGGAAAAGGAAAATTAACAGTTATATCTATATTTATAATTTTTAAAAGTTTGTTTTTTTTTAGAATTTTTATTGTTTTTCTTTGCTATTATGAACATTTTTATTTTATTTGTTTTTTATTAATACAATATATCCATATTTAAATTTATTTCTTGATATTTATTTTTTCTCAAGTTTAATCCAAAACAATATATTTAGTATACGGTTGCAAAAACAATTCGCCTGGGATATTCCATTTGAGGCACCCGTGAACTCAACATATATAGTTTATCAAACATTTCGGACACCAAAACAAAAGAAGAATCATTTACTCCATATACATCGCGTTAGAAATGTTTCTTTTGAAACATATATGAAGCGGACATTTTATAATTTCTGGAATATCCTGAAACAATTTTGAATGTATTGTGGAGATGTTTCATAATAAAAAATGATTATCTCATAAATATTTCAGACAAATGAAATTGTTTAGTGGGTATATACAATCCTTGGTCAAAACCGACACTAATCAAATCACAAGAAAATTCGCAACAATGTAAACTTCAAAACCCGAACTCTAACCATAGTGTTCATTCCTAAAGTAATCGCAAGAAAATCACATGAATTTGATTCAAGAATGTCCTAAGAAGAATCTCATAATGTAAACAGACCTTAACGTGTCTTCTGAAACGTTACGGACATGTTGTGTGTTCCGTTCAGTTAACAATCGCGTTTCTTTTACGGAACAGCCAATGTTACATGTTTTAAATGTTTCGTTTCAGAAAAGGTTCCACAGTACTTAGTAGGTAGGGGAGAGCGGGGCAAAATAGTCATGTCGGGCAAAGTGAACATATGCTATTTTAACGATTTCTTCATACGAAAAAATTGTCTATTTTTTGTTAATGCATATCTATCGTTCTGAGATGGCGTTGACGTAAAAATGTAGTGCCTGATGCTAATGGTTTGGTCATTAGTAGGGGTACGTATGTTGGACATGTTCAAACGGTAAGTTTTTATGTACTTTTCGCAAGCTTTATTTAAAAAAGTATTTGTTATTTTAAACAAGCCTTTTTATTCATGTGTAAAGTTGATATTCTTTTTCCTTTTCGTCTCACCTATTAACTCCATATTTTTATATTTTGCAAAATATAACTTACATTATCATTTTACAACACTTCGGGGTAAACTGGTCCACTATGTGTTGGGGAAAAATGAACCTCTGTCCACTTTACCCTGTGATTTGTTTTCCTACAAATAGTTTTGTTTCTTTTCAAGTTTAACAGAAAAATAGTACGCACATATAGGAGAAAAACTATGCAGCAGGCATGAAATAAAGAAAGGTTGTTAATAGCGTTGCAAAGAGTTCGAAACAATAAAATGTCCTTTAGGCAGGCAGCTGAACAATACGGTATACCAAGAACTACACTAATGAAAAAATATAAAACTAGAAACACAGACAACGTCAAACTTGGAAGATTTGTTCCTACACAGCAGCAAGAACAGGAATTAAAAGAACATTTACTTGACATGGAACGATGGTTTTTTGGCCTAACACAAAAAGAATTTTGACGCATAGTATTCGACTAGCGCACGAAAAATAATATCAAACATCCGTTTAATAATTTCAAGGGATTAGCTGGAAAAGATTGGATGCGTGGGATTCATGTTAAGAAACCCCGAGTTGTCACTTAGAACTCCAGAAAAATACATCTTTTGCCAGAGGGCATCGGGGTTTAATCAAGTGAATGTAAATAAGTTTTTTGATTTGCTAACAGAACTTACGGATTCCTATAATTTTCCACCCAGCAGAATCTTCAACGTTGATGAAGCGTCAATAACCACAGTTCCCAACAAATCTTTTGAAATCCTATCAAAAAAAGAAAAACGACAAATTGAACATGAACAGATAAATAAAGACTTATTAGAAGTGCAAAGTTTAGATGAAGAAATGACTGCAGTCATAACACCGTTTGATGAAATCCCTTCTAATTTTGTAGAAATTCCTGCCACAATCGAAATTCTTGATGTTCTAGTCTTACCAGAAAATGATGAGCCGCGAGACAATTTTGATGTATAACCAAGCACATCAAAGTATTACTCACCCAACAATATTGTTACGAGAAGATTCTGGAAGCTTCGAGCGCCAGCGCTGGAACGTTCCGTTCTGCTCTAGAGCGAGCGGTTCGTGGAATAATTCTTATTCATACGCGGAACTCCCGAATATTCTCGCAGCGCTCCAGCATTAGGCTAGTAGTAGGGGAATATCTGTATATAGGGGAGTAGCGATAGGATTGTAGATAGTCTAGTATTTGGAAGTCCTGTAAAGTGAATAATTGTGAAGTACGAGAGTGTTTATAGTGCACAATAAAACTGTTATTGTTACAAGCGAGACTTTTGATTTTTCGGCCAACGTGACAACTGGTGTCAGAAAGTGGGATCCCGCCCAGTCTTGTGATCGAGAAAATTCTGGAATTTTCGATCGGAAAATTCGTGACATTACCGGACTGTGACATTGTTACCTGATTGTGGACAATTTTTATGCCTGTTCAAACCAGACAGCAAGCCGCAGAAATGGAGGCGCTGCAAGAATTGATGGCTTCGATGATGGCGAAAATGGACACCCAACAAAAGTTGATTACGAATTTAGAAGAAAAAAGACAAAGAGAAAAACTGGAAGAAGAAGAACGAAGACGAAATGAAAAACATGAAGCAGAAGAGAGAAGACAAAAAGAAGAAGAAAGAAGACAAAAAGAAGAAGAAAGAAGACAAAAAGAAAAATTAGAGGAAGAAGAAAGAAGACAAAAAGAAAAATTAGAGGAAGAAGAAAGAAGACAAAAAGAAAAATTAGAGGAAGAAGAAAGAAGACAAAAAGAAAAATTAGAGGAAGAAGAAAGAAGGCAAACAGAGAATGCAGCAATCCTGAATCAGCTTAAAGACATGGAACAAAACATGAACGTAACCATTATGGTTAAGGTCGATGAAATTCAAAAAGAGGTAGAAGAGTGCCTAGGAGGCGTTAAGGAGGAACTACTAGGCGTCAGAGAGGAAGTAGAAGAGTGCATAGGAGGCGTTAAAGAAGAACTGCAAAGCGTCAAAGACGAAGTGCAAGTACATGTCAAAGATCTGGAGCGATTTAAACAGCACGTGGAAAATGAGTTGCTACGCGTGAGGCGTCAAGTTCCAAATAGGACCGGCCTGACCACAACGAAAGAAATGAAACCCCCGACTTACGATGGGTCGACTTCACTGGACAATTACAAGCTGCAATTTGAAGTGGCGGCTAAACAAAATGGATGGTCGGAAGAAGAAAAATCCTCATTTCTGATAGTTTCCTTGAGAGGGGCGGCTCTGGACCTGCTAGAGACAATTCCAGGTCGAGACAAAGAGCGGTACGACCAGCTGATGGCAGCGTTAGAGGCCAGATTTGGAAACCAACACCTGCAGCAAGTATACGTCTCAGAGCTCAAGACGCGGCGGCAGAGAACTGGAGAGTCTCTGCAGGAATTTGAGGCAAGTGTCAAGCGCCTTGTTTTGCTCGCCTACCCTTCGGCTCCGGCGAATTTTGTGGAACAACTAGCTGTGGATACGTTCCTGCAAGGGATTCGAGATCCAGAAATACAAAGAACCGTCCGACTGGGCAGCTATCACTCCGCAAAAGAAGCTCTGGTGCGCGCTCTAGAGGTGGAAGCCGTTTTCAAGAGCTCTGTGAACGTCCCTGATTACCGACGAATTCGAGGCGTGGGCATTGACGAAGAAGAAGCAACACCTACCGCTTTCGTCACGAAAGCCGAGCTAAACGACATCCTCAAGGAAAACAGGGAGCTACGGATGACACTGAAGCAGCGAACTAGCCAGACCTGCTATCGTTGCGGAAAACCAGGCCATTTTAAACGTGACTGTAGGGTTGTTCTTAGGAACGACCAGAACGGTCCCCAGTCACGTCCTCAGCAGTCGGAAAACTAAAGCCCAGCAGTGTCAAGGGGCACACACTGGCTGGGGAGAGCACAAGCCCCAAAGTTATTTCCGTTATGCGTTTGAAGAGGAATTTTGAGAGTTTGATAATTGAAGGAAGTGTGAATGGGAGAAAAGTGAAGATGACGGTCGACACCGGAGCCATGGTTTCCCTTGTGAGAAAGGACATGTTGGACAACAGGACATCTCTGGAGACAACGACTGCTATTTTAAAAACAGTCACGGGAGATGTCGCCACAGTAAGTGCCGAGGCAGAGGTCACGGTCCAGTTGGGAGGTATGAAGTTTCGGCATCGGGTGCTGGTGGCAGGAATTGAGGATGAGATGATCCTGGGAATGGATGTTATTGGACGACATGGGATTTCCTTTAATCACAACGAGAAGATCCTCAAGATTGGAACCGAAAGCTTTGTGTTATCGACCCCAGAAGTAAAAGAAGATGGAGTGAAAGCGTTCGCCTGTGAAAATACTTGTGTGGATGGGAACAGCGAGAAAGTGATAAGTGTGCGTTTAGGAAGTAACTTTGGGAGCTGCGTTGGAATGATTGAACCGACCAGAGACATGACAAAACCAATTCTTGTTGGAAAGACACTAGTAAAAGTGACGAAAGAAATACCTGTGCGGGTGGCGAATATCAACCCTACTCCAGTCACGATCAAGAAGGGCGATCTAGTTGCTGTGTGTGTTCCGATCTCCAGAATAAGTGACGCACAGCCATCAAAGAAAAACGTGAAGACCGTGAAAAAGTTAAAGCTGGAGGTAGACACGAGTGACCTTTCTGAAGAAGAGGCTCTTAAAGCGCAGGCTTTCATCAAGAAGAATAAGGACGTGTTCGCCGTTGAGAATGAACCATTAGGAAGAACGAACATCGTTCAACACAGAATCAATACGGGCGACCATCAACCCATCAGACAGGCACCGAGAAGGTTACCGTGGGCGAAGCAAGAGCAGGCCGAACAGTTGGTAAAATCCATGCAAGAAGAAGGGATTATTGAAGAATCCAACAGTCCTTGGTCTTCGCCGGTTGTGCTCGTAACCAAGAAAGACGGTAGTACAAGATTCTGTGTGGATTACCGAAAACTCAACGATGTTACCAAGAAAGACAGTTTTCCATTACCCCGGATTGACGACACTCTCACAACTCTGTCAGGGTCGACGTGGTTCTCAACCTTAGACCTGAAGAGTGGATATTGGCAAGTGGGACTTCATCCCGAAGACAAGGAGAAGACAGCGTTTTCCACGGGAAGTGGCCTGTACCACTTTACGGTTATGCCTTTTGGGCTTTGCAACGCACCCGCTACATTCGAAAGACTAATGGAATGTGTGTTGCGTGGATTGACATGGAAAACTTGTCTGGTTTATTTAGACGACGTTATGGTCATGGGTAAAAACTTCGATGAACACCTGAAGAATCTTCAAGAAGTGGTAGACCGGTTTAGGGGTGCCAATTTGAAACTTAATCCGAAGAAGTGCCATCTATTTCGGAAGAAAGTGGAGTTTCTGGGGCATACGGTGTCATCTGAAGGAATCAAGACCTGTGAAGATAAGATTCAGGCGATTAAGGAATGGCCCAGACCCAAGGACAAGCACGATGTGAGAAGTTTTATTGGACTTTGCACGTATTATCGGCGGTTTGTAGAAGGTTTCGCCAACATTGCTGCACCTCTGCACAAACTAACGGAAGCAAAGGCATCATTCAACTGGACATCAGACTGCGAAAGCAGTTTCAAGCGACTGAAGTTAGCTTTGTGCACTAGCCCGATTTTGAGCTACCCCAGGACTCATGGAAAGTTCGTCTTGGACACAGATGCCAGTAACATCGGCATTGGAGCGGTGTTATCGCAGGTGCAGGATGGAGAAGAGAGAGTGATCGAGTACTACAGCAAAGTGTTGAGCAAGCAAGAGAGGAATTACTGCGCTACAAGAAAGGAATTGCTGGCCGTTGTAAAATCTGTAGAGCATTTCCACAAATACTTGTTTGGCCACGAGTTCTTGATAAGGACTGATCATGCTGCCCTCACGTGGTTACTACAGATGAAAGACGCCGAAGGACAAGTGGCTAGGTGGATTGAGCGGCTGCAGCAATACCACTTCAAAATCAAACATCGACCAGGAAAGCAACACAATAACGCTGACGCTCTCTCTAGAAGACCTTGCAAGGATTGCAAGCAGTGCGCGAAGATTGAAGGGCCATTGCCGATAAACAGGATGGTTATCGGTTGTGATGATGACTGGACTACGGAGAATCTTCGGAAGGATCAACAAGCAGACCAGGAAATTGGGCCACTGCTGGAGTGGAAAGAAACGGATAATGGAAGGCCGCGTTGGGAAGATGTCTCGGAAAAGAGTCCAGGGTTGAAGGCGATGTGGGCGCAGTGGGACTCACTGCGAGTAGAAAATGGGGTACTGAAAAGGGCTTGGGAAAGCGCAGACGGGAAGAAAGTAACCTCCCAGTTACTAGTGCCCAAGAATAGAGTTCCCCAAGTACTCAAGGAGGTCCATGACGGAACATCAGGCGCTCACTTCGGAGTGAACAAAACCTTAAGTAAGATTAGGCAGCGGTATTACTGGGTTGGCTGCCGGGAAGATGTCGAACGATGGTGTAGGAGATGTTCAGTTTGTGGGGCGAGCAAGGGACCTCGAACGCGAACTAAAGGAGGCATGAAACAATACAACGTGGGAGCCCCGTTCGAGAGAATCGCTCTAGATGTGGCCGGGCCATTTCCAAAAACTGATGACGGCAACAAATACATCTTGGTTGTGCAGGATTATTTCAGTAAATGGCCGGAAGCGTATGCTCTTCCCAACCAAGAAGCCACAACAGTAGCTCGAGTCCTGGTGGATAATTTCTTCAGCAGGTTTGGAGTTCCACTCGAAATGCATTCCGATCAAGGAAGGAATTTTGAGTCTGGCGTTTTTCAAGAGATGTGTAAGCTGCTGGGAATTAGGAAGACTCGAACCACACCCTTGCACCCGCAATCCGACGGCATGGTCGAGAGATTCAACCAGACGATGGAGGAACATCTGTCCAAGGTAGTGGAAGAGCACCAGAGGGATTGGGATCGTCGACTGCCCTTGTTTATGATGGCCTACAGAGCTGCCATTCATGAAACCACGGGAGAAACACCAGCGAAGATTATCTTTGGAAGAGAGCTGCGTCTCCCTTGTGATCTTCTGCTTGGTTCGCCTGGGGCGGAACGAAAGGAAGTACCGGAATTCGTCGACAACCTGAGAGAGGCCCTGCTGGATACACACCACCTTGTGAGGCAGAGGATCAAAATGGCTAGTGACAGAATGCGGTCCAGATATAATGTGACGGCTAATCATGAAGGATTCAACGAAGGAGACTTGGTGTGGTTATTCAACCCTCGGCGAAAGAAGGGCCTATCTCCGAAGTTGACACCCACATGGGAGGGACCGTATAAGGTGATCAAGAGGATCAACGACGTGGTGTATCGGATCCAACGCAGCGCCCGTTCAAAGATGAAAGTAGTTCATCTAAATAGACTTTGTAAATATAACGGAGAATCAGGTGTTTGGTCTGATCGGGACGATCAGAACTAAGAGGGGGGCAGTGTTACGAGAAGATTCTGGAAGCTTCGAGCGCCAGCGCTGGAACGTTCCGTTCTGCTCTAGAGCGAGCGGTTCGTGGAATAATTCTTATTCATACGCGGAACTCCCGAATATTCTCGCAGCGCTCCAGCATTAGGCTAGTAGTAGGGGAATATCTGTATATAGGGGAGTAGCGATAGGATTGTAGATAGTCTAGTATTTGGAAGTCCTGTAAAGTGAATAATTGTGAAGTACGAGAGTGTTTATAGTGCACAATAAAACTGTTATTGTTACAAGCGAGACTTTTGATTTTTCGGCCAACGTGACAATATTATGCCTTTGCCGAAGGCGCAGTATAAAACCAAAGTTAGAAAAGTTAATAATAAGAAGGGTAAAACAGCTGTATTGACTTCAAGCCCCTATGTAAAAGAACTACAAGAAAAGACTCCCACACGACCGAAGAACATACCAAAAAAGAAAATATTTGTTGAAAATGAACAAGATGACGCTGAATGCATTTATTGTAGCTCACTATTTAGTGTTTCTAAAGCCAAAGAGAGGTGGGTGCAGTGCACCAATTGCAAAAAATGGGCCCATGAAGCTTGTTCAGGGTATAATAAAAGAATGGAAATGTTTGTTTGTGATATCTGTAATTAAAATTGATATCATTGTTAATTTATTCATGTTAATTTTATTGAAAAATCTGTATTTTATATTCTTATAACAAAATATAATGTTTTTTGTTTTTTCAAAAGTTATTGTGTTCCAATGAAACTTCTAATATAGTTTGTATGAACATGCCCACTTTATCCAACCAGGAGGACCACTTTTCCCCACCCGTATGAGGTAAAGTGGACCAGTTGCAGCATTAGAGTTAATTAGAAATAAGTCATCAAAAAATTAAACAGGATAACATGCCAGAAATGGCTAATGCAGCTAAATGTCTAACGCGTACACATAAAGAGTTATCCCGTTAATGCAACGTACATATGTTCGCAAATATGCATTTTTCGGGAACTATGTCCAGTATGCCCCGCTCTCCCCTACATTTGTAAACAGAATGCAGGGAGCTAATTTCACACACTTGCTAGGTTGGAAAAACCATGTGTAATTTTTGTATTCAACAAATCCTATGATTTGTGTTTTCACCCGCATTTCGCTTACACGCAATTTTGTACCGCTTGTAACACAACAAAAGCTATAAAAATAAAGTTTGTGCACTTACCGGTTTCGGGAGAGAAGATTTCTTACTTCTATTGGGAACTCCAACACTGCAACGGCCATTTGTGTTAGTCCAAAAACCCAAAACAATCCCAAATCATAAACACAAAAACACTGATTGAACGCACACAAATTGAAGCTGGAAACAAAACTGCAGGCGTGCACGCTTCTACGTCCGCGTGGTTTTCTCCAAACAGCTGATTGCTTGCTCGGCCAAGGTTACTAGAGTTAGAAGGTTGGCCATCAACAGTCGCGCACAGAGGGGAGTGACAAGAATCCGCATAGGATTGAGTCCATTCAAGTTGCAATGGGATTATTCCGTGTATTACAATTATAATAATGGATCTGATAGGTTTCCTAGTACTTCATTAAAATTTAATGTAAAATCCGTTTTTTTATTAAAAAACCATCAACACCGCACTCTCCCAGCACTTTACAACCGGCAACATCGTCGATGGTGACTTTTTGGTGATAAAATCAAATAGGTTAACTGCCTAATTGACAATTTGATTACACAAAACGGCCTTTCAGACTGTGCTGAGTCTTTTCACTATTAAATCATTTGATTTGCAATCCAACAGGCTGTAAAAGAAACGTTTTTAACGGAAACACTGCCTAATTTTCAGAAATGTCAAAAATGTGACAACTATTTTCTCACCAAAAATCTCGCTAGGCAACGTTGCTGGTTGTAATGCAGGGGAAGATTGCGGTGTTGGTGGTTTAAAAAAAAAACGGTGCGGGCAATACGGCCTGTAAAGTATGCAACCTTCCACTATGGAGGATCAACAAACCGTCCCGATCTATTTGAATACCATTGAAAGCGTTGTTTAGATGCAGTATTTAATTATTTTTGACTGTGTTTTTACTATGGTTAGGTTGAAACCTTTTAATACAATGGTGGACACAGAATCTTGGACAGAATTGTCATTTGATTGTCAAAATTTTTATACCGGGCTTTACGGAGGACGTTTGTTCATAACCAAACTTTTAATTTTTGATTCAATTGTCATTTTGACATTTTAGCAATAATAAAACCACTCGACTCCTAAACTCTTCGCCCATGACCAAGTGTTGTAGCGAAAAACCAATTCTGGCTTCCTTATGGCGGTACATCAATTGTTATTGGTGGCATATCGCAGAAATACGTTTTCAAATTTTTTTTGACTTTTGTATTAACGTCATTCATAATGACAATAAAGCTAGGATTACATCAACACTTTTTGAAATGACAGGAAAGTACTGTCCAAGATTCTGTGTCCACCATAGTATGTATTATCTATACTGCCATTGAGTAGTAATTATTATTTATTTTAGGACACTTTTGGCGTAATTAATGGTCCAAAAACGCCAACGAATGACGACTTTTCAAATTAGAGATTTTAAAAATAGCAAAAAAAAGTTGCAGGCGTTTGTCGCTTGACAATAAAAATTAAAAATATATTAAAATATCTGCAGAATAAACGAAAAAATAATACAGTGCTTTGTACTTTAAATGAATAAGCTTTTATCCAATTTTAGAAAGAAGAATTTGAAAATGATAAAATGTCCACGAGTATTTGAATAAAGTGAACTTTTCCTTCGTGTTAGAGATCTCTAATTTTTAGAAAAATTGCTCAGAATACATTGCTTTCAAATTTTCAATTTCAATTTGTTTATTTCTGCTAAATAAATTATTTTGTTTATTTTTTAGTTGGCATAAAATTATACTTAATAGAAACTCAAAATTTAAAGTTGAAACTAGTTCAAAATTGTGTAAGAGAGTATAGACAACATTATATGTATGTACTAAAGAATTCATGGCTCATTCTCCATACCTGTTGTGGTTTAAGTTCTAACTCGTTTCTGTTGAGGCGAGTTTTCTTTTAAATCTTTATCTAATTTTTGGAAAATTTTGGATTTTGGATGTGCAGCACGGTCAGGATATCTTTGTGCATATAAAGCAGCAGCCGCTAAAGCATTATCATGTCAGTGTTCTCGTCGCTATAATTGATTTTTGCAAAGACAATGATAACAAGGAGTATTAAGTTTAGTTTGCAAAAATTGACAAATCTTTATGACACCACTGGTTGATATAAAGAATCTCTGATTGTATTTTTGAAATTTTAATTTAGAAAAAGTCAACACTAGAAATGTATTGTTGGTTGCATTTTTTTAAATTTCAGATCGTAGAGTTATGTGAATAAAAATTTATAATAATATTTTAATAAAAAAACCTTTTGAAAATGAGTAGTTTTACTTATTAGCCATGCTATTAATAGATAATCTTGCTTCATCACTGATTAAAATTTTGGATAAAAATGAGTTGCCTAAATGTAACTGATCTTGCATAACATTAAAAATCGAATTCTTTTAGGGAATTCTGCTTGTTTTAAGATCTTGAACTAAGCTTACGTAGTACGGATGAAAATTCACTCTTAAAATTTCCGATACAAAAGATTGTGATATGCCTAGCTGACGTGAAATTATTCTTTGGCTTACATGAGGATCGTTATCTACAGCTTCGATCATTCGGATCTCATTTTCTACGTCTGTTATTGTTCGTGCTGTTTTCCTTTGGCTAGTTTGCTCAAAAACTGGTTTCTAAACTGTTGATGATGCATGCACTGATTGATAAAAACACAAATTTTACTTCTCGACGGACCATTTAATCACAAAATATTTGTATTTTTCATGACGTATCGCCGCTTATCTTGTTGATTTTTTCGTTGCTATGTCTCTCTGCCTTTTTGATAAAATGCTTAAAATGTATATTGTTGTCATCGAACATGCCGGGGTCTCTTGAAAATACTACTTTCAACAAAGTGAAATGTGCGAAAATGTGCAAATGTTTAACAAAGTTGAAAAAATTAAGTTAAGAAATGTAACAGTAACATTGAATTTTCAAAATTCTGATTCATTAAATGATATTCAATTGATTGGTAAAGTCACTAACTTTGTCACTGGTCGCTTGTAAATTCCGCCAGATGCTGTCTTTATGGATACAACACGTACAAAATTGTCACTTTCTGGAAAAAGTTCAACGATTTTTCACAAAACCCAATGTAATGAAGGTGCATTATCTTCAATGATAAGCACAAGAGCACCTTTTTTGATCAATGAATGACCATTTCTATTCCACTATACTCTCTCTTGCAATTCTCCGATGCATTCCTTTGACCATCTTCTCCAGATTTGTTGAAAGTATAATTGAAGTGTTTTAAAACGCCTAAGTCTATTTACATTAACACCCGACATTAAATTAACAAACCACCAAAGTGGAGTGATATTAGTGGAATAAAATTCCACTGCACGTTATTGCAACATGTTTTATTAATGATTGAATTTTGATTCTTGTCATTAGAGAGAAACAAATTATGCTCGTGTAATTGATTTTTTGTGCCAATAAAATTTGTTCCGTTGACAGAAGTCATTGTACGTGAAAGTTCTCGTCGCGGGGTAAATCTACAAAATGCTGCCAAAAAAACATTAGCTGTGAGATCTGTGATTAACTCAAGATGTACGGCTTCTGTTGTCATGCAAATAAAGAGTGCAACATATGCTTTGATTAATTTTGATCCTCTTAGTTGACGATCTTTAATCATAAAAGAATCTGCATAATCGACGCCTGTTTCTATAAAAAGAAAATCAATTGTGGTGCGACATGGAGGTAAATTGCCCATTATTGGACATACTGGTACTAGAGAATTAACTCTAAAACAAGTCATACACTGATTGACTATTTTTCGAACTATATTTCTTCCGGAAATTGGCTAAAACTGTTCCCTGACCGATGCAAGTAATGCCTGTGGTCCACAATGTAATAAACGTTTATGCTCGAACTGCATTATCATGTCTTTTTGCAAAGGTAAATTTTGAATTAAACTCGCATAATGCCTTCATTATCAATGAATGGATTAAGTTTTATTAAATTGCTTTTGGATGGTAAAGCTTGACCAAATTGAAGAGTCTTTAATTCCTCTGGAAAAAAATCTGATTGTCAAATTTTGACAATGACTGATATTGCAGCGCGTTAAGCTCTTTAGTTATAATGGACCAAATTGTCTTTTATCGTGTGTTGACAATGAATTGTATTTGAATCTCAATAAGTACGCAACTTTCCACAACATAGGCAACGCAACGTGCACTCGGCTACTTTTACAGTAGACCAGATAAAATCCAGATGAAATTTCATGGGAATATTCATGTTTTTGCGTTCTCTTCTTACAATTTTATGGCAATTTGACTTTGGAATAATAATCTTCCATAGCGACAACTTTGGTGTAAAATGTACAGAATTTACCCCGGTGACAGTTGTCTCAAAAAATAGAGAAAAATTTACTCATAAATTTTCTATATCAAGTTTACCCTCATCAGCCGTCAAAGGGTTGTAATCTCGAACTTCTTTAATTCTCTCTCTGTAAAAATCTCTGTAAAAAATCGAAAATCTACTTTAATAGCATAAGTCTCAAAAATAGAGAAAAATTTATTGATAAATCTCCCATGTCAAATTTGCCCCCACTATCGTGCCACTAGCCGTCAGAGGGTTGTAATGTCACCCTATTTTAATTTACCCTCTGAAAATGTAAAAAATCGTAATTGTACTTTAATAGCATTAGTCTTAAAAAATGGAGAATAATTCACAGATAAATCTTCCATATCAAGTTTGCCAACATCAGCCTTCAAAGGGTTGTAAACTCGCCCTTCTTTAATTCACCTTTTGTAAATGTAAAAATCGAAAATGTACCCCAACGGCTTTAGTCTACAAAAATTAAGAAATCCTTTTCTGATGATTTTCCCATATCTAGTTTATTAGCCGTCAGAGGGTTGTAATTTCGCCCCATTTAATATCACAAAATATGAAAAATTGAAAATGTACTCCAATGGCATTAGTCTCAAAAAATGGAGAAAAATTCACTGATAAATGTCCCATATCAAGTTTGTCTCCAACAAACAAGGGTTGTAATCTCACCTCATTTTAATTCACCTTCTGGAAATGTAAAAAATCGAAAATCTACCTTGATGGCATTAGTGTCAAAAAATATAGAAAAAATCACTGATGAATCTCCTATATCAAGTTTGTTTGCCTCCACCAGCCGTCAGAGGGTTGTAATCTTGCCCCATTTTAATTCACCCACTGTAAATGTAGACATCAAAAATAAAATTAAAATTAAAAAAAATTAAATTTTTTGTTAAGTTAGTGCTCTTTAGATTGGCATATCAAATGTTCACACGAATTTTTGTAACATTTTATAAATATTTTGAGTATAAATTATGAAAAAACAGGGTTTCTTTTATTACGATACAAAAAACTAAACCAAATTATAACGTAGCATCCTTCCTACAAAATAAAATATTCTCATTTTGATGTATAACAAGTTTATATTAGTTTAAAATTAATAGCAAAAAAGTCGAATACTAAACATAAAATTCACTTTTATTATAGTATATCCGTTGAGAGATTGGGAGATTTCGACAGTTGACATCTAGGTTGGCAGCAAATTATGCTACAAAATACCCTAAAAACACTAAATTCCTACGCGAAATGGGTTGACAGGGTTGTCAGTAACTGGAGTTATTTTGTTATTTTAAATTTCGCGCGTATGGTACACTTTTTTATTGCGTAGATTTAGCAGAGAGTTGAGACTATTATTACTAGAGGATGAAAACGTGGCGTTGGGGATGTTTTAACAAGGGCGCCATGTTGGAAATAGTTTTTCTTGAAATGTATGCAACCAAATTTGATTCAATGTACTGATTAAACAATTTATTTCCATGTTTTTAAAGATACGGCTCAACCACATCAATAGACAGTTTAATTTTAAATTGCCTGGAAAAACTTTTAGACAAAAATTAACCAAAATTGATTTATTTAAACACCAGTAATAATAAATTCAATCAATTTGATATCACTTTTATTCTTTCTATTGAGAGCGGTTCAAATTTTATGCAAAGTTTTGGTCTACAGCATGTACAAATTAAACAATAAACAAAAAAATATTTTTTTTGTAATTTAAGAAGACCTGTGTATCATCATAATTGTTGCGATTCATTTGTTTTGCTACCAATTTTTAAATCAAGTAGCTTATGACTTTGTAAGTATTAAACTTTTTTGTTTTCCAAACGAAATACTTTACACTGCTTAAATCCAATTAACTCAAAACTAATGTAAAAAGAACGAATTTTTGTAAGCGCAAAAGTTTGCATCAAAGTTGGCGGTCAGATAATTTGTGATTTATAATCTGCATTATAATTTCTTTTATTTAATTGTTTTGAAATTTTCGTTTTTCTTGATATAGTTTAAATATTTATTACAATAAATTTAATACGTTAATATAATAACACCTGCAAAAACAACCTCTTTTCTATATTTTTAAACTATTTTTCAAATTGACATATTATGGTTGTACGTGATACGAAGGTAAAAGGTAAAAAAATTGTTTTGTACTTTGTTTAGATCACATCAACTTTCAAAAAGGGCAGATAAAATTAGTTTGAATTTATCGGGCAGTGTCATAATTAGTATAATATTTTTTTAAGTTTATTTAAGTTAAACAAAATATTGAACTGTTTATCAATTGTTGATAAAAAATAATAATGAATTTAATGATTTATAGACATTTTTTTTTTCATAAATCAACAGTTTTATTTACTTATCTTGTATGCACCCCCTTATTAGTAGGCAACCCCCATTTACACTATGCCCAAAACACAGCATTTGGATATTTCCAATATGGCGCCTTTCCATAAACAGTTTTGGTTACCCCCTCTACCAGATTTTCATCCTCTAGTAATATTAGTTTCAACTCTCTGAGATTTAGTGACTTTTCTGTCATTCAAACTCTCACTGTATGAACTATACCCCATTACGTCATAAAATAAAATATTGATACGAAAACAGACGTTTCCAATGTAAATCTAATGTAATGGTTAACATCCACACGTGGATCAGTTGACTTCGTGCCTGAGACCTGGGGTGCGATTCTAGAAATATTCTGATTTGATTTAGTGCACTAAATATCCATCTTTAGTGTGAAAATTGAAAAAGTGTATTCTCGACGTTCTGTGAATATTTAGTGTACTGAACTTTCAGTATGAAATTATTAGTGTGGTCGATAGTAGACTAAATTGCATGCTAATTTATTTAGATTGGCAAAATTTTTGATAAAGCAATGAAATTAAAAGAAGAATCTAGACGGAGGTCTTAACTTAGATGTAGTAGCAGCAAATTTACATAAAACCAAAATATATAGAAAATTCCTTAAAAATGTGGAAGATAGAAAACTCCGTAAAACTTTTCGATTTACTGAAAACAATTTTAATTTCAAGACCATGCAAATCCTACTCCAAAAATTTCAGTGCTTTTAGTGTTATCATGATATTTTTCTTCTGCAACACCACTGATTGGAAAAATACTATTTCTTTAAAATCTAACACATTCTGTTTGACTGGATCATTTCGTTCTGTTGTCTGTTGGTGTTTAATTATGCCTTATTTTAAATTTTGAGCTAAGTTTTGCCACGCCTGATGTATTATTGTGTTTTTTCTTTTCTCCAAAGTTATTGGGCTTTTTTTCATGTAAAGATAGACATAAACTTGTCTTGTACAAGAACCAAAAGTTGTTGATCCTAGCCTAATGAGATTATGGTTTCATAATTCAAAAATCGTATCAAAAAGTACCAAAAACTATAAAATTTGTTCATTTTGCTGTGATTTCTTGTGGGGGACTTCAATGCTGCATTTATTTTTGTTGAACATTTGACTGGAAAGGTTAATTTTTTGAGATCAGTCAGCCTGACAAACTGTTTTTGCGATGTTGCCAAGATAATATTTAGACCGCACTAAAATATTAGTGCATTTTTTAGTTTGATAATGGAGAATACACTATTCTTGATACCACACTGATTTTCTCGTACTAAAAATTTAGTGCACTAAACTTTTAGTGTGATTTCGAGAATCGCACCCAGTAAAATATTTGATTTAGCATTTTAGAACAGTTATGTTTCAATACGACTGCGCCGGTAAGTATTCATCGCGGTAAACTAAGCCGATGCCGGGAACTTAGCCACTTCCACCGTTCTCGCAAAATGACAAGTTCACATGCTTGTTGTGGGGTTATTTCACGGCTTATTCATGTTTTGGGAGATATTAAATTTTGCGGTTAATCAATTTTGCTTCAAATACGCAACCGCACACACTAATTAGTTGTGTGATTTGCAATGAGGTGCTGAAAGTGCGTGTGTCGAGAATTTGTTTGTTTCTGCCAGATTCTGTAAGTACACATTTTATTATTTTTCTTGCTAAATGTTGCGTATATTGTGAGCAAACCGATTTTAACTAGAATTTCCTCATTTACATCAACGATTATAGCAGTGCTAAAATTGGTAGTTTGGGTTTGGTAGGTAACAAACTTTTATAAAAGTCGGCGATATTACACCCTCTGAATCAAATTTCGTTGCAATGTACAAAAAAGAGGCAATTTATTAATTATCAATGCTTCAGTGTGCAAAAAGAGGATCTGCGGAAACTGCCAACTTTGCGTTGTCAAATTAATGCGAACGCAAATTAAGATCAATTCAAGCGATCCAATTCCATAACGGCTACAACTGAGATCATCGCTCATTTTAAAAAAGCATATTAGAAGAGAAAACAGTACACAAGTGTCCCAGAACGCTCGCACTTCCTTTTTTGCACGATCGGGCGATTTGGTGTATTTACTGAGCATTTAATATTATTGGGAAGTTATGGTTACCAACAACTTGATCGGTAAGTAATTACTTACCGACCGTGGGTGGTAATTACTTACTTACCGACCGACCGGTGTAAATTACAAACATTTTTATAAATTGAAATTTATTTATTAACAATTACACTAATATTTGAACAATTCTTCAGCAGTATTCCAATTCATTTCGTTAAAATTACCGACATCGTTAACTGCATATTTAACGACACAACCAAAAATGTCAATTTTATTTTACACCAAATTCTTTAAAATTGATGAAGAGGTCTTTAATTTTAAAGATAAATACTTTAATGTTAAGGCTGTCTGAAATAGTGGCTTTAATATGGTTAAAAGGTATTGCTTTACTATTTGACATTTTGAAAAGTCACAATGAATGGATTTGGAGTTTTAGATGCACTAATTGTGGAAAAAGTGGAAGAATTAGAACGAAGGTTAACAAAAATTTTTGCACTATTTTCCCTAATATTTATAATAATGCATTTTGCAGACACAGATTGACACAGTACATAGACGTCGTATTCGAGATCATTATGATGCTTTTGATACTCCAGATTACCACTTTAAACAACTCATTAGATTTACGAAAGACATGATGAGGCAGAAAATAGATGAAGTTCTACCTTTTATGCAAAATCGCAGATATACGTCAGCTGTTCCTAACGAACTTAAAATATTAACAACAATAAGCTTTTTCGCTAGAGGTTCATATCAAAGGGTGGTTGGACAAGATTTTACATTTGCTATAAGTCAACCGATGATAAGTAAATCTATTGCAGAAATCACAGATGTATTTGTTAACCACTTATTAAATGAACATATCAAGTTTCCCCAAAACAATCAAGAGTTTGACCGTATAAAAATTGGTTTCTTTGAAAAATTTAATATGGGTGGTATTATTGGCACCATCGATGGCACGCATATTGCTATTAATGCTCCCCCAACTCAACCCAAATTATTTGTGATTCTGATATGAAAATCTTATCAGCAAATGCAAGATTTCCTGGTGCAAATCATGATTCGGCAATATGGGGCTCATCTGTTATTAGAAGATACATGTCGACATGGGGTACGTAATATGTCGCTTTTGGGTGATTCAGGATACCCTGTAGAACCCTGGTTATTGACCCCCATTGAAGGTGCTGTACGAGGTACTGCTGAATATCAGTACACACACCATCATGCTCGTATAAGAAATACAGTTGAACGCTGTATTGGAATTTTGAAAATGAGGTTTAGATGTTTAACTAAAGCCAGATGTCTACATTACCACCCAATTCGTGCAGGAAAAATCATATATTCATGTATGATTCTTCATAATTTTGCCGTCAAATTTAATTTAGAACTAGAAGAAGAAGACTACGAAGAAGAGGAAATCAACGACGATAATGCACTTGTCGTTCAACATCCTGTTCGAGGCATTAATGTTTTAGCTGAAGGCCGATTAGTTAGGGAACACGTTGTTAGAAATTATTTTGGTAACATAATATAATTTATTTAAACTAATTAATTTCACAGAATGTGTAACAGCATGTTTAAATTATTTAATTAAATTTATTATCTAACACGTTTGTTAGTTTTTCTAAATTTTTAGAAAGTGCCCCAATAGCGTTAACAAGTTCTTTATTGGATTCAAGTATTCTCACGACGGCTGAACTATATTCGTTTACTGCTTTTTCTAAAGTTGAAGTTCTATAATTTTTTCTGATTTTGTTTTTAATAATTTTTGTTTTTAAATTTCTTCGAGGTTGAATATTTTTTGGTAGATGCGTTATTTCGGGAGCCTTCGGCTGATGATCAAAGAGTACCAATTCAGCTTCCTCTATTTCCCATTCTAACTCTCAATTTTCGTCTTGCGGTATGTTTGGGGGTGAAGTCGGGATTCCAGGTTCCGGAAGGTCTGCTCCTTCAATTGTGACTTTTTTTAAAAGCCCAAGTAATCGCTGTTCGTAGTCCAGTAAGGATTTTTGTTTTTTTCTCCTCCGCCAGTTGCGTTTAGATCTTCTTTTATTTGCCGATCTTTTTTTTTCGTATTATTTTTAAGCTAGGTGAAGACTTTCTTCCACTGAACTAGGGACTTCGCTGGGCCCATGCCGCAACTGTTAAGCTCCCGCACAAGCGTATTCCACTTTTCGTTGTAGGTATTTTCTTTATGAGGGTGAGACCTGTCTTGATACACCGCATCTGAATTTTTCTCTAGGTAATTAATTAGAAATTCAAATTGTTGCTTAGTGGTCCTTTGACCACGTTTACCCTTATCAGCTAAGGCCACTGAAATAACCAATTTGTAACAGAAATAATAAATTTTTGTATCAAAAAACTTACTCGTGACAGCAAAGGACTAATTTATTTGTCGTCAAATTTATGACATGAAGGTGATTGCAGCCAACTCTCTTTAAAAATTACAGTCAGATTAAAGCACATCGGGTTTGTTCACAATCGCATTTAACGACATTAGTTAAAGTTATCAAATTTAACGCAAAACTTAAAGAACGTGTCCTTAGAATCAATGATAAACAAATAAAGCTTTAATTTTGTTAAAAACAGATAACATTAACGATATCTTTAGTTTTAAAGCAACTCCATTTAGAATAGCCCTGATTAAATGTTACAGGAGCATTTGCGCTAACAATCTTCTCACTTTCAATAATATCTGTGCTGGATACCTGAGGTTGATTCGAAGTACTCGCTACAATGGCGAGAGCAGAAGTATTAGCTTCATTTCGGAACAAAATTTTGTTTGCAAATTCAATCTTGTTTTGGACGGAATCCTCCACGTACCCCTCGGCGACTGACGATGAACGCTATCCTCCGTGTCGTTTAAGGCCTAGAACATCATCACCTTTGTTCGCTAGCAAAGTAGCCGATGTTCGCCTGAAAGAATGTCCCGTGTAACCTGGTGGATCTTGCAGATTGAGACACTTCGCAATTTTAGAAGACCAGCTTCCAATCGTGTTCTTGCCGACTACCTGGCAGGTAACTTTTCCATTTCGAATTGCCAAAAAAAAGTTGCCGGGTTTTACATTTTTTGGTCGTAACTTCACATATTTTCTGTAGAGCTCCAAATAATTAATTGCTCCGTTTTCTTCATTGGTTACTGTGAACGTTCGCTGTATATAAGTTTTCGTATTTGGAACATGGACTAGAAGAAAAGATCCATGATCTTGAATGTCTTCTGCTTTCATATTGTACAGTTCTTCTCTTCTGCATGCCTCTGCTATTCCAAAAATTATACCAATTTTCACGTTTAAGTACACATCATCGGGAAATTCCTGCAGAAATTTGTACATGTCTTATCTGGTGAATATTTTCGCTTTTTTTGTTCGGTGTCCAATATTTTTTCGTTTAAGGGAATATCTAACAAACTGTAACGGTAAATTCTGCTTCAAAATTCTGCGTAAAGGAAAAATTATATGAAACATTTTAAACATCCAAACGTCAAATGTAGCATCTCCCTTCAACCCTCATTATTTGTAGACGGCACTCTTTTAGTGAGTTACCCATGGTCAGTCTCCTTGCTACGGTAATAAAACCATAAATAAAAACTACTTCTTAAAACCCCAGCTCGAGTGGTTTAGATTATTTTTACCATCATCTTGTGGTCAGGACAATAGCTAATAGTTTTGACTGCACTGATGGCCAAATTATTATTGCCCATGGCCAGTAAATTTTAAATACTTTGATAGTTGAGTCCGATACTTTACAAATTACACCCATGAAACTTAATAATTACAATATCTCATTATTATTATTTAATGTTAATCTTCATAAATAAATTAAATTTTTCCCGAAAAGGTGGGATTTGTGTAATTGCAAAAATTGAAGAATTAATAGATGCACTGAGATCTTCGATTTTTGTCCAAGATTTTTGTAAATGTAACAAAAAATAGTGAACATAATAAATAATAATTATATTCTGTTGTTTTAGTGATCGATCTATCTTTTAAAACCTTTAAATTACGAGAAATTTTTCAGTCTTTTCACCACCCCAAAGTCATAATTTTGACAACAAGACGTTATACTACTGTCTTGTTGTTCTCAAAATACGTGTGTGTAAATTTCGAAAAGTCTACGCATGTGAAATGTTAAAAATTATTTCGCTTTCAGCCAAGTTTTCGTATTTAATTAATGAAAATGTCATTAAATATTCACTTTACAAGAATTGTATACAGCATTTAACATAGTGCACGTTGAACAGATTCATATGCAAAAAACAGAAACCAATTTACTCAAGTAGTTTTCGAGTAATCGTGTTTGGAAAAATACATTGAATTTGCCTTGTATTGAAATTTGTTCGAGATCTCCTTAAAAAATAAAGATAAAGGCAAATATTTATCACCTAAACTATTCTAAAACAATTTAAAATCCTAATTCATCAGATATAAAGTTCAAAATTTTGAAATGATTATCCTCAAAGCTACGTTCAGTTTGAATGAAAGAGAAAAATCTTGTTTCAGGCAAATTTAAGATTTTATGTGTTTATGGAAAAGCTTCAGTTGTAAACCATCCCTTCGGCTACAAAATTGATTTATGGTACCCGCATTTCTACCTACCAGACAGACCTCTCTGGTACAGAGAAAAGAGATGTCACTGCTAGACAAGGATAACATGCTTCGAATACAAAATTTTCCAAACACAATTTCTCAAAAACTATTAACTTTAAAAAAAATCGGTTTGGTCGACATTATGTAAAATTGGTCTACGCATGTGGAATCCTAAAAATTATATTGGTTTCAGCCAAGTTTTCGTATTTAATTAATCAAAAAGTCATTAAAGAATCATTTTACAAAAATTATATATAGCATTCAACATAGTGCACGTTGAACACATTCATATGCATAAAACAGAAAGCAAATAACTCAAATAGTTTTCGAGTAATCGTGTTTGGAAAAATACATTGAATTTGCCCTATACTGAAACTTGTTTGATATCCCCTTAAGAAAAGCGATTAACGTTGAAAATTTTGAAATGTCAACAGTCTTCTTTAAGAAAATGGTGGCCTTCAGCATAGAGTACTCCGCCCACAAACTCCCAGGAGATTTAAGTTTCTCGTTTCTTTTAATGAAATAGGCCAACACTACCTTTTCTGCGTTGCACCATTCTTCAAAACTTTTATAAGTCTGTTCATATCTGCCTCTTGATTTCTCTGGAATGACTGACGAACAGCCGATGTTCCAGGCTTCTTCCAGCCCGTCAGAATCGCTGCTTTGGCTGCTTTCTTCCATTTGCTTGCAGGAATACAAACGACAGCAAAATTTGGCAAGATTTTTTTCTGTACGTTTTTCAAACAATACGCCATGGTAACGAATCAAAGCCCACCTAACTTTTGTTGAAAAACACAAAATAAACGCAATTACGTTACAAAATCAATTATTATTAATTATTAGATCGTGCAAAAAACGTAATAAGCATCACGGGCGTTAGGTGTTACTGATTTCGGGTAATATTGGTTGTCTCGGGCGCAAGCGCCCTCGACCCCCAAGCTTATTACCCTCAATCAGTAAAACGCACCTACCGCCCTTAATACTTAAATAACTATTAATGGAGAATTTTCCATCAAAATCTGAATTGACTGTCGTATCGTAATAGCTATTTTTGCACAATCGGGCATTTTTGCATATTTACGAGGGTTGCTAGGAAGGCAGTAGAATAAATTTACCGACGACTGATCGGTAACTATTTTTGTTTGTCATGGGCGGTAAATGCAAGGCTAAGTTGATTAAGAAATTATTGTTTATTTGTATTAATGTTGAAAGTACAATTATTATAAACAACAGGGACGTTACTTGTATTACAATTAGTATTACTTAAACAATAAACACTAGAAGTAGAAGGTACCGTAAGGAGTGAAGAAACATTTGTTGAAATATCAACAGAATTTGATGTGCTTTGGGGAACTTCTCTGATGTTCTTATAGCTCTCGTCGTGCAAAATTTTTTCGGCACATTCGATTTTGTTTTGTAGAGAATCCTCAACATATGATTCTGCAACCTTCGTCGATTGCCATCCTCCGTGACGTTTTAGTCCTAAAGCCTCTGTGCCTTTATTAGCTAGAAGTGTTGCCGAGCTTCGTCGAAATGCATGACCAGTGTAAAGAGAAGAATCTTTCAGATTTAAATATTTTGCAACTTTTGATGACCAACTACCAATGGTATTTCTTCCAACAACTTGATTGTAGCACTTTCCGTTGGAGAATTTCATGAAGAATCTGTCACAAGCAGCATTCTTTGGGCGAAGACGAGCATATTTACGATAAATTTCAAGATAGTCGATTATTTCATCTGTACTATTGGTAACTGTAAAGCATCTTGAAGTGTTTGTCTTAGTGAAAGGTATTTTAACTATAATTAACAATCCTTGATCTTCTATATCCGTAACTCTTATGTTGTAAAGCTCTTCTCGTCTACAAGCACCCGCAATCCCAAAAATCATGGCGACCTAATAAAACAAATTATTTAAAAATAGATATTTAATAATGAAATGACAACTAACCTTTAGAATTAAATATGCGTTATCTGGTGCTTCAGTCAAAAATTTTAAAAGATCTTCTTTAGTGAAGATTTTCGATTTTTTTTTGGTTTCCACCCAGATGTCTTTCTCTTAAGAAAGGCAATTAATGTCGCATACTTCGAAATATCGATAGAATTATTGAGGAAAATCGTACATTTCAGCATCGAATATTCCGACCATAAACTGCCTGGAGATTTTAGCTTTTCGTTGCGATAAACGAAATAGGCCAGCAGCACTTTTTCATTAAACTCATTTAGCTTCTTTTTGTTGCACTACTGCTTGAAGTTATCGTAAGTATTTTGATAACGATCTTTTGACTTTTCTGGGATCACCGCACTGCAACCAATCTTCCATGCAGCTTCTAATTCAATGTTTTCGTTGTTTCCACTTTCACTTTCACTCATTATTGATGCAGGAGATAACATAATTAGATTTTTTGAAGCAAACGACGCCGAAACTAGCAAAAATTTAATATGGCGGAGCTTGTTTGAAATCAAAATTGTATATCCATAACAACGAATCAAAGGCAACTTTTAAAAACTGCAATGGCATTTTTTTCCACCAATTTTATTATTTAAAACAATGCAAATTAATGCCCTCGTGCAAAAAACGTCATAAGCATCACAAGCGTTAGGTGCCTCCGATTTCGGACAAAATGGGCTGCGCCCTCGGTTCCCACACATTTGTCCTCAATCGGTAAAACGCACCTACCGCTCTTAATGCTTAAATAACTATTGTCTATAAAGAGGGCAAAAATGCACATTGCCGACTGAGAGCGACAGATGCCTGACACATTATTTTTTCTACAATCTTGCATTTACGCGATTAAAAAAAAACTTCTATGTACACCATATTTCAACTGAATCTGTGGTCCAAACTTCAACACATGCTCAAATTTTGGGACTGTACACGAAATTGTGTATAGGACTGTATCACCTAGATACATTTTTACTTTTGTTGGGTTTGCTGTTAATATCTGAAATATTGACAAACACGTCAACCTGTCAGAAACCATAAATTATTTTTGATTTTGCACAAATTTAGAGACTAATCGTCCATGTTGTTCGTTACATGAAGAGCTTTTCCTGTCTTAATATTGTGACTTTAGGTTGGGTATTATTATTATTATTAGGAACGGTGGAGCTGAGACAGATGTCTATTAAAGCTCCACATAAATATTTTCTGCTATATGTTCTTTCTTTGTAGCAGCGTAAAACACATTACGTTGTTAGCTCAAGCTAAGACAAGAACAAAGGACTGTGTCTATTTTTGCTTTAAAAATATTCAAAGAATTTGAGTTGACGACATCATCAGAAAGTGAATTCCATTTATAAAAAACACGATTGGTATAAAAATTTCCTCTCACGCTCGTCCTAAACTTCTTTCTTCTCAATTTGAATGCGTGACCCCTAGTGATGCCAACTCTTAAATCAAATAAAGGTTGCAGTCTCTCATACTGAGGACTGTGAAAAACTTTGAATGTCCAGATTAGATCGTTTCGCACTCTTCGTTGTTTAAGATGCGGAAGTCCAAGTCTTTGCAACCTCTCTTGATACGCAACATGTCTGAATTTATATACTTTTTTAGTCGCGCGGCGCTGAACTTTTTCAAGCAGATCTTCATCATGTTTGGTTGCGGCATTCCAAACAATATTGCCGTATTCAAGTAAAGGTCGAATATTGGTCTTATATAGCTTTACAAATAGTTTGGGTTCAGGTCGGGTAAAAGCTTTGAATAAAATATAGCATTTAGTGTTGGCTTTTTTAACTGTATGCGCAATGTGCTCAGACCACTTCAAATCACTAGTAATTAAAATTCCCAAGTCATTATGACTCTTGACAGTTTTGACATTAATTCCATTTAGGGAGTAAGGCGTTGACGGATTGTTTTTACCTACGCGCAGCACTTCACATTTCGAATAATTTAAGGGTAATAACCAATCTTTACACCACTGATCAGTAGTGTTCAGGTCTAATTGCAGGGTGTTATTGTTTAATGGATTAGCAAACAATTTACAGTCATCTGCATAGAAAGCATGTTTGGATGTTAATAATGCACTTATATCAGATATGTAGAGTACAAAAAGGAATGGGCTCAATACGGACCCTTGGGGAACTCCTGAAGTTACCGAATAGGTGTCGGAAAAACTGTCGGCAACCTTAACGTAGAATGTTCTGTCAAGAAGAAAAGAACCTATCCAAGATAGTAGGGAACCTCGAAAACCCAAATGTTCTAGTTTATGAAGAAGCAACCTGTGTGGCACTCGATCAAACGCTTTTTCAAAGTCCAAATATATAATATCAATTGGGAGTGATTTGTCAACTTCAGCTGTCCACATATTCAAACAGCTGACCATACAGGTGTTTGTGGATCTATGAGGAAGAAATCCGAACTGAGTGTCAGGGATTATTTCATTTGCAAAAGCAAATTCTATCATTTGTTTATGTACAATTGAATGTATAATGAAACCCCAATGTAACAGCAAACGGGTTGTAGTTGAACTTAATCTAATCGTGCCAGTTTTTAACACTTTAAGCCTGGAATAGATTAGAGAGAATCTTGCGACACTTCTAGCGCGAGTTCTTGCTTATGTGTTTACAATGTTTGGAATAAATACTGCAAGTTTCTCTCGCGAGAATCCTGTGACTTCTGGCTTTTGCAATTTCTCACAGACCCCTTATTTGAAAGAACTTGAGCAAGATCAAAAATGCTTGTATACACTGGACAGAAAATCTCTCGCGCGAGAATTTCTGCGAGTTCCACAGGGTCAACTTGCAGCGGTAGTTACATTAGGAACAGCACTGTCCGACAGAAACTCAGGCGAGATTTCTCGCAAGTCTGTTTCTGCCTTTTGATAAGAAGATGCACTGGGTGCAAGTAATGTTTATATTATGACTTGGCTCATTTCGATTTTCAAATTAAAACCCTTACGTTGAGATGTGAATAATTGCCGATCGTTGCACATGAAACAAAAAGAATCTTCGAAATTTGAGATGTTGATAATGTCGTCTTTTCGTTTTTATTCAAACATATTCATTAGTTCCACTTGCTTTGTTTCTAAACTTACGAGCAATTAAACGAATCCAAAACGGTCAACTCACGGTAAAATTCGGAAAAACACAAGTGTTTTATTTACAATTTTTGTTTTTTAAGTTGTAAATCACGCATAGCACATAGTAAAACTTCTTTATTATTCACTTTGCATCGAATGGGACGTAAATCTTTTGCTTTTCCAACAAATTCCTGTTTTGACAATGGTATGGTATTAATAACCAAACTAATTTTGACAACTCTTCCACTCTTTAAATTATTACCAATTTTAAATAAAATCACTAGCTGTCCAGATACACTCAGCACTTACATACACTTGTCGCCACCAAAATTGGGGCCACTGTTTCAGTTGAAATACCGTGTAATATCCATTCACAAAACATAAAAATCAAATTACCTTTGATTTCTGTAAAATCAGAGTGTACTTTTCAATCATCATTTCATGGGACTGTACTTTGAAGTTGGTTGTCAATGTCAGTTTAGTTTGTTTAATTTTAGTTTACCGTAGAGAACTTTTTAGTGTCTTGTTGAAACTGCTCAATGCAGAAATTAGCTATTTTTTACGTTTTCTTGCAGAGTGAGTAAAAATTAAAGATTTTATTTTGAAATTTTGGCATTATAATTGTTAAATGTCCATTTTGTTACCAATCTCACCAACTGTTCCGTTTCGGGTTATTTTTTATCGCCAACCATGGAGTGCAGACACTACCGCCTGTAAAGTATGCAACTTCCCACTCTGGAGGATCAACAAACCGTGTCGGTCCATTTAAGGTTCAAGTGAACCAACAAAAAATGAATTCTCCTACGAGAGATGGCGCAATTTGAAATGTAAATGTTACAGTTAAATTTGGTTTTTTATAGTATTTTTTGTTTTACCATGGTGCTCTTGTGGAGTACTACTATTGATCAATAGGATGCGCTGTTTTGGGGATGAGGTACAGTGGAGTTTTAGGCACGAACTTGAAGTAGAGATTCTACAATATGGTCACATAAAAGAACAGAAATATATTTGAAGGGTTTGGGCGTAAAAAATAATTTTCGGATTTTCACGCAAAACATGTTATTTTATCCATATTTTTACGCGTTAGAATATGCGATAAATTATAGTACAACTCCCAAAGCAGCTCTATTAAATATTACTTTTTCATAATTATTGTTATAATATTAATTTTTAATTTTTTGAAATTTTTTTGAAATATTTTTCGGCTCTTTGTAACTTAACTTGTTTTACGTTCGAACCCTTTAATTAAAGATTTTTCCTTACAAGTATCTAAAAATTTTAATTTCATAACATAAAAGTACACCACAAACTATGATTTTAAACATATTCATTTTTATACTTCTTTCATAGATTTTTTTACATTTTTACATTCGTACATAGATAGAGAGTCAACGTTTTGTAAACAAGCAAGATTTATTCGTATAAATTTAATTGACAAAATATAATAAAATATAAAATATAAACTTCATTGTTGCTAACAATTATTTTCTTTTTTTGATGTTTTTGAAAATATTGATTTTTTTATTTTTTTAATGTACTTTTAGAAGTTTTGTTAAAGACATCGTTTTACATATTTTCACAATTCATCAGCCTATAAATGCAAAAACAAAAGTGTTGATTGACGTTTACCGTTTTTTTAATATCGTGAAGGTGACAACAAAACTTTAATTTGTAGTTGTTCTTCAAGTTTTTCTCTAAAAATTGGTGACTGTTTTGTAATGAAATGTTGAAGAAAGTTGAGGGTGGAAACGCGTGCATTGATTATCGCTTACCACAGAATCAGCAGAAATAACTGCGAACTCGCAAAAGCATTAATTATATTTTTAAGTGGGCAAATACTTTTGAGCGGTAGTGTAATTTTTAAAAAATAACTAAAGCACGTTGAATTATTTAACATCTTAAAGTAACCCAAAAGGTATAAAGGGCCCCACAAACCTCGTTCTTGCACGACGGTTTTGAACGACGGTTTCGACGGTTGGAACGAAACGGTCGGAAAAACCGAGGTCTGTGGGCAAAAACCGTCGTGTGTTTTTGAAAAACGTAGTTTTTTGCGTTTATTTCACATATGGTTAACACAAGAGTAAAACTGATCACATCAGTTTGTAGCGCTTCGTTTCCTCTTCACATACAAAAAAACATATTTTTATAGCTTCATAATTGTTATGGTTTAGGTAAAGGAAAAGGAAGAATTCTAAAAGTTTATTTCGTGTTGTTAAACAAAAGCTTATTTATTACTGACAGATCACTGATCACTTGATTGGACTTTAACACTTTCCTCCCCCTTGAGTTTTGAAGGATGACTGGCGAGGCCAATGGAAAAAAGATCTGCTGTAGCTTGAAACGGCAATTCAAAAGTTTCCTTAAGAACTTGTAGCAATTCTTGCGAGCTTTTCGCCGCTGCTACTTTTGTTTGGGATCTCAGCTGATTCGCGTGCATTATAACTCTTCTGTTCAACTCTTCTATGAATACCATATACATGACGTTACCAATTCGTTTGATTACGTTTGCACGATACCACTTCCAAGAGTTATACTTATGAATTTTTGCTAAAACTGCTTCGTCAGGACTGTATTTTCTCGATTTGACTCCATTCTTCTTGTTGAAATATTTTTCATTGTAAAGAGCTGCAATTTTGGGTTTCAACAAATCCAATGCAATCCGAATTTGTCGTCCTTGTAACAATTCCGGTGGTGATTTTCCATCAAAAGCAATAGGGGTTGGAGTCGAACGATAACTCAATAAAAAATTCTGAATTTGTTCATTAAGAGAACCATCTTCTTTACTTTTCTTGAGGGCTCTTTTGAAAGTATCCACGAATCTTTCAGCTTGTCCGTTAGATTGTGGATGATAAACAGGAATCGTCATGTGCTGAACACCACATTATTCCATAAATCTTAAAAATTGCACACTCTTGAACTGTGTTGCATTGTCTGATACAAGCGTTTCTGGAAATCCAAATCTTCGAAAACATTCTCGCAGAATATTTATCAAGGAAGACGATGGAAAACTCTTACTTGAATAAACTTCGGGCCATTTTGAAAAAGCATCTGCGATAATGAGAAAGTAAAATCCATGTAGAGGACCAGCTACATCGATGTGTATTCTTTTCCAAGGACCGTTTGGTACAGACCATGTTGAAAGTGGGACTTTACAGGGAAGTTTCAGGGCTAATTGACAATTGTCACAATCTTTGACGAAATCTGCAACATCTTGATCGATATTTGGCCAATAAACATGACTTCTCGCCAAAGATTTCATTCGCTCCTTTCCCGGATGACCAGCATGTAAAGTTTTCAAAATTCTTTTCTTGAAAATTGCTGGAACAATAATCCTACTATTGAACAACAGTAAACACCCATCTACTACACTTAGAGAATTTCTTCTCGCATGTAATGACTTCAGCTCATCGTTTTCTAATTCTTTTAAATCCGGCCATTTAGAAGTTTTTGTGTACTCCACCGCCTTCAGTAGTGATGCGTTCTTCTGGTATTCCTGTTTGATCATAGTAAATGTCACAAATTTCCAATTATATTTATTATTCTCAGACGCACTTCAGAACTGTCCGAATCGTAGCCATTTTGAATATAGCTACCATTTTTTAGTCAATTTTTCTTTCGGCAGTTTTTATTATGATGTGCTACCACATTTATGAGATCCGCCTGCAATTTTTTTGGGGATGGTTCAATTTCCCGACTAATGTTTAGTAATTAATTTTCGGCATAACTTTTATTATTTGCGCAATTCTAGTAGCAGCAAGAAGTTTTTTGTATTTAACCGACTCTTTAGCTAGGGCGTAGAGGTGTTTACATACATATACACCTATGAGTAAAACAAATAATAAATTATTGTATAGATAAAAATATGTATTGTAAGAAAAAGATTTGTTTTAGTTTCTTGGAGTCTGTATGGACAAAATTTAACTTGCTTACAAACTTACATTTTTAAGTGAAGGCCTAGTTTGCTTCGCTTTTGAAACTGGGAAAGTCTAGGCATCTTGATTTTGGCTAAAATTCAACACAATAAATTAAAATTAGATACAACAGACTTGAACTAAAGACTCAACATTTGAATCTTAGGTTTACACAGTAAATCAAATTAAATAAAAATTGAAATATTATTTTGAGTACCTATTTTACTATGTATTAAAAGTGTCGAATCTAATTCTATAAAAGACATTTCTAAAACTTGACACAGAAGTGATTAGTTTTGTCACTAGACGTGCTACATATTTATAAAATGAACATCATTTGGCAAGTAAACAAATTTTTAAAATGTCAACACTTTATAAAAACATTTAGACAAAATTTATAGATCAGTACTGAAAGTTTTTTATATTTTATTATTCTAATTCATACACTCCAACTGAAAGCAAAAACTATATCAACACATATAATTTATAATTAGTTAAATTGGTTACCAAAAATTATATTATGAGTGCTATTAGTTTGTGTACTGATTTTGTTGTGAATACATAATTAAACAATTTCAATTGTAAAGATCAGAAATAGGATTTCACTTACCTTTTAGCACACACTGAAAAATAACAACAAAAAATAAAACGTCTTTATCGCGAAATACAACTACTAATTGTAAGTAAATTTTTTATTGGATAAATCAGAACATAATACATAATCCGGCAACACTTATGGACACCCTCAAAATAACCTTTAATTTCAAAGATAAAAATTTGCAAATTTACATAAAATCTGACGCAAAAATTGTTTTTTATCACCGTTAGTTTGGCGTCGCAACGTGTAATAATGTTTAGCGATTTTTGAGTTGAGTTGAGTAATTCAAATTCTTTTCAGCATAACTGCGATAAAAATGTATCAATTTTTATTTTAATCTAATACAAATTGTGTTTCAAATTTGAAAAATACCTATCAACTTAATTTTGAAAATTATGACGGGGTAATTGAAAACTACATTTATTGTAAGAAGGTCAATTTCAATTAACGCGGGCATGATTAATTCTGCTGGACCCTACAAATAGTTAATTAACGTCGAAAAGACGACAATTACTTTTTACAATTTTAAGCGAACTAAAGAGTAGATGACATTTGTGATACAAGATGTTGACAATTTGGTATCCAATTTTTACTATGAGTTTGAAAACTAACTTGGTAAAACAGCATTTTTGTTCCTCAAACTTTGAAAATAATTTGCATAAATGACAACTGAGATATTAAAAAAAATAATCAAAGATTGTTTCTACAAACTGTCACAAATCGCTAAAAATGAGATTTTTAAAGCGGTCGTCACCGCCGCCAAAACTATTAGCTTGATTTTTCTGCATCTTGCTCAATATTATGAAGGGAAGAAATACAAACAGTAGCAACTTTAAATAAGTTTTTGTCTCTGTCAACACATGCATCTTTGGGCTAAAAATAAACCTCCAGTCGAACATATAATTTTTTCTGCATTTCGTAAGAACAAGCCTTAAAGAGTATTTTAATAGGCAATTGTATGAATCACACAGCGTGTTTGATGCAGTTTTTTGCCCGTAGGAAAGGAATCTATCAATAAGGCGACGAAAGCGCATTTTATTAGGAGATAGAAAAAATAATTTCAATTATTTCTAGGCCGTTTGGGGACACCACTTCCTATAGCATAGTTTTTGATCGAAATGTGTCATAGCATCTCAGCTTTAATTTTTTTTTCGACTATTCTGTGCTACAAAGTGTATTTGATTGATCCTAATTTATGGTAAATATATGAGAGAAATATTTAAATAACTTGTATATTGAATAAAAAAGAAATTATGGTAGATATTAACGAAAGTTATCAAAAACACACATTTCTTGAAAACTGTAAATTCAAAAATTATAAAAAAAATCCCACATTTTTCAGAGTCTACAAGACAAGTCATGTTAAAATTTGAAGTAAATCTAATCACCAGTTTAAAAGAAAACAGCTAAAAAGTACCTAAAAACTAAGTTTTTTGAAATTATCTTGAAAACCGCAGGTCAGATTTTTTTTTAAATTTTATGTGATGGTTTAGAATAAAATTTTACATCTTCAGGATTTTTTTCAAAATTTTTGAATTTACCGTTTTTGAGATAGTGGGTACACTTGAACCTTAATGGAAATCTTTAACAAAAAAAGTAACAATTATATATTTGTCTCTTATAATTAAACGTTTTAGCATGCAAAATCACAGTAATTTTTTGCCAAATAAGGAAAAAAATAAACTCGTCAACTCTATTCTTACAAGTTCACATTAGATTAAAACAAAACTCAACTTCACACGTTGAGTAATCTACTATATTTGTCTGTATGTCCTGCAACTTTATTTCCAAATATTTTTTTTCTAATTCCAGTAAATTTGAATCAACAAAAAGGCTGTAATTTAATGGTCATCAGACAAGATCCACCACTTGACGGTGATTATGTTTATAGGGTTTTGCGGTAAGTTTGGTGGAAACTGTTTGAAAAGTTACGTTTCTTTTATAGTTCAGCCAAGTTTGTCTGAGCCACCATAAAATCATAAAAATTAGACGGCAACCGCAACCGGACAGTTTGCGGTATTTTGTCATTTGTGACGAGACATCTGGTCTGTTTAGGACTTGTACCTACCCCGGCGAGGCCGTCGAAATGTTTTCCGATGCTATTTGGAAATAAGCAATGGGAGGGTGCATTATTTTTGGACGCAATTGTACACCTGACGGTTTAATTTCATTTGTATATAAAGGATTCGGTGGAAGATATTCTAACAAATTGATTGTAGAAGAATCTGTAGTTTTAGATTTGTTGCAGCCTGAAGAACATGTTATGGCGGATCGGGGTTTCAAAAATTTACAGCAACAATTAGAAGCTGCAGGGGATTAACTGATTAGACCATATTTGGTTTAAAGTGGAAAAAAAAGTTTGAAGCAAGAAGTTGAGAAAGCGAAAAGAATTGCCAGTTTAAGGATTTATGTAGAACGCGTTATTTCAAGAATCAGAGAATTTGATATTCTCGAGCCTCACGCTCAAATCCATTTTAATTTAATAAAATATACTGTTGTGGTTTAATCAACTTACAAAACTATCTTATTAAATAAGAAATTCTTATAGATTTGTTTACATAATTATTTTATTAAAAATTACAGTTGACCAAAAATTTTTTATGCTTTCCAGTATTTCTTGGACAAATGTGTAATTGAAATCTACATACAGGATGTCCGGAAAGTCGCGCACCACCGTGAAACTGTATCATCGGACAATGTCATAGATCACCGGATAAATGTTAAAAAAAATCCATGTCTTCAATTTTTCGAGGTATGATGGGTAGAAGAAGCAAAGTTTGATGCGAAAACGAACGATTTCTGTGCAATAATTTTACGTTCAAATGAATTTGTTACCTAAAGGACATTTTGCGCAAAGGCATGGTGCAAAGAAAATCGGAAAAATCTTGTAAGAAATGCCTAAAAACTGTTAACAAAATTTTTTAATCAACAATGTCGATCAGTGTGGCATCGTTCAAGTAAAACCATAGTTACATTACTCGTTCATGAACCGATCTGACTAACGCCAACAATACAACAGCAACGTTGTACTATGGCTTTGAATACTAGAAATTTAAATTATTGGGGGACCAGTTGAGCAATGTTGCCATATTGCTAATTTTCTTTTGGTTCTCTTGGGCAAACAGAAAGTCTGGATTTTTTTAACATTTTTTTGGTATTCTGGGGGATCACGCAATTACCTCCTTTCAAGGTGGTGCGCCACTTTCAGGACAGCCTGTATTTGATGATAATCTTTCGATTCGTTTCAAAATCTGAATCAGCAACAACAAAAATGCTTTTTTTTCGGTTACTAAGGCACATCTGCATTTGTATTTGGTAAAGGAATTTGTTTTTAATATTGCCTTCGGAGTCTATATGATTTTTTAATGTTTTTGTGGATGTTGGACTTTTAATTTCCACAACGAAAGTGTCATTAATAGCATCGGGTGATTCACTTATAAATGGGTAATTTTTTGATAAAAAAATACCCGTGTAATAACCCAAAAGGCCCGCCAAAAAGACATTAACATGCACACAAAACATATTTAAAAATGGCGCTAAAAGACCGCGAAATTTAAAATCAAAAGTTTGGCTGTGATCGTCAAAAATGGTTAGGACCTATGTTGTGTTTGAAAAAAACAAAATTACTAAAGAAAAATTTAGAAAACGGACCTCGGTTCTTTAGTGTAACGGGCAAAAGCGCCACAAACGGAAGAGTGAAATAAAACAACAAATGGGTTGGAGAGCTGTATTAGTAAACGTTGATCTTTGATGTTATTTGCTTTGGAAAATTAGTGTAGGGTGGCGCCCCCACCCACCCTAACGGTCACCGAAGCGACGCGCCAGAATTGGCGCGCCTTTTCCCACGCCTATTCTGAAACATGCAAATTTGCAAAAGTCCTCGAAAACCGACATACGCCCCCCCGACATTAAGTATTTAATCACATTATTACAAATACAAGTGAAAGTAACAAGTTTCCTGGGAGTACCACCCACGCTTCAACCCCATTTCTCTTAACATTTGAACACGAAAACCTCCCAGAAACCTGCTAACAATCAAAGCTTTCTCGACCGAAAAACAGATTAACATTTTACATACCTTTTCAACGTGAGCTTACCGGCAACCTTTTTACCCACTTACACTAACGTTTACAATTTAATAAAAAAAAAACACTAATGTTAACGCATCCAAAACAAAACTAAAAGAAACAAACAAAAACAAACAATGCACAAAAAAAAAGCGTTTGGCGCTTTATCTACAAAAAAAAACTCATTAGTGCGGTAGAAAATTCTGGATATTGCCCAGCGGGCACAAACAACGTTCCTTTTGAAGCAACTTCTCGACTCCGAGAACACGCTTGCCTCCTTAGCGCGCCCGGCGTTCGTTTCCCGCCCCCATGTTTGGCGGTGGAACACGAGGGTTGAATTCAGGGACCCGATTTTCTCTCCGCTCTTCTCTCCTTCCGTCCCCGCGTCCATCTCTCGAGCGACTGATGTCAAGAGCATTGAGGAACTCCAGCGTGCCCTGGAAGTTCCTGGATGGCAGAGGTCGTCCGGCCCATCTTTCCACGACGGTTGTGGGGAAGACGTGCATCAACCCTTCGACGATCTCATCCTCTTCGTCGCCGAGGTCCAGCCGTCTGACGAGGTTGAATTTTTGTCGGAAGAACTGCGCTTCCGACAACCCTTTCCTGGAATCAAATTTTGACTGGCGATGCGACGGAAGATCTCCTTCCTCTTCTTCCTGGACCAGAATTCTGTCAGCAGGTCTTCTCGGAAATCTTCAAATGTCGTCCAGAAATCCTGCTGGCTATTGGCCCAGTCTTTGGCCGGCCCTTTCAGCATCTTCTTTAGCTCTTCCAATCGGTTTTCCGGCCGAACGCGTGCCTCTTCGAAGTAGTCCTCCGCTTCATCGAAGAACTTCTTGGCGTCGGTCCGGGCCGTTCCCTCGAAGATTGGTCGCTCAGGAATCGTCAACGGCCTGCTCGTGCATGCCTTGGCCATTTCCACGAAAGCTCTTTGCCAAGGGGTCTCAACCTGTCCGTCGGCACTTGGGGTTGTTCTCTCTTCTCCTTGGCCTGATGGGTGTTGTAATTCGACCAGACGCCTTCTGCGTGGGGGATTTGTGGAAATGTCCGAGGAAGCGTCGCCCTCTTCGGTGTATCGCGACGCAAGTTCTGCTTCCATCGCCTCGGCGTTCTCCCTGGCCTTTTTTGCTGCTACGCGAAGTTGACGGCGGCTTAAACCGCTGGGTCCAGCGCCTCCATTGTTCTCCTGGCGACGCTTGGTCGACTTGACTCCAAGTTGTCGCTTGCTGATTCTTCTTCCACTCATGATGGAAGCCCAAACGACCCGGGCAACCGGCAACCTTTTCAACGTGATCAAAAAAACATTAAAATGGGGTTCAAATAGGTTATGGCACTCCTCACGGGAAATTTACCAACGTTACATCCTGGTCACGGCACCAAAATTCTGTAATAACCCAAAAGGCCCGCCAAAAAGACATTAACATGCACACAAAACATATTTAAAAATGGCGCTAAAAGACCGCGAAATTTAAAATCAAAAGTTTGGCTGTGATCGTCAAAAGTGGTTAGGACCTACGTTGTGTTTGAAAAAAACAAAATTACTAAAGAAAAATTTAGAAAACGGACCTCGGTTCTTTAGTGTAACGGGCAAAAGCGACACAAACGGAAGAGTGAAATAAAACAACAAATGGGTTGGAGAGCTGTATTAGTAAACGTTGATCTTTGATGTTATTGGCTTTGGAAAATTAGTGTAGTTAGTGATTTAGAATATGGAAAATGAAAAACTAGTCATGCAACGGACCGTTAGACCTGTAGTGAGTGTGTTTAGTCAAAACGTACGAAACTCGCCTACAGTCATAGAAAACAAAAGCAAAATTTACATGAACACCACCACTCATTACAAGACTGGCTGGACTAAAAACCCAGTGGGATAAAAACCTAGCCTTCACAGTCCCCTACTAAGCTACCCATAATCCTCGATCTTTTCAAAAACGATTACAAAAGTTACAATGATTTAAACAAGAAAATTACAATTATGAAAGCGTAGTAACGTGTGTAGGGGGAACTGTGTGTTTCCCTAGCTCGGGTAGTTTGGGTGTGTAAACTCTTAAGGATTGATGTAACACTTTATTTACACTTATAACAAACACTACATGCAACAAGAAAACTGATTCGGCTAAAACTTGGAGATCTTGCCCTGATGGTTGCTTAAACTCTCCTTTTATCTTGGCTAAAAATGAATGGGTACCATCCCTTATGTCAGGGAGGGGTAAACCCGAGAGTACTGCCCGAGAATGGCCGAACATGTGGCCCGAACATACTCCCCGCCTTGAAAATTTAAAAACATTTTCAAAAAACTAAAACTAACATGCATTAACAACGAAAACAAAAGAGGAATTAAAACTAACATGCTAATAAAAAGGTAGGCTAGATGGCCTCACTGTCTTTGAACAAGGCGCACACTTTTGTTAGAGCACGTTTCACTAAACCGTTTCGAGTTTTAATTGTCACCACGCGCACCTTTCCGTCCTTGCCTGGATGGACTTCCGTTATCCGTCCCATGGGCCAGCAGAGAGGATTGGTGTTGTCCTCCTTAATTACCACCAAGGTGCTCACTTCAGGGGAATTATGATGGGAGGCCCATTTATATCTTTGTTGGTGCTGGTGCAGGACTTCCTTGGACCATCTTCTCCAAAAGCCTTGACGAAGTCTTTCTACCAGCTGATACCTGGAGAGGCGATTGACCGGAACCTCGGTTACGTCGGGTTCGGCGGGAGCTCGCAGGGGAGCACCAATCAGAAAGTGGCCAGGGGTCAAAGGTTCATAATCGGAAGGATCGTTGGATAACGGGGAAAGAGGTCGGGAATTTAAACACGCTTCGATTGCTGTCAGAAGCGTGTACATTTCTTCGTAATTTAAAATAGTCTTTCCGATGACTCTTTTTAAATGGTGTTTGGTTGATTTTATAGCGGCTTCCCACAATCCTCCCATATGGGGAGAGCGGGGCGGAATGAAGTGCCAGTGAACTTCGTCGGTGATTAATTGTTTAATCACTTGCTGGTAAAAATTGTCAGAATGGAACAGCGTGTTTAATTCCTTAAGTTCCCGATTTGCGCCTACGAAATTTGAACCATTGTCAGAGTAGAGATGATCAACTTTTCCGCGCCGTGACATGAATCTCTTCAGAGCGTTAAGGAAGGTGGAGGAGGTGCAGTCGCATACAAGCTCGATATGAACTGCTCTAGTTGCTAGGCAAATGAACAAGGCAATGTAAGCCTTGAGAGTTTTATTAGTGCGTCCGTAACCGTTTTTTAGTAGGAAAGGACCGGCGTAATCTACTCCCGTTCTTAAAAATGGTCTAGAAGGTGTAACGCGACTGGCCGGCAGATCACTCATTAATTGCTCATACGCCTTTGGTTTTATGCGACGACATGTTACGCAAGATCGGACGATTTGCCTGGTAGTTATGTATCCGGACATTGGCCAAAATTTCTGCCTGGTGGCGGATAGCGTGGCTTGTGTTCCGGCGTGTAAATATTGTAGATGTTATTGTGTGATTATTAACTTCGTGATTATGTGCTTTCTGGGCAAGAGTACTTGATGTTGAGCGTCGTAGGGAATGGAAGCTTGGTTTAATCTTCCTCCTACGCGTAATAAACCGTTTCCGTCGATAAAGGGGTGTAATAGTTTTAATGGGCTGTTTTTGTGTAACTCGCCATGGGTTTGAATTTGGTGAATGTCTTCGGGAAACGCCTCAGTTTGAATTAATTTAAGAACGCGGTTTTGAGCACCTTTTATTTCTTCCACGGTTAGGTAGCCCTTGAATTTTTCCGAGGAATTGCGCGTATTTTTGAGAAAACGCAGTAGGTAAGCGGTAACTCTCACCAGTGTAGTGAAACTAGAAAATCTAGCCCATAAGTCTAACTCGTTTTTGTTATGCTTAGATTGCGATGCAATAGTCAAACAACAAGTTGACTTAATTTCGGGTATCTGAAACGGCGGTACTGGTCTGGATGAAATGTCTGTTGTCAATTCGTGGTTTGTTAAAAATGACGGCCTGTGCCACCATAATTTTGAATCGCGTAACTGACTCGGAGTAGCTCCGCGAGATAATATGTCGGCGGGATTTTGGTCTGACCTGATGTGTCTCCATTCGTTTGAAGCAGTTAGATTCTAAATTTCTGCTACTCGATGCGAAACAAAGCTTTTTAGAGAGTTTGAGGCCATTCGTAACCAGGCCAAAACTATGGTTGAATCAGTCCACAGGACGTAATTAATATTTTCGATCACGAAAGCTTCTTTTACTTTTGATATTAATTGAGCTAACAACAGGGCTCCGCACAGTTCTAGGCGAGGAATTGTAAGTGTCTTTAAAGGGGCTACTCGACTTTTGGCGCAGAGTAGCTGAATGTGGTATTTACCGTTATTGTCTTTTGTGCGTACGTATACACAAGCTCCATAAGAGGTTTGGCTAGCATCGCTAAAACCATGGATTTCGATTTGGTTTGTGTTTGATTCAAAAATCACCTTGCGGGGTGCAATTAATTTATTGATTTCGTCAAAGTGTTGTAAGAACTTTGACCATGCCGTAAAAAAGTCGTGCGGCAAGGACTCGTCCCAGTTTAGACCAAGTGACCAGATTTTTTGTAAAATGATTTTGGCAGTAATGGTTATCGGGGACACTAATCCCAAAGGGTCGAATTGACGGGCGATTGTGCTTAGAATCCCGCGTTTGGTTCTGTTGGTGTTGATGTTTTCAAGAGAGGCGGAATATTTTATTGTATCCGAAGAACAGTTCCACAAAATGCCCAATGTTTTTGTTTCAGACTGGCGGTCTAGAGAGATTTTGTCGTTTACGACGTGAGTACTATTTGAAGGAATCACTGAAGGACAATTAGATGAGAATTTGTGAAGATTGAATCCTCCTCGTTTAAGTATGTTTATGACGTCGTCCCGAATTTTTAAAAGAGATTCGATGGAATCGCTACCGGTTAATAAGTCGTCCACGTAGAAGTCCCGAGTTATGATCGCGTACGTATCGGGAAAATTAGCAGCTTCCGCTCTGGCTAACTCTTGCATGCATTTTATCGCAAGGTAGGACGAAGAGGCACATCCGTATGTTACAGTGGTCAACCGATAAATTTGTGTGGGTTTTTGGGGATCGTCGCGCCAAAGTATGCGTTGATAATCGCGATGTTCTTCGTGCATCATTATCTGTCGGTACATTTTCTCGACATCAGCAGACATGACGTACTGATGCGTACGAAATCTAATTAGAATCGAGAACAAGTCTTGTTGCAAAATTGGACCCGTGAAGAGATTGTCATTTAAGCTTTGACCGTTACTTGTTTTCATCGAACCATCAAAAACTACCCGTAATTTAGTGGTAGAACTACTTTCTTTTATGACAGGATGATGGGCAAAGTAATAAGCTTTAGAGGGTTCGACATCCTGTGGTGCGACAGGCTCCATGTGGCCGAGGTCTAGGTATTCCCTCATAAAATTATTGTATTGGACCCGTAATCCATCGTTATGGTGAATCCTTCTTTCGGTACTTTTAAATCGCTTTATTGCTATGTCTTTGGAATTTCCTAAGTTAGGAGGGTCATTCCGAAAGGGAAACTTTACAACATATCTTCCGGACAATGGATCGCGGTGGGTATTTTTATGAAACATGTTTTCGCACTGGTCGACATTTGGATTCGAACAAAGGGGCTTATTGGACTCAAACTCGTGAATTTCCCAAAACCTTTTCAGACTGTTGTCTATTGAAGCAATGTGGGATAAATTACAGACCGATGCAAAATTATTCTGTGGAACCGGCCCGCTAATGATCCATCCTAATTTAGTTTTTTGCAGAATGGTGCCGTTTTGATTAAGACGAATTTGACCGATACATAGCAATCTCCAGAATAATTCGCTGCCGATAAGTAGGTCGATCGGTCCCGTTTGATGAAAGGATTCGTCCGCTAATTTAATATTTCTGGGTATGTCGAGGCAGTTAGCGGAGAATGAAATTGATGGCAAATCTTCGGTAATTTTGGATACGACCAAACAGGTTAGGTCTGTTTTGAACTCATTGACATTTGAGCGTATTTTAACGTTTGTGAGGTTTTTGATGGAAGTTTCTTTCTGATCTAAACCGTAGACCGAGATATTTGTTTTTTGCAAATGTGATTTCAACAATTTACATGCTCTTTCCGTTACAAAGTTGCTTTGTGAACCGCTGTCCAACAAAGCTCGTAATTGATGTTTTTTCCCGTTGGCATCCAAGACATGTACTAATGCGGTTGATAATAAGATAAGTTTGTTGTAAATGTTGAGACTCGTAAGCATCGCGGTGGAGGTTGAAGGTTCTGCGGACGCGGGAGGTTCCCTTATTTCGATTGGATGTAGTAATGTGTTGTGTTTTTGAGAACATTTTTTACACGTTCCCGATTGACACGAATCGGCCTTATGATTTCCGCGTAAGCAATTTTCGCAAATCTTTTGACGTCTGACTTCCTTTATACGTTGTTCCACCGACAGGGAAGTAAATTTGGGGCAACGATACAGCTTGTGTGGTTGATGGCAGATAAGGCATTTTTGTTGATCCTTTATTGCCACGTGTGTGACTGGACGAAACGTTTTTTGACCTTTGTTTGACGGAATGAAATTTACCGATTTATTGAAAGGATTTGCTTCCATCGCTTCCAAGGACTGGCATTTTTGTGTTAAAAAATTAGATAAATCTTTAACTGTTGGCGGAGTTTTGTTTAGTGTGAGTTCCCACGAATTTAAAGTACCTTTATCAAATTTTGACGCAATGATGTGGATTAAAAGATCATCCCATGACTCTATGGGTCGTTCGAGAGATTTTAGTGACTTTAGATTGGAAGTTAGAGTTTGCAGCATTTGACGGAAACTTTTACTGTCGCGATAGTTTGTGTTTGGAATAGAAAAAATTGAATTAATGTGGTGTTGCACGATTAATCGTTTATTTTCATAACGTTCCTGTAAAAGTTCCCACGCGGACATGTAATTGTCCTGTGTCGTGATTAGATGCTCGATAGTTTGACGCGCTTCGTCTTTTAGGCTGGTTCGCAAATAATGAAACTTTTGCACATCATTTAATTGCTCATTTTCGTGTATCAGCACTTTGTAATTATCGCGAAATGCAACCCAATCAGTAAATGAGCCGGTAAAAGAAGGTAACTCAATTTCTGGGAGTCGTACCTTTGATGCTGCGATATTGGACGTTGGCGGCGGCAAATTTTCCGAATTTGAAACAGTAGGCTTCGTTTGACCATTATTAATTAAGGCTTGGGCAACACCGACGACTTTGTAGAAATGGTTTTCAAATTGAGTCAGCTCGTTATCGTCAATAGTGTTGTCTATTAATTGCAACTGCAACTGCACGTCCTCGAATTCCTTAATACTCGGAAGAAAACTTTGTAACCGCGATTTTATTTCCTCAAATTTTGACTTGTTTTCCTCAGCGTTCAAAAATGTGTCAAATCTCGTAGCGCGTGTTTTTATTTGGCCACGTTTGGCTCTTAATGCTTTCGTCGTATCTTCCGCAGGCATGATTCGAAAGGAAATGTACGAAATATACGAAAATATGCAAACGTTCTAACAGCAATCGAAATAAAAAGGTGAGGAGTTTGTAAATAAAGGAAATGGTCAGACTAACCTGGTGCTCCTGTAGTGGATGGCTTCGCTGCTTTCCTTCTTTACTCCAGGTGGATCCAGTGCCTCTGATGAGGATTGTTCAGTTTCGTGTCATGTATAGTGTATATGTGATGATGAACCGTGTTGTTGTTGTCGCCGTCGTGATCCGGCTCGAAGGACCAATTTATGTAGGGGGAACTGTGTGTTTCCCTAGCTCGGGTAGTTTGGGTGTGTAAACTCTTAAGGATTGATGTAACACTTTATTTACACTTATAACAAACACTACATGCAACAAGAAAACTGATTCGGCTAAAACTTGGAGATCTTGCCCTGATGGTTGCTTAAACTCTCCTTTTATCTTGGCTAAAAATGAATGGGTACCATCCCTTATGTCAGGGAGGGGTAAACCCGAGAGTACTGCCCGAGAATGGCCGAACATGTGGCCCGAACAACGTGTCTGTACGATTTGTTTTGGATTTGCTAGAAATTTGAATTGAATTGCAAGTTAATTGTCGTATTGCGGTTTGCCTGCCTCTTCTTCTCAGATTTCGTCCAAATCATGGCACATTATATCATCATCACATCTTTGGAATTTTCGGATAATAAAATACACCCGGGACTGGGTTTACGGGCGACGGCGTTTCCGGGCGAACCCGGCCGACTAGCACCCGCAACACTCCACTGTGGGAGTACCTCAAAGGCCTCCAGTCAGAATACGGACACCCGAAAAGATAAAGCGTTTGAATTTGCCGCTGAAAACCGAACGACCAATGACACTCATTCCCTCCACATTCTCACTCTCGCGGGAAACAAAAGACGGTTTTAGCAATCACACTCTAATATCGACCGTGGATCATTACGATAAATCACCTAAACCAAAAACCCGCGTGGTATCGGCTGAAACAGACAAGACATACATGACGACTTGGGCCTTCTTCTTCTTTCTTCATTTCTTGAACGACAAAAAAAGAACAAGAATTTTTGAATCGCGGCATCGTACGACACATTACGACTTGTCAGAAAATATAGAAAATAAGAAAAATACAACAACGTTTTAGGACGCACTCAAAATGGCGCCCCCACCCACCCTAACGGTCACCGAAGCGACGCGCCAGAATTGGCGCGCTTTTTCCCACGCCCATTCTAAAACATGCAAATTTGGAAAAGTCCTCGAAAACCGACATTAAGTATTTAATCACATTATTACAAATACAAGAGAAAGTAACAAGTTTCCTGGGAGTACCACCCACGCTTCAACCCCATTTCTCTTAACATTTGAACACGAAAACCTCCCAGAAACCTGCTAACAATCAAAGCTTTCTCGACCGAAAAACAAATTAACATTTTACATACCTTTTCAACGTGAGCTTACCGGCAACCTTTTTACCCACTTACACTAACGTTTACAATTTAATAAAAAAAAAACACTAAATGTTAACGCATGCAAAACAAAACTAAAAGAAACAAACAAAAACAAACAATGCACAAAAAAAAAGCGGTAGCGCTAAGTCACTACAAAAGAATTGTTTTTCAATAATGGCGGCACCACTCTAACAAAGACGACCTGCTCTGTTTGGAGTACTAGGCGGAAGTGATCTCCACTGGTCAACATCCCTTTCCGTATCTTCCGCTAGGCGGGCGGGTGGCGATGTCACTTCCGCCCCGCGGCGGCGGTACTTTTAAATTCAAATCGTGCCATTACACCAGCTTTAGAAAAATTTAAAGAGGTTTCAGCTGATAGTTTTTTTTAAATGTTTTTTTTTAAATCTTGAAATGTTAAACCTCTTTTCATTGCGTCGGTTTGAAAAGTTTTTGCTCCTATTATTTTGTCTACCAGTATTCCATCCCAAGGTTTATACTTCGCAGTTTCGTAGGTTTTAGATGCGGTAATTCTACATACCGCATTTCTTGCCAAAATGGGCTATCATTTTGCATGATTTGGTTCTCACAAAATTTCAAAAATTCTCTGGCTGTCGATGGTGCTTCAGATTTCATGAATTTGATTATGAATTAAATTATGAATTGCTAGTTTGATCGTCGTTTTTTCTGGTTTTTTAAGGGTTACTACCCGAACAATTCCATCATCACCTGGATATGTTTCTTCGATTTTTGCAATTGGCCATTTGCTGGGATTTATGTTGTCTTCTTTCACGATAACCAATTCTCCAGTGTTCATATGTTCTTGTTCTGTTTTCCATTTGTAGCGCTGCTGCAGCAAATTCAAATATTCCGATGACCAAAGTTTCGAAAACTTCCATCGCTCGGATAAATTCCAATCTTCATCACAAATTGGACTTGGTGGACTCTCTACCAATCAGAAAGTATCCTGGAGTTAAGACAGCAAATGGGTACAACGGACTCGAGTTATGGCAGGTCTCTATTCGCGTTGTTAAAGTGTTAAGTTAGTGTTGAATATTCAATCATTCTCTTAAGATGGTACTTTATATATTTGACACCAGCTTCCCAAATTTCCCTGAAATGAGGAGCAACTGGTGGAATGCAGTGTTATTGAGTTTCAACCGTTCGTCTTCATCTTCATCTTGAACGTTGGATCTTTGTATCATCTTTTGTTGTACTTCTAACATTGGATATACTAGCATGTTGTATCATTTTGTTGGTCCTAACGAAGGTTGTGCCGTTATCACTGTAGATGTGCGCACACTATCTTCTTCTGAACACAAATGCTGCCAAAAATGTTTCTGAAGTCATGTCACCTACGATTTCCAAATGTATAGCCTTTGTAGAAAGACAGACGAAGATTGCGATGTACCTTTTAAAGGATTTATGAACTCGTCTTTTTGTGGCTCTAACTTGAACGTAGACGCGTAGTTCATGCTAGTGTGCTGGAATGGTGCTGATGGTGTCACTCGAACGGCTAGAAGTTGGCCCATCAATTGATTCGCTGTTTGTTCTTTAAATCTTGAATTCAGGTACAACTTCAATCATTACCAAATGCAATGTCAGTGTGAAATCAACGTTTCTCCTCATCAAATAACACTGCACGAGTTGAACAAGTGCTTGCATTTCTAAACAAAAATTTTATAGCTCAAAAAATAATCGAGTTAAATAAGATGGTGTATTGCATCATGAGGCATCTCGTTTCAGTCTATCTGAAGGTGGTGACGTACCTCTTCTAAAGTGTTTGGTGGGTTGTGTAATCGACACATCTTTTGATTCAGCATGTTCCAGACATTTGCTATAGGACTTAGATCCGGTGATATGGATGGTCAAAGTAAAAGATGAATGCCATTCACTACCATAAACTTCAAAAAAAAACGCAGGCAGTATGAAACCGCGCTTTATCTTTCTTGAAGAATTTGCTTTATTTGAGAGTAAAAAGTCTTTAATTTTTGTAATTTTGCTTAAAAATGGAACGGCAACGTGGCTAGAAATTAGTCGTTACTATGGATGCAGGCAACTATAAATTTTGTCAAAATCTGTCATCCCACTAAAAATTTGATTCAAATGATGGATTTTTATTCAACAATGATTACCCAGACATGTATTTGGTTTTGGAGGCATCAGATAACAGACCTGTGGTAGCTGCTCGCCTATACCATAAGCGACAGCCCAATCGACTGCATGAGTCAGTTTCAGGACTCTTTTGTCGCTGGACGCAGATTCTTGCCGCTTACCACAACGATCTAAAAATTAGCACACGAAACTTGGGTCGTCAGTTAGATGTGCATCTTTCTTTAGTGAGCAAGCTGCTTAAAAGTGGCAAAATTGACATTACTTGACAATGTCAATTATGAGATTTCGAACGTATTTAAGCAATACAAACAGAAATCATAAGATAGGTCAGGACGTGAATTTTGCAATGTTGTCGCATTGAACAAAATTAAAGTGCTTACATCTTCTTCAGGAAGTGCGAATTTTTTTTTTAAGTATTTACGGGCACCACTGGGTTTCCCCACCGTTCTGAATTCGGAATTTGCTAATTTTGAGACACCCTGTATCATATGGCGCGTTGATAAAATTTTGTAAAATAAGACAAACTAATGTACATTTCTTATTTCTCAAATAAAACTGTTGAAAATTCTATGATTTATTAACAAACGATAAATTCTCTTTAAATATAAAACAAAAATATAACCTATTCTTTTCAATTAAACAGAACATGGCAGATCACTTTCCAAGCTTTTGAATTAATAGATCCATCTTTTGGGCGAAAGTATCAACAGCTCACGAGTAAATTGATTCGCGGTGTCTTCTCTCTCTGTTATTTTCTCTTTCTTCACGTTCGTCTTTAAGTTCCTTCAATAATTTTGTTGCTAGATCTTCTTTCGTTTTAATAATCGTTTTTATATTCTTTTTTTTGTTCTGGTTCTCCAGTAGTGTCGATGACAGGAAGCACATCATTGTCTTCATCCTCACGTAGTTGCAATACTGTAACAGATATGTTTTACAGTTTTTTGTCCATTTTTTTGTTAACTACATGAGTTTCATGACAGAACTTACAAATAGCCCCATTTGTAGACGATGCGATTGCTAAAGGTTTTACATTATGTTTGTCTCTCAAAAAGCTGTCAATTTCATTAAAAAAATCAAGTTTGATTCTTTTTTCCCCAGTGCCTTTACCCCCCATGTTGTCTACTTTTTTCATATAGTGTTTCTTAAGATATTGATTGCCATTTGTCACGGCACTGTTGGGGAGTGACTGAAAACTTTCGTTTTTTCATATCTTGAGCGACAAGCATCCAAACTTGATTGTTTTTTATTGTGGTTGATTTAAATGTAGCATCGTAAGTTCGTCTCAATTCGATTAAACTGATGGTAGCGTCCCGACTCCAGTATTTCATTTCCTCACTATCTGTTGGCATCGGCGTCGTAGATCTTGAAGTTGAGGCACCTTCATCCACGGCTTATGTATTTTTAATAACATTTGACGCTGCCGTTGTCGGTAATTCATTTTGTTGCTGCAGGAGAGTCTTCATTTTTTGCGTGAAGTTAACAAAAAGTAAGTTCCCGTCTGAAACATAAATAAATTATCACATGAATGCTGTTTTTTTTTTGGAAAAAGATAACTTCTATGTTTTTTTTTGAACGATTTTAGGTAACGTTGACGTACTCGGTAACAATTCAATTTCTGAACGCACTCCTGCAATATCTCCGCTCAGTGAAAGAAGAGCTGTCATTCGAATGAGGTTAAGTCGATGTAAACAAAGGAAGGTACAATTGCGTCCAAAAATAATGCACCCTCCCATTGCTTATTTCCAAACAGCATCGGAAAACATTTTGAGGGCCTCGCCGGGGCAGGTATAAGTCCGTTCTTGACCGTCCCAGCACATCTGGGTAGTCATAAAATGCTAATTTTTCAAAAAACCCTGTTCTAAAATTATTTAGATCTTATTTTGCTGTGCTCTGATGGTAAAAAAAACGTATAAATACGGTGGAGCGTTTATGACTTTAACTTTATAAACTGTTTCCACCAAACTTACCGTAAGACCCTATAAACATAATCACCCTCAAGGGGTGGGTCTTGTCTGATGACCAGAATTGATCCCCAATAAATTATAGTTCAGCCACGTTCGTCTGAGCCACCATAAAATCATAAACATTTGCGGGCGACCGCAACGGGACAGCTCGTGGTATTTTCAGATTTACGATGACGACCAGACAGCTGGCCTGTTTGGGGATGATTCTTATATTGCAGGGTGCTTTGGTAAATAAAGATCAGGTAGATATTTTAAATATTTGCAGATTGGGTTGTAATAAAAATTCTGTATTATACAAATGAAAATTTAATCCTCCACCTCGCTTTCGCTATCGTCACTTTCATCGTTTACATGTACAATAATTTCACGAAATTGTGCTTCTGACAGATAACTATTTTTTATATTAACAACATGGTTGCATTACCTTGAATAAATTTGGAGCAGTTGAGTAAAAAAAACTCCAAAGAGTTGGCTTTAAGCTTCTAACATGATGCGGTAGCTTAGTTCCTTTATTATAGAAACCTAAAATCGTTTGTTTTTTATCTAATGGGGATTATTTTTCTCTGTCTTAAAGAAAACGTAAAGAGTAATAAATAACGTTATTTAACTCATTTTTGACAAAAATTTGAGATTGACTCTTATGCTTATAAGGTACCGAGATGTTCAGGTACATACATAAACCCAAAGTAGATAATTAAGGACCGTTAAATGTCATTTAAAAAAATACTAGGGAATGAAAGTTAAATCAGTGGTGGAAATGCTCGTTACATTCAAATTAATTCGGGGTGCTATCCCCCACTAAACTTTTACATTTTCGTATCTTTGCGTTACAACTTTACTTAGTTCGTTGACCTAATTAGAGCCAAATGTAAAAAATTAGATAGTTTACTTTGGAAAAGTTGCGTCAACCATATTGTTAATATAGAAAATAGTTATCTGTCAGAAGCACAATTTCCTGAAATTATTGTACATGTAAACGATGAAAGTGACGATAGCGAAAGCGAGGTGGAGGATTAAATTTTCATTTGTATAATACAGAATTTTTATTACAACCCAATCTGCAAATATTTAAAATATCTACCTGATCTTTATTTACCAAAGCACCCTGCAATATAAGAATCATCCCCAAACAGGCCAGCTGTCTGGTCGTCATCGTAAATCTAAAAATACCACGAGCTGTCCCGTTGCGGTCGCCCGCAAATGTTTATGATTTTATGGTGGCTCAGACGAACGTGGCTGAACTATACAGCCTTCTTGTTGATTCAAATTTACTGGAATTGGGGAAAAAATATTTGGAAATAAAGTTTCAGGACATACAGACAAATATAGTAGATTACTCAACGTGTGAAGTTGAGTTTTGTTTTAATCTAATGTTAACACACTCTAATGTGGACTTGTAATAATAGAGTTGACGCATGATTAAAATTTAGATTAGCTTAAAACTGCAGTATGAAATTTTCCAAATTTCGCTTAAATTAAATAAATATATAATTGTCAATTTTGACATGTGAGATCACTTGCTCTCATTGTTTTGTAACTTTTTCACTTAGAAACATAAGTTAATTACTAGTGAAAAAAATGAAGAAAATTGGAGTTTCTTAGGTCCCAAACAATGACAGAAAATGAATTTTTATGTCAAAGTTGGAAAAAACTATATTTTATAGCTAGAGACAAATAATTAAAAAAATTATACACCCGGTTTACACAAACAAAATTAAATTCTTAATTTTGATCAAAGATTTTTACGAAACCAAATAACGTTATTGGGGTTTTTACATGTGAAAAACTATGTTTGAAAAATATATAATTGTCAATTTTGACATGTCAGATCACTTGCTCTCATTGTTTTGTAACTTTTTCACTTACTAGTTAGTAGAAACATAAGTTAATTACTAGTGAAAAAAATGAAGAAAATTGGAGTTTCTTAGGTCCCAAACAATGACAGAAAATGAATTTTTAGGTCAAAGTTGAAAAAAACTATATTTTATAGCTAGAGACAAATAATTAAAAAAATTATACACCCGGTTTACACAAACAAAATTAAATTCTTAATTTTGATCAAAGATTTTTACGAAACCAATTAACGTTATTGGGGTTTTTACATCTGAAAAACTATGTTTGAAAAACTAAAATTCGAGAAAATGTATAAATTGACGCTTCAATAATTATAAATGCTAGTTGGCCAGAATCAGTAAAACATGTAAACAGTTTAGCAAAATTAACAACACTAGTATTGTTGCCAAATCTTTAACAGCACTAGGATTGTTAAATGTGCCTTTATACAATCTACTGCTAAAGTGATACTGTTACTCTAACAATTTAGAATGAATTGAAATATTTAACATTATGTTAAAGTGACATAAGTAAGTTGCAAGTTTAATTTAATTTCCATTATTACATTAAACCGGCCTATACTTAGTTACTTACTATTGATCAGAATTAAAAATCGATTGTTCTAAAATTTACTTTCTTAGCAATGAAAGTGAATTATGTGAAGAAAAATGAACGTTAGAATAATCAATAATTTTAAGAACTACATTAGAAATTAAAAATTACATCTTTAATTAAAATTAATATTGAATTCCGTCAAATGTGAGCAATCAAACTTAATTAAATGCGTGATTAATTTGATCGCAATCAACTTTGAGTGGGAATGGGGTCATTGATTAAGAATACAAACATTGATTCAAAATTTCTTTCAATGTTCTTCAAATCATGTTGTTTACTCGACTCAATCTGCATGAGTTTTAAAGTGAGTTGTAAATAAAATTTCGTTGTCTGACGCACCCTTGTACAAAAACTGACCGCTCAGATCTTAAGGCTGTTCTACCCCTCAACTAAAATTCGTGTTTTGAAAAATATGCAACCCAACATACAAACCATTTGACACATGCCAATCATCCATAAGGGTGAAAATCGTCTGTAAAATTAGCATATTTTCTACGGCAGTACAGCAATAAACCAGGCAGATAAGTTTGCCTTGGTTCGGAGTTTGTTTCATAGATTTTTCTTATTTCTAAATACGATGTCCCCCGAAATTAATTGAATGTATTGGAAAATTATCATTAATGATAATAAATTGAAATGAATAAAATAAAGATGTTTTCCCATCTTGTTATTTCTTTTGCTTCAATGTTTACGCTGTTATAATAAAATCCATTGCAACAAATTTAAAAATCTGGCGCATGTGTGTTTTCAGCACTTCCAAATAAAATAAAATATTTCATGTAAACTATTTTCGAAAACAAAATTAGTTTTCAAATATGTGTAAATGTGCTTTGATAGGTAGAGAAATTAGAGTGAGGTTTGCGAAAAAACCATAGTCATTACCAGTTTTCAGGTAGAGTCCTAAAAGCAAGAAAGCTAATCCATCCTTCTAGAAGAATTCCAAGTATAATATTAAATTGTCTTTAAAATGTGACACTTCACATGACAGAATCAAAAGAAACAAACCCAACTGAGGACGGTGAGTTTTTATTTGATCTCTCGATACATACAGGTGTCCTGAAAGTCGCGCACCACTGTGATACTGTATTATCGAACAATGCCATAGATCACCAGAAAAATGTTAAAAAAGATCATGTCTTTTTTATGGATTAAAGAGGAAAAGTTTAATGCCAAAATTAACGATTTCTGGGCAGTAATTTTAGGTTCAGAAAAAATTTTTACTTAAAGGACATTTTACGCAAAGGCATGGTGCAAAAAAAAAATCGAAAAATTTTTGTTAGAAATGGCAGAAAACTGTTTATAAAATTTTGTAATCAACAATCTCTATCAGTGTGACATCGTTCACATGAAACCATAGTTATATTACTCGTCCATGAACCGACCTGACCGACTAACGCCAACAATACAACACCGAGGTTATACTTTTCCAAGTTGAGACTCGTTTTTATGAGGGTACGTCTTTGTGTAAAAGTTAAATGGCTCTACAATGCAGACCATAAATTGTGGTTGCAACTCATCACTAGGGTTCGACCAGGACCGCACCGGACCCAACAGTGCTTTTGGTGCCAACTCTTCGATCAAATACGATCAAAACTTTTTTTGTCATGATTTAAATGCTGTTGATGTGTCCAATGATAATTTGACAAAAGTTTGCTAATTAGCGTAATGATGCTGTACATTGGATAAGGATAAAATTAGTTTTAAATTAGATTAAACTGTTTAATCATCGCTCTGGTAATGGTAGGATTGCTATTAAAACACGCGTCAACATTTTTTGACGAAATTTGGTGTTTGGAAATATGTAAATTGTATTTTTGATAAAAAAAATTTGTCAACACCAAGATTTGATCCAACAATTTTCTGTATCTGAAACTGTACTATTACAAGAGTTAGTTTATCTCAATTTCTGTAGCCAAGCACAAGGGCAACATTTGGTGAAAAATTTGGAAAAAAAGATTTTGTACAAATAATAATTTAATGACGTCTGCCAGGTACAAAAGATTGCTTGAACTCTATTCAAATAGTCTTAGAAAAACTTTCTCCTCTTGTCTTGTTGGAAAATTTAGAGATAATTCCATAATACCCTCAACCCGTTGGTAAATCCTAATAAGGGCAGGTTTTAAGGGATAATCAGGTAGTCTTGAGCAGACTTTCTATTTTCACGTAGAAGTTTATTTCTCGTTCGTACTCAGTGCAGTAAGGAGCTTTTGTTTTGGTGTTCGGTTGCGTTCTGTTTGTTTGTTTGTTTGTTTTTCTGGTTGTGATTTTACTAAAACAGTCTTTTTCAAGACTCCTTGATAGATGAATATGCAAAAGACCACATTGTTCTTCGTCTTCCGCCATACAACTGTGTTCTCAACCCAATCGAGTTGATTTGGGGCACATTAAAAAGATCAATTAGAAGAAAAAATACTTTCCCGACGCTAAGCTCAAAAGTTGTAGATTTAATCCGCCAAGAAGCTGCGGATATAACGTCGGAATCTTGGAAAAATTGTATCAGGCATGTTGTCGATGTAGAGAATACTTTTGTGTCGCCAAATTTTACACCTTTTGTAATTAATTTAGAAGAAGATAGCGATGACTCTGTAAGTGATTATGATTCCGATTAATTGTTTCAATTGTTTGTTTTTTTTTGTTTTAATATACAAATTATGCTAATCAGGGATTTATTTTATTTAGTAAATTTTAAAATGAAAGGAGAAAACCAAAAAAAAAAATTGCGGTCCGGTCCTGGCTTGAGACCTCTCGGACTACCTAAGAACTAATTTATGACAGGGTTCTTTACAACCTCGAAACCACTGCTAATGTTTGCGGTAATCGTTATTGCAGGGCCATAATAACGAGTCTCAACTTGGAAAAGTATACTATGGCTTTGAATACTAGAAATTTAAATTATTGGAGGAACAGTGCAGCAATGTTGCCATTTTCCTAATTTTCTTTTGGTCCTCCTGCAAAAATAGAGAATCTGTAATTTTTTTAACATTTTTTTTTGTATTCTGGGGGACCACCCAATTACCTCCTTTCAAGATTAGTGTACCACTTGTAAGTACATATATGTGTTGTTATTTATTTTTTTATTTATTTATTTATTAATTTATTTACTTATTTTTTATTTTCATCGCTTTGGAAAATATGAGTTTAATTTGCAACAAACTAACAAACAATAAAAATCTTGGATCAAAAAAAATATTTAGCCTTACTACCTTACTATTTTTGCATCTCGAAAATTGAAATGTATCTTATACAGAGTGTCCCAGAACTCGCGCCCTAGAGAGCAAGGGAGGGTGCCGACAACAATACAGATGGTAAATTTCAAAACAAAAATTGACTAAGTTTAATAGTATTCGAGAATTGATAAAAAGTTAACAACCAATCCCGAAAGCTTATTCGAGAAGTGGAGTAAATGGCCATCCCAATTTCCTAGGCAACGAGAGTCTAATGTTTAACTGACCAATGGATGATTCAAATTCTGTTCAGCTTCGGGATTGGCTACAGATTTTTTGACTTATCTCGGTTATTTTTTGAGTTAAAAAATTACGGTTTCAAAATTTTGGTTCAGAATTGTTGCCTCCATAAGCCCTTTCTCTCAGGGGCGCGAGTTCAGCGACACCTGTATTTGAGTTGGAATTTATAGTTGATAAATCAATAAAGATCAAAGCTAACATTTGGAAAAAGCATAGCGATTACTGAATTACTATTTAGGTACATATTTTTGAAATCCAAAGAATATATTTTGAGATCCAATAGATAACTCAAAATTTGACGTCTCAAAACAAGAGTGCATCTCAATTATACGAAAGATAAGATATTTTCTTTCAGAAATTTTTATTTTAAAAGTATTAAATATTTGTAAACACTGATTGTAAATAACATTAGCAAACCAGAATTTTACTTCTTAGAAATGTGCCAATCCGAAGGAGTTAACTAGGTAATTTAAAAAAAAAGAGGGGAGCTTTGTTTATCTTTATAAGAAGGGTAAGAAGTCGAATAATGGAAGCTGCCATAATTTTAGAAGGGTTTGAAAAGTCGTTAAAGCACCACAATTTAAGATATATGTAAAAGAATAATTGGCGATAGCGACAGCAGTGTTTTAAAAAAAATAGAATACGGAAGCTGTATGGTCCGGCATATTTTATAGAAAAAATTGAATGTCGGAATCATATTTTGCGTAATTATTGCAATAAGATTAGGGAAATTGCTAAAACACCGCGGACGGTCACAAATTTACGAAATTTTTTGAAGTTTCGAACCTCTGTGGTTTGCGCAATTAAATTTAGAAAAAATGAAGATTGTCCACTACAAGAGAAGATAGCTAATTTGAAGAAAGATATTTTGAATGGCTTACAACACATTTTTGGCAATCACGAAAATTGTGCGGAGTACTTTTGTAAGAAAAGTGGCCAATTAAATGAAATTCAAATTTTATCATTTTAAAACTCCATTTTGTACAAAACGTTTATGCAGTCAGTGAATAGAGTTGCAAATTTATTATTTTTTTAATTGAGTGTATTTTATTTGATAATTAGAATTTTCGTTCGTTGGTAATTGGACGAGCTTTAGCCTGGCAAGAAAATTTAGTAATAATAATCTTGATAAGAATGAAATTAAAATGTTATGGGATTCATGATCTTCAGCTCTCGGTAATGAGTAGGTATCTGGTTGGGGTTCCAATGGTCAATCCCGACTCGGTCGAGCCGTAGTCCTCGAACCGTCATTAGGATTAGAGACCCCTGCTGTGAGGGGTTGTAAATCATTTGTATTTTGAAGTGTTGGTTGCCGACTTTTAGAAAATTGGGGACCATTTTTACATTACATTTTATTTTTTTCTAAAATAACTATTCATAATTGAAAAAAATCAAGGAGTTTCCCGGGTGTAGAATACAATTCTCTATCTATCAAGTCGTAGTTCAAGCTAAAATTCCTAAAACTGTGCCCGTAAAACGACATGGCGTTTTTTCAGTTTTTATTTTTTTTAAATAAATCTATAAAGAATTTTTGAAAATCACAGAGTTTCCCGTGTACATTTCGATATTGTCTACACGTACAAAAAAAAATCAAAACTCCAACTCTTAATTTGCGGCCGTAAAAAGTAATGGCGTTTTGCGCTATTTCCTATGCACTTCGGCCGAGGTAGGACATAGCCTTAAGGCTTGGAATTTTGATTTTTTTTTTGTACGTCTAGACAATATCGAAATGCACACGGGAAACTCTGTGATTTTTAAAAATTCTTTATAGATTTATTTAAAAAAAAATAAAAACTGAACAAACGCCATGTCGTTTTACGGGCACAGTTTTAGGAATTTTTGCTTGAACTACGACTTGATAGATAGAGAATTGTATTCTACACCCGGGAAACTCCTTGATTTTTTTCAATTATGAATAGTTTTTTTAGAAAAAAATAAAATGTAATGTAAAAATGGTCCTCAATTTTCTAAAAGTCGGCAACCAACACTTCAAAATACAAATGATTTACAACCCCTCACAGCAGGGGTCTCTAATACTAATGAGGGTTCGACGACTACGGCTCGACCGAGTCGGGATTGACCATTGGAACCCCAACCAGATACCTACTCACTACCGAGAGCTGAAGATCATGAATCCCATAACATTTTAATCTCATTCTTATCAGGATTATCATTACTAAATTTTCTTACCAAGCATAAAGCTGGCCCAATTACCAACGAACGAAAATTGTAATTATCAATTAAATTACACTAAAAAAAAATCAAAGAAAATGATAGAATTATAATATCATCTTATCATGTTATGTCCTTGTAGCCATGTGATAATCACATAGTTAGCCTTTAAGCTAGGACATTTGCATAAGTGTTGGGATTTAGAGCAACAAAATCTAATCAGATTTTCTTTATTCCACTTACAAATCCTTTTTTAAAATATTACGAAGGGGTTCATTTCTGCTCCACCGAGAGTCAATAATCTCTGGAAGCATGGCTTTAAAATAAAACTTCTCGAGATGGGTGATCATATTATTTTCCCAAAAATCATTATTCCGTTCAACCACACAGTATTGTAAATCTATATCCGTATACACTACAAAATAACAATATTGCTTTTTAGTGATGTGGAGTTGACCATGGACTTGATACATATATGTATCTAATGGCTTTAAAAGTATCTTATTGCTGTTCGGATCAATCGTACAAAAAGTGATTGTTTTGTTGTTTATTGCATCTTTGACCATTTGGGTTTTTGCGGTATAAGTACATTTAATTTCTAGAATGCAATCAGAACCAACCAAACCATCAGGAGATGCCCCTAAAAATTTTCTCTCCGAATCAACAAACAATCCACATTGTAATACTGTCATCCCAGTGATAACTTCAAATTGTTTTCGCGCTTCCTCTTCACAATCAATGCCAAACTGAATAGACTTAGGCAGTATCTTTGGTAATGATTTGCATATAATATTTTTCACAGTGTTCGCTGTATTAGTAGTATCTAGCATCTTGCAAATTTTTCCGAAATTGCTAGCAGTTAATCGAATATTTCTTTCATTGATCCATAAACTATTATTTCTCTGGCCCCGCGTATTTTCTTCGATTGAAATAACATCGTACTTATTGAGATCATTTATGAAATCAGATTTTCTTCTTTCATAGTCGACATGTGTCATATCCGGAATTTGAATTTGAGTGTGAGCATTTTTTCTATAATCAGAATCGGCACTTTGTATTCTCAACCTCTTTCTTCCACTCCTACATGTAGTATTTTTTTTAATTTAGTTTCCGCAAATTTTGTTGTAAAAGTGCCAACATTTCCGCCGTACATTTTATTTGCGAGTTGGAAAACAAAAGTGCCTTTGTTGTTGTAGCTAATCACAGCAGCTAAACATCTACATTGGTGCGATCCTCTATAAGAAAAATTTATTCTTTTCCCACCAATAAATTTATTTACCACTGAATTAAATGATTCTACAGCGTTGTTGTCAACGTCAAACAACAAACTGGCAGATAAATTTGCAACTCGATTCACTGACTGCATAAACGTTTTGTACAAAATGGAGTTTTGAAATGATAAAATTTGAATTTCATTTAATTGGCCACTTTTCTGACAAAAGTACTCCGTACAATTTTCGTGATTGCCAAAAATGTGTTGTGGGCCATTCAAAATATCTTTCTTCAAATTAGCTATCTTCTCCTCTAGTGAACAATCTTCATTTTTTCTAAATTTTATTGCGCAAACCACAGAGGTTCGAAACTTCAAAACGTTGTTTCTCAAAAAATTTCGTAAATTTGTGTCCGTCCGCGGTGTTTTGGCAATTTCCCTAATCTTATTGCAATAATTACGCAAAACATGATTCTGACATTCAATTTTTTCTATAAAATATGCCGGATCATACGGCTTTCCTATTCTAATTTTTTTTAAAACACTGCTGTCGCCATCGCCAATTATTCTTTTATATCTTAAATTGTGCTGCTTTAACGACTTTTCAAACCCTTCCAAAATTATGGCAGCTTCCATTGAGGTAGACGTATGTCCCCAATTTTTGAAACAATTATTAGATGGTGTGTTCTTTTTCTGTTTTTCGTAATATTTACAAAATGCGCACAGTTTATTTTTGACGCCTACATATAAAACCTTTTTAGTTCTTGTCCCAATAATGCAGCCCACACCCGACATTGCATTATAGTTATTTTTGTAAGAACGTTTACTCCACGCTCCATCCACGATAACAGTTATATATGGCACGCCATCGCTATCAATTTCCCTGGCTTCAATTGCAAGTTGCCTTTCTTGCTTCCCAGCTACCGCCATTTCCTCGCCCGAAATATTTTCTATTTTTGAAAAAATTTTAGATTCTACTATTTTGTAAGTTTTTTTACCAATAGGCGGAATATCTAACGCTGAACAAAACTCCGAGAATTGAGTCTGTCCTGCACCCATGGCGATTACACCACACAAAGCCGCATTATTTATTGTGGACATATCAGGTTCTGTACTAAATGTACCAGAAATACCACACATCGCACACTTGTAGCAAAAAACGCTTTTCAATCCAAACCGCTTTTCATTCATGATATTAATATCATAAAAACTGCAATTGCACGTGTCATGTTTGATAGATTTCAACGCTGTGAGTAAGTGGCCAATATCCACAATCCTTCGACCACTGGGAAGGAAAGTAACTTCATTTAATAAAGAAGAATCTTTTTCAACAAGAAACACTTCATCTGAAGAAGAGTCAAATGAGTCGTCAAAACTTTCTGCAATTGGTTCGTTGACGTGATCCGATTTCGAACCCTTCCTGAATTTTTTTAAAGCATTTTTAATGGCCAGTTTTCTACTTTTGCGTTTAGAGCATAAATTAGGATGATTTTTTCCGGGATTACCCATTGCAATGCGAAAAAGGACAAAAAACTTAGAAATTACTTACTTAGCTCTTATTCTATTAACTAATAGTTATTACTACGAGAATCTTATATACAAACAAGCACCAAACTCACATACACCTTTCAAACTAGCCCAAACACAACAAAGTCGCAATCAGAAATAACAAATCGTTTTAAATTTCAACACAAGGATACACACGAAGTGAATTCTCAAGGAGAAAAACGATCCACTATTCGACTTCTTACCCTTCTTATAAAGATAAACAAAGCTCCCCTCTTTTTTTTAAATTACCTAGTTTACCCCTTCGGATTGACACATTTCTAAGAAGTAAAATTCTGGTTTGCTAATGTTATTTGCAATCAGTGTTTACAAATATTTAATATTTGTTATTAATATATTATATAATTATTAATTTAATACTTTTAAAATAAAAATTTCTAAAAGAAAAAACTTTATCTTATACTTTCGTATAATTGAGATGCACTCTTGTTTTGAGACGTCAAATTTTGAATTATCTATTAGATCTCAAAATCTATCCTTTGGATTTCAAAAATATGTACCTAATAATTAATTCAGTAATCTCTATGCTTTTTCCAAATGTTAGACTTGATCTTTATTGATTTATCGACTATAAATTCCAACTCGAATATAAGATACATTTCAATTTTCGAGATGCAAAAATAGTAAGGTAGTAAGGCTAAGTATTTTTTTTGACCCAAGATTTTTATTGTTTGTTGCGAATTAATCTCATATTTTTCAAAGCGATGAAAATAAAAAATAAATAAATAAATAAATAACAACACATATACAGGGTCCGGCAACACTTGTGTCCACCCCCAAAATCGTCTTTTATTTTAAAGTTACAATTTTGAAAATTTGCATACGCTCATAGTTGACAAGGCTCTAGAAGCTGACGCAAAAATTTGTTTTCTATCATGGTTTGGTTGGCGTCGCGACGCCTAAGAAGTATAATTTTTAGCAATTTTTGAGTTTTTGTGGAATTATTCGCGAAATCAATTTTTTTTCAATATAACTGTGATGCAAATATCTGAGTTTTTATTTTAAATCAAATGCAAATTGTGTTTAAAATTTGCGACAAAAACGTTGTTTTATCAAGTTAGTTTTCAAAATTATGGCAGCGCATCGGCAAACTACGTTTACACCAAAATTTCACAAGTGACTTCACTCACTCTTATAAAGGTTAATTTTGATTAACACGGGCATGTTGCACTTTATGGACACCAGAAATCGTTAATTAACATCGACAGAGCGACAATTTCACCAAGTAAGACTTTTGTTACAATCTAAAGCGAGCCAAAAGATAGATGTCATTTGTGACACAAGATGCTGACAGATGGGTGTAAACGTAGTTCCCAATTTTGACGTAATGAAATTGGAAACCAACTTGATAAAACAGCATTTTTTTTCTCAAATTTTGAAGACAATTTGCCTTAAATCTAAAATAACAACTGAGATATTTTTAACACATTTATATTGAAAAAAAATTAAATTAGAGGTTGATATCATAAACCCTCACAATTAACTAAAAATGACATTTTAAGGGCGTCGCGGCGCCAATACTATCAGTGATAAAAAACAAATTTTTGTGTCAGCTTTTAGAGCTTTGTCAACTATGAGCGTTTGCAAATTTTCAAAATTTTATCTTTAAAATTGAAGGCGATTTTAGGGGTGGACACAAGTGTTGCCGGACCCTGTATGTAGAGGTGTCCGGAAAGTGGCACACCATCTTGAAAGGAGATTATTGGGTGGTCCTCCAGAGTACCAAAAAAAATGTTAAAAAAAATTGCAGACCTTCTATTTTTGCAGGAGGACCAAAAGAAAATTGCAACAATGCTGAACTGTTCCCCCAATAATTTAAATTTCTAGTATTCAAAGCCATAGTGTTGTATTGTTGGCGTTAGTTAGGTCTGTTCATGAAGGAGTAATGTAACTATGGTTTCATGTGAACGATGTCACACTGATAGAGATTGTTGATTACAAAATCTTATAAACAGTTTTCTGGCATTTCTAGCAATATTTTTTTGATTTTTTTTGCACCATGCCTTTGCGTAAAATGTTCTTTAGGTAAAAAATTCTTTTGAACCTAAAATTACTGCACAAAAATCGTTAATTTTGGCATTAAACTTTTCCATCAAAATTCGAAAAATTGAAGACATGATTTTTTTTAACATTTTTCCGGTGATCTATGGCATTGTTCGATGATACAGTATCACAGTGGTGCGCGATTTTCCGGACACCTGTATGTATCGAGAGATCAAATAAAAACTCACCCTCAGTTGGGTTTGTTTCTTTTGATTCAGTCATGTGAAGTGTCGGTTAATCATATTTTAAAGACAATTTAATATAATACTTGGAATTCTTCTAGAACGATGGATTAGCTTTCTTGCTTTTAGGACTCTACCTGTAAAACTGGTAATGACTATGGTTTTGCCGCAAACCTCACTCTAATTTCTCTACCTGTCAAAGCACATTTACACAGATTTTAAAACTAATTTTGTTTTCCAAAATAGTTTGCCTGAAATATTTTGTTTTATTTGGAAGTGCTCAAAACACACATGCGCCAGATTTTTTAATTTGTTGCAATGGATTTTATTAATACCAGCGTAAACATTAAAGCAAAAGAAATAACAAGATGGGAAAACATCTTTATTTTATTCATTTTAATTTATTATCATTAATGATAATTTTCCAATACATTAAATTAATTTCGAGGGACATCGTATTTAGAAATAAGAAAAATCTATGAAACAAACTTCGAACCAAGGCAAACTTATCTGCCTGGTTTATTGCTGTACTGTGGTAGAAAATGTGCTAATTTTACAGACGATTTTCACCCTTATGGATGATTGGCATGTGTCAAATGGTTAGTATGTTGGGTTGCATATTTTTCAAAACACGAATTTTAGTTGAGGGGTAGAACAGCCTTAAGCAGACCAACCCAAAAGTTCTAGGGGTAAAATGTATTGTTGGGTGCATATTCTATTCAAACCAAGGTGCATTATTTTTGGACGCAATTGTACTAACTATTTCAACGAAACTGCAATTGCTACTAGCGAGTTGTTCAGCACTATGGTATGGAAAACAAGTTAAAGAAAGACTAAGTTCGAATTATAGGTTAGAAGCGAAACAAAGTCGGGCACAAAATTCGAATCGAAAAGGGCACGAAAAGCCAATATTAGATCTGTCTAGGATCGATATCTGCACTACGGCTTGGCAACAAAATGTAGAACGATAATGATGACTAACGAAACGAAAGAATTAACGAGAAGACAAATAAACGTGAACTTAACGCTACGAGGCCTAGCCCGCCTTTCTAGGCTGAATTTAACGTAACAAAACCAAACACAGTTTTTGCACTTATTATATTTAAAACTGATTGTGTCACAGGATCATTACTTTCGGCTTGCGACGGTCTTCCACCCGTCTTTTTTATAATATCGTTTCGTTTTGGGCCGCGTTTTTCCTGGCCTCGGTTTTCAAATTCTCATACTTGACTTTCACTTGATCTAAAGTCCGCAGCGTGTTTGTTTTGGAGTAAAAATGTAGTTCAATGCTGCCTCAAGCTTAATTCTACAAAAAAATGTAAAATTTGTAACTTGTAAAATAACACTGTGCTAGCTGCAAAATGCAACAAGTTGGGCACTCGGTGGATCAAACACACCCGCATATGCTGGATCCAATAATATTGTCACGTTGGCCGAAAAATCAAAAGTCTCGCTTGTAACAATAACAATTTTATTGTGCACTATGAACACTCTCGTACTTCACAATTATTCACTTTACAGGACTTCCAAATACTAGACTATCTACAATCCTATCGCTACTCCCCTATATACAGATATTCCCCTACTACTAGCCTAATGCTGGAGCGCTGCGAGAATATTCGGGAGTTCCGCGTATGAATAAGAATTATTCCACGAACCGCTCGCTCTAGAGCAGAACGGAACGTTCCAGCGCTGGCGCTCGAAGCTTCCAGAATCTTCTCGTAACACTGCCCCCCTCTTAGTTCTGATCGTCCCGATCAGACCAAACACCTGATTCTCCGTGATATTTACAAAGTCTATTTAGATGAACTACTTTCATCTTTGAACGGGCGCTGCGTTGGATCCGATACACCACGTCGTTGATCCTCTTGATCACCTTATACGGTCCCTCCCATGTGGGTGTCAACTTCGGAGATAGGCCCTTCTTTCGCCGAGGGTTGAATAACCACACCAAGTCTCCTTCGTTGAATCCTTCATGATTAGCCGTCACATTATATCTGGACCGCATTCTGTCACTAGCCATTTTGATCCTCTGCCTCACAAGGTGGTGTGTATCCAGCAGGGCCTCTCTCAGGTTGTCGACGAATTCCGGTACTTCCTTTCGTTCCGCCCCAGGCGAACCAAGCAGAAGATCACAAGGGAGACGCAGCTCTCTTCCAAAGATAATCTTCGCTGGTGTTTCTCCCGTGGTTTCATGAATGGCAGCTCTGTAGGCCATCATAAACAAGGGCAGTCGACGATCCCAATCCCTCTGGTGCTCTTCCACTACCTTGGACAGATGTTCCTCCATCGTCTGGTTGAATCTCTCGACCATGCCGTCGGATTGCGGGTGCAAGGGTGTGGTTCGAGTCTTCCTAATTCCCAGCAGCTTACACATCTCTTGAAAAACGCCAGACTCAAAATTCCTTCCTTGATCGGAATGCATTTCGAGTGGAACTCCAAACCTGCTGAAGAAATTATCCACCAGGACTCGAGCTACTGTTGTGGCTTCTTGGTTGGGAAGAGCATACGCTTCCGGCCATTTACTGAAATAATCCTGCACAACCAAGATGTATTTGTTGCCGTCATCAGTTTTTGGAAATGGCCCGGCCACATCTAGAGCGATTCTCTCGAACGGGGCTCCCACGTTGTATTGTTTCATGCCTCCTTTAGTTCGCGTTCGAGGTCCCTTGCTCGCCCCACAAACTGAACATCTCCTACACCATCGTTCGACATCTTCCCGGCAGCCAACCCAGTAATACCGCTGCCTAATCTTACTTAAGGTTTTGTTCACTCCGAAGTGAGCGCCTGATGTTCCGTCATGGACCTCCTTGAGTACTTGGGGAACTCTATTCTTGGGCACTAGTAACTGGGAGGTTACTTTCTTCCCGTCTGCGCTTTCCCAAGCCCTTTTCAGTACCCCATTTTCTACTCGCAGTGAGTCCCACTGCGCCCACATCGCCTTCAACCCTGGACTCTTTTCCGAGACATCTTCCCAACGCGGCCTTCCATTATCCGTTTCTTTCCACTCCAGCAGTGGCCCAATTTCCTGGTCTGCTTGTTGATCCTTCCGAAGATTCTCCGTAGTCCAGTCATCATCACAACCGATAACCATCCTGTTTATCGGCAATGGCCCTTCAATCTTCGCGCACTGCTTGCAATCCTTGCAAGGTCTTCTAGAGAGAGCGTCAGCGTTATTGTGTTGCTTTCCTGGTCGATGTTTGATTTTGAAGTGGTATTGCTGCAGCCGCTCAATCCACCTAGCCACTTGTCCTTCGGCGTCTTTCATCTGTAGTAACCACGTGAGGGCAGCATGATCAGTCCTTATCAAGAACTCGTGGCCAAACAAGTATTTGTGGAAATGCTCTACAGATTTTACAACGGCCAGCAATTCCTTTCTTGTAGCGCAGTAATTCCTCTCTTGCTTGCTCAACACTTTGCTGTAGTACTCGATCACTCTCTCTTCTCCATCCTGCACCTGCGATAACACCGCTCCAATGCCGATGTTACTGGCATCTGTGTCCAAGACGAACTTTCCATGAGTCCTGGGGTAGCTCAAAATCGGGCTAGTGCACAAAGCTAACTTCAGTCGCTTGAAACTGCTTTCGCAGTCTGATGTCCAGTTGAATGATGCCTTTGCTTCCGTTAGTTTGTGCAGAGGTGCAGCAATGTTGGCGAAACCTTCTACAAACCGCCGATAATACGTGCAAAGTCCAATAAAACTTCTCACATCGTGCTTGTCCTTGGGTCTGGGCCATTCCTTAATCGCCTGAATCTTATCTTCACAGGTCTTGATTCCTTCAGATGACACCGTATGCCCCAGAAACTCCACTTTCTTCCGAAATAGATGGCACTTCTTCGGATTAAGTTTCAAATTGGCACCCCTAAACCGGTCTACCACTTCTTGAAGGTTCTTCAGGTGTTCATCGAAGTTTTTACCCATGACCATAACGTCGTCTAAATAAACCAGACAAGTTTTCCATGTCAATCCACGCAACACACATTCCATTAGTCTTTCGAATGTAGCGGGTGCGTTGCAAAGCCCAAAAGGCATAACCGTAAAGTGGTACAGGCCACTTCCCGTGGAAAACGCTGTCTTCTCCTTGTCTTCGGGATGAAGTCCCACTTGCCAATATCCACTCTTCAGGTCTAAGGTTGAGAACCACGTCGACCCTGACAGAGTTGTGAGAGTGTCGTCAATCCGGGGTAATGGAAAACTGTCTTTCTTGGTAACATCGTTGAGTTTTCGGTAATCCACACAGAATCTTGTACTACCGTCTTTCTTGGTTACGAGCACAACCGGCGAAGACCAAGGACTGTTGGATTCTTCAATAATCCCTTCTTCTTGCATGGATTTTACCAACTGTTCGGCCTGCTCTTGCTTCGCCCACGGTAACCTTCTCGGTGCCTGTCTGATGGGTTGATGGTCGCCCGTATTGATTCTGTGTTGAACGATGTTCGTTCTTCCTAATGGTTCATTCTCAACGGCGAACACGTCCTTATTCTTCTTGATGAAAGCCTGCGCTTTAAGAGCCTCTTCTTCAGAAAGGTCACTCGTGTCTACCTCCAGCTTTAACTTTTTCACGGTCTTCACGTTTTTCTTTGATGGCTGTGCGTCACTTATTCTGGAGATCGGAACACACACAGCAACTAGATCGCCCTTCTTGATCGTGACTGGAGTAGGGTTGATATTCGCCACCCGCACAGGTATTTCTTTCGTCACTTTTACTAGTGTCTTTCCAACAAGAATTGGTTTTGTCATGTCTCTGGTCGGTTCAATCATTCCAACGCAGCTCCCAAAGTTACTTCCTAAACGCACACTTATCACTTTCTCGCTGTTCCCATCCACACAAGTATTTTCACAGGCGAACGCTTTCACTCCATCTTCTTTTACTTCTGGGGTCGATAACACAAAGCTTTCGGTTCCAATCTTGAGGATCTTCTCGTTGTGATTAAAGGAAATCCCATGTCGTCCAATAACATCCATTCCCAGGATCATCTCATCCTCAATTCCTGCCACCAGCACCCGATGCCGAAACTTCATACCTCCCAACTGGACCGTGACCTCTGCCTCGGCACTTACTGTGGCGACATCTCCCGTGACTGTTTTTAAAATAGCACTCGTTGTCTCCAGAGATGTCCTGTTGTCCAACATGTCCTTTCTCACAAGGGAAACCATGGCTCCGGTGTCGACCGTCATCTTCACTTTTCTCCCATTCACACTTCCTTCAATTATCAAACTCTCAAAATTCCTCTTCAAACGCATAACGGAAATAACTTTGGGGCTTGTGCTCTCCCCAGCCAGTGTGTGCCCCTTGACACTGCTGGGCTTTAGTTTTCCGACTGCTGAGGACGTGACTGGGGACCGTTCTGGTCGTTCCTAAGAACAACCCTACAGTCACGTTTAAAATGGCCTGGTTTTCCGCAACGATAGCAGGTCTGGCTAGTTCGCTGCTTCAGTGTCATCCGTAGCTCCCTGTTTTCCTTGAGGATGTCGTTTAGCTCGGCTTTCGTGACGAAAGCGGTAGGTGTTGCTTCTTCTTCGTCAATGCCCACGCCTCGAATTCGTCGGTAATCAGGGACGTTCACAGAGCTCTTGAAAACGGCTTCCACCTCTAGAGCGCGCACCAGAGCTTCTTTTGCGGAGTGATAGCTGCCCAGTCGGACGGTTCTTTGTATTTCTGGATCTCGAATCCCTTGCAGGAACGTATCCACAGCTAGTTGTTCCACAAAATTCGCCGGAGCCGAAGGGTAGGCGAGCAAAACAAGGCGCTTGACACTTGCCTCAAATTCCTGCAGAGACTCTCCAGTTCTCTGCCGCCGCGTCTTGAGCTCTGAGACGTATACTTGCTGCAGGTGTTGGTTTCCAAATCTGGCCTCTAACGCTGCCATCAGCTGGTCGTACCGCTCTTTGTCTCGACCTGGAATTGTCTCTAGCAGGTCCAGAGCCGCCCCTCTCAAGGAAACTATCAGAAATGAGGATTTTTCTTCTTCCGACCATCCATTTTGTTTAGCCGCCACTTCAAATTGCAGCTTGTAATTGTCCAGTGAAGTCGACCCATCGTAAGTCGGGGGTTTCATTTCTTTCGTTGTGGTCAGGCCGGTCCTATTTGGAACTTGACGCCTCACGCGTAGCAACTCATTTTCCACGTGCTGTTTAAATCGCTCCAGATCTTTGACATGTACTTGCACTTCGTCTTTGACGCTTTGCAGTTCTTCTTTAACGCCTCCTATGCACTCTTCTACTTCCTCTCTGACGCCTAGTAGTTCCTCCTTAACGCCTCCTAGGCACTCTTCTACCTCTTTTTGAATTTCATCGACCTTAACCATAATGGTTACGTTCATGTTTTGTTCCATGTCTTTAAGCTGATTCAGGATTGCTGCATTCTCTGTTTGCCTTCTTTCTTCTTCCTCTAATTTTTCTTTTTGTCTTCTTTCTTCTTCCTCTAATTTTTCTTTTTGTCTTCTTTCTTCTTCCTCTAATTTTTCTTTTTGTCTTCTTTCTTCTTCCTCTAATTTTTCTTTTTGTCTTCTTTCTTCTTCTTTTTGTCTTCTTTCTTCTTCTTTTTGTCTTCTCTCTTCTGCTTCATGTTTTTCATTTTGTCTTCGTTCTTCTTCTTCCAGTTTTTCTCTTTGTCTTTTTTCTTCTAAATTCGTAATCAACTTTTGTTGGGTGTCCATTTTCGCCATCATCGAAGCCATCAATTCTTGCAGCGCCTCCATTTCTGCGGCTTGCTGTCTGGTTTGAACAGGCATAAAAATTGTCCACAATCAGGTAACAATGTCACAGTCCGGTAATGTCACGAATTTTCCGATCGAAAATTCCAGAATTCTCTCGATCACAAGACTGTGCGGGATCCCACTTCTGACACCAGTTGTCACGTTGGCCGAAAAATCAAAAGTCTCGCTTGTAACAATAACAATTTTATTGTGCACTATGAACACTCTCGTACTTCACAATTATTCACTTTACAGGACTTCCAAATACTAGACTATCTACAATCCTATCGCTACTCCCCTATATACAGATATTCCCCTACTACTAGCCTAATGCTGGAGCGCTGCGAGAATATTCGGGAGTTCCGCGTATGAATAAGAATTATTCCACGAACCGCTCGCTCTAGAGCAGAACGGAACGTTCCAGCGCTGGCGCTCGAAGCTTCCAGAATCTTCTCGTAACAATATGAATTTTATTTAAAAGTTAGCTCGCATCTGCGAATAATTTTAGTTTGACAATTTCTAACATTAGACCCAAACAAAACGCAATTTTATATATCTATCCCGTTTTTTTCATTGCACAATTGACACCTACGAGAAATGCATTGTGCATTGTGCATTGGTGTAGCCCCATCTTGTTGAAAGAAAACTTGTTCTTTCTGTTATTTGCTGCTTTTTGACATTACAATAACGATATTGTGTTATTTGACACCACGCACCTAGATTTTATTAACTTTTATTGCCTAAATTTTTTCATTTTTGATATTTTTTTTTAAATATTTTTTGTAAAAGTAGAATATATTACACATTTCTGAAGCAAGAAAGTTAATATCTTCTAAATTATGAAAAAAAAAATATGGGTGTCAATTTAAAATAAGAAAGTTGAGTATCGCCCAAAGATACTAAGACATTTAGAAAAATTTTAAAATTATCAGTTTATAGTAAATTAAAAACCATTTAATTTGTTTTTTAAATTTTTGAAATCGGTTCATAAATAAAAATTCTACAACGCCTGCCGTTTTAAAAAAATCACCCTGTATAAAGAGCCATCGCTAACTTCCATTTTTGTGGATGTTCAATTAGGCAATTAGATTAGGTATAATTTTACAAACTCGCCGTATGTTAAAAATTATGCCATTTACCATGCTATGTTGATATTGTGATAATAAAAAACGTAGACACTTTTTTCATGCGTGTTCAAACCCTTGCGCTGACCTTTTTTTCGAATTAATTACATTGCTTTAAAAAATTGTTTTTTTTTTTTAATATTATTTAATGATCTGTAGATTTATTACTTTAAAATATAAATCTTATGGTTATTGATGCTATGAGTGGATTATTTTAAATCTAATTAATAATTTTTTATAAGAGGTATTGTTAACTTACGATATTTGCTTAATATGAAGGAACATAGGACGATCTATGTTGGAAGCACCATCAAACATTTTTCTTCTCGCTGAAGACGCTTTTAACTCAATCCGACATACACCTTATTTTGAATTGAGAATGAAATAGCGTATGTTGCCTTACGTATTGAGATAGCGGATGTTGTCAAATTTTCGCGTAGAGCATAAAATGTAGCGAAATTCAAAAAACAGACTCCGTCACGACATTCCCCACGAAGAAACAATTCGAAAACAAGCAAAAACGAAAAATCGTCAAAATTGAGATAGAGGCAGTTGCCACTTAGACGACGAAATAATGTAATAATCAAAGATTAAAAAGGCGCAAAACGTTAGCTTTTATTCGGAAAATTTATTGACAAAAGTGAACATTTTTGTTGTTATTAGGTGGAAAAGCTAAAAGACATATAAACTGTTAATATTTGAAACAGAATCATATCTGCGGTTAATGAAAGAAGAACGTGTATTTCAGCTTCAAAAACCACCTTTCTTTTAAATCGAACGTGATTTTTATAAAATTTTCTAACTGAACAACAACATTAACAAGAGATAACAATGGTAACATTCGAGAAGTATTAGAAGGTGTACTATTCGATTACTTTTATTATGTGTTTTGTGTTGTAGTTTTATATAGTATAAGCTGGTTTCATTCTATCTAAAGAAACTATACCATCAAACTCATAATCTTCTAAAATAAAATATTTCTTATAACGTTTTAAAACCTTAAAAGGACCAAAATAATTTTGATTTAAACCTATAGACTTTGAATCATTCCTCACAAAGACGTGATTACAAGAATATAAATCTGTGTTAATGTAAGCGCGAGGATTCCAATGTGCATTTGTGTAAAAATATTTTGCCCCCCCCATAAATTTTTTTAATTGTGAAACAAAATTACGAATATCATAACTATTAAAATTCTGAGCTTCAAAAAAATCTTGTGGCTGGGGGGTCACTAATGATAATCACTTAAACGCTTAATAACAGTATTTATTGAAGTTAGAATTTTTCAGTATTTTTCAAATTCAAAAATTAACAACTGACCACCGTCGCTAACAAAACATCCTCTCTCAGAAGCGAGATGATCTTGCCGCTACATCACCCCCTCTTCAGTGAGAGCGTCGAACGATACAATAGCGCAGTATCTGTCTGGAAAACTGACTCGTCGACCACTTCTGGTAGTGTAGTAGTAGTTGAAGATGTAGTTGTAAGTTGTAAGTTGTAAGTTGTAGTTGAAGATGGTTGAGGGAGGACCGTTGGTTGAATTTGTGGAATCTTTCGATTTGATGACTGGATTTCACCATCAACATAAGCTGGTTTAAGTCGGTCGATTGAAATTGTTTCTTTCTTCCCATTTATCATTAAGGTAAAGAACTTTTCTCTAGTTGAGAGGACACGATATGGGCCCTTGAACGGATGCTGTAAAGGTTTCTTGACCAAATCAACTCTGACGAATACATATTGGGACTAGTGCAGGTCCTTGGGTCTGTGAAATCGTTCGACGAGACCATTGCTTCTTGGGTGGTACGCAGTAGTTCTAATTCTTCTAAAACTAGTGATTTCACTAAGGCATGCAAAAAGTTGAGATTCGAACTGTTTTCCACGATCAGTGGTAATTCTTTCTGGTACACCAAATCTGCATATCCAATTATAAAATATTGCTTCCGCACATGATTCTGCAGTGATGTCTGGAATTGGAACGGCTTCTGGCCACCTTGTAAATCGGTCTATTACTGTTAACAGGTATTGTCTCCCTCTTGAGCTTGGTAAAGGCCCCACTATGTCCACATGAATGTGCGAAAATCTGGCATCAGGATTGGAAAAAGTGCTTAAAGGAGCTTGTGTATGCCTAGTTACTTTTGATTGTTGACATAGTAAACATGATCGAGCCCACTGACGAGTGTCCTTCTTCATGTTTGGCCAGAAATACTTTTTGTGATAAGGTTCACAGTTGCTTTTATACCAGGATGAGATAGGTTGTGGCAGTTGTTAAACACTTCTCTTCTAAATTTCTGAGGAACATACAATCGATGTCCATTAGAGATTTCATACCAAAGGTACGTTGTTGATTGAGGAACTTGTTCATGATGAAACTTGAATTTTTCGTTTTGCTGTAAATCTTGGATCCCTGGTTTCTGGATCCGTGGTTTGTTCTTCAGATAACTTTATGATGTCAATGGCTTCTGTAATTACTGCAAAAACTCTTGACAATGTGTTTGCCGGAATGTTTTCTGAACCTTTGATGTATCGTATATCTGTGCTGTACTGGGAGATTAGGTCTAGGTGACAGCATTGTCTGGGACTGCATTTCTCTGGTTGCTGGTCAAAAGCAAATGTTAATGGCTTGTGGTCTGTATATATCGTAAATGTTCTTGCTTCTAACAAGTGTCTGAAGTGGATCATGCTCTTATAAATGGCCAGCAATTCACAATCATATGCAGAGTATTTTCGTTCTGAGATGCTTTGTCGAATAAAAAGCTAAGGGTGCTTGATGATTATTCTCTTCTTGTTGCAATACAGCACCTATTGCTGTATCGGAGGCATCACATACAAGACTCAATTTGTTGTGTAATCCTGGATATGTAAGCATTGCTGCATTACTCAAAGCAGATTTACACATATTGAACGTTTCAACCGCTTCTTCTGTTAATGTTATTGGTACTTCCTTCTTCATGCAGTCTTTAAGAAGTTCAGTCAGTGGACTTTGATTGTGTGATACATTTGGTATCCATCGACGGTAGTAATTTAGTAGACCATGGAATCTTTGTAACTGTTTTGAAGTTCTCGGCTCTGGAAAACTTGTAATTGCTTCCACCTTGTCTGAAAGTGGTTTGACACCATCTGCTGACAGATTAACTCCCAGAAAGTTTAAGCTGCTCGCTCCAAAAGTAAATTTCTTAGGATTGATCACCAAACCATGCTCGTTGAGTTTCTTCAACACTTCATCAACATGTTGAAGATGTTCTTCTTTATCGCGTGATGCAATTAAAATGTCGTCAACATAAACGTAAACGTAATCTAATTCTTGAAAAATGCTGTTTACGAATCTTTGAAACGTCTGCGTGGCATTTCTTAAACCAAAGGGCATTTTAAGAAATTCGTATAAGCCAAAGTAGTGATTGCAGTTTTAGGTCTGTCTGCAGGGTGAACAGGAATTTGAAAATATGCTTTTACCAGATCAATTGAGGTGAATATTCTTTTCCCTTTCAAGTTCTGACTGAAATCTTGAATATGAGGTATTGGATACCTATCAGGTGTTGTTACTGAGTTCAATCTTCGATAATCTCCACATGGTCTCCATGTTTCATTAGATTTTGGTACCATATGCAAAGGGCTGGCCCAGGGAGAAGAAGGAGATTGGATAATACCTTCTCGGAGCATTTCATCAAATTCTTTCTTGGCGACGATCAGTTTATCTGGCGCGAGACGTCGGGGCTTACTAAAAACCGGTGGACCTTTTGTCTCATTGTGGTGAAATATCTTAATTTTTGATTCTCGCAAGACAGGTATTGGTCGTATGACGTCCTGATATTTGAGTAGAATCGATTGATATTTTGGACGATCGATGACTGCATGGATACCTGTGTCGATTGCTGATTTAAGTCTGCCTTGCATTGATAATGATGTACCGGGTGTTCCAGCGATTGCTGAACATAGGGAAATAACATGGGAAAATGAATTATAATTTTTTCCTGCTCTCTGGAACCCCTAAATAAAATTCGGTCAATAGTGGATTATTCTTTGAATGATTCTCAATCAAACCGTAATTTTTTTATTTCGATGCTTTTACAACATTATTAAAAAAAAACAAATTGAAAATGGTTAATTTCAAACTTTCCGCCGAAATGTCGGTACAATTGAAATTTGATATTTGTCATTGTGACAGCAGATCACCGTGAGTCCAAACTAACCTCACTTTTTAAACATTTGGAGATTTCTTTTGGAGGACTAACAATGATGTCTAACGCTTCAAAACTCTTGTTCTAGCCCAAATTGTTGGTTTCCGACATAGGTAACTTCAGTCTGTGCAAAAATGTGGTTAAAATTTAACAAAATGTTGCGAGAACTTTGAACCTTTGAACTCTTAATAAAAACAAAAACACCAATGTTTAGCTGTGTTCTTCTATTCGACATTCCCTGCCATATATTTTTTGTCGTTTCTAAAATGCTCTTGGTGAAAGAAATAATCCGTTAACAGAGCATCTTGACAAATGAGATGCATTTCAGTTGTAGCATGAATGCTACCGATTTTGTAGAGCAAACTGCAGTAAAACTGATGTAGCACCTCAGTTAGACTATTAGCTTCTTCATCTAGGGTTAGTCCTCCAAAAGAAATCTCCAAATTTCCAAAAAATTGAGGTTAGTTTGGACTCACGGTGATCTGCTGTCACAACGACAAATATCAAATTTCAATTACACCGACATTTCAGCGGGAAGTTTGAAATTAACAGTGTTTAATTTGTTTTTTTTTAATAATGCTGTAAAAGCATCGAAATAAAAAAATTACGGTTTGATTGAGAATCATTCAAAGAATAATTCACCATTGACCGAATTTCATTTGGGGGTTCGAGAGAGCAGGAAAAAAATAAAATTCATTTTTCAATGTTATTTCCCTATGTTCAGCAATCGCTGGAACACCCGGTAGATTGGTCACACAGCTTTTTGTTTCGTACATCAACTACGAGTCCATAATGTCCTAGGAAATCGGCACCAATGATTGCGTCCGTTACAGTAGCCACGATAAATATCCAGTGGAGGTCGCGTCGTAATCCTAAATTTAATGTCAAAGTCACTTCACCTAACACGTTAATGTTTGATCCATCTGCAGAGTGAAGTTTCAAATTACTATTGCGCGTACACAACCGTTTAAATTTTGCGGGCACAATGCTAATATCTGCACCAGGGTTGTCACCAGGGTGACAAGTTTTTTTGACAGCTGCATGGGGGTGTACATTTATTGGCTTCGTCATTAAATTTCTGGTGATACCCACAAATGTCACTTTGACGGTTTCGCGACTGGCTGCGCGATCGGCTTCGTCCTGCTAAATTGCGTCGATCCTGTTGCTGCAACATCTTCTCCATACGTTGTAGGAGCTGCAATACACTTGCCATGACATCGGACGGCTGAGAATTGATTCCGAAACTTGCACTTTCTTCTTTGACGGCAGCTATACTATAGCTATATTGGCGGCGTTGATTCTAAAATCTTGTCAGCTACCTCGGCAATCTTTTCAAGACTGTTGTCGGCCAGAGAAATTAATATAGGTTGAATATTCGCTGGCATCTGCTGCAAAAACAGTTTCCGTAGAGCCGTTTGGCTCACACAGCCACTGTCATGCACTAGATTTTGCATTTGTCGCAACAGTTGTGAAGGTTTTCGCGAACCCAGCTCTTGTCCACTTAAAAGCTGTTTCATTTTCTGAGTTTCTGATAACGAAATTCTCTGGATGATTGTCTTTTTTAGTGGTATAGGGAGTGGTCTCATTTGGTGTCGTAATGACATCACACACCTCACAAGCGACTTCAGGGGGAAGAACGGTCAGTAGGTGGTTGAATTTTGTATCCTCCTTCGTAATCTTCCCGATGGCAAACTTCGCCTCTGCCATTGAAAACCAAATTTCAGGTTTTGAAGGCCAAAATGCCGGTAAATGGAACGATGCGGAAGATGCAAAAATTTGTTGTTTGTCAGGCATCTTGTTTTGTGCGCGATTTTTTCGCTGATCACGTCTGGGCCCCAATGTGGCTGGGGGGTCACTAATGATAATCACTTAAACGCTTAATAACAGAATTTATTGAAGTTAGAATTTTTCAGTATTTTTCAAATTCAAAAATTAACAACTGACTACCGTCGCTAACAAAAAAATCCTCTCTCAGAGGCGAGATGATCTTGCCGCTACAGTCTCAAGCCAGATCCATATAAAATTTCTGATGGAGAAACTTGTTTTTGGTGATTAATTGAAGATCTTAAACTTAACAAATTCCTTGGAAGCTTTTTAATCCAAAAAGAAATGCCACAAGACCTGATTGCTTGTTTAAGAGTTCTATGCCACGTTTCAATAATTTCCTGACTTTGAGAATGTTGAATACTACTTTTAATATGTTTAACACCTAATGAATTAAGAAAGAAATTAAGCCAAATACGTGATAAAAATATTGTATCATGATCTGTAGTCATTATTTTTGGAACTCCATATCGTGAAGTCCAAAAATTTGAAATTAATATAACAGATTCAGCATTCGCAATTTTAAGTGGAATTGCTTCTGGCCACCTTGAGAACCTATCTATATTTCATACCAATTGATAGTGTGGCCCCCATTTTAGCATTAAAGAGTATATACACATTGAGCAGTGTATTGTACTATGCTAGGAAATTTTGGAAAAGTTGGTATTACTTGCAAAGTAATGAAGTAGAGGGGGATGACGCAGTCAAAGTTTTAATTGATGACATTTTCTGGTTTTCAAAAAGTGGATTGTAAGCGGATGAAAATGCTTGCGCCAACGTTAAAAAAACCAATTTCGGTCTTCATTTGCTCTGTACCAATGTGTAAGTTGACATTTAAGGTTTCACATGAGGGTCATTATTTTGTTTAAAATTTTAGAGCATAAACTATTGACGAAAGTTCAATGGTTACAAAGGAATATTGTCTGGCCACCATGAACTTCACTGTTCTGTAAATTTCACCATTCAAGAAAGGTAGACCTAATGTTTGGTGTATTTCAGGCCATATTCAATTTCTTTCTATTTGATAGTTTGGTTATTGCAAAGTTTGTTTGGTGTACACATACGATATCGTTAAAAAAAGTCATCACTTTTGTAAAGGAAAACACTTTTGGAACCGTCTAATTGCTACAAATCTTAAAAATGCACCATTAAAGGGACACAACTTTGTTAAACTTCTTTGCAATGGGAAGTTTTGTGCTGACAACTGCACCTCAGAGTGAATCCTATGACAATTGGTCATAATTTGAAAAAGACGACATTTTATTTCCTACACTAAAACAACATGAAATCTTTGATATGTGAGGTATAGACGTATTCAAATTCAGCAATTCAAAATCCTCGATGGTTGAGGTAGTTAGAATTTACCTAAATACGAATTGAACACTTTATAGTTGACTATGTAAACATTAAAAGCTTTGCTAAATTCTCCATGTGTTTCACTTCTAACCAGTTCTTCTAATAAGTTAACAACTTAAATATTTCAGTCATACGACTGCTGGCCACGCAAACTTTATAATTTCATTGTCAACAACTAGAAAAATAATCCACTTCTTTGAAAATCAATCAAAAGCCATTCCAATTTTGAAATAACTTCAAATTTCCGTAAATACGGGAGCCAATTGTCAATGTTTACAAATGATGACGTTTTTGTCAAAGTGCTGTCAGACAAGGTCGTCAACTTTTGGTGTATAAAAATATCCCTATGAAGTACATTCCTCCACACAATTTTTTGGGATAGTCCCAAATTTCGGGCCAAGTTTGACATTTGGACCTCACTATCAATTGGTATGAAGTATATAATAGACAAAACATATTGATAACCGTCACAAAAAGGAAGGTGAACAATATCTAAATGAATTTGTTCAAATCTACAATCTGGTTCTCTAATAGCTTGAAATGGTAAAAATGAATGTTTTGTTATTTTACTTCTTTGACAGTTATCACAAGATTTAACCCATTTTCTTATATCGTTTTGCATGTTTGGCCAAAGATATCGTCTACAAATTAAAAGTTGAGAAGATTTTATGCCTGTATGAGCCAAACTATGAATTTTATCAAAAATTAAAAATCTAAACTGTTGAGGAATGTATGGTCTTAACAAATTATTACTTTTATCTACCCATAACATTATATCATTTTCAATATTTATTTGGACAAAATCAAAATTTGGGGATTCTATCAAAGTTTTAAGTTCATTATCGTTATTTTGAGCAAGTGCTATTTCTTTAAAATCAAAATTTATTGAGTCATTAAAGAGGCAAGTTCTTGTTAATACATCTGTGGGAATATTAGTTTTTCCTTTAATATGTGGAATATCAGTTGTAAAAACAGAAATACAGGGTGTCTCAAAACTCGCGCCCCAGAGAGCAAGGGAGGGTGCCGACAGCAATACATATGGTAAATTTCAAAACAAAAATTGACTAAGTTAAATAGTAATCGAGAACTGATAAAAAGTTAATAACCAATCCCGAAAGCTTATTCGAGAAGTGGAGTAAATGGCCATCCCAATTTCCTAGGCAACGAAAGTCTAATGTTTAACCGACCAATGGATGATAGTATGTGTCCATAGTTACCAATTTTCAAATTCTGTTCAGCTTCAGGATTGGCTACAGTTTTTTTGTCTTATCTCGGTTATTTTTTGAGTTAAAAAATTATGGTTTCAAAATTTTGGTTCAGAATTGTTGCCTCCATAAGCCCTTTCTCTCTGGGGCGCGAGTTCTGGGACACTCTGTATATTCTATGTGTAAATAATTTTCAGATGATTTTTTAATGGCGCTACATAAAGGTTCATGATCTGTAAAAATAGTAAACTTGTGACCTTCGATCCAATATCTAAATTTTTTAATACTAAAGTAAATTTTTAATAATTCTCTCGAAAAAACACTATATTTTTGTTCCGTACTAGAAAGTGATTTACTGTAAAAAGCTAAAAGCTCCCAATGTCCTTTATAAAATTGTTGTAAAACACCTTCAATGCAAGTTGAGGAGGAATCACATGCAATTGAAATTTTCGAATTATTTCTTGGGTGAGCTAAAGATGTTACTTTTGCAAGTGTATTTTTAGCTTAATTAAATACTTGAACTTGACTAGCATTTAAATGAACAGGTTGTGATGTGGCTTTACCAGGAAGAACTAAATTATGAAGTGGTTTAAAATATTTTGCACATTGGGGAATACTTGTGATAATATGAAATAAGACCTAAAAAAAATTGTGGAATTGGATAATATACAATAGCTTTAATTTTTTCAGATTGAGGTGAAATTCCATCTTTTGAAACATGGTGAACTAAATTTTACGTGACAAAGTGTGAATTGAAATGTCAAATAAAATTATAAGATGCTTTATCTAGGTAATAATTTATTTAACGAATAGACGAATACATTCGACAAATTAACTTATTCGGTTATGAGAATACACATTTTTTTGTTTCTTTGACGAATAGCGTTATGTGGTACTTTATTAGGAGATGGAAATTTAAAATCCAAAGTTTGGCTGTGATCGTCAAAAATAGTTAGGACCTACGTTGTGTTCGAGAAAAACAAAATTACTAAAGAAAATATAGAAAACGGGCCTCGGTTCTTTAGTGTAACGGGCAAAAGCGACACAAACGGAAGAGTGAAATAAAGCAACAAACGGGTTGGAGAGCTGTATTAGTAAACGTTGATCTTTGATGTTATTTACTTTGGAAAATTAGTGTAGTTAGTGACTTAAAACATGGAAAATGAAAAACTAGTCATGCAACGGACCGTTAGACCTGTAGTGAGTATGTTTAGTTAAAACGTACGAAACTCTTCTACAGTCTTGAAAAACAAAATGCAAAAATTACATGAAAACCACCACTCATTACAAGACTGGCTGGACTAAAAACCCAGTGGGATAAAAACCTAGCCTTCACAGTCAAGTACTAAGCTACCCATAATCCTCGATCTTTTCAAAAATAATTACAAAGATTACAATGATTTGAACAAGAAAATTACAATTATGCAAGCGTAGTAACGTGTCTGTACGATTTGTTTTGGATTTGCGAGAAATTTGAATTGAATTGCAAGTTGATTGTCGTATTGCGGTTTGCCTGCCTCTACTTCTCAGTTTTCGTCCAAATCACAGAACATTAGATTACATCTTTGGAATTTTCGGATAATAAAATACACCCGGGACTGGGTTTACGGGCGACGGCGTTTCCGGGCGAACCCGGCCGACTATCAGCCGCAACACTCCACTGTGGGAGTACCTCAAAGGCCTCCAGTCAGAATACGGACACCCGAAAAGATAAAGCGTTTGAATTTGCCGCTGAAAACCGAACGACCAATGACACTCATTCCCTCCACATTCTCACTCTCGCGGGAAACAAAAGACGGTTTTTAGCAATCACACTCTAATATCGACCGAGGATCATTACGATAAATCACCTAAACCAAAGTCCCACGTGGTATTGGCTGAAACAGACAAGACATACATGACGACTTGGGCCCTCTTCTTCTTTCTTTATTTCTTGAACGACAAAAAAAAAGAACAAGAATTTTTGAATCGCGGCATCGTACGACACGTTACGACTTGCCAGAAAATATAGAAAATAAAAAAAATACAACAACGTTTTAGGACGCGCTCAAAATGGCGCCCCCAACCACCCTAACGGTCACCGAAGCGACGCGCCAGAATTGGCTTTTTCCCCCGCCCATTCTGAAACATGCAAATTTGGAAAAGTCCTCGAAAACCGACATGCGCCCCCCCAACATTAAGTATTTAATCACATAATTACAAATACAAGAGAAAGTAACAAGTTTTCTGGAAGTACCACCCACGCTTCAATCCCCATTTCCCTTAACATTTGAACACGAAAACCTCCCAGAAACCTCCTAACAATCAAAGCTTTCCCGACCGAAAAACAAATTAACATTTTACATACCTTTTCAACATTAGCTTACCGGCAACATTTTTACTCACTTAACTTACACTAACGTTTACAATTTCATCAAAAAAAAACACTAAATGTTAAAGCATGCAAAACAAAACAAACAATGCACAAAAAACAAAAGCGGTAGCGCGAAGTCACTACAAAAGAATTTTTTTTCAACAATGGCGGCACCACTCCAACAAAGACGACCTGCTCTGTTGTGAGTACTAGGCGGAAGTGATCTCCACTGGTCAACATCTTTTTCCGTATCTTCTGCTAGGCGGGCGGGTGGCGATATCACATCCGCCCCGCGGCGGCGGTACTTTTAAATTCAAATCGAGCCATTACAAAATAAAATAAATCCTAACACTACTTAGTAAAACTGGTACATAAATTTAAAAAAAATAAAAGAAAATATTTGGGTTTTAGTGTCACTGATAGCTTTGGCACCAAATGCAAGTTTTGTGTCCGGTGCTGTTCTGGTCGAACCCTAGTGATGAGCTGCAACCGCAATTGATGGTCTGCATTGTGAAGAAATTTAACTTTTACACAAAGAAGCACCCTCATAAAAACGAGTCTCTAATTGGAAAAGTATAATGTTAATAGGACTAAACTAAGTTGAGATGATAAAGTACAAACGGGGACTTTTGTCTTCAAATCCAGGGTTGAAAAGATTGTAGATTCAGATAAAGTGTCTAGCGTTGATTCGTGGTAGACAGTAGCTGTTTTTCTTTGTCACTTTGTTCAACTGGCGGTAGTCCACACAGAATCGAGTCGAGTCGTTTTTCTTCTTTACCAAGACAACTGGAGATAACGACGGACTGTTCAAAGGTTTGATCACACCTTTTTGTTTTATTTCCCGGACGATATTTTCTGCTTCTTCCTTCTTGGTAATGGTAACCTTGTCGTCGTTTGTTTGATTAGACACGCATATTCTATGTAGATCCAGTGTCGAACTATCTTCGTTCTTCTTTTCTTCGGATCTCCGATGTCGAAAATGTCTTAATACGCTGCGTTTTCTGCTGGTAGGTACTTAAATACTTGAAAGATGTGATCATAGAGTTGAGCTGCGCAGGTAGCCTTCCTGATCGACAGACAATCGAAGACACAAAAGAACAATTTTTAGAGGGTGTTTTTCTTTAGTGACAGTAATAGTTCATACAGGGTGTCCGGAAAGTGGCGCACCACCTTGAAAGGGGGTAATTGGGTGGTCCCCCAAAGTACCAAAAAAATGTTAAAAATAATTCCAGACCTTCTATTTTTGCAGGAGGACCAAAAGAAAATTGCAACAATGCTGAACTGTTCCCCCAATAATTTAAATTTCTAGTATTCAAAGCCATAGTGTTGTATTGTTGGCGTTAGTTAGGTCGGTTCATGAAGGAGTAATGTAACTATGGTTTCATGCGAACGATGCCACACTGATTGAGATTGTTGATTCAAAAATCTTGACAACAGTTTTCAGGCGTTTCTTACAAGATTTTTGCGATTTTCATTGCTCCATGCCTTTGCGCAAAATGTCTTTTAGGTAACAAATTCATTTGAACGTATAATTATTGCACAGAAATTAACAAGATCAAACGAACTTACCAAGTGAAGTTCGATCTTGATTATGCTATCATCTTGCACAACGACATCATTAGTATATAGGTAGTACCCCCATTCTCTCCATAACACGCACGATATTTAAAGTAAGCAAATTCAAAACTCCCGCCACCAATTCTGTTGGTAGGCCTGCTTACTGGCGGTTGCATCATTATTTTAAAGTCTTCGATGTCGCAACTAGAGAAGATAAGGGTTGCATCTTTTTGACGATACAATGGGTGGGAGTGAAGTCGTTGTGCAAGATGATAGCATAATCATGATCGAACTTCACTTGGTAAGTTCGTTTGATCTTGTTAATTATGCCACTCATCTTGCACTCTGACATCATTAGTATATGGGTAGATGTTTAAAGTACGTTGCGACTCGACTTTACAGTATTTATTCACCTTTCAACTGAAGACAGGAATAAATATCGGTGAATGTTAACAAAACAACGAGAATAAACTAAGTATTTAAGTTGTCAGCATAACAAGGCTAACTAATATAAACATATGTTAGGAACAATGTAAAACGACCTTAGCAAAAGATCCATTTCTATTTTGCAAAATAGGATTATAATGTCGCGCAAAACACAACGAATTTTCGGACCAACCAGCGGTGGTTCGGACCTCGTCCAAGGATATTCCTTGCCTAAAGGCTGAGGACGGGTACTATGCGCCGTAAAACAGGAGACGTCGACCCCTTATGCTCCCAAAACGTCCTTGATCCATCGACTAATTGTGGCTGAAGAAGCATTCTTATAGGGCTTACGGAAAGTCAGAAATAAGGTGGAAGCCGAACTTCTTATCTTCTCTGTTCGGTGAAGGTATACCTTAAGAGCTGAAGCCACACAGAGATCTTCATTATTGTGAAAAATTGGCAAAATTAAAAGAGGCTGCAAAGCACCCCTCCTTGAAGTTTTAATTCTATGGGGAATCTTAATTCTTGCCCCAGCTTTATCAAAAGTAATGTTTTCAACCCGTATCAACGATAACATCTGTACCCTAGAACTGGTAGCCAAGGCCATTAAAGTTACAAGCTTCAATGTTAAAGAACGGATAGATATTTCTGCATTTAAGGAAAATGTTCGAAGATGTGTCAAGACAACAATGGGATCCCAAATTTCATCATACTTGGGACGTGATGGTTTCAAGTGATAGATACCCTTAAAAAAACGCCGAATTTTGTGATCCTCACCTAATTTAGAAGTAAAACGAAAGGCCAAGGCCGATCTGAAACTGTTAAGGCTCCCATATGAAGCACCCTTCTTAAATTCGTATGAAAGAAAGGACAAAACATTGTCCACTGATTCTTCCACCGTGTTTAACGCTTGACGATTACAGAAGTGCCACCATTTCTTCCACGCCACTTTGTTTTGTGTGTATGTTGAATTCGATATGGACGCTATCATTACCGGGATTACTACATCAGGAACACCTTTTTGTTTCATTGACGCCCAGACAAGAGTGCTGCCACCAATGTAAGGTTTTCCCATAGGGGATGAGGTTCTCTGTCAGAAGAATATAACAAGTTAATGTCAGGTTGAAAATATATTGGTCTTGATTTTACTAGCGACTTAAATAATGGAAACCACGCCTGGTTTGTCCAGTTTGGGACTATTAAGACTACTTCAGCCTTATCAAGGATAATTTTTCGTAATGTTCTGGTAATTAAGGAAAAAGCCGGAAAACCATAAAACTTACGTACCTACCAAGGAAAGGTGAATGCATCAATTACTGCGGCATCTGGGTCAGACCGCCATGATGCAAATTCTTTACATTTACAATTTAATCTGGTGGCAAAGAGATCAAAGTCAAAAGGGCCAAACTTATCCAAAAGGAGCGAAAAAACCTCATCTGAAAGCTGCCATTCTGTCTCGGCTGGTAATCGTATCGACTCATAATCAGCTATAGCATTATTTGAAGAGCTTACATAAGACGCATAAGTTCCGCTGCTCACAAAACTGCCAAATCTTTCTGGGTAAATTAGAAAGTAAAGGAGATTGAATACCACCCATCTTATTTATGTAAGCAGTAGCGGTGGTATTGTCAATCTTCAATAAAATTTCGGCATGACGTAACTCGGAAGCAAATAACCTTAAACCAAAGAAGGCTGCTAGCAATTCTAGATAATTAATGTGATGATGCTTTTCCTCCAACCTCCAATGTCCGAACGCCCGTTGATTACCACATACAACTCCCCAGCCAGTTCGCGAGGCATCAGAGAAAATCTCAATCGAAACGCTAAACGACTTTATTCGGCTGATTGACAGAGGAATATTAAGCTGCCACCAAAGAAAATGTTCCTTTAAAGAAAGGGGTAACAACATACAAGCGTCGTAATTGTCTTGAAATTGTTGAAGGGCCAAAAACTTCACTTTTTCCATACCCTTTGTGTAAAGGCAGCCGTACTCCACAGCCATACACACAGATGTCAGATAACCCAGCATTTCCGCAAACTCCCTAATTCTGCAAGAAACTTTATTTGAAAACTGTATAGCTAAGTCTCTAAGTTTGGCCCTTTTTTCCGCTGGTAACTCTACAGTCATTCGCTCCGAATTCAAAAGAACTCCTAAAAATTTACACGATCTTGCAGGATGAAGACTTGACTTTTTAATATTGATTAGAAACCCTAATGATTCTAACAGTTTTGTAGATTCAGTCACATTTTTAGAGCAAGACTCAGCAGTGTCACCAATGAGTAATAAGTCATCTAAATATATAACTGACAAAAAACCTCTTTCACGTAAAAGGGAAACAATAGGTTTCATTAACTTGGTGAACAACCAAGGTGCCACCGCTAACCCAAAGGGTAACGTTGAATATTCGTATAGGTTTCTATTGAAAGAAAAGCGAAGAAATTTCCTATCAGCCTGCCTAATGGGAACATAGAGATAGGCGTCCATAAGGTCAATTGAGGCTAAGAAACAACCTGGGGTCAAAAGACCTATTGCAGTTTTTAGATTTTCCATCTTAAAATGTGGAACCTTGAGAAACTTATTTAAGTGTTTTAAATTTAAAATTAGTCGATGAGAGCCATCAGGTTTACAGACTGTAAAAGCAGTAGAAACGAACTGTCCTTCAATTGGCTTGCATACATTTATAACACCTTTCCTTAGTAACTTATTAACTGCAACCGGAGTCGATCGATTCTCTAAGAAAGACATCAACCTAGCAGCAGGAGGTGACCGTTGGTGAGGAGGACTATGAAAAGAGATTTTAAAACCCCGAATCTACGACAAAATTGTCCAGTCGCTGGTGATAGACTCCCAAGCTTCAACAAAGAACTGCAATCGGCCGGCAATACTTACGGACGCCACTACTTCTAATCCCGGAATCTCCGTGACTGGTGGGGTCTCTTCTGTAGTTCGGATCGTTTGAATTGAGTCCTCCTGGATGAGAAAATTTTCGTCCGTTCTTTCTTGATTGGTCCGCCCATACTGGACGACTGGCGCTGGTACGGACCTCGGGAGTTTAAAGGACGCCTTGACAAGGTTGGAGCTTTGGAGAGGCCCTCTTTTGGGGTGAATTTTCAATCTTCAACTGTAGACCTGTCTTTTCAAGTGTCTTTGCTTCCTTAATTCTTTCTCCCAGATTATCACCAAAAAGGAACGAGTCTCTATTCGTTTTTGCCAAAACATCCTTCAAATTTTTATTATTTAGATTCTGGAGGATTAATCCTCGACGGGAAGCGGTTTGAGCATAATGCACATCTGCCAAAAGGCGAACTGCATCCGATAATCTCTCTATAACCTGTAGGTCACTGTCGCCCCTAGTAAATTCAAAAAGACCGAAGGGCGTCGTCACAGCAGTCTTTGGAATGTCTTCTTTTGCGATAGGGATTTGATGATAAGCCCTAACTAAATCCAAGGAAGAGAAAATTGTTTTTTCCTGTAACTTGTGAGCAAAATCTTGAATATGGGCGATTGTGTACTGGTCTGGCACGGTCACAGCGTTAAGTCTACGATAATCGCCGCAGGGTCTCCACGTTCCTGGCTCTTTCTTTGGGACAAGATGGAGTGGACTGGCCCAAGGGCTGCTGGAGGGACGACAAATTCCTTGTTGCAGCATATACTGGAACTCAAGTTTTGCAATCGCCAATTTCTCCAGCGTCTAGCGTCGTGGCCTTTCGGCAATGGGCTGCCCTGTTGTTACTATGTGATGAACAGCACTGTGAGGAGAGGAAGTCCATCAGCTATTGATGAAGGTCTCGTTAATCGCGGGAACTTCTTCAGAAGCTCCTGATATTGTGAAGTCGGTGCAATTGTCGTAACTGTGGAAATTCGACATCTTGCTATCTCACCAACTGTAAAATGCTTTGTTACATTATCTATAAGGCGTTGCCGTTTTAAATCTATTAACAGGTCAAATTCGTGACAAAAGTCTGCACCGATAATAGGGTAAGTTACGTTCGCAACAATAAAACGCCACGTGAATTTCTTGTTAATGCCTAAATTGACGCGCACTAATTTTGTCCCATAAACCTTTATTAGAGAACCATTTGCCGCAAAAAGCTGGTTTTTGAATTGCGCAACAATTTTTCCAGCTAATCGTCGCGGTATAACTGAGACCACGGCACCAGAGTCCACTAAATATTTTACTCCTGTAGTTCTGTCTGTAATGAAAAGGCGATTTTGTCTTTGTGAACCACTCGTTGACGCCTCGCCCAATGATGGTGCATTTAGTTTTCCTGGTCACGGAAAGTGCAGGGTTTGCGACACTTTTTAGCCTTTCTCCCAAAGGCTGCATGATAGTAGCACCAGTCTTCGTTTTGTGGTCGTCGTGATGTCCGACACTTCGAATTGGAACGTTCTCTGTCGCGAGAAAGGTTGTAGCGTCCTCGTGAACGTTGAGTTGCAGCCTTTAGCTCTGCCACCATTTTCGTCAACTGTGCAACCTGTTCTTCTAGGGACGTGCTAGAGGTGATTTTCTGTTCGATTTGTGATGGACCCACGCGTGCTTCCTCATAAGATGCGGCCGCCACTATACCGTCCACCTGGCCAGAGCTCACCACTATGATTCGATCCGCTATGTCTGCAATCCTGGTGAGTGCAATCCTATCGCTGACGGCTAAAGTAATTTGAACATGGGACGGCATTCGTTGTAAGCAAATCGTTTTTAGTAATTCTTGTTTAAACTGCGGTCCAGCTAGTGCCTGCATGTACCTCAACAATTGTGATGGTTTTCTATCTCCAAGTTCGATACCAGATAGAAGCCTTTTGACTTTGGCTTTTTGTGATTCATCAAATCGTTCTACCAGTCCTTTCTTCAACCACTCATACTTGTCCTTTTCAGGTGGCGTTGTAATAAAATCAGCATTTTGCTCCAGTGAGTTCTGGTCTAATGCACTAATTACAGCGAAGTACTTGTTTATGTCTGATCGGACCCTATTTGAGTGAAGCTGTGCCTCCACCTGCAGAAACCAAAGTGTTGGGTTCGTCTGCCAAAAGGGTGGTAGTTTAACGTTTACGACGTCGTTGATGTGCTGTAATTCGTCTTCTTCCGGCATTTTGTTGTAGCCACTGAATATGTCTCGATTCGTCAGACTCTCACGGTTCGCGTCTCACAATCGTGCTTCATCACGTCGGGGTCACCAAATAAAGGGAAAAAGAAAGTCTTTATTTGAACGAATTTATTTTTTTAAAACTGTCTGAATTATTTACAATTAAACAACTGAAAAACTATCAACTTGACCAGCCTCGTTGATTCAACAAACTTCATTCTTTACTACGACATACTGCCCCAGCATATTTAGAGCTTCACTACATTCTTTCCATAGCTCCTGCGCTTTTTTATATGTAAAATCGGCAGTAAACTTGCCTTGTCTTAAAATAAGATGATTTTCCATGAAGTTTAGCAAATACGCCTTTTGTTCGACACTAACCCGTGAGTTGTATTTCTTTCTTTCAGTCATTTTCGATAAATTGGATTCCGTTTGACAAAATAATTTCTGAGATAATAAACTTCACATTAAATTTTTGCGATGTTGCCAAAATAATATTTAGACCGCTCTAATATATTAGTGCACTTTTTAATCTGATGATCGAGAATACAATATCTTTGATACCACATTGATTTTCGCGAACTAAAAATTCAGTGCACTAAACTTTTAGTCTGATTTCGAGAATCGCACCCCTGGTCTTTTTGACTGGTATATTTCGTTTAGTCGAATCCACATCTCTGAAGAAGTCTCACAGTTTTAATTCGCTTGAGAAAATCGACAGGATGATATCCATCTTTTGCCTTCTGATTATTTTTCTTCCAAGCTGCCACAATTGCCGCGTCCGTATCTTCTGGGTCGGGTTTTACATGAGTACCGGATACATAATCCCAAAGATGATTTTTCACTAGTATAGCCTGCATTCGCAATTTTCATGTGTCAAAAACTTCCTTTTCCGAGTAATTCAATTCTCGAAAAATTAGCCATAGTGCCTGGGCTCACAACCTGTTAGAGTTATTCTGCAATGGCAGTCGAAGATCAACGCAGGAAAAATAAAATGATCACACAACTTGTAACGACTTTTCATTTTTCAACGATTCTATTACAACTGTTTATGTAACAACACCGTTGTTTAAGGAAAATCCTCCAAACAAAAACGTTTTCAGACTCTATTCTTCAACAAAAAAGTTGTCTTTCAACATTCATCTGGAATTTGTTGTGAAGAAATCTCTCCAAACATGGGTTGATACTACGACATGCAAAGGATAATACCAGGCGAAAAAGTTTCATTTGTGTACTCAATTCTTTTACAAGATCCCAACTGGAATATGCGTCGGTAGTGTGTTTTCCGTTTCATACCTAGTTCACACATTGACATTATTGAGAAAACGCTACGAAGATTTCTTAAATATCTGTACATTATTGGTGTGGCGAATATCCAATAACTAGCTATCCACAAAGGTTATTGACCACAAGATATGAAACGATTAGTGTTGAAGAACGAGTCAAGATATCTAAAGTAGACTTTCTGTTTAAAATCGTAAATTCTGTATTATTGTACTAACTTACTGGAAAATATTCATTTTCATGTTAGTCCCAGATATTTCAGTACAGACGTACTAAAATATTCACCATTGTATAACATATGTAGATTGGGTAAGGCATTTGCAGCTTTAGACTGGTACTTGTTCTTCAGCTCAATAAAGAGACTCAAGAAAGATTAAAGTAATTAATTCCAAAAATTGTGTCCAAGCTTTATGGCTATCTACATTAGTTAATGTAGTTACGGTGACCAATTTTGTAGTGTGATTCTTTGTGCTCTTTGTAATTGGACTTACTGCCTGTAAAGGGACTTCATCAATAGTGATGATAATATTGGTGTCCGCAACAAAGTGTAAGCCGCACCCTACGAGAAGTTAAAAAAGCATTAAACAGGTGTGAGATTTTTAAATTAATTATTAAATTTCCTCGAAATATGGCAAAGCTTCGAGACAAAAGAGTTCAGTAAGCAATACCTTCATTTTATTTCCTGTAACAGTGATGTTTGTCTAACAGATTTTATAACAATTCGCAATTTGCGGGTGTAAGAGGATGTATTGACTGTACTCATATAGTTATTGTAATATATTGTAATATACTTTTTAGCCTCATGAATTGTAAACGTCAAATTAACATTCAATTGACATCTTCGGAAACACTAGATTTACAAGCGCCGTGGACGTTTACACACGCCGTGCGGTAAAAATTGTCCAAATCGTCTGCTCTTCAGATGCGTTTATAAATTAAAATCACTTTACCATAATGAAGATTGATCACCCAAAGTGGAATCTACCTAAATTATTATCTTAATTAAGACAATATTTCAATTTTTAAAGTAATATTAAAACGTTTTTTATACAGCGCCATCTTGTGTACTTTTTGTGCACCAACTACAAAATTGACAGAATTGACAGATGATGAAAATTACAAATGACAGATGTGACAGTTCTCATGAATTTTGAAAAACCCAATTAATTAAATTAAAATTTTTCGGCCAAAAAGTTTAATACAACTCTTGTGCGTTAACCATTTTACAGCGCTCAATCATTAAAGAACTACGCCGTCGTGCTTCAAACTGATGTCGCGCTGTAAAATGTAGGTTACCACACGCGACTGTAAATAACTATTTCAGAAAAAATGCAAAGACGAAAATTTCATTAAACTTATTATTTAATTTTTTTTGTATTTTTTTAAAGTACATTTCAAAACACAAATTTTGAAAAAAAATGTAGATATTTAAAAATATAAAAGTCAATTTTTTGGAGAAACTCATAACTTTTTTTGGGTTAAGAACAAAAAATTAAAAAAGTTCTGAGAAGTTCTGAGTAGAAAAAGATGAAAAACTTTCAGCCAAATCCAAAAGGGTCGGGGTCAAAAGTGGTCGATTTGGTATGGAATACCCCATATACATCAGTTGTGTAAATTACATTTCATACAAAATGCACTAAAATAATATGTTAAAACACCGAGTTTCATAAGTCAAATTTTAAGGCACCAATCCAAGTCTATAAACGAGCGGCGAAACCGGGAGTTTTATAATGGATGAGTGCCTTAATGGCCTTATAAACGAGGTTTTTATAGTATTTTTCCTAATTTGTTCTTGTAATAGAGCCATTTTCACTATTTCCTCATTCGTTTTCAGTGCTATAATATCCCGTTTCGATCCGCAATGCTATGATAGCTTTGTTGCCATAACAACTGGGAATCTTTAAAATACAAATTAGGAAAAAGTGGTTTTTACTCACTCATTTAAGACAGATAAAGTACTCTGTTACTTTCTAGACCATAAAGAAAATTATGCTTCATTTCCATGACAACAACGCAGGCATAGCTTTCTAAATGGTAAAACTTTGTCACTGCTGCCACTTTTGTCAATTCTTTTAATGCTCTAATTGCAACCAACAGAGGTTTTGGATAAAATCTAGTATTACATTCGAGTGTAAGAGTAAATTATTCACTCCAAAAATCTTATTCTCTCGATCTACGATCTCGAGAATAATCGATTTATTGTCGTTGCGCAAATGCACAGAAAATAGTTCTTGCTGACTGTACAAAACATTAAAACTTTTTGTTTTGCAGAAGTTATCGAAACAGAAAATTAATAGTTGGTCCTATAAAGTAAATTTTTAAATAATTCCATATTTCTCAATTTGCACAAGCGCAGAAAAAAAATTTCACGACTTTATCCAGAACGCAGAAGTAGTTGTTAACTTACGACCTTACGTACCATCGTTCAGTATTTGTAACAAAAGAAATAGTAAGATACAACTTCTATTGTGAACTTTGTTTATTCACCAACTTATTTACAACATTCAGAATGAACAAATTTGTCTCCGCCAACCGTTTCAGAGCAATCGTCTAACGCTCTACCGTCTGAGATGGATAGGTTTTTCTTCGGCCCGTAGAAGTCGGATTTTGTATGCTTCCGACGTGGTCAACGGTTTTATCGGTTCGCCTTCTTTTTGAAGGATTGCGGATGGAACTTGTGGATGGGAGAGGTTGATAATTCAACTGTTCTGTTGTGGGTGCTTGTGGAGATGATGAGGGTGCAAGTAATGGTTCTAGTTTAGGCTGAAGGTCATGCTCATGCATCGGCTCAGGAGGGATCTATAAGACATATTGTTATTTAAGAAGAAAGTTCGTATAAAACATTACATCAGGACGTCTATTCTTGACGCGTGTGATGTCAGTTCTCATGAGAAAATCGGTGCACTTCTCATGAGAAGTCAGAATTTGCTATTCTCGAATCATCCCATCACCAGGTTTAAACGTCATTAAAAAAATCAATTGTCATACATTCGTATATTTATTAGAATGGAGTTGGAAGAACTATTAATTGCCGATAGGGTGCTTGGGGATCTGGAAGAGGCAGAAGTTCAGGCGCAAACGCAACGCCAAGTTTTGGAAATTACAGATCCTTTTTTGTTATCTGACCATAAATTTATTAAGTATTTTCGACTGTCAAAAAATTTAGTGCATGAGGTTATACAGCTAGTAACTCCATTCATGCAGGTCCCATCTAGACGTTCAGCATTATCGATTGAACGAAAGATACATAACATGCTTTATAATATCGTCGCGCCTTAAATGACTTTTGTGATGCTCTTTTGCGACCACAAATTTTTGATCAGTGGGTTCGTTTTCCAAGAAATGTTAGACAATTAACTCAGCTTCGTGGAAAGTAAATTTGATTTAACTAAAGTTTTATATTTTCTTTGTTGATTTTTTCAACTTTTTATAGATTTTACCAAAAATATGGTTTCCCTGGGATCATTGGGTGCATTGATTGTACCCATGTGGCAATAGTACCTCCTTCAGGGAAGAATAATGTTCATATCCTGAACATATTTATGTAAATCGGAAGAATTACCATTCAATTAATGTCCAATTGGTATGATTATTTTCTTTGTTACTGAAAATCATGTGATCAAATGTTTTTTCTTCATTTGTGCTTTAGATTTGTGATCAAAATTTGAAGATTTTAAATGTAAACGCAAGATTTCCCGGAAGCACACATGATGCTCACATTTGGAGAGAATCGGCTGTGTCCAACACAATGGAACAAATTTATAGAACAAACAATCAAAATTCATTTTTTCTTTTAGGAGATTCAGGTAGATAGTATTGTTATAGTACAAAAAATAATAAATCTATAATAAAAGTTACCCTCTACGACCTTGGTTAGTAACACCTATTAGAAGTGCAATACCAGGCAGCCCTGAAGAAAGATTTAACAATTCCTTTGGAACAATTCGAAGCACTGTGGAGAAGTGTAATGGGGTGTTAAAAAATAGATTTAGATGTCTATTACGTTATCGAACATTGCATTATTCGCCTGAAAACGCTAATGCGTTGTGGTCACTGTAAAATATTCACATCGCGAAATTTGTGTTATGGGTCTTATAAAAACGCTTACGACGCTTTATGGCAATCACAGAAAGACCACATAGCGAAATTCGTGTCGTGGCGCTCAAGTTATACGACCAAATTTTATCAAATTTTAGCTCAATGTTTAGTGTATCAAAAAATACGAAAATTTCTTTCAACTGAGATATCGGTTGTTGTCACTTAGACGATAATACAAACTTAAACTCTAAAAAGGACATTATTTTTCCAGATAACTTGTAAGCACTTGTAAAATACTTTTCTTAAGCGTCAAATCTTCATTCATAAGCGCCAGTTTAACCTTTCTATATTCTTTTTTATCATCGGCATCAGCCTTTAAAATTTCTAATTTTGACGAAAAGTATTTTTCTAAAATTTGAGTCCTCCCTTTTGTCTCTTCCACTAGCTCGTTTGACATTTTTAAAGATTTCTCTAATCTACGGGTCTTCGTACATCATTTCTTGGGTTCTTGAGTATCCGTTCGTCTTTTGTGTACGTTGCTTCCCTCTTCAATTACATTCGCGGTTGTACTTGGATCTTTTGAAGAGTGTGTTTTCAAAAGCTCGATTTCTATATACACGGTGTCTCGCTTAAGGTTAGCTTTCTTAAACATAGAGAAAGTTGAAGGTTTTAGGATTAAAAAACTTTAAGGGCAAATTGCGTTTAGAAGACATTTATAAAAAGCACTCAAAAAAGTACAACTTTTGGGAACCTCTCTGTAATAATGAAATTCATCCTTGGACATTTACTAATTTTGTTTCTATGGTTATAAGGTATTGTTGAATGTGTCAGCAAAATTTGGGTTGTTTTGTGCTTTTTCAAGCATCCACTCGCAAAATTGAATTCTTTTAGGGTAATCTTCTGGTTCCAAAGTTTGCACACGAGAGTAATGAAACGGATGGAGTTGTTGCTCTCGGATAATACCCCATGCAGTTGTTCGCAAAACGTTTGCAATTCGCCTTTCGGTTTCACGAGTGCTGATCACTGCTTCTTCTTCAACAAGTTGAAGTATTGCATCTTCTGCTTCCAAAACTTCAAGCGTATGATGGCTTTCCCGATGGCGCGATGGTATAGTTGGGGGACTGAAATACCGTGTTAATGACTTAATTGGGGTACTCACTGCACAAAAAGGCGAAACCACCACAGTTGTTGATTTCTTTATCTTGTTATTTATGACAGGCATCGGTGCTGCAGGTCAGGCTATCGCTAAATGAGGATGGTAGATGTTATTTGGGTGAGACAGCACTAATTGCTGGTCTTATAATGAATTTGAAGGCGTATTTGGATTTGATTTTTTTTAATTCATACAAAAATTTATTAGATACATAAAATGGGAAAATCATAGAAAACTAATTTATATATCTTCGTCTTCAAGCGATATTTCGTCGTCATCAGATTCATCGTTAACATTAATTATAATTTCAGGGAAATTTCTATTTGAAGCAAGACCATCTTCTATATTCACAACGTGCTTTACACAGTTCCTCCATAACGTGGAATCAATTTTTTTGCATTTCTCTCGTATTAAATTTACGACACTTCCACTCAGGTCAGGGGTATGATTGGACTTCCGGACATGATGCTTTAACTGACTCCAAATTAATTCTATCGGATTTAGAATACAATAATATGGAGGCAGGCGGAGAACCGTGTGTCCGTGATTCGCTGCGAATGCGTCCAAAATATAAGACGTTTTCCTTTCAATTCTGTTCTCAATGAGTTCCAATAGTTGAGGTCGGGTACGATGTTCCGGCACTTCAACATTATGGCGCTGTAAAATACTTATTAAATAGTCCTTCCTGCTGGTGGTTGTAGGATATTTTTTGGATTCATCCTGTCGAGAGTGGTATGAAGCATTGTCCATAACAATGACGGAATTAGGGGAAAGTTTTGGAATCAGCGTTTCGCAAAACCATTGCTCAAAAAGATTGGCATCCATATCCTTATGGTAGTCGGCCGAGCAATTCATAATATTCTTGGCTGAGATTAATAAAGCATCCTTGACCCATCTATTTTCCGTGCCTGCGTGTAAAATAATTACTCTTTTGCTTCTGGATGGGGGTGTGTCTAAAATGCAGTTCCCGGAGTCGTCTACTCAGCCTCTTATTACAACATCATGTGTGTCATAAAAGGTTTCATCTAGGTAGACGATATTTCTTCCCTGGTTGCGGAAATTCCGAATCTGCCCAACAAACTTTGTGCACCATCTTTTTAGACGTTCAGATTTCATCACTTTCTGCCGTTTATTCAATTTTTTGTAAGTAAAACCTATTTTGTGCAATAAGTTTCTCAATGTTTTGTGGCAGTAATTGAAAGGAATTCCACTTTGATTCAAACTGGCTTTTATGGCCTCGACGGTTGGCACATTTTTTTCTTTGTATAATTTATAAATAATCTGTTTAATTTCCAACATTTCATTTTCAGAAAATTCCATGCATACGCTCGTCATCGTTTTTTTTCTTTTTAAATCTTTTTCGCTGGCTTGGATGATATCACGCACAGTACTGTATGGAACTTTTGTTAGTTCTGAAGTCAGCTTAATTGGGGCGTCGGCGTTTCTTTCTTTTAGACCGTTGTAATCGTTTCTGATCAAAATTTTTTTGCCTTCACTCAAATGTTTTCTCTTTTTCCCTAAATTTCGTGGAAATTGTGCGTCAATGTCTTAAAAAAACAAAATTAATTAAATAATCACAACAAAATATTAAAAGAATACTTACTATTTTCAGCTTCTTCATCACTCTCGTCGATTACAATAATTTCATCATCGTTCGTTGGGCAATTTGCTTGTAACCAACGTTGCCACATTTTCTTACAATAAAACTACCACGATTGTCAAAGACCAAATAATTTTTAAGACTACGAAATTTAACCTTAAATCCTCTTTTAACGTTTATCTCATTAAAGTTGGGAGGGATTAAAAAGACACATCAAATGGTTTATGCCATCCCTAATATATATTTTGATAAGTACTTACTTAAAACGTAATTACATATTCATTAAGTATCGATTACGTTAAGATGCGCAGGCACAATATCAGATAAATCTTGCATTATGTGAATTCCTTAAGGCTGTTCTACCCCTCAACTAAAATTCGTGTTTTGAAAAATATGCAACCCAACATACAAACCATTTGACACATGCCAATCATCCATAAGGGTGAAAATCGTCTGTAAAATTAGCATATTTTCTACGGCAGTACAGCAATAAACCAGGCAGATAAGTTTGCCTTGGTTCGGAGTTTGTTTCATAGATTTTTCTTATTTCTAAATACGATGTCCCTCGAAATTAATTGAATGTATTGGAAAATTATCATTAATGATAATAAATTAAAATGAATAAAATAAAGATGTTTTCCCATCTTGTTATTTCTTTTGCTTGAATGTTTACGCTGTTATTAATAAAATCCATTGCAACAAATTTAAAAATCTGGCGCATGTGTGTTTTCAGCACTTCCAAATAAAATAAAATATTTCATGTAAACTATTTTCGAAAACAAAATTAGTTTTCAAATATGTGTAAATGTGCTTTGATAGGTAGAGAAATTAGAGTGAGGTTTGCAAAGAAACCATAGTCATTACCAGTTTTCAGGTAGAGTCCTAAAAGCAAGAAAGCTAATCCATCCTTCTAGAAGAATTCCAAGTATAATATTAAATTGTCTTTAAAATGTGACACTTCACATGACAGAATCAAAAGAAACAAACCCAACTGAGGGTGAGTTTTTATTTGATCTCTCGATACATACAGGTGTCCGGAAAGTCGCGCACCACTGTGATACTGTATCATCGAACAATGCCATAGATCACCAGAAAAATGTTAAAAAAAATCATGTCTTTTTTATGGATTAAAGAGGAAAAGTTTAATGCCAAAATTAACGATTTCTGGGCAGTAATTTTAGGTTCAGAAAAAATTTTTACTTAAAGGACATTTTACGCAAAGGCATGGTGCAAAAGAAAAATCGAAAAAATCTTGTTAGAAATGGCAGAAAACTGTTTATAAAATTTTGTAATCAACAATCTCTATCAGTGTGACATCGTTCACATGAAACCATAGTTATATTACTCGTCCATGAACCGACCTGACCGACTAACGCCAACAATACAACACCGAGGTTACTATGGCTTTGAATACTAGAAATTTAAATTATTGGAGGAACAGTGCAGCAATGTCCTAATTTTCTTTTGGTCCTCCTGCAAAAACAGAGAATCTGCAATTTTTTCAACATTTTTTTTTGTATTCTGGGGGACCACCCAATTACCTCCTTTCAAGATTAGTGTGCCACTTGTAAGTACATATATGTGTTGTTATTTATTTTTTTATTTATTTATTTATTAATTTATTTACTTATTTTTTATTTTCATCGCTTTGGAAAATATGAGATTAATTTGCAACAAACTAACAAACAATAAAAATCTTGGATCAAAAAAAATACTTAGCCTTACTACCTTACTATTTTTGCATCTCGAAAATTGAAATGTATCTTATACAGAGTGTCCCAGAACTCGCGCCCCAGAGAGCAAGGGAGGGTGCCGACAACAATACAGATGGTAAATTTCAAAACAAAAATTGACTAAGTTTAATAGAATTCGAGAACTGATAAAAAGTTAACAACCAATCCCGAAAGCTTATTCGAGAAGTGGAGTAAATGGCCATCCCAATTTCCTAGGCAACGAGAGTCTAATGTTTAACTGACCAATGGATGATTCAAATTCTGTTCAGCTTCGGGATTGGCTACAGATTTTTTGTCTTATCTCGGTTATTTTTTGAGTTAAAAAATTATGGTTTCAAAATTTTGGTTCAGAATTGTTGCCTCCATAAGCCCTTTCTCTCAGGGGCGCGAGTTCAGGGACACCTGTATTTGAGTTGGAATTTATAGTTGATAAATCAATAAAGATCAAAGCTAACATTTGGAAAAAGCATAGCGATTACTGAATTACTATTTAGGTACATATTTTTGAAATCCAAAGGATAGATTTTGAGATCCAATAGATAACTCAAAATTTGATGTCTCAAAACAAGAGTGCATCTCAATTATACGAAAGATAAGATATTTTCTTTCAGAAATTTTTATTTTAAAAGTATTAAATATTTGTAAACACTGATTGCAAATAACATTAGCAAACCAGAATTTTACTTCTTAGAAATATGCCAATCCGAAGGAGTTAACTAGGTAATTTAAAAAAAGGAGGGGAGCTTTGTTTATCTTTATAAGAAGGGTAAGAAGTCGAATAATGGAAGCTGCCATAATTTTAGAAGGGTTTGAAAAGTCGTTAAAGCAGCACAATTTAAGATATATGTAAAGAATAATTGGCGATAGCGACAGCAGTGTTTAAAAAAAAAATAGAATACGGAAGCTGTATGGTCCGGCATATTTTATAGAAAAAATTGAATGTCGGAATCATATTTTGCGTAATTATTGCAATAAGATTAGGGAAATTGCCAAAACACCGCGGACGGTCACAAATTTACGAAATTTTTTGAAGTTTCGAACCTCTGTGGTTTGCGCACTTAAATTTAGAAAAAATGAAGATTGTCCTACCCCGGCCGAAAAGCATAGGAAATAGCGCAAAACGCCATTACTTTTTACGGCCACAAATTAAGAGCTGGAGTTTTGATTTTTTTTGTACGTCTAGACAATATAGAAATGTACACGGGAAACTCTGTGATTTTCAAAAATTCTTTATAGATTTATTTAAAAAAAATAAAAACTGAAAAAACGCCATGTCGTTTTACGGGCACAGTTTTAGGAATTTTTGCTTGAACTACGACTTGATTGATAGAGAATTGTATTCAACACCCGGGAAACTCCTTGATTTTTTTCAATTATGAATAGTTTTTTTAGAAAAAAATAAAATGCAATGTAAAAATGGTCCTCAATTTTCTAAAAGTCGGCAACCAACACTTCAAAATACAAATGATTTACAACCCCTCACAGCAGGGGCCTCTAATCCTAATGACGGTTCGACGACTACGGCTCGACCGAGTCGGGATTGACCATTGGAACCCCAACCAGATACCTACTCACTACCGAGAGCTGAAGATCATGAATCCCATAACATTTTAATCTTATTCTTATCAGGATTATTATTACTAAATTTTCTTACCAGGCATAAAGCTGGCCCAATTACCAACGAACGAAAATTGTAATTATCAATTAAATTACACTCAAAAAAAATAAATTAAAGAAAATGATAGAATTATAATATCATCCTATCATGTTATGTCCTTGTAGCTATGTGATAATCACATAGTTAGCCTTTAAGCTAGGACATTTGCATAAGTATTGGGATTTAGAGCAACAAAATCTAATCAGATTTTTTTATTCCACTTACAAATCTTTTTTTAAAATATTACGAAGGGGTTCATTTCTGCTCCACCGAGAGTCAATAATCTCTGGAAGCATGGCTTTAAAATAAAACTTCTCGAGATGGGTGATCATATTATTTTCCCAAAAATCAATATTTCGTTCAACCACACAGTATTGTAAATCTATATCCGTATACACTACAAAATAACAATATTGCTTTTTAGTGATGTGGAGTTGACCCTGTACTTGATACATATATGTATCTAATGGCTTTAAAAGTATCTTATTGCTGTTCGGATCAATCGTACAAAAAGTGATTGTTTTGTTGTTTATTGCATCTTTGACCATTTGGTTTTTTGCGGTATAAGCACATTTAATTTCTAGAATGCAATCAGAACCAACCAAACCATCAGGAGATGCCCCTAAAAATTTTCTCTCCGAATCAACAAACAATCCACATTGTAATACTGTCATCCCAGTGATAACTTCAAATTGTTTTCGCGCTTCCTCTTCACAATCAATGCCAAACTGAATAGACTTAGGCAGTATCTTTGGTAATGATTTGCATATAATATTCTTCACAGTGTTCGCTGTATTAGTGGTATCTCGCATCTTGCAAATTTTTCCGAAATTGCTAGCAGTTAATCGAATATTTCTTTCATTGATCCATAAACTATTATTTCTCTGGCCCCGCGTATTTTCTTCGATTGAAATAACATCGCACTTATTGAGATCATTTATGAAATCAGATTTTCTTCTTTCAAAGTCGACATGTGTCATATCCGGAATTTGAATTTGAGTGTGAGCATTTTTTCCATAATCAGAATCGGCACTTTGTATTCTCAACCTCTTTCTTCCACTCCTACATGTAGTATTTTTTTTTAATTTAGTTTCCGCAAATTTTGTTGTAAAAGTGCCAACATTTCCGCCGTACATTTTATTTGCGAGTTGGAAAACAAAAGTGCCTTTGTTGTTGTAGCTAATAACAGCAGCTAAACATCTACATTGGTACGATCCTCTATAAGAAAAATTTATTCTTTTCCCACCAATAAATTTATTTACCACTGAATTAAATGATTCTACAGCGTTGTTGTCAACGTCAAACAACAAACTGGCAGATAAATTTGCAACTCGATTCACTGACTGCATAAACGTTTTGTACAAAATGGAGTTTTGAAATGATAAAATTTGAATTTCATTTAATTGGCCACTTTTCTGACAAAAGTACTCCGCACAATTTTCGTGATTGCCAAAAATGTGTTGTGGGCCATTCAAAATATCTTTCTTTAAATTAGCTATCTTCTCCTCTAGTGAACAAACTTCATTTTTTCTAAATTTTATTGCGCAAACCACAGAGGTTCGAAACTTCAAAACGTTGTTTCTCAAAAAATTTCGTAAATTTGTGTCCGTCCGCGGTGTTTTGGCAATTTCCCTAATCTTATTGCAATAATTACGCAAAACATGATTCCGACATTCAATTTTTTCTATAAAATATGCCGGACCATACGGCTTTCCTATTCTAATTTTTTTTAACACACTGCTGTCGCCATCGCCAATAATTCTTTTATATCTTAAATTGTGCTGCTTTAGCGACTTTTCAAACCCTTCCAAAATTATGGCAGCTTCCATTGAGGTAGACGTATGTCCCCAATTTTTGAAACAATTATGTGATGGTGTGTTCTTTTTCTGTTTTTCGTAATATTTACAAAATGCGCACAGTTTATTTTTGACGCCTACATATAAAACCTTTTTAGTTCTTGCCCCAATAATGCAGCCCACACCTGACATTGCATTATAGTTATTTTTGTAAGAACGTTTACTCCACGCTCCATCCACGATAACAGTTATATATGGCACGCCATCGCTATCAATTTCCCCGGCTTCAATTGCAAGTTGCCTTTCTTGCTTCCCAGCTACCGCCATTTCCTCGCCCGAAATATTTTCTATTTTTGAAAAAATTTTAGATTCTACCATTTTGTAAGTTTTTTTACCAATAGGCGGAATATCTAACGCTGAACAAAACTCCGAGAATTGAGTCTGTCCTCCACCCATGGCGATTACACCACACAAAGCCGCATTATTTATTGTGGACATATCAGGTTCAGAACTAAATGTACCAGAAATACCACACATCGCACACTTGTAGCAAAAAACGCTTTTCAATCCAAACCGCTTTTCATTTATGATATTAATATCATAAAAACTACAATTGCACGTGTCATGTTTGATAGATTTCAACGCTGTGAGTAAGTGGCCAATATCCACAATCCTTCGACCACTGGGATGGAAAGTAACTTCATTTAATAAAGAAGAATCATTTTCAACAAGAAACACTTCATCTGAAGAAGAGTCAAATGAGTCGTCAAAACTTTCTGCAAATGGTTCGTTGACTTGATCCGATTTCGAACCCTTCCTGAATTTTTTTAAAGCATTTTTAATGGCCAGTTTTCTACTTTTGCGTTTAGAGCATAAATTAGGATGATTTTTTCCGGGATTACCCATTGCAATGCGAAAAAGGACAAAAAACTTAGAAATTACTTACTTACCTCTTATTCTATTAACTAATAGTTATTATTACGAGAATCTTATACATATACAAACAAGCACCAAACTCACATACACCTTTCAAACTAGCCCAAACACAACAAAGTCGCAATCAGAAATAACAAATCGTTTTAAATTTCAACACAAGGATACACACGAAGTGAATTCTCAAGGAGAAAAAAGATCCATTATTCGACTTCTTACCCTTCTTATAAAGATAAGCAAAGTTCCCCTCTTTTTTTTTTAAATTACCTAGTTTACCCCTTCGGATTGATACATTTCTAAGAAGTAAAATTCTGGTTTGCTAATGTTATTTGCAATCAGTGTTTACAAATATTTAATAATTTTAAAATAAAAATTTCTAAAAGAAAAAAACCTTATCTTTCGTATAATTGAGATGCACTCTTGTTTTGAGACGTCAAATTTTGAATTATCTATTGGATCTCAAAATCTATCCTTTGGATTTCAAAAATATGTACCTAATAAGTAATTCAGTAATCGCTATGCTTTTTCCAAATGTTAGACTTGATCTTTATTGATTTATCGTCTATAAATTCCAACTCGAATATAAGATACATTTCAATTTTCGAGATGCAAAAATAGTAAGGTAGTAAGGCTAAGTATTTTTTTTGACCCAAGATTTTTATTGTTTGTTAGTTTGTTGCGAATTAATCTCATATTTTCCAAAGCGATGAAAATAAAAAATAAATAAATAAATAAATAACAACACATATATGTACAGGTGTCCGGAAAGTGGCACACTATCTTGAAAGGAGGTAATTGGGTGGTCCTACAGAGTACCAAAAAAATGTTAAAAAAAATTGCAGACCTTCTATTTTTGCAGGAGGACCAAAAGAAAATTGCAACAATGCTGAACTGTTCCCCCAATAATTTAAATTTCTAGTATTCAAAGCCATAGTGTTGTATTGTTGGCGTTAGTCAGGTCGGTTCATGAACGAGTAATGTAACTATGGTTTCATGAGAACGATGTCACACTGATAGAGATTGTTGATTACAAAATCTTATAAACAGTTTTCTGGCATTTCTAACAAGATTTTTTCGATTTTTTTTGCACCATGCCTTCGCGTAAAATGTTCTTTAGGTAAAAAATTCTTTTGAACCTAAAATTACTGCACAGAAATCGTTAATTTTGGCATTAAACTTTTCCTCTTTAATCCATCAAAACTCGAAAAATTGAAGACATGATTTTTTTAACATTTTTCCGGTGATCTATGGCATTGTTCGATGATACAGTATCACAGTGGTGCGCGATTTTCCGGACACCTGTATGTATCGAGAGATCAAATAAAAACTCACCCTCAGTTGGGTTTGTTTCTTTTGATTCAGTCATGTGAAGTGTCGGTTAATCACATTTTAAAGACAATTTAATATAATACTTGGAATTCTTCTAGAACGATGATTTAGCTTTCTTGCTTTTAGGACTCTACCTGGAAAACTGGTAATGACTATGGTTTTGTCGCAAACCTCACTCTAATTTCTCTACCTGTCAAAGCACATTTACACAGATTTTAAAACTAATATTGAAATATTTTGTTTTATTTGGAAGTGCTCAAAACACCCATGCGCCAGATTTTTAAATTTGTTGCAATGGATTTTATTAATACCAGCGTAAACATTAAAGCAAAAGAAATAACAAGATGGGAAAACATCTTTATTTTATTCATTTTAATTTATTATCATTAATGATAGTTTTCCAATACATTAAATTAATTTCGAGGGACATCGTATTTCGAAATAAGAAAAATCTATGAAACAAACTTCGAACCAAGGCAAACTTATCTGCCTGGTTTATTGCTGTACTGTGGTAGAAAATATGCTAATTTTACAGACGATTTTCACCCTTACGGATGATTGGCATGTGTCAAATGGTTAGTATGTTGGGTTGCATATTTTTCAAAACACGAATTTTAGTTGAGGGGTAGAACAGCCTTAAGACCTAAACTAATATTCGTAAAATGGAATGAAGCAACACAACCTTCATTTAGCAATGGCCTGGTGCTCACCTAAACCGATGCCTGTCATAAATAACAAGATAAAGGAATCAACAACTGTGGTGGTTTCGCCTCTTTGTGCAGTGAGTACCCCATTTAAGTCATAAACACGGTATTTCAGTCCCCCAACTATAATATCGTACCTGTAGTACGTAGACGATTCAATGCGTATCTCTGTGGGGAGCCACTCTTGCAGGAAAACGCTGATTATATAGGCGGGCGGTTTTAGCAGCATTACATCTGCATTCTCCATATAACAGAAGCATATCAGAATATTTCGCAGCAAAAAACACTTTTAAATTTGTGACAAAAGTCAAAATTGACAATTTAGTGTTGCTGTAGAAAATTAACGGTTTCATTGTAGTTGCTTAATTGTAGATCAGTGGTCCCAAAATTTCAATTTACAAAAATGCCTTTTTTTCGCTTATTATTCAGTTTTGGCCCAGATGATATATATATTTTTTGTTCCTTATAAACTCACTAGTCTCACATTTTTAGGAAGCTAACCTTATGCGAGACACCCCGTATTTCTATAAACATCCATTAAAATTGAATGTGGACAAAATAACGTTTTTTACCTCTTTATTTTCTTCATCTTCTCTGCTTGGAATGGTTAGTGTATGCCTAAAATTAAAAATTTAGTCAAGTGTGAAAAAAAGGTAGATAATTATACGTTGCTAAAGTCAAAGTTGACGATTGATTCTTTAACACTGGGTATTCCGCTTGCCACAGTAGGAATAATCATTTCAGTGATTTGTTTGTCCAACTGTGACAATTCATTGTTTGGGGGCCCTCCTCCAGTACCGCCACTATGTTTGCGGTTTTCGCTGTTTTCGCATTTTGAATTTTTTTTCATGTCCTGCCAGGTATAAAAATTAGGTAAACTTATGATGAGAATAAGTTATTTGTGTATTATTTATTTACCTTTCGCCACTGGCGCCATTCCTTATTTGCCCCTCCAGCAACACAATTTAATTGGGTGGCAAGATTTTTCCAAAGGTTTTCTGCAGTTTTTTTAATGAATGTTGCTGAAAACTTTGTAAGCATTTCTGGATGCTCCTGCATATACAGGGCTATTCACATAACTGTACGACCTGTAATTTCAAAAAATGCAACCCATTATACATTTTCAAAGCAATCATCGCTTTTAGTAAATTGCAACATCGCCAGTTCGCTCCATAGAAGTGAACAGCTCGCCGATATTCAAGAATAGCATAGTTGGACAAATGAAAATTAGACGTAAGGTAATAGGTTTCACTTCTCTCGTAAAATTGACAGTCCTCATGAACTCAAGAATAGACGTCCAGGGGTGCGATTTGGTTTCTTGATCGAAGTGATAAATTAAATAATGAATGAATAAATGTTATTGCGTAGCTTTTAAACTTTTGTTTGCATTTATTCTTTGTATATAAGCTTATTAAATTCTTAAAAGTTTACATTTACCTTAATTATAAGAACTTGTAACTCAAAATTACGATTTTGAACTTCTATTTTGACATAAATTTCGAGGTTATGTCTTCAAAATTGATCACTTTACTCAGAGCTGTCGAGAAAACATCACTCCATGAAAACTTGATTTGAATGTGACAGAAATATAGCATCGCAATCAATCAGCAAACGCGATTTTATCGCTATCGAGTTTTTTTTGATCGAGAAACAAAATCGCACCTCAGGACTTTTATTTGTGGCACCAACTGAGGAAGTGGGATAAAGTATATTCTAAAATATAGTTAAATTTTACTCAAAACCAGACTCATTTAATTAAATTTATCACTAAAAAATGTAAATTTAAACTGAAATATAATAATTGTTAATTTATAGAATGTTTTTAAAATCAAGCTAAACTTTAATGTGAAATGTTATCCGACAACCAAAACCACGCTCTGCGCCCTGATCCCCAGCGAAACCTGGCTCTAGGATCTGCAGGATGCTTACATCTAATTCAGTGAGATCCTGCCAGCTTGGATCTTGACTAGGACCAGCACTTCCAGTTGGACCCGTCTAATTTTCACTAGAATCACCAGAAAGTAATGATGGGTTTAAGGTTTCATACTAATCCGTTGCCACTGCTTTTTGTCTTTCTTGATGCCATCACAAAAGTTTAAGCTGTTAATCAGAACCTGCCAAAGTTTTGCTACTATGGCAAGGTCTGTCTCTTGGTGCCGAGCAAATCTAAGGTGTTCGTTCCTCCACAAAGTTAATCATTGTAAGTTTTTGGGCGGGCAAAGGTTTTCCACTTCAGGAGCTTTTTCTTGTTACCTTCCGTCTAAATATTGAAGAAATTGTAATAACATGAAGAATAATAGATTGTTAATAGTGTCAGTTCTCTTGTCCACAAACGACGCTTAAAAAACGTGCTAAATTGGAGCTCGGGGTTAAAAACCGTTAAAAAATTCGCGCGCGTGTGAAATTCGAGCGCTTATAAACTGACGATGTCACCTCGTAAGTCATATCGTCGTTCAATTTGTCGAGGTACGATGACAATATTGAGAAATAAAATACCACTTGCGATATTTTTGTCGTTGCCATGGTAATATCGTATCGTAAAGAAACAAAATCGCACCCCAAATATCAAGTAGTAACACAATATAAGGATCTATCAGTATGGACAACTCATGTCGGCCCCTTTGAAGTTGACTTACAGCTTTTCATGACCTTCGACGACGCTGGCGGTCCTTCTCGCTACTGTTTGTAGATGTCGCTACTCAAAAGCGGTGAATTAAAAAAAGACTTAATTGCTTGGAAAAATAACGCCTACGTGAGTTTTCGGATACCTACACCTAAGTTACTTGTCTAGTGTCTTTTTATTTAAAAAACAACGTGTTTGGATTTATTCCGCAATTAAAACAGCTGGCGTCACCTCTCAGAGAATTCTGGAAGGACCGCCAGTACTCGCGGAAACGTCAAAAAAATCGGTATATGCCAAATCCTTTAGTTGTCCATACTGATAGATCCTTATACACCGTGGTCCACGAGTGATAATGAGCCTAACCAAACTCAAACTGCAACCCAACATACATTTTCATAGCTGTCGTAGATATTTGAAATAAACGTCAAAGTTGACAAATTTTTTAGAACAATGTATAGTTTGTACGGTGAGAGATTGAATGACAGAAAAGTCACTAAATCTACGCGATATAAAGTGTACCAAACGCGCGAAATTTAAAATAACAAAATAACCCCAGTTACTGACAACCCTGTCAACCCATTTCGCGTAGGAATTTAGTGTTTTTGGTGTATTTTGTAGCATAATTTGCTACCAACCTATATGTCAACTGTCGAAATATCCCAATCTCTCACCGGATAAACTATACTCGCGCTGTTATGGTTTTAATTTATGAAGATTGCTAAGTTTTAGCATTGCTTTCACCTGCTTAAGGTTTCGTCGGAGGAGATGCCATTCCACACAATTAGAAACTATCTTGAGTGAAAGAATTTGTCGAAACTCTGACAGCTGTCTTGTTGTAAATATAAATTTGGCAACGAATGCTATCAAAATGTATATTGGGTTGCAGTTTGAGTTTGGTCAGGCTCATTATCACTCGTGGATCACGGTGTATTGTGGTAGTAACCTTTTAATGAGTTTTTGGCTATGTGGCTGTGAGTTTTCTATAATTGGGTTATGTCAAATTGACAAATTCTGTCACAATCATTCTTGGTATTTTGATTAACTTTTGAATCTGTCAGTGTCAAGATGAACGCAAACTCAATCTAGCAAAAAATGAGTACGGAAATTTATTTATATATTTTAGCTTTAAAACAGTTCTAGCTTTTAAGATGCCTTGGCAAGTATTGCTCTTTCTCCTTAGGTTTGAGAGCCTTCCAAGCAACAAACCGTGTTCAATTTCAGTTTGATAGTTGTTGACTTCGTCAACTATTTTGGCACCATGCTGAAGCAGTTCATTATCACTCAATTGCTCTAGTCCATCTTCATTATTTGAATGTCTAGACTCTAAGATGTTACCATGCTTACTTTTATAAACAGACTTTGCCTAAGTATTGTAATAAAAAGAAATACTATTATGATATGGAATAATAGTCCACAAGGTAGCCCACCTAAAAGTTTTCAGTCCAATATAACCAAGATATTGGGCTCGAAAATATTAGGTGGCCCATCTTCTATAATCAAGATAATATAGACATATGTATTTATATGTGTGCAGAATTATAAAAGACATGTATTTTACCATCGTCTAGGCATGGAAGTGAATCCTCACTATCCGACATGTGATATTTTTTGTTTATTTTTCGTTTCCTTTTCTTTTTTAACAATTCTTCAGCTGAACTCTTCATTGTTACTGTATTTCGCTTCTTTAAGTTTAACTTCTTCGAATGTGGTTAAAATTTAAATATTAATTATGATATTCACAAATAGAACTCGATCATTCATCGTTTGCCATACCACGTTTGCTTAAGATTTTGAAATTGTTGGAGATTACCTCCCAACCTACTTTTGGGCTTCCACTATTTTTAATTTACTGGGTTGTATTACCCTGATTTTTTGGCTAAAAGCAATACAGTTCTCCGCTTGGAGTTGTGGTTGAAAACCTAAAAATCGAAAACTTGGACACAAAACCGTAACTAAAACGTCATTGAAGTAAGTAACATTATAAATAATTTTCAAGATGGTTATATTCACTATGAAAACAAAGCGGCAAAATAGTGTACGACAGAAATTCCAAAGCCACGCTTGATGCTAGAAACATTTATAAACACCTTGTATAATATACCATGTTTGGCTGTGTTCTTCTGTTCGACAGTCTCTGCCATATATTTTTTGTCGTTTCAAAAATGCATCTAGACTCTTGGTGTAGCAAATAATCCGTTAACAGAGCGTCTGACAAATGAGTGCATTTCAGTTGTAGCTTGTAGCATAAATGCTGCTCATTCTATCTAGTTACAAACTTTAAAGATGGTTTTTAAAGCAACTTTACTATTATTTCCAAGGGCTACATTTATTAGATTTAGTCGCTTTTCTGATTGTTTGGTAAATAAACCCATTTGGTTGAAAAAAAAGTAAAGTAGAGTATTAATTGAATAGTGTTACGCAACAAAGATCCAGCCACTGTCGTCTAAAAACGGAGATCATGGCTATTCAAGCCTTAATTTTACCGATTTTGTGGTGCAAAACTGTAGTAAAACTGATGTAGCACCTCAGTTGCATTACTTGCTTTAGGAATTTTAGGTTTGTATCCGACTTAACAGATGGTGACAATTTTTATCGATTTAATATCGCGATGAAGTCCATTAAAAATGTTTTGTGAGTTGGATCTTTGTTGCATAACACCATTCAATTAAAAGCCAACATAAGCTGCACCGCCAACGTTTCTTTTTCTCTCAGCTGCTTGTCTTGGTAAGATGGAAAAATCCAGTTCGATTGGAAGAAAGAGGAAAAAAACGAATAAAATACTAGTCTGTTGCGAGGTATGGCAAAGTGCCCCGTCTTGTTGGAACCATATTTCATGATCTTCGTTCATGCCGATGGCTGGAAACACGTTTGTCGTCAGCAATTGGTAGTATCGCGCCTCTGTCAACGAGCCGTTTATCAAGAATGGTCCAATAATGCGATGACCAAATTCGGTTGTTTTGACTATTGGGTTTCGCACTTCATTCGGTAGGCTGATGTGGATGGAATCTCTATTTTACTTTGGATTTGGCAAACGCTAATGGTTGGTTCGTTTTCAAGCTCTGTTAACGGATTATTTACTTCACCAAGAGTCCAGATGCATGTTTGAAACGACAAAAAATATATGGCAGAGACTGTCGAACAGAAGAACACATCCAAACATCGGTGTTTCTGTTTTTAATAAGAATTCAAAGTTCTCGCAACATTTTATTAAATTTTAACCATATTTTCGCACAGATTGAAGTTACCTACGTCGGAAATCAACACTTTGAGCTTAGAACAAGAGTTTTGAAGCGTTAGACATCGTTGTTAGTCCTCCAAAACGAATCTCCAAATCTTTAAAAAGTGAGGTTAGTTTGGACTCACGGTGATTAACTTTGCTGTCACAATGACAAATATTCAATTTCAAATGTACCGACATTTCTGCGGGAACTTTAAGATTAACCGTTTTTAATTTGATTTTTTTAATAATGCCGTAAAAGCATCGAATTTAAAAAAATTCGGTCTGATTGAGAATCATTCAAAGAATAATTGGCCTGACCTGACCAAATTCAATTTGGAAGTTCGAGAGAACAGGAAAAAAATAAAATTCATTTTCCCATGTTATTTCCCTATGTTCAGCAGTCGTTGGAACACCCGGTACATAATATAATATAATATACACTTATAATTATAATTTCAATAATAAATGGAATATAAATGTATGTACAGGGGTCCTAGAACTTATAAATCTAAATTAACGATAAGATATAAGTAAATCCAGCGAGTAAATAGGATGATTTGAATTGTATGGCATGAAACATGGCAACTTGAAATACTCTAGAATTTTCCGTCTTTTTGGGGATATTAATCTCGATTTAAGTTGGTTATGCAACTACGCCTTCCCGCCTTTTTTAGAAATTTGTCAATGATTTGACATTCACTGACATTCGTCATTCTTGACCACTTTAAGATCCACTGTTTGCACTGTTTCTTGAGTTTTATTGGTAAAATAGTGTTTAATTACTAGTTTTTCTCTTTGCTTTTTCTCTTGTGCAAATTGTCTTTTGCAAGATCCATGATGAGTAGATTCAAGATCTGTTGGTCAACTTGACCGAAGTTTCTTAATTAAAATGTTGATAATGAAAGATTTGTAACAACTGGACTGCTAATAAATTTTGTGTGTCTCTTGATTTCCTGGCGGAAGGACTAACCTGGCACACAGCTTTAAAGTGTATAAAAATTGAGGATTTTCGAGGTTTTCTCTACGTTAGCAAATTAATGATAAAACACCGAATTAGTCAGATGGTTGATTCCTTTTCTATAATCAAGGAATAGGAACCATTTTTATAGCAGTAAATTTAGTAAAAATAATGAATTTTAAAATTCGCATCATGACAACTATTTTAAATTTGGCGGTTGTTGGTACTAGTTTTTATCGCGCAGATTTGGTTAGAAAACTGTCATCTATTTATTCGTTGGACAGACTATATAATTATTATAAAAAATACTTTTAGATTCAATTTTTCCAATGGGGCAGAGTTCAAAATTCAACGATAAATTTGTAACATAACCACAGTAAAACGTTTTGGATGAACAAGGACGGTCAAAATTGCTGTTAAAAATTTTATATCTGTGATATTTAATATAAATTTGATTTGTTTTACACATTCAATAATCGCACATATTTCGGCTACTAATACAATGGCAGTTTCGCGAATCGACACCAAAAGTTAAATTTCTGTACTCTAGTTTTTTAAAACCTCGCACAAAACTGTTCTCTTGCGACTGAAATTTGATTGAACAATATCGGTTTATTTATTGTTTTCACAGATTTGCAAGATGTCATCTGACGCTGTTGTGATTCTTTGTTTATTAAAACATGGAAAGGTTTATAGTTAGATTTTGCTATCATATGTTTTATTTTTCCCAAATAATTTTCATATTTAAATGAACTAAATTTATCCAAATCTCCATTTCGTAACACATCCCTGCTCAAGTGAATTAGATTGTGCACATTGTAACCAACAAACTCATCCCCATACAGCTCGCCATTGTTTTTAACAAAATAATTTAATACTTTGGATGCAAATGAATTCAATTCAATACACAGCTTGTGACTGCAAAGTATTCTAATCGCACAATGAAAAGCAAGAAAATGTTTGTATTTTCGATGGGGTAATTTATGTAAAAGAATTACATGACCACTATACAACAAAAACTGTCTGTATTCTACGGCTTTCTAGTGTTCTAGCTCTTTAATACTTCTTGGTAGTGTTGAAAAATCGTTACGAGAGACACATTTTCTAAATTCCATCAGTTTTTCGTCCACCTGCTCTATGAGCGTATTAGTCAATCGTTGTTCTGCATTACCACGAAACCAGAAGAAAAGCAACCTTTTTTATTACGCCTAAACACACAATGTGCATATAATATAAGGGCACTTGATCATTTAGATCAAAGTTTGGAATGTCAACTAATGGTGTGAATAATTCAGTAGTGTGATAACCATCATCTCTATAGCCTCTTGAACGAAATAAAGTGTCAGTTCGTAAAGCGCAATTGGTGTCTGGAAATGTCATCCTTCTTTGTATCATTTCACCTTCGACTATACATTTGGTACACCCATAATATCCGGTATGCCCTTTTACTCTCAACAAAAATGACTTTGCTGAAGCATCTGCAATAACGTTGTTCAACTTAATATGATTAATATGATGCCTTTCGTACTCAAACCCATTTTCATTTAATTTTAAAAAATCAACTACTAACTCTCTTAAAAAAAACTCCGCTGATTGCGGTTTATGGAGACCGTAAAAAATACCCACAATGAATGGAGTTTGGTCAAGTTCTTCTCTATTTATGCAAGCCAAGATGGGCCACAACTGAGTATAGGATCTAAGAGCAATAGGAAGTCCATCTATATTTATATCTATTTCAATATTTTCATCACTGTCTAATTTAAAGTTGTACAGTTTGAAAATGTGTTTAATCCCTTCGGCAATTCCGAAATGGTAATAAAGGCCATTTGTTGTCTAAACTTCTGTTTTACGTAACAAAGAGCGACAATCATTTGGCATATTATTAAACTCATCTTTTTTTCTTGTTTATTTTTAAAATGCGTAACAAGTTATTAAACGACTTTTGTGTAACTTGTTCTCCAATTGCTCAATTTCTAAGTTCATCAGCCAAAGTTGGCTGCGTGTATAATATGCTGTCGTTTAATCGTTTATATCCATCGCATTTGACTGGGAATTCCTAATAGTCGTTCACTGTTCACAGTTAATTCGTCACTTTTCAGAGCAGATGTGGACTCGGTGTGATTCTTCTTCTGTTTAGGAACTACTAGTTTGCGTTTCTGCTGAAGCCTTTTTAAAATGCTTTTTCGATGTTTAACAGTCATTTTTGAAAATGGTTCTCTCGTCTTTATAGTACTAGAACAATTTATTTATTTACATTATACCATAAATTTGTTTCTTTAATTACCAATAAATTATTTTTTAAATCATCCTAATGTAAGCGATTGAAGTAATAAGCAGTCCTAATCTATGCCAGAAGCCCAAAGAAAAAGCATAAACTAATATCAAATATAACTTGTGTAATCCGACACACCCATTGCACTCAGTTCGAGGGTATTAGGTATGTCGATTTCCGTAATATATAATCCCCACATTTCCGGGAAAACCTTAAAACAAATAGGGCTTCTAAAAGCAACATTGAATAATTATTTCTATAGTCAGAATTTTATAACTTTGGTTTAACTCCGCCTAACCATTTAGGCCAATAGAATTTTGGATGAAAGTCTGATTCAATCTGCAACAATTTGATATATCGTTAATATTTGTCTGAACTCAGGGTAGATCTGTCCAAACATTAGAAGATGAAACAGCATAAAAATCGACAAAGGTTTCACGATTAATTGAATTTCTGCAAGACTGCAAATCTTCTTGTTAATTGTGACACTAGCCATTTCTTGATTCGACAAATTCAAATCGTCATTTGTTCATGTGGGCGGAGTTAAACCAAAGTTATAAAATTCTTACTATAAATAAAAACATTTAAAATTGAAGGATTTAAAATTTTTGAAAAAGGACAAGAACTCTTAAATAAAATTACACCGCCTTATAATAAATCTAATCGGTGTTTGTCAGAAGCACGTTTTCGGATACAGAAGTTTCTTTTTTTGCAAAAAGAGAATGAAGGAATGCCTTTAGACGACCTTGTAGTTGTAGTCAATTAGAAAAAAAACATATTTTTTTTAAGTTTTTGCTGATCTCCGGTTTATTGGGACCTTCAGACTATTAGGACAAAATACATTTTCATGATTTGTCCCGATTAAGAGGAGTCGACTGTATTTAGTAATAACTGTACATTTATATTAATAAACTTATCTACAACTTCCCTTACAACCTACATGGCACGCTGACAGTAAATCAAAATAAGGTTAAAAAATACATACAAAGAAAATTAGAACTAGGTTTATACAATAAATAAGAGGTTTAACACTTACACTTGACGATGGATGCTTATTGGAGGAATCCATTGGGAACGAATTTTAGCTTCCAGAACAAACGACTCTTTTTCAATAGGAATGCTTAGTTGCTTGTTCGAAATGATACACGCACATGCGCACATTTTCATTTGTACTTACCATATCAACTTTCTGTAAGCTTGCCATAAGCTTACCAAAACAAGTTAATGTAAAGTTTCGTAGGACACTTTGGCTCGTATGAATAAAGTCGAAGTAAATGCTAATGCTTCAAGCATTCGCTGAAAGTGTAGGTAATACTACACCCGCGAAGAATATGCTTGACGATGAAGTATGTACTACCGGAACTTACTTTTCGTCTAGCATCTACTACGCTTTCCTTTAGTATTTACTTTTTGACGAAGTAGGAGTATCTACTACACTTACGGCCGATAAATGAAGCATTCTCTGAAGTTGGTAAGCAAGCAACTTCGAGGCAAATGCTACAACATTTTCTGTGTATATAATATGCTAAAAAGAATATATGACTATCAGAATGTATTGGTCTTAACAAATGGAATCGAAATTTCTAATGCCATTTTTTTCTCAACTGTTCAGTTTTTACAAAAAAGCGTTTTGAAAATAGTTTTGGTACAGCATTCATTGCATTTGACATTCTTTGCGTCTTGATAATAAACAGACAGCTTAAAAAATCCAAAATTAGTGATCATCTTTGGTTTTTTAAACTTTCGGCTTTGCCAGATATCTGTAACAAGTTTTCAATTCAAATTCCAATTATATTTTTCGGTTTTGTTAAAAATATTATTAGGATTTTTTGTTTCATTTATGGGGCAGAAGCTGCATATACATATACTGCATACTACTTTACGCACCCTGAATAAGCGAATTTGTTTGCATTTCTTGTTAAAAAAGAATCTATAGTTTCTTTTTTACTTTTTAAATGCGAAACGAAGAAAGGTTAAGAAAAATAAGAGAAATAGAAGTGAGATTTAATTGTCTAATAACTTAAAATTATTATTAAAGCAGAATCCAATGTATGTATGTAGTATTCACAAAATTTTGCTATTTAGAATTTTTTTTACCCTTTATTTTCGATAATGTAGGTAGCCCCGTAACACACTCCAATATTCCGTTAATTTGTATTTAATGCTCAATCTCGTGAAAGGTGAATTAACGATATTCTATTCTAATACATTTTTATTGGTAATTTTAAAAAGTATATACTTCATGGAGAAGCAGATGCTTGATCCGTTTAGCATCTTGCTTCAGTCGAAGTATGTGCTTGTAGTAGATACTACCGGAACTAAGTATATACTTCAATTCGCCAAGTATATACTACATACTTGAAGCTTTAGCATTTACTTCGACTTTATTCATACGAGCCCTTGTTGCAACTTTGCTATTCAGTGTAGATGGAAACTTACAATTTAAATTATATTACAAGTTTATTTCAAACTTATGAATTTAAGTTATTTTGTCAAGTAAACATCAAGCTTTTTGAAAGCTTATGTAAGTTTACATGTTTTGTGGGACAGTCATTACACTGAACACTTGAACACTGCAGATACACAGCTTCAGAAGGGAGATACAGCATCGCTTTCAACATCAGCGGCAGAAGATGATTGGTTTGAAGCCGCTGCTGATGATGCTTCCTCATAGTGAATGGGAACACTGAAAATGCAATGGGACATGAAATATACATAAGATATGCAAAACTGGTTCTACAGTTCAATGTGGCGTACGAAGGTTCTTAAACGCATGGGGGCTAACTTATAGCTACACATTCATAGAGAAAATGTAGTAGAATAAAAGATCGATTAAAATTAATGTATTTAAGTTATATGCTGCACTATTTTTTTGGTTTTTGGATACAACGTTGAATCTTTATTTTACCTAAAATAAATTAATAACAATAGATTTAAATAAATAAATTACACATGCCATTAATTAATAACTATGTAATACGTATGTACATCGTTGAAAATATTGAGTTCTTTCAAATCACTCAATTTATTCGTCTTGTTCAATCATTTTTTTCCTGTTCTCTTCTTATTTTTCATAATCACTTTGTGTTTTTGGTTCATCAAACACACAAAATTATTAAATTAATCTTTGATGTCTCTTAACTACTGCTGCTTCAGTTCTTAGTGAATACATATATTTCCCAATTTCCCACCTACTTACAGTTACACTACACCATCTTATAGTTTTACTTATAAATATGAGTATATGATTAGTATCATTATCCATCTATACACTTGCAATTGGTTTATTGTTAGTTTATATGAAAATCGCAAGGTTTCATTGCAACAATCTGCCTTTCACCAGGTATCTGCATTTCAGTGTTGTTCATCTTCACTATCTCTTAACATTCAAACTTGTAAATTGTACTTCTTCTTGATTGCCTTTGTGGTTGTTTCAGAATTATTTTCCCAACGATTTCATATGCTGCTCATGTATTTCCTCGCTATATGTGTCCCTTGCATTTTCCATGTAATGCTTTCTCTCAGTTCTTTTTACATACATCACATCATTATTACCACATTGGGTCGTATGAATAAAAGTGAGCATATGCTCAATTCTCACAGTTTTTGAGTATAAACTCCAATTCGTATGATTAAAAAGAGTATGAGCATATGTTTGCTTGAGCATGTGCTTTTATGTACTGACTGTCATGAGCAAGTACTCGATTTCCCTATGAATAAAAGTAAGCAAATGCTTAACACTGACAGACTAATACTCACTAAAAGTTGAGTTTGTTCAGTGTCAAACTCACATCGTTTGAGAAAAAATTATGGCCGAATTTATGGGGCCCTTCCGTTACCAAAAGTTTTACTGTAATAGAAGAGACCAAAAACGGAAAATTTTCAAACAATTACATTGATTTGAACAAGAAAATGTAAAGTGAATGGCAGAGAACTTTTTGGGACCTTTTGGGATTTTTTGCGATTTGCTAAACAGTACCAGAAACTGACTCAGTACTTCTACAAAAGCCTTTTGGGAAAATGTTGTTTCTTGCGTTAAACGTCTTCTTCTTCTGAGCTGGTATCCATTCTAAGCACTTTCTGTTAATGCGACTTTTTGACTTGATGCAGTCGTGACAGCTATATGACATTTATTACATAAGAGCACTTGCTCCGATTCAAGCGAGTATGTACTGACTGGAGCACATGCTTTTTTTATTCATATGAATGAGAGAAGATGCTCGTACTTCAGGCTCACGCTCTAGAGCATCTTCTCTCGAGCATGTGCTCGTTTTTATTCATACGACCCATTGTCTGCATATGCTACAATATAAAAAGTGCTGATAGCATATTCTAATTAGGGCGTTACTGCATACACGTAGAATCGTTGGAGATTGCCAAAGACAGTGCTTGAAGTCTAAGAACTTTACTGAGTGTTGCTCTTCTTTAACGTGGCAAAATGTAATCGGCCCTAATGTCGTTTAGCTCACCTCTTACGTATTCTCATAGTCTGTTATAATGTTGGAACCAATTTTCTTTTTGTACCCACGGTTTATTAAGTGTATTTTAAACAAATAATTTTAAGATAACCTTAAATTTTTGTCGATGGCAAATTTTACGTCAACAATTTTATGACAATTCCCTAGAATCTTGCGTCTCCTTCTAATCATTGTTTCTTTGGGCAAGAGAGACAGCTCTCTTCAGTTGCGCACCGAGAAACATTGGCCGTACCTTATGAAACAGAAATTTTGATCTAGTGACCTTAGTCAGTCTGCCTGACATTCCAATAGTTTCATAGATTTTTCAGTGATTTTACTGCAAAAGGAACCATATCTTCGAAACAAGCCGATGAATTCCTTTCATTCCTGGGAAGTGAAACGTTTTGCACAGTGACTAATACAGCAGTTCGTGTGATAAGCTATTTGAATGTCAAAATGAATGACAGCGATAGTAAAGTCCGTTTTTTTTTATAACCACCAACACCGCACTCTCCCAGCACTTTACAACCGGCAACATCGTCGATAGGTTAGCATAGGTTAGCTGCCTAATTGACAATTTGATTACACAAAACGCCCTTTCAGGCTGTGCCTAGTCCTTTTACTATTATTAAATCCTTTGATTTGCAATCCAATAAGCTGTAAAAGAAACGTTTTTAACGGAAACACTGCCTAATTTTCAGAAATGTCAAAAATTTTACAACTATTTTCTCACCAAAAATCTTCCTAGGCAACTGCCGGTTGTAACTCAGGGGAAGATTGCGGTGTTGGTGTTAAAAAAAAACGGACTTTACATCAAGTGGAGATTCCCACAATATGAATGCGGTAAAACCGATCATTTATAGCTCCCCAATTAAATGATATTGATACAATTCTTAGTGTGCATAACATAGTTTTCAATAGGTTTAAGGTCAAACACTAATGACAAAATCAGAATTACCAACGTGTGACTGAAACTTTTCTAATCTGACACCAAAAATCTGGCAAAGAAGACTTCAATCGTTCCCGCGGAGATCAAGTGGTGGTCTTGCAGCAGTTGCTCGGAAGCCAAGCAACGCCAGGAGCAGCTGCTGGAAAAGCTGGTGGTGGGACAAGAACGAATCATTAAATCGGTACCTCAGAAGCATAAGGGCTTATCTCCATAAATCATAGTTTCAAGAAAATCAACAAAAAAGGTATTCTAAAAAAACACCTTGCTGTTACTTATCTCTTTTCAAATATGCAATTTAAGAGCGAATTGCGAGTTATTGATGACTATTTATTTCAAATTGTGCGTAATAGTCGTAACTTTTAATCCAAAAATATTTTTTCTCTTAACGTCACTAAAAGCCACTATTTTTAGTCGTTTCTAGACAGTAAAGTTGGCAATTTTGTTATAAGTCATGAAAAGCGCTTGTTGACATGGAAGCACTTTGTCTGCCTAGGCAAAAAAAGTACTTTTTTCACTCATAGATCAGGAACAACGATTTCGCGCATAGCAACCATCACCGGTAACTAAGGCTTTCGAGCTCTAGTGCGGGAACATGCACGCAAAAATTTTGCTATAGAAACCAAATAGAAAATATCGGTTACTACATATTTAAAGAAACACGCCCCCCATTGGGACCCTCTTCCCCTAATATTTATTTAAATAAGTTAACAAATTACAAGAAAATTAATATTTTTTGAGAAAAATTCCATCAGCGCCATCTATTAGCAACTTAATCATTGTTGCTCTTTTGTAAAAACATAACCTCAAAATAACATTAACAAGTTTTATGATTTTAACGATTAATAAAATTAAGCTTTTGTGAAACGTTTTATTTTACAAATACTCAAGTAATCGATGTTGGTCATCAAGTAAGTATACTGAATACTTTTAATTTTTATTATTATAGATGTTTATGTTGAATGTATAGTTGCTGCACGAAGCAAAAGAGAGACCAGAAACTCCAGCAGTGTTTTCAGTTCTCACGGCGTTACTAATATTGTACGAATTGTTGGAATTGGGTCTTACAGGTTCCTTGTCTGTCAAAGTGTCTGCTACTTCTATTTTATTTTTTAAAGAATCTTGGATATATACCTCCGCTACTGCGGAAGATTTCCAACCACCATGTCTTTTAACGGCTAGAAAGTCAAGTCCCTTGTTTGCTAGTAAAGTAGCACTGCTCGTACGAAAACAATGGCACGTATATTGATGAATTTGGTGAAGAATTTTGATGATTTCGTGCAGAATTCTGCTGTTTTCTTGCAATTCAGTCGTTGAATCTTGGTAAAAAGTGATGATTTAGAAGATTTCGTGCTCTTCTTTGCGAATTCAAGCCAGAAAACAACGAAAATCAGCGAGAAATCGTCGTTTTGCATCGAAATATGCGGTTTTCTCTAAGAATTTTGACGATTTCGTGCAGAATTCTGCTGTTTTCTTGCAATTCAGCCGTTGAATCTTGGTAAAAAGTGATTATTTAGTAGATTTCGTGCTCTTCTTTGCAAATTCAAGCCAGAAAACAACGAAAATCGGCGAGAAATCGTTGTTTTGCATCAAAATATGCGGTTTTCTCTAAGAATTTTGATAATTTCGTGCAGAATTCTGCTGTTTTCTTGCAATTCAGCCGTTGAATCTTGGTAAAAAGTCATGATTTTGTAGATTTCGTGCTCTTCTTTGCGAATTCAAGCCAGAAAACAACGAAAATCGGCGAGAAATCGTCGTTTTGCATCGAAATATGCGGTTTTCTGTAAGAATTTTGATGATTTCGTGCAGAATTCTGCTGTTTTCTTGCAATTCAGCCGTTGAATCTTGGTAAAAAGTTATGATTTTGTAGATTTCGTGCTCTTCTTTGCGAATTCAAGCCAGAAAACAACGAAAATCGGCGAGAAATCGTCGTTTTGCATCGAAATATGCGGTTTTCTGTAAGAATTTTGATGATTTCGTGCAGAATTCTGCTGTTCTCTTGCAATTCAGCCGTTGAATCTTGGTAAAAAGTCATGATTTTGTAGATTTCGTGCGCTTCTTTGCGAATTCAAGATAGAAAACAACGAAAATCAGCGAGAAATCGTCGTTTTGGGTTCATTTGAATTGATGGGTTTGGAAGTTCAAGATATTTGGCGATCAATGATGGAATTTGCCCAATGGTGTTTATACCAGTAGATAAATTTATACATTTTCCTGCACGATAAGTTAGAAATAGTCTCCTGTTGTCAGTCACAACTTGTAGTCTTAATTTCACAAATTGCTTTATTATTTCGACCCATTCCCTTTTGGTTATGGAAAATTCCCGTTTAACCTTAGTTTTTGTTTCAGGAATAGAAAACAAAATTATGTCATCTTTAAAGATAACATCACCAATCATCATCTTACAAATTTCTTCTCCGCGGCAGGCTCCATAAATCCCCATAATCAAAATCGTCTAAAATATAAATGGTAAATTTTTGAATGTAAATTTCTGAATAAAGACAAACCACTTACTTTCATCAAAAAATATTCTTTGCTTGGGGCCTCTGTCAAAAATTTTGTAATATGTTCTCTTTCAAGTATTTGTGACTTTTTTGGAATGTGATGTTCCGTTTTCCTTTTAAGAAGGGCAAGCAATTTTGGATGTTTCGAGATATCTATATCCTTCTTAATTTCAATTCAAGCAAGATCGTATCATCCTATAAATTGGCCACAATGTTTATTTAGTAGAACCTATTTTTTCAAAATAGGCCACCAAGACGTTTTCAGAGTAATTTTTGATCTTTTTATCTTCGCACCATTTGACAAACTGAAAAAACGTACTCTCATATCTGGGGCGATATTTTGTCGGCAATAAATTGTTTATTGCAGCAGTTGCCGCACTTTTCTCTTCGGGTGGTGTACACTCGAATTCAAGCTCTTCTTCCAAAGACATGGTACAAATCAATACAAATCTTTATTTTTAATTTTTTGCTTGATAGAATTGACGACTGTCAACTGGAAAAGCAATTACCGACTTCAGCAACTTGATTTTTTATACCAACAAATGCGAACTAGATATGTTGGCGAAAATTTGTTACAAACTTCGTGCAAAAAATGTTAAACAAGAGACGTGCGGGAATAAATTTGCCTGATTCGTGCGACATTCCTTCACTCCTGCGCGGGGCGCACTCGTGTTGAAAGAGTCTCACTTATCTGCAAAAATTGTATTCTCGCACTAATCATGTAAAATACTATTTTGTGACGGTTACTATTTGAGACTTACATTTTGTATGGCACTTGCACGATCTTAACTTTGAAACCCTTTGAATTTGAAACGAAAATTTTACACAGTAAATGTCATCAATGACAACTACATGCATAGCCATCCATGTTTATAGTTCAATTTGCGTTCACTAATTGTCCGTCGTGGAACTGAAATTAACGTTTGGAGAAAAAGTAGTTTTGTTATTTGGCAGAAAAGTGGTTTTGCTGTCTCGCAATTTTGCATACGCTCGGTTACGCTACGCTTCGCCTCGCTACTGCAATTTAATTGCTCGACAAAAAGTACCACTTTTCTGCCGTATAACAAAATTTACTATTTTTGGGCATATCTTTACACTTCGTCCCTTATGCTTCTAAGAAAAATTAGATTATCTGGACCTAGTAATAATTAGTAATAATAATAATTCCGCCTAGTAATAGAAACTTTCAATAAAAATTTACAATGTTTTTACAAAAAAAGTTAATAAGTTATTAGGAATCATGACTAACAAAGATATATTAAAATTAACTCAAATTCAGCAACTTCTATGGACTATTTAACCTTAAAAAACTGTTTTATTGTATACCATTTCATGAGATGTTACAATACCCGAATTTCCTTTTGTAGTATCCCCATATAATATACTTACGTTTATCATCAATTTGAATAAGTTTGGATAGGTTTAGTAAAAAAATTACCTCGAAATGTAGACTTATAAGGAGTTGGTTCTTATAGAAACCTAAAATCGTTTGTTTTTCATCTGATGGGGATTATTTTTCTCTGCCTTAAAGAAGATGTAAAGAGTAATACAAATCATTATTTAACTCAGTTTTCACAAAAATTGGAGATAGACCTTTATTCTTCTGAGGTACCAAAATTGTTGACAGATGTCAATAATAAATAATAAAGGAGTTTTTTATTTATGTAACAGTTGAACTGATTAAGTACTTAACTCAAAATAAATGAATTTGTTAGGCAATTATACTGGTGTGAGATATTGAATGTAAAAGTGTTCTTCAAGGACAACACGTTTGCGTCATAATCCTTGGTCATGCGTACTAATGGTAGTGGTGAAAGCGTTGGGTAAGAGTAGACTAAGAGTAAACAGATTTTGTGGTAACTAAGCAAGTCAATTTAATTTTCAAAATAATTTTCAGCAATATGTCTTCTCTTGAGGATGGCAATAAACTGGTTCCCCTGTTGCTTATCCTCAATTGGAATTTCATTGTTGGGTGCATTAATATTTGCCGCAATTTCACGTTCGCCTGGAAGAGGTAAACCTCTCCGAACCATGGATGATCGTTCCAGCTTTCTCCGGAGAGTATCTCAGCACACGTTCTGAGTTAAGGCATAGAAAATTTAGCACACCAATACATCTTTCGACAAAGAACGTCCGCGTTGATGTGCCATATTAAAGCGTGCTTCAGGGCCGTTTTCGGGAGCGTTTCTAAATGGGGTTAAGTAAATACGGCAAAAGAGGATAGCCAGAGTCGCTTACAAAAGTAGGAGTAATTTTCAGATTGATCACGTTATTATTAACTAGCCAGTAGCCGAGATGTTCACTCGCCTCTTCTATGGTCTCCATTTAACCGAACATTAACTTGGCTGTTCCGAAAAATAAAGGCGTCATGTGAAGTTCCGCCATACTGGGCATTTATTCTTAAAATGTTGTAGTTCAAATCACAGATCTAAGGAATAAGGTAATTTATCAAAAGAAATAAAAGAAGAAAAACAATTACAAGTTGCACGTTTTTTGGAGTGAAAACCCTTTCTAATCAGATATTGGTGTTCACGTTCACGTGTAATGGCAATGTGCGTCTCATCCACAAAACCAATGGCACCAGGAATACCAAACTACCTCATAACACTACAACATGAAATATTAGTGATAAATTTAATATGGTTCACAGTAATACCTTTCTTTTGTGCGTTGGTAGTTTCTTGCATCTAAGGTAATGTCCAAGAGCTTGGACAAACACGTCAGCGGTTTCGGTTGCAGTGTCCCACTTCAAATTCAAATTTCAAACTTTTTGCGCCACAACGACAGCAGGAATGTTTGTGTTAAGAGGTTGGTGGACTTGGGAGTTCACCGCCGCCACAGCGGAGGAGGCGGGCGACGCCGGAGGCATTCATTCATTCTTGGTACGACTTCGGAACTACCCAAAGTCCCTAAATCTATAGGTCTGAGCGAGTTGCCAAGTATGGGTGGGTGCCGATACGGGGGGCGAGAGGGAATGTGACGTCATAACGGTTCGTGTCATTTAATTCGACAGGGTTCCTACAGAGAGCAGTGGCGCATTTGTATGATTGGTCCTCTACCCAAAAAAAAAAAATTTCAGTCTCTTTTTGGGTCTTATACCTGCTCATTATCATCGTATTTACCTCCTATTTGAAGAAAAACACATCACAAATATCCCAGGATCTTAAGACACTCAGTCCTGGGACACAAATAATTCAATGACAAAAACTTCATTCATTGAAAGATCGGAAGTTGTATTGTCAAAAAGTTTTGTGTTCCTCACCATTTCCTGGCAGAAATTGCTATATGGCAGACCATTTCAAAATGTGTGAAATCTTGAGGTTTTCTTGGTGTTCCCCACGTGGTTGTGGAAGAAAATGGTGAGGTAAGACCAAACTTTTCTGACAGCGCAGCTTCCGATCTTACATTTGAAAGCATTTTGATACTGATTAGCCAAGTGCGAATTACTATTCTCATTAGAGGCACTTGGGTCAAGCAGCGATTGGAGACACCACTTGTGCTCGTCATGAAACCTTAAAAAAAGCTTGTTTGGTCGAATTAGTTTATGACTGAATTGAGTGTCAAAAGTGAAAATACATTCACGCAAAAATACACCGGTGTACTGCAATTTACTTGCTGAGCAATGTATTCAATCTTCGCGCCAAAAGGCGAACCGTTTTGACGTCATCAACATGGAAACGCGATTAGTGGACTCGCTAAGACCTATAGATATAGGGACTTTGGGAACTACCAAGGTGTTATGTTTTATCGAGTGCGTTTTGCCAAATTTTTCAAATTTTTTAATTTTAATTCCTATTTTGTTTTAATTTTTTATTTTTGTGTTTTGTTAAGAATTGGTAGTTTGCCAAAATCTTTTAAACAATTTTCTTTTAACTCATTAACTTTAACGGGAGTGTTGTGAATATTTTAGAGCTTCTTGTAGAGGCGCTGGTGTGTGGTCACCTTTTTGGTCTGTAATCATTTTTGTCATTTGTTGTCGTAATAAGGAAGTCACTCCAGATTCATGTAAAGTAGCTAGTTTCTGGACAATTCTAAAGTAACGCGTTTTTTTCGGTGACGTAAACGTCTGGATTCAACCAGTGTTCGCTCGCCGTCCTATAAGCCACGTGAATAAGTAGTTTAGATTCGTGGAAACCCGATAGTTTTGGGAACTGGAATTTTATTCGATTCTGTTCAAGGAATTTATACTGGTGAGTTCGAAGAATTGAAAAATAGAATAGGATTTTAGAGAAATTGTGAAATTTATCAAATTAACTGGGAATGTCTTTTTGGATCACTCTGTGTCATTCGTGAGCAACAACGAGTACATTTTTCCTAAAGTCCACGACATTGTATTTTATTGAAACTGAAACTGAAAATTTATATGTTCATGTATTTTATGTATGTCCCTTGTTTTCTTAGCTGCTCTGTACTTGTCCGAACCCAATTCTTCTTTCTAGATTTTCTTCGTCACAAAAGACTCAACATAACAAACAGCCTCTCGCGTTAATGTTAGTATGTTCTTTTTAGAGTGTGATCAATTCAAAATTAAACTTTGATTTTTGACTTTCGAAAACCCTCCAGTGCTGGAAGCTTGTTACGTGGGACTCGCGGGGTAGTCAGGGTTCACCTAACTAGCGGGTCTTCTGCGGGTGAGATGTTGGTTACTCTTAATCTGGCCATAATTTGTTAGTACTCTCGATAAGACACCGCCTGTACTATGCTTGCGGAATAGAAAAGATTGTCTTCGGGTCTTCTGAAAACATAATCTCGCCCTGTTTCTGTGTATCGCCTTTGAAAATAATTAACTTTTATTATTGATGTGTATTGAAAAATTGTTTGTACATGTCTACTTGGTAAATTGTGTGTTGTCATTCATTGTTGTTTCGTTTAAATAATTTTTGTAGTTTGATCACACTCACAACAGAGCGAATGGGAGATTTTTTTAGTTCTTTTGATGTAATTCACTTTCCGTTAATTTGTTTATTGCATTTTTGTACCGAAACGTTTCTTTGTAAAGTGACTTCCTTTGACATTAAAAATTATTAAATATTGTAACATGATCAAGTCTGTTCAAATTCTTGTAATTCTTGAAATGTTTAGAATGAACAATTAGCTGTAAAATTTAAATCAAAACCACTCAAACTTCTAAAATCTGAATAAAACAAGTTAAACTACATCTTGTCTGGTGTATTTTTATTTCTTTGTGTTGGTACGCTCTTCCCAAAAGACGATGCACTGCTTTGTATCTACGAACTTCCGCCTTCACAACACAACATAGGTCCTAGCCGTTTCAGACGATCACGATTTTCGGCCATTTTATTTATTTTAAAGTTCGCGGTTCTCGAGTTTTGTCGTAACTTTGGTAAGAATGAGTAATTTTTTTGCGCAAAGTGTCAATTTTAAATAATGTGATTTAAGTACTTTATTCTTTCCTCTTTACAAAAAACACTTAACTACTACTCTAATAAGTACTGTACGGAGGATTTCCATACTTTGCATAAAAGCCATCCCAGAACTGCATGGTGTCGCTTTCTGGACCAGCAGCGGGTACCAAATGCTGTCCAATATCCAAGTAATTCAATACGTCACTAATTGGCGGCCAAATTACATCTTGCAAAGCTCTCTGTTTTCTTGGTGTCGGATTGCTAAACACAAAAATTAACCCAACATTCTCAATCGTACTGACTTACCCATTTTTGATAAAGTTAGTCCACATAGCCACCATTCTTGTGCGAACAACGAGGTCGTGCTCTGTGAGTGGATCATGTCTAGAAACCCAGTAGTAACCTAATTCTTCACTGTGGGTAACGCCTGAAAAAAAAGAATGTTAGTTGATATTTTTAATAAAGGACTGTACCTTCTGTTGTTCTATTGTGGATTCCCCACAGTCCTCCTTCGTACGAAAATCTGTAGAGATACACAGGTACATGTTTTGACAATTGGCGAGCGAATTCCCGAATGGATCGAACGAACTGGTCATCACTAAGAAACTAAGAAAGAATTACTAGTTTTTATCAAAGAAAAAATCCTTACTCTCATCAAATTCTTGTTCGACATGCTAACGGGAAGCCATCCAAAGTAGAAGTTTTTCAGTTCTTTTGCGGCGGCTGAAGTCTTACCACTTGCTATGTTCATGTCAGGAGACAACAGTTTCTCCGGATAAAGATCGAACTGGACTAGAAACAGTCGGAACGCCACTACAAGAAACCGGTGGATTAGGTACTTTAAAAATATTACTGGTTATTTTTACATTCAAAGTTGTATGTCCCTTCCAGAGAGTTAAATCCGATGAGAACAGGTACTTTGTTAAACTGTCCGCTTGTGAGTAGTTTGTGACTCTGTCCAGTAAAGAACGCGCCGGGGTGATCAGGCTCCACTACAGGGCCAATGGCGAAACCTTCACGAGGGTTGTTAGCAAGATACGCCTGTTAAACCACAAGATGGAGATCACAGTGTCAGTACCACGTGATACTTACACTGGTAATGGTAGAAGATGCTTTGGTTTGCAAGTAGGTGGAGTTGAGTCCTCGAAGACCTTCAATAATAGAACTAGAACTAGAGCTGTCGATCTCTAAATCCGTCGCCACTTGTTTAACAATCTCGGGAACTCTGCGGCTATACGCCCACAAACTTAGGGAAACTCCAGATTGTAGAATGGCCCGCTGGAAAAGACCTAAGGACAGTGTTAAACCAAAGAGAAACAAAAAAAAACCTGCAGACTGTGGAGACTGGATATGGTAAGCAACTGAGGCTGATCCTGCGCTCTGGCCTGCAAGAGTGACTTCATTGGGGTTCCCGCAGAACTGTTTGATATTGTCTTTGACCCATTTCAAAGCGAGAAGTTGGTCTTTGAGGCCATTGTTACCAGGTACTACCTCATCACCAGTGCTTAAGAAACCCAACAATCCCAAACGGTAATTCAGAGTTACCACTACGACGTTTTGTTCCAGGAGGTAGTCCGGGCCGTACTGTTCATAGGTCGAATCGCCGCCTTCGAAACCGCCACCGTAAATCCAAACCATTGTCGGAAGAAGCGAACAGGATTCGGAAGGTTTCTATGGTAAAAACTTTGTCACAGACATAATTAGGTGGGAGATCTCACCGTGGGAGTGTAGATATTAATGAAAAGACAATCTTCTGAGCCAAGAACTGGTTCTGATCCTTGGATGCAATGGGCTTTATCTTCGGTGGCATCCAAAATATGTCCCCAGTTTTGGGCTGGTTGTGGAGCCTCAAATCGCAGTTTCCCTACTGGAGGTTCAGCATAAGGAATTCCTCTAAAGGAGTAATATGGCTTATTCAGTTCCAAAGTTATGGCTTCTTTTCCCTGGACTGCCCCGTTTCGAGTTTGAACCACCAAGTTGTTCTGAAACAGAAAATTTAAATGCTCTTTTTAAATGACCAAGAAAAGTAAAGCTTACTACAGCGCCGCTGTGGACCAATGCAAGAGCCACAGAGCTCAGAATGAGTTTTAGGAGTACCATAATGAACACTGGTAGTCTACTGCTTTTCTAATTACAAAAATTATGTTTATATAGAAAGTTTAGATCAGTAGATTTATAACTAATTTATTGAATACCAATAAATGATAAGATTTTTGGAACTGTTTTCGCGCTCATAAAAAAGATTCTTCTATTATGTCGATAATTTATTGGTGCTAAATGTCAATATGGAATTGCTGTTGTATTTTTCAATAAATTTTTATAAAAATTGACGATTTTGAAATATTTGATGACGTCTTTAAACGAGCTGAATCACGATGAATAATAATTTTATCTAATCTAATAACAAATAACATGTCGGTTAGGAGTGTTAACCTACTAACTCCACTTTTGGTCATTTTTGAATTTTTCGTTTATTTCAATTCTAGATGACGTTGTGGCCAACTGCAAAAAACAATTACTCAATATTTGACTCTAAAGTGTGAAATGTTGATGATACGGAAACCTGCTAACGCCAGAGTTTGCGGTTGAAACCGAATTGCTGCTATATCCAGTAACAAGTTTGTGTCCACGTGGATATTTTTGAGACTTTAAAAAATGTTTTTTTTCAAAACGGTTAATAATTAAATTTGTTTTTAAAAATTAGCTTAAAGAGAAGTCCACTTACTATAATATAAAGATTTACCAGGACATACTGAGAAATTCTTTTACGTGTTTAAATCAATTGTTTTAGGGTGGCTGTAGCAGTTTGTTCATATAATATTTATTTACATAAGAGTCACGAAAATGTATTATTACTGTCGTGGACTTTAAAGCCTCATTTCCATGGTTCGTTCTAGAGAGAACAGAATTTGATTTACGATGGAATTTGAGTTATTGCACCATATTTTGCGGTTAGAAAATTTACAAATCCTATTGCACCCTTGGTTTACAATCCTCTGTTCTGATTCGGGCGGACAAGCTGGTTGAAACGCCGAACCACCACACGGCCTGCTACATTTGATAATAATAATTCTTTTAATTTGAACACTAATTTTTTGTCATAATGTTAAAATGGTAAATAACACATATAAATGTGGATTAATTTTAATAAAGATGGCGATAAATGTAGATAAACCTACTTACTTCCTGCATTGAAATTTACAGAATCATTGTATGAAAACAGGTGGGAATTAATGCTGGTAGGTACGTTTCTTATCTCTGTGAGTGGATTTACCCTTTTGAAATAACCAACAGGTCTGCATTTTTGTGGATTTGATCAGTTATTACCTGAGGATTTGAATTTTTAATTTAGTTCTATGAATTGAATTTTCTGGATTTTAATGAAAGTTAAGATACCAGTCATATCTACGTAATAAGTAGCTTGAAGTAAAAATAAAATGAAATAAATTCATGAACATTCTGTACTGGTTCAAATGAACGAACCATCTTGTCTATTCGGCGGACATTTCAACACAGAACCAAGACAGAATCGATTCGGCGGACATTTCAACACAGAACCAAGACAGAACGCACCGGATAGTTCAACAGAAAACGCACAGAATTATTGAAATTAACCACTCCTTTGGAGACAACTTTGCAAATTAACAATGCATTTCAGAATTTTTGTGTACTTAATCACGTTAAGTAGGAATAAATAAAATCTGACTGGATTTAAATTGACGATTCCTGACATTATTTTACTGGTGGAAAAGTTATTTTAACATTAAATTCTGGGCGTTCTGTGTTGAAATGTCGGCCGAACCGATGTCTAACAGACAAGATAGTTCCTTCAATTGAATCAGTAAACTTTGTATTGTAGGTTAGATTCAATTCATAGTACGGTTAGCAGCAAATGTATTGAGCTCATGGGCGGAATGGGTCCTAACGAGGTGCGGTAAACTCTCAGCGGGTGGTGTCCGTAATCGGCACCCTCATAAATCAAATTGGGATTCTCTTGGAGGATTCGGAACATAAAACACTTTGTCTTTATTTTATTTATTCTCCATCGTGAACACATTGCGTTCTTGTAACTACTAGTAACAATAACTCTCTTTTCTAATTTCTACCGTCTTAAATATTAAGTAACCCCAACTTAATCTAACCTCTTTATTGGCGTGTCAACGTTTGACTTTTGGACTCGCTGAGTACCCTACACCTCCCCCACAAATGCAAAAAATAAACTTTTACAATTTTTTTTCACTCGTATTATTCTTTAATTTAGATTTTATGAACTTTACATTCTTATCATCTATTTTAATAATCACATTAGGAGATAATCTTGCTTCTTATCTTATAATCTTGTTTACATTTTTTATCGTATTCTACTATTTACCTTAGAATCTAACAAGTGTTTTCTAGCTTCCTGGCAAGCTATTTGTATTCTATATTTTAGTTCTATTGGGTAACCGCTAAAGTTATAAACAGGATCCAAATTTTGAACTATATTTAGAAGTATCCGACACGTCTTTCCGAAAACAAGTTCGAATGGCGTGTATAGTAAACCCAGTTGACATATACCTAGTAAACATTTTATGGCTTAAGTCAAACCACCCTTAGAAATAAAACTAGGTGTTGTAAGCTGCAGCCGACAAATGTCTAGGTAGAGGATTAACCGATGGTTGAATAGGCGTGCGTCTATTTTTATGGTTCCCAACCGCAAGTATTAGACTGCCCGGTCCTCTCATAATGTGGCCATAAAATTTACTAGGTGTATGTCAACTGGGTTTACTTTATTTCGTTGCACTGTAGTGTTATAGGTGAAGCACCAAAATGGTACCCATTCACTCCACTCGTCACTATTGTTTACGCACTGTATCCTTAAATAACTATTTAGAGTCTTATGAGTAAAGTCAATTTTTTATTAAAAAACCATCAACACCGCACTCTCTCACCACTTTACAACCGGCAACCTCGTTGATGGTGACTTTTTGGTGATAAAATCAAATAGGTTAGCTGCCTAATTGACAATTTGATTACACAAAACAGCCTTTCAGGCTGTGCCGAGTCTTTTCACTATTAAATCATTTGATTTGCAATCCAACAGGCTGTAAATGAAACGTTTTTAACGGAAACACTCTCTAATTTTCAGAAATGTCAAAAATTTGACAACTATTTTCTCACCAAAAATCTCCCAGGCAACGTTGCCGGTTGTAATGCAGGGGAAAATTGCGGTGTTGGTGGTTTTTTAAAAAAAAAACGGACTTTATTATCAAGTGCACCTACTGTTCCATGGTGATATGAGGTCGAATTTAACTTTTATCTTTAGCAATTTACAGATTTCGACAAAAGAGCTTGACATGAATTCAGTGCCTTAATCTGACACAATCTCTGATGGGATGCCGTATCTAAAATAATAAAATTTTCGACAAATGCTTTAGCAACGGTTACACTTTCTTTATTTGGAAGTAGGTAAGCTTCTGACTTCACATTGTAAAGTCAAAATATATCGATTATTATGTACGTCATTTTCAATAGGTCCAAGAATGTCTAAAAAAAGTTTTTGAAAAGCTGTTGTAATTGTTAATGGTTCTGTGTTTTGTTTTAAGTGTTTAAATCTTTGACATGCATCTCATTTTTTCACAAATAGTTCTATGTCTTTTCGTAAGCTTGACCAATAGAAATATTTCTTTACATTGTTATACATACGATTATTTCCTTCATGTCCCCCTGTAGGTAGCAGGTGAAAATCGTTTAGAATGATTTGTCTTAATTCCAAGTCTGTTACTGACAACATCATTTATCACTCTTATCTTTAAATTCATGTTTTTACTTTAAATGGATCTTTATAATATCATTTAATGTTTGCACGCATTTTCCATTTTTTAAAATAACTAATTCCGGAACATTATATTTCATAACAACATTCTTTAAATCTCTCAACGTTGCGTCTAGGGCAAACGTTGACCGAGTATCTTCTTTTATATAAATTGCAAGTGTGTGAAGGTCGCATAGTAAATTGTTTAATTTGAAATCGTAAGCTTTATTTTTTATAATTGTATCGTATTCATTTTTATAAATAGGTCTAAGTTTATAAACTTTTGAAGGTCGTTGAATTAATTCTACTACTCTAGGGTGATCAAGCCTGTCTTGTAAAACTTAAAGAACTTCTTCCCTTTTTCTCTCATTGCTTATAATCTCTTACTTTTTGGGCTCGTTTCATTACGTTCATTGAAGAACACACGTTGTTTTCTAAATCTTTTAAATTTTTGAGTTGATTTCGATTCTAGATAAAGCGTCTGCTGTCACGTTTTCTTTTCCTTTAATGTATTTAACAATAAAATTATATTCTTTGAAAATTAAATGAAATTTGGTTAGACGACTAGATGGATTGGTCATGCCGAATAAATACAGGCTGTCCCAGAACTCACGACTCAGAGAAAAAAGACTTATGAAGGCAACAATTCTGAACCAAAATTTCGAAACAAAAATTTTTTAGCTCAAAAATAATTGAGTTAAGACAAAAAAATGCTAGCCAATTCCGGAGCTGAACAGAATTTGAAAATCGGTAACTATGGACACATACTATCGTCCATTGGCTAGACTCTCGTTGCCTAGGAAATAGGAACTGCTTTTTACTCCACATCTAGAATAAACTTTCGGGATTGGTTGTTAATTTTTTATCCTCTCTCGAATACTATTAAAATTAATCAATTTTTGATTTGACATTTTTTATCTGTATTGCTGTCGGCAACCTGCCTTGCTCTGTAGGTCATGAGTTCTGGGACACCCTGTATACTAAGAGTCGATGATCTGTATGAACTATGAATTTTCTGCAGTATAAATATAATTTCTTTTTCAATTGTGCTGTATCGTTTTTCTGCAAGAGTTCTACTTGCAAAGGACACTGGCTTATTATTACCATTACAAAGTACTGCTCGTAGGGTCAAATTTGATGCATCTGTTTTCATTATAAAAGTATTGTTTTCCGAAAAATTTCGATACTGTAGTATTGGTTGTTTACATAAAGCCTCTTTTAACGTTTGAAATGAATTTTAACATTCTTTATTCTATTCGAAAGTTACGTTTTTCTTGCTCAACCTTGTCAAAGGTAATGCGATTTCAGCAAAATTTTTAATGAATCGCCTGTAATAATTTACGAATGCTACTAATCTTTTGGTTTCGTTAGAAATTCGTGGGATTGGATAATCCTTAATGCATGAAATTTTTGATGGATCAGGTGAAACACCATTGGCTGAAATTATATTACTCAGATATAATTTTTTTTTTGTAAAAAATCATACTTATGCGGATTCAGTTTTAAATTAACTTTTCGCAATCTTTCCAATACTTTGATTAAATTTTTATTGTGGTTTGTAAGATTGTTTCCGAAAACTATTAGATCGTCCAAATGAACAAAACAACTCTCATAATTTAAACCTGTCATAGCAATTGTCATGGCACGAGAAAAACTCGATGGTGAAATTTTTAAACCCATTGGCAGTCTGTTCATTTGATAATGTCTCCGATCAGTGGTGAACGCAGTGCATGGTCGTGAAGTTGGCTCTAACTCCACCTGATAAAATCCTTGAGATCGATCTGAATGACTGATGTAGATTGCACTTGGTAAAGAATCTAAAATTTCTGTAATATTTGGAAGTGGAAATTTGTCGTCTTCAATAACTGAATTTAATCGTCTGTAATCAATTACAATTTGCCATTTTTTCTCACCAAGGTGATCTAACTTTTTTGAACAAAGAAAATTTATTGGATCAATTCTTGGTGTTGTTGACAAATTATCAAAATTACAATTTATTTCCCAAGCACCAAATTTTTTGACAAAAAATGCTGACGCGCGTTTCGATAGCAATGCTATCATCATCAGAGCGATGATTAAATTAAAAACTAACAAATAATTCGTCCTTATATACTAAAAGCTTGTCGACGCGCACCCTTTTGCGCAGGTAGAAGGGAGTAGAGAGAGGAGGAGGGGATGGGGCCGTTGTCGGAGTTCATTATTACATTTTTGTTCCTAAATATTTCTAGACTTTCATAAATGTCTAGAAATTTACAATTATTTACATTTTTAATTAAACGAAGACAACTTTCATCAATGTGGTGGTCATTGTCAAAAACATGTTGGGCAACGCTTGATTTTTCAAACCTTCCAAATTTAAGATGAGCTTGATGCTCTTTGAACCTTTTCAAAATTGACCTTCTTGTTTTGCCCAATATATTTCTGATCACAATCTACATTTAATTTCATAAATCCCCGACTTTTCTGTTGTTCCTACTCGGTCTTTAGGATTACCTAGAAGACTTTGGAGGCTTGGACCCGAAATAAAAACTACTTTGAGATCCAAACCCTGGAAAATTCTTTCCAGTCCTTTTGTCACTGAAGGTGAGTTAAGGGATGGTGATAAAAGAAGTCTTCTCAGGTGTTTTCTGAAAAGTAGAACATTCATTGACCAATTTCTTAAATCTAAATTTTTTAACTATTTTATCGACAATGTGGGGATCGAAACCGTTACACCTGGTAGCATCTTTAATTACCGAGTAGGAACAACAGAAAGTCGGGGATTTGGAATTGGAAAAATTACACTGAGTCAAGCCCCTGTGTCCAAAAGAAATTTTAAGTTTTTGTTTCCATATTGTAATGTAATAAAATTTAGACCATCTAAATTCAAAATTATTGGGTTTTGAAGAATGTTTTCGGTTTTATTGCCTGAATTTTCGAAAAAACATGTTTTGCGATTTTTTTCTTGGTGTTCTGTGTGGACCGATTGGGATTGAGTATGATTTTGATTGTCTTCAGAATTATTACTCATGCAAAAGTCTGGTCCGCTATTTCCTCTGTTTACTCTTTGTGCTTGAAAATTTGACTGATGTGAATTGTTTCCACGTCAGCAAAAATTATTTTGATAAGCTTGATTGTTTTGTCCCGAATTATATCTATAGTTAATATTAGGGTAATAGTTTGAGAATTTTGTCCTGCATTATGTCTGTAGTTATTTTCGTCGTTTCTTTTTGTATTTTTGTTATATTGAAAGTTATTTCTATAATGACTACGGTTTCCTCTTTGACTGTAAGAATTACCTCGTTCTTTATTATTAAAATGAAGTAAATTGCTTTCCTGGTATGACAAATTTTCATCTAAAGCTCCACGTATGGCGTCGTTTAAATTTAAGTAGTTTCGCGCTTTGATTATCGTGCTTAAGGCTATGTCCTACCTCGGCCGAAGTGCATAAGAAATAGCGCAAAACGCCATTACTTTTTACGGCCGCAAATTAAGAGTTGGAGTTTTGATTTTTTTTGTACGTGTAGACAATATCGAAATGTACACGGGAAACTCTGTGATTTTCAAAAATTCTTTATAGATTTATTTAAAAAAAATAAAAACTGAAAAAACGCCATGTCGTTTTACGGGCACAGTTTTAGGAATTTTAGCTTGAACTACGACTTGATAGATAGAGAATTGTTTTCTACACCCGGGAAACTCCTTGATTTTTTTCAATTATGAATAGTTATTTTAGAAAAAAATAAAATGTAATGTAAAAATGGTCCCCAATTTTCTAAAAGTCGGCAACCAACACTTCAAAATACAAATGATTTACAACCCCTCACAGCAGGGGTCTCTAATCCTAATGACGGTTCGAGGACTACGGCTCGACCGAGTCGGGATTGACCATTGGAATCCCAACCAGATACCTACTCACTACCGAGAGCTGAAGATCATGAATCCCATAACATTTTAATTTCATTCTTATCAAGATTATTATTACTAAATTTTCTTGCCAGGCTAAAGCTCGCCCAATTACCAACGAACGAAAATTCTAATTATCAAATAAAATACACTCAATTAAAAAAATAATAAATTTGCAACTCTATTCACTGACTGCATAAACGTTTTGTACAAAATGGAGTTTTGAAATGATAAAATTTGAATTTCATTTAATTGGCCACTTTTCTTACAAAAGTACTCCGCACAATTTTCGTGATTGCCAAAAATGTGTTGTGGGCCATTCAAAATATCTTTCTTTAAATTAGCTATCTTCTCTTGTAGTGGACAATCTTCATTTTTTCTAAATTTAATTGCGCAAACCACAGAGGTTCGAAACTTCAAAAAATTTCGTAAATTTGTGACCGTCCGCGGTGTTTTGGCAATTTCCCTAATCTTATTGCAATAATTACGCAAAATATGATTCCGACATTCAATTTTTTCTATAAAATATGCCGGACCATACAGCTTCCGTATTCTATTTTTTTTTTAAACACTGCTGTCGCTATCGCCAATTATTCTTTTACATATATCTTAAATTGTGCTGCTTTAACGACTTTTCAAACCCTTATAAAATTATGGCAGTTTCATTATTCGACTTCTTACCCTTCTTATAAAGATAAACAAAGCTCCCCTCTTTTTTTTTTTAAATTACCTAGTTAACTCCTTCGGATTGGCACATTTCTAAGAAGTAAAATTCTGGTTTGCTAATGTTATTTGCAATCAGTGTTTACAAATATTTAATACTTTTAAAATAAAAATTTCTGAAAGAAAATATCTTATCTTTCGTATAATTGAGATGCACTCTTGTTTTGAGACGTCAAATTTTGAGTTATCTATTGGATCTCAAAATCTATCCTTTGGATTTCAAAAATATGTACCTAAATAGTAATTCAGTAATCGCAATGCTTTTTCCAAATGTTAGCTTTGATCTTTATTGATTTATCAACTATAAATTCCAACTCAAATACAGGTGTCCCTGAACTCGCGCCCCTGAGAGAAAGGGCTTATGGAGGCAACAATTCTGAACCAAAATTTTGAAACCATAATTTTTTAACTCAAAAAATAACCGAGATTAGACAAAAAATCTGTAGCCAATTCCGAACCTGAACAGAATTTGAATCATCCATTGGTCAGTTAAACATTAGACTCTCGTTGCCTAGGAAATTGGGATGGCCATTTACTCCACTTCTCGAATAAGCTTTCGGGATTGGTTGTTAACTTTTTATCAGTTCTCGAATACTATTAAACTTAGTCAATTTTTGTTTTGAAATTTACCATCTGTATTGTTGTCGGCACCCTCCCTTGCTCTCTGGGGCGCGAGTTCTGGGACACTCTGTATAAGATACATTTCAATTTTCGAGATGCAAAAATAGTAAGGTAGTAAGGCTAAGTATTTTTTTTGATCCAAGATTTTTATTGTTTGTTAGTTTGTTGCAAATTAATCAAAGCGATGAAAATAAAAAATAAGTAAATAAATTAATAAATAAATAAATAAAAAAATAAATAACAACACATATCTGTACTTACAAGTGGCACACTAATCTTGAAAGGAGGTAATTGGGTGGTCCCCCAGAATACAAAAAAAAAATGTTGAAAAAATTGCAGATTCTCTATTTTTGCAGGAGGACCAAAAGAAAATTAGGAAAATGGCAACATTGCTGCACTGTTCCTCCAATAATTTAAATTTCTAGTATTCAAAACCATAGTAACGTTGCGGTTGTATTGTTGGCGTTAGTCAGGTCATTAAAGCAAAAGAAATAACAAAAAGGGAAAACATCTTTATTTTATTCATTTTAATTTATAATTTATTATCATTAATGATAATTTTCCAATACATTAAATTAATTTCGAGGGACATCGTATTTCGAAATAAGAAAAATCTATGAAACAAACTCCGAACCAAGGCAAACTTATCTGCCTGGTTTATTGCTGTACTGCCGTAGAAAATATGCTAATTTTACAGACGATTTTCACCCTTATGGATGATTGGCATGTGTCAAATGGTTTGTATGTTGGGTTGCGTATTTTTCAAAACACGAATTTTAGTTGAGGGGTAGAACAGCCTTAAGTTTTTATTTCGCAACCCGTTTGAAAAAGCATTTATGGCAAATTTTTCCTTTAATACTTTCTTAAAATTTCTGCGGAATTTAATTGCTTTATAAATAAATGAGTTATAATTATTTAAAAATTCTTGATTTAAACTTTGTCTGACTTCTGGTAATTTATAGAGGGGTATTAGAAGTAAACCGCAAGTTGTAAACTTAATCCATTGGTGATTTATGATCTGAGCCCGTTGCAGGTAGCCCGGACCTTTCTTCAATTTTTTACAAATACACGCAGAATAAACCATACTTACTTAATTGTAAACCTTTTTCACGAATGGTGTTTTCATCTCGCAATGTAGGAAAATCTAAAGTTAAATTTTTCTGTTTATTGAAAAATATAATCACATATAAATTAAATTAAATATATATTAAATTATATATAAAATTAAAATATGTACCACTTTATTGGCTTCTGAAAATATACATGGACAATAAAAATTATTCGTACATTTAAAACTATTGTAAGTTTAATCGAATCATTGATCTGTGTGAATTTTTATTTTGTAGCGTTGAGCGTACTATCAAAATTCTCACATGCATATAAAACCTTTTTGATTTTGCGGTAAACCCTTGAACTAATTACCTTAATTAACAACATTGTTGCCAAATGGGGTGCATTTTTGTAACTTGTTTTGTAATGTTATTGTTATTGGTTCTTGTATCTCGCATTACAAGTATATATTATATAATTTGCATATCCTCGTCTAATGTGCAATAAGTTCTTTTTCAGTTGGGATAATATTTCGTTACTATTTTTTTTCGACTGAATTCTGGTACATAAACTGGTAGAAGTCTTGGACCTAGGTTAATAATAATTATTAAGGTAGTTATGATAACGTCCTATTAGTAGTTAAACAGTTTAGTTTTTTGTCTGGATTACAATGTTGTGCAAAAGCTGTACCACTTTATTTTGGCCCTCACTGTATTTAAAATACAAATTTAAAAAAAAGTTATGAAATAATTTGTTGTATTTTAAATTTGTTTGGTTCCGTCCACACGTCTAGGATACATTGAGTCTCATATACAGCTGTCCCTGAATTTGGTAAAACCAATCATGTTGTTTATCGATTACTTAATTACCCATTTTATTTTTTTTCCAAAATGTAATTAATTTCCTATCGATTGCTTTGTCGGGAGAGAGACTGAGTTTATAGGCAGTGTAAGAACATTTTACCTCAACGAGCCGATCCATTGTATATTATACCACCGGACGAAGCTCTCAAAAAATACAAACCTTTATCCACAAACAAACCACACTGCTCAATTGACTCTAAATTTTCATTTTTCAAAATTTTATGTTTTGCTACATTTTAAAACATCTTTTACATAAAATGTTTTCCACAAGTTTGGCACTGTTTGAATTCTTTTTTTTACATATAGTAAGCACAGTAAACATTTTATGGCTTAAGTCAAACCACCCTTAGAAATAAATCTGGGTGTTGTAAACTGCAGCCGGTAGACCGAAGGTTGAACAGGCCCGGACGCATTTCCTGCAACAATTCGATAAACTTCTCACAATGAACTTATTATAAGTTTAAATAACGACAATTCCGAATCAGATGACAGTCTGATTTAAATTTCAAAATGGTCAAGTGTGTACAGTAGAACTCGGTTATAACGACATCGAAGGGACCACTGTCACACTGTCGCTTTAACCGAGGTGACGTTATAACCAAATTCACGCAACTTTGATAATTTTATTACATACATATAGAAATTAATAACTCAATTAAATGTGGGCATTTTCTTAACTTTTATTAACAATAATAATAATAACAAATTGTAATACATATATAAAAAATGTTATTCAATTGAAAAAATCGGTGAGTTTCGTTTGGTGCAATAAACGATCATGATAAAGATCTTCAATCTGACGTTTTATGCGAGAAACATTGTTAAATAAGTCCTTGTCTGTACTAGATGTTTCACAGAATCTTTGCAATAATCGGACAACAGCTTCTTTAAGATTAGGTGGTACAACGTACTGTTCTTCTTCCTCGTCGTCGTTGTCATCGTCTTGATCTTCATTATTGGCATTGTCCTCGGCATTATCCGAATTCTGAATAATGTTTTCAACAATCTCGCCGTCACTTAGTAATTCACTGGTTACAACATCATCATCTATAGACACAAAGTCTTCAAATGTCATATTATTGGAAGTCAACTGTAACAACTGCTTTAAGTTTGACAAAGGTATGTCGTCACTTTCATCGAATTCCGTATCATTATTTTCACTATCTGTTTCGATTTGGTTCAACTCGTCATCCACTATTTTAAAGCCTCCATGTCTAAAACAGTTCTGAATAGTTGTAATTTTACTTTGTCCCAAGCCAATTCTATATTTTTAATAGCGTCTAGCACATTAATGCCAAAATCGTCCTTTTTCTCCAAGCATTCCAAAAATCTCAACAAAGTTGAATGACGATAGTGCGTCTTAAAATTACTGATAATGCCTTGGTCTAGAGGCTGAATCACGCTGGTGGTATTGGGTGGTAAATATTCGATCTTAATATTTTTTATGTTGTTTGGGCGGGAATGGGCAGTGCAGTTATCGACTAGTAGAAGAATTTTCCTTTTCTGTTTCGCTAACTCTCGATCCCATTTGAGAATTTCATCTTCAAAAAGTTTGGCTGTCATCTATGCCTTCTTATTTGCACAATAACGAACATTAGGAAAATGTCTCACATTCTTGAAGCAACGAGGGTTCTGAGATTTAGCGATTACTAAAGGTCTTCTTTTTTCAGAGCCATCCAAATTTGCACAGCACAGAACTGTCAATCGCTCTTTCGATAATTTTCCGCCCACACATTTTTCTGCTCTAAATTTTAGGGTTCCGCTGGGCAATAATTTGTAAAATAGGCCTGTTTCGTCGGCATTAAAAATGTCTTTAGGCAAATATCCTTTGCGAATCTCTGGCCATATGGTTGTCATCCAGGTTTCAGCTCCTTGGACATCAGCGGAATTTGCTTCTCCGGTCATTTTGCCCCCGTTTATCCCATGACGGTTTTTAAAACGATCTATCCAGCCATTGGAACAAACAAAATCTTGCACTCCAAAACGTACCGCAAATTACTCCGCTTTTGTCTTCAATATTGGCCCGCTGATGGGGACATTTTGAATTCGCTGTTGCCTAAGCTATTCAATAAGAGCTTGGTCAATCTCCGAGTGTTGAGGTTTACGCAATCGTTTCGACTTTAGCTCATTATTGTCGAAAGCAGATTTGATAGCATCCCTATTTTTCCAGATTGTTTGCAAAGTAGAATTTGGGATGTTAAATTTGCGGCAAATTTCGGATTTTTTATTCCACCTTCAATTTCATTAATAATTTTTATTTTTTCTTCAATCGTGAACTGTTTTCGTTTTGTTGCCATGACTACAGAAAAGCAGACAGTAACTGATGCAATTAAGCTAAAACTGGTCGTTACATCCTATTCCCATAAAATTATTCCTGGGAAGTCGACTAAAAAACATTTCCTAGTAGCGGAGGCTTACACTGCAAGATTGTGTTGTCGTTATAACCGACAAATCGATACAGAAATTTGGTTGTTATAGCAGGGTTGTCGCTGTACGCGAGGTCGTTATAGCCGAATTTAAAAACATTAACTCTTTTGGAGATTTGTCCGGACTTTCGAAATTGTAACGTTATAGACGAGTTGGCGTTACAACCGAGGTCGTTATAACCAAGTTCTACTGTATATGTAAATAGTATATGTATGTTTGTTTATTATACTCGATTCAGTTTTCTTTTAAATACGACCCTGTTTAAGTACCGACCGATCACGGCGTGCGCCTATTTTTATGGTTCCCAACCACAAGGATTAGTATTGCCCGGTCCTCTCATAATGTGGCCACAAAATTTACTAGGTGTATGTCATCTGCGTTTACAGTATGCGCGACGTATTTCGCCCATATTTCCTGATTGACGGTACTCAAAGTTTTGTTTCGCATTTCTAACACTTTTTAGTCTCGAAAACCGTTTGGTCCAATGTGACGATCGTAAAATTTTTTGCATATTCCCTATGTCATTTTAATGGCATTATATTGACAATGATATAGCAAGAGACGTAACACTTTATGGTCATTGCCTTCAATCAAGTTGGTCAATAACATATCGAATATGTTGGGAACGATGCATTTTACATAACTGAACTAACTCAGCCTTACAAGCAATCTGATCACAATCAATTTCCTTGTTGTCTCTCCATTCCTTAATTTTGTCTTTTTTCCTTGAACTGTTTGGTTGTTTTTCCGGTTGAATGCTGTGATAGGGTGCGTTATCCAAAGTTATTGTTGACGGTTCCCCTAGGTTTGGAAGCAAATGTTCCGAAACCCACTTTTGGTTTGACCGCAAAATATGGTACAATAACTCAAATTCCATCGTAAATCAAATTCGGTTCTCTCTAGAACGGAACGTGGAAATGAGGCTTAAGAGCCCAAACTGAGACAAATCCTGGTTTGCTTGCCAAATTTAAATTCCTTTTAATTACATTTAAATGGGGTTGCTATGGGTGTGGGAGTCAGATATAAACAGAAAATCTCTAACGAACTTACAGACGACTCTAGCATTCTGTTAACACCTTTTGTGCCACCCTTTGCTAAATCTCATTCTGATGAAGTAGAATAGGTTATTTGGCAAAATCCAATTATACTGGTATCCCAGAACTTGTGATCCAGCACAGGCACATGCAGGCTTACGGTCCTGCTGCCTAGGAAATTAAAATAGCCTTTTATTTCTCCGCCATTCTACATATGCAAAAGCTTTCAGGATTGGTTGTCAGTTTTTTGTCTTTGTTCGAATACTATTAAACTTAGACTAATTTGGTTTTTGAATTTGCAGCCTGTATTGATGTCGGCACCTTTCCTTGCTCTCTGGGTCATGAGTTCTGGGACATCCTGTATATCCGAAAATATTTGCCAAATCAGATTTTGTCAACCCAATAGATTTCGGTTTATCAAAAAAGCTGTACAAGAATTGGAAGTTGAAATCAGGGGCCAAATATCAACTTTGACCCCGGCGACCTTCAAATGATCTCTGTAAAATCGGAACATGAAGGGACCATGTTCGATAGAAAAGTTTGTAACATTTTGGCCGGTAATAAGTCTACACAGAGATGATATATTTGAGGTGCCACCAGCAAAAATATGAACCAGTTGAAGGCAGTGCGAAAGAGGTGTTGCAACAAAGAAACCCTTTGATATGGATTGTCATCGTTACACTGCTATACATACATATAAGAGTAATGGAGTGTTAACTTCACATAGCTTATAGACTGGACATCCAAAAATGTCAGACGAGAAATACATCGGAAAAAGATAGTAAAGAACGCAATAAAAAGCAAATTATTGATACGTTCTGTGTTGAAACTAATCTTCTGATCGATATTCGAAAACAGGATGGCGGAAACACTAATGACGGAAATACAGCTAGAAGATTATTTTCTGACCTAAAACTGACATCGCGAATTACGAAAATCGAATATACTTTAATTCAGCCGTTAAGCAATATATTAAGAGTGTTGGCATCTGGATACGAAATTAATGAAGATGCTTTCGATAGACACTAAATCTACTGTTGAACAGTAATATTAATCTGAACAGTTGGTACCCATTACCATTGACTCTGCATAAGATTCTAATTCATGGTCTTGAAATTGTCAAATATTTCAAGAGTCCTATTGGGTTTCTCTCTGAATACGTCCAAGAGCTTTGACATGAAAAAGTGAAATCGTATAGAAAAAACTTTTCGCGGAAGAATTGTAAAATTAACACAAATGTGGATACTTTGAACTGGTTAAATGTATCTTCCATTTCCTACACTAATAATAAGCGCCCACTTCCGACAACAAACTATAAGGCTTTCACCGAGGAAGCAGGAAATTTAATAAAGCTACCTGAAAGCCCAGATTACGAACACAGCTCTGAAAATGATTAATTTAAAAAGTTAAAATATTAGGTTTTTTGAGTTTTTGTAAAATTAAATGCTTTTTATGAATCTCTAAAATTTGACCCTCCAGATTCATGTTTAGTCCAATTGCGTTCAAAAATTATCCACCATGGTAGAAATAAAATATGCATCCAACAATACATTTTACCGTTTTACAGTTTTCGTACAGGGGTGCGTCAGACAACAAATTTTATTTACAACTCACTCGACAACTGAAGAAAACTGAAGTCGACTAAACAACAACGGCTTGAAATACATTTTGAATCAATGTTTGTATTCTTAATCAATGACCCCGTTCCCACTATAAGTTGATTGCAAATAAATTAATCTCGCATAAAAATTTTATTACTGACATTTGATGAAATTAAATATTAATTTATTTAATTAGAAATGTAATTTTTTATTTCTAATTTATTTCTTGAAATTATTGATTATTCTAACGTTCATTTTCTTTACTATTAATTACCTATACAATTTACTGTCGTTGCTAAAAAAGTAAATTTTAGAACAATCGATTTCTAATTTTGATCAATAGTAAGTAACTAAGTTAGGCAGGTATACGCAATAATTTAATTAAATTACACTTGCAACTTACTTATGTCACTTTAACATAATGTTACATATTTCATTTCATTCTAAATTGTTAGAGTCACAGTATCACTTTAGCAGTAGATTGTATAAAGGCACATTTAACAATTATAGTGCTGTTAAAAATTTGGCAACAATATTGTAAACCCACTTGACATGCACCTAGTAAATTTTATGGCCACATTATAAGAGGACCGGGCAGTATACTAATCCTTGCGGTTGGGGACCATAAAAACAGGCACACGCTGCGCCGTGATCGGTTGGTACTTAAACAGGCTCGTATTTAAAAGAAAATTAGACGAAATATATAGAAAATATAAGAAACAAATATTTATTTACATAAGTACACACACACATAAACATTTAAATCAAACTGTCATCGTCGGATTTGAAAATTCGCCCCATCGCCGCAAACTTTTTTTCAAAAGCCGGTCTCTAATAACACGTTTTACGGTGTTGGAACTTAAATTCAAAAGACTTTATGTTCGCTCGACCGGTGACCTGTGATTTTCAGATTTTAAGGTGTCGTAGCATAAAGCACACATTTGTTAACCTGGGGGTGTAAACTGGTTCCTCGAGTTCGCCAATAGATCGCCAAAATTCCATAACGTGATTTAAAAAAACGGCCAAGAGACACTCACAGCGCTGGTGTTTCGGTACAAATGAGACATTATTTTTCTGTGCATTGCTTTAAAATCGCTGATAAGAGGTTTGTTTAACGGTAGGCGGGTAAAAATCCAGTTTCAAGATTCTAATTACATTTTCTTGAAAACATTAAATACTTAATCTCCTTAAATGTGCACGAAATGAGTCCGGGCCTGTTCAACCATCGCTCTACCTAGAAATTTGTCGACTGCAGTTTTCAACACCCAGTTTTATTTCTAAAGGGTCCCACCAACCTCGTTCTTGCACGACGTGTTTGAACGACGGTTTCGACTGTTGGAACGAAACGGTCGGAAAAACCGAGGTCTGTGGGCAAAAACCAGTAACACTAACAAAGTCAGATTCCGAAGATGAAATCGATTAACTAGTTGAATCTGATTTCGAGCTCTTCTTTTTCGTTTGGAAAATAAATATATACCCTTAAGGGGATATCAAACAAATTTCAGTATAGGGCAAATTCAATGTATTTTTCCAAACACGATTACTCGAAAACTATTTGAGTAAATTGCTTTCTGTTTTTTGCATATGAATCTGTTCAACGTGCACTATGTTGAATGCCATATAAAATTTTTGTAAAGTGAATATTTAATGACTTTTTGATTAATTAAATACAAAAACTTGGATGAAAGCAAATTAATTTTTAGCATTCCACATGCGTAGACTAATGTTGCATAACGTCGACCAAACAGATTTTTTTTAAAGTTAATAGTTTTTGAGAAATCGTGTTTCGAAATTTTCATATTCGAAACATCTTATCCTTGTTTAGCAGTAACATCTCTTTTCTCTGTACCAGAGAGGTCTGTCTGGTAGGTAGAATTGCGGGTACCATAAATCAATTTTGTAGTCGAAGGGATAGTTTACAACTGAAGCTTTTCCATAAACACACAAAATCTTAAATTTGCCTGAAACAAGATTTTTCTCTTTCATTCAAACTGAACGTAGCTTTGAGGATAATCATTTCAAAATTTAGAACTTTATATCTGATGAATTATTATTTTAAATTGTTTTAGAATAGTTTAGGTGATAAATATTCGTCTTTATCTCTATTTTTTAAGGAGATCTCGAACAAATTTCAATATAAGGTAAATTCAATGTATTTTTCCAAACACGATTACTCGAAAATTACTTGAGTAAATTGCTTTCTGTTTTTTGCATATGAATCTGTTCACCGTGCACTATGTTAAATGCTATATACAATTTTTGTAAAGTGAATATTTAATGACTTTTTGATTAATTAAAGACGAAAACTTGGCTGAAAGCGAACTAATTTTTTGCATTCCACATGGTAGACTTTTCAAAATTCATACATACGTATTTTGAGAACAAAAAGACAGTAGTATAACGTCTTGTTGTCAAAATTATGACTTTGGGGTGGTGAAAAGACTGAGAATTTTCTCGTAATTTAAAGGTTTTAAAAGATAGATCAATTATTAAAACAACAGAATATAATTATTATTTATAATTTAATTATTTATAATTATGTTCACTATTTTTTGTTAAGTTTACAAAAATCTTGGACAAAATTCGAAGATCTCAGTGCATCTATTAATTCTTCAATTTTTGCAATTACACAAATCCCACCTTTTCGGGAAAAATTTAATTTATTTATGAAGATAAACATTAAATAATAATAATGAGATATTGTAATTATTAAGTTTTATGGGTATAATTTGTAAAGTATCGGACTTAACTATCAAAGTATTTAAGATTTACTGGCCATGGGCAATAATAATTTGGCCATCAGTGCAGTCAAAACTATTAGCTATTGTCCTGACCACAAGATGATGGTAATAATAATCTAAACCACTCGGGCTGGGGTTTTAAGAAGTAGTTTTTATTTATGGTTTTATTACCGTAGTAAGCAGACTGACCATGGGTAACCCACTAAAAGAGTGCCGTCTACAAATAATGAGGGTTGAAGGAAGATGCTACATTTATCGTTTGGATGTTTAAAATGTTTCATATAATTTTTCCTTTACGCAGAATTTTGAAACAGAATTTACCGTTACAGTTTGTTAGATATCCCCTTAATGACAAACCAAAGACTGTCATTTCGATGACATCTGTTTTACAAGACATTACACTAGAAAAATTATAACCTTAGTTACACAGCTCAAAAATAAATGTAACTAAATTTAGTTACTTCTACCGAACGTGAATCTTTAATAACAGGTAAATAAAATGATGCAAGTTTTTTCAGTGTGGGACACAAATAATGGTTTTTGGAATGTTAAATTGGATGAAAATAGTTCGAAATTATGTACGTTCAATACACCTTTCGGTAGATATCAATTTAAAAGACTCTCTTTTGGTTTGAAATATTCGTCTGAAGTTTTTCAAGGGAAATCATGCAATGTTTTAAAAATATTGACGGTGTGGAAATTTATGTAGACGATATATTAATATGGGATAAAAATTAGAAAGAACATGATAAACGACTACCTTTAGTTTTAGAGAGATCGCGTAAATACAATATTAAGTTCAATCCAGATAAATGCAAATTTTCACTTGATGAAGTCGCGTATATTGGTCATATGCTAACTAGTAAAGGCATAAAACCAGATGATAGTAAAATAGAAACTGTAAAAAACTATCCAATACCAAGTAATGTAAAGGAATTACGAAGATTTCTAGCCATTGTTAATTATTTGCACAAGTTCATACCAAATGTAGCCGAATTGACTACCAACCTGAGGGAATTAATGAAAAAAGACGTTATTCTTCAATGGGGACATGAAACGCAAGAAGAATTTGATAAACTAAAAGAGAAATATCTTAATAAACAACAGGGTCATTATTGAAGTTTTATGATGCTAGTAAACCTTTAGTTTTGTTAATAGATGCATCAAGAGATGGTCTCGGTGTAGCATTATTACAAGAAGGAGCTCGAATAGCATACGGGTCAAGATCTTTAAACAATTGTCAAAAGTGCTATGTTCAAATAGAAAATGAAATGTTAGCTATAGTGTATGGATCTAAGAAATTTCACCATTATATTTATGGCGGGAAAGTAGTAATTGAAACCGATCACAAACCTCTTATACACATTTTCAAGAAACCGTTAATAGATTGTCAAATGCGTATACAGAGATTGATGTTAGATTTGCAGATTTATGACTTTGAAGTGCAATATAAACCAGGTAAATAAATGTATATTTTCGATGCTTTAAGCAGGATATCAATGCCATAAGATAAGACACAAATTTTTGATAATGAATATACGGCACAGGTTAACTATTTAAAAAGAAATTTCCCAATATCAAACGCGAAATATAATCAGTTTAAACAAATGACAATAAAAGATGAAGAAATGCAAATTATTTTAAAGTACATTAACGAAGGTTGGCCACATTCAACTCACTATGTAATTCTCTTGCAAAAGTATACTTCAACATAAGATCAGAGTTAGTAATCGTACATGACTTGATATATCGCGACCTAAGAACTATAAGGTTCTAACTAACATTTGCATTAAATCGATCAGTGTTCGCGTTATCAGTGATATTTCTTTAATTTATGAAGTATTTATTTTAAAAAATGACGAGATCTATTAATATCATTTTGCCTTGATCAAATATTAATTTCTAGGTACTTCATTTTTATACTTGATGGGAAACGTTTAAAAAAATCGCAAAAGAAACTATTTAAAATTTTACAAAAAATCACTTAGAACCTTTTCTCACGTCGCGATATAAAGGAAACTGTTTCGATCCTTAAGGAAAAATATGCTAAATCTGATTCATATAAGTCATTTAGGAATTAGCAAGTGTTACTTAAAAGCAAAAGAAGTACTTCATTGGCCAGGTATGTATCGCGACATAGAAAACAAGGTCATGTCATGTTCAGCTTGTCAGAAGTATTCTAGGAACAATTTCAGAGGTCTTTGATACTACATGCTATTCTAGATTACCCTTGGCAGAAAGGTGGTTGTGATTTATGCGAATTGAAAAAAAATAACTTCTAATTGTTATCGATTATTATGCAAAATTCAGAATATTACAGTGGACACAGCAATTAGACATCTTAAGAATGTATTTGGTAGATTAGGTATACCTCAAATTTCTGTATCAGATGAAGGAATACAATTTTCAGGATTTATGTTCGAAAATTTTGCGAAAGAATGGCAGTTTCAACATCTCACTCACTATGCAAGATCTAATGGTATGGTTGAAAGAGCCATTCAAACTCTAAAAGGAATTATAAAAAAATGTTATGAGACAAACACTGATTTAAATCTAGCGTTATTAGATTACAGAAATACACCTACTAGTAATTGTATTGTGTCACCATGTGAGTTGTTATGCAATAGATGAACCAGAATTGTGTTACCTGCAAAAGATGAGATGTTGACTCCAAAAAATGTAAATTTTAAGAAACATCGGCAATTATTAGTAAACAGACAATGTAAACAAAAGCATTATTATGATAAGGCGGCTAGAAAGTTGAGACCACTAAATGTTAATGAGAAAATTTATATAAGAAAAAACGATATTTGGGTATCGTAGCGTAATGAAGAAACACAATGATAGATCATATTTCGGTAAAGAAAATGATAATAACTTGATTGTTTGTAAAAATAGGTATTATTTAAAACCTTAATATGCTCAATTATACAGTTATATGTCGGTTACAGAGTCTGATGTTAATGATAGTGTTGTTGATTTAAACTTAAAAGGTGCAAATGAAGATATAACTAATGTTAGAGATAATGTAAACGTTACAACTGAATTTGTAAGTGCAAGTAATGCGGCTAATAGTGTATTAAAAAGCGAAAGTGAAAACGAAGAGTCGAATCAAAAAGAAAAAGAACCAACTCCGGAACCGATTCCATCGTCTTCACATACGAGAAGGACTATTTATGTCTTCAAAGTTTGGCAGAAAAGTTAGGAAGCCAAAAGTCTAATAGAATATTGTATATTTTTTCAAAAAAGGGAAGATGTCATGTAGTCAGTAGTAATTGTAGATATTGTATATAGAATAAAGGCCAGTTGGCTCTGGGCATTTGTGGTGAACGCACGCGACCTACCCCAACCTCCAAGAGATATAACACTCATAAAGAATTTTTTTTATTTTCTTTGTCGCTTTCGGTTTCTATTTATAGTTTTCAATCGTTGATAACTATTAATTTTTGTTAGTTCTAACCGTAATTAACACTTTCTGATTGAAAATTTCAATTATTGTGGAATGCGTTGAAGTGCATAAGTCAACTTGACCGATACCTGACAGCGTATTTTTGCTGATCATAAAAAACTGAAACAAGCAAAATTTTGTGATTGTAAATCGGGCTACAGAACTGTCATTTAAAATAACTGTTAAGGGGGTGAGTAATGACAACCACCTTGGTTCTATCAATACTATCGTTTATTACCAAAAGCCTATCTAATATAATATTAAATTGAATTAAATATCACAGTGATGCTAAAAATGTTAACTAAATCTATTGTTCGTAAACATTACAACCGACGTAACTAGTTTACGGTCGCTGGTACGCAACCGTATTCTGCTGTCGATGCATCCACAACTAATTGTCACATCAGGATTGCTCCACCGTGGACTGTGAGCCGCTCTACTTTCGACACTTCCAGGTGAACAATCCCTGATTAATCGATGATTAATCAATAACAATGTCAAATTTTGAAAATGTTCCAAAAATCACAATCCACGTTCTAAAAGTTAAAATGTCTTCATTAACACTAATTCAGAAAGAAATGATTGCTCAACCATTAAGAGAGGGAGTAACTATTCGAGCAATTGCTCAAGAATTAGGTATTGCCACAAATCCTGAGACTTTAGAAAATTCAATACATCACCTTATTTAGCAAACGTCACCAAATGCCAATTTACTCAGCATAAATTACTAGATTTCAGATTTATGCGCTGTTCAAATTTGTCTCAGTTTTGTTTTTGAGCAGCGATGGTACGCCTATATCACAAAATGTCAGATGTGAGCTGTGTAACGTCATACGAAACCAAAATTTTTAAACGAAAAATGTTTAAGGCGAAAGATAATCGAGTTAAGACGAAGGTACGGTGGCTAATCAGGATTTCTGAACCGACGATGGCCAGAACTGAATTGCAAGAGGTTTCTTATAATTGCTAGGATACGCAAAATAAAGAGTACTGTTGTCCATTTGTTAGATTGACATTACGGTCCTGTTACCTAGGAAATTAAAATTGTCTTTTATTTTACCGCAATTCAACCTATGCAAAAGCTTTTGGTATTGGCGTTTAATTTTTCGTCCTTGTTTAATTACTATTAAACTTAAACAATGCTCTCTGGGTTATGAGTTCTGGGACACCTGCATGCCATTATCTATGGAGATAATAAAGTTACCAATACAAACAAGCAATTTTTTTATTATTTTGTGTGGCATTTATGGTTATTTAGAAGTCGTTATAGATTACAAGTTTATAGACACGATAAATTATCTTTAAGATGTTTATTGGTACATTGCTGACACAAAACCAAATTAAGGAAAATATTGTTAGAAAATTGTCTCTTTTTTATGGCATCTTCAAAATAGAGTACTTTCGGCGCTTTTTTTTATAACAGGATTTATCGAAAAAGTCTAATCCACGAGATTTTCTAACATCGTATGAATTTAACCTTCTTTAGACTGAGTTTCTTTGTGTAGGTATATTTTCCTTAAGCACTTCATATAATTTCTGTAATGTATGTTTTCGTTAACATCTCACACTTTAGCGTTTTTTTTATAAGATTTGGCCAAGAATAATCTCAGAAATTACCTCATATACTTTTCCAAGTTCAGACTCGTTATTATGGCCCTGCAATAACGATTACCGCAAACATTATCAGTGGTTTCAGAGTTGTAAAGAACCCTGCCATAAATTATTTCCTAGGTAGTGTGGTGAGCGCAAGTCCGGACTAAGGGGGGGGGCTAAGGGTGCTGTAGCACCGGGCCTCACTTTCCCAGGGGCCCCTTGCCACGTAAAAATTTGCTATAGAAATTGAAAAAATACGTAAGGCTTTCTTTGCATAATTTTATCTATGGGCCCCCTTTTACGATTTAGCCCCGGGCCTCAAATTTTCTTAATCCGGGCTTGGGTGAGCGCCCCAAATAAATAGACGATTACAGGTACGACGTAGGAAAAAGAAGAAATTACCGCGCTCGCGTTCAAATAAAAAAATTGTACGAAACGAATTAAAATCTATGTACCCGGTATCGGAATGTAGGGTGAACACGGTTCCCACCGCCGACGCCACACGTGTTGGGGGAGGTGCGGGTCGAGCACCATAAATTTGTCATCCACTTATTAACCGTGTTAAAGATTCCCGAGAACTGAGTCCTTGAAAGCGTTTGCTACAGTGGCCCTTTTTAGTTGTGATAAATCGAGAAACAGCCCGCGCCTATTCAAACAAAGAAATTTAAATCGTTTTTGCCTGCTTCCCAGGAAATAAAGACAATCCGAGTAAGATTTGGTTACAGGAACGTTAGATGACGTAACCACAATTAGCTGACATCGAAATTAGGATCATTTAAAAGGGAAGTTAAATTAATAAAACTAAATGTTCGGAATATGTAGTACTGGCAGCGCCGGGGGCCGCACAATCAAAGTTAACCCGTGAAAATTCGTCCGGTACCAATGGAAAAGTAACGTGATCAGTGCACCAATTAATTGGCCAACTTCAAAGAAGAAAAAGTCAGACGCTTTGGCAAGCATAATCTAGGGGATAATGAGATAACCAGATAAGTGGTTAAAAGACCGCGCGGACAGAGCGAAACTTCATGTGTTCGGGAGGTATCTGGTTTCGGGTGCTACGTGACCAAAACCGTAATTTGTAAAATTCGCGAATTAAGATCATAATCAACCATTCATCGGGACAGCGCGATTCCAACAAATCTCGCGAAGAGTTTCTCTACATTTTGATACCACCCTCGATATAGTTACTAACCCTCTTAGCAGCGGAAGTCAACCATAATTCAGCATAAATTGATTTAATTAGGAGATGTTAATTTGTGTTAATTCTTTACAAGATTATTAGTTAGGGTCTTTGTTGCAAATGATTGTTTAGAATGATTAGTGACGTCTAGATTTAAATCAAACTGGTAATAACTGTTCTATTCAAAATCTGGTTAAGCCTTTAGAAACCATTGTCTGAACTACCTTAGTAGACACCGCTAAATTTTACTAACGTAGAACTAGAGCATGCCAATTTCAGGAAAGTAGATCTGATAAGGGAAATTTAGAAAAAGGGATTTCTGATTGCACAAATCATCCCGAGAGTGCTATCTAGGTCGAAACGGCCGAAACACTTATCTCAATTTCTTAATCAGAGTTAAATTAGGTTTACGCATTATTGTAATAAACGAAACAGGGCCGAAGACCACGTTTGTTGTTGATTTGTTCAGATATAAAATAATTAATTAATTTCAACAAATTAACAAAAAACATTCAACAGCAAATGGGTCAACTTTATCGTAGAACTGTCATTCTTTTTTTATATCGGTAGTGCCTAGTTGAATACAACATAAAGGTGCCTTGCGATGGCTTCAATTACCGATATGCACGGAATAATTAAATAATGGGTAATTAATTTGCATATGTGCTAAGAGGGTGGGGGATGAACGCGAACCGAAACCACCCTCAAGCGTCCAATAGGGAAACACAAGTAAAAATTAAATGCGCGAGCAAATCCGGCTGAGCCGTTTCTTAAAAACCGAAAATTAGGGAAGAAGAGTCAGTCATTAGACGATCTTTGATTGCTTCAGTCGTACTTTCGGGTGACGATCTGTTTTATCGAAGCAATTCCGTGCTAGTGAGTTTTCTTGTGCCGTGCCCTTAAATTTAAATTGTTTCATTTACATTTCTGTGTGTTGGTGCTGGATTAATCGTTTTTCTAGTTTTTTGTAATTTTTTTTCTTTGTGCATAGCAAACTTTAAACGCGTTAACCTCACCGAGTGGGAAAGAGTGCAGAGGGTGTTCATGATATAAAGATTTCTAAGATTTGATACTCAGGCAACCCGAACGCGTCCAGCTCGCGCAGTGACGTCACTCGGAGAGTAGCAGTTGGAAGAATTGCCATTGTACGGTGCTTAAAAGCAGGAATAAAAGTGTTATTTTCGTGTTATTAAATAATATTATTAAAAACAATGTTTTACAGAACATCGATTTAATTAAGGAACACTTTAAAAATTCGTATTCTATTTTAATGCTAAATGAAGGCAGTTAAAACAAGTGAAGGTTTATAGATTTACGGATCAGGACAGTCCAAATAATTGTCGCTTGTGAAAATTTTGTTCAAATGAAGTTCTAAACATTTCATTAAGCATACGAGCGTAGATATATCAGTTTAGAATAATGAAGTCACTAATCAAGGGTGTGATTTTTTCAGATGTAGAAATAAAATATTTTGGTTTTGATGTAATTATGGTATTTATTAATTCCTCGAAACCATAATGCGAAAAAAATTTCAAATTACGTATTTTTAAAATTAAAATTGTCAACATAACATATCATTTTTCTTTTAATCTGCAGAAATTGGTAAGCCATGCTGTACTTCTTTACCCTCATTTCAAAGATCAAAAAAAAAAAACAATAAATTAAGTTTAAAAACCCTTTCTACCGAGCTGTCACCTCGACGTGGTGAAAGGGCCCAGTAAGTTCAATGATTCTGGGGTCGGTTAGGACGGGAGCCGTGCTCCTGGTAGGGGCACCCATGTCTGAACGGTCCCGGTTGAGAATGGAAGCCAAGAACAGCTCAACGCAATCCCAAGGTGTGATCTACCGTGCTCAAGGGATGAATGGCTCTGCGTCAGTGAGTCTTGAACGGTGACCTCCGGATACCAGAGGACCTCCGGTTGTACACAAATCCTCTTACTGCAGCATGCGGAGCTCTACTGCAGCGGACCTCCCTTCTCCGGTACTCGTGGGACACTCATGGACGAAGATTTACATTCAAATTCTAGCAGTGGCAGGGACACGGACTCGAGCTTAGCCGGGGACGTGGACCGCCTCAAAATAATTAAAAAAAACCGCAGTGGTGCGGCAAAAAGACGGGCTCGCAGGGACCGTGCAGCTTCTCAAGCTGGACAGGGCTCAGCGGGACCGTCTAGACAACCAGAAGGACCCAAAAAAGGTAGGGCTCCATACGTGGGGCCTAACCCCAAGGGCTCCTCTGAAAAAACAAGAACCGGGCAGATAACCGGCTCCAAAAGGGGACGGGAATCTACCGGGACCCCTCCCAGCGCGGGTCAACGCGCCAAACGGGCTAAGCCGGCGGACACTTTTGTTCCGACGGTGGCTCCGGCTCTTCAAATGAGCATTTACCCTGAGGGCTTCCCTGCGAGGCAACTCACAAATGCTCATTTTGAAGCCATACAACAAAGGTTGTATGAGGCGCTCATGAGAGCGTCTGAGCAGCCCAGTGAGGATGGGCACATCCCACACCTGGTTAGTGGTAGGCTCCGGCAAGGGGCTATCCACACAGAGTGTCAGGATGAACGAACCAGAGAGTGGTTAGGGCTCGTAATACGGGACCTACAACTCGAAGGTTTGGAACTGAGGTACACACCCTCAGCAGACCTGCCTAAGCCAAGAAAGGCTCTAGTGGTCACTCAGGGGCCTCCCCAGACCCCAGAGCAGATACTGGGCCTACTTGATGCACAGAATCCAGGTCTAGGAGCGCGTAGTTGGGTGATCTACGGCTCTGAACGAGTGGGCTTTAGCTCAACTCGGTTGGTGGTTGGGCTGTGGCAACCATCAATAGAGATGCTACGGAGGAATAACTTCCGAGCATTCTTCATTTTCAACCCGGCAACCGTAAGGCTGCTAGGTAGGGATGAAGCAGCGGGGACCGCTGGCGAGGCGGAACCCGCTAACGAGGGGAACGCTGATTCAGCGGGACCCTCGGAAAAAGCAGAGAAGGATGGTCAGGGGCCTAAGTAGGAACCGACTTTCCTTCCTGCAGCTCAATTTGCACCATAGTGTGGCTGCCAGTGCCTGCTTCAGTAGGCAGGTAACCACGTGGTGCATAGACATTGGGCTTCTACAGGAACCCTGGTTAACAGGGGGGCGGGTAAGGGGCCTGTGCAATAACAAAGGAACTGTGCTTACAGGTCCTAGTGATTGCAAACCAAGGGCTTGTCTATTCATATCATCGGGAATACAGGCACTTCTTCTGAGTGACCTGTGTTCGCGAGATGTGGTAGCGGCCCGGGTGACAGTCATGAGAGAGGGTAGGCAGAGACCATTTGTAGTGTGCTCAGCCTACTTACCATATGATTCACCTACTTTACCACCATCCAGAGAGCTGATGGAGGTAATTGAATTCTGCAAGAAAAGCAACCTGCCTCTCGTGGTCGGATGTGATGCCAACTCGCACCACATAGTGTGGGGGAGCTCGGACATCAACCCCAGAGGAGACGCCATGTTGCAGTATCTTGCCACAACTGGCTTAGATATTCTAAACCAGGGCAACAAACCAACCTTTGTCACAAAGACGAGGAGTGAGGTAATTGATATTACTCTTTGCTCAATAAACTTGGTGCATGAGATAAGAAACTGGCACGTATCGGAGGAGCTAAGTCTATCGGACCACCAATACATCCGGTTTGACATCCAAAGAGATTTGAAGAAGACAGAAGGGTACAGGGACCCGAGGGCGACAAAGTGGGCCTCCTACAAGGAGGCTCTAGCTCTCAGGGTCTCAGGACTCTCTTGTAAAATCCGTCGCAACGACGAAGCGGAGACCCTGTCCAAGGTACTAAGCGAGGCTATTGTGGAGTCCTACAAAGAGAACTGCTCTGTTCGCAGATCTCGTAAGACTGACAGTGCCCCTTGGTGGACCGAAAAGCTTAGTAAGCTAAGGAAAACCGCAAGGAAACTCTGGAATAGAGCAAGACTTGCGGGAACAAACGAGTCTTGGGAGCTTTATAAGAAGGCTCAAAGGGACTTCAAATCTGAGGTAAACCGCAGGAAAAGGGACAGCTGGAGAGACTACTGTGAGCGGATTAACAGCTTTCCGCAAGCAGCAAGACTTCAGAAGGTTCTATCAAAAGACAAGTCTGTCAGTCTGGGGTGTTTGAGAACCCAAACAGGGGACTACACGGTCTCCGAGGAGGATACTCTGAGGCTCCTACTACAGACTCACTTTCCAAACTCCTTGGAATCCAAGGAGGAAGAAAGTATCAACATTGGAAAATGCACCACCTCTCGGGAGGCGTGGAGATTTGCTTCTAAAATCATCACCCACGAAAGGATAAAATGGGCCATAAATTCATTTGCGCCTTACAAGTCGGCAGGTTTGGATGAGATATTTCCAGCTCTCTTACAAAAGGGACTAGATATGCTCACCACACCACTGCTGCACCTATTCAGAGCCTGTCTTGCACTCGGCTACATACCACGTAGCTGGAGGGAAGTCAGGGTAATCTTTATACCCAAGCCAGGGCGTGCAACATATGCCGAGGCTAAAAGCTACAGACCGATCAGCCTTTCCTCGTTTTTACTAAAAACCATGGAAAGACTGATAGACAAACATGTTAGGGAGGAGTTGCTGTGCAATATGCCACTACATCCAAACCAGCATGCCTATCAAATGGGCAAATCCACAGAATCGGCTCTGCATCAAATCGTAATGAAGATTGAATCAGGGCTAACTGGAGGATATTACACTCTTGGAACGTTCCTAGACATTGAGGGGGCATTTGACAATGCAACCTATGACTCTATGGAATTAGCTCTAAGGAATCATGGGGGAAATCAAACATTAATAAAATGGGTCCTAGCCATGTTGACAAACAGATCAATCAACACAAATCTTGGTAAGTGTTGGGTTAAGGTCACCGCTACACAAGGATGCCCACAGGGAGGAGTTTTATCTCCACTTCTGTGGAACTTGGTAGTGGATGACTTAATACATAAACTGCACATGGAAGGGGTCTATGTGCAAGGTTATGCTGATGACATCGTAATCCTTGTTCAGGGCAAGTTTCTTGACTTGGCTAAAGAGCTCACACAAGGGGCTCTAAAGCTGGTCGAGAAATGGTGCACAGGACAAGGACTATCTGTAAACCCTGACAAAACCAGTCATGTAATCTTTACCAAGAGAAGAAAGGATCAATATGTGGCCCCAACACTCTTTGGCAAGACACTAGAAGTTCAAACAGTGGTCAAGTATCTAGGCATCCACCTAGATTCTAGACTCACATGGAGAACTCATGTGCAAAACAAAATTGGAAAAGCTACAGCAGCCCTGTGGGCGTGCAGGAGGACTGTGGGGAAAACATGGGGAATTACTCCCAGAATATTGCATTGGCTGTACACATGTGTAGTAAGGCCAATGATAGTCTATGGATCCATCGTCTGGTGGGGCGCGACGTCTAGGCTTTGGGCCAAAACTCTTTTGGCTAAAGCTCAAAGATTAGCGTGCCTTACTATAACAGGAGCGATGAAATCCACTCCCACATCGGCCATGGAAATACTGACGGGGCTTACTCCCCTTCACCTCAAAGTGAAGGAGTCAGCTGCGGCGGGATTCCTTAGGTTAAGGTGTACAGGGCAGTGGAAAAATACAACAATGGGCACAGGACATTGGGCTATCGCCCAACTTGTGACAGACATCAACCCCATCTTCAAGATGAGGGAAGATTGTATGGCTCCCATTATTGTGATCAATCACTCATATGAAGTGATAATACCTTCAAGAGAAGAATGGAGTGAAAGAACAAGAGCCATAACTCAGGGGGGCTGGACCATCTGTTATGCAGATGGCTCGGTCTCACAAGAGGGCTCAGGCTCTGGAGCTGTTATTTGGGGCACGGATTTCGGTGTCTCAACATCACTGGGTATCTATACCAGTGTGTTTCAAACAGAAACCTTTGCTGTGATACAGTGTGTTACAGAATGTAATCAGAGAGCTATTGTTAATAAGCACATCTGCTTCTTTACTGACAGCCAAGAAGTCTTGAAAGCTCTGCAGTCATGCAGACATGCGTCAAGACTTGTCAGTGAATGTCATACAGCACTGCAAAATCTGGCAAGGCGCAACAAACAAATTGTGCTTTGCTGGATACCAGGACACACAGGGGTCGAAGGGAATGAAAGGGCTAACCGATTGGCCAAAAGAGGCTCTGCAAAGGGCTTCTTTGGACCGGAGCCGGCTCTTCCAATTCCGAAAACCCTCCAGAAAAACCTCCTGAAAGAGTGGATTGAATCACTCCACAGGGAGGAATGGCAAAAGCTTGAACTGCGACAGTCTGGGCTATTTATTGATGGACCAGACTTAAAACGCAGTGAAGAACTATTGAAACTCTGTAGGAAAGACCTCAGAATATTAGTGGGACTGTTCACAGGACACTGTCCCCTTAACAAACACATGCACACAATCGGTCTCAAGACTGACGACATGTGTAGAGCGTGTATGGAGGACACGGAAACTCCACTACACATATTATGCCTCTGTCCAAATCTTTCTGAACTGAGGAAGGAACATATGGATTTTCATATTTTGGAACCATCTGAGATTCGGGAAGCACCCATAAAGAGCATCCTGGCGTTTGCAAAGACAACAGGGCTCTTATAGGTCGTCCCGTAAACGAGGATTGCACACAATGGGTCAATAGACCTCAGCGTGCGGCTCTTAAAGGGTCTCCTCGGAAAAAAAAAAAAAAAAAAAAAAAAAAAAAGTTTAAAAAAAGTTTTATCAAGTTAGAAAAAAGAAATCAGAAGCTACAAAAACAAACTTAATAAAATTAATTAATAATTTTCACAAATTCCCTCTTCCTTTTTATCTTATTTCTTTTTTTTTAAACTGAATTTAATTTATTAATTCTAAAATTTTTTCTAAAGTTTGTAGCGTTTCAAAATTTGCCGGTGAAGAAGGGCATAATTAATAATGAAATACTTTAGGGACTTCTTCAGATGCTTGGGTTCATAACATCACGGCGTTAACATCGAAGCCAGAGTAGAGCTATCATCTCAAAACTGAAACGTTAATTTTGTCAGTATGAGATGAATTTTTGTTTAATTACCGCTCATTCCGTTTGTCTAACCTTGTATCCGTGTTAGGAACTATTTTTTATTGTGGCCGCCTTGAGGCAGCGGATCAACCACGTGTTACCGCCTCAGAGTTTCAGCTAGTGGAAGTGCTACAACTTTCCACCCGAATTTCACGTTGGGTTCGGTAATCCCGTTTCAACTTTCCTATCTTCTCTTATCTCTTCACAACGTTTATGTTTCGGTCCCATTCGAGTACAATGGTCCGAACTTCTTGTTCTTCTTCTTCTTCTTCTTCTTCTTTTCTATTCCCATCTAAAATTTCATAATTTAATTATCTCCCGTTAGCGCATTTATTTACCATCTCTCAATATCGGTCCAGTCGCACCTTACAAAATCTAACCTCAAATGTAAACAAGGTACCGGCCTGTCACCTGTCAGGTCATAGGTTAGAGCATCTTGGTACTTTCTTCGACGAGTGTTGGCGACAAGCGTCGTGAGTGCGCATAACCGATTGTGACTTCCGGTGAATTCAAAATATGACACTTTTTCATTACGGGTTTAAGCGATTTATTTTACCGCCTTATAATATCGAGTACCGCGAGAGATTTCCGTGATGAGGAAGACATCATTGTGACTTTCGATATCGTACCACGAGGTGCGAAGAGTGATCCTCATTTCTATCGTCGATCCGCCAGTGGATGTCGATATAATCGTAGCGTACCGAATAGAAGTTTCTCTAGATTAGAGGTAATTATTGAATTTTTCGCAATACCCGTGTTAATTTTAAATTCCCGTTAGAAACTTCTTTGGGAGAGTCCAAATACTAGTCATTCTTTGGGAGAGTCCCAATATTAGCTAGCCACAATACCGCTTGAAACCACATTGAGCGCCATGAGGACATAGGACAATCGTCCACCTTTTCGGGCGTCCCGATCCATTTTGCGGATGCCGTCGTCCTCGGCCCATTGTCAGCGATCCAGATAAAACCAAAGATAAGTGATACCCCTTAGTTTTACGTTCAAGAACCTCGAGTCGAGTTAAGTTGCACCGACGCCTCTTGAGATTTAATTACCTGTATTTGTAATTTCCTATCGACTTAGAAGGGCGAGTTGGTAGGCAGTTTCAATGCCCTTACCGACATGTGAGTGAGCGACACATGCCGTAGCGTCAAGCTCGTGTCTTTTGTGTATTTTCTTTTTATTTTCATTTTGTAAAAGAAACAGATCTGAATCTTCTTTAGTTAATAGATAAATTGTTCGATCAGGACCTGCTTCACAGGTGTCCTGACTTAGCAATTTCACAACATTTAACTTTGTATTAGTCAAATTTAACCAACTATGTAGAGGTTATTAATAGACAATTTTTGTATTAGTAATTTTCATTCTATTCAGTCTTATTTCAGTGACCTTCTGCGGGGGTTGCTGATAGTGTTAAACCGCAGTGGCGCCCATTATCTTTATCGGCCTGTTTTGGAAATTTATAAGAGTCCTTACTTCGACCTGAATGCTCTCCGGCGAAAAGCTGCCGTTTGCTTTGTGTTTGCACGGTTCTGAATAAGAAGATGCTACAAGTTATTGATTTTCGCTTTAAGTAAATCTACTTTTGCTGTCAAGTCATTTTCGAAGTCTGTGTGTGTTTACGCTATCGAAACAAAAAGTAAAGTTTATTTGATTATTTGACAACATGCAAAAACATGCAAACACAAAAATGATTTCTGAAAAAAAAAAGATTTTCCTTATTAGGTGAAAGTGTAAATTTACCCGATAGATTTTGAAGTTGAAAGCACATTGTCAATAAACGTTGCTGTCGTGTTATTGTCGATCTTAAGTTCCCTATAAAAATTTGATTAAAGAAAACTGAAAAAACTATAAAGAATACAACCAAAGAAAAATTGTTTGATTAATTACTACTTTTCAGCAAATAATGGCCTCATATTTTACATAAATAAAAATAAATTAAAGTAATGTAAGAAAATTATTAGCGATGAGTTAGCAACTTATTACTCCGTTTCAATTATGTTTTTCACAAATTTGGCTTGATCTCTTTTGCACGCTTTTTCTTTGCGTTCTGTTGAAGGTTTGCGAGATTTTTTAGGAAGAAATAAAGAAGGAACAGCTTCGTCTTTTAATTTTCTTCCCTTCTTTGGTAAATAATTTTACAGTTCGTATATTGAGTTTCTCTCTGTACAGAACTGTTTTGAACATATTCTGGCATTTTCTAAATTAAAAAATCAAACCGACGAATCAAACACGAAATCACCCACAATTTTCTTGTCACACTGGCTTTGGAAAATAAAAAAAAAATGATATTTTTTTCAGCATAGTTTCCCTGATGGTCACTATTGCAACCAAATATAGAACAACGCATTTTAGTATTTATTCGCGACGTGAGAATTATAAGGTTCTAAGTGATTTTTTGTGAAAATTTAAAATGTCTGTTTTGTGATTTTTTTAAACATTTTCTATCATGTATAAAAAAGAAGTGAGTTAATAAAAACAAGCCAAAATGATTTTAATAGATTCTGCCATTTTTTAAATAAATGCTTAATAAATTAAAGAGGTATCACTGATAACGTGAACACTGGATCAATTTAATGCAAATGTTAGTTAGAACCTTATACTTCTCAGGGAGGGTATTATAATTATTATTATTATTTTATTAACGAATTAACTTAAAGATATAATACAGAAAATTTGAAAATCGTTAAAAGCTGGAAACAAAATAAATACAGATTCCAATAAGACAAACACGTGCCTTACATGTGAACTAACGACTCTCCGAGTGACGTCACTCCCCACTCCGTAGATGCGCAATATCATACCTTAGATTTCATTATACCATGGAGGGTGTTCCCATCTCTTAGTCGGAGTTTCCGGGTGCCCCAGCGCCAAGGTAAGATTTTGATTACAAACTGCGCGGGCTTGAGGTGTGGGTTCGCGGTTAGAAAATAACTAAACTACTACATCGGTCGAGAGAAGTCGGGGAACCACGCTAAAATATGAAGATATACAGGACCGTGGATTTGACGAAATCCCCAACGTAATTAACGATTTAACGAATTTTACACTAAACAAAAATATCAAAAAAAACGAAAGTTTAAAAATCACAAAACCACCAGCAAATGAATTTCGTTAGCGTTCTTGTACGGGTTTTAGCTAACGCAAACGTTGTTTGGAATAGGGGTCCGGGGGGGACCTGAAAGTGCAGTTCCGAGATAAAAAAAAACCTAATTTATTTGGGGGCCCGTGTCGTGAATCGTACGGGTCCTTGCTCTTACGAGAGCCATCTTTACTTTAACATCGTGGGAGGAAACAAGAACATTCAAGCAAAGAAACGGATCCCTCAGTTAACTGTAATCTACTGTTCATTTGTTCGCAAATTCAGTTTGCATATTTCGAGCTTCGTTTGTCGTACATTCGGTGTATTTTGCTACGAGTTGTGACGCAATCTCAGGCCTAGCGTGCGTTTTGGGTACCGGCTCGGCCAACCCTGACGGGAGGCGGGGGTTCAAGAACCAAAAAAAAAATACCAGAAGGGCGCCACGGGTTTTCGGTATCAAAACTCAGCGCCACTAGGCTCGTTAAAAACCCGAAAACTTACCTTATTAGCGTATAGGGGGTTGAGAGGAGGAACAACAGTAAACAGAGTTTTAACAAAAGTCTATATAATGACTAACGAGGTTGAAGTGACAAAAGAACAAATGTGAATCGTTACAGTCTAAACAAAATACTATAAAAACAATGAATTATTAACAAAAATATTGTGTGATTCATTAAATTTCCATTCGCAGTTGGCTTTGAGAAAAAAATTCATGTCGTAACTAACACCTTCTTTGCGAATTTAAGCCAGAAAACAACGAAAATCGGCGAGAAATCGTCGTTTTGCATCGAAATATGCGGCTTTCTCTAAGAATTTTGACGATTTCGTGCAGAATTCTGCTGTTTTCTTGCAATTCAGCCGTTGAATCTTGGTAAAAAGTCAAGATTTTGTAGATTTCGTGCTCTTCTTTGCGAATTCAAGCCAGAAAACAACGAAAATCGGCGAGAAATCGTCGTTTTGCATCGAAATATGCGGTTTTCTCTAAGAATTTTGATGATTTCGTGCAGAATTCTGCTGTTTTCTTGCAATTCAGCCGTTGAATCTTGGTAAAAAGTGATGATTTTTTAGATTTCGTGCTCTTCTTTGCGAATTCAAGCCAGAAAACAACGAAAATCGTCGAGAAATCGTCGTTTTGCATCGACATATGCGGTTTTCTCTAAGAATTTTGATGATGTCGTGCAGAAATCTGCTGTTTTCTTGCAATTCAGCCGTTGAATCATGGAAAAAAGTGATGATTTTGTAGATTTCGTGCTCTTCTTTGCGAATTCAAGCCAGAAAACAACGAAAATCGGCGAGAAATCGTCGTTTTGCATCGAAATATGCGGTTTTCTCTAAGAATTTTGATGATTTCGTGCAGAATTCTGCTGTTTTCTTGCAATTCAGCCGTTGAATCATGGAAAAAAGTGATGATTTTGTAGATTTCGTGCTCTTCTTTGCGAATTCAAGCCAGAAAACAACGAAAATCGGCGAGAAATCGTCGTTTTGCATCGAAATATGCGGTTTTCTCTAAGAATTTTGATGATTTCGTGCAGAATTCTGCTGTTTTCTTGCAATTCAGCCGTTGAATCTTGGTAAAAAGTGATGATTTTTTAGATTTCGTGCTCTTCTTTGCGAATTCAAGCCAGAAAACAACGAAAATCGGCGAGAAATCGTCGTTTTGCATCGACATATGCGGTTTTCTCTAAGAATTTTGATGATTTCTTGCAGAAATCTGCTGTTTTCTTGCAATTCAGCCGTTGAATCTTGGTAAAAGGTGATGATTTTGTAGATTTCGTGCTTTTCTTTGCGAATTCAAGCCAGAAAACAACGAAAATCGGCGAGAAATAGTCGTTTTGCATCGAAATATGCGGTTTTCTCTAAGAATTTTGATGATTTCGTGCAGAATTCTGCTGTTTTCTTGCAATTCAGCCGTTGAATCATGGAAAAAAGTGATGATTTTGTAGATTTCGTGCTCTTCTTTGCGAATTCAAGCCAGAAAACAACGAAAATCGGCGAGAAATCGTCGTTTTGCATCGAAATATGCGGTTTTCTCTAAGAATTTTGATGATTTCGTGCAGAATTCTGCTGTTTTCTTGCAATTCAGCCGTTGAATCTTGGTAAAAAGTGATGATTTTTTAGATTTCGTGCTCTTCTTTGCGAATTCAAGCCAGAAAACAACGAAAATCGTCGAGAAATCGTCGTTTTGCATCGACATATGCGGTTTTCTCTAAGAATTTTGATGATTTCGTGCAGAATTCTGCTGTTTTCTTGCAATTCAGCCGTTGAATCTTGGTAAAAAGTCAAGATTTTGTAGATTTCGTGCTCTTCTTTGCGAATTCAAGCCAGAAAACAACGAAAATCGGCGAGAAATCGTCGTTTTGCATCGAAATATGCGGTTTTCTCTAAAAATTTTGATGATTTCGTGCAGAATTCTGCTGTTTTCTTGCAATTCAGCCGTTGAATCTTGGTAAAAAGTGATGATTTTTTAGATTTTGTGCTCTTCTTTGCGAATTCAAGCCAGAAAACAACGAAAATCGGCGAGAAATCGTCGTTTTGCATCGAAATATGCGGTTTTCTCTAAGAATTTTGATGATTTCGTGCAGAATTCTGCTGTTTTCTTGCAATTCAGCCGTTGAATCTTGGTAAAAAGTGATGATTTTTTAGATTTCGTGCTCTTCTTTGCGAATTCAAGCCAGAAAACAACGAAAATCGGCGAGAAATCGTCGTTTTGCATCGACATATGCGGTTTTCTCTAAGAATTTTGATGATTTCGTGCAGAAATCTGCTGTTTTCTTGCAATTCAGCCGTTGAATCTTGGTAAAAGGTGATGATTTTGTAGATTTCGTGCTCTTCTTTGCGAATTCAAGCCAGAAAACAACGAAAATCGGCGAGAAATAGTCGTTTTGCATCGAAATATGCGGTTTTCTCTAAGAATTTTGATGATTTCGTGCAGAATTCTGCTGTTTTCTTGCAATTCAGCCGTTGAATCATGGAAAAAAGTGATGATTTTGTAGATTTCGTGCTCTTCTTTGCGAATTCAAGCCAGAAAACAACGAAAATCGGCGAGAAATCGTCGTTTTGCATCGAAATATGCGGTTTTCTCTAAGAATTTTGATGATTTCGTGCAGAATTCTGCTGTTTTCTTGCAATTCAGCCGTTGAATCTTGGTAAAAAGTGATGATTTTTTAGATTTCGTGCTCTTCTTTGCGAATTCAAGCCAGAAAACAACGAAAATCGTCGGGAAATCGTCGTTTTGCATCGAAATATGCGGTTTTCTCTAAGAATTTTGATGATTTCGTGCAGAATTCTGCTGTTTTCTTGCAATTCAGCCGTTGAATCATGGAAAAAAGTGATGATTTTGTAGATTTCGTGCTCTTCTTTGCGAATTCAAGCCAGAAAACAACGAAAATCGTCGAGAAATCGTCGTTTTGCATCGAAATATGCGGTTTTCTCTAAGAATTTTGATGATTTCGTGCAGAATTCTGCTGTTTTCTTGCAATTCAGCCGTTGAGTCATGGAAAAAAGTGATGATTTTGTAGATTTCGTGCTCTTCTTTGCGAATTCAAGCCAGAAAACAACGAAAATCGGCGAGAAATCGTCGTTTTGCATCGAAATATGCGGTTTTCTCTAAAAATTTTGATGATTTCGTGCAGAATTCTGCAGTTTTCTTGCAATTCAGCCGTTGAATCTTGGTAAAAAGTGATGATTTTGTAGATTTTGTGCTCTTCTTTGCGAATTCAAGCCAGAAAACAACGAAAATCAGCGAGAAATCGTCGTTTTGCATCGAAATATGCGGTTTTCTCTAAGAATTTTGATGATTTCGTGCAGAATTCTGCTGTTTTCTTGCAATTCAGCCGTTGAATCTTGGTAAAAAGTCATGATTTTGTAGATTTCGTGCTCTTCTTTGCGAATTCAAGCCAGAAAACAACGAAAATCGGCGAGAAATCGTCGTTTTGCATAGAAATATGCGGTTTTCTGTGAGAATTTTGATGATTTCATGCAGAATTCTGCTGTTTTCTTGCAATTCAGCCGTTGAATCTTGGTAAAAGGTGATGATTTTGTAGATTTTGTGCTCTTCTTTGCGAATTCAAGCCAGAAAACAACGAAAATCGGGGAGAAATAGTCGTTTTGCATCGAAATATGCGGTTTTCTCTAAGAATTTTGATGATTTCGTGCAGAATTCTGCTGTTTTCTTGCAATTCCGCCGTTGAATCTTGGAAAAAAGTGATGATTTTGTAGATTTCGTGCTCTTCTTTGCGAATTCAAGCCAGAAAACAACGAAAATCGGCGAGAAATCGTCGTTTTGCATCGAAATATGCGGTTTTCTGTAAGAATTTTGATGATTTCGTGCAGAATTCTGCTGTTTTCTTGCAATTCAGCCGTTGAATCTTGGTAAAAAGTGATGATTTTGTAGATTTCGTGCTCTTCTTTGCGAATTCAAGCCAGAAAACAACGAAAATCAGCTAGAAATTGTCGTTTAGCATCGAAATATGCGGTTTTCTGTAAGAATTTTGATGACTTCGTGCAGAATTCTGCTGTTTTCTTGCAATTCAGCCGTTGAATCTTGGTAAAAAGTGATTATTTTGTAGATTTCGTGCTCTTCTTTGCGAATTCAAGCCTGAAAACAACGAAAATCAGCTAGAAATCGTCGTTTTGCATCGAAATATGCGGTTTTCTGTAAGAATTTTGATGACTTCGTGCAGAATTCTGCAGTTTTCTTGCAATTCAGCCGTTGAATCTTGGTAAAAAGTGATTATTTTGTAGATTTCGTGCTCTTCTTTGCGAATTCAAGCCTGAAAACAACGAAAATCGGCGAGAAATCGTCGTTTTGCATCGAAATATGCGGTTTTCTGTGAGTATTTTGATGATTTTGTGCAGAATTCTACTGTTTTCTTGCAATTCAGCCGTTGAATCTTGGTATAAAGTGATGATTTTGTAGATTTCGTGCTCTTCTTTGCGAATTCAAGCCAGAAAACAACGAAAATCGGCGAGAAATAGTCGTTTTGCATCGAAATATGCGGTTTTCTCTAAGAATTTTGATGATTTCGTGCAGAATTCTGCTGTTTTCTTGCAATTCAGCCGTTGAATCTTGGTAAAAAGTGATGATTTTGTAGATTTCGTGCTCTTCTATGCGAATTCAAGCCTGAAAACAACGAAAATCAGCTAGAAATCGTCGTTTTGCATCGAAATATGCGGTTTTCTGTAAGAATTTTGATGACTTCGTGCAGAATTCTGCAGTTTTCTTGCAATTCAGCCGTTGAATCTTGGTAAAAAGTGATTATTTTGTAGATTTCGTGCTCTTCTTTGCGAATTCAAGCCTGAAAACAACGAAAATCGGCGAGAAATCGTCGTTTTGCATCGAAATATGCGGTTTTCTGTGAGTATTTTGATGATTTTGTGCAGAATTCTACTGTTTTCGTGCAATTCAGCCGTTGAATCTTGGTATAAAGTGATGATTTTGTAGATTCCGTGCTCTTCTTTGCGAATTCAAGCCAGAAAACAACGAAAATCGGCGAGAAATCGTCGTTTTGCATCGAAATATGCGGTTTTCTCTAAGAATTTTGATGATTTCGTGCAGAATTCTGCTGTTTTCTTGCAATTCAGCCGTTGAATCTTGGTAAAAAGTGATGATTTTGTAGATTTCGTGCTCTTCTTTGCGAATTCAAGCCAGAAAACAACGACAATCGGCGAAAAATCGTCGTTTTGCATCGAAATATGCGGTTTTCTCTAAAAATTTTGATGATTTCGTGCAGAATTCTGCAGTTTTCTTGCAATTCAGCGGTTGAATCTTGGCAAAAAGTGATGATTTTGTAGATTTCGTGCTCTTCTTTGCGAATTCAAGCCAGAAAACAACGAAAATCGGCGAGAAATCGTCGTTTTGCATCGAAATATGCGGTTTTCTCTAAGAATTTTGATGATTTCGTGCAGAATTCTGCTGTTTTCTTGCAATTCAGCCGTTGAATCTTGGTAAAAAGTGATTATTTTGTAGATTTCATGCTCTTCTTTGCGAATTCAAGCCAGAAAACAACGAAAATCGGCGAGAAATCGTCGTTTTGCATCGAAATATGCGGTTTTCTCTAAGAATTTTGATGATTTCGTGCAGAATTCTGCAGTTTTCTTGCAATTCAGCTGTTGAATCTTGGTAAAAAGTGATGATTTTGTAGATTTCGTGCTCTTCTTTGCGAATTCAAGCCAGAAAACAACGAAAATCGGCGAGAAATCGTCGTTTTGTTTCGAAATATGCGGTTTTCTGTAAGAATTTTGATGATTTCGTGCAGAATTCTGCTGTTTTCTTGGAATTCAGCCGTTGAATCTTGGTAAAAAGTGATGATTTTGTAGAGTTCGTGCTCTTCTTTGCGAATTCAAGCCAGAAAACAACGAAAATCGGCGAGAAATCGTCGTTTTGCATCGAAATATGCGGTTTTCTCTGAGATTTTTGATGATTTCGTGCAGAATTCTGCTGTTTTCTTGCAATTCAGCTGTTGAATCTTGGTAAAAAGTGATTATTTTGTAGATTTCATGCTCTTCTTTGCGAATTCAAGCCAGAAAACAACGAAAATCGGCGAGAAATCGTCGTTTTGCATCGAAATATGCGGTTTTCTCTAAGAATTTTGATGATTTCGTGCAGAATTCTGCTGTTTTCTTGGAATTCAGCCGTTGAATCTTGGTAAAAAGTGATGATTTTGTAGATTTCGTGCTCTTTTTTGCGAATTCAAGCCAGAAAACAACGAAAATCGGCGAGAAATCGTCGTTTTGCATCGAAATATGCGGTTTTCTGTAAGAATTTTGATGATTTCGTGCAGAATTCTGCTGTTTTCTTGCAATTCAGCCGTTGAATCTTGGTAATAAGTCATGATTTTGTAGATTTCGTGCTCTTCTTTGCGAATTCAAGCCAGAAAACAACGAAAATGTTCGAGAAATTGTCGTTTTGCATCGAAATATGCGGTTTTCTGTATGAATTTTGATGATTTCGTGCAGAATTCTGCTGTTTTCTTGCAACTCAGCCGTTGAATCTTGGTAAAAAGTGATGATTTTGTAGATTTCGTGCTCTTCTTTGCGAATTCAAGCCAGAAAACAACGAAAATCGGTGAGAAATCGTCGTTTTGCATCGAAATATGCGGTTTTCTCTAAGAATTTTGATGATTTCGTGCAGAATTCTGCTGTTTTCTTGTAATTCAGCTGTTGAATCTTGGTAACAAGTCATGATTTTGTAGATTTCGTGCTCTTCTTTGCGAATTCAAGCCAGAAAACAACGAAAATCGGCGAGAAATCGTCGTTTTGCATCGAAATATGCGGTTTTCTCTAAGAATTTTGATGATTTCGTGCAGAATTCTGCTGTTTTCTTGCAATTCAGCCGTTGAATCTTGGTAAAAAGTGATGATTTTGTAGATTTCGTGCTCTTCTTTGCGAATTCAAGCCAGAAAACAACGAAAATCGGCGAGAAATCGTCGTTTTGCATCGAAATATGCGGTTTTCTCTAAGAATTTTGATGATTTCGTGCAGAATTCTGCAGTTTTCTTGCAATTCAGCCGTTGAATCTTGGTAAAAAGTGATGATTTTGTAGATTTCGTGCTCTTCTTTGCGAATTCAAGCCAGAAAACAACGAAAATCGGCGAGAAATCGTCGTTTTGCATCGAAATATGCGGTTTTCTCTAAGAATTTTGATGATTTCGTGCAGAATTCTGCTGTTTTCTTGCAATTCAGCCGTTGAATCTTTGTAAAAAGTGATTATTTTGTAGATTTCGTGCTCTTCTTTGCGAATTCAAGCCAGAAAACAACGAAAATCGGCGAGAAATCGTCGTTTTGCATCGAAATATGCGGTTTTCTCTAAGAATTTTGATGATTTCGTGCAGAATTCTGCTGTTTTCTTGCAATTCAGCCGTTGAATCTTGGTAAAAAGTGATGATTTTGTAGATTTCGTGCTCTTCTTTGCGAATTCAAGCAAGAAAACAACGAAAATCAGCTAGAAATTGTCGTTTTGCATCGAAATATGCGGTTTTCTGTAAGAATTCTGATGACTTCGTGCAGAAGTCTGCTGTTTTCTTGCAATTCAGCCGTTGAGTCTTGGTAAAAAGTGATGATTTTGTAGATTTCGTGCTCTTCTTTGCGAATTCAAGCCAGAAAACAACGAAAATCGGCGAGAAATCGTCGTTTTGCATCGAAATATGCGGTTTTCTGTGAGAATTTTGATGATTTCGTGCAGAATTCTGCTGTTTTCTTGCAATTCAGCTGTTGAATATTGGTAACAAATCATGATTTTGTAGATTTCGTGCTCTTCTTTGCGAATTCAAGCCAGAAAACAACGAAAATCAGCGAGAAATCGTCGTTTTGCATCGAAATATGCGGTTTTCTGTAAGAATTTTGATGATTTCGTGGATAATTCTGCTGTTTTCTTGCAATTCAGCCGTTGAATCTTGGTAAAAAGTGATGATTTTGTAGATTTCGTGCTCTTCTTTGCGAATTCAAGCCAGAAAGCAACGAAAATCGGCGAGAAATCGTCGTTTTGCATCGAAATATGCGGTTTTCTGTAAGAATTTTGATGATTTCGTGCAGAATTCTGCTGTTTTCTTGCAATTCAGCTGTTGAATCTTGGTAACACATCATGATTTTGTAGATTTCGTGCTCTTCTTTGCGAATTCAAGCCAGAAAACAACGAAAATCGGCGAGAAATCGTCGTTTTGCATTGAAATATGCGGTTTTCTGTAAGACTTTTGATGATTTCGTGCAGAATTCTGCTGTTTTCTTGCAATTCAGCCGTTGAATCTTGGTAAAAAGTGATGATTTTGTAGATTTCGTGCTCTTCTTTGCGAATTCAAGCCAGAAAACAACGAAAATCGGCGAGAAATCGTCGTTTTGCATCGAAATATGCGGTTTTCTCTAAGAATTTTGATGATTTCGTGCAGAATTCTGCTGTTTTCTTGCAATTCAGCCGTTGAATCTTGGTAAAAAGTGATTATTTTGTAGATTTCATGCTCTTCTTTGCGAATTCAAGCCAGAAAACAACGAAAATCGGCGAGAAATCGTCGTTTCGCATCGAAATATGCGGTTTTCTCTAAGAATTTTGATGATTTCGTGCAGAATTCTGCAGTTTTCTTGCAATTCAGCCGTTGAATCTTGGTAAAAAGTGATGATTTTGTAGATTTCGTGCTCTTCTTTGCGAATTCAAGCCAGAAAACAACGAAAATCGGCGAGAAATCGTCGTTTTGCATCGAAATATGCGGTTTTCTGTAAGAATTTTGATGATTTCGTGCAGAATTCTGCTGTTTTCTTGGAATTCAGCCGTTGAATCTTGGTAAAAAGTGATGATTTTGTAGATTTCGTGCTCTTCTTTGCGAATTCAAGCCAGAAAACAACGAAAGTCGGCGAGAAATCGTCGTTTTGCATCGAAATATGCGGTTTTCTCTAAGAATTTTGATGATTTCGTGCAGAATTCTGCAGTTTTCTTGCAATTCAGCCGTTGAATCTTGGTAAAAAGTGATGATTTTGTAGATTTCGTGCTCTTCTTTGCGAATTCAAGCCAGAAAACAACGAAAATCGGCGAGAAATCGTCGTTTTGCATCGAAATATGCGGTTTTCTCTAAGAATTTTGATGATTTCGTGCAGAATTCTGCTGTTTTCTTGCAATTCAGCCGTTGAATCTTGGTAAAAAGTGATGATTTTGTAGATTTCGTGCTCTTCTTTGCGAATTCAAGCCAGAAAACAACGAAAATCAGCTAGAAATTGTCGTTTTGCATCGAAATATGCGGTTTTCTGTAAGAATTTTGATGACTTCGTGCAGAAGTCTGCTGTTTTCTTGCAATTCAGCCGTTGAGTCTTGGTAAAAAGTGATGATTTTGTAGATTTCGTGCTCTTCTTTGCGAATTCAAGCCAGAAAACAACGAAAATCGGTGAGAAATCGTCGTTTTGCATCGAAATATGCGGTTTTCTGTAAGAATTTTGATGATTTCGTGCAGAATTCTGCTGTTTTCTTGCAATTCAGCTGTTGAATATTGGTAACAAATCATGATTTTGTAGATTTTGTGCTCTTCTTTGCGAATTCAAGCCAGAAAACAACGAAAATCAGCGAGAAATCGTCGTTTTGCATCGAAATATGCGGTTTTCTGTAAGAATTTTGATGATTTCGTGGATAATTCTGCTGTTTTCTTGCAATTCAGCCGTTGAATCTTGGTAAAAAGTGATGATTTTGTAGATTTCGTGCTCTTCTTTGCGAATTCAAGCCAGAAAACAACGAAAATCGGCGAGAAATCGTCGTTTTGCATCGAAATATGCGGTTTTCTGTAAGAATTTTGATGATTTTGTGCAGAATTCTGCTGTTTTCTTGGAATTCAGCCGTTGAATCTTGGTAAAAAGTGATTATTTTGTAGATTTTGTGCTCTTCTTTGCGAATTCAAGCCAGAAAACAACGAAAATCGGCGAGAAATCGTCGTTTTGCATCGAAATATGCGGTTTTCTGTAAGAATTTTGATGATTTCGTGCAGAATTCTGCTGTTTTCTTGGAATTCAGCCGTTGAATCTTGGTAAAAAGTGATGATTTTGTAGATTTCGTGCTCTTCTTTGCGAATTCAAGCCAGAAAACAACGAAAATCGGCGAGAAATCGTCGTTTTGCATCGAAATATGCGGTTTTCTGTAAGAATTTTGATGATTTCGTGCAGAATTCTGCTGTTTTCTTGGAATTCAGCCGTTGAATCTTGGTAAAAAGTGATGATTTTGTAGATTTCGTGCTCTTCTTTGCGAATTCAAGCCAGAAAACAACGAAAATCGGCGAGAAATCGTCGTTTTGCATCGAAATATGCGGTTTTCTGTAAGAATTTTGATGATTTCGTGCAGAATTCTGCTGTTTTCTTGCAATTCAGCCGTTGAATCTTGGTAATAAGTCATGATTTTGTAGATTTCGTGCTCTTCTTTGCGAATTCAAGCCAGAAAACAACGAAAATGTTCGAGAAATTGTCGTTTTGCATCGAAATATGCGGTTTTCAGTATGAATTTTGATGATTTCGTGTAGAATTCTGCTGTTTTCTTGCAATTCAGCCGTTGAATCTTGGTAAAAAGTGATGATTTTGTAGATTTCGTGCTCTTCTTTGCGAATTCAAGTCAGAAAACAACGAAAATCGCCGAGAAATCGTCGTTTTGCATCGAAATATGCGGTTTTCTGTAAGAATTTTGATGATTTCGTGCAGAATTCTGCTGTTTTCTTGCAATTCAGCCGTTGAATCTTGGTAAAAAGTGATGATTTTGTAGATTTCGTGCTCTTCTTTGCGAATTCAAGCCAGAAAACAACGAAAATCGGCGAGAAATCGTCGTTTTGCATCGAAATATGCGGTTTTCTGTAAGAATTTTGATGATTTTGTGCAGAATTCTGCTGTTTTCTTGGAATTCAGCCGTTGAATCTTGGTAAAAAGTGATTATTTTGTAGATTTTGTGCTCTTCTTTGCGAATTCAAGCCAGAAAACAACGAAAATCGGCGAGAAATCGTCGTTTTGCATCGAAATATGCGGTTTTCTGTAAGAATTTTGATGATTTCGTGCAGAATTCTGCTGTTTTCTTGGAATTCAGCCGTTGAATCTTGGTAAAAAGTGATGATTTTGTAGATTTCGTGCTCTTCTTTGCGAATTCAAGCCAGAAAACAACGAAAATCGGCGAGAAATCGTCGTTTTGCATCGAAATATGCGGTTTTCTGTAAGAATTTTGATGATTTCGTGCAGAATTCTGCTGTTTTCTTGCAATTCAGCCGTTGAATCTTGGTAATAAGTCATGATTTTGTAGATTTCGTGCTCTTCTTTGCGAATTCAAGCCAGAAAACAACGAAAATGTTCGAGAAATTGTCGTTTTGCATCGAAATATGCGGTTTTCAGTATGAATTTTGATGATTTCGTGTAGAATTCTGCTGTTTTCTTGCAATTCAGCCGTTGAATCTTGGTAAAAAGTGATGATTTTGTAGATTTCGTGCTCTTCTTTGCGAATTCAAGTCAGAAAACAACGAAAATCGCCGAGAAATCGTCGTTTTGCATCGAAATATGCGGTTTTCTGTAAGAATTTTGATGATTTCGTGCAGAATTCTGCTGTTTTCTTGCAATTCAGCCGTTGAATCTTGGTAAAAAGTGATGATTTTGTAGATTTCGTGCTCTTCTTTGCGAATTCAAGCCAGAAAACAACGAAAATCGGCGAGAAATCGTCGTTTTGCATCGAAATATGCGGTTTTCTGTAAGAATTTTGATGATTTCGTGCAGAATTCTGCTGTTTTCTTGCAATTCAGCCGTTGAATCTTGGTAATAAGTCATGATTTTGTAGATTTCGTGCTCTTCTTTGCGAATTCAAGCCAGAAAACAACGAAAATGTTCGAGAAATTGTCGTTTTGCATCGAAATATGCGGTTTTCAGTATGAATTTTGATGATTTCGTGTAGAATTCTGCTGTTTTCTTGCAATTCAGCTGTTGAATCTTGGTAACAAGTCATGATTTTGTAGATTTCGTGCTCTTCTTTGCGAATTCAAGCCAAAAAACAACGAAAATCGGCGAGAAATCGTCGTTTTGCATCGAAATATGCGGTTTTCTGTGAGAATTTTGATGATTTCGTGCAGAATTCTGCTGTTTTCTTGCAATTCAGCTGTTGAATCTTGGTAACAAGTCATGATTTTGTAGATTTCGTGCTCTTCTTTGCGAATTCAAGCCAGAAAACAACGAAAATCGGCGAGAAATCGTCGTTTTGCATCGAAATATGCGGTTTTCTCTAAGAATTTTGATGATTTCGTGCAGAATTCTGCTGTTTTCTTGCAATTCAGCCGTTGAATCTTGGTAAAAAGTGATGATTTTGTAGATTTCGTGCTCTTCTTTGCGAATTCAAGCCAGAAAACAACGAAAATCGGCGAGAAATCGTCGTTTTGCATCGAAATGTGTGGTTTTCTGTAAGAATTTTGATGATTTCGTGCAGAATTCTGCTGTTTTCTTGCAATTCAGCCGTTGAATCTTGGTTAAGAGTAATGATTTTGTCGATTTCGTGCTCTTCTTTGCGAATTCAAGCCAGAAAACAACGAAAATCGGCGAGAAATCGTCGTTTTGCATCGAAATATGCGGTTTTCTGTGAGAATTTTGATGATTTCGTGCAGAATTCTGCTGTTTTCTTGCAATTCAGCCTTTGAATCTTGGTAAAAAGTGATGATTTTGTAGATTTCGTACTCTTCTTTGCGAATTCAAGCCAGAAAACAACGAAAATCAGCTAGAAATTGTCGTTTTGCATCGAAATATGCGGTTTTCTGTCAGAATTTTGATGACTTCGTGCAGAATTCTGCTGTTTTCTTGCAATTCAGCCGTTGAATCTTGGTAAAAAGTGATTATTTTGTAGATTTCGTGCTCTTCTTTGCGAATCCAAGCCAGAAAACAACGAAAATCGGCGAGAAATCGTCGTTTTGCTTCGAAATATGCGGTTTTCTGTAAGAATTTTGATGATTTCGTGGATAATTCTGCTGTTTTCTTGCAATTCAGCCGTTGAATCTTGGTAAAAAGTGATGATTTTGTAGATTTCGTGCTCTTCTTTGCGCATTCAAGCCAGAAAACAACGAAAATCAGCGAGAAATCGTCGTTTTGCATCGAAATATGCGGTTTTCTCTAAGAATTTTGATGATTTCGTGCAGAATTCTGCTGTTTTCTTCCAATTCAGCCGTTGAATCTTGGTAAAAAGTGATGATTTTGTAAATTTCGTGCTCTTCTTTGCGAATTCAAGCCAGAAAACAACGAAAATCGGCGAAAAATCGTCGTTTTGCATCGAAATATGCGGTTTTCTGTGAGAATTTTGATGATTTCGTGCAGAATTCTGCTGTTTTCTTGCAATTCAGCCGTTGAATCTTGGTAAAAAGTGATGATTTGGTAGATTTCGTGCTCTTCTTTGCGAATTCAAGCCAGAAAACAACGAAAATCGGCGAGAAATAGTCATTTTGCATCGAAATATGCGGTTTTCTCTAAGAATTTTGACGATTTCGTGCAGAATTCTGCTGTTTTCTTGCAATTCAGCCGTTGAATCTTGGTAAAAAGTGATGATTTTGTAGATTTCGAACTCTTCTTTGCGAATTCAAGCCAGAAAACAACGAAAATCGGCGAGAAATCGTCGTTTTGCATCGAAATATGCGGTTTTCTCTAAGAATTTTGATGATTTCGTGGATAATTCTGCTGTTTTCTTGCAATTCAGCCGTTGAATCTTGGTAAAAAGTGATGATTTTGTAGATTTCGTGCTCTTTTTTGCGAATTCAAGCCAGAAAACAACGAAAATCGGCGAGAAATCGTCGTTTTGCATCGAAATATGCGGTTTTCTGTAAGAATTCAGATGATTTCGTGCAGAATTCTGCTGTTTTCTTGCAATTCAGCCGTTGAATATTGGTAAAAAGTCAAGATTTTGTAGATTTCGTGCTCTTCTTTGCGAATTCAAGCCAGAAAACAACGAAAATCAGCGAGATATCGTCGTTTTGCATCGAAATATGCGGTTTTCTCTAAGAATTTTGATGATTTCGTGCAGAATTCTGCTGTTTTCTTGCAATTCAGCCGTTGAATCTAGGTAAAAAGTGATGATTTTGTAGATTTCGTGCGCTTCTTTGCGAATTCAAGCTAGAAAACAATGAAAATCGGCGAGAAATCGTCGTTTTGCATCGAAATGTGTGGTTTTCTGTAAGAATTTTGATGATTTCGTGCAAAATTCTGCTTTTTTCTTGCAATTCAGCCGTTGAATCTTGGTAAAGAGTAATGATTTTGTAGATTTCGTGCTCTTCTTTGCGAATTCAAGCCGGAAAACAACGAAAATCGGCGAGAAATTGTCGTTTTGCATCGATATATGCGGTTTTCTGTTAAAATTCTGATGATTTCGTGCAGAATTCTGCTGTTTTCTTGCAATTCAGCCGTTGAATCTTGGTAAAAAGTAATGATTTTATGGATTTCGTGCTCTTCTTTGCGAATTTAAGCCAGAAAACAACGAAAATCGGCGTATAATAGTCATTTTGCATCGAAATATGCGGTTTTCTCTAAGAATTTTGACGATTCCGTGCAGAATTCTGCTGTTTTCTTGCAATTCAGCCGTTGAATCTTGGTAAAAAGTGATGATTTTGTAGATTTCGAGCTCTTCTTTGCGAATTCAAGCCAGAAAACAACGAAAATCGGCGAGAAATCGTCGTTTTGCATTGAAATATGCGGTTTTCTGTGACAATTTTGATGATTTCGTGCAGAATTCTGCTGTTTTCTTGCAATTCAACCGTTGAATCTTGGTAAAAAGTAATGATTTTGTAGATTTCGTGCTCTTCTTTGCGAATTCAAGCCAGAAAACAACGAAAATCAGCGAGAAATCGTCGTTTTGCATCGAAATATGCGGTTTTCTCTATAAATTTTGATGATTTCGTGCAGAATTCTGCTGTTTTCTTGCAATTCAGCCGTTGAATCTTGGTAAAAAGTGATGATTTTGTACATTTCCTGCTCTTCTTTGCGAATTCAAGCTAGAAAACAACGAAAATCGGCGAGAAATCGTCGTTTTGCATCGAAATATGCGGTTTTCTGTAAGAATTCTGATGATTTCGTGCAGAATTCTGCTGTTTTCTTGCAATTCAGCCGTTGATTCTTGGTAAAAAGTGATGATTTTATAGATTTCGTGCTCTTCTTTGCGAATTTAAGCCAGAAAACAACGAAAATCGGCGTATAATAGTCATTTTGCATCGAAATATGCGGTTTTCTCTAAGAATTTTGATGATTTCGTGCAGAATTCTGCTGTTTTCTTGCAATTCAGCCGTTGAATATTGGTAAAAAGTTAAGATTTTGTAGATTTCGTGCTCTTCTTTGCGAATTCAAGCCAGAAAACAACGAAAATCAGCGAGATATCGTCGTTTTGCATCGAAATATGCGGTTTTCTCTAAGAATTTTGATGATTTCGTGCAGAATTCTGCTGTTTTCTTGCAATTCAGCCGTTGAATCTTGGTAAAAAGTGATGATTTTGTAGATTTCGTGCGCTTCTTTGCGAATTCAAGCTAGAAAACAACGAAAATCGGCGAGAAATTGTCGTTTTGCATCGATATATGCGGTTTTCTGTAAGAATTCTGATGATTTCGTGCAGAATTCTGCTGTTTTCTTGCAATTCAGCCGTTGATTCTTGGTAAAAAGTGATGATTTTATAGATTTCGTGCTCTTCTTTGCGAATTTAAGCCAGAAAACAACGAAAATCGGCGTATAATAGTCATTTTGCATCGAAATATGCTGTTTTCTCTAAGAATTTTGACGATTCCGTGCAGAATTCTGCTGTTTTCTTGCAATTCAGCTGTTGAATCTTGGTAAAAACTGATGATTTTGTAGATTTCGAGCTCTTCTTTGCGAATTCAAGCCAGAAAACAACGAAAATCGGCGAGAAATCGTCGTTTTGCATCGAAATATGCGGTTTTCTGTAAGAATTTTGATGATTTCGTGGATAATTCTGCTGTTTTCTTGCAATTCAGCCGTTGAATCTTGGTAAAAAGTGATGATTTTGTAGATTTCGTGCTCTTCTTTGCGAATTCAAGCCAGAAAACAACGAAAATCAGCGAGAAATCGTCGTTTTGCATCGAAATATGCGGTTTTCTCTAAGAATTTTGATGATTTCGTGCAGAATTCTGCTGTTTTCTTGCAATTCAGCCGTTGAATCTTGGTAAAAAGTGATGATTTTGTAGATTTCGTGCTCTTCTTTGCGAATTCAAGCTAGAAAACAACGAAAATCGGCGAGAAATCGTCGTTTTGCATCGAAATGTGTGGTTTTCTGTAAGAATTTTGATGATTTCGTGCAGAAATCTGCTGTTTTCTTGCAATTCAGCCGTTGAATCTTGGTAAAGAGTAATGATTTTGTAGATTTCGTGTTCTTCTTTGCGAATTCAAGCCAGAAAACAACGAAAATCAGCGAGAAATCGTTGTCTTGCATCGAAATATGCGGTTTTCTCTAAGAATTTTGATGATTTCGTGCAGAATTCTGCTGTTTTCTTGCAATTCAGCCGTTGAATCTTGGTAAAAAGTGATGATTTTGTAGATTTCGTGCTCTTCTTTGCGAATCCAAGCCAGAAAACAACGAAAATCGGCGAGAAATCGTCGTTTTGCTTCGAAATATGCGGTTTTCTGTAAGAATTTTGATGATTTCGTGGATAATTCTGCTGTTTTCTTGCAATTCAGCCGTTGAATCTTGGTAAAAAGTGATGATTTTGTAGATTTCGTGCTCTTCTTTGCGCATTCAAGCCAGAAAACAACGAAAATCAGCGAGAAATCGTCGTTTTGCATCGAAATATGCGGTTTTCTCTAAGAATTTTGATGATTTCGTGCAGAATTCTGCTGTTTTCTTCCAATTCAGCCGTTGAATCTTGGTAAAAAGTGATGATTTTGTAAATTTCGTGCTCTTCTTTGCGAATTCAAGCCAGAAAACAACGAAAATCGGCGAAAAATCGTCGTTTTGCATCGAAATATGCGGTTTTCTGTGAGAATTTTGATGATTTCGTGCAGAATTCTGCTGTTTTCTTGCAATTCAGCCGTTGAATCTTGGTAAAAAGTGATGATTTGGTAGATTTCGTGCTCTTCTTTGCGAATTCAAGCCAGAAAACAACGAAAATCGGCGAGAAATAGTCATTTTGCATCGAAATATGCGGTTTTCTCTAAGAATTTTGACGATTTCGTGCAGAATTCTGCTGTTTTCTTGCAATTCAGCCGTTGAATCTTGGTAAAAAGTGATGATTTTGTAGATTTCGAACTCTTCTTTGCGAATTCAAGCCAGAAAACAACGAAAATCGGCGAGAAATCGTCGTTTTGCATCGAAATATGCGGTTTTCTCTAAGAATTTTGATGATTTCGTGGATAATTCTGCTGTTTTCTTGCAATTCAGCCGTTGAATCTTGGTAAAAAGTGATGATTTTGTAGATTTCGTGCTCTTTTTTGCGAATTCAAGCCAGAAAACAACGAAAATCGGCGAGAAATCGTCGTTTTGCATCGAAATATGCGGTTTTCTGTAAGAATTCAGATGATTTCGTGCAGAATTCTGCTGTTTTCTTGCAATTCAGCCGTTGAATATTGGTAAAAAGTCAAGATTTTGTAGATTTCGTGCTCTTCTTTGCGAATTCAAGCCAGAAAACAACGAAAATCAGCGAGATATCGTCGTTTTGCATCGAAATATGCGGTTTTCTCTAAGAATTTTGATGATTTCGTGCAGAATTCTGCTGTTTTCTTGCAATTCAGCCGTTGAATCTAGGTAAAAAGTGATGATTTTGTAGATTTCGTGCGCTTCTTTGCGAATTCAAGCTAGAAAACAATGAAAATCGGCGAGAAATCGTCGTTTTGCATCGAAATGTGTGGTTTTCTGTAAGAATTTTGATGATTTCGTGCAAAATTCTGCTGTTTTCTTGCAATTCAGCCGTTGAATCTTGGTAAAGAGTAATGATTTTGTAGATTTCGTGCTCTTCTTTGCGAATTCAAGCCGGAAAACAACGAAAATCGGCGAGAAATTGTCGTTTTGCATCGATATATGCGGTTTTCTGTTAAAATTCTGATGATTTCGTGCAGAATTCTGCTGTTTTCTTGCAATTCAGCCGTTGAATCTTGGTAAAAAGTAATGATTTTATGGATTTCGTGCTCTTCTTTGCGAATTTAAGCCAGAAAACAACGAAAATCGGCGTATAATAGTCATTTTGCATCGAAATATGCGGTTTTCTCTAAGAATTTTGACGATTCCGTGCAGAATTCTGCTGTTTTCTTGCAATTCAGCCGTTGAATCTTGGTAAAAAGTGATGATTTTGTAGATTTCGTGCTCTTCTTTGCGAATTCAAGCTAGAAAACAACGAAAATCGGCGAGAAATCGTCGTTTTGCATCGAAATGTGTGGTTTTCTGTAAGAATTTTGATGATTTCGTGCAGAAATCTGCTGTTTTCTTGCAATTCAGCCGTTGAATCTTGGTAAAGAGTAATGATTTTGTAGATTTCGTGTTCTTCTTTGCGAATTCAAGCCAGAAAACAACGAAAATCAGCGAGAAATCGTTGTCTTGCATCGAAATATGCGGTTTTCTCTAAGAATTTTGATGATTTCGTGCAGAATTCTGCTGTTTTCTTGCAATTCAGCCGTTGAATCTTGGTAAAAAGTGATGATTTTGTAGATTTCGTGCTCTTCTTTGCGAATCCAAGCCAGAAAACAACGAAAATCGGCGAGAAATCGTCGTTTTGCTTCGAAATATGCGGTTTTCTGTAAGAATTTTGATGATTTCGTGGATAATTCTGCTGTTTTCTTGCAATTCAGCCGTTGAATCTTGGTAAAAAGTGATGATTTTGTAGATTTCGTGCTCTTCTTTGCGCATTCAAGCCAGAAAACAACGAAAATCAGCGAGAAATCGTCGTTTTGCATCGAAATATGCGGTTTTCTCTAAGAATTTTGATGATTTCGTGCAGAATTCTGCTGTTTTCTTCCAATTCAGCCGTTGAATCTTGGTAAAAAGTGATGATTTTGTAAATTTCGTGCTCTTCTTTGCGAATTCAAGCCAGAAAACAACGAAAATCGGCGAAAAATCGTCGTTTTGCATCGAAATATGCGGTTTTCTGTGAGAATTTTGATGATTTCGTGCAGAATTCTGCTGTTTTCTTGCAATTCAGCCGTTGAATCTTGGTAAAAAGTGATGATTTGGTAGATTTCGTGCTCTTCTTTGCGAATTCAAGCCAGAAAACAACGAAAATCGGCGAGAAATAGTCATTTTGCATCGAAATATGCGGTTTTCTCTAAGAATTTTGACGATTTCGTGCAGAATTCTGCTGTTTTCTTGCAATTCAGCCGTTGAATCTTGGTAAAAAGTGATGATTTTGTAGATTTCGAACTCTTCTTTGCGAATTCAAGCCAGAAAACAACGAAAATCGGCGAGAAATCGTCGTTTTGCATCGAAATATGCGGTTTTCTCTAAGAATTTTGATGATTTCGTGGATAATTCTGCTGTTTTCTTGCAATTCAGCCGTTGAATCTTGGTAAAAAGTGATGATTTTGTAGATTTCGTGCTCTTTTTTGCGAATTCAAGCCAGAAAACAACGAAAATCGGCGAGAAATCGTCGTTTTGCATCGAAATATGCGGTTTTCTGTAAGAATTCAGATGATTTCGTGCAGAATTCTGCTGTTTTCTTGCAATTCAGCCGTTGAATATTGGTAAAAAGTCAAGATTTTGTAGATTTCGTGCTCTTCTTTGCGAATTCAAGCCAGAAAACAACGAAAATCAGCGAGATATCGTCGTTTTGCATCGAAATATGCGGTTTTCTCTAAGAATTTTGATGATTTCGTGCAGAATTCTGCTGTTTTCTTGCAATTCAGCCGTTGAATCTAGGTAAAAAGTGATGATTTTGTAGATTTCGTGCGCTTCTTTGCGAATTCAAGCTAGAAAACAATGAAAATCGGCGAGAAATCGTCGTTTTGCATCGAAATGTGTGGTTTTCTGTAAGAATTTTGATGATTTCGTGCAAAATTCTGCTGTTTTCTTGCAATTTAGCCGTTGAATCTTGGTAAAGAGTAATGATTTTGTAGATTTCGTGCTCTTCTTTGCGAATTCAAGCCGGAAAACAACGAAAATCGGCGAGAAATTGTCGTTTTGCATCGATATATGCGGTTTTCTGTTAAAATTCTGATGATTTCGTGCAGAATTCTGCTGTTTTCTTGCAATTCAGCCGTTGAATCTTGGTAAAAAGTAATGATTTTATGGATTTCGTGCTCTTCTTTGCGAATTTAAGCCAGAAAACAACGAAAATCGGCGTATAATAGTCATTTTGCATCGAAATATGCGGTTTTCTCTAAGAATTTTGACGATTCCGTGCAGAATTCTGCTGTTTTCTTGCAATTCAGCCGTTGAATCTTGGTAAAAAGTGATGATTTTGTTGATTTCGAGCTCTTCTTTGCGAATTCAAGCCAGAAAACAACGAAAATCGGCGAGAAATCGTCGTTTTGCATTGAAATATGCGGTTTTCTGTGACAATTTTGATGATTTCGTGCAGAATTCTGCTGTTTTCTTGCAATTCAACCGTTGAATCTTGGTAAAAAGTAATGATTTTGTAGATTTCGTGCTCTTCTTTGCGAATTCAAGCCAGAAAACAACGAAAATCAGCGAGAAATCGTCGTTTTGCATCGAAATATGCGGTTTTCTCTATAAATTTTGATGATTTCGTGCAGAATTCTGCTGTTTTCTTGCAATTCAGCCGTTGAATCTTGGTAAAAAGTGATGATTTTGTACATTTCCTGCTCTTCTTTGCGAATTCAAGCTAGAAAACAACGAAAATCGGCGAGAAATCGTCGTTTTGCATCGAAATATGCGGTTTTCTGTAAGAATTCTGATGATTTCGTGCAGAATTCTGCTGTTTTCTTGCAATTCAGCCGTTGATTCTTGGTAAAAAGTGATGATTTTATAGATTTCGTGCTCTTCTTTGCGAATTTAAGCCAGAAAACAACGAAAATCGGCGTATAATAGTCATTTTGCATCGAAATATGCGGTTTTCTCTAAGAATTTTGATGATTTCGTGCAGAATTCTGCTGTTTTCTTGCAATTCAGCCGTTGAATATTGGTAAAAAGTCAAGATTTTGTAGATTTCGTGCTCTTCTTTGCGAATTCAAGCCAGAAAACAACGAAAATCAGCGAGATATCGTCGTTTTGCATCGAAATATGCGGTTTTCTCTAAGAATTTTGATGATTTCGTGCAGAATTCTGCTGTTTTCTTGCAATTCAGCCGTTGAATCTTGGTAAAAAGTGATGATTTTGTAGATTTCGTGCGCTTCTTTGCGAATTCAAGCTAGAAAACAACGAAAATCGGCGAGAAATTGTCGTTTTGCATCGATATATGCGGTTTTCTGTAAGAATTCTGATGATTTCGTGCAGAATTCTGCTGTTTTCTTGCAATTCAGCCGTTGATTCTTGGTAAAAAGTGATGATTTTATAGATTTCGTGCTCTTCTTTGCGAATTTAAGCCAGAAAACAACGAAAATCGGCGTATAATAGTCATTTTGCATCGAAATATGCTGTTTTCTCTAAGAATTTTGACGATTCCGTGCAGAATTCTGCTGTTTTCTTGCAATTCAGCTGTTGAATCTTGGTAAAAACTGATGATTTTGTAGATTTCGAGCTCTTCTTTGCGAATTCAAGCCAGAAAACAACGAAAATCGGCGAGAAATCGTCGTTTTGCATCGAAATATGCGGTTTTCTGTAAGAATTTTGATGATTTCGTGGATAATTCTGCTGTTTTCTTGCAATTCAGCCGTTGAATCTTGGTAAAAAGTGATGATTTTGTAGATTTCGTGCTCTTCTTTGCGAATTCAAGCCAGAAAACAACGAAAATCAGCGAGAAATCGTCGTTTTGCATCGAAATATGCGGTTTTCTCTAAGAATTTTGATGATTTCGTGCAGAATTCTGCTGTTTTCTTGCAATTCAGCCGTTGAATCTTGGTAAAAAGTGATGATTTTGTAGATTTCGTGCTCTTCTTTGCGAATTCAAGCTAGAAAACAACGAAAATCGGCGAGAAATCGTCGTTTTGCATCGAAATGTGTGGTTTTCTGTAAGAATTTTGATGATTTCGTGCAGAAATCTGCTGTTTTCTTGCAATTCAGCCGTTGAATCTTGGTAAAGAGTAATGATTTTGTAGATTTCGTGTTCTTCTTTGCGAATTCAAGCCAGAAAACAACGAAAATCAGCGAGAAATCGTTGTCTTGCATCGAAATATGCGGTTTTCTCTAAGAATTTTGATGATTTCGTGCAGAATTCTGCTGTTTTCTTGCAATTCAGCCGTTGAATCTTGGTAAAAAGTGATGATTTTGTAGATTTCGTGCTCTTCTTTGCGAATTCAAGCCAGAAAACAACGAAAATCGGCGAGAAATCGTCGTTTTGTATCGAAACATGCGGTTTTCTGTAAGAATTTTGATGATTTCGTGCAGAATTCTGCTGTTTTCTTGGAATTCAGCCGTTGAATCTTGGTAAGAAGTGATGATTTTGTAGATTTCGTGCTATTCTTTGCGAATTCAAGCCAGAAAACAACGAAAATCGGCGAGAAATCGTCGTTTTGCATCGAAATATGCAGTTTTCTGTAAGAATTTTGATGATTTCGTGCAGAATTCTGCTGTTTTCTTGCAATTCAGCCGTTGAATCTTGGTAAAAATTCATGATTTTATGGATTTCGTGCTCTTCTTTGCGAATTCAAGCCAGAAAACAACGAAAATCAGCGAGAAATCGTCGTTTTGCATCGAAATATGCGGTTTTCTCTAAGAATTTTGATGATTTCGTGCAGAATTCTGCTGTTTTCTTCCAATTCAGCCGTTGAATCTTGGTAAAAAGTGATGATTTTGTAAATTTCGTGCTCTTCTTTGCGAATTCAAGCCAGAAAACAACGAAAATCGGCGAAAAATCGTCGTTTTGCATCGAAATATGCGGTTTTCTGTGAGAATTTTGATGATTTCGTGCAGAATTCTGCTGTTTTCTTGCAATTCAGCCGTTGAATCTTGGTAAAAAGTGATGATTTGGTAGATTTCGTGCTCTTTTTTGCGAATTCAAGCCAGAAAACAACGAAAATCGGCGAGAAATAGTCATTTTGCATCGAAATATGCGGTTTTCTCTAAGAATTTTGACGATTTCGTGCAGAATTCTGCTGTTTTCTTGCAATTCAGCCGTTGAATCTTGGTAAAAAGTGATGATTTTGTAGATTTCGAACTCTTCTTTGCGAATTCAAGCCAGAAAACAACGAAAATCGGCGAGAAATCGTCGTTTTGCATCGAAATATGCGGTTTTCTCTAAGAATTTTGATGATTTCGTGGATAATTCTGCTGTTTTCTTGCAATTCAGCCGTTGAATCTTGGTAAAAAGTGATGATTTTGTAGATTTCGTGCTCTTTTTTGCGAATTCAAGCCAGAAAACAACGAAAATCGGCGAGAAATCGTCGTTTTGCATCGAAATATGCGGTTTTCTGTAAGAATTCAGATGATTTCGTGCAGAATTCTGCTGTTTTCTTGCAATTCAGCCGTTGAATATTGGTAAAAAGTCAAGATTTTGTAGATTTCGTGCTCTTCTTTGCGAATTCAAGCCAGAAAACAACGAAAATCAGCGAGAAATCGTCGTTTTGCATCGAAATATGCGGTTTTCTCTAAGAATTTTAATGATTTCGTGCAGAATTCTGCTGTTTTCTTGCAATTCAGCCGTTGAATCTTGGTAAAAAGTGATGATTTTGTAGATTTCGTGCTCTTCTTTGCGAATTCAAGCTAGAAAACAACGAAAATCGGCGAGAAATCGTCGTTTTGCATCGAAATGTGTGGTTTTCTGTAAGAATTTTGATGATTTCGTGCAGAAATCTGCTGTTTTCTTGCAATTCAGCCGTTGAATCTTGGTAAAGAGTAATGATTTTGTAGATTTCGTGTTCTTCTTTGCGAATTCAAGCCAGAAAACAACGAAAATCAGCGAGAAATCGTTGTCTTGCATCGAAATATGCGGTTTTCTCTAAGAATTTTGATGATTTCGTGCAGAATTCTGCTGTTTTCTTGCAATTCAGCCGTTGAATCTTGGTAAAAAGTGATGATTTTGTAGATTTCGTGCTCTTCTTTGCGAATTCAAGCCAGAAAACAACGAAAATCGGCGAGAAATCGTCGTTTTGTATCGAAACATGCGGTTTTCTGTAAGAATTTTGATGATTTCGTGCAGAATTCTGCTGTTTTCTTGGAATTCAGCCGTTGAATCTTGGTAAGAAGTGATGATTTTGTAGATTTCGTGCTATTCTTTGCGAATTCAAGCCAGAAAACAACGAAAATCGGCGAGAAATCGTCGTTTTGCATCGAAATATGCAGTTTTCTGTAAGAATTTTGATGATTTCGTGCAGAATTCTGCTGTTTTCTTGCAATTCAGCCGTTGAATCTTGGTAAAAATTCATGATTTTATGGATTTCGTGCTCTTCTTTGCGAATTCAAGCCAGAAAACAACGAAAATCAGCGAGAAATCGTCGTTTTGCATCGAAATATGCGGTTTTCTCTAAGAATTTTGATGATTTCGTGCAAAATTCTGCTGTTTTCTTCCAATTCAGCCGTTGAATCTTGGTAAAAAGTGATGATTTTGTAAATTTCGTGCTCTTCTTTGCGAATTCAAGCCAGAAAACAACGAAAATCGGCGAAAAATCGTCGTTTTGCATCGAAATATGCGGTTTTCTGTGAGAATTTTGATGATTTCGTGCAGAATTCTGCTGTTTTCTTGCAATTCAGCCGTTGAATCTTGGTAAAAAGTGATGATTTGGTAGATTTCGTGCTCTTTTTTGCGAATTCAAGCCAGAAAACAACGAAAATCGGCGAGAAATAGTCATTTTGCATCGAAATATGCGGTTTTCTCTAAGAATTTTGACGATTTCGTGCAGAATTCTGCTGTTTTCTTGCAATTCAGCCGTTGAATCTTGGTAAAAAGTGATGATTTTGTAGATTTCGAACTCTTCTTTGCGAATTCAAGCCAGAAAACAACGAAAATCGGCGAGAAATCGTCGTTTTGCATCGAAATATGCGGTTTTCTCTAAGAATTTTGATGATTTCGTGGATAATTCTGCTGTTTTCTTGCAATTCAGCCGTTGAATCTTGGTAAAAAGTGATGATTTTGTAGATTTCGTGCTCTTTTTTGCGAATTCAAGCCAGAAAACAACGAAAATCGGCGAGAAATCGTCGTTTTGCATCGAAATATGCGGTTTTCTGTAAGAATTCAGATGATTTCGTGCAGAATTCTGCTGTTTTCTTGCAATTCAGCCGTTGAATATTGGTAAAAAGTCAAGATTTTGTAGATTTCGTGCTCTTCTTTGCGAATTCAAGCCAGAAAACAACGAAAATCAGCGAGATATCGTCGTTTTGCATCGAAATATGCGGTTTTCTCTAAGAATTTTGATGATTTCGTGCAGAATTCTGCTGTTTTCTTGCAATTCAGCCGTTGAATCTTGGTAAAAAGTGATGATTTTGTAGATTTCGTGCGCTTCTTTGCGAATTCAAGCTAGAAAACAATGAAAATCGGCGAGAAATCGTCGTTTTGCATCGAAATGTGTGGTTTTCTGTAAGAATTTTGATGATTTCGTGCAAAATTCTGCAGTTTTCTTGCAATTCAGCCGTTGAATCTTGGTAAAGAGTAATGATTTTGTAGATTTCGTGCTCTTCTTTGCGAATTCAAGCCGGAAAACAACGAAAATCGGCGAGAAATTGTCGTTTTGCATCGATATATGCGGTTTTCTGTTAGAATTCTGATGATTTCGTGCAGAATTCTGCTGTTTTCTTGCAATTCAGCCGTTGAATCTTGGTAAAAAGTAATGATTTTATGGATTTCGTGCTCTTCTTTGCGAATTTAAGCCAGAAAACAACGAAAATCGGCGTATAATAGTCATTTTGCATCGAAATATGCGGTTTTCTCTAAGAATTTTGACGATTCCGTGCAGAATTCTGCTGTTTTCTTGCAATTCAGCCGTTGAATCTTGGTAAAAAGTGATGATTTTGTAGATTTCGAGCTCTTCTTTGCGAATTCAAGCCAGAAAACAACGAAAATCGGCGAGAAATCGTCGTTTTGCATTGAAATATGCGGTTTTCTGTGACAATTTTGATGATTTCGTGCAGAATTCTGCTGTTTTCTTGCAATTCAACCGTTGAATCTTGGTAAAAAGTAATGATTTTGTAGATTTCGTGCTCTTCTTTGCGAATTCAAGCCAGAAAACAACGAAAATCAGCGAGAAATCGTCGTTTTGCATCGAAATATGCGGTTTTCTCTATAAATTTTGATGATTTCGTGCAGAATTCTGCTGTTTTCTTGCAATTCAGCCGTTGAATTTTGGTAAAAAGTGATGATTTTGTACATTTCCTGCTCTTCTTTGCGAATTCAAGCTAGAAAACAACGAAAATCGGCGAGAAATCGTCGTTTTGCATCGAAATATGCGGTTTTCTGTAAGAATTCTGTTGATTTCGTGCAGAATTCTGCTGTTTTCTTGCAATTCAGCCGTTGAATATTGGTAAAAAGTCAAGATTTTGTAGATTTCGTGCTCTTCTTTGCGAATTCAAGCCAGAAAACAACGAAAATCAGCGAGATATCGTCGTTTTGCATCGAAATATGCGGTTTTCTCTAAGAATTCTGACGATTTCGTGCAGAATTCTGCTGTTTTCTTGCAATTCAGCTGTTGAATCTTGGTAAAAACTGATGATTTTGTAGATTTCGAGCTCTTCTTTGCGAATTCAAGCCAGAAAACAACGAAAATCGGCGAGAAATCGTCGTTTTGCATCGAAATATGCGGTTTTCTGTAAGAATTTTGATGATTTCGTGGATAATTCTGCTGTTTTCTTGCAATTCAGCCGTTGAATCTTGGTAAAAAGTGATGATTTTGTAGATTTCGTGCTCTTCTTTGCGAATTCAAGCCAGAAAACAACGAAAATCAGCGAGAAATCGTCGTTTTGCATCGAAATATGCGGTTTTCTCTAAGAATTTTGATGATTTCGTGCAGAATTCTGCTGTTTTCTTGCAATTCAGCCGTTGAATCTTGGTAAAAAGTGATGATTTTGTAGATTTCGTGCTCTTCTTTGCGAATTCAAGCTAGAAAACAACGAAAATCGGCGAGAAATCGTCGTTTTGCATCGAAATGTGTGGTTTTCTGTAAGAATTTTGATGATTTCGTGCAGAAATCTGCTGTTTTCTTGCAATTCAGCCGTTGAATCTTGGTAAAGAGTAATGATTTTGTAGATTTCGTGTTCTTCTTTGCGAATTCAAGCCAGAAAACAACGAAAATCAGCGAAAAATCGTTGTCTTGCATCGAAATATGCGGTTTTCTCTAAGAATTTTGATGATTTCGTGCAGAATTCTGCTGTTTTCTTGGAATTCAGCCGTTGAATCTTGGTAAGAAGTGATGATTTTGTAGATTTCGTGCTCTTCTTTGCGAATTCAAGCCAGAAAACAACGAAAATCGGCGAGAAATCGTCGTTTTGTATCGAAACAAGCGGTTTTCTGTAAGAATTTTGATGATTTCGTGCAGAATTCTGCTGTTTTCTTGGAATTCAGCCGTTGAATCTTGGTAAGAAGTGATGATTTTGTAGATTTCGTGCTATTCTTTGCGAATTCAAGCCAGGAAACAACGAAAATCGGCGAGAAATCGTCGTTTTGCATCGAAATATGCGGTTTTCTGTAAGAATTTTGATGATTTCGTGCAGAATTCTGCTGTTTTCTTGCAATTCAGCCGTTGAATCTTGGTAAAAATTCATGATTTTATGGATTTCGTGCTCTTCTTTGCGAATTCAAGCCAGAAAACAACGAAAATCAGCGAGAAATCGTCGTTTTGCATCGAAATATGCGGTTTTCTCTAAGAATTTTGATGATTTCGTGTAGAATTCTGCTGTTTTCTTCCAATTCAGCCGTTGAATCTTGGTAAAAAGTGATGATTTTGTAGTTTTCGTGCTATTCTTTGCGAATTCAAGCCAGAAAACAACGAAAATCGGCGAGAAATCGTCGTTTTGCATCGAAATATGCGGTTTTCTGTAAGATTTTTGATGATTTCGTGCAGAATTCTGCTGTTTTCTTGGAATTCAGCCGTTGAATCTTGGTAAAAAGTGATGATTTTGTAGATTTCGTGCTCTTCTTTGCGAATTCAAGCCAGAAAACAACGAAAATCGGCGAGAAATCGTCGTTTTGCATCGAAATATGTGGTTTTCTCTAAGAATTTTGATGATTTCGTGCAGAATTCTGCAGTTTTCTTGCAATTCAGCCATTGAATCTTGGTAAAAAGTGATGATTTTGTAGATTTCGTGCTCTTCTTTGCGAATTCAAGCCAGAAAACAACGAAAATCGTCGAGAAATCGTCGTTTTGCATCGAAATATGCGGTTTTCTCTAAGAATTTTGATGATTTCGTGCAGAATTCTGCAGTTTTCTTGCAATTCAGCCGTTGAATCTTGGTAAAAATTGATGATTTTGTAGATTTCGTGCTCTTCTTTGCGAATTCAAGCCAGAAAACAACGAAAATCGGCGAGAAATCGTCGTTTTGCATCGAAATATGCGGTTTTCTGTAAGAATTTTGATGATTTCGTGCAGAATTCTGCTGTTTTCTTGCAATTCAGCCGTTGAATCTTGGTAAAAAGTCATGATTTTATAGATTTCGTGCTCTTCTTTGCGAATTCAAGCCAGAAAACAACGAAAATCAGCGAGAAATCGTCGTTATGCATCGAAATATGCGGTTTTCTCTAAGAATTTTAATGATTTCGTGTAGAATTCTGCTGTTTTCTTGCAATTCAGCCGTTGAATCTTGGTAAAAAGTGATGATTTTGTAGATTTCGAACTCTTCTTTGCGAATTCAAGCCAGAAAACAACGAAAATCGGCGAGAAATCGTCGTTTTGCATCGAAATATGCGGTTTTCTCTAAGAATATTGATGATTTCGTGCAGAATTCTGCTGTTTTCTTGCAATTCAGCCGTTGAATCTTGGTAAAAAGTGATGATTTTGTAGATTTCGTGCTATTCTTTGCGAATTCAAGCCAGAAAACAACGAAAATCAGCGAGAAATCGTCGTTTTGCATCGAAATATGCGGTTTTCTCTAAGAATTTTGATGATTTCGTGCAGAATTCTGCTGTTTTCTTGGAATTCAGCCGTTGAATCTTGGTAAGAAGTGATGATTTTGTAGATTTCGTGCTATTCTTTGCGAATTCAAGCCAGAAAACAACGAAAATCGGCGAGAAATCGTCGTTTTGCATCGAAATATGCGGTTTTCTGTAAGAATTTTGATGATTTCGTGCAGAATTCTGCTGTTTTCTTGCAATTCAGCCGTTGAATCTTGGTAAAAATTCATGATTTTATGGATTTCGTGCTCTTCTTTGCGAATTCAAGCCAGAAAACAACGAAAATCAGCGAGAAATCGTCGTTTTGCATCGAAATATGCGGTTTTCTCTAAGAATTTTGATGATTTCGTGTAGAATTCTGCTGTTTTCTTCCAATTCAGCCGTTGAATCTTGGTAAAAAGTGATGATTTTGTAGTTTTCGTGCTATTCTTTGCGAATTCAAGCCAGAAAACAACGAAAATCGGCGAGAAATCGTCGTTTTGCATCGAAATATGCGGTTTTCTGTAAGATTTTTGATGATTTCGTGCAGAATTCTGCTGTTTTCTTGGAATTCAGCCGTTGAATCTTGGTAAAAAGTGATGATTTTGTAGATTTCGTGCTCTTCTTTGCGAATTCAAGCCAGAAAACAACGAAAATCAGCGAGAAATCGTCGTTTTGCATCGAAATATGCGGTTTTCTCTAAGAATTTTGATGATTTCGTGCAGAATTCTGCTGTTTTCTTGGAATTCAGCCGTTGAATCTTGGTAAGAAGTGATGATTTTGTAGATTTCGTGCTATTCTTTGCGAATTCAAGCCAGAAAACAACGAAAATCGGCGAGAAATCGTCGTTTTGCATCGAAATATGCGGTTTTCTGTAAGAATTTTGATGATTTCGTGCAGAATTCTGCTGTTTTCTTGCAATTCAGCCGTTGAATCTTGGTAAAAATTCATGATTTTATGGATTTCGTGCTCTTCTTTGCGAATTCAAGCCAGAAAACAACGAAAATCAGCGAGAAATCGTCGTTTTGCATCGAAATATGCGGTTTTCTCTAAGAATTTTGATGATTTCGTGTAGAATTCTGCTGTTTTCTTCCAATTCAGCCGTTGAATCTTGGTAAAAAGTGATGATTTTGTAGTTTTCGTGCTATTCTTTGCGAATTCAAGCCAGAAAACAACGAAAATCGGCGAGAAATCGTCGTTTTGCATCGAAATATGCGGTTTTCTGTAAGATTTTTGATGATTTCGTGCAGAATTCTGCTGTTTTCTTGGAATTCAGCCGTTGAATCTTGGTAAAAAGTGATGATTTTGTAGATTTCGTGCTCTTCTTTGCGAATTCAAGCCAGAAAACAACGAAAATCGGCGAGAAATCGTCGTTTTGCATCGAAATATGTGGTTTTCTCTAAGAATTTTGATGATTTCGTGCAGAATTCTGCAGTTTTCTTGCAATTCAGCCGTTGAATCTTGGTAAAAAGTGATGATTTTGTAGATTTCGTGCTCTTCTTTGCGAATTCAAGCCAGAAAACAACGAAAATCGTCGAGAAATCGTCGTTTTGCATCGAAATATGCGGTTTTCTCTAAGAATTTTGATGATTTCGTGCAGAATTCTGCAGTTTTCTTGCAATTCAGCCGTTGAATCTTGGTAAAAATTGATGATTTTGTAGATTTCGTGCTCTTCTTTGCGAATTCAAGCCAGAAAACAACGAAAATCGGCGAGAAATCGTCGTTTTGCATCGAAATATGCGGTTTTCTGTAAGAATTTTGATGATTTCGTGCAGAATTCTGCTGTTTTCTTGCAATTCAGCCGTTGAATCTTGGTAAAAAGTCATGATTTTATAGATTTCGTGCTCTTCTTTGCGAATTCAAGCCAGAAAACAACGAAAATCAGCGAGAAATCGTCGTTATGCATCGAAATATGCGGTTTTCTCTAAGAATTTTAATGATTTCGTGTAGAATTCTGCTGTTTTCTTGCAATTCAGCCGTTGAATCTTGGTAAAAAGTGATGATTTTGTAGATTTCGTGCTCTTCTTTGCGAATTCAAGCCAGAAAACAACGAAAATCGGCGAGAAATCGTCGTTTTGCATCGAAATATGCGGTTTTCTCTAAGAATTTTGATGATTTCGTGCAGAATTCTGCTGTTTTCTTGCAATTCAGCTGTTGAATCTTGGTAATAAGTCAAGATTTTGTAGATTTCGTGCTCTTCTTTGCAAATTCAAGCCAGAAAACAACGAAAATCGGCGAGAAATCGTCGTTTTGCATCGAAATATGTGGTTTTCTCTAAGAATTTTGATGATTTGGTGCAGAATTCTGCAGTTTTCTTGCAATTCAGCCGTTGAATCTTGGTAAAAAGTGATGATTTTGTAGATTTCGTGCTCTTCTTTGCGAATTCAAGCCAGAAAACAACGAAAATCGGCGAGAAATCGTCGTTTTGCATCGAAATATGCGGTTTTCTCTAAGAATTTTGATGATTTCGTGCAGAATTCTGCTGTTTTCTTGCAATTCAGCCGTTGAATCTTGGTAAAAAGTCAAGATTTTGTAGATTTCGTGCTCTTCTTTGCGAATTCAAGCCAGAAAACAACGAAAATCGGCGAGAAATCGTCGTTTTGCATCGAAATATGTGGTTTTCTCTAAGAATTTTGATGATTTGGTGCAGAATTCTGCAGTTTTCTTGCAATTCAGCCGTTGAATCTTGGTAAAAAGTGATGATTTTGTAGATTTCGTGCTCTTCTTTGCGAATTCAAGCCAGAAAACAACGAATATCGTCGAGAAATCGTCGTTTTGCATCGAAATATGCGGTTTTCTCTAAGAATTTTGATGATTTCGTGCAGAATTCTGCAGTTTTCTTGCAATTCAGCCGTTAAATCTTGGTAAAAATTGATGATTTTGTAGATTTCGTGCTCTTCCTTGCGAATTCAAGCCAGAAAATAACGAAAATCGGCGAGAAATCGTCGTTTTGCATCGAAATATGCGGTTTTCTCTAAGAATTTTGATGATTTCGTGCAGAATTCTGCAGTTTTCTTGCAATTCAGCCGTTGAATCTTGGTAAAAAGTGATGATTTTGTAGATTTCGTGCTCTTCTTTGCGAATTCAAGCCAGAAAACAACGAAAATCGGCGAGAAATAGTCATTTTGCATCGAAATATGCGGTTTTCTCTAAGAATTTTGACGATTTCGTGCAGAATTCTGCTGTTTTCTTGCAATTCAGCCGTTGAATCTTGGTAAAAAGTGATGATTTTGTAGATTTCGAACTCTTCTTTGCGAATTCAAGCCAGAAAACAACGAAAATCGGCGAGAAATCGTCGTTTTGCATCGAAAAATGCGGTTTTCTCTAAGAATTTTTATGATTTCGTGCAGAATTCTGCAGTTTTCTTGCAATTCAGCCGTTGAATCTTGGTAAAAATTGATGATTTTGTAGATTTCGTGCTCTTTTTTGCGAATTCAAGCTAGAAAACAACGAAAATCGGCGAGAAATCGTCGTTTTGCATCGAAATGTGTGGTTTTCTGTAAGAATTTTGATGATTTCGTGCAAAATTCTGCTGTTTTCTTGCAATTCAGCCGTTGAATCTTGGTAAAGAATAATGATTTTGTAGATTTCGTGCTCTTCTTTGCGAATTCAAGCCGGAAAACAACGAAAATCGGCGAGAAATTGTCGTTTTGCATCGATATATGCGGTTTTCTGTAAGAATGTTGATGATTTCGTGCAGAATTCTGCTGTTTTCTTGCAATTCAGCCGTTGAATCTTGGTAAAAAGTGATGATTTTGTAGATTTCGAACTCTTCTTTGCGAATTCAAGCCAGAAAACAACGAAAATCGGCGAGAAATCGTCGTTTTGCATCGAAATATGCGGTTTTCTCTAAGAATTTTGATGATTTCGTGCAGAATTCTGCAGTTTTCTTGCAATTCAGCCGTTGAATCTTGGTAAAAATTGATGATTTTGTAGATTTCGTGCTCTTCTTTGCGAATTCAAGCCAGAAAACAACGAAAATCGGCGAGAAATCGTCGTCTGGCATCGAAATATGCGGTTTTCTGTAAGAATTTTGATGATGTCGTGCAGAATTCTGCTGTTTTCTTGCAATTCAGCCGTTGAATCTTGGTAAAAAGTCATGATTTTGTAGATTTCGTGCTCTTCTTTGCAAATTCAAGCCAGAAAACAACGAAAATCGGCGAGAAATCGTCGTTTTGCATCGAAAAATGCGGTTTTTTGTAAGAATTTTGATGATTTCGTGCAAAATTCTGCTGTTTTCTTGCAATTCAGCCGTTGAATCTTGGTAAAAAGTCATGATTTTGTAGATTTCGTGCTCTTCTTTGCGAATTCAAGATAGAAAACAACGAAAATCAGCGAGAAATCGTCGTTTTGCATCGAAATATGCGGTATTCTCTAAGAATTTTGATGATTTCGTGCAGAATTCTGCTGTTTTCTTGCAATTCAGCCGTTGAATCTTGGTAAAAAGTGATGATTTTGTAGATTTCGAACTCTTCTTTGCGAATTCAAGCCAGAAAACAACGAAAATCGACTAGAAATCGTCGTTTTGCATCGAAATATGCGGTTTTCTCTAAGAATTTTGATGATTTCGTGCAGAATTCTGAAGTTTTCTTGCAATTCAGCCGTTGAATCTTGGTAAAAATTGATGATTTTGTAGATTTCGTGCTCTTCTTTGCGAATTCAAGCCAGAAAACAACGAATATCGTCGAGAAATCGTCGTTTTGCATCGAAATATGCGGTTTTCTCTAAGAATTTTGATGATTTGGTGCAGAATTCTGCAGTTTTCTTGCAATTCAGCCGTTGAATCTTGGTAAAAATTGATGATTTTGTAGATTTCGTGCTCTTCCTTGCGAATTCAAGCCAGAAAATAACGAAAATCGGCGAGAAATCGTCGTTTTGCATCGAAATATGCGGTTTTCTCTAAGAATTTTGATGATTTCGTGCAGAATTCTGCAGTTTTCTTGCAATTCAGCCGTTGAATCTTGGTAAAAAGTGATGATTTTGTAGATTTCGAACTCTTCTTTGCGAATTCAAGCCAGAAAACAACGAAAATCGGCGAGAAATAGTCATTTTGCATCGAAATATGCGGTTTTCTCTAAGAATTTTGACGATTTCGTGCAGAATTCTGCTGTTTTCTTGCAATTCAGCCGTTGAATCTTGGTAAAAAGTGATGATTTTGTAGATTTCGAACTCTTCTTTGCGAATTCAAGCCAGAAAACAACGAAAATCGGCGAGAAATCGTCGTTTTGCATCGAAATATGCGGTTTTCTCTAAGAATTTTTATGATTTCGTGCAGAATTCTGCAGTTTTCTTGCAATTCAGCCGTTGAATCTTGGTAAAAATTGATGATTTTGTAGATTTCGTGCTCTTTTTTGCGAATTCAAGCTAGAAAACAACGAAAATCGGCGAGAAATCGTCGTTTTGCATCGAAATGTGTGGTTTTCTGTAAGAATTTTGATGATTTCGTGCAAAATTCTGCTGTTTTCTTGCAATTCAGCCGTTGAATCTTGGTAAAGAATAATGATTTTGTAGATTTCGTGCTCTTCTTTGCGAATTCAAGCGGGAAAACAACGAAAATCGGCGAGAAATTGTCGTTTTGCATCGATATATGCGGTTTTCTGTAAGAATTTTGATGATTTCGTGCAGAATTCTGCTGTTTTCTTGCAATTCAGCCGTTGAATCTTGGTAAAAAGTCATGATTTTGTAGATTTCGTGCTCTTCTTTGCGAATTCAAGATAGAAAACAACGAAAATCAGCGAGAAATCGTCGTTTTGCATCGAAATATGCGGTATTCTCTAAGAATTTTGATGATTTCGTGCAGAATTCTGCTGTTTTCTTGCAATTCAGCCGTTGAATCTTGGTAAAAAGTGATGATTTTGTAGATTTCGAACTCTTCTTTGCGAATTCAAGCCAGAAAACAACGAAAATCGGCGAGAAATCGTCGTTTTGCATCGAAATATGCGGTTTTCTCTAAGAATTTTGATGATTTCGTGCAGAATTCTGCTGTTTTCTTGCAATTCAGCCGTTGAATCTTGGTAAAAAGTCATGATTTTGTAGATTTCGTGCTCTTCTTGGCGAATTCAAAATAGAAAACAACGAAAATCGGCGAGAAATCGTTGTTTTGCATCGAAATATGCAGTTTTCTCTAAGAATTTTGATGATTTCGTGCAGAATTCTGCTGTTTTCTTGCAATTCAGCCGTTGAATCTTGATAAAAAGTCATGATTTTGTAGATTTCGTGCTCTTCTTTGCGAATTCAAGCCGGAAAACAACGAAAATCGGCGAGAAATTGTCGTTTTGCATCGATATATGCGGTTTTCTGTAAGAATTCTGATGATTTCGTGCAGAATTCTGCTGTTTTCTTGCAATTCAGCCGTTGATTCTTGGTAAAAAGTGATGATTTTATAGATTTCGTGCTCTTCTTTGCGAATTTAAGCCAGAAAACAACGAAAATCGGCGTATAATAGTCATTTTGCATCGAAATATGCTGTTTTCTCTAAGAATTTTGACGATTCCGTGCAGAATTCTGCTGTTTTCTTGCAATTCAGCCGTTGAATCTTGGTAAAAACTGATGATTTTGTAGATTTCGAGCTCTTCTTTGCGAATTCAAGCCAGAAAACAACGAAAATCGGCGAGAAATCGTCGTTTTGCATCGAAATATGCGGTTTTCTCTAAGAATATTGATGATTTCGTGCAGAATTCTGCTGTTTTCTTGCAATTCAGCCGTTGAATCTTGGTAAAAAGTGATGATTTTGTAGATTTCGTGCTCTTCTTTGCGAATTCAAGCCAGAAAACAACGAAAATCAGCGAGAAATCGTCGTTTTGCATCGAAATATGCGGTTTTCTCTAAGAATTTTGATGATTTCGTGCAGAATTCTGCTGTTTTCTTGCAATTCAGCCGTTGAATCTTGGTAAAAAGTGATGATTTTGTAGATTTCGTGCTCTTCTTTGCGAATTCAAGCTAGAAAACAACGAAAATCGGCGAGAAATCGTCGTTTTGCATCGAAATGTGTGGTTTTCTGTAAGAATTTTGATGATTTCGTGCAGAATTCTGCTGTTTTCTTGCAATTCAGATGTTGAATCTTGGTAAGAAGTCATGATTTTGTAGATTTCGTGCTCTTCTTTGCGAATTCAAGCCAGAAAACAACGAAAATCGGCGAGAAATCGTCGTTTTGCATCGAAATATGCGGTTTTCTGTAAGAATTTTGATGACTTCGTGCAGAATTCTGCAGTTTTCTTGCAATTCAGCCGTTGAATCTTGGTAAAAAGTGATGATTTTGTAGATTTCGTGCTCTTCTTTGCGAATTCAAGCCAGAAAACAACGAAAATCGGCGAGAAATAGTCATTTTGCATCGAAATATGCGGTTTTCTCTAAGAATTTTGACGATTTCGTGCAGAATTCTGCTGTTTTCTTGCAATTCAGCCGTTGAATCTTGGTAAAAATTGATGATTTTGTAGATTTCGAACTCTTCTTTGCGAATTCAAGCCAGAAAACAACGAAAATCGGCGAGAAATCGTCGTTTTGCATCGAAATATGCGGTTTTCTCTAAGAATATTGATGATTTCGTGCAGAATTCTGCTGTTTTCTTGCAATTCAGCCGTTGAATCTTGGTAAAAAGTGATGATTTTGTAGATTTCGTGCTATTCTTTGCGAATTCAAGCCAGAAAACAACGAAAATCAGCGAGAAATCGTCGTTTTGCATCGAAATATGCGGTTTTCTCTAAGAATTTTGATGATTTCGTGCAGAATTCTGCTGTTTTCTTGGAATTCAGCCGTTGAATCTTGGTAAGAAGTGATGATTTTGTAGATTTCGTGCTATTCTTTGCGAATTCAAGCCAGAAAACAACGAAAATCGGCGAGAAATCGTCGTTTTGCATCGAAATATGCGGTTTTCTGTAAGAATTTTGATGATTTCGTGCAGAATTCTGCTGTTTTCTTGCAATTCAGCCGTTGAATCTTGGTAAAAATTCATGATTTTATGGATTTCGTGCTCTTCTTTGCGAATTCAAGCCAGAAAACAACGAAAATCAGCGAGAAATCGTCGTTTTGCATCGAAATATGCGGTTTTCTCTAAGAATTTTGATGATTTCGTGTAGAATTCTGCTGTTTTCTTCCAATTCAGCCGTTGAATCTTAAAAAGTGATGATTTTGTAGTTTTCGTGCTATTCTCTGCGAATTCAAGCCAGAAAACAACGAAAATCGGCGAGAAATCGTCGTTTTGCATCGAAATATGCGGTTTTCTGTAAGATTTTTGATGATTTCGTGCAGAATTCTGCTGTTTTCTTGGAATTCAGCCGTTGAATCTTGGTAAAAAGTGATGATTTTGTAGATTTCGTGCTCTTCTTTGCGAATTCAAGCCAGAAAACAACGAAAATCGGCGAGAAATCGTCGTTTTGCATCGAAATATGTGGTTTTCTCTAAGAATTTTGATGATTTCGTGCAGAATTCTGCAGTTTTCTTGCAATTCAGCCGTTGAATCTTGGTAAAAAGTGATGATTTTGTAGATTTCGTGCTCTTCTTTGCGAATTCAAGCCAGAAAACAACGAAAATCGTCGAGAAATCGTCGTTTTGCATCGAAATATGCGGTTTTCTCTAAGAATTTTGATGATTTCGTGCAGAATTCTGCAGTTTTCTTGCAATTCAGCTGTTGAATCTTGGTAAAAATTAATGATTTTGTAGATTTCGTGCTCTTCTTTGCGAATTCAAGCCAGAAAACAACGAAAATCGGCGAGAAATCGTCGTTTTGCATCGAAATATGCGGTTTTCTGTAAGAATTTTGATGATTTCGTGCAGAATTCTGCTGTTTTCTTGCAATTCAGCCGTTGAATCTTGGTAAAAAGTCATGATTTTATAGATTTCGTGCTCTTCTTTGCGAATTCAAGCCAGAAAACAACGAAAATCAGCGAGAAATCGTCGTTATGCATCGAAATATGCGGTTTTCTCTAAGAATTTTAATGATTTCGTGTGGAATTCTGCTGTTTTCTTGCAATTCAGCCGTTGAATCTTGGTAAAAAGTGATGATTTTGTAGATTTCGTGCTCTTCTTTGCGAATTCAAGCCAGAAAACAACGAAAATCGGCGAGAAATCGTCGTTTTGCATCGAAATATGCGGTTTTCTCTAAGAATTTTGATGATTTCGTGCAGAATTCTGCTGTTTTCTTGCAATTCAGCTGTTGAATCTTGGTAAAAAGTCAAGATTTTGTAGATTTCGTGCTCTTCTTTGCAAATTCAAGCCAGAAAACAACGAAAATCGGCGAGAAATCGTCGTTTTGCATCGAAATATGTTTTTTTCTCTAAGAATTTTGATGATTTGGTGCAGAATTCTGCAGTTTTCTTGCAATTGAGCCGTTGAATCTTGGTAAAAAGTGATGATTTTGTAGATTTCGTGCTCTTCTTTGCGAATTCAAGCCAGAAAACAACGAAAATCGGCGAGAAATCGTCGTTTTGCATCGAAATATGCGGTTTTCTCTAAGAATTTTGATGATTTCGTGCAGAATTCTGCTGTTTTCTTGCAATTCAGCCGTTGAATCTTGGTAAAAAGTCAAGATTTTGTAGATTTCGTGCTCTTCTTTGCGAATTCAAGCCAGAAAACAACGAAAATCGGCGAGAAATCGTCGTTTTGCATCGAAATATGTGGTTTTCTCTAAGAATTTTGATGATTTGGTGCAGAATTCTGCAGTTTTCTTGCAATTCAGCCGTTGAATCTTGGTAAAAAGTGATGATTTTGTAGATTTCGTGCTCTTCTTTGCGAATTCAAGCCAGAAAACAACGAATATCGTCGAGAAATCGTCGTTTTGCATCGAAATATGCGGTTTTCTCTAAGAATTTTGATGATTTCGTGCAGAATTCTGCAGTTTTCTTGCAATTCAGCCGTTGAATCTTGGTAAAAATTGATGATTTTGTAGATTTCGTGCTCTTCCTTGCGAATTCAAGCCAGAAAATAACGAAAATCGGCGAGAAATCGTCGTTTTGCATCGAAATATGCGGTTTTCTCTAAGAATTTTGATGATTTCGTGCAGAATTCTGCAGTTTTCTTGCAATTCAGCCGTTGAATCTTGGTAAAAAGTGATGATTTTGTAGATTTCGTGCTCTTCTTTGCGAATTCAAGCCAGAAAACAACGAAAATCGGCGAGAAATAGTCATTTTGCATCGAAATATGCGGTTTTCTCTAAGAATTTTGACGATTTCGTGCAGAATTCTGCTGTTTTCTTGCAATTCAGCCGTTGAATCTTGGTAAAAAGTGATGATTTTGTAGATTTCGAACTCTTCTTTGCGAATTCAAGCCAGAAAACAACGAAAATCGGCGAGAAATCGTCGTTTTGCATCGAAATATGCGGTTTTCTCTAAGAATTTTTATGATTTCGTGCAGAATTCTGCAGTTTTCTTGCAATTCAGCCGTTGAATCTTGGTAAAAATTGATGATTTTGTAGATTTCGTGCTCTTTTTTGCGAATTCAAGCTAGAAAACAACGAAAATCGGCGAGAAATCGTCGTTTTGCATCGAAATGTGTGGTTTTCTGTAAGAATTTTGATGATTTCGTGCAAAATTCTGCTGTTTTCTTGCAATTCAGCCGTTGAATCTTGGTAAAGAATAATGATTTTGTAGATTTCGTGCTCTTCTTTGCGAATTCAAGCCGGAAAACAACGAAAATCGGCGAGAAATCGTCGTTTTGCATCGAAATATGCGGTTTTCTCTAAGAATTTTGATGATTTCGTGCAGAATTCTGCAGTTTTCTTGCAATTCAGCCGTTGAATCTTGGTAAAAAGTGATGATTTTGTAGATTTCGTGCTCTTCTTTGCGAATTCAAGCCAGAAAACAACGAAAATCGGCGAGAAATAGTCATTTTGCATCGAAATATGCGGTTTTCTCTAAGAATTTTGACGATTTCGTGCAGAATTCTGCTGTTTTCTTGCAATTCAGCCGTTGAATCTTGGTAAAAAGTGATGATTTTGTAGATTTCGAACTCTTCTTTGCGAATTCAAGCCAGAAAACAACGAAAATCGGCGAGAAATCGTCGTTTTGCATCGAAAAATGCGGTTTTCTCTAAGAATTTTTATGATTTCGTGCAGAATTCTGCAGTTTTCTTGCAATTCAGCCGTTGAATCTTGGTAAAAATTGATGATTTTGTAGATTTCGTGCTCTTTTTTGCGAATTCAAGCTAGAAAACAACGAAAATCGGCGAGAAATCGTCGTTTTGCATCGAAATGTGTGGTTTTCTGTAAGAATTTTGATGATTTCGTGCAAAATTCTGCTGTTTTCTTGCAATTCAGCCGTTGAATCTTGGTAAAGAATAATGATTTTGTAGATTTCGTGCTCTTCTTTGCGAATTCAAGCCGGAAAACAACGAAAATCGGCGAGAAATTGTCGTTTTGCATCGATATATGCGGTTTTCTGTAAGAATTTTGATGATTTCGTGCAGAATTCTGCTGTTTTCTTGCAATTCAGCCGTTGAATCTTGGTAAAAAGTGATGATTTTGTAGATTTCGAACTCTTCTTTGCGAATTCAAGCCAGAAAACAACGAAAATCGGCGAGAAATCGTCGTTTTGCATCGAAATATGCGGTTTTCTGTAAGAATTTTGATGATTTCGTGCAGAATTCTGCTGTTTTCTTGCAATTCAGCCGTTGAATCTTGGTAAAAATTCATGATTTTATGGATTTCGTGCTCTTCTTTGCGAATTCAAGCCAGAAAACAACGAAAATCAGCGAGAAATCGTCGTTTTGCATCGAAATATGCGGTTTTCTCTAAGAATTTTGATGATTTCGTGTAGAATTCTGCTGTTTTCTTCCAATTCAGCCGTTGAATCTTAAAAAGTGATGATTTTGTAGTTTTCGTGCTATTCTTTGCGAATTCAAGCCAGAAAACAACGAAAATCGGCGAGAAATCGTCGTTTTGCATCGAAATATGCGGTTTTCTGTAAGATTTTTGATGATTTCGTGCAGAATTCTGCTGTTTTCTTGGAATTCAGCCGTTGAATCTTGGTAAAAAGTGATGATTTTGTAGATTTCGTGCTCTTCTTTGCGAATTCAAGCCAGAAAACAACGAAAATCGGCGAGAAATCGTCGTTTTGCATCGAAATATGTGGTTTTCTCTAAGAATTTTGATGATTTCGTGCAGAATTCTGCTGTTTTCTTCCAATTCAGCCGTTGAATCTTAAAAAGTGATGATTTTGTAGTTTTCGTGCTATTCTTTGCGAATTCAAGCCAGAAAACAACGAAAATCGGCGAGAAATCGTCGTTTTGCATCGAAATATGTGGTTTTCTCTAAGAATTTTGATGATTTCGTGCAGAATTCTGCTGTTTTCTTCCAATTCAGCCGTTGAATCTTAAAAAGTGATGATTTTGTAGTTTTCGTGCTATTCTTTGCGAATTCAAGCCAGAAAACAACGAAAATCGGCGAGAAATCGTCGTTTTGCATCGAAATATGCGGTTTTCTGTAAGATTTTTGATGATTTCGTGCAGAATTCTGCTGTTTTCTTGCAATTCAGCCGTTGAATCTTGGTAAAAAGTGATGATTTTGTAGATTTCGAACTCTTCTTTGCGAATTCAAGCCAGAAAACAACGAAAATCGGCGAGAAATCGTCGTTTTGCATCGAAATATGCGGTTTTCTGTAAGAATTTTGATGATTTCGTGCAGAATTCTGCTGTTTTCTTGCAATTCAGCCGTTGAATCTTGGTAAAAATTCATGATTTTATGGATTTCGTGCTCTTCTTTGCGAATTCAAGCCAGAAAACAACGAAAATCAGCGAGAAATCGTCGTTTTGCATCGAAATATGCGGTTTTCTCTAAGAATTTTGATGATTTCGTGTAGAATTCTGCTGTTTTCTTCCAATTCAGCCGTTGAATCTTAAAAAGTGATGATTTTGTAGTTTTCGTGCTATTCTTTGCGAATTCAAGCCAGAAAACAACGAAAATCAGCGAGAAATCGTCGTTTTGCATCGAAATATGCGGTTTTCTCTAAGAATTTTGATGATTTCGTGCAGAATTCTGCTGTTTTCTTGGAATTCAGCCGTTGAATCTTGGTAAGAAGTGATGATTTTGTAGATTTCGTGCTATTCTTTGCGAATTCAAGCCAGAAAACAACGAAAATCGGCGAGAAATCGTCGTTTTGCATCGAAATATGCGGTTTTCTGTAAGAATTTTGATGATTTCGTGCAGAATTCTGCTGTTTTCTTGCAATTCAGCCGTTGAATCTTGGTAAAAATTCATGATTTTATGGATTTCGTGCTCTTCTTTGCGAATTCAAGCCAGAAAACAACGAAAATCGGCGAGAAATCGTCGTTTTGCATCGAAATATGTGGTTTTCTCTAAGAATTTTGATGATTTGGTGCAGAATTCTGCAGTTTTCTTGCAATTCAGCCGTTGAATCTTGGTAAAAAGTGATGATTTTGTAGATTTCGTGCTCTTCTTTGCGAATTCAAGCCAGAAAACAACGAATATCGTCGAGAAATCGTCGTTTTGCATCGAAATATGCGGTTTTCTCTAAGAATTTTGATGATTTCGTGCAGAATTCTGCAGTTTTCTTGCAATTCAGCCGTTAAATCTTGGTAAAAATTGATGATTTTGTAGATTTCGTGCTCTTCCTTGCGAATTCAAGCCAGAAAATAACGAAAATCGGCGAGAAATCGTCGTTTTGCATCGAAATATGCGGATTTCTCTAAGAATTTTGATGATTTCGTGCAGAATTCTGCAGTTTTCTTGCAATTCAGCCGTTGAATCTTGGTAAAAAGTGATGATTTTGTAGATTTCGTGCTCTTCTTTGCGAATTCAAGCCAGAAAGCAACGAAAATCGGCGAGAAATAGTCATTTTGCATCGAAATATGCGGTTTTCTCTAAGAATTTTGACGATTTCGTGCAGAATTCTGCTGTTTTCTTGCAATTCAGCCGTTGAATCTTGGTAAAAAGTGATGATTTTGTAGATTTCGAACTCTTCTTTGCGAATTCAAGCCAGAAAACAACGAAAATCGGCGAGAAATCGTCGTTTTGCATCGAAAAATGCGGTTTTCTCTAAGAATTTTTATGATTTCGTGCAGAATTCTGCAGTTTTCTTGCAATTCAGCCGTTGAATCTTGGTAAAAATTGATGATTTTGTAGATTTCGTGCTCTTTTTTGCGAATTCAAGCTAGAAAACAACGAAAATCGGCGAGAAATCGTCGTTTTGCATCGAAATGTGTGGTTTTCTGTAAGAATTTTGATGATTTCGTGCAAAATTCTGCTGTTTTCTTGCAATTCAGCCGTTGAATCTTGGTAAAGAATAATGATTTTGTAGATTTCGTACTCTTCTTTGCGAATTCAAGCCGGAAAACAACGAAAATCGGCGAGAAATTGTCGTTTTGCATCGATATATGCGGTTTTCTGTAAGAATTTTGATGATTTCGTGCAGAATTCTGCTGTTTTCTTGCAATTCAGCCGTTGAATCTTGGTAAAAAGTGATGATTTTGTAGATTTTGAACTCTTCTTTGCGAATTCAAGCCAGAAAACAACGAAAATCGGCGAGAAATCGTCGTTTTGCATCGAAATATGCGGTTTTCTGTAAGAATTTTGATGATTTCGTGCAGAATTCTGCTGTTTTCTTGCAATTCAGCCGTTGAATCTTGGTAAAAATTCATGATTTTATGGATTTCGTGCTCTTCTTTGCGAATTCAAGCCAGAAAACAACGAAAATCAGCGAGAAATCGTCGTTTTGCATCGAAATATGCGGTTTTCTCTAAGAATTTTGATGATTTCGTGTAGAATTCTGCTGTTTTCTTCCAATTCAGCCGTTGAATCTTAAAAAGTGATGATTTTGTAGTTTTCGTGCTATTCTTTGCGAATTCAAGCCAGAAAACAACGAAAATCGGCGAGAAATCGTCGTTTTGCATCGAAATATGCGGTTTTCTGTAAGATTTTTGATGATTTCGTGCAGAATTCTGCTGTTTTCTTGGAATTCAGCCGTTGAATCTTGGTAAAAAGTGATGATTTTGTAGATTTCGTGCTCTTCTTTGCGAATTCAAGCCAGAAAACAACGAAAATCGGCGAGAAATCGTCGTTTTGCATCGAAATATGTGGTTTTCTCTAAGAATTTTGATGATTTCGTGCAGAATTCTGCAGTTTTCTTGCAATTCAGCCGTTGAATCTTGGTAAAAAGTGATGATTTTGTAGATTTCGTGCTCTTCTTTGCGAATTCAAGCCAGAAAACAACGAAAATCGTCGAGAAATCGTCGTTTTGCATCGAAATATGCGGTTTTCTCTAAGAATTTTGATGATTTCGTGCAGAATTCTGCAGTTTTCTTGCAATTCAGCCGTTGAATCTTGGTAAAAATTAATGATTTTGTAGATTTCGTGCTCTTCTTTGCGAATTCAAGCCAGAAAACAACGAAAATCGGCGAGAAATCGTCGTTTTGCATCGAAATATGCGGTTTTCTGTAAGAATTTTGATGATTTCGTGCAGAATTCTGCTGTTTTCTTGCAATTCAGCCGTTGAATCTTGGTAAAAAGTCATGATTTTATAGATTTCGTGCTCTTCTTTGCGAATTCAAGCCAGAAAACAACGAAAATCAGCGAGAAATCGTCGTTATGCATCGAAATATGCGGTTTTCTCTAAGAATTTTAATGATTTCGTGTGGAATTCTGCTGTTTTCTTGCAATTCAGCCGTTGAATCTTGGTAAAAAGTGATGATTTTGTAGATTTCGTGCTCTTCTTTGCGAATTCAAGCCAGAAAACAACGAAAATCGGCGAGAAATCGTCGTTTTGCATCGAAATATGCGGTTTTCTGTAAGAATTTTGATGACTTCGTGCAGAATTCTGCAGTTTTCTTGCAATTCAGCCGTTGAATCTTGGTAAAAAGTGATGATTTTGTAGATTTCGTGCTCTTCTTTGCGAATTCAAGCCAGAAAACAACGAAAATCGGCGAGAAATAGTCATTTTGCATCGAAATATGCGGTTTTCTCTAAGAATTTTGACGATTTCGTGCAGAATTCTGCTGTTTTCTTGCAATTCAGCCGTTGAATCTTGGTAAAAATTGATGATTTTGTAGATTTCGAACTCTTCTTTGCGAATTCAAGCCAGAAAACAACGAAAATCGGCGAGAAATCGTCGTTTTGCATCGAAATATGCGGTTTTCTCTAAGAATATTGATGATTTCGTGCAGAATTCTGCTGTTTTCTTGCAATTCAGCCGTTGAATCTTGGTAAAAAGTGATGATTTTGTAGATTTCGTGCTATTCTTTGCGAATTCAAGCCAGAAAACAACGAAAATCAGCGAGAAATCGTCGTTTTGCATCGAAATATGCGGTTTTCTCTAAGAATTTTGATGATTTCGTGCAGAATTCTGCTGTTTTCTTGGAATTCAGCCGTTGAATCTTGGTAAGAAGTGATGATTTTGTAGATTTCGTGCTATTCTTTGCGAATTCAAGCCAGAAAACAACGAAAATCGGCGAGAAATCGTCGTTTTGCATCGAAATATGCGGTTTTCTGTAAGAATTTTGATGATTTCGTGCAGAATTCTGCTGTTTTCTTGCAATTCAGCCGTTGAATCTTGGTAAAAATTCATGATTTTATGGATTTCGTGCTCTTCTTTGCGAATTCAAGCCAGAAAACAACGAAAATCAGCGAGAAATCGTCGTTTTGCATCGAAATATGCGGTTTTCTCTAAGAATTTTGATGATTTCGTGTAGAATTCTGCTGTTTTCTTCCAATTCAGCCGTTGAATCTTAAAAAGTGATGATTTTGTAGTTTTCGTGCTATTCTTTGCGAATTCAAGCCAGAAAACAACGAAAATCGGCGAGAAATCGTCGTTTTGCATCGAAATATGCGGTTTTCTCTAAGAATATTGATGATTTCGTGCAGAATTCTGCTGTTTTCTTGCAATTCAGCCGTTGAATCTTGGTAAAAAGTGATGATTTTGTAGATTTCGTGCTATTCTTTGCGAATTCAAGCCAGAAAACAACGAAAATCAGCGAGAAATCGTCGTTTTGCATCGAAATATGCGGTTTTCTCTAAGAATTTTGATGATTTCGTGCAGAATTCTGCTGTTTTCTTGGAATTCAGCCGTTGAATCTTGGTAAGAAGTGATGATTTTGTAGATTTCGTGCTATTCTTTGCGAATTCAAGCCAGAAAACAACGAAAATCGGCGAAAATCGTCGTTTTGCATCGAAATATGCGGTTTTCTGTAAGAATTTTGATGATTTCGTGCAGAATTCTGCTGTTTTCTTGCAATTCAGCCGTTGAATCTTGGTAAAAATTCATGATTTTATGGATTTCGTGCTCTTCTTTGCGAATTCAAGCCAGAAAACAACGAAAATCGGCGAGAAATCGTCGTTTTGCATCGAAATATGTGGTTTTCTCTAAGAATTTTGATGATTTGGTGCAGAATTCTGCAGTTTTCTTGCAATTCAGCCGTTGAATCTTGGTAAAAAGTGATGATTTTGTAGAATTCGTGCTCTTCTTTGCGAATTCAAGCCAGAAAACAACGAATATCGTCGAGAAATCGTCGTTTTGCATCGAAATATGCGGTTTTCTCTAAGAATTTTGATGATTTCGTGCAGAATTCTGCAGTTTTCTTGCAATTCAGCCGTTAAATCTTGGTAAAAATTGATGATTTTGTAGATTTCGTGCTCTTCCTTGCGAATTCAAGCCAGAAAATAACGAAAATCGGCGAGAAATCGTCGTTTTGCATCGAAATATGCGGTTTTCTCTAAGAATTTTGATGATTTCGTGCAGAATTCTGCAGTTTTCTTGCAATTCAGCCGTTGAATCTTGGTAAAAAGTGATGATTTTGTAGATTTCGTGCTCTTCTTTGCGAATTCAAGCCAGAAAACAACGAAAATCGGCGAGAAATAGTCATTTTGCATCGAAATATGCGGTTTTCTCTAAGAATTTTGACGATTTCGTGCAGAATTCTGCTGTTTTCTTGCAATTCAGCCGTTGAATCTTGGTAAAAAGTGATGATTTTGTAGATTTCGAACTCTTCTTTGCGAATTCAAGCCAGAAAACAACGAAAATCGGCGAGAAATCGTCGTTTTGCATCGAAAAATGCGGTTTTCTCTAAGAATTTTTATGATTTCGTGCAGAATTCTGCAGTTTTCTTGCAATTCAGCCGTTGAATCTTGGTAAAAATTGATGATTTTGTAGATTTCGTGCTCTTTTTTGCGAATTCAAGCTAGAAAACAACGAAAATCGGCGAGAAATCGTCGTTTTGCATCGAAATGTGTGGTTTTCTGTAAGAATTTTGATGATTTCGTGCAAAATTCTGCTGTTTTCTTGCAATTCAGCCGTTGAATCTTGGTAAAGAATAATGATTTTGTAGATTTCGTGCTCTTCTTTGCGAATTCAAGCCGGAAAAAAACGAAAATCGGCGAGAAATTGTCGTTTTGCATCGATATATGCGGTTTTCTGTAAGAATTTTGATGATTTCGTGCAGAATTCTGCTGTTTTCTTGCAATTCAGCCGTTGAATCTTGGTAAAAAGTGATGATTTTGTAGATTTCGAACTCTTCTTTGCGAATTCAAGCCAGAAAACAACGAAAATCGGCGAGAAATCGTGGTTTTGCATCGAAATATGCGGTTTTCTGTAAGAATTTTGATGATTTCGTGCAGAATTCTGCTGTTTTCTTGCAATTCAGCCGTTGAATCTTGGTAAAAATTCATGATTTTATGGATTTCGTGCTCTTCTTTGCGAATTCAAGCCAGAAAACAACGAAAATCAGCGAGAAATCGTCGTTTTGCATCGAAATATGCGGTTTTCTCTAAGAATTTTGATGATTTCGTGTAGAATTCTGCTGTTTTCTTCCAATTCAGCCGTTGAATCTTAAAAAGTGATGATTTTGTAGTTTTCGTGCTATTCTTTGCGAATTCAAGCCAGAAAACAACGAAAATCGGCGAGAAATCGTCGTTTTGCATCGAAATATGCGGTTTTCTGTAAGATTTTTGATGATTTCGTGCAGAATTCTGCTGTTTTCTTGGAATTCAGCCGTTGAATCTTGGTAAAAAGTGATGATTTTGTAGATTTCGTGCTCTTCTTTGCGAATTCAAGCCAGAAAACAACGAAAATCGGCGAGAAATCGTCGTTTTGCATCGAAATATGTGGTTTTCTCTAAGAATTTTGATGATTTCGTGCAGAATTCTGCAGTTTTCTTGCAATTCAGCCGTTGAATCTTGGTAAAAAGTGATGATTTTGTAGATTTCGTGCTCTTCTTTGCGAATTCAAGCCAGAAAACAACGAAAATCGTCGAGAAATCGTCGTTTTGCATCGAAATATGCGGTTTTCTCTAAGAATTTTGATGATTTCGTGCAGAATTCTGCAGTTTTCTTGCAATTCAGCCGTTGAATCTTGGTAAAAATTAATGATTTTGTAGATTTCGTGCTCTTCTTTGCGAATTCAAGCCAGAAAACAACGAAAATCGGCGAGAAATCGTCGTTTTGCATCGAAATATGCGGTTTTCTGTAAGAATTTTGATGATTTCGTGCAGAATTCTGCTGTTTTCTTGCAATTCAGCCGTTGAATCTTGGTAAAAAGTCATGATTTTATAGATTTCGTGCTCTTCTTTGCGAATTCAAGCCAGAAAACAACGAAAATCAGCGAGAAATCGTCGTTATGCATCGAAATATGCGGTTTTCTCTAAGAATTTTAATGATTTCGTGTGGAATTCTGCTGTTTTCTTGCAATTCAGCCGTTGAATCTTGGTAAAAAGTGATGATTTTGTAGATTTCGTGCTCTTCTTTGCGAATTCAAGCCAGAAAACAACGAAAATCGGCGAGAAATCGTCGTTTTGCATCGAAATATGCGGTTTTCTCTAAGAATTTTGATGATTTCGTGCAGAATTCTGCTGTTTTCTTGCAATTCAGCTGTTGAATCTTGGTAAAAAGTCAAGATTTTGTAGATTTCGTGCTCTTCTTTGCAAATTCAAGCCAGAAAACAACGAAAATCGGCGAGAAATCGTCGTTTTGCATCGAAATATGTTTTTTTCTCTAAGAATTTTGATGATTTGGTGCAGAATTCTGCAGTTTTCTTGCAATTGAGCCGTTGAATCTTGGTAAAAAGTGATGATTTTGTAGATTTCGTGCTCTTCTTTGCGAATTCAAGCCAGAAAACAACGAAAATCGGCGAGAAATCGTCGTTTTGCATCGAAATATGCGGTTTTCTCTAAGAATTTTGATGATTTCGTGCAGAATTCTGCTGTTTTCTTGCAATTCAGCCGTTGAATCTTGGTAAAAAGTCAAGATTTTGTAGATTTCGTGCTCTTCTTTGCGAATTCAAGCCAGAAAACAACGAAAATCGGCGAGAAATCGTCGTTTTGCATCGAAATATGTGGTTTTCTCTAAGAATTTTGATGATTTGGTGCAGAATTCTGCAGTTTTCTTGCAATTCAGCCGTTGAATCTTGGTAAAAAGTGATGATTTTGTAGATTTCGTGCTCTTCTTTGCGAATTCAAGCCAGAAAACAACGAATATCGTCGAGAAATCGTCGTTTTGCATCGAAATATGCGGTTTTCTCTAAGAATTTTGATGATTTCGTGCAGAATTCTGCAGTTTTCTTGCAATTCAGCCGTTGAATCTTGGTAAAAATTGATGATTTTGTAGATTTCGTGCTCTTCCTTGCGAATTCAAGCCAGAAAATAACGAAAATCGGCGAGAAATCGTCGTTTTGCATCGAAATATGCGGTTTTCTCTAAGAATTTTGATGATTTCGTGCAGAATTCTGCAGTTTTCTTGCAATTCAGCCGTTGAATCTTGGTAAAAAGTGATGATTTTGTAGATTTCGTGCTCTTCTTTGCGAATTCAAGCCAGAAAACAACGAAAATCGGCGAGAAATAGTCATTTTGCATCGAAATATGCGGTTTTCTCTAAGAATTTTGACGATTTCGTGCAGAATTCTGCTGTTTTCTTGCAATTCAGCCGTTGAATCTTGGTAAAAAGTGATGATTTTGTAGATTTCGAACTCTTCTTTGCGAATTCAAGCCAGAAAACAACGAAAATCGGCGAGAAATCGTCGTTTTGCATCGAAATATGCGGTTATTTCTCGCCGATTTTCGTGGTTTTCTGGCTTGAATTCGCAAAGAGGAGCACGAAATCTACAAAATCATCACTTTTTACCAAGATTCAACGGCTGAATTGCAAGAAAACAGCAGAATTCTGCACGAAATCATCAAAATTCTTAGAGAAAACTCCATATTTCGATGCAAAACAACGATTTCTCGCCGATTTTCGTTGTTTTCTATCTTGAATTCGCCAAGAAGAGCACGAAATCTACAAAATCATGACTTTTTACCTAGATTCAACGGCTGAATTGCAAGAAAACAGCAGAATTCTGCACGAAATCATCAAAATTCTTACAGAAAACCGCATATTTCGATGCAAAACGACGATTTCTCGCCGATTTTCGTTGTTTTCTGGCTTGAATTCGCAAAGAAGAGCACGAAATCTACAAAATCATGACTTTTTACCAAGATTCAACGGCTGAATTGCAAGAAAACAGCAGAATTCTGCACGAAATCATCAAAATTCTTACAGAAAACCGCATATTTCGATGCAAAACGACGATTTCTCGCCGATTTTCGCTGTTTTCTGGCTTGAATTCGCAAAGAAGAGCACGAAATCTACAAAATCATGACTTTTTACCAAGATTCAACGGCTGAATTGCAAGAAAACAGCAGAATTCTGCACGAAATCATCAAAATTCTTACAGAAAACCGCATATTTCGATGCAAAACGACGATTTCTCGCTGATTTTCGTTGTTTTCTGGCTTGAATTCGCAAAGAAGAGCACGAAATCTACAAAATCATGACTTTTTACCAAGATTCAACGGCTGAATTGCAAGAAAACAGCAGAATTCTGCACGAAATCGTCAAAATTCTTAGAGAAAACCGCATATTTCGATGCCAAACGACGATTTCTTGCCGATTTTCGTTGTTTTCTGGCTTGAATTCGCAAAGAAGAGCACGAAATCTACAAAATCATCACTTTTTACTAAGATTCAACGGCTGAATTGCAAGAAAACAGCAGAATTCTGCACGAAATCATCAAAATTCTTAGAGAAAACCGCATATTTCGATGCAAAACGACGATTTCTCGCTGATTTTCGTTGTTTTCTATCTTGAATTCGCAAAGAAGAGCACGAAATCTACAAAATCATGACTTTTTACCAAGATTCAACTTCTGAATTGCAAGAAAACAGCAGATTTCTGCACGAAATCATCAAAATTCTTAGAGAAAACCGCATATTTCGATGCAAAACGACGATTTCTCGCCGATTTTCGTTGTTTTCTGGCTTGAATTCGCAAAGAAGAGCACGAAATCTACAAAATCATCACTTTTTACCAAGATTCAACGGCTGAATTGCAAGAAAACAGCAGAATTCTGCACGAAATCATCAAAATTCTTAGAGAAAACCGCATATTTCGATGCAAAACGACGATTTCTCGCTGATTTTCGATGTTTTCTATCTTGAATTCGCAAAGAAGAGCACGGAATCTACAAAATCATGACTTTTTACCAAGATTCAACGGCTGAATTGCAAGAAAACAGCAGAATTCTGCACGAAATCATCAAAATTCTTACAGAAAACCGCATATTTCGATGCAAAACGACGATTTCTCGCCGATTTTCGTTGTTTTCTGGCTTGAATCCGCAAAGAAGAGCACGAAATCTACAAAATCATGACTTTTTACCTAGATTCAACGGCTGAATTGCAAGAAAACAGCAGAATTCTGCACGAAATCATCAAAATTCTTACAGAAAACCGCATATTTCGATGCAAAACGACGATTTCTCGCCGATTTTCGTTGTTTTCTGGCTTGAATTCGCAAAGAAGGGCACGAAATCTACAAAATCATGACTTTTTATCAAGATTCAACGGCTGAATTACAAGAAAACCGCAGAATTCTGCACGAAATCATCAAAATTCTTACAGAAAACCGCATATTTCGATGCAAAACGACGATTTCTCGCCGATTTTCGTTGTTTTCTGGCATGAATTTGCAAAGAAGAGCACGAAATCTACAAAATCATGACTTTTTACCAAGATTCAACGGCTGAATTGCAAGAAAACAGCAGAATTCTGCACGAAATCATCAAAATTCTTAGAGAAAACCGCATATTTCGATGCAAAACGACGATTTCTCGCTGATTTTCGTTGTTTTCTATCTTGAATTCGCAAAGAAGAGCACGGAATCTACAAAATCATGACTTTTTACCAAGATTCAACGGCTGAATTGCAAGAAAACAGCAGAATTCTGCACGAAATCATCAAAATTCTTACAGAAAACCGCATATTTCGATGCAAAACGACGATTTCTCGCCGATTTTCGTTGTTTTCTGGCTTGAATTCGCAAAGAAGAGCACGAAATCTACAAAATCACGACTTTTTACCAAGATTCAACGGCTGAATTGCAAGAAAACAGCAGAACTCTGCACGAAATCATCAAAATTCTTAGAGAAAACTGCATATTTCGATGCAAAACAACGATTTCTCGCCGATTTTCGTTGTTTTCTATCTTGAATTCGCCAAGAAGAGCACGAAATCTACAAAATCATGACTTTTTACCTAGATTCAACAACTGAATTGCAAGAAAACAGCAGAATTCTGCACGAAATCGTCAAAATTCTTAGAGAAAACCGCATATTTCGATGCAAAACGACGATTTCTCGCCGATTTTCGTTGTTTTCTGGCTTGAATTCGCAAAGAAGAGCACGAAATCTACAAAATTATCACTTTTTACCAAGATTCAACGGCTGAATTGCAAGAAAACAGCAGAATTCTGCACGAAATCATCAAAATTCTTAGAGAAAACCGCATATTTCGATGCAAAACGACGATTTCTCGCCGATTTTCGTGGTTTTCTGGCTTGAATTCGCAAAGAGGAGCACGAAATCTACAAAATCATCACTTTTTCCCAAGATTCAACGGCTGAATTGCAAGAAAACAGCAGAATTCTGCACGAAATCATCAAAATTCTTAGAGAAAACTCCATATTTCGATGCAAAACAACGATTTCTCGCCGATTTTCGTTGTTTTCTATCTTGAATTCGCCAAGAAGAGCACGAAATCTACAAAATCATGACTTTTTACCTAGATTCAACGGCTGAATTGCAAGAAAACAGCAGAATTCTGCACGAAATCATCAAAATTCTTACAGAAAACCGCATATTTCGATGCAAAACAACGATTTCTCGCCGATTTTCGTTGTTTTCTATCTTGAATTCGCCAAGAAGAGCACGAAATCTACAAAATCATGACTTTTTACCTAGATTCAACGGCTGAATTGCAAGAAAACAGCAGAATTCTGCACGAAATCATCAAAATTCTTACAGAAAACCGCATATTTCGATGCAAAACGACGATTTCTCGCCGATTTTCGTTGTTTTCTGGCTTGAATTCGCAAAGAAGAGCACGAAATCTAAAATCATGACTTTTTACCAAGATTCAACGGCTGAATTGCAAGAAAACAGCAGAATTCTGCACGAAATCATCAAAATTCTTACAGAAAACCGCATATTTCGATGCAAAACGACGATTTCTCGCTGATTTTCGTTGTTTTCTGGCTTGAATTCGCAAAGAAGAGCACGAAATCTACAAAATCATGACTTTTTACCAAGATTCAACGGCTGAATTGCAAGAAAACAGCAGAATTCTGCACGAAATCGTCAAAATTCTTAGAGAAAACCGCATATTTCGATGCCAAACGACGATTTCTTGCCGATTTTCGTTGTTTTCTGGCTTGAATTCGCAAAGAAGAGCACGAAATCTACAAAATCATCACTTTTTACTAAGATTCAACGGCTGAATTGCAAGCAAACAGCAGAATTCTGCACGAAATCATCAAAATTCTTAGAGAAAACCGCATATTTCGATGCAAAACGACGATTTCTCGCTGATTTTCGTTGTTTTCTATCTTGAATTCGCAAAGAAGAGCACGAAATCTACAAAATCATGACTTTTTACCAAGATTCAACTTCTGAATTGCAAGAAAACAGCAGATTTCTGCACGAACTCATCAAAATTCTTAGAGAAAACCGCATATTTCGATGCAAAACGACGATTTCTCGCCGATTTTCGTTGTTTTCTGGCTTGAATTCGCAAAGAAGAGCACGAAATCTACAAAATCATCACTTTTTACCAAGATTCAACGGCTGAATTGCAAGAAAACAGCAGAATTCTGCACGAAATCATCAAAATTCTTAGAGAAAACCGCATATTTCGATGCAAAACGACGATTTCTCGCTGATTTTCGATTTTTTCTATCTTGAATTCGCAAAGAAGAGCACGGAATCTACAAAATCATGACTTTTTACCAAGATTCAACGGCTGAATTGCAAGAAAACAGCAGAATTCTGCACGAAATCATCAAAATTCTTACAGAAAACCGCATATTTCGATGCAAAACGACGATTTCTCGCCGATTTTCGTTGTTTTCTGGCTTGAATCCGCAAAGAAGAGCACGAAATCTACAAAATCATGACTTTTTACCAAGATTCAACTTCTGAATTGCAAGAAAACAGCAGATTTCTGCACGAAATCATCAAAATTCTTAGAGAAAACCGCATATTTCGATGCAAAACGACGATTTCTCGCCGATTTTCGTTGTTTTCTGGCTTGAATTCGCAAAGAAGAGCACGAAATCTACAAAATCATCACTTTTTACCAAGATTCAACGGCTGAATTGCAAGAAAACAGCAGAATTCTGCACGAAATCATCAAAATTCTAACAGAAACCGCATATTTCGATGCAAAACGACGATTTCTCGCCGATTTTCGTTGTTTTCTGGCTTGAATTCGCAAAGAAGGGCACGAAATCTACAAAATCATGACTTTTTATCAAGATTCAACGGCTGAATTACAAGAAAACCGCAGAATTCTGCACGAAATCATCAAAATTCTTACAGAAAACCGCATATTTCGATGCAAAACGACGATTTCTCGCCGATTTTCGTTGTTTTCTGGCATGAATTTGCAAAGAAGAGCACGAAATCTACAAAATCATGACTTTTTACCAAGATTCAACGGCTGAATTGCAAGAAAACAGCAGAATTCTGCACGAAATCATCAAAATTCTTAGAGAAAACCGCATATTTCGATGCAAAACGACGATTTCTCGCTGATATTCGTTGTTTTCTATCTTGAATTCGCAAAGAAGAGCACGAAATCTACAAAATCATGACTTTTTACCAAGATTCAACTTCTGAATTGCAAGAAAACAGCAGATTTCTGCACGAAATCATCAAAATTCTTAGAGAAAACCGCATATTTCGATGCAAAACGACGATTTCTCGCCGATTTTCGTTGTTTTCTGGCTTGAATTCGCAAAGAAGAGCACGAAATCTACAAAATCATCACTTTTTACCAAGATTCAACGGCTGAATTGCAAGAAAACAGCAGAATTCTGCACGAAATCATCAAAATTCTTAGAGAAAACCGCATATTTCGATGCAAAACGACGATTTCTCGCTGATTTTCGATGTTTTCTATCTTGAATTCGCAAAGAAGAGCACGGAATCTACAAAATCATGACATTTTACCAAGATTCAACGGCTGAATTGCAAGAAAACAGCAGAATTCTGCACGAAATCATCAAAATTCTTATAGAAAACCGCATATTTCGATGCAAAACGAAGATTTCTCGCCGATTTTCGTTGTTTTCTGGCTTGAATTTGCAAAGAAGAGCACGAAATCTACAAAATCATGACTTTTTACCAAGATTCAACGGCTGAATTGCAAGAAAACAGCAGAATTCTGCACGAAATCATCAAAATTCTTACAGAAAACCGCATTTTTCGATGCAAAACGACGATTTCTCGCCGATTTTCGTTGTTTTCTGGCTTGAATTCGCAAAGAAGAGCACGAAATCTACAAAATCATGACTTTTTATCAAGATTCAACGGCTGAATTGCAAGAAAACTGCAGAATTCTGCACGAAATCATCAAAATTCTTACAGAAAACCGCATATTTCGATGCAAAACAACGATTTCTCGCCGATTTTCGTTGTTTTCTGGCTTGAATTCGCAAAGAAGAGCACGAAATCTACAAAATCATCACATTTTACCAAGATTCTACTGCTGAATTGCAAGAAAACAGCAGAATTCTGCACGAAATCATCAAAATTCTTACAGAAAACCGCATATTTCGATGCAAAACGACGATTTCGCGCCGATTTTCGTTGTTTTCTGGCTTGAATTCGCAAAGAAGAGCACGAAATCTACAAAATCATGACTTTTTACCAAGATTCAACGGCTGAATTGCAAGAAAACAGCAGAATTCTGCACGAAATCATCAAAATTCTTAGAGAAAACCGCATATTTCGATGCAAAACGACGATTTCTCGCCGATTTTTGTGGTTTTCTGGCTTGAATTCGCAAAGAAGAGCACGAAATCTACAAAATCATGATTTTTTACCAAGATTCAACGGCTGAATTGCAAGAAAACAGCAGAATTCTGCACGAAATCATCAAAATTCTTACAGAAAACCGCATATTTCGATGCAAAACGATTATTTCTCGCCGATTTTCGTTGTTTTCTGGCTTGAATTCGCAAAGAAGAGCACGAAATCTACAAAATCATGACTTTTTACCAAGATTCAACGGCTGAATTGCAAGAAAACAGCAGAATTCTGCACGAAATCATCAAAATCCTTACAGAAAACCGCATATTTCGATGCAAAACGACGATTTCTCGCCGATTTTCGTTGTTTTCTGGCTTGAATTCGCAAAAAAGAGCACGAAATCTACAAAATCATGACTTTTTACCAAGATTCAACGGCTGAATTGCAAGAAAACAGCAGAATTCTGCACGAAATCAACAAAATTCTTACAGAAAACCGCATTTTTCGATGCAAAACGACGATTTCTCGCCGATTTTCGTTGTTTTCTGGCTTGAATTCGCAAAGAAGAGCACGATATCTACAAAATCATGACTTTATTCAAAGATTCAACGGCTGAATTGCAAGAAAACAGCAGAATTCTGCACGAAATCATCAAAATTCTAACAGAAAACCGCATATTTCTATGCAAAACAACGATTTCTCGCCGATTTTCGTTGTTTTCTGGCTTGAATTCGCAAAGAAGAGCACAAAATCTACAAAATCATCACTTTTTACCAAGATTCAACGGCTGAATTGCAAGAAAACAGCAGAATTCTGCACGAAATCATCAAAATTCTTAGAGAAAACTGCATATTTCGATGCAAAACAACGATTTCTCGCCGATTTTCGTTGTTTTCTATCTTGAATTCGCCAAGAAGAGCACGAAATCTACAAAATCATGACTTTTTACCTAGATTCAACGGGTGAATTGCAAGAAAACAGCAGAATTCTGCACGAAATCATCAAAATTCTTACAGAAAACCGCATATTTCGATGCAAAACAACGATTTCTCGCCGATTTTCGTTGTTTTCTATCTTGAATTCGCCAAGAAGAGCACGAAATCTACAAAATCATGACTTTTTACCTAGATTCAACGGCTGAATTGCAAGAAAACAGCAGAATTCTGCACGAAATCATCAAAATTCTTACAGAAAACCGCATATTTCGATGCAAAACGACGATTTCTCGCCGATTTTCGTTGTTTTCTGGCTTGAATTCGCAAAGAAGAGCACGAAATCTACAAAATCATGACTTTTTACCAAGATTCAACGGCTGAATTGCAAGAAAACAGCAGAATTCTGCACGAAATCATCAAAATTCATAGAGAAAACCGCATATTTCGATGCAAAACGACGATTTCTCGCTGATTTTCGTTGTTTTCTATCTTGAATTCGCAAAGGAGAGCACGAAATCTACAAAATAATGACTTTTTACCAAGATTCAACGGCTGAATTGCAAGAAAACAGCAGAATTCTGCACGAAATCGTCAAAATTCTTAGAGAAAACCGCATATTTCGATGCCAAACGACGATTTCTTGCCGATTTTCGTTGTTTTCTGGCTTGAATTCGCAAAGAAGAGCACGAAATCTACAAAATCATCACTTTTTACCAAGATTCAACGGCTGAATTGCAAGAAAACAGCAGAATTCTGCACGAAATCATCAAAATTCTTAGAGAAAACCGCATATTTCGATGCAAAACGACGATTTCTCGCCGGTTTTCGTTGTTTTCTGGCTTGAATTCGCAAAGAAGAGCACGAAATCTACAAAACCATCACTTTTTACCAAGATTCAACGGCTGAATTGCAAGAAAACAGCAGAATTCTGCACGAAATCATCAAAATTCTTAGAGAAAACCGCATATTTCGATGCAAAACGACGATTTCTCGTTGATTTTCGTTGTTTTCTATCTTGAATTCGCAAAGAAGAGCACGGAATCTACAAAATCATGACTTTTTACCAAGATTCAACGGCTGAATTGCAAGAAAACAGCAGAATTCTGCACGAAATCATCAAAATTCTTAGAGAAAACTGCATATTTCGATGCAAAACAACGATTTCTCGCCGATTTTCGTTGTTTTCTATCTTGAATTCGCCAAGAAGAGCACGAAATCTACAAAATCATGACTTTTTACCTAGATTCAACGGGTGAATTGCAAGAAAACAGCAGAATTCTGCACGAAATCATCAAAATTCTTACAGAAAACCGCATATTTCGATGCAAAACAACGATTTCTCGCCGATTTTCGTTGTTTTCTATCTTGAATTCGCCAAGAAGAGCACGAAATCTACAAAATCATGACTTTTTACCTAGATTCAACGGCTGAATTGCAAGAAAACAGCAGAATTCTGCACGAAATCATCAAAATTCTTACAGAAAACCGCATATTTCGATGCAAAACGACGATTTCTCGCCGATTTTCGTTGTTTTCTGGCTTGAATTCGCAAAGAAGAGCACGAAATCTACAAAATCATGACTTTTTACCAAGATTCAACGGCTGAATTGCAAGAAAACAGCAGAATTCTGCACGAAATCATCAAAATTCTTACAGAAAACCGCATATTTCGATGCAAAACAACGATTTCTCGCCGATTTTCGTTGTTTTCTGGCTTGAATTCGCAAAGAAGAGCACGAAATCTACAAAATCATGACTTTTTACCAAGATTCAACGGCTGAATTGCAAGAAAACAGCAGAATTCTGCACGAAATCATCAAAATTCTTACAGAAAACCGCATATTTCGATGCAAAACGACGATTTCTCGCCGATTTTCGTTGTTTTCTGGCTTGAATTCGCAAAGAAGAGCACGAAATCGACAAAATCACGACTTTTTACCAAGATTCAACGGCTGAATTGCAAGAAAACAGCAGAACTCTGCACGAAATCATCAAAATTCTTAGAGAAAACTGCATATTTCGATGCAAAACAACGATTTCTCGCCGATTTTCGTTGTTTTCTATCTTGAATTCGCCAAGAAGAGCACGAAATCTACAAAATCATGACTTTTTACCTAGATTCAACAACTGAATTGCAAGAAAACAGCAGAATTCTGCACGAAATCGTCAAAATTCTTAGAGAAAACCGCATATTTCGATGCAAAACGACGATTTCTCGCCGATTTTCGTTGTTTTCTGGCTTGAATTCGCAAAGAAGAGCACGAAATCTACAAAATTATCACTTTTTACCAAGATTCAACGGCTGAATTGCAAGAAAACAGCAGAATTCTGCACGAAATCATCAAAATTCTTAGAGAAAACCGCATATTTCGATGCAAAACGACGATTTCTCGCCGATTTTCGTTGTTTTCTGGCTTGAATTCGCAAAGAAGAGCACGAAATCTACAAAATTATCACTTTTTACCAAGATTCAACGGCTGAATTGCAAGAAAACAGCAGAATTCTGCACGAAATCATCAAAATTCATAGAGAAAACCGCATATTTCGATGCAAAACGACGATTTCTCGCTGATTTTCGTTGTTTTCTATCTTGAATTCGCAAAGGAGAGCACGAAATCTACAAAATAATGACTTTTTACCAAGATTCAACGGCTGAATTGCAAGAAAACAGCAGAATTCTGCACGAAATCGTCAAAATTCTTAGAGAAAACCGCATATTTCGATGCCAAACGACGATTTCTTGCCGATTTTCGTTGTTTTCTGGCTTGAATTCGCAAAGAAGAGCACGAAATCTACAAAATCATCACTTTTTACCAAGATTCAACGGCTGAATTGCAAGAAAACAGCAGAATTCTGCACGAAATCATCAAAATTCTTAGAGAAAACCGCATATTTCGATGCAAAACGACGATTTCTCGCCGATTTTCGTTGTTTTCTGGCTTGAATTCGCAAAGAAGAGCACGAAATCTACAAAATCATCACTTTTTACCAAGATTCAACGGCTGAATTGCAAGAAAACAGCAGAATTCTGCTCGAAATCATCAAAATTCTTAGAGAAAACCGCATATTTCGATGCAAAACGACGATTTCTCGCTGATTTTCGTTGTTTTCTATCTTGAATTCGCAAAGAAGAGCACGGAATCTACAAAATCATGACTTTTTACCAAGATTCAACGGCTGAATTGCAAGAAAACAGCAGAATTCTGCACGAAATCATCAAAATTCTTACAGAAAACCGCATATTTCGATGCAAAACGACGATTTCTCGCCGATTTTCGTTGTTTTCTGGCTTGAATTCGCAAAGAAGAGCACGAAATCTACAAAATCACGACTTTTTACCAAGATTCAACGGCTGAATTGCAAGAAAACAGCAGAACTCTGCACGAAATCATCAAAATTCTTAGAGAAAACTGCATATTTCGATGCAAAACAACGATTTCTCGCCGATTTTCGTGGTTTTCTGGCTTGAATTCGCAAAGAGGAGCACGAAATCTACAAAATCATCACTTTTTACCAAGATTCAACTGCTGAATTGCAAGAAAACAGCAGAATTCTGCACGAAATCATCAAAATTCTTAGAGAAAACTGCATATTTCGATGCAAAACAACGATTTCTCGCCGATTTTCGTTGTTTTCTATCTTGAATTCGCCAAGAAGAGCACGAAATCTACAAAATCATGACTTTTTACCTAGATTCAACGGCTGAATTGCAAGAAAACAGCAGAATTCTGCACGAAATCATCAAAATTCTTACAGAAAACCGCATATTTCGATGCAAAACAACGATTTCTCGCCGATTTTCGTTGTTTTCTATATTGAATTCGCCAAGAAGAGCACGAAATCAACAAAATCATGACTTTTTACCTAGATTCAACGGCTGAATTGCAAGAAAACAGCAGAATTCTGCACGAAATCATCAAAATTCTTACAGAAAACCGCATATTTCGATGCAAAACGACGATTTCTCGCCGATTTTCATTGTTTTCTGGCTTGAATTCGCAAAGAAGAGCACGAAATCTACAAAATTATCACTTTTTACCAAGATTCAACGGCTGAATTGCAAGAAAACAGCAGAATTCTGCACGAAATCATCAAAATTCTTAGAGAAAACCGCATATTTCGATGCAAAACGACGATTTCTCGCCGATTTTCGTGGTTTTCTGGCTTGAATTCGCAAAGAGGAGCACGAAATCTACAAAATCATCACTTTTTACCAAGATTCAACGGCTGAATTGCAAGAAAACAGCAGAATTCTGCACGAAATCATCAAAATTCTTAGAGAAAACTGCATATTTCGATGCAAAACAACGATTTCTCGCCGATTTTCGTTGTTTTCTATCTTGAATTCGCCAAGAAGAGCACGATATCTACAAAATCATGACTTTTTACCTAGATTCAACGGCTGAATTGCAAGAAAACAGCAGAATTCTGCACGAAATCATCAAAATTCTTACAGAAAACCGCATATTTCGATGCAAAACAACGATTTCTCGCCGATTTTCGTTGTTTTCTATCTTGAATTCGCCAAGAAGAGCACGAAATCAACAAAATCATGACTTTTTACCTAGATTCAACGGCTGAATTGCAAGAAAACAGCAGAATTCTGCACGAAATCATCAAAATTCTTACAGAAAACCGCATATTTCGATGCAAAACGACGATTTCTCGCCGATTTTCATTGTTTTCTGGCTTGAATTCGCAAAGAAGAGCACGAAATCTACAAAATCATGACTTTTTACCAAGATTCAACAGCTGAATTGCAAGAAAACAGCAGAATTCTGCACGAAATCATCAAAATTCTTACAGAAAACCGCATATTTCGATGCAAAACGACGATTTCTCGCCGATTTTCGTTGTTTTCTGGCTTGAATCCGCAAAGAAGAGCACGAAATCTACAAAATCATGACTTTTTACCAAGATTCAACGGCTGAATTGCAAGAAAACAGCAGAATTCTGCACGAAATCATCAAAATTCTTAGAGAAAACCGCATATTTCGATGCAAAACGACGATTTCTCGTTGATTTTCGTTGTTTTCTATCTTGAATTCGCAAAGGAGAGCACGAAATCTACAAAATCATGACTTTTTACCAAGATTCAACGGCTGAATTGCAAGAAAACAGCAGAATTCTGCACGAAATCGTCAAAATTCTTAGAGAAAACCGCATATTTCGATGCCAAACGACGATTTCTTGCCGATTTTCGTTGTTTTCTGGCTTGAATTCGCAAAGAAGAGCACGAAATCTACAAAATCATCACTTTTTACCAAGATTCAACGGCTGAATTGCAAGAAAACAGCAGAATTCTGCACGAAATCATCAAAATTCTTAGAGAAAACCGCATATTTCGATGCAAAACGACGATTTCTCGCCGATTTTCGTTGTTTTCTGGCTTGAATTCGCAAAGAAAAGCACGAAATCTACAAAATCATCACTTTTTACCAAGATTCAACGGCTGAATTGCAAGAAAACAGCAGAATTCTGCACGAAATCATCAAAATTCTTAGAGAAAACCGCATATTTCGATGCAAAACGACGATTTCTCGCTGATTTTCGTTGTTTTCTATCTTGAATTCGCAAAGAAGGGCACGGAATCTACAAAATCATGACTTTTTACCAAGATTCAACGGCTGAATTGCAAGAAAACAGCAGAATTCTGCACGAAATCATCAAAATTCTTACAGAAAACCGCATATTTCGATGCAAAACGACGATTTCTCGCTGATTTTCGTTGTTTTCTACCTTGAATTCGCAAAGAAGAGCACGGAATCTACAAAATCATGACTTTTTACCAAGATTCAACGGCTGAATTGCAAGAAAACAGCAGAATTCTGCACGAAATCATCAAAATTCTTAGAGAAAACTGCATATTTCGATGCAAAACAACGATTTCTCGCCGATTTTCGTTGTTTTCTATCTTGAATTCGCCAAGAAGAGCACGAAATCTACAAAATCATGACTTTTTACCTAGATTCAACGGGTGAATTGCAAGAAAACAGCAGAATTCTGCACGAAATCATCAAAATTCTTACAGAAAACCGCATATTTCGATGCAAAACAACGATTTCTCGCCGATTTTCGTTGTTTTCTATCTTGAATTCGCCAAGAAGAGCACGAAATCTACAAAATCATGACTTTTTACCTAGATTCAACGGCTGAATTGCAAGAAAACAGCAGAATTCTGCACGAAATCATCAAAATTCTTACAGAAAACCGCATATTTCGATGCAAAACGACGATTTCTCGCCGATTTTCGTTGTTTTCTGGCTTGAATTCGCAAAGAAGAGCACGAAATCTACAAAATCATGACTTTTTACCAAGATTCAACGGCTGAATTGCAAGAAAACAGCAGAATTCTGCACGAAATCATCAAAATTCATAGAGAAAACCGCATATTTCGATGCAAAACGACGATTTCTCGCTGATTTTCGTTGTTTTCTATCATGAATTCGCAAAGGAGAGCACGAAATCTACAAAATAATGACTTTTTACCAAGATTCAACGGCTGAATTGCAAGAAAACAGCAGAATTCTGCACGAAATCGTCAAAATTCTTAGAGAAAACCGCATATTTCGATGCCAAACGACGATTTCTTGCCGATTTTCGTTGTTTTCTGGCTTGAATTCGCAAAGAAGAGCACGAAATCTACAAAATCATCACTTTTTACCAAGATTCAACGGCTGAATTGCAAGAAAACAGCAGAATTCTGCACGAAATCATCAAAATTCTTAGAGAAAACCGCATATTTCGATGCAAAACGACGATTTCTCGCCGATTTTCGTTGTTTTCTATCTTGAATTCGCCAAGAAGAGCACGAAATCTACAAAATCATGACTTTTTACCTAGATTCAACGGCTGAATTGCAAGAAAACAGCAGAATTCTGCACGAAATCATCAAAATTCTTACAGAAAACCGCATATTTCGATGCAAAACGACGATTTCTCGCCGATTTTCGTTGTTTTCTGGCTTGAATTCGCAAAGAAGAGCACGAAATCGACAAAATCACGACTTTTTACCAAGATTCAACGGCTGAATTGCAAGAAAACAGCAGAACTCTGCACGAAATCATCAAAATTCTTAGAGAAAACTGCATATTTCGATGCAAAACAACGATTTCTCGCCGATTTTCGTTGTTTTCTATCTTGAATTCGCCAAGAAGAGCACGAAATCTACAAAATCATGACTTTTTACCTAGATTCAACAACTGAATTGCAAGAAAACAGCAGAATTCTGCACGAAATCGTCAAAATTCTTAGAGAAAACCGCATATTTCGATGCAAAACGACGATTTCTCGCCGATTTTCGTTGTTTTCTGGCTTGAATTCGCAAAGAAGAGCACGAAATCTACAAAATTATCACTTTTTACCAAGATTCAACGGCTGAATTGCAAGAAAACAGCAGAATTCTGCACGAAATCATCAAAATTCTTAGAGAAAACCGCATATTTCGATGCAAAACGACGATTTCTCGCCGATTTTCGTTGTTTTCTGGCTTGAATTCGCAAAGAAGAGCACGAAATCTACAAAATTATCACTTTTTACCAAGATTCAACGGCTGAATTGCAAGAAAACAGCAGAATTCTGCACGAAATCATCAAAATTCATAGAGAAAACCGCATATTTCGATGCAAAACGACGATTTCTCGCTGATTTTCGTTGTTTTCTATCTTGAATTCGCAAAGGAGAGCACGAAATCTACAAAATAATGACTTTTTACCAAGATTCAACGGCTGAATTGCAAGAAAACAGCAGAATTCTGCACGAAATCGTCAAAATTCTTAGAGAAAACCGCATATTTCGATGCCAAACGACGATTTCTTGCCGATTTTCGTTGTTTTCTGGCTTGAATTCGCAAAGAAGAGCACGAAATCTACAAAATCATCACTTTTTACCAAGATTCAACGGCTGAATTGCAAGAAAACAGCAGAATTCTGCACGAAATCATCAAAATTCTTAGAGAAAACCGCATATTTCGATGCAAAACGACGATTTCTCGCCGATTTTCGTTGTTTTCTGGCTTGAATTCGCAAAGAAGAGCACGAAATCTACAAAATCATCACTTTTTACCAAGATTCAACGGCTGAATTGCAAGAAAACAGCAGAATTCTGCTCGAAATCATCAAAATTCTTAGAGAAAACCGCATATTTCGATGCAAAACGACGATTTCTCGCTGATTTTCGTTGTTTTCTATCTTGAATTCGCAAAGAAGAGCACGGAATCTACAAAATCATGACTTTTTACCAAGATTCAACGGCTGAATTGCAAGAAAACAGCAGAATTCTGCACGAAATCATCAAAATTCTTACAGAAAACCGCATATTTCGATGCAAAACGACGATTTCTCGCCGATTTTCGTTGTTTTCTGGCTTGAATTCGCAAAGAAGAGCACGAAATCTACAAAATCACGACTTTTTACCAAGATTCAACGGCTGAATTGCAAGAAAACAGCAGAACTCTGCACGAAATCATCAAAATTCTTAGAGAAAACTGCATATTTCGATGCAAAACAACGATTTCTCGCCGATTTTCGTGGTTTTCTGGCTTGAATTCGCAAAGAGGAGCACGAAATCTACAAAATCATCACTTTTTACCAAGATTCAACTGCTGAATTGCAAGAAAACAGCAGAATTCTGCACGAAATCATCAAAATTCTTAGAGAAAACTGCATATTTCGATGCAAAACAACGATTTCTCGCCGATTTTCGTTGTTTTCTATCTTGAATTCGCCAAGAAGAGCACGAAATCTACAAAATCATGACTTTTTACCTAGATTCAACGGCTGAATTGCAAGAAAACAGCAGAATTCTGCACGAAATCATCAAAATTCTTACAGAAAACCGCATATTTCGATGCAAAACAACGATTTCTCGCCGATTTTCGTTGTTTTCTATATTGAATTCGCCAAGAAGAGCACGAAATCAACAAAATCATGACTTTTTACCTAGATTCAACGGCTGAATTGCAAGAAAACAGCAGAATTCTGCACGAAATCATCAAAATTCTTACAGAAAACCGCATATTTCGATGCAAAACGACGATTTCTCGCCGATTTTCATTGTTTTCTGGCTTGAATTCGCAAAGAAGAGCACGAAATCTACAAAATTATCACTTTTTACCAAGATTCAACGGCTGAATTGCAAGAAAACAGCAGAATTCTGCACGAAATCATCAAAATTCTTAGAGAAAACCGCATATTTCGATGCAAAACGACGATTTCTCGCCGATTTTCGTGGTTTTCTGGCTTGAATTCGCAAAGAGGAGCACGAAATCTACAAAATCATCACTTTTTACCAAGATTCAACGGCTGAATTGCAAGAAAACAGCAGAATTCTGCACGAAATCATCAAAATTCTTAGAGAAAACTGCATATTTCGATGCAAAACAACGATTTCTCGCCGATTTTCGTTGTTTTCTATCTTGAATTCGCCAAGAAGAGCACGATATCTACAAAATCATGACTTTTTACCTAGATTCAACGGCTGAATTGCAAGAAAACAGCAGAATTCTGCACGAAATCATCAAAATTCTTACAGAAAACCGCATATTTCGATGCAAAACAACGATTTCTCGCCGATTTTCGTTGTTTTCTATCTTGAATTCGCCAAGAAGAGCACGAAATCAACAAAATCATGACTTTTTACCTAGATTCAACGGCTGAATTGCAAGAAAACAGCAGAATTCTGCACGAAATCATCAAAATTCTTACAGAAAACCGCATATTTCGATGCAAAACGACGATTTCTCGCCGATTTTCATTGTTTTCTGGCTTGAATTCGCAAAGAAGAGCACGAAATCTACAAAATCATGACTTTTTACCAAGATTCAACAGCTGAATTGCAAGAAAACAGCAGAATTCTGCACGAAATCATCAAAATTCTTAGAGAAAACCGCATATTTCGATGCAAAACGACGATTTCTCGCCGATTTTCGTTGTTTTCTATCTTGAATTCGCCAAGAAGAGCACGATATCTACAAAATTATCACTTTTTACCAAGATTCAACGGCTGAATTGCAAGAAAACAGCAGAATTCTGCACGAAATCATCAAAATTCTTAGAGAAAACCGCATATTTCGATGCAAAACGACGATTTCTCGTTGATTTTCGTTGTTTTCTATCTTGAATTCGCAAAGGAGAGCACGAAATCTACAAAATCATGACTTTTTACCAAGATTCAACGGCTGAATTGCAAGAAAACAGCAGAATTCTGCACGAAATCGTCAAAATTCTTAGAGAAAACCGCATATTTCGATGCCAAACGACGATTTCTTGCCGATTTTCGTTGTTTTCTGGCTTGAATTCGCAAAGAAGAGCACGAAATCTACAAAATCATCACTTTTTACCAAGATTCAACGGCTGAATTGCAAGAAAACAGCAGAATTCTGCACGAAATCATCAAAATTCTTAGAGAAAACCGCATATTTCGATGCAAAACGACGATTTCTCGCCGATTTTCGTTGTTTTCTGGCTTGAATTCGCAAAGAAAAGCACGAAATCTACAAAATCATCACTTTTTACCAAGATTCAACGGCTGAATTGCAAGAAAACAGCAGAATTCTGCACGAAATCATCAAAATTCTTAGAGAAAACCGCATATTTCGATGCAAAACGACGATTTCTCGCTGATTTTCGTTGTTTTCTATCTTGAATTCGCAAAGAAGGGCACGGAATCTACAAAATCATGACTTTTTACCAAGATTCAACGGCTGAATTGCAAGAAAACAGCAGAATTCTGCACGAAATCATCAAAATTCTTACAGAAAACCGCATATTTCGATGCAAAACGACGATTTCTCGCTGATTTTCGTTGTTTTCTACCTTGAATTCGCAAAGAAGAGCACGGAATCTACAAAATCATGACTTTTTACCAAGATTCAACGGCTGAATTGCAAGAAAACAGCAGAATTCTGCACGAAATCATCAAAATTCTTAGAGAAAACTGCATATTTCGATGCAAAACAACGATTTCTCGCCGATTTTCGTTGTTTTCTATCTTGAATTCGCCAAGAAGAGCACGAAATCTACAAAATCATGACTTTTTACCTAGATTCAACGGGTGAATTGCAAGAAAACAGCAGAATTCTGCACGAAATCATCAAAATTCTTACAGAAAACCGCATATTTCGATGCAAAACAACGATTTCTCGCCGATTTTCGTTGTTTTCTATCTTGAATTCGCCAAGAAGAGCACGAAATCTACAAAATCATGACTTTTTACCTAGATTCAACGGCTGAATTGCAAGAAAACAGCAGAATTCTGCACGAAATCATCAAAATTCTTACAGAAAACCGCATATTTCGATGCAAAACGACGATTTCTCGCCGATTTTCGTTGTTTTCTGGCTTGAATTCGCAAAGAAGAGCACGAAATCTACAAAATCATGACTTTTTACCAAGATTCAACGGCTGAATTGCAAGAAAACAGCAGAATTCTGCACGAAATCATCAAAATTCATAGAGAAAACCGCATATTTCGATGCAAAACGACGATTTCTCGCTGATTTTCGTTGTTTTCTATCATGAATTCGCAAAGGAGAGCACGAAATCTACAAAATAATGACTTTTTACCAAGATTCAACGGCTGAATTGCAAGAAAACAGCAGAATTCTGCACGAAATCGTCAAAATTCTTAGAGAAAACCGCATATTTCGATGCCAAACGACGATTTCTTGCCGATTTTCGTTGTTTTCTGGCTTGAATTCGCAAAGAAGAGCACGAAATCTACAAAATCATCACTTTTTACCAAGATTCAACGGCTGAATTGCAAGAAAACAGCAGAATTCTGCACGAAATCATCAAAATTCTTAGAGAAAACCGCATATTTCGATGCAAAACGACGATTTCTCGCCGATTTTCGTTGTTTTCTATCTTGAATTCGCCAAGAAGAGCACGAAATCTACAAAATCATGACTTTTTACCTAGATTCAACGGCTGAATTGCAAGAAAACAGCAGAATTCTGCACGAAATCATCAAAATTCTTACAGAAAACCGCATATTTCGATGCAAAACGACGATTTCTCGCCGATTTTCATTGTTTTCTGGCTTGAATTCGCAAAGAAGAGCACGAAATCTACAAAATCATGACTTTTTACCAAGATTCAACAGCTGAATTGCAAGAAAACAGCAGAATTCTGCACGAAATCATCAAAATTCTTACAGAAAACCGCATATTTCGATGCAAAACGACGATTTCTCGCTGATTTTCGTTGTTTTCTATCTTGAATTCGCAAAGGAGAGCACGAAATCTACAAAATCATGACTTTTTACCAAGATTCAACGGCTGAATTGCAAGAAAACAGCAGAATTCTGCACGAAATCGTCAAAATTCTTAGAGAAAACCGCATATTTCGATGCCAAACGACGATTTCTTGCCGATTTTCGTTGTTTTCTGGCTTGAATTCGCAAAGAAGAGCACGAAATCTACAAAATCATCACTTTTTACCAAGATTCAACGGCTGAATTGCAAGAAAACAGCAGAATTCTGCACGAAATCATCAAAATTCTTAGAGAAAACCGCATATTTCGATGCAAAACGACGATTTCTCGCCGATTTTCGTTGTTTTCTGGCTTGAATTCGCAAAGAAGAGCACGAAATCTACAAAATCATGACTTTTTACCAAGATTCAACGGCTGAATTGCAAGAAAACAGCAGAATTCTGCACGAAATCATCAAAATTCTTAGAGAAAACCGCATATTTCGATGCAAAACGACGATTTCTCGCTGATTTTCGTTGTTTTCTATCTTGAATTCGCCAAGAAGAGCACGAAATCTACAAAATCATGACTTTTTACCTAGATTCAACGGCTGAATTGCAAGAAAACAGCAGAATTCTGCACGAAATCATCAAAATTCTTACAGAAAACCGCATATTTCGATGCAAAACGACGATTTCTCGCCGATTTTCGTTGTTTTCTGGCTTGAATTCGCAAAGAAGAGCACGAAATCTACAAAATCATGACTTTTTACCAAGATTCAACGGCTGAATTGCAAGAAAACAGCAGAATTCTGCACGAAATCATCAAAATTCTTAGAGAAAACTGCATATTTCGATGCAAAACAACGATTTCTCGCCGATTTTCGTTGTTTTCTATCTTGAATTTGCCAAGAAGAGCACGAAATCTACAAAATCATGACTTTTTACCTAGATTCAACGGCTGAATTGCAAGAAAACAGCAGAATTCTGCACGAAATCATCAAAATTCTTACAGAAAACCGCATATTTCGATGCAAAACAACGATTTCTCGCCGATTTTCGTTGTTTTCTATCTTGAATTCGCCAAGAAGAGCACGAAATCTACAAAATCATGACTTTTTACCTAGATTCAACGGCTGAATTGCAAGAAAACAGCAGAATTCTGCACGAAATCATCAAAATTCTTACAGAAAACCGCATATTTCGATGCAAAACAACGATTTCTCGCCGATTTTCGTTGTTTTCTATCTTGAATTTGCCAAGAAGAGCACGAAATCTACAAAATCATGACTTTTTACATAGATTCAACGGCTTAATTGCAAGAAAACAGCAGAATTCTGCACGAAATCATCAAAATTCTTAGAGAAAACTGCATATTTCGATGCAAAACAACGATTTCTCGCCGATTTTCGTTGTTTTCTATCTTGAATTTGCCAAGAAGAGCACGAAATCTACAAAATCATGACTTTTTACCTAGATTCAACGGCTGAATTGCAAGAAAACAGCAGAATTCTGCACGAAATCATCAAAATTCTTACAGAAAACCGCATATTTCGATGCAAAACAACGATTTCTCGCCGATTTTCGTTGTTTTCTATCTTGAATTCGCCAAGAAGAGCACGAAATCTACAAAATCATGACTTTTTACCTAGATTCAACGGCTGAATTGCAAGAAAACAGCAGAATTCTGCACGAAATCATCAAAATTCTTACAGAAAACCGCATATTTCGATGCAAAACGACGATTTCTCGCCGATTTTCGTTGTTTTCTGGCTTGAATTCGCAAAGAAGAGCACGAAATCTACAAAATCATGACTTTTTACCAAGATTCAACGGCTGAATTGCAAGAAAACAGCAGAATTCTGCACGAAATCATCAAAATTCATAGAGAAAACCGCATATTTCGATGCAAAACGAAGATTTCTCGCTGATTTTCGTTGTTTTCTATCATGAATTCGCAAAGGAGGGCACGAAATCTACAAAATCATCACTTTTTACCAAGATTCAACGGCTGAATTGCAAGAAAACAGCAGAATTCTGCACGAAATCATCAAAATTCTTAGAGAAAACCGCATATTTCGATGCAAAACGACGATTTCTCGCCGATTTTCGTTGTTTTCTATCTTGAATTCGCCAAGAAGAGCACGAAATCTACAAAATCATGACTTTTTACCTAGATTCAACGGCTGAATTGCAAGAAAACAGCAGAATTCTGCACGAAATCATCAAAATTCTTACAGAAAACCGCATATTTCGATGCAAAACGACGATTTCTCGCCGATTTTCATTGTTTTCTGGCTTGAATTCGCAAAGAAGAGCACGAAATCTACAAAATCATGACTTTTTACCAAGATTCAACAGCTGAATTGCAAGAAAACAGCAGAATTCTGCACGAAATCATCAAAATTCTTAGAGAAAACCGCATATTTCGATGCCAAACGACGATTTCTTGCCGATTTTCGTTGTTTTCTGGCTTGAATTCGCAAAGAAGAGCACGAAATCTACAAAATCATCACTTTTTACCAAGATTCAACGGCTGAATTGCAAGAAAACAGCAGAATTCTGCACGAAATCATCAAAATTCTTAGAGAAAACCGCATATTTCGATGCAAAACGACGATTTCTCGCCGATTTTCGTTGTTTTCTGGCTTGAATTCGCAAAGAAGAGCACGAAATCTACAAAATCATGACTTTTTACCAAGATTCAACGGCTGAATTGCAAGAAAACAGCAGAATTCTGCACGAAATCATCAAAATTCTTAGAGAAAACCGCATATTTCGATGCAAAACGACGATTTCTCGCTGATTTTCGTTGTTTTCTATCTTGAATTCGCCAAGAAGAGCACGAAATCTACAAAATCATGACTTTTTACCTAGATTCAACGGCTGAATTGCAAGAAAACAGCAGAATTCTGCACGAAATCATCAAAATTCTTACAGAAAACCGCATATTTCGATGCAAAACGACGATTTCTCGCCGATTTTCGTTGTTTTCTGGCTTGAATTCGCAAAGAAGAGCACGAAATCTACAAAATCATGACTTTTTACCAAGATTCAACGGCTGAATTGCAAGAAAACAGCAGAATTCTGCACGAAATCATCAAAATTCTTAGAGAAAACTGCATATTTCGATGCAAAACAACGATTTCTCGCCGATTTTCGTTGTTTTCTATCTTGAATTTGCCAAGAAGAGCACGAAATCTACAAAATCATGACTTTTTACCTAGATTCAACGGCTGAATTGCAAGAAAACAGCAGAATTCTGCACGAAATCATCAAAATTTTTAGAGAAAACTGCATATTTCGATGCAAAACAACGATTTCTCGCCGATTTTCGTTGTTTTCTATCTTGAATTTGCCAAGAAGAGCACAAAATCTACAAAATCATGACTTTTTACCTAGATTCAACGGCTGAATTGCAAGAAAACAGCAGAATTTTGCACGAAATCATCAAAATTCTTACAGAAAACCGCATATTTCGATGCAAAACAACGATTTCTCGCCGATTTTCGTTGTTTTCTATCTTGAATTTGCCAAGAAGAGCACGAAATCTACAAAATCATGACTTTTTACATAGATTCAACGGCTGAATTGCAAGAAAACAGCAGAATTCTGCACGAAATCATCAAAATTCTTACAGAAAACCGCATATTTCGATGCAAAACGACGATTTCTCGTCGATTTTCGTTGTTTTCTGGCTTGAATTCGCAAAGAAGAGCACGAAATCTACAAAATCATGACTTTTTACCAAGATTCAACGGCTGAATTGCAAGAAAACAGCAGAATTCTGCACGAAATCATCAAAATTCTTACAGAAAACCGCATATTTCGATGCAAAACGACGATTTCTCGCCGATTTTCGTTGTTTTCAGGCATGAATTTGCAAAGAAGAGCACGAAAACTACAAAATCATGACTTTTTACCAAGATTCAACGGCTGAATTGCAAGAAAACAGCAGAATTCTGCACGAAATCATCAAAATTCTTAGAGAAAACCGCATATTTCGATGCAAAACGACGATTTCTCGCTGATTTTCGTTATTTTCTATCTTGAATTCGCAAAGAAGAGCACGAAATCTACAAAATCATGACTTTTTACCAAGATTCAACGGCTGAATTGCAAGAAAACAGCAGAATTCTGCACGAGATCGTCAAAATTCTTAGAGAAAACCGCATATTTCGATGCAAAACGACGATTTCTCGCCGATTTCCGTTGTTTTCTGGCTTGAATTCGCAAAGAAGAGCACGAAATCTACAAAATCATCACTTTTTACCAAGATTCAACGGCTGAATTGCAAGAAAACAGCTGAATTCTGCACGAAATCATCAAAATTCTTAGAGAAAACCGCATATTTCGATGCAAAACGACGATTTCTCGCCGATTTCCGTTGTTTTCTGGCTTGAATTCGCAAAGAAGAGCACGGAATCTACAAAATCATGACTTTTTACCAAGATTCAACGGCTGAATTGCAAGAAAACAGCTGAATTCTGCACAAAATCATCAAAATTCTTACAGAAAACCGCATATTTCGATGCAAAACGACGATTTCTTGCCGATTTTCGTTGTTTTCTGGCTTGAATTCGCAAAGAAGAGCACGAAATCAACAAAATCATGACTTTTTACCAAGATTCAACGGCTGAATTGCAAGAAAACAGCAGAATTCTGCACGAAATCATCAAAATTCTTACAGAAAACCGCATTTTTCGATGCAAAACGACGATTTCTCGCCGATTTTCGTTGTTTTCTGGCTTGAATTCGCAAAGAAGAGCACGAAATCTACTAAATCATGACTTTTTACCAAGATTCAACGGCTGAATTGCAAGAAAACAGCAGAATTCTGCACGAAATCATCAAAATTCTTACAGAAAACCGCATATTTCGATGCAAAACAACGATTTCTCGCCGATTTTTGTTGTTTTCTGGCTTGAATTTGCAAAGAAGAGCACGAAATCTACAAAATCATGACTTTTTACCAAGATTCTACGGCTGAATTGCAAGAAAACAGCAGAATTCTGCACGAAATCATCAAAATTCTTACAGAAAACCGCATATTTCGATGCAAAACGACGATTTCTCGCCGATTTTCGTTGTTTTCTGGCTTGAATTTGCAAAGAAGAGCACGAAATCTACAAAATCATGACTTTTTACCAAGATTCAACGGCTGAATTGCAAGAAAACAGCAGAATTCTGCACGAAATCATCAAAATTCTTAGAGAAAACCGCATATTTCGATGCAAAACGACGATTTCTCGCCGATTTTCGTGGTTTTCTGGCTTAAATTCGCAAAGAAGAGCACGAAATCTACAAAATCATCACTTTTTACCAAGATTCAACGGCTGAATTGCAAGAAAACAGCAGAATTCTGCACGAAATCATCAAAATTCTTAGAGAAAACCGCATATTTCGATGCAAAACGACGATTTCTCGCCGATTTTCGTTGTTTTCTGGCTTGAATTCGCAAAGAAGAGCACGAAATCTACAAAATCATGACTTTTTACCAAGATTCAACGGCTGAATTGCAAGAAAACAGCAGAATTCTGCACGAAATCATCAAAATTCTTAGAGAAAACCGCATATTTCGATGCAAAACGACGATTTCTCGCTGATTTTCGTTGTTTTCTATCTTGAATTCGCCAAGAAGAGCACGAAATCTACAAAATCATGACTTTTTACCTAGATTCAACGGCTGAATTGCAAGAAAACAGCAGAATTCTGCACGAAATCATCAAAATTCTTACAGAAAACCGCATATTTCGATGCAAAACGACGATTTCTCGCCGATTTTCGTTGTTTTCTGGCTTGAATTCGCAAAGAAGAGCACGAAATCTACAAAATCATGACTTTTTACCAAGATTCAACGGCTGAATTGCAAGAAAACAGCAGAATTCTGCACGAAATCATCAAAATTCTTAGAGAAAACTGCATATTTCGATGCAAAACAACGATTTCTCGCCGATTTTCGTTGTTTTCTATCTTGAATTTGCCAAGAAGAGCACGAAATCTACAAAATCATGACTTTTTACCTAGATTCAACGGCTGAATTGCAAGAAAACAGCAGAATTCTGCACGAAATCATCAAAATTTTTAGAGAAAACTGCATATTTCGATGCAAAACAACGATTTCTCGCCGATTTTCGTTGTTTTCTATCTTGAATTTGCCAAGAAGAGCACAAAATCTACAAAATCATGACTTTTTACCTAGATTCAACGGCTGAATTGCAAGAAAACAGCAGAATTCTGCACGAAATCATCAAAATTCTTACAGAAAACCGCATATTTCGATGCAAAACATCGATTTCTCGCCGATTTTCGTTGTTTTCTATCTTGAATTTGCCAAGAAGAGCACGAAATCTACAAAATCATGACTTTTTACATAGATTCAACGGCTGAATTGCAAGAAAACAGCAGAATTCTGCACGAAATCATCAAAATTCTTACAGAAAACCGCATATTTCGATGCAAAACGACGATTTCTCGTCGATTTTCGTTGTTTTCTGGCTTGAATTCGCAAAGAAGACCACGAAATCTACAAAATCATGACTTTTTACCAAGATTCAACGGCTGAATTGCAAGAAAACAGCAGAATTCTGCACGAAATCATCAAAATTCTTACAGAAAACCGCATATTTCGATGCAAAACGACGATTTCTCGCCGATTTTCGTTGTTTTCAGGCATGAATTTGCAAAGAAGAGCACGAAAACTACAAAATCATGACTTTTTACCAAGATTCAACGGCTGAATTGCAAGAAAACAGCAGAATTCTGCACGAAATCATCAAAATTCTTAGAGAAAACCGCATATTTCGATGCAAAACGACGATTTCTCGCTGATTTTCGTTATTTTCTATCTTGAATTCGCAAAGAAGAGCACGAAATCTACAAAATCATGACTTTTTACCAAGATTCAACGGCTGAATTGCAAGAAAACAGCAGAATTCTGCACGAGATCGTCAAAATTCTTAGAGAAAACCGCATATTTCGATGCAAAACGACGATTTCTCGCCGATTTCCGTTGTTTTCTGGCTTGAATTCGCAAAGGAGAGCACGAAATCTACAAAATCATCACTTTTTACCAAGATTCAACGGCTGAATTGCAAGAAAACAGCTGAATTCTGCACGAAATCATCAAAATTCTTAGAGAAAACCGCATATTTCGATGCAAAACGACGATTTCTCGCCGATTTCCGTTGTTTTCTGGCTTGAATTCGCAAAGAAGAGCACGGAATCTACAAAATCATGACTTTTTACCAAGATTCAACGGCTGAATTGCAAGAAAACAGCTGAATTCTGCACAAAATCATCAAAATTCTTACAGAAAACCGCATATTTCGATGCAAAACGACGATTTCTTGCCGATTTTCGTTGTTTTCTGGCTTGAATTCGCAAAGAAGAGCACGAAATCAACAAAATCATGACTTTTTACCAAGATTCAACGGCTGAATTGCAAGAAAACAGCAGAATTCTGCACGAAATCATCAAAATTCTTACAGAAAACCGCATTTTTCGATGCAAAACGACGATTTCTCGCCGATTTTCGTTGTTTTCTGGCTTGAATTCGCAAAGAAGAGCACGAAATCTACTAAATCATGACTTTTTACCAAGATTCAACGGCTGAATTGCAAGAAAACAGCAGAATTCTGCACGAAATCATCAAAATTCTTACAGAAAACCGCATATTTCGATGCAAAACAACGATTTCTCGCCGATTTTTGTTGTTTTCTGGCTTGAATTTGCAAAGAAGAGCACGAAATCTACAAAATCATGACTTTTTACCAAGATTCTACGGCTGAATTGCAAGAAAACAGCAGAATTCTGCACGAAATCATCAAAATTCTTACAGAAAACCGCATATTTCGATGCAAAACGACGATTTCTCGCCGATTTTCGTTGTTTTCTGGCTTGAATTTGCAAAGAAGAGCACGAAATCTACAAAATCATGACTTTTTACCAAGATTCAACGGCTGAATTGCAAGAAAACAGCAGAATTCTGCACGAAATCATCAAAATTCTTAGAGAAAACCGCATATTTCGATGCAAAACGACGATTTCTCGCCGATTTTCGTGGTTTTCTGGCTTAAATTCGCAAAAAAGAGCACGAAATCTACAAAATCATGACTTTTAACCAAGATTCAACGGCTGAATTGCAAGAAAACAGCAGAATTCTGCACGAAATCATCAAAATTCTTACAGAAAACCGCATATTTCGATGCAAAACGATTATTTCTCGCCGATTTTCGTTGTTTTCTGGCTTGAATTCGCAAAGAAGAGCACGAAATCTACAAAATCATGACTTATTACCAAGATTCAACGGCTGAATTGCAAGAAAACAGCAGAATTCTGCACGAAATCATCAAAATTCTTACAGAAAATCGCATATTTCGATGCAAAACGACGATTTCTCGCCGATTTTCGTTGTTTTCTAGCTTGAATTCGCAAAGAAGAGCACAAAATCTACAAAATCATGACTTTTTACCAAGATTCAACGGCTGAATTGCAAGAAAACAGCAGAATTCTGCACGAAATCATCAAAATTCTTACAGAAAACCGCATATTTCGATGCAAAACAACGATTTCTCGCCGATGTTTGTTGTTTTCTGGCTTGAATTCGCAAAGAATAGCACGAAATCTACAAAATCATGACTTATTACCAAGATTCAACGGCTGAATTGCAAGAAAACAGCAGAATTCTGCACGAAATCATCAAAATTCTTACAGAAAACCGCATATTTCGATGCAAAACGACGATTTCTCGCCGATTTTCGTGGTTTTCTGGCTTAAATTCGCAAAGAAGAGCACGAAATCTACAAAATCATGACTTTTTACCAAGATTCAACGGCTGAATTGCAAGAAAACAGCAGAATTCTGCACGAAATCATCAAAATTCTTACAGAAAACCGCATATTTCGATGCAAAACAACGTTTTCTCGCCGATTTTCGTTGTTTTCTGGCTTGAATTCGCAAAAAAGAGCACGAAAACTACAAAATCATCACTTTTTACCAAGATTCTACGGCTGAATTGCAAGAAAACAGCAGAATTCTGCACAAAATCATCAAAATTCTTACAGAAAACCGCATATTTCGATGCAAAACGACGATTTCTCGCCGATTTTCGTTGTTTTCTGGCTTGAATTCGCAAAGAAGAGCACGAAATCTACAAAATCATGACTTTTTACCAAGATTCAACAGCTGAATTGCAAGAAAACAGCAGAATTCTGCACGAAATCATCAAAATTCTTACAGAAAACCGCATATTTCGATGCAAAACAACGATTTCTCGCCGATTTTCGTTGTTTTCTGGCTTGAATTCGCAAAGAAGAGCACGAAATCTACAAAATCATGACTTTTTACCAAGATTCAACAGCTGAATTGCAAGAAAACAGCAGAATTCTGCACGAAATCATCAAAATTCTTACAGAAAACCGCATATTTCGATGCAAAACAACGATTTCTCGCCGATTTTCGTTGTTTTCTGGCTTGAATTCGCAAAGAAGAGCACGAAATCTACAAAATCATGACTTTTTACCAAGATTCAACAGCTGAATTGCAAGAAAACAGCAGAATTCTGCACGAAATCATCAAAATTCTTAGAGAAAACTGCATATTTCGATGCAAAACAACGATTTCTCGCCGATTTTCGTTGTTTTCTATTTTGAATTCGCCAAGAAGAGCACGAAATCTACAAAATCATGACTTTTTACCTAGATTCAACGGCTGAATTGCAAGAAAACAGCAGAATTCTGCACGAAATCATCAAAATTCTTACAGAAAACCGCATATTTCGATGCAAAACGACGATTTCTCGCCGATTTTCGTTGTTTTCTGGCTTGAATTCGCAAAGAAGAGCACGAAATCTACAAAATCATGACTTTTTACCAAGATTCAACGGCTGAATTGCAAGAAAACAGCAGAATTCTGCACGAAATCATCAAAATTCTTACAGAAAACCCCATATTTCGATGCAAAACGACGATTTCTCGCCGATTTTCGTTGTTTTCTGGCATGAATTTGCAAAGAAGAGCACAAAATCTACAAAATCATGACTTTTTACCAAGATTCAACGGCTGAATGCAAGAAAACAGCAGAATTCTGCACGAAATCATCAAAATTCTTAGAGAATACCGCATATTTCGATGCAAAACGACGATTTCTCGCTGATTTTCGTTGTTTTCTATCTTGAATTCGCAAAGAAGAGCACGAAATCTACAAAATCATGACTTTTTACCAAGATTCAACGGCTGAATTGCAACAAAACAGCAGAATTCTGCACGAAATCGTCAAAATTCTTAGAGAAAACCGCATATTTCGATGCAAAACGACGATTTCTCGCCGATTTTCGTTGTTTTCTGGCTTGAATTTGCAAAGAAGAGCACGAAATCTACAAAATCATGACTTTTTACCAAAATTCAACGGCTGAATTGCAAGAAAACAGCAGAATTCTGCACGAAATCATCAAAATTCTTACAAAAAACCGCATTTTTCGATGCAAAACGACGATTTCTCGCCGATTTTCGTTGTTTTTTGGCTTGAATTCGCAAAGAATAGCACGAAATCTACAAAATCATGACTTATTACCAAGATTCAACGGCTGAATTGCAAGAAAACAGCAGAATTCTGCACGAAATCATCAAAATTTTTACAGAAAATCGCATATTTCGATGCAAAACGACGATTTCTCGCCGATTTTCGTTGTTTTCTGGCTTGAATTCGCAAAGAAGAGCACGAAATCTACAAAATCATGACTTTTTACCAAGATTCAACGGCTGAATTGCAAGAAAACAGCAGAATTCTGCACGAAATCATCAAAATTCTTACAGAAAATCGCATATTTCGATGCAAAACGACGATTTCTCGCCGATTTTCGTTGTTTTCTGGCTTGAATTCGCAAAGAAGAGCACGAAATCTACAAAATCATGACTTTTTACCAAGACTCAACGGCTGAATTGCAAGAAAACAGCAGAATTCTGCACGAAATCATCAAAATTCTTACAGAAAACCGCATTTTTCGATGCAAAACGACGATTTCTCGCCGATTTTCGTTGTTTTCTGGCTTGAATTCGCAAAGAAGAGCACGAAATCTACAAAATCATCAAAATTCTTACAGAAAACCGCATATTTCGATGCAAAACGACGATTTCTCGCCGATTTTCGTTGTTTTCTGGCTTGAATTTGCAAAGAAGAGCACGAAATCTACAAAATCATGACTTTTTACCAAAATTCAACGGCTGAATTGCAAGAAAACAGCAGAATTCTGCACGAAATCATCAAAATTCTTACAAAAAACCGCATTTTTCGATGCAAAACGACGATTTCTCGCCGATTTTCGTTGTTTTTTGGCTTGAATTCGCAAAGAATAGCACGAAATCTACAAAATCATGACTTATTACCAAGATTCAACGGCTGAATTGCAAGAAAACAGCAGAATTCTGCACGAAATCATCAAAATTTTTACAGAAAATCGCATATTTCGATGCAAAACGACGATTTCTCGCCGATTTTCGTTGTTTTCTGGCTTGAATTCGCAAAGAAGAGCACGAAATCTACAAAATCATGACTTTTTACCAAGATTCAACGGCTGAATTGCAAGAAAACAGCAGAATTCTGCACGAAATCATCAAAATTCTTACAGAAAATCGCATATTTCGATGCAAAACGACGATTTCTCGCCGATTTTCGTTGTTTTCTGGCTTGAATTCGCAAAGAAGAGCACGAAATCTACAAAATCATGACTTTTTACCAAGACTCAACGGCTGAATTGCAAGAAAACAGCAGAATTCTGCACGAAATCATCAAAATTCTTACAGAAAACCGCATTTTTCGATGCAAAACGACGATTTCTCGCCGATTTTCGTTGTTTTCTGGCTTGAATTCGCAAAGAAGAGCACGAAATCTACAAAATCATGACTTTTTACCAAGATTCAACAGCTGAATTGCAAGAAAACAGCAGAATTCTGCACGAAATCATCAAAATTCTTAGAGAAAACTGCATATTTCGATGCAAAACAACGATTTCTCGCCGATTTTCGTTGTTTTCTATTTTGAATTCGCCAAGAAGAGCACGAAATCTACAAAATCATGACTTTTTACCTAGATTCAACGGCTGAATTGCAAGAAAACAGCAGAATTCTGCACGAAATCATCAAAATTCTTACAGAAAACCGCATATTTCGATGCAAAACGACGATTTCTCGCCGATTTTCGTTGTTTTCTGGCTTGAATTCGCAAAGAAGAGCACGAAATCTACAAAATCATGACTTTTTACCAAGATTCAACGGCTGAATTGCAAGAAAACAGCAGAATTCTGCACGAAATCATCAAAATTCTTACAGAAAACCCCATATTTCGATGCAAAACGACGATTTCTCGCCGATTTTCGTTGTTTTCTGGCATGAATTTGCAAAGAAGAGCACAAAATCTACAAAATCATGACTTTTTACCAAGATTCAACGGCTGAATGCAAGAAAACAGCAGAATTCTGCACGAAATCATCAAAATTCTTAGAGAATACCGCATATTTCGATGCAAAACGACGATTTCTCGCTGATTTTCGTTGTTTTCTATCTTGAATTCGCAAAGAAGAGCACGAAATCTACAAAATCATGACTTTTTACCAAGATTCAACGGCTGAATTGCAACAAAACAGCAGAATTCTGCACGAAATCGTCAAAATTCTTAGAGAAAACCGCATATTTCGATGCAAAACGACGATTTCTCGCCGATTTTCGTTGTTTTCTGGCTTGAATTTGCAAAGAAGAGCACGAAATCTACAAAATCATGACTTTTTACCAAAATTCAACGGCTGAATTGCAAGAAAACAGCAGAATTCTGCACGAAATCATCAAAATTCTTACAAAAAACCGCATTTTTCGATGCAAAACGACGATTTCTCGCCGATTTTCGTTGTTTTTTGGCTTGAATTCGCAAAGAATAGCACGAAATCTACAAAATCATGACTTATTACCAAGATTCAACGGCTGAATTGCAAGAAAACAGCAGAATTCTGCACGAAATCATCAAAATTTTTACAGAAAATCGCATATTTCGATGCAAAACGACGATTTCTCGCCGATTTTCGTTGTTTTCTGGCTTGAATTCGCAAAGAAGAGCACGAAATCTACAAAATCATGACTTTTTACCAAGATTCAACGGCTGAATTGCAAGAAAACAGCAGAATTCTGCACGAAATCATCAAAATTCTTACAGAAAATCGCATATTTCGATGCAAAACGACGATTTCTCGCCGATTTTCGTTGTTTTCTGGCTTGAATTCGCAAAGAAGAGCACGAAATCTACAAAATCATGACTTTTTACCAAGACTCAACGGCTGAATTGCAAGAAAACAGCAGAATTCTGCACGAAATCATCAAAATTCTTACAGAAAACCGCATTTTTCGATGCAAAACGACGATTTCTCGCCGATTTTCGTTGTTTTCTGGCTTGAATTCGCAAAGAAGAGCACGAAATCTACAAAATCATCAAAATTCTTACAGAAAACCGCATATTTCGATGCAAAACGACGATTTCTCGCCGATTTTCGTTGTTTTCTGGCTTGAATTCGCAAAGAAGAGCACGAAATCTACAAAATCATGACTTTTTACCAAGACTCAACGGCTGAATTGCAAGAAAACAGCAGAATTCTGCACGAAATCATCAAAATTTTTACAGAAAATCGCATATTTCGATGCAAAACGACGATTTCTCGCCGATTTTCGTTGTTTTCTGGCTTGAATTCGCAAAGAAGAGCACGAAATCTACAAAATCATGACTTTTTACCAAGATTCAACGGCTGAATTGCAAGAAAACAGCAGAATTCTGCACGAAATCATCAAAATTCTTACAGAAAATCGCATATTTCGATGCAAAACGACGATTTCTCGCCGATTTTCGTTGTTTTCTGGCTTGAATTCGCAAAGAAGAGCACGAAATCTACAAAATCATGACTTTTTACCAAGACTCAACGGCTGAATTGCAAGAAAACAGCAGAATTCTGCACGAAATCATCAAAATTCTTACAGAAAACCGCATATTTCGATGCAAAACAACGATTTCTCGCCGATTTTCGTTGTTTTCTGGTTTGAATTCGCAAAAAAGAGCACGAAATCTACAAAATCATCACTTTTTACCAAGATTCTACGGCTGAATTGCAAGAAAACAGCAGAATTCTGCACAAAATCATCAAAATTCTTACAGAAAACCGCATATTTCGATGCAAAACGACGATTTCTCGCCGATTTTCGTTGTTATCTGGCTTGAATTCGCAAAGAAGAGCACGAAATCTACAAAATCATGACTTTTTATCAAGATTCAACGGCTGAATTGCAAGAAAACAGCAGAATTCTGCACGAAATCATCAAAATTCTTAGAGAAAACTGCATATTTCGATGCAAAACAACGATTTCTCGCTGATTTTCGTTGTTTTCTATTTTGAATTCGCCAAGAAGAGCACGAAATCTACAAAATCATGACTTTTTACCTAGATTCAACGGCTGAATTGCAAGAAAACAGCGGAATTCTGCACGAAATCATCAAAATTCTTACAGAAAACCGCATATTTCAATGCAAAACGACGATTTCTCGCCGATTTTCGTTGTTTTCTGGCTTGAATTCGCAAAGAAGAGCACGAAATCTACAAAATCATGACTTTTTACCAAGATTCAACGGCTGAGTTGCAAGAAAACAGCAGAATTTTGCACGAAATCATCAAAATTCTTACAGAAAACCTCATATTTCGATGCAAAACGACGATTTCTCGCCGATTTTCGTTGTTTTCTGGCATGAATTTGCAAAGAAGAGCACGAAATCTACAAAATTATGACTTTTTACCAAGATTCAACGGCTGAATTGCAAGAAAACAGCAGAATTCTGCACGAAATCATCAAAATTCTTAGAGAATACCGCATATTTCGATGCAAAACGACGATTTCTCGCTGATTTTCGTTGTTTTCTATCTTGAATTCGCAAAGAAGAGCACGAAATCTACAAAATCATGACTTTTTACCAAGATTCAACGGCTGAATTGCAAGAAAACAGCAGAATTCTGCACGAAATCGTCAAAATTCTTAGAGAAAACCGCATATTTCGATGCAAAACGACGATTTCTCGCCGATTTTCGTTGTTTTCTGGCTTGAATTCGCAAAGAAGAGCACGAAATCTACAAAATCATGACTTGTTACCAAGATTCAACGGCTGAATTGCAAGAAAACAGCAGAATTTTGCACGAAATCATCAAAATTCTTACAAAAAACCGCATTTTTCGATGCAAAACGACGATTTCTCGCCGATTTTCGTTGTTTTCTGGCTTGATTTCGCAAAGAAGAGCACGAAATCTACAAAATCATGACTTTTTACCAAGATTCAACGGCTGAATTGCAAGAAAACAGCAGAATTCTGCACGAAATCATCAAAATTCTTAGAGAATACCGCATATTTCGATGCAAAACGACGATTTCTCGCTGATTTTCGTTGTTTTCTATCTTGAATTCGCAAAGAAGAGCACGAAATCTACAAAATCATGACTTTTTACCAAGATTCAACGGCTGAATTGCAAGAAAACAGCAGAATTTTGCACGAAATCATCAAAATTCTTACAAAAAACCGCATTTTTCGATGCAAAACGACGATTTCTCGCCGATTTTCGTTGTTTTCTGGCTTGAATTTGCAAAGAAGAGCACGAAATCTACAAAATCATGACTTTTTACCAAGATTCAACGGCTGAATTGCAAGAAAACAGCAGAATTCTGCACGAAATCATCAAAATTCTTACAGAAAACCGCATATTTCGATGCCAGACGACGATTTCTCGCCGATTTTCGTTGTTTTCTGGCTTGAATTCGCAAAGAAGAGCACGAAATCTACAAAATCATCAATTTTTACCAAGATTCAACGGCTGAATTGCAAGAAAACTGCAGAATTCTGCACGAAATCATCAAAATTCTTAGAGAAAACCGCATATTTCGATGCAAAACGACGATTTCTCGCCGATTTTCGTTGTTTTCTGGCTTGAATTCGCAAAGAAGAGTTCGAAATCTACAAAATCATCACTTTTTACCAAGATTCAACGGCTGAATTGCAAGAAAACAGCAGAATTCTGCACGAAATCATCAAAATTCTTACAGAAAACCGCATATATCGATGCAAAACGACAATTTCTCGCCGATTTTCCTTGTTTTCCGGCTTGAATTCGCAAAGAAGAGCACGAAATCTACAAAATCATTATTCTTTACCAAGATTCAACGGCTGAATTGCAAGAAAACAGCAGAATTTTGCACGAAATCATCAAAATTCTTACAGAAAACCACACATTTCGATGCAAAACGACGATTTCTCGCCGATTTTCGTTGTTTTCTAGCTTGAATTCGCAAAAAAGAGCACGAAATCTACAAAATCATCAATTTTTACCAAGATTCAACGGCTGAATTGCAAGAAAACAGCAGAATTCTGCACGAAATCATAAAAATTCTTAGAGAAAACCGCATATTTCGATGCAAAACGACGATTTCTCGCCGATTTTCGTTGTTTTCTAGCTTGAATTCGCAAAAAAGAGCACGAAATCTACAAAATCATCAATTTTTACCAAGATTCAACGGCTGAATTGCAAGAAAACTGCAGAATTCTGCACGAAATCATAAAAATTCTTAGAGAAAACCGCATATTTCGATGCAAAACGACGATTTCTCGCCGATTTTCGTTGTTTTCTGGCTTGAATTCGCAAAGAAGAGCACGAAATCTACAAAATCATGACTTATTACCAAGATTCAACGGCTGAATTGCAAGAAAACAGCAGAATTCTGCACGAAATCATCAAAATTCTTACAGAAAATCGCATATTTCGATGCAAAACAACGATTTCTCGCCGATTTTCGTTGTTTTCTAGCTTGAATTCGCAAAGAAGAGCACAAAATCTACAAAATCATGACTTTTTACCAAGATTCAACGGCTGAATTGCAAGAAAACAGCAGAATTCTGCACGAAATCATCAAAATTCTTACAGAAAACCGCATATTTCGATGCAAAACAACGATTTCTCGCCGATTTTTGTTGTTTTCTGGCTTGAATTCGCAAAGAATAGCACGAAATCTACAAAATCATGACTTATTACCAAGATTCAACGGCTGAATTGCAAGAAAACAGCAGAATTCTGCACGAAATCATCAAAATTCTTACAGAAAATCGCATATTTCGATGCAAAACGACGATTTCTCGCCGATTTTCGTTGTTTTCTGGCTTGAATTCGCAAAGAAGAGCACGAAATCTACAAAATCATGACTTTTTACCAAGATTCAACAGCTGAATTGCAAGAAAACAGCAGAATTCTGCACGAAATCATCAAAATTCTTACAGAAAACCGCATATTTCGATGCAAAACAACGATTTCTCGCCGATTTTTGTTGTTTTCTGGCTTGAATTCGCAAAGAAGAGCACGAAATCTACAAAATCATCACTTTTTACCAAGATTCAACGGCTGAATTGCAAGAAAACAGCAGAATTCTGCACGAAATCATCAAAATTCTTAGAGAAAACCGCATATTTCGATGCAAAACGACGATTTCTCGCCGATTTTCGTGGTTTTCTGGCTTAAATTCGCAAAGAAGAGCACGAAATCTACAAAATCATGACTTTTTACCAAGATTCAACGGCTGAATTGCAAGAAAACAGCAGAATTCTGCACGAAATCATCAAAATTCTTACAGAAAACCGCATATTTCGATGCAAAACAACGTTTTCTCGCCGATTTTCGTTGTTTTCTGGCTTGAATTCGCAAAAAAGAGCACGAAAACTACAAAATCATCACTTTTTACCAAGATTCTACGGCTGAATTGCAAGAAAACAGCAGAATTCTGCACAAAATCATCAAAATTCTTACAGAAAACCGCATATTTCGATGCAAAACGACGATTTCTCGCCGATTTTCGTTGTTTTCTGGCTTGAATTCGCAAAGAAGAGCACGAAATCTACAAAATCATGACTTTTTACCAAGATTCAACAGCTGAATTGCAAGAAAACAGCAGAATTCTGCACGAAATCATCAAAATTCTTAGAGAAAACTGCATATTTCGATGCAAAACAACGATTTCTCGCCGATTTTCGTTGTTTTCTATTTTGAATTCGCCAAGAAGAGCACGAAATCTACAAAATCATGACTTTTTACCTAGATTCAACGGCTGAATTGCAAGAAAACAGCAGAATTCTGCACGAAATCATCAAAATTCTTACAGAAAACCGCATATTTCGATGCAAAACGACGATTTCTCGCCGATTTTCGTTGTTTTCTGGCTTGAATTCGCAAAGAAGAGCACGAAATCTACAAAATCATGACTTTTTACCAAGATTCAACGGCTGAATTGCAAGAAAACAGCAGAATTCTGCACGAAATCATCAAAATTCTTACAGAAAACCCCATATTTCGATGCAAAACGACGATTTCTCGCCGATTTTCGTTGTTTTCTGGCATGAATTTGCAAAGAAGAGCACAAAATCTACAAAATCATGACTTTTTACCAAGATTCAACGGCTGAATGCAAGAAAACAGCAGAATTCTGCACGAAATCATCAAAATTCTTAGAGAATACCGCATATTTCGATGCAAAACGACGATTTCTCGCTGATTTTCGTTGTTTTCTATCTTGAATTCGCAAAGAAGAGCACGAAATCTACAAAATCATGACTTTTTACCAAGATTCAACGGCTGAATTGCAACAAAACAGCAGAATTCTGCACGAAATCGTCAAAATTCTTAGAGAAAACCGCATATTTCGATGCAAAACGACGATTTCTCGCCGATTTTCGTTGTTTTCTGGCTTGAATTTGCAAAGAAGAGCACGAAATCTACAAAATCATGACTTTTTACCAAAATTCAACGGCTGAATTGCAAGAAAACAGCAGAATTCTGCACGAAATCATCAAAATTCTTACAAAAAACCGCATTTTTCGATGCAAAACGACGATTTCTCGCCGATTTTCGTTGTTTTTTGGCTTGAATTCGCAAAGAATAGCACGAAATCTACAAAATCATGACTTATTACCAAGATTCAACGGCTGAATTGCAAGAAAACAGCAGAATTCTGCACGAAATCATCAAAATTTTTACAGAAAATCGCATATTTCGATGCAAAACGACGATTTCTCGCCGATTTTCGTTGTTTTCTGGCTTGAATTCGCAAAGAAGAGCACGAAATCTACAAAATCATGACTTTTTACCAAGATTCAACGGCTGAATTGCAAGAAAACAGCAGAATTCTGCACGAAATCATCAAAATTCTTACAGAAAATCGCATATTTCGATGCAAAACGACGATTTCTCGCCGATTTTCGTTGTTTTCTGGCTTGAATTCGCAAAGAAGAGCACGAAATCTACAAAATCATGACTTTTTACCAAGACTCAACGGCTGAATTGCAAGAAAACAGCAGAATTCTGCACGAAATCATCAAAATTCTTACAGAAAACCGCATTTTTCGATGCAAAACGACGATTTCTCGCCGATTTTCGTTGTTTTCTGGCTTGAATTCGCAAAGAAGAGCACGAAATCTACAAAATCATCAAAATTCTTACAGAAAACCGCATATTTCGATGCAAAACGACGATTTCTCGCCGATTTTCGTTGTTTTCTGGCTTGAATTCGCAAAGAAGAGCACGAAATCTACAAAATCATGACTTTTTACCAAAATTCAACATCTGAATTGCAAGAAAACAGCAGAATTCTGCACGAAATCATCAAAATTCTTAGAGAAAACTGCATATTTCGATGCAAAACAACGATTTCTCGCCGATTTTCGTTGTATTCTATTTTGAATTCGCCAAGAAGAGCACGAAATCTACAAAATCATGACTTTTTACCTAGATTCAACGGCTGAATTGCAAGAAAACAGCAGAATTCTGCACGAAATCATCAAAATTCTTACAGAAAACCGCATATTTCGATGCAAAACAACGATTTCTCGCCGATTTTCGTTGTTTTCTGGTTTGAATTCGCAAAAAAGAGCACGAAATCTACAAAATCATCACTTTTTACCAAGATTCTACGGCTGAATTGCAAGAAAACAGCAGAATTCTGCACAAAATCATCAAAATTCTTACAGAAAACCGCATATTTCGATGCAAAACGACGATTTCTCGCCGATTTTCGTTGTTTTCTGGCTTGAATTCGCAAAGAAGAGCACGAAATCTACAAAATCATGACTTTTTATCAAGATTCAACGGCTGAATTGCAAGAAAACAGCAGAATTCTGCACGAAATCATCAAAATTCTTAGAGAAAACTGCATATTTCGATGCAAAACAACGATTTCTCGCTGATTTTCGTTGTTTTCTATTTTGAATTCGCCAAGAAGAGCACGAAATCTACAAAATCATGACTTTTTACCTAGATTCAACGGCTGAATTGCAAGAAAACAGCGGAATTCTGCACGAAATCATCAAAATTCTTACAGAAAACCGCATATTTCAATGCAAAACGACGATTTCTCGCCGATTTTCGTTGTTTTCTGGCTTGAATTCGCAAAGAAGAGCACGAAATCTACAAAATCATGACTTTTTACCAAGATTCAACGGCTGAGTTGCAAGAAAACAGCAGAATTTTGCACGAAATCATCAAAATTCTTACAGAAAACCTCATATTTCGATGCAAAACGACGATTTCTCGCCGATTTTCGTTGTTTTCTGGCATGAATTTGCAAAGAAGAGCACGAAATCTACAAAATTATGACTTTTTACCAAGATTCAACGGCTGAATTGCAAGAAAACAGCAGAATTCTGCACGAAATCATCAAAATTCTTAGAGAATACCGCATATTTCGATGCAAAACGACGATTTCTCGCTGATTTTCGTTGTTTTCTATCTTGAATTCGCAAAGAAGAGCACGAAATCTACAAAATCATGACTTTTTACCAAGATTCAACGGCTGAATTGCAAGAAAACAGCAGAATTCTGCACGAAATCGTCAAAATTCTTAGAGAAAACCGCATATTTCGATGCAAAACGACGATTTCTCGCCGATTTTCGTTGTTTTCTGGCTTGAATTCGCAAAGAAGAGCACGAAATCTACAAAATCATGACTTGTTACCAAGATTCAACGGCTGAATTGCAAGAAAACAGCAGAATTTTGCACGAAATCATCAAAATTCTTACAAAAAACCGCATTTTTCGATGCAAAACGACGATTTCTCGCCGATTTTCGTTGTTTTCTGGCTTGATTTCGCAAAGAAGAGCACGAAATCTACAAAATCATGACTTTTTACCAAGATTCAACGGCTGAATTGCAAGAAAACAGCAGAATTCTGCACGAAATCATCAAAATTCTTAGAGAATACCGCATATTTCGATGCAAAACGACGATTTCTCGCTGATTTTCGTTGTTTTCTATCTTGAATTCGCAAAGAAGAGCACGAAATCTACAAAATCATGACTTTTTACCAAGATTCAACGGCTGAATTGCAAGAAAACAGCAGAATTTTGCACGAAATCATCAAAATTCTTACAAAAAACCGCATTTTTCGATGCAAAACGACGATTTCTCGCCGATTTTCGTTGTTTTCTGGCTTGAATTTGCAAAGAAGAGCACGAAATCTACAAAATCATGACTTTTTACCAAGATTCAACGGCTGAATTGCAAGAAAACAGCAGAATTCTGCACGAAATCATCAAAATTCTTACAGAAAACCGCATATTTCGATGCCAGACGACGATTTCTCGCCGATTTTCGTTGTTTTCTGGCTTGAATTCGCAAAGAAGAGCACGAAATCTACAAAATCATCAATTTTTACCAAGATTCAACGGCTGAATTGCAAGAAAACTGCAGAATTCTGCACGAAATCATCAAAATTCTTAGAGAAAACCGCATATTTCGATGCAAAACGACGATTTCTCGCCGATTTTCGTTGTTTTCTGGCTTGAATTCGCAAAGAAGAGTTCGAAATCTACAAAATCATCACTTTTTACCAAGATTCAACGGCTGAATTGCAAGAAAACAGCAGAATTCTGCACGAAATCATCAAAATTCTTACAGAAAACCGCATATATCGATGCAAAACGACAATTTCTCGCCGATTTTCGTTGTTTTCCGGCTTGAATTCGCAAAGAAGAGCACGAAATCTACAAAATCATTATTCTTTACCAAGATTCAACGGCTGAATTGCAAGAAAACAGCAGAATTTTGCACGAAATCATCAAAATTCTTACAGAAAACCACACATTTCGATGCAAAACGACGATTTCTCGCCGATTTTCGTTGTTTTCTAGCTTGAATTCGCAAAAAAGAGCACGAAATCTACAAAATCATCAATTTTTACCAAGATTCAACGGCTGAATTGCAAGAAAACTGCAGAATTCTGCACGAAATCATAAAAATTCTTAGAGAACGTCGTTTTGCATCGAAATATGCGGTTTTCTCTAAGAATTTTGATGATTTCGTGCAGAATTCTGCTGTTTTCTTGCAATTCAGCCGTTGAATCTTGGTAAAAAGTGATAATTTTGTAGATTTCGTGCTCTTCTTTGCGAATTCAAGCCAGAAAACAACGAAAATCGGCGAGAAATCGTCGTTTTGCATCGTAATATGCGGTTTTCTCTAAGAATTTTGACGATTTCGTGCAGAATTCTGCTGTTTTCTTGCAATTCAGTTGTTGAATCTAGGTAAAAAGTCATGATTTTGTAGATTTCGTGCTCTTCTTGGCGAATTCAAGATAGAAAACAACGAAAATCGGCGAGAAATCGTTGTTTTGCATCGAAATATGCAGTTTTCTCTAAGAATTTTGATGATTTCGTGCAGAGTTCTGCTGTTTTCTTGCAATTCAGCCGTTGAATCTTGGTAAAAAGTCGTGATTTTGTAGATTTCGTGCTCTTCTTTGCGAATTCAAGCCAGAAAACAACGAAAATCGGCGAGAAATCGTCGTTTTGCATCGAAATATGCGGTTTTCTGTAAGAATTTTGATGATTTCGTGCAGAATTCTGCTGTTTTCTTGCAATTCAGCCGTTGAATCTTGGTAAAAAGTCATGATTTTGTAGATTCCGTGCTCTTCTTTGCGAATTCAAGATAGAAAACAACGAAAATCAGCGAGAAATCGTCGTTTTGCATCGAAATATGCGGTTTTCTCTAAGAATTTTGATGATTTCGTGCAGAATTCTGCTGTTTTCTTGCAATTCAGCCGTTGAATCTTGGTAAAAAGTGATGATTTTGTAGATTTCGTGCTCTTCTTTGCGAATTCAAGCCAGAAAACAGCGAAAATCGGCGAGAAATCGTCGTTTTGCATCGAAATATGCGGTTTTCTGTAAGAATTTTGATGATTTCGTGCAGAATTCTGCTGTTTTCTTGCAATTCAGCCGTTGAATCTTGGTAAAAAGTCATGATTTTGTAGATTTCGTGCTCTTCTTTGCGAATTCAAGCCAGAAAACAACGAAAATCGGCGAGAAATCGTCGTTTTGCATCGAAATATGCGGTTTTCTGTAAGAATTTTGATGATTTCGTGCAGAATTCTGCTGTTTTCTTGCAATTCAGCCGTTGAATCTAGGTAAAAAGTCATGATTTTGTAGATTTCGTGCTCTTCTTGGCGAATTCAAGATACAAAACAACGAAAATCGGCGAGAAATCGTTGTTTTGCATCGAAATATGCGGTTTTCTGTAAGAATTTTGATGATTTCGTGCAGAATTCTGCTGTTTTCTTGCAATTCACCCGTTGAATCTAGGTAAAAAGTCATGATTTTGTAGATTTCGTGCTCTTCTTGGCGAATTCAAGATAGAAAACAACGAAAATCGGCGAGAAATCGTTGTTTTGCATCGAAATATGCAGTTTTCTCTAAGAATTTTGATGATTTCGTGCAGAATTCTGCTGTTTTCTTGCAATTCAGCCGTTGAATCTTGGTAAAAAGTCATGATTTTGTAGATTTCGTGCTCTTCTTTGCGAATTCAAGCCAGAAAACAACGAAATTCGGCGAGAAATCGTCGTTTTGCATCGAAATATGCGGTTTTCTGTAAGAATTTTGATGATTTCGTGCAGAATTCTGCTGTTTTCTTGCAATTCAGCCGTAGAATCTTGGTAAAAGGTGATGATTTTGTAGATTTTGTGCTCTTCTTTGCGAATTCAAGCCAGAAAACAACGAAAATCGGCGAGAAATCGTTGTTTTGCATAGAAATATGCGGTTTTCTGTTAGAATTTTGATGATTTCGTGCAGAATTCTGCTGTTTTCTTGCAATTCAGCCGTTGAATCTTAGAATAAAGTCATGATTTTGTAGATTTCGTGCTCTTCTTTGCGAATTCAAGCCAGAAAACAACGAAAATCGGCGAGAAATCGTCGTTTTGCATCGAAAAATGCGGTTTTCTGTAAGAATTTTGTTGATTTCGTGCAGAATTCTGCTATTTTCTTGCAATTCAGCCGTTGAAGCTTGGTAAAAAGTTATGATTTTGTTGATTTCGTGCTCTTCTTTGCGAATTCAAGCCAGAAAACAACGAAAATCGGCGAGATATCGTCGTTTTGCATCGAAATATGCGGTTTTCTGTAAGGATTTTGATGATTTCGTGCAGAATTCTGCTGTTTTCTTGCAATTCAGCCGTTGAATCTTGGTAAAAAGTCATGATTTTGTAGATTTCGTGCTCTTCTTTGCGAATTCAAGCCAGAAAACAACGAAAATCGGCGAGAAATAATCGTTTTGCATCGAAATATGCGGTTTTCTGTAAGAATTTTGATGATTTCGTGCAGAATTCTGCTGTTTTCTTGCAATTCAGCCGTTGAATCTTGGTAAAAAATCATGATTTTGTAGATTTCGTGCTCTTCTTTGCGAATTCAAGCCAGAAAACCACGAAAATCGGCGAGAAATCGTCGTTTTGCATCGAAATATGCGGTTTTCTCTAAGAATTTTGATGATTTCGTGCAGAATTCTGCTGTTTTCTTGCAATTCAGCCGTTGAATCTTGGTAAAAAGTCATGATTTTGTAGATTTCGTGCTCTTCTTTGCGAATTCAAGCCAGAAAACAACGAAAATCGGCGCGAAATCGTCGTTTTGCATCGAAATATGCGGTTTTCTGTAAGAATTTTGATGATTTCGTGCAGAATTCTGCTGTTTTCTTGCAATTCAGCAGTAGAATCTTGGTAAAATGTGATGATTTTGTAGATTTCGTGCTCTTCTTTGCGAATTCAAGCCAGAAAACAACGAAAATCGGCGAGAAATCGTTGTTTTGCATCGAAATATGCGGTTTTCTGTAAGAATTTTGATGATTTCGTGCAGAATTCTGCTGTTTTCTTGCAATTCAGCCGTTGAATCTTGATAAAAAGTCATGATTTTGTAGATTTCGTGCTCTTCTTTGCGAATTCAAGCCAGAAAACAACGAAAATCGGCGAGAAATCGTCGTTTTGCATCGAAAAATGCGGTTTTCTGTAAGAATTTTGATGATTTCGTGCAGAATTCTGCTGTTTTCTTGCAATTCAGCCGTTGAATCTTGGTAAAAAGTCATGATTTTGTAGATTTCGTGCTCTTCTTTGCGAATTCAAGCCAGAAAACAACGAAAATCGGCGAGAAATCGTCGTTTTGCATCGAAATATGCGGTTTTCTCTAAGAATTTTGATGATTTCGTGCAGAATTCTGCTGTTTTCTTGCAATTCAGCCGTTGAATCTTGGTAAAAAGTCATGATTTTGTAGATTTCGTGCTCTTCTTTGCGAATTCAAGCCAGAAAACAACGAAAATCGGCGCGAAATCGTCGTTTTGCATCGAAATATGCGGTTTTCTGTAAGAATTTTGATGATTTCGTGCAGAATTCTGCTGTTTTCTTGCAATTCAGCAGTAGAATCTTGGTAAAATGTGATGATTTTGTAGATTTCGTGCTCTTCTTTGCGAATTCAAGCCAGAAAACAACGAAAATCGGCGAGAAATCGTTGTTTTGCATCGAAATATGCGGTTTTCTGTAAGAATTTTGATGATTTCGTGCAGAATTCTGCTGTTTTCTTGCAATTCAGCCGTTGAATCTTGATAAAAAGTCATGATTTTGTAGATTTCGTGCTCTTCTTTGCGAATTCAAGTCAGAAAACAACGAAAATCGGCGAGAAATCGTCGTTTTGCATCGAAATATGCGGTTTTCTCTAAGAATTTTGATGATTTCGTGCAGAATTCTGCTGTTTTCTTGCAATTCAGCCGTTGAATCTTGGTAAAAAGTCATGATTTTGTAGATTTCGTGCTCTTCTTTGCGAATTCAAGCCAGAAAACAACGAAAATCGGCGCGAAATCGTCGTTTTGCATCGAAATATGCGGTTTTCTGTAAGAATTTTGATGATTTCGTGCAGAATTCTGCTGTTTTCTTGCAATTCAGCAGTAGAATCTTGGTAAAATGTGATGATTTTGTAGATTTCGTGCTCTTCTTTGCGAATTCAAGCCAGAAAACAACGAAAATCGGCGAGAAATCGTTGTTTTGCATCGAAATATGCGGTTTTCTGTAAGAATTTTGATGATTTCGTGCAGAATTCTGCTGTTTTCTTGCAATTCAGCCGTTGAATCTTGATAAAAAGTCATGATTTTGTAGATTTCGTGCTCTTCTTTGCAAATTCAAGCCAGAAAACAACGAAAATCGGCGAGAAATCTTCGTTTTGCATCGAAATATGCGGTTTTCTCTAAGAATTTTGATGATTTCGTGCAGAATTCTGCTGTTTTCTTGCAATTCAGCCGTTGAATCTTGGTAAAAAGTCATGATTTTGTAGATTCCGTGCTCTTCTTTGCGAATTCAAGATAGAAAACATCGAAAATCAGCGAGAAATCGTCGTTTTGCATCGAAATATGCGGTTTTGTCTAAGAATTTTGATGATTTCGTGCAGAATTCTGCTGTTTTCTTGCAATTCAGCCGTTGAATCTTGGTAAAAAGTGATGATTTTGTAGATTTCGTGCTCTTCTTTGCGAATTCAAGCCAGAAAACAACGAAAATCGGCGAGAAATCGTCGTTTTGCATCGAAATATGCGGTTTTCTCTAAGATTTTTGATGATTTCGTGCAGAAATCTGCTGTTTTCTTGCAATTCAGAAGTTGAATCTTGGTAAACAGTCATGATTTTGTAGATTTCGTGCTCTTCTTTGCGAATTCAAGCCAGAAAACAACGAAAATCGGCGAGAAATCGTCGTTTTGCATCGAAATATGCGGTTTTCTGTAAGGATTTTGATGATTTCGTGCAGAATTCTGCTGTTTTCTTGCAATTCAGCCGTTGAATCTTGGTAAAAAGTCATGATTTTGTAGATTTTGTGCTCTTCTTTGCGAATTCAAGCCAGAAAACAACGAAAATCGGCGAGAAATAATCGTTTTGCATCGAAATATGCGGTTTTCTGTAAGAATTTTGATGATTTCGTGCAGAATTCTGCTGTTTTCTTGCAATTCAGCCGTTGAATCTTGGTAAAAAATCATGATTTTGTAGATTTCGTGCTCTTCTTTGCGAATTCGAGCCAGAAAACCACGAAAATCGGCGAGAAATCGTCGTTTTGCATCGAAATATGCGGTTTTCTCTAAGAATTTTGATGATTTCGTGCAGAATTCTGCTGTTTTCTTGCAATTCAGCCGTTGAATCTTGGTAAAAAGTCATGATTTTGTAGATTTTGTGCTCTTCTTTGCGAATTCAAGCCAGAAAACAACGAAAATCGGCGCGAAATCGTCGTTTTGCATCGAAATATGCGGTTTTCTGTAAGAATTTTGATGATTTCGTGCAGAATTCTGCTGTTTTCTTGCAATTCAGCAGTAGAATCTTGGTAAAATGTGATGATTTTGTAGATTTCGTGCTCTTCTTTGCGAATTCAAGCCAGAAAACAACGAAAATCGGCGAGAAATCGTTGTTTTGCATCGAAATATGCGGTTTTCTGTAAGAATTTTGATGATTTCGTGCAGAATTCTGCTGTTTTCTTGCAATTCAGCCGTTGAATCTTGATAAAAAGTCATGATTTTGTAGATTTCGTGCTCTTCTTTGCGAATTCAAGCCAGAAAACAACGAAAATCGGCGAGAAATCGTCGTTTTGCATCGAAAAATGCGGTTTTCTGTAAGAATTTTGATGATTTCGTGCAGAATTCTGCTGTTTTCTTGCAATTCAGCCGTTGAATCTTGGTAAAAAGTCATGATTTTGTAGATTTCGTGCTCTTCTTTGCAAATTCAAGCCAGAAAACAACGAAAATCGGCGAGAAATCTTCGTTTTGCATCGAAATATGCGGTTTTCTATAAGAATTTTGATGATTTCGTGCAGAATTCTGCTGTTTTCTTGCAATTCAGCCGTTGAATCTTGGTAAAAAGTCATGATTTTGTAGATTCCGTGCTCTTCTTTGCGAATTCAAGATAGAAAACATCGAAAATCAGCGAGAAATCGTCGTTTTGCATCGAAATATGCGGTTTTCTCTAAGAATTTTGATGATTTCGTGCAGAATTCTGCTGTTTTCTTGCAATTCAGCCGTTGAATCTTGGTAAAAAGTGATGATTTTGTAGATTTCGTGCTCTTCTTTGCGAATTCAAGCCAGAAAACAACGAAAATCGGCGAGAAATCGTCGTTTTGCATCGAAATATGCGGTTTTCTCTAAGAATTTTGATGATTTCGTGCAGAAATCTGCTGTTTTCTTGCAATTCAGAAGTTGAATCTTGGTAAAAAGTCATGATTTTGTAGATTTCGTGCTCTTCTTTGCGAATTCAAGATAGAAAACAACGAAAATCAGCGAGAAATCGTCGTTTTGCATCGAAATATGCGGTTTTCTCTAAGAATTTTGATGATTTCGTGCAGAATTCTGCGAGAAATCGTCGTTTTGCATCGAAATATGCGGTTTTCTGTAAGAATTTTGATGATTTCGTGCAGAATTCTGCGGTTTTCTTGTAATTCAGCCGTTGAATCTTGATAAAAAGTCATGATTTTGTAGATTTCGTGCCCTTCTTTGCGAATTCAAGCCAGAAAACAACGAAAATCGGCGAGAAATCGTCGTTTTGCATCGAAATATGCGGTTTTCTGTAAGAATTTTGATGATTTCGTGCAGAATTCTGCTGTTTTCTTGCAATTCAGCCGTTGAATCTAGGTAAAAAGTCATGATTTTGTAGATTTCGTGCTCTTATTGGCGAATTCAAGATAGAAAACAACGAAAATCGGCGAGAAATCGTTGTTTTGCATCGAAATATGCGGTTTTCTGTAAGAATTTTGATGATTTCGTGCAGAATTCTGCTGTTTTCTTGCAATTCAGCCGTTGAATCTAGGTAAAAAGTCATGATTTTGTAGATTTCGTGCTCTTCTTGGCGAATTCAAGATAGAAAACAACGAAAATCGGCGAGAAATCGTTGTTTTGCATCGAAATATGCAGTTTTCTCTAAGAATTTTGATGATTTCGTGCAGAATTCTGCTGTTTTCTTGCAATTCAGCCGTTGAATCTTGGTAAAAAGTCATGATTTTGTAGATTTCGTGCTCTTCTTTGCGAATTCAAGCCAGAAAACAACGAAAATCGGCGAGAAATCGTTGTTTTGCATCGAAATATGCGGTTTTCTGTAAGAATTTTGATGATTTCGTGCAGAATTCTGCTGTTTTCTTGCAATTCAGCCGTTGAATCTTGATAAAAAGTCATGATTTTGTAGATTTCGTGCTCTTCTTTGCGAATTCAAGCCAGAAAACAACGAAAATCGGCGAGAAATCGTCGTTTTGCATCGAAAAATGCGGTTTTCTGTAAGAATTTTGATGATTTCGTGCAGAATTCTGCTGTTTTCTTGCAATTCAGCCGTTGAATCTTGGTAAAAAGTCATGATTTTGTAGATTTCGTGCTCTTCTTTGCAAATTCAAGCCAGAAAACAACGAAAATCGGCGAGAAATCTTCGTTTTGCATCGAAATATGCGGTTTTCTCTAAGAATTTTGATGATTTCGTGCAGAATTCTGCTGTTTTCTTGCAATTCAGCCGTTGAATCTTGGTAAAAAGTCATGATTTTGTAGATTCCGTGCTCTTCTTTGCGAATTCAAGATAGAAAACATCGAAAATCAGCGAGAAATCGTCGTTTTGCATCGAAATATGCGGTTTTCTCTAAGAATTTTGATGATTTCGTGCAGAATTCTGCTGTTTTCTTGCAACTCAGCCGTTGAATCTTGGTAAAAAGTGATGATTTTGTAGATTTCGTGCTCTTCTTTGCGAATTCAAGCCAGAAAACAACGAAAATCGGCGAGAAATCGTCGTTTTGCATCAAAATATGCGGTTTTCTCTAAGAATTTTGATGATTTCGTGCAGAAATCTGCTGTTTTCTTGCAATTCAGAAGTTGAATCTTGGTAAACAGTCATGATTTTGTAGATTTCGTGCTCTTCTTTGCGAATTCAAGCCAGAAAACAACGAAAATCGGCGACAAATCGTCGTTTTGCATCGAAATATGCGGTTTTCTGTAAGGATTTTGATGATTTCGTGCAGAATTCTGCTGTTTTCTTGCAATTCAGCCGTTGAATCTTGGTAAAAAGTCATGATTTTGTAGATTTTGTGCTCTTCTTTGCGAATTCAAGCCAGAAAACAACGAAAATCGGCGAGAAATAATCGTTTTGCATCGAAATATGCGGTTTTCTGTAAGAATTTTGATGATTTCGTGCAGAATTCTGCTGTTTTCTTGCAATTCAGCCGTTGAATCTTGGTAAAAAATCATGATTTTGTAGATTTCGTGCTCTTCTTTGCGAATTCAAGCCAGAAAACCACGAAAATCGGCGAGAAATCGTCGTTTTGCATCGAAATATGCGGTTTTCTCTAAGAATTTTGATGATTTCGTGCAGAATTCTGCTGTTTTCTTGCAATTCAGCCGTTGAATCTTGGTAAAAAGTCATGATTTTGTAGATTTCGTGCTCTTCTTTGCGAATTCAAGCCAGAAAACAACGAAAATCGGCGCGAAATCGTCGTTTTGCATCGAAATATGCGGTTTTCTGTAAGAATTTTGATGATTTCGTGCAGAATTCTGCTGTTTTCTTGCAATTCAGCAGTAGAATCTCGGTAAAATGTGATGATTTTGTAGATTTCGTGCTCTTCTTTGCGAATTCAAGCCAGAAAACAACGAAAATCGGCGAGAAATCGTAGTTTTGCATCGAAATATGCGGTTTTCTGTAAGAATTTTGATGATTTCGTGCAGAATTCTGCTGTTTTCTTGCAATTCAGCCGTTGAATCTTGATAAAAAGTCATGATTTTGTAGATTTCGTGCTCTTCTTTGCGAATTCAAGCCAGAAAACAACGAAAATCGGCGAGAAATCTTCGTTTTGCATCGAAATATGCGGTTTTCTATAAGAATTTTGATGATTTCGTGCAGAATTCTGCTGTTTTCTTGCAATTCAGCCGTTGAATCTAGGTAAAAAGTCATGATTTTGTAGATTTCGTGCTCTTCTTGGCGAATTCAAGATAGAAAACAACGAAAATCGGCGAGAAATCGTTGTTTTGCATCGAAATATGCAGTTTTCTCTAAGAATTTTGATGATTTCGTGCAGAATTCTGCTGTTTTCTTGCAATTCAGCCGTTGAATCTTGGTAAAAAGTCATGATTTTGTAGATTTCGTGCTCTTCTTTGCGAATTCAAGCCAGAAAACAACGAAGATCGGCGAGAAATCGTCGTTTTGCATCGAAAAATGCGGTTTTCTGTAAGAATTTTGATGATTTTGTGCAGAATTCTGCTGTTTTCTTGCAATTCAGCCGTTGAATCTTGGTAAAAAGTCATGATTTTGTAGATTTCGTGCTCTTCTTTGCGAATTCAAGCCAGAAAACAACGAAAATCGGCGAGATATCGTCGTTTTGCGTCGAAATATGCGGTTTTCTGTAAGAATTTTGATGATTTCGTGCAGAATTCTGCTGCTTTCTTGCAATTCAGCCGTTGAATCGTGGTAAAAAGTCATGATTTTGTAGATTTCGTGCTCTTCTTTGCGAATTCATGCCAGAAAACAACGAAAATCGGCGAGAAATAATCGTTTTGCATCGAAATATGCGGTTTTCTGTAAGAATTTTGATGATTTCGTGCAGAATTCAGCTGTTTTCTTGCAATTCAGCCGTTGAATCTTGGTAAAAAGTCATGATTTTGTAGATTTCGTGCTCTTCTTTGCAAATTCAAGCCAGAAAAAAACGAAAATCGGCGAGAAATCGTCGTTTTGCATCGAAATATGCGGTTTTCTGTAAGAATTTTGATGATTTCGTGCAGAATTCTGCTGTTTTCTTGCAATTCAGCCGTTGAATCTTGGTAAAAAGTCATGATTTTGTAGATTTCGTGCTCTTCTTTGCAAATTCAAGCCAGAAAACAACGAAAATCGGCGAGAAATCGTCGTTTTGCATCGAAATATGCGGTTTTCTGTAAGAATTTTGATGATTTCGTGCAGAATTCTGCTGTTTTCTTGCAATTCAGCCGTTGAATCTTGGTAAAAAGTCATGATTTTGTAGATTTCGTGCTCTTCTTTGCGAATTCAAGCCAGAAAACAACGAAAATCGGCGCGAAATCGTCGTTTTGCATCGAAATATGCGGTTTTCTGTAAGAATTTTGATGATTTCGTGCTGAATTCTGCTGTTTTCTTGCGATTCAGCAGTAGAATCTTGGTAAAATGTGATGATTTTGTAGATTTCGTGCTCTTCTTTGCGAATTCAAGCCAGAAAACAACGAAAATCGGCGAGAAATCGTCGTTTTGCATCGAAATATGCGGTTTTCTGTAAGAATTTTGATGATTTCGTGCAGAATTCTGCTGTTTTCTTGCAATTCAGCCGTTGAATCTTGGTAAAAAGTGATGATTTTGTAGATTTCGTGCACTTCTTTGCGAATTCAAGCCAGAAAACAACGAAAATCGGCGAGAAATCGTCGTTTTGCATCGAAATATGCGGTTTTCTCTAAGAATTTTGATGATTTCGTGCAGAATTCTGCTGTTTTCTTGCAATTCAGCCGTTGAATCTTGGTAAAAAGTCATGATTTTGTAGATTTCGTGCTCTTCTTTGCGAATTCAAGCCAGAAAACCACGAAAATCGGCGAGAAATCGTCGTTTTGCATCGAAATATGCGGTTTTCTCTAAGAATTTTGATGATTTCGTGCAGAATTCTGCTGTTTTCTTGGAATTCAGCCGTTGAATCTTGGTAAAAAGTCATGATTTTGTAGATTTCGTGCTCTTCTTTGCGAATTCAAGCCAGAAAACAACGAAAATCGGCGAGAAATCGTCGTTTTGCATCGAAATATGCGGTTTTCTGTAAGAATTTTGATGATTTCGTGCAGAATTCTGCTGTTTTCTTGCAATTCAGCCGTTGAATCTTGGTAAAAAGTGATGATTTTGTAGATTTCGTGCTCTTCTTTGCGAATTCAAGCCAGAAAACAACGAAAATCGGCGAGAAATCGTCGTTTTGCATCGAAATATGCGGTTTTCTCTAAGAATTTTGATGATTTCGTGCAGAATTCTGCTGTTTTCTTGCAATTCAGCCGTTGAATCTTGGTAAAAAGTCATGATTTTGTAGATTTCGTGCTCTTCTTTGCGAATTCAAGCCAGAAAACCACGAAAATCGGCGAGAAATCGTCGTTTTGCATCGAAATATGCGGTTTTCTGTAAGAATTTTGATGATTTCGTGCAGAATTCTGTTGTTTTCTTGCAATTCAGCCGTTGAATCTTGGTAAAAAGTCATGATTTTGTAGATTTCGTGCTCTTCTTTGCGAATTCAAGCCAGAAAACAACGAAAATCGGCGAGAAATCGTCGTTTTGCATGGAAATATGCGGTTTTCTCTAAGAATTTTGATGATTTCGTGCAGAATTCTGCTGTTTTCTTGCAATTCAGCCGTTGAATCTTGGTAAAAAGTGATGATTTTGTAGATTTCGTGCTCTTCTTTGCGAATTCAAGCCAGAAAACAACGAAAATCGGCGAGAAATCGTCGTTTTGCATCGAAATATGCGGTTTTCTCTAAGAATTTTGATGATTTCGTGCAGAATTCTGCTGTTTTCTTGCAATTCAGCCGTTGAATCTTGGTAAAAAGTCATGATTTTGTAGATTTCGTGCTCTTCTTTGCGAATTCAAGCCAGAAAACCACGAAAATCGGCGAGAAATCGTCGTTTTGCATCGAAATATGCGGTTTTCTCTAAGAATTTGGATGATTTCGTGCAGAATTCTGCTGTTTTCTTGGAATTCAGCCGTTGAATCTTGGTAAAAAGTGATGATTTTGTAGATTTCGTGCTCTTCTTTGCGAATTCAAGCCAGAAAACAACGAAAATCGGCGAGAAATCGTCGTTTTGCATCGAAATATGCGGTTTTCTCTAAGAATTTTGACGATTTCGTGCAGAATTCTGCTGTTTTCTTGCAATTCAGCCGTTGAATCTTGGTAAAAAGTCATGATTTTGTAGATTTCGTGCTCTTCTTTGCGAATTCAAGATAGAAAACAACGAAAATCAGCGAGAAATCGTCGTTTTGCATCGAAATATGCGGTTTTCTGTAAGAATTTTGATGATTTCGTGCAGAATTCTGCTGTTTTCTTGCAATTCAGCCGTTGAATCTTGGTAAAAAGTCATGATTTTGTAGATTTCGTGCTCTTCTTTGCGAATTCAAGCCAGAAAACAACGAAAATCGGCGAGAAATCGTCGTTTTGCATCGAAATATGCGGTTTTCTGTAAAAATTTTGATGATTTCGTGCAGAATTCTGCTGTTTTCTTGCAATTCAGCCGTTGAATCTAGGTAAAAAGTCATGATTTTGTAGATTTCGTGCTCTTCTTGGCGAATTCAAAATAGAAAACAACGAAAATCGGCGAGAAATCGTTGTTTTGCATCGAAATATGCAGTTTTCTCTAAGAATTTTGATGATTTCGAGCAGAATTCTGCTGTTTTCTTGCAATTCAGCCGTTGAATCTTGGTAAAAAGTCATGATTTTGTAGATTTCGTGCTCTTCTTTGCAAATTCAAGCCAGAAAACAACGAAAATCGGCGAGAAATCGTCGTTTTGCATCGAAATATGCGGTTTTCTCTAAGAATTTTGACGATTTCGTGCAGAATTCTGCTGTTTTCTTGCAATTCAGCTGTTGAATCTTGGTAAAAAGTCATGATTTTGTAGATTTCGTGCTCTTCTTTGCGAATTCAAGATAGAAAACAACGAAAATCAGCGAGAAATCGTCGTTTTGCATCGAAATATGCGGTTTTCTCTAAGAATTTTGATGATTTCGTGGAGAATTCTGCTGTTTTCTTGCAATTCAGCCGTTGAATCTTGGTAAAAAGTGATGATTTTGTAGATTTCGTGCTCTTCTTTGCAAATTCATGCCAGAAAACAACGAAAATCGGCGAGAAATCGTCGTTTTGCATCGAAATATGCGGTTTTCTGTAAGAATTTTGATGATTTCGTGCAGAATTCTGCTGTTTTCTTGCAATTCAGCCGTTGAATCTTGGTAAAAAGTCATGATTTTGTAGATTTCGTGCTCTTCTTTGCGAATTCAAGCCAGAAAACAACGAAAATCGGCGAGAAATCGTCGTTTTGCATCGAAATATGCGGTTTTCTGTAAGAATTTTGATGATTTCGTGTAGTATTCTGCTGTTTTCTTGCAATTCAGCCGTTGAATCTTGGTAAAAAGTCATTATTTTGTAGATTTCGTGCTCTTCTTTGCGAATTCAAGCCAGAAAACAACGAAAATCGGCGAGAAATCGTCGTTTTGCATCGAAATATGCGGTTTTCTGTAAGAATTTTGATGATTTCGTGCAGAATTCTGCTGTTTTCTTGCAATTCAGCCGTTGAATCTTGGTAAAAAGTCATGATTTTGTAGATTTCGTGCTCTTCTTTGCGAATTCAAGCCAGAAAATAACGAAAATCGGCGAGAAAACGTCGTTTTGCATCGAAATATGCGGTTTTCTGTAAGAATTTTGATGATTTCGTGCAGAATACTGCTGTTTTCTTGCAATTCAGCCGTTGAATCTTGGTAAAAAGTCATGATTTTGTAGATTTCGTGCTCTTCTTTGCGAATTCAAGCCAGAAAACAACGAAAATCGGCGAGAAATAATCATTTTGCATCGAAAAATGCGGTTTTCTCAAAGAATTTTGATGATTTCGTGCAGAATTCTGCTGTTTTCTTGCAATTCAGCCGTTGAATCTTGGTATAAAGTGATGATTTTGTAGATTCCTTCTCTTCTTTGCGAATTCAAGCCAGAAAACAACGAAAATCGGCGAGAAATCGTCGTTTTGCATCGAAATATGCGGTTTTCTCTAAGAATTTTGACGATTTCGTGCAGAATTCTGCTGTTTTCTTGCAATTCAGCCGTTGAATCTTGGTAAAAAGTCATGATTTTGTAGATTTCGTGCTCTTCTTTGCGAATTCAAGATAGAAAACAACGAAAATCAGCGAGAAATCGTCGTTTTGCATCGAAATATGCGGTTTTCTCTAAGAATTTTGATGATTTCGTGCAGAATTCTGCTGTTTTCTTGCAATTCAGCCGTTGAATCTTGGTAAAAAGTGATGATTTTGTAGATTCCTTCTCTTCTTTGCGAATTCAAGCCAGAAAACAACGAAAATCGGCGAGAAATCGTCGTTTTGCATCGAAATATGCGGTTTTCTGTAAGAATTTTGATGATTTCGTGCAGAATTCTGCTGTTTTCTTGCAATTCAGCCGTTAAATCTTGGTAAAAAGTCATGATTTTGTAGATTTCGTGCTCTTCTTTGCGAATTCAAGCCAGAAAACAACGAAAATCGGCGAGAAATCGTCGTTTTGCATCGAAATATGCGGTTTTCTGTAAGAATTTTGATGATTTCGTGCAGAATTCTGCTGTTTTCTTGCAATTCAGCCGTTGAATCTTGGTAAAAAGTCATGATTTTGTAGATTTCGTGCTCTTCTTTGCGAATTCAAGCCAGAAAACAACGAAAATCAGCTAGAAATCGTCGTTTTGCATCGAAATATGCGGTTTTCTCTAAGAATTTTGATGATTTCGTGCAGAATTCTGCTGTTTTCTTGCAATTCAGCCGTTGAATCTTGGTAAAAAGTGATGATTTTGTAGATTCCTTCTCTTCTTTGCGAATTCAAGCCAGAAAACCACGAAAATCGGCGAGAAATCGTCGTTTTGCATCGAAATATGCGGTTTTCTCTAAGAATTTTGATGATTTCGTGCAGAATTCTGCTGTTTTCTTGGAATTCAGCCGTTGAATCTTGGTAAAAAGTCATGATTTTGTAGATTTCGTGCTCTTCTTTGCGAATTCAAGCCAGAAAACAACGAAAATCGGCGAGAAATCGTCGTTTTGCATCGAAATATGCGGTTTTCTGTAAGAATTTTGATGATTTCGTGCAGAATTCTGCTGTTTTCTTGCAATTCAGCCGTTGAATCTTGGTAAAAAGTGATGATTTTGTAGATTTCGTGCTCTTCTTTGCGAATTCAAGCCAGAAAACAACGAAAATCGGCGAGAAATCGTCGTTTTGCATCGAAATATGCGGTTTTCTCTAAGAATTTTGATTATTTCGTGCAGAATTCTGCTGTTTTCTTGCAATTCAGCCGTTGAATCTTGGTAAAAAGTCATGATTTTGTAGATTTCGTGCTCTTCTTTGCGAATTCAAGCCAGAAAACCACGAAAATCGGCGAGAAATCGTCGTTTTGCATCGAAATATGCGGTTTTCTGTAAGAATTTTGATGATTTCGTGCAGAATTCTGCTGTTTTCTTGCAATTCAGCCGTTGAATCTTGGTAAAAAGTCATGATTTTGTAGATTTCGTGCTCTTCTTTGCGAATTCAAGCCAGAAAACAACGAAAATCGGCGAGAAATCGTCGTTTTGCATGGAAATATGCGGTTTTCTCTAAGAATTTTGATGATTTCGTGCAGAATTCTGCTGTTTTCTTGCAATTCAGCCGTTGAATCTTGGTAAAAAGTGATGATTTTGTAGATTTCGTGCTCTTCTTTGCGAATTCAAGCCAGAAAACAACGAAAATCGGCGAGAAATCGTCGTTTTGCATCGAAATATGCGGTTTTCTCTAAGAATTTTGATGATTTCGTGCAGAATTCTGCTGTTTTCTTGCAATTCAGCCGTTGAATCTTGGTAAAAAGTCATGATTTTGTAGATTTCGTGCTCTTCTTTGCGAATTCAAGCCAGAAAACCACGAAAATCGGCGAGAAATCGTCGTTTTGCATCGAAATATGCGGTTTTCTCTAAGAATTTTGATGATTTCGTGCAGAATTCTGCTGTTTTCTTGGAATTCAGCCGTTGAATCTTGGTAAAAAGTGATGATTTTGTAGATTTCGTGCTCTTCTTTGCGAATTCAAGCCAGAAAACAACGAAAATCGGCGAGAAATCGTCGTTTTGCATCGAAATATGCGGTTTTCTCTAAGAATTTTGACGATTTCGTGCAGAATTCTGCTGTTTTCTTGCAATTCAGCCGTTGAATCTTGGTAAAAAGTCATGATTTTGTAGATTTCGTGCTCTTCTTTGCGAATTCAAGATAGAAAACAACGAAAATCAGCGAGAAATCGTCGTTTTGCATCGAAATATGCGGTTTTCTCTAAGAATTTTGATGATTTCGTGCAGAATTCTGCTGTTTTCTTGCAATTCAACCGTTGAATCTTGGTAAAAAGTCATGATTTTGTAGATTTCGTGCTCTTCTTTGCGGATTCATGCCAGAAAACAACGAAAATCGGCGAGAAATCATCGTTTTGCATCGAAATATGCGGTTTTCTGTAAGAATTTTGATGATTTCGTGCAGAATTCTGCTGTTTTCTTGCAATTCAGCCGTTGAATCTTGGTAAAAAGTCATGATTTTGTAGATTTCGTGCTCTTCTTTGCGAAATCAAGCCAGAAAACAACGAAAATCGGCGAGAAATCGTCGTTTTGCATCGAAATATGCGGTTTTCTGTAAAAATTTTGATGATTTCGTGCAGAATTCTGCTGTTTTCTTGCAATTCAGCCGTTGAATCTAGGTAAAAAGTCATGATTTTGTAGATTTCGTGCTCTTCTTGGCGAATTCAAAATAGAAAACAACGAAAATCGGCGAGAAATCGTTGTTTTGCATCGAAATATGCAGTTTTCTCTAAGAATTTTGATGATTTCGAGCAGAATTCTGCTGTTTTCTTGCAATTCAGCCGTTGAATCTTGGTAAAAAGTCATGATTTTGTAGATTTCGTGCTCTTCTTTGCAAATTCAAGCCAGAAAACAACGAAAATCGGCGAGAAATCGTCGTTTTGCATCGAAATATGCGGTTTTCTCTAAGAATTTTGACGATTTCGTGCAGAATTCTGCCGTTTTCTTGCAATTCAGCCGTTGAATCTTGGTAAAAAGTCATGATTTTGTAGATTTCGTGCTCTTCTTTGCGAATTCAAGATAGAAAACAACGAAAATCAGCGAGAAATCGTCGTTTTGCATCGAAATATGCGGTTTTCTCTAAGAATTTTGATGATTTCGTGGAGAATTCTGCTGTTTTCTTGCAATTCAGCCGTTGAATCTTGGTAAAAAGTGATGATTTTGTAGATTTCGTGCTCTTCTTTGCAAATTCATGCCAGAAAACAACGAAAATCGGCGAGAAATCGTCGTTTTGCATCGAAATATGCGGTTTTCTGTAAGAATTTTGATGATTTCGTGCAGAATTCTGCTGTTTTCTTGCAATTCAGCCGTTGAATCTTGGTAAAAAGTCATGATTTTGTAGATTTCGTGCTCTTCTTTGCGAATTCAAGCCAGAAAACAACGAAAATCGGCGAGAAATCGTCGTTTTGCATCGAAATATGCGGTTTTCTGTAAGAATTTTGATGATTTCGTGTAGTATTCTGCTGTTTTCTTGCAATTCAGCCGTTGAATCTTGGTAAAAAGTCATGATTTTGTAGATTTCGTGCTCTTCTTTGCGCATTCAAGCCAGAAAACAACGAAAATCGGCGAGAAATCGTCGTTTTGCATCGAAATATGCGGTTTTCTGTAAGAATTTTGATGATTTCGTGCAGAATTCTGCTGTTTTCTTGCAATTCAGCCGTTGAATCTTGGTAAAAAGTCATGATTTTGTAGATTTCGTGCTCTTCTTTGCGAATTCAAGCCAGAAAACAACGAAAATCAGCTAGAAATCGTCGTTTTGCATCGAAATATGCGGTTTTCTCTAAGAATTTTGATGATTTCGTGCAGAATTCTGCTGTTTTCTTGCAATTCAGCCGTTGAATCTTGGTAAAAAGTGATGATTTTGTAGATTCCTTCTCTTCTTTGCGAATTCAAGCCAGAAAACAACGAAAATCGGCGAGAAATCGTCGTTTTGCATCGAAATATGCGGTTTTCTGTAAGAATTTTGATGATTTCGTGCAGAATTCTGCTGTTTTCTTGCAATTCAGCCGTTAAATCTTGGTAAAAAGTCATGATTTTGTAGATTTCGTGCTCTTCTTTGCGAATTCAAGCCAGAAAACAACGAAAATCGGCGAGAAATCGTCGTTTTGCATCGAAATATGCGGTTTTCTGTAAGAATTTTGATGATTTCGTGCAGAATTCTGCTGTTTTCTTGCAATTCAGCCGTTGAATCTTGGTAAAAAGTCATGATTTTGTAGATTCCTTCTCTTCTTTGCGAATTCAAGCCAGAAAACAACGAAAATCGGCGAGAAATCGTCGTTTTGCATCGAAATATGCGGTTTTCTCTAAGAATTTTGACGATTTCATGCAGAATTCTGCTGTTTTCTTGCAATTCAGCCGTTGAATCTTGGTAAAAAGTCATGATTTTGTAGATTTCGTGCTCTTCTTTGCGAATTCAAGATAGAAAACAACGAAAATCAGCGAGAAATCGTCGTTTTGCATCGAAATATGCGGTTTTCTCTAAGAATTTTGATGATTTCGTGCAGAATTCTGCTGTTTTTTTGCAATTCAGCCGTTGAATCTTGGTAAAAAGTGATGATTTTGTAGATTCCTTCTCTTCTTTGCGAATTCAAGCCAGAAAACAACGAAAATCGGCGAGAAATCGTCGTTTTGCATCGAAATATGCGGTTTTCTGTAAGAATTTTGATGATTTCGTGCAGAATTCTGCTGTTTTCTTGCAATTCAGCCGTTAAATCTTGGTAAAAAGTCATGATTTTGTAGATTTCGTGCTCTTCTTTGCGAATTCAAGCCAGAAAACAACGAAAATCGGCGAAAAATCGTCGTTTTGCATATCGAAATATGCGGTTTTCTGTGAGAATTTTGATGATTTCCTGCAGAATTCTGCTGTTTTCTTGCAATTCAGCCGTTGAATCTTGGTAAAAAGTCATGATTTTGTAGATTCTGTGCTCTTCTTTGCGAATTCAAGATAGAAAACAACGAAAATCAGCTAGAAATCGTCGTTTTGCATCGAAATATGCGCTTTTCTCTAAGAATTTTGATGATTTCGTGCAGAATTCTGCTGTTTTCTTGCAATTCAGCCGTTGAATCTTGGTAAAAAGTGATGATTTTGTAGATTTCGTGCTCTTCTTTGCGAATTCAAGCCAGAAAACAACGAAAATCGGCGAGAAATCGTCGTTTTGCATCGAAATATGCGGTTTTCTCTAAGAATTTTGATGATTTCGTGCAGAATTCTGCTGTTTTCTTGCAATTCAGCCGTTGAATCTTGGTAAAAAGTCATGATTTTGTAGATTTCGTGCTCTTCTTTGCGATTTCAAGCCAGAAAATAACGAAAATCGGCGAGAAAGCGTCGTTTTGCATCGAAATATGCGGTTTTCTGTAAGAATTTTGATGATTTCGTGCAGAATTCTGCTGTTTTCTTGCAATTCAGCCGTTGAATCTTGGTAAAAAGTCATGATTTTGTAGATTTCGTGCTCTTCTTTGCGAATTCAAGCCAGAAAATAACGAAAATCGGCGAGAAAGCGTCGTTTTGCATCGAAATATGCGGTTTTCTGTAAGAATTTTGATGATTTCGTGCAGAATTCTGCTGTTTTCTTGCAATTCAGCCGTTGAATCTTGGTAAAAAGTGATGATTTTGTAGATTCCTTCTCTTCTTTGCGAATTCAAGCCAGAAAACAACGAAAATCGGCGAGAAATCGTCGTTTTGCATCGAAATATGCGGTTTTCTCTAAGAATTTTGACGATTTCATGCAGAATTCTGCTGTTTTCTTGCAATTCAGCCGTTGAATCTTGGTAAAAAGTCATGATTTTGTAGATTTCGTGCTCTTCTTTGCGAATTCAAGATAGAAAACAACGAAAATCAGCGAGAAATCGTCGTTTTGCATCGAAATATGCGGTTTTCTCTAAGAATTTTGATGATTTCGTGCAGAATTCTGCTGTTTTTTTGCAATTCAGCCGTTGAATCTTGGTAAAAAGTGATGATTTTGTAGATTCCTTCTCTTCTTTGCGAATTCAAGCCAGAAAACAACGAAAATCGGCGAGTAATCGTCGTTTTGCATCGAAATATGCGGTTTTCTGTAAGAATTTTGATGATTTCGTGCAGAATTCTGCTGTTTTCTTGCAATTCAGCCGTTAAATCTTGGTAAAAAGTCATGATTTTGTAGAGTTCGTGCTCTTCTTTGCGAATTCAAGCCAGAAAACAACGAAAATCGGCGAAAAATCGTCGTTTTGCATATCGAAATATGCGGTTTTCTGTGAGAATTTTGATGATTTCCTGCAGAATTCTGCTGTTTTCTTGCAATTCAGCCGTTGAATCTTGGTAAAAAGTCATGATTTTGTAGATTCTGTGCTCTTCTTTGCGAATTCAAGATAGAAAACAACGAAAATCAGCTAGAAATCGTCGTTTTGCATCGAAATATGCGGTTTTCTGTAAGAATTTTGATGATTTCGTGCAGAATTCTGCTGTTTTCTTGCAATTCAGCCGTTGAATCTTGGTAAAAAGTGATGATTTTGTAGATTTCGTGCTCTTCTTTGCGAATTCAAGCCAGAAAACAACGAAAATCGGCGAGAAATCGTCGTTTTGCATCGAAATATGCGGTTTTCTCTAAGAATTTTGATGATTTCGTGCAGAATTCTGCTGTTTTCTTGCAATTCAGCTGTTGAATCTTGGTAAAAAGTCATGATTTTGTAGATTTCGTGCTCTTCTTTGCGAATTCAAGCCAGAAAACCACGAAATTCGGCGAGAAATCGTCGTTTTGCATCGAAATATGCGGTTTTCTCTAAGAATTTTGATGATTTCGTGCACAATTCTGCTGTTTTCTTGCAATTCAGCCGTTGAATCTTGGTAAAAAGTGATGATTTTGTAGATTTCGTGCTCTTCTTTGCGAATTCAAGCCAGAAAACAACGAAAATCGGCGAGAAATCGTCGTTTTGCATCGAAATATGCGGTTTTCTCTAAGAATTTTGACGATTTCGTGCAGAATACTGCTGTTTTTTTGCAATTCAGCCGTTGAATCTTGGTAAAAAGTCTTGATTTTGTAGATTTCGTGCTCTTCTTTGCGAATTCAAGATAGAAAACAACGAAAATCAGCGAAAAATCGTCGTTTTGCATCGAAATATGCGGTTTTCTCTAAGAATTTTGATGATTTCGTGCAGAATTCTGCTGTTTTCTTGCAATTCAGCCGTTGAATCTTGGTAAAAAGTCATGATTTTGTAGATTTCGTGCTCTTCTTTGCGAATTCATGCCAGAAAACAACGAAAATCGGCGAGAAATCATCGTTTTGCATCGAAATATGCGGTTTTCTGTAAGAATTTTGATGATTTCGTGCAGAATTCTGCTGTTTTCTTGCAGTTCAGCCGTTGAATCTTGGTAAAAAGTCTTGATTTTGTAGATTTCGTGCTCTTCTTTGCGAATTCAAGCCAGAAAACAACGAAAATCGGCGAGAAAACGTCGTTTTGCATCGAAATATGCGGTTTTCTGTAAGAATTTTGATGATTTCGTGCAGAATTCTGCTGTTTTCTTGCAATTCAGCCGTTGAATCTAGGTAAAAAGTCATTATTTTGTAGATTTCGTGCTCTTCTTGGCGAATTCAAGATAGAAAACAACGAAAATCGGCGAGAAATCGTTGTTTTCCATCGAAATATGCAGTTTTCTCTAAGAATTTTGATGATTTCGTGCAGAATTCTGCTGTTTTCTTGCAATTCAGCCGTTGAATCTCGGTAAAAAGTCATGATTTTGTAGATTTCGTGCTCTTCTTTGCGAATTCAAGCCAGAAAACAACGAAAATCGGCGAGAAATCGTCGTTTTGCATCGAAATATGCGGTTTTCTGTAAGAATTTTGATGATTTCGTGCAGAATTCTGCTGTTTTCTTGCAATTCAGCCGTTGAATCTTGGTAAAAAGTCATGATTTTGTAGATTTCGTGCTCTTCTTTGCGAATTCAAGATAGAAAACAACGAAAATCAGCGAGAAATCGTCGTTTTGCATCGAAATATGCGGTTTTCTCTAAGAATTTTGATGATTTCGTGCAGAATTCTGCTGTTTTCTTGCAATTCAACCGTTGAATCTTGGTAAAAAGTCATGATTTTGTAGATTTCGTGCTCTTCTTTGCGAATTCATGCCAGAAAACAACGAAAATCGGCGAGAAATCATCGTTTTGCATCGAAATATGCGGTTTTCTGTAAGAATTTTGATGATTTCGTGCAGAATTCTGCTGTTTTCTTGCAATTCAGCCGTTGAATCTTGGTAAAAAGTCATGATTTTGTAGATTTCGTGCTCTTCTTTGCGAATTCAAGCCAGAAAACAACGAAAATCGGCGAGAAATCGTCGTTTTGCATCGAAATATGCGGTTTTCTGTAAGAATTTTGATGATTTCGTGCAGAATTCTGCTGTTTTCTTGCAATTCAGCCGTTGAATCTAGGTAAAAATCATGATTTTGTAGATTTCGTGCTCTTCTTGGCGAATTCAAGATAGAAAACTACGAAAATCGGCGAGAAATCGTTGTTTTGCATCGAAATATGCAGTTTTCTCTAAGAATTTTGATGATTTCGTGCAGAATTCTGCTGTTTTCTTGCAATTCAGCCGTTGAATCTTGGTAAAAAGTCATGATTTTGTAGATTTCGTGCTCTTCTTTGCAAATTCAAGCCAGAAAACGACGAAAATCGGCGAGAAATCGTCGTTTTGCATCGAAATATGCGGTTTTCTCTAAGAATTTTGACGATTTCGTGCAGAATTCTGCTGTTTTCTTGCAATTCAGCCGTTGAATCTTGGTAAAAAGTCATGATTTTGTAGATTTCGTGCTCTTCTTTGCGAATTCAAGATAGAAAACAACGAAAATCAGCGAGAAATCGTCGTTTTGCATCGAAATATGCGGTTTTCTCTAAGAATTTTGATGATTTCGTGCAGAATTCTGCTGTTTTCTTGCAATTCAGCCGTTGAATCTTGGAAAAAAGTCATGATTTTGTAGATTTCGTGCTCTTCTTTGCGCATTCATGCCAGAAAACAACGAAAATCGGCGAGAAATCATCGTTTTGCATCGAAATATGCGATTTTCTGTAAGAATTTTGATGATTTCGTGCAGAATTCTGCTGTTTTCTTGCAATTCAGCCGTTGAATCTAGGTAAAAAGTCATGATTTTGTAGATTTCGTGCTCTTCTTGGCGAATTCAAGCCAGAAAACAACGAAAATCGGCGAGAAATCGTCGTTTTGCATCGAAATATGCGGTTTTCTGTAAGAATTTTGATGATTTCGTGCAGAATTCTGCTGTTTTCTTGCAATTCAGCCGTTGAATCTTGGTAAAAAGTGATGATTTTGTAGATTCCTTCTCTTCTTTGCGAATTCAAGCCAGAAAACAACGAAAATCGGCGAGAAATCGTCGTTTTGCATCGAAATATGCGGTTTTCTCTAAGAATTTTGACGATTTCGTGCAGAATTCTGCTGTTTTCTTGCAATTCAGCCGTTGAATCTTGGTAACAAGTCATGATTTTGTAGATTTCGTGCTCTTCTTTGCGAATTCAAGATAGAAAACAACGAAAATCAGCGAGAAATCGTCGTTTTGCATCGAAATATGCGGTTTTCTCTAAGAATTTTGATGATTTCGTGCAGAATTCTGCTGTTTTCTTGCAATTCAGCCGTTGAATCTTGGTAAAAAGTGATGATTTTGTAGATTTCGTGCTCTTCTTTGCGAATTCAAGCCAGAAAACAACGAAAATCGGCGAGAAATCGTCGTTTTGCATCGAAATATGCGGTTTTCTCTAAGAATTTTGATGATTTCGTGCAGAATTCTGCTGTTTTCTTGCAATTCAGCCGTTGAATCTTGGTAAAAAGTCATGATTTTGTAGATTTCGTGCTCTTCTTAGCGAATTCAAGCCAGAAAACAACGAAAATCGGCGAAAAATCGTCGTTTTGCATCGAAATATGCGGTTTTCTGTAAGAATTTTGATAATTTCGTGCAGAATTCTGCTGTTTTCTTGCCATTCAGCCGTTAAATCTTGGTAAAAAGTCATGATTTTGTAGATTTCGTGCTCTTCTTTGCGAATTCAAGCCAGAAAACAACGAAAATCGGCGAAAAATCGTCGTTTTGCATCGAAATATGCGGTTTTCTGTAAGAATTTTGATGATTTCGTGCAGAATTCTGCTGTTTTCTTGCAATTCAGCCGTTGAATCTTGGTAAAAAGTCATGATTTTGTAGATTCCGTGCTCTTCTTTGCGAATTCAAGATAGAAAACAACGAAAATCAGCTAGAAATCGTCGTTTTGCATCGAAATATGCGGTTTTCTCTAAGAATTTTGATGATTTCGTGCAGAATTCTGCTGTTTTCTTGCAATTCAGCCGTTGAATCTTGGTAAAAAGTGATGATTTTGTAGATTTCGTGCTCTTCTTTGCGAATTCAAGCCAGAAAACAACGAAAATCGGCGAGAAATCGTCGTTTTGCATCGAAATATGCGGTTTTCTCTAAGAATTTTGATGATTTCGTGCAGAATTCTGCTGTTTTCTTGCAATTCAGCCGTTGAATCTTGGTAAAAAGTCATGATTTTGTAGATTTCGTGCTCTTCTTAGCGAATTCAAGCCAGAAAACAACGAAAATCGGCGAGAATTCGTCGTTTTGCATCGAAATATGCGGTTTTCTCTAAGAATTTTGATGATTTCGTGCAGAATTCTGCTGTTTTCTTGCAATTCAGCCGTTGAATCTTGGTAAAAAGTCATGATTTTGTAGATTTCGTGCTCTTCTTTGCGAATTCAAGCCAGAAAACCACGAAAATCGTCGAGAAATCGTCGTTTTGCATCGAAATATGCGGTTTTCTCTAAGAATTTTGATGATTTCGTGCAGAATTCTGCTGTTTTCTTGCAATTCAGCCGTTGAATCTTGGTAAAAAGTGATGATTTTGTAGATTTCGTGCTCTTCTTTGCGAATTCAAGCCAGAAAACAACGAAAATCGGCGAGAAATCGTCGTTTTGCATCGAAATATGCGGTTTTCTCTAAGAATTTTGACGATTTCGTGCAGAATTCTGCTGTTTTCTTGCAATTCAGCCGTTGAATCTAGGTAAAAAGTCATGATTTTGTAGATTTCGTGCTCTTCTTGGCGAATTCAAGCCAGAAAACAACGAAAATCGGCGAGAAATCGTCGTTTTGCATCGAAATATGCGGTTTTCTGTAAGAATTTTGATGATTTCGTGCAGAATTCTGCTGTTTTCTTGCAATTCAGCCGTTGAATCTTGGTAAAAAGTGATGATTTTGTAGATTCCTTCTCTTCTTTGCGAATTCAAGCCAGAAAACAACGAAAATCGGCGAGAAATCGTCGTTTTGCATCGAAATATGCGGTTTTCTCTAAGAATTTTGACGATTTCGTGCAGAATTCTGCTGTTTTCTTGCAATTCAGCCGTTGAATCTTGGTAACAAGTCATGATTTTGTAGATTTCGTGCTCTTCTTTGCGAATTCAAGATAGAAAACAACGAAAATCAGCGAGAAATCGTCGTTTTGCATCGAAATATGCGGTTTTCTCTAAGAATTTTGATGATTTCGTGCAGAATTCTGCTGTTTTCTTGCAATTCAGCCGTTGAATCTTGGTAAAAAGTGATGATTTTGTAGATTTCGTGCTCTTCTTTGCGAATTCAAGCCAGAAAACAACGAAAATCGGCGAGAAATCGTCGTTTTGCATCGAAATATGCGGTTTTCTCTAAGAATTTTGATGATTTCGTGCAGAATTCTGCTGTTTTCTTGCAATTCAGCCGTTGAATCTTGGTAAAAAGTCATGATTTTGTAGATTTCGTGCTCTTCTTAGCGAATTCAAGCCAGAAAACAACGAAAATCGGCGAAAAATCGTCGTTTTGCATCGAAATATGCGGTTTTCTGTAAGAATTTTGATAATTTCGTGCAGAATTCTGCTGTTTTCTTGCCATTCAGCCGTTAAATCTTGGTAAAAAGTCATGATTTTGTAGATTTCGTGCTCTTCTTTGCGAATTCAAGCCAGAAAACAACGAAAATCGGCGAAAAATCGTCGTTTTGCATCGAAATATGCGGTTTTCTGTAAGAATTTTGATGATTTCGTGCAGAATTCTGCTGTTTTCTTGCAATTCAGCCGTTGAATCTTGGTAAAAAGTCATGATTTTGTAGATTCCGTGCTCTTCTTTGCGAATTCAAGATAGAAAACAACGAAAATCAGCTAGAAATCGTCGTTTTGCATCGAAATATGCGGTTTTCTCTAAGAATTTTGATGATTTCGTGCAGAATTCTGCTGTTTTCTTGCAATTCAGCCGTTGAATCTTGGTAAAAAGTGATGATTTTGTAGATTTCGTGCTCTTCTTTGCGAATTCAAGCCAGAAAACAACGAAAATCGGCGAGAAATCGTCGTTTTGCATCGAAATATGCGGTTTTCTCTAAGAATTTTGATGATTTCGTGCAGAATTCTGCTGTTTTCTTGCAATTCAGCCGTTGAATCTTGGTAAAAAGTCATGATTTTGTAGATTTCGTGCTCTTCTTAGCGAATTCAAGCCAGAAAACAACGAAAATCGGCGAGAATTCGTCGTTTTGCATCGAAATATGCGGTTTTCTCTAAGAATTTTGATGATTTCGTGCAGAATTCTGCTGTTTTCTTGCAATTCAGCCGTTGAATCTTGGTAAAAAGTCATGATTTTGTAGATTTCGTGCTCTTCTTTGCGAATTCAAGCCAGAAAACCACGAAAATCGGCGAGAAATCGTCGTTTTGCATCGAAATATGCGGTTTTCTCTAAGAATTTTGATGATTTCGTGCAGAATTCTGCTGTTTTCTTGCAATTCAGCCGTTGAATCTTGGTAAAAAGTGATGATTTTGTAGATTTCGTGCTCTTCTTTGCGAATTCAAGCCAGAAAACAACGAAAATCGGCGAGAAATCGTCGTTTTGCATCGAAATATGCGGTTTTCTCTAAGAATTTTGACGATTTCGTGCAGAATTCTGCTGTTTTCTTGCAATTCAGCCGTTGAATCTTGGTAAAAAGTCATGATTTTGTAGATTTCGTGCTCTTCTTTGCAAATTCAAGATAGAAAACAACGAAAATCAGCGAGAAATCGTCGTTTTGCATCGAAATATGCGGTTTTCTCTAAGAATTTTGATGATTTCGTGCAGAATTCTGCTGTTTTCTTGCAATTCAACCGTTGAATCTTGGTAAAAAGTCATGATTTTGTAGATTTCGTGCTCTTCTTTGCGAATTCAAGCCAGAAAACAACGAAAATCGGCGAGAAATCGTCGTTTTGCATCGAAATATGCGGTTTTCTCTAAGAATTTTGATGATTTCGTGCAGAATTCTGCTGTTTTCTTGCAATTCAGCCGTTGAATCTTGGTAAAAAGTGATGATTTTGTAGATTTCGTGCTCTTCTTTGCGAATTCAAGCCAGAAAACAACGAAAATCGGCGAGAAATCGTCGTTTTGCATCGAAATATGCGGTTTTCTCTAAGAATTTTGATGATTTCGTGCAGAATTCTGCTGTTTTCTTGCAATTCAGCCGTTGAATCTTGGTAAAAAGTCATGATTTTGTAGATTTCGTGCTCTTCTTAGCGAATTCAAGCCAGAAAACAACGAAAATCGGCGAGAAATCGTCGTTTTGCATCGCAATATGCGGTTTTCTCTAAGAATTTTGATGATTTCGTGCAGAATTCTGCTGTTTTCTTGCAATTCAGCCGTTGAATCTTGGTAAAAAGTCATGATTTTGTAGATTTCGTGCTCTTCTTTGCGAATTCAAGCCAGAAAACCACGAAAATCGGCGAGAAATCGTCGTTTTGCATCGAAATATGCGGTTTTCTCTAAGAATTTTGATGATTTCGTGCAGAATTCTGCTGTTTTCTTGCAATTCAGCCGTTGAATCTTGGTAAAAAGTGATGATTTTGTAGATTTCGTGCTCTTCTTTGCGAATTCAAGCCAGAAAACAACGAAAATCGGCGAGAAATCGTCGTTTTGCATCGAAATATGCGGTTTTCTCTAAGAATTTTGACGATTTCGTGCAGAATTCTGCTGTTTTCTTGCAATTCAGCCGTTGAATCTTGGTAAAAAGTCATGATTTTGTAGATTTCGTGCTCTTCTTTGCAAATTCAAGATAGAAAACAACGAAAATCAGCGAGAAATCGTCGTTTTGCATCGAAATATGCGGTTTTCTCTAAGAATTTTGATGATTTCGTGCAGAATTCTGCTGTTTTCTTGCAATTCAACCGTTGAATCTTGGTAAAAAGTCATGATTTTGTAGATTTCGTGCTCTTCTTTGCGAATTCATGCCAGAAAACAACGAAAATCGGCGAGAAATCATCGTATTGCATCGAAATATGCGGTTTTCTGTAAGAATTTTGATGATTTCGTGCAGAATTCTGCTGTTTTCTTGCAATTCAGCAGTTGAATCTTGGTAAAAAGTCATGATTTTGTAGATTTCGTGCTCTTCTTTGCAAATTCAAGCCAGAAAACAACGAAAATCGGCGAGAAATCGTCGTTTTGCATCGAAATATGTGGTTTTCTGTAAGAATTTTGATGATTTCGTGCAGAATTCTGCTGTTTTCTTGCAATTCAGCCGTTGAATCTAGGTAAAAAGTTATGATTTTGTGGATTTCGTGCTCTTCTTGGCGAATTCAAGATAGAAAACAACGAAAATCGGCGAGAAATCGTTGTTTTGCATCGAAATATGCAGTTTTCTCTAAGAATTTTGATGATTTCGTGCAGAATTCTGCTGTTTTCTTGCAATTCAGCCGTTGAATCTTGGTAAAAAGTCATGATTTTGTAGATTTCGTGCTCTTCTTTGCAAATTCAAGCCAGAAAACAACGAAAATCGGCGAGAAATCGTCGTTTTGCATCGAAATATGCGGTTTTCTCTAAGAATTTTGACGATTTCGTGCAGAATTCTGCTGTTTTCTAGCAATTCAGCCGTTGAATCTTGGTAAAAAGTCATGATTTTGTAGATTTCGTGCTCTTCTTTGCGAATTCAAGATAGAAAACAACGAAAATCAGCGAGAAATCGTCGTTTTGCATCGAAATATGCGGTTTTCTCTATGAATTTTGATGATTTCGTGCAGAATTCTGCTGTTTTCTTGCAATTCAGCCGTTGAATCTTGAAAAAAAGTCATGATTTTGTAGATTTCGTGCTCTTCTTTGCGAATTCATGCCAGAAAACAACGAAAATCGGCGAGAAATCATCGTTTTGCATCGAAATATGCGATTTTCTGTAAGAATTTTGATGATTTCGTGCAGAATTCTGCTGTTTTCTTGCAATTCAGCCGTTGAATCTTGGTAAAAAGTCATGATTTTGTAAATTTCGTGCTCATCTTTGCGAATTCAAGATAGAAAACAATGAAAATCAGCGAGAAATCGTCGTTTTGCATCGAAATATGCGGTTTTCTCTAAGAATTTTGATGATTTCGTGCAGAATTCTGCTGTTTTCTTGCAATTCAGCCGTTGAATCTTGGTAAAAAGTCATGATTTTGTAGATTTCGTGCTCTTCTTTGCAAATTCATGCCAGAAAACAACGAAAATCGGCGAGAAATCGTCGTTTTGCATCGAAATATGCGGTTTTCTGTAAGAATTTTGATGATTTCGTGCAGAATTCTGCTGTTTTCTTGCAATTCAGCCGTTGAATCTTGGTAAAAAGTCATGATTTTGTAGATTTCGTGCTCTTCTTTGCGAATTAAAGCCAGAAAACAACGAAAATCGGCGAGAAATCGTCGTTTTGCATCGAAATATGCGGTTTTCTCTAAGAATTTTGATGATTTCGTGCAGAATTCTGCTGTTTTCTTGCAATTCAGCCGTTGAATCTTGGTAAAAAGTCATGATTTTGTAAATTTCGTGCTCATCTTTGCGAATTCAAGATAGAAAACAACGAAAATCAGCGAGAAATCGTCGTTTTGCATCGAAATATGCGGTTTTCTCTAAGAATTTTGATGATTTCGTGCAGAATTCTGCTGTTTTCTTGCAATTCAGCCGTTGAATCTTGGTAAAAAGTCATGATTTTGTAGATTTCGTGCTCTTCTTTGCAAATTCATGCCAGAAAACAACGAAAATCGGCGAGAAATCGTCGTTTTGCATCGAAATATGCGGTTTTCTGTAAGAATTTTGATGATTTCGTGCAGAATTCTGCTGTTTTCTTGCAATTCAGCCGTTGAATCTTGGTAAAAAGTCATGATTTTGTAGATTTCGTGCTCTTCTTTGCGAATTAAAGCCAGAAAACAACGAAAATCGGCGAGAAATCGTCGTTTTGCATCGAAATATGCGGTTTTCTCTAAGAATTTTGATGATTTCGTGCAGAATTCTGCTGTTTTCTTGCAATTCAGCCGTTGAATCTTGGTAAAAAGTGATGATTTTGTAGATTTCGTGCTCTTCTTTGCGAATTCAAGCCAGAAAACAACGAAAATCGGCGAGAAATCGTCGTTTTGCATCGAAATATGCGGTTTTCTCTAAGAATTTTGACGATTTCGTGCAGAATTCTGCTGTTTTCTTGCAATTCAGCCGTTGAATCTTAGTAAAAAGTCATGATTTTGTAGATTTCGTGCTCTTCTTTGCGAATTCAAGCCAGAAAACAACGAAAATCGGCGAGAAATCATCGTTTTGCATCGAAATATGCGATTTTCTGTAAGAATTTTGATGATTTCGTGCAGAATTCTGCTGTTTTCTTGCAATTCAGCCGTTGAATCTAGGTAAAAAGTCATGATTTTGTAGATTTCGTGCTCTTCTTGGCGAATTCAAGATAGAAAACAACGAAAATCGGCGAGAAATCGTCGTTTTGCATCGAAAAATGCAGTTTTCTGTAAGAATTTTGATGATTTCGTGCAGAATTCTGCTGTTTTCTTGCAATTCAGCCATTGAATCTTGGTAAAAAGTCATGATTTTGTAGATTTCGTGCTCTTTTTTGCGAATTCAAGCCAGAAAACAACGAAAATCGGCGAGAAATCGTCGTTTTGCATCGAAATATGCGGTTTTCTGTAAGAATTTTGATGATTTCGTGCAGAATTCTGCTGTTTTCTTGCAATTCAGCCGTAGAATCTTGGTAAAAAGTGATGATTTTGTAGATTTCGTGCTCTTCTTTGCGAATTCAAGCCAGAAAACAACGAAAATCGGCGAGAAATCATCGTTTTGCATCGAAATATGCGGTTTTCTGTAAGAATTTTGATGATTTCGTGCAGAATTCTGCTGTTTTCTTGCAATTCAGCCGTTGAATCTTGGTAAAAAGTCATGATTTTGTAGATTTCGTGCTCTTCTTTGCAAATTCAAGATAGAAAACAACGAAAATCAGCGAGAAATCGTCGTTTTGCATCGAAATATGCGGTTTTCTCTAAGAATTTTGATGATTTCGTGCAGAATTCTGCTGTTTTCTTGCAATTCAACCGTTGAATCTTGGTAAAAAGTCATGATTTTGTAGATTTCGTGCTCTTCTTTGCGAATTCAAGCCAGAAAACAACGAAAATCGGCGAGAAATCGTCGTTTTGCATCGAAATATGCGGTTTTCTCTAAGAATTTTGATGATTTCGTGCAGAATTCTGCTGTTTTCTTGCAATTCAGCCGTTGAATCTTGGTAAAAAGTGATGATTTTGTAGATTTCGTGCTCTTCTTTGCGAATTCAAGCCAGAAAACAACGAAAATCGGCGAGAAATCGTCGTTTTGCATCGAAATATGCGGTTTTCTCTAAGAATTTTGATGATTTCGTGCAGAATTCTGCTGTTTTCTTGCAATTCAGCCGTTGAATCTTGGTAAAAAGTCATGATTTTGTAGATTTCGTGCTCTTCTTAGCGAATTCAAGCCAGAAAACAACGAAAGTCGGCGAGAAATCGTCGTTTTGCATCGAAATATGCGGTTTTCTCTAAGAATTTTGATGATTTCGTGCAGAATTCTGCTGTTTTCTTGCAATTCAGCCGTTGAATCTTGGTAAAAAGTCATGATTTTGTAGATTTCGTGCTCTTCTTTGCGAATTCAAGCCAGAAAACCACGAAAATCGGCGAGAAATCGTCGTTTTGCATCGAAATATGCGGTTTTCTCTAAGAATTTTGATGATTTCGTGCAGAATTCTGCTGTTTTCTTGCAATTCAGCCGTTGAATCTTGGTAAAAAGTGATGATTTTGTAGATTTCGTGCTCTTCTTTGCGAATTCAAGCCAGAAAACAACGAAAATCGGCGAGAAATCGTCGTTTTGCATCGAAATATGCGGTTTTCTCTAAGAATTTTGACGATTTCGTGCAGAATTCTGCTGTTTTCTTGCAATTCAGCCGTTGAATCTTGGTAAAAAGTCATGATTTTGTAGATTTCGTGCTCTTCTTTGCAAATTCAAGATAGAAAACAACGAAAATCAGCGAGAAATCGTCGTTTTGCATCGAAATATGCGGTTTTCTCTAAGAATTTTGATGATTTCGTGCAGAATTCTGCTGTTTTCTTGCAATTCAACCGTTGAATCTTGGTAAAAAGTCATGATTTTGTAGATTTCGTGCTCTTCTTTGCGAATTCATGCCAGAAAACAACGAAAATCGGCGAGAAATCATCGTTTTGCATCGAAATATGCGGTTTTCTGTAAGAATTTTGATGATTTCGTGCAGAATTCTGCTGTTTTCTTGCAATTCAGCAGTTGAATCTTGGTAAAAAGTCATGATTTTGTAGATTTCGTGCTCTTCTTTGCAAATTCAAGCCAGAAAACAACGAAAATCGGCGAGAAATCGTCGTTTTGCATCGAAATATGCGGTTTTCTCTAAGAATTTTGACGATTTCGTGCAGAATTCTGCTGTTTTCTAGCAATTCAGCCGTTGAATCTTGGTAAAAAGTCATGATTTTGTAGATTTCGTGCTCTTCTTTGCGAATTCAAGATAGAAAACAACGAAAATCAGCGAGAAATCGTCGTTTTGCATCGAAATATGCGGTTTTCTCTATGAATTTTGATGATTTCGTGCAGAATTCTGCTGTTTTCTTGCAATTCAGCCGTTGAATCTTGAAAAAAAGTCATGATTTTGTAGATTTCGTGCTCTTCTTTGCGAATTCATGCCAGAAAACAACGAAAATCGGCGAGAAATCATCGTTTTGCATCGAAATATGCGATTTTCTGTAAGAATTTTGATGATTTCGTGCAGAGATCTGCTGTTTTCTTGCAATTCAGCCGTTGAATCTTGGTAAAAAGTCATGATTTTGTAAATTTCGTGCTCATCTTTGCGAATTCAAGATAGAAAACAATGAAAATCAGCGAGAAATCGTCGTTTTGCATCGAAATATGCGGTTTTCTCTAAGAATTTTGATGATTTCGTGCAGAATTCTGCTGTTTTCTTGCAATTCAGCCGTTGAATCTTGGTAAAAAGTCATGATTTTGTAGATTTCGTGCTCTTCTTTGCAAATTCATGCCAGAAAACAACGAAAATCGGCGAGAAATCGTCGTTTTGCATCGAAATATGCGGTTTTCTGTAAGAATTTTGATGATTTCGTGCAGAATTCTGCTGTTTTCTTGCAATTCAGCCGTTGAATCTTGGTAAAAAGTCATGATTTTGTAGATTTCGTGCTCTTCTTTGCGAATTAAAGCCAGAAAACAACGAAAATCGGCGAGAAATCGTCGTTTTGCATCGAAATATGCGGTTTTCTCTAAGAATTTTGATGATTTCGTGCAGAATTCTGCTGTTTTCTTGCAATTCAGCCGTTGAATCTTGGTAAAAAGTCATGATTTTGTAAATTTCGTGCTCATCTTTGCGAATTCAAGATAGAAAACAACGAAAATCAGCGAGAAATCGTCGTTTTGCACCGAAATATGCGGTTTTCTCTAAGAATTTTGATGATTTCGTGCAGAATTCTGCTGTTTTCTTGCAATTCAGCCGTTGAATCTTGGTAAAAAGTCATGATTTTGTAGATTTCGTGCTCTTCTTTGCAAATTCATGCCAGAAAACAACGAAAATCGGCGAGAAATCGTCGTTTTGCATCGAAATATGCGGTTTTCTGTAAGAATTTTGATGATTTCGTGCAGAATTCTGCTGTTTTCTTGCAATTCAGCCGTTGAATCTTGGTAAAAAGTCATGATTTTGTAGATTTCGTGCTCTTCTTTGCGAATTAAAGCCAGAAAACAACGAAAATCGGCGAGAAATCGTCGTTTTGCATTGAAATATGCGGTTTTCTCTAAGAATTTTGATGATTTCGTGCAGAATTCTGCTGTTTTCTTGCAATTCAGCCGTTGAATCTTGGTAAAAAGTGATGATTTTGTAGATTTCGTGCTCTTCTTTGCGAATTCAAGCCAGAAAACAACGAAAATCGGCGAGAAATCGTCGTTTTGCATCGAAATATGCGGTTTTCTTTAAGAATTTTGACGATTTCGTGCAGAATTCTGCTGTTTTCTTGCAATTCAGCCGTTGAATCTTGGTAAAAAGTCATGATTTTGTAGATTTCGTGCTCTTTTTTGCGAATTGAAGCCAGAAAACAACGAAAATCGGCGAGAAATCGTCGTTTTGCATCGAAATATGCGGTTTTCTGTAAGAATTTTGATGATTTCGTGCAGAATTCTGCTGTTTTCTTGCAATTCAGCCGTTGAATCTTGGTAAAAAGTCATGATTTTGTAGATTACGTGCTCTTCTTTGCGAATTCAAGCCAGAAAACAACGAAAATCGGCGAGAAATCGTCGTTTTGCATCGAAATATGTGGTTTTCTGTAAGAATTTTGATGATTTCGTGCAGAATTCTGCTGTTTTCTTGCAATTCAGCCGTTGAATCTTGGTAAAAAGTCATGATTTTGTAGATTCCGTGCTCTTCTTTGCGAATTCAAGATAGAAAACAACGAAAATCAGCGAGAAATCGTCGTTTTGCATCGAAATATGCGGTTTTCTCTAAGAATTTTGATGATTTCGTGCAGAATTCTGCTGTTTTCTTGCAATTCAGCCGTTGAATCTTGGTAAAAATTCATGATTTTGTAGATTTCGTGCTCTTCTTTGCAAATTCAAGCCAGAAAACAACGAAAATCGGCGAGAAATAATCGTTTTGCATCGAAATATGCGGTTTTCTGTAAGAATTTTGATGATTTCGTGTTGAATTCTGCTGTTTTCTTGCAATTCAGCCGTTGAATCTTGGTAAAAAGTCATGATTTTGTAGATTTCGTGCTCTTCTTTGCGAATTCAAGATAGAAAACAACGAAAATCAGCGAGAAATCGTCGTTTTGCATCGAAATATGCGGTTTTCTCTAAGAATTTTGATGATTTCGTGCAGAATTCTGCTGTTTTCTTGCAATTCAGCCGTTGAATCTTGGAAAAAAGTCATGATTTTGTAGATTTCGTGCTCTTCTTTGCGAATTCATGTCAGAAAACAACGAAAATCGGCGAGAAATCATCGTTTTGCATCGAAATTTGCGATTTTCTGTAAGAATTTTGATGATTTCGTGCAGAATTCTGCTGTTTTCTTGCAATTCAGCCGTTGAATCTAGGTAAAAAGTTATAGTTTTATAGATTTCGTGCTCTTCTTGGCGAATTCAAGCCAGAAAACAACGAAAATCGGCGAGAAATCGTCGTTTTGCATCGAAATATGCGGTTTTCTCTAAGAATTTTGATGATTTCGTGCAGAATTCTGCTGTTTTCTTGCAATTCAGCTGTTGAATCTTGGTAAAAAGTCATGATTTTGTAGATTTCGTGCTCTTCTTTGCAAATTCATGCCAGAAAACAACGAAAATCGGCGAGAAATCGTCGTTTTGCATCGAAATATGCGGTTTTCTGTAAGAATTTTGATGATTTCGTGCAGAATTCTGCTGTTTTCTTGCAATTCAGCCGTTGAATCTTGGTAAAAAGTCATGATTTTGTAGATTTCGTGCTCTTCTTTGCGAATTAAAGCCAGAAAACAACGAAAATCGGCGAGAAATAATCGTTTTGCATCGAAATATGCGGTTTTCTCTAAGAATTTTGATGATTTCGTGCAGAATTCTGCTGTTTTCTTGCAATTCAGCCGTTGAATCTTGGTAAAAAGTGATGATTTTGTAGATTTCGTGCTCTTCTTTGCGAATTCAAGCCAGAAAACAACGAAAATCGGCGAGAAATCGTCGTTTTGCGTCGAAATATGCGGTTTTCTCTAAGAATTTTAACGATTTCGTGCAGAATTCTGCTGTTTTCTTGCAATTCAGCCGTTGAATCTTAGTAAAAAGTCATGATTTTGTAGATTTCGTGCTTTTCTTGGCGAATTCAAGATAGAAAACAACGAAAATCGGCGAGAAATCGTCGTTTTCCATCGAAAAATGCAGTTTTCTGTAAGAATTTTGATGATTTCGTGCAGAATTCTGCTGTTTTCTTGCAATTCAGCCATTGAATCTTGGTAAAAAGTCATGATTTTGTAGATTTCGTGCTCTTTTTTGCGAATTCAAGCCAGAAAACAACGAAAATCGGCGAGAAATCGTCGTTTTGCATCGAAATATGCGGTTTTCTGTAAGAATTTTGATGATTTCGTGCAGAATTCTGCTGTTTTCTTGCAATTCAGCCGTAGAATCTTGGTAAAAAGTGATGATTTTGTAGATTTCGTGCTCTTCTTTGCGAATTCAAGCCAGAAAACAACGAAAATCGGCGAGAAATCGTCGTTTTGCATCGAAATATGCGGTTTTCTGTAAGAGTTTTGATGATTTCGTGCAGAATTCTGCTGTTTTCTTGCAATTCAGCCGTTGAATCTTGGTAAAAAGTCATGATTTTGTAGATTACGTGCTCTTCTTTGCGAATTCAAGCCAGAAAACAACGAAAATCGGCGAGAAATCGTCGTTTTGCATCGAAATATGCGGTTTCCTGTAAGAATTTTGATGATTTCGTGCAGAATTCTGCTGTTTTCTTGCAATTCAGCCGTTGAATCTTGGTAAAAAGTCATGATTTTGTAGATTCTGTGCTCTTCTTTGCGAATTCAAGATAGAAAACAACGAAAATCAGCGAGAAATCGTCGTTTTGCATCGAAATATGCGGTTTTCTCTAAGAATTTTGATGATTTCGTGCAGAATTCTGCTGTTTTCTTGCAATTCAGCCGTTGAATCTTGGTAAAAAGTCATGATTTTGTAGATTTCGTGCTCTTCTTTGCAAATTCAAGCCAGAAAACAACGAAAATCGGCGAGAAATAATCGTTTTGCATCGAAATATGCGGTTTTCTGTAAGAATTTTGATGATTTCGTGTAGAATTCTGCTGTTTTCTTGCAATTCAGCCGTTGAATCTTGGTAAAAAGTCATGATTTTGTAGATTTCGTGCTCCTCTTTGCGAATTCAAGCCAGAAAACCACGAAAATCGGCGAGAAATCGTCGTTTTGCATCGAAATATGCGGTTTTCTCTAAGAATTTTGACGATTTCGTGCAGAATTCTGCTGTTTTCTTGCAATTCAGCTGTTGAATCTAGGTAAAAAGTCATGATTTTGTAGATTTCGTGCTCTTCTTGGCGAATTCAAGATAGAAAACAACGAAAATCGGCGAGAAATCGTTGTTTTGCATCGAAATATGCAGTTTTCTCTAAGAATTTTGATGATTTCGTGCAGAATTCTGCTGTTTTCTTGCAATTCAGCCGTTGAATCTTGGTAAAAAGTCATGAATTTGTAGATTTCGTGCTCTTCTTTGCAAATTCAAGCCAGAAAACGACGAAAATCGGCGAGAAATCGTCGTTTTGCATCGAAATATGCGGTTTTCTCTAAGAATTTTGACGATTTCGTGCAGAATTCTGCTGTTTTCTTGCAATTCAGCCGTTGAATCTTGGTAAAAAGTCATGATTTTGTAGATTTCGTGCTCTTCTTTGCGAATTCAAGATAGAAAACAACGAAAATCAGCGAGAAATCGTCGTTTTGCATCGAAATATGCGGTTTTCTCTAAGAATTTTGATGATTTCGTGCAGAATTCTGCTGTTTTCTTGCAATTCAGCCGTTGAATCTTGGAAAAAAGTCATGATTTTGTAGATTTCGTGCTCTTCTTTGCGAATTCATGCCAGAAAACAACGAAAATCGGCGAGAAATCATCGTTTTGCATCGAAATATGCGATTTTCTGTAAGAATTTTGATGATTTCGTGCAGAATTCTGCTGTTTTCTTGCAATTCAGCCGTTGAGTCTAGGTAAAAAGTCATGATTTTGTAGATTTCGTGCTCTTCTTGGCGAATTCAAGCCAGAAAACAACGAAAATCGGCGAGAAATCGTCGTTTTGCATCGAAATATGCGGTTTTCTGTAAGAATTTTGATGATTTCGTGCAGAATTCTGCTGTTTTCTTGCAATTCAGCCGTTGAATCTTGGTAAAAAGTGATGATTTTGTAGATTCCTTCTCTTCTTTGCGAATTCAAGATAGAAAACAACGAAAATCAGCGAGAAATCGTCGTTTTGCATCGAAATATGCGGTTTTCTCTAAGAATTTTGATGATTTCGTGCAGAATTCTGCTGTTTTCTTGCAATTCAGCTGTTGAATCTTGGTAAAAAGTGATGATTTTGTAGATTCCTTCTCTTCTTTGCGAATTCAAGCCAGAAAACAACGAAAATCGGCGAAAAATCGTCGTTTTGCATCGAAATATGCGGTTTTCTGTAAGAATTTTGATGATTTCGTGCAGAATTCTGCTGTTTTCTTGCAATTCAGCCGTTAAATCTTGGTAAAAAGTCATGATTTTGTAGATTTCGTGCTCTTCTTTGCGAATTCAAGCCAGAAAACAACGAAAATCGGCGAGAAATCGTCGTTTTGCATCGAAATATGCGGTTTTCTGTAAGAATTTTGATGATTTCGTGCAGAATTCTGCTGTTTTCTTGCAATTCAGCCGTTGAATCTTGGTAAAAAGTCATGATTTTGTAGATTCCGTGCTCTTCTTGGCGAATTCAAGATAGAAAACAACGAAAATCGGCGAGAAATCGTCGTTTTGCATCGAAAAATGCAGTTTTCTGTAAGAATTTTGATGATTTCGTGCAGAATTCTGCTGTTTTCTTGCAATTCAGCCATTGAATCTTGGTAAAAAGTCATGATTTTGTAGATTTCGTGCTCTTTTTTGCGAATTCAAGCCAGAAAACAACGAAAATCGGCGAGAAATCGTCGTTTTGCATCGAAATATGCGGTTTTCTGTAAGAATTTTGATGATTTCGTGCAGAATTCTGCTGTTTTCTTGCAATTCAGCCGTAGAATCTTGGTAAAAAGTGATGATTTTGTAGATTTCGTGCTCTTCTTTGCGAATTCAAGCCAGAAAACAACGAAAATCGGCGAGAAATCATCGTTTTGCATCGAAATATGCGGTTTTCTGTAAGAATTTTGATGATTTCGTGCAGAATTCTGCTGTTTTCTTGCAATTCAGCCGTTGAATCTTGGTAAAAAGTCATGATTTTGTAGATTTCGTGCTCTTCTTTGCAAATTCAAGTCAGAAAACAACGAAAATCGGCGAGAAATAATCGTTTTGCATCGAAATATGCGGTTTACTGTAAGAATTTTGATGATTTCGTGCAGAATTCTGCTGTTTTCTTGCAATTCAGCCGTTGAATCTTGGTAAAAAGTCATGATTTTGTAGATTTCGTGCTCTTCTTTGCAAATTCAAGCCAGAAAACAACGAAAATCGGCGAGAAATAATCGTTTTGCATCGAAATATGCGGTTTACTGTAAGAATTTTGATGATTTCGTGTAGAATTCTGCTGTTTTCTTGCAATTCAGCCGTTGAATCTTGGTAAAAAGTCATGATTTTGTAGATTTTGTGCTCCTCTTTGCGAATTCAAGCCAGAAAACCACGAAAATCGGCGAGAAATCGTCGTTTTGCATCGAAATATGCGGTTTCCTCTAAGAATTTTGATGATTTCGTGCAGAATTCTGCTGTTTTCTTGCAATTCAGCCGTTGAATCTTGGTAAAAAGTGATAATTTTGTAGATTTCGTGCTCTTCTTTGCGAATTCAAGCCAGAAAACAACGAAAATCGGCGAGAAATCGTCGTTTTGCATCGAACTATGCGGTTTTCTCTAAGAATTTTGACGATTTCGTGCAGAATTCTGCAGTTTTCTAGCAATTCAGCTGTTGAATCTAGGTAAAAAGTCATGATTTTGTAGATTTCGTGCTCTTCTTGGCGAATTCAAGATAGAAAACAACGAAAATCGGCGAGAAATCGTTGTTTTGCGTCGAAATATGCAGTTTTCTCTAAGAATTTTGATGATTTCGTGCAGAGTTCTGCTGTTTTCTTGCAATTCAGCCGTTGAATCTTGGTAAAAAGTCATGATTTTGTAGATTTCGTGCTCTTCTTTGCGAATTCAAGCCAGAAAACAACGAAAATCGGCGAGAAATCGTCGTTTTGCATCGAAATATGCGGTTTTCTGTAAGAATTTTGATGATTTTGTGCAGAATTCTGCTGTTTTCTTGCAATTCATCCGTTGAATCTTGGTAAAAAGTCATGATTTTGTAGATTTCGTGCTCTTCTTTGCGAATTCAAGCCAGAAAACAACGAAAATCGGCGAGAAATCGTCGTTTTGCATCGAAATATGCGGTTTTCTGTAAGAATTTTGATGATTTCGTGCAGAATTCTGCTGTTTTCTTGCAATTCAGCCATTGAATCTTGGTAAAAAGTCATGATTTTGTAGATTCCGTGCTCTTCTTGGCGAATTCAAGATAGAAAACAACGAAAATCAGCGAGAAATCGTCGTTTTGCATCGAAATATGCCGTTTTCTCTAAGAATTCTGATGATTTCGTGCAGAATTCTGCTGTTTTCTTGCAATTCAGCCGTTGAATCTTGGTAAAAAGTGATGATTCTGTAGGTTTCGTGCTCTTCTTTGCGAATTCAAGCCAGAAAACAACGAAAATCGGCGAGAAATCGTCGTTTTGCATCGAAATATGCGGTTTTCTCTAAGAATTTTGATGATTTCGTGCAGAATTCTGCTGTTTTCTTGCAATTCAGCCGTTGAATCTTGGTAAAAAGTGACGATTTTGTAGATTTCGTGCTCTTCTTTGCGAATTCAAGCCAGAAAACAACGAAAATCGCCGAGAAATCGTCGTTTTGCATCGAAATATGCGGTTTTCTCTAAGAATTTTGACGATTTCGTGCAGAATTCTGCTGTTTTCTTGCAATTCAGCCGTTGAATCTTGGTAAAAAGTCATGATTTTGTAGATTTCGTGCTCTTCTTTGCGAATTGAAGCCAGAAAACAACGAAAATCGGCGAGAAATAATCGTTTTGCATCGAAATATGCGGTTTTCTGTAAGAATTTTGATGATTTCGTGCAGAATTCTGCTGTTTTCTTGCAATTCAGCCGTTGAATCTTGGTATAAAGTGATGATTTTGTAGATTTCGTGCTCTTCTTTGCGAATTCAAGCCAGAAAACAACGAAAATCGGCGAGAAATCGTCGTTTTGCATCGAAATATGCGGTTTTCTCTAAGAATTTTGACGATTTCGTGCAGAATTCTGCTGTTTTCTTGCAATTCAGCCGTTAAACCTTGGTAAAAAGTCATGATTTTGTAGATTTCGTGCTCTTCTTTGCGAATTCAAGCCAGAAAACAACGAAAATCGGCGAGAAATCGTCGTTTTGCATCGAAATATGCGGTTTTCTGTAAGAATTTTGATGATTTCGTGCAGAATTCTGCTGTTTTCTTGCAATTCAGCCGTTGAATCTAGGTAAAAAGTCATGATTTTGTAGATTTCGTGCTCTTCTTGGCGAATTCAAGATAGAAAACAACGAAAATCGGCGAGAAATCGTTGTTTTGCATCGAAATATGCGGTTTTCTGTAAGAATTTTGATGATTTCGTGCAGAATTCTGCTGTTTTCTTGCAATTCAGCCGTTGAATCTAGGTAAAAAGTCATGATTTTGTAGATTTCGTGCTCTTCTTTGCGAATTCAAGCCAGAAAACAACGAAAATCGGCGAGAAATCGTCGTTTTGCATCGAAATATGCGGTTTTCTCTAAGAATTTTGATGATTTCGTGCAGAATTCTGCTGTTTTCTTGCAATTCAGCCGTTGAATCTTGGTATAAAGTGATGATTTTGTAGATTTCGTGCTCTTCTTTGCGAATTCAAGCCAGAAAACAACGAAAATCGGCGAGAAATCGTCGTTTTGCATCGAAATATGCGGTTTTCTCTAAGAATTTTGACGATTTCGTGCAGAATTCTGCTGTTTTCTTGCAATTCAGCCGTTGAATCTTGGTAAAAAGTCATGATTTTGTAGATTTCGTGCTCTTCTTTGCGAATTCAAGCCAGAAAACAACGAAAATCGGCGAGAAATCGTCGTTTTGCATCGAAATATGCGGTTTTCTCTAAGAATTTTGACGATTTCGTGCAGAATTCTGCTGTTTTCTTGCAATTCAGCCGTTAAACCTTGGTAAAAAGTCATGATTTTGTAGATTTCGTGCTCTTCTTTGCGAATTCAAGCCAGAAAACAACGAAAATCGGCGAGAAATCGTCGTTTTGCATCGAAATATGCGGTTTTCTGTAAGAATTTTGATGATTTCGTGCAGAATTCTGCTGTTTTCTTGCAATTCAGCCGTTGAATCTAGGTAAAAAGTCATGATTTTGTAGATTTCGTGCTCTTCTTGGCGAATTCAAGATAGAAAACAACGAAAATCGGCGAGAAATCGTTGTTTTGCATCGAAATATGCGGTTTTCTGTAAGAATTTTGATGATTTCGTGCAGAATTCTGCTGTTTTCTTGCAATTCAGCCGTTGAATCTAGGTAAAAAGTCATGATTTTGTAGATTTCGTGCTCTTCTTTGCGAATTCAAGCCAGAAAACAACGAAAATCGGCGAGAAATCGTCGTTTTGCATCGAAATATGCGGTTTTCTGTAAGAATTTTGATGATTTCGTGCAGAATTCTGCTGTTTTCTTGCAATCCAGCCGTTGAATCTTGGTAAAAAGTCATGATTTTGTAGATTCCGTGCTCATCTTTGCGAATTCAAGATAGAAAACAACGAAAATCAGCGAGAAATCGTCGTTTTGCATCGAAATATGCGGTTTTCTCTAAGAAGTTTGATGATTTCGTGCAGAATTCTGCTGTTTTCTTGCAATTCAGCCGTTGAATCTTGGTAAAAAGTCATGATTTTGTAGATTTCGTGCTCTTCTTTGCGAATTCAAGCCAGAAAACAACGAAAATCGGCGAGAAATAATCGTTTTGCATCGAAATATGCGGTTTTCTGTAAGAATTTTGATGATTTCGTGCAGAATTCTGCTGCTTTCTTGCAATTCAGCCGTTGAATCTTGGTAAAAAGTCATGATTTTGTAGATTTCGTGCTCTTCTTTGCGAATTCAAGCCAGAAAACAACGAAAATCGGCGAGAAATAATCGTTTTGCATCGAAATATGCGGTTTTCTGTAAGAATTTTGATGATTTCGTGCAGAATTCTGCTGCTTTCTTGCAATTCAGCCGTTGAATCTTGGTAAAAAGTCATGATTTTGTAGATTTCGAGCTCTTCTTTGCGAATTCAAGCCAGAAAACAACGAAAATCGGCGAGAAATCGTCGTTTTGCATCGAAATATGCGGTTTTCTGTAAGAATTTTGATGATTTCGTGCAGAATTCTGCTGTTTTCTTGCAATTCAGCCGTTGAATCTTGGTAAAAAGTCATGATTTTGTAGATTTCGTGCTCTTCTTTGCGAATTCAAGCCAGAAAACAACGAAAATCGGCGAGAAATCGTCGTTTTGCATCGAAATATGCGGTTTTCTCTAAGAATTTTGATGATTTCGTGCAGAATTCTGCTGTTTTCTTGCAATTCAGCCGTTGAATCTTGGTAAAAAGTGATGATTTTATAGATTTCGTGCTCTTCTTTGCGAATTCAAGCCAGAAAACAACGAAAATCGGCAAGAAATCGTCGTTTTGCATCGAAATATGCGGTTTTCTCTAAGAATTTTGACGATTTCGTGCAGAATTCTGCTGTTTTCTTGCAATTCAGCCGTTGAATCTTGGTAAAAAGTCATGATTTTGTAGATTTCGTGCTCTCCTTTGCGAATTCAAGATAGAAAACAACGAAAATCAGCGAGAAATCGTCGTTTTGCATCGAAATATGCGGTTTTCTGTAAGAATTTTGATGATTTCGTGCAGAGTTCTGCTGTTTTCTTGCAATTCAGCCGTTGAATCTTGGTAAAAAGTCATGCTTTTGTAGATTTCGTGCTCTTCTTTGCGAATTCAAGCCAGAAAACAACGAAAATCGGCGAGAAATCGTCGTTTTGCATCGAAATATGCGGTTTTCTCTAAGAATTTTGATGATTTCGTGCAGAATTCTGCTGTTTTCTTGCAATTCAGCCGTTGAATCTTGGTAAAAAGTCATGATTTTGTAGATTCCGTGCTCTTCTTTGCGAATTCAAGATAGAAAACAACGAAAATCAGCGAGAAATCGTCGTTTTGCATCGAAATATGCGGTTTTCTCTAAGAATTTTGATGATTTCGTGCAGAATTCTGCTGTTTTCTTGCAATTCAGCCGTTGAATCTTGGTAAAAAGTGATGATTTTGTAGATTTCGTGCTCTTCTTTGCGAATTCAAGCCAGAAAACAACGAAAATCGGCGAGAAATCGTCGTTTTGCATCGAAATATGCGGTTTTCTGTAAGAATTCTGATGATTTCGTGCAGAATTCTGCTGTTTTCTTGCAATTCAGCCGTTGAATCTTGGTAAAAAGTGATGATTCTGTAGGTTTCGTGCTCTTCTTTGCGAATTCAAGCCCGAAAACAACGAAAATCGGCGAGAAATCGTCGTTTTGCATCGAAATATGCGGTTTTCTCTAAGAATTTTGATGATTTCGTGCAGAATTCTGCTGTTTTCTTGCAATTCAGCCGTTGAATCTTGGTAAAAAGTGACGATTTTGTAGATTTCGTGCTCTTCTTTGCGAATTCAAGCCAGAAAACAACGAAAATCGCCGAGAAATCGTCGTTTTGCATCGAAATATGCGGTTTTCTCTAAGAATTTTGACGATTTCGTGCAGAATTCTGCTGTTTTCTTGCAATTCAGCCGTTGAATCTTGGTAAAAAGTCATGATTTTGTAGATTTCGTGCTCTCCTTTGCGAATTCAAGATAGAAAACAACGAAAATCAGCGAGAAATCGTCGTTTTGCATCGAAATATGCGGTTTTCTGTAAGAATTTTGATGATTTCGTGCAGAATTCTGCTGTTTTCTTGCAGTTCAGCCGTTGAATCTAGGTAAAAAGTCATGATTTTGTAGATTTCGTGCTCTTCTTGGCGAATTCAAGATAGAAAACAACGAAAATCGGCGAGAAATCGTTGTTTTGCAACGAAATATGCAGTTTTCTCTAAGAATTTTGATGATTTCGTGCAGAATTCTGCTGTTTTCTTGCAATTCAGCCGTTGAATCTTGGTAAAAAGTCATGATTTTGTAGATTTCGTGCTCTTCTTTGCAAATTCAAGCCAGAAAACAACGAAAATCGGCGAGAAATAATCGTTTTGCATCGAAATATGCGGTTTTCTGTAAGAATTTTGATTATTTCGTGTAGAATTCTGCTGTTTTCTTGCAATTCAGCCGTTGAATCTTGGTAAAAAGTCATGATTTTGTAGATTTCGTGCTCCTCTTTGCGAATTCAAGCCAGAAAACCACGAAAATCGGCGAGAAATCGTCGTTTTGCATCGAAATATGCGGTTTCCTCTAAGAATTTTGATGATTTCGTGCAGAATTCTGCTGTTTTCTTGCAATTCAGCCGTTGAATCTTGGTAAAAAGTGATATTTTTGTAGATTTCGTGCTCTTCTTTGCGAATTCAAGCCAGAAAACAACGAAAATCGGCGAGAAATCGTCGTTTTGCATCGAAATATGCGGTTTTCTCTAAGAATTTTGACGATTTCGTGCAGAATTCTGCTGTTTTCTTGCAATTCAGCTGTTGAATCTAGGTAAAAAGTTATGATTTTGTAGATTTCGTGCTCTTCTTGGCGAATTCAAGATAGAAAACAACGAAAATCGGCGAGAAATCGTTGTTTTGCATCGAAATATGCAGTTTTCTCTAAGAATTTTGATGATTTCGTGCAGAGTTCTGCTGTTTTCTTGCAATTCAGCCGTTGAATCTTGGTAAAAAGTCATGATTTTATAGATTTCGTGCTCTTCTTTGCGAATTCAAGCCAGAAAACAACGAAAATCGGCAAGAAATCGTCGTTTTGCATCGAAATATGCGGTTTTCTCTAAGAATTTTGACGATTTCGTGCAGAATTCTGCTGTTTTCTTGCAATTCAGCCGTTGAATCTTGGTAAAAAGTCATGATTTTGTAGATTTCGTGCTCTCCTTTGCGAATTCAAGATAGAAAACAACGAAAATCAGCGAGAAATCGTCGTTTTGCATCGAAATATGCGGTTTTCTGTAAGAATTTTGATGATTTCGTGCAGAGTTCTGCTGTTTTCTTGCAATTCAGCCGTTGAATCTTGGTAAAAAGTCATGCTTTTGTAGATTTCGTGCTCTTCTTTGCGAATTCAAGCCAGAAAACAACGAAAATCGGCGAGAAATCGTCGTTTTGCATCGAAATATGCGGTTTTCTCTAAGAATTTTGATGATTTCGTGCAGAATTCTGCTGTTTTCTTGCAATTCAGCCGTTGAATCTTGGTAAAAAGTCATGATTTTGTAGATTCCGTGCTCTTCTTTGCGAATTCAAGATAGAAAACAACGAAAATCAGCGAGAAATCGTCGTTTTGCATCGAAATATGCGGTTTTCTCTAAGAATTTTGATGATTTCGTGCAGAATTCTGCTGTTTTCTTGCAATTCAGCCGTTGAATCTTGGTAAAAAGTGATGATTTTGTAGATTTCGTGCTCTTCTTTGCGAATTCAAGCCAGAAAACAACGAAAATCGGCGAGAAATCGTCGTTTTGCATCGAAATATGCGGTTTTCTGTAAGAATTCTGATGATTTCGTGCAGAATTCTGCTGTTTTCTTGCAATTCAGCCGTTGAATCTTGGTAAAAAGTGATGATTCTGTAGGTTTCGTGCTCTTCTTTGCGAATTCAAGCCCGAAAACAACGAAAATCGGCGAGAAATCGTCGTTTTGCATCGAAATATGCGGTTTTCTCTAAGAATTTTGATGATTTCGTGCAGAATTCTGCTGTTTTCTTGCAATTCAGCCGTTGAATCTTGGTAAAAAGTGACGATTTTGTAGATTTCGTGCTCTTCTTTGCGAATTCAAGCCAGAAAACAACGAAAATCGCCGAGAAATCGTCGTTTTGCATCGAAATATGCGGTTTTCTCTAAGAATTTTGACGATTTCGTGCAGAATTCTGCTGTTTTCTTGCAATTCAGCCGTTGAATCTTGGTAAAAAGTCATGATTTTGTAGATTTCGTGCTCTCCTTTGCGAATTCAAGATAGAAAACAACGAAAATCAGCGAGAAATCGTCGTTTTGCATCGAAATATGCGGTTTTCTGTAAGAATTTTGATGATTTCGTGCAGAATTCTGCTGTTTTCTTGCAGTTCAGCCGTTGAATCTAGGTAAAAAGTCATGATTTTGTAGATTTCGTGCTCTTCTTGGCGAATTCAAGATAGAAAACAACGAAAATCGGCGAGAAATCGTTGTTTTGCAACGAAATATGCAGTTTTCTCTAAGAATTTTGATGATTTCGTGCAGAATTCTGCTGTTTTCTTGCAATTCAGCCGTTGAATCTTGGTAAAAAGTCATGATTTTGTAGATTTCGTGCTCTTCTTTGCAAATTCAAGCCAGAAAACAACGAAAATCGGCGAGAAATAATCGTTTTGCATCGAAATATGCGGTTTTCTGTAAGAATTTTGATTATTTCGTGTAGAATTCTGCTGTTTTCTTGCAATTCAGCCGTTGAATCTTGGTAAAAAGTCATGATTTTGTAGATTTCGTGCTCCTCTTTGCGAATTCAAGCCAGAAAACCACGAAAATCGGCGAGAAATCGTCGTTTTGCATCGAAATATGCGGTTTCCTCTAAGAATTTTGATGATTTCGTGCAGAATTCTGCTGTTTTCTTGCAATTCAGCCGTTGAATCTTGGTAAAAAGTGATATTTTTGTAGATTTCGTGCTCTTCTTTGCGAATTCAAGCCAGAAAACAACGAAAATCGGCGAGAAATCGTCGTTTTGCATCGAAATATGCGGTTTTCTCTAAGAATTTTGACGATTTCGTGCAGAATTCTGCTGTTTTCTTGCAATTCAGCTGTTGAATCTAGGTAAAAAGTTATGATTTTGTAGATTTCGTGCTCTTCTTGGCGAATTCAAGATAGAAAACAACGAAAATCGGCGAGAAATCGTTGTTTTGCATCGAAATATGCAGTTTTCTCTAAGAATTTTGATGATTTCGTGCAGAGTTCTGCTGTTTTCTTGCAATTCAGCCGTTGAATCTTGGTAAAAAGTCATGATTTTGTAGATTTCGTGCTCTTCTTTGCGAATTCAAGCCAGAAAACAACGAAAATCGGCGAGAAATCGTCGTTTTGCATCGAAATATGCGGTTTTCTGTAAGAATTTTGATGATTTCGTGCAGAATTCTGCTGTTTTCTTGCAATTCAGCCGTTGAATCTTGGTAAAAAGTCATGATTTTGTAGATTTCGTGCTCTTCTTTGCGAATTCAAGCCAGAAAACAACGAAAATCGGCGAGAAATCGTCGTTTTGCATCGAAATATGCGGTTTTCTGTAAGAATTTTGATGATTTCGTGCAGAATTCTGCTGTTTTCTTGCAATTCAGCCATTGAATCTTGGTAAAAAGTCATGATTTTGTAGATTCCGTGCTCTTCTTTGCGAATTCAAGATAGAAAACAACGAAAATCAGCGAGAAATCGTCGTTTTGCATCGAAATATGCCGTTTTCTCTAAGAATTCTGATGATTTCGTGCAGAATTCTGCTGTTTTCTTGCAATTCAGCCGTTGAATCTTGGTAAAAAGTGATGATTCTGTAGGTTTCGTGCTCTTCTTTGCGAATTCAAGCCAGAAAACAACGAAAATCGGCGAGAAATCGTCGTTTTGCATCGAAATATGCGGTTTTCTCTAAGAATTTTGATGATTTCGTGCAGAATTCTGCTGTTTTCTTGCAATTCAGCCGTTGAATCTTGGTAAAAAGTGACGATTTTGTAGATTTCGTGCTCTTCTTTGCGAATTCAAGCCAGAAAACAACGAAAATCGCCGAGAAATCGTCGTTTTGCATCGAAATATGCGGTTTTCTCTAAGAATTTTGACGATTTCGTGCAGAATTCTGCTGTTTTCTTGCAATTCAGCCGTTGAATCTTGGTAAAAAGTCATGATTTTGTAGATTTCGTGCTCTCCTTTGCGAATTCAAGATAGAAAACAACGAAAATCAGCGAGAAATCGTCGTTTTGCATCGAAATATGCGGTTTTCTGTAAGAATTTTGATGATTTCGTGCAGAATTCTGCTGTTTTCTTGCAGTTCAGCCGTTGAATCTAGGTAAAAAGTCATGATTTTGTAGATTTCGTGCTCTTCTTGGCGAATTCAAGATAGAAAACAACGAAAATCGGCGAGAAATCGTTGTTTTGCATCGAAATATCCAGTTTTCTCTAAGAATTTTGATGATTTCGTGCAGAATTCTGCTGTTTTCTTGCAATTCAGCCGTTGAATCTTGGTAAAAAGTCATGATTTTGTAGATTTCGTGCTCTTCTTTGCGAATTGAAGCCAGAAAACAACGAAAATCGGCGAGAAATCGTCGTTTTGCATCGAAATATGCGGTTTTCTGTAAGAATTTTGATGATTTCGTGCAGAATTCTGCTGTTTTCTTGCAATTCAGCCGTTGAATCTTGGTAAAAAGTCATGATTTTGTAGATTCCGTGCTCATCTTTGCGAATTCAAGATAGAAAACAACGAAAATCAGCGAGAAATCGTCGTTTTGCATCGAAATATGCGGTTTTCTCTAAGAATTTTGATGATTTCGTGCAGAATTCTGCTGTTTTCTTGCAATTCAGCCGTTGAATCTTGGTAAAAAGTCATGATTTTGTAGATTTCGTGCTCTTCTTTGCGAATTCAAGCCAGAAAACAACGAAAATCGGCGAGAAATAATCGTTTTGCATCGAAATATGCGGTTTTCTGTAAGAATTTTGATGATTTCGTGCAGAATTCTGCTGTTTTCTTGCAATTCAGCCGTTGAATCTTGGTCTAAAGTGATGATTTTGTAGATTTCGTGCTCTTCTTTGCGAATTCAAGCCAGAAAACAACGAAAATCGGCGAGAAATCGTCGTTTTGCATCGAAATATGCGGTTTTCTGTAAGAATTTTGATGATTTCGTGCAGAATTCTGCTGTTTTCTTGCAATTCAGCCGTTGAATCTAGGTAAAAAGTCATGATTTTGTAGATTTCGTGCTCTTCTTGGCGAATTCAAGATAGAAAACAACGAAAATCGGCGAGAAATCGTTGTTTTGCATCGAAATATGCGGTTTTCTGTAAGAATTTTGATGATTTCGTGCAGAATTCTGCTGTTTTCTTGCAATTCAGCCGTTGAATCTAGGTAAAAAGTCATGATTTTGTAGATTTCGTGCTCTTCTTTGCGAATTCAAGCCAGAAAACAACGAAAATCGGCGAGAAATCGTCGTTTTGCATCGAAATATGCGGTTTTCTCTAAGAATTTTGATGATTTCGTGCAGAATTCTGCTGTTTTCTTGCAATTCAGCCGTTGAATCTTGGTATAAAGTGATGATTTTGTAGATTTCGTGCTCTTCTTTGCGAATTCAAGCCAGAAAACAACGAAAATCGGCGAGAAATCGTCGTTTTGCATCGAAATATGCGGTTTTCTCTAAGAATTTTGACGATTTCGTGCAGAATTCTGCTGTTTTCTTGCAATTCAGCCGTTGAATCTTGGTAAAAAGTCATGATTTTGTAGATTTGGTGCTCTTCTTTGCGAATTGAAGCCAGAAAACAACGAAAATCGGCGAGAAATCGTCGTTTTGCATCGAAATATGCGGTTTTCTGTAAGAATTTTGATGATTTCGTGCAGAATTCTGCTGTTTTCTTGCAATTCAGCCGTTGAATCTTGGTAAAAAGTCATGATTTTGTAGATTCCGTGCTCATCTTTGCGAATTCAAGATAGAAAACAACGAAAATCAGCGAGAAATCGTCGTTTTGCATCGAAATATGCGGTTTTCTCTAAGAAGTTTGATGATTTCGTGCAGAATTCTGCTGTTTTCTTGCAATTCAGCCGTTGAATCTTGGTAAAAAGTCATGATTTTGTAGATTTCGTGCTCTCCTTTGCGAATTCAAGATAGAAAACAACGAAAATCAGCGAGAAATCGTCGTTTTGCATCGAAATATGCGGTTTTCTCTAAGAATTTTGATGATTTCGTGCAGAATTCTGCTGTTTTCTTGCAATTCAGCCGTTGAATCTTGGTAAAAAGTGATGATTTTGTAGATTTCGTGCTCTTCTTTGCGAATTCAAGCCAGAAAACAACGAAAATCGGCGAGAAATCGTCGTTTTGCATCGAAATATGCGGTTTTATCTAAGAATTTTGATGATTTCGTGCAGAGTTCTGCTGTTTTCTTGCAATTCAGCCGTTGAATCTTGGTAAAAAGTCATGATTTTGTAGATTTCGTGCTCTTCTTTGCGAATTCAAGCCAGAAAACAACGAAAATCGGCGAGAAATCGTCGTTTTGCATCGAAATATGCGGTTTTCTGTAAGAATTTTGATGATTTCGTGCAGAATTCTGCTGTTTTCTTGCAATTCAGCCGTTGAATCTTGGTAAAAAGTCATGATTTTGTAGATTCCGTGCTCTTCTTTGCGAATTCAAGATAGAAAACAACGAAAATCAGCGAGAAATCGTCGTTTTGCATCGAAATATGCGGTTTTCTCTAAGAATTTTGATGATTTCGTGCAGAATTTTGCTGTTTTCTTGCAATTCAGCCGTTGAATCTTGGTAAAAAGTGATGATTTTGTAGATTTCGTGCTCATCTTTGCGAATTCAAGCCAGAAAACAACAAAAATCGGCGAAAAATCGTCGTTTTGCATCGAAATATGTGGTTTTCTCTAAGAATTTTGATGATTTCGTGCAGAATTCTGCTGTTTTCTTGCAATTCAGCCGTTGAATCTTGGTAAAAAGTGATGATTTTGTAGATTTCGTGCTCTTCTTTGCGAATTCAAGCCAGAAAACAACGAAAATCGGCAAGAAATCGTCGTTTTGCATCGAAATATGCGGTTTTCTCTAAGAATTTTGACGATTTCGTGCAGAATTCTGCTGTTTTCTTGCAATTCAGCCATTGAATCTTGGTAAAAAGTCATGATTTTGTAGATTTCGTGCTCTTCTTTGCGAATTCAAGCCAGAAAACAACGAAAATCGGCGAGAAATCGTCGTTTTGCATCGAAATATGCGGTTTTCTGTAAGAATTTTGATGATTTCGTGCAGAATTCTGCTGTTTTCTTGCAATTCAGCCGTTGAATCTAGGTAAAAATTCATGATTTTGTAGATTTCGTGCTATTCTTGGCGAATTCAAGATAGAAAACAACGAAAATCGGCGAGAAATCGTTGTTTTGCATCGAAATATGCGGTTTTCTGTAAGAATTTTGATGATTTCGTGCAGAATTCTGCTGTTTTCTTGCAATTCAGCCGTTGAATCTAGGTAAAAAGTCATGATTTTTTAGATTTCGTGCTCTTCTTTGCGAATTCAAGCCAGAAAACAACGAAAATCGGCGAGAAATCGTCGTTTTGCATCGAAATATGCGGTTTTCTCTAAGAATTTTGATGATTTTGTGCAGAATTCTGCTGCTTTCTTGCAATTCAGCCGTTGAATCTTGGTATAAAGTGATGATTTTGTAGATTTCGTGCTCTTCTTTGCGAATTCAAGCCAGAAAACAACGAAAATCGGCGAGAAATCGTCGTTTTGCATCGAAATATGCGGTTTTCTCTAAGAATTTTGACGATTTCGTGCAGAATTCTGCTGTTTTCTTGCAATTCAGCCGATGAATCTTGGTAAAAAGTCATGATTTTGTAGATTTCGTGCTCTCCTTTGCGAATTCAAGATAGAAAACAACGAAAATCAGCGAGAAATCGTCGTTTTGCATCGAAATATGCGGTTTTCTGTAAGAATTTTGATGATTTCGTGCAGAATTCTGCTGTTTTCTTGCTATTCAGCCGTTGAATCTTGGTAAAAAGTCATGATTTTGTAGATTTCGTGCTCTTCTTTCCGAATTCAAGCCAGAAAACAACAAAAATCGGCGTGAAATCGTCGTTTTGCATCGAAATATGCGGTTTTCTGTAAGAATTTTGATGATTTCGTGCAGAATTCTGCTGTTTTCTTGCAATTCAGCCGTTGAATCTTGGTAAAAAGTCATGATTTTGTAGATTTCGTGCTCCTCTTTGCGAATTCAAGCCAGAAAACCACGAAAATCGGCGAGAAATCGTCGTTTTGCATCGAAATATGCGGTTTTCTCTAAGAATTTTGATGATTTCGTGCAGAATTCTGCTGTTTTCTTGCAATTCAGCCGTTGAATCTTGGTAAAAAGTGATAATTTTGTAGATTTCGTGCTCTTCTTTGCGAATTCAAGCCAGAAAACAACGAAAATCGGCGAGATATCGTCGTTTTGCATCGAAATATGCGGTTTTCTGTAAGAATTTTGATGATTTCGTGCAGAATTCTGCTGTTTTCTTGCAATTCAGCTGTTGAATCTAGGTAAAAAGTCATGATTTTGTAGATTCCGTGCTCTTCTTTGCGAATTCAAGATAGAAAACAACGAAAATCGGCGAGAAATCGCTGTTTTGCATCGAAATATGCAGTTTTCTCTAAGAATTTTGATGATTTCGTGCAGAGTTCTGCTGTTTTCTTACAATTCAGCCATTGAATCTTGGTAAAAAGTCATGATTTTGTAGATTTCGTGCTCTTCTTTGCGAATTCAAGCCAGAAAACAACGAAAATCGGCGAGAAATCGTCGTTTTGCATCGAAATATGCGGTTTTCTGTAAGAATTTTGATGATTTCGTGCAGAATTCTGCTGTTTTCTTGCAATTCAGCCGTTGAATCTAGGTAAAAATTCATGATTTTGTAGATTTCGTGCTATTCTTGGCGAATTCAAGATAGAAAACAACGAAAATCGGCGAGAAATCGTTGTTTTGCATCGAAATATGCGGTTTTCTCTAAGAATTTTGACGATTTCGTGCAGAATTCTGCTGTTTTCTTGCAATTCAGCCGTTGAATCTTGGTAAAAAGTCATGATTTTGTAGATTTCGTGCTCTCCTTTGCGAATTCAAGATAGAAAACAACGAAAATCAGCGAGAAATCGTCGTTTTGCATCGAAATATGCGGTTTTCTGTAAGAATTTTGATGATTTCGTGCAGAGTTCTGCTGTTTTCTTGCAATTCAGCTGTTGAATCTTGGTAAAAAGTCATGCTTTTGTAGATTTCGTGCTCTTCTTTGCGAATTCAAGCCAGAAAACAACGAAAATCGGCGAGAAATCGTCGTTTTGCATCGAAATATGCGGTTTTCTGTAAGAATTTTGATGATTTCGTGCAGAATTCTGCTGTTTTCTTGCAATTCAGCCGTTGAATCTTGGTAAAAAGTCATGATTTTGTAGATTCCGTGCTCTTCTTTGCGAATTCAAGATAGAAAACAACGAAAATCAGCGAGAAATCGTCGTTTTGCATCGAAATATGCGGTTTTCTCTAAGAATTTTGATGATTTCGTGCAGAATTCTGCTGTTTTCTTGCAATTCAGCCGTTGAATCTTGGTAAAAAGTGATGATATTGTAGATTTCGTGCTCTTCTTTGCGAATTCAAGCCAGAAAACAACGAAAATCGGCGAGAAATCGTCGTTTTGCATCGAAATATGCGGTTTTCTCTAAGAATTTTGATGATTTCGTGCAGAATTCTGCTGTTTTCTTGCAATTCAGCCGTTGAATCTTGGTAAAAAGTGATGATTTTGTAGATTTCGTGCTCTTCTTTGCGAATTCAAGCCAGAAAACAACGAAAATCGGCAAGAAATCGTCGTTTGGCATCGAAATATGCGGTTTTCTCTAAGAACTTTGACGATTTCGTGCAGAATTCTGCTGTTTTCTTGCAATTCAGCCGTTGAATCTTGGTAAAAAGTCATGATTTTGTAGATTTCGTGCTCTCCTTTGCGAATTCAAGATAGAAAACAACGAAAATCAGCGAGAAATCGTCGTTTTGCATCGAAATATGCGGTTTTCTCTAAGAATTTTGATGATTTCGTGCAGAGTTCTGCTGTTTTCTTGCAATTCAGCCGTTGAATCTTGGTAAAAAGTCATGCTTTTGTAGATTTCGTGCTCTTCTTTGCGAATTCAAGCCAGAAAACAACGAAAATCGGCGAGAAATCGTCGTTTTGCATCGAAATATGCGGTTTTCTCTAAGAATTTTGATGATTTCGTGCAGAATTCTGCTGTTTTCTTGCAATTCAGCCGTTGAATCTTGGTAAAAAGTCATGATTTTGTAGATTCCGTGCTCTTCTTTGCGAATTCAAGATAGAAAACAACGAAAATCAGCGAGAAATCGTCGTTTTGCATCGAAATATGCGGTTTTCTGTAAGAATTTTGATGATTTCGTGCAAAATTCTGCTGTTTTCTTGCAATTCAGCCGTTGAATCTTGGTAAAAAGTGATGATTTTGTATATTTCGTGCTCTTCTTTGCGAATTCAAGCCAGAAAACAACGAAAATCGGCGAGAAATCGTCGTTTTGCATCGAAATATGCGGTTTTATCTAAGAATTTTGATGATTTCGTGCAGAGTTCTGCTGTTTTCTTGCAATTCAGCCGTTGAATCTTGGTAAAAAGTCATGATTTTGTAGATTTCGTGCTCTTCTTTGCGAATTCAAGCCAGAAAACAACGAAAATCGGCGAGAAATCGTCGTTTTGCATCGAAATATGCGGTTTTCTGTAAGAATTTTGATGATTTCGTGCAGAATTCTGCTGTTTTCTTGCAATTCAGCCGTTGAATCTTGGTAAAAAGTCATGATTTTGTAGATTCCGTGCTCTTCTTTGCGAATTCAAGATAGAAAACAACGAAAATCAGCGAGAAATCGTCGTTTTGCATCGAAATATGCGGTTTTCTCTAAGAATTTTGATGATTTCGTGCAGAATTCTGCTGTTTTCTTGCAATTCAGCCGTTGAATCTTGGTAAAAAGTGATGATTTTGTAGATTTCGTGCTCATCTTTGCGAATTCAAGCCAGAAAACAACAAAAATCGGCGAAAAATCGTCGTTTTGCATCGAAATATGTGGTTTTCTCTAAGAATTTTGATGATTTCGTGCAGAATTCTGCTGTTTTCTTGCAATTCAGCCGTTGAATCTTGGTAAAAAGTGATGATTTTGTAGATTTCGTGCTCTTCTGTGCGAATTCAAGCCAGAAAACAACGAAAATCGGCAAGAAATCGTCGTTTTGCATCGAAATATGCGGTTTTCTCTAAGAATTTTGAAGATTTCGTGCAGAATTCTGCTGTTTTCTTGCAACTCAGCCATTGAATCTTGGTAAAAAGTCATGATTTTGTAGATTTCGTGCTCTTCTTTGCGAATTCAAGCCAGAAAACAACGAAAATCGGCGAGAAATCGTCGTTTTGCATCGAAATATGCGGTTTTCTGTAAAAATTTTGATGATTTCGTGCAGAGTTCTGCTGTTTTCTTACAATTCAGCCATTGAATCTTGGTAAAAAGTCATGATTTTGTAGATTTCGTGCTCTTCTTTGCGAATTCAAGCCAGAAAACAACGAAAATCGGCGAGAAATCGTCGTTTTGCATCGAAATATGCGGTTTTCTGTAAGAATTTTGATGATTTCGTGCAGAATTCTGCTGTTTTCTTGCAATTCAGCCGTTGAATCTAGGTAAAAATTCATGATTTTGTAGATTTCGTGCTATTCTTGGCGAATTCAAGATAGAAAACAACGAAAATCGGCGAGAAATCGTTGTTTTGCATCGAAATATGCGGTTTTCTCTAAGAATTTTGACGATTTCGTGCAGAATTCTGCTGTTTTCTTGCAATTCAGCCGTTGAATCTTGGTAAAAAGTCATGATTTTGTAGATTTCGTGCTCTCCTTTGCGAATTCAAGATAGAAAACAACGAAAATCAGCGAGAAATCGTCGTTTTGCATCGAAATATGCGGTTTTCTGTAAGAATTTTGATGATTTCGTGCAGAGTTCTGCTGTTTTCTTGCAATTCAGCTGTTGAATCTTGGTAAAAAGTCATGCTTTTGTAGATTTCGTGCTCTTCTTTGCGAATTCAAGCCAGAAAACAACGAAAATCGGCGAGAAATCGTCGTTTTGCATCGAAATATGCGGTTTTCTGTAAGAATTTTGATGATTTCGTGCAGAATTCTGCTGTTTTCTTGCAATTCAGCCGTTGAATCTTGGTAAAAAGTCATGATTTTGTAGATTCCGTGCTCTTCTTTGCGAATTCAAGATAGAAAACAACGAAAATCAGCGAGAAATCGTCGTTTTGCATCGAAATATGCGGTTTTCTCTAAGAATTTTGATGATTTCGTGCAGAATTCTGCTGTTTTCTTGCAATTCAGCCGTTGAATCTTGGTAAAAAGTGATGATATTGTAGATTTCGTGCTCTTCTTTGCGAATTCAAGCCAGAAAACAACGAAAATCGGCGAGAAATCGTCGTTTTGCATCGAAATATGCGGTTTTCTCTAAGAATTTTGATGATTTCGTGCAGAATTCTGCTGTTTTCTTGCAATTCAGCCGTTGAATCTTGGTAAAAAGTGATGATTTTGTAGATTTCGTGCTCTTCTTTGCGAATTCAAGCCAGAAAACAACGAAAATCGGCAAGAAATCGTCGTTTGGCATCGAAATATGCGGTTTTCTCTAAGAACTTTGACGATTTCGTGCAGAATTCTGCTGTTTTCTTGCAATTCAGCCGTTGAATCTTGGTAAAAAGTCATGATTTTGTAGATTTCGTGCTCTCCTTTGCGAATTCAAGATAGAAAACAACGAAAATCAGCGAGAAATCGTCGTTTTGCATCGAAATATGCGGTTTTCTCTAAGAATTTTGATGATTTCGTGCAGAGTTCTGCTGTTTTCTTGCAATTCAGCCGTTGAATCTTGGTAAAAAGTCATGCTTTTGTAGATTTCGTGCTCTTCTTTGCGAATTCAAGCCAGAAAACAACGAAAATCGGCGAGAAATCGTCGTTTTGCATCGAAATATGCGGTTTTCTCTAAGAATTTTGATGATTTCGTGCAGAATTCTGCTGTTTTCTTGCAATTCAGCCGTTGAATCTTGGTAAAAAGTCATGATTTTGTAGATTCCGTGCTCTTCTTTGCGAATTCAAGATAGAAAACAACGAAAATCAGCGAGAAATCGTCGTTTTGCATCGAAATATGCGGTTTTCTGTAAGAATTTTGATGATTTCGTGCAAAATTCTGCTGTTTTCTTGCAATTCAGCCGTTGAATCTTGGTAAAAAGTGATGATTTTGTATATTTCGTGCTCTTCTTTGCGAATTCAAGCCAGAAAACAACGAAAATCGGCGAGAAATCGTCGTTTTGCATCGAAATATGCGGTTTTATCTAAGAATTTTGATGATTTCGTGCAGAGTTCTGCTGTTTTCTTGCAATTCAGCCGTTGAATCTTGGTAAAAAGTCATGATTTTGTAGATTTCGTGCTCTTCTTTGCGAATTCAAGCCAGAAAACAACGAAAATCGGCGAGAAATCGTCGTTTTGCATCGAAATATGCGGTTTTCTGTAAGAATTTTGATGATTTCGTGCAGAATTCTGCTGTTTTCTTGCAATTCAGCCGTTGAATCTTGGTAAAAAGTCATGATTTTGTAGATTCCGTGCTCTTCTTTGCGAATTCAAGATAGAAAACAACGAAAATCAGCGAGAAATCGTCGTTTTGCATCGAAATATGCGGTTTTCTCTAAGAATTTTGATGATTTCGTGCAGAATTCTGCTGTTTTCTTGCAATTCAGCCGTTGAATCTTGGTAAAAAGTGATGATTTTGTAGATTTCGTGCTCATCTTTGCGAATTCAAGCCAGAAAACAACAAAAATCGGCGAAAAATCGTCGTTTTGCATCGAAATATGTGGTTTTCTCTAAGAATTTTGATGATTTCGTGCAGAATTCTGCTGTTTTCTTGCAATTCAGCCGTTGAATCTTGGTAAAAAGTGATGATTTTGTAGATTTCGTGCTCTTCTGTGCGAATTCAAGCCAGAAAACAACGAAAATCGGCAAGAAATCGTCGTTTTGCATCGAAATATGCGGTTTTCTCTAAGAATTTTGAAGATTTCGTGCAGAATTCTGCTGTTTTCTTGCAACTCAGCCATTGAATCTTGGTAAAAAGTCATGATTTTGTAGATTTCGTGCTCTTCTTTGCGAATTCAAGCCAGAAAACAACGAAAATCGGCGAGAAATCGTCGTTTTGCATCGAAATATGCGGTTTTCTGTAAGAATTTTGATGATTTCGTGCAGAATTCTGCTGTTTTCTTGCAATTCAGCCGTTGAATCTTGGTAAAAAGTCATGATTTTGTAGATTCCGTGCTCTTCTTTGCGAATTCAAGATAGAAAACAACGAAAATCAGCGAGAAATCGTCGTTTTGCTCGAAATATGCGGTTTTCTCTAAGAATTTTGATGATTTCGTGCAGAATTCTGCTGTTTTCTTGCAATTCAGCCGTGGAATCTTGGTAAAAAGTGATGATTTTGTAGATTTCGTGCTCTTCTTTGCGAATTCAAGCCAGAAAACAACGAAAATCGGCGAGAAATCGTCGTTTTGCATCGAAATATGCGGTTTTCTCTAAGAATTTTGATGATTTCGTGCAGAATTCTGCTGTTTTCTTGCAATTCAGCCGTTGAATCTTGGTAAAAAGTGATGATTTTGTAGATTTCGTGCTCTTCTTTGCGAATTCAAGCCAGAAAACAACGAAAATCGGCAAGAAATCGTCGTTTGGCATCGAAATATGCGGTTTTCTCTAAGAAATTTGACGATTTCGTGCAGAATTCTGCTGTTTTCTTGCAATTCAGCCGTTGAATCTTGGTAAAAAGTCATGATTTTGTAGATTTCGTGCCCTCCTTTGCGAATTCAAGATAGAAAACAACGAAAATCAGCGAGAAATCGTCGTTTTGCATCGAAATATGCGGTTTTCTCTAAGAATTTTGATGATTTCGTGCAGAATTCTGCTGTTTTCTTGCAATTCAGCCGTTGAATCTTGGTAAAAAGTCATGATTTTGTAGATTTCGTGCTCTTCTTTGCGAATTCAAGCCAGAAAACAACGAAAATCGGCGAGAAATCGTCGTTTTGCATCGAAATATGCGGTTTTCTGTAAGAATTTTGATGATTTCGTGCAGAATTCTGCTGTTTTCTTGCAATTCAGCCGTTGAATCTTGGTAAAAAGTCATGATTTTGTAGATTTCGTGCCCTTCTTTGCAAATTCAAGCCAGAAAACAACGAAAATCGGCGAGAAATCGTCGTTTTGCATCGAAATATGCGGTTTTCTGTAAGAATTTTGATGATTTCGTGCAGAATTCTGCTGTTTTCTTGCAATTCAGCCGTTGAATCTAGGTAAAAAGTCATGATTTTGTAGATTTCGTGCTCTTCTTGGCGAATTCAAGATAGAAAACAACGAAAATCGGCGAGAAATCGTTGTTTTGCATCGAAATATGCGGTTTTCTGTAAGAATTTTGATGATTTCGTGCAGAATTCTGCTGTTTTCTTGCAATTCAGCCGTTGAATCTAGGTAAAAAGTCATGATTTTGTAGATTTCGTGCTCTTCTTGGCGAATTCAAGATAGAAAACAACGAAAATCGGCGAGAAATCGTTGTTTTGCATTGAAATATGCAGTTTTCTCTAAGAATTTTGATGATTTCGTGCAGAATTCTGCTGTTTTCTTGCAATTCAGCCGTTGAATCTTGGTAAAAAGTGATGATTTTGTAGATTTCGTGCTTCTCTTTGCGAATTCAAGCCAGAAAACCACGAAAATCGGCGAGAAATCGTCGTTTTGCATCGAAATATGCGGTTTTCTCTAAGAATTTTGATGATTTCGTGCAGAATTCTGCTGTTTTCTTGCAATTCAGCCGTTGAATCTTGGTAAAAAGTAATGATTTTGTAGATTTCGTGCTCTTCTTTGCGAATTCAAGCCAGAAAACAACGAAAATCGGCGAGAAATCGTCGTTTTGCATCGAAATATGCGGTTTTCTCTAAGAATTTTGACGATTTCGTGCAGAATTCTGCTGTTTTCTTGCAATTCAGCCGTTGAATCTTGGTAAAAAGTAATGATTTTGTAGATTTCGTGCTCTTCTTTGCGAATTCAAGCCAGAAAACAACAAAAATCGGCGAAAAATCGTCGTTTTGCATCGAAATATGTGGTTTTCTCTAAGAATTTTGATGATTTCGTGCAGAATTCTGCTGTTTTCTTGCAATTCAGCCGTTGAATCTTGGTAAAAAGTGATGATTTTGTAGATTTCGTGCTCTTCTTTGCGAATTCAAGCCAGAAAACAACGAAAATCGGCAAGAAATCGTCGTTTTGCATCGAAATATGCGGTTTTCTCTAAGAATTTTGACGATTTCGTGCAGAATTCTGCTGTTTTCTTGCAATTCAGCCATTGAATCTTGGTAAAAAGTCATGATTTTGTAGATTTCGTGCTCTTCTTTGCGAATTCAAGCCAGAAAACAACGAAAATCGGCGAGAAATCGTCGTTTTGCATCGAAATATGCGGTTTTCTGTAAGAATTTTGATGATTTCGTGCAGAATTCTGCTGTTTTCTTGCAATTCAGCCGTTGAATCTTGGTAAAAAGTCATGATTTTGTAGATTCCGTGCTCTTCTTTGCAAATTCAAGATAGAAAACAACGAAAATCAGCGAGAAATCGTCGTTTTGCATCGAAATATGCGGTTTTCTCTAAGAATTTTGATGATTTCGTGCAGAATTCTGCTGTTTTCTTGCAATTCAGCCGTTGAATCTTGGTAAAAAGTGATGATTTTGTAGATTTCGTGCTCTTCTTTGCGAATTCAAGCCAGAAAACAACGAAAATCGGCGAGAAATCGTCGTTTTGCATCGAAATATGCGGTTTTCTCTAAGAATTTTGATGATTTCGTGCAGAATTCTGCTGTTTTCTTGCAATTCAGCCGTTGAATCTTGGTAAAAAGTGATGATTTTGTAGATTTCGTGCTCTTCTTTGCGAATTCAAGCCAGAAAACAACGAAAATCGGCAAGAAATCGTCGTTTGGCATCGAAATATGCGGTTTTCTCTAAGAATTTTGACGATTTCGTGCAGAATTCTGCTGTTTTCTTGCAATTCAGCCGTTGAATCTTGGTAAAAAGTAATGATTTTGTAGATTTCGTGCTCTTCTTTGCGAATTCAAGCCAGAAAACAACAAAAATCGGCGAAAAATCGTCGTTTTGCATCGAAATATGTGGTTTTCTCTAAGAATTTTGATGATTTCGTGCAGAATTCTGCTGTTTTCTTGCAATTCAGCCGTTGAATCTTGGTAAAAAGTGATGATTTTGTAGATTTCGTGCTCTTCTTTGCGAATTCAAGCCAGAAAACAACGAAAATCGGCAAGAAATCGTCGTTTTGCATCGAAATATGCGGTTTTCTCTAAGAATTTTGACGATTTCGTGCAGAATTCTGCTGTTTTCTTGCAATTCAGCCATTGAATCTTGGTAAAAAGTCATGATTTTGTAGATTTCGTGCTCTTCTTTGCGAATTCAAGCCAGAAAACAACGAAAATCGGCGAGAAATCGTCGTTTTGCATCGAAATATGCGGTTTTCTGTAAGAATTTTGATGATTTCGTGCAGAATTCTGCTGTTTTCTTACAATTCAGCCGTTGAATCTTGGTAAAAAGTCATGATTTTGTAGATTCCGTGCTCTTCTTTGCGAATTCAAGATAGAAAACAACGAAAATCAGCGAGAAATCGTCGTTTTGCATCGAAATATGCGGTTTTCTCTAAGAATTTTGATGATTTCGTGCAGAATTCTGCTGTTTTCTTGCAATTCAGCCGTTGAATCTTGGTAAAAAGTGATGATTTTGTAGATTTCGTGCTCTTCTTTGCGAATTCAAGCCAGAAAACAACGAAAATCGGCGAGAAATCGTCGTTTTGCATCGAAATATGCGGTTTTCTCTAAGAATTTTGATGATTTCGTGCAGAATTCTGCTGTTTTCTTGCAATTCAGCCGTTGAATCTTGGTAAAAAGTGATGATTTTGTAGATTTCGTGCTCTTCTTTGCGAATTCAAGCCAGAAAACAACGAAAATCGGCAAGAAATCGTCGTTTGGCATCGAAATATGCGGTTTTCTCTAAGAATTTTGACGATTTCGTGCAGAATTCTGCTGTTTTCTTGCAATTCAGCCGTTGAATCTTGGTAAAAAGTCATGATTTTGTAGATTTCGTGCTCTCCTTTGCGAATTCAAGATAGAAAACAACGAAAATCAGCGAGAAATCGTCGTTTTGCATCGAAATATGCGGTTTTCTCTAAGAATTTTGATGATTTCGTGCAGAATTCTGCTGTTTTCTTGCAATTCAGCCGTTGAATCTTGGTAAAAAGTCATGATTTTGTAGATTTCGTGCTCTTCTTTGCGAATTCAAGCCAGAAAACAACGAAAATCGGCGAGAAATCGTCGTTTTGCATCGAAATATGCGGTTTTCTGTAAGAATTTTGATGATTTCGTGCAGAATTCTGCTGTTTTCTTGCAATTCAGCCGTTGAATCTTGGTAAAAAGTCATGATTTTGTAGATTTCGTGCCCTTCTTTGCGAATTCAAGCCAGAAAACAACGAAAATCGGCGAGAAATCGTCGTTTTGCATCGAAATATGCGGTTTTCTGTAAGAATTTTGATGATTTCGTGCAGAATTCTGCTGTTTTCTTGCAATTCAGCCGTTGAATCTAGGTAAAAAGTCATGATTTTGTAGATTCCGTGCTCTTCTTTGCAAATTCAAGATAGAAAACAACGAAAATCAGCGAGAAATCGTCGTTTTGCATCGAAATATGCGGTTTTCTCTAAGAATTTTGATGATTTCGTGCAGAATTCTGCTGTTTTCTTGCAATTCAGCCGTTGAATCTTGGTAAAAAGTGATGATTTTGTAGATTTCGTGCTCTTCTTTGCGAATTCAAGCCAGAAAACAATGAAAATCGGCGAGAAATCGTCGTTTTGCATCGAAATATGCGGTTTTCTCTAAGAATTTTGATGATTTCGTGCAGAATTCTGCTGTTTTCTTGCAATTCAGCCGTTGAATCTTGGTAAAAAGTGATGATTTTGTAGATTTCGTGCTCTTCTTTGCGAATTCAAGCCAGAAAACAACGAAAATCGGCAAGAAATCGTCGTTTGGCATCGAAATATGCGGTTTTCTCTAAGAATTTTGACGATTTCGTGCAGAATTCTGCTGTTTTCTTGCAATTCAGCCGTTGAATCTTGGTAAAAAGTAATGATTTTGTAGATTTCGTGCTCTTCTTTGCGAATTCAAGCCAGAAAACAACAAAAATCGGCGAAAAATCGTCGTTTTGCATCGAAATATGTGGTTTTCTCTAAGAATTTTGATGATTTCGTGCAGAATTCTGCTGTTTTCTTGCAATTCAGCCGTTGAATCTTGGTAAAAAGTGATGATTTTGTAGATTTCGTGCTCTTCTTTGCGAATTCAAGCCAGAAAACAACGAAAATCGGCAAGAAATCGTCGTTTTGCATCGAAATATGCGGTTTTCTCTAAGAATTTTGACGATTTCGTGCAGAATTCTGCTGTTTTCTTGCAATTCAGCCATTGAATCTTGGTAAAAAGTCATGATTTTGTAGATTTCGTGCTCTTCTTTGCGAATTCAAGCCAGAAAACAACGAAAATCGGCGAGAAATCGTCGTTTTGCATCGAAATATGCGGTTTTCTGTAAGAATTTTGATGATTTCGTGCAGAATTCTGCTGTTTTCTTGCAATTCAGCCGTTGAATCTTGGTAAAAAGTCATGATTTTGTAGATTCCGTGCTCTTCTTTGCGAATTCAAGATAGAAAACAACGAAAATCAGCGAGAAATCGTCGTTTTGCATCGAAATATGCGGTTTTCTCTAAGAATTTTGATGATTTCGTGCAGAATTCTGCTGTTTTCTTGCAATTCAGCCGTTGAATCTTGGTAAAAAGTGATGATTTTGTAGATTTCGTGCTCTTCTTTGCGAATTCAAGCCAGAAAACAACGAAAATCGGCGAGAAATCGTCGTTTTGCATCGAAATATGCGGTTTTCTCTAAGAATTTTGATGATTTCGTGCAGAATTCTGCTGTTTTCTTGCAATTCAGCCGTTGAATCTTGGTAAAAAGTGATGATTTTGTAGATTTCGTGCTCTTCTTTGCGAATTCAAGCCAGAAAACAACGAAAATCGGCAAGAAATCGTCGTTTGGCATCGAAATATGCGGTTTTCTCTAAGAATTTTGACGATTTCGTGCAGAATTCTGCTGTTTTCTTGCAATTCAGCCGTTGAATCTTGGTAAAAAGTCATGATTTTGTAGATTTCGTGCTCTCCTTTGCGAATTCAAGATAGAAAACAACGAAAATCAGCGAGAAATCGTCGTTTTGCATCGAAATATGCGGTTTTCTCTAAGAATTTTGATGATTTCGTGCAGAATTCTGCTGTTTTCTTGCAATTCAGCCGTTGAATCTTGGTAAAAAGTCATGATTTTGTAGATTTCGTGCCCTTCTTTGCGAATTCAAGCCAGAAAACAACGAAAATCGGCGAGAAATCGTCGTTTTGCATCGAAATATGCGGTTTTCTGTAAGAATTTTGATGATTTCGTGCAGAATTCTGCTGTTTTCTTGCAATTCAGCCGTTGAATCTTGGTAAAAAGTCATGATTTTGTAGATTTCGTGCCCTTCTTTGCGAATTCAAGCCAGAAAACAACGAAAATCGGCGAGAAATCGTCGTTTTGCATCGAAATATGCGGTTTTCTGTAAGAATTTTGATGATTTCGTGCAGAATTCTGCTGTTTTCTTGCAATTCAGCCGTTGAATCTAGGTAAAAAGTCATGATTTTGTAGATTTCGTGCTCTTCTTGGCGAATTCAAGATAGAAAACAACGAAAATCGGCGAGAAATCGTTGTTTTGCATCGAAATATGCGGTTTTCTGTAAGAATTTTGATGATTTCGTGCAGAATTCTGCTGTTTTCTTGCAATTCAGCCGTTGAATCTAGGTAAAAAGTCATGATTTTGTAGATTTCGTGCTCTTCTTGGCGAATTCAAGATAGAAAACAACGAAAATCGGCGAGAAATCCTTGTTTTGCATTGAAATATGCAGTTTTCTCTAAGAATTTTGATGATTTCGTGCAGAATTCTGCTGTTTTCTTGCAATTCAGCCGTTGAATCTTGGTAAAAAGTGATGATTTTGTAGATTTCGTGCTTCTCTTTGCGAATTCAAGCCAGAAAACCACGAAAATCGGCGAGAAATCGTCGTTTTGCATCGAAATATGCGGTTTTCTCTAAGAATTTTGATGATTTCGTGCAGAATTCTGCTGTTTTCTTGCAATTCAGCCGTTGAATCTTGGTAAAAAGTGATAATTTTGTAGATTTCGTGCTCTTCTTTGCGAATTCAAGCCAGAAAACAACGAAAATCGGCGAGAAATCGTCGTTTTGCATCGAAATATGCGGTTTTCTCTAAGAATTTTGAAGATTTCGTGCAGAATTTTCTGTTTTCTTGCAATTCAGCCGTTGAATCTTGGTAAAAAGTGATGATTTTGTAGATTTCGTGCACTTCTTTGCGAATTCAAGCCAGAAAACAACGAAAATCGACAAGAAATCGTCGTTTGGCATCGAAATATGCGGTTTTCTCTAAGAATTTTGACGATTTCGTGCAGAATTCTGCTGTTTTCTTGCAATTCAGCCGTTGAATCTTGGTAAAAAGTCATGATTTTGTAGATTTCGTGCTCTCCTTTGCGAATTCAAGATAGAAAACAACGAAAATCAGCGAGAAATCGTCGTTTTGCATCGAAATATGCGGTTTTCTCTAAGAATTTTGATGATTTCGTGCAGAATTCAGCTGTTTTCTTGCAATTCAGCCGTTGAATCTTGGTAAAAAGTCATGATTTTGTAGATTTCGTGCTCTTCTTTGCGAATTCAAGCCAGAAAACAGCGAAAATCGGCGAGAAATCGTCGTTTTGCATCGAAATATGCGGTTTTCTGTAAGAATTTTGATGATTTCGTGCAGAATTCTGCTGTTTTCTTGCAATTCAGCCGTTGAATCTTGGTAAAAAGTCATGATTTTGTAGATTTCGTGCTCTTCTTTGCGAATTCAAGCCAGAAAACAACGAAAATCGGCGAGAAATCGTCGTTTTGCATCGAAATATGCGGTTTTCTGTAAGAATTTTGATGATTTCGTGCAGAATTCTGCTGTTTTCTTGCAATTCAGCCGTTGAATCTAGGTAAAAAGTCATGATTTTGTAGATTTCGTGCTCTTCTTGGTGAATTCAAGATAGAAAACAACGAAAATCGGCGAGAAATCGTTGTTTTGCATCGAAATATGCAGTTTTCTCTAAGAATTTTGATGATTTCGTGCAGAATTCTGCTGTTTTCTTGCAATTCAGCCGTTGAATCTTGGTAAAAAGTCATGATTTTGTAGATTTCGTGCTCCTCTTTGCGAATTCAAGCCAGAAAACCACGAAAATCGGCGAGAAATCGTCGTTTTGCATCGAAATATGCGGTTTTCTCTAAGAATTTTGATGATTTCGTGCAGAATTCTGCTGTTTTCTTGCAATTCAGCCGTTGAATCTTGGTAAAAAGTGATAATTTTGTAGATTTCGTGCTCTTCTTTGCGAATTCAAGCCAGAAAACAACGAAAATCGGCGAGAAATCGTCGTTTTGCATCGAAATATGCGGTTTTCTGTAAGAATTTTGATGATTTCGTGCAGAATTCTGCTGTTTTCTTGCAATTCAGCTGTTGAATCTAGGTAAAAAGTCATGATTTTGCAGATTCCGTGCTCTTCTTTGCGAATTCAAGATAGAAAACAACGAAAATCGGCGAGAAATCGCTGTTTTGCATCGAAATATGCAGTTTTCTCTAAGAATTTTGATGATTTCGTGCAGAGTTCAGCTGTTTTCTTGCAATTCAGCCATTGAATCTTGGTAAAAAGTCATGATTTTGTAGATTTCGTGCTCTTCTTTGCGAATTCAAGCCAGAAAACAACGAAAATCGGCGAGAAATCGTCGTTTTGCATCGAAATATGCGGTTTTCTGTAAGAATTTTGATGATTTCGTGCAGAATTCTGCTGTTTTCTTGCAATTCAGCCGTTGAATCTAGGTAAAAATTCATGATTTTGTAGATTTTGTGCTATTCTTGGCGAATTCAAGATAGAAAACAACGAAAATCGGCGAGAAATCGTTGTTTTGCATCGAAATATGCGGTTTTCTCTAAGAATTTTGACGATTTCGTGCAGAATTCTGCTGTTTTCTTGCAATTCAGCCGTTGAATCTTGGTAAAAAGTCATGATTTTGTAGATTTCGTGCTCTCCTTTGCGAGTTCAAGATAGAAAACAACGAAAATCAGCGAGAAATCGTCGTTTTGCATCGAAATATGCGGTTTTCTGTAAGAATTTTGATGATTTCGTGCAGAGTTCTGCTGTTTTCTTGCAATTCAGCCGTTGAAACTTGGTAAAAAGTCATGCTTTTGTAGATTTCGTGCTCTTCTTTGCGAATTCAAGCCAGAAAACAACGAAAATCGGCGAGAAATCGTCGTTTTGCATCGAAATATGCGGTTTTCTCTAAGAATTTTGATGATTTCGTGCAGAATTCTGCTGTTTTCTTGCAATTCAGCCGTTGAATCTTGGTAAAAAGTCATGATTTTGTAGATTCCGTGCTCTTCTTTGCGAATTCAAGATAGAAAACAACGAAAATCAGCGAGAAATCGTCGTTTTGCATCGAAATATGCGGTTTTCTGTAAGAATTTTGATGATTTCGTGCAGAATTCTGCTGTTTTCTTGCAATTCAGCCGTTGAATCTTGGTAAAAAGTGATGATTTTGTATATTTCGTGCTCTTCTTTGCGAATTCAAGCCAGAAAACAACGAAAATCGGCGAGAAATCGTCGTTTTGCATCGAAATATGCGGTTTTATCTAAGAATTTTGATGATTTCGTGCAGAGTTCTGCTGTTTTCTTGCAATTCAGCCGTTGCATCTTGGTAAAAAGTCATGATTTTGTAGATTTCGTGCTCTTCTTTGCGAATTCAAGCCAGAAAACAACGAAAATCGGCGAGAAATCGTCGTTTTGCATCGAAATATGCGGTTTTCTGTAAGAATTTTGATGATTTCGTGCAGAATTCTGCTGTTTTCTTGCAATTCAGCCGTTGAATCTTGGTAAAAAGTCATGATTTTGTAGATTCCGTGCTCTTCTTTGCGAATTCAAGATAGAAAACAACGAAAATCAGCGAGAAATCGTCGTTTTGCATCGAAATATGCGGTTTTCTCTAAGAATTTTGATGATTTCGTGCAGAATTCTGCTGTTTTCTTGCAATTCAGCCGTTGAATCTTGGTAAAAAGTGATGATTTTGTAGATTTCGTGCTCTTCTTTGCGAATTCAAGCCAGAAAACAACGAAAATCGGCGAGAAATCGTCGTTTTGCATCGAAATATGCGGTTTTCTCTAAGAATTTTGATGATTTCGTGCAGAATTCTGCTGTTTTCTTGCAATTCAGCCGTTGAATCTTGGTAAAAAGTGATGATTTTGTAGATTTCGTGCTCTTCTTTGCGAATTCAAGCCAGAAAACAACGAAAATCGGCAAGAAATCGTCGTTTGGCATCGAAATATGCGGTTTTCTCTAAGAATTTTGACGATTTCGTGCAGAATTCTGCTGTTTTCTTGCAATTCAGCCGTTGAATCTTGGTAAAAAGTCATGATTTTGTAGATTTCGTGCTCTTCTTTGCGAATTCAAGCCAGAAAACAACGAAAATCGGCGAGAAATCGTCGTTTTGCATCGAAATATGCGGTTTTCTCTAAGAATTTTGATGATTTCGTGCAGAATTCTGCTGTTTTCTTGCAATTCAGCCGTTGAATCTTGGTAAAAAGTCATGATTTTGTAGATTCCGTGCTCTTCTTTGCGAATTCAAGATAGAAAACAACGAAAATCAGCGAGAAATCGTCGTTTTGCCTCGAAATATGCGGTTTTCTGTAAGAATTTTGATGATTTCGTGCAAAATTCTGCTGTTTTCTTGCAATTCAGCCGTTGAATCTTGGTAAAAAGTGATGATTTTGTATATTTCGTGCTCTTCTTTGCGAATTCAAGCCAGAAAACAACGAAAATCGGCGAGAAATCGTCGTTTTGCATCGAAATATGCGGTTTTATCTAAGAATTTTGATGATTTCGTGCAGAGTTCTGCTGTTTTCTTGCAATTCAGCAGTTGAATCTTGGTAAAAAGTCATGATTTTGTAGATTTCGTGCTCTTCTTTGCGAATTCAAGCCAGAAAACAACGAAAATCGGCGAGAAATCGTCGTTTTGCATCGAAATATGCGGTTTTCTGTAAGAATTTTGATGATTTCGTGCAGAATTCTGCTGTTTTCTTGCAATTCAGCCGTTCAATCTTGGTAAAAAGTCATGATTTTGTAGATTCCGTGCTCTTCTTTGCGAATTCAAGATAGAAAACAACGAAAATCAGCGAGAAATCGTCGTTTTGCATCGAAATATGCGGTTTTCTCTAAGAATTTTGATGATTTCGTGCAGAATTCTGCTGTTTTCTTGCAATTCAGCCGTTGAATCTTGGTAAAAAGTGATGATTTTGTAGATTTCGTGCTCTTCTTTGCGAATTCAAGCCAGAAAACAACGAAAATCGGCAAGAAATCGTCGTTTGGCATCGAAATATGCGGTTTTCTCTAAGAATTTTGACGATTTCGTGCAGAATTCTGCTGTTTTCTTGCAATTCAGCCGTTGAATCTTGGTAAAAAGTCATGCTTTTGTAGATTTCGTGCTCTTCTTTGCGAATTCAAGCCAGAAAACAACGAAAATCGGCGAGAAATCGTCGTTTTGCATCGAAATATGCGGTTTTCTCTAAGAATTTTGATGATTTCGTGCAGAATTCTGCTGTTTTCTTGCAATTCAGCCGTTGAATCTTGGTAAAAAGTCATGATTTTGTAGATTCCGTGCTCTTCTTTGCGAATTCAAGATAGAAAACAACGAAAATCAGCGAGAAATCGTCGTTTTGCATCGAAATATGCGGTTTTCTCTAAGAATTTTGATGATTTCGTGCAGAATTCTGCTGTTTTCTTGCAATTCAGCCGTTGAATCTTGGTAAAAAGTGATGATTTTGTAGATTTCGTGCTCTTCTTTGCGAATTCAAGCCAGAAAACAACGAAAATCGGCAAGAAATCGTCGTTTGGCATCGAAATATGCGGTTTTCTCTAAGAATTTTGACGATTTCGTGCAGAATTCTGCTGTTTTCTTGCAATTCAGCCGTTGAATCTTGGTAAAAAGTCATGATTTTGTAGATTTCGTGCTCTTCTTTGCGAATTCAAGCCAGAAAACAACGAAAATCGGCGAGAAATCGTCGTTTTGCATCGAAATATGCGGTTTTCTGTATGAATTTTGATGATTTCGTGCAGAATTCTGCTGTTTTCTTGCAATTCAGCCGTTGAATCTAGGTAAAAAGTCATGATTTTGTAGATTCCGTGCTCTTCTTTGCGAATTCAAGATAGAAAACAACGAAAATCGGCGAGAAATCGTTGTTTTGCATCGAAATATGCGGTTTTCTGTAAGAATTTTGATGATTTCGTGCAGAATTCTGCTGTTTTCTTGCAATTCAGCCGTTGAATCTTGGTAAAAAGTCATGATTTTGTAGATTCCTTGCTCTTCTTTGCGAATTCAAGATAGAAAACAACGAAAATCAGCGAGAAATCGTCGTTTTGCATCGAAATATGCGGTTTTCTCTAAGAATTTTGATGATTTCGTGCAGAATTCTGCTGTTTTCTTGCAATTCAGACGTTGAATCTTGGTAAAAAGTGATGATTTTGTAGATTTCGTGCTCTTCTTTGCGAATTCAAGCCAGAAAACAACGAAAATCGGCGAGAAATCGTCGTTTTGCATCGAAATATGCGGTTTTCTCTAAGAATTTTGATGATTTCGTGCAGAATTCTGCTGTTTTCTTGCAATTCAGCCGTTGAATCTTGGTAAAAAGTAATGATTTTGTAGATTTCGTGCTCTTCTTTGCGAATTCAAGCCAGAAAACAACGAAAATCGGCAAGAAATCGTCGTTTGGCATCGAAATATGCGGTTTTCTCTAAGAATTTTGACGATTTCGTGCAGAAATCTGCTGTTTTCTTGCAATTCAGCCGTTGAATCTTGGTAAAAAGTCATGATTTTGTAGATTTCGTGCTCTCCTTTGCAAATTCAAGATAGAAAACAACGAAAATCAGCGAGAAATCGTCGTTTTGCATCGAAATATGCGGTTTTCTCTAAGAATTTTGATGATTTCGTGCAGAATTCTGCTGTTTTCTTGCAATTCAGCCGTTGAATCTTGGTAAAAAGTTATGATTTTGTAGATTTCGTGCTCTGCTTTGCGAATTCAAGCCAGAAAACAACGAAAATCGGCGAGAAATCGTCGTTTTGCATCGTAATATGCGGTTTTCTGTAAGAATTTTGATGATTTCGTGCAGAATTCTGCTGTTTTCTTGCAATTCAGCCGTTGAATCTTGGTAAAAAGTCATGATTTTGTAGATTTCGTGCTCTTCTTTGCGAATTCAAGCCAGAAAACAACGAAAATCGGCGAGAAATCGCCGTTTTGCATCGAAATACTCTGGTGCCGTGGTCTCAGTTATACCGCGACGATTAGCTGGAAAAATTGTTGCGCAATTCAAAAACCAGCTTTTTGCGGCAAATGGTTCTCTAATAAAGGTTTATGGGACAAAATTAGTGCGCGTCAATTTAGGCATTAACAAGAAATTCACGTGGCGTTTTATTGTTGCGAACGTAACTTACCCTATTATCGGTGCAGACTTTTGTCACGAATTTGACCTGTTAATAGATTTAAAACGGCAACGCCTTATAGATAATGTAACAAAGCATTTTACAGTTGGTGAGATAGCAAGATGTCGAATTTCCACAGTTACGACAATTGCACCGACTTCACAATATCAGGAGCTTCTGAAGAAGTTCCCGCGATTAACGAGACCTTCATCAATAGCTGATGGACTTCCTCTCCTCACAGTGCTGTTCATCACATAGTAACAACAGGGCAGCCCATTGCCGAAAGGCCACGACGCTAGACGCTGGAGAAATTGGCGATTGCAAAACTTGAGTTCCAGTATATGCTGCAACAAGGAATTTGTCGTCCCTCCAGCAGCCCTTGGGCCAGTCCACTCCATCTTGTCCCAAAGAAAGAGCCAGGAACGTGGAGACCCTGCGGCGATTATCGTAGACTTAACGCTGTGACCGTGCCAGACCAGTACACAATCGCCCATATTCAAGATTTTGCTCACAAGTTACAGGAAAAAACAATTTTCTCTTCCTTGGATTTAGTTAGGGCTTATCATCAAATCCCTATCGCAAAAGAAGACATTCCAAAGACTGCTGTGACGACGCCCTTCGGTCTTTTTGAATTTACTAGGGGGCGACAGTGACCTACAGGTTATAGAGAGATTATCGGATGCAGTTCGCCTTTTGGCAGATGTGCATTATGCTCAAACCGCTTCCCGTCGAGGATTAATCCTCCAGAATATAAATAATAAAAATTTGAAGGATGTTTTGGCAAAAACGAATAGAGACTCGTTCCTTTTTGGTGATAATCTGGGAGAAAGAATTAAGGAAGCAAAGACACTTGCAAAGACAGGTCTACAGTTGAAGATTGAAAATTCACCCCAAAAGAGGGCCTCTAAAAAGCTCCAACCTTGTCAAGGCGTCCTTTAAACTCCCGAGGTCCGTACCAGCGCCAGTCGTCCAGTATGGGCGGACCAATCAAGAAAGAACGGACGAAGATTTTCTCATCCAGGAGGACTCAATTCAAACGATCCGAACTACAGAAGAGACCCCACCAGTCACGGAGATTCCGGGATTAGAAGTGGTGGCGTCCGTAAGTATTGCCGGCCGATTGCAGTTCTTTGTTGAAGCTTGGGAGTCTATCACCAGCGACTGGACAATTTTGTCGTAGATTCGGGGTTTTAAAATCTCTTTTCATAGTCCTCCTCACCAACGGTCACCTCCTGCTGCTAGGTTGATGTCTTTCTTAGAGAATCGATCGACTCCGGTTGCAGTTAATAAGTTACTAAGGAAAGGTGTTATAAATGTATGCAAGCCAATTGAAGGACAGTTCGTTTCTACTGCTTTTACAGTCTGTAAACCTGATGGCTCTCATCGACTAATTTTAAATTTAAAACACTTAAATAAGTTTCTCAAGGTTCCACATTTTAAGATGGAAAATCTAAAAACTGCAATAGGTCTTTTGACCCCAGGTTGTTTCTTAGCCTCAATTGACCTTATGGACGCCTATCTCTATGTTCCCATTAGGCAGGCTGATAGGACATTTCTTCGCTTTTCTTTCAATAGAAACCTATACGAATATTCAGCGTTACCCTTTGGGTTAGCGGTGGCACCTTGGTTGTTCACCAAGTTAATGAAACCTATTGTTTCCCTTTTACGTGAAAGAGGTTTTTTGTCAGTTATATATTTAGATGACTTATTACTCATTGGTGACAATGCTGAGTCTTGCTCTAAAAATGTGACTGAATCTACAAAACTGTTAGAATCATTAGGGTTTCTAATCAATATTAAAAAGTCAAGTCTTCATCCTGCAAGATCGTGTAAATTTTTAGGAGTTCTTTTGAATTCGGAGCGAATGACTGTAGAGTTACCAGCGGAAAAAAGGGCCAAAGTTAGAGACTTAGCTATACAGTTTTCAAATAAAGTTTCTTGCAGAATTAGGGAGTTTGCGGAAATGCTGGGTTATCTGACATCTGTGTGTATGGCTGTGGAGTACGGCTGCCTTTACACAAAGGGTATGGAAAAAGTGAAGTTTTTGGCCCTTCAACAATTTCAAGACAATTACGACGCTTGTATGTTGTTACCCCTTTCTTTAAAGGAACATTTTCTTTGGTGGCAGCTTAATATTCCTCTGTCAATCAGCCGAATAAAGTCGTTTAGCGTTTCGATTGAGATTTTCTCTGATGCCTCGCGAACTGGCTGGGGAGTTGTATGTGGTAATCAACGGGCGTTCGGACATTGGAGGTTGGAGGAAAAGCATCATCACATTAATTATCTAGAATTGCTAGCAGCCTTCTTTGGTTTAAGTTTGCTTCCGAGTTACGTCATGCCGAAATTTTATTGAAGATTGACAATACCACCGCTATTGCTTACATAAATAAGATGGGTGGTATTCAATTTCCTTTACTTTCTAATTTACCCAGAAAGATTTGGCAGTTTTGTGAGCAGCGGAACTTATGCGTCTTATGTAAGCTCTTCAAATAATGCTATAGCTGATTATGAGTCGAGACGATTACCAGCCGAGACAGAATGGCAGCTTTCAGATGAGGTTTTTTCGCTCCTTTTGGATAAGTTTGGCCCTTTTGACTTTGATCTCTTTGCCACCAGATTAAATTGTAAATGTAAAGAATTTGCATCATGGCGGTCTGACCCAGATGCCGCAGTAATTGATGCATTCACCTTTCCTTGGTAGGTACGTAAGTTTTATGGTTTTCCGGCTTTTTCCTTAATTACCAGAACATTACGAAAAATTATCCTTGATAAGGCTGAAGTAGTCTTAATAGTCCCAAACTGGACAAACCAGGCGTGGTTTCCATTATTTAAGTCGCTAGTAAAATCAAGACCAATATATTTTCAACCTGACATTAACTTGTTATATTCTTCTGACAGAGAACCTCATCCCCTATGGGAAAACCTTACATTGGTGGCAGCACTCTTGTCTGGGCGTCAATGAAACAAAAAGGTGTTCCTGATGTAGTAATCCCGGTAATGATAGCGTCCATATCGAATTCAACATACACACAAAACAAAGTGGCGTGGAAGAAATGGTGGCACTTTTGTAATCGTCAAGCGTTAAACACGGTGGAAGAATCAGTGGACAATGTTTTGTCCTTTCTTTCATACGAATTTAAGAAGGGTGCTTCATATGGGAGCCTTAACAGTTTCAGATCGGCCTTGGCCTTTCGTTTTACTTCTAAATTAGGTGAGGATCACAAAATTCGGCGTTTTTTTAAGGGTATCTATCAGTTGAAACCATCACGTCCCAAGTATGATGAAATTTGGGATCCCACTGTTGTCTTGACACATCTTCGAACATTTTCCTTAAATGCAGAAATATCTATCCGTTCTTTAACATTGAAGCTTGTAACTTTAATGGGTTTGGCTATCAGTTCTAGGGTACAGATGTTATCGTTGATACGGGTTGAAAACATTACTTTTGATAAAGCTGGGACAAGAATTAAGATTCCCCATAGAATTAAAACTTCAAGGAGGGGTGCTTTGCAGCCTCTTTTAATTTTGCCAATTTTTCACAATAATGAAGATCTCTGTGTGGCTTCAGCTCTTAAGGTATACCTTCACCCAACAGAGAAGATAAGAAGTTCGGCTTCCACCTTATTTCTGACTTTCCGTAAGCCCTATAAGAATGCTTCTTCAGCCACAATTAGTCGATGGATCAAGGACGTTTTGGGAGCATAAGGGGTCGACGTCTCCTGTTTTACGGCGCATAGTACCCGTCCTCAGCCTTTAGGCAAGGAATATCCTTGGACGAGATCCGAACCACCGCTGGTTGGTCCGAAAATTCGTTGTGTTTTGCGCGACATTATAATCCTATTTTGCAAAATAGAAATGGATCTTTTGCTAAGGTCGTTTTACATTGTTCCTAACATATGTTTATATTAGTTAGCCTTGTTATGCTGACAACTTAAATACTTAGTTTATTCTCGTTGTTTTGTTAACATTCACCGATATTTATTCCTGTCTTCAGTTGAAAGGTGAATAAATACTGTAAAGTCGAGTCGCAACGTACTTTAAACATCTACCCATATACTAATGATGTCGGAGTGCAAGATGAGTGGCATAATTAACAAGATCAAACGAACTTACCAAGTGAAGTTCGATCATGATTATGCTATCATCTTGCACAACGACTTCACTCCCACCCATTGTATCGTCAAAAAGATGCAACCCTTATCTTCTCTAGTTGCGACATCGAAGACTTTAAAATAATGATGCAACCGCCAGTAAGCAGGCCTACCAACAGAATTGGTGGCGGGAGTTTTGAATTTGCTTACTTTAAATATCGTGCGTGTTATGGAGAGAATGGGGGTACTACCTATATACTAATGATGTCGTTGTGCAAGATGATAGCATAATCAAGATCGAACTTCACTTGGTAAGTTCGTTTGATCTTGTTAATTTCTGTGCAATAATTATACGTTCAAATGAATTTGTTACCTAAAAGACATTTTGCGCAAAGGCATGGAGCAATGAAAATCGCAAAAATCTTGTAAGAAACGCCTGAAAACTGTTGTCAAGATTTTTGAATCAACAATCTCAATCAGTGTGGCATCGTTCGCATGAAACCATAGTTACATTACTCCTTCATGAACCGACCTAACTAACGCCAACAATACAACACTATGGCTTTGAATACTAGAAATTTAAATTATTGGGGGAACAGTTCAGCATTGTTGCAATTTTCTTTTGGTCCTCCTGCAAAAATAGAAGGTCTGGAATTATTTTTAACATTTTTTTGGTACTTTGGGGGACCACCCAATTACCCCCTTTCAAGGTGGTGCGCCACTTTCCGGACACCCTGTATGAACTATTACTGTCACTAAAGAAAAACACCCTCTAAAAATTGTTCTTTTGTGTCTTCGATTGTCTGTCGATCAGGAAGGCTACCTGCGCAGCTCAACTCTATGATCACATCTTTCAAGTATTTAAGTACCTACCAGCAGAAAACGCAGCGTATTAAGACATTTTCGACATCGGAGATCCGAAGAAAAGAAGAACGAAGATAGTTCGACACTGGATCTACATAGAATATGCGTGTCTAATCAAACAAACGACGACAAGGTTACCATTATGTAGTCATGATTTTGTAGATTTCGTGCTCTTCTTTGCGAATTCAAGCCAGAAAACAACGAAAATCGGCGAGAAATCGTCGTTTTGCGTCGAAATATGCGGTTTTCTGTAAGAATTTTGATGATTTCGAGCAGAATTCTGCTGTTTTCTTGCAATTCAGCCGTTGAATCTAGGTAAAAAGTCATGATTTTGTAGATTGCGTGCTCTTCTTGGCGAATTCAAGATAGAAAACAACGAAAATCGGCGAGAAATCGTTGTTTTGCATCGAAATATGCAGTTTTCTCTAAGAATTTTGATGATTTCGTGCAGAATTCTGCTGTTTTCTTGCAATTCAGCCGTTGAATCTAGGTAAAAAGTCATGATTTTGTAGATTGCGTGCTCTTCTTTGCGAATTCAAGCCAGAAAACAACGAAAATCGGCGAGAAATCGTCGTTTTGCATCGAAATATGCGGTTTTCTGTAAGAATTTTGATGATTTCGTGCAGAATTCTGCTGTTTTCTTGCAATTCAGCCGTTGAATCTTGGTAAAAAGTCATGATTTTGTAGATTCCGTGCTCTTCTTTGCGAATTCAAGATAGAAAACAACGAAAATCAGCGAGAAATCGTCGTTTTGCATCGAAATATGCGGTTTTCTCTAAGAATTTTGATGATTTCGTGCAGAATTCTGCTGTTTTCTTGCAATTCAGACGTTGAATCTTGGTAAAAAGTGATGATTTTGTAGATTTCGTGCTCTTCTTTGCGAATTCAAGCCAGAAAACAACGAAAATCGGCGAGAAATCGTCGTTTTGCATCGAAATATGCGGTTTTCTCTAAGAATTTTGATGATTTCGTGCAGAATTCTGCTGTTTTCTTGCAATTCAGCCGTTGAATCTTGGTAAAAAGTGATGATTTTGTAGATTTCGTGCTCTTCTTTGCGAATTCAAGCCAGAAAACAACGAAAATCGGCAAGAAATCGTCGTTTGGCATCGAAATATGCGGTTTTCTCTAAGAATTTTGACGATTTCGTGCAGAAATCTGCTGTTTTCTTGCAATTCAGCCGTTGAATCTTGGTAAAAAGTCATGATTTTGTAGATTCCGTGCTCTTCTTTGCGAATTCAAGATAGAAAACAACGAAAATCAGCGAGAAATCGTCGTTTTGCATCGAAATATGCGGTATTCTCTAAGAATTTTGATGATTTCGTGCAGAATTCTGCTGTTTTCTTGCAATTCAGCCGTTGAATCTTGGTAAAAAGTTATGATTTTGTAGATTTCGTGCTCTTCTTTGCGAATTCAGGCCAGAAAACAACGAAAATCGGCGAGAAATCGTCGTTTTGCATCGTAATATGCGGTTTTCTGTAAGAATTTTGATGATTTCGTGCAGAATTCTGCTGTTTTCTTGCAATTCAGCCGTTGAATCTTGGTAAAAAGTCATGATTTTGTAGATTTCGTGCTCTTCTTTGCGAATTCAAGCCAGAAAACAACGAAAATCGGCGAGAAATCGTCGGTTTGCATCGAAAAATGCGGTTTTCTGTAAGAATTTTGTTGATTTCGTGCAGAATTCTGCTGTTTTCTTGCAATTCAGCCGTTGAATCTTGGTAAAAAATCATGAATTTGTAAATTTCGTGCTCTTCTTTGCGAATTCAAGCCAGAAAACAACGAAAATCGGCGAGAAATAATCGTTTTGCATCGAAATATGCGGTTTTCTGTAAGAATTTTGATGATTTCGTGCAGAATTCTGCTGTTTTCTTGCAATTCAGCCGTTGAATCTTGGTAAAAAGTCATGATTTTGTAGATTTCGTGCTCTTCTTTGCGAATTCAAGCCAGAAAACAACGAAAATCGGCGAGAAATAATCGTTTTGCATCGAAATATGCGGTTTTCTGTAAGAATTTTGATGATTTCGTGCAGAATTCTGCTGTTTTCTTGCAATTCAGCCGTTGAATCTTGGTAAAAAATCATGATTTTGTAGATTTCGTGCTCTTCTTTGCGAATTCAAGCCAGAAAACCACGAAAATCGGCGAGAAATCGTCGTTTTGCATCGAAATATGCGGTTTTCTCTAAGAATTTTGATGATTTCGTGCAGAATTCTGCTGTTTTCTTGTAATTCAGCCGTTGAATCTTGATAAGAAGTCAAGATTTTGTAGATTTCGTGCCCTTCTTTGCGAATTCAAGCCAGAAAACAACGAAAATCGGCGAGAAATCGTCGTTTTGCATCGAAATATGCGGTTTTCTGTAAGAATTTTGATGATTTCGTGCAGAATTCTGCTGTTTTCTTGCAATTCAGCCGTTGAATCTAGGTAAAAAGTCATGATTTTGTAGATTTCGGTCTCTTCTTGGCGAATTCAAGATAGAAAACAACGAAAATCGGCGAGAAATCGTTGTTTTGCATCGAAATATGCGGTTTTCTGTAAGAATTTTGATGATTTCGTGCAGAATTCTGCTGTTTTCTTGCAATTCAGCCGTTGGATCTAGGTAAAAAGTCATGATTTTGTAGATTTCGTGCTCTTCTTGGCGAATTCAAGATAGAAAACAACGAAAATCGGCGAGAAATCGTTGTTTTGCATCGAAATATGCAGTTTTCTCTAAGAATTTTGATGATTTCGTGCAGAATTCTGCTGTTTTCTTGCAATTCAGCCGTTGAATCTTGGTAAAAAGTCATGATTTTGTAGATTTCGTGCTCTTCTTTGCGAATTCAAGCCAGAAAACAACGAAAATCGGCGAGAAATCGTCGTTTTGCATCGAAAAATGCGGTTTTCTGTAAGAAGTTTGATGATTTTGTGCAGAATTCTGCTGTTTTCTTGCAATTCAGCCGTTGAATCTTGGTAAAAAGTCATGATTTTGTAGATTTCGTGCTCTTCTTTGCGAATTCAAGCCAGAAAACAACGAAAATCGGCGAGAAATCGTCGTTTTGCGTCGAAATATGCGGTTTTCTGTAAGAATTTTGATGATTTCGTGCAGAATTCTGCTGTTTTCTTGCAATTCAGCCGTTGAATCTTGGTAAAAAGTCATGATTTTGTAGATTTCGTGCTCTTCTTTGCGAATTCAAGCCAGAAAACAACGAAAATCGGCGAGAAATCGTCGTTTTGCATCGAAATATGCGGTTTTCTGTAAGGATTTTGATGATTTCGTGCAGAATTCTGCTGTTTTCTTGCAATTCAGCCGTTGAATCTTGGTAAAAAGTCATGATTTTGTAGATTTCGTGCTCTTCTTTGCGAATTCAAGCCAGAAAACAACGAAAATCGGCGAGAAATAATCGTTTTGCATCGAAATATGCGGTTTTCTGTAAGAATTTTGATGATTTCGTGCAGAATTCTGCTGTTTTCTTGCAATTCAGCCGTTGAATCTTGGTAAAAAATCATGATTTTGTAGATTTCGTGCTCTTCTTTGCGAATTCAAGCCAGAAAACCACGAAAATCGGCGAGAAATCGTCGTTTTGCATCGAAATATGCGGTTTTCTCTAAGAATTTTGATGATTTCGTGCAGAATTCTGCTGTTTTCTTGTAATTCAGCCGTTGAATCTTGATAAAAAGTCATGATTTGGTAGATTTCGTGCCCTTCTTTGCGAATTCAAGCCAGAAAACAACGAAAATCGGCGAGAAATCGTCGTTTTGCATCGAAATATGCGGTTTTCTGTAAGAATTTTGATGATTTCGTGCAGAATTCTGCTGTTTTCTTGCAATTCAGCCGTTGAATCTAGGTAAAAAGTTATGATTTTGTAGATTTCGTGCTCTTCTTGGCGAATTCAAGATAGAAAACAACGAAAATCGGCGAGAAATCGTTGTTTTGCATCGAAATATGCGGTTTTCTGTAAGAATTTTGATGATTTCGTGCAGAATTCTGCTGTTTTCTTGCAATTCAGCCGTTGAATCTAGGTAAAAAGTCATGATTTTGTAGATTTCGTGCTCTTCTTGGCGAATTCAAGATAGAAAGCAACGAAAATCGGCGAGAAATCGTTGTTTTGCATCGAAATATGCAGTTTTCTCTAAGAATTTTGATGATTTCGTGCAAAATTCTGCTGTTTTCTTGCAATTCAGCCGTTGAATCTTGGTAAAAAGTCATGATTTTGTAGATTTCGTGCTCTTCTTTGCCAATTCAAGCCAGAAAACAACGAAAATCACCGAGAAATCGTCGTTTTGCATCGAAAAATGCGGTTTTCTGTAAGAATTTTGATGATTTTGTGCAGAATTCTGCTGTTTTCTTGCAATTCAGCCGTTGAATCTTGGTAAAAAGTCATGATTTTGTAGATTTCGTGCTCTTCTTTGCGAATTCAAGCCAGAAAACAACGAAAATCGGCGAGAAATCGTCGTTTTGCGTCGAAATATGCGGTTTTCTGTAAGAATTTTGATGATTTCGTGCAGAATTCTGCTGTTTTCTTGCAATTCAGCCGTTGAATCGTGGTAAAAAGTCATGATTTTGTAGATTTCGTGCTCATCTTTGCGAATTCATGCCAGAAAACAACGAAAATCGGCGAGAAATAATCGTTTTGCATCGAAATATGCGGTTTTCTGTAAGAATTTTGATGATTTCGTGCAGAATTCAGCTGTTTTCTTGCAATTCAGCCGTTGAATCTTGGTAAAAAGTCATGATTTTGTAGATTTCGTGCTCTTCTTTGCAAATTCAAGCCAGAAAACCACGAAAATCGGCGAGAAATCTTCCTTTTGCATCGAAATATGCGGTTTTCTATAAGAATTTTGATGATTTCGTGCAGAATTCTGCTGTTTTCTTGCAATTCAGCCGTTGAATCTTGGTAAAAAGTCATGATTTTGTAGATTTCGTGCTTTTCTTTGCGAATTCAAGCCAGAAAACAACGAAAATCGGCGAGAAATAATCGTTTTGCATCGAAATATGCGGTTTTCTGTAAGAATTTTGATGATTTCGTGCAGAATTCTGCTGTTTTCTTGCAATTCAGCCGTTGAATCTTGATAAAAAGTCATGATTTTGTAGATTTCGTGCCCTTCTTTGCGAATTCAAGCCAGAAAACAACGAAAATCGGCGAGAAATCGTCGTTTTGCATCGAAATATGCGGTTTTCTCTAAGAATTTTGATGATTTCGTGCAGAATTCTGCTGTTTTCTTGTAATTCAGCCGTTGAATCTTGATAAAAAGTCATGATTTTGTAGATTTCGTGCCCTTCTTTGCAAATGCAAGCCAGAAAACAACGAAAATCGGCGAGTTATCGTCGTTTTGCATCGAAATATGCGGTTTTCTGTAAGAATTTTGATGATTTCGTGCAGAATTCTGCTGTTTTCTTGCAATTCAGCCGTTGAATCTAGGTAAAAAGTCATGATTTTGTAGATTTCGTGCTCTTCTTGGCGAATTCAAGATAGAAAACAACGAAAATCGGCGAGAAATCGTTGTTTTGCATCGAAATATGCGGTTTTCTGTAAGAATTTTGATGATTTCGTGCAGAATTCTGCTGTTTTCTTGCAATTCAGCCGTTGAATCTAGGTAAAAAGTCATGATTTTGTAGATTTCGTGCTCTTCTTGGCGAATTCAAGATAGAAAACAACGAAAATCGGCGAGAAATCGTCGTTTTGCATCGAAATATGCAGTTTTCTCTAAGAATTTTGATGATTTCGTGCAGAATTCTGCTGTTTTCTTGCAATTCAGCCGTTGAATCTTGGTAAAAGGTCATGATTTTGTAGATTTCGTGCTCTTCTTTGCGAATTCAAGCCAGAAAACAACGAAAATCGGCGAGAAATCGTCGTTTTGCATCGAAAAATGCGGTTTTCTGTAAGAATTTTGATGATATCGTGCAGAATTCTGCTGTTTTCTTGCAATTCAGCCGTTGAATCTTGGTAAAAAGTCATGATTTTGTAGATTTCGTGTTCTTCTTTGCGAATTCAAGCCAGAAAACAACGAAAATCGGCGAGAAATCGTCGTTTTGCATCGAAATATGCGGTTTTCTGTAAGAATTTTGATGATTTCGTGCAGAATTCTGCTGTTTTCTTGCAATTCAGCCGTTGAATCTTGGTAAAAAGTCATGATTTTGTAGATTTCGTGCTCTTCTTTGCGAATTCAAGCCAGAAAACAACGAAAATCGGCGAGAAATAATCGTTTTGCATCGAAATATGCGGTTTTCTGTAAGAATTTTGATGATTTCGTGCAGAATTCTGCTGTTTTCTTGCAATTCAGCCGTTGAATCTTGGTAAAAAATCATGATTTTGTAGATTTCGTGCTCTTCTTTGCGAATTCAAGCCAGAAAACCACGAAAATCGGCGAGAAATCGTCGTTTTGCATCGAAATATGCGGTTTTCTCTAAGAATTTTGATGATTTCGTGCAGAATTCTGCTGTTTTCTTGAAATTCAGCCGTTGAATCTTGGTAAAAAGTCATGATTTTGTAGATTTCGTGCTCTTCTTTGCGAATTCAAGCCAGAAAACAACGAAAATCGGCGCAAAATCGTCGTTTTGCATCGTAATATGCGGTTTTCTGTAAGAATTTTGATGATTTCGTGCAGAATTTTGCTGTTTTCTTGCAATTCAGCCGTAGAATCTTGGTAAAATGTGATGATTTTGTAGATTTCGTGCTCTTCTTTGCGAATTCAAGCCAGAAAACAACGAAAATCGGCGAGAAATCGTTGTTTTGCATCGAAATATGCGGTTTTCTGTAAGAATTTTGATGATTTCGTGCAGAATTCTGCTGTTTTCTTGCAATTCAGCTGTTGAATCTTGATAAAAAGTCATGATTTTGTAGATTTCGTGCTCTTCTTTGCGAATTCAAGCCAGAAAACAACGAAAATCGGCGAGAAATCGTCGTTTTGCATCGAAAAATGCGGTTTTCTGTAAGAATTTTGATGATTTCGTGCAGAATTCTGCTGTTTTCTTACAATTCAGCCGTTGAAACTTGGTAAAAAGTCATGATTTTGTAGATTTCGTGCTCTTCTTTGCAAATTCAAGCCAGAAAACAACGAAAATCGGCGAGAAATCTTCGTTTTGCATCGAAATATGCGGTTTTCTATAAGAATTTTGATGATTTCGTGCAGAATTCTGCTGTTTTCTTGCAATTCAGCCGTTGCATCTTGGTAAAAAGTCATGATTTTGTAGATTCCGTGCTCTTCTTTGCGAATTCAAGATAGAAAACATCGAAAATCAGCGAGAAATCGTCGTTTTGCATCGAAATATGCGGTTTTCTCTAAGAATTTTGATGATTTCGTGCAGAATTCTGCTGTTTCCTTGCAATTCAGCCGTTGAATCTTGGTAAAAAGTGATGATTTTGTAGATTTCGTGCTCTTCTTTGCGAATTCAAGCCAGAAAACAACGAAAATCGGCGAGAAATCGTCGTTTTGCATCGAAATATGCGGTTTTCTCTAAGAATTTTGACGATTTCGTGCAGAAATCTGCTGTTTTCTTGCAATTCAGCCGTTGAATCTTGGTAAAAAGTCATGATTTTGTAGATTTCGTGCTCTTCTTTGCGAATTCAAAATAGAAAACAACGAAAATCAGCGAGAAATCGTCGTTTTGCATCGAAATATGAGGTTTTCTCTAAGAATTTTGATGATTTCGTGCAGAATTCTGCTGTTTTCTTGCAATTCAGCCGTTGAATCTTGGTAAAAAGTCATGATTTTGTAGATTTCGTGCTCTTCTTTGCAAATTCATGCCAGAAAACAACGAAAATCGGCGAGAAATCGTCGTTTTGCATCGAAATATGCGGTTTTCTGTAAGAATTTTGATGATTTCGTGCAGAATTCTGCTGTTTTCTTGTAATTCAGCCGTTGAATCTTGGTAAAAAGTCATGATTTTGTAGATTTCGTGCCCTTCTTTGCGAATTCAAGCCAGAAAACAACGAAAATATTCGAGAAATCGTCGTTTTGCATCGAAATATGCGGTTTTCTGTAAGAATTTTGATGATTTCGTGCAGAATTCTGCTGTTTTCTTGCAATTCAGCCGTTGAATCTAGGTAAAAAGTCATGATTTTGTAGATTTCGTGCTCTTCTTGGCGAATTCAAGATAGAAAACAACGAAAATCGGCGAGAAATCGTTGTTTTGCATCGAAATATGCGGTTTTCTGTAAGAATTTTGATGATTTCGTGCAGAATTCTGCTGTTTTCTTGCAATTCAGCTGTTGAATCTAGGTAAAAAGTCATGATTTTGTAGATTTCGTGCTCTTCTTGGCGAAGTCAAGATAGAAAACAACGAAAATCGGCGAGAAATCGTTGTTTTGCATCGAAATATGCAGTTTTCTCTAAGAATTTTGATGATTTCGTGCAGAATTCTGCTGTTTTCTTGCAATTCAGCCGTTGAATCTTGGTAAAAAGTCATGATTTTGTAGATTTCATGCTCTTCTTTGCGAATTCAAGCCAGAAAACAACGAAAATCGGCGAGAAATCGTCGTTTTGCATCGAAAAATGCGGTTTTCTGTAAGAATTCTGATAATTTTGTGCAGAATTCTGCTGTTTTCTTGCAATTCAGCAGTTGAATCTTGGTAAAAAGTCATGATTTTGTGGATTTCGTGCTCTTCTTTGCGAATTCAAGCCAGAAAACAACGAAAATCGGCGAGAAATCGTCGTTTTGCGTCGTAATATGCGGTTTTCTGTAAGAATTTTGATGATTTCGTGCAGAATTCTGCTGTTTTCTTGCAATTCAGCCGTTGAATCGTGGTAAAAAGTCATGATTTTGTAGATTTCGTGCTCTTCCTTGCGAATTCATGCCAGAAAACAACGAAAATCGGCGAGAAATAAGCGTTTTGCATCGAAATATGCGGTTTTCTGTAAGAATTTTGATGATTTCGTGCAGAATTCTGCTGTTTTCTTGCAATTCAGCCGTTGAATCTTGGTAAAAAGTCATGATTTTGTAGATTTCGTGCTCTTCTTTGCAAATTCAAGCCAGAAAACCACGAAAATCGGCGAGAAATCGTCGTTTTGCATCGAAATATGCCGTTTTCTCTAAGAATTTTGATGATTTCGTGTAGAATTCTGCTGTTTTCTTGCAATTCAGCCGTTGAATCTTGGTAAAAAGTGATGATTTTGTAGATTTCCTGCTCTTCTTTGCGAATTCAAGCCAGAAAACAACGAAAATCGGCGAGAAATCGTCGTTTAGCATCGAAATATGCGGTTTTCTGTAAGAATTTTGATGATTTCGTGCAGAATTCTGCTGTTTTCTTGCAATTCAGCCGTTGAATCTAGGTAAAAAGTCATGATTTTGTAGATTTCGTGCTCTTCTTGGCGAATTCAAGATAGAAAACAACGAAAATCGGCGAGAAATCGTTGTTTTGCATCGAAATATGCAGTTTTCTCTAAGAATTTTGATGATTTCGTGCAGAATTCTGCTGTTTTCTTGCAATTCAGCCGAAGAATCTTGGTAAAAAGTGATGATTTTGTAGATTTCGTGCTCTTCTTTGCGAATTCAAGCCAGAAAACAACGAAAATCGGCGAGAAATCGTCGTTTTGCATCGAAATATGTGGTTTTCTGTAAGAATTTTGATGATTTCGTGCAGAATTCTGCTGTTTCCTTGCAATTCAGCCGTTGAATCTTGGTAAAAAGTCATGATTTTGTAGATTTCGTGCTCTTCTTTTGCGAATTCAAGCCAGAAAACAACGAAAATCGGCGAGAAATCGTCGTTTTGCATCAAAATATGCGGTTTTCTGTAAGAATTTTGATGATTTCGTGCAGAATTCTGCTGTTTTCTTGCAATTCAGCCGAAGAATCTTGGTAAAAAGTGATGATTTTGTAGATTTCGTGCTCTTCTTTGCGAATTCAAGCCAGAAAACAACGAAAATCGGCGAGAAATCGTTGTTTTGCATCGAAATATGCGGTTTTCTGTAAGAATTTTGATGATTTCGTGCAGAATTCTACTGTTTTCTTGCAATTCAGCCGTTGAATCTTGGTAAAAAGTCATGATTTTGTAGATTTCGTGCTCTTCTTTGCGAATTCAAGCCAGAAAACAACGAAAATCGGCGAAAAATCGTCGTTTTGCATCGAAAAATGCGGTTTTCTGTAAGAATTTTGATGATTTCGTGCAGAATTCTGCTGTTTTCTTGCAATTCAGCTGTTGAATCTTGGTAAAAAGTCATGATTTTGTAGATTTCGTGCTCTTCTTTGCGAATTCAAGCCAGAAAACAACGAAAATCGGCGAGAAATCGTCGTTTTGCATCGAAAAATGCGGTATTCTGTAAGAATTTTGATGATTTCGTGCAGAATTCTGCTGTTTTCTTGCAATTCAGCCGTTGAATCTTGGTAAAAAGTCATGATTTTGTAGATTTCGTGCTCTTCTTTGCGAATTCAAGCCAGAAAACAACGAAAATCGGCGAGAAATCGTCGTTTTGCATCGAAATATGCGGTTTTCTGTAAGAATTTTGATGATTTCGTGCAGAATTCTGCTGTTTTCTTGCAATTCAGCCGTTGAATCTTGGTAAAAAGTCATGATTTTGTAGATTTCGTGCTCTTCTTTTGCGAATTCAAGCCAGAAAACAACGAAAATCGGCGAGAAATCGTCGTTTTGCATCAAAATATGCGGTTTTCTGTAAGAATTTTGATGATTTCGTGCAGAATTCTGCTGTTTTCTTGCAATTCAGCCGAAGAATCTTGGTAAAAAGTGATGATTTTGTAGATTTCGTGCTCTTCTTTGCGAATTCAAGCCAGAAAACAACGAAAATCGGCGAGAAATCGTTGTTTTGCATCGAAATATGCGGTTTTCTGTAAGAATTTTGATGATTTCGTGCAGAATTCTACTGTTTTCTTGCAATTCAGCCGTTGAATCTTGGTAAAAAGTCATGATTTTGTAGATTTCGTGCTCTTCTTTGCGAATTCAAGCCAGAAAACAACGAAAATCGGCGAAAAATCGTCGTTTTGCATCGAAAAATGCGGTTTTCTGTAAGAATTTTGATGATTTCGTGCAGAATTCTGCTGTTTTCTTGCAATTCAGCTGTTGAATCTTGGTAAAAAGTCATGATTTTGTAGATTTCGTGTTCTTCTTTGCGAATTCAAGCCAGAAAACAACGCAAATCGGCGAGAAATCGTCGTTTTGCATCGAAAAATGCGGTTTTCTGTAAGAATTTTGATGATTTCGTGCAGAATTCTGCTGTTTTCTTGCAATTCAGCCGTTGAATCTTGGTAAAAAGTCATGATTTTGTAGATTTCGTGCTCTTCTTTGCGAATTCAAGCCAGAAAACAACGAAAATCGGCGAGAAATCGTCGTTTTGCATCGAAATATGCGGTTTTCTGTAAGAATTTTGATGATTTCGTGCAGAATTCTGCTGTTTTCTTGCAATTCAGCCGTTGAATCTTGGTAAAAAGTCATGATTTTGTAGATTTCGTGCTCTTCTTTGCGAATTGAAGATAGAAAACAACGAAAATCAGCGAGAAATCGTCGTTTTGCATCGAAATATGCGGTTTTCTCTAAGAATTTTGATGATTTCGTGCAGAATTCTGCAGTTTTCTAGCAATTCAGCAGTTGAATCTTGGTAAAAAGTCATGATTTTGTAGATTTCGTGCTCTTCTTTGCGAATTCAAGCCAGAAAACAACGAAAATCGGCCAGAAATCGTCGTTTTGCATCGAAATATGCGGTTTTCTGTAAGAATTTTGATGATTTCGTGCAGAATTCTGCTGTTTTCTTGCAATTCAGCCGTAGAATCTTGGTAAAAAGTGATGATTTTGTAGAATTTGTGCTCTTCTTTGCGAATTCAAGCCAGAAAACAACGAAAATCGGCGAGAAATCGTCGTTTTGCATCGAAAAATGCGGTTTTCTGTAAGAATTTTGATGATTTCGTGCAGAATTCTGCTGTTTTCTTGCAATTCAGCTGTTGAATCTTGGTAAAAAGTCATGATTTTGTAGATTTCGTGCTCTTCGATGCGAATTCAAGCCAGAAAACAACCAGAATCGGCGAGAAATCGTCGTTTTGCATCGAAATATGCGGTTTTCTGTAAGAATTTTGATGATTTCGTGCAGAATTTTGCTGTTTTCTTGCAATTCAGCCGTTGAATCTTGGTAAAAAGTCATGATTTTGTAGATTTCGTGCTCTTCTTTGCGAATTCAAGATAGAAAACCACGAAAATCGGCGAGAAATCGTCGTTTTGCATCGAAAAATGCGGTTTTCTCTAAGAATTTGGATGATTTCGTGCAGAATTCTGTTGTTTTCTTGCAATTCAGCCGTTGAATCTTGGTAAAAAGTGATGATTTTGCAGATTTCGTGCTCTTTTTTGCGAATTCAAGCCAGAAAACAACGAAAATCGGCGAGAAATCGTCGTTTTGCATCGAAATATGCGGTTTTCTCTAAGAATGTTGACGATTTCGTGCAGAATTCTGCTGTTTTCTTGCAATTCAGCCGTTGAATCTTGGTAAAAAGTCATGATTTTGTAGATTTCGTGCTCTTCTTTGCGAATTCAAGATAGAAAACAACGAAAATCAGCGAGAAATCGTCGTTTTGCATCGAAATATGCGGTTTTCTCTAAGAATTTTGATAATTTCGTGCAGAATTCTGCTGTTTTCTTGCAATTCAGCCGTTGAATTTTGGTAAAAAGTCATGATTTTGAAGATTTCGTGCTCTTCTTTGCGAATTCAAGCCAGAAAACAACGAAAATCGGCGAGAAATCGTCGTTTTGCATCGAAATATGCGGTTTTCTGTAGTAATTTTGATGATTTCGTGCAAAATTCTGTTGTTTTCTTGCAATTCAGCCGTAGAATCTTGGTAAAAAGTGATGATTTTGTAGATTTCGTGCTCTTCTTTGTGAATTCAAGCCAGAAAACAACGAAAACCGGCGAGAAATCGTTGTTTTGCATCGAAATATGCGGTTTTCTGTAAGAATTTTGATGATTTCGTGCAGAATTCTGCTGTTTTCTTGCAATTCAGCCGTTGAATCTTGGTAAAAAGTCATGATTTTGTAGATTTCGTGCTCTTCTTTGCGAATTCAAGCCAGAAAACAACGAAAATCGGCGAGAAATCGTCGTTTTGCATCGAAAAATGCGGTTTTCTGTAAGAATTTTGATGATTTCGTGCAGAATTCTGCTGTTTTCTTGCAATTCAGCCGTTGAATCTTGGTAAAAAGTCATGATTTTGTAGATTTCGTGCTCTTCTTTGCGAATTCAAGCCAGAAAACAACGAAAATCGGCGAGAAATCGTCGTTTTGCATCGAAATATGCGGTTTTCTGTAAGAATTTTGATGATTTCGTGCAGAATTCTGCTGTTTTCTTGCAATTCAGCCGTTGAATCTAGGTAAAAAGTCATGATTTTGTAAATTTCGTGCTCTTCTTGGCGAATTCAAAATAGAAAACAACGAAAATCGGCGAGAAATCGTTGTTTTGCATCGAAATATGCAGTTTTTTCTAAGAATTTTGATGATTTCGTGCAGAATTCTGCTGTTTTCTTGCAATTCAGCCGTTGAATCTTGGTAAAAAGTCATGATTTTGTAGATTTCGTGCTCTTCTTTGCGAATTCAAGCCAGAAAACAACGAAAATCGGCGAGAAATCGTCGTTTTGCATCGAAAAATGCGGTTTTTTGTAAGAATTTTGATGATTTCGTGCAGAATTCTGCTGTTTTCTTGCAATTCAGCCGTTGAATCTTGGTAAAAAGTCATGATTTTGTAGATTTCGTGCCCTTCTTTGCGAATTCAAGCCAGAAAACAACGAAAATCGGCGAGAAATCGTCGTTTTGCATCGAAATATGCGGTTTTCTCTAAGAATTTTGACGATTTCGTGCAGAATTCTGCTGTTTTCTTGCAATTCAGCCGTTGAATCTTGGTAAAAAGTCATGATTTTGTAGATTTCGTGCTCTTCTTTGCGAATTCAAGATAGAAAACAACGAAAATCAGCGAGAAATCGTCGTTTTGCATCGAAATATGCGGTTTTCTCTAAGAATTTTGATGATTTCGTGCAGAATTCTGCTGTTTTCTTGCAATTCAGCCGTTGAATCTTGGTAAAAAGTCATGATTTTGTAGATTTCGTGCACTTCTTTGCAAATTCATGCCAGAAAACAACGAAAATCGGCGAGAAATCGTCGTTTTGCATCGAAATATGAGGTTTTCTGTAAGAATTTTGATGATTTCGTGCAGAATTCTGCTGTTTTCTTGCAATTCAGCCGTTGAATCTAGGTAAAAAGTCATGATTTTGTAGATTTCGTGCTCTTCTTGGCGAATTCATAATAGAAAACAACGAAAATCGGCGAGAAATCGTTGTTTGGCATCGAAATATGCGGTTTTCTGTAAGAATTTTGATGATTTCGTGCAGAATTCTGCTGTTTTCTTGCAATTCAGCCGTTGAATCTAGGTAAAAAGTCATGATTTTGTAGATTTCGTGCTCTTCTTGGCGAATTCAAAATAGAAAACAACGAAAATCGGCGAGAAATCGTTGTTTTGCATCGAAATATGCAGTTTTCTCTAAGAATTTTGATGATTTCGTGCAGAATTCTGCTGTTTTCTTGCAATTCAGCCGTTGAATCTTGGTAAAAAGTCATGATTTTGTAGATTTCATGCTGTTCTTTGCGAATTCAAGCCAGAAAACAACGAAAATCGGCGAGAAATCGACGTTTTGCATCGAAATATGCGGTTTTCTGTAAGAATTTTGATGATTTTGTGCAGAATTCTGCTGTTTTCTTGCAATTCAGCCGTTGAATCTTGGTAAAGAGTGATGATTTTGTAGATTTCGTGCTCTTTTTTGCGAATTCAAGCCAGAAAACAACGAAAATCGGCGAGAAATCGTTGTTTTGCATCGAAATATGCGGTTTTCTGTAAGAATTTTGATGATTTCGTGCAGAATTCTGCTGTTTTCTTGCAATTCAGCCGTTGAAGCTTGGTAAAAATTTATGATTTTGTAGATTTCGTGCTCTTCTTTGCAAATTCAAGCCAGAAAACAACGAAAATCGGCGAGAAATCGTCGTTTTGCATCGAAATATGCGGTTTTCTGTAAGAATTTTGATGATTTCGTGCAGAATTCTGCTGTTTTCTTGCAATTCAGCCGTTGAATCTAGGTAAAAAGTCATGATTTTGTAGATTTCGTGCTCTTCTTGGCGAATTCATAATAGAAAACAACGAAAATCGGCGAGAAATCGTTGTTTGGCATCGAAATATGCGGTTTTCTGTAAGAATTTTGATGATTTCGTGCAGAATTCTGCTGTTTTCTTGCAATTCAGCCGTTGAATCTAGGTAAAAAGTCATGATATTGTAGATTTCGTGCTCTTCTTGGCGAATTCAAAATAGAAAACAACGAAAATCGGCGAGAAATCGTCGTTTTGCATCGAAATATGCGGTTTTCTGTAAGAATTTTGATGATTTCGTGCAGAATTCTGCTGTTTTCTTGCAATTCAGCCGTTGAATCTAGGTAAAAAGTCATGATTTTGTAGATTTCGTGCTCTTCTTGGCGAATTCATAATAGAAAACAACGAAAATCGGCGAGAAATCGTTGTTTGGCATCGAAATATGCGGTTTTCTGTAAGAATTTTGATGATTTCGTGCAGAATTCTGCTGTTTTCTTGCAATTCAGCCGTTGAATCTAGGTAAAAAGTCATGATTTTGTAGATTTCGTGCTCTTCTTGGCGAATTCAAAATTGAAAACAACGAAAATCGGCGAGGAATCGATGTTTTGCATCGAAATATGCAGTTTTCTCTAAGAATTTTGATGATTTCGTGCAGAATTCTGCTGTTTTCTTGCAATTCAGCCGTTGAATCTAGGTAAAAAGTCATGATTTTGTAGATTTCGTGCTCTTCTTGGCGAATTCAAAATAGAAAACAACGAAAATCGGCGAGGAATCGTTGTTTTGCATCGAAATATGCAGTTTTCTCTAAGAATTTTGATGATTTCGTGCAGAATTCTGCTGTTTTCTTGCAATTCAGCCGTTGAATCTTGGTAAAAAGTCATGATTTTGTAGATTTCGTGCTCTTCTTTGCGAATTCAAGCCAGAAAACAACGAAAATCGGCGAGAAATCGTCGTTTTGCATCGAAATATGCGGTTTTCTGTAAGAATTTTGATGATTTCGTGCAGAATTCTGCTGTTTTCTTGCAATTCAGCCGTTGAATCTTGGTAAAAAGTCATGATTTTGTAGATTTCGTGCTCTTCTTTGCGAATTGAAGATAGAAAACAACGAAAATCAGCGAGAAATCGTCGTTTTGCATCGAAATATGCGGTTTTCTCTAAGAATTTTGATGATTTCGTGCAGAATTCTGCAGTTTTCTAGCAATTCAGCAGTTGAATCTTGGTAAAAAGTCATGATTTTGTAGATTTCGTGCTCTTCTTTGCGAATTCAAGCCAGAAAACAACGAAAATCGGCCAGAAATCGTCGTTTTGCATCGAAATATGCGGTTTTCTGTAAGAATTTTGATGATTTCGTGCAGAATTCTGCTGTTTTCTTGCAATTCAGCCGTAGAATCTTGGTAAAAAGTGATGATTTTGTAGAATTTGTGCTCTTCTTTGCGAATTCAAGCCAGAAAACAACGAAAATCGGCGAGAAATCGTCGTTTTGCATCGAAAAATGCGGTTTTCTGTAAGAATTTTGATGATTTCGTGCAGAATTCTGCTGTTTTCTTGCAATTCAGCTGTTGAATCTTGGTAAAAAGTCATGATTTTGTAGATTTCGTGCTCTTCGATGCGAATTCAAGCCAGAAAACAACCAGAATCGGCGAGAAATCGTCGTTTTGCATCGAAATATGCGGTTTTCTGTAAGAATTTTGATGATTTCGTGCAGAATTTTGCTGTTTTCTTGCAATTCAGCCGTTGAATCTTGGTAAAAAGTCATGATTTTGTAGATTTCGTGCTCTTCTTTGCGAATTCAAGATAGAAAACCACGAAAATCGGCGAGAAATCGTCGTTTTGCATCGAAAAATGCGGTTTTCTCTAAGAATTTGGATGATTTCGTGCAGAATTCTGTTGTTTTCTTGCAATTCAGCCGTTGAATCTTGGTAAAAAGTGATGATTTTGCAGATTTCGTGCTCTTTTTTGCGAATTCAAGCCAGAAAACAACGAAAATCGGCGAGAAATCGTCGTTTTGCATCGAAATATGCGGTTTTCTCTAAGAATGTTGACGATTTCGTGCAGAATTCTGCTGTTTTCTTGCAATTCAGCCGTTGAATCTTGGTAAAAAGTCATGATTTTGTAGATTTCGTGCTCTTCTTTGCGAATTCAAGATAGAAAACAACGAAAATCAGCGAGAAATCGTCGTTTTGCATCGAAATATGCGGTTTTCTCTAAGAATTTTGATAATTTCGTGCAGAATTCTGCTGTTTTCTTGCAATTCAGCCGTTGAATTTTGGTAAAAAGTCATGATTTTGAAGATTTCGTGCTCTTCTTTGCGAATTCAAGCCAGAAAACAACGAAAATCGGCGAGAAATCGTCGTTTTGCATCGAAATATGCGGTTTTCTGTAGTAATTTTGATGATTTCGTGCAAAATTCTGTTGTTTTCTTGCAATTCAGCCGTAGAATCTTGGTAAAAAGTGATGATTTTGTAGATTTCGTGCTCTTCTTTGTGAATTCAAGCCAGAAAACAACGAAAACCGGCGAGAAATCGTTGTTTTGCATCGAAATATGCGGTTTTCTGTAAGAATTTTGATGATTTCGTGCAGAATTCTGCTGTTTTCTTGCAATTCAGCCGTTGAATCTTGGTAAAAAGTCATGATTTTGTAGATTTCGTGCTCTTCTTTGCGAATTCAAGCCAGAAAACAACGAAAATCGGCGAGAAATCGTCGTTTTGCATCGAAAAATGCGGTTTTCTGTAAGAATTTTGATGATTTCGTGCAGAATTCTGCTGTTTTCTTGCAATTCAGCCGTTGAATCTTGGTAAAAAGTCATGATTTTGTAGATTTCGTGCTCTTCTTTGCGAATTCAAGCCAGAAAACAACGAAAATCGGCGAGAAATCGTCGTTTTGCATCGAAATATGCGGTTTTCTGTAAGAATTTTGATGATTTCGTGCAGAATTCTGCTGTTTTCTTGCAATTCAGCCGTTGAATCTAGGTAAAAAGTCATGATTTTGTAAATTTCGTGCTCTTCTTGGCGAATTCAAAATAGAAAACAACGAAAATCGGCGAGAAATCGTTGTTTTGCATCGAAATATGCAGTTTTTTCTAAGAATTTTGATGATTTCGTGCAGAATTCTGCTGTTTTCTTGCAATTCAGCCGTTGAATCTTGGTAAAAAGTCATGATTTTGTAGATTTCGTGCTCTTCTTTGCGAATTCAAGCCAGAAAACAACGAAAATCGGCGAGAAATCGTCGTTTTGCATCGAAAAATGCGGTTTTTTGTAAGAATTTTGATGATTTCGTGCAGAATTCTGCTGTTTTCTTGCAATTCAGCCGTTGAATCTTGGTAAAAAGTCATGATTTTGTAGATTTCGTGCCCTTCTTTGCGAATTCAAGCCAGAAAACAACGAAAATCGGCGAGAAATCGTCGTTTTGCATCGAAATATGCGGTTTTCTCTAAGAATTTTGACGATTTCGTGCAGAATTCTGCTGTTTTCTTGCAATTCAGCCGTTGAATCTTGGTAAAAAGTCATGATTTTGTAGATTTCGTGCTCTTCTTTGCGAATTCAAGATAGAAAACAACGAAAATCAGCGAGAAATCGTCGTTTTGCATCGAAATATGCGGTTTTCTCTAAGAATTTTGATGATTTCGTGCAGAATTCTGCTGTTTTCTTGCAATTCAGCCGTTGAATCTTGGTAAAAAGTCATGATTTTGTAGATTTCGTGCACTTCTTTGCAAATTCATGCCAGAAAACAACGAAAATCGGCGAGAAATCGTCGTTTTGCATCGAAATATGAGGTTTTCTGTAAGAATTTTGATGATTTCGTGCAGAATTCTGCTGTTTTCTTGCAATTCAGCCGTTGAATCTAGGTAAAAAGTCATGATTTTGTAGATTTCGTGCTCTTCTTGGCGAATTCATAATAGAAAACAACGAAAATCGGCGAGAAATCGTTGTTTGGCATCGAAATATGCGGTTTTCTGTAAGAATTTTGATGATTTCGTGCAGAATTCTGCTGTTTTCTTGCAATTCAGCCGTTGAATCTAGGTAAAAAGTCATGATTTTGTAGATTTCGTGCTCTTCTTGGCGAATTCAAAATAGAAAACAACGAAAATCGGCGAGAAATCGTTGTTTTGCATCGAAATATGCAGTTTTCTCTAAGAATTTTGATGATTTCGTGCAGAATTCTGCTGTTTTCTTGCAATTCAGCCGTTGAATCTTGGTAAAAAGTCATGATTTTGTAGATTTCATGCTGTTCTTTGCGAATTCAAGCCAGAAAACAACGAAAATCGGCGAGAAATCGACGTTTTGCATCGAAATATGCGGTTTTCTGTAAGAATTTTGATGATTTTGTGCAGAATTCTGCTGTTTTCTTGCAATTCAGCCGTTGAATCTTGGTAAAGAGTGATGATTTTGTAGATTTCGTGCTCTTTTTTGCGAATTCAAGCCAGAAAACAACGAAAATCGGCGAGAAATCGTTGTTTTGCATCGAAATATGCGGTTTTCTGTAAGAATTTTGATGATTTCGTGCAGAATTCTGCTGTTTTCTTGCAATTCAGCCGTTGAAGCTTGGTAAAAATTTATGATTTTGTAGATTTCGTGCTCTTCTTTGCAAATTCAAGCCAGAAAACAACGAAAATCGGCGAGAAATCGTCGTTTTGCATCGAAATATGCGGTTTTCTGTAAGAATTTTGATGATTTCGTGCAGAATTCTGCTGTTTTCTTGCAATTCAGCCGTTGAATCTAGGTAAAAAGTCATGATTTTGTAGATTTCGTGCTCTTCTTGGCGAATTCATAATAGAAAACAACGAAAATCGGCGAGAAATCGTTGTTTGGCATCGAAATATGCGGTTTTCTGTAAGAATTTTGATGATTTCGTGCAGAATTCTGCTGTTTTCTTGCAATTCAGCCGTTGAATCTAGGTAAAAAGTCATGATATTGTAGATTTCGTGCTCTTCTTGGCGAATTCAAAATAGAAAACAACGAAAATCGGCGAGAAATCGTCGTTTTGCATCGAAATATGCGGTTTTCTGTAAGAATTTTGATGATTTCGTGCAGAATTCTGCTGTTTTCTTGCAATTCAGCCGTTGAATCTAGGTAAAAAGTCATGATTTTGTAGATTTCGTGCTCTTCTTGGCGAATTCATAATAGAAAACAACGAAAATCGGCGAGAAATCGTTGTTTGGCATCGAAATATGCGGTTTTCTGTAAGAATTTTGATGATTTCGTGCAGAATTCTGCTGTTTTCTTGCAATTCAGCCGTTGAATCTAGGTAAAAAGTCATGATTTTGTAGATTTCGTGCTCTTCTTGGCGAATTCAAAATTGAAAACAACGAAAATCGGCGAGGAATCGATGTTTTGCATCGAAATATGCAGTTTTCTCTAAGAATTTTGATGATTTCGTGCAGAATTCTGCTGTTTTCTTGCAATTCAGCCGTTGAATCTAGGTAAAAAGTCATGATTTTGTAGATTTCGTGCTCTTCTTGGCGAATTCAAAATAGAAAACAACGAAAATCGGCGAGGAATCGTTGTTTTGCATCGAAATATGCAGTTTTCTCTAAGAATTTTGATGATTTCGTGCAGAATTCTGCTGTTTTCTTGCAATTCAGCCGTTGAATCTTGGTAAAAAGTCATGATTTTGTAGATTTCGTGCTCTTCTTTGCGAATTCAAGCCAGAAAACAACGAAAATCGGCGAGAAATCGTCGTTTTGCATCGAAATATGTTTTCTCTAAGAATTTTGATGATTTCGTGCAGAATTCTGCTGTTTTCTTGCAATTCAGCCGTTGAATCTTGGTAAAAAGTCATGATTTTGTAGATTTCGTGCTCTTCTTTGCAAATTCATGCCAGAAAACAACGAAAATCGGCGAGAAATCGTCGTTTTGCATCGAAATATGAGGTTTTCTGTAAGAATTTTGATGATTTCGTGCAGAATTCTGCTGTTTTCTTGCAATTCAGCCGTTGAATCTTGGTAAAAAGTCATGATTTTGTAGATTTCGTGCTCTTCTTTGCGAATTCAAGCCAGAAAACAACGAAAATCGGCGAGAAATCGTCGTTTTGCATCGAAATATGCGGTTTTCTGTAAGAGTTTTGATGATTTCGTGCAGAATTCTGCTGTTTTCTTGCAATTCAGCCGGTGAATCTAGGTAAAAAGTCTTGATTTTGTAGATTTCGTGCTCTTCTTGGCGAATTCAAAATAGAAAACAACGAAAATCGGCGAGAAATCGTTGTTTTGCATCGAAATATGCAGTTTTCTCTAAGAATTTTGATGATTTCGTGCAGAATTCTGCTGTTTTCTTGCAATTCAGCCGTTGAATCTTGGTAAAAAGTCATGATTTTGTAGATTTCGTGCTCTTCTTTGCGAATTCAAGCCAGAAAACAACGAAAATCGGCGAGAAATCGTCGTTTTGCATCGAAATATGTTTTCTCTAAGAATTTTGATGATTTCGTGCAGAATTCTGCTGTTTTCTTGCAATTCAGCCGTTGAATCTTGGTAAAAAGTCATGATTTTGTAGATTTCGTGCTCTTCTTTGCAAATTCATGCCAGAAAACAACGAAAATCGGCGAGAAATCGTCGTTTTGCATCGAAATATGAGGTTTTCTGTAAGAATTTTGATGATTTCGTGCAGAATTCTGCTGTTTTCTTGCAATTCAGCCGTTGAATCTTGGTAAAAAGTCACGATTTTGTAGATTTCGTGCTCTTCTTTGCTAATTCAAGCCAGAAAACAACGAAAATCGGCGAGAAATCGTCGTTTTGCATTGAAATATGCGGTTTTCTGTAAGAATTTTGTTGATTTCGTGCAGAATTCTGCTGTTTTCTTGCAATTCAGCCGTTGAATCTAGGTAAAAAGTCATGATTTTGTAGATTTCGTGCTCTTCTTGGCGAATTCATAATAGACAACAACGAAAATCGGCGAGAAATCGTTGTTTGGCATCGAAATATGCGGTTTTCTGTAAGAATTTTGATGATTTCGTGCAGAATTCTGCTGTTTTCTTGCAATTCAGCCGTTGAATCTAGGAAAAAAGTCATGATTTTGTAGATTTCGTGCTCTTCTTGGCGAATTCATAATTGAAAACAACGAAAATCGGCGAGAAATCGTTGTTTTGCATCGAAATATGCAGTTTTCTCTAAGAATTTTGATGATTTCGTGCAGAATTCTGCTGTTTTCTTGCAATTCAGATGTTGAATCTTGGTAAAAAGTCATGATTTTGTAGATTTCGTGCTCTTCTTTGCGAATTCAAGCCAGAAAACAACGAAAATCGGCGAGAAATCGTCGTTTTGCATCGAAATATGCGGTTTTCTGTAAGAATTTTGATGATTTTGTGCAGAATTCTGCTGTGTTCTTGCAATTCAGCCGTTGAATCTTGGTAAAAAGTCATGATTTTGTAGATTTCGTGCTCTTCTTTGCGAATTGAAGTCAGAAAACAACGAAAATCGGCGAGAAATCGTCGTTTTGCATCGAAAAATGCGGTTTTCTGAAAGAATTTTGATGATTTCGTGCAGAATTCTGCTGTTTTCTTGCAATTCAGAAGTTGAATCTTGGTAAAAAGTCAAGATTTTGTAGATTTCGTGCTCTTCTTTGCGAATTCAAACCAGAAAACAACGAAAATCGGCGAGAAATCGTCGTTTTGCATCGAAATATGCGATTTTCTGTAAGAATTTTGATGATTTTGTGCAGAATTCTGCTGTTTTCTTGCAATTCAGCCGTTGAATCTTGGTAAAAAGTCATGATTTTGTAGATTTCGTGCTCTTCTATGCGAATTCAAGCCAGAAAACAACGAAAATCGGCGAGAAATAATCGTTTTGCATCGAAATATGCGGTTTTCTGTAAGAATTTTGATGATTTCGTGCAGAATTCTGCTGTTTTCTTGCAATTCAGCCGTTGAATCTTGGTAAAAAATCATGATTTTGTAGATGTCGTGCTCTTCTTTGCGAATTTAAGCCAGAAAACCACGAAAATCGGCGAGAAATCGTCGTTTTGCATCGAAATATGCGGTTTTCTCTAAGAATTTTGATGATTTCGTGCAGAATTCTGCTGTTTTCTTGCAATTCAGCCGTTGAATCTTGGTAAAAAGTGATGATTTTGTAGATTTCGTGCTCTTCTTTGCGAATTCAAGCCAGAAAACAACGAAAATCGGCGAGAAATCGTTGTTTCGCATCGTAATATGCGGTTTTCTCTAAGAATTTTGATGATTTCGTGCAGAATTCTGCTGTTTTCTTGCAATTCAGCCGTTGAATCTTGGTAAAAAGTCATGATTTTGTAGATTTCGTGCTCTTTTTTGCGAATTCAAGCCAGAAAACAACGAAAATCGGCGAGAAATCGTCGTTTTGCATCGAAAAATGCGGTTTTCTCTAAGAATTTTGACGATTTCGTGCAGAATTCTGCTGTTTTCTTGCAATTCAGCCGTTGAATCTTGGTAAAAAGTCATGATTTTGTAGATTTCGTGCTCTTCTTTGCGAATTCAAGATAGAAAACAACGAAAATCAGCGAGAAATCGTCGTTTTGCATCGAAATATGCGGTTTTCTCTAAGAATTTTGATGATTTCGTGCAGAATTCTGCTGTTTTCTTGCAATTCAGAAGTTGAATCTTGGTAAAAAGTCAAGATTTTGTAGATTTAGTGCTCTTCTTTGCGAATTCAAACCAGAAAACAACGAAAATCGGCGAGAAATCGTCGTTTTGCATCGAAATATGCGATTTTCTGTAAGAATTTTGATGATTTTGTGCAGAATTCTGCTGTTTTCTTGCAATTCAGCCGTTGAATCTTGGTAAAAAGTCATGATTTTGTAGATTTCGTGCTCTTCTATGCGAATTCAAGCCAGAAAACAACGAAAATCGGCGAGAAATAATCGTTTTGCATCGAAATATGCGGTTTTCTGTAAGAATTTTGATGATTTCGTGCAGAATTCTGCTGTTTTCTTGCAATTCAGCCGTTGAATCTTGGTAAAAAATCATGATTTTGTAGATTTCGTGCTCTTCTTTGCGAATTTAAGCCAGAAAACCACGAAAATCGGCGAGAAATCGTCGTTTTGCATCGAAATATGCGGTTTTCTCTAAGAATTTTGATGATTTCGTGCAGAATTCTGCTGTTTTCTTGCAATTCAGCCGTTGAATCTTGGTAAAAAGTGATGATTTTGTAGATTTCGTGCTCTTCTTTGCGAATTCAAGCCAGAAAACAACGAAAATCGGCGAGAAATCGTTGTTTCGCATCGTAATATGCGGTTTTCTCTAAGAATTTTGATGATTTCGTGCAGAATTCTGCTGTTTTCTTGCAATTCAGCCGTTGAATCTTGGTAAAAAGTCATGATTTTGTAGATTTCGTGCTCTTTTTTGCAAATTCATGCCAGAAAACAACGAAAATCGGCGAGAAATCGTCGTTTTGCATCGAAATATGAGGTTTTCTGTAAGAATTTTGATGATTTCGTGCAGAATTCTGCTGTTTTCTTGCAATTCAGCCGTTGAATCTTGGTAAAAAGTCATGATTTTGTAGATTTCGTGCTCTTCTTTGCTAATTCAAGCCAGAAAACAACGAAAATCGGCGAGAAATCGTCGTTTTGCATCGAAATATGCGGTTTTCTGTAAGAATTTTGATGATTTCGTGCAGAATTCTGCTGTTTTCTTGCAATTCAGCCGTTGAATCTAGGTAAAAAGTCATGATTTTGTAGATTTCGTGCTCTTCTTGGCGAATTCATAATAGACAACAACGAAAATCGGCGAGAAATCGTTGTTTGGCATCGAAATATGCGGTTTTCTGTAAGAATTTTGATGATTTCGTGCAGAATTCTGCTGTTTTCTTGCAATTCAGCCGTTGAATCTAGGTAAAAAGTCATGATTTTGTAGATTTCGTGCTCTTCTTGGCGAATTCAAAATAGAAAACAACGAAAATCGGCGAGAAATCGTTGTTTTGCATCGAAATATGCGGTTTTCTGTAAGAATTTTGATGATTTCGTGCAGAATTCTGCTGTTTTCTTGCAATTCAGCCGTTGAATCTAGGTAAAAAGTCATGATTTTGTAGATTTCGTGCTCTTCTTGGCGAATTCAAAATAGAAAACAACGAAAATCGGCGAGAAATCGTTGTTTTGCATCGAAATATGCAGTTTTCTCTAAGAATTTTGATGATTTCGTGCAGAATTCTGCTGTTTTCTTGCAATTCAGATGTTGAATCTTGGTAAAAAGTCATGATTTTGTAGATTTCGTGCTTTTCTTTGCGAATTCAAGCCAGAAAACAACGAAAATCGGCGAGAAATCGTCGTTTTGCATCGAAATATGCGGTTTTCTGTAAGAATTTTGATGATTTTGTGCAGAATTCTGCTGTTTTCTTGCAATTCAGCCGTTGAATCTTGGTAAAAAGTCATGATTTTGTAGATTTCGTGCTCTTCTTTGCGAATTCAAGGCAGAAAACAACGAAAATCGGCGAGAAATCGTCGTTTTGCATCGAAAAATGCGGTTTTCTGTAAGAATTTTGATGATTTCGTGCAGAATTCTGCTGTTTTCTTGCAATTCAGAAGTTGAATCTTGGTAAAAAGTCAAGATTTTGTAAATTTCGTGCTCTTCTTTGCGAATTCAAACCAGAAAACAACGAAAATCGGCGAGAAATCGTCGTTTTGCATCGAAATATGCGGTTTTCTGTAAGAATTTTGATGATTTTGTGCAGAATTCTGCTGTTTTCTTGCAATTCAGCCGTTGAATCTTGGTAAAAAGTCATGATTTTGTAGATTTCGTGCTCTTCTTTGCGAATTCAAGTCAGAAAACAACGAAAATCGGCGAGAAATCGTCGTTTTGCATCGAAAAATGCGGTTTTCTGAAAGAATTTTGATGATTTCGTGCAGAATTCTGCTGTTTTCTTGCAATTCAGAAGTTGAATCTTGGTAAAAAGTCAAGATTTTGTAGATTTCGTGCTCTTCTTTGCGAATTCAAACCAGAAAACAACGAAAATCGGCGAGAAATCGTCGTTTTGCATCGAAATATGCGATTTTCTGTAAGAATTTTTATGATTTTGTGCAGAATTCTGCTGTTTTCTTGCAATTCAGCCGTTGAATCTTGGTAAAAAGTCATGATTTTGTAGATTTCGTGCTCTTCTATGCGAATTCAAGCCAGAAAACAACGAAAATCGGCGAGAAATAATCGTTTTGCATCGAAATATGCGGTTTTCTGTAAGAATTTTGATGATTTCGTGCAGAATTCTGCTGTTTTCTTGCAATTCAGCCGTTGAATCTTGGTAAAAAATCATGATTTTGTAGATTTCGTGCTCTTCTTTGCGAATTTAAGCCAGAAAACCACGAAAATCGGCGAGAAATCGTCGTTTTGCATCGAAATATGCGGTTTTCTCTAAGAATTTTGATGATTTCGTGCAGAATTCTGCTGTTTTCTTGCAATTCAGCCGTTGAATCTTGGTAAAAAGTGATGATTTTGTAGATTTCGTGCTCTTCTTTGCGAATTCAAGCCAGAAAACAACGAAAATCGGCGAGAAATCGTTGTTTCGCATCGTAATATGCGGTTTTCTCTAAGAATTTTGATGATTTCGTGCAGAATTCTGCTGTTTTCTTGCAATTCAGCCGTTGAATCTTGGTAAAAAGTCATGATTTTGTAGATTTCGTGCTCTTTTTTGCGAATTCAAGCCAGAAAACAACGAAAATCGGCGAGAAATCGTCGTTTTGCATCGAAAAATGCGGTTTTCTCTAAGAATTTTGACGATTTCGTGCAGAATTCTGCTGTTTTCTTGCAATTCAGCCGTTGAATCTTGGTAAAAAGTCATGATTTTGTAGATTTCGTGCTCTTCTTTGCGAATTCAAGATAGAAAACAACGAAAATCAGCGAGAAATCGTCGTTTTGCATCGAAATATGCGGTTTTCTGTAAGAATTTTGATGATTTCGTGCAGAATTCTGCTGTTTTCTTGCAATTCAGAAGTTGAATCTTGGTAAAAAGTCAAGATTTTGTAGATTTAGTGCTCTTCTTTGCGAATTCAAACCAGAAAACACCGAAAATCGGCGAGAAATCGTCGTTTTGCATCGAAATATGCGATTTTCTGTAAGAATTTTGATGATTTTGTGCAGAATTCTGCTGTTTTCTTGCAATTCAGCCGTTGAATCTTGGTAAAAAGTCATGATTTTGTAGATTTCGTGCTCTTCTATGCGAATTCAAGCCAGAAAACAACGAAAATCGGCGAGAAATAATCGTTTTGCATCGAAATATGCGGTTTTCTGTAAGAATTTTGATGATTTCGTGCAGAATTCTGCTGTTTTCTTGCAATTCAGCCGTTGAATCTTGGTAAAAAATCATGATTTTGTAGATTTCGTGCTCTTCTTTGCGAATTTAAGCCAGAAAACCACGAAAATCGGCGAGAAATCGTCGTTTAGCATCGAAATATGCGGTTTTCTCTAAGAATTTTGATGATTTCGTGCAGAATTCTGCTGTTTTCTTGCAATTCAGCCGTTGAATCTTGGTAAAAAGTGATGATTTTGTAGATTTCGTGCTCTTCTTTGCGAATTCAAGCCAGAAAACAACGAAAATCGGCGAGAAATCGTTGTTTCGCATCGTAATATGCGGTTTTCTCTAAGAATTTTGATGATTTCGTGCAGAATTCTGCTGTTTTCTTGCAATTCAGCCGTTGAATCTTGGTAAAAAGTCATGATTTTGTAGATTTCGTGCTCTTTTTTGCAAATTCATGCCAGAAAACAACGAAAATCGGCGAGAAATCGTCGTTTTGCATCGAAATATGAGGTTTTCTGTAAGAATTTTGATGATTTCGTGCAGAATTCTGCTGTTTTCTTGCAATTCAGCCGTTGAATCTTGGTAAAAAGTCATGATTTTGTAGATTTCGTGCTCTTCTTTGCTAATTCAAGCCCGAAAACAACGAAAATCGGCGAGAAATCGTCGTTTTGCATCGAAATATGCGGTTTTCTGTAAGAATTTTGATGATTTCGTGCAGAATTCTGCTGTTTTCTTGCAATTCAGCCGTTGAATCTAGGTAAAAAGTCATGATTTTGTAGATTTCGTGCTCTTCTTGGCGAATTCAAAATAGAAAACAACGAAAATCGGCGAGAAATCGTTGTTTTGCATCGAAATATGCAGTTTTCTCTAAGAATTTTGATGATTTCGTGCAGAATTCTGCTGTTTTCTTGCAATTCAGATGTTGAATCTTGGTAAAAAGTCATGATTTTGTAGATTTCGTGCTCTTCTTTGCGAATTCAAGCCAGAAAACAACGAAAATCGGCGAGAAATCGTCGTTTTGCATCGAAATATGCGGTTTTCTTTAAGAATTTTGATGATTTTGTGCAGAATTCTGCTGTTTTCTTGCAATTCAGCCGTTGAATCTTGGTAAAAAGTCATGATTTTGTAGATTTCGTGCTCTTCTTTGCGAATTCAAGGCAGAAAACAACGAAAATCGGCGAGAAATCGTCGTTTTGCATCGAAAAATGCGGTTTTCTGAAAGAATTTTGATGATTTCGTGCAGAATTCTGCTGTTTTCTTGCAATTCAGAAGTTGAATCTTGGTAAAAAGTCAAGATTTTGTAGATTTCGTGCTCTTCTTTGCGAATTCAAACCAGAAAACAACGAAAATCGGCGAGAAATCGTCGTTTTGCATCGAAAAATGCGATTTTCTGTAAGAATTTTGATGATTTTGTGCAGAATTCTGCTGTTTTCTTGCAATTCAGCCGTTGAATCTTGGTAAAAAGTCATGATTTTGTAGATTTCGTGCTCTTCTATGCGAATTCAAGCCAGAAAACAACGAAAATCGGCGAGAAATCGTCGTTTTGCATCGAAAAATGCGGTTTTCTCTAAGAATTTTGACGATTTCGTGCAGAATTCTGCTGTTTTCTTGCAATTCAGCCGTTGAATCTTGGTAAAAAGTCATGATTTTGTAGATTTCGTGCTCTTCTTTGCGAATTCAAGATAGAAAACAACGAAAATCAGCGAGAAATCGTCGTTTTGCATCGAAATATGCGGTTTTCTCTAAGAATTTTGATGATTTCGTGCAGAATTCTGCTGTTTTCTTGCAATTCAGAAGTTGAATCTTGGTAAAAAGTCAAGATTTTGTAGATTTAGTGCTCTTCTTTGCGAATTCAAACCAGAAAACAACGAAAATCGGCGAGAAATCGTCGTTTTGCATCGAAATATGCGATTTTCTGTAAGAATTTTGATGATTTTGTGCAGAATTCTGCTGTTTTCTTGCAATTCAGCCGTTGAATCTTGGTAAAAAGTCATGATTTTGTAGATTTCGTGCTCTTCTTTGCGAATTCAAGCCAGAAAACAACGAAAATCGGCGAGAAATAATCGTTTTGCATCGAAATATGCGGTTTTCTCTAAGAATTTTGACGATTTCGTGCAGAATTCTGCTGTTTTCTTGCAATTCAGCCGTTGAATCTTGGTAAAAAGTCATGATTTTGTAGATTTCGTGCTCTTCTTTGCGAATTCAAGATAGAAAACAACGAAAATCAGCGAGAAATCGTCGTTTTGCATCGAAATATGCGGTTTTCTCTAAGAATTTTGATGATTTCGTGCAGAATTCTGCTGTTTTCTTGCAATTCAGCCGTTGAATCTTGGTAAAAAGTCATGATTTTGTAGATTTCGTGCTTTTCTTTGCAAATTCATGCCAGAAAACAACGAAAATCGGCGAGAAATCGTCGTTTTGCATCGAAATATGAGGTTTTCTGTAAGAATTTTGATGATTTCGTGCAGAATTCTGCTGTTTTCTTGCAATTCAGCCGTTGAATCTTGGTAAAAAGTCATGATTTTGTAGATTTCGTGCTCTTCTTTGCGAATTCAAGCCAGAAAACAACGAAAATCGGCGAGAAATCGTCGTTTTGCATCGAAATATGCGGTTTTCTGTAAGAATTTTGATGATTTCGTGCAGAATTCTGCTGTTTTCTTGCAATTCAGCCGTTGAATCTAGGTAAAAAGTCATGATTTTGTAGATTTCGTGCTCTTCTTGGCGAATTCATAATAGACAACAACGAAAATCGGCGAGAAATCGTTGTTTGGCATCGAAATATGCGGTTTTCTGTAAGAATTTTGATGATTTCGTGCAGAATTCTGCTGTTTTCTTGCAATTCAGCCGTTGAATCTAGGTATAAAGTCATGATTTTGTAGATTTCGTGCTCTTCTTGGCGAATTCAAAATAGAAAACAACGAAAATCGGCGAGAAATCGTTGTTTTGCATCGAAATATGCAGTTTTCTCTAAGAATTTTGATGATTTCGTGCAGAATTCTGCTGTTTTCTTGCAATTCAGATGTTGAATCTTGGTAAAAAGTCATGATTTTGTAGATTTCGTGCTTTTCTTTGCGAATTCAAGCCAGAAAACAACGAAAATCGGCGAGAAATCGTCGTTTTGCATCGAAAAATGCGGTTTTCTGTAAGAATTTTGATGATTTCGTGCAGAATTCTGCTGTTTTCTTGCAATTCAGAAGTTGAATCTTGGTAAAAAGTCAAGATTTTGTAGATTTCGTGCTCTTCTTTGCGAATTCAAACCAGAAAACAACGAAAATCGGCGAGAAATCGTCGTTTTGCATCGAAAAATGCGATTTTCTGTAAGAATTTTGATGATTTTGTGCAGAATTCTGCTGTTTTCTTGCAATTCAGCCGTTGAATCTTGGTAAAAAGTCATGATTTTGTAGATTTCGTGCTCTTCTATGCGAATTCAAGCCAGAAAACAACGAAAATCGGCGAGAAATCGTCGTTTTGCATCGAAAAATGCGGTTTTCTCTAAGAATTTTGACGATTTCGTGCAGAATTCTGCTGTTTTCTTGCAATTCAGCCGTTGAATCTTGGTAAAAAGTCATGATTTTGTAGATTTCGTGCTCTTCTTTGCGAATTCAAGATAGAAAACAACGAAAATCAGCGAGAAATCGTCGTTTTGCATCGAAATATGCGGTTTTCTCTAAGAATTTTGATGATTTCGTGCAGAATTCTGCTGTTTTCTTGCAATTCAGAAGTTGAATCTTGGTAAAAAGTCAAGATTTTGTAGATTTAGTGCTCTTCTTTGCGAATTCAAACCAGAAAACAACGAAAATCGGCGAGAAATCGTCGTTTTGCATCGAAATATGCGATTTTCTGTAAGAATTTTGATGATTTTGTGCAGAATTCTGCTGTTTTCTTGCAATTCAGCCGTTGAATCTTGGTAAAAAGTCATGATTTTGTAGATTTCGTGCTCTTCTTTGCGAATTCAAGCCAGAAAACAACGAAAATCGGCGAGAAATAATCGTTTTGCATCGAAATATGCGGTTTTCTGTAAGAATTTTGATGATTTCGTGCAGAATTCTGCTGTTTTCTTGCAATTCAGCCGTTGAATCTTGGTAAAAAGTCATGATTTTGTAGATTTCGTGCTCTTCTTTGCGAATTCAAGATAGAAAACAACGAAAATCAGCGAGAAATCGTCGTTTTGCATCGAAATATGCGGTTTTCTCTAAGAATTTTGATGATTTCGTGCAGAATTCTGCTGTTTTCTTGCAATTCAGCCGTTGAATCTTGGTAGAAAGTCATGATTTTGTAGATTTCGTGCTCTTCTTTGCGAATTCAAGCCAGAAAACAACGAAAATCGGCGAGAAATCGTCGTTTTGCATCGAAATATGCGGTTTTCTGTAAGAATTTTGATGATTTCGTGCAGAATTCTGCTGTTTTCTTGCAATTCAGCCGTTGAATCTTGGTAAAAAGTCATGATTTTGTAGATTTCGTGCTCTTCTTTGCGAATTCAAGATAGAAAACAACGAAAATCAGCGAGAAATCGTCGTTTTGCATCGAAATATGCGGTTTTCTCTAAGAATTTTGATGATTTCGTGCAGAATTCTGCTGTTTTCTTGCAATTCAGCCGTTGAATCTTGGTAAAAAGTCATGATTTTGTAGATTTCGTGCTTTTCTTTGCAAATTCATGCCAGAAAACAACGAAAATCGGCGAGAAATCGTCGTTTTGCATCGAAATATGAGGTTTTCTGTAAGAATTTTGATGATTTCGTGCAGAATTCTGCTGTTTTCTTGCAATTCAGACGTTGAATCTTGGTAAAAAGTCATGATTTTGTAGATTTCGTGCTCTTCTTTGCGAATTCAAGCCAGAAAACAACGAAAATCGGCGAGAAATCGTCGTTTTGCATCGAAATATGCGGTTTTCTGTAAGAATTTTGATGATTTCGTGCAGAATTCTGCTGTTTTCTTGCAATTCAGCCGTTGAATCTAGGTAAAAAGTCACGATTTTGTAGATTTCGTGCTCTTCTTGGCGAATTCATAATAGACAACAACGAAAATCGGCGAGAAATCGTTGTTTGGCATCGAAATATGCGGTTTTCTGTAAGAATTTTGATGATTTCGTGCAGAATTCTGCTGTTTTCTTGCAATTCAGCCGTTGAATCTAGGTATAAAGTCATGATTTTGTAGATTTCGTGCTCTTCTTGGCGAATTCAAAATAGAAAACAACGAAAATCGGCGAGAAATCGTTGTTTTGCATCGAAATATGCAGTTTTCTCTAAGAATTTTGATGATTTCGTGCAGAATTCTGCTGTTTTCTTGCAATTCAGATGTTGAATCTTGGTAAAAAGTCATGATTTTGTAGATTTCGTGCTTTTCTTTGCGAATTCAAGCCAGAAAACAACGAAAATCGGCGAGAAATCGTCGTTTTGCATCGAAAAATGCGGTTTTCTGTAAGAATTTTGATGATTTCGTGCAGAATTCTGCTGTTTTCTTGCAATTCAGAAGTTGAATCTTGGTAAAAAGTCAAGATTTTGTAGATTTCGTGCTCTTCTTTGCGAATTCAAACCAGAAAACAACGAAAATCGGCGAGAAATCGTCGTTTTGCATCGAAATATGCGATTTTCTGTAAGAATTTTGATGATTTTGTGCAGAATTCTGCTGTTTTCTTGCAATTCAGCCGTTGAATCTTGGTAAAAAGTCATGATTTTGTAGATTTCGTGCACTTCAATGCGAATTCAAGCCAGAAAACAACGAAAATCGGCGAGAAATAATCGTTTTGCATCGAAATATGCGGTTTTCTGTAAGAATTTTGATGATTTCGTGCAGAATTCTGCTGTTTTCTTGCAATTCAGCCGTTGAATCTTGGTAAAAAATCATGATTTTGTAGATTTCGTGCTCTTCTTTGCGAATTTAAGCCAGAAAACCACGAAAATCGGCGAGAAATCGTCGTTTTGCATCGAAATATGCGGTTTTCTCTAGGAATTTTGATGATTTCGTGCAGAATTCTGCTGTTTTCTTGCAATTCAGCCGTTGAATCTTGGTAAAAAGTGATGATTTTGTAGATTTCGTGCTCTTCTTTGCGAATTCAAGCCAGAAAACAGCGAAAATCGGCGAGAAATCGTTGTTTCGCATCGTAATATGCGGTTTTCTCTAAGAATTTTGATGATTTCGTGCAGAATACTGCTGTTTTCTTGCAATTCAGCCGTTGAATCTTGGTAAAAAGTCATGATTTTGTAGATTTCGTGCTCTTTTTTGCGAATTCAAGCCAGAAAACAACGAAAATCGGCGAGAAATCGTCGTTTTGCATCGAAAAATGCGGTTTTCTCTAAGAATTTTGACGATTTCGTGCAGAATTCTGCTGTTTTCTTGCAATTCAGCCGTTGAATCTTGGTAAAATGTCATGATTTTGTAGATTTCGTGCTCTTCTTTGCGAATTCAAGATAGAAAACAACGAAAATCAGCGAGAAATCGTCGTTTTGCATCGAAATATGCGGTTTTCTCTAAGAATTTTGATGATTTCGTGCAGAATTCTGCTGTTTTCTTGCAATTCAGCCGTTGAATCTTGGTAAAAAGTCATGATTTTGTAGATTTCGTGCTTTTCTTTGCAAATTCATGCCAGAAAACAACGAAAATCGGCGAGAAATCGTCGTTTTGCATCGAAATATGAGGTTTTCTGTAAGAATTTTGATGATTTCGTGCAGAATTCTGCTGTTTTCTTGCAATTCAGCCGTTGAATCTTGGTAAAAAGTCATGATTTTGTAGATTTCGTGCTCTTCTTTGCGAATTCAAGCCAGAAAACAACGAAAATCGGCGAGAAATCGTTGTTTTGCATCGAAATATGCGGTTTTCTGTAAGAATTTTGATGATTTCGTGCAGAATTCTGCTGTTTTCTTGCAATTCAGCCGTTGAATCTAGGTAAAAAGTCATGATTTTGTAGATTTCGTGCTCTTCTTGGCGAATTCAAAATAGAAAACAACGAAAATCGGCGAGAAATCGTTGTTTTGCATCGAAATATGCAGTTTTCTCTAAGAATTTTGATGATTTCGTGCAGAATTCTGCTGTTTTCTTGCAATTCAGATGTTGAATCTTGGTAAAAAGTCATGATTTTGTAGATTTCGTGCTCTTCTTTGCGAATTCAAGCCAGAAAACAACGAAAATCGGCGAGAAATCGTCGTTTTGCATCGAAATATGCGGTTTTCTGTAAGAATTTTGATGATTTTGTGCAGAATTCTGCTGTTTTCTTGCAATTCAGCCGTTGAATCTTGGTAAAAAGTTATGATTTTGTAGATTTCGTGCTCTTCTTTGCGAATTCAAGCCAGAAAACAACGAAAATCGGCGAGAAATCGTCGTTTTGCATCGAAAAATGCGGTTTTCTGTAAGAATTTTGATGATTTCGTGCAGAATTCTGCTGTTTTCTTGCAATTCAGAAGTTGAATCTTGGTAAAAAGTCAAGATTTTGTAGATTTCGTGCTCTTCTTTGCGAATTCAAACCAGAAAACAACGAAAATCGGCGAGAAATCGTCGTTTTGCATCGAAATATGCGATTTTCTGTAAGAATTTTGATGATTTTGTGCAGAATTCTGCTGTTTTCTTGCAATTCAGCCGTTGAATCTTGGTAAAAAGTCATGATTTTGTAGATTTCGTGCTCTTCTTTGCGAATTCAAGATAGAAAACGACGAAAATCAGCGAGAAATCGTCGTTTTGCATCGAAATATGCGGTTTTCTCTAAGAATTTTGATGATTTCGTGCAGAATTCTGCTGTTTTCTTGCAATTCAGCCGTTGAATCTTGGTAAAAAGTCATGATTTTGTAGATTTCGTGCTCTTCTTTGCAAATTCATGCCAGAAAACAACGAAAATCGGCGAGAAATCGTCGTTTTGCATCGAAATATGAGGTTTTCTGTAAGAATTTTGATGATTTCGTGCAGAATTCTGCTGTTTTCTTGCAATTCAGCCGTTGAATCTTGGTAAAAAGTCATGATTTTGTAGATTTCGTGCTATTCTTTGCGAATTCAAGCCAGAAAACAACGAAAATCGGCGAGAAATCGTCGTTTTGCATCGAAATATGCGGTTTTCTGTAAGAATTTTGATGATTTCGTGCAGAATTCTGCTGTTTTCTTGCAATTCAGCCGTTGAATCTAGGTAAAAAGTCATGATTTTGTAGATTTCGTGCTCTTCTTGGCGAATTCATAATAGAAAACAACGAAAATCGGCGAGAAATCGTTGTTTGGCATCGCAATATGCGGTTTTCTGTAAGAATTTTGATGATTTCGTGCAGAATTCTGCTGTTTTCTTGCAATTCAGCCGTTGAATCTAGGTAAAAAGTCATGATTTTGTAGATTTCGTGCTCTTCTTGGCGAATTCAAAATAGAAAACAACGAAAATCGGCGAGAAATCGTTGTTTTGCATCGAAATATGCAGTTTTCTCTAAGAATTTTGATGATTTCGTGCAGAATTCTGCTGTTTTCTTGCAATTCAGCCGTTGAATCTTGGTAAAAAGTGATGATTTTGTAGATTTCGTGCTCTTCTTTGCGAATTCAAGCCAGAAAACAACGAAAATCGGCGAGAAATCGTTGTTTTGCATCGAAATATGCGGTTTTCTGTAAGAATTTTGATGATTTCGTGCAGAATTCTGCTGTTTTCTTGCAATTCAGCCGTTGAATCTTGGTAAAAATTCATGATTTTGTAGATTTCGTGCTCTTCTTTGCAAATTCAAGCCAGAAAACAACGAAAATCGGCGAGAAATCGTCGTTTTGCATCGAAATATGCGGTTTTCTGTAAGAATTTTGATGATTTCGTGCAGAATTCTGCTGTTTTCTTGCAATTCAGCCGTTGAATCTAGGTAAAAAGTCATGATTTTGTAGATTTCGTGCTCTTTTTGGCGAATTCATAATAGAAAACAACGAAAATCAGCGAGAAATCGTTGTTTGGCATCGAAATATGCGGTTTTCTGTAAGAATTTTGATGATTTCGTGCAGAATTCTGCTGTTTTCTTGCAATTCAGACGTTGAATCTAGGTAAAAAGTCATGATTTTGTAGATTTCGTGCTCTTCTTGGCAAATTCAAAATAGAAAACAACGAAAATCGGCGAGAAATCGTTGTTTTGCATCGAAATATGCGGTTTTCTCTAAGAATTTTGACGATTTCGTGCAGAATTCGGCTGTTTTCTTGCAATTCAGCCGTTGAATCTTGGTAAAATGTCATGATTTTGTAGATTTCGTGCTCTTCTTGGCGAATTCATGCCACAAAACAACGAAAATCGGCGAGAAATCGTCGTTTTGCATCGAAATATGCGGTTTTCTGTAAGAATTTTGATGATTTCGTGCAGAATTCTGCTGTTTTCTTGCAATTCAGCCGTTGAATCTAGGTAAAAAGTCATGATTTTGTAGATTTCGTGCTCTTCTTGGCGAATTCAAGATAGAAAACAACGAAAATCGGCGAGAAATCGTTGTTTTGCATCGAAAAATGCGGTTTTCTGTAAGAATTTTGATGATTTCGTGCAGAATTCTGCTGTTTTCTTGCAATTCAGCCGTTGAATCTTGGTAAAAAGTCATGATTTTGTAGATTCCGTGCTCTTCTTTGCGAATTCAAGATAGAAAACAACGAAAATCAGCGAGAAATCGTCGTTTTGCATCGAAATATGCGGTTTTCTCTAAGAATTTTGATGATTTCGTGCAGAATTCTGCTGTTTTCTTGCAATTCAGCCGTTGAATCTTGGTAAAAAGTGATGATTTTGTAGATTTCGTGCTCTTCTTTGCGAATTCAAGCCAGAAAACAACGGAAATCGGCAAGAAATCGTCGTTTTGCATCGAAATATGCGGTTTTCTCTAAGAATTTTGACGATCTCGTGCAGAATTCTGCTGTTTTCTTGCAATTCAGCCGTTGAATCTTGGTAAAAAGTCATGATTTAGTAGATTTCGTGCTCTTCTTTGCGAATTCAAGCCAGAAAACAACGAAAATCGGCGAGAAATCGTCGTTTTGCATCGAAAAATGCGGTTTTCTCTAAGAATTTTGATGATTTCGTGCAGAATTCTGCTGTTTTCTTGCAATTCAGCCGTTGAATCTTGGTATAAAGTCATGATTTTGTAGATTTCGTGCTCTTCTTTGCGAATTCAAGCCAGAAAACAACGAAAATCGGCAAGAAATCGTCGTTTTGCATCGAAATATGCGGTTTTCTGTAAGAATTTTGATGATTTCGTGCAGAATTCTGCTCTTTTCTTGCAATTCAGCCGTTGAATCTTGGTAAAAAGTCATGATTTTGTAGATTCCGTGCTATTCTTTGCGAATTCAAGATTGAAAACAACTAAAATCAGCGAGAAATTGTCGTTTTGCATCGAAATATGCGGTTTTCTCTAAGAATTTTGATGATTTCGTGCAGAATTCTGCTGTTTTCTTGCAATTCAGCCGTTGAATCTTGGTAAAAAGTGATGATTTTGTAGATTTCGTGCTCTTCTTTGCGAATTCAAGCCAGAAAACAACGGAAATCGGCGAGAAATCGTCGTTTTGCATCGAAATATGCGGTTTTCTCTAAGAATTTTGACGATCTCGTGCAGAATTCTGCTGTTTTCTTGCAATTCAGCCGTTGAATCTTGGTAAAAAGTCATGATTTTGTAGATTTCGTGCTCTTCTTTGCGAATTCAAGATAGAAAACAACGAAAATCAGCGAGAAATCGTCGTTTTGCATCGAAATATGCGGTTTTCTCTAAGAATTTTGACGATTTCGTGCAGAATTCTGCTGTTTTCTTGCAATTCAGCCGTTGAATCTTGGTAAAATGTCATGATTTTGTAGATTTCGTGCTCTTCTTTGCGAATTCAAGCCAGAAAACAACGAAAATCGGCGAGAAATCGTCGTTTTGCATCGAAATATTCGGTTTTCTGTAAGAATTTTGATGATTTCGTGCAGAATTCTGCTGTTTTCTTGCAATTCAGCTGTTGAATCTTGGTAAAAAGTCATGATTTTGTAGATTTCGTGCTCTTCTTTGCGAATTCATGCCAGAAAACAACGAAAATCGGCGAGAAATCGTCGTTTTGCATCGAAATATGCGGTTTTCTGTAAGAATTTTGATGATTTCGTGCAGAATTCTGCTGTTTTCTTGCAATTCAGCCGTTGAATCTATGTAAAAAGTCATGATTTTGTAGATTTCGTGCAATTCTTGGCAAATTCAAGATAGAAAACAACGAAAATCGGCGAGAAATCGTTGTTTTGCATCGAAATATGCGGTTTTCTGTAACAATTTTGATGATTTCGTGCAGAATTCTGCTGTTTTCTTGCAATTCAGCCGTTGAATCTAGGTAAAAAGTCATGATTTTGTAGATTTCGTGCTCTTCTTGGCAAATTCAAGATAGAAAACAACGAAAATCGGCGAGAAATCGTTGTTTTGCATCGAAATATGCGGTTTTCTGTAACAATTTTGATGATTTCGTGCAGAATTCTGCTGTTTTCTTGCAATTCAGCCGTTGAATCTAGGTAAAAAGTCATGATTTTGTAGATTTCGTGCTCTTCTTTGCGAATTCAAGCCAGAAAACAACGAAAATCGGCGAGAAATCGTCGTTTTGCATCGAAATATGCGGTTTTCTGTAAGAATTTTGATGATTTCGTGCAGAATTCTGCTGTTTTCTTGCAATTCAGCCGTAGAATCTTGGTAAAAAGTGATGATTTTGTAGATTTCGTGCTCTTCTTTGCGAATTCAAGCTAGAAAACAACGAAAATCGGCGAGAAATCGTTGTTTTGCATCGAAATATGCGGTTTTCTGTAGGAATTTTGATGATTTCGTGCAGAATTCTGCTGTTTTCTTGCAATTCAGCCGTTGAATCTTGGTAAAAAGTCATGATTTTGTAGATTTCGTGCTCTTCTTTGCGAATTCAAGCCAGAAAACAACGAAAATCGGCGAGAAATCGTCGTTTTGCATCGAAAAATGCGGTTTTCTGTAAGAATTTTGATGATTTCGTGCAGAATTCTGCTGTTTTCTTGCAATTCAGCCGTAGAATCTTGGTAAAAAGTGATGATTTTGTAGATTTCGTGCTCTTCTTTGCAAATTCAAGCCAGAAAACAACGAAAATCGGCGAGAAATCGTCGTTTTGCATCAAAATATGCGGTTTTCTGTAAGAATTTTGATGATTTCGTGCAGAATTCTGCTGTTTTCTTGCAATTCAGCCGTTGAATCTAGGTAAAAAGTCATGATTTTGTAGATTTCGTGCTCTTCTTGGCGAATTCAAGATAGAAAACAACGAAAATCGGCGAGAAATCGTTGTTTTGCATCGAAATATGCGGTTTTCTGTAAGAATTTTGATGATTTCGTGCAGAATTCTGCTGTTTTCTTGCAATTCAGCTGTTGAATCTATGTAAAAAGTCATGATTTTGTAGATTTCGTGCTCTCCTTGGCGAATTCAAGATAGAAAACAACGAGAATCGGCGGGAAATCGTTGTTTTGCATCGAAATATGCAGTTTTCTCTAAGAATTTTGATGATTTCGTGCAGAATTCTGCTGTTTTCTTGCAATTCAGCCGTTGAATCGTGGTAAAAAGTCATGATTTTGTAGATTTCGTGCTCTTCTTTGCGAATTCAAGCCAGAAAACAACGAAAATCGGCGAGAAATCGTCGTTTTGCATCGAAATATGCGGTTTTCTGTAAGAATTTTGATGATTTCGTGCAGAATTCTGCTGTTTTCTTGCAATTCAGCCGTTGAATCTAGGTAAAAAGTTATGATTTTGTAGATTTCGTGCTCTTCTTTGCGAATTCAAGCCAGAAAACAACGAAAATCGGCGAGAAATCGTCGTTTTGCATCGAAATATGCGGTTTTCTGTAAGAATTTTGATGATTTCGTGCAGAATTCTGCTGTTTTCTTGCAATTCAGCCGATGAATCTAAGTAAAAAGTCATGATTTTGTAGATTTCGTGCTCTTCTTTGCGAATTCAAGCCAGAAAACAACGAAAATCGGCGAGAAATCGTCGTTTTGCATCGAAATATGCGGTTTTCACTAAGAATTTTGACGATTTCATGCAGAATTCTGCTGTTTTCTTGCAATTCAGCCGTTGAATCTTGGTAAAAAGTCATGATTTTGTAGATTTCGTGCTCTTCTTTGCGAATTCAAGATAGAAAACAACGAAAATCAGCGAGAAATCGTCGTTTTGCATCGAAATATGCGGTTTTCTCTAAGAATTTTGATGATTTCGTGCAGAATTCTGCTGTTTTCTTGCAATTCAGCCGTTGAATCTTGGTAAAAAGTCATGATTTTGTAGATTTCGTGCTCTTCTTTGCAAATTCATGCCAGAAAACAACGAAGATCGGCGAGAAATCGTCCTTTTGCATCAAAATATGCGGTTTTCTGAAAGAATTTTGATGATTTCGTGCAGAATTCTGCTGTTTTTTTGCAATTCAGCCGTTGAATCTTGGTAAAAAGTCATGATATTGTAGATTTCGTGCTCTTCTTTGCGAATTCAAGCCAGACAACAACGAAAATCGGCGAGAAATCGTCGTTTTGCATCGAAATATGCGGTTTTCTGTAAGAATTTTGATAATTTCGTGTAGAATTCTGCTGTTTTCTTGCAATTCAGCTGTTGAATCTAGGTAAAAAGTCATGATTTTGTAGATTTCGTGCTCTTCTTGGCGAATTCAAGATAGAAAACAACGAAAATCGGCGAGAAATCGTTGTTTTGCATCGAAATATGCGGTTTTCTGTAAGAATTTTGATGATTTCGTGCAGAATTCTGCTGTTTTCTTGCAATTCAGCCGTTGAATCTTGGTAAAAAGTCATGATTTTGTAGATTTCGTGCTCTTCTTTGCGAATTCAAGCCAGAAAACAACGAAAATCGGCGAGAAATCGTCGTTTTGCATCGAAATATGCGGTTTTCTGTAAGAATTTTGATGATTTCGTGCAGAATTCTGCTGTTTTCTTGCAATTCAGCCGTAGAATCTTGGTAAAAAGTGATGATTTTGTAGATTCCGTGCTCTTCTTTGCGAATTCAAGATGGAAAACAACGAAAATCAGCGAGAAATCGTCGATTTGCATCGAAATATGCGGTTTTCTCTAAGAATTTTGAAGATTTCGTGCAGAATTCTGCTGTTTTCTTGCAATTCAGCCGTTGAATCTTGGTAAAAAGTAATGATTTTGTAGATTTCGTGCTCTTCTTTGCGAATTCAAGCCAGAAAACAACGAAAATCGGGAGAAATCGTCGTTTTGCATCGAAATATGCGGTTTTCTCTAAGAATTTTGACGATTTCGTGCAGAATTCTGCTGTTTTCTTGCAATTCAGCCGTTGAATCTTGGTAAAAAGTCATGATTTTGTAGATTTTGTGCTCTTCTTTGCGAATTCAAGATAGAAAACAACAAAAATCAGCGAGAAATCGTCGTTTTGCATCGAAATATGCGGTTTTCTCTAAGAATTTTGATGATTTCGTGCAGAATTCTGCTGTTTTCTTGCAATTCAGCCGTTGAATCTTGGTAAAAAGTCATGATTTTGTAGATTTCGTGCTCTTCTTTACAAATTCATGCTAGAAAACAACGAAAATCGGCGAGAAATCGTCGTTTTGCATCGAAATATGCGGTTTTCTGTAAGAATTTTGATGATTTCGTGCAGAATTTTGCTGTTTTCTTGCAATTCAGCCGTTGAATCTTGGTAAAAAGTCATGATTTTGTAGATTTCGTGCTCTTCTTTGCGAATTCAAGCCAGAAAACAATGAAAATCGGCGAGAAATCGTCGTTTTGCATCGAAATATGCGGTTTTCTGTAAGAATTTTGATGATTTCGTGCAGAATTCTGCTGTTTTCTTGCAATTCAGCCGTTGAATCTAGGTAAAAAGTCATGATTTTGTAGATTTCGTGCTCTTCTTGGCGAATTCAAGATAGAAAACAACGAAAATCGGCGAGAAATCGTCGTTTTGCATCGAAATATGCGGTTTTCTCTAAGAATTTTGATGATTTCGTGCAGAATTCTGCTGGTTTCTTGCAATTCAGCCGTTGAATCTTAATAAAAAGTGATGATTTTTTAGATTTCGTGCTCTTCTTTGCAAATTCAAGCCAGAAAACAACGAAAATCGACCAGAAATCGTCGTTTTGCATCGAAATATGCGGTTTTCTGTAAGAATTTTGATGATTTTGTGCAGAATTCTGCTGTTTTCTTGCAATTCAGTTGTTGAATCTTGGTAAAAAGTAATGATTTTGTAGATTTTGTGGTCCTCTTTGCGAATTCAAGCCAGAAAACAACGAAAATCGCCGAGAAATCGTCGTTTTGCATCGAAATATGCGGTTTTCTGTAGGAATTTTGATGATTTCGTGCAGAATTCTGCTGTTTTCTTGCAATTCAGCCGTTGAATCTTGGTAAAAAGTCATGATTTTGTAGATTTCGTGCTCTTCTTTGCGAATTCAAGATAGAAAACAACGAAAATCAGCGAGAAAACGTCGTTTTGCATCGAAATATGCGGTTTTCTCTAAGAAATTTGATGATTTCGTGCAGAATTCTGCTGTTTTCTTGCAATTCAGCCGTTGAATCTTGGTAAAAAGTCATGATTTTGTAGATTTCGTGCTCTTCTTTGCAAATTCATGCCAGAAAACAACGAAAATCGGCGAGAAATCGTCGTTTTGCATCGAAATATGCGGTTTTCTGTAAGAATTTTGATGATTTCGTGCAGAATTCTGCTGTTTTCTTGCAATTCAGCCGTTGAATCTTGGTAAAAAGTCATGATTTTGTAGATTTCGTGCTCTTCTTTGCGAATTCAAGATAGAAAACAACGAAAATCAGCGAGAAAACGTCGTTTTCCATCGAAATATGCGGTTTTCTCTAAGAATTTTGATGATTTCGTGCAGAATTCTGCTGTTTTCTTGCAATTCAGCTGTTGAATCTTGGTAAAAAGTCATGATTTTGTAGATTTCGTGCTCTTCTTTGCAAATTCAAGCCAGAAAACAACGAAAATCGGCGAGAAATCGTCGTTTTGCATCGAAATATGCGGTTTTCTGTAAGAATTTTGATGATTTCGTGCAGAATCCTGCTGTTTTCTTGCAATTCAGCTGTTGAATCTTGGTAAAAAGTCATGATTTTGTAGATTTCGTGCTCTTCTTTGCGAATTCAAGATAGAAAACAACGAAAATCGGCGAGAAATCGTCGTTTTGCATCGAAATATGCGGTTTTCTCTAAGAATTTTGATGATTTCGTGCAGAATTCTGCTGTTTTTTTGCAATTTAGCCGTTGAATCTTGGTAAAAAGTGATGATTTTGTAGATTTCGTGCTCTTCTTTGCAAATTCAAGCCAGAAAACAACGAAAATCGGCGAGAAATCGTCGTTTTGCATCGAAATATGCGGTTTTCTGTAAGAATTTTGATGATTTCGTGCAGAATTCTGCTGTTTTCTTGCAATTCAGCCGTTGAATCTTGGTAAAAAGTCATGATTTTGTAGATTTCGTGTTCTTCTTTGCGAATTCAAGCCAGAAAACAACGAAAATCGGCGAGAAATCGTCGTTTTGCATCGAAATATGCGGTTTTCTGTAAGAATTTTGATGATTTCGTGCAGAATTCTGCTGTTTTCTTGCAATTCAGCCGTTGAATCTAGGTAAAAAGTCATGATTTGGTAGATTTCGTGCTCTTTTTGGCGAATTCAAGATAGAAAACAACGAAAATCGGCGAGAAATCGTCGATTTGCATCGAAATATGCGGTTTTCTCTAAGAATTTTGATGATTTCGTGCAGAATTCTGCTGTTTTCTTGCAATTCAGCCGTTGAATCTTGGTAAAAAGTGATGATTTTGTAGATTTCGTGCTCTTCTTTGCAAATTCAAGCCAGAAAACAACGAAAATCGGCGAGAAATCGTCGTTTTGCATCGAAATATGCGGTTTTCTGTAAGAATTTTGATGATTTCGTGCAGAATTCTGCTGTTTTCTTGCAATTCAGCCGTTGAATCTTGGTAAAAAGTCATGATTTTGTAGATTTCGTGCTCTTCTTTGCGAATTCAAGCCAGAAAACAACGAAAATCGCCGAGAAATCGTCGTTTTGCATCGAAATATGCGGTTTTCTGTAAGAATTTTGATGATTTCGTGCAGAATTTTGCTGTTTTCTTGCAATTCAGCCGTTGAATCTTGGTAAAAAGTCATGATTTTGTAGATTTCGTGCTCTTCATTGCGAATTCAAGATAGAAAATAACGAAAATCAGCGAGAAAACGTCGTTTTGCATCGAAATATGCGGTTTTCTCTAAGAAATTTGATGATTTCGTGCAGAATTCTGCTGTTTTCTTGCAATTCAGCCGTTGAATCTTGGTAAAAAGTCATGATTTTGTAGATTTCGTGCTGTTCTTTGCAAATTCATGCCAGAAAACAACGAAAATCGGCGAGAAATCGTCGTTTTGCATCGAAATATGCGGTTTTCTGTAAGAATTTTGATGATTTCGTGCAGAATTCTGCTGTTTTCTTGCAATTCAGCCGTTGAATCTTGGTAAAAAGTCATGATTTTGTAGATTTTGTGCTCTTCTTTGCGAATTCAAGATAGAAAACAACGAAAATCAGCGAGAAAACGTCGATTTGCATCGAAATATACGGTTTTCTGTAAGAATTTTGATGATTTCGTGCTGAATTCTGCTGTTTTCTTGCAATTCAGCCGTTGAATCTTGGTAAAAAGTCATGATTTTGTAGATTTCGTGCTCTTCTTTGCGAATTCAAGATAGAAAACAACGAAAATCAGCGAGAAAACGTCGTTTTGCATCGAAATATGCGGTTTTCTCTAAGAATTTTGATGATTTCGTGCAGAATTCTGCTGTTTTCTTGCAATTCAGCCGTTGAATCTTGGTAAAAAGTCATGATTTTGTAGATTTCGTGCTCTTCTTTGCGAATTCAAGATAGAAAACAACGAAAATCAGCGAGAAAACGTCGTTTTGCATCGAAATATGCGGTTTTCTCTAAGAATTTTGATGATTTCGTGCAGAATTCTGCTGTTTTCTTGCAATTCAGCCGTTGAATCTTGGTAAAAAGTCATGATTTTGTAGATTTCGTGCTCTTCTTTGCAAATTCATGCCAGAAAACAACGAAAATCGGCGAGAAATCGTCGTTTTGCATCGCAATATGCGGTTTTCTGTAAGAATTTTGATGATTTCGTGCAGAATTCTGCTGTTTTCTTGCAATTCAACCGTTGAATCTTGGTAAAAAGTCATGATTTTGTAGATTTCGTGCTCTTCTTTGCGAATTCAAGATAGAAAACAACGAAAATCAGCGAGAAAACGTCGTTTTGCATCGAAATATGCGGTTTTCTCTAAGAATTTTGATGATTTCGTGCAGAATTCTGCTGTTTTCTTGCAATTCAGCCGTTGAATCTTGGTAAAAAGTCATGATTTTGTTGATTTCGTGCTCTTGTTTGCAAATTCAAGCCAGAAAACAACGAAAATCGGCGAGAAATCGTCGTTTTGCATCGAAATATGCGGTTTTCTGTAAGAATTTTGATGATTTCGTGCAGAATTCTGCTGTTTTCTTGCAATTCAGCCGTTGAATCTTGGTAAAAAGTCATGATTTTGTAGATTTCGTGCTCTTCTTTGCGAATTCAAGATAGAAAACAACGAAAATCGGCGAGAAATCGTCGTTTTGCATCGAAATATGCGGTTTTCTCTAAGAATTTTGATGATTTCGTGCAGAATTCTGCTGTTTTTTTGCAATTCAGCCGTTGAATCTTGATAAAAAGTGATGATTTTGTAGATTTCGTGCTCTTCTTTGCAAATTCAAGCCAGAAAACAACGAAAATCGGCGAGAAATCGTCGTTTTGCATCGAAATATGCGGTTTTCTGTAAGAATTTTGATGATATCGTGCAGAATTCTGCTGTTTTCTTGCAATTCAGCAGTTGAATCTAGGTAAAAAGTCATGATTTTGTAGATTTCGTGCTCTTCTTGGCGAATTCAAGATAGAAAACAACGAAAATCGGCGAGAAATCGTTGTTTTGCATCGAAATATGCAGTTTTCTCTAAGAATTTTGATGATTTCGTGCAGAATTCTGCTGTTTTCTTGCAATTCAGCCGTTGAATCTTGGTAAAAAGTCATGATTTTGTAGATTTCGTGCTCTTCTTTGCGAATTCAAGCCAGAAAACAACAAAAATCGGCGAGAAATCGTCGTTTTGCATCGAAATATGCGGTTTTCTGTAAGAATTTTGATGATTTCGTGCAGAATTCTGCTGTTTTCTTGCAATTCAGCCGTAGAATCTTGGTAAAAAGTGATGATTTTGTAGATTTCGTGCTCTTCTTTGCGAATTCAAGCCAGAAAACAACGAATATCGGCGAGAAATCGTTGTTTTGCATCGAAATATGCGGTTTTCTGTAAGAATTTTGATGATTTCGTGCAGAATTCTGCTGTTTTCTTGCAATTCAGCCGTTGAATCTTGGTAAAAAGTCATGATTTTGTAGATTTCGTGCTCTTCTTTGCGAATTCAAGCCAGAAAACAACGAATATCGGCGAGAAATCGTCGTTTTGCATCGAAATATGCGGTTTTCTGTAAGAATTTTGATGATTTCGTGCAGAATTCTGCGGTTTTCTTGCAATTCAGCCGTTGAATCTTGGTAAAAAGTCATGGTTTTGTAGATTTCGTGCTCTTCTTTGCGAATTCAAGCTAGAAAACAACGAAAATCGGCGAGCAATCGTCGTTTTGCATCGAAATATGCGGTTTTCTGTAAGAATTTTGATGATTTCGTGCAGAATTCTGCTGTTTTCTTGTAATTCAGCCGTTGAATCTTGGTAAAAAGTCATGATTTTGTAGATTTCGTGCTCTTCTTTGCGAATTCAAGCCAGAAAACAACGAAAATCGGCGAGAAATAATCGTTTTGCATCGAAATATGCGGTTTTCTGTAAGAATTTTGATGATTTCGTGGAGAATTCTGCTGTTTTCTTGCAATTCTGCCGTTGAATCTTGGTAAAAAGTCATGATTTTGTAGATTTCGTGCTCTTTTTTGCAAATTCAAGCCAGAAAACCACGAAAATCGGCGAGAAATCGTCGTTTTGCATCGAAATATGCGGTTTTCACTAAGAATTTTGACGATTTCGTGCAGAATTCTGCTGTTTTCTTGCAATTCAGCCGTTGAATCTTGGTAAAAAGTCATGATTTTGTAGATTTCGTGCTCTTCTTGGCGAATTCAAGATAGAAAACAACGAAAATCGGCGAGAAATCGTTGTTTTGCATCGAAATATGCAGTTTTCTCTAAGAATTTTGATGATTTCGTGCAGAATTCTGCTGTTTTCTTGCAATTCAGCCGTTGAATCTTGGTAAAAAGTCATGATTTTGTAGATTTCGTGCTCTTCTTTGCAAATTCAAGCCAGAAAACAACGAAAATCGGCGAGAAATCGTCGTTTTGCATCGAAATATGCGGTTTTCTGTAAGACTTTTGATGATTTCGTGCAGAATTCTGCTGTTTTCTTGCAATTCAGCCGTAGAATCTTGGTAAAAAGTGATGATTTTGTAGATTTCGTGCTCTTCTTTGCAAATTCAAGCCAGAAAACAACGAAAATCGGCGAGAAATCGTTGTTTTGCATCGAAATATGCGGTTTTCTGTAAGAATTTTGATGATTTCGTGCAGAATTCTGCTGTTTTCTTGCAATTCAGCCGATGAATCTAGGTAAAAAGTCATGATTTTGTAGATTTCGTGCTCTTCTTGGCGAATTCAAGATAGAAAACAACGAAAATCGGCGAGAAATCGTTGTTTTGCATCGAAATATGCAGTTTTCTCTAAGAATTTTGATGATTTCGTGCAGAATTCTGCTGTTTTCTTGCAATTCAGCCGTTGAATCTTGGTAAAAAGTCATGATTTTGTAGATTTCGTGCTCTTTTTTGCGAATTCAAGCCAGAAAACAACAAAAATCGGCGAGAAATCGTCGTTTTGCATCGAAATATGCGGTTTTCTGTAAGAATTTTGATGATTTCGTGCAGAATTCTGCTGTTTTCTTGCAATTCAGCCGTGGAATCTTGGTAAAAAGTGATGATTTTGTAGATTTCGTGCTCTTCTTTGCGAATTCAAGCCAGAAAACAACGAAAATCGGCGAGAAATCGTTGTTTTGCATCGAAATATGCGGTTTTCTGTAAGAATTTTGATGATTTCGTGCAGAATTCTGCTGTTTTCTTGCAATTCAGCCGATGAATCTAGGTAAAAAGTCATGATTTTGTAGATTTCGTGCTCTTCTTGGCGAATTCAAGATAGAAAACAACGAAAATCGGCGAGAAATCGTTGTTTTGCATCGAAATATGCAGTTTTCTCTAAGAATTTTGATGATTTCGTGCAGAATTCTGCTGTTTTCTTGCAATTCAGCCGTTGAATCTTGGTAAAAAGTCATGATTTTGTAGATTTCGTGCTCTTCTTTGCGAATTCAAGCCAGAAAACAACAAAAATCGGCGAGAAATCGTCGTTTTGCATCGAAATATGCGGTTTTCTGTAAGAATTTTGATGATTTCGTGCAGAATTCTGCTGTTTTCTTGCAATTCAGCCGTGGAATCTTGGTAAAAAGTGATGATTTTGTAGATTTCGTGCTCTTCTTTGCGAATTCAAGCCAGAAAACAACGAATATCGGCGAGAAATCGTTGTTTTGCATCGAAATATGCGGTTTTCTGTAAGAATTTTGATGATTTCGTGCAGAATTCTGCTGTTTTCTTGCAATTCAGCCGTTGAATCTTGGTAAAAAGTCATGATATTGTAGATTTCGTGCTCTTCTTTGCGAATTCAAGCCAGAAAACAACGAAAATCGGCGAGAAATCGTCGATTTGCATCGAAAAATGCGGTTTTCTGTAAGAATTTTGATGATTTCGTGCAGAATTCTGCGGTTTTCTTGCAATTCAGCCGTTGAATCTTGGTAAAAAGTCATGGTTTTGTAGATTTCGTGCTCTTCTTTGCGAATTCAAGCCAGAAAACAACGAAAATCGGCGAGAAATCGTCGTTTTGCATCGAAATATGCGGTTTTCTCTAAGAATTTTGACGATTTCGTGCAGAATTCTGCTGTTTTCTTGCAATTCAGCCGTTGAATCTTGGTAAAAAGTCATGATTTTGTAGATTTCGTGCTCTTCTTTGCAAATTCAAGCCAGAAAACAACGAAAATCGGCGAGAAATCGTCGTTTTGCATCGAAATATGCGGTTTTCTGTAAGACTTTTGATGATTTCGTGCAGAATTCTGCTGTTTTCTTGCAACTCAGCCGTAGAATCTTGGTAAAAAGTGATGATTTTGTAGATTTCGTGCTCTTCTTTGCAAATTCAAGCCAGAAAACAACGAAAATCGGCGAGAAATCGTTGTTTTGCATCGAAATATGCGGTTTTCTGTAAGAATTTTGATGATTTCGTGCAGAATTCTGCTGTTTTCTTGCAATTCAGCCGATGAATCTAGGTAAAAAGTCATGATTTTGTAGATTTCGTGCTCTTCTTGGCGAATTCAAGATAGAAAACAACGAAAATCGGCGAGAAATCGTTGTTTTGCATCGAAATATGCAGTTTTCTCTAAGAATTTTGATGATTTCGTGCAGAATTCTGCTGTTTTCTTGCAATTCAGCCGTTGAATCTTGGTAAAAAGTCATGATTTTGTAGATTTCGTGCTCTTCTTTGCGAATTCAAGCCAGAAAACAACAAAAATCGGCGAGAAATCGTCGTTTTGCATCGAAATATGCGGTTTTCTGTAAGAATTTTGATGATTTCGTGCAGAATTCTGCTGTTTTCTTGCAATTCAGCCGTAGAATCTTGGTAAAAAGTGATGATTTTGTAGATTTCGTGCTCTTCTTTGCGAATTCAAGCCAGAAAACAACGAATATCGGCGAGAAATCGTTGTTTTGCATCGAAATATGCGGTTTTCTGTAAGAATTTTGATGATTTCGTGCAGAATTCTGCTGTTTTCTTGCAATTCAGCCGTTGAATCTTGGTAAAAAGTCATGATATTGTAGATTTCGTGCTCTTCTTTGCGAATTCAAGCCAGAAAACAACGAAAATCGGCGAGAAATCGTCGATTTGCATCGAAAAATGCGGTTTTCTGTAAGAATTTTGATGATTTCGTGCAGAATTCTGCGGTTTTCTTGCAATTCAGCCGTTGAATCTTGGTAAAAAGTCATGGTTTTGTAGATTTCGTGCTCTTCTTTGCGAATTCAAGCCAGAAAACAACGAAAATCGGCGAGAAATCGTCGTTTTGCATCGAAATATGCGGTTTTCTGTAAGAATTTTGATGATTTCGTGCAGAATTCTGCTGTTTTCTTGTAATTCAGCCGTTGAATCTTGGTAAAAAGTCATGATTTTGTAGATTTCGTGCTCTTCTTTGCGAATTCAAGCCAGAAAACAACGAAAATCGGCGAGAAATAATCGTTTTGCATCGAAATATGCGGTTTTCTGTAAGAATTTTGATGATTTCGTGGAGAATTCTGCTGTTTTCTTGCAATTCTGCCGTTGAATCTTGGTAAAAAGTCATGATTTTGTAGATTTCGTGCTCTTTTTTGCAAATTCAAGCCAGAAAACCACGAAAATCGGCGAGAAATCGTCGTTTTGCATCGAAATATGCGGTTTTCTCTAAGAATTTTGACGATTTCGTGCAGAATTCTGCTGTTTTCTTGCAATTCAGCCGTTGAATCTTGGTAAAAAGTTATGATATTGTAGATTTCGTGCTCTCCTTTGCGAATTCAAGCCAGAAAACAACGAAAATCGGCGAGAAATCGTTGTTTTGCATCGAAATATGCGGTTTTCTGTAAGAATTTTGATGATTTCGTGCAGAATTCTGCTGTTTTCTTGCAATTCAGCAGTTGAATCTTGGTAAAAAGTCATGATTTTGTAGATTTCGTGCTCTTCTTTGCGAATTCAAGCCAGAAAACAACGAAAATCGGCGAGAAATCGTTGTTTTGCATCGAAATATGCAGTTTTCTCTAAGAATTTTGATGATTTCGTGCAGAATTCTGCTGTTTTCTTGCAATTCAGCCGTTGAATCTTGGTAAAAAGTCATGATTTTGTAGATTTCGTGCTCTTCTTTGCGAATTCAAGCCAGAAAACAACGAAAATCGGCGAGAAATCGTCGTTTTGCATCGAAATATGCGGTTTTCTGTAAGACTTTTGATGATTTCGTGCAGAATTCTGCTGTTTTCTTGCAATTCAGCCGTAGAATCTTGGTAAAAAGTGATGATTTTGTAGATTTCGTGCTCTTCTTTGCGAATTCAAGCCAGAAAACAACGAAAATCGGCGAGAAATCGTTGTTTTGCATCGAAATATGCGGTTTTCTGTTAGAATTTTGATGATTTCGTGCAGAATTCTGCTGTTTTCTTGCAATTCAGCCGTTGAATCTAGATAAAAAGTCATGATTTTGTAGATTTCGTGCTCTTCTTGGCGAATTCAAGATAGAAAACAACGAAAATCGGCGAGAAATCGTTGTTTTGCATCGAAATATGCAGTTTTCTCTCAGAATTTTGATGATTTCGTGCAGAATTCTGCTGTTTTCTTGCAATTCAGCCGTTGAATCTTGGTAAAAAGTCATGATTTTGTAGATTTCGTGCTCTTCTTTGCGAATTCAAGCCAGAAAACAACAAAAATCGGCGAGAAATCGTCGTTTTGCATCGAAATATGCGGTTTTCTGTAAGAATTTTGATGATTTCGTGCAGAATTCTGCTGTTTTCTTGCAATTCAGCCGTAGAATCTTGGTAAAAAGTGATGATTTTGTAGATTTCGTGCTCTTCTTTGCGAATTCAAGCCAGAAAACAACGAATATCGGCGAGAAATCGTTGTTTTGCATCGAAATATGCGGTTTTCTCTAAGAATTTTGATGATTTCGTGCAGAATTCTGCTGTTTTCTTGCAATTCAGCCGTAGAATCTTGGTAAAAAGTGATGATTTTGTAGATTTCGTGCTCTACTTTGCGAATTCAAGCCAGAAAACAACGAAAATCGGCGAGAAATCGTTGTTTTGCATCGAAATATGCGGTTTTCTGTAAGAATTTTGATGATTTCGTGCAGAATTCTGCTGTTTTCTTGCAATTCAGCAGTTGAATCTAGGTAAAAAGTCATGATTTTGTAGATTTCGTGCTCTTCTTGGCCAATTCAAGATAGAAAACAACGAAAATCGGCGAGAAATCGTTGTTTTGCATCGAAATATGCAGTTTTCTCTAAGAATTTTGATGATTTCGTGCAGAATTCTGCTGTTTTCTTGCAATTCAGCCGTTGAATCTTGGTAAAAAGTCATGATTTTGTAGATTTCGTGCTCTTCTTTGCGAATTCAAGCCAGAAAACAACGAAAATCGGCGAGAAATCGTCGTTTTGCATCGAAAAATGCGGTTTTCTGTAAGAATTTTGATGATTTCGTGCAGAATTCTGCTGTTTTCTTGCAATTCAGCCGTTGAATCTTGGTAAAAAGTCATGATTTTGTAGATTTCGTGCTCTTCTTTGCGAATTCATGCCAGAAAACAACGAAAATCGGCGAGAAATAGTCGTTTTGCATCGAAATATGCGGTTTTCTGTAAGAATTTTGATGATTTCGTGCAGAATTCTGCTGTTTTCATGCAATTCAGCCGTTGAATCTAGGTAAAAAGTCATGATTTTATAGATTTCGTGCTCTTCTTGGCGAATTCAAGATAGAAAACAACGAAAATCGGCGAGAAATCGTTGTTTTGCATCGAAATATGCGGTTTTCTGTAAGAATTTTGATGATTTCGTGCAGAATTCTGCTGTTTTCTTGCAATTCAGCCGTTGAATCTAGGTAAAAAGTCATGATTTTGTAGATTTCGTGCCCTTCTTGGCGAATTCAAGATAGAAAACAACGAAAATCGGCGAGAAATCGTTGTTTTGCATCGAAATATGCAGTTTTCTCTAAGAATTTTGATGATTTCGTGCAGAATTTTGCTGTTTTCTTGCAATTCAGCCGTTGAATCTTGGTAAAAAGTCATGATTTTGTAGATTTCGTGCTCTTCTTTGCAAATTCAAGCCAGAAAACAACGAAAATCGGCGAGAAATCGTCGTTTTGCATCGAAATATGCGGTTTTCTGTAAGAATTTTGATGATTTCGTGCAGAATTCTGCTGTTTTCTTGCAATTCAGCCGTTGAATCTTGGTAAAAAGTTATGATTTTGTTGATTTCGTGCTCTTCTTTGCGAATTCAAGCCAGAAAACAACGAAAATCGGCGAGAAATAATCGTTTTGCATCGAAATATGCGGTTTTCTGTAAGAATTTTGATGATTTCGTGGAGAATTCTGCTGTTTTCTTGCAATTCAGCCGTTGAATCTTGGTAAAAAGTCATGATTTTGTAGATTTCGTGCTCTTCTTGGCGAATTCAAGATAGAAAACAACGAAAATCGGCGAGAAATCGTTGTTTTTGCATCGAAATATGCAGTTTTCTCTAAGAATTTTGATGATTTCGTGCAGAATTCTGCTGTTTTCTTGCAATTCAGCCGTTGAATCTTGGTAAAAAGTCATGATTTTGTAGATTTCGTGCTCTTCTTTGCGAATTCAAGCCAGAAAACAACGAAAATCGGCGAGAAATCGTCGTTTTGCATCGAAAAATGCAGTTTTCTCTAAGAATTTTGATGATTTCGTGCAGAATTCTGCTGTTTTCATGCAATTCAGCCGTTGAATCTTGGTAAAAAGTCATGATTTTGTAGATTTCGTGCTCTTCTTTGCAAATTCAAGCCAGAAAACAACGAAAATCGGCGAGAAATCGTCGTTTTGCATCGAAATATGCGGTTTTCTGTAAGAATTTTGAAGATTTCGTGCAGAATTCTGCTGTTTTCTTGCAATTCAGCCGTTGAATCTTGGTAAAAAGTCATGATTTTGTAGATTTCGTGCTCTTCTTTGCGAACTCAAGCCAGAAAACAACGAAAATCGGCGAGAAATCGTCGTTTTGCATCGAAAAATGCAGTTTTCTGTAAGAATTTTGATGATTTCGTGCAGAATTCTGCTGTTTTCTTGCAATTCAGCCGTTGAATCTTGGTAAAAAGTCATGATTTTGTAGATTTCGTGCTCTTCTTTGCGAATTCAAGCCAGAAAACAACGAAAATCGGCGAGAAATCGTCGTTTTGCATCGAAAAATGCGGTTTTCTGTAAGAATTTTGATGATTTCGTGCAGAATTCTGCTGTTTTCTTGCAATTCAGCCGTTGAATCTTGGTAAAAAGTCATGATTTTGTAGATTTCGTGCTCTTCTTTGCGAATTCAAGCCAGAAAACAACGAAAATCGGCGAGAAATCGTCGTTTTGCATCGAAATATGCGGTTTTCTGTAAGAATTTTGATGATTTCGTGCAGAATTCTGCTGTTTTCTTGCAATTCAGCCGTTGAATCTTGGTAAAAATCATAATTTTGTAAATTCCGTGCTCTTCTTTGCGAATTCAAGATAGAAAACAACAAAAATCAGCGAGAAATCGTCGTTTTGCATCGAAATATGCGGTTTTCTCTAAGAATTTTGATGATTTCGTGCAGAATTCTGCTGTTTTCTTGCAATTCAGCCGTTGAATCTTGGTAAAAAGTCATGATTTTATAGATTTCGTGCTCTTCTTTGCAAATTCATGACAGAAAACAACGAAAATCGGCGAGAAATCGTCGTTTTGCATCGAAATATGCGGTTTTCTGTAAGAATTTTGATGATTTCGTGCAGAATTCTGCTGTTTTCATGCAATTCAGCCGTTGAATCTAGGTAAAAAGTTATGATTTTATAGATTTCGTGCTCTTCTTGGCGAATTCAAGATAGAAAACAACGAAAATCGGCGAGAAATCGTTGTTTTGCATCGAAATATGCGGTTTTCTGTAAGAATTTTGATGATTTCGTGCAGAATTCTGCTGTTTTCTTGCAATTCAGCCGTTGAATCTAGGTAAAAAGTCATGATTTTGTAGATTTCGTGCTCTTCTTTGCGAATTCAAGATAGAAAACAACGAAAATCGGCGAGAAATCGTTGTTTTGCATCGAAATATGCAGTTTTCTCTAGGAATTTTGACGATTTCGTGCAGAATTCTGCTGTTTACTTGCAATTCAGCAGTTGAATCTTGGTAAAAAGTCATGATTTTGTAGATTTCGTGCTCTTCTTTGCGAATTCAAGCCAGAAAACAACGAAAATCGGCGAGAAATCGTCCTTTTGCATCGAAATATGCGGTTTTCTCTAGGAATTTTGACGATTTCGTGCAGAATTCTGCTGTTTACTTGCAATTCAGCAGTTGAACCTTGGTAAAAAGTCATGATTTTGTAGATTTCGTGCTCTTCTTTGCGAATTCAAGCCAGAAAACAACGAAAGTCGGCGAGAAATCGTCGTTTTGTATCGAAATATGCGGTTTTCTGTAAGAATTTTGATGATGTCGTGCAGAATTCTGCTGTTTTCTTGCAATTCAGCCGTTGAATCTTGGTAAAAATCATGATTTTGTAGATTCCGTGCTCTTCTTTGCAAATTCAAGATAGAAAATAACGAAAATCAGCGAGAAATCGTCGTTTTGCATCGAAATATGCGGTTTTCTCTAAGAATTTTGATGATTTCGTGCAGAATTCTGCTGTTTTCTTGCAATTCAGCCGTTGAATCTTGGTAAAAAGTCATGATTTTGTAGATTTCGTGCTCTTCTTTGCAAATTCATGCCAGAAAACAACGAAAATCGGCGAGAAATCGTCGTTTTGCATCGAAATATGCGGTTTTCTGTAAGAATTTTGATGATTTCGTGCAGAATTCTGCTGTTTTCTTGCAATTCAGCCGTTGAATCTAGGTAAAAAGTCATGATTTTGTAGATTTCGTGCTCTTCTTGGCGAATTTAAGATAGAAAACAACGAAAATCGGCGAGAAATCGTTGTTTTGCATCGAAATATGCAGTTTTCTCTAAGAATTTTGATGATTTCGTGCAAAATTCTGCTGTTTTCTTGCAATTCAGCCGTTGAATCTTGGTAAAAAGTCATGATTTTGTAGATTTCGTGCTCTTCTTTGCGAATTCAAGCCAGAAAACAACGTAAATCGGCGAGAAATCGTCGTTTTGCATCGAAATATGCGGTTTTCTGTAAGAATTTTGATAATTTCCTGCAGAATTCTGCTGTTTTCTTGCAATTCAGCCGTAGAATCTTGGTAAAAGTGATGATTTTGTAGATTTCGTGCTCTTCTTTGCGAATTCAAGCCAGAAAACAACGAAAATCGGCGAGAAATCGTTGTTTTGCATCGAAATATGCGGTTTTCTGTAAGAATTTTGATGATTTCGTGCAGAATTCTTCTGTTTTCTTGCAATTCAGCCGTTGAATCTTGGTAAAAAGTGATGATTTTGTAGATTTCGTGCTCTACTTTGCGAATTCAAGCCAGAAAACAACGAAAATCGGCGAGAAATCGTTGTTTTGCATCGAAATATGCGGTTTTCTGTAAGAATTTTGATGATTTCGTGCAGAATTCTGCTGTTTTCTTGCAATTCAGCCGTTGAATCTAGGTAAAAAGTCATGATTTTGTAGATTTCGTGCTCTTCTTGGCGAATTCAAGATAGAAAACAACGAAAATCGGCGAGAAATCGTTGTTTTGCATCGAAATATGCAGTTTTCTCTAAGAATTTTGATGATTTCGTGCAGAATTCTGCTGTTTTCTTGCAATTCAGCCGTTGAATCTTGGTAAAAAGTCATGATTTTGTAGATTTCGTGCTCTTCTTTGCAAATTCAAGCCAGAAAACAACGAAAATCGGCGAGAAATCGTCGTTTTGCATCGAAAAATGCGGTTTTCTGTAAGAATTTTGATGATTTCGTGCAGAATTCTGCTGTTTTCATGCAATTCAGCCGTTGAATCTAGGTAAAAAGTCATGATTTTATAGATTTCGTGCTTTTCTTGGCGAATTCAAGATAGAAAACAACGAAAATCGGCGAGAAATCGTTGTTTTGCATCGAAATATGCGGTTTTCTGTAAGAATTTTGATGATTTCGTGCAGAATTCTGCTGTTTTCTTGCAATTCAGCCGTTGAATCTAGGTAAAAAGTCATGATTTTGTAGATTTCGTGCCCTTCTTGGCGAATTCAAGATAGAAAACAACGAAAATCGGCGAGAAATCGTTGTTTTGCATCGAAATATGCAGTTTTCTCTAAGAATTTTGATGATTTCGTGCAGAATTCTGCTGTTTTCTTGCAATTCAGCCGTTGAATCTTGGTAAAAAGTCATGATTTTGTAGATTTCGTGCTCTTCTTTGCAAATTCAAGCCAGAAAACAACAAAAATCGGCGAGAAATCGTCGTTTTGCATCGAAATATGCGGTTTTCTGTAAGAATTTTGATGATTTCGTGCAGAATTCTGCTGTTTTCTTGCAATTCAGCCGTTGAATCTTGGTAAAAAGTCATGATTTTGTAGATTTCGTGCTCTTCTTTGCGAACTCAAGCCAGAAAACAACGAAAATCGGCGAGAAATCGTCGTTTTGCATCGAAAAATGCAGTTTTCTGTAAGAATTTTGATGATTTCGTGCAGAATTCTGCTGTTTTCTTGCAATTCAGCCGTTGAATCTTGGTAAAAATCATAATTTTGTAGATTTCGTGCTCTTCTTTGCGAATTCAAGCCAGAAAACAACGAAAATCGGCGAGAAATAATCGTTTTGCATCGAAATATGCGGTTTTCTGTAAGAATTTTGATGATTTCGTGGAGAATTCTGCTGTTTTCTTGCAATTCTGCCGTTGAATCTTGGTAAAAAGTCATGATTTTGTAGATTTCGTGCTCTTTTTTGCAAATTCAAGCCAGAAAACCACGAAAATCGGCGAGAAATCGTCGTTTTGCATCGAAATATGCGGTTTTCTCTAAGAATTTTGACGATTTCGTGCAGAATTCTGCTGTTTTCTTGCAATTCAGCCGTTGAATCTTGGTAAAAAGTCATGATTTTGTAGATTTCGTGCTCTTCTTGGCGAATTCAAGATAGAAAACAACTAAAATCGGCGAGAAATCGTTGTTTTGCATCGAAATATGCAGTTTTCTCTTAGAATTTTGATGATTTCGTACAGAATTCTGCTGTTTTCTTGCAATTCAGCCGTAGAATCTTGGTAAAAAGTGATGATTTTGTAGATTTCGTGATCTACTTTGCGAATTCAAGCCAGAAAACAACGAAAATCGGCGAGAAATCGTCGTTTTGCATCGAAAAATGCGGTTTTCTGTAAGAATTTTGATGATTTCGTGCAGAATTGTGCTGTTTTCTTGCAATTCAGCCGTTGAATCTTGGTAAAAAGTCATGATTTTGTAGATTTCGTGCTCTTCTTTGCGAATTCCTGCCAGAAAACAACGAAAATCGGCGAGAAATAGTCGTTTTGCATCGAAATATGCGGTTTTCTGTAAGAATTTTGATGATTTCGTGCAGAATTCTGCTGTTTTCATGCAATTCAGCCGTTGAATCTAGGTAAAAAGTCATGATTTTATAGATTTCGTGCTCTTCTTGGCGAATTCAAGATAGAAAACAACGAAAATCGGCGAGAAATCGTTGTTTTGCATCGAAATATGCGGTTTTCTGTAAGAATTTTGATGATTTCGTGCAGAATTCTGCTGTTTTCTTGCAATTCAGCCGTTGAATCTAGGCAAAAATTCATGATTTTGTAGATTTCGTGCCCTTCTTGGCGAATTCAAGATAGAAAACAACGAAAATCGGCGAGAAATCGTTGTTTGGCATCGAAATATGCAGTTTTCTCTAAGAATTTTGATGATTTCGTGCAGAATTCTGCTGTTTTCTTGCAATTCAGCCGATGAATCTTGGTAAAAAGTCATGATTTTGTAGATTTCGTGCTCTTCTTTGCAAATTCAAGCCAGAAAACAACGAAAATCGGCGAGAAATCGTCGTTTTGCATCGAAATATGCGGTTTTCTGTAAGAATTTTGATGATTTCGTGCAGAATTCTGCTGTTTTCTTGCAATTCAGCCGTTGAATCTTGGTAAAAAGTCATGATTTTGTAGATTTCGTGCTCTTCTTTGCGAACTCAAGCCAGAAAACAACGAAAATCGGCGAGAAATCGTCGTTTTGCATCGAAAAATGCAGTTTTCTGTACAAATTTTGATGATTTCGTGCAGAATTCTGCTGTTTTCTTGCAATTCAGCCGTTGAATCTTGGTAAAAAGTCATGATTTTGTAGATTTCGTGCTCTTCTTTGCGAATTCAAGCCAGAAAACAACGAAAATCGGCGAGAAATAATCGTTTTGCATCGAAATATGCGGTTTTCTGTAAGAATTTTGATGATTTCGTGGAGAATTCTGCTGTTTTCTTGCAATTCAGCCGTTGAATCTTGGTAAAAAGTCATGATTTTGTAGATTTCGTGCTCTTTTTTGCAAATTCAAGCCAGAAAACCACGAAAATCGGCGAGAAATCGTCGTTTTGCATCGAAATATGCGGTTTTCTCTAAGAATTTTGACGATTTCGTGCAGAATTCTGCTGTTTTCTTGCAATTCAGCCGTTGAATCTTGGTAAAAAGTCATGATTTTGTAGATTTCGTGCTCTTTTTTGCAAATTCAAGCCAGAAAACCACGAAAATCGGCGAGAAATCGTCGTTTTGCATCGAAATATGCGGTTTTCTCTAAGAATTTTGACGATTTCGTGCAGAATTCTGCTGTTTTCTTGCAATTCAGCCGTTGAATCTTGGTAAAAAGTCATGATTTTGTAGATTTCGTGCTCTTCTTGGCGAATTCAAGATAGAAAACAACGAAAATCGGCGAGAAATCGTTGTTTTGCATCGAAATATGCAGTTTTCTCTAAAAATTTTGATGATTTCGTGCAGAATTCTGCTGTTTTCTTGCAATTCAGCCGTTGAATCTTGGTAAAAAGTCATGATTTTGTAGATTTCGTGCTCTTCTTTGCGAATTCAAGCCAGAAAACAACGAAAATCGGCGAGAAATCGTCGTTTTGCATCGAAATATGCGGTTTTCTGTGAGACTTTTGGTGATTTCGTGCAGAATTCTGCTGTTTTCTTGCAAATCAGCCGTAGAATCTTGGTAAAAAGTGATGATTTTGTAGATTTCGTGCTCTACTTTGCGAATTCAAGCCAGAAAACAACGAAAATCGGCGAGGAAAACGTTGTTTTGCATCGAAATATGCGGTTTTCTGTAAGAATTTTGATGATTTCGTGCAGAATTCTGCTGTTTTCTTGCAATTCAGTCGTTGAATCTAGGTAAAAAGTCATGATTTTGTAGATTTCGTGCTCTTCTTTGCGAATTCAAGCCAGAAAACAACGAAAATCGGCGAGAAATCGTCGTTTTGCATCGAAATATGCGGTTTTCTGTAAAAATTTTGATGATTTCGTGCAGAATTCTGCTGTTTTCTTGCAATTCAGCCGTTGAATCTTGGTAAAAATCATAATTTTGTAGATTTCGTGCTCTTCTTTGCGAATTCAAGCCAGAAAACAACGAAAATCGGCGAGAAATAATCGTTTTGCATCGAAATATGCGGTTTTCTGTAAGAATTTTGATGATTTCGTGGAGAATTCTGCTGTTTTCTTGCAATTCTGCCGTTGAATCTTGGTAAAAAGTCATGATTTTGTAGATTTCGTGCTCTTTTTTGCAAATTCAAGCCAGAAAACCACGAAAATCGGCGAGAAATCGTCGTTTTGCATCGAAATATGCGGTTTTCTCTAAGAATTTTGACGATTTCGTGCAGAATTCTGCTGTTTTCTTGCAATTCAGCCGTTGAATCTTGGTAAAAAGTCATGATTTTGTAGATTTCGTGCTCTTCTTGGCGAATTCAAGATAGAAAACAACGAAAATCGGCGAGAAATCGTTGTTTTGCATCGAAATATGCAGTTTTCTCTAAGAATTTTGATGATTTCGTGCAGAATTCTGCTGTTTTCTTGCAATTCAGCCGTTGAATCTTGGTAAAAAGTCATGATTTTGTAGATTTCGTGCTCTTCTTGGCGAATTCAAGATAGAAAACAACGAAAATCGGCGAGAAATCGTTGTTTTGCATCGAAATATGCAGTTTTCTCTAAGAATTTTGATGATTTCGTGCAGAATTCTGCTGTTTTCTTGCAATTCAGCCGTTGAATCTTGGTAAAAAGTCATTATTTTGTAGATTTCGTGCTCTTCTTTGCGAATTCAAGCCAGAAAACAACGAAAATCGGCGAGAAATCGTCGTTTTGCATCGAAAAATGCGGTTTTCTGTAAGAATTTTGATGATTTCGTGCAGAATTCTGCTGTTTTCTTGCAATTCAGCCGTTGAATCTTGGTAAAAAGTCATGATTTTGTAGATTTCGTGCTCTTCTTTGCGAATTCCTGCCAGAAAACAACGAAAATCGGCGAGAAATAGTCGTTTTGCATCGAAATATGCGGTTTTCTGTAAGAATTTTGATGATTTCGTGCAGAATTCTGCTGTTTTCATGCAATTCAGCCGTTGAATCTAGGCAAAAATTCATGATTTTGTAGATTTCGTGCCCTTCTTGGCGAATTCAAGATAGAAAACAACGAAAATCGGCGAGAAATCGTTGTTTTGCATCGAAATATGCGGTTTTCTGTTAGAATTTTGATGATTTCGTGCAGAATTCTGCTGTTTTCATGCAATTCAGCCGTTGAATCTAGGTAAAAAGTCATGATTTTATAGATTTCGTGCTCTTCTTGGCGAATTCAAGATAGAAAACAACGAAAATCGGCGAGAAATCGTTGTTTTGCATCGAAATATGCGGTTTTCTGTAAGAATTTTGATGATTTCGTGCAGAATTCTGCTGTTTTCATGCAATTCAGCCGTTGAATCTAGGCAAAAATTCATGATTTTGTAGATTTCGTGCCCTTCTTGGCGAATTCAAGATAGAAAACAACGAAAATCGGCGAGAAATCGTTGTTTTGCATCGAAATATGCAGTTTTCTCTAAGAATTTTGATGATTTCGTGCAGAATTCTGCTGTTTTCTTGCAATTCAGCCGTTGAATCTTGGTAAAAAGTCATGATTTTGTAGATTTCGTGCTCTTCTTTGCAAATTCAAGCCAGAAAACAACGAAAATCGGCGAGAAATCGTCGTTTTGCATCGAAATATGCGGTTTTCTGTAAGAATTTTGATGATTTCGTGCAGAATTCTGCTGTTTTCTTGCAATTCAGCCGTTGAATCTTGGTAAAAAGTCATGATTTTGTAGATTTCGTGCTCTTCTTTGCGAACTCAAGCCAGAAAACAACGAAAATCGGCGAGAAATCGTCGTTTTGCATCGAAAAATGCAGTTTTCTGTAAGAATTTTGATGATTTCGTGCAGAATTCTGCTGTTTTCTTGCAATTCAGCCGTTGAATCTTGGTAAAAAGTCATGATTTTGAAGATTTCGTGCTCTTCTTTGCGAATTCAAGCCAGAAAACAACGAAAATCGGCGAGAAATAATCGTTTTGCATCGAAATATGCGGTTTTCTGTAAGAATTTTGATGATTTCGTGGAGAATTCTGCTGTTTTCTTGCAATTCTGCCGTTGAATCTTGGTAAAAAGTCATGATTTTGTAGATTTCGTGCTCTTTTTTGCAAATTCAAGCCAGAAAACCACGAAAATCGGCGAGAAATCGTCGTTTTGCATCGAAATATGCGGTTTTCTCTAAGAATTTTGACGATTTCGTGCAGAATTCTGCTGTTTTCTTGCAATTCAGCCGTTGAATCTTGGTAAAAAGTCATGATTTTGTAGATTTCGTGCTCTTTTTTGCAAATTCAAGCCAGAAAACCACGAAAATCGGCGAGAAATCGTCGTTTTGCATCGAAATATGCGGTTTTCTCTAAGAATTTTGACGATTTCGTGCAGAATTCTGCTGTTTTCTTGCAATTCAGCCGTTGAATCTTGGTAAAAAGTCATGATTTTGTAGATTTCGTGCTCTTCTTGGCGAATTCAAGATAGAAAACAACGAAAATCGGCGAGAAATCGTTGTTTTGCATCGAAATATGCAGTTTTCTCTAAAAATTTTGATGATTTCGTGCAGAATTCTGCTGTTTTCTTGCAATTCAGCCGTTGAATCTTGGTAAAAAGTCATGATTTTGTAGAGTTCGTGCTCTTCTTTGCGAATTCAAGCCAGAAAACAACGAAAATCGGCGAGAAATCGTCGTTTTGCATCGAAATATGCGGTTTTCTGTGAGGCTTTTGGTGATTTCGTGCAGAATTCTGCTGTTTTCTTGCAAATCAGCCGTAGAATCTTGGTAAAAAGTGATGATTTTGTAGATTTCGTGCTCTACTTTGCGAATTCAAGCCAGAAAACAACGAAAATCGGCGAGAAAACGTTGTTTTGCATCGAAATATGCGGTTTTCTGTAAGAATTTTGATGATTTCGTGCAGAATTCTGCTGTTTTCTTGCAATTCAGTCGTTGAATCTAGGTAAAAAGTCATGATTTTGTAGATTTCGTGCTCTTCTTTGCGAATTCAAGCCAGAAAACAACGAAAATCGGCGAGAAATCGTCGTTTTGCATCGAAATATGCGGTTTTCTGTAAAAATTTTGATTATTTCGTGCAGAATTCTGCTGTTTTCTTGCAATTCAGCCGTTGAATCTTGGTAAAAATCATAATTTTGTAGATTTCGTGCTCTTCTTTGCGAATTCAAGCCAGAAAACAACGAAAATCGGCGAGAAATAATCGTTTTGCATCGAAATATGCGGTTTTCTGTAAGAATTTTGATGATTTCGTGGAGAATTCTGCTGTTTTCTTGCAATTCTGCCGTTGAATCTTGGTAAAAAGTCATGATTTTGTAGATTTCGTGCTCTTTTTTGCAAATTCAAGCCAGAAAACCACGAAAATCGGCGAGAAATCGTCGTTTTGCATCGAAATATGCGGTTTTCTCTAAGAATTTTGACGATTTCGTGCAGAATTCTGCTGTTTTCTTGCAATTCAGCCGTTGAATCTTGGTAAAAAGTCATGATTTTGTAGATTTCGTGCTCTTCTTGGCGAATTCAAGATAGAAAACAACGAAAATCGGCGAGAAATCGTTGTTTTGCATCGAAATATGCAGTTTTCTCTAAGAATTTTGATGATTTCGTGCAGAATTCTGCTGTTTTCTTGCAATTCAGCCGTTGAATCTTGGTAAAAAGTCATGATTTTGTAGATTTCGTGCTCTTCTTGGCGAATTCAAGATAGAAAACAACGAAAATCGGCGAGAAATCGTTGTTTTGCATCGAAATATGCAGTTTTCTCTAAGAATTTTGATGATTTCGTGCAGAATTCTGCTGTTTTCTTGCAATTCAGCCGTTGAATCTTGGTAAAAAGTCATGATTTTGTAGATTTCGTGCTCTTCTTTGCGAATTCAAGCCAGAAAACAACGAAAATCGGCGAGAAATCGTCGTTTTGCATCGAAAAATGCGGTTTTCTGTAAGAATTTTGATGATTTCGTGCAGAATTCTGCTGTTTTCTTGCAATTCAGCCGTTGAATCTTGGTAAAAAGTCATGATTTTGTAGATTTCGTGCTCTTCTTTGCTAATTCAAGCCAGAAAACAACGAAAATCGGCGAGAAATCGTCGTTTTGCATCGAAATATGCGGTTTTCTGTAAGAATTTTGATGATTTCGTGCAGAATTCTGCTGTTTTCTTGCAATTCAGCCGTTGAATCTTGGTAAAAAGTCATGATTTTGTAGATTTCGTGCTCTTCTTTGCGAACTCAAGCCAGAAAACAACGAAAATCGGCGAGAAATCGTCGTTTTGCATCGAAAAATGCAGTTTTCTGTAAGAATTTTGATGATTTCGTGCAGAATTCTGCTGTTTTCTTGCAATTCAGCCGTTGAATCTAGGTAAAAAGTCATGATTTTGTAGATTTCGTGCTCTTCTTGGCGAATTCAAGATAGAAAACAACGAAAATCGGCGAGAAATCGTTGTTTTGCATCGAAATATGCAGTTTTCTCTAAGAATTTTGATGATTTCGTGCAGAATTCTGCTGTTTTCTTGCAATTCAGCCGTTGAATCTTGGTAAAACGTCATGATTTTGTAGATTTCGTGCTCTTCTTTGCGAATTCAAGCCAGAAAACAACGAAAATCGGCGAGAAATAATCGTTTTGCATCGAAATATGCGGTTTTCTGTAAGAATTTTGATGATTTCGTGGAGAATTCTGCTGTTTTCTTGCAATTCTGCCGTTGAATCTTGGTAAAAAGTCATGATTTTGTAGATTTCGTGCTCTACTTTGCGAATTCAAGCCAGAAAACAACGAAAATCGGCGAGAAATCGTTGTTTTGCATCGAAATATGCGGTTTTCTGTAAGAATTTTGATGATTTCGTGCAGAATTCTGCTGTTTTCTTGCAATTCAGCTGTTGAATCTTGGTAAAAAGTCATGATTTTGTAGATTTCGTGCTCTTCTTTGCGAACTCAAGCCAGAAAACAACGAAAATCGGCGAGAAATCGTCGTTTTGCATCGAAAAATGCAGTTTTCTGTAAGAATTTTGATGATTTCGTGCAGAATTCTGCTGTTTTCTTGCAATTCAGCCGTTGAATCTAGGTAAAAAGTCATGATTTTGTAGATTTCGTGCTCTTCTTGGCGAATTCAAGATAGAAAACAACGAAAATCGGCGAGAAATCGTTGTTTTGCATCGAAATATGCAGTTTTCTCTAAGAATTTTGATGATTTCGTGCAGAATTCTGCTGTTTTCTTGCAATTCAGCCGTTGAATCTTGGTAAAAAGTCATGATTTTGTAGATTTCGTGCTCTTCTTTGCGAATTCAAGCCAGAAAACAACGAAAATCGGCGAGAAATCGTCGTTTTGCATCGAAATATGCGGTTTTCTGTAAGACTTTTGATGATTTCGTGCAGAATTCTGCTGTTTTCTTGCAATTCAGCCGTTGAATCTTGGTAAAAAGTCATGATTTTGTAGATTTCGTGCTCTTCTTTGCGAACTCAAGCCAGAAAACAACGAAAATCGGCGAGAAATCGTCGTTTTGCATCGAAAAATGCAGTTTTCTGTAAGAATTTTGATGATTTCGTGCAGAATTCTGCTGTTTTCTTGCAATTCAGCCGTTGAATCTAGGTAAAAAGTCATGATTTTGTAGATTTCGTGCTCTTCTTGGCGAATTCAAGATAGAAAACAACGAAAATCGGCGAGAAATCGTTGTTTTGCATCGAAATATGCAGTTTTCTCTAAGAATTTTGATGATTTCGTGCAGAATTCTGCTGTTTTCTTGCAATTCAGCCGTTGAATCTTGGTAAAACGTCATGATTTTGTAGATTTCGTGCTCTTCTTTGCGAATTCAAGCCAGAAAACAACGAAAATCGGCGAGAAATAATCGTTTTGCATCGAAATATGCGGTTTTCTGTAAGAATTTTGATGATTTCGTGGAGAATTCTGCTGTTTTCTTGCAATTCTGCCGTTGAATCTTGGTAAAAAGTCATGATTTTGTAGATTTCGTGCTCTACTTTGCGAATTCAAGCCAGAAAACAACGAAAATCGGCGAGAAATCGTTGTTTTGCATCGAAATATGCGGTTTTCTGTAAGAATTTTGATGATTTCGTGCAGAATTCTGCTGTTTTCTTGCAATTCAGCTGTTGAATCTTGGTAAAAAGTCATGATTTTGTAGATTTCGTGCTCTTCTTTGCGAACTCAAGCCAGAAAACAACGAAAATCGGCGAGAAATCGTCGTTTTGCATCGAAAAATGCAGTTTTCTGTAAGAATTTTGATGATTTCGTGCAGAATTCTGCTGTTTTCTTGCAATTCAGCCGTTGAATCTAGGTAAAAAGTCATGATTTTGTAGATTTCGTGCTCTTCTTGGCGAATTCAAGATAGAAAACAACGAAAATCGGCGAGAAATCGTTGTTTTGCATCGAAATATGCAGTTTTCTCTAAGAATTTTGATGATTTCGTGCAGAATTCTGCTGTTTTCTTGCAATTCAGCCGTTGAATCTTGGTAAAAAGTCATGATTTTGTAGATTTCGTGCTCTTCTTTGCGAATTCAAGCCAGAAAACAACGAAAATCGGCGAGAAATCGTCGTTTTGCATCGAAATATGCGGTTTTCTGTAAGACTTTTGATGATTTCGTGCAGAATTCTGCTGTTTTCTTGCAAATCAGTGTAGAATCTTGGTAAAAAGTGATGATTTTGTAGATTTCGTGCTCTACTTTGCGAATTCAAGCCAGAAAACAACGAAAATCGGCGAGAAATCGTTGTTTTGCATCGAAATATGCGGTTTTCTGTAAGAATTTTGATGATTTCGTGCAGAATTCTGCTGTTTTCTTGCAATTCAGCCGTTGAATCTAGGTAAAAAGTCATGATTTTGTAGATTTTGTGCTCTTCTTTGCGAATTCAAGCCAGAAAACAACGAAAATCGGCGAGAAATAATCGTTTTGCATCGAAATATGCGGTTTTCTGTAAGAATTTTGATGATTTCGTGGAGAATTCTGCTGTTTTCTTGCAATTCTGCTGTTGAATCTTGGTAAAAAGTCATGATTTTGTAGATTTCGTGCTCTTCTTGGCGAATTCAAGATAGAAAACAACGAAAATCGGCGAGAAATCGTTGTTTTGCATCGAAATATGCAGTTTTCTCTAAGAATTTTGATGATTTCGTGCAGAATTCTGCTGTTTTCTTGCAATTCAGCCGTTGAATCTTGGTAAAAAGTCATGATTTTGTAGATTTCGTGCTCTTCTTTGCAAATTCAAGCCAGAAAACAACGAAAATCGGCGAGATTTCGTCGTTTTGTATCGAAATATGCGGTTTTCTGTAAGAATTTTGATGATTTCGTGCAGAATTCTGCTGTTTTCTTGCAATTCAGCCGTTGAATCTTGGTAAAAAGTCATGATTTTGTAGATTTCGTGCTCTTCTTTGCGAACTCAAGCCAGAAAACAACGAAAATCGGCGAGAAATCGTCGTTTTGCATCGAAAAATGCAGTTTTCTGTAAGAATTTTGATGATTTCGTGCAGAATTCTGCTGTTTTCTTGCAATTCAGCCGTTGAATCTAGGTAAAAAGTCATGATTTTGTAGATTTCGTGCTCTTCTTGGCGAATTCAAGATAGAAAACAACGAAAATCGGCGAGAAATCGTTGTTTTGCATCGAAATATGCAGTTTTCTCTAAGAATTTTGATGATTTCGTGCAGAATTCTGCTGTTTTCTTGCAATTCAGCCGTTGAATCTTGGTAAAAAGTCATGATTTTGTAGATTTCGTGCTCTTCTTTGCGAATTCAAGCCAGAAAACAACGAAAATCGGCGAGAAATCGTCGTTTTGCATCGAAATATGCGGTTTTCTGTAAGACTTTTGATGATTTCGTGCAGAATTCTGCTGTTTTCTTGCAAATCAGCCGTAGAATCTTGGTAAAAAGTGATGATTTTGTAGATTTCGTGCTCTACTTTGCGAATTCAAGCCAGAAAACAACGAAAATCGGCGAGAAATCGTTGTTTTGCATCGAAATATGCGGTTTTCTGTAAGAATTTTGATGATTTCGTGCAGAATTCTGCTGTTTTCTTGCAATTCAGCCGTTGAATCTAGGTAAAAAGTCATGATTTTGTAGATTTCGTGCTCTTCTTTGCGAATTCAAGCCAGAAAACAACGAAAATCGGCGAGAAATAATCGTTTTGCATCGAAATATGCGGTTTTCTGTAAGAATTTTGATGATTTCGTGGAGAATTCTGCTGTTTTCTTGCAATTCTGCCGTTGAATCTTGGTAAAAAGTCATGATTTTGTAGATTTCGTGCTCTACTTTGCGAATTTAAGCCAGAAAACAACGAAAATCGGCGAGAAATCGTTGTTTTGCATCGAAATATGCGGTTTTCTGTAAGAATTTTGATGATTTCGTGCAGAATTCTGCTGTTTTCTTGCAATTCAGCCGTTGAATCTAGGTAAAAAGTCATGATTTTGTAGATTTCGTGCTCTTCTTTGCGAATTCAAGCCAGAAAACAACGAAAATCGGCGAGAAATAATCGTTTTGCATCGAAATATGCGGTTTTCTGTAAGAATTTTGATGATTTCGTGGAGAATTCTGCTGTTTTCTTGCAATTCTGCCGTTGAATCTTGGTAAAAAGTCATGATTTTGTAGATTTCGTGCTCTACTTTGCGAATTCAAGCCAGAAAACAACGAAAATCGGCGAGAAATCGTTGTTTTGCATCGAAATATGCGGTTTTCTGTAAGAATTTTGATGATTTCGTGCAGAATTCTGCTGTTTTCTTGCAATTCAGCCGTTGAATCTTGGTAAAAAGTCATGATTTTGTAGATTTCGTGCTCTTCTTTGCGAACTCAAGCCAGAAAACAACGAAAATCGGCGAGAAATCGTCGTTTTGCATCGAAAAATGCAGTTTTCTGTAAGAATTTTGATGATTTCGTGCAGAATTCTGCTGTTTTCTTGCAATTCAGCCGTTGAATCTAGGTAAAAAGTCATGATTTTGTAGATTTCGTGCTCTTCTTGGCGAATTCAAGATAGAAAACAACGAAAATCGGCGAGAAATCGTTGTTTTGCATCGAAATATGCAGTTTTCTCTAAGAATTTTGATGATTTCGTGCAGAATTCTGCTGTTTTCTTGCAATTCAGCCGTTGAATCTTGGTAAAAAGTCATGATTTTGTAGATTTCGTGCTCTTCTTTGCGAATTCAAGCCAGAAAACAACGAAAATCGGCGAGAAATCGTCGTTTTGCATCGAAATATGCGGTTTTCTGTAAGACTTTTGATGATTTCGTGCAGAATTCTGCTGTTTTCTTGCAAATCAGTGTAGAATCTTGGTAAAAAGTGATGATTTTGTAGATTTCGTGCTCTACTTTGCGAATTCAAGCCAGAAAACAACGAAAATCGGCGAGAAATCGTTGTTTTGCATCGAAATATGCGGTTTTCTGTAAGAATTTTGATGATTTCGTGCAGAATTCTGCTGTTTTCTTGCAATTCAGCTGTTGAATCTAGGTAAAAAGTCATGATTTTGTAGATTTCGTGCTCTTCTTTGCGAATTCAAGCCAGAAAACAACGAAAATCGGCGAGAAATAATCGTTTTGCATCGAAATATGCGGTTTTCTGTAAGAATTTTGATGATTTCGTGGAGAATTCTGCTGTTTTCTTGCAATTCTGCCGTTGAATCTTGGTAAAAAGTCATGATTTTGTAGATTTCGTGCTCTTCTTGGCGAATTCAAGATAGAAAACAACGAAAATCGGCGAGAAATCGTTGTTTTGCATCGAAATATGCAGTTTTCTCTAAGAATTTTGATGATTTCGTGCAGAATTCTGCTGTTTTCTTGCAATTCAGCCGTTGAATCTTGGTAAAAAGTCATGATTTTGTAGATTTCGTGCTCTTCTTTGCAAATTCAAGCCAGAAAACAACGAAAATCGGCGAGATATCGTCGTTTTGCATCGAAATATGCGGTTTTCTGTAAGAATTTTGATGATTTCGTGCAGAATTCTGCTGTTTTCTTGCAATTCAGCCGTTGAATCTTGGTAAAAAGTCATGATTTTGTAGATTTCGTGCTCTTCTTTGCGAACTCAAGCCAGAAAACAACGAAAATCGGCGAGAAATCGTCGTTTTGCATCGAAAAATGCAGTTTTCTGTAAGAATTTTGATGATTTCGTGCAGAAGTCTGCTGTTTTCTTGCAATTCAGCCGTTGAATCTAGGTAAAAAGTCATGATTTTGTAGATTTCGTGCTCTTCTTGGCGAACTCAAGATAGAAAACAACGAAAATCGGCGAGAAATCGTTGTTTTGCATCGAAATATGCAGTTTTCTCTAAGAATTTTGATGATTTCGTGCAGAATTCTGTGTTTTCTTGCAATTCAGCCGTTGAATCTTGGTAAAAAGTCATGATTTTGTAGATTTCGTGCTCTTCTTTGCGAATTCAAGCCAGAAAACAACGAAAATCGGCGAGAAATCGTCGTTTTGCATCGAAATATGCGGTTTTCTGTAAGACTTTTGATGATTTCGTGCAGAATTCTGCTGTTTTCTTGCAAATCAGCCGTAGAATCTTGGTAAAAAGTGATGATTTTGTAGATTTCGTGCTCTACTTTGCGAATTCAAGCCAAAAAACAACGAAAATCGGCGAGAAATCGTTGTTTTGCATCAAAATATGCGGTTTTCTGTAAGAATTTTGATGATTTCGTGCAGAATTCTGCTGTTTTCTTGCAATTCAGCCGTTGAATCTAGGTAAAAAGTCATGATTTTGTAGATTTCGTGCTCTTCTTTGCGAATTCAAGCCAGAAAACAACGAAAATCGGCGAGAAATAATCGTTTTGCATCGAAATATGCGGTTTTCTGTAAGAATTTTGATGATTTCGTGGAGAATTCTGCTGTTTTCTTGCAATTCAGCTGTTGAATCTAGGTAAAAAGTCATGATTTTGTAGATTTCGTGCTCTTCTTGGCGAATTCAAGATAGAAAACAACGAAAATCGGCGAGAAATCGTTGTTTTGCATCGAAATATGCAGTTTTCTCTAAGAATTTTGATGATTTCGTGCAGAATTCTGCTGTTTTCTTGCAATTCAGCCGTTGAATCTTGGTAAAAAGTCATGATTTTGTAGATTTCGTGCTCTTCTTTGCGAATTCAAGCCAGAAAACAACGAAAATCGGCGAGAAATAATCGTTTTGCATCGAAATATGCGGTTTTCTGTAAGAATTTTGATGATTTCGTGGAGAATTCTGCTGTTTTCTTGCAATTCTGCCGTTGAATCTTGGTAAAAAGTCATGATTTTGTAGATTTCGTGCTCTTTTTTGCAAATTCACGCCAGAAAACCACGAAAATCGGCGAGAAATCGTCGTTTTGCATCGAAATATGCGGTTTTCTCTAAGAATTTTGACGATTTCGTGCAGAATTCTGCTGTTTTCTTGCAATTCAGCCGTTGAATCTTGGTAAAAAGTCATGATTTTGTAGATTTCGTGCTCTTCTTGGCGAATTCAAGATAGAAAACAACGAAAATCGGCGAGAAATCGTTGTTTTGCATCGAAATATACAGTTTTCTCTAAGAATTTTGATGATTTCGTGCAGAATTCTGCTGTTTTCTTGCAATTCAGCCGTTGAATCTTGGTAAAAAGTCATGATTTTGTAGATTTCGTGCTCGTCTTTGCGAATTCAAGCCAGAAAACAACGAAAATCGGCGAGAAATCGTCGTTTTGCATCGAAATATGCGGTTTTCTGTAAGACTTTTGATGATTTCGTGCAGAATTCTGCTGTTTTCTTGCAAATCAGCCGTAGAATCTTGGTAAAAAGTGATGATTTTGTAGATTTCGTGCTCTACTTTGCCAATTCAAGCCAGAAAACAACGAAAATCGGCGAGAAATCGTTGTTTTGCATCGAAATATGCGGTTTTCTGTAAGAATTTTGATGATTTCGTGCAGAATTCTGCTGTTTTCTTGCAATTCAGCCGTTGAATCTAGGTAAAAAGTCATGATTTTGTAGATTTCGTGCTCTTCTTGGCGAATTCAAGATAGAAAACAACGAAAATCGGCGAGAAATCGTTGTTTTGCATCGAAATATGCAGTTTTCTCTAAGAATTTTGATGATTTCGTGCAGAATTCTGCTGTTTTCTTGCAATTCAGCCGTTGAATCTTGGTAAAAAGTCATGATTTTGTAGATTTCGTGCTCTTCTTTGCGAATTCAAGCCAGAAAACAACGAAAATCGGCGAGAAATCGTCGTTTTGCATCGAAAAATGCGGTTTTCTGTAAGAATTTTGATGATTTCGTGCAGAATTCTGCTGTTTTCTTGCAATTCAGCCGTTGAATCTTGGTAAAAAGTTATGATTTTGTAGATTTCGTGCTCTTCTTTGCGAATTCATGCCAGAAAACAACGAAAATCGGCAAGAAATAGTCGTTTTGCATCGAAATATGCGGTTTTCTGTAAGAATTTTGATGATTTCGTGCAGAATTCTGCTGTTTTCATGCAATTCAGCCGTTGAATCTAGGTAAAAAGTCATGATTTTATAGATTTCGTGCTCTTCTTGGCAAATTCAAGATAGAAAACAACGAAAATCGGCGAGAAATCGTTGTTTTGCATCGAAATATGCGGTTTTCTGTAAGAATTTTGATGATTTCGTGCAGAATTCTGCTGTTTTCTTGCAATTCAGCCGTTGAATCTAGGTAAAAAGTCATGATTTTGTAGATTTCGTGCCCTTCTTGGCGAATTCAAGATAGAAAACAACGAAAATCGGCGAGAAATCGTTGTTTTGCATCGAAATATGCAGTTTTCTCTAAGAATTTTGATGATTTCGTGCAGAATTCTGCTGTTTTCTTGCAATTCAGCCGTTGAATCTTGGTAAAAAGTCATGATTTTGTAGATTTCGTGCTCTTCTTTGCAAATTCAAGCCAGAAAACAACGAAAATCGGCGAGAAATCGTCGTTTTGCATCGAAATATGCGGTTTTCTGTAAGAATTTTGATGATTTCGTGCAGAATACTGCTGTTTTCTTGCAATTCAGCGGTTGAATCTTGGTAAAAAGTCATGATTTTGTAGATTTCGTGCTCTTTTTTGCAAATTCAAGCCAGAAAACAACGAAAATCGGCGAGAAATCGTCGTTTTGCATCGAAATATGCGGTTTTCTGTAAGAATTTTGATGATTTCGTGCAGAATTCTGCTGTTTTCTTGCAATTCAGCCGTTGAGTCTTGGTAAAAAGTCATGATTTTGTAGATTTCGTGCTCTTCTTTGCGAATTCAAGCCAAAAAACAACGAAAATCGGCGAGAAATCGTCGTTTTGCATCGAAAAATGCGGTTTTCTGTAAGAATTTTGATGATTTCGTGCAGAATTCTGCTGTTTTCTTGCAATTCAGCCGTTGAATCTTCGTAAAAAGTCATGATTTTGTAGATTTCGTGCTCTTCTTTGCGAATTCAAGCCAGAAAACAACGAAAATCGGCGAGAAATCGTCGTTTTGCATCGAAATATGCGGTTTTCTGTAAGAATTTTGATGATTTCGTGCAGAATTCTGCTGTTTTCTTGCAATTCAGCCGTTGAATCTTGGTAAAAATCTTGATTTTGTAGATTCCGTGCTCTTCTTTGCAAATTCAAGATAGAAAACAACGAAAATCGGCGAGAAATCGTCGTTTTGCATCGAAATATGCGGTTTTCTCTAAGAATTTTGATGATTTCGTGCAGAATTCTGCTGTTTTCTTGCAATTCAGCCGTTGAATCTTGGTAAAAAGTCATGATTTTGTAGATTTCGTGCTCTTCTTTGCAAATTCATGCCAGAAAACAACGAAAATCGGCGAGAAATCGTCGTTTTGCATCGAAATATGCGGTTTTCTGTAAGAATTTTGATGATTTCGTGCAGAATTCTGCTGTTTTCTTGCAATTCAGCCGTTGAATCTTGGTAAAAAGTCATGATTTTGTAGATTTCGTGCTCTTCTTTGCGAACTCAAGCCAGAAAACAACGAAAATCGGCGAGAAATCGTCGTTTTGCATCGAAAAATGCAGTTTTCTGTAAGAATTTTGATGATTTCGTGCAGAATTCTGCTGTTTTCTTGCAATTCAGCCGTTGAATCTTGGTAAAAAGTCATGATTTTGTAGATTTCGTGCTCTTCTTTGCGAATTCAAGCCAGAAAACAACGAAAATCGGCGAGAAATCGTCGTTTTGCATCGAAAAATGCGGTTTTCTGTAAGAATTTTGATGATTTCGTGCAAAATTCTGCTGTTTTCTTGCAATTCAGCCGTTGAATCTTGGTAAAAAGTCATGATTTTGTAGATTTCGTGCTCTTCTTTGCGAATTCAAGCCAGAAAACAACGAAAATCGGCGAGAAATCGTCGTTTTGCATCGAAATATGCGGTTTTCTGTAAGAATTTTGATGATTTCGTGCAGAATTCTGCTGTTTTCTTGCAATTCAGCCGTTGAATCTTGGTAAAAATCATAATTTTGTAAATTCCGTGCTCTTCTTTGCGAATTCAAGATAGAAAACAACAAAAATCAGCGAGAAATCGTCGTTTTGCATCGAAATATGCGGTTTTCTCTAAGAATTTTGATGATTTCGTGCAGAATTCTGCTGTTTTCTTGCAATTCAGCCGTTGAATCTTGGTAAAAAGTCATGATTTTGTAGATTTCGTGCTCTTCTTTGCAAATTCATGCCAGAAAACAACGAAAATCGGCGAGAAATCGTCGTTTTGCATCGAAATATGCGGTTTTCTGTAAGAATTTTGATGATTTCGTGCAGAATTCTGCTGTTTTCATGCAATTCAGCCGTTGAATCTAGGTAAAAAGTCATGATTTTATAGATTTCGTGCTCTTCTTGGCAAATTCAAGATAGAAAACAACGAAAATCGGCGAGAAATCGTTGTTTTGCATCGAAATATGCGGTTTTCTGTAAGAATTTTGATGATTTCGTGCAGAATTCTGCTGTTTTCTTGCAATTCAGCCGTTGAATCTAGGTAAAAAGTCATGATTTTGTAGATTTCGTGCTCTTCTTGGCGATTTCAAGATAGAAAACAACGAAAATCGGCGAGAAATCGTTGTTTTGCACCGAAATATGCAGTTTTCTCTAAGAATTTTGATGATTTCGTGCAGAATTCTGCTGTTTTCTTGCAATTCAGCCGTTGAATCTTGGTAAAAAGTCATGATTTTGTAGATTTCGTGCTCTTCTTTGCAAATTCAAGCCAGAAAACAACGAAAATCGGCGAGAAATCGTCGTTTTGCATCGAAATATGCGGTTTTCTGTAAGAATTTTGATGATTTCGTGCAGAATTCTGCTGTTTTCTTGCAATTCAGCCGTTGAGTCTTGGTAAAAAGTCATGATTTTGTAGATTTCGTGCTCTTCTTTGCGAATTCAAGCCAAAAAACAACGAAAATCGGCGAGAAATCGTCGTTTTGCATCGAAAAATGCGGTTTTCTGTAAGAATTTTGATGATTTCGTGCAGAATTCTGCTGTTTTCTTGCAATTCAGCCGTTGAATCTTGGTAAAAAGTCATGATTTTGTAGATTTTGTGCTCTTCTTTGCGAATTCAAGCCAGAAAACAACGAAAATCGGCGAGAAATCGTCGTTTTGCATCGAAATATGCGGTTTTCTGTAAGAATTTTGATGATTTCGTGCAGAATTCTGCTGTTTTCTTGCAATTCAGCCGTTGAATCTTGGTAAAAATCTTGATTTTGTAGATTCCGTGCTCTTCTTTGCAAATTCAAGATAGAAAACAACGAAAATCAGCGAGAAATCGTCGTTTTGCATCGAAATATGCGGTTTTCTCTAAGAATTTTGATGATTTCGTGCAGAATTCTGCTGTTTTCTTGCAATTCAGCCGTTGAATCTTGGTAAAAAGTCATGATTTTGTAGATTTCGTGCTCTTCTTTGCAAATTCATGCCAGAAAACAACGAAAATCGGCGAGAAATCGTCGTTTTGCATCGAAATATGCGGTTTTCTGTAAGAATTTTGATGATTTCGTGCAGAATTCTGCTGTTTTCTTGCAATTCAGCCGTTGAATCTAGGTAAAAAGTCATGATTTTGTAGATTTCGTGCTCTTCTTGGCGAAATTAAGATAGAAAACAACGAAAATCGGCGAGAAATCGTTGTTTTGCATCGAAATATGCAGTTTTCTCTAAGAATTTTGATGATTTCGTGCAGAATTCTGCTGTTTTCTTGCAATTCAGCCGTTGAATCTTGGTAAAAAGTCATGATTTTGTAGATTTCGTGCTCTTCTTTGCGAATTCCAGCCAGAAAACAACGTAAATCGGCGAGAAATCGTCGTTTTGCATCGAAATATGCGGTTTTCTGTAAGAATTTTGATAATTTCCTGCAGAATTCTGCTGTTTTCTTGCAGTTCAGCCGTAGAATCTTGGTAAAAGTGATGATTTTGTAGATTTCGTGCTCTTCTTTGCGAATTCAAGCCAGAAAACAACGAAAATCGGCGAGAAATCGTTGTTTTGCATCGAAATATGCGGTTTTCTGTAAGAATTTTGATGATTTCGTGCAGAATTCTTCTGTTTTCTTGCAATTCAGCCGTTGAATCTTGGTAAAAAGTGATGATTTTGTAGATTTCGTGCTCTACTTTGCGAATTCAAGCCAGAAAACAACGAAAATCGGCGAGAAATCGTTGTTTTGCATCGAAATATGCGGTTTTCTGTAAGAATTTTGATGATTTCGTGCAGAATTCTGCTGTTTTCTTGCAATTCAGCCGTTGAATCTAGGTAAAAAGTCATGATTTTGTAGATTTCGTGCTCTTCTTGGCGAATTCAAGATAGAAAACAACGAAAATCGGCGAGAAATCGTTGTTTTGCATCGAAATATGCAGTTTTCTCTAAGAATTTTGATGATTTCGTGCAGAATTCTGCTGTTTTCTTGCAATTCAGCCGTTGAATCTTGGTAAAAAGTCATGATTTTGTAGATTTCGTGCTCTTCTTTGCGAATTCAAGCCAGAAAACAACGAAAATCGGCGAGAAATCGTCGTTTTGCATCGAAAAATGCGGTTTTCTGTAAGAATTTTGATGATTTCGTGCAGAATTCTGCTGTTTTCATGCAATTCAGCCGTTGAATCTAGGTAAAAAGTCATGATTTTATAGATTTCGTGCTCTTCTTGGCGAATTCAAGATAGAAAACAACGAAAATCGGCGAGAAATCGTTGTTTTGCATCGAAATATGCGGTTTTCTGTAAGAATTTTGATGATTTCGTGCAGAATTCTGCTGTTTTCTTGCAATTCAGCCGTTGAATCTAGGTAAAAAGTCATGATTTTGTAGATTTCGTGCCCTTCTTGGCGAATTCAAGATAGAAAACGACGAAAATCGGCGAGAAATCGTTGTTTTGCATCGAAATATGCAGTTTTCTCTAAGAATTTTGATGATTTCGTGCAGAATTCTGCTGTTTTCTTGCAATTCGGCCGTTGAATCTTGGTAAAAAGTCATGATTTTGTAGATTTCGTGCTCTTCTTTGCAAATTCAAGCCAGAAAACAACGAAAATCGGCGAGAAATCGTCGTTTTGCATCGAAATATGCGGTTTTCTGTAAGAATTTTGATGATTTCGTGCAGAATTCTGCTGTTTTCTTGCAATTCAGCCGTTGAATCTTGGTAAAAAGTCATGATTTTGTAGATTTCGTTCTCTTCTTTGCGAATTCAAGCCAGAAAACAACGTAAATCGGCGAGAAATCGTCGTTTTGCATCGAAAAATGCAGTTTTCTGTAAGAATTTTGATGATTTCGTGCAGAATTCTGCTGTTTTCTTGCAATTCAGCCGTTGAATCTTGGTAAAAAGTCATGATTTTGTAGATTTCGTGCTCTTCTTTGCGAATTCAAGCCAGAAAACAACGAAAATCGGCGAGAAATAATCGTTTTGCATCGAAATATGCGGTTTTCTGTAAGAATTTTGATGATTTCGTGCAGAATTCTGCTGTTTTCTTGCAATTCAGCCGTTGAATCTTGGTAAAAAGTCATGATTTTGTAGATTTCGTGCTCTTCTTTGCGAACTCAAGCCAGAAAACAACGAAAATCGGCGAGAAATCGTCGTTTTGCATCGAAAAATGCAGTTTTCTGTAAGAATTTTGATGATTTCGTGCAGAATTCTGCTGTTTTCTTGCAATTCAGCCGTTGAATCTTGGTAAAAAGTCATGATTTTGTAGATTTCGTGCTCTTCTTTGCGAATTCAAGCCAGAAAACAACGAAAATCGGCGAGAAATCGTCGTTTTGCATCGAAATATGCGGTTTTCTGTAAGAATTTTGACGATTTCGTGCAGAATTCTGCTGTTTTCTTGCAATTCAGCCGTTGAATCTTGGTAAAAAGTCATGATTTTGTAGATTTCGTGCTCTTCTTGGCGAATTCAAGATAGAAAACAACGAAAATCGGCGAGAAATCGTTGTTTTGCATCGAAATATGCGGTTTTCTGTAAGAATTTTGATGATTTCGTGCAGAATTCTGCTGTTTTCTTGCAATTCAGCCGTTGAATCTAGGTAAAAAGTCATGATTTTGTAGATTTCGTGCTCTTCTTGGCGAATTCAAGATAGAAAACAACGAAAATCGGCGAGAAATCGTTGTTTTGCATCGAAATATGCAGTTTTCTGTAAGAATTTTGATGATTTCGTGCAGAATTCTGCTGTTTTCTTGCAATTCAGCCGTTGAATCTAGGTAAAAAGTCATGATTTTGTAGATTTCGTGCCCTTCTTGGCGAATTCAAGATAGAAAACAACAAAAATCGGCGAGAAATCGTTGTTTTGCATCGAAATATGCAGTTTTCTCTAAGAATTTTGATGATTTCGTGCAGAATTCTGCTGTTTTCTTGCAATTCAGCCGTTGAATCTTGGTAAAAAGTCATGATTTTGTAGATTTCGTGCTCTTCTTTGCAAATTCAAGCCAGAAAACAACGAAAATCGGCGAGAAATCGTCGTTTTGCATCGAAATATGCGGTTTTCTGTAAGAATTTTGATGATTTCGTGCAGAATTCTGCTGTTTTCTTGCAATTCAGCCGTTGAATCTTGGTAAAAAGTCATGATTTTGTAGATTTCGTGCTCTTCTTTGCGAACTCAAGCCAGAAAACAACGAAAATCGGCGAGAAATCGTCGTTTTGCATCGAAAAATGCGGTTTTCTGTAAGAATTTTGATGATTTCGTGCAGATTTCTGCTGTTTTCTTGCAATTCAGCTGTTGAATCTTGGTAAAAAGTCATGATTTTGTAGATTTCGTGCTCTTCTTTGCGAATTCAAGCCAGAAAACAACGAAAATCGGCGAGAAATCGTCGTTTTGCATCGAAATATGCGGTTTTCTCTAAGAATTTTGATGATTTCGTGCAGAATTCTGCTGTTTTCTTGCAATTCAGCCGTTGAATCTTGGTAAAAAGTCATGATTTTGTAGATTTCGTGCTCTTCTTTGCGAATTCAAGCCAGAAAACAACGAAAATCGGCGAGAAATCGTCGTTTTGCATCGAAATATGCGGTTTTCTCTAAGAATTTTGATGATTTCGTGCAGAATTCTGCTGTTTTCTTGCAATTCAGCCGTTGAATCTTGGTAAAAAGTGATGATTTTGTAGATTTCGTGCTTTTCTTTGCGAATTCAAGCCAGAAAACAACGAAAATCGGCGAGAAATCGTCGTTTTGCATCGACATATGCGGTTTTCTCTAAGAATTTTGACGATTTCGTGCAGAATTCTGCTGTTTACTTGCAATTCAGCCGTTGAATCTTGGTAAAAAGTCATGATTTTGTAGATTTCGTGCTCTTCTTTGCAAATTCAAGATAGAAAACAACGAAAATCAGCGAGAAATCGTCGTTTTGCATCGAAATATGCGGTTTTCTCTAAAAATTTTGATGCTTTCGTGCAGAATTCTGCTGTTTTCTTGCAATTCAGCCGTTGAATCTTGGTAAAAAGTCATGATTTTGTAGATTTTGTGCTCTTCTTTGCAAATTCATGCCAGAAAACAACGAAAATCGGCGAGAAATCGTCGTTTTGCATCGAAATATGCGGTTTTCTGTGAGAATTTTGATGATTTCGTGCAGAATTCTGCTGTTTTCTTGCAATTCAGCCGTTGAATCTTGGTAAAAAGTCATGATTTTGTAGATTTCGTGCTCTTCTTTGCGAATTCAAGCGAGAAAACAACGAAAATCGGCGAGAAATCGTCGTTTTGCATCGAAATATGCGGTTTTCTGTAAGAATTTTGATGATTTCGTGCAGAATTCTGCTGTTTTCTTGCAATTCAGCCGTTGAATCTAGGTAAAAAGTCATGATTTTATAGATTTCGTGCTCTTCTTGGCGAATTCAAGATAGAAAACAACGAAAATCTGCGAGAAATCGTTGTTTAGCATCGAAATATGCGGTTTTCTGTAAGAATTTTGATGATTTCGTGCAGAATTCTGCTGTTTTCTTGCAATTCAGCCGTTGAATCTAGGTAAAAAGTCATGATTTTGTAGATTTCGTGCTCTTCTTGGCGAATTCAAGATAGAAAACAACGAAAATCGGCGAGAAATCGTTGTTTTGCATCGAAATATGCAGTTTTCTCTAAGAATTTTGATGATTTCGTGCAGAATTCTGCTGTTTTCTTGCAATTCAGCCGTTGAATCTAGGTAAAAAGTCATGATTTTGTAGATTTCGTGCTCTTCTTGGCGAATTCAAGATAGAAAACAACGAAAATCGGCGAGAAATCGTTGTTTTGCATCGAAATATGCAGTTTTCTCTAAGAATTTTGATGATTTCGTGCAGAATTCTGCTGTTTTCTTGCAATTCAGCCGTTGAATCTTGGTAAAAAGTCATGATTTTATAGATTTCGTGCTCTTCTTGGCGAATTCAAGATAGAAAACAACGAAAATCGGCGAGAAATCGTTGTTTAGCATCGAAATATGCGGTTTTTTGTAAGAATTTTGATGATTTTGTGCAGAATTCTGCTGTTTTCTTGCAATTCAGCCGTTGAATCTTGGTAAAAAGTCATGATTTTGTAGATTTCGTGCTCTTCTTTGCGAATTCAAGCCAGAAAACCACGAAAATCGGCGAGAAATCGTCGTTTTGCATCGAAATATGCGGTTTTCTCTAAGAATTTTGACGATGTCGTGCAGAATTCTGCTGTTTTCTTGCAATTCAGCCGTTGAATCTTGGTAAAAAGTCATGATTTTGTAGATTTCGTGCTCTTCTTTGCGAATTCAAGCCAGAAAACAACGAAAATCGGCGAGAAATCGTCGTTTTGCATCGAAAAATGCGGTTTTCTGTAAGAATTTTGATGATTTCGTGCAGAAAGTCATGATTTTGTAGATTTTGTGCTCTTCTTTGCGTATTTAAGCCAGAAAACTACGAAAATCGGCGAGAAATCGTCGTTTTGCATCGAAAAATGCGGTTTTCTGTAAGAATTTTGATGATTTCGTGCAGAAAGTCATGATTTTGTAGATTTTGTGCTCTTCTTTGCGAATTTAAGCCAGAAAACCACGAAAATCGGCGAGAAATCGTCGTTTTGCATCGAAATATGCGGTTTTCTCTAAGAATTTTGATGATTTCGTGCAGAATTCTGCTGTTTTCTTGCAATTCAGCCGTTGAATCTTGGTAAAAAGTCATGATTTTGTAGATTTTGTGCTCTTCTTTGCGAATTCATGCCAGAAAACAACGAAAATTGGCGAGAAATCGTCGTTTTGCATCGAAATATGCGGTTTTCTGTAAGAATTTTGATGAATTCGTGCAGAATTCTGCTTTTTTCTTGCAATTCAGCCGTTGAATCTTGGTAAAAAGTCATGATTTTGTAGATCTCGTGCTCTTCTTTGCGAATTCAAGCGAGAAAACAACGAAAATCGGCGAGAAATCGTCGTTTTGCATCGAAATATGCGGTTTTCTGTAAGAATTTTTATGATTTCGTGCAGAATTCTGCTGTTTTCTTGCAATTCAGCCGTTGAATCTAGGTAAAAAGTCATTATTTTATAGATTTCGTGCTCTTCTTGGCGAATTCAAGATAGAAAACAACGAAAATCGGAGAGAAATCGTTGTTTTGCATCGAAATATGCGGTTTTCTGTAAGAATTTTGATGGTTTCGTGCAGAATTCTGCTGTTTTCTTGCAATTCAGCGGTTGAATCTAGGTAAAAAGTCATGATTTTGTAGATTTCGTGCTCTTCTTGGCGAATTCAAGATAGAAAACAACGAAAATCGGCGAGAAATCGTTGTTTTGCATCGAAATATGCGGTTTTCTGTAAGAATTTTGATGATTTCGTGCAGAATTCTGCTGTTTTCTTGCAATTCAGCCGTTGAATCTAGGTAAAAAGTCATTATTTTATAGATTTCGTGCTCTTCTTGGCGAATTCAAGATAGAAAACAACGAAAATCGGAGAGAAATCGTTGTTTTGCATCGAAATATGCGGTTTTCTGTAAGAATTTTGATGGTTTCGTGCAGAATTCTGCTGTTTTCTTGCAATTCAGCGGTTGAATCTAGGTAAAAAGTCATGATTTTGTAGATTTCGTGCTCTTCTTGGCGAATTCAAGATAGAAAACAACGAAAATCGGCGAGAAATCGTTGTTTTGCATCGAAATATGCGGTTTTCTGTAAGAATTTTGATGGTTTCGTGCAGAATTCTGCTGTTTTCTTGCAATTCAGCCGTTGAATCGAGGTAAAAAGTCATGATTTTGTAGATTTCGTGCTCTTCTTGGCGAATTCAAGATAGAAAACAACGAAAATCGGCGAGAAATCGTTGTTTTGCATCGAAATATGCAGTTTTCTCTAAGAATTTTGATGATTTCGTGCAGAATTCTGCTGTTTTCTTGCAATTCAGCCGTTGAATTTTGGTAAAAAGTCATGATTTTGTAGATTTCGTGCTCTTCTTTGCGAATTCAAGCCAGAAAACAACGAAAATGGGCGAGAAATCGTCGATTTGCATCGAAAAATGCGGTTTTCTGTAAGAATTTTGATGATTTCGTGCAGAATTCTGCTGTTTTCTTGCAATTCAGCCGTTGAATCTTGGTAAAAAGTCATGATTTTGTAGATTTCGTGTTCTTCTTTGCGAATTCAAACCAGAAAACAACGAAAATCGGCGAGAAATAATCGTTTTGCATCGAAATATGCGGTTTTCTGTAAGAATTTTGATAATTTCGTGCAGAATTCTGCTGTTTTCTTGCAATTCAGCCGTTGAATCTTGGTAAAATGTCATGATTTTGTAGATTTCGTGCTCTTCTTTGCGAATTCAAGCCAGAAAACCACGAAAATCGGCGAGAAATCGTCGTTTTGCATCGAAATATGCGGTTTTCTCTAAGAATTTTGATGATTTCGTGCAGAATTCTGCTGTTTTCTTGCAATTCAGCCGTTGAATCTTGGTAAAAAGTAATGATTTTGTTGATTTCGTGCACTTCTTTGCGAATTCAAGCCAGAAAACAACGAAAATCGGCGAGGAATCGTCGTTTTGCATCGAAATATGCGGTTTTTTCTAAGAATTTTGACGATTTCGTGCAGAATTCTGCTGTTTTCTTGCAATTCAGCCGTTGAATCTTGGTAAAAAGTCATGATTTTGTAGATTTCGTGCTCTTCTTGGCGAATTCAAGATAGAAAACAACGAAAATCGGCGAGAAATCGTTGTTTTGCATCGAAATATGCAGTTTTCTCTAAGAATTTTGATGATTTCGTGCAGAATTCTGCTGTTTTCTTGCAATTCAGCCGTAGAATCTTGGTAAAAAGTGATGATTTTGTAGATTTCGTGCTCTTCTTTGCGAATTCAAGCCAGAAAACAACAAAAATCGGCGAGAAATCGTTGTTTTGCATCGAAATATGCGGTTTTCTGTAAGAATTTTGATAATTTCGTGCAGAATTCGGCTGTTTTCTTGCAATTCAGCCGTTGAATCTTGGTAAAAGGTCATGATTTTGTAGATTTCGTGCTCTTCTTTGCGAATTCAAGCCAGAAAACAACGAAAATCGGCGAGAAATAATCGTTTTGCATCGAAATATGCGGTTTTCTGTAAGAATTTTGATGATTTCGTGCAGAATTCTGCTGTTTTCTTGCAATTCAGCCGTTGAATCTTGGTAAAAAGTCATGATTTTGTAGATTTCGAGCTCTTCTTTGCGAATTCAAGCCAGAAAACCACGAAAATCGGCGATAAATCGTCGTTTTGCATCGAAATATGCGGTTTTCTCTAAGAATTTTGATGATTTCGTGCAGAATTCTGCTGTTTTCTTGCAATTCAGCCGTCGAATCTTGGTAAAAAGTGATGATTTTGTAGATTTCGTGCTCTTCTTTGCGAATTCAAGCCAGAAAACAACGAAAATCGGCGATAAATCGTTGTTTTGCATCGAAATATGCGGTTTTCTGTAAGAATTTTGATGATTTCGTGCAGAATTCTGCTGTTTTCTTGCAATTCAGCCGTTGAATCTTGGTAAAAAGTCATGATTTTGTAGATTTCGTGCTCTTCTTTGCGAATTCAAGCCAGAAAACAACGAAAATCGGCGAGAAATCGTCGATTTGCATCGAAAAATGCGGTTTTCTGTAAGAATTTTGATGATTTCGTGCAGAAAGTCATGATTTTGTAGATTTTGTGCTCTTCTTTGCGAATTTAAGCCAGAAAACCACGAAAATCGGCGAGAAATCGTCGTTTTGCATCGAAATTTGCGGTTTTCCCTAAGAATTTTGATGATTTCGTGCAGAATTCTGCTGTTTTCTTGCAATTCAGCCGCTGAATCTTGGTAAAAAGTCATGATTTTGTAGATTTTGTGCTCTTCTTTGCGAATTCATGCCAGAAAACAACGAAAATTGGCGAGAAATCGTCGTTTTGCATCGAAATATGCGGTTTTCTGTAAGAATTTTGATGATTTCGTGCAGAATTCTGCTGTTTTCTTGCAATTCAGCGGTTGAATCTTGGTAAAAAGTCAAGATTTTGTAGATTTCGTGCTCTTCTTTGCGAATTCAAGCCAGAAAACAACGAAAATCGGCGAGAAATAATCGTTTTGCATCGAAATATGCGGTTTTCTGTAAGAATTTTGATGATTTTGTGCAGAATTCTGCTGTTTTCTTGCAATTCAGCCGTTGAATCTTGGTAAAAAGTCATGATTTTGTAGATTTCGTGCTCTTCTTTGCGAATTCAAGCCAGAAAACCACGAAAATCGGCGAGAAATCGTCGTTTTGCATCGAAATATGCGGTTTTCTCTAAGAATTTTGATGATTTCGTGCAGAATTCTGCTGTTTTCTTGCAATTCAGCCGTCGAATCTTGGTAAAAAGTGCTGATTTTGTAGATTTCGTGCTCTTCTTTGCGAATTCAAGCCAGAAAACAACGAAAATCGGCGATAAATCGTTGTTTTGCATCGAAATATGCGGTTTTCTGTAAGAATTTTGATGATTTCGTGCAGAATTCTGCTGTTTTCTTGCAATTCAGCCGTTGAATCTTGGTAAAAAGTCATGATTTTGTAGATTTCGTGCTCTTCTTTGCGAATTCAAGCCAGAAAACAACGAAAATCGGCGAGAAATCGTCGATTTGCATCGAAAAATGCGGTTTTCTGTAAGAATTTTGATGATTTCGTGCAGAAAGTCATGATTTTGTAGATTTTGTGCTCTTCTTTGCGAATTTAAGCCAGAAAACCACGAAAATCGGCGAGAAATCGTCGTTTTGCATCGAAATATGCGGTTTTCTCTAAGAATTTTGATGATTTCGTGCAGAATTCTGCTGTTTTCTTGCAATTCAGCCGCTGAATCTTGGTAAAAAGTCATGATTTTGTAGATTTTGTGCTCTTCTTTGCGAATTCATGCCAGAAAACAACGAAAATTGGCGAGAAATCGTCGTTTTGCATCGAAATATGCGGTTTTCTGTAAGAATTTTGATGATTTCGTGCAGAATTCTGCTGTTTTCTTGCAATTCAGCGGTTGAATCTTGGTAAAAAGTCAAGATTTTGTAGATTTCGTGCTCTTCTTTGCGAATTCAAGCCAGAAAACAACGAAAATCGGCGAGAAATAATCGTTTTGCATCGAAATATGCGGTTTTCTGTAAGAATTTTGATGATTTTGTGCAGAATTCTGCTGTTTTCTTGCAATTCAGCCGTTGAATCTTGGTAAAAAGTCATGATTTTGTAGATTTCGTGCTCTTCTTTGCGAATTCAAGCCAGAAAACCACGAAAATCGGCGAGAAATCGTCGTTTTGCATCGAAATATGCGGTTTTCTCTAAGAATTTTGATGATTTCGTGCAGAATTCTGCTGTTTTCTTGCAATTCAGCCGTCGAATCTTGGTAAAAAGTGATGATTTTGTAGATTTCGTGCTCTTCTTTGCGAATTCAAGCCAGAAAACAACGAAAATCGGCGATAAATCGTTGTTTTGCATCGAAATATGCGGTTTTCTGTAAGAATTTTGATGATTTCGTGCAGAATTCTGCTGTTTTCTTGCAATTCAGCCGTTGAATCTTGGTAAAAAGTCATGATTTTGTAGATTTCGTGCTCTTCTTTGCGAATTCAAGCCAGAAAACAACGAAAATCGGCGAGAAATCGTCGATTTGCATCGAAAAATGCGGTTTTCTGTAAGAATTTTGATGATTTCGTGCAGAAAGTCATGATTTTGTAGATTTTGTGCTCTTCTTTGCGAATTTAAGCCAGAAAACCACGAAAATCGGCGAGAAATCGTCGTTTTGCATCGAAATATGCGGTTTTCTCTAAGAATTTTGATGATTTCGTGCAGAATTCTGCTGTTTTCTTGCAATTCAGCCGTTGAATCTTGGTAAAAAGTCATGATTTTGTAGATTTTGTGCTCTTCTTTGCGAATTCATGCCAGAAAACAACGAAAATTGGCGAGAAATCGTCGTTTTGCATCGAAATATGCGGTTTTCTGTAAGAATTTTGATGATTTCGTGCAGAATTCTGCTTTTTTCTTGCAATTCAGCCGTTGAATCTTGGTAAAAAGTCATGATTTTGTAGATCTCGTGCTCTTCTTTGCGAATTCAAGCGAGAAAACAACGAAAATCGGCGAGAAATCGTCGTTTTGCATCGAAATATGCGGTTTTCTGTAAGAATTTTGATGATTTCGTGCAGAATTCTGCTGTTTTCTTGCAATTCAGCCGTTGAATCTAGGTAAAAAGTCATGATTTTATAGATTTCGTGCTCTTCTTGGCAAATTCAAGATAGAAAACAACAAAAATCGGCGAGAAATCGTTGTTTTGCATCGAAATATGCGGTTTTCTGTAAGAATTTTGATGGTTTCGTGCAGAATTCTGCTGTTTTCTTGCAATTCAGCGGTTGAATCTAGGTAAAAAGTCATGATTTTGTAGATTTCGTGCTCTTCTTGGCGAATTCAAGATAGAAAACAACGAAAATCGGCGAGAAATCGTTGTTTTGCATCGAAATATGCAGTTTTCTCTAAGAATTTTGATGATTTCGTGCAGAATTCTGCTGTTTTCTTGCAATTCAGCCGTTGAATCTTGGTAAAAAGTCATGATTTTGTAGATTTCGTGCTCTTCTTTGCGAATTCAAGCCAGAAAACAACGAAAATCGGCGAGAAATCGTCGTTTTGCATCGAAATATGCGGTTTTCTGTAAGAATTTTGATGATTTCGTGCAGAATTCTGCTGTTTTCTTGCAATTCAGCCGTCGAATCTTGGTAAAAAGTGATGATTTTGTAGATTTCGTGCTCTTCTTTGCGAATTCAAGCCAGAAAACAACGAAAATCGGCGAGAAATCGTTGTTTTGCATCGAAATATGCGGTTTTCTGTAAGAATTTTGATGATTTCGTGCAGAATTCTGCTGTTTTCTTGCAATTCAGCGGTTGAATCTTGGTAAAAAGTCAAGATTTTGTAGATTTCGTGCTCTTCTTTGCGAATTCAAGCCAGAAAACAACGAAAATCGGCGAGAAATAATCGTTTTGCATCGAAATATGCGGTTTTCTGTAAGAATTTTGATGATTTTGTGCAGAATTCTGCTGTTTTCTTGCAATTCAGCCGTTGAATCTTGGTAAAAAGTCATGATTTTGTAGATTTCGTGCTCTTCTTTGCGAATTCAAGCCAGAAAACCACGAAAATCGGCGAGAAATCGTCGTTTTGCATCGAAATATGCGGTTTTCTCTAAGAATTTTGATGATTTCGTGCAGAATTCTGCTGTTTTCTTGCAATTCAGCCGTTGAATCTTGGTAAAAAGTGATGATTTTGTAGATTTCGTGCTCTTCTTTGCGAATTCAAGCCAGAAAACAACGAAAATCGGCGAGAAATCGTCGTTTTGCATCGAAATATGCGGTTTTCTGTAAGAATTTTGATGATTTTGTGCAGAATTCTGCTGTTTTCTTGCAATTCAGCCGTTGAATCTTGGTAAAAAGTCATGATTTTGTAGATTTCGTGCTCTCCTTTGCAAATTCAAGCCAGAAAACCACGAAAATCGGCGAGAAATCGTCGTTTTGCATCGAAATATGCGGTTTTCTCTAAGAATTTTGATGATTTCGTGCAGAATTCTGCTGTTTTCTTGCAATTCAGCCGTCGAATCTTGGTAAAAAGTGATGATTTTGTAGATTTCGTGCTCTTCTTTGCGAATTCAAGCCAGAAAACAACGAAAATCGGCGAGAAATCGTTGTTTTGCATCGAAATATGCGGTTTTCTGTAAGAATTTTGATGATTTCGTGCAGAATTCTGCTGTTTTCTTGCAATTCAGCCGTTGAATCTTGGTAAAAAGTCATGATTTTGTAGATTTCGTGCTCTTCTTTGCGAATTCAAGCCAGAAAACAACGAAAATCGGCGAGAAATCGTCGATTTGCATCGAAAAATGCGGGTTTCTGTAAGAATTTTGATGATTTCGTGCAGAATTCTGCGGTTTTCTTGCAATTCAGCCGTTGAATCTTAGTAAAAAGTCATGATTTTGTAGATTTCGTGCTCTTCTTTGCGAATTCAAGCCAGAAAACAACGAAAATCGGCGAGAAATCGTCGTTTTGCATCGAAATATGCGGTTTTCTGTAAGAATTTTGATGATTTCGTGCAGAATTCTGCTGTTTTCTTGCAATTCAGCGGTTGAATCTTGGTAAAAAGTCAAGATTTTGTAGATTTCGTGCTCTTCTTTGCGAATTCAAGCCAGAAAACCACGAAAATCGGCGAGAAATCGTCGTTTTGCATCGAAATATGCGGTTTTCTGTAAGAATTTTGATGATTTTGTGCAGAATTCTGCTGTTTTCTTGCAATTCAGCCGTTGAATCTTGGTAAAAAGTCATGATTTTGTAGATTTCGTGCTCTTCTTTGCGAATTCAAGCCAGAAAACCACGAAAATCGGCGAGAAATCGTCGTTTTGCATCGAAATATGCGGTTTTCTCTAAGAATTTTGATGATTTCGTGCAGAATTCTGCTGTTTTCTTGCAATTCAGCCGTCGAATCTTGGTAAAAAGTGATGATTTTGTAGATTTCGTGCTCTTCTTTGCGAATTCAAGCCAGAAAACAACGAAAATCGGCGATAAATCGTTGTTTTGCATCGAAATATGCGGTTTTCTGTAAGAATTTTGATGATTTCGTGCAGAATTCTGCTGTTTTCTTGCAATTCAGCCGTTGAATCTTGGTAAAAAGTCATGATTTTGTAGATTTCGTGCTCTTCTTTGCGAATTCAAGCCAGAAAACAACGAAAATCGGCGAGAAATCGTCGATTTGCATCGAAAAATGCGGTTTTCTGTAAGAATTTTGATGATTTCGTGCAGAAAGTCATGATTTTGTAGATTTTGTGCTCTTCTTTGCGAATTTAAGCCAGAAAACCACGAAAATCGGCGAGAAATCGTCGTTTTGCATCGAAATATGCGGTTTTCTCTAAGAATTTTGATGATTTCGTGCAGAATTCTGCTGTTTTCTTGCAATTCAGCCGTTGAATCTTGGTAAAAAGTCATGATTTTGTAGATTTTGTGCTCTTCTTTGCGAATTCATGCCAGAAAACAACGAAAATTGGCGAGAAATCGTCGTTTTGCATCGAAATATGCGGTTTTCTGTAAGAATTTTGATGATTTCGTGCAGAATTCTGCTTTTTTCTTGCAATTCAGCCGTTGAATCTTGGTAAAAAGTCATGATTTTGTAGATCTCGTGCTCTTCTTTGCGAATTCAAGCGAGAAAACAACGAAAATCGGCGAGAAATCGTCGTTTTGCATCGAAATATGCGGTTTTCTGTAAGAATTTTGATGATTTCGTGCAGAATTCTGCTGTTTTCTTGCAATTCAGCCGTTGAATCTAGGTAAAAAGTCATGATTTTATAGATTTCGTGCTCTTCTTGGCAAATTCAAGATAGAAAACAACAAAAATCGGCGAGAAATCGTTGTTTTGCATCGAAATATGCGGTTTTCTGTAAGAATTTTGATGGTTTCGTGCAGAATTCTGCTGTTTTCTTGCAATTCAGCGGTTGAATCTAGGTAAAAAGTCATGATTTTGTAGATTTCGTGCTCTTCTTGGCGAATTCAAGATAGAAAACAACGAAAATCGGCGAGAAATCGTTGTTTTGCATCGAAATATGCAGTTTTCTCTAAGAATTTTGATGATTTCGTGCAGAATTCTGCTGTTTTCTTGCAATTCAGCCGTTGAATCTTGGTAAAAAGTCATGATTTTGTAGATTTCGTGCTCTTCTTTGCGAATTCAAGCCAGAAAACAACGAAAATCGGCGAGAAATCGTCGTTTTGCATCGAAATATGCGGTTTTCTGTAAGAATTTTGATGATTTCGTGCAGAATTCTGCTGTTTTCTTGCAATTCAGCCGTCGAATCTTGGTAAAAAGTGATGATTTTGTAGATTTCGTGCTCTTCTTTGCGAATTCAAGCCAGAAAACAACGAAAATCGGCGAGAAATCGTTGTTTTGCATCGAAATATGCGGTTTTCTGTAAGAATTTTGATGATTTCGTGCAGAATTCTGCTGTTTTCTTGCAATTCAGCGGTTGAATCTTGGTAAAAAGTCAAGATTTTGTAGATTTCGTGCTCTTCTTTGCGAATTCAAGCCAGAAAACAACGAAAATCGGCGAGAAATAATCGTTTTGCATCGAAATATGCGGTTTTCTGTAAGAATTTTGATGATTTTGTGCAGAATTCTGCTGTTTTCTTGCAATTCAGCCGTTGAATCTTGGTAAAAAGTCATGATTTTGTAGATTTCGTGCTCTTCTTTGCGAATTCAAGCCAGAAAACCACGAAAATCGGCGAGAAATCGTCGTTTTGCATCGAAATATGCGGTTTTCTCTAAGAATTTTGATGATTTCGTGCAGAATTCTGCTGTTTTCTTGCAATTCAGCCGTTGAATCTTGGTAAAAAGTGATGATTTTGTAGATTTCGTGCTCTTCTTTGCGAATTCAAGCCAGAAAACAACGAAAATCGGCGAGAAATCGTCGTTTTGCATCGAAATATGCGGTTTTCTGTAAGAATTTTGATGATTTTGTGCAGAATTCTGCTGTTTTCTTGCAATTCAGCCGTTGAATCTTGGTAAAAAGTCATGATTTTGTAGATTTCGTGCTCTTCTTTGCAAATTCAAGCCAGAAAACCACGAAAATCGGCGAGAAATCGTCGTTTTGCATCGAAATATGCGGTTTTCTCTAAGAATTTTGATGATTTCGTGCAGAATTCTGCTGTTTTCTTGCAATTCAGCCGTCGAATCTTGGTAAAAAGTGATGATTTTGTAGATTTCGTGCTCTTCTTTGCGAATTCAAGCCAGAAAACAACGAAAATCGGCGAGAAATCGTTGTTTTGCATCGAAATATGCGGTTTTCTGTAAGAATTTTGATGATTTCGTGCAGAATTCTGCTGTTTTCTTGCAATTCAGCCGTTGAATCTTGGTAAAAAGTCATGATTTTGTAGATTTCGTGCTCTTCTTTGCGAATTCAAGCCAGAAAACAACGAAAATCGGCGAGAAATCGTCGATTTGCATCGAAAAATGCGGGTTTCTGTAAGAATTTTGATGATTTCGTGCAGAATTCTGCGGTTTTCTTGCAATTCAGCCGTTGAATCTTAGTAAAAAGTCATGATTTTGTAGATTTCGTGCTCTTCTTTGCGAATTCAAGCCAGAAAACAACGAAAATCGGCGAGAAATCGTCGTTTTGCATCGAAATATGCGGTTTTCTGTAAGAATTTTGATGATTTCGTGCAGAATTCTGCTGTTTTCTTGCAATTCAGCGGTTGAATCTTGGTAAAAAGTCAAGATTTTGTAGATTTCGTGCTCTTCTTTGCGAATTCAAGCCAGAAAACCACGAAAATCGGCGAGAAATCGTCGTTTTGCATCGAAATATGCGGTTTTCTCTAAGAATTTTGATGATTTCGTGCAGAAAGTCATGATTTTGTAGATTTTGTGCTCTTCTTTGCGAATTTAAGCCAGAAAACCACGAAAATCGGCGAGAAATCGTCGTTTTGCATCGAAATTTGCGGTTTTCCCTAAGAATTTTGATGATTTCGTGCAGAATTCTGCTGTTTTCTTGCAATTCAGCCGTTGAATCTTGGTAAAAAGTCATGATTTTGTAGATTTTGTGCTCTTCTTTGCGAATTCATGCCAGAAAACAACGAGAATTGGCGAGAAATCGTCGTTTTGCATCGAAATATGCGGTTTTCTGTAAGAATTTTGATGATTTCGTGCAGAATTCTGCTGTTTTCTTGCAATTCAGCCGTTGAATCTTGGTAAAAAGTCATGATTTTGTAGATCCCGTGCTCTTCTTTGCGAATTCAAGCGAGAAAACAACGAAAATCGTCGAGAAATCGTCGTTTTGCATCCAAATATGCGGTTTTCTGTAAGAATTTTGATGATTTCGTGCAGAATTCTGCTGTTTTCTTGCAATTCAGCCGTTGAATCTAGGTAAAAAGTCATGATTTTATAGATTTCGTGCTCTTCTTGGCGAATTCAAGATAGAAAACAACGAAAATCGGCGAGAAATCGTTGTTTTGCATCGAAATATGCGGTTTTCTATAAGAATTTTGATGGTTTCGTGCAGAATTCTGCTGTTTTCTTGCAATTCAGCCGTTGAATCTAGGTAAAAAGTCATGATTTTGTAGATTTCGTGCTCTTCTTGGCGAATTCAAGATAGAAAACAACGAAAATCGGCGAGAACTCGTTGTTTTGCATCGAAATATGCAGTTTTCTCTAAGAATTTTGATGATTTCGTGCAGAATTCTGCTGTTTTCTTGCAATTCAGCCGTTGAATCTTGGTAAAAAGTCATGATTTTGTAGATTTCGTGCTCTTCTTTGCGAATTCTAGCCAGAAAACAACGAAAATCGGCGAGAAATCGTCGTTTTGCATCGAAATATGCGGTTTTCTGTAAGAATTTTGATGATTTCGTGCAGAATTCTGCTGTTTTCTTGCAATTCAGCCGTCGAATCTTGGTAAAAAGTGATGGTTTTGTAGATTTCGTGCTCTTCTTTGCGAATTCAAGCCAGAAAACAACGAAAATCGGCGAGAAATCGTTGTTTTGCATCGAAATATGCGGGTTTCTGTAAGAATTTTGATGATTTCGTGCAGAATTCTGCTGTTTTCTTGCAATTCAGCCGTTGAATCTTGGTAAAAAGTCATGATTTTGTAGATTTCGTGCTCTTCTTTGCGAATTCAAGCCAGAAAACAACGAAAATCGGCGAGAAATCGTCGTTTTGCATCGAAATATGCGGTTTTCTGTAAGAATTTTGATGATTTCGTGCAGAATTCTGCTGTTTTCTTGCAATTCAGCGGTTGAATCTTAGTAAAAAGTCATGATTTTGTAGATTTCGTGCTCTTCTTTGCGAATTCAAGCCAGAAAACGACGAAAATCGGCGAGAAATAATCGTTTTGCATCGAAATATGCGGTTTTCTGTAAGAATTTTGATGATTTTGTGCAGAATTCTGCTGTTTTCTTGCAATTCAGCCGTTGAATCTTGGTAAAAAGTCATGATTTTGTAGATTTCGTGCTCTTCTTTGCGAATTCAAGCCAGAAAACCACGAAAATCGGCGAGAAATCGTCGTTTTGCATCGAAATATGCGGTTTTCTCTAAGAATTTTGACGATTTCGTGCAGAATTCTGCTGTTTTCTTGCAATTCAGCCGTTGAATCTTGGTAAAAAGTCATGATTTTGTAGATTTCGTGCTCTTCTTGGCGAATTCAAGATAGAAAACAACGAAAATCGGCGAGAAATCGTTGTTTTGCATCGAAATATGCAGTTTTCTCTAAGAATTTTGATGATTTCGTGCAGAATTCTGCGGTTTTCTTGCAATTCAGCCGTTGAATCGTAGTAAAAAGTCATGATTTTGTAGATTTCGTGCTCTTCTTTGCGAATTCAAGCCAGAAAACAACGAAAATCGGCGAGAAATCGTCGTTTTGCATCGAAATATGCGGTTTTCTGTAAGAATTTTGATGATTTCGTGCAGAATTCTGCTGTTTTCTTGCAATTCAGCGGTTGAATCTTGGTAAAAAGTCATGATTTTGTAGATTTCGTGCTCTTCTTTGCGAATTCAAGCCAGAAAACAACGAAAATCGGCGAGAAATAATCGTTTTGCATCGAAATATGCGGTTTTCTGTAAGAATCTTGATGATTTTGTGCAGAATTCTGCTGTTTTCTTGCAATTCAGCCGTTGAATCTTGGTAAAAAGTCATGATTTTGTAGATTTCGTGCTCTTCTTTGCGAATTCAAGCCAGAAAACCACGAAAATCGGCGAGAAATCGTCGTTTTGCATCGAAATATGCGGTTTTCTCTAAGAATTTTGACGATTTCGTGCAGAATTCTGCTGTTTTCTTGCAATTCAGCCGTTGAATCTTGGTAAAAAGTCATGATTTTGTAGATTTCGTGCTCTTCTTGGCGAATTCAAGATAGAAAACAACGAAAATCGGCGAGAAATCGTCGTTTTGCATCGAAATATGCGGTTTTCTGTAAGAATTTTGATGATTTCGTGCAGAATTCTGCTGTTTTCTTGCAATTCAGCGGTTGAATCTTGGTAAAAAGTCATGATTTTGTAGATTTCGTGCTCTTCTTTGCGAATTCAAGCCAGAAAACAACGAAAATCGGCGAGAAATAATCGTTTTGCATCGAAATATGCGGTTTTCTGTAAGAATTTTGATGATTTTGTGCAGAATTCTGCTGTTTTCTTGCAATTCAGCCGTTGAATCTTGGTAAAAAGTCATGATTTTGTAGATTTCGTGCTCTTCTTTGCGAATTCAAGCCAGAAAACAACGAAAATCGGCGAGAAATCGTCGTTTTGCATCGAAATATGCGGTTTTCTGTAAGAATTTTGATGATTTCGTGCAGAATTCTGCTGTTTTCTTGCAATTCAGCCGTAGAATCTTGGTAAAAAGTGATGATTTTGTAGATTTCGTGCTCTTCTTTGCAAATTCAAGCCAGAAAACAACGAAAATCGGCGAGAAATCGTCGTTTTGCATCGAAATATGCGGTTTTCTGTAAGAATTTTGATGATTTCGTGCAGAATTCTGCTGTTTTCTTGCAATTTAGCCGTAGAATCTTGGTAAAAAGTGATGATTTTGTAGATTTCGTGCTCTTCTTTGCGAATTCAAGCCAGAAAACAACGAAAATCGGCGAGAAATCGTTGTTTTGCATCGAAATATGCGGTTTTCTGTAAGAATTTTGATGATTTCGTGCAGAATTCTGCTGTTTTCTTGCAATTCAGCCGTTGAATCTTGGTAAAAAGTTATGATTTTGTAGATTTCGTGCTCTTCTTTGCGAATTCAAGCCAGAAAACAACGAAAATCGGGGAGAAATCGTCGTTTTGCATCGAAAAATGCGGTTTTCTGTAAGAATTTTGATGATTTCGTGCAGAATTCTGCTGTTTTCTTGCAATTCAGCCGTTGAATCTTGGTCAAAAGTCATGATTTTGTAGATTTCGTGCTCTTCTTTGCGAATTCAAGCCAGAAAACAACGAAAATCGGCGAGAAATCGTCGTTTTGCATCGAAATATGCGGTTTTCTGTAAGAATTTTGATGATTTCGTGCAGAATTCTGCTGTTTTCTTGCAATTCAGCCGTTGAATCTTGGTAAAAAGTCATGATTTTGTAGATTCCGTGCTCATCTTTGCGAATTCAAGATAGAAAACAACGAAAATCAGCGAGAAATCGTCGTTTTGCATCGAAATATGCGGTTTTCTCTGAGAATTTTGATGATTTCGTGCAGAATTCTGCTGTTTTCTTGCAATTCAGCCGTTGAATCTTGGTAAAAAGTGACGATTTTGTAGATTTCGTGCTCTTCTTTGCGAATTCAAGCCAGAGAACAACGAAAATCGGCGAGAAATCGTCGTTTTGCATCGAAATATGCGGTTTTCTCTAAGAATTTTGATGATTTCGTGCAGAATTCTGCTGTTTTCTTGCATTCAGCCGTTGAATCTTGGTAAAATGTGATGATTTTGTAGATTTCGTGCTCTTCTTTGCGAATTCAAGCCAGAAAACAACGAAAATCGGCGAGAAATCGTCGTTTTGCATCGAAATATGCGGTTTTCTCTAAGAATTTTGACGATTTCGTGCAGAATTCTGCTGTTTACTTGCAATTCAGCCGTTGAATCTTGGTAAAAAGTCATGATTTTGTAGATTTCGTGCTCTTCTTTGCGAATTCAAGATAGAAAACAACGAAAATCAGCGAGAAATCGTCGTTTTGCATCGAAATATGCGGTTTTCTCTAAGAATTTTGATGATTTCGTGCAGAATTCTGCTGTTTTCTTGCAATTCAGCCGTTGAATCTTGGTAAAAAGTCATGATTTTGTAGATTTCGTGCTCTTCTTTGCAAATTCATGCCAGAAAACAACGAAAATCGGCGAGAAATCGTCGTTTTGCATCGAAATATGCGGTTTTCTGTAAGAATTTTGATGATTTCGTGCAGAATTCTGCTGTTTTCTTGCAATTCAGCCGTTGAATCTTGGTAAAAAGTCATGATTTTGTAGATTTCGTGCTCTTCTTTGCGAATTCAAGCGAGAAAACAACGAAAATCGGCGAGAACATCGTCGTTTTGCATCGAAATATGCGGTTTTCTGTAAGAATTTTGATGATTTCGTGCAGAATTCTGCTGTTTTCTTGCAATTCAGCCGTTGAATCTAGGTAAAAAGTCATGATTTTATAGATTTCGTGCTCTTCTTGGCGAATTCAAGATAAAAAACAACGAAAATCGGCGAGAAATCGTTGTTTTGCATCGAAATATGCGGTTTTCTGTAAGAATTTTGATGATTTCGTGCAGAATTCTTCTGTTTTCTTGCAATTCAGCCGTTGAATCTAGGTAAAAAGTCATGATTTTGTAGATTTCGTGCTCTTCTTGGCAAATTCAAGATAGAAAACAACGAAAATCGGCGAGAAATAATCGTTTTGCATCGAAATATGCGGTTTTCTGTATGAATTTTGATGATTTTGTGCAGAATTCTGCTGTTTTCTTGCAATTCAGCCGTTGAATCTTGGTAAAAAGTCATGATTTTGTAGATTTCGTGCTCTTCTTTGCGAATTCAAGCCAGAAAACAACGAAAATCGGCGAGAAATCGTTGTTTTGCATCGAAATATGCGGTTTTCTGTAAGAATTTTGATAATTTCGTGCAGAATTCTGCGGTTTTCTTGCAATTCAGCCGTTGAATCTTGGTAAAAAGTCATCATTTTGTAGATTTCGTGCTCTTCTTTGCGAATTCAAGCCAGAAAACAACGAAAATCGGCGAGAAATCGTCGTTTTGCATCGAAATATGCGGTTTTCTGTAAGAATTTTGATGATTTCGTGCAGAATTCTGCTGTTTTCTTGCAATTCAGCCGTTGAATCTTGGTAAAAAGTCATGATTTTGTAGATTTCGTGCTCTTCTTTGCGAATTCAAGCCAGAAAACAACGAAAATCGGCAAGAAATAATCGTTTTGCATCGAAATATGCGGTTTTCTGTAAGAATTTTGATGATTTCGTGCAGAATTCTGCTGTTTTCTTGCAATTCAGCCGTTGAATCTTGGTAAAAAGTCATGATTTTGTAGATTTCGTGCTCTTCTTTGCGAATTCAAGCGAGAAAACAACGAAAATCGGCGAGAACATCGTCGTTTTGCATCGAAATATGCGGTTTTCTGTAAGAATTTTGATGATTTCGTGCAGAATTCTGCTGTTTTCTTGCAATTCAGCCGTTGAATCTAGGTAAAAAGTCATGATTTTATAGATTTCGTGCTCTTCTTGGCAAATTCAAGATAGAAAACAACGAAAATCGGCGAGAAATCGTTGTTTTGCATCGAAATATGCAGTTTTCTCTAAGAATTTTGATGATTTCGTGCAGAATTCTGCTGTTTTCTTGCAATTCAGCTGTTGAATCTTGGTAAAAAGTCATGATTTTGTAGATTTCGTGCTCTTCTTTGCGAATTCAAGCCAGAAAACAACGAAAATCGGCGAGAAATCGTCGTTTTGCATCGAAATATGCGGTTTTCTGTAAGAATTTTGATGATTTCGTGCAGAATTCTGCTGTTTTCTTGCAATTCAGCCGTAGAATCTTGGTAAAAAGTGATGATTTTGTAGATTTTGTGCTCTTCTTTGCGAATTCAAGCCAGAAAACAACGAAAATCGGCGAGAAATCGTTGTTTTGCATCGAAATATGCGGTTTTCTGTAAGAATTTTGATGATTTCGTGCAGAATTCTGCTGTTTTCTTACAATTCAGCCGTTGAATCTTGGTAAAAAGTCATGATTTTGTAGATTTCGTGCTCTTCTTTGCGAATTCAAGCCAGAAAACAACGAAAATCGGCGAGAAATCGTCGATTTGCAACGAAAAATGCGGTTTTCTCTAAGAATTTTGATGATTTCGTGCAGAATTCTGCTGTTTTCTTGCAATTCAGGCGTTGAATCTTGGTAAAAAGTCATGATTTTGTAGATTTCGTGCTCTTCTTTGCGAATTCAAGCCAGAAAACAACGAAAATCGGCGAGAAATCGTCGTTTTGCATCGAAATATGCGGTTTTCTGTAAGAATTTTGATGATTTCGTGCAGAATTCTGCTGTTTTCTTGCAATTCAGCCGTTGAATCTTGGTAAAAAGTCATGATTTTGTAGATTTCGTGCTCTTATTTGCAAATTCATGCCAGAAAACAACGAAAATCGGCGAGAAATCGTCGTTTTGCATCGAAATATGCGGTTTTCTGTAAGAATTTTGATGATTTCGTGCAGAATTCTGCTGTTTTCTTGCAATTCAGCCGTTGAATCTAGGTAAAAAGTCATGATTTTGTAGATTTCGTGCTCTTCTTTGCGAATTCAAGCCAGAAAACAACGAAAATCGGCGAGAAATCGTTGTTTTGCATCGAAATATGCAGTTTTCTCTAAGAATTTTGATGATTTCGTGCAGAATTCTGCTGTTTTCTTGCAATTCAGGCGTTGAATCTTGGTAAAAAGTCATGATTTTGTAGATTTCGTGCTCTTCTTTGCGAATTCAAGCCAGAAAACAACGAAAATCGGCGAGAAATCGTCGTTTTGCATCGAAATATGCGGTTTTCTGTAAGAATTTTGATGATTTCGTGCAGAATTCTGCTGTTTTCTTGCAATTCAGCCGTTGAATCTTGGTAAAAAGTCATGATTTTGTAGATTTCGTGCTCTTCTTTGCAAATTCATGCCAGAAAACAACGAAAATCGGCGAGAAATCGTCGTTTTGCATCGAAATATGCGGTTTTCTGTAAGAATTTTGATGATTTCGTGCAGAATTCTGCTGTTTTCTTGCAATTCAGCCGTTGAATCTTGGTAAAAAGTCATGATTTTGTAGATTTCGTGCTCTTATTTGCAAATTCATGCCAGAAAACAACGAAAATCGGCGAGAAATCGTCGTTTTGCATCGAAATATGCGGTTTTCTGTAAGAATTTTGATGATTTCGTGCAGAATTCTGCTGTTTTCTTGCAATTCAGCCGTTGAATCTAGGTAAAAAGTCATGATTTTGTAGATTTCGTGCTCTTCTTTGCGAATTCAAGCCAGAAAACAACGAAAATCGGCGAGAAATCGTTGTTTTGCATCGAAATATGCAGTTTTCTCTAAGAATTTTGATGATTTCGTGCAGAATTCTGCTGTTTTCTTGCAATTCAGGCGTTGAATCTTGGTAAAAAGTCATGATTTTGTAGATTTCGTGCTCTTCTTTGCGAATTCAAGCCAGAAAACAACGAAAATCGGCGAGAAATCGTCGTTTTGCATCGAAATATGCGGTTTTCTGTAAGAATTTTGATGATTTCGTGCAGAATTCTGCTGTTTTCTTGCAATTCAGCCGTAGAATCTTGGTAAAAAGTGATGATTTTGTAGATTTTGTGCTCTTTTTTGCGAATTCAAGCCAGAAAACAACGAAAATCGGCGAGAAATCGTTGTTTTGCATCGAAATATGCGGTTTTCTGTAAGAATTTTGATGATTTCGTGCAAAATTCTGCTGTTTTCTTACAATTCAGCCGTTGAATCTTGGTAAAAAGTCATGATTTTGTAGATTTCGTGCTCTTCTTTGCGAATTCAAGCCAGAAAACAACGAAAATCGGCGAGAAATCGTCGATTTGCATCGAAAAATGCGGTTTTCTGTAAGAATTTTGATGATTGCGTGCAAAATTCTGCGGTTTTCTTGCAATTCAGCCGTTGAATCTTAGTAAAAAGTCATGATTTTGTAGATTTCGTGCTCTTCTTTGCGAATTCAAGCCAGAAAACAACGAAAATCGGCGAGAAATAATCGTTTTGCATCGAAATATGCGGTTTTCTGTAAGAATTTTGACGATTTCGTGCAGAATTCTGCTGTTTTCTTGCAATTCAGCCGTTGAATCTTGGTAAAAAGTCATGATTTTGTAGATTTCGTGCTCTTCTTTGCGAATTCAAGCCAGAAAACAACGAAAATCGGCGAGAAATAATCGTTTTGCATCGAAATATGCGGTTTTCTGTAAGAATTTTGACGATTTCGTGCAGAATTCTGCTGTTTTCTTGCAATTCAGCCGTTGAATCTTGGTAAAAAGTCATGATTTTGTAGATTTCGTGCTCTTCTTTGCGAATTCAAGCCAGAAAACAACGAAAATCGGCGAGAAATCGTCGTTTTGCATCGAAATATGTGGTTTTCTCTAAGAATTTTGACGATTTCGTGCAGAATTCTGCTGTTTATTTGCAATTCAGCCGTTGAATCTTGGTAAAAAGTCATGATTTTGTAGATTTCGTGCTCTTCTTTGCAAATTCAAGCCAGAAAACAACGAAAATCGGCGAGAAATCGTTGTTTTGCATCGAAATATGCGGTTTTCTGTAAGAATTTTGATGATTTCGTGCAGAATTCTGCTGTTTTCTTGCAATTCAGCCGTTGAATCTTGGTAAAAAGTCATGATTTTGTAGATTTCGTGCTCTTCTTTGCGAATTCAAGCCAGAAAACAACGAAAATCGGCGAGAAATCGTCGATTTGCATCGAAAAATGCGGTTTTCTGTAAGAATTTTGATGATTTCGTGCAGAATTCTGCGGTTTTCTTGCAATTCAGCCGTTGAATCTTAGTAAAAAGTCATGATTTTGTAGATTTCGTGCTCTTCTTTGCGAATTCAAGCCAGAAAACAACGAAAATCGGCGAGAAATCGTCGTTTTGCATCGAAATATGCGGTTTTCTGTAAGAATTTTGATGATTTCGTGCAGAATTCTGCTGTTTTCTTGCAATTCAGCCGTTGAATCTTGGTAAAAAGTCATGATTTTGTAGATTTCGTGCTCTTCTTTGCGAATTCAAGCCAGAAAACCACGAAAATCGGCGAGAAATCGTCGTTTTGCATCGAAATATGCGGTTTTCTCTAAGAATTTTGATGATTTCGTGCAGAATTCTGCTGTTTTCTTGCAATTCAGCCGTTGAATCTTGGTAAAAAGTGATGATTTTGTAGATTTCGTGCTCTTCTTTGCGAATTCAAGCCAGAAAACAACGAAAATCGGCGAGAAATCGTCGTTTTGCATCGAAATATGCGGTTTTCTGTAAGAATTTTGATGATTTCGTGCAGAATTCTGCGGTTTTCTTGCAATTCAGCCGTTGAATCTTGGTAAAAAGTCATCATTTTGTAGATTTCGTGCTCTTCTTTGCGAATTCAAGCCAGAAAACAACGAAAATCGGCGAGAAATCGTCGTTTTGCATCGAAATATGCGGTTTTCTGTAAGAATTTTGATGATTTCGTGCAGAATTCTGCTGTTTTCTTGCAATTCAGCCGTTGAATCTTGGTAAAAAGTCATGATTTTGTAGATTTCGTGCTCTTCTTTGCGAATTCAAGCCAGAAAACAACGAAAATCGGCAAGAAATAATCGTTTTGCATCGAAATATGCGGTTTTCTGTAAGAATTTTGATGATTTCGTGCAGAATTCTGCTGTTTTCTTGCAATTCAGCCGTTGAATCTTGGTAAAAAGTCATGATTTTGTAGATTTCGTGCTCTTCTTTGCGAATTCAAGCGAGAAAACAACGAAAATCGGCGAGAACATCGTCGTTTTGCATCGAAATATGCGGTTTTCTGTAAGAATTTTGATGATTTCGTGCAGAATTCTGCTGTTTTCTTGCAATTCAGCCGTTGAATCTAGGTAAAAAGTCATGATTTTATAAATTTCGTGCTCTTCTTGGCGAATTCAAGATAAAAAACAACGAAAATCGGCGAGAAATCGTTGTTTTGCATCGAAATATGCGGTTTTCTGTAAGAATTTTGATGATTTCGTGCAGAATTCTGCTGTTTTCTTGCAATTCAGCCGTTGAATCTAGGTAAAAAGTCATGATTTTGTAGATTTCGTGCTCTTCTTGGCAAATTCAAGATAGAAAACAACGAAAATCGGCGAGAAATCGTTGTTTTGCATCGAAATATGCAGTTTACTCTAAGAATTTTGATGATTTCGTGCAGAATTCTGCTGTTTTCTTGCAATTCAGCCGTTGAATCTTGGTAAAAAGTCATTATTTTGTAGATTTCGTGCTCTTCTTTGCGAATTCAAGCCAGAAAACAACGAAAATCGGCGAGAAATCGTCGTTTTGCATCGAAATATGCGGTTTTCTGTAAGAATTTTGATGATTTCGTGCAGAATTCTGCTGTTTTCTTGCAATTCAGCCGTAGAATCTTGGTAAAAAGTGATGATTTTGTAGATTTTGTGCTCTTCTTTGCGAATTCAAGCCAGAAAACAACGAAAATCGGCGAGAAATCGTTGTTTTGCATCGAAATATGCGGTTTTCTGTAAGAATTTTGATGATTTCGTGCAGAATTCTGCTGTTTTCTTACAATTCAGCCGTTGAATCTTGGTAAAAAGTCATGATTTTGTAGATTTCGTGCTCTTCTTTGCGAATTCAAGCCAGAAAACAACGAAAATCGGCGAGAAATCGTCGATTTGCAACGAAAAATGCGGTTTTCTCTAAGAATTTTGATGATTTCGTGCAGAATTCTGCTGTTTTCTTGCAATTCAGCCGTTGAATCTTGGTAAAAAGTCATAATTTTGTAGATTTCGTGCTCTTCTTTGCAAATTCATGCCAGAAAACAACGAAAATCGGCGAGAAATCGTCGTTTTGCATCGAAATATGCGGTTTTCTGTAAGAATTTTGATGATTTCGTGCAGAATTCTGCTGTTTTCTTGCAATTCAGCCGTTGAATCTTGGTAAAAAGTCATGATTTTGTAGATTTCGTGCTCTTATTTGCAAATTCATGCCAGAAAACAACGAAAATCGGCGAGAAATCGTCGTTTTGCATCGAAATATGCGGTTTTCTGTAAGAATTTTGATGATTTCGTGCAGAATTCTGCTGTTTTCTTGCAATTCAGCCGTTGAATCTAGGTAAAAAGTCATGATTTCGTAGATTTCGTGCTCTTCTTTGCGAATTCAAGCCAGAAAACAACGAAAATCGGCGAGAAATCGTTGTTTTGCATCGAAATATGCAGTTTTCTCCAAGAATTTTGATGATTTCGTGCAGAATTCTGCTGTTTTCTTGCAATTCAGGCGTTGAATCTTGGTAAAAAGTCATGATTTTGTAGATTTCGTGCTCTTCTTTGCGAATTCAAGCCAGAAAAAAACGAAAATCGGCGAGAAATCGTCGTTTTGCATCGAAATATGCGGTTTTCTGTAAGAATTTTGATGATTTCGTGCAGAATTCTGCTGTTTTCTTGCAATTCAGCCGTAGAATCTTGGTAAAAAGTGATGATTTTGTAGATTTTGTGCTCTTCTTTGCGAATTCAAGCCAGAAAACAACGAAAATCGGCGAGAAATCGTTGTTTTGCATCGAAATATGCGGTTTTCTGTAAGAATTTTGATGATTTCGTGCAAAATTCTGCTGTTTTCTTACAATTCAGCCGTTGAATCTTGGTAAAAAGTCATGATTTTGTAGATTTCGTGCTCTTCTTTGCGAATTCAAGCCAGAAAACAACGAAAATCGGCGAGAAATCGTCGATTTGCATCGAAAAATGCGGTTTTCTGTAAGAATTTTGATGATTTCGTGCAAAATTCTGCGGTTTTCTTGCAATTCAGCCGTTGAATCTTAGTAAAAAGTCATGATTTTGTAGATTTCGTGCTCTTCTTTGCGAATTCAAGCCAGAAAACAACGAAAATCGGCGAGAAATAATCGTTTTGCATCGAAATATGCGGTTTTCTGTAAGAATTTTGACGATTTCGTGCAGAATTCTGCTGTTTTCTTGCAATTCAGCCGTTGAATCTTGGTAAAAAGTCATGATTTTGTAGATTTCGTGCTCTTCTTTGCGAATTCAAGCCAGAAAACAACGAAAATCGGCGAGAAATAATCGTTTTGCATCGAAATATGCGGTTTTCTGTAAGAATTTTGACGATTTCGTGCAGAATTCTGCTGTTTATTTGCAATTCAGCCGTTGAATCTTGGTAAAAAGTCATGATTTTGTAGATTTCGTGCTCTTATTTGCAAATTCATGCCAGAAAACAACGAAAATCGGCGAGAAATCGTCGTTTTGCATCGAAATATGCGGTTTTCTGTAAGAATTTTGATGATTTCGTGCAGAATTCTGCTGTTTTCTTGCAATTCAGCCGTTGAATCTAGGTAAAAAGTCATGATTTTGTAGATTTCGTGCTCTTCTTTGCGAATTCAAGCCAGAAAACAACGAAAATCGGCGAGAAATCGTTGTTTTGCATCGAAATATGCAGTTTTCTCTAAGAATTTTGATGATTTCGTGCAGAATTCTGCTGTTTTCTTGCAATTCAGGCGTTGAATCTTGGTAAAAAGTCATGATTTTGTAGATTTCGTGCTCTTCTTTGCGAATTCAAGCCAGAAAACAACGAAAATCGGCGAGAAATTGTCGTTTTGCATCGAAATATGCGGTTTTCTGTAAGAATTTTGATGATTTCGTGCAGAATTCTGCTGTTTTCTTGCAATTCAGCCGTAGAATCTTGGTAAAAAGTGATGATTTTGTAGATTTTGTGCTCTTCTTTGCGAATTCAAGCCAGAAAACAACGAAAATCGGCGAGAAATCGTTGTTTTGCATCGAAATATGCGGTTTTCTGTAAGAATTTTGATGATTTCGTGCAAAATTCTGCTGTTTTCTTACAATTCAGCCGTTGAATCTTGGTAAAAAGTCATGATTTTGTAGATTTCGTGCTCTTCTTTGCGAATTCTAGCCAGAAAACAACGAAAATCGGCGAGAAATCGTCGATTTGCATCGAAAAATGCGGTTTTCTGTAAGAATTTTGATGATTTCGTGCAAAATTCTGCGGTTTTCTTGCAATTCAGCCGTTGAATCTTAGTAAAAAGTCATGATTTTGTAGATTTCGTGCTCTTTTTTGCGAATTCAAGCCAGAAAACAACGAAAATCGGCGAGAAATAATCGTTTTGCATCGAAATATGCGGTTTTCTGTAAGAATTTTGACGATTTCGTGCAGAATTCTGCTGTTTTCTTGCAATTCAGCCGTTGAATCTTGGTAAAAAGTCATGATTTTGTAGATTTCGTGCTCTTCTTTGCGAATTCAAGCCAGAAAACAACGAAAATCGGCGAGAAATAATCGTTTTGCATCGAAATATGCGGTTTTCTGTAAGAATTTTGACGATTTCGTGCAGAATTCTGCTGTTTTCTTGCAATTCAGCCGTTGAATCTTGGTAAAAAGTCATGATTTTGTAGATTTCGTGCTCTTCTTTGCGAATTCAAGCCAGAAAACAACGAAAATCGGCGAGAAATAATCGTTTTGCATCGAAATATGCGGTTTTCTGTAAGAATTTTGACGATTTCGTGCAGAATTCTGCTGTTTTCTTGCAATTCAGCCGTTGAATCTTGGTAAAAAGTCATGATTTTGTAGATTTCGTGCTCTTCTTTGCAAATTCAAGCCAGAAAACAACGAAAATCGGCGAGAAATCGTTGTTTTTCATCGAAATATGCGGTTTTCTGTAAGAATTTTGATGATTTCGTGCAGAATTCTGCTGTTTTCTTGCAATTCAGCCGTTGAATCTTGGTAAAAAGTCATGATTTTGTAGATTTCGTGCTCTTCTTTGCGAATTCAAGCCAGAAAACAACGAAAATCGGCGAGAAATCGTCGATTTGCATCGAAAAATGCGGTTTTCTGTAAGAATTTTGATGATTTCGTGCAGAATTCTGCGGTTTTCTTGCAATTCAGCCGTTGAATCTTAGTAAAAAGTCATGATTTTGTAGATTTCGTGCTCTTCTTTGCGAATTCAAGCCAGAAAACAACGAAAATCGGCGAGAAATCGTCGTTTTGCATCGAAATATGCGGTTTTCTGTAAGAATTTTGATGATTTCGTGCAGAATTCTGCTGTTTTCTTGCAATTCAGCCGTTGAATCTTGGTAAAAAGTCATGATTTTGTAGATTTCGTGCTCTTCTTGGCGAATTCAAGATAGAAAACAACGAAAATCGGCGAGAACTCGTTGTTTTGCATCGAAATATGCAGTTTTCTCTAAGAATTTTGATGATTTCGTGCAGAATTCTGCTGTTTTCTTGCAATTCAGCCGTTGAATCTTGGTAAAAAGTCATGATTTTGTAGATTTCGTGCTCTTCTTTGCGAATTCAAGCCAGAAAACAACGAAAATCGGCGAGAAATCGTCGTTTTGCATCGAAATATGCGGTTTTCTGTAAGAATTTTGATGATTTCGTGCAGAATTCTGCTGTTTTCTTGCAATTCAGCCGTTGAATCTTGGTAAAAAGTCATGATTTTGTAGATTTCGTGCTCTTCTTTGCGAATTCAAGCCAGAAAACCACGAAAATCGGCGAGAAATCGTCGTTTTGCATCGAAATATGCGGTTTTCTCTAAGAATTTTGATGATTTCGTGCAGAATTCTGCTGTTTTCTTGCAATTCAGCCGTTGAATCTTGGTAAAAAGTGATGATTTTGTAGATTTCGTGCTCTTCTTTGCGAATTCAAGCCAGAAAACAACGAAAATCGGCGAGAAATCGTCGTTTTGCATCGAAATATGCGGTTTTCTGTAAGAATTTTGATGATTTCGTGCAGAATTCTGCGGTTTTCTTGCAATTCAGCCGTTGAATCTTAGTAAAAAGTCATGATTTTGTAGATTTCGTGCTCTTCTTTGCAAATTCAAGCCAGAAAACAACGAAGATCGGCGAGAAATCGTTGTTTTGCATCGAAATATGCGGTTTTCTGTAAGAATTTTGATGATTTCGTGCAGAATTCTGCTGTTTTCTTGCAATTCAGCCGTTGAATCTTGGTAAAAAGTCATGATTTTGTAGATTTCGTGCTCTTCTTGGCGAATTCAAGATAGAAAACAACGAAAATCGGCGAGAACTCGTTGTTTTGCATCGAAATATGCAGTTTTCTCTAAGAATTTTGATGATTTCGTGCAGAATTCTGCTGTTTTCTTGCAATTCAGCCGTTGAATCTTGGTAAAAAGTCATGATTTTGTAGATTTCGTGCTCTTCTTTGCGAATTCAAGCCAGAAAACAACGAAAATCGGCGAGAAATCGTCGTTTTGCATCGAAATATGCGGTTTTCTGTAAGAATTTTGATGATTTCGTGCAGAATTCTGCTGTTTTCTTGCAATTCAGCCGTCGAATCTTGGTAAAAAGTGATGGTTTTGTAGATTTCGTGCTCCTCTTTGCGAATTCAAGCCAGAAAACAACGAAAATCGGCGAGAAATCGTTGTTTTGCATCGAAATATGCGGTTTTCTGTAAGAATTTTGATGATTTCGTGCAGAATTCTGCTGTTTTCTTGCAATTCAGCCGTTGAATCTTGGTAAAAAGTCATGATTTTGTAGATTTCGTGCTCTTCTTTGCGAATTCAAGCCAGAAAACAACGAAAATCGGCGAGAAATCGTCGATTTGCATCGAAAAATGCGGGTTTCTGTAAGAATTTTGATGATTTCGTGCAGAATTCTGCGGTTTTCTTGCAATTCAGCCGTTGAATCTTAGTAAAAAGTCATGATTTTGTAGATTTCGTGCTCTTCTTTGCGAATTCAAGCCAGAAAACAACGAAAATCGGCGAGAAATCGTCGTTTTGCATCGAAATATGCGGTTTTCTTTAAGAATTTTGATGATTTCGTGCAGAATTCTGCTGTTTTCTTGCAATTCAGCGGTTGAATCTTGGTAAAAAGTCATGATTTTGTAGATTTCGTGCTCTTCTTTGCGAATTCAAGCCAGAAAACAACGAAAATCGGCGAGAAATAATCGTTTTGCATCGAAATATGCGGTTTTCTGTAAGAATTTTGATGATTTTGTGCAGAATTCTGCTGTTTTCTTGCAATTCAGCCGTTGAATCTTGGTAAAAAGTCATGATTTTGTAGATTTCGTGCTCTTCTTTGCGAATTCAAGCCAGAAAACCACGAAAATCGGCGAGAAATCGTCGTTTTGCATCGAAATATGCGGTTTTCTCTAAGAATTTTGACGATTTCGTGCAGAATTCTGCTGTTTTCTTGCAATTCAGCCGTTGAATCTTGGTAAAAAGTCATGATTTTGTAGATTTCGTGCTCTTCTTGGCGAATTCAAGATAGAAAACAACGAAAATCGGCGAGAAATCGTTGTTTTGCATCGAAATATGCAGTTTTCTCTAAGAATTTTGATGATTTCGTGCAGAATTCTGCGGTTTTCTTGCAATTCAGCCGTTGAATCGTAGTAAAAAGTCATGATTTTGTAGATTTCGTGCTCTTCTTTGCGAATTCAAGCCAGAAAACAACGAAAATCGGCGAGAAATAATCGTTTTGCATCGAAATATGCGGTTTTCTGTAAGAATTTTGATGATTTTGTGCAGAATTCTGCTGTTTTCTTGCAATTCAGCCGTTGAATCTTGGTAAAAAGTCATGATTTTGTAGATTTCGTGCTCTTCTTTGCGAATTCAAGCCAAAAAACCACGAAAATCGGCGAGAAAACGTCGTTTTGCATCGAAATATGCGGTTTTCTCTAAGAATTTTGACGATTTCGTGCAGAATTCTGCTGTTTTCTTGCAATTCAGCCGTTGATCTTGGTAAAAAGTCATGATTTTGTAGATTTCGTGCTCTTCTTGGCGAATTCAAGATAGAAAACAACGAAAATCGGCGAGAAATCGTCGTTTTGCATCGAAATATGCGGTTTTCTGTAAGAATTTTGATGATTTCGTGCAGAATTCTGCTGTTTTCTTGCAATTCAGCCGTTGAATCTTGGTAAAAAGTTATGATTTTGTAGATTTCGTGCTCTTCTTTGCGAATTCAAGCCAGAAAACAACGAAAATCGGCGAGAAATCGTCGTTTTGCATCGAAAAATGCGGTTTTCTGTAAGAATTTTGATGATTTCGTGCAGAATTCTGCTGTTTTCTTGCAATTCAGCCGTTGAATCTTGGTAAAAAGTGATGATTTTGTAGATTTCGTGCTCTTCTTTGCGAATTCAATCCAGAAAACAACGAAAATCGGCGAGAAATCGTCGTTTTGCATCGAAATATGCGGTTTTCTCTAAGAATTTTGACGATTTCGTGCAGAATTCTGCTGTTTACTTGCAATTTAGCCGTTGAATCTTGGTAAAAAGTCATGATTTTGTAGATTTCGTGCTCTTCTTTGCGAATTCAAGATAGAAAACAACGAAAATCAGCGAGAAATCGTCGTTTTGCATCGAAATATGCGGTTTTCTCTAAGAATTTTGATGATTTCGTGCAGAATTCTGCTGTTTTCTTGCAATTCAGCTGTTGAATCTTGGTAAAAAGTCATGATTTTGTAGATTTCGTGCTCTTCTTTGCGAATTCAAGCGAGAAAACAACGAAAATCGGCGAGAACATCGTCGTTTTGCATCGAAATATGCGGTTTTCTGTAAGAATTTTGATGATTTCGTGCAGAATTCTGCTGTTTTCTTGCAATTCAGCCGTTGAATCTAGGTAAAAAGTCATGATTTTATAGATTTCGTGCTCTTCTTGGCGAATTCAAGATAAAAAACAACGAAAATCGGCGAGAAATCGTTGTTTTGCATCGAAATATGCGGTTTTCTGTAAGAATTTTGATGATTTCGTGCAGAATTCTGCTGTTTTCTTGCAATTCAGCCGTTGAATCTTGGTAAAAAGTGATGATTTTGTAGATTTCGTGCTCTTCTTTGCGAATTCAAGCCAGAAAACAACGAAAATCGGCGAGAAATCGTCGATTTGCAACGAAAAATGCGGTTTTCTCTAAGAATTTTGATGATTTCGTGCAGAATTCTGCTGTTTTCTTGCAATTCAGCCGTTGAATTTTGGTAAAAAGTCATGATTTTGTAGATTTCGTGCTCTTCTTGGCAAATTCAAGATAGAAAACAACGAAAATCGGCGAGAAATCGTTGTTTTGCATCGAAATATGCAGTTTTCTCTAAGAATTTTGATGATTTCGTGCAGAATTCTGCTGTTTTCTTGCAATTCAGCCGTTGAATCTTGGTAAAAAGTCATGATTTTGTAGATTTCGTGCTCTTCTTTGCGAATTCAAGCCAGAAAACAACGAAAATCGGCGAGAAATCGTCGTTTTGCATCGAAATATGCGGTTTTCTGTAAGAATTTTGATGATTTCGTGCAGAATTCTGCTGTTTTCTTGCAATTCAGCCGTAGAATCTTGGTAAAAAGTGATGATTTTGTAGATTTTGTGCTCTTCTTTGCGAATTCAAGCCAGAAAACAACGAAAATCGGCGAGAAATCGTTGTTTTGCATCGAAATATGCGGTTTTCTGTAAGAATTTTGATGATTTCGTGCAGAATTCTGCTGTTTTCTTACAATTCAGCCGTTGAATCTTGGTAAAAAGTCATGATTTTGTAGATTTCGTGCTCTTCTTTGCGAATTCAAGCCAGAAAACAACGAAAATCGGCGAGAAATCGTCGATTTGCAACGAAAAATGCGGTTTTCTCTAAGAATTTTGATGATTTCGTGCAGAATTCTGCTGTTTTCTTGCAATTCAACCGTTGAATCTTGGTAAAAAGTCATGATTTTGTAGATTTCGTGCTCTTCTTTGCAAATTCATGCCAGAAAACAACGAAAATCGGCGAGAAATCGTCGTTTTGCATCGAAATATGCGGTTTTCTGTAAGAATTTTGATGATTTCGTGCAGAATTCTGCTGTTTTCTTGCAATTCAGCCGTTGAATCTTGGTAAAAAGTCATGATTTTGTAGATTTCGTGCTCTTCTTGGCGAATTCAAGATAGAAAACAACGAAAATCGGCGAGAAATCGTCGATTTGCAACGAAAAATGCGGTTTTCTCTAAGAATTTTGATGATTTCGTGCAGAATTCTGTTGTTTTCTTGCAATTCAGCCGTTGAATCTTGGTAAAAAGTCATGATTTTGTAGATTTCGTGCTCTTCTTGGCGAATTCAAGATAGAAAACAACGAAAATCGGCGAGAAATCGTTGTTTTGCATCGAAATATGCAGTTTTCTCTAAGAATTTTTATGATTTCGTGCAGAATTCTGCTGTTTTCTTGCAATTCAGCCGTTGAATCTTGGTAAAAAGTCATGATTTTGTAGATTTCGTGCTCTTCTTTGCGAATTCAAGCCAGAAAACAACGAAAATCGGCGAGAAATCGTCGTTTTGCATCGAAATATGCGGTTTTCTGTAAGAATTTTGATGATTTCGTGCAGAATTCTGCTGTTTTCTTGCAATTCAGCCGTAGAATCTTGGTAAAAGGTGATGATTTTGTAGATTTTGTGCTCTTCTTTGCGAATTCAAGCCAGAAAACAACGAAAATCGGCGAGAAATCGTTGTTTTGCATCGAAATATGCGGTTTTCTGTAAGAATTTTGATGATTTCGTGCAAAATTCTGCTGTTTTCTTACAATTCAGCCTTTGAATCTTGGTAAAAAGTCATGATTTTGTAGATTTCGTGCTCTTCTTTGCGAATTCAAGCCAGAAAACAACGAAAATCGGCGAGAAATCGTCGATTTGCATCGAAAAATGCGGTTTTCTGTAAGAATTTTGATGATTTCGTGCAAAATTTTGCGGTTTTCTTGCAATTCAGCCGTTGAATCTTAGTAAAAAGTCATGATTTTGTAGATTTCGTGCTCTTCTTTGCGAATTCAAGCCAGAAAACAACGAAAATCGGCGAGAAATAATCGTTTTGCATCGAAATATGCGGTTTTCTGTAAGAATTTTGACGATTTCGTGCAAAATTCTGCTGTTTTCTTGCAATTCAGCCGTTGAATCTTGGTAAAAAGTCATGATTTTGTAGATTTCGTGCTCTTCTTTGCGAATTCAAGCCAGAAAACAACGAAAATCGGCGAGAAATCGTCGATTTGCATCGAAAAATGCGGTTTTCTGTAAGAATTTTGATGATTTCGTGCAGAATTCTGCGGTTTTCTTGCAATTCAGCCGTTGAATCTTAGTAAAAAGTCATGATTTTGTAGATTTCGTGCTCTTCTTTCCGAATTCAAGCCAGAAAACAACGAAAATCGGCGAGAAATAATCGTTTTGCATCGAAATATGCGGTTTTCTGTAAGAATTTTGACGATTTCGTGCCAAATTCTGCTGTTTTCTTGCAATTCAGCCGTTGAATCTTGGTAAAAAGTCATGATTTTGTAGATTTCGTGCTCTTCTTTGCGAATTCAAGCCAGAAAACAACGAAAATCGGCGAGAAATCGTCGATTTGCATCGAAAAATGCGGTTTTCTGTAAGAATTTTGATGATTTCGTGCAGAATTCTGCGGTTTTCTTGCAATTCAGCCGTTGAATCTTAGTAAAAAGTCATGATTTTGTAGATTTCGTGCTCTTCTTTGCGAATTCAAGCCAGAAAACAACGAAAATCGGCGAGAAATCGTCGTTTTGCATCGAAATATGCGGTTTTCTCTAAGAATTTTGACGATTTCGTACAGAATTCTGCTGTTTACTTGCAATTCAGCCGTTGAATCTTGGTAAAAAGTCATGATTTTGTAGATTTCGTGCTCTTCTTTGCGAATTCAAGATAGAAAACAACGAAAATCAGCGAAAAATCGTCGTTTTACATCGAAATATGCGGTTTTCTCTAAGAATTTTGATGATTTCGTGCAGAATTCTGCTGTTTTCTTGCAATTCAGCCGTTGAATCTTGGGAAAAAGTCATGATTTTGTAGATTTCGTGCTCTTCTTTGCAAATTCAAGCCAGAAAACAACGAAAATCGGCGAGAAATCGTCGATTTGCATCGAAAAATGCGGTTTTCTGTAAGAATTTTGATGATTTCGTGCAGAATTCTGCGGTTTTCTTGCAATTCAGCCGTTGAATCTTAGTAAAAAGTCATGATTTTGTAGATTTCGTGCTCTTCTTTGCGAATTCAAGCCAGAAAACAACGAAAATCGGCGAGAAATCGTCGTTTTGCATCGAAATATGCGGTTTTCTGTAAGAATTTTGATGATTTCGTGCAGAATTCTGCTGTTTTCTTGCAATTCAGCCGTTGAATCTTGGTAAAAAGTCATGATTTTTTAGATTTCGTGCTCTTCTTTGCGAATTCAAGCCAGAAAACAACGAAAATCGGCGAGAAATAATCGTTTTGCATCGAAATATGCGGTTTTCTGTAAGAATTTTGATGATTTTGTGCAGAATTCTGCTGTTTTCTTGCAATTCAGCCGTTGAATCTTGGTAAAAAGTCATGATTTTGTAGATTTCGTGCTCTTCTTTGCGAATTCAAGCCAGAAAACCACGAAAATCGGCGAGAAATCGTCGTTTTGCATCGAAATATGCGGTTTTCTCTAAGAATTTTGATGATTTCGTGCAGAATTCTGCTGTTTTCTTGCAATTCAGCCGTTGAATCTTGGTAAAAAGTGATGATTTTGTAGATTTCGTGCTCTTCTTTGCGAATTCAAGCCAGAAAACAACGAAAATCGGCGAGAAATCGTCGTTTTGCATCGAAATATGCGGTTTTCTGTAAGAATTTTGATGATTTCGTGCAGAATTCTGCGGTTTTCTTGCAATTCAGCCGTTGAATCTTAGTAAAAAGTCATGATTTTGTAGATTTCGTGCTCTTCTTTGCGAATTCAAGCCAGAAAACAACGAAAATCGGCGAGAAATCGTCGTTTTGCATCGAAATATGCGGTTTTCTGTAAGAATTTTGATGATTTCGTGCAGAATTCTGCTGTTTTCTTGCAATTCAGCCGTTGAATCTTGGCAAAAAGTGATGATTTTGTAGATTTCGTGCTCTTCTTTGCGAATTCAAGCCAGAAAACAACGAAAATCGGCGAGAAATCGTCGTTTTGCATCGAAATATGCGGTTTTCTCTAAGAATTTTGACGATTTCGTGCAGAATTCTGCTGTTTTCTTGCAATTCAGCCGATGAATCTTGGTAAAAAGTCATGATTTTGTAGATTTCGTGCTCTTCTTTGCGAATTCAAGCCAGAAAACAACGAAAATCGGCGAGAAATCGTCGTTTTGCATCGAAATATGCGGTTTTCTCTAAGAATTTTGACGATTTCGTGAAGAATTCTGCTGTATACTTGCAATTCAGCCGTTGAGTCTTGGTAAAAAGTCATGATTTTGTAGATTTCGTGCTCTTCTTTGCGAATTCAAGATAGAAAACAACGAAAATCAGCGAGAAATCGTCGTTTTGCATCGAAATATGCGGTTTTCTCTAAGAATTTTGATGATTTCGTGCAGAATTCTGCTGTTTTCTTGCAATTCAGCCGTTGAATCTTGGTAAAAAGTCATGATTTTGTAGATTTCGTGCTCTTCTTTGCGAATTCAAGCCAGAAAACAACGAAAATCGACGAGAAATCGTTGTTTTGCATCGAAATATGCGGTTTTCTGTAAGAATTTTGATGATTTCGTGCAGAATTCTGCTGTTTTCTTGCAATTCAGCCGTTGAATCTAGGTAAACAGTCATGATTTTGTAGATTTCGTGCTCTTCTTGGCGAATTCAAGATAGAAAACAACGAAAATCGGCGAGAAATCGTTGTTTTGCATCGAAATATGCAGTTTTCTCTAAGAATTTTGATGATTTCGTGCAGAATTCTGCTGTTTTCTTGCAATTCAGCCGTTGAATCTTGGTAAAAAGTCATGATTTTGTAGAATTCGTGCTCTTCTTTGCGAATTCAAGCCAGAAAACAACGAAAATCGGCGAGAAATCGTCGTTTTGCATCGAAATATGCGGTTTTCTGTAAGAATTTTGATGATTTCGTGCAGAATTCTGCTGTTTTCTTGCAATTCAGCCGTAGAATCTTGGTAAAAAGTCATGATTTTGTAGATTTCGTGCTCTTCTTGGCGAATTCAAGATAGAAAACAACGAAAATCGTCGAGAAATCGTTGTTTTGCATCGAAATATGCAGTTTTCTCTAAGAATTTTGATGATTTCGTGCAGAATTCTGCTGTTTTCTTGCAATTCAGCCGTAGATTCTTGGTAAAAAGTGATGATTTTGTAGATTTCGTGCTCTTCTTTGCGAATTCAAGCCAGAAAACAACGAAAATCGGCGAGAAATCGTTGTTTTGCATCGAAATATGCGGTTTTCTGTAAGAATTTTGATGATTTCGTGCAGAATTCTGCTGTTTTCTTGCAATTCAGCCGTAGAATCTTGGTAAAAAGTGATGATTTTGTAGATTTCGTGCTCTTCTTTGCGAATTCAAGCCAGAAAACAACGAAAATCGGCGAGAAATCGTTGTTTTGCATCGAAATATGCGGTTTTCTGTAAGAATTTTGATAATTTCGTGCAGAATTCTGCGGTTTTCTTGCAATTCAGCCGTTGAATCTTGGTAAAAAGTCATGATTTTGTAGATTTCGTGCTCTTCTTTGCGAATTCAAGCTAGAAAACAACGAAAATCGGCGAGAAATCGTCGTTTTGCATCGAAATATGCGGTTTTCTTTAAGAATTTTGATGATTTCGTGCAGAATTCTGCTGTTTTCTTGCAATTCAGCCGTTTTGCATCGAAATATGCGGTTTTCTGTAAGAATTTTGATGATTTCGTGCAGAATTCTGCTGTTTTCTTGCAATTCAGCCTTTGAATCTTGGTAAAAAGTCATGATTTTGTAGATCTCGTGCTCTTCTTTGCGAATTCAAGCCAGAAAACAACGAAAATCGGCGAGAAATCGTCGATTTGCATCGAAATATGCGGTTTTCTGTAAGAATTTTGATGATTTCGTGCAGAATTCTGCTGTTTTCTTGCAATTCAGCCGTTGAATCTTGGTAAAAAGTCATGATTTTGTAGATTTCGTGCTCTTCTTTGCGAATTCAAGCCAGAAAACAACGAAAATCGGCGAGAAATCGTCGTTTTGCATCGAAATATGCGGTTTTCTCTAAGAATTTTGACGATTTCGTGCAGAATTCTGCTGTTTACTTGCAATTCAGCCGTTGAATCTTGGTAAAAAGTCATGATTTTGTAGATTTCGTGCTCTTCTTTGCGAATTCAAGATAGAAAACAACGAAAATCAGCGAGAAATCGTCGTTTTGCATCGAAATATGCGGTTTTCTCTAAGAATTTTGATGATTTCTGCAGAATTCTGCTGTTTTCTTGCAATTCAGCCGTTGAATCTTGGTAAAAAGTCATGATTTTGTAGATCTCGTGCTTTTCTTTGCGAATTCAAGCGAGAAAACAACGAAAATCGGCGAGAAATCGTCGTTTTGCATCGAAATATGCGGTTTTCTGTAAGAATTTTGATTATTTCGTGCAGAATTCTGCTGTTTTCTTGCAATTCAGCCGTTGAATCTAGGTAAAAAGTCATGATTTTATAGATTTCGTGCTCTTCTTGGCGAATTCAAGATAGAAAACAACGAAAATCGGCGAGAAATCGTTGTTTTGCATCGAAATATGCGGTTTTCTGTAAGAATTTTGATGGTTTCGTGCAGAATTCTGCTGTTTTCTTGCAATTCAGCCGTTGAATCGAGGTAAAAAGTCATGATTTTGTAGATTTCGTGCTCTTCTTGGCGAATTCAAGATAGAAAACAACGAAAATCGGCGAGAAATCGTTGTTTTGCATCGAAATATGCAGTTTTCTCTAAGAATTTTGATGATTTCGTGCAGAATTCTGCTGTTTTCTTGCAATTCAGCCGTTGAATCTTGGTAAAAAGTCATGATTTTGTAGATTTCGTGCTCTTCTTTGCGAATTCAAGCCAGAAAACAACGAAAATGGGCGAGAAATCGTCGATTTGCATCGAAAAATGCGGTTTTCTGTAAGAATTTTGATGATTTCGTGCAGAATTCTGCTGTTTTCTTGCAATTCAGCCGTTGAATCTTGGTAAAAAGTCATGATTTTGTAGATTTCGTGTTCTTCTTTGCGAATTCAAGCCAGAAAACAACGAAAATCGGCGAGAAATAATCGTTTTGCATCGAAATATGCGGTTTTCTGTAAGAATTTTGATAATTTCGTGCAGAATTCTGCTGTTTTCTTGCAATTCAGCCGTTGAATCTTGGTAAAATGTCATGATTTTGTAGATTTCGTGCTCTTCTTTGCGAATTCAAGCCAGAAAACCACGAAAATCGGCGAGAAATCGTCGTTTTGCATCGAAATATGCGGTTTTCTCTAAGAATTTTGATGATTTCGTGCAGAATTCTGCTGTTTTCTTGCAATTCAGCCGTTGAATCTTGGTAAAAAGTAATGATTTTGTTGATTTCGTGCACTTCTTTGCGAATTCAAGCCAGAAAACAACGAAAATCGGCGAGGAATCGTCGTTTTGCATCGAAATATGCGGTTTTTTCTAAGAATTTTGACGATTTCGTGCAGAATTCTGCTGTTTTCTTGCAATTCAGCCGTTGAATCTTGGTAAAAAGTCATGATTTTGTAGATTTCGTGCTCTTCTTGGCGAATTCAAGATAGAAAACAACGAAAATCGGCGAGAAATCGTTGTTTTGCATCGAAATATGCAGTTTTCTCTAAGAATTTTGATGATTTCGTGCAGAATTCTGCTGTTTTCTTGCAATTCAGCCGTAGAATCTTGGTAAAAAGTGATGATTTTGTAGATTTCGTGCTCTTCTTTGCGAATTCAAGCCAGAAAACAACAAAAATCGGCGAGAAATCGTTGTTTTGCATCGAAATATGCGGTTTTCTGTAAGAATTTTGATAATTTCGTGCAGAATTCGGCTGTTTTCTTGCAATTCAGCCGTTGAATCTTGGTAAAAGGTCATGATTTTGTAGATTTCGTGCTCTTCTTTGCGAATTCAAGCCAGAAAACAACGAAAATCGGCGAGAAATAATCGTTTTGCATCGAAATATGCGGTTTTCTGTAAGAATTTTGATGATTTCGTGCAGAATTCTGCTGTTTTCTTGCAATTCAGCCGTTGAATATTGGTAAAATGTCATGATTTTGTAGATTTCGTGCTCTTTTTTGCGAATTCAAGCCAGAAAACCACGAAAATCGGCGAGTAATCGTCGTTTTGCATCGAAATATGCGGTTTTCTGTAAGAATTTTGATGATTTCGTGCAGAATTCTGCTGTTTTCTTGCAATTCAGCCGTTGAATCTTGGTAAAAAGTCATGATTTTGTAGATTTCGTGCTCTTCTTGGCGAATTCAAGATAGAAAACAACGAAAATCGGCGAGAAGTCGTTGTTTTGCATCGAAATATGCAGTTTTCTCTAAGAATTTTGATGATTTCGTGCAGAATTCTGCTGTTTTCTTGCAATTCAGCCGTTGAATCTTGGTAAAAAGTAATGATTTTGTTGATTTCGTGCTCTTCTTTGCGAATTCAAGCCAGAAAACAACGAAAATCGGCGAGAAATCGTAGTTTTGCATCGAAATATGCGGTTTTCTCTAAGAATTTTGACGATTTCGTGCAGAATTCTGCTGTTTTCTTGCAATTCAGCCGTTGAATCTTGGTAAAAAGTCATGATTTTGTAGATCTCGTGCTCTTCTTTGCGAATTCAAGCCAAAAAACAACGAAAATCGGCGAGAAATCGTCGTTTTGCATCGAAATATGCGGTTTTCTGTAAGAATTTTGATGATTTCGTGCAGAATTCTGCTGTTTTCTTGCAATTCAGCCGTTGAATCTAGGTAAAAAGTCATGATTTTGTAGATTTCGTGCTCTTCTTGGCGAATTCAAGATAGAAAACAACGAAAATCGGCGAGAAATCGTTGTTTTGCATCGAAATATGCAGTTTTCTCTAAGAATTTTGATGATTTCGTGCAGAATTCTGCTGTTTTCTTGCAATTCAGCCGTAGTATCTTGGTAAAAAGTGATGATTTTGTAGAATTCGTGCTCTTCTTTGCGAATTCAAGCCAGAAAACAACAAAAATCGGCGAGAAATCGTCGTTTTGCATCGAAATATGCGGTTTTCTCTAAGAATTTTGATGATTTCGTGCAGAATTCTGCTGTTTTCTTGCAATTCAGCCGTTGAATCTTGGTAAAAAGTAATGATTTTGTTGATTTCGTGCTCTTCTTTGCGAATTCAAGCCAGAAAACAACGAAAATCGGCGAGAAATCGTCGTTTTGCATCGAAATATGCGGTTTTCTCTAAGAATTTTGACGATTTCGAGCAGAATTCTGCTGTTTTCTTGCAATTCAGCCGTTGAATCTTGGTAATAAGTCATGATTTTGTAGATTTCGTGCTCTTCTTGGCGAATTCAAGATAGAAAACAACGAAAATCGGCGAGAAATCGTTGTTTTGCTTCGAAATATGCAGTTTTCTCTAAGAATTTTGATGATTTCGTGCAGAATTTTGCTGTTTTCTTGCAATTCAGCCGTTGAATCTTGGTAAAAAGTGATGATTTTGTAGATTTCGTGCTCTTCTTTGCGAATTCAAGCCAGAAAACAACGAGAATCGGCGAGAAATCGTTGTTTTGCATCGAAATATGCGGTTTTCTGTAAGAATTTTGATGATTTCGTGCAGAATTCTGCTGTTTTCTTGCAATTTAGCCGTTGAATCTTGGTAAAAAGTCATGATTTTGTAGATTTCGTGCTCTTCTTGGCGAATTCAAGATAGAAAACAACGAAAATCGGCGAGAAATCGTTGTTTTGCATCGAAATATGCAGTTTTCTCTAAGAATTTTGATGATTTCGTGCAGAATTCTGCTGTTTTCTTGCAATTCAGCCGTAGTATCTTGGTAAAAAGTGATGATTTTGTAGAATTCGTGCTCTTCTTTGCGAATTCAAGCCAGAAAACAACAAAAATCGGCGAGAAATCGTCGTTTTGCATCGAAATATGCGGTTTTCTCTAAGAATTTTGATGATTTCGTGCAGAATTCTGCTGTTTTCTTGCAATTCAGCCGTTGAATCTTGGTAAAAAGTAATGATTTTGTTGATTTCGTGCTCTTCTTTGCGAATTCAAGCCAGAAAACAACGAAAATCGGCGAGAAATCGTCGTTTTGCATCGAAATATGCGGTTTTCTCTAAGAATTTTGACGATTTCGAGCAGAATTCTGCTGTTTTCTTGCAATTCAGCCGTTGAATCTTGGTAATAAGTCATGATTTTGTAGATTTCGTGCTCTTCTTGGCGAATTCAAGATAGAAAACAACGAAAATCGGCGAGAAATCGTTGTTTTGCTTCGAAATATGCAGTTTTCTCTAAGAATTTTGATGATTTCGTGCAGAATTTTGCTGTTTTCTTGCAATTCAGCCGTTGCATCTTGGTAAAAAGTGATGATTTTGTAGATTTCGTGCTCTTCTTTGCGAATTCAAGCCAGAAAACAACGAGAATCGGCGAGAAATCGTTGTTTTGCATCGAAATATGCGGTTTTCTGTAAGAATTTTGATGATTTCGTGCAGAATTCTGCTGTTTTCTTGCAATTTAGCCGTTGAATCTTGGTAAAAAGTCATGATTTTGTAGATTTCGTGCTCTTCTTTGCGAATTCAAGCCAGAAAACCACGAAAATCGGCGAGAAATCGTCGTTTTGCATCGAAATATGCGGTTTTCTCTAAGAATTTTGATGATTTCGTGCAGAATTCTGCTGTTTTCTTGCAATTCAGCCGTTGAATCTTGGTAAAAAGTGATGATTTTGTAGATTTCGTGCTCTTCTTTGCAAATTCAAGCCAGAAAACAACGAAAATCGGCGAGAAATCGTCGTTTTGCATCGAAATATGCGGTTTTCTCTAAGAATTTTGACAATTTCGTGCAGAATTCTGCTGTTTTCTTGCAATTCAGCCGTTGAATCTTGGTAAAAAGTCATGATTTTGTAGATTTTCTGCTCTTCTTTGCGAATTCAAGATAGAAAACAACGAAAATCAGCGAGAAATCGTCGTTTTGCATCGAAATATGCGGTTTTCTCTAAGAATATTGATGATTTCGTGCAGAATTCTGCTGTTTTCTTGCAATTCAGTCGTTAAATCTTGGTAAAAAGTCATGATTTTGTAGATTTCGTGCTCTTCTTTGCGAATTCATGCCAGAAAACAACGAAAATTGGCGAAAAATCGTCGTTTTGCATCGAAATATGCGGTTTTCTGTAAGAATTTTGATGATTTCGTGTAGAATTCTGCTGTTTTCTTGCAATTCAGCCGTTAAATCTTGGTAAAAAGTCATGATTTTGTAGATCTCGTGCTCTTCTTTGCGAATTCAAGCCAAAAAACAACGAAAATCGGCGAGAAATCGTCGTTTTGCATCGAAATATGCGGTTTTCTGTGAGAATTTTGATGATTTCGTGCAGAATTCTGCTGTTTTCTTGCAATTCAGCCGTTGAATCTAGGTAAAAAGTCATGATTTTGTAGATTTCGTGCTCTTCTTGGCGAATTCAAGATAGAAAACAACGAAAATCGGCGAGAAATCGTTGTTTTGCATCGAAATATGCAGTTTTCTCTAAGAATTTTGATGATTTCGTGCAGAATTCTGCTGTTTTCTTGCAATTCAGCCGTAGAATCTTGGTAAAAAGTGATGATTTTGTAGATTTCGTGCTCTTCTTTGCGAATTCAAGCCAGAAAACAACGAAAATCGGCGAGAAATCGTCGTTTTGCATCGAAATATGCGGTTTTCTCTAAGAATTTTGACGATTTCTTGCAGAATTCTGCTGTTTTCTTGCAATTCAGCCGTTGAATCTTGGTAAAAAGTCATGATTTTGTAGATTTCGTGCTCTTCTTTGCGAGTTCAAGATAGAAAACAACGAAAATCAGCGAGAAATCGTCGTTTTGCATCGAAATATGCGGTTTTCTCTAAGAATTTTGATGATTTCGTGCAGAATTCTGCTGTTTTCTTGCAATTCAGCTGTTGAATCTTGGTAAAAAGTCATGATTTTGTTGATTTCGTGCTCTTCTTTGCAAATTCTTGCCAGAAAACAACGAAGATCGGCGAGAAATCGTCGTTTTGCATCGAAATATGCGGTTTTCTGTAAGAATTTTGATGATTTCGTGCAGAATTCTGCTGTTTTCTTGCAATTCAGCCGTTGAATCTTGGTAAAAAGTCATGATTTTAGATTTCGTGCTCTTCTTTGCGAATTCAAGCCAGAAAACAACGAAAATCGGCGAGAAATCGTCGTTTTGCATCGAAATATGCGGTTTTCTGTAAGAATTTTGATGATTTCGTGCAGAATTCTGCTGTTTTCTTGCAATTCAGCCGTTGAATCTTGGTAAAAAGTGATGATTTTGTAGATTTCGTGCTCTTCTTTGTAAATTCAAGCCAGAAAACAACAAAAATCGGCGAGAAATCGTTGTTTTGCATCGAGATATGCGGTTTTCTGTAAGAATTTTGATGATTTCGTGCAGAATTCTGCTGTTTTCTTGCAATTCAGCCGTTGAATCTTGGTAAAAAGTCATGATTTTGTAGATTTCGTGCTCTTCTTTGCAAATTCATGCCAGAAAACAACGAAAATCGGCGAGAAATCGTCGTTTTGCATCGAAATATGCGGTTTTCTGTAAGAATTTTGATGATTTCGTGCAGATTTCTGCTGTTTTCTTGCAATTCAGCCGTTGAATCTAGGTAAAAAGTCATGATTTTGTAGATTTCGTGCTCTTCTTGGCGAATTCAAGATAGAAAAGAACGAAAATCGGCGAGAAATCGTTGTTTTGCATCGAAATATGCGGTTTTCTGTAAGAATTTTGATGATTTCGTGCAGAATTCTGCTGTTTTCTTGCAATTCAGCCGTTGAATCTTGGCAAAAAGTCATGATATTGTAGATTTCGTGTTCTTCTTTGCGAATTCAAGCCAGAAAACAACGAAAATCGGCGAGAAATCGTCGTTTTGCATCGAAATATGCGGTTTTCTGTAAGAATTTTGATGATTTCGTGCAGAATTCTGCTGTTTTCTTGCAATTCAGCCGTTGAATCTTGGTAAAAAGTCATGATTTTGTAGATTCCGTGCTCTTCTTTGCGAATTCAAAATAGAAAACAACGAAAATCAGCGAGAAATCGTCGTTTTGCATCGAAATATGCGGTTTTCTCTAAGAATTTTGATGATTTCGTGCAGAATTCTGCTGTTTTCTTGCAATTCAGCCGTTGAATCTTGGTAAAAAGTAATGATTTTGTAGATTTTGTGCTCTTCTTTGCGAATTCAAGATAGAAAACAACGAAAATCAGCGAGAAATCGTCGTTTTGCATCGAAATATGCGGTTTTCTCTGAGAATTTTGATGATTTCGTGCAGAATTCTGCTGTTTTCTTGCAATTCAGCCGTTGAATCTTGGTAAAAAGTCATGATTTTGTAGATTTTGTGCTCTTCTTTGCGAATTCAAGATAGAAAACAACGAAAATCAGCGAGAAATCGTCGTTTTGCATCGAAATATGCGGTTTTCTCTGAGAATTTTGATGATTTCGTGCAGAATTCTGCTGTTTTCTTGCAATTCAGCCGTTGAATCTTGGTAAAAAGTCATGATTTTGTAGATTTCGTGCTCTTCTTTGCAAATTCATGCCAGAAAACAACGAAAATCGGCGAGAAATCGTCGTTTTGCATCGAAATATGCGGTTTTCTGTAAGAATTTTGATGATTTCGTGCAGATTTCTGCTGTTTTCTTGCAATTCAGCCGTTGAATCTAGGTAAAAAGTCATGATTTTGTAGATTTCGTGCTCTTCTTGGCGAATTCAAGATAGAAAACAACGAAAATCGGCGAGAAATCGTTGTTTTGCATCGAAATATGCGGTTTTCTGTAAGAATTTTGATGATTTCGTGCAGAATTCTGCTGTTTTCTTGAAATTCAGCCGTTGAATCTATGTAAAAAGTCATGATTTTGTATATTTCGTGCTCTTCTTGGCGAATTCAAGCCAGAAAACAACGAAAATCGGCGAGAAATCGTCGTTTTGCATCGAAATATGCGGTTTTCTGTAAGAATTTTGATGATTTCGTGCAGAAGTCTGCTGTTTTCTTGCAATTCAGCCGTAGAATCTTGGTAAAAAGTGATGATTTTGTAGATTTCGTGCTCTTCTTTGCGAATTCAAGCCAGAAAACAACAAAAATCGGCGAGAAATCGTTGTTTTGCATCGAAATATGCGGTTTTCTGTAAGAATTTTGATGATTTCGTGCAGAATTCTGCTGTTTTCTTGCAATTCAGCCGTTGAATCTTGGCAAAAAGTCATGATATTGTAGATTTCGTGCTCTTCTTTGCGAATTCAAGCCAGAAAACAACGAAAATCGGCGAGAAATCGTCGTTTTGCATCGAAATATGCGGTTTTCTGTAAGAATTTTGATGATTTCGTGCAGAATTCTGCTGTTTTCTTGCAATTCAGCCGTTGAATCTAGGTAAAAAGTCATGATTTTGTAGATTTCGTGCTCTTCTTGGCGAATTCAAGATAGAAAACAACGAAAATCGGCGAGAAATCGTTGTTTTGCATCGAAATATGCAGTTTTCTCTAAGAAATTTGATGATTTCGTGCAGAATTCTGCTGTTTTCTTGCAATTCAGCCGTAGATTCTTGGTAAAAAGTGATGATTTTGTAGATTTCGTGCTCTTCTTAGCGAATTCAAGCCAGAAAACAACGAAAATCGGCGAGAAATCGTTGTTTTGCATCGAAATATGCGGTTTTCTGTAAGAATTTTGATGATTTCGTGCAGAATTCTGCTGTTTTCTTGCAATTCAGCCGTAGAATGTTGGTAAAAAGTGATGATTTTGTAGATTTCGTGCTCTTCTTTGCGAATTCAAGCCAGAAAACAACGAAAATCGGCGAGAAATCGTCGTTTTGCATCGAAATATGCGGTTTTCTCTAAGAATTTTGACGATTTCGTGCAGAATTCTGCTGTTTTCTTGCAATTCAGCCGTTGAGTCTTGGTAAAAAGTCATGATTTTGTAGATTTCGTGCTCTTCTTTGCAAATTCAAGCCAGAAAACAACGAAAATCGGCGAGAAATCGTCGTTTTGCATCGAAATATGCGGTTTTCCGTAAGAATTTTGACGATTTCGTGCAGAATTCTGCTGTTTTCTTGCATTCAGCCGTTGAGTCTTGGTAAAAAGTCATGATTTTGTAGATTTCGTGCTCTTCTTTGCGAATTCAAGATAGAAAACAACGAAAATCAGCGAGAAATCGTCGTTTTGCATCGAAATATGCGGTTTTCTGTAAGAATTTTGATGATTTCGTGCAGAATTCTGCTGTTTTCTTGCAATTCAGCCGTTGAATCTTGGTAAAAAGTCATGATTTTGTAGATTTTGTTCTCTTCTTTGCGAATTCAAGCCAGAAAACAACGAAAATCGGCGAGAAATCGTCGTTTTGCATTGAAATATGCGGTTTTCTGTAAGAATTTTGATGATTTCGTGCAGAATTCTGCTGTTTTCTTGCAATTCAGCCGTTGAATCTAGGTAAAAAGTCATGATTTTGTAGATTTCGTGCTCTCCTTGGCGAATTCAAGATAGAAAACAACGAAAATCGGCGAGAAATCGTTGTTTTGCATCGAAATATGCGGTTTTCTGTAAGAATTTTGATGATTTCGTGCAGAATTCTGCTGTTTTCTTGCAATTCAGCCGTTGAATCTTGGTAAAAAGTCATGATTTTGTAAATTTCGTGCTCTTCTTTGCGAATTCAAGCCAGAAAACAACGAAAATCGGCGAGAAATCGTCGTTTTGCATCGAAATATGAGGTTTTCTGTAAGAATTTTGATGATTTCGTGCAGAATTCTGCTGTTTTCTTGCAATTCAGCCGTAGAATCTTGGTAAAAAGTGATGATTTTGTAGATTTCGTGCTCTTCTTTGCGAATTCAAGCCAGAAAACAACGAAAATCGGCGAGAAATCGTCGTTTTGCATCGAAATATGCGGTTTTCTGTAAGAATTTTGATGATTTCGTGCAGAATTCTGCTGTTTTCTTGCAATTCAGCCGTTGAATCTTGGTAAAAAGTGATGATTTTGTAGATTTCGTGCTCTTCTTTGCAAATTCAAGCCAGAAAACAACAAAAATCGGCGAGAAATCGTTGTTTTGCATCGAGATATGCGGTTTTCTGTAAGAATTTTGATGATTTCGTGCAGAATTCTGCTGTTTTCTTGCAATTCAGCCGTTGAATCTTGGTAAAAAGTAATGATTTTGTAGATTTCGTGCTCTTCTTTGCGAATTCAAGCCAGAAAACATCGAAAATCGGCGAGAAATCGTCGTTTTGCATCAAAATATGTGGTTTTTTCTAAGAATTTTGACGATTTCGTGCAGAATTCTGCTGTTTTCTTGCAATTCAGCCGTTGAATCTTGGTAAAAAGTCATGATTTTGTAGATTTTGTGCTCTTCTTTGCGAATTCAAGATAGAAAACAACGAAAATCAGCGAGAAATCGTCGTTTTGCATCGAAATATGCGGTTTTCTCTGAGAATTTTGATGATTTCGTGCAGAATTCTGCTGTTTTCTTGCAATTCAGCCGTTGAATCTTGGTAAAAAGTCATGATTTTGTAGATTTCGTGCTCTTCTTTGCAAATTCATGCCAGAAAACAACGAAAATCGGCGAGAAATCGTCGTTTTGCATCGAAATATGCGGTTTTCTGTAAGAATTTTGATGATTTCGTGCAGATTTCTGCTGTTTTCTTGCAATTCAGCCGTTGAATCTAGGTAAAAAGTCATGATTTTGTAGATTTCGTGCTCTTCTTGGCGAATTCAAGATAGAAAACAACGAAAATCGGCGAGAAATCGTTGTTTTGCATCGAAATATGCGGTTTTCTGTAAGAATTTTGATGATTTCGTGCAGAATTCTGCTGTTTTCTTGAAATTCAGCCGTTGAATCTATGTAAAAAGTCATGATTTTGTATATTTCGTGCTCTTCTTGGCGAATTCAAGCCAGAAAACAACGAAAATCGGCGAGAAATCGTCGTTTTGCATCGAAATATGCGGTTTTCTGTAAGAATTTTGATGATTTCGTGCAGAAGTCTGCTGTTTTCTTGCAATTCAGCCGTAGAATCTTGGTAAAAAGTGATGATTTTGTAGATTTCGTGCTCTTCTTTGCGAATTCAAGCCAGAAAACAACAAAAATCGGCGAGAAATCGTTGTTTTGCATCGAAATATGCGGTTTTCTGTAAGAATTTTGATGATTTCGTGCAGAATTCTGCTGTTTTCTTGCAATTCAGCCGTTGAATCTTGGCAAAAAGTCATGATATTGTAGATTTCGTGCTCTTCTTTGCGAATTCAAGCCAGAAAACAACGAAAATCGGCGAGAAATCGTCGTTTTGCATCGAAATATGCGGTTTTCTGTAAGAATTTTGATGATTTCGTGCAGAATTCTGCTGTTTTCTTGCAATTCAGCCGTTGAATCTAGGTAAAAAGTCATGATTTTGTAGATTTCGTGCTCTTCTTGGCGAATTCAAGATAGAAAACAACGAAAATCGGCGAGAAATCGTTGTTTTGCATCGAAATATGCAGTTTTCTCTAAGAAATTTGATGATTTCGTGCAGAATTCTGCTGTTTTCTTGCAATTCAGCCGTAGATTCTTGGTAAAAAGTGATGATTTTGTAGATTTCGTGCTCTTCTTTGCGAATTCAAGCCAGAAAACAACGAAAATCGGCGAGAAATCGTTGTTTTGCATCGAAATATGCGGTTTTCTGTAAGAATTTTGATGATTTCGTGCAGAATTCTGCTGTTTTCTTGCAATTCAGCCGTAGAATGTTGGTAAAAAGTGATGATTTTGTAGATTTCGTGCTCTTCTTTGCGAATTCAAGCCAGAAAACAACGAAAATCGGCGAGAAATCGTCGTTTTGCATCGAAATATGCGGTTTTCTCTAAGAATTTTGACGATTTCGTGCAGAATTCTGCTGTTTTCTTGCAATTCAGCCGTTGAGTCTTGGTAAAAAGTCATGATTTTGTAGATTTCGTGCTCTTCTTTGCAAATTCAAGCCAGAAAACAACGAAAATCGGCGAGAAATCGTCGTTTTGCATCGAAATATGCGGTTTTCCGTAAGAATTTTGACGATTTCGTGCAGAATTCTGCTGTTTTCTTGCATTCAGCCGTTGAGTCTTGGTAAAAAGTCATGATTTTGTAGATTTCGTGCTCTTCTTTGCGAATTCAAGATAGAAAACAACGAAAATCAGCGAGAAATCGTCGTTTTGCATCGAAATATGCGGTTTTCTGTAAGAATTTTGATGATTTCGTGCAGAATTCTGCTGTTTTCTTGCAATTCAGCCGTTGAATCTTGGTAAAAAGTCATGATTTTGTAGATTTTGTTCTCTTCTTTGCGAATTCAAGCCAGAAAACAACGAAAATCGGCGAGAAATCGTCGTTTTGCATTGAAATATGCGGTTTTCTGTAAGAATTTTGATGATTTCGTGCAGAATTCTGCTGTTTTCTTGCAATTCAGCCGTTGAATCTAGGTAAAAATTCATGATTTTGTAGATTTCGTGCTCTTCTTGGCGAATTCAAGATAGAAAACAACGAAAATCGGCGAGAAATCGTTGTTTTGCATCGAAATATGCGGTTTTCTGTAAGAATTTTGATGATTTCGTGCAGAATTCTGCTGTTTTCTTGCAATTCAGCCGTTGAATCTTGGTAAAAAGTCATGATTTTGTAAATTTCGTGCTCTTCTTTGCGAATTCAAGCCAGAAAACAACGAAAATCGGCGAGAAATCGTCGTTTTGCATCGAAATATGAGGTTTTCTGTAAGAATTTTGATGATTTCGTGCAGAATTCTGCTGTTTTCTTGCAATTCAGCCGTAGAATCTTGGTAAAAAGTGATGATTTTGTAGATTTCGTGCTCTTCTTTGCAAATTCAAGCCAGAAAACAACAAAAATCGACGAGAAATCGTTGTTTTGCATCGAGATATGCGGTTTTCTGTAAGAATTTTGATGATTTCGTGCAGAATTCTGCTGTTTTCTTGCAATTCAGCCGTTGAATCTTGGTAAAAAGTCATGATTTTGTAGATTTCGTGCTCTTCTATGCGAATTCAAGCCAGAAAACAACGAAAATCGGCGAGAAATCGTCGTTTTGCATTGAAATATGCGGTTTTCTGTAAGAATTTTGATGATTTCGTGCAGAATTCTGCTGTTTTCTTGCAATTCAGCCGTTGAATCTAGCTAAAAAGTCATGATTTTGTAGATTTCGTGCTCTCCTTGGCGAATTCAAGATAGAAAACAACGAAAATCGGCGAGAAATCGTTGTTTTGCATCGAAATATGAGGTTTTCTGTAAGAATTTTGATGATTTCGTGCAGAATTCTGCTGTTTTCTTGCAATTCAGCCGTTGAATCTTGGTAAAAGTCATGATTTTGTAAATTTCGTGCTCTTCTTTGCGAATTCAAGCCAGAAAACAACGAAAATCGGCGAGAAATCGTCGTTTTGCATCGAAATATGAGGTTTTCTGTAAGAATTTTGATGATTTCGTGCAGAATTCTGCTGTTTTCTTGCAATTCAGCCGTAGAATCTTGGTAAAAAGTGATAATTTTGTAGATTTCGTGCTCTTCTTTGCGAATTCAAGCCAGAAAACAACGAAAATCGGCGAGAAATCGTCGTTTTGCATCGAAATATGCGGTTTTCTGTAAGAATTTTGATGATTTCGTGCAGAATTCTGCTGTTTTCTTGCAATTCAGCCGTTGAATCTTGGTAAAAAGTGATGATTTTGTAGATTTCGTGCTCTTCTTTGCAAATTCAAGCCAGAAAACAACAAAAATCGGCGAGAAATCGTTGTTTTGCATCGAGATATGCGGTTTTCTGTAAGAATTTTGATGATTTCGTGCAGAATTCTGCTGTTTTCTTGCAATTCAGCCGTTGAATCTTGGTAAAAAGTAATGATTTTGTAGATTTCGTGCTCTTCTTTGCGAATTCAAGCCAGAAAACATCGAAAATCGGCGAGAAATCGTCGTTTTGCATCAAAATATGTGGTTTTTTCTAAGAATTTTGACGATTTCGTGCAGAATTCTGCTGTTTTCTTGCAATTCAGCCGTTGAATCTTGGTAAAAAGTCATGATTTTGTAGATTTTGTGCTCTTCTTTGCGAATTCAAGATAGAAAACAACGAAAATCAGCGAGAAATCGTCGTTTTGCATCGAAATATGCGGTTTTCTCTGAGAATTTTGATGATTTCGTGCAGAATTCTGCTGTTTTCTTGCAATTCAGCCGTTGAATCTTGGTAAAAAGTCATGATTTTGTAGATTTCGTGCTCTTCTTTGCAAATTCATGCCAGAAAACAACGAAAATCGGCGAGAAATCGTCGTTTTGCATCGAAATATGCGGTTTTCTGTAAGAATTTTGATGATTTCGTGCAGATTTCTGCTGTTTTCTTGCAATTCAGCCGTTGAATCTAGGTAAAAAGTCATGATTTTGTAGATTTCGTGCTCTTCTTGGCGAATTCAAGATAGAAAACAACGAAAATCGGCGAGAAATCGTTGTTTTGCATCGAAATATGCGGTTTTCTGTAAGAATTTTGATGATTTCGTGCAGAATTCTGCTGTTTTTTTGAAATTCAGCCGTTGAATCTATGTAAAAAGTCATGATTTTGTATATTTCGTGCTCTTCTTGGCGAATTCAAGCCAGAAAACAACGAAAATCGGCGAGAAATCGTCGTTTTGCATCGAAATATGCGGTTTTCTGTAAGAATTTTGATGATTTCGTGCAGAAGTCTGCTGTTTTCTTGCAATTCAGCCGTAGAATCTTGGTAAAAAGTGATGATTTTGTAGATTTCGTGCTCTTCTTTGCGAATTCAAGCCAGAAAACAACAAAAATCGGCGAGAAATCGTTGTTTTGCATCGAAATATGCGGTTTTCTGTAAGAATTTTGATGATTTCGTGCAGAATTCTGCTGTTTTCTTGCAATTCAGCCGTTGAATCTTGGCAAAAAGTCATGATATTGTAGATTTCGTGCTCTTCTTTGCAAATTCAAGCCAGAAAACAACGAAAATCGGCGAGAAATCGTCGTTTTGCATCGAAATATGCGGTTTTCTGTAAGAATTTTGATGATTTCGTGCAGAATTCTGCTGTTTTCTTGCAATTCAGCCGTTGAATCTAGGTAAAAAGTCATGATTTTGTAGATTTCGTGCTCTTCTTGGCGAATTCAAGATAGAAAACAACGAAAATCGGCGAGAAATCGTTGTTTTGCATCGAAATATGCAGTTTTCTCTAAGAAATTTGATGATTTCGTGCAGAATTCTGCTGTTTTCTTGCAATTCAGCCGTAGATTCTTGGTAAAAAGTGATGATTTTGTAGATTTCGTGCTCTTCTTTGCGAATTCAAGCCAGAAAACAACGAAAATCGGCGAGAAATCGTTGTTTTGCATCGAAATATGCGGTTTTCTGTAAGAATTTTGATGATTTCGTGCAGAATTCTGCTGTTTTCTTGCAATTCAGCCGTAGAATGTTGGTAAAAAGTGATGATTTTGTAGATTTCGTGCTCTTCTTTGCGAATTCAAGCCAGAAAACAACGAAAATCGGCGAGAAATCGTCGTTTTGCATCGAAATATGCGGTTTTCTCTAAGAATTTTGACGATTTCGTGCAGAATTCTGCTGTTTTCTTGCAATTCAGCCGTTGAGTCTTGGTAAAAAGTCATGATTTTGTAGATTTCGTGCTCTTCTTTGCAAATTCAAGCCAGAAAACAACGAAAATCGGCGAGAAATCGTCGTTTTGCATCGAAATATGCGGTTTTCCGTAAGAATTTTGACGATTTCGTGCAGAATTCTGCTGTTTTCTTGCATTCAGCCGTTGAGTCTTGGTAAAAAGTCATGATTTTGTAGATTTCGTGCTCTTCTTTGCGAATTCAAGATAGAAAACAACGAAAATCAGCGAGAAATCGTCGTTTTGCATCGAAATATGCGGTTTTCTGTAAGAATTTTGATGATTTCGTGCAGAATTCTGCTGTTTTCTTGCAATTCAGCCGTTGAATCTTGGTAAAAAGTCATGATTTTGTAGATTTTGTTCTCTTCTTTGCGAATTCAAGCCAGAAAACAACGAAAATCGGCGAGAAATCGTCGTTTTGCATTGAAATATGCGGTTTTCTGTAAGAATTTTGATGATTTCGTGCAGAATTCTGCTGTTTTCTTGCAATTCAGCCGTTGAATCTAGGTAAAAATTCATGATTTTGTAGATTTCGTGCTCTTCTTGGCGAATTCAAGATAGAAAACAACGAAAATCGGCGAGAAATCGTTGTTTTGCATCGAAATATGCGGTTTTCTGTAAGAATTTTGATGATTTCGTGAAGAATTCTGCTGTTTTCTTGCAATTCAGCCGTTGAATCTTGGTAAAAAGTCATGATTTTGTAAATTTCGTGCTCTTCTTTGCGAATTCAAGCCAGAAAACAACGAAAATCGGCGAGAAATCGTCGTTTTGCATCGAAATATGAGGTTTTCTGTAAGAATTTTGATGATTTCGTGCAGAATTCTGCTGTTTTCTTGCAATTCAGCCGTAGAATCTTGGTAAAAAGTGATGATTTTGTAGATTTCGTGCTCTTCTTTGCAAATTCAAGCCAGAAAACAACAAAAATCGACGAGAAATCGTTGTTTTGCATCGAGATATGCGGTTTTCTGTAAGAATTTTGATGATTTCGTGCAGAATTCTGCTGTTTTCTTGCAATTCAGCCGTTGAATCTTGGTAAAAAGTCATGATTTTGTAGATTTCGTGCTCTTCTATGCGAATTCAAGCCAGAAAACAACGAAAATCGGCGAGAAATCGTCGTTTTGCATCGAAAAATGCGGTTTTCTGTAAGAATTTTGAAGATTTCGTGCAGAATTCTGCTGTTTTCTTGCAATTCAGCCGTTGAATCTTGGTAAAAAGTCATGATTTTGTAGATTTCGTGCTCATCTTTGCGAATTCAAGCCAGAAAACAACGAAAATCGGCGAGAAATCGTCGTTTTGCATCGAAATATGCGGTTTTCTGTAAGAATTTTGATGATTTCGTGCAGAATTCTGCTGTGTTCTTGCAATTCAGCCGTTGAATCTCGGTAAAAAGTCATGATTTTGTAGATTCCGTGCTCTTCTTTGCGAATTCAAGATAGAAAACAACGAAAATCAGCGAGAAATCGTCGTTTTGCATCGAAATATGAGGTTTTCTGTAAGAATTTTGATGATTTCGTGCAGAATTCTGCTGTTTTCTTGCAATTCAGCCGTAGAATCTTGGTAAAAAGTGATGATTTTGTAGATTTCGTGCTCTTCTTTGCAAATTCAAGCCAGAAAACAACAAAAATCGACGAGAAATCGTTGTTTTGCATCGAGATATGCGGTTTTCTGTAAGAATTTTGATGATTTCGTGCAGAATTCTGCTGTTTTCTTGCAATTCAGCCGTTGAATCTTGGTAAAAAGTCATGATTTTGTAGATTTCGTGCTCTTCTATGCGAATTCAAGCCAGAAAACAACGAAAATCGGCGAGAAATCGTCGTTTTGCATCGAAAAATGCGGTTTTCTGTAAGAATTTTGAAGATTTCGTGCAGAATTCTGCTGTTTTCTTGCAATTCAGCCGTTGAATCTTGGTAAAAAGTCATGATTTTGTAGATTTCGTGCTCATCTTTGCGAATTCAAGCCAGAAAACAACGAAAATCGGCGAGAAATCGTCTTTTTGCATCGAAATATGCGGTTTTCTGTAAGAATTTTGACGATTTCGTGCAGAATTCTGCTGTTTTCTTGCAATTCAGCCGTTGAATCTTGGTAAAAAGTCATGATTTTGTAGATTTTGTGCTCTTCTTTGCGAATTCAAGATAGAAAACAACGAAAATCAGCGAGAAATCGTCGTTTTGCATCGAAATATGCGGTTTTCTCTAAGAATTTTGATGATTTCGTGCAGAATTCTGCTGTTTTCTTGCAATTCAGCCGTTGAATCTTGGTAAAAAGTAATGATTTTGTAGATTTCGTGCTCTTCTTTGCGAATTCAAGCCAGAAAACATCGAAAATCGGCGAGAAATCGTCGTTTTGCATCGAAATATGCGGTTTTCTCTAAGAATTTTGACGATTTCGTGCAGAATTCTGCTGTTTTCTTGCAATTCAGCCGTTGAATCTTGGTAAAAAGTCATGATTTTGTAGATTTTGTGCTCTTCTTTGCGAATTCAAGATAGAAAACAACGAAAATCAGCGAGAAATCGTCGTTTTGCATCGAAATATGCGGTTTTCTCTAAGAATTTTGATGATTTCGTGCAGAATTCTGCTGTTTTCTTGCAATTCAGCCGTTGAATCTAGATAAAAAGTCATGATTTTGTAGATTTCGTGCTCTTCTTGGCGAATTCAAGATAGAAAACAACGAAAATCGGCGAGAAATCGTTGTTTTGCATCGAAATATGCAGTTTTCTCTAAGAATTTTGATGATTTCGTGCAGACTTCTGCTGTTTACTTGCAATTCAGCCGTTGAATCTTGGTAAAAAGTCATGATTTTGTAGATTTCGTGCACTTCTTTGCGAATTCAAGCCAGAAAACAACGAAAATCGGCGAGAAATCGTCGTTTTGCATCGAAATATGCGGTTTTCTGTAAGAATTTTGATGATTTCGTGCAGAAGTCTGCTGTTTTCTTGCAATTCAGCCGTAGAATCTTGGTAAAAAGTGACGATTTTGTAGATTTCGTGCTCTTCTTTGCGAATTCAAGCCAGAAAACAACAAAAATCGGCGAGAAATCGTTGTTTTGCATCGAAATATGCGGTTTTCTGTAAGAATTTTGATGATTTCGTGCAGAATTCTGCTGTTTTCTTGCAATTCAGCCGTTGAATCTTGGTAAAAAGTCATGATATTGTAGATTTCGTGCTCTTCTTTGCGAATTCAAGCCAGAAAACAACGAAAATCGGCGAGAAATCGTCGTTTTGCATCGAAAAATGCGGTTTTCTGTAAGAATTTTGATGATTTCGTGCAGAATTCTGCTGTTTTCTTGCAAATCAGCCGTTGAATCTTGGTAAAAAGTCATGATTTTGTAGATTTCGTGCTCTTCTTTGCAAATTCATGCCAGAAAACAACGAAAATCGGCGAGAAATCGTCGTTTTGCATCGAAATATGCGGTTTTCTGTAAGAATTTTGATGATTTCGTGCAGAATTCTGCTGTTTTCTTGCAATTCAGCCGTTGAATCTTGGTAAAAAGTCATGATTTTGTAGATTTCGTGCTCTTCTTTGCGAATTCAAGCCAGAAAACAACGAAAATCGGCGAGAAATCGTCGTTTTGCATCGAAATATGCGGTTTTCTGTAAGAATTTTGAAGATTTCGTGCAGAATTCTGCTGTTTTCTTGCAATTCAGCCGTTGAATCTAGGTAAAAAGTCATGATTTTGTAGATTTCGTGCTCTTCTTGGCGAATTCAAGATAGAAAACAACGAAAATCGGCGAGAAATCGTTGTTTTGCATCGAAATATGCGGTTTTCTGTAAGAATTTTGATGATTTCGTGCAGAATTCTGCTGTTTTCTTGCAATTCAGCCGTTGAATCTTGGTAAAAAGTCATGATTTTGTAGATTTCGTGCTCTTCTTTGCGAATTCAAGCCAGAAAACAACGAAAATCGGCGAGAAATCGTCGTTTTGCATCGAAATATGCGGTTTTCTCTAAGAATTTTGACGATTTCGTTCAGAATTCTGCTGTTTTCTTGCAATTCAGCAGTTGAATCTTGGTAAAAAGTCATGATTTTGTAGATTTCGTGCTCTTCTTTGCGAATTCATGCCAGAAAACAACGAAAATCGGCGAGAAATCGTCGTTTTGCATCGAAATATGCGGTTTTCTGCAAGAATTTTGATGATTTCGTGCAGAATTCTGCTGTTTTCTTGCAATTCAGCCGTTGAATCTTGGTAAAAAGTCATGATTTTGTAGATTTCGTGCTCTTCTTTGCGAATTCAAGCCAGAAAACAACGAAAATCGGCGAGAAATCGTCGTTTTGCATCGAAATATGCGGTTTTCTCTAAGAATTTTGACGATTTCGTTCAGAATTCTGCTGTTTTCTTGCAATTCAGCAGTTGAATCTTGGTAAAAAGTCATGATTTTGTAGATTTCGTGCTCTTCTTTGCGAATTCAAGATAGAAAACAACGAAAATCAGCGAGAAATCGTCGTTTTGCATCGAAATATGCGGTTTTCTCTAAGAATTTTGATGATTTCGTGCAGAATTCTGCTGTTTTCTTGCAATTCAGCCGTTGAATCTTGGTAAAAAGTCATGATTTTGTAGATTTCGTGCTCTTCTTTGCGAATTCATGCCAGAAAACAACGAAAATCGGCGAGAAATCGTCGTTTTGCATCGAAATATGCGGTTTTCTGCAAGAATTTTGATGATTTCGTGCAGAATTCTGCTGTTTTCTTGCAATTCAGCCGTTGAATCTATGTAAAAATTTATGATTTTGTAGATTTCGTGCTCTTCTTGGCGAATTCAAGATAGAAAACAACGAAAATCGGCGAGAAATCGTTGTTTTGCATCGAAATATGCAGTTTTCTCTAAGAATTTTGATGATTTCGTGCAGAATTCTGCTGTTTTCTTGCAATTCAGCCGTTGAATCTTGGTAAAAAGTCATGATTTTGTAAATTTCGTGCTCTTCTTTGCGAATTCAAGCCAGAAAACAACGAAAATCGGCGAGAAATCGTCGTTTTGCATCGAAATATGAGGTTTTCTGTAAGAATTTTGATGATTTCGTGCAGAATTCTGCTGTTTTCTTGCAATTCAGCCGTTGAATCTTGGTAAAAAGTCATGATTTTGTAGATTTTGTTCTCTTCTTTGCGAATTCAAGCCAGAAAACAACGAAAATCGGCGAGAAATCGTCGTTTTGCATTGAAATATGCGGTTTTCTGTAAGAATTTTGATGATTTCGTGCAGAATTCTGCTGTTTTCTTGCAATTCAGCCGTTGAATCTAGGTAAAAATTCATGATTTTGTAGATTTCGTGCTCTTCTTGGCGAATTCAAGATAGAAAACAACGAAAATCGGCGAGAAATCGTTGTTTTGCATCGAAATATGCGGTTTTCTGTAAGAATTTTGATGATTTCGTGCAGAATTCTGCTGTTTTCTTGCAATTCAGCCGTTGAATCTATGTAAAAATTTATGATTTTGTAGATTTCGTGCTCTTCTTGGCGAATTCAAGATAGAAAACAACGAAAATCGGCGAGAAATCGTTGTTTTGCATCGAAATATGCAGTTTTCTCTAAGAATTTTGATGATTTCGTGCAGAATTCTGCTGTTTTCTTGCAATTCAGCCGTTGAATCTTGGTAAAAAGTCATGATTTTGTAAATTTCGTGCTCTTCTTTGCGAATTCAAGCCAGAAAACAACGAAAATCGGCGAGAAATCGTCGTTTTGCATCGAAATATGAGGTTTTCTGTAAGAATTTTGATGATTTCGTGCAGAATTCTGCTGTTTTCTTGCAATTCAGCCGTAGAATCTTGGTAAAAAGTGATGATTTTGTAGATTTCGTGCTCTTCTTTGCAAATTCAAGCCAGAAAACAACAAAAATCGACGAGAAATCGTTGTTTTGCATCGAGATATGCGGTTTTCTGTAAGAATTTTGATGATTTCGTGCAGAATTCTGCTGTTTTCTTGCAATTCAGCCGTTGAATCTTGGTAAAAAGTCATGATTTTGTAGATTTCGTGCTCTTCTATGCGAATTCAAGCCAGAAAACAACGAAAATCGGCGAGAAATCGTCGTTTTGCATCGAAATATGCGGTTTTCTCTAAGAATTTTGATGATTTCGTGCAGAATTCTGCTGTTTTCTTGCAATTCAGCCGTTGAATCTTGGTAAAAAGTAATGATTTTGTAGATTTCGTGCTCTTCTTTGCGAATTCAAGCCAGAAAACATCGAAAATCGGCGAGAAATCGTCGTTTTGCATCGAAATATGCGGTTTTCTCTAAGAATTTTGACGATTTCGTGCAGAATTCTGCTGTTTTCTTGCAATTCAGCCGTTGAATCTTGGTAAAAAGTCATGATTTTGTAGATTTTGTGCTCTTCTTTGCGAATTCAAGATAGAAAACAACGAAAATCAGCGAGAAATCGTCGTTTTGCATCGAAATATGCGGTTTTCTCTAAGAATTTTGATGATTTCGTGCAGAATTCTGCTGTTTTCTTGCAATTCAGCCGTTGAATCTAGATAAAAAGTCATGATTTTGTAGATTTCGTGCTCTTCTTGGCGAATTCAAGATAGAAAACAACGAAAATCGGCGAGAAATCGTTGTTTTGCATCGAAATATGCAGTTTTCTCTAAGAATTTTGATGATTTCGTGCAGACTTCTGCTGTTTACTTGCAATTCAGCCGTTGAATCTATGTAAAAATTTATGATTTTGTAGATTTCGTGCTCTTCTTGGCGAATTCAAGATAGAAAACAACGAAAATCGGCGAGAAATCGTTGTTTTGCATCGAAATATGCAGTTTTCTCTAAGAATTTTGATGATTTCGTGCAGAATTCTGCTGTTTTCTTGCAATTCAGCCGTTGAATCTTGGTAAAAAGTCATGATTTTGTAAATTTCGTGCTCTTCTTTGCGAATTCAAGCCAGAAAACAACGAAAATCGGCGAGAAATCGTCGTTTTGCATCGAAATATGAGGTTTTCTGTAAGAATTTTGATGATTTCGTGCAGAATTCTGCTGTTTTCTTGCAATTCAGCCGTTGAATCTTGGTAAAAAGTCATGATTTTGTAGATTTTGTTCTCTTCTTTGCGAATTCAAGCCAGAAAACAACGAAAATCGGCGAGAAATCGTCGTTTTGCATTGAAATATGCGGTTTTCTGTAAGAATTTTGATGATTTCGTGCAGAATTCTGCTGTTTTCTTGCAATTCAGCCGTTGAATCTAGGTAAAAATTCATGATTTTGTAGATTTCGTGCTCTTCTTTGCGAATTCATGCCAGAAAACAACGAAAATCGGCGAGAAATCGTCGTTTTGCATCGAAATATGCGGTTTTCTGCAAGAATTTTGATGATTTCGTGCAGAATTCTGCTGTTTTCTTGCAATTCAGCCGTTGAATCTTGGTAAAAAGTCATGATTTTGTAGATTTCGTGCTCTTCTTTGCGAATTCAAGCCAGAAAACAACGAAAATCGGCGAGAAATCGTCGTTTTGCATCGAAATATGCGGTTTTCTGTAAGAATTTTGATGATTTCGTGCAGAATTCTGCTGTGTTCTTGCAATTCAGCCGTTGAATCTCGGTAAAAAGTCATGATTTTGTAGATTCCGTGCTCTTCTTTGCGAATTCAAGATAGAAAACAACGAAAATCAGCGAGAAATCGTCGTTTTGCATCGAAATATGAGGTTTTCTGTAAGAATTTTGATGATTTCGTGCAGAATTCTGCTGTTTTCTTGCAATTCAGCCGTAGAATCTTGGTAAAAAGTGATGATTTTGTAGATTTCGTGCTCTTCTTTGCAAATTCAAGCCAGAAAACAACAAAAATCGACGAGAAATCGTTGTTTTGCATCGAGATATGCGGTTTTCTGTAAGAATTTTGATGATTTCGTGCAGAATTCTGCTGTTTTCTTGCAATTCAGCCGTTGAATCTTGGTAAAAAGTCATGATTTTGTAGATTTCGTGCTCTTCTATGCGAATTCAAGCCAGAAAACAACGAAAATCGGCGAGAAATCGTCGTTTTGCATCGAAAAATGCGGTTTTCTGTAAGAATTTTGAAGATTTCGTGCAGAATTCTGCTGTTTTCTTGCAATTCAGCCGTTGAATCTTGGTAAAAAGTCATGATTTTGTAGATTTCGTGCTCATCATTGCGAATTCAAGCCAGAAAACAACGAAAATCGGCGAGAAATCGTCGTTTTGCATCGAAATATGCGGTTTTCTGTAAGAATTTTGACGATTTCGTGCAGAATTCTGCTGTTTTCTTGCAATTCAGCCGTTGAATCTTGGTAAAAAGTCATGATTTTGTAGATTTTGTGCTCTTCTTTGCGAATTCAAGATAGAAAACAACGAAAATCAGCGAGAAATCGTCGTTTTGCATCGAAATATGCGGTTTTCTCTAAGAATTTTGATGATTTCGTGCAGAATTCTGCTGTTTTCTTGCAATTCAGCCGTTGAATCTTGGTAAAAAGTAATGATTTTGTAGATTTCGTGCTCTTCTTTGCGAATTCAAGCCAGAAAACATCGAAAATCGGCGAGAAATCGTCGTTTTGCATCGAAATATGCGGTTTTCTCTAAGAATTTTGACGATTTCGTGCAGAATTCTGCTGTTTTCTTGCAATTCAGCCGTTGAATCTTGGTAAAAAGTCATGATTTTGTAGATTTTGTGCTCTTCTTTGCGAATTCAAGATAGAAAACAACGAAAATCAGCGAGAAATCGTCGTTTTGCATCGAAATATGCGGTTTTCTCTAAGAATTTTGATGATTTCGTGCAGAATTCTGCTGTTTTCTTGCAATTCAGCCGTTGAATCTAGATAAAAAGTCATGATTTTGTAGATTTCGTGCTCTTCTTGGCGAATTCAAGATAGAAAACAACGAAAATCGGCGAGAAATCGTTGTTTTGCATCGAAATATGCAGTTTTCTCTAAGAATTTTGATGATTTCGTGCAGACTTCTGCTGTTTACTTGCAATTCAGCCGTTGAATCTTGGTAAAAAGTCATGATTTTGTAGATTTCGTGCACTTCTTTGCGAATTCAAGCCAGAAAACAACGAAAATCGGCGAGAAATCGTCGTTTTGCATCGAAATATGCGGTTTTCTGTAAGAATTTTGATGATTTCGTGCAGAAGTCTGCTGTTTTCTTGCAATTCAGCCGTAGAATCTTGGTAAAAAGTGACGATTTTGTAGATTTCGTGCTCTTCTTTGCGAATTCAAGCCAGAAAACAACAAAAATCGGCGAGAAATCGTTGTTTTGCATCGAAATATGCGGTTTTCTGTAAGAATTTTGATGATTTCGTGCAGAATTCTGCTGTTTTCTTGCAATTCAGCCGTTGAATCTTGGTAAAAAGTCATGATATTGTAGATTTCGTGCTCTTCTTTGCGAATTCAAGCCAGAAAACAACGAAAATCGGCGAGAAATCGTCGTTTTGCATCGAAAAATGCGGTTTTCTGTAAGAATTTTGATGATTTCGTGCAGAATTCTGCTGTTTTCTTGCAAATCAGCCGTTGAATCTTGGTAAAAAGTCATGATTTTGTAGATTTCGTGCTCTTCTTTGCAAATTCATGCCAGAAAACAACGAAAATCGGCGAGAAATCGTCGTTTTGCATCGAAATATGCGGTTTTCTGTAAGAATTTTGATGATTTCGTGCAGAATTCTGCTGTTTTCTTGCAATTCAGCCGTTGAATCTTGGTAAAAAGTCATGATTTTGTAGATTTCGTGCTCTTCTTTGCGAATTCAAGCCAGAAAACAACGAAAATCGGCGAGAAATCGTCGTTTTGCATCGAAATATGCGGTTTTCTGTAAGAATTTTGAAGATTTCGTGCAGAATTCTGCTGTTTTCTTGCAATTCAGCCGTTGAATCTAGGTAAAAAGTCATGATTTTGTAGATTTCGTGCTCTTCTTGGCGAATTCAAGATAGAAAACAACGAAAATCGGCGAGAAATCGTTGTTTTGCATCGAAATATGCGGTTTTCTGTAAGAATTTTGATGATTTCGTGCAGAATTCTGCTGTTTTCTTGCAATTCAGCCGTTGAATCTTGGTAAAAAGTCATGATTTTGTAGATTTCGTGCTCTTCTTTGCGAATTCAAGCCAGAAAACAACGAAAATCGGCGAGAAATCGTCGTTTTGCATCGAAATATGCGGTTTTCTCTAAGAATTTTGACGATTTCGTTCAGAATTCTGCTGTTTTCTTGCAATTCAGCAGTTGAATCTTGGTAAAAAGTCATGATTTTGTAGATTTTGTGCTCTTCTTTGCGAATTCATGCCAGAAAACAACGAAAATCGGCGAGAAATCGTCGTTTTGCATCGAAATATGCGGTTTTCTGCAAGAATTTTGATGATTTCGTGCAGAATTCTGCTGTTTTCTTGCAATTCAGCCGTTGAATCTTGGTAAAAAGTCATGATTTTGTAGATTTCGTGCTCTTCTTTGCGAATTCAAGCCAGAAAACAACGAAAATCGGCGAGAAATCGTCGTTTTGCATCGAAATATGCGGTTTTCTCTAAGAATTTTGACGATTTCGTTCAGAATTCTGCTGTTTTCTTGCAATTCAGCAGTTGAATCTTGGTAAAAAGTCATGATTTTGTAGATTTCGTGCTCTTCTTTGCGAATTCAAGATAGAAAACAACGAAAATCAGCGAGAAATCGTCGTTTTGCATCGAAATATGCGGTTTTCTCTAAGAATTTTGATGATTTCGTGCAGAATTCTGCTGTTTTCTTGCAATTCAGCCGTTGAATCTTGGTAAAAAGTCATGATTTTGTAGATTTCGTGCTCTTCTTTGCGAATTCATGCCAGAAAACAACGAAAATCGGCGAGAAATCGTCGTTTTGCATCGAAATATGCGGTTTTCTGCAAGAATTTTGATGATTTCGTGCAGAATTCTGCTGTTTTCTTGCAATTCAGCCGTTGAATCTATGTAAAAATTTATGATTTTGTAGATTTCGTGCTCTTCTTGGCGAATTCAAGATAGAAAACAACGAAAATCGGCGAGAAATCGTTGTTTTGCATCGAAATATGCAGTTTTCTCTAAGAATTTTGATGATTTCGTGCAGAATTCTGCTGTTTTCTTGCAATTCAGCCGTTGAATCTTGGTAAAAAGTCATGATTTTGTAAATTTCGTGCTCTTCTTTGCGAATTCAAGCCAGAAAACAACGAAAATCGGCGAGAAATCGTCGTTTTGCATCGAAATATGAGGTTTTCTGTAAGAATTTTGATGATTTCGTGCAGAATTCTGCTGTTTTCTTGCAATTCAGCCGTTGAATCTTGGTAAAAAGTCATGATTTTGTAGATTTTGTTCTCTTCTTTGCGAATTCAAGCCAGAAAACAACGAAAATCGGCGAGAAATCGTCGTTTTGCATTGAAATATGCGGTTTTCTGTAAGAATTTTGATGATTTCGTGCAGAATTCTGCTGTTTTCTTGCAATTCAGCCGTTGAATCTAGGTAAAAATTCATGATTTTGTAGATTTCGTGCTCTTCTTGGCGAATTCAAGATAGAAAACAACGAAAATCGGCGAGAAATCGTTGTTTTGCATCGAAATATGCGGTTTTCTGTAAGAATTTTGATGATTTCGTGCAGAATTCTGCTGTTTTCTTGCAATTCAGCCGTTGAATCTATGTAAAAATTTATGATTTTGTAGATTTCGTGCTCTTCTTGGCGAATTCAAGATAGAAAACAACGAAAATCGGCGAGAAATCGTTGTTTTGCATCGAAATATGCAGTTTTCTCTAAGAATTTTGATGATTTCGTGCAGAATTCTGCTGTTTTCTTGCAATTCAGCCGTTGAATCTTGGTAAAAAGTCATGATTTTGTAAATTTCGTGCTCTTCTTTGCGAATTCAAGCCAGAAAACAACGAAAATCGGCGAGAAATCGTCGTTTTGCATCGAAATATGAGGTTTTCTGTAAGAATTTTGATGATTTCGTGCAGAATTCTGCTGTTTTCTTGCAATTCAGCCGTAGAATCTTGGTAAAAAGTGATGATTTTGTAGATTTCGTGCTCTTCTTTGCAAATTCAAGCCAGAAAACAACAAAAATCGACGAGAAATCGTTGTTTTGCATCGAGATATGCGGTTTTCTGTAAGAATTTTGATGATTTCGTGCAGAATTCTGCTGTTTTCTTGCAATTCAGCCGTTGAATCTTGGTAAAAAGTCATGATTTTGTAGATTTCGTGCTCTTCTATGCGAATTCAAGCCAGAAAACAACGAAAATCGGCGAGAAATCGTCGTTTAGCATCGAAATATGCGGTTTTCTCTAAGAATTTTGATGATTTCGTGCAGAATTCTGCTGTTTTCTTGCAATTCAGCCGTTGAATCTTGGTAAAAAGTAATGATTTTGTAGATTTCGTGCTCTTCTTTGCGAATTCAAGCCAGAAAACATCGAAAATCGGCGAGAAATCGTCGTTTTGCATCGAAATATGCGGTTTTCTCTAAGAATTTTGACGATTTCGTGCAGAATTCTGCTGTTTTCTTGCAATTCAGCCGTTGAATCTTGGTAAAAAGTCATGATTTTGTAGATTTTGTGCTCTTCTTTGCGAATTCAAGATAGAAAACAACGAAAATCAGCGAGAAATCGTCGTTTTGCATCGAAATATGCGGTTTTCTCTAAGAATTTTGATGATTTCGTGCAGAATTCTGCTGTTTTCTTGCAATTCAGCCGTTGAATCTAGATAAAAAGTCATGATTTTGTAGATTTCGTGCTCTTCTTGGCGAATTCAAGATAGAAAACAACGAAAATCGGCGAGAAATCGTTGTTTTGCATCGAAATATGCAGTTTTCTCTAAGAATTTTGATGATTTCGTGCAGACTTCTGCTGTTTACTTGCAATTCAGCCGTTGAATCTTGGTAAAAAGTCATGATTTTGTAGATTTCGTGCACTTCTTTGCGAATTCAAGCCAGAAAACAACGAAAATCGGCGAGAAATCGTCGTTTTGCATCGAAATATGCGGTTTTCTGTAAGAATTTTGATGATTTCGTGCAGAAGTCTGCTGTTTTCTTGCAATTCAGCCGTAGAATCTTGGTTAAAAGTGACGATTTTGTAGATTTCGTGCTCTTCTTTGCGAATTCAAGCCAGAAAACAACAAAAATCGGCGAGAAATCGTTGTTTTGCATCGAAATATGCGGTTTTCTGTAAGAATTTTGATGATTTCGTGCAGAATTCTGCTGTTTTCTTGCAATTCAGCCGTTGAATCTTGGTAAAAAGTCATGATATTGTAGATTTCGTGCTCTTCTTTGCGAATTCAAGCCAGAAAACAACGAAAATCGGCGAGAAATCGTCGTTTTGCATCGAAAAATGCGGTTTTCTGTAAGAATTTTGATGATTTCGTGCAGAATTCTGCTGTTTTCTTGCAAATCAGCCGTTGAATCTTGGTAAAAAGTCATGATTTTGTAGATTTCGTGCTCTTCTTTGCAAATTCATGCCAGAAAACAACGAAAATCGGCGAGAAATCGTCGTTTTGCATCGAAATATGCGGTTTTCTGCAAGAATTTTGATGATTTCGTGCAGAATTCTGCTGTTTTCTTGCAATTCAGCCGTTGAATCTATGTAAAAATTTATGATTTTGTAGATTTCGTGCTCTTCTTGGCGAATTCAAGATAGAAAACAACGAAAATCGGCGAGAAATCGTTGTTTTGCATCGAAATATGCAGTTTTCTCTAAGAATTTTGATGATTTCGTGCAGAATTCTGCTGTTTTCTTGCAATTCAGCCGTTGAATCTTGGTAAAAAGTCATGATTTTGTAAATTTCGTGCTCTTCTTTGCGAATTCAAGCCAGAAAACAACGAAAATCGGCGAGAAATCGTCGTTTTGCATCGAAATATTAGGTTTTCTGTAAGAATTTTGATGATTTCGTGCAGAATTCTGCTGTTTTCTTGCAATTCAGCCGTTGAATCTTGGTAAAAAGTCATGATTTTGTAGATTTTGTTCTCTTCTTTGCGAATTCAAGCCAGAAAACAACGAAAATCGGCGAGAAATCGTCGTTTTGCATTGAAATATGCGGTTTTCTGTAAGAATTTTGATGATTTCGTGCAGAATTCTGCTGTTTTCTTGCAATTCAGCCGTTGAATCTAGGTAAAAATTCATGATTTTGTAGATTTCGTGCTCTTCTTGGCGAATTCAAGATAGAAAACAACGAAAATCGGCGAGAAATCGTTGTTTTGCATCGAAATATGCGGTTTTCTGTAAGAATTTTGATGATTTCGTGCAGAATTCTGCTGTTTTCTTGCAATTCAGCCGTTGAATCTATGTAAAAATTTATGATTTTGTAGATTTCGTGCTCTTCTTGGCGAATTCAAGATAGAAAACAACGAAAATCGGCGAGAAATCGTTGTTTTGCATCGAAATATGCAGTTTTCTCTAAGAATTTTGATGATTTCGTGCAGAATTCTGCTGTTTTCTTGCAATTCAGCCGTTGAATCTTGGTAAAAAGTCATGATTTTGTAAATTTCGTGCTCTTCTTTGCGAATTCAAGCCAGAAAACAACGAAAATCGGCGAGAAATCGTCGTTTTGCATCGAAATATGAGGTTTTCTGTAAGAATTTTGATGATTTCGTGCAGAATTCTGCTGTTTTCTTGCAATTCAGCCGTAGAATCTTGGTAAAAAGTGATGATTTTGTAGATTTCGTGCTCTTCTTTGCAAATTCAAGCCAGAAAACAACAAAAATCGACGAGAAATCGTTGTTTTGCATCGAGATATGCGGTTTTCTGTAAGAATTTTGATGATTTCGTGCAGAATTCTGCTGTTTTCTTGCAATTCAGCCGTTGAATCTTGGTAAAAAGTCATGATTTTGTAGATTTCGTGCTCTTCTATGCGAATTCAAGCCAGAAAACAACGAAAATCGGCGAGAAATCGTCGTTTTGCATCGAAATATGCGGTTTTCTCTAAGAATTTTGATGATTTCGTGCAGAATTCTGCTGTTTTCTTGCAATTCAGCCGTTGAATCTTGGTAAAAAGTAATGATTTTGTAGATTTCGTGCTCTTCTTTGCGAATTCAAGCCAGAAAACATCGAAAATCGGCGAGAAATCGTCGTTTTGCATCGAAATATGCGGTTTTCTCTAAGAATTTTGACGATTTCGTGCAGAATTCTGCTGTTTTCTTGCAATTCAGCCGTTGAATCTTGGTAAAAAGTCATGATTTTGTAGATTTTGTGCTCTTCTTTGCGAATTCAAGATAGAAAACAACGAAAATCAGCGAGAAATCGTCGTTTTGCATCGAAATATGCGGTTTTCTCTAAGAATTTTGATGATTTCGTGCAGAATTCTGCTGTTTTCTTGCAATTCAGCCGTTGAATCTAGATAAAAAGTCATGATTTTGTAGATTTCGTGCTCTTCTTGGCGAATTCAAGATAGAAAACAACGAAAATCGGCGAGAAATCGTTGTTTTGCATCGAAATATGCAGTTTTCTCTAAGAATTTTGATGATTTCGTGCAGACTTCTGCTGTTTACTTGCAATTCAGCCGTTGAATCTTGGTAAAAAGTCATGATTTTGTAGATTTCGTGCACTTCTTTGCGAATTCAAGCCAGAAAACAACGAAAATCGGCGAGAAATCGTCGTTTTGCATCGAAATATGCGGTTTTCTGTAAGAATTTTGATGATTTCGTGCAGAAGTCTGCTGTTTTCTTGCAATTCAGCCGTAGAATCTTGGTTAAAAGTGACGATTTTGTAGATTTCGTGCTCTTCTTTGCGAATTCAAGCCAGAAAACAACAAAAATCGGCGAGAAATCGTTGTTTTGCATCGAAATATGCGGTTTTCTGTAAGAATTTTGATGATTTCGTGCAGAATTCTGCTGTTTTCTTGCAATTCAGCCGTTGAATCTTGGTAAAAAGTCATGATATTGTAGATTTCGTGCTCTTCTTTGCGAATTCAAGCCAGAAAACAACGAAAATCGGCGAGAAATCGTCGTTTTGCATCGAAAAATGCGGTTTTCTGTAAGAATTTTGATGATTTCGTGCAGAATTCTGCTGTTTTCTTGCAAATCAGCCGTTGAATCTTGGTAAAAAGTCATGATTTTGTAGATTTCGTGCTCTTCTTTGCAAATTCATGCCAGAAAACAACGAAAATCGGCGAGAAATCGTCGTTTTGCATCGAAATATGCGGTTTTCTGTAAGAATTTTGATGATTTCGTGCAGAATTCTGCTGTTTTCTTGCAATTCAGCCGTTGAATCTTGGTAAAAAGTCATGATTTTGTAGATTTCGTGCTCTTCTTTGCGAATTCAAGCCAGAAAACAACGAAAATCGGCGAGAAATCGTCGTTTTGCATCAAAATATGCGGTTTTCTGTAAGAATTTTGAAGATTTCGTGCAGAATTCTGCTGTTTTCTTGCAATTCAGCCGTTGAATCTAGGTAAAAAGTCATGATTTTGTAGATTTCGTGCTCTTCTTGGCGAATTCAAGATAGAAAACAACGAAAATCGGCGAGAAATCGTTGTTTTGCATCGAAATATGCGGTTTTCTGTAAGAATTTTGATGATTTCGTGCAGAATTCTGCTGTTTTCTTGCAATTCAGCCGTTGAATCTTGGTAAAAAGTCATGATTTTGTAGATTTCGTGCTCTTCTTTGCGAATTCAAGCCAGAAAACAACGAAAATCGGCGAGAAATCGTCGTTTTGCATCGAAATATGCGGTTTTCTCTAAGAATTTTGACGATTTCGTTCAGAATTCTGCTGTTTTCTTGCAATTCAGCAGTTGAATCTTGGTAAAAAGTCATGATTTTGTAGATTTCGTGCTCTTCTTTGCGAATTCATGCCAGAAAACAACGAAAATCGGCGAGAAATCGTCGTTTTGCATCGAAATATGCGGTTTTCTGCAAGAATTTTGATGATTTCGTGCAGAATTCTGCTGTTTTCTTGCAATTCAGCCGTTGAATCTTGGTAAAAAGTCATGATTTTGTAGATTTCGTGCTCTTCTTTGCGAATTCAAGCCAGAAAACAACGAAAATCGGCGAGAAATCGTCGTTTTGCATCGAAATATGCGGTTTTCTCTAAGAATTTTGACGATTTCGTTCAGAATTCTGCTGTTTTCTTGCAATTCAGCAGTTGAATCTTGGTAAAAAGTCATGATTTTGTAGATTTCGTGCTCTTCTTTGCGAATTCAAGATAGAAAACAACGAAAATCAGCGAGAAATCGTCGTTTTGCATCGAAATATGCGGTTTTCTCTAAGAATTTTGATGATTTCGTGCAGAATTCTGCTGTTTTCTTGCAATTCAGCCGTTGAATCTTGGTAAAAAGTCATGATTTTGTAGATTTCGTGCTCTTCTTTGCGAATTCATGCCAGAAAACAACGAAAATCGGCGAGAAATCGTCGTTTTGCATCGAAATATGCGGTTTTCTGCAAGAATTTTGATGATTTCGTGCAGAATTCTGCTGTTTTCTTGCAATTCAGCCGTTGAATCTTGGTAAAAAGTCATGATTTTGTAGATTTCGTGCTCTTCTTTGCGAATTCAAGCCAGAAAACAACGAAAATCGGTGAGAAATCGTCGTTTTGCATCGAAATATGCGGTTTTCTGTAAGAATTTTGATGATTTCGTGCAGAATTCTGCTGTTTTCTTTCAATTCAGCCGATGAATCTAGGTAAAAAGTCATGATTTTGTAGATTTAGTGCTCTTCTTTGCGAATTCAAGCCAGAAAACAACGAAAATCGGCGAAAAATCGTCGTTTTGCATCGAAAAATGCGGTTTTCTGTAAGAATTTTGATGATTTCGTGCAGAATTCTGCTGTTTTCTTGCAATTCAGCCGTTGAATCTTGGTAAAAAGTCATGATTTTGTAGATTTCGTGCTCTTCTTTGCGAATTCAAGCCAGAAAACAACGAAAATCGGCGAGAAATCGTCGTTTTGCATCGAAATATGCGGTTTTCTCTAAGAATTTTGATGATTTCGTGCAGAATTCTGCTGTTTTCTTTCAATTCAGCCGTTGAATCTAGGTAAAAAGTCATGATTTTGTAGATTTAGTGCTCTTCTTTGCGAATTCAAGCCAGAAAACAACGAAAATCGGCGAAAAATCGTCGTTTTGCATCGAAAAATGCGGTTTTCTGTAAGAATTTTGATGATTTCGTGCAGAATTCTGCTGTTTTCTTGCAATTCAGCCGTTGAATCTTGGTAAAAAGTCATGATTTTGTAGATTTCGTGCTCTTCTTTGCGAATTCAAGCCAGAAAACAACGAAAATCGGCGAGAAATCGTCGTTTTGCATCGAAATATGCATTTTTCTGTAAGAATTTTGATGATTTCGTGCAGAATTCTGCTGTTTTCTTGCAATTCAGCCGTTGAATCTTGGTAAAAAGTCATGATTTTGTAGATTCCGTCATCTTCTTTGCGAATTCAAGATAGAAAACAACGAAAATCAGCGAGAAATCGTCGTTTTGCATCGAAATATGCGGTTTTCTCTAAGAATTTTGATGATTTCGTGCAGAATTCTGCTGTTTTCTTGCAATTCAGCCGTTGAATCTTGGTAAAAAGTGATGATTTTGTAGATTTCGTGCTCTTCTTTGCGAATTCAAGCCAGAAAACAACGAAAATCGGCGAGAAATCGTCGTTTTGCATCGAAATATGCGGTTTTCTCTAAGAATTTTGATGATTTCGTGCAGAATTCTGCTGTTTTCTTGCAATTCAGCCGTTGAATCTTGGTAAAAAGTGATGATTTTGTAGATTTCGTGCTCTTCTTTGCGAATTCAAGCCAGAAAACAACGAAAATCGGCGAGAAATCGTCGTTTTGCATCGAAATATGCGGTTTTCTCTAAGAATTTTGACGATTTCGTGCAGAATTCTGCTGTTTTCTTGCAATTCAGCCGTTGAATCTTGGTGAAAAGTCATGATTTTGTAGATTTTGTGCTCTTCTTTGCGAATTCAAGATAGAAAACAACGAAAATCAGCGAGAAATCGTCGTTTTGCATCGAAATATGCGGTTTTCTCTAAGAATTTTGATGATTTCGTGCAGAATTCTGCTGTTTTCTTGCAATTCAGCCGTTGAATCTTGGTAAAAAGTCATGATTTTGTAGATTTCGTGCTCTTCTTTGCAAATTCATGCCAGAAAACAACGAAAATCGGCGAGAAATCGTCGCTTTGCATCGAAATATGCGGTTTTCTGTAAGAATTTTGATGATTTCGTGCAGAATTCTGCTGTTTTCTTGCAATTCAGCTGTTGAATCTTGGTAAAAAGTCATGATTTTGTAGATTTCGTGCTCTTCTTTGCGAATTCAAGCCAGAAAACAACAAAAATCGCCGAGAAATCGTCGTTTTGCATCGAAATATGCGGTTTTCTGTAAGAATTTTGATGATTTCGTGCAGAATTCTGCTGTTTTCTTGCAATTCAGCCGTTGAATCTGGGTAAAAAGTCATGATTTTGTAGATTTCGTGCTGTTCTTGGCGAATTCAAGATAGAAAACAACGAAAATCGGCGAGAAATCGTTGTTTTGCATCGAAATATGCGGTTTTCTGTAAGAATTTTGATGATTTCGTGCAGAATTCTGCTGTTTTCTTGCAATTCAGAAGTTGAATCTAGGTAAAAAGTCATGATTTTGTAGATTTCGTGCTCTTCTTGGCGAATTCAAGATAGAAAACAACGAAAATCGGCGAGAAATCTTTGTTTTGCATCGAAATATGCAGTTTTCTCTAAGAATTTTGATGATTTCGTGCAGAATTCTGCTGTTTTCTTGCAATTCAGCCGTTGAATCTTGGTAAAAAGTCATGATTTTGTGGATTTCGTGCTCTTCTTTGCGAATTCAAGCCAGAAAACAACGAAAATCGGCGAGAAATCGTTGTTTTGCATCGAAATATGCGGTTTTCTGTAAGAATTTTGATGATTTCGTGCAGAATTCTGCTGTTTTCTTGCAATTCAGCCGTTGAATGTAGGTAAAAAGTCATGATTTTGTAGATTTCGTGCTCTTCTTGGCGAATTCAAGATAGAAAACAACGAAAATCGGCGAGAAATCGTTGTTTTGCATCGAAATATGCAGTTTTCTCTAAGAATTTTGATGATTTCGTGCAGAATTCTGCTGTTTTCTTGCAATTCAGCCGTTGAATCTTGGTAAAAAGTCATGATTTTGTAGATTTCGTGCTCTTCTTTGCGAATTCAAGCCAGAAAACAACGAAAATCGGCGAGAAATCGTTGTTTTGCATCGAAATATGCGGTTTTCTGTAAGAATTTTGATGATTTCGTGCAGAATTCTGCTGTTTTCTTGCAATTCAGCCGTTGAATCTTGGTAAAAAGTCATGATTTTGTAGATTTCGTGCTCTTCTTTGCAAATTCAAGCCAGAAAACAACGAAAATCGGCGAGAAATCGTCGTTTTGCATCGAAATATGCGGTTTTCTGTAAGAATTTTGATGATTTCGTGCAGAATTCTGCTGTTTTCTTGCAATTCAGCCGTTGAATCTTGGTAAAAAGTCATGATTTTGTTGATTTCGTGCTCTTTTTTGCGAATTCAAGATAGAAAACAACGAAAATCAGCGAGAAAACGTCGTTTTGCATCGAAATATGCGGTTTTCTCTAAGAATTTTGATGATTTCGTGCAGAATTCTGCTGTTTTCTTGCAATTCAGCCGTTGAATCTTGGTAAAAAGTCATGATTTTGTAGATTTCGTGCTCTTCTTGGCGAATTCAAGATAGAAAACAACGAAAATCGGCGAGAAATCATTGTTTTGCATCGAAATATGCAGTTTTCTCTAAGAATTTTGATGATTTCGTGCAGAATTCTGCTGTTTTCTTGCAATTCAGCCGTTGAATCTTGGTAAAAAGTCATGATTTTGTAGATTTCGTGCTCTTCTTTGCGAATTCAAGCCAGAAAACAACGAAAATCGGCGAGAAATCGTTGTTTTGCATCGAAATATGCGGTTTTCTGTAAGAATTTTGATGATTTCGTGCAGAATTCTGCTGTTTTCTTGCAATTCAGCCGTTGAATCTTGGTAAAAAGTCATGATTTTGTAGATTTCGTGCTCTTCTTTGCAAATTCAAGCCAGAAAACAACGAAAATCGGCGAGAAATCGTCGTTTTGCATCGAAATATGCGGTTTTCTGTAAGAATTTTGATGATTTCGTGCAGAATTCTGCTGTTTTCTTGCAATTCAGCCGTTGAATCTAGGTAAAAAGTCATGATTTTGTAGATTTCGTGCTCTTCTTGGCGAATTCAAGATAGAAAACAACGAAAATCGGCGAGAAATCATTGTTTTGCATCGAAATATGCAGTTTTCTCTAAGAATTTTGATGATTTCGTGCAGAATTCTGCTGTTTTCTTGCAATTCAGCCGTTGAATCTTGGTAAAAAGTCATGATTTTGTAGATTTCGTGCTCTTCTTTGCGAATTCAAGCCAGAAAACAACGAAAATCGGCGAGAAATCGTTGTTTTGCATCGAAATATGCGGTTTTCTGTAAGAATTTTGATGATTTCGTGCAGAATTCTGCTGTTTTCTTGCAATTCAGCCGTTGAATCTTGGTAAAAAGTCATGATTTTGTAGATTTCGTGCTCTTCTTTGCGAATTCAAGCCAGAAAACAACGAAAATCGGCGAGAAATCGTCGTTTTGCATCGAAATATGCGGTTTTTTCTAAGAATTTTGATGATTTCGTGCAGAATTCTGCTGTTTTCTTGCAATTCAGAGGTTGAATCTTGGTAACAAGTCATGATTTTGTAGATTCCGTGCTCTTCTTTGCGAATTCAAGATAGAAAACAACGAAAATCAGCGAGAAATCGTCGTTTTGCATCGAAATATGCGGTTTTCTGTAAGAATTTTGATGATTTCGTGCAGAATTCTGCTGTTTTCTTGCAATTCAGCCGTTGAATCTTGGTAAAAAGTCATGATTTTGTAGATTTCGTGCTCTTCTTTGCGAATTTAAGCCAGAAAACAACGAAAATCGGCGAGAAATCGTCGTTTTGCATCGAAATATGCGGTTTTCTGTAAGAATTTTGATGATTTCGTGCAGAATTCTGCTGTTTTCTTGCAATTCAGCCGTTGAATCTAGGTAAAAAGTCATGATTTTATAGATTTCGTGCTCTTCTTGGCGAATTCAAGCCAGAAAACAACGAAAATCGGCAAGAAATCGTTGTTTTGCATCGAAATATGCGGTTTTCTGTAAGAATTTTGATGATTTCGTGCAGAATTCTGCTGTTTTCTTGCAATTCAGCCGTTGAATCTAGGTAAAAAGTCATGATTTTGTAGATTTCGTGCTCATCTTGGCAAATTCAAGATAGAAAACAACGAAAATCGGCGAGAAATCGTTGTTTTGCATCGAAATATGCAGTTTTCTCTAAGAATTTTGATGATTTCGTGCAGAATTCTGCTGTTTTCTTGCAATTCAGCTGTTGAATCTTGGTAAAAAGTCATGATTTTGTAGATTTCGTGCCCTTCTTTGCGAATTCAAGCCAGAAAACAACGAAAATCGGCGAGAAATCGTCGTTTTGCATCGAAATATGCGGTTTTCTGTAAGAATTTTGATGATTTCGTGCAGAATTCTGCTGTTTTCTTGCAATTCAGCCGTAGAATCTTGGTAAAAAGTGATGATTTTGTAGATTTCGTGCTCTTCTTTGCGAATTCAAGCCAGAAAACAACGAAAATCGGCGAGAAATTGTTGTTTTGCATCGAAATATGCGGTTTTCTGTAAGAATTGTGATGATTTCGTGCAGAATTCTGCTGTTTTCTTGCAATTCTGCTGTAGAATCTTGGTAAAAAGTCATGATTTTGTAGATTTCGTGCTCTTCTTTGCGAATTCAAGCCAGAAAACAACGAAAATCGGCGAGAAATCGTCGTTTTGCATCGAAATATGCGGTTTTCTGTAAGAATTATGATGATTTCGTGCAGAATTCTGCTGTTTTCTTGCAATTCAGCTGTTGAATCTTGGTAAAAAGTCATGATTTTGTAGATTTCGTGCTCTTCTTTGCGAATTCAAGCCAGAAAACAACGGAAATCGGCGAGAAATAATCGTTTTGCATCGAAATATGCTGTTTTCTGTAAGAATTTTGATGATTTCGTGCAGAATTCTGCTGTTTTCTTGCAATTCAGCCGTTGAATCTTGGTAAAAAGTCATGATTTTGTAGATTTCGTGCTCTTCTTTGCGAATTCAAGCCAGAAAACAACGAAAATCGGCGAGAAATCGTCGTTTTGCATCGAAATATGCGGTTTTCTCTAAGAATTTTGATGATTTCGTGCAGAATTCTGCTGTTTTCTTGCAATTCAGCCGTTGAATCTTGGTAAAAGTGATGATTTTGTAGATTTCGTGCTCTTCTTTGCGAATTCAAGCCAGAAAACAACAAAAATCGCCGAGAAATCGTCGTTTTGCATCGAAATATGCGGTTTTCTGTAAGAATTTTGATGATTTCGTGCAGAATTCTGCTGTTTTCTTGCAATTCAGCCGATGAATCTGGGTAAAAAGTCATGATTTTGTAGATTTCGTGCTGTTCTTGGCGAATTCAAGATAGAAAACAACGAAAATCGGCGAGAAATCGTTGTTTTGCATCGAAATATGCGGTTTTCTGTAAGAATTTTGATGATTTCGTGCAGAATTCTGCTGTTTTCTTGCAATTCAGAAGTTGAATCTAGGTAAAAAGTCATGATTTTGTAGATTTCGTGCTCTTCTTGGCGAATTCAAGATAGAAAACAACGAAAATCGGCGAGAAATCTTTGTTTTGCATCGAAATATGCGGTTTTCTCTAAGAATTTTGATGATTTCGTGCAGAATTCTGCTGTTTTCTTGCAATTCAGCCGTTGAATCTTGGTAAAAAGTCATGATTTTGTAGATTTTGTGCTCTTCTTTGCGAATTCAAGATAGAAAACAACGAAAATCAGCGAGAAATCGTCGTTTTGCATCGAAATATGCGGTTTTCTCTAAGAATTTTGATGATTTCGTGCAGAATTCTGCTGTTTTCTTGCAATTCAGCCGTTGAATCTTGGTAAAAAGTCATGATTTTGTAGATTTCGTGCTCTTCTTTGCAAATTCAAGATAGAAAACAACGAAAATCGGCGAGTAATCGTTGTTTTGCATCGAAATATGCAGTTTTCTCTAAGAATTTTGATGATTTCGTGCAGAATTCTGCTGTTTTCTTGCAATTCAGCCGTTGAATCTTGGTAAAAAGTCATGATTTTGTAGATTTCGTGCTCTTTTTGCGAATTCAAGATAGAAAACAATGAAAATCAGCGAGAAAACGTCGTTTTGCACGAAATATGCGGTTTTCTCTAAGAATTTTGATGATTTCGTGCAGAATTCTGCTGTTTTCTTGCAATTCAGCCGTTGAATCTTGGTAAAAGTGATGATTTTGTAGATTTCGTGCTCTTCTTTGCGAATTCAAGCCAGAAAACAACGAAAATCGGCGAGAAATCGTCGTTTTGCATCGAAATATGCGGTTTTCTCTAAGAATTTTGACGATTTCGTGCAGAATTCTGCTGTTTTCTTGCAATTCAGCCGTTGAATCTTGGTAAAAAGTCATGATTTTGTAGATTTTGTGCTCTTCTTTGCGAATTCAAGATAGAAAACAACGAAAATCAGCGAGAAATCGTCGTTTTGCATCGAAATATGCGGTTTTCTCTAAGAATTTTGATGATTTCGTGCAGAATTCTGCTGTTTTCTTGCAATTCAGCCGTTGAATCTTGGTAAAAAGTCATGATTTTGTAGATTTCGTGCTCTTCTTTGCAAATTCATGCCAGAAAACAACGAAAATCGGCGAGAAATCGTCGCTTTGCATCGAAATATGCGGTTTTCTGTAAGAATTTTGATGATTTCGTGCAGAATTCTGCTGTTTTCTTGCAATTCAGCCGTTGAATCTTGGTAAAAAGTCATGATTTTGTAGATTTCGTGCTCTTCTTTGCGAATTCAAGCCAGAAAACAACAAAAATCGCCGAGAAATCGTCGTTTTGCATCGAAATATGCGGTTTTCTGTAAGAATTTTGATGATTTCGTGCAGAATTCTGCTGTTTTCTTGCAATTCAGCCGATGAATTTGGGTAAAAAGTCATGATTTTGTAGATTTCGTGCTGTTCTTGGCGAATTCAAGATAGAAAACAACGAAAATCGGCGAGAAATCGTTGTTTTGCATCGAAATATGCGGTTTTCTGTAAGAATTTTGATGATTTCGTGCAGAATTCTGCTGTTTTCTTGCAATTCAGAAGTTGAATCTAGGTAAAAAGTCATGATTTTGTAGATTTCGTGCTCTTCTTGGCGAATTCAAGATAGAAAACAACGAAAATCGGCGAGAAATCTTTGTTTTGCATCGAAATATGCAGTTCTCTCTAAGAATTTTGATGATTTCGTGCAGAATTCTGCTGTTTTCTTGCAATTCAGCCGTTGAATCTTGGTAAAAAGTCATGATTTTGTAGATTTCGTGCTCTTCTTTGCGAATTCAAGCCAGAAAACAACGAAAATCGGCGAGAAATCGTTGTTTTGCATCGAAATATGCGGTTTTCTGTAAGAATTTTGATGATTTCGTGCAGAATTCTGCTGTTTTCTTGCAATTCAGCCGTTGAATCTAGGTAAAAAGTCATGATTTTGTAGATTTCGTGCTCTTCTTGGCGAATTCAAGATAGAAAACAACGAAAATCGGCGAGAAATCGTTGTTTTGCATCGAAATATGCAGTTTTCTCTAAGAATTTTGATGATTTCGTGCAGAATTCTGCTGTTTTCTTGCAATTCAGCCGTTGAATCTTGGTAAAAAGTCATGATTTTGTAGATTTCGTGCTCTTTTTGCGAATTCGAGATAGAAAACAATGAAAATCAGCGAGAAAACGTCGTTTTGCACGAAATATGCGGTTTTCTCTAAGAATTTTGATGATTTCGTGCAGAATTCTGCTGTTTTCTTGCAATTCAGCCGTTGAATCTTGGTAAAAAGTCATGATTTTGTAGATTTCGTGCTCTTCTTTGCAAATTCATGCCAGAAAACAACGAAAATCGGCGAGAAATCGTCGTTTTGCATCGAAATATGCGGTTTTCTGTAAGAATTTTGATGATTTCGTGCAGAATTCTGCTGTTTTCTTGCAATTCAGCCGTTGAATCTTGGTAAAAAGTCATGATTTTGTAGATTTCGTGCTCTTCTTTGCAAATTCAAGCCAGAAAACAACGAAAATCGTCGAGAAATCGTCGTTTTGCATCGAAATATGCGGTTTTCTGTAAGAATTTTGATGATTTCGTGCAGAATTCTGCTGTTTTCTTGCAATTCAGCCGTTGAATCTAGGTAAAAAGTCATGATTTTGTAGATTTCGTGCTCTTCTTGGCGAATTCAAGATAGAAAACAACGAAAATCGGCGAGAAATCATTGTTTTGCATCGAAATATGCAGTTTTCTCTAAGAATTTTGATGATTTCGTGCAGAATTCTGCTGTTTTCTTGCAATTCAGCCGTTGAATCTTGGTAAAAAGTCATGATTTTGTAGATTTCGTGCTCTTCTTTGCGAATTCAAGCCAGAAAACAACGAAAATCGGCGAGAAATCGTTGTTTTGCATCGAAATATGCGGTTTTCTGTAAGAATTTTGATGATTTCGTGCAGAATTCTGCTGTTTTCTTGCAATTCAGCCGTTGAATCTTGGTAAAAAGTCATGCTTTTGTAGATTTCGTGCTCTTCTTTGCGAATTCAAGCCAGAAAACAACGAAAATCGGCGAGAAATCGTCGTTTTGCATCGAAAAATGCGGTTTTCTGTAAGAATTTTGATGATTTCGTGCAGAATTCTGCTGTTTTTTTGCAATTCAGCCGTTGCATCTTGGTAAAAAGTCATGATTTTGTAGATTTCGTGCTCTTCTTTGCGAATTCAAGCCAGAAAACAACGAAAATCGGCGAGAAATCGTCGTTTTGCATCGAAATATGCGGTTTTTTCTAAGAATTTTGATGATTTCGTGCAGAATTCTGCTGTTTTCTTGCAATTCAGCCGTTGAATCTTGGTAACAAGTCATGATTTTGTAGATTCCGTGCTCTTCTTTGCGAATTCAAGATAGAAAACAACGAAAATCAGCGAGAAATCGTCGTTTTGCATCGAAATATGCGGTTTTCTGTAAGAATTTTGATGATTTCGTGCAGAATTCTGCTGTTTTCTTGCAATTCAGCCGTTGAATCTTGGTAAAAAGTCATGATTTTGTAGATTTCGTGCTCTTCTTTGCGAATTCAAGCCAGAAAACAACGAAAATCGGCGAGAAATCGTCGTTTTGCATCGAAATATGCGGTTTTCTGTAAGAATTTTGATGATTTCGTGCAGAATTCTGCTGTTTTCTTGCAATTCAGCCGTTGAATCTAGGTAAAAAGTCATGATTTTATAGATTTCGTGCTCTTCTTGGCGAATTCAAGCCAGAAAACAACGAAAATCGGCAAGAAATCGTTGTTTTGCATCGAAATATGCGGTTTTCTGTAAGAATTTTGATTATTTCGTGCAGAATTCTGCTGTTTTCTTGCAATTCAGCCGTTGAATCTAGGTAAAAAGTCATGATTTTGTAGATTTCGTGCTCATCTTGGCAAATTCAAGATAGAAAACAACGAAAATCGGCGAGAAATCGTTGTTTTGCATCGAAATATGCAGTTTTCTCTAAGAATTTTGATGATTTCGTGCAGAATTCTGCTGTTTTCTTGCAATTCAGCCGTTGAATCTTTTTAAAAAGTCATGATTTTGTAGATTTTGTGCTCTTCTTGGCGAATTCAAGATAGAAAACAACGAAAATCGGCGAGAAATCGTCGTTTTGCATCGAAATATGCGGTTTTCTGTAAGAATTTTGATGATTTCGTGCAGAATTCTGCTGTTTTCTTGCAATTCAGCCGTAGAATCTTGGTAAAAAGTGATGATTTTGTAGATTTCGTGCTCTTCTTTGCGAATTCAAGCCAGAAAACAACGAAAATCGGCGAGAAATTGTTGTTTTGCATCGAAATATGCGGTTTTCTGTAAGAATTGTGATGATTTCATGCAGAATTCTGCTGTTTTCTTGCAATTCAGCTGTTGAATCTTGGTAAAAAGTCATGATTTTGTAGATTTCGTGCTCTTCTTTGCGAATTCAAGCCAGAAAACAACGGAAATCGGCGAGAAATAATCGTTTTGCATCGAAATATGCTGTTTTCTGTAAGAATTTTGATGATTTCGTGCAGAATTCTGCTGTTTTCTTGCAATTCAGCCGTTGAATCTTGGTAAAAAGTCATGATTTTGTAGATTTCGTGCTCTTCTTTGCGAATTCAAGCCAGAAAACAACGAAAATCGGCGAGAAATCGTCGTTTTGCATCGAAAAATGCGGTTTTCTGTAAGAATTTTGATGATTTCGTGCAGAATTCTGCTGTTTTCTTGCAATTCAGCCGTTGAATCTTGGTAAAAAGTCATGATTTTGTGGATTTCGTGCTCTTCTTTGCGAATTCAAGCCAGAAAACAACGAAAATCGGCGAGAAATCGTTGTTTTGCATCGAAATATGCAGTTTTCTCTAAGAATTTTGATGATTTCGTGCAGAATTCTGCTGTTTTCTTGCAATTCAGCCGTTGAATCTTGGTAAAAAGTCATGATTTTGTAGATTTCGTGCTCTTCTTTGCGAATTCAAGCCAGAAAACAACGAAAATCGGCGAGAAATCGTCGTTTTGCATCGAAAAATGCGGTTTTCTGTAAGAATTTTGATGATTTCGTGCAGAATTCTGCTGTTTTCTTGCAATTCAGCCGTTGAATCTTGGTAAAAAGTCATGATTTTGTGGATTTCGTGCTCTTCTTTGCGAATTCAAGCCAGAAAACAACGAAAATCGGCGAGAAATCGTCGTTTTGCATCGAAATATGCGGTTTTCTCTAAGAATTTTGACGATTTCGTGCAGAATTCTGCTGTTTTCATGCAATTCAGCCGTTGAATCTTGGTAAAAAGTCATGATTTTGTAGATTTCGTGCTCTTCTTTGCGAATTCAAGCCAGAAACAACGAAAATCGGCGAGAAATCGTCGTTTTGCATCGAAATATGCGGTTTTCTGTGAGAATTTTGATGATTTCGTGCAGAATTCTGCTGTTTTCTTGCAATTCAGCCGTTGAATTTTGGTAAAAAGTCATGATTTTGTAGATTTCGTGCTCTTCTTTGCGAATTCAAGCCAGAAACAACGAAAATCGGCGAGAAATCGTCGTTTTGCATCGAAATATGCGGTTTTCTGTAAGAATTTTGAGGATTTCGTGCAGAATTCTGCTGTTTTTTTTGCAATTCAGCCGTTGAATCTATGTAAAGAGTCATGATTTTGTAGATTTCGTGCTCTTCTTGGCGAATTTAAGATAGAAAACAACGAAAATCGGCGAGAAATTGTTGTTTTGCATCGAAATATGCGGTTTTCTGTGAGAATTTTGATGATTTCGTGTAGAATTTTGCTGTTTTCTTGCAATTCAGCCGTTGAATCTAGGTAAAAAGTCATGATTTTGTAGATTTCGTGCTCTTCTTGGCGAATTCAAGATAGAAAACAACGAAAATCGGCGAGAAATCGTTGTTTTGCATCGAAATATGCAGATTTCTCTAAGAATTTTGATGATTTCGTGCAGAATTCTGCTGTTTTCTTGCAATTCAGCCGTAGAATCTTGGTAAAAAGTGATGATTTTGTAGATTTCGTGCTCTTCTTTGCGAATTCAAGCCAGAAAACAACGAAAATCGGCGAGAAATCGTTGTTTTGCATCGAAATATGCGGTTTTCTGTAAGAATTTTGATGATTTCGTGCAGAATTCTGCTGTTTTCTTGCAATTCAGCCGTTGAATCTTGGTAAAAAGTCATGATTTTGTAGATTTCGTGCTTTTCTTTGCGAATTCAAGCCAGAAAACAACGAAAATCGGCGAGAAATCGTTGTTTTGCATCGAAATATGCGGTTTTCTGTAAGAACTTTGATGATTTCGTGCTGAATTCTGCTGTTTTCTTGCAATTCAGCCGTTGAATCTTGGTAAAAAGTCATGATTTTGTAGATTTCGTGCTCTTCTTTGCGAATTCAAGCCAGAAAACAACGAAAATCGGCGAGAAATCGTCGTTTTGCATCGAAAAATGCGGTTTTCTGTAAGAATTTTGATGATTTCGTGCAGAATTCTGCTGTTTTCTTGCAATTCAGCCGATGAATCTTGGTAAAAAGTCATGATTTTGTAGATTTCGTGCTCTTCTTTGCAAATTCAAGCCAGAAAACAACGAAAATCGACGAGAAATCGTCGTTTTGCATCGAAATATGCGGTTTTCTGTAAGAATTTTGATGATTTCGTGCAGAATTCTGCTGTTTTCTTGCAATTAAGCCGTTGAATTTTGGTAAAAAGTCATGATTTTGTAGATTTCGTGCTCTTCTTTGCGAATTCAAGCCAGAAAACAACGAAAATCGGCGAGAAATAATCATTTTGCATCGAAAAATGCGGTTTTCTCTAAGAATTTTGATGATTTCGTGCAGAATTCTGCTGTTTTCTTGCAATTCAGCCGTTGAATCTTGGTAAAAAGTCATGATTTTGTAGATTTCGTGCTCTTCTTTGCGAATTCAAGCCAGAAAACAACGAAAATCGGCGAAAAATCGTCGTTTTGCGTCGAAATATGCGGTTTTCTGTAAGAATTTTGATGATTTCGTGCAAAATTCTGCTGTTTTCTTGCAATTCAGCCGTAGAATCTTGGTAAAAAGTGATGATTTTGTAGATTTTGTGCTCTTCTTTGCGAATTCAAGCCAGAAAACAACGAAAATCGGCGAGAAATCGTTGTTTTGCATCGAAATATGCGGTTTTCTGTAAGAATTTTGATGATTTCGTGCAGAATTCTGCTGTTTTCTTGCAATTCAGCCGTTGAATCTTGGTAAAAAGTCATGATTTTGTAGATTTCGTGCTCTTCTTTGCGAATTCAAGCCAGAAAACAACGAAAATCGGCGAGAAATCGTCGTTTTGCATCGAAAAATGCGGTTTTCTGTAAGAATTTTGATGATTTCGTGCAGAATTCTGCTGTTTTCTTGCAATTCAGCCGTTGAATCTTGGTAAAAAGTCATGATTTTGTAGATTTCGTGCTATTCTTTGCGAATTCAAGCCAGAAAACAACGAAAATCGGCGAGAAATCGTCGTTTTGCATCGAAAAATGCGGTTTTCCGTAAGAATTTTGATGATTTCGTGCAGAATTCTGCTGTTTTCTTGCAATTCAGCCGTTGAATCTTGGTAAAAAGTGATGATTTTGTAGATTTCGTGCTCTTCTTTGCGAATTCAAGCCAGAAAACAACGAAAATCGGCGAGAAATCGTCGTTTTGCATCGAAATATGCGGTTTTCTCTAAGAATTTTTATGATTTCGTGCAGAATTCTGCTGTTTTCTTGCAATTCAGCCGTTGAATCTTGGTAAAAAGTGATGATCTTGTGGATTTCGTGCTCTTCTTTGCGAATTCAAGCCAGAAAACAACGAAAATCGGCGAGAAATCGTCGTTTTGCATCGAAATATGCGGTTTTCTCTAAGAATTTTGACGATTTCGTGCAGAATTCTGCTGTTTTCTTGCAATTCAGCCGTTGAATCTTGGTAAAAATTCATGATTTTGTAGATTTCGTGCTCTTCTTTGCGAATTCAAGATAGAAAACAACGAAAATCAGCGAGAAATCGTCGATTTGCATCGAAATATGCGGTTTTCTCTAAGAACTTTGATGATTTCGTGTAGAATTCTGCTGATTTCATGCAATTCAGCCGTTGAATCTTGGTAAAAAAGTGATGATTTTGTAGATTTCGTGCTCTTCTTTGCAAATTCATGCCAGAAAACAACGAAAATCGGCGAGAAATCGTCGTTTTGCATCGAAATATGCGGTTTTCTGTAAGAATTTTGATGATTTCGTGCAGAATTTTGCTGTTTTCTTGCAATTCAGCCGTTGAATCTTGGTAAAAAGTCATGATTTTGTAGATTTCGTGCTTTTCTTTGCGAATTCAAGCCAGAAAACAACGAAAATCGGCGAGAAATCGTCGTTTTGCATCGAAATATGCGGTTTTCTGTAAGAATTTTGATGATCTCGTGCAGAATTCTGCTGTTTTCTTGCAATTCAGCCGTAGAATCTTGGTAAAAAGTGATGATTTTGTAGATTTGGTGCTCTTCTTTGCGAATTCAAGCCAGAAAACACGAAAATCGGCGAGAAATCGTTGTTTTGCATCGAAATATGCGGTTTTCTGTAAGAATTTTGATGATTTCGTGCAGAATTCTGCTGTTTTCTTGCAATTCAGCCGTTGAATCTTGGTAAAAAGTCATGATTTTGTAGATTCCGTGCTCTTCTTTGCGAATTCAAGATAGAAAACAACGAAAATCAGCGAGAAATCGTCGTTTTGCATCGAAATATGCGGTTTTCTCTAAGAATTTTGATGATTTCGTGCAGAATTCTGCTGTTTTCTTGCAATTCAGCCGTTGAATCTTGGTAAAAAGTCATGATTTTGTAGATTTCGTGCTCTTCTTTGCGAATTCAAGCCAGAAAACCACGAAAATCGGCGAGAAATCGTCGTTTTGCATCGAAATATGCGATTTTCTCTAAGAATTTTGATGATTTCGTGCAGAATTCTGCTGTTTTCTTACAATTCAGCCGTTGAATCTTGTTAAAAAGTGATGATTTTGTAGATTTCGTGCTCTTCTTTGCGAATTCAAGCCAGAAAACAACGAAAATCGGCGAGAAATCGTCGTTTTGCATCGAAATATGCGGTTTTCTCTAAGATTTTTGAAGATTTCGTGCAAAATTCTGCTGTTTTCTTGCAATTCAGCCGTTGAATCTTGGTAAAAAGTCATGATTTTGTAGATTTCGTGCTCTTCTTTGCGAATTCAAGCCAAAAAACCACGAAAATCGGCGAGAAATCGTCGTTTTCTCTAGAAATTTTGATGATTTCGTGCAGAATTCTGCTGTTTTCTTGCAATTCAGCTGTTGAATCTTGGTAAAAAGTGATGATTTTGTAGATTTGGTGCTCTTCTTTGCGAATTCAAGCCAGAAAACAACGAAAATCAGCGAGAAATCGTCGTTTTGCATCGAAATATGCGGTTTTCTCTAAGAATTTTGATGATTTCGTGCAGAAGTCTGCTGTTTTCTTGCAATTCAGCCGTTGAATCTTGGTAAAAAGTCATGATTTTGTAGATTTCGTGCTCTTCTTTGCGAATTCAAGCCAGAAAACCACAAAAATCGGCGAGAAATCGTCGTTTTGCATCGAAATATGCGGTTTTCTCTAAGAATTTTGATGATTTCGTGCAGAATTCTGCTGTTTTCTTGCAATTCAGCCGTTGAATCTTGTTAAAAAGTGATGATTTTGTAGATTTCGTGCTCTTCTTTGCGAATTCAAGCCAGAAAACAACGAAAATCGGCGAGAAATCGTCGTTTTGCATCGAAATATGCGGTTTTCTCTAAGAATTTTGATGATTTCGTGCAGAATTCTGCTGTTTTCTTGCAATTCAGCTGTTGAATCTTGGTAAAAAGTCATGATTTTGTAGATTTCGTGCTCTTCTTTGAGAAGTCAAGCCAGAAAACAACGAAAATCGGCGAGATATCGTCGTTTTGCATCGAAATATGCGGTTTTCTGTAAGAATTTTGATGATTTCGTGCAGAATTCTGCTGTTTTCTTGCAATTCAGCCGTTGAATCTAGGTAAAAAGTCATGATTTTCTAGATTTCGTGCTCTTCTTTGCGAATTCAAGCCAGAAAACAACGAAAATCGGCGAGAAATCGTCGTTTTGCATCGAAATATGCGGTTTTCTCTAAGAATTTTGATGATTTCGTGCAGAATTCTGCTGTTTTCTTGCAATTCAGCCGTTGAATCTTGTTAAAAAGTGATGATTTTGTAGATTTCGTGCTCTTCTTTGCGAATTCAAGCCAGAAAACAACGAAAATCGGCGACAAATCGTCGTTTTGCATCGAAATATGCGGTTTTCTCTAAGAATTTTGATGATTTCGTGCAGAATTCTGCTGTTTTCTTGCAATTCAGCTGTTGAATCTTGGTAAAAAGTCATGATTTTGTAGATTTCGTGCTCTTCTTTGAGAAGTCAAGCCAGAAAACAACGAAAATCGGCGAGAAATCGTTGTTTTGCATCGAAATATGCGGTTTTCTGTAAGAATATTGATGATTTCGTGCAGAATTCTGCTGTTTTCTTGCAATTCAGCCGTTGAATCTTGGTAAAAAGTCATGATTTTGTAGATGTCGTGCTCTTCTTTGCGAATTCAAGCCAGAAAACAACGAAAATCGGCGAGAAATCGTCGTATTGCATCGAAAAATGCGGTTTTCTGTAAGAATTTTGACGATTTCGTGCAGAATTCTGCTGTTTTCTTGCAATTCAGCCGTTGAATCTTGGTAAAAAGTCATGATTTTGTAGATTTCGTGCTTTTCTTTGCGAATTCAAGCCAGAAAACAACGAAAATCGGCGAAGAATCGTCGTTTTGCATCGAAAAATGCGGTTTTCTGTAAGAATTTTGATGATTTCGTGCAGAATTCTGCTGTTTTCTTGCAATTCAGCCGTTGAATCTTGGTAAAAAGTGATGATTTTGTAGATTTCGTGCTCTTCTTTGCGAATTCAAGCCAGAAAACAACGAAAATCGGCGAGAAATCGTCGTTTTGCATCGAAATATGCGGTTTTCTCTAAGAATTTTAATGATTTCGTGCAGAATTCTGCTGTTTTCTTGCAATTCAGCCGTTGAATCTTGGTAAAAAGTGATGATCTTGTAGATTTCGTGCTCTTCTTTGCGAATTCAAGCCAGAAAACAACGAAAATCGGCGAGAAATCGTCGATTTGCATCGAAATATGCGGTTTTCTCTAAGAATTTTGACGATTTCGTGCAGAATTCTGCTGTTTTCTTGCAATTCAGCCGTTGAATCTTGGTAAAAATTCATGATTTTGTAGATTTCGTGCTCTTCTTTGCGAATTCAAGATAGAAAACAACGAAAATCAGCAAGAAATCGTCGATTTGCATCGAAATATGCGGTTTTCTCTAAGAATTTTGATGATTTCGTGTAGAATTCTGCTGATTTCTTGCAATTCAGCCGTTGAATCTTGGTAAAAAGTGATGATTTTGTAGATTTCGTGCTCTTCTTTGCAAATTCATGCCAGAAAACAACGAAAATCGGCGAGAAATCGTCGTTTTGCATCGAAATATGCGGTTTTCTGTAAGAATTTTGATGATTTCGTGCAGAATTTTGCTGTTTTCTTGCAATTCAGCCGTTGAATCTTGGTAAAAAGTCATGATTTTGTAGATTTCGTGCTTTTCTTTGCGAATTCAAGCCAGAAAACAACGAAAATCGGCGAGAAATCGTCGTTTTGCATCGAAATATGCGGTTTTCTGTAAGAATTTTGATGATTTCGTGCAGAATTCTGCTGTTTTCTTGCAATTCAGCCGTTGAATCTTGGTAAAAAGTCATGATTTTGTAGATTTCGCGCTCTTCTTTGCGAATTCAAGCCAGAAAACTACGAAAATCGTCGAGAAATCGTCGTTTTGCATCGAAATATGCGGTTTTCTGTAAGAATTTTGATGATTTCGTGCAGAATTCTGCTGTTTTCTTGCAATTCAGCCGTTGAATCTTGGTAAAAAGTCATGATTTTGTAGATTTCGTGCTCTTCTTTGCGAATTCAAGCCAGAAAACACGAAAATCGGCGAGAAATCGTTGTTTTGCATCGAAATATGCGGTTTTCTGTAAGAATTTTGATGATTTCGTGCAGAATTCTGCTGTTTTCTTGCAATTCAGCCGTTGAATCTTGGTAAAAAGTGATGATTTTGTAGATTCCTTCTCTTCTTTGCGAATTCAAGCCAGAAAACAACGAAAATCGGCGAGAAATCGTCGTTTTGCATCGAAATATGCGGTTTTCTCTAAGAATTTTGACGATTTCGTGCAGAATTCTGCTGTTTTCTTGCAATTCAGCCGTTGAATCTTGGTAAAAAGTCATGATTTTGTAGATTTCGCGCTCTTCTTTGCGAATTCAAGCCAGAAAACTACGAAAATCGTCGAGAAATCGTCGTTTTGCATCGAAATATGCGGTTTTCTGTAAGAATTTTGATGATTTCGTGCAGAATTCTGCTGTTTTCTTGCAATTCAGCCGTTGAATCTTGGTAAAAAGTCATGATTTTGTAGATTTCGTGCTCTTCTTTGCGAATTCAAGCCAGAAAACAACGAAAATCGGCGAGAAATAATCATTTTGCATCGAAAAATGCGGTTTTCTCTAAGAATTTTGATGATTTCGAGCAGAATTCTGCTGTTTTCTTGCAATTCAGCCGTTGAATCTTGGTAAAAAGTGATGATTTTGTAGATTCCTTCTCTTCTTTGCGAATTCAAGCCAGAAAACAACGAAAATCGGCGAGAAATCGTCGTTTTGCATCGAAATATGCGGTTTTCTCTAAGAATTTTGACGATTTCGTGCAGAATTCTGCTGTTTTCTTGCAATTCAGCCGTTGAATCTTGGTAAAAAGTCATGATTTTGTAGATTTCGTGCTGTTCTTTTCGAATTCAAGATAGAAAACAACGAAAACCAGCGAGAAATCGTCGTTTTGCATCGAAATATGCGGTTTTCTCTAAGAATTTTGATGATTTCGTGCAGAATTCTGCTGTTTTCTTACAATTCAGCCGTTGAATCTAGGTAAAAAGTCATGATTTTGTAGATTTCGTGCTCTTCTTGGCGAATTCAAGATAGAAAACAACGAAAATCGGCGAGAAATCGTTGTTTTGCATCGAAATATGCAGTTTTCTCTAAGAATTTTGATGATTTCGTGCAGAATTCTGCTGTTTTCTTGCAATTCAGCCGTTGAATCTAGGTAAAAAGTCATGATTTTGTAGATTTCGTGCTCTTCTTTGCGAATTCAAGCCAGAAAACAACGAAAATCGGCGAGAAATCGTCGTTTTGCATCGAAATATGCGGTTTTCTGTAAGAATTTTGATAATCTCGTGCAGAATTCTGCTGTTTTCTTGCAATTCAGCCGTAGAATCTTGGTAAAAAGTGATGATTTTGTAGATTTCGTGCTCTTCTTTGCGAATTCAAGCCAGAAAACACGAAAATCGGCGAGAAATCGTTGTTTTGCATCGAAATATGCGGTTTTCTGTAAGAATTTTGATGATTTCGTGCAGAATTCTGCTGTTTTCTTCCAATTCAGCCGTTGAATCTTGGTAAAAAGTGATGATTTTGTAGATTTCGTGCTCTTATTTGCGAATTCAAGCCAGAAAACAACGAAAATCAGCGAGAAATCGTCGTTTTGCATCGAAATATGCGGTTTTCTCTAAGAATTTTGATGATTTCGTGCAGAATTCTGCTGTTTTCTTGCAATTCAGCCGTTGAATCTTGGTAAAAAGTCATGATTTTGTAGATTTCGTGCTCTTCTTTGCGAATTCAAGCCAGAAAACCACAAAAATCGGCGAGAAATCGTCGTTTTGCATCGAAATATGCGGTTTTCTCTAAGAATTTTGATGATTTCGTGCAGAATTCTGCTGTTTTCTTGCAATTCAGCCGTTGAATCTTGTTAAAAAGTGATGATTTTGTAGATTTCGTGCTCTTCTTTGCGAATTCAAGCCAGAAAACAACGAAAATCGGCGAGAAATCGTCGTTTTGCATCGAAATATGCGGTTTTCTCTAAGAATTTTGATGATTTCGTGCAGAATTCTGCTGTTTTCTTGCAATTCAGCTGTTGAATCTTGGTAAAAAGTCATGATTTTGTAGATTTCGTGCTCTTCTTTGAGAAGTCAAGCCAGAAAACAACGAAAATCGGCGAGAAATCGTCGTTTTGCATCGAAATATGCGGTTTTCTGTAAGAATTTTGATGATTTCGTGCAGAATTCTGCTGTTTTCTTGCAATTCAGCCGTTGAATCTAGGTAAAAAGTCATGACTTTGTAGATTTCGTGCTCTTCTTGGCGAATTCAAGATAGAAAACAACGAAAATCGGCGAGAAATCGTTGTTTTGCATCGAAATATGCATTTTCTCTAAGAATTTTGATGATTTCGTGCAGAATTCTGCTGTTTTCTTGCAATTCAGCCGTTGAATCTTGGTAAAAAGTCATGATTTTGTAGATTTCGTGCTCTTCTTTGAGAATTCAAGCCAGAAAACAACGAAAATCGGCGAGAAATCGTCGTTTTGCATCGAAATATGCGGTTTTCTGTAAGAATTTTGATGATTTCGTGCAGAATTCTGCTGTTTTCTTACAATTCAGCCGTTGAATCTTGGTAAAAAGTCATGATTTTGTAGATTCCGTGCTCCTCTTTGCGAATTCAAGATAGAAAACAACGAAAATCAGCGAGAAATCGTCGTTTTGCATCGAAATATGCGGTTTTCTCTAAGAATTTTGATGATTTCGTGCAGAATTCTGCTGTTTTCTTGCAATTCAGCCGTTGAATCTTGGTAAAAAGTCATGATTTTGTAGATTTCGTGCTCTTCTTTGCGAATTCAAGCCAGAAAACAACGAAAATCGGCGAGAAATAATCATTTTGCATCGAAAAATGCGGTTTTCTCTAAGAATTTTGATGATTTCGTGCAGAATTCTGCTGTTTTCTTGCAATTCAGCCGTTGAATCTTGGTAAAAAGTGATGATTTTGTAGATTCCTTCTCTTCTTTGCGAATTCAAGCCAGAAAACAACGAAAATCGGCGAGAAATCGTCGTTTTGCATCGAAATATGCGGTTTTCTCTAAGAATTTTGACGATTTCGTGCAGAATTCTGCTGTTTTCTTGCAATTCAGCCGTTGAATCTTGGTAAAAAGTCATGATTTTGTAGATTTCGTGCTCTTCTTTGCGAATTCAAGATAGAAAACAACGAAAACCAGCGAGAAATCGTCGTTTTGCATCGAAATATGCAGTTTTCTCTAAGAATTTTGATGATTTCGTGCAGAATTCTGCTGTTTTCTTGCAATTCAGCCGTTGAATCTAGGTAAAAAGTCATGATTTTGTAGATTTCGTGCTCTTCTTTGCGAATTCAAGCCAGAAAACAACGAAAATCGGCATGAAATCGTCGTTTTGCATCGAAATATGCGGTTTTCTCTAAGAATTTTGATGATTTCGTGCAGAATTCTGCTGTTTTCTTGCAATTCAGCCGATGAATCTAGGTAAAAAGTCATGATTTTGTAGATTTCGTGCTCTTCTTTGCGAATTCAAGCTAGAAAACAACGAAAATCACCGAGAAATCGTCGTTTTGCATCGAAATATGCGGTTTTCTCCAAGAATTTTGATGGTTTCGTGCAGAATTCTGCTGTTTTCTTGCAATTCAGCCGTTGAATCTTGGTAAAATGTCATGATTTTGTAGATTTCGTGCTCTTCTTTGCGAATTCAAGCCAAAAAACCACGAAAATCGGCGAGAAATCGTCGTTTTCTCTAAGAATTTTGATGATTTCGTGCAGAATTCTGCTGTTTTCTTGCAATTCAGCCGTTGAATCTTGGTAAAAAGTGATGATTTTGTAGATTTCGTGCTCTTCTTTGCGAATTCAAGCCAGAAAACAACGAAAATCGGCGAGAAATCGTCGTTTTGCATCGAAATATGCGGTTTTCTGTAAGAATTTTGATGATTTCGTGCAGAATTCTGCTGTTTTCTTACAATTCAGCCGTTGAATCTTGGTAAAAAGTCATGATTTTGTAGATTCCGTGCTCCTCTTTGCGAATTCAAGATAGAAAACAACGAAAATCAGCGAGAAATCGTCGTTTTGCATCGAAATATGCGGTTTTCTCTAAGAATTTTGATGATTTCGTGCAGAATTCTGCTGTTTTCTTGCAATTCAGCCGTTGAATCTTGGTAAAAAGTCATGATTTTGTAGATTTCGTGCTCTTCTTTGCGAATTCAAGCCAGAAAACAACGAAAATCGGCGAGAAATAATCATTTTGCATCGAAAAATGCGGTTTTCTCTAAGAATTTTGATGATTTCGTGCAGAATTCTGCTGTTTTCTTGCAATTCAGCCGTTGAATCTTGGTAAAAAGTGATGATTTTGTAGATTCCTTCTCTTCTTTGCGAATTCAAGCCAGAAAACAACGAAAATCGGCGAGAAATCGTCGTTTTGCATCGAAATATGCGGTTTTCTCTAAGAATTTTGACGATTTCGTGCAGAATTCTGCTGTTTTCTTGCAATTCAGCCGTTGAATCTTGGTAAAAAGTCATGATTTTGTAGATTTCGTGCTCTTCTTTGCGAATTCAAGATAGAAAACAACGAAAACCAGCGAGAAATCGTCGTTTTGCATCGAAATATGCAGTTTTCTCTAAGAATTTTGATGATTTCGTGCAGAATTCTGCTGTTTTCTTGCAATTCAGCCGTTGAATCTAGGTAAAAAGTAATGATTTTGTAGATTTCGTGCTCTTCTTTGCGAATTCAAGCCAGAAAACAACGAAAATCGGCATGAAATCGTCGTTTTGCATCGAAATATGCGGTTTTCTCTAAGAATTTTGATGATTTCGTGCAGAATTCTGCTGTTTTCTTGCAATTCAGCCGATGAATCTAGGTAAAAAGTCATGATTTTGTAGATTTCGTGCTCTTCTTTGCGAATTCAAGCTAGAAAACAACGAAAATCACCGAGAAATCGTCGTTTTGCATCGAAATATGCGGTTTTCTCCAAGAATTTTGATGGTTTCGTGCAGAATTCTGCTGTTTTCTTGCAATTCAGCCGTTGAATCTTGGTAAAATGTCATGATTTTGTAGATTTCGTGCTCTTCTTTGCGAATTCAAGCCAAAAAACCACGAAAATCGGCGAGAAATCGTCGTTTTCTCTAAGAATTTTGATGATTTCGTGCAGAATTCTGCTGTTTTCTTGCAACTCAGCCGTTGAATCTTGGTAAAAAGTGATGATTTTGTAGATTTCGTGCTCTTCTTTGCGAATTCAAGCCAGAAAACAACGAAAATCGGCGAGAAATCGTCGTTTTGCATCGAAATATGCGGTTTTCTCTAAGAATTTTGACGATTTCGTGCAGAATTCTGCTGTTTTCTTGCAATTCAGCCGTTGAATCTTGGTAAAAAGTCATGATTTTGTAGATTTCGTGCTCTTCTTTGCTAATTCAAGATAGAAAACAACGAAAATCAGCGAGAAATCGTCGTTTTGCATCGAAATATGCGGTTTTCTCTAAGAATTTTGATGATTTCTTGCAGAATTCTGCTGTTTTCTTGCAATTCAGCTGTTGAATCTTGGTAAAAAGTCATGATTTTGTAGATTTCGTGCTCTTCTTTGCGAATTCATGCCAGAAAACAACGAAAATCGGCGAGAAATCATCGTTTTGCATCGAAATATGCGGTTTTCTGTAAGAATTTTGATGATTTCGTGCAGAATTCTGCTGTTTTCTTGCAATTCAGCCGTTGAATCTTTGTAAAAAGTCATGATTTTGTAGATTTCGTGCTCTTCTTTGCAAATTCAAGCCAGAAAACAACGAAAATCGGCGAGAAATCGTCGTTTTGCATCGAAATATGCGGTTTTCTGTAAGAATTTTGATGATTTCGTGCAGAATTCTGCTGTTTTCTTGCAATTCAGCCGTTGAATCTAGGTAAAACGTCATGATTTTGTAGATTTCGTGCTCTTCTTGGCGAATTCAAGATAGAAAACAACGAAAATCGGCGAGAAATCGTTGTTTTGCATCGAAATATGCAGTTTTCTCTAAGAATTTTGATGATTTCGTGCAGAATTCTGCTGTTTTCTTGCAATTCAGCCGTTGAATCTTGGTAAAAAGTCATGATTTTGTAGATTTCGTGCTCTTCTTTGCGAATTCAAGCCAGAAAACCACGAAAATCGTCGAGAAATCGTCGTTTTGCATCGAAATATGCGGTTTTCTCTAAGAATTTTGATGATTTCGTGCAGAATTCTGCTGTTTTCTTGCAATTCAGCCGTTGAATCTTGGTAAAAAGTGATGATTTTGTAGATTTCGTGCTCTTCTTTGCGAATTCAAGCCAGAAAACAACGAAAATCGGCGAGAAATCGTCGTTTTGCATCGAAATATGCGGTTTTCTCTAAGAATTTTGATGATTTCGTGCAGAATTCTGCTGTTTTCTTGCAATTCAGCCGTTGAATCTTGGTAAAAAGTCATGATTTTGTAGATTTCGTGCTCTTCTTTGCGAATTCAAGCCAGAAAACCACGAAAATCGGCGAGAAATCGTCGTTTTGCATCGAAATATGCGGTTTTCTCTAAGAATTTTGATGATTTCGTGCAGAATTCTGCTGTTTTCTTGCAATTCAGCCGTTGAATCTTGGTAAAAAGTGATGATTTTGTAGATTTCGTGCTCTTCTTTGCGAATTCAAGCCAGAAAACAACGAAAATCGGCGAGAAATCGTCGTTTTGCATCGAAATATGCGGTTTTCTGTAAGAATTTTGATGATTTCGTGCAGAATTCTGCTGTTTTCTTGCAATTCAGCCGTTGAATCTTGGTAAAAAGTCATGATTTTGTAGATTTCGTGCTCTTCTTTGCGAATTCAAGCCAGAAAACCACGAAAATCGGCGAGAAATCGTTGTTTTGCATCGAAATATGCAGTTTTCTCTAAGAATTTTGATGATTTCGTGCAGAATTCTGCTGTTTTCTTGCAATTCAGCCGTTGAATCTTGGTAAAAAGTCATGATTTTGTAGATTCCGTGCTCTTCTTTGCGAATTCAAGATAGAAAACAACGAAAATCAGCGAGAAATCGTCGTTTTGCATCGAAATATGCGGTTTTCTCTAAGAATTTTGATGATTTCGTGCAGAATTCTGCTGTTTTCTTGCAATTCAGCCGTTGAATCTTGGTAAAAAGTGATGATTTTGTAGATTTCGTGCTCTTCTTTGCGAATTCAAGCCAGAAAACAACGAAAATCGGCGAGAAATCGTCGTTTTGCATCGAAAGATGCAGTTTTCTCTAAGAATTTTGATGATTTCGTGCAGAATTCTCCTGTTTTCTTGCAATTCAGCCGTTGAATCTTGGTAAAAAGTCATGATTTTGTAGATTTCGTGCTCTTCTTTGCGAATTCAAGCCAGAAAACAACGAAAATCGGCGAGAAATCGTCGTTTTGCATCGAAATATGCGGTTTTCTCTAAGAATTTTGATGATTTCGTGCAGAATTCTGCTGTTTTCTTGCAATTCAGCCGTTGAATCTTGGTAAAAAGTCATGATTTTGTAGATTTCGTGCTCTTCTTTGCGAATTCAAGCCAGAAAACCACGAAAATCGGCGAGAAATCGTCGTTTTGCATCGAAATATGCGGTTTTCTCTAAGAATTTTGATGATTTCGTGCAGAATTCTGCTGTTTTCTTGCAATTCAGCCGTAGAATCTTGGTAAAAAGTGATGGTTTTGTAGATTTCGTGCTCTTCTTTGCGAATTCAAGCCAGAAAACAACGAAAATCGGCGAGAAATCGTTGTTTTGCATCGAAATATGCGGTTTTCTGTAAGAATTTTGATGATTTCGTGCAGAATTCTGCTGTTTTCTTGCAATTCAGCCGTTGAATCTTGGTAAAAAGTCATGATTTTGTAGATTCCGTGCTCTTCTTTGCGAATTCAAGATAGAAAACAACGAAAATCAGCGAGAAATCGTCGTTTTGCATCGAAATATGCGGTTTTCTCTAAGAATTTTGATGATTTCGTGCAGAATTCTGCTGTTTTCTTGCAATTCAGCCGTTGAATCTTGGTAAAAAGTGATGATTTTGTAGATTTCGTGCTCTTCTTTGCGAATTCAAGCCAGAAAACAACGAAAATCGGCGAGAAATCGTCGTTTTGCATCGAAATATGCGGTTTTCTCTAAGAATTTTGATGATTTCGTGCAGAATTGTGCTGTTTTCTTGCAATTCAGCCGTTGAATCTTGGTAAAAAGTCATGATTTTGTAGATTTCGTGCTCTTCTTTGCGAATTCAAGCCAGAAAACCACGAAAATCGGCGAGAAATCGTCGTTTTGCATCGAAATATGCGGTTTTCTCTAAGAATTTTGATGATTTCGTGCAGAATTCTGCTGTTTTCTTGCAATTCAGCCGTTGAATCTAGGTAAAAAGTCATGATTTTGTAGATTTCGTGCTCTTCTTGGCGAATTCAAGATAGAAAACAACGAAAATCGGCGAGAAATCGTTGTTTTGCATCGAAATATGCAGTTTTCTCTAAGAATTTTGATGATTTCGTGCAGAATTCTGCTGTTTTCTTGCAATTCAGCCGTTGAATCTTGGTAAAAAGTCATGATTTTGTAGATTCCGTGCTCTTCTTTGCGAATTCAAGATAGAAAACAACGAAAATCAGCGAGAAATCGTCGTTTTGCATCGAAATATGCGGTTTTCTCTAAGAATTTTGATGATTTCGTGCAGAATTCAGCTGTTTTCTTGCAATTCAGCCGTTGAATCTTGATAAAAAGTGATGATTTTGTAGATTTCGTGCTCTTCTTTGCGAATTCAAGCCAGAAAACAACGAAAATCGGCGAGAAATCGTCGTTTTGCATCGAAATATGCGGTTTTCTCTAAGAATTTTGATGATTTCGTGCAGAATTCTGCTGTTTTCTTGCAATTCAGCCGTTGAATCTTGGTAAAAAGTCATGATTTTGTAGATTTCGTGCTCTTCTTTGCGAATTCAAGCCAGAAAACCACGAAAATCGGCGAGAAATCGTCGTTTTGCATCGAAATATGCGCTTTTCTCTAAGAATTTTGATGATTTCGTGCAGAATTCTGCTGTTTTCTTGCAATTCAGCCGTTGAATCTTGGTAAAAAGTGATGATTTTGTAGATTTCGTGCTCTTCTTTGCGAATTCAAGCCAGAAAACAACGAAAATCGGCGAGAAATCGTCGTTTTGCATCGAAATATGCGGTTTTCTGTAAGAATTTTGATGATTTCGTGCAGAATTCTGCTGTTTTCTTGCAATTCAGCCGTTGAATCTAGGTAAAAAGTCATGATTTTGTAGATTTCGTGCTCTTCTTGGCGAATTCAAGATAGAAAACAACGAAAATCGGCGAGAAATCGTTGTTTTGCATCGAAATATGCAGTTTTCTCTAAGAATTTTGATGATTTCGTGCAGAATTCTGCTGTTTTCTTGCAATTCAGCCGTTGAATCTTGGTAAAAAGTCATGATTTTGTAGATTTCGTGCTCTTCTTTGCGAATTCAAGCCAGAAAACAACGAAAATCGGCGAGAAATCGTCGTTTTGCATCGAAATATGCGGTTTTCTGTAAGAGTTTTGATGATTTCGTGCAGAATTCTGCTGTTTTCTTGCAATTCAGCCGTTGAATCTTGGTAAAAAGTCATGATTTTGTAGATTCCGTGCTTTTCTTTGCGAATTCAAGATAGAAAACAACGAAAATCAGCGAGAAATCGTCGTTTTGCATCGAAATATGCGGTTTTCTCTAAGAATTTTGATGATTTCGTGCAGAATTCTGCCGTTTTCTTGCAATTCAGCCGTTGAATCTTGGTAAAAAGTCATGATTTTGTAGATTTCGTGCTCTTCTTTGCGAATTCAAGCCAGAAAACAACGAAAATCGGCGAGAAATCGTTGTTTTGCATCGAAATATGCAGTTTTCTCTAAGAATTTTGATGATTTCGTGCAGAATTCTGCTGTTTTCTTGCAATTCAGCCGTTGAATCTAGGTAAAAAGTCATGATTTTGTAGATTTCGTGCTCTTCTTGGCGAACTCAAGATAGAAAACAACGAAAATCGGCGAGAAATCGTTGTTTTGCATCGAAATATGCAGTTTTCTCTAAGAATTTTGATGATTTCGTGCAGAATTCTGCTGTTTTCTTGCAATTCAGCCGTTGAATCTTGGTAAAAAGTCATGATTTTGTAGATTTCGTGCTCATCTTTGCGAATTCAAGATAGAAAACAACGAAAATCAGCGAGAAATCGTCGTTTTGCATCGAAATATGCGGTTTTCTCTAAGAATTTTGATGATTTCGTGCAGAATTCTGCTGTTTTCTTGCAATTCAGCCGTTGAATCTTGGTAAAAAGTCATGATTTTGTAGATTTCGTGCTCTTCTTTGCAAATTCATGCCAGAAAACAACGAAAATCGGCGAGAAATCGTCGTTTTGCATCGAAATATGCGGTTTTCTGTAAGAATTTTGATGATTTCGTGCAGAATTCTGCTGTTTTCTTGCAATTCAGCCGTTGAATCTTGGTAAAAATTCATGATTTTGTAGATTTCGTGCTCTTCTTTGCGAATTCAAGCCAGAAAACAACGAAAATCGGCGAGAAATAATCGTTTTGCTTCGAAATATGCGGTTTTCTGTAAGAATTTTGATGATTTCGTGCAGAATTCTGCTGTTTTCTTGCAATTCAGCCGTTGAATCTTGGTAAAAAGTCATGATTTTGTAGATTTCGTGCTCTTCTTTGCGAATTGAAGCCAGAAAACCACGAAAATCGGCGAGAAATCGTCGTTTTGCATCGAAATATGCGGTTTTCTCTAAGAATTTTGATGATTTCGTGCAGAATTCTGCTGTTTTCTTGCAATTCAGCCGTTGAATCTTGGTAAAAAGTCATGATTTTGTAGATTTCGTGCTCTTCTTTGCGAATTCAAGCCAGAAAACAACGAAAATCGGCGAGAAATCGTCGTTTTGCATCGAAATATGCGGTTTTCTGTAAGAATTTTGATGATTTCGTGCAGAATTCTGCTGTTTTCTTGCAATTCAGCCGTTGAATCTTGGTAAAAAGTCATGATTTTGTAGATTCCGTGCTCTTCTTTGCGAATTCAAGATAGAAAACAACGAAAATCAGCGAGAAATCATCGTTTTGCATCGAAATATGCGGTTTTCTCTAAGAATTTTGATGATTTCGTGCAGAATTCTGCTGTTTTCTTGCAATTCAGCCGTTGAATCTTGGTAAAAAGTGATGATTTTGTAGATTTCGTGCTCTTCTTTGCGAATTCAAGCCAGAAAACAACGAAAATCGGCGAGAAATCGTCGTTTTGCATCGAAATATGCGGTTTTCTCTAAGAATTTTGATGATTTCGTGCAGAATTCTGCTGTTTTCTAGCAATTCAGCCGTTGAATCTTGGTAAAAAGTCATGATTTTGTAGATTTCGTGCTCTTCTTTGCGAATTCAAGCCAGAAAACCACGAAAATCGGCGAGAAATCGTCGTTTTGCATCGAAATATGCGGTTTTCTCTAAGAATTTTGATGATTTCGTGCAGAATTCTGCTGTTTTCTTGCAATTCAGCCGTTGAATCTTGGTAAAAAGTGATGATTTTGTAGATTTCGTGCTCTTCTTTGCGAATTCAAGCCAGAAAACAACGAAAATCGGCGAGAAATCGTCGTTTTGCATCGAAATATGCGGTTTTCTGTAAGAATTTTGATGATTTCGTGCAGAATTCTGCTGTTTTCTTGCAATTCAGCCGTTGAATCTAGGTAAAAAGTCATGATTTTGTAGATTTCGTGCTCTTCTTGGCAAATTCAAGATAGAAAACAACGAAAATCGGCGAGAAATCGTTGTTTTGCATCGAAATATGCAGTTTTCTCTAAGAATTTTGATGATTTCGTGCAGAATTCTGCTGTTTTCTTGCAATTCAGCCGTTGAATCTTGGTAAAAAGTCATGATTTTGTAGATTTCGTGCTCTTCTTTGCGAATTCAAGCCAGAAAACAACGAAAATCGGCGAGAAATCGTCGTTTTGCATCGAAATATGCGGTTTTCTGTAAGAATTTTGATGATTTCGTGCAGAATTCTGCTGTTTTCTTGCAATTCAGCCGTTGAATCTAGGTAAAAAGTCATGATTTTGTAGATTTCGTGCTCTTCTTGGCGAATTCAACATAGAAAACAACGAAAATCGGCGAGAAATCGTTGTTTTGCATCGAAATATGCAGTTTTCTCTAAGAATTTTGATGATTTCGTGCAGAATTCTGCTGTTTTCTTGCAATTCAGCCGTTGAATCTTGGTAAAAAGTCATGATTTTGTAGATTTCGTGCTCTTCTTTGCGAATTCAAGCCAGAAAACAACGAAAATCGGCGAGAAATCGTCGTTTTGCATCGAAATATGCGGTTTTCTGTAAGAATTTTGATGATTTCGTGCAGAATTCTGCTGTTTTCTTGCAATTCAGCCGTTGAATTTTGGTAAAAAGTCATGATTTTGTAGATTTCGTGCTCTTCTTTGCGAATTCAAGCCAGAAAACAACGAAAATCGGCGAGAAATAATCATTTTGCATCGAAAAATGCGGTTTTCTCTAAGAATTTTGATGATTTCGTGCAGAATTCTGCTGTTTTCTTGCAATTCAGCCGTTGAATCTTGGTAAAAAGTCATGATTTTGTAGATTTCGTGCTCTTCTTTGCGAATTCAAGCCAGAAAACAACGAAAATCGGCGAGAAATCGTCGTTTTGCATCGAAATATGCGGTTTTCTGTAAGAATTTTGATGATTTCGTGCAGAATTCTGCTGTTTTCTTGCAATTCAGCCGTTGAATCTAGGTAAAAAGTCATGATTTTGTAGATTTCGTGCTCTTCTTGGCGAATTCAAGATAGAAAACAACGAAAATCGGCGAGAAATCGTTGTTTTGCATCGAAATATGCAGTTTTCTCTAAGAATTTTGATGATTTCGTGCAGAATTCTGCTGTTTTCTTGCAATTCAGCCGTTGAATCTTGGTAAAAAGTCATGATTTTGTAGATTTCGTGCTCTTCTTTGCGAATTCAAGCCAGAAAACAACGAAAATCGGCGAGAAATCGTCGTTTTGCATCGAAATATGCGGTTTTCTGTAAGAATTTTGATGATTTCGTGCAGAATTCTGCTGTTTTCTTGCAATTCAGCCGTTGAATTTTGGTAAAAAGTCATGATTTTGTAGATTTCGTGCTCTTCTTTGCGAATTTAAGCCAGAAAACAACGAAAATCGGCGAGAAATAATCATTTTGCATCGAAAAATGCGGTTTTCTCTAAGAATTTTGATGATTTCGTGCAGAATTCTGCTGTTTTCTTGCAATTCAGCCGTTGAATCTTGGTAAAAAGTCATGATTTTGTAGATTCCGTGCTCTTCTTTGCGAATTCAAGATAGAAAACAACGAAAATCAGCGAGAAATCGTCGTTTTGCATCGAAATATGCGGTTTTCTCTAAGAATTTTGATGATTTCGTGCAGAATTCTGCTGTTTTCTTGCAATTCAGCCGTTGAATCTTGGTAAAAAGTGATGATTTTGTAGATTTCGTGCTCTTCTTTGCGAATTCAAGCCAGAAAACAACGAAAATCGGCGAGAAATCGTCGTTTTGCATCGAAATATGCGGTTTTCTCTAAGAATTTTGATGATTTCGTGCAGAATTCTGCTGTTTTCTTGCAATTCAGCCGTTGAATCTTGGTAAAAAGTCATGATTTTGTAGATTTCGTGCTCTTCTTTGCGAATTCAAGCCAGAAAACCACGAAAATCGGCGAGAAATCGTCGTTTTGCATCGAAATATGCGGTTTTCTCTAAGAATTTTGATGATTTCGTGCAGAATTCTGCTGTTTTCTTGCAATTCAGCCGTTGAATCTTGGTAAAAAGTGATGATTTTGTAGATTTCGTGCTCTTCTTTGCGAATTCAAGCCAGAAAACAACGAAAATCGGCGAGAAATCGTCGTTTTGCATCGAAATATGCGGTTTTCTGTAAGAATTTTGATGATTTCGTGCAGAATTCTGCTGTTTTCTTGCAATTCAGCCGTTGAGTCTAGGTAAAAAGTCATGATTTTGTAGATTTCGTGCTCTTCTTGGCGAATTCAAGATAGAAAACAACGAAAATCGGCGAGAAATCGTTGTTTTGCATCGAAATATGCAGTTTTCTCTAAGAATTTTGATGATTTCGTGCAGAATTCTGCTGTTTTCTTGCAATTCAGCCGTTGAATCTTGGTAAAAAGTCATGATTTTGTAGATTTCGTGCTCTTCTTTGCGAATTCAAGCCAGAAAACAACGAAAATCGGCGAGAAATCGTCGTTTTGCATCGAAATATGCGGTTTTCTGTAAGAATTTTGATGATTTCGTGCAGAATTCTGCTGTTTTCTTGCAATTCAGCCGTTGAATCTTGGTAAAAAGTCATGATTTTGTAGATTCCGTGCTCTTCTTTGCGAATTCAAGATAGAAAACAACGAAAATCAGCGAGAAATCGTCGTTTTGCATCGAAATATGCGGTTTTCCCTAAGAATTTTGATGATTTCGTGCAGAATTCTGCTGTTTTCTTGCAATTCAGCTGTTGAATCTTGGTAAAAAGTCATGATTTTGTAGATTTCGTGCTCTTCTTTGCGAATTCAAGCCAGAAAACAACGAAAATCGGCGAGAAATAATCATTTTGCATCGAAAAATGCGGTTTTCTCTAAGAATTTTGATGATTTCGTGCAGAATTCTGCTGTTTTCTTGCAATTCAGCCGTTGAATCTTGGTAAAAAGTGATGATTTTGTAGATTCCTTCTCTTCTTTGCGAATTCAAGCCAGAAAACAACGAAAATCGGCGAGAAATCGTCGTTTTGCATCGAAATATGCGGTTTTCTCTAAGAATTTTGACGATTTCGTGCAGAATTCTGCTGTTTTCTTGCAATTCAGCCGTTGAATCTTGGTAAAAAGTCATGATTTTGTAGATTTCGTGCTCTTCGTTGCGAATTCAAGATAGAAAACAACGAAAACCAGCGAGAAATCATCGTTTTGCATCGAAATATGCGGTTTTCTGTAAGAATTTTGATGATTTCGTGCAGAATTCTGCTGTTTTCTTGCAATTCAGCCGTTGAATCTTTGTAAAAAGTCATGATTTTGTTGATTTTGTGCTCTTCTTTGCGAATTCAAGCCAGAAAACAACGAAAATCGGCGAGAAATCGTCGTTTTGCATCGAAATATGCGGTTTTCTCTAAGAATTTTGATGATTTCGTGCAGAATTCTGCTGTTTTCTTGCAATTCAGCCGTTGAATCTTGGTAAAAAGTCATGATTTTGTAGATTTCGTGCTCTTCTTTGCGAATTTAAGCCAGAAAACCACGAAAATCGGCGAGAAATCGTCGTTTTGCATCGAAATATGCGGTTTTCTCTAAGAATTTTGATGATTTCGTGCAGAATTCTGCTGTTTTCTTGCAATTCAGCCGTTGAATCTTGGTAAAAAGTCATGATTTTGTAGATTTCGTGCTCTTCTTTGCGAATTCAAGCCAGAAAACAACGAAAATCGGCGAGAAATCGTCGTTTTGCATCGAAATATGCGGTTTTCTGTAAGAATTTTGATGATTTCGTGCAGAATTCTGCTGTTTTCTTGCAATTCAGCCGTTGAATCTAGGTAAAAAGTCATGATTTTGTAGATTTCGTGCTCTTCTTGGCGAATTCAAGATAGAAAACAACGAAAATCGGCGAGAAATCGTTGTTTTGCATCGAAATATGCAGTTTTCTCTAAGAATTTTGATGATTTCGTGCAGAATTCTGCTGTTTTCTTGCAATTCAGCCGTTGAATCTTGGTAAAAAGTCATGATTTTGTAGATTTCGTGCTCTTCTTTGCGAATTCAAGCCAGAAAACAACGAAAATCGGCGAGAAATCGTCGTTTTGCATTGAAATATGCGGTTTTCTGTAAGAATTTTGATGATTTCGTGCAGAATTCTGCTGTTTTCTTGCAATTCAGCCGTTGAATCTTGGTAAAAAGTCATGATTTTGTAGATTCCGTGCTCTTCTTTGCGAATTCGAGATAGAAAACAACGAAAATCAGCGAGAAATCGTCGTTTTGCATCGAAATATGCGGTTTTCCCTAAGAATTTTGATGATTTCGTGCAGAATTCTGCTGTTTTCTTGCAATTCAGCTGTTGAATCTTGGTAAAAAGTCATGATTTTGTAGATTTCGTGCTCTTCTTTGCGAATTCAAGCCAGAAAACAACGAAAATCGGCGAGAAATAATCATTTTGCATCGAAAAATGCGGTTTTCTCTAAGAATTTTGATGATTTCGTGCAGAATTCTGCTGTTTTCTTGCAATTCAGCCGTTGAATCTTGGTAAAAAGTGATGATTTTGTAGATTCCTTCTCTTCTTTGCGAATTCAAGCCAGAAAACAACGAAAATCGGCGAGAAATCGTCGTTTTGCATCGAAATATGCGGTTTTCTCTAAGAATTTTGACGATTTCGTGCAGAATTCTGCTGTTTTCTTGCAATTCAGCCGTTGAATCTTGGTAAAAAGTCATGATTTTGTAGATTTCGTGCTCTTCGTTGCGAATTCAAGATAGAAAACAACGAAAACCAGCGAGAAATCGTCGTTTTGCATCGAAATATGCAGTTTTCTCTAAGAATTTTGATGATTTCGTGCAGAATTCTGCTGTTTTCTTGGAATTCAGCCGTTGAATCTAGGTAAAAAGTCATGATTTTGTAGATTTCGTGCTCTTCTTTACGAATTCAAGCCAGAAAACAACGAAAATCGGCATGAAATCGTCGTTTTGCATCGAAATATGCGGTTTTCTCTAAGAATTTTGATGATTTCGTGCAGAATTCTGCTATTTTCTTGCAATTCAGCCGTTGAATCTAGGTAAAAAGTCATGATTTTGTAGATTTCGTGCTCTTCTTTGCGAATTCAAGCTAGAAAACAACGAAAATCAGCGAGAAATCGTCGTTTTGCATCGAAATATGCGGTTTTCTCCAAGAATTTTGATGATTTCGTGCAGAATTCTGCTGTTTTCTTGCAATTCAGCCGTTGAATCTTGGTAAAAAGTCATGATTTTGTAGATTTCGTGCTCTTCTTTGCGAATTCAAGCCAAAAAACCACGAAAATCGGCGAGAAATCGTCGTTTTCTCTAAGAATTTTGATGATTTCGTGCAGAATTCTGCTGTTTTCTTGCAATTCAGCCGTTGAATCTTGGTAAAAAGTGATGATTTTGTAGATTTCGTGCTCTTCTTTGCGAATTCAAGCCAGAAAACAACGAAAATCGGCGAGAAATCGTCGTTTTGCATCGAAATATGCGGTTTTCTCTAAGAATTTTGACGATTTCGTGCAGAATTCTGCTGTTTTCTTGCAATTCAGCCGTTGAATCTTGGTAAAAAGTCATGATTTTGTAGATTTCGTGCTCTTCTTTGCTAATTCAAGATAGAAAACAACGAAAATCAGCGAGAAATCGTCGTTTTGCATCGAAATATGCGGTTTTCTCTAAGAATTTTGATGATTTCTTGCAGAATTCTGCTATTTTCTTGCAATTCAGCCGTTGAATCTTGGTAAAAAGTCATGATTTTGTAGATTCCGTGCTCTTCTTTGCGAATTCAAGATAGAAAACAACGAAAATCAGCGAGAAATCGTCGTTTTGCATCGAAATATGCGGTTTTCTCTAAGAATTTTGATAATTTCGTGCAGAATTCTGCTGTTTTCTTGCAATTCAGCCGTTGAATCTTGGGTAAAAAGTGATGATTTTGTAGATTTCGTGCTCTTCTTTGCGAATTCAAGCCAGAAAACAACGAAAATCGGCGAGAAATCGTCGTTTTGCATCGAAATATGCGGTTTTCTCTAAGAATTTTGATGATTTCGTGCAGAATTCTGCTGTTTTCTTGCAATTCAGCCGTTGAATCTTGGTAAAAAGTCATGATTTTGTAGATTTCGTGCTCTTCTTTGCGAATTCAAGCCAGAAAACCACGAAAATCGGCGAGAAATCGTCGTTTTGCATCGAAATATGCGGTTTTCTCTAAGAATTTTGATGATTTCGTGCAGAATTCTGCTGTTTTCTTGCAATTCAGCCGTTGAATCTTGGTAAAAAGTGATGATTTTGTAGATTTCGTGCTCTTCTTTGCGAATTCAAGCCAGAAACCAACGAAAATCGGCGAGAAATCGTCGTTTTGCATCGAAATATGCGGTTTTCTCTAAGAATTTTGACAAATTCGTGCAGAATTCTGCTGTTTTCTTGCAATTCAGCCGTTGAATCTTGGTAAAAAGTCATGATTTTGTAGATTTCGTGCTCTTCTTTGCGAATTCAAGATAGAAAACAACGAAAATCAGCGAGAAATCGTCGTTTTGCATCGAAATATGCGGTTTTCTCTAAGAATTTTGATGATTTCGTGCAGAATTCTGCTGTTTTCTTGCAATTCAGCTGTTGAATCTTGGTAAAAAGTCATGATTTTGTAGATTTCGTGCTCTTCTTTGCGAATTCATGCCAGAGAACAACGAAAATCGGCGAGAAATCATCGTTTTGCATCGAAATATGCGGTTTTCTGTAAGAATTTTGATGATTTCGTGCAGAATTCTGCTGTTTTCTTGCAATTCAGCCGTTGAATCTTGGTAAAAAGTCATGATTTTGTAGATTTCGTGCTCTTCTTTGCGAATTCAAGCCAGAAAACAACGAAAATCGGCGAGAAATCGTCGTTTTGCATCGAAATATGCGGTTTTCTGTAAGAATTTTGATGATTTCGTGCAGAATTCTGCTGTTTTCTTGCAATTCAGCCGTTGAATCTAGGTAAAAAGTCATGATTTTGTAGATTTCGTGCTCTTCTTGGCGAATTCAAGATAGAAAACAACGAAAATCGGCGAGAAATCGTTGTTTTGCATCGAAATATGCAGTTTTCTCTAAGAATTTTGATGATTTCGTGCAGAATTCTGCCGTTTTCTTGCAATTCAGCCGTTGAATCTTGGTAAAAAGTCATGATTTTGTAGATTTCGTGCTCTTCTTTGCGAATTCAAGCCAGAAAACCACGAAAATCGGCGAGAAATCGTCGTTTTGCATCGAAATATGCGGTTTTCTCTAAGAATTTTGATGATTTCGTGCAGAATTCTGCTGTTTTCTTGCAATTCAGCCGTTGAATCTTGGTAAAAAGTGATGATTTTGTAGATTTCGTGCTCTTCTTTGCGAATTCAAGCCAGAAAACAACGAAAATCGGCGAGAAATCATCGTTTTGCATCGAAATATGCGGTTTTCTCTAAGAATTTTGACAAATTCGTGCAGAATTCTGCTGTTTTCTTGCAATTCAGCCGTTGAATCTTGGTAAAAAGTCATGATTTTGTAGATTTCGTGCTCTTCTTTGCGAATTCAAGCCAGAAAACAACGAAAATCGGCGAGAAATCGTCGTTTTGCATCGAAATATGCGGTTTTCTCTAAGAATTTTGACAAATTCGTGCAGAATTCTGCTGTTTTCTTGCAATTCAGCCGTTGAATCTTGGTAAAAAGTCATGATTTTGTAGATTTCGTGCTCTTCTTTGCGAATTCAAGATAGAAAACAACGAAAATCAGCGAGAAATCGTCGTTTTGCATCGAAATATGCGGTTTTCTCTAAGAATTTTGATGATTTCGTGCAGAATTCTGCTGTTTTCTTGCAATTCAGCTGTTGAATCTTGGTAAAAAGTCATGATTTTGTAGATTTCGTGCTCTTCTTTGCGAATTCATGCCAGAGAACAACGAAAATCGGCGAGAAATCATCGTTTTGCATCGAAATATGCGGTTTTCTGTAAGAATTTTGATGATTTCGTGCAGAATTCTGCTGTTTTCTTGCAATTCAGCCGTTGAATCTTGGTAAAAAGTCATGATTTTGTAGATTTCGTGCTCTTCTTTGCGAATTCAAGCCAGAAAACAACGAAAATCGGCGAGAAATCGTCGTTTTGCATCGAAATATGCGGTTTTCTGTAAGAATTTTGATGATTTCGTGCAGAATTCTGCTGTTTTCTTGCAATTCAGCCGTTGAATCTAGGTAAAAAGTCATGATTTTGTAGATTTCGTGCTCTTCTTGGCGAATTCAAGATAGAAAACAACGAAAATCGGCGAGAAATCGTTGTTTTGCATCGAAATATGCAGTTTTCTCTAAGAATTTTGATGATTTCGTGCAGAATTCTGCCGTTTTCTTGCAATTCAGCCGTTGAATCTTGGTAAAAAGTCATGATTTTGTAGATTTCGTGCTCTTCTTTGCGAATTCAAGCCAGAAAACAACGAAAATCGGCGAGAAATCGTTGTTTTGCATCGAAATATGCAGTTTTCTCTAAGAATTTTTGATGATTTCGTGCAGAATTCTGCTGTTTTCTTGCAATTTAGCCGTTGAATCTAGGTAAAAAGTCATGATTTTGTAGATTTCGTGCTCTTCTTGGCGAATTCAAGATAGAAAACAACGAAAATCGGCGAGAAATCGTTGTTTTGCATCGAAATATGCAGTTTTCTCTAAGAATTTTGATGATTTCGTGCAGAATTCTGCTGTTTTCTTGCAATTCAGCCGTTGAATCTTGGTAAAAAGTCATGATTTTGTAGATTTCGTGCTCATCTTTGCGAATTCAAGATAGAAAACAACGAAAATCAGCGATAAATCGTCGTTTTGCATCGAAATATGCGGTTTTCTCTAAGAATTTTGATGATTTCGTGCAGAATTCTGCTGTTTTCTTGCAATTCAGCCGTTGAATCTTGGTAAAAAGTCATGATTTTGTAGATTTCGTACTCTTCTTTGCAAATTCATGCCAGAAAACAACGAAAATCGGCGAGAAATCGTCGTTTTGCATCGAAATATGCGGTTTTCTGTAAGAATTTTTATGATTTCGTGCAGAATTCTACTGTTTTCTTGCAATTCAGCCGTTGAATCTTGGTAAAAATTCATGATTTTGTAGATTTCGTGCTCTTCTTTGCGAATTCAAGCCAGAAAACAACGAAAATCGGCGAGAAATAATCGTTTTGCATCGAAATATGCGGTTTTCTGTAAGAATTTTGATGATTTCGTGCAGAATTCTGCTGTTTTCTTGCAATTCAGCCGTTGAATCTTGGTAAAAAGTCATGATTTTGTAGATTTCGTGCTCTTCTTTGCGAATTCAAGCCAGAAAACCACGAAAATCGGCGAGAAATCGTCGTTTTGCATCGAAATATGCGGTTTTCTCTAAGAATTTTGATGATTTCGTGCAGAATTCTGCTGTTTTCTTGCAATTCAGCCGTTGAATCTTGGTAAAAAGTCATGATTTTGTAGATTTCGTGCTCTTCTTTGCGAATTCAAGCCAGAAAACAACGAAAATCGGCGAGAAATCGTCGTTTTGCATCGAAAAATGTGGTTTTCTGTAAGAATTTTGATGATTTCGTGCAGAATTCTGCTGTTTTCTTGCAATTCAGCCGTTGAATCTTGGTAAAAAGTCATGATTTTGTAGATTCCGTGCTCTTCTTTGCGAATTCAAGATAGAAAACAACGAAAATCAGCGAGAAATCGTCGTTTTGCATCGAAATATGCGGTTTTCTCTAAGAATTTTGATGATTTCGTGCAGAATTCTGCTGTTTTCTTGCAATTCAGCCGTTGAATCTTGGTAAAAAGTGATGATTTTGTAGATTTCGTGCTCATCTTTGCGAATTCAAGCCAGAAAACAACGAAAATCGGCGAGAAATCGTCGTTTTGCATCGAAATATGCGGTTTTCTCTAAAAATTTTGATGATTTCGTGCAGAATTCTGCTGTTTTCTTGCAATTCAGCCGTTGAATCTTGGTAAAAAGTCATGATTTTGTAGATTTCGTGCTCTTCTTTGCGAATTCAAGCCAGAATACCACGAAAATCGGCGAGAAATCGTCGTTTTGCATCGAAATATGCGGTTTTCTCTAAGAATTTTGATGATTTCGTGCAGAATTCTGCTGTTTTCTTGCAATTCAGCCGTTGAATCTTGGTAAAAAGTGATGATTTTGTAGATTTCGTGCTCTTCTTTGCGAATTCAAGCCAGAAAACAACGAAAATCGGCGAGAAATCGTCGTTTTGCATCGAAATATGCGGTTTTCTCTAAGAATTTTGACAATTTCGTGCAGAATTCTGCTGTTTTCTTGCAATTCAGCTGTTGAATCTTGGTAAAAAGTCATGATTTTGTAGATTTCGTGCTCTTCTTTGCGAATTCAAGATAGAAAACAACGAAAATCAGCGAGAGATCGTCGTTTTGCATCGAAATATGCGGTTTTCTCTAAGAATTTTGATGATTTCGTGCAGAATTCTGCTGCTTTCTTGCAATTCAGCTGTTGAATCTTGGTAAAAAGTCATGATTTTGTAGATTTCGTGCTCTTCTTTGCGAATTCATGCCAGAAAACAACGAAAATCGGCGAGAAATCATCGTTTTGCATCGAAATATGCGGTTTTCTGTAAGAATTTTGATGATTTCGTGCAGAATTCTGCTGATTTCTTGCAATTCAGCCGTTGAATCTTGGTAAAAAGTCATGATTTTGTAGATTTCGTGCTCTTCTTTGCGAATTCAAGCCAGAAAACAACGAAAATCGGCGAGAAATCGTCGTTTTGCATCGAAATATGCGGTTTTCTGTAAGAATTTTGATGATTTCGTGCAGAATTCTGCTGTTTTCTTGCAATTCAGCCGTTGAATCTAGGTAAAAAGTCATGATTTTGTAGATTTCGTGCTCTTCTTGGCGAATTCAAGATAGAAAACAACGAAAATCGGCGAGAAATCGTTGTTTTGCATCGAAATATGCAGTTTTCTCTAAGAATTTTGATGATTTCGTGCAGAATTCTGCCGTTTTCTTGCAATTCAGCCGTTGAATCTTGGTAAAAAGTCATGATTTTGTAGATTTCGTGCTCTTCTTTGCGAATTCAAGCCAGAAAACAACGAAAATCGGCGAGAAATCGTCGTTTTGCATCGAAATATGCGGTTTTCTGTAAGAATTTTGATGATTTCGTGCAGAATTCTGCTGTTTTCTTGCAATTCAGCCGTTGAATCTAGGTAAAAAGTCATGATTTTGTAGATTTCGTGCTCTTCTTGGCGAATTCAAGATAGAAAACAACGAAAATCGGCGAGAAATCGTTGTTTTGCATCGAAATATGCAGTTTTCTCTAAGAATTTTGATGATTTCGTGCAGAATTCTGCTGTTTTCTTGCAATTCAGCCGTTGAATCTAGGTAAAAAGTCATGATTTTGTAGATTTCGTGCTCTTCTTGGCGAATTCAAGATAGAAAACAACGAAAATCGGCGAGAAATCGTTGTTTTGCATCGAAATATGCAGTTTTCTCTAAGAATTTTGATGATTTCGTGCAGAATTCTGCTGTTTTCTTGCAATTCAGCCGTTGAATCTTGGTAAAAAGTCATGATTTTGTAGATTTCGTGCTCATCTTTGCAAATTCATGCCAGAAAACAACGAAAGTCGGCGAGAAATCGTCGTTTTGCATCGAAATATGCGGTTTTCTGTAAGAATTTTGATGATTTCGTGCAGAATTCTGCTGTTTTCTTGCAATTCAGCCGTTGAATCTTGGTAAAAATTCATGATTTTGTAGATTTGGTGCTCTTCTTTGCGAATTCAAGCCAGAAAACAACGAAAATCGGCGAGAAATAATCGTTTTGCATCGAAATATGCGGTTTTCTGTAAGAATTTTGATGATTTCGTGCAGAATTCTGCTGTTTTCTTGCAATTCAGCCGTTGAATCCTGGTAAAAAGTCATGATTTTGTAGATTTCGTGCTCTTCATTGCGAATTCAAGCCAGAAAACCACGAAAATCGGCGAGAAATCGTCGTTTTGCATCGAAATATGCGGTTTTCTCTAAGAATTTTGATGATTTCGTGCAGAATTCTGCTGTTTTCTTCCAATTCAGCCGTTGAATCTTGGTAAAAAGTGATGATTTTGTAGATTTCGTGCTCTTCTTTGCGAATTCAAGCCAGAAAACAACGAAAATCGGTGAGAAATCGTCGTATTGCATCGAAATATGCGGTTTTCTGTAAGAATTTTGACGATTTCGTGCAGAATTCTGCTGTTTTCTTGCAATTCAGCCGTTGAATCTTGGTAAAAAGTCATGATTTTGTAGATTTCGTGCTCTTCTTTGCGAATTCAAGATAGAAAACAACGAAAATCAGCGAGAAATCGTCGTTTTGCATCGAAATATGCGGTTTTCTCTAAGAATTTTGATGATTTCGTGCAGAATTCTGCTGTTTTCTTGCAATTCAGCCGTTGAATCTTGGTAAAAAGTCATGATTTTGTAGATTTCGTGCTCTTCTTTGCGAATTCAAGCCAGAAAACAACGAAAATCGGCGAGAAATCGTCGTTTTGCATCGAAATATGCGGTTTTCTCTAAGAATTTTGACAAATTCGTGCAGAATTCTGCTGTTTTCTTGCAATTCAGCCGTTGAATCTTGGTAAAAAGTCATGATTTTGTAGATTTCGTGCTCTTCTTTGCGAATTCAAGCCAGAAAACAACGAAAATCGGCGAGAAATCGTCGTTTTGCATCGAAATATGCGGTTTTCTCTAAGAATTTTGACAAATTCGTGCAGAATTCTGCTGTTTTCTTGCAATTCAGCCGTTGAATCTTGGTAAAAAGTCATGATTTTGTAGATTTCGTGCTCTTCTTTGCGAATTCAAGATAGAAAACAACGAAAATCAGCGAGAAATCGTCGTTTTGCATCGAAATATGCGGTTTTCTCTAAGAATTTTGATGATTTCGTGCAGAATTCTGCTGTTTTCTTGCAATTCAGCTGTTGAATCTTGGTAAAAAGTCATGATTTTGTAGATTTCGTACTCTTCTTTGCGAATTCATGCCAGAGAACAACGAAAATCGGCGAGAAATCATCGTTTTGCATCGAAATATGCGGTTTTCTGTAAGAATTTTGATGATTTCGTGCAGAATTCTGCTGTTTTCTTGCAATTCAGCCGTTGAATCTTGGTAAAAAGTCATGATTTTGTAGATTTCGTGCTCTTCTTTGCGAATTCAAGCCAGAAAACAACGAAAATCGGCGAGAAATCGTCGTTTTGCATCGAAATATGCGGTTTTCTGTAAGAATTTTGATGATTTCGTGCAGAATTCTGCTGTTTTCTTGCAATTCAGCCGTTGAATCTAGGTAAAAAGTCATGATTTTGTAGATTTCGTGCTCTTCTTGGCGAATTCAAGATAGAAAACAACGAAAATCGGCGAGAAATCGTTGTTTTGCATCGAAATATGCAGTTTTCTCTAAGAATTTTGATGATTTCGTGCAGAATTCTGCCGTTTTCTTGCAATTCAGCCGTTGAATCTTGGTAAAAAGTCATGATTTTGTAGATTTCGTGCTCTTCTTTGCGAATTCAAGCCAGAAAACAACGAAAATCGGCGAGAAATCGTTGTTTTGCATCGAAATATGCAGTTTTCTCTAAGAATTTTTGATGATTTCGTGCAGAATTCTGCTGTTTTCTTGCAATTTAGCCGTTGAATCTAGGTAAAAAGTCATGATTTTGTAGATTTCGTGCTCTTCTTGGCGAATTCAAGATAGAAAACAACGAAAATCGGCGAGAAATCGTTGTTTTGCATCGAAATATGCAGTTTTCTCTAAGAATTTTGATGATTTCGTGCAGAATTCTGCTGTTTTCTTGCAATTCAGCCGTTGAATCTTGGTAAAAAGTCATGATTTTGTAGATTTCGTGCTCATCTTTGCGAATTCAAGATAGAAAACAACGAAAATCAGCGATAAATCGTCGTTTTGCATCGAAATATGCGGTTTTCTCTAAGAATTTTGATGATTTCGTGCAGAATTCTGCTGTTTTCTTGCAATTCAGCCGTTGAATCTTGGTAAAAAGTCATGATTTTGTAGATTTCGTACTCTTCTTTGCAAATTCATGCCAGAAAACAACGAAAATCGGCGAGAAATCGTCGTTTTGCATCGAAATATGCGGTTTTCTGTAAGAATTTTTATGATTTCGTGCAGAATTCTACTGTTTTCTTGCAATTCAGCCGTTGAATCTTGGTAAAAATTCATGATTTTGTAGATTTCGTGCTCTTCTTTGCGAATTCAAGCCAGAAAACAACGAAAATCGGCGAGAAATAATCGTTTTGCATCGAAATATGCGGTTTTCTGTAAGAATTTTGATGATTTCGTGCAGAATTCTGCTGTTTTCTTGCAATTCAGCCGTTGAATCTTGGTAAAAAGTCATGATTTTGTAGATTTTGTGCTCTTCTTTGCGAATTCAAGCCAGAAAACCACGAAAATCGGCGAGAAATCGTCGTTTTGCATCGAAATATGCGGTTTTCTCTAAGAATTTTGATGATTTCGTGCAGAATTCTGCTGTTTTCTTGCAATTCAGCCGTTGAATCTTGGTAAAAAGTCATGATTTTGTAGATTTCGTGCTCTTCTTTGCGAATTCAAGCCAGAAAACAACGAAAATCGGCGAGAAATCGTCGTTTTGCATCGAAAAATGCGGTTTTCTGTAAGAATTTTGATGATTTCGTGCAGAATTCTGCTGTTTTCTTGCAATTCAGCCGTTGAATCTTGGTAAAAAGTCATGATTTTGTAGATTCCGTGCTCTTCTTTGCGAATTCAAGATAGAAAACAACGAAAATCAGCGAGAAATCGTCGTTTTGCATCGAAATATGCGGTTTTCTCTAAGAATTTTGATGATTTCGTGCAGAATTCTGCTGTTTTCTTGCAATTCAGCCGTTGAATCTTGGTAAAAAGTGATGATTTTGTAGATTTCGTGCTCATCTTTGCGAATTCAAGCCAGAAAACAACGAAAATCGGCGAGAAATCGTCGTTTTGCATCGAAATATGCGGTTTTCTCTAAAAATTTTGATGATTTCGTGCAGAATTCTGCTGTTTTCTTGCAATTCAGCCGTTGAATCTTGGTAAAAAGTCATGATTTTGTAGATTTCGTGCTCTTCTTTGCGAATTCAAGCCAGAAAACCACGAAAATCGGCGAGAAATCGTCGTTTTGCATCGAAATATGCGGTTTTCTCTAAGAATTTTGATGATTTCGTGCAGAATTCTGCTGTTTTCTTGCAATTCAGCCGTTGAATCTTGGTAAAAAGTGATGATTTTGTAGATTTCGTGCTCTTCTTTGCGAATTCAAGCCAGAAAACAACGAAAATCGGCGAGAAATCGTCGTTTTGCATCGAAATATGCGGTTTTCTGTAGGAATTTTGATGATTTCGTGCAGAATTCTGCTGTTTTCTTGCAATTCAGCCGTTGAATCTAGGTAAAAAGTCATGATTTTGTAGATTTCGTGCTCTTCTTGGCGAATTCAAGATAGAAAACAACGAAAATCGGCGAGAAATCGATGTTTTGCATCGAAATATGCAGTTTTCTCTAAGAATTTTGATGATTTCGTGCAGAATTCTGCTGTTTTCTTGCAATTCAGCCGTTGAATCTTGGTAAAAAGTCATGAATTTGTAGATTTCGTGCTCTTCTTTGCGAATTCAAGCCAGAAAACAACGAAAATCGGCGAGAAATCGTCGTTTTGCATCGAAATATGCGGTTTTCTGTAAGAATTTTGATGATTTCGTGCAGAATTCTGCTGTTTTCTTGCAATTCAGCCGTTGAATCTTGGTAAAAAGTGATGATTTTGTAGATTTCGTGCTCTTCTTTGCGAATTCAAGCCAGAAAACAACGAAAATCGGCGAGAAATCGTCGTTTTGCATCGAAATATGCGGTTTTCTCTAAGAATTTTGACAATTTCGTGCAGAATTCTGCTGTTTTCTTGCAATTCAGCTGTTGAATCTTGGTAAAAAGTCATGATTTTGTAGATTCCGTGCTCTTCTTTGCGAATTCAAGATAGAAAACAACGAAACTCAGCGAGAAATCGTCGTTTTGCATCGAAATATGCGGTTTTCTCTAAGAATTTTGATGATTTCGTGCAGAATTCTGCTGTTTTCTTGCAATTCAGCCGTTGAATCTTGGTAAAAAGTGATAATTTTGTAGATTTCGTGCTCTTCTTTGCGAATTCAAGCCAGAAAACAACGAAAATCGGCGAGAAATCCTCGTTTTGCATCGAAATATGCGGTCTTCTCTAAGAATTTTGATGATTTCGTGCAGAATTCTGCTGTTTTCTTGCAATTCAGCCGTTGAATCTTGGTAAAAAGTGATGATTTTGTAGATTTCGTGCTCTTCTTTGCGAATTCAAGCCAGAAAACAACGAAAATCGGCGAGAAATCGTCGTTTTGCATCGAAATATGCGGTTTTCTCTAAGAATTTTGACAATTTCGTGCAGAATTCTGCTGTTTTCTTGCAATTCAGCTGTTGAATCTTGGTAAAAAGTCATGATTTTGTAGATTTCGTGCTCTTCTTTGCGAATTCAAGATAGAAAACAACGAAAATCAGCGAGAGATCGTCGTTTTGCATCGAAATATGCGGTTTTCTCTAAGAATTTTGATGATTTCGTGCAGAATTCTGCTGCTTTCTTGCAATTCAGCTGTTGAATCTTGGTAAAAAGTCATGATTTTGTAGATTTCGTGCTCTTCTTTGCGAATTCATGCCAGAAAACAACGAAAATCGGCGAGAAATCATCGTTTTGCATCGAAATATGCGGTTTTCTGTAAGAATTTTGATGATTTCGTGCAGAATTCTGCTGATTTCTTGCAATTCAGCCGTTGAATCTTGGTAAAAAGTCATGATTTTGTAGATTTCGTGCTCTTCTTTGCGAATTCAAGCCAGAAAACAACGAAAATCGGCGAGAAATCGTCGTTTTGCATCGAAATATGCGGTTTTCTGTAAGAATTTTGATGATTTCGTGCAGAATTCTGCTGTTTTCTTGCAATTCAGCCGTTGAATCTAGGTAAAAAGTCATGATTTTGTAGATTTCGTGCTCTTCTTGGCGAATTCAAGATAGAAAACAACGAAAATCGGCGAGAAATCGTTGTTTTGCATCGAAATATGCAGTTTTCTCTAAGAATTTTGATGATTTCGTGCAGAATTCTGCCGTTTTCTTGCAATTCAGCCGTTGAATCTTGGTAAAAAGTCATGATTTTGTAGATTTCGTGCTCTTCTTTGCGAATTCAAGCCAGAAAACAACGAAAATCGGCGAGAAATCGTCGTTTTGCATCGAAATATGCGGTTTTCTGTAAGAATTTTGATGATTTCGTGCAGAATTCTGCTGTTTTCTTGCAATTCAGCCGTTGAATCTAGGTAAAAAGTCATGATTTTGTAGATTTCGTGCTCTTCTTGGCGAATTCAAGATAGAAAACAACGAAAATCGGCGAGAAATCGTTGTTTTGCATCGAAATATGCAGTTTTCTCTAAGAATTTTGATGATTTCGTGCAGAATTCTGCTGTTTTCTTGCAATTCAGCCGTTGAATCTAGGTAAAAAGTCATGATTTTGTAGATTTCGTGCTCTTCTTGGCGAATTCAAGATAGAAAACAACGAAAATCGGCGAGAAATCGTTGTTTTGCATCGAAATATGCAGTTTTCTCTAAGAATTTTGATGATTTCGTGCAGAATTCTGCTGTTTTCTTGCAATTCAGCCGTTGAATCTTGGTAAAAAGTCATGATTTTGTAGATTTCGTGCTCATCTTTGCAAATTCATGCCAGAAAACAACGAAAGTCGGCGAGAAATCGTCGTTTTGCATCGAAATATGCGGTTTTCTGTAAGAATTTTGATGATTTCGTGCAGAATTCTGCTGTTTTCTTGCAATTCAGCCGTTGAATCTTGGTAAAAATTCATGATTTTGTAGATTTCGTGCTCTTCTTTGCGAATTCAAGCCAGAAAACAACGAAAATCGGCGAGAAATAATCGTTTTGCATCGAAATATGAGGTTTTCTGTAAGAATTTTGATAATTTCGTGCAGAATTCTGCTGTTTTCTTGCAATTCAGCCGTTGAATCTTGGTAAAAAGTCATGATTTTGTAGATTTCGTGCTCTTCTTTGCGAATTCAAGCCAGAAAACAACGAAAATCGGCGAGAAATCGTCGTTTTGCATCGAAATATGCGGTTTTCTGTAAGAATTTTGATGATTTCGTGCTGAATTCTGCTGTTTTCTTGCAATTCAGCCGTTGAATCTAGGTAAAAAGTCATGATTTTGTAGATTTCGTGCTCTTCTTGGCGAATTCATAATAGATTTCGTGCTCTTCATTGCGAATTCAAGCCAGAAAACCACGAAAATCGGCGAGAAATCGTCGTTTTGCATCGAAATATGCGGTTTTCTCTAAGAATTTTGATGATTTCGTGCAGAATTCTGCTGTTTTCTTCCAATTCAGCCGTTGAATCTTGGTAAAAAGTGATGATTTTGTAGATTTCGTGCTCTTCTTTGCGAATTCAAGCCAGAAAACAACGAAAATCGGCGAGAAATCGTCGTTTTGCATCGAAATATGCGGTTTTCTGTAAGAATTTTGATGATTTCGTTCAGAATTCTGCTGTTTTCTTGCAATTCAGCCGTTAAATCTAGGTAAAAAGTCATGATTTTGTAGATTTCGTGCTCTTCTTGGCGAATTCAAAATAGAAAACAACGAAAATCGGCGAGAAATCGTTGTTTTGCATCGAAATATGCAGTTTTCTCTAAGAATTTTGATGATTTCGTGCTGAATTCTGCTGTTTTCTTGCAATTCAGCCGTTGAATCTTGGTAAAAAGTCATGATTTTGTAGATTTCGTGCTCTTCTTTGCAAATTCAAGCCAGAAAACAACGAAAATCGGCGAGAAATCGTCGTTTTGCATTGAAATATGCGGTTATCTCTAAGAATTTTGACGATTTCGTGCAGAATTCTGCTGTTTTCTTGCAATTCAGCTGTTGAATCTTGGTAAAAAGTGATTATTTAGTAGATTTCGAGCTCTTCTTTGCGAATTCAAGCCAGAAAACAACGAAAATCGGCGAGAAATCGTTGTTTCGCATCGTAATATGCGGTTTTCTCTAAGAATTTTGATGATTTCGTGCAAAATTCTGCTGTTTTCTTGCAATTCAGCTGTTGAATCTTGGTAAAAAGTCATGACTTTGTAGATTTCGTGCTCTTCTTTGCGAATTCAAGCCAGAAAACAACGAAAATCGGCGAGAAATCGTCGTCTTGCATCGAAATATGCGGTTTTCTGTAAGAATTTTGATGATTTCGTGCAGAATTCTGCTGTTTTCTTGCAATTCAGCCGTTGAATCTTGGTAAAAAGTCATGATTTTGTAGATTTCGTGCTCTTCTTTGCGACTTTAAGATAGAAAACAACGAAAATCAGCGAGAAATTGTCGTTTTGCATTGAAATATGCGGTTATCTCTAAGAATTTTGACGATTTCGTGCAGAATTCTGCTGTTTTCTTGCAATTCAGCTGTTGAATCTTGGTAAAAAGTGATTATTTAGTAGATTTCGAGCTCTTCTTTGCGAATTCAAGCCAGAAAACAACGAAAATCGGCGAGAAATCGTTGTTTCGCATCGTAATATGCGGTTTTCTCTAAGAATTTTGATGATTTCGTGCAAAATTCTGCTGTTTTCTTGCAATTCAGCTGTTGAATCTTGGTAAAAAGTCATGACTTTGTAGATTTCGTGCTCTTCTTTGCGAATTCAAGCCAGAAAACAACGAAAATCGGCGAGAAATCGTCGTCTTGCATCGAAATATGCGGTTTTCTGTAAGAATTTTGATGATTTCGTGCAGAATTCTGCTGTTTTCTTGCAATTCAGCCGTTGAATCTTGGTAAAAAGTCATGATTTTGTAGATTTCGTGCTCTTCTTTGCGACTTTAAGATAGAAAACAACGAAAATCAGCGAGAAATTGTCGTTTTGCATCGAAATATGCGGTTTTCTCTAAGAATTTTGATGATTTCGTGCAGAATTCTGCTGTTTTCTTGCAATTCAGCCGTTGAATCTTGGTAAAAAGTCATGATTTTGTAGATTTCGTGCTCTTCTTTGCAAATTCAAGCCAGAAAACAACGAAAATCGGCGAGAAATCGTCGTTTTGCATCGAAATATGCGGTTATCTCTAAGAATTTTGACGATTTCGTGCAGAATTCTGCTGTTTTCTTGCAATTCAGCTGTTGAATCTTGGTAAAAAGTGATTATTTAGTAGATTTCGAGCTCTTCTTTGCGAATTCAAGCCAGAAAACAACGAAAATCGGCGAGAAATCGTTGTTTCGCATCGTAATATGCGGTTTTCTCTAAGAATTTTGATGATTTCGTGCAAAATTCTGCTGTTTTCTTGCAATTCAGCCGTTGAATCTTGGTAAAAAGTCATGACTTTGTAGATTTCGTGCTCTTCTTTGCGAATTCAAGCCAGAAAACAACGAAAATCGGCGAGAAATCGTCGTCTTGCATCGAAATATGCGGTTTTCTGTAAGAATTTTGATGATTTCGTGCAGAATTCTGCTGTTTTCTTGCAATTCAGCCGTTGAATCTTGGTAAAATGTCATGATTTTGTAGATTTCGTGCTCTTCTTTGCGAATTCAAGCCAGAAAACAACGAAAATCGGCGAGAAATCGTCGTTTTGCATCGAAAAATGCGGTTTTTTGTAAGAATTTTGATGATTTCGTGCAGAATTCTGCTGTTTTCTTGCAATTCAGCCGTTGAATCTTGGTAAAAAGTCATGATTTTGTAGATTTCGTGGCGAGAAATAATCGTTTTGCATCGAAATATGCGGTTTTCTGTAAGAATTTTGATGATTTCGTGCAGAATTCTGCTGTTTTCTTGCAATTCAGCCGTTGAATCTTGGTAAAAAGTCATGATTTTGTAGATTTCGTGCTCTTCTTTGCGACTTCAAGATAGAAAACAACGAAAATCAGCGAGAAATTGTCGTTTTGCATCGAAATATGCGGTTTTCTCTAAGAATTTTGATGATTTCGTGCAGAATTCTGCTGTTTTCTTGCAATTCAGCCGTTGAATCTTGGTAAAAAGTCATGATTTTGTAGATTTCGTGCTCTTCTTTGCAAATTCATGCCAGAAAACAACGAAAATCGGCGAGAAATCGTCGTTTTGCATCGAAATATGAGGTTTTCTGTAAGAATTTTGATGATTTCGTGCAGAATTCTGCTGTTTTTTTGCAATTCAGCCGTTGAATCTTGGTAAAAAGTCATGATTTTGTAGATTTCGTGCTCTTCTTTGCGAATTCAAGCCAGAAAACAACGAAAATCGGCGAGAAATCGTCGTTTTGCATCGAAATATGCGGTTTTCTGTAAGAATTTTGATGATTTCGTGCTGAATTCTGCTGTTTTCTTGCAATTCAGCCGTTGAATCTAGGTAAAAAGTCATGATTTTGTAGATTTCGTGCTCTTCTTGGCGAATTCATAATAGAAAACAACGAAAATCGGCGAGAAATCGTTGTTTGGCATCGAAATATGCGGTTTTCTGTAAGAATTTTGATGATTTCGTGCAGAATTCTGCTGTTTTCTTCCAATTCAGCCGTTGAATCTTGGTAAAAAGTGATGATTTTGTAGATTTCGTGCTCTTCTTTGCGAATTCAAGCCAGAAAACAACGAAAATCGGCGAGAAATCGTCGTATTGCATCGAAATATGCGGTTTTCTGTAAGAATTTTGACGATTTCGTGCAGAATTCTGCTGTTTTCTTGCAATTCAGCCGTTGAATCTTGGTAAAAAGTCATGATTTTGTAGATTTCGTGCTCTTCTTTGCGAATTCAAGATAGAAAACAACGAAAATCAGCGAGAAATCGTCGTTTTGCATCGAAATATGCGGTTTTCTCTAAGAATTTTGATGATTTCGTGCAGAATTCTGCTGTTTTCTTGCAATTCAGCCGTTGAATCTTGGTAAAAAGTCATGATTTTGTAGATTTCGTGCTCTTCTTTGCGAATTCATGCCAGAAAACAACGAAAATCGGCGAGAAATCATCGTTTTGCATCGAAATATGCGATTTTCTGTAAGAATTTTGATGATTTCGTGCAGAATTCTGCTGTTTTCTTGCAATTCAGCCGTTGAATCTAGGTAAAAAGTCATGATTTTGTAGATTTCGTGCTCTTCTTGGCGAATTCAAGATAGAAAACAACGAAAATCGGCGAGAAATCGTTGTTTTGCATCGAAATATGCAGTTTTCTCTAAGAATTTTGATGATTTCGTGCAGAATTCTGCTGTTTTCTTGCAATTCAGCGTTGAATCTTGGTAAAAAGTCATGATTTTGTAGATTCCGTGCTCTTCTTTGCGAATTCAAGATAGAAAACAACGAAACTCAGCGAGAATTCGTCGTTTTGCATCGAAATATGCGGTTTTCTCTAAGAATTTTGATGATTTCCTGCAGAATTCTGCTGTTTTCTTGCAATTCAGCCGTTGAATCTTGGTAAAAAGTGATAATTTTGTAGATTTCGTGCTCTTCTTTGCGAATTCAAGCCAGAAAACAACGAAAATCGGCGAGAAATCGTCGTTTTGCATCGAAATATGCGGTTTTCTGTAAGAATTTTGATGATTTCGTGCAGAATTCTGCTGTTTTCTTGCAATTCAGCCGTTGAATCTTGGTAAAAAGTCATGATTTTGTAGATTCCGTGCTCTTCTTTGCGAATTCAAGATAGAAAACAACGAAAATCAGCGAGAAATCGTCGTTTTGCATCGAAATATGCGGTTTTCTCTAAGAATTTTGATGATTTCGTGCAGAATTCTGCTGTTTTCTTGCAATTCAGCCGTTGAATCTTGGTAAAAAGTCATGATTTTGTAGATTTCGTGGTCTTCTTTGCGAATTCAAGCCAGAAAACCACGAAAATCGGCGAGAAATCGTCGTTTTGCATCGAAATATGCGGTTTTCTCTAAGAATTTTGATGATTTCGTGCAGAATTCTGCTGTTTTCTTGCAATTCAGCCGTTGAATCTTGGTAAAAAGTGATGATTTTGTAGATTTCGTGCTCTTCTTTGCGAATTCAAGCCAGAAAACAACGAAAATCGGCGAGAAATCGTCGTTTTGCATCGAAATATGCGGTTTTCTGTAGGAATTTTGATGATTTCGTGCAGAATTCTGCTGTTTTCTCGCAATTCAGCCGTTGAATCTAGGTAAAAAGTCATGATTTTGTAGATTTCGTGCTCTTCTTGGCGAATTCAAGATAGAAAACAACGAAAATCGGCGAGAAATCGATGTTTTGCATCGAAATATGCAGTTTTCTCTAAGAATTTTGATGATTTCGTGCAGAATTCTGCTGTTTTCTTGCAATTCAGCCGTTGAATCTTGGTAAAAAGTCATGATTTTGTAGATTTCGTGCTCTTCTTTGCGAATTCAAGCCAGAAAACAACGAAAATCGGCGAGAAATCGTCGTTTTGCATCGAAATATGCGGTTTTCTGTAAGAATTTTGGTGATTTCGTGCAGAATTCTGCTGTTTTCTTGCAATTCAGCCGTTGAATCTTGGTAAAAAGTGATAATTTTGTAGATTTCATGCTCTTCTTTGCGAATTCAAGCCAGAAAACAACGAAAATCGGCGAGAAATCCTCGTTTTGCATCGAAATATGCGGTTTTCTCTAAGAATTTTGATGATTTCGTGCAGAATTCTGCTGTTTTCTTGCAATTCAGCCGTTGAATCTTGGTAAAAAGTGATGATTTTGTAGATTTCGTGCTCTTCTTTGCGAATTCAAGCCAGAAAACAACGAAAATCGGCGAGAAATCGTCGTTTTGCATCGAAATATGCGGTTTTCTCTAAGAATTTTGACAATTTCGTGCAGAATTCTGCTGTTTTCTTGCAATTCAGCTGTTGAATCTTGGTAAAAAGTCATGATTTTGTAGATTTCGTGCTCTTCTTTGCGAATTCAAGATAGAAAACAACGAAAATCAGCGAGAGATCGTCGTTTTGCATCGAAATATGCGGTTTTCTCTAAGAATTTTGATGATTTCGTGCAGAATTCTGCTGCTTTCTTGCAATTCAGCTGTTGAATCTTGGTAAAAAGTCATGATTTTGTAGATTTCGTGCTCTTCTTTGCGAATTCATGCCAGAAAACCACGAAAATCGGCGAGAAATCGTCGTTTTGCATCGAAATATGCGGTTTTCTCTAAGAATTTTGATGATTTCGTGCAAAATTCTGCTGTTTTCTTCCAATTCAGCCGTTGAATCTTGGTAAAAAGTGATGATTTTGTAGATTCCGTGCTCTTCTTTGCGAATTCAAGCCAGAAAACAACGAAAATCGGCGAAAAATCGTCGTATTGCATCGAAATATGCTGTTTTCTGTAAGAATTTTGACGATTTCGTGCAGAATTCTGCTGTTTTCTTGCAATTCAGCCGTTGAATCTTGGTAAAAAGTCATGATTTTGTAGATTTCGTGCTCTTCTTTGCGAATTCAAGATAGAAAACAACGAAAATCAGCGAGAAATCGTCGTTTTGCATCGAAATATGCGGTTTTCTCTAAGAATTTTGATGATTTCGTGCAGAATTCTGCTGTTTTCTTGCAATTCAGCCGTTGAATCTTGGTAAAAAGTCATGATTTTGTAGATTTCGTGCTCTTCTTTGCGAATTCATGCCAGAAAACAACGAAAATCGGCGAGAAATCATCGTTTTGCATCGAAATATGCGATTTTCTGTAAGAATTTTGATGATTTCGTGCAGAATTCTGCTGTTTTCTTGCAATTCAGCCGTTGAGTCTAGGTAAAAAGTCATGATTTTGTAGATTTCGTGCTCTTCTTGGCGAATTCAAGATAGAAAACAACGAAAATCGGCGAGAAATCGTTGTTTTGCATCGAAATATGCAGTTTTCTCTAAGAATTTTGATGATTTCGTGCAGAATTCTGCTGTTTTCTTGCAATTCAGCGTTGAATCTTGGTAAAAAGTCATGATTTTGTAGATTTCGTGCTCTTCTTTGTGAATTCACGCCAGAAAACAACGAAAATCGGCGAGAAATCGTCGTTTTGCATCGAAATATGCGGTTTTCTGTAAGAATTTTGATGATTTCGTGCAGAATTCTGCTGTTTTCTTGCAATTCAGCTGTAGAGTCTTGGTAAAAAGTAATGATTTTGTAGATTTCGTGCTCTTCTTTGCGAATTCAAGCCAGAAAACAACGAAAATCGGCGAGAAATCGTTGTTTTGCATCGAAATATGCTGTTTTCTGTAAGAATTTTGATGATTTCCTGCAGAATTCTGCTGTTTTCTTGCAATTCAGCCGTTGAATCTTGGTAAAAAGTCATGATTTTGTAGATTTCGTGCTCGTCTTTGCGAATTCAAGCCAGAAAACAACGAAAATCGGCGAGAAATCGTCGTTTTGCATCGAAAAATGCAGTTTTCTGTAAGAATTTTGATGATTTCGTGCAGAATTCTGCTGTTTTCTTGCAATTCAGCCGTTGAATCTTGGTAAAAAGTCATGATTTTGTAGATTTCGTGCTCTTCTTTGCGAATTCAAGCCAGAAAACAACGAAAATCGGCGAGAAATCGTCGTTTTGCATCGAAATATGCGGTTTTCTGTAAGAATTTTGATAATTTCGTGCAGAATTCTGCTGTTTTCTTGCAATTCAGCCGTTGAATCTTGGTAAAAAGTCATGATTTTGTAGATTTTGTGCTCTTCTTTGCGAATTCAAGCCAGAAAACAACGAAAATCGGCGAGAAATCGTCGTTTTGCATCGAAATATGCGGTTTTCTGTAAGAATTTTGATGATTTCGTGCAGAATTCTGCTGTTTTCTTGCAATTCAGCCGTTGAATCTTGGTAAAAAGTCATGATTTTGTAGATTTCGTGCTCTTCTTTGCGAACTCAAGCCAGAAAACAACGAAAATCGGCGAGAAATCGTCGTTTTGCATCGAAATATGCGGTTTTCTGAAAGAATTTTGATGATTTCGTGCAGAATTCTGCTGTTTTCTTGCAATTCAGCCGTTGAATCTTGGTAAAAAGTCATGATTTTGTAGATTCCGTGCTCTTCTTTGCGAATTCAAGATAGAAAACAACGAAAATCGGCGAGAAATCGTCGTTTTGCATCGAAATATGCGGTTTTCTGTAAGAATTTTGATGATTTCGTGCAGAATTCTGCTGTTTTCTTGCAATTCAGCCGTTGAATCTTGGTAAAAAGTCATGATTTTGTAGATTTCGTGCTCTTCTTTGCGAATTCAAGCCAGAAAACAACGAAAATCGGCGAGAAATAATCGTTTTGCATCGAAATATGCGGTTTTCTGTAAGAATTTTGATGATTTCGTGCAGAATTCTGCTGTTTTCTTGCAATTCAGCCGTTGAATCTTGGTAAAAAGTCATGATTTTGTAGATTTCGTGCTCTTCTTAGCGAATTCAAGCCAGAAAACAACGAAAATCGGCGAGAAATCGTCGTTTTGCATCGAAATATGCGGTTTTCTGTAAGAATTTTGATGATTTCGTGCAGAATTCTGCTGTTTTCTTGCAATTCAGCCGTTGAATCTAGGTAAAAAGTCATGATTTTGTAGATTTCGTGCTCTTCTTGGCGAATTCAAGATAGAAAACAACGAAAATCGGCGAGAAATCGTTGTTTTGCATCGAAATATGCAGTTTTCTCTAAGAATTTCGATGATTTCGTGCAGAATTCTGCTGTTTTCTTGCAATTCAGCCGTTGAATCTTAGTAAAAAGTCATGATTTTGTAGATTTCGTGCTCTTCTTTGCGAATTCAAGCCAGAAAACAACAAAAATCGGCGAAAAATCGTCGTTTTGCATCGAAATATGCGGTTTTCTGTAAGAATTTTGATGATTTCCTGCAGAATTCTGCTGTTTTCTTGCAATTCAGCCGTTGAATCTTGGTAAAAAGTCATGATTTTGTAGATTTCGTGCTCTTCTTTGCGAATTCAAGCCAGAAAACAACGAAAATCGGCGAGAAATCGTCGTTTTGCATCGAAAAATGCAGTTTTCTGTAAGAATTTTGATGATTTCGCGCAGAATTCTGCTGTTTTCTTGCAATTCAGATGTTGAATCTTAGTAAAAAGTCATGATTTTGTAGATTTCGTGCTCTTCTTTGCGAATTCAAGCCAGAAAACAACGAAAATCGGCGAGAAATCGTCGTTTTGCATCGAAATATGCGGTTTACTGTAAGAATTTTGATGATTTCGTGCAGAATTCTGCTGTTTTCTTGCAATTCAGCCGTTGAATCTTGGTAAAAAGTCATGATTTTGTAGATTCCGTGCTCTTCTTTGCGAATTCAAGATAGAAAACAACGAAAATCAGCGAGAAATCGTCGTTTTGCATCGAAATATGCGGTTTTCTCTAAGAATTTTGATGATTTCGTGCAGAATTCTGCTGTTTTCTTGCAATTCAGCCGTTGAATCTTGGTAAAAAGTCATGATTTTGTAGATTTCGTGCTCTTCTTTGCGAATTCAAGCCAGAAAACAACGAAAATCGGCGAGAAATAATCGTTTTGCATCGAAATATGCGGTTTTCTGTAAGAAATTTGATGATTTCGTGCAAAATTCTGCTGTTTTCTTGCAAGTCAGCCGTTGAATCTTGGTAAAAAGTCATGATTTTGTAGATTTCGTGCTCCTCTTTGCGAATTCAAGCCAGAAAACCACGAAAATCGGCGAGAAATCGTCGTTTTGCATCGAAATATGCGGTTTTCTCTAAGAATTTTGATGATTTCGTGCAGAATTCTGCTGTTTTCTTGCAATTCAGCTGTTGAATCTTGGTAAAAAGTCATGATTTTGTAGATTTCGTGCTCTTCTTTGCGAATTCATGCCAGAAAACAACGAAAATCGGCGAGAAATCGTCGTTTTGCATCGAAATATGCGGTTTACTGTAAGAATTTTGATGATTTCGTGCAGAATTCTGCTGTTTTCTTGCAATTCAGCCGTTGAATCTTGGTAAAAAGTCATGATTTTGTAGATTTCGTGCTCTTCTTTGCGAATTCAAGCCAGAAAACAACGAAAATCGGCGAGAAATCGTCGTTTTGCATCGAAATATGCGGTTTTCTGTAAGAATTTTGATGATTTCGTGCAGAATTCTGCTGTTTTCTTGCAATTCAGCCGTTAAATCTTGGTAAAAAGTCATGATTTTGTAGATTTCGTGCTCTTCTTTGCGAATTCAAGCCAGAAAACAACGAAAATCGGCGAGAAATCGTCGTTTTGCATCGAAATATGCGGTTTTCTGTAAGAATTTTGATGATTTCGTGCAGAATTCTGCTGTTTTCTTGCAATTCAGCCGTTGAATCTTGGTAAAAAGTCATGATTTTGTAGATTTCGTGCTCTTCTCTGCGAATTCAAGCCAGAAAACAACGAAAATCGGCGAGAAATCGTCGTTTTGCATCGAAATATGCGGTTTACTGTAAGAATTTTGATGATTTCGTGCAGAATTCTGCTGTTTTCTTGCAATTCAGCCGTTGAATCTTGGTAAAAAGTCATGATTTTGTAGATTTCGTGCTCTTCTTTGCGAATTCAAACCAGAAAACAACGAAAATCAGCGAGAAATCGTCGTTTTGCATCGAAAAATGCAGTTTTCTGTAAAAATTTTGATGATTTCGAGCAGAATTCTGCTGTTTTCTTGCAATTCAGATGTTGAATCTTGGTAAAAAGTCATGATTTTGTAGATTTCGTGCTCTTCTTTGCGAATTCAAGCCAGAAAACAACGAAAATCGGCGAGAAATCGTCGTTTTGCATCGAAATATGCGGTTTTCTGTAAGAATTTTGATGATTTCGTGCCGAATTCTGCTGTTTTCTTGCAATTCAGCCGTTGAATCTTGGTAAAAAGTCATGATTTTGTAGATTTCGTGCTCTTCTTTGCGAATTCAAGCCAGAAAACAACGAAAATCGGCGAGAAATCGTCGTTTTGCATCGAAATATGCGGTTTTCTGTAAGAATTTTGATGATTTCGTGCAGAATTCTGCTGTTTTCTTGCAATTCAGCCGTTGAATCTTGGTAAAAAGTCATGATTTTGTAGATTTCGTGCTCCTCTTTGCGAATTCAAGCCAGAAAACCACGAAAATCGGCGAGAAATCGTCGTTTTGCATCGAAATATGCGGTTTTCTCTAAGAATTTTGATGATTTCGTGCAGAATTCTGCTGTTTTCATGGAATTCAGCCGTTGAATCTTGGTAAAAAGTGATAATTTTGTAGATTTCGTGCTTTTCTTTGCGAATTCAAGCCAGAAAACAACGAAAATCGGCGAGAAATCGTCGTTTTGCAACGAAATATGCGGTTTTCTGTAAGAATTTTGATGATTTCGTGCAGAATTCTGCTGTTTTCTTGCAATTCAGCCGTTGAATCTTGGTAAAAAGTCATGATTTTGTAGATTTCGTGCTCTTCTTTGCGAATTCAAGCCAGAAAACAACGAAAATCGGCGAGAAATCGTCGTTTTGCATCGAAATATGCGGTTTTCTGTAAGAATTTTGATGATTTCGTGCAGAATTCTGCTGTTTTCTTGCAATTCAGCCGTTGAATCTAGGTAAAAAGTCATGATTTTGTAGATTTCGTGCTCTTCTTGGCGAATTCAAGATAGAAAACAACGAAAATCGGCGAGAAATCGTTGTTTTGCATCGAAATATGCAGTTTTCTCTAACAATTTTGATGATTTCGTGCAGATTTCTGCTGTTTTCTTGCAATTCAGCCGTTGATTCTTGGTAAAAAGTCATGATTTTGTAGATTTCGTGCTCTTCTTTGCGAATTCAAGCCAGAAAACAACGAAAATCGGCGAGAAATCGTCGTTTTGCATCGAAATATGCGGTCTTCTGTAAGAATTTTGATGATTTCGTGCAGAATTCTGCTGTTTTCTTGCAATTCAGCCGTAGAATCTTGGTAAAAAGTGATGATTTTGTAGATTTTGTGCTCTTCTTTGCGAATTCAAGCCAGAAAACAACGAAAATCGGCGAGAAATCGTTGTTTTGCATCGAAATATGCGGTTTTCTGTAAGAATTTTGATAATTTCGTGCAGAATTCTGCTGTTTTCTTGCAATTCAGCCGTTGAATCTTGGTAAAAAGTCATGATTTTGTAGATTTCGTGCTCTTCTTTGCGAATTCAAGCCAGAAAACAACGAAAATCGGCGAGAAATCGTCGTTTTGCATCGAAAAATGCGGTTTTCTGAAACAATTTTGATGATTTCGTGCAGAATTCTGCTGTTTTCTTGCAATTCAGCCGTTGAATCTAGGTAAAAAGTCATGATTTTGTAGATTTCGTGCTCTTCTTGGCGAATTCAAGATAGAAAACAACGAAAATCGGCGAGAAATCGTTGTTTTGCATCGAAATATGCGGTTTTCTGTAAGAATTTTGATGATTTCGTGCAGAATTCTGCTGTTTTCTTGCAATTCAGCCGTTGAATCTAGGTAAAAAGTTATGATTTTGTAGATTTCGTGCTCTTCTTGGCGAATTCAAGATAGAAAACAACGAAAATCGGCGAGAAATCGTTGTTTTGCATCGAAATATGCAGTTTTCTCTAAGAATTTTGATGATTTCGTGCAGAATTCTGCTGTTTTCTTGCAATTCAGCCGTTGAATCTTGGTAAAAAGTCATGATTTTGTAGATTTCGTGCTCTTCTTTGCGAATTCAAGCCAGAAAACAACGAAAATCGGCGAGAAATCGTCGTTTTGCATCGAAATATGCGGTTTTCTGTAAGAATTTTGATGATTTCGTGCAGAATTCTGCTGATTTCTTGCAATTCAGCCGTAGAATCTTGGTAAAAAGTGATGATTTTGTAGATTTTGTGCTCTTCTTTGCGAATTCAAGCCAGAAAACAACGAAAATCGGCGAGAAATCGTTGTTTTGCATCGAAATATGCGGTTTTCTGTAAGAATTTTGATGATTTCGTGCAGAATTCTGCTGTTTTCTTGCAATTCAGCAGTTGAATCTTGGTAAAAAGTCATGATTTTGTAGATTTCGTGCTCTTCTTTGCGAATTCAAGCCAGAAAACAACGAAAATCGGCGAGAAATCGTCGTTTTGCATCGAAAAATGCGGATTTCTGTAACAATTTTGATGATTTCGTGCAGAATTCTGCTGTTTTCTTGCAATTCAGCCGTTGAATCGGTAAAAAGTCATGATTTTGTAGATTTCGTGCTCTTCTTGGCGAATTCAAGATAGAAAACAACGAAAATCGGCGAGAAATCGTTGTTTTGCATCGAAATATGCGTTTTCTGTAAGAATTTTGATGATTTCGTGCAGAATTCTGCGGTTTTCTTGCAATTCAACCGTTGAATCTAGGTAAAAAGTCATGATTTTGTAGATTTCGTGCTCTTCTTGGCGAATTCAAGATAGAAAACAACGAAAATCGGCGAGAAATCGTCGTTTTGCATCGAAATATGCGGTTTTCTGTAAGAATTTTGATGATTTCGTGCAGAATTCTGCTGTTTTCTTGCAATTCAGCCGTAAAATCTTGGTAAAAAGTGATGATTTTGTAGATTTTGTGCTCTTCTTTGCGAATTCAAGCCAGAAAACAACGAAAATCGGCGAGAAATCGTTGTTTTGCATCGAAATATGCGGTTTTCTGTAAGAATTTTGATGATTTCGTGCAGAATTCTGCTGTTTTCTTGCAATTCAGCCGTTGAATCTTGGTAAAAAGTCATGATTTTGTAGATTTCGTGCTCTTCTATGCGAATTCAAGCCAGAAAACAACGAAAATCGGCGAGAAATCGTCGTTTTGCATCGAAAAATGCGGTTTTCTGTAAGAATTTTGATGATTTTGTGCAGAAATCTGCTGTTTTCTTGCAATTCAGCCGTTGAATCTTGGTAAAAAGTCATGATTTTGTAGATTTCGTGCTCTTCTTTGCGAATTCAAGATAGAAAACAACGAAAATCAGCGAGAAATCGTCGTTTTGCATCAAAATATGCGGTTTTCTCTAAGAATTTTGATGATTTCGTGCAGATTTCTGCTGTTTTCTTGCAATTCAGCCGTTGAATCTTGGTAAAAAGTCATGATTTTGTAGATTTCGTGCTCTTCTTTGCAAATTCATGCCAGAAAACAACGAAAATCGGCGAGAAATCGTCGTTTTGCATCGAAATATGCGGTTTTCTGTAAGAATTTTGATGATTTCGTGCAGAATTCTGCTGTTTTCTTGTAATTCAGCCGTTGAATCTTGGTAAAAAGTCATGATTTTGTAGATTTCGTGCTCTTCTTTGCGAATTCAAGCCAGAAAACAACGAAAATCGGCGAGAAATCGTCGTTTTGCATCGAAATATGCGGTTTTCTGTAAGAATTTTGATGATTTCGTGCAGAATTCTGCTGTTTTCTTGCAATTCAGCCGTTGAATCTAGGTAAAAAGTCATGATTTTGTAGATTTCGTGCTCTTCTTGGCGAATTCAAGATAGAAAACAACGAAAATCGGCGAGAAATCGTTGTTTTGCATCGAAATATGCGGTTTTCTCTAAGAATTTTGATGATTTCGTGCAGAATTCTGCTGTTTTCTTGCAATTCAGCCGTTGAATCTAGGTAAAAAGTCATGATTTTGTAGATTTCGTGCTCTTCTTGGCCAATTCAAGATAGAAAACAACGAAAATCGGCGAGAAATCGTTGTTTTGCATCGAAATATGCAGTTTTCTCTAAGAATTTTGATGATTTCGTGCAGAATTCTGCTGTTTTCTTGCAATTCAGCTGTTGAATCTTGGTAAAAAGTCATGATTTTGTAGATTTCGTGCTCTTCTTTGCAAATTCAAGCCAGAAAACAACGAAAATCGGCGAGAAATCTTCGTTTTGCATCGAAATATGCGGTTTTCTGTAACACATTTGATGATTTCGTGCAGAATTCTGCTGTTTTCTTGCAATTCAGCCGTTGAATCTTGGTAAAAAGTCATGATTTTGTAGATTCCGTGCTCTTCTTTGCGAATTCAAGATAGAAAACATCGAAAATCAGCGAGAAATCGTCGTTTTGCATCGAAATATGCGGTTTTCTCTAAGCATTTTGATGATTTCGTGCAGAATTCTGCTGTTTTCTTGCAATTCAGCCGTTGAATCTTAGTAAAAAGTGATGATTTTGTAGATTTCGTGCTCTTCTTTGCGAATTCAAGCCAGATAACAACGAAAATCGGCGAGAAATCGTCGTTTTGCATCGAAATATGCGGTTTTCTCTAAGAATTTTGACGATTTCGTGCAGAAATCTGCTGTTTTCTTGCAATTCAGCCGTTGAATCTTGGTAAAAAGTCATGATTTTGTAGATTTCGTGCTCTCCTTTGCGAATTCAAGATAGAAAACATCGAAAATCAGCGAGAAATCGTCGTTTTGCATCGAAATATGCGGTTTTCTCTAAGAATTTTGATGATTTCGTGCAGATTTCTGCTGTTTTCTTGCAATTCAGCCGTTGAATCTTGGTAAAAAGTCATGATTTTGTAGATTTCGTGCTCTTCTTTGCAAATTCATGCCAGAAAACAACGAAAATCGGCGAGAAATCGTCGTTTTGCATCGAAATATGCGGTTTTCTGTAAGAATTTTGATGATTTCGTGCAGAAATCTGCTGTTTTCTTGCAATTCAGCCGTTGAATCTAGGTAAAAAGTCATGATTTTGTAGATTTCGTGCTCTTCTTGGCGAATTCAAGATAGAAAACAACGAAAATCGGCGAGAAGTCGTTGTTTTGCATCGAAATATGCGGTTTTCTGTAAGAATTTTGATGATTTCGTGCAGAATTCTGCTGTTTTCTTGCAATTCAGCTGTTGAATCTTGGTAAAAAGTCATGATTTTGTAGATTTCGTGCTCTTCTTTGCGAATTCAAGCCAGAAAACAACGAAAATCGGCGAGAAATCGTCGTTTTGCATCGAAAAATGCGGTTTTCTGTAAGAATTTTGATGATTTCATGCAGAATTCTGGCTGTTTTCTTGCAATTCAGCCATTGAGTCTTGGTAAAAAGACATGATGTTGTAGATTTCGTGCTCTTCTTTGCAAATTCAAGCCAGAAAACCACGAAAATTAACAAGATCAAACGAACTTACCAAGTGAAGTTCGATCTTGATTATGCTATCATCTTGCACAACGACATCATTAGAATATAGGTAGTACCCCCATTCTCTCCATAACACGCACGATATTTAAAGTAAGCAAATTCAAAACTCCCGCCACCCACCCTGTTGGTAGGCCTGCTTACTGGCGGTTCTGTCATTATTTTAAAGTCTTCGATGTCGCAACTTGGGAAGATCAGGGTTGCATCTTTTTGAAGATGCAAAGGGTGGGAGTGATGTCGTTGTGCAAGATGATAGCATAATCAAGATCGAACTACACTTGGTAAGTTCGTTTGATCTTGTTAATTATGCCACTCATCTTGCACTTCGACATCATTAGAATATAGGTAGATGTTTAAAGTACGTTGCGACTCGACTTTTATTTATTCCATTCTCAATTTAAAACTGGAATAAATATCGGTAAACGTAAAAGATGAAAATAAACTATGTCAGTGTCTCCAATGATAAGGCTAACCTAATATAAACGTATATTAGGGATAATTTAAAACAACCTTAGCAAAAGGACCACATCTATTTTACATAATAGAACGGTTATAATGCCGCACACAACGGATTTTTGGACCATCCTAAGAATAGTCCTTTCCTAAAGGCTCTAGCGGCATTTGCCGAGAAAATAGAGGCGTCAACACCTGCTGTTTCCAAAACATCCTTTATGGCTCGACTAATTGTAGCGAAAGAGGCATTCTTTTGGAAAGTTGGAAAAAGACGAAAACAAAACGTCTTATCTTCTCCGTTTGGTGAAGTGCAAGCTTCAATGTTAAAAAACAGAGAGATATGTCTGCGTTTAATGAAATTGTGCGAAGGTGTGCTAAGGCAACACTGAGGTCCAAACTTTATCCTACTTGGGACTTGATGACCTCAAGTGATAGATATGCTTAAAAAAACGTTTAATCCTATGATCCTCACCTAATTTAGGTGTAATAAGAAAGGCCAAAGCCGAATTGAAACTGTTAAGACTCCCGTACGAAAATCCGTCTTAAATTCGTATGTCAGAAAGGACAAAACATTGTCTACTGATTTCACTATAACGTTTAACGCAAAAGTGGCTCCGTGACTACATTTCTTCCACGTCACGCCATTGTTTGTATGTTGAACTGGAAATAGAAGCTACCATTTTGTTAATGCAAGTATCCATCTGGACTCCTAAACAGCCATGGCATTATTTAAAGAGCTTGCATAAGAAGCAAAGATCCATAGTTCTGCTGCTCACAAAATTGTGAATCCTTCTGGATAATTTAGAAAGTAATGGAAATTGAATACCACCCATCCTATTTATATTAACAGCGGCGGTGGCGTTGTCAAGCCTTAATAAATTTTTGCATGACGTGATTCGGAAGCTAACCACCTTAGACCAAAAGGTGCTAGGAATTCAAGATAATGGAAGTGACACTTCTTTTTCTTCATCCAATGTCTAAACGCCCATTGATTTCCATTTACAACTCACCAGCCGGTCCACGAGGCATCAGAGTAAGTCTCAGTTGAAAAGTCAAACGACTTTATTTGACAGTCTGATAGAGAAACTTTAAGCTGCCACTTAAGATAATCTTCTGTTAAAGAGGGAGATAAACAACATGCGAGCGTCATATTTATCTCAAAATTGTTGAAGGGCTAAACCTTCGCTCTTTCCATGTACCTTGTATTAAGCCAGCCATACTGTACAGCTGTACAGACGGGTGTAAAATCTAGTATATTCTCTAATTGTGCAAGAAAGTTTCTTTGAAAACTCTAGCTCTAACTTTGATCCTCTTTTCCGGTTGCAACTCTACAGTCATTCGTTCCGAATTCAAAAGAATTCCTAAAATTTTCACGACCTTGCAAGATGGACTTGATTTTTTAATATTAATTAGAAATCTGAAAGATTCTAGCAGTCTTGGAGATACCAGAGCAAGATTCATCGTGTCATTAAAGAGCAATAAGTCATCTTATTATAAAACTGACAAAGAACAACAAGTTTTTAACTTGTTGAACAGCTAAGAAGCCAACGCTAACCTAAAGGGTAAAGGCGAATATTCATAGTTTTCCATTTAAACAAAAGCGAAGAAATCGCCTATCAGTGTGAATAATCAAACAAAGAAATATGCAACCATTAGATCAATTGAAGCTAAGAAGCAACTTAGGGCAAAGACCTAATGCTTAAGTGTTTTAAATTTAAAATTCGTCGCTGAGAACCATTAGGCTTACAGACTGTAAAACAGTAGTAACGAATTGTACTTCAACTGGTTTGGTTTACTTGGTTATAAATTTATAACACCCTTCTTTAGTAACATTAACTGCGACCTAAGTCGCTTGATTTTCTGAGACAGACATCAATCTTTCAGCAGAAGATGACCTTGGTGTGGAAGATTAACAAAAAAAAAAGGATTTTAAAACCCCAAATCAACGACAAATTTGTCTAGTTGCTGGTGATGGACTGTCAAGCATCAATAAAAGACTGCAATCGTTCGGCAAATCTTACAGTGGAGGCCGCCACTGCTAATCTCAAACTTCCGTGACTGGTCTTCTGTGGTTCGGATCATTTAAGTTGTGTTTTCTTGGGTAAAAATTCTTCGTCCATTTCTGATTGGTGCGCCCAAACGGGATGACCAGTGCTGGTATGAACCTCGGCAGTTTTAAGGACGCCTTGACAAAGTCAGATCCCTTGGAGAGGCCGTCTTTCCAAGTGTTTTTGTTTCCTAAAAGTCGTTCTTCAAGATTATTGCCAAAAAAGGGAACGAGATTCGACTTTTTAACGTTTGAGAATTAATTCTAGACGGAAAGCAGATTTGAGTGTAATATACATTTGCCAAAAGGCAAGCTGCATCCGATAATCATCCTATAATCTGCACATCATTGTCGCCCCCCCCCCTCCTTTTGCAAAAGGTGGTATAAAACCGTTTGATATTGAAGAGGGCCGCCTCATCTGAACTTGAAGTCCAGCTTAACGAGTGTCGCGATAGATTACCCATTCAGGGACAGAGACGACTGATTCTGGATTGAATTTTTGCGCGTTGAACAAAGGACAATTACCATCCAATGGGTATTTGGGACCAAAGTGGAGCGAGATACAGAAGGCAAACCTTGTGTTAGAATAGAGGCCCAACGCGCCGACAAATTTGCATGAACTGGATCACCTATTGTTGACGCCCCAACTGGAATCTGCACAAGAAGTGACAACACTTCTTGCTCTAAACAGGCGCATCCTTGGGCTCACCTCATCCGTTAGGATAGTCTCAGTAACGTACCGCAACCAGCAGGACAACCTGCAAGTTGTAACGCAATTCTCTACAAGAAAGCAACTCTGAAGAAGATAATCTCAGTAACGTAAAACGTACTCCGCAATCAGCAGGGAAATCAGCAATTTTGCAGCGCATTTCTCCATAAGAAGAAAGCGCAACGTGAAGAAAGGTCACCTCAGACAACGCTGCTAGGTCATACAAAAAACGTACACTGCAACCAATAAGAACACCTGCAAGTTGCAACGTAATTCTCCATCAGAAGAAAGCGCAATTGCGTTCATTCAAGGCCAAGGAAGTCCGAATATTCCTGAAAATGCTGCAACTCCTCTTTTTCTAGGCGATGAATTTTCTGATCGAGTTCGCTGTTCTCTCTCGTTCCTGTGAACGGACTGCAACTCGAACTGTGGCCACGATGTCTACTGGAAAGGTATACGCAAAAGTACCCCGCAACCAACCGGATAACCTGCAGTTGCAACGCAATTCTCCATAAGAACAAAGCGCAATTGTGTTCTTTCTCAGTTTCTAGGCGATGAGATTTCTGATCGAGTTCGCTGTTCTCTCTGGCCCCTAGGGACGGACTGCAACTCGAACTGTGGCCACGATGTCTACTGGAAAAGTATACGCTAAAGTACACCTCAAACAACAAGATATACTGCAGTTGTAATGCAATTCTCCATAAGAAGAAAGCGCAATTGTGTTCTTTCTCAGTTTCTAGGCGATGAAATTTCTGTTCGAATTTGCTGTTTTCTCTGGCCCTTGGGGACGGACTGCAACTCGAACTGCGGCCACGATGTCTACTGGAAAGGTATACGCTAAAGTACACCGCAACCAACAGGATAAACTGCAAGTTGCAACGCAAATCTCCATAAGAAGAAAGCGCAATTGTGTTCTTTCTCAGTTTCTAGGCGATGAGATTTCTGATCGAGTTCGCTGTTCTCTCTGGCCCTTGGGGACGGACTGCAACTCGAACTGCGGCCACGATGTCTACTGAAAAGGTATACGCTAAAGTACACCGCAACCAACAGGATAAACTGCAGTTGCAACGGAAATTTCTGATCGAGTTCGCAGTTCTCTCTGGCTCCTGGGGACGGACTGCAGCTCGAACTGTGGCCACGATGTCTACTGGAAAGGTATACGCTAAAGTACACCGCAATCAACAGGATAAACTGCAGTTGCAATTGTTCTTTCTGGGACGAGCCTGGAGTCAAGAAAGTCCGAAGAGTGTCGTCAAATTCCTGAAGACGCCGCGGTGACGCCGCAACATAACCTCATTTTCTAGGTGATGAAATTTCTGACCAAGTTCGCTGTGCTCTCTCGCTCCTGGGGACGGACTGCAACTCGAACTGTGGTCACGATGTCTTCTTTTACGATATTTTCCCATTGCCTAACGTTTGTTGGCTAATTTCTTCAAAACTCGGGAAAAAAACGTGAACGTGTTATGGCACGAAAATGAAGAATGACAGAACCGCCAGTAAGCAGGCCTACCAACAGGGTGGGTGGCGGGAGTTTTGAATTTGCTTACTTTAAATATCGTGCGTGTTATGGAGAGAATGGGGGTACTACCTATATTCTAATGATGTCGAAGTGCAAGATGAGTGGCATAATCGGCGAGAAATCGTCGTTTTGCATCGAAATATGCGGTTTTCTGTAAGAATTTTGATGATTTCGTGCAGAATTCTGCTGTTTCCTTGCAATTCAGCCGTTGAATCTTGGTAAAAAGTCATGATTTTGTAGATTTCGTGCTCTTCTTTGCGAATTCAAGATAGAAAACAACGAAAATCAGCGAGAAATCGTCGTTTTGCATCGAAATATGCGGTTTTCTCTAAGAATTTTGATGATTTCGTGCAGAATAATGCTGTTTTCTTGCAATTCAGCCGTTGAATCTTGGTAAAAAGTCATGATTTTGTAGATTTCGTGCTCCTCTTTGCGAATTCTAGCCAGAAAACGACGAAAATCGGCGAGAAATCGTCGTTTTGCATCGGAATATGCGGTTTCCTGTAAGAATTTTGATGATTTAGTGCAGAATTCTGCTGTTTTCTTGCAATTCAGCCGTTGAATCTTGGTAAAAAATCATGATTTTGTAGATTTCGTGCTCTTCTTTGCGAATTCAAGCCAGAAAAGAACGAAAATCGGCGAGAAATCGTCGTTTTGCATCGAAATATGCGGTTTTCTGTAAGAATTTTGATGATTTCGTGCAGAATTCTGCTGTTTTCTTGCAATTCAGCCGTTGAATCTTGGTAAAAAGTCATGATTTTGTAGATTTCGTGCTCTTCTTTGCGAATTCAAGCCAGAAAACAACGAAAATCGGCGAGAAATCGTCGTTTTGCATCGAAATATGCGGTTTTCTGTAAGAATTTTGATGATTTCGTGCAGAATTCTGCTGTTTTCTTGCAATTCAGCGGTTGAATCTAGGTAAAAAGTCATGATTTTGTAGATTTCGTGCTCTTCTTGGCGAATTCAAGATAGAAAACGACGAAAATCGGCGAGAAATCGTTGTTTTGCATCGAAATATGCAGTTTTCTCTAAGGATTTTGATGATTTCGTCCAGAATTCTGCTGTTTTCTTGCAATTCAGCCGTTGAATCTTGGTAAAAAGTCATGATTTTGTAGATTTCGTGCTCTTCTTTGCGAATTTAAGCCAGAAAACAACGAAAATCGGCGAGAAATCGTCGTTTTGCATCAAAATATGCGGTTTTCTGTGAGAATTTTGATGATTTCGTGCAGAATTTTACTGTTTTCTTGCAATTCAGCCGTTGAATCTTGGTAAAAAGTCATGATTTTGTAGATTTCGTGCTCTTCTTTGCGAATTCAAGCCAGAAAACAACGAAAATCGGCGAGAAATAGGTGTTTTGCATCGAAAAATGCGGTTTTCTGTAAGAATTTTGATGATTTCGTGCAGAATTCTGCTGTTTTCTTGCAATTCAGCCGTTGAATCTTGGTAAAAAGTCATGATTTTGTAGATTTCGTGCTCTTCTTTGCGAATTTAAGCCAGAAAACAACGAAAATCGGCGAGAAATCGTCGTTTTGCATCGAAATATGCGGTTTTTTGTTAGAATTTTGATGATTTCGTGCAGAATTCTGCTGTTTTCTTGCAATTCAGCCGTTGAATCTTGGTAAAAAGTCATGATTTTGTAGATTCCGTGCTTTTCTTTGCGAATTCAAGATAGAAAACAACGAAAATCAGCGAGAAATCGTCGTTTTGCATCGAAATATGCGGTTTTCTCTAAGAATTTTGATGATTTCGTGCAGAATTCTGCTGTTTTCTTGCAATTCAGCCGTTGAATCTTGGTAAAAAGTGATGATTTTGTAGATTTCGTGCTCTTCTTCGCGAATTCAAGCCAGAAAACAACGAAAATCGGCGAGAAATCGTCGTTTTGCATCGAAATATGCGGTTTTCTCTAAGAATTTTGATGATTTCGTGCAAAAATCTGCTGTTTTCTTGCAATTCAGCCGTTGAATCTTGGTAAAAAGTCATGACTTTGTAGATTTCGTGCTCTTCTTTGCGAATTCAAGCCAGAAAACAACGAAAATCGGCGAGAAATCGTCGTTTTGCATCGAAATATGCGGTTTTCTCTAAGAATTTTGACGATTTCGTGCAGAATTCTGCTGTTTTCTTGCAATTCAGCCGTTGAATCTTGGTAAAAAGTCATGATTTTGTAGATTTCGTGCTCTTCTTTGCGAATTCAAGATAGAAAACAACGAAAATCAGCGAGAAATCGTCGTTTTGCATCGAAATATGCGGTTTTCTCTAAGAATTTTGATGATTTCGTGCAGAATTCTGCTGTTTTCTTGCAATTCAGCGGTTGAATCTAGGTAAAAAGTCATGATTTTGTAGATTTCGTGCTCTTCTTGGCGAATTCAAGATAGAAAACGACGAAAATCGGCGAGAAATCGTTGTTTTGCATCGAAATATGCAGTTTTCTCTAAGGATTTTGATGATTTCGTCCAGAATTCTGCTGTTTTCTTGCAATTCAGCCGTTGAATCTTGGTAAAAAGTCATGATTTTGTAGATTTCGTGCTCTTCTTTGCGAATTCAAGATAGAAAACAACGAAAATCAGCGAGAAATCGTCGTTTTGCATCGGAATATGCGGTTTCCTGTAAGAATTTTGATGATTTTGTGCAGAATTCTGCTGTTTTCTTGCAATTCAGCCGTTGAATCTTGGTAAAAAATCATGATTTTGTAGATTTCGTGCTCTTCTTTGCGAATTCAAGCCAGAAAAGAACGAAAATCGGCGAGAAATCGTCGTTTTGCATCGAAATATGCGGTTTTCTGTAAGAATTTTGATGATTTCGTGCAGAATTCTGCTGTTTTCTTGCAATTCAGCCGTTGAATCTTGGTAAAAAGTCATGATTTTGTAGATTTCGTGCTCTTCTTTGCGAATTCAAGCCAGAAAACAACGAAAATCGGCGAGAAATCGTCGTTTTGCATCGAAATATGCGGTTTTCTGTAAGAATTTTGATGATTTCGTGCAGAATTCTGCTGTTTTCTTGCAATTCAGCGGTTGAATCTAGGTAAAAAGTCATGATTTTGTAGATTTCGTGCTCTTCTTGGCGAATTCAAGATAGAAAACGACGAAAATCGGCGAGAAATCGTTGTTTTGCATCGAAATATGCAGTTTTCTCTAAGGATTTTGATGATTTCGTCCAGAATTCTGCTGTTTTCTTGCAATTCAGCCGTTGAATCTTGGTAAAAAGTCATGATTTTGTAGATTTCGTGCTCTTCTTTGCGAATTCAAGCCAGAAAACAACGAAAATCGGCGAGAAATCGTCGTTTTGCATCAAAATATGCGGTTTTCTGTGAGAATTTTGATGATTTCGTGCAGAATTTTACTGTATTCTTGCAATTCAGCCGTTGAATCTTGGTAAAAAGTCATGATTTTGTAGATTTCGTGCTCTTCTTTGCGAATTCAAGCCAGAAAACAACGAAAATCGGCGAGAAATAGGTGTTTTGCATCGAAAAATGCGGTTTTCTGTAAGAATTTTGATGATTTCGTGCAGAATTCTGCTGTTTTCTTGCAATTCAGCCGTTGAATCTTGGTAAAAAGTCATGATTTTGTAGATTTCGTGCTCTTCTTTGCGAATTTAAGCCAGAAAACAACGAAAATCGGCGAGAAATCGTCGTTTTGCATCGAAATATGCGGTTTTTTGTTAGAATTTTGATGATTTCGTGCAGAATTCTGCTGTTTTCTTGCAATTCAGCCGTTGAATCTTGGTAAAAAGTCATGATTTTGTAGATTCCGTGCTTTTCTTTGCGAATTCAAGATAGAAAACAACGAAAATCAGCGAGAAATCGTCGTTTTGCATCGAAATATGCGGTTTTCTCTAAGAATTTTGATGATTTCGTGCAGAATTCTGCTGTTTTCTTGCAATTCAGCCGTTGAATCTTGGTAAAAAGTGATGATTTTGTAGATTTCGTGCTCTTCTTCGCGAATTCAAGCCAGAAAACAACGAAAATCGGCGAGAAATCGTCGTTTTGCATCGAAATATGCGGTTTTCTCTAAGAATTTTGATGATTTCGTGCAAAAATCTGCTGTTTTCTTGCAATTCAGCCGTTGAATCTTGGTAAAAAGTCATGACTTTGTAGATTTCGTGCTCTTCTTTGCGAATTCAAGCCAGAAAACAACGAAAATCGGCGAGAAATCGTCGTTTTGCATCGAAATATGCGGTTTTCTCTAAGAATTTTGACGATTTCGTGCAGAATTCTGCTGTTTTCTTGCAATTCAGCCGTTGAATCTTGGTAAAAAGTCATGATTTTGTAGATTTCGTGCTCTTCTTTGCGAATTCAAGATAGAAAACAACGAAAATCAGCGAGAAATCGTCGTTTTGCATCGAAATATGCGGTTTTCTCTAAGAATTTTGATGATTTCGTGCAGAATTCTGCTGTTTACTTGCAATTCAGCCGTTGAATCTTGATAAAAAGTCATGATTTTGTAGATTTCGTGCTCTTCTTTGCAAATTCATGCCAGAAAACAACGAAAATCGGCGAGAAATCGTCGTTTTCCATCGAAATATGCGGTTTTCTGTAAGAATTTTGATGATTTCGTGCAGAATTCTGCTGTTTTCTTGCAATTCAGCCGTTGAATCTTGGTAAAAAGTCATGATTTTGTAGATTTCGTGCTCTTCTTTGCGAATTCAAGCCAGAAAACAACGAAAATCGGCGAGAAATCGTCGTTTTGCATCGAAATATGCGGTTTTCTGTAAGAATTTTGATGATTTCGTGCAGAATTTTGCTGCTTTCTTGCAATTCAGCGGTTGAATCTAGGTAAAAAGTCATGATTTTGTAGATTTCGTGCTCTTCTTGGCGAATTCAAGATAGAAAACGACGAAAATCGGCGAGAAATCGTTGTTTTGCATCGAAATATGCAGTTTTCTCTAAGGATTTTGATGATTTCGTGCAGAATTCTGCTGTTTTCTTGCAATTCAGCCGTTGAATCTTGGTAAAAAGTCATGATTTTGTAGATTTCGTGCTCTTCTTTGCGAATTCAAGCCAGAAAACAACGAAAATCGGCGAGAAATCGTCGTTTTGCATCAAAATATGCGGTTTTCTGTGAGAATTTTGATGATTTCGTGCAGAATTTTACTGTTTTCTTGCAATTCAGCCGTTGAATCTTGGTAAAAAGTCATGATTTTGTAGATTTCGTGCTCTTCTTTGCGAATTCAAGCCAGAAAACAACGAAAATCGGCGAGAAATAGGCGTTTTGCATCGAAAAATGCGGTTTTCTGTAAGAATTTTGATGATTTCGTGCAGAATTCTGCTGTTTTCTTGCAATTCAGCCGTTGAATCTTGGTAAAAAGTCATGATTTTGTAGATTTCGTGCTCTTCTTTGCGAATTCAAGCCAGAAAACAACGAAAATCGGCGAGAAATCGTCGTTTTGCATCGAAATATGCGGTTTTTTGTTAGAATTTTGATGATTTCGTGCAGAATTCTGCTGTTTTCTTGCAATTCAGCCGTTGAATCTTGGTAAAAAGTCATGATTTTGTAGATTCCGTGCTTTTCTTTGCGAATTCAAGATAGAAAACAACGAAAATCAGCGAGAAATCGTCGTTTTGCATCGAAATATGCGGTTTTCTCTAAGAATTTTGATGATTTCTTGCAGAATTCTGCTGTTTTCTTGCAATTCAGCCGTTGAATCTTGGTAAAAAGTGATGATTTTGTAGATTTCGTGCTCTTCTTCGCGAATTCAAGCCAGAAAACAACGAAAATCGGCGAGAAATCGTCGTTTTGCATCGAAATATGCGGTTTTCTCTAAGAATTTTGATGATTTCGTGCAAAAATCTGCTGTTTTCTTGCAATTCAGCCGTTGAATCTTGGTAAAAAGTGATGACTTTGTAGATTTCGTGCTCTTCTTTGCGAATTCAAGCCAGAAAACAACGAAAATCGGCGAGAAATCGTCGTTTTGCATCGAAATATGCGGTTTTCTCTAAGAATTTTGACGATTTCGTGCAGAATTCTGCTGTTTTCTTGCAATTCAGCCGTTGAATCTTGGTAAAAAGTCATGATTTTGTAGATTTCGTGCTCTTCATTGCGAATTCAAGCCAGAAAACAACGAAAATCAGCGAGAAATCGTCGTTTTACATCGAAATATGCGGTTTTCTGTATGAATTTTGATGATTTCGTGCAGAATTCTGCTGTTTTCTTGCAATTTAGCCGTTGAATCTAGGTAAAAAGTCATGATTTTGTAGATTTCGTGCTCTTTTTGGCAAATTCAAGATAGAAAACAACAAAAATCGGCGAGAAATCGTCGTTTTGCATCGAAAAATGCGGTTTTCTGTAAGAATTTTGATGATTTCGTGCAGATTTCTGCTGTTTTCTTGCAATTCAGCCGTTGAATCTTGGTAAAAAGTCATGATTTTGTAGATTTCGTGCTCTTCTTTGCGAATTCAAGCCAGAAAACAACCAGAATCGGCGAGAAATCGTCGTTTTGCATCGAAATATGCGGTTTTCTGTAAGAATTTTGATGATTTCGTGCAGAATTCTGCTGTTTTCTTGCAATTCAGCCGTTGAATCTTGGTAAAAAGTCATGATTTTGTAGATTTCGTGCTCTTCATTGCGAATTCAAGCCAGAAAACAACGAAAATCAGCGAGAAATCGTCGTTTTGCATCGAAATATGCGGTTTTCTGTAAGAATTTTGATGATTTCGTGCAGAATTCTGCTGTTTTCTTGCAATTCAGCCGTTGAATCTAGGTAAAAAGTCATGATTTTGTAGATTTCGTGCTCTTTTTGGCAAATTCAAGATAGAAAACAACAAAAATCGGCGAGAAATCGTCGTTTTGCATCGAAAAATGCGGTTTTCTGTAAGAATTTTGATAATTTCGTGCAGAATTCTGCTGTTTTCTTGCAATTCAGCCGTTGAATCTTGGTAAAAAGTTATGATTTTGTAGATTTCGTGCTCTTCTTTGCGAATTCAAGCCAGAAAACAACCAGAATCGGCGAGAAATCGTCGTTTTGCATCGAAATATGCGGTATTCTGTAAGAATTTTGATGATTTCGTGCAGAATTCTGCTGTTTTCTTGCAATTCAGCCGTTGAATCTTGGTAAAAAGTCATGATTTTGTAGATTTCGTGCTTTTCTTTGCGAATTCAAGCCAGAAAACAACGAAAATCGGCGAGAAATAATCGTTTTGCATCGAAATATGCGGTTTTCTGTAAGAATTTTGATGATTTCGTGCAGAATTCTGCTGTTTTCTTGCAATTCAGCCGTTGAATCTTGGTAAAAAGTGATGATTTTGTAGATTTCGTGCTCTTTTTTGCGAATTCAAGCCAGAAAACAACGAAAATCGGCGAGAAATCGTCGTTTTGCATCGAAATATGCGGTTTTCTCTAAGAATTTTGACGATTTCGTGCAGAATTCTGCTGTTTTCTTGCAATTCAGCCGTTGAATCTTGGTAAAAAGTCATGATTTTGTAGATTTCGTGCTCTTCTTTGCGAATTCAAAATAGAAAACAACGAAAATCAGCGAGAAATCGTCGTTTTGCATCGAAATATGCGGTTTTCTCTAAGAATATTGATGATTTCGTGCAGAATTCTGCTGTTTTCTTGCAATTCAGCCGTTGAATCTTGGTAAAAAGTCATGATTTTGTAGATTTCGTGCTCTTCTTTGCGAATTCAAGCCAGAAAACAACCTGAATCGGCGAGAAATCGTCGTTTTGCATCGAAATATGCGGTTTTCTGTAAGAATTTTGATGATTTCGTGCAGAATTCTGCTGTTTTCTTGCAATTCAGCCGTTGAATCTTGGTAAAAAGTCATGATTTTGTAGATTTCGTGCTCTTCTTTGCGAATTCAAGCCAGAAAACAACGAAAATCGGCGAGAAATCGTTGTTTTGCATCGAAATATGCGGTTTTCTCTAAGAATTTTGATGATTTCGTGCAGAATTCTGCTGTTTTCTTGCAATTCAGCCGTTGAATCTTGGTAAAAAGTCATGATTTTGTAGATTTCGTGCTCTTCTTTGCAAATTCATGCCAGAAAACAACGAAAATCGGCGAGAAATCGTCGTTTTGCATCGAAATATGCGGTTTTCTGTAAGAATTTTGATGATTTCGTGCAAAATTCTGCTGTTTTCTTGCAATTCAGCCGTTGAATCTTGGTAAAAAGTCATGATTTTGTAGATTTCGTGCTCTTCTATGCGAATTCAAGCCAGAAAACAACGAAAATCGGCGAGAAATCATCGTTTTGCATCGAAATATGCGGTTTTCTCTAAGAATTTTGATGATTTCGTGCAGAATTCTGCTGTTTTCTTGCAATTCAGCCGTTGAATCTTGGTAAAAAGTCATGATTTTGTAGATTTCGTGCTCTTCTTTGCGAATTCAAGCCAGAAAACAACGAAAATCGGCGAGAAATCGTCGTTTTGCATCGAAATATGCGGTTTTCTGTAAGAATTTTGATGATTTCGTGCAGAATTCTGGTGTTTTCTTGCAATTCAGCCGTTGAATCTTGGTAAAAAGTCATGATTTTGTAGATTTCGTGCTCTTCTTTGCGAATTCAAGCCAGAAAACAACGAAAATCGGCGAGAAATAATCGTTTTGCATCGAAATATGCGGTTTTCTGTAAGAATTTTGATGATTTCGCGCAGAATTCTGCTGTTTTCTTGCAATTCAGCCGTTGAATCTTGGTAAAAAGTGATGATTTTGTAGATTTCGTGCTCTTCTTTGCGAATTCAAGCCAGAAAACAACGAAAATCGGCGAGAAATGGTCGTTTTGCATCGAAATATGCGGTTTTCTCTAAGAATTTTGACGATTTTGTGCAGAATTCTGCTGTTTTCTTGCAATTCAGCCGTTGAATCTTGGTAAAAAGTCATGATTTTGTAGATTTCGTGCTCTTCTTTGCGAATTCAAGATAGAAAACAACGAAAATCGGCGAGAAATCGGCGAGAAATCGTCGTTTTGCATCGAAATATGCGGTTTTCTGTAAAAATTTTGATGATTTCGTGCAAAATTCTGCTGTTTTCTTGCAATTCAGCCGTTGAATCTTGGTAAAAAGTCATGATTTTGTAGATTTCGTGCTCTTCTTTGCGAATTCAAGCCAGAAAACAACGAAAATCGGCGAAAAATCGTCGTTTTGCATCGAAATATGCGGTTTTCTGTAAGAATATTGATGATTTCGTGCGGAATTCTGCTGTTTTCTTGCAATTCAGCCGTTGAATCTAGGTAAAAAGTCATGATTTTGTAGATTTCGTGCTCTTCTTGGCGAATTCAAGATAGAAAACAACGAAAATCGGCGAGAAATCGTTGTTTTGCATCGAAATATGCAGTTTTCTCTAAGAATTTTGATGATTTCGTGCAGAATTCTGCTGTTTTCTTGCAATTCAGCCGTTGAATCTTGGTAAAAAGTCATGGTTTTGTAGATTTCGTGCTCTTTTTTGCAGATTCAAGCCAGAAAACAACGAAAATCGGCGAGAAATCGTTGTTTTGCATCGAAATATGCGGTTTTCTGTAAGAATTTTGATGATTTCGTGCAGAATTCTGCTGTTTTCTTGCAATTCAGCCGTAGAGTCTTGGTAAAAAGTGATGATTTTGTAGATTTCGTGCTCTTCTTTGCGAATTCAAGCCAGAAAACAACGAAAATTGGCGAGAAATCGTTGTTTTGCATCGAAATATGCGGTTTTCTGTAAGAATTTTGATGATTTCGTGCAGAATTCTGCTGTTTCTTTGCAATTCAGCCGTTGAATCTTGGTAAAAAGTTATGATTTTGTAGATTCCGTGCTCTTCTTTGCGAATTCAAGATAGAAAACAACGAAAATCAGCGAGAAATCGTTGTTTTGCATCGAAATATGCAGTTTTCTCTAAGAATTTTGATGATTTCGTGCAGAATTCTGCTGTTTTCTTGCAATTCAGCCGTTGAATCTTGGTAAAAAGTCATGATTTTGTAGATTTCGTGCTCTTCTTTGCGAATTCAAGCCAGAAAACAACGAAAATCGGCGAGAAATCGTCGTTTTACATCAAAATATGCGGTTTTCTGTAAGAATTTTGATGATTTCGTGCAGAATTCTGCTGTTTTCTTGCAATTCAGCCGTTGAATCTTGGTAAAAAGTCATGATTTTGTAGATTTCGTGCTCTTCATTGCGAATTCAAGCCAAAAAACAACGAAAATCGGCGAGAAATCGTCGTTTTGCATCGAAATATGCGGTTTTCTGTAAGAATTTTGATGATTTCGTGCAGAATTCTGCTGTTTTCTTGCAATTCAGCCGTTGAATCTTGGTAAAAAGTCATGATTTTGTAGATTTCGTGCTCTTCTTTGCGAATTCAAGCCAGAAAACAACGAAAATCGGCGAGAAATAATCGTTTTGCATCGAAATATGCGGTTTTCTGTAAGAATTTTGATGATTTCGTGCAGAATTCTGCTGTTTTCTTGCAATTCAGCCGTTGAATCTTGGTAAAAAGTCATGATTTTGTAGATTTCGTGCTCTTCTTTGCGAATTCAAGCCAGAAAACAACGAAAATCGGCGAGAAATAATCGTTTTGCATCGAAATATGCGGTTTTCTGTAAGAATTTTGATGATTTCGCGCAGAATTCTGCTGTTTTCTTGCAATTCAGCCGTTGAATCTTGGTAAAAAGTGATGATTTTGTAGATTTCGTGCTCTTCTTTGCGAATTCAAGCCAGAAAACAACGAAAATCGGCGAGAAATGGTCGTTTTGCATCGAAATATGCGGTTTTCTCTAAGAATTTTGACGATTTCGTGCAAAATTCTGCTGTTTTCTTGCAATTCAGCCGTTGAATCTTGGTAAAAAGTCATGATTTTGTAGATTTCGTGCTCTTCTTTGCGAATTCAAGCCAGAAAACAACGAAAATCGGCGAAAAATCGTCGTTTTGCATCGAAATATGCGGTTTTCTGTAAGAATTTTGATGATTTCGTGCGGAATTCTGCTGTTTTCTTGCAATTCAGCCGTTGAATCTAGGTAAAAAGTCATGATTTTGTAGATTTCGTGCTCTTCTTGGCGAATTCAAGATAGAAAACAACGAAAATCGGCGAGAAATCGTTGTTTTGCATCGAAATATGCAGTTTTCTCTAAGAATTTTGATGATTTCGTGCAGAATTCTGCTGTTTTCTTGCAATTCAGCCGTTGAATCTTGGTAAAAAGTCATGGTTTTGTAGATTTCGTGCTCTTTTTTGCAAATTCAAGCCAGAAAACAACGAAAATCGGCGAGAAATCGTTGTTTTGCATCGAAATATGCGGTTTTCTGTAAGAATTTTGATGATTTCGTGCAGAATTCTGCTGTTTTCTTGCAATTCAGCCGTAGAGTCTTGGTAAAAAGCGATGATTTTGTAGATTTCGTGCTCTTCTTTGCGAATTCAAGCCAGAAAACAACGAAAATTGGCGAGAAATCGTTGTTTTGCATCGAAATATGCGGTTTCTGTAAGAATTTTGATGATTTCGTGCAGAATTCTGCTGTTTCTTTGCAATTCAGCCGTTGAATCTTGGTAAAAAGTTATGATTTTGTAGATTCCGTGCTCTTCTTTGCGAATTCAAGATAGAAAACAACGAAAATCAGCGAGAAATCGTTGTTTTGCATCGAAATATGCAGTTTTCTCTAAGAATTTTGATGATTTCGTGCAGAATTCTGCTGTTTTCTTGCAATTCAGCCGTTGAATCTTGGTAAAAAGTCATGATTTTGTAGATTTCGTGCTCTTCTTTGCGAATTCAAGCCAGAAAACAACGAAAATCGGCGAGAAATCGTCGTTTTACATCAAAATATGCGGTTTTCTGTAAGAATTTTGATGATTTCGTGCAGAATTCTGCTGTTTTCTTGCAATTCAGCCGTTGAATCTTGGTAAAAAGTCATGATTTTGTAGATTTCGTGCTCTTCTTTGCGAATTCAAGCCAGAAAACAACGAAAATCGGCGAGAAATCGTCGTTTTGCATCGAAATATGCGGTTTTCTGTAAGAATTTTGATGATTTCGTGCAGAATTCTGCTGTTTTCTTGCAATTCAGCCGTTGAATCTTGGTAAAAAGTCATGATTTTGTAGATTTCGTGCTCTTCTTTGCGAATTCAAGCCAGAAAACAACGAAAATCGGCGAGAAATAATCGTTTTGCATCGAAATATGCGGTTTTCTGTAAGAATTTTGATGATTTCGCGCAGAATTCTGCTGTTTTCTTGCAATTCAGCCGTTGAATCTTGGTAAAAAGTCATGATTTTGTAGATTTCGTGCTCTTCTTTGCGAATTCAAGCCAGAAAACCACGAAAATCGGCGAGAAATCGTCGTTTTGCATCGAAATATGCGGTTTTCTCTAAGAATTTTGATGATTTCGTGCAGAATTCTGCTGTTTTCTTGCAATTCAGCCGTTGAATCTAGGTAAAAAGTCATGATTTTGTAGATTTCGTGCTCTTCTTGGCGAATTCAAGATAGAAAACAACGAAAATCGGCGAGAAATCGTTGTTTTGCATCGAAATATGCAGTTTTCTCTAAGAATTTTGATGATTTCGTGCAGAATTCTGCGGTTTTCTTGCAATTCAGCCGTTGAATCTAGGTAAAAAGTCAAGATTTTGTAGATTTCGTGCTCTTCTTGGCGAATTCAAGATAGAAAACAACGAAAATCGGCGAGAAATCGTTGTTTTGCATCGAAATATGCAGTTTTCTCTAAGAATTTTGATGATTTCGTGCAGAATTCTGCGGTTTTCTTGCAATTCAGCCGTTGAATCTTGGTAAAAAGTCATGATTTTGTAGATTTCGTGCTCTTCTTTGCGAATTCAAGCCAGAAAACAACGAAAATCGGCGAGAAATCGTCGTTTTGCATCGAAATATGCGTTTTTCTCTAAGAATTTTGATGATTTCGTGCAGAATTCTGCTGTTTTCTTGCAATTCAGCTGTTGAATCTAGGTAAAAAATCATGATTTTGTAGATTTCGTGCTCTTCTTGGCGAATTCAAGATAGAAAACAACGAAAATCGGCGAGAAATCGTTGTTTTGCATCGAAATATGCGGTTTTCTGTAAAAATTTTGACGATTTCGTACAGAATTCTGCTGTTTTCTTGCAATTCAGCCGTTGAATCTAGGTAAAAAGTCATGATTTTGTAGATTTCGTGCTCTTCTTGGCGAATTCAATTTAGAAAACAACGAAAATCGGCGAGAAATCGTTGTTTTGCATCGAAATATGCAGTTTTCTCTAAGAATTTTGATGATTTCGTGCAGAATTCTGCTGTTTTCTTGCAATTCAGCCGTTGAATCTTGGTAAAAAGTCATGATTTTGTAGATTTCGTGCTCTTCTTTGCGAATTCAAGCCAGAAAACAACGAAAATCGGCGAGAAATCGTCGTTTTGCATCGAAATATGCGTTTTTCTCTAAGAATTTTGATGATTTCGTGCAGAATTCTGCTGTTTTCTTGCAATTCAGCTGTTGAATCTAGGTAAAAAATCATGATTTTGTAGATTTCGTGCTCTTCTTGGCGAATTCAAGATAGAAAACAACGAAAATCGGCGAGAAATCGTTGTTTTGCATCGAAATATGCGGTTTTCTGTAAAAATTTTGACGATTTCGTACAGAATTCTGCTGTTTTCTTGCAATTCAGCCGTTGAATCTAGGTAAAAAGTCATGATTTTGTAGATTTCGTGCTCTTCTTGGCGAATTCAATTTAGAAAACAACGAAAATCGGCGAGAAATCGTTGTTTTGCATCGAAATATGCAGTTTTCTCTAAGAATTTTGATGATTTCGTGCAGAATTCTGCTGTTTTCTTGCAATTCAGCCGTTGAATCTTGGTAAAAAGTCATGATTTTGTAGATTTCGTGCTCTTCTTTGCGAATTCAAGCCAGAAAACAACGAAAATCGGCGAGAAATCGTCGTTTTGCATCGAAATATGCGGTTTTCTGTAAGAATTTTGATGATTTCGTGCAGAATTCTGCTGTTTTCTTGCAATTCAGCCGTAGAATCTTGGTAAAAAGTGATGATTTTGCAGATTTCGTGCTCTTCTTTGCGAATTCAAGCCAGAAAACAACGAAAATCGGCGAAAAATCGTTGTTTTGCATCGAAATATGCGGTTTTCTGTAAGAATTTTGATGATTTCGTGCAGAATTCTGCTGTTTTCTTGCAATTCAGTGTTGAATCTTGGTAAAAAGTCATGATTTTGTAGATTTCGTGCTCTTCTTTGCGAATTCAAGCCAGAAAACAACGAAAATCGGCGAGAAATCGTCGTTTTGCATCGAAATATGCGGTTTTCTGTAAGAATTTTGATGATTTCGTGCAGAATTCTGCTGTTCTCTTGCAATTCAGCAGTTGAATCTTGGTAAAAAGTCATGATTTTGTAGATTTCGTGCTCTTCTTTGCGAATTCAAGCCAGAAAACAACGAAAATCGGCGAGAAATAATCGTTTTGCATCGAAATATGTGGTTTTCTGTAAGAATTTTGATGATTTCGCGCAGAATTCTGCTGTTTTCTTGAAATTCAGTCGTTGAATCTTGGTAAAAAGTCATGATTTTGTAGATTTCGTGCTCTTCTTTGCGAATTCAAGCCAGAAAACCACGAAAATCGGCGAGAAATCGTCGTTTTGCATCGAAATATGCAGTTTTCTCTAAGAATTTTGATGATTTCGTGCAGAATTCTGCGGTTTTCTTGCAATTCAGCCGTTGAATCTTGGTAAAAAGTCATGATTTTGTAGATTTCGTGCTCTTCTTTGCGAATTCAAGATAGAAAACAACGAAAATCGGCGAGAAATCGGCGAGAAATCGTCGTTTTGCTTCGAAATATGCGGTTTTCTGTAAAAATTTTGATGATTTCGTGCAAAATTCTGCTGTTTTCTTGCAATTCAGCCGTTGAATCTTGGTAAAAAGTTATGATTTTGTAGATTCCGTGCTCTTCTCTGCGAATTCAAGATAGAAAACAACGAAAATCAGCGAGAAATCGTCGTTTTGCATCGAAATATGCGGTTTTCTCTAAGAATTTTGATGATTTCGTGCAGAATTCTGCTGTTTTCTTGCAATTCAGCCGTTGAATCTTGGTAAAAAGTGATGATTTTGTAGATTTCGTGCTCTTCTTTGCGAATTCAAGCCAGAAAACAACGAAAATCGGCGAGAAATCGTCGTTTTGCATCGAAATATGCGGTTTTCTCTAAGAATTTTGATGATTTCGTGCAGAATTCTGCTGTTTTCTTGCAATTCAGCCGTTGAATCTTGGTAAAAAGTGATGATTTTGTAGATTTCGTGCCCTTCTTTGCGAATTCAAGCCAGAAAACAACGAAAATCGGCGAGAAATCGTCGTTTTGCATCGAAATATGCGGTTTTCTCTAAGAATTTTGACGATTTTGTGCAGAATTCTGCTGTTTTCTTGCAATTCAGTGTTGAATCTTGGTAAAAAGTCATGATTTTGTAGATTTCGTGCTCTTCTTTGCGAATTCAAGCCAGAAAACAACGAAAATCGGCGAGAAATCGTCGTTTTGCATCGAAATATGCGTTTTTCTCTAAGAATTTTGATGATTTCGTGCAGAATTCTGCTGTTTTCTTGCAATTCAGCTGTTGAATCTAGGTAAAAAATCATGATTTTGTAGATTTCGTGCTCTTCTTGGCGAATTCAAGATAGAAAACAACGAAAATCGGCGAGAAATCGTTGTTTTGCATCGAAATATGCGGTTTTCTGTAAAAATTTTGACGATTTCGTACAGAATTCTGCTGTTTTCTTGCAATTCAGCCGTTGAATCTAGGTAAAAAGTCATGATTTTGTAGATTTCGTGCTCTTCTTGGCGAATTCAATTTAGAAAACAACGAAAATCGGCGAGAAATCGTTGTTTTGCATCGAAATATGCAGTTTTCTCTAAGAATTTTGATGATTTCGTGCAGAATTCTGCTGTTTTCTTGCAATTCAGCCGTTGAATCTTGGTAAAAAGTCATGATTTTGTAGATTTCGTGCTCTTCTTTGCGAATTCAAGCCAGAAAACAACGAAAATCGGCGAGAAATCGTCGTTTTGCATCGAAATATGCGGTTTTCTGTAAGAATTTTGATGATTTCGTGCAGAATTCTGCTGTTTTCTTGCAATTCAGCCGTAGAATCTTGGTAAAAAGTGATGATTTTGCAGATTTCGTGCTCTTCTTTGCGAATTCAAGCCAGAAAACAACGAAAATCGGCGAAAAATCGTTGTTTTGCATCGAAATATGCGGTTTTCTGTAAGAATTTTGATGATTTCGTGCAGAATTCTGCTGTTTTCTTGCAATTCAGTGTTGAATCTTGGTAAAAAGTCATGATTTTGTAGATTTCGTGCTCTTCTTTGCGAATTCAAGCCAGAAAACAACGAAAATCGGCGAGAAATCGTCGTTTTGCATCGAAATATGCGGTTTTCTGTAAGAATTTTGATGATTTCGTGCAGAATTCTGCTGTTCTCTTGCAATTCAGCCGTTGAATCTTGGTAAAAAGTGATGATTTTGTAGATTTCGTGCTCTTCTTTGCGAATTCAAGCCAGACAACAACAAAAATCGGCGAGAAATCGTCGTTTTGCATCGAAATATGCGGTTTTCTGTAAGAATATTGATGATTTCGTGCGGAATTCTGCTGTTTTCTTGCAATTCAGCCGTTGAATCTTGGTAAAAAGTTAGGATTTTGTAGATTCCGTGCTCTTCTTTGCGAATTCAAGATAGAAAACAACGAAAATCAGCGAGAAATCGTCGTTTTGCATCGAAATATGCGGTTTTCTCTAAGAATTGATGATTTCGTGCAGAATTCTGCTGTTTTCTTGCAATTCAGCCGTTGAATCTTGGTAAAAAGTGATGATTTTGTAGATTTCGTGCTCTTCTTTGCGAATTCAAGCCAGAAAACAACGAAAATCGGCGAGAAATCGTCGTTTTGCATCGAAATATGCGGTTTTCTCTAAGAATTTTGATGATTTCGTGCAGAATTCTGCTGTTTTCTTGCAATTCAGCCGTTGAATCTTGGTAAAAAGTCATGATTTTGTAGATTTCGTGCTCTTCTTTGCGAATTCAAGCCAGAAAACAACGAAAATCGGCGAGAAATCGTCGATTTGCATCGAAATATGCGGTTTTCTGTAAGAATTTTGATGATTTCGTGCAGAATTCTGCTGTTTTCTTGCAATTCAGCTGTTGAATCTAGGTAAAAAGTCATGATTTTGTAGATTTCGTGCTCTTCTTGGCGAATTCAAGCCAGAAAACAACGAAAATCGGCGAGAAATAATCGTTTTGCATCGAAATATGCGGTTTTCTGTAAGAATTTTGATGATTTCGCGCAGAATTCTGCTGTTTTCTTGCAATTCAGCCGTTGAATCTTGGTAAAAAGTCATGATTTTGTAGATTTCGTGCTCTTCTTTGCGAATTCAAGCCAGAAAACAACGAAAATCGGCGAGAAATAATCGTTTTGCATCGAAATATGCGGTTTTCTGTAAGAATTTTGATGATTTCGCGCAGAATTCTGCTGTTTTCTTGCAATTCAGCCGTTGAATCTTGGTAAAAAGTGATGATTTTGTAGATTTCGTGCTCTTCTTTGCGAATTCAAGCCAGAAAACAACGAAAATCGGCGAGAAATGGTCGTTTTGCATCGAAATATGCGGTTTTCTCTAAGAATTTTGACGATTTTGTGCAGAATTCTGCTGTTTTCTTGCAATTCAGCCATTGAATCTTGGTAAAAAGTCATGATTTTGTAGATTTCGTGCTCTTCTTTGCGAATTCAAGATAGAAAACAACGAAAATCGGCGAGAAATCGGCGAGAAATCGTCGTTTTGCATCGAAATATGCGGTTTTCTGTAAAAATTTTGATGATTTCGTGCAAAATTCTGCTGTTTTCTTGCAATTCAGCCGTTGAATCTTGGTAAAAAGTCATGATTTTGTAGATTTCGTGCTCTTCTTTGCGAATTCAAGCCAGAAAACAACGAAAATCGGCGAAAAATCGTCGTTTTGCATCGAAATATGCGGTTTTCTGTAAGAATATTGATGATTTCGTGCGGAATTCTGCTGTTTTCTTGCAATTCAGCCGTTGAATCTAGGTAAAAAGTCATGATTTTGTAGATTTCGTGCTCTTCTTGGCGAATTCAAGATAGAAAACAACGAAAATCGGCGAGAAATCGTTGTTTTGCATCGAAATATGCAGTTTTCTCTAAGAATTTTGATGATTTCGTGCAGAATTCTGCTGTTTTCTTGCAATTCAGCCGTTGAATCTTGGTAAAAAGTCATGGTTTTGTAGATTTCGTGCTCTTTTTTGCAAATTCAAGCCAGAAAACAACGAAAATCGGCGAGAAATCGTTGTTTTGCATCGAAATATGCGGTTTTCTGTAAGAATTTTGATGATTTCGTGCAGAATTCTGCTGTTTTCTTGCAATTCAGCCGTAGAGTCTTGGTAAAAAGCGATGATTTTGTAGATTTCGTGCTCTTCTTTGCGAATTCAAGCCAGAAAACAACGAAAATTGGCGAGAAATCGTTGTTTTGCATCGAAATATGCGGTTTTCTGTAAGAATTTTGATGATTTCGTGCAGAATTCTGCTGTTTCTTTGCAATTCAGCCGTTGAATCTTGGTAAAAAGTTATGATTTTGTAGATTCCGTGCTCTTCTTTGCGAATTCAAGATAGAAAACAACGAAAATCAGCGAGAAATCGTTGTTTTGCATCGAAATATGCAGTTTTCTCTAAGAATTTTGATGATTTCGTGCAGAATTCTGCTGTTTTCTTGCAATTCAGCCGTTGAATCTTGGTAAAAAGTCATGATTTTGTAGATTTCGTGCTCTTCTTTGCGAATTCAAGCCAGAAAACAACGAAAATCGGCGAGAAATCGTCGTTTTACATCAAAATATGCGGTTTTCTGTAAGAATTTTGATGATTTCGTGCAGAATTCTGCTGTTTTCTTGCAATTCAGCCGTTGAATCTTGGTAAAAAGTCATGATTTTGTAGATTTCGTGCTCTTCTTTGCGAATTCAAGCCAGAAAACAACGAAAATCGGCGAGAAATCGTCGTTTTGCATCGAAATATGCGGTTTTCTGTAAGAATTTTGATGATTTCGTGCAGAATTCTGCTGTTTTCTTGCAATTCAGCCGTTGAATCTTGGTAAAAAGTCATGATTTTGTAGATTTCGTGCTCTTCTTTGCGAATTCAAGCCAGAAAACAACGAAAATCGGCGAGAAATAATCGTTTTGCATCGAAATATGCGGTTTTCTGTAAGAATTTTGATGATTTCGCGCAGAATTCTGCTGTTTTCTTGCAATTCAGCCGTTGAATCTTGGTAAAAAGTCATGATTTTGTAGATTTCGTGCTCTTCTTTGCGAATTCAAGCCAGAAAACCACGAAAATCGGCGAGAAATCGTCGTTTTGCATCGAAATATGCGGTTTTCTCTAAGAATTTTGATGATTTCGTGCAGAATTCTGCTGTTTTCTTGCAATTCAGCCGTTGAATCTAGGTAAAAAGTCATGATTTTGTAGATTTCGTGCTCTTCTTGGCGAATTCAAGATAGAAAACAACGAAAATCGGCGAGAAATCGTTGTTTTGCATCGAAATATGCAGTTTTCTCTAAGAATTTTGATGATTTCGTGCAGAATTCTGCGGTTTTCTTGCAATTCAGCCGTTGAATCTAGGTAAAAAGTCAAGATTTTGTAGATTTCGTGCTCTTCTTGGCGAATTCAAGATAGAAAACAACGAAAATCGGCGAGAAATCGTTGTTTTGCATCGAAATATGCAGTTATCTCTAAGAATTTTGATGATTTCGTGCAGAATTCTGCGGTTTTCTTGCAATTCAGCCGTTGAATCTTGGTAAAAAGTCATGATTTTGTAGATTTCGTGCTCTTCTTTGCGAATTCAAGCCAGAAAACAACGAAAATCGGCGAGAAATCGTCGTTTTGCATCGAAATATGCGGTTTTCTCTAAGAATTTTGATGATTTCGTGCAGAATTCTGCTGTTTTCTTGCAATTCAGCTGTTGAATCTAGGTAAAAAGTCATGATTTTGTAGATTTCGTGCTCTTCTTGGCGAATTCAAGATAGAAAACAACGAAAATCGGCGAGAAATCGTTGTTTTGCATCGAAATATGCGGTTTTCTGTAAAAATTTTGACGATTTCGTACAGAATTCTGCTGTTTTCTTGCAATTCAGCCGTTGAATCTAGGTAAAAAGTCATGATTTTGTAGATTTCGTGCTCTTCTTGGCGAATTCAATTTAGAAAACAACGAAAATCGGCGAGAAATCGTTGTTTTGCATCGAAATATGCAGTTTTCTCTAAGAATTTTGATGATTTCGTGCAGAATTCTGCTGTTTTCTTGCAATTCAGCCGTTGAATCTTGGTAAAAAGTCATGATTTTGTAGATTTCGTGCTCTTCTTTGCGAATTCAAGCCAGAAAACAACGAAAATCGGCGAGAAATCGTCGTTTTGCATCGAAATATGCGGTTTTCTGTAAGAATTTTGATGATTTCGTGCAGAATTCTGCTGTTTTCTTGCAATTCAGCCGTAGAATCTTGGTAAAAAGTGATGATTTTGCAGATTTCGTGCTCTTCTTTGCGAATTCAAGCCAGAAAACAACGAAAATCGGCGAGAAATAATCGTTTTGCATCGAAATATGTGGTTTTCTGTAAGAATTTTGATGATTTCGTGCAGAATTCTGCTGTTTTCTTGCAATTCAGCCGTTGAATCTTGGTAAAAAGTCATGATTTTGTAGATTTCGTGCTCTTCTTTGCGAATTCAAGCCAGAAAACAACGAAAATCGGCGAGAAATCGTCGTTTTGCATCGAAATATGCGGTTTTCTGTAAGAATTTTGATGATTTCGTGCAGAATTCTGCTGTTTTCTTGCAATTCAGCCGTTGAATCTTGGTAAAAAGTCATGATTTTGTAGATTTCGTGCTCTTCTTTGCGAATTCAAGCCAGAAAACAACGAAAATCGGCGAGAAATAATCGTTTTGCATCGAAATATGCGGTTTTCTGTAAGAATTTTGATGATTTCGCGCAGAATTCTGCTGTTTTCTTGCAATTCAGCCGTTGAATCTTGGTAAAAAGTCATGATTTTGTAGATTTCGTGCTCTTCTTTGCGAATTCAAGCCAGAAAACCACGAAAATCGGCGAGAAATCGTCGTTTTGCATCGAAATATGCGGTTTTCTCTAAGAATTTTGATGATTTCGTGCAGAATTCTGCTGTTTTCTTGCAATTCAGCCGTTGAATCTAGGTAAAAAGTCATGATTTTGTAGATTTCGTGCTCTTCTTGGCGAATTCAAGATAGAAAACAACGAAAATCGGCGAGAAATCGTTGTTTTGCATCGAAATATGCAGTTTTCTCTAAGAATTTTGATGATTTCGTGCAGAATTCTGCGGTTTTCTTGCAATTCAGCCGTTGAATCTAGGTAAAAAGTCAAGATTTTGTAGATTTCGTGCTCTTCTTGGCGAATTCAAGATAGAAAACAACGAAAATCGGCGAGAAATCGTTGTTTTGCATCGAAATATGCAGTTATCTCTAAGAATTTTGATGATTTCGTGCAGAATTCTGCGGTTTTCTTGCAATTCAGCCGTTGAATCTTGGTAAAAAGTCATGATTTTGTAGATTTCGTGCTCTTCTTTGCGAATTCAAGCCAGAAAACAACGAAAATCGGCGAGAAATCGTCGTTTTGCATCGAAATATGCGGTTTTCTCTAAGAATTTTGATGATTTCGTGCAGAATTCTGCTGTTTTCTTGCAATTCAGCTGTTGAATCTAGGTAAAAAGTCATGATTTTGTAGATTTCGTGCTCTTCTTGGCGAATTCAAGATAGAAAACAACGAAAATCGGCGAGAAATCGTTGTTTTGCATCGAAATATGCGGTTTTCTGTAAAAATTTTGACGATTTCGTACAGAATTCTGCTGTTTTCTTGCAATTCAGCCGTTGAATCTAGGTAAAAAGTCATGATTTTGTAGATTTCGTGCTCTTCTTGGCGAATTCAATTTAGAAAACAACGAAAATCGGCGAGAAATCGTTGTTTTGCATCGAAATATGCAGTTTTCTCTAAGAATTTTGATGATTTCGTGCAGAATTCTGCTGTTTTCTTGCAATTCAGCCGTTGAATCTTGGTAAAAAGTCATGATTTTGTAGATTTCGTGCTCTTCTTTGCGAATTCAAGCCAGAAAACAACGAAAATCGGCGAGAAATCGTCGTTTTGCATCGAAATATGCGGTTTTCTGTAAGAATTTTGATGATTTCGTGCAGAATTCTGCTGTTTTCTTGCAATTCAGCCGTAGAATCTTGGTAAAAAGTGATGATTTTGCAGATTTCGTGCTCTTCTTTGCGAATTCAAGCCAGAAAACAACGAAAAGCGGCGAAAAATCGTTGTTTTGCATCGAAATATGCGGTTTTCTGTAAGAATTTTGATGATTTCGTGCAGAATTCTGCTGTTTTCTTGCAATTCAGTGTTGAATCTTGGTAAAAAGTCATGATTTTGTAGATTTCGTGCTCTTCTTTGCGAATTCAAGCCAGAAAACAACGAAAATCGGCGAGAAATCGTCGTTTTGCATCGAAATATGCGGTTTTCTGTAAGAATTTTGATGATTTCGTGCAGAATTCTGCTGTTCTCTTGCAATTCAGCAGTTGAATCTTGGTAAAAAGTCATGATTTTGTAGATTTCGTGCTCTTCTTTGCGAATTCAAGCCAGAAAACAACGAAAATCGGCGAGAAATAATCGTTTTGCATCGAAATATGTGGTTTTCTGTAAGAATTTTGATGATTTCGCGCAGAATTCTGCTGTTTTCTTGAAATTCAGTCGTTGAATCTTGGTAAAAAGTCATGATTTTGTAGATTTCGTGCTCCTCTTTGCGAATTCAAGCCAGAAAACCACGAAAATCGGCGAGAAATCGTCGTTTTGCATCGAAATATGCGGTTTTCTCTAAGAATTTTGATGATTTCGTGCAGATTTCTGCTGTTTTCTTGCAATTCAGCCGTTGAATCTAGGTAAAAAGTCATGATTTTGTAGATTTCGTGCTCTTCTTGGCGAATTCAAGATAGAAAACAACGAAAATCGGCGAGAAATCGTTGTTTTGCATCGAAATATGCAGTTTTCTCTAAGAATTTTGATGATTTCGTGCAGAATTCTGCGGTTTTCTTGCAATTCAGCCGTTGAATCTTGGTAAAAAGTCATGATTTTGTAGATTTCGTGCTCTTCTTTGCGAATTCAAGCCAGAAAACAACGAAAATCGGCGAGAAATCGTCGATTTGCATCGAAATATGCGGTTTTCTGTAAGAATTTTGATGATTTCGTGCAGAATTCTGCTGTTTTCTTGCAATTCAGCTGTTGAATCTAGGTAAAAAGTCATGATTTTGTAGATTTCGTGCTCTTCTTGGCGAATTCAAGATAGAAAACAACGAAAATCGGCGAGAAATCGTTGTTTTGCATCGAAATATGCGGTTTTCTGTAAAAATTTTGACGATTTCGTACAGAATTCTGCTGTTTTCTTGCAATTCAGCCGTTGAATCTAGGTAAAAAGTGATGATTTTGTAGATTTCGTGCTCTTCTTTGCGAATTCAAGCCAGAAAACAACGAAAATCGGCGAAAAATCGTTGTTTTGCATCGAAATATGCAGTTTTCTCTAAGAATTTTGATGATTTCGTGCAGAATTCTGCTGTTTTCTTGCAATTCAGCCGTTGAATCTTGGTAAAAAGTCATGATTTTGTAGATTTCGTGCTCTACTTTGCGAATTCAAGCCAGAAAACAACGAAAATCGGCGAGAAATCGTCGTTTTGCATCGAAAAATGCGGTTTTCTGTAAGAATTTTGATGATTTCGTGCAGAATTCTGCTGTTTTCTCGCAATTCAGCCGTTGAATCTTGGTAAAAAGTCATGATTTTGTAGATTTCGTGCTCTTCTTTGCGAATTCAAGCCAGAAAACCACGAAAATCGGCGATAAATCGTCGTTTTGCATCTAAATATGCGGTTTTCTCTAAGAATTTTGTGGATTTCGTGCAATTCAGATGTTGAATCTTGGTAAAAAGTCATGATTTTGTAGATTTCGTGCTCTTCTTTGCGAATTCAAGCCAGAAAACAACGAAAATCGGCGAGAAATCGTCGTTTTGCATCGAAATTTGCGGTTTTCTGTAAGAATTTTGATGATTTCGTGCAGAATTCTGCTGTTTTCTTGCAATTCAGCTGTTGAATCTTGGTAAAAAGTCATGATTTTGTAGATTTCGTGCTCATCTTGGCAAATTCAAGACAGAAAACAACGAAAATCGGCGAAAAATCGTTGTTTTGCATCGAAATATGCAGTTTTCTCTAAGAAATTTGATGATTTCGTGCAGAATTCTTCTGTTTTCTTGCAATTCAGCCGTTGAATCTCGGTAAAAAGTCATGATTTTGTAGATTTCGTGCTCTTCTTTGCGAATTCAAGCCAGAAAACAACGAAAATCGGCGAGAAATCGTCGTTTTGCATCGAAATATGCGGTTTTCTGTAAGAATTTTGATGATTTCGTGCAGAATTCTGCTGTTTTCTTGCAATTCAGCTGTTGAATCTTGGTAAAAAGTCATGATTTTGTAGATTTCGTGCTCTTCTCGGCAAATTCAAGACAGAAAACAACGAAAATAGGCGAGAAATCGTTGTTTTGCATCGAAATATGCAGTTTTTTCTAAGAATTTTGATGATTTCGTGCAGAATTCTGCTGTTTTCTTGCAATTCAGCCGTTGAATCTTGGTAAAAAGTCATGATTTTGTAGATTTCGTGCTCTTCTTTGCGAATTCAAGCCAGAAAACAACGAAAATCGGCGAGAAATCGTCGTTTTGCATCGAAATATGCGGTTTTCTGTAAGAATTTTGATGATTTCGTGCAGAATTCTGCTGTTTTCTTGCAATTCAGCCGTTGAATCTAGGTAGAAAGTCATGATTTTGTAGATTTCGTGCTCTTCTTGGCGAATTCAAGATAGAAAACAACGAAAATCGGCGAGAAATCGTTGTTTTGCATCGAAATATGCGGTTTTCTGTAAAACTTTTGACGATTTCGTACAGAATTCTGCTGTTTTCTTGCAATTCAGCCGTTGAATCTAGGTAAAAAGTCATGATTTTGTAAATTTCGTGCTCTTCTTGGCGAATTCAATTCAGAAAACAACGAAAATCGGCGAGAAATCGTTGTTTTGCATCGAAATATGCAGTTTTCTCTAAGAATTTTGATGATTTCGTGCAGAATTCTGCTGTTTTCTTGCAATTCAGCCGTTGAATCTTGGTAAAAAGTCATGAATTTGTAGATTTCGTGCTCTTCTTTGCGAATTCAAGCCAGAAAACAACGAAAATCGGCGAGAAATCGTCGTTTTGCATCGAAATATACGGTTTTCTGTGAGAATTTTGATAATTTCGTGCAGAATTCTGCTGTTTTCTTGCAATTCAGCCGTAGAATCTTGGTAAAAAGTGATGATTTTGTAGATTTCGTGCTCTTCTTTGCGAATTCAAGCCAGAAAACAACGAAAATCGGCGAAAAATCGTTGTTTTGCATCGAAATATGCGGTTTTCTGTTAGAATTTTGATGATTTCGTGCAGAATTCTGCTGTTTTCTCGCAATTCAGCCGTTGAATCTTGGTAAAAAGTCATGATTTTGTAGATTTTGTGCTCTTCTTTGCGAATTCAAGCCCGAAAACCACGAAAATCAGCGAGAAATCGTCGTTTTGCATCGAAATATGCGGTTTTCTCTAAGAATTTTGTGGATTTCGTGCAGAATTCTGCTGTTTTCTCGCAATTCAGCCGTTGAATCTTGGTAAAAAGTCATGATTTTGTAGATTTCGTGCTCTTCTTTGCGAATTCAAGCCAGAAAACAACGAAAATCGGCGAGAAATCGTCGTTTTGCATCGAAATATGCGGTTTTCTGTAAGAATTTTGATGATTTCGTGCAGAATTCTGCTGTTTTCTTGCAATTCAGCCGTTGAATCTAAGTAAAAAGTCATGATTTTGTAGATTTCGTGCTCTTCTTGGCGAATTCAAGACAGAAAACAACGAAAATCGGCGAGAAATCGTTGTTTTGCATCGAAATATGCAGTTTTCTCTAAGAATTTTGATGATTTCGTGCAGATTTCTGCTGTTTTCTTGCAATTCAGCCGTTGAATCTTGGTAAAAAGTCATGATTTTGTAGATTTCGTGCTCTTCTTTGCGAATTCAAGCCAGAAAACAACGAAAATCGGCGAGAAATCGTCGTTTTGCATCGAAATATGCGGTTTTCTGTAAGAATTTTGAAGATTTCGTGCAGAATTCTGCTGTTTTCTTGCAATTCAGCCGTTGAATCTTGGTAAAAAGTGAAGATTTTGTAGATTTCGTGCACTTCTTTGCGAATTCAAGCCAGAAAACAACGAAAATCGGCGAGAAATCGTCGTTTTGCATCGAAATATGCGGTTTTCTCTAAGAATTTTGACGATTTCGTGCAGAATTCTGCTGTTTTCTTGCAATTCAGCCGTTGAATCTTGGTAAAAAGTCATGATTTTGTTGATTTCGTGCTCTTCTTGGTGAATTCAAGATAGAAAACAACGAAAATCGGCGAGAAATCGTTGTTTTGCATCGAAATATGCAGTTTTCTCTAAGAATTTTGATGATTTCGTGCAGAATTCTGCTGTTTTCTTGCAATTCAGCCGTTGAATCTTGGTAAAAAGTCATGATTTTGTAGATTTCGTGCTCTTCTTTGCAAACTCAAGATAGAAAACAACGAAAATCAGCGAGAAATTGTCGTTTTGCATCGAAATATGCGGTTTTCTCTAAGAATTTTGATGATTTCGTGCAGAATTCTGCTGTTTTCTTGCAATTCAGCCGTTGAATCTTGGTAAAAAGTCATGATTTTGTAGATTTCGTGCTCTACTTTGCGAATTCAAGCCAGAAAACAACGAAAATCGGCGAGAAATCGTCGTTTTGCATCGAAAAATGCGGTTTTCTGTAAGAATTTTGATGATTTCGTGCAGAATTCTGCTGTTTTCTCGCAATTCAGCCGTTGAATCTTGGTAAAAAGTCATGATTTTGTAGATTTCGTGCTCTTCTTTGCGAATTCAAGCCAGAAAACAACGAAAATCGGCGAGAAATCGTTGTTTTGCATCGAAATATGCGGTTTTCTGTAAAAATTTTGACGATTTCGTACAGAATTCTGCTGTTTTCTTGCAATTCAGCCGTTGAATCTAGGTAAAAAGTGATGATTTTGTAGATTTCGTGCTCTTCTTTGCGAATTCAAGCCAGAAAACAACGAAAATCGGCGAAAAATCGTTGTTTTGCATCGAAATATGCAGTTTTCTCTAAGAATTTTGATGATTTCGTGCAGAATTCTGCTGTTTTCTTGCAATTCAGCCGTTGAATCTTGGTAAAAAGTCATGATTTTGTAGATTTCGTGCTCTACTTTGCGAATTCAAGCCAGAAAACAACGAAAATCGGCGAGAAATCGTCGTTTTGCATCGAAAAATGCGGTTTTCTGTAAGAATTTTGATGATTTCGTGCAGAATTCTGCTGTTTTCTCGCAATTCAGCCGTTGAATCTTGGTAAAAAGTCATGATTTTGTAGATTTCGTGCTCTTCTTTGCGAATTCAAGCCAGAAAACCACGAAAATCGGCGATAAATCGTCGTTTTGCATCTAAATATGCGGTTTTCTCTAAGAATTTTGTGGATTTCGTGCAATTCAGATGTTGAATCTTGGTAAAAAGTCATGATTTTGTAGATTTCGTGCTCTTCTTTGCGAATTCAAGCCAGAAAACAACGAAAATCGGCGAGAAATCGTCGTTTTGCATCGAAATTTGCGGTTTTCTGTAAGAATTTTGATGATTTCGTGCAGAATTCTGCTGTTTTCTTGCAATTCAGCTGTTGAATCTTGGTAAAAAGTCATGATTTTGTAGATTTCGTGCTCTTCTCGGCAAATTCAAGACAGAAAACAACGAAAATCGGCGAGAAATCGTTGTTTTGCATCGAAATATGCAGTTTTTTCTAAGAATTTTGATGATTTCGTGCAGAATTCTGCTGTTTTCTTGCAATTCAGCCGTTGAATCTTGGTAAAAAGTCATGATTTTGTAGATTTCGTGGTCTTCTTTGCGAATTCAAGCCAGAAAACAACGAAAATCGGCGAGAAATCGTCGTTTTGCATCGAAATATGCGGTTTTCTGTAAGAATTTTGATGATTTCGTGCAGAATTCTGCTGTTTTCTTGCAATTCAGCCGTTGAATCTAGGTAGAAAGTCATGATTTTGTAGATTTCGTGCTCTTCTTGGCGAATTCAAGATAGAAAACAACGAAAATCGGCGAGAAATCGTTGTTTTGCATCGAAATATGCGGTTTTCTGTAAAACTTTTGACGATTTCGTACAGAATTCTGCTGTTTTCTTGCAATTCAGCCGTTGAATCTAGGTAAAAAGTCATGATTTTGTAAATTTCGTGCTCCTCTTGGCGAATTCAATTCAGAAAACAACGAAAATCGGCGAGAAATCGTTGTTTTGCATCGAAATATGCAGTTTTCTCTAAGAATTTTGATGATTTCGTGCAGAATTCTGCTGTTTTCTTGCAATTCAGCCGTTGAATCTTGGTAAAAAGTCATGAATTTGTAGATTTCGTGCTCTTCTTTGCGAATTCAAGCCAGAAAACAACGAAAATCGGCGAGAAATCGTCGTTTTGCATCGAAATATACGGTTTTCTGTGAGAATTTTGATAATTTCGTGCAGAATTCTGCTGTTTTCTTGCAATTCAGCCGTAGAATCTTGGTAAAAAGTGATGATTTTGTAGATTTCGTGCTCTTCTTTGCGAATTCAAGCCAGAAAACAACGAAAATCGGCGAAAAATCGTTGTTTTGCATCGAAATATGCGGTTTTCTGTTAGAATTTTGATGATTTCGGGCAGAATTCTGCTGTTTTCTCGCAATTCAGCTGTTGAATCTTGGTAAAAAGTCATGATTTTGTAGATTTTGTGCTCTTCTTTGCGAATTCAAGCCAGAAAACCACGAAAATCGGCGAGAAATCGTCGTTTTGCATCGAAATATGCGGTTTTCTCTAAGAATTTTGTGGATTTCGTGCAGAATTCTGCTGTTTTCTCGCAATTCAGCCGTTGAATCTTGGTAAAAAGTCATGATTTTGTAGATTTCGTGCTCTTCTTTGCGAATTCAAGCCAGAAAACAACGAAAATCGGCGAGAAATCGTCGTTTTGCATCGAAATATGCGGTTTTCTGTAAGAATTTTGATGATTTCGTGCAGAATTCTGCTGTTTTCTTGCAATTCAGCCGTTGAATCTAAGTAAAAAGTCATGATTTTGTAGATTTCGTGCTCTTCTTTGCGAATTCAAGCCAGAAAACAACGAAAATCGGCGAGAAATCGTCGTTTTGCATCGAAATTTGCGGTTTTCTGTAAGAATTTTGATGATTTCGTGCAGAATTCTGCTGTTTTCTTGCAATTCAGCTGTTGAATCTTGGTAAAAAGACATGATTTTGTAGATTTCGTGCTCTTCTCGGCAAATTCAAGACAGAAAACAACGAAAATCGGCGAGAAATCGTTGTTTTGCATCGAAATATGCAGTTTTTTCTAAGAATTTTGATGATTTCGTGCAGAATTCTGCTGTTTTCTTGCAATTCAGCCGTTGAATCTTGGTAAAAAGTCATGATTTTGTAGATTTCGTGCTCTTCTTTGCGAATTCAAGCCAGAAAACAACGAAAATCGGCGAGAAATCGTCGTTTTGCATCGAAATATGCGGTTTTCTGTAAGAATTTTGATGATTTCGTGCAGAATTCTGCTGTTTTCTTGCAATTCAGCCGTTGAATCTAGGTAGAAAGTCTTGATTTTGTAGATTTCGTGCTCTTCTTGGCGAATTCAAGATAGAAAACAACGAAAATCGGCGAGAAATCGTTGTTTTGCATCGAAATATGCGGTTTTCTGTAAAACTTTTGACGATTTCGTACAGAATTCTGCTGTTTTCTTGCAATTCAGCCGTTGAATCTAGGTAAAAAGTCATGATTTTGTAAATTTCGTGCTCTTCTTGGTGAATTCAATTCAGAAAACAACGAAAATCGGCGAGAAATCGTTGTTTTGCATCGAAATATGCAGTTTTCTCTAAGAATTTTGATGATTTCGTGCAGAATTCTGCTGTTTTCTTGCAATTCAGCCGTTGAATCTTGGTAAAAAGTCATGAATTTGTAGATTTCGTGCTCTTCTTTGCGAATTCAAGCCAGAAAACAACGAAAATCGGCGAGAAATCGTCGTTTTGCATCGAAATATACGGTTTTCTGTGAGAATTTTGATAATTTCGTGCAGAATTCTGTTGTTTTCTAGCAATTCAGCCGTAGAATCTTGGTAAAAAGTGATGATTTTGTAGATTTCGTGCTCTTCTTTGCGAATTCAAGCCAGAAAACAACGAAAATCGGCGAAAAATCGTTGTTTTGCATCGAAATATGCGGTTTTCTGTTAGAATTTTGATGATTTCGTGCAGAATTCTGCTGTTTTCTCGCAATTCAGCCGTTGAATCTTGGTAAAAAGTCATGATTTTGTAGATTTTGTGCTCTTCTTTGCGAATTCAAGCTAGAAAACCACGAAAATCGGCGAGAAATCGTCGTTTTGCATCGAAATATGCGGTTTTCTCTAAAAATTTTGTGGATTTCGTGCAGAATTCTGCTGTTTTCTCGCAATTCAGCCGTTGAATCTTGGTAAAAAGTCATGATTTTGTAGATTTCGTGCTCTTCTTTGCGAATTCAAGCCAGAAAACAACGAAAATCGGCGAGAAATCGTCGTTTTGCATCGAAATATGCGGTTTTCTGTAAGAATTTTGATGATTTCGTGCAGAATTCTGCTGTTTTCTTGCAATTCAGCCGTTGAATCTAAGTAAAAAGTCATGATTTTGTAGATTTCGTGCTCTTCTTGGCGAATTCAAGACAGAAAACAACGAAAATCGGCGAGAAATCGTTGTTTTGCATCGAAATATGCAGTTTTCTCTAAGAATTTTGATGATTTCGTGCAGATTTCTGCTGTTTTCTTGCAATTCAGCCGTTGAATCTTGGTAAAAAGTCATGATTTTGTAGATTTCGTGCTCTTCTTTGCGAATTCAAGCCAGAAAACAACGAAAATCGGCGAGAAATCGTCGTTTTGCATCGAAATATGCGGTTTTCTGTAAGAATTTTGAAGATTTCGTGCAGAATTCTGCTGTTTTCTTGCAATTCAGCCGTTGAATCTTGGTAAAAAGTGAAGATTTTGTAGATTTCGTGCACTTCTTTGCGAATTCAAGCCAGAAAACAACGAAAATCGGCGAGAAATCGTCGTTTTGCATCGAAATATGCGGTTTTCTCTAAGAATTTTGACGATTTCGTGCAGAATTCTGCTGTTTTCTTGCAATTCAGCCGTTGAATCTTGGTAAAAAGTCATGATTTTGTTGATTTCGTGCTCTTCTTGGTGAATTCAAGATAGAAAACAACGAAAATCGGCGAGAAATCGTTGTTTTGCATCGAAATATGCAGTTTTCTCTAAGAATTTTGATGATTTCGTGCAGAATTCTGCTGTTTTCTTGCAATTCAGCCGTTGAATCTTGGTAAAAAGTCATGATTTTGTAGATTTCGTGCTCTTCTTTGCAAACTCAAGATAGAAAACAACGAAAATCAGCGAGAAATCGTCGTTTTGCATCGAAATATGCGGTTTTCTCTAAGAATTTTGATGATTTCGTGCAGAATTCTGCTGTTTTCTTGCAATTCAGCCGTTGAATCTTGGTAAAAAGTCATGATTTTGTAGATGTCGTGCTCTTCTTTGCGAATTCAAGCCAGAAAACAACGAAAATCGGCGAGAAATCGTCGTTTTGCATTGAAATATGCGATTTTCTGGAAGAATTTTGATGATTTCGTGCAGAATTCTGCTTCTTGCAATTCAGCCGTTGAATCTTGGTAAAAAGTCATGATTTTGTAGATTTCGTGCTTTTCTTTGCGAATTCAAGCCAGAAAACCACAAAAATCGGCGAGAAATCGTCGTTTTGCATCGAAATATGCGGTTTTCTCTAAGAATTTTGATGATTTCGTGCAGAATTCAGCTGTTTTCTTGCAATTCAGCCGTTGAATCTTGGTAAAAAGTGATGATTTTGTAGATTTCGTGCTCTTCTTTGCGAATTCAAGCCAGAAAACAACGAAAATCGGCGAGAAATCGTCGTTTTGCATCGAAATATGCGGTTTTCTCTAAGAATTTTGACGATTTCGTGCAGAATTCTGCTGTTTTCTTGCAATTCAGCCGTTGAATCTTGGTAAAAAGTCATGATTTTGTTGATTTCGTGCTCTTCTTGGTGAATTCAAGATAGAAAACAACGAAAATCGGCGAGAAATCGTTGTTTTGCATCGAAATATGCAGTTTTCTCTAAGAATTTTGATGATTTCGTGCAGAATTCTGCTGTTTTCTTGCAATTCAGCCGTTGAATCTTGGTAAAAAGTCATGATTTTGTAGATTTCGTGCTCTTCTTTGCAAACTCAAGATAGAAAACAACGAAAATCAGCGAGAAATCGTCGTTTTGCATCGAAATATGCGGTTTTCTCTAAGAATTTTGATGATTTCGTGCAGAATTCTGCTGTTTTCTTGCAATTCAGCCGTTGAATCTTGGTAAAAAGTCATGATTTTGTAGATGTCGTGCTCTTCTTTGCGAATTCAAGCCAGAGAACAACGAAAATCGGCGAGAAATCGTCGTTTTGCATTGAAATATGCGATTTTCTGGAAGAATTTTGATGATTTCGTGCAGAATTCTGCTTCTTGCAATTCAGCCGTTGAATCTTGGTAAAAAGTCATGATTTTGTAGATTTCGTGCTTTTCTTTGCGAATTCAAGCCAGAAAACCACGAAAATCGGCGAGAAATCGTCGTTTTGCATCGAAATATGCGGTTTTCTCTAAGAATTTTGATGATTTCGTGCAGAATTCAGCTGTTTTCTTGCAATTCAGCCGTTGAATCTTGGTAAAAAGTGATGATTTTGTAGATTTCGTGCTCTTCTTTGCGAATTCAAGCCAGAAAACAACGAAAATCGGCGAGAAATCGTCGTTTTGCATCGAAATATGCGGTTTTCTCTAAGAATTTTGAAGATTTCGTGCAGAATTCTGCTGTTTTCTTGCAATTCAGCCTTTGAATCTTGGTAAAAAGTGATGATTTTGTTGATTTCGTGCTCTTCTTTGCGAATTCAAGCCAGAAAACAACGAAAATCGGCGAGAAATCGTCGTCTTGCATCGAAATATGCGGTTTTCTCAAAGAATTTTGACGATTTCGTGCAGAATTCTGCTGTTTTCTTGCAATTCAGCCGTTGAATCTTGGTAAAAAGTCATGATTTTGTAGATTTCGTGCTCTTTTTTGAAAATTCAAGATAGAAAACAACGAAAATCAGCGAGAAATCGTCGTTTTGCATCGAAATATGCGGTTTTCTCTAAGAATTTTGATGATTTCGTGCAGAATTCTGCTGTTTTCTTGCAATTCAGCCGTTGAATCTTGGTAAAAAGTCATGATTTTGTAGATTTCGTGCTCTTCTTTGCGAATTCATGCCAGAAAACAACGAAAATCGGCGAGAAATCGTCGTTTTGCATCGAAATATGCGGTTTTCTGTAAGAATTTTGATGATTTCGTGCAGAATTCTGCTGTTTTCTTGCAATTCAGCCGTTGAATCTTGGTAAAAAGTCATGATTTTGTAGATTTCGTGCTCTTCTTTGCGAATTCAAGATAGAAAACAACGAAAATCAGCGAGAAATCGTCGTTTTGCATCGAAATATGCGGTTTTCTCTAAGAATTTTGATGATTTCGTGCAGAATTCTGCTGTTTTCTTGCAATTCAGCCGTTGAATCTTAGTAAAAAGTCATGATTTTGTAGATTTCGTGCTCTTCTTTGCGAATTCATGCCAGAAAACAACGAAAATCGGCGAGAAATCGTCGTTTTGCATCGAAATATGCGGTTTTTTGTAAGAATTTTGATGATTTCGTGCAGAATTCTGCTGTTTTCTTGCAACTCAGCCGTTGAATCTAGGTAAAAAGTCATGATTTTGTAGATTTCGTGCTCTTCTTGGCGAATTCAAGATAGAAAACAACGAAAATCGGCGAGAAATCGTTGTTTTGCATCGAAATATGCAGTTTTCTCTAAAAATTTTGACGATTTCGTGCAGAATTCTGCTGTTTTCTTGCAATTCAGCCGTTGAATCTTGGTAAAAATCATGATTTTGTAGATTCCGTGCTCTTCTTTGCGTATTCAAGATAGAAAACAACGAAAATCAGCGAGAAATCGTCATTTTGCATCGAAATATGCGGTTTTCTCTAAGAATTTTGATGATTTCGTGCAGAATTCTGTTGTTTTCTTGCAATTCAGGCGTTGAATCTTGGTAAAAAGTCATGATTTTGTAGATTTCGTGCTCTTCTTTGCGAATTCAAGCCAGAAAACAACGAAAATCGGCGAGAAATCGTCGTTTTGCATCGAAATATGCGGTTTTCTGTAAGAATTTTGATGATTTCGTGCAGAATTCTGCTGTTTGCTTGCAATTCAGCCGTTGAATCTAATTAAAAAGTCATGATTTTATAGATTTCGTGCTCTTCTTGGCGAATTCAAGATAGAAAACAACGAAAATCGGCGAGAAATCGTTGTTTTGCATCGAAATATGCGGTTTTCTGTAAGAATTTTGATGATTTTGTGCAGAATTCTGCTGTTTTCTTGCAATTCAGCCGTAGAATCTTGGTAAAAAGTGATGATTTTGTAGATTTCGTGCTCTTCTTTGCGAATTCAAGCCAGAAAACAACGAAAATCGGCGAGAAATCGTCGTTTTGCATCGAAATATGCGGTTTTCTGTAAGAATTTTGATGATTTCGTGCAGAATTCTGCTGTTTTCTTGCAATTCAGCCGTAGAATCTTGGTAAAAAGTGATGATTTTGTAGATTTCGTGCTCTTGTTTGCAAATTCAAGCCAGAAAACAACGAAAATCGGCGAGAAATCGTCGTTTTGCATCGAAATATGCGGTTTTCTGTAAGAATTTTGATGATTTCGTGCAGAATTCTGCTGTTTTCTTGCAATTCAGCCGTAGAATCTTGGTAAAAAGTGATGATTTTGTAGATTTCGTGCTCTCCTTTGCGAATTCAAGCCAGAAAACAACGAAAATCGGCGAGAAATCGTCGTTTTGCATCGAAAAAAGCGGTTTTCTGTAAGAATTTTGATGATTTCGTGCAGAATTCTGCTGTTTTCTTGCAATTCAGCCGTTGAATCTTGGTAAAAAGTCATGATTTTGTAGATTTCGTGCTCTTCTTTGCGAATTCAAGCCAGAAAACAACGAAAATCGGCGAGAAATCGTCGTTTTGCATCGAAATATGCGGTTTTCTGTAAGAATTTTGATGATTTCGTGCAGAATTCTGCTGTTTTCTTGCAATTCAGCCGTTGAATCTTGGTAAAAAGTCAAGATTTTGTAGATTTCGTGCTCTTCTTTGCGAATTCAAGCCAGAAAACAACGAAAATCGGCGAGAAATCGTCGTTTTGCATCGAAATATGCGGTTTTCTGTAAGATTTTTGATGATTTCGTGCAGAATTCTGCTGTTTGCTTGCAATTCAGCCGTTGAATCTAATTAAAAAGTCATGATTTTATAGATTTCGTGCTCTTCTTGGCGAATTCAAGATAGAAAACAACGAAAATCGGCGAGAAATCGATGTTTTGCATCGAAATATGCGGTTTTCTGTAAGAATTTTGATGATTTCGTGCAGAATTCTGCTGTTTTCTTGCAATTCAGCCGTAGAATCTTGGTAAAAAGTGATGATTTTGTAGATTTCGTGCTCTCCTTTGCGAATTCAAGCCAGAAAACAACGAAAATCGGCGAGAAATCGTCGTTTTGCATCGAAAAAAGCGGTTTTCTGTAAGAATTTTGATGATTTCGTGCAGAATTCTGCTGTTTTCTTGCAATTCAGCCGTAGAATCTTGGTAAAAAGTGATGATTTTGTAGATTTCGTGCTCTCCTTTGCGAATTCAAGCCAGAAAACAACGAAAATCGGCGAGAAATCGTCGTTTTGCATCGAAAAATGCGGTTTTCTGTAAGAATTTTGATGATTTCGTGCAGAATTCTGCTGTTTTCTTGCAATTCAGCCGTTGAATCTTGGTAAAAAGTCATGATTTTGTAGATTTCGTGCTCTTCTTTGCGAATTCAAGCCAGAAAACAACGAAAATCGGCGAGAAATCGTCGTTTTGCATCGAAATATGCGGTTTTCTGTAAGAATTTTGATGATTTCGTGCAGAATTCTGCTGTTTTCTTGCAATTCAGCCGTTGAATCTTGGTAAAAAGTCAAGATTTTGTAGATTCCGTGCTCTTCTTTGCGAATTCAAGATAGAAAACAACGAAAATCAGCGAGAAATCGTCGTTTTGCATCGAAATATGCGGTTTTCTCTAAGAATTTTGATGATTTCGTGCAGAATTCTGCTGTTTTCTTGCAATTCAGCCGTTGAATCTTGGTAAAAAGTGACGATTTTGTAGATTTCGTGCTCTTCTTTGCGAATTCAAGCCAGAAAACAACGAAAATCGGCGAGAAATCGTCGTTTTGCATCGAAATATGCGGTTATCTCTAAGAATTTTGATGATTTCGTGCAGAATTCTGCTGTTTTCTTGCAATTCAGCCGTTGAATCTTGGTAAAAAGAGATGATTTTGTAGATTTCGTGCTCTTCTTTGCGAATTCAAGCCAGAAAACAACGAAAATCGGGGAGAAATTGTCGTTTTGCATCGAAATATGCGGTTTTCTCTAAGAATTTTGACGATTTCGTGCAGAATTCTGCTGTTTACTTGCAATTCAGCCGTTGAATCTTGGTAAAAAGTCATGATTTTGTAGATTTCGTGCTCTTCTTTGCGAATTCAAGATAGAAAACAACGAAAATCAGCGAGAAATCGTCGTTTTGCATCGAAATATGCGGTTTTCTCTAAGAATTTTGATGATTTCGTGCAGAATTCTGCTGTATTCTTGCAATTCAGCCGTTGAATCTTGGTAAAAAGTGACGATTTTGTAGATTTCGTGCTCTTCTTTGCGAATTCAAGCCAGAAAACAACGAAAATCGGCGAGAAATCGTCGTTTTGCATCGAAATATGCGGTTATCTCTAAGAATTTTGATGATTTCGTGCAGAATTCTGCTGTTTTCTTGCAATTCAGCCGTTGAATCTTGGTAAAAAGTGATGATTTTGTAGATTTCGTGCTCTTCTTTGCGAATTCAAGCCAGAAAACAACGAAAATCGGCGAGAAATCGTCGATTTGCATCGAAAAATGCGGTTTTCTGTAAGAATTTTGATGATTTCGTGCATAATTCTGCGGTTTTCTGGCAATTCAGCCGTTGAATCTTGGTAAAAAGTCATGATTTTGTAGATTTCGTGCTTTTCTTTGCGAATTCAAGCCAGAAAACAACGAAAATCGGCGAGAAATCGTCGTTTTGCATCGAAATATGCGGTTTTCTGTAAGAATTTTGATGATTTTGTGCAGAATTCTGCTGTTTTCTTGCAATTCAGCCGTTGAATCTTGGTAAAAAGTCATGATTTTGTAGATTTCGTGCTCTTCTTTGCGAATTCAAGCCAGAAAACCACGAAAATCGGCGAGAAATCGTCGTTTTGCATCGAAATATGCGGTTTTCTCTAAGAATTTTGATGATTTCGTGCAGAATTCTGCTGTTTTCTTGCAATTCAGCCGTTGAATCTTGGTAAAAAGTCATGATTTTGTAGATTTCGTGCTCTTCTTTGCGAATTCAAGCCAGAAAACCACGAAAATCGGCGAGAAATCGTCGTTTTGCATCGAAATATGCGGTTTTCTGTAAGAATTTTGATAATTTCGTGCAGAATTCTGCGGTTTTCTTGCAATTCAGCCGTTGAATCTTAGTAAAAAGTCATGATTTTGTAGATTTCGTGCTCTTCTTTGCGAATTCAAGCCAGAAAACAACGAAAATCGGCGAGAAATCGTCGTTTTGCATCGAAATATGCGGTTTTCTGTAAGAATTTTGATGATTTCGTGCAGAATTCTGCTGTTTTCTTGCAATTCAGCCGTTGAATCTTGGTAAAAAGTCATGATTTTTTAGATTCCGTGCTCTTCTTTGCGAATTCAAGCCAGAAAACAACGAAAATCGGCGAGAAATAATCGTTTTGCATCGAAATATGCGGTTTTCTGTAAGAATTTTGATGATTTTGTGCAGAATTCTGCTGTTTTCTTGCAATTCAGCCGTTGAATCTTGGTAAAAAGTCATGATTTTGTAGATTTCGTGCTCTTCTTTGCGAATTCAAGCCAGAAAACCACGAAAATCGGCGAGAAATCGTCGTTTTGCATCGAAATATGCGGTTTTCTCTAAGAATTTTGATGATTTCGTGCAGAATTCTGCTGTTTTCTTGCAATTCAGCCGTTGAATCTTGGTAAAAAGTGATGGTTTTGTAGATTTCGTGCTCTTCTTTGCAAATTCAAGCCAGAAAACAACGAAAATCGGCGAGAAATCGTCGTTTTGCATCGAAATATGCGGTTTTCTATAGGAATTTTGATGATTTCGTGCAGAATTCTGCGGTTTTCTTGCAATTCAGCCGTTGAATCTTAGTAAAATAAAAAGTCATGATTTTGTAGATTTCGTGCCCTTCTTTGCGAATTCAAGCCAGAAAACAACGAAAATCGGCGAGAAATCGTCGTTTTGCATCGAAATATGCGGTTTTCTGTAAGAATTTTGATGATTTCGTGCAGAATTCTGCTGTTTTCTTGCAATTCAGCCGTTGAATCTTGGCAAAAAGTGATGATTTTGTAGATTTCGTGCTCTTCTTTGCGAATTCAAGCCAGAAAACAACGAAAATCGGCGAGAAATCGTCGTTTTGCATCGAAATATGCGGTTTTCTCTAAGAATTTTGACGATTTCGTGCAGAATTCTGCTGTTTTCTTGCAATTCAGCCGTTGAATCTTGGTAAAAAGTCATGATTTTGTAGATTTCGTGCTCTTCTTTGCGAATTCAAGCCAGAAAACAACGAAAATCGGCGAGAAATCGTCGTTTTGCATCGAAATATGCGGTTTTCTCTAAGAATTTTGATGATTTCGTGCAGAATTCTGCTGTTTTCTTGCAATTCAGCCGTTGAATCTTGGTAAAAAGTGACGATTTTGTAGATTTCGTGCTCTTCTTTGCGAATTCAAGCCAGAAAACCACGAAAATCGGCGAGAAATCGTCGTTTTGCATCGAAATATGCGGTTTTCTCTAAGAATTTTGATGATTTCGTGCAGAATTCTGCTGTTTTCTTGCAATTCAGCCGTTGAATCTTGGTAAAAAGTCATGATTTTGTAGATTTCGTGCTCTTCTTTGCGAATTCAAGCCAGAAAACCACGAAAATCGGCGAGAAATCGTCGTTTTGCATCGAAATATGCGGTTTTCTCTAAGAATTTTGATGATTTCGTGCAGAATTCTGCTGTTTTCTTGCAATTCAGCCGTTGAATCTTGGTAAAAAGTCATGATTTTGTAGATTTCGTGCTCTTCTTTGCGAATTCAAGCCAGAAAACCACGAAAATCGGCGAGAAATCGTCGTTTTGCATCGAAATATGCGGTTTTCTGTAAGAATTTTGATAATTTCGAGCAGAATTCTGCGGTTTTCTTGCAATTCAGCCGTTGAATCTTAGTAAAAAGTCATGATTTTGTAGATTTCGTGCTCTTCTTTGCGAATTCAAGCCAGAAAACAACGAAAATCGGCGAGAAATCGTCGTTTTGCATCGAAATATGCGGTTTTCTGTAAGAATTTTGATGATTTCGTGCAGAATTCTGCTGTTTTCTTGCAATTCAGACGTTGAATCTTGGTAAAAAGTCATGATTTTTTAGATTTCGTGCTCTTCTTTGCGAATTCAAGCCAGAAAACAACGAAAATCGGCGAGAAATAATCGTTTTGCATCGAAATATGCGGTTTTCTGTAAGAATTTTGATGATTTTGTGCAGAATTCTGCTGTTTTCTTGCAATTCAGCCGTTGAATCTTGGTCAAAAGTCATGATTTTGTAGATTTCGTGCTCTTCTTTGCGAATTCAAGCCAGAAAACAACGAAAATCGGCGAGAAATCGTCGTTTTGCATCGAAATATGCGGTTTTCTCTAAGAATTTTGATGATTTCGTGCAGAATTCTGCTGTTTTCTTGCAATTCAGCCGTTGAATCTTGGTAAAAAGTGACGATTTTGTAGATTTCGTGCTCTTCTTTGCGAATTCAAGCCAGAAAACAACGAAAATCGGCTAAAAATCGTCGTTTTGCATCGAAATATGCGGTTATCTCTAAGAATTTTGATGATTTCGTGCAGAATTCTGCTGTTTTCTTGCAATTCAGCCGTTGAATCTTGGTAAAAAGTGATGATTTTGTAGATTTCGTGCTCTTCTTTGCGAATTCAAGCCAGAAAACAACGAAAATCGGCGAGAAATTGTCGTTTTGCATCGAAATATGCGGTTTTCTGTAAGAATTTTGATGATTTCGTGCAGAATTCTGCTGTTTTCTTGCAATTCAGCCGTAGAATCTTGGTAAAAAGTGATGATTTTGTAGATTTCGTGCTCTTCTTTGCGAATTCAAGCCAGAAAACAACGAAAATCGGCGAGAAATCGTCGTTTTGCATCGAAATATGCGGTTTTCTGTAAGAATTTTGATGATTTCGTGCAGAATTCTGCTGTCTTCTTGCAATTCAGCCGTAGAATCTTGGTAAAAAGTGATGATTTTGTAGATTTCGTGCTCTTCTTTGCAAATTCAAGCCAGAAAACAACGAAAATCGGCGAGAAATCGTCGTTTTGCATCGAAATATGCGGTTTTCTGTAAGAATTTTGATGATTTCGTGCAGAATTCTGCTGTTTTCTTGCAATTCAGCCGTAGAATCTTGGTAAAAAGTGATGATTTTGTAGATTTCGTGCTCTTCTTTGCGAATTCAAGCCAGAAAACAACGAAAATCGGCGAGAAATCGTCGTTTTGCATCGAAAAATGCGGTTTTCTGTAAGAATTTTGATGATTTCGTGCAGAATTCTGCTGTTTTCTTGCAATTCAGCCGTTGAATCTTGGTAAAAAGTCATGATTTTGTAGATTTCGTGCTCTTCTTTGCGAATTCAAGCCAGAAAACAACGAAAATCGGCGAGAAATCGTCGTTTAGCATCGAAATATGCGGTTTTCTGTAAGAATTTTGATGATTTCGTGCAGAATTCTGCTGTTTTCTTGCAATTCAGCCGTTGAATCTTGGTAAAAAGTCAAGATTTTGTAGATTCCGTGCTCTTCTTTGCGAATTCAAGATAGAAAACAACGAAAATCAGCGAGAAATCGTCGTTTCGCATCGAAATATGCGGTTTTCTCTAAGAATTTTGATGATTTCGTGCAGAATTCTGCTGTTTTCTTGCAATTCAGCCGTTGAATCTTGGTAAAAAGGGACGATTTTGTAGATTTCGTGCTCTTCTTTGCGAATTCAAGCCAGAAAACAACGAAAATCGGCGAGAAATCGTCGTTTTGCATCGAAATATGCGGTTATCTCTAAGAATTTTGATGATTTCGTGCAGAATTCTGCTGTTTTCTTGCAATTCAGCCGTTGAATCTTGGTAAAAAGTGATGATTTTGTAGATTTCGTGCTCTTCTTTGCGAATTCAAGCCAGAAAACAACGAAAATCGGCGAGAAATTGTCGTTTTGCATCGAAATATGCGGTTTTCTCTAAGAATTTTGACGATTTCGTGCAGAATTCTGCTGTTTACTTGCAATTCAGCCGTTGAATCTTGGTAAAAAGTCATGATTTTGTAGATTTCGTGCTCTTCTTTGCGAATTCAAGCCAGAAAACAACGAAAATCGGCGAGAAATTGTCGTTTTGCATCGAAATATGCGGTTTTCTGTAAGAATTTTGATGATTTCGTGCAGAATTCTGCTGTTCTCTTGCGATTCAGCCGTTGAATCTTGGTAAAAAGTCATGATTTTTTAGATTTCGTGCTCTTCTTTGCAAATTCATGCCAGAAAACAACGAAAATCGGCGAGAAATCGTCGTTTTGCATCGAAATATGCGGTTTTCTGTAAGAATTTTGATGATTTCGTGCAGAATTCTGCTGTTTTCTTGCGATTCAGCCGTTGAATCTTGGTAAAAAGTCATGATTTTGTAGATTTCGTGCTCTTCTTTGCGAATTCAAGCCAGAAAACAACGAAAATCGGCGAGAAATTGTCGTTTTGCATCGAAATATGCGGTTTTCTGTAAGAATTTTGATGATTTCGTGCAGAATTCTGCTGTTTTCTTGCAATTCAGCCGTAGAATCTTGGTAAAAAGTGATGATTTTGTAGATTTCGTGCTCTTCTTTGCGAATTCAAGCCAGAAAACAACGAAAATCGGCGAGAAATCGTCGTTTTGCATCGAAATATGCGGTTTTCTGTAAGAATTTTGATGATTTCGTGCAGAATTCTGCTGTCTTCTTGCAATTCAGCCGTAGAATCTTGGTAAAAAGTGATGATTTTGTAGATTTCGTGCTCTTCTTTGCAAATTCAAGCCAGAAAACAACGAAAATCGGCGAGAAATCGTCGTTTTGCATCGAGATATGCGGTTTTCTGTAAGAATTTTGATGATTTCGTGCAGAATTCTGCTGTTTTCTTGCAATTCAGCCGTAGAATCTTGGTAAAAAGTGATGATTTTGTAGATTTCGTGCTCTTCTTTGCGAATTCAAGCCAGAAAACAACGAAAATCGGCGAGAAATCGTCGTTTTGCATCGAAAAATGCGGTTTTCTGTAAGAATTTTGATGATTTCGTGCAGAATTCTGCTGTTTTCTTGCAATTCAGCCGTTGAATCTTGGTAAAAAGTCATGATTTTGTAGATTTCGTGCTCTTCTTTGCGAATTCAAGCCAGAAAACAACGAAAATCGGCGAGAAATCGTCGTTTTGCATCGAAATATGCGGTTTTCTGTAAGAATTTTGATGATTTCGTGCAGAATTCTGCTGTTTTCTTGCAATTCAGCCGTTGAATCTTGGTAAAAAGTCAAGATTTTGTAGATTCCGTGCTCTTCTTTGCGAATTCAAGATAGAAAACAACGAAAATCAGCGAGAAATCGTCGTTTCGCATCGAAATATGCGGTTTTCTCTAAGAATTTTGATGATTTCGTGCAGAATTCTGCTGTTTTCTTGCAATTCAGCCGTTGAATCTTGGTAAAAAGTGACGATTTTGTAGATTTCGTGCTCTTCTTTGCGAATTCAAGCCAGAAAACAACGAAAATCGGCGAGAAATCGTCGTTTTGCATCGAAATATGCGGTTTTCTCTAAGAATTTTGATGATTTCGTGCAGAATTCTGCTGTTTTCTTGCAATTCAGCCGTTGAATCTAGGTAAAAAGTCATGATTTTGTAGAGTTCGTGCTCTTCTTGGCGAATTCAAGATAGAAAACAACGAAAATCGGCGAGAAATCGTCGATTTGCATCGAAATATGCAGTTTTCTCTAAGAATTTTGATGATTTCGTGCAGAATTCTGCTGTTTTCTTGCAATTCAGCCGTTGAATCTTGGTAAAAGTCATGATTTTGTAGATTTCGTGCTCTTCTTTGCGAATTCAAGCGAGAAAACAACGAAAATCGGCGAGAAATCGTCGTTTTGCATCGAAATATGCGGTTTTCTCTAAGAATTTTGACGATTTCGTGCAGAATTCTGCTGTTTACTTGCAATTCAGCCGTTGAATCTTGGTAAAAAGTCATGATTTTGTAGATTTCGTGCTCTTCTTTGCGAATTCAAGTTAGAAAACAACGAAAATCAGCGAGAAATCGTCGTTTTGCATCGAAATATGCGGTTTTCTCTAAGAATTTTGATGATTTCGTGCAGAATTCTGCTGTTTTCTTGCAATTCAGCCGTTGAATCTTGGTAAAAAGTCATGATTTTTTAGATTTCGTGCTCTTCTTTGCAAATTCATGCCAGAAAACAACGAAAATCGGCGAGAAATCGTCGTTTTGCATCGAAATATGCGGTTTTCTGTAAGAATTTTGATGATTTCGTGCAGAATTCTGCTGTTTTCTTGCGATTCAGCCGTTGAATCTTGGTAAAAAGTCATGATTTTGTAGATTTCGTGCTCTTTTTTGCGAATTCAAGCGAGAAAACAACGAAAATCGGCGAGAAATCGTCGTTTTGCATCGAAATATGCGGTTTTCTCTAAGAATTTTGACGATTTCGTGCAGAATTCTGCTGTTTTCTTGCAATTCAGCCGTTGAATCTTGGTAAAAAGTGATGATTTTGTAGATTTCGTGCTCTTCTTTGCGAATTCGAGCCAGAAAACAACGAAAATCGGCGAGAAATTGTCGTTTTGCATCGAAATATGCGGTTTTCTGTAAGAATTTTGACGATTTCGTGCAGAATTCTGCTGTTTACTTGCAATTCAGCCGTTGAATCTTGGTAAAAAGTCATGATTTTGTAGATTTCGTGCTCTTCTTTGCGAATTCAAGTTAGAAAACAACGAAAATCAGCGAGAAATCGTCGTTTTGCATCGAGATATGCGGTTTTCTCTAAGAATTTTGATGATTTCGTGCAGAATTCTGCTGTTTACTTGCAATTCAGCCGTTGAATCTTGGTAAAAAGTCATGATTTTGTAGATTTCGTGCTCTTCTTTGCGAATTCAAGCCAGAAAACCACGAAAATCGGCGAGAAATCGTCGTTTTGCATCGAAATATGCGGTTTTCTGTAAGAATTTTGATGATTTCGTGCAGAATTCTGCGGTTTTCTTGCAATTCAGCCGTTGAATCTTGGTAAAAAGTCATGATTTTTTAGATTTCGTGCTCTTCTTTGCGAATTCAAGCCAGAAAACAACGAAAATCGGCGAGAAATAATCGTTTTGCATCGAAATATGCGGTTTTCTGTAAGAATTTTGATGATTTTGTGCAGAATTCTGCTGTTTTCTTGCAATTCAGCCGTTGAATCTTGGTAAAAAGTCATGATTTTGTAGATTTCGTGCTCTTCTTTGCGAATTCAAGTCAGAAAACCACGAAAATCGGCGAGAAATCGTCGTTTTGCATCGAAATATGCGGTTTTCTCTAAGAATTTTGATGATTTCGTGCAGAATTCTGCTGTTTTCTTGCAATCCAGCCGTTGAATCTTGGTAAAAAGTGATGATTTTGTAGATTTCGTGCTCTTCTTTGCGAATTCAAGCCAGAAAACAACGAAAATCGGCGAGAAATCGTCGTTTTGCATCGAAATATGCGGTTTTCTGTAAGAATTTTGATGATTTCGTGCAGAATTCTGCGGTTTTCTTGCAATTCAGCCGTTGAATCTTGGTAAAAGTCATGATTTTGTAGATTTCGTGCTCTTCTTTGCGAATTCAAGCCAGAAAACAACGAAAATCGGCGAGAAATAATCGTTTTGCATCGAAATATGCGGTTTTCTGTAAGAATTTTGATGATTTTGTGCAGAATTCTGCTGTTTTCTTGCAATTCAGCCGTTGAATCTTGGTAAAAAGTCATGATTTTGTAGATTTCGTGCTCTTCTTTGCGAATTCAAGCCCGAAAACCACGAAAATCGGCGAGAAATCGTCGTTTTGCATCGAAATATGCGGTTTTCTCTAAGAATTTTGATGATTTCGTGCAGAATTCTGCTGTTTTCTTGCAATTCAGCCGTTGAATCTTGGTAAAAAGTCATGATTTTGTAGATTTCGTGCTCTTCTTTGCGAATTCAAGCCAGAAAACCACGAAAATCGGCGAGAAATCGTCGTTTTGCATCGAAATATGCGGTTTTCTGTAAGAATTTTGATGATTTCGTGCAGAATTCTGCGGTTTTCTTGCAATTCAGCCGTTGAATCTTGGTAAAAAGTCATGATTTTTTAGATTTCGTGCTCTTCTTTGCGAATTCAAGCCAGAAAACAACGAAAATCGGCGAGAAATAATCGTTTTGCATCGAAATATGCGGTTTTCTGTAAGAATTTTGATGATTTTGTGCAGAATTCTGCTGTTTTCTTGCAATTCAGCCGTTGAATCTTGGTAAAAAGTCATCATTTTGTAGATTTCGTGCTCTTCTTTGCGAATTCGAGTCAGAAAACCACGAAAATCGGCGAGAAATCGTCGTTTTGCATCGAAATATGCGGTTTTCTCTAAGAATTTTGATGATTTCGTGCAGAATTCTGCTGTTTTCTTGCAATCCAGCCGTTGAATCCTGGTAAAAAGTGATGATTTTGTAGATTTCGTGCTCTTCTTTGCGAATTCAAGCCAGAAAACAACGAAAATCGGCGAGAAATCGTCGTTTTGCATCGAAATATGCGGTGTTCTGTAAGAATTTTGATGATTTCGTGCAGAATTCTGCGGTTTTCTTGCAATTCAGCCGTTGAATCTTGGTAAAAAGTCATGATTTTGTAGATTTCGTGCCCTTCTTTGCGAATTCAAGCCAGAAAACAACGAAAATCGGCGAGAAATCGTTTTGCATCGAAATATGCGGTTTTCTGTAAGAATTTTGATGATTTCGTGCAGAATTCTGCTGTTTTCTTGCAATTTAGCCGTTGAATCATGGCAAAAAGTGATGATTTTGTAGATTTCGTGCTCTTCTTTGCGAATTCAAGCCAGAAAACAACGAAAATCGGCGAGAAATCGTCGTTTTGCATCGAAATATGCGGTTTTCTCTAAGAATTTTGACGATTTCGTGCAGAATTCTGCTGTTTTCTTGCAATTCAGCCGTTGAATCTTGATAAAAAGTCATGATTTTGTAGATTTCGTGCTCTTCTTTGCGAATTCAAGCCAGAAAACAACGAAAATCGGCGAGAAATCGTCGTTTCGCATCGAAATATGCGGTTTTCTCTAAGAATTTTGATGATTTCGTGCAGAATTCTGCTGTTTTCTTGCAATTCAGCCGTTGAATCTTGGTAAAAAGTGACGATTTTGTAGATTTCGTGCTCTTCTTTGCGAATTCAAGCCAGAAAACAACGAAAATCGGCGAGAAATCGTCGTTTTGCATCGAAATATGCGGTTATCTCTAAGAATTTTGATGATTTCGTGCAGAATTCTGCTGTTTTCTTGCAATTCAGCCGTTGAATCTTGGTAAAAAGTGATGATTTTGTAGATTTCGTGCTCTTCTTTGCGAATTCAAGCCTGAAAACAACGAAAATCGGCGAGAAATTGTCGTTTTGCATCGAAATATGCGGTTTTCTCTAAGAATTTTGACGATTTCGTGCAGAATTCTGCTGTTTACTTGCAATTCAGCCGTTGAATCTTGGTAAAAAGTCATGATTTTGTAGATTTCGTGCTCTTCTTTGCGAATTCAAGTTAGAAAACAACGAAAATCAGCGAGAAATCGTCGTTTTGCATCGAGATATGCGGTTTTCTCTAAGAATTTTGATGATTTCGTGCAGAATTCTGCTGTTTTCTTGCAATTCAGCCGTTGAATCTTGGTAAAAAGTCATGATTTTTTAGATTTCGTGCTCTTCTTTGCAAATTCATGCCAGAAAACAACGAAAATCGGCGAGAAATCGTCGTTTTGCATCGAAATATGCGGTTTTCTGTAAGAATTTTGATGATTTCGTGCAGAATTCTGCTGTTTTCTTGCGATTCAGCCGTTGAATCTTGGTAAAAAGTCATGATTTTGTAGATTTCGTGCTCTTCTTTGCGAATTCAAGCGAGAAAACAACGAAAATCGGCGAGAAATCGTCGTTTTGCATCGAAATATGCGGTTTTCTGTAAGAATTTTGATGATTTCGTGCAGAATTCTGCTGTTTTCTTGCAATTCAGCCGTTGACTCTAGGTAAAAAGTCATGATTTTATAGATTTCGTGCTCTTCTTGGCGAATTCAAGATAGAAAACAACGAAAATCGGCGAGCAATCGTTGTTTTGCATCGAAATATGCGGTTTTCTGTATAAATTTTGATGATTTCGTGCAGAATTCTGCCGTTGAATCTAGGTAAAAAGTCATGATTTTGTAGATTTTGTGCTCTTCTTGGCGAATTCAAGATAGAAAACAACGAAAATCGGCGAGAAATCGTCGATTTGCATCGAAATATGCAGTTTTCTCTAAGAATTTTGATGATTTCGTGCAGAATTCTGCTGATTTCTTGCAATTCAGCCGTTGAATCTTGGTAAAAGTCATGATTTTGTAGATTTCGTGCTCTTCTTTGCGAATTCAAGCCAGAAAACAACGAAAATCGGCGAGAAATCGTCGTTTTGCATCGAAATATGCGGTTTTCTGTAAGAATTTTGATGATTTCGTGCAGAATTCTGCTGTTTTCTTGCAATTCAGCCGTAGAATCTTGGTAAAAAGTGATGATTTTGTAGACTTTGTGCTCTTCTTTGCCAATTGAAGCCAGAAAACAACGAAAATCGGCGAGAAATCGTTGTTTTGCATCGAAATATGCGGTTTTCTGTAAGAATTTTGATGATTTCGTGCAGAATTCTGCAGTTTTCTTGCAATTCAGCCGTTGAATCTTGGTAAAAAGTCATGATTTTGTAGATTTCGTGCTCTTCTTTGCGAATTCAAGCCAGAAAACAACGAAAATCGGCGAGAAATCGTCGATTTGCATCGAAAAATGCGGTTTTCTGTAAGAATTTTGATGATTTCGTGCATAATTCTGCGGTTTTCTTGCAATTCAGGCGTTGAATCTTAGTAAAAAGTCATGATTTTGTAGATTTCGTGCTCTTCTTTGCGAGTTCAAGCCAGAAAACAACGAAAATCGGCGAAAAATCGTCGTTTTGCATCGAAATATGCGGTTTTCTGTAAGAATTTTGATGATTTTGTGCAGAATTCTGCTGTTTTCTTGCAATTCAGCCGTTGAATCTTGGTAAAAAGTCATGATTTTGTAGATTTCGTGCTCTTCTTTGCGAATTCAAGCCCGAAAACCACGAAAATCGGCGAGAAATCGTCGTTTTGCATCGAAATATGCGGTTTTCTCTAAGAATTTTGATGATTTCGTGCAGAATTCTGCTGTTTTCTTGCAATTCAGCCGTTGAATCTTGGTAAAAAGTCATGATTTTGTAGATTTCGTGCTCTTCTTTGCGAGTTCAAGCCAGAAAACCACGAAAATCGGCGAGAAATCGTCGTTTTGCATCGAAATATGCGGTTTTCTGTAAGAATTTTGATGATTTCGTGCAGAATTCTGCGGTTTTCTTGCAATTCAGCCGTTGAGTCTTGGTAAAAAGTCATGATTTTTTAGATTTCGTGCTCTTCCTTGCGAATTCAAGCCAGAAAACAACGAAAATCGGCGAGAAATAATCGTTTTGCATCGAAATATGCGGTTTTCTGTAAGAATTTTGATGATTTTGTGCAGAATTCTGCTGTTTTCTTGCAATTCAGCCGTTGAATCTTGGTAAAAAGTCATGATTTTGTAGATTTCGTGCTCTTCTTTGCGAATTCAAGTCAGAAAACCACGAAAATCGGCGAGAAATCGTCGTTTTGCATCGAAATATGCGGTTTTCTCTAAGAATTTTGATGATTTCGTGCAGAATTCTGCTGTTTTCTTGCAATCCAGCCGTTGAATCTTGGTAAAAAGTGATGATTTTGTAGATTTCGTGCTCTTCTTTGCGAATTCAAGCCAGAAAATAACGAAAATCGGCGAGAAATCGTCGTTTTGCATCGAAATATGCGGTTTTCTGTAAGAATTTTGATGATTTCGTGCAGAATTCTGCGGTTTTCTTGCAATTCAGCCGTTGAATCTTGGTAAAAGTCATGATTTTGTAGATTTCGTGCTCTTCTTTGCGAATTCAAGCCAGAAAACAACGAAAATCGGCGAGAAATAATCGTTTTGCATCGAAATATGCGGTTTTCTGTAAGAATTTTGATGATTTTGTGCAGAATTCTGCTGTTTTCTTGCAATTCAGCCGTTGAATCTTGGTAAAAAGTCATGATTTTGTAGATTTCGTGCTCTTCTTTGCGAATTCAAGTCAGAAAACCACGAAAATCGGCGAGAAATCGTCGTTTTGCATCGAAATATGCGGTTTTCTCTAAGAATTTTGATGATTTCGTGCAGAATTCTGCTGTTTTCTTGCAATCCAGCCGTTGAATCTAGGTAAAAAGTCATGATTTTGTAGATTTCGTGCTCTTCTTGGCGAATTCAAGATAGAAAACAACGAAAATCGGCGAGAAATCGTCGATTTGCATCGAAATATGCAGTTTTCTCTAAGAATTTTGATGATTTCGTGCAGAATTCTGCTGTTTTCTTGCAATTCAGCCGTTGAATCTTGGTAAAAGTCATGATTTTGTAGATTTCGTGCTCTTCTTTGCGAATTCAAGCCAGAAAACAACGAAAATCGGCGAGAAATCGTCGTTTTGCATCGAAATATGCGGTTTTCTGTAAGAATTTTGATGATTTCGTGCAGAATTCTGCTGTTTTCTTGCAATTCAGCCGTAGAATCTTGGTAAAAAGTGATGATTTTGTAGACTTTGTGCTCTTCTTTGCGAATTCAAGCCAGAAAACAACGAAAATCGGCGAGAAATCGTTGTTTTGCATCGAAATATGCGGTTTTCTGTAAGAATTTTGATGATTTCGTGCAGAATTCTGCAGTTTTCTTGCAATTCAGCCGTTGAATCTTGGTAAAAAGTCATGATTTTGTAGATTTCGTGCTCTTCTTTGCGAATTCAAGCCAGAAAACAACGATAATCGGCGAGAAATCGTCGATTTGCATCGAAAAATGCGGTTTTCTGTAAGAATTTTGATGATTTCGTGCATAATTCTGCGGTTTTCTTGCAATTCAGCCGTTGAATCTTAGTAAAAAGTCATGATTTTGTAGATTTCGTGCTCTTCTTTGCGAGTTCAAGCCAGAAAACAACGAAAATCGGCGAAAAATCGTCGTTTTGCATCGAAATATGCGGTTTTCTGTAAGAATTTTGATGATTTTGTGCAGAATTCTGCTGTTTTCTTGCAATTCAGCCGTTGAATCTTGGTAAAAAGTCATGATTTTGTAGATTTCGTGCTCTTCTTTGCGAATTCAAGCCCGAAAACCACGAAAATCGGCGAGAAATCGTTTTTCTCTAAGAATTTTGATGATTTCGTGCAGAATTCTGCTGTTTTCTTGCAATTCAGCCGTTGAATCTTGGTAAAAAGTCATGATTTTGTAGATTTCGTGCTCTTCTTTGCGAATTCAAGCCTGAAAACCACGAAAATCGGCGAGAAATCGTCGTTTTGCATCGAAATATGCGGTTTTCTGTAAGAATTTTGATGATTTCGTGCAGAATTCTGCGGTTTTCTTGCAATTCAGCCGTTGAATCTTGGTAAAAAGTCATGATTTTTTAGATTTCGTGCTCTTCTTTGCGAATTCAAGCCAGAAAACAACGAAAATCGGCGAGAAATAATCGTTTTGCATCGAAATATGCGGTTTTCTGTAAGAATTTTGATGATTTTGTGCAGAATTCTGCTGTTTTCTTGCAATTCAGCCGTTGAATCTTGGTAAAAAGTCATGATTTTGTAGATTTCGTGCTCTTCTTTGCGAATTCAAGTCAGAAAACCACGAAAATCGGCGAGAAATCGTCGTTTTGCATCGAAATATGCGGTTTTCTCTAAGAATTTTGATGATTTCGTGCAGAATTCTGCTGTTTTCTTGCAATCCAGCCGTTGAATCTTGGTAAAAAGTGATGATTTTGTAGATTTCGTGCTCTTCTTTGCGAATTCAAGCCAGAAAACAACGAAAATCGGCGAGAAATCGTCGTTTTGCATCGAAATATGCGGTTTTCTGTAAGAATTTTGATGATTTCGTGCAGAATTCTGCGGTTTTCTTGCAATTCAGCCGTTGAATCTTGGTAAAAAGTGGTGATTTTGTAGATTTCGTGCCCTTCTTTGCGAATTCAAGCCAGAAAACAACGAAAATCGGCGAGAAATTGTCGTTTTGCATCGAAATATGCGGTTTTCTGTAAGAATTTTGATGATTTCGTGCAGGATTCTGCTGTTTTCTTGCAATTCAGCCGTCGAATCTTAGTAAAAAGTCATGATTTTGTAGATTTCGTGCTCTTCTTTGCGAGTTCAAGCCAGAAAACAACGAAAATCGGCGAAAAATCGTCGTTTTGCATCGAAATATGCGGTTTTCTGTAAGAATTTTGATGATTTTGTGCAGAATTCTGCTGTTTTCTTGCAATTCAGCCGTTGAATCTTGGTAAAAAGTCATGATTTTGTAGATTTCGTGCTCTTCTTTGCGAATTCAAGCCCGAAAACCACGAAAATCGGCGAGAAATCGTCGTTTTGCATCGAAATATGCGGTTTTCTCTAAGAATTTTGATGATTTCGTGCAGAATTCTGCTGTTTTCTTGCAATTCAGCCGTTGAATCTTGGTAAAAAGTCATGATTTTGTAGATTTCGTGCTCTTCTTTGCGAATTCAAGCCAGAAAACCACGAAAATCGGCGAGAAATCGTCGTTTTGCATCGAAATATGCGGTTTTCTGTAAGAATTTTGATGATTTCGTGCAGAATTCTGCGGTTTTCTTGCAATTCAGCCGTTGAATCTTGGTAAAAAGTCATGATTTTTTAGATTTCGTGCTCTTCTTTGCGAATTCAAGCCAGAAAACAACGAAAATTGGCGAGAAATAATCGTTTTGCATCGAAATATGCGGTTTTCTGTAAGAATTTTGATGATTTTGTGCAGGATTCTGCTGTTTTCTTGCAATTCAGCCGTTGAATCTTGGTAAAAAGTCATGATTTTGTAGATTTCGTGCTCTTCTTTGCGAATTCAAGTCAGAAAACCACGAAAATCGGCGAGAAATCGTCGTTTTGCATCGAAATATGCGGTTTTCTCTAAGAATTTTGATGATTTCGTGCAGGATTCTGCTGTTTTCTTGCAATTCAGCCGTCGAATCTTGGTAAAAAGTGATGATTTTGTAGATTTCGTGCTCTTCTTTGCAAATTCAAGCCAGAAAACAACGAAAATCGGCGAGAAATCGTCGTTTTGCATCGAAATATGCGGTTTTCTGTAAGAATTTTGATGATTTCGTGCAGAATTCTGCTGTTTTCTTGCAATTCAGCCGTAGAATCTTGGTAAAAAGTGATGATTTTGTAGATTTCGTGCTCTTCTTTGCAAATTCAAGCCAGAAAACAACGAAAATCGGCGAGAAATCGTCGTTTTGCATCGAAATATTCGGTTTTCTGTAAGAATTTTGATGATTTCGTGCAGAATTCTGCTGTTTTCTTGCAATTCAGCCGTAGAATCTTGGTAAAAAGTGATGATTTTGTAGATTTCGTGCTCTTCTTTGCGAATTCAAGCCAGAAAACAACGAAAATCGGCGAGAAATCGTCGTTTTGCATCGAAATATGCGGTTTTCTGTAAGAATTTTGATGATTTCGTGCAGAATTCTGCGGTTTTCTTGCAATTCAGCCGTTGAATCTTGGTAAAAAGTGGTGATTTTGTAGATTTCGTGCTCTTCTTTGCGAATTCAAGCCAGAAAACCACGAAAATCGGCGAGAAATCGTCGTTTTGCATCGAAATATGCGGTTTTCTCTAAGAATTTTGATGATTTCGTGCAGAATTCTGCTGTTTTCTTGCAATCCAGCCGTTGAATCTTGGTAAAAAGTCATGATTTTGTAGATTTCGTGCCCTTCTTTGCGAATTCAAGCCAGAAAACAACGAAAATCGGCGAGAAATCGTTTTGCATCGAAATATGCGGTTTTCTGTAAGAATTTTGATGATTTCGTGCAGAATTCTGCTGTTTTCTTACAATTCAGCCGTTGAATCTTGGCAAAAAGTGATGATTTTGTAGATTTCGTGCTCTTCTTTGCGAATTCAAGCCAGAAAACAACGAAAATCGGCGAGAAATCGTCGTTTTGCATCGAAATATGCGGTTATCTCTAAGAATTTTGATGATTTCGTGCAGAATTCTGCTGTTTTCTTGCAATTCAGCCGTTGAATCTTGGTAAAAAGTGGTGATTTTGTAGATTTCGTGCTCTTCTTTGCGAATTCAAGCCAGAAAACAACGAAAATCGGCGAGAAATTGTCGTTTTGCATCGAAATATGCGGTTTTCTGTAAGAATTTTGATGATTTCGTGCAGGATTCTGCTGTTTTCTTGCAATTCAGCCGTCGAATCTTAGTAAAAAGTCATGATTTTGTAGATTTCGTGCTCTTCTTTGCGAGTTCAAGCCAGAAAACAACGAAAATCGGCGAAAAATCGTCGTTTTGCATCGAAATATGCGGTTTTCTGTAAGAATTTTGATGATTTTGTGCAGAATTCTGCTGTTTTCTTGCAATTCAGCCGTTGAATCTTGGTAAAAAGTCATGATTTTGTAGATTTCGTGCTCTTCTTTGCGAATTCAAGCCCGAAAACCACGAAAATCGGCGAGAAATCGTCGTTTTGCATCGAAATATGCGGTTTTCTCTAAGAATTTTGATGATTTCGTGCAGAATTCTGCTGTTTTCTTGCAATTCAGCCGTTGAATCTTGGTAAAAAGTCATGATTTTGTAGATTTCGTGCTCTTCTTTGCGAATTCAAGCCAGAAAACCACGAAAATCGGCGAGAAATCGTCGTTTTGCATCGAAATATGCGGTTTTCTGTAAGAATTTTGATGATTTCGTGCAGAATTCTGCGGTTTTCTTGCAATTCAGCCGTTGAATCTTGGTAAAAAGTCATGATTTTTTAGATTTCGTGCTCTTCTTTGCGAATTCAAGCCAGAAAACAACGAACATTGGCGAGAAATAATCGTTTTGCATCGAAATATGCGGTTTTCTGTAAGAATTTTGATGATTTTGTGCAGGATTCTGCTGTTTTCTTGCAATTCAGCCGTTGAATCTTGGTAAAAAGTCATGATTTTGTAGATTTCGTGCTCTTCTTTGCGAATTCAAGTCAGAAAACCACGAAAATCGGCGAGAAATCGTCGTTTTGCATCGAAATATGCGGTTTTCTCTAAGAATTTTGATGATTTCGTGCAGGATTCTGCTGTTTTCTTGCAATTCAGCCGTCGAATCTTGGTAAAAAGTGATGATTTTGTAGATCTCGTGCTCTTCTTTGCAAATTCAAGCCAGAAAACAACGAAAATCGGCGAGAAATCGTCGTTTTGCATCGAAATATGCGGTTTTCTGTAAGAATTTTGATGATTTCGTGCAGAATTCAGCTGTTTTCTTGCAATTCAGCCGTAGAATCTTGGTAAAAAGTGATGATTTTGTAGATTTCGTGCTCTTCTTTGCAAATTCAAGCCAGAAAACAACGAAAATCGGCGAGAAATCGTCGTTTAGCATCGAAATATGCGGTTTTCTGTAAGAATTTTGATGATTTCGTGCAGAATTCTGCTGTTTTCTTGCAATTCAGCCGTAGAATCTTGGTAAAAAGTGATGATTTTGTAGATTTCGTGCTCTTCTTTGCGAATTCAAGCCAGAAAACAACGAAAATCGGCGAGAAATCGTCGTTTTGCATCGAAAAATGCGGTTATCTGTAAGAATTTTGATGATTTCGTGCAGAATTCTGCTGTTTTCTTGCAATTCAGCTGTTGAATCTTGGTAAAAAGTCATGATTTTGTAGATTTCGTGCTCTTCTTTGCGCATTCAAGCCAGAAAACAACGAAAATCGGCGAGAAATCGTCGTTTTGCATCGAAATATGCGGTTTTCTGTAAGAATTTTGATGATTTCGTGCAGAATTCTGCTGTTTTCTTGAAATCCAGCCGTTGAATCTTGGTAAAAAGTGATGATTTTGTAGATTTCGTGCTCTTCTTTGCGAATTCAAGCCAGAAAACAACGAAAATCGGCGAGAAATCGTCGATTTGCATCGAAAAATGCGGTTTTCTGTAAGAATTTTGATGATTTCGTGCATAATTCTGCGGTTTTCTTGCAATTCAGCCGTTGAATCTTAGTAAAAAGTCATGATTTTGTAGATTTCGTGCTCTTCTTTGCGAATTCAAGCCAGAAAACAACGAAAATCGGCGAGAAATCGTCGTTTTGCATCGAAATATGCGGTTTTCTCTAAGAATTTTAATGATTTCGTGCAGAATTCTGCTGTTTTCTTGCAATTCAGCCGTAGAATCTTGGTAAAAAGTGATGATTTTGTAGACTTTGTGCTCTTCTTTGCGAATTCAAGCCAGAAAACAACGAAAATCGGCGAGAAATCGTTGTTTTGCATCGAAATATGCGGTTTTCTGTAAGAATTTTGATGATTTCGTGCAGAATTCTGCTGTTTTCTTGCAATTCAGCCGTTGAATCTTGGTAAAAAGTCATGATTTTGTAGATTTCGTGCTCTTCTTTGCGAATTCAAGCCAGAAAACAACGAAAGTCGGCGAGAAATCGTCGATTTGCATCGAAAAATGCGGTTTTCTGTAAGAATTTTGATGATTTCGTGCATAATTCTGCGGTTTTCTTGCAATTCAGCCGTTGAATCTTAGTAAAAAGTCATGATTTTGTAGATTTCGTGCTCTTCTTTGCGAATTCAAGCCAGAAAACAACGAAAATCGGCGAAAAATCGTCGTTTTGCATCGAAATATGCGGTTTTCTGTAAGAATTTTGATGATTTTGTGCAGAATTCTGCTGTTTTCTTGCAATTCAGCCGTTGAATCTTGGTAAAAAGTCATGATTTTGTAGATTTCGTGCTCTTCTTTGCGAATTCAAGCCCGAAAACCACGAAAATCGGCGAGAAATCGTCGTTTTGCATCGAAATATGCGGTTTTCTCTAAGAATTTTGATGATTTCGTGCAGAATTCTGCTGTTTTCTTGCAATTCAGCCGTTGAATCTTGGTAAAAAGTCATGATTTTGTAGATTTCGTGCTCTTCTTTGCGAATTCAAGCCAGAAAACCACGAAAATCGGCGAGAAATCGTCGTTTTGCATCGAAATATGCGGTTTTCTGTAAGAATTTTGATGATTTCGTGCAGAATTCTGCGGTTTTCTTGCAATTCAGCCGTTGAATCTTGGTAAAAAGTCATGATTTTTTAGATTTCGTGCTCTTCTTTGCGAATTCAAGCCAGAAAACAACGAAAATCGGCGAGAAATAATCGTTTTGCATCGAAATATGCGGTTTTCTGTAAGAATTTTGATGATTTTGTGCAGAATTCTGCTGTTTTCTTGCAATTCAGCCGTTGAATCTTGGTAAAAAGTCATGATTTTGTAGATTTCGTGCTCTTCTTTGCGAATTCAAGTCAGAAAACCACGAAAATCGGCGAGAAATCGTCGTTTTGCATCGAAATATGCGGTTTTCTCTAAGAATTTTGATGATTTCGTGCAGAATTCTGCTGTTTTCTTGCAATCCAGCCGTTGAATCTTGGTAAAAAGTGATGATTTTGTAGATTTCGTGCTCTTCTTTGCGAATTCAAGCCAGAAAACAACGAAAATCGGCGAGAAATCGTCGTTTTGCATCGAAATATGCGGTTTTCTGTAAGAATTTTGATGATTTCGTGCAGAATTCTGCGGTTTTCTTGCAATTCAGCCGTTGAATCTTGGTAAAAAGTCATGATTTTGTAGATTTCGTGCCCTTCTTTGCGAATTCAAGCCAGAAAACAACGAAAATCGGCGAGAAATCGTTTTGCATCGAAATATGCGGTTTTCTGTACGAATTTTGATGATTTCGTGCAGAATTCTGCTGTTTTCTTGCAATTCAGCCGTTGAATCTTGGCAAAAAGTGATGATTTTGTAGATTTCGTGCTCTTCTTTGCGAATTCAAGCCAGAAAACAACGAAAATCGGCGAGAAATCGTCGTTTTGCATCGAAATATGCGGTTTTCTCTAAGAATTTTGACGATTTCGTGCAGAATTCTGCTGTTTTCTTGCAATTCAGCCGTTGAATCTTGATAAAAAGTCATGATTTTGTAGATTTCGTGCTCTTCTTTGCGAATTCAAGCCAGAAAACAACGAAAATCGGCGAGAAATCGTCGTTTCGCATCGAAATATGCGGTTTTCTCTAAGAATTTTGATGATTTCGTGCAGAATTCTGCTGTTTTCTTGCAATTCAGCCGTTGAATCTTGGTAAAAAGTGACGATTTTGTAGATTTCGTGCTCTTCTTTGCGAATTCAAGCCAGAAAACAACGAAAATCGGCGAGAAATCATCGTTTTGCATCGAAATATGCGGTTATCTCTAAGAATTTTGATGATTTCGTGCAGAATTCTGCTGTTTTCTTGCAATTCAGCCGTTGAATCTTGGTAAAAAGTGATGATTTTGTAGATTTCGTGCTCTTCTTTGCGAATTCAAGCCAGAAAACAACGAAAATCGGCGAGAAATTGTCGTTTTGCATCGAAATATGCGGTTTTCTCTAAGAATTTTGACGATTTCGTGCAGAATTCTGCTGTTTACTTGCAATTCAGCCGTTGAATCTTGGTAAAAAGTCATGATTTTGTAGATTTCGTGCTCTTCTTTGCGAATTCAAGTTAGAAAACAACGAAAATCAGCGAGAAATCGTCGTTTTGCATCGAGATATGCGGTTTTCTCTAAGAATTTTGATGATTTCGTGCAGAATTCTGCTGTTTTCTTGCAATTCAGCCGTTGAATCTTGGTAAAAAGTCATGATTTTTTAGATTTCGTGCTCTTCTTTGCAAATTCATGCCAGAAAACAACGAAAATCGGCGAGAAAACGTCGTTTTGCATCGAAATATGCGGTTTTCTGTAAGAATTTTGATGATTTCGTGCAGAATTCTGCTGTTTTCTTGCGATTCAGCCGTTGAATCTTGGTAAAAAGTCATGATTTTGTAGATTTCGTGCTCTTCTTTGCGAATTCAAGCGAGAAAACAACGAAAATCGGCGAGAAATCGTCGTTTTGCATCGAAATATGCGGTTTTCTGTAAGAATTTTGATGATTTCGTGCAGAATTCTGCTGTTTTCTTGCAATTCAGCCGTTGACTCTAGGTAAAAAGTCATGATTTTATAGATTTCGTGCTCTTCTTGGCGAATTCAAGATAGAAAACAACGAAAATCGGCGAGAAATCGTTGTTTTGCATCGAAATATGCGGTTTTCTGTATAAATTTTGATGATTTCGTGCAGAATTCTGCTGTTTTCTTGCAATTCAGCCGTTGAATCTAGGTAAAAAGTCATGATTTTGTAGATTTCGTGCTCTTCTTGGCGAATTCAAGATAGAAAACAACGAAAATCGGCGAGAAATCGTCGATTTGCATCGAAATATGCAGTTTTCTCTAAGAATTTTGATGATTTCGTGCAGAATTCTGCTGTTTTCTTGCAATTCAGCCGTTGAATCTTGGTAAAAGTCATGATTTTGTAGATTTCGTGCTCTTCTTTGCGAATTCAAGCCAGAAAACAACGAAAATCGGCGAGAAATCGTCGTTTTGCATCGAAATATGCGGTTTTCTGTAAGAATTTTGATGATTTCGTGCAGAATTCTGCTGTTTTCTTGCAATTCAGCCGTAGAATCTTGGTAAAAAGTGATGATTTTGTAGATTTCGTGCTCTTCTTTGCGAGTTCAAGCCAGAAAACAACGAAAATCGGCGAAAAATCGTCGTTTTGCATCGAAATATGCGGTTTTCTGTAAGAATTTTGATGATTTTGTGCAGAATTCTGCTGTTTTCTTGCAATTCAGCCGTTGAATCTTGGTAAAAAGTCATGATTTTGTAGATTTCGTGCTCTTCTTTGCGAATTCAAGCCCGAAAACCACGAAAATCGGCGAGAAATCGTCGTTTTGCATCGAAATATGCGGTTTTCTCTAAGAATTTTGATGATTTCGTGCAGAATTCTGCTGTTTTCTTGCAATTCAGCCGTTGAATCTTGGTAAAAAGTCATGATTTTGTAGATTTCGTGCTCTTCTTTGCGAATTCAAGCCAGAAAACCACGAAAATCGGCGAGAAATCGTCGTTTTGCATCGAAATATGCGGTTTTCTGTAAGAATTTTGATGATTTCGTGCAGAATTCTGCGGTTTTCTTGCAATTCAGCCGTTGAATCTTGGTAAAAAGTCATGATTTTTTAGATTTCGTGCTCTTCTTTGCGAATTCAAGCCAGAAAACAACGAAAATCGGCGAGAAATAATCGTTTTGCATCGAAATATGCGGTTTTCTGTAAGAATTTTGATGATTTTGTGCAGAATTCTGCTGTTTTCTTGCAATTCAGCCGTTGAATCTTGGTAAAAAGTCATGATTTTGTAGATTTCGTGCTCTTCTTTGCGAATTCAAGCCCGAAAACCACGAAAATCGGCGAGAAATCGTCGTTTTGCATCGAAATATGCGGTTTTCTCTAAGAATTTTGATGATTTCGTGCAGAATTCTGCTGTTTTCTTGCAATTCAACCGTTGAATCTTGGTAAAAAGTCATGATTTTGTAGATTTCGTGCTCTTCTTTGCGAATTCAAGCCAGAAAACCACGAAAATCGGCGAGAAATCGTCGTTTTGCATCGAAATATGCGGTTTTCTGTAAGAATTTTGATGATTTCGTGCAGAATTCTGCGGTTTTCTTGCAATTCAGCCGTTGAATCTTGGTAAAAAGTCATGATTTTTTAGATTTCGTGCTCTTCTTTGCGAATTCAAGCCAGAAAACAACGAAAATCGGCGAGAAATAATCGTTTTGCATCGAAATATGCGGTTTTCTGTAAGAATTTTGATGATTTTGTGCAGAATTCTGCTGTTTTCTTGCAATTCAGCCGTTGAATCTTGGTAAAAAGTCATGATTTTGTAGATTTCGTGCTCTTCTTTGCGAATTCAAGCGAGAAAACAACGAAAATCGGCGAGAAATCGTCGTTTTGCATCGAAATATGCGGTTTTCTGTAAGAATTTTGATGATTTCGTGCAGAATTCTGCTGTTTTCTTGCAATTCAGCCGTTGACTCTAGGTAAAAAGTCATGATTTTATAGATTTCGTGCTCTTCTTGGCGAATTCAAGATAGAAAACAACGAAAATCGGCGAGAAATCGTTGTTTTGCATCGAAATATGCGGTTTTCTGTATAAATTTTGATGATTTCGTGCAGAATTCTGCTGTTTTCTTGCAATTCAGCCGTTGAATCTAGGTAAAAAGTCATGATTTTGTAGATTTCGTGCTCTTCTTGGCGAATTCAAGATAGAAAACAACGAAAATCGGCGAGAAATCGTCGATTTGCATCGAAATATGCAGTTTTCTCTAAGAATTTTGATGATTTCGTGCAGAATTCTGCTGTTTTCTTGCAATTCAGCCGTTGAATCTTGGTAAAAGTCATGATTTTGTAGATTTCGTGCTCTTCTTTGCGAATTCAAGCCAGAAAACAACGAAAATCGGCGAGAAATCGTCGTTTTGCATCGAAATATGCGGTTTTCTGTAAGAATTTTGATGATTTCGTGCAGAATTCTGCTGTTTTCTTGCAATTCAGCCGTAGAATCTTGGTAAAAAGTGATGATTTTGTAGATTTCGTGCTCTTCTTTGCGAGTTCAAGCCAGAAAACAACGAAAATCGGCGAAAAATCGTCGTTTTGCATCGAAATATGCGGTTTTCTGTAAGAATTTTGATGATTTTGTGCAGAATTCTGCTGTTTTCTTGCAATTCAGCCGTTGAATCTTGGTAAAAAGTCATGATTTTGTAGATTTCGTGCTCTTCTTTGCGAATTCAAGCCCGAAAACCACGAAAATCGGCGAGAAATCGTCGTTTTGCATCGAAATATGCGGTTTTCTCTAAGAATTTTGATGATTTCGTGCAGAATTCTGCTGTTTTCTTGCAATTCAGCCGTTGAATCTTGGTAAAAAGTCATGATTTTGTAGATTTCGTGCTCTTCTTTGCGAATTCAAGCCAGAAAACCACGAAAATCGGCGAGAAATCGTCGTTTTGCATCGAAATATGCGGTTTTCTGTAAGAATTTTGATGATTTCGTGCAGAATTCTGCGGTTTTCTTGCAATTCAGCCGTTGAATCTTGGTAAAAAGTCATGATTTTTTAGATTTCGTGCTCTTCTTTGCGAATTCAAGCCAGAAAACAACGAAAATCGGCGAGAAATAATCGTTTTGCATCGAAATATGCGGTTTTCTGTAAGAATTTTGATGATTTTGTGCAGAATTCTGCTGTTTTCTTGCAATTCAGCCGTTGAATCTTGGTAAAAAGTCATGATTTTGTAGATTTCGTGCTCTTCTTTGCGAATTCAAGCCCGAAAACCACGAAAATCGGCGAGAAATCGTCGTTTTGCATCGAAATATGCGGTTTTCTCTAAGAATTTTGATGATTTCGTGCAGAATTCTGCTGTTTTCTTGCAATTCAACCGTTGAATCTTGGTAAAAAGTCATGATTTTGTAGATTTCGTGCTCTTCTTTGCGAATTCAAGCCAGAAAACCACGAAAATCGGCGAGAAATCGTCGTTTTGCATCGAAATATGCGGTTTTCTGTAAGAATTTTGATGATTTCGTGCAGAATTCTGCGGTTTTCTTGCAATTCAGCCGTTGAATCTTGGTAAAAAGTCATGATTTTTTAGATTTCGTGCTCTTCTTTGCGAATTCAAGCCAGAAAACAACGAAAATCGGCGAGAAATAATCGTTTTGCATCGAAATATGCGGTTTTCTGTAAGAATTTTGATGATTTTGTGCAGAATTCTGCTGTTTTCTTGCAATTCAGCCGTTGAATCTTGGTAAAAAGTCATGATTTTGTAGATTTCGTGCTCTTCTTTGCGAATTCAAGTCAGAAAACCACGAAAATCGGCGAGAAATCGTCGTTTTGCATCGAAATATGCGGTTTTCTCTAAGAATTTTGATGATTTCGTGCAGAATTCTGCTGTTTTCTTGCAATCCAGCCGTTGAATCTTGGTAAAAAGTGATGATTTTGTAGATTTCGTGCTCTTCTTTGCGAATTCAAGCCAGAAAACAACGAAAATCGGCGAGAAATCGTCGTTTTGCATCGAAATATGCGGTTTTCTGTAAGAATTTTGATGATTTCGTGCAGAATTCTGCGGTTTTCTTGCAATTCAGCCGTTGAATCTTGGTAAAAAGTCATGATTTTGTAGATTTTGTGCCCTTCTTTGCGAATTCAAGCCAGAAAACAACGAAAATCGGCGAGAAATCGTTTTGCATCGAAATATGCGGTTTTCTGTAAGAATTTTGATGATTTCGTGCAGAATTCTGCTGTTTTCTTACAATTCAGCCGTTGAATCTTGGCAAAAAGTGATGATTTTGTAGATTTCGTGCTCTTCTTTGCGAATTCAAGCCAGAAAACAACGAAAATCGGCGAGAAATTGTCGTTTTGCATCGAAATATGCGGTTTTCTGTAAGAATTTTGATGATTTCGTGCAGAATTCTGCTGTTTTCTTGCAATTCAGCCGTAGAATCTTGGTAAAAAGTGATGATTTTGTAGATTTCGTGCTCTTCTTTGCGAATTCAAGCCAGAAAACAACGAAAATCGGCGAGAAATCGTCGTTTTGCATCGAAAAATGCGGTTATCTGTAAGAATTTTGATGATTTCGTGCAGAATTCTGCTGTTTTCTTGCAATTCAGCCGTTGAATCTTGGTAAAAAGTCATGATTTTGTAGATTTCGTGCCCTTCTTTGCGAATTCAAGCCAGAAAACAACGAAAATCGGCGAGAAATCGTTTTGCATCGAAATATGCGGTTTTCTGTAAGAATTTTGATGATTTCGTGCAGGATTCTGCTGTTTTCTTGCAATTCAGCCGTCGAATCTTGGTAAAAAGTGATGATTTTGTAGATTTCGTGCTCTTCTTTGCGAATTCAAGCCAGAAAACGACGAAAATCGGCGAGAAATCGTCGTTTTGCATCGAAATATGCGGTTTTCTGTAAGAATTTTGAAGATTTCGTGCAGAATTCTGCTGTTTTCTTGCAATTCAGCCGTAGAATCTTGGTAAAAAGTGATGATTTTGTAGATTTCGTGCTCTTCTTTGCAAATTCAAGCCAGAAAACAACGAAAATCGGCGAGAAATCGTCGTTTTGCATCGAAATATGCGGTTTTCTGTAAGAATTTTGATGATTTCGTGCAGAATTCTGCTGTTTTCTTGCAATTCAGCCGTAGAATCTTGGTAAAAAGTGATGATTTTGTAGATTTCGTGCTTTTCTTTGCGAATTCAAGCCAGAAAACAACGAAAATCGGCGAAAAATCGTCGTTTTGCATCGAAAAATGCGGTTATCTGTAAGAATTTTGATGATTTCGTGCAGAATTCTGCTGTTTTCTTGCAATTCAGCCGTTGAATCTTGGTAAAAAGTCATGATTTTGTAGATTTCGTGCTCTTCTTTGCGAATTCAAGCCAGAAAACAACGAAAATCGGCGAGAAATCGTCGTTTTGCATCGAAATATGCGGTTTTCTGTAAGAATTTTGATGATTTCGTGCAGAATTCTGCGGTTTTCTTGCAATTCAGCCGTTGAATCTTGGTAAAAAGTCATGATTTTTTAGATTTCGTGCTCTTCTTTGCGAATTCAAGCCAGAAAACAACGAAAATCGGCGAGAAATCGTCGTTTTGCATCGAAATATGCGGTTTTCTCTAAGAATTTTGATGATTTCGTGCAGAATTCTGCTGTTTTCTTGCAATCCAGCCGTTGAATCTTGGTAAAAAGTGATGATTTTGTAGATTTCGTGCTCTTCTTTGCGAATTCAAGCCAGAAAACAACGAAAATCGGCGAGAAATCGTCGTTTTGCATCGAAATATGCGGTTTTCTGTAAGAATTTTGATGATTTTGTGCAGAATTCTGCTGTTTTCTTGCAATTCAGCCGTTGAATCTTGGTAAAAAGTCATGATTTTGTAGATTTCGTGCTCTTCTTTGCGAATTCAAGTCAGAAAACCACGAAAATCGGCGAGAAATCGTCGTTTTGCATCGAAATATGCGGTTTTCTCTAAGAATTTTGATGATTTCGTGCAGAATTCTGCTGTTTTCTTGCAATCCAGCCGTTGAATCTTGGTAAAAAGTGATGATTTTGTAGATTTCGTGCTCTTCTTTGCGAATTCAAGCCAGAAAACAACGAAAATCGGCGAGAAATCGTCGTTTTGCATCGAAATATGCGGTTTTCTGTAAGAATTTTGATGATTTCGTGCAGAATTCTGCGGTTTTCTTGCAATTCAGCCGTTGAATCTTGGTAAAAAGTCATGATTTTGTAGATTTCGTGCCCTTCTTTGCGAATTCAAGCCAGAAAACAACGAAAATCGGCGAGAAATCGTCGTTTTGCATCGAAATATGCGGTTTTCTGTAAGAATTTTGATGATTTCGTGCAGAAGTCTGCTGTTTTCTTGCAATTCAGCCGTAGAATCTTGGTAAAAAGTGACGATTTTGTAGATTTCGTGCTCTTCTTTGCGAATTCAAGCCAGAAAACAACAAAAATCGGCGAGAAATCGTTGTTTTGCATCGAAATATGCGGTTTTCTCTAAGAATTTTGACGATTTCGTGCAGAATTCTGCTGTTTTCTTGCAATTCAGCCGTTGAATCTTGGTAAAAAGTCATGATATTGTAGATTTCGTGCTCTTCTTTGCGAATTCAAGCCAGAAAACAACGAAAATCGGCGAGAAATCGTCGTTTTGCATCGAAAAATGCGGTTTTCTGTAAGAATTTTGATGATTTCGTGCAGAATTCTGCTGTTTTCTTGCAAATCAGCCGTTGAATCTTGGTAAAAAGTCATGATTTTGTAGATTTCGTGCTCTTCTTTGCAAATTCATGCCAGAAAACAACGAAAATCGGCGAGAAATCGTCGTTTTGCATCGAAATATGCGGTTTTCTGTAAGAATTTTGATGATTTCGTGCAGAATTCTGCTGTTTTCTTGCAATTCAGCCGTTGAATCTTGGTAAAAAGTCATGATTTTGTAGATTTCGTGCTCTTCTTTGCGAATTCAAGCCAGAAAACAACGAAAATCGGCGAGAAATCGTCGTTTTGCATCGAAATATGCGGTTTTCTGTAAGAATTTTGAAGATTTCGTGCAGAATTCTGCTGTTTTCTTGCAATTCAGCCGTTGAATCTAGGTAAAAAGTCATGATTTTGTAGATTTCGTGCTCTTCTTGGCGAATTCAAGATAGAAAACAACGAAAATCGGCGAGAAATCGTTGTTTTGCATCGAAATATGCGGTTTTCTGTAAGAATTTTGATGATTTCGTGCAGAATTCTGCTGTTTTCTTGCAATTCAGCCGTAGAATCTTGGTAAAAAGTGATGATTTTGTAGATTTCGTGCTCTTCTTTGCGAATTCAAGCCAGAAAACAACGAAAATCGGCGAGAAATCGTCGTTTTGCATCGAAAAATGCGGTTATCTGTAAGAATTTTGATGATTTCGTGCAGAATTCTGCTGTTTTCTTGCAATTCAGCCGTTAAATCTTGGTAAAAAGTCAAGATTTTGTACATTCCGTGCTCTTCTTTGCGAATTCAAGATAGAAAACAACGAAAATCAGCGAGAAATGGTCGTTTTGCATCGAAATATGCGGTTTTCTCTAAGAATTTTGATGATTTCGTGCAGAATTCTGCTGTTTTCTTGCAATTCAGCCGTTGAATCTTGGTAAAAAGTGACGATTTTGTAGATTTCGTGCTCTTCTTTGCGAATTCAAGCCAGAAAACAACGAAAATCGGCGAGAAATTGGCGTTTTGCATCGAAATATGCGGTTTTCTCTAAGAATTTTGACGATTTCGTGCAGAATTCTGCTGTTTACTTGCAATTCAGCCGTTGAATCTTGGTAAAAAGTCATGATTTTGTAGATTTCGTGCTCTTCTTTGCGAATTCAAGATAGAAAACAACGAAAATCAGCGAGAAATCGTCGTTTTGCATCGAAATATGCGGTTTTCTCTAAGAATTTTGATGATTTCGTGCAGAATTTTGCTGTTTTCTTGCAATTCAGCCGTTGAATCTTGGTAAAAAGTCATGATTTTGTAGATTTCGTGCTCTTCTTTGCAAATTCATGCCAGAAAACAACGAAAATCAGCGAGAAATCGTCGTTTTGCATCGAAATATGCGGTTTTCTGTAAGAATTTTGATGATTTCGTGCAGAATTCTGCTGTTTTCTTGCGATTCAGCCGTTGAATCTTGGTAAAAAGTCATGATTTTGTAGATTTCGTGCTCTTCTTTGCGAATTCAAGCGAGAAAACAACGAAAATCGGCGAGAAATCGTCGTTTTGCATCGAAATATGCGGATTTCTGTCAGAATTTTGATGATTTCGTGCAGAATTCTGCTGTTTTCTTGCAATTCAGCCGTTGAATCTAGGTAAAAAGTCATGATTTTATAGATTTCGTGCTCTTCTTGGCGAATTCAAGATAGAAAACAACGAAAATCGGCGAGAAATCGTTGTTTTGCATCGAAATATGCAGTTTTCTCTAAGAATTTTGATGATTTCGTGCAGAATTCTGCTGTTTTCTTGCAATTCAGCCGTTGAATCTTGGTAAAAGTCATGATTTTGTAGATTTCGTGCTCTTCTTTGCGAATTCAAGCCAGAAAACAACGAAAATCGGCGAGAAATCGTCGTTTTGCATCGAAATATGCGGTTTTCTGTAAGAATTTTGATGATTTCGTGCAGAATTCTGCTGTTTTCTTGCAATTCAGCCGTAGAATCTTGGTAAAAAGTGATGATTTTGTAGACTTTGTGCTCTTCTTTGCGAATTCAAGCCAGAAAACAACGAAAATCGGCGAGAAATCGTTGTTTTGCATCGAAATATGCAGTTTTCTCTAAGAATTTTGATGATTTCGTGCAGAATTCTGCTGTTTTCTTGCAATTCAGCCGTTGAATCTTGGTAAAAAGTCATGATTTTGTAGATTTCGTGCTCTTCTTTGCGAATTCAAGCCAGAAAACCACGAAAATCGGCGAGAAATCGTCGTTTTGCATCGAAATATGCGGTTTTCTCTAAGAATTTTGATGATTTCGTGCAGAATTCTGCTGTTTTCTTGCAATTCAGCCGTTGAATCTTGGTAAAAAGTGATGATTTTGTAGATTTCGTGCTCTTCTTTGCGAATTCAAGCCAGAAAACAACGAAAATCGGCGAGAAATCGTCGTTTTGCATCGAAATATGCGGTTTTCTCTAAGAATTTTGACGATTTCGTGCAGAATTCTGCTGTTTACTTGCAATTCAGCCGTTGAGTCTTGGTAAAAAGTCATGATTTTGTAGATTTCGTGCTCTTCTTTGCGAATTCAAGATAGAAAGCAACGAAAATCAGCGAGAAATCGTCGTTTTGCATCGAAACATGCGGTTTTCTCTAAGAATTTTGATGATTTCGTGCAGAATTCTGCTGTTTTCTTGCAATTCAGCCGTTGAATCTTGGTAAAAAGTCATGATTTTGTAGATTTCGTGCTCTTTTTTGCAAATTCATGCCAGAAAACAACGAAAATCGGCGAGAAATCGTCGTTTTGCATCGAAATATGCGGTTTTCTGTAAGAATTTTGATGATTTCGTGCAGAATTCTGCTGTTTTCTTGCAATTCAGCCGTTGAATCTTGGTAAAAAGTCATGATTTTGTAGATCTCGTGCTCTTCTTTGCGAATTCAAGCGAGAAAACAACGAAAATCGGCGAGAAATCGTCGTTTTGCATCGAAATATGCGGTTTTCTGTAAGAATTTTGATGATTTCGTGCAGAATTCTGCTGTTTTCTTGCAATTCAGCCGTTGAATCTAGGTAAAAAGTCATGATTTTATAGATTTCGTGCTCTTCTTGGCGAATTCAAGATAGAAAACAACGAAAATCGGCGAGAAATCGTTGTTTTGCATCGAAATATGCGGTTTTCTGTAAGAATTTTGATGATTTCGTGCAGAATTCTGCTGTTTTCTTGCAATTCAGCCGTTGAATTTAGGTAAAAAGTCATGATTTTGTAGATTTCGTGCTCTTCTTGGCGAATTCAAGATAGAAAACAACGAAAATCGGCGAGAAATCGTTGTTTTGCATCGAAATATGCAGTTTTCTCTAAGAATTTTGATGATTTCGTGCAGAATTCTGCTGTTTTCTTGCAATTCAGCCGTTGAATCTTGGTAAAAAGTCATGATTTTGTAGATTTCGTGCTCTTCTTTGCGAATTCAAGCCAGAAAACAACGAAAATCGGCGAGAAATCGTCGTTTTGCATCGAAATATGCGGTTTTCTGTAAGAATTTTGATGATTTCGTGCAGAATTCTGCTGTTTTCTTGCAATTCAGCCGTAGAATCTTGGTAAAAATTGATGATTTTGTAGATTTCGTGCTCTTCTTTGCGAATTCAAGCCAGAAAACAACGAAAATCGGCGAGAAATCGTTGCTTTGCATCGAAATATGCAGTTTTCTGTAAGAATTTTGATGATTTCGTGCAGAATTCTGCTGTTTTCTTGCAATTCAGCCGTTGAATCTTGGTAAAAAGTCATGATTTTGTAGATTTCGTGCTCTTCTTTGCGAATTCAAGCCAGAAAACAAAGAAAATCGGCGAGAAATCGTCGATTTGCATCGAAAAATGCGGTTTTCTGTAAGAATTTTGATGATTTCGTGCAGAATTCTGCGGTTTTCTTGCAATTCAGCCGTTGAATCTTAGTAAAAAGTCATGATCTTGTAGATTTCGTGCTCTTCTTTGCGAATTCAAGCCAGAAAACAACGAAAATCGGCGAGAAATCGTCGTTTTGCATCGAAATATGCGGTTTTCTGTAAGAATTTTGATGATTTCGTGCAGAATTCTGCTGTTTTCTTGCAATTCAGCCGTTGAATCTTGGTAAAAAGTCATGATTTTGTAGATTTCGTGCTCTTCTTTGCGAATTCAAGCCAGAAAACAACGAAAATCGGCGAGAAATAATCGTTTTGCATCGAAATATGCGGTTTTCTGTAAGAATTTTGATGATTTCGTGCAGATTTCTGCTGTTTTCTTGCAATTCAGCCGTTGAATCTTGGTAAAAAGTCATGATTTTGTAGATTTCGTGCTCTTCTTTGCGAATTCAAGCCAGAAAACCACGAAAATCGGCGAGAAATCGTCGTTTTGCATCGAAATATGCGGTTTTCTCTAAGAATTTTGATGATTTCGTGCAGAATTCTGCTGTTTTCTTGCAATTCAGCCGTTGAATCTTGGTAAAAAGTGATGATTTTGTAGATTTCGTGCTCTTCTTTGCGAATTCAAGCCAGAAAACAACGAAAATCGGCGAGAAATCGTCGTTTTGCATCGAAATATGCGGTTTTCTCTAAGAATTTTGACAATTTCGTGCAGAATTCTGCTGTTTTCTTGCAATTCAGCCGTTGAATCTTGGTAAAAAGTCATGATTTTGTAGATTTTGTGCTCTACTTTGCGAATTCAAGATAGAAAACAACGAAAATCAGCGAGAAATCGTCGTTTTGCATCGAAATATGCGGTTTTCTATAAGAACATTGATGATTTCGTGCAGAATTCTGCTGTTTTCTTGCAATTCAGCCGTTGAATCTTGGTAAAAAGTCATGATTTTGTAGATTTCGTGCTCTTCTTTGCGAACTCATGCCAGAAAACAACGAAAATTGGCGAGAAATCGTCGTTTTGCATCGAAATATGCGGTTTTCTGTAAGAATTTTGATGATTTCGTGCAGAATTCTGCTGTTTTCTTGCAATTCAGCCGTTGAATCTTGGTAAAAAGTCATGATTTTGTAGATTTCGTGCTCTTCTTTGCGAATTCAAGCCAGAAAACAACGAAAATCGGCGCAAAATCGTCGTTTTGCATCGAAATATGCGGTTTTCTCTAAGAATTTTGATGATTTCGTGCAGAAGTCTGCTGTTTTCTTGCAATTCAGCCGTAGAATCTTCGTAAAAAGTGATGATTTTGTAGATTTCGTGCTCTTCTTTGCGAATTCAAGCCAGAAAACAACGAAAATCGGCGAGAAATCGTTGTTTTGCATCGAAATATGCGGTTTTCTGTAAGAATTTTGATGATTTCGTGCAGAATTCTGCTGTTTTCTTGCAATTCAGCCGTGGAATCTTGGTAAAAAGTGATGATTTTGTAGATTTCGTGCTCTTCTTTGCGAATTCAAGCCAGAAAACAACGAAAATCGGCGAGAAATCGTTGTTTTGCATCGAAATATGCGGTTTTCTGTAAGAATTTTGATAATTGCGTGAAGAATTCTGCTGTTTTCTTGCAATTCAGCCGTTGAATCTTGGTAAAAAGTCATGATTTTGTAGATTTCGTGCTCTTTTTTGCGAATTCAAGCCAGAAAACCACGAAAATCGGCGAGAAATCGTCGTTTGCATCGAAATATGCGGTTTTCTCTAAGAATTTTGATGATTTCGTGCAGAATTCTGCTGTTTTCTTGCAATTCAGCCGTTGAATCTTGGTAAAAAGTGATGATTTTGTAGATTTTGTGCTCTACTTTGCGCATTCAAGATAGAAAACAACGAAAATCAGCGAGAAATCGTCGTTTTGCATCGAAATATGCGGTTTTCTCTAAGAACATTGATGATTTCGTGCAGAATTCTGCTGTTTTCTTGCAATTCAGCCGTTGAATCTTGGTAAAAAGTCATGATTTTGTAGATTTCGTGCTCTTCTTTGCGAATTCATGCCAGAAAACAACGAAAATTGGCGAGAAATCGTCGTTTTGCATCGAAATATGCGGTTTTCTGTAAGAATTTTGATGATTTCTTGCAGAATTCTGCTGTTTTCTTGCAATTCAGCCGTTGAATCTTGGTAAAAAGTCATGATTTTGTAGATTTCGTGCTCTTCTTTGCGAATTCAAGCCAGAAAACAACGAAAATCGGCGTTTTGCATCGAAATATGCGGTTTTCTCTAAGAATTTTGATGATTTCGTGCAGAAGTCTGCTGTTTTCTTGCAATTCAGCCGTAGAATCTTCGTAAAAAGTGATGATTTTGTAGATTTCGTGCTCTTCTTTGCGAATTCAAGCCCGAAAACAACGAAAATCGGCGAGAAATCGTTGTTTTGCATCGAAATATGCGGTTTTCTGTAAGAATTTTGATAATTGCGTGCAGAATTCTGCGGTTTTCTTGCAAATTAGCCGTTGAATCTTGGTAAAAAGTCATGATTTTGTAGATTTCGTGCTCTTCTTTGCGAATTCAAGCCAGAAAACAACGAAAATCGGCGAGAAATCGTCGTTTTGCATCGAAATATGCGGTTTTCTCTAAGAATTTTGATGATTTCGTGCAGAATTCTGCTGTTTTCTTGCAATTCAGCCGTTGAATCTTGGTAAAAAGTAATGATTTTGTAGATTTCGTGCTCTTCTTTGCGAATTCAAGCCAGAAAACAACGAAAATCGGCGAGAAATCGTCGTTTTGCATCGAAAAATGCGCTTTTCTGTAAGAATTTTGATGATTTCGTGCAGAATTCTGCTGTTTTCTTGCAATTCAGCCGTTGAATCTTGGTAAAAAGTCATGATTTTGTAGATTTCGTGCTCTTCTTTGCGAATTCAAGCCAGAAAACAACGAAAATCGGCGAGAAATCGTCGTTTTGCATCGAAAAATGCGGTTTTCTGTAAGAATTTTGATGATTTCGTGCAGAAAGTCATGATTTTGTAGATTTCGTGCTCTTCTTTGCGAATTCAAGCCAGAAAACCACGAAAATCGGCGAGAAATCGTCGTTTTGCATCGAAATATGCGGTTTTCTATAAGAATTTTGATGATTTCGTGCAGAATTCTGCTGTTTTCTTGCAATTCAGCCGTTGAATCTTGGTAAAAAGTGATCATTTTGTAGATTTCGTGCTCTTCTTTGCGAATTCAAGCCAGAAAACAACGAAAATCGGCGAGAAATAATCGTTTTGCATCGAAATATGCGGTTTTCTGTAAGAATTTTGATGATTTCGTGCAGAAAGTCATGATTTTGTAGATTTCGTGCTCTTCTTTGCGAATTCAAGCCAGAAAACCACGAAAATCGGCGAGAAATCGTCGTTTTGCATCGAAATATGCGGTTTTCTCTAAGAATTTTGATGATTTCGTGCAGAATTCTGCTGTTTTCTTGCAATTCAGCCGTTGAATCTTGGTAAAAAGTGATGATTTTGTAGATTTCGTGCTCTTCTTTGCGAATTCAAGCCAGAAAACAACGAAAATCGGCGAGAAATAATCGTTTTGCATCGAAATATGCGGTTTTCTGTCAGAATTTTGATGATTTCGTGCAGAATTCTGCTGTTTTCTTGCAATTCAGCCGTTGAATCTTAGTAAAAAGTCATGATCTTGTAGATTTCGTGCTCTTCTTTGCGAATTCAAGCCAGAAAACAACGAAAATCGGCGAGAAATCGTCGTTTTGCATCGAAATATGCGGTTTTCTGTAAGAATTTTGATGATTTCGTGCAGAATTCTGCTGTTTTCTTGCAATTCAGCCGTTGAATCTTGGTAAAAAGTCATGATTTTGTAGATTTCGTGCTCTTCTTTGCGAATTCAAGCCAGAAAACAACGAAAATCGGCGAGAAATAATCGTTTTGCATCGAAATATGCGGTTTTCTGTAAGAATTTTGATGATTTCGTGCAGATTTCTGCTGTTTTCTTGCAATTCAGCCGTTGAATCTTGGTAAAAAGTCATGATTTTGTAGATTTCGTGCTCTTCTTTGCGAATTCAAGCCAGAAAACCACGAAAATCGGCGAGAAATCGTCGTTTTGCATCGAAATATGCGGTTTTCTCTAAGAATTTTGATGATTTCGTGCAGAATTCTGCTGTTTTCTTGCAATTCAGCCGTTGAATCTTGGTAAAAAGTGATGATTTTGTAGATTTCGTGCTCTTCTTTGCGAATTCAAGCCAGAAAACAACGAAAATCGGCGAGAAATCGTCGTTTTGCATCGAAATATGCGGTTTTCTCTAAGAATTTTGACAATTTCGTGCAGAATTCTGCTGTTTTCTTGCAATTCAGCCGTTGAATCTTGGTAAAAAGTCATGATTTTGTAGATTTTGTGCTCTACTTTGCGAATTCAAGATAGAAAACAACGAAAATCAGCGAGAAATCGTCGTTTTGCATCGAAATATGCGGTTTTCTATAAGAACATTGATGATTTCGTGCAGAATTCTGCTGTTTTCTTGCAATTCAGCCGTTGAATCTTGGTAAAAAGTCATGATTTTGTAGATTTCGTGCTCTTCTTTGCGAATTCATGCCAGAAAACAACGAAAATTGGCGAGAAATCGTCGTTTTGCATCGAAATATGCGGTTTTCTGTAAGAATTTTGATGATTTCGTGCAGAATTCTGCTGTTTTCTTGCAATTCAGCCGTTGAATCTTGGTAAAAAGTCATGATTTTGTAGATTTCGTGCTCTTCTTTGCGAATTCAAGCCAGAAAACAACGAAAATCGGCGCAAAATCGTCGTTTTGCATCGAAATATGCGGTTTTCTCTAAGAATTTTGATGATTTCGTGCAGAAGTCTGCTGTTTTCTTGCAATTCAGCCGTAGAATCTTCGTAAAAAGTGATGATTTTGTAGATTTCGTGCTCTTCTTTGCGAATTCAAGCCAGAAAACAACGAAAATCGGCGAGAAATCGTTGTTTTGCATCGAAATATGCGGTTTTCTGTAAGAATTTTGATGATTTCGTGCAGAATTCTGCTGTTTTCTTGCAATTCAGCCGTGGAATCTTGGTAAAAAGTGATGATTTTGTAGATTTCGTGCTCTTCTTTGCGAATTCAAGCCAGAAAACAACGAAAATCGGCGAGAAATCGTTGTTTTGCATCGAAATATGCGGTTTTCTGTAAGAATTTTGATAATTGCGTGCAGAATTCTGCTGTTTTCTTGCAATTCAGCCGTTGAATCTTGGTAAAAAGTCATGATTTTGTAGATTTCGTGCTCTTCTTTGCGAATTCAAGCCAGAAAACCACGAAAATCGGCGAGAAATCGTCGTTTGCATCGAAATATGCGGTTTTCTCTAAGAATTTTGATGATTTCGTGCAGAATTCTGCTGTTTTCTTGCAATTCAGCCGTTGAATCTTGGTAAAAAGTGATGATTTTGTAGATTTTGTGCTCTACTTTGCGCATTCAAGATAGAAAACAACGAAAATCAGCGAGAAATCGTCGTTTTGCATCGAAATATGCGGTTTTCTCTAAGAACATTGATGATTTCGTGCAGAATTCTGCTGTTTTCTTGCAATTCAGCCGTTGAATCTTGGTAAAAAGTCATGATTTTGTAGATTTCGTGCTCTTCTTTGCGAATTCATGCCAGAAAACAACGAAAATTGGCGAGAAATCGTCGTTTTGCATCGAAATATGCGGTTTTCTGTAAGAATTTTGATGATTTCGTGCAGAATTCTGCTGTTTTCTTGCAATTCAGCCGTTGAATCTTGGTAAAAAGTCATGATTTTGTAGATTTCGTGCTCTTCTTTGCGAATTCAAGCCAGAAAACAACGAAAATCGGCGCAAAATCGTCGTTTTGCATCGAAATATGCGGTTTTCTCTAAGAATTTTGATGATTTCGTGCAGAAGTCTGCTGTTTTCTTGCAATTCAGCCGTAGAATCTTCGTAAAAAGTGATGATTTTGTAGATTTCGTGCTCTTCTTTGCGAATTCAAGCCAGAAAACAACGAAAATCGGCGAGAAATCGTTGTTTTGCATCGAAATATGCGGTTTTCTGTAAGAATTTTGATAATTGCGTGCAGAATTCTGCGGTTTTCTTGCAAATTAGCCGTTGAATCTTGGTAAAAAGTCATGATTTTGTAGATTTCGTGCTCTTCTTTGCGAATTCAAGCCAGAAAACAACGAAAATCGGCGAGAAATCGTCGTTTTGCATCGAAATATGCGGTTTTCTCTAAGAATTTTGATGATTTCGTGCAGAATTCTGCTGTTTTCTTGCAATTCAGCCGTTGAATCTTGGTAAAAAGTAATGATTTTGTAGATTTCGTGCTCTTCTTTGCGAATTCAAGCCAGAAAACAACGAAAATCGGCGAGAAATCGTCGTTTTGCATCGAAAAATGCGCTTTTCTGTAAGAATTTTGATGATTTCGTGCAGAATTCTGCTGTTTTCTTGCAATTCAGCCGTTGAATCTTGGTAAAAAGTCATGATTTTGTAGATTTCGTGCTCTTCTTTGCGAATTCAAGCCAGAAAACAACGAAAATCGGCGAGAAATCGTCGTTTTGCATCGAAAAATGCGGTTTTCTGTAAGAATTTTGATGATTTCGTGCAGAAAGTCATGATTTTGTAGATTTCGTGCTCTTCTTTGCGAATTCAAGCCAGAAAACCACGAAAATCGGCGAGAAATCGTCGTTTTGCATCGAAATATGCGGTTTTCTATAAGAATTTTGATGATTTCGTGCAGAATTCTGCTGTTTTCTTGCAATTCAGCCGTTGAATCTTGGTAAAAAGTGATCATTTTGTAGATTTCGTGCTCTTCTTTGCGAATTCAAGCCAGAAAACAACGAAAATCGGCGAGAAATAATCGTTTTGCATCGAAATATGCGGTTTTCTGTAAGAATTTTGATGATTTCGTGCAGAAAGTCATGATTTTGTAGATTTCGTGCTCTTCTTTGCGAATTCAAGCCAGAAAACCACGAAAATCGGCGAGAAATCGTCGTTTTGCATCGAAATATGCGGTTTTCTCTAAGAATTTTGATGATTTCGTGCAGAATTCTGCTGTTTTCTTGCAATTCAGCCGTTGAATCTTGGTAAAAAGTGATGATTTTGTAGATTTCGTGCTCTTCTTTGCGAATTCAAGCCAGAAAACAACGAAAATCGGCGAGAAATAATCGTTTTGCATCGAAATATGCGGTTTTCTGTAAGAATTTTGATGATTTCGTGCAGAATTCTGCTGTTTTCTTGCAATTCAGCCGTTGAATCTTGGTAAAAAGTCATGATTTTGTAGATTTCGTGCTCTTCTTTGCGAATTCAAGCCAGAAAACAACGAAAATCGGCGAGAAATAATCGTTTTGCATCGAAATATGCGGTTTTCTGTAAGAATTTTGATGATTTCGTGCAGAATTCTGCTGTTTTCTTGCAATTCAGCCGTTGAATCTTGGTAAAAAGTCATGATTTTGTAGATTTCGTGCTCTTCTTTGCGAATTCAAGCCAGAAAACAACGAAAATCGGCGAGAAATCGTCGTTTTGCATCGAAATATGCGGTTTTCTGTAAGAATTTTGATGATTTCGTGCAGAATTCTGCTGTTTTCTTGCAATTCAGCCGTTGAATCTTGGTAAAAAGTCATGATTTTGTAGATTTCGTGCTCTTCTTTGCGAATTCAAGCTAGAAAACAACGAAAATCGACGAGAAATAATCGTTTTGCATCGAAATATGCGGTTTTCTGTAAGAATTTTGATGATTTCGTGCAGATTTCTGCTGTTTTCTTGCAATTCAGCCGTTGAATCTTGGTAAAAAGTCATGATTTTGTAGATTTCGTGCTCTTCTTTGCGAATTCAAGCCAGAAAACCACGAAAATCGGCGAGAAATCGTCGTTTGCATCGAAATATGCGGTTTTCTCTAAGAATTTTGATGATTTCGTGCAGAATTCTGCTGTTTTCTTGCAATTCAGCCGTTGAATCTTGGTAAAAAGTGATGATTTTGTAGATTTCGTGCTCTTCTTTGCGAATTCAAGCCAGAAAACAACGAAAATCGGCGAGAAATAATCGTTTTGCATCGAAATATGCGGTTTTCTGTAAGAATTTTGATGATTTCGTGCAGAATTCTGCTGTTTTCTTGCAATTCAGCCGTTGAATCTTGGTAAAAAGTCATGATTTTGTAGATTTCGTGCTCTTCTTTGCGAATTCAAGCCAGAAAACAACGAAAATCGGCGAGAAATAATCGTTTTGCATCGAAATATGCGGTTTTCTGTAAGAATTTTGATGATTTCGTGCAGAATTCTGCTGTTTTCTTGCAATTCAGCCGTTGAATCTTGGTAAAAAGTCATGATTTTGTAGATTTCGTGCTCTTCTTTGCGAATTCAAGCCAGAAAACAACGAAAATCGGCGAGAAATCGTCGTTTTGCATCGAAATATGCGGTTTTCTGTAAGAATTTTGATGATTTCGTGCAGAATTCTGCTGTTTTCTTGCAATTCAGCCGTTGAATCTTGGTAAAAAGTCATGATTTTGTAGATTTCGTGCTCTTCTTTGCGAATTCAAGCTAGAAAACAACGAAAATCGACGAGAAATAATCGTTTTGCATCGAAATATGCGGTTTTCTGTAAGAATTTTGATGATTTCGTGCAGATTTCTGCTGTTTTCTTGCAATTCAGCCGTTGAATCTTGGTAAAAAGTCATGATTTTGTAGATTTCGTGCTTTTCTTTGCGAATTCAAGCCAGAAAACCACGAAAATCGGCGAGAAATCGTCGTTTGCATCGAAATATGCGGTTTTCTCTAAGAATTTTGATGATTTCGTGCAGAATTCTGCTGTTTTCTTGCAATTCAGCCGTTGAATCTTGGTAAAAAGTGATGATTTTGTAGATTTCGTGCTCTTCTTTGCGAATTCAAGCCAGAACACAACGAAAATCGGCGAGAAATCGTCGTTTTGCATCGAAATATGCGGTTTTCTCTAAGAATTTTGACAATTTCGTGCAGAATTCTGCTGTTTTCTTGCAATTCAGCCGTTGAATCTTGGTAAAAAGTCATGATTTTGTAGATTTTGTGCTCTACTTTGCGCATTCAAGATAGAAAACAACGAAAATCAGCGAGAAATCGTCGTTTTGCATCGAAATATGCGGTTTTCTCTAAGAACATTGATGATTTCGTGCAGAATTCTGCTGTTTTCTTGCAATTCAGCCGTTGAATCTTGGTAAAAAGTCATGATTTTGTAGATTTCGTGCTCTTCTTTGCGAATTCATGCCAGAAAACAACGAAAATTGGCGAGAAATCGTCGTTTTGCATCGAAATATGCGGTTTTCTGTAAGAATTTTGATGATTTCGTGCAGAATTCTGCTGTTTTCTTGCAATTCAGCCGTTGAATCTTGGTAAAAAGTCATGATTTTGTAGATTTCGTGCTCTTCTTTGCGAATTCAAGCCAGAAAACAACGAAAATCGGCGCAAAATCGTCGTTTTGCATCGAAATATGCGGTTTTCTCTAAGAATTTTGATGATTTCGTGCAGAAGTCTGCTGTTTTCTTGCAATTCAGCCGTAGAATCTTCGTAAAAAGTGATGATTTTGTAGATTTCGTGCTCTTCTTTGCGCATTCAAGCCAGAAAACAACGAAAATCGGCGAGAAATCGTTGTTTTGCATCGAAATATGCGGTTTTCTGTAAGAATTTTGATAATTGCGTGCAGAATTCTGCGGTTTTCTTGCAATTCAGCCGTTGAATCTTGGTAAAAAGTCATGATTTTGTAGATTTCGTGCTCTTCTTTGCGAATTCAAGCCAGAAAACAACGAAAATCGGCGAGAAATCGTCGTTTTGCATCGAAATATGCGGTTTTCTCTAAGAATTTTGATGATTTCGTGCAGAATTCTGCTGTTTTCTTGCAATTCAGCCGTTGAATCTTGGTAAAAAGTAATGATTTTGTAGATTTCGTGCTCTTCTTTGCGAATTCAAGCCAGAAAACAACGAAAATCGGCGAGAAATCGTCGTTTTGCATCGAAAAATGCGCTTTTCTGTAAGAATTTTGATGATTTCGTGCAGAATTCTGCTGTTTTCTTGCAATTCAGCCGTTGAATCTTGGTAAAAAGTCATGATTTTGTAGATTTCGTGCTCTTCTTTGCGAATTCAAGCCAGAAAACAACGAAAATCGGCGAGAAATCGTCGTTTTGCATCGAAAAATGCGGTTTTCTGTAAGAATTTTGATGATTTCGTGCAGAAAGTCATGATTTTGTAGATTTCGTGCTCTTCTTTGCGAATTCAAGCCAGAAAACCACGAAAATCGGCGAGAAATCGTCGTTTTGCATCGAAATATGCGGTTTTCTATAAGAATTTTGATGATTTCGTGCAGAATTCTGCTGTTTTCTTGCAATTCAGCCGTTGAATCTTGGTAAAAAGTGATCATTTTGTAGATTTCGTGCTCTTCTTTGCGAATTCAAGCCAGAAAACAACGAAAATCGGCGAGAAATCGTCGTTTTGCATCGAAATATGCGGTTTTCTGTAAGAATTTTGACAATTTCGTGCAGAATTCTGCTGTTTTCTTGCAATTCAGCCGTTGAATCTTGGTAAAAAGTCATGATTTTGTAGATTTTGTGCTCTTCTTTGCGAATTCAAGATAGAAAACAACGAAAATCGGCGAGAAATCGTAGTTTTGCATCGAAATATGCGGTTTTCTGTAAGAATTTTGATGATTTCGTGCAGAAGTCTGCTGTTTTCTTGCAATTCAGCCGTAGAATCTTGGTAAAAAGTGATGATTTTGTAGATTTCGTGCTCTTCTTTGCGAATTCAAGCCAGAAAACAACGAAAATCGGCGAGAAATCGTTGTTTTGCATCGAAATATGCGGTTTTCTGTAAGAATTTTGATGATTTCGTGCAGAATTCTGCTGTTTTCTTGCAATTCAGCCGTAGAATCTTGGTAAAAAGTGATGATTTTGTAGATTTCGTGCTCTTCTTTGCGAATTCAAGCCAGAAAACAACGAAAATCGGCGAGAAATCGTTGTTTTGCATCGAAATATGCGGTTTTCTGTAAGAATTTTGATAATTGCGTGCAGAATTCTGCGGTTTTCTTGCAATTCAGCCGTTGAATCTTGGTAAAAAGTCATGATTTTGTAGATTTCGTGCTCTTCTTTGCGAATTCAAGCCAGAAAACAACGAAAATCGGCGAGAAATCGTCGTTTTGCATCGAAATATGCGGTTTTCTCTAAGAATTTTGATGATTTCGTGCAGAATTCTGCTGTTTTCTTGCAATTCAGCCGTTGAATCTTGGTAAAAAGTAATGATATTGTAGATTTCGTGCTCTTCTTTGCGAATTCAAGCCAGAAAACAACGAAAATCGGCGAGATATCGTCGTTTTGCATCGAAAAATGCGCTTTTCTGTAAGAATTTTGATGATTTCGTGCAGAATTCTGCTGTTTTCTTGCAATTCAGCCGTTGAATCTTGGTAAAAAGTCATGATTTTGTAGATTTCGTGCTCTTCTTTGCGAATTCAAGCCAGAAAACAACGAAAATCGGCGAGAAATCGTCGTTTTGCATCGAAAAATGCGGTTTTCTGTAAGAATTTTGATGATTTCGTGCAGAAAGTCATGATTTTGTAGATTTCGTGCTCTTCTTTGCGAATTCAAGCCAGAAAACCACGAAAATCGGCGAGAAATCGTCGTTTTGCATCGAAATATGCGGTTTTCTATAAGAATTTTGATGATTTCGTGCAGAATTCTGCTGTTTTCTTGCAATTCAGCCGTTGAATCTTGGTAAAAAGTGATCATTTTGTAGATTTCGTGCTCTTCTTTGCGAATTCAAGCCAGAAAACAACGAAAATCGGCGAGAAATCGTCGTTTTGCATCGAAATATGCGGTTTTCTGTAAGAATTTTGACAATTTCGTGCAGAATTCTGCTGTTTTCTTGCAATTCAGCCGTTGAATCTTGGTAAAAAGTCATGATTTTGTAGATTTTGTGCTCTTCTTTGCGAATTCAAGATAGAAAACAACGAAAATCAGCGAGAAATCGTCGTTTTGCATCGAAATATGCGGTTTTCTCTAAGAATTTTGATGATTTCGTGCAGAATTCTGCTGTTTTCTTGCAATTCAGCCGTTGAATCTTGGTAAAAAGTGATGATTTTGTAGATTTCGTGCTCTTCTTTGCGAATTCAAGCCAGAAAACAACGAAAATCGGCGAGAAATCGTTGTTTTGCATCGAAATATGCGGTTTTCTGTAAGAATTTTGATAATTGCGTGCAGAATTCTGCGGTTTTCTTGCAATTCAGCCGTTGAATCTTGGTAAAAAGTCATGATTTTGTAGATTTCGTGCTCTTCTTTGCGAATTCAAACCAGAAAACAACGAAAATCGGCGAGAAATCGTCGTTTTGCATCGAAATATGCGGTTTTCTGTAAGAATTTTGACAATTTCGTGCAGAATTCTGCTGTTTTCTTGCAATTCAGCCGTTGAATCTTGGTAAAAAGTCATGATTTTGTAGATTTTGTGCTCTTCTTTGCGAATTCAAGATAGAAAACAACGAAAATCAGCGAGAAATCGTCGTTTTGCATCGAAATATGCGGTTTTCTCTAAGAATTTTGATGATTTCGTGCAGAATTCTGCTGTTTTCTTGCAATTCAGCCGTTGAATCTTGGTAAAAAGTGATGATTTTGTAGATTTCGTGCTCTTCTTTGCGAATTCAAGCCAGAAAACAACGAAAATCGGCGAGAAATCGTCGTTTTGCATCGAAATATGCGGTTTTCTCTAAGAATTTTGACGATTTCGTGCAGAATTCTGCTGTTTTCTTGCAATTCAGCCGTTGAATCTTGGTAAAAAGTCATGATTTTGTAGATTTCGTGCTCTTCTTTGCGAATTCAAGCCAGAAAACAACGAAAATCGGCGAGAAATCGTTGTTTTGCATCGAAATATGCGGTTTTCTGTAAGAATTTTTATAATTGCGTGCAGAATTCTGCGGTTTTCTTGCAATTCAGCCGTTGAATCTTGGTAAAAAGTCATGATTTTGTAGATTTCGTGCTCTTCTTTGCGAATTCAAGCCAGAAAACAACGAAAATCGGCGAGAAATCGTCGTTTTGCATCGAAATATGCGGTTTTCTGTAAGAATTTTGACAATTTCGTGCAGAATTCTGCTGTTTTCTTGCAATTCAGCCGTTGAATCTTGGTAAAAAGTCATGATTTTGTAGATTTTGTGCTCTTCTTTGCGAATTCAAGATAGAAAACAACGAAAATCAGCGAGAAATCGTCGTTTTGCATCGAAATATGCGGTTTTCTCTAAGAATTTTGATGATTTCGTGCAGAATTCTGCTGTTTTCTTGCAATTCAGCCGTTGAATCTTGGTAAAAAGTGATGATTTTGTAGATTTCGTGCTCTTCTTTGCGAATTCAAGCCAGAAAACAACGAAAATCGGCGAGAAATCGTCGTTTTGCATCGAAATATGCGGTTTTCTCTAAGAATTTTGACGATTTCGTGCAGAATTCTGCTGTTTTCTTGCAATTCAGCCGTTGAATCTTGGTAAAAAGTCATGATTTTGTAGATTTCGTGCTCTTCTTGGCGAATTCAAGATAGAAAACAACGAAAATCGGCGAGAAATCGTTGTTTTGCATCGAAATATGCAGTTTTCTCTAAGAATTTTGATGATTTCGTGCAGAATTCTGCTGTTTTCTTGGAATTCAGCCGTTGAATCTTGGTAAAAAGTCATGATTTTGTAGATTTCGTGCTCTTCTTTGCGAATTCAAGCCAGAAAACAACGAAAATCGGCGAGAAATCGTAGTTTTGCATCGAAATATGCGGTTTTCTGTAAGAATTTTGATGATTTCGTGCAGAAGTCTGCTGTTTTCTTGCAATTCAGCCGTAGAATCTTGGTAAAAAGTGATGATTTTGTAGATTTCGTGCTCTTCTTTGCGAATTCAAGCCAGAAAACAACGAAAATCGGCGAGAAATCGTTGTTTTGCATCGAAATATGCGGTTTTCTGTAAGAATTTTGATGATTTCGTGCAGAATTCTGCTGTTTTCTTGCAATTCAGCCGTAGAATCTTGGTAAAAAGTGATGATTTTGTAGATTTCGTGCTCTTCTTTGCGAATTCAAGCCAGAAAACAACGAAAATCGGCGAGAAATCGTTGTTTTGCATCGAAATATGCGGTTTTCTGTAAGAATTTTGATAATTGCGTGCAGAATTCTGCGGTTTTCTTGCAATTCAGCCGTTGAATCTTGGTAAAAAGTCATGATTTTGTAGATTTCGTGCTCTTCTTTGCGAATTCAAGCCAGAAAACAACGAAAATCGGCGAGAAATCGTCGTTTTGCATCGAAATATGCGGTTTTCTCTAAGAATTTTGATGATTTCGTGCAGAATTCTGCTGTTTTCTTGCAATTCAGCCGTTGAATCTTGGTAAAAAGTAATGATTTTGTAGATTTCGTGCTCTTCTTTGCGAATTCAAGCCAGAAAACCACGAAAATCGGCGAGAAATCGTCGTTTTGCATCGAAATATGCGGTTTTCTATAAGAATTTTGATGATTTCGTGCAGAATTCTGCTGTTTTCTTGCAATTCAGCCGTTGAATCTTGGTAAAAAGTGATCATTTTGTAGATTTCGTGCTCTTCTTTGCGAATTCAAGCCAGAAAACAACGAAAATCGGCGAGAAATCGTCGTTTTGCATCGAAATATGCGGTTTTCTGTAAGAATTTTGACAATTTCGTGCAGAATTCTGCTGTTTTCTTGCAATTCAGCCGTTGAATCTTGGTAAAAAGTCATGATTTTGTAGATTTTGTGCTCTTCTTTGCGAATTCAAGATAGAAAACAACGAAAATCAGCGAGAAATCGTCGTTTTGCATCGAAATATGCGGTTTTCTCTAAGAATTTTGATGATTTCGTGCAGAATTCTGCTGTTTTCTTGCAATTCAGCCGTTGAATCTTGGTAAAAAGTGATGATTTTGTAGATTTCGTGCTCTTCTTTGCGAATTCAAGCCAGAAAACAACGAAAATCGGCGAGAAATCGTCGCTTTGCATCGAAATATGCGGTTTTCTCTAAGAATTTTGACGATTTCGTGCAGAATTCTGCTGTTTTCTTGCAATTCAGCCGTTGAATCTTGGTAAAAAGTCATGATTTTGTAGATTTCGTGCTCTTCTTGGCGAATTCAAGATAGAAAACAACGAAAATCGGCGAGAAATCGTTGTTTTGCATCGAAATATGCAGTTTTCTCTAAGAATTTTGATGATTTCGTGCAGAATTCTGCTGTTTTCTTGGAATTCAGCCGTTGAATCTTGGTAAAAAGTCATGATTTTGTAGATTTCGTGCTCTTCTTTGCGAATTCAAGCCAGAAAACAACGAAAATCGGCGAGAAATCGTAGTTTTGCATCGAAATATGCGGTTTTCTGTAAGAATTTTGATGATTTCGTGCAGAAGTCTGCTGTTTTCTTGCAATTCAGCCGTAGAATCTTGGTAAAAAGTGATGATTTTGTAGATTTCGTGCTCTTCTTTGCCAATTCAAGCCAGAAAACAACGAAAATCGGCGAGAAATCGTTGTTTTGCATCGAAATATGCGGTTTTCTGTAAGAATTTTGATGATTTCGTGCAGAATTCTGCTGTTTTCTTGCAATTCAGCCGTAGAATCTTGGTAAAAAGTGATGATTTTGTAGATTTCGTGCTCTTCTTTGCGAATTCAAGCCAGAAAACAACGAAAATCGGCGAGAAATCGTTGTTTTGCATCGAAATATGCGGTTTTCTGTAAGAATTTTGATAATTGCGTGCAGAATTCTGCGGTTTTCTTGCAATTCAGCCGTTGAATCTTGGTAAAAAGTCATGATTTTGTAGATTTCGTGCTCTTCTTTGCGAATTCAAGCCAGAAAACAACGAAAATCGGCGAGAAATCGTCGTTTTGCATCGAAATATGCGGTTTTCTCTAAGAATTTTGATGATTTCGTGCAGAATTCTGCTGTTTTCTTGCAATTCAGCCGTTGAATCTTGGTAAAAAGTAATGATTTTGTAGATTTCGTGCTCTTCTTTGCGAATTCAAGCCAGAAAACAACGAAAATCGGCGAGAAATCGTCGTTTTGCATCGAAATATGCGGTTTTCTCTAAGAATTTTGATGATTTCGTGCAGAATTCTGCTGTTTTCTTGCAATTCAGCCGTTGAATCTTGGTAAAAAGTAATGATTTTGTAGATTTCGTGCTCTTCTTTGCGAATTCAAGGCAGAAAACCACGAAAATCGGCGAGAAATCGTCGTTTTGCATCGAAATATGCGGTTTTCTATAAGAATTTTGATGATTTCGTGCAGAATTCTGCTGTTTTCTTGCAATTCAGCCGTTGAATCTTGGTAAAAAGTGATCATTTTGTAGATTTCGTGCTCTTCTTTGCGAATTCAAGCCAGAAAACAACGAAAATCGGCGAGAAATCGTCGTTTTGCATCGAAATATGCGGTTTTCTGTAAGAATTTTGACAATTTCGTGCAGAATTCTGCTGTTTTCTTGCAATTCAGCCGTTGAATCTTGGTAAAAAGTCATGATTTTGTAGATTTTGTGCTCTTCTTTGCGAATTCTAGATAGAAAACAACGAAAATCAGCGAGAAATCGTCGTTTTGCATCGAAATATGCGGTTTTCTCTAAGAATTTTGATGATTTCGTGCAGAATTCTGCTGTTTTCTTGCAATTCAGCCGTTGAATCTTGGTAAAAAGTGATGATTTTGTAGATTTCGTGCTCTTCTTTGCGAATTCAAGCCAGAAAACAACGAAAATCGGCGAGAAATCGTCGTTTTGCATCGAAATATGCGGTTTTCTCTAAGAATTTTGACGATTTCGTGCAGAATTCTGCTGTTTTCTTGCAATTCAGCCGTTGAATCTTGGTAAAAAGTCATGATTTTGTAGATTTCGTGCTCTTCTTGGCGAATTCAAGATAGAAAACAACGAAAATCGGCGAGAAATCGTTGTTTTGCATCGAAATATGCAGTTTTCTCTAAGAATTTTGATGATTTCGTGCAGAATTCTGCTGTTTTCTTGGAATTCAGCCGTTGAATCTTGGTAAAAAGTCATGATTTTGTAGATTTCGTGCTCTTCTTTGCGAATTCAAGCCAGAAAACAACGAAAATCGGCGAGAAATCGTCGTTTTGCATCGAAATATGCGGTTTTCTGTAAGAATTTTGATAATTTCGTGCAGAAGTCTGCTGTTTTCTTGCAATTCAGCCGTAGAATCTTGGTAAAAAGTGATGATTTTGTAGATTTCGTGCTCTTCTTTGCGAATTCAAGCCAGAAAACAACGAAAATCGGCGAGAAATCGTTGTTTTGCATCGAAATATGCGGTTTTCTGTAAGAATTTTGATGATTTCGTTCAGAATTCTGCTGTTTTCTTGCAATTCAGCCGTAGAATCTTGGTAAAAAGTGATGATTTTGTAGATTTCGTGCTCTTCTTTGCGAATTCAAGCCAGAAAACAACGAAAATCGGCGAGAAATCGTTGTTTTGCATCGAAATATGCGGATTTCTGTAAGAATTTTGTTAATTGCGTGCAGAATTCTGCGGTTTTCTTGCAATCCAGCCGTTAAATCTTGGTAAAAAGTCATGATTTTGTAGATTTCGTGCAGTTCTTTGCGAATTCAAGCCAGAAAACAACGAAAATCGGCGAGAAATCGTCGTTTTGCATCGAAATATGCGGTTTTCTGTAAGAATTTTGATGATTTCGTGCAGAATTCTGCTGTTTTCTTGCAATTCAGCTGTTGAATCTTGGTAAAAAGTCATGATTTTGTAGATTTCGTGCTCTTCTTTGCGAATTCAAGCCAGAAAACAACGAAAATCGGCGAGAAATAATCGTTTTGCATCGAAATATGCGGTTTTCTGTAAGAATTTTGATGATTTCGTGCAGAATTCTGCTGTTTTCTTGCAATTCAGCCGTTGAATCTTGGTAAAAAGTCATGATTTTGTAGATTTCGTGCTCTTCTTTGCGAATTCAAGCCAGAAAACGAAAATCGGCGAGAAATAATCGTTTTGCATCGAAATATGCGGTTTTCTGTAAGAATTTTGATGATTTCGTGCAGAAAGTCATGATTTTGTAGATTTCGTGCTCTTCTTTGCGAATTCAAGCCAGAAAACCACGAAATTCGGCGAGAAATCGTCGTTTTGCATCGAAATATGCGGTTTTCTCTAAGAATTTTGACGATTTCGTGCAGAATTCTGCTGTTTTCTTGCAATTCAGCCGTTGAATCTTGGTAAAAAGTGATGATTTTGTAGATTTCGTGCTCTTCTTTGCGAATTCAAGCCAGAAAACAACGAAAATCGGCGAGAAATCGTCGTTTTGCATCGAAATATGCGGTTTTCTCTAAGAATTTTGACAATTTCGTGCAGAATTCTGCTGTTTTCTTGCAATTCAGCCGTTGAATCTTGGTAAAAAGTCATGATTTTGTAGATTTTGTGCTCTTCTTTGCGAATTCAAGCCAGAAAACAACGAAAATCAGCGAGAAATCGTCGTTTTGCATCGAAATTTGCGGTTTTCTCTAAGAACATTGATGATTTCGTGCAGAATTCTGCTGTTTTCTTGCAATTCAGCCGTTGAATCTTGGTAAAAAGTCATGATTTTGTAGATTTCGTGCTCTTCTTGGCGAATTCAAGATAGAAAACAACGAAAATCGGCGAGAAATCGTTGTTTTGCATCGAAATATGCAGTTTTCTCTAAGAATTTTGATGATTTCGTGCAGAATTCTGCTGTTTTCTTGCAATTCAGCCGTAGAATCTTGGTAAAAAGTGATGATTTTGTAGATTTCGTGCCCTTCTTTGCGAATTCAAGCCAGAAAACAACGAAAATCGACGAGAAATCGTTGTTTTGCATCGAAATATGCGGTTTTCTGTAAGAATTTTGATAATTTCGTGCAGAATTCTGCTGTTTTCTTGCAATTCAGCCGTTGAATCTTGGTAAAAAGTCATGATTTTGTAGATTTCGTGCTCTTCTTTGCGAATTCAAGCCAGAAAACAACGAAAATCGGCGAGAAATAATCGTTTTGCATCGAAATATGGGGTTTTCTGTAAGAATTTTGATGATTTCGTGCAGAATTTTGCTGTTTTCTTGCAATTCAGCCGTTGAATCTTGGTAAAAAGTCATGATTTTGTAGATTTCGTGCTCTTCTTTGCGAATTCAAGCCAGAAAACAACGAAAATCGGCGAGAAATCGTCGTTTTGCATCGAAATATGCGGTTTTCTGTAAGAATTTTGATGATTTCGTGCAGAATTCTGCTGTTTTCTTGCAATTCAGCCGTTGAATCTTGGTAAAAAGTCATGATTTTGTAGATTTTGTGCTCTTCTTTGCGAATTCAAGATAGAAAACAACGAAAATCAGCGAGAAATCGTCGTTTTGCATCGAAATATGCGGTTTTCTCTAAGAACATTGATGATTTCGTGCAGAATTCTGCTGTTTTCTTGCAATTCAGCCGTTGAATCTTGGTAAAAAGTCATGATTTTGTAGATTTCGTGCTCTTCTTTGCGAATTCATGCCAGAAAACAACGAAAATTGGCGAGAAATCGTCGTTTTGCATCGAAATATGCGGTTTTCTGTAAGAATTTTGATGATTTCGTGCAGAATTCTGCTGTTTTCTTGCAATTCAGCCGTTGAATCTTGGTAAAAAGTCATGATTTTGTAGATCTCGTGCTCTTCTTTGCGAATTCAAGCCAGAAAACAACGAAAATCGGCGAGAAATCGTCGTTTTGCATCGAAATATGCGGTTTTCTGTAAGAATTTTGATGATTTCGTGCAGAATTCTGCTGTTTTCTTGCAATTCAGCCGTTGAATCTAGGTAAAAAGTCATGATTTTGTAGATTTCGTGCTCTTCTTGGCGAATTCAAGATAGAAAACAACGAAAATCGGCGAGAAATCGTTGTTTTGCATCGAAATATGCAGTTTTCTCTAAGAATTTTGATGATTTCGTGCAGAATTCTGCTGTTTTCTTGCAATTCAGCCGTAGAATCTTGGTAAAAAGTGATGATTTTGTAGATTTCGTGCTCTTCTTTGCGAATTCAAGCCAGAAAACAACGAAAATCGGCGAGAAATCGTTGTTTTGCATCGAAATATGCGGTTTTCTGTAAGAATTTTGATAATTTCGTGCAGAATTCTGCTGTTTTCTTGCAATTCAGCCGTTGAATCTTGGTAAAAAGTCATGATTTTGTAGATTTCGTGCTCTTCTTTGCGAATTCAAGCCAGAAAACAACGAAAATCGGCGAGAAATAATCGTTTTGCATCGAAATATGCGGTTTTCTGTAAGAATTTTGATGATTTCGTGCAGAATTCTGCTGTTTTCTTGCAATTCAGCCGTTGAATCTTGGTAAAAAGTCATGATTTTGTAGATTTTGTGCTCTTCTTTGCGAATTCAAGCCAGAAAACAACGAAAATCGGCGAGAAATCGTCGTTTTGCGTCGAAAAATGCGGTTTTCTGTAAGAATTTTGATGATTTCGTGCAGAAAGTCATGATTTTGTAGATTTCGTGCTCTTCTTTGCGAATTCAAGCCAGAAAACCACGAAAATCGGCGAGAAATCGTCGTTTTGCATCGAAATATGCGGTTTTCTCTAAGAATTTTGATGATTTCGTGCAGAATTCTGCTGTTTTCTTGCAATTCAGCCGTTGAATCTTGGTAAAAAGTGATGATTTTGTAGATTTCGTGCTCTTCTTTACGAATTCAAGCCAGAAAACAACGAAAATCGGCGAGAAATCGTCGTTTTGCATCGAAATATGCGGTTTTCTCTAAGAATTTTGACAATTTCGTGCAGAATTCTGCTGTTTTCTTGCAATTCAGCCGTTGAATCTAGGTAAAAAGTCATGATTTTGTAGATTTCGTGCTCTTCTTGGCGAATTCAAGATAGAAAACAACGAAAATCGGCGAGAAATCGTTGTTTTGCATCGAAATATGCAGTTTTCTCTAAGAACTTTGATGATTTCGTGCAGAATTCTGCTGTTTTCTTGCAATTCAGCCGTAGAATCTTGGTAAAAAGTGATGATTTTATAGATTTCGTGCTCTTCTTTGCGAATTCAAGCCAGAAAACAACGAAAATCTGCGAGAAATCGTCGTTTTGCATCGAAATATGCGGTTTTCTCTAAGAATTTTGACGATTTCGTGCAGAATTCTGCTGTTTTCTTGCAATTCAGCCGTTGAATCTTGGTAAAAAGTCATGATTTTGTAGATTTCGTGCTCTTCTTTGCGAATTCAAGCCAGAAAACAACGAAAATCGGCGAGAAATCGTTGTTTTGCATCGAAATATGCGGTTTTCTGTAAGAATTTTGATGATTTCGTGCAGAATTCTGCTGTTTTCTTGCAATTCAGCCGTTGAATCTAGGTAAAAAGTCATGATTTTGTAGATTTCGTGCTCTTCTTGGCGAATTCAAGATAGAAAACAACGAAAATCGGCGAGAAATCGTTGTTTTGCATCGAAATATGCAGTTTTCTCTAAGAATTTTGATGATTTCGTGCAGAATTCTGCTGTTTTCTTGCAATTCAGCTGTTGAATCTTGGTAAAAAGTCATGATTTTGTAGATCTCGTGCTCTTCATTGCGAATTCAAGCCAGAAAACAACGAAAATCTGCGAGAAATCGTCGTTTTGCATCGAAATATGCGGTTTTCTCTAAGAATTTTGACGATTTCGTGCAGAATTCTGCTGTTTTCTTGCAATTCAGTCGATGAATCTTGGTAAAAAGTCATGATTTTGTAGATTTTGTGCTCTTCTTTGCAAATTCAAGATAGAAAACAACGAAAATCAGCAAAAAATCGTCGTTTTGCATCGAAATATGCGGTTTTCTCTAAGAATATTGATGATTTCGTGCAGAATTCTGCTGTTTTCTTGCAATTCAGCCGTTGAATCTTGGTAAAAAGTCATGATTTTGTAGATTTCGTGCTCTTCTTTGCGAATTCATGCCAGAAAACAACGAAAATTGGCGAGAAATCGTCGTTTTGCATCGAAATATGCGGTTTTCTGTAAGAATTTTGATGATTTCGTGCAGAATTCTGCTGTTTTCTTGCAATTCAGCTGTTGAATCTTGGTAAAAAGTCATGATTTTGTAGATCTCGTGCTCTTCTTTGCGAATTCAAGCCAAAAAACAACGAAAATCGGCGAGAAATCGTCGTTTTGCATCGAAATATGCGGTTTTCTGTAAGAATTTTGATGATTTCGTGCAGAATTCTGCTGTTTTCTTGCAATTCAGCCGTTGAATCTTGGTAAAAAGTCATGATTTTGTAGATTTCGTGCTCTTCTTTGCAAATTCTTGCCAGAAAACAACGAAGATCGGCGAGAAATCGTCGTTTTGCATCGAAATATGCGGTTTTCTGTAAGAATTTTGATGATTTCGTGCAGAATTCTGCTGTTTTCTTGCAATTCAGCCGTTGAATCTTGGTAAAAAGTCATGATTTTGTAGATCTCGTGCTCTTCTTTGCGAATTCAAGCCAAAAAACAACGAAAATCGGCGAGAAATCGTCGTTTTGCATCGAAATATGCGCTTTTCTGTTAGAATTTTGATGATTTCGTGCAGAATTCTGCTGTTTTCTTGCAATTCAGCCGTTGAATCTAGGTAAAAAGTCATGATTTTGTAGATTTCGTGCTCATCTTGGCGAATTCAAGATAGAAAACAACGAAAATCGGCGAGAAATCGTTGTTTTGCATCGAAATATGCAGTTTTCTCTAAGAATTTTGATGATTTCGTGCAGAATTCTGCTGTTTTCTTGCAATTTAGCCGTAGAATCTTGGTAAAAAGTGATGATTTTGTAGATTTCGTGCTCTTCTTTGCGAATTTAAGCCAGAAAACAACGAAAATCGGCGAGAAATCGTCGTTTTGCATCGAAATATGCGATTTTCTCTAAGAATTTTGACAATTTCGTGCAGAATTCTGCTGTTTTCTTGCAATTCAGCCGTTGAATCTTGGTAAAAAGTCATGATTTTGTAGATTTTGTGCTCTTCTTTGCGAATTCAAGATAGAAAACAACGAAAATCAGCGAGAAATCGTCGTTTTGCATCGAAATATGCGGTTTTCTCTAAGAATATTGATGATTTCGTGCAGAATCCTGCTGTTTTCTTGCAATTCAGCTGTTGAATCTTGGCAAAAAGTCATGATTTTGTAGATTTCGTGCTCTTCTTTGCAAATTCTTGCCAGAAAACAACGAAGATCGGCGAGAAATCGTCGTTTTGCATCGAAATATGCGGTTTTCTGTAAGAATTTTGATGATTTCGTGCAGAATTCTGCTGTTTTCTTGCAATTCAGCCGTTGAATCTTGGTAAAAAGTCATGATTTTGTAGATCTCGTGCTCTTCTTTGCGAATTCAAGCCAAAAAACAACGAAAATCGGCGAGAAATCGTCGTTTTGCATCGAAATATGCGGTTTTCTGTAAGAATTTTGATGATTTCGTGCAGAATTCTGCTGTTTTCTTGCAATTCAGCCGTTGAATCTAGGTAAAAAGTCATGATTTTGTAGATTTCGTGCTCTTCTTGGCGAATTCAAGATAGAAAACAACGAAAATCGGCGAGAAATCGTTGTTTTGCATCGAAATATGCAGTTTTCTCTAAGAATTTTGATGATTTCGTGCAGAATTCTGCTGTTTTCTTGCAATTCAGCCGTAGAATCTTGGTAAAAAGTGATGATTTTGTTGATTTCGTGCTCTTCTTTGCGAATTCAAGCCAGAAAACAACGAAAATCGGCGAGAAATCGTCGTTTTGCATCGAAATATGCGGTTTTCTCTAAGAATTTTGACAATTTCGTGCAGAATTCTGCTGTTTTCTTGCAATTCAGCCGTTGAATCTTGGTAAAAAGTCATGATTTTGTAGATTTTGTGCTCTTCTTTGCGAATTCAAGATAGAAAACAACGAAAATCAGCGAGAAATCGTCGTTTTGCATCGAAATATGCGGTTTTCTCTAAGAATATTGATGATTTCGTGCAGAATTCTGCTGTTTTCTTGCAATTCAGCCGTTGAATCTTGGTAAAAAGTCATGATTTTGTAGATTTCGTGCTCTTCTTTGCGAATTCAAGCCACAAAACAACGAAAATCGGCGAGAAATCGTCGATTTGCATCGAAATATGCGGTTTTCTCTAAGAATTTTGACAATTTCGTGCAGAATTCTGCTGTTTTCTTGCAATTCAGCCGTTGAATCTTGGTAAAAAGTCATGATTTTGTAGATTTTGTGCTCTTCTTTGCGAATTCAAGATAGAAAACAACGAAAATCAGCGAGAAATCGTCGTTTTGCATCGAAATATGCGGTTTTCTCTAAGAATATTGATGATTTCGTGCAGAATTCTGCTGTTTTCTTGCAATTCAGCCGTTGAATCTTGGTAAAAAGTCATGAATTTGTAGATTTCGTGCTCTTCTTTGCGAATTCATGCCAGAAAACAACGAAAATTGGCGAGAAATCGTCGTTTTGCATCGAAATATGCGGTTTTCTGTAAGAATTTTGATGATTTCGTGCAGAATTCTGCTGTTTTTTTGCAATTCAGCCGTAGAATCTTGGTAAAAAGTGATGATTTTGTAGATTTCGTGCTCTTCTTTGCGAATTCAAGCCAGAAAACAACGAAAATCGGCGAGAAATCGTCGTTTTGCATCGAAATATGCGGTTTTCTCTAAGAATTTTGACGATTTCGTGCAGAATTCTGCTGTTTTCTTGCAATTCAGCCATTGAATCTTGGTAAAAAGTCATGATTTTGTAGATTTCGTGCTCTTCTTTGCGAATTCAAGATAGAAAACAACGAAAATCAGCGAGAAATCGTCGTTTTGCATCGAAATATGCGGTTTTCTTTAAGAATTTTGATGATTTCGTGCAGAATTCTGCTGTTTTCTTGCAATTCAGCCGTTGAATCTTGGTAAAAAGTCATGATTTTGTAGATTTCGTGCTCTTCTTTGCAAATTCTTGCCAGAAAACAACGAAGATCGGCGAGAAATCGTCGTTTTGCATCGAAATATGCGGTTTTCTGTAAGAATTTTGATGATTTCGTGCAGAATTCTGCTGTTTTCTTGCAATTCAGCCGTTGAATCTTGGTAAAAAGTCATGATTTTGTAGATTTTGTTCTCTTCTTTGCGAATTCAAGCCAGAAAACAACGAAAATCGGCGAGAAATCGTCGTTTTGCATTGAAATATGCGGTTTTCTGTAAGAATTTTGATGATTTCGTGCAGAATTCTGCTGTTTTCTTGCAATTCAGCCGTTGAATCTTGGTAAAAAGTCATGATTTTGTAGATTTCGTGCTCTTCTTTGCAAATTCTTGCCAGAAAACAACGAAGATCGGCGAGAAATCGTCGTTTTGCATCGAAATATGCGGTTTTCTGTAAGAATTTTGATGATTTCGTGCAGAATTCTGCTGTTTTCTTGCAATTCAGCCGTTGAATCTTGGTAAAAAGTCATGATTTTGTAGATTTTGTTCTCTTCTTTGCGAATTCAAGCCAGAAAACAACGAAAATCGGCGAGAAATCGTCGTTTTGCATTGAAATATGCGGTTTTCTGTAAGAATTTTGATGATTTCGTGCAGAATTCTGCTGTTTTCTTGCAATTCAGCCGTTGAATCTTGGTAAAAAGTCATGATTTTGTAGATTTCGTGCTCTTCTTGGCGAATTCAAGATAGAAAACAACGAAAATCGGCGAGAAATCGTTGTTTTGCATCGAAATATGCAGTTTTCTCTAAGAATTTTGATGATTTCGTGCAGAATTCTGCTGTTTTCTTGCAATTCAGCCGTTGAATCTTGGTAAAAAGTCATGATTTTGTAGATTTCGTGCTCTTCTTTGCGAATTCAAGCCAGAAAACAACGAAAATCGGCGAGAAATCGTCGTTTTGCATCGAAATATGCGGTTTTCTGTAAGAATTTTGATGATTTCGTGCAGAATTCTGCTGTTTTCTTGCAATTCAGCCGTTGAATCTAGGTAAAAAGTGATGATTTTGTAGATTTCGTGCTCTTCTTTGCGAATTCAAGCCAGAAAACAACGAAAATCGGCGAGAAATAATCGTTTTGCATCGAAATATGTGGTTTTCTGTAAGAATTTTGATGATTTCGTGCAGAATTCAGCTGTTTTCTTGCAATTCAGCCGTTGAATCTTGGTAAAAAGTGATGATTTTGTAGATTTCGTGCTCTTCTTGGCGAATTCAAGATAGAAAACAACGAAAATCGGCGAGAAATCGTTGTTTTGCATCGAAATATGCAGTTTTCTCTAAGAATTTTGATGATTTCGTGCAGAATTCTGCTGTTTTCGTGCAATTCAGCCGTAGAATCTTGGTAAAAAGTGATGATTTTGTAGATTTCGGGCTCTTCTTTGCGAATTCAAGCCAGAAAACAACGAAAATCGGCGAGAAATCGTTGTTTTGCATCGAAATATGCGGTTTTCTGTAAGAATTTTGATAATTTCGTGCAGAATTCTGCTGTTTTCTTGCAATTCAGCCGTTGAATCTTGGTAAAAAGTCATGATTTTGTAGATTTCGTGCTCTTCTTTGCGAATTCAAGCCAGAAAACAACGAAAATCGGCGAGAAATAATCGTTTTGCATCGAAATATGCGGTTTTCTGTAAGAATTTTGATGATTTCGTGCAGAATTCTGCTGTTTTCTTGCAATTCAGCCGTTGAATATTGGTAAAATGTCATGATTTTGTCGATTTCGTGCTCTTCTTTGCGAATTCAAGCCAGAAAACCACGAAAATCGGCGAGAAATCGTCGTTTTGCATCGAAATATGCGGTTTTCTCTAAGAATTTTGATGATTTCGTGCAGAATTCTGCTGTTTTCTTGCAATTCAGCCGTTGAATCTTGGTAAAAAGTCATGATTTTGTAGATTTCGTGCTCTTCTTGGCGAATTCAAGATAGAAAACAACGAAAATCGGCGAGAAATCGTTGTTTTGCATCGAAATATGCAGTTTTCTCTAAGAATTTTGATGATTTCGTGCAGAATTTTGCTGTTTTCTTGCAATTCAGCCGTTGAATCTTGGTAAAAAGTCATGATTTTGTAGATTTCGTGCTCTTCTTTGCGAATTCAAGCCAGAAAACAACGAAAATCGGCGAGAAATCGTCGTTTTGCATCGAAATATGCGGTTTTCTGTAAGAATTTTGATGATTTCGTGCAGAATTCTGCTGTTTTCTTGCAATTCAGCTGTAGAATCTTGGTAAAAAGTGATGATTTTGTAGATTTCGTGCTCTTCTTTGCGAATTCAAGCCAGAAAACAACGAAAATCGGCGTGAAATCGTTGTTTTGCATCGAAATATGCGATTTTCTGTAAGAATTTTGATGATTTCGTGCAGAATTCTGCTGTTTTCTTGCAATTCAGCCGATGAATCTTGGTAAAAAGTCATGATTTTGTAGATTTCGTGCTCTTCTTTGCGAATTCAAGCCAGAAAACAACGAAAATCGGCGAGAAATCGTCGTTTTGCATCGAAAAATGCGGTTTTCTGTGAGAATTTTGATGATTTCGTGCAGAAAGTCATGATTTTGTAGATTTCGTGCTCTTCTTTGCGAATTCAAGCCAGAAAACAACGAAAATCGGCGAGAAATCGTCGTTTTGCATCGAAATATGCGGTTTTCTGTAAGAATTTTGATGATTTCGTGCAGAATTCTGCTGTTTTCTTGCAATTCAGCCGATGAATCTTGGTAAAAAGTGATGATTTAGTAGATTTCGTGCTCTTCTTTGCAAATTCAAGCCAGAAAACAACGAAAATCGGCGAGAAATCGTCGTTTTGCATCGAAATATGCGGTTTTCTCTAAGAATTTTGACAATTTCGTGCAGAATTCTGCTGTTTTCTTGCAATTCAGCCGTTGAATCTTGGTAAAAAGTCATGATTTTGTAGATTTTGTGCTCTTCTTTGCGAATTCAAGATAGAAAACAACGAAAATCAGCGAGAAATCGTCGTTTTGCATCGAAATATGCGGTTTTCTCTAAGAATATTGATGATTTCGTGCAGAATTCTGCTGTTTTCTTGCAATTCAGCCGTTGAATCTTGGTAAAAAGTCATGATTTTGTAGATTTCGTGCTCTTCTTTGCGAATTCAAGATAGAAAACAACGAAAATCAGCGAGAAATCGTCGTTTTGCATCGAAATATGCGGTTTTCTCTAAGAATTTTGATGATTTCGTGCAGAATTCTGCTGTTTTCTTGCAATTCAGCCGTTGAATCTTGGTAAAAAGTTATGATTTTGTAGATTTCGTGCTCTTCTTTGCAAATTCTTGCCAGAAAACAACGAAGATCGGCGAGAAATCGTCGTTTTGCATCGAAATATGCGGTTTTCTGTAAGAATTTTGATGATTTCGTGCAGAATTCTGCTGTTTTCTTGCAATTCAGCCGTTGAATCTTGGTAAAAAGTCATGATTTTGTAGATTTCGTTCTCTTCTTTGCGAATTCAAGCCAGAAAACAACGAAAATCGGCGAGAAATCGTCGTTTTGCATTGAAATATGCGCTTTTCTGTAAGAATTTTGATGATTTCGTGCAGAATTCTGCTGTTTTCTTGCAATTCAGCCGTTGAATCTTGGTAAAAAGTCATGATTTTGTAGATTTCGTGCTCTTCTTTGCAAATTCTTGCCAGAAAACAACGAAGATCGGCGAAAAATCGTCGTTTTGCATCGAAATATGCGGTTTTCTGTAAGAATTTTGATGATTTCGTGCAGAATTCTGCTGTTTTCTTGCAATTCAGCCGTTGAATCTTGGTAAAAAGTCATGATTTTGTAGATTTCGTTCTCTTCTTTGCGAATTCAAGCCAGAAAACAACGAAAATCGGCGAGAAATCGTCGTTTTGCATTGAAATATGCGCTTTTCTGTAAGAATTTTGATGATTTCGTGCAGAATTCTGCTGTTTTCTTGCAATTCAGCCGTTGAATATATGTAAAAAGTCATGATTTTGTAGATTTCGTGCTCTTCTTGGCGAATTCAAGATAGAAAACAACGAAAATCGGCGAGAAATCGTTGTTTTGCATCGAAATATGCAGTTTTCTCTAAGAATTTTGATGATTTCGTGCAGAATTCTGCTGTTTTCTTGCAATTCAGCCGTTGAATCTTGGTAAAAAGTCATGATTTTGTAGATTTCGTGCTCTTCTTTGCGAATTCAAGCCAGAAAACAACGAAAATCGGCGAGAAATCGTCGTTTTGCATCGAAATATGCGGTTTTCTGTAAGAATTTTGATGATTTCGTGCAGAATTCTGCTGTTTTCTTGCAATTCAGCCGTTGAATCTAGGTTAAAAGTCATGATTTTGTAGATTTCGTGCTCTTCTTGGCGAATTCAAGATAGAAAACAACGAAAATCGGCGAGAAATCGTTGTTTTGCATCGAAATATGCAGTTTTCTCTAAGAATTTTGATGATTTCGTGCAGAATTCTGCTGTTTTCTTGCAATTCAGCCGTAGAATCTTGGTAAAAAGTGTGATTTTGTAGATTTCGTGCTCTTCTTTGCGAATTCAAGCCAGAAAACAACGAAAATCGGCGAGAAATCGTTGTTTTGCATCGAAATATGCGGTTTTCTGTAAGAATTTTGATAATTTCGTGCAGAATTCTGCTGTTTTCTTGCAATTCAGCCGTTGAATCTTGGTAAAAAGTCATGATTTTGTAGATTTCGTGCTCTTCTTTGCGAATTCAAGATAGAAAACAACGAAAATCAGCGAGAAATCGTCGTTTTGCATCGAAATATGCGGTTTTCTCTAAGAATTTTGATGATTTCGTGCAGAATTCTGCTGTTTTCTTGCAATTCAGCCGTTGAATCTTGGTAAAAAGTCATGATTTTGTAGATTTCGTGCTCTTCTTTGCAAATTCTTGCCAGAAAACAACGAAGATCGGCGAGAAATCGTCGTTTTGCATCGAAATATGCGGTTTTCTGTAAGAATTTTGATGATTTCGTGCAGAATTCTGCTGTTTTCTTGCAATTCAGCCGTTGAATCTTGGTAAAAAGTCATGATTTTGTAGATTTCGTTCTCTTCTTTGCGAATTCAAGCCAGAAAACAACGAAAATCGGCGAGAAATCGTCGTTTTGCATTGAAATATGCGGTTTTCTGTAAGAATTTTGATGATTTCGTGCAGAATTCTGCTGTTTTCTTGCAATTCAGCCGTTGAATCTATGTAAAAAGTCATGATTTTGTAGATTTCGTGCTCTTCTTGGCGAATTCAAGATAGAAAACAACGAAAATCGGCGAGAAATCGTTGTTTTGCATCGAAATATGCAGTTTTCTCTAAGAATTTTGATGATTTCGTGCAGAATTCTGCTGTTTTCTTGCAATTCAGCCGTTGAATCTTGGTAAAAAGTCATGATTTTGTAGATTTCGTGCTCTTCTTTGCGAATTCAAGCCAGAAAACAACGAAAATCGGCGAGAAATCGTCGTTTTGCATCGAAATATGCGGTTTTCTGAAAGAATTTTGATGATTTCGTGCAGAATTCTGCTGTTTTCTTGCAATTCAGCCGTTGAATCTAGGTAAAAAGTCATGATTTTGTAGATTTCGTGCTCTTCTTGGCGAATTCAAGATAGAAAACAACGAAAATCGGCGAGAAATCGTTGTTTTGCATCGAAATATGCAGTTTTCTCTAAGAATTTTGATGATTTCGTGCAGAATTCTGCTGTTTTCTTGCAATTCAGCCGTAGAATCTTGGTAAAAAGTGATGATTTTGTAGATTTCGTGCTCTTCTTTGCGAATTCAAGCCAGAAAACAACGAAAATCGGTGAGAAATCGTTGTTTTGCATCGAAATATGCGGTTTTCTGTAAGAATTTTGATGATTTCGTGCAGAATTCTGCTGTTTTCTTGCAATTCAGCCGTTGAATCTTGGTAAAAAGTCATGATTTTGTAGATTTCGTGCTCTTCTTTGCGAATTCAAGCCAGAAAACAACGAAAATCGGCGAGAAATAATCGTTTTGCATCGAAATATGCGGTTTTCAGTAAGAATTTTGATGATTTCGTGCAGAATTCTGTTGTTTTCTTGCAATTCAGCAGTTGAATATTGGTAAAATGTCATGATTTTGTAGATTTCGTGCTCTTCTTTGCGAATTCAAGCCAGAAAACCACGAAAATTTGCGAGAAATCGTCGTTTTGCATCGAAATATGCGGTTTTCTCTAAGAATTTTGATGATTTCGTGCAGAATTCTGCTGTTTTCTTGCAATTCAGCCGTTGAATCTTGGTAAAAAGTCACGATTTTGTAGATTTCGTGCTCTTCTTTGCGAATTCAAGCCAGAAAACAACGAAAATCGGCGAGAAATCGTCGTTTTGCATCGAAATATGCGGTTTTCTGTAAGAATTTTGATGATTTCGTGCAGAATTCTGCTGTTTTCTTGCAATTCAGCTGTAGAATCTTGGTAAAAAGTGATGATTTTGTAGATTTCGTGCTCTTCTTTGCGAATTCAAGCCAGAAAACAACGAAAATCGGCGAGAAATCGTTGTTTTGCATCGAAATATGCGGTTTTCTGTGAGAATTTTGATGATTTCGTGCAGAATTCTGCTGTTTTCTTGCAATTCAGCCGTTGAATCTTGGTAAAAAGTCATGATTTTGTAGATTTCGTGCTCTTCTTTGCGAATTCAAGCCAGAAAACAACGAAAATCGGCGAGAAATCGTCGTTTTGCATCGAAAAATGCGGTTTTCTGTAAGAATTTTGATGATTTCGTGCAGAAAGTCATGATTTTGTAGATTTCGTGCTCTTCTGTGCGAATTCAAGCCAGAAAACCACGAAAATCGGCGAGAAATCGTCGTTTTGCATCGAAATATGCGGTTTTCTCAAAGAATTTTGACGATTTCGTGCAGAATTCTGCTGTTTTCTTGCAATTCAGCCGTTGAATCTTAGTAAAAAGTCATGATTTTGTAGATTTCGTGCTCTTCTTTGCGAATTCAAGCCAGAAAACAACGAAAATCGGCGAGAAATCGTCGTTTTGCATCGAAATATGCGGTTTTCTGTAAGAATTTTGATGATTTCGTGCAGAATTCTGCTGTTTTCTTGCAATTCAGCCGTTGAATATATGTAAAAAGTCATGATTTTGTAGATTTCGTGCTCTTCTTGGCGAATTCAAGATAGAAAACAACGAAAATCGGCGAGAAATCGTTGTTTTGCATCGAAATATGCAGTTTTCTCTAAGAATTTTGATGATTTCGTGCAGAATTCTGCTGTTTTCTTGCAATTCAGCCGTTGAATCTTGGTAAAAAGTCATGATTTTGTAGATTTCGTGCTCTTCTTTGCGAATTCAAGCCAGAAAACAACGAAAATCGGCGAGAAATCGTCGTTTTGCATCGAAATATGCGGTTTTCTGAAAGAATTTTGATGATTTCGTGCAGAATTCTGCTGTTTTCTTGCAATTCAGCCGTTGAATCTAGGTAAAAAGTCATGATTTTGTAGATTTCGTGCTCTTCTTGGCGAATTCAAGATAGAAAACAACGAAAATCGGCGAGAAATCGTTGTTTTGCATCGAAATATGCAGTTTTCTCTAAGAATTTTGATGATTTCGTGCAGAATTCTGCTGTTTTCTTGCAATTCAGCCGTAGAATCTTGGTAAAAAGTGATGATTTTGTAGATTTCGTGCTCTTCTTTGCGAATTCAAGCCAGAAAACAACGAAAATCGGTGAGAAATCGTTGTTTTGCATCGAAATATGCGGTTTTCTGTAAGAATTTTGATGATTTCGTGCAGAATTCTGCTGTTTTCTTGCAATTCAGCCGTTGAATCTTGGTAAAAAGTCATGATTTTGTAGATTTCGTGCTCTTCTTTGCGAATTCAAGCCAGAAAACAACGAAAATCGGCGAGAAATAATCGTTTTGCATCGAAATATGCGGTTTTCAGTAAGAATTTTGATGATTTCGTGCAGAATTCTGTTGTTTTCTTGCAATTCAGCAGTTGAATATTGGTAAAATGTCATGATTTTGTAGATTTCGTGCTCTTCTTTGCGAATTCAAGCCAGAAAACCACGAAAATTTGCGAGAAATCGTCGTTTTGCATCGAAATATGCGGTTTTCTCTAAGAATTTTGATGATTTCGTGCAGAATTCTGCTGTTTTCTTGCAATTCAGCCGTTGAATCTTGGTAAAAAGTCACGATTTTGTAGATTTCGTGCTCTTCTTTGCGAATTCAAGCCAGAAAACAACGAAAATCGGCGAGAAATCGTCGTTTTGCATCGAAATATGCGGTTTTCTGTAAGAATTTTGATGATTTCGTGCAGAATTCTGCTGTTTTCTTGCAATTCAGCTGTAGAATCTTGGTAAAAAGTGATGATTTTGTAGATTTCGTGCTCTTCTTTGCGAATTCAAGCCAGAAAACAACGAAAATCGGCGAGAAATCGTTGTTTTGCATCGAAATATGCGGTTTTCTGTGAGAATTTTGATGATTTCGTGCAGAATTCTGCTGTTTTCTTGCAATTCAGCCGTTGAATCTTGGTAAAAAGTCATGATTTTGTAGATTTCGTGCTCTTCTTTGCGAATTCAAGCCAGAAAACAACGAAAATCGGCGAGAAATCGTCGTTTTGCATCGAAAAATGCGGTTTTCTGTAAGAATTTTGATGATTTCGTGCAGAAAGTCATGATTTTGTAGATTTCGTGCTCTTCTGTGCGAATTCAAGCCAGAAAACCACGAAAATCGGCGAGAAATCGTCGTTTTGCATCGAAATATGCGGTTTTCTCAAAGAATTTTGACGATTTCGTGCAGAATTCTGCTGTTTTCTTGCAATTCAGCCGTTGAATCTTAGTAAAAAGTCATGATTTTGTAGATTTCGTGCTCTTCTTTGCGAATTCAAGCCAGAAAACAACGAAAATCGGCGAGAAATCGTCGTTTTGCATCGAAATATGCGGTTTTCTGTAAGAATTTTGATGATTTCGTGCAGAATTCTGCTGTTTTCTTGCAATTCAGCCGTTGAATATATGTAAAAAGTCATGATTTTGTAGATTTCGTGCTCTTCTTGGCGAATTCAAGATAGAAAACAACGAAAATCGGCGAGAAATCGTTGTTTTGCATCGAAATATGCAGTTTTCTCTAAGAATTTTGATGATTTCGTGCAGAATTCTGCTGTTTTCTTGCAATTCAGCCGTTGAATCTTGGTAAAAAGTCATGATTTTGTAGATTTCGTGCTCTTCTTTGCGAATTCAAGCCAGAAAACAACGAAAATCGGCGAGAAATCGTCGTTTTGCATCGAAATATGCGGTTTTCTGTAAGAATTTTGATGATTTCGTGCAGAATTCTGCTGTTTTCTTGCAATTCAGCCGTTGAATCTAGGTTAAAAGTCATGATTTTGTAGATTTCGTGCTCTTCTTGGCGAATTCAAGATAGAAAACAACGAAAATCGGCGAGAAATCGTTGTTTTGCATCGAAATATGCAGTTTTCTCTAAGAATTTTGATGATTTCGTGCAGAATTCTGCTGTTTTCTTGCAATTCAGCCGTAGAATCTTGGTAAAAAGTGTGATTTTGTAGATTTCGTGCTCTTCTTTGCGAATTCAAGCCAGAAAACAACGAAAATCGGCGAGAAATCGTTGTTTTGCATCGAAATATGCGGTTTTCTGTAAGAATTTTGATAATTTCGTGCAGAATTCTGCTGTTTTCTTGCAATTCAGCCGTTGAATCTTGGTAAAAAGTCATGATTTTGTAGATTTCGTGCTCTTCTTTGCGAATTCAAGATAGAAAACAACGAAAATCAGCGAGAAATCGTCGTTTTGCATCGAAATATGCGGTTTTCTCTAAGAATTTTGATGATTTCGTGCAGAATTCTGCTGTTTTCTTGCAATTCAGCCGTTGAATCTTGGTAAAAAGTCATGATTTTGTAGATTTCGTGCTCTTCTTTGCAAATTCTTGCCAGAAAACAACGAAGATCGGCGAGAAATCGTCGTTTTGCATCGAAATATGCGGTTTTCTGTAAGAATTTTGATGATTTCGTGCAGAATTCTGCTGTTTTCTTGCAATTCAGCCGTTGAATCTTGGTAAAAAGTCATGATTTTGTAGATTTCGTTCTCTTCTTTGCGAATTCAAGCCAGAAAACAACGAAAATCGGCGAGAAATCGTCGTTTTGCATTGAAATATGCGGTTTTCTGTAAGAATTTTGATGATTTCGTGCAGAATTCTGCTGTTTTCTTGCAATTCAGCCGTTGAATCTATGTAAAAAGTCATGATTTTGTAGATTTCGTGCTCTTCTTGGCGAATTCAAGATAGAAAACAACGAAAATCGGCGAGAAATCGTTGTTTTGCATCGAAATATGCAGTTTTCTCTAAGAATTTTGATGATTTCGTGCAGAATTCTGCTGTTTTCTTGCAATTCAGCCGTTGAATCTTGGTAAAAAGTCATGATTTTGTAGATTTCGTGCTCTTCTTTGCGAATTCAAGCCAGAAAACAACGAAAATCGGCGAGAAATCGTCGTTTTGCATCGAAATATGCGGTTTTCTGAAAGAATTTTGATGATTTCGTGCAGAATTCTGCTGTTTTCTTGCAATTCAGCCGTTGAATCTAGGTAAAAAGTCATGATTTTGTAGATTTCGTGCTCTTCTTGGCGAATTCAAGATAGAAAACAACGAAAATCGGCGAGAAATCGTTGTTTTGCATCGAAATATGCAGTTTTCTCTAAGAATTTTGATGATTTCGTGCAGAATTCTGCTGTTTTCTTGCAATTCAGCCGTAGAATCTTGGTAAAAAGTGATGATTTTGTAGATTTCGTGCTCTTCTTTGCGAATTCAAGCCAGAAAACAACGAAAATCGGTGAGAAATCGTTGTTTTGCATCGAAATATGCGGTTTTCTGTAAGAATTTTGATGATTTCGTGCAGAAAGTCATGATTTTGTAGATTTCGTGCTCTTCTGTGCGAATTCAAGCCAGAAAACCACGAAAATCGGCGAGAAATCGTCGTTTTGCATCGAAATATGCGGTTTTCTCAAAGAATTTTGACGATTTCGTGCAGAATTCTGCTGTTTTCTTGCAATTCAGCCGTTGAATCTTAGTAAAAAGTCATGATTTTGTAGATTTCGTGCTCTTCTTTGCGAATTCAAGCCAGAAAACAACGAAAATCGGCGAGAAATCGTTGTTTTGCATCGAAATATGCGGTTTTCTGTAAGAATTTTGATAATTTCGTGCAGAATTCTGCTGTTTTCTTGCAATTCAGCCGTTGAATCTTGGTAAAAAGTCATGATTTTGTAGATTTCGTGCTCTTCTTTGCGAATTCAAGATAGAAAACAACGAAAATCAGCGAGAAATCATCGTTTTGCATCGAAATATGCGGTTTTCTCTAAGAATTTTGATGATTTCGTGCAGAATTCTGCTGTTTTCTTGCAATTCAGCCGTTGAATCTTGGTAAAAAGTTATGATTTTGTAGATTTCGTGCTCTTCTTTGCAAATTCTTGCCAGAAAACAACGAAGATCGGCGAGAAATCGTCGTTTTGCATCGAAATATGCGGTTTTCTGTAAGAATTTTGATGATTTCGTGCAGAATTCTGCTGTTTTCTTGCAATTCAGCCGTTGAATCTTGGTAAAAAGTCATGATTTTGTAGATTTCGTTCTCTTCTTTGCGAATTCAAGCCAGAAAACAACGAAAATCGGCGAGAAATCGTCGTTTTGCATTGAAATATGCGGTTTTCTGTAACAATTTTGATGATTTCGTGCAGAATTCTGCTGTTTTCTTGCAATTCAGCCGTTGAATCTATGTAAAAAGTCATGATTTTGTAGATTTCGTGCTCTTCTTGGCGAATTCAAGATAGAAAACAACGAAAATCGGCGAGAAATCGTTGTTTTGCATCGAAATATGCAGTTTTCTCTAAGAATTTTGATGATTTCGTGCAGAATTCTGCTGTTTTCTTGCAATTCAGCCGTTGAATCTTGGTAAAAAGTCATGATTTTGTAGATTTCGTGCTCTTCTTTGCGAATTCAAGCCAGAAAACAACGAAAATCGGCGAGAAATCGTCGTTTTGCATCGAAATATGCGGTTTTCTGAAAGAATTTTGATGATTTCGTGCAGAATTCTGCTGTTTTCTTGCAATTCAGCCGTTGAATCTAGGTAAAAAGTCATGATTTTGTAGATTTCGTGCTCTTCTTGGCGAATTCAAGATAGAAAACAACGAAAATCGGCGAGAAATCGTTGTTTTGCATCGAAATATGCAGTTTTCTCTAAGAATTTTGATGATTTCGTGCAGAATTCTGCTGTTTTCTTGCAATTCAGCCGTAGAATCTTGGTAAAAAGTGATGATTTTGTAGATTTCGTGCTCTTCTTTGCGAATTCAAGCCAGAAAACAACGAAAATCGGTGAGAAATCGTTGTTTTGCATCGAAATATGCGGTTTTCTGTAAGAATTTTGATGATTTCGTGCAGAATTCTGCTGTTTTCTTGCAATTCAGCCGTTGAATCTTGGTAAAAAGTCATGATTTTGTAGATTTCGTGCTCTTCTTTGCGAATTCAAGCCAGAAAACAACGAAAATCGGCGAGAAATAATCGTTTTGCATCGAAATATGCGGTTTTCAGTAAGAATTTTGATGATTTCGTGCAGAATTCTGTTGTTTTCTTGCAATTCAGCAGTTGAATATTGGTAAAATGTCATGATTTTGTAGATTTCGTGCTCTTCTTTGCGAATTCAAGCCAGAAAACCACGAAAATTTGCGAGAAATCGTCGTTTTGCATCGAAATATGCGGTTTTCTCTAAGAATTTTGATGATTTCGTGCAGAATTCTGCTGTTTTCTTGCAATTCAGCCGTTGAATCTTGGTAAAAAGTCACGATTTTGTAGATTTCGTGCTCTTCTTTGCGAATTCAAGCCAGAAAACAACGAAAATCGGCGAGAAATCGTCGTTTTGCATCGAAATATGCGGTTTTCTGTAAGAATTTTGATGATTTCGTGCAGAATTCTGCTGTTTTCTTGCAATTCAGCTGTAGAATCTTGGTAAAAAGTGATGATTTTGTAGATTTCGTGCTCTTCTTTGCGAATTCAAGCCAGAAAACAACGAAAATCGGCGAGAAATCGTTGTTTTGCATCGAAATATGCGGTTTTCTGTGAGAATTTTGATGATTTCGTGCAGAATTCTGCTGTTTTCTTGCAATTCAGCCGTTGAATCTTGGTAAAAAGTCATGATTTTGTAGATTTCGTGCTCTTCTTTGCGAATTCAAGCCAGAAAACAACGAAAATCGGCGAGAAATCGTCGTTTTGCATCGAAAAATGCGGTTTTCTGTAAGAATTTTGATGATTTCGTGCAGAAAGTCATGATTTTGTAGATTTCGTGCTCTTCTGTGCGAATTCAAGCCAGAAAACCACGAAAATCGGCGAGAAATCGTCGTTTTGCATCGAAATATGCGGTTTTCTCAAAGAATTTTGACGATTTCGTGCAGAATTCTGCTGTTTTCTTGCAATTCAGCCGTTGAATCTTAGTAAAAAGTCATGATTTTGTAGATTTCGTGCTCTTCTTTGCGAATTCAAGCCAGAAAACAACGAAAATCGGCGAGAAATCGTCGTTTTGCATCGAAATATGCGGTTTTCTGTAAGAATTTTGATGATTTCGTGCAGAATTCTGCTGTTTTCTTGCAATTCAGCCGTTGAATCTATGTAAAAAGTCATGATTTTGTAGATTTCGTGCTCTTCTTGGCGAATTCAAGATAGAAAACAACGAAAATCGGCGAGAAATCGTTGTTTTGCATCGAAATATGCAGTTTTCTCTAAGAATTTTGATGATTTCGTGCAGAATTCTGCTGTTTTCTTGCAATTCAGCCGTTGAATCTTGGTAAAAAGTCATGTTTTTGTAGATTTCGTGCTCTTCTTTGCGAATTCAAGCCAGAAAACAACGAAAATCGGCGAGAAATCGTCGTTTTGCATCGAAATATGCGGTTTTCTGTAAGAATTTTAATGATTTCGTGCAGAATTCTGCTGTTTTCTTGCAATTCAGCTGTTGAATCTAGGTAAAAAGTCATGATTTTGTAGATTTCGTGCTCTTCTTGGCGAATTCAAGATAGAAAACAACGAAAATCGGCGAGAAATCGTTGTTTTGCATCGAAATATGCAGTTTTCTCTAAGAATTTTGATGATTTCGTGCGGAATTCTGCTGTTTTCTTGCAATTCAGCCGTAGAATCTTGGTAAAAAGTGATGATTTTGTAGATTTCGTGCTCTTCTTTGCGAATTCAAGCCAGAAAACAACGAAAATCGGCGAGAAATAATCGTTTTGCATCGAAATATGCGGTTTTCTGTGAGAATTTTGATGATTTCGTGCAGAATTCTGCTGTTTTCTTGCAATTCAGCCGTTGAATATTGGTAAAATGTCATGATTTTGTAGATTTCGTGCTCTTCTTTGCGAATTCAAGCCAGAAAACCACGAAAATCGGCGAGAAATCGTCGTTTTGCATCGAAATATGCGGTTTTCTCTAAGAATTTTGATGATTTCGTGCAGTATTCTGCTGTTTTCTTGCAATTCAGCCGTTGAATCTTGGTAAAAAGTCATGATTTTGTAGATTTCGTGCTCTTCTTGGCGAATTCAAGATAGAAAACAACGAAAATCGGCGAGAAATCGTTGTTTTGCATCGAAATATGCAGTTTTCTCTAAGAATTTTGATGATTTCGTGCAGAATTTTGCTGTTTTCTTGCAATTCAGCCGTTGAATCTTGGTAAAAAGTCATGATTTTGTAGAGTTCGTGCTCTTCTTTGCGAATTCAAGCCAGAAAACAACGAAAATCGGCGAGAAATCGTCGTTTTGCATCGAAATATGCGGTTTTCTGTAAGAATTTTGATGATTTCGTGCAGAATTCTGCTGTTTTCTTGCAATTCAGCTGTAGAATCTTGGTAGAAAGTGATGATTTTGTAGATTTCGTGCTCTTCTTTGCGAATTCAAGCCAGAAAACAACGAAAATCGGCGAGAAATCGTTGTTTTGCATCGAAATATGCGGTTTTCTGTAAGAATTTTGATGATTTCGTGCAGAATTCTGCTGTTTTCTTGCAATTCAGCCGTTGAATCTTGGTAAAAAGTCATGATTTTGTAGATTTCGTGCTCTTCTTTACGAATTCAAGCCAGAAAACAACGAAAATCGGCGAGAAATCGTCGTTTTGCATCGAAAAATGCGGTTTTCTGTAAGAATTTTGATGATTTCGTGCAGAAAGTCATGATTTTGTAGATTTCGTGCTCTTCTTTGCGAATTCAAGCCAGAAAACCACGAAAATCGGCGAGAAATCGTCGTTTTGCATCGAAATATGCGGTTTTCTCAAAGAATTTTGATGATTTCGTGCAGAATTCTGCTGTTTTCTTGCAATTCAGCCGTTGAATCTTGGTAAAAAGTGATGATTTTGTAGATTTCGTGCTCTTCTTTGCAAATTCAAGCCAGAAAACAACGAAAATCGGCGAGAAATCGTCGTTTTGCATCGAAATATGCGGTTTTCTCTAAGAATTTTGACAATTTCGTGCAGAATTCTGCTGTTTTCTTGCAATTCAGCCGTTGAATCTTGGTGAAAAGTCATGATTTTGTAGATTTTGTGCTCTTCTTTGCGAATTCAAGATAGAAAACAACGAAAATCAGCGAGAAATCGTCGTTTTGCATCGAAATATGCGGTTTTCTCTAAGAATATTGATGATTTCGTGCAGAATTCTGCTGTTTTCTTGCAATTCAGCCGTTGAATCTTGGTAAAAAGTCATGATTTTGTAGATTTCGTGCTCTTCTTTGCGAATTCATGCCAGAAAACAACGAAAATTGGCGAGAAATCGTCGTTTTGCATCGAAATATGCGGTTTTCTGTAAGAATTTTGATGATTTCGTGCAGAATTCTGCTGTTTTCTTGCAATTCAGCCGTTGAATCTTGGTAAAAAGTCATGATTTTGTAGATCTCGTGCTCTTCTCTGCGAATTCAAGCCAAAAAACAACGAAAATCGGCGAGAAATCGTCGTTTTGCATCGAAATATGCGGTTTTCTGTAAGAATTTTGATGATTTTGTGCAGAATTCTGCTGTTTTCTTGCAATTCAGCCGTTGAATCTAGGTAAAAAGTCATGATTTTGTAGATTTCGTGCTCTTCTTGGCGAATTCAAAATAGAAAACAACGAAAATCGGCGAGAAATCGTTGTTTTGCATCGAAATATGCAGTTTTCTCTAAGAATTTTGATGATTTCGTGCAGAATTCTGCTGTTTTCTTGCAATTCAGCCGTAGAATCTTGGTAAAAAGTCATGATTTTGTAGATTTCGTGCTCTTCTTTGCGAATTCAAGATAGAAAACAACGAAAATCAGCGAGAAATCGTCGTTTTGCATCGAAATATGCGGTTTTCTCTAAGAATTTTGATGATTTCGTGCAGAATTCTGCTGTTTTCTTGCAATTCAGCCGTTGAATCTTGGTAAAAAGTCATGATTTTGTAGATTTCGTGCTCTTCTTTGCAAATTCTTGCCAGAAAACAACGAAGATCGGCGAGAAATCGTCGTTTTGCATCGAAATATGCGGTTTTCTGTAAGAATTTTGATGATTTCGTGCAGAATTCTGCTGTTTTCTTGCAATTCAGCCGTTGAATCTTGGTAAAAAGTCATGATTTTGTAGATCTCGTGCTCTTCTTTGCGAATTCAAGCCAAAAAACAACAAAAATCGGCGAGAAATCGTCGTTTTGCATCGAAATATGCGGTTTTCTGTAAGAATTTTGATGATTTCGTGCAGAATTCTGCTGTTTTCTTGCAATTCAGCCGTTGAATCTAGGTAAAAAGTCTTGATTTTGTAGATTTCGTGCTCTTCTTGGCAAATTCAAGATAGAAAACAACGAAAATCGGCGAGAAATCGTTGTTTTGCATCGAAATATGCAGTTTTCTCTAAGAATTTTGATTTCGTGCAGAATTCTGCTGTTTTCTTGCAATTCAGCCGTAGAATCTTGGTAAAAAGTGATGATTTTGTAGATTTCGTGCTCTTCTTTGCGAATTCAAGCCAGAAAACAACGAAAATCGGCGAGAAATCGTCGTTTTGCATCGAAATATGCGGTTTTCTCTAAGAATTTTGACAATTTCGTGCAGAATTCTGCTGTTTTCTTGCAATTCAGCCGTTGAATCTTGGTAAAAAGTGATGATTTTGTAGATTTCGTGCTCTTCTTTGCGAATTCAAGCCAGAAAACAACGAAAATCGGCGAGAAATCGTTGTTTTGCATCGAAATATGCGGTTTTCTGTAAGAATTTTGATGATTTCGTGCAGAATTCTGCTGTTTTCTTGCAATTCAGCCGTTGAATCTTGGTAAAAAGTCATGATTTTGTAGATTTCGTGCTCTTCTTTGCGAATTCAAGCCAGAAAACAACGAAAATCGGCGAGAAATCGTCGTTTTGCATCGAAATATGCGGTTTTCTCTAAGAATTTTGACAATTTCGTGCAGAATTCTGCTGTTTTCTTGCAATTCAGCCGTTGAATCTTGGTAAAAAGTGATGATTTTGTAGATTTCGTGCTCTTCTTTGCGAATTCAAGCCAGAAAACCACGAAAATCGGCAAGAAATCGTCGTTTTGCATCGAAATATGCGGTTTTCTCAAAGAATTTTGATGATTTCGTGCAGAATTCTGCTGTTTTCTTGCAATTCAGCCGTTGAATCTTGGTAAAAAGTGATGATTTTGTAGATTTCGTGCTCTTCTTTGCAAATTCAAGCCAGAAAACAACGAAAATCGGCGAGAAATCGTCGTTTTGCATCGAAATATGCGGTTTTCTCTAAGAATTTTGACAATTTCGTGCAGAATTCTGCTGTTTTCTTGCAATTCAGCCGTTGAATCTTGGTAAAAAGTCATGGTTTTGTAGATTTTGTGCTCTTCTTTGCGAATTCAAGATAGAAAACAACGAAAATCGGCGAGAAATCGTCGTTTTGCATCGAAATATGCGGTTTTCTCTAAGAATTTTGATGATTTCGTGCAGAATTCTGCTGTTTTCTTGCAATTCAGCTGTTGAATCTTGGTAAAAAGTCATGATTTTGTAGATTTCGTGCTCTTCTTGGCGAATTCAAGATAGAAAACAACGAAAATCGGCGAGAAATCGACGTTTTGCATCGAAATATGCAGTTTTCTCTAAGAATTTTGATGATTTCGTGCAGAATTCTGCTGTTTTCTTGCAATTCAGCCGTTGAATCTTGGTAAAAAGTCATGATTTTGTAGATTTCGTGCTCTTCTTTGCGAATTCAAGCCAGAAAACAACGAAAATCGGCGAGAAATCGTCGTTTTGCATCGAAATATGCGGTTTTCTGTAAGAATTTTGATGATTTAGTGCAGAATTCTGCTGTTTTCTTGCAATTCAGCTGTTGAATCTAGGTAAAAAGTCATGATTTTGTAGATTTCGTGCTCTTCTTGGCGAATTCAAGATAGAAAACAACGAAAATCGGCGAGAAATCGTTGTTTTGCATCGAAATATGCAGTTTTCTCTAAGAATTTTGATGATTTCGTGCGGAATTCTGCTGTTTTCTTGCAATTCAGCCGTAGAATCTTGGTAAAAAGTGATGATTTTGTAGATTTCGTGCTCTTCTTTGCGAATTCAAGCCAGAAAACAACGAAAATCGGCGAGAAATCGTTGTTTTGCATCGAAATATGCGGTTTCTGTAAGAATTTTGATAATTTCGTGCAGAATTCTGCTGTTTTCTTGCAATTCAGCCGTTGAATCTTGGTAAAAAGTCATGATTTTGTAGATTTCGTGCTCTTCTTTGCGAATTCAAGCCAGAAAACAACGAAAATCGGCGGGAAATCGTCGTTTTGCATCGAAATATGCGGTTTTCTCTAAGAATTTTGATGATTTCGTGCAGAATTTTGCTGTTTTCTTGCAATTCAGCCGTTGAATCTTGGTAAAAAGTCATGATTTTGTAGATTTCGTGCTCTTCTTTGCGAATTCAAGCCAGAAAACCACGAAAATCGGCGAGAAATCGTCGTTTTGCATCGAAATATGCGGTTTTCTCTAAGAATTTTGATGATTTCGTGCAGAATTCTGCTGTTTTCTTGCAATTCAGCTGTTGAATCTTGGTAAAAAGTCATGATTTTGTAGATTTCGTGCTCTTCTTGGCGAATTCAAGATAGAAAACAACGAAAATCGGCGAGAAATCGTTGTTTTGCATCGAAATATGCGGTTTTCTGTAAGAATTTTGATGATTTCGTGCAGAATTCTGCTGTTTTCTTGCAATTCAGCCGTTGAATCTTGGTAAAAAGTCATGATTTTGTAGATTTCGTGCTCTTCTTTGCGAATTCAAGCCAGAAAACAACGAAAATCGGCGAGAAATCGTCGTTTTGCATCGAAAAATGCGGTTTTCTGTATGAATTTTGATGATTTCGTGCAGAAAGTCATGATTTTGTAGATTTCGTGCTCTTCTTTGCGAATTCAAGCCAGAAAACCACGAAAATCGGCAAGAAATCGTCGTTTTGCATCGAAATATGCGGTTTTCTCAAAGAATTTTGATGATTTCGTGCCGAATTCTGCTGTTTTCTTGCAATTCAGCCGTTGAATCTTGGTAAAAAGTGATGATTTTGTAAATTTCGTGCTCTTCTTTGCAAATTCAAGCCAGAAAACAAGGAAAATCGGCGAGAAATCGTCGTTTTGCATCGAAATATGCGGTTTTCTCTAAGAATTTTGACAATTTCGTGCAGAATTCTGCTGTTTTCTTGCAATTCAGCCGTTGAATCTTTGTAAAAAGTCATGATTTTGTAGATTTTGTGCTCTTCTTTGCGAATTCAAGATAGAAAACAACGAAAATCAGCGAGAAATCGTTGTTTTGCATCGAAATATGCGGTTTTCTCTAAGAATACTGATGATTTCGTGCAGAATTCTGCTGTTTTCTTGCAATTCAGCTGTTGAATCTTGGTAAAAAGTCATGATTTTGTAGATTTCGTGCTCTTCTTTGCGAATTCATGCCAGAAAACAACGAAAATTGGCGAGAAATCGTCGTTTTGCATCGAAATATGCGGTTTTCTGTAAGAATTTTGATGATTTCGTGCAGAATTCTGCTGTTTTCTTGCAATTCAGCCGTTGAATCTTGGTAAAAAGTCATGATTTTGTAGATCTCGTGCTCTTCATTGCAAATTCAAGCCAAAAAACAACGAAAATCGGCGAGAAATCGTCGTTTTGCATCGAAATATGCGGTTTTCTGTAAGAATTTTGATGATTTCGTGCAGAATTCTGCTGTTTTCTTACAATTCAGCCGTAGAATCTAGGTAAAACGTCATGATTTTGTAGATTTTGTGCTCTTCTTGGCAAATTCAAGATAGAAAACAACGAAAATCGGCGAGAAATCGTTGTTTTGCATCGAAATATGCAGTTTTCTCTAAGAATTTTGATGATTTCGTGCAGAATTCTGCTGTTTTCTTACAATTCAGCCGTAGAATCTTGGTAAAAAGTGATGATTTTGTAGATTTCGTGCTCTTCTTTGCGAATTCAAGCCAGAAAACAACGAAAATCGGCGAGAAATCGTCGTTTTGCATCGAAATATGCGGTTTTCTCTAAGAATTTTGACGATTTCGTGCAGAATTCTGCTGTTTTCTTGCAATTCAGCCGTTGAATCTTGGTAAAAAGTCTTGATTTTGTAGATTTCGTGCTCTTCTTTGCGAATTCATGCCAGAAAACAACGAAAATTGGCGAGAAATCGTCGTTTTGCATCGAAATATGCGGTTTTCTGTAAGAATTTTGATGATTTCGTGCAGAATTCTGCTGTTTTCTTGCAATTCAGCCGTTGAATCTTGGTAAAAAGTCATGATTTTGTAGATTTCGTTCTCTTCTTTGCGAATTCAAGCCAGAAAACAACGAAAATCGGCGAGAAATCGTCGTTTTGCATTGAAATATGCGGTTTTCTGTGAGAATTTTGATGATTTCGTGCAGAATTCTGCTGTTTTCTTGCAATTCAGCCGTTGAATCTAGGTAAAAAGTCATGATTTTGTAGATTTCGTGCTCTTCTTGGCGAATTCAAGATAGAAAACAACGAAAATCGGCGAGAAATCGTTGTTTTGCATCGAAATATGCGGTTTTCTGTAAGAATTTTGATGATTTCGTGCAGAATTCTGCTGTTTTCTTGCAATTCAGCCGTTGAATCTATGTAAAAAGTCATGATTTTGTAGATTTCGTGCTCTTCTTTGCGAATTCAAGATAGAAAACAACGAAAATCAGCGAGAAATCGTCGTTTTGCATCGAAATATGCGGTTTTCTCTAAGAATTTTGATGATTTCGTGCAGAGTTCTGCTGTTTTCTTGCAATTCAGCCGTTGAATCTTGGTAAAAAGTCATGATTTTGTAGATTTCGTGCTCTTCTTTGCAAATTTTTGCCAGAAAACAACGAAGATCGGCGAGAAATCGTCGTTTTGCATCGAAATATGCGGTTTTCTGTAAGAATTTTGATGATTTCGTGCAGAATTCTGCTGTTTTCTTGCAATTCAGCCGTTGAATCTTGGTAAAAAGTCATGATTTTGTAGATCTCGTGCTCTTCTTTGCGAATTCAAGCCAAAAAACAACGAAAATCGGCGAGAAATCGTCGTTTTGCATCGAAATATGCGGTTTTCTGTGAGAATTTTGATGATTTCGTGCAGATTTCTGCTGTTTTCTTGCAATTCAGCCGTTGAATCTAGGTAAAAAGTCATGATTTTGTAGATTTCGTGCTCTTCTTGGCGAATTCAAGATAGAAAACAACGAAAATCGGCGAGAAATCGTTGTTTTGCATCGAAATATGCAGTTTTCTCTAAGAATTTTGATGATTTCGTGCAGAATTCTGCTGTTTTCTTGCAATTCAGCCGTAGAATCTTGGTAAAAAGTGATGATTTTGTAGATTTCGTGCTCTTCTTTACGAATTCAAGCCAGAAAACCACGAAAATCGGCGAGAAATCGTCGTTTTGCATCGAAATATGCGGTTTTCTCTAAGAATTTTGACGATTTCGTGCAGAATTCTGCTGTTCTCTTGCAATTCAGCCGTTGAATCTTGGTAAAAAGTCATGATTTTGTAGATTTCGTGCTCTTCTTTGCGAATTCAAGATAGAAAACAACGAAAATCAGCGAGAAATCGTCGTTTTGCATCGAAATATGCGGTTTTCTCTAAGAATTTTGATGATTTCGTGCAGAATTCTGCTGTTTTCTTGCAACTCAGCCGTTGAATCTTGGTAAAAAGTCATGATTTTGTAGATTTCGTGCTCTTCTTTGCAAATTCTTGCCAGAAAACAACGAAGATCGGCGAGAAATCGTCGTTTTGCATCGAAATATGCGGTTTTCTGTAAGAATTTTGATGATTTCGTGCAGAATTCTGCTGTTTTCTTGCAATTCAGCCGTTGAATCTTGGTAAAAAGTCATGATTTTGTAGATTTCGTGCTCTTCTTTGCAAATTCTTGCCAGAAAACAACGAAGATCGGCGAGAAATCGTCGTTTTGCATCGAAATATGCGGTTTTCTGTAAGAATTTTGATGATTTCGTGCAGAATTCTGCTGTTTTCTTGCAATTCAGCCGTAGAATCTTGGTAAAAAGTGATGATTTTGTAGATTTCGTTCTCTTTTTTGCGAATTCATGCCAGAAAACAACGAAAATCGGCGCGAAATCGTCGTTTTGCATCGAAATATGCGGTTTTCTCTAAGAATTTTGATGATTTCGTGCAGAATTCTGGTGTTTTCTTGCAATTCAGCCGTTGAATCTTGGTAAAAAGTCATGATTTTGTAGATTTTGTGCTCTTCTTGGCGAATTCAAGATAGAAAACAACGAAAATCGGCGAGAAATCGTTGTTTTGCATCGAAATATGCGGTTTTCTGTAAGAATTTTGATGATTTCGTGCAGAATTCTGCTGTTTTTTTGCAATTCAGCCGTTGAATCTATGTAAAAAGTCATGATTTTGTAGATTTCGTGCTCTTCTGGGCGAATTCAAGATAGAAAACAACGAAAATCGGCGAGAAATCGTTGTTTTGCATCGAAATATGCAGTTTTCTCTAAGAATTTTGATGATTTCGTGCAGAATTCTGCTGTTTTCTTGCAATTCAGCCGTTGAATCTTGGTAAAAAGTCATGATTTTGTAGATTTCGTGCTCTTCTTTGCGAATTCAAGCCAGAAAACAACGAAAATCGGCGAGAAATCGTCGTTTTGCATCGAAATATGCGGTTTTCTGTAAGAATTTTGATGATTTCGTGCAGAATTCTGCTGTTTTCTTGCAATTCAGCCGTAGAATCTTGGGAAAAAGTGATGATTTTGTAGATTTCGTGCTCTTCTTTGCGAATTCAAGCCAGAAAACAACGAAAATCGCCGAGAAATCGTTGTTTTGCATCGAAATATGAGGTTTTCTGTAAGAATTTTGATGATTTCGTGCAGAATTCTGCTGTTTTCTTGCAATTCAGCCGTTGAATCTTGGTAAAAAGTCATGATATTGTAGATTTCGTGCTCTTCTTTGCGAATTCAAGCCAGAAAACAACGAAAATCGGCGAGAAATCGTCGTTTTGCATCGAAAAATGCGGTTTTCTGTAAGAATTTTGATGATTTCGTGCAGAATTCTGCTGTTTTCTTGCAATTCAGCCGTTGAATCTTGGTAAAAAGTCATCATTTTGTAGATTTTGTGCTCTTCTTTGCGAATTCAAGATAGAAAACAACGAAAATCAGCGAGAAATCGTCGCTTTGCATCGAAATATGCGGTTTTCTGTAAGAATTTTGATGATTTCGTGCAGAATTCTGCTGTTTTCTTGCAATTCAGCCGTTGAATCTTGGTAAAAAGTCATGATTTTGTAGATTTCGTGCTCTTCTTTGCGAATTCAAGCCAGAAAACAACGAAAATCGGCGAGAAATCGTCGTTTTGCATCGAAAAATGCGGTTTTCTGTAAGAATTTTGATGATTTCGTGCAGAATTCTGCTGTTTTCTTGCAACTCAGCCGTTGAATTATGGTAAAAAGTCATGATTTTGTAGATTTCGTGCTCTTCTTTGCGAATTCAAGCCAGAAAACAACGAAAATCGGCGAGAAATCGTCGTTTTGCATCGAAATATGCGGTTTTCTGTAAAAATTTTGATGATTTCGTGCAGAATTCTGCTGTGTTCTTGCAATTCAGCCGTTGAATCTTGGTAAAAAGTCATGATTTTGTAGATTCCGTGCTCTTCTTTGCGAATTCAAGATAGAAAACAACGAAAATCGCGAGAAATCGTCGTTTTGCATCGAAATATGCGGTTTTCTCTAAGAATTTTGACGATTTCGTGCAGAATTCTGCTGTTTTCTTGCAATTCAGCCGTTGAATCTTGGTAAAAAGTCATCATTTTGTAGATTTTGTGCTCTTCTTTGCGAATTCAAGATAGAAAACAACGAAAATCAGCGAGAAATCGTCGTTTTGCATCGAAATATGCGGTTTTCTCTAAGAATTTTGATGATTTCGTGCAGAATTCTGCTGTTTTCTTGCAATTCAGCCGTTGAATCTTGGTAAAAAGTCATGATTTTGTAGATTTTGTGCTCTTCTTTGCAAATTCATGCCAGAAAACAACGAAAATCGGCGCGAAATCGTCGTTTTGCATCGAAATATGCGGTTTTCTGTAAGAATTTTGATGATTTCGTGCAGAATTCTGCTGTTTTCTTGCAATTCAGCCGTTGAATCTAGGTAAAAAGTCATGATTTTGTAGATTTCGTGCTCTTCTTGGCGAATTCAAGATAGAAAACAACGAAAATCGGCGAGAAATCTTTGTTTTGCATCGAAATATGCGGTTTTCTGTAAGAATTTTGATGATTTCGTGCAGAATTCTGCTGTTTTCTTGCAATTCAGCCGTTGAATCTATATAAAAAGTCATGATTTTGTAGATTTCGTGCTCTTCTGGGCGAATTCAAGATAGAAAACAACGAAAATCGGCGAGAAATCGTTGTTTTGCATCGAAATATGCAGTTTTCTCTAAGAATTTTGATGATTTCGTGCAGAATTCTGCTGTTTTCTTGCAATTCAGCCGTTGAATCTTGGTAAAAAGTCATGATTTTGTAGATTTCGTGCTCTTCTTTGCGAATTCAAGCCAGAAAACAACGAAAATCGGCGAGAAATCGTCGTTTTGCATCGAAATATGCGGTTTTCTGTGAGAATTTTGATGATTTCGTGCAGATTTCTGCTGTTTTCTTGCAATTCAGCCGTTGAATCTAGGTAAAAAGTCATGATTTTGTAGATTTCGTGCTCTTCTTGGCGAATTCAAGATAGAAAACAACGAAAATCGGCGAGAAATCGTTGTTTTGCATCGAAATATGCAGTTTTCTCTAAGAATTTTGATGATTTCGTGCAGAATTCTGCTGTTTTCTTGCAATTCAGCCGTAGAATCTTGGTAAAAAGTGATGATTTTGTAGATTTCGTGCTCTTCTTTACGAATTCAAGCCAGAAAACCACGAAAATCGGCGAGAAATCGTCGTTTTGCATCGAAATATGCGGTTTTCTCTAAGAATTTTGACGATTTCGTGCAGAATTCTGCTGTTCTCTTGCAATTCAGCCGTTGAATCTTGGTAAAAAGTCATGATTTTGTAGATTTCGTGCTCTTCTTTGCGAATTCAAGATAGAAAACAACGAAAATCAGCGAGAAATCGTCGTTTTGCATCGAAATATGCGGTTTTCTCTAAGAATTTTGATGATTTCGTGTAGAATTCTGCTGTTTTCTTGCAACTCAGCCGTTGAATCTTGGTAAAAAGTCATGATTTTGTAGATTTCGTGCTCTTCTTTGCAAATTCTTGCCAGAAAACAACGAAGATCGGCGAGAAATCGTCGTTTTGCATCGAAATATGCGGTTTTCTGTAAGAATTTTGATGATTTCGTGCAGAATTCTGCTGTTTTCTTGCAATTCAGCCGTTGAATCTTGGTAAAAAGTCATGATTTTGTAGATTTCGTGCTCTTCTTTGCAAATTCTTGCCAGAAAACAACGAAGATCGGCGAGAAATCGTCGTTTTGCATCGAAATATGCGGTTTTCTGTAAGAATTTTGATGATTTCGTGCAGAATTCTGCTGTTTTCTTGCAATTCAGCCGTAGAATCTTGGTAAAAAGTGATGATTTTGTAGATTTCGTTCTCTTTTTTGCGAATTCATGCCAGAAAACAACGAAAATCGGCGCGAAATCGTCGTTTTGCATCGAAATATGCGGTTTTCTCTAAGAATTTTGATGATTTCGTGCAGAATTCTGGTGTTTTCTTGCAATTCAGCCGTTGAATCTTGGTAAAAAGTCATGATTTTGTAGATTTTGTGCTCTTCTTGGCGAATTCAAGATAGAAAACAACGAAAATCGGCGAGAAATCGTTGTTTTGCATCGAAATATGCGGTTTTCTGTAAGAATTTTGATGATTTCGTGCAGAATTCTGCTGTTTTTTTTGCAATTCAGCCGTTGAATCTATGTAAAAAGTCATGATTTTGTAGATTTCGTGCTCTTCTGGGCGAATTCAAGATAGAAAACAACGAAAATCGGCGAGAAATCGTTGTTTTGCATCGAAATATGCAGTTTTCTCTAAGAATTTTGATGATTTCGTGCAGAATTCTGCTGTTTTCTTGCAATTCAGCCGTTGAATCTTGGTAAAAAGTCATGATTTTGTAGATTTCGTGCTCTTCTTTGCGAATTCAAGCCAGAAAACAACGAAAATCGGCGAGAAATCGTCGTTTTGCATCGAAATATGCGGTTTTCTGTAAGAATTTTGATGATTTCGTGCAGAATTCTGCTGTTTTCTTGCAATTCAGCCGTAGAATCTTGGGAAAAAGTGATGATTTTGTAGATTTCGTGCTCTTCTTTGCGAATTCAAGCCAGAAAACAACGAAAATCGCCGAGAAATCGTTGTTTTGCATCGAAATATGAGGTTTTCTGTAAGAATTTTGATGATTTCGTGCAGAATTCTGCTGTTTTCTTGCAATTCAGCCGTTGAATCTTGGTAAAAAGTCATGATATTGTAGATTTCGTGCTCTTCTTTGCGAATTCAAGCCAGAAAACAACGAAAATCGGCGAGAAATCGTCGTTTTGCATCGAAAAATGCGGTTTTCTGTAAGAATTTTGATGATTTCGTGCAGAATTCTGCTGTTTTCTTGCAATTCAGCCGTTGAATCTTGGTAAAAAGTCATCATTTTGTAGATTTTGTGCTCTTCTTTGCGAATTCAAGATAGAAAACAACGAAAATCAGCGAGAAATCGTCGCTTTGCATCGAAATATGCGGTTTTCTGTAAGAATTTTGATGATTTCGTGCAGAATTCTGCTGTTTTCTTGCAATTCAGCCGTTGAATCTTGGTAAAAAGTCATGATTTTGTAGATTTCGTGCTCTTCTTTGCGAATTCAAGCCAGAAAACAACGAAAATCGGCGAGAAATCGTCGTTTTGCATCGAAAAATGCGGTTTTCTGTAAGAATTTTGATGATTTCGTGCAGAATTCTGCTGTTTTCTTGCAACTCAGCCGTTGAATTATGGTAAAAAGTCATGATTTTGTAGATTTCGTGCTCTTCTTTGCGAATTCAAGCCAGAAAACAACGAAAATCGGCGAGAAATCGTCGTTTTGCATCGAAATATGCGGTTTTCTGTAAAAATTTTGATGATTTCGTGCAGAATTCTGCTGTGTTCTTGCAATTCAGCCGTTGAATCTTGGTAAAAAGTCATGATTTTGTAGATTCCGTGCTCTTCTTTGCGAATTCAAGATAGAAAACAACGAAAATCGCGAGAAATCGTCGTTTTGCATCGAAATATGCGGTTTTCTCTAAGAATTTTGACGATTTCGTGCAGAATTCTGCTGTTTTCTTGCAATTCAGCCGTTGAATCTTGGTAAAAAGTCATCATTTTGTAGATTTTGTGCTCTTCTTTGCGAATTCAAGATAGAAAACAACGAAAATCAGCGAGAAATCGTCGTTTTGCATCGAAATATGCGGTTTTCTCTAAGAATTTTGATGATTTCGTGCAGAATTCTGCTGTTTTCTTGCAATTCAGCCGTTGAATCTTGGTAAAAAGTCATGATTTTGTAGATTTTGTGCTCTTCTTTGCAAATTCATGCCAGAAAACAACGAAAATCGGCGCGAAATCGTCGTTTTGCATCGAAATATGCGGTTTTCTGTAAGAATTTTGATGATTTCGTGCAGAATTCTGCTGTTTTCTTGCAATTCAGCCGTTGAATCTAGGTAAAAAGTCATGATTTTGTAGATTTCGTGCTCTTCTTGGCGAATTCAAGATAGAAAACAACGAAAATCGGCGAGAAATCTTTGTTTTGCATCGAAATATGCGGTTTTCTGTAAGAATTTTGATGATTTCGTGCAGAATTCTGCTGTTTTCTTGCAATTCAGCCGTTGAATCTATATAAAAAGTCATGATTTTGTAGATTTCGTGCTCTTCTGGGCGAATTCAAGATAGAAAACAACGAAAATCGGCGAGAAATCGTTGTTTTGCATCGAAATATGCAGTTTTCTCTAAGAATTTTGATGATTTCGTGCAGAATTCTGCTGTTTTCTTGCAATTCAGCCGTTGAATCTTGGTAAAAAGTCATGATTTTGTAGATTTCGTGCTCTTCTTTGCGAATTCAAGCCAGAAAACAACGAAAATCGGCGAGAAATCGTCGTTTTGCATCGAAATATGCGGTTTTCTGTAAGAATTTTGATGATTTCGTGCAGAATTCTGCTGTTTTCTTGCAATTCAGCCGTAGAATCTTGGTAAAAAGTGATGATTTTGTAGATTTCGTGCTCTTCTTTGCGAATTCAAGCCAGAAAACAACGAAAATCGCCGAGAAATCGTTGTTTTGCATCGAAATATGCGGTTTTCTGTAAGAATTTTGATGATTTCGTGCAAAATTCTGCTGTTTTCTTGCAATTCAGCCGTTGAATCTTGGTAAAAAGTCATGATTTTGTAGATTTCGTGCTCTTCTTTGCGAATTCAAGCCAGAAAACAACGAAAATCGGCGAGAAATCGTCGTTTTGCATCGAAATATGCGGTTTTCTGTAAGAATATTGATGATTTCGTGCAGAATTCTGCTGTTTTCTTGCAATTCAGCCGTAGAATCTTGGTAAAAAGTGATGATTTTGTAGATTTCGTGCTCTTCTTTGCGAATTCAAGCCAGAAAACAACGAAAACCGGCGAGAAATCGTCGTTTTGCATCGAAAAATGCGGTTTTCTGTAAGAATTTTGATGATTTCGTGCAGAATTCTGCTGTTTTCTTGTAATTCAGCCGTTGAATCTTGGTAAAAGTTATGATTTTGTAGATTTCGTGCTCTTCTTTGCGAATTCAAGCCAGAAAACAACGAAAATCGGCGAGAAATCGTCGTTTTGCATCGAAATATGCGGTTTTCTCTAAGAATTTTGACGATTTTGTGCAGAATTCTGCTGTTTTCTTGCAATTCAGCCATTGAATCTTGGTAAAAAGTCATCATTTTGTAGATTTTGTGCTCTTCTTTGCGAATTCAAGATAGAAAACAACGAAAATCAGCGAGAAATCGTCGTTTTGCATCGAAATATGCGGTTTTCTCTAAGAAATTTGATGATTTCGTGCAGATTTCTGCTGTTTTCTTGCAATTCAGCCGTTGAATCTTGGTAAAAAGTCATGATTTTGTAGATTTCGTGCTCTTCTTTGCAAATTCATGCCAGAAAACAACGAAAATCGGCGAGAAATCGTCGTTTTGCATCGAAATATGCGGTTTTCTCTAAGAATTTTGACGATTTCGTGCAGAATTCTGCTGTTTTCTTGCAATTCAGCCGTTGAATCTTGGTAAAAAGTCATCATTTTGTAGATTTTGTGCTCTTCTTTGCGAATTCAAGATAGAAAACAACGAAAATCAGCGAGAAATCGTCGTTTTGCATCGAAATATGCGGTTTTCTCTAAGAATTTTGATGATTTCGTGCAGAATTCTGCTGTTTTCTTGCAATTCAGACGTTGAATCTTGGTAAAAAGTCATGATTTTGTAGATTTCGTGCTCTTCTTTGCAAATTCATGCCAGAAAACAACGAAAATCGGCGCGAAATCGTCGTTTTGCATCGAAATATGCGGTTTGCTGTAAGAATTTTGATGATTTCGTGCAGAATTCTGCTGTTTTCTTGCAATTCAGCCGTTGAATCTAGGTAAAAAGTCATGATTTTGTAGATTTCGTGCTCTTCTTGGCGAATTCAAGATAGAAAACAACGAAAATCGGCGAGAAATCTTTGTTTTGCATCGAAATATGCGGTTTTCTGTAAGAATTTTGATGATTTCGTGCAGAATTCTGCTGTTTTCTTGCAATTCAGCCGTTGAATCTATGTAAAAAGTCATGATTTTGTAGATTTCGTGCTCTTCTGGGCGAATTCAAGATAGAAAACAACGAAAATCGGCGAGAAATCGTTGTTTTGCATCGAAATATGCAGTTTTCTCTAAGAATTTTGATGATTTCGTGCAGAATTCTGCTGTTTTCTTGCAATTCAGCCGTTGAATCTTGGTAAAAAGTCATGATTTTGTAGATTTCGTGCTCTTCTTTGCGAATTCAAGCCAGAAAACAACGAAAATCGGCGAGAAATCGTCGTTTTGCATCGAAATATGCGGTTTTCTGTAAGAATATTGATGATTTCGTGCAGAATTCTGCTGTTTTCTTGCAATTCAGCCGTAGAATCTTGGTAAAAAGTGATGATTTTGTAGATTTCGTGCTCTTCTTTGCGAATTCAAGCCAGAAAACAACGAAAATCGCCGAGAAATCGTTGTTTTGCATCGAAATATGCGGTTTTCTGTAAGAATTTTGATGATTTCGTGCGAAATTCTGCTGTTTTCTTGCAATTCAGCCGTTGAATCTTGGTAAAAAGTCATGATATTGTAGATTTCGTGCTCTTCTTTGCGAATTCAAGCCAGAAAACAACGAAAATCGGCGAGAATTCGTCGTTTTGCATCGAAAAATGCGGTTTTCTGTAAGAATTTTGATGATTTCGTGCAGAATTCTGCTGTTTTCTTGTAATTCAGCCGTTGAATCTTGGTAAAAGTTATGATTTTGTAGATTTCGTGCTCTTCTTTGCGAATTCAAGCCAGAAAACAACGAAAATCGGCGAGAAATCGTCGTTTTGCATCGAAATATGCGGTTTTCTCTAAGAATTTCGACGATTTCGTGCAGAATTCTGCTGTTTTCTTGCAATTCAGCCATTGAATCTTGGTAAAAAGTCATCATTTTGTAGATTTTGTGCTCTTCTTTGCGAATTCAAGATAGAAAACAACGAAAATCAGCGAGAAATCGTCGTTTTGCATCGAAATATGCGGTTTTCTCTAAGAATTTTGATGATTTCGTGCAGATTTCTGCTGTTTTCTTGCAATTCAGCCGTTCAATCTTGGTAAAAAGTCATGATTTTGTAGATTTCGTGCTCTTCTTTGCAAATTCATGCCAGAAAACAACGAAAATCGGCGAGAAATCGTCGTTTTGCATCGAAATATGCGGTTTTCTGTAAGAATTTTGATGATTTCGTGCAGAATTCTGCTGTTTTCTTGCAATTCAGCTGTTGAATCTAGGTAAAAAGTCATGATTTTGTAGATTTCGTGCTCTTCTTGGCGAATTCAAGATAGAAAACAACGAAAATCGGCGAGAAATCGTTGTTTTGCATCGAAATATGCGGTTTTCTATAAGAATTTTGATGATTTCGTGCAGAATTCTGCTGTTTTCTTGCAATTCAGCCGTTGAATCTGTGTAAAAAGTCATGATTTTGTAGATTTCGTGCTCTTCTGGGCGAATTCAAGATAGAAAACAACGAAAATCGGCGAGAAATCGTTGTTTTGCATCGAAATATGCAGTTTTCTCTAAGAATTTTGATGATTTCGTGCAGAATTCTGCTGTTTTCTTGCAATTCAGCCGTTGAATCTTGGTAAAAAGTCATGATTTTGTAGATTTCGTGCTCTTCTTTGCGAATTCAAGCCAGAAAACAACGAAAATCGGCGAGAAATCGTCGTTTTGCATCGAAATATGCGGTTTTCTCTAAGAATTTTGATGATTTCGTGCAGAATTCTGCTGTTTTCTTGCAATTCAGCCGTTGAATCTTGGTAAAAAGTCATGATTTTGTAGATTTCGTGCTCTTCTTTGCAAATTCATGCCAGAAAACAACGAAAATCGGCGCGAAATCGTCGTTTTGCATCGAAATATGCGGTTTTCTGTAAGAATTTGGATGATTTCGTGCAGAATTCTGCTGTTTTCTTGAAATTCAGCCGTTGAATCTAGGTAAAAAGTCATGATTTTGTAGATTTCGTGCTCTTCTGGGCGAATTCAAGATAGAAAACAACAAAAATCGGCGAGAAATCGTTGTTTTGCATCGAAATATGCAGTTTTCTCTAAGAATTTTGATGATTTCGTGCAGAATTCTGCTGTTTTCTTGCAATTCAGCCGTTGAATCTTAATAAAAAGTCATGATTTTGTAGATTTCGTGCTCTTCTTTGCGAATTCAAGCCAGAAAACAACGAAAATCGGCGAGAAATCGTCGTTTTGCATCGAAATATGCGGTTTTCTGTAAGAATTTTGATGATTTCGTGCAGAATTCTGCTGTTTTCTTGCAATTCAGCCGTAGAATCTTGGTAAAAAGTGATGATTTTGTAGATTTCGTGCTCTTCTTTGCGAATTCAAGCCAGAAAACAACGAAAATCGGCGAGAAATCGTCGTTTTGCATCGAAATATGCGGTTTTCTCTAAGAATTTTGATGATTTCGTGCAGAATTCTGCTGTTTTCTTGCAATTCAGCCGTTGAATCTTGGTAAAAAGTCATCATTTTGTAGATTTTGTGCTCTTCTTTGCGAATTCAAGATAGAAAACAACGAAAATCAGCGAGAAATCGTCGTTTTGCATCGAAATATGCGGTTTTCTCTAAGAATTTTGATGATTTCGTGCAGATTTCTGCTGTTTTCTTGCAATTCAGCCGTTGAATCTTGGTAAAAAGTCATGATTTTGTAGATTTCGTGCTCTTCTTTGCAGATTCATGCCAGAAAACAACGAAAATCGGCGAGAAATCGTCGTTTTGCATCGAAATATGCGGTTTTCTGTAAGAATTTTGATGATTTCGTGCAGAATTCTGCAGTTTTCTTGCAATTCAGCTGTTGAATCTAGGTAAAAAGTCATGATTTTGTAGATTTCGTGCTCTTCTTGGCGAGTTCAAGATAGAAAACAACGAAAATCGGCGAGAAATCGTTGTTTTGCATCGAAATATGCGGTTTTCTGTAAGAATTTTGATGATTTCGTGCAGAATTCTGCTGTTTTCTTGCAATTCAGCCGTTGAATCTGTGTAAAAAGTCATGATTTTGTAGATTTCGTGCTCTTCTGGGCGAATTCAAGATAGAAAACAACGAAAATTGGCGAGAAATCGTTGTTTTGCATCGAAATATGCAGTTTTCTCTAAGAATTTTGATGATTTCGTGCAGAATTCTGCTGTTTTCTTGCAATTCAGCCGTTGAATCTTGGTAAAAAGTCATGATTTTGTAGATTTCGTGCTCTTCTTTGCGAATTCAAGCCAGAAAACAACGAAAATCGGCGAGAAATCGTTGATTTGCATCTAAATATGCGGTTTTCTGTAAGAATTTTGATGATTTCGTGCAGAATTCTGCTGTTTTCTTGCAATTCAGCCGTAGAATCTTGGTAAAAAGTGATGATTTTGTAGATTTCGTGCTCTTCTTTGCGAATTCAAGCCAGAAAACAACGAAAATCGCCGAGAAATCGTTGATTTGCATCGAAATATGCGGTTTTCTGTAAGAATTTTGATGATTTCGTGCAGAATTCTGCTGTTTTCTTGCAATTCAGCCGTTGAATCTTGGTAAAAAGTCATGATTTTGTAGATTTCGTGCTCTTCTTTGCGAATTCAAGCCAGAAAACAACGAAAATCGGCGAGAAATCGTCGTTTTGCATCGAAATATGCGGTTTTCTGTAAGAATTTTGATAATTTCGTGCAGAATTCTGCTGTTTTCTTGCAATTCAGCCGTTGAATCTAGGTAAAAAGTCATGACTTTTTAGATTTGGTGCTCTTCTTGGCGAATTCAAGATAGAAAACAACGAAAATCGGCGAGAAATCGTTGTTTTGCATCGAAATATGCGGTTTTCTGTAAGAATTTTGATGATTTCGTGCAGAATTCTGCTGTTTTCTTGCAATTCAGCCATTGAATCTAAGTAAAAAGTCATGATTTTGTAGATTTCGTGCTCTTCTTGGCGAATTCAAAATAGAAAAAACGAAAATCGGCGAGAAATCGTTGTTTTGCATCGAAAGATGCAGTTTTCTCTAAGAATTTTGATGATTTCGTGCAGAATTCTGCTGTTTTCTTGCAATTCAGCCGTTGAATCTTGGTAAAAAGTCACGATTTTGTAGATTTCGTGCTCTTCTTTGCGAATTCAAGCCAGAAAACAACGAAAATCGGCGAGAAATCGTCGTTTTGAATCGAAATATGGGGTTTTCTCTAAGAATTTTGACGATTTCGTGCAGAATTCTGCTGTTTTCTTGCAATTCAGCCGTTGAATCTTGGTAAAAAGTCATGATTTTGTAGATTTCGTGCTCTTCTTTGCGAATTCATGCCAGAAAACAACGAAAATCGGCGAGAAATCGTTGTTTTGCATCGTAAAATGCAGTTTTCTCTAAGAATTTTGATGATTTCGTGCAGAATTCTGCTGTTTTCTTGCAATTCAGCCGTTGAATCTTGGTAAAAAGTCATGATTTTGTAGATTTAGTGCTCTTCTTTGCGAATTCAAGCCAGAAAACAACGAATATCGGCGAAAAATCGTCGTTTTGCATCGAAAAATGCGGTTTTCTGTAAGAATTTTGATGATTTCGTGCAGAATTCTGCTGTTTTCTTTCAATTCAGCCGTTGAATCTAGGTAAAAAGTCATGATTTTGTAGATTTCGTGCTCTTCTTGGCGAATTCAAGATAGAAAACAACGAAAATCGGCGAGAAATCGTTGTTTTGCATCGTAAAATGCAGTTTTCTCTAAGAATTTTGATGATTTCGTGCAGAATTCTGCTGTTTTCTTGCAATTCAACCGTAGAATCTTGGTAAAAAGTGATGATTTTGTAGATTTCGTGCTCCTCTTTGCGAATTCAAGCTAGAAAACAACGAAAATCGGCGAGAAATCGTTGTTTTGCATCGAAATATGCGGTTTTCTGTAAGAATTTTGATGATTTCGTGCAGAATTCTGCTGTTTTCTTGCAATTCAGCCGTTGAATCTTGGTAAAAAGTCATGATTTTGTAGATTTTGTGCTCTTCTTTGCGAATTCAAGCCAGAAAACAACGAAAATCGGCGAAAAATCGTCGTTTTGCATCGAAAAATGCGGTTTTCTGTAAGAATTTTGATGATTTCGTGCAGAATTCTGCTGTTTTCTTGCAATTCAGCCGTTGAATCTTGGTAAAAAGTCATGATTTTGTAGATTTCGTGCTCTTCTTGGCGAATTCAAGATAGAAAACAACGAAAATCGGCGAGAAATAGTTGTTTTGCATCGTAATATGCAGTTTTCTCTAAGAATTTTGATGATTTCGTGCAGAATTCTGCTGTTTTCTTGCAATTCAGCCGTAGAATCTTGGTAAAAAGTGATGATTCTGTAGATTTCGTGCTCTTCTTTGCGAATTCAAGCCAGAAAACAACGAAAATCGGCGAGAAATCGTTGTTTTGCATCGAAATATGCGGTTTTCTGTAAGAATTTTGATGATTTCGTGCAGAATTCTGCTGTTTTCTTGCAATTCAGCCGTTGAATCTTGGTAAAAAGTCATGATTTTGTAGATTTCGTGCTCTTCTTTGCGAATTCAAGCCAGAAAACAACGAAAATCGGCGAGAAATCGTTGTTTTGAATCGAAATATGCGGTTTTCTGTAAGAATTTTGATGATTTCGTGCAGAATTCTGCTGTTTTCTTGCAATTCAGCCGTTGAATCTTGGTAAAAAGTCATGATTTTGTAGATTTCGTGCTCTTCTTTGCGAATTCAAGCCAGAAAACAACGAAAATCGGCGAGAAATCGTCGTTTTGCATCGAAATATGCGGTTTTCTGTAAGAATTTTGATAATTTCGTGCAGAATTCTGCTGTTTTCTTGCAATTCAGCCGTTGAATCTAGGTAAAAAGTTATGATTTTTTAGATTTGGTGCTCTTCTTGGCGAATTCAAGATAGAAAACAACGAAAATCGGCGAGAAATCGTTGTTTTGCATCGAAATATGCGGTTTTCTGTATGAATTTTGATGATTTCGTGCAGAATTCTGCTGTTTTCTTGCAATTCAGCCATTGAATCTAAGTAAAAAGTCATGATTTTGTAGATTTCGTGCTCTTCTTGGCGAATTCAAAATAGAAAACAACGAAAATCGGCGAGAAATCGTTGTTTTGCATCGAAAGATGCAGTTTTCTCTAAGAATTTTGATGATTTCGTGCAGAATTCTGCTGTTTTCTTGCAATTCAGCCGTTGAATCTTGGTAGAAAGTCATGATTTTGTAGATTTCGTGCTCTTCTTTGCGAATTCAAGCCAGAAAACAACGAAAATCGGCGAGAAATCGTCGTTTTGAATCGAAATATGGGGTTTTCTCTAAGAATTTTGACGATTTCGTGCAGAATTCTGCTGTTTTCTTGCAATTCAGCCGTTGAATCTTGGTAAAAAGTCATGATTTTGTAGATTTCGTGCTCTTCTTTGCGAATTCATGCCAGAAAACAACGAAAATCGGCAAGAAATCGTCGTTTTGCATCGAAATATGCGGTTTTCTGTAAGAATTTTGATGATTTCGTGCAGAATTCTGCTGTTTTCTTGCAATTCAGCCGTTGAATCTTGGTAAAAAGTCATGATTTTGTAGATTTCGTGCTCTTCTTTGCGAATTCAAGCCAGAAAACAACGAAAATCGGCGAGAAATCGTCGTTTTGCATCGAAATATGCGGTTTTCTGTAAGAATTTTGATGATTTCGTGCAGAATTCTGCTGTTTTCTTGCAATTCAGCCGTTGAATCTTGGTAAAAAGTCATGATTTTGTAGATTTCGTGCTCTTCTTTGCGAATTCATGCCAGAAAACAACGAAAATCGGCGAGAAATCGTTGTTTTGCATCGTAAAATGCAGTATTCTCTAAGAATTTTGATGATTTCGTGCAGAATTCTGCTGTTTTCTTGCAATTCAGCCGTAGAATCTTGGTAAAAAGTGATGATTTTGTAGATTTCGTGCTCCTCTTTGCGAATTCAAGCCAGAAAACAACGAAAATCGGCGAGAAATCGTTGTTTTGCAACGAAATATGCGGTTTTCTGTAAGAATTTTGATGATTTCGTGCAGAATTCTGCTGTTTTCTTGCATTCAGCCGTTGAATCTTGGTAAAAAGTCATGATTTTGTAGATTTAGTGCTCTTCTTTGCGAATTCAAGCCAGAAAACAACGAAAATCGGCGAAAAATCGTCGTTTTGCATCGAAAAATGCGGTTTTCTGTAAGAATTTTGATGATTTCGTGCAGAATTCTGCTGTTTTCTATCAATTCAGCCGTTGAATCTAGGTAAAAAGTCATGATTTTGTAGATTTCGTGCTCTTCTTGGCGAATTCAAGATAGAAAACAACGAAAATCGGCGAGAAATCGTTGTTTTGCATCGTAAAATGCAGTTTTCTCTAAGAATTTTGATGATTTCGTGCAGAATTCTGCTGTTTTCTTGCAACTCAACCGTAGAATCTTGGTAAAAAGTGATGATTTTGTAGATTTCGTGCTCCTCTTTGCGAATTCAAGCTAGAAAACAACGAAAATCGGCGAGAAATCGTTGTTTTGTATCGAAATATGCGGTTTTCTGTAAGAATTTTGATGATTTCGTGCAGAATTCTGCTGTTTTCTTGCAATTCAGCCGTTGAATCTTGGTAAAAAGTCATGATTTTGTAGATTTAGTGCTCTTCTTTGCGAATTCAAGCCAGAAAACAACGAAAATCGGCGAAAAATCGTCGTTTTGCATCGAAAAATGCGGTTTTCTGTAAGAATTTTGATGATTTCGAGTAGAATTCTGCTGTTTTCTTGCAATTCAGCCGTTGAATCTTGGTAAAAAGTCATGATTTTGTAGATTTCGTGCTCTTCTTGGCGAATTCAAGATAGAAAACAACGAAAATCGGCGAGAAATCGTTGTTTTGCATCGTAAAATGCAGTTTTCTCTAAGAATTTTGATGATTTCGTGCAGAATTCTGCTGTTTTCTTGCAACTCAACCGTAGAATCTTGGTAAAAAGTGATGATTTTGTAGATTTCGTGCTCCTCTTTGCGAATTCAAGCTAGAAAACAACGAAAATCGGCGAGAAATCGTTGTTTTGCATCGAAATATGCGGTTTTCTGTAAGAATTTTGATGATTTCGTGCAGAATTCTGCTGTTTTCTTGCAATTCAGCCATTGAATCTAAGTAAAAAGTCATGATTTTGTAGATTTCGTGCTCTTCTTGGCGAATTCAAAATAGAAAACAACGAAAATCGGCGAGAAATCGTTGTTTTGCATCGAAAGATGCAGTTTTCTCTAAGAATTTTGATGATTTCGTGCAGAATTCTGCTGTTTTCTTGCAATTCAGCCGTTGAATCTTGGTAGAAAGTCATGATTTTGTAGATTTCGTGCTCTTCTTTGCGAATTCAAGCCAGAAAACAACGAAAATCGGCGAGAAATCGTCGTTTTGAATCGAAATATGGGGTTTTCTCTAAGAATTTTGACGATTTCGTGCAGAATTCTGCTGTTTTCTTGCAATTCAGCCGTTGAATCTTGGTAAAAAGTCATGATTTTCTAGATTTTGTGCTCTTCTTTGCGAATTCATGCCAGAAAACAACGAAAATCGGCAAGAAATCGTCGTTTTGCATCGAAATATGCGGTTTTCTGTAAGAATTTTGATGATTTCGTGCAGAATTCTGCTGTTTTCTTGCAATTCAGCCGTTGAATCTTGGTAAAAAGTCATGATTTTGTAGATTTCGTGCTCTTCTTTGCGAATTCAAGCCAGAAAACAACGAAAATCGGCGAGAAATCGTCGTTTTGCATCGAAATATGCGGTTTTCTGTAAGAATTTTGATGATTTCGTGCAGAATTCTGCTGTTTTCTTGCAATTCAGCCGTTGAATCTTGGTAAAAAGTCATGATTTTGTAGATTTCGTGCTCTTCTTTGCGAATTCATGCCAGAAAACAACGAAAATCGGCGAGAAATCGTTGTTTTGCATCGTAAAATGCAGTTTTCTCTAAGAATTTTGATGATTTCGTGCAGAATTCTGCTGTTTTCTTGCAATTCAGCCGTAGAATCTTAGTAAAAAGTGATGATTTTGTAGATTTCGTGCTCCTCTTTGCGAATTCAAGCCAGAAAACAACGAAAATCGGCGAGAAATCGTTGTTTTGCAACGAAATATGCGGTTTTCTGTAAGAATTTTGATGATTTCGTGCAGAATTCTGCTGTTTTCTTGCATTCAGCCGTTGAATCTTGGTAAAAAGTCATGATTTTGTAGATTTAGTGCTCTTCTTTGCGAATTCAAGCCAGAAAACAACGAAAATCGGCGAAAAATCGTCGTTTTGCATCGAAAAATGCGGTTTTCTGTAAGAATTTTGATGATTTCGTGCAGAATTCTGCTGTTTTCTATCAATTCAGCCGTTGAATCTAGGTAAAAAGTCATGATTTTGTAGATTTCGTGCTCTTCTTGGCGAATTCAAGATAGAAAACAACGAAAATCGGCGAGAAATCGTTGTTTTGCATCGTAAAATGCAGTTTTCTCTAAGAATTTTGATGATTTCGTGCAGAATTCTGCTGTTTTCTTGCAACTCAACCGTAGAATCTTGGTAAAAAGTGATGATTTTGTAGATTTCGTGCTCCTCTTTGCGAATTCAAGCTAGAAAACAACGAAAATCGGCGAGAAATCGTTGTTTTGTATCGAAATATGCGGTTTTCTGTAAGAATTTTGATGATTTCGTGCAGAATTCTGCTGTTTTCTTGCAATTCAGCCGTTGAATCTTGGTAAAAAGTCATGATTTTGTAGATTTAGTGCTCTTCTTTGCGAATTCAAGCCAGAAAACAACGAAAATCGGCGAAAAATCGTCGTTTTGCATCGAAAAATGCGGTTTTCTGTAAGAATTTTGATGATTTCGAGCAGAATTCTGCTGTTTTCTTGCAATTCAGCCGTTGAATCTTGGTAAAAAGTCATGATTTTGTAGATTTCGTGCTCTTCTTGGCGAATTCAAGATAGAAAACAACGAAAATCGGCGAGAAATCGTTGTTTTGCATCGTAATATGCAGTTTTCTCTAAGAATTTTGATGATTTCGTGCAGAATTCTGCTGTTTTCTTGCAATTCAGCCGTAGAATCTTGGTAAAAAGTGATGATTCTGTAGATTTCGTGCTCTTCTTTGCGAATTCAAGCCAGAAAACAACGAAAATCGGCGAGAAATCGTTGTTTTGCATCGACGGTTTTCTGTAAGAATTTTGATGATTTCGTGCAGAATTCTGCTGTTTTCTTGCAATTCAGCCGTTGAATCTTGGTAAAAAGTTATGATTTTGTAGATTTAGTGCTCTTCTTTGCGAATTCAAGCCAGAAAACAACGAAAATCGGCGAAAAATCGTCGTTTTGCATCGAAAAATGCGGTATTCTGTAAGAATTTTGATGATTTCGTGCAGAATTCTGCTGTTTTCTTGCAATTCAGCCGTTGAATCTTGGTAAGAAGTCAAGATTTTGTAGATTTCGTGCCCTTCTTTGCGAATTCAAGCCAGAAAACAACGAAAATCGGCGAGAAATCGTCGTTTTGCATCGAAATATGCATTTTTCTGTAAGAATTTTGATGATTTCGTGCAGAATTCTGCTGTTTTCTTGCAATTCAGCCGTTGAATCTTGGTAAAAAGTCATGATTTTGTAGATTCCGTGCTCTTCTTTGCGAATTCAAGATAGAAAACAACGAAAATCAGCGAGAAATCGTCGTTTTGCATCGAAATATGCGGTTTTCTCTAAGAATTTTGATGATTTCGTGCAGAATTCTGCTGTTTTCTTGCAATTCAGCCGTTGAATCTTGGTAAAAAGTGATGATTTTGTAGATTTCGTGCTCTTCTTTGCGAATTCAAGCCAGAAAACAACGAAAATCGGCGTGAAATCGTCGTTTTGCATCGAAAAATGCGGTTTTCTGTAAGAATTTTGATGATTTCGTGCAGAATTCTGCTGTTTTCTTGCAATTCAGCCGTTGAATCTTGGTAAGAAGTCAAGATTTTGTAGATTTCGTGCCCTTCTTTGCGAATTCAAGCCAGAAAACAACGAAAATCGGCGAGAAATCGTCGTTTTGCATCGAAATATGCATTTTTCTGTAAGAATTTTGATGATTTCGTGCAGAATTCTGCTGTTTTCTTGCAATTCAGCCGTTGAATCTTGGTAAAAAGTCATGATTTTGTAGATTTCGTGCTCTTCTTTGCGAATTCAAGCCAGAAAACAACGAAAATCGCCGAGAAATCGTCGTTTTGCATCGAAAAATGCGGTTTTCTGTAAGAATTTTGATGATTTCGTGCAGAATTCTGCTGTTTTCTTGCAATTCAGCCGTTGAATCTAGGTAAAAAGTCATGATTTTGTAGATTTCGTGCTCTTCTTGGCGAATTCAAGATAGAAAACAACGAAAATCGGCGAGAAATCGTTGTTTTGCATCGTAAAATGCAGTTTTCTCTAAGAATTTTGATGATTTCGTGCAGAATTCTGCTGTTTTCTTGCAATTCAGCCGTAGAATCTTGGTAAAAAGTGATGATTTTGTAGATTTCGTGCTCTTCTTTGCGAATTCAAGCTAGACAACAACGAAAATCGGCGAAAAATCGTTGTTTTGCATCGAAATATGCGGTTTTCTGTAAGAATTTTGATGATTTCGTGCAGAATTCTGCTGTTTTCTTGCAATTCAGCCGTTGAATCTTGGTAAAAAGTCATGATTTTGTAGATTCCGTGCTCTTCTTTGCGAATTCAAGATAGAAAACAACGAAAATCAGCGAGAAATCGTCGTTTTGCATCGAAATATGCGGTTTTCTCAAAGAATTTTGATGATTTCGTGCAGAATTCTGCTGTTTTCTTGCAATTCAGCCGTCGAATCTTGGTAAAAAGTGATGATTTTGTAGATTTCGTGCTCTTCTTTGCGAATTCAAGCCAGAAAACAACGAAAATCGGCGTGAAATCGTCGTTTTGCATCGAAATATGCGGTTTTCTCTTAGAATTTTGACGATTTCGTGCAGAATTCTGCTGTTTTCTTGCAATTCAGCCGTTGAATCTTGGTAAAAAGTCATGATTTTGTAGATTTAGTGCTCTTCTTTGCGAATTCAAGCCAGATAACAACGAAAATCGGCGAAAAATCGTCGTTTTGCATCGAAATATGCGGTTTTCTGTAAGAATTTTGATGATTTCGTGCAGAATTCTGCTGTTTTCTTGCAATTCAGCCGTTGAATCTTGGTTAAAAGTCATGATTTTGTAGATTTCGTGCTCTTCTTTGCGAATTCACGTCAGAAAACAACGAAAATCGGCGAGAAATCGTCGTTTTGCATCGAAATATGCGGTTTTCTGTAAGAATTTTGATGATTTCGTGCAGAATTCTGCTGTTTTCTTGCAATTCAGCCGTTGAATCTTGGTAAAAAGTCATGATTTTGTAGATTTCGTGCTCTTCTTTGCGAATTCATGCCAGAAAACAACGAAAATCGGCGAGAAATCGTTGTTTTGCATCGTAAAATGCAGTTTTCTCTAAGAATTTTGATGATTTCGTGCAGAATTCTGCTGTTTTCTTGCAATTCAGCCGTAGAATCTTGGTAAAAAGTGATGATTTTGTAGATTTCGTGCTCCTCTTTGCGAATTCAAGCCAGAAAACAACGAAAATCGGCGAGAAATCGTTGTTTTGCAACGAAATATGCGGTTTTCTGTAAGAATTTTGATGATTTCGTGCAGAATTCTGCTGTTTTCTTGCAATTCAGCCGTTGAATCTTGGTAAAAAGTCATGATTTTGTAGATTTAGTGCTCTTCTTTGCGAATTCAAGCCGGAAAACAACGAAAATCGGCGAAAAATCGTCGTTTTGCATCGAAAAATGCGGTTTTCTGTAAGAATTTTGATGATTTCGTGCAGAATTCTGCTGTTTTCTTTCAATTCAGCCGTTGAATCTAGGTAAAAAGTCATGATTTTGTAGATTTCGTGCTCTTCTTGGCGAATTCAAGATAGAAAACAAGGAAAATCGGCGAGAAATCGTTGTTTTGCATCGTAAAATGCAGTTTTCTCTAAGAATTTTGATGATTTCGTGCAGATTTCTGCTGTTTTCTTGCAATTCAACCGTAGAATCTTGGTAAAAAGTGATGATTTTGTAGATTTCGTGCTCCTCTTTGCGAATTCAAGCTAGAAAACAACGAAAATCGGCGAGAAATCGTTGTTTTGCATCGAAATATGCGGTTTTCTGTAAGAATTTTGATGATTTCGTGCAGAATTCTGCTGTTTTCTTGCAATTCAGCCGTTGAATCTTGGTAAAAAGTCATGATTTTGTAGATTTAGTGCTCTTCTTTGCGAATTCAAGCCAGAAAACAACGAAAATCGGCGAAAAATCGTCGTTTTGCATCGAAAAATGCGGTTTTCTGTAAGAATTTTGATGATTTCGTGCAGAATTCTGCTGTTTTCTTGCAATTCAGCCGTTGAATCTTGGTAAGAAGTCAAGATTTTGTAGATTTCGTGCCCTTCTTTGCGAATTCAAGCCAGAAAACAACGAAAATCGGCGAGAAATCGTCGTTTTGCATCGAAATATGCATTTTTCTGTAAGAATTTTGATGATTTCGTGCAGAATTCTGCTGTTTTCTTGCAATTCAGCCGTTGAATCGTGGTAAAAAGTCATGATTTTGTAGATTCCGTGCTCTTCTTTGCGAATTCAAGATAGAAAACAACGAAAATCAGCGAGAAATCGTCGTTTTGCATCGAAATATGCGGTTTTCTCTAAGAATTTTGATGATTTCGTGCAGAATTCTGCTGTTTTCTTGCAATTCAGCCGTTGAATCTTGGTAAAAAGTGATGATTTTGTAGATTTCGTGCTCTTCTTTGCGAATTCAAGCCAGAAAACAACGAAAATCGGCGTGAAATCGTCGTTTTGCATCGAAATATGCGGTTTTCTCTAAAAATTTTGATGATTTCGTGCAGAATTCTGCTGTTTTCTTGCAATTCAGCCGTTGAATCTTGGTAAAAAGTGATGATTTTGTGGATTTCGTGCTCTTCTTTGCGAATTCAAGCCAGAAAACAACGAAAATCGGCGAGAAATCGTCGTTTTGCATCGAAATATGCGGTTTTCTCTAAGAATTTTGACGATTTCGTGCAGAATTCTGCTGTTTTCTTGCAATTCAGCCGTTGAATCTTGGTAAAAAGTCATGATTTTGTGGATTTCGTGCTCTTCTTTGCGAATTCAAGCCAGAAAACAACGAAAATCGCCGAGAAATCGTCGTTTTGCATTGAAATATGCGGTTTTCTGTAAGAATTTTGATGATTTCGTGCAGAATTCTGCTGTTTTCTTGCAATTCAGCCGTTGAATCTAGGTAAAAAGTCATGATTTTGTAGATTTCGTGCTCTTCTTGGCGAATTCAATATAGAAAACAACGAAAATCGGCGAGAAATCGTTGTTTTGCATCGTAAAATGCAGTTTTCTCTAAGAATTTTGATGATTTCGTGCAGAATTCTGCTGTTTTCTTGCAATTCAGCCGTAGAATCTTGGTAAAAAGTGATGATTTTGTAGATTTCGTGCTCTTCTTTGCGAATTCAAGCTAGACAACAACGAAAATCGGCGAGAAATCGTTGTTTTGCATCGAAATATGCGGTTTTCTGTAAGAATTTTGATGATTTCGTGCAGAATTCTGCTGTTTTCTTGCAATTCAGCCGTTGAATCTTGGTAAAAAGTCATGATTTTGTAGATTTAGTGCTCTTCTTTGCGAATTCAAGCCAGAAAACAACGAAAATCGGCGAAAAATCGTCGTTTTGCATCGAAAAATGCGGTTTTCTGTAAGAATTTTGATGATTTCGTGCAGAATTCTGCTGTTTTCTTGCAATTCAGCCGTTGAATCTTGGTAAAAAGTGATGATTTTGTAGATTTCGTGCTCTTCTTTGCGAATTCAAGCCAGAAAACAACGAAAATCGGCGAGAAATCGTTGTTTTGCATCGAAATATGCGGTTTTCTGTAAGAATTTTGATGATTTCGTGCAGAATTCTGCTGTTTTCTTGCAATTCAGCCGTTGAATCTTGGTAAAAAGTCATGATTTTGTAGATTTAGTGCTCTTCTTTGCGAATTCAAGCCAGAAAACAACGAAAATCGGCGAAAAATCGTCGTTTTGCATCGAAAAATGCGGTTTTCTGTAAGAATTTTGATGATTTCGTGCAGAATTCTGCTGTTTTCTTGCAATTCAGCCGTTGAATCTTGGTAAGAAGTCAAGATTTTGTAGATTTTGTGCCCTTCTTTGCGAATTCAAGCCAGAAAACAACGAAAATCGGCGAGAAATCGTCGTTTTGCATCGAAATATGCATTTTTCTGTAAGAATTTTGACGATTTCGTGCAGAATTCTGCTGTTTTCTTGCAATTCAGCCGTTGAATCTTGGTAAAAAGTCATGATTTTGTAGATTTCGTGCTCTTCTTTGCGAATTCAAGCCAGAAAACAACGAAAATCGCCGAGAAATCGTCGTTTTCCATTGAAATATGCGGTTTTCTGTAAGAATTTTGATGATTTCGTGCAGAATTCTGCTGTTTTCTTGCAATTCAGCCGTTGAATCTAGGTAAAAAGTCATGATTTTGTAGATTTCGTGCTCTTCTTGGCGAATTCAAGATAGAAAACAACGAAAATCGGCGAGAAATCGTTGTTTTGCATCGTAAAATGCAGTTTTCTCTAAGAATTTTGATGATTTCGTGCAGAATTCTGCTGTTTTCTTGCAATTCAGCCGTAGAATCTTGGTAAAAAGTGATGATTTTGTAGATTTCGTGCTCTTCTTTGCGAATTCAAGCTAGACAACAACGAAAATCGGCGAGAAATCGTTGTTTTGCATCGAAATATGCGGTTTTCTGTAAGAATTTTGATGATTTCGTGCAGAATTCTGCTGTTTTCTTGCAATTCAGCCGTTGAATCTTGGTAAAAAGTCATGATTTTGTAGATTTAGTGCTCTTCTTTGCGAATTCAAGCCAGAAAACAACGAAAATCGGCGAAAAATCGTCGTTTTGCATCGAAAACCGCGGTTTTCTGTAAGAATTTTGATGATTTCGTGCAGAATTCTGCTGTTTTCTTGCAATTCAGCCGTTGAATCTTGGTAAAAAGTCATGATTTTGTAGATTCCGTGCTCTTCTTTGCGAATTCAAGATAGAAAACAACGAAAATCAGCGAGAAATCGTCGTTTTGCATCGAAATATGCGGTTTTCTCTAAGAATTTTGATGATTTCGTGCAGAATTCTGCTGTTTTCTTGCAATTCAGCCGTTGAATCTTGGTAAGAAGTCAAGATTTTGTAGATTTCGTGCCCTTCTTTGCGAATTCAAGCCAGAAAACAACGAAAATCGGCGAGAAATCGTCGTTTTGCATCGAAATATGCATTTTTCTGTAAGAATTTTGATGATTTCGTGCAGAATTCTGCTGTTTTCTTGCAATTCAGCCGTTGAATCTTGGTAAAAAGTCATGATTTTGTAGATTCCGTGCTCTTCTTTGCGAATTCAAGATAGAAAACAACGAAAATCAGCGAGAAATCGTCGATTTGCATCGAAATATGCGGTTTTCTCTAAGAATTTTGATGATTTCGTGCAGAATTCTGCTGTTTTCTTGCAATTCAGCCGTTGAATCTTGGTAAAAAGTGATGATTTTGTAGATTTCGTGCTCTTCTTTGCGAATTCAAGCCAGAAAACAACGAAAATCGGCGTGAAATCGTCGTTTTGCATCGAAATATGCGGTTTTCTCTAAGAATTTTGATGATTTCGTGCAGAATTCTGCTGTTTTCTTGCAATTCAGCCGTTGAATCTTGGTAAAAAGTGATGATTTTGTGGATTTCGTGCTCTTCTTTGCGAATTCAAGCCAGAAAACAACGAAAATCGGCGAGAAATCGTCGTTTTGCATCGAAATATGCGGTTTTCTCTAAGAATTTTGACGATTTCGTGCAGAATTCTGCTGTTTTCTTGCAATTCAGCCGTTGAATCTTGGTAAAAAGTCATGATTTTGTAGATTTCGTGCTCTTCTTTGCGAATTCAAGCCAGAAAACAACGAAAATCGCCGAGAAATCGTCGTTTTGCATTGAAATATGCGGTTTTCTGTAAGAATTTTGATGATTTCGTGCAGAATTCTGCTGTTTTCTTGCAATTCAGCCGTTGAATCTAGGTAAAAAGTCATGATTTTGTAGATTTCGTGCTCTTCTTGGCGAATTCAAGATAGAAAACAACGAAAATCGGCGAGAAATCGTTGTTTTGCATCGTAAAATGCAGTTTTCTCTAAGAATTTTGATGATTTCGTGCAGAATTCTGCTGTTTTCTTGCAATTCAGCCGTGGAATCTTGGTAAAAAGTGATGATTTTGTAAATTTCGTGCTCTTCTTTGCGAATTCAAGCTAGACAACAACGAAAATCGGCGAGAAATCGTTGTTTTGCATCGAAATATGCGGTTTTCTGTAAGAATTTTGATGATTTCGTGCAGAATTCTGCTGTTTTCTTGCAATTCAGCCGTTGAATCTTGGTAAAAAGTCATGATTTTGTAGATTTAGTGCTCTTCTTTGCGAATTCAAGCCAGAAAACAACGAAAATCGGCGAAAAATCGTCGTTTTGCATCGAAAAATGCGGTTTTCTGTAAGAATTTTGATGATTTCGTGCAGAAATCTGCTGTTTTCTTGCAATTCAGCCGTTGAATCTTGGTAAAAAGTGATGATTTTGTAGATTTCGTGCTCTTCTTTGCGAATTCAAGCCAGAAAACAACGAAAATCGGCGAGAAATCGTTGTTTTGCATCGAAATATGCGGTTTTCTGTAAGAATTTTGATGATTTCGTGCAGAATTCTGCTGTTTTCTTGCAATTCAGCCGTTGAATCTTGGTAAAAAGTCATGATTTTGTAGATTTAGTGCTCTTCTTTGCGAATTCAAGCCAGAAAACAACGAAAATCGGCGAAAAATCGTCGTTTTGCATCGAAAAATGCGGTTTTCTGTAAGAATTTTGATGATTTCGTGCAGAATTCTGCTGTTTTCTTGCAATTCAGCCGTTGAATCTTGGTAAGAAGTCAAGATTTTGTAGATTTTGTGCCCTTCTTTGCGAATTCAAGCCAGAAAACAACGAAAATCGGCGAGAAATCGTCGTTTTGCATCGAAATATGCATTTTTCTGTAAGAATTTTGATGATTTCGTGCAGAATTCTGCTGTTTTCTTGCAATTCAGCCGTTGAATCTTGGTAAAAAGTCATGATTTTGTAGATTCCGTGCTCTTCTTTGCGAATTCAAGATAGAAAACAACGAAAATCAGCGAGAAATCGTCGTTTTGCATCGAAATATGCGGTTTTCTCTAAGAATTTTGATGATTTCGTGCAGAATTCTGCTGTTTTCTTGCAATTCAGCCGTTGAATCTTGGTAAAAAGTGATGATTTTGTAGATTTCGTGCTCTTCTTTGCGAATTCAAGCCAGAAAACAACGAAAATCGGCGTGAAATCGTCGTTTTGCATCGAAATATGCGGTTTTCTCTAAGAATTTTGATGATTTCGTGCAGAATTCTGCTGTTTTCTTGCAATTCAGCCGTTGAATCTTGGTAAAAAGTGATGATTTTGTGGATTTCGTGCTCTTCTTTGCGAATTCAAGCCAGAAAACAACGAAAATCGGCGAGAAATCGTCGTTTTGCATCGAAATATGCGGTTTTCTCTTAGAATTTTGACGATTTCGTGCAGAATTCTGCTGTTTTCTTGCAATTCAGCCGTTGAATCTTGGTAAAAAGTCATGATTTTGTAGATTTAGTGCTCTTCTTTGCGAATTCAAGCCAGATAACAACGAAAATCGGCGAAAAATCGTCGTTTTGCATCGAAAAATGCGGTTTTCTGTAAGAATTTTGATGATTTCGTGCAGAATTCTGCTGTTTTCTTGCAATTCAGCCGTTGAATCTTGGTAAAAAGTTATGATTTTGTAGATTTCGTGCTCTTCTTGGCAAATTCAAGATAGAAAACAACGAAAATCGGCGAGAAATCGTTGTTTTGCATCGTAATAAGCAGTTTTCTCTAAGAATTTTGATGATTTCGTGCAGAATTCTGCTGTTTTCTTGCAATTCAGCCGTAGAATCTTGGTAAAAAGTGATGATTTTGTAGATTTCGTGCTCTTCTTTGCGAATTCAAGCCAGAAAACAACGAAAATCGGCGAGAAATCGTTGTTTTGCATCGAAATATGCGGTTTTCTGTAAGGATTTTGATGATTTCGTGCAGAATTCTGCTGTTTTCTTGCAATTCAGCCGTTGAATCTTGGTAAAAAGTCATGATTTTGTAGATTTAGTGCTCTTCTTTGCGAATTCAAGCCAGAAAACAACGAAAATCGGCGAAAAATCGTCGTTTTGCATCGAAAAATGCGGTTTTCTGTAAGAATTTTGATGATTTCGTGCAGAATTCTGCTGTTTTCTTGCAATTCAGCCGTTGAATCTTGGTAAGAAGTCAAGATTTTGTAGATTTCGTGCCCTTCTTTGCGAATTCAAGCCAGAAAACAACGAAAATCGGCGAGAAATCGTCGTTTTGCATCGAAATATGCATTTTTCTGTAAGAATTTTGATGATTTCGTGCAGAATTCTGCTGTTTTCTTGCAATTCAGCTGTTGAATCTTGGTAAAAAGTCATGATTTTGTAGATTCCGTGCTCTTCTTTGCGAATTCAAGAAAGAAAACAACGAAAATCAGCGAGAAATCGTCGTTTTGCATCGAAATATGCGGTTTTCTCTAAGAATTTTGATGATTTCGTGCAGAATTCTGCTGTTTTCTTGCAATTCAGCCGTAGAATCTTGGTAAAAAGTGATGATTTTGTAGATTTCGTGCTCTTCTTTGCGAATTCAAGCCAGAAAACAACGAAAATCGGCGAGAAATCGTTGTTTTGCATCGAAATATGCGGTTTTCTCTAAGAATTTTGATGATTTCGTGCAGAATTCTGCTGTTTTCTTGCAATTCAGCCGTTGAATCTTGGTAAAAAGTGATGATTTTGTGGATTTCGTGCTCTTCTTTGCGAATTCAAGCCAGAAAACAACGAAAATCGGCGAAAAATCGTCGTTTTGCATCGAAATATGCGGTTTTCTCTTAGAATTTTGACGATTTCGTGCAGAATTCTGCTGTTTTCTTGCAATTCAGCCGTTGAATCTTGGTAAAAAGTCATGATTTTGTAGATTTTGTGCCCTTCTTTGCGAATTCAAGATTGAAAACAACGAAAATCAGCGAGAAATCGTCGTTTTGCATCGAAATATGCGGTTTTCTCTAAGAATTTTGATGATTTCGTGCAGAATTCTGCTGTTTTCTTGCAATTCAGCCGTTGAATCTTGGTAAAAAGTCATGATTTTGTAGATTTCGTGCTCTTCTTTGCAAATTCATGCCAGAAAACAACGAAAATCGGCGAGAAATCGTCGCTTTGCATCGAAATATGCGGTTTTCTGTAAGAATTTTGATGATTTCGTGCAGAATTCTGCTGTTTTCTTGCAATTCAGCCGTTGAATCTTGGTAAAAAGTCATGATTTTGTAGATTTCGTGCTCTTCTTTGCGAATTCAAGCCAGAAAACAACGAAAATCGCCGAGAAATCGTCGTTTTGCATTGAAATATGCGGTTTTCTGTAAGAATTTTGATGATTTCGTGCAGAATTCTGCTGTTTTCTTGCAATTCAGCCGTTGAATCTAGGTAAAAAGTCATGATTTTGTAGATTTCGTGCTCTACTTGGCGAATTCAAGATAGAAAACAACGAAAATCGGCGAGAAATCGTTGTTTTGCATCGAAATATGCGGTTTTCTGTAAGAATTTTGATGATTTCGTGCAGAATTCTGCTGTTTTCTTGCAATTCAGCTGTTGAATCTTGGTAAAAAGTCATGATTTTGTAGATTCCGTGCTCTTCTTTGCGAATTCAAGATAGAAAACAACGAAAATCAGCGAGAAATCGTCGTTTTGCATCGAAATATGCGGTTTTCTCTAAGAATTTTGATGATTTCGTGCAGAATTCTGCTGTTTTCTTGCAATTCAGCCGTAGAATCTTGGTAAAAAGTGATGATTTTGTAGATTTCGTGCTCTTCTTTGCGAATTCAAGCCAGAAAACAACGAAAATCGGCGAGAAATCGTTGTTTTGCATCGAAATATGCGGTTTTCTCTAAGAATTTTGATGATTTCGTGCAGAATTCTGCTGTTTTCTTGCAATTCAGCCGTTGAATCTTGGTAAAAAGTGATGATTTTGTGGATTTCGTGCTCTTCTTTGCGAATTCAAGCCAGAAAACAACGAAAATCGGCGAAAAATAGTCGTTTTGCATCGAAATATGCGGTTTTCTCTTAGAATTTTGACGATTTCGTGCAGAATTCTGCTGTTTTCTTGCAATTCAGCCGTTGAATCTTGGTAAAAAGTCATGATTTTGTAGATTTTGTGCCCTTCTTTGCGAATTCAAGATAGAAAACAACGAAAATCAGCGAGAAATCGTCGTTTTGCATCGAAATATGCGGTTTTCTCTAAGAATTTTGATGATTTCGTGCAGAATTCTGCTGTTTTCTTGCAATTCAGCCGTTGAATCTTGGTAAAAAGTCATGATTTTGTAGATTTCGTGCTCTTCTTTGCAAATTCATGCCAGAAAACAACGAAAATCGGCGAGAAATCGTCGCTTTGCATCGAAATATGCGGTTTTCTGTAAGAATTTTGATGATTTCGTGCAGAATTCTGCTGTTTTCTTGCAATTCAGCCGTTGAATCTTGGTAAAAAGTCATGATTTTGTAGATTTCGTGCTCTTCTTTGCGAATTCAAGCCAGAAAACAACGAAAATCGCCGAGAAATCGTCGTTTTGCATTGAAATATGCGGTTTTCTGTAAGAATTTTGATGATTTCGTGCAGAATTCTGCTGTTTTCTTGCAATTCAGCCGTTGAATCTAGGTAAAAAGTCATGATTTTGTAGATTTCGTGCTCTACTTGGCGAATTCAAGATAGAAAACAACGAAAATCGGCGAGAAATCGTTGTTTTGCATCGAAATATGCGGTTTTCTGTAAGAATTTTGATGATTTCGTGCAGAATTCTGCTGTTTTCTTGCAATTCAGCCGTTGAATCTACGTAAAAAGTCATGATTTTGTAGATTTCGTGCTCTTCTTGGCGAATTCAAGATAGAAAACAACGAAAATCGGCGAGAAATCGTTGTTTTGCATCGAAATATGCAGTTTTCTCTAAGAATTTTGATGATTTCGTGCAGAATTCTGCTGTTTTCTTGCAATTCAGCCGTTGAATCTTGGTAAAAAGTCATGATTTTGTAGATTTCGTGCTCTTCTTTGCGAATTCAAGCCAGAAAACAACGAAAATCGGCGAGAAATCGTTGTTTTGCATCGAAATATGCGGTTTTCTGTAAGAATTTTGATGATTTCGTGCAGAATTCTGCTGTTTTCTTGCAATTCAGCCGTTGAATCTAGGTAAAAAGTCATGATTTTGTAGATTTCGTGCTCTTCTTGGCGAATTCAAGATAGAAAACAACGAAAATCGGCGAGAAATCGTTGTTTTCCATCGAAATATGCAGTTTTCTCTAAGAATTTTGATGATTTCGTGCAGAATTCTGCTGTTTTCTTGCAATTCAGCCGTTGAATCTTGGTAAAAAGTCATGATTTTGTAGATTTCGTGCTCTTCTTTGCGAATTCAAGATAGAAAACAACGAAAATCAGCGAGAAAACGTCGTTTTGCATCGAAATATGCGATTTTCTCTAAGAATTTTGATGATTTCGTGCAGAATTCTGCTGTTTTCTTGCAATTCAGCCGTTGAATCTTGGTAAAAAGTTATGATTTTGTAGATTTCGTGCTCTTCTTTGCAAATTCATGCCAGAAAACAACGAAAATCGGCGAGAAATCGTTGTTTTGCATCGAAATATGCAGTTTTCTCTAAGAATTTTGATGATTTCGTGCAGAATTCTGCTGTTTTCTTGCAATTCAGCCGTTGAATCTTGGTAAAAAGTCATGATTTTGTAGATTTCGTGCTCTTCTTTGCGAATTCAAGCCAGAAAACAACGAAAATCGGCGAGAAATCGTCGTTTTGCATCGAAATATGCGGTTTTCTGTAAGAATTTTGATGATTTCGTGCAGAATTCTGCTGTTTTCTTGCAATTCAGCCGTAGAATCTTGGTAAAAAGTGATGATTTTGTAGATTTCGTGCTCTTCTTTGCGAATTCAAGCCAGAAAACAACGAAAATCGGCGAGAAATCGTTGTTTTGCATCGAAATATGCGGTTTTCTGTAAGAATTTTGATGATTTCGTGCAGAATTCTGCTGTTTTCTTGCAATTCAGCCGTTGAATCTTGGTAAAAAGTCATGATTTTGTAGATTCCGTGCTCTTCTTTGCGAATTCAAGATAGAAAACAACGAAAATCAGCGAGAAATCGTCGTTTTGCATCGAAATATGCGGTTTTCTGTAAGAATTTTGATGATTTCGTGCAGAATTCTGCTGTTTTCTTGCAATTCAGCCGTTGAATCTTGGTAAAAAGTCATGATTTTGTAGATTTCGTGCTCTTCTTTGCGAATTCAAGCCAGAAAACAACGAAAATCGGCGAGAAATCGTCGTTTTGCATCGAAATATGCGGTTTTCTGTAAGAATTTTGATGATTTCGTGCAGAATTCTGCTGTTTTCTTGCAATTCAGCCGTTGAATCTAGGTAAAAAGTCATGATTTTATAGATTTCGTGGTCTTCTTGGCGAATTCAAGCCAGAAAACAACGAAAATCGGCGAGAAATCGTTGTTTTGCATCGAAATATGCGGTTTTCTGTAAGAATTTTGATGATTTCGTGCAGAATTCTGCTGTTTTCTTGCAATTCAGCCGTTGAATCTAGGTAAAAAGTCATGATTTTGTAGATTTCGTGCTCCTCTTGGCGAATTCAAGATAGAAAACAACGAAAATCGGCGAGAAATCGTTGTTTTGCATCGAAATATGCACTTTTCTCTAAGAATTTTGATGATTTCGTGCAGAATTCTGCTGTTTTCTTGCAATTCAGCCGTTGAATCCTGGTAAAAAGTCATGATTTTGTAGATTTCGTGCTCTTCTTTGCGAATTCAAGCCAGAAAGCAACGAAAATCGGCGAGAAATTGTCGATTTGCATCGAAAAATGCGGTTTTCTGTAAGAATTTTGATGATTTCGTGCAGAATTCTGCTGTTTTCTTGCAATTCAGCCGTTGAATCTTGGTAAAAAGTCATGATTTTGTAGATTTCGTGCTCTTCTTGGCGAATTCAAGATAGAAAACAACGAAAATCGGCGAGAAATCGTTGTTTTGCATCGAAATATGCAGTTTTCTCTAAGAATTTTGATGATTTCGTGCAGAATTCTGCTGTTTTCTTGCAATTCAGCCGTTGAATCTTGGTAAAAAGTCATGATTTTGTAGATTTCGTGCTCTTCTTTGCGAATTCAAGCCAGAAAACAACGAAAATCGGCGAGAAATCGTCGTTTTGCATCGAAATATGCGGTTTTCTGTAAGAATTTTGATGATTTCGTGCAGAATTCTGCTGTTTTCTTGCAATTCAGCCGTTGAATCTTGGCAAAAAGTCATGATTTTGTAGATTTCGTGCTCTTCTTTGCGAATTCAAGCCAGAAAACAACGAAAATCGGCGAGAAATCGTCGTTTTGCATCGAAATATGCGGTTTTCTGTAAGAATTTTGATGATTTCGTGCAGAATTCTGCTGTTTTCTTGCAATTCAGCCGTTGAATCTTGGTAAAAAGTCATGATTTTGTCGATTTCGTGCTCTTCTTTGCGAATTCATGCCAGAAAACAACGAAAATCGGCGAGAAATCGTCGTTTTGCATCGAAATATGCGGCTTTCTGTAAGAATTTTGATGATTTCGTGCAGAATTCTGCTGTTTTCTTGCAATTCAGCCGTTGAATCTTGGTAAAAAGTCATGATTTTGTAGATTTCGTGCTCTTCTTTGCGAATTCAAGCCAGAAAACAACGAAAATCGGCGAGAAATCGTCGTTTTGCATCGAAATATGCGGTTTTCTGTAAGAATTTTGATGATTTCGTGCAGAATTCTGCTGTTTTCTTGCAATTCAGCCGTTGAATCTATGTAAAAAGTCATGATTTTGTAGATTTCGTGCTCTTCTTTGCGAATTCAAGCCAGAAAACAACGAAAATCGGCAAGAAATCGTCGTTTTGCATCGAAATATGCGGTTTTCTGTAAGAATTTTGATGATTTCGTGCAGAATTCTGCTGTTTTCTTGCAATTCAGCCGTTGCATCTTGGTAAAAAGTCATGATTTTGTAGATTTCGTGCTCTTCTTTGCGAATTCAAGCCAGAAAACAACGAAAATCGGCGAGAAATCGTCGTTTTGCATCGAAATATGCGGTTTTCTGTAAGAATTTTGATGATTTCGTGCAGAATTCTGCTGTTTTCTTGCAATTCAGCCGTTGAATCTAGGTAAAAAGTCATGATTTTATAGATTTCGTGCTCTTCTTGGCGAATTCAAGCCAGAAAACAACGAAAATCGGCGAGAAATCGTTGTTTTGCATCGAAATATGCGGTTTTCTGTAAGAATTTTGATGATTTCGTGCAGAATTCTGCTGTTTTCTTGCAATTCAGCCGTTGAATCTAGGTAAAAAGTCATGACTTTGTAGATTTCGTGCTCCTCTTGGCGAATTCAAGATAGAAAACAACGAAAATCGGCGAGAAATCGTTGTTTTGCATCGAAATATGCACTTTTCTCTAAGAATTTTGATGATTTCGTGCAGAATTCTGCTGTTTTCTTGCAATTCAGCCGTAGAATCTTGGTAAAAAGTGATGATTTTGTAGATTTCGTGCTCTTCTTTGCGAATTCAAGCCAGAAAACAACGAAAATCGGCGAGAAATCGTTGTTTTGCATCGAAATATGCGGTTTTCTGTAAGAATTTTGATGATTTCGTGCAGAATTCTGCTGCTTTCTTGCAATTCAGCCGTTGAATCTTGGTAAAAAGTCATGATTTTGTAGATTTCGTGCTCGTCTTTGCGAATTCAAGCCAGAAAACAACGAAAATCGGCGCGAAATCGTTGATTTGCATCGAAATATGCGGTTTTCTGTAAAAATTTTGATGATTTCGTGCAGAATTCTGCTGTTTTCTTGCAATTCAGCCGTTGAATCTTGGTAAAAAGTCATGATTTTGTAGATTTCGTGCTCTTCTTTGCGAATTCAAGCCAGAAAACAACGAAAATCGGCGAGAAATCGTCGTTTTGCATCGAAAAATGCGGTTTTCTGTAAGAATTTTGATGATTTCATGCAGAATTCTGCTGTTTTATTGCAATTCAGCCGTTGAATCTTGGTAAAAAGTCATGATTTTGTAGATTTCGTGCTCTTCTTTGCGAATTCAAGCCAGAAAACAACGAAAATCGGCGAGAAATCGTTGTTTTGCATCGAAATATGCGGTTTTCTGTAAGAATTTTGATGATTTCGTGCAGAATTCTGCTGCTTTCTTGCAATTCAGCCGTTGAATCTTGGTAAAAAGTCATGATTTTGTAGATTTCGTGCTCGTCTTTGCGAATTCAAGCCAGAAAACAACGAAAATCGGCGAGAAATCGTTGTTTTGCATCGAAATATGCGGTTTTCTGTAAAAATTTTGATGATTTCGTGCAGAATTCTGCTGTTTTCTTGCAATTCAGCCGTTGAATCTTGGTAAAAAGTCATGTTTTTGTAGATTTCGTGCTCTTCTTTGCGAATTCAAGCCAGAAAACAACGAAAATCGGCGAGAAATCGTCGTTTTGCATCGAAAAATGCGGTTTTCTGTAAGAATTTTGATGATTTCGTGCAGAATTCTGCTGTTTTCTTGCAATTCAGCCGTTGAATCTTGGTAAAAAGTCATGATTTTGTAGATTTCGTGCTCTTCTTTGCGAATTCAAGCCAGAAAACAACGAAAATCGGCGAGAAATCGTCGTTTTGCATCGAAAAATGCGGTTTTCTCTAAGAATTTTGATGATTTCGTGCAGAATTCCGCTGTTTTCTTGCAATTCAGCCGTTGAATCTTGGTAAAAAGTCATGATTTTGTAGATTTCGTGCTCTTCTTTGCGAATTCAAGCCAGAAAACAACGAAAATCGGCGAGAAATCATCGTTTTGCATCGAAATATGCGGTTTTCTGTAAGAATTTTGATGATTTCGTGCAGAATTCTGCTGTTTTCTTGCAATTCAGTAGTTGAATCTTGGTAAAAAGTCATGATTTTGTAGATTTCGTGCTCTTCTTTGCGAATTCAAGCCAGAAAATAACGAAAATCGGCGAGAAAACGTCGTTTTGCATCGAAAAATGCGGTTTTCTGTAAGAATTTTGATGATATCGTGCAGAATTCTGCTGTTTTCTTGCAATTCAGCCGTTGAATCTTGGTAAAAAGTCATGATTTTGTAGATTTCGTGCTCTTCTTTGCAAATTCAAGCCAGAAAACAACAAAAATCGGCGAGAAATAATCATTTTGCATCGAAAAATGCGGTTTTCTCAAAGAATTTTGATGATTTCCTGCAGAATTCTGCTATTTTCATGCAATTCAGCCGTTGAATCTTGGTAAAAAGTGATGATATTGTAGATTCCTTCTCTTCTTTGCGAATTCAAGCCAGAAAACAACGAAAATCGGCGAGAAATCGTCGTTGTGCATCGAAATATGCGGTTTTCTCTAAGAATTTTGACGATTTCGTGCAGAATTCTGCTGTTTTCTTGCAATTCAGCCGTTGAATCTTGGTAAAAAGTCATGATTTTGTAGATTTCGTGCTCTTCTTTGCGAATTCAAGATAGAAAACAACGAAAATCAGCGAGAAATCGTCGATTTGCATCGAAATATGCGGTTTTCTCTAAGAATTTTGATGATTTCGTGTAGAATTCTGCTGATTTCTTGCAATTCAGCCGTTGAATCTTGGTAAAAAGTGATGATTTTGTAGATTTCGTGCTCTTCTTTGCAAATTCATGCCAGAAAACAACGAAAATCGGCGAGGAATCGTCGTTTTGCATCGAAATATGCGGTTTTCTGTAAGAATTTTGATGATTTCGTGCAGAATTCTGCTGTTTTCTTGCAATTCAGCCGTTGAATCTTGGTAAAAAGTCATGATTTTGTAGATTTCGTGCTTTTCTTTGCGAATTCAAGCCAGAAAACAACGAAAATCGGCGAGAAATCGTCGTTTTGCATCGAAATATGCGGTTTTCTGTAAGAATTTTGATGATTTCGTGCAGAATTCTGCTGTTTTCTTGCAATTCAGCCGTTGAATCTAGGAAAAAAGTCATGATTTTGTAGATTTCGTGCTCTTCTTGGCGAATTCAACATAGAAAACAACGAAAATCGGCGAGAAATCGTTGTTTTGCATCGAAATATGCGGTTTTCTGTAAGAATTTTGATGATTTCGTGCAGAATTCTGCTGTTTTCTTGCAATTCAGCCGTTGAATCTAGGTAAAAAGTCATGATTTTGTAGATTTCGTGCTCTTCTTGGCGAATTCAAGATAGAAAACAACGAAAATCGGCGAGAAATCGTTGTTTTGCATCGAAATATGCAGTTTTCTCTAAGAATTTTGATGATTTCGTGCAGAATTCTGCTGTTTTCTTACAATTCAGCCGTTGAATCTTGGTAAAAAGTCATGATTTTGTAGATTTCGTGCTCTTCTTTGCGAATTTAAGCCAGAAAACAACGAAAATCGGCGAGAAATCGTCGTTTTGCATCGAAATATGCGGTTTTCTGTAAGAATTTTGATGATTTCGTGCAGAATTCTGCTGTTTTCTTGCAATTCAGCCGTTGAATCTTGGTAAAAAGTCATGATTTTGTAGATTTCGTGCTCTTCTTTGCGAATTCAAGCCAGAAAATAACGAAAATCGGCGAGAAAACGTCGTTTTGCATCGAAATATGCGGTTTTCTGTAAGAATTTTGATGATTTCGTGCAGAATTCTGCTGTTTTCTTGCAATTCAGCCGTTGAATCTTGGTAAAAAGTCATGATTTTGTAGATTTCGTGCTCTTCTTTGCGAATTCAAGCCAGAAAACAACGAAAATCGGCGAGAAATCGTCGATTTGCATCGAAATATGCGGTTTTCTGTAAGAATTTTGACGATTTCGTGCAGAATTCTGCTGTTTTCTTGCAATTCAGCCGTTGAATCTTGGTAAAAAGTCATGATTTTGTAGATTTCGTGCTCTTCTTTGCGAATTCAAGATAGAAAACAACGAAAATCAGCGAGAAATCGTCGATTTGCATCGAAATATGCGGTTTTCTCTAAGAATTTTGATGATTTCGTGTAGAATTCTGCTGATTTCTTGCAATTCAGCCGTTGAATCTTGGTAAAAAGTGATGATTTTGTAGATTTCGTGCTCTTCTTTGCAAATTCATGCCAGAAAACAACGAAAATCGGCGAGAAATCGTCGTTTTGCATCGAAATATGCGGTTTTCTGTAAGAATTTTGATGATTTCGTGCAGAATTCTGCTGTTTTCTTGCAATTCAGCCGTTGAATCTAGGAAAAAAGTCATGATTTTGTAGATTTCGTGCTCTTCTTGGCGAATTCAAGATAGAAAACAACGAAAATCGGCGAGAAATCGTTGTTTTGCATCGAAAACAACGGTTTTCTGTAAGAATTTTGATGATTTCGTGCAGAATTCTGCTGTTTTCTTGCAATTCAGCCGTTGAATCTATGTAAAAAGTCATGATTTTGTAGATTTCGTGCTCTTCTTTGCGAATTCAAGCCAGAAAACAACGAAAATCGGCGAGAAATCGTCGTTTTGCATCGAAATATGCGGTTTTCTGTAAGAATTTTGATGATTTCGTGCAGAATTCTGCTGTTTTCTTGCAATTCAGCCGTTGAATCTTGGTAAAAAGTCATGATTTTGTAGATTTCGTGCTCTTCTTTGCGAATTCAAGCCAGAAAACAACGAAAATCGGCAAGAAATCGTCGTTTTGCATCGAAATATGCGGTTTTCTGTAAGAATTTTGATGATTTCGTGCAGAATTCTGCTGTTTTCTTGCAATTCAGCCGTTGAATCTTGGTAAAAAGTCATGATTTTGTAGATTTCGTGCTCTTCTTTGCGAATTCAAGCCAGAAAACAACGAAAATCGGCGAGAAATCGTCGTTTTGCATCGAAATATGCGGTTTTCTGTTAGAATTTTGATGATTTCGTGCAGAATTCTGCTGTTTTCTTGCAATTCAGCCGTTGAATCTAGGTAAAAAGTCATGATTTTATAGATTTCGTGCTCTTCTTGGCGAATTCAAGCCAGAAAACAACGAAAATCGGCGAGAAATCGTTGTTTTGCATCGAAATATGCGGTTTTCTGTAAGAATTTTGATGATTTCGTGCAGAATTCTGCTGTTTTCTTGCAATTCAGCCGTTGAATCTAGGTAAAAAGTCATGATTTTGTAGATTTCGTGCTCCTCTTGGCGAATTCAAGATAGAAAACAACGAAAATCGGCGAGAAATCGTTGTTTTGCATCGAAATATGCACTTTTCTCTAAGAATTTTGATGATTTCGTGCAGAATTCTGCTGTTTTCTTGCAATTCAGCCGTTGAATCTTGGTAAAAAGTCATGATTTTGTAGATTTCGTGCTCTTCTTTGCGAATTCAAGCCAGAAATCAACGAAAATCGGCGAGAAATCGTCGTTTTGCATCGAAATATGCGGTTTTCTGTAAGAATTTTGATGATTTCGTGCAGAATTCTGCTGTTTTCTTGCAATTCAGCCGTTGAATCTATGTAAAAAGTCATGATTTTGTAGATTTCGTGCTCTTCTTTGCGAATTCAAGCCAGAAAACAACGAAAATCGGCGAGAAATCGTCGTTTTGCATCGAAATATGCGGTTTTCTGTAAGAATTTTGATGATTTCGTGCAGAATTCTGCTGTTTTCTTGCAATTCAGCCGTTGAATCTTGGTAAAAAGTCATGATTTTGTAGATTTCGTGCTCTTCTTTGCGAATTCAAGCCAGAAAACAACGAAAATCGGCGAGAAATCGTCGTTTTGCATCGAAATATGCGGTATTCTGTAAGAATTTTGATGATTTCGTGCAGAATTCTGCTGTTTTCTTGCAATTCAGCCGTAGAATCTTGGTAAAAAGTGATGATTTTGTAGATTTCGTGCTCTTCTTTGCGAATTCAAGCCAGAAAACAACGAAAATCGGCGAGAAATCGTTGTTTTGCATCGAAATATGCGGTTTTCTGTAAGAATTTTGATGATTTCGTGCAGAATTCTGCTGCTTTCTTGCAATTCAGCCGTTGAATCTTGGTAAAAAGTCATGATTTTGTAGATTTCGTGCTCGTCTTTGCGAATTCAAGCCAGAAAACAACGAAAATCGGCGAGAAATCGTTGTTTTGCATCGAAATATGCGGTTTTCTGTAAAAATTTTGATGATTTCGTGCAGAATTCTGCTGTTTTCTTGCAATTCAGCCGTTGAATCTTGGTAAAAAGTCATGATTTTGTAGATTTCGTGCTCTTCTTTGCGAATTCAAGCCAGAAAACAACGAAAATCGGCGAGAAATCGTCGTTTTGCATCGAAAAATGCGGTTTTCTGTAAGAATTTTGATGATTTCGTGCAGAATTCTGCTGTATTATTGCAATTCAGCCGTTGAATCTTGGTAAAAAGTCATGATTTTGTAGATTTCGTGCTCTTCTTTGCGAATTCAAGCCAGAAAACAACGAAAATCGGCGAGAAATCGTTGTTTTGCATCGACATATGCGGTTTTCTGTAAGAATTTTGATGATTTCGTGCAGAATTCTGCTGCTTTCTTGCAATTCAGCCGTTGAATCTTGGTAAACAGTCATGATTTTGTAGATTTCGTGCTCGTCTTTGCGAATTCAAGCCAGAAAACAACGAAAATCGGCGAGAAATCGTTGTTTTGCATCGAAATATGCGGTTTTCTGTTAAAATTTTGATGATTTCGTGCAGAATTCTGCTGTTTTCTTGCAATTCAGCCGTTGAATCTTGGTAAAAAGTCATGATTTTGTAGATTTCGTGCTCTTCTTTGCGAATTCAAGCCAGAAAACAACGAAAATCGGCGAGAAATCGTCGTTTTGCATCGAAAAATGCGGTTTTCTCTAAGAATTTTGATGATTTCGTGCAGAATTCTGCTGTTTTCTTGCAATTCAGCCGTTGAATCTTGGTAAAAAGTCATGATTTTGTAGATTTCGTGCTCTTCTTTGCGAATTCAAGCCAGAAAATAACGAAAATCGGCGAGAAAACGTCGTTTTGCATCGAAATATGCGGTTTTCTGTAAGAATTTTGATGATATCGTGCAGAATTCTGCTGTTTTCTTGCAATTCAGCCGTTGAATCTTGGTAAAAAGTCATGATTTTGTAGATTTCGTGCTCTTCTTTGCGAATTCAAGCCAGAAAACAACAAAAATCGGCGAGAAATAATCATTTTGCATCGAAAAATGCGGTTTTCTCAAAGAATTTTGATGATTTCCTGCAGAATTCTGCTATTTTCTTGCAATTCAGCCGTTGAATCTTGGTAAAAAGTGATGATATTGTAGGTTCCTTCTCTTCTTAGCGAATTCAAGCCAGAAAACAACGAAAATCGGCGAGAAATCGTCGTTTTGCATCGAAATATGCGGTTTTCTCTAAGAATTTTGACGATTTCGTGCAGAATTCTGCTGTTTTCTTGCAATTCAGCCGTTGAATCTTGGTAAAAAGTCATGATTTTGTAGATTTCGTGCTCTTCTTTGCGAATTCAAGATAGAAAACAACGAAAATCAGCGAGAAATCGTCGAGTTGCATCGAAAAATGCGGTTTTCTCTAAGAATTTTGATGATTTCGTGCAGAATTCTGCTGTTTTCTTGCAATTCAGCCGTTGAATCTTGGTAAAAAGTGATGATTTTGTAGATTTCGTGCTCTTCTTTGCAAATTCATGCCAGAAAACAACGAAAATCGGCGAGAAATCGTCGTTTTGCATCGAAATATGCGGTTTTCTGTAAGAATTTTGATGATTTCGTGCAGAATTCTGCTGTTTTCTTGCAATTCAGCCGTTGAATCTTGGTAAAAAGTCATGATTTTGTAGATTTCGTGCTTTTCTTTGCGAATTCAAGCCAGAAAACAACGAAAATCGGCGAGAAATCGTCGTTTTGCATCGAAATATGCGGTTTTCTGTAAGAATTTTGATGATTTCGTGCAGAATTCTGCTGTTTTCTTGCAATTCAGCCGTTGAATCTAGGAAAAAAGTCATGATTTTGTAGATTTCGTGCTCTTCTTGGCGAATTCAAGATAGAAACAACGAAAATCGGCGAGAAATCGTCGTTTTGCATCGAAATATGCGGTTTTCTGTAAGAATTTTGACGATTTCGTGCAGAATTCTGCTGTTTTCTTGCAATTCAGCCGTTGAATCTTGGTAAAAAGTCATGATTTTGTAGATTTCGTGCTCTTCTTTGCGAATTCAAGCCAGAAAATAACGAAAATCGGCGAGAAAACGTCGTTTTGCATCGAAATATGCGGTTTTCTGTAAGAATTTTGATGATTTCGTGCAGAATTCTGCTGTTTTCTTGCAATTCAGCCGTTGAATCTTGGTAAAAAGTCATGATTTTGTAGATTTCGTGCTCTTCCTTGCGAATTCAAGCCAGAAAACAACGAAAATCGGCGAGAAATCGTCGATTTGCATCGAAATATGCGGTTTTCTGTGAGAATTTTGACGATTTCGTGCAGAATTCTGCTGTTTTCTTGCAATTCAGCCGTTGAATCTTGGTAAAAAGTCATGATTTTGTAGATTTCGTGCTCTTCTTTGCGAATTCAAGATAGAAAACAACGAAAATCAGCGAGAAATCGTCGATTTGCATCGAAATATGCGGTTTTCTCTAAGAATTTTGATGATTTCGTGTAGAATTCTGCTGATTTCTTGCAATTCAGCCGTTGAATCTTGGTAAAAAGTGATGATTTTGTAGATTTCGTGCTCTTCTTTGCAAATTCATGCCAGAAAACAACGAAAATCGGCGAGAAATCGTCGTTTTGCATCGAAATATGCGGTTTTCTGTAAGAATTTTGATGATTTCGTGCAGAATTCTGCTGTTTTCTTGCAATTCAGCCGTTGAATCTAGGAAAAAAGTCATGATTTTGTAGATTTCGTGCTCTTCTTGGCGAATTCAAGATAGAAAACAACGAAAATCGGCGAGAAATCGTTGTTTTGCATCGAAATATGCGGTTTTCTGTAAGAATTTTGATGATTTCGTGCAGAATTCTGCTGTTTTCTTGCAATTCAGCCGTTGAATCTAGGAAAAAAGTCATGATTTTGTAGATTTCGTGCTCTTCTTGGCGAATTCAAGATAGAAAACAACGAAAATCGGCGAGAAATCGTTGTTTTGCATCGAAATATGCGGTTTTCTGTAAGAATTTTGATGATTTCGTGCAGAATTCTGCTGTTTTCTTGCAATTCAGCCGTTGAATCTTGGTAAAAAGTCATGATTTTGTAGATTTCGTGCTCTACTTTGCGAATTCAAGCCAGAAAATAACGAAAATCGGCGAGAAAACGTCGTTTTACATCGAAATATGCGGTTTTCTGTAAGAATTTTGATGATTTCGTGCAGAATTCTGCTGTTTTCTTGCAATTCAGCCGTTGAATCTTGGTAAAAAGACATGATTTTGTAGATTTCGTGCTCTTCTTTACGAATTCAAGCCAGAAAACAACGAAAATCGGCGAGAAATAATCATTTTGCCTCGAAAAATGCGGTTTTCTCGAAGAATTTTGTTGATTTCGTGCAGAATTCTTCTGTTTTCTTGCAATTCAGCTGTTGAATCTTGGTAAAAAGTCATGATTTTGTAGATTTCGTGCTCTTCTTTACGAATTCAAGCCAGAAAACAACGAAAATCGGCGAGAAATAATCATTTTGCATCGAAAAATGCGGTTTTCTCGAAGAATTTTGTTGATTTCGTGCAGAATTCTGCTGTTTTCTTGCAATTCAGCCGTTGAATCTATGTAAAAAGTGATGATTTTGTAGATTTCGTGCTCTTCTTTGCGAATTCAAGCCAGAAAACTTCGAAAATCGGCGAGAAATCGTCGTTTTGCATCGAAATATGCGGTTTTCTCTAAGAACTTTGATGATTTCGTGCAGAATTCTGCTGTTTTCTTGCAATTCAGCCGTTGAATCTTGGTAAAAAGTCATGATTTTGTAGATTTCGTGCTCTTCTTTGCGAATTCAAGCCAGAAAACCACGAAAATCGGCGAGAAATCGTCGTTTTGCATCGAAATATGCGGTTTTCTCTAAGAATTTTGATGATTTCGTGCAGAATTCTGCTGTTTTCTTGCAATTCAGCCGTTGAATCTTGGTAAAAAGTGATGATTTTGTAGATTTCGTGCTCTTCTTTGCGAATTCAAGCCAGAAAACAACGAAAATCGGCGAGAAATCGTCGTTTTGAATCGAAATATGCGGTTTTCTCTAAGAATTTTGAGGATTTCGTGCAGAATTCTGCTGTTTTCTTGCAATTCAGCCGTTGAATCTTGGTAAAAAGTCATGATTTTGTAGATTTCGTGCTCTTCTTTGCGAATTCAAGATAGAAAACAACGAAAATCAGCGAGAAATCGTCGTTTTGCATCGAAATATGCGGTTTTCTCTAAGAATTTTGATGATTTCGTGCAGAATTCTGCTGTTTTCTTGCAATTCAGCCGTTGAATCTTGGTAAAAAGTCATGATTTTGTAGATTTCGTGCTCTTCTTTGCGAATTCATGCCAGAAAACAACGAAAATCGGCGAGAAATCATCGTTTTGCATCGAAATATGCGGTTTTCTGTAAGAATTTTGATGATTTCGTGCAGAATTCTGCTGTTTTCTTGCAATTCAGCCGTTGAATCTTGGTAAAAAGTCATGATTTTGTAGATTTCGTGCTCTTCTTTGCGAATTCAAGCCAGAAAACAACGAAAATCGGCGAGAAATCGTCGTTTTGCATCGAAATATGCGGTTTTCTGTAAGAATTTTGATGATTTCGTGCAGAATTCTGCTGTTTTCTTGCAATTCAGCCGTTGAATCTTGGTAAAAAGTCATGATTTTGTAGATTTCGTGCTCTTCTTTGCGAATTCAAGCCAGAAAACAACGAAAATCGGCGAGAAATCGTCGTTTTGCATCGAAATATGCGGTTTTCTGTAAGAATTTTGATGATTTCGTGCAGAATTCTGCTGTTTTCTTGCAATTCAGCCGTTGAATCTTGGTAAAAAGTCATGATTTTGTAGATTCCGTGCTCTTCTTTGCGAATTCAAGATAGAAAACAACGAAAATCAGCGAGAAATCGTCGTTTTGCATCGAAATATGCGGTATTCTCTAAGAATTTTGATGATTTCGTGCAGAATTCTGCTGTTTTCTTGCAATTCAGCCGTTGAATCTTGGTAAAAAGTGATGATTTTGTAGATTCCTTCTCTTCTTTGCGAATTCAAGCCAGAAAACAACGAAAATCGGCGAGTAATCGTCGTTTTGCATCGAAATATGCGGTTTTCTCTAAGAATTTTGACGATTTCTTGCAGAATTCTGCTGTTTTCTTGCAATTCAGCCGTTGAATCTAGGAAAAAAGTCATGATTTTGTAGATTTCGTGCTCTTCTTGGCGAATTCAAGATAGAAAACAACGAAAATCGGCGAGAAATCGTTGTTTTGCATCGAAATATGCGGTTTTCTGTAAGAATTTTGATGATTTCGTGCAGAATTCTGCTGTTTTCTTGCAATTCAGCCGTTGAATCTTGGTAAAAAGTCATGATTTTGTAGATTTCGTGCTCTACTTTGCGAATTCAAGCCAGAAAATAACGAAAATCGGCGAGAAAACGTCGTTTTACATCGAAATATGCGGTTTTCTGTAAGAATTTTGATGATTTCGTGCAGAATTCTGCTGTTTTCTTGCAATTCAGCCGTTGAATCTTGGTAAAAAGACATGATTTTGTAGATTTCGTGCCCTTCTTTACGAATTCAAGCCAGAAAACAACGAAAATCGGCGAGAAATAATCATTTTGCATCGAAAAATGCGGTTTTCTCGAAGAATTTTGTTGATTTCGTGCAGAATTCTTCTGTTTTCTTGCAATTCAGCTGTTGAATCTTGGTAAAAAGTCATGATTTTGTAGATTTCGTGCTCTTCTTTACGAATTCAAGCCAGAAAACAACGAAAATCGGCGAGAAATAATCATTTTGCATCGAAAAATGCGGTTTTCTCGAAGAATTTTGTTGATTTCGTGCAGAATTCTGCTGTTTTCTTGCAATTCAGCCGTTGAATCTATGTAAAAAGTGATGATTTTGTAGATTTCGTGCTCTTCTTTGCGAATTCAAGCCAGAAAACTACGAAAATCGGCGAGAAATCGTCGTTTTGCATCGAAATATGCGGTTTTCTCTAAGAACTTTGATGATTTCGTGCAGAATTCTGCTGTTTTCTTGCAATTCAGCCGTTGAATCTTGGTAAAAAGTCATGATTTTGTAGATTTCGTGCTCTTCTTTGCGAATTCAAGCCAGAAAACCACGAAAATCGGCGAGAAATCGTCGTTTTGCATCGAAATATGCGGTTTTCTCTAAGAATTTTGATGATTTCGTGCAGAATTCTGCTGTTTTCTTGCAATTCAGCCGTTGAATCTTGGTAAAAAGTGATGATTTTGTAGATTTCGTGCTCTTCTTTGCGAATTCAAGCCAGAAAACAACGAAAATCGGCGAGAAATCGTCGTTTTGAATCGAAATATGCGGTTTTCTCTAAGAATTTTGAGGATTTCGTGCAGAATTCTGCTGTTTTCTTGCAATTCAGCCGTTGAATCTTGGTAAAAAGTCATGATTTTGTAGATTTCGTGCTCTTCTTTGCGAATTCAAGATAGAAAACAACGAAAATCAGCGAGAAATCGTCGTTTTGCATCGAAATATGCGGTTTTCTCTAAGAATTTTGATGATTTCGTGCAGAATTCTGCTGTTTTCTTGCAATTCAGCCGTTGAATCTTGGTAAAAAGTCATGATTTTGTAGATTTCGTGCTCTTCTTTGCGAATTCATGCCAGAAAACAACGAAAATCGGCGAGAAATCATCGTTTTGCATCGAAATATGCGGTTTTCTGTAAGAATTTTGATGATTTCGTGCAGAATTCTGCTGTTTTCTTGCAATTCAGCCGTTGAATCTTGGTAAAAAGTCATGATTTTGTAGATTTCGTGCTCTTCTTTGCGAATTCAAGCCAGAAAACAACGAAAATCGGCGAGAAATCGTCGTTTTGCATCGAAATATGCGGTTTTCTGTAAAAATTTTGATGATTTCGTGCAGAATTCTGCTGTTTTCTTGCAATTCAGCCGTTGAATCTTGGTAAAAAGTCATGATTTTGTAGATTTCGTGCTCTTCTTTGCGAATTCAAGCCAGAAAACAACGAAAATCGGCGAGAAATCGTCGTTTTGCATCGAAATATGCGGTTTTCTGTAAGAATTTTGATGATTTCGTGCAGAATTCTGCTGTTTTCTTGCAATTCAGCCGTTGAATCTTGGTAAAAAGTCATGATTTTGTAGATTCCGTGCTCTTCTTTGCGAATTCAAGATAGAAAACAACGAAAATCAGCGAGAAATCGTCGTTTTGCATCGAAATATGCGGTATTCTCTAAGAATTTTGATGATTTCGTGCAGAATTCTGCTGTTTTCTTGCAATTCAGCCGTTGAATCTTGGTAAAAAGTGATGATTTTGTAGATTCCTTCTCTTCTTTGCGAATTCAAGCCAGAAAACAACGAAAATCGGCGAGTAATCGTCGTTTTGCATCGAAATATGCGGTTTTCTCTAAGAATTTTGACGATTTCTTGCAGAATTCTGCTGTTTTCTTGCAATTCAGCCGTTGAATCTTGGTAAAAAGTCATGATTTTGTAGATTTCGTGCTCTTCTTTGCGAATTGAAGATATAAAACAACGAAAACCAGCGAGAAATCGTCGTTTTGCATCGAAATATGCGGTTTTTTCTAAGAATTTTGATGATTTCGTGCAGAATTCTGCTGTTTTCTTGCAATTCAGCTGTTGAATCTAGGTAAAAAGTCATGATTTTGTAGATTTCGTGCTCTTCTTTGCGAATTCAAGCCAGAAAACAACGAAAATCGGCGAGAAATCGTCGTTTTGCATCGAAATATGCGGTTTTCTGTAAGAATTTTGATGATTTCGTGCAGAATTCTGCTGTTTTCTTGCAATTCAGCCGTAGAATCTTGGTAAAAAGTGATGATTTTGTAGATTTCGTGCTCTTCTTTGCGAATTCAAGCCAGAAAACACGAAAATCGGCGAGAAATCGTTGTTTTGCATCGAAATATGCGGTTTTCTGTAAGAATTTTGATGATTTCGTGCAGAATTCTGCTGTTTTCTTGCAATTCAGCCGTTGAATCTTGGTAAAAAGTGATGATTTTGTAGATTTTGTGCTCTTCTTTGCGAATTCAAGCCAGAAAACAACGAAAATCGGCGAGAAATCGTTGTTTTGCATCGAAATATGCGGTTTTCTCTAAGAATTTTGACGATTTCGTGCAGAATTCTGCTGTTTTCTTGCAATTCAGCCGTTGAATCTTGGTAAAAAGTCATGATTTTGTAGATTTCGTGCTCTTCTTTGCGAATTCAAGATAGAAAACAACGAAAATCAGCGAGAAATCGTCATTTTGCATCGAAATATGCGGTTTTCTCTAAGAATTTTGATGATTTCGTGCAGAATTCTGCTGTTTTCTTGCAATTCAGCCGTTGAATCTTGGTAAAAAGTGATGATTTTGTAGATTTTGTGCTCTTCTTTGCGAATTCAAGCCAGAAATCAACGAAAATCGGCGAGAAATCGTCGTTTTGCATCGAAATATGCGGTTTTCTCTAAGATTTTTGATGATTTCGTGCAGAATTCTTCTGTTTTCTTGCAATTCAGCCGTTGAATCTTGGTAAAAAGTCATGATTTTGTAGATTTCGTGCTCTTCTTTGCGAATTCAAGCCAGAAAACCACGAAAATCGGCGAGAAATCGTCGTTTTCTCTAAGAATTTTGATGATTTCGTGCAGAATTCTTCTGTTTTCTTGCAATTCAGCCGTTGAATCTTGGTAAAAAGTCATGATTTTGTAGATTTCGTGCTCTTCTTTGCGAATTCAAGCCAGAAAACAATGAAAATCGGCGAGAAATCGTCGTTTTGCATCGAAATATGCGGTTTTCTGTAAGAATTTTGATGATTTCGTGCAGAATTCTGCTGTTTCCTTGCAATTCAGCCGTTGAATCTAGGTAAAAAGTCATGATTTTGTAGATTTCGTGCTCTTCTTGGCGAATTCAAGATAGAAAACAACGAAAATCGGCGAGAAATCGTTGTTTTGCATCGAAATATGCAGTTTTCTCTAAGAATTTTGATGATTTCGTTCAGAATTCTGCTGTTTTCTTGCAATTCAGCCGTTGAATCTTGGTAAAAAGTCATGATTTTGTAGATTTCGTGCTCTTCTTTGCGAATTCAAGCCAGAAAACAACGAAAATCGGCGAGAAATCGTCGTTTTGCATCGAAATATGCGGTTTTCTGTAAGAATTTTGATGATTTCGTGCAGAATTCTGCTGTTTTCTTGCAATTCAGCCGTTGAATCTTGGTAAAAAGTCATGATTTTGTAGATTCCGTGCTCTTCTTTGCGAATTCAAGATAGAAAACAACGAAAATCAGCGAGAAATCGTCGTTTTGCATCGAAATATGCGGTTTTCTCTAAGAATTTTGATGATTTCGTGCAGAATTCTGCTGTTTTCTTGCAATTCAGCCGTTGAATCTTGGTAAAAAGTGATGATTTTGTAGATTTCGTGCTCTTCTTTGCGAATTCAAGCCAGAAAACAACGAAAATCGGCGAGAAATCGTCGTTTTGCATCGAAATATGCGGTTTTCTCTAAGAATTTTGATGATTTCGTGCAGAATTCTGCTGTTTTCTTACAATTCAGCCGTTGAATCTTGGTAAAAAGTCATGATTTTGTGGATTTCGTGCTCTTCTTTGCGAATTCAAGCCAGAAAACCACGAAAATCGGCGAGAAATCGTCGTTTTGCATCGAAATATGCGGTTTTCTCTAAGCATTTTGATGATTTCGAGCAGAATTCTGCTGTTTTCTTGCAATTCAGCCGTTGAATCTTGGTAAAAAGTGATGATTTTGTAGATTTCGTGCTCTTCTTTGCGAATTCAAGCCAGAAAACAACGAAAATCGGCGAGAAATCGTCGTTTTGCATCGAAATATGCGGTTTTCTCTAAGAATTTTGACGATTTCGTGCAGAATTCTGCTGTTTTCTTGCAATTCAGCCGTTGAATCTTGGTAAAAAGTCATGATTTTGTAGATTTCGTGCTCTTCTTTGCGAATTCAAGATAGAAAACAACGAAAATCAGCGAGAAATCGTCGTTTTGCATCGAAATATGCGGTTTTCTCTAAGAATTTTGATGATTTCGTGCAGAATTCTGCTGTTTTCTTGCAATTCAGCCGTTGAATCTTGGTAAAAAGTCATGATTTTGTAGATTTCGTGCTCTTCTTTGCGAATTCATGCCAGAAAACAACGAAAATCGGCGAGAAATCATCGTTTTGCATCGAAATATGCGGTTTTCTGTAAGAATTTTGATGATTTCGTGCAGAATTCTGCTGTTTTCTTGCAATTCAGCCGTTGAATCTTGGTAAAAAGTCATGATTTTGTAGATTTCGTGCTCTTCTTTGCGAATTCAAGCCAGAAAACAACGAAAATCGGCGAGAAATCGTTGTTTTGCATCGAAATATGCGGTTTTCTGTAAGAATTTTGATGATTTCGTGCAGAATTCTGCCGTTTTCTTGCAATTCAGCCGTTGAATCTTGGTAAAAAGTTATGATTTTGTAGATTTCGTGCTCTTCTTTGCGAATTCAAGCCAGAAAACAACGAAAATCGGCGAGAAATCGTTGTTTTGCATCGAAATATGCAGTTTTCTCTAAGAATTTTGATGATTTCGTGCAGAATTCTGCTGTTTTCTTGCAATTCAGCCGTTGAATCTTGGTAAAAAGTCATGATTTTGAGGATTTCGTGCTCTTCTTTGCGAATTCAAGCCAGAAAACAACGAAAATCGGCGAGAAATCGTCGTTTTGCATCGAAATATGCGGTTTTCTGTAAGAATTTTGATGATTTCGTGCATAATTCTGCCGTTTTCTTGCAATTCAGCCGTTGAATCTTGGTAAAAAGTGATGATTTTGTAGATTTTGTGCTCTTCTTTGCGAATTCAAGCCAGAAAACAACGAAAATCGGCGAGAAATCGTTGTTTTGCATCGAAATATGCGGTTTTCTCTAAAATTTTGACGATTTCGTGCAGAATTCTGCTGTTTTCTTGCAATTCAGCCGTTGAATCTTGGTAAAAAGTCATGACTTTGTAGATTTCGTGCTCTTCTTTGCGAATTCAAGATAGAAAACAACGAAAATCAGCGAGAAATCGTCATTTTGCATCGAAATATGCGGATTTCTCTAAGAATTTTGATGATTTCGTGCAGAATTCTGCTGTTTTCTTGCAATTCAGCCGTTGAATCTTGGTAAAAAGTCATGATTTTGTAGATTTCGTGCTCTTCTTTGCAAATTCATGCCAGAAAACAACGAAAATCGGCGAGAAATCATCGTTTTGCATCGAAATATGCGGTTTTCTGTAAGAATTTTGATGATTTCGTGCAGAATTCTGCTGTTTTCTTGCAATTCAGCCGTTGAATCTTGGTAAAAAGTCATGATTTTGTAGATTTTGTGCTCTTCTTTGCGAATTCAAGCCAGAAAACAACGAAAATCGGCGAGAAATCGTCGTTTTGCATCGAAATATGCGGTTTTCTGTAAGAATTTTGATGATTTCGTGCAGAATTCTGCTGTTTTCTTGCAATTCAGCCGTTGAATCTTGGTAAAAAGTCATGATTTTGTAGATTTCGTGCTCTTTTTTGCGAATTCAAGCCAGAAAACAACGAAAATCGGCGAGAAATCGTCGTTTTGCATCGAAATATGCGGTTTTCTGTAAGAATTTTGATGATTTCGTGCAGAATTCTGCTGTTTTCTTGCAATTTAGCCGTTGAATCTTGGTAAAAAGTCATGATTTTGTAGATTTCGTGCTCTTCTTTGCGAATTCAAGATAGAAAACAACGAAAATCAGCGAGAAATCGTCGTTTTGCATCGAAATATGCGGTTTTCTCTAAGACTTTTGATGATTTCGTGCAGAATTCTGCTGTTTTCTTGCAATTCAGCCGTTGAATCTTGGTAAAAAGTGATGATTTTGTAGATTTTGTGCTCTTCTTTGCGAATTCAAGCCAGAAAACAACAAAAATCGGCGAGAAATCGTCGTTTTCTCTAAGAATTTTGATGATTTCGTGCAGAATTCTGCTGTTTTCTTGCAATTCAGCCGTTGAATCTTGGTAAAAAGTCATGATTTTGTAGATTTCGTGCTCTTTTTTGCGAATTCAAGCCAGAAAACAACGAAAATCGGCGAGAAATCGTCGTTTTGCATCGAAATATGCGGTTTTCTGTAAGAATTTTGATGATTTCGTGCAGAATTCTGCTGTTTTCTTGCAATTCAGCCGTTGAATCTTGGTAAAAAGTCATGATTTTGTAGATTTCGTGCTCTTCTTTGCGAATTCAAGATAGAAAACAACGAAAATCAGCGAGAAATCGTCGTTTTGCATCGAAATATGCGGTTTTCTCTAAGAATTTTGATGATTTCGTGCAGAATTCTGCTGTTTTCTTGCAATTCAGCCGTTGAATCTTGGTAAAAAGTGATGATTTTGTAGATTTTGTGCTCTTCTTTGCGAATTCAAGCCAGTAAACAACGAAAATCGGCGAGAAATCGTCGTTTTGCATCGAAATATGCGGTTTTCTCTAAGAATTTTGATGATTTCGTGCAGAATTCTGCTGTTTTCTTACAATTCAGCCGTTGAATCTTGGTAAAAAGTCATGATTTTGTGGATTTCGTGCTCTTCTTTGCGAATTCAAGCCAGAAAACCACGAAAATCGGCGAGAAATCGTCGTTTTGCATCGAAATATGCGGTTTTCTCTAAGAATTTTGATGATTTCGGGCAGAATTCTGCTGTTTTCTTGCAATTCAGCCGTTGAATCTTGGTAAAAAGTGATGATTTTGTAGATTTCGTGCTCTTCTTTGCGAATTCAAGCCAGAAAACAACGAAAATCGGCGAGAAATCGTCGTTTTGCATCGAAATATGCGGTTTTCTCTAAGAATTTTGACGATTTCGTGCAGAATTCTGCTGTTTTCTTGCAATTCAGCCGTTGAATCTTGGTAAAAAGTCATGATTTTGTAGATTTCGTGCTCTTCTTTGCGAATTCAAGATAGAAAACAACGAAAATCAGCGAGAAATCGTCGTTTTGCATCGAAATATGCGGTTTTCTCTAAGAATTTTGATGATTTCGTGCAGAATTCTGCTGTTTTCTTGCAATTCAGCCGTTGAATCTTGGTAAAAAGTCATGATTTTGTAGATTTCGTGCTCTTCTTTGCGAATTCATGCCAGAAAACAACGAAAATCGGCGAGAAATCATCGTTTTGCATCGAAATATGCGGTTTTCTGTAAGAATTTTGATGATTTCGTGCAGAATTCTGCTGTTTTCTTGCAATTCAGCCGTTTAATCTTGGTAAAAAGTCATGATTTTGTAGATTTCGTACTCTTCTTTGCGAATTCAAGCCAGAAAACAACGAGAATCGGCGAGAAATAATCGTTTTGCATCGAAATATGCGGTTTTCTGTAAGAATTTTGATGATTTCGTGCAGAATTCTGCTGTTTTCTTGCAATTCAGCCGTTGAATCTTGGTAAAAAGTCATGATTTTGTAGATTTCGTGCTCTTCTTTGCGAATTCAAGCCAGAAAACCACGAAAATCGGCGAGAAATCGTCGTTTTGCATCGAAATATGCGGTTTTCTCTAAGAATTTTGATGATTTCGTGCAGAATTCTGCTGTTTTCTTGCAATTCAGCCGTTGAATCTTGGTAAAAAGTCATGATTTTGTAGATTTCGTGCTCTTCTTTGCGAATTCATGCCAGAAAACAACGAAAATCGGCGAGAAATCATCGTTTTGCATCGAAATATGCGGTTTTCTGTAAGAATTTTGATGATTTCGTGCAGAATTCTGCTGTTTTCTTGCAATTCAGCCGTTGAATCTTGGTAAAAAGTCATGATTTTGTAGATTTCGTGCTCTTCTTTGCGAATTCAAGCCAGAAAACAACGAAAATCGGCGAGAAATCGTCGTTTTGCATCGAAATATGCGGTTTTCTCTAAGAATTTTGACGATTTCTTGCAGAATTCTGCTGTTTTCTTGCAATTCAGCCGTTGAATCTTGGTAAAAAGTCATGATTTTGTAGATTTCGTGCTCTTTTTTGCGAATTGAAGATATAAAACAACGAAAACCAGCGAGAAATCGTCGTTTTGCATCGAAATATGCGGTTTTCTCTAAGAATTTTGATGATTTCGTGCAGAATTCTGCTGTTTTATTGCAATTCAGCCGTTGAATCTAGGTAAAAAGTCATGATTTTGTAGATTTCGTGCTCTTCTTTGCGAATTCAAGCCAGAACACAACGAAAATCGGCGAGAAATCGTCGTTTTGCATCGAAATATGCGGTTTTCTGTAAGAATTTTGATGATTTCGTGCAGAATTCTGCTGTTTTCATGCAATTCAGCCGTAGAATGTTGGTAAAAAGTGATAATTTTGTAGATTTCGTGCTCTTCTTTGCGAATTCAGGCCAGAAAACACGAAAATCGGCGAGAAATCGTTGTTTTGCATCGAAATATGCGGTTTTCTGTAAGAATTTTGATGATTTCGTGCAGAATTCTGCTGTTTTCTTGCAATTCAGCCGTTGAATCTTGGTAAAAAGTGATGATTTTGTAGATTTTGTGCTCTTCTTTGCGAATTCAAGCCAGAAAACAACGAAAATCGGCGAGAAATCGTCGTTTTGCATAGAAATATGCGGTTTTCTCTAAGAATTTTGACGATTTCGTGCAGAATTCTGCTGTTTTCTTGCAATTCAGCCGTTGAATCTTGGTAAAAAGTCATTCATGATTTTGTAGATTTCGTGCTCTTCTTTGCGAATTCATGCCAGAAAACAACGAAAATCGGCGAGAAATCATCGTTTTGCATCGAAATATGCGGTTTTCTGTAAGAATTTTGATGATTTCGTGCAGAATTCTGCTGTTTTCTTGCAATTCAGCCGTTGAATCTTGGTAAAAAGTCATGATTTTGTAGATTTCGTGCTCTTCTTTGCGAATTCAAGCCAGAAAACAACGAAAATCGGCGAGAAATCGTCGTTTTGCATCGAAATATGCGGTTTTCTGTAAGAGTTTTGATGATTTCGTGCAGAATTCTGCTGTTTTCTTGCAATTCAGCCGTTGAATCTTGGTAAAAAGTCATGATTTTGTAGATTTCGTGCTCTTCTTTGCGAATTCAAGATAGAAAACAACGAAAATCAGCGAAAAATCGTCGTTTTGCATCGAAATATGCGGTTTTCTCTAAGAATTTTGATGATTTCGTGCAGAATTCTGCTGTTTTCTTGCAATTCAGCCGTTGAATCTTGGTAAAAAGTCATGATTTTGTAGATTCCGTGCTCTTCTTTGCGAATTCAAGATAGAAAACAACGAAAATCAGCGAGAAATCGTCGTTTTGCATCGAAATATGCGGTTTTCTCTAAGAATTTTGATGATTTCGTGCAGAATTCTGCTGTTTTCTTGCAATTCAGCCGTTGAATCTTGGTAAAAAGTCATGATTTTGTAGATTTCGTGCTCTTCTTTGCGAATTCAAGCCAGAAAACAACGAAAATCGGCGAGAAATCGTCGTTTTGCATCGAAATATGCGGTTTTCTGTAAGAATTTTGATGATTTCGTGCAGAATTCTGCTGTTTTCTTGCAATTCAGCCGTTGAATCTTGGTAAAAAGTCATGATTTTGTAGATTCCGTGCTCTTCTTTGCGAATTCAAGATAGAAAACAACGAAAATCAGCGAGAAATCGTCGTTTTGCATCGAAATATGCGGTTTTCTGTAAGAATTTTGATGATTTCGTGCAGAATTCTGCTGTTTTCTTGCAATTCAGCCGTTGAATCTAGGTAAAAAGTCATGATTTTGTAGATTTCGTGCTCTTCTTTGCGAATTCAAGCCAGAAAACAACGAAAATCGGCGAGAAATCGTCGTTTTGCATCGAAATATGCGGTTTTCTGTAAGAATTTTGATGATTTCGTGCAGAATTCTGCTGTTTTCTTGCAATTCAGCCGTTGAATCTTGGTAAAAAGTCATGATTTTGTAGATTTCGTGCTCATCTTTGCGAATTCAAGATAGAAAACAAGGAAAATCAGCGAGAAATCGTCGTTTTGCATCGAAATATGCGGTTTTCTCTAAGAATTTTGATGATTTCGTGCAGAATTCTGCTGTTTTCTTGCAATTCAGCCGTTGAATCTTGGTAAAAAGTCATGATTTTGAGGATTTCGTGCTCTTCTATGCAAATTCATGCCAGAAAACAACGAAAATCGGCGAGAAATCGTCGTTTTGCATCGAAATATGCGGTTTTCTCTAAGAATTTTGATGATTTCGTGCAGAATTCTGCTGTTTTCTTGCAATTCAGCCGTTGAATCTAGGTAAAAAGTCATGATTTTGTAGATTTCGTGCTCTTCTTTGCGAATTCAAGCCAGAAAACAACGAAAATCGGCGAGAAATCGTCGTTTTGCATCGAAATATGCAGTTTTCTCTAAGAATTTTGATGATTTCGTGCAGAATTCTGCTGTTTTCTTGCAATTCAGCCGTTGAATCTTGGTAAAAAGTCATGATTTTGTAGATTTCGTGCTCATCTTTGCGAATTCAAGATAGAAAACAAGGAAAATCAGCGAGAAATCGTCGTTTTGCATCGAAATATGCGGTTTTCTCTAAGAATTTTGATGATTTCGTGCAGAATTCTGCTGTTTTCTTGCAATTCAGCCGTTGAATCTTGGTAAAAAGTCATGATTTTGAGGATTTCGTGCTCTTCTATGCAAATTCATGCCAGAAAACAACGAAAATCGGCGAGAAATCGTCGTTTTGCATCGAAATATGCGGTTTTCTGTAAGAATTTTGATGATTTCGTGCAGAATTCTGCTGTTTTCTTGCAATTCAGCCGTTTAATCTTGGTAAAAATTCATGATTTTGTAGATTTCGTGCTCTTCTTTGCGAATTCAAGCCAGAAAACTACGAGAATCGGCGGGAAATAATCGTTTTGCATCGAAATATGCGATTTTCTGTAAGAATTTTGATGATTTCGTGCAGAATTCTGCTGTTTTCTTGCAATTCAGCCGTTGAATCTTGGTAAAAAGTCATGATTTTGTAGATTTCGTGCTCTCCTTTGCAAATTCAAGCCAGAAAACAACGAAAATCGGCGAGAAATCGTCGTTTTGCATCGAAATATGCGGTTTTCTCTAAGAATTTTGATGATTTCGTGCAGAATTCTGCTGTTTTCTTGCAATTCAGCCGTTTTATCTTGGTAAAAAGTCATGATTTTGTAGATTTCGTGCTCTTCTTTGCGAATTCAAGCCAGAAAACCACGAAAATCGGCGAGAAATCGTCGTTTTGCATCGAAATATGCGGTTTTCTCTAAGAATTTTGATGATTTCGTGCAGAATTCTGCTGTTTTCTTGCAATTCAGCGGTTGAATCTTGGTAAAAAGTCATGATTTTGTAGATTTCGTGCTCTTCTTTGCAAATTCATGCCAGAAAACAACGAAAATCGGCGAGAAATCGTTGTTTTGCATCGAAATATGCGGTTTTCTGTAAGAATTTTGATGATTTCGTGCAGAATTCTGCTGATTTCTTGCAATTCAGCCGTTGAATCTAGGTAAAAAGTCATGATTTTGTAGATTTCGTGCTCTTCTTGGCGAATTCAAGATAGAAAACAACGAAAATCGGCGAGAAATCGTTGTTTTGCATCGAAATATGCAGTTTTCTCTAAGAATTTTGATGATTTCGTGCAGAATTCTGCCGTTTTCTTGCAATTCAGCCGTTGAATCTTGGTAAAAAGTCATGATTTTGTAGATTTCGTGCTCTTCTTTGCGAATTCAAGATAGAAAACAACGAAAATCAGCGAGAAATCGTCGTTTTGCATCGAAATATGCGGTTTTCTCTAAGAATTTTGATGATTTCGTGCAGAATTCTGCTGTTTTCTTGCAATTCAGCCGTTGAATCTTGGTAAAAAGTCATGATTTTGTAGATTTCGTGCTCTTCTTTGCGAATTCATGCCAGAAAACAACGAAAATCGGCGAGAAATCATCGTTTTGCATCGAAATATGCGATTTTCTGTAAGAATTTTGATGATTTCGTGCAGAATTCTGCTGTTTTCTTGCAATTCAGCCGTTGAATCTAGGTAAAAAGTCATGATTTTGTAGATTTCGTGCTCTTCTTGGCGAATTCAAGATAGAAAACAACGAAAATCGGCGAGAAATCGTTGTTTTGCATCGAAATATGCAGTTTTCTCTAAGAATTTTGATGATTTCGTGCAGAATTCAGCTGTTTTCTTGCAATTCAGCTGTTGAATCTTGGTAAAAAGTCATGATTTTGTAGATTTCGTGCTCTTCTTTGCGAATTCAAGCCAGAAAACAACGAAAATCGGCGAGAAATCGTCGTTTTGCATCGAAATATGCGGTTTTCTGTAAGAATTTTGATGATTTCGTGCAGAATTCTGCTGTTTTCTTGCAATTCAGCCGTAGAATCTTGGTAAAAAGTGATGATTTTGTAGATTTTGTGCTCTTCTTTGCGAATTCAAGCCAGAAAACAACGAAAATCGGCGAGAAATCGTCGTTTTGCATAGAAATATGCGGTTTTCTGTAAGAATTTTGATGATTTCCTGCAGAATTCTGCTGTTTTCTTGCAATTCAGCCGTTGAATCTTGGTAAAAAGTCATGATTTTGTAGATTTCGTGCTCTTCTTTGCGAATTCAAGCCAGAAAACAACGAAAATCGGCGAGAAATCGTCGTTTTGCATCGAAAAATGCAGTTTTGTGAAAGAATTTTGATGATTTCGTGCAGAATTCTGCTGTTTTCTTTCAATTCAGCTGTTGAATCTTGGTAAAAAGTCATGATTTTGTAGATTTCGTGCTCTTCTTTGCGAATTCAAGCCAGAAAACAACGAAAAGCGGCGAGAAATCGTCGTTTTGCATCGTAATATGCGGTTTTCTGTAAGAATTTTGATGATTTCGTGCAGAATTCTGCTGTTTTCTTGCAATTCAGCCGTTGAATCTAGGTAAAAAGTTATGATTTTGTAGATTTCGTGCTCTTCTTGGCGAATTCAAGATAGAAAACAACGAAAATCGGCGAGAAATCGTTGTTTTGCATCGAAATATGCGGTTTTCTGTAAGAATTTTGATGATTTCGTGCAGAATTCTGCTGTTTTCTTGCAATTCAGCCGTTGAATCTAGGTAAAAAGTCATGATTTTGTAGATTTCGTGCTCTTCTTGGCGAATTCAAGATAGAAAACAACGAAAATCGGCGAGAAATCGTCGTTTTGCATCGAAATATGCGGTTTTCTGTAAGAATTTTGATGATTTCGTGCAGAATTCTGCTGTTTTCTTGCAATTCAGCCGTAGAATCTTGGTAAAAAGTGATGATTTTGTAGATTTTGTGCTCTTCTTTGCGAATTCAAGCCAGAAAACAACGAAAATCGGCAAGAAATCGTCGTTTTGCATCGAAATATGCGGTTTTCTGTAAGAATTTTGATGATTTCCTGCAGAATTCTGCTGTTTTCTTGCAATTCAGCCGTTGAATCTTGGTAAAAAGTCATGATTTTGTAGATTTCGTGCTCTTCTTTGCGAATTCAAGCCAGAAAACAACGAAAATCGGCGAGAAATCGTCGTTTTGCATCGAAAAATGCAGTTTTGTGAAAGAATTTTGATGATTTCGTGCAGAATTCTGCTGTTTTCTTTCAATTCAGCTGTTGAATCTTGGTAAAAAGTCATGATTTTGTAGATTTCGTGCTCTTCTTTGCGAATTCAAGCCAGAAAACAACGAAAAGCGGCGAGAAATCGTCGTTTTGCATCGTAATATGCGGTTTTCTGTAAGAATTTTGATGATTTCGTGCAGAATTCTGCTGTTTTCTTGCAATTCAGCCGTTGAATCTAGGTAAAAAGTTATGATTTTGTAGATTTCGTGCTCTTCTTGGCGAATTCAAGATAGAAAACAACGAAAATCGGCGAGAAATCGTTGTTTTGCATCGAAATATGCGGTTTTCTGTAAGAATTTTGATGATTTCGTGCAGAATTCTGCTGTTTTCTTGCAATTCAGCCGTTGAATCTAGGTAAAAAGTCATGATTTTGTAGATTTCGTGCTCTTCTTGGCGAATTCAAGATAGAAAACAACGAAAATCGGCGAGAAATCGTTGTTTTGCATCGAAATATGCAGTTTTCTCTGAGAATTTTGATGAATTCGTGCAGAATTCTGCTGTTTTCTTGCATTCAGCCGTTGAATCTTGATAAAAAGTCATGATTTTGTAGATTTCGTGCTCTTCTTTGCGAATTCAAGCCAGAAAACAACGAAAATCGGCGAGAAATCGTCGTTTTGCATCGAAATATGCGGTTTTCTGTAAGAATTTTGATGATTTTCTGCAGAATTCTGCTGTTTTCTTGCAATTCAGCCGTTGAATCTTGGTAAAAAGTCATGATTTTGTAGATTTCGTGCTCTTCTTTGCGAATTCAAGCCAGAAAACAACGAAAATCGGCGAGAAATCGTCGTTTTGCATCGAAAAATGCAGTTTTCTGTAAGAATTTTGATGATTTCGTGCAGAATTCTGCTGTTTTCTTGCAATTCAGATGTTGAATCTTGGTAAAAAGTCATGATTTTGTAGATTTCGTGCTCTTCTTTGCGAATTCAAGCCAGAAAACAACGAAAATCGGCGAGAAATCGTCGTTTTGCATCGAAATATGCGGTTTTCTGTAAGAATTTTGATGATTTCGTGCAGAATTCTGCTGTTTTCGTGCAATTCAGCCGTTGAATCTTGGTAAAAAGTCATGATTTTGTAGATTTCGTGCTCTTCTTTGCGAATTCAAGTCAGAAAACAACGAGAATCGGCGAGAAATCGTCGTTTTGCATCGAAATATGCGGTTTTCTGTAAGAATTTTGATGATTTCGTGCAGAATTCTGCTGTTTTCTTGCAATTCAGCCGTTGAATCTTGGTAAAAAGTCATGATTTTGTAGATTCCGTGCTCTTCTTTGCGAATTCAAGATAGAAAACAACGAAAATCAGCGAGAAATCGTCGTTTTGCATCGAAATATGCGGTTTTCTCTAAGAATTTTGATGATTTCGTGCAGAATTCTGCTGTTTTCTTGCAATTCAGCCGTTGAATCTTGGTATAAAAAGTCATGATTTTGTAGATTTCGTGCTCTTCTTAGCGAATCCAACCCAGAAAACAACGAAAATCGGCGAGAAATAATCGTTTTGCATCGAAATATGCGGTTTTCTGTAAGAATTTTGATGATTTCGTGCAGAATTCTGCTGTTTTCTTGCAATTCAGCCGTTGAATCTTGGTAAAAAGTCATGATTTTGTAGATTTCGTGCTCCTCTTTGCGAATTCAAGCCAGAAAACCACGAAAATCGGCGAGAAATCGTCGTTTTGCATCGAAATATGCGGTTTTCTCTAAGAATTTTGATGATTTCGTGCAGAATTCTGCTGTTTTCTTGCAATTCAGCCGTTGAGTCTTGGTAAAAAGTGATAATTTGGTAGATTTCGTGCTCTTCTTTGCGAATTCAAGCCAGAAAACAACGAAAATCGGCGAAAAATCGTCGTTTTGCATCGAAATATGCGGTTTTCTCTAAGAATTTTGACGATTTCGTGCAGAATTCTGCTGTTTTCTTGCAATTCAGCTGTTGAATCTAGGTAAAAAGTCATGATTTTGTAGATTTCGTGCTCTTCTTGGCGAATTCAAGATAGAAAACAACGAAAATCGGCGAGAAATCGTCGTTTTGCATCGAAATATGCGGTTTTCTGTAAGAATTTTGATGATTTCGTGCAGAATTCTGCTGTTTTCTTGCAATTCAGCCGTTGAATCTTGGTATAAAAAGTCATGATTTTGTAGATTTCGTGCTCTTCTTAGCGAATTCAACCCAGAAAACAACGAAAATCGGCGAGAAATAATCGTTTTGCATCGAAATATGCGGTTTTCTGTAAGAATTTTGATGATTTCGTGCAGAATTCTGCTGTTTTCTTGCAATTCAGCCGTTGAATCTTGGTAAAAAGTCATGATTTTGTAGATTTCGTGCTCCTCTTTGCGAATTCAAGCCAGAAAACCACGAAAATCGGCGAGAAATCGTCGTTTTGCATCGAAATATGCGGTTTTCTCTAAGAATTTTGATGATTTCGTGCAGAATTCTGCTGTTTTCTTGCAATTCAGCCGTTGAATCTTGGTAAAAAGTGATAATTTTGTAGATTTCGTGCTCTTCTTTGCGAATTCAAGCCAGAAAACAACGAAAATCGGCGAGAAATCGTCGTTTTGCATCGAAATATGCGGTTTTCTCTAAGAATTTTGACGATTTCGTGCAGAATTCTGCTGTTTTCTTGCAATTCAGCTGTTGAATCTAGGTAAAAAGTCATGATTTTGTAGATTTCGTGCTCTTCTTGGCGAATTCAAGATAGAAAACAACGAAAATCGGCGAGAAATCGTCGTTTTGCATCGAAATATGCGGTTTTCTGTAAGAATTTTGATGATTTCCTGCAGAATTCTGCTGTTTTCTTGCAATTCAGCCGTTGAATCTTGGTAAAAAGTCATGATTTTGTAGATTTCGTGCTCTTCTTTGCGAATTCAAGCCAGAAAACAACGAAAATCGGCGAGAAATCGTCGTTTTGCATCGAAAATTGCAGTTTTCTGAAAGAATTTTGATGATTTCGTGCAGAATTCTGCTGTTTTCTTTCAATTCAGCTGTTGAATCTTGGTAAAAAGTCATGATTTTGTAGATTTCGTGCTCTTCTTTGCGAATTCAAGCCAGAAAACAACGAAAAGCGGCGAGAAATCGTCGTTTTGCATCGTAATATGCGGTTTTCTGTAAGAATTTTGATGATTTCGTGCAGAATTCTGCTGTTTTCTTGCAATTCAGCCGTTGAATCTAGGTAAAAAGTCATGATTTTGTAGATTTCGTGCTCTTCTTGGCGAATTCAAGATAGAAAACAACGAAAATCGGCGAGAAATCGTTGTTTTGCATCGAAATATGCGGTTTTCTGTAAGAATTTTGATGATTTCGTGCAGAATTCTGCTGTTTTCTTGCAATTCAGCCGTTGAATCTAGGTAAAAAGTCATGATTTTGTAGATTTCGTGCTCTTCTTGGCGAATTCAAGATAGAAAACAACGAAAATCGGCGAGAAATCGTTGTTTTGCATCGAAATATGCAGTTTTCTCTGAGAATTTTGATGAATTCGTGCAGAATTCTGCTGTTTTCTTGCATTCAGCCGTTGAATCTTGATAAAAAGTCATGATTTTGTAGATTTTGTGCTCTTCTTTGCGAATTCAAGCCAGAAAACAACGAAAATCGGCGAGAAATCGTCGTTTTGCATCGAAATATGCGGTTTTCTGTAAGAATTTTGATGATTTCCTGCAGAATTCTGCTGTTTTCTTGCAATTCAGCCGTTGAATCTTGGTAAAAAGTCATGATTTTGTAGATTTCGTGCTCTTCTTTGCGAATTCAAGCCAGAAAACAACGAAAATCGGCGAGAAATCGTCGTTTTGCATCGAAAAATGCAGTTTTCTGTAAGAATTTTGATGATTTCGTGCAGAATTCTGCTGTTTTCTTGCAATTCAGATGTTGAATCTTAGTAAAAAGTCATGATTTTGTAGATTTCGTGCTCTTCTTTGCGAATTCAAGCCAGAAAACAACGAAAATCGGCGAGAAATCGTCGTTTTGCATCGAAATATGCGGTTTTCTGTAAGAATTTTGATGATTTCGTGCTGAATTCTGCTGTTTTCGTGCAATTCAGCCGTTGAATCTTGGTAAAAAGTCATGATTTTGTAGATTTCGTGCTCTTCTTTGCGAATTCAAGTCAGAAAACAACGAGAATCGGCGAGAAATCGTCGTTTTGCATCGAAATATGCGGTTTTCTGTAAGAATTTTGATGATTTCGTGCAGAATTCTGCTGTTTTCTTGCAATTCAGCTGTTGAATCTTGGTAAAAAGTCATGATTTTGTAGATTCCGTGCTCTTCTTTGCGAATTCAAGATAGAAAACAACGAAAATCAGCGAGAAATCGTCGTTTTGCATCGAAATATGCGGTTTTCTCTAAGAATTTTGATGATTTCGTGCAGAAATCTGCTGTTTTCTTGCAATTCAGCCGTTGAATCTTGGTATAAAAAGTCATGATTTTGTAGATTTCGTGCTCTTCTCAGCGAATTCAAGCCAGAAAACAACGAAAATCGGCGAGAAATAATCGTTTTGCATCGAAATATGCGGTTTTCTGTAAGAATTTTGATGATTTCGTGCAGAATTCTGCTGTTTTCTTGCAATTCAGCCGTTGAATCTTGGTAAAAAGTCATGATTTTGTAGATTTCGTGCTCCTCTTTGCGAATTCAAGCCAGAAAACCACGAAAATCGGCGAGAAATCGTCGTTTTGCATCGAAATATGCGGTTTTCTCTAAGAATTTTGATGATTTCGTGCAGAATTCTGCTGTTTTCTTGCAATTCAGCCGTTGAATCTTGGTAAAAAGTGATAATTTTGTAGATTTCGTGCTCTTCTTTGCGAATTCAAGCCAGAAAACAACGAAAATCGGCGAGAAATCGTCGTTTTGCATCGAAATATGCGGTTTTCTCTAAGAATTTTGACGATTTCGTGCAGAATTCTGCTGTTTTCTTGCAATTCAGCTGTTGAATCTAGGTAAAAAGTCATGATTTTGTAGATTTCGTGCTCTTCTTGGCGAATTCAAGATAGAAAACAACGAAAATCGGCGAGAAATCGTTGTTTTGCATCGAAATATGCAGTTTTCTCTAAGAATTTTGATGATTTCGTGCAGAGTTCTGCTGTTTTCTTGCAATTCAGCCGTTGAATCTTGGTAAAAAGTCATGATTTTGTAGATTTCGTGCTCTTCTTTGCGAATTCAAGCCAGAAAACAACGAAAATCGGCGAGAAATCTTCGTTTTGCATCGAAATATGCGGTTTTCTGTAAGAATTTTGATGATTTCGTGCAGAATTCTGCTGTTTTCTTGCAATTCAGCCGTTGAATCTTGGTAAGAAGTCATGATTTTGTAGATTCCGTGCTCTTCTTTGCGAATTCAAGATAGAAAACAACGAAAATCAACGAGAAATCGTCGTTTTGCATCGAAATATGCGGTTTTCTCTAAGAATTTTGATGATTTCGTGCAGAATTCTGCTGTTTCCTTTCAATTCAGCCGTTGAATCTTGGTAAAAAGTCATGATTTTGTAGATTTTGTGCTCTCCTTTGCGAATTCAAGATAGAAAACAACGAAAATCGGCGAGAAATCGTCGTTTTGCAACGAAATATGCGGTTTTCTGTAAGAATTTTGATGATTTCGTGCAGAATTCTGCTGTTTTCTTGCAATTCAGAAGTTGAATCTTGGTAAAAAGTCATGATTTTGTAGATTTCGTGCTCTTCTTGGCGAATTCAAGATAGAAAACAACGAAAATCGGCGAGAAATCGTTGTTTTGCATCGAAATATGCGGTTTTCTGTAAGAATTTTGATGATTTCGTGCAGAATTCTGCTGTTTTCTTGCGATTCAGCCGTTGAATCTAGGTAAAAAGTCATGATTTTGTAGATTTCGTGCTCTTCTTGGCAAATTCAAGATAGAAAACAACGAAAATCGGCGAGAAATCGTTGTTTTGCATCGAAATATGCAGTTTTCTCTAAGAATTTTGATGATTTCGTGCAGAATTCTGCTGTTTTCTTGCAATTCAGCCGTTGAATCTTGGTAAAAAGTCATGATTTTGTAGATTTCGTGGTCTTCTTTGCGAATTCAAGCCAGAAAACAACGAAAATCGGCGAGATATCGTCGTTTTGCATCGAAATATGCGGTTTTCGGTAAGAATTTTGATGATTTCGTGCAGAATTCTGCTGTTTTCTTGCAATTCAGCCGTAGAATCTTGGTAAAAAGTGATGAATTTGTAGATTTTGTGTTCTTCTTTGCAAATTCAAGCCAGAAAACAACGAAAAACGGCGAGAAATCGTTGTTTTGCATCGAAATATGCGCTTTTCTGTAAGAATTTTGATGATTTCGTGCAGAATTCTGCTGTTTTCTTGCAATTCAGCCGTTGAATCTTGGTAAAAAGTCATGATTTTGTAGATTTCGTGCTCTTCTTTGCGAATTCAAGCCAGAAAACAACGAAAATCGGCGAGAAATCGTCGTTTTGCATCGAAAAATGCGGTTTTCTGTAAGAATTTTGAAGATTTCGTGCAGAATTCTGCTGTTTTCTTGCAATTCAGCCGTTGAATCTTGGTAAAATGTCATGATTTTGCAGATTTCGTGCTCTTCTTTGCGAATTCAAGCCAGAAAACAACGAAAATCGGCGAGAAATCGTCGTTTTGCATCGAAATATGCGGTTTTCTGTAAGAATTTTGATGATTTCGTGCAGAATTCTGCTGTTTTCTTGCAATTCAGCCGTTGAATCTTGGTAAAAAGTCATGATTTTGTAGATTTCGTGCTCTTCTTTGCGAATTCAAGCCAGAAAACCACGAAAATCGGCGAGAAATCGTCGTTTTGCATCGAAATATGCGGTTTTCTCTAAGAATTTTGATGATTTCGTGCAGAATTCTGCTGTTTTCTTGCAATTCAGCCGTTGAATCTTGGTAAAAAGTGATGATTTTGTAGATTTTGTGCTCTCCTTTGCGAATTCAAGATAGAAAACACCGAAAATCGGCGAGAAATCGTCGTTTTGCAACGAAATATGCGGTTTTCTGTAAGAATTTTGATGATTTCGTGCAGAATTCTGCTGTTTTCTTGCAATTCAGAAGTTGAATCTTGGTAAAAAGTCATGATTTTGTAGATTTCGTGCTCTTCTTTGCAAATTCAAGCCAGAAAACAACGAAAATCGGCGAGAAATCGTCGTTTTGCATCGAAATATGCGGTTTTCTGTAAGAATTTAGATGATTTCGTGCAGAATTCTGCTGTTTTCTTGCAATTCAGCTGTTGAATCTAGGTAAAAAGTCATGATTTTGTAGATTTCGTGCTCTTCTTGGCGAATTCAAGATAGAAAACAACGAAAATCGGCGAGAAATCGTTGTTTTGCATCGAAATATGCGGTTTTCTGTAAGAATTTTGATGATTTCGTGCAGAATTCTGCTGTTTTCTTGCAATTTAGCCGTTGAATCTAGGTAAAAAGTCATGATTTTGTAGATTTCGTGCTCTTCTTGGCGAATTCAAGATAGAATACAACGAAAATCGGCGAGAAATCGTTGTTTTGCATCGAAATATGCAGTTTTCTCTAAGAATTTTGATGATTTCGTGCAGAATTGTGCTGTTTTCTTGCAATTCAGCCGTTGAATCTTGGTAAAAAGTCATGATTTTGTAGATTTCGTGCTCTTCTTGGCGAATTCAAGATAGAAAACAACGAAAATCGGCGAGAAATCGTTGTTTTGCATCGAAATATGCGGTTTTCTGTAAGAATTTTGATGATTTCGTGCAGAATTCTGCTGTTTTCTTGCAATTCAGCCGTTGAATCTTGGTAAAATGTCATGATTTTGCAAATTTCGTGCTCTTCTTTGCGAATTCAAGCCAGAAAACAACGAAAATCGGCGAGAAATCGTCGCTTTGCATCGAAATATGCGGTTTTCTGTAAGAATTTTGATGATTTCGTGCAGAATTCTGCTGTTTTCTTGCAATTCAGCCGTAGAATCTTGGTAAAAAGTGATGAATTTGTAGATTTTGTGTTCTTCTTTGCAAATTCAAGCCAGAAAACAACGAAAATCGGCGAGAAATCGTTGTTTTGCATCGAAATATGCGGTTTTCTGTAAGAATTTTGATGATTTCGTGCAGAATTCTGCTGTTTTCTTGCAATTCAGCCGTTGAATCTAGGTAAAAAGTCATGATTTTGTAGATTTCGTGCTCTTCTTGGCGAATTCAAGATAGAAAACAACGAAAATCGGCGAGAAATCGTTGTTTTGCATCGAAATATGCGGTTTTCTGTAAGAATTTTGATGATTTCGTGCAGAATTCTGCTGTTTTCTTGCAATTCAGCCGTTGAATCTTGGTAAAATGTCATGATTTTGCAGATTTCGTGCTCTTCTTTGCGAATTCAAGCCAGAAAACAACGAAAATCGGCGAGAAATCGTCGTTTTGCATCGAAATATGCGGTTTTCTGTAAGAATTTTGATGATTTCGTGCAGAATTCTGCTGTTTTCTTGCAATTCAGCCGTAGAATCTTGGTAAAAAGTGATGAATTTGTAGATTTTGTGTTCTTCTTTGCAAATTCAAGCCAGAAAACAACGAAAATCGGCGAGAAATCGTTGTTTTGCATCGAAATATGCGGTTTTCTGTAAGAATTTTGATGATTTCGTGCAGAATTCTGCTGTTTTCTTGCAATTTAGCCGTTGAATCTTGGTAAAAAGTCATGATTTTGTAGATTTCGTGCTCTTCTTTGCGAATTCAAGCCAGAAAACAACGAAAATCGGCGAGAAATCGTCGTTTTGCATCGAAAAATGCGGTTTTCTGTAAGAATTTTGAAGATTTCGTGCAGAATTCTGCTGTTTTCTTGCAATTCAGCCGTTGAATCTTGGTAAAATGTCATGATTTTGCAGATTTCGTGCTCTTCTTTGCGAATTCAAGCCAGAAAACAACGAAAATCGGCGAGAAATCGTCGTTTTGCATCGAAATATGCGGTTTTCTGTAAGAATTTTGATGATTTCGTGCAGAATTCTGCTGTTTTCTTGCAATTCAGCCGTTGAATCTTGGTAAAAAGTCATGATTTTGTAGATTTCGTGCTCTTCTTTGCGAATTCAAGCCAGAAAACAACGAAAATCGGCGAGAAATAATCGTTTTGCATCGAAATATGCGGTTTTCTGTAAGAATTTTGATGATTTCGTGCAGAATTCTGCTGTTTTCTTGCAATTCAGCCTTTGAATCTTGGTAAAAAGTCATGATTTTGTAGATTTCGTGCTCTTCTTTGCGAAATCAAGCCAGAAAACCACGAAAATCGGCGAGAAATCGTCGTTTTGCATCGAAATATGCGGTTTTCTCTAAGAATTTTGATGATTTCGTGCAGAATTCTGGTGTTTTCTTCCAATTCAGCCGTTGAATCTTGGTAAAAAGTCATGATTTTGTAGATTTCGTGCTCTTCTTTGCGAATTCCAGCCAGAAAACAACGAAAATCGGCGCAAAATCGTCGTTTTGCATCGAAATATGCGGTTTTCTGTAAGAATTTTGATGATTTCGTGCAGAATTCTGCTGTTTTCTTGCAATTCAGCCGTTGAATCTTGGTAAAAAGTCATGATTTTGTAGATTTCGTGCTCTTCTTTGCGAATTCAAGCCAGAAAACAACGAAAATCGGCGAGAAATCGTCGTTTTGCATCGAAATATGCGGTTTTCTGTAAGAATTTTGATGATTTCGTGCAGAATTCTGCTGTTTTCTTGCAATTCAGCCGTTGAATCTTGGTAAAAAGTCATGATTTTGTAGATTCCGTGCTCTTCTTTGCGAATTCAAGATAGAAAACAACGAAAATCAGCGAGAAATCGTCGTTTTGCATCGAAATATGCGGTTTTCTCTAAGAATTTTGATGATTTCGTGCAGAATTCTGCTGTTTCCTTTCAATTCAGCCGTTGAATCTTGGTAAAAAGTGATGATTTTGTAGATTTCGAGCTCTTCTTTGCGAATTCAAGCCAGAAAACTACGAAAATCGGCGAGAAATCGTCGTTTTGCATCGAAATAAGCGGTTTTCTCTAAGAATTTTGACGATTTCGTGCAGAATTCTGCTGTTTTCTTGCAATTCAGCCGTTGAATCTTGGTAAAAAGTGATGATTTTGTAGATTTTGTGCTCTCCTTTGCGAATTCAAGATAGAAAACAACGAAAATCGGCGAGAAATCGTCGTTTTGCAACGAAATATGCGGTTTTCTGTAAGAATTTTGATGATTTCGTGCAGAATTCTGCTGTTTTCTTGCAATTCAGCCGTTGAATCTTGGTAAAAAGTCATGATTTTGTAGATTTCGTGCTCTTCTTTGCAAATTCAAGCCAGAAAACAACGAAAATCGGCGAAAAATCGTCGTTTTGCATCGAAATATGCGGTTTTCTGTAAGAATTTTGATGATTTCGTGCAGAATTCTGCTGTTTTCTTGCAATTCAGCCGTTGAATCTAGGTAAAAAGTCATGATTTTGTAGATTTCGTGCTCTTCTTGGCGAATTCAAGATAGAAAACAACGAAAATCGGCGAGAAATCGTTGTTTTGCATCGAAATATGCGGTTTTCTGTAAGAATTTTGATGATTTCGTGCAGAATTCTGCTGTTTTCTTGCAATTCAGCCGTTGAATCTAGGTAAAAAGTCATGATTTTGTAGATTTCGTGCTCTTCTTGGCGAATTCAAGATAGAAAACAACGAAAATCGGCGAGAAATCGTTGTTTTGCATCGAAATATGCAGTTTTCTCTAAGAATTTTGATGATTTCGTGCAGAATTCTGCTGTTTTCTTGCAATTCAGCCGTTGAATCTTGGTAAAAAGTCATGATTTTGTAGATTTCGTGCTCTTCTTTGCGAATTCAAGCCAGAAAACAACGAAAATCGGCGAGATATCGTCGTTTTGCATCGAAATATGCGGTTTTCGGTAAGAATTTTGATGATTTCGTGCAGAATTCTGCTGTTTTCTTGCAATTCAGCCGTAGAATCTTGGTAAAAAGTGATGAATTTGTAGATTTTGTGTTCTTCTTTGCAAATTCAAGCCAGAAAACAACGAAAATCGGCGAGAAATCGTCGTTTTGCAACGAAATATGCGGTTTTCTGTAAGAATTTTGATGATTTCGTGCAGAATTCTGCTGTTTTCTTGCAATTCAGCCGTTGAATCTTGGTAAAAAGTCATGATTTTGTAGATTTCGTGCTCTTCTTTGCAAATTCAAGCCAGAAAACAACGAAAATCGGCGAAAAATCGTCGTTTTGCATCGAAATATGCGGTTTTCTGTAAGAATTTTGATGATTTCGTGCAGAATTCTGCTGTTTTCTTGCAATTCAGCCGTTGAATCTAGGTAAAAAGTCATGATTTTGTAGATTTCGTGCTCTTCTTGGCGAATTCAAGATAGAAAACAACGAAAATCGGCGAGAAATCGTTGTTTTGCATCGAAATATGCGGTTTTCTGTAAGAATTTTGATGATTTCGTGCAGAATTCTGCTGTTTTCTTGCAATTCAGCCGTTGAATCTAGGTAAAAAGTCATGATTTTGTAGATTTCGTGCTCTTCTTGGCGAATTCAAGATAGAAAACAACGAAAATCGGCGAGAAATCGTTGTTTTGCATCGAAATATGCAGTTTTCTCTAAGAATTTTGATGATTTCGTGCAGAATTTCGCTGTTTTCTTGCAATTCAGCCGTTGAATCTTGGTAAAAAGTCATGATTTTGTAGATTTCGTGCTCTTCTTTGCGAATTCAAGCCAGAAAACAACGAAAATCGGCGAGAAATCGTCGTTTTGCTTCGAAATATGCGGTTTTCTGTAAGAATTTTGATGATTTCGTGCAGAATTCTGCTGTTTTCTTGCAATTCAGCCGTTGAATCTAGGTAAAAAGTCATGATTTTGTAGATTTCGTGCTCTTCTTGGCGAATTCAAGATAGAAAACAACGAAAATCGGCGAGAAATCGTTGTTTTGCATCGAAATATGCGGTTTTCTGTAAGAATTTTGATGATTTCGTGCAGAATTCTGCTGTTTTCTTGCGATTCAGCCGTTGAATCTAGGTAAAAAGTCATGATTTTGTAGATTTCGTGCTCTTCTTGGCGAATTCAAGATAGAAAACAACGAAAATCGGCGAGAAATCGTTGTTTTGCATCGAAATATGCAGTTTTCTCTAAGAATTTTGATGATTTCGTGCAGAATTCTGCTGTTTTCTTGCAATTCAGCCGTTGAATCTTGGTAAAAAGTCATGATTTTGTAGATTTCGTGCTCTTCTTTGCGAATTCAAGCCAGAAAACAACGAAAATCGGCGAGATATCGTCGTTTTGCATCGAAATATGCGGTTTTCGGTAAGAATTTTGATGATTTCGTGCAGAATTCTGCTGTTTTCTTGCAATTCAGCCGTAGAATCTTGGTAAAAAGTGATGAATTTGTAGATTTTGTGTTCTTCTTTGCAAATTCAAGCCAGAAAACAACGAAAATCGGCGAGAAATCGTTGTTTTGCATCGAAATATGCGGTTTTCTGTAAGAATTTTGATGATTTCGTGCAGAATTCTGCTGTTTTCTTGCAATTCAGCCGTTGAATTTTGGTAAAAAGTCATGATTTTGTAGATTTCGTGCTCTACTTTGCGAATTCAAGCCAGAAAACAACGAAAATCGGCGAGAAATCGTCGTTTTGCATCGAAAAATGCGGTTTTCTGTAAGAATTTTGAAGATTTCGTGCAGAATTCTGCTGTTTTCTTGCAATTCAGCCGTTGAATCTTGGTAAAAAGTCATGATTTTGCAGATTTCGTGCTCTTCTTTGCGAATTCAAGCCAGAAAACAACGAAAATCGGCGAGAAATCGTCGTTTTGCATCGAAATATGCGGTTTTCTGTAAGAATTTTGATGATTTCGTGCAGAATTCTGCTGTTTTCTTGCAATTCAGCCGTTGAATCTTGGTAAAAAGTCATGATTTTGTAGATTTCGTGCTCTTCTTTGCGAATTCAAGCCAGAAAACAACGAAAAGCGGCGAGAAATAATCGTTTTGCATCGAAATATGCGGTTTTCTGTAAGAATTTTGATGATTTCGTGCAGAATTCTGCTGTTTTCTTGCAATTCAGCCGTTGAATCTTGGTAAAAAGTCATGATTTTGTAGATTTCGTGCTCTTCTTTGCGAAATCAAGCCAGAAAACCACGAAAATCGGCGAGAAATCGTCGTTTTGCATCGAAATATGCGGTTTTCTCTAAGAATTTTGATGATTTCGTGCAGAATTCTGCTGTTTTCTTGCAATTCAGCCGTTGAATCTTGGTAAAAAGTCATGATTTTGTAGATTTAGTGCTCTTCTTTGCGAATTCCAGCCAGAAAACAACGAAAATCGGCGCGAAATCGTCGTTTTGCATCGAAATATGCGGTTTTCTGTAAGAATTTTGATGATTTCGTGCAGAATTCTGCTGTTTTCTTGCAATTCAGCCGTTGAATCTTGGTAAAAAGTCATGATTTTGTAGATTTCGTGCTCTTCTTTGCGAATTCAAGCCAGAATACAACGAAAATCGGCGAGAAATAATCGTTTTGCATCGAAATATGCGGTTTTCTGTAAGAATTTTGATGATTTTGTGCAGAATTCTGCTGTTTTCTTGCAATTCAGCCGTTGAATCTTGATAAAAAGTCATGATTTTGTAGATTTCGTGCTCTTCTTTGCAAATTCAAGCCAGAAAACAACGAAAATCGGCGAGAAATCATCGTTTTGCATCGAAATATGCGGTTTTCTGTAAGAATTTTGATGATTTCGTGCGGAATTCTGCTGTTTTCTTGCAATTCAGCCGTTGAATCTTGGTAAAAAGTCATGATTTTGAAGATTCCGTGCTCTTCTTTGCGAATTCAAGATAGAAAACATCGAAAATCAGCGAGAAATCGTCGTTTTGCATCGAAATATGCGGTTTTCTCTAAGCATTTTGATGATTTCGTGCAGAATTCTGCTGTTTTCTTGCAATTCAGCCGTTGAATCTTGGTAAAAAGTCATGATTTTGTAGATTTCGTGCTCTTCTTTGCGAATTCAAGATAGAAAACAACCAAAATCAGCGAGAAATCGTCGTTTTGCATCGAAATATGCGGTTTTCTCTAAGAATTTTGATGATTTCGTGCAGATTTCTGCTGTTTTCTTGCAATTCAGCCGTTGAATCTTGGTAAAAAGTCATGATTTTGTAGATTTCGTGCTCTTCTTTGCAAATTCATGCCAGAAAACAACGAAAATCGGCGAGAAATCGTCGTTTTGCATCGAAATATGCGGTTTTCTGTGAGAATTTTGATGATTTCGTGCAGAATTCTGCTGTTTTCTCGAAATTCAGCCGTTGAATCTTGGTAAAAAGTCATGATTTTGTAGATTTCGTGCTCTTCTTTGCGAATTCAAGCCAGAAAACAACGAAAATCGGCGAGAAATCGTCGTTTTGCATCGAAATATGCGGTTTTCTGTAAGAATTTTGATGATTTCGTGCAGAATTCTGCTGTTTTCTTGCAATTCAGCCGTTGAATCTAGGTAAAAAGTCATGATTTTGTAGATTTCGTGCTCTTCTTGGCGAATTCAAGATAGAAAACAACGAAAATCGGCGAGAAATCGTTGTTTTGCATCGAAATATGCGGTTTTCTGTAAGAATTTTGATGATTTCGTGCAGAATTCTGCTGTTTTCTTGCAATTCAGCCGTTGAATCTAGGTAAAAAGTCATGATTTTGTAGATTTCGTGCTCTTCTTGGCCAATTCAAGATAGAAAACAACGAAAATCGGCGAGAAATCGTTGTTTTGCATCGAAATATGCAGTTTTCTCTAAGAATTTTGATGATTTCGTGCAGAATTCTGCTGTTTTCTTGCAATTCAGCCGTTGAATCTTGGTAAAAAGTCATGATTTTGTAGATTTCGTGCTCTTCTTTGCGAATTCATGCCAGAAAACAACGAAAATCGGCGAGAAATCGTCGTTTTGCATCGAAATATGCGGTTTTCTCTAAGAATTTTGACGATTTCGTGCAGAATTCTGCTGTTTTCTTGCAATTCAGCTGTTGAATCTTGGTAAAAAGTGATGATTTTGTAGATTTTGTGCTCTCCTTCGCGAATTCAAGATAGAAAACAACGAAAATCGGCGAGAAATCGTCGTTTTGCAACGAAATATGCGGTTTTCTGTAAGAATTTTGATGATTTCGTGCAGAATTCTGCTGTTTTCTTGCAATTCAGCCGTTGAATCTTGGTAAAAAGTCATGATTTTGTAGATTTCGTGCTCTTCTTTGCAAATTCAAGTCAGAAAACAACGAAAATCGGCGAGAAATCGTCGTTTTGCATCGAAATATGCGGTTTTCTGTAAGAATTTTGATGATTTCGTGCAGAATTCTGCTGTTTTCTTGCAATTCAGCCGTTGAATCTAGGTAAAAAGTCATGATTTTGTAGATTTCGTGCTCTTCTTGGCGAATTCAAGATAGAAAACAACGAAAATCGGCGAGAAATCGTTGTTTTGCATCGAAATATGCGGTTTTCTGTAAGAATTTTGATGATTTCGTGCAGAATTCTGCTGTTTTCTTGCAATTCAGCCGTTGAATCTAGGTAAAAAGTCATGATTTTGTAGATTTCGTGCTCTTCTTGGCGAATTCAAGATAGAAAACAACGAAAATCGGCGAGAAATCGTTGTTTTGCATCGAAATATGCAGTTTTCTCTAAGAATTTTGATGATTTCGTGCAGAATTCCGCTGTTTTCTTGCAATTCAGCTGTTGAATCTTGGTAAAAAGTCATGATTTTGTAGATTTCGTGCTCTTCTTTGCGAATTCAAGCCAGAAAACAACGAAAATCGGCGAGAAATCGTCGTTTTGCTTCGAAATATGCGGTTTTCTGTATGAATTTTGATGATTTCGTGCAGAATTCTGCTGTTTTCTTGCAATTCAGCCGTTGAATCTTGGTAAAAAGTCATGATTTTGTAGATTTCGTGCTCTTCTTGGCGAATTCATGATAGAAAACAACGAAAATCGGCGAGAAATCGTTGTTTTGCATCGAAATATGCGGTTTTCTGTAAGAATTTTGATGATTTCGTGCAGAATTCTGCTGTTTTCTTGCAATTCAGCCGTTGAATCTAGGTAAAAAGTCATGATTTTGTAGATTTCGTGTTCTTCTTGGCGAATTCAAGATAGAAAACAACGAAAATCGGCGAGAAATCGTTGTTTTGCATCGAAATATGCAGTTTTCTCTAAGAATTTTGATGATTTCGTGCAGAATTCTGCTGTTTTCTTGCAATTCAGCCGTTGAATCTTGGTAAAAAGTCATGATTTTGTAGATTTCGTGCTCTTCTTTCCGAATTCAAGCCAGAAAACAACGAAAATCGGCGAGATATCGTCGTTTTGCATCGAAATATGCGGTTTTCGGTAAGAATTTTGATGATTTCGTGCAGAATTCTGCTGTTTTCTTGCAATTCAGCCGTAGAATCTTGGTAAAAAGTGATGAATTTGTAGATTTTGTGATCTTCTTTGCAAATTCAAGCCAGAAAACAACGAAAATCGGCGAGAAATCGTCGTTTTGCATCGAAATATGCGGTTTTCTGTGAGAATTTTGATGATTTCGTGCAGAATTCTGCTGTTTTCTCGAAATTCAGCCGTTGAATCTTGGTAAAAAGTCATGATTTTGTAGATTTCGTGCTCTTCTTTGCGAATTCAAGCCAGAAAACAACGAAAATCGGCGAGAAATCGTCGTTTTGCATCGAAATATGCGGTTTTCTGTAAGAATTTTGATGATTTCGTGCAGAATTCTGCTGTTTTCTTGCAATTCAGCCGTTGAATCTACGTAAAAAGTCATGATTTTGTAGATTTCGTGCTCTTCTTGGCGAATTCAAGATAGAAAACAACGAAAATCGGCGAGAAATCGTTGTTTTGCATCGAAATATGCGGTTTTCTGTAAGAATTTTGATGATTTCGTGCAGAATTCTGCTGTTTTCTTGCAATTCAGCCGTTGAATCTAGGTAAAAAGTCATGATTTTGTAGATTTCGTGCTCTTCTTGGCGAATTCAAGATAGAAAACAACGAAAATCGGCGAGAAATCGTTCTTTTGCATCGAAATATGCAGTTTTCTCTAAGAATTTTGATGATTTCGTGCAGAATTCCGCTGTTTTCTTGCAATTCAGCTGTTGAATCTTGGTAAAAAGTCATGATTTTGTAGATTTCGTGCTCTTCTTTGCGAATTCAAGCCAGAAAACAACGAAAATCGGCGAGAAATCGTCGTTTTGCTTCGAAATATGCGGTTTTCTGTATGAATTTTGATGATTTCGTGCAGAATTCTGCTGTTTTCTTGCAATTCAGCCGTTGAATCTTGGTAAAAAGTCATGATTTTGTAGATTTCGTGCTCTTCTTGGCGAATTCATGATAGAAAACAACGAAAATCGGCGAGAAATCGTTGTTTTGCATCGAAATATGCGGTTTTCTGTAAGAATTTTGATGATTTCGTGCAGAATTCTGCTGTTTTCTTGCAATTCAGCCGTTGAATCTAGGTAAAAAGTCATGATTTTGTAGATTTCGTGTTCTTCTTGGCGAATTCAAGATAGAAAACAACGAAAATCGGCGAGAAATCGTTGTTTTGCATCGAAATATGCAGTTTTCTCTAAGAATTTTGATGATTTCGTGCAGAATTCTGCTGTTTTCTTGCAATTCAGCCGTTGAATCTTGGTAAAAAGTCATGATTTTGTAGATTTCGTGCTCTTCTTTCCGAATTCAAGCCAGAAAACAACGAAAATCGGCGAGATATCGTCGTTTTGCATCGAAATATGCGGTTTTCGGTAAGAATTTTGATGATTTCGTGCAGAATTCTGCTGTTTTCTTGCAATTCAGCTGTTGAATCTTGGTAAAAAGTCATGATTTTGTAGATTTCGTGCTCTTTTTTGCGAATTCAAGCCAGAAAACAACGAAAATCGGCGAGAAATAATCGTTTTGCATCGAAATATGCGGTTTTCTCTAAGAATTTTGACGATTTCGTGCAGAATTCTGCTGTTTTCTTGCAATTCAGCCTTTGAATCTTGGTAAAAAGTCATGATTTTGTAGATTTCGTGCTCTTCTTTGCGAATTCAAGATAGAAAACAACGAAAATCAGCGAGAAATCGTCGTTTTGCATCGAAATATGCGGTTTTCTCTAAGAATTTTGACTATTTCGTGCAGAATTCTGCTGTTTTCTTGCAATTGAGCCGTTGAATCTTGGTAAAAAGTCATGATTTTGTAGATTTCGTGCTCTTCTTTGCGAATTCAAGATAGAAAACAACGAAAATCGGCGAGAAATCGTCGTTTTGCATCGAAATATGCGGTTTTCTCTAAGAATTTTGACTATTTCGTGCAGAATTCTGCTGTTTTCTTGCAATTGAGCCGTTGAATCTTGGTAAAAAGTCATGATTTTGTAGATTTCGTGCTCTTCTTTGCAAATTCAAGATGGAAAAGAGCGAAAATCAGCGAGAAATCGTCGTTTTGCATCGAAATATGCGGTTTTCTCTAAGAATTTTGATGATTTCGTGCAGAATTCTGCTGTTTTCTTGCAATTCAGCCGTTGAATCTTGGTAAAAAGTCATGATTTTGTAGATTTCGTGCTCTTCTTTGCGAATTGATGCCAGAAAGCAACGAAAATCGGCGAGAAATCGTCGTTTTGCATCGAAATATGCGGTTTTCTGTAAGAATTTTGATGATTTCGTGCAGAATTCTGCTGTTTTCTTGCAATTCAGCCGTTGAATCTTGGTAAAAAGTCATGATTTTGTAGATCTCGTGCTCTTCTTTGCGAATTCAAGCCAGAAAACAACGAAAATCGGCGAGAAATCGTCGTTTTGCATCGAAATATGCTGTTTTCTGTAAGAATTTTGATGATTTCGTTCAGAATTCTGCGGTTTTCTTGCAATTCAGCAGTTGAATCTAGGTAAAAAGTCATGATTTTGTAGATTTCGTGCTCTTCTTGGCGAATTCAAGATAGAAAACAACGAAAATCGGCGAGAAATCGTTGTTTTGCATCGAAATATGCAGTTTTCTCTAAGAATTTTGATGATTTCGTGCAGAATTCTGCTGTTTTCTTGCATTTAAGCCGTTGAATCTTGGTAAATAGTCATGATTTTGTAGATTTCGTGCTCTTCTTTGCGAATTCAAGCCAGAAAACAACGAAAATCGGCGAGAAATCGTCGTTTTGCATCAAAATATGCGGTTTTCTCTAAGAATTTTGATGATTTCGTGCAGAATTCTGCTGTTTTCTTGCAATTCAGCCGAAGAATCTTGGTAAAAAGTGATGATTTTGTAGATTTCGTGCTCTTCTTTGCGAATTCAAGCCAGAAAACAACGAAAATCGGCGAGAAATCGTTGTTTTGTATCGAAATATGCGGTTTTCTGTAAGAATTTTGATGATTTCGTGCAGAATTTTACTGTTTTCTTGCAATTCAGCCGTTGAATCTTGGTCAAAAGTCATGATTTTGTAGATTTCGTGCTCTTCTTTGCGAATTCAAGCCAGAAAACAACGAAAATCGGCGAGAAATAGTCGTTTTGCATCGAAAAATGCGGTTTTCTGTAAGAATTTTGATGATTTCGTGCAGAATTCTGCTGTTTTCTTGCAATTCAGCCGTTGAATCATGGTAAAAAGTCATGATTTTGTAGATTTCGTGCTCTTCTTTGCGAATTCAAGATAGAAAACAACGAAAATCAGCGAGAAATCGTCGTTTTGCATCGAAATATGCGGTTTTCTCTAAGAATTTGGATGATTTCGTGCAGAATTCTGCTGTTTTCTTGCAATTCAGCCGTTGAATCTTGATAAAAAGCATGATTTTGTAGATTTCGTGCTCTTCTTTGCGAATTCAAGCCGGAAAACAACGAAAATCGGCGAGAAATCGTCGTTTTGCATCGAAATATGCGGTTTTCTCTAAGAATTTTGACGATTTCGTGCAGAATTCTGCTGTTTTCTTGCAATTCAGCCGTTGAATCTTGGTAAAAAGTCATGATTTTGTAGATTTCGTGCTCTTCTTTGCGAATTCAAGCTAGAAAACAACGAAAATCAGCGAGAAATCGTCGTTTTGCATCGAAATATGCGGTTTTCTCTAAGAATTTTGATGATTTCGTGCAAAATTCTGCTGTTTTCTTGCAATTCAGCCGTTGAATCTTGGTAAAAAGTCATGATTTTGTAGATTTCGTGCTCTTCTTTGCGAATTCAAGATAGAAAACAACGAAAATCAGCGAGAAATCGTCGTTTTGCATCGAAATATGCGGTTTTCTCTAAGAATTTGGATGATTTCATGCAGAATTCTGCTGTTTTCTTGCAATTCAGCCGTTGAATCTTGATAAAAAGTCATGATTTTGTAGATTTCGTGCTCTTCTTTGCAAATTCATGCCAGAAAACAACGAAAATCGGCCAGAAATCGTCGTTTTGCATCGAAATATGCGGTTTTCTGTAAGAATTTTGATGATTTCGTGCAGAATTCTGCTGTTTTCTTGCAATTCAGCCGTTGAATCTTGGTAAAAAGTCATGATTTTGTAGATTTCGTGCTCTTCATTGCGAATTCAAGCCAGAAAACAACGAAAATCAGCGAGAAATCGTCGTTTTGCATCGAAATATGCGGTTTTCTGTAAGAATTTTGATGATTTCGTGCAGAACTCTGCTGTTTTCTTGCAATTCAGCCGTTGAATCTAGGTAAAAAGTCATGATTTTGTAGATTTCGTGCTCTTTTTGGCAAATTCAAGATAGAAAACAACGAAAATCGGCGAGAAATCGTTGTTTTGGATCGAAATATGCGGTTTTCTGTTAGAATTTTGATGATTTCGTGCAGAATTCTGCTGTTTTCTTGCAATTCAGCCGTTGAATCTAGGTAAAAAGTCATGATTTTGTAGATTTCGTGCTCTTCTTGGCGAATTCAAGATAGAAAACAACGAAAATCGGCGAGAAATCGTTATTTTGCATCGAAATATGCGGTTTTCTGTAAGAATTTTTATGATTTCGTGCAGAATTCTGCTGTTTTCTTGCAATTCAGCCGTTGAATCTTGGTAAAAAGTCATGATTTTGTAGATTTCGTGCTCTTCTTTGCGAATTTAAGCCAGAAAACAACGAAAATCGGCGAGAAATCGTCGTTTTGCATCGAAAAATGCGGTTTTCTGTAAGAATTTTGATGATTTCGTGCAGATTTCTAATGTTTTCTTGCAATTCAGCCGTTGAATCTTGGTAAAAAATCATGATTTTGTAGATTTCGTGCTCTTCTTTGCGAATTCAAGCCAGAAAACAACCAGAATCGGCGAGAAATCGTCGTTTTGCATCGAAATATGCGGTTTTCTGTAAGAATTTTGATGATTTCGTGCAGAATTCTGCTGTTTTCTTGCAATTCAGCCGTTGAATCTTGGTAAAAAGTCATGATTTTGTAGATTTCGTGCTTTTCTTTGCGAATTCAAGCCAGAAAACAACGAAAATCGGCGAGAAATAATCGTTTTGCATCGAAATATGCGGTTTTCTGTAAGAATTTTGATGATTTCGTGCAGAATTCTGCTGTTTTCTTGCAATTCAGCCGTTGAATCTTGGTAAAAGGTGATGATTTTGTAGATTTCGTGCTCTTTTTTGCGAATTCAAGCCAGAAAACAACGAAAATCGGCGAGAAATAATCGTTTTGCATCAAAATATGCGGTTTTCTCTAAGAATTTTGACGATTTCGTGCAGAATTCTGCTGTTTTCTTGCAATTCAGCCGTTGAATCTTGGTAAAAAGTCATGATTTTGTAGATTTCGTGCTCTTCTTTGCGAATTCAAGCCAGAAAACCACGAAAATCGGCGAGAAATCGTCGTTTTGCATCGAAATATGCGGTCTTCTCTAAGAATTTTGATGATTTCGTGCAGAATTCTGCTGTTTTCTTGCAATTCAGCCGTTGAATCTTGGTAAAAAGTGATGATTTTGTAGATTTCGTGCTCTTCTTTGCGAATTCAAGCCAGAAAACAACGAAAATCGGCGAGAAATCGTCGTTTTGCATCGAAATATGCGGTTTTCTCTAAGAATTTTGACTATTTCGTGCAGAATTCTGCTGTTTTCTTGCAATTGAGCCGTTGAATATTGGTAAAAAGTCATGATTTTTTGATTTCGTGCTCTTCTTTGCAAATTCAAGATGGAAAAGAGCGAAAATCAGCGAGAAATCGTCGTTTTGCATCGAAATATGCGGTTTTCTCTAAGAATTTTGATGATTTCGTGCAGAATTCTGCTGTTTTCTTGCAATTCAGCCGTTGAATCTTGGTAAAAAGTCATGATTTTGTAGATTTCGTGCTCTTCTTTGCGAATTGATGCCAGAAAACAACGAAAATTGGCGAGAAATCGTCGTTTTGCATCGAAATATGCGGTTTTCTGTAGGAATTTTGATGATTTCGTGCAGAATTCTGCTGTTTTATTGCAATTCAGCCGTTGAATCTTGGTAAAAAGTCATGATTTTGTAGATTTCGTGCTCTTCTTTGCGAATTCAAGCCAGAAAACAACGAAAATCGGCGAGAAATCGTCGTTTTGCATCGAAATATGCGGTTTTCTGTAAGAATTTTGATGATTTCGTTCAGAATTCTGCGGTTTTCTTGCAATTCAGCGGTTGAATCTAGGTAAAAAGTCATGATTTTGTAGATTTCGTGCTCTTCTTTGCGAATTCAAGCCAGAAAACAACGAAAATCGGCGAGAAATCGTCGTTTTGCATCAAAATATGCGGTTTTCTCTAAGAATTTTGATGATTTCGTGCAGAATTCTGCTGTTTTCTTGCAATTCAGCCGAAGAATCTTGGTAAAAAGTGATGATTTTGTAGATTTCGTGCTCTTCTTTGCGAATTCAAGCCAGAAAACAACGAAAATCGGCGAGAAATCGTTGTTTTGTATCGAAATATGCGGTTTTCTGTAAGAATTTTGATGATTTCGTGCAGAATTTTACTGTTTTCTTGCAATTCAGCCGTTGAATCTTGGTCAAAAGTCATGATTTTGTAGATTTCGTGCTCTTCTTTGCGAATTCAAGCCAGAAAACAACGAAAATCGGCGAGAAATAGTCGGTTTGCATCGAAAAATGCGGTTTTCTGTAAGAATTTTGATGATTTCGTGCAGAATTCTGCTGTTTTCTTGCAATTCAGCCGTTGAATCTAGGTAAAAAGTCATGATTTTGTAGATTTCGTGTTCTTCTTGGCGAATTCAAGATAGAAAACAACGAAAATCGGCGAGAAATCGTTGTTTTGCATCGAAATATGCAGTTTTCTCTAAGAATTTTGATGATTTCGTGCAGAATTCTGCTGTTTTCTTGCAATTCAGCCGTTGAATCTTGGTAAAAAGTCATGATTTTGTAGATTTCGTGCTCTTCTTTCCGAATTCAAGCCAGAAAACAACGAAAATCGGCGAGATATCGTCGTTTTGCATCGAAATATGCGGTTTTCGGTAAGAATTTTGATGATTTCGTGCAGAATTCTGCTGTTTTCTTGCAATTCAGCCGTAGAATCTTGGTAAAAAGTGATGAATTTGTAGATTTTGTGATCTTCTTTGCAAATTCAAGCCAGAAAACAACGAAAATCGGCGAGAAATCGTTGTTTTGCATCGAAATATGCGGTTTTCTGTAAGAATTTTGATGATTTCGTGCAGAATTCTGCTGTTTTCTTGCAATTCAGCTGTTGAATCTTGGTAAAAAGTCATGATTTTGTAGATTTCGTGCTCTTTTTTGCGAATTCAAGCCAGAAAACAACGAAAATCGGCGAGAAATAATCGTTTTGCATCGAAATATGCGGTTTTCTCTAAGAATTTTGACGATTTCGTGCAGAATTCTGCTGTTTTCTTGCAATTCAGCCTTTGAATCTTGGTAAAAAGTCATGATTTTGTAGATTTCGTGCACTTCTTTGCGAATTCAAGATAGAAAACAACGAAAATCAGCGAGAAATCGTCGTTTTGCATCGAAATATGCGGTTTTCTCTAAGAATTTTGACTATTTCGTGCAGAATTCTGCTGTTTTCTTGCAATTGAGCCGTTGAATCTTGGTAAAAAGTCATGATTTTGTAGATTTCGTGCTCTTCTTTGCGAATTCAAGATAGAAAACAACGAAAATCGGCGAGAAATCGTCGTTTTGCATCGAAATATGCGGTTTTCTCTAAGAATTTTGACTATTTCGTGCAGAATTCTGCTGTTTTCTTGCAATTGAGCCGTTGAATCCTGGTAAAAAGTCATGATTTTGTAGATTTCGTGCTCTTCTTTGCAAATTCAAGATGGAAAAGAGCGAAAATCAGCGAGAAATCGTCGTTTTGCATCGAAATATGCGGTTTTCTCTAAGAATTTTGATGATTTCGTGCAGAATTCTGCTGTTTTCTTGCAATTCAGCCGTTGAATCTTGGTAAAAAGTCATGATTTTGTAGATTTCGTGCTCTTCTTTGCGAATTCATGCCAGAAAACAACGAAAATCGGCGAGAAATCGTCGTTTTGCATCGAAATATGCAGTTTTCTCTAAGAATTTTGATGATTTCGTGCAGAATTCTGCTGTTTTCTTGCAATTCAGCCGTTGAATCTTGGTAAAAAGTCATGATTTTGTAGATTTCGTGCTCTTCTTTGCGAATTCATGCCAGAAAACAACGAAAATCGGCGAGAAATCGTCGTTTTGCATCGAAAAATGCGGTTTTCTGTAAGAATTTTGATGATTTTGTGCAGAATTCTGCTGTTTTCTTGCAATTCAGCCGTTGAATCTTGGTAAAAAGACATGATTTTGTAGATTTCGTGCTCTTCTTTGCGAATTCAAGCCAGAAAACAACGAAAATCTACGAGAAATCGTCGTTTTGCGTCGAAATATGCGGTTTTCTGTAAGAATTTTGACGATTTCGTGCAGAATTCTGCTGTTTTCTTGCAATTCAGCCGTTGAATCGTGGTAAAAAGTCATGATTTTGTAGATTTCGTGCTCTTTTTTGCGAATTCATGCCAGAAAACAACGAAAATCGGCGAGAAATAATCGTTTTGCATCGAAATATGCGGTTTTCTGTAAAAATTTTGATGATTTCGTGCAAAATTCTGCTGTTTTCTTGCAATTCAGCCGTTGAATCTTGGTAAAAAGTCATGATTTTGTAGATTTTGTGCTCTTCTTTGCAAATTCAAGCCAGAAAACCACGAAAATCGGCGAGAAATCGTCGTTTTGCATCGAAATATGCGGTCTTCTCTAAGAATTTTGATGATTTCGTGCAGAATTTTGCTGTTTTCTTGCAATTCAGCCGTTGAATCTTGGTAAAAAGTGATGATTTTGTAGATTTCGTGCTCTTCTTTGCGAATTCAAGCCAGAAAACAACGAAAATCGGCGAGAAATCGTCGTTTTGCATCGAAATATGCGGTTTTCTCTAAGAATTTTGACTATTTCGTGCAGAATTCTGCTGTTTTCTTGCAATTGAGCCGTTGAATCTTGGTAAAAAGTCATGATTTTGTAGATTTCGTGCTCTTCTTTGCAAATTCAAGATGGAAAAGAGCGAAAATCAGCGAGAAATCGTCGTTTTGCATCGAAATATGCGGTTTTCTCTAAGAATTTTGATGATTTCGTGCAGAATTCTGCTGTTTTCTTGCAATTCAGCCGTTGAATCTTGGTAAAAAGTCATGATTTTGTAGATTTCGTGCTCTTCTTTGCGAATTGATGCCAGAAAACAACGAAAATCGGCGAGAAATCGTCGTTTTGCATCGAAATATGCGGTTTTCTGTAAGAATTTTGATGATTTCGTGCAGAATTCTGCTGTTTTCTTGCAATTCAGCCGTTGAATCTTGGTAAAAAGTGATGAATTTGTAGATTTTGTGATCTTCTTTGCAAATTCAAGCCAGAAAACAACGAAAATCGGCGAGAAATCGTTGTTTTGCATCGAAATATGCGGTTTTCTGTAAGAATTTTGATGATTTCGTGCAGAATTCTGCTGTTTTCTTGCAATTCAGCTGTTGAATCTTGGTAAAAAGTCATGATTTTGTAGATTTCGTGCTCTTTTTTGCGAATTCAAGCCAGAAAACAACGAAAATCGGCGAGAAATAATCGTTTTGCATCGAAATATGCGGTTTTCTCTAAGAATTTTGACGATTTCGTGCAGAATTCTGCTGTTTTCTTGCAATTCAGCCTTTGAATCTTGGTAAAAAGTCATGATTTTGTAGATTTCGTGCTCTTCTTTGCGAATTCAAGATAGAAAACAACGAAAATCAGCGAGAAATCGTCGTTTTGCATCGAAATATGCGGTTTTCTCTAAGAATTTTGACTATTTCGTGCAGAATTCTGCTGTTTTCTTGCAATTGAGCCGTTGAATCTTGGTAAAAAGTCATGATTTTGTAGATTTCGTGCTCTTCTTTGCGAATTCAAGATAGAAAACAACGAAAATCGGCGAGAAATCGTCGTTTTGCATCGAAATATGCGGTTTTCTCTAAGAATTTTGACTATTTCGTGCAGAATTCTGCTGTTTTCTTGCAATTGAGCCGTTGAATCTTGGTAAAAAGTCATGATTTTGTAGATTTCGTGCTCTTCTTTGCAAATTCAAGATGGAAAAGAGCGAAAATCAGCGAGAAATCGTCGTTTTGCATCGAAATATGCGGTTTTCTCTAAGAATTTTGATGATTTCGTGCAGAATTCTGCTGTTTTCTTGCAATTCAGCCGTTGAATCTTGGTAAAAAGTCATGATTTTGTAGATTTCGTGCTCTTCTTTGCGAATTCATGCCAGAAAACAACGAAAATCGGCGAGAAATCGTCGTTTTGCATCGAAATATGCAGTTTTCTCTAAGAATTTTGATGATTTCGTGCAGAATTCTGCTGTTTTCTTGCAATTCAGCCGTTGAATCTTGGTAAAAAGTCATGATTTTGTAGATTTCGTGCTCTTCTTTGCGAATTCATGCCAGAAAACAACGAAAATCGGCGAGAAATCGTCGTTTTGCATCGAAAAATGCGGTTTTCTGTAAGAATTTTGATGATTTTGTGCAGAATTCTGCTGTTTTCTTGCAATTCAGCCGTTGAATCTTGGTAAAAAGACATGATTTTGTAGATTTCGTGCTCTTCTTTGCGAATTCAAGCCAGAAAACAACGAAAATCTACGAGAAATCGTCGTTTTGCGTCGAAATATGCGGTTTTCTGTAAGAATTTTGACGATTTCGTGCAGAATTCTGCTGTTTTCTTGCAATTCAGCCGTTGAATCGTGGTAAAAAGTCATGATTTTGTAGATTTCGTGCTCTTTTTTGCGAATTCATGCCAGAAAACAACGAAAATCGGCGAGAAATAATCGTTTTGCATCGAAATATGCGGTTTTCTGTAAAAATTTTGATGATTTCGTGCAAAATTCTGCTGTTTTCTTGCAATTCAGCCGTTGAATCTTGGTAAAAAGTCATGATTTTGTAGATTTTGTGCTCTTCTTTGCAAATTCAAGCCAGAAAACCACGAAAATCGGCGAGAAATCGTCGTTTTGCATCGAAATATGCGGTCTTCTCTAAGAATTTTGATGATTTCGTGCAGAATTTTGCTGTTTTCTTGCAATTCAGCCGTTGAATCTTGGTAAAAAGTGATGATTTTGTAGATTTCGTGCTCTTCTTTGCGAATTCAAGCCAGAAAACAACGAAAATCGGCGAGAAATCGTCGTTTTGCATCGAAATATGCGGTTTTCTCAAAGAATTTTGAATATTTCGTGCAGAATTCTGCTGTTTTCTTGCAATTGAGCCGTTGAATCTTGGTAAAAAGTCATGATTTTGTAGATTTCGTGCTCTTCTTTGCAAATTCAAGATGGAAAAGAGCGAAAATCAGCGAGAAATCGTCGTTTTGCATCGAAATATGCGGTTTTCTCTAAGAATTTTGATGATTTCGTGCAGAATTCTGCTGTTTTCTTGCAATTCAGCCGTTGAATCTTGGTAAAAAGTCATGATTTTGTAGATTTCGTGCTCTTCTTTGCGAATTGATGCCAGAAAACAACGAAAATCGGCGAGAAATCGTCGTTTTGCATCGAAATATGCGGTTTTCTGTAAGAATTTTGATGATTTCGTGCAGAATTCTGCTGTTTTCTTGCAATTCAGCCGTTGAATCTTGGTAAAAAGTCATGATTTTGTAGATTTCGTGCTCTTCTTTGCGAATTCAAGCCAGAAAACAACGAAAATCGGCGAGAAATCGTCGTTTTGCATCGAAATATGCGGTTTTCTGTAAGAATTTTGATGATTTCGTTCAGAATTCTGCGGTTTTCTTGCAATTCAGCAGTTGAATCTAGGTAAAAAGTCATGATTTTGTAGATTTCGTGCTCTTCTTGGCGAATTCAAGATAGAAAACAACGAAAATCGGCGAGAAATCGTTGTTTTGCATCGAAATATGCAGTTTTCTCTAAGAATTTTGATGATTTCGTGCAGAATTCTGCTGTTTTCTTGCATTTAAGCCGTTAAATCTTGGTAAAAAGTCATGATTTTGTAGATTTCGTGCTCTTCTTTGCGAATTCAAGCCAGAAAACAACGAAAATCGGCGAAAAATCGTCGTTTTGCATCAAAATATGCGGTTTTCTCTAAGAATTTTGATGATTTCGTGCAGAATTCTGCTGTTTTCTTGCAATTCAGCCGAAGAATCTTGGTAAAAAGTGATGATTTTGTAGATTTCGTGCTCTTCTTTGCGAATTCAAGCCAGAAAACAACGAAAATCGGCGAGAAATCGTTGTTTTGTATCGAAATATGCGGTTTTCTGTAAGAATTTTGATGATTTCGTGCAGAATTTTACTGTTTTCTTGCAATTCAGCCGTTGAATCTTGGTCAAAAGTCATGATTTTGTAGATTTCGTGCTCTTCTTTGCGAATTCAAGCCAGAAAACAACGAAAATCGGCGAGAAATAGTCGTTTTGCATCGAAAAATGCGGTTTTCTGTAAGAATTTTGATGATTTCGTGCAGAATTCTGCTGTTTTCTTGCAATTCAGCCGTTGAATCATGGTAAAAAGTCATGATTTTGTAGATTTCGTGCTCTTCTTTGCGAATTCAAGATAGAAAACAACGAAAATCAGCGAGAAATCGTCGTTTTGCATCGAAATATGCGGTTTTCTCTAAGAATTTGGATGATTTCGTGCAGAATTCAGCTGTTTTCTTGCAATTCAGCCGTTGAATCTTGATAAAAAGCATGATTTTGTAGATTTCGTGCTCTTCTTTGCGAATTCAAGCCGGAAAACAACGAAAATCGGCGAGAAATCGTCGTTTTGCATCGAAATATGCGGTTTTCTCTAAGAATTTTGACGATTTCGTGCAGAATTCTGCTGTTTTCTTGCAATTCAGCCGTTGAATCTTGGTAAAAAGTCATGATTTTGTAGATTTCGTGCTCTTCTTTGCGAATTCAAGCTAGAAAACAACGAAAATCAGCGAGAAATCGTCGTTTTGCATCGAAATATGCGGTTTTCTCTAAGAATTTTGATGATTTCGTGCAAAATTCTGCTGTTTTCTTGCAATTCAGCCGTTGAATCTTGGTAAAAAGTGATGATTTTGTAGATTTCGTGCTCTTTTTGCGAATTCAAGCCAGAAAACAACGAAAATCGGCGAGAAATCGTCGTTTTGCATCGAAATATGCGGTTTTCTGTAAGAATTTTGATGATTTCGTGCAGAATTCTGCTGTTTTCTTGCAATTCAGCCGTTGAATCTTGGTAAAAAGTCATGATTTTGTAGATTTCGTGCTCTTCATTGCGAATTCAAGCCAGAAAACAACGAAAATCAGCGAGAAATCGTCGTTTTGCATCGAAATATGCGGTTTTCTGTAAGAATTTTGATGATTTCGTGCAGAACTCTGCTGTTTTCTTGCAATTCAGCCGTTGAATCTAGGTAAAAAGTCATGATTTTGTAGATTTCGTGCTCTTTTTGGCAAATTCAAGATAGAAAACAACGAAAATCGGCGAGAAATCGTTGTTTTGGATCGAAATATGCGGTTTTCTGTTAGAATTTTGATGATTTCGTGCAGAATTCTGCTGTTTTCTTGCAATTCAGCCGTTGAATCTAGGTAAAAAGTCATGATTTTGTAGATTTCGTGCTCTTCTTGGCGAATTCAAGATAGAAAACAACGAAAATCGGCGAGAAATCGTTATTTTGCATCGAAATATGCGGTTTTCTGTAAGAATTTTTATGATTTCGTGCAGAATTCTGCTGTTTTCTTGCAATTCAGCCGTTGAATCTTGGTAAAAAGTCATGATTATGTAGATTTCGTGCTCTTCTTTGCAAATTCATGCCAGAAAACAACGAAAATCGGCCAGAAATCGTCGTTTTGCATCGAAATATGCGGTTTTCTGTAAGAATTTTGATGATTTCGTGCAGAATTCTGCTGTTTTCTTGCAATTCAGCCGTTGAATCTTGGTAAAAAGTCATGATTTTGTAGATTTCGTGCTCTTCATTGCGAATTCAAGCCAGAAAACAACGAAAATCAGCGAGAAATCGTCGTTTTGCATCGAAATATGCGGTTTTCTGTAAGAATTTTGATGATTTCGTGCAGAACTCTGCTGTTTTCTTGCAATTCAGCCGTTGAATCTAGGTAAAAAGTCATGATTTTGTAGATTTCGTGCTCTTTTTGGCAAATTCAAGATAGAAAACAACGAAAATCGGCGAGAAATCGTTGTTTTGGATCGAAATATGCGGTTTTCTGTTAGAATTTTGATGATTTCGTGCAGAATTCTGCTGTTTTCTTGCAATTCAGCCGTTGAATCTAGGTAAAAAGTCATGATTTTGTAGATTTCGTGCTCTTCTTGGCGAATTCAAGATAGAAAACAACGAAAATCGGCGAGAAATCGTTATTTTGCATCGAAATATGCGGTTTTCTGTAAGAATTTTTATGATTTCGTGCAGAATTCTGCTGTTTTCTTGCAATTCAGCCGTTGAATCTTGGTAAAAAGTCATGATTTTGTAGATTTCGTGCTCTTCTTTGCGAATTTAAGCCAGAAAACAACGAAAATCGGCGAGAAATCGTCGTTTTGCATCGAAAAATGCGGTTTTCTGTAAGAATTTTGATGATTTCGTGCAGATTTCTACTGTTTTCTTGCAATTCAGCCGTTGAATCTTGGTAAAAAATCATGATTTTGTAGATTTCGTGCTCTTCTTTGCGAATTCAAGCCAGAAAACAACCAGAATCGGCGAGAAATCGTCGTTTTGCATCGAAATATGCGGTTTTCTGTAAGAATTTTGATGATTTCGTGCAGAATTCTGCTGTTTTCTTGCAATTCAGCCGTTGAATCTTGGTAAAAAGTCATGATTTTGTAGATTTCGTGCTTTTCTTTGCGAATTCAAGCCAGAAAACATCGAAAATCGGCGAGAAATAATCGTTTTGCATCGAAATATGCGGTTTTCTGTAAGAATTTTGATGATTTCGTGCAGAATTCTGCTGTTTTCTTGCAATTCAGCCGTTGAATCTTGGTAAAAAGTGATGATTTTGTAGATTTCGTGCTCTTTTTTGCGAATTCAAGCCAGAAAACAACGAAAATCGGCGAGAAATAATCGTTTTGCATCAAAATATGCGGTTTTCTCTAAGAATTTTGTCGATTTCGTGCAGAATTCTGCTGTTTTCTTGCAATTCAGAGTTGAATCTTGGTAAAAAGTCATGATTTTGTAGATTTCGTGCTCTTCTTTGCGAATTCAAGCCAGAAAACCACGAAAATCGGCGAGAAATCGTCGTTTTGCATCGAAATATGCGGTCTTCTCTAAGAATTTTGATGATTTCGTGCAGAATTCTGCTGTTTTCTTGCAATTCAGCCGTTGAATCTTGGTAAAAAGTGATGATTTTGTAGATTTCGTGCTCTTCTTTGCGAATTCAAGCCAGAAAACAACGAAAATCGGCGAGAAATCGTCGTTTTGCATCGAAATATGCGGTTTTCTCTAAGAATTTTGACTATTTCGTGCAGAATTCTGCTGTTTTCTTGCAATTGAGCCGTTGAATCTTGGTAAAAAGTCATGATTTTTTGATTTCGTGCTCTTCTTTGCAAATTCAAGATGGAAAAGAGCGAAAATCAGCGGGTAATCGTCGTTTTGCATCGAAATATGCGGTTTTCTCTAAGAATTTTGATGATTTCGTGCAGAATTCTGCTGTTTTCTTGCAATTCAGCCGTTGAATCTTGGTAAAAAGTCATGATTTTGTAGATTTCGTGCTCTTCTTTGCGAATTGATGCCAGAAAACAACGAAAATTGGCGAGAAATCGTCGTTTTGCATCGAAATATGCGGTTTTCTGTAAGAATTTTGATGATTTCGTGCAGAATTCTGCTGTTTTCTTGCAATTCAGCCGTTGAATCTTGGTAAAAAGTCATGATTTTGTAGATTTCGTGCTCTTCTTTGCGAATTCAAGCCAGAAAACAACGAAAATCGGCGAGAAATCGTCGTTTTGCATCGAAATATGCGGTTTTCTGTAAGAATTTTGATGATTTCGTTCAGAATTCTGCGGTTTTCTTGCAATTCAGCGGTTGAATCTAGGTAAAAAGTCATGATTTTGTAGATTTCGTGCTCTTCTTTGCGAATTCAAGCCAGAAAACAACGAAAATCGGCGAGAAATCGTCGTTTTGCATCAAAATATGCGGTTTTCTCTAAGAATTTTGATGATTTCGTGCAGAATTCTGCTGTTTTCTTGCAATTCAGCCGAAGAATCTTGGTAAAAAGTGATGATTTTGTAGATTTCGTGCTCTTCTTTGCGAATTCAAGCCAGAAAACAACGAAAATCGGCGAGAAATCGTTGTTTTGTATCGAAATATGCGGTTTTCTGTAAGAATTTTGATGATTTCGTGCAGAATTTTACTGTTTTCTTGCAATTCAGCCGTTGAATCTTGGTCAAAAGTCATGATTTTGTAGATTTCGTGCTCTTCTTTGCGAATTCAAGCCAGAAAACAACGAAAATCGGCGAGAAATAGTCGTTTTGCATCGAAAAATGCGGTTTTCTGTAAGAATTTTGATGATTTCGTGCAGAATTCTGCTGTTTTCTTGCAATTCAGCTGTTGAATCTTGGTAAAAAGTCATGATTTTGTAGATTTCGTGCTCTTCTTTGCGAATTCAAGATAGAAAACAACGAAAATCAGCGAGAAATCGTCGTTTTGCATCGAAATATGCGGTTTTCTCTAAGAATTTGGATGATTTCGTGCAGAATTCTGCTGTTTTCTTGCAATTCAGCCGTTGAATCTTGATAAAAAGCATGATTTTGTAGATTTCGTGCTCTTCTTTGCGAATTCAAGCCGGAAAACAACGAAAATCGGCGAGAAATCGTCGTTTTGCATCGAAATATGCGGTTTTCTCTAAGAATTTTGACGATTTCGTGCAGAATTCTGCTGTTTTCTTGCAATTCAGCCGTTGAATCTTGGTAAAAAGTCATGATTTTGCAGATTTCGTGCTCTTCTTTGCGAATTCAAGATAGAAAACAACGAAAATCAGCGAGAAATCGTCGTTTTGCATCGAAATATGCGGTTTTCTCTAAGAATTTTGATGATTTCGTGCAAAATTCTGCTGTTTTCTTGCAATTCAGCCGTTGAATCTTGGTAAAAAGTGATGATTTTGTAGATTTCGTGCTCTTTTTGCGAATTCAAGCCAGAAAACAACGAAAATCGGCGAGAAATCGTCGTTTTGCCTCGAAATATGCGGTTTTCTCTAAGAATTTTGACGATTTCGTGCAGAATTCTGCTGTTTTCTTGCAATTCAGCCGTTGAATCTTGGTAAAAAGTCATGATTTTGTAGATTTCGTGCTCTTCTTTGCGAATTCAAGATAGAAAACAACGAAAATCAGCGAGAAATCGTCGTTTTGCATCGAAATATGCGGTTTTCTCTAAGAATTTGGATGATTTCGTGCAGAATTCTGCTGTTTTCTTGCAATTCGGCCGTTGAATCTTGATAAAAAGTCATGATTTTGTAGATTTCGTGCTCTTCTTTGCGAATTGATGCCAGAAAACAACGAAAATCGGCGAGAAATCGTCGTTTTGCATCGAAATATGCGGTTTTCTGTAAGAATTTTGATGATTTCGTGCAGAATTCTGCTGTTTTCTTGCAATTCAGCCGTTGAATCTTGGTAAAAAGTCATGATTTTGTAGATTTCGTGCTCTTCTTTGCGAATTCAAGCCAGAAAACAACGAAAATCGGCGAGAAATCGTCGTTTTGCATCGAAATATGCGGTTTTCTGTAAGAATTTTGATGATTTCGTTCAGAATTCTGCGGTTTTCTTGCAATTCAGCGGTTGAATCTAGGTAAAAAGTCATGATTTTGTAGATTTCGTGCTCTTCTTTGCGAATTCAAGCCAGAAAACAACGAAAATCGGCGAGAAATCGTCGTTTTGCATCAAAATATGCGGTTTTCTCTAAGAATTTTGATGATTTCGTGCAGAATTCTGCTGTTTTCTTGCAATTCAGCCGAAGAATCTTGGTAAAAAGTGATGATTTTGTAGATTTCGTGCTCTTCTTTGCGAATTCAAGCCAGAAAACAACGAAAATCGGCGAGAAATCGTTGTTTTGTATCGAAATATGCGGTTTTCTGTAAGAATTTTGATGATTTCGTGCAGAATTTTACTGTTTTCTTGCAATTCAGCCGTTGAATCTTGGTCAAAAGTCATGATTTTGTAGATTTCGTGCTCTTCTTTGCGAATTCAAGCCAGAAAACAACGAAAATCGGCGAGAAATAGTCGTTTTGCATCGAAAAATGCGGTTTTCTGTAAGAATTTTGATGATTTCGTGCAGAATTCTGCTGTTTTCTTGCAATTCAGCTGTTGAATCTTGGTAAAAAGTCATGATTTTGTAGATTTCGTGCTCTTCTTTGCGAATTCAAGATAGAAAACAACGAAAATCAGCGAGAAATCGTCGTTTTGCATGGAAATATGCGGTTTTCTCTAAGAATTTGGATGATTTCGTGCAGAATTCTGCTGTTTTCTTGCAATTCAGCCGTTGAATCTTGATAAAAAGCATGATTTTGTAGATTTCGTGCTCTTCTTTGCGAATTCAAGCCGGAAAACAACGAAAATCGGCGAGAAATCGTCGTTTTGCATCGAAATATGCGGTTTTCTCTAAGAATTTTGACGATTTCGTGCAGAATTCTGCTGTTTTCTTGCAATTCAGCCGTTGAATCTTGGTAAAAAGTCATGATTTTGTAGATTTCGTGCTCTTCTTTGCGAATTCAAGATAGAAAACAACGAAAATCGGCGAGAAATCGTTGTTTTGTATCGAAATATGCGGTTTTCTGTAAGAATTTTGATGATTTCGTGCAGAATTTTACTGTTTTCTTGCAATTCAGCCGTTGAATCTTGGTCAAAAGTCATGATTTTGTAGATTTCGTGCTCTTCTTTGCGAATTCAAGCCAGAAAACAACGAAAATCGGCGAGAAATAGTCGTTTTGCATCGAAAAATGCGGTTTTCTGTAAGAATTTTGATGATTTCGTGCAGAATTCTGCTGTTTTCTTGCAATTCAGCTGTTGAATCTTGGTAAAAAGTCATGATTTTGTAGATTTCGTGCTCTTCTTTGCGAATTCAAGATAGAAAACAACGAAAATCAGCGAGAAATCGTCGTTTTGCATGGAAATATGCGGTTTTCTCTAAGAATTTGGATGATTTCGTGCAGAATTCTGCTGTTTTCTTGCAATTCAGCCGTTGAATCTTGATAAAAAGCATGATTTTGTAGATTTCGTGCTCTTCTTTGCGAATTCAAGCCGGAAAACAACGAAAATCGGCGAGAAATCGTCGTTTTGCATCGAAATATGCGGTTTTCTCTAAGAATTTTGATGATTTCGTGCAAAATTCTGCTGTTTTCTTGCAATTCAGCCGTTGAATCTTGGTAAAAAGTGATGATTTTGTAGATTTCGTGCTCTTTTTGCGAATTCAAGCCAGAAAACAACGAAAATCGGCGAGAAATCGTCGTTTTGCATCGAAATATGCGGTTATCTCTAAGAATTTTGACGATTTCGTGCAGAATTCTGCTGTTTTCTTGCAATTCAGCCGTTGAATCTTGGTAAAAAGTCATGATTTTGTAGATTTCGTGCTCTTCTTTGCGAATTCAAGATAGAAAACAACGAAAATCAGCGAGAAATCGTCGTTTTGCATCGAAATATGCGGTTTTCTCTAAGAATTTGGATGATTTCGTGCAGAATTCTGCTGTTTTCTTGCAATTCAGCCGTTGAATCTTGATAAAAAGTCATGATTTTGTAGATTTCGTGCTCTTCTTTGCAAATTCATGCCAGAAAACAACGAAAATCGGCCAGAAATCGTCGTTTTGCATCGAAATATGCGGTTTTCTGTAAGAATTTTGATGATTTCGTGCAGAATTCTGCTGTTTTCTTGCAATTCAGCCGTTGAATCTTGGTAAAAAGTCATGATTTTGTAGATTTCGTGCTCTTCATTGCGAATTCAAGCCAGAAAACAACGAAAATCAGCGAGAAATCGTCGTTTTGCATCGAAATATGCGGTTTTCTGTAAGAATTTTGATGATTTCGTGCAGAACTCTGCTGTTTTCTTGCAATTCAGCCGTTGAATCTAGGTAAAAAGTCATGATTTTGTAGATTTCGTGCTCTTTTTGGCAAATTCAAGATAGAAAACAACGAAAATCGGCGAGAAATCGTTGTTTTGGATCGAAATATGCGGTTTTCTGTTAGAATTTTGATGATTTCGTGCAGAATTCTGCTGTTTTCTTGCAATTCAGCCGTTGAATCGAGGTAAAAAGTCATGATTTTGTAGATTTCGTGCTCTTCTTGGCGAATTCAAGATAGAAAACAACGAAAATCGGCGAGAAATCGTTATTTTGCATCGAAATATGCGGTTTTCTGTAAGAATTTTTATGATTTCGTGCAGAATTCTGCTGTTTTCTTGCAATTCAGCCGTTGAATCTTGGTAAAAAGTCATGATTTTGTAGATTTCGTGCTCTTCTTTGCAAATTTAAGCCAGAAAACAACGAAAATCGGCGAGAAATCGTCGTTTTGCATCGAAAAATGCGGTTTTCTGTAAGAATTTTGATGATTTCGTGCAGATTTCTGCTGTTTTCTTGCAATTCAGCCGTTGAATCTTGGTAAAAAATCATGATTTTGTAGATTTCGTGCTCTTCTTTGCGAATTCAAGCCAGAAAACAACCAGAATCGGCGAGAAATCGTCGTTTTGCATCGAAATATGCGGTTTTCTGTAAGAATTTTGACGATTTCGTGCAGAATTCTGCTGTTTTCTTGCAATTCAGCCGTTGAATCTTGGTAAAAAGTGATGATTTTGTAGATTTCGTGCTCTTTTTTGCGAATTCAAGCCAGAAAACAACGAAAATCGGCGAGAAATAATCGTTTTGCATCAAAATATGCGGTTTTCTCTAAGAATTTTGACGATTTCGTGCAGAATTCTGCTGTTTTCTTGCAATTCAGCCGTTGAATCTTGGTAAAAAGTCATGATTTTGTAGATTTCGTGCTCTTCTTTGCGAATTCAAGATAGAAAACAACGAAAATCAGCGAGAAATCGTCGTTTTGCATCGAAATATGCGGTTTTCTCTAAGAATTTTGATGATTTCGTGCAAAATTCTGCTGTTTTCTTGCAATTCAGCCGTTGAATCTTGGTAAAAAGTGATGATTTTGTAGATTTCGTGCTCTTCTTTGCGAATTCAAGCCAGAAAACAACGAAAATCGGCGAGAAATCGTCGTTTTGCATCGAAATATGCGGTTTTCTCTAAGAATTTTGACGATTTCGTGCAGAATTCTGCTGTTTTCTTGCAATTCAGCCCTTGAATCTTTGTAAAAAGTCATGATTTTGTAGATTTCGTGCTCTTCTTTGCGAATTCAAGATAGAAAACAACGAAAATCAGCGAGAAATCGTCGTTTTGCATCGAAATATGCGGTTTTCTCTAAGAATTTGGATGATTTCGTGCAGAATTCTGCTGTTTTCTTGCAATTCAGCCGTTGAATCTTGATAAAAAGTCATGATTTTGTAGATTTCGTGCTCTTCTTTGCAAATTCATGCCAGAAAACAACGAAAATCGGCGAGAAATCGTCGTTTTGCATCGAAATATGCGGTTTTCTGTAAGAATTTTGATGATTTCGTGCAGAATTCTGCTGTTTTCTTGCAATTCAGCCGTTGAATCTTGGTAAAAAGTCATGATTTTGTAGATTTCGTGCTCTTCATTGCGAATTCAAGCCAGAAAACAACCAGAATCGGCGAGAAATCGTCGTTTTGCATCGAAATATGCGGTTTTCTGTAAGAATTTTGATGATTTCGTGCAGAATTCTGCTGTTTTCTTGCAATTCAGCCGTTGAATCTAGGTAAAAAGTCATGATTTTGTAGATTTCGTGCTCTTTTTGGCAAATTCAAGATAGAAAACAACGAAAATCGGCGAGAAATCGTTGTTTTGCATCGAAATATGCGGTTTTCTGTAAGAATTTTGGTGATTTCGTGCAGAATTCTGCTGTTTTCTTGCAATTCAGCCGTTGAATCTTGGTAAAAAGTTATGATTTTGTAGATTTCGTGCTCTTCTTTGCGAATTCAAGCCAGAAAACAACGAAAATCGGCGAGAAATCGTCGTTTTGCATCGAAAAATGCGGTTTTCTGTAAGAATTTTGATGATTTCGTGCAGATTTCTGCTGTTTTCTTGCAATTCAGCCGTTGAATCTTGGTAAAAAGTCATGATTTTGTAGATTTCGTGCTCTTCTTTGCGAATTCAAGCCAGAAAACAACCAGAATCGGCGAGAAATCGTCGTTTTGCATCGAAATATGCGGTTTTCTGTAAGAATTTTGATGATTTCGTGCAGAATTCTGCTGTTTTCTTGCAATTCAGCCGTTGAATCTTGGTAAAAAGTCATGATTTTGTAGATTTCGTGCTTTTCTTTGCGAATTCAAGCCAGAAAACAACGAAAATCGGCGAGAAATAATCGTTTTGCATCGAAATTTGCGGTTTTCTGTAAGAATTTTGATGATTTCGTGCAGAATTCTGCTGTTTTCTTGCAATTCAGCCGTTGAATCTTGGTAAAAAGTGATGATTTTGTAGATTTCGTGCTCTTTTTTGCGAATTCAAGCCAGAAAACAACGAAAATCGGCGAGAAATAATCGTTTTGCATCGAAATATGCGGTTTTCTCTAAGAATTTTGACGATTTCGTGCAGAATTCTGCTGTTTTCTTGCAATTCAGCCGTTGAATCTTGGTAAAAAGTCATGATTTTGTAAATTTCGTGCTCTTCTTTGCGAATTCAAGATAGAAAACAACGAAAATCAGCGAGAAATCGTCGTTTTGCATCGAAATATGCGGTTTTCTCTAAGAATTTTGATGATTTCGTGCAAAATTCTGCTGTTTTCTTGCATTTCAGCCGTTGAATCTTGGTAAAAAGTGATGATTTTGTAGATTTCGTGCTCTTCTTTGCGAATTCAAGCCAGAAAACAACGAAAATCGGCGAGAAATCGTCGTTTTGCATCGAAATATGCGGTTTTCTCTAAGAATTTTGACGATTTCGTGCAAAATTCTGCTGTTTTCTTGCAATTCAGCCGTTGAATCTTGGTAAAAAGTCATGATTTTGTAGATTTCGTGCTCTTCTTTGCGAATTCAAGATAGAAAACAACGAAAATCAGCGAGAAATCGTCGTTTTGCATCGAAATATGCGGTTTTCTCTAAGAATTTGGATGATTTCGTGCAGAATTCTGCTGTTTTCTTGCAATTCAGCTGTTGAATCTTGATAAAAAGTCATGATTTTGTAGATTTCGTGCTCTTCTTTGCAAATTCATGCCAGAAAACAACGAAAATCGGCGAGAAATCGTCGTTTTGCATCGAAATATGCGGTTTTCTGTAAGAATTTTGATGATTTCGTGCAGAATTCTGCTGTTTTCTTGCAATTCAGCCGTTGAATCTTGGTAAAAAGTCATGATTTTGTAGATTTCGTGCTCTTCATTGCGAATTCAAGCCAGAAAACAACGAAAATCAGCGAGAAATCGTCGTTTTGCATCGAAATATGCGGTTTTCTGTAAGAATTTTGATGATTTCGTGCAGAATTCTGCTGTTTTCTTGCAATTCAGCTGTTGAATCTAGGTAAAAAGTCATGATTTTGTAGATTTCGTGCTCTTTTTGGCAAATTCAAGATAGAAAACAACGAAAATCGGCGAGAAATCGTTGTTTTGCATCGAAATATGCGGTTTTCTGTAAGAATTTTGATGATTTCGTGCAGAATTCTGCTGTTTTCTTGCAATTCAGCCGTTGAATCTAGGTAAAAAGTCATGATTTTGTAGATTTCGTGCTCTTTTTGGCAAATTCAAGATAGAAAACAACGAAAATCGGCGAGAAATCGTTGTTTTGCATCGAAATATGCGGATTTCTGTAAGAATTTTGATGATTTCGTGCAGAATTCTGCTGTTTTCTTGCAATTCAGCCGTTGAATCTTGGTAAAAGTCATGATTTTGTAGATTTCGTGCTCTTCTTTGCGAATTCAAGATAGAAAACAACGAAAATCAGCGAGAAATCGTCGTTTTGCATCGAAATATGCGGTTTTCTCTAAGAATTTTGATGATTTCGTGCAAAATTCTGCTGTTTTCTTGCAATTCAGCTGTTGAATTTTGGTAAAAAGTGATGATTTTGTAGATTTCGTGCTCTTCTTTGCGAATTCAAGCCAGAAAACAACGAAAATCGGCGAGAAATCGTCGTTTTGCATCGAAATATGCGGTTTTCTCTAAGAATTTTGACGATTTCGTGCAGAATTCTGCTGTTTTCTTGCAATTCAGCCGTTGAATCTTGGTAAAAAGTCATGATTTTGTTGATTTCGTGCTCTTCTTTGCGAATTCAAGATAGAAAACAACGAAAATCAGCGAGAAATCGTCGTTTTGCATCGAAATATGCGGTTTTCTCTAAGAATTTGGATGATTTCGTGCAAAATTCTGCTGTTTTCTTGCAATTCAGCCGTTGAATCTTGGTAAAAAGTCATGATTTTGTAGATTTCGTGCTCTTCTTTGCGAATTCAAGCCAGAAATCAACCAGAATCGGCGAGAAATCGTCGTTTTGCATCGAAATATGCGGTTTTCTGTAAGAATTTTGATGATTTCGTGCAGAATTCTGCTGTTTTCTTGCAATTCAGCCGTTGAATCTTGATAAAAAGTCATGATTTTGTAGATTTCGTGCTCTTCATTGCGAATTCAAGCCAGAAAACAACGAAAATCAGCGAGAAATCGTCGTTTTGCATCGAAATATGCGGTTTTCTGTAAGAATTTTGATGATTTCGTGCAAAATTCTGCTGTTTTCTTGCAATTCAGCCGTTGAATCTTGGTAAAAAGTCATGATTTTGTAGATTTCGTGCTCTTCTTTGCGAATTCAAGCCAGAAATCAACCAGAATCGGCGAGAAATCGTCGTTTTGCATCGAAATATGCGGTTTTCTGTAAGAATTTTGATGATTTCGTGCAGAATTCTGCTGTTTTCTTGCAATTCAGCCGTTGAATCTAGGTAAAAAGTCATGATTTTGTAGATTTCGTGCTCTTCTTGGCGAATTCAAGATAGAAAACAACGAAAATCGGCGAGAAATCGTTATTTTGCATCGAAATATGCGGTTTTCTGTAAGAATTTTTAAGATTTCGTGCAGAATTCTGCTGTTTTCTTGCAATTCAGCCGTTGAATCTTGGTAAAAAGTCATGATTTTGTAGATTTCGTGCTCTTCTTTGCGAATTCAAGCCAGAAAACAACGAAAATCGGCGAGAAATGGTCGTTTTGCATTGAAATATGCGGTTTTCTGTAAGAATTTTGATGATTTCGTGCAGAATTCTGCTGTTTTCTTGCAATTCAGCCGTTAAATCTTGGTAAAAAGTCATGATTTTGTAGATTTCGTGCTTTTCTTTGCGAATTCAAGCCAGAAAACAACGAAAATCGGCGAGAAATAATCGTTTTGCATCGAAATTTGCGGTTTTCTGTAAGAATTTTGATGATTTCGTGCAGAATTCTGCTGTTTTCTTGCAATTCAGCCGTTGAATCTTGGTAAAAAGTGATGATTTTGTAGATTTCGTGCTCTTTTTTGCGAATTCAAGCCAGAAAACAACGAAAATCGGCGAGAAATAATCGTTTTGCATCGAAATATGCGGTTTTCTCTAAGAATTTTGACGATTTCGTGCAGAATTCTGCTGTTTTCTTGCAATTCAGCCTTTGAATCTTGGTAAAAAGTCATGATTTTGTAGATTTCGTGCTCTTCTTTGCGACTTCAAGATAGAAAACAACGAAAATCAGCGAGAAATCGTCGTTTTGCATCGAAATATGCGGTTTTCTCTAAGAATTTTGATGATTTCGTGCAAAATTCTGCTGTTTTCTTGCAATTCAGCCGTTGAATCTTGGTAAAAAGTGATGATTTTGTAGATTTCGTGCTCTTCTTTGCGAATTCAAGCCAGAAAACAACGAAAATCGGCGAGAAATCGTCGTTTTGCATCGAAATATGCGGTTTTCTCTAAGAATTTTGACGATTTCGTGCAGAATTCTGCTGTTTTCTTGCAATTCAGCCGTTGAATCTTGGTAAAAAGTCATGATTTTGTAGATTTCGTGCTCTTCTTTGCGAATTCAAGATAGAAAACAACGAAAATCAGCGAGAAATCGTCGTTTTGCATCGAAATATGCGGTTTTCTCTAAGAATTTGGATGATTTCGTGCAGAATTCTGCTGTTTTCTTGCAATTCAGCCGTTGAATCTAGGTAAAAAGTCATGATTTTGTAGATTTCGTGCTCTTTTTGGCAAATTCAAGATAGAAAACAACGAAAATCGGCGAGAAATCGTTGTTTTGCATCGAAATATGCGGTTTTCTGTAAGAATTTTGATGATTTCGTGCAGAATTCTGCTGCTTTCTTGCAATTCAGCCGTTGAATCTAGGTAAAAAGTCATGATTTTGTAGATTTCGTGCTCTTCTTTGCGAATTCAAGATAGAAAACAACGAAAATCGGCGAGAAATCGTTATTTTGCATCGAAATATGCGGTTTTCTGTAAGAATTTTTAAGATTTCGTGCAGAATTCTGCTGTTTTCTTGCAATTCAGCCGTTGAATCTTGGTAAAAAGTCATGATTTTGTAGATTTCGTGCTCTTCTTTGCGAATTCAAGCCAGAAAACAACGAAAATCGGCGAGAAATCGTCGTTTTGCATCGAAAAATGCGGTTTTCTGTAAGAATTTTGATGATTTCGTGCAGATTTCTGCTGTTTTCTTGCAATTCAGCCGTTGAATCTTGGTAAAAAGTCATGATTTTGTAGATTTCGTGCTCTTCTTTGCGAATTCAAGCCAGAAAACAACCAGAATCGGCGAGAAATCGTCGTTTTGCATTGAAATATGCGGTTTTCTGTAAGAATTTTGATGATTTCGTGCAGAATTCTGCTGTTTTCTTGCAATTCAGCCGTTAAATCTTGGTAAAAAGTCATGATTTTGTAGATTTCGTGCTTTTCTTTGCGAATTCAAGCCAGAAAACAACGAAAATCGGCGAGAAATAATCGTTTTGCATCGAAATTTGCGGTTTTCTGTAAGAATTTTGATGATTTCGTGCAGAATTCTGCTGTTTTCTTGCAATTCAGCCGTTGAATCTTGGTAAAAAGTGATGATTTTGTAGATTTCGTGCTCTTTTTTGCGAATTCAAGCCAGAAAACAACGAAAATCGGCGAGAAATAATCGTTTTGCATCGAAATGTGCGGTTTTCTCTAAGAATTTTGACGATTTCGTGCAGAATTCTGCTGTTTTCTTGCAATTCAGCCTTTGAATCTTGGTAAAAAGTCATGATTTTGTAGATTTCGTGCTCTTCTTTGCGAATTCAAGATAGAAAACAACGAAAATCAGCGAGAAATCGTCGTTTTGCATCGAAATATGCGGTTTTCTCTAAGAATTTTGATGATTTCGTGCAAAATTCTGCTGTTTTCTTGCAATTCAGCCGTTGAATCTTGGTAAAAAGTGATGATTTTGTAGATTTCGTGCTCTTCTTTGCGAATTCAAGCCAGAAAACAACGAAAATCGGCGAGAAATCGTCGTTTTGCATCGAAATATGCGGTTTTCTCTAAGAATTTTGACGATTTCGTGCAGAATTCTGCTGTTTTCTTGCAATTCAGCCGTTGAATCTTGGTAAAAAGTCATGATTTTGTAGATTTCGTGCTCTTCTTTGCGAATTCAAGATAGAAAACAACGAAAATCAGCGAGAAATCGTCGTTTTGCATCGAAATATGCGGTTTTCTCTAAGAATTTGGATGATTTCGTGCAGAATTCTGCTGTTTTCTTGCAATTCAGCCGTTGAATCTAGGTAAAAAGTCATGATTTTGTAGATTTCGTGCTCTTTTTGGCAAATTCAAGATAGAAAACAACGAAAATCGGCGAGAAATCGTTGTTTTGCATCGAAATATGCGGTTTTCTGTAAGAATTTTGATGATTTCGTGCAGAATTCTGCTGCTTTCTTGCAATTCAGCCGTTGAATCTTGGTAAAAAGTCATGATTTTGTAGATTTCGTGCTCTTCTTTGCGAATTCAAGATAGAAAACAACGAAATTCAGCGAGAAATCGTCGTTTTGCATCGAAATATGCGGTTTTCTCTAAGAATTTTGATGATTTCGTGCAAAATTCTGCTGTTTTCTTGCAATTCAGCCGTTGAATCTTGGTAAAAAGTGATGATTTTGTAGATTTCGTGCTCTTCTTTGCGAATTCAAGCCAGAAAACAACGAAAATCGGCGAGAAATCGTCGTTTTGCATCGATATATGCGGTTTTCTCTAAGAATTTTGACGATTTCGTGCAGAATTCTGCTGTTTTCTTGCAATTCAGCCGTTGAATCTTGGTAAAAAGTCATGATTTTGTTGATTTCGTGCTCTTCTTTGCGAATTCAAGATAGAAAACAACGAAAATCAGCGAGAAATCGTCGTTTTGCATCGAAATATGCGGTTTTCTGTAAGAATTTTGATGATTTCGTGCAGAATTCAGCTGTTTTCTTGCAATTCAGCCGTTGAATCTTGGTAAAAAGTCATGATTTTGTAGATTTCGTGCTCTTTTTGGCAAATTCAAGATAGAAAACAACGAAAATCGGCGAGAAATCGTTGTTTTGCATCGAAATATGCGGTTTTCTGTAAGAATTTTTATGATTTCGTGCAGAATTCTGCTGTTTTCTTGCAATTCAGCCGTTGAATCTTGGTAAAAAGTCATGATTTTGTAGATTTCGTGCTCTTCTTTGCGAATTCAAGCCAGAAAACAACGAAAATCGGCGAGAAATCGTCGTTTTGCATCGAAAAATGCGGTTTTCTGTAAGAATTTTGATGATTTCGTGCAGATTTCTGCTGTTTTCTTGCAATTCAGCCGTTGAATCTTGGTAAAAAATCATGATTTTGTAGATTTCGTGCTCTTCTTTGCGAATTCAAGCCAGAAAACAACCAGAATCGGCGAGAAATCGTCGTTTTGCATCGAAATATGCGGTTTTCTGTAAGAATTTTGATGATTTCGTGCAGAATTCTGCTGTTTTCTTGCAATTCAGCCGTTGAATCTTGGTAAAAAGTCATGATTTTGTAGATTTCGTGCTTTTCTTTGCGAATTCAAGCCAGAAAACAACGAAAATCGGCGAGAAATAATCGTTTTGCATCGAAATATGCGGTTTTCTGTTAGAATTTTGATGATTTCGTGCAGAATTCTGCTGTTTTCTTGCAATTCAGCCGTTGAATCTTGGTAAAAAGTGATGATTTTGTAGATTTCGTGCTCTTTTTTGCGAATTCAAGCCAGAAAACAACGAAAATCGGCGAGAAATAATCGTTTTGCATCGAAATATGCGGTTTTCTCTAAGAATTTTGACGATTTCGTGCAGAATTCTGCTGTTTTCTTGCAATTCAGCCGTTGAATCTTGGTAAAAAGTCATGATTTTGTAGATTTCGTGCTCTTCTTTGCGAATTCAAGATAGAAAACAACGAAAATCAGCGAGAAATCGTCGTTTTGAATCGAAATATGCGGTTTTCTCTAAGAATTTTGACGATTTCGTGCAGAATTCTGCTGTTTTCTTGCAATTCAGCCGTTGAATCTTGGTAAAAAGTCATGATTTTGTACATTTCGTGCTCTTTTTGGCAAATTCAAGATAGAAAACAACGAAAATCGGCGAGAAATCGTTGTTTTGCATCGAAATATGCGGTTTTCTGTAAGAATTTTGATGATTTCGTGCAGAATTCTGCTGCTTTCTTGCAATTCAGCCGTTGAATCTTGGTAAAAAGTCATGATTTTGTAGATTTCGTGCTCTTCTTTGCGAATTCAAGATAGAAAACAACGAAATTCAGCGAGAAATCGTCGTTTTGCATCGAAATATGCGGTTTTCTCTAAGAATTTTGATGATTTCGTGCAAAATTCTGCTGTTTTCTTGCAATTCAGCAGTTGAATCTTGGTAAAAAGTGATGATTTTGTAGATTTCGTGCTCTTCTTTGCGAATTCAAGCCAGAAAACAACGAAAATCGGCGAGAAATCGTCGTTTTGCATCGATATATGCGGTTTTCTCTAAGAATTTTGACGATTTCGTGCAGAATTCTGCTGTTTTCTTGCAATTCAGCCGTTGAATCTTGGTAAAAAGTCATGATTTTGTTGATTTCGTGCTCTTCTTTGCGAATTCAAGATAGAAAACAACGAAAATCAGCGAGAAATCGTCGTTTTGCATCGAAATATGCGGTTTTCTGTAAGAATTTTGATGATTTCGTGCAGAATTCAGCTGTTTTCTTGCAATGCAGCCGTTGAATCTTGGTAAAAAGTCATGATTTTGTAGATTTCGTGCTCTTCATTGCGAATTCAAGCCAGAAAACAACGAAAATCAGCGAGAAATCTTCGTTTTGCATCGAAATATGCGGTTTTCTGTAAGAATTTTGATGATTTCGTGCAGAATTCTGCTGTTTTCTTGCAATTCAGCCGTTGAATCTAGGTAAAAAGTCATGATTTTGTAGATTTCGTGCTCTTTTTGGCAAATTCAAGATAGAAAACAACGAAAATCGGCGAGAAATCGTTGTTTTGCATCGAAATATGCGGTTTTCTGTAAGAATTTTTATGATTTCGTGCAGAATTCTGCTGTTTTCTTGCAATTCAGCCGTTGAATCTTGGTAAAAAGTCATGATTTTGTAGATTTCGTGCTCTTCTTTGCGAATTCAAGCCAGAAAACAACGAAAATCGGCGAGAAATCGTCGTTTTGCATCGAAAAATGCGGTTTTCTGTAAGAATTTTGATGATTTCGTGCAGATTTCTGCTGTTTTCTTGCAATTCAGCCGTTGAATCTTGGTAAAAAATCATGATTTTGTAGATTTCGTGCTCTTCTTTGCGAATTCAAGCCAGAAAACAACCAGAATCGGCGAGAAATCGTCGTTTTGCATCGAAATATGCGGTTTTCTGTAAGAATTTTGATGATTTCGTGCAGAATTCTGCTGTTTTCTTGCAATTCAGCCGTTGAATCTTGGTAAAAAGTCATGATTTTGTAGATTTCGTGCTTTTCTTTGCGAATTCAAGCCAGAAAACAACGAAAATCGGCGAGAAATAATCGTTTTGCATCGAAATATGCGGTTTTCTGTAAGAATTTTGATGATTTCGTGCAGAATTCTGCTGTTTTCTTGCAATTCAGCCGTTGAATCTTGGTAAAAAGTGATGATTTTGTAGATTTCGTGCTCTTTTTTGCGAATTCAAGCCAGAAAACAACGAAAATCGGCGAGAAATAATCGTTTTGCATCGAAATATGCGGTTTTCTCTAAGAATTTTGACGATTTCGTGCAGAATTCTGCTGTTTTCTTGCAATTCAGCCGTTGAATCTTGGTAAAAAGTCATGATTTTGTAGATTTCGTGCTCTTCTTTGCGAATTCAAGATAGAAAACAACGAAAATCAGCGAGAAATCGTCGTTTTGCATCGAAATATGCGGTTTTCTCTAAGAATTTTGACGATTTCGTGCAGAATTCTGCTGTTTTCTTGCAATTCAGCCGTTGAATCTTGGTAAAAAGTCATGATTTTGTAGATTTCGTGCTCTTCTTTGCGAATTCAAGATAGAAAACAACGAAAATCAGCGAGAAATCGTCGTTTTGCATCGAAATATGCGGTTTTCTCTAAGAATTTTGATGATTTCGTGCAAAATTCTGCTGTTTTCTTGCAATTCAGCCGTTGAATCTTGGTAAAAAGTGATGATTTTGTAGATTTCGTGCTCTTCTTTGCGAATTCAAGCCAGAAAACAACGAAAATCGGCGAGAAATCGTCGTTTTGCATCGAAATATGCGGTTTTCTCTAAGAATTTTGACGATTTCGTGCAGAATTCTGCTGTTTTCTTGCAATTCAGCCGTTGAATCTTGGTAAAAAGTCATGATTTTGTTGATTTCGTGCTCTTCTTTGCGAATTCAAGATAGAAAACAACGAAAATCAGCGAGAAATCGTCGTTTTGCATCGAAATATGCGGTTTTCTGTAAGAATTTTGATGATTTCGTGCAGAATTCAGCTGTTTTCTTGCAATTCAGCCGTTGAATCTTGGTAAAAAGTCATGATTTTGTAGATTTCGTGCTCTTCATTGCGAATTCAAGCCAGAAAACAACGAAAATCAGCGAGAAATCGTCGTTTTGCATCGAAATATGCGGTTTTCTGTAAGAATTTTGATGATTTCGTGCAGAATTCTGCTGTTTTCTTGCAATTCAGCCGTTGAATCTAGGTAAAAAGTCATGATTTTGTAGATTTCGTGCTCTTTTTGGCAAATTCAAGATAGAAAACAACGAAAATCGGCGAGAAATCGTTGTTTTGCATCGAAATTTGCGGTTTTCTGTAAGAATTTTTATGATTTCGTGCAGAATTCTGCTGTTTTCTTGCAATTCAGCCGTTGAATCTTGGTAAAAAGTCATGATTTTGTAGATTTCGTGCTCTTCTTTGCGAATTCAAGCCAGAAAACAACGAAAATCGGCGAGAAATCGTCGTTTTGCATCGAAAAATGCGGTTTTCGGTAAGAATTTTGATGATTTCGTGCAGATTTCTGCTGTTTTCTTGCAATTCAGCCGTTGAATCTTGGTAAAAAATCATGATTTTGTAGATTTCGTGCTCTTCTTTGCGAATTCAAGCCAGAAAACAACCAGAATCGGCGAGAAATCGTCGTTTTGCATCGAAATATGCGGTTTTCTGTAAGAATTTTGATGATTTCGTGCAGAATTCTGCTGTTTTCTTGCAATTCAGCCGTTGAATCTTGGTAAAAAGTCATGATTTTGTAGATTTTGTGCTTTTCTTTGCGAATTCAAGCCAGAAAACAACGAAAATCGGCGAGAAATAATCGTTTTGCATCGAAAAATGCGGTTTTCTGTAAGAATTTTGATGATTTCGTGCAGAATTCTGCTGTTTTCTTGCAATTCAGCCGTTGAATCTTGGTAAAAAGTAATGATTTTGTAGATTTCGTGCTCTTTTTTGCGAATTCAAGCCAGAAAACAACGAAAATCGGCGAGAAATAATCGTTTTGCATCGAAATATGCGGTTTTCTCTAAGAATTTTGAAGATTTCGTGCAGAATTCTGCTGTTTTCTTGCAATTCAGCCATTGAATCTTGGTAAAAAGTCATGATTTTGTAGATTTCGTGCTCTTCTTTGCGAATTCAAGATAGAAAACAACGAAAATCAGCGAGAAATCGTCGTTTTGCATCGAAATATGCGGTTTTCTCTATGAATTTGGATGATTTCGTGCAGAATTCTGCTGTTTTCTTGCAATTCAGCCGTTGAATCTTGATAAAAAGTCATGAGTTTGTAGATTTCGTGCTCTTCTTTGCAAATTCATGCCAGAAAACAACGAAAATCGGCGAGAAATCGTCGTTTTGCATCGAAATATGCGGTTTTCTGTAAGAATTTTGATGATTTCGTGCAGAATTCTGCTGTTTTCTTGCAATTCAGCCGTTGAATCTAGGTAAAAAGTCATGATTTTGTAGATTTCGTGCTCTTCTTGGCGAATTCAAGATAGAAAACAACGAAAATCGGCGAGAAATCGTTATTTTGCATCGAAATATGCGGTTTTCTGTAAGAATTTTTATGATTTCGTGCAGAATTCTGCTGTTTTCTTGCAATTCAGCCGTTGAATCTTGGTAAAAAGTCATGATTTTGTAGATTTCGTGCTCTTCTTTGCGAATTCAAGCCAGAAAACAACGAAAATCGGCGAGAAATCGTCGTTTTGCATCGAAAAATGCGGTTTTCTGTAAGAATTTTGATGATTTCGTGCAGATTTCTGCTGTTTTCTTGCAATTCAGCCGTTGAATCTTGGTAAAAATTCATGATTTTGTAGATTTCGTGCTCTTCTTTGCGAATTCAAGCCAGAAAACAACCAGAATCGGCGAGAAATCGTCGTTTTGCATCGAAATATGCGGTTTTCTGTAAGAATTTTGATGATTTCGTGCAGAATTCTGCTGTTTTCTTGCAATTCAGCCGTTGAATCTTGGTAAAAAGTCATGATTTTGTAGATTTCGTGCTCTTCTTTGCGAATTCAAGCCAGAAAACAACGAAAATCGGCGAGAAATCGTCGTTTTGCATCGAAAAATGCGGTTTTCTGTAAGAATTTTGATGATTTCGTGCAGATTTCTGCTGTTTTCTTGCAATTCAGCCGTTGAATCTTGGTAAAAAGTCATGATTTTGTAGATTTCGTGCTCTTCTTTGCGAATTCAAGCCAGAAAACAACCAGAATCGGCGAGAAATCGTCGTTTTGCATCGAAATATGCGGTTTTCTGTAAGAATTTTGATGATTTCGTGCAGAATTCTGCTGTTTTCTTGCAATTCAGCCGTTGAATCTTGGTAAAAAGTCATGATTTTGTAGATTTCGTGCTTTTCTTTGCGAATTCAAGCCAGAAAACAACGAAAATCGGCGAGAAATAATCGTTTTGCATCGAAATTTGCGGTTTTCTGTAAGAATTTTGATGATTTCGTGCAGAATTCTGCTGTTTTCTTGCAATTCAGCCGTTGAATCTTGGTAAAAAGTGATGATTTTGTAGATTTCGTGCTCTTTTTTGCGAATTCAAGCCAGAAAACAACGAAAATCGGCGAGAAATAATCGTTTTGCATCGAAATATGCGGTTTTCTCTAAGAATTTTGACGATTTCGTGCAGAATTCTGCTGTTTTCTTGCAATTCAGCTGTTGAATCTTGGTAAAAAGTCATGATTTTGTAGATTTCGTGCTCTTCTTTGCGAATTCAAGATAGAAAACAACGAAAATCAGCGAGAAATCGTCGTTTTGCATCGAAATATGCGGTTTTCTCTAAGAATTTTGATGATTTCGTGCAAAATTCTGCTGTTTTCTTGCAATTCAGCCGTTGAATCTTGGTAAAAAGTGATGATTTTGTAGATTTCGTGCTCTTCTTTGCGAATTCAAGCCAGAAAACAACGAAAATCGGCGAGAAATAATCGTTTTGCATCGAAATATGCGGTTTTCTCTAAGAATTTTGACGATTTCGTGCAGAATTCTGCTGTTTTCTTGCAATTCAGCTGTTGAATCTTGGTAAAAAGTCATGATTTTGTAGATTTCGTGCTCTTCTTTGCGAATTCAAGATAGAAAACAACGAAAATCAGCGAGAAATCGTCGTTTTGCATCGAAATATGCGGTTTTCTCTAAGAATTTTGATGATTTCGTGCAAAATTCTGCTGTTTTCTTGCAATTCAGCCGTTGAATCTTGATAAAAAGTCATGATTTTGTAGATTTCGTGCTCTTCTTTGCAAATTCATGCCAGAAAACAACGAAAATCGGCGAGAAATCGTCGTTTTGCATCGAAATATGCGGTTTTCTGTAAGAATTTTGATGATTTCGTGCAGAATTCTGCTGTTTTCTTGCAATTCAGCCGTTGAATCTTGGTAAAAAGTCATGATTTTGTAGATTTCGTGCTCTTCATTGCGAATTCAAGCCAGAAAACAACGAAAATCAGCGAGAAATCGTCGTTTTGCATCGAAATATGCGGTTTTCTGTAAGAATTTTGATGATTTCGAGCAGAATTCTGCTGTTTTCTTGCAATTCAGCCGTTGAATCTAGGTAAAAAGTCATGATTTTGTAGATTTCGTGCTCTTTTTGGCAAATTCAAGATAGAAAACAACGAAAATCGGCGAGAAATCGTTGTTTTGCATCGAAATATGCGGTTTTCTGTAAGAATTTTGATGATTTCGTGCAGAATTCTGCTGTTTTCTTGCAATTCAGCCGTTGAATCTAGGTAAAAAGTCATGATTTTGTAGATTTCGTGCTCTTTTTGGCAAATTCAAGATAGAAAACAACGAAAATCGGCGAGAAATCGTTGTTTTGCATCGAAATATGCGGTTTTCTGTAAGAATTTTGATGATTTCGTGCAGAATTCTGCTGTTTTCTTGCAATTCAGCCGTTGAATCTTGGTAAAAAGTCATGATTTTGTAGATTTCGTGCTCTTCTTTGCGAATTCAAGATAGAAAACAACGAAAATCAGCGAGAAATCGTCGTTTTGCATCGAAATATGCGGTTTTCTCTAAGAATTTTGACGATTTCGTGCAGAATTCTGCTGTTTTCTTGCAATTCAGCCGTTGAATCTTGATAAAAAGTCATGATTTTGTAGATTTCGTGCTCTTCTTTGCAAATTCATGCCAGAAAACAACGAAAATCGGCGAGAAATCGTCGTTTTGCATCGAAATATGCGGTTTTCTGTAAGAATTTTGATGATTTCGTGCAGAATTCAGCTGTTTTCTTGCAATTCAGCCGTTGAATCTTGGTAAAAAGTCATGATTTTGTAAATTTCGTGCTCTTCTTTGCAAATTCATGCCAGAAAACAACGAAAATCGGCGAGAAATCGTCGTTTTGCATCGAAATATGCGGTTTTCTGTAAGAATTTTGATGATTTCGTGCAGAATTCAGCTGTTTTCTTGCAATTCAGCCGTTGAATCTTGGTAAAAAGTCATGATTTTGTAGATTTCGTGCTCTTCATTGCGAATTCAAGCCAGAAAACAACGAAAATCAGCGAGAAATCGTCGTTTTGCATCGAAATATGCGGTTTTCTGTAAGAATTTTGATGATTTCGTGCAGAATTCTGCTGTTTTCTTGCAATTCAGCCGTTGAATCTTGGTAAAAAGTGATGATTTTGTAGATTTCGTGCTCTTCTTTGCGAATTCAAGCCAGAAAACAACGAAAATCGGCGAGAAATCGTCGTTTTGCATCGAAATATGCGGTTTTCTCTAAGAATTTTGACGATTTCGTGCAGAATTCTGCTGTTTTCTTGCAATTCAGCCGTTGAATCTTGGTTAAAAGTCATGATTTTGTAGATTTCGTTCTCTTCTTTGCGAATTCAAGATAGAAAACAACGAAAATCAGCGAGAAATCGTCGTTTTGCATCGAAATATGCGGTTTTCTCTAAGAATTTTGATGATTTCGTGCAAAATTCTGCTGTTTTCTTGCAATTCAGCCGTTGAATCTTGGTAAAAAGTCATGATTTTGTTGATTTCGTGCTCTTCTTTGCGAATTCAAGATAGAAAACAACGAAAATCAGCGAGAAATCGTCGTTTTGCATCGAAATATGCGGTTTTCTCTAAGAATTTGGATGATTTCGTGCAGAATTCTGCCGTTTTCTTGCAATTCAGCCGTTGAATCTTGATAAAAAGTCATGATTTTGTAGATTTCGTGCTCTTCTTTGCAAATTCATGCCAGAAAACAACGAAAATCGGCGAGAAATCGTCGTTTTGCATCGAAATATGCGGTTTTCTGTAAGAATTTTGATGATTTCGTGCAGAATTCAGCTGTTTTCTTGCAATTCAGCTGTTGAATCTTGGTAAAAAGTCATGATTTTGTAAATTTCGTGCTCTTCTTTGCAAATTCATGCCAGAAAACAACGAAAATCGGCGAGAAATCGTCGTTTTGCATCGAAATATGCGGTTTTCTGTAAGAATTTTGATGATTTCGTGCAGAATTCAGCTGTTTTCTTGCAATTCAGCCGTTGAATCTTGGTAAAAAGTCATGATTTTGTAGATTTCGTGCTCTTCATTGCGAATTCAAGCCAGAAAACAACGAAAATCAGCGAGAAATCGTCGTTTTGCATCGAAATATGCGGTTTTCTGTAAGAATTTTGATGATTTCGTGCAGAATTCTGCTGTTTTCTTGCAATTCAGCCGTTGAATCTTGGTAAAAAGTCATGATTTTGTAGATTTCGTGCTCTTTTTGGCAAATTCAAGATAGAAAACAACGAAAATCGGCGAGAAATCGTTGTTTTGCATCGAAATATGCGGTTTTCTGTAAGAATTTTGATGATTTCGTGCAGAATTCAGCTGTTTTCTTGCAATTCAGCCGTTGAATCTTGGTAAAAAGTCATGATTTTGTAGATTTCGTGCTCTTCATTGCGAATTCAAGCCAGAAAACAACGAAAATCAGCGAGAAATCGTCGTTTTGCATCGAAATATGCGGTTTTCTGTAAGAATTTTGATGATTTCGTGCAGAATTCTGCTGTTTTCTTGCAATTCAGCCGTTGAATCTAGGTAAAAAGTCATGATTTTGTAGATTTCGTGCTCTTTTTGGCAAATTCAAGATAGAAAACAACGAAAATCGGCGAGAAATCGTTGTTTTGCATCGAAATATGCGGTTTTCTGTAAGAATTTTGATGATTTCGTGCAGAATTCTGCTGTTTTCTTGCAATTCAGCCGTTGAATCTAGGTAAAAAGTCATGATTTTGTAGATTTCGTGCTCTTTTTGGCAAATTCAAGATAGAAAACAACGAAAATCGGCGAGAAATCGTTGTTTTGCATCGAAATATGCGGTTTTCTGTAAGAATTTTGATGATTTCGTGCAGAATTCTGCTGTTTTCTTGCAATTCAGCCGTTGAATCTTGGTAAAAAGTCATGATTTTGTAGATTTCGTGCTCTTCTTTGCGAATTCAAGATAGAAAACAACGAAAATCAGCGAGAAATCGTCGTTTTGCATCGAAATATGCGGTTTTCTCTAAGAATTTTGACGATTTCGTGCAGAATTCTGCTGTTTTCTTGCAATTCAGCCGTTGAATCTTGATAAAAAGTCATGATTTTGTAGATTTCGTGCTCTTCTTTGCAAATTCATGCCAGAAAACAACGAAAATCGGCGAGAAATCGTCGTTTTGCATCGAAATATGCGGTTTTCTGTAAGAATTTTTATGATTTCGTGCAGAATTCAGCTGTTTTCTTGCAATTCAGCCGTTGAATCTTGGTAAAAAGTCATGATTTTGTAAATTTCGTGCTCTTCTTTGCAAATTCATGCCAGAAAACAACGAAAATCGGCGAGAAATCGTCGTTTTGCATCGAAATATGCGGTTTTCTGTAAGAATTTTGATGATTTCGTGCAGAATTCAGCTGTTTTCTTGCAATTCAGCCGTTGAATCTTGGTAAAAAGTCATGATTTTGTAGATTTCGTGCTCTTCATTGCGAATTCAAGCCAGAAAACAACGAAAATCAGCGAGAAATCGTCGTTTTGCATCGAAATATGCGGTTTTCTGTAAGAATTTTGATGATTTCGTGCAGAATTCTGCTGTTTTCTTGCAATTCAGCCGTTGAATCTTGGTAAAAAGTGATGATTTTGTAGATTTCGTGCTCTTCTTTGCGAATTCAAGCCAGAAAACAACGAAAATCGGCGAGAAATCGTCGTTTTGCATCGAAATATGCGGTTTTCTCTAAGAATTTTGACGATTTCGTGCAGAATTCTGCTGTTTTCTTGCAATTCAGCCGTTGAATCTTGGTTAAAAGTCATGATTTTGTAGATTTCGTTCTCTTCTTTGCGAATTCAAGATAGAAAACAACGAAAATCAGCGAGAAATCGTCGTTTTGCATCGAAATATGCGGTTTTCTCTAAGAATTTTGATGATTTCGTGCAAAATTCTGCTGTTTTCTTGCAATTCAGCCGTTGAATCTTGGTAAAAAGTCATGATTTTGTTGATTTCGTGCTCTTCTTTGCGAATTCAAGATAGAAAACAACGAAAATCAGCGAGAAATCGTCGTTTTGCATCGAAATATGCGGTTTTCTCTAAGAATTTGGATGATTTCGTGCAGAATTCTGCTGTTTTCTTGCAATTCAGCCGTTGAATCTTGATAAAAAGTCATGATTTTGTAGATTTCGTGCTCTTCTTTGCAAATTCATGCCAGAAAACAACGAAAATCGGCGAGAAATCGTCGTTTTGCATCGAAATATGCGGTTTTCTGTAAGAATTTTGATGATTTCGTGCAGAATTCAGCTGTTTTCTTGCAATTCAGCTGTTGAATCTTGGTAAAAAGTCATGATTTTGTAAATTTCGTGCTCTTCTTTGCAAATTCATGCCAGAAAACAACGAAAATCGGCGAGAAATCGTCGTTTTGCATCGAAATATGCGGTTTTCTGTAAGAATTTTGATGATTTCGTGCAGAATTCAGCTGTTTTCTTGCAATTCAGCCGTTGAATCTTGGTAAAAAGTCATGATTTTGTAGATTTCGTGCTCTTCATTGCGAATTCAAGCCAGAAAACAACGAAAATCAGCGAGAAATCGTCGTTTTGCATCGAAATATGCGGTTTTCTGTAAGAATTTTGATGATTTCGTGCAGAATTCTGCTGTTTTCTTGCAATTCAGCCGTTGAATCTTGGTAAAAAGTCATGATTTTGTAGATTTCGTGCTCTTTTTGGCAAATTCAAGATAGAAAACAACGAAAATCGGCGAGAAATCGTTGTTTTGCATCGAAATATGCGGTTTTCTGTAAGAATTTTGATGATTTCGTGCAGAATTCAGCTGTTTTCTTGCAATTCAGCCGTTGAATCTTGGTAAAAAGTCATGATTTTGTAGATTTCGTGCTCTTCATTGCGAATTCAAGCCAGAAAACAACGAAAATCAGCGAGAAATCGTCGTTTTGCATCGAAATATGCGGTTTTCTGTAAGAATTTTGATGATTTCGTGCAGAATTCTGCTGTTTTCTTGCAATTCAGCCGTTGAATCTAGGTAAAAAGTCATGATTTTGTAGATTTCGTGCTCTTTTTGGCAAATTCAAGATAGAAAGCAACGAAAATCGGCGAGAAATCGTTGTTTTGCATCGAAATATGCGGTTTTCTGTAAGAATTTTGATGATTTCGTGCGGAATTCTGCTGTTTTCTTGCAATTCAGCCGTTGAATCTAGGTAAAAAGTCATGATTTTGTAGATTTCGTGCTCTTTTTGGCAAATTCAAGATAGAAAACAACGAAAATCGGCGAGAAATCGTTGTTTTGCATCGAAATATGCGGTTTTCTGTAAGAATTTTGATGATTTCGTGCAGATTTCTGCTGTTTTCTTGCAATTCAGCCGTTGAATCTTGGTAAAAAGTCATGATTTTGTAGATTTCGTGCTCTTCTTTGCGAATTCAAGCCAGAAAACAACCAGAATCGGCGAGAAATCGTCGTTTTGCATCGAAATATGCGGTTTTCTGTAAGAATTTTGATGATTTCGTGCAGAATTCTGCTGTTTTCTTGCAATTCAGCCGTTGAATCTAGGTAAAAAGTCATGATTTTGTAGATTTCGTGCTCTTTTTGGCAAATTCAAGATAGAAAACAACGAAAATCGGCGAGAAATCGTTGTTTTGCATCGAAATATGCGGTTTTCTGTAAGAATTTTGATGATTTCGTGCAGAATTCTGCTGTTTTCTTGCAATTCAGCCGTTGAATCTAGGTAAAAAGTTATGATTTTGAAGATTTCGTGCTCTTCTTGGCGAATTCAAGATAGAAAACAACGCAAATCGGCGAGAAATCGTTATTTTGCATCGAAATATGCGGTTTTCTGTAAGAATTTTTATGATTTCGTGCAGAATTCTGCTGTTTTCTTGCAATTCAGCCGTTGAATCTTGGTAAAAAGTCATGATTTTGTAGATTTCGTGCTCTTCTTTGCGAATTCAAGCCAGAAAACAACGAAAATCGGCGAGAAATCGTCGTTTTGCATCGAAAAATGCGGTTTTCTGTAAGAATTTTGATGATTTCGTGCAGATTTCTGCTGTTTTCTTGCAATTCAGCCGTTGAATCTTGGTAAAAAGTCATGATTTTGTAGATTTCGTGCTCTTCTTTGCGAATTCAAGCCAGAAAACAACCAGAATCGGCGACAAATCATCGTTTTGCATCGAAATATGCGGTTTTCTGTAAGAATTTTGATGATTTCGTGCAGAATTCTGCTGTTTTCTTGCAATTCAGCCGTTGAATCTTGGTAAAAAGTCATGATTTTGTAGATTTCGTGCTTTTCTTTGCGAATTCAAGCCAGAAAACAACGAAAATCGGCGAGAAATAATCGTTTTGCATCGAAATATGCGGTTTTCTGTAAGAATTTTGATGATTTCGTGCAGAATTCTGCTGTTTTCATGCAATTCAGCCGTTGAATCTTGGTAAAAAGTGATGATTTTGTAGATTTCGTGCTCTTTTTTGCGAATTCAAGCCAGAAAACAACGAAAATCGGCGAGAAATAATCGTTTTGCATCGAAATATGCGGTTTTCTCTAAGAATTTTGACGATTTCGTGCAGAATTCTGCTGTTTTCTTGCAATTCAGCCGTTGAATCTTGGTAAAAAGTCATGATTGTGTAGATTTCGTGCTCTTCTTTGCGAATTCAAGATAGAAAACAACGAAAATCAGCGAGAAATCGTCGTTTTGCATCGAAATATGCGGTTTTGTCTAAGAATTTTGATGATTTCGTGCAAAATTCTGCTGTTTTCTTGCAATTCAGCCGTTGAATCTTGGTAAAAAGTGATGATTTTGTAGATTTCGTGCTCTTCTTTGCGAATTCAAGCCAGAAAACAACGAAAATCGGCGAGAAATCGTCGTTTTGCATCGAAATATGCGGTTTTCTCTATGAATTTTGACGATTTCGTGCAGAATTCTGCTGTTTTCTTGCAATTCAGCCGTTGAATCTTGGTAAAAAGTCATGATTTTGTAGATTTCGTGCTCTTTTTGGCAAATTCAAGATAGAAAACAACGAAAATCGGCGAGAAATCGTTGTTTTGCATCGAAATATGCGGTTTTCTGTGAGAATTTTGATGATTTCGTGCAGAATTCTGCTGTTTTCTTGCAATTCAGCCGTTGAATCTTGGTAAAAAGTCATGATTTTGTAGATTTCGTGCTCTTCTTTGCGAATTCAAGATAGAAAACAACGAAAATCAGCGAGAAATCGTCGTTTTGCATCGAAATATGCGGTTTTCTCTAAGAATTTTGATGATTTCGTGCAAAAATCTGCTGTTTTCTTGCAATTCAGCCGTTGAATCTTGGTAAAAAGTGATGATTTTGTAGATTTCGTGCTCTTCTTTGCGAATTCAAGCCAGAAAACAACGAAAATCGGCGAGAAATCGTCGTTTTGCATCGAAATATGCGGTTTTCTCCAAGAATTTTGACGATTTCGTGCAGAATTCTGCTGTTTTCTTGCAATTCAGCCGTTGAATCTTGGTAAAAAGTCATGATTTTGTTGATTTCGTGCTCTTCTTTGCGAATTCAAGATAGAAAACAACGAAAATCAGCGAGAAATCGTCGTTTTGCATCGAAATATGCGGTTTTCTCTAAGAATTTGGATGATTTCGTGCAGAATTCTGCTGTTTTCTTGCAATTCAGCCGTTGAATCTTGATAAAAAGTCATGATTTTGTAGATTTCGTGCTCTTCTTTGCAAATTCATGCCAGAAAACAACGAAAATCGGCGAGAAATCGTCGTTTTGCATCGAAATATGCGGTTTTCTGTAAGAATTTTGATGATTTCGTGCAGAATTCTGCTGTTTTCTTGCAATTCAGCCGTTGAATCTAGGTAAAAAGTCATGATTTTGTAGATTTTGTGCTCTTTTTGGCAAATTCAAGATAGAAAACAACGAAAATCGGCGAGAAATCGTTGTTTTGCATCGAAATATGCGGTTTTCTGTAAGAATTTTGATGATTTCGTGCAGAATTCTGCTGTTTTCTTGCAATTCAGCCGTTGAATCTAGGTAAAAAGTCATGATTTTGTAGATTTCGTGCTCTTCTTGGCGAATTCAAGATAGAAAACAACGAAAATCGGCGAGAAATCGTTATTTTGCATCGAAATATGCGGTTTTCTGTAAGAATTTTTATGATTTCGTGCAGAATTCTGCTGTTTTCTTGCAATTCAGCCGTTGAATCTTGGTAAAAAGTCATGATTTTGTAGATTTCATGCTCTTCTTTGCGAATTCAAGCCAGAAAACAACGAAAATCGGCGAGAAATCGTCGCTTTGCATCGAAAAATGCGGTTTTCTGTAAGAATTTTGATGATTTCGTGCAGATTTCTGCTGTTTTCTTGCAATTCAGCCGTTGAATCTTGGTAAAAAGTCATGATTTTGTAGATTTCGTGCTCTTCTTTGCGAATTCAAGCCAGAAAACAACCAGAATCGGCGAGAAATCGTCGTTTTGCATCGAAATATGCGGTTTTCTGTAAGAATTTTGATGATTTCGTGCAGAATTCTGCTGTTTTCTTGCAATTCAGCCGTTGAATCTAGGTAAAAAGTCATGATTTTGTAGATTTCGTGCTCTTTTTGGCAAATTCAAGATAGAAAACAACGAAAATCGGCGAGAAATCGTTGTTTTGCATCGAAATATGCGGTTTTCTGTAAGAATTTTGATGATTTCGTGCAGAATTCTGCTGTTTTCTTGCAATTCAGCCGTTGAATCTAGGTAAAAAGTTATGATTTTGAAGATTTCGTGCTCTTCTTGGCGAATTCAAGATAGAAAACAACGAAAATCGGCGAGAAATCGTTATTTTGCATCGAAATATGCGGTTTTCTGTAAGAATTTTTATAATTTCGTGCAGAATTCAGCTGTTTTCTTGCAATTCAGCCGTTGAATCTTGGTAAAAAGTCATGATTTTGTAAATTTCGTGCTCTTCTTTGCAAATTCATGCCAGAAAACAACGAAAATCGGCGAGAAATCGTCGTTTTGCATCGAAATATGCGGTTTTCTGTAAGAATTTTGATGATTTCGTGCAGAATTCAGCTGTTTTCTTGCAATTCAGCCGTTGAATCTTGGTAAAAAGTCATGATTTTGTAGATTTCGTGCTCTTCATTGCGAATTCAAGCCAGAAAACAACGAAAATCAGCGAGAAATCGTCGTTTTGCATCGAAATATGCGGTTTTCTGTAAGAATTTTGATGATTTCGTGCAGAATTCTGCTGTTTTCTTGCAATTCAGCCGTTGAATCTAGGTAAAAAGTCATGATTTTGTAGATTTCGTACTCTTTTTGGCAAATTCAAGATAGAAAACAACGAAAATCGGCGAGAAATCGTTGTTTTGCATCGAAATATGCGGTTTTCTGTAAGAATTTTGATGATTTCGTGCAGAATTCTGCTGTTTTCTTGCAATTCAGCCGTTGAATCTAGGTAAAAAGTCATGATTTTGTAGATTTCGTGCTCTTCTTGGCGAATTCAAGATAGAAAACAACGAATATCGGCGAGAAATCGTTATTTTGCATCGAAATATGCGGTTTTCTGTAAGAATTTTTATGATTTCGTGCAGAATTCTGCTGTTTTCTTGCAATTCAACCGTTGAATCTTGGTAAAAAGTCATGATTTTGTAGATTTCATGCTCTTCTTTGCGAATTCAAGCCAGAAAACAACGAAAATCGGCGAGAAATCGTCGCTTTGCATCGAAAAATGCGGTTTTCTGTAAGAATTTTGATGATTTCGTGCAGATTTCTGCTGTTTTCTTGCAATTCAGCCGTTGAATCTTGGTAAAAAGTCATGATTTTGTAGATTTCGTGCTCTTCTTTGCGAATTCAAGCCAGAAAACAACCAGAATCGGCGAGAAATCGTCGTTTTGCATCGAAATATGCGGTTTTCTGTAAGAATTTTGATGATTTCGTGCAGAATTCTGCTGTTTTCTTGCAATTCAGCCGTTGAATCTAGGTAAAAAGTCATGATTTTGTAGATTTCGTGCTCTTTTTGGCAAATTCAAGATAGAAAACAACGAAAATCGGCGAGAAATCGTTGTTTTGCATCGAAATATGCGGTTTTCTGTAAGAATTTTGATGATTTCGTGCAGAATTCTGCTGTTTTCTTGCAATTCAGCCGTTGAATCTAGGTAAAAAGTTATGATTTTGAAGATTTCGTGCTCTTCTTGGCGAATTCAAGATAGAAAACAACGAAAATCGGCGAGAAATCGTTATTTTGCATCGAAATATGCGGTTTTCTGTAAGAATTTTTATGATTTCGTGCAGAATTCTGCTGTTTTCTTGCAATTCAGCCGTTGAATCTTGGTAAAAAGTCATGATTTTGTAGATTTCGTGCTCTTCTTTGCGAATTCAAGCCAGAAAACAACGAAAATCGGCGAGAAATCGTCGTTTTGCATCGAAAAATGCGGTTTTCTGTAAGAATTTTGATGATTTCGTGCAGATTTCTGCTGTTTTCTTGCAATTCAGCCGTTGAATCTTGGTAAAAAGTCATGATTTTGTAGATTTCGTGCTCTTCTTTGCGAATTCAAGCCAGAAAACAACCAGAATCGGCGAGAAATCGTCGTTTTGCATCGAAATATGCGGTTTTCTGTAAGAATTTTGATGATTTCGTGCAGAATTCTGCTGTTTTCTTGCAATTCAGCCGTTGAATCTTGGTAAAAAGTCATGATTTTGTAGATTTCGTGCTTTTCTTTGCGAATTCAAGCCAGAAAACAACGAAAATCGGCGAGAAATAATCGTTTTGCATCGAAATATGCGGTTTTCTGTAAGAATTTTGATGATTTCGTGCAGAATTCTGCTGTTTTCTTGCAATTCAGCCGTTGAATCTTGGTAAAAAGTGATGATTTTGTAGATTTCGTGCTCTTTTTTGCGAATTCAAGCCAGAAAACAACGAAAATCGGCGAGAAATAATCGTTTTGCATCGAAATATGCGGTTTTCTCAAAGAATTTTGACGATTTCGTGCAGAATTCTGCTGTTTTCTTGCAATTCAGCCGTTGAATCTTGGTAAAAAGTCATGATTTTGTAGATTTCGTGCTCTTCTTTGCGAATTCAAGATAGAAAACAACGAAAATCAGCGAGAAATCGTCGTTTTGCATCGAAATATGCGGTTTTCTCTAAGAATTTTGATGATTTCGTGCAAAATTCTGCTGTTTTCTTGCAATTCAGCCGTTGAATCTTGGTAAAAAGTGATGATTTTGTAGATTTCGTGCTCTTCTTTGCGAATTCAAGCCAGAAAACAACGAAAATCGGCGAGAAATCGTCGTTTTGCATCGAAATATGCGGTTTTCTCTAAGAATTTTGACGATTTCGTGCAGAATTCTGCTGTTTTCTTGCAATTCAGCCGTTGAATCTTGGTAAAAAGTCATGATTTTGTTGATTTCGTGCTCTTCTTTGCGAATTCAAGATAGAAAACAACGAAAATCAGCGAGAAATCGTCGTTTTGCATCGAAATATGCGGTTTTCTCTAAGAATTTGGATGATTTCGTGCAGAATTCTGCTGTTTTCTTGCAATTCAGCCGTTGAATCTTGATAAAAAGTCATGATTTTGTAGATTTCGTGCTCTTCTTTGCAAATTCATGCCAGAAAACAACGAAAATCGGCGAGAAATCGTCGTTTTGCATCGAAATATGCGGTTTTCTGTAAGAATTTTGATGATTTCGTGCAGAATTCTGCTATTTTCTTGCAATTCAGCCGTTGAATCTAGGTAAAAAGTCATGATTTTGTAGATTTCGTGCTCTTTTTGGCAAATTCAAGATAGAAAACAACGAAAATCGGCGAGAAATCGTTGTTTTGCATCGAAATATGCGGTTTTCTGTAAGAATTTTGATGATTTCGTGCAGAATTCTGCTGTTTTCTTGCAATTCAGCCGTTGAATCTAGGTAAAAAGTCATGATTTTGTAGATTTCGTGCTCTTCTTGGCGAATTCAAGATAGAAAACAACGAAAATCGGCGAGAAATCGTTATTTTGCATCGAAATATGCGGTTTTCTGTAAGAATTTTTATGATTTCGTGCAGAATTCTGCTGTTTTCTTGCAATTCAGCCGTTGAATCTTGGTAAAAAGTCATGATTTTGTAGATTTCGTGCTCTTCTTTGCGAATTCAAGCCAGAAAACAACGAAAATCGGCGAGAAATCGTCGTTTTGCATCGAAAAATGCGGTTTTCTGTAAGAATTTTGATGATTTCGTGCAGATTTCTGCTGTTTTCTTGCAATTCAGCCGTTGAATCTTGGTAAAAAGTCATGATTTTGTAGATTTCGTGCTCTTCTTTGCGAATTCAAGCCAGAAAACAACCAGAATCGGCGAGAAATCGTCGTTTTGCATCGAAATATGCGGTTTTCTGTAAGAATTTTGATGATTTCGTGCAGAATTCTGCTGTTTTCTTGCAATTCAGCCGTTCAATCTAGGTAAAAAGTCATGATTTTGTAGATTTCGTGCTCTTTTTGGCAAATTCAAGATAGAAAACAACGAAAATCGGCGAGAAATCGTTGTTTTGCATCGAAATATGCGGTTTTCTGTAAGAATTTTGATGATTTCGTGCAGAATTCTGCTGTTTTCTTGCAATTCAGCCGTTGAATCTTGGTAAAAAGTGATGATTTTGTAGATTTCGTGCTCTTTTTTGCGAATTCAAGCCAGAAAACAACGAAAATCGGCGAGAAATAATCGTTTTGCATCGAAATATGCGGTTTTCTCTAAGAATTTTGACGATTTCGTGCAGAATTCTGCTGTTTTCTTGCAATTCAGCTGTTGAATCTTGGTAAAAAGTCATGATTTTGTAGATTTCGTGCTCTTCTCTGCGAATTCAAGATAGAAAACAACGAAAATCAGCGAGAAATCGTCGTTTTGCATCGAAATATGCGGTTTTCTCTAAGAATTTTGATGATTTCGTGCAAAATTCTGCTGTTTTCTTGCAATTCAGCCGTTGAATCTTGGTAAAAAGTGATGATTTTGTAGATTTCGTGCTCTTCTTTGCGAATTCAAGCCAGAAAACAACGAAAATCGGCGAGAAATCGTCGTTTTGCATCGAAATATGCGGTTTTCTCTAAGAATTTTGACGATTTCGTGCAGAATTCTGCTGTTCTCTTGCAATTCAGCCGTTGAATCTTGGTAAAAAGTCATGATTTTGTAGATTTCGTGCTCTTCTTTGCAAATTCATGCCAGAAAACAACGAAAATCGGCGAGAAATCGTCGTTTTACATCGAAATATGCGGTTTTCTGTAAGAATTTTGATGATTTCGTGCAGAATTCTGCTGTTTTCTTGCAATTCAGCCGTTGAATCTTGGTAAAAAGTCATGATTTTGTAGATTTCGTGCTCTTCATTGCGAATTCAAGCCAGAAAACAACGAAAATCAGCGAGAAATCGTCGTTTTGCATCGAAATATGCGGTTTTCTGTAAGAATTTTGATGATTTCGTGCAGAATTCTGCTGTTTTCTTGCAATTCAGCCGTTGAATCTAGGTAAAAAGTCATGATTTTGTAGATTTCGTGCTCTTTTTGGCAAATTCAAGATAGAAAACAACGAAAATCGGCGAGAAATCGTTGTTTTGCATCGAAATATGCGGTTTTCTGTAAGAATTTTGATGATTTCGTGCAGAATTCTGCTGTTTTCTTGCAATTCAGCCGTTGAATCTAGGTAAAAAGTCATGATTTTGTAGATTTCGTGCTCTTCTTGGCGAATTCAAGATAGAAAACAACGAAAATCGGCGAGAAATCGTTATTTTGCATCGAAATATGCGGTTTTCTGTAAGAATTTTTATGATTTCGTGCAGAATTCTGCTGTTTTCTTGCAATTCAGCCGTTGAATCTTGGTAAAAAGTCATGATTTTGTAGATTTCGTGCTCTTCTTTGCGAATTCAAGCCAGAAAACAACGAAAATCGGCGAGAAATCGTCGTTTTGCATCGAAAAATGCGGTTTTCTGTAAGAATTTTGATGATTTCGTGCAGATTTCTGCTGTTTTCTTGCAATTCAGCCGTTGAATCTTGGTAAAAAGTCATGATTTTGTAGATTTCGTGCTCTTCTTTGCGAATTCAAGCCAGAAAACAACCAGAATCGGCGAGAAATCGTCGTTTTGCATCGAAATATGCGGTTTTCTGTAAGAATTTTGATGATTTCGTGCAGAATTCTGCTGTTTTCTTGCAATTCGGCCGTTGAATCTTGGTAAAAAGTCATGATTTTGTAGATTTCGTGCTTTTCTTTGCAAATTCAAGCCAGAAAACAACGAAAATCGGCGAGAAATAATCGTTTTGCATCGAAATATGCGGTTTTCTGTAAGAATTTTGATGATTTCGTGCAGAATTCTGCTGTTTTCTTGCAATTCAGCCGTTGAATATTGGTAAAAAGTGATGATTTTGTAGATTTCGTGCTCTTTTTTGCGAATTCAAGCCAGAAAACAACGAAAATCGGCGAGAAATAATCGTTTTGCATCGAAATATGCGGTTTTCTCTAAGAATTTTGACGATTTCGTGCAGAATTCTGCTGTTTTCTTGCAATTCAGCCGTTGAATCTTAGTAAAAAGTCATGATTTTGTAGATTTCGTGCTCTTCTTTGCGAATTCAAGATAGAAAACAACGAAAATCAGCAAGAAATCGTCGTTTTGCATCGAAATATGCGGTTTTCTCTAAGAATTTTGATGATTTCGTGCGGAATTCTGCTGTTTTCTTGCAATTCAGCCGTTGAATCTTGGTAAAAAGTCATGATTTTGTAGATTTCGTGCTCTTCTTTGCGAATTCAAGCCAGAAAACAACGAAAAACGGCGAGAAATCGTCGTTTTGCATCGAAATATGCGGTTTTCTGTAAGAATTTTGACGATTTCGTGCAGAATTCTGCTGTTTTCTTACAATTCAGCCGTAGAATCTTGGTAAAAAGTGATGATTTTGTAGATTTCGTGCTCTTCTTTGCGAACTCAAGCCAGAAAACAACGAAAATCGGCGAGAAATCGTTGTTTTGCATCGAAATATGCGGTTTTCTGTAAGAATTTTGATGATTTCGTTCAGAATTCTGCTGTTTTCTTGCAATTCAGCCGTTGAATCTTGGTAAAAAGTCATGATTTTGTAGATTTCGTGCTCTTCTTTGCGAATTCAAGCCAGAAAACAACGAAAATCGACGAGAAATCGTCGTTTTGCTTCGAAAAATGCGGTTTTCTGTAAGAATTTTGATGATTTCGTGCAGAATTCTGCTGTTTTCTTGCAATTCAGCCGTTGAATCTTGGTAAAAAGTGATGATTTTGTAGATTTCGTGCTCTTCTTTGCGAATTCAAGCCAGAAAACAACGAAAATCGGCGAGAAATCGTCGTTTGCATCGAAATATGCGGTTTTCTGTAAGAATTTTGATGATTTCGTGCAGAATTCTGCTGTTTTCTTGCAATTCAGCCGTTGAATCTAGGTAAAAAGTCATGACTTTGTAGATTTCGTGCTCTTCTTGGCGAATTCAAGATGGAAAACAACGAAAATCGGCGAGAAATCGTTGTTTTGCATCGAAATATGCGGTTTTCTGTAAAAATTTTGACGATTTCGTACAGAATTCTGCTGTTTTCTTGCAATTCAGCCGTTGAATCTAGGTAAAAAGTCATGATTTTGTAGATTTCGTGCTCTTCTTGGCGAATTCAATTTAGAAAACAACGAAAATCGGCGAGAAATCGTTGTTTTGCATCGAAATATGCAGTTTTCTCTAAGAATTTTGATGATTTCGTGCAGAATTCTGCTGTTTTCTTGCAATTCAGCCGTTGAATCTTGGTAAAAAGTCATGATTTTGTAGATTTCGTGCTCTTCTTTGCGAATTCAAGCCAGAAAACAACGAAAATCGGCGAGAAATCGTCGTTTTGCATCGAAATATGCGGTTTTCTGTAAGAATTTTGATGATTTCGTGCAGAATTCTGCTGTTTTCTTGCAATTCAGCCGTAGAATCTTGGTAAAAAGTGATGATTTTGTAGATTTCGTGCTCTTCTTTGCGAATTCAAGCCAGAAAACAACGAAAATCGGCGAAAAATCGTTGTTTTGCATCGAAATATGCGGTTTTCTGTAAGAATTTTGATGATTTCGTGCAGAATTCTGCTGTTTTCTTGCAATTCAGCCGTTGAATCTTGGTAAAAAGTCATGATTTTGTAGATTTCGTGCTTTTCTTTGCGAATTCAAGCCAGAAAACAACGAAAATCGGCGAGAAATAATCGTTTTGCATCGAAATATGCGGTTTTCTCTAAGAATTTTGACGATTTCGTGCAGAATTCTGCTGTTTTCTTGCAATTCAGCCGTTGAATCTTAGGAAAAAGTCATGATTTTGTAGATTTCGTGCTCTTCTTTGCGAATTCAAGATAGAAAACAACGAAAATCAGCAAGAAATCGTCGTTTTGCATCGAAATATGCGGTTTTCTCTAAGAATTTTGATGATTTCGTGCAGAATTCTGCTGTTTTCTTGCAATTCAGCCGTTGAATCTTGGTAAAAAGTCATGATTTTGTAGATTTCGTGCTCTTCTTTGCGAATTCAAGCCAGAAAACAGCGAAAAAACGGCGAGAAATCGTCGTTTTGCATCGAAATATGCGGTTTTCTGTAAGAATTTTGACGATTTCGTGCAGAATTCTGCCGTTTTCTTACAATTCAGCCGTAGAATCTTGGTAAAAAGTGATGATTTTGTAGATTTCGTGCTCTTCTTTGCGAACTCAAGCCAGAAAACAACGAAAATCGGCGAGAAATCGTCGTTTTGCATCGAAATATGCGGTTTTCTCTAAGAATTTTGATGATTTCGTGCAGAATTCTGCTGTTTTCTTGCAATTCAGCCGTTGAATCTTGGTAAAAAGTGATGATTTTGTAGATTTCGTGCTCTTCTTTGCGAATTCAAGCCAGAAAACAACGAAAATCGGCGAGAAATCGTCGTTTTGCATCGAAATATGCGGTTTTCTGTAAGAATTTTGATGATTTCGTGCAGAATTCTGCTGTTTTCTTGCAATTCAGCCGTTGAATCTAGGTAAAAAGTCATGATTTTGTAGATTTCGTGCTCTTCTTTGCGAATTCAAGCCAGAAAACAACGAAAATCAGCAAGAAATCTTCGTTTTGCATCGAAATATGCGGTTTTCTCTAAGAATTTTGATGATTTCGTGCAGAATTCTGCTGTTTTCTTGCAATTCAGCCGTTGAATCTTGGTAAAAAGTCATGATTTTGTAGATTTCGTGCTCTTCTTTGCGAATTCAAGCCAGAAAACAACGAAAAACGGCGAGAAATCGTCGTTTTGCATCGAAATATGCGGTTTTCTGTAAGAATTTTGACGATTTCGTGCAGAATTCTGCTGTTTTCTTACAATTCAGCCGTAGAATCTTGGTAAAAAGTGATGATTTTGTAGATTTCGTGCTCTTCTTTGCGAACTCAAGCCAGAAAACAACGAAAATCGGCGAGAAATCGTCGTTTTGCTTCGAAAAATGCGGTTTTCTGTATGAATTTTGATGATTTCGTGCAGAATTCTGCTGTTTTCTTGCAATTCAGCCGTTGAATCTTGGTAAAAAGTCATGATTTTGTAGATTTCGTGCTCTTCTTTGCGAATTCAAGCCAGAAAACAACGAAAAACGGCGAGAAATCGTCGTTTTGCATCGAAATATGCGGTTTTCTGTAAGAATTTTGACGATTTCGTGCAGAATTCTGCTGTTTTCTTACAATTCAGCCGTAGAATCTTGGTAAAAAGTGATGATTTTGTAGATTTCGTGCTCTTCTTTGCGAACTCAAGCCAGAAAACAACGAAAATCGGCGAGAAATCGTCGTTTTGCTTCGAAAAATGCGGTTTTCTGTAAGAATTTTGATGATTTCGTGCAGAATTCTGCTGTTTTCTTGCAATTCAGCCGTTGAATCTTGGTAAAAAGTCATGATTTTGTTGATTTCGTGCTCTTCTTTGCGAATTCAAGCCAGAAAACAACGAAAATCGGCGAGAAATCGTTGTTTTGCATCGAAATATGCGGTTTTCTGTAAGAATTTTGATGATTTCGTGCAGAATTCTGCTGTTTTCTTGCAATTCAGCCGTTGAATCTAGGTAAGAGGTCATGATTTTGTAGATTTCGTGCTCTTCTTTGCGAATTCAAGATAGAAAACAACGAAAATCAGCGAGAAATCGTCGTTTTGCATCGAAATATGCGGTTTTCTCTAAGAATTTTGATGATTTCGTGCAGAATTCTGCTGTTTTCTTACAATTCAGCCGTAGAATCTTGGTAAAAAGTGATGATTTTGTAGATTTCGTGCTCTTCTTTGCGAATTCAAGCCAGAAAACAACGAAAATCGGCGAAAAATCGTTGTTTTGCATCGAAATATGCGGTTTTCTGTAAGAATTTTGATGATTTCGTGCAGAATTCTGCTGTTTTCTTGCAATTCAGCCGTTGAATCTTGGTAAAAAGTCATGATTTTGTAGATTTCGTGCTCTTCTTTGCGAATTCAAGCCAGAAAACAACGAAAATCGGCGAGAAATCGTCGTTTTGCATCGAAAAATGCGGTTTTCTGTAAGAATTTTCATGATTTCGTGCAGAATTCTGCTTTTTTCTCGCAATTCAGCCGTTAAATCTTGGTAAAAAGTCATGATTTTGTAGATTTCGTGCTCTTCTTTGCGAATTCAAGCCAGAAAACCACGAAAATCGGCGAGAAATCGTCGTTTTGCATCGAAATATGCGGTTTTCTCTAAGAATTTTGTGGATTTCGTGCAGAATTCTGCTGTTTTCTTGCAATTCAGATGTTGAATCTTGGTAAAAAGTCATGATTTTGTAGATTTCGTGCTCTTCTTTGCGAATTCAAGCCAGAAAACAACGAAAATCGGCGAGAAATCGTCGTTTTGCATCGAAATATGCGGTTTTCTGTAAGAATTTTGATGATTTCGTGCAGAATTCTGCTGTTTTCTTGCAATTCAGCCGTTGAATCTAGGTAAAAAGTCATGATTTTGTAGATTTCGTGCTCTTCTTGGCGAATTCAAGACAGAAAACAACGAAAATCGGCGAGAAATCGTTGTTTTGCATCGAAATATGCAGTTTTCTCTAAGAATTTTGATGATTTCGTGCAGAATTCTGCTGTTTTCTTGCAATTCAGCCGTTGAATCTTGGTAAAAAGTGATGATTTTGTAGATTTCGTGCTCTTCTTTGCGAATTCAAGCCAGAAAACAACGAAAATCAGCGAGAAATCGTCGTTTTGCATCGAAATATGCGGTTTTCTCTAAGAATTTTGAAGATTTCGTGCAGAATTCTGCTGTTTTCTTGCAATTCAGCCGTTGAATCTTGGTAAAAAGTGAAGATTTTGTAGATTTCGTGCACTTCTTTGCAAATTCATGCCAGAAAACAACGAAAATCGGCGAGAAATCGTCGTTTTGCATCGAAATATGCGGTTTTCTGTGAGAATTTTGATGATTTCGTGCAGAATTCTGCTGTTTTCTTGCAATTCAGCCGTTGAATCTTGGTAAAATGTCATGATTTTGTAGATTTCGTGCGCTTCATTGCGAATTCAAGCCAGAAAACAACGAAAATCAGCGAGAAATCGTCGTTTTGCATCGAAATATGCGGTTTTCTGTAAGAATTTTGATGATTTCGTGCAGAATTCTGCTGTTTTCTTGCAATTCAGCCGTTGAATCTTGGTAAAAAGTCATGATTTTGTAGATTTCGTGCTCTTTTTGGCAAATTCAAGATAGAAAACAACGAAAATCGGCGAGAAATCGTTGTTTTGCATCGAAATATGCGGTTTTCTGTAAGAATTTTGATGATTTCGTGCAGAATTCTGCTGTTTTCTTGCAATTCAGCCGTTGAATCTAGGTAAAAAGTCATGATTTTGTAGATTTCGTGCTCTTCTTTGCGAATTCAAGATAGAAAACAACGAAAATCAGCGAGAAATCGTCGTTTTGCATCGAAATATGCGGTTTTCTCTAAGAATTTTGACGATTTCGTGCAGAATTCTGCTGTTTTCTTGCAATTCAGCCGTTGAATCTTGGTAAAAAGTGATGATTTTGTAGATTTCGTGCTCTTCTTTGCGAATTCAAGCCAGAAAACAACGAAAATCGGCGAGAAATCGTCGTTTTGCATCGAAATATGCGGTTTTCTCTAAGAATTTTGAAGATTTCGTGCAGAATTCTGCTGTTTTCTTGCAATTCAGATGTTGAATCTTGGTAAAAAGTGAAGATTTTGTAGATTTCGTGCACTTCTTTGCAAATTCATGCCAGAAAACAACGAAAATCGGCGAGAAATCGTCGTTTTGCATCGAAATATGCGGTTTTCTGTAAGAATTTTGATGATTTCGTGCAGAATTCTGCTGTTTTCTTGCAATTCAGCCGTTGAATCTAGGTAAAAAGTCATGATTTTGTAGATTTCGTGCACTTCTTGGCGAATTCAAGATAGAAAACAACGAAAATCGGCGAGAAATCGTTATTTTGCATCGAAATATGCGGTTTTCTGTAAGAATTTTTATGATTTCGTGCAGAATTCTGCTGTTTTCTTGCAATTCAGCCGTTGAATCTTGGTAAAAAGTCATGATTTTGTAGATTTCGTGCTCTTCTTTGCGAATTCAAGCCAGAAAACAACGAAAATAGGCGAGAAATCGTCGTTTAGCATCGAAAAATGCGGTTTTCTGTAAGAATTTTGATGATTTCGTGCAGATTTCTGCTGTTTTCTTGCAATTCAGCCGTTGAATCTTGGTAAAAAGTCATGATTTTGTAGATTTCGTGCTCTTCTTTGCAAATTCAAGCCAGAAAACAACCAGAATCGGCGAGAAATCGTCGTTTTGCATCGAAATATGCGGTTTTCTGTAAGAATTTTGATGATTTCGTGCAGAATTCTGCTGTTTTCTTGCAATTCAGCCGTTGAATCTTGGTAAAAAGTCATGATTTTGTAGATTTCGTGCTTTTCTTTGCGAATTCAAGCCAGAAAACAACGAAAATCGGCGAGAAATAATCGTTTTGCATCGAAATATGCGATTTTCTGTAAGAATTTTGATGATTTCGTGCAGAATTCTGCTGTTTTCTTGCAATTCAGCCGTTGAATCTTGGTTAAAAGTGATGATTTTGTAGATTTCGTGCTCTTCTTTGCGAACTCAAGCCAGAAAACAACGAAAATCGGCGAGAAATCGTTGTTTTGCATCGAAATATGCGGTTTTCTGTAAGAATTTTGATGATTTCGTTCAGAATTCTGCTGTTTTCTTGCAATTCAGCCGTTGAATCTTGGTAATTAGTCATGATTTTGTAGATTTCGTGCTCTTCTTTGCGAATTCAAGCCAGAAAACAACGAAATCGGCGAGAAATCGTCGTTTTGCATCGAAAAATGCGGTTTTCTGTAAGAATTTTGATGATTTCGTGCAGATTTCTGCTGTTTTCTTGCAATTCAGCCGTTGAACCTTGGTAAAAAGTCATGATTTTGTAGATTTCGTGCTCTTCTTTGCGAATTCAAGCCAGAAAACAACCAGAATCTGCGAGAAATCGTCGTTTTGCATCGAAATATGCGGTTTTCTGTAAGAATTTTGATGATTTCGTGCAGAATTCTGCTGTTTTCTTGCAATTCAGCCGTTGAATCTAGGTAAAAAGTCATGATTTTGTAGATTTCGTGCTCTTCTTGGCGAATTCAAGATAGAAAACAACGAAAATCGGCGAGAAATCGTTATTTTGCATCGAAATATGCGGTTTTCTGTAAGAATTTTTATGATTTCGTGCAAAATTCTGCTGTTTTCTTGCAATTCAGCCGTTGAATCTTGGTAAAAAGTCATGATTTTGTAGATTTCGTGCTCTTCTTTGCGAATTCAAGCCAGAAAACAACGAAAATCGGCGAGAAATCGTCGTTTAGCATCGAAAAATGCGGTTTTCTCTAAGAATTTTGACGATTTCGTGCAGAATTCTGCTGTTTTCTTGCAATTCAGCCGTTGAATCTTGGTAAAAAGTGATGATTTTGTAGATTTCGTGCTCTTCTTTGCGAATTCAAGATAGAAAACAACGAAAATCAGCGAGAAATCGTCGTTTTGCATCGAAATATGCGGTTTTCTCTAAGAATTTTGACGATTTCGTGCAGAATTCTGCTGTTTTCTTGCAATTCAGCCGTTGAATCTTGGTAAAAAGTGATGATTTTGTAGATTTCGTGCTCTTCTTTGCGAATTCAAGCCAGAAAACAACGAAAATCGGCGAGAAATCGTCGTTTTGCATCGAAATATGCGGTTTTCTCTAAGAATTTTGAAGATTTCGTGCAGAATTCTGCTGTTTTCTTGCAATTCAGATGTTGAATCTTGGTAAAAAGTGAAGATTTTGTAGATTTCGTGCACTTCTTTGCAAATTCATGCCAGAAAACAACGAAAATCGGCGAGAAATCGTCGTTTTGCATCGAAATATGCGGTTTTCTGTAAGAATTTTGATGATTTCGTGCAGAATTCTGCTGTTTTCTTGCAATTCAGCCGTTGAATCTAGGTAAAAAGTCATGATTTTGTAGATTTCGTGCTCTTCTTGGCGAATTCAAGATAGAAAACAACGAAAATCGGCGAGAAATCGTTATTTTGCATCGAAATATGCGGTTTTCTGTAAGAATTTTTATGATTTCGTGCAGAATTCTGCTGTTTTCTTGCAATTCAGCCGTTGAATCTTGGTAAAAAGTCATGATTTTGTAGATTTCGTGCTCTTCTTTGCGAATTCAAGCCAGAAAACAACGAAAATAGGCGAGAAATCGTCGTTTAGCATCGAAAAATGCGGTTTTCTGTAAGAATTTTGATGATTTCGTGCAGATTTCTGCTGTTTTCTTGCAATTCAGCCGTTGAATCTTGGTAAAAAGTCATGATTTTGTAGATTTCGTGCTCTTCTTTGCGAATTCAAGCCAGAAAACAACCAGAATCGGCGAGAAATCGTCGTTTTGCATCGAAATATGCGGTTTTCTGTAAGAATTTTGATGATTTCGTGCAGAATTCTGCTGTTTTCTTGCAATTCAGCTGTTGAATCTAGGTAAAAAGTCATGATTTTGTAGATTTCGTGCTCTTCTTGGCGAATTCAAGATAGAAAACAACGAAAGTCGGCGAGAAATCGTTATTTTGCATCGAAATATGCGGTTTACTGTAAGAATTTTTATGATTTCGTGCAGAATTCTGCTGTTTTCTTGCAATTCAGCCGTTGAATCTTGGTAAAAAGTCATGATTTTGTAGATTTCGTGCTCTTCTTTGCGAATTCAAGCCAGAAAACAACGAAAATCGGCGAGAAATCGTCGTTTAGCATCGAAAAATGCGGTTTTCTGTAAGAATTTTGATGATTTCGTGCAGATTTCTGCTGTTTTCTTGCAATTCAGCCGTTGAATCTTGGTAAAAAGTCATGATTTTGTAGATTTCGTGCTCTTCTTTGCGAATTCAAGCCAGAAAACAACCAGAATCGGCGAGAAATCGTCGTTTTGCATCGAAATATGCGGTTTTCTGTAAGAATTTTGATGATTTCGTGCAGAATTCTGCTGTTTTCTTGCAATTCAGATGTTCAATTTTGGTAAAAAGTGAAGATTTTGTAGATTTCGTGCACTTCTTTGCAAATTCATGCCAGAAAACAACGAAAATCGGCGAGAAATCGTCGTTTTGCATCGAAATATGCGGTTTTCTGTAAGAATTTTGATGATTTCGTGCAGAATTCTGCTGTTTTCTTGCAATTCAGCCGTTGAATCTAGGTAAAAAGTCATGATTTTGTAGATTTCGTGCTCTTCTTGGCGAATTCAAGATAGAAAACAACGAAAATCGGCGAGAAATCGTTATTTTGCATCGAAATATGCGGTTTTCTGTAAGAATTTTTATGATTTCGTGCAGAATTCTGCTGTTTTCTTGCAATTCAGCCGTTGAATCTTGGTAAAAAGTCATGATTTTGTACATTTCGTGCTCTTCTTTGCGAATTCAAGCCAGAAAACAACGAAAATCGGCGAGAAATCGTCGTTTAGCATCGAAAAATGCGGTTTTCTGTAAGAATTTTGATGATTTCGTGCAGAATTCTGCTGTTTTCTTGCAATTCAGCCGTTGAATCTTGGTAAAAAGTCATGATTTTGTAGATTTCGTGCACTTCTTTGCGAATTCAAGCCAGAAAACAACCAGAATCGGCGAGAAATCGTCGTTTTGCATCGAAATATGCGGTTTTCTGTAAGAATTTTGATGATTTCGTGCAGAATTCTGCTGTTTTCTTGCAATTCAGCCGTTGAATCTTGGTAAAAAGTCATGATTTTGTAGATTTCGTGCTTTTCTTTGCGAATTCAAGCCAGAAAACAACGAAAATCGGCGAGAAATAATCGTTTTGCATCGAAATATGCGGTTTTCTGTTAGAATTTTGATGATTTCGTGCAGAATTCTGCTGTTTTCTTGCAATTCAGCCGTTGAATCTTAGTAAAAAGTCATGATTTTGTAGATTTCGTGCTCTTCTTTGCGAATTCAAGATAGAAAACAACGAAAATCAGCGAGAAATCGTCGTTTTGCATCGAAATATGCGGTTTTCTCTAAGAATTTTGATGATTTCGTGCAGAATTGTGCTGTTTTCTTGCAATTCAGCTGTTGAATCTTGGTAAAAAGTCATGATTTTGTAGATTTCGTGCTCTTCTTTGTGAATTCAAGCCAGAAAACAACGAAAAACGGCGAGAAATCGTCGTTTTGCATCGAAATACGCGGTTTTCTGTAAGAATTTTGACGATTTCGTGCAGAATTCTGCTGTTTTCTTACAATTCAGCCGTAGAATCTTGGTAAAAATTGATGATTTTGTAGATTTCGTGCTCTTCTTTGCTAACTCAAGCCAGAAAACAACGAAAATCGGCGAGAAATCGTTGTTTTGCATCGAAATATGCGGTTTTCTGTAAGAATTTTGATGATTTCGTTCAGAATTCTGCTGTTTTCTTGCAATTCAGCCGTTGAATCTTGGTAAAAAGTCATGATTTTGTAGATTTCGTGCTCTTCTTTGCGAATTCAAGCCAGAAAACAACGAAAATCGGCGAGAAATCGTTGTTTTTGCATCGAAATATGCGGTTTTCTGTGAGAATTTTGATGATTTCGTGCAGAATTCTGCTGTTTTCTTGCAATTCAGCCGTTGAATCTTGGTAAAAAGTCATGATTTTGTAGATTTCGTGCTCTTCTTTGCGAATTCAAGCCAGAAAACAACGAAAATCGGCGAGAAATCGTCGATTTGCATCGAAATATGCGGTTTTCTGTAAGAATTTTGATGATTTCGTGCAGAATTCTGCTGTTTTCTTGCAATTCAGCCGTTGAATCTTGGTAAAAAGTCATGATTTTGTAGATTTCGTGCTCTTCTTTGCGAATTCAAGCCAGAAAACAACGAAAATCGGCGAGAAATCGTCGTTTTGCATCGAAATATGCGGTTTTCTGTAAGAATTTTGATGATTTCGTGCAGAATTCTGCTGTTTTCTTGCAATTCAGCCGTAGAATCTTGGTAAAAAGTGATGATTTTGTAGATCTCGTGCTCTTCTTTGCGAATTCAAGCCAGAAAACAACGAAAATCGGCGAAAAATCGTTGTTTTGCATCGAAATATGCGGTTTTCTGTAAGAATTTTGATGATTTCGTGCAGAATTCTGCTGTTTTCTTGCAATTCAGCCGTTGAATCTTGGTAAAATGTCATGGTTTTGTAGATTTCGTGCTCTTCTTTGCGAATTCAAGATAGAAAACAACGAAAATCAGCGAGAAATCGTCGTTTTGCATCGAAATATGCGGTTTTCTCTAAGAATTTTGATGATTTCGTGCAGAATTCTGCTGTTTTCTTGCAATTCAGCCGTTGAATCTTGGTAAAAAGTGATGATTTTGTAGATTTCGTGCTCTTCTTTGCGAATTCAAGCCAGAAAACAACGACAATCGGCGAGAAATCGTCGTTTTGCATCGAAATATGCGGTTTTCTCTAAGAATTTTGATGATTTCGTGCAGAATTCTGCTGTTTTCTTGCAATTCAGCCGTTGAATCTTGGTAAAAAGTCATGATTTTGTAGATTTCGTGCTCTTCTTTGCGAATTCAAGCCAGAAAACAACGAAAATCGGCGAGAAATCGTCGTTTGCATCGAAATCTGCGGTTTTCTGTAAGAATTTTGATGATTTCGTGCAAAATTCTGCTGTTTTCTTGCAATTCAGCCGTTGAATCTTGGTAAAAAGTCATGATTTTGAAGATTTCGTGCTCTTCTTTGCGAATTCAAGCCAGAAAACAACGAAAATCGGCGAGAAATCGTCGTTTTGCATCGAAATATGCGGATTTCTCTAAGAATTTTGATGATTTCCTGCAGAATTCTGCTGTTTTCTTGCAATTCAGCCGTTGAACCTTGGTAAAAAGTCATGATTTTGTAGATTCCGTGCTCTTCTTTGCGAATTCAAGATAGAAAACAACGAAAATCAGCGAGAAATCGTCGTTTTGCATCGAAATATGCGGTTTTCTCTAAGAATTTTGATGATTTCGTGCAGAATTCTGCTGTTTTCTTGCAATTCAGCTGTTGAATCTTGGTAAAAAGTGATGATTTTGTAGATTTCGTGCTCTTCTTTGCGAATTCAAGCTAGAAAACAACGAAAATCGGCGAGAAATCGACGTTTTGCATCGAAATATGCGGTTTTCTCTAAGAATTTTAAAGATTTCGTGCAGAATTCTGCTGTTTTCTTGCAATTCAGCCGTTGAATCTTGGTAAAAAGTGAAGATTTTGTAGATTTCGTGCACTTCTTTGCAAATTCATGCCAGAAAACAACGAAAATCGGCGAGAAATCGTCGTTTTGCATCGAAATATGCGGTTTTCTGTAAGAATTTTGATGATTTCGTGCAGAATTCTGCTGTTTTCTTGCAATTCAGCCGTTGAATCTAGGTAAAAAGTCATGATTTTGTAGATTTCGTGCTCTTTTTGGCAAATTCAAGATAGAAAACAACGAAAATCGGCGAGAAATCGTTGTTTTGCATCGAAATATGCGGTTTTCTGTAAGAATTTTTATGATTTCGTGCAGAATTCTGCTGTTTTCTTGCAATTCAGCCGTTGAATCTTGGTAAAAAGTCATGATTTTGTAGATTTCGTGCTTTTCTTTGCGAATTCAAGCCAGAAAACAACGAAAATCGGCGAGAAATAATCGTTTTGCATCGAAATATGCGGTTTTCTGTAAGAATTTTGATGATTTCGTGCAGAATTCTGCTGTTTTCTTGCAATTCAGCCGTTGAATCTTGGTAAAAAGTGATGATTTTGTAGATTTCGTGATCTTTTTTGCGAATTCAAGCCAGAAAACAACGAAAATCGGCGAGAAATCGTCGTTTTGCATCGAAATATGCGGTTTTCTGTAAGAATTTTGATGATTTCGTGCAGAATTCTGCTGTTTTCTTGCAATTCAGCCGTTGAATCTTGGTAAAAAGTCATGGTTTTGTAGATTTCGTGCTCTTCTTTGCGAATTCAAGATAGAAAACAACGAAAATCAGCGAGAAATCGTCGTTTTGCATCGAAATATGCGGTTTTCTCTAAGAATTTTGATGATTTCGTGCAGAATTCTGCTGTTTTCTTGCAATTCAGCCGTTGAATCTTGGTAAAAAGTCATGATTTTGTAGATTTCGTGCTCTTCTTTGCGAATTCAAGCCAGAAAACAACGAAAAACGGCGAGAAATCGTCGTTTTGCATCGAAATATGCGGTTTTCTGTAAGAATTTTGACGATTTCGTGCAGAATTCTGCTGTTTTCTTACAATTCAGCCGTAGAATCTTGGTAAAAAGTGATGATTTTGTAGATTTCGTGCTCTTCTTTGCGAACTCAAGCCAGAAAACAACGAAAATCGGCGAGAAAGCGTTGTTTTGCATCGAAATATGCGGTTTTCTGTAAGAATTTTGATGATTTCGTTCAGAATTCTGCTGTTTTCTTGCAATTCAGCCGTTGAATCTTGGTAAAAAGTCATGATTTTGTAGATTTCGTGCTCTTCTTTGCGAATTCAAGCCAGAAAACAACGAAAATCGGCGAGAAATCGTCGTTTTGCATCGAAAAATGCGGTTTTCTGTAAGAATTTTGATGATTTCGTGCAGATTTCTGCTGTTTTCTTGCAATTCAGCCGTTGAATCTTGGTAAAAAGTCATGATTTTGTAGATTTCGTGCTCTTCTTTGCGAATTCAAGCCAGAAAACAACCAGAATCGGCGAGAAATCGTCGTTTTGCATCGAAATATGCGGTTTTCTGTAAGAATTTTGATGATTTCGTGCAGAATTCTGCTGTTTTCTTGCAATTCAGCTGTTGAATCTTGGTAAAAAGTCATGATTTTGTAGATTTCGTGCTCTTCTTTGCGAATTCAAGCCAGAAAACAACGAAAATCGGCGAGAAATCGTTGTTTTGCATCGAAATATGCGGTTTTCTGTAAGAATTTTGATGATTTCGTGCAGAATTCTGCCGTTTTCTTGCAATTCAGCCGTTGAATCTTGGTAAAAAGTCATGATTTTGTAGATTTCGTGCTCTTCTTTGCGAATTCAAGCCAGAAAACAACGAAAATCGGCGAGAAATCGTCGTTTTGCATCGAAAAATGCGGTTTTCTGTAAGAATTTTGATGATTTCGTGCAGAATTCTGCTGTTTTCTTGCAATTCAGCCGTTGAATCTTGGTAAAAAGTCATGATTTTGTAAATTTCGTGCTCTTCTTTGCGAATTCAAGCCAGAAAACAACGAAAATCGGCGAGAAATCGTCGTTTTGCATCGAAATATGCGGTTTTCTATAAGAATTTTGATGATTTCGTGCAGAATTCTGCTGTTTTCTTGCAATTCAGCCGTTGAATCTTGGTAAAAAGTCATGGTTTTGTAGATTTCGTGCTCTTCTTTGCGAATTCAAGATAGAAAACAACGAAAATCAGCGAGAAATCGTCGTTTTGCATCGAAATATGCGGTTTTCTCTAAGAATTTTGATGATTTCGTGCAGAATTCTGCTGTTTTCTTGCAATTCAGCCGTTGAATCTTGGTAAAAAGTCATGATTTTGTAGATTTCGTGCTCTTCTTTGCAAATTCATGCCAGAAAACAACGAAAATCGGCGAGAAATCGTCGTTTTGCATCGAAATATGCGGTTTTCTGTAAGAATTTTGATGATTTCGTGCAGAATTCTGCTGTTTTCTTGCAATTCAGCCGTTGAATCTTGGTAAAAAGTCATGATTTTGTAGATTTCGTGCTCTTCTTTGCGAATTCAAGCCAAAAAACAACGAAAATCGGCGAGAAATCGTCGTTTTGCATCGAAATATGCGGTTTTCTGTAAGAATTTTGATGATTTCGTGCAGAATTCTGCTGTTTTCTTGCAATTCAGCCGTTGAATCTTGGTAAAAAGTCATGATTTTGTAGATTTCGTGCTCTTCTTTGCGAATTCAAGCCAGAAAACAACGAAAATCGGCGAGAAATCGTCGTTTTGCATCGAAATATGCGGTTTTCTCTAAGAATTTTGATGATTTCCTGCAGAATTCTGCTGTTTTCTTGCAATTCAGCCGTTGAATCTTGGTAAAAAGTCATAATTTTGTAGATTTCGTGCTCTTCTTTGCGAATTCAAGCCAGAAAACAACGAAAATCGGCGAGAAATCGTCGTTTTGCATCGAAATATGCCGTTTTCTGTAAGAATTTTGATGATTTCGTGCAGAATTCTGCTGTTTTCTTGCAATTCAGCCGTTGAATCTAGGTAAAAAGTCATGATTTTGTAGATTTCGTGCTCTTCTTGGCGAATTCAAGACAGAAAACAACGAAAATCGGCGAGAAATCGTTGTTTTGCATCGAAATATGCAGTTTTCTCTAAGAATTTTTATGATTTCGTGCAGAATTCTGCTGTTTTCTTGCAATTCAGCCGTTGAATCTTGGTAAAAAGTCATGATTTTGTAGATTTCGTGCTCTTCTTTGCGAATTCAAGCCAGAAAACAACGAAAATCGGCGAGAAATCGTCGTTTGCATCGAAATCTGCGGTTTTCTGTAAGAATTTTGATGATTTCGTGCAAAATTCTGCTGTTTTCTTGCAATTCAGCCGTTGAATCTTGGTAAAAAGTCATGATTTTGTAGATTTCGTGCTCTTCTTTGCGAATTCAAGCCAGAAAACAACGAAAATCGGCGAGAAATCGTCGTTTTGCATCGAAATATGCGGATTTCTCTAAGAATTTTGATGATTTCCTGCAGAATTCTGCTGTTTTCTTGCAATTCAGCCGTTGAACCTTGGTAAAAAGTCATGATTTTGTAGATTCCGTGCTCTTCTTTGCAAATTCAAGATAGAAAACAACGAAAATCAGCGAGAAATCGTCGTTTTGCATCGAAATATGCGGTTTTCTCTAAGAATTTTGATGATTTCGTGCAGAATTCTGCTGTTTTCTTGCAATTCAGCCGTTGAATCTTGGTAAAAAGTGATGATTTTGTAGATTTCGTGCTCTTCTTTGCGAATTCAAGCTAGAAAACAACGAAAATCGGCGAGAAATCGACGTTTTGCATCGAAATATGCGGTTTTCTCTAAGAATTTTAAAGATTTCGTGCAGAATTCTGCTGTTTTCTTGCAATTCAGCCGTTGAATCTTGGTAAAAAGTGAAGATTTTGTACATTTCGTGCACTTCTTTGCAAATTCATGCCAGAAAACAACGAAAATCGGCGAGAAATCGTCGTTTTGCATCGAAATATGCGGTTTTCTGTAAGAATTTTGATGATTTCGTGCAGAATTCTGCTGTTTTCTTGCAATTCAGCCGTTGAATCTAGGTAAAAAGTCATGATTTTGTAGATTTCGTGCTCTTTTTGGCAAATTCAAGATAGAAAACAACGAAAATCGGCGAGAAATCGTCGTTTTGCATCGAAATATGCGGTTTTCTGTAAGAATTTTGATGATTTCGTGCAGAATTCTGCTGTTTTCTTGCAATTCAGCCGTTGAATCTTGGTAAAAAGTCATGATTTTGTAGATTTCGTGCTCTTCTTTGCGAACTCAAGCCAGAAAACATCGAAAATCGGCGAGAAATCATCGTTTTGCATCGAAATATGCGGTTTTCTGTAAGAATTTTGATGATTTCGTGCAGAATTCTGCTGTTTTCTTGCAATTCAGCCGTTGAATCTTGGTAAAAAGTCATGATTTTGTAGATTTCGTGCTCTTCTTTGCGAATTCAAGATAGAAAACAACGAAAATCAGCGAGAAATCGTCGTTTTGCATCGAAAAATGCGGTTTTCTGTGAGAATTTTGATGATTTCGTGCAGATTTCTGCTGTTTTCTTGCAATTCAGCCGTTGAATCTTGGTAAAAAGTCATGATTGTGTAGATTTCGTGCTCTTCTTTGCGAATTCAAGCCAGAAAACAACCAGAATCGGCGAAAAATCGTCGTTTTGCATCGAAATATGCGGTTTTCTGTAAGAATTTTGATGATTTCGTGCAGAATTCTGCTGTTTTCTTGCAATTCAGCTGTTGAATCTTGGTAAAAAGTTATGGTTTTGTAGATTTCGTGCTCTTCTTTGCGAATTCAAGATAGAAAACAACGAAAATCAGCGATAAATCGTCGTTTTGCATCGAAATATGCGGTTTTCTCTAAGAATTTTGATGATTTAGTGCAGAATTCTGCTGTTTTCTTGCAATTCAGCCGTTGAATCTTGGTAAAAAGTCATGATTTTGTAGATTTCGTGCTCTTCTTTGCAAATTCATGCCAGAAAACAACGAAAATCGGCGAGAAATCGTCGTTTTGCATCGAAATATGCGGTTTTCTGTAAGAATTTTGATGATTTCGTGCAGAATTCTGCTGTTTTCTTGCAATTCAGCCGTTGAATCTTGGTAAAAAGTCATGATTTTGTAGATTTCGTGCTCTTCTTTGCGAATTCAAGCCAGAAAACAACGAAAATCGGCGAGAAATCGTCGTTTTGCATCGAAAATTGCAAGAAAACAGCAGAATTATTTACGAAATCATCAAAATTCTTACAGAAAACCGCATATTTCGATGCAAAACGACGATTTCTCGCCGATTTTCGTTGTTTTCTGGCTTGAAATCGCAAAGAAGAGCACGAAATCTACTAAATCATCACTTTTTACCAAGATTCAAAGGCTGAATTGCAAGAAAACAGCAGAATTCTGCTCGAAATCATCAAAATTCTTACAGAAAACCGCATATTTTGATGCAAAACGACGATTTCTCGCCGATTTTCGTTGTTTTCTGGCTTGAATTCGCAAAAAAGAGCACGAAATTTACAAAATCATGACTTTTTACCAAGATTCAACGGCTGAATTGCAAGAAAATAGCAGAATTCTGCACGAAATCATCAAAATTCTTAGAGAAAACCGCATATTTCGATGCAAAACGACGATTTCTCGCTGATTTTCGATGTTTTCTATCTTGAATTCGCAAAGAAGAGCACGAAATCTACAAAATCATGACTTTTTACCAAGATTCAACGGCTGAATTGCAAGAAAACAGCAGAATTCTGCTCGAAATCATCAAAATTCTTACAGAAAACCGCATATTTCGATGCAAAACGACGATTTCTCGCCGATTTTCGTTGTTTTCTGGCTTGAATTCGCAAAAAAGAGCACGAAATCTACAAAATCATGACTTTTTACCAAGATTCAACGGCTGAATTGCAAGAAATCAGCAGAATTCTGCACGAAATCATCAAAATTCTTAGAGAAAACCGCATATTTCGATGCAAAACGACGATTTCTCGCTGATTTTCGTTGTTTTCTATCTTGATTTCGCAAAGAAGAGCACGAAATCTACAAAATCATGACTTTTTACCAAGATTCAACGGCTGAATTGCAAGAAAACAGCAGAATTCTGCACGAAATCAACAAAATTCTTACAGAAAACCGCATATTTCGATGCAAAACGACGATTTCTCGCAGATTTTCGTTGTTTTCTATCTTGAATTCGCAAAGAAGAGCACGAAGTCTACAAAATCATGACTTTTTACCAAGATTCAACGGCTGAATTGCAAAAAAACTGCAGAATTTCGCACGAAATCCTCAAAATTCTTACAGAAAACCGCATATTTCGATGCAAAACGACGATTTTTCCCCGATTTTCGTTGTTTTCTGGCTTGAATTCGCAAAGAAGAGCACGAAATCTACAAAATCATAACTTTTTACCAAGATTCAACGGCTGAATTGCAAGAAAACAGCAGAATTCTGCACGAAATCATCAAAATTCCTACAGAAAACCGCATATTTCGATGCAAGACGACTATTTCTCGCCGATTTTCGTTGTTTTCTGGCTTGAATTCGCAAAGAAGAGCACGAAATCTACTAAATAATCACTTTTTACCAAGATTCAACAGCTGAATTGCAAGAAAACAGCAGAATTCTGCACGAAATCGTCAACATTCTCACAGAAAACCGCATATTTCGATGCAAAACGACGATTTCTCGCCGATTTTCGTTGTTTTCTGGCTTGAATTCGCAAAGAAGAGCACGAAACCTACAAAATCATCACTTTTTACCAAGATTCAACATCTGAATTGCAAGAAAACAGCAGAATTCTGCACGAAATCATCAAAATTCTTAGAAAAAACCGCATATTTCGATGCAAAGCGACGATTTCTCGCCGATTTTCGTTGATTTCTGGCTTGAATTCGCAAAGAAGAGCACGAAATCTACAAAATCATCACTATTTACCAAGATTCAACGGCTGAATTGCAAGAAAACAGCAGAATTCTGCACGAAATCATCAAAATTTTTAGAGAAAACCGCATATTTCGATGCAAAACGACGATTTCTCGCTGATTTTCGTTGTATTCTATCTTGAATTCGCAAAGAAGAGCACGAAATCTACAAAATCATGACTTTTTACCAAGATTCAACGGCTGAATTGCAAGAAAACAGCAGAATTCCGCACGAAATCCTCAAAATTCTTAAAGAAAACCGCATATTTCGATGCAAAACGACGATTTCTCGCCGATTTTCGTTGTTTTCTGGCTTGAATTCGCAACGAAGAGCACGAAATCTACAAAATCATGATTTTTTACCAAGATTCTACGGCTGAATTGCAAGAAAACAGCAGAATTATCCACGAAATCATCAAAATTCTTACAGAAAACCGCATATTTCGATGCAAAACGACGATTTCTCGCCGATTTTCGTTGTTTTCTGGCTTGAATTCGCAAAGAAGTGCACGAAATCTACTAAATCATCACTTTTTACCAAGATTCAACGGCTGAATTGCAAGAAAACAGCTGAATTCTGCACGAAATCATCAAAATTCTTAGAGAAAACCGCATATTTCGATGCAAAACGACGATTTCTCGCTGATTTTCGTTGTTTTCTATCTTGAATTTGCAAAGAAGAGCACGAAATCTACAAAATCATGACTTTTTACCAAGATTCAACGGCTGAATTGCAAGAAAACAGCAGAATTCTGCACGAAATCATCAAAATTCTTACAGAAAACCGCATATTTCGATGCAAAACGACGATTTCTCGCCGATTTTCGTTGTTTTCTGGCTTGAATTCGCAAAGAAGAGCACGAAATCTACAAAATCATCACTTTTTACCAAGATTCAACGGCTGAATTGCAAGAAAACAGCAGAATTCTGCACGAAATCATCAAAATTCTTAGAGAAAACCGCATATTTCGATGCAAAACGACGATTTCTCGCTGATTTTCGTTGTTTTCTATCTTGAATTCGCAAAGAAGAGCACAAAATCTACAAAATCATGACTTTTTACCATGATTCAACGGCTGAATTGCAAGGAAACAGCAGAATTCTGCACAAAATCATCAAAATTCTTAGAGAAAACCGCATATTTCGATGCAAAATGACGATTTCTCGCCGATTTTCGTTGTTTTCTGGCTTGAAATCGCAAAGAAGAGCACGAAATCTACTAAATCATCACTTTTTACCAAGATTCAACGGCTGAATTGCAAGAAAACAGCAGAATTCTGCACAAAATCATCAAAATTCTTACAGAAAACCGCATATTTCGATGCAAAACGACGATTTCTCGCTGATTTTCGTTGTTTTCTATCTTGAATTCGCAAAGAAGAGCACGAAATCTACAAAATCATGACTTTTTACCAAGATTCAACGGCTAAATTGCAAGAAAACAGCAGAATTCTGCACTAAATCATCAAAATTCTTACAGAAAACCGCATATTTCGATGTAAAACGACGATTTCTCGCCGATTTTTGTTGTTTTCTGGCTTGAATTCGCAAAGAAGAGCACGAAATCTACAAAATCATGACTTTTTACCAAGATTCAACGGCTGAATTGCAAGAAAATAGCAGAATTCTGCACGAAATCATCAAAATTCTTAGAGAAAACCGCATATTTCGATGCAAAACGACGATTTCTCGCTGATTTTCGATGTTTTCTATCTTGAATTCGCAAAGAAGAGCACGAAATCTACAAAATCATGACTTTTTACCAAGATTCAACGGCTGAATTGCAAGAAAACAGCAGAATTCTGCTCGAAATCATCAAAATTCTTACAGAAAACCGCATATTTCGATGCAAAACGACGATTTCTCGCCGATTTTCGTTGTTTTCTGGCTTGAATTCGCAAAAAAGAGCACGAAATCTACAAAATCATGACTTTTTACCAAGATTCAACGGCTGAATTGCAAGAAATCAGCAGAATTCTGCACGAAATCATCAAAATTCTTAGAGAAAACCGCATATTTCGATGCAAAACGACGATTTCTCGCTGATTTTCGTTGTTTTCTATCTTGATTTCGCAAAGAAGAGCACGAAATCTACAAAATCATGACTTTTTACCAAGATTCAACGGCTGAATTGCAAGAAAATAGCAGGATTCTGCACGAAATCATCAAAATTCTTAGAGAAAACCGCATATTTCGATGCAAAACGACGATTTCTCGCTGATTTTCGATGTTTTCTATCTTGAATTCGCAAAGAAGAGCACGAAATCTACAAAATCATGACTTTTTACCAAGATTCAACGGCTGAATTGCAAGAAAACAGCAGAATTCTGCTCGAAATCATCAAAATTCTTACAGAAAACCGCATATTTCGATGCAAAACGACGATTTCTCGCCGATTTTCGTTGTTTTCTGGCTTGAATTCGCAAAAAAGAGTACGAAATCTACAAAATCATGACTTTTTACCAAGATTCAACGGCTGAATTGCAAGAAATCAGCAGAATTCTGCACGAAATCATCAAAATTCCTTGAGAAAACCGCATATTTCGATGCAAAACGACGATTTCTCGCTGATTTTCGTTGTTTTCTATCTTGATTTCGCAAAGAAGAGCACGAAATCTACAAAATCATGACTTTTTACCAAGATTCAACGGCTGAATTGCAAGAAAACAGCAGAATTCTGCACGAAATCAACAAAATTCTTACAGAAAACCGCATATTTCGATGCAAAACGACGATTTCTCGCAGATTTTCGTTGTTTTCTATCTTGAATTCGCAAAGAAGAGCACGAAGTCTACAAAATCATGACTTTTTACCAAGATTCAACGGCTGAATTGCAAAAAAACTGCAGAATTTCGCACGAAATCCTCAAAATTCTTACAGAAAACCGCATATTTCGATGCAAAACGACGATTTTTCCCCGATTTTCGTTGTTTTCTGGCTTGAATTCGCAAAGAAGAGCACGAAATCTACAAAATCATGACTTTTTACCAAGATTCAACGGCTGAATTGCAAGAAAACAGCAGAATTATTTACGAAATCATCAAAATTCTTACAGAAAACCGCATATTTCGATGCAAAACGACGATTTCTCGCCGATTTTCGTTGTTTTCTGGCTTGAAATCGCAAAGAAGAGCACGAAATCTACTAAATCATCACTTTTTACCAAGATTCAACGGCTGAATTGCAAGAAAACAGCAGAATTCTGCACAAAATCATCAAAATTCTTACAGAAAACCGCATATTTCGATGCAAAACGACGATTTCTCGCTGATTTTCGTTGTTTTCTATCTTGAATTCGCAAAGAAGAGCACGAAATCTACAAAATCATGACTTTTTACCAAGATTCAACGGCTAAATTGCAAGAAAACAGCAGAATTCTGCACTAAATCATCAAAATTCTTACAGAAAACCGCATATTTCGATGTAAAACGACGATTTCTCGCCGATTTTTGTTGTTTTCTGGCTTGAATTCGCAAAGAAGAGCACGAAATCTACAAAATCATAACTTTTTACCAAGATTCAACGGCTGAATTGCAAGAAAACAGCAGAATTCTGCACGAAATCATCAAAATTCCTACAGAAAACCGCATATTTCGATGCAAGACGACTATTTCTCGCCGATTTTCGTTGTTTTCTGGCTTGAATTCGCAAAGAAGAGCACGAAACCTACAAAATCATCACTTTTTACCAAGATTCAACATCTAAATTGCAAGAAAACAGCAGAATTCTGCACTAAATCATCAAAATTCTTACAGAAAACCGCATATTTCGATGCAAAACGACGATTTCTCGCCGATTTTCGTTGTTTTCTGGCTTGAATTCGCAAAGAAGTGCACGAAATCTACTAAATCATCACTTTTTACCAAGATTCAACGGCTGAATTGCAAGAAAACAGCTGAATTCTGCACGAAATCATCAAAATTCTTAGAGAAAACCGCATATTTCGATGCAAAACGACGATTTCTCGCTGATTTTCGTTGTTTTCTATCTTGAATTTGCAAAGAAGAGCACGAAATCTACAAAATCATGACTTTTTACCAAGATTCAACGGCTGAATTGCAAGAAAACAGCAGAATTCTGCACGAAATCATCAAAATTCTTACAGAAAACCGCATATTTCGATGCAAAACGACGATTTCTCGCCGATTTTCGTTGTTTTCTGGCTTGAATTCGCAAAGAAGAGCACGAAATCTACAAAATCATCACTTTTTACCAAGATTCAACGGCTGAATTGCAAGAAAACAGCAGAATTCTGCACGAAATCATCAAAATTCTTAGACAAAACCGCATATTTCGATGCAAAACGACGATTTCTCGCTGATTTTCGTTGTTTTCTATCTTGAATTCGCAAAGAAGAGCACAAAATCTACAAAATCATGACTTTTTACCATGATTCAACGGCTGAATTGCAAGGAAACAGCAGAATTCTGCACAAAATCATCAAAATTCTTAGAGAAAACCGCATATTTCGATGCAAAACGACGATTTCTCGCCGATTTTCGTTGTTTTCTGGCTTGAAATCGCAAAGAAGAGCACGAAATCTACTAAATCATCACTTTTTACCAAGATTCAACGGCTGAATTGCAAGAAAACAGCAGAATTCTGCACAAAATCATCAAAATTCTTACAGAAAACCGCATATTTCGATGCAAAACGACGATTTCTCGCTGATTTTCGTTGTTTTCTATCTTGAATTCGCAAAGAAGAGCACGAAATCTACAAAATCATGACTTTTTACCAAGATTCACGGCTAAATTGCAAGAAAACAGCAGAATTCTGCACTAAATCATCAAAATTCTTACAGAAAACCGCATATTTCGATGTAAAACGACGATTTCTCGCCGATTTTTGTTGTTTTCTGGCTTGAATTCGCAAAGAAGAGCACGAAATCTACAAAATCATGACTTTTTACCAAGATTCAACGGCTGAATTGCAAGAAAATGGCAGAATTCTGCACGAAATCATCAAAATTCTTAGAGAAAACCGCATATTTCGAGCAAAACGACGATTTCTCGCTGATTTTCGATGTTTTCTATCTTGAATTCGCAAAGAAGAGCACGAAATCTACAAAATCATGACTTTTTACCAAGATTCAACGGCTGAATTGCAAGAAAACAGCAGAATTCTGCTCGAAATCATCAAAATTCTTACAGAAAACCGCATATTTCGATGCAAAACGACGATTTCTCGCCGATTTTCGTTGTTTTCTGGCTTGAATTCGCAAAAAAGAGCACGAAATCTACAAAATCATGACTTTTTACCAAGATTCAACGGCTGAATTGCAAGAAATCAGCAGAATTCTGCACGAAATCATCAAAATTCTTAGAGAAAACCGCATATTTCGATGCAAAACGACGATTTCTCGCTGATTTTCGTTGTTTTCTATCTTGATTTTGCAAAGAAGAGCACGAAATCTACAAAATCATGACTTTTTACCAAGATTCAACGGCTGAATTGCAAGAAAATAGCAGAATTCTGCACGAAATCATCAAAATTCTTAGAGAAAACCGCATATTTCGATGCAAAACGACGATTTCTCGCTGATTTTCGATGTTTTCTATCTTGAATTCGCAAAGAAGAGCACGAAATCTACAAAATCATGACTTTTTACCAAGATTCAACGGCTGAATTGCAAGAAAACAGCAGAATTCTGCTCGAAATCATCAAAATTCTTACAGAAAACCGCATATTTCGATGCAAAACGACGATTTCTCGCCGATTTTCGTTGTTTTCTGGCTTGAATTCGCAAAAAAGAGCACGAAATCTACAAAATCATGACTTTTTACCAAGATTCAACGGCTGAATTGCAAGAAATCAGCAGAATTCTGCACGAAATCATCAAAATTCTTAGAGAAAACCGCATATTTCGATGCAAAACGACGATTTCTCGCTGATTTTCGTTGTTTTCTATCTTGATTTCGCAAAGAAGAGCACGAAATCTACAAAATCATGACTTTTTACCAAGATTCAACGGCTGAATTGCAAGAAAACAGCAGAATTCTGCACGAAATCAACAAAATTCTTACAGAAAACCGCATATTTCGATGCAAAACGACGATTTCTCGCAGATTTTCGTTGTTTTCTATCTTGAATTCGCAAAGAAGAGCACGAAGTCTACAAAATCATGACTTTTTACCAAGATTCAACGGCTGAATTGCAAAAAAACTGCAGAATTTCGCACGAAATCCTCAAAATTCTTACAGAAAACCGCATATTTCGATGCAAAACGACGATTTTTCCCCGATTTTCGTTGTTTTCTGGCTTGAATTCGCAAAGAAGAGCACGAAATCTACAAAATCATGACTTTTTACCAAGATTCAACGGCTGAATTGCAAGAAAACAGCAGAATTATTTACGAAATCATCAAAATTCTTACAGAAAACCGCATATTTCGATGCAAAACGACGATTTCTCGCCGATTTTCGTTGTTTTCTGGCTTGAAATCGCAAAGAAGAGCACGAAATCTACTAAATCATCACTTTTTACCAAGATTCAACGGCTGAATTGCAAGAAAACAGCAGAATTCTGCACAAAATCATCAAAATTCTTACAGAAAACCGCATATTTCGATGCAAAACGACGATTTCTCGCTGATTTTCGTTGTTTTCTATCATGAATTTGCAAAGAAGAGCACGAAATCTACAAAATCAAGACTTTTTACCAAGATTCAACGGCTGAAATGCAAGAAAACAGCAGAATTCTGCACGAAATCATCAAAATTCGTAGAGAAAACCGCATATTTCGATGCAAAACGACGATTTCTCGCTGATTTTCGTTGTTTTCTATCTTGAATTCGCAAAGAAGAGCACGAAATCTACAAAATCATGACTTTTTACCAAGATTCAACGGCTAAATTGCAAGAAAACAGCAGAATTCTGCACTAAATCATCAAAATTCTTACAGAAAACCGCATATTTCGATGTAAAACGACGATTTCTCGCCGATTTTTGTTGTTTTCTGGCTTGAATTCGCAAAGAAGAGCACGAAATCTACAAAATCATAACTTTTTACCAAGATTCAACGGTTGAATTGCAAGAAAACAGCAGAATTCTGCACGAAATCATCAAAATTCCTACAGAAAACCGCATATTTCGATGCAAGACGACTATTTCTCGCCGATTTTCGTTGATTTCTATCTTGAATTCGCAAAGAAGAGCACAAAATCTACAAAATCATGACTTTTTACCATGATTCAACGGCTGAATTGCAAGGAAACAGCAGAATTCTGCACAAAATCATCAAAATTCTTAGAGAAAACCGCATATTTCGATGCAAAACGACGATTTCTCGCCGATTTTCGTTGTTTTCTGGCTTGAAATCGCAAAGAAGAGCACGAAATCTACTAAATCATCACTTTTTACCAAGATTCAACGGCTGAATTGCAAGAAAACAGCAGAATTCTGCACAAAATCATCAAAATTCTTACAGAAAACCGCATATTTCGATGCAAAACGACGATTTCTCGCTGATTTTCGTTGTTTTCTATCTTGAATTCGCAAAGAAGAGCACGAAATCTACAAAATCATGACTTTTTACCAAGATTCAACGGCTAAATTGCAAGAAAACAGCAGAATTCTGCACTAAATCATCAAAATTCTTACAGAAAACCGCATATTTCGATGTAAAACGACGATTTCTCGCCGATTTTTGTTGTTTTCTGGCTTGAATTCGCAAAGAAGAGCACGAAATCTACAAAATCATGACTTTTTACCAAGATTCAACGGCTGAATTGCAAGAAAATAGCAGAATTCTGCACGAAATCATCAAAATTCTTAGAGAAAACCGCATATTTCGATGCAAAACGACGATTTCTCGCTGATTTTCGATGTTTTCTATCTTGAATTCGCAAAGAAGAGCACGAAATCTACAAAATCATGACTTTTTACCAAGATTCAACGGCTGAATTGCAAGAAAACAGCAGAATTCTGCTCGAAATCATCAAAATTCTTACAGAAAACCGCATATTTCGATGCAAAACGACGATTTCTCGCCGATTTTCGTTGTTTTCTGGCTTGAATTCGCAAAAAAGAGCACGAAATCTACAAAATCATGACTTTTTACCAAGATTCAACGGCTGAATTGCAAGAAATCAGCAGAATTCTGCACGAAATCATCAAAATTCTTAGAGAAAACCGCATATTTCGATGTAAAACGACGATTTCTCGCTGATTTTCGTTGTTTTCTATCTTGATTTCGCAAAGAAGAGCACGAAATCTACAAAATCATGACTTTTTACCAAGATTCAACGGCTGAATTGCAAGAAAATAGCAGAATTCTGCACGAAATCATCAAAATTCTTAGAGAAAACCGCATATTTCGATGCAAAACGACGATTTCTCGCTGATTTTCGATGTTTTCTATCTTGAATTCGCAAAGAAGAGCACGAAATCTACAAAATCATGACTTTTTACCAAGATTCAACGGCTGAATTGCAAGAAAACAGCAGAATTCTGCTCGAAATCATCAAAATTCTTACAGAAAACCGCATATTTCGATGCAAAACGACGATTTCTCGCCGATTTTCGTTGTTTTCTGGCTTGAATTCGCAAAAAAGAGCACGAAATCTACAAAATCATGACTTTTTACCAAGATTCAACGGCTGAATTGCAAGAAATCAGCAGAATTCTGCACGAAATCATCAAAATTCTTAGAGAAAACCGCATATTTCGATGCAAAACGACGATTTCTCGCTGATTTTCGTTGTTTTCTATCTTGATTTCGCAAAGAAGAGCACGAAATCTACAAAATCATGACTTTTTACCAAGATTCAACGGCTGAATTGCAAGAAAACAGCAGAATTCTGCACGAAATCATCAAAATTTTTAGAGAAAACCGCATATTTCGATGCAAAACGACGATTTCTCGCTGATTTTCGTTGTATTCTATCTTGAATTCGCAAAGAAGAGCACGAAATCTACAAAATCATGACTTTTTACCAAGATTCAACGGCTGAATTGCAAGAAAACAGCAGAATTCCGCACGGAATCCTCAAAATTCTTACAGAAAACCGCATATTTCGATGCAAAACGACGATTTCTCGCCGATTTTCGTTGTTTTCTGGCTTGAATTCGCAACGAAGAGCACGAAATCTACAAAATCATGATTTTTTACCAAGATTCTACGGCTGAATTGCAAGAAAACAGCAGAATTATCCACGAAATCATCAAAATTCTTACAGAAAACCGCATATTTCGATGCAAAACGACGATTTCTCGCCGATTTTCGTTGTTTTCTGGCTTGAATTCGCAAAGAAGTGCACGAAATCTACTAAATCATCACTTTTTACCAAGATTCAACGGCTGAATTGCAAGAAAACAGCTGAATTCTGCACGAAATCATCAAAATTCTTAGAGAAAACCGCATATTTCGATGCAAAACGACGATTTCTCGCTGATTTTCGTTGTTTTCTATCTTGAATTTGCAAAGAAGAGCACGAAATCTACAAAATCATGACTTTTTACCAAGATTCAACGGCTGAATTGCAAGAAAACAGCAGAATTCTGCACGAAATCATCAAAATTCTTACAGAAAACCGCATATTTCGATGCAAAACGACGATTTCTCGCCGATTTTCGTTGTTTTCTGGCTTGAATTCGCAAAGAAGAGCACGAAATCTACAAAATCATCACTTTTTACCAAGATTCAACGGCTGAATTGCAAGAAAACAGCAGAATTCTGCACGAAATCATCAAAATTCTTAGAGAAAACCGCATATTTCGATGCAAAACGACGATTTCTCGCTGATTTTCGTTGTTTTCTATCTTGAATTCGCAAAGAAGAGCACAAAATCTACAAAATCATGACTTTTTACCATGATTCAACGGCTGAATTGCAAGGAAACAGCAGAATTCTGCACAAAATCATCAAAATTCTTAGAGAAAACCGCATATTTCGATGCAAGACGACTATTTCTCGCCGATTTTCGTTGTTTTCTGGCTTGAATTCGCAAAGAAGAGCACGAAATCTACTAAATAATCACTTTTTACCAAGATTCAACAGCTGAATTGCAAGAAAACAGCAGAATTCTGCACGAAATCGTCAAAATTCTCACAGAAAACCGCATATTTCGATGCAAAACGACGATTTCTCGCCGATTTTCGTTGTTTTCTGGCTTGAATTCGCAAAGAAGAGCACGAAACCTACAAAATCATCACTTTTTACCAAGATTCAACATCTGAATTGCAAGAAAACAGCAGAATTCTGCACGAAATCATCAAAATTCTTAGAAAAAACCGCATATTTCGATGCAAAACGACGATTTCTCGCCGATTTTCGTTGATTTCTGGCTTGAATTCGCAAAGAAGAGCACGAAATCTACAAAATCATCACTTTTTACCAAGATTCAACGGCTGAATTGCAAGAAAACAGCAGAATTCTGCACGAAATCATCAGAATTTTTAGAGAAAACCGCATATTTCGATGCAAAACGACGATTTGTCGCTGATTTTCGTTGTATTCTATCTTGAATTCGCAAAGAAGAGCACGAAATCTACAAAATCATGACTTTTTACCAAGATTCAACGGCTGAATTGCAAGAAAACAGCAGAATTCCGCACGAAATCCTCAAAATTCTTACAGAAAACCGCATATTTCGATGCAAAACGACGATTTCTCGCCGATTTTCGTTGTTTTCTGGCTTGAATTCGCAACGAAGAGCACGAAATCTACAAAATCATGATTTTTTACCAAGATTCTACGGCTGAATTGCAAGAAAACAGCAGAATTATCCACGAAATCATCAAAATTCTTACAGAAAACCGCATATTTCGATGCAAAACGACGATTTCTCGCCGATTTTCGTTGTTTTCTGGCTTGAATTCGCAAAGAAGTGCACGAAATCTACTAAATCATCACTTTTTACCAAGATTCAACGGCTGAATTGCAAGAAAACAGCTGAATTCTGCACGAAATCATCAAAATTCTTAGAGAAAACCGCATATTTCGATGCAAAACGACGATTTCTCGCTGATTTTCGTTGTTTTCTATCTTGAATTTGCAAAGAAGAGCACGAAATCTACAAAATCATGACTTTTTACCAAGATTCAACGGCTGAATTGCAAGAAAACAGCAGAATTTTGCACGAAATCATCAAAATTCTTACAGAAAACCGCATATTTCGATGCAAAACGACGATTTCTCGCCGATTTTCGTTGTTTTCTGGCTTGAATTCGCAAAGAAGAGCACGAAATCTACAAAATCATCACTTTTTACCAAGATTCAACGGCTGAATTGCAAGAAAACAGCAGAATTCTGCACGAAATCATCAAAATTCTTAGAGAAAACCGCATATTTCGATGCAAAACGACGATTTCTCGCTGATTTTCGTTGTTTTCTATCTTGAATTCGCAAAGAAGAGCACAAAATCTACAAAATCATGACTTTTTACCATGATTCAACGGCTGAATTGCAAGGAAACAGCAGAATTCTGCACAAAATCATCAAAATTCTTAGAGAAAACCGCATATTTCGATGCAAGACGACTATTTCTCGCCGATTTTCGTTGTTTTCTGGCTTGAATTCGCAAAGTAGAGCACGAAATCTACAAAATCATCACTTTTTACCAAGATTCAACGGCTGAATTGCAAGAAAACAGCAGAATTCTGCACGAAATCATCAAAATTCTTAGAGAAAACCGCATATTTCGATGCAAAACGACGATTTCTCGCTGATTTTCGTTGTTTTCTATCTTGAATTCGCAAAGAAGAGCACAAAATCTACAAAATCATGACTTTTTACCATGATTCAACGGCTGAATTGCAAGGAAACAGCAGAATTCTGCACAAAATCATCAAAATTCTTAGAGAAAACCGCATATTTCGATGCAAAACGACGATTTCTCGCCGATTTTCGTTGTTTTCTGGCTTGAAATCGCAAAGAAGAGCACGAAATCCACTAAATCATCACTTTTTACCAAGATTCAACGGCTGAATTGCAAGAAAACAGCAGAATTCTGCACAAAATCATCAAAATTCTTACAGAAAACCGCATATTTCGATGCAAAACGACGATTTCTCGCTGATTTTCGTTGTTTTCTATCTTGAATTCGCAAAGAAGAGCACGAAATCTACAAAATCATGACTTTTTACCAAGATTCAACGGCTAAATTGCAAGAAAACAGCAGAATTCTGCACTAAATCATCAAAATTCTTACAGAAAACCGCATTTTTCGATGTAAAACGACGATTTCTCGCCGATTTTTGTTGTTTTCTGGCTTGAATTCGCAAAGAAGAGCACGAAATCTACAAAATCATGACTTTTTACCAAGACTCAACGGCTGAATTGCAAGAAAATAGCAGAATTCTGCACGAAATCATCAAAATTCTTAGAGAAAACCGCATATTTCGATGCAAAACGACGATTTCTCGCTGATTTTCGATGTTTTCTATCTTGAATTCGCAAAGAAGAGCACGAAATCTACAAAATCATGACTTTTTACCAAGATTCAACGGCTGAATTGCAAGAAAACAGCAGAATTCTGCTCGAAATCATCAAAATTCTTACAGAAAACCGCATATTTCGATGCAAAACGACGATTTCTCGCCGATTTTCGTTGTTTTCTGGCTTGAATTCGCAAAAAAGAGCACGAAATCTACAAAATCATGACTTTTTACCAAGATTCAACGGCTGAATTGCAAGAAATCAGCAGAATTCTGCACGAAATCATCAAAATTCTTAGAGAAAACCGCATATTTCGATGCAAAACGACGATTTCTCGCTGATTTTCGTTGTTTTCTATCTTGATTTCGCAAAGAAGAGCACGAAATCTACAAAATCAAGACTTTTTACCAAGATTCAACGGCTGAAATGCAAGAAAACAGCAGAATTCTGCACGAAATCATCAAAATTCGTAGAGAAAACCGCATATTTCGATGCAAAACGACGATTTCTCGCTGATTTTCGTTGTTTTCTATCTTGAATTCGCAAAGAAGAGCACGAAATCTACAAAATCATGACTTTTTACCAAGATTCAACGGCTAAATTGCAAGAAAACAGCAGAATTCTGCACTAAATCATCAAAATTCTTACAGAAAACCGCATATTTCGATGTAAAACGACGATTTCTCGCCGATTTTTGTTGTTTTCTGGCTTGAATTCGCAAAGAAGAGCACGAAATCTACAAAATCATAACTTTTTACCAAGATTCAACGGCTGAATTGCAAGAAAACAGCAGAATTCTGCACGAAATCATCAAAATTCCTACAGAAAACCGCATATTTCGATGCAAGACGACTATTTCTCGCCGATTTTCGTTGTTTTCTGGCTTGAATTCGCAAAGAAGAGCACGAAATCTACTAAATAATCACTTTTTACCAAGATTCAACAGCTGAATTGCAAGAAAACAGCAGAATTCTGCACGAAATCGTCAAAATTCTCACAGAAAACCGCATATTTCGATGCAAAACGACGATTTCTCGCCGATTTTCGTTGTTTTCTGGCTTGAATTCGCAAAGAAGAGCACGAAACCTACAAAATCATCACTTTTTACCAAGATTCAACATCTGAGTTGCAAGAAAACAGCAGAATTCTGCACGAAATCATCAAAATTCTTAGAAAAAACCGCATATTTCGATGCAAAACGACGATTTCTCGCCGATTTTCGTTGATTTCTGGCTTGAATTCGCAAAGAAGAGCACGAAATCTACAAAATCATCACTTTTTACCAAGATTCAACGGCTGAATTGCAAGAAAACAGCAGAATTCTGCACGAAATCATCAAAATTTTTAGAGAAAACCGCATATTTCGATGCAAAACGACGATTTCTCGCTGATTTTCGTTGTATTCTATCTTGAATTCGCAAAGAAGAGCACGAAATCTACAAAATCATGACTTTTTACCAAGATTCAACGGCTGAATTTCAAGAAAACAGCAGAATTCCGCACGAAATCCTCAAAATTCTTACAGAAAACCGCATATTTCGATGCAAAACGACGATTTCTCGCCGATTTTCGTTGTTTTCTGGCTTGAATTCGCAACGAAGAGCACGAAATCTACAAAATCATGATTTTTTACCAAGATTCTACGGCTGAATTGCAAGAAAACAGCAGAATTATCCACGAAATCATCAAAATTCTTACAGAAAACCGCATATTTCGATGCAAAACGACGATTTCTCGCCGATTTTCGTTGTTTTCTGGCTTGAATTCGCAAAGAAGTGCACGAAATCTACTAAATCATCACTTTTTACCAAGATTCAACGGCTGAATTGCAAGAAAACTGCTGAATTCTGCACGAAATCATCAAAATTCTTAGAGAAAACCGCATATTTCGATGCAAAACGACGATTTCTCGCTGATTTTCGTTGTTTTCTATCTTGAATTTGCAAAGAAGAGCACGAAATCTACAAAATCATGACTTTTTACCAAGATTCAACGGCTGAATTGCAAGAAAACAGCAGAATTCTGCACGAAATCATCAAAATTCTTACAGAAAACCGCATATTTCGATGCAAAACGACGATTTCTCGCCGATTTTCGTTGTTTTCTGGCTTGAATTCGCAAAGAAGAGCACGAAATCTACAAAATCATCACTTTTTACCAAGATTCAACGGCTGAATTGCAAGAAAACAGCAGAATTCTGCACGAAATCATCAAAATTCTTAGAGAAAACCGCATATTTCGATGCAAAACGACGATTTCTCGCTGATTTTCGTTGTTTTCTATCTTGAATTCGCAAAGAAGAGCACAAAATCTACAAAATCATGACTTTTTACCATGATTCAACGGCTGAATTGCAAGGAAACAGCAGAATTCTGCACAAAATCATCAAAATTCTTAGAGAAAACCGCATATTTCGATGCAAGACGACTATTTCTCGCCGATTTTCGTTGTTTTCTGGCTTGAATTCGCAAAGAAGAGCACGAAATCTACTAAATAATCACTTTTTACCTAGATTCAACAGCTGAATTGCAAGAAAACAGCAGAATTCTGCACGAAATCGTCAAAATTCTCACAGAAAACCGCATATTTCGATGCAAAACGACGATTTCTCGCCGATTTTCGTTGTTTTCTGGCTTGAATTCGCAAAGAAGAGCACGAAACCTACAAAATCATCACTTTTTACCAAGATTCAACATCTGAATTGCAAGAAAACAGCAGAATTCTGCACGAAATCATCAAAATTCTTAGAAAAAACCGCATATTTCGATGCAAAACGACGATTTCTCGCCGATTTTCGTTGATTTCTGGCTTGAATTCGCAAAGAAGAGCACGAAATCTACAAAATCATCACTTTTTACCAAGATTCAACGGCTGAATTGCAAGAAAACAGCAGAATTCTGCACGAAATCATCAAAATTTTTAGAGAAAACCGCATATTTCGATGCAAAACGACGATTTGTCGCTGATTTTCGTTGTATTCTATCTTGAATTCGCAAAGAAGAGCACGAAATCTACAAAATCATGACTTTTTACCAAGATTCAACGGCTGAATTGCAAGAAAACAGCAGAATTCCGCACGAAATCCTCAAAATTCTTACAGAAAACCGCATATTTCGATGCAAAACGACGATTTCTCGCCGATTTTCGTTGTTTTCTGGCTTGAATTCGCAAAGAAGTGCACGAAATCTACTAAATCATCACTTTTTACCAAGATTCAACGGCTGAATTGCAAGAAAACAGCTGAATTCTGCACGAAATCATCAAAATTCTTAGAGAAAACCGCATATTTCGATGCAAAACGACGATTTCTCGCTGATTTTCGTTGTTTTCTATCTTGAATTTGCAAAGAAGAGCACGAAATCTACAAAATCATGACTTTTTACCAAGATTCAACGGCTGAATTGCAAGAAAACAGCAGAATTCTGCACGAAATCATCAAAATTCTTACAGAAAACCGCATATTTCGATGCAAAACGACGATTTCTCGCCGATTTTCGTTGTTTTCTGGCTTGAATTCGCAAAGAAGAGCACGAAATCTACAAAATCATCACTTTTTACCAAGATTCAACGGCTGAATTGCAAGAAAGCAGCAGAATTCTGCACGAAATCATCAAAATTCTTAGAGAAAACCGCATATTTCGATGCAAAACGACGATTTCTCGCTGATTTTCGTTGTTTTCTATCTTGAATTCGCAAAGAAGAGCACAAAATCTACAAAATCATGACTTTTTACCATGATTCAACGGCTGAATTGCAAGGAAACAGCAGAATTCTGCACAAAATCATCAAAATTCTTAGAGAAAACCGCATATTTCGATGCAAGACGACTATTTCTCGCCGATTTTCGTTGTTTTCTGGCTTGAATTCGCAAAGAAGAGCACGAAATCTACTAAATAATCACTTTTTACCAAGATTCAACAGCTGAATTGCAAGAAAACAGCAGAATTCTGCACGAAATCGTCAAAATTCTCACAGAAAACCGCATATTTCGATGCAAAACGACGATTTCTCGCCGATTTTCGTTGTTTTCTGGCTTGAATTCGCAAAGAAGAGCACGAAACCTACAAAATCATCACTTTTTACTAAGATTCAACATCTGAATTGCAAGAATACAGCAGAATTCTGCACGAAATCATCAAAATTCTTAGAAAAAACCGCATATTTCCATGCAAAACGACGATTTCTCGCCGATTTTCGTTGATTTCTGGCTTGAATTCGCAAAGAAGAGCACGAAATCTACAAAATCATCACTTTTTACCAAGATTCAACGGCTGAATTGCAAGAAAACAGCAGAATTCTGCACGAAATCATCAAAATTTTTAGAGAAAACCGCATATTTCGATGCAAAACGACGATTTCTCGCTGATTTTCGTTGTATTCTATCTTGAATTCGCAAAGAAGAGCACGAAATCTACAAAATCATGACTTTTTACCAAGATTCAACGGCTGAATTGCAAGAAAACAGCAGAATTCCGCACGAAATCCTCAAAATTCTTACAGAAAACCGCATATTTCGATGCAAAACGACGATTTCTCGCCGATTTTCGTTGTTTTCTGGCTTGAATTCGCAACGAAGAGCACGAAATCTACAAAATCATGATTTTTTACCAAGATTCTACGGCTGAATTGCAAGAAAACAGCAGAATTATCCACGAAATCATCAAAATTCTTACAGAAAACCGCATATTTCGATGCAAAACGACGATTTCTCGCCGATTTTCGTTGTTTTCTGGCTTGAATTCGCAAAGAAGTGCACGAAATCTACTAAATCATCACTTTTTACCAAGATTCAACGGCTGAATTGCAAGAAAACAGCTGAATTCTGCACGAAATCATCAAAATTCTTAGAGAAAACCGCATATTTCGATGCAAAACGACGATTTCTCGCTGATTTTCGTTGTTTTCTATCTTGAATTTGCAAAGAAGAGCACGAAATCTACAAAATCATGACTTTTTACCAAGATTCAACGGCTGAATTGCAAGAAAACAGCAGAATTCTGCACGAAATCATCAAAATTCTTACAGAAAACCGCATATTTCGATGCAAAACGACGATTTCTCGCCGATTTTCGTTGTTTTCTGGCTTGAATTCGCAAAGAAGAGCACGAAATCTACAAAATCATCACTTTTTACCAAGATTCAACGGCTGAATTGCAAGAAAACAGCAGAATTCTGCACGAAATCATCAAAATTCTTAGAGAAAACCGCATATTTCGATGCAAAACGACGATTTCTCGCTGATTTTCGTTGTTTTCTATCTTGAATTCGCAAAGAAGAGCACATAATCTACAAAATCATGACTTTTTACCATGATTCAACGGCTGAATTGCAAGGAAACAGCAGAATTCTGCACAAAATCATCAAAATTCTTAGAGAAAACCGCATATTTCGATGCAAAACGACGATTTCTCGCCGATTTTCGTTGTTTTCTGGCTTGAAATCGCAATGAAGAGCACGAAATCTACTAAATCATCACTTTTTACCAAGATTCAACGGCTGAATTGCAAGAAAACAGCAGAATTCTGCACAAAATCATCAAAATTCTTACAGAAAACCGCATATTTCGATGCAAAACGACGATTTCTCGCTGATTTTCGTTGTTTTCTATCTTGAATTCGCAAAGAAGAGCACGAAATCTACAAAATCATGACTTTTTACCAAGATTCAACGGCTAAATTGCAAGAAAACAGCAGAATTCTGCACTAAATCATCAAAATTCTTACAGAAAACCGCATATTTCGATGTAAAACGACGATTTCTCGCCGATTTTTGTTGTTTTCTGGCTTGAATTCGCAAAGAAGAGCACGAAATCTACAAAATCATGACTTTTTACCAAGATTCAACGGCTGAATTGCAAGAAAATAGCAGAATTCTGCACGAAATCATCAAAATTCTTAGAGAAAACCGCATATTTCGATGTAAAACGACGATTTCTCGCTGATTTTCGTTGTTTTCTATCTTGATTTCGCAAAGAAGAGCACGAAATCTACAAAATCATGACTTTTTACCAAGATTCAACGGCTGAATTGCAAGAAAACAGCAGAATTCTGCACGAAATCATCAAAATTCTTACAGAAAACCGCATATTTCGATGCAAAACGACGATTTCTCGCCGATTTTCGTTGTTTTCTGGCTTGAATTCGCAAAGAAGAGCACGAAATCTACAAAATCATCACTTTTTACCAAGATTCAACGGCTGAATTGCAAGAAAGCAGCAGAATTCTGCACGAAATCATCAAAATTCTTAGAGAAAACCGCATATTTCGATGCAAAACGACGATTTCTCGCTGATTTTCGTTGTTTTCTATCTTGAATTCGCAAAGAAGAGCACAAAATCTACAAAATCATGACTTTTTACCATGATTCAACGGCTGAATTGCAAGGAAACAGCAGAATTCTGCACAAAATCATCAAAATTCTTAGAGAAAACCGCATATTTCGATGCAAGACGACTATTTCTCGCCGATTTTCGTTGTTTTCTGGCTTGAATTCGCAAAGAAGAGCACGAAATCTACTAAATAATCACTTTTTACCAAGATTCAACAGCTGAATTGCAAGAAAACAGCAGAATTCTGCACGAAATCGTCAAAATTCTCACAGAAAACCGCATATTTCGATGCAAAACGACGATTTCTCGCCGATTTTCGTTGTTTTCTGGCTTGAATTCGCAAAGAAGAGCACGAAACCTACAAAATCATCACTTTTTACTAAGATTCAACATCTGAATTGCAAGAATACAGCAGAATTCTGCACGAAATCATCAAAATTCTTAGAAAAAACCGCATATTTCGATGCAAAACGACGATTTCTCGCCGATTTTCGTTGATTTCTGGCTTGAATTCGCAAAGAAGAGCACGAAATCTACAAAATCATCACTTTTTACCAAGATTCAACGGCTGAATTGCAAGAAAACAGCAGAATTCTGCACGAAATCATCAAAATTTTTAGAGAAAACCGCATATTTCGATGCAAAACGACGATTTCTCGCTGATTTTCGTTGTATTCTATCTTGAATTCGCAAAGAAGAGCACGAAATCTACAAAATCATGACTTTTTACCAAGATTCAACGGCTGAATTGCAAGAAAACAGCAGAATTCCGCACGAAATCTTCAAAATTCTTACAGAAAACCGCATATTTCGATGCAAAACGACGATTTCTCGCCGATTTTCGTTGTTTTCTGGCTTGAATTCGCAACGAAGAGCACGAAATCTACAAAATCATGATTTTTTACCAAGATTCTACGGCTGAATTGCAAGAAAACAGCAGAATTATCCACGAAATCATCAAAATTCTTACAGAAAACCGCATATTTCGATGCAAAACGACGATTTCTCGCCGATTTTCGTTGTTTTCTGGCTTGAATTCGCAAAGAAGTGCACGAAATCTACTAAATCATCACTTTTTACCAAGATTCAACGGCTGAATTGCAAGAAAACAGCTGAATTCTGCACGAAATCATCAAAATTCTTAGAGAAAACCGCATATTTCGATGCAAAACGACGATTTCTCGCTGATTTTCGTTGTTTTCTATCTTGAATTTGCAAAGAAGAGCACGAAATCTACAAAATCATGACTTTTTACCAAGATTCAACGGCTGAATTGCAAGAAAACAGCAGAATTCTGCACGAAATCATCAAAATTCTTACAGAAAACCGCATATTTCGATGCAAAACGACGATTTCTCGCCGATTTTCGTTGTTTTCTGGCTTGAATTCGCAAAGAAGAGCACGAAATCTACAAAATCATCACTTTTTACCAAGATTCAACGGCTGAATTGCAAGAAAACAGCAGAATTCTGCACGAAATCATCAAAATTCTTAGAGAAAACCGCATATTTCGATGCAAAACGACGATTTCTCGCTGATTTTCGTTGTTTTCTATCTTGAATTCGCAAAGAAGAGCACATAATCTACAAAATCATGACTTTTTACCATGATTCAACGGCTGAATTGCAAGGAAACAGCAGAATTCTGCACAAAATCATCAAAATTCTTAGAGAAAACCGCATATTTCGATGCAAAACGACGATTTCTCGCCGATTTTCGTTGTTTTCTGGCTTGAAATCGCAATGAAGAGCACGAAATCTACTAAATCATCACTTTTTACCAAGATTCAACGGCTGAATTGCAAGAAAACAGCAGAATTCTGCACAAAATCATCAAAATTCTTACAGAAAACCGCATATTTCGATGCAAAACGACGATTTCTCGCTGATTTTCGTTGTTTTCTATCTTGAATTCGCAAAGAAGAGCACGAAATCTACAAAATCATGACTTTTTACCAAGATTCAACGGCTAAATTGCAAGAAAACAGCAGAATTCTGCACTAAATCATCAAAATTCTTACAGAAAACCGCATATTTCGATGTAAAACGACGATTTCTCGCCGATTTTTGTTGTTTTCTGGCTTGAATTCGCAAAGAAGAGCACGAAATCTACAAAATCATGACTTTTTACCAAGATTCAACGGCTGAATTGCAAGAAAATAGCAGAATTCTGCACGAAATCATCAAAATTCTTAGAGAAAACCGCATATTTCGATGTAAAACGACGATTTCTCGCTGATTTTCGTTGTTTTCTATCTTGATTTCGCAAAGAAGAGCACGAAATCTACAAAATCATGACTTTTTACCAAGATTCAACGGCTGAAATGCAAGAAAACAGCAGAATTCTGCACGAAATCAACAAAATTCTTACAGAAAACCGCATATTTCGATGCAAAACGACGATTTCTCGCAGATTTTCGTTGTTTTCTATCTTGAATTCGCAAAGAAGAGCACGAAGTCTACAAAATCATGACTTTTTACCAAGATTCAACGGCTGAATTGCAAGAAAACTGCAGAATTTCGCACGAAATCCTCAAAATTCTTACAGAAAACCGCATATTTCGATGCAAAACGACGATTTTTCCCCGATTTTCGTTGTTTTCTGGCTTGAATTCGCAAAGAAGAGCACGAAATCTACAAAATCATGACTTTTTACCAAGATTCAACGGCTGAATTGCAAGAAAACAGCAGAATTATTTACGAAATCATTAAAATTCTTACAGAAAACCGCATATTTCGATGCAAAACGACGATTTCTCGCCGATTTTCGTTGTTTTCTGGCTTGAAATCGCAAAGAAGAGCACGAAATCTACAAAATCATCACTTTTTACCAAGATTCAACGGCTGAATTGCAAGAAAACAGCAGAATTCTGCACGAAATCATCAAAATTCTTAGAGAAAACCGCATATTTCGATGCAAAACGACGATTTCTCGCTGATTTTCGTTGTTTTCTATCTTGAATTCGCAAAGAAGAGCACATAATCTACAAAATCATGACTTTTTACCATGATTCAACGGCTGAATTGCAAGGAAACAGCAGAATTCTGCACAAAATCATCAAAATTCTTAGAGAAAACCGCATATTTCGATGCAAAACGACGATTTCTCGCCGATTTTCGTTGTTTTCTGGCTTGAAATCGCAATGAAGAGCACGAAATCTACTAAATCATCACTTTTTACCAAGATTCAACGGCTGAATTGCAAGAAAACAGCAGAATTCTGCACAAAATCATCAAAATTCTTACAGAAAACCGCATATTTCGATGCAAAACGACGATTTCTCGCTGATTTTCGTTGTTTTCTATCTTGAATTCGCAAAGAAGAGCACGAAATCTACAAAATCATGACTTTTTACCAAGATTCAACGGCTAAATTGCAAGAAAACAGCAGAATTCTGCACTAAATCATCAAAATTCTTACAGAAAACCGCATATTTCGATGTAAAACGACGATTTCTCGCCGATTTTTGTTGTTTTCTGGCTTGAATTCGCAAAGAAGAGCACGAAATCTACAAAATCATGACTTTTTACCAAGATTCAACGGCTGAATTGCAAGAAAATAGCAGAATTCTGCACGAAATCATCAAAATTCTTAGAGAAAACCGCATATTTCGATGTAAAACGACGATTTCTCGCTGATTTTCGTTGTTTTCTATCTTGATTTCGCAAAGAAGAGCACGAAATCTACAAAATCATGACTTTTTACCAAGATTCAACGGCTGAATTGCAAGAAAACAGCAGAATTCTGCACGAAATCATCAAAATTCTTACAGAAAACCGCATATTTCGATGCAAAACGACGATTTCTCGCCGATTTTCGTTGTTTTCTGGCTTGAATTCGCAAAGAAGAGCACGAAATCTACAAAATCATCACTTTTTACCAAGATTCAACGGCTGAATTGCAAGAAAGCAGCAGAATTCTGCACGAAATCATCAAAATTCTTAGAGAAAACCGCATATTTCGATGCAAAACGACGATTTCTCGCTGATTTTCGTTGTTTTCTATCTTGAATTCGCAAAGAAGAGCACAAAATCTACAAAATCATGACTTTTTACCATGATTCAACGGCTGAATTGCAAGGAAACAGCAGAATTCTGCACAAAATCATCAAAATTCTTAGAGAAAACCGCATATTTCGATGCAAGACGACTATTTCTCGCCGATTTTCGTTGTTTTCTGGCTTGAATTCGCAAAGAAGAGCACGAAATCTACTAAATAATCACTTTTTACCAAGATTCAACAGCTGAATTGCAAGAAAACAGCAGAATTCTGCACGAAATCGTCAAAATTCTCACAGAAAACCGCATATTTCGATGCAAAACGACGATTTCTCGCCGATTTTCGTTGTTTTCTGGCTTGAATTCGCAAAGAAGAGCACGAAACCTACAAAATCATCACTTTTTACTAAGATTCAACATCTGAATTGCAAGAATACAGCAGAATTCTGCACGAAATCATCAAAATTCTTAGAAAAAACCGCATATTTCGATGCAAAACGACGATTTCTCGCCGATTTTCGTTGATTTCTGGCTTGAATTCGCAAAGAAGAGCACGAAATCTACAAAATCATCACTTTTTACCAAGATTCAACGGCTGAATTGCAAGAAAACAGCAGAATTCTGCACGAAATCATCAAAATTTTTAGAGAAAACCGCATATTTCGATGCAAAACGACGATTTCTCGCTGATTTTCGTTGTATTCTATCTTGAATTCGCAAAGAAGAGCACGAAATCTACAAAATCATGACTTTTTACCAAGATTCAACGGCTGAATTGCAAGAAAACAGCAGAATTCCGCACGAAATCTTCAAAATTCTTACAGAAAACCGCATATTTCGATGCAAAACGACGATTTCTCGCCGATTTTCGTTGTTTTCTGGCTTGAATTCGCAACGAAGAGCACGAAATCTACAAAATCATGATTTTTTACCAAGATTCTACGGCTGAATTGCAAGAAAACAGCAGAATTATCCACGAAATCATCAAAATTCTTACAGAAAACCGCATATTTCGATGCAAAACGACGATTTCTCGCCGATTTTCGTTGTTTTCTGGCTTGAATTCGCAAAGAAGTGCACGAAATCTACTAAATCATCACTTTTTACCAAGATTCAACGGCTGAATTGCAAGAAAACAGCTGAATTCTGCACGAAATCATCAAAATTCTTAGAGAAAACCGCATATTTCGATGCAAAACGACGATTTCTCGCTGATTTTCGTTGTTTTCTATCTTGAATTTGCAAAGAAGAGCACGAAATCTACAAAATCATGACTTTTTACCAAGATTCAACGGCTGAATTGCAAGAAAACAGCAGAATTCTGCACGAAATCATCAAAATTCTTACAGAAAACCGCATATTTCGATGCAAAACGACGATTTCTCGCCGATTTTCGTTGTTTTCTGGCTTGAATTCGCAAAGAAGAGCACGAAATCTACAAAATCATCACTTTTTACCAAGATTCAACGGCTGAATTGCAAGAAAACAGCAGAATTCTGCACGAAATCATCAAAATTCTTAGAGAAAACCGCATATTTCGATGCAAAACGACGATTTCTCGCTGATTTTCGTTGTTTTCTATCTTGAATTCGCAAAGAAGAGCACATAATCTACAAAATCATGACTTTTTACCATGATTCAACGGCTGAATTGCAAGGAAACAGCAGAATTCTGCACAAAATCATCAAAATTCTTAGAGAAAACCGCATATTTCGATGCAAAACGACGATTTCTCGCCGATTTTCGTTGTTTTCTGGCTTGAAATCGCAATGAAGAGCACGAAATCTACTAAATCATCACTTTTTACCAAGATTCAACGGCTGAATTGCAAGAAAACAGCAGAATTCTGCACAAAATCATCAAAATTCTTACAGAAAACCGCATATTTCGATGCAAAACGACGATTTCTCGCTGATTTTCGTTGTTTTCTATCTTGAATTCGCAAAGAAGAGCACGAAATCTACAAAATCATGACTTTTTACCAAGATTCAACGGCTAAATTGCAAGAAAACAGCAGAATTCTGCACTAAATCATCAAAATTCTTACAGAAAACCGCATATTTCGATGTAAAACGACGATTTCTCGCCGATTTTTGTTGTTTTCTGGCTTGAATTCGCAAAGAAGAGCACGAAATCTACAAAATCATGACTTTTTACCAAGATTCAACGGCTGAATTGCAAGAAAATAGCAGAATTCTGCACGAAATCATCAAAATTCTTAGAGAAAACCGCATATTTCGATGTAAAACGACGATTTCTCGCTGATTTTCGTTGTTTTCTATCTTGATTTCGCAAAGAAGAGCACGAAATCTACAAAATCATGACTTTTTACCAAGATTCAACGGCTGAAATGCAAGAAAACAGCAGAATTCTGCACGAAATCAACAAAATTCTTACAGAAAACCGCATATTTCGATGCAAAACGACGATTTCTCGCAGATTTTCGTTGTTTTCTATCTTGAATTCGCAAAGAAGAGCACGAAGTCTACAAAATCATGACTTTTTACCAAGATTCAACGGCTGAATTGCAAGAAAACTGCAGAATTTCGCACGAAATCCTCAAAATTCTTACAGAAAACCGCATATTTCGATGCAAAACGACGATTTTTCCCCGATTTTCGTTGTTTTCTGGCTTGAATTCGCAAAGAAGAGCACGAAATCTACAAAATCATGACTTTTTACCAAGATTCAACGGCTGAATTGCAAGAAAACAGCAGAATTATTTACGAAATCATTAAAATTCTTACAGAAAACCGCATATTTCGATGCAAAACGACGATTTCTCGCCGATTTTCGTTGTTTTCTGGCTTGAAATCGCAAAGAAGAGCACGAAATCTACAAAATCAAGACTTTTTACCAAGATTCAACGGCTGAAATGCAAGAAAACAGCAGAATTCTGCACGAAATCATCAAAATTCGTAGAGAAAACCGCATATTTCGATGCAAAACGACGATTTCTCGCTGATTTTCGTTGTTTTCTATCTTGAATTCGCAAAGAAGAGCACGAAATCTACAAAATCATGACTTTTTACCAAGATTCAACGGCTAAATTGCAAGAAAACAGCAGAATTCTGCACTAAATCATCAAAATTCTTACAGAAAACCGCATATTTCGATGTAAAACGACGATTTCTCGCCGATTTTTGTTGTTTTCTGGCTTGAATTCGCAAAGAAGAGCACGAAATCTACAAAATCATAACTTTTTACCAAGATTCAACGGCTGAATTGCAAGAAAACAGCAGAATTCTGCACGAAATCATCAAAATTCCTACAGAAAACCGCATATTTCGATGCAAGACGACTATTTCTCGCCGATTTTCGTTGTTTTCTGGCTTGAATTCGCAAAGAAGAGCACGAAATCTACTAAATAATCACTTTTTACCAAGATTCAACAGCTGAATTCCAAGAAAACAGCAGAATTCTGCACGAAATCGTCAAAATTCTCACAGAAAACCGCATATTTCGATGCAAAACGACGATTTCTCGCCGATTTTCGTTGTTTTCTGGCTTGAATTCGCAAAGAAGAGCACGAAACCTACAAAATCATCACTTTTTACCAAGATTCAACATCTGAATTGCAAGAAAACAGCAGAATTCTGCACGAAATCATCAAAATTCTTAGAAAAAACCGCGTATTTCGATGCAAAACGACGATTTCTCGCCGATTTTCGTTGATTTCTGGCTTGAATTCGCAAAGAAGAGCACGAAATCTACAAAATCATCACTTTTTACCAAGATTCAACGGCTGAATTGCAAGAAAACAGCAGAATTCTGCACGAAATCATCAAAATTTTTAGAGAAAACCGCATATTTCGATGCAAAACGACGATTTCTCGCTGATTTTCGTTGTATTCTATCTTGAATTCGCAAAGAAGAGCACGAAATCTACAAAATCATGACTTTTTACCAAGATTCAACGGCTGAATTGCAAGAAAACAGCAGAATTCCGCACGAAATCCTCAAAATTCTTACAGAAAACCGCATATTTCGATGCAAAACGACGATTTCTCGCCGATTTTCGTTGTTTTCTGGCTTGAATTCGCAACGAAGAGCACGAAATCTACAAAATCATGATTTTTTACCAAGATTCTACGGCTGAATTGCAAGAAAACAGCAGAATTATCCACGAAATCATCAAAATTCTTACAGAAAACCGCATATTTCGATGCAAAACGACGATTTCTCGCCGATTTTCGTTGTTTTCTGGCTTGAATTCGCAAAGAAGTGCACGAAATCTACTAAATCATCACTTTTTACCAAGATTCAACGGCTGAATTGCAAGAAAACAGCTGAATTCTGCACGAAATCATCAAAATTCTTAGAGAAAACCGCATATTTCGATGCAAAACGACGATTTCTCGCTGATTTTCGTTGTTTTCTATCTTGAATTTGCAAAGAAGAGCACGAAATCTACAAAATCATGACTTTTTACCAAGATTCAACGGCTGAATTGCAAGAAAACAGCAGAATTCTGCACGAAATCATCAAAATTCTTACAGAAAACCGCATATTTCGATGCAAAACGACGATTTCTCGCCGATTTTCGTTGTTTTCTGGCTTGAATTCGCAAAGAAGAGCACGAAATCTACAAAATCATCACTTTTTACCAAGATTCAACGGCTGAATTGCAAGAAAACAGCAGAATTCTGCACGAAATCATCAAAATTCTTAGAAAAAACCGCATATTTCGATGCAAAACGACGATTTCTCGCCGATTTTCGTTGATTTCTGGCTTGAATTCGCAAAGAAGAGCACGAAATCTACAAAATCATCACTTTTTACCAAGATTCAACGGCTGAATTGCAAGAAAACAGCAGAATTCTGCACGAAATCGTCAAAATTCTCACAGAAAACCGCATATTTCGATGCAAAACGACGATTTCTCGCCGATTTTCGTTGTTTTCTGGCTTGAATTCGCAAAGAAGAGCACGAAACCTACAAAATCATCACTTTTTACCAAGATTCAACATCTGAATTGCAAGAAAACAGCAGAATTCTGCACGAAATCATCAAAATTCTTAGAAAAAACCGCATATTTCGATGCAAAACGACGATTTCTCGCCGATTTTGGTTGATTTCTGGCTTGAATTCGCAAAGAAGAGCACGAAATCTACAAAATCATCAATTTTTACCAAGATTCAACGGCTGAATTGCAAGAAAACAGCAGAATTCTGCACGAAATCATCAAAATTTTTAGAGAAAACCGCATATTTCGATGCAAAACGACGATTTCTCGCCGATTTTCGTTGTTTTCTGGCTTGAAATCGCAAAGAAGAGCACGAAATCTACTAAATCATCACTTTTTATCAAGATTCAACGGCTGAATTGCAAGAAAACAGCAGAATTCTGCACAAAATCATCAAAATTCTTACAGAAAACCGCATATTTCGATGCAAAACGACGATTTCTCGCTGATTTTCGTTGTTTTCTATCATGAATTTGCAATGAAGAGCACGAAATCTACAAAATCAAGACTTTTTACAAAGATTCAACGGCTGAAATGCAAGAAAACAGCAGAATTCTGCACGAAATCATCAAAATTCGTAGAGAAAACCGCATATTTCGATGCAAAACGACGATTTCTCGCCGATTTTTGTTGTTTTCTGGCTTGAATTCGCAAAGAAGAGCACGAAATCTACAAAATCATAACTTTTTACCAAGATTCAACGGCTGAATTGCAAGAAAACAGCAGAATTCTGCACGAAATCATCAAAATTCCTACAGAAAACCGCATATTTCGATGCAAGACGACTATTTCTCGCCGATTTTCGTTGTTTTCTGGCTTGAATTCGCAAAGAAGAGCACGAAATCTACTAAATAATCACTTTTTACCAAGATTCAACAGCTGAATTGCAAGAAAACAGCAGAATTCTGCACGAAATCGTCAAAATTCTCACAGAAAACCGCATATTTCGATGCAAAACGACGATTTCTCGCCGATTTTCGTTGTTTTCTGGCTTGAATTCGCAAAGAAGAGCACGAAACCTACAAAATCATCACTTTTTACCAAGATTCAACATCTGAATTGCAAGAAAACAGCAGAATTCTGCACGAAATCATCAAAATTCTTAGAAAAAACCGCATATTTCGATGCAAAACGACGATTTCTCGCCGATTTTCGTTGATTTCTGGCTTGAATTCGCAAAGAAGAGCACGAAATCTACAAAATCATCACTTTTTACCAAGATTCAACGGCTGAATTGCAAGAAAACAGCAGAATTCTGCACGAAATCATCAAAATTTTTAGAGAAAACCGCATATTTCGATGCAAAACGACGATTTCTCGCTGATTTTCGTTGTATTCTATCTTGAATTCGCAAAGAAGAGCACGAAATCTACAAAATCATGACTTTTTACCAAGATTCAACGGCTGAATTGCAAGAAAACAGCAGAATTCCGCACGAAATCCTCAAAATTCTTACAGAAAACCGCATATTTCGATGCAAAACGACGATTTCTCGCCGATTTTCGTTGTTTTCTGGCTTGAATTCGCAACGAAGAGCACGAAATCTACAAAATCATGATTTTTTACCAAGATTCTACGGCTGAATTGCAAGAAAACAGCAGAATTATCCACGAAATCATCAAAATTCTTACAGAAAACCGCATATTTCGATGCAAAACGACGATTTCTCGCCGATTTTCGTTGTTTTCTGGCTTGAATTCGCAAAGAAGTGCACGAAATCTACTAAATCATCACTTTTTACCAAGGTTCAACGGCTGAATTGCAAGAAAACAGCTGAATTCTGCACGAAATCATCAAAATTCTTAGAGAAAACCGCATATTTCGATGCAAAACGACGATTTCTCGCTGATTTTCGTTGTTTTCTATCTTGAATTTGCAAAGAAGAGCACGAAATCTACAAAATCATGACTTTTTACCAAGATTCAACGGCTGAATTGCAAGAAAACAGCAGAATTCTGCACGAAATCATCAAAATTCTTAGAAAAAACCGCATATTTCGATGCAAAACGACGATTTCTCGCCGATTTTCGTTGATTTCTGGCTTGAATTCGCAAAGAAGAGCACGAAATCTACAAAATCATCACTTTTTACCAAGATTCAACGGCTGAATTGCAAGAAAACAGCAGAATTCTGCACGAAATCGTCAAAATTCTCACAGAAAACCGCATATTTCGATGCAAAACGACGATTTCTCGCCGATTTTCGTTGTTTTCTGGCTTGAATTCGCAAAGAAGAGCACGAAACCTACAAAATCATCACTTTTTACCAAGATTCAACATCTGAATTGCAAGAAAACAGCAGAATTCTGCACGAAATCATCAAAATTCTTAGAAAAAACCGCATATTTCGATGCAAAACGACGATTTCTCGCCGATTTTGGTTGATTTCTGGCTTGAATTCGCAAAGAAGAGCACGAAATCTACAAAATCATCAATTTTTACCAAGATTCAACGGCTGAATTGCAAGAAAACAGCAGAATTCTGCACGAAATCATCAAAATTTATAGAGAAAACCGCATATTTCGATGCAAAACGACGATTTCTCGCCGATTTTCGTTGTTTTCTGGCTTGAAATCGCAAAGAAGAGCACGAAATCTACTAAATCATCACTTTTTATCAAGATTCAACGGCTGAATTGCAAGAAAACAGCAGAATTCTGCACAAAATCATCAAAATTCTTACAGAAAACCGCATATTTCGATGCAAAACGACGATTTCTCGCTGATTTTCGTTGTTTTCTATCATGAATTTGCAATGAAGAGCACGAAATCTACAAAATCAAGACTTTTTACAAAGATTCAACGGCTGAAATGCAAGAAAACAGCAGAATTCTGCACGAAATCATCAAAATTCGTAGAGAAAACCGCATATTTCGATGCAAAACGACGATTTCTCGCTGATTTTCGTTGTTTTCTATCTTGAATTCGCAAAGAAGAGCACGAAATCTACAAAATCATGACTTTTTACCAAGATTCAACGGCTAAATTGCAAGAAAACAGCAGAATTCTGCACTAAATCATCAAAATTCTTACAGAAAACCGCATATTTCGATGTAAAACGACGATTTCTCGCCGATTTTTGTTGTTTTCTGGCTTGAATTCGCAAAGAAGAGCACGAAATCTACAAAATCATAACTTTTTACCAAGATTCAACGGCTGAATTGCAAGAAAACAGCAGAATTCTGCACGAAATCATCAAAATTCCTACAGAAAACCGCATATTTCGATGCAAGACGACTATTTCTCGCCGATTTTCGTTGTTTTCTGGCTTGAATTCGCAAAGAAGAGCACGAAATCTACTAAATAATCACTTTTTACCAAGATTCAACAGCTGAATTGCAAGAAAACAGCAGAATTCTGCACGAAATCGTCAAAATTCTCACAGAAAACCGCATATTTCGATGCAAAACGACGATTTCTCGCCGATTTTCGTTGTTTTCTGGCTTGAATTCGCAAAGAAGAGCACGAAACCTACAAAATCATCACTATTTACCAAGATTCAACATCTGAATTGCAAGAAAACAGCAGAATTCTGCACGAAATCATCAAAATTCTTAGAAAAAACCGCATATTTCGATGCAAAACGACGATTTCTCGCCGATTTTCGTTGATTTCTGGCTTGAATTCGCAAAGAAGAGCACGAAATCTACAAAATCATCACTTTTTACCAAGATTCAACGGCTGAATTGCAAGAAAACAGCAGAATTCTGCACGAAATCATCAAAATTTTTAGAGAAAACCGCATATTTCGATGCAAAACGACGATTTCTCGCTGATTTTCGTTGTATTCTATCTTGAATTCGCAAAGAAGAGCACGAAATCTACAAAATCATGACTTTTTACCAAGATTCAACGGCTGAATTGCAAGAAAACAGCAGAATTCCGCACGAAATCCTCAAAATTCTTACAGAAAACCGCATATTTAGATGCAAAACGACGATTTCTCGCCGATTTTCGTTGTTTCTGGCTTGAATTCGCAACGAAGAGCACGAAATCTACAAAATCATGATTTTTTACCAAGATTCTACGACTGAATTTCAAGAAAACAGCAGAATTATCCACGAAATCATCAAAATTCTTACAGAAAACCGCATGATGCAAAACGACGATTTCTCGCCGATTTTCGTTGTTTTCTGGCTTGAATTCGCAAAGAAGTGCACGAAATCTACTAAATCATCACTTTTTACCAAGATTCAACGGCTGAATTGCAAGAAAACAGCTGAATTCTGCACGAAATCATCAAAATTCTTAGAGAAAACCGCATATTTCGATGCAAAACGACGATTTCTCGCTGATTTTCGTTGTTTTCTATCTTGAATTTGCAAAGAAGAGCACGAAATCTACAAAATCATGACTTTTTACCAAGATTCAACGGCTGAATTGCAAGAAAACAGCAGAATTCTGCACGAAATCATCAAAATTCTTACAGAAATCCGCATATTTCGATGCAAAACGACGATTTCTCGCCGATTTTCGTTGTTTTCTGGCTTGAATTCGCAAAGAAGAGCACGAAATCTACAAAATCATCACTTTTTACCAAGATTCAACGGCTGAATTGCAAGAAAACAGCAGAATTCTGCACGAAATCGTCAAAATTCTCACAGAAAACCGCATATTTCGATGCAAAACGACGATTTCTCGCCGATTTTCGTTGTTTTCTGCCTTGAATTCGCAAAGAAGAGCACGAAACCTACAAAATCATCACTTTTTACCAAGATTCAACATCTGAATTGCAAGAAAACAGCAGAATTCTGCACGAAATCATCAAAATTCTTAGAAAAAACCGCATATTTCGATGCAAAACGACGATTTCTCGCCGATTTTCGTTGATTTCTGGCTTGAATTCGCAAAGAAGAGCACGAAATCTACAAAATCATCACTTTTTACCAAGATTCAACGGCTGAATTGCAAGAAAACAGCAGAATTCTGCACGAAATCATCAAAATTTTTAGAGAAAACCGCATATTTCGATGCAAAACGACGATTTCTCGCTGATTTTCGTTGTATTCTATCTTGAATTCGCAAAGAAGAGCACGAAATCTACAAAATCATGACTTTTTACCAAGATTCAACGGCTGAATTGCAAGAAAACAGCAGAATTCTGCACGAAATCATCAAAATTCTTAGAGAAAACCGCATATTTCGATGCAAAACGACGATTTCTCGCTGATTTTCGTTGTTTTCTATCTTGAATTCGCAAAGAAGAGCACAAAATCTACAAAATCATGACTTTTTACCATGATTCAACAGCTGAATTGCAAGGAAACAGCAGAATTCTGCACAAAATCATCAAAATTCTTAGAGAAAACCGCATATTTCGATGCAAAACGACGATTTCTCGCCGATTTTCGTTGTTTTCTGGCTTGAAATCGCAAAGAAGAGCACGAAATCTACTAAATCATCACTTTTTACCAAGATTCAACGGCTGAATTGCAAGAAAACAGCAGAATTCTGCACAAAATCATCAAAATTCTTACAGAAAACCGCATATTTCGATGCAAAACGACGATTTCTCGCTGATTTTCGTTGTTTTCTATCTTGAATTCGCAAAGAAGAACACGAAATCTACAAAATCATGACTTTTTACCAAGATTCAACGGCTAAATTGCAAGAAAACAGCAGAATTCTGCACTAAATCATCAAAATTCTTACAGAAAACCGCATATTTCGATGTAAAACGACGATTTCTCGCCGATTTTTGTTGTTTTCTGGCTTGAATTCGCAAAGAAGAGCACGAAATCTACAAAATCATAACTTTTTACCAAGATTCAACGGCTGAATTGCAAGAAAACTGCAGAATTCTGCACGAAATCATCAAAATTCCTACAGAAAACCGCATATTTCGATGCAAGACGACTATTTCTCGCCGATTTTCGTTGTTTTCTGGCTTGAATTCGCAAAGAAGAGCACGAAATCTACTAAATAATCACTTTTTACCAAGATTCAACAGCTGAATTGCAAGAAAACAGCAGAATTCTGCACGAAATCGACAAAATTCTTACAGAAAACCGCATATTTCGATGCAAAACGACGATTTCTCGCCGATTTTCGTTGTTTTCTGGCTTGAATTCGCAAAGAAGAGCACGAAACCTACAAAATCATCACTTTTTACCAAGATTCAACGGCTGAATTGCAAGAAAACAGCAGAATTCTGCACGAAATCATCAAAATTCTTAGAAAAAACCGCATATTTCGATGCAAAACGACGATTTCTCGCCGATTTTCGTTGATTTCTGGCTTGAATTCGCAAAGAAGAGCACGAAATCTACAAAATCATCACTTTTTACCAAGATTCAACGGCTGAATTGCAAGAAAACAGCAGAATTCTGCACGAAATCATCAAAATTTTTAGAGAAAACCGCATATTTCGATGCAAAACGACGATTTCTCGCTGATTTTCGTTGTATTCTATCTTGAATTCGCAAAGAAGAGCACGAAATCTACAAAATCATGACTTTTTACCAAGATTCAACGGCTGAATTGCAAGAAAACAGCAAAATTCCGCACGAAATCCTCAAAATTCTTACAGAAAACCGCATATTTCGATGCAAAACGACGATTTCTCGCCGATTTTCGTTGTTTTCTGGCTTGAATTCGCAACGAAGAGCACGAAATCTACAAAATCATGATTTTTTACCAAGATTCTACGGCTGAATTGCAAGAAAACAGCAGAATTATCCACGAAATCATCAAAATTCTTACAGAAAACCGCATATTTCGATGCAAAACGACGATTTCTCGCCGATTTTCGTTGTTTTCTGGCTTGAATTCGCAAAGAAGTGCACGAAATCTACTAAATCATCACTTTTTACCAAGATTCAACGGCTGAATTGCAAGAAAACAGCAGAATTTTGCACGAAATCATCAAAATTCTTAGAGAAAACCGCATATTTCGATGCAAAACGACGATTTCTCGCTGATTTTCGTTGTTTTCTATCTTGAATTCGCAAAGAAGAGCACAAAATCTACAAAATCATGACTTTTTACCAAGATTCAACGGCTGAATTGCAAGAAAACAGCAGAATTCCGCACGAAATCCTCAAAATTCTTACAGAAAACGGCATATTTCGATGCAAAACGACGATTTCTCCCCGATTTTCGTTGTTTTCTGGCTTGAATTCGCAAAGAAGAGCACGAAATCTACAAAATCATGACTTTTTACCAAGATTCAACGGCTGAATTGCAAGAAAACAGCAGAATTCTGCACGAAATCATCAAAATTCTTACAGAAAACCGCAAATTTCGATGCAAAACGACGATTTCTCGCCGATTTTCGTTGTTTTTTGGCTTGAATTCGCAAAGAAGAGCACGAAATCTACAAAATCATGACTTTTTACCAAGATTCAACGGCTGAAATGCAAGAAAACAGCAGAATTCTGCACGAAATCATCAAAATTCGTAGAGAAAACCGCATATTTCGATGCAAAACGACGATTTCTCGCTGATTTTCGTTGTTTTCTATCTTGAATTCGCAAAGAAGAGCACGAAATCTACAAAATTATGACTTTTTACCAAGATTCAACTGCTGAATTGCAAGAAAACAGCAGAATTCTGCACGAAATCATCAAAATTCTTACAGAAAACCGCATATTTCGATTCAAAACGACGATTTCTCGCCGATTTTCGTTGTTTTCTGGCTTGAATTCGCAAAGAAGAGCACGAAATCTACTAAATAATCACTTTTTACCAAGATTCAACGGCTGAATTGCAAGAAAACAGCAGAATTCTGCACGAAATCATCAAAATTCTTAGAGAAAACCGCATATTTCGATGCAAAACGACGATTTCTCGCTGATTTTCGTTGTTTTCTATCTTGAATTCGCAACGAAGAGCACGAAATCTACAAAATCATGATTTTTTACCAAGATTCTACGGCTGAATTGCAAGAAAACAGCAGAATTATCCACGAAATCATCAAAATTCTTACAGAAAACCGCATATTTCGATGCAAAACGACGATTTCTCGCCGATTTTCGTTGTTTTCTGGCTTGAATTCGCAAAGAAGTGCACGAAATCTACTAAATCATCACTTTTTACCAAGATTCAACGGCTGAATTGCAAGAAAACAGCTGAATTCTGCACGAAATCATCAAAATTCTTAGAGAAAACCGCATATTTCGATGCAAAACGACGATTTCTCGCTGATTTTCGTTGTTTTCTATCTTGAATTCGCAAAGAAGAGCACGAAATCCACAAAATCATGACTTTTTACCAAGATTCAACAGCTGAATTGCAAGAAAACAGCAGAATTCTGCACGAAATCATCAAAATTCTTACAGAAAACCGCATATTTCGATGCAAAACGACGATTTCTCGCCGATTTTCGTTGTTTTCTGGCTTGAATTCGCAAAGAAGAGCACGAAATCTACAAAATCATCACTTTTACCAAGATTCAACGGCTGAATTGCAAGAAAACAGCAGAATTCTGCACGAAATCATCAAAATTCTTACAGAAAACCGCATATTTCGATGCAAAACGACGATTTCTCGCCGATTTTCGTTGTTTTCTGGCTTGAATTCGCAAAGAAGAGCACGAAATCTACAAAATCATCACTTTTTACCAAGATTCAACGGCTGAATTGCAAGAAAACAGCAGAATTCTGCACGAAATCATTAAAATTCTTAGAGAAAACCGCATATTTCGATGCAAAACGACGATTTCTCGCTGATTTTCGTTGTTTTCTATCTTGAATTCGCAAAGAAGAGCACAAAATCTACAAAATCATGACTTTTTACCATGATTCAACGGCTAAATTGCAAGAAAACAGCAGAATTCTGCACTAAATCATCAAAATTCTTACAGAAAACCGCATATTTCGATGTAAAACGACGATTTCTCGCCGATTTTTGTTGTTTTCTGGCTTGAATTCGCAAAGAAGAGCACGAAATCTACAAAATCATAACTTTTTACCAAGATTCAACGGCTGAATTGCAAGAAAACTGCAGAATTCTGCACGAAATCATCAAAATTCCTACAGAAAACCGCATATTTCGATGCAAGACGACTATTTCTCGCCGATTTTCGTTGTTTTCTGGCTTGAATTCGCAAAGAAGAGCACGAAATCTACTAAATAATCACTTTTTACCAAGATTCAACAGCTGAATTGCAAGAAAACAGCAGAATTCTGCACGAAATCGACAAAATTCTTACAGAAAACCGCATATTTCGATGCAAAACGACGATTTCTCGCCGATTTTCGTTGTTTTCTGGCTTGAATTCGCAAAGAAGAGCACGAAACCTACAAAATCATCACTTTTTACCAAGATTCAACGGCTGAATTGCAAGAAAACAGCAGAATTCTGCACGAAATCATCAAAATTCTTAGAAAAAACCGCATATTTCGATGCAAAACGACGATTTCTCGCCTATTTTCGTTGATTTCTGGCTTGAATTCGCAAAGAAGAGCACGAAATCTACAAAATCATCACTTTTTACCAAGATTCAACGGCTGAATTGCAAGAAAACAGCAGAATTCTGCACGAAATCATCAAAATTTTTAGAGAAAACCGCATATTTCAATGCAAAACGACGATTTCTCGCTGATTTTCGTTGTATTCTATCTTGAATTCGCAAAGAAGAGCACGAAATCTACAAAATCATGACTTTTTACCAAGATTCAACGGCTGAATTGCAAGAAAACAGCAAAATTCCGCACGAAATCCTCAAAATTCTTATAGAAAACCGCATATTTCGATGCAAAACGACGATTTCTCGCCGATTTTCGTTGTTTTCTGGCTTGAATTCGCAACGAAGAGCACGAAATCTACAAGATCATCACCTTTTACCAAGATTCAACGGCTGAATTGCAAGAAAACAGCAGAATTCTGCACGAAATCATCAAAATTCTTACAGAAAACCGCATATTTCGATTCAAAACGACGATTTCTCGCCGATTTTCGTTGTTTTCTGGCTTGAATTCGCAAAGAAGAGCACGAAATCTACAAAATCATCACTTTTTACCAAGATTCAACGGCTGAATTGCAAGAAAACAGCAGAATTCTGCACGAAATCATCAAAATTTTTAGAGAAAACCGCATATTTCAATGCAAAACGACGATTTCTCGCTGATTTTCGTTGTATTCTATCTTGAATTCGCAAAGAAGAGCACGAAATCTACAAAATCATGACTTTTTACCAAGATTCAACGGCTGAATTGCAAGAAAACAGCAAAATTCCGCATGAAATCCTCAAAATTCTTACAGAAAACCGCATATTTCGATGCAAAACCACGATTTCTCGCCGATTTTCGTTGTTTTCTGGCTTGAATTCGCAACGAAGAGCACGAAATCTACAAAATCATGATTTTTTACCAAGATTCTACGGCTGAATTGCAAGAAAACAGCAGAATTATCCACGAAATCATCAAAATTCTTACAGAAAACCGCATATTTCGATGCAAAACGACGATTTCTCGCCGATTTTCGTTGTTTTCTGGCTTGAATTCGCAAAGAAGTGCACGAAATCTACTAAATCATCACTTTTTACCAAGATTCAACGGCTGAATTGCAAGAAAACAGCTGAATTCTGCACGAAATCATCAAAATTCTTAGAGAAAACCGCATATTTCGATGCAAAACGACGATTTCTCGCTGATTTTCGTTGTTTTCTATCTTGAATTCGCAAAGAAGAGCACAAAATCTACAAAATCATGACTTTTTACCAAGATTCAACGGCTGAATTGCAAGAAAACAGCAGAATTCTGCACGAAATCATCAAAATTCTTAAAGAAAACCGCATGTTTCGATGCAAAACGACGATTTCTCGCCGATTTTCGTTGTTTTCTGGCTTGAATTCGCAAAGAAGAGCACGAAATCTACAAGATCATCACCTTTTACCAAGATTCAACGGCTGAATTGCAAGAAAACAGCAGAATTTTGCACGAAATCATCAAAATTCTTAGAGAAAACCGCATATTTCGATGCAAAACGACGATTTCTCGCAGATTTTCGTTGTTTTCTATCTTAAATTCGCAAAGAAGAGCACGAAATCTACAAAATCATCACTTTTTACCAAGATTCAACGGCTGAATTGCAAGAAAACAGCAGAATTCTGCACGAAATCATCAAAATTTTTAGAGAATACCGCATATTTCAATGCAAAACGACGATTTCTCGCTGATTTTCGTTGTATTCTATCTTGAATTTGCAAAGAAGAACACGAAATCTACAAAATCATGACTTTTTACCAAGATTCAACGGCTGAATTGCAAGAAAACAGCAAAATTCCGCACGAAATCCTCAAAATTCATACAGAAAACCGCATATTTCGATGCAAAACGACGATTTCTCGCCGATTTTCGTTGTTTTCTGGCTTGAATTCGCAACGAAGAGCACGAAATCTACAAAATCATGATTTTTTACCAAGATTCTACGGCTGAATTGCAAGAAAACAGCAGAATTATCCACGAAATCATCAAAATTCTTACAGAAAACCGCATATTTCGATGCAAAACGACGATTTCTCGCCGATTTTCGTTGTTTTCTGGCTTGAATTCGCAAAGAAGTGCACGAAATCTACTAAATCATCACTTTTTACCAAGATTCAACGGCTGAATTGCAAGAAAACAGCTGAATTCTGCACGAAATCATCAAAATTCTTAGAGAAAACCGCATATTTCGATGCCAAACGACGATTTCTCGCTGATTTTCGTTGTATTCTATCTTGAATTCGCAAAGAAGAGCACGAAATCTACAAAATCATGACTTTTTACCAAGATTCAACGGCTGAATTGCAAGAAAACAGCAGAATTCTGCACGAAATCATCAAAATTCTTAAAGAAAACCGCATATTTCGATGCAAAACGACGATTTCTCGCCGATTTTCGTTGTTTTCTGGCTTGAATTCGCAAAGAAGAGCACGAAATCTACAAGATCATCACCTTTTACCAAGATTCAACGGCTGAATTGCAAGAAAACAGCAGAATTTTGCACGAAATCATCAAAATTCTTAGAGAAAACCGCATATTTCGATGCAAAACGACGATTTCTCGCCGATTTTCGTTGTTTTCTGGCTTGAATTCGCAAAGAAGAGCACGAAATCTACTAAATAATCACTTTTTACCAAGATTCAACGGCTGAAATGCAAAAAAACAGCAGAATTCTGCACGAAATCATCAAAATTCGTAGAGAAAACCGCATATTTCGATGCAAAACGACGATTTCTCGCTGATTTTCGTTGTTTTCTATCTTGAATTCGCAAAGAAGAGCACGAAATCTACAAAATTATGACTTTTTACCAAGATTCAACTGCTGAATTGCAAGAAAACAGCAGAATTCTGCACGAAATCATCAAAATTCTTACAGAAAACCGCATATTTCGATTCAAAACGACGATTTCTCGCCGATTTTCGTTGTTTTCTGGCTTGAATTCGCAAAGAAGAGCACGAAATCTACTAAATAATCACTTTTTACCAAGATTCAACGGCTGAATTGCAAGAAAACAGCAGAATTCTGCACGAAATCATCAAAATTCTTAGAGAAAACCGCATATTTCGATGCAAAACGACGATTTCTCGCTGATTTTCGTTGTTTTCTATCTTGAATTCGCAACGAAGAGCACGAAATCTACAAAATCATGATTTTTTACCAAGATTCTACGGCTGAATTGCAAGAAAACAGCAGAATTATCCACGAAATCATCAAAATTCTTACAGAAAACCGCATATTTCGATGCAAAACGACGATTTCTCGCAGATTTTCGTTGTTTTCTATCTTAAATTCGCAAAGAAGAGCACGAAATCTACAAAATCATGACTTTTTACCTAGATTCAACAGCTGAATTGCAAGAAAACAGCAGAATTCCGCACGAAATCCTCAAAATTCTTACAGAAAACGGCATATTTCGATGCAAAACGACGATTTCTCCCCGATTTTCGTTGTTTTCTGCCTTGAATTCGCAAAGAAGAGCACGAAATCTACAAAATCATTACTTTTTACCAAGATTCAACGGCTGATTTGCAAGAAAACAGCAGAATTCTGCACGAAATCATCAAAATTCTTACAGAAAACCGCAAATTTCGATGCAAAACGACGATTTCTCGGCGATTTTCGTTGTTTTTTGGCTTGAATTCGCAAAGAAGAGCACGAAATCTACAAAATCATGACTTTTTACCAAGATTCAACGGCTGAAATGCAAGAAAACAGCAGAATTCTGCACGAAATCATCAAAATTCGTAGAGAAAACCGCATATTTCGATGCAAAACGACGATTTCTCGCTGATTTTCGTTGTTTTCTATCTTGAATTCGCAAAGAAGAGCACGAAATCTACAAAATCATGACTTTTTACCAAGATTTAACAGCTGAATTGCAAGAAAACAGCAGAATTCTGCACGAAATCATCAAAATTCATACAGAAAACCGCATATTTCGATGCAAAACGACGATTTCTCGCCGATTTTCGTTGTTTTCTGGCTTGAATTCGCAAAGAAGAGCACGAAATCTACTAAATAATCACTTTTTACCAAGATTCAACGGCTGAATTGCAAGAAAACAGCAGAATTCTGCACGAAATCATCAAAATTCTTAGAGAAAACCGCATATTTCGATGCAAAACGACGATTTCTCGCTGATTTTCGTTGTTTTCTATCTTGAATTCGCAAAAATGAGCACGAAATCTACAAAATCATGACTTTTTACCAAGATTCAACGGCTGAATTGCAAGAAAACAGCAGAATTCTGCACGAAATCATCAAAATTCTTACAGAAAACCGCATATTTCGATGCAAAACGACGATTTCTCGCCGATTTTCGTTGTTTTCTGGCTTGAATTCGCAAAGAAGTGCACAAAATCTACTAAATCATCACTTTTTACCAAGATTCAACGGCTGAATTGCAAGAAAACAGCAGAATTCTGCACAAAATCATCAAAATTCTTACAGAAAACCGCATATTTCGATGCAAAACGACGATTTCTCGCTGATTTTCGATGTTTTCTATCTTGAATTCGCAAAGGAGAGCACGAAATCTACAAAATCATGACTTTTTACCAAGATTCAACAGCTGAAATGCAAGAAAACAGCAGAATTCTGCACGTAATCATCAAAATTCGTAGAGAAAACCGCATTTTTCGATGCAAAACGACGATTTCTCGCTGATTTTCGTTGTTTTCTATCTTGAATTCGCAAAGAAGAGCACGAAATCTACAAAATCATGACTTTTTACCAAGATTTAACGGCTGAATTGCAAGAAAACAGCAGAATTCTGCACGAAATCTTCAAAATTCTTACAGAAAACCGCATATTTTGATTCAAAACGACGATTTCTCGCCGATTTTCGTTGTTTTCTGGCTTGAATTCGCAAAGAAGAGCACGAAATCTACAAAATCATGACTTTTACCAAGATTCAACGGCTGAATTGCAAAAAAACAGCAGAATTTCGCACGAAATCCTCAAAATTCTTACAGAAAACCGCATATTTCGATGCAAAACGACGATTTCTCCCCGATTTTCGTTGTTTTCTGGCTTGAATTCGCAAAGAAGAGCACGAAATCTACAAAATCATGACTTTTTACCAAGATTCAACGGCTGAATTGCAAGAAAGCAGCAGAATTCTGCACGAAATCATCAAAATTCTTACAGAAAACCGCAATTTTCGATGCAAAACGACGATTTCTCGCCGATTTTCGTTGTTTTCTGGCTTGAATTCGCAAAGAAGAGCACGAAATCTACAAAATCATGACTTTTTACCAAGATTCAACGGCTGAAATGCAAGAAAACAGCAGAATTCTGCACGAAATCATCAAAATTCGTAGAGAAAACCGCATATTTCGATGCAAAACGACGATTTCTCGCTGATTTTCGTTGTTTTCTATCTTGAATTCGCAAAGAAGAGCACGAAATCTACAAAATCATGACTTTTTACCAAGATTCAACGGCTGAATTGCAAGAAAACAGCAGAATTCTGCACGAAATCATCAAAATTCTTACAGAAAACCGCATATTTTGATTCAAAACGACGATTTCTCGCCGATTTTCGTTGTTTTCTGGCTTGAATTCGCAAAGAAGAGCACGAAATCTACAAAATCATGACTTTTTACCAAAATTCAACGGCTGAATTGCAAGAAAACAGCAGAATTCTGCACGAAATCGTCAAAATTCTTAGAGAAAACCGCATATTTCGATGCAAAACGACGATTTCTCGCTGATTTTCGTTGTTTTCTATCTTGAATTCGCAAAGAAGAGCACGAAATCTACAAAATCATGACTTTTAACCAAGATTCAACGGCTGAATTGCAAGAAAACAGCAGAATTCTGCACGAAATCATCAAAATTTTTAGAGAAAACAGCATATTTCGATGCAAAACGACGATTTCTCGCTGATTTTCGTTGTTTTCTATCTTGAATTCGCAAAGAAGAGCACGAAATCTACAAAATCATGACTTTTTACCAAGATTCAACGGCTGAATTGCAAGAAAACAGCAGAATTATCCACGAAATCATCAAAATTCTTAGAGAAAACCGCATATTTCGATGCAAAACGCCGATTTCTCGCTGATTTTCGTTGTTTTCAATCTTGAATTCGCAAAGAAGAGCACGAAATCTACAAAATCATGACTTTTTACCATGATTCAACGGCTGAATTGCAAGAAAACAGCAGAATTCTGCACGAAATCATCAAAATTCTTAGAGAAAACCGCATATTTCGATGCAAAACGCCGATTTCTCGCTGATTTTCGTTGTTTTCAATCTTGAATTCGCAAAGAAGAGCACGAAATCTACAAAATCATGACTTTTTACCATGATTCAACGGCTGAATTGCAAGAAAACAGCAGAATTCTGCACGAAATCATCAAAAATCTTAGAGAAAACCGCATATTTCGATGCAAAACGACGATTTCTCGCAGATTTTCGTTGTTTTCTATCTTGAATTCGCAAAGAAGAGCACGAAATCTACAAAATCATGACTTTTAACCAAGATTCAACAGCTGAATTGCAAGAAAACAGCAGAATTCTGCACGAAATCGTCAAAATTCTTAGAGAAAACCGCATATTTCGATGCAAAACGACGATTTCTCGCTGATTTTCGTTGTTTTCTATCTTGAATTCGCAAAGAAGAGCACGAAATCTACAAAATCATGACTTTTAACCAAGATTCAACGGCTGAATTGCAAGAAAACAGCAGAATTCTGCACGAAATCATCAAAATTTTTAGAGAAAACAGCATATTTCGATGCAAAACGACGATTTCTCGCTGATTTTCGTTGTTTTCTATCTTGAATTCGCAAAGAAGAGCACGAAATCTACAAAATCATGACTTTTTACCAAGATTCAACGGCTGAATTGCAAGAAAACAGCAGAATTATCCACGAAATCATCAAAATTCTTAGAGAAAACCGCATATTTCGATGCAAAACGACGATTTCTCGCTGATTTTCGTTGTTTTCTATCTTGAATTCGCAAAGAAGAGCACGAAATCTACAAAATCATGACTTTTTACCAAGATTCAACGGCTGAATTGCAAGAAAACAGCAGAATTCCGCACGAAATCGTCAAAATTCTTACAGAAAACCGCATATTTCGATGCAAAACGACGATTTCTCGCCGATTTTCGTTGTTTTCTGGCTTGAATTCGCAACGAAGAGCACGAAATCTACAAAATCATGATTTTTTACCAAGATTCTACGGCTGAATTGGAAGAAAACAGCAGAATTATCCACGAAATCATCAAAATTCTTAGAGAAAACCGCATATTTCGATGCAAAACGACGATTTCTCGCTGATTTTCGTTGTTTTCTATCTTGAATTTGCAAAGAAGAGCACGAAATCTACAAAATCATGACTTTTTACCATGATTCAACGGCTGAATTGCAAGAAAACAGCAGAATTCTGCACGAAATCATCAAAATTCTTAGAGAAAACCGCATATTTCGATGCAAAACGACGATTTCTCGCAGATTTTCGTTGTTTTCTATCTTGAATTCGCAAAGAAGAGCACGAAATCTACAAAATCATGACTTTTAACCAAGATTCAACAGCTGAATTGCAAGAAAACAGCAGAATTCCGCACGAAATCCTCAAAATTCTTACAGAAAACCGCATATTTCGATGCAAAACGACGATTTCTCCCCGATTTTCGTTGTTTTCTGGCTTGAATTCGCAAAGACGAGCACTAAATCTACAAAATCATGACTTTTTACAAGATTCAACGGCTGAATTGCAAGAAAACAGCAGAATTCTGCACGAAATCATCAAAATTCTTACAGAAAACCGCATATTTCGATGCAAAACGACGATTTCTCGCCGATTTTCGTTGTTTTCTGGCGTGAATTCGCAAAGAAGAGCACGAAATCTACAAAATCATGACTTTTTACCAAGATTCAACGGCTGAAATGCAAGAAAACAGCAGAATTCCGCACGAAATCCTCAAAATTCTTACAGAAAACCGCATATTTCGATGCAAAACGACGATTTCTCGCCGATTTTCGTTGTTTTCTGGCTTGAATTCGCAACGAAGAGCACGAAATCTACAAAATCATGATTTTTTACCAAGATTCTACGGCTGAATTGGAAGAAAACAGCGGAATTATCCACGAAATCATCAAAATTCTTAGAGAAAACCGCATATTTCGATGCAAAACGACGATTTCTCGCTGATTTTCGTTGTTTTCAATCTTGAATTCGCAAAGAAGAGCACGAAATCTACAAAATCATGACTTTTTACCATGATTCAACGGCTGAATTGCAAGAAAACAGCAGAATTCTGCACGAAATCATCAAAATTCTTAGAGAAAACCGCATATTTCGATGCAAAACGACGATTTCTCGCAGATTTTCGTTGTTTTCTATCTTGAATTCGCAAAGAAGAGCACGAAATCTACAAAATCATGACTTTTAACCAAGATTCAACAGCTGAATTGCAAGAAAACAGCAGAATTCCGCACGAAATCCTCAAAATTCTTACAGAAAACCGCATATTTCGATGCAAAACGACGATTTCTCCCCGATTTTCGTTGTTTTCTGGCTTGAATTCGCAAAGACGAGCACTAAATCTACAAAATCATGACTTTTTACAAGATTCAACAGCTGAATTGCAAGAAAACAGCCGAATTCTGCACGAAATCATCAAAATTCGTAGAGAAAACCGCATATTTCGATGCAAAACGACGATTTCTCGCTGATTTTCGTTGTTTTCTATCTTGAATTCGCAAAGAAGAGCACGAAATCTACAAAATTATGACTTTTTACAAGATTCAACGGCTGAATTGCAAGAAAACAGCAGAATTCTGCACGAAATCATCAAAATTCTTACAGAAAACCGCATATTTCGATGCAAAACGACGATTTCTCGCCGATTTTCGTTGTTTTCTGGCTTGAATTCGCAAAGAAGAGCACGAAATCTACAAAATCATGACTTTTTACCAAGATTCAACGGCTGAAATGCAAGAAAACAGCAGAATTCCGCACGAAATCCTCAAAATTCTTACAGAAAACCGCATATTTCGATGCAAAACGACGATTTCTCGCCGATTTTCGTTGTTTTCTGGCTTGAATTCGCAACGAAGAGCACGAAATCTACAAAATCATGATTTTTTACCAAGATTCTACGGCTGAATTGGAAGAAAACAGCAGAATTATCCACGAAATCATCAAAATTCTTAGAGAAAACCGCATATTTCGATGCAAAACGCCGATTTCTCGCTGATTTTCGTTGTTTTCAATCTTGAATTCGCAAAGAAGAGCACGAAATCTACAAAATCATGACTTTTTACCATGATTCAACGGCTGAATTGCAAGAAAACAGCAGAATTCTGCACGAAATCATCAAAATTCTTAGAGAAAACCGCATATTTCGATGCAAAACGACGATTTCTCGCAGATTTTCGTTGTTTTCTATCTTGAATTCGCAAAGAAGAGCACGAAATCTACAAAATCATGACTTTTAACCAAGATTCAACAGCTGAATTGCAAGAAAACAGCAGAATTCTGCACGAAATCGTCAAAATTCTTAGAGAAAACCGCATATTTCGATGCAAAACGACGATTTCTCGCTGATTTTCGTTGTTTTCTATCTTGAATTCGCAAAGAAGAGCACGAAATCTACAAAATCATGACTTTTAACCAAGATTCAACGGCTGAATTGCAAGAAAACAGCAGAATTCTGCACGAAATCATCAAAATTTTTAGAGAAAACAGCATATTTCGATGCAAAACGACGATTTCTCGCTGATTTTCGTTGTTTTCTATCTTGAATTCGCAAAGAAGAGCACGAAATCTACAAAATCATGACTTTTTACCAAGATTCAACGGCTGAATTGCAAGAAAACAGCAGAATTATCCACGAAATCATCAAAATTCTTAGAGAAAACCGCATATTTCGATGCAAAACGACGATTTCTCGCTGATTTTCGTTGTTTTCTATCTTGAATTCGCAAAGAAGAGCACGAAATCTACAAAATCATGACTTTTTACCAAGATTCAACGGCTGAATTGCAAGAAAACAGCAGAATTCCGCACGAAATCGTCAAAATTCTTACAGAAAACCGCATATTTCGATGCAAAACGACGATTTCTCGCCGATTTTCGTTGTTTTCTGGCTTGAATTCGCAACGAAGAGCACGAAATCTACAAAATCATGATTTTTTACCAAGATTCTACGGCTGAATTGGAAGAAAACAGCAGAATTATCCACGAAATCATCAAAATTCTTAGAGAAAACCGCATATTTCGATGCAAAACGACGATTTCTCGCTGATTTTCGTTGTTTTCTATCTTGAATTTGCAAAGAAGAGCACGAAATCTACAAAATCATGACTTTTTACCATGATTCAACGGCTGAATTGCAAGAAAACAGCAGAATTCTGCACGAAATCATCAAAATTCTTAGAGAAAACCGCATATTTCGATGCAAAACGACGATTTCTCGCAGATTTTCGTTGTTTTCTATCTTGAATTCGCAAAGAAGAGCACGAAATCTACAAAATCTTGACTTTTAACCAAGATTCAACAGCTGAATTGCAAGAAAACAGCAGAATTCCGCACGAAATCCTCAAAATTCTTACAGAAAACCGCATATTTCGATGCAAAACGACGATTTCTCCCCGATTTTCGTTGTTTTCTGGCTTGAATTCGCAAAGACGAGCACTAAATCTACAAAATCATGACTTTTTACAAGATTCAACGGCTGAATTGCAAGAAAACAGCAGAATTCTGCACGAAATCATCAAAATTCTTACAGAAAACCGCATATTTCGATGCAAAACGACGATTTCTCGCCGATTTTCGTTGTTTTCTGGCGTGAATTCGCAAAGAAGAGCACGAAATCTACAAAATCATGACTTTTTACCAAGATTCAACGGCTGAAATGCAAGAAAACAGCAGAATTCCGCACGAAATCCTCAAAATTCTTACAGAAAACCGCATATTTCGATGCAAAACGACGATTTCTCGCCGATTTTCGTTGTTTTCTGGCGTGAATTCGCAAAGAAGAGCACGAAATCTACAAAATCATGACTTTTTACCAAGATTCAACGGCTGAATTGCAAGAAAACAGCAGAATTCTGCACGAAATCATCAAAATTCTTACAGAAAACCGCATATTTCGATTCAAAACGACGATTTCTCGCCGATTTTCGTTGTTTTCGGGCTTGAATTCGCAAAGAAGAGCACGAAATCTACTAAATAATCACTTTTTACCAAGATTCAACAGCTGAATTGCAAGAAAACAGCAGAATTCTGCACGAAATCGTCAAAATTCTTAGAGAAAACCGCATATTTCGATGCAAAACGACGATTTCTCGCTGATTTTCGTTGTTTTCTATCTTGAATTCGCAAAAATGAGCACGAAATCTACAAAATCATAACTTTTTACCAAGATTCAACGGCTGAATTGCAAGAAAACAGCAGAATTCTGCACGAAATCCTCAAAATTCTTACAGAAAACCGCATATTTCGATGCAAAACGACGATTTCTCGCCGATTTCCGTTGTTTTCTGGCTTGAATTCGGAAAGAAGAGCACGAAATCTACTAAATCATGATTTTTACCAAGATTCAACGGCTGAATTGCAAGAAAACAGCAGAATTATCCACGAAATCATCAAAATTCTTACAGAAAACTGCCTATTTCGATGCAAAACGACGATTTCTCGCCGATTTTCGTTGTTTTCTGGCTTGAATTCGCAACGAAGAGCACGAAATCTACAAAATCATGATTTTTTACCAAGATTCTACGGCTGAATTGGAAGAAAACAGCAGAATTATCCACGAAATCATCAAAATTCTTAGAGAAAACCGCATATTTCGATGCAAAACGACGATTTCTCGCTGATTTTCGTTGTTTTCTATCTTGAATTTGCAAAGAAGAGCACGAAATCTACAAAATCATGACTTTTTACCATGATTCAACGGCTGAATTGCAAGAAAACAGCAGAATTCTGCACGAAATCATCAAAATTCTTAGAGAAAACCGCATATTTCGATGCAAAACGACGATTTCTCGCAGATTTTCGTTGTTTTCTATCTTGAATTCGCAAAGAAGAGCACGAAATCTACAAAATCATGACTTTTAACCAAGATTCAACAGCTGAATTGCAAGAAAACAGCAGAATTCCGCACGAAATCCTCAAAATTCTTACAGAAAACCGCATATTTCGATGCAAAACGACGATTTCTCCCCGATTTTCGTTGTTTTCTGGCTTGAATTCGCAAAGACGAGCACTAAATCTACAAAATCATGACTTTTTACAAGATTCAACGGCTGAATTGCAAGAAAACAGCAGAATTCTGCACGAAATCATCAAAATTCTTACAGAAAACCGCATATTTCGATGCAAAACGACGATTTCTCGCCGATTTTCGTTGTTTTCTGGCTTGAATTCGCAAAGAAGAGCACGAAATCTACAAAATCATGACTTTTTACCAAGATTCAACGGCTGAAATGCAAGAAAACAGCAGAATTCCGCACGAAATCCTCAAAATTCTTACAGAAAACCGCATATTTCGATGCAAAACGACGATTTCTCGCCGATTTTCGTTGTTTTCTGGCTTGAATTCGCAACGAAGAGCACGAAATCTACAAAATCATGATTTTTTACCAAGATTCTACGGCTGAATTGGAAGAAAACAGCAGAATTATCCACGAAATCATCAAAATTCTTAGAGAAAACCGCATATTTCGATGCAAAACGACGATTTCTCGCTGATTTTCGTTGTTTTCAATCTTGAATTCGCAAAGAAGAGCACGAAATCTACAAAATCATGACTTTTTACCATGATTCAACGGCTGAATTGCAAGAAAACAGCAGAATTCTGCACGAAATCATCAAAATTCTTAGAGAAAACCGCATATTTCGATGCAAAACGACGATTTCTCGCAGATTTTCGTTGTTTTCTATCTTGAATTCGCAAAGAAGAGCACGAAATCTACAAAATCATGACTTTTAACCAAGATTCAACAGCTGAATTGCAAGAAAACAGCAGAATTCCGCACGAAATCCTCAAAATTCTTACAGAAAACCGCATATTTCGATGCAAAACGACGATTTCTCCCCGATTTTCGTTGTTTTCTGGCTTGAATTCGCAAAGACGAGCACTAAATCTACAAAATCATGACTTTTTACAAGATTCAACAGCTGAATTGCAAGAAAACAGCCGAATTCTGCACGAAATCATCAAAATTCGTAGAGAAAACCGCATATTTCGATGCAAAACGACGATTTCTCGCTGATTTTCGTTGTTTTCTATCTTGAATTCGCAAAGAAGAGCACGAAATCTACAAAATTATGACTTTTTACCAAGATTCAACGGCTGAATTGCAAGAAAACAGCAGAATTCTGCACGAAATCATCAAAATTCTTACAGAAAACCGCATATTTCGATTCAAAACGACGATTTCTCGCCGATTTTCGTTGTTTTCTGGCTTGAATTCGCAAAGAAGAGCACGAAATCTACTAAATAATCACTTTTTACCAAGATTCAACAGCTGAATTGCAAGAAAACAGCAGAATTCTGCACGAAATCGTCAAAATTCTTAGAGAAAACCGCATATTTCGATGCAAAACGACGATTTCTCGCTGATTTTCGTTGTTTTCTATCTTGAATTCGCAAAAATGAGCACGAAATCTACAAAATCATAACTTTTTACCAAGATTCAACGGCTGAATTGCAAGAAAACAGCAGAATTCTGCACGAAATCCTCAAAATTCTTACAGAAAACCGCATATTTCGATGCAAAACGACGATTTCTCGCCGATTTCCGTTGTTTTCTGGCTTGAATTCGGAAAGAAGAGCACGAAATCTACTAAATCATGATTTTTACCAAGATTCAACGGCTGAATTGCAAGAAAACAGCTGAATTCTGCACGAAATCATCAAAATTCTTACAGAAAACCGCCTATTTCGATGCAAAACGACGATTTCTCGCCGAATTTCGTTGTTTTCTGGCTTGAATTCGCAAAGAAGAGCACGAAATCTACAAAATCATGACTTTTTACCAAGATTCAACGGCTGAATTGCAAGAAAACAGCAGAATTCTGCACGAAATCATCAAAATTCTTAGAGAAAACCGCATATTTCGATGCAAAACGACGATTTCTCGCAGATGTTCGCTGTTTTCTATCTTGAATTCGCAAAGAAGAGCACGAAATCTACAAAATCATGACTTTTAACCAAGATTCAACAGCTGAATTGCAAGAAAACAGCAGAATTCCGCACGAAATCCTCAAAATTCTTACAGAAAACCGCATATTTCGATGCAAAACGACGATTTCTCCCCGATTTTCGTTGTTTTCTGGCTTGAATTCGCAAAGACGAGCACTAAATCTACAAAATCATGACTTTTTACAAGATTCAACAGCTGAATTGCAAGAAAACAGCCGAATTCTGCACGAAATCATCAAAATTCGTAGAGAAAACCGCATATTTCGATGCAAAACGACGATTTCTCGCTGATTTTCGTTGTTTTCTATCTTGAATTCGCAAAGAAGAGCACGAAATCTACAAAATTATGACTTTTTACCAAGATTCAACAGCTGAATTGCAAGAAAACAGCAGAATTCTGCACGAAATCATCAAAATTCTTACAGAAAACCGCATATTTCGATTCAAAACGACGATTTCTCGCCGATTTTCGTTGTTTTCTGGCTTGAATTCGCAAAGAAGAGCACGAAATCTACTAAATAATCACTTTTTACCAAGATTCAACAGCTGAATTGCAAGAAAACAGCAGAATTCTGCACGAAATCGTCAAAATTCTTAGAGAAAACCGCATATTTCGATGCAAAACGACGATTTCTCGCCGATTTTCGTTGTTTTCTGGCTTGAATTCGCAAAGAAGAGCACGAAATCTACAAAATCATCACTTTTTACCAAGATTCAACGGCTGAATTGCAAGAAAACAGCAGAATTCTGCACGAAATCATCAAAATTCTTAGAGAAAACCGCATATTTCGATGCAAAACGACGATTTCTCGCTGATTTTCGTTGTTTTCTATCTTGAATTCGCAAAAATGAGCACGAAATCTACAAAATCATAACTTTTTACCAAGATTCAACGGCTGAATTGCAAGAAAACAGCAGAATTCTGCACGAAATCCTCAAAATTCTTACAGAAAACCGCATATTTCGATGCAAAACGACGATTTCTCGCCGATTTCCGTTGTTTTCTGGCTTGAATTCGGAAAGAAGAGCACGAAATCTACTAAATCATGATTTTTACCAAGATTCAACGGCTGAATTGCAAGAAAACAGCAGAATTATCCACGAAATCATCAAAATTCTTACAGAAAACTGCCTATTTCGATGCAAAACGACGATTTCTCGCCGATTTTCGTTGTTTTCTGGCTTGAATTCGCAAAGAAGAGCACAAAATCTACTAAATCATCACTTTTTACCAAGATTCAACGGCTGAATTGCAAGAAAACAGCAGAATTCTGCACGAAATCATCAAAATTCTTACAGAAAACCGCCTATTTCGATGCAAAACGACGATTTCTCGCCGAATTTCGTTGTTTTCTGGCTTGAATTCGCAAAGAAGAGCACGAAATCTACAAAATCATGACTTTTTACCAAGATTCAACGGCTGAATTGCAAAAAAACAGCAGAATTCTGCACGAAATCATCAAAATCCTTAGAGAAAACCGCATATTTCGATGCAAAACGACGATTTCTCGCCGATTTTCGTTGTTTTCTGGCTTGAATTCGCAAAGAAGAGCACGAAATCTACAAAATCATGACTTTTTACCAAGATTCAACGGCTGAATGCAAGAAAACAGCAGAATTCTGCACGAAATCGTCAAAATTCTTTGAGAAAACCGCATATTTCGATGCAAAACGACGATTTCTCGCCGATTCTCGTTGTTTTCTGGCTTGAATTCGCAAAGAAGAGCACGAAATCTACAAAATCATGACTTTTTACCAAGATTCAACGGCTGAATTGCAAGAAAACAGCAGAATTCTGCACGAAATCATCAAAATTCTTAGAGAAAACCGCATATTTCGATGCAAAACGACGATTTCTCGCTGATTTTCGTTGTTTTCTATCTTGAATTCGCAAAGAAGAGCACGAAATCTACAAAATCATGACTTTTTACCAAGATTCAACAGCTGAATTGCAAGAAAACAGCAGAATTCTGCACGAAATCATCAAAATTCTTACAGAAAACCGCATATTTCAATGCAAAACGACGATTTCTCGCCGATTTTCGTTGATTTCTTGCTTGAATTCGCAAAGAAGTGCACGAAATCGACAAAATCATGACTTTTTACCAAGATTCAACGGCTGAATTGCAAGAAAACAGCATAATTATCCACGAAATCATCAAAATTCTTACAGAAAACCGCCTATTTCGATGCAAAACGACGATTTCTCGCCGATTTTCGTTGTTTTCTGGCTTGAATTCGCAAAGAAGAGCACGAAATCTACTAAATCATCACTTTTTACCAAGATTCAACGGCTGAATTGCAAGAAAACAGCAGAATTCCGCACGAAATCCTCAAAATTCTTACAGAAAACGGCATATTTCGATGCAAAACGACGATTTCTCCCCGATTTTCGTTGTTTTCTGGCTTGAATTCGTAAAGACGAGCACTAAATCTACAAAATCATGACTTTTTACAAGATTCAACAGCTGAATTGCAAGAAAACAGCCGAATTCTGCACGAAATCATCAAAATTCGTAGAGAAAACCGCATATTTCGATGCAAAACGACGATTTCTCGCTGATTTTCGTTGTTTTCTATCTTGAATTCGCAAAGAAGAGCACGAAATCTACAAAATTATGACTTTTTACCAAGATTCAACGGCTGAATTGCAAGAAAACAGCAGAATTCTGCACGAAATCATCAAAATTCTTACAGAAAACCGCATATTTCGATTCAAAACGACGATTTCTCGCCGATTTTCGTTGTTTTCTGGCTTGAATTCGCAAAGAAGAGCACGAAATCTACTAAATAATCACTTTTTACCAAGATTCAACAGCTGAATTGCAAGAAAACAGCAGAATTCTGCACGAAATCGTCAAAATTCTTAGAGAAAACCGCATATTTCGATGCAAAACGACGATTTCTCGCCGATTTTCGTTGTTTTCTGGCTTGAATTCGCAAAGAAGAGCACGAAATCTACAAAATCATCACTTTTTACCAAGATTCAACGGCTGAATTGCAAGAAAACAGCAGAATTCTGCACGAAATCATCAAAATTCTTAGAGAAAACCGCATATTTCGATGCAAAACGACGATTTCTCGCTGATTTTCGTTGTTTTCTATCTTGAATTCGCAAAAATGAGCACGAAATCTACAAAATCATAACTTTTTACCAAGATTCAACGGCTGAATTGCAAGAAAACAGCAGAATTCTGCACGAAATCCTCAAAATTCTTACAGAAAACCGCATATTTCGATGCAAAACGACGATTTCTCGCCGATTTCCGTTGTTTTCTGGCTTGAATTCGGAAAGAAGAGCACGAAATCTACTAAATCATGATTTTTACCAAGATTCAACGGCTGAATTGCAAGAAAACAGCTGAATTCTGCACGAAATCATCAAAATTCTTAGAGAAAACCGCATATTTCGATGCAAAACGACGATTTCTCGCTGATTTTCGTTGTATTCTATCTTGAATTCGCAAAGAAGAGCACGAAATCTACAAAATCATGACTTTTTACCAAGATTCAACAGCTGAATTGCAAGAAAACAGCAGAATTCTGCACGAAATCATCAAAATTCTTACAGAAAACCGCACATTTCGATGCAAAACGACGATTTCTCGCCGATTTTCGTTGTTTTCTGGCTTGAATTCGCAAAGAAGAGCACGAAATCTACAAAATCATCACTTTTTATCAAGATTCAACGGCTGAATTGCAAGAAAACAGCAGAATTCTGCACGAAATCATCAAAATTCTTAGAGAAAACCGCATATTTCGATGCAAAACGACGATTTCTCGCAGATTTTCGTTGTTTTCTATCTTGAATTCGCAAAGAAGAGCACGAAGTCTACAAAATCATGACTTTTTACCAAGATTCAACGGCTGAATTGCAAGAAAACTGCAGAATTCCGCACGAAATCCTCAAAATTCTTACAGAAAACCGCATATTTCGATGCAAAACGACGATTTTTCCCCGATTTTCGTTGTTTTCTGGCTTGAATTCGCAAAGAAGAGCACAAAATCTACAAAATCATGACTTTTTACCAAGATTCAACGGCTGAATGCAAGAAAACAGCAGAATTATTTACGAAATCATCAAAATTCTTACAGAAAACCGCATATTTCGATGCAAAACGACGATTTCTCGCCGATTTTCGTTGTTTTCTGGGTTGAAATCGCAAAGAAGAGCACGAAATCTACTAAATCATCACTTTTTACCAAGATTCAACGGCTGAATTGCAAGAAAACAGCAGAATTCTGCACAAAATCATCAAAATTCTTACAGAAAACCGCATATTTCGATGCAAAACGACGATTTCTCGCTGATTTTCGATGTTTTCTATCTTGAATTCGCAAAGGAGAGCACGAAATCTACAAAATCATGACCTTTTACCAAGATTCAACAGCTGAAATGCAAGAAAACAGCAGAATTCTGCACGTAATCATCAAAATTCGTAGAGAAAACCGCATTTTTCGATGCAAAACGACGATTTCTCGCTGATTTTCGTTGTTTTCTATCTTGAATTCGCAAAGAAGAGCACGAAATCTACAAAATCATGACTTTTTACCAAGATTTAACGGCTGAATTGCAAGAAAACAGCAGAATTCTGCACGAAATCTTCAAAATTCTTACAGAAAACCGCATATTTTGATTCAAAACGACGATTTCTCGCCGATTTTCGTTGTTTTCTGGCTTGAATTCGCAAAGAAGAGCACGAAATCTACAAAATCATGACTTTTTACCAAGATTCAACGGCTGAATTGCAAGAAAACAGCAGAATTTCGCACGAAATCCTCAAAATTCTTACAGAAAACCGCATATTTCGATGCAAAACGACGATTTCTCCCCGATTTTCGTTGTTTTCTGGCTTGAATTCGCAAAGAAGAGCACGAAATCTACAAAATCATGACTTTTTACCAAGATTCAACGGCTGAATTGCAAGAAAGCAGCAGAATTCTGCACGAAATCATCAAAATTCTTACAGAAAACCGCCTATTTCGATGCAAAACGACGATTTCTCGCCGATTTTCGTTGTTTTCTGGCTTGAATTCGCAAAGAAGAGCACGAAATCTACTAAATCATCACTTTTTACCAAGATTCAACGGCTGAATTGCAAGAAAACAGCAGAATTCCGCACGAAATCCTCAAAATTCTTACAGAAAACGGCATATTTCGATGCAAAACGACGATTTCTCCCCGATTTTCGTTGTTTTCTGGCTTGAATTCGTAAAGACGAGCACTAAATCTACAAAATCATGACTTTTTACAAGATTCAACAGCTGAATTGCAAGAAAACAGCCGAATTCTGCACGAAATCATCAAAATTCGTAGAGAAAACCGCATATTTCGATGCAAAACGACGATTTCTCGCTGATTTTCGTTGTTTTCTATCTTGAATTCGCAAAGAAGAGCACGAAATCTACAAAATTATGACTTTTTACCAAGATTCAACGGCTGAATTGCAAGAAAACAGCAGAATTCTGCACGAAATCATCAAAATTCTTACAGAAAACCGCATATTTCGATTCAAAACGACGATTTCTCGCCGATTTTCGTTGTTTTCTGGCTTGAATTCGCAAAGAAGAGCACGAAATCTACTAAATAATCACTTTTTACCAAGATTCAACAGCTGAATTGCAAGAAAACAGCAGAATTCTGCACGAAATCGTCAAAATTCTTAGAGAAAACCGCATATTTCGATGCAAAACGACGATTTCTCGCCGATTTTCGTTGTTTTCTGGCTTGAATTCGCAAAGAAGAGCACGAAATCTACAAAATCATCACTTTTTACCAAGATTCAACGGCTGAATTGCAAGAAAACAGCAGAATTCTGCACGAAATCATCAAAATTCTTAGAGAAAACCGCATATTTCGATGCAAAACGACGATTTCTCGCTGATTTTCGTTGTTTTCTATCTTGAATTCGCAAAAATGAGCACGAAATCTACAAAATCATAACTTTTTACCAAGATTCAACGGCTGAATTGCAAGAAAACAGCAGAATTCTGCACGAAATCCTCAAAATTCTTACAGAAAACCGCATATTTCGATGCAAAACGACGATTTCTCGCCGATTTCCGTTGTTTTCTGGCTTGAATTCGGAAAGAAGAGCACGAAATCTACTAAATCATGATTTTTACCAAGATTCAACGGCTGAATTGCAAGAAAACAGCTGAATTCTGCACGAAATCATCAAAATTCTTAGAGAAAACCGCATATTTCGATGCAAAACGACGATTTCTCGCTGATTTTCGTTGTATTCTATCTTGAATTCGCAAAGAAGAGCACGAAATCTACAAAATCATGACTTTTTACCAAGATTCAACAGCTGAATTGCAAGAAAACAGCAGAATTCTGCACGAAATCATCAAAATTCTTACAGAAAACCGCACATTTCGATGCAAAACGACGATTTCTCGCCGATTTTCGTTGTTTTCTGGCTTGAATTCGCAAAGAAGAGCACGAAATCTACAAAATCATCACTTTTTATCAAGATTCAACGGCTGAATTGCAAGAAAACAGCAGAATTCTGCACGAAATCATCAAAATTCTTAGAGAAAACCGCATATTTCGATGCAAAACGACGATTTCTCGCAGATTTTCGTTGTTTTCTATCTTGAATTCGCAAAGAAGAGCACGAAGTCTACAAAATCATGACTTTTTACCAAGATTCAACGGCTGAATTGCAAGAAAACTGCAGAATTCCGCACGAAATCCTCAAAATTCTTACAGAAAACCGCATATTTCGATGCAAAACGACGATTTTTCCCCGATTTTCGTTGTTTTCTGGCTTGAATTCGCAAAGAAGAGCACAAAATCTACAAAATCATGACTTTTTACCAAGATTCAACGGCTGAATGCAAGAAAACAGCAGAATTATTTACGAAATCATCAAAATTCTTACAGAAAACCGCATATTTCGATGCAAAACGACGATTTCTCGCCGATTTTCGTTGTTTTCTGGGTTGAAATCGCAAAGAAGAGCACGAAATCTACTAAATCATCACTTTTTACCAAGATTCAACGGCTGAATTGCAAGAAAACAGCAGAATTCTGCACAAAATCATCAAAATTCTTACAGAAAACCGCATATTTCGATGCAAAACGACGATTTCTCGCTGATTTTCGATGTTTTCTATCTTGAATTCGCAAAGGAGAGCACGAAATCTACAAAATCATGACTTTTTACCAAGATTCAACAGCTGAAATGCAAGAAAACAGCAGAATTCTGCACGTAATCATCAAAATTCGTAGAGAAAACCGCATTTTTCGATGCAAAACGACGATTTCTCGCTGATTTTCGTTGATTTCTATCTTGAATTCGCAAAGAAGAGCACGAAATCTACAAAATCATGACTTTTTACCAAGATTTAACGGCTGAATTGCAAGAAAACAGCAGAATTCTGCACGAAATCTTCAAAATTCTTACAGAAAACCGCATATTTTGATTCAAAACGACGATTTCTCGCCGATTTTCGTTGTTTTCTGGCTTGAATTCGCAAAGAAGAGCACGAAATCTACAAAATCATGACTTTTTACCAAGATTCAACGGCTGAATTGCAAGAAAACAGCAGAATTTCGCACGAAATCCTCAAAATTCTTACAGAAAACCGCATATTTCGATGCAAAACGACGATTTCTCCCCGATTTTCGTTGTTTTCTGGCTTGAATTCGCAAAGAAGAGCACGAAATCTACAAAATCATGACTTTTTACCAAGATTCAACGGCTGAATTGCAAGAAAGCAGCAGAATTCTGCACGAAATCATCAAAATTCTTACAGAAAACCGCAATTTTCGATGCAAAACGACGATTTCTCGCCGATTTTCGTTGTTTTCTGGCTTGAATTCGCTAAGAAGAGCACGAAATCTACAAAATCATGACTTTTTACCAAGATGCAACGGCTGAAATGCAAGAAAACAGCAGAATTCTGCACGAAGTCATCAAAATTCGTAGAGAAAACCGCATATTTCGATGCAAAACGACGATTTCTCGCTGATTTTCGTTGTTTTCTATCTTGAATTCGCAAAGAAGAGCACGAAATCTACAAAATCATGACTTTTTACCAAGATTCAACGGCTGAATTGCAAGAAAACAGCAGAATTCTGCACGAAATCATCAAAATTCTTACAGAAAACCGCATATTTTGATTCAAAACGACGATTTCTCGCCGATTTTCGTTGTTTTCTGGCTTGAATTCGCAAAGAAGAGCACGAAATCTACAAAATCATGACTTTTTACCAAAATTCAACGGCTGAATTGCAAGAAAACAGCAGAATTCTGCACGAAATCGTCAAAATTCTTAGAGAAAACCGCATATTTCGATGCAAAACGACGATTTCTCGCTGATTTTCGTTGTTTTCTATCTTGAATTCGCAAAGAAGAGCACGAAATCTACAAAATCATGACTTTTAACCAAGATTCAACGGCTGAATTGCAAGAAAACAGCAGAATTCTGCACGAAATCATCAAAATTTTTAGAGAAAACAGCATATTTCGATGCAAAACGACGATTTCTCGCTGATTTTCGTTGTTTTCTATCTTGAATTCGCAAAGAAGAGCACGAAATCTACAAAATCATGACTTTTTACCAAGATTCAACGGCTGAATTGCAAGAAAACAGCAGAATTATCCACGAAATCATCAAAATTCTTAGAGAAAACCGCATATTTCGATGCAAAACGACGATTTCTCGCTGATTTTCGTTGTTTTCTATCTTGAATTCGCAAAGAAGAGCACGAAATCTACAAAATCATGACTTTTTACCAAGATTCAACGGCTGAATTGCAAGAAAACAGCAGAATTCCGCACGAAATCGTCAAAATTCTTACAGAAAACCGCATATTTCGATGCAAAACGACGATTTCTCGCCGATTTTCGTTGTTTTCTGGCTTGAATTCGCAACGAAGAGCACGAAATCTACAAAATCATGATTTTTTACCAAGATTCTACGGCTGAATTGGAAGAAAACAGCAGAATTATCCACGAAATCATCAAAATTCTTAGAGAAAACCGCATATTTCGATGCAAAACGACGATTTCTCGCTGATTTTCGTTGTTTTCTATCTTGAATTTGCAAAGAAGAGCACGAAATCTACAAAATCATGACTTTTTACCATGATTCAACGGCTGAATTGCAAGAAAACAGCAGAATTCTGCACGAAATCATCAAAATTCTTAGAGAAAACCGCATATTTCGATGCAAAACGACGATTTCTCGCAGATTTTCGTTGTTTTCTATCTTGAATTCGCAAAAAAGAGCACGAAATCTACAAAATCATGACTTTTAACCAAGATTCAACAGCTGAATTGCAAGAAAACAGCAGAATTCCGCACGAAATCCTCAAAATTCTTACAGAAAACCGCATATTTCGATGCAAAACGACGATTTCTCCCCGATTTTCGTTGTTTTCTAGCTTGAATTCGCAAAGACGAGCACTAAATCTACAAAATCATGACTTTTTACAAGATTCAACGGCTGAATTGCAAGAAAACAGCAGAATTCTGCACGAAATCATCAAAATTCTTACAGAAAACCGCATATTTCGATGCAAAACGACGATTTCTCGCCGATTTTCGTTGTTTTCTGGCTTGAATTCGCAAAGAAGAGCACGAAATCTACAAAATCATGACTTTTTACCAAGATTCAACGGCTGAAATGCAAGAAAACAGCAGAATTCCGCACGAAATCCTCAAAATTCTTACAGAAAACCGCATATTTCGATGCAAAACGACGATTTCTCGCCGATTTTCGTTGTTTTCTGGCTTGAATTCGCAACGAAGAGCACGAAATCTACAAAATCATGATTTTTTACCAAGATTCTACGGCTGAATTGGAAGAAAACAGCAGAAATATCCACGAAATCATCAAAATTCTTAGAGAAAACCGCATATTTCGATGCAAAACGACGATTTCTCGCTGATTTTCGTTGTTTTCAATCTTGAATTCGCAAAGAAGAGCACGAAATCTACAAAATCATGACTTTTTACCATGATTCAACGGCTGAATTGCAAGAAAACAGCAGAATTCCGCACGAAATCCTCAAAATTCTTACAGAAAACCGCATATTTCGATGCAAAACGACGATTTCTCGCCGATTTTCGTTGTTTTCTGGCTTGAATTCGCAACGAAGAGCACGAAATCTACAAAATCATGATTTTTTACCAAGATTCTACGGCTGAATTGGAAGAAAACAGCAGAATTATCCACGAAATCATCAAAATTCTTAGAGAAAACCGCATATTTCGATGCAAAACGACGATTTCTCGCTGATTTTCGTTGTTTTCAATCTTGAATTCGCAAAGAAGAGCACGAAATCTACAAAATCATGACTTTTTACCATGATTCAACGGCTGAATTGCAAGAAAACAGCAGAATTCTGCACGAAATCATCAAAATTCTTAGAGAAAACCGCATATTTCGATGCAAAACGACGATTTCTCCCCGATTTTCGTTGTTTTCTAGCTTGAATTCGCAAAGACGAGCACTAAATCTACAAAATCATGACTTTTTACAAGATTCAACGGCTGAATTGCAAGAAAACAGCAGAATTCTGCACGAAATCATCAAAATTCTTACAGAAAACCGCATATTTCGATGCAAAACGACGATTTCTCGCCGATTTTCGTTGTTTTCTGGCTTGAATTCGCAAAGAAGAGCACGAAATCTACAAAATCATGACTTTTTACCAAGATTCAACGGCTGAAATGCAAGAAAACAGCAGAATTCCGCACGAAATCCTCAAAATTCTTACAGAAAACCGCATATTTCGATGCAAAACGACGATTTCTCGCCGATTTCCGTTGTTTTCTGGCTTGAATTCGGAAAGAAGAGCACGAAATCTACTAAATCATGATTTTTACCAAGATTCAACGGCTGAATTGCAAGAAAACAGCAGAATTATCCACGAAATCATCAAAATTCTTACAGAAAACTGCCTATTTCGATGCAAAACGACGATTTCTCGCCGATTTTCGTTGTTTTCTGGCTTGAATTCGCAAAGAAGAGCACAAAATCTACTAAATCATCACTTTTTACCAAGATTCAACGGCTGAATTGCAAGAAAACAGCAGAATTCTGCACGAAATCATCAAAATTCTTACAGAAAACCGCCTATTTCGATGCAAAACGACGATTTCTCGCCGAATTTCGTTGTTTTCTGGCTTGAATTCGCAAAGAAGAGCACGAAATCTACAAAATCATGACTTTTTACCAAGATTCAACGGCTGAATTGCAAGAAAACAGCAGAATTCTGCACGAAATCATCAAAATTCTTAGAGAAAACCGCATATTTCGATGCAAAACGACGATTTCTCGCAGATGTTCGTTGTTTTCTATCTTGAATTCGCAAAGAAGAGCACGAAATCTACAAAATCATGACTTTTAACCAAGATTCAACAGCTGAATTGCAAGAAAACAGCAGAATTCCGCACGAAATCCTCAAAATTCTTACAGAAAACCGCATATTTCGATGCAAAACGACGATTTCTCCCCGATTTTCGTTGTTTTCTGGCTTGAATTCGCAAAGACGAGCACTAAATCTACAAAATCATGACATTTTACAAGATTCAACAGCTGAATTGCAAGAAAACAGCCGAATTCTGCACGAAATCATCAAAATTCGTAGAGAAAACCGCATATTTCGATGCAAAACGACGATTTCTCGCTGATTTTCGTTGTTTTCTATCTTGAATTCGCAAAGAAGAGCACGAAATCTACAAAATTATGACTTTTTACCAAGATTCAACGGCTGAATTGCAAGAAAACAGCAGAATTCTGCACGAAATCATCAAAATTCTTACAGAAAACCGCATATTTCGATTCAAAACGACGATTTCTCGCCGATTTTCGTTGTTTTCTGGCTTGAATTCGCAAAGAAGAACACGAAATCTACTAAATAATCACTTTTTACCAAGATTCAACAGCTGAATTGCAAGAAAACAGCAGAATTCTGCACGAAATCGTCAAAATTCTTAGAGAAAACCGCATATTTCGATGCAAAACGACGATTTCTCGCCGATTTTCGTTGTTTTCTGGCTTGAATTCGCAAAGAAGAGCACGAAATCTACAAAATCATCACTTTTTACCAAGATTCAACGGCTGAATTGCAAGAAAACAGCAGAATTCTGCACGAAATCATCAAAATTCTTAGAGAAACCGCATATTTCGATGCAAAACGACGATTTCTCGCTGATTTTCGTTGTTTTCTATCTTGAATTCGCAAAAATGAGCACGAAATCTACAAAATCATAACTTTTTACCAAGATTCAACGGCTGAATTGCAAGAAAACAGCAGAATTCTGCACGAAATCCTCAAAATTCTTACAGAAAACCGCATATTTCGATGCAAAACGACGATTTCTCGCCGATTTCCGTTGTTTTCTGGCTTGAATTCGGAAAGAAGAGCACGAAATCTACTAAATCATGATTTTTACCAAGATTCAACGGCTGAATTGCAAGAAAACAGCAGAATTATCCACGAAATCATCAAAATTCTTACAGAAAACTGCCTATTTCGATGCAAAACGACGATTTCTCGCCGATTTTCGTTGTTTTCTGGCTTGAATTCGCAAAGAAGAGCACAAAATCTACTAAATCATCACTTTTTACCAAGATTCAACGGCTGAATTGCAAGAAAACAGCAGAATTCTGCACGAAATCATCAAAATTCTTACAGAAAACCGCCTATTTCGATGCAAAACGACGATTTCTCGCCGAATTTCGTTGTTTTCTGGCTTGAATTCGCAAAGAAGAGCACGAAATCTACAAAATCATGACTTTTTACCAAGATTCAACGGCTGAATTGCAAAAAAACAGCAGAATTCTGCACGAAATCATCAAAATCCTTAGAGAAAACCGCATATTTCGATGCAAAACGACGATTTCTCGCCGATTTTCGTTGTTTTCTGGCTTGAATTCGCAAAGAAGAGCACGAAATCTACAAAATCATGACTTTTTACCAAGATTCAACGGCTGAATGCAAGAAAACAGCAGAATTCTGCACGAAATCGTCAAAATTCTTTGAGAAAACCGCATATTTCGATGCAAAACGACGATTTCTCGCCGATTCTCGTTGTTTTCTGGCTTGAATTCGCAAAGAAGAGCTCGAAATCTACAAAATCATCACTTTTTAGCAAAACTCAACGGCTGAATTGCAAGAAAACAGCAGAATTCTGCACGAAATCATCAAAATTCTTAAAGAAAACCGCATATTTCGATGCAAAACGACGATTTCTCGCTGATTTTCATTGTTTTCTATCTTGAATTCGCAAAGAAGAGCACGAAATCTACAAAATCAAGACTTTTTACCAAGATTCAACGGCTGAATTGCAAGAAAACAGCAGAATTCTGCACGAAATCATCAAAATTCTTACAGAAAACCGCATATTTCGATGCAAAACGACGATTTCTCGCCGATTTTCGTTGTTTTCTTGCTTGAATTCGCAAAGAAGTGCACGAAATCTACAAAATCATGACTTTTTACCAAGATTCAACGGCTGAATTGCAAGAAAACAGCATAATTATCCACGAAATCATGAAAATTCTTACAGAAAACCGCCTATTTCGATGCAAAACGACGATTTCTCGCCAATTTTCGTTGTTTTCTGGCTTGAATTCGCAAAGAAGAGCACGAAATCTACTAAATCATCACTTTTTACCAAGATTCAACAGCTAAATTGCAAGAAAACAGCAGAATTCTGCACGAAATCATCAAAATTCTTACAGAAAACCGCCTATTTCGATGCAAAACGACGATTTCTCGCCGATTTTCGTTGTTTTCTGGCTTGAATTCGCAAAGAAGAGCACGAAATCTAGAAATCATGACTTTTTACCAAGATTCAACGGCTGAATTGCAAGAAAACAACAGAATTCTGCACGAAATCATCAAAATTCTTAGAGAAAACCGCATATTTCGATGCAAAACGACGATTTCTCGCCGATTTTTGTTGTTTTCTGGCTTGAATTCGCAAAGAAGAGCACGAAATCTACAAAATCATCACTTTTTACCAAGATTCAACGGCTGAATTGCAAGAAAACAGCAGAATTCTGCACGAAATCATCAAAATTCTTAGAGAAAACCGCATATTTCGATGCAAAACGACGATTTCTCGCTGATTTTCGTTGTTTTCTATCTTGAATTCGCAAAGAAGAGCACGAAATCTACAAAATCATGACTTTTTACCAAGATTCAACAGCTGAATTGCAAGAAAACAGCAGAATTCTGCACGAAATCATCAAAATTCTTACAGAAAACCGCATATTTCGATGCAAAACGACGATTTCTCGCCGATTTTCGTTGATTTCTTGCTTGAATTCGCAAAGAAGTGCACGAAATCGACAAAATCATGACTTTTTACCAAGATTCAACGGCTGAATTGCAAGAAAACAGCATAATTATCCACGAAATCATCAAAATTCTTACAGAAAACCGCCTATTTCGATGCAAAACGACGATTTCTCGCCGATTTTCGTTGTTTTCTGGCTTGAATTCGCAAAGAAGAGCACGAAATCTACTAAATCATCACTTTTTACCAAGATTCAACGGCTGAATTGCAAGAAAACAGCAGAATTCCGCACGAAATCCTCAAAATTCTTACAGAAAACGGCATATTTCGATGCAAAACGACGATTTCTCCCCGATTTTCGTTGTTTTCTGGCTTGAATTCGCAAAGAAGAGCACGAAATCTACAAAATCATGACTTTTTACCAAGATTCAACGGCTGAATTGCAAGAAAACAGCAGAATTCTGCACGAAATCATCAAAATTCTTACAGAAAACCGCAAATTTCGATGCAAAACGACGATTTCTCGGCGATTTTCGTTGTTTTTTGGCTTGAATTCGCAAAGAAGAGCACGAAATCTACAAAATCATGACTTTTTACCAAGATTCAACGGCTGAAATGCAAGAAAACAGCAGAATTCTGCACGAAATCATCAAAATTCTTACAGAAAACCGCATATTTTGATTCAAAACGACGATTTCTCGCCGATTTTCGTTGTTTTCTGGCTTGAATTCGCAAAGAAGAGCACGAAATCTACAAAATCATGACTTTTTACCAAGATTCAACGGCTGAATTGCAAGAAAACAGCAGAATTCCGCACGAAATCCTCAAAATTCTTACAGAAAACCGCATATTTCGATGCAAAACGACGATTTTTCGCCGATTTTCGTTGTTTTCTGGCTTGAATTCGCAAAGAAGAGCACGAAATCTACTAAATCATCAATTTTTACCAAGATTCAACCTCTCAATTGCAAGAAAACAGCAGAATTCTGCATGAAATCATCAAAATTCTTACAGAAAACCGCATATTTCGATGCAAAACGACGATTTCTCGCCGATTTTCGTTGTTTTCTGGCTTGAATTCGCAAAGAAGAGCACGAAATCTACAAAATCATCACTTTTTATCAAGATTCAACGGCTGAATTGCAAGAAAACAGCAGAATTCTGCACGAAATCATCAAAATTCTTAGAGAAAACCGCATATTTCGATTCAAAACGACGATTTCTCGCTGATTTTCGTTGTTTTCTATCTTGAATTCGCAAAGAAGAGCACAAAATCTACAAAATCATGACTTTTTACCAAGATTCAACGGCTGAATTGCAAGAAAACAGCAGAATTCTGCACGAAATCATCAAAATTCTTACAGAAAACCGCATATTTTGATTCAAAACGACGATTTCTCGCCGATTTTCGTTGTTTTCTGGCTTGAATTCGCAAAGAAGAGCACGAAATCTACAAAATCATGACTTTTTACCAAGATTCAACGGCTGAATTGCAAGAAAACAGCAGAATTCCGCACGAAATCCTCAAAATTCTTACAGAAAACCGCATATTTCGATGCAAAACGACGATTTTTCCCCGATTTTCGTTGTTTTCTGGCTTGAATTCGCAAAGAAGAGCACGAAATCTACAAAATCATGACTTTTTACCAAGATTCAACGGATGAATTGCAAGAAAACAGCAGAATTCTGCACGAAATCATCAAAATTCTTACAGAAAACCGCAAATTTCGATGCAAAACGACGATTTCTCGCCGATTTTCGTTGTTTTCTGGCTTGAATTCGCAAAGAAGAGCACGAAATCTACAAAATCATGACTTTTTACCAAGATTCAACGGCTGAAATGCAAGAAAACAGCAGAATTCTGCACGAAATCATCAAAATTCGTAGAGAAAACCGCATATTTCGATGCAAAACGACAATTTCTCGCTGATTTTCGTTGTTTTCTATCTTGAATTCGCAAAGAAGAGCACGAAATCTACAAAATCATGACTTTTTACCAAGATTCAACGGCTGAAATGCAAGAAAACAGCAGAATTCTGCACGAAATCATCAAAATTCGTAGAGATAACCGCATATTTCGATGCAAAACGACGATTTCTCGCCGATTTTCGTTGTTTTCTGGCTTGAATTCGCAAAGAAGAGCACGAAATCTACAAAATCATGACTTTTTACCAAGATTCAACGGCTGCATTGCAAGAAAACAGCAGAATTCTGCACGAAATCGTCAAAATTCTTAGAGAAAACCGCATATTTCGATGCAAAACGACGATTTCTCGCTGATTTTCGTTGTTTTCTATCATGAATTCGCAAAGAAGAGCACGAAATCTACAAAATCATGACTTTTTACCAAGATTCAACGGCTAAATTGCAAGAAAACAGCAGAATTCTGCACTAAATCATCAAAATTCTTACAGAAAACCGCATATTTCGATGCAAAACGACGATTTCACGCCCATTTTCGTTGTTTTTTGGCTTGAATTCGCAAAGAAGAGCACGAAATCTACAAAATCATAACTTTTTACCAAGATTCAACGGCTGAATTGGAAGAAAACAGCAGAATTCTACACGAAATCATCAAAATTCCTACAGAAAACCGCATATTTCGATGCAAGACGACAATTTTTCGCCGATTTTCGTTGTTTTCTGGCTTGAATTCGCAAAGAAGAGCACGAAACCTACAAAATCATCACTTTTTACCAAGATTCAACAGCTGAATTGCAAGAAAACAGCAGAATTCTGCACGAAATCATCAAAATTCTTAGAGAAATCCGCATATTTCGATGCAAAACGACGATTTCTCGCCGATTTTCGTTGATTTCTGGCTTGAATTCGCAAAGAAGAGCACGAAATCTACAAAATCATCACTTTTAACCAAGATTCAACGGCTGAATTGCAAGAAAACACCAGAATTCTGCACGAGATCATCAAAATTTTTAGAGAAAACAGCACATTTCGATGCAAAACGACGATTTCTCGCTGATTTTCGTTGTTTTCTATCTTGAATTCGCAAAGAAGAGCACGAAATCTACAAAATCATGACTTTTTACCAAAATTCAACGGCTGAATTGCAAGAAAACAGCAGAATTCCGCACGAAATCCTCAAAATTCTTACAGAAAACCGCATATTTCGATGCAAAACGACGATTTCTCGCCGATTTTCGTTGTTTTCTGGCTTGAATTCGCAACGAAGAGCACGAAATCTACAAAATCATGATTTTTTACCAAGATTCTACGGCTGAATTGGAAGAAAACAGCAGAATTATCCACGAAATCATCAAAATTCTTAGAGAAAACCGCATATTTCGATGCAAAACGACGATTTCTCGCTGATTTTCGTTGTTTTCTATCTTGAATTTGCAAAGAAGAGCACGAAATCTACAAAATCATGACTTTTTACCATGATTCAACGGCTGAATTGCAAGAAAACAGCAGAATTCTGCACGAAATCATCAAAATTCTTAGAGAAAACCGCATATTTCGATGCAAAACGACGATTTCTCGCCGATTTTCGTTGATTTCTGGCTTGAATTCGCAAAGAAGAGCACGAAATCTACAAAATCATCACTTTTAACCAAGATTCAACGGCTGAATTGCAAGAAAACAGCAGAATTCTGCACGAAATCATCAAAGTTTTTAGAGAAAACAGCACATTTCGATGCAAAACGACGATTTCTCGCTGATTTTCGTTGTTTTCTATCTTGAATTCGCAAAGACGAGCACTAAATCTACAAATTCATGACTTTTTACCAAGATTCAACGGCTGAATTGCAAGAAAACAGCAGAATTCTGCACGAAATCATCAAAATTCTTACAGAAAACCGCATATTTCGATGCAAAACGACGATTTCTCGCCGATTTTCGTTGTTTTCTGGCTTGAATTCGCAAATAAGAGCACGAAATCTACAAAATCATGACTTTTTTCCAAGATTCAACGGCTGAAATGCAAGAAAACAGCAGAATTCCGCACGAAATCCTCAAAATTCGTAGAGAAAACCGCAAATTTCGATGCAAAACGACGATTTCTCGCCGATTTTTGTTGTTTTCTGGCTTGAATTCGCAAAGAAGAGCACGAAATCTACAAAATCATCACTTTTTACCAAGATTCAACGGCTGAATTGCAAGAAAACGGCAGAATTCTGCACGAAATCATCAAAATTCTTAGAGAAAACCGCATATTTCGATGCAAAACGACGATTTCTCGCTGATTTTCGTTGTTTTCTATCTTGAATTCGCAAAGAAGAGCACAAAATCTACAAAATCATGACTTTTTACCAAGATTCAACGGCTGAATTGCAAGAAAACAGCAGAATTCTGCACGAAATCATCAAAATTCTTACAGAAAACCGCATATTTTGATTCAAAACGACGATTTCTCGCCGATTTTCGTTGTTTTCTGGCTTGAATTCGCAAAGAAGAGCACGAAATCTACAAAATCATGACTTTTTACCAAGATTCAACGGCTGAATTGCAAGAAAACAGCAGAATTCCGCACGAAATCCTCAAAATTCTTACTGAAAACCGCATATTTCGATGCAAAACGACGATTTCTCCCCGATTTTCGTTGTTTTCTGGCTTGAATTCGCAAAGAAGAGCACGAAATCTACAAAATCATGACTTTTTACAAAGATTCAACGGCTGAATTGCAAGAAAACAGCAGAATTCTGCACGAAATCATCAAAATTCTTACAGAAAACCGCAAATTTCGATGCAAAACGACGATTTCTCGCCGATTTTCGTTGTTTTCTGGCTTGAATTCGCAAAGAAGAGCACGAAATCTACAAAATCATGACTTTTCACCAAGATTCAACGGCTGAAATGCAAGAAAACAGCAGAATTCTGCACGAAATCATCAAAATTCGTAGAGAAAACCGCATATTTCGATGCAAAACGACGATTTCTCGCTGATTTTCGTTGTTTTCTATCTTGAATTCGCAAAGAAGAGCACGAAATCTACAAAATCATGACTTTTTACCAAGATGCAACGGCTGAATTGCAAGAAAACAGCAGAATTCTGCACGAAATCATCAAAATTCTTACAGAAAACCGCATATTTCGATTCAAAACGACGATTTCTCGCCGATTTTCGTTGTTTTCTGGCTTGAATTCGCAAAGAAGAGCACGAAATCTACTAATTAATCACTTTTTACCAAGATTCAACAGCTGAATTGCAAGAAAACAGCAGAATTCTGCACGAAATCGTCAAAATTCTTAGAGAAAACCGCATATTTCGATGCAAAACGACGATTTCTCGCCGATTTTCGTTGTTTTCTGGCTTGAATTCGCAAAGAAGAGCACGAAATCTACAAAATCATCACATTTTACCAAGATTCAACGGCTGAATTGCAAGAAAACAGCATAATTCTGCACGAAATCATCAAAATTCTTAGAGAAAACTGCATATTTCGATGCAAAACGACGAGTTCTCGCTGATTTTCGTTGTTTTCTATCTTGAATTCGCAAAAATGAGCACGAAATCTACAAAATCATGACTTTTTACCAAGATTCAACGGCTGAATTGCAAATAAACAGCAGAATTCTGCACGAAATAATCAAAATTCTTACAGAAAACCGCATATTTCGATGCAAAACGACGATTTTTCGCCGATTTTCGTTGTTTTCTGGCTTGAATTCGCAAAGAAGAGCACGAAATCTACTAAATCATCAATTTTTACCAAGATTCAACGGCTCAATTGCAAGAAAACAGGAGAATTCTGCATGAAATCATCAAAATTCTTACAGAAAACCGCATATTTCGATGCAAAACGACGATTTCACGCCGATTTTCGTTGTTTTCTGGCTTGAATTCGCAAAGAAGAGCACGAAATCTACAAAATCATGACTTTTTACCAAGATTCAACGGCTGAATTGCAAGAAAACAGCAGAATTCTGCTCGAAATCATCAAAATTCTTACAGAAAACCGCATATTTCGATGCAAAACGACGATTTCTCGCCGATTTTCGTTGTTTTCTGGCTTGAATTCGCAAAAAAGAGCACGAAATCTACAAAATCATGACATTTTACCAAGATTCAACGGCTGAATTGCAAGAAACCAGCAGAATTCTGCACGAAATCATCAAAATTCTTAGAGAAAACCGCATATTTCGATGCAAAACGACGATTTCTCGCAGATTTTCGTTGTTTTCTATCTTGAATTCGCAAAGAAGAGCACGAAGTCTACAAAATCATGACTTTTTACCAAGATTCAACGGCTGAATTGCAAGAAAACTGCAGAATTCCGCACGAAATCCTCAAAATTCTTACAGAAAACCGCATATTTCGATGCAAAACGACGATTTTTCCCCGATTTTCGTTGTTTTCTGGCTTGAATTCGCAAAGAAGAGCACGAAATCTACAAAATCATGACTTTTTACCAAGATTCAACGGCTGAATGCAAGAAAACAGCAGAATTATTTACGAAATCATCAAAATTCTTACAGAAAACCGCATATTTCGATGCAAAACGACGATTTCTCGCCGATTTTCGTTGTTTTCTGGCTAGAAATCGCAAAGAAGAGCACGAAATCTACTAAATCATCACTTTTTACCAACATTCAACGGCTGAATTGTAAGAAAACAGCAGAATTCTGCACAAAATCATCAAAATTCTTACAGAAAACCGCATATTTCGATGCAAAACGACAATTTCTCGCTGATTTTCGTTGTTTTCTATCTTGAATTTGCAAAGAAGAGCACGAAATCTACAAAATCATGACTTTTTACCAAGATTCAACGGCTGAAATGCAAGAAAACAGCAGAATTCTGCACGAAATCATCAAAATTCGTAGAGAAAACCGCATATTTCGATGCAAAACGACGATTTCTCGCTGATTTTCGTTGTTTTCTATCATGAATTCGCAAAGAAGAGCACGAAATCTACAAAATCATGACTTTTTACCAAGATTCAACGGCTAAATTGCAAAAAAAACCGCAGAATTCTGCACTAAGTCATCAAAATTCTTACAGAAAACCGCATATTTCGATGCAAAACGACGATTTCTCGCCCATTTTCGTTGTTTTCTGGCTTGAATTCGCAAAGAAGAGCACGAAATCTACAAAATCATAACTTTTTACCAAGATTCAACGGCTGAATTGGAAGAAAACAGCAGAATTCTGCACGAAATCATCAAAATTCCTACAGAAAACCGCATATTTCGATGCAAGACGACTATTTTAGGCCGATTTTCGTTGTTTTCTGGCTTGAATTCGCAAAGAAGAGCACGAAATCTACAAAATCATGACTTTTTACCAAGATTCAACGGCTGAAATGCAAGAAAACAGCAGAATTCTGCACGAAATCATCAAAATTCGTAGAGAAAACCGCATATTTCGATGCAAGACGACTATTTTTCGCCGATTTTCGTTGTTTTCTGGCTTGAATTCGCAAAGAGGAGCACGAAACCTACAAAATCATCACTTTTTACCAAGATTCAACAGCTGAATTGCAAGAAAACAGCAGAATTCTGCACGAAATCATCAAAATTCTTAGAGAAAACCGCATATTTCGATGTAAAACGACGATTTCTCGCAGATTTTCGTTGTTTTCTATCTTGAATTCGCAAAGAAGAGCACGAAGTCTACAAAATCATGACTTTTTACCAAGATTCAACGGCTGAATTGCAAGAAAACTGCAGAATTCCGCACGAAATCCTCAAAATTCTTAGAGAAAACCGCATATTTCGATGCAAAACGACGATTTCTCGCAGATTTTCGTTGTTTTCTATCTTGAATTCGCAAAGAAGAGCACGAAATCTACAAAATCATGACTTTTTACCAAGATTCAACGGCTGAATGCAAGAAAACAGCAGAATTATTTACGAAATCATCAAAATTCTTACAGAAAACCGCATATTTCGATGCAAAACGACGATTTCTCGCCGATTTTCGTTGTTTTCTGGCTTGAAATCGCAAAGAAGAGCACGAAATCTACTAAATCATCACTTTTTACCAACATTCAACGGCTGAATTGTAAGAAAACAGCAGAATTCTGCACAAAATCATCAAAATTCTTACAGAAAACCGCATATTTCGATGCAAAACGACAATTTCTCGCTGATTTTCGTTGTTTTCTATCTTGAATTCGCAAAGAAGAGCACGAAATCTACAAAATCATGACTTTTTACCAAGATTCAACGGCTGAAATGCAAGAAAACAGCAGAATTCTGCACGAAATCATCAAAATTCGTAGAGAAAACCGCATATTTCGATGCAAGACGACTATTTTTCGCCGATTTTCGTTGTTTTCTGGCTTGAATTCGCAAAGAAGAGCACGAAACCTACAAAATCATCACTTTTTACCAAGATTCAACAGCTGAATTGCAAGAAAACAGCAGAATTCTGCACGAAATCATCAAAATTCTTAGAGAAAACCGCATATTTCGATGTAAAACGACGATTTCTCGCCGATTTTCGTTGATTTCTGGCTTGAATTCGCAAAGAAGAGCACGAAATCTACAAAATCATCACTTTTAACCAAGATTCAACGGCTGAATTGCAAGAAAACAGCAGAATTCTACACGAAATCATCAAAATTTTTAGAGAAAACAGCATATTTCGATGCAAAACGACGATTTCTCGCTGATTTTCGTTGTTTTCTATCTTGAATTCGCAAAGAAGAGCACGAAATCTACAAAATCATGACTTTTTACCAAGATTCAACGGCTGAATTGCAAGAAAACAACAGAATTCCGCACGAAATCCTCAAAATTCTTACAGAAAACCGCATATTTCGATGCAAAACGACGATTTCTCGCCGATTTTCGTTGTTTTCTGGCTTGAATTCGCAACGAAGAGCACGAAATCTACAAAATCATGATTTTTTACCAAGATTCTACGGCTGAATTGGAAGAAAACAGCAGAATTATCCACGAAATCATCAAAATTCTTAGAGAAAACCGCATATTTTGATGCAAAACGACGATTTCTCGCTGATTTTCGTTGTTTTCTATCTTGAATTTGCAAAGAAGAGCACGAAATCTACAAAATCATGACTTTTTACCATGATTCAACGGCTGAATTGCAAGAAAACAGCAGAATTCCGCACGAAATGCTCACAATTCTTACAGAAAACCGCATATTTCGATGCAAAACGACGATTTCTCCCCGATTTTCGTTGTTTTCTGGCTTGAATTCGCAAAGACGAGCACTAAATCTACAAAATCATGACTTTTTACTAAGATTCAACGGCTGAATTGCAAGAAAACAGCAGAATTCTGCACGAAATCATCAAAATTCTTACAGAAAACCGCATATTTCGATGCAAAACGACGATTTCTCGCCGATTTTCGTTGTTTTCTGGCTTGAATTCGCAAAGAAGAGCACGAAATCTACAAAATCATAACTTTTTACCAAGATTCAACGGCTGAAATGCAAGAAAACAGCAGAATTCTGCACGAAATCATCAAAATTCCTACAGAAAACCGCATATTTCGATGCAAGACGACTATTTTTCGCCGATTTTCGTTGTTTTCTGGCTTGAATTCGCAAAGAAGAGCACGAAACCTACAAAATCATCACTTTTTACCAAGATTCAACAGCTGAATTGCAAGAAAACAGCAGAATTCTGCACGAAATCATCAAAATTCTTAGAGAAAACCGCATATTTCGATGTAAAACGACGATTTCTCGCCGATTTTCGTTGATTTCTGGCTTGAATTCGCAAAGAAGAGCACGAAATCTACAAAATCATCACTTTTAACCAAGATTCAACGGCTGAATTGCAAGAAAACAGCAGAATTCTACACGAAATCATCAAAATTTTTAGAGAAAACAGCATATTTCGATGCAAAACGACGATTTCTCGCTGATTTTCGTGGTTTTCTATCTTGAATTCGCAAAGAAGAGCACGAAATCTACAAAATCATGACTTTTAACCAAGATTCAACAGCTGAATTGCAAGAAAACAGCAGAATTCCGCACGAAATGCTCACAATTCTTACAGAAAACCGCATATTTCGATGCAAAACGACGATTTCTCCCCGATTTTCGTTGTTTTCTGGCTTGAATTCGCAAAGACGAGCACTAAATCTACAAAATCATGACTTTTTACTAAGATTCAACGGCTGAATTGCAAGAAAACAGCAGAATTCTGCACGAAATCATCAAAATTCTTACAGAAAACCGCATATTTCGATGCAAAACGACGATTTCTCGCAGATTTTCGTTGTTTTCTATCTTGAATTCGCAAAGAAGAGCACGAAATCTACAAAATCATGACTTTTAACCAAGATTCAACAGCTGAATTGCAAGAAAACAGCAGAATTCCGCACGAAATGCTCACAATTCTTACAGAAAACCGCATATTTCGATGCAAAACGACGATTTCTCCCCGATTTTCGTTGTTTTCTGGCTTGAATTCGCAAAGACGAGCACTAAATCTACAAAATCATGACTTTTTACTAAGATTCAACGGCTGAATTGCAAGAAAACAGCAGAATTCTGCACGAAATCATCAAAATTCTTACAGAAAACCGCATATTTCGATGCAAAACGACGATTTCTCGCCGATTTTCGTTGTTTTCTGGCTTGAATTCGCAAAGAAGAGCACGAAATCTACAAAATCATAACTTTTTACCAAGATTCAACGGCTGAAATGCAAGAAAACAGCAGAATTCTGCACGAAATCATCAAAATTCCTACAGAAAACCGCATATTTCGATGCAAGACGACTATTTTTCGCCGATTTTCGTTGTTTTCTGGCTTGAATTCGCAAAGAAGAGCACGAAACCTACAAAATCATCACTTTTTACCAAGATTCAACAGCTGAATTGCAAGAAAACAGCAGAATTCTGCACGAAATCATCAAAATTCTTAGAGAAAACCGCATATTTCGATGTAAAACGACGATTTCTCGCCGATTTTCGTTGATTTCTGGCTTGAATTCGCAAAGAAGAGCACGAAATCTACAAAATCATCACTTTTAACCAAGATTCAACGGCTGAATTGCAAGAAAACAGCAGAATTCTACACGAAATCATCAAAATTTTTAGAGAAAACAGCATATTTCGATGCAAAACGACGATTTCTCGCTGATTTTCGTTGTTTTCTATCTTGAATTCGCAAAGAAGAGCACGAAATCTACAAAATCATGACTTTTTACCAAGATTCAACGGCTGAATTGCAAGAAAACAACAGAATTCCGCACGAAATCCTCAAAATTCTTACAGAAAACCGCATATTTCGATGCAAAACGACGATTTCTCGCCGATTTTCGTTGTTTTCTGGCTTGAATTCGCAACGAAGAGCACGAAATCTACAAAATCATGATTTTTTACCAAGATTCTACGGCTGAATTGGAAGAAAACAGCAGAATTATCCACGAAATCATCAAAATTCTTAGAGAAAACCGCATATTTCGATGCAAAACGACGATTTCTCGCTGATTTTCGTTGTTTTCTATCTTGAATTTGCAAAGAAGAGCACGAAATCTACAAAATCATGACTTTTTACCATGATTCAACGGCTGAATTGCAAGAAAACAGCAGAATTCTGCACGAAATCATCAAAATTCTTAGAGAAAACCGCATATTTCGATGCAAAACAACGATTTCTCGCAGATTTTCGTTGTTTTCTATCTTGAATTCGCAAAGAAGAGCACGAAATCTACAAAATCATGACTTTTAACCAAGATTCAACAGCTGAATTGCAAGAAAACAGCAGAATTCCGCACGAAATGCTCACAATTCTTACAGAAAACCGCATATTTCGATGCAAAACGACGATTTCTCCCCGATTTTCGTTGTTTTCTGGCTTGAATTCGCAAAGACGAGCACTAAATCTACAAAATCATGACTTTTTACTAAGATTCAACGGCTGAATTGCAAGAAAACAGCAGAATTCTGCACGAAATCATCAAAATTCTTACAGAAAACCGCATATTTCGATGCAAAACGACGATTTCTCGCCGATTTTCGTTGTTTTCTGGCTTGAATTCGCAAAGAAGAGCACGAAATCTACAAAATCATGACTTTTTACCAAGATTCAACGGCTGAAATGCAAGAAAACAGCAGAATTCCGCACGAAATCCTCAAAATTCTTACAGAAAACCGCATATTTCGATGCAAAACGACGATTTCTCGCCGATTTTCGTTGTTTTCTGGCTTGAATTCGCAACGAAGAGCACGAAATCTACAAAATCATGATTTTTTACCAAGATTCTACGGCTGAATTGGAAGAAAACAGCAGAATTATCCACGAAATCATCAAAATTCTTAGAGAAAACCGCATATTTTGATGCAAAACGACGATTTCTCGCTGATTTTCGCTGTTTTCTATCTTGAATTCGCAAAGAAGAGCACGAAATCTACAAAATCATGACTTTTTACCATGATTCAACGGCTGAATTGCAAGAAAACAGCAGAATTCTGCACGAAGTCATCAAAATTCTTAGAGAAAACCGCATATTTCGATGCAAAACGACGATTTCTCCCCGATTTTCGTTGTTTTCTGGCTTGAATTCGCAAAGACGAGCACTAAATCTACAAAATCATGACTTTTTACCAAGATTCAACGGCTGAATTGCAAGAAAACAGCAGAATTCTGCACGAAATCATCAAAATTCTTACAGAAAACCGCATATTTCGATGCAAAACGACGATTTCTCGCCGATTTTCGTTGTTTTCTGGCTTGAATTCGCAAAGAAGAGCACGAAATCTACAAAATCATGACTTTTTACCAAGATTCAACGGCTGAATTGCAAGAAAACAGCAGAATTCTGCACGAAATCATCAAAATTCTTACAGAAAACCGCATATTTCGATTCAAAACGACGATTTCTCGCCGATTTTCGTTGTTTTCTGGCTTGAATTCGCAAAGAAGAGCACGAAATCTACTAAATAATCACTTTTTACCAAGATTCAACAGCTGAATTGCAAGAAAACAGCAGAATTCTGCACGAAATCGTCAAAATTCTTAGAGAAAACCGCATATTTCGATGCAAAACGACGATTTCTCGCCGATTTTCGTTGTTTTCTGGCTTGAATTCGCAAAGAAGAGCACGAAATCTACAAAATCATCACTTTTTACCAAGATTCAACGGCTGAATTGCAAGAAAACAGCAGAATTCTGCACGAAATCATCAAAATTCTTAGAGAAAACCGCATATTTCGATGCAAAACGACGATTTCTCGCTGATTTTCGTTGTTTTCTATCTTGAATTCGCAAAAATGAGCACGAAATCTACAAAATCATGACTTTTTACCAAGATTCAACGGCTGAATTGCAAGAAAACAGCAGAATTCTGCACGGAATCATCAAAATTCTTACAGAAAACCGCATATTTCGATGCAAAACGACGATTTCTCGCCGATTTTCGTTGTTTTCTGGCTTGAATTCGCAAAGAAGAGCACGAAATCTACAAAATCATGACTTTTTACCAAGATTCAACGGCTGAAATGCAAGAAAACAGCAGAATTCTGCACGAAATCATCAAAATTCGTAGAGAAAACCGCATATTTCGATGCAAAACGACGATTTCTCGCTGATTTTCGTTGTTTTCTATCTTGAATTCGCAAAGAAGAGCACGAAATCTACAAAATCATGACTTTTTACCAAGATTCAACGGCTGAATTGCAAGAAAACAGCAGAATTCTGCACGAAATCATCAAAATTCTTACAGAAAACCGCATATTTCGATTCAAAACGACGATTTCTCGCCGATTTTCGTTGTTTTCTGGCTTGAATTCGCAAAGAAGAGCACGAAATCTACAAAATCATCACTTTTTACCAAGATTCAACGGCTGAATTGCAAGAAAACAGCAGAATTCTGCACGAAATCATCAAAATTCTTAGAGAAAACCGCATATTTCGATGCAAAACGACGATTTCTCGCTGATTTTCGTTGTTTTCTATCTTGAATTCGCAAAAATGAGCACGAAATCTACAAAATCATAACTTTTTACCAAGATTCAACGGCTGAATTGCAAGAAAACAGCAGAATTCTGCACGAAATCCTCAAAATTCTTACAGAAAACCGCATATTTCGATGCAAAACGACGATTTCTCGCCGATTTTCGTTGTTTTCTGGCTTGAATTCGCAAAGAAGAGCACGAAATCTACAAAATCATGATTTTTACCAAGATTCAACGGCTGAATTGCAAGAAAACAGCAGAATTATCCACGAAATCATCAAAATTCTTACAGAAAACTACCTATTTCGATGCAAAACGACGATTTCTCGCCGATTCTCGTTGTTTTCTGGCTTGAATTCGCAAAGAAGAGCACAAAATCTACTAAATCATCACTTTTTACCAAGATTCAACGGCTGAATTGCAAGAAAACAGCAGAATTCTGCACGAAATCATCAAAATTCTTACAGAAAACCGCCTATTTCGATGCAAAACGACGATTTCTCGCCGAATTTCGTTGTTTTCTGGCTTGAATTCGCAAAGAAGAGCTCGAAATCTACAAAATCATCACTTTTTAGCAAAATTCAACGGCTGAATTGCAAGAAAACAGCAGAATTCTGCACGAAATCATCAAAATTCTTAAAGAAAACCGCATATTTCGATGCAAAACGACGATTTCTCGCTGATTTTCATTGTTTTCTATCTTGAATTCGCAAAGAAGAGCACGAAATCTACAAAATCATGACTTTTTACCAAGATTCAACGGCTGAATTGCAAGAAAACAGCAGAATTCTGCACGAAATCATCAAAATTCTTACAGAAAACCGCATATTTCGATGCAAAACGACCATTTCTCGCCGATTTTCGTTGTTTTCTTGCTTGAATTCGCAAAGAAGTGCACGAAATCTACAAAATCATGACTTTTTACCAAGATTCAACGGCTGAATTGCAAGAAAACAGCATAATTATCCACGAAATCATCAAAATTCTTACAGAAAACCGCCTATTTCGATGCAAAACGACGATTTCTCGCCGATTTTCGTTGTTTTCTGGCTTGAATTCGCAAAGAAGAGCACGAAATCTACTAAATCATCACTTTTTACCAAGATTCAACGGTTAAATTGCTAGAAAACAGCAGAATTCTACACGAAATTATAAAAATTCTTACAGAAAACCGCCTATTTCGATGCAAAACGACGATTTCTCGCCGATTTTCGTTGTTTTCTGGCTTGAATTCGCAAAGAAGAGCACGAAATCTACAAAATCATGACTTTTTACCAAGATTCAACGGCTGAATTGCAAGAAAACAACAGAATTCTGCACGAAATCATCAAAATTCTTAGAGAAAACCGCATATTTCGATGCAAAACGACGATTGCTCGCCGATTTTCGTTGTTTTCTGGCTTGAATTCGCAAAGAAGAGCACGAAATCTACAAAATCATCACTTTTTACCAAGATTCAACGGCTGAATTGAAAGAAAACAGCAGAATTCTGCACGAAATCATCAAAATTCTTAGAGAAAACCGCATATTTCGATGCAAAACGACGATTTCTCGCCGATTTTCGTTGTTTTCTATCTTGAATTCGCAAAGAAGAGCACGAAATCTACAAAATCATGACTTTTTACCAAGATTTAACAGCTGAATTGCAAGAAAACAGCAGAATTCTGCACGAAATCATCAAAATTCTTACAGAAAACCGCATATTTCGATGCAAAACGACGATTTCTCGCCGATTTTCGTTGTTTTCTTGCTTGAATTCGCAAAGAAGTGCACGAAATCTACAAAATCATGACTTTTTACCAAGATTCAACGGCTCAATTGCAAGAAAACAGCATAATTATCCACGAAATCATCAAAATTCTTACAGAAAACCGCCTATTTCGATGCAAAACGACGATTTCTCGCCGATTTTCGTTGTTTTCTGGCTTGAATTCGCAAAGAAGAGCACGAAATCTACAAAATCATCACTTTTTACCAAGATTCAACGAATGAATTGCAAGAAAACAGCAGAATTCTGCACGAAATCATCAAAATTCTTAGAGAAAACCGCATATTTCGTTGCAAAACGACGATTTCTCGCCGATTTTCGTTGTTTTCTGGCTTGAATTCGCAAAGAAGAGCACGAAATCTACAAAATCATCACTTTTTACCAAGATTCAACGAATGAATTGCAAGAAAACAGCAGAATTCTGCACGAAATCATCAAAATTCTTAGAGAAAACCGCATATTTCGTTGCAAAACGACGATTTCTCGCCGATTTTCGTTGTTTTCTGGCTTGAATTCGCAAAGAAGAGCTCGAAATCTACAAAATCATCACTTTTTACCAAGATTCAACGGCTGAATTGCAAGAAAACAGCAGAATTCTGCACGAAATCATCAAAATTCTTAGAGAAAACCGCATATTTCGATGCAAAACGACGATTTCTCGCCGATTTTCGTTGTCTTCTGGCTTGAATTCGCAAAGAAGAGCACGAAATCTACAAAGTCATCACTTTTTACCAAGATTCAACGGCTGAATTGCAAGAAAACAGCAGAATTCTGCACGAAATCATCAAAATTCTTAGAGAAAACCGCATATTTCGATGCAAAACGACGATTTCTCGCTGATTTTCGTTGTTTTCTATCTTGAATTCGCAAAGAAGAGCACAAAATCTACAAAATCATGACTTTTTACCAAGATTCAACGGCTGAATTGCAAGAAAACAGCATAATTATCCACGAAATCATCAAAATTCTTACAGAAAACCGCCTATTTCGATGCAAAACGACGATTTCTCGCCGATTTTTGTTGTTTTCTGGCTTGAATTCGCATAGAAGAGCACGAAATCTACTAAATCATCACTTTTTACCAAGATTCAACGGCTAAATTGCAAGAAAACAGCAGAATTCTGCACGAAATCATCAAAATTCTTACAGAAAACCGCATATTTCGATGCAAAACGACGATTTCTCGCCGATTTTCGTTGTTTTCTGGCTTGAATTCGCAAAGAAGAGCACGAAATCTACAAAATCATGACTTTTTACCAAGATTCAACGGCTGAAATGCAAGAAAACAGCAGAATTCTGCACGAAATCATCAAAATTCGTAGAGAAAACCGCATATTTCGATGCAAAACGACGATTTTCGCTGATTTTCGTTGTTTTCTATCTTGAATTCGCAAAGAAGAGCACGAAATCTACAAAATTATGACTTTTTACCTAGATTCAACGGCTGAATTGCAAGAAAACAGCAGAATTCTGCACGAAATCATCAAAATTCTTACAGAAAACCGCATATTTCGATTCAAAACGACGATTTCTCGCCGATTTTCGTTGTTTTCTGGCTTGAATTCGCAAAGAAGAGCACGAAATCTACAAAATCATGACTTTTTACCAAGATTCAACGGCTGAATTGCAAGAAAACAGCAGAATTCTGCACGAAATCGTCAAAATTCTTACAGAAAACCGCATATTTCGATGCAAAACGACGATTTCTCGCCGATTTTCGTTGTTTTCTGGCTTGAATTTGCAAAGAAGAGCACAAAATTTACAAAATCATGACTTTTTACCAAGATTCAACGGCTGAATTGCAAGAAAACAGCAGAATTATCCACGAAATCATCAAAATTCATACAGAAAACTGCCTATTTCGATACAAAACGACGATTTCTCGCCGATTTTCGTTGTTTTCTGGCTTGAATTCGCAAAGAAGAGCACAAAATCTACTAAATCATCACTTTTTACCAAGATTCAACGGCTGAATTGCAAGAAAACAGCAGAATTCTGCACGAAATCATCAAAATTCTTACAGAAAACCGCGTATTTCGATGCAAAACGACGATTTCTCGCCGATTCTCGTTGTTTTCTGGCTTGAATTCGCAAAGAAGAGCTCGAAATCGACAAAATCATCACTTTTTACCAAGATTCAACGGCTGAATTGCAAGAAAACAGCAGAATTCTGCACGAAATCATCAAAATTCTTAGAGAAAACCGCATATTTCGATGCAAAACGACGATTTCTCGCTGATTTTCGTTGTTTTCTGTCTTGAATTCGCAAAGAAGAGCACAAAATCTACAAAATCATGACTTTTTACCAAGATTCAACGGCTGAATTGCAAGAAAACAGCAGAATTCTGCACGAAATCATCAAAATTCTTACAGAAAACCGCATATTTCGATGCAAAACGACGATTTCTCGCCGATTTTCGTTGTTTTCTGGCTTGAATTCGCAAAGAAGAGCACGAAATCTACAAAATCATGACTTTTTACCAAGTTTCAACGGCTGAATTGAAAGAAAACAGCAGAATTCTGCACGAAATCATCAAAATTCTTACAGAAAACCGCATATTTCGATGCAAAACGACGATTTCTCGCCGATTTTCGTTGTCTTCTGGCTTGAATTCGCAAGGAAGAGCACGAAATCTACAAAATCATGAATTTTTACCAAGATTCAACGGCTGAATTGCAAGAAAACAGCAGAATTCTGCACGAAATCATCAAAATTCTTACAGAAAACCGCATATTTCGATGCAAAACGACGATTTTTCGCCGATTTTCGTTGTTTTCTGGCTTGAATTCGCAAAGAAGAGCACGAAATCTACAAAATCATGACTTTTTACCAAGATTCAACGGCTGAATTGCAAGAAAACAGCATAATTATCCACGAAATCATCAAAATTCTTACAGAAAACCGCCTATTTCGATGCAAAACGACGATTTCTCGCCGATTTTCGTTGTTTTCTGGCTTGAATTCGCAAAGAAGAGCACGAAATCTACTAAATCATCACTTTTTACCAAGATTCAACGGCTAAATTGCAAGAAAACAGCAGAATTCTGCACGAAATCATCAAAATTCTTACAGAAAACCGCATATTTCGATGCAAAACGACGATTTCTCGCCGATTTTCGTTGTTTTCTGGCTTGAATTCGCAAAGAAGAGCACGAAATCTACAAAATCATGACTTTTTACCAAGATTCAACGGCTGAAATGCAAGAAAACAGCAGAATTCTGCACGAAATCATCAAAATTCGTAGAGAAAACCGCATATTTCGATGCAAAACGACGATTTCTCGCTGATTTTCGTTGTTTTCTATCTTGAGTTCGCAAAGAAGAGCACGAAATCTACAAAATTATGACTTTTTACCTAGATTCAACGGCTGAATTGCAAGAAAACAGCAGAATTCTGCACGAAATCATCAAAATTCTTACAGAAAACCGCATATTTCGATTCAAAACGACGATTTCTCGCCGATTTTCGTTGTTTTCTGGCTTGAATTCGCAAAGAAGAGCACGAAATCTACAAAATCATGACTTTTTACCAAGATTCAACGGCTGAATTGCAAGAAAACAGCAGAATTCTGCACGAAATCGTCAAAATTCTTACAGAAAACCGCATATTTCGATGCAAAACGACGATTTCTCGCCGATTTTCGTTGTTTTCTGGCTTGAATTCGCAAAGAAGAGCACAAAATCTACAAAATCATGACTTTTTTCCAAGATTCAACGGCTGAATTGCAAGAAAACAGCAGAATTATCCACGAAATCATCAAAATTCATACAGAAAACTGCCTATTTCGATACAAAACGACGATTTCTCGCCAATTTTCGTTGTTTTCTGGCTTGAATTCACAAAGAAGAGCACAAAATCTACTAAATCATCACTTTTTACCAAGATTCAACGGCTGAATTGCAAGAAAACAGCAGAATTCTGCACGAAATCATCAAAATTCTTACAGAAAACCGAGTATTTCGATGCAAAACGACGATTTCTCGCCGATTCTCGTTGTTTTCTGGCTTGAATTCGCAAAGAAGAGCTCGAAATCGACAAAATCATCACTTTTTACCAAGATTCAACGGCTGAATTGCAAGAAAACAGCAGAATTCTGCACGAAATCATCAAAATTCTTAGAGAAAACCGCATATTTCGATGCAAAACGACGATTTCTCGCTGATTTTCGTTGTTTTCTATCTTGAATTCGCAAAGAAGTGCTTGAAATCGACAAAATCATCACTTTTTACCAAGATTCAACGGCTGAATTGCAAGAAAACAGCAGAATTCTGCACGAAATCATCAAAACTCTTACAGAAAACCGCATATTTCGATGCAAAACGACGATTTCTCGCCGATTTTCGTTGTTATCTGGCTTGAATTCGCAATGAAGAGCACGAAATCTACTAAATCATCACTTTTTACCAAGATTCAACGGCTGAATTGCAAGAAAACAGCAGAATTCTGCACGAAATCATCAAAATTCTTACAGAAAACCGCATATTTCGATGCAAAACGACGATTTCTCGCCGATTTTCGTTGTCTTCTGGCTTGAATTCGCAAAGAAGAGCACGAAATCTACAAAATCATGACTTTTTACCAAGATTCAACGGCTGAATTGCAAGGAAACAGCAGAATTCTGCACGAAATCGTCAAATTTCTTAGAGAAAACCGCATATTTCAATGCAAAACGACGATTTATCGCCGATTTTCGTTGTTTTCTGGCTTGAATTCGCAAAGAAGAGCACGAAATCTACAAAATCATGACTTTTTGCCAAGATTCAACGGCTGAATTGCAAGAAAACAGCAGAATTCTGCACAAAATCATCAAAATTCTTACAGAAAACCGCATATTTCGATGCAAAACGACGATTTCTCGCCGATTTTCGTTGTTTTCTGGCTTGAATTCGCAAAGAAGAGCACGAAATCTACAAAATCATTACTTTTTACCAAGATTCAACGGCTGAATTGCAAGAAAACAGCAGAATTCTGCACGAAATCATCAAAATCCTTACAGAAAACCGCATATTTCGATGCAAAACGACGATTTCTTGCCGATTTTCGTTGTTTTCTGGCTTGAATTCGCAAAGAAGAGCACGAAATCTACAAAATCATGACTTTTTACCAAGATTCAACTGCTGAATTGCAAGAAAACAGCAGAATTATCCACGAAATCATCAAAATTCTTACAGAAAACCGCATATTTCGATGCAAAACGACGATTTCTCGCCGATTTTCGTTGTTTTCCGGCTTGAATTCGCAATGAAGAGCACGAAATCTACTAAATCATCACTTTTTACCAAGATTCAACGGCTGAATTGCAAGAAAACAGCAGAATTCTGCACGAAATCATCAAAATTCTTACAGAAAACCGCATATTTCGATGCAAAACGACGATTTCTCGCCGATTTTCGTTGTTTTCTGGCTTGAATTCGCAAAGAAGAGCACGAAATCTACAAAATCATCACTTTTTACCAAGATTCAACGGCTGAATTGCAAGATAACAGCAGAATTCTGCACGAAATCATCAAAATTCCTACAGAAAACCGCATATTTCGATGCAAAACGACGATTTCTCGCTGATTTTCGTTGTTTTCTATCTTGAATTCGCAAAGAAGAGCACGAAATCTACAAAATCATGACTTTTTACCAAGATTCAACAGCTGAATTGCAAGAAAACAGCAGAATTCTGCACGAAATCATCAAAATTCTTAGAGAAAACCGCATATTTCGATGCAAAACGACGATTTCTCGCCGGTTTTCGTTGTTTTCTGGCTTGAATTCGCAAAGAAGAGCACGAAATCTACAAAATCATGACTTTTTACCAAGATTCAACGGCTGAATTGCAAGAAAACAGCAGAATTCTGCACGAAATCATCAAAATTCTTACAGAAAACCGCATGTTTCGATGCAAAACGACGATTTCTCGCTGATTTTCGTTGTTTTCTATCTTGAATTCGCAAAGAAGAGCACGAAATCGACAAAATCATGACTTTTTACCCAGATTCAACGGCTGAATTGCAAGAAAACAGCAGAATTCTGCACGAAATCATCAAAATTCTTACAGAAAACGCATATTTCGATGCAAAACGACAATTTCTCGCCGATTTTCGTTGTTTTCTGGCTTGAATTCGAAAAGAAGAGCACGAAATCTACAAAATCATGACTCTTTACCAAGATTCAACGGCTGAATTGCAAGAAAACAGCAGAATTATCCACGAAATCATCAAAATTCTTACAGAAAACCGCATATTTCGATGCAAAACGAAGGTTTCTCGCCGATTTTCGTTGTTTTCTGACTTGAATTCGCAAAGAAGAGCACGAAATCTACTAAATCATCACTTTTTACCAAGATTCAACGGCTGAATTGCAAGAAAACAGCAGAATTCTGCAAGATATATCATCAAAATTCTTAGAGAAAACCGCATATTTCGATGCAAAACGACAATTTCTCGCTGATTTTTGTTGTTTTCTATCTTGAATTCGCAAAGAAGAGCACGAAATCTACAAAATCATGACTTTTTACCAAGATTCAACAGCTGAATTGGAAGAAAACAGCAGAATTCTGCACGAAATCATCAAAATTCTTAGAGAAAACCGCATATTTCGATGCAAAACAGCGATTTCTCGCCGATTTTCGTTGTTTTCTGGCTTGAATTCGCAAGGAAGAGCACGAAATCTACTAAATAATCACTTTTTACCAAAATTCAACGGCTGAATTGCAAGAAAACAGCAGAATTCTGCACGAAATCATCAAAATTCTTACAGAAAACCGCATGTTTCGATGCAAAACGACGATTTCTCGCTGATTTTCGTTGTTTTCTATCTTGAATTCGCAAAGAAGTGCACGAAATCGACAAAATCATGACTTTTTACCCAGATTCAACGGCTGAATTGCAAGAAAACAGCAGAATTCTGCACGAAATCATCAAAATTCTTACAGAAAACGCATATTTCGATGCAAAACGACAATTTCTCGCCGATTTTCGTTGTTTTCTGGCTTGAATTCGCAAAGAAGAGCACGAAATCTACAAAATCATGACTCTTTACCAAGATTCAACGGCTGAATTGCAAGAAAACAGCAGAATTATCCACGAAATCATCAAAATTCTTACAGAAAACCGCATATTTCGATGCAAAACGACGGTTTCTCGCCGATTTTCGTTGTTTTATGACTTGAATTCGCAAAGAAGAGCACGAAATCTACTAAATCATCACTTTTTACCAAGATTCAACGGCTGAATTGCAAGAAAACAGCAGAATTCTGCAAGATATATCATCAAAATTCTTAGAGAAAACCGCATATTTCGATGCAAAACGACAATTTCTCGCTGATTTTTGTTGTTTTCTATCTTGAATTCGCAAAGAAGAGCACGAAATCTACAAAATCATGACTTTTTACCAAGATTCAACAGCTGAATTGCAAGAAAACAGCAGAATTCTGCACGAAATCATCAAAATTCTTAGAGAAAACCGCATATTTCGATGCAAAACAGCGATTTCTCGCCGATTTTCGTTGTTTTCTGGCTTGAATTCGCAAAGAAGAGCACGACATCTACTAAATAATCACTTTTTACCAAAATTCAACGGCTGAATTGCAAGAAAACAGCAGAATTCTGCACGAAATCGTCAAATTTTTTAGAGAAAACCTCATATTTCGATGCAAAACGACGATTTTTCGCCGATTTTCGTTGTTTTCTATATTGACTTCGCAAAGATGAGCACAAAATCTACGAAATCATCACTTTTTACCAAGATTCAACGGCTGAATTGCAAGAAAACAGCAGAAATCTGCACGAAATCATCAAAATTCTTACAGAAAACCGCATGTTTCGATGCAAAGCGACGATTTCTCGCTGATTTTCGTTGTTTTCTATCTTGAATTCGCAAAGAAGAGCACGAAATCTACAAAATCATGACTTTTTACCCAGATTCAACGGCTGAATTGCAAGAAAACAGCAGAATTCTGCACGAAATCATCAAAATTCTTACAGAAAACGCATATTTCGATGCAAAACGACAATTTCTCGCCGATTTTCGTTGTTTTCTGGCTTGAATTTGAAAAGAAGAGCACGAAATCTACAAAATCATGACTCTTTACCAAGATTCAACGGCTGAATTGCAAGAAAACAGCAGAATTATCCACGAAATCATCAAAATTCTTACAGAAAACCGCATATTTCGATGCAAAACGAAGGTTTCTCGCCGATTTTCGTTGTTTTCTGACTTGAATTCGCAAAGAAGAGCACGAAATCTACTAAATCATCACTTTTTACCAAGATTCAACGGCTGAATTGCAAGAAAACAGCAGAATTCTGCAAGATATATCATCAAAATTCTTAGAGAAAACCGCATATTTCGATGCAAAACGTCAATTTCTCGCTGATTTTTGTTGTTTTCTATCTTGAATTCGCAAAGAAGAGCACGAAATCTACAAAATCATGACTTTTTACCAAGATTCAACAGCTGAATTGGAAGAAAACAGCAGAATTCTGCACGAAATCATCAAAATTCTTAGAGAAAACCGCATATTTCGATGCAAGACAGCGATTTCTCGCCGATTTTCGTTGTTTTCTGGCTTGAATTCGCAAAGAAGAGCACGAAATCTACTAAATAATTACTTTTTACCAAAATTCAACGGCTGAATTGCAAGAAAACAGCAGAATTCTGCACGAAATCATCAAAATTCTTACAGAAAACCGCATGTTTCGATGCAAAACGACGATTTCTCGCTGATTTTCGTTGTTTTCTATCTTGAATTCGCAAAGAAGAGCACAAAATCGACAAAATCATGACTTTTTACCCAGATTCAACGGCTGAATTGCAAGAAAACAGCAGAATTCTGCACGAAATCATCAAAATTCTTACAGAAAACGCATATTTCGATGCAAAACGACAATTTCTCGCCGATTTTCGTTGTTTTCTGGCTTGAATTCGCAAAGAAGAGCACGAAATCTACAAAATCATGACTCTTTACCAAGATTCAACGGCTGAATTGCAAGAAAACAGCAGAATTATCCACGAAATCATCAAAATTCTTACAGAAAACCGCATATTTCGATGCAAAACGACGGTTTCTCGCCGATTTTCGTTGTTTTCTGACTTGAATTCGCAAAGAAGAGCACGAAATCTACTAAATCATCACTTTTTACCAAGATTCAACGGCTGAATTGCAAGAAAACAGCAGAATTCTGCAAGATATATCATCAAAATTCTTAGAGAAAACCGCATATTTCGATGCAAAACGACAATTTCTCGCTGATTTTTGTTGTTTTCTATCTTGAATTCGCAAAGAAGAGCACGAAATCTACAAAATCATGACTATTTACCAAGATTCAACAGCAGAATTGCAAGAAAACAGCAGAATTCTGCACGAAATCATCAAAATTCTTAGAGAAAACCGCATATTTCGATGCAAAACAGCGATTTCTCGCCGATTTTCGTTGTTTTCTGGCTTGAATTCGCAAAGAAGAGCACGACATCTACTAAATAATCACTTTTTACCAAAATTCAACGGCTGAATTGCAAGAAAACAGCAGAATTCTGCACGAAATCGTCAAATTTTTTAGAGAAAACCTCATATTTCGATGCAAAACGACGATTTTTCGCCGATTTTCGTTGTTTTCTATATTGAATTCGCAAAGATGAGCACAAAATCTACAAAATCATCACTTTTTACCAAGATTCAACGGCTGAATTGTAAGAAAACAGCAGAAATCTGCACGAAATCATCAAAATTCTTACAGAAAACCGCATGTTTCGATGCAAAACGACGATTTCTCGCTGATTTTCGTTGTTTTCTATCTTGAATTCGCAAAGAAGAGCACGAAATCTACAAAATCATGACTTTTTACCCAGATTCAACGGCTGAATTGCAAGAAAACAGCAGAATTCTGCACGAAATCATCAAAATTCTTACAGAAAACGCATATTTCGATGCAAAACGACAATTTCTCGCCGATTTTCGTTGTTTTCTGGCTTGAATTCGCAAAGAAGAGCACGAAATCTACAAAATCATGACTCTTTACCAAGATTCAACGGCTGAATTGCAAGAAAACAGCAGAATTATCCACGAAATCATCAAAATTCTTACAGAAAACCGCATATTTCGATGCAAATCGACGGTTTCTCGCCGATTTTCGTTGTTTTCTGGCTTGAATTCGCAAAGAAGAGCACGAAATCTACAAAATCATCACTTTTTACCAACATTCAACGGCTGAATTGCAAGAAAACAACAGAATTCTGCACGAAATCATCAAAATTCTTAGAGAAAACCGCATATTTCGATGCAAAACGACGATTTCTCGCCGATTTTCGTTGTTTTCTGGCTTGAATTCGCAAAGAAGAGCACGAAATCTACAAAATCATCACTTTTTACCAACATTCAACGGCTGAATTGCAAGGAAACAGCAGAATTCTGCACGAAATCATGAAACTTCTTAGAGAAAACCACATATTTCGATGCAAAACGACGATTTCTCGCTGATTTTTGTTGTTTTCTATCTTGAATTCGCAAAGATGAGCATGAAATCTACAAAATCATAACTTTTTACCAAGATTCAACGGCTGAATTGCAAGAAAACATCAGAATTCTGCACGAAATCATCAAAATTCTTACAGAAAACCGCATATTTCGATGCAAGACGACGATTTCTCGCCGATTTTCGTTGTTTTCTGGCTTGAATTCGCAAAGAAGGGCACGAAATCTACAAAGTCATGACTTTTTACCAAGATCCAACGGCTGAATTGCAAGAAAACAGCCGAATTCTGCACGAAATCATCAAAATTCTTCGAGAAAACCGCATATTACGATGCAAAACAACGATTTCTCGCCGATTTTCGTTGCTTTCTGGCTTGAATTCGCAAAGAAGAGCACGAAATCCACTAAATAATCAATTTTTACCACGATTCAACAGCTGAATTGCAAGAAAACAGCACAATTCTGCACGAAATCGTCAAAATTCTTAGAGAAAACCGCATATTTCGATGCAAAACGACGATTTCTCGCCGATTTTCGTTGTTTTCTGGCTTGAATTCGCAAGGAAGAGCACGAAATCTACTAAATCATCACTTTTTACCAAGATTCAACGGCTGAATTGCAAGAACACAGCAGAATTCTGCACGAAATCATCAAAATTCTTAGAGAAAACCGCATATTTCGATGCAAAACGACGATTTCTCGCTGATTTTCGTTGTTTTCTGGCTTGAATTCGCAAAGAAGACCACGAAATCTACAAAATCATGACTCTTTACCAAGATTCAACGGCTGAATTGCAAGAAAACAGCAGAATTATCCACGAAATCATCAAAATTCTTACAGAAAACCGCATATTTCGATGCAAATCGACGGTTTCTCGCCGATTTTCGTTGTTTTCTGGCTTGAATTCGCAAAGAAGAGCACGAAATCTACAAAATCATCACTTTTTACCAACATTCAACGGCTGAATTGCAAGAAAACAGCAGAATTCTGCACGAAATCATCAAAATTCTTACAGAAAACCGCATATTTCGATGCAAAACGACGATTTCTCGCCGATTTTCGTTGTTTTCTGGCTTGAATTCGCAAAGAAGAGCACGAAATCTACAAAATCATCACTTTTTACCAACATTCAACGGCTGAATTGCAAGGAAACAGCAGAATTCTGCACGAAATCATGAAACTTCTTAGAGAAAACCACATATTTCGATGCAAAACGACGATTTCTCGCTGATTTTCGTTGTTTTCTATCTTGAATTCGCAAAGAAGAGCATGAAATCTACAAAATCATGACATTTTACCAAGATTCAACGGCTGAATTGCAAGAAAACATCAGAATTCTGCACGAAATCATCAAAATTCTTACAGAAAACCGCATAATTCGATGCAAGACGACGATTTCTCGCCGATTTTCGTTGTTTTCTGGCTTGAATTCGCAAAGAAGGGCACGAAATCTACAAAGTCATGACTTTTTACCAAGATCCAACGGCTGAATTGCAAGAAAACAGCCGAATTCTGCACGAAATCATCAAAATTCTTCGAGAAAACCGCATATTACGATGCAAAACAACGATTTCTCGCCGATTTTCGTTGTTTTCTGGCTTGAATTCGCAAAGAAGAGCACGAAATCTACTAAATAATCAATTTTTACCACGATTCAATAGCTGAATTGCAAGAAAACAGCAGAATTCTGCACGAAATCGTCAAAATTCTTAGAGAAAACCGCATAATTCGATGCAAAACGACGATTTCTCGCCGATTTTCGTTGTTTTCTGGCTTGAATTCGCAAGGAAGAGCACGAAATCTACTAAATCATCACTTTTTACCAAGATTCAACGGCTGAATTGCAAGAACACAGCAGAATTCTGCACGAAATCATCAAAATTCTTAGAGAAAACCGCATATTTCGATGCAAAACGACGATTTCTCGCTGATTTTCGTTGTTTTCTATCTTGAGTTCGCAAAGAAGAGCACGAAATCTACAAAATCATCACTTTTTACCAAGATTCAACGGCTGAATTGCAAGAAAACAGCAGAACTCTGCACGAAATCATCAAAATCCTTATAGAAAACCGCATATTTCGATGCAAAACGACAATTTCTCGCCGATTTTCGTTGTTTTCCGGCTTGAATTTGCAATGAAGAGCACGAAATCTACAAAATCATCACTTTTTACTAAGATTCAACGGCTGAATTGCAAGAAAACAACAGAATTCTGCACGAAATCATCAAAATTCTTACAGAAAACCGCATATTTCGATGCAAAACGACGATTTCTCGCTGATTTTCGTTGTTTTCTATCTTGAATTCGCAAAGAAGAGCACGAAATCTACAAAATCATGACTTTTTACCAAGATTCAACGGCTGAATTGCAAGAAAACAGCAGAATTCTGCACGAAATCATCAAAATTCTTACAGAAAACCGCATATTTCGATGCAAAACGACGATTTCTCGCTGATTTTCGTTGTTTTCTATCTTGAACTCGCAAAGAAGAGCACGAAATCTACAAAATCATGACTTTTTACCAAGATTCAACGGCTGAATTGCAAGAAAACAGCAGAATTCTGCACGAAATCATGAAACTTCTTAGAGAAAACCGCATATTTCGATGCAAAACGACGATTTCTCGCTGATTTTCGTTGTTTTCTATCTTGAATTCGCAAAGAAGAGCACGAAATCTACACAATCATGACTTTTTATCAAGATTCAACGGCTGAATTGCAAGAAAACAGCAGAATTCTGCACGAAATCATCAAAATTCTTACAGAAAACCGCATATTTCGATGCAAAACGACGATTTCTCGCTGATTTTCGTTGTTTTCTATCTTGAACTCGCAAAGAAGAGCATGAAATCTACAAAATCATGACTTTTTACCGAGATTCAACGGCTGAATTGCAAGAAAACAGCAGAATTCTGCACGAAATCATCAAAATTCTTACAGAAAACCGCATATTTCGATGCAAGACGACGATTTCTCGCCGATTTTCGTTGTTTTCTGGCTTGAATTCGCAAAGAAGGGCACGAAATCTACAAAGTTATGACTTTTTACCAAGATTCAACGGCTGAATTGCAAGAAAACAGCCGAATTCTGCACGAAATCATCAAAATTCTTAGAGAAAACCGCATATTACGATGCAAAACAACGATTTCTCGCCGATTTTCGTTGTTTTCTGGCTTGAATTCGCAAAGAAGAGCACGAAATCTACTAAATAATCAATTTTTACCACGATTTAACAGCTGAATTGCAAGAAAACAGCCGAATTCTGCACGAAATCATCAAAATTCTTAGAGAAAACCGCATATTTCGATGCAAAACGACGATTTCTCGCCGATTTTCGTTGTTTTCTGGCTTGAATTCGCAAGGAAGAGCACGAAATCTACTAAATCATCACTTTCCAAGATTCAACGGCTGAATTGCAAGAAAACAGCAGAATTCTGCACGAAATCATCAAAATTCTCAGAGAAAACCGCATATTTCGATGCAAAACGACGATTTCTCGCTGATTTTCGTTGTTTTCTATCTTGAGTTTGCAAAGAAGAGCACGAAATCTACAAAATCATCACTTTTTACCAAGATTCAACGGCTGAATTGCAAGAAAACAGCAGAACTCTGCACGAAATCATCAAAATCCTTACAGAAAACCGCATATTTCGATGCAAAACGACAATTTCTCGCCGATTTTCGTTGTTTTCCGGCTTGAATTCGCAATGAAGAGCACGAAATCTACAAAATCATTACTTTTTACCAAGATTCAACGGCTGAATTGCAAGAAAACAACAGAATTCTGCACGAAATCATCAAAATTCTTACAGAAAACCGCATATTTCGATGCAAAACGACGATTTCTCGCTGATTTTCGTTGTTTTCTATCTTGAACTCGCAAAGAAGAGCATGAAATCTACAAAATCATGACTTTTTACCGAGATTCAACGGCTGAATTGCAAGAAAAGAGCAGAATTCTGCACGAAATCATCAAAATTCTTACAGAAAACCGCATATTTCGATGCAAGACGACGATTTCTCGCCGATTTTCGTTGTTTTCTGGCTTGAATTCGCAAAGAAGGGCACGAAATCTACAAAGTTATGACTTTTTACCAAGATTCAACGGCTGAATTGCAAGAAAACAGCCGAATTCTGCACAAAATCATCAAAATTCTTAGAGAAAACCGCATATTACGATGCAAAACAACGATTTCTCGCCGATTTTCGTTGTTTTCTGGCTTGAATTCGCAAAGAAGAGCACGAAATCTACTAAATAATCAATTTTTACCACGATTTAACAGCTGAATTGCAAGAAAACAGCCGAATTCTGCACGAAATCATCAAAATTCTTAGAGAAAACCGCATATTTCGATGCAAAACGACGATTTCTCGCCGATTTTCGTTGTTTTCTGGCTTGAATTCGCAAGGAAGAGCACGAAATCTACTAAATCATCACTTTCCAAGATTCAACGGCTGAATTGCAAGAAAACAGCAGAATTCTGCACGAAATCATCAAAATTCTCAGAGAAAACCGCATATTTCGATGCAAAACGACGATTTCTCGCTGATTTTCGTTGTTTTCTATCTTGAGTTTGCAAAGAAGAGCACGAAATCTACAAAATCATCACTTTTGACCAAGATTCAACGGCTGAATTGCAAGAAAACAGCAGAACTCTGCACGAAATCATCAAAATCCTTACAGAAAACCGCATATTTCGATGCAAAACGACAATTTCTCGCCGATTTTCGTTGTTTTCCGGCTTGAATTCGCAATGAAGAGCACGAAATCTACAAAATCATCACTTTTTACCAAGATTCAACGGCTGAATTGCAAGAAAACAACAGAATTCTGCACGAAATCATTAAAATTCTTACAGAAAACCGCATATTTCGATGCAAAACGACGATTTCTCGCTGATTTTCGTTGTTTTCTATCTTGAATTCGCAAAGAAGAGCACGAAATCTACAAAATCATGACTTTTTACCAAGATTCAACGGCTGAATTGCAAGAAAACAGCAGAATTCTGCACGAAATCATCAAAATTCTTAGAGAAAACCGCATATTTCGATGCAAAACGACGATTTCTCGCTGATTTTCGTTGTTTTCTATCTTGAATTCGCAAAGAAGAGCTCGAAATCTACACAATCATGACTTTTTATCAAGATTCAACGGCTGAATTGCGAGAAAACAGCAGAATTCTGCACGAAATCATCAAAATTCTTACAGAAAACCGCATATTTCGATGCAAAACGACGATTTCTCGCTGATTTTCGTTGTTTTCTATCTTGAATTCGCAAAGAAGAGCACGAAATCTAAAAAATCATGACTTTTTACCAAGATTCAACGGCTGAATTGCAAGAAAACAGCAGAATTCTGCACGAAATCATCAAAATTCTTAGAGAAAACTGCATATTTCGATGCAAAACGACGATTTCTCGCTGATTTTCGTTGTTTTCTATCTTAAATTCGCAAAGAAGAGCACGAAATCTACACAATCATGACTTTTTACCAAGATTCAACGGCTGAATTGCAAGAAAACAGCAGAATTCTGCACGAAATCATCAAAATTCTTAGAGAAAACCGCATATTTCGATGCAAAACGACGATTTCTCGCCGATTTTCGTTGTTTTCTGGCTTGAATTCGCAAAGAAGAGCACGAAATCTAAAAAATCATCACTTTTTACCAACATTCAACGGCTGAATTGCAAGGAAACAGCAGAATTCTGCACGAAATCATGAAACTTCTTAGAGAAAACCACATATTTCGATGCAAAACGACGATTTCTCGCTGATTTTCGTTGTTTTCTATCTTGAATTCGCAAAGAAGAGCATGAAATCTACAAAATCATGACTTTTTACCGAGATTCAACGGCTGAATTGCAAGAAAACAGCCGAATTCTGCACGAAATCATCAAAATTCTTAGAGAAAACCGCATATTACGATGCAAAACAACGATTTCTCGCCGATTTTCGTTGTTTTCTGGCTTGAATTCGCAAAGAAGAGCACGAAATCTACTAAATAATCAATTTTTACCACGATTTAACAGCTGAATTGCAAGAAAACAGCAGAATTCTGCACGAAATCGTCAAAATTCTTAGAGAAAACCGCATATTTCGATGCAAAACGACGATTTCTCGCCGATTTTCGTTGTTTTCTTGCTTGAATTCGCAAGGAAGAGCACGAAATCTACTAAATCATCACTTTCCAAGATTCAACGGCTGAATTGCAAGAAAACAGCAGAATTCTGCACGAAATCATCAAAATTCTTAGAGAAAACCGCATATTTCGATGCAAAACGACGATTTCTCGCTGATTTTCGTTGTTTTCTATCTTGAGTTCGCAAAGAAGAGCACAAAATCTACAAAATCATCACTTTTTACCAAGATTCAACGGCTGAATTGCAAGAAAACAGCAGATCTCTGCACGAAATCATCAAAATCCTTACAGAAAACCGCATATTTCGATGCAAAACGACAATTTCTCGCCGATTTTCGTTGTTTTCCGGCTTGAATTCGCAATGAAGAGCACGAAATCTACAAATTCATCACTTTTTATCAAGATTCAACGGCTGAATTGCAAGAAAACAGCAGAATTCTGCACGAAATCATCAAAATTCTTACAGAAAACCACATATTTCGATGCAAAACAACGATTTCTCGCCGATTTTCGTTGTTTTCTGGCTTGAATTCGCAAAGAAAAGCACGAAATCTACAAAATCATGACTTTTTACCAAGATTCAACGGCTGAATTGCAAGAAAACAGCAGAATCCTGCACGAAATCATCAAAATTCTTACAGAAAACCATATTTCGATGCAAAACGACGATTTCTCGCCGATTTTCGTTGTTTTCTGGCTTGAATTCGCAAAGAAGAGCCCGAAATCTACTAAAACATCACTTTTTACCAAGATTCAACGGCTGAATTGCAAGAAAACAGCAGAATTCTGCACGAAATCATCAAAATTCTTAGAGAAAACCGCATATTACGATGCAAAACAACGATTTCTCGCCGATTTTCGTTGTTTTCTGGCTTGAATTCGCAAAGAAGAGCACGAAATCTACTAAATAATCAATTTTTACCACGATTTAACAGCTGAATTGCAAGAAAACAGCCGAATTCTGCACGAAATCATCAAAATTCTTAGAGAAAACCGCATATTTCGATGCAAAACGACGATTTCTCGCCGATTTTCGTTGTTTTCTGGCTTGAATTCGCAAGGAAGAGCACGAAATCTACTAAATCATCACTTTCCAAGATTCAACGGCTGAATTGCAAGAAAACAGCAGAATTCTGCACGAAATCATCAAAATTCTTAGAGAAAACCGCATATTTCGATGCAAAACGACGATTTCTCGCTGATTTTCGTTGTTTTCTATCTTGAGTTTGCAAAGAAGAGCACGAAATCTACAAAATCATCACTTTTTACCAAGATTCAACGGCTGAATTGCAAGAAAACAGCAGAACTCTGCACGAAATCATCAAAATCCTTACAGAAAACCGCATATCTCGATGCAAAACGACAATTTCTCGCCGATTTTCGTTGTTTTCCGGCTTGAATTCGCAATGAAGAGCACGAAATCTACAAAATCATCACTTTTTACCAAGATTCAACGGCTGAATTGCAAGAAAACAACAGAATTCTGCACGAAATCATTAAAATTCTTACAGAAAACCGCATATTTCGATGCAAAACGACGATTTCTCGCTGATTTTCGTTGTTTTCTATCTTGAATTCGCAAAGAAGAGCACGAAATCTACAAAATCATGACTTTTTACCAAGATTCAACGGCTGAATTGCAAGAAAACAGCAGAATTCTGCACGAAATCATCAAAATTCTTAGAGAAAACCGCATATTTCGATGCAAAACGACGATTTCTCGCTGATTTTCGTTGTTTTCTATCTTGAATTCGCAAAGAAGAGCTCGAAATCTACACAATCATGACTTTTTATCAAGATTCAACGGCTGAATTGCGAGAAAACAGCAGAATTCTGCACGAAATCATCAAAATTCTTACAGAAAACCGCATATTTCGATGCAAAACGACGATTTCTCGCTGATTTTCGTTGTTTTCTATCTTGAATTCGTAAAGAAGAGCACGAAATCTAAAAAATCATGACTTTTTACCAAGATTCAACGGCTGAATTGCAAGAAAACAGCAGAATTCTGCACGAAATCATCAAAATTCTTAGAGAAAACTGCATATTTCGATGCAAAACGACGATTTCTCGCTGATTTTCGTTGTTTTCTATCTTAAATTCGCAAAGAAGAGCACGAAATCTACACAATCATGACTTTTTACCAAGATTCAACGGCTGAATTGCAAGAAAACAGCAGAATTCTGCACGAAATCATGAAAATTCTTAGAGAAAACCGCATATTTCGATGCAAAACGACGATTTCTCGCCGATTTTCGTTGTTTTCTGGCTTGAATTCGCAAAGAAGAGCACGAAATCTAAAAAATCATCACTTTTTACCAACATTCAACGGCTGAATTGCAAGGAAACAGCAGAATTCTGCACGAAATCATGAAACTTCTTAGAGAAAACCACATATTTCGATGCAAAACGACGATTTCTCGCTGATTTTCGTTGTTTTCTATCTTGAATTCGCAAAGAAGAGCATGAAATCTACAAAATCATGACTTTTTACCGAGATTCAACGGCTGAATTGCAAGAAAACAGCCGAATTCTGCACGAAATCATCAAAATTCTTAGAGAAAACCGCATATTACGATGCAAAACAACGATTTCTCGCCGATTTTCGTTGTTTTCTGGCTTGAATTCGCAAAGAAGAGCACGAAATCTACTAAATAATCAATTTTTACCACGATTTAACAGCTGAATTGCAAGAAAACAGCAGAATTCTGCACGAAATCGTCAAAATTCTTAGAGAAAACCGCATATTTCGATGCAAAACGACGATTTCTCGCTGATTTTCGTTGTTTTCTATCTTGAGTTCGCAAAGAAGAGCACAAAATCTACAAAATCATCACTTTTTACCAAGATTCAACGGCTGAATTGCAAGAAAACAGCAGATCTCTGCACGAAATCATCAAAATCCTTACAGAAAACCGCATATTTCGATGCAAAACGACAATTTCTCGCCGATTTTCGTTGTTTTCCGGCTTGAATTCGCAATGAAGAGCACGAAATCTACAAAATCATCACTTTTTATCAAGATTCAACGGCTGAATTGCAAGAAAACAGCAGAATTCTGCACGAAATCATCAAAATTCTTAGAGAAAACCGCATATTTCGATGCAAAACGACGATTTCTCGCTGATTTTCGTTGTTTTCTGGCTTGAATTCGCAAAGAAGAGCACGAAATCTACAAAATCATCACTTTTTACCAAGATTCAGCAGCTGAATTGCAAGAAAACAGCAGAATTCTGCACGAAATCGTCAAATTTTTTAGAGAAAACCTCATATTTCGATGCAAAACGACGATTTTTCGCCGATTTTCGTTGTTTTCTATCTTGAATTCGCAAAGATGAGCACGAAATCTACAAAATCATCACTTTTTACCAAGATTCAACGGCTGAATTGCAAGAAAACAGCAGAATTCTGCACCAAATCATCAAAATTCTTACAGAAAACCGCATGTTTCGATGCAAAACGACGATTTCTCGCTGATTTTCGTTGTTTTCTATCTTGAATTCGCAAAGATGAGCACGAAATCTACAAAATCATCACTTTTTACCAAGATTCAACGGCTGAATTGAAGAAAACAGCAGAATTCTGCACGAAATCATCAAAATTCTTACAGAAAACCGCATGTTTCGATGCAAAACGACGATTTCTCGCTGATTTTTGTTGTTTTCTATCTTGAATTCGCAAAGAAGGGCACGAAATCTACAAAATCATGACTTTTTACCCAGATTTAACGGCATAATTGCAAGAAAACAGCAGAATTCTGCACGAAATCATCAAAATTCTTACAGAAAACGCATATTTCGATGCAAAACGACAATTTCTCGCCGATTTTCGTTGTTTTCTGGCTTGAATTCGCAAAGAAGAGCACGAAATCTACAAAATCATGACTTTTTACCAAGATTCAACGGCTGAATTGCAAGAAAACAGCAGAATTATCCACGACATCATCAAAATTCTTACAGAAAACCGCATATTTCGATGCAAATCGACGGTTTCTCGCCGATTTTCGTTGTTTTCTGGCTTGAATTCGCAAAGAAGAGGACGAAATCTACTAAATCATCACTTTTTATTAAGATTCAACGGCTGAATTGCAAGAAAACAGCAGAATTCTGCACGAAATCATCAAAATTCTTAGAGAAAACCGCATATTTCGATGCAAATCGACAATTTCTCGCTGATTTTCGTTGTTTTCTATCTTGAATTCGCAAAGAAGAGCACGAAATCTACAAAATCATGACTTTTTACCAAGATTCAACGGCTGAATTGCAAGAAAACAGCAGAATTTTGCACGAAATCATCAAAATTCTTACAGAAAACCGCATATTTCGATGCAAAACGACGATTTCTCGCCGATTTTCGTTGTGTTCTGGCTTGAATTCGCAAAGAAGAGCACGAAATCTACAAAATCATCACTTTTTACAAAGATTCAACGGCTGAATTGCAAGGAAACAGCAGAATTCTGCACGAAATCATGAAACTTCTTAGAGAAAACCACATATTTCGATGCAAAACGACGATTTTTCGCTGATTTTCGTTGTTTTCTATCTTGAATTCGCAAAGAAGAGCATGAAATCTACAAAATCATGACTTTTTACCAAGATTCAACGGCTGAATTGCAAGAAAACAGCAGAATTCTGCACGAAATCATCAAAATTCTTACAGAAAACCGCATATTTCGATGCAAGACGACGATTTTTCGCCGATTTTCGTTGTTTTCTGGCTTGAATTCGCAAAGAAGGGCACGAAATTTACAAAGTCATGACTTTTTACCAAGATTCAACGGCTGAATTGCAAGAAAACAGCCGAATTCTGCACGAAATCATCAAAATTCTTAGAGAAAACCGCATATTACGATCCAAACAACGATTTCTCGCCGATTTTCGTTGTTTTCTGGCTTGAATTCGCAAAGAAGAGCACGAAATCTACTAAATAATCAATTTTTACCACGATTCAACAGCTGAATTGCAAGAAAACAGCAGAATTCTGCACGAAATCGTCAAAATTCTTAGAGAAAACCGCATATTTCGATGCAAAACGTCGATTTCTCGCCGATTTTCGTTGTTTTCTGGCTTGAATTTGCAAGGAAGAGCACGAAATCTACTAAATCATCACTTTTTGCCAAGATTCAACGGCTAAATTGCAAGAAAACAGCAGAATTCTGCACGAAATCATCAAAATTCTTAGAGAAAACCGCATATTTCGATGCAAAACGACGATTTCTCGCTGATTTTTGTTGTTTTCTATCTTGAGTTCGCAAAGAAGAGCACGAAATCTACAAAATCATCACTTTTTACCAAGATTCAACGGCTGAATTGCAAGAAAACAGCAGAACTCTGCACGAAATCATCAAAATCCTTACAGAAAACCGCATATTTCGATGCAAAACGACAATTTCTCGCCGATTTTCGTTGTTTTCCGGCTTGAATTCGCAATGAAGAGCACGAAATCTACAAAATCATCACTTTTTACCAAGATTCAACGGCTGAATTGCAAGAAAACAGCAGAATTCTGCACGAAATCATCAAAATTCTTAGAGAAAACCGCATATTTCGATGCAAAACGACGATTTCTCGCTGATTTTCGCTGTTTTCTGGCTTGAATTCGCAAAGAAGAGCACAAAATCTACAAAATCATCACTTTTTACCAAGATTCAGCAGCTGAATTGCAAGAAAACAGCAGAATTCTGCACGAAATCATCAAAATTCTTAGAGAAAACCGCATATTTCGATGCAAAACAACGATTTCTCGCCGATTTTCGTTGTTTTCTGGCATGAATTTGCAAAGAAGAGCACGAAATCTACTAAATAATCACTTTTTACCAAGATTCAACGGCTGAATTGCAAGAAAACAGCAGAATTCTGCACGAAATCGTCAAATTTTTTAGAGAAAACCTCATATTTCGATGCAAAACGACGATTTTTCGCCGATTTTCGTTGTTTTCTATCTTGAATTCGCAAAGATGAGCACGAAATCTACAAAATCATCACTTTTTACCAAGATTCAACGGCTGAATTGCAAGAAAACAGCAGAATTCTGCACCAAATCATCAAAATTCTTACAGAAAACCGCATGTTTCGATGCAAAACGACGATTTCTCGCTGATTTTCGTTGTTTTCTATCTTGAATTCGCAAAGATGAGCACGAAATCTACAAAATCATCACTTTTTACCAAGATTCAACGGCTGAATTGAAGAAAACAGCAGAATTCTGCACGAAATCATCAAAATTCTTACAGAAAACCGCATGTTTCGATGCAAAACGACGATTTCTCGCTGATTTTCGTTGTTTTCTATCTTGAATTCGCAAAGAAGAGCACGAAATCTACAAAATCATGACTTTTTACCCAGATTCAACGGCATAATTGCAAGAAAACAGCAGAATTCTGCACGAAATCATCAAAATTCTTAGAGAAAACCGCATATTTCGATGCAAAGCGACGATTTCTCGCTGATTTTCGTTGTTTTCTATCTTGACTTCGCAAAGAAGAGCACGAAATCTACACAATCAAGACTTTTTACCAAGATTCAACGGCTGAATTGCAAGAAAACAGCAGAATTCTGCACGAAATCGTCAAAATTCTTAGAGAAAACCGCATATTTCGATGCAAAACGACAATTCCTCGCCGATTTTCGTTGTTTTCTGGCTTGAATTCGCAAAGAAGAGCACGAAATCTACAAAATCATCACTTTTTACCAAGATTCAACGGCTGAATTGCAAGAAAACAGCAGAATTCTGCACGAAATCATCAAAATCCTTACAAAAAACCGCATATTTCGATGCAAAACGACGATTTCTCGCCGATTTTCATTGTTTTCTGGCTTGAATTCGCAAAGAAGAGCACGAAATCTACAAAATCATGACTTTTTACCAAGATTCAACGGCTGAATTGCAAGAAAACAGCAGAATTATCCACGAAATCATCAAAATTCTGACAGAAAACCGCATATTTCGATGCAAAACGACGATTTCTCGCCGATTTTCGTTGTTTTCCGGCTTGAATTCGCAATGAAGAGCACGAAATCTACTAAGTCATCACTTTTTACCAAGATTCAACGGCTGAATTGCAAGAAAACAGCAGAATTCTGCACGAAATCATCAAAATTCTTACAGAAAACCGCATATTTCGATGCAAAACGACGATTTCTCGCCGATTTTCGTTGTTTTCTGGCTTGAATTTGCAAAGAAGAGCACGAAATCTACAAAATCATCACTTTTTACCAAGATTCAACGGCTGAATTGCAAGAAAACAGCAGAATTCTGCACGGAATCATCAAAATTCTTACAGAAAACTGCATATTTCGATGCAAAACGACGATTTCTCGCTGATTTTCGTTGTTTTCTATCTTGAATTCGCAAAGAAGAGCACGAAATCTACAAAATCATCACTTTTTACCAAGATTCAACGGCTGAATTGCAAGAAAACAGCAGAATTCTGCACGAAATCATCAAAATTCTTAGAGAAAACTGCATATTTCGATGCAAAACGACGATTTCTCGCTGATTTTCGTTGTTTTCTATCTTAAATTCGCAAAGAAGAGCACGAAATCTACACAACCATGACTTTTTACCAAGATTCAACGGCTGAATTGCAAGAAAACAGCAGAATTCTGCACGAAATCATGAAAATTCTTAGAGAAAACCGCATATTTCGATGCAAAACGACGATTTCTCGCCGATTTTCGTTGTTTTCTGGCTTGAATTCGCAAAGAAGAGCACGAAATCTAAAAAATCATCACTTTTTACCAACATTCAACGGCTGAATTGCAAGGAAACAGCAGAATTCTGCACGAAATCATGAAACTTCTTAGAGAAAACCACATATTTCGATGCAAAACGACGATTTCTCGCTGATTTTCGTTGTTTTCTATCTTGAATTCGCAAAGAAGAGCATGAAATCTACAAAATCATGACTTTTTACCGAGATTCAACGGCTGAATTGCAAGAAAACAGCCGAATTCTGCACGAAATCATCAAAATTCTTAGAGAAAACCGCATATTACGATGCAAAACAACGATTTCTCGCCGATTTTCGTTGTTTTCTGGCTTGAATTCGCAAAGAAGAGCACGAAATCTACTAAATAATCAATTTTTACCACGATTTAACAGCTGAATTGCAAGAAAACAGCAGAATTCTGCACGAAATCGTCAAAATTCTTAGAGAAAACCGCATATTTCGATGCAAAACGACGATTTCTCGCCGATTTTCGTTGTTTTCTTGCTTGAATTCGCAAGGAAGAGCACGAAATCTACTAAATCATCACTTTCCAAGATTCAACGGCTGAATTGCAAGAAAACAGCAGAATTCTGCACGAAATCATCAAAATTCTTAGAGAAAACCGCATATTTCGATGCAAAACGACGATTTCTCGCTGATTTTCGTTGTTTTCTATCTTGAGTTCGCAAAGAAGAGCACAAAATCTACAAAATCATCACTTTTTACCAAGATTCAACGGCTGAATTGCAAGAAAACAGCAGATCTCTGCACGAAATCATCAAAATCCTTACAGAAAACCGCATATTTCGATGCAAAACGACAATTTCTCGCCGATTTTCGTTGTTTTCCGGCTTGAATTCGCAATGAAGAGCACGAAATCTACAAAATCATCACTTTTTATCAAGATTCAACGGCTGAATTGCAAGAAAACAGCAGAATTCTGCACGAAATCATCAAAATTCTTACAGAAAACCACATATTTCGATGCAAAACAACGATTTCTCGCCGATTTTCGTTGTTTTCTGGCTTGAATTCGCAAAGAAAAGCACGAAATCTACAAAATCATGACTTTTTACCAAGATTCAACGGCTGAATTGCAAGAAAACAGCAGAATCCTGCACGAAATCATCAAAATTCTTACAGAAAACCATATTTCGATGCAAAACGACGATTTCTCGCCGATTTTCGTTGTTTTCTGGCTTGAATTCGCAAAGAAGAGCCCGAAATCTACTAAAACATCACTTTTTACCAAGATTCAACGGCTGAATTGCAAGAAAACAGCAGAATTCTGCACGAAATCATCAAAATTCTTAGAGAAAACCGCATATTTCGATGCAAAACGACGATTTCTCGCTGATTTTCGTTGTTTTCTGGCTTGAATTCGCAAAGAAGAGCACGAAATCTACAAAATCATCACTTTTTACCAAGAGTCAGCAGCTGAATTGCAAGAAAACAGCAGAATTCTGCACGAAATCGTCAAATTTTTTAGAGAAAACCTCATATTTCGATGCAAAACGACGATTTTTCGCCGATTTTCGTTGTTTTCTATCTTGAATTCGCAAAGATGAGCACGAAATCTACAAAATCATCACTTTTTACCAAGATTCAACGGCTGAATTGCAAGAAAACAGCAGAATTCTGCACCAAATCATCAAAATTCTTACAGAAAACCGCATGTTTCGATGCAAAACGACGATTTCTCGCTGATTTTCGTTGTTTTCTATCTTGAATTCGCAAAGATGAGCACGAAATCTACAAAATCATCACTTTTTACCAAGATTCAACGGCTGAATTGAAGAAAACAGCAGAATTCTGCACGAAATCATCAAAATTCTTACAGAAAACCGCATGTTTCGATGCAAAACGACGATTTCTCGCTGATTTTTGTTGTTTTCTATCTTGAATTCGCAAAGAAGAGCACGAAATCTACAAAATCATGACTTTTTACCCAGATTCAACGGCATAATTGCAAGAAAACAGCAGAATTCTGCACGAAATCATCAAAATTCTTACAGAAAACGCATATTTCGATGCAAAACGACAATTTCTCGCCGATTTTCGTTGTTTTCTGGCTTGAATTCGCAAAGAAGAGCACGAAATCTACAAAATCATGACTTTTTACCAAGATTCAACGGCTGAATTGCAAGAAAACAGCAGAATTATCCACGACATCATCAAAATTCTTACAGAAAACCGCATATTTCGATGCAAATCGACGGTTTCTCGCCGATTTTCGTTGTTTTCTGGCTTGAATTCGCAAAGAAGAGGACGAAATCTACTAAATCATCACTTTTTATTAAGATTCAACGGCTGAATTGCAAGAAAACAGCAGAATTCTGCACGAAATCATCAAAATTCTTAGAGAAAACCGCATATTTCGATGCAAAACGACGATTTCTCGCTGATTTTCGTTGTTTTCTATCTTGAGTTCGCAAAGAAGAGCACAAAATCTACAAAATCATCACTTTTTACCAAGATTCAACGGCTGAATTGCAAGAAAACAGCAGATCTCTGCACGAAATCATCAAAATCCTTACAGAAAACCGCATATTTCGATGCAAAACGACAATTTCTCGCCGATTTTCGTTGTTTTCCGGCTTGAATTCGCAATGAAGAGCACGAAATCTACAAAATCATCACTTTTTATCAAGATTCAACGGCTGAATTGCAAGAAAACAGCAGAATTCTGCACGAAATCATCAAAATTCTTACAGAAAACCACATATTTCGATGCAAAACAACGATTTCTCGCCGATTTTCGTTGTTTTCTGGCTTGAATTCGCAAAGAAAAGCACGAAATCTACAAAATCATGACTTTTTACCAAGATTCAACGGCTGAATTGCAAGAAAACAGCAGAATCCTGCACGAAATCATCAAAATTCTTACAGAAAACCATATTTCGATGCAAAACGACGATTTCTCGCCGATTTTCGTTGTTTTCTGGCTTGAATTCGCAAAGAAGAGCCCGAAATCTACTAAAACATCACTTTTTACCAAGATTCAACGGCTGAATTGCAAGAAAACAGCAGAATTCTGCACGAAATCATCAAAATTCTTAGAGAAAACCGCATATTTCGATGCAAAACGACGATTTCTCGCTGATTTTCGTTGTTTTCTGGCTTGAATTCGCAAAGAAGAGCACGAAATCTACAAAATCATCACTTTTTACCAAGAGTCAGCAGCTGAATTGCAAGAAAACAGCAGAATTCTGCACGAAATCGTCAAATTTTTTAGAGAAAACCTCATATTTCGATGCAAAACGACGATTTTTCGCCGATTTTCGTTGTTTTCTATCTTGAATTCGCAAAGATGAGCACGAAATCTACAAAATCATCACTTTTTACCAAGATTCAACGGCTGAATTGCAAGAAAACAGCAGAATTCTGCACGAAATCATCAAAATTCTTACAGAAAACCGCATGTTTCGATGCAAAACGACGATTTCTCGCTGATTTTCGTTGTTTTCTATCTTGAATTCGCAAAGATGAGCACGAAATCTACAAAATCATCACTTTTTACCAAGATTCAACGGCTGAATTGAAGAAAACAGCAGAATTCTGCACGAAATCATCAAAATTCTTACAGAAAACCGCATGTTTCGATGCAAAACGACGATTTCTCGCTGATTTTTGTTGTTTTCTATCTTGAATTCGCAAAGAAGAGCACGAAATCTACAAAATCATGACTTTTTACCCAGATTCAACGGCATAATTGCAAGAAAACAGCAGAATTCTGCACGAAATCATCAAAATTCTTACAGAAAACGCATATTTCGATGCAAAACGACAATTTCTCGCCGATTTTCGTTGTTTTCTGGCTTGAATTCGCAAAGAAGAGCACGAAATCTACAAAATCATGACTTTTTACCAAGATTCAACGGCTGAATTGCAAGAAAACAGCAGAATTATCCACGACATCATCAAAATTCTTACAGAAAACCGCATATTTCGATGCAAATCGACGGTTTCTCGCCGATTTTCGTTGTTTTCTGGCTTGAATTCGCAAAGAAGAGGACGAAATCTACTAAATCATCACTTTTTATTAAGATTCAACGGCTGAATTGCAAGAAAACAGCAGAATTCTGCACGAAATCATCAAAATTCTTAGAGAAAACCGCATATTTCGATGCAAATCGACAATTTCTCGCTGATTTTCGTTGTTTTCTATCTTGAATTCGCAAAGAAGAGCACGAAATCTACAAAATCATCACTTTTTACAAAGATTCAACGGCTGAATTGCAAGGAAACAGCAGAATTCTGCACGAAATCATGAAACTTCTTAGAGAAAACCACATATTTCGATGCAAAACGACGATTTTTCGCTGATTTTCGTTGTTTTCTATCTTGAATTCGCAAAGAAGAGCATGAAATCTACAAAATCATGACTTTTTACCAAGATTCAACGGCTGAATTGCAAGAAAACAGCAGAATTCTGCACGAAATCATCAAAATTCTTACAGAAAACCGCATATTTCGATGCAAGACGACGATTTTTCGCCGATTTTCGTTGTTTTCTGGCTTGAATTCGCAAAGAAGGGCACGAAATTTACAAAGTCATGACTTTTTACCAAGATTCAACGGCTGAATTGCAAGAAAACAGCCGAATTCTGCACGAAATCATCAAAATTCTTAGAGAAAACCGCATATTACGATCCAAACAACGATTTCTCGCCGATTTTCGTTGTTTTCTGGCTTGAATTCGCAAAGAAGAGCACGAAATCTACTAAATAATCAATTTTTACCACGATTCAACAGCTGAATTGCAAGAAAACAGCAGAATTCTGCACGAAATCGTCAAAATTCTTAGAGAAAACCGCATATTTCGATGCAAAACGTCGATTTCTCGCCGATTTTCGTTGTTTTCTGGCTTGAATTTGCAAGGAAGAGCACGAAATCTACTAAATCATCACTTTTTGCCAAGATTCAACGGCTGAATTGCAAGAAAACAGCAGAATTCTGCACGAAATCATCAAAATTCTTAGAGAAAACCGCATATTTCGATGCAAAACGACGATTTCTCGCTGATTTTTGCTGTTTTCTATCTTGAGTTCGCAAAGAAGAGCACGAAATCTACAAAATCATCACTTTTTACCAAGATTCAACGGCTGAATTGCAAGAAAACAGCAGAACTCTGCACGAAATCATCAAAATCCTTACAGAAAACCGCATATTTCGATGCAAAACGACAATTTCTCGCCGATTTTCGTTGTTTTCCGGCTTGAATTCGCAATGAAGAGCACGAAATCTACAAAATCATCACTTTTTACCAAGATTCAACGGCTGAATTGCAAGAAAACAGCAGAATTCTGCACGAAATCATCAAAATTCTTACAGAAAACCGCATATTTCGATGCAAAACGACGATTTCTCGCTGATTTTCGTTGTTTTCTATCTTGAATTCGCAAAGAAGAGCACGAAGTCTACAAAACCATGACTTTTTACCAAGATTCAACGGCTGAATTGCAAGAAAACAGCAGAATTCTGCACGAAATCATCAAAATTCTTAGAGAAAACCGCATATTTCGATGCAAAACGACGATTTCTCGCTGATTTTTGTTGTTTTCTATCTTGAGTTCGCAAAGAATAGCACGAAATCTACACAATCATGACTTTTTATCAAGATTCAACGGCTGAATTGCAAGAAAACAGCAGAATTCTGCACGAAATCATCAAAATTCTTACAGAAAACCGCATATTTCGATGCAAAACGACGATTTCTCGCCGATTTTCGTTGTTTTCTGGCTTGAATTCGCAAAGGAAAGCACGAGATGTACAAAATCATGACTTTTTACCAAGATTCAACGGCTGAATTGCAAGAAAACAGCAGAATTCTGCACGAAATCATCAAAATTCTTACAGAAAACCATATTTCGATGCAAGACGACGATTTCTCGCCGATTTTCGTTGTTTTCTGGCTTGAATTCGCAAGAAGAGCCCGAAATCTACTAAAACATCACTTTTTACCAAGATTCAACGGCTGAATTGCAAGAAAACAGCAGAATTCTGCACGAAATCATCAAAATTCTTAGAGAAAACCGCATATTTCTATGCAAAACGACGATTTCTCGCTGATTTTCGTTGATTTCTATCTTGAGTTCGCAAAGAAGAGCACGAAATCTACAAAATCATGACTTTTTACCAAGATTCAACGGCTGAATTGCAAGAAAACAGCAGAATTATCCACGAAATCATCAAAATTCTGACAGAAAACCGCATATTTCGATGCAAAACGACGATTTCTCGCCGATTTTCGTTGTTTTCCGGCTTGAATTCGCAATGAAGAGCACGAAATCTAAAAAATCATCACTTTTTACCAACATTCAACGGCTGAATTGCAAGGAAACAGCAGAATTCTGCACGAAATCATGAAACTTCTTAGAGAAAACCACATATTTCGATGCAAAACGACGATTTCTCGCTGATTTTCGTTGTTTTCTATCTTGAATTCGCAAAGAAGAGCATGAAATCTACAAAATCATGACTTTTTACCGAGATTCAACGGCTGAATTGCAAGAAAACAGCCGAATTCTGCACGAAATCATCAAAATTCTTAGAGAAAACCGCATATTACGATGCAAAACAACGATTTCTCGCCGATTTTCGTTGTTTTCTGGCTTGAATTCGCAAAGAAGAGCACGAAATCTACTAAATAATCAATTTTTACCACGATTTAACAGCTGAATTGCAAGAAAACAGCAGAATTCTGCACGAAATCGTCAAAATTCTTAGAGAAAACCGCATATTTCGATGCAAAACGACGATTTCTCGCCGATTTTCGTTGTTTTCTTGCTTGAATTCGCAAGGAAGAGCACGAAATCTACTAAATCATCACTTTCCAAGATTCAACGGCTGAATTGCAAGAAAACAGCAGAATTCTGCACGAAATCATCAAAATTCTTAGAGAAAACCGCATATTTCGATGCAAAACGACGATTTCTCGCTGATTTTCGTTGTTTTCTATCTTGAGTTCGCAAAGAAGAGCACAAAATCTACAAAATCATCACTTTTTACCAAGATTCAACGGCTGAATTGCAAGAAAACAGCAGATCTCTGCACGAAATCATCAAAATCCTTACAGAAAACCGCATATTTCGATGCAAAACGACAATTTCTCGCCGATTTTCGTTGTTTTCCGGCTTGAATTCGCAATGAAGAGCACGAAATCTACAAAATCATCACTTTTTATCAAGATTCAACGGCTGAATTGCAAGAAAACAGCAGAATTCTGCACGAAATCATCAAAATTCTTACAGAAAACCACATATTTCGATGCAAAACAACGATTTCTCGCCGATTTTCGTTGTTTTCTGGCTTGAATTCGCAAAGAAAAGCACGAAATCTACAAAATCATGACTTTTTACCAAGATTCAACGGCTGAATTGCAAGAAAACAGCAGAATCCTGCACGAAATCATCAAAATTCTTACAGAAAACCATATTTCGATGCAAAACGACGATTTCTCGCCGATTTTCGTTGTTTTCTGGCTTGAATTCGCAAAGAAGAGCCCGAAATCTACTAAAACATCACTTTTTACCAAGATTCAACGGCTGAATTGCAAGAAAACAGCAGAATTCTGCACGAAATCATCAAAATTCTTAGAGAAAACCGCATATTTCGATGCAAAACGACGATTTCTCGCTGATTTTCGTTGTTTTCTGGCTTGAATTCGCAAAGAAGAGCACGAAATCTACAAAATCATCACTTTTTACCAAGAGTCAGCAGCTGAATTGCAAGAAAACAGCAGAATTCTGCACGAAATCGTCAAATTTTTTAGAGAAAACCTCATATTTCGATGCAAAACGACGATTTTTCGCCGATTTTCGTTGTTTTCTATCTTGAATTCGCAAAGATGAGCACGAAATCTACAAAATCATCACTTTTTACCAAGATTCAACGGCTGAATTGCAAGAAAACAGCAGAATTCTGCACCAAATCATCAAAATTCTTACAGAAAACCGCATGTTTCGATGCAAAACGACGATTTCTCGCTGATTTTCGTTGTTTTCTATCTTGAATTCGCAAAGATGAGCACGAAATCTACAAAATCATCACTTTTTACCAAGATTCAACGGCTGAATTGAAGAAAACAGCAGAATTCTGCACGAAATCATCAAAATTCTTACAGAAAACCGCATGTTTCGATGCAAAACGACGATTTCTCGCTGATTTTTGTTGTTTTCTATCTTGAATTCGCAAAGAAGAGCACGAAATCTACAAAATCATGACTTTTTACCCAGATTCAACGGCATAATTGCAAGAAAACAGCAGAATTCTGCACGAAATCATCAAAATTCTTACAGAAAACGCATATTTCGATGCAAAACGACAATTTCTCGCCGATTTTCGTTGTTTTCTGGCTTGAATTCGCAAAGAAGAGCACGAAATCTACAAAATCATGACTTTTTACCAAGATTCAACGGCTGAATTGCAAGAAAACAGCAGAATTATCCACGACATCATCAAAATTCTTACAGAAAACCGCATATTTCGATGCAAATCGACGGTTTCTCGCCGATTTTCGTTGTTTTCTGGCTTGAATTCGCAAAGAAGAGGACGAAATCTACTAAATCATCACTTTTTATTAAGATTCAACGGCTGAATTGCAAGAAAACAGCAGAATTCTGCACGAAATCATCAAAATTCTTAGAGAAAACCGCATATTTCGATGCAAATCGACAATTTCTCGCTGATTTTCGTTGTTTTCTATCTTGAATTCGCAAAGAAGAGCACGAAATCTACAAAATCATGACTTTTTACCAAGATTCAACGGCTGAATTGCAAGAAAACAGCAGAATTTTGCACGAAATCATCAAAATTCTTACAGAAAACCGCATATTTCGATGCAAAACGACGATTTCTCGCCGATTTTCGTTGTGTTCTGGCTTGAATTCGCAAAGAAGAGCACGAAATCTACAAAATCATCACTTTTTACAAAGATTCAACGGCTGAATTGCAAGGAAACAGCAGAATTCTGCACGAAATCATGAAACTTCTTAGAGAAAACCACATATTTCGATGCAAAACGACGATTTTTCGCTGATTTTCGTTGTTTTCTATCTTGAATTCGCAAAGAAGAGCATGAAATCTACAAAATCATGACTTTTTACCAAGATTCAACGGCTGAATTGCAAGAAAACAGCAGAATTCTGCACGAAATCATCAAAATTCTTACAGAAAACCGCATATTTCGATGCAAGACGACGATTTTTCGCCGATTTTCGTTGTTTTCTGGCTTGAATTCGCAAAGAAGGGCACGAAATTTACAAAGTCATGACTTTTTACCAAGATTCAACGGCTGAATTGCAAGAAAACAGCCGAATTCTGCACGAAATCATCAAAATTCTTAGAGAAAACCGCATATTACGATCCAAACAACGATTTCTCGCCGATTTTCGTTGTTTTCTGGCTTGAATTCGCAAAGAAGAGCACGAAATCTACTAAATAATCAATTTTTACCACGATTCAACAGCTGAATTGCAAGAAAACAGCAGAATTCTGCACGAAATCGTCAAAATTCTTAGAGAAAACCGCATATTTCGATGCAAAACGTCGATTTCTCGCCGATTTTCGTTGTTTTCTGGCTTGAATTTGCAAGGAAGAGCACGAAATCTACTAAATCATCACTTTTTGCCAAGATTCAACGGCTGAATTGCAAGAAAACAGCAGAATTCTGCACGAAATCATCAAAATTCTTAGAGAAAACCCAATATTTCGATGCAAAACGACGATTTCTCGCTGATTTTTGCTGTTTTCTATCTTGAGTTCGCAAAGAAGAGCACGAAATCTACAAAATCATCACTTTTTACCAAGATTCAACGGCTGAATTGCAAGAAAACAGCAGAACTCTGCACGAAATCATCAAAATCCTTACAGAAAACCGCATATTTCGATGCAAAACGACAATTTCTCGCCGATTTTCGTTGTTTTCCGGCTTGAATTCGCAATGAAGAGCACGAAATCTACAAAATCATCACTTTTTACCAAGATTCAACGGCTGAATTGCAAGAAAACAGCAGAATTCTGCACGAAATCATCAAAATTCTTACAGAAAACCGCATATTTCGATGCAAAACGACGATTTCTCGCTGATTTTCGTTGTTTTCTATCTTGAATTCGCAAAGAAGAGCACGAAGTCTACAAAACCATGACTTTTTACCAAGATTCAACGGCTGAATTGCAAGAAAACAGCAGAATTCTGCACGAAATCATCAAAATTCTTAGAGAAAACCGCATATTTCGATGCAAAACGACGATTTCTCGCTGATTTTTGTTGTTTTCTATCTTGAGTTCGCAAAGAATAGCACGAAATCTACACAATCATGACTTTTTATCAAGATTCAACGGCTGAATTGCAAGAAAACAGCAGAATTCTGCACGAAATCATCAAAATTCTTACAGAAAACCGCATATTTCGATGCAAAACGACGATTTCTCGCCGATTTTCGTTGTTTTCTGGCTTGAATTCGCAAAGGAAAGCACGAGATCTACAAAATCATGACTTTTTACCAAGATTCAACGGCTGAATTGCAAGAAAACAGCAGAATTCTGCACGAAATCATCAAAATTCTTACAGAAAACCATATTTCGATGCAAGACGACGATTTCTCGCCGATTTTCGTTGTTTTCTGGCTTGAATTCGCAAGAAGAGCCCGAAATCTACTAAAACATCACTTTTTACCAAGATTCAACGGCTGAATTGCAAGAAAACAGCAGAATTCTGCACGAAATCATCAAAATTCTTAGAGAAAACCGCATATTTCTATGCAAAACGACGATTTCTCGCTGATTTTCGTTGATTTCTATCTTGAGTTCGCAAAGAAGAGCACGAAATCTACAAAATCATGACTTTTTACCAAGATTCAACGGCTGAATTGCAAGAAAACAGCAGAATTCTGCAAGAAATCGTCAAAATTCTTAGAGAAAACCGCATATTTCGATGCAAAACGACAATTTCTCGCCGATTTTCGTTGTTTTCTGGCTTGAATTCGCAAAGAAGAGCCCGAAATCTACTAAAACATCACTTTTTACCAAGATTCAACGGCTGAATTGCAAGAAAACAGCAGAATTCTGCACGAAATCATCAAAATTCTTAGAGAAAACCGCATATTTCGATGCAAAACGACGATTTCTCGCTGATTTTCGCTGTTTTCTGGCTTGAATTCGCAAAGAAGAGCACAAAATCTACAAAATCATCACTTTTTACCAAGATTCAGCAGCTGAATTGCAAGAAAACAGCAGAATTCTGCACGAAATCATCAAAATTCTTAGAGAAAACCGCATTTTTCGATGCAAAACAACGATTTCTCGCCGATTTTCGTTGTTTTCTGGCATGAATTTGCAAAGAAGAGCACGAAATCTACTAAATAATCACTTTTTACCAAGATTCAACGGCTGAATTGCAAGAAAACAGCAGAATTCTGCACGAAATCGTCAAATTTTTTAGAGAAAACCTCATATTTCGATGCAAAACGACGATTTTTCGCCGATTTTCGTTGTTTTCTATCTTGAATTCGCAAAGATGAGCACGAAATCTACAAAATCATCACTTTTTACCAAGATTCAACGGCTGAATTGCAAGAAAACAGCAGAATTCTGCACCAAATCATCAAAATTCTTACAGAAAACCGCATGTTTCGATGCAAAACGACGATTTCTCGCTGATTTTCGTTGTTTTCTATCTTGAATTCGCAAAGATGAGCACGAAATCTACAAAATCATCACTTTTTACCAAGATTCAACGGCTGAATTGAAGAAAACAGCAGAATTCTGCACGAAATCATCAAAATTCTTACAGAAAACCGCATGTTTCGATGCAAAACGACGATTTCTCTCTCTGCTGATTTTCGTTGTTTTCTATCTTGAATTCGCAAAGAAGAGCACGAAATCTACAAAATCATGACTTTTTACCCAGATTCAACGGCATAATTGCAAGAAAACAGCAGAATTCTGCACGAAATCATCAAAATTCTTAGAGAAAACCGCATATTTCGATGCAAAGCGACGATTTCTCGCTGATTTTCGTTGTTTTCTATCTTGACTTCGCAAAGAAGAGCACGAAATCTACACAATCAAGACTTTTTACCAAGATTCAACGGCTGAATTGCAAGAAAACAGCAGAATTCTGCACGAAATCGTCAAAATTCTTAGAGAAAACCGCATATTTCGATGCAAAACGACAATTCCTCGCCGATTTTCGTTGTTTTCTGGCTTGAATTCGCAAAGAAGAGCACGAAATCTACAAAATCATCACTTTTTACCAAGATTCAACGGCTGAATTGCAAGAAAACAGCAGAATTCTGCACGAAATCATCAAAATCCTTACAAAAAACCGCATATTTCGATGCAAAACGACGATTTCTCGCCGATTTTCATTGTTTTCTGGCTTGAATTCGCAAAGAAGAGCACGAAATCTACAAAATCATGACTTTTACCAAGATTCAACGGCTGAATTGCAAGAAAACAGCAGAATTATCCACGAAATCATCAAAATTCTGACAGAAAACCGCATATTTCGATGCAAAACGACGATTTCTCGCCGATTTTCGTTGTTTTCCGGCTTGAATTCGCAATGAAGAGCACGAAATCTACTAAATCATCACTTTTTACCAAGATTCAACGGCTGAATTGCAAGAAAACAGCAGAATTCTGCACGAAATCATCAAAATTCTTACAGAAAACCGCATATTTCGATGCAAAACGACGATTTCTCGCCGATTTTCGTTGTTTTCTGGCTTGAATTTGCAAAGAAGAGCACGAAATCTACAAAATCATCACTTTTTACCAAGATTCAACGGCTGAATTGCAAGAAAACAGCAGAATTCTGCACGGAATCATCAAAATTCTTACAGAAAACTGCATATTTCGATGCAAAACGACGATTTCTCGCTGATTTTCGTTGTTTTCTATCTTGAATTCGCAAAGAAGAGCACGAAATCTACAAAATCATCACTTTTTACCAAGATTCAACGGCTGAATTGCAAGAAAACAGCAGAATTCTGCACGAAATCATCAAAATTCTTACAGAAAACTGCATATTTCGATGCAAAACGACGATTTCTCGCTGATTTTCGTTGTTTTCTATCTTGAATTCGCAAAGAAGAGCACAAAATCTACAAAATCATGACTTTTTACCAAGATTCAACGGCTGAATTGCAAGAAAACAGCAGAATTCTGCACGAAATCGTCAAAATTCTTAGAGAAAACCGCATATTTCGATGCAAAACGACAATTTCTCGCCGATTTTCGTTGTTTTCTGGCTTGAATTCGCAAAGAAGAGCACGAAATCTACAAAATCATCACTTTTTACCAAGATTCAACGGCTGAATCGCAAGAAAACAGCAGAATTCTGCACGAAATCATCAAAATCCTTACAGAAAACCGCATATTTCGATGCAAAACGACGATTTCTCGCCGATTTTCGTTCTTTTCTGGCTTGAATTCGCAATGAAGAGCACGAAATCTACAAAATCATGACTTTTTACCAAGATTCAACGGCTGAATTGCACGAAAACAGCAGAATTATCCACGAAATTATCAAAATTCTTACAGAAAACCGCATATTTCGATGCAAAACGTCGATTTCTCGCCGATTTTCGTTGTTTTCTGGCTTGAATTTGCAAGGAAGAGCACGAAATCTACTAAATCATCACTTTTTGCCAAGATTCAACGGCTGAATTGCAAGAAAACAGCAGAATTCTGCACGAAATCATCAAAATTCTTAGAGAAAACCGCATATTTCGATGCAAAACGACGATTTCTCGCTGATTTTTGCTGTTTTCTATCTTGAGTTCGCAAAGAAGAGCACGAAATCTACAAAATCATCACTTTTTACCAAGATTCAACGGCTGAATTGCAAGAAAACAGCAGAACTCTGCACGAAATCATCAAAATCCTTACAGAAAACCGCATATTTCGATGCAAAACGACAATTTCTCGCCGATTTTCGTTGTTTTCCGGCTTGAATTCGCAATGAAGAGCACGAAATCTACAAAATCATCACTTTTTACCAAGATTCAACGGCTGAATTGCAAGAAAACAGCAGAATTCTGCACGAAATCATCAAAATTCTTACAGAAAACCGCATATTTCGATGCAAAACGACGATTTCTCGCTGATTTTCGTTGTTTTCTATCTTGAATTCGCAAAGAAGAGCACGAAGTCTACAAAACCATGACTTTTTACCAAGATTCAACGGCTGAATTGCAAGAAAACAGCAGAATTCTGCACGAAATCATCAAAATTCTTAGAGAAAACCGCATATTTCGATGCAAAACGACGATTTCTCGCTGATTTTTGTTGTTTTCTATCTTGAGTTCGCAAAGAATAGCACGAAATCTACACAATCATGACTTTTTATCAAGATTCAACGGCTGAATTGCAAGAAAACAGCAGAATTCTGCACGAAATCATCAAAATTCTTACAGAAAACCGCATATTTCGATGCAAAACGACGATTTCTCGCCGATTTTCGTTGTTTTCTGGCTTGAATTCGCAAAGGAAAGCACGAGATCTACAAAATCATGACTTTTTACCAAGATTCAACGGCTGAATTGCAAGAAAACAGCAGAATTCTGCACCAAATCATCAAAATTCTTACAGAAAACCGCATGTTTCGATGCAAAACGACGATTTCTCGCTGATTTTCGTTGTTTTCTATCTTGAATTCGCAAAGATGAGCACGAAATCTACAAAATCATCACTTTTTACCAAGATTCAACGGCTGAATTGAAGAAAACAGCAGAATTCTGCACGAAATCATCAAAATTCTTACAGAAAACCGCATGTTTCGATGCAAAACGACGATTTCTCGCTGATTTTCGTTGTTTTCTATCTTGAATTCGCAAAGAAGAGCACGAAATCTACAAAATCATGACTTTTTACCCAGATTCAACGGCATAATTGCAAGAAAACAGCAGAATTCTGCACGAAATCATCAAAATTCTTAGAGAAAACCGCATATTTCGATGCAAAGCGACGATTTCTCGCTGATTTTCGTTGTTTTCTATCTTGACTTCGCAAAGAAGAGCACGAAATCTACACAATCAAGACTTTTTACCAAGATTCAACGGCTGAATTGCAAGAAAACAGCAGAATTCTGCACGAAATCGTCAAAATTCTTAGAGAAAACCGCATATTTCGATGCAAAACGACAATTCCTCGCCGATTTTCGTTGTTTTCTGGCTTGAATTCGCAAAGAAGAGCACGAAATCTACAAAATCATCACTTTTTACCAAGATTCAACGGCTGAATTGCAAGAAAACAGCAGAATTCTGCACGAAATCATCAAAATCCTTACAAAAAACCGCATATTTCGATGCAAAACGACGATTTCTCGCCGATTTTCATTGTTTTCTGGCTTGAATTCGCAAAGAAGAGCACGAAATCTACAAAATCATGACTTTTACCAAGATTCAACGGCTGAATTGCAAGAAAACAGCAGAATTATCCACGAAATCATCAAAATTCTGACAGAAAACCGCATATTTCGATGCAAAACGACGATTTCTCGCCGATTTTCGTTGTTTTCCGGCTTGAATTCGCAATGAAGAGCACGAAATCTACTAAATCATCACTTTTTACCAAGATTCAACGGCTGAATTGCAAGAAAACAGCAGAATTCTGCACGAAATCATCAAAATTCTTACAGAAAACCGCATATTTCGATGCAAAACGACGATTTCTCGCCGATTTTCGTTGTTTTCTGGCTTGAATTTGCAAAGAAGAGCACGAAATCTACAAAATCATCACTTTTTACCAAGATTCAACGGCTGAATTGCAAGAAAACAGCAGAATTCTGCACGGAATCATCAAAATTCTTACAGAAAACTGCATATTTCGATGCAAAACGACGATTTCTCGCTGATTTTCGTTGTTTTCTATCTTGAATTCGCAAAGAAGAGCACGAAATCTACAAAATCATCACTTTTTACCAAGATTCAACGGCTGAATTGCAAGAAAACAGCAGAATTCTGCACGAAATCATCAAAATTCTTACAGAAAACTGCATATTTCGATGCAAAACGACGATTTCTCGCTGATTTTCGTTGTTTTCTATCTTGAATTCGCAAAGAAGAGCACAAAATCTACAAAATCATGACTTTTTACCAAGATTCAACGGCTGAATTGCAAGAAAACAGCAGAATTCTGCACGAAATCGTCAAAATTCTTAGAGAAAACCGCATATTTCGATGCAAAACGACAATTTCTCGCCGATTTTCGTTGTTTTCTGGCTTGAATTCGCAAAGAAGAGCACGAAATCTACAAAATCATCACTTTTTACCAAGATTCAACGGCTGAATCGCAAGAAAACAGCAGAATTCTGCACGAAATCATCAAAATCCTTACAGAAAACCGCATATTTCGATGCAAAACGACGATTTCTCGCCGATTTTCGTTCTTTTCTGGCTTGAATTCGCAATGAAGAGCACGAAATCTACAAAATCATGACTTTTTACCAAGATTCAACGGCTGAATTGCAAGAAAACAGCAGAATTATCCACGAAATTATCAAAATTCTTACAGAAAACCGCATATTTCGATGCAAAACGACGATTTCTCGCCGATTTTCGTTGTTTTCCGGCTTGAATTCGCAATGAAGAGCACGAAATCTACTAAATCATCACTTTTTACCAAGATTCAACGGCTGAATTGCAAGAAAACAGCAGAATTCTGCACGAAATCATCAAAAATCTTACAGAAAACCGCATATTTCGATGCAAAACGACGATTTCTCGCCGATTTTCGTTGTTTTCTGGCTTGAATTTGCAAAGAAGAGCACGAAATCTACAAAATCATCACTTTTTACCAAGATTCAACGGCTGAATTGCAAGAAAACAGCAGAATTCTGCACGGAATCATCAAAATTCTTACAGAAAACTGCATATTTCGATGCAAAACGACGATTTCTCGCTGATTTTCGTTGTTTTCTATCTTGAATTCGCAAAGAAGAGCACGAAATCTACAAAATCATCACTTTTTACCAAGATTCAACGGCTGAATTGCAAGAAAACAGCAGAATTCTGCACGAAATCATCAAAATTCTTACAGAAAACTGCATATTTCGACGCAAAACGACAATTTCTCCCTGATTTTCGTTGTTTTCTATCTTGAATTCGCAAAGAAGAGCACAAAATCTACAAAATCATGACTTTTTACCAAGATTCAACGGCTGAATTGCAAGAAAACAGCAGAATTCTGCACGAAATCGTCAAAATTCTTAGAGAAAACCGCATATTTCGATGCAAAACGACAATTTCTCGCCGATTTTCGTTGTTTTCTGGCTTGAACTCGCAAAGAAGAGCACGAAATCTACAAAATCATCACTTTTTACCAAGATTCAACGGCTGAATTGCAAGAAAACAGCAGAATTCTGCACGAAATCATCAAAATCCTTACAAAAAACCGTATATTTCGATGCAAAACGACGATTTCTCGCCGATTTTCATTGTTTTCTGGCTAGAATTCGCAAAGAAGAGCACGAAATCTACAAAATCATGACTTTTTACCAAGATTCAACAGCTGAATTGCAAGAAAACAGCAGAATTATCCACGAAATCATCAAAATTCTGACAGAAAACCGCATATTTCGATGCAAAACGACGATTTCTCGCCGATTTTCGTTGTTTTCCGGCTTGAATTCGCAATGAAGAGCACGAAATCTACTAAATCATCACTTTTTACCAAGATTCAACGGCTGAATTGCAAGAAAACAGCAGAATTCTGCACGAAATCATCAAAATTCTTACAGAAAACAGCATATTTCGATGCAAAACGACGATTTCTCGCCGATTTTTGTTGTTTTCTGGCTTGAATTCGCAAAGAAGAGCACGAAATCTACTAAATCATCACTTTTTACCAAGATTCAACGGTTGAATTGCAAGAAAACAGCAGAATTCTGCACGGAATCATCAAAATTCTTACAGAAAACTGCATATTTCGATGCAAAACGACGATTTCTCGCTGATTTTCGTTGTTTTCTATCTTGAATTCGCAAAGAAGAGCACAAAATCTACAAAATCATGACTTTTTACCAAGATTCAACGGCTGAATTGCAAGAAAACAGCAGAATTCTGCACGAAATCGTCAAAATTCTTAGAGAAAACCGCATATTTCGATGCAAAACGACAATTTCTCGCCGATTTTCGTTGTTTTCTGGCTTGAATTCGCAAAGAAGAGCACGAAATCTACAAAATCATGACTTTTTACCAAGATTCAACGGCTGAATTGCAAGAAAACAGCAGAATTCTGCACGAAATCGTCAAAATTCTTAGAGAAAACCGCATATTTCGATGCAAAACGACAATTTCTCGCCGATTTTCGTTGTTTTCTGGCTTGAATTCGCAAAGAAGAGCACGAAATCTACAAAATCATCACTTTTTACCAAGATTCAACGGCTGAATTGCAAGAAAACAGCAGAATTCTGCACGAAATCATCAAAATCCTTACAAAAAACCGCATATTTCGATGCAAAACGACGATTTCTCGCCGATTTTCATTGTTTTCTGGCTAGAATTCGCAAAGAAGAGCACGAAATCTACAAAATCATGACTTTTTACCAAGATTCAACAGCTGAATTGCAAGAAAACAGCAGAATTATCCACGAAATCATCAAAATTCTGACAGAAAACCGCATATTTCGATGCAAAACGACGATTTCTTGCCGATTTTCGTTGTTTTCCGGCTTGAATTCGCAATGAAGAGCACGAAATCTACTAAATCATCACTTTTTACCAAGATTCAACGGCTGAATTGCAAGAAAACAGCAGAATTCTGCACGAAATCATCAAAATTCTTACAGAAAACAGCATATTTCGATGCAAAACGACGATTTCTCGCTGATTTTCGTTGTTTTCTATCTTGAATTTGCAAAGAAGAGCACGAAATCTACAAAATCATGACTTTTTACCAAGATTCAACGGCTGAATTGCAAGAAAACAGCAGAATTCTGCACGAAATCATCAAAATTCTTAGAGAAAACCGCATATTTCGATGCAAAACGACGATTTCTCGCTGATTTTCGTTGTTTTCTATCTTGAATTCGCAAAGAAGAGCACGAAATCTACACAATCATGACTTTTTACCAAGATTCAACGGCTGAATTGCAAGAAAACAGCAGAATTCTGCACGAAATCATCAAAATTCTTAGAGAAAACCGCATATTTCGATGCAAAACGACGATTTTTCGCCGATTTTCGTTGTTTTCTGGCTTGAATTCGCAAAGAAGAGCACGAAATCCACAAAATCATGACTTCTTACCAAGATTCAACGGCTGAATTGCAAGAAAACAGCAGAGTTCTGCACGAAATCATCAAAATTCTTACAGAAAACCGCATATTTCGATGCAAAACGACGATTTCTCGCCGATTTTCGTTGTTTTCTGGCTTGAATTCGCAAAGAAGAGCACGAAATCTACTAAATCATCACTTTTTACCAAGATTCAACGGTTGAATTGCAAGAAAACAGCAGAATTCTGCACGAAATCATCAAAATTCTTATAGAAAACCGCATATTTCGATGCAAAACGACGATTTCTCGCCGATTTTTGTTGTTTTCTGGCTTGAATTCGCAAAGAAGAGCACGAAATCTACAAAATCATGACTTTTTACCAAGATTCAACGGCTGAATTGCAAGAAAACAGCAGAATTCTGCACGAAATCATCAAAATTCTTAGAGAAAAAAAATTCTTACAGAAAACCGCCTATTTCGATGCAAAACGACGATTTCTCGCCGATTTTCGTTGTTTTCTGGCTTGAATTCGCAAAGAAGAGCACGAAATCTACTAAATCATCACTTTTTACCAAGATTCAACAGCTAAATTGCAAGAAAACAGCAGAATTCTGCACGAAATCATCAAAATTCTTACAGAAAACCGCATATTTCGATGCAAAACGACGATTTCTCGCCGATTTTCGTTGTTTTCTGGCTTGAATTCGCAAAGAAGAGCACGAAATCTACTAAATAATCACTTTTTACCAAGATTCAACAGCTGAATTGCAAGAAAACAGCAGAATTCTGCACGAAATCGTCAAAATTCTTAGAGATAACCGCATATTTCGATGCAAAACGACGATTTCTCGCCGATTTTCGTTGTTTTCTGGCTTGAATTCGCAAAAAAGAGCACGAAATCTACAAAATCATGACTTTTTACCAAGATTCAACGGCTGAATTGCAAGAAAACAGCAGAATTCTGCACGAAATCATCAAAATTCTTACAGAAAACCGCATATTTCGATGCAAGACGACGATTTCTCGCCGATATTCGTTGTTTTCTGGCTTGAATTCGCAAAGAAGAGCACGAAATCTACAAAATCATGACTTTTTACCAAGATTTAACGGCTGAATTGGAAGAAAACAGCAGAATTCTGCACGAAATCGTCAAAATTCTTAGAGAAAACCGCATATTACGATGCAAAACAACGATTTCTCGCCGATTTTCGTTGTTTTCTGGCTTGAATTCGCAAAGAAGGGCACGAAATCTACAAAATCATGATTTTTTACCAAGATTCAACGGCTGAATTGCAAGAAAACAGCAGAATTCTGCACGAAATCATCAAAATTCTTACAGAAAACCGCATATTGCGATGCAAGACGACGATTTCTCGCCGATTTTCGTTGTTTTCTGGCTTGAATTCGCAAAGAAGAGCACGAAATCTACTAAATCATCACTTTTTACCAAGATTCAACAGCTAAATTGCAAGAAAACAGCAGAATTCTGCACGAAATCATCAAAATTCTTACAGAAAACCGCATATTTCGATGCAAAACGACGATTTCTCGCCGATTTTCGTTGTTTTCTGGCTTGAATTCGCAAAGAAGAGCACGAAATCTACAAAATCATGACTTTTTACCAAGACTCAACGGCTGAATTGCAAGAAAACAGCAGAATTCTGCACGAAATCATCAAAATTCTTACAGAAAACCGCATATTGCGATGCAAGACGACGATTTCTCGCCGATTTTTGTTGTTTTCTGGCTTGAATTCGCAAAGAAGAGCACGAAATCTACAAAATCATGACTTTTTACCAAGATTCAACGGCTGAATTGCAAGAAAACAGCAGAATTCTGCACGAAATCATCAAAATTCTTAGAGAAAAAAAATTCTTACAGAAAACCGCCTATTTCGATGCAAAACGACGATTTCTCGCCGATTTTCGTTGTTTTCTGGCTTGAATTCGCAAAGAAGAGCACGAAATCTACTAAATCATCACTTTTTACCAAGATTCAACAGCTAAATTGCAAGAAAACAGCAGAATTCTGCACGAAATCATCAAAATTCTTGCAGAAAACCGCATATTTCGATGCAAAACGACGATTTCTCGCCGATTTTCGTTGTTTTCTGGCTTGAATTCGCAAAGAAGAGCATGAAATCTACAAAATCATGAATTTTTACCAAGATTCAACGGCTGAATTGCAAGAAAACAGCAGAATTCTGCACGAAATCATCAAAATTCTTACAGAAAACCGCATATTGCGATGCAAGACGACGATTTCTCGCCGATTTTCGTTGTTTTCTGGCTTGAATTCGCAAAGAAGAGCACGAAATCTACTAAATCATCACTTTTTACCAAGATTCAACAGCTAAATTGCAAGAAAACAGCAGAATTCTGCACGAAATCATCAAAATTCTTACAGAAAACCGCATATTTCGATGCAAAACGACGATTTCTCGCCGATTTTCGTTGTTTTCTGGCTTGAATTCGCAAAGAAGAGCACGAAATCTACAAAATCATGACTTTTTACCAAGACTCAACGGCTGAATTGCAAGAAAACAGCAGAATTCTGCACGAAATCATCAAAATTCTTACAGAAAAACGCATATTTCGATGCAAAACGACGATTTCTCGCCGATTTTCGTTGTTTTCTGGCTTGAATTCGCAAAGAAGAGCACGAAATCTACAAAGTCATCACTTTTTACCAAGATTCAACGGCTGAATTGCAAGAAAACAGCAGAATTTTGCACGAAATCATCAAAATTCTTAGAGAAAACCGCATATTACGATGCGAAACAACGATTTCTCGCCGATTTTCGTTGTTTTCTGGCTTGAATTCGCAAAGAAGAGCACGAAATCTACTAAATAATCACTTTTTACCAAGATTCAACAGCTGAATTGCAAGAAAACAGCAGAATTCTGCACGAAATCGTCAAAATTCTTAGAGATAACCGCATATTTCGATGCAAAACGACGATTTCTCGCCGATTTTCGTTGTTTTCTGGCTTGAATTCGCAAAGAAGGGCACGAAATCTACAAAATCATGATTTTTTACCAAGATTCAACGGCTGAATTGCAAGAAAACAGCAGAATTCTGCACGAAATCATCAAAATTCTTACAGAAAACCGCATATTTCGATGCAAAACGACGATTTTTCGCCGATTTTCGTTGTTTTCTGGCTTGAATTCGCAAAGAAGAGCACGAAATTTACAAAATCATGACTTTTTACCAAGATTCAACGGCTGAATTGCAAGAAAACAGCAGAATTCTGCACGAAATCATCAAAATTCTTACAGAAAACCGCATATTGCGATGCAAGACGACGATTTCTCGCCGATTTTCGTTGTTTTCTGGCTTGAATTCGCAAAGAAGAGCACGAAATCTACAAAATCATGAATTTTTACCAAGATTCAACGGCTGAATTGCAAGAAAACAGCAGAATTCTGCACGAAATCATCTAAATTCTTAGAGAAAACCGCATATTACGATGCAAAACAACGATTTCTCGCCGATTTTCGTTGTTTTCTGGCTAGAATTCGCAAAGAAGAGCACGAAATCTACTAAATAATCACTTTTTACCAAGATTCAACAGCTGAATTGCAAAAAAACAGCAGAATTCTGCACGAAATCGTCAAAATTCTTAGAGAAAATCGCATATTTCGATGCAAAACGACGATTTCTCGCAGATTTTCGTTGTTTTCTATCTTGAATTGGCAAAGAAGAGCACGAAATCTACAAAATCATGACTTTTTACCAAGATTCAACGGCTGAATTGCAAGAAAACAGCAGAATTCTGCACGAAATCATCAAAATTCTTGCAGAAAACCGCATATTTCGATGCAAAACGACGATTTCTCGCGGATTTTCGTTGTTTTCTGGCTTGAATTCGCAAAGAAGAGCACGAAATCTACTAAATCATCACTTTTTACCAAGATTCAACGCCTGAATGCAAGAAAACAGCAGAATTCTGCACGAAATCATCAAAATTCTTAGAGAAAACCGCATATTTCGATGCAAAACGACGATTTCTCGCCGATTTTCGTTGTTTTCTGGCTTGAATTCGCAAAGAAGAGCACGAAATCTACAAAATCATGACTTTTTACCAAGATTCAACGGCTGAATTGCAAGAAAACAGCAGAATTCTGCACGAAATCATCAAAATTCTTAGAGAAAACCGCATATTTCGATGCAAAACAACGATTTCTCGCCGATTTTCGTTGTTTTCTGGCTTGAATTAGCAAAGATGAGCACGAAATGTACAAAATCATGACTTTTTACCAAGATTCAACGGCTGAATTGCATGAAAACAGCAGAATTCTGCACGAAATCATCAAAATTCTTACAGAAAAACCGCATATTTCGATGCAAGACGACGATTTCTCGCCGATTTTCGTTGTTTTCTGGCTTGAATTCGCAAAGAAGGGCACAAAATCTACAAAGTCATGACTTTTTACCAAGATTCAACGGCTGAATTGCAAGAAAACAGCCGAATTCTGCACGAAATCATCAAAATTCTTAGAGAAAACCGCATATTTCGATGCAAAACGACGATTTCTCGCTGATTTTCGTTGTTTTCTGGCTTGAATTCGCAAAGAAGAGCACGAAATCTACTAAATAATCAATTTTTACCAAGATTCAACAGCTGAATTGCAAGAAAACAGCAGAATTCTGCACGAAATCGTCAAAATTCTTAGAGAAACCGCATATTTCGATGCAAAACGACGATTTCTCGCCGATTTTCGTTGTTTTCTGGCTTGAATTCGCAAGGAAGAGCACGAAATCTACTAAATCATCACTTTTTACCAAGATTCAACAGCTGAATTGCAAGAAAACAGCAAAATTCTGCACGAAATCATCAAAATTCTTAGAGAAAACCGCATATTTCGATGCAAAACGACGATTTCTCGCTGATTTTCGTTGTTTTCTATCTTGAGTTCGCAAAGAAGAGCACGAAATCTACAAAATCATCACTTTTTACCAAGATTCAACAGCTGAATTGCAAGAAAACAGCAGAATTCTGCACGAAGTCATCAATATTCTTACAGAAAACCGCATATTTCGATGCAAAACGACGATTTCTCGCTGATTTTCGTTGTTTTCTATCTTGAATTCGCAAAGAAGAGCACGAAATCTACAAAATCAAGACTTTTTACCAAGATTCATCGGCTGAATTGCAAGAAAACAGCAGAATTCTGCACGAAATCATCAAAATTCTTAGAGAAAACCGCATATTTCGATGCAAAACGACGATTTCTCGCTGATTTTCGTTGTTTTCTATCTTGAATTCGCAAAGAAGAGCACGAAATCTACACAATCATGACTTTTTACCAAGATTCAACGGCTGAATTGCAATAAAACAGCAGAGCTCTGCACGAAATCATCAAAATTCTTACAGAAAACCGCATATTTCGATGCAAACCGAAGATTTCTCGCCGATTTTCGTTGTTTTCTGGCTTGAATTCGCAAAGAAGAGCACGAAATCTACTAAATCATCACTTTTTACCAAGATTCAACGGCTGAATTGCAAGAAAACAGCAGAATTCTGCACGAAATCATCAAAATTCTTATAGAAAACCGCATATTTCGATGCAAAACGACGATTTCTCGCCGATTTTTGTTGTTTTCTGGCTTGAATTCGCAAAGAAGAGCACGAAATCTACAAAATTATGACTTTTTACCAAGATTCAACGGCTGAATGCAAGAAAACAGCAGAATTCTGCACGAAATCTTCAAAATTCTTACAGAAAACCGCATATTTCGATGCAAAACGACGATTTCTCGCCGATTTTCGTTGTTTTCTGGCTTGAATTCGCAAAGAAGAGCACGAAATCTACAAAATCATAACTTTTTACCAAGATTCAACGGCTGAATTGCAAGAAAACAGCAGAATTCTGCACGAAATCATCAAAATTCTTAGAGAAAACCGCATATTTCGATGCAAAACAACGATTTCTCGCCAATTTTCGTTGTTTTCTATCTTGAATTCGCCAAGAAAAGCACGAAATCTACAAAATCATGACTTTTTACCAAGATTCAACGGCTGAATTGCAAGAAAACAGCAGAATTCTGCTCCAAATCATCAAAATTCTTACAGAAAACCGCATATTTCGATGCAAAACGACGATTTCTCGCCGATTTTCGTTGAATTGAATTGCAAGAAAACAGCAGAATTCTGCACGAAATCATCAAAATTATTAGAGAAAACCGCATATTTCGATGCAAAACGACGATTTCTCGCCGATTTTCGTTGTTTTCTGGCTTGAATTCGCAAAGAAGAGCACGAAATCTACAAAATCATGACTTTTTACCAAGATTCAACGGCTGAATTGCAATAAAACAGCAGAGTTCTGCACGAAATCATCAAAATTCTTACAGAAAACCGCATATTTCGATGCAAAACGACGATTTCTCGCCGATTTTCGTTGTTTTCTGGCTTGAATTCGCAAAGAAGAGCACGAAATCTACGAAATCATCACTTTTTACCAAGATTCAACGGCTGAATTGCAATAAAACAGCAGAGTTCTGCACGAAATCATCAAAATTCTTACAGAAAACCGCATATTTCTATGCAAAACGAAGATTTCTCGCCGATTTTCGTTGTTTTCTGGCTTGAATTCGCAAAGAAGAGCACGAAATCTACTAAATCATCACTTTTTACCAAGATTCAACGGCTGAATTGCAAGAAAACAGCAGAATTCTGCACGAAATCATCAAAATTCTTATAGAAAACCGCATATTTCGATGCAAAACGACGATTTCTCGCCGATTTTTGTTGTTTTCTGGCTTGAATTCGCAAAGAAGAGCACGAAATCTACAAAATCATGACTTTTTACCAAGATTCAACGGCTGAATGCAAGAAAACAGCAGAATTCTGCACGAAATCTTCAAAATTCTTACAGAAAACCGCATATTTCGATGCAAAACGACGATTTCTCGCCGATTTTCGTTGTTTTCTGGCTTGAATTCGCAAAGAAGAGCACGAAATCTACAAAATCATAACTTTTTACCAAGATTCAACGGCTGAATTGCAAGAAAACAGCAGAATTCTGCACGAAATCATCAAAATTCTTAGAGAAAACCGCATATTTCGATGCAAAACAACGATTTCTCGCCGATTTTCGTTGTTTTCTATCTTGAATTCGCCAAGAAAAGCACGAAATCTACAAAATCATGAATTTTTACCAAGATTCAACGGCTGAATTGCAAGAAAACAGCAGAATTCTGCTCCAAATCATCAAAATTCTTACAGAAAACCGCATATTTCGATGCAAAACGACGATTTCTCGCCGATTTTCGTTGAATTGAATTGCAAGAAAACAGCAGAATTCTGCACGAAATCATCAAAATTCTTAGAGAAAACCGCATATTTCGATGCAAAACGACGATTTCTCGCCGATTTTCGTTGTTTTCTGGCTTGAATTCGCAAAGAAGAGCACGAAATCTACAAAATCATGACTTTTTACCAAGATTCAACGGCTGAATGCAAGAAAACAGCAGAATTCTGCACGAAATCTTCAAAATTCTTACAGAAAACCGCATATTTCGATGCAAAACGACGATTTCTCGCCGATTTTCGTTGTTTTCTGGCTTGAATTCGCAAAGAAGAGCACGAAATCTACGAAATCATCACTTTTTACCAAGATTCAACGGCTGAATTGCAAGAAAACAGCAGAATTCTGCACGAAATCTTCAAAATTCTTATAGAAAACCGCACATTTCGATGCAAAACGACGATTTCTCGCCGATTTTAGTTGTTTTCTATCTTGAATTCGCCAAGAAAAGCACGAAATCTACAAAATCATGACTTTTTACCAAGATTCAACGGCTGAATTGCAAGAAAACAGCAGAATTCTGCTCCAAATCATCAAAATTCTTACAGAAAACCGCATATTTCGATGCAAAACGACGATTTCTCGCCGATTTTCGTTATTTTCTGGCTTGAATTCGCAAAGAAGAGCACGAAATCTACTAAATCATCACTTTTTACCAAGATTCAACGGCTGAATTGCAAGAAAACAGCAGAATTCTGCACGAAATCATCAAAATTCTTAGAGAAACCGCATATTTCGATGCAGAACGACGATTTCTCGCTGATTTTCGTTGTTTTCTATCTTGAATTCGCAAAGAAGAGCACGAAATCTACAAAATCATGACTTTTTACCAAGATTCAACGGCTGAATTGCAGGAAAACAGCAGAATTCTGCACGAAATCATCAAAATTCTTACAGAAAACCGCATATTTCGATGCAAAACGACGATTTCTCGCCGATTTTCGTTGTTTTCTGGCTTGAATTCGCAAAGAAGAGCACGAAATCTACAAAATCATCACTTTTTACAAAGATTCAACGGCTGAATTGCAAGAAAACAGCAGAATTCTGCACGAAATTATCAAAATTCTTAGAGTAAACCGCATACTTCGATGCAAAACGACGATTTCTCGTTGATTTTCGTTGTTTTCTATCTTGAATTCGCAAAGAAGAGCACGAAATCTACAAAATCATGAATTTTTACCAAGATTCAACGGCTGAATTGCAAGAAAACAGCAGAATTCTGCTCCAAATCATCAAAATTCTTACAGAAAACCGCATATTTCGATGCAAAACGACGATTTCTCGCCGATTTTCGTTGAATTGAATTGCAAGAAAACAGCAGAATTCTGCACGAAATCATCAAAATTCTTAGAGAAAACCGCATATTTCGATGCAAAACAACGATTTCTCGCCGATTTTCGTTGTTTTCTATCTTGAATTCGCCAAGAAAAGCACGAAATCTACAAAATCATGAATTTTTACCAAGATTCAACGGCTGAATTGCAAGAAAACAGCAGAATTCTGCTCCAAATCATCAAAATTCTTACAGAAAACCGCATATTTCGATGCAAAACGACGATTTCTCGCCGATTTTCGTTGAATTGAATTGCAAGAAAACAGCAGAATTCTGCACGAAATCATCAAAATTCTTAGAGAAAACCGCATATTTCGATGCAAAACGACGATTTCTCGCCGATTTTCGTTGAATTGAATTGCAAGAAAACAGCAGAATTCTGCACGAAATCATCAAAATTCTTAGAGAAAACCGCATATTTCGATGCAAAACGACGATTTCTCGCCGATTTTCGTTGTTTTCTGGCTTGAATTCGCAAAGAAGAGCACGAAATCTACGAAATCATCACTTTTTACCAAGATTCAACGGCTGAATTGCAAGAAAACAGCAGAATTCTGCACGAAATAATCAAAATTCTTATAGAAAACCGCATATTTCGATGCAAAACGACGATTTCTCGCCGATTTTTGTTGTTTTCTGGCTTGAATTCGCAAAGAAGAGCACGAAATCTACAAAATCATGACTTTTTACCAAGATTCAACGGCTGAATGCAAGAAAACAGCAGAATTCTGCACGAAATCTTCAAAATTCTTACAGAAAACCGCATATTTCGATGCAAAACGACGATTTCTCGCCGATTTTAGTTGTTTTCTGGCTTGAATTCGCAAAGAAGAGCACGAAATCTACAAAATCATGACTTTTTACCAAGATTCAACGGCTGAATTGCAAGAAAACAGAAGAATTCTGCACGAAATCATCAAAATTCTTAGAGAAAACCGCATATTTCGATGCAAAACAACGATTTCTCGCCGATTTTCGGTGTTTTCTATCTTGAATTCGCCAAGAAAAGCACGAAATCTACAAAATCATGACTTTTTACCAAGATTCAACGGCTGAATTGCAAGAAAACAGCAGAATTCTGCTCCAAATCATCAAAATTCTTACAGAAAACCGCATATTTCGATGCAAAACGACGATTTCTCGCCGATTTTCGTTGTTTTCTGGTTTGAATTCGCAAAGAAGAGCACGAAATCTACTAAATCATCACTTTTTACCAAGATTCAACGGCTGAATTGCAAGAAAACAGCAGAATTCTGCACGAAATCATCAAAATTCTTAGAGAAACCGCATATTTCGATGCAGAACGACGATTTCTCGCTGATTTTCGTTGTTTTCTATCTTGAATTCGCAAAGAAGAGCACGAAATCTACAAAATCATGACTTTTTACCAAGATTCAACGGCTGAATTGCAAGAAAACAGCAGAATTCTGCACGAAATCATCAAAATTCTTACAGAAAACCGCATATTTCGATGCAAAACGACGATTTCTCGCCGATTTTCGTTGTTTTCTGGCTTGAATTCGCAAAGAAGAGCACGAAATCAACAAAATCATCACTTTTTACAAAGATTCAACGGCTGAATTGCAAGAAAACAGCAGAATTCTGCACGAAATTATCAAAATTCTTAGAGTAAACCGCATACTTCGATGCAAAACGACGATTTCTCGTTGATTTTCGTTGTTTTCTATCTTGAATTCGCAAAGAAGAGCACGAAATCTACAAAATCATGACTTTTTACCAAGATTCAACGGCTGAATTGCAAGAAAACAGCAGAAATCTGCACGAAATCATCAAAATTCTTACAGAAAACTGCATATTTCGATGCAAAACGACGATTTCTCGCCGATTTTCGTTGTTTTCTGGCTTGAATTCGCAAAGAAGAGTACGAAATCTACAAAATCATGACTTTTTACTAAGATTCAACGGCTGAATTGCAAGAAAACAGCAGAGTTCTGCACGAAATCATCAAAATTCTTACAGAAAACCGCATATTTCGATGCAAAACGACGATTTTTCGCCGATTTATGTTGTTTTCTGGCTTGAATTCGCAAAGAAGAGCACGAAATCAACTAAATCATCACTTTTTACCAAGATTCAACGGCTGAATTGCAAGAAAACAGCAGAATTCTGCACGAAATCTTCAAAATTCTTACAGAAAACCGCATATTTCGATGCAAAACGACGATTTCTCGCCGATTTATGTTGTTTTCTGGCTTGAATTCGCAAAGAAGAGCACGAAATCTACAAAATCATGACTTTTTACCAAGATTCAACGGCTGAATTGCAAGAAAACAGCAGAATTCAGCACGAAATCATCAAAATTCTTAGAAAAAACCGCATATTTCGATGCAAAACAACGATTTCTCGCCGATTTTCGTTGTTTTCTATCTTGAATTCGCCAATAAGAGCACGAAATCTACAAAATCATGACTTTTCACCAAGATTCAACGGCTGAATTGCAAGAAAACAGCAGAATTCTGCACGAAATCATCAAAATTTTTACAGAAAACCGCATATTTCGATGCAGAACGACGATTTCTCGCCGATTTTCGTAGTTTTCTGGCTTGAATTCGCAAAGAAGAGCACGAAATCTACAAAATCATCACCTTTTACCAAGATTCAACGGCTGAATTGCAAGAAATAAGCAGAATTCTGCACGAAATCATCAAAATTCTTACAGAAAACCGCATATTTCGATGCAAAACGACGATTTTTCGCCGATTTTCGTTGTTTTCTGGCTTGAATTCGCAAAGAAGAGCACGAAATCTACTAAATCATCACTTTTTACCAAGATTCAACGGCTGAATGCAAGAAAACAGCAGAATTCTGCACGAAATCATCAAAATTCTTACAGAAAACCGCATATTTCGATGCAAAACGACGATTTCTCGCCGATTTTCGTTGTTTTCTGGCTTGAATTCACAAAAAAGAGCACGAAATCTACAAAATCATGACTTTTTACCAAGATTCAACGGCTGAATTGCAAGAAAACAGCAGAATTCTGCACGAAATCATCAAAATTCTTAGAGAAAACCACATATTTCGATGCAAAACAACGATTTCTCGCCGATTTTAGTTGTTTTCTGGCATGAATTCGCAAAGCAGAGCACGAAATCTACATAATCATGACTTTTTACCAAGATTCAACGGCTGAATTGCATGAAAACAGCAGAATTCTGCACGAAATCATCAAAATTCTTAGAGAAAACCGCATATTTCGATGCAAAACGACGATTTCTCGCTGATTTTCGTTGTTTTCTATCTTGAATTCGCAAAGAAGAGCACGAAATCTACAAAATCATGACTTTTTACCAAGATTCAACGGCTGAATTGCAAGAAAACAGCAGAATTCTCCACGAAATCATCAAAATTCATAGAGAAAACCGCATATTTCGATGCAAAACGACGATTTTTCGCTGATTTTCGTTGTTTTCTATCTTGAATTCGCCAAGAAGAGCACGAAATGTACAAAATCATGACTTTTTACCAAGATTCAACGGCTGAATGCAAGAAAACAGCAGAATTCTGCACGAAATCGTCAAAATCGTCGTTTTGCATCGAAATATGCGGTTTTCTCTAAGAATCTTGATGATTTCGTGCAGAATTCTGCTGTTTTCTTGCAATTCAGCCGTTGAATCTTGGTAAAAAGTCATGATTTTGTAGATTTTATGCTCTTCTTTTCGAATTCAGGCCAGAAAACAACGAAAATCGGCGAGAAATCGTCGTTTTGCATCGAAATATGAGGTTTTCTCTAAGAATTTTGACGATTTCGTGCAGAATTCTGCTGTTTTCTTGCAATTCAGCCGTTGAATCTTAGTAAAAAGTGATGATTTAGTAGATTTCGTGCTCTACTTTGCGAATTCAAGCCAGAAAACAACGAAAATCGGCGAGAAATCGTTGTTTTGCATCAAAATATGCGGTTTTCTCTAAGAATTTTGATGATTTCATGCAGAATTCTGCTGTTTTCTTCCAATTCAGCTGTTGAATCTTGGTAAAAAGTGATGACTTAGTAGATTTCGTGCTCTTCTTTGCGAATTCAAGCCAGAAAACAACGAAAATCCGCGAGAAATCGTCGTTTTGCATCGAAATATGCGGTTTTCTCTAAAAATTTTGATGATTTCGTGCAGAATTTTGCTGTTTTCTTGCAATTCAACCGTTGAATCTTGGTAAAAAGTGATGATTTAGTAGATTTCGTGCTCTTCTTTGCAAATTCAAGCCAGAAAACAACGAAAATCGGCGAGAAATCGTCGTTTTGCATCGAAATATGCGGTTTTCTGTAAGAATTTTGATGATTCCGTGGATAATTCTGCTGTTTTCTTGCAATTCAGCCGTTCAATTTTGGTAAAAAGTCATGATTTTGTAGATTTCGTGCTCTTCTTTGCGAATTCAAGCCAGAAAACAACGAAAATCGGCGAGAAATCGTCGTTTTGCATCGAAATATGCGGTTTTCTGTAAGAATTTTGATGATTTCGTGCAGAATTCTGCTGTTTTCTTGCAATTCAGCCGTTGAATCTTGGTAAAAAGTCATGATTTTGTAGATTTCGTGCTCTTCTTTGCGAATTCAAGATAGCAAACAACGAAAATCAGCGAGAAATCGTCGTTTTGCATCGAAATATGCGGTTTTCTCTAAGAATTTTGATGATTTCGTGCAGAATTCTGCTGTTTTCTTGCAATTCAGCCGTTGAATCTTGGTAAAAAGTCATGATCTTGTAGATTTTGTGCTCTTCTTTTCGAATTCAAGCCAGAAAACAACAAAAATCGGCGAGAAATCGTCGTTTTGCATCGAAATATGCGGTTTTCTCTACGAATTTTGACGATTTCGTGCAGAATTCTGCTGTTTTCTTGCGATTCAGCCGTTGAATCTTGGTAAAAAGACATGATTTTGTAGATTTCGTGCTCTTCTTTGCGAATTCAAGATAGAAAACAACGAAAATCAGCGAGAAATCGTCGTTTTGCATCGAAATATGCGGTTTTCTGTAAGAATTTTGATGATTTCGTGCAGAATTCTGCTGTTTTCTAGTAATTCAGCCGTTGAATCTTGGTAAAAAGTGATGATTTAGTAGATTTCGTGCTCTTCTGTGCGAATTCAAGCCAGAAAACAACGAAAGTCAGCGAGAAATCGTCGTTTTGCATCGAAATATGCGGTTTTCTCTAAGAATTTTGATGATTTCCTGCAGAATTCTGCTGTTATCTTGCAATTCAGTTGTTGAATCTTGGTAAAAAGTGATTATTTAGTAGATTTCGTGCTCTTCTTTGAGAATTCAAGCCAGAAAACAACGAAAATCGGCGAGAAATCGTTGTTTTGCATCGAAATATGCGGTTTTCTCTAAGAATTTTGATGATTTCGTGCAGAATTCTGCTGTTTTCTTGCAATTCAGCCGTTGAATCTTGGTAAAAAGTCATGATTTTGTAGATTTCGTGCTCTTCTTTGCGAAATCAAGCCAGAAAACAACGAAAGTCAGCGAGAAATCGTCGTTTTGCATCGAAATATGCGGTTTTCTCTAAGAATTTTGATGATTTCCTGCAGAATTCTGCTGTTATCTTGCAATTCAGTTGTTGAATCTTGGTAAAAAGTGATTATTTAGTAGATTTCGTGCTCTTCTTTGCGAATTCAAGCCAGAAAACAACAAAAATCGGCGAGAAATCGTCGTTTTGCATCGAAATATGCGGTTTTCTGTAAGAATTTTGATGATTTCGTACAGAATTCTGCTGTTTCCTTGCAATTCAGCCGTTGAATCTTGGCAAAAAGTCATGATCTTGTAGATTTCGTGCTCTTCTTTGCGAATTCAAGATAGAAAACAACGAAAATCAGCGAGAAATCGTCGTTTTGCATCGAAATATGCGGTTTTCTCTAAGAAATTTGATGATTTCGTGCAGAATTCTGCTGTTTTCTTGCAATTCAGCCGTTTCTGCTGTTTCCTTGCAATTCAGCCGTTGAATCTTGGTAAAAAGTCATGATCTTGTAGATTTCGTGCTCTTCTTTGCGAATTCAAGATAGAAAACAACGAAAATCAGCGAGAAATCGTCGTTTTGCATCGAAATATGCGGTTTTCTCTAAGAATTTTGATGATTTCGTGCAGAATTCTGCTGTTTTCTTGCAATTCAGCCGTTGAATCTTGGTAAAAAGTCATAATTTTGTAGATTTCGTGCTCGCCTTTGCGAATTCAAGATAGAAAACAACGAAAATCAGCGAGAAATCGTCGTTTTGCATCGAAATATGAGGTTTTCTCTAAGAATTTTGACGATTTCGTGCAGAATTCTGCTGTTTTCTTGCAATTCAGCCGTTGAATCTTAGTAAAAAGTGATGATTTAGTAGATTTCGTGCTCTACTTTCATTCAAGCCAGAAAACAACGAAAATCGGCGAGAAATCGTTGTTTTGCATCGAAATATGCGGTTTTCTCTAAGAATTTTGATGATTTCATGCAGAATTCTGCTGTTTTCTTGCAATTCAGCTGTTGAATCTTGGTAAAAAGTGATGACTTAGTAGATTTCGTGCTCTTTTTTGCGAATTCAAGCCAGAAAACAACGAAAATCCGCGAGAAATCGTCGTTTTGCATCGAAATATGCGGTTTTCTCTAAGAATTTTGATGATTTCGTGCAGAATTTTGCTGTTTTCTTTCAATTCAGCCGTTGAATCTTGGTAAAAAGTGATGATTTAGTAGATTTCGTGCTCTTCTTTGCAAATTCAAGCCAGAAAACAACGAAAATCGGCGAGAAATCGTCGTTTTGCATCGAAATATGCGGTTTTCTGTAAGAATTTTGATGATTTCGTGCAGAATTCTGCTGTTTTCTTGCAATTCAGCCGTTGAATCTTGGTAAAAAGTCATGATTTTGTAGATTTCGTGCTCTTCTTTGCGAATTCAAGATAGCAAACAACGAAAATCAGCGAGAAATCGTCGTTTTGCATCGAAATATGCGGTTTTCTCTAAGAATTTTGATGATTTCGTGCAGAATTCTGCTGTTTTCTTGCAATTCAGCCGTTGAATCTTGGTAAAAAGTCATGATCTTGTAGATTTTGTGCTCTTCTTTTCGAATTCAAGATAGAAAACATCAAAAATCGGCGAGAAATCGTCGTTTTGCATCGAAATATGCGGTTTTCTCTACGAATTTTGACGATTTCGTGCAGAATTCTGCTGTTTTCTTGCGATTCAGCCGTTGAATCTTGGTAAAAAGACATGATTTTGTAGATTTCGTGCTCTTCTTTGCGAATTCAAGATAGAAAACAACGAAAATCAGCGAGAAATCGTCGTTTTGCATCGAAATATGCGGTTTTCTCTAAGAATTTTGATGATTTCGTGCAGAATTCTGCTGTTTTCTAGTAATTCAGCCGTTGAATCTTGGTAAAAAGTGATGATTTAGTAGATTTCGTGCTCTTCTGTGCGAATTCAAGCCAGAAAACAACGAAAATCGGCGAGAAATCGTCGTTTTGCATCGAAATATGCGGTTTTCTGCAAGAATTTTGATGATTTCGTGCAGAATTCTGCTGTTTTCTTGCAATTCAGCCGTTGAATCTTGGTAAAAAGTCATAATTTTGTAGATTTCGTGCTCGCCTTTGCGAATTCAAGATAGAAAACAACGAAAATCAGCGAGAAATCGTCGTTTTGCATCGAAATATGCGGTTTTCTCTAAGAATTTTGATGATTTCGTGCAGAATTCTGCTGTTTTCTTGCAATTCAGCCGTTGAATCTTGGTAAAAAGTCATAATTTTGTAGATTTCGTGCTCGCCTTTGCGAATTCAAGATAGAAAACAACGAAAATCAGCGAGAAATCGTCGTTTTGCATCGAAATATGCGGTTTTCTCAAAGAATTTTGATGATTTCGTGCAGAATTCTGCTGTTTTCTAGCAATTCAGCCGTTGAATCTTGGTAAAAAGTGATGATTTAGTAGATTTCGAGCTCTTCTTTGCGAATTCAAGCCAGAAAACAACGAAAATCGGCGAGAAATCGTCGTTTTGCATCGAAATATGCGGTTTTCTGTAAGAATTTTCATGATTTCGTGGATAATTCTGCTGTTTTCTTGCAATTCAGCCGTTGAATCTTGGTAAAAAGTCATGATTTTGTAGATTTCGTGCTCTTCTTTGCGAATTCAAGCCAGAAAACAACGAAAATCGGCAAGAAATCGTCGTTTTGCATCGAAATATGCGGTTTTCTGTAAGAATTTTGATGATTTCGTGCAGAATTCTGCTGTTTTCTTGCAATTCAGCCGTTGAATCTTAGTAAAACGTGATGATTTAGTAGATTTTGTGCCCTTCTTTGCGAATTCAAGCCAGAAAACAATGAAAATCGGCGAGAAATCGTTGTTTTGCATCGAAATATGCGGTTTTCTCTAAGAATTTTGATGATTTCATGCAGAATTCTGCTGTTTTCTTGAAATTCAGCCGTTGAATCTTGGTAAAAAGTGCTGATTTAGTAGATTTCGTGCTCTTCTTTGCGAATTCAAGCCAGAAAACAACGAAAATCAGCGAGAAATCGTCGTTTTGCATCGAAATATGCGGTTTTCTCTAAGAATTTTGATGATTTCGTGCAGAATTCTGCTGTTATCTTGCAATTCAGCTGTTGAATCTTGGTAAAAAGTGATAATTTAGTAGATTTCGTGCTCTTCTTTGCGAATTTAAGCCAGAAAACAACGAAAATCGGCGAGAAATCGTTGTTTTGCATCAAAATATGCGGTTTTCTCTAAGAATTTTGATGATTTCTTGCAGAATTCTGCTGTTTTCTTGCAATTCAGCCGTTGAATCTTGGTAAAAAGTCATGATTTTGTAGATTTCGTGCTCTTCTTTGCGAATTCAAGCCAGAAAACAACGAAAATCGGCGTGAAATCGTCGTTTTGCATCGAAATATACGGTTTTCTGTAAGAATTTTGATGATTTCATGCAGAATTCTGCTGTTTTCTTGAAATTCAGCCGTTGAATCTTGGTAAAAAGTCATAATTTTGTAGATTTCGTGCTCGCCTTTGCGAATTCAAGATAGAAAACAACGAAAATCAGCGAGAAATCGTCGTTTTGCATCGAAATATGCGGTTTTCTCAAAGAATTTTGATGATTTCGTGCAGAATTCTGCTGTTTTCTAGCAATTCAGCCGTTGAATCTTGGTAAAAAGTGATGATTTAGTAGATTTCGTGCTCTTCTTTGCGAATTCAAGCCAGAAAACAACGAAAATCGGCGAGAAATCGTCGTTTTGCATCGAAATATGCGGTTTTCTGTAAGAATTTTCATGATTTCGTGGATAATTCTGCTGTTTTCTTGCAATTCAGCCGTTGAATCTTGGTAAAATGTCATGATTTTGTAGATTTCGTGCTCTTCTTTGCGAATTCAAGCCAGAAAACAACGAAAATCGGCAAGAAATCGTCGTTTTGCATCGAAATATGCGGTTTTCTGTAAGAATTTTGATGATTTCGTGCAGAATTCTGCTGTTTTCTTGCAATTCAGCCGTTGAATCTTAGTAAAACGTGATGATTTAGTAGATTTTGTGCTCTTCTTTGCGAATTCAAGCCAGAAAACAATGAAAATCGGCGAGAAATCGTTGTTTTGCATCGAAATATGCGGTTTTCTCTAAGAATTTTGATGATTTCATGCAGAATTCTGCTGTTTTCTTGAAATTCAGCCGTTGAATCTTGGTAAAAAGTGCTGATTTAGTAGATTTCGTGCTCTTCTTTGCGAATTCAAGCCAGAAAACAACGAAAATCAGCGAGAAATCGTCGTTTTGCATCGAAATATGCGGTTTTCTCTAAGAATTTTGATGATTTCGTGCAGAATTCTGCTGTTATCTTGCAATTCAGCTGTTGAATCTTGGTAAAAAGTGATTATTTAGTAGATTTCGTGCTCTTCTTTGCGAATTCAAGCCAGAAAACAACGAAAATCGGCGAGAAATCGTTGTTTTGCATCAAAATATGCGGTTTTCTCTAAGAATTTTGATGATTTCTTCCAGAATTCTGCTGTTTTCTTGCAATTCAGCCGTTGACTCTTGGTAAAAAGTCATGATTTTGTAGATTTCGTGCTCTTCTTTGCGAATTCAAGCCAGAAAACAACGAAAATCGGCGTGAAATCGTCGTTTTGCATCGAAATATACGGTTTTCTGTAAGAATTTTGATGATTTCGTGCAGAATTCTGCTGTTTTCTTGCAATTCAGCCGTTGAATCTTGGTAAAACGTGATGATTTTGTAGATTTCGTGCTCTTCTTTGCGAATTCAAGCCAGAAAACAACGAAAATCGGCGAGAAATCGTCGTTTTGCATCGAAATATGCGGTTTTCTGTAAGAATTTTGATGATTTCGTGGATAATTCTGCTATTTTCTTGCAATTCAGCCGTTGAATCTTGGTAAAAAGTCATGATTTTGTAGATTTCGTGCTCTTCTTTGCGAATTCAAGCCAGAAAACAACGAAAATCGGCGAGAAATCGTCGTTTTGCATCGAAATATGCGGTTTTCTGTAAGAATTTTGATGATTTCGTGCAGAATTCTGCTGTTTTCTTGCAATTCAGCCGTTGAATCTTGGTAAAAAGTGATTATTTAGTAGATTTCGTGCTCTTCTTTGCGAATTCAAGCCAGAAAACAACGAAAATCGGCGAGAAATCGTTGTTTTGCATCGAAATATGCGGTTTTCTCCAAGAATTTTGATGATTTCGTGCAGAATTCTGCTGTTTTCTTGCAATTCAGCTGTTGAATCTTGGTAAAAAGTCATGATTTTGTAGATTTCGTGCACTTCTTTGTGAATTCAAGCCAGAAAACAACGAAAATTAACAAGATCAAACGAACTTACCAAGTGAAGTTCGATCTTGATTATGCTATCATCTTGCACAACGACATCATTAGAATATAGATAGTACCCCCATTCTCTCCATAACACGCACGATATTTAAAGTAAGCAAATTCAAAACTCCCGCCACCCACCCTGTTGGTAGGCCTGCTTACTGGCGGTTCTGTCATTATTTTAAAGTCTTCGATGTCGCAACTTGGGAAGATCAGGGTTGCATCTTTTTGAAGATGCAAAGGGTGGGAGTGATGTCGTTGTGCAAGATGATAGCATAATCAAGATCGAACTTCACTTGGTAAGTTCGTTTGATCTTGTTAATTATGCCACTCATCTTGCACTTCGACATCATTAGAATATAGGTAGATGTTTAAAGTACGTTGCGACTCGACTTTTATTTATTCCATTCTCAATTTAAAACTGGAATAAATATCGGTAAACGTAAAAGATGAAAATAAACTATGTCAGTGCCTCCAATGATAAGGCTAACCTAATATAAACGTATATTAGGGATAATTTAAAACAACCTTAGCAAAAGGACCACATCTATTTTACATAATAGAACGGTTATAATGCCGCACACAACGGATTTTTGGACCATCCTAAGAATAGTCCTTTCCTAAAGGCTCTAGCGGCATTTGCCGAGAAAATAGAGGCGTCAACACCTGCTGTTTCCAAAACATCCTTTATGGCTCGACTAATTGTAGCGAAAGAGGCATTCTTTTGGAAAGTTGGAAAAAGACGAAAACAAAACGTCTTATCTTCTCCGTTTGGTGAAGTGCAAGCTTCAATGTTAAAAAACAGAGAGATACGTTTGCGTTTAATGAAATTGTGCGAAGGTGTGCTAAGGCAACACTGAGGTCCAAACTTTATCCTACTTGGGACTTGATGACCTCAAGTGATAGATATGCTTAAAAAAACGTTTAATCCTGTGATCCTCACCTAATTTAGGTGTAAAAAGAAAGGCCAAAGCCGAATTGAAACTGTTAAGACTCCCGTACGAAAATCCGTCTTAAATTCGTATGTCAGAAAGGACAAAACATTGTCTACTGATTTCACTATAACGTTTAACGCAAAAGTGGCTCCGTGACTACATTTCTTCCACGTCACGCCATTGTTTGTATGTTGAACTGGAAATAGAAGCTACCATTTTGTTAATGCAAGTATCCCTCTGGACTCCTAAACAGCCATGGCATTATTTAAAGAGCTTGCATAAGAAGCAAAGATCCATAGTTCTGCTGCTCACAAAATTGTGAATCCTTCTGGATAATTTAGAAAGTAATGGAAATTGAATACCACCCATCCTATTTATATTAACAGCGGCGGTGGCGTTGTCAAGCCTTAATAAATTTTTGCATGACGTGATTCGGAAGCTAACCACCTTAGACCAAAAGGTGCTAGGAATTCAAGATAATGGAAGTGACACTTCTTTTTCTTCATCCAATGTCTAAACGCCCATTGATTTCCATTTACAACTCACCAGCCGGTCCACGAGGCATCAGAGTAAGTCTCAGTTGAAAAGTCAAACGACTTTATTTGACAGTCTGATAGAGAAACTTTAAGCTGCCACTTAAGATAATCTTCTGTTAAAGAGGGAGATAAACAACATGCGAGCGTCATATTTATCTCAAAATTGTTGAAGGGCTAAACCTTCGCTCTTTCCATGTACCTTGTATTAAGCCAGCCATACTGTACAGCTGTACAGACGGGTGTAAAATCTAGTATATTCTCTAATTGTGCAAGAAAGTTTCTTTGAAAACTCTAGCTCTAACTTTGATCCTCTTTTCCGGTTGCAACTCTACAGTCATTCGTTCCGAATTCAAAAGAATTCCTAAAATTTTCACGACCTTGCAAGATGGACTTGATTTTTTAATATTAATTAGAAATCTGAAAGATTCTAGCAGTCTTGGAGATACCAGAGCAAGATTCATCGTGTCATTAAAGAGCAATAAGTCATCTTATTATAAAACTGACAAAGAACAACAAGTTTTTAACTTGTTGAACAGCTAAGAAGCCAACGCTAACCTAAAGGGTAAAGGCGAATATTCATAGTTTTCCATTTAAACAAAAGCGAAGAAATCGCCTATCAGTGTGAATAATCAAACAAAGAAATATGCAACCATTAGATCAATTGAAGCTAAGAAGCAACTTAGGGCAAAGACCTAATGCTTAAGTGTTTTAAATTTAAAATTCGTCGCTGAGAACCATTAGGCTTACAGACTGTAAAACAGTAGTAACGAATTGTACTTCAACTGGTTTGGTTTACTTGGTTATAAATTTATAACACCCTTCTTTAGTAACATTAACTGCGACCTAAGTCGCTTGATTTTCTGAGACAGACATCAATCTTTCAGCAGAAGATGACCTTGGTGTGGAAGATTAACAAAAAAAAAAGGATTTTAAAACCCCAAATCAACGACAAATTTGTCTAGTTGCTGGTGATGGACTGTCAAGCATCAATAAAAGACTGCAATCGTTCGGCAAATCTTACAGTGGAGGCCGCCACTGCTAATCTCAAACTTCCGTGACTGGTCTTCTGTGGTTCGGATCATTTAAGTTGTGTTTTCTTGGGTAAAAATTCTTCGTCCATTTCTGATTGGTGCGCCCAAACGGGATGACCAGTGCTGGTATGAACCTCGGCAGTTTTAAGGACGCCTTGACAAAGTCAGATCCCTTGGAGAGGCCGTCTTTCCAAGTGTTTTTGTTTCCTAAAAGTCGTTCTTCAAGATTATTGCCAAAAAAGGGAACGAGATTCGACTTTTTAACGTTTGAGAATTAATTCTAGACGGAAAGCAGATTTGAGTGTAATATACATTTGCCAAAAGGCAAGCTGCATCCGATAATCATCCTATAATCTGCACATCATTGTCGCCCCCCCCCCTCCTTTTGCAAAAGGTGGTATAAAACCGTTTGATATTGAAGAGGGCCGCCTCATCTGAACTTGAAGTCCAGCTTAACGAGTGTCGCGATAGATTACCCATTCAGGGACAGAGACGACTGATTCTGGATTGAATTTTTGCGCGTTGAACAAAGGACAATTACCATCCAATGGGTATTTGGGACCAAAGTGGAGCGAGATACAGAAGGCAAACCTTGTGTTAGAATAGAGGCCCAACGCGCCGACAAATTTGCATGAACTGGATCACCTATTGTTGACGCCCCAACTGGAATCTGCACAAGAAGTGACAACACTTCTTGCTCTAAACAGGCGCATCCTTGGGCTCACCTCATCCGTTAGGATAGTCTCAGTAACGTACCGCAACCAGCAGGACAACCTGCAAGTTGTAACGCAATTCTCTACAAGAAAGCAACTCTGAAGAAGATAATCTCAGTAACGTAAAACGTACTCCGCAATCAGCAGGGAAATCAGCAATTTTGCAGCGCATTTCTCCATAAGAAGAAAGCGCAACGTGAAGAAAGGTCACCTCAGACAACGCTGCTAGGTCATACAAAAAACGTACACTGCAACCAATAAGAACACCTGCAAGTTGCAACGTAATTCTCCATCAGAAGAAAGCGCAATTGCGTTCATTCAAGGCCAAGGAAGTCCGAATATTCCTGAAAATGCTGCAACTCCTCTTTTTCTAGGCGATGAATTTTCTGATCGAGTTCGCTGTTCTCTCTCGTTCCTGTGAACGGACTGCAACTCGAACTGTGGCCACGATGTCTACTGGAAAGGTATACGCAAAAGTACCCCGCAACCAACCGGATAACCTGCAGTTGCAACGCAATTCTCCATAAGAACAAAGCGCAATTGTGTTCTTTCTCAGTTTCTAGGCGATGAGATTTCTGATCGAGTTCGCTGTTCTCTCTGGCCCCTAGGGACGGACTGCAACTCGAACTGTGGCCACGATGTCTACTGGAAAAGTATACGCTAAAGTACACCTCAAACAACAAGATATACTGCAGTTGTAATGCAATTCTCCATAAGAAGAAAGCGCAATTGTGTTCTTTCTCAGTTTCTAGGCGATGAAATTTCTGTTCGAATTTGCTGTTTTCTCTGGCCCTTGGGGACGGACTGCAACTCGAACTGCGGCCACGATGTCTACTGGAAAGGTATACGCTAAAGTACACCGCAACCAACAGGATAAACTGCAAGTTGCAACGCAAATCTCCATAAGAAGAAAGCGCAATTGTGTTCTTTCTCAGTTTCTAGGCGATGAGATTTCTGATCGAGTTCGCTGTTCTCTCTGGCCCTTGGGGACGGACTGCAACTCGAACTGCGGCCACGATGTCTACTGAAAAGGTATACGCTAAAGTACACCGCAACCAACAGGATAAACTGCAGTTGCAACGGAAATTTCTGATCGAGTTCGCAGTTCTCTCTGGCTCCTGGGGACGGACTGCAGCTCGAACTGTGGCCACGATGTCTACTGGAATGGAATACGCTAAAGTACAGCGCAATCAACAGGATAAACTGCAGTTGCAATTGTTCTTTCTGGGACGAGCCTGGAGTCAAGAAAGTCCGAAGAGTGTCGTCAAATTCCTGAAGACGCCGCGGTGACGCCGCAACATAACCTCATTTTCTAGGTGATGAAATTTCTGACCAAGTTCGCTGTGCTCTCTCGCTCCTGGGGACGGACTGCAACTCGAACTGTGGTCACGATGTCTTCTTTTACGATATTTTCCCATTGCCTAACGTTTGTTGGCTAATTTCTTCAAAACTCGGGAAAAAAACGTGAACGTGTTATGGCACGAAAATGAAGAATGACAGAACCGCCAGTAAGCAGGCCTACCAACAGGGTGGGTGGCGGGAGTTTTGAATTTGCTTACTTTAAATATCGTGCGTGTTATGGAGAGAATGGGGGTACTACCTATATTCTAATGATGTCGAAGTGCAAGATGAGTGGCATAATCGGCGAGAAATCGTCGTTTTGCATCGAAATATGCGGTTTTCTGTAAGAATTTTGATGATTTCGTGCAGAATTCTGCTGTTTCCTTGCAATTCAGCCGTTGAATCTTGGTAAAAAGTCATGATTTTGTAGATTTCGTGCTCTTCTTTGCGAATTCAAGATAGAAAACAACGAAAATCAGCGAGAAATCGTCGTTTTGCATCGAAATATGCGGTTTTCTCTAAGAATTTTGATGATTTCGTGCAGAATAATGCTGTTTTCTTGCAATTCAGCCGTTGAATCTTGGTAAAAAGTCATGATTTTGTAGATTTCGTGCTCCTCTTTGCGAATTCTAGCCAGAAAACGACGAAAATCGGCGAGAAATCGTCGTTTTGCATCGGAATATGCGGTTTCCTGTAAGAATTTTGATGATTTTGTGCAGAATTCTGCTGTTTTCTTGCAATTCAGCCGTTGAATCTTGGTAAAAAATCATGATTTTGTAGATTTCGTGCTCTTCTTTGCGAATTCAAGCCAGAAAAGAACGAAAATCGGCGAGAAATCGTCGTTTTGCATCGAAATATGCGGTTTTCTGTAAGAATTTTGATGATTTCGTGCAGAATTCTGCTGTTTTCTTGCAATTCAGCCGTTGAATCTTGGTAAAAAGTCATGATTTTGTAGATTTCGTGCTCTTCTTTGCGAATTCAAGCCAGAAAACAACGAAAATCGGCGAGAAATCGTCGTTTTGCATCGAAATATGCGGTTTTCTGTAAGAATTTTGATGATTTCGTGCAGAATTCTGCTGTTTTCTTGCAATTCAGCGGTTGAATCTAGGTAAAAAGTCATGATTTTGTAGATTTCGTGCTCTTCTTGGCGAATTCAAGATAGAAAACGACGAAAATCGGCGAGAAATCGTTGTTTTGCATCGAAATATGCGGTTTTCAGTAAGAATTTTGATGATTTCGTGCATAATTCTGCGGTTTTCTTGCAATTCAGCCGTTGAATCTTGGTAAAAAGTCATGATTTTGTAGATTTCGTGCTTTTCTTTGCGAATTCAAGATAGAAAACAACGAAAATCGGCGAGAAATCGTCGTTTTGCATCGAAATATGCGGTTTTCTTTAAGAATTTTGATGATTTCGTGCAGAATTCTGCTGTTTTCTTGCAATTCAGCCGTTAAATCTTGGTAAAAAGTCATGATTTTGTAGATTTCGTGCTTTTCTTTGCGAATTCAAGATAAAAAACAACGAAAATCAGCGAGAAATCGTCGTTTTGCATCGAAATATGCGGTTTTCTCTAAGAATTTTGATGATTTCGTGCAGAATTCTGCTGTTTTCTTGCAATTCAGCCGTTGTTGAATCTTGGTAAAAAGTCATGATTTTGTAGATTTCGTGCTCTTCTTTGCGAGTTCTAGCCAGAAAACGACGAAAATCGGCGAGAAATCGTCGTTTTGCATCGAAATATGCGGTTTCCTGTAAGAATTTTGATAATTTCATGCAGAATTCTGCTGTTTTCTTGCAATTCAGCCGTTGAATCTTGGTAAAAAGTGATGATTTAGTAGATTTCGTGCCCTTCTTTGCGAATTCAAGCCAGAAAACAACGAAAATCAGCGAGAAATCGTCGTTTTGCATCGAAATATGCGGTTTTCAGTAAGAATTTTGATGATTTCGTGGATAATTGTGCTATTTTCTTGCAATTCAGCCGTTGAATCTTGGTAAAAAGTCATGATTTTGTAGATTTCGTGCTCTTCTTTGCGAATTCAAGCCAGAAAACAACGAAAATTGGCGAGAAATCGTTGTTTTGCATCAAAATATGCGGTTTTCTGTAAGAATTTTGATGATTTCGTGCAGAATTCTGCTGTTTTCTTGCAATTCAGCCGTTGAATCTTGGTAAAAAGTCATGATTTTGTAGATTTCGTGCTCTTCTTTGCGAATTCAAGCCAGAAAACAACGAAAATCGGCGAGAAATCGTCGTTTTGCATCGAAATATGCGGTTTTCTGTAAGAATTTTGATGATTTCTTGCAGAATTCTGCTGTTATCTTGCAATTCAGCTGTTGAATCTTGGTAAAAAGTCATTATTTAGTAGATTTCGTGCTCTTCTTTGCGAATTCAAGCCAGAAAACAACGAAAATCGGCGAGAAATCGTTGTTTTGCATCAAAATATGCGGTTTTCTCTAAGAATTTTGATGATTTCGTGCAGAATTCTGCTGTTTTCTTGCAATTCAGCCGTTGAATCTTGGTAAAAAGTTATGATTTTGTAGATTTCGTGCTCTTCTTTGCAAATTCAAGCCAGAAAACAAAGAAAATCGGCGAGAAATCGTCGTTTTGCATCGAAATATACGGTTTTCTGTAAGAATTTTGATGATTTCGTGCAGAATTCTGCTGTTTTCTTGCAATTCAGCCGTTGAATCTTGGTAAAAAGTCATAATTTTGTAGATTTCGTGCTCTTCTTTGCGAATTCAAGATAGAAAACAACGAAAATCAGCGAGAAATCGTCGTTTTGCATCGAAATATGCGGTTTTCAGTAAGAATTTTGATGATTTCGTGCAGAATTCTGCTGTTTTCTAGCAATTCAGCCGTTGAATCTTGGTAAAAAGTGATGATTTAGTAGATTTCGTGCTCTTCTTTGCGAATTCAAGCCAGAAAACAACGAAAATCGGCGAGAAATCGTCGTTTTGCATCGAAATATGCGGTTTTCAGTAAGAATTTTGATGATTTCGTGGATAATTGTGCTATTTTCTTGCAATTCAGCCGTTGAATCTTGGTAAAAAGTCATGATTTTGTAGATTTCGTGCTCTTCTTTGCGAATTCAAGCCAGAAAACAACGAAAATTGGCGAGAAATCGTCGTTTTGCATCGAAATATGCGGTTTTCTGTAAGAATTTTGATGATTTCGTGCAGAATTCTGCTGTTTTCTTGCAATTCAGCCGATGAATCTTGGTAAAAAGTCATGATTTTGTAGATTTCGTGCTCTTCTTTGCGAATTCAAGATAGAAAACAACGAAAATCAGCGAGAAATCGTCGTTTTGTATCGAAATATGCGGTTTTCTCTAAGAATTTTGATGATTTCGTGCAGAATTCTGCTGTTTTCTAGCAATTCAGCCGTTGAATCTTGGTAAAAAGTGATGATTTAGTAGATTTCGTGCTCTTCTTTGCGAATTCAAGCCAGAAAACAACGAAAATCGGCGAGAAATCGTCGTTTTGCATCGAAATATGCGGTTTTCAGTAAGAATTTTGATGATTTCGTGGATAATTCTGCTATTTTCTTGCAATTCAGCCGTTGAATCTTGGTAAAAAGTCATGATTTTGTAGATTTCGTGCTCTTCTTTGCGAATTCAAGCCTGAAAACAACGAAAATCGGCGAGAAATCGTCGTTTTGCATCGAAATATGCGGTTTTCTGAAAGAATTTTGATGATTTCGTGCAGAATTCTGCTGTTTTCTTGCAATTCAGCCGATGAATCTTGGTAAAAAGTCATGATTTTGAAGATTTCGTGCTCTTCTTTGCGAATTCAAGATAGAAAACAACGAAAATCAGCGAGAAATCGTCGTTTTGCATCGAAATATGCGGTTTTCTCTAAGAATTTTGATGATTTCGTGCAGAATTCTGCTGTTTTCTTGCAATTCAGCCGATGAATCTTGGTAAAAAGTCATGATTTAGTAGATTTTGTGCTCTTCTTTGCGAATTCAAGCCAGAAAACCACGAAAATCGGCGAGAAATCGTTGTTTTGCATCAAAATATGCGGTTTTCTCTAAGAATTTTGATGATTTCATGCAGAATTCTGCTGTTTTCTTGCAATTCAGCCGTTGAATCTTGGTAAAAAGTGATGATTTAGTAGATTTCGCGCCCTTCTTTGCGAATTCAAGCCAGAAAACAACGAAAATCAGCGAGAAATCTTCGCTTTGCATCGAAATATGCGGTTTTCTCTAAGAATTTTGATGATTTCGTGCAGAATTCTGCTGTTATCTTGCAATTCAGCTGTTGAATCTTGGTAAAAAGTGATTATTTAGTAGATTTCGTGCTCTTCTTTGCAAATTCAAGCCAGAAAACAACGAAAATCGGCGAGAAATCGTTGTTTTGCATCGAAATATGCGGTTTTCTCTAAGAATTTTGATGATTTCGTGCAGAATTCTGCTGTTTTCTTGCAATTCAGCTGTTGAATCTTGGTAAAAAATCATGATTTTGTAGATTTCGTGCACTTCTTTGTGAATTCAAGCCAGAAAACAACGAAAATCGGCGAGAAATCGTCGTTTTGCATCGAAATATGCGGTTTTCTGTAAGAATTTTGATGATTTCGTGCAGAATTCTGCTGTTTCCTTGCAATTCAGCCGTTGAATCTTGGTAAAAAGTCATGATTTTGTAGATTTCGTGCTCTTCTTTGCGAATTCAAGATAGAAAACAACGAAAATCAGCGAGAAATCGTCGTTTTGCATCGAAATATGCGGTTTTCTCTAAGAATTTTGATGATTTCGTGCAGAATTCTGCTGTTTTCTTGCAATTCAGATGTTGAATCTTGGTAAAAAGTGATGATTTTGTAGATTTCGTGCTCTTCTTTGCGAATTCTAGCCAGAAAACGACGAAAATCGGCGAGAAATCGTCGTTTTGCATCGAAATATGCGGTTTTCTGTAAGAATTTTGATGATTTCGTGCAGAATTCTGCTGTTTTCTTGGAATTCAGCCGTTGAATCTTGGTAAAAAGTCATGATTTAGTAGATTTTGTGCTCTTCTTTGCGAATTCAAGCCAGAAAACAACGAAAATCGGCGAGAAATCGTTGTTTTGCATCGAAATATGCGGTTTTCTCTAAGAATTTTGATGATTTCATGCAGAATTCTGCTGTTTTCTTGCAATTCAGCCGTTGAATCTTGGTAAAAAGTGATGATTTAGTAGATTTCGCGCTCTTCTTTGCGAATTCAAGCCAGAAAACAACGAAAATCATCGAGAAATCGTCGTTTTGCATCGAAATATGCGGTTTTCTCTAAGAATTTTGATGATTTCGTGCAGAATTCTGCTGTTATCTTGCAATTCAGCTGTTGAATCTTGGTAAAAAGTGATTATTTAGTAGATTTCGTGCTCTTCTTTGCAAATTCAAGCCAGAAAACAACGAAAATCGGCGAGAAATCGTTGTTTTGCATCAAAATATGCGGTTTTCTCTAAGAATTTTGATGATTTCGTGCAGAATTCTGCTGTTTTCTTGCAATTCAGCCGTTGAATCTTGGTAAAAAGTCATGATTTTGTAGATTTCGTGCTCTTCTTTGCGAATTCAAGATAGAAAACAACGAAAATCAGCGAGAAATCGTCGTTTTGCATCGAAATATGCGGTTTTCTCTAAGAATTTTGATGATTTCGTGCAGAATTCTGCTGTTTTCTTGCAATTCAGATGTTGAATCTTGGTAAAAAGTGATGATTTTGTAGATTTCGTGCTCTTCTTTGCGAATTCTAGCCAGAAAACGACGAAAATCGGCGAGAAATCGTCGTTTTGCATCGAAATATGCGGTTTTCTGTAAGAATTTTGATGATTTCGTGCAGAATTCTGCTGTTTTCTTGGAATTCAGCCGTTGAATCTTGGTAAAAAGTCATGATTTAGTAGATTTTGTGCTCTTCTTTGCGAATTCAAGCCAGAAAACAACGAAAATCGGCGAGAAATCGTCGTTTTGCATCGAAATATGCGGTTTTCTGTAAGAATTTTGATGATTTCGTGCAGAATTCTGCTGTTTTCTTGCAATTCAGCCGATGAATCTTGGTAAAAAGTCATGATTTTGTAGATTTCGTGCTCTTCTTTGCGAATTCAAGATAGAAAAAAACGAAAATCAGCGAGAAATCGTCGTTTTGCATCGAAATATGCGGTTTTCTCTAAGAATTTTGATGATTTCGTGCAGAATTCTGCTGTTTTCTTGGAATTCAGCCGTTGAATCTTGGTAAAAAGTCATGATTTAGTAGATTTTGTGCTCTTCTTTGCGAATTCAAGCCAGAAAACAACGAAAATCGGCGAGAAATCGTTGTTTTGCATCGAAATATGCGGTTTTCTCTAAGAATTTTGATGATTTCATGCAGAATTCTGCTGTTTTCTTGCAATTCAGCCGTTGAATCTTGGTAAAAAGTGATGATTTAGTAGATTTCGCGCCCTTCTTTGCGAATTCAAGCCAGAAAACAACGAAAATCATCGAGAAATCGTCGTTTTGCATCGAAATATGCGGTTTTCTCTAAGAATTTTGATGATTTCGTGCAGAATTCTGCTGTTATCTTGCAATTCAGCTGTTGAATCTTGGTAAAAAGTGATTATTTAGTAGATTTCGTGCTCTTCTTTGCAAATTCAAGCCAGAAAACAACGAAAATCGGCGAGAAATCGTTGTTTTGCATCAAAATATGCGGTTTTCTCTAAGAATTTTGATGATTTCGTGCAGAATTCTGCTGTTTTCTTGCAATTCAGCCGTTGAATCTTGGTAAAAAGTCATGATTTTGTAGATTTCGTGCTCTTCTTTGCGAATTCAAGCCAGAAAACAAAGAAAATCGGCGAGAAATCGTCGTTTTGCATCGAAATAAACGGTTTTCTGTAAGAATTTTGATGATTTCGTGCAGAATTCTGCTGTTTTCTTGCAATTCAGCCGTTGAATCTTGGTAAAAAGTCATAATTTTGTAGATTTCGTGCTCTTCTTTGCGAATTCAAGATAGAAAACAACGAAAATCAGCGAGAAATCGTCGTTTTGCATCGAAATATGCGGTTTTCTCTAAGAATTTTGATGATTTCGTGCAGAATTCTGCTGTTTTCTTGGAATTCAGCCGTTGAATCTTGGTAAAAAGTCATGATTTAGTAGATTTTGTGCTCTTCTTTGCGAATTCAAGCCAGAAAACAACGAAAATCGGCGAGAAATCGTTGTTTTGCATCGAAATATGCGGTTTTCTCTAAGAATTTTGATGATTTCATGCAGAATTCTGCTGTTTTCTTGCAATTCAGCCGTTGAATCTTGGTAAAAAGTGATGATTTAGTAGATTACGCGCCCTTCTTTGCGAATTCAAGCCAGAAAACAACGAAAATCAGCGAAAAATCGTCGTTTTGCATCGAAATATGCGGTTTTCTCTAAGAATTTTGATGATTTCGTGCAGAATTCTGCTGTTATCTTGCAATTCAGCTGTTGAATCTTGGTAAAAAGTGATTATTTAGTAGATTTCGTGCTCTTCTTTGCGAATTCAAGCCAGAAAACAACGAAAATCGGCGAGAAATCGTTGTTTTGCATCGAAATATGCGGTTTTCTCTAAGAATTTTGATGATTTCGTGCAGAATTCTGCTGTTTTCTTGCAATTCAGCTGTTGAATCTTGGTAAAAAGTCATGATTTTGTAGATTTCGTGCACTTCTTTGTGAATTCAAGCCAGAAAACAACGAAAATCGGCGAGACATCGTCGTTTTGCATCGAAATATGCGGTTTTCTGTAAGAATTTTGATGATTTCGTGCAGAATTCTGCTGTTTCCTTGCAATTCAGCCGTTGAATCTTGGTAAAAAGTCATAATTTTGTAGATTTCGTGCTCTTCTTTGCGAATTCTAGCCAGAAAACGACGAAAATCGGCGAGAAATCGTCGTTTTGCATCGAAATATGCGGTTTCCTGTAAGAATTTTGATGACTTTGTGCAGAATTCTGCTGTTTTCTTCCAATTCAGCCGTTGAATCTTGGTAAAAAATCATGATTTTGTAGATTTCGTGCTCTTCTTTGCGAATTCAAGCCAGAAAACAACGAAAATCGGCGAGAAAACGTTGTTTTGCATCGAAATATGCGGTTTTCTCTAAGAATTTTGATGATTTCATGCAGAATTCTGCTGTTTTCTTGCAATTCAGCCGTTGAATCTTGGTAAAAAGTGATGATTTAGTAGATTTCGTGCCCTTCTTTGCGAATTCAAGCCAGAAATCAACGAAAATCAGCGAGAAATCGTCGTTTTGCATCGAAATATGCGGTTTTCTCTAAGAATTTTGATGATTTCGTGCAGAATTCTGCTGTTATCTTGCAATTCAGCTGTTGAATCTTGGTAAAAAGTGATTATTTAGTAGATTTCGTGCTCTTCTTTGCGAATTCAAGCCAGAAAACAACGAAAATCGGCGAGAAATCGTTGTTTTGCATCAAAATATGCGGTTTTCTCTTAGAATTTTGATGATTTCGTGCAGAATTCTGCTGTTTTCTTGCAATTCAGCCGTTGAATCTTGGTAAAAAGTCATGATTTTGTAGATTTCGTGCTCTTTTTTGCGAATTCAAGCCAGAAAACAACGAAAATCGGCGAGAAATCGTCGTTTTGCATCGAAATATACGGTTTTCTGTAAGAATTTTGATGATTTCGTGCAGAATTCTGCTGTTTTCTTGAAATTCAGCCGTTGAATCTTGGTAAAAAGTCATGATTTTGTAGATTTCGTGCTCTTCTTTGCGAATTCAAGATAGAAAACAACGAAAATCAGCGAGAAATCGTCGTTTTGCATCGAAATATGCGGTTTTCTCTAAGAATTTTGATGATTTTGTGCAGAATCCTGCTGTTTTCTTGCAATTCAGCCGTTGAATCTTGGTAAAAAGTCATGATTTTGTAGATTTCGTGCTCTTCTTGGCGAATTCAAGATAGAAAACAACGAAAATCGGCGAGAAATCGTCGTTTTGCATCGAAATATGCGGTTTTCTTTAAGAATTTTGATGATTTCGTGCAGAATTCTGCTGTTTTCTTGCAATTCAGCCGTTAAATCTTGGTAAAAAGTCATGATTTTGTAGATTTCGTGCTTTTCTTTGCGAATTCAAGATAGAAAACAACGAAAATCGGCGAGAAATCCTCGTTTTGCATCGAAATATGCGGTTTTCTTTAAGAATTTTGATGATTTCGTGCAGAATTCTGCTGTTTTCTTGCAATTCAGCCGTTAAATCTTGGTAAAAAGTCATGATTTTGTAGATTTCGTGCTTTTCTTTGCGAATTCAAGATAAAAAGCAACGAAAATCAGCGAGAAATCGTCGTTTTGCATCGAAATATGCGGTTTTCTCTAAGAATTTTGATGATTTCGTGCAGAATTCTGCTGTTTTCTTGCAATTCAGCCGTTGAATCTTGGTAAAAAGTCATGATTTTGTAGATTTCGTGCTTTTCTTTGCGAATTCAAGATAAAAAGCAACGAAAATCAGCGAGAAATCGTCGTTTTGCATCGAAATATGCGGTTTTCTCTAAGAATTTTGATGATTTCGTGCACAATTCTGCTGTTTTCTTGCAATTTAGCCGTTGAATCTTGGTAAAAAGTCATGATTTTGTAGATTTCGTGCTCTTCTTTGCGAATTCAAGATAGAAAACAACGAAAATCAGCGAGAAATCGTCGATTTGCATCGAAATATGCGGTTTTCTCTAAGAATTTTGATGATTTCGAGCAGAATTCTGCTGTTTTCTTGCAATTCAGCCGTTGAATCTTGGTAAAAAGTCATGATTTTGTAGATTTCGTGCACTTCTTTGCGAATTCAAGCCAAAAAACAACGAAAATCGGCGAGAAATCGTCGTTTTGCATCGAAATATGCGGTTTTCTCTAAGAATTTTGATGATTTCATGCAGAATTCTGCTGTTTTCTTGCAATTCAGCCGTTGAATCTTGGTAAAAAGTGATGATTTAGTAGATTTCGTGCCTTTCTTTGCGAATTCAAGCCAGAAAACAACGAAAATCTGCGAGAAATCGTCGTTTTGCATCGAAATATGCGGTTTTCTCTAAGAATTTTGATGATTTCGTGCAGAATTCTGCTGTTATCTTGCGATTCAGCTGTTGAATCTTAGTAAAAAGTGATTATTTAGTAGATTTCGTGCTCTTCTTTGCGAATTCAAGCCAGAAAACAACGAAAATCGGCGAGAAATCGTTGTTTTGCATCGAAATATGCGGTTTTCTCTAAGAATTTTGATGATTTCGTGCAGAATTCTGCTGTTTTCTTGCAATTCAGCTGTTGAATCTTGGTAAAAAGTCATGATTTTGTAGATTTCGTGCACTTCTTTGCGAATTCAAGCCAGAAAACAACGAAAATCGGCGAGAAATCGTCGATTTGCATCGAAATATGCGGTTTTCTGTAAGAATTTTGATGATTTCGTGCAGAATTCTGCTGTTTCCTTGCAATTCAGCCGTTGAATCTTGGTAAAAAGTCATGATTTTGTAGATTTCGTGCTCTTCTTTGCGATTTCAAGATAGAAAACAACGGAAATCAGCGAGAAATCGTCGTTTTGCATCGAAATATGCGGTTTTCTCTAAGAATTTTGATGATTTCGTGCAGAATTCTACTGTTTTCTTGCAATTCAGCCGTTGAATCTTGGTAAAAAGTCAAGATTTTGTAGATTTCGTGCTCTTCTTTGCGAATTCTAGCCAGAAAACAACGAAAATCGGCGAGAAATCGTCGTTTTGCATCGAAATATGCGGTTTTCTGTAAGAATTTTGATGATTTCGTGCAGAATTCTGCTGTTTTCTTGCAATTCAGCCGTTGAATCTTGGTAAAAAGTCATGATTTTGTTGATTTCGTGCTCTTCTTTGCGAATTCAAGCCAGAAAACAACGAAAATCGGCGAGAAATCGTCGTTTTGCATCGAAATATGCGGTTTTTTGTAAGAATTTTGATGATTTCGTGCAGAATTCTGCTGTTTTCTTGCAATTCAGCCGTTAAGTCTTGGTAAAAAGTCATGATTTTGTAGATTTCGTGTTCTTTATTGCGAATTCTAGATAGAAAACAACGAAAATCAGCGAGAAATCGTCGTTTTGCATCGAAATATTCGGTTTTCTCTAAGAATTTTGATGATTTCGTGCAGAATTCTGCTATTTTCTTGCAATTCAGCCGTTGAATCTTGGTAAAAAGTGATGATTTTGTAGATTTCGTGCTCTTCTTTGCGAATTCAAGATAGAAAACAACGAAAATCAGCGAGAAATCGTCGTTTTGCATCGAAATATGCGGTTTTCTCTAAGAATTTTGATGATTTTGTGCAGAATTCTGCTGTTTTCTTGCAATTCAGCCGTTGAATCTTGGTAAAAAGTCATGATTTTGTAAATTTCGTGCTCTTCTTTGCGAATTAATGCCAGAAAACAACGAAAATCGGCGAGAAATCGTCGTTTTGCATCGAAATATGCGGTTTTTTGTAAGAATTTTGATGATTTCGTGCAGAATTCTGCTGTTTTCTTGCAATTCAGCCGTTGAATCTTGGTAAAAAGTCATGATTTTGTAGATTTCGTGCTCTTCTTTGCGAATTCAAGATAGAAAACAACGAAAATCAGCGAGAAATCGTCGTTTTGCATCGAAATATGCGGTTTTCTCTAAGAATTTTGATGATTTTGTGCAGAATTCTGCTGTTTTCTTGCAATTCAGCCGTTGAATCTTGGTAAAAAGTCATGATTTTGTAAATTTCGTGCTCCTCTTTGCAAATTAATGCCAGAAAACAACGAAAATCGGCGAGAAATCGTCGTTTTGCAACGAAATATGCGGTTTTCTGTAAGAATTTTGATGATTTCGTGCAGAATTCTGCTGTTTTCTTGAAATTCAGCCGTTGAATCTTGGTAAAAAGTCATGATTTTGTAGATTTAGTGCTCTTCTTTGCGAATTCAAGCCAGAAATCAACGAAAATCGGCGAGAAATCGTCGTTTTGCATCGAAATATGCGATTTTCTGTAAGAATTGTGATGATTTCGTGCAGAATTCTGCTGTTTTCTTGCAATTCAGCCGTTAAGTCTTGGTAAAAAGTCATGATTTTGTAGATTTCGTGCTCTTCTTTGCGAATTCTAGATAGAAAACAACGAAAATCAGCGAGAAATCGTCGTTTTGCATCGAAATATGCGGTTTTCTCTAAGAATTTTGATGATTTCGTGCAGAATTCTGCTGTTTTCTTGCAATTCAGCCGTTAAATCTTGGTAAAAAGTCATGATTTTGTAGATTTCGTGCTTTTCTTTGCGAATTCAAGATAAAAAACAACGAAAATCAGCGAGAAATCGTCGTTTTGCATCGAAATATGCGGTTTTCTCTAAGAATTTTGATGATTTCGTGCAGAATTCTGCTGTTTTCTTGCAATTCAGCCGTTGAATCTTGGTAAAAAGTCATGATTTTGTAGATTTCGTGCTTTTCTTTGCGAATTCAAGCCAGAAAACAACGAAAATCGGCGAGAAATCGTTGTTTTGCATCGAAATATGCGCCTTTCTCTAAGAATTTTGACGATTTCGTGCAGAATTCTGCTGTTTTCTTGCAATTCAGCCGTTGAATCTTGGTAAAAAGTCATGATTTTGTAGATTTCGTGCTCTTCTTTGCGAATTCAAGATAGAAAACAACGAAAATCGGCGAGAAATCGTTGTTTTGCATCGAAATATGCGGTTTTCTGTAAGAATTTTGATGATTTCGTGCAGAATTCTGCTGTTTCCTTGCAATTCAGCCGTTGAATCTTGGTAAAAAGTCATGATTTTGTAGATTTCGTGCTCTTCTTTGCGAATTCAAGATAGAAAACAACGGAAATCAGCGAGAAATCGTCGTTTTGCATCGAAATATGCGGTTTTCTCTAAGAATTTTGATGATTTCGTGCAGAATTCTGCTGTTTTCTTGCAATTCAGCCGTTGAATCTTGGTAAAAAGTCAAGATTTTGTAGATTTCGTGCTCTTCTTTGCGAATTCTAGCCAGAAAACAACGAAAATCGGCGAGAAGTCGTCGTTTTGCATCGAAATATGCGGTTTCCTGTATAAATTTTGATGATTTTGTGCAGAATTCTGCTGTTTTCTTGCAATTCAGCCGTTGAATCTTGGTAAAAAGTCATGATTTTGTAGATTTCGTGCTCTTCTTTGCGAATTCAAGCCAGAAAACAACGAAAATCGGCGAGAAATCGTCGTTTTGCATCGAAATATGCGGTTTTCTGTAAGAATTTTGATGATTTCGTGCAGAATTCTGCTGTTTTCTTGCAATTCAGCCGTTGAATCTTGGTAAAAAGTCATGATTTTGTTGATTTCGTGCTCATCTTTGCGAATTCAAGCCAGAAAACAAAGAAAATCGGCGAGAAATCGTCGTTTTGCATCGAAATATGCGGTTTTTTGTAAGAATTTTGATGATTTCGTGCAGAATTCTGCTGTTTTCTTGCAATTCAGCCGTTAAGTCTTGGTAAAAAGTCATGATTTTGTAGATTTCGTGCTCTTCATTGCGAATTCTAGATAGAAAACAACGAAAATCAGCGAGAAATCGTCGTTTTGCATCGAAATATGCGGTTTTCTCTAAGAATTTTGATGATTTTGTGCAGAATTCTGCTGTTTTCTTGCAATTCAGCCGTTGAATCTTGGTAAAAAGTCATGATTTTGTAAATTTCGTGCTCTTCTTTGCGAATTAATGCCAGAAAACAACGAAAATCGGCGAGAAATCGTCGTTTTGCATCGAAATATGCGGTTTTTTGTAAGAATTTTGATGATTTCGTGCAGAATTCTGCTGTTTTCTTGCAATTCAGCCGTTGAATCTTGGTAAAAAGTCATGATTTTGTAGATTTCGTGCTCTTCTTTGCGAATTCAAGATAGAAAACAACGAAAATCAGCGAGAAATCGTCGTTTTGCATCGAAATATGCGGTTTTCTCTAAGAATTTTGATGATTTTGTGCAGAATTCTGCTGTTTTCTTGCAATTCAGCCGTTGAATCTTGGTAAAAAGTCATGATTTTGTAAATTTCGTGCTCCTCTTTGCAAATTAATGCCAGAAAACAACGAAAATCGGCGAGAAATCGTCGTTTTGCAACGAAATATGCGGTTTTCTGTAAGAATTTTGATGATTTCGTGCAGAATTCTGCTGTTTTCTTGAAATTCAGCCGTTGAATCTTGGTAAAAAGTCATGATTTTGTAGATTTAGTGCTCTTCTTTGCGAATTCAAGCCAGAAATCAACGAAAATCGGCGAGAAATCGTCGTTTTGCATCGAAATATGCGATTTTCTGTAAGAATTGTGATGATTTCGTGCAGAATTCTGCTGTTTTCTTGCAATTCAGCCGTTAAGTCTTGGTAAAAAGTCATGATTTTGTAGATTTCGTGCTCTTCTTTGCGAATTCTAGATAGAAAACAACGAAAATCAGCGAGAAATCGTCGTTTTGCATCGAAATATGCGGTTTTCTCTAAGAATTTTGATGATTTCGTGCAGAATTCTGCTGTTTTCTTGCAATTCAGCCGTTAAATCTTGGTAAAAAGTCATGATTTTGTAGATTTCGTGCTTTTCTTTGCGAATTCAAGATAAAAAACAACGAAAATCAGCGAGAAATCGTCGTTTTGCATCGAAATATGCGGTTTTCTCTAAGAATTTTGATGATTTCGTGCAGAATTCTGCTGCTTTCTTGCAATTCAGCCGTTGAATCTTGGTAAAAAGTCATGATTTTGTAGATTTCGTGCTTTTCTTTGCGAATTCAAGCCAGAAAACAACGAAAATCGGCGAGAAATCGTTGTTTTGCATCGAAATATGCGCCTTTCTCTAAGAATTTTGACGATTTCGTGCAGAATTCTGCTGTTTTCTTGCAATTCAGCCGTTGAATCTTGGTAAAAAGTCATGATTTTGTAGATTTTGTGCTCTTCTTTGCGAATTCAAGATAGAAAACAACGAAAATCGGCGAGAAATCGTTGTTTTGCATCGAAATATGCGGTTTTCTGTAAGAATTTTGATGATTTCGTGCAGAATTCTGCTGTTTCCTTGCAATTCAGCCGTTGAATCTTGGTAAAAAGTCATGATTTTGTAGATTTCGTGCTCTTCTTTGCGAATTCAAGATAGAAAACAACGGAAATCAGCGAGAAATCGTCGTTTTGCATCGAAATATGCGGTTTTCTCTAAGAATTTTGATGATTTCGTGCAGAATTCTGCTGTTTTCTTGCAATTCAGCCGTTGAATCTTGGTAAAAAGTCAAGATTTTGTAGATTTCGTGCTCTTCTTTGCGAATTCTAGCCAGAAAACAACGAAAATCGGCGAGAAGTCGTCGTTTTGCATCGAAATATGCGGTTTCCTGTAAGAATTTTGATGATTTTGTGCAGAATTCTGCTGTTTTCTTGCAATTCAGCCGTTGAATCTTGGTAAAAAGTCATGATTTTGTTGATTTCGTGCTCTTCTTTGCGAATTCAAGCCAGAAAACAACGAAAATCGGCGAGAAATCGTCGTTTTGCATCGAAATATGCGGTTTTTTGTAAGAATTTTGATGATTTCGTGCAGAATTCTGCTGTTTTCTTGCAATTCAGCCGTTAAGTCTTGGTAAAAAGTCACGATTTTGTAGATTTCGTGCTCTTCATTGCGAATTCTAGATAGAAAACAACGAAAATCAGCGAGAAATCGTCGTTTTGCATCGAAATATGCGGTTTTCTCTAAGAATTTTGATGATTTCGTGCAGAATTCTGCTGTTTTCTTGCAATTCAGCCGTTGAATCTTGGTTAAAAGTGATGATTTTGTAGATTTCGTGCTCTTCTTTGCGAATTCAAGATAGAGAACAACGAAAATCAGCGAGAAATCGTCGTTTTGCATCGAAATATGCGGTTTTCTCTGAGAATTTTGATGATTTTGTGCAGAATTCTGCTGTTTTCTTGCAATTCAGCCGTTGAATCTTGGTAAAAAGTCATGATTTTGTAAATTTTGTGCTCTTCTTTGCGAATTAATGCCAGAAAACAACGAAAATCGGCGAGAAATCGTCGTTTTGCATCGAAATATGCGGTTTTTTGTAAGAATTTTGATGATTTCGTGCAGAATTCTGCTGTTTTCTTGCAATTCAGCCGTTGAATCTTGGTAAAAAGTCATGATTTTGTAGATTTCGTGCTCTTCTTTGCGAATTCAAGATAGAAAACAACGAAAATCAGCGAGAAATCGTCGTTTTGCATCGAAATATGCGGTTTTCTCTAAGAATTTTGATGATTTTGTGCAGAATTCTGCTGTTTTCTTGCAATTCAGCCGTTGAATCTTGGTAAAAAGTCATGATTTTGTAAATTTCGTGCTCTTCTTTGCGAATTAATGCCAGAAAACAACGAAAATCGGCGAGAAATCGTCGTTTTGCAACGAAATATGCGGTTTTCTGTAAGAATTTTGAAGATTTCGTGCAGAATTCTGCTGTTTTCTTGAAATTCAGCCGTTGAATCTTGGTAAAAAGTCATGATTTTGTAGATTTCGTGCTCTTCTTTGCGAATTCAAGATAGAAAACAACGAAAATCAGCGAGAAATCGTCGTTTTGCATCGAAATATGCGGTTTTCTCTAAGAATTTTGATGATTTTGTGCAGAATCCTGCTGTTGTCTTGCAATTCAGCCGTTGAATCTTGGTAAAAAGTCATGATTTTGTAGATTTCGTGCTCTTCTTTGCGAATTCAAGCCAGAAATCAACGAAAATCGGCGAGAAATCGTCGTTTTGCATCGAAATATGCGGTTTTCTGTAAGAATTGTGATGATTTCGTGCAGAATTCTGCTGTTTTCTTGCAATTCAGCCGTTAAGTCTTGGTAAAAAGTCATGATTTTGTAGATTTCGTGCTCTTCTTTGCGAATTCTAGATAGAAAACAACGAAAATCAGCGAGAAATCGTCGTTTTGCATCGAAATATGCGGTTTTCTCTAAGAATTTTGATGATTTCGTGCAGAATTCTGCTGTTTTCTTGCAATTCAGCCGTTAAATCTTGGTAAAATGTCATGATTTTGTAGATTTCGTGCTTTTCTTTGCGAATTCAAGATAAAAAACAACGAAAATCAGCGAGAAATCGTCGTTTTGCATCGAAATATGCGGTTTTCTCTAAGAATTTTGATGATTTCGTGCAGAATTCTGCTGTTTTCTTGCAATTCAGCCGTTGAATCTTGGTAAAAAGTCATGATTTTGTAGATTTCGTGCTCTTCATTGCGAATTCTAGATAGAAAACAACGAAAATCAGCGAGAAATCGTCGTTTTGCATCGAAATATTCGGTTTTCTCTAAGAATTTTGATGATTTCGTGCAGAATTCTGCTATTTTCTTGCAATTCAGCCGTTGAATCTTGGTAAAAAGTGATGATTTTGTAGATTTCGTGCTCTTCTTTGCGAATTATAGATAGAAAACAACGAAAATCAGCGAGAAATCGTCGTTTTGCATCGAAATATGCGGTTTTCTCTAAGAATTTTGATGATTTCGTGCAGAATTCTGCTGTTTTCTTGCAATTCAGCCGTTAAATCTTGGTAAAAAGTCATGATTTTGTAGATTTCATGCTTTTCTTTGCGAATTCAAGATAAAAAACAACGAAAATCAGCGAGAAATCGTCGTTTTGCATCGAAATATGTGGTTTTCTCTAAGAATTTTGATGATTTCGTGCAGAATTCTGCTGTTTTCTTGCAATTCAGCCGTTGAATCTTGGTAAAAAGTCATGATTTTGTAGATTTCGTGCTTTGCTTTGCGAATTCAAGCCAGAAAACAACGAAAATCGGCGAGAAATCGTTGTTTTGCATCGAAATATGCGGTTTTCTCTAAGAATTTTGACGATTTCGTGCAGAATTCTGCTGTTTTCTTGCAATTCAGCCGTTGAATCTTGGTAAAAAGTCATGATTTTGTAGATTTCGTGCTCTTCTTTGCGAATTCAAGATAGAAAACAACGAAAATCGGCGAGAAATCGTTGTTTTGCATCGAAATATGCGGTTTTCTGTAAGAATTTTGATGATTTCGTGCAGAATTCTGCTGTTTCCTTGCAATTCAGCCGTTGAATCTTGGTAAAAATTCATGATTTTGTAGATTTCGTGCTCTTCTTTGCGAATTCAAGATAGAAAACAACGGAAATCAGCGAGAAATCGTCGTTTTGCATCGAAATATGCGGTTTTCTCTAAGAATTTTGATGACTTCGTGCAGAATTCTGCTGTTTTCTTGCAATTCAGCCGTTGAATCTTGGTAAAAAGTCAAGATTTTGTAGATTTCGTGCTCTTCTTTGCGAATTCTAGCCAGAAAACAACGAAAATCGGCGAGAAGTCGTCGTTTTGCATCGAAATATGCGGTTTCCTGTAAGAATTTTGATGATTTTGTGCAGAATTCTGCTGTTTTCTTGCAATTCACCGTTGAATCTTGGTAAAAAGTCATGATTTTGTAGATTTCGTGCTCTTCTTTGCGAATTCAAGCCTGAAAACAACGAAAATCGGCGAGAAATCGTCGTTTTGCATCGAAATATGCGGTTTTCTGTAAGAATTTTGATGATTTCGTGCAGAATTCTGCTGTTTTCTTGCAATTCAGCCGTTGAATCTTGGTAAAAAGTCATGATTTTGTTGTTTTCGTGCTCTTCTTTGCGAATTCAAGCCAGAAAACAACGAAAATCGGCGAGAAATCGTCGTTTTGCATCGAAATATGCGGTTTTTTGTAAGAATTTTGATGATTTCGTGCAGAATTCTGCTGTTTTCTTGCAATTCAGCCGTTAAGTCTTGGTAAAAAGTCATGATTTTGTAGATTTCGTGCTCTTCATTGCAAACTCTAGATAGAAAACAACGAAAATCAGCGAGAAATCGTCGTTTTGCATCGAAATATGCGGTTTTCTCTAAGAATTTTGATGATTTCGTGCAGAATTCTGCTGTTTTCTTGCAATTCATCTGTTGAATTTTGGTAAAAAGTGATGATTTTGTAGATTTCGTGCTCTTCTTTGCGAATTCAAGATAGAAAACAACGAAAATCAGCGAGAAATCGTCGTTTTGCATCGAAATATGCGGTTTTCTCTGAGAATTTTGATGATTTTGTGCAGAATTCTGCTGTTTTCTTGCAATTCAGCCGTTGAATCTTGGTAAAAAGTCATGATTTTGTAAATTTCGTGCTCTTCTTTGCGAATTAATGCCAGAAAACAACGAAAATCGGCGAGAAATCGTCGTTTTGCATCGAAATATGCGGTTTTTTGTAAGAATTTTGATGATTTCGTGCAGAATTCTGCTGTTTTCTTGCAATTCAGCCGTTGAATCTTGGTAAAAAGTCATGATTTTGTAGATTTCGTGCTCTTCTTTGCGAATTAATGCCAGAAAACAACGAAAATCGGCGAGAAATCGTCGTTTTGCATCGAAATATGCGGTTTTTTGTAAGAATTTTGATGATTTCGTGCAGAATTCTGCTGTTTTCTTGCAATTCAGCCGTTAAGTCTTGGTAAAAAGTCATGATTTTGTAGATTTCGTGCTCTTCATTGCAAACTCTAGATAGAAAACAACGAAAATCAGCGAGAAATCGTCGTTTTGCATCGAAATATGCGGTTTTCTCTAAGAATTTTGATGATTTCGTGCAGAATTCTGCTGTTTTCTTGCAATTCATCTGTTGAATTTTGGTAAAAAGTGATGATTTTGTAGATTTCGTGCTCTTCTTTGCGAATTCAAGATAGAAAACAACGAAAATCAGCGAGAAATCGTCGTTTTGCATCGAAATATGCGGTTTTCTCTAAGAATTTTGATGATTTTGTGCAGAATTCTGCTGTTTTCTTGCAATTCAGCCGTTGAATCTTGGTAAAAAGTCATGATTTTGTAAATTTCGTGCTCTTCTTTGCGAATTAATGCCAGAAAACAACGAAAATCGGCGAGAAATCGTTGTTTTGCATCGAAATATGCGGTTTTCTGTAAGAATTTTGATGATTTCGTGCAGAATTCTGCTGTTTCCTTGCAATTCAGCCGTTGAATCTTGGTAAAAAGTCATGATTTTGTAGATTTCGTGCTCTTCTTTGCGAATTCAAGATAGAAAACAACGGAAATCAGCGAGAAATCGTCGTTTTGCATCGAAATATGCGGTTTTCTCTAAGAATTTTGATGATTTCGTGCAGAATTCTGCTGTTTTCTTGCAATTCAGCCGTTGAATCTTGGTAAAAAGTCAAGATTTTGTAGATTTCGTGCTCTTCTTTGCGAATTCTAGCCAGAAAACAACGAAAATCGGCGAGAAGTCGTCGTTTTGCATCGAAATATGCGGTTTCCTGTAAGAATTTTGATGATTTTGTGCAGAATTCTGCTGTTTTCTTGCAATTCAGCCGTTGAATCTTGGTAAAAAGTCATGATTTTGTAGATTTCGTGCTCTTCTTTGCGAATTCAAGCCTGAAAACAACGAAAATCGGCGAGAAATCGTCGTTTTGCATCGAAATATGCGGTTTTCTGTAAGAATTTTGATGATTTCGTGCAGAATTCTGCTGTTTTCTTGCAATTCAGCCGTTGAATCTTGGTAAAAAGTCATGATTTTGTTGATTTCGTGCTCTTCTTTGCGAATTCAAGCCAGAAAACAACGAAAATCGGCGAGAAATCGTCGTTTTGCATCGAAATATGCGGTTTTTTGTAAGAATTTTGATGATTTCGTGCAGAATTCTGCTGTTTTCTTGCAATTCAGCCGTTAAGTCTTGGTAAAAAGTCATGATTTTGTAGATTTCGTGCTCTTCATTGCAAACTCTAGATAGAAAACAACGAAAATCAGCGAGAAATCGTCGTTTTGCATCGAAATATGCGGTTTTCTCTAAGAATTTTGATGATTTCGTGCAGAATTCTGCTGTTTTCTTGCAATTCATCTGTTGAATCTTGGTAAAAAGTGATGATTTTGTAGATTTCGTGCTCTTCTTTGCGAATTCAAGATAGAAAACAACGAAAATCAGCGAGAAATCGTCGTTTTGCATCGAAATATGCGGTTTTCTCTGAGAATTTTGATGATTTTGTGCAGAATTCTGCTGTTTTCTTGCAATTCAGCCGTTGAATCTTGGTAAAAAGTCATGATTTTGTAAATTTCGTGCTCTTCTTTGCGAATTAATGCCAGAAAACAACGAAAATCGGCGAGAAATCGTCGTTTTGCATCGAAATATGCGGTTTTTTGTAAGAATTTTGATGATTTCGTGCAGAATTCTGCTGTTTTCTTGCAATTCAGCCGTTGAATCTTGGTAAAAAGTCATGATTTTGTAGATTTCGTGCTCTTCTTTGCGAATTCAAGATAGAAAACAACGAAAATCAGCGAGAAATCGTCGTTTTGCATCGAAATATGCGGTTTTCTCTAAGAATTTTGATGATTTTGTGCAGAATTCTGCTGTTTTCTTGCAATTCAGCCGTTGAATCTTGGTAAAAAGTCATGATTTTGTAAATTTCGTGCTCTTCTTTGCGAATTAATGCCAGAAAACAACGAAAATCGGCGAGAAATCGTTGTTTTGCATCGAAATATGCGGTTTTCTGTAAGAATTTTGATGATTTTGTGCAGAATTCTGCTGTTTCCTTGCAATTCAGCCGTTGAATCTTGGTAAAAAGTCATGATTTTGTAGATTTCGTGCTCTTCTTTGCGAATTCAAGATAGAAAACAACGGAAATCAGCGAGAAATCGTCGTTTTGCATCGAAATATGCGGTTTTCTCTAAGAATTTTGATGATTTCGTGCAGAATTCTGCTGTTTTCTTGCAATTCAGCCGTTGAATCTTGGTAAAAAGTCAAGATTTTGTAGATTTCGTGCTCTTCTTTGCGAATTCTAGCCAGAAAACAACGAAAATCGGCGAGAAGTCGTCGTTTTGCATCGAAATATGCGGTTTCCTGTAAGAATTTTGATGATTTTGTGCAGAATTCTGCTGTTTTCTTGCAATTCAGCCGTTGAATCTTGGTAAAAAGTCATGATTTTGTAGATTTCGTGCTCTTCTTTGCGAATTCAAGCCTGAAAACAACGAAAATCGGCGAGAAATCGTCGTTTTGCATCGAAATATGCGGTTTTCTGTAAGAATTTTGATGATTTCGTGCAGAATTCTGCTGTTTTCTTGCAATTCAGCAGTTGAATCTTAGTAAAAAGTCATGATTTTGTTGATTTCGTGCTCTTCTTTGCGAATTCAAGCCAGAAAACAACGAAAATCGGCGAGAAATCGTCGTTTTGCATCGAAATATGCGGTTTTTTGTTAGAATTTTGATGATTTCGTGCAGAATTCTGCTGTTTTCTTGCAATTCAGCCGTTAAGTCTTGGTAAAAAGTCATGATTTTGTAGATTTCGTGCTCTTCATTGCAAACTCTAGATAGAAAACAACGAAAATCAGCGAGAAATCGTCGTTTTGCATCGAAATATGCGGTTTTCTCTAAGAATTTTGATGATTTCGTGCAGAATTCTGCTGTTTTCTTGCAATTCATCTGTTGAATCTTGGTAAAAAGAGATGATTTTGTAGATTTCGTGCTCTTCTTTGCGAATTCAAGATAGAAAACAACGAAAATCAGCGAGAAATCGTCGTTTTGCATCGAAATATGCGGTTTTCTCTGAGAATTTTGATGATTTTGTGCAGAATTCTGCTGTTTTCTTGCAATTCAGCCGTTGAATCTTGGTAAAAAGTCATGATTTTGTAAATTTCGTGCTCTTCTTTGCGAATTAATGCCAGAAAACAACGAAAATCGGCGAGAAATCGTCGTTTTGCATCGAAATATGCGGTTTTTTGTAAGAATTTTGATGATTTCGTGCAGAATTCTGCTGTTTTCTTGCAATTCAGCCGTTGAATCTTGGTAAAAAGTCATGATTTTGTAGATTTCGTGCTCTTCTTTGCGAATTCAAGATAGAAAACAACGAAAATCAGCGAGAAATCGTCGTTTTGCATCGAAATATGCGGTTTTCTCTAAGAATTTTGATGATTTTGTGCAGAATTCTGCTGTTTTCTTGCAATTCAGCCGTTGAATCTTGGTAAAAAGTCATGATTTTGTAAATTTCGTGCTCTTCTTTGCGAATTAATGCCAGAAAACAACGAAAATCGGCGAGAAATCGTCGTTTTGCAACGAAATATGCGGTTTTCTGTAAGAATTTTAAAGATTTCGTGCAGAATTCTGCTGTTTTCTTGAAATTCAGCCGTTGAATCTTGGTAAAAAGTCATGATTTTGTAGATTTCGTGCTCTTCTTTGCGAATTCAAGATAGAAAACAACGAAAATCAGCGAGAAATCGTCGTTTTGCATCGAAATATGCGGTTTTCTCTAAGAATTTTGATGATTTTGTGCAGAATCCTGCTGTTTTCTTGCAATTCAGCCGTTGAATCTTGGTAAAAAGTCATGATTTTGTAGATTTCGTGCTCTTCTTTGCGAATTCAAGCCAGAAATCAACGAAAATCGGCGAGAAATCGTCGTTTTGCATCGAAATATGCGGTTTTCTGTAAGAATTGTGATGATTTCGTGCAGAATTCTGCTGTTTTCTTGCAATTCAGCCGTTAAGTCTTGGTAAAAAGTCATGATTTTGTAGATTTCGTGCTCTTCTTTGCGAATTCTAGATAGAAAACAACGAAAATCAGCGAGAAATCGTCGTTTTGCATCGAAATATGCGGTTTTCTCTAAGAATTTTGATGATTTCGTGCAGAATTCTGCTGTTTTCTTGCAATTCAGCCGTTGAATCTTGGTAAAAAGTGATGATTTTGTAGATTTCGTGCTCTTCTTTGCGAATTCAAGATAGAAAACAACGAAAATCAGCGAGAAATCGTCGTTTTGCATCGAAATATGCGGTTTTCTCTGAGAATTTTGATGATTTTGTGCAGAATTCTGCTGTTTTCTTGCAATTCAGCCGTTGAATCTTGGTAAAAAGTGATGATTTTGTAGATTTCGTGCTCTTCTTTGCGAATTCAAGATAGAAAACAACGAAAATCAGCGAGAAATCGTCGTTTTGCATCGAAATATGCGGTTTTCTCTGAGAATTTTGATGATTTTGTGCAGAATTCTGCTGTTTTCTTGCAATTCAGCCGTTGAATCTTGGTAAAAAGTCATGATTTTGTAAATTTCGTGCTCTTCTTTGCGAATTAATGCCAGAAAACAACGAAAATCGGCGAGAAATCGTCGTTTTGCATCGAAATATGCGGTTTTTTGTAAGAATTTTGATGATTTCGTGCAGAATTCTGCTGTTTTCTTGCAATTCAGCCGTTGAATCTTGGTAAAAAGTCATGATTTTGTAGATTTCGTGCTCTTCTTTGCGAATTCAAGCCAGAAATCAACGAAAATCGGCGAGAAATCGTCGTTTTGCATCGAAATATGCGGTTTTCTGTAAGAATTGTGATGATTTCGTGCAGAATTCTGCTGTTTTCTTGCAATTCAGCCGTTAAGTCTTGGTAAAAAGTCATGATTTTGTAGATTTCGTGCTCTTCTTTGCGAATTCTAGATAGAAAACAACGAAAATCAGCGAGAAATCGTCGTTTTGCATCGAAATATGCGGTTTTCTCTAAGAATTTTGATGATTTCGTGCAGAATTCTGCTGTTTTCTTGCAATTCAGCCGTTAAATCTTGGTAAAATGTCATGATTTTGTAGATTTCGTGCTTTTCTTTGCGAATTCAAGATAAAAAACAACGAAAATCAGCGAGAAATCGTCGTTTTGCATCGAAATATGCGGTTTTCTCTAAGAATTTTGATGATTTCGTGCAGAATTCTGCTGTTTTCTTGCAATTCAGCCGTTGAATCTTGGTAAAAAGTCATGATTTTGTAGATTTCGTGCTTTTCTTTGCGAATTCAAGCCAGAAAACAACGAAAATCTGCGAGAAATCGTTGTTTTGCATCGAAATATGCGGTTTTCTCTAAGAATTTTGACGATTTCGTGCAGAATTCTGCTGTTTTCTTGCAATTCAGCCGTTGAATCTTGGTAAAAAGTCATGATTTTGTAGATTTCGTGCTCTTCTTTGCGAATTCAAGATAGAAAACAACGAAAATCAGCGAGAAATCGTCGTTTTGCATCGAAATATGCGGTTTTCTCTAAGAATTTTGATGATTTCGTGCAGAATTCTGCTGTTTTCTTGCAATTCAGCCGTTGAATCTTGGTAAAAAGTCATGATTTTGTAGATTTCGTGCACTTCTTTGCGAATTCAAGCCAAAAAACAACGAAAATCGGCGAGAAATCGTCGTTTTGCATCGAAATATGCGGTTTTCTCTAAGAATTTTGATGATTTCATGCAGAATTCTGCTGTTTTCTTGCAATTCAGCCGTTGAATCTTGGTAAAAAGTGATGATTTAGTAGATTTCGTGCCCTTCTTTGCGAATTCAAGCCAGAAAACAACGAAAATCAGCGAGAAATCGTCGTTTTGCATCGAAATATGCGGTTTTCTCTAAGAATTTTGATGATTTCGTGCAGAATTCTGCTGTTATCTTGCAATTCAGCTGTTGAATCTTGGTAAAAAGTGATTATTTAGTAGATTTCGTGCTCATCTTTGCGAATTCAAGCCAGAAAACAACGAAAATCGGCGAGAAATCGTTGTTTTGCATCGAAATATGCGGTTTTCTCTTAGAATTTTGATGATTTCGTGCAGAATTCTGCTGTTTTCTTGCAATTCAGCCGTTGAATCTTGGTAAAAAGTCATGATTTTGTAGATTTCGTGCACTTCTTTGCGAATTCAAGCCAGAAAACAACGAAAATCGGCGAGAAATCGTCGTTTTGCATCGAAATATGCGGTTTTCTGTAAGAATTTTGATGATTTCGTGCAGAATTCTGCTGTTTCCTTGCAATTCAGCCGTTGAATCTTAGTAAAAAGTCATGATTTTGTAGATTTCGTGCTCTTTTTTGCGAATTCAAGATAGAAAACAACGGAAATCAGCGAGAAATCGTCGTTTTGCATCGAAATATGCGGTTTTCTCTAAGAATTTTGATGATTTCGTGCAGAATTCTGCTGTTTTCTTGCAATTCAGCCGTTGAATCTTGGTAAAAAGTCATGATTTTGTAGATTTCGTGCTCTTCTTTGCGAATTCTAGCCAGAAAACAACGAAAATCGGCGAGAAATCGTCGTTTTGCATCGAAATATGCGGTTTCCTGTAAGAATTTTGATGATTTTGTGCAGAATTCTGCTGTTTTCTTGCAATTCAGCAGTTGAATCTTTGTAAAAAGTGATGATTTTGTAGATTTAGTGCTCTTCTTTGCAAATTCAAGATAGAAAACAACGAAAATCAGCGAGAAATCGTCGTTTTGCATCGAAATATGCGGTTTTCTCTAAGAATTTTGATGATTTTGTAGATTTCGTGCTCTTCTTTGCGAATTCAAGCCAGAAATCAACGAAAATCGGCGAGAAATCGTCGTTTTGCATCGAAATATGCGGTTTTCTGTAAGAATTGTGATGATTTCGTGCAGAATTCTGCTGTTTTCTTGCAATTCAGCCGTTAAGTCTTGGTAAAAAGTCATGATTTTGTAGATTTCGTGCTCTTCTTTGCGAATTCTAGATAGAAAACAACGAAAATCAGCGAGAAATCGTCGTTTTGCATCGAAATATGCGGTTTTCTCTAAGAATTTTGATGATTTCGTGCAGAATTCTGCTGTTTTCTTGCAATTCAGCCGTTAAATCTTGGTAAAAAGTCATGATTTTGTAGATTTCGTGCTTTTCTTTGCGAATTCAAGATAATAAACAACGAAAATCAGCGAGAAATCGTCGTTTTGCATCGAAATATGCGGTTTTCTCTAAGAATTTTGATGATTTCGTGCAGAATTCTGCTGTTTTCTTGCAATTCAGCCGTTGAATCTTGGTAAAAAGTCATGATTTTGTAGATTTCGTGCTTTTCTTTGCGAATTCAAGCCAGAAAACAACGAAAATCGGCGAGAAATCGTTGTTTTGCATCGAAATATGCGGTTTTCTCTAAGAATTTTGACGATTTCGTGCAGAATTCTGCTGTTTTTTTGCAATTCAGCTGTTGAATCTTGGTAAAAAGTCATGATTTTGTAGATTTCGTGGTCTTCTTTGCGAATTCAAGATAGAAAACAACGAAAATCGGCGAGAAATCGTTGTTTTGCATCGAAATATGCGGTTTTCTGTAAGAATTTTGATGATTTCGTGCAGAATTCTGCTGTTTCCTTGCAATTCAGCCGTTGAATCTTGGTAAAAAGTCATGATTTTGTAGATTTCGTGCTCTTCTTTGCGAATTCAAGATAGAAAACAACGGAAATCAGCGAGAAATCGTCGTTTTGCATCGAAATATGCGGTTTTCTCTAAGAATTTTGATGATTTCGTGCGGAATTCTGCTGTTTTCTTGCAATTCAGCCGTTGAATCTTGGTAAAAAGTCAAGATTTTGTAGATTTCGTGCTCTTCTTTGCGAAGTCTAGCCAGAAAACAACGAAAATCGGCGAGAAGTCGTCGTTTTGCATCGAAATATGCGGTTTCCTGTAAGAATTTTGATGATTTTGTGCAGAATTCTGCTGTTTTCTTGCAATTCAGCCATTGAATCTTGGTAAAAAGTCATGATTTTGTAGATTTCGTGCTCTTCTTTGCGAATTCAAGCCAGAAAACAACGAAAATCGGCGAGAAATCGTCGTTTTGCATCGAAATATGCGGTTTTCTGTAAGAATTTTGATGATTTCGTGCAGAATTCTGCTGTTTTCTTGCAATTCAGCCGTTGAATCTTGGTAAAAAGTCATGATTTTGTTGATTTCGTGCTCTTCTTTGCGAATTCAAGCCAGAAAACAACGAAAATCGGCGAGAAATCGTCGTTTTGCATCGAAATATGCGGTTTTTTGTAAGAATTTTGATGATTTCGTGCAGAATTCTGCTGTTTTCTTGCAATTCAGCCGTTAAGTCTTGGTAAAAAGTCATGATTTTGTAGATTTCGTGCTCTTCATTGCGAATTCTAGATAGAAAACAACGAAAATCAGCGAGAAATCGTCGTTTTGCATCGAAATATGCGGTTTTCTCTAAGAATTTTGATGATTTCGTGCAGAATTCTGCTGTTTTCTTGCAATTCAGCCGTTGAATCTTGGTAAAAAGTGATGATTTTGTAGATTTCGTGCTCTTCTTTGCGAATTCAAGATAGAAAACAACGAAAATCAGCGAGAAATCGTCGTTTTGCATCGAAATATGCGGTTTTCTCTGAGAATTTTGATGATTTTGTGTAGAATTCTGCTGTTTTCTTGCAATTCAGCCGTTGAATCTTGGTAAAAAGTCATGATTTTGTAAATTTCGTGCTCTTCTTTGCGAATTAATGCCAGAAAACAACGAAAATCGGCGAGAAATCGTCGTTTTGCATCGAAATATGCGGTTTTTTGTAAGAATTTTGATGATTTCGTGCAGAATTCTGCTGTTTTCTTGCAATTCAGCCGTTGAATCTTGGTAAAAAGTCATGATTTTGTAGATTTCGTGCTCTTCTTTGCAAATTCAAGATAGAAAACAACGAAAATCAGCGAGAAATCGTCGTTTTGCATCGAAATATGCGGTTTTCTCTAAGAATTTTGATGATTTTGTGCAGAATTCTGCTGTTTTCTTGCAATTCAGCCGTTGAATCTTGGTAAAAAGTCATGATTTTGTAAATTTCGTGCTCTTCTTTGCGAATTCAAGATAGAAAACAACGAAAATCAGCGAGAAATCGTCGTTTTGCAACGAAATATGCGGTTTTCTGTAAGAATTTTGATGATTTCGTGCAGAATTCTGCTGTTTTCTTGAAATTCAGCCGTTGAATCTTGGTAAAAAGTCATGATTTTGTAGATTTCGTGCTCTTCTTTGCAAATTCAAGATAGAAAACAACGAAAATCAGCGAGAAATCGTCGTTTTGCATCGAAATATGCGGTTTTCTCTAAGAATTTTGATGATTTTGTGCAGAATCCTGCTGTTTTCTTGCAATTCAGCCGTTGAATCTTGGTAAAAAGTCATGATTTTGTAGATTTCGTGCTCTTCTTTGCGAATTCAAGCCAGAAATCAACGAAAATCGGCGAGAAATCGTCGTTTTGCATCGAAATATGCGTTTTTCTGTAAGAATTGTGATGATTTCGTGCAGAATTCTGCTGATTTCTTGCAATTCAGCCGTTAAGTCTTGGTAAAAAGTCATGATTTTGTAGATTTCGTGCTCTTCTTTGCGAATTCTAGATAGAAAACAACGAAAATCAGCGAGAAATCGTCGTTTTGCATCGAAATATGCGGTTTTCTCTAAGAATTTTGATGATTTCGTGCAGAATTCTGCTGTTTTCTTGCAATTCAGCCGTTGAATCTTGGTAAAAAGTCATGATTTTGTAGATTTCGTGCTTTTCTTTGCGAATTCAAGCCAGAAAACAACGAAAATCGGCGAGAAATCGTTGTTTTGCATCGAAATATGCGGTTTTCTCTAAGAATTTTGACGATTTCGTGCAGAATTCTGCTGTTTTCTTGCAATTCAGCCGTTGAATCTTGGTAAAAAGTCATGATTTTGTAGATTTCGTGCCCTTCTTTGCGAATTCAAGATAGGAAACAACGAAAATCAGCGAGAAATCGTCGTTTTGCATCGAAATATGCGGTTTTCTCTAAGAATTTTGATGATTTCGTGCAGAATTCTGCTGTTTTCTTGCAATTCAGCCGTTGAATCTTGGTAAAAAGTCATGATTTTGTAGATTTCGTGCACTTCTTTGCGAATTCAAGCCAAAAAACAACGAAAATCGGCGAGAAATCGTCGTTTTGCATCGAAATATGCGGTTTTCTCTAAGAATTTTGATGATTTCATGCAGAATTCTGCTGTTTTCTTGCAATTCAGCCGTTGAATCTTGGTAAAAAGGGATGATTTAGTAGATTTCGTGCCCTTCTTTGCGAATTCATGCCAGAAAACAACGAAAATCAGCGAGAAATCGTCGTTTTGCATCGAAATATGCGGTTTTCTCTAAGAATTTTGATGATTTCGTGCAGAATTCTGCTGTTATCTTGCAATTCAGCTGTTGAATCTTGGTAAAAAGTGATTATTTAGTAGATTTCGTGCTCATCTTTGCAAATTCAAGCCAGAAAACAACGAAAATCGGCGAGAAATCGTCGTTTTGCATCGAAATATGCGGTTTTCTCTGAGAATTTTGATGATTTTGTGCAGAATTCTGCTGTTTTCTTGCAATTCAGCCGTTGAATCTTGGTAAAAAGTCATGATTTTGTAAATTTCGTGCTCTTCTTTGCGAATTAATGCCAGAAAACAACGAAAATCGGCGAGAAATCGTCGTTTTGCATCGAAATATGCGGTTTTTTGTAAGAATTTTGATGATTTCGTGCAGAATTCTGCTGTTTTCTTGCAATTCAGCCGTTGAATCTTGGTAAAAGTCATGATTTTGTAGATTTCGTGCACTTCTTTGCGAATTCAAGATAGAAAACAACGAAAATCAGCGAGAAATCGTCGTTTTGCATCGAAATATGCGGTTTTCTCTAAGAATTTTGATGATTTTGTGCAGAATTCTGCTGTTTTCTTGCAATTCAGCCGTTGAATCTTGGTAAAAAGTCATGATTTTGTAAATTTCGTGCTCTTCTTTGCGAATTAATGCCAGAAAACAACGAAAATCGGCGAGAAATCGTCGTTTTGCATCGAAATATGCGGTTTTCTGTAAGAATTTTGATGATTTCGTGCAGAATTCTGCTGTTTTCTTGAAATTCAGCCGTTGAATCTTGGTAAAAAGTCATGATTTTGTAGATTTCGTGCTCTTCTTTGCGAATTCAAGATAGAAAACAACGAAAATCAGCGAGAAATCGTCGTTTTGCATCGAAATATGCGGTTTTCTGTAAGAATTGTGATGATTTCGTGCAGAATTCTGCTGTTTTCTTGCAATTCAGCCGTTAAGTCTTGGTAAAAAGTCATGATTTTGTAGATTTCGTGCTCTTCTTTGCGAATTCTAGATAGAAAACAACGAAAATCAGCGAGAAATCGTCGTTTTGCATCGAAATATGCGGTTTTCTCTAAAAATTTTGATGATTTCGTGCAGAATTCTGCTGTTTTCTTGCAATTCAGCCGTTAAATCTTGGTAAAAATTCATGATTTTGTAGATTTCGTGCTTTTCTTTGCGAATTCAAGATAAAAAACAACGAAAATCAGCGAGAAATCGTCGTTTTGCATCGAAATATGCGGTTTTCTCTAAGAATTTTGATGATTTCGTGCAGAATTCTGCTGTTTTCTTGCAATTCAGCCGTTGAATCTTGGTAAAAAGTCATGATTTTGTAGATTTCGTGCTTTTCTTTGCGAATTCAAGCCAGAAAACAACGAAAATCGGCGAGAAATCGTTGTTTTGCATCGAAATATGCGGTTTTCTCTAAGAATTTTGACGATTTCGTGCAGAATTCTGCTGTTTTCTTGCAATTCAGCCGTTGAATCTTGGTAAAAAGTCATGATTTTGTAGATTTCGTGCTCTTCTTTGCGAATTCAAGATAGAAAACATCGAAAATCGGCGAGAAATCGTCGTTTTGCATCGAAATATGCGGTTTCCTGTAAGAATTTTGATGATTTTGTGCAGAATTCTGCTGTTTTCTTGCAATTCAGCTGTTGAATCTTGGTAAAAAGTGATTATTTAGTAGATTTCGTGCTCATCTTTGCAAATTCAAGCCAGAAAACAACGAAAATCGGCGAGAAATCGTCGTTTTGCATCGAAATATGCGGTTTTCTCTGAGAATTTTGATGATTTTGTGCAGAATTCTGCTGTTATCTTGCAATTCAGCTGTTGAATCTTGGTAAAAAGTGATTATTTAGTAGATTTCGTGCTCATCTTTGCAAATTCAAGCCAGAAAACAACGAAAATCGGCGAGAAATCGTCGTTTTGCATCGAAATATGCGGTTTTCTCTAAGAATTTTGATGATTTCGTGCAGAATTCTGCTGTTATCTTGCAATTCAGCTGTTGAATCTTGGTAAAAAGTGATTATTTAGTAGATTTCGTGCTCATCTTTGCAAATTCAAGCCAGAAAACAACGAAAATCGGCGAGAAATCGTCGTTTTGCATCGAAATATGCGGTTTTCTCTGAGAATTTTGATGATTTTGTGCAGAATTCTGCTGTTTTCTTGCAATTCAGCCGTTGAATCTTGGTAAAAAGTCATGATTTTGTAAATTTCGTGCTCTTCTTTGCGAATTAATGCCAGAAAACAACGAAAATCGGCGAGAAATCGTCGTTTTGCATCGAAATATGCGGTTTTTTGTAAGAATTTTGATGATTTCGTGCAGAATTCTGCTGTTTTCTTGCAATTCAGCCGTTGAATCTTGGTAAAAAGTCATGATTTTGTAGATTTCGTGCACTTCTTTGCGAATTCAAGATAGAAAACAACGAAAATCAGCGAGAAATCGTCGTTTTGCATCGAAATATGCGGTTTTCTCTAAGAATTTTGATGATTTTGTGCAGAATTCTGCTGTTTTCTTGCAATTCAGCCGTTGAATCTTGGTAAAAAGTCATGATTTTGTAAATTTCGTGCTCTTCTTTGCGAATTAATGCCAGAAAAAACGAAAATCGGCGAGAAATCGTCGTTTTGCATCGAAATATGCGGTTTTCTGTAAGAATTTTGATGATTTCGTGCAGAATTCTGCTGTTTTCTTGAAATTCAGCCGTTGAATCTTGGTAAAAAGTCATGATTTTGTAGATTTCGTGCTCTTCTTTGCGAATTCAAGATAGAAAACAACGAAAATCAGCGAGAAATCGTCGTTTTGCATCGAAATATGCGGTTTTCTGTAAGAATTGTGATGATTTCGTGCAGAATTCTGCTGTTTTCTTGCAATTCAGCCGTTAAGTCTTGGTAAAAAGTCATGATTTTGTAGATTTCGTGCTCTTCTTTGCGAATTCTAGATAGAAAACAACGAAAATCAGCGAGAAATCGTCGTTTTGCATCGAAATATGCGGTTTTCTCTAAAAATTTTGATGATTTCGTGCAGAATTCTGCTGTTTTCTTGCAATTCAGCCGTTAAATCTTGGTAAAAATTCATGATTTTGTAGATTTCGTGCTTTTCTTTGCGAATTCAAGATAAAAAACAACGAAAATCAGCGAGAAATCGTCGTTTTGCATCGAAATATGCGGTTTTCTCTAAGAATTTTGATGATTTCGTGCAGAATTCTGCTGTTTTCTTGCAATTCAGCCGTTGAATCTTGGTAAAAAGTCATGATTTTGTAGATTTCGTGCTTTTCTTTGCGAATTCAAGCCAGAAAACAACGAAAATCGGCGAGAAATCGTTGTTTTGCATCGAAATATGCGGTTTTCTCTAAGAATTTTGACGATTTCGTGCAGAATTCTGCTGTTTTCTTGCAATTCAGCCGTTGAATCTTGGTAAAAAGTCATGATTTTGTAGATTTCGTGCTCTTCTTTGCGAATTCAAGATAGAAAACAACGAAAATCGGCGAGAAATCGTCGTTTTGCATCGAAATATGCGGTTTCCTGTAAGAATTTTGATGATTTTGTGCAGAATTCTGCTGTTTTCTTGCAATTCAGCCGTTGAATCTTGGTAAAAAGTCATGATTTTGTAGATTTCGTGCTCTTCTTTGCGAATTCAAGCCAGAAGACAACGAAAATCGGCGAGAAATCGTCGTTTTGCATCGAAATATGCGGTTTTCTGTAAGAATTTTGATGATTTCGTGCAGAATTCTGCTGTTTTCTTGCAATTCAGCCGTTGAATCTTGGTAAAAAGTCATGATTTTGTAGATTTCGTGCTCTTCTTTGCAAATTCAAGATAGAAAACAACGAAAATCAGCGAGAAATCGTCGTTTTGCATCGAAATATGCGGTTTTCTCTAAGAATTTTGATGATTTTGTGCAGAATTCTGCTGTTTTCTTGCAATTCAGCCGTTGAATCTTGGTAAAAAGTCATGATTTTGTAAATTTCGTGCCCTTCTTTGCGAATTAGTGCCAGAAAACAACGAAAATCGGCGAGAAATCGTCGTTTTGCAACGAAATATGCGGTTTTCTGTAAGAATTTTGATGATTTCGTGCAGAATTCGGCTGTTTTCTTGAAATTCAGCCGTTGAATCTTGGTAAAAAGTCATGATTATGTTGATTTCGTGCTCTTCGTTGCGAATTCAAGCCAGAAAACCACGAAAATTGGCGAGAAATCGTCGTTTTGCATCGAAATATGCGGTTTTCTCTAAGAATTTTGTTGATTTCGTGCAGAATTCTGCTGTTTTCTTGCAATTCAGCCGTTGAATCTTGGTAAAAAGTCATGATTTTGTAGATTTCGTGCTCTTCTTTGCGATTTCAAGATAGAAAACAACGAAAATCAGCGAGAAATCGTCGTTTTGCATCGAAATATGCGGTTTTCTTTAAGAATTTTGACGATTTCGTTCAGAATTCTGTTGTTTTCTTGCAATTCAGCCGTTGAATCTTGGTAAAAAGTCATGATTTTGTAGATTTCGTGCTCTTCTTTGCGAATACAAGATAGAAAACAACAAAAATCAGCGGGAAATCGTCGTTTTGCATCGAAATATGCGGTTTCTCTAAGAATTTTGATGATTTTGTGCAGAATTCTGCTGTTTTCTTGCAATTCAGCCGTTGAATCTTGGTAAAAAGTCATGATTTTGTAGATTTCGTGCTTTTCTTTGCGAATTCATGCCAGAAAACAACGAAAATCGGCGAGAAATCGTCGTTTTGCAACGAAATATGCGGTTTTCTGTAAGAATTTTGATGATTTCGTGCAGAATTCTGCTGTTTTCTTGAAATTCAGCCGTTGAATCTTGGTAAAAAGTCATGATTTTGTAGATTTCGTGCTCTTCTTTGCGAATTCAAGCCAGAAAATACGAAAATCGGTGAGAAATTGTCGTTTTGCATCGAAATATGCAGTTTTCTGTAAGAATTTTGATGATTTCGTGCAGAATTCTGCTGTTTTCTTGCAATTCAGCCGTTGAATCTTGGTAAAAAATGATCATTTAGTAGATTCCGTGCTCTTCTTTGCAAATTCAAGCCAGAAAACAACGAAAATCAGCGAGAAATCGTCGTTTTGCATCGAAATATGCGGTTTTCTTTAAGAATTTTGACGATTTCGTGCAGAATTCTGCTGTTTTCTTGCAATCCAGCCGTTGAATCTTGGTTAAAAGTGATTATTTAGTAGATTTCGTGCTCTTCATTGCGAATTCAAGCCAGAAAACAACGAAAATCGGCGAGAAATCGTTGTTTTGCATCGAAATATGCGGTTTTCTGTAAGAATTTTGATGATTTCGTGCATAATTCTGCTGTTTTCTTGCAATTCAGCTGTTCAATCTTGGTAAAAAGTCATGATTTTGTAGATTTCGTGCTCTTCTTGGCGAATTCAATATAGAAAACAACGAAAATCGGCGAGAAATCGTCGTTTTGCATCGAAATATGCGGTTTTCTTTAAGAATTTTGATGATTTTGTGCAGAATTCTGCTGTTTTCTTGCAATTCAGCCGTTAAATTTTGGTAAAAAGTCATGATTTTGTAGATTTCGTGCTTTTCTTTGCGAATTCAAGATAGAAAACAACAAAAATCGGCGAGAAATCGTCGTTTTGCATCGAAATATGCGGTTTTCTTTAAGAATTTTGATGATTTCGTGCAGAATTCTGCTGTTTTCTTGCAATTCAGCCGTTAAATCTTGGTAAAAAGTCATGATTTTGTAGATTTCGTGCTTTTCTTTGCGAATTCAAGATAAAAAACAACGAAAATCAGCGAGAAATCGTCGTTTTGCATCGAAATATGCGGTTTTCTCTAAGAATTTTGATGATTTCGTGCAGAATTCTGCTGTTTTCTTGCAATTCAGCCGTTGAATCTTGGTAAAAAGTCATGATTTTGTAGATTTCGTGCTCTTCTTTGCGAATTCTAGCCAGAAAACAACGAAAATCAGCGAGAAATCGTCGTTTTGCATCGAAATATGCGGTTTCCTGTAAGAATTTTGATGATTTTGTGCAGAATTCTGCTGTTTTCTTGCAATTCAGCCGTTGAATCTTGGTAAAAAGTCATGATTTTGTAGATTTCGTGCTCTTCTTTGCGAATTCAAGCTAGAAAACAACGAAAATCGGCGAGAAATCGTTGTTTTGCATCGAAATATGCGGTTTTCTCTACGAATTTTGATGATTTCGTGCAGAATTCTGCTGTTTTCTTGCAATTCAGCTGTTGAATCTCTGGTAAAAAGTCATGATTTTGTAGATTTCGTGCTTTTCTTTGCGAATTCAAGCCAGAAAACAACGAAAATCGGCGAGAAATCGTTGTTTTGCATCGAAATATGCGGTTTTCTCTAAGAATTTTGATGATTTCGTGCAGAATTCTGCTGTTTTCTTGCAATTCAGCTGTTGAATCTTGGTAAAAAGTCATGATTTTGTAGATTTCGTGCTCTTCTTTGCGAATTCAAGCCAGAAAACAACGAAAATCAGCGAGAAATCGTCGTTTTGCATCGAAATATGCGGTTTTCTCTAAGAATTTTGATGATTTCGTGCAGAATTCTGCTGTTTTCTTGCAATTCAGCCGTTGAATCTTGGTAAAAAGTCATGATTTTGTAGATTTCGTGCTCTTCTTTGCGAATTCTAGCCAGAAAACAACGAAAATCAGCGAGAAATCGTCGTTTTGCATCGAAATATGCGGTTTTCTCTAAGAATTTTGATGATTTCGTGCAGAATTCTGCTGTTTTCTTGCAATTCAGCCGTTGAATCTTGGTAAAAAGTCATGATTTTGTAGATTTCGTGCTCTTCTTTGCGAATTCTAGCCAGAAAACAACGAAAATCAGCGAGAAATCGTCGTTTTGCATCGAAATATGCGGTTTCCTGTAAGAATTTTGATGATTTTGTGCAGAATTCTGCTGTTTTCTTGCAATTCAGCCGTTGAATCTTGGTAAAAAGTCATGATTTTGTAGATTTCGTGCTCTTCTTTGCGAATTCAAGCCAGAAAACAACGAAAATCGGCGAGAAATCGTCGTTTTGCATCGAAATATGCGGTTTTCTGTAAGAATTTTGATGATTTCGTGCAGAATTCTGCTGTTTTCTTGCAATTCAGCCGTTGAATCTTGGTAAAAAGTCATGATTTTGTTGATTTCGTGCTCTTCTTTGCGAATTCAAGATAGAAAACAACGAAAATCAGCGAGAAATCGTCGTTTTGCATCAAAATATGCGGTTTTCTCTAAGAATTTTGATGATTTTGTGCAGAATTCTGCTGTTTTCTTGCAATTCAGTCGTTGAATTTTGGTAAAAAGTCATGATTTTGTAGATTTCGTGCTCTTCTTTGCGAATTCAAGATAGAAAACAACGAAAATCAGCGAGAAATCGTCGTTTTGCATCGAAATATGCGGTTTTCTCTAAGAATTTTGATGATTTCGTGCAGAATTCTGCTGTTTTCTTGCAATTCAGCCGTTGAATCTTGGTAAAAAGTCATGATTTTGTAGATTTCGTGCACTTCTTTGCGAATTCAAGCCAAAAAACAACGAAAATCGGCGAGAAATCGTCGTTTTGCATCGAAATATGCGGTTTTCTCTAAGAATTTTGATGATTTCATGCAGAATTCTGCTGTTTTCTTGCAATTCAGCCGTTGAATCTTGGTAAAAAGTGATGATTTAGTAGATTTCGTGCCCTTCTTTGCGAATTCAAGCCAGAAAACAACGAAAATCAGCGAGAAATCGTCGTTTTGCATCGAAATATGCGGTTTTCTCTAAGAATTTTGATGATTTCGTGCAGAATTCTGCTGTTATCTTGCAATTCAGCTGTTGAATCTTGGTAAAAAGTCATGATTTTGTAGATTTCGTGCTCTTCTTTGCGAATTCTAGCCAGAAAACAACGAAAATCAGCGAGAAATCGTCGTTTTGCATCGAAATATGCGGTTTCCTGTAAGAATTTTGATGATTTTGTGCAGAATTCTGCTGTTTTCTTGCAATTCAGCCGTTGAATCTTGGTAAAAAGTCATGATTTTGTAGATTTCGTGCTCTTCTTTGCGAATTCAAGCCAGAAAACAACGAAAATCAGCGAGAAATCGTCGTTTTGCATCGAAATATGCGGTTTTCTCTAAGAATTTTGATGATTTCGTGCAGAATTCTGCTGTTTTCTTGCAATTCAGCTGTTGAATCTTGGTAAAAAGTCATGATTTTGTAGATTTCGTGCTCTTCTTTGCGAATTCTAGCCAGAAAACAACGAAAATCAGCGAGAAATCGTCGTTTTGCATCGAAATATGCGGTTTTCTCTAAGAATTTTGATGATTTCGTGCAGAATTCTGCTGTTTTCTTGCAATTCAGCCGTTGAATCTTGGTAAAAAGTCATGATTTTGTAGATTTCGTGCTCTTCTTTGCGAATTCTAGCCAGAAAACAACGAAAATCAGCGAGAAATCGTCGTTTTGCATCGAAATATGCGGTTTCCTGTAAGAATTTTGATGATTTTGTGCAGAATTCTGCTGTTTTCTTGCAATTCAGCCGTTGAATCTTGGTAAAAAGTCATGATTTTGTAGATTTCGTGCTGTTCTTTGCGATTTCAAGATAGAAAACAACGAAAATCGGCGAGAAATCGTCGTTTTGCATCGAAATATGCGGTTTTCTTTAAGAATTTTGACGATTTCGTTCAGAATTCTGCTGTTTTCTTGCAATTCAGCCGTTGAATCTTGGTAAAAAGTCATGATTTTGTAGATTTCGTGCTCTTCTTTGCAAATACAAGATAGAAAACAACAAAAATCAGCGAGAAATCGTCGTTTTGCATCGAAATATGCGGTTTCTCTAAGAATTTTGATGATTTTGTGCAGAATTCTGCTGTTTTCTTGCAATTCAGCCGTTGAATCTTGGTAAAAAGTCATGATTTTGTAGATTTCGTGCTCTTCCTTGCGAATTCAAGATAGAAAACAACGAAAATCAGCGAGAAATCGTCGTTTTGCAACGAAATATGCGGTTTTCTGTAAGAATTTTGATGATTTCGTGCAGAATTCTGCTGTTTTCTTCAAATTCAGCCGTTGAATCTTGGTAAAAAGTCATGATTTTGTAGATTTCGTGCTCTTCTTTGCGAATTCAAGCCAGAAAACAACGAAAATCAGCGAGAAATCGTCGTTTTGCATCGAAATATGCGGTTTTCTCTAAGAATTTTGATGATTTCGTGCAGAATTCTGCTGTTTTCTTGCAATTCAGCCGTTGAATCTTGGTAAAAAGTCATGATTTTGTTGATTTCGTGCTCTTCTTTGCGAATTCAAGATAGAAAACAACGAAAATCAGCGAGAAATCGTCGTTTTGCATCGAAATATGCGGTTTTCTCTAAGAATTTTGATGATTTTGTGCAGAATTCTGCTGTTTTCTTGCAATTCAGCCGTTGAATTTTGGAAAAAAGTCATGATTTTGTAGATTTCGTGCTCTTCTTTGCGAATTCAAGATAGAAAACAACGAAAATCAGCGAGAAATCGTCGTTATGCATCGAAATATGCGGTTTTCTCTAAAAATTTTGATGATTTTGTGCAGAATTCTGCTGTTTTCTTGCAATTCAGCCGTTGAATCTTGGTAAAAAGTCATGATTTTGTAGATTTCGTGCTCTTCTTTGCGAATTCATGCCAGAAAACAACGAAAATCGGCGAGAAATCGTCGTTTTGCAACGAAATATGCGGTTTTCTGTAAGAATTTTGATGATTTCGTGCAGAATTCTGCTGTTTTCTTGAAATTCAGCCGTTGAATCTTGGTAAAAAGTCATGATTTTGTAGATTTCGTGCTTTTCTTTGCGAATTCAAGATAGAAAACAACGAAAATCAGCGAGAAATCGTCGTTTTGCATCGAAATATGCGGTTTTCTCTAAGAATTTTGATGATTTTGTGCAGAATCCTGCTGTTTTCTTGCAATTCAGCCGTTGAATCTTGGTAAAAAGTCATGATTTTGTAGATTTCGTGCTCTTCTATGCGAATTCAAGCCAGAAATCAACGAAAATCGGCGAGAAATCGTCGTTTTGCATCGAAATATGCGGTTTTCTGTTAGAATTGTGATGATTTCGTGCAGAATTCTGCTGTTTTCTTGCAATTCAGCCGTTAAGTCTTGGTAAAAAGTCATGATTTTGTAGATTTCGTGCTCTTCTTTGCGAATTCTAGATAGAAAACAACGAAAATCAGCGAGAAATCGTCGTTTTGCATCGAAATATGCGGTTTTCTCTAAGAATTTTGATGATTTCGTGCAGAATTCTGCTGTTTTCTTGCAATTCAGCCGTTGAATCTTGGTAAAAAGTGATGATTTTGTAGATTTCGTGCTCTTCTTTGCAAATTCAAGCCAGAAAGCAACGAAAATCGGCGAAAAATCGTCGTTTTGCATCGAAATATGCGGTTTTCTGTAAGAATTTTGATGATTTCATGCAGAATTCTGCTGTTTTCTTGCAATTCAGCCGTTGAATCTTGGTAAAAAGTGATGATTTAGTAGATTTCGTGCCCTTCTTTGCGAATTCAAGCTAGAAAACAACGAAAATCAGCGAGAAATCGTCGTTTTGCATCGAAATATGCGGTTTTCTCTACGAATTTTGATGATTTCGTGCAGAATTCTGCTGTTTTCTTGCAATTCAGCCGTTGAATCTTGGTAAAAAGTCATGATTTTGTAGATTTCGTGCTTTTCTTTGCGAATTCAAGCCAGAAAACAACGAAAATCGGCGAGAAATCGTTGTTTTGCATCGAAATATGCGGTTTTCTCTAAGAATTTTGATGATTTCGTGCAGAATTCTGCTGTTTTCTTGCAATTCAGCCGTTGAATCTTGGTAAAAAGTCATGATTTTGTAGATTTCGTGCACTTCTTTGCGAATTCAAGCCAAAAAACAACGAAAATCGGCGAGAAATCGTCGTTTTGCATCGAAATATGCGGTTTTCTCTAAGAATTTTGATGATTTCATGCAGAATTCTGCTGTTTTCTTGCAATTCAGCCGTTGAATCTTGGTAAAAAGTGATGATTTAGTAGATTTCGTGCCCTTCTTTGCGAATTCAAGCCAGAAAACAACGAAAATCAGCGAGAAATCGTCGTTTTGCATCGAAATATGCGGGTTTCTCTAAGAATTTTGATGATTTCGTGCAGAATTCTGCTGTTATCTTGCAATTCAGCTGTTGAATCTTGGTAAAAAGTCATGATTTTGTAGATTTCGTGCTCTTCTATGCGAATTCAAGCCAGAAATCAACGAAAATCGGCGAGAAATCGTCGTTTTGCATCGAAATATGCGGTTTTCTGTTAGAATTGTGATGATTTCGTGCAGAATTCTGCTGTTTTCTTGCAATTCAGCCGTTAAGTCTTGGTAAAAAGTCATGATTTTGTAGATTTCGTGCTCTTCTTTGCGAATTCTAGATAGAAAACAACGAAAATCAGCGAGAAATCGTCGTTTTGCATCGAAATATGCGGTTTTCTCTAAGAATTTTGATGATTTCGTGCAGAATTCTGCTGTTTTCTTGCAATTCAGCCGTTGAATCTTGGTAAAAAGTGATGATTTTGTAGATTTCGTGCTCTTCTTTGCAAATTCAAGCCAGAAAGCAACGAAAATCGGCGAAAAATCGTCGTTTTGCATCGAAATATGCGGTTTTCTGTAAGAATTTTGATGATTTCATGCAGAATTCTGCTGTTTTCTTGCAATTCAGCCGTTGAATCTTGGTAAAAAGTGATGATTTAGTAGATTTCGTGCCCTTCTTTGCGAATTCAAGCTAGAAAACAACGAAAATCAGCGAGAAATCGTCGTTTTGCATCGAAATATGCGGTTTTCTCTACGAATTTTGATGATTTCGTGCAGAATTCTGCTGTTTTCTTGCAATTCAGCCGTTGAATCTTGGTAAAAAGTCATGATTTTGTAGATTTCGTGCTTTTCTTTGCGAATTCAAGCCAGAAAACAACGAAAATCGGCGAGAAATAGTTGTTTTGCATCGAAATATGCGGTTTTCTCTAAGAATTTTGATGATTTCGTGCAGGATTCTGCTGTTTTCTTGCAATTCAGCCGTTGAATCTTGGTAAAAAGTCATGATTTTGTAGATTTCGTGCACTTCTTTGCGAATTCAAGCCAAAAAACAACGAAAATCGGCGAGAAATCGTCGTTTTGCATCGAAATATGCGGTTTTCTCTAAGAATTTTGATGATTTCATGCAGAATTCTGCTGTTTTCTTGCAATTCAGCCGTTGAATCTTGGTAAAAAGTGATGATTTAGTAGATTTCGTGCCCTTCTTTGCGAATTCAAGCCAGAAAACAACGAAAATCAGCGAGAAATCGTCGTTTTGCATCGAAATATGCGGTTTTCTCTAAGAATTTTGATGATTTCGTGCAGAATTCTGCTGTTATCTTGCAATTCAGCTGTTGAATCTTGGTAAAAAGTCATGATTTTGTAGATTTCGTGCTCTTCTTTGCAAATTCTAGCCAGAAAACAACGAAAATCAGCGAGAAATCGTCGTTTTGCATCGAAATATGCGGTTTCCTGTAAGAATTTTGATGATTTTGTGCAGAATTCTGCTGTTTTCTTGCAATTCAGCCGTTGAATCTTGGTAAAAAGTCATGATTTTGTAGATTTCGTGCTCTTCTTTGCGAATTCAAGCCAGAAAACAACGAAAATCAGCGAGAAATCGTCGTTTTGCATCGAAATATGCGGTTTTCTCTAAGAATTTTGATGATTTCGTGCAGAATTCTGCTGTTTTCTTGCAATTCAGCCGTTGAATCTTGGTAAAAAGTCATGATTTTGTAGATTTCGTGCTCTTCTTTGCGAATTCTAGCCAGAAAACAACGAAAATCAGCGAGAAATCGTCGTTTTGCATCGAAATATGCGGTTTTCTCTAAGAATTTTGATGATTTCGTGCAGAATTCTGCTGTTTTCTTGCAATTCAGCCGTTGAATCTTGGTAAAAAGTCATGATTTTGTAGATTTCGTGCTCTTCTTTGCGAATTCTAGCCAGAAAACAACGAAAATCAGCGAGAAATCGTCGTTTTGCATCGAAATATGCGGTTTCCTGTAAGAATTTTGATGATTTTGTGCAGAATTCTGCTGTTTTCTTGCAATTCAGCCGTTGAATCTTGGTAAAAAGTCATGATTTTGTAGATTTCGTGCTCTTCTTTGCGAATTCAAGCCAGAAAACAACGAAAATCGGCGAGAAATCGTCGTTTTGCATCGAAATATGCGGTTTTCTGTAAGAATTTTGATGATTTCGTGCAGAATTCTGCTGTTTTCTTGCAATTCAGCCGTTGAATCTTGGTAAAAAGTCATGATTTTGTTGATTTCGTGCTCTTCTTTGCGAATTCAAGATAGAAAACAACGAAAATCAGCGAGAAATCGTCGTTTTGCATCGAAATATGCGGTTTTCTCTAAGAATTTTGATGATTTTGTGCAGAATTCTGCTGTTTTCTTGCAATTCAGCCGTTGAATTTTGGTAAAAAGTTATGATTTTGTAGATCTCGTGCTCTTCTTTGCGAATTCAAGATAGAAAACAACGAAAATCAGCGAGAAATCGTCGTTTTGCATCGAAATATGCGGTTTTCTCTAAAAATTTTGATGATTTTGTGCAGAATTCTGCTGTTTTCTTGCAATTCAGCCGTTGAATCTTGGTAAAAAGTCATGATTTTGTAGATTTCGTGCTCTTCTTTGCGAATTCATGCCAGAAAACAACGAAAATCGGCGAGAAATCGTCGTTTTGCAACGAAATATGCGGTTTTCTGTAAGAATTTTGATGATTTCGTGCAGAATTCTGCTGTTTTCTTGAAATTCAGCCGTTGAATCTTGGTAAAAAGTCATGATTTTGTAGATTTCGTGCTCTTCTTTGCGAATTCAAGATAGAAAACAACGAAAATCAGCGAGAAATCGTCGTTTTGCATCGAAATATGCGGTTTTCTCTAAGAATTTTGATGATTTTGTGCAGAATCCTGCTGTTTTCTTGCAATTCAGCCGTTGAATCTTGGTAAAAAGTCATGATTTTGTAGATTTCGTGCTCTTCTTTGCGAATTCAAGCCAGAAATCAACGAAAATCGGCGAGAAATCGTCGTTTTGCATCGAAATATGCGGTTTTCTGTAAGAATTGTGATGATTTCGTGCAGAATTCTGCTGTTTTCTTGCAATTCAGCCGTTAAGTCTTGGTAAAAAGTCATGATTTTGTAGATTTCGTGCTCTTCTTTGCGAATTCTAGATAGAAAACAACGAAAATCAGCGAGAAATCGACGTTTTGCATCGAAATATGCGGTTTTCTCTAAGAATTTTGATGATTTCGTGCAGAATTCTGCTGTTTTCTTGCAATTCAGCCGTTGAATCTTGGTAAAAAGTGATGATTTTGTAGATTTCGTGCTCTTCTTTGCAAATTCAAGCCAGAAAACAACGAAAATCGGCGAAAAATCGTCGTTTTGCATCGAAATATGCGGTTTTCTGTAAGAATTTTGATGATTTCGTGAAGAATTCTGCTGTTTTCTTGCAATTCAGCCGTTGAATCTTGGTAAAAAGTCATGATTTTGTAGATTTCGTGCTCTTCTTTGCGAATTCAAGCCAGAAAACCACGAAAATCGGCGAGAAATCGTCGTTTTGCATCGAAATATGCGGTTTTCTGTGAGAATTTTGATGATTTCGTGCAGAATTCTGCTGTTTTCTTGCAATTCAGCCGTTGAATCTTGGTAAAAAGTCATGATTTTGTAGATTTCGTTCTCTTCGTTGCGAATTCAAGCCAGAAAACCACGAAAATTGGCGAGAAATCGTCGTTTTGCATCGAAATATGCGGTTTTCTCTAAGAATTTTGAAGATTTCGTGCAGAATTCTGCTGTTTTCTTGCAATTCAGCCGTTGAATCTTGGTAAAAAGTCATGATTTTGTTGATTTCGTGCTCTTCTTTGCGAATTCAAGATAGAAAACAACGAAAATCAGCGAGAAATCGTCGTTTTGCATCGAAATATGCGGTTTTCTCTAAGAATTTTGATGATTTCGTGCAGAATTCTGCTGTTTTCTTGCAATTCAGCCGTTGAATTTTGGTAAAAAGTCATGATTTTGTAGATTTCGTGCTCTTCTTTGCGAATTCAAGATAGAAAACAACGAAAATCAGCGAGAAATCGTCGTTTTGCATCGAAATATGCGGTTTTCTCTAAAAATTTTGATGATTTTGTGCAGAATTCTGCTGTTTTCTTGCAATTCAGCCGTTGAATCTTGGTAAAAAGTCATGATTTTGTACATTTCGTGCTCTTCTTTGCGAATTCATGCCAGAAAACAACGAAAATCGGCGAGAAATCGTCGTTTTGCAACGAAATATGCGGTTTTCTGTAAGAATTTTGATGATTTCGTGCAGAATTCTGCTGTTTTGTTGAAATTCAGCCGTTGAATCTTGGTAAAAAGTCATGATTTTGTAGATTTCGTGCTCTTCTTTGCGAATTCAAGATAGAAAACAACGAAAATCAGCGAGAAATCGTCGTTTTGCATCGAAATATGCGGTTTTCTCTAAAAATTTTGATGATTTTGTGCAGAATTCTGCTGTTTTCTTGCAATTCAGCCGTTGAATCTTCGTAAAAAGTCATGATTTTGTACATTTCGTGCTCTTCTTTGCGAATTCATGCCAGAAAACAACGAAAATCGGCGAGAAATCGTCGTTTTGCATCGAAATATGCGGTTTTCTCTAAGAATTTTGATGATTTCGTGCAGAATTCTGCTGTTTTCTTGCAATTCAGCCGTTGAATCTTGGTAAAAAGTGATGATTTTGTAGATTTCGTGCTCTTCTTTGCAAATTCAAGCCAGAAAACAACGAAAATCGGCGAAAAATCGTCGTTTTGCATCGAAATATGCGGTTTTCTGTAAGAATTTTGATGATTTCGTGCAGAATTCTGCTGTTTTCTTGCAATTCAGACGTTGAATCTTGGTAAAAAGTCATGATTTTGTAGATTTCGTGCTCTTCTTTGCGAATTCAAGCCAGAAAACCACGAAAATCGGCGAGAAATCGTCGTTTTGCATCGAAATATGCGGTTTTCTGTGAGAATTTTGATGATTTCGTGCAGAATTCTGCTGTTTTCTTGCAATTCAGCCGTTGAATCTTGGTAAAAAGTCATGATTTTGTAGATTTCGTTCTCTTCGTTGCGAATTCAAGCCAGAAAACCACGAAAATTGGCGAGAAATCGTCGTTTTGCATCGAAATATGCGGTTTTCTCTAAGAATTTTGAAGATTTCGTGCAGAATTCTGCTGTTTTCTTGCAATTCAGCCGTTGAATCTTGGTAAAAAGTCATGATTTTGTAGATTTCGTGCTCTTCTTTGCGAATTCTAGATAGAAAACAACGAAAATCAGCGAGAAATCGTCGTTTTGCATCGAAATATGCGGTTTTCTCTAAGAATTTTGAAGATTTCGTGCAGAATTCTGCTGTTTTCTTGCAATTCAGCCGTTGAATCTTGGTAAAAAGTCATGATTTTGTTGATTTCGTGCTCTTCTTTGCGAATTCAAGATAGAAAACAACGAAAATCAGCGAGAAATCGTCGTTTTGCATCGAAATATGCGGTTTTCTCTAAGAATTTTGATGATTTTGTGCAGAATTCTGCTGTTTTCTTGCAATTCAGCCGTTGAATCTTGGTTAAAAGTCTTGATTTTGTAGATTTCGTGCTCTTCTTTGCGAATTCAAGATCGAAAACAACGAAAATCAGCGAGAAATCGTCGTTTTGCATCGAAATATGCGGTTTTCTCTAAAAATTTTGATGATTTTGTGCAGAATTCTGCTGTTTTCTTGCAATTCAGCCGTTGAATCTTGGTAAAAAGTCATGATTTTGTAGATTTCGTGCTCTTCTTTGCGAATTCAAGATAGAAAACAACGAAAATCAGCGAGAAATCGTCGTTTTGCATCGAAATATGCGGTTTTCTCTAAGAATTTTGATGATTTTGTGCAGAATCCTACTGTTTTCTTGCAATTCAGCCGTTGAATCTTGGTAAAAAGTCATGATTTTGTAGATTTCGTGCTCTTCTTTGCAAATTCAAGCCAGAAATCAACGAAAATCGGCGAGAAATCGTCGTTTTGCATCGAAATATGCGGTTTTCTGTAAGAATTGTGATGATTTCGTGCAGAATTCTGCTGTTTTCTTGCAATTCAGCCGTTAAGTCTTGGTAAAAAGTCATGATTTTGTAGATTTCGTGCTCTTCTTTGCGAATTCTAGATAGAAAACAACGAAAAACAGCGAGAAATCGTCGTTTTGCATCGAAATATGCGGTTTTCTCTAAGAATTTTGATGATTTCGTGCAGAATTCTGCTGTTTTCTTGCAATTCAGCCGTTGAATCTTGGTAAAAAGTGATGATTTTGTAGATTTCGTGCTCTTCTTTGCAAATTCAAGCCAGAAAACAACGAAAATCGGCGAAAAATCGTCGTTTTGCATCGAAATATGCGGTTTTCTGTAAGAATTTTGATGATTTCGTGCAGAATTCTGCTGTTTTCTTGCAATTCAGCCGTTGAATCTTGGTAAAAAGTCATGATTTTGTAGATTTCGTGCTCTTCTTTGCGAATTCAAGCCAGAAAACCACGAAAATCGGCGAGAAATCGTCGTTTTGCATCGAAATATGCGGTTTTCTGTGAGAATTTTGATGATTTCGTGCAGAGTTCTGCTGTTTTCTTGCAATTCAGCCGTTGAATCTTGGTAAAAAGTCATGATTTTGTAGATTTCGTGCTCTTCTTTGCGAATTCAAGCCAGAAAACAACGAAAATCGGCGAGAAATCGTCGTTTTGCATCGAAATATGCAGTTTTCTGTAAGAATTTTGATGATTTCGTGCAGAATTCTGCTGTTTTCTTGCAATTCAGCCGTTGAATCTTGGTAAAAAATGATGATTTAGTAGATTCCGTGCTCTTCTTTGCAAATTCAAGCCAGAAAACAACGAAAATCAGCGAGAAATCGTCGTTATGCATCGAAATATGCGGTTTTCTTTAAGAATTTTGACGATTTCGTGCAGAATTCTGCTGTTTTCTTGCAATCCAGCCGTTGAATCTTGGTTAAAAGTGATTATTTAGTAGATTTCGTGCTCTTTTTTGCGAATTCAAGCCAGAAAACAACGAAAATCGGCGAGAAATCGTTGTTTTGCATCGAAATATGCGGTTTTCTGTAAGAATTTTGATGATTTCGTGCAGAATTCTGCTGTTTTCTTGCAATTCAGCCGTTGAATCTTGGTAAAAAGTCATGATTTTGTAGATTTCGTGCTCTTCTTTGCGAATTCACGCCAGAAAACAACGAAAATCGGCGAGAAATCGTCGTTTTGCATCGAAATATGCGGTTTTCTGTAAGAATTTTGATGATTCCGTGCAGAATTCTGCTGTTTTCTTGAAATTCAGCTGTTGAATCTTGATAAAAAGTCATGATTTTGTAGATTTCGTGCTTTTCTTTGCGAATTCAAGATAGAAAACAACGAAAATCAGCGAGAAATCGTCGTTTTGCATCGAATTATGCGGTTTTCTCCAAGAATTTTAATGATTTCGTGCAGAATTCTGCTGTTTTCTTGCAATTCAGCCGTTGAATCTTGGTAAAAGGTCATGATTTTGTAGATTTCGATTTTTTTCTTTGCAAATTCAAGATAGAAAACAACGAAAATCAGCGAGAAATCGTCGTTTTGCATCGAAATAAGCGGTTTTCTCTAAGAATTTTAATGATTTCGTGCAGAATTCTGCTGTTTTCTTGCAATTCAGCCGTTGAATCATGGTAAAAAGTCATGATTTTGTAGATTTCGTGCTCTTCTTTGCGAATTCACGCCAGAAAACAACGAAAATCGGCGAGAAATCGTCGTTTTGCATCGAAATATGCGGTTTTCTGTAAGAATTTTGATGATTCCGTGCAGAATTCTGCTGTTTTCTTGAAATTCAGCCGTTGAATCTTGATAAAAAGTCATGATTTTGTAGATTTCGTGCTTTTCTTTGCGAATTCAAGATAGAAAACAACGAAAATCAGCGAGAAATCGTCGATTTGCATCGAAATAAGCGGTTTTCTCTAAGAATTTTAATGATTTCGTGCAGAATTCTGCTGTTTTCTTGCAATTCAGCTGTTGAATCATGGTAAAAAGTCATGATTTTGTAGATTTCGTGCTCTTCTTTGCGAATTCACGCCAGAAAACAACGAAAATCGGCGAGAAATCGTCGTTTTGCATCGAAATATGCGGTTTTCTGTAAGAATTTTGATGATTCCGTGCAGAATTCTGCTGTTTTCTTGAAATTCAGCCGTTGAATCTTGATAAAAAGTCATGATTTTGTAGATTTCGTGCTTTTCTTTGCGAATTCAAGATAGAAAACAACGAAAATCAGCGAGAAATCGTCGTTTTGCATCGAAATATGCGGTTTTCTCCAAGAATTTTAATGATTTCGTGCAGAATTCTGCTGTTTTCTTGCAATTCAGCCGTTGAATCTTGGTAAAATGTCATGATTTTGTAGATTTCGTGCTCTTCTTTGCGAATTCAAGCCAGAAAACAACAAAAATCGGCGAGAAATCGTTGTTTTGCATCGAAATATACGGTTTTCTCTAAGAATTTTGATGATTTCGTGCAGGATTCTGCTGTTTTCTTGCAATTCAGCCGTTGAATCTTGGTAAAAAGTCATGATTTTGTAGATTTCGTGCTCTTCTTTGCGAATTCATGCCAGAAAACAACTAAATTCGGCGAGAAATCGTCGTTTTGCATCGAAATATGCGGTTTTCTGTAAGAATTTTGATGATTTCGTGCAGAATTCTGCTGTTTTCTTGCAATTCAGCCGTTGAATCTCGGTAAAAAGTCATGGTTTTGTAGATTTCGTGCTCTTCTTTGCGAATTCAAGCCAGAAAACAACGAAAATCGGCGAGAAATCGTCGTTTTGCATCGAAATATGCGGTTTTCTGTAAGAATTTTGATGATTTCGTGCAGAATTTTGCTGTTTTCTTGCAATTCAGCCGTTGAATCTTGGTAAAAAGTCATGATTTTGTAGATTTCGTGCTCTTCTTGGCAAATTCAAGATAGAAAACAACGAAAATCGGCGAGAAATCGTTGTTTTGCATTGAAATATGCGGTTTTCTCTAAGAATTTTGATGATTTCGTGCAGAATTCTGCTGTTTTCTTGCAATTCAGCCGTTGAATCTTGGTAAAAAGTCATGATTTTGTAGATTTCGTGCTTTTCTTTGCGAATTCAAGATAAAAAACAACGAAAATCAGCGAGAAATCGTCGTTTTGCATCGAAATATGCGGTTTTCTCTAAGAATTTTGATGATTTCGTGCAGAATTCTGCTGTTTTCTTGCAATTCAGCCGTTGAATCTTGGTAAAAAGTCATGATTTTGTAGATTTCGTGCTCTTCTTTGCGAATTCAAGCCAGAAAACAACGAAAATCAGCGAGAAATCGTCGTTTTGCATCGAAATATGCGGTTTTCTCTAAGAATTTTGACGATTTCGTGCAGAATTCTGCTGTTTTCTTGCAATTCAGCCGTTGAATCTTGGTAAAAAGTCATGATTTTGTAGATTTCGTGCTCTTCTTTGCGAATTCAAGATAGAAAACAACGAAAATCAGCGAGAAATCGTCGTTTTGCATCGAAATATGCGGTTTTCTCTAAGAATTTTGAAGATTTCGTGCAGAATTCTGCTGTTTTCTTGCAATTCAGCCGTTGAATCTTGGTAAAAGTCATGATTTTGTAGATTTCGTGCTCTTCTTGGCGAATTTAAGATAGAAAACAACGAAAATCGGCGAGAAATCGATGTTTTGCATCGAAATATGCGGTTTTCTCTAAGAATTTTGATGATTTCGTGCAGAATTCTGCTGTTTTCTTGCAATTCAGCCGTTGAATCTTGGTAAAAGTCATGATTTTGTAGATTTTGTGCTCTTCTTTGCGAATTCAAGCCAGAAAACAACGAAAATCGGCGAGAAATCGTCGTTTTGCATCGAAATATGCGGTTTTCTCTAAGAATTTTGACGATTTCGTGCAGAATTCTGCTGTTTTCTTGCAATTCAGCCGTTGAATCTTGGTAAAAAGTCATGATTTTGTAGATTTCGTGCTCTTCTTTGAGAATTCAAGATAGAAAACAACGAAAATCAGCGAAAAATCGTCGTTTTGCATCGAAATATGCGGTTTTCTGTAAGAATTTTGATGATTTCGTGCAGAATTCTGCTGTTTTCTTGCAATTCAGCCGTTGAATCTTGGTAAAAAGTCATGATTTTGTAGATTTCGTGCTCATCTTTGCGAATTCAAGCCAGAAATCCACGAAAATCGGCGAGAAATCGTCGTTTTGCATCGAAATATGCGGTTTTCTCTAAGAATTTTGATGATTTCGTTCAGAATTCTGCTGTTTTCTTGCAATTCAGCCGTTGAATCTTGGTAAAAAGTCATGATTCTGTAGATTTCGTGCTCTTCTTTGCGAATTCAAGATAGAAAACAACGAAAATCAGCGAGAAATCGTCGTTTTGCATCGAAATATGCGGTTTTCTCTAAGAATTTTGATGATTTCGTGCAGAATTCTGATGTTTTCTTGCAGTTCAGCCGTTGAATCCTGGTAAAAAGTGATGATTTTGTAGCTTTCGTGCTCTTCTTTGCGAATTCAAGCCAAAAAACAACGAAAATCGGCGAGAAATCGTCGTTTTGCATCGAAATATGCGGTTTTCTGTAAGAATTTTGATGATTTCGTGCAGAATTCTGCTGTTTTCTTGCAATTCAGCCGTTGAATCTTGGTAAAAAGTCATGATTTTGTAGATTTCGTGCTTTTCTTTGCGAATTCAAGATAGAAAACAACGAAAATCAGCGAGAAATCGTCGTTTTGCATCGAAATATGCGGTTTTCTCTAAGAATTTTGATGATTTCGTGCAGAATTCTGCTGTTTTCTTGCAGTTCAGCTGTTGAATCTTGGTAAAAAGTGATGATTTTGTAGATTTCGTGCTCTTCTTTGCGAATTCAAGCCAGAAGACAACGAAAATCGGCGAGAAATCGTCGTTTTGCATCGAAATATACGGTTTTCTCTAAGAAATTTGACGATTTCGTGCAGAATTCTGCTGTTTTCTTGCAATTCAGCCGTTGAATCTTGGTAGAAAGTCTTGATTTTGTAGATTTCGTGCTCTTCTTTGCGAATTCAAGATAGAAAACAGCAAAAATCAGCGAGAAATCGTCGTTTTGCATCGAAATATGCGGTTTTCTCTAAGAATTTTGATGATTTCGTGCAGAATTCTGCTGTTTTCTTGCAATACAGCTGTTGAATCTTGGTAAAAAGTCATGATTTTGTAGATTTCGTGCTCTTCTTTGCGAATTCAAGCCAGAAAACAACGAATTTCGGCGAGAAATCGTCGTTTTGCATCGAAATATGCGGTTTTCTGTAAGAATTTTGATGATTTCGTGCAGAATTCTGCTGTTTTCTTGCAATTCAGCCGTTGAATCTTGGTAAAAAGTCATGATTCTGTAGATTTTGTGTTCTTCTTTGCGAATTTAAGATAGAAAACAACGAAAATCAGCGAGAAATCGTCGTTTTGCATCGAAATATGCGGTTTTCTCTAAGAATTTTGATGATTTCGTGCAGAATTCTGCCGTTTTCTTGCAGTTCAGCCGTTGAATCTTGGTAAAAAGTGATGATTTTGTAGATTTCGTGCTCTTCTTTGCGAATTCAAGCCAGAAAACAACGAAAATCGGCGATAAATCGTCGTTTTGCATCGAAATATGCGGTTTTCTCTAAGAATTTTGATGATTTCGTGCAGAATTCTGATGTTTTCTTGCAGTTCAGCCGTTGAATCCTGGTAAAAAGTGATGATTTTGTAGATTTCGTGCTTTTCTTTGCGAATTCAAGCCAGAAAACAACGAAAATCGGCGAGAAATCGTCGTTTTGCATCGAAATATGCGGTTTTCTCTAAGAATTTTGACGATTTCGTGCAGAATTCTGCTGTTTTCTTGCAATTCGGCCGTTGAATCTTGGCAAAAGTCATGATTTTGTAGATTTTGTGCTCTTCTTTGCGAATTCAAGCCAGAAAACAACGAAAATCGGCGAGAAATCGTCGTTTTGCTTCGAAATATGCGGTTTTCTCTAAGAATTTTGACGATTTCGTGCAGAATTCTGCTGTTTTCTTGCAATTCAGCCGTTGAATCTTGGTAAAAAGTCATGATTTTGTAGATTTCGTGCTCTTCTTTGAGAATTCAAGATAGAAAACAACGAAAATCAGCGAAAAATCGTCGTTTTGCATCGAAATATGCGGTTTTCTGTAAGAATTTTGATGATTTCGTGCAGAATTCTGCTGTTTTCTTGCAATTCAGCCGTTGAATCTTGGTAAACAGTCATGATTTTGTAGATTTCGTGCTCTTCTTTGCGAATTCAAGCCAGAAAACCACGAAAATCGGCGAGAAATCGTCGTTTTGCATCGAAATATGCGGTTTTCTCTAAGAATTTTGATGATTTCGTGCAGAATTCTGCTGTTTTCTTGCAATTCAGCCGTTGAATCTTGGTAAAAAGTCATGATTCTGTAGATTTCGTGCTCTTCTTTGCGAATTCAAGATAGAAAACAACGAAAATCAGCGAGAAATCGTCGTTTTGCATCGAAATATGCGGTTTTCTCTAAGAATTTTGATGATTTCGTGCAGAATTCTGATGTTTTCTTGCAGTTCAGGTGTTGAATCCTGGTAAAAAGTGATGATTTTGTAGATTTCGTGCTCTTCTTTGCGAATTCAAGCCAGAAAACAACGAAAATCGGCGAGAAATCGTCGTTTTGCATCGAAATATGCGGTTTTCTGTAAGAATTTTGATGATTTCGTGCAGAATTCTGCTGTTTTCTTGCAATTCAGCCGTGGAATCTTGGTAAAAAGTCATGATTTTGTAGATTTCGTGCTCTTCTTTGCAAATTCAAGATAGAAAACAACGAAAATCAGCGAGAAATCGTCGTTTTGCATCGAAATATGCGGTTTTCTGTAAAAATTTTGATGTTTTCGTGCAGAATTCTGCTGTTTTCTTGCAATTCAGCCGTTGAATCTTGGTTAAAAGTGATGATTTTGTAGATTTCGTACTCTTCTTTGCGAATTCAAGATAGAAAACAACGAAAATCAGCGAAAAATCGTCGTTTTGCATCGAAATATGCGGTTTTCTGTAAGAATTTTGATGATTTCGTGCAGAATTCTGCTGTTTTCTCGCAATTCAGCCGTTGAATCTTGGTAAAAAGTCACGATTTTGTAGATATCGTGCTCTTCTTTGCGAATTCATGCCAGAAAACAACGAAAATCGGTGAGAAATCGTCGTTTTGCATCGAAATATGCGGTTTTCTGTAAGAATTTTGATGATTTCGTGCAGAATTCTGCTGTTTTCTTGCAATTCAGCCGTTGAATCTTGGTAAAAAGTCATGATTTTGTAGATTTCGTGCGCTTCTTTGCGAATTCATGCCAGAAAACAACGAAAATCGGCGAGAAATCGTCGTTTTGCATCGAAATATGCGGTTTTCTGTAAGAATTTTGATGATTTCGTGCAGAATTCTGCTGTTTTCTTGCAATTCAGCCGTTGAATCTTGGTAAAAAGTCATGATTTTGTAGATTTCGTGCTCTTCTTCGCGAATTCAAGATAGAAAACAACGAAAATCAGCGAGAAATCGTCGTTTTGCATCGAAATATGCGGTTTTCTCTAAGAATTTTGATGATTTCGTGCAGAATTCTGCTGTTTTCTTGCAGTTCAGCCGTTGAATCTTGGTAAAAAGTGATGATTTTATAGATTTCGTGCTCTTCTTTGCGAATTCAAGCCAGAAAACAACGAAAATCGGCGATAAATCGTCGTTTTGCATCGAAATATGCGGTTTTCTCTAAGAATTTTGATGATTTCGTGCTGAATTCTGATGTTTTCTTGCAGTTCAGCCGTTGAATCCTGGTAAAAAGTGATGATTTTGTAGATTTCGTGCTCTTCTTTGCGAATTCAAGCCAGAAAACAACGAAAATCGGCGAGAAATCGTCGTTTTGCATCGAAATATGCGGTTTTCTCTAAGAATTTTGACGATTTCGTGCAGAATTCTGCTGTTTTCTTGCAATTCAGCCGTTGAATCTTGGTAAAGGTCATGATTTTGTAGATTTTGTGCTCTTCTTTGCGAATTCAAGCCAGAAAACAACGAAAATCGGCGAGAAATCGTCGTTTTGCATCGAAATATGCGGTTTTCTCTAAGAATTTTGACGATTTCGTGCAGAATTCTGCTGTTTTCTTGCAATTCAGCCGTTGAATCTTGGTAAAAAGTCATGATTTTGTAGATTTCGTGCTCTTCATTGAGAACTCAAGATAGAAAACAACGAAAATCAGCGAAAAATCGTCGTTTTGCATCGAAATATGCGGTTTTCTGTAAGAATTTTGATGATTTCGTGCAGAATTCTGCTGTTTTCTTGCAATTCAGCTGTTGAATCTTGGTAAAAAGTCATGATTTTGTAGATTTCGTGCTCTTCTTCGCGAATTCAAGATAGAAAACAACGAAAATCAGCGAGAAATCGTCGTTTTGCATCGAAATATGCGGTTTTCTCTAAGAATTTTGATGATTTCGTGCAGAATTCTGCTGTTTTCTTGCAGTTCAGCCGTTGAATCTTGGTAAAAAGTGATGATTTTATAGATTTCGTGCTCTTCTTTGCGAATTCAAGCCAGAAAACAACGAAAATCGGCGATAAATCGTCGTTTTGCATCGAAATATGCGGTTTTCTCTAAGAATTTTGATGATTTCGTGCTGAATTCTGATGTTTTCTTGCAATTCAGCCGTTGAATCTTGGTAAAGGTCATGATTTTGTAGATTTTGTGCTCTTCTTTGCGAATTCAAGCCAGAAAACAACGAAAATCGGCGAGAAATCGTCGTTTTGCATCGAAATATGCGGTTTTCTGTAAGAATTTTGATGATTTCGTGCAGAATTCTGCTGTTTTCTTGCAATTCAGCCGTTGAATCTTGGTAAAAAGTCATGATTTTGTAGATTTCGTGCTCTTCTTCGCGAATTCAAGATAGAAAACAACGAAAATCAGCGAGAAATCGTCGTTTTGCATCGAAATATGCGGTTTTCTCTAAGAATTTTGATGATTTCGTGCAGAATTCTGCTGTTTTCTTGCAGTTCAGCCGTTGAATCTTGGTAAAAAGTGATGATTTTATAGATTTCGTGCTCTTCTTTGCGAATTCAAGCCAGAAAACAACGAAAATCGGCGATAAATCGTCGTTTTGCATCGAAATATGCGGTTTTCTCTAAGAATTTTGATGATTTCGTGCTGAATTCTGATGTTTTCTTGCAGTTCAGCCGTTGAATCCTGGTAAAAAGTGATGATTTTGTAGATTTCGTGCTCTTCTTTGCGAATTCAAGCCAGAAAACAACGAAAATCGGCGAGAAATCGTCGTTTTGCATCGAAATATGCGGTTTTCTCTAAGAATTTTGACGATTTCGTGCAGAATTCTGCTGTTTTCTTGCAATTCAGCCGTTGAATCTTGGTAAAGGTCATGATTTTGTAGATTTTGTGCTCTTCTTTGCGAATTCAAGCCAGAAAACAACGAAAATCGGCGAGAAATCGTCGTTTTGCATCGAAATATGCGGTTTTCTCTAAGAATTTTGACGATTTCGTGCAGAATTCTGCTGTTTTCTTGCAATTCAGCCGTTGAATCTTGGTAAAAAGTCATGATTTTGTAGATTTCGTGCTCTTCATTGAGAACTCAAGATAGAAAACAACGAAAATCAGCGAAAAATCGTCGTTTTGCATCGAAATATGCGGTTTTCTGTAAGAATTTTGATGATTTCGTGCAGAATTCTGCTGTTTTCTTGCAATTCAGCTGTTGAATCTTGGTAAAAAGTCATGATTCTGTAGATTTCGTGCTCTTCTTTGCGAATTCAAGATAGAAAATAACGAAAATCAGCGAGAAATCGTCGTTTTGCATCGAAATATGCGGTTTTCTCTAAGAATTTTGATGATTTCGTGCAGAATTCTGATGTTTTCTTGCAGTTCAGGTGTTGAATCCTGGTAAAAAGTGATTATTTTGTAGATTTCGTGCTCTTCTTTGCGAATTCAAGCCAGAAAACAACGAAAATCGGCGAGAAATCGTCGTTTTGCATCGAAATATGCGGTTTTCTGTAAGAATTTTGATGATTTCGTGCAGAATTCTGCTGTTTTCTTGCAATTCAGCCGTGGAATCTTGGTAAAAAGTCATGATTTTGTAGATTTCGTGCTCTTCTTTGCGAATTCAAGATAGAAAACAACGAAAATCAGCGAGAAATCGTCGTTTTGCATCGAAATATGCGGTTTTCTGTAAAAATTTTGATGTTTTCGTGCAGAATTCTGCTGTTTTCTTGCAATTCAGCCGTTGAATCCTTGGTTAAAAGTGATGATTTTGTAGATTTCGTACTCTTCTTTGCGAATTCAAGCCAGAAAACAACGAAAATCGGCGAGAAATCGTCGTTTTGCATCGAAATATGCGGTTTTCTCTAAGAATTTTGACGATTTCGTGCAGAATTCTGCTGTTTTCTTGCAATTCAGCGGTTGAATCTTGGTAAAAAGTCATGATTTTGTAGATTTCGTGCTCTTCTTTGCGAATTCAAGATAGAAAACAACGAAAATCAGCGAAAAATCGTCGTTTTGCATCGAAATATGCGGTTTTCTGTAAGAATTTTGATGATTTCGTGCAAAATTCTGCTGTTTTCTCGCAATTCAGCCGTTGAATCTTGGTAAAAAGTCACGATTTTGTAGATATCGTGCTCTTCTTTGCGAATTCATGCCAGAAAACAACGAAAATCGGTGAGAAATCGTCGTTTTGCATCGAAATATGCGGTTTTCTGTAAGAATTTTGATGATTTCGTGCAGAATTCTGCTGTTTTCTTGCAATTCAGCCGTGGAATCTTGGTAAAAAGTCATGATTTTGTAGATTTCGTGCTCTTCTTTGCGAATTCAAGATAGATAACAACGAAAATCAGCGAGAAATCGTCGTTTTGCATCGAAATATGCGGTTTTCTGTAAAAATTTTGATGTTTTCGTGCAGAATTCTGCTGTTTTCTTGCAATTCAGCCGTTGAATCTTGGTTAAAAGTGATGATTTTGTAGATTTCGTACTCTTCTTTGCGAATTCAAGCCAGAAAACAACGAAAATCGGCGAGAAATCGTCGTTTTGCATCGAAATATGCGGTTTTCTCCAAGAATTTTGACGATTTCGTGCAGAATTCTGCTGTTTTCTTGCAATTCAGCGGTTGAATCTTGGTAAAAAGTCATGATTTTGTAGATTTCGTGCTCTTCTTTGCGAATTCAAGATAGAAAACAACGAAAATCAGCGAAAAATCGTCGTTTTGCATCGAAATATGCGGTTTTCTGTAAGAATTTTGATGATTTCGTGCAAAATTCTGTTGTTTTCTTGCAATTCAGCCGTTGAATCTTGGTAAAAAGTCATGATTTTGTAGATTTCGTGCTCTTCTTGGCGAATTCAAGATAGAAAACAACGAAAATCAGCGAAAAATCGTCGTTTTGCATCGAAATATGCGGTTTTCTGTAAGAATTTTGATGATTTCGTGCAAAATTCTGTTGTTTTCTTGCAATTCAGCCGTTGAATCTTGGTAAAAAGTCATGATTTTGTAGATTTCGTGCTCTTCTTTGCGAATTCAAGATAGAAAACAACGAAAATCAGCGAAAAATCGTCGTTTTGCATCGAAATATGCGGTTTTCTGTAAGAATTTTGATGATTTCGTGCAAAATTCTGCTGTTTTCTCGCAATTCAGCCGTTGAATCTTGGTAAAAAGTCACGATTTTGTAGATATCGTGCTCTTCTTTGCGAATTCATGCCAGAAAACAACGAAAATCGGTGAGAAATCGTCGTTTTGCATCGAAATATGCGGTTTTCTGTAAGAATTTTGATGATTTCGTGCAGAATTCTGCTGTTTTCTTGCAATTCAGCCGTGGAATCTTGGTAAAAAGTCATGATTTTGTAGATTTCGTGCTCTTCTTTGCGAATTCAAGATAGATAACAACGAAAATCAGCGAGAAATCGTCGTTTTGCATCGAAATATGCGGTTTTCTGTAAAAATTTTGATGTTTTCGTGCAGAATTCTGCTGTTTTCTTGCAATTCAGCCGTTGAATCTTGGTTAAAAGTGATGATTTTGTAGATTTCGTACTCTTCTTTGCGAATTCAAGCCAGAAAACAACGAAAATCGGCGAGAAATCGTCGTTTTGCATCGAAATATGCGGTTTTCTCCAAGAATTTTGACGATTTCGTGCAGAATTCTGCTGTTTTCTTGCAATTCAGCGGTTGAATCTTGGTAAAAAGTCATGATTTTGTAGATTTCGTGCTCTTCTTTGCGAATTCAAGATAGAAAACAACGAAAATCAGCGAAAAATCGTCGTTTTGCATCGAAATATGCGGTTTTCTGTAAGAATTTTGATGATTTCGTGCAAAATTCTGTTGTTTTCTTGCAATTCAGCCGTTGAATCTTGGTAAAAAGTCATGATTTTGTAGATTTCGTGCTCTTCTTGGCGAATTCAAGATAGAAAACAACGAAAATCAGCGAGAAATCGTCGTTTTGCATCGAAATATGCGGTTTTCTCTAAGAATTTTGATGATTTCGTGCAAAATTCTGCTGTTTTCTCGCAATTCAGCCGTTGAATCTTGGTAAAAAGTCACGATTTTGTAGATATCGTGCTCTTCTTTGCGAATTCATGCCAGAAAACAACGAAAATCGGTGAGAAATCGTCGTTTTGCATCGAAATATGCGGTTTTCTGTAAGAATTTTGATGATTTCGTGCAGAATTCTGCTGTTTTCTCGCAATTCAGCCGTTGAATCTTGGTAAAAAGTCACGATTTTGTAGATATCGTGCTCTTCTTTGCGAATTCATGCCAGAAAACAACGAAAATCGGTGAGAAATCGTCGTTTTGCATCGAAATATGCGGTTTTCTGTAAGAATTTTGATGATTTCGTGCAGAATTCTGCTGTTTTCTTGCAATTCAGCCGTTGAATCTTGGTAAAAAGTCATGATTTTGCAGATTTCGTGCTCTTCTTTGCAAATTCAAGATAGAAAACAACGAAAATCAGCGAGAAATCGTCGTTTTGCATCGAAATATGCGGATTTCTCTAAGAATTTTGATGATTTCGTGCAGAATTCTGTTGTTTTCTTGCAATTCAGCCGTTGAATCTTGGTAAAAAGTCATGATTTTGTAGATTTCGTGCTCTTCTTGGCGAATTCAAGATAGAAAACAACGAAAATCAGCGAGAAATCGTCGTTTTGCATCGAAATATGCGGTTTTCTCTAAGAATTTTGATGATTTCGTGCAGAATTCTGCTGTTTTCTTGCAATTCAGCCGTTGAATCTTGGTAAAAAGTCATGATTTTGTAGATTTCGTGCTCTTCTTGGCGAATTCAAGATAGAAAACAACGAAAATCGGCGAGAAATCGTTGTTTTGCATCGAAATATGCGGTTTTCTCTAAGAATTTTGATGATTTCGTGCAGAATTCTGCTGTTTTCTTGCAATTCAGCCGTTGAATCTTGGTAAAAAGTCATGATTTTGTAGATTTCGTGCTCTTCTTTGCGAATTCAAGCCAGAAAACAACGAAAATCGGCGAGAAATCGTCGTTTTGCATCGAAATATGCGGTTTTTTGTAAGAATTTTGATGATTTCGTGCAGAATTCTGCTGTTTTCTTGCAATTCAGCCGTTGAATCTTGGTAAAAAGTCATGATTTTGTAGATTTCGTGCTCTTCTTTGCGAATTCAAGGTAGAAAACAACGAAAATCAGCGAGAAATCGTCGTTTTGCATCGAAATATGCGGTTTTCTGTAAGAATTTTAATGATTTCGTGCAGAATTCTGCTGTTTCCTTGCAATTCAGCCGTTGAATCTTGGTAAAAAGTTATGATTTTGTAGATTTCGTGCTCTTCTTGGCGAATTCAAGACAGAAAACAACGAAAATCAACGAAAAATCGTCGTTTTGCATCTAAATATGCGGTTTTCTCTAAGAATTTTGATGATTTCGTGCAGAATTCTGCTGTTTTCTTTGCAATTCAGCCGTTGAATCTTGGCAAAAAGTCATGATTTTGTAGATTTCGTGCTCTTCTTTGCGAGTTCAAGATAGAAAACAACGAAAATCAGCGAGAAATCGTCGTTTTGCATCGAAATATGCGGCTTTCTTTAAGAATTTTGATGATTTCGTGCAGAATTCTGCTGTTTTCTTGCAATTCAGCCGTTGAATCTTGGTAAAAAGTGATGATTTTGTAGATTTCGTGCTCTTCTTTGCGAATTCAAGCCAGAAAACAACGAAAATCGGCGAGAAGTCGTCGTTTTGCATCGAAATACGCGGTTTTCTCTAAGAATTTTGACGATTTCGTGCAGAATTCTGCTGTTTTCTTGCAATTCAGCCGTTGAATCTTGGTAAAAAGTCATGATTTTGTAGATTTCGTGCTCTTCTTTGCGAATTCAAGCCAGAAAACAACGAAAATCGGCGAGAAATCGTTATTTTGCATCGAAATATGCGGTTTTCTGTAAGAATTTTGATGATTTCGAGCAGAATTCTGTTGTCTTCTTGCAATTCAGCCGTTGAATCTTGGTAAAAAGTCATGATTTTGTAGATTTCGTGCTCTTCTTTGCGAATTCATGACAGGAAAACAACGAAAATCGGCGAGAAATTGTCGTTTTGCATCGAAATATGCGGTTTTCTGTAAGAATTTTGATGATTTCGTGCAGAATTCTGCTGTTTTCTTGCAATTCAGCCGTTGAATCTTGGTTAAAAGTCATGATTTTGTAGATTTCGTGCTCTTCTTTGCGAATTCAAGCCAGAAAACAACGAAAATCGGCGAGAAATCGTTGTTTTGCATCGCAATATGCGGTTTTCTGTAAGAATTTTGATAATTTCGTGCAGAATTCTGCTGTTTTCTTGCAATTCAGCCGTTGAATCTTGGTAAAAAGTCATGATTTTGTAGATTTCGTGCTCTTCTTGGCGAATTCAAGATAGAAAACAACGAAAATCGGCGAGAAATCGTTGTTTTGCATCGAAATATGCGGTTTTCTCTAAGAATTTTGATGATTTCGTTCAGAATTCTGCTGTTTTCTTGCAATTCAGCCGTTGAATCTTGGTAAAAAGTGATGATTTTGTAGATTTCGTGCTCTTCTTTGCGAATTCAAGCCAGAAAACAACGAAAATCGGCGAAAAGTCGTCGTTTTGCATCGAAATACGCGGTTATCTCTAAGAATTTTGACGATTTCGTGCAGAATTCTGCTGTTTTCTTGCAATTCAGCCGTTGAATCTTGGTAAAAAGTCATGATTTTGTAGATTTCGTGCTCTTCTTTGCGAATTCAAGCCAGAAAACAACGAAAATCGGCGAGAAATCGTCGTTTTGCATCGAAATATGCGGTTTTCTGTAAGAATTTTGATGATTTCGAGCAGAATTCTGTTGTCTTCTTGCAATTCAGCCGTTGAATCTTTGTAAAAAGTCATAATTTTGTAGATTTCGTGCTCTTCTTTGCAAATTCAAGCCAGAAAACAACGAAAATCGGCGAGAAATCGTCGTTTTGCATCGAAATATGCGGTTTTCTGTGAGAATTTTGATAATTCCGTGCAGAATTCTGCTGTTTTCTTGCAATTCAGCCATTGAATCTTGGTAAAAAGTCATGATTTTGTAGATTTCGTGCTGTTCTTTGCGAATTCAAGATAGAAAACAACGAAAATCAGCGAGAAATCGTCGTTTTGCATCGAAATATGCGGTTTTCTCTAAGAATTTTGATGATTTCGTGCAAAATTCTGCTGTTTTCTTGCAATTCAGCCGTTGAATCTTGGTAAAAAGTGATGATTTTGTAGATTTCGTGCTCTTCTTTGCGAATTCAAGCCAGAAAACAACAAAAATCGGCGAGAAATCGTCGTTTTGCATCGAAATATGCGGTTTTCTGTAAGAATTTTTATGATTTCGAGCAGAATTCTGTTGTCTTCTTGCAATTCAGCCGTTGAATCTTGGTAAAAAGTGATGATTTTGTAGATTTCGTGCTCTTTTTTGCGAATTCAAGCCAGAAAACAACGAAAATCGGCGAGAAGTCGTCGTTTTGCATCGAAATACGCGGTTTTCTCTAAGAATTTTGACGATTTCGTGCAGAATTCTGCTGTTTTCTTGCAATTCAGCCGTTGAATCTTGGTAAAAAGTCATGATTTTGTAGATTTCGTGCTCTTCTTTGCGAATTCAAGCCAGAAAACAACGAAAATCGGCGAGAAATCGTTGTTTTGCATCGAAATATGCGGTTTTCTCTAAGAATTTTGATGATTTCGTTCAGAATTCTGCTGTTTTCTTGCAATTCAGCCGTTGAATCTTGGTAAAAAGTGATGATTTTGTAGATTTCGTGCTCTTCTTTGCGAATTCAAGCCAGAAAACAACGAAAATCGGCGAAAAGTCGTCGTTTTGCATCGAAATACGCGGTTATCTCTAAGAATTTTGACGATTTCGTGCAGAATTCTGCTGTTTTCTTGCAATTCAGCCGTTGAATCTTGGTAAAAAGTCATGATTTTGTAGATTTCGTGCTCTTCTTTGCGAATTCAAGATAGAAAACAACGAAAATCAGCGAGAAATCGTCGTTTTGCATCGAAATATGCGGTTTTCTGTAAGAATTTTAATGATTTCGTGCAGAATTCTGCTGTTTCTTTGCAATTCAGCCGTTGAATCTTGGCAAAAAGTCATGATTTTGTAGATTTCGTGCTCTTCTTTGCGAGTTCAAGATAGAAAACAACGAAAATCAGCGAGAAATCGTCGTTTTGCATCGAAATATGCGGCTTTCTTTAAGAATTTTGATGATTTCGTGCAGAATTCTGCTGTTTTCTTGCAATTCAGCCGTTGAATCTTGGTAAAAAGTGATGATTTTGTAGATTTCGTGCTCTTCTTTGCGAATTCAAGCCAGAAAACAACGAAAATCGGCGAGAAGTCGTCGTTTTGCATCGAAATACGCGGTTTTCTCTAAGAATTTTGACGATTTCGTGCAGAATTCTGCTGTTTTCTTGCAATTCAGCCGTTGAATCTTGGTAAAAAGTCATGATTTTGTAGATTTCGTGCTCTTCTTTGCGAATTCAAGCCAGAAAACAACGAAAATCGGCGAGAAATCGTTATTTTGCATCGAAATATGCGGTTTTCTGTAAGAATTTTGATGATTTCGAGCAGAATTCTGTTGTCTTCTTGCAATTCAGCCGTTGAATCTTGGTAAAAAGTCATGATTTTGTAGATTTCGTGCTCTTCTTTGCGAATTCATGACAGGAAAACAACGAAAATCGGCGAGAAATTGTCGTTTTGCATCGAAATATGCGGTTTTCTGTAAGAATTTTGATGATTTCGTGCAGAATTCTGCTGTTTTCTTGCAATTCAGCCGTTGAATCTTGGTTAAAAGTCATGATTTTGTAGATTTCGTGCTCTTCTTTGCGAATTCAAGCCAGAAAACAACGAAAATCGGCGAGAAATCGTTGTTTTGCATCGCAATATGCGGTTTTCTGTAAGAATTTTGATAATTTCGTGCAGAATTCTGCTGTTTTCTTGCAATTCAGCCGTTGAATCTTGGTAAAAAGTCATGATTTTGTAGATTTCGTGCTCTTCTTGGCGAATTCAAGATAGAAAACAACGAAAATCGGCGAGAAATCGTTGTTTTGCATCGAAATATGCGGTTTTCTCTAAGAATTTTGATGATTTCGTTCAGAATTCTGCTGTTTTCTTGCAATTCAGCCGTTGAATCTTGGTAAAAAGTGATGATTTTGTAGATTTCGTGCTCTTCTTTGCGAATTCAAGCCAGAAAACAACGAAAATCGGCGAAAAGTCGTCGTTTTGCATCGAAATACGCGGTTATCTCTAAGAATTTTGACGATTTCGTGCAGAATTCTGCTGTTTTCTTGCAATTCAGCCGTTGAATCTTGGTAAAAAGTCATGATTTTGTAGATTTCGTGCTCTTCTTTGCGAATTCAAGCCAGAAAACAACGAAAATCGGCGAGAAATCGTCGTTTTGCATCGAAATATGCGGTTTTCTGTAAGAATTTTGATGATTTCGAGCAGAATTCTGTTGTCTTCTTGCAATTCAGCCGTTGAATCTTTGTAAAAAGTCATAATTTTGTAGATTTCGTGCTCTTCTTTGCAAATTCAAGCCAGAAAACAACGAAAATCGGCGAGAAATCGTCGTTTTGCATCGAAATATGCGGTTTTCTGTGAGAATTTTGATAATTCCGTGCAGAATTCTGCTGTTTTCTTGCAATTCAGCCATTGAATCTTGGTAAAAAGTCATGATTTTGTAGATTTCGTGCTGTTCTTTGCGAATTCAAGATAGAAAACAACGAAAATCAGCGAGAAATCGTCGTTTTGCATCGAAATATGCGGTTTTCTCTAAGAATTTTGATGATTTCGTGCAAAATTCTGCTGTTTTCTTGCAATTCAGCCGTTGAATCTTGGTAAAAAGTGATGATTTTGTAGATTTCGTGCTCTTCTTTGCGAATTCAAGCCAGAAAACAACAAAAATCGGCGAGAAATCGTCGTTTTGCATCGAAATATGCGGTTTTCTGTAAGAATTTTTATGATTTCGAGCAGAATTCTGTTGTCTTCTTGCAATTCAGCCGTTGAATCTTGGTAAAAAGTGATGATTTTGTAGATTTCGTGCTCTTTTTTGCGAATTCAAGCCAGAAAACAACGAAAATCGGCGAGAAGTCGTCGTTTTGCATCGAAATACGCGGTTTTCTCTAAGAATTTTGACGATTTCGTGCAGAATTCTGCTGTTTTCTTGCAATTCAGCCGTTGAATCTTGGTAAAAAGTCATGATTTTGTAGATTTCGTGCTCTTCTTTGCGAATTCAAGCCAGAAAACAACGAAAATCGGCGAGAAATCGTCGTTTTGCATCGAAATGTGCGGTTTTCTGTAAGAATTTTGATGATTTCGAGCAGAATTCTGTTGTCTTCTTGCAATTCAGCCGTTGAATCTTGGTAAAAAGTCATGATTTTGTAGATTTCGTGCTCTTCTTTGCGAATTCAAGATAGAAAACAACGAAAATCAGCGAGAAATCGTCGTTTTGCATCGAAATATGCGGTTTTCTCTAAGAATTTTGATGATTTCGTGCAGAATTCTGCTGTTTTCTTCCAATTCAGCCATTGAATCTTGGTAGAAAGTCTTGATTTTGTAGATTTCGTGTTCCTCTTTGCGAATTCAAGAATTTTGATGATTTCGTGTAGAATTCTGCTGTTTTCTTGCAATTCAGCCGTTGAATCTTGGTAAAAAGTCATGATTTTGTAGATTTCGTGCTTTTCTTTGCGAATTCAAGCCAGAAAACAACGAAAATCGGCGAAAAGTCGTCGTTTTGCATCGAAATACGCGGTTATCTCTAAGAATTTTGACGATTTCGTGCAGAATTCTGCTGTTTTCTTGCAATTCAGCCGTTGAATCTTGGTAAAAAGTCATGATTTTGTAGATTTCGTGCTCTTCTTTGCGAATTCAAGCCAGAAAACAACGAAAATCGGCGAGAAATCGTCGTTTTGCATCGAAATATGCGGTTTTCTGTAAGAATTTTGATGATTTCGAGCAGAATTCTGTTGTCTTCTTGCAATTCAGCCGTTGAATCTTTGTAAAAAGTCATAATTTTGTAGATTTCGTGCTCTTCTTTGCAAATTCAAGCCAGAAAACAACGAAAATCGGCGAGAAATCGTCGTTTTGCATCGAAATATGCGGTTTTCTGTAAGAATTTTGATAATTCCGTGCAGAATTCTGCTGTTTTCTTGCAATTCAGCCGTTGAATCTTGGTAAAAAGTCATGATTTTGTAGATTTCGTGCTGTTCTTTGCGAATTCAAGATAGAAAACAACGAAAATCAGCGAGAAATCGTCGTTTTGCATCGAAATATGCGGTTTTCTCTGAGAATTTTGATGATTTCGTGCAAAATTCTGCTGTTTTCTTGCAATTCAGCCGTTGAATCTTGGTAAAAAGTGATGATTTTGTAGATTTCGTGCTCTTCTATGCGAATTCAAGCCAGAAAACAACGAAAATCGGCGAGAAATCGTCGTTTTGCATCGAAATATGCGGTTTTCTGTAAGAATTTTTATGATTTCGAGCAGAATTCTGTTGTCTTCTTGCAATTCAGCCGTTGAATCTTGGTAAAAAGTGATGATTTTGTAGATTTCGTGCTCTTCTTTGCGAATTCAAGCCAGAAAACAACGAAAATCGGCGAGAAGTCGTCGTTTTGCATCGAAATACGCGGTTTTCTCTAAGAATTTTGACGATTTCGTGCAGAATTCTGCTGTTTTCTTGCAATTCAGCCGTTGAATCTTGGTAAAAAGTCATGATTTTGTAGATTTCGTGCTCTTCTTTGCGAATTCAAGCCAGAAAACAACGAAAATCGGCGAGAAATCGTCGTTTTGCATCGAAATGTGCGGTTTTCTGTAAGAATTTTGATGATTTCGAGCAGAATTCTGTTGTCTTCTTGCAATTCAGCCGTTGAATCTTGGTAAAAAGTCATGATTTTGTAGATTTCGTGCTCTTCTTTGCGAATTCAAGATAGAAAACAACGAAAATCAGCGAGAAATCGTCGTTTTGCATCGAAATATGCGGTTTTCTCTAAGAATTTTGATGATTTCGTGCAGAATTCTGCTGTTTTCTTCTAATTCAGCCATTGAATCTTGGTAGAAAGTCTTGATTTTGTAGATTTCGTGTTCCTCTTTGCGAATTCAAGAATTTTGATGATTTCGTGTAGAATTCTGCTGTTTTCTTGCAATTCAGCCGTTGAATCTTGGTAAAAAGTCATGATTTTGTAGATTTCGTGCTTTTCTTTGCGAATTCAAGCCAGAAAACAACGAAAATCGGCGAGAAATCGTCGTTTTGCATCGAAATATGCGGTTTTCTGTAAAAATTTTGATGATTTCGTGCAGAATTCTGCTGTTTTCTTGCAATTCAGCCGTTGAATCTTGGTAAAAAGTCATGATTTTGTTGATTTCGTGCTCTTCTTGGCGAATTCAAGATAGAAAACAACGAAAATCAGCGAAAAATCGTCGTTTTGCATCTAAAGATGCGGTTTTCTGTAAGAATTTTGATGATTTCGTGCAGAATTCTGCTGTTTTCTTGCAATTCAGCCGTTGAATCTTAGTAAAAAGTCATGATTTTGTAGATTTCGTGCTCTTCTTTGCGAATTCAAGATAGAAAACAACGAAAATCAGCGAGAAATAGTCGTTTTGCATCGAAATATGCGGTTTTCTCCAAGAATTTTGATGATTTCGTGCAGAATTCTGCTGTTTTCTTGCAATTCAGCTGTTGCATCTTGGTAAAAAGTGATGATTTTGTAGATTTCGTGCTCTTCTTTGCGAATTAAAGCCAGAAAACAACGAAAATCGGCGAGAAATCGTCGTTTTGCATCGAAATATGCGGTTTTCTCTAAGAATTTTGACGATTTCGTGCAGAATTCTGCTGTTTTCTTGCAATTCCGCCGTTGAATCTTGGTAAAAAGTCATGATTTTGTAGATTTCGTGCTCTTATTTGCGAATTCAAGATAGAAAACAACGAAAATCAGCGAGAAATCGTCGTTTTGCATCGAAATATGCGGTTTTCTCTAAGAATTTTGATGATCTCGTGCAGAATTCTGCTGTTTTCTTGCAATTCTGCCGTTGAATCTTGGTAAAAACTCATGATTTTGTAGATTTCGTGCTCTTCTTTGCGAATTCATGCCAGAAAACAACGAAAATCGGCGAGAAATCGTCGTTTTGCATCGAAATATGCGGTTTTCTGTAAGAATTTTGATGATTTCGTGCAGAATTCTGCTGTTTTCTTGCAATTCAGCCGTTGAATCTTGATAAAAAGTCATGATTTTGTAGATTTCGTGCTCTTCTTTGCGAATTCAAGCCAGAAAACAACGAAAATCGGCGAGAAATCATCGTTTTGCATCGAAATATGCGGTTTTCTGTAAAAATTTTGATGATTTCGTGCAGAATTCTGCTGTTTTCTTGCAATTCAGCCGTTGAATCTTGGTAAAAAGTCATGATTTTGTAGATTTCGTGCTCTTCTTGGCGAATTCAAGATAGAAAACAACGAAAATCAACGAAAAATCGTCGTTTTGCATCTAAATATGCGGTTTTCTCTAAGAATTTTGATGATTTCGTGCAGAATTCTGCTGTTTTCTTGCAATTCAGCCGTTGAATCTTGGTAAAAAGTGATGATTTTGTAGATTTCGTGCTCTTCTTTGCGAATTCAAGCCAGAAAACAACGAAAATCGGCGAGAAATCGTTGTTTTGCATCGAAATATGCGGTTTTCTGTAAGAATTTTGATGATTTCGTGCAGAATTCTGCTGTTTTCTTGCAATTCAGCCGTTGAATCTTGGTAAAAAGTCATGATTTTGTAGATTTCGTGGTCTTCTTGGCGAATTCAAGATAGAAAACAACGAAAATCGGCGAGAAATCGTTGTTTTGCATCGAAATATGCGGTTTTCTCTAAGAATTTTGATGATTTCGTTCAGAATTCTGTTGTCTTCTTGCAATTCAGCCGTTGAATCTTTGTAAAAAGTCATAATTTTGTAGATTTCGTGCTCTTCTTTGCAAATTCAAGCCAGAAAACAACGAAAATCGGCGAGAAATCGTCGTTTTGCATCGAAATATGCGGTTTTCTGTGAGAATTTTGATAATTCCGTGCAGAATTCTGCTGTTTTCTTGCAATTCAGCCGTTGAATCTTGGTAAAAAGTCATGATTTTGTAGATTTCGTGCTCTTCTTGGCGAATTCAAGATAGAAAACAACGAAAATCGGCGAGAAATCGTTGTTTTGCATCGAAATATGCGGTTTTCTCTAAGAATTTTGATGATTTCGTTCAGAATTCTGCTGTTTTCTTGCAATTCAGCCGTTGAATCTTGGTAAAAAGTGATGATTTTGTAGATTTCGTGCTCTTCTTTGCGAATTCAAGCCAGAAAACAACAAAAATCGGCGAGAAATCGTCGTTTTGCATCGAAATATGCGGTTTTCTGTAAGAATTTTGATGATTTCGAGCAGAATTCTGTTGTCTTCTTGCAATTCAGCCGTTGAATCTTTGTAAAAAGTCATAATTTTGTAGATTTCGTGCTCTTCTTTGCAAATTCAAGCCAGAAAACAACGAAAATCGGCGAGAAATCGTCGTTTTGCATCGAAATATGCGGTTTTCTGTGAGAATTTTGATAATTCCGTGCAGAATTCTGCTGTTTTCTTGCAATTCAGCCGTTGAATCTTGATAAAAAGTCATGATTTTGTAGATTTCGTGCTCTTCTTTGCGAATTCAAGCCAGAAAACAACGAAAATCGGCGAGAAATCATCGTTTTGCATCGAAATATGCGGTTTTCTGTAAAAATTTTGATGATTTCGTGCAGAATTCTGCTGTTTTCTTGCAATTCAGCCGTTGAATCTTGGTAAAAAGTCATGATTTTGTAGATTTCGTGCTCTTCTTGGCGAATTCAAGATAGAAAACAACGAAAATCGGCGAGAAATCGTTGTTTTGCATCGAAATATGCGGTTTTCTCTAAGAATTTTGATGATTTCGTTCAGAATTCTGCTGTTTTCTTGCAATTCAGCCGTTGAATCTTGGTAAAAAGTGATGATTTTGTAGATTTCGTGCTCTTCTTTGCGAATTCAAGCCAGAAAACAACGAAAATCGGCGAAAAGTCGTCGTTTTGCATCGAAATACGCGGTTATCTCTAAGAATTTTGACGATTTCGTGCAGAATTCTGCTGTTTTCTTGCAATTCAGCCGTTGAATCTTGGTAAAAAGTCATGATTTTGTAGATTTCGTGCTCTTCTTTGCGAATTCAAGCCAGAAAACAACGAAAATCGGCGAGAAATCGTCGTTTTGCATCGAAATATGCGGTTTTCTGTAAGAATTTTGATGATTTCGAGCAGAATTCTGTTGTCTTCTTGCAATTCAGCCGTTGAATCTTTGTAAAAAGTCATAATTTTGTAGATTTCGTGCTCTTCTTTGCAAATTCAAGCCAGAAAACAACGAAAATCGGCGAGAAATCGTCGTTTTGCATCGAAATATGCGGTTTTCTGTGAGAATTTTGATAATTCCGTGCAGAATTCTGCTGTTTTCTTGCAATTCAGCCATTGAATCTTGGTAAAAAGTCATGATTTTGTAGATTTCGTGCTGTTCTTTGCGAATTCAAGATAGAAAACAACGAAAATCAGCGAGAAATCGTCGTTTTGCATCGAAATATGCGGTTTTCTCTAAGAATTTTGATGATTTCGTGCAAAATTCTGCTGTTTTCTTGCAATTCAGCCGTTGAATCTTGGTAAAAAGTGATGATTTTGTAGATTTCGTGCTCTTCTTTGCGAATTCAAGCCAGAAAACAACAAAAATCGGCGAGAAATCGTCGTTTTGCATCGAAATATGCGGTTTTCTGTAAGAATTTTTATGATTTCGAGCAGAATTCTGTTGTCTTCTTGCAATTCAGCCGTTGAATCTTGGTAAAAAGTGATGATTTTGTAGATTTCGTGCTCTTTTTTGCGAATTCAAGCCAGAAAACAACGAAAATCGGCGAGAAGTCGTCGTTTTGCATCGAAATACGCGGTTTTCTCTAAGAATTTTGACGATTTCGTGCAGAATTCTGCTGTTTTCTTGCAATTCAGCCGTTGAATCTTGGTAAAAAGTCATGATTTTGTAGATTTCGTGCTCTTCTTTGCGAATTCAAGCCAGAAAACAACGAAAATCGGCGAGAAATCGTCGTTTTGCATCGAAATGTGCGGTTTTCTGTAAGAATTTTGATGATTTCGAGCAGAATTCTGTTGTCTTCTTGCAATTCAGCCGTTGAATCTTGGTAAAAAGTCATGATTTTGTAGATTTCGTGCTCTTCTTTGCGAATTCAAGATAGAAAACAACGAAAATCAGCGAGAAATCGTCGTTTTGCATCGAAATATGCGGTTTTCTCTAAGAATTTTGATGATTTCGTGCAGAATTCTGCTGTTTTCTTCCAATTCAGCCATTGAATCTTGGTAGAAAGTCTTGATTTTGTAGATTTCGTGTTCCTCTTTGCGAATTCAAGAATTTTGATGATTTCGTGTAGAATTCTGCTGTTTTCTTGCAATTCAGCCGTTGAATCTTGGTAAAAAGTCATGATTTTGTAGATTTCGTGCTTTTCTTTGCGAATTCAAGCCAGAAAACAACGAAAATCGGCGAAAAGTCGTCGTTTTGCATCGAAATACGCGGTTATCTCTAAGAATTTTGACGATTTCGTGCAGAATTCTGCTGTTTTCTTGCAATTCAGCCGTTGAATCTTGGTAAAAAGTCATGATTTTGTAGATTTCGTGCTCTTCTTTGCGAATTCAAGCCAGAAAACAACGAAAATCGGCGAGAAATCGTCGTTTTGCATCGAAATATGCGGTTTTCTGTAAGAATTTTGATGATTTCGAGCAGAATTCTGTTGTCTTCTTGCAATTCAGCCGTTGAATCTTTGTAAAAAGTCATAATTTTGTAGATTTCGTGCTCTTCTTTGCAAATTCAAGCCAGAAAACAACGAAAATCGGCGAGAAATCGTCGTTTTGCATCGAAATATGCGGTTTTCTGTAAGAATTTTGATAATTCCGTGCAGAATTCTGCTGTTTTCTTGCAATTCAGCCGTTGAATCTTGGTAAAAAGTCATGATTTTGTAGATTTCGTGCTGTTCTTTGCGAATTCAAGATAGAAAACAACGAAAATCAGCGAGAAATCGTCGTTTTGCATCGAAATATGCGGTTTTCTCTGAGAATTTTGATGATTTCGTGCAAAATTCTGCTGTTTTCTTGCAATTCAGCCGTTGAATCTTGGTAAAAAGTGATGATTTTGTAGATTTCGTGCTCTTCTATGCGAATTCAAGCCAGAAAACAACGAAAATCGGCGAGAAATCGTCGTTTTGCATCGAAATATGCGGTTTTCTGTAAGAATTTTTATGATTTCGAGCAGAATTCTGTTGTCTTCTTGCAATTCAGCCGTTGAATCTTGGTAAAAAGTGATGATTTTGTAGATTTCGTGCTCTTCTTTGCGAATTCAAGCCAGAAAACAACGAAAATCGGCGAGAAGTCGTCGTTTTGCATCGAAATACGCGGTTTTCTCTAAGAATTTTGACGATTTCGTGCAGAATTCTGCTGTTTTCTTGCAATTCAGCCGTTGAATCTTGGTAAAAAGTCATGATTTTGTAGATTTCGTGCTCTTCTTTGCGAATTCAAGCCAGAAAACAACGAAAATCGGCGAGAAATCGTCGTTTTGCATCGAAATGTGCGGTTTTCTGTAAGAATTTTGATGATTTCGAGCAGAATTCTGTTGTCTTCTTGCAATTCAGCCGTTGAATCTTGGTAAAAAGTCATGATTTTGTAGATTTCGTGCTCTTCTTTGCGAATTCAAGATAGAAAACAACGAAAATCAGCGAGAAATCGTCGTTTTGCATCGAAATATGCGGTTTTCTCTAAGAATTTTGATGATTTCGTGCAGAATTCTGCTGTTTTCTTCTAATTCAGCCATTGAATCTTGGTAGAAAGTCTTGATTTTGTAGATTTCGTGTTCCTCTTTGCGAATTCAAGAATTTTGATGATTTCGTGTAGAATTCTGCTGTTTTCTTGCAATTCAGCCGTTGAATCTTGGTAAAAAGTCATGATTTTGTAGATTTCGTGCTTTTCTTTGCGAATTCAAGCCAGAAAACAACGAAAATCGGCGAGAAATCGTCGTTTTGCATCGAAATATGCGGTTTTCTGTAAAAATTTTGATGATTTCGTGCAGAATTCTGCTGTTTTCTTGCAATTCAGCCGTTGAATCTTGGTAAAAAGTCATGATTTTGTTGATTTCGTGCTCTTCTTGGCGAATTCAAGATAGAAAACAACGAAAATCAGCGAAAAATCGTCGTTTTGCATCTAAAGATGCGGTTTTCTGTAAGAATTTTGATGATTTCGTGCAGAATTCTGCTGTTTTCTTGCAATTCAGCCGTTGAATCTTGGTAAAAAGTGATGATTTTGTAGATTTCGTGCTCTTCTTTGCGAATTCAAGCCAGAAAACAACGAAAATCGGCGAGAAATCGTTGTTTTGCATCGAAATATGCGGTTTTCTGTAAGAATTTTGATGATTTCGTGCAGAATTCTGCTGTTTTCTTGCAATTCAGCCGTTGAATCTTGGTAAAAAGTCATGATTTTGTAGATTTCGTGGTCTTATTTGCGAATTCAAGCCAGAAAACAACGAAAATCGGCGAGAAATCGTCGTTTTGCATCGAAAAATGCGGTTTTCTATAAGAATTTTGATGATTTCGTGCAGAATTCTGCTGTTTTCTTGCAATTCAGCTGTTGAATCTTGGTAAAAAGTCATGATTTTGTAGATTTCGTGCTCTTCTTTGCGAATTCAAGCCAGAAAACCACGAAAATCGGCGAGAAATCGTCGTTTTGCATCGAAATATGCGGTTTTCTCTAAGAATTTTGATGATTTCGTGCAGAATTCTGCTGTTTTCTTGCAATTCAGCCGTTGAATCTTGGTAAAAAGTGATGATTTTGTAGATTTCGTGCTCTTCTTTGCGAATTCAAGCCAGAAAACAACGAAAATCGGCGAGAAATCGTCGTTTTGCATCGAAATATGCGGTTTTCTCTAAGAATTTTGACGATTTCGTGCAGAATTCTGCTGTTTTCTTGCAATTCAGCCGTTGAATCTTGGTAAAAAGTCATGATTTTGTAGATTTCGTGCTCTTCTTTGCGAATTCAAGATAGAAAACAACGAAAATCAGCGACAAATCGTCGTTTTGAATCGAAATATGCGGTTTTCTCTAAGAATTTTGATGATTTCGTGCAGAATTCTGCTGTTTTCTTGCAATTCAGCCGTTGAATCTTGGTAAAAAGTCATGATTTTGTAGATTTCGTGCTCTTCTTTGCGAATTCATGCCAGAAAACAACGAAAATCGGCGAGAAATCATCGTTTGGCATCGAAATATGCGGTTTTCTGTAAGAATTTTGATGATTTCGTGCAGAATTCTGCTGTTTTCTTGCAATTCAGCCGTTGAATCTTGGTAAAAAGTCATGATTTTGTAGATTTCGTGCTCTTCTTTGCGAATTCAAGCCAGAAAACAACGAAAATCGGCGAGAAATCGTCGTTTTGCATCGAAATATGTGGTTTTCTGTAAGAATTTTGATGATTTCGTGCAGAATTCTGCTGTTTTCTTGCAATTCAGCCGTTGAATCTAGGTAAAAAGTCATGATTTTGTAGATTTCGTGCTCTTCTTGGCGAATTCAAGATAGAAAACAACGAAAATCGGCGAGAAATCGTTGTTTTGCATCGAAATATGCAGTTTTCTCTAAGAATTTTGATGATTTCGTGTAGAATTCTGCTGTTTTCTTGCAATTCAGCCGTTGAATCTTGGTAAAAAGTCATGATTTTGTAGATTTCGTGCTCTTCTTTGCGAATTCAAGATAGAAAACAACGAAAATCAGCGAGAAATCGTCGTTTTGCATCGAAATATGCGGTTTTCTCTAAGAATTTTGATGATTTCGTGCAAAATTCTGCTGTTTTCTTGCAATTCAGCCGTTGAATCTTGGTAAAAAGTCATGATTTTGTAGATTTCGTGCTCTTCTTTGCGAATTCAAGATAGAAAACAACGAAAATCAGCGAGAAATCGTCGTTTTGCATCGAAATATGCGGTTTTCTCTAAGAATTTTGATGATTTCGTGCAGAATTCTGCTGTTTTCTTGCAATTCAGCCGTTGAATCTTGGTAAAAAGTCATGATTTTGTAGATTTCGTGCTCTTCTTTGCGAATTCATGCCAGAAAACAACGAAAATCGACGAGAAATCATCGTTTTGCATCGAAATATGCGATTTTCTGTAAGAATTTTGATGATTTCGTGCAGAATTCTCCTGTTTTCTTGCAATTCAGCCGTTGAATCTAGGTAAAAAGTCATGATTTTGTAGATTTCGTGCTCTTCTTGGCGAATTCAAGCCAGAAAACAACGAAATTCTCGGCGAGAAATCGTCGTTTTGCATCGAAATATGCGGTTTTCTGTAAGAATTTTGATGATTTCGTGCAGAATTCTGCTGTTTTCCTGCAATTAAGCCGTAGAATCTTGGTAAAAAGTGATGATTTTGTAGATTTCGTGCTCTTCTTTGCGAATTCAAGCCAGAAAACAACGAAAATCGGCGAGAAATCGTTGTTTTACATCGAAATATGCGGTTTTCTGTAAGAATTTTGATGATTTCGTGCAGAATTCTGCTGTTTTCTTGCAATTCAGCCGTTGAATCTTGGTAAAAAGTCATGATTTTGTAGATTTCGTGCTCTTCTTTGCGAATTCAAGCCAGAAAACAACGAAAATCGGCGAGAAATCGTCGTTTTGCATCGAAAAATGCGGTTTTCTGTAAGAATTTTGATGATTTCGTGCAGAATTCTGCTGTTTTCTTGTAATTCAGCCGTTGAATCTTGGTAAAAAGTCATGATTTTGTAGATTTCGTGCTCTTCTTTGCGAATTCAAGCCAGAAAACAACGAAAATCGGCGAGAAATCGTCGTTTTGCATCGAAATATGCGGTTTTCTCTAAGAATTTTGATGATTTCGTGCAGAATTCTGCTGTTTTCTTGCAATTCAGCCGTTGAATCTTGGTAAAAAGTCATGATTTTGTAGATTTCGTGCTCATCTTTGCGAATTCAAGATAGAAAACAACGAAAATCAGCGAGAAATCGTCGATTTGCATCGAAATATGCGGTTTTCTCTAAGAATTTTGATGATTTCGTGCAGAATTCTGCTGTTTTCTTCCAATTCAGCCGTTGAATCTTGGTAAAAAGTCATGATTTTGTAGATTTCGTGCTCTTCTTTGCGAATTCAAGATAGAAAACAACGAAAATCAGCGAGAAATCGTCGTTTTGCATCGAAATATGCGGTTTTCTCTAAGAATTTTGATGATTTCGTGCAGAATTCTGCTGTTTTCTTGCAATTCAGCCGTTAAATCTTGGTAAAAAGTCATGATTTTGTAGATTTCGTGCTCTTCTTTGCGAATTCATGCCAGAAAACAACGAAAATCGGCGAGAAATCATCGTTTTGCATCGAAATATGCGATTTTCTGTAAGAATTTTGATGACTTCGTGCAGAATTCTGCTGTTTTCTTGCAATTCAGGCGTTGAATCTAGGTAAAAAGTCATGATTTTGTAGATTTCGTGCTCTTCTTGGCGAATTCAAGATAGAAAACAACGAAAATCGGCGAGAAATCGTTGTTTTGCATCGAAATATGCGGTTTTCTCTAAGAATTTTGACGATTTCGTGCAGAATTCTGCTGTTTTCTTGCAATTCAGCCGTTGAATCTTGGTAAAAAGTCATGATTTTGTAGATTTCGTGCTCTTCTTTGCGAATTCAAGATAGAAAACAACGAAAATCAGCGAGAAATCGTCGTTTTGCATCGAAATTTGTAGATTTCGTGGGCTTCTTGGCGAATTCAAGATAGAAAACAACGAAAATCGGCGAGAAATCGTTGTTTTCCATCGAAATATGCAGTTTTCTCTAAGAATTTTGATGATTTCGTGCAGAATTCTGCTGTTTTCTTGCAATTCAGCCGTTGAATCATGGTAAAAAGTCATGATTTTGTAGATTTCGTGCTCTTCATTGCGAATTCAAGCCAGAAAACAACGAAAATCGGCGAGAAATCGTCGTTTTGCATCGAAATATGCGGTTTTCTGTAAGAATTTTGATGATTTCGTGCAGAATTCTGCTGTTTTCCTGCAATTAAGCCGTAGAATCTTGGTAAAAAGTGATGATTTTGTAGATTTCGTGCTCTTCTTTGCGAATTCAAGCCAGAAAACAACGAAAATCGGCGAGAAATCGTTGTTTTACATCGAAATATGCGGTTTTCTGTAAGAATTTTGATGATTTCGTGCAGAATTCTGCTGTTTTCTTGCAATTCAGCCGTTGAATCTTGGTAAAAAGTCATGATTTTGTAGATTTCGTGCTCTTCTTTGCGAATTCAAGCCAGAAAACAACGAAAATCGGCGAGAAATCGTCGTTTTGCATCGAAAAATGCGGTTTTCTGTAAGAATTTTGATGATTTCGTGCAGAATTCTGCTGTTTTCTTGTAATTCAGCCGTTGAATCTTGGTAAAAAGTCATGATTTTGTAGATTTCGTGCTCTTCTTTGCGAATTCAAGCCAGAAAACAACGAAAATCGGCGAGAAATCGTCGTTTTGCATCGAAATATGCGGTTTTCTCTAAGAATTTTGATGATTTCGTGCAGAATTCTGCTGTTTTCTTGCAATTCAGCCGTTGAATCTTGGTAAAAAGTCATGATTTTGTAGATTTCGTGCTCATCTTTGCGAATTCAAGATAGAAAACAACGAAAATCAGCGAGAAATCGTCGATTTGCATCGAAATATGCGGTTTTCTCTAAGAATTTTGATGATTTCGTGCAGAATTCTGTTGTTTTCTTCCAATTCAGCCGTTGAATCTTGGTAAAAAGTCATGATTTTGTAGATTTCGTGCTCTTCTTTGCGAATTCATGCCAGAAAACAACGAAAATCGGCGAGAAATCGTTGTTTTACATCGAAATATGCGGTTTTCTGTAAGAATTTTGATGATTTCGTGCAGAATTCTGCTGTTTTCTTGCAATTCAGCCGTTGAATCTTGGTAAAAAGTCATGATTTTGTAGATTTCGTGCTCATCTTTGCGAATTCAAGATAGAAAACAACGAAAATCAGCGAGAAATCGTCGTTTTGCATCGAAATATGCGGTTTTCTCTAAGAATTTTGATGATTTCGTGCAGAATTCTGCTGTTTTCTTGCAATTCAGCCGTTAAATCTTGGTAAAAAGTCATGATTTTGTAGATTTCGTGCTTTTCTTTGCGAATTCATGCCAGAAAACAACGAAAATCGGCGAGAAATCATCGTTTTGCATCGAAATATGCGATTTTCTGTAAGAATTTTGATGACTTCGTGCAGAATTCTGCTGTTTTCTTGCAATTCAGGCGTTGAATCTAGGTAAAAAGTCATGATTTTGTAGATTTCGTGCTCTTCTTGGCGAATTCAAGATAGAAAACAACGAAAATCGGCGAGAAATCGTTGTTTTGCATCGAAATATGCGGTTTTCTCTAAGAATTTTGACGATTTCGTGCAGAATTCTGCTGTTTTCTTGCAATTCAGCCGTTGAATCTTGGTAAAAAGTCATGATTTTGTAGATTTCGTGCTCTTCTTTGCGAATTCAAGATAGAAAACAACGAAAATCAGCGAGAAATCGTCGTTTTGCATCGAAATTTGTAGATTTCGTGGGCTTCTTGGCGAATTCAAGATAGAAAACAACGAAAATCGGCGAGAAATCGTTGTTTTCCATCGAAATATGCAGTTTTCTCTAAGAATTTTGATGATTTCGTGCAGAATTCTGCTGTTTTCTTGCAATTCAGCCGTTGAATCATGGTAAAAAGTCATGATTTTGTAGATTTCGTGCTCTTCTTTGCGAATTCAAGCCAGAAAACAACGAAAATCGGCGAGAAATCGTCGTTTTGCATCGAAATATGCGGTTTTCTGTAAGAATTTTGATGATTTCTTGCAGAATTCTGCTGTTTTCTTGCAATTCAGCCCTTGAATGTTGGTAAAAAGTCATGATTTTGTAGATTCCGTGCTCTTCTTTGCGAATTCAAGATAGAAAACAACGAAAATCAGCGAGAAATCGTCGTTTTGCATCGAAATATGCGGTTTTCTCTAAGAATTTTGATGATTTCGTGCAGAATTCTGCTGTTTTCTTGCAATTCAGCCGTTGAATCTTGGTAAAAAGTGATGATTTTGTTGATTTCGTGCTCTTCTTTGCGAATTCAAGCCAGAAAACAACGAAAATCGGCGAGAAATCGTCGTTTTGCATCGAAATATGCGGTTTTCTCTAAGAATTTTGATGATTTCGTGTAGAATTCTGCTGTTTTCTTGCAATTCAGCCGTTGAATCTTGGTAAAAACTCGTGATTTTGTAGATTTCGTGCTCTTCTTTGCGAATTCGAGCCAGAAAACCACGAAAATCGGCGAGAAATCGTCGTTTTGCATCGAAATATGCGGTTTTCTCTAAGAATTTTGATGATTTCGTGCAGAATTCTGCTGTTTTCCTGCAATTAAGCCGTAGAATCTTGGTAAAAAGTGATGATTTTGTAGATTTCGTGCTCTTCTTTGCGAATTCAAGCCAGAAAACAACGAAAATCGGCGAGAAATCGTTGTTTTACATCGAAATATGCGGTTTTCTGTAAGAATTTTGATGATTTCGTGCAGAATTCTGCTGTTTTCTTGCAATTCAGCCGTTGAATTTTGGTAAAAAGTCATGATTTTGTAGATTTCGTGCTCTTCTTTGCGAATTCAAGCCAGAAAACAACGAAAATCGGCGAGAAATCGTCGTTTTGCATCGAAAAATGCGGTTTTCTGTAAGAATTTTGATGATTTCGTGCAGAATTCTGCTGTTTTCTTGTAATTCAGCCGTTGAATCTTGGGAAAAAGTCATGATTTTGTAGATTTCGTGCTCTTCTTTGCGAATTCAAGCCAGAAAACAACGAAAATCGGCGAGAAATCGTCGTTTTTCATCGAAATATGCGGTTTTCTGTAAGAATTTTGATGATTTCTTGCAGAATTCTGCTGTTTTCTTGCAATTCAGCCGTTGAATCTTGGTAAAAAGTCATGATTTTGTAGATTCCGTGCTCTTCTTTGCGAATTCAAGATAGAAAACAACGAAAATCAGCAAGAAATCGTCGTTTTGCATCGAAATATGCGGTTTTCTCTAAGAATTTTGATGATTTCGTGCAGAATTCTGCTGTTTTCTTGCAATTCAGCCGTTGAATCTTGGTAAAAAGTGATGATTTTGTTGATTTCGTGCTCTTCTTTGCGAATTCAAGCCAGAAAACAACGAAAATCGGCGAGAAATCGTCGTTTTGCATCGAAATATGCGGTTTTCTCTAAGAATTTTGATGATTTCGTGTAGAATTCTGCTGTTTTCTTGCAATTCAGCCGTTGAATCTTGGTAAAAACTCGTGATTTTGTAGATTTCGTGCTCTTCTTTGCGAATTCGAGCCCGAAAACCACGAAAATCGGCGAGAAATCGTCGTTTTGCATCGAAATATGCGGTTTTCTCTAAGAATTTTGATGATTTCGTGCAGAATTCTGCTGTTTTCCTGCAATTAAGCCGTAGAATCTTGGTAAAAAGTGATGATTTTGTAGATTTCGTGCTCTTCTTTGCGAATTCAAGCCAGAAAACAACGAAAATCGGCGAGAAATCGTTGTGTTACATCGAAATATGCGGTTTTCTGTAAGAATTTTGATGATTTCGTGCAGAATTCTGCTGTTTTCTTGCAATTCAGCCGTTGAATTTTGGTAAAAAGTCATGATTTTGTAGATTTCGTGCTCTTCTTTGCGAATTCAAGCTAGAAAACAACGAAAATCGGCGAGAAATCGTCGTTTTGCATCGAAAAATGCGGTTTTCTGTAAGAATTTTGATGATTTCGTGCAGAATTCTGCTGTTTTCTTGTAATTCAGCCGTTGAATCTTGGGAAAAAGTCATGATTTTGTAGATTTCGTGCTCTTCTTTGCGAATTCAAGCCAGAAAACAACGAAAATCGGCGAGAAATCGTCGTTTTGCATCGAAATATGCGGTTTTCTCTAAGAATTTTGATGATTTCGTGCAGAATTCTGCTGTTTTCTTGCAATTCACCCGTTGAATCTTGGTAAAAAGTCATGATTTTGTAGATTTCGTGCTCATCTTTGCGAATTCAAGATAGAAAACAACGAAAATCAGCGAGAAATCGTCGTTTTGCATCGAAATATGCGGTTTTCTCTAAGAATTTTGATGATTTCGTGCAGAATTCTGCTGTTTTCTTCCAATTCAGCCGTTGAATCTTGGTAAAAAGTCATGATTTTGTAGATTTCGTGCTCTTCTTTGCGAATTCAAGATAGAAAACAACGAAAATCAGCGAGAAATCGTCGTTTTGCATCGAAATATGCGGTTTTCTCTAAGAATTTTGATGATTTCGTGCAGAATTCTGCTGTTTTCTTGCAATTCAGCCGTTGAATCTGGGTAAAAAGTCATGATTTTGTAGATTTCGTGCTCTTCTTTGCGAATTCATGCCAGAAAACAACGAAAATCGGCGAGAAATCATCGTTTTGCATCGAAATATGCGATTTTCTGTAAGAATTTTGATGACTTCGTGCAGAATTCTGCTGCTTTCTTGCAATTCAGCCGTTGAATCTGGGTAAAAAGTCATGATTTTGTAGATTTCGTATTCTTCTTTGCGAATTCATGCCAGAAAACAACGAAAATCGGCGAGAAATCGTCGTTTTGCATCGAAATATGCGGTTTTCTCTAAGAATTGTGACGATTTCGTGCAGAATTCTGCTGTTTTCTTGCAATTCAGCCGTTGAATCTTGGTAAAAAGTCATGATTTTGTAGATTTCGTGCTCTTCTTTGCGAATTCAAGATAGAAAACAACGAAAATCAGCGAGAAATCGTCGTTTTGCATCGAAATTTGTAGATTTCGTGGGCTTCTTGGCGAATTCAAGATAGAAAACAACGAAAATCGGCGAGAAATCGTTGTTTTCCATCGAAATATGCAGTTTTCTCTAAGAATTTTGATGATTTCGTGCAGAATTCTGCTGTTTTCTTGCAATTCAGCCGTTGAATCATGGTAAAAAGTCATGATTTTGTAGATTTCGTGCTCTTCTTTGCGAATTCAAGCCAGAAAACAACGAAAATCGGCGAGAAATCGTCGTTTTGCATCGAAATATGCGATTTTCTGTAAGAATTTTGATGATTTCTTGCAGAATTCTGCTGTTTTCTTGCAATTCAGCCGTTGAATCTTGGTAAAAGGTCATGATTTTGTAGATTCCGTGCTCTTCTTTGCGAATTCAAGATAGAAAACAACGAAAATCAGCGAGAAATCGTCGTTTTGCATCGAAATATGCGGTTTTCTCTAAGAATTTTGATGATTTCGTGTAGAATTCTGCTGTTTTCTTGCAATTCAGCCGTTGAATCTTGGTAAAAACTCGTGATTTTGTAGATTTCGTGCTCTTCTTTGCGAATTCAAGCCAGAAAACCACGAAAATCGGCGAGAAATCGTCGTTTTGCATCGAAATATGCGGTTTTCTCTAAGAATTTTGATGATTTCGTGCAGAATTCTGCTGTTTTTTTGCAATTCAGCCGTTGAATCTTGGTAAAAAGTGATGATTTTGTAGATTTCGTGCTCTTCTTTGCGAAATCAAGCCAGAAAACAACGAAAATCGGCGAGAAATCGTCGTTTTGCATCGAAATATGCGGTTTTCTCTAAGAATTTTGACGATTTCGTGCAGAATTCTGCTGTTTTCTTGCAATTCAGCCGTTGAATCTTGGTAAAAAGTCATGATTTTGTAGATTTCGTGCTCTTCTTTGCGAATTTAACATAGAAAACAACGAAAATCAGCGAGAAATCGTCGTTTTGCATCGAAATTTGTAGATTTCGTGGGCTTCTTGGCGAATTCAAGATAGAAAACAACGAAAATCGGCGAGAAATCGTTGTTTTCCATCGAAATATGAAGTTTTCTCTAAGAATTTTGATGATTTCGTGCAGAATTCTGCTGTTTTCTTGCAATTCAGCCGTTGAATCATGGTAAAAAGTCATGATTTTGTAGATTTCGTGCTCTTCTTTGCGAATTCAAGCCAGAAAACAACGAAAATCGGCGAGAAATCGTCGTTTTGCATCGAAATATGCGGTTTTCTGTAAGAATTTTGATGATTTCTTGCAGAATTCTGCTGTTTTCTTGCAATTCAGCCGTTGAATCTTGGTAAAAGGTCATGATTTTGTAGATTCCGTGCTCTTCTTTGCGAATTCAAGATAGAAATCAACGAAAATCAACGAGAAATCGTCGTTTTGCATCGAAATATGCGGTTTTCTCTAAGAATTTTGATGATTTCGTGCAGAATTCTGCTGTTTTCTTGCAATTCAGCCGTTGAATCTTTGTAAAAAGTGATGATTTTGTTGATTTCGTGCTCTTCTTTGCGAATTCAAGCCAGAAAACAACGAAAATCGGCGAGAAATCGTCGTTTTGCATCGAAATATGCGGTTTTCTCTAAGAATTTTGATGATTTCGTGTAGAATTCTGCTGTTTTCTTGCAATTCAGCCGTTGAATCTTGGTAAAAACTCGTGATTTTGTAGATTTCGTGCTCTTCTTTGCGAATTCAAGCCAGAAAACCACGAAAATCGGCGAGAAATCGTCGTTTTGCATCGAAATATGCGGTTTTCTCTAAGAATTTTGATGATTTCGTGCAGAATTCTGCTGTTTTTTTGCAATTCAGCTGTTGAATCTTGGTAAAAAGTGATGATTTTGTAGATTTCGTGCTCTTCTTTGCGAATTTAACATAGAAAACAACGAAAATCAGCGAGAAATCGTCGTTTTGCATCGAAATATGCGGTTTTCTCTAAGAATTTTGATGATTTCGTGCAGAATTCTGCTGTTTTCTTGCAATTCAGCCGTTGAATCTTGGTAAAAAGTCATGATTTTGTAGATTTCGTGCTCTTCTTTGCGAATTCAAGCCAGAAAACAACGAAAATCGGCGAGAAATCGTCGTTTTGCATCGAAATATGCGGTTTTCTCTAAGAATTTTGACGATTTCGTGCAGAATTCTGCTGTTTTCTTGCAATTCAGCCGTTGAATCTTGGTAAAAAGTCATGATTTTGTAGATTTCGTGCTCTTCTTTGCGAATTCAAGATAGAAAACAACGAAAATCAGCGAGAAATCGTCGTTTTGCATCGAAATTTGTAGATTTCGTGGGCTTCTTGGCGAATTCAAGATAGAAAACAACGAAAATCGGCGAGAAATCGTTGTTTTCCATCGAAATATGAAGTTTTCTCTAAGAATTTTGATGATTTCGTGCAGAATTCTGCTGTTTTCTTGCAATTCAGCCGTTGAATCATGGTAAAAAGTCATGATTTTGTAGATTTCGTGTTCTTCTTTGCGAATTCAAGCCAGAAAACAACGAAAATCGGCGAGAAATCGTCGTTTTGCATCGAAATATGCGGTTTTCTGTAAGAATTTTGATGATTTCTTGCAGAATTCTGCTGTTTTCTTGCAATTCAGCCGTTGAATCTTGGTAAAAGGTCATGATTTTGTAGATTCCGTGCTCTTCTTTGCGAATTCAAGATCGAAATCAACGAAAATCAGCGAGAAATCGTCGTTTTGCATCGAAATATGCGGTTTTCTCTAAGAATTTTGATGATTTCGTGCAGAATTCTGCTGTTTTCTTGCAATTCAGCCGTTGAATCTTTGTAAAAAGTGATGATTTTGTTGATTTCGTGCTCTTCTTTGCGAATTCAAGCCAGAAAACAACGAAAATCGGCGAGAAATCGTCGTTTTGCATCGAAATATGCGGTTTTCTCTAAGAATTTTGATGATTTCGTGTAGAATTCTGCTGTTTTCTTGCAATTCAGCCGTTGAATCTTGGTAAAAACTCGTGATTTTGTAGATTTCGTGCTCTTCTTTGCGAATTCAAGCCAGAAAACCACGAAAATCGGCGAGAAATCGTCGTTTTGCATCGAAATATGCGGTTTTCTCTAAGAATTTTGATGATTTCGTGCAGAATTCTGCTGTTTTTTTGCAATTCAGCTGTTGAGTCTTGGTAAAAAGTGATGATTTTGTAGATTTCGTGCTCTTCTTTGCGAATTCAAGCCAGAAAACAACGAAAATCGGCGAGAAATCGTCGTTTTGCATCGAAATATGCGGTTTTCTCTAAGAATTTTGACGATTTCGTGCAGAATTCTGCTGTTTTCTTGCAATTCAGCCGTTGAATCTTGGTAAAAAGTCATGATTTTGTAGATTTCGTGCTCTTCTTTGCGAATTTAACATAGAAAACAACGAAAATCAGCGAGAAATCGTCGTTTTGCATCGAAATATGCGGTTTTCTCTAAGAATTTTGATGATTTCGTGTAGAATTCTGCTGTTTTCTTGCAATTCAGCCGTTGAATCTTGGTAAAAAGTCATGATTTTGTAGATTTCGTGCTCTTCTTTGCGAATTCAAGCTAGAAAACCACGAAAATCGGCGAGAAATCGTCGTTTTGCATCGAAATATGCGGTTTTCTCTAAGAATTTTGATGATTTCGTGCAGAATTCTGCTGTTTTCTTGCAATTCAGCCGTTGAATCTTGGTAAAAAGTGATGATTTTGTAGATTTCGTGCTCTTCTTTGCGAATTCAAGCCAGAAAACAACGAAAATCGGCGAGAAATCGTCGTTTTGCATCGAAATATGCGGTTTTCTCTAAGAATTTTGACGATTTCGTGCAGAATTCTGCTGTTTTCTTGCAATTCAGCCGTTGAATCTTGGTAAAAAGTCATGATTTTGTAGATTTCGTGCTCTTTTTTGCGAATTTAAGATAGAAAACAACGAAAATCAGCGAGAAATCGTCGTTTTGCATCGAAATATGCGGTTTTCTCTAAGAATTTTGATGATTTCGTGCAGAATTCTGCTATTTTCTTGCAATTCAGCCGTTGAATCTAGGTAAAAAGTCATGATTTTGTAGATTTCGTGCTCTTCTTGGCGAATTCAAGATAGAAAACAACGAAAATCGGCGAGAAATCGTTGTTTTGCATCGAAATATGCAGTTTTCTCTAAGAATTTTGATGATTTCGAGCAGAATTCTGCTGTTTTCTTGCAATTCAGCCGTTGAATCTTGGTAAAAATTCATGATTTTGTAGATTTCGTGCTCTTCTTTACGAATTCAAGCCAGAAAACAACAAAAATCGGCGAGACATCGTCGTTTTGCATCGAAAAATGCGGTTTTCTGTAAGAATTTTGATGATTTCGTGCAGAATTCTGCTGTTTTCTTGCAATTCAGCCGTTGAATCTTGGTAAAAAGTCATGATTTTGTAGATTTCGTGCTCTTCTTTGCGAATTCAAGCCAGAAAACAACGAAAATCGGCGAGAAATCGTCGTTTTGCATCGAAATATGCGGTTTTCTCTAAGAATTTTGACGATTTCGTGCAGAATTCTGCTGTTTTCTTGCAATTCAGCCGTTGAATCTTGGTAAAAAGTCATGATTTTGTAGATTTCGTGCTCTTCTTTGCGAATTCAAGATAGAAAACAACGAAAATCAGCGAGAAATCGTCGTTTTGCATCGAAATATGCGGTTTTCTCTAAGAATTTTGATGATTTCGTGCAGAATTCTGCTGTTTTCTTGCAATTCAGCCGTTGAATCTTGGTAAAAAGTCATGATTTTGTAGATTTCGTGCTCTACTTTGCGAATTCATGCCAGAAAACAACGAAAATCGGCGAGAAATCATCGTTTTGCATCGAAATATGCGATTTTCTGTAAGAATTTTGATGATTTCGTGCAGAATTCTCCTGTTTTCTTGCAATTCAGCCGTTGAATCTAGGTAAAAAGTCATGATTTTGTAGATTTCGTGCTCTTCTTGGCGAATTCAAGCCAGAAAACAACGAAAATCGGCGAGAAATCGTCGTTTTGCATCGAAATATGCGGTTTTCTGTAAGAATTTTGATGCTTTGGTGCAGAATTCTGCTGTTTTCTTGCAATTCAGCCGTAGAATCTTGGTAAAATGTGATGATTTTGTAGATTTCGTGCTCTTCTTTGCGAATTCAAGCCAGAAAACAACGAAAATCGGCGAGAAATCGTCGTTTTGCATCGAAATATACGGTTTTCTGTAAGAATTTTGATGATTTCGTGCAGAATTCTGCTGTTTTCTTGCAATTCAGTCGTAGAATCTTGGTAAAAAGTGATGATTTTGTAGATTTCGTGCTCTTCTTTGCGAATTCAAGCCAGAAAACAACGAAAATCGGCGAGAAATCGTCGTTTTGCATCGAAATATGCGGTTTTCTGTAAGAATTTTGATGATTTCGTGCAGAATTCTGCTGTTTTCTTGCAATTCAGTCGTAGAATCTTGGTAAAAAGTGATGATTTTGTAGATTTCGTGCTCTTCTTTGCGAATTCAAGCCAGAAAACAACGAAAATCGGCGAGAAATCGTCGTTTTGCATCGAAATATGCGGTTTTCTGTAAGAATTTTGATGATTTCGTGCAGAATTCTGCTGTTTTCTTGCAATTCAGCCGTTGAATCTTGGTAAAAAGTCATGATTTTGTAGATTTCGTGCTCTTCTTGGCGAATTCAAGATAGAAAACAACGAAAATCGGCGAGAAATCGTTGTTTTGCATCGAAATATGCAGTTTTCTCTAAGAATTTTGATGATTTCGTGCAGAATTCTGCTGTTTTCTTGCAATTCAGCCGTTGAATCTTGGTAAAAAGTCATGATTTTGTTGATTTCGTGCTCTTTTTTGCGAACTCAAGCCAGAAAACAACGAAAATCGGCGAGAAATCGTCGTTTTGCATCGAAATATGCGGTTTTCTGTAAGAATTTTGATGATTTCGTGCAGAATTCTGCTGTTTTCTTGCAATTCAGCCGTAGAATCTTGGTAAAAAGTGATGATTTTGTAGATTTCGTGCTCTTCTTTGCGAATTCAAGCCAGAAAACAACGAAAATCGGCGAGAAATCGTCGTTTTGCATCGAAATATGCGGTTTTCTCTAAGAATTTTGATGATTTCGTGCAGAATTCTGCTGTTTTCTTGCAATTCAGCCGTTGAATCTTGGTAAAAAGTCATGATTTTGTAGATTTCGTGCTCTTCTTTGCAAATTCAAGCCAGAAAACAACGAAAATCGGCGAGAAATAATCGTTTTGCATCGAAATATGCGGTTTTCTCTAAGAATTTTGATGATTTCGTGCAGAATTCTGCTGTTTTCTTGCAATTCAGCCGTTGAATATTGGTAAAAAGTGATAATTTTGTAGATTTCGTGCTCTTCTTTGCGAATTCAAGCCAGAAAACAACGAAAATCGGCGAGAAATCGTCGTTTTGCATCGAAATATGCGGTTTTCTCTAAGAATTTTGACGATTTCGTGCAGAATTCTGCTGTTTTCTTGCAATTCAGCTGTTGAATCTAGGTAAAAAGTTATGATTTTGTAGATTTCGTCTCTTCTCTGCGAATTCAAGCCAGAAAACAACGAAAATCGGCGAGAAATCGTGGTTTTGCAACGAAATATGCGGTTTTCTGTAAGAATTTTGATGATTTCGTGCAGAATTCTGCTGTTTTCTTGCAATTCAGCCGTTGAATCTAGGTAAAAAGTCATGATTTTGTAGATTTCGTGCTCTTCTTGGCGAATTCAAGATAGAAAACAACGAAAATCGGCGAGAAATCGTTGTTTTGCATCGAAATATGCGGTTTTCTGTAAGAATTTTGATGATTTCGTGCAGAATTCTGCTGTTTTCTTGCAATTCAGCTGTTGAATCTTGGTAAAAAGTCATGATTTTGTAGATTTCGTGCTTTTCTTTGGGAATTCAAGCCAGAAAACAACGAAAATCGCCGAGAAATCGTCGTTTTGCATCGAAATATGCGGTTTTCTCTAAGAATTTTGACGATTTCATATAGAATTCTGCTGTTTTCTTGCAATTCAGCGTTGAATCTTGGTAAAAAGTCATGATTTTGTAGATTTCGTGCTCTTCTTTGCGAATTCAAGATAGAAAACAACGAAAATCAGCGAGAAATCGTCGTTTTGCATCGAAATATGCGGTTTTCTCTAAGAATTTTGATGATTTCGTGCAGAATTCTGCTGTTTTCTTGCAATTCAGCAGTTGAATCTTGGTAAAAAGTCATGATTTTGTAGATTTCGTGCACTTCTTTGCGAATTCAAGCCAGAAAACAACGAAAATCGGCCAGAAATCGTCGTTTTGCATCGAAATATGCGGTTTTCTGTAAGAATTTTGATGATTTCGTGCAGAATTCTGCTGTTTTCTTGCAATTCAGCTGTTGAATCTTGATAAAAAGTCATGATTTTGTAGATTTCGTGCTCTTCTTTGCGAATTCAAGCCAGAAAACAACGAAAATCGGCGAGAAATCGTCGTTTTGCATCGAAAAATGCGGCTTTCTGTGAGAATTTTGATGATTTCGTGCAGATTTCTGCTGTTTTCTTGCAATTCAGCCGTTGAATCTTGGTAAAAAGTCATGATTTTGTAGATTTCGTGCTCTTCTTTGCGAATTCAAGCCAGAAAACAACCAGAATCGGCGAGAAATCGTCGTTTTGCATCGAAATATGCGGTTTTCTGTAAGAATTTTGATGATTTCGTGCAGAATTTTGCTGTTTTCTTGCAATTCAGCCGTTGAATCTTGGTAAAAAGTCATGATTTTGTAGATTTCGTGCTCTTCTTTGCGAATTCAAGCCAGAAAACCACGAAAATTGGCGAGAACTCGTCGTTTTGCATCGAAAAATGCGGTTTTCTCTAAGAATTTGGATGATTTCGTGCAGATTTCTGTTGTTTTCTTGCAATTCAGCCGTTGAATCTTGGTAAAAAGTGATGATTTTGCAGATTTCGTGCTCTTTTTTGCGAATTCAAGCCAGAAAACAACGAAAATCGGCGAGAAATCGTCGTTTTGCATCGAAATATGCGGTTTTCTCTAAGAATTTTGACGATTTCGTGCAGAATTCTGCTGTTTTCTTGCAATTCAGCCGTTGAATCTTGGTAAAAAGTCATGATTTTGTAGACTTCGTGCTCTTCTTTGCAAATTCAAGATAGAAAACAACGAAAATCAGCGAGAAATCGTCGTTTTGCATCGAAATATGCGGTTTTCTCTAAGACTTTTGATGATTTCGTGCAGAATTCTGCTGTTTTCTTGCAATTCAGCCGTAGAATCTTGGTAAAAAGTGATGATTTTGTAGATTTCGTGCTTTTCTTTGCGAATTCAAGCCAGAAAACAACGAAAATCGGCGAGAAATCGTTGTTTTGCATCGAAATATGCGGTTTTCTGTAAGAATTTTGATGATTTCGTGCAGAATTCTGCTGTTTTCTTGCAATTCAGCCGTTGAATCTTGGCAAAAAGTCATGATTTTGTAGATTTCGTGCTCTTCTTTGCGAATTCAAGCCAGAAAACAACGAAAATCGGCGAGAAATCGTCGTTTTGCATCGAAAAATGCGGTTTTCTGTAAGAATTTTGATAATTTCGTGCAGAATTCTGCCGTTTTCTTGCAATTCAGCCGTTGAATCTTGGTAAAAAGTCATGATTTTGTAGATTTCGTGCTCTTCTTTGCGAATTCAAGCCAGAAAACAACGAAAATCGGCGAAAAATCGTCGTTTTGCATCGAAATATGCGGTTTTCTGTAAGAATTTTGATGATTTCGTGCAGAATTCTGCTGTTTTCTTGCAATTCAGCCGTTGAATCTTGGTAAAAAGTCATGATTTTGTAGATTTCGTGCTCTTTTTTGCGAATTCAAGATAGAAAACAACGAAAATCAGCGAGAAATCGTCGTTTTGCATCGAAATATGCGGTTTTCTCTAAGAATTTTGATGATTTCGTGCAGAATTCTGCTGTTTTCTTGCAATTCAGCCGTAGAATCTTGGTAAAAAGTGATGATTTTGTAGATTTCGTGCTTTTCTTTGCGAATTCAAGCTAGAAAACAACGAAAATCGGCGAGAAATCGTTGTTTTGCATCGAAATATGCGGTTTTCTGTAAGAATTTTGATGATTTCGTGCAGAATTCTGCTGTTTTCTTGCAATTCAGCCGTTGAATCTTGGCAAAAAGTCATGATTTTGTAGATTTCGTGCTCTTCTTTGCGAATTCAAGCCAGAAAACAACGAAAATCGGCGAGAAATCGTCGTTTTGCATCGAAAAATGCGGTTTTCTGTAAGAATTTTGATAATTTCGTGCAGAATTCTGCCGTTTTCTTGCAATTCAGCCGTTGAATCTTGGTAAAAAGTCATGATTTTGTAGATTTCGTGCTCTTCTTTGCGAATTCAAGCCAGAAAACAACGAAAATCGGCGAAAAATCGTCGTTTTGCATCGAAATATGCGGTTTTCTGTAAGAATTTTGATGATTTCGTGCAGAATTCTGCTGTTTTCTTGCAATTCAGCCGTTGAATCTTGGTAAAAAGTCATGATTTTGTAGATTTCGTGCTCTTTTTTGCGAATTCAAGATAGAAAACAACGAAAATCAGCGAGAAATCGTCGTTTTGCATCGAAATATGCGGTTTTCTCTAAGAATTTTGATGATTTCGTGCAGAATTCTGCTGTTTTCTTGCAATTCAGCCGTTGAATCTTGGTAAAAAGTGATGATTTTGTAGATTTCGTGCTCTTCTTTGCGAATTCAAGCCAGAAAACAACGAAAATCGGCGAGAAATCGTCGTTTTGCATCGAAATATGCGGTTTTCTCTAAGAATTTTGAAGATTTCGTGCAGAATTCTGCTGTTTTCTTGCAATTCAGCCGTTGAATCTTGGTAAAAAGTCATGATTTTGTAGATTTTGTGCTCTTCTTTGCGAATTCAAGCCAGAAAACAACGAAAATCGGCGAGAAATCGTCGTTTTGCATCGAAATATGCGGTTTTCTGTAAGAATTTTGATGATTTCGTGCAGAATTCTGCTGTTTTCTTGCAATTCAGCCGTTGAATCTTGGTAAAAAGTCATGATTTTGTAGATTCCGTGCTCTTCTTTGCGAATTCAAGATAGAAAACAACGAAAATCAGCGAGAAATCGTCGTTTTGCATCGAAATATGCGGTTTTCTCTAAGAATTTTGATGATTTCGTGCAGAATTCTGCTGTTTTCTTGCAATTCAGCCGTTGAATCTTGGTAAAAAGTCATGATTTTGTAGATTTCGTGCTCTTCTTTGCAAATTCATGCCAGAAAACAACGAAAATCGGCGAGAAATCGTCGTTTTGCATCGAAATATGCGGTTTTCTGTAAGAATTTTGATGATTTCGTGCAGAATTCTGCTGTTTTCTTGCAATTCAGCCGTTGAATCTTGGTAAAAAGTCATGATTTTGTAGATTTCGTGCTCTTCTTTTCGAATTCAAGCCAGAAAACAACGAAAATCGGCGAGAAATCGTCGTTTTGCATCGAAAAATGCGGTTTTCTGTAAGAATTTTGATGATTTCGTGCAGAATTCTGCTGTTTTCTTGCAATTCAGCTGTTGAATCTTGGTAAAAAGTCATGATTTTATAGATTTCGTGCTCTTCTTTGCAAATTCAAGCCAGAAAACAACGAAAATCGGCGAGAAATCGTCGTTTTGCATCGAATTATGCGGTTTTCTGTTAGAATTTTGATGATTTCGTGCAGAATTCTGCTGTTTTCTTGCAATTCAGCCGTTGAATCTTGGTAAAAAGTCATGATTTTATAGATTTCGTGCTCTTCTTTGCGAATTCAAGATAGAAAACAACGAAAATCGGCGAGAAATCGTAGTTTTGTATCGAAATATGCGGTTTTCTGTTAGAATTTTGATGATTTCGTGCAGAATTCTGCTGTTTTCTTGCAATTCAGCCGTTGAATCTTGGTAAAAAGTCATGATTTTGTAGATTTCGTGCTGTTCTTTGCGAATTCAAGCCAGAAAACAACGAAAATCGGCGAGAAATCGTCGTTTTGCATCGAAAAATGCGGTTTTCTGTAAGAATTTTGATGATTTCGTGCAGAATTCTGCTGTTTTCTTGCAATTCAGCTGTTGAATCTTGGTAAAAAGTCATGATTTTGTAGATTTCGTGCTCTTCTTTGCGAATTCAAGCCAGAAAACAACGAAAATCGGCGAGAAATCGTCGTTTTGCATCGAAATATGCGGTCTTCTGTAAGAATTTTGATGATTTCGTGCAGAATTCTGCTGTTTTCTTGCAATTCAGCCGTTGAATCTTGGTAAAAAGTGATGATTTTGTAGATTTCGTGCTCTTTTTTGCGAATTCAAGCCAGAAAACAACGAAAATCGGCGAGAAATCGTCGTTTTGCATCGAAATATGCGGTTTTCTCTAAGAATTTTGACGATTTCGTGCAGAATTCTGCTGTTTTCTTGCAATTCAGCCGTTGAATCTTGGTAAAAAGTCATGATTTTGTAGATTACGTGCTCTTCTTTGCGAATTCAAGATAGAAAACAACGAAAATCAGCGAGAAATCGTCGTTTTGCATCGAAATATGCGGTTTTCTCTAAGAATTTTGATGATTTCGTGCAGGATTCTGCTGTTTTCTTGCAATTCAGCAGTTGAATCTTGGTAAAAAGTCATGATTTTGTAGATTTCGTGCTCTTCTTTGCGAATTCAAGCCAGAAAACAACGAAAATCGGCCAGAAATCGTCGTTTTGCATCGAAATATGCGGTTTTCTGTAAGAATTTTGATGATTTCGTGCAGAATTCTGCTGTTTTCTTGCAATTCAGCCGTAGAATCTTGGTAAAAAGTGATGATTTTGTAGATTTCGTGCTCTTCTTTGCGAATTCAAGCCAGAAAACAACGAAAATCGGCGAGAAATTGTTGTTTTGCATCGAAATATGCGGTTTTCTGTAAGAATTTTGATGATTTCGTGCAGAATTCTGCTGTTTTCTTGCAATTCAGCCGTTGAATCTTGGTAAAAAGTCATGATTTTGTAGATTTCGTGCTCTTCTTTGCGAATTCAAGCCAGAAAACAACGAAAATCGGCGAGAAATCGTCGTTTTGCATCGAAATATGCGGTTTTCTGTAAGAATTTTGATGATTTCGTGCAGAATTCTGCTGTTTTCTTGCAATTCAGCCGTTGAATCTTGGTAAAAAGTGATGATTTTGTAGATTTCGTGCTCTTCTTTGCGAATTCAAGCCAGAAAACAACGAAAATCGGCGAGAAATCGTCGTTTTGCATCGAAATATGCGGTTTTCTCTAAGAATTTTGATGATTTCGTGCAGAATTCTGCTGTTTTCTTGCAATTCAGCCGTTGAATCTTGGTAAAAAGTCATGATTTTGTAGATTTCGTGCTCTTCTTTGCGAATTCAAGCCAGAAAACAACGAAAATCGGCGAGAAATCGTCGTTTTGCATCGAAATATGCGGTTTTCTGTAAGAATTTTGATGATTTCGTGCAGAATTCTGCTGTTTTCTTGCAATTCAGCCGTTGAATCTTGGTAAAAAGTCATGATTTTGTAGATTCCGTGCTCTTCTTTGCGAATTCAAGATAGAAAACAACGAAAATCAGCGAGAAATCGTCGTTTTGCATCGAAATATGCGGTTTTCTCTAAGAATTTTGATGATTTCGTGCAGAATTCTGCTGTTTTCTTGCAATTCAGCCGTTGAATCTTGGTAAAAAGTCATGATTTTGTAGATTTCGTGCTCTTCTTTGCAAATTCATGCCAGAAAACAACGAAAATCGGCGAGAAATCGTCGTTTTGCATCGAAATATGCGGTTTTCTGTAAGAATTTTGATGATTTCGTGCAGAATTCTGCTGTTTTCTTGCAATTCAGCCGTTGAATCTTGGTAAAAAGTCATGATTTTGTAGATTTCGTGCTCTTCTTTGCGAATTCAAGCCAGAAAACAACGAAAATCGGCGAGAAATCGTCGTTTTGCATCGAAAAATGCGGTTTTCTGTAAGAATTTTGATGATTTCGTGCAGAATTCTGCTGTTTTCTTGCAATTCAGCCGTTGAATCTTGGTAAAAAGTCATGATTTTGTAGATTTCGTGCTGTTCTTTGCAAATTCAAGCCAGAAAACAACGAAAATCGGCGAGAAATAATCGTTTTGCATTGAAATATGCGGTTTTCTGTAAGAATTTTGATGATTTCGCGCAGAATTCTGCTGTTTTCTTGCAATTCAGCCGTTGAATCTTGGGAAAAAGTCATGATTTTGTAGATTTCGTGCTCTTCTTTGCAAATTCAAGCCAGAAAATCAGGAAAATCGGCGAGAAATCGTCGTTTTGCATCGAAATATGCGGTTTTCTCTAAGAATTTTGACGATTTTGTGCAGAATTCTGCTGTTTTCTTGCACTTCAGCCGTTGAATCTTGGTAAAAAGTCATGATTTTGTAGATTTCGTGCTCTTCTTTGCGAATTCAAGATAGAAAACAACGAAAATCAGCGAGAAATCGTCGTTTTGCATCGAAATATGCGGTTTTCTCTAAGAATTTTGATGATTTCGTGCAGAATTCTGCTGTTTTCTTGCAATTCAGCCGTTGAATCTTGGTAAAAAGTCATGATTTTGTAGATTTCGTGCTCTTCTTTGCGAATTCATGCCAGAAAACAACGAAAATCGGCGAGAAATCGTCGTTTTGCATCGAAATATGCGGTTTTCTGTAAGAATTTTGATGATTTCGTGCAAAATTCTGCTGTTTTCTTGCAATTCAGCCGTTGAATCTTGGTAAAAAGTCATGATTTTGTAGATTTCGTGCTCTTCTTTGCGAATTCAAGCCAGAAAACAACGAAAATCGGCGAGAAATCGTCGTTTTGCATCGTAATATGCGGTTTTCTCTAAGAATTTTGATGATTTCGTGCAGAATTCTGCTGTTTTCTTGCAATTCAGCCGTTGAATCTTGGTAAAAAGTGATTATTTAGTAGATTTCGTGCTCTTCTTTGCGAATTCAAGCCAGAAAACAACGAAAATCGGCGAGAAATCGTTGTTTTGCATCGTAATATGCAGTTGTCTCTAAGAATTTTGATGATTTCGTGCAGAATTCTGCAGTTTTCTTGCAATTCAGCCGTTGAATCTTGGTAAAAAGTCATGACTTTGTAGATTTCGTGCTCTTCTTTGCGAATTCAAGCCAGAAAACAACGAAAATCGGCGAGAAATCGTTGTTTCGCATCGTAATATGCGGTTTTCTCTAAGAATTTTGATGATTTCGAGCAAAATTCTGCTGTTTTCTTGCAATTCAGCCGTCGAATCTTGGTAAAAAGTCATGACTTTGTAGATTTCGTGCTCTTCTTTGCGAATTCAAGCCAGGAAACAACGAAAATCGGCGAGAAATTGTCGTCTTGCATCGAAATATGCGGTTTTCTGTAAGAATTTTGATGATTTCGTGCAAAATTCTGCTGTTTTCTTGCAATTCAGCCGTTAAATCTTGGTAAAAAGTCATGATTTTGTAGATTTCGTGCTCTTCTTTGCAAATTCATGCCAGAAAACAACGAAAATCGGCGAGAAATCGTCGTTTTGCATCGAAATATGCGGTTTTCTGTAAGAATTTTGATGATTTCATGCAGAATTCTGCTGTTTTCTTGCAATTCAGCCGTTGAATCTTGGTAAAAAGTCATGATTTTGTAGATTTCATGCTCTTCTTTGCAAATTCAAGAGAGAAAACAACGAAAATCGGCGAGAAATCGTAGTTTTGTATCGAAATATGCGGTTTTCTGTAAGAATTTTGATGATTTCGAGCAGAATTCTGCTGTTTTCTTGCAATTCAGCCGTTGAATCTTGGTAAAAAGTCATGATTTTGTAGATTTCGTGCTGTTCTTTGCGAATTCAAGCCAGAAAACAACGAAAATCGGCAAGAAATCGTCGTTTTGCATCGAAAAATGCGGTTTTCTGTAAGAATTTTGATGATTTCGTGCAGAATTCTGCTGTTTTCTTGCAATTCAGCCGTTGAATCTTGGTAAAAAGTCATGATTTTGTAGATTTCGTGCTCTTCTTTGCGAATTCAAGCCAAAAAACAACGAAAATCGGCGAGAAATAATCGTTTTGCATTGAAATATGCGGTTTTCTGTAAGAATTTTGATGATTTCGCGCAGAATTCTGCTGTTTTCTTGCAATTCAGCCGTTGAATCTTGGTAAAAAGTCATGATTTTGTAGATTTCGTGCTCTTCTTTGCAAATTCAAGCAAGAAAATCACGAAAATCGGCGAGAAATCGTCGTTTTGCATGGAAATATGCGGTTTTCTCTAAGAATTTTGACGATTTTGTGCAGAATTCTGCTGTTTTCTTGCACTTCAGCCGTTGAATCTTGGTAAAAAGTCATGATTTTGTAGATTTCGTGCTCTTCTTTGCGAATTCAAGATAGAAAACAACGAAAATCAGCGAGAAATCGTCGTTTTGCATCGAAATATGCGGTTTTCTCTAAGAATTTTGATGATTTCGTGCAGAATTCTGCTGTTTTCTTGCAATTCAGCCGTTGAATCTTGGTAAAAAGTCATGATTTTGTAGATTTCGTGCTCTTCTTTGCGAATTCATGCCAGAAAACAACGAAAATCGGCGAGAAATCGTCGTTTTGCATCGAAATATGCGGTTTTCTGTAAGAATTTTGATGATTTCGTGCAAAATTCTGCTGTTTTCTTGCAATTCAGCCGTTGAATCTTGGTAAAAAGTCATGATTTTGTAGATTTCGTGCTCTTTTTTGCGAATTCAAGCCAGAAAACAACGAAAATCGGCGAGAAATCGTTGTTTTGCATCGTAATATGCGGTTTTCTCTAAGAATTTTGATGATTTCGTGCAGAATTCTGCTGTTTTCTTGCAATTCAGCCGTTGAATCTTGGTAAAAAGTGATTATTTAGTAGATTTCGTGCTCTTCTTTGCGAATTCAAGCCAGAAAACAACGAAAATCGGCGAGAAATCGTTGTTTTGCATCGTAATATGCAGTTGTCTCTAAGAATTTTGATGATTTCGTGCAGAATTCTGCTGTTTTCTTGCAATTCAGCCGTTGAATCTTGGTAAAAAGTCATGACTTTGTAGATTTCGTGCTCTTCATTGCGAATTCAAGCCAGAAAACAACGAAATTCGGCGAGAAATCGTTGTTTCGCATCGTAATATGCGGTTTTCTATAAGAATTTTGATGATTTCGAGCAAAATTCTACTGTTTTCTTGCAATTCAGCCGTCGAATCTTGGTAAAAAGTCATGACTTTGTAGATTTCGTGCTCTTCTTTGCGAATTCAAGCCAGAAAACAACGAAAATCGGCGAGAAATTGTCGTCTTGCATCGAAATATGCGGTTTTCTGTAAGAATTTTGATGATTTCGTGCAGAATTCTGCTGTTTTCTTGCAACTCAGCCGTTGAATCTTGGTAAAAAGTCATGATTTTGTAGATTTCGTGCTCTTTTTTGCGAATTCAAGCCAGAAAACAACGAAAATCGGCGAAAAATCGTTGTTTTGCATCGTAATATGCGGTTTTCTCTAAGAATTTTGATGATTTCGTGCAGAATTCTGCTGTTTTCTTGCAATTCAGCCGTTGAATCTTGGTAAAAAGTGATTATTTAGTAGATTTCGTGCTCTTCTTTGCAAATTCAAGCCAGAAAACAACGAAAATCGGCGAGAAATCGATGTTTTGCATCGTAATATGCAGTTGTCTCTAAGAATTTTGATGATTTCGTGCAGAATTCAGCTGTTTTCTTGCAATTCAGCTGTTGAATCTTGGTAAAAAGTCATGACTTTGTAGATTTCGTGCTCTTCTTTGCGAATTCAAGCCAGAAAACAACGAAATTCGGCGAGAAATCGTTGTTTCGCATCGTAATATGCGGTTTTCTCTAAGAATTTTGATGATTTCGAGCAAAATTCTGCTGTTTTCTTCCAATTCAGCTGTCGAATCTTGGTAAAAAGTCATGACTTTGTAGATTTCGTGCTCTTCTTTGCGAATTCAAGCCAGAAAACAACGAAAATCGGCGAGAAATTGTCGTCTTGCATCGAAATATGCGACTTTCTGTAAGAATTTTGATGATTTCGTGCAGAATTCTGCTGTTTTCTTGCAATTCAGCCGTTAAATCTTGGTAAAAAGTCATGATTTTGTAGATTTCGTGCTCTTCTTTGCAAATTCATGCCAGAAAACAACGAAAATCGGCGAGAAATCGTCGTTTTGCATCGAAATATGCGGTTTTCTGTAAGAATTTTGATGATTTCATGCAGAATTCTGCTGTTTTCTTGCAATTCAGCCGTTGAATCTTGGTAAAAAGTCATGATTTTGTAGATTTCGTGCTCTTCTTTGCGAATTCAAGCCAGAAAACAACGAAAATCGGCGAGAAATCGTCGTTTTGCATCGAAAAATGCGGTTTTCTGTGAGAATTTTGATGATTTCGTGCAGAATTCTGCTGTTTTCTTGCAATTCAGCCGTTGAATCTTGGTAAAAAGTCATGATTTTGTAGATTTCGTGCTCTTCTTTGCGAATTCAAGCCAGAAAACAACGAAAATCGGCGAGAAATCGTCGTTTTGCATCGAAATATGCGGTTTTCTGTAAGAATTTTGATGATTTCGTGCAGAATTCTGCTGTTTTCTTGCAATTCAGCCGTTGAATCTTGGTAAAAAGTCATGATTTTGTAGATTTCATGCTCTTCTTTGCGAATTCAAGAGAGAAAACAACGAAAATCGGCGAGAAATCGTAGTTTTGTATCGAAATATGCGGTTTTCTGTAAGAATTTTGATGATTTCGTGCAGAATTCTGCTGTTTTCTTGCAATTCAGCCGTTGAATCTTGGTAAAAAGTCATGATTTTGTAGATTTCATGCTCTTCTTTGCGAATTCAAGAGAGAAAACAACGAAAATCGGCGAGAAATCGTGGTTTTGTATCGAAAAATGCGGTTTTCTGTTAGAATTTTGATGATTTCGTGCAGAATTCTGCTGTTTTCTTGCAATTCAGCCGTTGAATCTTGGTAAAAAGTCATGATTTTGTAGATTTCGTGCTCTTCTTTGCGAATTCAAGCCAAAAAACAACGAAAATCGGCGAGAAATAATCGTTTTGCATTGAAATATGCGGTTTTCTGTAAGAATTTTGATGATTTCGCGCAGAATTCTGCTGTTTTCTTGCAATTCAGCCGTTGAATCTTGGTAAAAAGTCATGATTTTGTAGATTTCGTGCTCTTCTTTGCAAATTCAAGCCAGAAAACAACGAAAATCGGCGAGAAATCGTCGTTTTGCATCGAAATATGCGGTTTTCTGTAAGAATTTTGATGATTTCGTGCAAAATTCTGCTGTTTTCTAGCAATTCAGCCGTTGAATCTTGGTAAAAAGTCATGATTTTGTAGATTTCGTGCTCTTTTTTGCGAATTCAAGCCAGAAAACAACGAAAATCGGCGAGAAATCGTTGTTTTGCATCGTAATATGCGGTTTTCTCTAAGAATTTTGATGATTTCGTGCAGAATTCTGCTGTTTTCTTGCAATTCAGCCGTTGAATCTTGGTAAAAAGTGATTATTTAGTAGATTTCGTGCTCTTCTTTGCGAATTCAAGCCAGAAAACAACGAAAATCGGCGAGAAATCGTCGTTTTGCATGGAAATATGCGGTTTTCTCTAAGAATTTTGACGACTTTGTGCAGAATTCTGCTGTTTTCTTGCACTTCAGCCGTTGAATCTTGGAAAAAAGTCATGATTTTGTAGATTTCGTGCTCTTCTTTGCGAATTCAAGATAGAAAACAACGAAAATCAGCGAGAAATCGTCGTTTTGCATCGAAATATGCGGTTTTCTCTAAGAATTTTGATGATTTCGTGCAGAATTCTGCTGTTTTCTTGCAATTCAGCCGTTGAATCTTGGTAAAAAGTCATGATTTTGTAGATTTCGTGCTCTTCTTTGCGAATTCATGCCAGAAAACAACGAAAATCGGCGAGAAATCGTCGTTTTGCATCGAAATATGCGGTTTTCTGTAAGAATTTTGATGATTTCGTGCAAAATTCTGCTGTTTTCTAGCAATTCAGCCGTTGAATCTTGGTAAAAAGTCATGATTTTGTAGATTTCGTGCTCTTTTTTGCGAATTCAAGCCAGAAAACAACGAAAATCGGCGAGAAATCGTTGTTTTGCATCGTAATATGCGGTTTTCTCTAAGAATTTTGATGATTTCGTGCAGAATTCTGCTGTTTTCTTGCAATTCAGCCGTTGAATCTTGGTAAAAAGTGATTATTTAGTAGATTTCGTGCTCTTCTTTGCGAATTCAAGCCAGAAAACAACGAAAATCGGCGAGAAATCGTTGTTTTGCATCGTAATATGCAGTTGTCTCTAAGAATTTTGATGATTTCGTGCAGAATTCTGCTGTTTTCTTGCAATTCAGCCGTTGAATCTTGGTAAAAAGTCATGACTTTGTAGATTTCGTGCTCTTCATTGCGAATTCAAGCCAGAAAACAACGAAATTCGGCGAGAAATCGTTGTTTCGCATCGTAATATGCGGTTTTCTCTAAGAATTTTGATGATTTCGAGCAAAATTCTGCTGTTTTCTTGCAATTCAGCCGTCGAATCTTGGTAAAAAGTCATAACTTTGTAGATTTCGTGCTCTTCTTTGCGAATTCAAGCCAGAAAACAACGAAAATCGGCGAGAAATTGTCGTCTTGCATCGAAATATGCGGTTTTCTGTAAGAATTTTGATGATTTCGTGCAGAATTCTGCTGTTTTCTTGCAACTCAGCCGTTGAATCTTGGTAAAAAGTCATGATTTTGTAGATTTCGTGCTCTTCTTTGCAAATTCATGCCAAAAAACAACGAAAATCGGCGAGAAATCGTTGTTTCGCATCGTAATATGCGGTTTTCTCTAAGAATTTTGATGATTTCGAGCAAAATTCTGCTGTTTTCTTGCAATTCAGCCGTCGAATCTTGGTAAAAAGTCATGACTTTGTAGATTTCGTGCTCTTCTTTGCGAATTCAAGCCAGAAAACTACGAAAATCGGCGAGAAATTGTCGTCTTGCATCGAAATATGCGGTTTTCTGTAAGAATTTTGATGATTTCGTGCAGAATTCTGCTGTTTTCTTGCAATTCAGCCGTTGAATCTTGGTAAAAAGTCATGATTTTGTAGATTTCGTGCTCTTCTTTGCAAATTCATGCCGAAAAACAACGAAAATCGGCGAGAAATCGTCGTTTTGCATCGAAATATGAGGTTTTCTGTAAGAATTTTGATGATTTCGTGCAGAATTCTGCTGTTTTCTTGCAATTCAGCCTTTGAATCTTGGTAAAAAGTCATGATTTTGTAGATTTTGTGCTCTTCTTTGCGAATTCAAGCCAGAAAACAACGAAAATCGGCGAGAAATCGTTGTTTTGCATCGTAATATGCGGTTTTCTCTAAGAATTTTGATGATTTCGTGCAGAATTCTGCTGTTTTCTTGCAATTCAGCCGTTGAATCTTGGTAAAAAGTGATTATTTAGTAGATTTCGTGCTCTTCTTTGCGAATTCAAGCCAGAAAACAACGAAAATCGGCGAGAAATCGTTGTTTTGCATCGTAATATGCAGTTGTCTCTAAGAATTTTGATGATTTCGTGCAGAATTCTGCTGTTTTCTTGCAATTCAGCCGTTGAATCTTGGTAAAAAGTCATGATTTTGTAGATTTCGTGCTCTTCTTTGCAAATTCATGCCAAAAAACAACGAAAATCGGCGAGAAATCGATGTTTCGCATCGTAATATGCGGTTTTCTCTAAGAATTTTGATGATTTCGAGCAAAATTCTGCTGTTTTCTTGCAATTCAGCCGTCGAATCTTGGTAAAAAGTCATGACTTTGTAGATTTCGTGCTCTTCTTTGCGAATTCAAGCCAGAAAACAACGAAAATCGGCGAGAAATTGTCGTCTTGCATCGAAATATGCGGTTTTCTGTAAGAATTTTGATGATTTCGTGCAGAATTCTGCTGTTTTCTTGCAATTCAGCTGTTGAATCTTGGTAAAAAGTGATTATTTAGTAGATTTCGTGCTCTTCTTTGCGAATTCAAGCCAGAAAACAACGAAAATCGGCGAGAAATCGTTGTTTTGCATCGTAATATGCAGTTGTCTCTAAGAATTTTGATGATTTCGTGCAGAATTCTGCTGTTTTCTTGCAATTCAGCCATTGAATCTTGGTAAAAAGTCATGATTTTGTAGATTTCGTGCTCTTCTTTGCGAATTCAAGCCAGAAAACAACGAAAATCGGCGAGAAATCGTCGTTTTGCATCGAAATATGCGGTTATCTCTAAGAATTTTGACGATTTCGTGCAGAATTCTGCTGTTTTCTTGCAATTCAGCTGTTGAATCTTGGTAAAAAGTGATTCTTTAGTAGATTTCGTGCTCTTCTTTGCGAATTCAAGCCAGAAAACAACGAAAATCGGCGAGAAATCGTTGTTTCGCATCGTAATATGCGGTTTTCTCTAAGAATTTTGATGATTTCGTGCAAAATTCTGCTGTTTTCTTGCAATTCAGCCGTTGAATCTTGGTAAAAAGTCATGACTTTGTAGATTTCGTGCTCTTCCTTGCGAATTCAAGCCAGAAAACAACGAAAATCGGCGAGAAATCGTTGTCTTGCATCGAAATATGCGGTTTTCTGTAAGAATTTTGATGATTTCGTGCAGAATTCTGCTGTTTTCTTGCAATTCAGCCGTTGAATCTTGGTAAAAAGTCATGATTTTGTAGATTTCGTGCTCTTCTTGGCGAATTCAAAATAGAAAACAACGAAAATCGGCGAGAAATTGTTGTTTGGCATCGAAATATGCGGTTTTCTGTAAGAATTTTGATGATTTCGTGCAGAATTCTGCTGTTTTCTTGCAACTCAGCCGTTGAATCTAGGTAAAAAGTCATGATTTTGTAGATTTCGTGCTCTTCTTGGCGAATTCAAAATAGAAAACAACGAAAATCGGCGAGAAATTGTTGTTTGGCATCGAAATATGCAGTTTTCTCTAAGAATTTTGATGATTTCGTGCAGAATTCTGCTGTTTTCTTGCAATTCAGCTGTTGAATCTTGGTAAAAAGTGATTATTTAGTAGATTTCGTGCTCTTCTTTGCGAATTCAAGCCAGAAAACAACGAAAATCGGCGAGAAATCGTTGTTTTGCATCGTAATATGCAGTTGTCTCTAAGAATTTTGATGATTTCGTGCAGAATTCTGCTGTTTTCTTGCAATTCAGCCATTGAATCTTGGTAAAAAGTCATGATTTTGTAGATTTCGTGCTCTTCTTTGCGAATTCAAGCCAGAAAACAACGAAAATCGGCGAGAAATCGTTGTTTTGCATCGAAATATGCGGTTATCTCTAAGAATTTTGACGATTTCGTGCAGAATTCTGCTGTTTTCTTGCAATTCAGCTGTTGAATCTTGGTAAAAAGTGATTCTTTAGTAGATTTCGTGCTCTTCTTTGCGAATTCAAGCCAGAAAACAACGAAAATCGGCGAGAAATCGTTGTTTCGCATCGGAATATGCGGTTTTCTCTAAGAATTTTGATGATTTCGTGCAAATTTCTGCTGTTTTCTTGCAATTCAGCCGTTGAATCTTGGTAAAAAGTCATGACTTTGTAGATTTCGTGCTCTTCTTTGCGAATTCAAGCCAGAAAACAACGAAAATCGGCGAGAAATCGTTGTCTTGCATCGAAATATGCGGTTTTCTGTAAGAATTTTGATGATTTCGTGCAGAATTCTGCTGTTTTCTTGCAATTCAGCCGTTGAATCTTGGTAAAAAGTCATGATTTTGTAGATTTCGTGCTCTTCTTTGCGAATTCAAGCCAGAAAACAACGAAAATCGGCGAGAAATCGTCGTTTTGCATCGAAAAATGCGGTTTTTTGTAAGAATTTTGATGATTTCGTGCAGAATTCTGATGTTTTCTTGCAATTCAGCCGTTGAATCTTGGTAAAAAGTCATGATTTTGTAGATTTCGTGCTCTTTTTTGCGAATTCAAGCCAGAAAACAACGAAAATCGGCGAGAAATCGTCGTTTTCCATCGAAATATGCGGTTTTCTCTAAGAATTTTGACGATTTCGTGCAGAATTCTGCTGTTTTCTTGCAATTCAGCCGTTGAATCTTGGTAAAAAGTCATGATTTTGTAGATTTCGTGCTCTTCTTTGCGAATTCAAGATAGAAAACAACGAAAATCAGCGAGAAATCGTCGTTTTGCATCGAAATATGCGGTTTTCTCTATGAATTTTGAAGATTTCGTGCAGAATTCTGCTGTTTTCTCTGCAATTCAGCCGTTGAATCTTGGTAAAAAGTCATGATTTTGTAGATTTCGTGCTCTTCTTTGCAAATTCATGCCAGAAAACAACGAAAATCGGCGAGAAATCGTCGTTTTGCATCGGAATATGAGGTTTTCTGTAAGAATTTTGATGATTTCGTGCAGAATTCTGCTGTTTTCTTGCAATTCAGCTGTTGAATCTTGGTAAAAAGTCATGATTTTGTAGATTTCGTGCTCTTCTTTGCGAATTCAAGCCAGAAAACAACGAAAATCGGCGAGAAATCGTCGTTTTGCATCGAAATATGCGGTTTTCTGTAAGAATTTTGATGATTTCGTGCAGAATTCTGCTGTTTTCTTGCAATTCAGCCGTTGAATCTAGGTAAAAATTCATGATTTTGTAGATTTCGTGCTCTTCTTGGCGAATTCATAATAGAAAACAACGAAAATCGGCGAGAAATCGTTGTTTGGCATCGAAATATGCGGTTTTCTGTAAGAATTTTGATGATTTCGCGCAGAATTCTGCTGTTTTCTTGCAATTCAGCCGTTGAATCTAGGTAAAAAGTCATGATTTTGTAGATTTCGTGCTCTTCTTGTCGAATTCAAAATAGAAAACAACGAAAATCGGCGAGAAATCGTTGTTTTGCATCGAAATATGCAGTTTTCTCTAAGAATTTTGATGATTTCGTGCAGAATTCTGCTGTTTTCTTGCAATTCAGCCGTTGAATCTTGGTAAAAAGTCATGATTTTGTAGATTTCGTGCTCTTCTTTGCGAATTCAAGCCAGAAAACAACGAAAATCGGCGAGAAATCGTCGTTTTGCATCGAAGTATGCGGTTTTCTGTAAGAATTTTGATGATTTCGTGCAGAATTCTGCTGTTTTCTTGCAATTCAGCCGTTGAATCTAGGTAAAAAGTCATGATTTTGTAGATTTCGTGCTCTTCTTGGCGAATTCATAATAGAAAACAACGAAAATCGGCGAGAAATCGTTGTTTGGCATCGAAATATGCGGTTTTCTGTAAGAATTTTGATGATTTCGTGCAGAATTCTGCTGTTTTCTTGCAATTCAGACGTTGAATCTAGGTAAAAAGTCATGATTTTGTAGATTTCGTGCTCTTCTTGGCGAATTCAAAATAGAAAACAACGAAAATCGGCGAGAAATCGTTGTTTTGCATCGAAATATGCAGTTTTCTCTAAGAATTTTGATGATTTCGTGCAGAATTCTGCTGTTTTCTTGCAATTCAGCCGTTGAATCTTGGTAAAAAGTCATGATTTTGTAGATTTCGTGCTCTTCTTTGCGAATTCAAGCCAGAAAACAACGAAAATCGGCGAGAAATCGTCGTTTTGCATCAAAATATGCGGTTTTCTGTAAGAATTTTGATGATTTTGTGCAGAATTCTGCTGTTTTCTTGCAATTCAGCCGTTGAATCTAGGTAAAAAGTCATGATTTTGTAAATTTCGTGCTCTTCTTGGCGAATTCATAATAGAAAACAACGAAAATGGGCGAGAAATCGTTGTTTGGCATCGAAATATGCGGTTTTCTGTAAGAATTTTGATGATTTCGTGCAGAATTCTGCTGTTTTCTTGATATTCAGCCGTTGAATCTAGGTAAAAGGTCATGATTTTGTAGATTTCGTGCTCTTCTTGGCGAATTCAAAATAGAAAACAACGAAAATCGGCGAGAAATCGTCGTTTTGCATCGAAATATGCGGTTTGCTGTAAGAATTTTGATGATTTCGTGCAGAATTCTGCTGTTTTCTTGCAATTCAGCCGTTGAATCTAGGTAAAAAGTCAAGATTTTGTAGATTTCGTGCTCTTCTTGGCGAATTCATAATAGAAAACAACGAAAATCGGCGAGAAATCGTTGTTTGGCATCGAAATATGCGGATTTCTGTAAGAATTCTGATGATTTCGTGCAGAATTCTGCTGTTTTCTTGCAATTCAGCCGTTGAATCTAGGTAAAAAGTCATGATTTTGTAGATTTCGTGCTCTTCTTGGCGAATTCAAAATAGAAAACAACGAAAATCGGCGAGAAATCGTTGTTTTGCATCGAAATATGCAGTTTTCTCTAAGAATTTTGATGATTTCGTGCAGAATTCTGCTGTTTTCTTGCAATTCAGATGTTGAATCTTGGTAAAAAGTCATGATTTTGTAGATTTCGTGCTCTTCTTTGCGAATTCAATCCAGAAAACAACGAAAATCGGCGAGAAATCGTCGTTTTGCATCGAAATATGCGGTTTTCTGTAAGAATTTTGATGATTTCGTGCAGAATTCTGCTGTTTTCTTGCAATTCAGCCGTTGAATCTTGGTAAAAAGTCATGATTTTGTAGACTTCGTGCTCTTCTTTGCGAATTTAAGCCAGAAAACCACGAAAATCGGCGAGAAATCGTCGTTTTGCATCGAAATATGCGGTTTTCTCTAAGAATTTTGATGATTTCGTGCAGAATTCTGCTGTTTTCTTGCAATTCAGCCGTTGAATCTTGGTAAAATGTCATGATTTTGAAGATTTCGTGCTCTTCTTTGCGAATTCAAGATAGAAAACAACGAAAATCAGCGAGAAATCGTCGTTTTGCATCGAAATATGCGGTTTTCTCTAAGAATTTTGATGATTTCGTGCAGAATTCTGCTGTTTTCTTGCAATTCAGCCGTTGAATCTTGGTAAAAAGTCATGATTTTGTAGATTTCGTGCTCTTCTTTGCGAATTCATGCCAGAAAACTACGAAAATCGGCGAGAAATCGTCGTTTTGCATCGAAATATGCGGTTTTCTGTAAGAATTTTGATGATTTCGTGCAGAATTCTGCTGTTTTCTTGCAATTCAGCCGTTGAATCTAGGTAAAAAGTCATGATTTTGTAGATTTTGTGCTCTTCTTGGCGAATTCAAGACAGAAAACAACGAAAATCGGCGAGAAATCGTTGTTTTGCATGGAAATATGCAGTTTTCTCTAAGAATTTTGACGATTTCGTGCAGAATTCTGCTGTTTTCTTGCAATTCAGCCGTTGAATCTTGATAAAAAGTCATGATTTTGTAGATTTCGTGCTCTTCTTTGCGAATTCAAGCCAGAAAACAACGAAAATCGGCGAGAAATCGTCGTTTTGCATCGAAATATGCGGTTTTCTGTAAGAATTTTGATGATTTCGTGCAGAATTCTGCTGTTTTCTTGCAATTCAGCCGTAGAATCTTGGTAAAAAGTGATGATTTTGTAGATTTCGTGCTCTTCTTTGCGAATTCAAGCCAGAAAACAACAAAAATCGGCGAGAAATCGTTGTTTTGCATCGAAATATGCGAAGTCATGATTTTGTAGATTTCGTGCTCTTCTTTGCGAATTCAAGCCAGAAAACAACGAAAATCGGCGAGAAATCGTCGTTTTGCATCGAAATATGCGATTTTCTGTAAGAATTTTGATGATTTCGTGCAGAATTCTGCTGTTTCCTTGCAATTCAGCCGTTGAATCTTGGTAAAAAGTCATGATTTTGTAGATTTCGTGCTCTTCTTTGCGAATTTAAGCCAGAAAACCACGAAAATCGGCGAGAAATCGTCGTTTTGCATCGAAATATGCGGTTTTCTCTAAGAATTTTGATGATTTCGTGCAGAATTCTGCTGTTTTCTTGCAATTCAGCCGTTGAATCTTGGTAAAAAGTGATGATTTTGTAGATTTCGTGCTCTTCTTTGCGAATTCAAGCCAGAAAACAACGAAAATCGGCGAGAAATCGTCGTTTTGCATCGAAAAATGCGGTTTTCTGTAAGAATTTTGATGATTTCGTGCAGAATTCTGCTGTTTTCTTGCAATTCAGCCGTTGAATCTTGATAAAAAGTCATGATTTTGTAGATTTCGTGCTCTTCTTTGCTAATTCAAGCCAGAAAACAACGAAAATCGGCGAGAAATCGTCGTTTTGCATCGAAAAATGCGGTTTTCTGTAAGAATTTTGATGATTTCGTGCAGAATTCTGCTGTTTTCTTGCAATTCAGCCGTTGAATCTTGGTAAAAAGTCATGATTTTGTAGATTTCGTGCTCTTCTTTGCGAATTTAAGCCAGAAAACCACGAAAATCGGCGAGAAATCGTCGTTTTGCATCGAAATATGCGGTTTTCTCTAAGAATTTTGATGATTTCGTGCAGAATTCTGCTGTTTTCTTGCAATTCAGCCGTTGAATCTAGGTAAAAATTCACGATTTTGTAGATTTCGTGCTCTTCTTGGCGAATTCATAATAGAAAACAACGAAAATCGGCGAGAAATCGTTGTTTGGCATCGAAATATGCGGTTTTCTGTAAGAATTTTGATGATTTCGTGCAGAATTCTGCTGTTTTCTTGCAATTCAGCTGTTGAATCTTGGTAAAAAGTCATGATTTTGTAGATTTCGTGCTCTTCTTTGCAAATTCATGCCAGAAAACAACGAAAATCGGCGAGAAATCGTCGTTTTGCATCGAAATATGAGGTTTTCTGTAAGAATTTTGATGATTTCGTGCAGAATTCTGCTGTTTTCTTGCAATTCAGCCGTTGAATCTTGGTAAAAAGTCATGATTTTGTAGATTTCGTGCTCTTCTTGGCGAATTCAAAATAGAAAACAACGAAAATCGGCGAGAAATCGTCGTTTTGCATCGAAATATGCGGTTTTCTCAGAGAATTTTGATGATTTCGTGCAGAATTCTGCTGTTTTCTTGCAATTCAGCCGTTGAATCTTGGTAAAAAGTCATGATTTTGTAGATTTCGTGCTCTTCTTTGCAAATTCATGCCAGAAAACAACGAAAATCGGCGAGAAATCGTCGTTTTGCATCGAAATATGAGGTTTTCTGTATGAATTTTGATGATTTCGAGCAGAATTCTGCTGTTTTGTTGCAATTCAGCCGTTGAATCTTGGTAAAAAGTCATGATTTTGTAGATTTCGTGCTCTTCTTTGCGAATTCAAGCCAGAAAACAACGAAAATCGGCGAGAAATCGTCGTTTTGCATCGAAATATGCGGTTTTCTGTAAGAATTTTGATGATTTCGTGCAGAATTCTGCTGTTTTCTTGCAATTCAGCCGTTGAATCTAGGTAAAAAGTCATGATTTTGTAGATTTCGTGCTCTTCTTGGCGAACTCATAATAGAAAACAACGAAAATCGGCGAGAAATCGTTGTTTGGCATCGAAACATGCGGTTTTCTGTAAGAATTTTGATGATTTCGTGCAGAATTCTGCTGTTTTCTTGCAATTCAGCCGTTGAATCCAGGTAAAAAGTCATGATTTTGTAGATTTCGTGCTCTTCTTGGCGAATTCAAAATAGAAAACAACTAAAATCGGCGAGAAATCGTTGTTTTGCTTCGAAATATGCAGTTTTCTCAAAGAATTTTGATGATTTCGTGCAGAATTCTGCTGTTTTCTTGCAATTCAGATGTTGAATCTTGGTAAAAAGTCATGATTTTGTAGATTTCGTGCTCTTCTTTGTGAATTCAAGCCAGAAAACAACGAAAATCGGCGAGAAATCGTCGTTTTGCATCGAAATATGCGGTTTTCTCTAAGAATTTTGTCGATTTCGTGCAGAATTCTGCTGTTTTCTTGCAATTCAGCCGTTGAATCTTGGTAAAATGTCATGATTTTGTAGATTTCGTGCTCTTCTTTGCGAACTCAAGATAGAAAACAACGAAAATCAGCGAGAAATCGTCGTTTTGCATCGAAATATGCGGTTGTCTCTAAGAATTTTGATGATTTCGTGCAGAATTCTGCTGTTTTCTTGCAATTCAGCCGTTGAATCTTGGTAAAAAGTCATGATTTTGTAGATTTCGTGCTCTTCTTTGCGAATTCATGCCAGAAAACAACGAAAATCGGCGAGAAATCGTCGTTTTGCATCGAAATATGCGGTTTTCTGTAAGAATTTTGATGATTTCGTGCAGAATTCTGCTGTTTTCTTGCAATTCAGCCGTTGAATCTTGGTAAAAAGTCATGATTTTGTAGATTTCGTGCTCTTCTTTGCAAATTCATGCCAGAAAACAACGAAAATCGGCGAGAAATCGTCGTTTTGCATCGAAATATGAGGTTTTCTGTAGGAATTTTGATGATTTCGTGCAGAATTCTGCTGTTTTCTTGCAATTCAGCCGTTGAATCTTGGTAAAAAGTCATGATTTTGTAGATTTCGTGCTCTTCTTTGCGAATTCAAGCCAGAAAACAACGAAAATCGGCGAGAAATCGTCGTTTTGCATCGAAATATGCGGTTTTCTGTAAGAATTTTGATGATTTCGTGCAGAATTCTGCTGTTTTCTTGCAATTCAGCCGTTGAATCTAGGTAAAAAGTCATGATTTTGTAGATTTCGTGCTCTTCTTGGCGAATTCATAATAGAAAACAACGAAAATCGGCGAGAAATCGTTGTTTGGCATCGAAATATGCGGTTTTCTGTAAGAATTTTGATGATTTCGTGCAGAATTCTGCTGTTTTCTTGCAATTCAGCTGTTGAATCCAGGTAAAAAGTCATGATTTTGTAGATTTCGTGCTCTTCTTGGCGAATTCAAGATAGAAAACAACGAAAATCGGCGAGAAATCGTTGTTTTGCATCGAAATATGCAGTTTTCTCTAAGAATTTTGATGATTTCGTGCAGAATTCTGCTGTTTTCTTGCAATTCAGCCGTTGAGTCTTGATAAAAGTCATGATTTTGTAGATTTCGTGCTCTTCTTTGCGAATTCAAGATAGAAAACAACGGAAATCAGGGAGAAATCGTCGTTTTGCATCGAAATATGCGGTTTTCTCTAAGAATTTTGATGATTTCGTGCAGAATTCTGCTGTTTTCTTGCAATTCAGCCGTTGAATCTTGGTAAAAAGTCATGATTTTGTAGATTTCGTGCTCTTCTTTGCGAATTCATGCCAGAAAACAACGAAAATCGGCGAGAAATCGTCGTTTTGCATCGAAATATGCGGTTTTCTCTAAGAATTTTGATGATTTCGTGCAGAATTCTGCTGTTTTCTTGCAATTCAGCCGTTGAATCTTGGTAAAATGTCATGATTTTGTTGATTTCGTGCTCTTCTTTGCGAATTCAAGCCAGAAAACATCGAAAATCGGCGAGAAATCGTCGTTTTGCATCGAAATATGCGGTATTCTCTAAGAATTTTGTCGATTTCGTGCAGAATTCTGCTGTTTTTTTGCAATTCAGCCGTTGAATCTTGGTAAAATGTCATGATTTTGTAGATTTCGTGCTCTTCTTTGCGAATTCAAGCCAGAAAACAACGAAAATCGGCGAGAAATCGTCGTTTTGCATCGAAATATGCGGTTTTCTCTAAGAATTTTGATGATTTCGTGCAGAATTCTGCTGTTTTCTTGCAATTCAGCCGTAGAATCTTGGTAAAAAGTGATGATTTTGTAGATTTCGTGCTCTTCTTTGCGAATTCAAGCCAGAAAACAACAAAAATCGGCGAGAAATCGTTGTTTTGCATCGAAATATGCGAAGTCATGATTTTGTTGATTTCGTGCTCTTCTTTGCGAATTCAAGCCAGAAAACAACGAAAATCGGCAAGAAATCGTCGTTTTGCATCGAAATATGCGATTTTCTGTAAGAATTTTGATGTTTTCGTGCAGAATTCTGCTGTTTTCTTGCAATTCAGCCGTTGAATCTTGGTAATAAGTCATGATTTTGTAGATTTCGTGCTCTTCTTTGCGAATTCAATCCAGAAAACCACGAAAATCGGCGAGAAATCGTCGTTTTGCATCGAAATATGCGGTTTTCTCTAAGAATTTTGATGATTTCGTGCAGAATTCTGCTGTTTTCTTGCAATTCAGCCGTTGAATCTTGGTAAAAAGTGATGATTTTGTAGATTTCGTGCTTTTCTTTGCGAATTCAAGCCAGAAAACAACGAAAATCGGCGAGAAATCGTCGTTTTGCATCGAAATATGCGGTTTTCTCTAAGAATTTTGACGATTTCGTGCAGAATTCTGCTGTTTTCTTGCAATTCAGCTGTTGAATCTTGGTAAAAAGTCATGATTTTGTAGATTTCGTGCTCTTCTTTGCGAATTCAAGCCAGAAAACAACGAAAATCGGCGAGAAATCGTCGTTTTGCATCGAAAAATGCGGTTTTCTGTAAGAATTTTGATGATTTCGTGCAGAATTCTGCTGTTTTCTTGCAATTCAGCCGTTGAATCTTGGTAAAAAGTCATGATTTTGTAGATTTTGTGCTCTTCTTTGCGAATTCAAGCCAGAAAACAACGAAAATCGGCGAGAAATCGTCGTTTTGCATCGAAAAATGCGGTTTTCTGTAAGAATTTTGATGATTTCGTGCAGAATTCAGCTGTTTTCTTGCAATTCAGCCGTTGAATCTTGGTAAAAAGTCATGATTTTGTAGATTTCGTGCTCTTCTTTGCAAATTTAAGCCAGAAAACCACGAAAATCGGCGAGAAATCGTCGTTTTGCATCGAAATATGCGGTTTTCTCTATGAATTTTGATGATTTCGTGCAGAATTCTGCTGTTTTCTTGCAATTCAGCCGTTGAATCTTTGTAAAAAGTGATGATTTTGTAGATTTCGTGCTCTTCTTTGCGAATCCATGCCAGAAAACAACGAAAATCGGCGAGAAATCGTCGTTTTGCATCGAAATATGCGGTTTTCTGTAAGAATTTTGATGATTTCGTGCAGAATTTTGCTGTTTTCTTGCAATTCAGCCGTTGAATCTAGGTAAAAAGTCATGATTTTGTAGATTTCGTGCTCTTCTTGGCGAATTCAAGATAGAAAACAACGAAAATCGGCGAGAAATCGTTGTTTTGCATCGAAAAATGCGGTTTTCTGTAAGAATTTTGATGATTTCGTGCAGAATTCTGCTGTTTTCTTGCAATTCAGCCGTTGAATCTTGGTAAAAAGTCATGATTTTGTAGATTCCGTGCTCTTCTTTGCGAATTCAAGATAGAAAACAACGAAAATCAGCGAGAAATCGTCGCTTTGCATCGAAATATGCGGTTTTCTCTAAGAATTTTGATGATTTCGTGCAGAATTCTGCTGTTTTCTTGCAATTCAGCCGTTGAATCTTGGTAAAAAGTCATGATTTAGTAGATTTCGTGCTCTTCTTTGCGAATTAAAGCCAGAAAACAACGAAAAACGGCGAGAAATCGTCGTTTTGCACCGAAAAATGCGGTTTTCTGTAAGAATTTTGATGATTTCGTGCAGAATTCTGCTGTTTTCTTGCAATTCAGCCGTTGAATCTTGGTAAAAAGTCATGATTTTGTAGATTCCGGGCTCTTCTTTGCGAATTCAAGATAGAAAACAACGAAAATCAGCGAGAAATCGTCGTTTTGCATCGAAATATGCGGTTTTCTCTAAGAATTTTGATGATTTCGTGCAGAATTCTGCTGTTTTCTTGCAATTCAGCCGTTGAATCTTGGTAAAAAGTGATGATTTTGTAGATTTCGTGCTCTTCTTTGCGAATTCAAGCCAGAAAACAACGGAAATCGGCGAGAAATCGTCGTTTTGCATCGAAATATGCGGTTTTCTCTAAGAATTTTGACGATCTCGTGCAGAATTCTGCTGTTTTCTTGCAATTCAGCCGTTGAATCTTGGTAAAAAGTCATGATTTTGTAGATTTCGTGCTCTTCTTTGCGAATTCAAAATAGAAAACAACGAAAATCAGCGAGAAATCGTCGTTTTGCATCGAAATATGCGGTTTTCTCTAAGAATTTTGATGATTTCGTGCAGAATTCTGCTGTTTTCTTGCAATTCAGCCGTTGAATCTAGGTAAAAAGTCATGATTTTGTAGATTTCGTGCTCTTCTTTGCGAATTCAAGCCAGAAAACAACAAAAATCGGCGAGAAATCGTTGTTTTGCATCGAAATATGCGAAGTCATGATTTTGTAGATTTCGTGCTCTTCTTTGCGAATTCAAGCCAGAAAACAACGAAAATCGGCAAGAAATCGTCGTTTTGCATCGAAATATGCGGTTTTCTGTAAGAATTTTGATGATTTCGTGCAGAATTCTGCTGTTTTCTTGCAATTCAGCTGTTGAATCTTGGTAAAAAGTCATGATTTTGTAGATTCCGGGCTCTTCTTTGCGAATTCAAGATAGAAAACAACGAAAATCAGCGAGAAATCGTCGTTTTGCATCGAAATATGCGGTTTTCTCTAAGAATTTTGATGATTTCGTGCAGAATTCTGCTGTTTTCTTGCAATTCAGCCGTTGAATCTTGGTAAAAAGTGATGATTTTGTAGATTTCGTGCTCTTCTTTGCGAATTCAAGCCAGAAAACAACGGAAATCGGCGAGAAGTCGTCGTTTTGCATCGAAATATGCGGTTTTCTCTAAGAATTTTGACGATCTCGTGCAGAATTCTGCTGTTTTCTTGCAATTCAGCCGTTGAATCTTGGTAAAAAGTCATGATTTTGTAGATTTCGTGCTCTTCTTTGCGAATTCAAGATAGAAAACAACGAAAATCAGCGAGAAATCGTCGTTTTGCATCGAAATATGCGGTTTTCTCTAAGAATTTTGATGATTTCGTGCAGAATTCTGCTGTTTTCTTGCAATTCAGCCGTTGAATCTAGGTAAAAAGTCATGATTTTGTAGATTTCGTGCTCTTCTTTGCGAATTCAAGCCAGAAAACAACAAAAATCGGCGAGAAATCGTTGTTTTGCATCGAAATATGCGAAGTCATGATTTTGTAGATTTCGTGCTCTTCTTTGCGAATTCAAGCCAGAAAACAACGAAAATCGGCGAGAAATCGTCGTTTTGCATCGAAATATGCGATTTTCTGTAAGAATTTTGATGTTTTCGTGCAGAATTCTGCTGTTTTCTTGCAATTCAGCTGTTGAATCTTGGTAATAAGTCATGATTTTGTAGATTTCGTGCTCTTCTTTGCGAATTCAATCCAGAAAACAACGAAAATCGGCGAGAAATAATCGTTTTGCATCGAAATATGCGGTTTTCTGTAAGAATTTTGATGATTTCGTGCAGAATTCTGCTGTTTTCTTGCAATTCAGCCGTTGAATCTTGGTAAAAAGTCATGATTTTGTAGATTTCGTGCTCTTCTTTGCGAATTTAAGCCAGAAAACCACGAAAATCGGCGAGAAATCGTCGTTTTGCATCGAAATATGCGGTTTTCTCTAAGAATTTTGATGATTTCGTGCAGAATTCTGCTGTTTTCTTGCAATTCAGCCGTTGAATCTTGGTAAAAAGTGATGATTTTGTAGATTTCGTGCTTTTCTTTGCGAATTCAAGCCAGAAAACAACGAAAATCGGCGAGAAATCGTCGTTTTGCATCGAAATATGCGGTTTTCTCTAAGAATTTTAACGATTTCGTGCAGAATTCTGCTGTTTTCTTGCAATTCAGCTGTTGAATCTTGGTAAAAAGTCATGATTTTGTAGATTTCGTGCTCTTCTTTGCGAATTCAAGCCAGAAAACAACCAAAATCGGCGAGAAATCGTCGTTTTGCATCGAAAAATGCGGTTTTCTGTAAGAATTTTGATGATTTCGTGCAGAATTCTGCTGTTTTCTTGCAATTCAGCCGTTGAATCTTGGTAAAAAGTCATGATTTTGTAGATTTCGTGCTCTTCTTTGCGAATTCAAGCCAGAAAACAACGAAAATCGGCGAGAAATCGTCGTTTTGCATCGAAAAATGCGGTTTTCTGTAAGAATTTTGATGATTTCGTGCAGAATTCAGCTGTTTTCTTGCAATTCAGCCGTTGAATCTTGGTAAAAAGTCATGATTTTGTAGATTTCGTGCTCTTCTTTGCGAATTTAAGCCAGAAAACCACGAAAATCGGCGAGAAATCGCCGTTTTGCATCGAAATATGCGGTTTTCTCTATGAATTTTGATGATTTCGTGCAGAATTCTGCTGTTTTCTTGCAATTCAGCAGTTGAATCTTTGTAAAAAGTGATGATTTTGTAGATTTCGTGCTCTTCTTTGCGAATTCAAGCCAGAAAACAACGAAAATCGGCGAGAAATCGTCGTTTTGCATCGAAATATGCGGTTTTCTCTAAGAATTTTGACGATTTCGTGCAGAATTCGGCTGTTTTCTTGCAATTCAGCCGTTGAATCTTGGTAAAATGTCATGATTTTGTAGATTTCGTGCTCTTCTTTGCGAATTCAAGATAGAAAACAACGAAAATCAGCGAGAAATCGTCGTTTTGCATCGAAATATGCGGTTTTCTCTAAGAATTTTGATGATTTCGTGCAGAATTCTGCTGTTTTCTTGCAATTCAGCCGTTGAATCTTGGTAAAAAGTCATGATTTTGTAGATTTTGTGCTCTTCTTTGCGAATTCATGCCAGAAAACAACGAAAATCGGCGAGAAATCGTCGTTTTGCATCGAAATATGCGGTTTTCTGTAAGAATTTTGATGATTTCGTGCAGAATTTTGCTGTTTTCTTGCAATTCAGCCGTTGAATCTAGGTAAAAAGTCATGATTTTGTAGATTTCGTGCTCTTCTTGGCGAATTCAAGATAGAAAACAACGAAAATCGGCGAGAAATCGTTGTTTTGCATCGAAAAATGCGGTTTTCTGTAAGAATTTTGATGATTTCGTGCAGAATTCTGCTGTTTTCTTGCAATTCAGCCGTTGAATCTTGGTAAAAAGTCATGATTTTGTAGATTCCGTGCTCTTCTTTGCGAATTCAAGATAGAAAACAACGAAAATCAGCGAGAAATCGTCGTTTTGCATCGAAATATGCGGTTTTCTCTAAGAATTTTGATGATTTCGTGCAGAATTCTGCTGTTTTCTTGCAATTCAGCCGTTGAATCTTGGTAAACATCATGATTTAGTAGATTTCGTGCTCTTCTTTGCGAATTCAAGCCAGAAAACAACGAAAATCGGCGAGAAATCGTCGTTTTGCATCGAAAAATGCGGTTTTCTGTAAGAATTTTGATGATTTCGTGCAGAATTCTGCTGTTTTCTTGCAATTCAGCCGTTGAATCTTGGTAAAAAGTTATGATTTTGTAGATTTCGTGCTCTTCTTTGCGAATTCAAGCCAGAAAACAACGAAAATCGGCAAGAAATCGTCGTTTTGCATCGAAATATGCGGTTTTCTGTAAGAATTTTGATGATTTCGTGCAGAATTCTGCTGTTTTCTTGCAATTCAGCCGTTGAATCTTGGTAAAAAGTCATGATTTTGTAGATTCCGGGCTCTTCTTTGCGAATTCAAGATAGAAAACAACGAAAATCAGCGAGAAATCGTCGTTTTGCATCGAAATATGCGGTTTTCTCTAAGAATTTTGATGATTTCGTGCAGAATTCTGCTGTTTTCTTGCAATTCAGCCGTTGAATCTTGGTAAAAAGTGATGATTTTGTAGATTTCGTGCTCTTCTTTGCGAATTCAAGCCAGAAAACAACGGAAATCGGCGAGAAATCGTCGTTTTGCATCGAAATATGCGGTTTTCTCTAAGAATTTTGACGATGTCGTGCAGAATTCTGCTGTTTTCTTGCAATTCAGCCGTTGAATATTGGTAAAAAGTCATGATTTTGTAGATTTCGTGCTCTTCTTTGCGAATTCAAGATAGAAAACAACGAAAATCAGCGAGAAATCGTCGTTTTGCATCGAAATATGCGGTTTTCTCTAAGAATTTTGATGATTTCGTGCAGAATTCTGCTGTTTTCTTGCAATTCAGCCGTTGAATCTAGGTAAAAAGTCATGATTTTGTAGATTTCGTGCTCTTCTTGGCAAATTCAAGATAGAAAACAACGAAAATCGGCGAGAAATCGTTGTTTTGCATCGAAATATGCGGTTTTCTGTAAGAATTTTGATGATTTCGTGCAGAATTCTGCTGTTTTCTTGCAATTCAGCCGTTGAATCTAGGTAAAAAGTCATGATTTTGTAGATTTCGTGCTCTTCTTGGCAAATTCAAGATAGAAAACAACGAAAATCGGCGAGAAATCGTTGTTTTGCATCGAAATATGCAGTTTTCTCTAAAAATTTTGATGATTTCGTGCAGAATTCTGCTGTTTTCTTGCAATTCAGCCGTTGAATCTAGGTAAAAAGTCATGATTTTGTAGATTGCGTGCTCTTCTTGGCAAATTCAAGATAGAAAACAACGAAAATCGGCGAGAAATCGTTGTTTTGCATCGAAATATGCAGTTTTCTCTAAAAATTTTGATGATTTCGTGCAGAATTCTGCTGTTTTCTTGCAATTCAGCCGTTGAATCTTAGTAAAAAGTCATGATTTTGTAGATTTCGTGCTCTTCTTTGCGAATTCAAGCCAGAAAACAACGAAAATCGGCGAGAAATCGTCGTTTTGCATCGAAATATGCGGTTTTCTCTAAGAATTTTGACGATTTCGTGCAGAATTCTGCTGTTTTCTTGCAATTCAGCCGTTGAATCTTGGTAAAATGTCATGATTTTGTAGATTTCGTGCTCTTCTTTGCGAATTCAAGATAGAAAACAACGAAAATCAGCGAGAAATCGTCGTTTTGCATCGAAATATGCGGTTTTCTCTAAGAATTTTGATGATTTCGTGCAGAATTCTGCTGTTTTCTTGCAATTCAGCCGATGAATCTTGGTAAAAAGTCATGATTTTGTAGATTTCGTGCTCTTCTTTGCAAATTCATGCCAGAAAACAACGAAGATCGGCGAGAAATCGTCGTTTTGCATCGAAAAATGCGGTTTTCTGTAAGAATTTTGATGATTTCGTGCAGAATTCTGCTGTTTTCTTGCAATTCAGCCGTAGAATCTTGGTAAAAAGTGATGATTTTGTAGATTTCGTGTTCTTCTTTGCAAATTCAAGCCAGAACACAACGAAAATCGGCGAGAAATCGTCGTTTTGCATCGAAATATGCGGTTTTCTGTAAGAATTTTGATGATTTTGTGCAGAATTCTGCTGTTTTCTTGCAATTCAGCCGTTGAATCTTGGTAAAAAGTCATGATTTTGTAGATTTCGTTCTCTTCTTTGCGAATTCAAGCCAGAAAACAACGAAAATCGGCGAGAAATCGTCGTTTTGCATCGAAATATGCGGTTTTCTGTGAGCATTTTGATGATTTCGTGCAGAATTCTGCTGTTTTCTTGCAATTCAGCCGTTCAATCTAGGTAAAAAGTCATGATTTTGTAGATTTCGTGCTCTTGGCGAACTCAAGATAGAAAACAACGAAAATCGGCGAGAAATCGTTGTTTTGCATCGAAATATGCGGTTTTCTGTAAGAATTTTGATGATTTCGTGCAGAATTCTGCTGTTTTCTTGCAATTCACCCGTTGAATCTATGTAAAAAGTCATGATTTTGTAGAATTCGTGCTCTTCTTGGCGAATTCAAGATAGAAAACAACGAAAATCGGCGAGAATTCGTTGTTTTGCATCGAAATATGCAGTTTTCTCTAAGAATTTTGATGATTTCGTGCAGAATTCTGCTGTTTTCTTGCAATTCAGCCGTTGAATCGTGGTAAAAAGTCATGATTTTGTAGATTTCGTGCTCTTCTTTGCGAATTCAAGCCAGAAAACAACGAAAATCGGCGAGAAATCGTCGTTTTGCATCGAAATATGCGGTTTTCTGTAAGAATTTTGATGATTTCGTGCAGAATTCTGCTGTTTACTTGCAATTCAGCCGTAGAATCTTGGTAAAAAGTGATGATTTTGTAGATTTCGTGCTCTTCTTTGCGAATTCAAGCCAGAAAACAACGAAAATCGGCGAGAAATCGTTGTTTTGCATCGAAATATGCGGTTTTCTGTAAGAATTTTGATGATTTCGTGCAGAATTCTGCTGTTTTCTTGCAATTCAGCCGTTGAATCTAGGTAAAAAGTCATGATTTTGTAGATTTCGTGCTCTTCTTGGCAAATTCAAGATAGAAAACAACGAAAATCGGCGAGAAATCGTTGTTTTGCATCGAAATATGCAGTTTTCTCTAAAAATTTTGATGATTTCGTGCAGAATTCTGCTGTTTTCTTGCAATTCAGCCGTTGAATCTAGGTAAAAAGTCATGATTTTGTAGATTTCGTGCTCTTCTTGGCAAATTCAAGATAGAAAACAACGAAAATCGGCGAGAAATCGTTGTTTTGCATCGAAATATGCAGTTTTCTCTAAAAATTTTGATGATTTCGTGCAGAATTCTGCTGTTTTCTTGCAATTCAGCCGTAGAATCTTGGTAAAACGTGATGATTTTGTAGATTTCGTGCTCTTCTTTGCGAATTGAAGCCAGAAACGATCGAAAATCGGCGAGAAATCGTTGTTTTGCATCGAAATATGCGGTTTTCTGTAAGAATTTTGATGATTTCGTGCAGAATTCTGCTGTTTTCTTGCAATTCAGCCGTTGAATCTTGGTAAAAAGTCATGATTTTGTAGATTTCGTGCTCTTCTTTGCGAATTCATGCCAGAAAACAACGAAAATCGGCGAGAAATCGTCGTTTTGCATCGAAATATGCGGTTTTCTGTAAGAATTTTGATGATTTCGTGCAGAATTCTGCTGTTTTCTTGCAATTCAGCCGTTGAATCTTGGTAAAAAGTCATGATTTTGTAGATTTCGTGCTCTTCTTTGCGAATTCAAGCCAGAAAACAACGAAAATCGGCGAGAAATCGTCGTTTTGCATCGAAATATGCGGTTTTCTGTAAGAATTTTGATGATTTCGTGCAGAATTCTGCTGTTTTCTTGCAATTCAGCCGTTGAATCTTGGTAAAAAGTGATGATTTTGTAGATTTCGTGCTCTTCTTTGCAAATTCAAGCCAGAAAACAACGAAAATCGGCGAGAAATCGTCCTTTTGCATCGAAATATGCGGTTTTCTCTAAGAATTTTGACGATTTCGTGCAGAATTCTGCTGTTTTCTTGCAATTCAGCCGTTGAAGTTTGGTAAAATGTCATGATTTTGTAGATTTCGTGCTCTTCTTTGCGAATTCAAGATAGAAAACAACGAAAATCAGCGAGAAATCGTCGTTTTGCATCGAAATATGCGGTTTTCTCTAAGAATTTTGATGATTTCGTGCAGAATTCTGCTGTTTTCTTGCAATTCAGCCGTTGAATCTTGGTAAAAAGTCATGATTTTGTAGATTTCGTGCTCTTCTTTGCAAATTCATGCCAGAAAACAACGAAGATCGGCGAGAAATCGTCGTTTTGCATCGAAAAATGCGGTTTTCTGTAAGAATTTTGATGATTTCGTGCAGAATTCTGCTGTTTTCTTGCAATTCAGCCGTAGAATCTTGGTAAAAAGTGATGATTTTGTAGATTTCGTGCTCTTCTTTGCAAATTCAAGCCAGAACACAACGAAAATCGGCGAGAAATCGTCGTTTTGCATCGAAATATGCGGTTTTCTGTAAGAATTTTGATGATTTTGTGCAGAATTCTGCTGTTTTCTTGCAATTCAGCCGTTGAATCTTGGTAAAAAGTCATGATTTTGTAGATTTCGCTCTCTTCTTTGCGAATTCAAGCCAGAAAACAACGAAAATCGGCGAGAAATCGTCGTTTTGCATCGAAATATGCGGTTTTCTGTGAGCATTTTGATGATTTCGTGCAGAATTGTGCTGTTTTCTTGCAATTCACCCGTTGAATCTATGTAAAAAGTCATGATTTTGTAGAATTCGTGCTTTTCTTGGCGAATTCAAGATAGAAAACAACGAAAATCGGCGAGAATTCGTTGTTTTGCATCGAAATATGCAGTTTTCTCTAAGAATTTTGATGATTTCGTGCAGAATTCTGCTGTTTTCTTGCAATTCAGCCGTTGAATCGTAATAAAAAGTCATGATTTTGTAGATTTCGTGCTCTTCTTTGCGAATTCAAGCCAGAAAACAACGAAAATCGGCGAGAAATCGTCGTTTTGCATCGAAATATGCGGTTTTCTGTAAGAATTTTGATGATTTCGTGCAGAATTCTGCTCTTTACTTGCAATTCAGCCGTAGAATCTTGGTAAAAAGTGATGATTTTGTAGATTTCGTGCTCTTCTTTGCGAATTCAAGCCAGAAAACAACGAAAATCGGCGAGAAATCGTTGTTTTGCATCGAAATATGCGGTTTTCTGTAAGAATTTTGATGATTTCGTGCATAATTCTGCTGTTTTCTTGCAATTCAGCCGTTGAATCTTGGTAAAAAGTCATGATTTTGTAGATTTCGTGCTCTTCTTTGCGAATTCAAGCCAGAAAACAACGAAAATCGGCGAGAAATCGTCGTTTTGCATCGAAAAATGCGGTTTTCTGTAAGAATTTTGATGATTTCGTGCAGAATTCTGCTGCTTTCTTGCGATTCAGCCGTTGATTCTTGGTAAAAAGTCATGATTTTGTAGATTTCGTGCTCTTCTTTGCGAATTCAAGCCAGAAAACAACGAAAATCGGCGAGAAATCGTCGTTTTGCATCGAAATATGCGGTTTTCTGTAAGAATTTTGATGATTTCGTGCAGAATTCTGCTGTTTTCTTGCAATTCAGCCGTTGAATCTTGGTAAAAAGTGATGATTTTGTAGATTTCGTGCTCTTCTTTGCGAATTCAAGCCAGAAAACAACGAAAATCGGCTAGAAATCGTCGTTTTGCATCGAAATATGCGGTTTTCTCTAAGAAATTTGACGATTTCGTGCAGAATTCTGCTGTTTTCTTGCAATTCAGCCGTTGAATCTTGGTAAAAAGTCATGATTTTGTAGATTTCGTGCTCTTTGCGAATTCAAGATAGAAAACAACGAAGATCAGCGAGAAATCGTCGTTTTGCATCGAAATATGCGGTTTTCTCTAATAATTTTGATGATTTCGTGCAGAATTCTGCTGTTTTCTTGTAATTCAGCCGTTGAATCTTGGTAAAAAATCATGGTTTTGTAGATTTCGTTCTCTTCTTTGCAAATTCATGCCAGAAAACAACGAAGATCGGCGAGAAGCAATTCAGCCGTAGAATCTTGGTAAAAAGTGATGATTTTGTAGATTTCGTGCTCTTCTTTGCGAATTCAAGCCAGCAAACAACGAAAATCGGCGAGAAATCGTTGTTTTGCATCGAAATATGCGGTTTTCTGTAAAAATTTTGATGATTTCGTGCAGAATTCTGCTGTTTTCTTGCAATTCAGCCGTTGAATCTTGGTAAAAAGTCATGATTTTGTAGATTTCGTGCTCTTCTTTGCGAATTCAAGCCAGAAAACAACGAAAATCGGCGAGAAATCGTCGTTTTGCATCGAAAAATGCGGTTTTCTGTAAGAATTTTGATGATTTCGTGCAGAATTCTGCTGTTTTCTTGCAATTCAGCCGTTGAATCTTGGTAAAAAGTCATGATTTTGTAGATTTCGTGCTCTTCTTTGCGAATTCAAGCCAGAAAACAACGAAAATCGGCGAGAAATCGTCGTTTTGCATCGAAAAATGCGGTTTTCTGTAAGAATTTTGATGATTTCGTGCAGAATTCAGCTGTTTTCTTGCAATTCAGCCGTTGAATCTTGGTAAAAAGTCATGATTTTGTAGATTTCGTGCTCTTCTTTGCGAATTTAAGCCAGAAAACCACGAAAATCGGCGAGAAATCGTCGTTTTGCATCGAAATATGCGGTTTTCTCTATGAATTTTGATGATTTCGTGCAGAATTCTGCTGTTTTCTTGCAATTCAGCAGTTGAATCTTTGTAAAAAGTGATGATTTTGTAGATTTCGTGCTCTTCTTTGCGAATTCAAGCCAGAAAACAACGAAAATCGGCGAGAAATCGTCGTTTTGCATCGAAATATGCGGTTTTCTCTAAGAATTTTGACGATTTCGTGCAGAATTCGGCTGTTTTCTTGCAATTCAGCCGTTGAATCTTGGTAAAATGTCATGATTTTGTAGATTTCGTGCTCTTCTTTGCGAATTCAAGATAGAAAATAACGAAAATCAGCGAGAAATCGTCGTTTTGCATCGAAATATGCGGTTTTCTCTAAGAATTTTGATGATTTCGTGCAGAATTCTGCTGTTTTCTTGCAATTCAGCCGTTGAATCTTGGTAAAAAGTCATGATTTTGTAGATTTTGTGCTCTTCTTTGCGAATTCATGCCAGAAAACAACGAAAATCGGCGAGAAATCGTCGTTTTGCATCGAAATATGCGGTTTTCTGTAAGAATTTTGATGATTTCGTGCAGAATTTTGCTGTTTTCTTGCAATTCAGCCGTTGAATCTAGGTAAAAAGTCATGATTTTGTAGATTTCGTGCTCTTCTTGGCGAATTCAAGATAGAAAACAACGAAAATCGGCGAGAAATCGTTGTTTTGCATCGAAAAATGCGGTTTTCTGTAAGAATTTTGATGATTTCGTGCAGAATTCTGCTGTTTTCTTGCAATTCAGCCGTTGAATCTTGGTAAAAAGTCATGATTTTGTAGATTCCGTGCTCTTCTTTGCGAATTCAAGATAGAAAACAACGAAAATCAGCGAGAAATCGTCGTTTTGCATCGAAATATGCGGTTTTCTCTAAGAATTTTGATGATTTCGTGCAGAATTCTGCTGTTTTCTTGCAATTCAGCCGTTGAATCTTGGTAAAAAGTCATGATTTAGTAGATTTCGTGCTCTTCTTTGCGAATTCAAGCCAGAAAACAACGAAAATCGGCGAGAAATCGTCGTTTTGCATCGAAAAATGCGGTTTTCTGTAAGAATTTTGATGATTTCGTGCAGAATTCTGCTGTTTTCTTGCAATTCAGCCGTTGAATCTTGGTAAAAAGTTATGATTTTGTAGATTTCGTGCTCTTCTTTGCAAATTCAAGCCAGAAAACAACGAAAATCGGCAAGAAATCGTCGTTTTGCATCGAAATATGCTGTTTTCTGTAAGAATTTTGATGATTTCGTGCAGAATTCTGCTGTTTTCTTGTAATTCAGCCGTTGAATCTTGGTAAAAAGTCATGATTTTGTAGATTCCGGGCTCTTCTTTGCGATTTCAAGATAGAAAACAACGAAAATCAGCGAGAAATCGTCGTTTTGCATCGAAATATGCGGTTTTCTCTAAGAATTTTGATGATTTCGTGCAGAATTCTGCTGTTTTCTTGCAATTCAGCCGTTGAATCTTGGTAAAAAGTGATGATTTTGTAGATTTCGTGCTCTTCTTTGCGAATTCAAGCCAGAAAACAACGGAAATCGGCGAGAAATCGTCGTTTTGCATCGAAATATGCGGTTTTCTCTAAGAATTTTGACGATGTCGTGCAGAATTCTGCTGTTTTCTTGCAATTCAGCCGTTGAATATTGGTAAAAAGTCATGATTTTGTAGATTTCGTGCTCTTCTTTGCGAATTCAAGATAGAAAACAACGAAAATCAGCGAGAAATCGTCGTTTTGCATCGAAATATGCGGTTTTCTCTAAGAATTTTGATGATTTCGTGCAGAATTCTGCTGTTTTCTTGCAATTCAGCCGTTGAATCTAGGTAAAAAGTCATGATTTTGTAGATTTCGTGCTCTTCTTGGCAAATTCAAGATAGAAAACAACGAAAATCGGCGAGAAATCGTTGTTTTGCATCGAAATATGCAGTTTTCTCTAAAAATTTTGATGATTTCGTGCAGAATTCTGCTGTTTTCTTGCAATTCAGCCGTTGAATCTAGGTAAAAAGTCATGATTTTGTAGATTTCGTGCTCTTCTTGGCAAATTCAAGATAGAAAACAACGAAAATCGGCGAGAAATCGTTGTTTTGCATCGAAATATGCAGTTTTCTCTAAAAATTTTGATGATTTCGTGCAGAATTCTGCTGTTTTCTTGCAATTCAGCCGTAGAATCTTGGTAAAAAGTGATGATTTTGTAGATTTCGTGCTCTTCTTTGCGAATTGAAGCCAGAAACGATCGAAAATCGGCGAGAAATCGTTGTTTTGCATCGAAATATGCGGTTTTCTGTAAGAATTTTGATGATTTCGTGCAGAATTCTGCTGTTTTCTTGCAATTCAGCCGTTGAATCTTGGTAAAAAGTGACGATTTTGTAGATTTCGTGCTCTTCTTTGCGAATTCAAGCCAGAAAAGAACGAAAATCGGCGAAAAATCGTCGTTTTGCATCGAAATATGCGGTTTTCTGAAAGAATTTTGATGATTTCGTGCAGAATTCTGCTGTTTTCTTGCAATTCAGCCGTTGAATCTTAGTAAAAAGTCATGATTTTGTAGATTTCGTGCTCTTCTTTGCGAATTCAAGCCAGAAAACAACGAAAATCGGCGAGAAATCGTCGTTTTGCATCGAAATATGCGGTTTTCTGTAAGAATTTTGATGATTTCGTGCAGAATTCTGCTGTTTTCTTGCAATTCAGCCGTTGAATCTTGGTAAAAAGTGATGATTTTGTAGATTTCGTGCTCTTCTTTGCGAATTGAAGCCAGAAAACAACGAAAATCGGCGAGAAATCGTCGTTTTGCATCGAAATATGCGGTTTTCTCTAAGAATTTTGACGATTTCGTGCAGAATTCTGCTGTTTTCTTGCAATTCAGCCGTTGAATCTTGGTAAAATGTCATGATTTTGTAGATTTCGTGCTCTTCTTTGCGAATTCAAGATAGAAAACAACGAAAATCAGCGAGAAATCGTCGTTTTGCATCGAAATATGCGGTTTTCTCTAAGAATTTTGATGATTTCGTGCAGAATTCTGCTGTTTTCTTGCAATTCAGCCGATGAATCTTGGTAAAAAGTCATGATTTTGTAGATTTCGTGCTCTTCTTTGCAAATTCATGCCAGAAAACAACGAAGATCGGCGAGAAATCGTCGTTTTGCATCGAAAAATGCGGTTTTCTGTAAGAATTTTGATGATTTCGTGCAGAATTCTGCTGTTTTCTTGCAATTCAGCCGTTGAATCTTGGTAAAAAGTGACGATTTTGTAGATTTCGTGCTCTTCTTTGCGAATTCAAGCCAGAAAAGAACGAAAATCGGCGAAAAATCGTCGTTTTGCATCGAAATATGCGGTTTTCTGTAAGAATTTTGATGATTTCGTGCAGAATTCTGCTGTTTTCTTGCAATTCAGCCGTTGAATCTTAGTAAAAAGTCATGATTTTGTAGATTTCGTGCTCTTCTTTGCGAATTCAAGCCAGAAAACAACGAAAATCGGCGAGAAATCGTCGTTTTGCATCGAAATATGCGGTTTTCTGTAAGAATTTTGATGATTTCGTGCAGAATTCTGCTGTTTTCTTGCAATTCAGCCGATGAATCTTGGTAAAAAGTCATGATTTTGTAGATTTCGTGCTCTTCTTTGCAAATTCATGCCAGAAAACAACGAAGATCGGCGAGAAATCGTCGTTTTGCATCGAAAAATGCGGTTTTCTGTAAGAATTTTGATGATTTCGTGCAGAATTCTGCTGTTTTCTTGCAATTCAGCCGTTGAATCTTGGTAAAAAGTGACGATTTTGTAGATTTCGTGCTCTTCTTTGCGAATTCAAGCCAGAAAAGAACGAAAATCGGCGAAAAATCGTCGTTTTGCATCGAAATATGCGGTTTTCTGTAAGAATTTTGATGATTTCGTGCAGAATTCTGCTGTTTTCTTGCAATTCAGCCGTTGAATCTTAGTAAAAAGTCATGATTTTGTAGATTTCGTGCTCTTCTTTGCGAATTCAAGCCAGAAAACAACGAAAATCGGCGAGAAATCGTCGTTTTGCATCGAAATATGCGGTTTTCTGTAAGAATTTTGATGATTTCGTGCAGAATTCTGCTGTTTTCTTGCAATTCAGCCGTTGAATCTTGGTAAAAAGTGATGATTTTGTAGATTTCGTGCTCTTCTTTGCGAATTCAAGCCAGAAAACAACGAAAATCGGCGAGAAATCGTCGTTTTGCATCGAAATATGCGGTTTTCTGTAAGAATTTTGATGATTTCGTGCAGAATTCTGCTGTTTTCTTGCAATTCAGCCGTTGAATCTTGGTAAAAAGTGATGATTTTGTAGATTTCGTGCTCTTCTTTGCGAATTCAAGCCAGAAAACAACGAAAATCGGCGAGAAATCGTCGTTTTGCATCGAAATATGCGGTTTTCTCTAAGAATTTTGACGATTTCGTGCAGAATTCTGCTGTTTTCTTGCAATTCAGCCGTTGAATCTTGGTAAAATGTCATGATTTTGTAGATTTCGTGCTCTTCTTTGCGAATTCAAGATAGAAAACAACGAAAATCAGCGAGAAATCGTCGTTTTGCATCGAAATATGCGGTTTTCTCTAAGAATTTTGATGATTTCGTGCAGAATTCTGCTGTTTTCTTGCAATTCAGCCGATGAATCTTGGTAAAAAGTCATGATTTTGTAGATTTCGTGCTCTTCTTTGCAAATTCATGCCAGAAAACAACGAAGATCGGCGAGAAATCGTCGTTTTGCATCGAAAAATGCGGTTTTCTGTAAGAATTTTGATGATTTCGTGCAGAATTCTGCTGTTTTCTTGCAATTCAGCCGTAGAATCTTGGTAAAAAGTGATGATTTTGTAGATTTCGTGTTCTTCTTTGCAAATTCAAGCCAGAACACAACGAAAATCGGCGAGAAATCGTCGTTTTGCATCGAAATATGCGGTTTTCTGTAAGAATTTTGATGATTTTGTGCAGAATTCTGCTGTTTTCTTGCAATTCAGCCGTTGAATCTTGGTAAAAAGTCATGATTTTGTAGATTTCGTTCTCTTCTTTGCGAATTCAAGCCAGAAAACAACGAAAATCGGCGAGAAATCGTCGTTTTGCATCGAAATATGCGGTTTTCTGTGAGCATTTTGATGATTTCGTGCAGAATTCTGCTGTTTTCTTGCAATTCAGCCGTTCAATCTAGGTAAAAAGTCATGATTTTGTAGATTTCGTGCTCTTGGCGAACTCAAGATAGAAAACAACGAAAATCGGCGAGAAATCGTTGTTTTGCATCGAAATATGCGGTTTTCTGTAAGAATTTTGATGATTTCGTGCAGAATTCTGCTGTTTTCTTGCAATTCACCCGTTGAATCTATGTAAAAAGTCATGATTTTGTAGAATTCGTGCTCTTCTTGGCGAATTCAAGATAGAAAACAACGAAAATCGGCGAGAATTCGTTGTTTTGCATCGAAATATGCAGTTTTCTCTAAGAATTTTGATGATTTCGTGCAGAATTCTGCTGTTTTCTTGCAATTCAGCCGTTGAATCGTGGTAAAAAGTCATGATTTTGTAGATTTCGTGCTCTTCTTTGCGAATTCAAGCCAGAAAACAACGAAAATCGGCGAGAAATCGTCGTTTTGCATCGAAATATGCGGTTTTCTGTAAGAATTTTGATGATTTCGTGCAGAATTCTGCTGTTTACTTGCAATTCAGCCGTAGAATCTTGGTAAAAAGTGATGATTTTGTAGATTTCGTGCTCTTCTTTGCGAATTCAAGCCAGAAAACAACGAAAATCGGCGAGAAATCGTTGTTTTGCATCGAAATATGCGGTTTTCTGTAAGAATTTTGATGATTTCGTGCATATTTCTGCTGTTTTCTTGCAATTCAGCCGTTGAATCTTGGTAAAAAGTCATGATTTTGTAGATTTCGTGCTCTTCTTTGCGAATTCAAGCCAGAAAACAACGAAAATCGGCGAGAAATCGTCGTTTTGCATCGAAAAATGCGGTTTTCTCTAAGAATTTTGATGATTTCGTGCAGAATTCTGCTGTTTTCTTGCAATTCAGCCGTAGAATCTTGGTAAAAAGTGATGATTTTGTAGATTTCGTGCTCTTCTTTGCGAATTGAAGCCAGAAACGATCAAAAATCGGCGAGAAATCGTTGTTTTGCATCGAAATATGCGGTTTTCTGTAAGAATTTTGATGATTTCGTGCAGAATTCTGCTGTTTTCTTGCAATTCAGCCGTTGAATCTTGGTAAAAAGTCATGATTTTGTAGATTTCGTGCTCTTCTTTGCGAATTCATGCCAGAAAACAACGAAAATCGGCGAGAAATCGTCGTTTTGCATCGAAATATGCGGATTTCTGTAAGAATTTTGATGATTTCGTGCAGAATTCTGCTGTTTTCTTGCAATTCAGCCGTTGAATCTTGGTAAAAAGTCATGATTTTGTAGATTTCGTGCTCTTCTTTGCGAATTCAAGCCAGAAAACAACGAAAATCGGCGAGAAATCGTCGTTTTGCATCGAAATATGCGGTTTTCTGTAAGAATTTTGATGATTTCGTGCAGAATTCTGCTGTTTTCTTGCAATTCAGCCGTTGAATCTCGGTAAAAAGTGATGATTTTGTAGATTTCGTGCTCTTCTTTGCAAATTCAAGCCAGAAAACAACGAAAATCGGCGAGAAATCGTCCTTTTGCATCGAAATATGCGGTTTTCTCTAAGAATTTTGACGATTTCGTGCAGAATTCTGCTGTTTTCTTGCAATTCAGCCGTTGAATTTTGGTAAAATGTCATGATTTTGTAGATTTCGTGCTCTTCTTTGCGAATTCAAGATAGAAAACAACGAAAATCAGCGAGAAATCGTCGTTTTGCATCGAAATATGCGGTTTTCTCTAAGAATTTTGATGATTTCGTGCAGAATTCTGCTGTTTTCTTGCAATTCAGCCGTTGAATCTTGGTAAAAAGTCATGATTTTGTAGATTTCGTGCTCTTCTTTGCAAATTCATGCCAGAAAACAACGAAGATCGGCGAGAAATCGTCGTTTTGCATCGAAAAATGCGGTTTTCTGTAAGAATTTTGATGATTTCGTGCAGAATTCTGCTGTTTTCTTGCAATTCAGCCGTAGAATCTTGGTAAAAAGTGATGATTTTGTAGATTTCGTGCTCTTCTTTGCAAATTCAAGCCAGAACACAACGAAAATCGGCGAGAAATCGTCGTTTTGCATCGAAATATGCGGTTTTCTGTAAGAATTTTGATGATTTTGTGCAGAATTCTGCTGTTTTCTTGCAATTCAGCCGTTGAATCTTGGTAAAAAGTCATGATTTTGTAGATTTCGTTCTCTTCTTTGCGAATTCAAGCCAGAAAACAACGAAAATCGGCGAGAAATCGTCGTTTTGCATCGAAATATGCGGTTTTCTGTGAGCATTTTGATGATTTCGTGCAGAATTCTGCTGTTTTCTTGCAATTCACCCGTTGAATCTATGTAAAAAGTCATGATTTTGTAGAATTCGTGCTTTTCTTGGCGAATTCAAGATAGAAAACAACGAAAATCGGCGAGAATTCGTTGTTTTGCATCGAAATATGCAGTTTTCTCTAAGAATTTTGATGATTTCGTGCAGAATTCTGCTGTTTTCTTGCAATTCAGCCGTTGAATCGTGGTAAAAAGTCATGATTTTGTAGATTTCGTGCTCTTCTTTGCGAATTCAAGCCAGAAAACAACGAAAATCGGCGAGAAATCGTCGTTTTGCATCGAAATATGCGGTTTTCTGTAAGAATTTTGATGATTTCGTGCAGAATTCTGCTCTTTACTTGCAATTCAGCCGTAGAATCTTGGTAAAAAGTGATGATTTTGTAGATTTCGTGCTCTTCTTTGCGAATTCAAGCCAGAAAACAACGAAAATCGGCGAGAAATCGTTGTTTTGCATCGAAATATGCGGTTTTCTGTAAGAATTTTGATGATTTCGTGCATAATTCTGCTGTTTTCTTGCAATTCAGCCGTTGAATCTTGGTAAAAAGTCATGATTTTGTAGATTTCGTGCTCTTCTTTGCGAATTCAAGCCAGAAAACAACGAAAATCGGCGAGAAATCGTCGTTTTGCATCGAAAAATGCGGTTTTCTGTAAGAATTTTGATGATTTCGTGCAGAATTCTGCTGCTTTCTTGCGATTCAGCCGTTGATTCTTGGTAAAAAGTCATGATTTTGTAGATTTCGTGCTCTTCTTTGCGAATTCAAGCCAGAAAACAACGAAAATCGGCGAGAAATCGTCGTTTTGCATCGAAATATGCGGTTTTCTGTAAGAATTTTGATGATTTCGTGCAGAATTCTGCTGTTTTCTTGCAATTCAGCCGTTGAATCTTGGTAAAAAGTGATGATTTTGTAGATTTCGTGCTCTTCTTTGCGAATTCAAGCCAGAAAACAACGAAAATCGGCTAGAAATCGTCGTTTTGCATCGAAATATGCGGTTTTCTCTAAGAAATTTGACGATTTCGTGCAGAATTCTGCTGTTTTCTTGCAATTCAGCCGTTGAATCTTGGTAAAAAGTCATGATTTTGTAGATTTCGTGGTCTTTGCGAATTCAAGATAGAAAACAACGAAGATCAGCGAGAAATCGTCGTTTTGCATCGAAATATGCGGTTTTCTCTAATAATTTTGATGATTTCGTGCAGAATTCTGCTGTTTTCTTGTAATTCAGCCGTTGAATCTTGGTAAAAAATCATGATTTTGTAGATTTCGTTCTCTTCTTTGCAAATTCATGCCAGAAAACAACGAAGATCGGCGAGAAGCAATTCAGCCGTAGAATCTTGGTAAAAAGTGATGATTTTGTAGATTTCGTGCTCTTCTTTGCGAATTCAAGCCAGCAAACAACGAAAATCGGCGAGAAATCGTTGTTTTGCATCGAAATATGCGGTTTTCTGTAAAAATTTTGATGATTTCGTGCAGAATTCTGCTGTTTTCTTGCAATTCAGCCGTTGAATCTTGGTAAAAAGTCATGATTTTGTAGATTTCGTGCTCTTCTTTGCGAATTCAAGCCAGAAAACAACGAAAATCGGCGAGAAATCGTCGTTTTGCATCGAAAAATGCGGTTTTCTGTAAGAAATTTGATGATTTCGTGCAGAATTCTGCTGTTTTCTTGCAATTCAGCCGTAGAATCTTGGTAAAAAGTGATGATTTTGTAGATTTCGTGCTCTTCCTTGCAAATTCAAGCCAGAAAACAACGAAAATCGGCGAGAAATCGTCGTTTTGCATCGAAATATGCGGCTTTCTGTAAGAATTTTGATGATTTTGTGCAGAATTCTGCTGTTTTCTTGCAATTCAGCCGTTGAATCTTGGTAAAAAGTCATGATTTTGTAGATTTCGTTCTCTTCTGTGCGAATTCAAGCCAGAAAACAACGAAAATCGGCGAGAAATCGTCGTTTTGCATCGAAATATGCGGTTTTCTGTAAGAATTTTGATGATTTCGTGCATATTTCTGCTGTTTTCTTGCAATTCAGCCGTTGAATCTTGGTAAAAAGTCATGATTTTGTAGATTTCGTGCTCTTCTTTGCGAATTCAAGCCAGAAAACAACGAAAATCGGCGAGAAATCGTCGTTTTGCATCGAAAAATGCGGTTTTCTCTAAGAATTTTGATGATTTCGTGCAGAATTCTGCTGTTTTCTTGCAATTCAGCCGTTGAATCTAGGTAAAAAGTCATGATTTTGTAGATTTCGTGCTCTTCTTGGCAAATTCAAGATAGAAAACAACGAAAATCGGCGAGAAATCGTTGTTTTGCATCGAAATATGCGGTTTTCTGTAAGAATTTTGATGATTTCGTGCAGAATTCTGCTGTTTTCTTGCAATTCAGCCGTTGAATCTAGGTAAAAAGTCATGATTTTGTAGATTTCGTGCTCTTCTTGGCAAATTCAAGATAGAAAACAACGAAAATCGGCGAGAAATCGTTGTTTTGCATCGAAATATGCAGTTTTCTCTAAAAATTTTGATGATTTCGTGCAGAATTCTGCTGTTTTCTTGCAATTCAGCCGTTGAATCTAGGTAAAAAGTCATGATTTTGTAGATTTCGTGCTCTTGGCAAATTCAAGATAGAAAACAACGAAAATCGGCGAGAAATCGTTGTTTTGCATCGAAATATGCAGTTTTCTCTAAAAATTTTGATGATTTCGTGCAGAATTCTGCTGTTTTCTTGCAATTCAGCCGTAGAATCTTGGTAAAAAGTGATGATTTTGTAGATTTCGTGCTCTTCTTTGCGAATTGAAGCCAGAAACGATCAAAAATCGGCGAGAAATCGTTGTTTTGCATCGAAATATGCGGTTTTCTGTAAGAATTTTGATGATTTCGTGCAGAATTCTGCTGTTTTCTTGCAATTCAGCCGTTGAATCTTGGTAAAAAGTCATGATTTTGTAGATTTCGTGCTCTTCTTTGCGAATTCATGCCAGAAAACAACGAAAATCGGCGAGAAATCGTCGTTTTGCATCGAAATATGCGGATTTCTGTAAGAATTTTGATGATTTCGTGCAGAATTCTGCTGTTTTCTTGCAATTCAGCCGTTGAATCTTGGTAAAAAGTCATGATTTTGTAGATTTCGTGCTCTTCTTTGCGAATTCAAGCCAGAAAACAACGAAAATCGGCGAGAAATCGTCGTTTTGCATCGAAATATGCGGTTTTCTGTAAGAATTTTGATGATTTCGTGCAGAATTCTGCTGTTTTCTTGCAATTCAGCCGTTGAATCTCGGTAAAAAGTGATGATTTTGTAGATTTCGTGCTCTTCTTTGCAAATTCAAGCCAGAAAACAACGAAAATCGGCGAGAAATCGTCCTTTTGCATCGAAATATGCGGTTTTCTCTAAGAATTTTGACGATTTCGTGCAGAATTCTGCTGTTTTCTTGCAATTCAGCCGTTGAATTTTGGTAAAATGTCATGATTTTGTAGATTTCGTGCTCTTCTTTGCGAATTCAAGATAGAAAACAACGAAAATCAGCGAGAAATCGTCGTTTTGCATCGAAATATGCGGTTTTCTCTAAGAATTTTGATGATTTCGTGCAGAATTCTGCTGTTTTCTTGCAATTCAGCCGTTGAATCTTGGTAAAAAGTCATGATTTTGTAGATTTCGTGCTCTTCTTTGCAAATTCATGCCAGAAAACAACGAAGATCGGCGAGAAATCGTCGTTTTCATCGAAAAATGCGGTTTTCTGTAAGAATTTTGATGATTTCGTGCAGAATTCTGCTGTTTTCTTGCAATTCAGCCGTAGAATCTTGGTAAAAAGTGATGATTTTGTAGATTTCGTGCTCTTCTTTGCAAATTCAAGCCAGAACACAACGAAAATCGGCGAGAAATCGTCGTTTTGCATCGAAATATGCGGTTTTCTGTAAGAATTTTGATGATTTTGTGCAGAATTCTGCTGTTTTCTTGCAATTCAGCCGTTGAATCTTGGTAAAAAGTCATGATTTTGTAGATTTCGTTCTCTTCTTTGCGAATTCAAGCCAGAAAACAACGAAAATCGGCGAGAAATCGTCGTTTTGCATCGAAATATGCGGTTTTCTGTGAGCATTTTGATGATTTCGTGCAGAATTCTGCTGTTTTCTTGCAATTCACCCGTTGAATCTATGTAAAAAGTCATGATTTTGTAGAATTCGTGCTTTTCTTGGCGAATTCAAGATAGAAAACAACGAAAATCGGCGAGAATTCGTTGTTTTGCATCGAAATATGCAGTTTTCTCTAAGAATTTTGATGATTTCGTGCAGAATTCTGCTGTTTTCTTGCAATTCAGCCGTTGAATCGTGGTAAAAAGTCATGATTTTGTAGATTTCGTGCTCTTCTTTGCGAATTCAAGCCAGAAAACAACGAAAATCGGCGAGAAATCGTCGTTTTGCATCGAAATATGCGGTTTTCTGTAAGAATTTTGATGATTTCGTGCAGAATTCTGCTCTTTACTTGCAATTCAGCCGTAGAATCTTGGTAAAAAGTGATGATTTTGTAGATTTCGTGCTCTTCTTTGCGAATTCAAGCCAGAAAACAACGAAAATCGGCGAGAAATCGTTGTTTTGCATCGAAATATGCGGTTTTCTGTAAGAATTTTGATGATTTCGTGCATAATTCTGCTGTTTTCTTGCAATTCAGCCGTTGAATCTTGGTAAAAAGTCATGATTTTGTAGATTTCGTGCTCTTCTTTGCGAATTCAAGCCAGAAAACAACGAAAATCGGCGAGAAATCGTCGTTTTGCATCGAAAAATGCGGTTTTCTGTAAGAATTTTGATGATTTCGTGCAGAATTCTGCTGCTTTCTTGCGATTCAGCCGTTGATTCTTGGTAAAAAGTCATGATTTTGTAGATTTCGTGCTCTTCTTTGCGAATTCAAGCCAGAAAACAACGAAAATCGGCGAGAAATCGTCGTTTTGCATCGAAATATGCGGTTTTCTGTAAGAATTTTGATGATTTCGTGCAGAATTCTGCTGTTTTCTTGCAATTCAGCCGTTGAATCTTGGTAAAAAGTGATGATTTTGTAGATTTCGTGCTCTTCTTTGCGAATTCAAGCCAGAAAACAACGAAAATCGGCTAGAAATCGTCGTTTTGCATCGAAATATGCGGTTTTCTCTAAGAAATTTGACGATTTCGTGCAGAATTCTGCTGTTTTCTTGCAATTCAGCCGTTGAATCTTGGTAAAAAGTCATGATTTTGTAGATTTCGTGGTCTTTGCGAATTCAAGATAGAAAACAACGAAGATCAGCGAGAAATCGTCGTTTTGCATCGAAATATGCGGTTTTCTCTAATAATTTTGATGATTTCGTGCAGAATTCTGCTGTTTTCTTGTAATTCAGCCGTTGAATCTTGGTAAAAAATCATGATTTTGTAGATTTCGTTCTCTTCTTTGCAAATTCATGCCAGAAAACAACGAAGATCGGCGAGAAGCAATTCAGCCGTAGAATCTTGGTAAAAAGTGATGATTTTGTAGATTTCGTGCTCTTCTTTGCGAATTCAAGCCAGCAAACAACGAAAATCGGCGAGAAATCGTTGTTTTGCATCGAAATATGCGGTTTTCTGTAAAAATTTTGATGATTTCGTGCAGAATTCTGCTGTTTTCTTGCAATTCAGCCGTTGAATCTTGGTAAAAAGTCATGATTTTGTAGATTTCGTGCTCTTCTTTGCGAATTCAAGCCAGAAAACAACGAAAATCGGCGAGAAATCGTCGTTTTGCATCGAAAAATGCGGTTTTCTGTAAGAAATTTGATGATTTCGTGCAGAATTCTGCTGTTTTCTTGCAATTCAGCCGTAGAATCTTGGTAAAAAGTGATGATTTTGTAGATTTCGTGCTCTTCCTTGCAAATTCAAGCCAGAAAACAACGAAAATCGGCGAGAAATCGTCGTTTTGCATCGAAATATGCGGCTTTCTGTAAGAATTTTGATGATTTTGTGCAGAATTCTGCTGTTTTCTTGCAATTCAGCCGTTGAATCTTGGTAAAAAGTCATGATTTTGTAGATTTCGTTCTCTTCTGTGCGAATTCAAGCCAGAAAACAACGAAAATCGGCGAGAAATCGTCGTTTTGCATCGAAATATGCGGTTTTCTGTAAGAATTTTGATGATTTCGTGCAGAATTCTGCTGTTTTCTTGCAATTCAGCCGTTGAATCTTGGTAAAAAGTGATGATTTTGTAGATTTCGTGCTCTTCTTTGCGAATTCAAGCCAGAAAACAACGAAAATCGGCGAGAAATCGTTGTTTTGCATCGAAATATGCGGTTTTCTGTAAGAATTTTGATGATTTCGTGCAGAATTCTGCTGTTTTCTTGCAATTCAGCCGTTGAATCTTGGTAAAAAGTCATGATTTTGTAGATTTCGTGCTCTTCTTTGCGAATTTAAGCCAGAAAACAACGAAAATCGGCGAGAAATCGTCGTTTTGCATCGAAAAATGCGGTTTTCTGTAAGAATTTTGATGATTTCGTGCAGAATTCTGCTGTTTTCTTGCAATTCAGCCGTTGAATCTTGGTAAAAAGTCATGATTTTGTAGATTTCGTGCTCTTCTTTGCGAATTCAAGCCAGAAAACAACGAAAATCGGCGAGAAATCGTCGTTTTGCATCGAAATATGCGGTTTTCTGTAAGAATTTTGATGATTTCGTGCAGAATTCTGCTGTTTTCTTGCAATTCAGCCGTTGAATCTTGGTAAAAAGTGATGATCTTTGTTGTTTTCTGGCATGAATTTGCAAAGAAGAGCACGAAATCTACAAAATCATGACTTTTTACCAAGATTCAACGGCTGAATTGCAAGAAAACAGCAGAATTCTGCACGAAATCATCAAAATTCTTAGAGAAAACCGCATATTTCGATGCAAAACGACGATTTCTCGCTGATTTTCGTTGTTTTCTATCTTGAATTTGCAAAGAAGAGCACGAAATCTACAAAATCATGACTTTTTACCAAGATTCGACGGCTGAATTGCAAGAAAACAGCAGAATTCTGCACGAAATCGTCAAAATTCTTAGAGAAAACCGCATATTTCGATGCAAAACGACGATTTCTCGCCGATTTTCGTTGTTTTCTGGCTTGAATTCGCTAAGAAGAGCACGAAATCTACAAAATCATCACTTTTTACCAAGATTCAACGGCTGAATTGCATGAAAACAGCAGAATTCTGCACGAAATCATCAAAATTCTTAGAGAAAACTGCATATTTCGATGCAAAACAACGATTTCTCGCCGATTTTCGTTGTCTTCTATCTTGAATTCGCCAAGAAGAGCACGAAATCTACAAAATCATGACTTTTTACCTAGATTCAACGGCTGAATTGCAAGAAAACAGCAGAATTCTGCACGAAAACATCAAAATTCTTACAGAAAACCGCATATTTCGATGCAAAACGACGATTTCTCGCCGATTTTCGTTGTTTTCTGGCTTGAATTCGCAAAGAAGAGCACGAAATCTACAAAATCATGACTTTTTACCAAGATTCAACGGCTGAATTGCAAGAAAACAGCAGAATTCTGCACGAAATCATCAAAATTCTTACAGAAAACCGCATATTTCGATGCAAAACGACGATTTCTCGCCGATTTTCGTTGTTTTCTGGCTTGAATTCGCAAAGAAGAGCGCGAAATCTACGAAATCATGACTTTTTACCAAGATTCAACGGCTAAATTGCAAGAAAACAGCAGAATTCTGCACGAAATCATCAAAATTCTTAGAGAAAACTGCATATTTCGATGCAAAACAACGATTTCTCGCCGATTTTCGTTGTTTTCTATCTTGAGTTTGCCAAGAAGAGCACGAAATCTACAAAATCATGACTTTTTACATAGATTCAACGGCTGAATTGCAAGAAAACAGCAGAATTCTGCACGAAATCATCAAAATTCTTACAGAAAACCGCATATTTCGATGCAAAACAACGATTTCTCGCCGATTTTCGTTGTTTTCTATCTTGAATTCGCCAAGAAGAGCACGAAATCTACAAAACCATGACTTTTTACCTAGATTCAACGGCTGAATTGCAAGAAAACAGCAGAATTCTGCACGAAATCATCAAAATTCTTACAGAAAACCGCATATTTCGATGCAAAACGACGATTTCTCGCCGATTTTCGTTGTTTTCTGGCTTGAATTCGCAAAGAAGAGCACGAAATCCACAAAATCATCACTTTTTACCAAGATTCAACGGCTGAATTGCAAGAAAACAGCAGAATTCTGCACGAAATCATCAAAATTCTTAGAGAAAACCGCATATTTCGATGCAAAACGAAGATTTCTCGCCGATTTTCGTTGTTTTCTGGCTTGAATTCGCAAAGAAGAGCACGAAATCTACAAAATCATCACTTTTTACCAAGATTCAACGGCTGAATTGCATGAAAACAGCAGAATTCTGCACGAAATCATCAAAATTCTTAGAGAAAACTGCATATTTCGATGCAAAACAACGATTTCTCGCCGATTTTCGTTGTTTTCTATCTTGAATTCGCCAAGAAGAGCACGAAATCTACAAAATCATGACTTTTTACCTAGATTCAACGGCTGAATTGCAAGAAAACAGCAGAATTCTGCACGAAATCATCAAAATTCTTACAGAAAACCGCATATTTCGATGCAAAACGACGACTTCTCGCCGATTTTCGTTGTTTTCTGGCTTGAATTCGCAAAGAAGAGCACAAAATCTACAAAATCATGACTTTTTACCAAGATTCAACGGCTGAATTGCAAGAAAACAGCAGAATTCTGCACGAAATCATCAAAATTCTTACAGAAAACCGCATATTTCGATGCAAAACGACGATTTCTCGCCGATTTTCGTTGTTTTCTGGCTTGAATTCGCAAAGAAGGGCACGAAATCTACAAAATCATGACTTTTTACCTAGATTCAACGGCTAAATTGCAAGAAAACAGCAGAATTCTGCACGAAATCATCAAAATTCTTAGAGAAAACTGCATATTTCGATGCAAAACAACGATTTCTCGCCGATTTTCGTTGTTTTCTATCTTGAATTTGCCAAGAAGAGCACGAAATCTACAAAATCATGACTTTTTACATAGACTCAACGGCTGAATTGCAAAAAAACAGCAGAATTCTGCACGAAATCATCAAAATTCTTACAGAAAACCGCATATTTCGATGCAAAACAACGATTTCTCGCCGATTTTCGTTGTTTTCTATCCTGAATTCGCCAAGAAGAGCACGAAATCTACAAAATCATGACTTTTTACCTAGATTCAACGGCTGAATTGCAAGAAAACAGCAGAATTCTGCACGAAATCATCAAAATTCTTACTGAAAACCGCATATTTCGATGCAAAACGACGATTTCTCGCCGATTTTCGTTGTTTTCTGGCTTGAATTCGCAAAGAAGAGAACGAAATCTACAAAATCATGACTTTTTACCAAGATTCAACGGCTGAATTGCAAGGAAACAGCAGAATTCTGCACGAAATCATCAAAATTCTTACAGAAAACCGCATATTTCGATGCAAAACGATGATTTCTCGCCGATTTTCGTTGTTTTCTGGCTTGAATTCGCAAAGAAGAGCACGAAATCTACAAAATCATGACTTTTTACCAAGATTCAACGGCTGAATTGCAAGAAAACAGCAGAATTCTGCACGAAATCATCAAAATTCTTACAGAAAACCGCATATTTCGATGCAAAACGACGATTTCTCGCCGATTTTCGTTGTTTTCTTTCATGAATTTGCCAAGAAGAGCACGAAATCTACAAAATCATGACTTTTTACCAAGATTCAACGGCTGAATTGCAAGAAAACAGCAGAATTCTGCACGAAATCATCAAAATTCTTAGAGAAAACCGCATATTTCGATGCAAAACGACGATTTCTCGCTGATTTTCGTTGTTTTCTATCTTGAATTCGCAAAGAAGAGCACAAAATCTACAAAATCATTACTTTTTACCAAGATTCAACGGCTGAATTGCAAGAAAACAGCAGAATTCTGCATGAAATCGTCAAAATTCTTAGAGAAAACCGCATATTTCGATGCAAAACGACGATTTCTCGCCGATTTTCGTTGTTTTCTGGCTTGAATTCGCAAAGAAGAGCACGAAATCTACAAAATCATTACTTTTTACCAAGATTCAACGGCTGAATTGCAAGAAAACAGCAGAATTCTGCCCGAAATCATCAAAATTCTTACAGAAAACCGCATTTTTCGATGCAAAACGACGATTTCTCGCCGAGTTTCGTTGTTTTCTGGCTTGAATTCGCAAAGAAGAGCACGAAATCTACAAAATCATGACTTTTTACCAAGATTCAACGGCTGAATTGCAAGAAAACAGCAGAATTCTGCACGAAATCATCAAAATTCTTACAGAAAACCGCATATTTCGATGCAAAACAACGATTTCTCGCCGATTTTCGTTGTTTTCTGGCTTGAATTCGCAAAGAAGAGCACGAAATCTACAAAATCATCACTTTTTACCAAGATTCTACGGCTGAATTGCAAGAAAACAGCAGAATTCTGCACGAAATCATCAAAATTCTTACAGAAAACCGCATATTTCGATGCAAAACGACGATTTCTCGCCGATTTTCGTTGTTTTCTGGCTTGAATATGCAAAGAAGAGCACAAAATGTACAAAATCATGACTTTTTACCAAGATTCAACGGCTGAATTGCAAGAAAACAGCAGAATTCTGCACGAAATCATCAAAATTCTTAGAGAAAACTGCATATTTCGATGCAAAACAACGATTTCTCGCCGATTTTCGTTGTTTTCTATCTTGAATTTGCCAAGAAGAGCACGAAATCTACAAAATCATGACTTTTTACATAGATTCAACGGCTGAATTGCAAGAAAACAGCAGAATTTTGCACGAAATCATCAAAATTCTTACAGAAAACCGCATATTTCGATGCAAAACAACGATTTCTCGCCGATTTTCGTTGTTTTCTATCTTGAATTCGCCAAGAATAGCACGAAATCTACAAAATCATGACTTTTTACCTAGATTCAACGGCTGAATTGCAAGAAAACAGCAGAATTTTGCACGAAATCATCAAAATTCTTACAGAAAACCGCATATTTCGATGCAAAACGACGATTTCTCGCCGATCTTCGTTGTTTTCTGGCATGAATTTGCAACGAAGAGCACGAAATCTACAAAATCATGACTTTTTACCAAGATTCAACGGCTGAATTGCAAGAAAACAGCAGAATTCTGCACGAAATCATCAAAATTCTTAGAGAAAACCGCATATTTCGATGCAAAACGACGATTTCTCGCCGATTTTCGTTGTTTTCTGGCTTGAATTCGCAAAGAAGAGCACGAAATCTACAAAATCATCACTTTTTACCAAGATTCAACGGTTGAATTGCAAAAAAACAGCAGAATTCTGCACGAAATCTTCAAAATTCTTAGAGAAAACCGCATATTTCGATGCAAAACGACGATTTCTCGCCGATTTTCGTTGTTTTCTGGCTTGAATTCGCAAAGAAGAGCACGAAATCTACAAAATCATCACTTTTTACCAAGATTCAACGGCTGAATTGCATGAAAACAGCAGAATTCTGCACGAAATCATCAAAATTCTTAGAGAAAACTGCATATTTCGATGCAAAACAACGATTTCTCGCCGATTTTCGTTGTTTTCTATCTTGAATTCGCCAAGAAGAGCACGAAATCTACAAAATCATGACTTTTTACCTAGATTCAACGGCTGAATTGCAAGAAAACAGCAGAATTCTGCACGAAATCATCAAAATTCTTACAGAAAACCGCATATTTCGATGCAAAACAACGATTTCTCGCCGATTTTCGTTGTTTTCTATCTTGAATTTGCCAGGAAGAGCACGAAATCTACAAAATCATGACTTTTTACCAAGATTCAACGGCTGAATTGCAAGAAAACAGCAGAATTCTGCACGAAATCATCAAAATTCTTAGAGAAAACCGCATATTTCGATGCAAAACGACGATTTCTCGCTGATTTTCGTTGTTTTCTATCTTGAATTCGCAAAGAAGAGCACAAAATCTACAAAATCATGACTTTTTACCAAGATTCAACGGCTGAATTGCAAGAAAACAGCAGAATTCTGCATGAAATCGTCAAAATTCTTAGAGAAAACCGCATATTTCGATGCAAAACGACGATTTCTCGCCGATTTTCGTTGTTTTCTGGCTTGAATTCGCAAAGAAGAGCACGAAATCTACAAAATCATGACTTTTTACATAGATTCAACGGCTGAATTGCAAGAAAACAGCAGAATTCTGCACGAAATCATCAAAATTCTTAGAGAAAACTGCATATTTCGATGCAAAACAACGATTTCTCGCCGATTTTCGTTGTTTTCTATCTTGAATTCGCCAAGAATAGCACGAAATCTACAAAATCATGACTTTTTACCTAGATTCAACGGCTGAATTGCAAGAAAACAGCAGAATTTTGCACGAAATCATCAAAATTCTTACAGAAAACCGCATATTTCGATGCAAAACGACGATTTCTCGCCGATCTTCGTTGTTTTCTGGCATGAATTTGCAACGAAGAGCACGAAATCTACAAAATCATGACTTTTTACCAAGATTCAACGGCTGAATTGCAAGAAAACAGCAGAATTCTGCACGAAATCATCAAAATTCTTAGAGAAAACCGCATATTTCGATGCAAAACGACGATTTCTCGCCGATTTTCGTTGTTTTCTGGCTTGAATTCGCAAAGAAGAGCACGAAATCTACAAAATCATCACTTTTTACCAAGATTCAACGGCTGAATTGCAAGAAAACAGCAGAATTCTGCAGGAAATCTTCAAAATTCTTAGAGAAAACCGCATATTTCGATGCAAAACGACGATTTCTCGCCGATTTACGTTGTTTTCTGGCTTGAATTCGCAAAGAAGAGCACGAAATCTACAAAATCATCACTTTTTACCAAGATTCAACGGCTGAATTGCATGAAAACAGCAGAATTCTGCACGAAATCATCAAAATTCTTAGAGAAAACTGCATATTTCGATGCAAAACAACGATTTCTCGCCGATTTTCGTTGTTTTCTATCTTGAATTCGCCAAGAAGAGCACGAAATCTACAAAATCATGACTTTTTACCTAGATTCAACGGCTGAATTGCAAGAAAACAGCAGAATTCTGCACGAAATCATCAAAATTCTTACAGAAAACCGCATATTTCGATGCAAAACAACGATTTCTCGCCGATTTTCGTTGTTTTCTATCTTGAATTTGCCAGGAAGAGCACGAAATCTACAAAATCATGACTTTTTACCAAGATTCAACGGCTGAATTGCAAGAAAACAGCAGAATTCTGCACGAAATCATCAAAATTCTTAGAGAAAACCGCATATTTCGATGCAAAACGACGATTTCTCGCTGATTTTCGTTGTTTTCTATCTTGAATTCGCAAAGCAGAGCACAAAATCTACAAAATCATGACTTTTTACCAAGATTCAACGGCTGAATTGCAAGAAAACAGCAGAATTCTGCATGAAATCGTCAAAATTCTTAGAGAAAACCGCATATTTCGATGCAAAACGACGATTTCTCGCCGATTTTCGTTGTTTTCTGGCTTGAATTCGCAAAGAAGAGTACGAAATCTACAAAATCATTACTTTTTACCAAGATTCAACGGCTGAATTGCAAGAAAACAGCAGAATTCTGCACGAAATCATCAAAATTCTTACAGAAAACCGCATTTTTCGATGCAAAACGACGATTTCTCGCCGATTTTTGTTGTTTTCTGGCTTGAATTCGCAAAGAAGAGCACGAAATCTACAAAATCATGACTTTTTACCAAGATTCAACGGCTGAATTGCAAGAAAACAGCAGAATTCTGCACGAAATCATCAAAATTCTTACAGAAAACCGCATATTTCGATGCAAAACAACGATTTCTCGCCGATTTTCGTTGTTTTCTGGCTTGAATTCGCAAAGAAGAGCACGAAATCTACAAAATCATCACTTTTTACCAAGATTCTACGGCTGAATTGCAAGAAAACAGCAGAATTCTGCACGAAATCATCAAAATTCTTACAGAAAACCGCATATTTCGATGCAAAACGACGATTTCTCGCCGATTTTCGTTGTTTTCTGGCTTGAATTCGCAAAGAAGAGCACAAAATGTACAAAATCATTACTTTTTACCAAGATTCAACGGCTGAATTGCAAGAAAACAGCAGAATTCTGCACGAAATCATCAAAATTCTTACAGAAAACCGCATTTTTCGATGCAAATCGACGATTTCTCGCCGATTTTCGTTGTTTTCTGGCTTGAATTCGCAAAGAAGAGCACGAAATCTACAAAATCATGACTTTTTACCAAGATTCAACGGCTGAATTGCAAGAAAACAGCAGAATTCTGCACGAAATCATCAAAATTCTTACAGAAAACCGCATATTTCGATGCAAAACAACGATTTCTCGCCGATTTTCGTTGTTTTCTGGCTTGAATTCGCAAAGAAGAGCACGAAATCTACAAAATCATCACTTTTTACCAAGATTCAACGGCTGAATTGCAAGAAAACAGCAGAATTCTGCACGAAATCATCAAAATTCTTAGAGAAAACTGCATATTTCGATGCAAAACAACGATTTCTCGCCGATTTTCGTTGTTTTCTATCTTGAATTTGCCAAGAAGAGCACGAAATCTACAAAATCATGACTTTTTACATAGATTCAACGGCTGAATTGCAAGAAAACAGCAGAATTTTGCACGAAATCATCAAAATTCTTACAGAAAACCGCATATTTCGATGCAAAACAACGATTTCTCGCCGATTTTCGTTGTTTTCTATCTTGAATTCGCCAAGAATAGCACGAAATCTACAAAATCATGACTTTTCACCTAGATTCAACGGCTGAATTGCAAGAAAACGGCAGAATTTTGCACGAAATCATCAAAATTCTTACAGAAAACCGCATATTTCGATGCAAAACGACGATTTCTCGCCGATCTTCGTTGTTTTCTGGCATGAATTTGCAACGAAGAGCACGAAATCTACAAAATCATGACTTTTTACCAAGATTCAACGGCTGAATTGCAAGAAAACAGCAGAATTCTGCACGAAATCATCAAAATTCTTAGAGAAAACCGCATATTTCGATGCAAAACGACGATTTCTCGCCGATTTTCGTTGTTTTCTGGCTTGAATTCGCAAAGAAGAGCACGAACTCTACAAAATCATCACTTTTTACCAAGATTCAGCGGCTGAATTGCAAGAAAACAGCAGAATTCTGCACGAAATCTTCAAAATTCTTAGAGAAAACCGCATATTTCGATGCAAAACGACGATTTCTCGCCGATTTTCGTTGTTTTCTGGCTTGAATTCGCAAAGAAGAGCACGAAATCTACAAAATCATCACTTTTTACCAAGATTCAACGGCTGAATTGCATGAAAACAGCAGAATTCTGCACGAAATCATCAAAATTCTTAGAGAAAACTGCATATTTCGATGCAAAACAACGATTTCTCGCCGATTTTCGTTGTTTTCTATCTTGAATTCGCCAAGAAGAGCACGAAATCTACAAAATCATGACTTTTTACCTAGATTCAACGGCTGAATTGCAAGAAAACAGCAGAATTCTGCACGAAATCATCAAAATTCTTACAGAAAACCGCATATTTCGATGCAAAACAACGATTTCTCGCCGATTTTCGTTGTTTTCTATCTTGAATTTGCCAGGAAGAGCACGAAATCTACAAAATCATGACTTTTTACCAAGATTCAACGGCTGAATTGCAAGAAAACAGCAGAATTCTGCACGAAATCATCAAAATTCTTAGAGAAAACCGCATATTTCGATGCAAAACGACGATTTCTCGCTGATTTTCGTTGTTTTCTATCTTGAATTCGCAAAGAAGAGCACAAAATCTACAAAATCATGACTTTTTACCAAGATTCAACGGCTGAATTGCAAGAAAACAGCAGAATTCTGCATGAAATCGTCCAAATTCTTAGAGAAAACCGCATATTTCGATGCAAAACGACGATTTCTCGCCGATTTTCGTTGTTTTCTGGCTTGAATTCGCAAAGAAGAGCACGAAATCTACAAAATCATTACTTTTTACCAAGATTCAACGGCTGAATTGCAAGAAAACAGCAGAATTCTGCACGAAATCATCAAAATTCTTACAGAAAACCGCATTTTTCGATGCAAAACGACGATTTCTCGCCGATTTTCGTTGTTTTCTGGCTTGAATTCGCAAAGAAGAGCACGAAATCTACAAAATCATGACTTTTTACCAAGATTCAACGGCTGAATTGCAAGAAAACAGCAGAATTCTGCACGAAATCATCAAAATTCTTACAGAAAACCGCATATTTCGATGCAAAACAACGATTTCTCGCCGATTTTCGTTGTTTTCTGGCTTGAATTCGCAAAGAAGAGCACGAAATCTACAAAATCATCACTTTTTACCAAGATTCTACGGCTGAATTGCAAGAAAACAGCAGAATTCTGCACGAAATCATCAAAATTCTTACAGAAAACCGCATATTTCGATGCAAAACGACGATTTCTCGCCGATTTTCGTTGTTTTCTGGCTTGAATTCGCAAAGAAGAGCACAAAATGTACAAAATCATGACTTTTTACCAAGATTCAACGGCTGAATTGCAAGAAAACAGCAGAATTCTGCACGAAATCATCAAAATTCTTAGAGAAAACTGCATATTTCGATGCAAAACAACGATTTCTCGCCGATTTTCGTTGTTTTCTATCTTGAATTTGCCAAGAAGAGCACGAAGTCTACAAAATCATGACTTTTTACATAGATTCAACGGCTGAATTGCAAGAAAACAGCAGAATTTTGCACGAAATCATCAAAATTCTTACAGAAAACCGCATACTTCGATGCAAAACAACGATTTCTCGCCGATTTTCGTTGTTTTCTATCTTGAATTCGCCAAGAATAGCACGAAATCTACAAAATCATGACTTTTCACCTAGATTCAACGGCTGAATTGCAAGAAAACAGCAGAATTTTGCACGAAATCATCAAAATTCTTACAGAAAACCGCATATTTCGATGCAAAACGACGATTTCTCGCCGATTTTCGTTGTTTTCTGGCTTGAATTCGCAAAGAAGAGAACGAAATCTACAAAATCATGAATTTTTACCAAGATTCAACGGCTGAATTGCAAGAAAACAGCAGAATTCTGCACAAAATCATCAAAATTCTTACAGAAAACCGCATATTACGATGCAAAACGACGATTTCTCGCCGTTCTTCGTTGTTTTCTGGCTTGAATTTGCAACGAAGAGCACGAAATCTACAAAATCATGACTTTTTACCAAGATTCAACGGCTGAATTGCAAGAAAACAGCAGAATTCGGCACGAAATCATCAAAATTCTTAGAGAAAACCGCATATTTCGATGCAAAACGACGATTTCTCGCTGATTTTCGTTGTTTTCTATCTTGAATTCGCAAAGAGCACGAAATCTACAAAATCATGACTTTTTACCAACATTCAACGGCTGAATTGCAAGAAAACAGCAGAATTCTGCACGAAATCATCAAAATTCTTACAGAAAACCGCATATTTCGATGCAAAACGACGATTTCTCGCCGATTTTCGTTGTTTTCTGGCTTGAATTCGCAAAGAAGAGCACGAAATCTACAAAATCATGACTTTTTACATAGATTCAAGGGCTGAATTGCAAGAAAACAGCAGAATTCTGCACGAAATCATCAAAATTCTTACAGAAAACCGCATATTTCGATGCAAAACAACGATTTCTCGCCGATTTTCGTTGTTTTCTATCTTGAATTCGCCAAGAAGAGCACGAAATCTACAAAATCATGACTTTTTACCTAGATTCAACGGCTGAATTGCAAGAAAACAGCAGAATTCTGCACGAAATCATCAAAATTCTTACAGAAAACCGCATATTTCGATGCAAAACGACGATTTCTCGCCGATTTTCGTTGTTTTCTGGCTTGAATTCGCAAAGAAGAGCACGAAATCTACAAAATCATGACTTTTTACCAAGATTCAACGGCTGAATTGCAAGAAAACAGCAGAATTCTGCACGAAATCATCAAAATTCTTACAGAAAACCGCATATTTCGATGCAAAACAACGATTTCTCGCCGATTTTCGTTGTTTTCTGGCTTGAATCCGCAAAGAAGAGCACGAAATCTACAAAATCATGACTTTTTACCAAGATTCAACGGCTGAATTGCAAGAAAACAGCAGAATTCTGCACGAAATCGTCAAAATTCTTAGAGAAAACCGCATATTTCGATGCAAAACGACGATTTCTCGCCGATTTTCGTTGTTTTCTGGCTTGAATTCGCAAAGAAGAGCACGAAATCTACAAAATCATGACTTTTTACATAGATTCAAGGGCTGAATTGCAAGAAAACAGCAGAATTCTGCACGAAATCATCAAAATTCTTACAGAAAACCGCATATTTCGATGCAAAACAACGATTTCTCGCCGATTTTCGTTGTTTTCTATCTTGAATTCGCCAAGAAGAGCACGAAATCTACAAAATCATGACTTTTTACCTAGATTCAACGGCTGAATTGCAAGAAAACAGCAGAATTCTGCACGAAATCATCAAAATTCTTACAGAAAACCGCATATTTCGATGCAAAACGACGATTTCTCGCCGATTTTCGTTGTTTTCTGGCTTGAATCCGCAAAGAAGAGCACGAAATCTACAAAATCATGACTTTTTACCAAGATTCAACGGCTGAATTGCAAGAAAACAGCAGAATTCTGCACGAAATCATCAAAATTCTTACAGAAAACCGCATATTTCGATGCTAAACAACGATTTCTCGCCGATTTTTGTTGTTTTCTGGCTTGAATTCGCAAAGAAGAGCACGAAATCTACAAAATCATCACTTTTTACCAAGATTCTACGGCTGAATTGCAAGAAAACAGCAGAATTCTGCTCGAAATCATCAAAATTCTTACAGAAAACCGCATATTTCGATGCAAAACGACGATTTCTCGATGATTTTCGTTGTTTTCTATCTTGAATTCGCAAAGAAGAGCACGAAATCTACAAAATCATGACTTTTTACCAAGATTTAACGGCTGAATTGCAAGAAAACAGCAGAATTCTGCACGAAATCGTCAAAATTCTTAGAGAAAACCGCATATTTCGATGCAAAACGACGATTTCTCGCCGATTTTCGTTGTTTTCTGGCTTGAATTCGCAAAGAAGAGCACGAAATCTACAAAATCATCACTTTTACCAAGATTCAACGGCTGAATTGCAAGAAAACAGCAGAATTCTGCACGAAATCATCAAAATTCTTAGAGAAAACCGCATATTTCGATGCAAAACGACGATTTCTCGCCGATTTTCGTTGTTTTCTGGCTTGAATTCGCAAAGAAGAGCACGAAATCTACAAAATCATCACTTTTTACCAAGATTCAACGGCTGAATTGCATGAAAACAACAGAATTCTGCACGAAATCATCAAAATTCTTAGAGAAAACTGCATATTTCGATGCAAAACAACGATTTCTCGCCGATTTTCGTTGTTTTCTATCTTGAATTCGCCAAGAAGAGCACGAAATCTACAAAATCATGACTTTTTACCAAGATTCAACGGCTGAATTGCAAGAAAACAGCAGAATTCTGCACGAAATCATCAAAATTCTTACAGAAAACCGCATATTTCGATGCAAAACGACGATTTCTCGCCGATTTTCGTTGTTTTCTTTTATGAATTTGCAAAGAAGAGCACGAAATCTACAAAATCATGACTTTTTACCAAGATTCTACGGCTGAATTGCAAGAAAACAGCAGAATTCTGCACGAAATCATCAAAATTCTTACAGAAAACCGCATATTTCGATGCAAAACGACGATTTCTCGCCGATTTTCGTTGTTTTCTTTCATGAATTTGCAAAGAAGAGCACGAAATCTACAAAATCATGACTTTTTACCAAGCTTCAACAGCTGAATTGCAAGAAAACAGCAGAATTCTGCACGAAATCGTCAAAATTCTTAGAGAAAACCGCATATTTCGATGCAAAACGACGATTTCTCGCCGATTTTCGTTGTTTTCTGGCTTGAATTCGCAAAGAAGAGCACGAAATCTACAAAATCATTACTTTTTACCAAGATTCAACGGCTGAATTGCAAGAAAACAGCAGAATTCTGCACGAAATCATCAAAATTCTTAGAGAAAACCGCATATTTCGATGCAAAACGACGATTTCTCGCTGATTTTCGTTGTTTTCTATCTTGAATTCGCAAAGAAGAGCACAAAATCTACAAAATCATGACTTTCTACCAAGATTCAACGGCTGAATTGCAAGAAAACAGCAGAATTCTGCACGAAATCATCAAAATTCTTAGAGAAAACCGCATATTTCGATGCAAAACGACGATTTCTCGCTGATTTTCGTTGTTTTCTATCTTGAATTCGCAAAGAAGAGCACGAAATCTACAAAATCATGACTTTTTACCAAGATTCAACGGCTGAATTGCAAGAAAACAGCAGAATTCTGCACGAAATCGTCAAAATTCTTAGAGAAAACCGCATATTTTGATGCAAAACGACGATTTTTCGCCGATTTTCGTTGTTTTCTGGCTTGAATTCGCAAAGAAGAGCACGAAATCTACAAAATCATCACTTTTTACCAAGATTCAACGGCTGAATTGCAAGAAAACAGCAGAATTCTGCACGAAATCATCAAAATTCTTACAAAAAACCGCATTTTTCGATGCAAAACGACGATTTCTCGCCGATTTTCGTTGTTTTCTGGCTTGAATTCGCAAAGAAGAGCACGAAATCTACAAAATCATGACTTTTTACCAAGATTCAACGGCTGAATTGCAAGAAAACAGCAGAATTCTGCACGAAATCATCAAAATTCTTACAGAAAACCGCATATTTCAATGGAAGACGACGATTTCTCGCCGATTTTCGTTGTTTTCTGGCTTGAATTCGCAAAGAAGAGCACGAAATCGACAAAGTCATGACTTTTTACCAAGATTCAACGGCTGAATTGCAAGAAAACAGCAGAATTTTGCACGAAATCATCAAAAATCTTAGAGAAAACCGCATATTACGATGCGAAACAACGATTTCTCGCCGATTTTCGTTGTTTTCTGGCTTGAATTCGCAAAGAAGGGCACGAAATCTACTAAATAATCACTTTTTACCAAGATTCAACGGCTGAATTGCAAGAAAACAGCAGAATTCTGCACGAAATCATCAAAATTCTTACAGAAAACCGCATATTTCGATGCCAAACAACGATTTCTCGCCGATTTTCGTTGTTTTCTATTATGAATTCGCCAAGAAGAGCACGAAATCTACAAAATCATGACTTTTTACCTAGATTCAACGGCTGAATTGCAAGAAAACAGCAGAATTCTGCACGAAATCATCAAAATTCTTAGAGAAAACCGCATATTTCGATGCAAAACGACGATTTCTCGCTGATTTTCGTTGTTTTCTATCTTGAATTCGCAAAGAAGAGCACGAAATCTACAAAATCATGACTTTTTACCAAGATTCAACAGTTGAATTGCAAAAAAACAGCAGAATTCTGCACGAAATCGTCAAAATTCTTAGAGAAAACCGCATATTTCGATGCAAAACGACGATTTCTCGCCGATTTTCGTTGTTTTCTGGCTTGAATTCGCAGAGAAGAGCACGAAATCTACAAAATCATGACTTTTTACCAAGATTCAATGGCTGAATTGCAAGAAAACAGCAGAATTCTGCACGAAATCATCAAAATTCTTACAGAAAACCGCATATTTCGATGCAAGACGACGATTTCTCGCCGATTTTCGTTGTTTTCTGGCTTGAATTCGCAAAGAAGAGCACGAAATCTACAAAGTCATGACTTTTTACCAAGATTCAACGGCTGAATTGCAAGAAAACAGCTGAATTTTGCACGAAATCATCAAAATTCTTAGAGAAAACCGCATATTACGATGCGAAACAACGATTTCTCGCCGATTTTCGTTGTTTTCTGGCTTGATTTCGCAAAGAAGAGCACGAAATCTACTAAATAATCACTTTTTACCAAGATTCAACAGCTGAATTGCAAGAAAACAGCAGATTCTGCACGAAATCGTCAAAATTCTTAGAGATAACCGCATATTTCGATGCAAAACGACGATTTCTCGCCGATTTTCGTTGTTTTCTGGCTTGAATTTGCAAAAAAGAGCACGAAATCTACAAAATCATGACTTTTTACCAAGATTCAACGGCTGAATTGCAAGAAAACAGCAGAATTCTGCACGAAATCATCAAAATTCTTACAGAAAACCGCGTATTTCGATGCAAGACGACGATTTCTCGCCGATTTTCGTTGTTTTCTGGCTTGAATTCGCAAAGAAGAGCACGAAATCTACAAAATCATGACTTTTTACCAAGATTCAACGGCTGAATTGCAAGAAAACAGCAGAATTCTGCACGAAATCATCAAAATTCTTAGAGACAACTGCATATTACGATGCAAAACAACGATTTCTCGCCGATTTTCGTTGTTTTCTGGCTTGAATTCGCAAAGAAGAGCACGAAATCTACTAAATAATCACTTTTTACCAAGATTCAACGGCTGAATTGCAAGAAAACAGCAGAATTCTGCACGAAATCATCAAAATTCTTAGAGAAAACCGCATATTACGATGCAAAACCACGATTTCTCGCCGATTTTCGTTGTTTTCTGGCTTGAATTCGCAAAGAAGAGCACGAAATCTACTAAATAATCACTTTTTACCAAGATTCAACAGCTGAATTGCAAGAAAACAGCAGAATTCTGCACGAAATCGTCAAAATTCTTAGAGAAAACCGCATATTTCGATGCAAAACGACGATTTTTCGCCGATTTTCGTTGTTTTCTGGCTTGAATTCGCAAAGAAGAGCACGAAATCTACAAAATCATCACTTTTTACCAAGATTCAACGGCTGAATTGCAAGAAAACAGCAGAATTCTGCACGAAATCATCAAAATTCTTACAAAAAACCGCATTTTTCGATGCAAAACGACGATTTCTCGCCGATTTTCGTTGTTTTCTGGCTTGAATTCGCAAAGAAGAGCACGAAATCTACAAAATCATGACCTTTTACCAAGATTCAACGGCTGAATTGCAAGAAAACAGCAGAATTCTGCACGAAATCATCAAAATTCTTACAGAAAACCGCATATTTCAATGGAAGACGACGATTTCTCGCCGATTTTCGTTGTTTTCTGGCTTGAATTCGCAAAGAAGAGCACGAAATCGACAAAGTCATGACTTTTTACCAAGATTCAACGGCTGAATTGCAAGAAAACAGCAGAATTTTGCACGAAATCACCAAAATTCTTAGAGAAAACCACATATTACGATGCGAAACAACGATTTCTCGCCGATTTTCGTTGTTTTCTGGCTTGAATTCGCAAAGAAGAGCACGAAATCTACTAAATAATCACTTTTTACCAAGATTCAACGGCTGAATTGCAAGAAAACAGCAGAATTCTGCACGAAATCATCAAAATTCTTAGAGAAAACTGCATATTTCGATGCAAAACAACGATTTCTCGCCGATTTTCGTTGTTTTCTATTTTGAATTCGCCAAGAAGAGCACGAAATCTACAAAATCATGACTTTTTACCTAGATTCAACGGCTGAATTGCAAGAAAACAGCAGAATTCTGCACGAAATCATCAAAATTCTTACAGAAAACCGCATATTTCGATGCCAAACAACGATTTCTCGCCGATTTTCGTTGTTTTCTATTATGAATTCGCCAAGAAGAGCCCGAAATCTACAAAATCATGACTTTTTACCTAGATTCAACGGCTGAATTGCAAGAAAACAGCAGAATTCTGCACGAAATCATCAAAATTCTTTGAGAAAACCGCATATTTCGATGCAAAACGACGATTTCTCGCTGATTTTCGTTGTTTTCTATCTTGAATTCGCAAAGAAGAGCACGAAATCTACAAAATCATAACTTTTTACCAAGATTCAACAGTTGAATTGCAAAAAAACAGCAGAATTCTGCACGAAATCGTCAAAATTCTTAGAGAAAACCGCATATTTCGATGCAAAACGACGATTTCTCGCCGATTTTCGTTGTTTTCTGGCTTGAATTCGCAAAGAAGAGCACGAAATCTACAAAATCATGACTTTTTACCAAGATTCAACGGCTGAATTGCAAGAAAACAGCAGAATTCTGCACGAAATCATCAAAATTCTTACAGAAAACCGCATATTTCAATGGAAGACGACGATTTTTCGCCGATTTTCGTTGTTTTCTGGCTTGAATTCGCAAAGAAGAGCACGAAATCGACAAAGTCATGACTTTTTACCAAGATTCAACGGCTGAATTGCAAGAAAACAGCAGAATTTTGCACGAAATCATCAAAATTCTTAGAGAAAACCGCATATTACGATGCGAAACAACGATTTCTCGCCGATTTTCGTTGTTTTCTGGCTTGAATTCGCAAAAAAGAGCACGAAATCTACTAAATAATCACTTTTTACCAAGATTCAACTGCTGAATTGCAAAAAAACAGCAGAATTCTGCACGAAATCATCAAAATTCTTAGAGAAAACTGCATATTTCGATGCAAAACAACGATTTCTCGCCGATTTTCGTTGTTTTCTATCTTGAATTCGCCAAGAAGAGCACGAAATCTACAAAATCATGACTTTTTACCAAGATTCAACGGCTGAATTGCAAGAAAACAGCAGAATTCTGCACGAAATCGTCAAAATTCTTAGAGAAAACCGCATATTTTGATGCAAAACGACGATTTTTCGCCGATTTTCGTTGTTTTCTGGCTTGAATTCGCAAAGAAGAGCACGAAATCTACAAAATCATCACTTTTTACCAAGATTCAACGGCTGAATTGCAAGAAAACAGCAGAATTCTGCACGAAATCATCAAAATTCTTACAAAAAACCGCATTTTTCGATGCAAAACGACGATTTCTCGCCGATTTTCGTTGTTTTCTGGCTTGAATTTGCAAAGAAGAGCACGAAATCTACAAAATCATGACTTTTTACCAAGATTCAACGGCTGAATTGCAAGAAAACAGCAGAATTCTGCACGAAATCATCAAAATTCTTAGAGAAAACCGCATATTTTGATGCAAAACAACGATTTCTCGCCGATTTTCGTTGTTTTCTATCTTGAATTCGCCAAGAAGAGCACGAAATCCACAAAATCATGACTTTTCACATAGATTCAAGGGCTGAATTGCAAGAAAACAGCAGAATTCTGCACGAAATCATCAAAATTCTTACAGAAAACCGCATATTTCGATGCAAAACAACGATTTCTCGCCGATTTTCGTTGTTTTCTATCTTGAATTCGCCAAGAAGAGCACGAAATCTACAAAATCATGACTTTTTACCTAGATTCAACGGCTGAATTGCAAGAAAACAGCAGAATTCTGCACGAAATCATCAAAATTCTTACAGAAAACCGCATATTTCGATGCAAAACGACGATTTCTCGCCGATTTTCGTTGTTTTCTGGCTTGAATTCGCAAAGAAGAGCACGAAATCTACAAAATCATGACTTTTAACCAAGATTCAACGGCTGAATTGCAAGAAAACAGCAGAATTCTGCACGAAATCATCAAAATTCTTACAGAAAACCGCATATTTCGATGCAAAACAACGATTTCTCGCCGATTTTTGTTGTTTTCTGGCTTGAATTCGCAAAGAAGAGCACGAAATCTACAAAATCATCACTTTTTACCAAGATTCTACGGCTGAATTGCAAGAAAACAGCAGAATTCTGCTCGAAATCATCAAAATTCTTACAGAAAACCGCATATTTCGATGCAAAACAACGATTTCTCGCCGATTTTCGTTGTTTTCTATCTTGAATTCGCAAAGAAGAGCACGAAATCTACAAAATCATGACTTTTTACCAAGATTCAACGGCTGAATTGCAAGAAAACAGCAGAATTCTGCACGAAATCGTCAAAATTCTTAGAGAAAACCGCATATTTCGATGCAAAACGACGATTTCTCGCCGATTTTCGTTGTTTTCTGGCTTGAATTCGCAAAGAAGAGCACGAAATCTACAAAATCATCACTTTTACCAAGATTCAACGGCTGAGTTGCAAGAAAACAGCAGAATTCTGCACGAAATCATCAAAATTCTTAGAGAAAACCGCATATTTCGATGCAAAACGACGATTTCTCGCCGATTTTCGTTGTTTTCTTTTATGAATTTGCAAAGAAGAGCACGAAATCTACAAAATCATCACTTTTTACCAAGATTCAACGGCTGAATTGCATGAAAACAACAGAATTCTGCACGAAATCATCAAAATTCTTAGAGAAAACTGCATATTTCGATGCAAAACAACGATTTCTCGCCGATTTTCGTTGTTTTCTATCTTGAATTCGCCAAGAAGAGCACGAAATCTACAAAATCATGACTTTTTACCAAGATTCAACGGCTGAATTGCAAGAAAACAGCAGAATTCTGCACGAAATCATCAAAATTCTTACAGAAAACCGCATATTTCGATGCAAAACGACGATTTCTCGCCGATTTTCGTTGTTTTCTTTTATGAATTTGCAAAGAAGAGCACGAAATCTACAAAATCATGACTTTTTACCAAGATTCTACGGCTGAATTGCAAGAAAACAGCAGAATTCTGCATGAAATCATCAAAATTCTTACAGAAAACCGCATATTTCGATGCAAAACGACGATTTCTCGCCGATTTTCGTTGTTTTCTTTCATGAATTTGCAAAGAAGAGCACGAAATCTACAAAATCATGACTTTTTACCAAGATTCAACAGCTGAATTGCAAGAAAACAGCAGAATTCTGCACGAAATCGTCAAAATTCTTAGAGAAAACCGCATATTTCGATGCAAAACGACGATTTCTCGCCGATTTTCGTTGTTTTCTGGCTTGAATTCGCAAAGAAGAGCACGAAATCTACAAAATCATTACTTTTTACCAAGATTCAACGGCTGAATTGCAAGAAAACAGCAGAATTCTGCACGAAATCATCAAAATTCTTAGAGAAAACCGCATATTTCGATGCAAAACGACGATTTCTCGCTGATTTTCGTTGTTTTCTATCTTGAATTCGCAAAGAAGAGCACAAAATCTACAAAATCATGACTTTCTACCAAGATTCAACGGCTGAATTGCAAGAAAACAGCAGAATTCTGCACGAAATCATCAAAATTCTTAGAGAAAACCGCATATTTCGATGCAAAACGACGATTTCTCGCTGATTTTCGTTGTTTTCTATCTTGAATTCGCAAAGAAGAGCACGAAATCTACAAAATCATAACTTTTTACCAAGATTCAACTGCTGAATTGCAAAAAAACAGCAGAATTCTGCACGAAATCATCAAAATTCTTAGAGAAAACTGCATATTTCGATGCAAAACAACGATTTCTCGCCGATTTTCGTTGTTTTCTATCTTGAATTCGCCAAGAAGAGCACGAAATCTACAAAATCATGACTTTTTACCAAGATTCAACGGCTGAATTGCAAGAAAACAGCAGAATTCTGCACGAAATCGTCAAAATTCTTAGAGAAAACCGCATATTTTGATGCAAAACGACGATTTTTCGCCGATTTTCGTTGTTTTCTGGCTTGAATTCGCAAAGAAGAGCACGAAATCTACAAAATCATCACTTTTTACCAAGATTCAACGGCTGAATTGCAAGAAAACAGCAGAATTCTGCACGAAATCATCAAAATTCTTACAAAAAACCGCATTTTTCGATGCAAAACGACGATTTCTCGCCGATTTTCGTTGTTTTCTGGCTTGAATTTGCAAAGAAGAGCACGAAATCTACAAAATCATGACTTTTTACCAAGATTCAACGGCTGAATTGCAAGAAAACAGCAGAATTCTGCACGAAATCATCAAAATTCTTAGAGAAAACCGCATATTTTGATGCAAAACAACGATTTCTCGCCGATTTTCGTTGTTTTCTATCTTGAATTCGCCAAGAAGAGCACGAAATCCACAAAATCATGACTTTTCACATAGATTCAAGGGCTGAATTGCAAGAAAACAGCAGAATTCTGCACGAAATCATCAAAATTCTTACAGAAAACCGCATATTTCGATGCAAAACAACGATTTCTCGCCGATTTTCGTTGTTTTCTATCTTGAATTCGCCAAGAAGAGCACGAAATCTACAAAATCATGACTTTTTACCTAGATTCAACGGCTGAATTGCAAGAAAACAGCAGAATTCTGCACGAAATCATCAAAATTCTTACAGAAAACCGCATATTTCGATGCAAAACGACGATTTCTCGCCGATTTTCGTTGTTTTCTGGCTTGAATTCGCAAAGAAGAGCACGAAATCTACAAAATCATGACTTTTAACCAAGATTCAACGGCTGAATTGCAAGAAAACAGCAGAATTCTGCACGAAATCATCAAAATTCTTACAGAAAACCGCATATTTCGATGCAAAACAACGATTTCTCGCCGATTTTTGTTGTTTTCTGGCTTGAATTCGCAAAGAAGAGCACGAAATCTACAAAATCATCACTTTTTACCAAGATTCTACGGCTGAATTGCAAGAAAACAGCAGAATTCTGCTCGAAATCATCAAAATTCTTACAGAAAACCGCATATTTCGATGCAAAACAACGATTTCTCGCCGATTTTCGTTGTTTTCTATCTTGAATTCGCAAAGAAGAGCACGAAATCTACAAAATCATGACTTTTTACCAAGATTCAACGGCTGAATTGCAAGAAAACAGCAGAATTCTGCACGAAATCGTCAAAATTCTTAGAGAAAACCGCATATTTCGATGCAAAACGACGATTTCTCGCCGATTTTCGTTGTTTTCTGGCTTGAATTCGCAAAGAAGAGCACGAAATCTACAAAATCATCACTTTTACCAAGATTCAACGGCTGAGTTGCAAGAAAACAGCAGAATTCTGCACGAAATCATCAAAATTCTTAGAGAAAACCGCATATTTCGATGCAAAACGACGATTTCTCGCCGATTTTCGTTGTTTTCTTTTATGAATTTGCAAAGAAGAGCACGAAATCTACAAAATCATCACTTTTTACCAAGATTCAACGGCTGAATTGCATGAAAACAACAGAATTCTGCACGAAATCATCAAAATTCTTAGAGAAAACTGCATATTTCGATGCAAAACAACGATTTCTCGCCGATTTTCGTTGTTTTCTATCTTGAATTCGCCAAGAAGAGCACGAAATCTACAAAATCATGACTTTTTACCAAGATTCAACGGCTGAATTGCAAGAAAACAGCAGAATTCTGCACGAAATCATCAAAATTCTTACAGAAAACCGCATATTTCGATGCAAAACGACGATTTCTCGCCGATTTTCGTTGTTTTCTTTTATGAATTTGCAAAGAAGAGCACGAAATCTACAAAATCATGACTTTTTACCAAGATTCTACGGCTGAATTGCAAGAAAACAGCAGAATTCTGCATGAAATCATCAAAATTCTTACAGAAAACCGCATATTTCGATGCAAAACGACGATTTCTCGCCGATTTTCGTTGTTTTCTTTCATGAATTTGCAAAGAAGAGCACGAAATCTACAAAATCATGACTTTTTACCAAGATTCAACAGCTGAATTGCAAGAAAACAGCAGAATTCTGCACGAAATCGTCAAAATTCTTAGAGAAAACCGCATATTTCGATGCAAAACGACGATTTCTCGCCGATTTTCGTTGTTTTCTGGCTTGAATTCGCAAAGAAGAGCACGAAATCTACAAAATCATTACTTTTTACCAAGATTCAACGGCTGAATTGCAAGAAAACAGCAGAATTCTGCACGAAATCATCAAAATTCTTAGAGAAAACCGCATATTTCGATGCAAAACGACGATTTCTCGCTGATTTTCGTTGTTTTCTATCTTGAATTCGCAAAGAAGAGCACAAAATCTACAAAATCATGACTTTCTACCAAGATTCAACGGCTGAATTGCAAGAAAACAGCAGAATTCTGCACGAAATCATCAAAATTCTTAGAGAAAACCGCATATTTCGATGCAAAACGACGATTTCTCGCTGATTTTCGTTGTTTTCTATCTTGAATTCGCAAAGAAGAGCACGAAATCTACAAAATCATAACTTTTTACCAAGATTCAACGGCTGAATTGCAAGAAAACAGCAGAATTCTGCACGAAATCGTCAAAATTCTTAGAGAAAACCGCATATTTTGATGCAAAACGACGATTTTTCGCCGATTTTCGTTGTTTTCTGGCTTGAATTCGCAAAGAAGAGCACGAAATCTACAAAATCATCACTTTTTACCAAGATTCAACGGCTGAATTGCAAGAAAACAGCAGAATTCTGCACGAAATCATCAAAATTCTTACAAAAAACCGCATTTTTCGATGCAAAACGACGATTTCTCGCCGATTTTCGTTGTTTTCTGGCTTGAATTCGCAAAGAAGAGCACGAAATCTACAAAATCATGACTTTTTACCAAGATTCAACGGCTGAATTGCAAGAAAACAGCAGAATTCTGCACGAAATCATCAAAATTCTTACAGAAAACCGCATATTTCAATGGAAGACGACGATTTCTCGCCGATTTTCGTTGTTTTCTGGCTTGAATTCGCAAAGAAGAGCACGAAATCGACAAAGTCATGACTTTTTACCAAGATTCAACGGCTGAATTGCAAGAAAACAGCAGAATTCGGCACGAAATCATCAAAATTCTTAGAGAAAACTGCATATTTCGATGCAAAACAACGATTTCTCGCCGATTTTCGTTGTTTTCTATTTTGAATTCGCCAAGAAGAGCACGAAATCTACAAAATCATGACTTTTTACCTAGATTCAACGGCTGAATTGCAAGAAAACAGCAGAATTCTGCACGAAATCATCAAAATTCTTACAGAAAACCGCATATTTCGATGCCAAACAACGATTTCTCGCCGATTTTCGTTGTTTTCTATTATGAATTCGCCAAGAAGAGCACGAAATCTACAAAATCATGACTTTTTACCTAGATTCAACGGCTGAATTGCAAGAAAACAGCAGAATTCTGCACGAAATCATCAAAATTCTTAGAGAAAACCGCATATTTCGATGCAAAACGACGATTTCTCGCTGATTTTCGTTGTTTTCTATCTTGAATTCGCAAAGAAGAGCACGAAATCTACAAAATCATGACTTTTTACCAAGATTCAACAGTTGAATTGCAAAAAAACAGCAGAATTCTGCACGAAATCGTCAAAATTCTTAGAGAAAACCGCATATTTCGATGCAAAACGACGATTTCTCGCCGATTTTCGTTGATTTCTGGCTTGAATTCGCAAAGAAGAGCACGAAATCTACAAAATCATGACTTTTTACCAAGATTCAATGGCTGAATTGCAAGAAAACAGCAGAATTCTGCACGAAATCATCAAAATTCTTACAGAAAACCGCATATTTCGATGCAAGACGACGATTTCTCGCCGATTTTCGTTGTTTTCTGGCTTGAATTCGCAAAGAAGAGCACGAAATCTACAAAATCATGACTTTTTACCAAGATTCAACGGCTGAATTGCAAGAAAACAGCAGAATTCTGCACGAAATCATCAAAATTCTTAGAGACAACTGCATATTACGATGCCAAACAACGATTTCTCGCCGATTTTCGTTGTTTTCTGGCTTGAATTCGCAAAGAAGAGCACGAAATCTACAAAATCATGACTTTTTACCAAGATTCAACGGCTGAATTGCAAGAAAACAGCAGAATTCTGCACGAAATCATCAAAATTCTTACAGAAAACCGCATATTTCAATGGAAGACGACGATTTCTCGCCGATTTTCGTTGTTTTCTGGCTTGAATTCGCAAAGAAGAGCACGAAATCGACAAAGTCATGACTTTTTACCAAGATTCAACGGCTGAATTGCAAGAAAACAGCAGAATTTTGCACGAAATCATCAAAATTCTTAGAGAAAACCGCATATTACGATGCGAAACAACGATTTCTCGCCGATTTTCGTTGTTTTCTGGCTTGAATTCGCAAAGAAGAGCACGAAATCTACTAAATAATCACTTTTTACCAAGATTCAACGGCTGAATTGCAAGAAAACAGCAGAATTCTGCACGAAATCATCAAAATTCTTAGAGAAAACTGCATATTTCGATGCAAAACAACGATTTCTCGCCGATTTTCGTTGTTTTCTATTTTGAACTCGCCAAGAAGAGCACGAAATCTACAAAATCATGACTTTTTACCTAGATTCAACGGCTGAATTGCAAGAAAACAGCAGAATTCTGCACGAAATCATCAAAATTCTTACAGAAAACCGCATATTTCGATGCCAAACAACGATTTCTCGCCGATTTTCGTTGTTTTCTATTATGAATTCGCCAAGAAGAGCACGAAATCTACAAAATCATGACTTTTTACCTAGATTCAACGGCTGAATTGCAAGAAAACAGCAGAATTCTGCACGAAATCATCAAAATTCTTAGAGAAAACCGCATATTTCGATGCAAAACGACGATTTCTCGCTGATTTTCGTTGTTTTCTATCTTGAATTCGCAAAGAAGAGCACGAAATCTACAAAATCATGACTTTTTACCAAGATTCAACAGTTGAATTGCAAAAAAACAGCAGAATTCTGCACGAAATCGTCAAAATTCTTAGAGAAAACCGCATATTTCGATGCAAAACGACGATTTCTCGCCGATTTTCGTTGATTTCTGGCTTGAATTCGCAAAGAAGAGCACGAAATCTACAAAATCATGACTTTTTACCAAGATTCAATGGCTGAATTGCAAGAAAACAGCAGAATTCTGCACGAAATCATCAAAATTCTTACAGAAAACCGCATATTTCGATGCAAGACGACGATTTCTCGCCGATTTTCGTTGTTTTCTGGCTTGAATTCGCAAAGAAGAGCACGAAATCTACAAAGTCATGACTTTTTACCAAGATTCAACGGCTGAATTGCAAGAAAACAGCAGAATTTTGCACGAAATCATCAAAATTCTTAGAGAAAACCGCATATTACGATGCGAAACAACGATTTCTCGCCGATTTTCGTTGTTTTCTGGCTTGATTTCGCAAAGAAGAGCACGAAATCTACTAAATAATCACTTTTTACCAAGATTCAACAGCTGAATTGCAAGAAAACAGCAGATTCTGCACGAAATCGTCAAAATTCTTAGAGATAACCGCATATTTCGATGCAAAACGACGATTTCTCGCCGATTTTCGTTGTTTTCTGGCTTGAATTTGCGAAAAAGAGCACGAAATCTACAAAATCATGACTTTTTACCAAGATTCAACGGCTGAATTGCAAGAAAACAGCAGAATTCTGCACGAAATCATCAAAATTCTTACAGAAAACCGCGTATTTCGATGCAAGACGACGATTTCTCGCCGATTTTCGTTGTTTTCTGGCTTGAATTCGCAAAGAAGAGCACGAAATCTACAAAATCATGACTTTTTACCAAGATTCAACGGCTGAATTGCAAGAAAACAGCAGAATTCTGCACGAAATCATCAAAATTCTTAGAGAAAACCGCATATTACGATGCAAAACCACGATTTCTCGCCGATTTTCGTTGTTTTCTGGCTTGAATTCGCAAAGAAGAGCACGAAATCTACTGAATAATCACTTTTTACCAAGATTCAACAGCTGAATTGCAAGAAAACAGCAGAATTCTGCACGAAATCGTCAAAATTCTTAGAGAAAACCGCATATTTCGATGCAAAACGACGATTTCTCGCTGATTTTCGTTGTTTTCTATCTTGAATTCGCAAAGAAGAGCACGAAATCTACAAAATCATGACATTTTACCAAGATTCAACGGCTGAATTGCAAGAAAACAGCAGAATTCTGCACGAAATCATCAAAATTCTTACAGAAAACCGCATATTTCGATGCAAAACGACGATTTCTCGCCGATTTTCGTTGTTTTCTGGCTTGAATTCGCAAAGAAGAGCACGAAATCTACAAAATCATGACTTTTTACCAAGATTCAACGGCTGAATTGCAAGAAAACAGCAGAATTCTGCACGAAATCGTCAAAATTCTTAGAGAAAACCGCATATTTCGATGCAAAACGACGATTTCTCGCTGATTTTCGTTGTTTTCTATCTTGAATTCGCAAAGAAGAGCACGAAATCTACAAAATCATGACATTTTACCAAGATTCAACGGCTGAATTGCAAGAAAACAGCAAAATTATCCACAAAATCATCAAAATTCTTACAGAAAACCGCATATTTCGATGCAAAACGACGATTTCTCGCCGATTTTCGTTGTTTTCTGGCTTGAATTCGCAAAGAAGAGCACGAAATCTACAAAATCATGACTTTTTACCAAGATTCAACGGTTGAATTGCAAGAAAACAGCAGAATTCTGCACGAAGTCATCAAAATTCTTAGAGAAAACCGCATATTACGATGCAAAACAACGATTTCTCGCCGATTTTCGTTGTTTTCTGGCTTGAATTCGCAAAGAAGAGCTCGAAATCTACTAAATAATCACTTTTTACCAAGATTCAACAGCTGAATTGCAAGAAAACAGCAGAATTCTGCACGAAATCGTCAAAATTCTTAGAGAAAACCGCATATTTCGATGCAAAACGACGATTTCTCGCCGATTTTCGTTGTTTTCTGGCTTGAATTCGCAAAGAATAGCACGAAATCTAGAAAATCATGACTTTTTACCAAGATTCAACGGCTGAATTGCAAGAAAACAGCAGAATTCTGCACGAAATCGTCAAAATTCTTAGAGAAAACCGCATATTTCGATGCAAAACGACGATTTCTCGCTGATTTTCGTTGTTTTCTATCTTGAATTCGCAAAGAAGAGCACGAAATCTACAAAATCATGACATTTTATCAAGATTCAACGGCTGAATTGCAAGAAAACAGCAAAATTATCCACAAAATCATCAAAATTCTTAGAGAAAACCGCATATTACGATGCAAAACAACGATTTCTCGCCGATTTTCGTTGTTTTCTGGCTTGAATTCGCAAAGAAGAGCTCGAAATCTACTAAATAATCAATTTTTACCAAGATTCAACAGCTGAATTGCAAGAAAACAGCAGAATTCTGCACGAAATCGTCAAAATTCTTAGAGAAAACCGCATATTTCGATGCAAAACGACGATTTCTCGCTGATTTTCGTTGTTTTCTATCTTGAATTCGCAAAGAAGAGCACGAAATCTACAAAATCATGACATTTTACCAAGATTCAACGGCTGAATTGCAAGAAAACAGCAGAATTCTGCACGAAATCTACAAAATCATGACATTTTACCAAGATTCAACGGCTGAATTGCAAGAAAACAGCAGAATTCTGCACGAAATCATCAAAATTCTTAGAGAAAACCGCATATTTCGATGCAAAACCACGATTTCTCGCCGATTTTCGTTGTTTTCTGGCTTGAATTCGCAAAGAAGGGCACGAAATCTACAAAATCATGACTTTTTACCAAGATTCAACGGCTGAATTGCAAGAAAACAGCAGAATTCTGCACGAAATCATCAAAATTCTTACAGAAAACCGCATATTTCGATGCAAAACGACGATTTCTCGCCGATTTTCGTTGTTTTCTGGCTTGAATTCGCAAAGAAGAGCACGAAATCTACAAAATCATGACTTTTTACCAAGATTCAACGGCTGAATTGCAAGAAAACAGCAGAATTCCGCACGAAATCATCAAAATTCTTAGAGAAAACCGCATATTACGATGCAAAACAACGATTTCTCGCCGATTTTCGTTGTTTTCTGGCTTGAATTCGCAAAGAAGAGCTCGAAATCTACTAAATAATCAATTTTTACCAAGATTCAACAGCTGAATTGCAAGAAAACAGCAGAATTCTGCACGAAATCGTCAAAATTCTTAGAGAAAACCGCATATTTCGATGCAAAACGACGATTTCTCGCTGATTTTCGTTGTTTTCTATCTTGAATTCGCAAAGAAGAGCACGAAATCTACAAAATCATGACATTTTACCAAGATTCAACGGCTGAATTGCAAGAAAACAGCAGAATTCTGCACGAAATCTACAAAATCATGACATTTTACCAAGATTCAACGGCTGAATTGCAAGAAAACAGCAAAATTATCCACAAAATCATCAAAATTCTTACAGAAAACCGCATATTTCGATGTAAAACGACGATTTTTCGCCGATTTTCGTGGTTTTCTGGCTTGAATTCGCAAAGAAGAGCACGAAATCTACAAAATCATGACTTTTTACCAAGATTCAACGGCTGAATTGTAAGAAAACAGCAGAATTCTGCACGAAATCATCAAAATTCTTAGAGAAAAACGCATATTTCGATGCAAAACAACGATTTCTCGCCGATTTTCGTTGTTTTCTGGCTTGAATTTGCAAAGAAGAGCACGAAATCTACAAAATCATGACTTTTTACCAAGATTCAACGGCTGAATTGCAAGAAAACAGCAGAATTCTGCACGAAATCATCAAAATTCTTACAGAAAACCGCATATTTCGATGCAAAACGACGATTTCTCGTCGATTTTCGTTGTTTTCTGGCATGAATTCGCAAAGAAGAGCACGAAATCTACAAAATCATGACTTTTTACCAAGATTCAACGGCTGAATTGCAAGAAAACAGCAGAATTCTGCACGAAATCATCAAAATTCTTAGAGAAAACCGCATATTACGATGCAAAACAACGATTTCTCGCCGATTTTCGTTGTTTTCTGGCTTGAATTCGCAAAGAAGAGCTCGAAATCTACTCAATAATCACTTTTTACCAAGATTCAACAGCTGAATTGCAAGAAAACAGCAGAATTCTGCACGAAATCGTCAAAATTCTTAGAGAAAACCGCATATTTCGATGCAAAACGACGATTTCTCGCTGATTTTCGTTGTTTTCTATCTTGAATTCGCAAAGAAGAGCACGAAATTTACAAAATCATGACATTTTACCAAGATTCAACGGCTGAATTGCAAGAAAACAGCAGAATTCTGCACGAAATCATCAAAATTCTTACAGAAAACCGCATATTTCGATGCAAAACGACGATTTCTCGCCGATTTTCGTTGTTTTCTGGCTTGAATTCGCAAAGAAGAGCACGAAATCTACAAAATCATGACTTTTTACCAAGATTCAACGGCTGAATTGCAAGAAAACAGCAAAATTATCCACAAAATCATCAAAATTCTTACAGAAAGCCGCATATTTCGATGTAAAACGACGATTTTTCGCCGATTATCGTGGTTTTCTGGCTTGAATTCGCAAAGAAGAGCACGAAATCTACAAAATCATAACTTTTTACCAAGATTCAACGGCTGAATTGCAAGAAAACAGCAGAATTCTGCACGAAATCATCAAAATTCTTAGAGAAAAACGCATATTTCGATGCAAAACAACGATTTCTCGCCGATTTTCGTTGTTTTCTGGCTTGAATTTGCAAAGAAGAGCACGAAATCTACAAAATCATGACTTTTTACCAAGATTCAACGGCTGAATTGCAAGAAAACAGCAGAATTCTGCACGAAATCATCAAAATTCTTACAGAAAACCGCATATTTCGATGCAAAACGACGATTTCTCGTCGATTTTCGTTGTTTTCTGGCATGAATTCGCAAAGAAGAGCACGAAATCTACAAAATCATGACTTTTTACCAAGACTCAACGGCTGAATTGCAAGAAAACAGCAGAATTCTGCACGAAATCGTCAAAATTCTTAGAGAAAACCGCATATTTCGATGCAAAAAGACGATTTCCGCCGATTTTCGTTGTTTTCTGGCTTGAATTCGCAAAGAAGAGCACGAAATCTACAAAATCATGACTTTTTACAAAGATTCAACGGCTGAATTGCAAGAAAACAGCAGAATTCTGCACGAAATCATCAAAATTCTTACAGAAAACTGCATATTTCGATGCAAAACAACGATTTCTCGCCAATTTTCGTTGTTTTCTATCTTGAATTTGCCAAGAAGAGCACGAAATCTACAAAATCATGACTTTTTACCTAGATTCAACAGCTGAATTGCAAGAAAACAGCAGAATTCTGCACGAAATCATCAAAATTCTTACAGAAAACCGCATATTTCGATGCAAAACGACGATTTCTCGCCGATTTTCGTTGTTTTCTGGCTTGAATTCGCAAAGTAGAGCACGAAATCTACAAAATCATGACTTTTTACGAAGATTCAACGGCTGAATTGCAAGAAAACAGCAGAATTCTGCACGAAATCATCAAAATTCTTACAGAAAACCGCATTTTTCGATGCAAAACGACGATTTCTCGCCGATTTTCGTTGTTTTCTGGCTTGAATTCGCAAAGAAGAGCACGAAATCTACAAAATCATGACTTTTTACCAAGATTCAACGGCTGAATTGCAAGAAAACAGCAGAATTCTGCACGAAATCATCAAAATTCTTAGAGAAAACCGCATATTTCAATGCAAAACGACGATTTCTCGCTGATTTTCGTTGTTTTCTATCTTGAATTCGCAAAGAAGAGCACGAAATCTACAAAATCATGACTTTTTACCAAGATTCAACGGCTGAATTGCAAGAAAACAGCAGAATTCTGCACGAGATCGTCAAAATTCTTAGAGAAAACCGCATATTTCGATGCAAAACGACGATTTCTCGCTGATTTCCGTTGTTTTCTGGCTTGAATTCGCAAAGAAGAGCACGAAATCTACAAAATCATCACTTTTTACCAAGATTCAACGGCTGAATTGCAAGAAAACAGCAGAATTCTGCACGAAATCTACAAAATCATGACTTTTTACCAAGATTCAACGGCTGAATTGCAAGAAAACAGCAGAATTCTGCACGAAATCATCAAAATTCTTACAAAAAACCGCATTTTTCGATGCAAAACGACGATTTCTCGCCAATTTTCGTTGCTTTCTGGCTTGAATTCGCAAAGAACAGCACGAAATCTACTAAATCATGACTTTTTACCAAGATTCAACGGCTGAATTGCAAGAAAACAGCAGAATTCTGCACGAAATCATCAAAATTCTTAGAGAAAACTGCATATTTCGATGCAAAACAACGATTTCTCGCCGATTTTTGTTGTTTTCTATCTTGAATTCGCCAAGAAGAGCACGAAATCTACAAAATCATGACTTTTTACCTAGATTCAACGGCTGAATTGCAAGAAAACAGCAGAATTCTGCACGAAATCATCAAAATTCTTAGAGAAAAACGCATATTTCGATGCAAAACAACAATTTCTCGCCGATTTTCGTTGTTTTCTGGCTTGAATTCGCAAAGAAGAGCACGAAATCTACGAAATAATCACTTTTTACCAAGATTCAACGGCTAAATTGCAAGAAAACAGCAGAATTCTGCACGAAATCGTCAAAATTCTTAGAGAAAACCGCATATTTCGATGCAAAACGACGATTTCTCGCCGATTTTCGTTGTTTTCTGGCTTGAATTCGCAAAGAAGAGCACGAAATCTACAAAATCATGACTTTTTACCAAGATTCAACGGCTGAATTGCAAGAAAACAGCAGAATTCTGCACGAAATCGTCAAAATTCTTAGAGAAAACCGCATATTTCGATGCAAAACCACGATTTCTCGCCGATTTTCGTTGTTTTCTGGCTTGAATTCGCAAAGAAGAGCACGAAATCTACAAAATCATGACTTTTTACCAAGATTAAACGGCTGAATTGCAAGAAAACAGCAGAATTCCGCACGAAATCATCAAAATTCTTAGAGAAAACCGCATATTTCGATGCAAAACGACGATTTCTCGCCGATTTTCGTTGTTTTCTGGCTTGAATTCGCAAAGAAGAGCACGAAATCTACAAAATCTTGACTTTTTACCAAGATTCAACGGCTGAATTGCAAGAAAACAGCAAAATTATCCACGAAATCATCAAAATTCTTACAGAAAACCGCATATTTCGATGCAAAACGACGATTTTTCGCCGATTTTCGTGGTTTTCTGGCTTGAATTTGCAAAGAAGAGCACAAAATCTACAAAATCATGACTTTTTACCAAGATTCAACGGCTGAATTGCAAGAAAACAGCAGAATTCTGCACGAAATCATCAAAATTCTTAGAGAAAAACGCATATTTCGATGCAAAACAACAATTTCTCGCCGATTTTCGTTGTTTTCTGGCTTGAATTCGCAAAGAAGAGCACGAAATCTACGAAATAATCACTTTTTACCAAGATTCAACGGCTAAATTGCAAGAAAACAGCAGAATTCTGCACGAAATCGTCAAAATTCTTAGAGAAAACCGCATATTTCGATGCAAAACGACGATTTCTCGCCGATTTTCGTTGTTTTCTGGCTTGAATTCGCAAAGAAGAGCACGAAATCTACAAAATCATGACTTTTTACCAAGATTCAACGGCTGAATTGCAAGAAAACAGCAGAATTCTGAACGAAATCATCAAAATTCTTAGAGAAAACTGCATATTTCGATGCAAAACAACGATTTCTCGCCGATTTTCGTTGTTTTCTATTTTGAATTCGCCAAGAAGAGCACGAAATCTACAAAATCATGACTTTTTACCTAGATTCAACGGCTGAATTGCAAGAAAACAGCAGAATTCTGAACGAAATCATCAAAATTCTTACAGAAAACCGCATATTTCGATGCCAAACAACGATTTCTCGCCGATTTTCGTTGTTTTCTATTATGAATTCGCCAAGAAGAGCACGAAATCTACAAAATCATGACTTTTTACCTAGATTGAACAGCTGAATTACAAGAAAACAGCAGAATTCTGCACGAAATCATCAAAATTCTTAGAGAAAACCGCATATTTCGATACAAGACGACGATTTCTCGCCGATTTTCGTTGTTTTCTGGCTTGAATTCGCAAAGAGGAGCACGAAATCTACAAAGTCATGACTTTTTACCAAGATTCAACCGCTGAATTGCAAGAAAACAGCAGAATTTTGCACGAAATCATCAAAATTCTTAAAGAAAACCGCATATTACGATGCGAAACATCGATTTCTCGCCGATTTTCGTTGTTTTCTGGCTTGAATTCGCAAAGAAGATCACGAAATCTACTAAATAATCACTTTTTACCAAGATTCAACAGCTGAATTGCAAGAAAACAGCAGAATTCTGCACGAAATCGTCAAAATTCTTAGAGATAACCGCATATTTCGATGCAAAACGACGATTTCTCGCCGATTTTCGTTGTTTTCTGGCTTGAATTCGCAAAAAAGAGCACGAAATCTACAATATCATGACTTTTTACCAAGATTCAACGGCTGAATTGCAAGAAAACAGCAGAATTCTGCACGAAATCATCAAAATTCTCACAGAAAACCGCATATTTCGATGCAAGACGACGATTTCTCGCCGATTTTCGTTGTTTTCTGGCTTGAATTCGCAAAGAAGACCACGAAATCTACAAAATCATGACTTTTTACCAAGATTCAACGGCTGAATTGCAAGAAAACAGCAGAATTCTGCACGAAATCATCAAAATTCTTAGAGACAACTGCATATTACGATGCAAAACAACGATTTCTCGCCGATTTTCGTTGTTTTCTGGCTTGAATTCGCAAAGAAGAGCACAAAATCTACAAAATCATGACTTTTTACCAAGATTCAACAGCTGAATTGCAAGAAAACAGCAGAATTCTGCACGAAATCATCAAAATTCTTAGAGAAAACCGCATATTACGATGCAAAACAACGATTTCTCGCCGATTTTCGTTGTTTTCTGGCTTGAATTCGCAAAGAAGAGCACGAAATCTACTAAATAATCACTTTTTACCAAGATTCAACAGCTGAATTGCAAGAAAACAGCAGAATTCTGCACGAAATCATCAAAATTCTTAGAGAAAACCGCATATTTCCATGCAAAACGACGATTTCTCGCTGATTTTCGTTGTTTTCTGGCTTGAATTCGCAAAAAAGAGCACGAAATCTACAAAATCATCACTTTTTACCAAGATTCTACGGCTGAATTGCAAGAAAACAGCAGAATTCTGCACAAAATCATCAAAATTCTTACAGAAAACCGCATACTTCGATGCAAAACGACGATTTCTCGCCGATTTTCGTTGTTTTCTGGCTTGAATTCGCAAAGAAGAGCACGAAATCTACAAAATCATGACTTTTTACCTAGATTCAACGGCTGAATTGCAAGAAAACAGCAGAATTCTGCACGAAATCATCAAAATTCTTACAGAAAACCGCATATTTCGATGCCAAACAACGATTTCTCGCCGATTTTCGTTGTTTTCTATTATGAATTCGCCAAAAAGAGCACGAAATCTACAAAATCATGACTTTTTACCTAGATTCAACGGCTGAATTGCAAGAAAACAGCAGAATTCTGCACGAAATCATCAAAATTCTTACAGAAAACCGCATATTTCGATGCAAAACGACGATTTCTCGCCGATTTTCGTTGTTTTCTGGCTTGAATTCGGAAAGAAGAGCACGTAATCTACAAAATCATGACTTTTTACCAAGATTCAACGGCTGAATTGCAAGAAAACAGCAGAATTCTGCACGAAATCATCAAAATTCTTACAGAAAACCTCATATTTCGATGCAAAACGACGATTTCTCGCCGATTTTCGTTGTTTTCTGGGATGAATTTGCAAAGAAGAGCACGAAATCTACAAAATCATGACTTTTTACCAAGATTCAACGGCTGAATTGCAAGAAAACAGCAGAATTCTGCACGAAATCATCAAAATTCTTAGAGAAAACCGCATATTTCGATGCAAGACGACGATTTCTCGCCGATTTTCGTTGTTTTCTGGCTTGAATTCGCAAAAAAGAGCACGAAATCTACAATATCATGACTTTTTACCAAGATTCAACGGCTGAATTGCAAGAAAACAGCAGAATTCTGCACGAAATCATCAAAATTCTTACAGAAAACCGCATATTTCGATGCAAGACGACGATTTCTCGCCGATTTTCGTTGTTTTCTGGCTTGAATTTGCAAAGAAGAGCACGAAATCTACAAAGTCATGACTTTTTACCAAGATTCAACCGCTGAAATGCAAGAAAACAGCAGAATTTTGCACGAAATCATCAAAATTCTTAGAGAAAACCGCATATTACGATGCGAAACAACGATTTCTCGCCGATTTTCGTTGTTTTCTGGCTTGAATTCGCAAAGAAGAGCACGAAATCTACTAAATAATCACTTTTTACCAAGATTCAACAGCTGAATTGCAAGAAAACAGCAGAATTCTGCACGAAATCGTTAAAATTCTTAGAGATAACCGCATATTTCGATGCAAAACGACGATTTCTCGCCGATTTTCGTTGTTTTCTGGCTTGAATTCGCAAAAAAGAGCACGAAATCTACAATATCATGACTTTTTACCAAGATTCAACGGCTGAATTGCAAGAAAACAGCAGAATTCTGCACGAAATCATCAAAATTCTTACAGAAAACCGCATATTTCGATGCAAGACGACGATTTCTCGCCGATTTTCGTTGTTTTCTGGCTTGAATTTGCAAAGAAGAGCACGAAATCTACAAAATCATGACTTTTTACCAAGATTCAACGGCTGAATTGCAAGAAAACAGCAGAATTCTGCACGAAATCATCAAAATTCTTAGAGACAACTGCATATTACGATGCAAAACAACGATTTCTCGCCGATTTTCGTTGTTTTCTGGCTCGAATTTGCAAAGAAGAGCACGAAATCTACAAAATCATGACTTTTTACCAAGATTCAAAGGCTGAATTGCAAGAAAACAGCAGAATTCTGCACGAAATCATCAAAATTCTTAGAGAAAACCGCATATTACGATGCAAAACAACGATTTCTCGCCGATTTTCGTTGTTTTCTGGCTTGAATTCGCAAAGAAGAGCACGAAATCTACAAAATCATGACTTTTTACCAAGATTCAACGGCTGAATTGCTAGAAAACAGCAGAATTCTGCACGAAATCGTCAAAATTCTTAGAGAAAACCGCATATTTCGATGCAAAACGACGATTTCTCGCCGATTTTCGTTGTTTTCTGGCTTGAATTCGCAAAGAAGAGCACGAAATCTACAAAATCATGACTTTTTACCAAGATTCAACGGCTGAATTGCAAGAAAACAGCAGAATTCTGCACGAAATCATCAAAATTCTTAGAGAAAACCGCATATTTCGATGCAAAACGACGATTTCTCGCCGATTTTCGTTGTTTTCTGGCTTGAATTCGCAAAGAAGAGCACGAAATCTACAAAATCTTGACTTTTTACCAAGATTCAACTGCTGAATTGCAAGAAAACAGCAAAATTATCCACGAAATCATCAAAATTCTTACAGAAAACCGCATATTTCGATGCAAAACGACGATTTTTCGCCGATTTTCGTGGTTTTCTGGCTTGAATTTGCAAAGAAGAGCACAAAATCTACAAAATCATGACTTTTTACCAAGATTCAACGGCTGAATTGCAAGAAAACAGCAGAATTCTGCACGAAATCATCAAAATTCTTAGAGAAAAACGCATATTTCGATGCAAAACAACGATTTCTCGCCGATTTTCGTTGTTTTCTGGCTTACATTCGCAAAGAAGAGCACGAAATCTACTAAATAATCACTTTTTACCAAGATTCAACGGCTAAATTGCAAGAAAACAGCAGAATTCTGCACGAAATCGTCAAAATTCTTAGAGAAAACCGCATATTTCGATGCAAAACGACGATTTCTCGCCGATTTTCGTTGTTTTCTAGCTTGAATTTGCAAAGAAGAGCACGAAATCTACAAAATCATGACTTTTCACCAAGATTCAACGGCTGAATTGCAAGAAAACAGCAGAATTCTGCACAAAATCATCAAAATTCTTACAGAAAACTGCATATTTCGATGCAAAACGACGATTTCTCGCCGATTTTCGTTGTTTTCTGGCTTGAATTCGCAAAGAAGAGCACGAAATCTACAAAATCATGACTTTTTACCAAGATTCAACGGCTGAATTGCAAGAAAACAGCAGAATTCTGAACGAAATCATCAAAATTCTTCGAGAAAACCGCATATTTCCAAGCAAAACGACGATTTTTCGCTGATTTTCGTTGTTTTCTATCTTGAATTCGCAAAGATGAGCACGAAATCTACAAAATCATGACTTTTTACCAAGATTCAACGGCTGAATTGCAAGAAAACAGCAGAATTCTGCACGAAATCGTCAAAATTCTTAGAGAAAACCGCATATTTCGATGCAAAACGACGATTTCTCGCCGATTTTCGTTGTTTTCTGGCTTGAATTCGCAAAGAAGAGCACGAAATCTACAAAATCATGACTTTTTACCAAGATTCAACGGCTGAATTGCAAGAAAACAGCAGAATTCTGCACGAAATCGTCAAAATTCTTAGAGAAAACCGCATATTTCGATGCAAAACGACGATTTCTCGCCGATTTTCGTTGTTTTCTGGCTTGAATTCGCAAAGAAGAGCACGAAATCTACAAAATCATGACTTTTTACCAAGATTCAACGACTGAATTGCAAGAAAACAGCAGAATTCTGCACGAAATCATCAAAATTCTTAGAGAAAACCGCATATTTCGATGCAAAACGACGATTTCTCGCCGATTTTCGTTGTTTTCTGGCTTGAATTCGCAAAGAAGAGCACGAAATCTACATAATCTTGACTTTTTACCAAGATTCAACGGCTGAATTGCAAGAAAACAGCAAAATTATCCACGAAATCATCAAAATTCTTACAGAAAACCGCATATTTCGATGCAAAACGACGATTTTTCGCCGATTTTCGTGGTTTTCTGGCTTGAATTTGCAAAGAAGAGCACGAAATCTACAAAATCATGACTTTTTACCAAGATTCAACGGCTGAATTGCAAGAAAACAGCAGAATTCTGCACGAAATCATCAAAATTCTTAGAGAAAACCGCATATTTCGATGCAAAACGACGATTTCTCGCTGATTTTCGTTGTTTTCTATCTTGAATTCGCAAAGAAGAGCACGAAATCTACAAAATCATGACTTTTTACCAAGATTCAACGGCTGAATTGCAAGAAAACAGCAGAATTCTGCACGAAATCATCAAAATTCTTACAGAAAACCACATATTTCGATGCAAAACGACGATTTCTCGCCGATATTCGTTGTTTTCTGGCTTGAATTTGCAAAGAAGGGCACGAAATCTACAAAATCATGACTTTTTACCAAGATTCAACGGCTGAATTGCAAGAAAACAGCAGAATTCTGCACGAAATCATCAAAATTCTTAGAGACAACTGCATATTACGATGCAAAACAACGATTTCTCGCCGATTTTCGTTGTTTTCTGGCTTGAATTCGCAAAGAAGAGCACGAAATCTACAAAATCATGACTTTTTACCAAGATTCAACAGCTGAATTGCAAGAAAACAGCAGAATTCTGCACGAAATCATCAAAATTCTTAGAGAAAACCGCATATTACGATGCAAAACAACGATTTCTCGCCGATTTTCGTTGTTTTCTGGCTTGAATTCGCAAAGAAGAGCACGAAATCTACAAAATCATGACTTTTTACCAAGATTCAACGGCTGAATTGCAAGAAAACAGCAGAATTCTGCACGAAATCGTCAAAATTCTTAGAGAAAACCGCATATTTCGATGCAAAACGACGATTTCTCGCCGATTTTCGTTGTTTTCTGGCTTGAATTCGCAAAGAAGAGCACGAAATCTACAAAATCATGACTTTTTACCAAGATTCAAAGGCTGAATTGCAAGAAAACAGCAGAATTCTGCACGAAATCGTCAAAATTCTTAGAGAAAACCGCATATTTCGATGCAAAACGACGATTTCTCGCCGATTTTCGTTGTTTTCTGGCTTGAATTCGCAAAGAAGAGCACGAAATCTACAAAATCATGACTTTTTACCAAGATTCAACGGCTGAATTGCAAGAAAACAGCAAAATTATCCACGAAATCATCAAAATTCTTACAGAAAACCGCATATTTCGATGCAAAACGACGATTTTTCGCCGATTTTCGTGGTTTTCTGGCTTGAATTTGCAAAGAAGAGCACGAAATCTACAAAATCATGACTTTTTACCAAGATTCAACGGCTGAATTGCAAGAAAACAGCAGAATTCTGCACGAAATCATCAAAATTCTTAGAGAAAACCGCATATTTCGATGCAAAACGACGATTTCTCGCTGATTTTCGTTGTTTTCTATATTGAATTCGCAAAGAAGAGCACGAAATCTACAAAATCATGACTTTTTACCAAGATTCAACGGCTGAATTGCAAGAAAACAGCAGAATTCTGCACGAAATCATCAAAATTCTTACAGAAAACCACATATTTCGATGCAAAACGACGATTTCTCGCCGATATTCGTTGTTTTCTGGCTTGAATTTGCAAAGAAGGGCACGAAATCTACAAAATCATGACTTTTTACCAAGATTCAACGGCTGAATTGCAAGAAAACAGCAGAATTCTGCACGAAATCATCAAAATTCTTAGAGAAAACCGCATATTTCGATGCAAAACGACGATTTCTCGCTGATTTTCGTTGTTTTCTATTTTGAATTCGCAAAGAAGAGCACGAAATCTACAAAATCATGACTTTTTACCAAGATTCAACGGCTGAATTGCAAGAAAACAGCAGAATTCTGCACGAAATCATCAAAATTCTTACAGAAAACCACATATTTCGATGCAAAACGACGATTTCTCGCCGATATTCGTTGTTTTCTAGCTTGAATTTGCAAAGAAGGGCACGAAATCTACAAAATCATGACTTTTTACCAAGATTCAACGGCTGAATTGCAAGAAAACAGCAGAATTCTGCACGAAATCATCAAAATTCTTAGAGACAACTGCATATTACGATGCAAAACAACGATTTCTCGCCGATTTTCGTTGTTTTCTGGCTTGAATTCGCAAAGAAGAGCACGAAATCTACAAAATCATGACTTTTTACCAAGATTCAACAGCTGAATTGCAAGAAAACAGCAGAATTCTGCACGAAATCATCAAAATTCTTAGAGAAAACCGCATATTACGATGCAAAACAACGATTTCTCGCCGATTTTCGTTGTTTTCTGGCTTGAATTCGCAAAGAAGAGCACGAAATCTACTAAATAATCACTTTTTACCAAGATTCAACAGCTGAATAGCAAGAAAACAGCAGAATTCTGCACGAAATCATCAAAATTCTTAGAGAAAACCGCATATTTCCATGCTAAACGACGATTTTTCGCTGATTTTCGTTGTTTTCTATCTTGAATTCGCAAAGAAGAGCACGAAATCTACAAAATCATGACTTTTTACCAAGATTCAACGGCTGAATTGCAAGAAAACAGCAGAATTCTGCACGAAATCGTCAAAATTCTTAGAGAAAACCGCATATTTCGATGCAAAACGACGATTTCTCGCCGATTTTCGTTGTTTTCTGGCTTGAATTCGCAAAGAAGAGCACGAAATCTACAAAATCATGACTTTTTACCAAGATTCAAAGGCTGAATTGCAAGAAAACAGCAGAATTCTGCACGAAATCGTCAAAATTCTTAGAGAAAACCGCATATTTCGATGCAAAACGACGATTTCTCGCCGATTTTCGTTGTTTTCTGGCTTGAATTCGCAAAGAAGAGCACGAAATCTACAAAATCATGACTTTTTACCAAGATTCAACGGCTGAATTGCAAGAAAACAGCAAAATTATCCACGAAATCATCAAAATTCTTACAGAAAACCGCATATTTCGATGCAAAACGACGATTTTTCGCCGATTTTCGTGGTTTTCTGGCTTGAATTTGCAAAGAAGAGCACGAAATCTACAAAATCATGACTTTTTACCAAGATTCAACGGCTGAATTGCAAGAAAACAGCAGAATTCTGCACGAAATCATCAAAATTCTTAGAGAAAACCGCATATTTCGATGCAAAACGACGATTTCTCGCTGATTTTCGTTGTTTTCTATATTGAATTCGCAAAGAAGAGCACGAAATCTACAAAATCATGACTTTTTACCAAGATTCAACGGCTGAATTGCAAGAAAACAGCAGAATTCTGCACGAAATCATCAAAATTCTTACAGAAAACCACATATTTCGATGCAAAACGACGATTTCTCGCCGATATTCGTTGTTTTCTGGCTTGAATTTGCAAAGAAGGGCACGAAATCTACAAAATCATGACTTTTTACCAAGATTCAACGGCTGAATTGCAAGAAAACAGCAGAATTCTGCACGAAATCATCAAAATTCTTAGAGAAAACCGCATATTTCGATGCAAAACGACGATTTCTCGCTGATTTTCGTTGTTTTCTATTTTGAATTCGCAAAGAAGAGCACGAAATCTACAAAATCATGACTTTTTACCAAGATTCAACGGCTGAATTGCAAGAAAACAGCAGAATTCTGCACGAAATCATCAAAATTCTTACAGAAAACCACATATTTCGATGCAAAACGACGATTTCTCGCCGATATTCGTTGTTTTCTAGCTTGAATTTGCAAAGAAGGGCACGAAATCTACAAAATCATGACTTTTTACCAAGATTCAACGGCTGAATTGCAAGAAAACAGCAGAATTCTGCACGAAATCATCAAAATTCTTAGAGACAACTGCATATTACGATGCAAAACAACGATTTCTCGCCGATTTTCGTTGTTTTCTGGCTTGAATTCGCAAAGAAGAGCACGAAATCTACAAAATCATGACTTTTTACCAAGATTCAACAGCTGAATTGCAAGAAAACAGCAGAATTCTGCACGAAATCATCAAAATTCTTAGAGAAAACCGCATATTACGATGCAAAACAACGATTTCTCGCCGATTTTCGTTGTTTTCTGGCTTGAATTCGCAAAGAAGAGCACGAAATCTACTAAATAATCACTTTTTACCAAGATTCAACAGCTGAATAGCAAGAAAACAGCAGAATTCTGCACGAAATCATCAAAATTCTTAGAGAAAACCGCATATTTCCATGCAAAACGACGATTTTTCGCTGATTTTCGTTGTTTTCTATCTTGAATTCGCAAAGAAGAGCACGAAATCTACAAAATCATGACTTTTTACCAAGATTCAACGGCTGAATTGCAAGAAAACAGCAGAATTCTGCACGAAATCGTCAAAATTCTTAGAGAAAACCGCATATTTCGATGCAAAACGACGATTTCTCGCCGATTTTCGTTGTTTTCTGGCTTGAATTCGCAAAGAAGAGCACGAAATCTACAAAATCATGACTTTTTACCAAGATTCAAAGGCTGAATTGCAAGAAAACAGCAGAATTCTGCACGAAATCGTCAAAATTCTTAGAGAAAACCGCATATTTCGATGCAAAACGACGATTTCTCGCCGATTTTCGTTGTTTTCTGGCTTGAATTCGCAAAGAAGAGCACGAAATCTACAAAATCATGACTTTTTACCAAGATTCAACGGCTGAATTGCAAGAAAACAGCAAAATTATCCACGAAATCATCAAAATTCTTACAGAAAACCGCATATTTCGATGCAAAACGACGATTTTTCGCCGATTTTCGTGGTTTTCTGGCTTGAATTTGCAAAGAAGAGCACGAAATCTACAAAATCATGACTTTTTACCAAGATTCAACGGCTGAATTGCAAGAAAACAGCAGAATTCTGCACGAAATCATCAAAATTCTTAGAGAAAACCGCATATTTCGATGCAAAACGACGATTTCTCGCTGATTTTCGTTGTTTTCTATATTGAATTCGCAAAGAAGAGCACGAAATCTACAAAATCATGACTTTTTACCAAGATTCAACGGCTGAATTGCAAGAAAACAGCAGAATTCTGCACGAAATCATCAAAATTCTTACAGAAAACCACATATTTCGATGCAAAACGACGATTTCTCGCCGATATTCGTTGTTTTCTGGCTTGAATTTGCAAAGAAGGGCACGAAATCTACAAAATCATGACTTTTTACCAAGATTCAACGGCTGAATTGCAAGAAAACAGCAGAATTCTGCACGAAATCATCAAAATTCTTAGAGAAAACCGCATATTTCGATGCAAAACGACGATTTCTCGCTGATTTTCGTTGTTTTCTATTTTGAATTCGCAAAGAAGAGCACGAAATCTACAAAATCATGACTTTTTACCAAGATTCAACGGCTGAATTGCAAGAAAACAGCAGAATTCTGCACGAAATCATCAAAATCCTTACAGAAAACCACATATTTCGATGCAAAACGACGATTTCTCGCCGATATTCGTTGTTTTCTAGCTTGAATTTGCAAAGAAGGGCACGAAATCTACAAAATCATGACTTTTTACCAAGATTCAACGGCTGAATTGCAAGAAAACAGCAGAATTCTGCACGAAATCATCAAAATTCTTAGAGAAAACCGCAAATTTCGGTGCAAAACGACGATTTCTCGCTGATTTTCGTTGTTTTCTAGCTTGAATTCGCAAAGAAGAGCACGAAATCTACAAAATCATGACTTTTTACCAAGATTCAACGGCTGAATTGCAAGAAAACAGCAGAATTCCGCACGAAATCCTCAAAATTCTTACAGAAAACCGCATATTTCGATGCAAAACGACGATTTCTCGCCGATTTTCGTTGTTTTCTGGCTTGAATTCTCAAAGAAGAGCACGAAATCTACAAAATCATGATTTTTTACCAAGATTCAACGGCTGAATTGCAAGAAAACAGCAGAATTATCCACGAAATCATCAAAATTCTAACAGAAAACCGCATATTTCGATGCAAAACGACGATTTCTCGCCGATTTTCGTTGTTTTCTGGCTTGAATTCGCAAAGAAGAGCACGAAATCTACTAAATCATCACTTTTTACCAAGATTCAACGGCTCAATTGGAAGAAAACAGCAGAATTCTGCATGAAATCATCAAAATTCTTACAGAAAACCGCATATTTCGATGCAAAACGACGATCTCTCGCCGATTTTCGTTGTTTTCTGGCTTGAATTCGCAAAGAAGAGCACGAAATCTACAAAATCATGACTTTTTACCAAGAGTCAACGGCTGAAATGCAAGAAAACAGCAGAATTCTGCACGAAATCATCAAAATTCTTAGAGAAAACCGCATATTTCGATGCAAAACGACGATTTCTCGCTGATTTTCGTTGTTTTCTATCTTGAATTCGCAAAGAAGAGCACGAAATCTACAAAATCATGACTTTTTACCTAGATTCAACGGCTGAATTGCAAGAAAACAGCAGAATTCTGCACGAAATCATCAAAATTCTTAGAGAAAACCGCATATTTCCATGCAAAACGACGATTTCTCGCTGATTTTCGTTGTTTTCTGGCTTGAATTCGCAAAAAAGAGCACGAAATCTACAAAATCATCACTTTTTACCAAGATTCTACGGCTGAATTGCAAGAAAACAGCAGAATTCTGCACAAAATCATCAAAATTCTTACAGAAAACCGCATATTTCGATGCAAAACGACGATTTCTCGCCGATTTTCGTTGTTTTCTGGCTTGAATTCGCAAAGAAGAGCACGAAATCTACAAAATCATGACTTTTTACCAAGATTCAACGGCTGAATTGCAAGAAAACAGCAGAATTCTGCACGAAATCATCAAAATTCTTAGAGAAAACTGCATATTTCGATGCAAAACAACGATTTCTCGCCGATTTTCGTTGTTTTCTATTTTGAATTCGCCAAGAAGAGCACGAAATCTACAAAATCATGACTTTTTACCTAGATTCAACGGCTGAATTGCAAGAAAACAGCAGAATTCTGCACGAAATCATCAAAATTCTTACAGAAAACCGCATATTTCGATGCCAAACAACGATTTCTCGCCGATTTTCGTTGTTTTCTATTATGAATTCGCCAAAAAGAGCACGAAATCTACAAAATCATGACTTTTTACCTAGATTCAACGGCTGAATTGCAAGAAAACAGCAGAATTCTGCACGAAATCATCAAAATTCTTAGAGAAAACCGCATATTACGATGCAAAACAACGATTTCTCGCCGATTTTCGTTGTTTTCTGGCTTGAATTCGCAAAGAAGAGCACGAAATCTACAAAATCATGACTTTTTACCAAGATTCAACAGCTGAATTGCAAGAAAACAGCAGAATTCTGCACGAAATCATCAAAATTCTTAGAGAAAACCGCATATTACGATGCAAAACAACGATTTCTCGCCGATTTTCGTTGTTTTCTGGCTTGAATTCGCAAAGAAGAGCACGAAATCTACTAAATAATCACTTTTTACCAAGATTCAACAGCTGAATAGCAAGAAAACAGCAGAATTCTGCACGAAATCATCAAAATTCTTAGAGAAAACCGCATATTTCCATGCAAAACGACGATTTTTCGCTGATTTTCGTTGTTTTCTATCTTGAATTCGCAAAGAAGAGCACGAAATCTACAAAATCATGACTTTTTACCAAGATTCAACGGCTGAATTGCAAGAAAACAGCAGAATTCTGCACGAAATCGTCAAAATTCTTAGAGAAAACCGCATATTTCGATGCAAAACGACGATTTCTCGCCGATTTTCGTTGTTTTCTGGCTTGAATTCGCAAAGAAGAGCACGAAATCTACAAAATCATGACTTTTTACCAAGATTCAAAGGCTGAATTGCAAGAAAACAGCAGAATTCTGCACGAAATCGTCAAAATTCTTAGAGAAAACCGCATATTTCGATGCAAAACGACGATTTCTCGCCGATTTTCGTTGTTTTCTGGCTTGAATTCGCAAAGAAGAGCACGAAATCTACAAAATCATGACTTTTTACCAAGATTCAACGGCTGAATTGCAAGAAAACAGCAAAATTATCCACGAAATCATCAAAATTCTTACAGAAAACCGCATATTTCGATGCAAAACGACGATTTTTCGCCGATTTTCGTGGTTTTCTGGCTTGAATTTGCAAAGAAGAGCACGAAATCTACAAAATCATGACTTTTTACCAAGATTCAACGGCTGAATTGCAAGAAAACAGCAGAATTCTGCACGAAATCATCAAAATTCTTAGAGAAAACCGCATATTTCGATGCAAAACGACGATTTCTCGCTGATTTTCGTTGTTTTCTATATTGAATTCGCAAAGAAGAGCACGAAATCTACAAAATCATGACTTTTTACCAAGATTCAACGGCTGAATTGCAAGAAAACAGCAGAATTCTGCACGAAATCATCAAAATTCTTACAGAAAACCACATATTTCGATGCAAAACGACGATTTCTCGCCGATATTCGTTGTTTTCTGGCTTGAATTTGCAAAGAAGGGCACGAAATCTACAAAATCATGACTTTTTACCAAGATTCAACGGCTGAATTGCAAGAAAACAGCAGAATTCTGCACGAAATCATCAAAATTCTTAGAGAAAACCGCATATTTCGATGCAAAACGACGATTTCTCGCTGATTTTCGTTGTTTTCTATTTTGAATTCGCAAAGAAGAGCACGAAATCTACAAAATCATGACTTTTTACCAAGATTCAACGGCTGAATTGCAAGAAAACAGCAGAATTCTGCACGAAATCATCAAAATTCTTACAGAAAACCACATATTTCGATGCAAAACGACGATTTCTCGCCGATATTCGTTGTTTTCTAGCTTGAATTTGCAAAGAAGGGCACGAAATCTACAAAATCATGACTTTTTACCAAGATTCAACGGCTGAATTGCAAGAAAACAGCAGAATTCTGCACGAAATCATCAAAATTCTTAGAGACAACTGCATATTACGATGCAAAACAACGATTTCTCGCCGATTTTCGTTGTTTTCTGGCTTGAATTCGCAAAGAAGAGCACGAAATCTACAAAATCATGACTTTTTACCAAGATTCAACAGCTGAATTGCAAGAAAACAGCAGAATTCTGCACGAAATCATCAAAATTCTTAGAGAAAACCGCATATTACGATGCAAAACAACGATTTCTCGCCGATTTTCGTTGTTTTCTGGCTTGAATTCGCAAAGAAGAGCACGAAATCTACTAAATAATCACTTTTTACCAAGATTCAACAGCTGAATAGCAAGAAAACAGCAGAATTCTGCACGAAATCATCAAAATTCTTAGAGAAAACCGCATATTTCCATGCAAAACGACGATTTTTCGCTGATTTTCGTTGTTTTCTATCTTGAATTCGCAAAGAAGAGCACGAAATCTACAAAATCATGACTTTTTACCAAGATTCAACGGCTGAATTGCAAGAAAACAGCAGAATTCTGCACGAAATCGTCAAAATTCTTAGAGAAAACCGCATATTTCGATGCAAAACGACGATTTCTCGCCGATTTTCGTTGTTTTCTGGCTTGAATTCGCAAAGAAGAGCACGAAATCTACAAAATCATGACTTTTTACCAAGATTCAAAGGCTGAATTGCAAGAAAACAGCAGAATTCTGCACGAAATCGTCAAAATTCTTAGAGAAAACCGCATATTTCGATGCAAAACGACGATTTCTCGCCGATTTTCGTTGTTTTCTGGCTTGAATTCGCAAAGAAGAGCACGAAATCTACAAAATCATGACTTTTTACCAAGATTCAACGGCTGAATTGCAAGAAAACAGCAAAATTATCCACGAAATCATCAAAATTCTTACAGAAAACCGCATATTTCGATGCAAAACGACGATTTTTCGCCGATTTTCGTGGTTTTCTGGCTTGAATTTGCAAAGAAGAGCACGAAATCTACAAAATCATGACTTTTTACCAAGATTCAACGGCTGAATTGCAAGAAAACAGCAGAATTCTGCACGAAATCATCAAAATTCTTAGAGAAAACCGCATATTTCGATGCAAAACGACGATTTCTCGCTGATTTTCGTTGTTTTCTATATTGAATTCGCAAAGAAGAGCACGAAATCTACAAAATCATGACTTTTTACCAAGATTCAACGGCTGAATTGCAAGAAAACAGCAGAATTCTGCACGAAATCATCAAAATTCTTACAGAAAACCACATATTTCGATGCAAAACGACGATTTCTCGCCGATATTCGTTGTTTTCTGGCTTGAATTTGCAAAGAAGGGCACGAAATCTACAAAATCATGACTTTTTACCAAGATTCAACGGCTGAATTGCAAGAAAACAGCAGAATTCTGCACGAAATCATCAAAATTCTTAGAGAAAACCGCATATTTCGATGCAAAACGACGATTTCTCGCTGATTTTCGTTGTTTTCTATTTTGAATTCGCAAAGAAGAGCACGAAATCTACAAAATCATGACTTTTTACCAAGATTCAACGGCTGAATTGCAAGAAAACAGCAGAATTCTGCACGAAATCATCAAAATCCTTACAGAAAACCACATATTTCGATGCAAAACGACGATTTCTCGCCGATATTCGTTGTTTTCTAGCTTGAATTTGCAAAGAAGGGCACGAAATCTACAAAATCATGACTTTTTACCAAGATTCAACGGCTGAATTGCAAGAAAACAGCAGAATTCTGCACGAAATCATCAAAATTCTTAGAGAAAACCGCAAATTTCGGTGCAAAACGACGATTTCTCGCTGATTTTCGTTGTTTTCTAGCTTGAATTCGCAAAGAAGAGCACGAAATCTACAAAATCATGACTTTTTACCAAGATTCAACGGCTGAATTGCAAGAAAACAGCAGAATTCCGCACGAAATCCTCAAAATTCTTACAGAAAACCGCATATTTCGATGCAAAACGACGATTTCTCGCCGATTTTCGTTGTTTTCTGGCTTGAATTCTCAAAGAAGAGCACGAAATCTACAAAATCATGATTTTTTACCAAGATTCAACGGCTGAATTGCAAGAAAACAGCAGAATTATCCACGAAATCATCAAAATTCTAACAGAAAACCGCATATTTCGATGCAAAACGACGATTTCTCGCCGATTTTCGTTGTTTTCTGGCTTGAATTCGCAAAGAAGAGCACGAAATCTACTAAATCATCACTTTTTACCAAGATTCAACGGCTCAATTGGAAGAAAACAGCAGAATTCTGCATGAAATCATCAAAATTCTTACAGAAAACCGCATATTTCGATGCAAAACGACGATCTCTCGCCGATTTTCGTTGTTTTCTGGCTTGAATTCGCAAAGAAGAGCACGAAATCTACAAAATCATGACTTTTTACCAAGAGTCAACGGCTGAAATGCAAGAAAACAGCAGAATTCTGCACGAAATCATCAAAATTCTTAGAGAAAACCGCATATTTCGATGCAAAACGACGATTTCTCGCTGATTTTCGTTGTTTTCTATCTTGAATTCGCAAAGAAGAGCACGAAATCTACAAAATCATGACTTTTTACCTAGATTCAACGGCTGAATTGCAAGAAAACAGCAGAATTCTGCACGAAATCATCAAAATTCTTAGAGAAAACCGCATATTTCCATGCAAAACGACGATTTCTCGCTGATTTTCGTTGTTTTCTGGCTTGAATTCGCAAAAAAGAGCACGAAATCTACAAAATCATCACTTTTTACCAAGATTCTACGGCTGAATTGCAAGAAAACAGCAGAATTCTGCACAAAATCATCAAAATTCTTACAGAAAACCGCATATTTCGATGCAAAACGACGATTTCTCGCCGATTTTCGTTGTTTTCTGGCTTGAATTCGCAAAGAAGAGCACGAAATCTACAAAATCATGACTTTTTACCAAGATTCAACGGCTGAATTGCAAGAAAACAGCAGAATTCTGCACGAAATCATCAAAATTCTTAGAGAAAACTGCATATTTCGATGCAAAACAACGATTTCTCGCCGATTTTCGTTGTTTTCTATTTTGAATTCGCCAAGAAGAGCACGAAATCTACAAAATCATGACTTTTTACCTAGATTCAACGGCTGAATTGCAAGAAAACAGCAGAATTCTGCACGAAATCATCAAAATTCTTACAGAAAACCGCATATTTCGATGCCAAACAACGATTTCTCGCCGATTTTCGTTGTTTTCTATTATGAATTCGCCAAAAAGAGCACGAAATCTACAAAATCATGACTTTTTACCTAGATTCAACGGCTGAATTGCAAGAAAACAGCAGAATTCTGCACGAAATCATCAAAATTCTTACAGAAAATCGCATATTTCGATGCAAAACGACGATTTCTCGCCGATTTTCGTTGTTTTCTGGCTTGAATTCGGAAAGAAGAGCACGAAATCTACAAAACCATGACTTTTTACCAAGATTCAACGGCTGAATTGCAAGAAAACAGCAGAATTCTGCACGAAATCATCAAAATTCTTACAGAAAACCTCATATTTCGATGCAAAACGACGATTTCTCGCCGATTTTCGTTGTTTTCTGGCTTGAATTCGCAAAGAAGAGCACGAAATCTACAAAGTCATGACTTTTTACCAAGATTCAACCGCTGAATTGCAAGAAAACAGCAGAATTTTGCACGAAATCATCAAAATTCTTAGAGAAAACCGCATATTACGATGCGAAACAACGATTTCTCGCCGATTTTCGTTGTTTTCTGGCTTGAATTCGCAAAGAAGAGCACGAAATCTACTAAATAATCACTTTTTACCAAGATTCAACAGCTGAATTGCAAGAAAACAGCAGAATTCTGCACGAAATCGTTAAAATTCTTAGAGATAACCGCATATTTCGATGCAAAACGACGATTTCTCGCCGATTTTCGTTGTTTTCTGGCTTGAATTCGCAAAAAAGAGCACGAAATCTACAATATCATGACTTTTTACCAAGATTCAACGGCTGAATTGCAAGAAAACAGCAGAATTCTGCACGAAATCATCAAAATTCTTACAGAAAACCGCATATTTCGATGCAAGACGACGATTTCTCGCCGATTTTCGTTGTTTTCTGGCTTGAATTCGCAAAGAAGAGCACGAAATCTACAAAATCATGACTTTTTACCAAGATTCAACGGCTGAATTGCAAGAAAACAGCAGAATTCTGCACGAAATCATCAAAATTCTTAGAGACAACTGCATATTACGATGCAAAACAACGATTTCTCGCCGATTTTCGTTGTTTTCTGGCTCGAATTTGCAAAGAAGAGCACGAAATCTACAAAATCATGACTTTTTACCAAGATTCAACGGCTGAATTGCAAGAAAACAGCAGAATTCTGCACGAAATCATCAAAATTCTTAGAGAAAACCGCATATTACGATGCAAAACAACGATTTCTCGCCGATTTTCGTTGTTTTCTGGCTTGAATTCGCAAAGAAGAGCACGAAATCTACAAAATCATGACTTTTTACCAAGATTCAACGGCTGAATTGCAAGAAAACAGCAGAATTCTGCACGAAATCGTCAAAATTCTTAGAGAAAACCGCATATTTCGATGCAAAACGACGATTTCTCGCCGATTTTCGTTGTTTTCTGGCTTGAATTCGCAAAGAAGAGCACGAAATCTACAAAATCATGACTTTTTACCAAGATTCAACGGCTGAATTGCAAGAAAACAGCAGAATTCTGCACGAAATCATCAAAATTCTTAGAGAAAACCGCATATTTCGATGCAAAACGACGATTTCTCGCCGATTTTCGTTGTTTTCTGGCTTGAATTCGCAAAGAAGAGCACGAAATCTACAAAATCTTGACTTTTTACCAAGATTCAACGGCTGAATTGCAAGAAAACAGCAAAATTATCCACGAAATCATCAAAATTCTTACAGAAAACCGCATATTTCGATGCAAAACGACGATTTTTCGCCGATTTTCGTGGTTTTCTGGCTTGAATTTGCAAAGAAGAGCACAAAATCTACAAAATCATGACTTTTTACCAAGATTCAACGGCTGAATTGCAAGAAAACAGCAGAATTCAGCACGAAATCATCAAAATTCTTAGAGAAAAACGCATATTTCCATGCAAAACAACGATTTCTCGCCGATTTTCGTTGTTTTCTGGCTTGTATTCGCAAAGAAGAGCACGAAATCTACTAAATAATCACTTTTTACCAAGATTCAACGGCTAAATTGCAAGAAAACAGCAGAATTCTGCACGAAATCGTCAAAATTCTTAGAGAAAACCGCATATTTCGATGCAAAACGACGATTTCTCGCCGATTTTCGTTGTTTTCTAGCTTGAATTTGCAAAGAAGAGCACGAAATCTACAAAATCATGACTTTTCACCAAGATTCAACGGCTGAATTGCAAGAAAACAGCAGAATTCTGCACAAAATTCTTACAGAAAACCGCATATTACGATGCGAAACAACGATTTCTCGCCGATTTTCGTTGTTTTCTGGCTTGAATTCGCAAAGAAGAGCACGAAATCTACTAAATAATCACTTTTTACCAAGATTCAACAGCTGAATTGCAAGAAAACAGCAGAATTCTGCACGAAATCGTCAAAATTCTTAGAGATAACCGCATATTTCGATGCAAAACGACGATTTCTCGCCGATTTTCGTTGTTTTCTGGCTTGAATTCGCAAAAAAGAGCACGAAATCTATATGACTTTTTACCAAGATTCAACGGCTGAATTGCAAGAAAACAGCAGAATTCTGCACGAAATCATCAAAATTCTCACAGAAAACCGCATATTTCGATGCAAGACGACGATTTCTCGCCGATTTTCGTTGTTTTCTGGCTTGAATTCGCAAAGAAGACCACGAAATCTACAAAATCATGACTTTTTACCAAGATTCAACCGCTGAATTGCAAGAAAACAGCAGAATTCTGCACGAAATCATCAAAATACTTAGAGACAACTGCATATTACGATGCAAAACAACGATTTCTCGCCGATTTTCGTTGTTTTCTGGCTTGAATTCGCAAAGAAGAGCACGAAATCTACAAAATCATGACTTTTTACCAAGATTCAACAGCTGAATTGCAAGAAAACAGCAGAATTCTGCACGAAATCATCAAAATTCTTAGAGAAAACCGCATATTACGATGCAAAACAACGATTTCTCGCCGATTTTCGTTGTTTTCTGGCTTGAATTCGCAAAGAAGAGCACGAAATCTACTAAATAATCACTTTTTACCAAGATTCAACAGCTGAATAGCAAGAAAACAGCAGAATTCTGCACGAAATCATCAAAATTCTTAGAGAAAACCGCATATTTCCATGCAAAACGACGATTTTTCGCTGATTTTCGTTGTTTTCTATCTTGAATTCGCAAAGAAGAGCACGAAATCTACAAAATCATGACTTTTTACCAAGATTCAACGGCTGAATTGCAAGAAAACAGCAGAATTCTGCACGAAATCGTCAAAATTCTTAGAGAAAACCGCATATTTCAATGCAAAACGACGATTTCTCGCCGATTTTCGTTGTTTTCTGGCTTGAATTCGCAAAGAAGAGCACGAAATCTACAAAATCATGACTTTTTACCAAGATTCAACGGCTGAATTGCAAGAAAACAGCAGAATTCTGCACGAAATCGTCAAAATTCTATGAGAAAACCGCATATTTCGATGCAAAACGACGATTTCTCGCCGATTTTCGTTGTTTTCTGGCTTGAATTCGCAAAGAAGAGCACGAAATCTACAAAATCATGACTTTTTACCAAGATTCAACGACTGAATTGCAAGAAAACAGCAGAATTCTGCACGAAATCATCAAAATTCTTAGAGAAAACCGCATATTTCGATGCAAAACGACGATTTCTCGCCGATTTTCGTTGTTTTCTGGCTTGAATTCGCAAAGAAGAGCACGAAATCTACATAATCTTGACTTTTTACCAAGATTCAACGGCTGAATAGCAAGAAAACAGCAAAATTATCCACGAAATCATCAAAATTCTTACAGAAAACCGCATATTTCGATGCAAAACGACGATTTTTCGCCGATTTTCGTGGTTTTCTGGCTTGAATTTGCAAAGAAGAGCACGAAATCTACAAAATCATGACTTTTCACCAAGATTCAACGGCTGAATTGCAAGAAAACAGCAGAATTCTGCACAAAATTCTTACAGAAAACCGCATATTACGATGCGAAACAACGATTTCTCGCCGATTTTCGTTGTTTTCTGGCTTGAATTCGCAAAGAAGAGCACGAAATCTACTAAATAATCACTTTTTACCAAGATTCAACAGCTGAATTGCAAGAAAACAGCAGAATTCTGCACGAAATCGTCAAAATTCTTAGAGATAACCGCATATTTCGATGCAAAACGACGATTTCTCGCCGATTTTCGTTGTTTTCTGGCTTGAATTCGCAAAAAAGAGCACGAAATCTACATGACTTTTTACCAAGATTCAACGGCTGAATTGCAAGAAAACAGCAGAATTCTGCACGAAATCATCAAAATTCTCACAGAAAACCGCATATTTCGATGCAAGACGACGATTTCTCGCCGATTTTCGTTGTTTTCTGGCTTGAATTCGCAAAGAAGACCACGAAATCTACAAAATCATGACTTTTTACCAAGATTCAACCGCTGAATTGCAAGAAAACAGCAGAATTCTGCACGAAATCATCAAAATACTTAGAGACAACTGCATATTACGATGCAAAACAACGATTTCTCGCCGATTTTCGTTGTTTTCTGGCTTGAATTCGCAAAGAAGAGCACGAAATCTACAAAATCATGACTTTTTACCAAGATTCAACAGCTGAATTGCAAGAAAACAGCAGAATTCTGCACGAAATCATCAAAATTCTTAGAGAAAACCGCATATTTCGATGCAAAACGACGATTTCTCGCCGATTTTCGTTGTTTTCTGGCTTGAATTCGCAAAAAAGAGCACGAAATCTACATGACTTTTTACCAAGATTCAACGGCTGAATTGCAAGAAAACAGCAGAATTCTGCACGAAATCATCAAAATTCTCACAGAAAACCGCATATTTCGATGCAAGACGACGATTTCTCGCCGATTTTCGTTGTTTTCTGGCTTGAATTCGCAAAGAAGACCACGAAATCTACAAAATCATGACTTTTTACCAAGATTCAACCGCTGAATTGCAAGAAAACAGCAGAATTCTGCACGAAATCATCAAAATACTTAGAGACAACTGCATATTACGATGCAAAACAACGATTTCTCGCCGATTTTCGTTGTTTTCTGGCTTGAATTCGCAAAGAAGAGCACGAAATCTACAAAATCATGACTTTTTACCAAGATTCAACAGCTGAATTGCAAGAAAACAGCAGAATTCTGCACGAAATCATCAAAATTCTTAGAGAAAACCGCATATTACGATGCAAAACAACGATTTCTCGCCGATTTTCGTTGTTTTCTGGCTTGAATTCGCAAAGAAGAGCACGAAATCTACTAAATAATCACTTTTTACCAAGATTCAACAGCTGAATAGCAAGAAAACAGCAGAATTCTGCACGAAATCATCAAAATTCTTAGAGAAAACCGCATATTTCCATGCAAAACGACGATTTTTCGCTGATTTTCGTTGTTTTCTATCTTGAATTCGCAAAGAAGAGCACGAAATCTACAAAATCATGACTTTTTACCAAGATTCAACGGCTGAATTGCAAGAAAACAGCAGAATTCTGCACGAAATCGTCAAAATTCTTAGAGAAAACCGCATATTTCAATGCAAAACGACGATTTCTCGCCGATTTTCGTTGTTTTCTGGCTTGAATTCGCAAAGAAGAGCACGAAATCTACAAAATCATGACTTTTTACCAAGATTCAACGGCTGAATTGCAAGAAAACAGCAGAATTCTGCACGAAATCGTCAAAATTCTATGAGAAAACCGCATATTTCGATGCAAAACGACGATTTCTCGCCGATTTTCGTTGTTTTCTGGCTTGAATTCGCAAAGAAGAGCACGAAATCTACAAAATCATGACTTTTTACCAAGATTCAACGACTGAATTGCAAGAAAACAGCAGAATTCTGCACGAAATCATCAAAATTCTTAGAGAAAACCGCATATTTCGATGCAAAACGACGATTTCTCGCCGATTTTCGTTGTTTTCTGGCTTGAATTCGCAAAGAAGAGCACGAAATCTACATAATCTTGACTTTTTACCAAGATTCAACGGCTGAATAGCAAGAAAACAGCAAAATTATCCACGAAATCATCAAAATTCTTACAGAAAACCGCATATTTCGATGCAAAACGACGATTTTTCGCCGATTTTCGTGGTTTTCTGGCTTGAATTTGCAAAGAAGAGCACGAAATCTACAAAATCATGACTTTTTACCAAGATTCAACGGCTGAATTGCAAGAAAACAGCAGAATTCTGCACGAAATCATCAAAATTCTTAGAGAAAACCGCATATTTCGATGCAAAACGACGATTTCTCGCTGATTTTCGTTGTTTTCTATCTTGAATTCGCAAAGAAGAGCACGAAATCTACAAAATCATGACTTTTTACCAAGATTCAACGGCTGAATTGCAAGAAAACAGCAGAATTCTGCACGAAATCATCAAAATTTTTACAGAAAACCACATATTTCGATGCAAAACGACGATTTCTCGCCGATATTCGTTGTTTTCTGGCTTGAATTTGCAAAGAAGGGCACGAAATCTACAAAATCATGACTTTTTACCAAGATTCAACGGCTGAATTGCAAGAAAACAGCAGAATTCTGCACGAAATCATCAAAATTCTTAGAGACAACTGCATATTACGATGCAAAACAACGATTTCTCGCCGATTTTCGTTGTTTTCTGGCTTGAATTCGCAAAGAAGAGCACGAAATCTACAAAATCATGACTTTTTACCAAGATTCAACAGCTGAATTGCAAGAAAACAGCAGAATTCTGCACGAAATCATCAAAATTCTTAGAGAAAACCGCATATTACGATGCAAAACAACGATTTCTCGCCGATTTTCGTTGTTTTCTGGCTTGAATTCGCAAAGAAGAGCACGAAATCTACTAAATAATCACTTTTTACCAAGATTCAACAGCTGAATAGCAAGAAAACAGCAGAATTCTGCACGAAATCATCAAAATTCTTAGAGAAAACCGCTTATTTCCATGCAAAACGACGATTTTTCGCTGATTTTCGTTGTTTTCTATCTTGAATTCGCAAAGAAGAGCACGAAATCTACAAAATCATGACTTTTTACCAAGATTCAACGGCTGAATTGCAAGAAAACAGCAGAATTCTGAACGAAATCGTCAAAATTCTTAGAGAAAACCGCATATTTCGATGCAAAACGACGATTTCTCGCCGATTTTCGTTGTTTTCTGGCTTGAATTCGCAAAGAAGAGCACGAAATCTACAAAATCATGACTTTTTACCAAGATTCAACGGCTGAATTGCAAGAAAACAGCAGAATTCTGCACGAAATCGTCAAATTTCTTAGAGAAAACCGCATATTTCGATGCAAAACGACGATTTCTCGCCGATTTTCGTTGTTTTCTGGCTTGAATTCGCAAAGAAGAGCACGAAATCTACAAAGTCATGACTTTTTACTAAGATTCAACGGCTGAATTGCAAGAAAACAGCAGAATTCTGCACGAAATCATCAAAATTCTTAGAGAAAACCGCATATTTCGATGCAAAACGACGATTTCTCGCCGATTTTCGTTGTTTTCTGGCTTGAATTCGCAAAGAAAAGCACGAAATCTACATAATCTTGACTTTTTACCAAGATTCAACGGCTGAATTGCAAGAAAACAGCAAAATTATCCACGAAATCATCAAAATTCTTACAGAAAACCGCATATTTCGATGCAAAACGACGATTTTTCGCCGATTTTCGTGGTTTTCTGGCTTGAATTTGCAAAGAAGAGCACGAAATCTACAAAATCATGACTTTTTACCAAGATTCAACGGCTGAATTGCAAGAAAACAGCAGAATTCTGCACGAAATCATCAAAATTCTTAGAGAAAACCGCATATTTCGATGCAAAACGACGATTTCTCGCTGATTTTCGTTGTTTTCTATCTTGAATTCGCAAAGAAGAGCACGAAATCTACAAAATCATGACTTTTTACCAAGATTCAACGGCTGAATTGCAAGAAAACAGCAGAATTCTGCACGAAATCATCAAAATTCTTAGAGAAAACCACATATTTCGATGCAAAACGACGATTTCTCGCTGATTTTCGTTGTTTTCTATTTTGAATTCGCAAAGAAGAGCACGAAATCTACAAAATCATGACTTTTTACCAAGATTCAACGGCTGAGTTGCAAGAAAACAGCAGAATTCTGCACGAAATCATCAAAATTCTTACAGAAAACCACTTATTTCGATGCAAAACGACGATTTCTCGCCGATATTCGTTGTTTTCTAGCTTGAATTTGCAAAGAAGGGCACGAAATCTACAAAATCATGACTTTTTACCAAGATTCAACGGCTGAATTGCAAGAAAACAGCAGAATTCTGCACGAAATCATCAAAATTCTTAGAGAAAACCGCATATTTCCATGCAAAACGACGATTTTTCGCTGATTTTCGTTGTTTTCTATCTTGAATTCGCAAAGAAGAGCACGAAATCTACAAAATCATGACTTCTTACCAAGATTCAACGGCTGAATTGCAAGAAAACAGCAGAATTCTGCACGAAATCGTAAAATTCTTAGAGAAAACCGCATATTTCGATGCAAAACGACGATTTCTCGCCGATTTTCGTTGTTTTCTGGCTTGAATTCGCAAAGAAGAGCACGAAATCTACAAAATCATGACTTTTTACCAAGATTCAACGGCTGAATTGCAAGAAAACAGCAGAATTCTGCACGAAATCGTCAAAATTCTTAGAGAAAACCGCATATTTCGATGCAAAACGACGATTTCTCGCCGATTTTCGTTGTTTTCTGGCTTGAATTCGCAAAGAAGAGCACGAAATCTACAAAATCATGACTTTTTACCAAGATTCAACGGCTGAATTGCAAGAAAACAGCAGAATTCTGCACGAAATCATCAAAATTCTTAGAGAAAACCGCATATTTCGATGCAAAACGACGATTTCTCGCCGATTTTCGTTGTTTTCTGGCTTGAATTCGCAAAGAAGAGCACAAAATCTACATAATCTTGACTTTTTACCAAGATTCAACGGCTGAATTGCAAGAAAACAGCAAAATTATCCATGAAATCATCAAAATTCTTACAGAGAACCGCATATTTCGATGCAAAACGACGATTTTTCGCCGATTTTCGTTGTTTTCTGGCTTGAATTTGCAAAGAAGAGCACGAAATCTACAAAATCATGACTTTTTACCAAGATTCAACGGCTGAATTGCAAGAAAACAGCAGAATTCTGCACGAAATCATCAAAATTCTTAGAGAAAACCGCATATTTCGATGCAAAACGACGATTTCTCGCTGATTTTCGTTGTTTTCTATTTTGAATTCGCAAAGAAGAGCACGAAATCTACAAAATCATAACTTTTTACCAAGATTCAACGGCTGAATTGCAAGAAAACAGCAGAATTCTGCACGAAATCATCAAAATTCTTACAGAAAACCACATATTTCGATGCAAAACGACGATTTCTCGCCGATATTCGTTGTTTTCTAGCTTGAATTTGCAAAGAAGGGCACGAAATCTACAAAATCATGACTTTTTACCAAGATTCAACGGCTGAATTGCAAGAAAACAGCAGAATTCTGCACGAAATCATCAAAATTCTTAGAGAAAACCGCATATTTCCATGCAAAACGACGATTTTTCGCTGATTTTCGTTGTTTTCTATCTTGAATTCGCAAAGAAGAGCACGAAATCTACAAAATCATGACTTTTTACCAAGATTCAACGGCTGAATTGCAAGAAAACAGCAGAATTCTGCACGAAATCGTCAAAATTCTTAGAGAAAACCGCATATTTCGATGCAAAACGACGATTTCTCGCCGATTTTCGTTGTTTTCTGGCTTGAATTCGCAAAGAAAAGCACGAAATCTACAAAATCATGACTTTTTACCAAGATTCAACGGCTGAATTGCAAGAAAACAGCAGAATTCTGCACGAAATCATCAAAATTCTTAGAGAAAACCGCATATTTCGATGCAAAACGACGATTTCTCGCTGATTTTCGTTGTTTTCTATTTTGAATTCGCAAAGAAGAGCACGAAATCTACAAAATCATAACTTTTTACCAAGATTCAACGGCTGAATTGCAAGAAAACAGCAGAATTCTGCACGAAATCATCAAAATTCTTACAGAAAACCACATATTTCGATGCAAAACGACGATTTCTCGCCGATATTCGTTGTTTTCTAGCTTGAATTTGCAAAGAAGGGCACGAAATCTACAAAATCATGACTTTTTACCAAGATTCAACGGCTGAATTGCAAGAAAACAGCAGAATTCTGCACGAAATCATCAAAATTCTTAGAGAAAACCGCATATTTCCATGCAAAACGACGATTTTTCGCTGATTTTCGTTGTTTTCTATCTTGAATTCGCAAAGAAGAGCACGAAATCTACAAAATCATGACTTTTTACCAAGATTCAACGGCTGAATTGCAAGAAAACAGCAGAATTCTGCACGAAATCGTCAAAATTCTTAGAGAAAACCGCATATTTCGATGCAAAACGACGATTTCTCGCCGATTTTCGTTGTTTTCTGGCTTGAATTCGCAAAGAAAAGCACGAAATCTACAAAATCATGACTTTTTACCAAGATTCAACGGCTGAATTGCAAGAAAACAGCAGAATTCTGCACGAAATCGTAAAATTCTTAGAGAAAACCGCATATTTCGATGCAAAACGACGATTTTTCGCCGATTTTCGTGGTTTTCTGGCTTGAATTTGCAAAGAAGAGCACCAAATCTACAAAATCATGACTTTTTACCAAGATTCAACGGCTGAATTGCAAGAAAACAGCAGAATTCTGCACGAAATCATCAAAATTCTTAGAGAAAACCGCATATTTCGATGCAAAACGACGATTTCTCGCTGATTTTCGTTGTTTTCTATCTTGAATTCGCAAAGAAGAGCACGAAATCTACAAAATCATGACTTTTTACCAAGATTCAACGGCTGAATTGCAAGAAAACAGCAGAATTCTGCACGAAATCATCAAAATTCTTACAGAAAACCACATATTTCGATGCAAAACGACGATTTCTCGCCGATATTCGTTGTTTTCTGGCTTGAATTTGCAAAGAAGGGCACGAAATCTACAAAATCATGACTTTTTACCAAGATTCAACGGCTGAATTGCAAGAAAACAGCAGAATTCTGCACGAAATCATCAAAATTCTTAGAGACAACTGCATATTACGATGCAAAACAACGATTTCTCGCCGATTTTCGTTGTTTTCTGGCTTGAATTCGCAAAGAAGAGCACGAAATCTACAAAATCATGACTTTTTACCAAGATTCAACAGCTGAATTGCAAGAAAACAGCAGAATTCTGCACGAAATCATCAAAATTCTTAGAGAAAACCGCATATTACGATGCAAAACAACGATTTCTCGCCGATTTTCGTTGTTTTCTGGCTTGAATTCGCAAAGAAGAGCACGAAATCTACTAAATAATCACTTTTTACCAAGATTCAACAGCTGAATAGCAAGAAAACAGCAGAATTCTGCACGAAATCATCAAAATTCTTAGAGAAAACCGCATATTTCCATGCAAAACGACGATTTTTCGCTGATTTTCGTTGTTTTCTATCTTGAATTCGCAAAGAAGAGCACGAAATCTACAAAATCATGACTTTTTACCAAGATTCAACGGCTGAATTGCAAGAAAACAGCAGAATTCTGCACGAAATCGTCAAAATTCTTAGAGAAAACCGCATATTTCGATGCAAAACGACGATTTCTCGCCGATTTTCGTTGTTTTCTGGCTTGAATTCGCAAAGAAGAGCACGAAATCTACAAAATCATGACTTTTTACCAAGATTCAACGGCTGAATTGCAAGAAAACAGCAGAATTCTGCACGAAATCGTCAAAATTCTTAGAGAAAACCGCATATTTCGATGCAAAACGACGATTTCTCGCCGATTTTCGTTGTTTTCTGGCTTGAATTCGCAAAGAAGAGCACGAAATCTACAAAATCATGACTTTTTACCAAGATTCAACGGCTGAATTGCAAGAAAACAGCAGAATTCTGCACGAAATCATCAAAATTCTTAGAGAAAACCGCATATTTCGATGCAAAACGACGATTTCTCGCCGATTTTCGTTGTTTTCTGGCTTGAATTCGCAAAGAAGAGCACAAAATCTACATAATCTTGACTTTTTACCAAGATTCAACGGCTGAATTGCAAGAAAACAGCAAAATTATTCACGAAATCATCAAAATTCTTACAGAGAACCGCATATTTCGATGCAAAACGACGATTTTTCGCCGATTTTCGTGGTTTTCTGGCTTGAATTTGCAAAGAAGAGCACGAAATCTACAAAATCATGACTTTTTACCAAGATTCAACGGCTGAGTTGCAAGAAAACAGCAGAATTCTGCACGAAATCATCAAAATTCTTAGAGAAAACCGCATATTTCGATGCAAAACGACGATTTCTCGCTGATTTTCGTTGTTTTCTATCTTGAATTCGCAAAGAAGAGCACGAAATCTACAAAATCATGACTTTTTACCAAGATTCAACGGCTGAATTGCAAGAAAACAGCAGAATTCTGCACGAAATCATCAAAATTCTTACAGAAAACCACATATTTCGATGCAAAACGACGATTTCTCGCCGATATTCGTTGTTTTCTGGCTTGAATTTGCAAAGAAGGGCACGAAATCTACAAAATCATGACTTTTTACCAAGATTCAACGGCTGAATTGCAAGAAAACAGCAGAATTCTGCACGAAATCATCAAAATTCTTAGAGAAAACCGCATATTTCGATGCAAAACGACGATTTCTCGCTGATTTTCGTTGTTTTCTATTTTGAATTCGCAAAGAAGAGCACGAAATCTACAAAATCATGACTTTTTACCAAGATTCAACGGCTGAATTGCAAGAAAACAGCAGAATTCTGCACGAAATCATCAAAATTCTTACAGAAAACCACATATTTCGATGCAAAACGACGATTTCTCGCCGATTTTCGTTGTTTTCTGGCTTGAATTCTCAAAGAAGAGCACGAAATCTACAAAATCATGATTTTTTACCAAGATTCAACGGCTGAATTGCAAGAAAACAGCAGAATTATCCACGAAATCATCAAAATTCTAACAGAAAACCGCATATTTCGATGCAAAACGACGATTTCTCGCCTATTTTCGTTGTTTTCTGGCTTGAATTCGCAAAGAAGAGCACGAAATCTACTAAATCATCACTTTTTACCAAGATTCAACGGCTCAATTGGAAGAAAACAGCAGAATTCTGCATGAAATCATCAAAATTCTTACAGAAAACCGCATATTTCGATGCAAAACGACGATCTCTCGCCGATTTTCGTTGTTTTCTGGCTTGAATTCGCAAAGAAGAGCACGAAATCTACAAAATCATGACTTTTTACCAAGAGTCAACGGCTGAAATGCAAGAAAACAGCAGAATTCTGCACGAAATCATCAAAATTCTTAGAGAAAACCGCATATTTCGATGCAAAACGACGATTTCTCGCTGATTTTCGTTGTTTTCTATCTTGAATTCGCAAAGAAGAGCACGAAATCTACAAAATCATGACTTTTTACCAAGATTCAACGGCTGAATTGCAAGAAAACAGCAGAATTCTGCACGAAATCAACATAATTCTTACAGAAAACCGCATATTTCGATGCAAAACGACGATTTCTCGCCGATTTTCGTTGTTTTCTGGCTTGAATTCGCAAAGAAGAGCACGAAATCTACAAAATCATGATTTTTTACCAAGATTCAACGGCTGAATTGCAAGAAACCAGCAGAATTATCCACGAAATCATCAAAATTCTTACAGAAAACCGCATATTTCGATGCAAAACGACGATTTCTCGCCGATTTTCGTTGTTTTCTGGCTTGAATTCGCAAAGAAGAGCACGAAATCTACAAAATCATGACTTTTTACCAAGATTCAACGGCTGAAATGCAAGAAAACAGCAGAATTCTGCACGAAATCATCAAAATTCTTAGAGAAAACCGCATATTTCGATGCAAAACGACGATTTCTCGCTGATTTTCGTTGTTTTCTATCTAGAATTCGCAAAGAAGAGCACGAAATCTACAAAATCATGACTTTTTACCAAGATTCAACGGCTGAATTGCAAGAAAACAGCAGAATTCTGCACGAAATCAACAAAATTCTTACAGAAAACCGCATATTTCGATGCAAAACGACGATTTCTCGCCGATTTTCGTTGTTTTCTGGCTTGAATTCGCAAAGAAGAGCACGAAATTTACAAAATCATCACTTTTTACCAAGATTCAACGGCTGAATTGCAAGAAAATAGCAGAATTCTGCACGAAATAATCAAAATTCTTAGAGAAAACCGCATATTTCGATGCAAAACGACGATTTCTCGCTGATTTTCGATGTTTTCTATCTTGAATTCGCAAAGAAGAGCACGAAATCTACAAAATCATGACTTTTTACCAAGATTCAACGGCTGAATTGCAAGAAAACAGCAGAATTCTGCTCGAAATCATCAAAATTCTTACAGAAAACCGCATATTTCGATGCAAAACGACGATTTCTCGCCGATTTTCGTTGTTTTCTGGCTTGAATTCGCAAAAAAGAGCACGAAATCTACAAAATCATGACTTTTTACCAAGATTCAACGGCTGAATTCAAGAAATCAGCAGAATTCTGCACGAAATCATCAAAATTCTTAGAGAAAACCGCATATTTCGATGCAAAACGACGATTTCTCGCAGATTTTCGTTGTTTTCTATCTTGAATTCGCAAAGAAGAGCACGAAGTCTACAAAATCATGACTTTTTACCAAGATTCAACGGCTGAATTGCAAGAAAACAGCAGAATTATCCACGAAATCATCAAAATTCTAACAGAAAACCGCATATTTCGATGCAAAACGACGATTTCTCGCCGATATTCGTTGTTTTCTAGCTTGAATTTGCAAAGAAGGGCACGAAATCTACAAAATCATGACTTTTTACCAAGATTCAACGGCTGAATTGCAAGAAAACAGCAGAATTCTGCACGAAATCATCAAAATTCTTAGAGAAAACCGCAAATTTCGATGCAAAACGACGATTTCTCGCTGATTTTCGTTGTTTTCTAGCTTGAATTCGCAAAGAAGAGCACGAAATCTACAAAATCATGACTTTTTACCAAGATTCAACGGCTGAATTGCAAGAAAACAGCAGAATTCCGCACGAAATCCTCAAAATTCTTACAGAAAACCGCATATTTCGATGCAAAACGACGATTTCTCGCCGATTTTCGTTGTTTTCTGGCTTGAATTCTCAAAGAAGAGCACGAAATCTACAAAATCATGATTTTTTACCAAGATTCAACGGCTGAATTGCAAGAAAACAGCAGAATTATCCACGAAATCATCAAAATTCTAACAGAAAACCGCATATTTCGATGCAAAACGACGATTTCTCGCCGATTTTCGTTGTTTTCTGGCTTGAATTCGCAAAGAAGAGCTCGAAATTTACTAAATCATCACTTTTTACCAAGACTCAACGGCTCAATTGGAAGAAAACAGCAGAATTCTGCATGAAATCATCAAAATTCTTACAGAAAACCGCATATTTCGATGCAAAACGACGATCTCTCGCCGATTTTCGTTGTTTTCTGGCTTGAATTCGCAAAGAAGAGCACGAAATCTACAAAATCATGACTTTTTACCAAGAGTCAACGGCTGAAATGCAAGAAAACAGCAGAATTCTGCACGAAATCATCAAAATTCTTAGAGAAAACCGCATATTTCGATGCAAAACGACGATTTCTCGCTGATTTTCGTTGTTTTCTATCTTGAATTCGCAAAGAAGAGCACGAAATCTACAAAATCATGACTTTTTACCAAGATTCAACGGCTGAATTGCAAGAAAACAGCAGAATTCTGCACGAAATCAACAAAATTCTTACAGAAAACCGCATATTTCGATGCAAAACGACGATTTCTCGCCGATTTTCGTTGTTTTCTGGCTTGAATTCGCAAAGAAGAGCACGAAATCTACAAAATCATGATTTTTTACCAAGATTCAACGGCTGAATTGCAAGAAAACAGCAGAATTATCCACGAAATCATCAAAATTCTTACAGAAAACCGCATATTTCGATGCAAAACGACGATTTCTCGCCGATTTTCGTTGTTTTCTGGCTTGAAATCGCAAAGAAGAGCACGAAATCTACTAAATCATCACTTTTTACCAAGATTCAACGGCTGAATTGCAAGAAAACAGCAGAATTCTGCACAAAATCATCAAAATTCTTACAGAAAACCGCATATTTCGATGCAAAACGACGATTTCTCGCTGATTTTCGTTGTTTTCTATCTTGAATTCGCAAAGAAGAGCACGAAATCTACAAAATCATGACTTTTTACCAAGATTCAACGGCTGAAATGCAAGAAAACAGCAGAATTCTGCACGAAATCATCAAAATTCGTAGAGAAAACCGCATATTTCGATGCAAAACGACGATTTCTCGCTGATTTTCGTTGTTTTCTATCTTGAATTCGCAAAGAAGAGCACGAAATCTACAAAATCATGACTTTTTACCCAGATTCAACGGCTGAATTGTAAGAAAACAGCAGAATTCTGCACGAAATCATGAAAATTCTTACAGAAAACCGCATATTTTGATTCAAAACGACGATTTCTCGCCGATTTTCGTTGTTTTCTGGCTTGAATTCGCAAAGAAGAGCACGAAATCTACAAAATCATGACTTTTTACCAAGATTCAACGGCTGAATGCAAGAAAACAGCAGAATTCTGCACGAAATCGTCAAAATTCTTAGAGAAAACCGCATATTTCGATGCAAAACGACGATTTCTCGCTGATTTTCGTTGTTTTCTATCTTGAATTCGCAAAGAAGAGCACGAAATCTACAAAATCATGACTTTTTACCAAGATTCAACGGCTAAATTGTAAGAAAACAGCAGAATTCTGCTCGAAATCATCAAAATTCTTACAGAAAACCGCATATTTCGATGCAAAACGACGATTTCTTGCCGATTTTCGTTGTTTTCTGGCTTGAATTCGCAAAACAGAGCACGAAATCTACAAAATCATAACTTTTTCCCAAGATTCAACGGCTGAATTCAAGAAATCAGCAGAATTCTGCACGAAATCATCAAAATTCTTAGAGAAAACCGCATATTTCGATGCAAAACGACGATTTCTCGCAGATTTTCGTTGTTTTCTATCTTGAATTCGCAAAGAAGAGCACGAAGTCTACAAAATCATGACTTTTTACCAAGATTCAACGGCTGAATTGCAAGAAAACAGCAGAATTATCCACGAATTCATCAAAATTCTAACAGAAAACCGCATATTTCGATGCAAAACGACGATTTCTCGCCGATATTCGTTGTTTTCTAGCTTGAATTTGCAAAGAAGGGCACGAAATCTACAAAATCATGACTTTTTACCAAGATTCAACGGCTGAATTGCAAGAAAACAGCAGAATTCTGCACGAAATCATCAAAATTCTTAGAGAAAACCGCAAATTTCGATGCAAAACGACGATTTCTCGCTGATTTTCGTTGTTTTCTAGCTTGAATTCGCAAAGAAGAGCACGAAATCTACAAAATCATGACTTTTTACCAAGATTCAACGGCTGAATTGCAAGAAAACAGCAGAATTCCGCACGAAATCCTCAAAATTCTTACAGAAAACCGCATATTTCGATGCAAAACGACGATTTCTCGCCGATTTTCGTTGTTTTCTGGCTTGAATTCTCAAAGAAGAGCACGAAATCTACAAAATCATGATTTTTTACCAAGATTCAACGGCTGAATTGCAAGAAAACAGCAGAATTATCCACGAAATCATCAAAATTCTAACAGAAAACCGCATATTTCGATGCAAAACGACGATTTCTCGCCGATTTTCGTTGTTTTCTGGCTTGAATTTGCAAAGAAGAGCTCGAAATCTACTAAATCATCACTTTTTACCAAGATTCAACGGCTCAATTGGAAGAAAACAGCAGAATTCTGCATGAAATCATCAAAATTCTTACAGAAAACCGCATATTTCGATGCAAAACGACGATCTCTCGCCGATTTTCGTTGTTTTCTGGCTTGAATTCGCAAAGAAGAGCACGAAATCTACAAAATCATGACTTTTTACCAAGAGTCAACGGCTGAAATGCAAGAAAACAGCAGAATTCTGCACGAAATCATCAAAATTCTTAGAGAAAACCGCATATTTCGATGCAAAACGACGATTTCTCGCTGATTTTCGTTGTTTTCTATCTTGAATTCGCAAAGAAGAGCACGAAATCTACAAAATCATGACTTTTTACCAAGATTCAACGGCTGAATTGCAAGAAAACAGCAGAATTCTGCACGAAATCAACAAAATTCTTACAGAAAACCGCATATTTCGATGCAAAACGACGATTTCTCGCCGATTTTCGTTGTTTTCTGGCTTGAATTCGCAAAGAAGAGCACGAAATCTACAAAATCATGATTTTTTACCAAGATTCAACGGCTGAATTGCAAGAAAACAGCAGAATTATCCACGAAATCATCAAAATTCTTACAGAAAACCGCATATTTCGATGCAAAACGACGATTTCTCGCCGATTTTCGTTGTTTTCTGGCTTGAATTCGCAAAGAAGAGCACGAAATCTACAAAATCATGACTTTTTACCAAGATTCAACGGCTGAAATGCAAGAAAACAGCAGAATTCTGCACGAAATCATCAAAATTCTTAGAGAAAACCGCATATTTCGATGCAAAACGACGATTTCTCGCTGATTTTCGTTGTTTTCTATCTAGAATTCGCAAAGAAGAGCACGAAATCTACAAAATCATGACTTTTTACCAAGATTCAACGGCTGAATTGCAAGAAAACAGCAGAATTCTGCACGAAATCAACAAAATTCTTACAGAAAACCGCATATTTCGATGCAAAACGACGATTTCTCGCCGATTTTCGTTGTTTTCTGGCTTGAATTCGCAAAGAAGAGCACGAAATTTACAAAATCATCACTTTTTACCAAGATTCAACGGCTGAATTGCAAGAAAATAGCAGAATTCTGCACGAAATCATCAAAATTCTTAGAGAAAACCGCATATTTCGATGCAAAACGACGATTTCTCGCTGATTTTCGATGTTTTCTATCTTGAATTCGCAAAGAAGAGCACGAAATCTACAAAATCATGACTTTTTCCCAAGATTCAACGGCTGAATTGCAAGAAAACAGCAGAATTCTGCTCGAAATCATCAAAATTCTTACAGAAAACCGCATATTTCGATGCAAAACGACGATTTCTCGCCGATTTTCGTTGTTTTCTGGCTTGAAATCGCAAAGAAGAGCACGAAATCTACTAAATCATCACTTTTTACCAAGATTCAACTGCTGAATTGCAAGAAAACAGCAGAATTCTGCACAAAATCATCAAAATTCTTACAGAAAACCGCATATTTCGATGCAAAACGACGATTTCTCGCTGATTTTCGTTGTTTTCTATCTTGAATTCGCAAAGAAGAGCACGAAATCTACAAAATCATGACTTTTTACCAAGATTCAACGGCTGAAATGCAAGAAAACAGCAGAATTCTGCACGAAATCATCAAAATTCGTAGAGAAAACCGCATATTTCGATGCAAAACGACGATTTCTCGCTGATTTTCGTTGTTTTCTATCTTGAATTCGCAAAGAAGAGCACGAAATCAACAAAATCATGACTTTTTACCAAGATTCAACGGCTGAATTGTAAGAAAACAGCAGAATTCTGCACGAAATCATCAAAATTCTTACAGAAAACCGCATATTTCGATGTAAAACGACGATTTCTCGCCGATTTTCGTTGTTTTCTGGCTTGAATTCGCAAAGAAGAGCACGAAATCTACAAAATCATGACTTTTTACCAAGATTCAACGGCTGAATGCAAGAAAACAGCAGAATTCTGCACGAAATCGTCAAAATTCTTAGAGAAAACCGCATATTTCGATGCAAAACGACGATTTCTCGCTGATTTTCGTTGTTTTCTATCTTGAATTCGCAAAGAAGAGCACGAAATCTACAAAATCATGACTTTTTACCAAGATTCAACGGCTGAATTGCAAGAAAACAGCAGAATTCTGCACGAAATCGTCAAAATTCTTAGAGAAAACCGCATATTTCGATGCAAAACGACGATTTCTCGCCGATTTTCATTGTTTTCTGGCTTGAATTCGCAAAGAAGAGCACGAAACCTACAAAATCATCACTTTTTACCAAGATTCAACGGCTGAATTGCAAGAAAACAGCAGAATTCTGCACGAAATCATCAAAATTCTTAGAGAAAACCGTATATTTCGATGCAAAACGACGATTTCTCGCCGATTTTCGTTGATTTCTGGCTTGAATTCGCAAAGAAGAGCACGAAATCTACAAAATCATCACTTTTTACCAAGATTCAACGGCTGAATTGCAAGAAAACAGCAGAATTCTGCACGAAATCATCAAAATTTTTTGAGAAAACCGCATATTTCGATGCAAAACGACGATTTCTCGCTGATTTTTGTTGTTTTCTATCTTGAATTTGCAAAGAAGAGCACGAAATCTACAAAATCATGACTTTTTACCAAGATTCTACGGCTGAATTGCAAGAAAACAGCAGAATTATCCACGAAATCATCAAAATTCTTACAGAAAACCGCATATTTCGATGCAAAACGACGATTTCTCGCCGATTTTCGTTGTTTTCTGGCTTGAATTCGCAAAGAAGTGCACGAAATCTACTAAATCATCACTTTTTACCAAGATTCAACGGCTGAATTGCAAGAAAACTGCAGAATTCCGCACGAAATCCTCAAAATTCTTACAGAAAACCGCATATTTCGATGCAAAACGACGATTTTTCCCCGATTTTCGTTGTTTTCTGGCTTGAATTCGCAAAGAAGAGCACGAAATCTACAAAATCATGACTTTTTACCAAGATTCTACGGCTGAATTGCAAGAAAACAGCAGAATTATCCACGAAATCATCAAAATTCTTACAGAAAACCGCATATTTCGATGCAAAACGACGATTTCTCGCCGATTTTCGTTGATTTCTGGCTTGAATTCGCAAAGAAGAGCACGAAATCTACAAAATCATCACTTTTTACCAAGATTCAACGGCTGAATTGCAAGAAAACAGCAGAATTCTGCACGAAATCATCAAAATTTTTTGAGAAAACCGCATATTTCGATGCAAAACGACGATTTCTCGCTGATTTTTGTTGTTTTCTATCTTGAATTTGCAAAGAAGAGCACGAAATCTACAAAATCATGACTTTTTACCAAGATTCTACGGCTGAATTGCAAGAAAACAGCAGAATTATCCACGAAATCATCAAAATTCTTACAGAAAACCGCATATTTCGATGCAAAACGACGATTTCTCGCCGATTTTCGTTGTTTTCTGGCTTGAATTCGCAAAGAAGTGCACGAAATCTACTAAATCATCACTTTTTACCAAGATTCAACGGCTGAATTGCAAGAAAACTGCAGAATTCCGCACGAAATCCTCAAAATTCTTACAGAAAACCGCATATTTCGATGCAAAACGACGATTTTTCCCCGATTTTCGTTGTTTTCTGGCTTGAATTCGCAAAGAAGAGCACGAAATCTACAAAATCATGACTTTTTACCAAGATTCAACGGCTGAATTGCAAGAAAACAGCAGAATTATTTACGAAATCATCAAAATTCTTACAGAAAACCGCATATTTCGATGCAAAACGACGATTTCTCGCCGATTTTCGTTGTTTTCTGGCTTGAAATCGCAAAGAAGAGCACGAAATCTACTAAATCATCACTTTTTACCAAGATTCAACGGCTGAATTGCAAGAAAACAGCAGAATTCTGCACAAAATCATCAAAATTCTTACAGAAAACCGCATATTTCGATGCAAAACGACGATTTCTCGCTGATTTTCGTTGTTTTCTATCTTGAATTCGCAAAGAAGAGCACGAAATCTACAAAATCATGACTTTTTACCAAGATTCAACGGCTGAAATGCAAGAAAACAGCAGAATTCTGCACGAAATCATCAAAATTCGTAGAGAAAACCGCATATTTCGATGCAAAACGACGATTTCTCGCTGATTTTCGTTGTTTTCTATCTTGAATTCGCAAAGAAGAGCACGAAATCTACAAAATCATGACTTTTTACCAAGATTCAACGGCTGAATTGCAAGAAAACAGCAGAATTCTGCACAAAATCATCAAAATTCTTACAGAAAACCGCATATTTCGATGCAAAACGACGATTTCTCGCTGATTTTCGTTGTTTTCTATCTTGAATTCGCAAAGAAGAGCACGAAATCTACAAAATCATGACTTTTTACCAAGATTCAACGGCTAAATTGTAAGAAAACAGCAGAATTCTGCACTAAATCATCAAAATTCTTACAGAAAACCGCATATTTCGATGTAAAACGACGATTTCTCGCCGATTTTCGTTGTTTTCTGGCTTGAATTCGCAAAGAAGAGCACGAAATCTACAAAATCATAACTTTTTACCAAGATTCAACGGCTGAATTGCAAGAAAATTGCAGAATTCTGCACGAAATCATCAAAATTCCTACAGAAAACCGCATATTTCGATGCAAGACGACTATTTCTCGCCGATTTTCGTTGTTTTCTGGCTTGAATTCGCAAAGAAGAGCACGAAATCTACAAAATCATGACTTTTTACCAAGATTCAACGGCTGAATTGCAAGAAAACAGCAGAATTCTGCACGAAATCATCAAAATTCTTACAGAAAACCGCATATTTCGATGCAAAACGACGATTTCTCGCCGATTTTCGTTGTTTTCTGGCTTGAATTCGCAAAGAAGAGCACGAAATCTATTAAATAATCACTTTTTACCAAGATTCAACAGCTGAATTGCAAGAAAACAGCAGAATTCTGCACGAAATCGTCAAAATTCTTAGAGAAAACCGCATATTTCGATGCAAAACGACGATTTCTCGCCGATTTTCGTTGATTTCTGGCTTGAATTTGCAAAGAAGAGCACGAAATCTACAAAATCATCACTTTTTACCAAGATTCAACGGCTGAATTGCAAGAAAACAGCAGAATTCTGCACGAAATCATCAAAATTTTTAGAGAAAACCGCATATTTCGATGCAAAACGACGATTTCTCGCTGATTTTTGTTGTTTTCTATCTTGAATTTGCAAAGAAGAGCACGAAATCTACAAAATCATGACTTTTTACCAAGATTCTACGGCTGAATTGCAAGAAAACAGCAGAATTATCCACGAAATCATCAAAATTCTTACAGAAAACCGCATATTTCGATGCAAAACGACGATTTCTCGCCGATTTTCGTTGTTTTCTGGCTTGAATTCGCAAAGAAGTGCACGAAATCTACTAAATCATCACTTTTTACCAAGATTCAACGGCTGAATTGCAAGAAAACTGCAGAATTCCGCACGAAATCCTCAAAATTCTTACAGAAAACCGCATATTTCGATGCAAAACGACGATTTTTCCCCGATTTTCGTTGTTTTCTGGCTTGAATTCGCAAAGAAGAGCACGAAATCTACAAAATCATGACTTTTTACCAAGATTCAACGGCTGAATTGCAAGAAAACAGCAGAATTATTTACGAAATCATCAAAATTCTTACAGAAAACCGCATATTTCGATGCAAAACGACGATTTCTCGCCGATTTTCGTTGTTTTCTGGCTTGAAATCGCAAAGAAGAGCACGAAATCTACTAAATCATCACTTTTTACCAAGATTCAACGGCTGAATTGCAAGAAAACAGCAGAATTCTGCACAAAATCATCAAAATTCTTACAGAAAACCGCATATTTCGATGCAAAACGACGATTTCTCGCTGATTTTCGTTGTTTTCTATCTTGAATTCGCAAAGAAGAGCACGAAATCTACAAAATCATGACTTTTTACCAAGATTCAACGGCTGAAATGCAAGAAAACAGCAGAATTCTGCACGAAATCATCAAAATTCGTAGAGAAAACCGCATATTTCGATGCAAAACGACGATTTCTCGCTGATTTTCGTTGTTTTCTATCTTGAATTCGCAAAGAAGAGCACGAAATCTACAAAATCATGACTTTTTACCAAGATTCAACGGCTGAATTGCAAGAAAACAGAAGAATTCTGCACAAAATCATCAAAATTCTTACAGAAAACCGCATATTTCGATGCAAAACGACGATTTCTCGCTGATTTTCGTTGTTTTCTATCTTGAATTCGCAAAGAAGAGCACGAAATCTACAAAATCATGACTTTTTACCAAGATTCAACGGCTAAATTGTAAGAAAACAGCAGAATTCTGAACTAAATCATCAAAATTCTTACAGAAAACCGCATATTTCGATGTAAAACGACGATTTCTCGCCGATTTTCGTTGTTTTCTGGCTTGAATTCGCAAAGAAGAGCACGAAATCTACAAAATCATAACTTTTTACCAAGATTCAACGGCTGAATTGCAAGAAAATAGCAGAATTCTGCACGAAATCATCAAAATTCCTACAGAAAACCGCATATTTCGATGCAAGACGACTATTTCTCGCCGATTTTCGTTGTTTTCTGGCTTGAATTCGCAAAGAAGAGCACGAAATCTACAAAATCATGACTTTTTACCAAGATTCAACGGCTGAATTGCAAGAAAACAGCAGAATTCTGCACGAAATCATCAAAATTCTTACAGAAAACCGCATATTTCGATGCAAAACGACGATTTCTCGCCGATTTTCGTTGTTTTCTGGCTTGAATTCGCAAAGAAGAGCACGAAATCTATTAAATAATCACTTTTTACCAAGATTCAACAGCTGAATTGCAAGAAAACAGCAGAATTCTGCACGAAATCGTCAAAATTCTTAGAGAAAACCGCATATTTCGATGCAAAACGACGATTTCTCGCCGATTTTCATTGTTTTCTGGCTTGAATTCGCAAAGAAGAGCACAAAACCTACAAAATCATCACTTTTTACCAAGATTCAACGGCTGAATTGCAAGAAAACAGCAGAATTCTGCACGAAATCATCAAAATTCTTAGAGAAAACCGCATATTTCGATGCAAAACGACGATTTCTCGCCGATTTTCGTTGATTTCTGGCTTGAATTCGCAAAGAAGAGCACGAAATCTACAAAATCATCACTTTTTACCAAGATTCAACGGCTGAATTGCAAGAAAACAGCAGAATTCTGCACGAAATCATCAAAATTTTTAGAGAAAACCGCATATTTCGATGCAAAACGACGATTTCTCGCTGATTTTCGTTGTTTTCTATCTTGAATTTGCAAAGAAGAGCAGGAAATCTACAAAATCATGACTTTTTACCAAGATTCAACGGCTGAATTGCAAGAAAACAGCAGAATTCCGCACGAAATCCTCAAAATTCTTACAGAAAACCGCATATTTCGATGCAAAACGACGATTTCTCGCCGATTTTCGTTGTTTTCTGGCTTGAATTCGCAACGAAGAGCACGAAATCTACAAAATCATGATTTTTTACCAAGATTCTACGGCTGAATTGCAAGAAAACAGCAGAATTATCCACGAAATCATCAAAATTCTTACAGAAAACCGCATATTTCGATGCAAAACGACGATTTCTCGCTGATTTTCGTTGTTTTCTATCTTGAATTCGCAAAGAAGAGCACGAAATCTACAAAATCATGACTTTTTACCAAGATTCAACGGCTAAATTGTAAGAAAACAGCAGAATTCTGCTCGAAATCATCAAAATTCTTACAGAAAACCGCATATTTCGATGCAAAACGACGATTTCTCGCCGATTTTCGTTGTTTTCTGGCTTGAATTCGCAAAAAAGAGCACGAAATCTACAAAATCATGACTTTTTCCCAAGATTCAACGGCTGAATTCAAGAAATCAGCAGAATTCTGCACGAAATCATCAAAATTCTTAGAGAAAACCGCATATTTCGATGCAAAACGACGATTTCTCGCAGATTTTCGTTGTTTTCTATCTTGAATTCGCAAAGAAGAGCACGAAGTCTACAAAATCATGACTTTTTACCAAGATTCAACGGCTGAATTGCAAGAAAACAGCAGAATTCTGCACGAAATCATCAAAATTCTTAGAGAAAACCGCAAATTTCGATGCAAAACGACGATTTCTCGCTGATTTTCGTTGTTTTCTAGCTTGAATTCGCAAAGAAGAGCACGAAATCTACAAAATCATGACTTTTTACCAAGATTCAACGGCTGAATTGCAAGAAAACAGCAGAATTCCGCACGAAATCCTCAAAATTCTTACAGAAAACCGCATATTTCGATGCAAAACGACGATTTCTCGCCGATTTTCGTTGTTTTCTGGCTTGAATTCTCAAAGAAGAGCACGAAATCTACAAAATCATGATTTTTTACCAAGATTCAACGGCTGAATTGCAAGAAAACAGCAGAATTATCCACGAAATCATCAAAATTCTAACAGAAAACCGCATATTTCGATGCAAAACGACGATTTCTCGCCGATTTTCGTTGTTTTCTGGCTTGAATTTGCAAAGAAGAGCTCGAAATCTACTAAATCATCACTTTTTACCAAGATTCAACGGCTCAATTGGAAGAAAACAGCAGAATTCTGCATGAAATCATCAAAATTCTTACAGAAAACCGCATATTTCGATGCAAAACGACGATCTCTCGCCGATTTTCGTTGTTTTCTGGCTTGAATTCGCAAAGAAGAGCACGAAATCTACAAAATCATGACTTTTTACCAAGAGTCAACGGCTGAAATGCAAGAAAACAGCAGAATTCTGCACGAAATCATCAAAATTCTTAGAGAAAACCGCATATTTCGATGCAAAACGACGATTTCTCGCTGATTTTCGTTGTTTTCTATCTTGAATTCGCAAAGAAGAGCACGAAATCTACAAAATCATGACTTTTTACCAAGATTCAACGGCTGAATTGCAAGAAAACAGCAGAATTCTGCACGAAATCAACAAAATTCTTACAGAAAACCGCATATTTCGATGCAAAACGACGATTTCTCGCCGATTTTCGTTGTTTTCTGGCTTGAATTTGCAAAGAAGAGCACGAAATCTACAAAATCATGATTTTTTACCAAGATTCAACGGCTGAATTGCAAGAAAACAGCAGAATTATCCACGAAATCATCAAAATTCTTACAGAAAACCGCATATTTCGATGCAAAACGACGATTTCTCGCCGATTTTCGTTGTTTTCTGGCTTGAATTCGCAAAGAAGAGCACGAAATCTACAAAATCATGACTTTTTACCAAGATTCAACGGCTGAAATGCAAGAAAACAGCAGAATTCTGCACGAAATCATCAAAATTCTTAGAGAAAAACGCATATTTCGATGCAAAACGACGATTTCTCGCTGATTTTCGTTGTTTTCTATCTAGAATTCGCAAAGAAGAGCACGAAATCTACAAAATCATGACTTTTTACCAAGATTCAACGGCTGAATTGCAAGAAAACAGCAGAATTCTGCACGAAATCAACAAAATTCTTAGAGAAAACCGCATATTTCGATGCAAAACGACGATTTCTCGCCGATTTTCGTTGTTTTCTGGCTTGAATTCGCAAAGAAGAGCACGAAATTTACAAAATCATCACTTTTTACCAAGATTCAACGGCTGAATTGCAAGAAAATAGCAGAATTCTGCACGAAATCATCAAAATTCTTAGAGAAAACCGCATATTTCGATGCAAAACGACGATTTCTCGCTGATTTTCGATGTTTTCTATCTTGAATTCGCAAAGAAGAGCACGAAATCTACAAAATCATGACTTTTTACCAAGATTCAACGGCTAAATTGCAAGAAAACAGCAGAATTCTGCTCGAAATCATCAAAATTCTTACAGAAAACCGCATATTTCGATGCAAAACGACGATTTCTCGCCGATTTTCGTTGTTTTCTGGCTTGAAATCGCAAAGAAGAGCACGAAATCTACTAAATCATCACTTTTTACCAAGATTCAACGGCTGAATTGCAAGAAAACAGCAGAATTCTGCACAAAATCATCAAAATTCTTACAGAAAACCGCATATTTCGATGCAAAACGACGATTTCTCGCTGATTTTCGTTGTTTTCTCTCTTGAATTCGCAAAGAAGAGCACGAAATCTACAAAATCATGACTTTTTACCAAGATTCAACAGCTGAAATGCAAGAAAACAGCAGAATTCTGCACGAAATCATCAAAATTCGTAGAGAAAACCGCATATTTCGATGCAAAACGACGATTTCTCGCTGATTTTCGTTGTTTTCTATCTTGAATTCGCAAAGAAGAGCACGAAATCTACAAAATCATGACTTTTTACCAAGATTCAACGGCTGAATTGTAAGAAAACAGCAGAATTCTGCACGAAATCATCAAAATTCTTACAGAAAACCGCATATTTTGATTCAAAACGACGATTTCTCGCCGATTTTCGTTGTTTTCTGGCTTGAATTCGCAAAGAAGAGCACGAAATCTACAAAATCATGACTTTTTACCAAGATTCAACGGCTGAATGCAAGAAAACAGCAGAATTCTGCACGAAATCGTCAAAATTCTTAGAGAAAACCGCATATTTCGATGCAAAACGACGATTTCTCGCTGATTTTCGTTGTTTTCTATCTTGAATTCGCAAAGAAGAGCACGAAATCTACAAAATCATGACTTTTTACCAAGATTCAACGGCTAAATTGTAAGAAAACAGCAGAATTCTGCACTAAATCATCAAAATTCTTACAGAAAACCGCATATTTCGATGTAAAACGACGATTTCTCGCCGATTTTCGTTGTTTTCTGGCTTGAATTCGCAAAGAAGAGCACGAAATCTACAAAATCATGACTTTTTACCAAGATTCAACGGCTGAATTGTAAGAAAACAGCAGAATTCTGCACGAAATCATCAAAATTCTTACAGAAAACCGCATATTTTGATTCAAAACGACGATTTCTCGCCGATTTTCGTTGTTTTCTGGCTTGAATTCGCAAAGAAGAGCACGAAATCTACAAAATCATGACTTTTTACCAAGATTCAACGGCTGAAATGCAAGAAAACAGCAGAATTCTGCACGAAATCATCAAAATTCGTAGAGAAAACCGCATATTTCGATGCAAAACGACGATTTCTCGCTGATTTTCGTTGTTTTCTATCTTGAATTCGCAAAGAAGAGCACGAAATCTACAAAATCATGACTTTTTACCAAGATTCAACGGCTGAATTGTAAGAAAACAGCAGAATTCTGCACGAAATCATCAAAATTCTTACAGAAAACCGCATATTTTGATTCAAAACGACGATTTCTCGCCGATTTTCGTTGTTTTCTGGCTTGAATTCGCAAAGAAGAGCACGAAATCTACAAAATCATGACTTTTTACCAAGATTCAACGGCTGAATTGCAAGAAAACAGCAGAATTCTGCACGAAATCATCAAAATTCTTACGGAAAACCGCATATTTCGATGCAAAACGACGATTTCTCGCCGATTTTCGTTGTTTTCTGGCTTGAATTCGCAAAGAAGAGCACGAAATCTACTAAATAATCACTTTTTACCAAGATTCAACAGCTGAATTGCAAGAAAACAGCAGAATTCTGCACGAAATCGTCAAAATTCTTAGAGAAAACCGCATATTTCGATGCAAAACGACGATTTCTCGCCGATTTTCATTGTTTTCTGGCTTGAATTCGCAAAGAAGAGCACGAAACCTACAAAATCATCACTTTTTACCAAGATTCAACGGCTGAATTGCAAGAAAACAGCAGAATTCTGCACGAAATCATCAAAATTCTTAGAGAAAACCGCATATTTCGATGCAAAACGACGATTTCTCGCCGATTTTCGTTGATTTCTGGCTTGAATTCGCAAAGAAGAGCACGAAATCCACAAAATCATCACTTTTTACCAAGATTCAACGGCTGAATTGCAAGAAAACAGCAGAATTATTTACGAAATCATCAAAATTCTTACAGAAAACCGCATATTTCGATGCAAAACGACGATTTCTCGCCGATTTTCGTTGTTTTCTGGCTTGAAATCGCAAAGAGGAGCACGAAATCTACTAAATCATCACTTTTTACCAAGATTCAACGGCTGAATTGCAAGAAAACAGCAGAATTCTGCACAAAATCATCAAAATTCTTACAGAAAACCGCATATTTCGATGCAAAACGACGATTTCTCGCTGATTTTCGTTGTTTTCTATCTTGAATTCGCAAAGAAGAGCACGAAATCTACAAAATCATGACTTTTTACCAAGATTCAACGGCTGAATTGCAAGAAAACAGCAGAATTCTGCACAAAATCATCAAAATTCTTACAGAAAACCGCATATTTCGATGCAAAACGACGATTTCTCGCTGATTTTCGTTGTTTTCTATCTTGAATTCGCAAAGAAGAGCACGAAATCTACAAAATCATGACTTTTTACCAAGATTCAACGGCTAAATTGTAAGAAAACAGCAGAATTCTGCACTAAATCATCAAAATTCTTACAGAAAACCGCATATTTCGATGTAAAACGACGATTTCTCGCCGATTTTCGTTGTTTTCTGGCTTGAATTCGCAAAGAAGAGCACGAAATCTACAAAATCATAACTTTTTACCAAGATTCAACGGCTGAATTGCAAGAAAATAGCAGAATTCTGCACGAAATCATCAAAATTCCTACAGAAAACCGCATATTTCGATGCAAGACGACTATTTCTCGCCGATTTTCGTTGTTTTCTGGCTTGAATACGCAAAGAAGAGCACGAAATCTACAAAATCATGACTTTTTACCAAGATTCAACGGCTGAATTGCAAGAAAACAGCAGAATTCTGCACGAAATCATCAAAATTCTTACAGAAAACCGCATATTTCGATGCAAAACGACGATTTCTCGCCGATTTTCGTTGTTTTCTGGCTTGAATTCGCAAAGAAGAGCACGAAATCTATTAAATAATCACTTTTTACCAAGATTCAACAGCTGAATTGCAAGAAAACAGCAGAATTCTGCACGAAATCGTCAAAATTCTTAGAGAAAACCGCATATTTCGATGCAAAACGACGATTTCTCGCCGATTTTCATTGTTTTCTGGCTTGAATTCGCAAAGAAGAGCACAAAACCTACAAAATCATCATTTTTTACCAGGATTCAACGGCTGAATTGCAAGAAAACAGCAGAATTCTGCACGAAATCATCAAAATTCTTAGAGAAAACCGCATATTTCGATGCAAAACGACGATTTCTCGCCGATTTTCGTTGATTTCTGGCTTGAATTCGCAAAGAAGAGCACGAAATCTACAAAATCATCACTTTTTACCAAGATTCAACGGCTGAATTGCAAGAAAACAGCAGAATTCTGCACGAAATCATCAAAATTTTTAGAGAAAACCGCATATTTCGATGCAAAACGACGATTTCTCGCTGATTTTCGTTGTTTTCTATCTTGAATTTGCAAAGAAGAGCAGGAAATCTACAAAATCATGACTTTTTACCAAGATTCAACGGCTGAATTGCAAGAAAACAGCAGAATTCCGCACGAAATCCTCAAAATTCTTACAGAAAACCGCATATTTCGATGCAAAACGACGATTTCTCGCCGATTTTCGTTGTTTTCTGGCTTGAATTCGCAACGAAGAGCACGAAATCTACAAAATCATGATTTTTTACCAAGATTCTACGGCTGAATTGCAAGAAAACAGCAGAATTATCCACGAAATCATCAAAATTCTTACAGAAAACCGCATATTTCGATGCAAAACGACGATTTCTCGCCGATTTTCGTTGTTTTCTGGCTTGAATTCGCAAAGAAGTGCACGAAATCTACTAAATCATCACTTTTTACCAAGATTCAACGGCTGAATTGCAAGAAAACAGCTGAATTCTGCACGAAATCATCAAAATTCTTAGAGATAACCGCATATTTCGATGCAAAACGACGATTTCTCGCCGATTTTCGTTGTTTTCTGGCTTGAATTCGCAAAGAAGAGCACGAAATCTACAAAATCATGACTTTTTACCAAGATTCAACTCCTGAATTGCAAGAAAACAGCAGAATTCTGCACGAAATCATCAAAATTCTTAGAGAAAACCGCATATTTCGATGCAAAACGACGATTTCTCGCTGATTTTCGTTGTTTTCTATCTTGAATTCGCAAAGAAGAGCACAAAATCTACAAAATCATGACTTTTTACCAAGATTCAGCGGCTGAATTGCAAGAAAACAGCAGAATTCTGCTCGAAATCATCAAAATTCTTAGAGAAAACCGCATATTTCGATGCAAAACGACGATTTCTCGCTGATTTTCGTTGTTTTCTATCTTGAATTCGCAAAGAAGAGCACAAAATCTACAAAATCATGACTTTTTACCAAGATTCAACGGCTGAATTGCAAGAAAACAGCAGAATTCCGCACGAAATCCTCAAAATTCTTACAGAAAACCGCATATTTCGATGCAAAACGACGATTTCTCGCCGATTTTCGTTGTTTTCTGGCTTGAATTCGCAAAGAAGAGCACGAAATCTACAAAATCATCACTTTTTACCAAGATTCAACGGCTGAATTGCAAGAAAACAGCAGAATTCTGCACGAAATCATCAAAATTCTTAGAGAAAACCGCATATTTCGATGCAAAACGACGATTTCTCGCTGATTTTCGTTGTTTTCTATCTTGAATTCGCAAAGAAGAGCACAAAATCTACAAAATCATGACTTTTTACCATGATTCAACGGCTGAATTGCAAGAAAACAGCAGAATTCTGCACGAAATCATCAAAATTCTTAGAGAAAACCGCATATTTCGATGCAAACCGACGATTTCTCGCAGATTTTCGTTGTTTTCTATCTTGAATTCGCAAAGAAGAGCACGAAATCTACAAAATCATGACTTTTTACCAAGATTCAACGGCTGAATTGCAAGAAAACAGCAGAATTCCGCACGAAATCCTCAAAATTCTTACAGAAAACCGCATATTTCGATGCAAAACGACGATTTCTCCCCGATTTTCGTTGTTTTCTGGCTTGAATTCGCAAAGAAGAGCACGAAATCTACAAAATCATGACTTTTTACCAAGATTCAACGGCTGAATTGCAAGAAAACAGCAGAATTCTGCACGAAATCATCAAAATTCTTACAGAAAACCGCATATTTCGATGCAAAACGACGATTTCTCGCCGATTTTCGTTGTTTTCTGGCTTGAATTCGCAAAGAAGAGCACGAAATCTACAAAATCATCACTTTTTACCAAGATTCAACGGCTGAATTGCAAGAAAACAGCAGAATTCTGCACGAAATCATCAAAATTCTTAGAGAAAACCGCATATTTCGATGCAAAACGACGATTTCTCGCTGATTTTCGTTGTTTTCTATCTTGAATTCGCAAAGAAGAGCACAAAATCTACAAAATCATGACTTTTTACCATGATTCAACGGCTGAATTGCAAGAAAACAGCAGAATTCTGCACGAAATCATCAAAATTCTTAGAGAAAACCGCATATTTCGATGCAAACCGACGATTTCTCGCAGATTTTCGTTGTTTTCTATCTTGAATTCGCAAAGAAGAGCACGAAATCTACAAAATCATGACTTTTTACCAAGATTCAACGGCTGAATTGCAAGAAAACAGCAGAATTCCGCACGAAATCCTCAAAATTCTTACAGAAAACCGCATATTTCGATGCAAAACGACGATTTTTCCCCGATTTTCGTTGTTTTCTGGCTTGAATTCGCAAAGAAGAGCACGAAATCTACAAAATCATGACTTTTTACCAAGATTCAACGGCTGAATTGCAAGAAAACAGCAGAATTCTGCACGAAATCATCAAAATTCTTACAGAAAACCGCAAATTTCGATGCAAAACGACGATTTCTCGCCGATTTTCGTTGTTTTCTGGCATGAATTCGCAAAGAAGAGCACGAAATCTACAAAATCATGACTTTTTACCAAGATTCAACGGCTGAAATGCAAGAAAACAGCAGAATTCTGCACGAAATCATCAAAATTCGTAGAGAAAACCGCATATTTCGATGCAAAACGACGATTTCTCGCTGATTTTCGTTGTTTTCTATCTTGAATTCGCAAAGAAGAGCACGAAATCTACAAAATCATGACTTTTTACCAAGATTCAACGGCTGAATTGCAAGAAAACAGCAGAATTCTGCACGAAATCGTCAAAATTCTTACAGAAAACCGCATATTTCGATGCAAAACGACGATTTCTCGCCGATTTTCGTTGTTTTCTGGCTTGAATTCGCAAAGAAGTGCACGAAATCTACTAAATCATCACTTTTTACCAAGATTCAACGGCTGAATTGCAAGAAAACAGCTGAATTCTGCACGAAATCATCAAAATTCTTAGAGAAAACCGCATATTTCGATGCAAAACGACGATTTCTCGCTGATTTTCGTTGTTTTCTATCTTGAATTCGCAAAGAAGAGCACGAAATCTACAAAATCATGACTTTTTACCAAGATTCAACGGCTGAATTGCAAGAAAACAGCAGAATTCCGCACGAAATCCTCAAAATTCTTACAGAAAACCGCATATTTCGATGCAAAACGACGATTTCTCCCCGATTTTCGTTGTTTTCTGGCTTGAATTCGCAAAGAAGAGCACGAAATCTACAAAATCATGACTTTTTACCAAGATTCAACGGCTGAATTGCAAGAAAACAGCAGAATTCTGCACGAAATCATCAAAATTCTTACAGAAAACCGCATATTTCGATGCAAAACGACGATTTCTCGCCGATTTTCGTTGTTTTCTGGCTTGAATTCGCAAAGAAGAGCACGAAATCTACAAAATCATCACTTTTTACCAAGATTCAACGGCTGAATTGCAAGAAAACAGCAGAATTCTGCACGAAATCATCAAAATTCTTAGAGAAAACCGCATATTTCGATGCAAAACGACGATTTCTCGCTGATTTTCGTTGTTTTCTATCTTGAATTCGCAAAGAAGAGCACAAAATCTACAAAATCATGACTTTTTACCATGATTCAACGGCTGAATTGCAAGAAAACAGCAGAATTCTGCACGAAATCATCAAAATTCTTAGAGAAAACCGCATATTTCGATGCAAACCGACGATTTCTCGCAGATTTTCGTTGTTTTCTATCTTGAATTCGCAAAGAAGAGCACGAAATCTACAAAATCATGACTTTTTACCAAGATTCAACGGCTGAATTGCAAGAAAACAGCAGAATTCCGCACGAAATCCTCAAAATTCTTACAGAAAACCGCATATTTCGATGCAAAACGACGATTTTTCCCCGATTTTCGTTGTTTTCTGGCTTGAATTCGCAAAGAAGAGCACGAAATCTACAAAATCATGACTTTTTACCAAGATTCAACGGCTGAATTGCAAGAAAACAGCAGAATTCTGCACGAAATCATCAAAATTCTTACAGAAAACCGCAAATTTCGATGCAAAACGACGATTTCTCGCCGATTTTCGTTGTTTTCTGGCATGAATTCGCAAAGAAGAGCACGAAATCTACAAAATCATGACTTTTTACCAAGATTCAACGGCTGAAATGCAAGAAAACAGCAGAATTCTGCACGAAATCATCAAAATTCGTAGAGAAAACCGCATATTTCGATGCAAAACGACGATTTCTCGCTGATTTTCGTTGTTTTCTATCTTGAATTCGCAAAGAAGAGCACGAAATCTACAAAATCATGACTTTTTACCAAGATTCAACGGCTGAATTGCAAGAAAACAGCAGAATTCTGCACGAAATCGTCAAAATTCTTACAGAAAACCGCATATTTCGATGCAAAACGACGATTTCTCGCCGATTTTCGTTGTTTTCTGGCTTGAATTCGCAAAGAAGTGCACGAAATCTACTAAATCATCACTTTTTACCAAGATTCAACGGCTGAATTGCAAGAAAACAGCTGAATTCTGCACGAAATCATCAAAATTCTTAGAGAAAACCGCATATTTCGATGCAAAACGACGATTTCTCGCTGATTTTCGTTGTTTTCTATCTTGAATTCGCAAAGAAGAGCACGAAATCTACAAAATTATGACTTTTTACCAAGATTCAACTACTGAATTGCAAGAAAACAGCAGAATTCTGCACGAAATCATCAAAATTCTTACAGAAAACCGCATATTTCGATTCAAAACGACGATTTCTCGCCGATTTTCGTTGTTTTCTGGCTTGAATTCGCAAAGAAGAGCACGAAATCTACAAAATAATGACTTTTTACCAAGATTCAACGGCTGAATTGCAAGAAAACAGCAGAATTCTGCACGAAATCGTCAAAATTCTTACAGAAAACCGCATATTTCGATGCAAAACGACGATTTCTCGCCGATTTTCGTTGTTTTCTGGCTTGAATTCGCAAAGAAGAGCACGAAATCTACTAAATAATCACTTTTTACCAAGATTCAACAGCTGAATTGCAAGAAAACAGCAGAATTCTGCACGAAATCGTCAAAATTCTTAGAGAAAACCGCATATTTCGATGCAAAACGACGATTTCTCGCCGATTTTCGTTGTTTTCTGGCTTGAATTCGCAAAGAAGAGCACGAAATCTACAAAATCATCACTTTTTACCAAGATTCAACGGATGAAATGCAAGAAAACAGCAGAATTCTGCACGAAATCATCAAAATTCTTAGAGAAAACCGCATATTTCGATGCAAAACGACGATTTCTCGCTGATTTTCGTTGTTTTCTATCTTGAATTCGGAAAGAAGAGCACGAAATCTACAAAATCATGACTTTTTACCAAGATTCAAAGGCTGAATTGCAAGAAAACAGCAGAAATCTGCACGAAATCAACAAAATTCTTACAGAAAACCGCATATTTCGATGCAAAACGACGATTTCTCGCCGATTTTCGTTGTTTTCTGGCTTGAATTCGCAAAGAAGAGCACGAAATCTACTAAATAATCACTTTTTACCAAGATTCAACAGCTGAATTGCAAGAAAACAGCAGAATTCTGCACGAAATCATCAAAATTCTTAGAGAAAACCGCATATTTCGATGCAAAACGACGATTTCTCGCTGATTTTCGTTGTTTTCTATCTTGAATTCGCAAAGAAGAGCACAAAATCTACAAAATCATGACTTTTTACCATGATTCAACGGCTAAATTGCAAGAAAACAGCAGAATTCTGCACGAAATCATCAAAATTCTTAGAGAAAACCGCATATTTCGATGCAAACCGACGATTTCTCGCAGATTTTCGTTGTTTTCTATCTTGAATTCGCAAAGAAGAGCACGAAATCTACAAAATCATGACTTTTTACCAAGATTCAACGGCTGAATTGCAAGAAAACAGCAGAATTCCGCACGAAATCCTCAAAATTCTTACAGAAAACCGCATATTTCGATGCAAAACGACGATTTCTCCCCGATTTTCGTTGTTTTCTGGCTTGAATTCGCAAAGAAGAGCACGAAATCTACAAAATCATGACTTTTTACCAAGATTCAACGGCTGAATTGCAAGAAAACAGCAGAATTCTGCACGAAATCATCAAAATTCTTACAGAAAACCGCAAATTTCGATGCAAAACGACGATTTCTCGCCGATTTTCGTTGTTTTCTGGCATGAATTCGCAAAGAAGAGCACGAAATCTACAAAATCATGACTTTTTACCAAGATTCAACGGCTGAAATGCAAGAAAACAGCAGAATTCTGCACGAAATCATCAAAATTCGTAGAGAAAACCGCATATTTCGATGCAAAACGACGATTTCTCGCTGATTTTCGTTGTTTTCTATCTTGAATTCGCAAAGAAGAGCACGAAATCTACAAAATCATGACTTTTTACCAAGATTCAACGGCTGAATTGCAAGAAAACAGCAGAATTCTGCACGAAATCGTCAAAATTCTTACAGAAAACCGCATATTTCGATGCAAAACGACGATTTCTCGCCGATTTTCGTTGTTTTCTGGCTTGAATTCGCAAAGAAGTGCACGAAATCTACTAAATCATCACTTTTTACCAAGATTCAACGGCTGAATTGCAAGAAAACAGCTGAATTCTGCACGAAATCATCAAAATTCTTAGAGAAAACCGCATATTTCGATGCAAAACGACGATTTCTCGCTGATTTTCGTTGTTTTCTATCTTGAATTCGCAAAGAAGAGCACGAAATCTACAAAATTATGACTTTTTACCAAGATTCAACTACTGAATTGCAAGAAAACAGCAGAATTCTGCACGAAATCATCAAAATTCTTACAGAAAACCGCATATTTCGATTCAAAACGACGATTTCTCGCCGATTTTCGTTGTTTTCTGGCTTGAATTCGCAAAGAAGAGCACGAAATCTACAAAATAATGACTTTTTACCAAGATTCAACGGCTGAATTGCAAGAAAACAGCAGAATTCTGCACGAAATCGTCAAAATTCTTACAGAAAACCGCATATTTCGATGCAAAACGACGATTTCTCGCCGATTTTCGTTGTTTTCTGGCTTGAATTCGCAAAGAAGAGCACGAAATCTACTAAATAATCACTTTTTACCAAGATTCAACAGCTGAATTGCAAGAAAACAGCAGAATTCTGCACGAAATCGTCAAAATTCTTAGAGAAAACCGCATATTTCGATGCAAATCGACGATTTCTCGCCGATTTTCGTTGTTTTCTGGCTTGAATTCGCAAAGAAGAGCACGAAATCTACAAAATCATCACTTTTTACCAAGATTCAACGGCTGAAATGCAAGAAAACAGCAGAATTCTGCACGAAATCAACAAAATTCTTAGAGAAAACCGCATATTTCGATGCAAAACGACGATTTCTCGCTGATTTTCGTTGTTTTCTATCTTGAATTCGGAAAGAAGAGCACGAAATCTACAAAATCATGACTTTTTACCAAGATTCAACGGCTGAATTGCAAGAAAACAGCAGAAATCTGCACGAAATCAACAAAATTCTTACAGAAAACCGCATATTTCGATGCAAAACGACGATTTCTCGCCGATTTTCGTTGTTTTCTGGCTTGAATTCGCAAAGAAGAGCACGAAATCTACTAAATAATCACTTTTTACCAAGATTCAACAGCTGAATTGCAAGAAAACAGCAGAATTCTGCACGAAATCATCAAAATTCTTAGAGAAAACCGCATATTTCGATGCAAAACGACGATTTCTCGCTGATTTTCGTTGTTTTCTATCTTGAATTCGGAAAGAAGAGCACGAAATCTACAAAATCATGACTTTTTACCAAGATTCAACGGCTGAGTTGCAAGAAAACAGCAGAATTCTGCACGAAATCATCAAAATTCTTAGAGAAAACCGCATATTTCGATGCAAAACGACGATTTCTCGCTGATTTTCGATGTTTTCTAACTTGAATTCGCAAAGAAGAGCACGAAATCTACAAAATCATGACTTTTTACCAAGATTCAACGGCTGAATTGCAAGAAAACAGCAGAATTCTGCTCGAAATCATCAAAATTCTTACAGAAAACCGCATATTTCGATGCAAAACGACGATTTCTCGCCGATTTTCGTTGTTTTCTGGCTTGAATTCGCAAAAAAGAGCACGAAATCTACAAAATCATGACTTTTTACCAAGATTCAACGGCTGAATTGCAAGAAATCAGCAGAATTCTGCACGAAACCATCAAAATTCTTAGAGAAAACCGCATATTTCGATGCAAAACGACGATTTCTCGCAGATTTTCGTTGTTTTCTATCTTGAATTCGCAAAGAAGAGCACGAAGTCTACAAAATCATGACTTTTTACCAAGATTCAACGGCTGAATTGCAAGAAAACTGCAGAATTCCGCACGAAATCCTCAAAATTCTTACAGAAAACCGCATATTTTGATGCAAAACGACGATTTTTCCCCGATTTTCGTTGTTTTCTGGCTTGAATTCGCAAAGAAGAGCACGAAATCTACAAAATCATGACTTTTTACCAAGATTCAACGGCTGAATTGCAAGAAAACAGCAGAATTATTTACGAAATCATCAAAATTCTTACAGAAAACCGTATATTTCGATGCAAAACGACGATTTCTCGCCGATTTTCGTTGTTTTCTGGCTTGAAATCGCAAAGAAGAGCACGAAATCTACTAAATCATCACTTTTTACCAAGATTCAACGGCTGAATTGTAAGAAAACAACGGCTGAATTGCAAGAAAACAGCAGAATTTTGCACGAAATCATCAAAATTCTTAGAGAAAACCGCATATTACGATGCGAAACAACGATTTCTCGCCGATTTTCGTTGTTTTCTGGCTTGAATTCCAAAGAAGAGCACGAAATCTACTAAATAATCACTTTTTACCAAGATTCAACAGCTGAGTTGCAAGAAAACAGCAGAATTCTGCACGAAATCGTCAAAATTCTTAGAGAAAACCGCATATTTCGATGCAAAACGACGATTTCTCGCCGATTTTCGTTGTTTTCTGGCTTGAATTCGCAAAGAAGAGCACGAAATCTACAAAATCATCACTTTTTACCAAGATTCAACGGCTGAAATGCAAGAAAACAGCAGAATTCTGCACGAAATCATCAAAATTCTTAGAGAAAACCGCATATTTCGATGCAAAACGACGATTTCTCGCTGATTTTCGTTGTTTTCTATCTTGAATTCGCAAAGAAGAGCACGAAATCTAAAAAATCATGACTTTTTACCAAGATTCAACAGCTGAATTGCAAGAAAACAGCAGAATTCTGCACGAAATCAACAAAATTCTTATAGAAAACCGCATATTTCGATGCAAAACGACGATTTCTCGCCGATTTTCGTTGTTTTCTGACTTGAATTCGCAAAGAAGAGCACGAAACCTACAAAATCATCACTTTTTACCAAGATTCAACGGCTGAATTGCAAGAAAACAGCAGAATTCTGCACGAAATCATCAAAATTCTTAGAGAAAACCGCATATTTCGATGCAAAACGACGATTTCTCGCTCATTTTCGATGTTTTCTATCTTGAATTCGCAAAGAAGAGCACGAAATCTACAAAATCATGACTTTTTTCCAAGATTCAACGGCTGAATTGCAAGAAAACAGCAGAATTCTGCTCGAAATCATCAAAATTCTTACAGAAAACCGCATATTTCGATGCAAAACGACGATTTCTCGCCGATTTTCGTTGTTTTCTTGCTTGAATTCGCAAAAAAGAGCACGAAATCTACAAAATCATGACTTTTTACCAAGATTCAACGGCTGAATTGCAAGAAATCAGCAGAATTCTGCACGAAATCATCAAAATTCTTAGAGAAAACCGCATATTTCGATGCAAAACGACGATTTCTCGCAGATTTTCGTGGTTTTCTATCTTGAATTCGCAAAGAAAAGCACGAAGTCTACAAAATCATGACTTTTTACCAAGATTCAACGGCTGAATTGCAAGAAAACTGCAGAATTCCGCACGAAATCCTCAAAATTCTTACAGAAAACCGCATATTTTGATGCAAAACGACGATTTTTCCCCGATTTTCGTTGTTTTCTGGCTTGAATTCGCAAAGAAGAGCACGAAATCTACAAAATCATGACTTTTTACCAAGATTCAACGGCTGAATTGCAAGAAAACAGCAGAATTATTTACGAAATCATCAAAATTCTTACAGAAAACCGCATATTTCGATGCAAAACGACGATTTCTCGCCGATTTTCGTTGTTTTCTGGCTTGAAATCGCAAAGAAGAGCACGAAATCTACTAAATCATCACTTTTTACCAAGATTCAACTGCTGAATTGCAAGAAAACAACGGCTGAATTGCAAGAAAAGAGCAGAATTTTGCACGAAATCATCAAAATTCTTAGAGAAAACCGCATATTACGATGCGAAACAACAATTTCACGCCGATTTTCGTTGTTTTCTGGCTTGAATTCGCAAATAAGAGCACGAAATCAACTAAATAATCACTTTTTACCAAGATTTAACAGCTGAATTGCAAGAAAACAGCAGAATTCTGCACGAAATCGTCAAAATTCTTAGAGATAACCGCATATTTCGATGCAAAACGACGATTTCTCGCCGATTTTCGTTGTTTTCTGGCTTGAAGTTGCAAAAAAGAGCACGAAATCTACTAAATAATCACTTTTTACCAAGATTCAACGGCTGAATTGCAAGAAAACAGCAGAATTCTGCACGAAATCATCAAAATTCTTAGAGAAAACCGCATATTACGATGCAAAACAACGATTTCTCGCCGATTTTCGTTGTTTTCTGGCTTGAATTCGCAAAGAAGAGCACGAAATCTACTAAATAATCACTATTTACCAAGATTCAACAGCTGAATTGCAAGAAAACAGCAGAATTCTGCACGAAATCGTCAAAATTCTTAGAGAAAACCGCATATTTCGATGCAAAACGACGATTTCTCGCTGATTTTCGTTGTTTTCTATCTTGAATTCGCAAAGAAGAGCACGAAATCTACAAAATCATGACATTTTACCAAGATTCAACGGCTGAATTGCAAGAAAACAGCAGAATTCTGCACGAAATCATCAAAATTCTTACAAAAAACCGCATATTTCGATGCAAAACGACGATTTCTCGCCGATTTTCGTTGTTTTCTGGCTTGAATTCGCAAAGAAGAGCACGAAATCTACAAAATCATGACTTTTTACCAAGATTCAACGGCTGAATTGCAAGAAAACAGCAGAATTCTGCACGAAATCATCAAAATTCTTAGAGAAAACCGCTTATTACGATGCAAAACAACGACTTCTCGCCGATTTTCGTTGTTTTCTGGCTTGAATTTGCAAAGAAGAGCACGAAATCTACTAAATAATCACTTTTTACCAAGATTCAACAGCTGAATTGCAAGAAAACAGCAGAATTCTGCACGAAATCGTCAAAATTCTTAGAGAAAACCGCATATTTCGATGCAAAACGACGATTTCTCGCTGATTTTCGCTGTTTTCTATCTTGAATTCGCAAAGAAGAGCACGAAATCTACAAAATCATGACATTTTACCAAGATTCAACGGCTGAATTGCAAGAAAACAGCAGAATTCTGCACGAAATCATCAAAATTCTTACAGAAAACCGCATATTTCGATGCAAAACGACGATTTTTCGCCGATTTTCGTTGTTTTCTGGCTTGAATTCGCAAAGATGAGCACGAAATCTACAAAATCATGACTTTTTACCAAGATTCAACGGCTGAATTGCAAGAAAACAGCAAAATTATACACAAAATCATCAAAATTCTTACAGAAAACCGCATATTTCGATGTAAAACGACGATTTTTCGCCGATTTTCGTGGTTTTCTGGCTTGAATTCGCAAAGAAGAGCACGAAATCTACAAAATCATGACTTTTTTCCAAGATTCAACAGCTGAATTGCAAGAAAACAGCAGAATTTTGCACGAAATCATCAAAATTCTTAGAGAAAAACGCATATTTCGATGCAAAACAACGATTTCTCGCCGATTTTCGTTGTTTTCTGGCTTGAATTCGCAAAGAAGAGCACGAAATCTACAAAATCATGACTTTTTACCAAGATTCAACGGCTGAATTGCAAGAAAACAGCAGAATTCTGCACGAAATCATCAAAATTCTTACAGAAAACCGCATATTTCGATGCAAAACGACGATTTCTCGTCGATTTTCGTTGTTTTCTGGCATGAATTCGCAAAGAAGAGCACGAAATCTACAAAATCATGACTTTTTACCAAGATTCAACGGCTGAATTGCAAGAAAACAGCAGAATTCTGCACGAAATCGTCAAAATTCTTAGAGAAAACCGCATATTTCGATGCAAAACGACGATTTCTCGCCGATTTTCGTTGTTTTCTGGCTTGAATTCGCAAAGAAGAGCACGAAATCTACAAAATCATCACTTTTTACCAAGATTCAACGGCTGAATTGCAAGAAAACAGCAGAATTCTGCACGAAATCATCAAAATTCTTACAGAACACCGCATATTTCGATGCAAAACAACGATTTCTCGCCGATCTTCGTTGTTTGCTGGCTTGAATTCGCAAAGAAGAGCCCGAAATCTAAAAAATCATCACTTTTTACCAAGATTCTACGGCAGAATTGCAAGAAAACAGCAGAATTCTGCACGAAATCATCAAAATTCTTACAGAAAACCGCATATTTCGATGCAAAACGACGATTTCTCGCCGATTTTCGTTGTTTTCTGGCTTGAATTCGCAAAGAAGAGCACGAAATCTACAAAATCATGACTTTTTACCAAGATTCAACGGCTGAATTGCAAGAAAACAGCAGAATTCTGCACGAAATCATCAAAATTCTTAGAGAAAACTGCATATTTCGATGCAAAACAACGATTTCTCGCCAATTTTCGTTGTTTTCTATCTTGAATTTGCCAAGAAGAACACGAAATTTACAAAATCATGACTTTTTACCTAGATTCAACGGCTGAATTGCAAGAAAACAGCAGAATTCTGCACGAAATCATCAAAATTCTTACAGAAAACCGCATATTTCGATGCAAAACGACGATTTCTCGCCGATTTTCGTTGTTTTCTGGCTTGAATTCGCAAAGTAGAGCACGAAATCTACAAAATCATGACTTTTTACACAAGATTCAACAGCTGAATTGCAAGAAAACAGCAGAATTCTGCACGAAATCATCAAAATTCTTACAGAAAACCGCATTTTTCGATGCAAAACGACGATTTCTCGCCGATTTTCGTTGTTTTCTGGCTTGAATTCGCAAAGAAGAGCACGAAATCTACAAAATCATGACTTTTTACCAAGATTCGACGGCTGAATTGCAAGAAAACAGCAGAATTCTGCACGAAATCATCAAAATTCTTACAGAAAACCGCATATTTCGATGCAAAACGATTATTTCTTGCCGATTTTCGTTGTTTTCTGGCTTAAATTCGCAAAGAAGAGCACGAAATCCACAAAATCATGACTTTTTACCAAGATTCAACGGCTGAATTGCAAGAAAACAGCAGAATTCTGCACGAAATCATCAAAATTCTTAGAGAAAACCGGATTTTTCGATGCAAAACGACGATTTCTCGTAAAAAGTCATAATTTTGTGGATTTCGTGCTCCTCTTTGCGAATTCAAGCCAGAAAACCACGAAAATCGGCGAGAAATCGTGGTTTCGCATCGAAATATGCGGTTTTCTCTAAGAATTTTGATGATTTCGTGCAGAATTCTGCTGTTTTCTTGCAATTCAGCCGTTGAATCTTGGTAAAAAGTGATAATTTTGTAGATTTCGTGCTCTTCTTTGCTAATTCAAGCCCGAAAACAACGAAAATCGGCGAGAAATCGTCGTTTTGCATCGAAATATGCGGTTTTCTCTAAGAATTTTGACGATTTCGTGCAGAATTCTGCTGTTTTCTTGCAATTCAGCTGTTGAATCTAGGTAAAAAGTCATGATTTTGTAGATTTCGTGCTCTTCTTGGCGAATTCAAGATAGAAAACAACGAAAATCGGCGAGAAATCGTTGTTTTGCATCGAAATATGCAGTTTTCTATAAGAATTTTGATGATTTCGTGCAGAGTTCTGCTGTTTTCTTGCAATTCAGCCGTTGAATCTTGGTAAAAAGTCATGATTTTGTAGATTTCGTGCTCTTCTTTGCGAATTCAAGCCAGAAAACAACGAAAATCGGCGAGAAATCGTCGTTTTGCATCGAAATATGCGGTTTTCTGTAAGAATTTTGATGATTTCGTGCAGAATTCTGCTGTTTTCTTGCAATTCAGCCGTTGAATCTTGGTAAAAAGTCATGATTTTGTAGATTTCGTGCTCTTCTTTGCGAATTCAAGCCAGAAAACAACGAAAATCGGCGAGAAATCGTCGTTTCGCATCGAAATATGTGGTTTTCTGTAAGAATTTTGATGATTTCGTGCAGAATTCTGCTGTTTTCTTGCAATTCAGCCGTTGAATCTAGGTAAAAAGTTATGATTTTGTAGATTTCGTGCTCTTCTTGGCGAATTCAAGATAGAAAACAACGAAAATCGGCGAGAAATCGTTGTTTTGCATCGAAATATGCGGTTTTCTCTAAGAATTTTGATGATTTTGTGCAGAATTCTGCTGTTTTCTTGCAATTCAGCCGTTGAATCTAGGTAAAAAGTCATGATTTTGTAGATTTCGTGCTCTTCTTGGCGAATTCAAGATAGAAAACAACGAAAATCGGCGAGAAATCGTTGTTTTGCATCGAAATATGCAGTTTTCTCTAAGAATTTTGATGATTTCGTGCAGAATTCTGCTGTTTTCTTGCAATTCAGCTGTTGAATCTTGGTAAAAAGTCATGATTTTGTAGATTTCGTGCTCTTCTTTGCGAATTCAAGCCAGAAAACAACGAAAATCGGCGAGAAATCGTCGTTTTGCATCGAAATATGCGGTTTTCTGTAAGAATTTTGATGATTTCGTGCAGAATTCTGCTGTTTTCTTGCAATTCAGCCGTTGAATCTTGGTAAAAAGTCATGATTTTGTAGATTTCGTGCTCTTCTTTGCGAATTCAAGCCAGAAAACAACGAAAATCGGCGAGAAATCGTCGTTTTGCATCGAAATATGCAGTTTTCTCTAAGAATTTTGATGATTTCGTGCAGAGTTCTGCTGTTTTCTTGCAATTCAGCCGTTGAATCTTGGTAAAAAGTCATGATTTTGTAGATTTCGTGCTCTTCTTTGCGAATTCAAGCCAGAAAACAACGAAAATCGGCGAGAAATCGTCGTTTTGCATCGAAATATGCGGTTTTCTGTAAAAATTTTGATGATTCCGTGCAGAATTCTGCTGTTTTCTTGCAATTCAGCCGTTGAATCTTGGTAAAAAGTCATGATTTTGTAGATTTCGTGCTCTTCTTTGCGAATTCAAGCCAGAAAACAACGAAAATCGGCGAGAAATCGTCGTTTCGCATCAAAATATGCAGTTTTCTGTAAGAATTTTGATGATTTCGTGCAGAATTCTGCTGTTTTCTTGCAATTCAGCCGTTGAATCTAGGTAAAAAGTCATGATTTTGTAGATTTCGTGCTCTTCTTGGCGAATTCAAGATAGAAAACAACGAAAATCGGCGAGAAATCGTTGTTTTGCATCGAAATATGCGGTTTTCTGTAAGAATTTTGATGATTTCGTGCAGAATTCTGCTGTTTTCTTGCAATTCAGCCGTTGAATCTAGGTAAAAAGTCATGATTTTGTAGATTTCGTGCTCTTCTTGGCGAATTCAAGATAGAAAACATCGAAAATCGGCGAGAAATCGTTGTTTTGCATCGAAATATGCAGTTTTCTCTAAGAATTTTGATGATTTCGTGCAGAATTCTGCTGTTTTCTTGCAATTCAGCTGTTGAATCTTGGTAAAACGTCATGATTTTGTAGATTTCGTGCTCATCTTTGCGAATTCAAGCCAGAAAACAACGAAAATCGGCGAGAAATCGTCGTTTTGCATCGAAATATGCGGTTTTCTGTAAGAATTTTGATGATTTCGTGCAGAATTCTGCTGTTTTATTGCAATTCAGCCGTTGAATCTTGGTAAAAAGTCATGATTTTGTAGATTTCGTGCTCTTCTTTGCGAATTCAAGCCAGAAAACAACGAAAATCGGCGAGAAATCGTCGTTTTGCATCGAAATATGCGGTTTTCTCTAAGAATTTTGATGATTTCGTGCAGAATTCTGCTGTTTTCTTGCAATTCAGCCGTTGAATCTTGGTAAAAAGTCATGATTTTGTAGATTCCGTGCTCTTCTTTGCGAATTCAAGATAGAAAACAACGAAAATCAGCGAGAAATCGTCGTTTTGCATCGAAATATGCGGTTTTCTCTAAGAATTTTGATGATTTCGTGCAGAATTCTGCTGTTTTCTTGCAATTCAGCCGTTGAATCTTGGAAAAAGTCATGATTTTGTAGATTTCGTGCTCTTCTTTGCGAATTCAAGCCAGAAAACAACGAAAATCGGCGAGAAATAATCGTTTTGTATCGAAATATGCGGTTTTCTGTAAGAATTTTGATGATTTCGTGCAGAATTCTGCTGTTTTCTTGCAATTCAGCCGTTGAATCTTGGTAAAAAGTCATGATTTTGTAGATTTCGTGCTCCTCTTTGCAAATTCAAGCCAGAAAACCACGAAAATCGGCGAGAAATCGTCGTTTTGCATCGAAATATGCGGTTTTCTCTAAGAATTTTGATGATTTCGTGCAGAATTCTGCTGTTTTCTTACAATTCAGCCGTTGAATCTTGGTAAAAAGTGATAATTTTGTAGATTTCGTGCTCTTCTTTGCGAATTCAAGCCAGAAAACAAGGAAAATCGGCGAGAAATCGTCGTTTTGCATCGAAATATGCGGTTTTCTGTAAGAATTTTGATGATTTCGTGCAGAATTCTGCTGTTTTCTTGCAATTCAGCCGTTGAATCTTGGTAAAAAGTCATGATTTTGTAGATTTCGTGCTCTTCTTTGCGAATTCAAGCCTGAAAACAAGGAAAATCGGCGAGAAATCGTCGTTTTGCATCGAAATATGCGGTTTTCTGTAAGAATTTTGATGATTTCGTGCAGAATTCTGCTGTTTTCTTACAATTCAGCCGTTGAATCTTGGTAAAAAGTGATAATTTTGTAGATTTCGTGCTCTTCTTTGCGAATTCAAGCCAGAAAACAAGGAAAATCGGCGAGAAATCGTCGTTTTGCATCGAAATATGCGGTTTTCTGTAAGAATTTTGATGATTTCGTGCAGAATTCTGCTGTTTTCTTGCAATTCAGCCGTTGAATCTTGGTAAAAAGTGATAATTTTGTAGATTTCGTGCTCTTCTTTGCGAATTCAAGCCAGAAAACAACGAAAATCGGCGAGAAATCGTCGTTTTGCATCGAAATTTGCGGTTTTCTCTAAGAATTTTGACGATTTCGTGCAGAATTCTGCTGTTTTCTTGCAATTCAGCTGTTGAATCTAGGTAAAAAGTCATGATTTTGTAGATTTCGTGCTCTTCTTGGCGAATTCAAGATAGAAAACAACGAAAATCGGCGAGAAATCGTTGTTTTGCATCGAAATAAGCAGTTTTCTCTAAGAATTTTGATGATTTCGTGCAGAGTTCTGCTGTTTTCTTGCAATTCAGCCGTTGAATCTTGGTAAAAAGTCATGATTTTGTAGATTTCGTGCTCTTCTTTGCGAATTCAAGCCAGAAAACAACGAAAATCGGCGAGAAATCGTCGTTTTGCATCGAAATATGCGGTTTTCTGTAAGAATTTTGATGATTTCGTGCAGAATTCTGCTGTTTTCTTGCAATTCAGCCGTTGAATCTTGGTAAAAAGTCATGATTTTGTAGATTTCGTGCTCTTCTTTGCGAATTCAAGCCAGAAAACAACGAAAATCGGCGAGAAATCGTCGTTTCGCATCGAAATATGCGGTTTTCTGTAAGAATTTTGATGATTTCGTGCAGAATTCTGCTGTTTTCTTGCAATTCAGCCGTTGAATCTAGGTAAAAAGTTATGATTTTGTAGATTTCGTGCTCTTCTTGGCGAATTCAAGATAGAAAACAACGAAAATCGGCGAGAAATCGTTGTTTTGCATCGAAATATGCGGTTTTCTGTAAGAATTTTGATGATTTCGTGCAGAATTCTGCTGTTTTCTTGCAATTCAGCCGTTGAATCTAGGTAAAAAGTCATGATTTTGTAGATTTCGTGCTCTTCTTGGCGAATTCAAGATAGAAAACAACGAAAATCGGCGAGAAATCGTTGTTTTGCATCGAAATATGCAGTTTTCTCTAAGAATTTTGACGATTTCGTGCAGAATTCTGCTGTTTTCTTGCAATTCAGCTGTTGAATCTTGGTAAAAAGTCATGATTTTGTAGATTTCGTGCTCTTCTTTGCGAATTCAAGCCAGAAAACAACGAAAATCGGCGAGAAATCGTCGTTTTGCATCGAAATATGCGGTTTTCTGTAAGAATTTTGATGATTTCGTGCAGAATTCTGCTGTTTTCTTGCAATTCAGCCGTTGAATCTTGGTAAAAAGTCATGATTTTGTAGATTTCGTGCTCTTCTTTGCGAATTCAAGCCAGAAAACAACGAAAATCGGCGAGAAATCGTCGTTTTGCATCGAAATATGCAGTTTTCTCTAAGAATTTTGATGATTTCGTGCAGAGTTCTGCTGTTTTCTTGCAATTCAGCCGTTGAATCTTGGTAAAAAGTCATGATTTTGTAGATTTCGTGCTCTTCTTTGCGAATTCAAGCCAGAAAACAACGAAAATCGGCGAGAAATCGTCGTTTTGCATCGAAATATGCGGTTTTCTGTAAGAATTTTGATGATTTCGTGCAGAATTCTGCTGTTTTCTTGCAATTCAGCCGTTGAATCTTGGTAAAAAGTGATAATTTTGTAGATTTCGTGCTCTTCTTTGCGAATTCAAGCCAGAAAACAACGAAAATCGGCGAGAAATCGTCGTTTTGCATCGAAATTTGCGGTTTTCTCTAAGAATTTTGACGATTTCGTGCAGAATTCTGCTGTTTTCTTGCAATTCAGCTGTTGAATCTAGGTAAAAAGTCATGATTTTGTAGATTTCGTGCTCTTCTTGGCGAATTCAAGATAGAAAACAACGAAAATCGGCGAGAAATCGTTGTTTTGCATCGAAATAAGCAGTTTTCTCTAAGAATTTTGATGATTTCGTGCAGAGTTCTGCTGTTTTCTTGCAATTCAGCCGTTGAATCTTGGTAAAAAGTCATGATTTTGAAGATTTCGTGCTCTTCTTTGCGAATTCAAGCCAGAAAACAACGAAAATCGGCGAGAAATCGTCGTTTTGCATCGAAATATGCGGTTTTCTGTAAGAATTTTGATGATTTCGTGCAGAATTCTGCTGTTTTCTTGCAATTCAGCCGTTGAATCTTGGTAAAAAGTCATGATTTTGTAGATTTCGTGCTCTTCTTTGCGAATTCAAGCCAGAAAACAACGAAAATCGGCGAGAAATCGTCGTTTCGCATCGAAATATGCGGTTTTCTGTAAGAATTTTGATGATTTCGTGCAGAATTCTGCTGTTTTCTTGCAATTCAGCCGTTGAATCTAGGTAAAAAGTTATGATTTTGTAGATTTCGTGCTCTTCTTGGCGAATTCAAGATAGAAAACAACGAAAATCGGCGAGAAATCGTTGTTTTGCATCGAAATATGCGGTTTTCTGTAAGAATTTTGATGATTTCGTGCAGAATTCTGCTGTTTTCTTGCAATTCAGCCGTTGAATCTAGGTAAAAAGTCATGATTTTGTAGATTTCGTGCTCTTCTTGGCGAATTCAAGATAGAAAACAACGAAAATCGGCGAGAAATCGTTGTTTTGCATCGAAATATGCAGTTTTCTCTAAGAATTTTGATGATTTCGTGCAGAATTCTGCTGTTTTCTTGCAATTCAGCTGTTGAATCTTGGTAAAAAGTCATGATTTTGTAGATTTCGTGCTCTTCTTTGCGAATTCAAGCCAGAAAACAACGAAAATCGGCGAGAAATCGTCGTTTTGCATCGAAATATGCGGTTTTCTGTAAGAATTTTGATGATTTCGTGCAGAATTCTGCTGTTTTCTTGCAATTCAGCCGTTGAATCTTGGTAAAAAGTCATGATTTTGTAGATTTCGTGCTCTTCTTTGCGAATTCAAGCCAGAAAACAACGAAAATCGGCGAGAAATCGTCGTTTTGCATCGAAATATGCAGTTTTCTCTAAGAATTTTGATGATTTCGTGCAGAGTTCTGCTGTTTTCTTGCAATTCAGCCGTTGAATCTTGGTAAAAAGTCATGATTTTGTAGATTTCGTGCTCTTCTTTGCGAATTCAAGCCAGAAAACAACGAAAATCGGCGAGAAATCGTCGTTTTGCATCGAAATATGCGGTTTTCTGTAAGAATTTTGATGATTTCGTGCAGAATTCTGCTGTTTTCTTGCAATTCAGCCGTTGAATCTTGGTAAAAAGTCATGATTTTGTAGATTTCGTGCTCTTCTTTGCGAATTCAAGCCAGAAAACAACGAAAATCGGCGAGAAATCGTCGTTTCGCATCGAAATATGCGGTTTTCTGTAAGAATTTTGATGATTTCGTGCAGAATTCTGCTGTTTTCTTGCAATTCAGCCGTTGAATCTAGGTAAAAAGTCATGATTTTGTAGATTTCGTGCTCTTCTTGGCGAATTCAAGATAGAAAACAACGAAAATCGGCGAGAAATCGTTGTTTTGCATCGAAATATGCGGTTTTCTGTAAGAATTTTGATGATTTCGTGTAAAATTCTGCTGTTTTCTTGCAATTCAGCCGTTGAATCTTGGTAAAAAGTCATGATTTTGTAGATTTCGTGCTCTTCTTTGCGAATTCAAGCCAGAAAACAACGAAAATCGGCGAGAAATCGTCGTTTTGCATCGAAATATGCGGTTTTCTGTAAGAATTTTGATGATTTCGTGCAGAATTCTGCTGTTTTCTTGCAATTCAGCCGTTGAATTTTGGTAAAAAGTCATGATTTTGTAGATTTCGTGCTCTTCTTTGCGAATTCAAGCCAGAAAACCACGAAAATCGGCGAGAAATCGTCGTTTTGCATCGAAATATGCGGTTTTCTGTAAGAATTTTGATGATTTCGTGCAGAATTCTGCTGTTTTCTTGCAATTCAGCCGTTGAATCTTGGTAAAAAGTGATGATTTTGTAGATTTCGTGCTCTTCTTTGCGAATTCAAGCCAGAAAACAACGAAAATCGGCGAGAAATCGTGGTTTTGCATCGAAATATGCGGTTTTCTGAAAGAATTTTGATGATTTCGTGCAGAATTCTGCTGTTTTCTTGCAATTCAGCCGTTGAATCTTGGTAAAAAGTCATGATTTTGTAGATTTCGTGCTCTTCTTTGCGAATTCAAGCCAGAAAACAACGAAAATCGGCGAGAAATAATCGTTTTGCATCGAAATATGCGGTTTTCTGTAAGAATTTTGATGATTTCGTGCAGAATTCTGCTGTTTTCTTGCAATTCAGCCGTTGAATCTTGGTAAAAAGTCATGATTTTGTAGATTTCGTGCTCTTCTTTGCAAATTCAAGCCAGAAAACAACGAAAATCGGCGAGAAATAATCGTTTTGCATCGAAATATGCGGTTTTCTGTAAGAATTTTGATGATTTAGTGCAGAATTCTGCTGTTTTATTGCAATTCAGCCGTTGAATCTTGGTACAAAGTCATGATTTTGTAGATTTCGTGCTCCTCTTTGCGAATTCAAGCCAGAAAACCACGAAAATCGGCGAGAAATCGTCGTTTTGCATCGAAATATGCGGTTTTCTCTAAGAATTTTGATGATTTCGTGCAGAATTCTGCTGTTTTCTTGCAATTCCGCCGTTGAATCTTGGTAAAAAGTGATAATTTTGTAGATTTCGTGCTCTTCTTTGCAAATTCAAGCCAGAAAACAACGAAAATCGGCGAGAAATCGTCGTTTTGCATCGAAATATGCGGTTTTCTCTAAGAATTTCGACGATTTCGTGCAGAATTCTGCTGTTTTCTTGCAATTCAGCTGTTGAATCTAGGTAAAAAGTCATGATTTTGTAGATCTCGTGCTCTTCTTGGCGAATTCAAGATAGAAAACAACGAAAATCGGCGAGAAATCGTTGTTTTGCATCGAAATATGCAGTTTTCTCTAAGAATTTTGATGATTTCGTGCTGAGTTCTGCTGTTTTCTTGCAATTCAGCCGTTGAATCTTGGTAAAAAGTCATGATTTTGTAGATTTCGTGCTCTTCTTTGCGAATTCAAGCCAGAAAACAACGAAAATCGGCGAGAAATCGTCGTTTTGCATCGAAATATGCGGTTTTCTGTAAGAATTTTGATGATTTCGTGCAGAATTCTGCTGTTTTCTTGCAATTCAGCCGTTGAATCTTGGTAAAAAGTCATGATTTTGTAGATTCCGTGCTCTTCTTTGCGAATTCAAGATAGAAAACAACGAAAATCAGCGAGAAATCGTCGTTTTGCATCAAAATATGCGGTTTTCTCTAAGAATTTTGATGATTTCGTGCAGAATTCTGCTGTTTTCTTGCAATTCAGCCGTTGAATCTTGGTAAAAAGTGATGATTTTATAGATTTCGTGCTCTTCTTTGCGAATTCAAGCCAAAAAACAACGAAAATCGGCGAGAAATCGTCGTTTTGCATCGAAATATGCGGTTTTCTCTAAGAATTTTGATGATTTCGTGCAGAATTCTGCTGTTTTCGTGCAATTCAGCTGTTGAATCTTGGTAAAAAGTGATGATTTTGTAGATTTCGTGCTCTTCTTTGCGAATTCAAGCCAGAAAACAACGAAAATCGGCAAGAAATCGTCGTTTTGCATCGAAATATGCGGTTTTCTCTAAGAATTTTGACGATTTCGTGCAGAATTCTGCTGTTTTCTAGCAATTCAGCCGTTGAATCTTGGTAAAAAGTCATGATTTTGTAGATTTCGTGCTCTCCTTTGCGAATTCAAGATAGAATACAACGAAAATCAGCGAGAAATCGTCGTTTTGCATCGAAATATGCGATTTTCTCTAAGAATTTTGATGATTTCGTGCAGAATTCTGCTGTTTTCTTGCAATTCAGCCGTTGAATCTAGGTAAAAAGTCATGATTTTGTAGATTTCGTGCTCTTCTTGGCGAATTCAAGATAGAAAACAACGAAAATCGGCGAGAAATCGTTGTTTTGCATCGAAATATGCAGTTTTCTCTAAGAATTTTGATGATTTCGTGCAGAATTCTGCTGTTTTCTTGCATTCAGCCGTTGAATCTTGGTAAAAAGTCATGATTTTGTTGATTTCGTGCTCTTCTTTGCGAATTCAAGCCAGAAAACAACGAAAATCGGCGAGAAATCGTCGTTTTGCATCGAAATATGGGGTTTTCTCTAAGAATTTTGATGATTTCGTGCAGAATTCTGCTGTTTTCGTGCAATTCAGCCGTTGAATCTTGGTAAAAAGTCATGATTTTGTAGATTTCGTGCTCTTCTTTGCAAATTCATGCCAGAAATCAACGAAAATCGGCGAGAAATCGTCGTTTTGCAACGAAATATGCGGTTTTCTGTAAGAATTTTGATGATTTCGTGCAGAATTCTGCTGTTTTCTTGCAATTCAGCCGTTGAATCTTGGTAAAAAGTCATGATTTTGTAGATTTCGTGCTCTTCTTTGCGAATTCAAGCCAGAAAACAACGAAAATCGGCGCGAAATCGTCGTTTTGCATCGAAATATGCGGTTTTCTGTAAGAATTTTGATGATTTCGTGCAGAAGTCTGCTGTTTTCTTGCAATTCAGCCGTAGAATCTTGGTAAAATATGATGATTTTGTAGATTTCGTGCTCTTCTTTGCGAATTCAAGCCAGAAAACAACGAAAATCGGCGAGAAATCGTTGTTTTGCATCGAAATATGCGGTTTTCTGTAAGAATTTTGATGATTTCGTGCAGAATTCTGCTGTTTTCTTGCAATTCAGCCGTTGAATCTTGATAAAAAGTCATGATTTTGTAGATTTCGTGCTCTTCTTTGCGAATTCAAGCCAGAAAACAACGAAAATCGGCGAGAAATCGTCGTTTTGCATCGAAAAATGCGGTTTTCTGTAAGAATTTTGATGATTTCGTGCAGAATTCTGCTGTTTTCTTGCAATTCAGCCGTTGAATCTTGGTAAAAAGTCATGATTTTGTAGATTTCGTGCTCTTCATTGCAAATTCAAGCCAGAAAACAACGAAAATCGGCGAGAAATCTTCGTTTTGCATCGAAATATGCGGTTTTCTATAAGAATTTTGATGATTTCGTGCAGAATTCTGCTGTTTTCTTGCAATTCAGCCGTTGAATCTTGGTAAAAAGTCATGATTTTGTAGATTCCGTGCTCTTCTTTGCGAATTCAAGATAGAAAACATCGAAAATCAGCGAGAAATCTTCGTTTTGCATCGAAATATGCGGTTTTCTCTAAGAATTTTAATGATTTCGTGCAGAATTCTGCTGTTTTCTTGCAATTCAGCCGTTGAATCTTGGTAAAAAGTGATGATTTTGTAGATTTCGTGCTCTTCTTTGCGAATTCAAGCCAGAAAACAACGAAAATCGGCGAGAAATCGTCGTTTTGCATCGAAATATGCGGTTTTCTCTAAGAATTTTGATGATTTCGTGCAGAAATCTGCTGTTTTCTTGCAATTCAGCCGTTGAGTCTTGGTAAAAAGTCATGATTTTGTAGATTTCGTGCTCTTCTTTGCGAATCCAAGATAGAAAACAACGAAAATAAGCGAGAAATCGTCGTTTTGCATCGAAATATGCGGTTTTCTCTAAGAATTTTGATGATTTCGTGCAGAATTCTGCTGTTTTCTTGCAATTCAGCCGTTGAATCTTGGTAAAAAGTCATGATTTTGTAGATTTCGTGCTCTTCTTTGCAAATTCATGCCAGAAAACAACGAAAATCGGCGAGAAATCGTCGTTTTGCATCGAAATATGCGGTTTTCTGTAAGAATTTTGATGATTTCGTGCAGAATTCTGCTGTTTTCTTGTAATTCAGCCGTTGAATCTTGGTAAAAAGTCATGATTTTGTAGATTTCGTGCCCTTCTTTGCGAATTCATGCCAGAAAACAACGAAAATCGGCGAGAAATCGTCGTTTTGCCTCGAAATATGCGGTTTTCTGTAAGAATTTTGATGATTTCGTGCAGAATTCTGCTGTTTTCTTGCAATTCAGCCGTTGAATCTTGGTTAAAAGTCATGATTTTGTAGATTTCGTGCTCTTCTTTGCGAATTCAAGCCAGAAAACAACGAAAATCGGCGAGAAATAATCGTTTTGCATCGAAATATGCGGTTTTCTGTAAGAATTTTGATGATTTCGTGCAGAATTCTGCTGTTTTCTTGCAATTCAGCCGTTGAATCTTGATAAAAAGTCATGATTTTGTAGATTTCGTGCTCTTCTTTGCGAATTCAAGCCAGAAAACAACGAAAATCGGCGAGAAATCGTCGTTTTGCATCGAAAAATGCGGTTTTCTGTAAGAATTTTGATGATTTTGTGCAGAATTCTGCTGTCTTCTTGCAATTCAGCCGTTGAATATTGGTAAAAAGTCATGATTTTGTAGATTTCGTGCTCTTCTTTGCAAATTCAAGCCAGAAAACAACGAAAATCGGCGAGAAATAATCGTTTTGCATCGAAATATGCGGTTTTCTGTAAGAATTTTGATGATTTCGTGCAGAATTCTGCTGTTTTCTTGCAATTCAGCCGTTGAATCTTGGTAAAAAGTCATGATTTTGTAGATTTTGTGCTCTTCTTTGCAAATTCAAGCCAGAAAACCACGAAAATCGGCGAGAAATCGTCGTTTTGCATCGAAATATGCGGTTTTCTCTAAGAATTTTGATGATTTCGTGCAGAATTCTGCTGTTTTCTTGCAATTCAGCCGTTGAATCTTGGTAAAAAGTGATGATTTTGTAGATTTCGTGCTCTTCTTTGCGAATTCAAGCCAGAAAACAACGAAAATCGGCGAGAAATCGTCGTTTTGCATCGAAATATGCGGTTTTCTCTAAGAATTTTGACGATTTCGTGCAGAATTCTGCTGTTTTCTTGCAATTGAGCCGTTGAATCTTGGTAAAAAGTCATGATTTTGTAGATTTCGTGCTCTTCTTTGCAAATTCAAGATAGAAAACAACGAAAATCAGCGAGAAATCGTCGTTTTGCATCAAAATATGCGGTTTTCTGTAAGAATTTTGATGATTTCGTGCAGAATTCTGCTGTTTTCTTGCAATTCAGCCGTTGAATCTTGGTAAAAAGTCATGATTTTGTAGATTTCGTGCTCTTCTTTGCGAATTCAAGCCAGAAAACAACGAAAATCGGCGAGAAATCGTCGTTTTGCATCGAAATATGCGGTTTTCTGTAAGAATTTTGTTGATTTCGTGCAGAATTCTGCTGTTTTCTTGCAATTCAGCCATTGAATCTTGGTAAAAAGTCATGATTTTGTAGATTTCGTGCTTTTCTTTGCGAATTCAAGCCAGAAAACAACGAAAATCGGCGAGAAATAATCGTTTTGCATCGAAATATGCGGTTTTCTGTAAGAATTTTGATGATTTCGTGCAGAATTCTGCTGTTTTCTTGCAATTCAGCCGTTGAATCTTGGTAAAAAATCATGATTTTGAAGATTTCGTGCTCTTCTTTGCGAATTCAAGCCAGAAAACCACGAAAATCGGCGAGAAATCGTCGTTTTGCATCGAAATATGCGGTTTTCTCTAAGATTTTTGATGATTTCGTGCAGAATTCTGCTGTTTTCTTGCAATTCAGCCGTTGAATCTTGGTAAAAAGTCATGATTTTGTCGATTTCGTGCTCTTCTTTGCGAATTCAAGCCAGAAAACAACGAAAATCGGCGCAAAATCGTTGTTTTGCATCGAAATATGCGGTTTTCTGTAAGAATTTTGATGATTTCGTGCAGAATTCTGCTGTTTTCTTGCAATTCAGCCGTTGAATCTTGATAAAAAGTCATGATTTTGTAGATTTCGTGCTCTTCTTTGCGAATTCAAGCCAGAAAACAACGAAAATCGGCGAGAAATCGTCGTTTTGCATCGAAAAATGCGGTTTTCTGTAAGAATTTTGATGATTTTGTGCAGAATTCTGCTGTCTTCTTGCAATTCAGCCGTTGAATCTTGGTAAAAAGTCATGATTTTGTAGATTTCGTGCTCTTCTTTGCAAATTCAAGCCAGAAAACAACGAAAATCGGCGAGAAATTTTCGTTTTGCATCGAAATATGCGGTTTTCTATAAGTATTTTGATGATTTCGTGAAGAATTCTGCTCTTTTCTTGCACTTCAGCCGTTGAATCTTGGTAAAAAGTCATGATTTTGTAGATTCCGTGCTCTTCTTTGCGAATTCAAGATAGAAAACGTCGAAAATCAGCGAGAAATCGTCGTTTTGCATCGAAATATGCGGTTTTCTCTAAGAATTTTGACGATTTCGTGCAGAATTCTGCTGTTTTCTTGCAATTGAGCCGTTGAATCTTGGTAAAAAGTCATGATTTTGTAGATTTCGTGCTCTTCTTTGCAAATTCAAGATAGAAAACAACGAAAATCAGCGAGAAATCGTCGTTTTGCATCAAAATATGCGGTTTTCTGTAAGAATTTTGATGATTTCGTGCAGAATTTTGCTGTTTTCTTGCAATTCAGCCGTTGAATCTTGGTAAAAAGTCATGATTTTGTAGATTTCGTGCTCTTCTTTGCGAATTCAAGCCAGAAAACAACGAAAATCGGCGATAAATCGTCGTTTTGCATCGAAATATGCGGTTTTCTGTAAGAATTTTGTTGATTTCGTGCAGAATTCTGCTGTTTTCTTGCAATTCAGCCGTTGAATCTTGGTAAAAAGTCATGATTTTGTAGACTTCGTGCTCTTCTTTGCGAATTCAAGCCAGAAAACAACGAAAATCGGCGAGAAATAATCGTTTTGCATCGAAATATGCGGTTTTCTGTAAGAATTTTGATGATTTCGTGCAGAATTCTGCTGTTTTCTTGCAATTCAGCCGTTGAATCTTGGTAAAAAATCATGATTTTGAAGATTTCGTGCTCTTCTTTGCGAATTCAAGCCAGAAAACCACGAAAATCGGCGAGAAATCGTCGTTTTGCATCGAAATATGCGGTTTTCTCTAAGATTTTTGATGATTTCGTGCAGAATTCTGCTGTTTTCTTGCAATTCAGCCGTTGAATCTTGGTAAAAAGTCATGATTTTGTCGATTTCGTGCTCTTCTTTGCGAATTCAAGCCAGAAAACAACGAAAATCGGCGCAAAATCGTTGTTTTGCATCGAAATATGCGGTTTTCTGTAAGAATTTTGATGATTTCGTGCAGAATTCTGCTGTTTTCTTGCAATTCAGCCGTTGAATCTTGATAAAAAGTCATGATTTTGTAGATTTCGTGCTCTTCTTTGCGAATTCAAGCCAGAAAACAACGAAAATCGGCGAGAAATCGTCGTTTTGCATCGAAAAATGCGGTTTTCTGTAAGAATTTTGATGATTTTGTGCAGAATTCTGCTGTCTTCTTGCAATTCAGCCGTTGAATCTTGGTAAAAAGTCATGATTTTGTAGATTTCGTGCTCTTCTTTGCAAATTCAAGCCAGAAAACAACGAAAATCGGCGAGAAATTTTCGTTTTGCATCGAAATATGCGGTTTTCTATAAGTATTTTGATGATTTCGTGAAGAATTCTGCTCTTTTCTTGCACTTCAGCCGTTGAATCTTGGTAAAAAGTCATGATTTTGTAGATTCCGTGCTCTTCTTTGCGAATTCAAGATAGAAAACATCGAAAATCAGCGAGAAATCGTCGTTTTGCATCGAAATATGCGGTTTTCTCTAAGAATTTTGATGATTTCGTGCAGAATTCTGCTGTTTTCTTGCAATTCAGCCGTTGAATCTTGGGAAAAAGTGATAATTTTGTAGATTTCGTGCTCTTCTTTGCGAATTCAAGCCAGAAGACAACGAAAATCGGCGAGAAATCGTCGTTTTGCATCGAAATATGCGGTTTTCTCTAAGAATTTTGATGATTTCGTGCAGAAATCTGCTGTTTTCTTGCAATTCAGCCGTTGAATCTTGGTAAAAAGTCATGATTTTGTAGATTTCGTGCCCTTCTTTGCGAATTCAAGCCAGAAAACAACGAAAATCGGCGAGAAATCGTCGTTTTGCATCGAAATATGCGGTTTTCTCTAAGAATTTTGACGATTTCGTGCAGAATTCTGCTGTTTTCTTGCAATTGAGCCGTTGAATCTTGGTAAAAAGTCATGATTTTGTAGATTTCGTGCTCTTCTTTGCAAATTCAAGATAGAAAACAACGAAAATCAGCGAGAAATCGTCGTTTTGCATCAAAATATGCGGTTTTCTGTAAGAATTTTGATGATTTCGTGCAGAATTCTGCTGTTTTCTTGCAATTCAGCCGTTGAATCTTGGTAAAAAGTCATGATTTTGTAGATTTCGTGCTCTTCTTTGCGAATTCAAGCCAGAAAACAACGAAAATCGGCGATAAATCGTCGTTTTGCATCGAAATATGCGGTTTTCTGTAAGAATTTTGTTGATTTCGTGCAGAATTCTGCTGTTTTCTTGCAATTCAGCCGTTGAATCTTGGTAAAAAGTCATGATTTTGTAGACTTCGTGCTCTTCTTTGCGAATTCAAGCCAGAAAACAACGAAAATCGGCGAGAAATAATCGTTTTGCATCGAAATATGCGGTTTTCTGTTAGAATTTTGATCATTTCGTGCAGAATTCTGCTGTTTTCTTGCAATTCAGCCGTTGAATCTTGGTAAAAAGTCATGATTTTGTAGATTTCGTGCTCTTCCTTGCAAATTCATGCCAGAAAACAACGAAAATCGGCGAGAAATCGTCGTTTTGCATCGAAATATGCGGTTTTCTGTAAGAATTTTGATGATTTCGTGCAGAATTCTGCTGTTTTCTTGTAATTCAGCCGTTGAATCTTGGTAAAAAGTCATGATTTTGTAGATTTTGTGCCCTTCTTTGCGAATTCAAGCCAGAAAACAACGAAAATCGGCGAGAAATCGTCGTTTTGCATCGAAATATGCGGTTTTCTGTAAGAATTTTGATGATTTCGTGCAGAATTCTGCTGTTTTCTTGCAATTCAGCCGTTGAATCTAGGTAAAAAGTCATGATTTTGTAGATTTCGTGCTCTTCTTGGCGAATTCAAGATAGAAAACAACGAAAATCGGCGAGAAATCGTTGTTTTGGATCGAAAAATGCGGTTTTCTGTAAGAATTTTGATGATTTCGTGCAGAATTCTGCTGTTTTCTTGCAATTCAGCCGTTGAATCTAGGTAAAAAGTCATGATTTTGTAGATTTCGTGCTCTTCTTGGCGAATTCAAGATAGAAAACAACGAAAATCGGCGAGAAATCGTTGTTTTGGATCGAAATATGCGGTTTTCTGTAAGAATTTTGATGATTTCGTGCAGAATTCTGCTGTTTTCTTGCAATTCAGCCGTTGAATCTAGGTAAAAAGTCATGATTTTGTAGATTTCGTGCTCTTCTTGGCGAATTCAAGATAGAAAACAACGAAAATCGGCGAGAAATCGTTGTTTTGCATCGAAATATGCAGTTTTCTCTAAGAATTTTGATGATTTCGTGCAGAATTCTGCTGTTTTCTTGCAATTCAGCCGTTGAATCTTGGTAAAAAGTCATGATTTTGTAGATTTCGTGCTCTTCTTTGCGAATTCAAGCCAGAAAACAACGAAAATCGGCGAGAAATCGTCGTTTTGCATCGAAAAATGCGGTTTTCTGTAAGAATTTTGATGATTTTGTGCAGAATTCTGCTGTTTTCTTGCAATTCAGCCTTTGAATCTTGGTAAAGAGTCATGATTTTGTAGATTTCGTGCTCTTCTTTGCGAATTCAAGCCAGAAAACAACGAAAATCGGCGAGAAATCGTCGTTTTGCGTCGAAATATGCGATTTTCTGTAAGAATTTTGATGATTTCGTGCAGAATTCTGCTGTTTTCTTGCAATTCAGCTGTTGAATCTTGGTAAAAAGTCATGATTTTGTCGATTTCGTGCTCTTCTTTGCGAATTCATGCCAGAAAACAACGAAAATCGGCGAGAAATAATCGTTTTGCATCGAAATATGCGGTTTTCTGTTAGAATTTTGATCATTTCGTGCAGAATTCTGCTGTTTTCTTGCAATTCAGCCGTTGAATCTTGGTAAAAAGTCATGATTTTGTAGATTTCGTGTTCTTCTTTGCAAATTCAAGCCAGAAAACCACGAAAATCGGCGAGAAATCGTCGTTTTGCATCGAAATATGCGGTTTTCTTTAAGAATTTTGATGATTTCGTGCAGAATTCTGCTGTTTTCTTGCAATTCAGCCGTTGAATCTTGGTAAAAAGTGATGATTTTGTAGATTTCGTGCTCTTCTTTGCGAATTCAAGCCAGAAAACAACGAAAATCGGCGAGAAATCGTCGTTTTGCATCGAAATATGCGGTTTTCTCTAAGAATTTTGACGATTTCGTGCAGAATTCTGCTGTTTTCTTGCAATTGAGCCGTTGAATCTTGGTAAAAAGTCATGATTTTGTAGATTTCGTGCTCTTCTTTGCAAATTCAAAATAGAAAGCAACGAAAATCAGCGAGAAATCGTCGTTTTGCATCAAAATATGCGGTTTCCTGTAAGAATTTTGATGATTTCGTGCAGAATTCTGCTGTTTTCTTGCAATTCAGCCGAAGAATCTTGGTAAAAATTGATGATTTTGTAGATTTCGTGCTCTTCTTTGCGAATTCAAGCCAGAAAACAACGAAAATCGGCGAGAAATCGTCGTTTTGCATCGAAAAATGCGGTTTTCTGTAAGAATTTTGTTGATTTCGTGCAGAATTCTGCTGTTTTCTTGCAATTCAGCCGTTGAATCTTGGTAAAAAGTCATGATTTTGTAGATTTCGTGCTCTTCTTTGCGAATTCAAGCCAGAAAACAACGAAAATCGGCGAGAAATCGTCGTTTTGCATCGAAATATGCGGTTTTCTGTAAGAATTTTGATGATTTCGTGCAGAATTCTGCTGTTTTCTTGCAATTCAGCCGTTGAATCTTGGTAAAAAGTCATGATTTTGTAGATTTCGTGCTCTTCTTTGCGAATTCAAGCCAGAAAACAACGAAAATCGGCGAGAAATCGTCGTTTTGCGTCGAAATATGCGATTTTCTGTAAGAATTTTGATGATTTCGTGCAGAATTCTGCTGTTTTCTTGCAATTCAGCTGTTGAATCTTGGTAAAAAGTCATGATTTTGTCGATTTCGTGCTCTTCTTTGCGAATTCATGCCAGAAAACAACGAAAATCGGCGAGAAATAATCGTTTTGCATCGAAATATGCGGTTTTCTGTTAGAATTTTGATCATTTCGTGCAGAATTCTGCTGTTTTCTTGCAATTCAGCCGTTGAATCTTGGTAAAAAGTCATGATTTTGTAGATTTCGTGTTCTTCTTTGCAAATTCAAGCCAGAAAACCACGAAAATCGGCGAGAAATCGTCGTTTTGAATCGAAATATGCGGTTTTCTTTAAGAATTTTGATGATTTCGTGCAGAATTCTGCTGTTTTCTTGCAATTCAGCCGTTGAATCTTGGTAAAAAGTGATGATTTTGTAGATTTCGTGCTCTTCTTTGCGAATTCAAGCCAGAAAACAACGAAAATCGGCGAGAAATCGTCGTTTTGCATCGAAATATGCGGTTTTCTCTAAGAATTTTGACGATTTCGTGCAGAATTCTGCTGTTTTCTTGCAATTGAGCCGTTGAATCTTGGTAAAAAGTCATGATTTTGTAGATTTCGTGCTCTTCTTTGCAAATTCAAGATAGAAAGCAACGAAAATCAGCGAGAAATCGTCGTTTTGCATCAAAATATGCGGTTTTCTGTAAGAATTTTGATGATTTCGTGCAGAATTCTGCTGTTTTCTTGCAATTCAGCCGAAGAATCTTGGTAAAAATTGATGATTTTGTAGATTTCGTGCTCTTCTTTGCGAATTCAAGCCAGAAAACAACGAAAATCGGCGAGAAATCGTCGTTTTGCATCGAAAAATGCGGTTTTCTGTAAGAATTTTGTTGATTTCGTGCAGAATTCTGCTGTTTTCTTGCAATTCAGCCGTTGAATCTTGGTAAAAAGTCATGATTTTGTAGATTTCGTGCTCTTCTTTGCGAATTCAAGCCAGAAAACAACGAAAATCGGCGAGAAATCGTCGTTTTGCATCGAAATATGCGGTTTTCTGTAAGAATTTTGATGATTTCGTGCAGAATTCTGTTGTTTTCTTGCAATTCAGCCGTTGAATCTTGGTAAAAAGTCATGATTTTGTAGATTTCGTGCTCTTCTTTGCGAATTCAAGCCAGAAAACAACGAAAATCGGCGAGAAATCGTCGTTTTGCGTCGAAATATGCGATTTTCTGTAAGAATTTTGATGATTTCGTGCAGAATTCTGCTGTTTTCTTGCAATTCAGCCGTTGAATCTTGGTCAAAAGTCATGATTTTGTAGATTTCGTGCTCTTCTTTGCAAATTCAAGCCAGAAAACCACGAAAATCGGCGAGAAATCGTCGTTTTGCATCGAAATATGCGGTTTTCTCTAAGAATTTTGATGATTTCGTGCAGAATTCTGCTGTTTTCTTGCAATTCAGCCGTTGAATCTTGGTAAAAAGTGATGATTTTGTAGATTTCGTGCTCTTCTTTGCGAATTCAAGCCAGAAAACAACGAAAATCGGCGAGAAATCGTCGTTTTGCATCGAAATATGCGGTTTTCTCTAAGAATTTTGACGATTTCGTGCAGAATTCTGCTGTTTTCTTGCAATTGAGCCGTTGAATCTTAGTAAAAAGTCATGATTTTGTAGATTTCGTGATCTTCTTTGCAAATTCAAGATAGAAAACAACGAAAATCAGCGAGAAATCGTCGTTTTACATCAAAATATGCGGTTTTCTGTAAGAATTTTGATGATTTCGTGCAGAATTCTGCTGTTTTCTTGCAATTCAGCCGTTGAATCTTGGTAAAAAGTCATGATTTTGTAGATTTCGTGCTCTTCTTTGCGAATTCAAGCCAGAAAACAACGAAAATCGGCGAGAAATCGTCGTTTTGCATCGAAATATGCGGTTTTCTGTAAGAATTTTGTTGATTTCGTGCAGAATTCTGCTGTTTTCTTGCAACTCAGCCGTTGAATCTTGGTAAAAAGTCATGATTTTGTAGATTTCGTGCTCTTCTTTGCGAATTCAAGCCAGAAAACAACGAAAATCGGCGAGAAATAATCGTTTTGCATCGAAATATGCGGTTTTCTGTAAGAATTTTGATGATTTCGTGCAGAATTCTGCTGTTTTCTTGCAATTCAGACGTTGAATCTTGGTAAAAAATCATGATTTTGTAGATTTCGTGCTCTTCTTTGCGAATTCAAGCCAGAAAACCACGAAAATCGGCGAGAAATCGTCGTTTTGCATCGAAATATGCGGTTTTCTCTAAGAATTTTGATGATTTCGTGCAGAATTCTGCTGTTTTCTTGCAATTCAGCCGTTGAATCTTGGTAAAAAGTCATGATTTTGTAGATTTCGTGCTCTTCTTTGCGAATTCAAGCCAGAAAACAACGAAAATCGGCGCGAAATCGTTGTTTTGCATCGAAATATGCGGTTTTCTGTAAGAATTTTGATGATTTCGTGCAGAATTCTGCTGTTTTCTTGCAATTCAGCCGTTGAATCTTGATAAAAAGTCATGATTTTGTAGATTTCGTGCTCTTCTTTGCGAATTCAAGCCAGAAAACAACGAAAATCGGCGAGAAATCGTCGTTTTGCATCGAAATATGCGGTTTTCTGTAAGAATTTTGATGATTTCGTGCAGAATTCTGCTGTTTTCTTGCAATTCAGCCGTTGAATCTTGGTAAAAAGTCATGATTTTGTAGATTTCGTGCTCTTCTTTGCGAATTCAAGCCAGAAAACAACGAAAATCGGCGAGAAATCGTCGTTTTGCGTCGAAATATGCGATTTTCTGTAAGAATTTTGATGATTTCGTGCAGAATTCTGCTGTTTTCTTGCAATTCAGCCGTTGAATCTTGGTAAAAAGTCATGATTTTGTAGATTTCGTGCTCTTCTTTGCAAATTCAAGCCAGAAAACCACGAAAATCGGCGAGAAATCGTCGTTTTGCATCGAAATATGCGGTTTTCTCTAAGAATTTTGATGATTTCGTGCAGAATTCTGCTGTTTTCTTGCAATTCAGCCGTTGAATCTTGGTAAAAAGTGATGATTTTGTAGATTTCGTGCTCTTCTTTGCGAATTCAAGCCAGAAAACAACGAAAATCGGCGAGAAATCGTCGTTTTGCATCGAAATATGCGGTTTTCTCTAAGAATTTTGACGATTTCGTGCAGAATTCTGCTGTTTTCTTGCAATTGAGCCGTTGAATCTTAGTAAAAAGTCATGATTTTGTAGATTTCGTGATCTTCTTTGCAAATTCAAGATAGAAAACAACGAAAATCAGCGAGAAATCGTCGTTTTACATCAAAATATGCGGTTTTCTGTAAGAATTTTGATGATTTCGTGCAGAATTCTGCTGTTTTCTTGCAATTCAGCCGTTGAATCTTGGTAAAAAGTCATGATTTTGTAGATTTCGTGCTCTTCTATGCGAATTCAAGCCAGAAAACAACGAAAATCGGCGAGAAATCGTCGTTTTGCATCGAAATATGCGGTTTTCTGTAAGAATTTTGTTGATTTCGTGCAGAATTCTGCTGTTTTCTTGCAACTCAGCCGTTGAATCTTGGTAAAAAGTCATGATTTTGTAGATTTCGTGCTCTTCTTTGCGAATTCAAGCCAGAAAACAACGAAAATCGGCGAGAAATAATCGTTTTGCATCGAAATATGCGGTTTTCTGTAAGAATTTTGATGATTTCGTGCAGAATTCTGCTGTTTTCTTGCAATTCAGACGTTGAATCTTGGTAAAAAATCATGATTTTGTAGATTTCGTGCTCTTCTTTGCGAATTCAAGCCAGAAAACCACGAAAATCGGCGAGAAATCGTCGTTTTGCATCGAAATATGCGGTTTTCTCTAAGAATTTTGATGATTTCGTGCAGAATTCTGCTGTTTTCTTGCAATTCAGCCGTTGAATCTTGGTAAAAAGTCATGATTTTGTAGATTTCGTGCTCTTCTTTGCGAATTCAAGCCAGAAAACAACGAAAATCGGCGCGAAATCGTTGTTTTGCATCGAAATATGCGGTTTTCTGTAAGAATTTTGATGATTTCGTGCAGAATTCTGCTGTTTTCTTGCAATTCAGCCGTTGAATCTTGATAAAAAGTCATGATTTTGTAGATTTCGTGCTCTTCTTTGCGAATTCAAGCCAGAAAACAACGAAAATCGGCGAGAAATCGTCGTTTTGCATCGAAAAATGCGGTTTTCTGTAAGAATTTTGATGATTTTGTGCAGAATTCTGCTGTCTTCTTGCAATTCAGCCGTTGAATCTTGGTAAAAAGTCATGATTTTGTAGATTTCGTGCTCTTCTTTGCGAATTCAAGCCAGAAAACAACGAAAATCGGCGAGAAATCGTCGTTTTGCATCGAAATATGCGGTTTTCTGTAAGAATTTTGTTGATTTCGTGCAGAATTCTGCTGTTTTCTTGCAACTCAGCCGTTGAATCTTGGTAAAAAGTCATGATTTTGTAGATTTCGTGCTCTTCTTTGCGAATTCAAGCCAGAAAACAACGAAAATCGGCGAGAAATAATCGTTTTGCATCGAAATATGCGGTTTTCTGTAAGAATGTTGATGATTTCGTGCAGAATTCTGCTGTTTTCTTGCAATTCAGCCGTTGAATCTTGGTAAAAAATCATGATTTTGTAGATTTCGTGCTCTTCTTTGCGAATTCAAGCCAGAAAACCACGAAAATCGGCGAGAAATCGTCGTTTTGCATCGAAATATGCGGTTTTCTCTAAGAATTTTGATGATTTCGTGCAGAATTCTGCTGTTTTCTTGCAATTCAGCCGTTGAATCTTGGTAAAAAGTCATGATTTTGTAGATTTCGTGCTCTTCTTTGCGAATTCAAGCCAGAAAACAACGAAAATCGGCGCGAAATCGTTGTTTTGCATCGAAATATGCGGTTTTCTGTAAGAATTTTGATGATTTCGTGCAGAATTCTGCTGTTTTCTTGCAATTCAGCCGTTGAATCTTGATAAAAAGTCATGATTTTGTAGATTTCGTGCTCTTCTTTGCGAATTCAAGCCAGGAAACAACGAAAATCGGCGAGAAATCGTCGTTTTGCATCGAAAAATGCGGTTTTCTGTAAGAATTTTGATGATTTTGTGCAGAATTCTGCTGTCTTCTTGCAATTCAGCCGTTGAATCTTGGTAAAAAGTCATGATTTTGTAGATTTCGTGCTCTTCTTTGCAAATTCAAGCCAGAAAACAACGAAAATCGGCGAGAAATTTTCGTTTTGCATCGAAATATGCGGTTTTCTATAAGAATTTTGATGATTTCGTGAAGAATTCTGCTCTTTTCTTGCACTTCAGCCGTTGAATCTTGGTAAAAAGTCATGATTTTGTAGATTCCGTGCTCTTCTTTGCGAATTCAAGATAGAAAACATCGAAAATCAGCGAGAAATCGTCGTTTTGCATCGAAATATGCGGTTTTCTCTAAGAATTTTGATGATTTCGTGCAGAATTCTGCTGTTTTCTTGCAACTCAGCCGTTGAATCTTGGTAAAAAGTGATAATTTTGTAGATTTCGTGCTCTTCTTTGCGAATTCAAGCCAGAAGACAACGAAAATCGGCGAGAAATCGTCGTTTTGCATCGAAATATGCGGTTTTCTCTAAGAATTTTGATGATTTCGTGCAGAAATCTGCTGTTTTCTTGCAATTCAGCCGTTGAATCTTGGTAAAAAGTCATGATTTTGTAGATTTCGTGCTCTTCTTTGCAAATTCATGCCAGAAAACAACGAAAATCGGCGAGAAATCGTCGTTTTGCATCGAAATATGCGGTTTTCTGTAAGAATTTTGATGATTTCGGGCAGAATTCTGCTGTTTTCTTGTAATTCAGCCGTTGAATCTTGGTAAAAAGTCATGATTTTGTAGATTTTGTGCCCTTCTTTGCGAATTCAAGCCAGAAAACAACGAAAATCGGCGAGAAATCGTCGTTTTGCATCGAAATATGCGGTTTTCTCTAAGAATTTTGATGATTTCGTGCAGAATTCTGCTGTTTTCTTGCAACTCAGCCGTTGAATCTTGGTAAAAAGTGATAATTTTGTAGATTTCGTGCTCTTCTTTGCGAATTCAAGCCAGAAGACAACGAAAATCGGCGAGAAATCGTCGTTTTGCATCGAAATATGCGGTTTTCTCTAAGAATTTTGATGATTTCGTGCAGAAATCTGCTGTTTTCTTGCAATTCAGCCGTTGAATCTTGGTAAAAAGTCATGATTTTGTAGATTTCGTGCTCTTCTTTGCAAATTCATGCCAGAAAACAACGAAAATCGGCGAGAAATCGTCGTTTTGCATCGAAATATGCGGTTTTCTGTAAGAATTTTGATGATTTCGTGCAGAATTCTGCTGTTTTCTTGCAATTCAGCCGTTGAATCTAGGTAAAAAGTCATGATTTTCTAGATTTCGTGCTCTTCTTGGCGAATTCAAGATAGAAAACAACGAAAATCGGCGAGAAATCGTTGTTTTGGATCGAAATATGCGGTTTTCTGTAAGAATTTTGATGATTTCGTGCAGAATTCTGCTGTTTTCTTGCAATTCTGCCGTTGAATCTAGGTAAAAAGTCATGATTTTGTAGATTTCGTGCTCTTCTTGGCGAATTCAAGATAGAAAACAACGAAAATCGGCGAGAAATCGTTGTTTTGGATCGAAATATGCGGTTTTCTGTAAGAATTTTGATGATTTCGTGCAGAATTCTGCTGTTTTCTTGCAATTCAGCCGTTGAATCTAGGTAAAAAGTCATGATTTTGTAGATTTCGTGCTCTTCTTGGCGAATTCAAGATAGAAAACAACGAAAATCGGCGAGAAATCGTTGTTTTGCATCGAAATATGCAGTTTTCTCTAAGAATTTTGATGATTTCGTGCAGAATTCTGCTGTTTTCTTGCAATTCAGCCGTTGAATCTTGGTAAAAAGTCATGATTTTGTAGATTTCGTGCTCTTCTTTGCGAATTCAAGCCAGAAAACAACGAAAATCGGCGAGAAATCGTCGTTTTGCATCGAAAAATGCGGTTTTCTGTAAGAATTTTGATGATTTTGTGCAGAATTCTGCTGTTTTCTTGCAATTCAGCCGTTGAATCTTGGTAAAAAGTCATGATTTTGTAGATTTCGTGCTCTTCTTTGCGAATTCAAGCCAGAAAACAACGAAAATCGGCGAGAAATCGTCGTTTTGCGTCGAAATATGCGATTTTCTGTAAGAATTTTGATGATTTCGTGCAGAATTCTGCTGTTTTCTTGCAATTCAGCTGTTGAATCTTGGTAAAAAGTTATGGTTTTGTAGATTTCGTGCTCTTCTTTGCGAATTCATGCCAGAAAACAACGAAAATCGGCGAGAAATAATCGTTTTGCATCGAAATATGCGGTTTTCTGTTAGAATTTTGATGATTTCGTGCAGAATTCTGCTGTTTTCTTGCAATTCAGCCGTTGAGTCTTGGTAAAAAGTCATGATTTTGTAGATTTCGTGTTCTTCTTTGCAAATTCAAGCCAGAAAACCACGAAAATCGGCGAGAAATCGTCGTTTTGCATCGAAATATGCGGTTTTCTGTAAGAATTTTGATGATTTCGTGCAGAATTCTGCTGTTTTCTTGCAATTCTGCCGTTGAATCTAGGTAAAAAGTCATGATTTTGTAGATTTCGTGCTCTTCTTGGCGAATTCAAGATAGAAAACAACGAAAATCGGCGAGAAATCGTTGTTTTGGATCGAAATATGCGGTTTTCTGTAAGAATTTTGATGATTTCGTGCAGAATTCTGCTGTTTTCTTGCAATTCAGCCGTTGAATCTAGGTAAAAAGTCATGATTTTGTAGATTTCGTGCTCTTCTTGGCGAATTCAAGATAGAAAACAACGAAAATCGGCGAGAAATCGTTGTTTTGCATCGAAATATGCAGTTTTCTCTAAGAATTTTGATGATTTCGTGCAGAATTCTGCTGTTTTCTTGCAATTCAGCCGTTGAATCTTGGTAAAAAGTCATGATTTTGTAGATTTCGTGCTCTTCTTTGCGAATTCAAGCCAGAAAACAACGAAAATCGGCGAGAAATCGTCGCTTTGCATCGAAAAATGCGGTTTTCTGTAAGAATTTTGATGATTTTGTGCAGAATTCTGCTGTTTTCTTGCAATTCAGCCGTTGAATCTTGGTAAAAAGTCATGATTTTGTAGATTTCGTGCTCTTCTTTGCGAATTCAAGCCAGAAAACAACGAAAATCGGCGAGAAATCGTCGTTTTGCGTCGAAATATGCGATTTTCTGTAAGAATTTTGATGATTTCGTGCAGAATTCTGCTGTTTTCTTGCAATTCAGCTGTTGAATCTTGGTAAAAAGTTATGGTTTTGTAGATTTCGTGCTCTTCTTTGCGAATTCATGCCAGAAAACAACGAAAATCGGCGAGAAATAATCGTTTTGCATCGAAATATGCGGTTTTCTGTTAGAATTTTGATGATTTCGTGCAGAATTCTGCTGTTTTCTTGCAATTCAGCCGTTGAGTCTTGGTAAAAAGTCATGATTTTGTAGATTTCGTGTTCTTCTTTGCAAATTCAAGCCAGAAAACCACGAAAATCGGCGAGAAATCGTCGTTTTGCATCGAAATATGCGGTTTTCTTTAAGAATTTTGATGATTTCGTGCAGAATTCTGCTGTTTTCTTGCAATTCAGCCGTTGAATCTTGGTAAAAAGTGATGATTTTGTAGATTTCGTGCTCTTCTTTGCGAATTCAAGCCAGAAAACAACGAAAATCGGCGAGAAATCGTCGTTTTGCATCGAAATATGCGGTTTTCTCTAAGAATTTTGACGATTTCGTGCAGAATTCTGCTGTTTTCTTGCAATTGAGCCGTTGAATCTTGGTAAAAAGTCATGATTTTGTAGATTTCGTGCTCTTCTTTGCAAATTCAAGATAGAAAACAACGAAAATCAGCGAGAAATCGTCGTTTTGCATCAAAATATGCGGTTTTCTGTAAGAATTTTGACGATTTCGTGCAGAATTCTGCTGTTTTCTTGCAATTCAGCCGTTGAATCTAGGTAAAAAGTCATGATTTTGTAGATTTCGTGCTCTTCTTGGCGAATTCAAGATAGAAAACAACGAAAATCGGCGAGAAATCGTTGTTTTGGATCGAAATATGCGGTTTTCTGTAAGAATTTTGATGATTTCGTGCAGAATTCTGCTGTTTTCTTGCAATTCAGCCGTTGAATCTAGGTAAAAAGTCATGATTTTGTAGATTTCGTGCTCTTCTTGGCGAATTCAAGATAGAAAACAACGAAAATCGGCGAGAAATCGTTGTTTTGCATCGAAATATGCAGTTTTCTCAAAGAATTTTGATGATTTCGTGCAGAATTCTGCTGTTTTCTTGCAATTCAGCCGTTGAATCTTGGTAAAAAGTCATGATTTTGTAGATTTCGTGCTCTTCTTTGCGAATTCAAGCCAGAAAACAACGAAAATCGGCGAGAAATCGTCGTTTTGCATCGAAAAATGCGGTTTTCTGTAAGAATTTTGATGATTTTGTGCAGAATTCTGCTGTTTTCTTGCAATTCAGCCGTTGAATCTTGGTAAAAAGTCATGATTTTGTAGATTTCGTGCTCTTCTTTGCGAATTCAAGCCAGAAAACAACGAAAATCGGCGAGAAATCGTCGTTTTGCGTCGAAATATGCGATTTTCTGTAAGAATTTTGATGATTTCGTGCAGAATTCTGCTGTTTTCTTGCAATTCAGCTGTTGAATCTTGGTAAAAAGTTATGGTTTTGTAGATTTCGTGCTCTTCTTTGCGAATTCATGCCAGAAAACAACGAAAATCGGCGAGAAATAATCGTTTTGCATCGAAATATGCGGTTTTCTGTTTGAATTTTGATGATTTCGTGCAGAATTCTGCTGTTTTCTTGCAATTCAGCCGTTGAGTCTTGGTAAAAAGTCATGATTTTGTAGATTTCGTGTTCTTCTTTGCAAATTCAAGCCAGAAAACCACGAAAATCGGCGAGAAATCGTCGTTTTGCATCGAAATATGCGGTTTTCTGTAAGAATTTTGATGATTTCGTGCAGAATTCTGCTGTTTTCTTGCAATTCTGCCGTTGAATCTAGGTAAAAAGTCATGATTTTGTAGATTTCGTGCTCTTCTTGGCGAATTCAAGATAGAAAACAACGAAAATCGGCGAGAAATCGTTGTTTTGGATCGAAATATGCGGTTTTCTGTAAGAATTTTGATGATTTCGTGCAGAATTCTGCTGTTTTCTTGCAATTCAGCCGTTGAATCTAGGTAAAAAGTCATGATTTTGTAGATTTCGTGCTCTTCTTGGCGAATTCAAGATAGAAAACAACAAAAATCGGCGAGAAATCGTTGTTTTGCATCGAAATATGCAGTTTTCTCTAAGAATTTTGATGATTTCGTGCAGAATTCTGCTGTTTTCTTGCAATTCAGCCGTTGAATCTTGGTAAAAAGTCATGATTTTGTAGATTTCGTGCTCTTCTTTGCGAATTCAAGCCAGAAAACAACGAAAATCGGCGAGAAATCGTCGTTTTGCATCGAAAAATGCGGTTTTCTGTAAGAATTTTGATGATTTTGTGCAGAATTCTGCTGTTTTCTTGCAATTCAGCCGTTGAATCTTGGTAAAAAGTCATGATTTTGTAGATTTCGTGCTCTTCTTTGCGAATTCAAGCCAGAAAACAACGAAAATCGGCGAGAAATCGTCGTTTTGCGTCGAAATATGCGATTTTCTGTAAGAATTTTGATGATTTCGTGCAGAATTCTGCTGTTTTCTTGCAATTCAGCTGTTGAATCTTGGTAAAAAGTTATGGTTTTGTAGATTTCGTGCTCTTCTTTGCGAATTCATGCCAGAAAACAACGAAAATCGGCGAGAAATAATCGTTTTGCATCGAAATATGCGGTTTTCTGTTAGAATTTTGATGATTTCGTGCAGAATTCTGCTGTTTTCTTGCAATTCAGCCGTTGAGTCTTGGTAAAAAGTCATGATTTTGTAGATTTCGTGTTCTTCTTTGCAAATTCAAGCCAGAAAACCACGAAAATCGGCGAGAAATCGTCGTTTTGCATCGAAATATGCGGTTTTCTTTAAGAATTTTGATGATTTCGTGCAGAATTCTGCTGTTTTCTTGCAATTCAGCCGTTGAATCTTGGTAAAAAGTGATGATTTTGTAGATTTCGTGCTCATCTTTGCGAATTCAAGCCAGAAAACAACGAAAATCGGCGAGAAATCGTCGTTTTGCATCGAAATATGCGGTTTTCTCTAAGAATTTTGACGATTTCGTGCAGAATTCTGCTGTTTTCTTGCAATTGAGCCGTTGAATCTTGGTAAAAAGTCATGATTTTGTAGATTTCGTGCTCTTCTTTGCAAATTCAAGATAGAAAACAACGAAAATCAGCGAGAAATCGTCGTTTTGCATCAAAATATGCGGTTTTCTGTAAGAATTTTGACGATTTCGTGCAGAATTCTGCTGTTTTCTTGCAATTCAGCCGTTGAATCTAGGTAAAAAGTCATGATTTTGTAGATTTCGTGCTCTTCTTGGCGAATTCAAGATAGAAAACAACGAAAATCGGCGAGAAATCGTTGTTTTGGATCGAAATATGCGGTTTTCTGTAAGAATTTTGATGATTTCGTGCAGAATTCTGCTGTTTTCTTGCAATTCAGCCGTTGAATCTAGGTAAAAAGTCATGATTTTGTAGATTTCGTGCTCTTCTTGGCGAATTCAAGATAGAAAACAACGAAAATCGGCGAGAAATCGTTGTTTTGCATCGAAATATGCAGTTTTCTCTAAGAATTTTGATGATTTCGTGCAGAATTCTGCTGTTTTCTTGCAATTCAGCCGTTGAATCTTGGTAAAAAGTCATGATTTTGTAGATTTCGTGCTCTTCTTTGCGAATTCAAGCCAGAAAACAACGAAAATCGGCGAGAAATCGTCGTTTTGCATCGAAAAATGCGGTTTTCTGTAAGAATTTTGATGATTTTGTGCAGAATTCTGCTGTTTTCTTGCAATTCAGCTGTTGAATCTTGGTAAAAAGTTATGGTTTTGTAGATTTCGTGCTCTTCTTTGCGAATTCATGCCAGAAAACAACGAAAATCGGCGAGAAATAATCGTTTTGCATCGAAATATGCGGTTTTCTGTTAGAATTTTGATGATTTCGTGCAGAATTCTGCTGTTTTCTTGCAATTCAGCCGTTGAGTCTTGGTAAAAAGTCATGATTTTGTAGATTTCGTGTTCTTCTTTGCAAATTCAAGCCAGAAAACCACGAAAATCGGCAAGAAATCGTCGTTTTGCATCGAAATATGCGGTTTTCTTTAAGAATTTTGATGATTTCGTGCAGAATTCTGCTGTTTTCTTGCAATTCAGCCGTTGAATCTTGGTAAAAAGTGATGATTTTGTAGATTTCGTGCTCTTCTTTGCGAATTCAAGCCAGAAAACAACGAAAATCGGCGAGAAATCGTCGTTTTGCATCGAAATATGCGGTTTTCTCTAAGAATTTTGACGATTTCGTGCAGAATTCTGCTGTTTTCTTGCAATTGAGCCATTGAATCTTGGTAAAAAGTCATGATTTTGTAGATTTCGTGCTCTTCTTTGCAAATTCAAGATAGAAAACAACGAAAATCAGCGAGAAATCGTCGTTTTGCATCAAAATATGCGGTTTTCTGTAAGAATTTTGACGATTTCGTGCAGAATTCTGCTGTTTTCTTGCAATTCAGCCGTTGAATCTAGGTAAAAAGTCATGATTTTGTAGATTTCGTGCTCTTCTTGGCGAATTCAAGATAGAAAACAACGAAAATCGGCGAGAAATCGTTGTTTTGGATCGAAATATGCGGTTTTCTGTAAGAATTTTGATGATTTCGTGCAGAATTCTGCTGTTTTCTTGCAATTCAGCCGTTGAATCTAGGTAAAAAGTCATGATTTTGTAGATTTCGTGCTCTTCTTGGCGAATTCAAGATAGAAAACAACGAAAATCGGCGAGAAATCGTTGTTTTGCATCGAAATATGCAGTTTTCTCTAAGAATTTTGATGATTTCGTGCAGAATTCTGCTGTTTTCTTGCAATTCAGCCGTTGAATCTTGGTAAAAAGTCATGATTTTGTAGATTTCGTGCTCTTCTTTGCGAATTCAAGCCAGAAAACAACGAAAATCGGCGAGAAATCGTCGTTTTGCATCGAAAAATGAGGTTTTCTGTAAGAATTTTGATGATTTTGTGCAGAATTCTGCTGTTTTCTTGCAATTCAGCTGTTGAATCTTGGTAAAAAGTTATGGTTTTGTAGATTTCGTGCTCTTCTTTGCGAATTCATGCCAGAAAACAACGAAAATCGGCGAGAAATCGTCGTTTTGCATCGAAATATGCGGTTTTCTGTAAGAATTTTGATGATTTCGTGCAGAATTCTGCTGTTTTCTTGCAATTCAGCTGTTGAATCTTGGTAAAAAGTTATGGTTTTGTAGATTTCGTGCTCTTCTTTGCGAATTCATGCCAGAAAACAACGAAAATCGGCGAGAAATAATCGTTTTGCATCGAAATATGCGGTTTTCTGTTAGAATTTTGATGATTTCGTGCAGAATTCTGCTGTTTTCTTGCAATTCAGCCGTTGAGTCTTGGTAAAAAGTCATGATTTTGTAGATTTCGTGTTCTTCTTTGCAAATTCAAGCCAGAAAACCACGAAAATCGGCGAGAAATCGTCGTTTTGCATCGAAATATGCGGTTTTCTTTAAGAATTTTGATGATTTCGTGCAGAATTCTGCTGTTTTCTTGCAATTCAGCCGTTGAATCTTGGTAAAAAGTGATGATTTTGTAGATTTCGTGCTCTTCTTTGCGAATTCAAGCCAGAAAACAACGAAAATCGGCGAGAAATCGTCGTTTTGCATCGAAATATGCGGTTTTCTCTAAGAATTTTGACGATTTCGTGCAGAATTCTGCTGTTTTCTTGCAATTGAGCCGTTGAATCTTGGTAAAAAGTCATGATTTTGTAGATTTCGTGCTCTTCTTTGCAAATTCAAGATAGAAAACAACGAAAATCAGCGAGAAATCGTCGTTTTGCATCAAAATATGCGGTTTTCTGTAAGAATTTTGACGATTTCGTGCAGAATTCTGCTGTTTTCTTGCAATTCAGCCGTTGAATCTAGGTAAAAAGTCATGATTTTGTAGATTTCGTGCTCTTCTTGGCGAATTCAAGATAGAAAACAACGAAAATCGGCGAGAAATCGTTGTTTTGGATCGAAATATGCGGTTTTCTGTAAGAATTTTGATGATTTCGTGCAGAATTCTGCTGTTTTCTTGCAATTCAGCCGTTGAATCTAGGTAAAAAGTCATGATTTTGTAGATTTCGTGCTCTTCTTGGCGAATTCAAGATAGAAAACAACGAAAATCGGCGAGAAATCGTTGTTTTGCATCGAAATATGCAGTTTTCTCTAAGAATTTTGATGATTTCGTGCAGAATTCTGCTGTTTTCTTGCAATTCAGCCGTTGAATCTTGGTAAAAAGTCATGATTTTGTAGATTTCGTGCTCTTCTTTGCGAATTCAAGCCAGAAAACAACGAAAATCGGCGAGAAATCGTCGTTTTGCATCGAAAAATGCGGTTTTCTGTAAGAATTTTGATGATTTTGTGCAGAATTCTGCTGTTTTCTTGCAATTCAGCTGTTGAATCTTGGTAAAAAGTTATGGTTTTGTAGATTTCGTGCTCTTCTTTGCGAATTCATGCCAGAAAACAACGAAAATCGGCGAGAAATAATCGTTTTGCATCGAAATATGCGGTTTTCTGTTAGAATTTTGATGATTTCGTGCAGAATTCTGCTGTTTTCTTGCAATTCAGCCGTTGAGTCTTGGTAAAAAGTCATGATTTTGTAGATTTCGTGTTCTTCTTTGCAAATTCAAGCCAGAAAACCACGAAAATCGGCGAGAAATCGTCGTTTTGCATCGAAATATGCGGTTTTCTTTAAGAATTTTGATGATTTCGTGCAGAATTCTGCTGTTTTCTTGCAATTCAGCCGTTGAATCTTGGTAAAAAGTGATGATTTTGTAGATTTCGTGCTCTTCTTTGCGAATTCAAGCCAGAAAACAACGAAAATCGGCGAGAAATAATCGTTTTGCATCGAAATATGCGGTTTTCTGTTAGAATTTTGATGATTTCGTGCAGAATTCTGCTGTTTTCTTGCAATTCAGCCGTTGAGTCTTGGTAAAAAGTCATGATTTTGTAGATTTCGTGTTCTTCTTTGCAAATTCAAGCCAGAAAACCACGAAAATCGGCGAGAAATCGTCGTTTTGCATCGAAATATGCGGTTTTCTGTAAGAATTTTGATGATTTCGTGCAGAATTCTGCTGTTTTCTTGCAATTCTGCCGTTGAATCTAGGTAAAAAGTCATGATTTTGTAGATTTCGTGCTCTTCTTGGCGAATTCAAGATAGAAAACAACGAAAATCGGCGAGAAATCGTTGTTTTGGATCGAAATATGCGGTTTTCTGTAAGAATTTTGATGATTTCGTGCAGAATTCTGCTGTTTTCTTGCAATTCAGCCGTTGAATCTAGGTAAAAAGTCATGATTTTGTAGATTTCGTGCTCTTCTTGGCGAATTCAAGATAAAAAACAACGAAAATCGGCGAGAAATCGTTGTTTTGCATCGAAATATGCAGTTTTCTCTAAGAATTTTGATGATTTCGTGCAGAATTCTGCTGTTTTCTTGCAATTCAGCCGTTGAATCTTGGTAAAAAGTCATGATTTTGTAGATTTCGTGCTCTTCTTTGCGAATTCAAGCCAGAAAACAACGAAAATCGGCGAGAAATCGTCGTTTTGCATCGAAAAATGCGGTTTTCTGTAAGAATTTTGATGATTTTGTGCAGAATTCTGCTGTTTTCTTGCAATTCAGCCGTTGAATCTTGGTAAAAAGTCATGATTTTGTAGATTTCGTGCTCTTCTTTGCGAATTCAAGCCAGAAAACAACGAAAATCGGCGAGAAATCGTCGTTTTGCGTCGAAATATGCGATTTTCTGTAAGAATTTTGATGATTTCGTGCAGAATTCTGCTGTTTTCTTGCAATTCAGCTGTTGAATCTTGGTAAAAAGTTATGGTTTTGTAGATTTCGTGCTCTTCTTTGCGAATTCATGCCAGAAAACAACGAAAATCGGCGAGAAATAATCGTTTTGCATCGAAATATGCGGTTTTCTGTTAGAATTTTGATGATTTCGTGCAGAATTCTGCTGTTTTCTTGCAATTCAGCCGTTGAGTCTTGGTAAAAAGTCATGATTTTGTAGATTTCGTGTTCTTCTTTGCAAATTCAAGCCAGAAAACCACGAAAATCGGCGAGAAATCGTCGTTTTGCATCGAAATATGCGGTTTTCTTTAAGAATTTTGATGATTTCGTGCAGAATTCTGCTGTTTTCTTGCAATTCAGCCGTTGAATCTAGGTAAAAAGTCATGATTTTGTAGATTTCGTGCTCTTCTTGGCGAATTCAAGATAGAAAACAACGAAAATCGGCGAGAAATCGTTGTTTTGGATCGAAATATGCGGTTTTCTGTAAGAATTTTGATGATTTCGTGCAGAATTCTGCTGTTTTCTTGCAATTCAGCCGTTGAATCTAGGTAAAAAGTCATGATTTTGTAGATTTCGTGCTCTTCTTGGCGAATTCAAGATAGAAAACAACGAAAATCGGCGAGAAATCGTTGTTTTGCATCGAAATATGCAGTTTTCTCTAAGAATTTTGATGATTTCGTGCCGAATTCTGCTGTTTTCTTGCAATTCAGCCGTTGAATCTTGGTAAAAAGTCATGATTTTGTAGATTTCGTGCTCTTCTTTGCGAATTCAAGCCAGAAAACAACGAAAATCGGCGAGAAATCGTCGTTTTGCATCGAAAAATGCGGTTTTCTGTAAGAATTTTGATGATTTTGTGCAGAATTCTGCTGTTTTCTTGCAATTCAGCCGTTGAATCTTGGTAAAAAGTCATGATTTTGTAGATTTCGTGCTCTTCTTTGCGAATTCAAGCCAGAAAACAACGAAAATCGGCGAGAAATCGTCGTTTTGCGTCGAAATATGCGATTTTCTGTAAGAATTTTGATGATTTCGTGCAGAATTCTGCTGTTTTCTTGCAATTCAGCTGTTGAATCTTGGTAAAAAGTTATGGTTTTGTAGATTTCGTGCTCTTCTTTGCGAATTCATGCCAGAAAACAACGAAAATCGGCGAGAAATAATCGTTTTGCATCGAAATATGCGGTTTTCTGTTAGAATTTTGATGATTTCGTGCAGAATTCTGCTGTTTTCTTGCAATTCAGCCGTTGAGTCTTGGTAAAAAGTCATGATTTTGTAGATTTCGTGTTCTTCTTTGCAAATTCAAGCCAGAAAACCACGAAAATCGGCGAGAAATCGTCGTTTTGCATCGAAATATGCGGTTTTCTTTAAGAATTTTGATGATTTCGTGCAGAATTCTGCTGTTTTCTTGCAATTCAGCCGTTGAATCTTGGTAAAAAGTGATGATTTTGTAGATTTCGTGCTCTTCTTTGCGAATTCAAGCCAGAAAACAACGAAAATCGGCGAGAAATCGTCGTTTTGCATCGAAAAATGCGGTTTTCTGTAAGAATTTTGTTGATTTCGTGCAGAATTCTGCTGTTTTCTTGCAATTCAGCCGTTGAATCTTGGTAAAAAGTCATGATTTTGTAGATTTCGTGCTCTTCTTTGCGAATTCAAGCCAGAAAACAACGAAAATCGGCGAGAAATCGTCGTTTTGCATCGAAATATGCGGTTTTCTGTAAGAATTTTGATGATTTCGTGCAGAATTCTGCTGTTTTCTTGCAATTCAGCCGTTGAATCTTGGTAAAAAATCATGATTTTGTAGATTTCGTGCTCTTCTTTGCGAATTCAAGCCAGAAAACCACGAAAATCGGCGAGAAATCGTCGTTTTGCATCGAAATATGCGGTTTTCTCTAAGAATTTTGATGATTTCGTGCAGAATTCTGCTGTTTTCTTGCAATTCAGCCGTTGAATCTTGATAAAAAGTCATGATTTTGTAGATTTCGTGCTCTTCTTTGCGAATTCAAGCCAGAAAACAACGAAAATCGGCGAGAAATCGTCGTTTTGCATCGAAAAATGCGGTTTTCTGTAAGAATTTTGATGATTTCGTGCAGAATTCTGCTGTTTTCTTGCAATTCAGCCGTTGAATCTTGGTAAAAAGTCATGATTTTGTAGATTTCGTGCTCTTCTTTGCAAATTCAAGCCAGAAAACAACGAAAATCGGCGAGAAATTTTCGTTTTGCATCGAAATATGCGGTTTTCTATAAGAATTTTGATGATTTCGTGCAGAATTCTGCTGTTTTCTTGCAAGTCAGCCGAAGAATCTTGGTAAAAAGTGATGATTTTGTAGATTTCGTGCTCTTCTTTGCGAATTCAAGCCAGAAAACAACGAAAATCGGCGAGAAATCGTCGTTTTGCATCGAAAAATGCGGTTTTCTGTAAGAATTTTGTTGATTTCGTGCAGAATTCTGCTGTTTTCTTGCAATTCAGCTGTTGAATCTTGGTAAAAAGTCATGATTTTGTAGATTTCGTGCTCTTCTTTGCGAATTCAAGCCAGAAAACAACGAAAATCGGCGAGAAATCGTCGTTTTGCATCGAAATATGCGGTTTTCTGTAAGAATTTTGATGATTTCGTGCAGAATTCTGCTGTTTTCTTGCAATTCAGCCGTTGAATCTTGGTAAAAAGTCATGATTTTGTAGATTTCGTGCTATTCTTTGCGAATTCAAGCCAGAAAACAACGAAAATCGGCGAGAAATAATCGTTTTGCATCGAAATATGCGGTTTTCTGTAAGAATTTTGATGATTTCGTGCAGAATTCTGCTGTTTTCTTGCAATTCAGCCGTTGAATCTTGGTAAAAAATCATGATTTTGTAGATTTCGTGCTCTTCTTTGCGAATTCAAGCCAGAAAACCACGAAAATCGGCGAGAAATCGTCGTTTTGCATCGAAATATGCGGTTTTCTCTAAGAATTTTGATGATTTCGTGCAGAATTCTGCTGTTTTCTTGCAATTCAGCCGTTGAATCTTGGTAAAAAGTCATGATTTTGTAGATTTCTTGCTCTTCTTTGCGAATTCAAGCCAGAAAACATCGAAAATCGGCGCGAAATCGTCGTTTTGCATCGAAATATGCGGTTTTCTGTAAGAATTTTGATGATTTCGTGCAGAATTCTGCTGTTTTCTTGCAATTCAGCCGTAGAATCTTGGTAAAATGTGATGATTTTGTAGATTTCGTGCTCTTCTTTGCGAATTCAAGCCAGAAAACAACGAAAATCGGCGAGAAATTGTTGTTTCACATCGAAATATGCGGTTTTCTGTAAGAATTTTGATGATTTCGTGCAGAATTCTGCTGTTTTCTTGCAATTCAGCCGTTGAATCTTGATAAAAAGTCATGATTTTGTAGATTTCGTGCTCTTCTTTGCGAATTCAAGCCAGAAAACAACGAAAATCGGCGAGAAATCGTCGTTTTGCATCGAAAAATGCGGTTTTCTGTAAGAATTTTGATGATTTCGTGCAGAATTCTGCTGTTTTCTTGCAATTCAGCCGTTGAATCGTGGTAAAAAGTCATGATTTTGTAGATTTCGTGCTCTTCTTTGCAAATTCAAGCCAGAAAACAACGAAAATCGGCGAGAAATTTTCGTTTTGCATCGAAATATGCGGTTTTCTATAAGAATTTTGATGATTTCGTGCAGAATTCTGCCGTTTTCTTGCACTTCAGCCGTTGAATCTTGGTAAAAAGTCATGATTTTGTAGATTCCGTGCTCTTCTTTGCGAATTCAAGATAGAAAACATCGAAAATCAGCGAGAAATCGTCGTTTTGCATCGAAATATGCGGTTTTCTCTAAGAATTTTGATGATTTCGTGCAGAATTCTGCTGTTTTCTTGCAATTCAGCCGTTGAATCTTGGTAAAAAGTGATGATTTTGTAGATTTCGTGCTCTTCTTTGCGAATTCAAGCCAGAAAACAACGAAAATCGGCGAGAAATCGTCGTTTTGCATCGAAATATGCGGTTTTCTCTAAGAATTTTGATGATTTCGTGCAGAAATCTGCTGTTTTCTTGCAATTCAGCCGTTGAATCTTGGCAAAAAGTCATGATTTTATAGATTTCGTGCTCTTCTTTGCAAATTCATGCCAGAAAACAACGAAAATCGGCGAGAAATCGTCGTTTTGCATCGAAATATGCGGTTTTCTGTAAGAATTTTGATGATTTCGTGCAGAATTCTGCTGTTTTCCTGTAATTCAGCCGTTGAATCTTGGTAAAAAGTCATGATTTTGTAGATTTCGTGCCCTTCTTTGCGAATTCAAGCCAGAAAACAACGAAAATCGGCGAAAAATCGTCGTTTTGCATCGAAATATGCGGTTTTCTGTAAGAATTTTGATGATTTCGTGCAGAATTCTGCTGTTTTCTTGCAATTCAGCCGTTGAATCTAGGTAAAAAGTCATGATTTTGTAGATTTCGTGCTCTTCTTGGCGAATTCAAGATAGAAAACAACGAAAATCGGCGAGAAATCGTTGTTTTGGATCGAAATATGCGGTTTTCTGTAAGAATTTTGATGATTTCGTGCAGAATTCTGCTGTTTTCTTGCAATTCAGCCGTTGAATCGTGGTAAAAAGTCATGATTTTGTAGATTTCGTGCTCTTCTTTGCGAATTCATGCCAGAAAACAACGAAAATCGGCGAGAAATAATCGTTTTGCATCGAAATATGCGGTTTTCTGTAAGAATTTTGATGATTTCGTGCAGAATTCTGCTGTTTTCTTACAATTCAGCCGTTGAATCTTAGTAAAAAGTGATGATTTTGTAGATTTCGTGCTCTTCTTTGCGAATTCAAGCCAGAAAACAACGAAAATCGGCGAGAAATCGTCGTTTTGCATCGAAATATGCGGTTTTCTCTAAGAATTTTGACGATTTCGTGCAGAATTCTGCTGTTTTCTTGCAATTGAGCGGTTGAATCTTGGTAAAAAGTCATGATTTTGTAGATTTAGTGCTCTTCTTTGCAAATTCAAGATAGAAAACAACGAAAATCAGCGAGAAATCGTCGTTTTGCATCGAAATATGCGGTTTTCTCTAAGAATTTTGATGATTTCGTGCAGAATTCTGCTGTTTTCTTGCAATTCAGCCGTTGAATCTTGGTAAAAAGTCATGATTTTGTAGATTTCGTGCTCTTCTTTGCGAATTCATGCCAGAAAACAACGAAAATCGGCGAGAAATCGTCGTTTTGCATCGAAAAATGCGGTTTTCTGTAAGAATTTTGATGATTTTGTGCAGAATTCTGCTGTTTTCTTGCAATTCAGCCGTTGAATCTTGGTAAAAAGTCATGATTTTGTAGATTTCGTGCTCTTCTTGGCGAATTCAAGATAGAAAGCAACGAAAATCGGCGAGAAATCGTTGTTTTGCATCGAAATATGCAGTTTTCTCTAAGAATTTTGATGATTTCGTGCAGAATTCTGCTGTTTTCTTGCAATTCAGCCGTTGAATCTTGGTAAAAAGTCATGATTTTGTAGATTTCGTGCTCTTCTTTGCGAATTCAAGCCAGAAAACAACGAAAATCGGCGAGAAATCGTCGTTTTGCATCGAAATATGCGGTTTTCTCTAAGAATTTTGATGATTTCGTGCAGAAATCTGCTGTTTTCTTGCAATTCAGCCGTTGAATCTTGGCAAAAAGTCATGATTTTGTAGATTTCGTGCTCTTCTTTGCAAATGCATGCCAGAAAACAACGAAAATCGGCGAGAAATCGTCGTTTTGCATCGAAAAATGCGGTTTTCTGTAAGAATTTTGATGATTTTGTGCAGAATTCTGCTGATTTCTTGCAATTCAGCCGTTGAATCTTGGTAAAAAGTCATGATTTTGTAGATTTCGTGCTCTTCTTGGCGAATTCAAGATAGAAAGCAACGAAAATCGGCGAGAAATCGTTGTTTTGCATCGAAATATGCAGTTTTCTCTAAGAATTTTGATGATTTCGTGCAGAATTCTGCTGTTTTCTTGCAATTCAGCCGTTGAATCTTGGTAAAAAGTCATGACTTTGTAGATTTCGTGCTCTTCTTTGCGAATTCAAGCCAGAAAACAACGAAAATCGGCGAGAAATCGTCGTTTTGCATCGAAAAATGCGGTTTTCTGTAAGAATTTTGATGATTTCGTGCAGAATTCTGCTGTTTTCTTGCAATTCAGCCGTTGAATCTTGGTAAAAAGTCATGATTTTGTAGATTTCGTGCTCTTCTTTGCAAATTCAAGCCAGAAAACAACGAAAATCGGTGAGAAATTTTCGTTTTGCATCGAAATATGCGGTTTTCTATAAGAATTTTGATGATTTCGTGCAGAATTCTGCTGTTTTCTTGCAAGTCAGCCGAAGAATCTTGGTAAAAAGTGATGATTTTGTAGATTTCGTGCTCTTCTTTGCGAATTCAAGCCAGAAAACAACGAAAATCGGCGAGAAATCGTCGTTTTGCATCGAAAAATGCGGTTTTCTGTAAGAATTTTGTTGATTTCGTGCAGAATTCTGCTGTTTTCTTGCAATTCAGCTGTTGAATCTCGGTAAAAAGTCATGATTTTGTAGATTTCGTGCTCTTCTTTGCGAATTCAAGCCAGAAAACAACGAAAATCGGCGAGAAATCGTCGTTTTGCATCGAAATATGCGGTTTTCTGTAAGAATTTTGATGATTTCGTGCAGAATTCTGCTGTTTTCTTGCAATTCAGCCGTTGAATCTTGGTAAAAAGTCATGATTTTGTAGATTTCGTGCTATTCTTTGCGAATTCAAGCCAGAAAACAACGAAAATCGGCGAGAAATAATCGTTTTGCATCGAAATATGCGGTTTTCTGTAAGAATTTTGATGATTTCGTGCAGAATTCTGCTGTTTTCTTGCAATTCAGCCGTTGAATCTTGGTAAAAAATCATGATTTTGTAGATTTCGTGCTCTTCTTTGCGAATTCAAGCCAGAAAACCACGAAAATCGGCGAGAAATCGTCGTTTTGCATCGAAATATGCGGTTTTCTCTAAGAATTTTGATGATTTCGTGCAGAATTCTGCTGTTTTCTTGCAATTCAGCCGTTGAATCTTGGTAAAAAGTCATGATTTTGTAGATTTCTTGCTCTTCTTTGCGAATTCAAGCCAGAAAACATCGAAAATCGGCGCGAAATCGTCGTTTTGCATCGAAATATGCGGTTTTCTGTAAGAATTTTGATGATTTCGTGCAGAATTCTGCTGTTTTCTTGCAATTCAGCCGTAGAATCTTGGTAAAATGTGATGATTTTGTAGATTTCGTGCTCTTCTTTGCGAATTCAAGCCAGAAAACAACGAAAATCGGCGAGAAATTGTTGTTTCACATCGAAATATGCGGTTTTCTGTAAGAATTTTGATGATTTCGTGCAGAATTCTGCTGTTTTCTTGCAATTCAGCCGTTGAATCTTGATAAAAAGTCATGATTTTGTAGATTTCGTGCTCTTCTTTGCGAATTCAAGCCAGAAAACAACGAAAATCGGCGAGAAATCGTCGTTTTGCATCGAAAAATGCGGTTTTCTGTAAGAATTTTGATGATTTCGTGCAGAATTCTGCTGTTTTCTTGCAATTCAGCCGTTGAATCGTGGTAAAAAGTCATGATTTTGTAGATTTCGTGCTCTTCTTTGCAAATTCAAGCCAGAAAACAACGAAAATCGGCGAGAAATTTTCGTTTTGCATCGAAATATGCGGTTTTCTATAAGAATTTTGATGATTTCGTGCAGAATTCTGCCGTTTTCTTGCACTTCAGCCGTTGAATCTTGGTAAAAAGTCATGATTTTGTAGATTCCGTGCTCTTCTTTGCGAATTCAAGATAGAAAACATCGAAAATCAGCGAGAAATCGTCGTTTTGCATCGAAATATGCGGTTTTCTCTAAGAATTTTGATGATTTCGTGCAGAATTCTGCTGTTTTCTTGCAATTCAGCCGTTGAATCTTGGTAAAAAGTGATGATTTTGTAGATTTCGTGCTCTTCTTTGCGAATTCAAGCCAGAAAACAACGAAAATCGGCGAGAAATCGTCGTTTTGCATCGAAATATGCGGTTTTCTCTAAGAATTTTGATGATTTCGTGCAGAAATCTGCTGTTTTCTTGCAATTCAGCCGTTGAATCTTGGCAAAAAGTCATGATTTTGTAGATTTCGTGCTCTTCTTTGCAAATTCATGCCAGAAAACAACGAAAATCGGCGAGAAATCGTCGTTTTGCATCGAAATATGCGGTTTTCTGTAAGAATTTTGATGATTTCGTGCAGAATTCTGCTGTTTTCTTGTAATTCAGCCGTTGAATCTTGGTAAAAAGTCATGATTTTGTAGATTTCGTGCCCTTCTTTGCGAATTCAAGCCAGAAAACAACGAAAATCGGCGAAAAATCGTCGTTTTGCATCGAAATATGCGGTTTTCTGTAAGAATTTTGATGATTTCGTGCAGAATTCTGCTGTTTTCTTGCAATTCAGCCGTTGAATCTAGGTAAAAAGTCATGATTTTGTAGATTTCGTGCTCTTCTTGGCGAATTCAAGATAGAAAACAACGAAAATCGGCGAGAAATCGTTGTTTTGGATCGAAATATGCGGTTTTCTGTAAGAATTTTGATGATTTCGTGCAGAATTCTGCTGTTTTCTTGCAATTCAGCCGTTGAATCGTGGTAAAAAGTCATGATTTTGTAGATTTCGTGCTCTTCTTTGCGAATTCATGCCAGAAAACAACGAAAATCGGCGAGAAATAATCGTTTTGCATCGAAATATGCGGTTTTCTGTAAGAATTTTGATGATTTCGTGCAGAATTCTGCTGTTTTCTTACAATTCAGCCGTTGAATCTTAGTAAAAAGTGATGATTTTGTAGATTTCGTGCTCTTCTTTGCGAATTCAAGCCAGAAAACAACGAAAATCGGCGAGAAATCGTCGTTTTGCATCGAAATATGCGGTTTTCTCTAAGAATTTTGACGATTTCGTGCAGAATTCTGCTGTTTTCTTGCAATTGAGCGGTTGAATCTTGGTAAAAAGTCATGATTTTGTAGATTTAGTGCTCTTCTTTGCAAATTCAAGATAGAAAACAACGAAAATCAGCGAGAAATCGTCGTTTTGCATCGAAATATGCGGTTTTCTCTAAGAATTTTGATGATTTCGTGCAGAATTCTGCTGTTTTCTTGCAATTCAGCCGTTGAATCTTGGTAAAAAGTCATGATTTTGTAGATTTCGTGCTCTTCTTTGCGAATTCATGCCAGAAAACAACGAAAATCGGCGAGAAATCGTCGTTTTGCATCGAAAAATGCGGTTTTCTGTAAGAATTTTGATGATTTTGTGCAGAATTCTGCTGTTTTCTTGCAATTCAGCCGTTGAATCTTGGTAAAAAGTCATGATTTTGTAGATTTCGTGCTCTTCTTGGCGAATTCAAGATAGAAAGCAACGAAAATCGGCGAGAAATCGTTGTTTTGCATCGAAATATGCAGTTTTCTCTAAGAATTTTGATGATTTCGTGCAGAAATCTGCTGTTTTCTTGCAATTCAGCCGTTGAATCTTGGCAAAAAGTCATGATTTTGTAGATTTCGTGCTCTTCTTTGCAAATTCATGCCAGAAAACAACGAAAATCGGCGAGAAATCGTCGTTTTGCATCGAAATATGCGGTTTTCTGTAAGAATTTTGATGATTTCGTGCAGAATTCTGCTGTTTTCTTGCAATTCAGCCGTTGAATCTTGGTAAAAAGTCATGATTTTGTAGATTTCGTGCTCTTCTTTGCGAATTCAAGCCAGAAAACAACGAAAATCGGCGAGAAATCGTCGTTTTGCATCGAAATATGCGGTTTTCTCTAAGAATTTTGATGATTTCGTGCAGAAATCTGCTGTTTTCTTGCAATTCAGCCGTTGAATCTTGGCAAAAAGTCATGATTTTGTAGATTTCGTGCTCTTCTTTGCAAATTCATGCCAGAAAACAACGAAAATCGGCGAGAAATCGTCGTTTTGCATCGAAATATGCGGTTTTCTGTAAGAATTTTGATGATTTCGTGCAGAATTCTGCTGTTTTCTTGTAATTCAGCCGTTGAATCTTGGTAAAAAGTCATGATTTTGTAGATTTCGTGCCCTTCTTTGCGAATTCTAGCCAGAAAACAACGAAAATCGGCGAAAAATCGTCGTTTTGCATCGAAATATGCGGTTTTCTGTAAGAATTTTGATGATTTCGTGCAGAATTCTGCTGTTTTCTTGCAATTCAGCCGTTGAATCTAGGTAAAAAGTCATGATTTTGTAGATTTCGTGCTCTTCTTGGCGAATTCAAGATAGAAAACAACGAAAATCGGCGAGAAATCGTTGTTTTGGATCGAAATATGCGGTTTTCTGTAAGAATTTTGATGATTTCGTGCAGAATTCTGCTGATTTCTTGCAATTCAGCCGTTGAATCTAGGTAAAAAGTCATGATTTTGTAGATTTCGTGCTCTTCTTGGCGAATTCAAGATAGAAAACAACGAAAATCGGCGAGAAATCGTTGTTTTGCATCGAAATATGCAGTTTTCTCTAAGAATTTTGATGATTTCGTGCAGAATTCTGCTGTTTTCTTGCATTCAGCCGTTGAATCTTGGTAAAAAGGCATGATTTTGTAGATTTCGTGCTCTTCTTTGCGAATTCAAGCCAGAAAACAACGAAAATCGGCGAGAAATCGTCGTTTTGCATCGAAAGATGCGGTTTTCTGTAAGAATTTTGATGATTTTGTGCAGAATTCTGCTGTTTTCTTGCAATTCAGCCGTTGAATCTTGGTAAAAAGTCATGATTTTGTAGATTTCGTGCTCTTCGTTGCGAATTCAAGCCAGAAAACAACGAAAATCGGCGAGAAATCGTCGTTTTGCGTCGAAATATGCGGTTTTCTGTAAGAATTTTGATGATTTCGTGCAGAATTCTGCTGTTTTCTTGCAATTCAGCCGTTGAATCGTGGTAAAAAGTCATGATTTTGTAGATTTCGTGCTCTTCTTTGCGAATTCATGCCAGAAAACAACGAAAATCGGCGAGAAATAATCGTTTTGCATCGAAATATGCGGTTTTCTGTAAGAATTTTGATGATTTCGTGCAGAATTCTGCTGTTTTCTTACAATTCAGCCGTTGAATCTTAGTAAAAAGTGATGATTTTGTAGATTTCGTGCTCTTCTTTGCGAATTCAAACCAGAAAACAACGAAAATCGGCGAGAAATCGTCGTTTTGCATCGAAATATGCGGTTTTCTCTAAGAATTTTGACGATTTCGTGCAGAATTCTGCTGTTTTCTTGCAATTGAGCGGTTGAATCTTGGTAAAAAGTCATGATTTTGTAGATTTAGTGCTCTTCTTTGCAAATTCAAGATAGAAAACAACGAAAATCAGCGAGAAATCGTCGTTTTGCATCGAAATATGCGGTTTTCTCTAAGAATTTTGATGATTTCGTGCAGAATTCTGCTGTTTTCTTGCAATTCAGCCGTTGAATCTTGATAAAAAGTCATGATTTTGTAGATTTCGTGCTCTTCTTTGCGAATTCATGCCAGAAAACAACGAAAATCGGCGAGAAATCGTCGTTTTGCATCGAAAAATGCGGTTTTCTGTAAGAATTTTGATGATTTTGTGCAGAATTCTGCTGTTTTCTTGCAATTCAGCCGTTGAATCTTGGTAAAAAGTCATGATTTTGCAGATTTCGTGCTCTTCTTGGCGAATTCAAGATAGAAAGCAACGAAAATCGGCGAGAAATCGTTGTTTTGCATCGAAATATGCAGTTTTCTCTAAGAATTTTGATGCTTTCGTGCAGAATTCTGCTGTTTTCTTGCAATTCAGCCGTTGAATCTTGGTAAAAAGTCATGATTTTGTAGATTTCGTGCTCTTCTTTGCGAATTCAAGCCAGAAAACAACGAAAATCGGCGAGAAATCGTTGTTTTGCATTGAAATATGCGGTTTTCTGTAAGAATTTTGATGATTTCGTGCAGAATTCTACTGTTTTCTTGCAATTCAGCCGTTGAATCTTGGTAAAAAGTCATGGTTTTGTAGATTTCGTGCTCTTCTTTGCGAATTCATGCCAGAAAACAACGAAAATCGGCGAGAAATAATCGTTTTGCATCGAAATATGCGGTTTTCTGTTAGAATTTTGATGATTTCGTGCAGAATTCTGCTGTTTTCTTGCAATTCAGCCGTTGAATCTTGGTAAAAAGTCATGATTTTGTAGATTTCGTGTTCTTCTTTGCAAATTCAAGCCAGAAAACCACGAAAATCGGCGAGAAATCGTCGTTTTGCATCGAAATATGCGGTTTTCTTTAAGAATTTTGATGATTTCGTGCAGAATTCTGCTGTTTTCTTGCAATTCAGCCGTTGAATCTTGGTAAAAAGTGATGATTTTGTAGATTTCGTGCTCTTCTTTGCGAATTCAAGCCAGAAAACAACGAAAATCGGCGAGAAATCGTCGTTTTGCATCGAAATATGCGGTTTTCTCTAAGAATTTTGACGATTTCGTGCAGAATTCTGCTGTTTTCTTGCAATTGAGCCGTTGAATCTTGGTAAAAGTCATGATTTTGTAGATTTCGTGCTCTTCTTTGCAAATTCAAGATAGAAAACAACGAAAATCAGCGAGAAATCGTCGTTTTGCATCAAAATATGCGGTTTTCTGTAAGAATTTTGATGATTTCGTGCAGAATTCTGCTGTTTTCTTGCAATTCAGCCGAAGAATCTTGGTAAAAAGTGATGATTTTGTAGATTTCGTGCTCTTCTTTGCGAATTCAAGCCAGAAAACAACGAAAATCGGCGAGAAATCGTCGTTTTGCATCGAAAAATGCGGTTTTCTGTAAGAATTTTGTTGATTTCGTGCAGAATTCTGCTGTTTTCTTGCAATTCAGCCGTTGAATCTTGGTAAAATGTCATGATTTTGTAGATTTCGTGCTCTTCTTTGCGAATTCAAGCCAGAAAACAACGAAAATCGGCGAGAAATCGTCGTTTTGCATCGAAATATGCGGTTTTCTGTAAGAATTTTGATGATTTCGTGCAGAATTCTGCTGTTTTCTTGCAATTCAGCCGTTGAATCTTGGTAAAAAGTCATGATTTTGTAGATTTCGTGCTCTTCTTTGCGAATTCAAGCCAGAAAACAACGAAAATCGGCGAGAAATAATCGTTTTGCATCGAAATATGCGGTTTTCTGTAAGAATTTTGATGATTTCGTGCAGAATTCTGCTGTTTTCTTGCAATTCAGCCGTTGAATCTTGGTAAAAAATCATGATTTTGTAGATTTCGTGCTCTTCTTTGCGAATTCAAGCCAGAAAACCACGAAAATCGGCGAGAAATCGTCGTTTTGCATCGAAATAATCGGTTTTCTCTAAGAATTTTGATGATTTCGTGCAGGATTCTGCTGTTTTCTTGCAATTCAGCCGTTGAATCTTGGTAAAAAGTCATGATTTTGTAGATTTCGTGCTCTTCTTTGCGAATTCAAGCCAGAAAACAACGAAAATCGGCGCGAAATCGTCGTTTTGCATCGAAATATGCGGTTTTCTGTAAGAATTTTGATGATTTCGTGCAGAATTCTGCTGTTTTCTTGCAATTCAGCCGTAGAATCTTGGTAAAATGTGATGATTTTGTAGATTTCGTGCTCTTCTTTGCGAATGCAAGCCAGAAAACAACGAAAATCGGCGAGAAATTGTTGTTTTACATCGAAATATGCGGTTTTCTGTAAGAATTTTGATGATTTCGTGCAGAATTCTGCTGTTTTCTTGCAATTCAGCCGTTGAATCTTGATAAAAAGTCATGATTTTGTAGATTTCGTGCTCTTCTTTGCAAATTCAAGCCAGAAAACAACGAAAATCGGCGAGAAATTTTCGTTTTGCATCGAAATATGCAGTTTTCTCTAAGAATTTTGATGATTTCGTGCAGAATTCTGCTGTTTTCTTGCAATTCAGCCGTTGAATCTTGGTAAAAAGTCATGATTTTGTAGATTTCGTGCTCTTCTTTGCGAATTCAAGCCAGAAAACAACGAAAATCGGCGAGAAATCGTCGTTTTGCATCAAAATATGCGGTTTTCTGTAAGAATTTTGATGATTTCGTGCAGAATTCTGCTGTTTTCTTGCAATTCAGCCGAAGAATCTTGGTAAAAAGTGATGATTTTGTAGATTTCGTGCTCTTCTTTGCGAATTCAAGCCAGAAAACAACGAAAATCGGCGAGAAATCGTTGTTTTGCATTGAAATATGCGGTTTTCTGTAAGAATTTTGATGATTTCGTGCAGAATTCTACTGTTTTCTTGCAATTCAGCCGTTGAATCTTGGTAAAAAGTCATGGTTTTGTAGATTTCGTGCTCTTCTTTGCGAATTCATGCCAGAAAACAACGAAAATCGGCGAGAAATAATCGTTTTGCATCGAAATATGCGGTTTTCTGTTAGAATTTTGATGATTTCGTGCAGAATTCTGCTGTTTTCTTGCAATTCAGCCGTTGAATCTTGGTAAAAAGTCATGATTTTGTAGATTTCGTGTTCTTCTTTGCAAATTCAAGCCAGAAAACCACGAAAATCGGCGAGAAATCGTCGTTTTGCATCGAAATATGCGGTTTTCTTTAAGAATTTTGATGATTTCGTGCAGAATTCTGCTGTTTTCTTGCAATTCAGCCGTTGAATCTTGGTAAAAAGTGATGATTTTGTAGATTTCGTGCTTTTCTTTGCGAATTCAAGCCAGAAAACAACGAAAATCGGCGAGAAATCGTCGTTTTGCATCGAAATATGATGTTTTCTCTAAGAATTTTGACGATTTCGTGCAGAATTCTGCTGTTTTCTTGCAATTGAGCCGTTGAATCTTGGTAAAAAGTCATGATTTTGTAGATTTCGTGCTCTTCTTTGCAAATTCAAGATAGAAAACAACGAAAATCAGCGAGAAATCGTCGTTTTGCATCAAAATATGCGGTTTTCTGTAAGAATTTTGATGATTTCGTGCAGAATTCTGCTGTTTTCTTGCAATTCAGCCAAAGAATCTTGGTAAAAAGTGATGATTTTGTAGATTTCGTGCTCTTCTTTGCGAATTCAAGCCAGAAAACAACGAAAATCGGCGGGAAATCGTCGTTTTGCATCGAAAAATGCTGTTTTCTGTAAGAATTTTGTTGATTTCGTGCAGAATTCTGCTGTTTTCTTGCAATTCAGCCGTTGAATCTTGGTAAAAAGTCATGATTTTGTAGATTTCGTGCTCTTCTTTGCGAATTCAAGCCAGAAAACAACGAAAATCGGCGAGAAATCGTCGTTTTGCATCGAAATATGCGGTTTTCTGTAAGAATTTTGATGATTTCGTGCAGAATTCTGCTGTTTTCTTGCAATTCAGCCGTTGAATCTTGATAAAAAGTCATGATTTTGTAGATTTCGTGCTCTTCTTTGCAAATTCAAGCCAGAAAACAACGAAAATCGGCGAGAAATTTTCGTTTTGCATCGAAATATGCGGTTTTCTGTAAGAATTTTGTTGATTTCGTGCAGAATTCTGCTGTTTTCTTGCAATTCAGCCGTTGAATCTTGGTAAAAAGTCATGACTTTGTAGATTTCGTGCTCTTCTTTGCGAATTCAAGCCAGAAAACAACGAAAATCGGCGAGAAATCGTCGTCTTGCATCGAAATATGCGGTTTTCTGTAAGAATTTTGATGATTTCGTGCAGAATTCTGCTGTTTTCTTGCAAGTCAGCCGAAGAATCTTGGTAAAAAGTGATGATTTTGTAGATTTCGTGCTCTTCTTTGCGAATTCAAGCCAGAAAACAACGAAAATCGGCGAGAAATCGTCGTTTTGCATCGAAATATGCGGTTTTCTCTAAGAATTTTGATGATTTCGTGCAGAATTCTGCTGTTTTCTTGCAATTCAGCCGTTGAATCTTGGTAAAAAGTGATGATTTTGTAGATTTCGTGCTCTTCTTTGCGAATTCAAGCCAGAAAACAACGAAAATCGGCGAGAAATCGTCGTTTTGCATCGAAATATGCGGTTTTCTCTAAGAATTTTGATGATTTCGTGCAGAAATCTGCTGTTTTCTTGCAATTCAGCCGTTGAATCTTGGCAAAAAGTCATGATTTTGTAGATTTCGTGCTCTTCATTGCAAATTCATGCCAGAAAACAACGAAAATCGGCGAGAAATCGTCGTTTTGCATCGAAATGTGCGGTTTTCTGTAAGAATTTTGATGATTTCGTGCAGAATTCTGCTGTTTTCTTGTAATTCAGCCGTTGAATCTTGGTAAAAAGTCATGATTTTGTAGATTTCGTGCCCTTCTTTGCGAATTCAAGCCAAAAAACAACGAAAATCGGCGAAAAATCGTCGTTTTGCATCGAAATATGCGGTTTTCTGTAAGAATTTTGATGATTTCGTGCAGAATTCTGCTGTTTTCTTGCAATTCAGCCGTTGAATCTAGGTAAAAAGCCATGATTTTGTAGATTTCGTGCTCTTCTTGGCGAATTCAAGATAGAAAACAACGAAAATCAGCGAGAAATCGTTGTTTTGGATCGAAATATGCGGTTTTCTGTAAGAATTTTGATGATTTCGTGCAGAATTCTGCTGATTTCTTGCAATTCAGCTGTTGAATCTAGGTAAAAAGTCATGATCTTGTAGATTTCGTGCTCTTCTTGGCGAATTCAAGATAGAAAACAACGAAAATCGGCGAGAAATCGTTGTTTTGCATCGAAATATGCAGTTTTCTCTAAGAATTTTGTTGATTTCGTGCAGAATTCTGCTGTTTTCTTGCAATTCAGCCGTTGAATCTTGGTAAAAAGTCATGATTTTGTAGATTTCGTGCTCTTCTTTGCGAATTCAAGCCAGAAAACAACGAAAATCGGCGAGAAATCGTCGTTTTGCATCGAAAAATGCGGTTTTCTGTAAGAATTTTGATGATTTTGTGCAGAATTCTGCTGTTTTCTTGCAATTCAGCCGTTGAATCTTGGTAAAAAGTCATGATTTTGTAGATTTCGTGCTCTTCTTTGCGAATTCAAGCCAGAAAACAACGAAAATCGGCGAGAAATCGTCGTTTTGCGTCGAAATATGCGGTTTTCTGTAAGAATTTTGATGATTTCGTGCAGAATTCTGCTGTTTTCTTGCAATTCAGCCGTTGAATCGTGGTAAAAAGTCATGATTTTGTAGATTTCGTGCTCTTCTTTGCGAATTCATGCCAGAAAACAACGAAAATCGGCGAGAAATAATCGTTTTGCATCGAAATATGCGGTTTTCTGTAAGAATTTTGATGATTTCGTGCAGAATTCTGCTGTTTTCTTGCAATTCAGCCGTTGAATCTTGGTAAAAAGTGATGATTTTGTAGATTTCGTGCTCTTCTTTGCGAATTCAAGCCAGAAAACAACGAAAATCGGCTAGAAATCGTCGTTTTGCATCGAAATATGCGGTTTTCTCTAAGAATTTTGATGATTTCGTGCAGAAATCTGCTGTTTTCTTGCAATTCAGCCGTTGAATCTTGGCAAAAAGTCATGATTTTGTAGATTTCGTGCCCTTCATTGCAAATTCATGCCAGAAAACAACGAAAATCGGCGAGAAATCGTCGTTTTGCATCGAAATGTGCGGTTTTCTCTAAGAATTTTGATGATTTCGTGCAGAATTCTGCTGTTTTCTTGTAATTCAGCCGTTGAATCTTGGTAAAAAGTCATGATTTTGTAGATTTCGTGCCCTTCTTTGCGAATTCAAGCCAGAAAACAACGAAAATCGGCGAAAAATCGTCGTTTTGCATCGAAATATGCGGTTTTCTGTAAGAATTTTGATGATTTCGTGCAGAATTCTGCTGTTTTCTTGCAATTCAGCCGTTGAATCTAGGTAAAAAGTCATGATTTTGTAGATTTCGTGCTCTTCTTGGCGAATTCAAGATAGAAAACAACGAAAATCAGCGAGAAATCGTTGTTTTGGATCGAAATATGCGGTTTTCTGTAAGAATTTTGATGATTTCGTGCAGAATTCTGCTGATTTCTTGCAATTCAGCTGTTGAATCTAGGTAAAAAGTCATGATTTTGTAGATTTCGTGCTCTTCTTGGCGAATTCAAGATAGAAAACAACGAAAATCGGCGAGAAATCGTTGTTTTGCATCGAAATATGCAGTTTTCTCTAAGAATTTTGTTGATTTCGTGCAGAATTCTGCTGTTTTCTTGCAATTCAGCCGTTGAATCTTGGTAAAAAGTCATGATTTTGTAGATTTCGTGCTCTTCTTTGCGAATTCAAGCCAGAAAACAACAAAAATCGGCGAGAAATCGTCGTTTTGCATCGAAAAATGCGGTTTTCTGTAAGAATTTTGATGATTTTGTGCAGAATTCTGCTGTTTTCTTGCAATTCAGCCGTTGAATCTTGGTAAAAAGTCATGATTTTGTAGATTTCGTGCTCTTCTTTGCGAATTCAAGCCAGAAAACAACGAAAATCGGCGAGAAATCGTCGTTTTGCGTCGAAATATGCGGTTTTCTGTAAGAATTTTGATGATTTCGTGCAGAATTCTGCTGTTTTCTTGCAATTCAGCCGTTGAATCGTGGTAAAAAGTCATGATTTTGTAGATTTCGTGCTCTTCTTTGCGAATTCATGCCAGAAAACAACGAAAATCGGCGAGAAATAATCGTTTTGCATCGAAATATGCGGTTTTCTGTAAGAATTTTGATGATTTCGTGCAGAATTCTGCTGTTTTCTTACAATTCAGCCGTTGAATCTTAGTAAAAAGTGATGATTTTGTAGATTTCGTGCTCTTCTTTGCGAATTCAAGCCAGAAAACAACGAAAATCGGCGAGAAATCGTCGTTTTGCATCGAAATATGCGGTTTTCTCTAAGAATTTTGACGATTTCGTGCAGAATTCTGCTGTTTTCTTGCAATTGAGCGGTTGAATCTTGGTAAAAAGTCATGATTTTGTAGATTTAGTGCTCTTCTTTGCAAATTCAAGATAGAAAACAACGAAAATCAGCGAGAAATCGTCGTTTTGCATCGAAATATGCGGTTTTCTGTAAGAATTTTGATGATTTCGTGCAGAATTCTGCTGTTTTCTTACAATTCAGCCGTTGAATCTTAGTAAAAAGTGATGATTTTGTAGATTTCGTGCTCTTCTTGGCGAATTCATGCCAGAAAACAACGAAAATCGGCGAGAAATCGTCGTTTTGCATCGAAAAATGCGGTTTTCTGTAAGAATTTTGATGATTTTGTGCAGAATTCTGCTGTTTTCTTGCAATTCAGCCGTTGAATCTTGGTAAAAAGTCATGATTTTGTAGATTTCGTGCTCTTCTTGGCGAATTCAAGATAGAAAGCAACGAAAATCGGCGAGAAATCGTTGTTTTGCATCGAAATATGCAGTTTTCTCTAAGAATTTTGATGATTTCGTGCAGAATTCTGCTGTTTTCTTGCAATTCAGCCGTTGAATCTTGGTAAAAAGTCATGATTTTGTAGATTTCGTGCTCTTCTTTGCGAATTCAAGCCAGAAAACAACGAAAATCGGCGAGAAATCGTCGTTTTGCATCAAAATATGCGGTTTTCTGTAAGAATTTTGATGATTTCGTGCAGAATTCTGCTGTTTTCTTGCAATTCAGCCGAAGAATCTTGGTAAAAAGTGATGATTTTGTAGATTTCGTGCTCTTCTTTGCGAATTCAAGCCAGAAAACAACGAAAATCGGCGAGAAATCGTTGTTTTGCATTGAAATATGCGGTTTTCTGTAAGAATTTTGATGATTTCGTGCAGAATTCTACTGTTTTCTTGCAATTCAGCCGTTGAATCTTGGTAAAAAGTCATGGTTTTGTAGATTTCGTGCTCTTCTTTGCGAATTCATGCCAGAAAACAACGAAAATCGGCGAGAAATAATCGTTTTGCATCGAAATATGCGGTTTTCTGTTAGAATTTTGATGATTTCGTGCAGAATTCTGCTGTTTTCTCCCAATTCAGCCGTTGAATCTTGGTAAAAAGTCATGATTTTGTAGATTTCGTGTTCTTCTTTGCAAATTCAAGCCAGAAAACCACGAAAATCGGCGAGAAATCGTCGTTTTGCATCGAAATATGCGGTTTTCTTTAAGAATTTTGATGATTTCGTGCAGAATTCTGCTGTTTTCTTGCAATTCAGCCGTTGAATCTTGGTAAAAAGTGATGATTTTGTAGATTTCGTGCTCTTCTTTGCGAATTCAAGCCAGAAAACAACGAAAATCGGCGAGAAATCGTCGTTTTGCATCGAAATATGCGGTTTTTTCTAAGAATTTTGACGATTTCGTGCAGAATTCTGCTGTTTTCTTGCAATTGAGCCGTTGAATCTTGGTAAAAAGTCATGATTTTGTAGATTTCGTGCTCTTCTTTGCAAATTCAAGATAGAAAACAACGAAAATCAGCGAGAAATCGTCGTTTTGCATCAAAATATGCGGTTTTCTGTGAGAATTTTGATGATTTCGTGCAGAATTCTGCTGTTTTCTTGCAATTCAGCCGAAGAATCTTGGTAAAAAGTGATGATTTTGTAGATTTCGTGCTCTTCTTTGCGAATTCAAGCCAGAAAACAACGAAAATCGGCGAGAAATCGTCGTTTTGCATCGAAAAATGCGGTTTTCTGTAAGAATTTTGTTGATTTCGTGCAGAATTCTGCTGTTTTCTTGCAATTCAGCCGTTGAATCTTGGTAAAAAGTCATGATTTTGTAGATTTCGTGCTCTTCTTTGCGAATTCAAGCCAGAAAACAACGAAAATCGGCGAGAAATCGTCGTTTTGCATCGAAATATGCGGTTTTCTGTAAGAATTTTGATGATTTCGTGCAGAATTCTGCTGTTTTCTTGTAATTCAGCCGTTGAATCTTGGTAAAAAGTCATGATTTTGTAGATTTCGTGCCCTTCTTTGCGAATTCAAGCCAGAAAACAACGAAAATCGGCGAAAAATCGTCGTTTTGCATCGAAATATGCGGTTTTCTGTAAGAATTTTGATGATTTCGTGCAGAATTCTGCTGTTTTCTTGCAATTCAGCCGTTGAATCTAGGTAAAAAGTCATGATTTTGTAGATTTCGTGCTCTTCTTGGCGAATTCAAGATAGAAAACAACGAAAATCAGCGAGAAATCGTTGTTTTGGATCGAAATATGCGGTTTTCTGTAAGAATTTTGATGATTTCGTGCAGAATTCTGCTGATTTCTTGCAATTCAGCTGTTGAATCTAGGTAAAAAGTCATGATTTTGTAGATTTCGTGCTCTTCTTGGCGAATTCAAGATAGAAAACAACGAAAATCGGCGAGAAATCGTTGTTTTGCATCGAAATATGCAGTTTTCTCTAAGAATTTTGTTGATTTCGTGCAGAATTCTGCTGTTTTCTTGCAATTCAGCCGTTGAATCTTGGTAAAAAGTCATGATTTTGTAGATTTCGTGCTCTTCTTTGCGAATTCAAGCCAGAAAACAACGAAAATCGGCGAGAAATCGTCGTTTTGCATCGAAAAATGCGGTTTTCTGTAAGAATTTTGATGATTTTGTGCAGAATTCTGCTGTTTTCTTGCAATTCAGCCGTTGAATCTTGGTAAAAAGTCATGATTTTGTAGATTTCGTGCTCTTCTTTGCGAATTCAAGCCAGAAAACAACGAAAATCGGCGAGAAATCGTCGTTTTGCATCGAAAAATGCGGTTTTCTGTAAGAATTTTGTTGATTTCGTGCAGAATTCTGCTGATTTCTTGCAATTCAGCTGTTGAATCTAGGTAAAAAGTCATGATTTTGTAGATTTCGTGCTCTTCTTGGCGAATTCAAGATAGAAAACAACGAAAATCGGCGAGAAATCGTTGTTTTGCATCGAAATATGCAGTTTTCTCTAAGAATTTTGTTGATTTCGTGCAGAATTCTGCTGTTTTCTTGCAATTCAGCCGTTGAATCTTGGTAAAAAGTCATGATTTTGTAGATTTCGTGCTCTTCTTTGCGAATTCAAGCCAGAAAACAACGAAAATCGGCGAGAAATCGTCGTTTTGCATCGAAAAATGCGGTTTTCTGTAAGAATTTTGATGATTTTGTGCAGAATTCTGCTGTTTTCTTGCAATTCAGCCGTTGAATCTTGGTAAAAAGTCATGATTTTGTAGATTTCGTGCTCTTCTTTGCGAATTCAAGCCAGAAAACAACGAAAATCGGCGAGAAATCGTCGTTTTGCGTCGAAATATGCGGTTTTCTGTAAGAATTTTGATGATTTCGTGCAGAATTCTGCTGTTTTCTTGCAATTCAGCCGTTGAATCGTGGTAAAAAGTCATGACTTTGTAGATTTCGTGCTCTTCTTTGCGAATTCATGCCAGAAAACAACGAAAATCGGCGAGAAATAATCGTTTTGCATCGAAATATGAGGTTTTCTGTAAGAATTTTGGTGATTTCGTGCAGAATTCTGCTGTTTTCTTGCAATTCAGCCGTTGAATCTTGGTAAAAAGTGATGATTTTGTAGATTTCGTGCTCTTCTTTGCGAATTCAAGCCAGAAAACAACGAAAATCGGCGAGAAATCGTCGTTTTGCATCGAAATATGCGGTTTTCTCTAAGAATTTTGATGATTTCGTGCAGAAATCTGCTGTTTTCTTGCAATTCAGCCGTTGAATCTTGGCAAAAAGTCATGATTTTGTAGATTTCGTGCTCTTCATTGCAAATTCATGCCAGAAAACAACGAAAATCGGCGAGAAATCGTCGTTTTGCATCGAAATGTGCGGTTTTCTGTAAGAATTTTGATGATTTCGTGCAGAATTCTGCTGTTTTCTTGTAATTCAGCCGTTGAATCTTGGTAAAAAGTCATGATTTTGTAGATTTCGTGCCCTTCTTTGCGAATTCAAGCCAGAAAACAACGAAAATCGGCGAAAAATCGTCGTTTTGCATCGAAATATGCGGTTTTCTGTAAGAATTTTGATGATTTCGTGCAGAATTCTGCTGTTTTCTTGCAATTCAGCCGTTGAATCTAGGTAAAAAGTCATGATTTTGTAGATTTCGTGCTCTTCTTGGCAAATTCAAGATAGAAAACAACGAAAATCAGCGAGAAATCGTTGTTTTGGATCGAAATATGCGGTTTTCTGTAAGAATTTTGATGATTTCGTGCAGAATTCTGCTGATTTCTTGCAATTCAGCTGTTGAATCTAGGTAAAAAGTCATGATTTTGTAGATTTCGTGCTCTTCTTGGCGAATTCAAGATAGAAAACAACGAAAATCGGCGAGAAATCGTTGTTTTGCATCGAAATATGCAGTTTTCTCTAAGAATTTTGTTGATTTCGTGCAGAATTCTGCTGTTTTCTTGCAATTCAGCCGTTGAATCTTGGTAAAAAGTCATGATTTTGTAGATTTCGTGCTCTTCTTTGCGAATTCAAGCCAGAAAACAACGAAAATCGGCGAGAAATCGTCGTTTTGCATCGAAAAATGCGGTTTTCTGTAAGAATTTTGATGATTTTGTGCAGAATTCTGCTGTTTTCTTGCAATTCAGCCGTTGAATCTTGGTAAAAAGTCATGATTTTGTAGATTTCGTGCTCTTCTTTGCGAATTCAAGCCAGAAAACAACGAAAATCGGCGAGAAATCGTCGTTTTGCGTCGAAATATGCGGTTTTCTGTAAGAATTTTGATGATTTCGTGCAGAATTCTGCTGTTTTCTTGCAATTCAGCCGTTGAATCGTGGTAAAAAGTCATGATTTTGTAGATTTCGTGCTCTTCTTTGCGAATTCATGCCAGAAAACAACGAAAATCGGCGAGAAATAATCGTTTTGCATCGAAATATGCGGTTTTCTGTAAGAATTTTGATGATTTCGTGCAGAATTCTGCTGTTTTCTTACAATTCAGCCGTTGAATCTTAGTAAAAAGTGATGATTTTGTAGATTTCGTGCTCTTCTTTGCGAATTCAAGCCAGAAAACAACGAAAATCGGCGAGAAATCGTCGTTTTGCATCGAAATATGCGGTTTTCTCTAAGAATTTTGACGATTTCGTGCAGAATTCTGCTGTTTTCTTGCAATTGAGCGGTTGAATCTTGGTAAAAAGTCATGATTTTGTAGATTTAGTGCTCTTCTTTGCAAATTCAAGATAGAAAACAACGAAAATCAGCGAGAAATCGTCGTTTTGCATCGAAATATGCGGTTTTCTCTAAGAATTTTGATGATTTCGTGCAGAATTCTGCTGTTTTCTTGCAATTCAGCCGTTGAATCTTGGTAAAAAGTCATGATTTTGTAGATTTCGTGCTCTTCTTTGCGAATTCAAGCCAGAAAACAACGAAAATCGGCGAGAAATCGTCGTTTTGCATCAAAATATGCGGTTTTCTGTAAGAATTTTGATGATTTCGTGCAGAATTCTGCTGTTTTCTTGCAATTCAGCCGAAGAATCTTGGTAAAAAGTGATGATTTTGTAGATTTCGTGCTCTTCTTTGCGAATTCATGCCAGAAAACAACGAAAATCGGCGAGAAATCGTCGTTTTGCATCGAAATATGCAGTTTTCTCTAAGAATTTTGATGATTTCGTGCAGAATTCTGCTGTTTTCTTGCAATTCAGCCGTTGAATCTTGGTAAAAAGTCATGATTTTGTAGATTTCGTGCTCTTCTTTGCGAATTCAAGCCAGAAAACAACGAAAATCGGCGAGAAATCGTCGTTTTGCATCAAAATATGCGGTTTTCTGTAAGAATTTTGATGATTTCGTGCAGAATTCTGCTGTTTTCTTGCAATTCAGCCGAAGAATCTTGGTAAAAAGTGATGATTTTGTAGATTTCGTGCTCTTCTTTGCGAATTCAAGCCAGAAAACAACGAAAATCGGCGAGAAATCGTTGTTTTGCATTGAAATATGCGGTTTTCAGTAAGAATTTTGATGATTTCGTGCAGAATTCTACTGTTTTCTTGCAATTCAGCTGTTGAATCTTGGTAAAAAGTCATGGTTTTGTAGATTTCGTGCTCTTCTTTGCGAATTCAAGCCAGAAAACAACGAAAATCGGCGAGAAATCGTCGTTTTGCATCAAAATATGCGGTTTTCTGTAAGAATTTTGATGATTTCGTGCAGAATTCTGCTGTTTTCTTGCAATTCAGCCGTTGAATCTTAGTAAAAAGTGATGATTTTGTAGATTTCGTGCTCTTCTTTGCGAATTCATGCCAGAAAACAACGAAAATCGGCGAGAAATCGTCGTTTTGCATCGAAATATGCAGTTTTCTCTAAGAATTTTGATGATTTCGTGCAGAATTCTGCTGTTTTCTTGCAATTCAGCCGTTGAATCTTGGTAAAAAGTCATGATTTTGTAGATTTCGTGCTCTTCTTTGCGAATTCAAGCCAGAAAACAACGAAAATCGGCGAGAAATCGTCGTTTTGCATCAAAATATGCGGTTTTCTGTAAGAATTTTGATGATTTCGTGCAGAATTCTGCTGTTTTCTTGCAATTCAGCCGAAGAATCTTGGTAAAAAGTGATGATTTTGTAGATTTCGTGCTCTTCTTTGCGAATTCAAGCCAGAAAACAACGAAAATCGGCGAGAAATCGTTGTTTTGCATTGAAATATGCGGTTTTCAGTAAGAATTTTGATGATTTCGTGCAGAATTCTACTGTTTTCTTGCAATTCAGCTGTTGAATCTTGGTAAAAAGTCATGGTTTTGTAGATTTCGTGCTCTTCTTTGCGAATTCATGCCAGAAAACAACGAAAATCGGCGAGAAATAATCGTTTTGCATCGAAATATGCGGTTTTCTGTTAGAATTTTGATGATTTCGTGCAGAATTCTGCTGTTTTCTCGCAATTCAGCCGTTGAATCTTGGTAAAAAGTCATGATTTTGTAGATTTCGTGTTCTTCTTTGCAAATTCAAGCCAGAAAACCACGAAAATCGGCGAGAAATCGTCGTTTTGCATCGAAATATGCGGTTTTCTTTAAGAATTTTGATGATTTCGTGCAGAATTCTGCTGTTTTCTTGCAATTCAGCCGTTGAATCTTGGTAAAAAGTGATGATTTTGTAGATTTCGTGCTCTTCTTTGCGAATTCAAGCCAGAAAACAACGAAAATCGGCGAGAAATCGTCGTTTTGCATCGAAATATGCGGTTTTTTCTAAGAATTTTGACGATTTCGTGCAGAATTCTGCTGTTTTCTTGCAATTGAGCCGTTGAATCTTGGTAAAAAGTCATGATTTTGTAGATTTCGTGCTCTTCTTTGCAAACTCAAGATAGAAAACAACGAAAATCAGCGAGAAATCGTCGTTTTGCATCAAAATATGCGGTTTTCTGTAAGAATTTTGATGATTTCGTGCAGAATTCTGCTGTTTTCTTGCAATTCAGCCGAAGAATCTTGGCAAAAAGTGATGATTTTGTAGATTTCGTGCTCTTCTTTGCGAATTCAAGCCAGAAAACAACGAAAATCGGCGAGAAATCGTCGTTTTGCATCGAAAAATGCGGTTTTCTGTAAGAATTTTGTTGATTTCGTGCAGAATTCTGCTGTTTTCTTGCAATTCAGCCGTTGAATCTTGGTAAAAAGTCATGATTTTGTAGATTTCGTGCTCTTCTTTGCGAATTCAAGCCAGAAAACAACGAAAATCGGCGAGAAATCGTCGTTTTGCATCGAAATATGCGGTTTTCTGTAAGAATTTTGATGATTTCGTGCAGAATTCTGCTGTTTTCTTGCAATTCAGCCGTTGAATCTTGGTAAAAAGTCATGATTTTGTAGATTTCGTGCTCTTCTTTGCGAATTCAAGCCAGAAAACAACGAAAATCGGCGAGAAATAATCGTTTTGCATCGAAATATGCGGTTTTCTGTAAGAATTTTGATGATTTCGTGCAGAATCCTGCTGTTTTCTTGCAATTCAGCCGTTGAATCTTGGTAAAAAATCATGATTTTGTAGATTTCGTGCTCTTCTTTGCGAATTCAAGCCAGAAAACCACGAAAATCGGCGAGAAATCGTCGTTTTGCATCGAAATAATCGGTTTTCTCTAAGAATTTTGATGATTTCGTGCAGAATTCTGCTGTTTTCTTGCAATTCAGCCGTTGAATCTTGGTAAAAAGTCATGATTTTGTAGATTTCGTGCTCTTCTTTGCGAATTCAAGCCAGAAAACAACGAAAATCGGCGCGAAATCGTCGTTTTGCATCGAAATATGCGGTTTTCTGTAAGAATTTTGATGATTTCGTGCAGAATTCTGCTGTTTTCTTGCAATTCAGCCGTAGAATCTTGGTAAAATGTGATGATTTTGTAGATTTCGTGCTCTTCTTTGCGAATGCAAGCCAGAAAACAACGAAAATCGGCGAGAAATTGTTGTTTTACATCGAAATATGCGGTTTTCTGTAAGAATTTTGATGATTTCGTGCAGAATTCTGCTGTTTTCTTGCAATTCAGCCGTTGAATCTTGATAAAAAGTCATGATTTTGTAGATTTCGTGCTCTTCTTTGCAAATTCAAGCCAGAAAAACACGAAAATCGGCGAGAAATTTTCGTTTTGCATCGAAATATGCGGTTTTCTATAAGAATTTTGATGATTTCGTGCAGAATTCTGCTGTTTTCTTGCAAGTCAGCCGAAGAATCTTGGTAAAAAGTGATGATTTTGTAGATTTCGTGCTCTTCTTTGCGAATTCAAGCCAGAAAACAACGAAAATCGGCGAGAAATCGTCGTTTTGCATCGAAAAATCCGGTTTTCTGTAAGAATTTTGTTGATTTCGTGCAGAATTCTGCTGTTTTCTTGCAATTCAGCCGTTGAATCTTGGTAAAAAGTCATGATTTTGTAGATTTCGTGCTCTTCTTTGCAAATTCAAGCCAGAAAACAACGAAAATCGGCGAGAAATCGTCGTTTTGCATCGAAATATGCGGTTTTCTGTAAGAATTTTGATGATTTCGTGCAGAATTCTGCTGTTTTCTTGCAATTCAGCCGTTGAATCTTGGTAAAAAGTCATGATTTTGTAGATTTCGTGCTATTCTTTGCGAATTCAAGCCAGAAAACAACGAAAATCGGCGAGAAATAATCGTTTTGCATCGAAATATGCGGTTTTCTGTAAGAATTTTGATGATTTCGTGCAGAATTCTGCTGTTTTCTTGCAATTCAGCCGTTGAATCTTGGTAAAAAATCATGATTTTGTAGATTTCGTGCTCTTCTTTGCGAATTCAAGCCAGAAAACCACGAAAATCGGCGAGAAATCGTCGTTTTGCATCGAAATATGCGGTTTTCTGTAAGAATTTTGATGATTTCGTGCAGAATTCTGCTGTTTTCTTGCAATTCAGCCGTTGAATCTTGGTAAAAAGTCATGATTTTGTAGATTTCGTGCTCTTCTTTGCGAATTCAAGCCAGAAAACAACGAAAATCGGCGCGAAATCGTCGTTTTGCATCGAAATATGCGGTTTTCTGTAAGAATTTTGATGATTTCGTGCAGAATTCTGCTGTTTTCTTGCAATTCAGCCGTAGAATCTTGGTAAAATGTGATGATTTTGTAGATTTCGTGCTCTTCTTTGCGAATGCAAGCCAGAAAACAACGAAAATCGGCGAGAAATTGTTGTTTTACATCGAAATATGCGGTTTTCTGTAAGAATTTTGATGATTTCGTGCAGAATTCTGCTGTTTTCTTGCAATTCAGCCGTTGAATCTTGATAAAAAGTCATGATTTTGTAGATTTCGTGCTCTTCTTTGCAAATTCAAGCCAGAAAAACACGAAAATCGGCGAGAAATTTTCGTTTTGCATCGAAATATGCGGTTTTCTATAAGAATTTTGATGATTTCGTGCAGAATTCTGCTGTTTTCTTGCAAGTCAGCCGAAGAATCTTGGTAAAAAGTGATGATTTTGTAGATTTCGTGCTCTTCTTTGCGAATTCAAGCCAGAAAACAACGAAAATCGGCGAGAAATCGTCGTTTTGCATCGAAAAATCCGGTTTTCTGTAAGAATTTTGTTGATTTCGTGCAGAATTCTGCTGTTTTCTTGCAATTCAGCCGTTGAATCTTGGTAAAAAGTCATGATTTTGTAGATTTCGTGCTCTTCTTTGCAAATTCAAGCCAGAAAACAACGAAAATCGGCGAGAAATCGTCGTTTTGCATCGAAATATGCGGTTTTCTGTAAGAATTTTGATGATTTCGTGCAGAATTCTGCTGTTTTCTTGCAATTCAGCCGTTGAATCTTGGTAAAAAGTCATGATTTTGTAGATTTCGTGCTATTCTTTGCGAATTCAAGCCAGAAAACAACGAAAATCGGCGAGAAATAATCGTTTTGCATCGAAATATGCGGTTTTCTGTAAGAATTTTGATGATTTCGTGCAGAATTCTGCTGTTTTCTTGCAATTCAGCCGTTGAATCTTGGTAAAAAATCATGATTTTGTAGATTTCGTGCTCTTCTTTGCGAATTCAAGCCAGAAAACCACGAAAATCGGCGAGAAATCGTCGTTTTGCATCGAAATATGCGGTTTTCTCTAAGAATTTTGATGATTTCGTGCAGAATTCTGCTGTTTTCTTGCAATTCAGCCGTTGAATCTTGGTAAAAAGTCATGATTTTGTAGATTTCGTGCTCTTCTTTGCGAATTCAAGCCAGAAAACAACGAAAATCGGCGCGAAATCGTCGTTTTGCATCGAAATATGCGGTTTTCTGTAAGAATTTTGATGATTTCGTGCAGAATTCTGCTGTTTTCTTGCAATTCAGCCGTAGAATCTTGGTAAAATGTGATGATTTTGTAGATTTCGTGCTCTTCTTTGCGAATTCAAGCCAGAAAACAACGAAAATCGGCGAGAAATTGTTGTTTCACATCGAAATATGCGGTTTTCTGTAAGAATTTTGATGATTTCGTGCAGAATTCTGCTGTTTTCTTGCAATTCAGCCGTTGAATCTTGATAAAAAGTCATGATTTTGTAGATTTCGTGCTCTTCTTTGCGAATTCAAGCCAGAAAACAACGAAAATCGGCGAGAAATCGTCGTTTTGCATCGAAAAATGCGGTTTTCTGTAAGAATTTTGATGATTTCGTGCAGAAATCTGCTGTTTTCTTGCAATTCAGCCGTTGAATCTTGGTAAAAAGTCATGATTTTGTAGATTTCGTGCTCTTCTTTGCAAATTCAAGCCAGAAAACAACGAAAATCGGCGAGAAATTTTCGTTTTGCATCGAAAAATGCGGTTTTCTCTAAGAATTTTGATGATTTCGTGCAGAATTCTGCTGTTTTCTTGCAATTCAGCCGTTGAATCTTGGTAAAAAGTGATGATTTTGTAGATTTCGGGCTCTTCTTTGCGAATTCAAGCCAGAAAACAACGAAAATCGGCGAGAAATCGTCGTTTTGCATCGAAATATGCGGTTTTCTCTAAGAATTTTGATGATTTCGTGCAGAATTCTGCTGTTTTCTTGCAATTCAGCCGTTGAATCTTGGTAAAAAGTCATGATTTTGTAGATTCCGTGCTTTTCTTTGCGAATTCAAGATAGAAAACAACGAAAATCAGCGAGAAATCGTCGTTTTGCATCGAAATATGCAGTTTTCTCTAAGAATTTTGATGATTTCGTGCAGAATTCTGCTGTTTTCTTGCAATTCAGCCGTTGAATCTTGGTAAAAAGTCATGATTTTGTAGATTCCGTGCTTTTCTTTGCGAATTCAAGATAGAAAACAACGAAAATCAGCGAGAAATCGTCGTTTTGCATCGAAATATGCGGTTTTCTCTAAGAATTTTGATGATTTCGTGTAGAATTCTGCTGTTTTCTTGCAATTCAGCCGTTGAATCTTGGTAAAAAGTGATGATTTTGTAGATTTCGTGCTCTTCTTCGCGAATTCAAGCCAGAAAACAACGAAAATCGGCGAGAAATCGTCGTTTTGCATCGAAATATGCGGTTTTCTCTAAGAATTTTGATGATTTCGTGCAAAATTCTGCTGTTTTCTTGCAAGTCAGCCGTTGAATCTTGGTAAAAAGTGATGATTTTGTAGATTTCGTGCTCTTCTTTGCGAATTCAAGCCAGAAAACAACGAAAATCGGCGAGAAATCGTCGTTTTGCATCGATATATGCGGTTTTCTCTAAGAATTTTGACGATTTCGTGCAGAATTCTGCTGTTTTTTTGCGATTCAGCCGTTGAATCTTGGTAAAAAGGCATGATTTTGTAGATTTCGTGCTCTTCTTTGCAAATTCAAGATAGAAAACAACGAAAATCAGCGAGAAATCTTCGTTTTGCATCGAAATATGCGGTTTTCTGTAAGAATTTTGATGATTTCGTGCAGAATTCTGCTGTTTTCTTGCAATTCAGCTGTTGAATCTTGGTAAAAAGTCATGATTTTGTAGATTTCGTGCTCTTCATTGCGAATTCAAGATAGAAAACAACGAAAATCGGCGAGAAATCGTTGTTTTGCATCGAAATATGCGGTTTTCTGTAAGAATTTTGATGATTTCGTGCAGAATTCTGCTGTTTTCTTGCAATTCAGCCGTTGAATCTTGGTAAAAAGTCATGATTTTGTAGATTTCGTGCTTTTCTTTGCGAATTCAAGCCAGAAAACAACGAAAATCGGCGAGAAATAATCGTTTTGCATCGAAATATGCGGTTTTCTGTAAGAATTTTGATGATTTCGTGCAGAATTCTGCTGTTTTCTTGCAATTCAGCCGTTGAATCTTGGTAAAAAGTGATGATTTTGTAGATTTCGTGCTCTTTTTTGCGAATTCAAGCCAGAAAACAACGAAAATCGGCGAGAAATCGTCGTTTTGCATCGAAATATGCGGTTTTCTCTAAGAATTTTGACGATTTCGTGCAGAATTCTGCTGTTTTTTTGCAATTCAGCCGTTGAATCTTAGTAAAAAGGCATGATTTTGTAGATTTCGTGCTCTTATTTGCGAATTCAAGATAGAAAACAACGAAAATCAGTGAGAAATCGTCGTTTTGCATCGAAATATGCGGTTTTCTCTAAGAATTTTGATGATTTCGTGCAGAATTCTGCTGTTTTCTTGCAATTCAGCCGAAGAATCTTGGTAAAAAGTGATGATTTTGTAGATTTCGTGCTCTTCTTTGCGAATTCAAGCCAGAAAACAACGAAAATCGGCGAGAAATCGTTGTTTTGCATCGAAATATGCGGTTTTCTGTAAGAATTTTTATGATTTCGTGCAGAATTCTACTGTTTTCTTGCAATTCAGCCGTTGAATCTTGGTAAAAAGTCATGATTTTGTAGATTTCGTGCTCTTCTTTGCGAATTCAAGCCAGAAAACAACGAAAATCGGCGAGAAATCGTCGTTTTGCATCGAAAAATGCGGTTTTCTGTAAGAATTTTGATGATTTCGTGCAGAATTCTGCTGTTTTCTTGCAATTCAGCCGTTGAATCTTGGTAAAAAGTCATGATTTTGTAGATTTCGTGCTCTTCTTTGCGAATTCTAGCCAGAAAACAACGAAAATCGGCGAGAAATCGTCGTTTTGCATCGAAATATGCGGTTTTCTCTAAGAATTTTGACGATTTCGTGCAGAATTCTGCTGTTTTTTTGCAATTCAGCCGTTGAATCTTGGTAAAAAGGCATGATTTTGTAGATTTCGTGCTCTTCTTTGCGAATTCAAGATAGAAAACAACGAAAATCAGCGAGAAATCGTCGTTTTGCATCGAAATATGCGGTTTTCTGTAAGAATTTTGATAATTTCGTGCAGAATTCTGCTGTTTTCTTGCAATTCAGCCGTTGAATCTTGGTAAAAAGTCATGATTTTGTAGATTTTGTGCTCTTCATTGCGAATTCAAGCCAGAAAACAACGAAAATCAGCGAGAAATCGTCGTTTTGCATCGAAATATGCGGTTTTCTGTAAGAATTTTGATAATTTCGTGCAGAATTCTGCTGTTTTCTTGCAATTCAGCCGTTGAATCTAGGTAAAAAGTCATGATTTTGTAGATTTCGTGCTCTTTTTGGCAAATTCAAGATAGAAAACAACGAAAATCGGCGAGAAATCGTTGCTTTGCATCGAAATATGCGGTTTTCTGTAAGAATTTTGATGATTTCGTGCAGAATTCTGCTGTTTTCTTGCAATTCAGCCGTTGAAACTAGGTAAAAAGTCATGATTTTGTAGATTTCGTGCTCTTCTTGGCGAATTCAAGATAGAAAACAACGAAAATCGGCGAGAAATCGTTGTTTTGCATCGAAATATGCGGTTTTCTGTAAGAATTTTGATGATTTCGTGCAGAATTCTGCTGTTTTCTTGCAACTCAGCCGTTGAATCTTGGTAAAAAGTCATGATTTTGTAGATTTCGTGCTCTTCTTTGCAAATTCAAGATAGAAAACAACAAAAATCAGCGAGAAATCGTCGTTTTGCATCGAAATATGCGGTTTTCTCTAAGAATTTTGATGATTTCGTGCAGAATTCTGCTGTTTTCTTGCAATTCAGCCGTTGAATCTTGGTAAAAAGTCATGATTTTGTAGATTTCGTGCTCTTCTTTGCGAATTCATGCCAGAAAACAACGAAAATCGGCGAGAAATCGTCGTTTTGCATCGAAAAATGCGGTTTTCTGTAAGAATTTTGATGATTTTGTGCAGAATTCTGCTGTTTTCTTGCAATTTAGCCGAAGAATCTTGGTAAAAAGTGATGATTTTGTAGATTTCGTGCTCTTCTTGGCGAATTCAAGATAGAAAGCAACGAAAATCGGCGAGAAATCGTTGTTTTGCATCGAAATATGCAGTTTTCTCTAAGAATTTTGATGATTTCGTGCAGAATTCTGCTGTTTTCTTGCAATTCAGCCGTTGAATCTTGGTAAAAAGTCATGATTTTGTAGATTTCGTGCTCTTCTTTGCGAATTCAAGCCAGAAAACAACGAAAATCGGCGAGAAATCGTCGTTTTGCATCAAAATATGCGGTTTTCTGTAAGAATTTTGATGATTTCGTGCAGAATTCTGCTGTTTTCTTGCAATTCAGCCGTTGAATCTTGGTAAAAAGTCATGATTTTGTAGATTTCGTGCTCTTCTTTGCGAATTCAAGCCAGAAAACAACGAAAATCGGCGAGAAATAATCGTTTTGCATCGAAATATGCGGTTTTCTGTAACAATTTTGATGATTTCGTGCAGAATTCTGCTGTTTTCTTGCAATTCAGCCGTTGAATCTTGGTAAAAAATCATGATTTTGTAGATTTCGTGCTCTTCTTTGCGAATTCAAGCCAGAAAACCACGAAAATCGGCGAGAAATCGTCGTTTTGCATCGAAATAATCGGTTTTCTCTAAGAATTTTGATGATTTCGTGCAGAATTCTGCTGTTTTCTTGCAATTCAGCCGTTGAATCTTGGTAAAAAGTCATGATTTTGTAGATTTCGTGCTCTTCTTTGCGAATTCAAGCCAGAAAACAACGAAAATCGGCGCGAAATCGTCGTTTTGCATCGAAATATGCGGTTTTCTGTAAGAATTTTGATGATTTCGTGCAGAATTCTGCTGTTTTCTTGCAATTCAGCCGTAGAATCTTGGTAAAATGTGATGATTTTGTAGATTTCGTGCTCTTCTTTGCGAATGCAAGCCAGAAAACAACGAAAATCGGCGAGAAATTGTTGTTTTACATCGAAATATGCGGTTTTCTGTAAGAATTTTGATGATTTCGTGCAGAATTCTGCTGTTTTCTTGCAATTCAGCCGTTGAATCTTGATAAAAAGTCATGATTTTGTAGATTTCGTGCTCTTCTTTGCAAATTCAAGCCAGAAAACAACGAAAATCGGCGAGAAATTTTCGTTTTGCATCGAAATATGCGGTTTTCTATAAGAATTTTGATGATTTCGTGCAGAATTCTGCTGTTTTCTTGCAAGTCAGCCGAAGAATCTTGGTAAAAAGTGATGATTTTGTAGATTTCGTGCTCTTCTTTGCGAATTCAAGCCAGAAAACAACGAAAATCGGCGAGAAATCGTCGTTTTGCATCGAAAAATGCGGTTTTCTGTAAGAATTTTGTTGATTTCGTGCAGAATTCTGCTGTTTTCTTGCAATTCAGCCGTTGAATCTTGGTAAAAAGTCATGATTTTGTAGATTTCGTGCTCTTCTTTGCAAATTCAAGCCAGAAAACAACGAAAATCGGCGAGAAATCGTCGTTTTGCATCGAAATATGCGGTTTTCTGTAAGAATTTTGATGATTTCGTGCAGAATTCTGCTGTTTTCTTGCAATTCAGCCGTTGAATCTTGGTAAAAAGTCATGATTTTGTAGATTTCGTGCTATTCTTTGCGAATTCAAGCCAGAAAACAACGAAAATCGGCGAGAAATAATCGTTTTGCATCGAAATATGCGGTTTTCTGTAAGAATTTTGATGATTTCGTGCAGAATTCTGCTGTTTTCTTGCAATTCAGCCGTTGAATCTTGGTAAAAAGTCATGATTTTGTAGATTTCGTGCTCTTCTTTGCAAATTCAAGCCAGAAAACAACGAAAATCGGCGAGAAATTTTCGTTTTGCATCGAAATATGCGGTTTTCTCTAAGAATTTTGATGATTTCGTGCAGAATTCTGCTGTTTTCTTGCAATTCAGCCGTTGAATCTTGGTAAAAAGTGATGATTTTGTAGATTTCGTGCTCTTCTTTGCGAATTCAAGCCAGAAAACAACGAAAATCGGCGAGAAATCGTCGTTTTGCATCGAAATATGCGGTTTTCTGTAAGAATTTTGATGATTTCGTGCAGAATTCTGCTGTTTTCTTGCAATTCAGCCGTTGAATCTAGGTAAAAAGTCATGATTTTGTAGATTTCGTGCTCTTCTTGGCGAATTCAAGATAGAAAACAACGAAAATCGGCGAGAAATCGTTGTTTTGGATCGAAATATGCGGTTTTCTGTAAGAATTTTGATGATTTCGTGCAGAATTCTGCTGATTTCTTGCAATTCAGCCGTTGAATCTAGGTAAAAAGTCATGATTTTGTAGATTTCGTGCTCTTCTTGGCGAATTCAAGATAGAAAACAACGAAAATCGGCGAGAAATCATTGTTTTGCATCGAAATATGCAGTTTTCTCTAAGAATTTTGATGATTTCGTGCAGAATTCTGCTGTTTTCTTGCAATTCAGCCGTTGAATCTTGGTAAAAAGTCATGATTTTGTAGATTTCGTGCTCTTCTTTGCGAATTCAAGCCAGAAAACAACGAAAATCGGCGAGAAATCGTCGTTTTGCATCGAAAAATGCGGTTTTCTGTAAGAATTTTGATGATTTTGTGCAGAATTCTGCTATTTTCTTGCAATTCAGCCGTTGATTGGTAAAAAGTCATGATTTTGTAGATTTCGTGCTCTTCTTTGCGAATTCAAGCCAGAAAACAACGAAAATCGGCGAGAAATCGTCGTTTTGCGTCGAAATATGCGGTTTTCTATAAGAATTTTGATGATTTCGTGCAGAATTCTGCTGTTTTCTTGCAATTCAGAATCGTGGTAAAAAGTCATGATTTTGTAGATTTCGTGCTCTTCTTTGCGAATTCATGCCAGAAAACAACGAAAATCGGCGAGAAATAATCGTTTTGCATCGCAATATGCGGTTTTCTGTAAGAATTTTGATGATTTCGTGCACAATTCTGCTGTTTTCTTACAATTCAGCCGTTGAATCTTGGTAAAAAGTAATGATTTTGTAGATTTCGTGCTCTTCTTTGCAAACTCAAGCCAGAAAACCACGAAAATCGGCGAGAAATCGTCGTTTTGCGTCGAAATATGCGGTTTTCTATAAGAATTTTGATGATTTCGTGCAGAATTCTGCTGTTTTCTTGCAATTCAGCCGTTGAATCTTAGTAAAAAGTGATGATTTTGTAGATTTCGTGCTCTTCTTTGCGAATTCAAGCCAGAAAACAACGAAAATCGGCGAGAAATCGTCGTTTTGCATCGAAATATGCGGTTTTCTCTAAGAATTTTGACGATTTCGTGCAGAATTCTGCTGTTTTCTTGCAATTGAGCGGTTGAATCTTGGTAAAAAGTCATGATTTTGTAGATTTCGTGCTCTTCTTTGCGAATTCATGCCAGAAAACAACGAAAATCGGCGAGAAATCGTCGTTTTGCATCGAAAAATGCGGTTTTCTGTAAGAATTTTGATGATTTTGTGCAGAATTCTGCTGTTTTCTTGCAATTCAGCCGTTGAATCTTGGTAAAAAGTCATGATTTTGTAGATTTCGTGCTCTTCTTGGCGAATTCAAGATAGAAAGCAACGAAAATCGGCGAGAAATCGTTGTTTTGCATCGAAATATGCAGTTTTCTCTAAGAATTTTGATGATTTCGTGCAGAATTCTGCTGTTTTCTTGCAATTCAGCCGTTGAATCTTGGTAAAAAGTCATGATTTTGTAGATTTCGTGCTCTTCTTTGCGAATTCAAGCCAGAAAACAACGAAAATCGGCGAGAAATCGTCGTTTTGCATCAAAATATGCGGTTTTCTGTAAGAATTTTGATGATTTCGTGCAGAATTCTGCTGTTTTCTTGCAATTCAGCCGAAGAATCTTGGTAAAAAGTGATGATTTTGTAGATTTCGTGCTCTTCTTTGCGAATTCAAGCCAGAAAACAACGAAAATCGGCGAGAAATCGTTGTTTTGCATTGAAATATGCGGTTTTCTGTAAGAATTTTGATGATTTCGTGCAGAATTCTACTGTTTTCTTGCAATTCAGCCGTTGAATCTTGGTAAAAAGTCATGATTTTGTAGATTCCGTGCTTTTCTTTGCGAATTCAAGATAGAAAACAACGAAAATCAGCGAGAAATCGTCGTTTTGCATCGAAATATGCGGTTTTCTCTAAGAATTTTGATGATTTCGTGTAGAATTCTGCTGTTTTCTTGCAATTCAGCCGTTGAATCTTGGTAAAAAGTGATGATTTTGTAGATTTCGTGCTCTTCTTCGCAAATTCAAGCCAGAAAACAACGAAAATCGGCGAGAAATCGTCGTTTTGCATCGAAATATGCGGTTTGCTCTAAGAATTTTGATGATTTCGTGCAAAATTCTGCTGTTTTCTTGCAAGTCAGCCGTTGAATCTTGGTAAAAAGTGATGATTTTGTAGATTTCGTGCTCTTCTTTGCGAATTCAAGCCAGAAAACAACGAAAATCGGCGAGAAATCGTCGTTTTGCATCGATATATGCGGTTTTCTCTAAGAATTTTGACGATTTCGTGCAGAATTCTGCTGTTTTTTTGCGATTCAGCCGTTGAATCTTGGTAAAAAGACATGATTTTGTAGATTTCGTGCTCTTCTTTGCGAATTCAAGACAGAAAACAACGAAAATCAGCGAGAAATCTTCGTTTTGCATCGAAATATGCGGTTTTCTGTAAGAATTTTGATGATTTCGTGCAGAATTCTGCTGTTTTCTTGCAATTCAGCCGTTGAATCTTGGTAAAAAGTCATGATTTTGTAGATTTCGTGCTCTTCATTGCGAATTCAAGCCAGAAAACAACGAAAATCAGCGAGAAATCGTCGTTTTGCATCGAAATATGCGGTTTTCTGTAAGAATTTTGATGATTTCGTGCAGAATTCTGCTGTTTTCTTGCAATTCAGCCGTTGAATCTAGGTAAAAAGTCATGATTTTGAAGATTTCGTGCTCTTTTTGGCAAATTCAAGATAAAAAACAACGAAAATCGGCGAGAAATCGTTGTTTTGCATCGAAATATGAGGTTTTCTGTGAGAATTTTGATGATTTCGTGCAGAATTCTGCTGTTTTCTTGCAATTCAGCCGTTGAATCTAGGTAAAAAGTCATGATTTTGTAGATTTCGTGCTCTTCTTGGCGAATTCAAGATAGAAAACAACGAAAATCGGCGAGAAATCGTTGTTTTGAATCGAAATATGCGGTTTTCTGTAAGAATTTTGATGATTTCGTGCAGAATTCTGCTGTTTTCTTGCAATTCAGCCGTTGAATCTTGGTAAAAAGTGATGATTTTGTAGATTTCGTGCTCTTTTTTGCGAATTCAAGCCAGAAAACAACGAAAATCGGCGAGAAATCGTCGTTTTGCATCGAAATATGCGGTTTTCTCTAAGAATTTTGACGATTTCGTGCAGAATTCTGCTGTTTTTTTGCAATTCAGCTGTTGAATCTTGGTAAAAAGGCATGATTTTGTAGATTTCGTGCTCTTATTTGCGAATTCAAGATAGAAAACAACGAAAATCAGCGAGAAATCGTCGTTTTGCATCGAAATATGCGGTTTTCTCTAAGAATTTTGATGATTTCGTGCAGAATTCTGCTGTTTTCTTGCAATTCAGCCGAAGAATCTTGGTAAAAAGTGATGATTTTGTAGATTTCGTGCTCTTCTTCGCGAATTCAAGCCAGAAAACAACGAAAATCGGCGAGAAATCGTCGTTTTGCATCGAAATATGCGGTTTTCTCTAAGAATTTTGATGATTTCGTGCAAAATTCTGCTGTTTTCTTGCAATTCAGCCGTTGAATCTTGGTAAAAAGTGATGATTTTGTAGATTTCGTGCTCTTCTTTGCGAATTCAAGCCAGAAAACAACGAAAATCGGCGAGAAATCGTCGTTTTGCATCGAAATATGCGGTTTTCTCTAAGAATTTTGACGATTTCGTGCAGAATTCTGCTGTTTTTTTGCAATTCAGCCGTTGAATCTTGGTAAAAAGGCATGATTTTGTAGATTTCGTGCTCTTCTTTGCGAATTCAAGATAGAAAACAACGAAAATCAGCGAGAAATCGTCGTTTTGCATCGAAATATGCGGTTTTCTGTAAGAATTTTGATGATTTCGTGCAGAATTCTGCTGTTTTCTTGCAATTCAGCCGTTGAATCTTGGTAAAAAGTCATGATTTTGTAGATTTCGTGCTCTTCATTGCGAATTCAAGCCAGAAAACAACGAAAATCAGCGAGAAATCGTCGTTTTGCATCGAAATATGCGGTTTTCTGTAAGAATTTTGATGATTTCGTGCAGAATTCTGCTGTTTTCTTGCAATTCAGCCGTTGAATCTAGGTAAAAAGTCATGATTTTGTAGATTTCGTGCTCTTTTTGGCAAATTCAAGATAGAAAACAACGAAAATCGGCGAGAAATCGTTGTTTTGCATCGAAATATGCGGTTTTCTGTAAGAATTTTGATGATTTCGTGCAGAATTCTGCTGTTTTCTTGCAATTCAGCCGTTGAAACTAGGTAAAAAGTCATGATTTTGTAGATTTCGTGCTCTTCTTGGCGAATTGAAGATAGAAAACAACGAAAATCGGCGAGAAATCGTTGTTTTGCATCGAAATATGCGGTTTTCTGTAAGAATTTTGATGATTTCGTGCAGAATTCTGCTGTTTTCTTGCAACTCAGCCGTTGAATCTTGGTAAAAAGTCATGATTTTGTAGATTTCGTGCTCTTCTTTGCAAATTCAAGATAGAAAACAACGAAAATCAGCGAGAAATCGTCGTTTTGCATCGAAATATGCGGTTTTCTCTAAGAATTTTGATGATTTCGTGCAGAATTCTGCTGTTTTCTTGCAATTCAGCCGTTGAATCTTGGTAAAAAGTCATGATTTTGTAGATTTCGTGCTCTTCTTTGCGAATTCATGCCAGAAAACAACGAAAATCGGCGAGAAATCGTCGTTTTGCATCGAAAAATGCGGTTTTCTGTAAGAATTTTGATGATTTTGTGCAGAATTCTGCTGTTTTCTTGCAATTCAGCCGTTGAATCTTGGTAAAAAGTCATGATTTTGTAGATTTCGTGCTCTTCTTGGCGAATTCAAGATAGAAAGCAACGAAAATCGGCGAGAAATCGTTGTTTTGCATCGAAATATGCAGTTATCTCTAAGAATTTTGATGATTTCGTGCAGAATTCTGCTGTTTTCTTGCAATTCAGCCGTTGAATCTTGGTAAAAAGTCATGATTTTGTAGATTTCGTGCTCTTCTTTGCGAATTCAAGCCAGAAAACAACGAAAATCGGCGAAAAATCGTCGTTTTGCATCAAAATATGCGGTTTTCTGTAAGAATTTTGATGATTTAGTGCAGAATTCTGCTGTTTTCTTGCAATTCAGCCGAAGAATCTTGGTAAAAACTGATGATTTTGTAGATTTCGTGCTCTTCTTTGCGAATTCAAGCCAGAAAACAACGAAAATCGGCGAGAAATCGTTGTTTTGCATCGAAATATGCGGTTTTCTGTAAGAATTTTGATGATTTCGTGCAGAATTCTACTGTTTTCTTGCAATTCAGCCGTTGAATCTTGGTGAAAAGTCATGATTTTGTAGATTTCGTGCTCTTCTTTGCGAATTCAAGCCAGAAAACAACGAAAATCGGCGAGAAATCGTCGTTTTGCATCGAAAAATGCGGTTTTCTGTAAGAATTTTGATGATTTCGTGCAGAATTCTGCTGTTTTCTTACAATTCAGCCGTTGGATCTTGGTAAAAAGTCATGATTTTGTAGATTTCGTGCTCTTCTTTGCGAATTCAAGCCAGAAAACAACGAAAATCGGCGAGAAATCGTCGTTTTGCATCGAAATATGCGGTTTTCTGTAAGAATTTTGATGATTTCGTGCAGAATTCTGCTGTTTTCTTGCAATTCAGCCGTTGAATCTTGGTAAAAAGTCATGATTTTGTAGATTCCGTGCTTTTCTTTGCGAATTCAAGATAGAAAACAACGAAAATCAGCCGGAAATCGTCGTTTTGCATCGAAATATGCGGTTTTCTCTAAGAATTTTGATGATTTCGTGCAGAATTCTGCTGTTTTCTTGCAATTCAGCCGTTGAATCTTGGTAAAAAGTGATGATTTTGTAAATTTCGTGCTCTTCTTCGCGAATTCAAGCCAGAAAACAACGAAAATCGGCGAGAAATCGTCGTTTTGCATCGAAATATGCGGTTTTCTCTAAGAATTTTGATGATTTCGTGCAAAATTCTGCTGTTTTCTTGCAATTCAGCTGTTGAATCTTGGTAAAAAGTGATGATTTTGTAGATTTCGTGCTCTTCTTTGCGAATTCAAGCCAGAAAACAACGAAAATCGGCGAGAAATCGTCGTTTTGCATCGAAATATGCGGTTTTCTCTAAGAATTTTGACGATTTCGTGCAGAATTCTGCTGTTTTTTTGCAATTCAGCCGTTGAATCTTGATAAAAAGGCATGATTTTGTAGATTTCGTGCTCTTCTTTGCGAATTCAAGATAGAAAACAACGAAAGTCAGCGAGAAATCGTCGTTTTGCATCGAAATATGCGGTTTTCTGTAAGAATTTTGATGATTTCGTGCAGAATTCTGCTGTTTTCTTGCACTTCAGCCGTTGAATCTTGGTAAAAAGTCATGATTTTGTAGATTTCGTGCTCTTCATTGCGAATTCAAGCCAGAAAACAACGAAAATCAGCGAGAAATCGTCGTTTTGCATCGAAATATGCGGTTTTCTGTAAGAATTTTGATAATTTCGTGCAGAATTCTGCTGTTTTCTTGCAATTCAGCCGTTGAATCTAGGTAAAAAGTCATGATTTTGTAGATTTCGTGCTCTTTTTGGCAAATTCAAGATAAAAAACAACGAAAATCGGCGAGAAATCGTTGTTTTGCATCGAAATATGCGGTCTTCTGTAAGAATTTTGATGATTTCGTGCATAATTCTGCTGTTTTCTTGCAATTCAGCCGTTGAATCTAGGTAAAAAGTCATGATTTTGTAGATTTCGTGCTCTTCTTGGCGAATTCAAGATAGAAAACAACGAAAATCGGCGAGAAATCGTTGTTTTGCATCGAAATATGCGGTTTTCTGTAAGAATTTTGATGATTTCGTTCAGAATTCTGCTGTTTTCTTGCAATTCAACCGTTGAATCTTGGTAAAAAGTCATGATTTTGTAGATTTCGTGCTTTTCTTTGCGAATTCAAGCCAGAAAACAACGAAAATCGGCGAGAAATAATCGTTTTGCATCGAAATATGCGGTTTTCTGTAAGAATTTTGATGATTTCGTGCGGAATTCTGCTGTTTTCTTGCAATTCAGCCGTTGAATCTTGGTAAAAAGTGATGATTTTGTAGATTTCGTGCTCTTTTTTGCGAATTCAAGCCAGAAAACAACGAAAATCGGCGAGAAATCGTCGTTTTGCATCGAAATATGCGGTTTTCTCTAAGAATTTTGACGATTTCGTGCAGAATTTTGCTGTTTTTTTGCAATTCAGCTGTTGAATCTTGGTAAAATGGCATGATTTTGTAGATTTCGTGCTCTTCATTGCGAATTCAAGATATAAAACAACGAAAGTCAGCGAGAAATCGTCGTTTTGCATCGAAATATGCGGTTTTCTGTAAGAATTTTGATGATTTCGTGCAGAATTCTGCTGTTTTCTTGCAATTCAGCCGTTGAATCTTGGTAAAAAGTCATGATTTTGTAGATTTCGTGCTCTTCATTGCGAATTCAAGCCAGAAAACAACGAAAATCAGCGAGAAATCGTCGTTTTGCATCGAAATATGCGGTTTTCTGTAAGAATTTTGATGATTTCGTGCAGAATTCTGCTGTTTTCTTGCAATTCAGCCGTTGAATCTAGGTAAAAAGTCATGATTTTGTAGATTTCGTGCTCTTTTTGGCAAATTCAAGATAAAAAACAACGAAAATCGGCGAGAAATCGTTGTTTTGCATCGAAATATGCGGTTTTCTGTAAGAATATTGATGATTTCGTGCATAATTCTGCTGTTTTCTTGCAATTCAGCCGTTGAATCTAGGTAAAAAGTCATGATTTTGTAGATTTCGTGCTATTCTTGGCGAATTCAAGATAGAAAACAACGAAAATCGGCGAGAAATCGTTGTTTTGCATCGAAATATGCGGTTTTCTGTAAGAATTTTGATGATTTCGTGCAGAATTCTGCTGTTTTCTTGCAATTCAGCCGTTGAATCTTGGTAAAAAGTCATGATTTTGTAGATTTCGTGCTTTTCTTTGCGAATTCAAGCCAGAAAACAACGAAAATCGGCGAGAAATAATCGTCTTGCATCGAAATATGCGGTTTTCTGTAAGAATTTTGATGATTTCGTGCATAATTCTGCTGTTTTCTTGCAATTCAGCCGTTGAATCTAGGTAAAAAGTCATGATTTTGTAGATTTCGTGCTCTTCTTGGCGAATTCAAGATAGAAAACAACGAAAATCGGCGAGAAATCGTTGTTTTGCATCGAAATATGCGGTTTTCTGTAAGAATTTTGATGATTTCGTTCAGAATTCTGCTGTTTTCTTGCAATTCAGCCGTTGAATCTTGGTAAAAAGTCATGATTTTGTAGATTTCGTGCTTTTCTTTGCGAATTCAAGCCAGAAAACAACGAAAATCGGCGAGAAATAATCGTTTTGCATCGAAATATGCGGTTTTCTGTAAGAATTTTGATGATTTCGTGCGGAATTCTGCTGTTTTCTTGCAATTCAGCCGTTGAATCTTGGTAAAAAGTGATGATTTTTTAGATTTCGTGCTCTTTTTTGCGAATTCAAGCCAGAAAACAACGAAAATCGGCGAGAAATCGTCGTTTTGCATCGAAATATGCGGTTTTCTCTAAGAATTTTGACGATTTCGTGCAGAATTTTGCTGTATTTTTGCAATTCAGCCGTTGAATCTTGGTAAAATGGCATGATTTTGTAGATTTCGTGCTCTTCTTTGCGAATTCAAGATATAAAACAACGAAAGTCAGCGAGAAATCGTCGTTTTGCATCGAAATATGCGGTTTTCTGTAAGAATTTTGATGATTTCGTGCAGAATTCTGCTGTTTTCTTGCAATTCAGCCGTTGAATCTTGGTAAAAAGTCATGATTTTGTAGATTTCGTGCTCTTCATTGCGAATTCAAGCCAGAAAACAACGAAAATCAGCGAGAAATCGTCGTTTTGCATCGAAATATGCGGTTTTCTGTAAGAATTTTGATGATTTCGTGCAGAATTCTGCTGTTTTCTTGCAATTCAGCCGTTGAATCTAGGTAAAAAGTCATGATTTTGTAGATTTCGTGCTCTTTTTGGCAAATTCAAGATAAAAAACAACGAAAATCGGCGAGAAATCGTTGTTTTGCATCGAAATATGCGGTTTTCTGTAAGAATATTGATGATTTCGTGCATAATTCTGCTGTTTTCTTGCAATTCAGCCGTTGAATCTAGGTAAAAAGTCATGATTTTGTAGATTTCGTGCTATTCTTGGCGAATTCAAGATAGAAAACAACGAAAATCGGCGAGAAATCGTTGTTTTGCATCGAAATATGCGGTTTTCTGTAAGAATTTTGATTATTTCATGCAGAATTCTGCTGTTTTCTTGCAATTCAGCCGTTGAATCTTGGTAAAAAGTCATGATTTTGTAGATTTCGTGCTTTTCTTTGCGAATTCAAGCCAGAAAACAACGAAAATCGGCGAGAAATAATCGTCTTGCATCGAAATATGCGGTTTTCTGTAAGAATTTTGATGATTTCGTGCAGAATTCTGCTGTTTTCTTGCAATTCAGCCGTTGAATCTTGGTAAAAAGTGATGATTTTGTAGATTTCGTGCTCTTTTTTGCGAATTCAAGCCAGAAAACAACGAAAATCGGCGAGAAATCGTCGTTTTGCATCGAAATATGCGGTTTTCTCTAAGAATTTTGACGATTTCGTGCAGAATTCTGCTGTTTTTTTGCAATTCAGCCGTTGAATCTTGGTAAAAAGGCATGATTTTGTAGATTTCGTGCTCTTATTTGCGAATTCAAGATAGAAAACAATGAAAATCAGCGAGAAATCGTCGTTTTGCATCGAAATATGCGGTTTTCTCTAAGAATTTTGATGATTTCGTGCAGAATTCTGCTGTTTTCTTGCAATTCAGCCGAAGAATCTTGGTAAAAAGTGATGATTTTGTAGATTTCGTGCTCTTCTTTGCGAATTCAAGCCAGAAAACAACGAAAATCGGCGAGAAATCGTCGTTTTGCATCGAAATATGCGGTTTTCTGTAAGAATTTTGATGATTTCGTGCAGAATTCTGCTGTTTTCTTGCAATTCAGCCGTTGAATCTTCGTAAAAAGTCATGATTTTGTAGATTCCGTGCTTTTCTTTGCGAATTCAAGATAGAACACAACGAAAATCAGCGAGAAATCGTCGTTTTGCATCGAACTATGCGGTTTTCTCTAAGAATTTTGATGATTTCGTGCAGAATTCTGCAGTTTTCTTGCAATTCAGCCGTTGAATCTTGGTAAAAAGTGATGATTTTGTAGATTTCGTGCTCTTCTTCGCGAATTCAAGCCAGAAAACAACGAAAATCGGCGAGAAATCGTCGTTTTGCATCGAAATATGCGGTTTTCTCTAAGAATTTTGATGATTTCGTGCAAAATTCTGCTGTTTTCTTGCAATTCAGCCGTTGAATCTTAGTAAAAAGTGATGATTTTGTAGATTTCGTGCTCTTCTTTGCGAATTCAAGCCAGAAAACAACGAAAATCGGCGAGAAATCGTCGTTTTGCATCGAAATATGCGGTTTTCTCTAAGAATTTTGACGATTTCGTGCAGAATTCTGCTGTTTTTTTGCAATTCAGCCGTTGAATCTTGGTAAAAAAGCATGATTTTGTAGATTTCGTGCTCTTCTTTGCGAATTCAAGATAGAAAACAAAGAAAATCAGCGAGAAATCGTCGTTTTGCATCGAAATATGCGGTTTTCTGTAAGAATTTTGATGATTTCGTGCAGAATTCTGCTGTTTTCTTGCAATTCAGCCGTTGAATCTTGGTAAAAAGTCATGATTTTGTAGATTTCGTGCTCTTCATTGCGAATTCAAGCCAGAAAACAACGAAAATCAGCGAGAAATCGTCGTTTTGCATCGAAATATGCGGTTTTCTGTAAGAATTTTGATGATTTCGTGCAGAATTCTGCTGTTTTCTTGCAATTCAGCCGTTGAATCTAGGTAAAAAGTCATGATTTTGTAGATTTCGTGCTCTTTTTGCCAAATTCAAGATAAAAAACAACGAAAATCGGCGAGAAATCGTTGTTTTGCATCGAAATATGCGGTTTTCTGTAAGAATTTTGATGATTTCGTGCAGAATTCTGCTGTTTTCTTGCAATTCAGCCGTTGAATCTAGGTAAAAAGTCATGATTTTGTAGATTTCGTGCTCTTCTTGGCGAATTCAAGATAGAAAACAACGAAAATCGGCGAGAAATCGTTGTTTTGCATCGAAATATGCGGTTTTCTGTAAGAATTTTGATGATTTCGTGCAGAATTCTGCTGTTTTCTTGCAATTCAGCCGTTGAATCTTGGTAAAAAGTCATGATTTTGTAGATTTCGTGCTTTTCTTTGCGAATTCAAGCCAGAAAACAACGAAAATCGGCGAGAAATAATCGTCTTGCATCGAAATATGCGGTTTTCTGTAAGAATTTTGATGATTTCGTGCAGAATTCTGCTGTTTTCTTGCAATTCAGCCGTTGAATCTTGGTAAAAAGTGATGATTTTGTAGATTTCGTGCTCTTTTTTGCGAATTCAAGCCAGAAAACAACGAAAATCGGCGAGAAATCGCCGTTTTGCATCGAAATATGCGGTTTTCTCTAAGAATTTTGACGATTTCGTGCAGAATTCTGCTGTTTTTTTGCAATTCAGCCGTTGAATCTTGGTAAAAAGGCATGATTTTGTAGATTTCGTGCTCTTATTTGCGAATTCAAGATAGAAAACAACGAAAATCAGCGAGAAATCGTCGTTTTGCATCGAAATATGCGGTTTTCTCTAAGAATTTTGATGATTTCGTGCAGAATTCTGCTGTTTTCTTGCAATTTAGCTGAAGAATCTTGGTAAAAAGTGATGATTTTGTAGATTTCGTGCTCTTCTTTGCGAATTCAAGCCAGAAAACAACGAAAATCGGCGAGAAATCGTCGTTTTGCATCGAAATATGCGGTTTTCTGTAAGAATTTTGATGATTTCGTGCAGAATTCTGCTGTTTTCTTGCAATTCAGCCGTTGAATCTTGGTAAAAAGTCATGATTTTGTAGATTCCGTGCTTTTCTTTGCGAATTCAAGATAGAACACAACGAAAATCAGCGAGAAATCGTCGTTTTGCATCGAAATATGCGGTTTTCTCTAAGAATTTTGATGATTTCGTGCAGAATTCTGCTGTTTTCTTGCAATTCAGCCGTTGAATCTTGGTAAAAAGTGATGATTTTGTAGATTTCGTGCTCTTCTTCGCGAATTCAAGCCAGAAAACAACGAAAATCGGCGAGAAATCGTCGTTTTGCATCGAAATATGCGGTTTTCTCTAAGAATTTTGATGATTTCGTGCAAAATTCTGCTGTTTTCTTGCAATTCAGCCGTTGAATCTTAGTAAAAAGTGATGATTTTGTAGATTTCGTGCTCTTCTTTGCGAATTCAAGCCAGAAAACAACGAAAATCGGCGAGAAATCGTCGTTTTGCATCGAAATATGCGGTTTTCTCTAAGAATTTTGACGATTTCGTGCAGAATTCTGCTGTTTTTTTGCAATTCAGCCGTTGAATCTTGGTAAAAAGGCATGATTTTGTAAATTTCGTGCTCTTCTTTGCGAATTCAAGATAGAAAACAAAGAAAATCAGCGAGAAATCGTCGTTTTGCATCGAAATATGCGGTTTTCTGTAAGAATTTTGATGATTTCGTGCAGAATTCTGCTGTTTTCTTGCAATTCAGCCGTTGAATCTAGGTAAAAAGTCATGATTTTGTAGATTTCGTGCTCTTTTTGGCGAATTCAAGATAGAAAACAACGAAAATCGGCGAGAAATCGTTGTTTTGCATCGAAATATGCGGTTTTCTGTAAGAATTTTGATGATTTCGTGCAGAATTCTACTGTTTTCTTGCAATTCAGCCGTTGAATCTTGGTAAAAAGTCATGATTTTGTAGATTTCGTGCTCTTCTTTGCGAATTCAAGCCAGAAAACAACGACAATCGGCGAGAAATCGTCGTTTTGCATCGAAAAATGCGGTTTTCTGTAAGAATTTTGATGATTTCGGGCAGAATTCTGCTGTTTTCTTGCAATTCAGCCGTTGAATCTTGGTAAAAAGTCATGATTTTGTAGATTTCGTGCTCTTCTTTGCGAATTCAAGCCAGAAAACAACGAAAATCGGCGAGAAATCGTCGTTTTGCATCGAAATATGCGGTTTTCTCTAAGAATTTTGACGATTTCGTGCAGAATTCTGCTGTTTTTTTGCAATTCAGCCGTTGAATCTTGGTAAAAAGGCATGATTTTGTAGATTTCGTGCTCTTCTTTGCGAATTCAAGATAGAAAACAACGAAAATCAGCGAGAAATCGTCGTTTTGCATCGAAATATGCGGTTTTCTGTAAGAATTTTGATGATTTCGTGCAGAATTCTGCTGTTTTCTTGCAATTCAGCCGTTGAATCTTGTTAAAAAGGCATGATTTTGTAGATTTCGTGCTCTTCTTTGCGAATTCAAGATAGAAAACAACGAAAATCAGCGAGAAATCGTCGTTTTGCATCGAAATATGCGGTTTTCTGTAAGAATTTTGATGATTTCGTGCAGAATTCTGCTGTTTTCTTGCAATTCAGCCGTTGAATCTTGGTAAAAAGTCATGATTTTGTAGATTTTGTGCTCTTCATTGCGAATTCAAGCCAGAAAACAACGAAAATCAGCGAGAAATCGTCGTTTTGCATCGAAACATGCGGTTTTCTGTAAGAATTTTGATGATTTCGTGCAGAATTCTGCTGTTTTCTTGCAATTCAGCTGTTGAATCTATGTAAAAGTCATGATTTTGTAGATTTCGTGCTCTTCTTGGCGAATTCAAGATAGAAAACAACGAAAATCGGCGAGAAATCGTTGTTTTGCATCGAAATATGCGGTTTTCTGTAAGAATTTTGATGATTTCGTGCAGAATTCTGCTGTTTTCTTGCAATTCAGCCGTTGAATCTTGGTAAAAAGTCATGATTTTGTAGATTTCGTGCTTTTCTTTGCGAATTCAAGCCAGAAAACAACGAAAATCGGCGAGAAATAATCGTTTTGCATCGAAATATGCGGTTTTCTGTAAGAATTTTGATGATTTCGTGCAGAATTTTGCTGTTTTCTTGCAATTCAGCCGTTGAATCTTGGTAAAAAGTCATGATTTTGTAGATTCCGTGCTTTTCTTTGCGAATTCAAGATAAAACACAACGAAAATCAGCGAGAAATCGTCGTTTTGCATCGAAATATGCGGTCTTCTCTAAGAATTTTGATGATTTCGTGCAGAATTCTGCTGTTTTCTTGCAATTCAGCCGTTGAATCTTGGTAAAAAGTGATGATTTTGTAGATTTCGTGCTCTTCTTCGCGAATTCAAGCCAGAAAACAACGAAAATCGGCGAGAAATCGTCGTTTTGCATCGAAATATGCGGTTTTCTCTAAGAATTTTGATGATTTCGTGCAAAATTCTGCTGTTTTCTTGCAATTCAGCCGTTGAATCTTAGTAAAAAGTGATGATTTTGTAGATTTCGTGCTCTTCTTTGCGAATTCAAGCCAGAAAACAACGAAAATCGGCGAGAAATCGTCGTTTTGCATCGAAATATGCGGTTTTCTCTAAGAATTTTGACGATTTCGTGCAGAATTCTGCTGTTTTTTTGCAATTCAGTTGTTGAATCTTGGTAAAAAGGCATGATTTTGTAGATTTCGTGCTCTTCTTTGCGAATTCAAGATAGAAAACAAAGAAAATCAGCGAGAAATCGTCGTTTTGCATCGAAATATGCGGTTTTCTGTAAGAATTTTGATGATTTCGTGCAGAATTCTGCTGTTTTCTTGCAATTCAGCCGTTGAATCTTGGTAAAAAGTCATGATTTTGTAGATTTCGTGCTCTTCATTGCGAATTCAAGCCAGAAAACAACGAAAATCAGCGAGAAATCGTCGTTTTGCATCGAAATATGCGGTTTTCTGTAAGAATTTTGATGATTTCGTGCAGAATTCTGCTGTTTTCTTGCAATTCAGCCGTTGAATCTAGGTAAAAAGTCATGATTTTGTAGATTTCGTGCTCTTTTTGGCAAATTCAAGATAAAAAACAACGAAAATCGGCGAGAAATCGTTGTTTTGCATCGAAATATGCGGTTTTCTGTAAGAATTTTGATGATTTCGTGCAGAATTCTGATGTTTTCTTGCAATTCAGCCGTTGAATCTAGGTAAAAAGTCATGATTTTGTAGATTTCGTGCTCTTTTTGGCGAATTCAAGATAGAAAACAACGAAAATCGGCGAGAAATCGTTGTTTTGCATCGAAATATGCGGTTTTCTGTAAGAATTTTGATGATTTCGTGCAGAATTCTGCTGTTTTCTTGCAATTCAGCCGTTGAATCTTGGTAAAAAGTCATGATTTTGTAGATTTCGTGCTTTTCTTTGCGAATTCAAGCCAGAAAACAACGAAAATCGGCGAGAAATAATCGTCTTGCATCGAAATATGCGGTTTTCTGTAAGAATTTTGATGATTTCGTGCAGAATTCTGCTGTTTTCTTGCAATTCAGCCGTTGAATCTTGGTAAAAAGTGATGATTTTGTAGATTTCGTGCTCTTTTTTGCGAATTCAAGCCAGAAAACAACGAAAATCGGCGAGAAATCGTCGTTTTGCATCGAAATATGCGGTTTTCTCTAAGAATTTTGACGATTTCGTGCAGAATTCTGCTGTTTTTTTGCAATTCAGCCGTTGAATCTTGGTAAAAAGGCATGATTTTGTAGATTTCGTGCTCTTATTTGCGAATTCAAGATAGAAAACAACGAAAATCAGCGAGAAATCGTCGTTTTGCATCGAAATATGCGGTTTTCTCTAAGAATTTTGACGATTTCGTGCAGAATTCTGCTGTTTTCTTGCAATTCAGCCGTTGAATCTTGGTAAAAAGTCATGATTTTGTAGATTTCGTGCTCTTCTTTGCGAATTCAAGCCAGAAAACAACGAAAATCGGCGAGAAATCGTAGTTTTGCATCGAAATATGCGGTTTTCTCTAAGAATTTTGACGATTTCGTGCAGAATTCTGCTGTTTTTCTGCAATTCAGCCGTTGAATCTTGGTAAAAAAGCATGATTTTGTAGATTTCGTGCTCTTCTTTGCGAATTCAAGATAGAAAACAACGAAAATCAGCGAGAAATCGTCGTTTTGCATCGAAATATGCGGTTTTCTGTAAGAATTTTGATGATTTCGTGCAGAATTCTGCTGTTTTCTTGCAATTCAGCCGTTGAATCTTGGTAAAAAGGCATGATTTTGTAGATTTCGTGCTCTTCTTTGCGAATTCAAGATAGAAAACAACGAAAATCAGCGAGAAATCGTCGTTTTGCATCGAAATATGCGGTTTTCTGTAAGAATTTTGATGATTTCGTGCAGAATTCTGCTGTTTTCTTGCAATTCAGCCGTTGAATCTTGGTAAAAAGTCATGATTTTGTAGATTTTGTGCTCTTCATTGCGAATTCAAGCCAGAAAACAACGAAAATCAGCGAGAAATCGTCGTTTTGCATCGAAATATGCGGTTTTCTGTAAGAATTTTGATGATTTCGTGCAGAATTCTGCTGTTTCCTTGCAATTCAGCCGTTGAATCATGGTAAAAAGTCATGATTTTGTAGATTTCGTGCTCTATTTGGCAAATTCAAGATAGAAAACAACGAAAATCGGCGAGAAATCGTTGTTTTGCATCGAAATATGCGGTTTTCTGTAAGAATTTTGATGATTTCGTGCAGAATTCTGCTGTTTTCTTGCAATTCAGCTGTTGAATCTAGGTAAAAAGTCATGACTTTGTAGATTTCGTGCTCTTCTTGGCGAATTCAAGATAGAAAACAACGAAAATCGGCGAGAAATCGTTGTTTTGCATCGAAATATGCGGTTTTCTGTAAGAATTTTGATGATTTCGTGCAGAATTCTGCTGTTTTCTTGCAATTCAGCCGTTGAATCTTGGTAAAAAGTCATGATTTTGTAGATTTCGTGCTTTTCTTTGCGAATTCAAGCCAGAAAACAACGAAAATCGGCGAGAAATAATCGTTTTGCATCGAAATATGCGGTTTTCTGTAAGAATTTTGATGATTTCGTGCAGAATTCTGCTGTTTTCTTGCAATTCAGCCGTTGAATCTTGGTAAAAAGTGATGATTTTGTAGATTTCGTGCTCTTTTTTGCGAATTCAAGCCAGAAAACAACGAAAATCGGCGAGAAATCGTCGTTTTGCATCGAAATATGCGGTTTTCTCTAAGAATTTTGACGATTTCGTGCAGAATTCTGCTGTTTTTTTTGCAATTCAGCCGTTGAATCTTGGTAAAAAGGCATGATTTTGTAGATTTCGTGCTCTTATTTGCGAATTCAAGATAGAAAACAACGAAAATCAGCGAGAAATCGTCGTTTTGCATCGAAATATGCGGTTTTCTCTAAGAATTTTGACGATTTCGTGCAGAATTCTGCTGTTTTCTTGCAATTCAGCCGTTGAATCTTGGTAAAAAGTCATGATTTTGTAGATTTCGTGCTCTTCTTTGCGAATTCAAGCCAGAAAACAACGAAAATCGGCGAGAAATCGTCGTTTTGCATCGAAATATGCGGTTTTCTCTAAGAATTTTGACGATTTCGTGCAGAATTCTGCTGTTTTTTTGCAATTCAGCCGTTGAATCTTGGTAAAAAAGCATGATTTTGTAGATTTCGTGCTCTTCTTTGCGAATTCAAGATAGAAAACAACGAAAATCAGCGAGAAATCGTCGTTTTGCATCGAAATATGCGGTTTTCTGTAAGAATTTTGATGATTTCGTGCAGAATTCTGCTGTTTTCTTGCAATTCAGCCGTTGAATCTTGGTAAAAAGGCATGATTTTGTAGATTTCGTGCTCTTCTTTGCGAATTCAAGATAGAAAACAACGAAAATCAGCGAGAAATCGTCGTTTTGCATCGAAATATGCGGTTTTCTGTAAGAATTTTGATGATTTCGTGCAGAATTCTGCTGTTTTCTTGCAATTCAGCCGTTGAATCTTGGTAAAAAGTCATGATTTTGTAGATTTTGTGCTCTTCATTGCGAATTCAAGCCAGAAAACAACGAAAATCAGCGAGAAATCGTCGTTTTGCATCGAAATATGCGGTTTTCTGTAAGAATTTTGATGATTTCGTGCAGAATTCTGCTGTTTTCTTGCAATTCAGCCGTTGAATCATGGTAAAAAGTCATGATTTTGTAGATTTCGTGCTCTTTTTGGCAAATTCAAGATAGAAAACAACGAAAATCGGCGAGAAATCGTTGTTTTGCATCGAAATATGCGGTTTTCTGTAAGAATTTTGATGATTTCGTGCAGAATTCTGCTGTTTTCTTGCAATTCAGCTGTTGAATCTAGGTAAAAAGTCATGACTTTGTAGATTTCGTGCTCTTCTTGGCGAATTCAAGATAGAAAACAACGAAAATCGGCGAGAAATCGTTGTTTTGCATCGAAATATGCGGTTTTCTGTAAGAATTTTGATGATTTCGTGCAGAATTCTGCTGTTTTCTTGCAATTCAGCCGTTGAATCTTGGTAAAAAGTCATGATTTTGTAGATTTCGTGCTATTCTTTGCGAATTCAAGCCAGAAAACAACGAAAATCGGCGAGAAATAATCGTTTTGCATCGAAATATGCGGTTTTCTATAAGAATTTTGATGATTTCGTGCAGAATTCTGCTGTTTTCTTGCAATTCAGCCGTTGAATCTTGGTAAAAAGTGATGAGTTTGTAGATTTCGTGCTCTTTTTTGCGAATTCAAGCCAGAAAACAACGAAAATCGGCGAGAAATCGTCGTTTAGCATCGAAATATGCGGTTTTCTCTAAGAATTTTGACGATTTCGTGCAGAATTCTGCTGTTTTTTTGCAATTCAGCCGTTGAATCTTGGTAAAAAGGCATGATTTTGTAAATTTCGTGCTCTTATTTGCGAATTCAAGATAGAAAACAACGAAAATCAGCGAGAAATCGTCGTTTTGCATCGAAATATGCGGTTTTCTGTAAGAATTTTGATGATTTCGTGCAGAATTCTGCTGTTTTCTTGCAATTCAGCAGTTGAATCTTGGTAAAAAGTCATGATTTTGTAGATTTCGTGCTCTTATTTGCGAATTCAAGCCAGAAAACAACGAAAATCGGCGAGAAATCGTCGTTTTGCATCGAAATATGCGGTTTTCTCTAAGAATTTTGACGATTTCGTGCAGAATTCTGCTGTTTTTTTGCAATTCAGCCGTTGAATCTTTGTAAAAAGGCATGATTTTGTAGATTTCGTGCTCTTCTTTGCGAATTCAAGATAGAAAACAACGAAAATCAGCGAGAAATCGTCGTTTTGCATCGAAATATGCGGTTTTCTGTAAGAATTTTGATGATTTCGTGCAGAATTCTGCTGTTTTCTTGCAATTCAGCCGTTGAATCTTGGTAAAAAAACATGATTTTGTAGATTTCGTGCTCTTCTTTGCGAATTCAAGATAGAAAACAACGAAAATCAGCGAGAAATCGTCGTTTTGCATCGAAATATGCGGTTTTCTGTAAGAATTTTGATGATTTCGTGCAGAATTCTGCTGTTTTCTTGCAATTCAGCCGTAGAATCTTGGTAAAAAGTCATGATTTTGTAGATTTCGTGCTCTTCTTTGCGAATTCAAGCCAAAAAACAACGAAAATCGGCGAGAAATCGTTGTTTTGCATCGAAATATGCGGTTTTCTGTAAGAATTTTGATGATTTCGTGCAGAATTCTACTGTTATCTTGCAATTCAGCCGTTGAATCTTGGTAAAAAGTCATGATTTTGTAGATTTCGTGCTCTTCTTTGCGAATTCAAGCCAGAAAACAACGACAATCGGCGAGAAATCGTCGTTTTGCATCGAAAAATGCGGTTTTCTGTAAGAATTTTGATGATTTCGTGCAGAATTCTGCTGTTTTCTTGCAATTCAGCCGTTGAATCTTGGTAAAAAGTCATGATTTTGTAGATTTCGTGCTCTTCTTTGCGAATTCAAGCCAGAAAACAACGAAAATCGGCGAGAAATCGTCGTTTTGCATCGAAATATGCGGTTTTCTCTAAGAATTTTGACGATTTCGTGCAGAATTCTGCTGTTTTTTTGCAATTCAGCCGTTGAATCTTTGTAAAAAGGCATGATTTTGTAGATTTCGTGCTCTTCTTTGCGAATTCAAGATAGAAAACAACGAAAATCAGCGAGAAATCGTCGTTTTGCATCGAAATATGCGGTTTTCTGTAAGAATTTTGATGATTTCGTGCAGAATTCTGCTGTTTTCTTGCAATTCAGCCGTTGAATCTTGGTAAAAAGGCATGATTTTGTAGATTTCGTGCTCTTCTTTGCGAATTCAAGATAGAAAACAACGAAAATCAGCGAGAAATCGTCGTTTTGCATCGAAATATGCGGTTTTCTGTAAGAATTTTGATGATTTCGTGCAGAATTCTGCTGTTTTCTTGCAATTCAGCCGTTGAATCTTGGTAAAAAGTCATGATTTTGTAGATTTTGTGCTCTTCATTGCGAATTCAAGCCAGAAAACAACGAAAATCAGCGAGAAATCGTCGTTTTGCATCGAAATATGCGGTTTTCTGTAAGAATTTTGATGATTTCGTGCAGAGTTCTGCTGTTTTCTTGCAATTCAGCCGTTGAATCATGGTAAAAAGTCATGATTTTGTAGATTTCGTGCTCTTTTTGGCAAATTCAAGATAGAAAACAACGAAAATCGGCGAGAAATCGTTGTTTTGCATCGAAATATGCGGTTTTCTGTAAGAATTTTGATGATTTCGTGCAGAATTCTGCTGTTTTCTTGCAATTCAGCTGTTGAATCTAGGTAAAAAGTCATGATTTTGTAGATTTCGTGCTCTTCTTGGCGAATTCAAGATAGAAAACAACGAAAATCGGCGAGAAATCGTTGTTTTGCATCGAAATATGCGGTTTTCTGTAAGAATTTTGATGATTTCGTGCAGAATTCTGCTGTTTTCTTGCAATTCAGCCGTTGAATCTTGGTAAAAAGTCATGATTTTGTAGATTTTGTGCTCTTCATTGCGAATTCAAGCCAGAAAACAACGAAAATCAGCGAGAAATCGTCGTTTTGCATCGAAAAATGCGGTTTTCTGTGAGAATTTTGATGATTTCGTGCAGATTTCTGCTGTTTTCTTGCAATTCAGCCGTTGAATCTTGGTAAAAAATCATGATTTTGTAGATTTTGTGCTCTTCTTTGCGAATTCAAGCCAGAAAACAACCAGAATCGGCGAGAAATCGTCGTTTTGCATCGAAATATGCGGTTTTCTGTAAGAATTTTGATGATTTCGTGCAGAATTTTGCTGTTTTCTTGCAATTCAGCCGTTGAATCTTGGTAAAAAGTCATGATTTTGTAGATTTCGTGCTCTTCTTTGCAAATTCAAGCCAGAAAACCACGAAAATCGGCGAGAAATCGTCGTTTTGCATCGAAAAATGCGGTTTTCTCTAAGAATTTGGATGATTTCGTGCAGACTTCTGTTGTTTTCTTGCAATTCATCCGTTGAATCTTGGTAAAAAGTGATGATTTTGCAGGTTTCGTGCTCTTTTTTGCGAATTCAAGCCAGAAAACAATGAAAATCGGCGAGAAATCGTCGTTTTGCATCGAAATATGCGGTTTTCTCTAAGAATTTTGACGATTTCGTGCAGAATTCTGCTGTTTTCTTGCAATTCAGCCGTTGAATCTTGGTAAAAAGTCATGATTTTGTAGATTTCGTGCTCTTCTTTGCGAATTCAAGATAGAAAACAACGAAAATCAGCGAGAAATCGTCGTTTTGCATCGAAATATGCGGTTTTCTCTAAGAATTTTGATGATTTCGTGCAGAATTCTGCTGTTTTCTTGCAATTCAGCTGTTGAATCTTGGTAAAAAGTCATGATCTTGTAGATTTCGTGCTCTTCTTTGCCAATTCAAGCCAGAAAACAACGAAAATCGGCAAGAAATCGTCGTTTTGCATCGAAATATGCGGTTTTCTGTAAGAATTTTGATGATTTCGTGCAGAATTCTGCTGTTTTCTTGCATTTCAGCTGTAGAATCTTGGTAAAAAGTGATGATTTTGTAGATTTCGTGCTCTTCTTTGCGAATTCAAGCCAGAAAACAACGAAAATCGGCGAGAAATCGTTGTTTTGCATCGAAATATGCGGTTTTCTGAAAGAATTTTGATGATTTCGTGCAGAATTCTGCGGTTTTCTTGCAATTCAGCCGTTGAATCTTGGTAAAAAGTGATGATTTTGTAGATTTCGTGCTCTTTTTTGCGAATTCAAGCCAGAAAACAACGAAAATCGGCGAGAAATCGTCGTTTTGCATCGAATTATGCGGTTTTCTCTAAGAATTTTGACGATTTCGTGCAGAATTCTGCTGTTTTTTTGCAATTCAGCCGTTGAATCTTGGTAAAAAGGCATGATTTTGTAGATTTCGTGCTCTTATTTGCGAATTCAAGATAGAAAACAACGAAAATCAGCGAGAAATCGTCGTTTTGCATCGAAATATGCGGTTTTCTGTAAGAATTTTGATGATTTCGTGCAGAATTCTGCTGTTTTCTTGCAATTCAGCCGTAGAATCTTGGTAAAAAGTGATGATTTTGTAGATTTCGTGCTCTTCTTTGCGAATTCAAGCCAGAAAACAACGACAATCGGCGAGAAATCGTCGTTTTGCATCGAAAAATGCGGTTTTCTGTAAGAATTTTGATGATTTCGTGCAGAACTCTGCTGTTTTCTTGCAATTCAGCCGTTGAATCTTGGTAAAAAGTCATGATTTTGTAGATTTCGTGCTCTTCTTTGCGAATTCAAGCCAGAAAACAACGAAAATCGGCGAGAAATCGTCGTTTTGCATCGAAATATGCGGTTTTCTCTAAGAATTTTGACGATTTCGTGCAGAATTCTGCTGTTTTTTTGCAATTCAGCCGTTGAATCTTGGTAAAAAGGCATGATTTTGTAGATTTCGTGCTCTTCTTTGCGAATTCAAGATAGAAAACAACGAAAATCAGCGAGAAATCGTCGTTTTGCATCGAAATATGCGGTTTTCTGTAAGAATTTTGATGATTTCGTGCAGAATTCTGCTGTTTTCTTGCAATTCAGCCGTTGAATCTTGGTAAAAAGTCATGATTTTGTAGATTTTGTGCTCTTCTTTGCGAATTCAAGATAGAAAACAACGAAAATCAACGAGAAATCGTCGTTTTGCATCGAAATATGCGGTTTTCTGTAAGAATTTTGATGATTTCGTGCAGAATTCTGCTGTTTTCTTGCAATTCAGCCGTTGAATCTTGGTAAAAAGTCATGATTTTGTAGATTTTGTGCTCTTCTTTGCGAATTCAAGATAGAAAACAACGAAAATCAACGAGAAATCGTCGTTTTGCATCGAAATATGCGGTTTTCTGTAAGAATTTTGATGATTTCGTGCAGAATTCTGCTGTTTTCTTGCAATTCAGCTGTTGAATCATGGTAAAAAGTCATGATTTTGTAGATTTCGTGCTCTTTTTGGCAAATTCAAGATAGAAAACAACGAAAATCGGCGAGAAATCGTTGTTTTGCATCGAAATATGCGGTTTTCTCTAAGAATTTTGATGATTTCGTGCAGAATTCTGCTGTTTTCTTGCAATTCAGCTGTTGAATCTAGGTAAAAAGTCATGATTTTGTAGATTTCGTGCTCTTCTTGGCGAATTCAAGATAGAAAACAACGAAAATCGGCGAGAAATCGTTGTTTTGCATCGAAATATGCGGTTTTCTGTAAGAATTTTGATAATTTCGTGCAGAATTCTGCTGTTTTCTTGCAATTCAGCTGTTGAATCTTGGTAAAAAGTCATGATTTTGTAGATTTCGTGCTTTTCTTTGCGAATTCAAGCCAGAAAACAACGAAAATCGGCGAGAAATAATCGTTTTGCATCGAAATATGCGGTTTTCTGTAAGAATTTTGATGATTTCGTGCAGAATTCTGCTGTTTTCTTGCAATTCAGCCGTTGAATCTTGGTAAAAAGTGATGATTTTGTAGATTTCGTGCTCTTTTTTGCGAATTCAAGCCAGAAAACAACGAAAATCGGCGAGAAATCGTCGTTTTGCATCGAAATATGCGGTTTTCTCTAAGAATTTTGACGATTTCGTGCAGAATTCTGCTGTTTTTTTGCAATTCAGCCGTTGAATCTTGGTAAAAAGGCATGATTTTGTAGATTTCGTGCTCTTATTTGCGAATTCAAGATAGAAAACAACGAAAATCAGCGAGAAATCGTCGTTTTGCATCGAAATATGCGGTTTTCTGTAAGAATTTTGATGATTTCGTGCAGAATTCTGCTGTTTTCTTGCAATTCAGCCGTTGAATCTTGGTAAAAAGTCATGATTTTGTAGATTTCGTGCTCTTCTTTGCAAATTCAAGCCAGAAAACCACGAAAATCGGCGAGAAATCGTCGTTTTGCATCGAAAAATGCGGTTTTCTCTAAGAATTTGGATGATTTCGTGCAGAATTCTGTTGTTTTCTTGCAATTCAGCCGTTGAATCTTGGTAAAAAGTGATGATTTTGCAGATTTCGTGCTCTTTTTTGCGAATTCAAGCCAGAAAACAATGAAAATCGGCGAGAAATCGTCGTTTTGCATCGAAATATGCGGTTTTCTCTAAGAATTTTGACGATTTCGTGCAGAATTCTGCTGTTTTCTTGCAATTCAGCCGTTGAATCTTGGTAAAAAGTCATGATTTTGTAGATTTCGTGCTCTTCTTTGCGAATTCAAGATAGAAAACAACGAAAATCAGCGAGAAATCGTAGTTTTGTATCAAAATATGCGGTTTTCTGTAAGAATTTTGATGATTTCGTGCAGAATTCTGCTGTTTTCTTGCAATTCAGCCGTTGAATCTTGGTAAAAAGTCATGATTTTGTAGATTTCGTGCTCTTCTTTGCGAATTCAAGCCAGAAAACAACGAAAATCGGCGAGAAATTGTCGTTTTGCATCGAAATATGCGGTTTTCTGTAAGAATTTTGATGATTTCGTGCAGAATTCTGCTGTTTTCTTGCAATTCAGCCGTTGAATCTTGGTAAAAAGTGATTATTTTGTAGATTTCGTGCTCTTTTTTGCGAATTCAAGCCAGAAAACAACGAAAATCGGCGAGAAATCGTCGTTTTGCATCGAAATATGCGGTTTTCTCTAAGAATTTTGACGATTTCGTGCAGAATTCTGCTGTTTTCTTGCAATTCAGCAGTTGAATCTTGGTAAAAAGTCATGATTTTGTAGATTTCGTGCTCTTCTTTGCGAATTCAAGATAGAAAACAACGAAAATCAGCGAGAAATCGTCGTTTTGCATCGAAATATGCGGTTTTCTCTAAGAATTTTGATGATTTCGTGCAGAATTCTGCTGTTTTCTTGCAATTCAGCAGTTGAATCTTGGTAAAAAGTCATGATTTTGTAGATTTCGTGCTCTTCTTTGCGAATTCAAGCCAGAAAACCACGAAAATCGGCGAGAAATCGTAGTTTTGTATCGAAATATGCGGTTTTCTGTAAGAATTTTGATGATTTCGTGCAGATATCTGCTGTTTTCTTGCAATTCAGCCGTTGAATCTTGGTAAAAAGTCATGATTTTGTAGATTTCGTGCTCTTCTTTGCGAATTCAAGCCAGAAAACAACGAAAATCGGCGAGAAATTGTCGTTTTGCATCGAAATATGCGGTTTTCTGTAAGAATTTTGATGATTTCGTGCAGAATTCTGCTGTTTTCTTGCAATTCAGCCGTTGAATCTTGGTAAAAAGTGATTATTTTGTAGATTTCGTGCTCTTTTTTGCGAATTCAAGCCAGAAAACAACGAAAATCGGCGAGAAATCGTCGTTTTGCATCGAAATATGCGGTTTTCTCTAAGAATTTTGACGATTTCGTGCAGAATTCTGCTGTTTTCTTGCAATTCAGCAGTTGAATCTTGGTAAAAAGTCATGATTTTGTAGATTTCGTGCTCTTCTTTGCGAATTCAAGATAGAAAACAACGAAAATCAGCGAGAAAACGTCGTTTTGCATCGAAATATGCGGTTTTCTCTCAGAATTTTGATGATTTCGTGCAGAATTCTGCTGTTTTCTTGCAATTCAGCAGTTGAATCTTGGTAAAAAGTCATGATTTTGTAGATTTCGTGCTTTTCTTTGCGAATTCAAGCCAGAAAACCACGAAAATCGGCGAGAAATCGTCGTTTTGCATCGAAAAATGCGGTTTTCTCTAAGAATTTGGATGATTTCGTGCAGAATTCTGTTGTTTTCTTGCAATTCAGCCGTTGAATCTTGGTAAAAAGTGATGATTTTGTAGATTTCGTGCTCTTCTTTGCGAATTCAAGCCAGAAAACAACGAAAATCGGCGAGAAATCGTCGTTTTGCATCGAAAAATGCGGTTTTCTGTAAGAATTTTGATGATTTCGTGCAGAATTCTGCTGTTTTCTTGCAATTCAGCCGTTGAATCTTGGTAAAAAGTCATGATTTTGTAGATTTCGTGCTCTTCTTTGCGAATTCAAGCCAGAAAACAACGAAAATCGGCGAGAAATCGTCGTTTTGCATCGAAATATGCGGTTTTCTGTAAGAATTTTGATGATTTCGTGCAGAATTCTGCTGTTTTCTTGCAATTCAGCCGTTGAATCTTGGTAAAAAGTCATGATTTTGTAGATTTCGTGCTCTTCTTTGCGAATTCAAGCCAGAAAACAACGAAAATCGGCGAGAAATTGTCGTTTTGCATCGAAATATACGGTTTTCTGTAAGAATTTTGATGATTTCGTGCAGAATTCTGCTGTTTTCTTGCAATTCAGCAGTTGAATCTTGGTAAAAAGTCATGATTTTGTAGATTTCGTGCTCTTCTTTGCGAATTCAAGCCAGAAAACCACGAAAATCGGCGAGAAATCGTAGTTTTGTATCGAAATATGCGGTTTTCTGTAAGAATTTTGATGATTTCGTGCAGAATTCTGCTGTTTTCTTGCAATTCAGCCGTTGAATCTTGGTAAAAAGTCATGATTTTGTAGATTTCGTGCTCTTCTTTGCGAATTCAAGCCAGAAAACCACGAAAATCGGCGAGAAATCGTCGTTTTGCATCGAAAAATGCGGTTTTCTCTAAGAATTTGGATGATTTCGTGCAGAATTCTGTTGTTTTCTTGCAATTCAGCCGTTGAATCTTGGTAAAAAGTGATGATTTTGCAGATTTCGTGCTCTTTTTTGCGAATTCAAGCCAGAAAACAATGAAAATCGGCGAGAAATCGTCGTTTTGCATCGAAATATGCGGTTTTCTCTAAGAATTTTGACGATTTCGTGCAGAATTCTGCTGTTTTCTTGCAATTCAGCCGTTGAATCTTGGTAAAAAGTCATGATTTTGTAGATTTCGTGCTCTTCTTTGCGAATTCAAGATAGAAAACAACGAAAATCAGCGAGAAATCGTAGTTTTGTATCGAAATATGCGGTTTTCTGTAAGAATTTTGATGATTTCGTGCAGAATTCTGCTGTTTTCTTGCAATTCAGCCGTTGAATCTTGGTAAAAAGTCATGATTTTGTAGATTTCGTGCTCTTCTTTGCGAATTCAAGATAGAAAACAACGAAAATCAGCGAGAAATCGTCGTTTTGCATCGAAATATGCGGTTTTCTCTAAGAATTTTGATGATTTCGTGCAGAATTCTGCTGTTTTCTTGCAATTCAGCAGTTGAATCTTGGTAAAAAGTCATGATTTTGTAGATTTCGTGCTCTTCTTTGCGAATTCAAGCCAGAAAACCACGAAAATCGGCGAGAAATCGTAGTTTTGTATCGAAATATGCGGTTTTCTGTAAGAATTTTGATGATTTCGTGCAGATATCTGCTGTTTTCTTGCAATTCAGCCGTTGAATCTTGGTAAAAAGTCATGATTTTGTAGATTTCGTGCTCTTCTTTGCGAATTCAAGCCAGAAAACAACGAAAATCGGCGAGAAATTGTCGTTTTGCATCGAAATATGCGGTTTTCTGTAAGAATTTTGATGATTTCGTGCAGAATTCTGCTGTTTTCTTGCAATTCAGCCGTTGAATCTTGGTAAAAAGTGATTATTTTGTAGATTTCGTGCTCTTTTTTGCGAATTCAAGCCAGAAAACAACGAAAATCGGCGAGAAATCGTCGTTTTGCATCGAAATATGCGGTTTTCTCTAAGAATTTTGACGATTTCGTGCAGAATTCTGCTGTTTTCTTGCAATTCAGCAGTTGAATCTTGGTAAAAAGTCATGATTTTGTAGATTTCGTGCTCTTCTTTGCGAATTCAAGATAGAAAACAACGAAAATCAGCGAGAAAACGTCGTTTTGCATCGAAATATGCGGTTTTCTCTCAGAATTTTGATGATTTCGTGCAGAATTCTGCTGTTTTCTTGCAATTCAGCAGTTGAATCTTGGTAAAAAGTCATGATTTTGTAGATTTCGTGCTCTTCTTTGCGAATTCAAGCCAGAAAACCACGAAAATCGGCGAGAAATCGTCGTTTTGCATCGAAAAATGCGGTTTTCTCGAAGAATTTGGATGATTTCGTGCAGAATTCTGTTGTTTTCTTGCAATTCAGCCGTTGAATCTTGGTAAAAAGTGATGATTTTGTAGATTTCGTGCTCTTCTTTGCGAATTCAAGCCAGAAAACAACGAAAATCGGCGAGAAATCGTCGTTTTGCATCGAAAAATGCGGTTTTCTGTAAGAATTTTGATGATTTCGTGCAGAATTCTGCTGTTTTCTTGCAATTCAGCCGTTGAATCTTGGTAAAAAGTCATGATTTTGTAGATTTCGTGCTCTTCTTTGCGAATTCAAGCCAGAAAACAACGAAAATCGGCGAGAAATCGTCGTTTTGCATCGAAATATGCGGTTTTCTGTAAGAATTTTGATGATTTCGTGCAGAATTCTGCTGTTTTCTTGCAATTCAGCCGTTGAATCTTAGTAAAAAGTCATGATTTTGTAGATTTCGTGCTCTTCTTTGCGAATTCAAGCCAGAAAACAACGAAAATCGGCGAGAAATCGTCGTTTTGCATCGAAATATGCGGTTTTCTGTAAGAATTTTGATGATTTCGTGCAGAATTCTGCTGTTTTCTTGCAATTCAGCCGTTGAATCTTGGTAAAAAGTCATGATTTTGTAGATTCCGTGCTCTTCTTTGCGAATTCAAGATAGAAAACAACGAAAATCAGCGAGAAATCGTCGTTTTGCATCGAAATATGCGGTTTTCTCTAAGAATTTTGATGATTTCGTGCAGAATTCTGCTGTTTTCTTGCAATTCAGCTGTTGAATCTTGGTAAAAAGTCATGATCTTGTAGATTTCGTGCTCTTCTTTGCGAATTCAAGCCAGAAAACAACGAAAATCGGCGAGAAATCGTTGTTTTGCATCGAAATATGCGGTTTTCTGTAAGAATTTTGATGATTTCGTGCAGAATTCTGCTGTTTTCTTGCAATTCAGCCGTTGAATCTTGGTAAAAAGTCATGATTTTGTAGATTTCGTGCTCTTCTTTGCGAATTCAAGCCAGAAAACCACGAAAATCGGCGAGAAATCGTCGTTTTGCATCGAAAAATGCGGTTTTCTCTAAGAATTTGGATGATTTCGTGCAGAATTCTGTTGTTTTCTTGCAATTCAGCCGTTGAATCTTGGTAAAAAGTGATGATTTTGCAGATTTCGTGCTCTTTTTTGCGAATTCAAGCCAGAAAACAATGAAAATCGGCGAGAAATCGTCGTTTTGCATCGAAATATGCGGTTTTCTCTAAGAATTTTGACGATTTCGTGCAGAATTCTGCTGTTTTCTTGCAATTCAGCCGTTGAATCTTGGTAAAAAGTCATGATTTTGTAGATTTCGTGCTCTTCTTTGCGAATTCAATATAGAAAACAACGAAAATCAGCGAGAAATCGTAGTTTTGTATCGAAATATGCGGTTTTCTGTAAGAATTTTGATGATTTCGTGCAGAATTCTGCTGTTTTCTTGCAATTCAGCCGTTGAATCTTGGTAAAAAGTCATGATTTTGTAGATTTCGTGCTCTTCTTTGCGAATTCAAGCCAGAAAACAACGAAAATCGGCGAGAAATTGTCGTTTTGCATCGAAATATACGGTTTTCTGTAAGAATTTTGATGATTTCGTGCAGAATTCTGCTGTTTTCTTGCAATTCAGCCGTTGAATCTTGGTAAAAAGTGATTATTTTGTAGATTTCGTGCTCTTTTTTGCGAATTCAAGCCAGAAAACAACGAAAATCGGCGAGAAATCGTCGTTTTGCATCGAAATATGCGGTTTTCTCTAAGAATTTTGACGATTTCGTGCAGAATTCTGCTGTTTTCTTGCAATTCAGCAGTTGAATCTTGGTAAAAAGTCATGATTTTGTAGATTTCGTGCTCTTCTTTGCGAATTCAAGATAGAAAACAACGAAAATCAGCGAGAAATCGTCGTTTTGCATCGAAATATGCGGTTTTCTCTAAGAATTTTGATGATTTCGTGCAGAATTCTGCTGTTTTCTTGCAATTCAGCAGTTGAATCTTGGTAAAAAGTCATGATTTTGTAGATTTCGTGCTCTTCTTTGCGAATTCAAGCCAGAAAACCACGAAAATCGGCGAGAAATCGTAGTTTTGTATCGAAATATGCGGTTTTCTGTAAGAATTTTGATGATTTCGTGCAGATATCTGCTGTTTTCTTGCAATTCAGCCGTTGAATCTTGGTAAAAAGTCATGATTTTGTAGATTTCGTGCTCTTCTTTGCGAATTCAAGCCAGAAAACAACGAAAATCGGCGAGAAATTGTCGTTTTGCATCGAAATATGTGGTTTTCTGTAAGAATTTTGATGATTTCGTGCAGAATTCTGCTGTTTTCTTGCAATTCAGCCGTTGAATCTTGGTAAAAAGTGATTATTTTGTAGATTTCGTGCTCTTTTTTGCGAATTCAAGCCAGAAAACAACGAAAATCGGCGAGAAATCGTCGTTTTGCATCGAAATATGCGGTTTTCTCTAAGAATTTTGACGATTTCGTGCAGAATTCTGCTGTTTTCTTGCAATTCAGCAGTTGAATCTTGGTAAAAAGTCATGATTTTGTAGATTTCGTGCTCTTCTTTGCGAATTCAAGATAGAAAACAACGAAAATCAGCGAGAAAACGTCGTTTTGCATCGAAATATGCGGTTTTCTCTCAGAATTTTGATGATTTCGTGCAGAATTCTGCTGTTTTCTTGCAATTCAGCAGTTGAATCTTGGTAAAAAGTCATGATTTTGTAGATTTCGTGCTCTTCTTTGCGAATTCAAGCCAGAAAACCACGAAAATCGGCGAGAAATCGTCGTTTTGCATCGAAAAATGCGGTTTTCTCTAAGAATTTGGATGATTTCGTGCAGAATTCTGTTGTTTTCTTGCAATTCAGCCGTTGAATCTTGGTAAAAAGTGATGATTTTGTAGATTTCGTGCTCTTCTTTGCGAATTCAAGCCAGAAAACAACGAAAATCGGCGAGAAATCGTCGTTTTGCATCGAAAAATGCGGTTTTCTGTAAGAATTTTGATGATTTCGTGCAGAATTCTGCTGTTTTCTTGCAATTCAGCCGTTGAATCTTGGTAAAAAGTCATGATTTTGTAGATTTCGTGCTCTTCTTTGCGAATTCAAGCCAGAAAACAACGAAAATCGGCGAGAAATCGTCGTTTTGCATCGAAATATGCGGTTTTCTGTAAGAATTTTGATGATTTCGTGCAGAATTCTGCTGTTTTCTTGCAATTCAGCCGTTGAATTTTGGTAAAAAATCATGATTTTGTAGATTTCGTGCTCTTCTTTGCGAATTCAAGCCAGAAAACAACGAAAATCGGCGAGAAATCGTCGTTTTGCATCGAAATATGCGGTTTTCTGTAAGAATTTTGATGATTTCGTGCAGAATTCTGCTGTTTTCTTGCAATTCAGCCGTTGAATCTTGGTAAAAAGTCATGATTTTGTAGATTCCGTGCTCTTCTTTGCGAATTCAAGATAGAAAACAACGAAAATCAGCGAGAAATCGTCGTTTTGCATCGAAATATGCGGTTTTCTGTAAGAATTTTGATGATTTCGTGCAGAATTCTGCTGTTTTCTTGCAATTCAGCCGTTGAATTTTGGTAAAAAATCATGATTTTGTAGATTTCGTGCTCTTCTTTGCGAATTCAAGCCAGAAAACAACGAAAATCGGCGAGAAATCGTCGTTTTGCATCGAAATATGCGGTTTTCTGTAAGAATTTTGATGATTTCGTGCAGAATTCTGCTGTTTTCTTGCAATTCAGCCGTTGAATCTTGGTAAAAAGTCATGATTTTGTAGATTCCGTGCTCTTCTTTGCGAATTCAAGATAGAAAACAACGAAAATCAGCGAGAAATCGTCGTTTTGCATCGAAATATGCGGTTTTCTCTAAGAATTTTGATGATTTCGTGCAGAATTCTGCTGTTTTCTTGCAATTCAGCCGTTGAATCTTGGTAAAAAGTCATGATTTTGTAGATTTCGTGCTCATCATTGCGAATTCAAGCCAGAAAACATCGAAAATCGGCGGGAAATTGTCGTTTTGCATCGAAAAATGCGGTTTTCTGTAAGAATTTTGATGATTTCGTGCAGAATTCTGCTGTTTTCTTGCATTCAGCCGTTGAATCTTGGTAAAAAGTCATGATTTTGTAGATTTCGTGCTCTTCTTTGCGAATTCTAGATAGAAAACAACGAAAATCGGCGAGAAATCGTAGTTTTGTATCGAAATATGCGGTTTTCTGTAAGAATTTTGATGATTTCGTGCAGAATTCTGCTGTTTTCTTGCAATTCAGCCGTTGAATCTTGGTAAAAAGTCATGATTTTGTAGATTTCGTGCTCTTCTTTGCGAATTCAAGCCAGAAAACAACGAAAATCGGCGAGAAATCGTCGTTTTGCATCGAAATATGCGGTTTTCTGTAAGAATTTTGAGGATTTCGTGCAGAATTCTGCTGTTTTCTTGCAATTCAGCCGTTGAATCTTGGTAAAAAGTCATGATTTTGTAGATTTCGTGCTCTTCTTTGCGAATTCAAGCCAAAAAACAACGAAAATCGGCGAGAAATAATCGTTTTGCATTGAAATATGCGGTTTTCTGTAAGAATTTTGATGATTTCGCGCAGAATTCTGCTGTTTTCTTGCAATTCAGCCGTTGAATCTTGGTAAAAAGTGATGATTTTGTAGATTTCGTGCTCTTCTTTGCGAATTCAAGATAGAAAACAACGAAAATCAGCGAGAAATCGTCGTTTTGCATCGAAATATGCGGTTTTCTCTAAGAATTTTGACGATTTCGTGCAGAATTCTGCTGTTTTCGTGCATTCAGCAGTTGAATCTTGGTAAAAAGTCATGATTTTGTAGATTTCGTGCTCCTCTTTGCGAATTCAAGATAGAAAACAACGAAAATCAGCGAGAAATCGTCGTTTTGCATCGAAATATGCGGTTTTCTCTAAGAATTTTGATGATTTCGTGCAGAATTCTGCTGTTTTCTTGCAATTCAGCAGTTGAATCTTGGTAAAAAGACATGATTTTGTAGATTTCGTGCTCTTCTTTGCGAATTCAAGCCAGAAAACCACGAAAATCGGCGAGAAATCGTCGTTTTGCATCGAAAAATGCGGTTTTCTCTAAGAATTTGGATGATTTCGTGCAGAATTCTGTTGTTTTCTTGCAATTCAGCCGTTGAATCTTGGTAAAAAGTGATGATTTTGTAGATTTCGTGCTCTTCTTTGCGAATTCAAGCCAGAAAACAACGAAAATCGGCGAGAAATCGTCGTTTTGCATCGAAATATGCGGTTTTCTGTAAGAATTTTGATGATTTCGTGCAGAATTCTGCTGTTTTCTTGCATTCAGCCGTTGAATCTTGGTAAAAAGTCATGAATTTGTAGATTTCGTGCTCTTCTTTGCGAATTCAAGATAGAAAACAACGAAAATCGTAGTTTTGTATCGAAATATGCGGTTTTCTGTAAGAATTTTGATGATTTCGTGCAGAATTCTGCTGTTTTCTTGCAATTCAGCCGTTGAATCTTGGTAAAAAGTCATGACTTTGTAGATTTCGTGCTGTTCTTTGCGAATTCAAGGCAGAAAACAACGAAAATCGGCGAGAAATCGTCGTTTTGCATCGAAAAATGCGGTTTTCTGTAAGAATTTTGATGATTTCGTGCAGAATTCTGCTGTTTTCTTGCAATTCAGCCGTTGAATCGTGGTAAAAAGTCATGATTTTGTAGATTTCGTGCTCTTCTTTGCGAATTCAAGCCAGAAAACAACGAAAATCGGCGAGAAATCGTCGTTTTGCATCGAAATATGCGGTTTTCTGTAAGAATTTTGAGGATTTCGTGCAGAATTCTGCTGTTTTCTTGCAATTCAGCCGTTGAATCTTGGTAAAGAGTCATGATTTTGTAGATTTCGTGCTGTTCTTTGCGAATTCAAGCCAGAAAACAACGAAAATCGGCGAGAAATCGTCGTTTTGCATCGAAATAGCAACGGCTGAATTGCAAGAAAACAGCAGAATTCTGCACGAAATCATCAAAATTCTTACAGAATTCTGCTGTTTTCTTGCAATTCAGCCGTTGAATCTTGGTAAAAAGTCATGATTTTGTAGATTTCGTGCTCTTCTTTGCGAATTCAAGCCAGAAAACAACGAAAATCGGCGAGAAATCGTCGTTTTGCATCGAAAAATGCGGTTTTCTGTAAGAATTTTGATGATTTCGTGCAGAATTCTGCTGTTTTCTAGCAATTCAGCCGTTGAATCTTGGTAAAAAGTCATGATTTTGTAGATTTCGTGCCCTTCTTTGCGAATTCAAGCCAGAAAACAACGAAAATCGGCGAGAAATCGTCGTTTTGCATCGAAATATGCGGTTATCTGTAAGAATTTTGATGATTTCGTGCAGAATTCTGCTGTTTTCTTGCAATTCAGCCGTTGAATCTTGGTAAAAAGTCATGATTTTGTAGTTTCCGTGCTCTTCTTTGCGAATTCAAGATAGAAAACAACGAAAATCAGCGAGAAATCGTCGTTTTGCATCGAAATGTGCGGTTTTCTCTAAGAATTTTGATGATTTCGTGCAGAATTCTGCTGTTTTCTTGCAATTCAGCTGTTGAATCTTGGTAAAAAGTCATGATTTTGTAGATTTCGTGCTCTTCTTTGCGAATTCAAGCCAGAAACCAACGAAAATCGGCGACAAATCGTCGTTTTGCATCGAAATATGCGGTTTTCTGTAAGAATTTTGAGGATTTCGTGCAGAATTCTGCTGTTTTCTTGCAATTCAGCCGTTGAATCTTGGTAAAAAGTCATGACTTTGTAGATTTCGTGCTGTTCTTTGCGAATTCAAGCCAGAAAACAACGAAAATCGGCGAGAAATCGTCGTTTTGCATCGAAAAATGCGGTTTTCTGTAAGAATTTTGATGATTTCGTGCAGAATTCTGCTGTTTTCTTGCAATTCAGCCGTTGAATCTTGGTAAAAAGTCATGATTTTGTAGATTTCGTGCTCTTTTTTGCGAATTCAAGCCAGAAACCAACGAAAATCGGCGACAAATCGTCGTTTTGCATCGAAATATGCGGTTTTCTGTAAGAATTTTGAGGATTTCGTGCAGAATTCTGCTGTTTTCTTGCAATTCAGCCGTTGAATCTTGGTAAAAAGTCATGATTTTGTAGATTTCGTGCTCTTCTTTGCGAATTCAAGCCAAAAAACAACGAATATCGGCGAGAAATAATCGTTTTGCATTGAAATATGCGGTTTTCTGTAAGAATTTTGATGATTTCGCGCAGAATTCTGCTGTTTTCTTGCAATTCAGCCGTTGAATCTTGGTAAAAAGTGATGATTTTGTAGATTTCGTGCTCTTCTTTGCGAATTCAAGCCAGAAAACAACGAAAATCGGCAAGAAATCGTCGTTTTGCGTCGAAATATGCGGTTTTCTCTAAGAATTTTGACGATTTTGTGCAGAATTCTGCTGTTTTCTTGCACTTCAGCCGTTGAATCTTGGTAAAAAGTCATGATTTTGTAGATTTCGTGCTCTTCTTTGCGAATTCAAGATAGAAAACAACGAAAATCAGCGCGAAATCGTCGTTTTGCATCGAAATATGCGGTTTTCTCTAAGAATTTTGATGATTTCGTGCAGAATTCTGCTGTTTTCTTGCAATTCAGCCGTTGAATCTTGGTAAAAAGTCATGATTTTGTAGATTTCGTGCTCTTCTTTGCAAATTCATGCCAGAAAACAACGAAAATCGGCGAGAAATCGTCGTTTTGCATCGAAATATGCGGTTTTCTGTAAGAATTTTGATGATTTCGTGCAAAATTCTGCTGTTTTCTTGCAATTCAGCTGTTGAATCTTGGTAAAAAGTCATGATTTTGTAGATTTCGTGCTCTTCTTTGCGAATTCAAGCCAGAAAACAACGAAAATCGGCGAGAAATCGTTGTTTTGCATCGTAATATGCGGTTTTCTCTAAGAATTTTGATGATTTCGTGCAGAATTCTGCTGTTTTCTTGCAATTCAGCCGTTGAATCTTGGTAAAAAGTCATGACTTTGTAGATTTCGTGCTGTTCTTTGCGAATTCAAGCCAGAAAACAACGAAAATCGGCGAGAAATCGTCGTTTTGCATCGAAAAATGCGGTTTTCTGTAAGAATTTTGATGATTTCGTGCAGAATTCTGCTGTTTTCTTGCAATTCAGCCGTTGAATCTTGGTAAAAAGTCATGATTTTGTAGATTTCGTGCTCTTTATTGCGAATTCAAGCCAGAAACCAACGAAAATCGGCGACAAATCGTCGTTTTGCATCGAAATATGCGGTTTTCTGTAAGAATTTTGAGGATTTCGTGCAGAATTCTGCTGTTTTCTTGCAATTCAGCCGTTGAATCTTGGTAAAAAGTCATGATTTTGTAGATTTCGTGCTCTTCTTTGCGAATTCAAGCCAAAAAACAACGAATATCGGCGAGAAATAATCGTTTTGCATTGAAATATGCGGTTTTCTGTAAGAATTTTGATGATTTCGCGCAGAATTCTGCTGTTTTCTTGCAATTCAGCCGTTGAATCTTGGTAAAAAGTGATGATTTTGTAGATTTCGTGCTCTTCTTTGCGAATTCAAGCCAGAAAACAACGAAAATCGGCGAGAAATCGTCGTTTTGCGTCGAAATATGCGGTTTTCTCTAAGAATTTTGACGATTTTGTGCAGAATTCTGCTGTTTTCTTGCACTTCAGCCGTTGAATCTTGGTAAAAAGTCATGATTTTGTAGATTTCGTGCTCTTCTTTGCGAATTCAAGATAGAAAACAACGAAAATCAGCGCGAAATCGTCGTTTTGCATCGAAATATGCGGTTATCTCTAAGAATTTTGACGATTTCGTGCAGAATTCTGCTGTTTTCTTGCAATTCAGCCGTTGAATCTTGGTAAAAAGTCATGATTTTGTAGATTTCGTGCTCTTCTTTGCAAATTCATGCCAGAAAACAACGAAAATCGGCGAGAAATCGTCGTTTTGCATCGAAATATGCGGTTTTCTGTAAGAATTTTGATGATTTCGTGCAAAATTCTGCTGTTTTCTTGCAATTCAGCCGTTGAATCTTGGTAAAAAGTCATGATTTTGTAGATTTCGTGCCCTTCTTTGCGAATTCAAGCCAGAAAACAACGAAAATCGGCGAGAAATCGTTGTTTCGCATCGTAATATGCGGTTTTCTCTAAGAATTTTGATGATTTCGTGCAAAATTCTGCTGTTTTCTTGCAATTCAGCCGTTGAATCTTGGTAAAAAGTCATGACTTTGTAGATTTCGTGCTCTTCTTTGCGAATTCAAGCCAGAAAACAACGAAAATCGGCGAGAAATCGTCGTCTTGCATCGACATATGCGGTTTTCTGTAAGAATTTTGATGATTTCGTGCAGAATTCTGCTGTTTTCTTGCAATTCAGCCGTTGAATCTTGGTAAAAAGTCATGATTTTGTAGATTTCGTGCTCTTCTTTGCGAATTCAAGCCAGAAAACATCGAAAATCGGCGAGAAATCGTCGTTTTGCATCGAAATATGCGGTTTTCTGTAAGAATTTTGATGATTTCGTGCAGAATTCTGCTGTTTTCTTGCAATTCAGCTGTTGAATCTTGGTAAAAAGTCATGATTTTGTAGATTTCGTGCTCTTCTTTGCAAATTCATGCCAGAAAACAACGAAAATCGGCGAGAAATCGTCGTTTTGCATCGAAATATGCGGTTTTCTGTAAGAATTTTGATGATTTCGTGCAAAATTCTGCTGTTTTCTTGCAATTCAGCTGTTGAATCTTGGTAAAAAGTCATGATTTTGTAGATTTCGTGCTCTTCTTTGCGAATTCAAGCCAGAAAACAACGAAAATCGGCGAGAAATCGTTGTTTTGCATCGTAATATGCGGTTTTCTCTAAGAATTTTGATGATTTCGTGCAGAATTCTGCTGTTTTCTTGCAATTCAGCCGTTGAATCTTGGTAAAAAGTCATGATTTTGTAGATTTCGTGCTCTTCTTTGCGAATTCAAGCCAGAAAACAACGAAAATCGGCGAGAAATCGTCGTCTTGCATCGAAATATGCGGTTTTCTGTAAGAATTTTGATGATTTCGTGCAGAATTCTGCTGTTTTCTTGCAATTCAGCCGTTGAATCTCGGTAAAAAGTCATGATTTTGTAAATTTCGTGCTCTTTTTTACGAATTCAAGACAGAAAACAACGAAGATCGGCGAGAAATCGTCGTTTTGCATCGAAATATGCGGTTATCTCTAAGAATTTTGACGATTTCGTGCAGAATTCTGCTGTTTTCTTGCAATTCAGCTGTTGAATCTTGGTAAAAAGTGATTATTTAGTAGATTTCGTGCTCTTCTTTGCAAATTCATGCCAGAAAACAACGAAAATCGGCGAGAAATCGTCGTTTTGCATCGAAATATGCGGTTTTCTGTAAGAATTTTGATGATTTCGTGCAAAATTCTGCTGTTTTCTTGCAATTCAGCCGTTGAATCTTGGTAAAAAGTCATGATTTTGTAGATTTCGTGCCCTTCTTTGCGAATTCAAGCCAGAAAACAACGAAAATCGGCGAGAAATCGTTGTTTCGCATCGTAATATGCGGTTTTCTCTAAGAATTTTGATGATTTCGTGCAAAATTCTGCTGTTTTCTTGCAATTCAGCCGTTGAATCTTGGTAAAAAGTCATGACTTTGTAGATTTCGTGCTCTTCTTTGCGAATTCAAGCCAGAAAACAACGAAAATCGGCGAGAAATCGTCGTCTTGCATCGACATATGCGGTTTTCTGTAAGAATTTTGATGATTTCGTGCAGAATTCTGCTGTTTTCTTGCAATTCAGCCGTTGAATCTTGGTAAAAAGTCATGATTTTGTAGATTTCGTGCTCTTCTTTGCGAATTCAAGCCAGAAAACATCGAAAATCGGCGAGAAATCGTCGTTTTGCATCGAAATATGCGGTTTTCTGTAAGAATTTTGATGATTTCGTGCAGAATTCTGCTGTTTTCTTGCAATTCAGCCGTTGAATCTAGGTAAAAAGTCATGATTTTGTAGATTTCGTGCTCTTCTTGGCGAATTCATAATAGAAAACAACGAAAATCGGCGAGAAATCGTTGTTTGGCATCGAAATATGCGGTTTTCTGTAAGAATTTTGATGATTTCGTGCAGAATTCTGCTGTTTTCTAGCAATTCAGCCGTTGAATCTAGGTAAAAAGTCATGATTTTGTAGATTTCGTGCTCTTCTTGGCGAATTCAAAATAGAAAACAACGAAAATCGGCGAGAAATCGTTGTTTTGCATCGAAATATGCAGTTTTCTCTAAGAATTTTGATGATTTCGTGCAGAATTCTGCTGTTTTCTTGCATTCAGCCGTTGAATCTTGGTAAAAAGTCATGATTTTGTAGATTTCGTGCTCTTCTTTGCGAATTCAAGATAGAAAACAACGAAAATCGGCGAGAAATCGTAGTTTTGTATCGAAATATGCGGTTTTCTGTAAGAATTTTGATGATTTCGTGCAGAATTCTGCTGTTTTCTTGCAATTCAGCCGTTGAATCTTGGTAAAAAGTCATGACTTTGTAGCTTTCGTGCTGTTCTTTGCGAATTCAAGCCAGAAAACAACGAAAATCGGCGAGAAATCGTCGTTTTGCATCGAAAAATGCGGTTTTCTGTAAGAATTTTGATGATTTCGTGCAGAATTCTGCTGTTTTCTTGCAATTCAGCCGTTGAATCTTAGTAAAAAGTCATGATTTTGTAGATTTCGTGCTCTTCTTTGCGAATTCAAGCCAGAAAACAACGAAAATCGGAGAGAAATCGTCGTTTTGCATCGAAATATGCGGTTTTCTGTAAGAATTTTGAGGATTTCGTGCAGAATTCTGCTGTTTTCTTGCAATTCAGCCGTTGAATCTTGGTAAAATGTCATGATTTTGTAGATTTCGTTCTCTTCTTTGCGAATTCAAGCCAAAAAACAACGAAAATCGGCGAGAAATAATTGTTTTGCATTGAAATATGCGGTTTTCTGTAAGAATTTTGATGATTTCGCGCAGAATTCTGCTGTTTTCTTGCAATTCAGCCGTTGAATCTTGGTAAAAAGTGATGATTTTGTAGATTTCGTGCTCTTCTTTGCGAATTCAAGCCAGAAAACAACGAAAATCGGCGAGAAATCGTCGTTTTGCGTCGAAATATGCGGTTTTCTCTAAGAATTTTGACGATTTTGTGCAGAATTCTGCTGTTTTCTTGCACTTCAGCCGTTGAATCTTGGTAAAAAGTCATGATTTTGTAGCTTTCGTGCTGTTCTTTGCGAATTCAAGCCAGAAAACAACGAAAATCGGCGAGAAATCGTCGTTTTGCATCGAAAAATGCGGTTTTCTGTAAGAATTTTGATGATTTCGTGCAGAATTCTGCTGTTTTCTTGCAATTCAGCTGTTGAATCTTGGTAAAAAGTCATGATTTTGTAGATTTCGTGCTCTTTTTTGCGAATTCAAGACAGAAAACAACCAAAATCGGCGAGAAATCGTCGTTTTGCATCGAAATATGCGGTTAGCTCTAAGAATTTTGACGATTTCGTGCAGAATTCTGCTGTTTTCTTGCAATTCAGCTGTTGAATCTTGGTAAAAAGTGATTATTTAGTAGATTTCGTGCTCTTCTTTGCGAATTCAAGCCAGAAAACAACGAAAATCGGCGAGAAATCGTTGTTTCGCATCGTAATATGCGGTTTTCTCTAAGAATTTTGATGATTTCGTGCAAAATTCTGCTGTTTTCTTGCAATTCAGCCGTTGAATCTTGGTAAAAAGTCATGACTTTGTAGATTTCGTGCTCTTCTTTGCGAATTCAAGCCAGAAAACAACGAAAATCGGCGAGAAATCGTCGTCTTGCATCGAAATATGCGGTTTTCTGTAAGAATTTTGATGATTTCGTGCAGAATTCTGCTGTTTTCTTGCAATTCAGCCGTTGAATCTTGGTAAAAAGTCATGATTTTGTAGATTTCGTTCTCTTCTTTGCGAATTCAAGCCAAAAAACAACGAAAATCGGCGAGAAATAATTGTTTTGCATTGAAATATGCGGTTTTCTGTAAGAATTTTGATGATTTCGCGCAGAATTCTGCTGTTTTCTTGCAATTCAGCTGTTGAATCTTGGTAAAAAGTGATGATTTTGTAGATTTCGTGCTCTTCTTTGCGAATTCAAGCCAGAAAACAACGAAAATCGGCGAGAAATCGTCGTTTTGCGTCGAAATATGCGGTTTTCTCTAAGAATTTTGACGATTTTGTGCAGAATTCTGCTGTTTTCTTGCACTTCAGCCGTTGAATCTTGGTAAAAAGTCATGATTTTGTAGATTTCGTGCTCTTCTTTGCGAATTCAAGCCAAAAAACTACGAAAATCGGCGAGAAATAATCGTTTTGCATTGAAATATGCGGTTTTCTGTAAGAATTTTGATGATTTCGCGCAGAATTCTGCTGTTTTCTTGCAATTCAGCCGTTGAATCTTGGTAAAAAGTGATGATTTTGTAGATTTCGTGCTCTTCTTTGCGAATTCAAGCCAGAAAACAACGAAAATCGGCGAGAAATCGTCGTTTTGCGTCGAAATATGCGGTTTTCTCTAAGAATTTTGACGATTTTGTGCAGAATTCTGCTGTTTTCTTGCACTTCAGCCGTTGAATCTTGGTAAAAATTCATGATTTTGTAGATTTCGTGCTCTTCTTTGCGAATTCAAGACAGAAAACAACGAAGATCGGCGAGAAATCGTCGTTTTGCATCGAAATATGCGGTTATCTCTAAGAATTTTGACGATTTCGTGCAGAATTCTGCTGTTTTCTTGCAATTCAGCTGTTGAATCTTGGTAAAAAGTGATTATTTAGTAGATTTCGTGCTCTTCTTTGCAAATTCATGCCAGAAAACAACGAAAATCGGCGAGAAATCGTCGTTTTGCATCGAAATATGCGGTTTTCTGTAAGAATTTTGATGATTTCGTGCAAAATTCTGCTGTTTTCTTGCAATTCAGCCGTTGAATCTTGGTAAAAAGTCATGATTTTGTAGATTTCGTGCCCTTCTTTGCGAATTCAAGCCAGAAAACAACGAAAATCGGCGAGAAATCGTTGTTTCGCATCGTAATATGCGGTTTTCTCTAAGAATTTTGATGATTTCGTGCAAAATTCTGCTGTTTTCTTGCAATTCAGCCGTTGAATCTTGGTAAAAAGTCATGACTTTGTAGATTTCGTGCTCTTCTTTGCGAATTCAAGCCAGAAAACAACGAAAATCGGCGAGAAATCGTCGTCTTGCATCGACATATGCGGTTTTCTGTAAGAATTTTGATGATTTCGTGCAGAATTCTGCTGTTTTCTTGCAATTCAGCCGTTGAATCTTGGTAAAAAGTCATGATTTTGTAGATTTCGTGCTCTTCTTTGCGAATTCAAGCCAGAAAACATCGAAAATCGGCGAGAAATCGTCGTTTTGCATCGAAATATGCGGTTTTCTGTAAGAATTTTGATGATTTCGCGCAGAATTCTGCTGTTTTCTTGCAATTCAGCCGTTGAATCTTGGTAAAAAGTGATGATTTTGTAGATTTCGTGCTCTTCTTTGCGAATTCAAGCCAGAAAACAACGAAAATCGGCGAGAAATCGTCGTTTTGCGTCGAAATATGCGGTTTTCTCTAAGAATTTTGACGATTTTGTGCAGAATTCTGCTGTTTTCTTGCACTTCAGCCGTTGAATCTTGGTAAAAAGTCATGATTTTGTAGATTTCGTGCTCTTCTTTGCGAATTCAAGCCAGAAAACAACGAAAATCGGCGAGAAATCGTCGTCTTGCATCGAAATATGCGGTTTTCTGTATATATTTTGATGATTTCGTGCAGAATTCTGCTGTTTTCTTGCAATTCAGCCGTTGAATCTTGGTAAAAAGTCATGATTTTGTAGATTTCGTGCTCTTTTTTGCGAATTCAAGACAGAAAACAACCAAAATCGGCGAGAAATCGTCGTTTTGCATCGAAATATGCGGTTAGCTCTAAGAATTTTGACGATTTCGTGCAGAATTCTGCTGTTTTCTTGCAATTCAGCTGTTGAATCTTGGTAAAAAGTGATTATTTAGTAGATTTCGTGCTCTTCTTTGCGAATTCAAGCCAGAAAACAACGAAAATCGGCGAGAAATCGTTGTTTCGCATCGTAATATGCGGTTTTCTCTAAGAATTTTGATGATTTCGTGCAAAATTCTGCTGTTTTCTTGCAATTCAGCCGTTGAATCTTGGTAAAAAGTCATGACTTTGTAGATTTCGTGCTCTTCTTTGCGAATTCAAGCCAGAAAACAACGAAAATCGGCGAGAAATCGTCGTCTTGCATCGAAATATGCGGTTTTCTGTAAGAATTTTGATGATTTCGTGCAGAATTCTGCTGTTTTCTTGCAATTCAGCCGTTGAATCTTGGTAAAAAGTCATGATTTTGTAGATTTCGTTCTCTTCTTTGCGAATTCAAGCCAAAAAACAACGAAAATCGGCGAGAAATAATTGTTTTGCATTGAAATATGCGGTTTTCTGTAAGAATTTTGATGATTTCGCGCAGAATTCTGCTGTTTTCTTGCAATTCAGCTGTTGAATCTTGGTAAAAAGTGATGATTTTGTAGATTTCGTGCTCTTCTTTGCGAATTCAAGCCAGAAAACAACGAAAATCGGCGAGAAATCGTCGTTTTGCGTCGAAATATGCGGTTTTCTCTAAGAATTTTGACGATTTTGTGCAGAATTCTGCTGTTTTCTTGCACTTCAGCCGTTGAATCTTGGTAAAAAGTCATGATTTTGTAGATTTCGTGCTCTTCTTTGCGAATTCAAGCCAAAAAACTACGAAAATCGGCGAGAAATAATCGTTTTGCATTGAAATATGCGGTTTTCTGTAAGAATTTTGATGATTTCGCGCAGAATTCTGCTGTTTTCTTGCAATTCAGCCGTTGAATCTTGGTAAAAAGTGATGATTTTGTAGATTTCGTGCTCTTCTTTGCGAATTCAAGCCAGAAAACAACGAAAATCGGCGAGAAATCGTCGTTTTGCGTCGAAATATGCGGTTTTCTCTAAGAATTTTGACGATTTTGTGCAGAATTCTGCTGTTTTCTTGCACTTCAGCCGTTGAATCTTGGTAAAAATTCATGATTTTGTAGATTTCGTGCTCTTCTTTGCGAATTCAAGATAGAAAACAACGAAAATCGGCGAGAAATCGTTGTTTTGCATCGTAATATGCAGTTGTCTCTAAGAATTTTGATGATTTCGTGCAGAATTCTGCTGTTTTCTTGCAATTCAGCCGTTGAATCTTGGTAAAAAGTCATGATTTTGTAGATTTCGTGCTCTTCTTTGCGAATTCAAGCCAGAAAACAACGAAAATCGGCGAGAAATCGTCGTCTTGCATCGAAATATGCGGTTTTCTGTAAGAATTTTGATGATTTCGTGCAGAATTCTGCTGTTTTCTTGCAATTCAGCCGTTGAATCTTGGTAAAAATTCATGATTTTGTAGATTTCGTGCTCTTCTTTGCGAATTCAAGATAGAAAACAACGAAAATCGGCGAGAAATCGTTGTTTTGCATCGTAATATGCAGTTGTCTCTAAGAATTTTGATGATTTCGTGCAGAATTCTGCTGTTTTCTTGCAATTCAGCCGTTGAATCTTGGTAAAAAGTCATGATTTTGTAGATTTCGTGCTCTTCTTTGCGAATTCAAGCCAGAAAACAACGAAAATCGGCGAGAAATCGTCGTCTTGCATCGAAATATGCGGTTTTCTGTAAGAATTTTGATGATTTCGTGCAGAATTCTGCTGTTTTCTTGCAATTCAGCCGTTGAATCTTGGTAAAGATTCATGATTTTGTAGATTTCGTGCTCTTCTTTGCGAATTCAAGATAGAAAACAACGAAAATCGGCGAGAAATCGTTGTTTTGCATCGTAATATGCAGTTGTCTCTAAGAATTTTGATGATTTCGTGCAGAATTCTGCTGTTTTCTTGCAATTCAGCCGTTGAATCTTGGTAAAAAGTCATGATTTTGTAGATTTCGTGCTCTTCTTTGCGAATTCAAGCCAGAAAACAACGAAAATCGGCGAGAAATCGTCGTCTTGCATCGAAATATGCGGTTTTCTGTAAGAATTTTGATGATTTCGTGCAGAATTCTGCTGTTTTCTTGCACTTCAGCCGTTGAATCTTGGTAAAAATTCATGATTTTGTAGATTTCGTGCTCTTCTTTGCGAATTCAAGATAGAAAACAACGAAAATCGGCGAGAAATCGTTGTTTTGCATCGTAATATGCAGTTGTCTCTAAGAATTTTGATGATTTCGTGCAGAATTCTGCTGTTTTCTTGCAATTCAGCTGTTGAATCTTGGTAAAAAGTCATGATTTTGTAGATTTCGTGCTCTTCTTTGCGAATTCAAGCCAGAAAACAACGAAAATCGGCGAGAAATCGTCGTCTTGCATCGAAATATGCGGTTTTCTGTAAGAATTTTGATGATTTCGTGCAGAATTCTGCTGTTTTCTTGCAATTCAGCCGTTGAATCTTGGTAAAAAGACATGATTTTGTAGATTTCGTGCTCTTCTTTGCGAATTCAAGCCAGAAAACCACGAAAATCGGCGAGAAATCGTCGTTTTGCATCGAAAAATGCGGTTTTCTCTAAGAATTTGGATGATTTCGTGCAGAATTCTGTTGTTTTCTTGCAATTCAGCCGTTGAATCTTGGTAAAAAGTGATGATTTTGTAGATTTCGTGCTCTTCTTTGCGAATTCAAGCCAGAAAACAACGAAAATCGGCGAGAAATCGTCGTTTTGCATCGAAATATGCGGTTTTCTGTAAGAATTTTGATGATTTCGTGCAGAATTCTGCTGTTTTCTTGCATTCAGCCGTTGAATCTTGGTAAAAAGTCATTAATTTGTAGATTTCGTGCTCTTCTTTGCGAATTCAAGATAGAAAACAACGAAAATCGTAGTTTTGTATCGAAATATGCGGTTTTCTGTAAGAATTTTGATGATTTCGTGCAGAATTCTGCTGTTTTCTTGCAATTCAGCCGTTGAATCTTGGTAAAAAGTCATGACTTTGTAGATTTCGTGCTGTTCTTTGCGAATTCAAGGCAGAAAACAACGAAAATCGGCGAGAAATCGTCGTTTTGCATCGAAAAATGCGATTTTCTGTAAGAATTTTGACGATTTCGTGCAGAATTCTGCTGTTTTCTTCCAATTCAGCTGTTGAATCTTGGTAAAAAGTGATTATTTAGTAGATTTCGTGCTCTTCTTTGCGAATTCAAGCCAGAAAACAACGAAAATCGGCGAGAAATCGTTGTTTCGCATCGTAATATGCGGTTTTCTCTAAGAATTTTGATGATTTCGTGCAAAATTCTGCTGTTTTCTTGCAATTCAGCCGTTGAATCTTGGTAAAAAGTCATGATTTTGTAGATTTCGGGCTCTTCTTTGCGAATTCAAGCCAGAAAACAACGAAAATCGGCGAGAAATCGTCGTTTTGCATCGAAATAAGCGATTTTCTGTAAGAATTTTGATGATTTTGTGCAGAATTCTGCTGTTTTCTTGCAATTCAGCCGTAGAATCTTGGTAAAAAGTGATGATTTTGTAGATTTCGTGCTCTTTTTTGCGAATTCAAGCCAGAAAACATCGAAAATCGGCGAGAAATCGTCGTTTTGCATCGAAATATGCGGTTTTCTGTAAGAATTTTGATGATTTTGTGCAGAATTCTGCTGTTTTCTTGCAATTCAGCCGTAGAATCTTGGTAAAAATTGATGATTTTGTAGATTTCGTGCTCTTCTTTGCGAATTCAAGCCAGAAAACAACGAAAATCGGCGAGAAATCGTTGCTTCGCATCGTAATATGCGGTTTTCTCTAAGAATTTTGATGATTTCGTGCAAAATTCTGCTGTTTTCTTGTAATTCAGCCGTTGAATCTTGGTAAAAAGTCATGACTTTGTAGATTTCGTGCTCTTCTTTGCGAATTCAAACCAGAAAACAACGAAAATCGGCGAGAAATCGTCGTCTTGCATCGAAATATGCGGTTTTCTGAAAGAATTTTGATGATTTCGTGCAGAATTCTCCTGTTTTCTTGCAATTCAGCCGTTAAATCTTGGTAAAAAGTCATGATTTTGTAGATTTCGTGCTCTTCTTTGCAAATTCATGCCAGAAAACAACGAAAATCGGCGAGAAATCGTCGTTTTGCATCGAAATATGAGGTTTTCTGTAAGAATTTTGATGATTTCGTGCAGAATTCTGCTGTTTTCTTGCAATTCAGCCGTTGAATCTTGGTAAAAAGTCATGATTTTGTAGATTTCGTGCTCTTCTTTGCGAATTCAAGCCAGAAAACATCGAAAATCGGCGAGAAATCGTCGTTTTGCATCGAAATATGCGGTTTTCTGTAAGAATTTTGATGATTTCGTGCAGAATTCTGCTGTTTTCTTGCAATTCAGCCGTTGAATCTAGGTAAAAAGTCATGATTTTGTAGATTTCGTGCTCTTCTTGGCGAATTCATAATAGAAAACAACGAAAATCGGCGAGAAATCGTTGTTTGGCATCGAAATATGCGGTTTTCTGTAAGAATTTTGATGATTTCGTGCAGAATTCTGCTGTTTTCTTGCAATTCAGCAGTTGAATCTAGGTAAAAAGTCATGATTTTGTAGATTTCGTGCTCTTCTTGGCGAATTCAAAATAGAAAACAACGAAAATCGGCGAGAAATCGTTGTTTTGCATCGAAATATGCAGTTTTCTCTAAGAATTTTGATGATTTCGTGCAGAATTCTGCTGTTTTCTTGCAATTCAGCCGTTGAATCTTGGTAAAAAGTCATGATTTTGTAGATTTCGGGCTCTTCTTTGCGAATTCAAGCCAGAAAACAACGAAAATCGGCGAGAAATCGTCGTTTTGCATCGAAATATGCGGTTTTCTGTAAGAATTTTGATGATATTGTGCAGAATTCTGCTGTTTTCTTGCAATTCAGCCGTAGAATCTTGGTAAAAAGTGATGATTTTGTAGATTTCGTGCTCTTTTTTGCGAATTCAAGCCAGAAAACAACGAAAATCGGCGAGAAATCGTTGTTTTGCATCGAAATATGCGGTTTTCTGTAAGAATTTTGATGATTTCGTGCAGAATTCTGCTGTTTTCTTGCAATTCAGCCGTTGAATCTTGGTAAAAAGTCATGATTTTGTAGATTTCGTGCTCTTCTTTGCGAATTCAAACCAGAAAACAACGAAAATCGGCGAGAAATCGTCGTTTTGCATCGAAATATGCGGTTTTCTGTAAGAATTTGGATGATTTCGTGCAGAATTCTGCTGTTTTCTTGCATTCAGCCGTTGAATCTTGGTAAAAAGTCATGAATTTGTAGATTTCGTGCTCTTCTTTGCGAATTCAAGATAGAAAACAACGAAAATCGTAGTTTTGTATCGAAATATGCGGTTTTCTGTAAGAATTTTGATGATTTCGTGCAGAATTCTGCTGTTTTCTTGCAATTCAGCCGTTGAATCTTGGTAAAAAGTCATGATTTTGTAGATTTCGGGCTCTTCTTTGCGAATTCAAGCCAGAAAACAACGAAAATCGGCGAGAAATCGTCGTTTTGCATCGAAATAAGCGATTTTCTGTAAGAATTTTGATGATTTTGTGCAGAATTCTGCTGTTTTCTTGCAATTCAGCCGTAGAATCTTGGTAAAAAGTGATGATTTTGTAGATTTCGTGCTCTTTTTTGCGAATTCAAGCCAGAAAACATCGAAAATCGGCGAGAAATCGTCGTTTTGCATCGAAATATGCGGTTTTCTGTAAGAATTTTGATGATTTTGTGCAGAATTCTGCTGTTTTCTTGCAATTCAGCCGTAGAATCTTGGTAAAAATTGATGATTTTGTAGATTTCGTGCTCTTCTTTGCGAATTCAAGCCAGAAAACAACGAAAATCGGCGAGAAATCGTTGCTTCGCATCGTAATATGCGGTTTTCTCTAAGAATTTTGATGATTTCGTGCAAAATTCTGCTGTTTTCTTGCAATTCAGCCGTTGAATCTTGGTAAAAAGTCATGACTTTGTAGATTTCGTGCTCTTCTTTGCGAATTCAAACCAGAAAACAACGAAAATCGGCGAGAAATCGTCGTCTTGCATCGAAATATGCGGTTTTCTGAAAGAATTTTGATGATTTCGTGCAGAATTCTGCTGTTTTCTTGCAATTCAGCCGTTAAATCTTGGTAAAAAGTCATGATTTTGTAGATTTCGTGCTCTTCTTTGCAAATTCATGCCAGAAAACAACGAAAATCGGCGAGAAATCGTCGTTTTGCATCGAAATATGAGGTTTTCTGTAAGAATTTTGATGATTTCGTGCAGAATTCTGCTGTTTTCTTGCAATTCAGCCGTTGAATCTTGGTAAAAAGTCATGATTTTGTAGATTTCGTGCTCTTCTTTGCGAATTCAAGCCAGAAAACATCGAAAATCGGCGAGAAATCGTCGTTTTGCATCGAAATATGCGGTTTTCTGTAAGAATTTTGATGATTTCGTGCAGAATTCTGCTGTTTTCTTGCAATTCAGCCGTTGAATCTAGGTAAAAAGTCATGATTTTGTAGATTTCGTGCTCTTCTTGGCGAATTCATAATAGAAAACAACGAAAATCGGCGAGAAATCGTTGTTTGGCATCGAAATATGCGGTTTTCTGTAAGAATTTTGATGATTTCGTGCAGAATTCTGCTGTTTTCTTGCAATTCAGCAGTTGAATCTAGGTAAAAAGTCATGATTTTGTAGATTTCGTGCTCTTCTTGGCGAATTCAAAATAGAAAACAACGAAAATCGGCGAGAAATCGTTGTTTTGCATCGAAATATGCAGTTTTCTCTAAGAATTTTGATGATTTCGTGCAGAATTCTGCTGTTTTCTTGCAATTCAGCCGTTGAATCTTGGTAAAAAGTCATGATTTGGTAGATTTCGGGCTCTTCTTTGCGAATTCAAGCCAGAAAACAACGAAAATCGGCTAGAAATCGTCGTTTTGCATCGAAATATGCGGTTTTCTGTAAGAATTTTGATGATATTGTGCAGAATTCTGCTGTTTTCTTGCAATTCAGCCGTAGAATCTTGGTAAAAAGTGATGATTTTGTAGATTTCGTGCTCTTTTTTGCGAATTCAAGCCAGAAAACAACGAAAATCGGCGAGAAATCGTTGTTTTGCATCGAAATATGCGGTTTTCTGTAAGAATTTTGATGATTTCGTGCAGAATTCTGCTGTTTTCTTGCAATTCAGCCGTTGAATCTTGGTAAAAAGTCATGATTTTGTAGATTTCGTGCTCTTCTTTGCGAATTCAAACCAGAAAACAACGAAAATCGGCGAGAAATCGTCGTTTTGCATCGAAATATGCGGTTTTCTGTAAGAATTTGGATGATTTCGTGCAGAATTCTGCTGTTTTCTTGCAATTCAGCCGTTGAATCTAGGTAAAAAGTCATGATTTTGTAGATTTCGTGCTCTTCTTGGCGAATTCAAAATAGAAAACAACGAAAATCGGCGAGAAATCGTTGTTTTGCATCGAAATATGCAGTTTTCTCTAAGAATTTTGACCATTTCGTGCAGAATTCTGCTGTTTTCTTGCAATTCAGCTGTTGAATCTTGGTAAAAAGTGATTATTTAGTAGATTTCGTGCTTTTCTTTGCGAATTCAAGCCAGAAAACAACGAAAATCGGCGAGAAATCGTTGTTTTGCATCGTAATATGCGGTTTTCTCTGAGAATTTTGATGATTTCGCGCAGAATTCTGCTGTTTTCTTGCAATTCAGCCGTTGAATCTTGGTAAAAAGTGATTATTTAGTAGATTTCGTGCTCTTCTTTGCGAATTCAAGCCAGAAAACAACGAAAATCGGCGAGAAATCGTTGTTTTGCATCGTAATATGCGATTTTCTCTAAGAATTTTGATGATTTCGTGCAGAATTCTGCTGTTTTCTTGCAATTCAGCCGTTGAATCTTGGTAAAAAGTCATGATTTTGTAGATTTCGTGCTCTTCTTTGCGAATTCAAGCCAGAAAACAACGAAAATCGGCGAGAAATCGTCGTTTTGCATCGAAAAATGCGGTTTTTTGTAAGAATTTTGATGATTTCGTGCAGAATTCTGCTGTTTTCTTGCAATTCAGCCGTTGAATCTTGGTAAAAAGTCATGATTTTGTAGATTTCGTGCTCTTCTTTGCGAATTCAAGCCAGAAAACAACGAAAATCGGCGAGAAATCGTCGTTTTGCATCGAAATATGCGGTTTTCTCTAAGAATTTTGACGATTTCGTGCAGAATTCTGCTGTTTTCTTGCAATTCAGCCGTTGAATCTTGGTAAAAAGTCATGATTTTGTAGATTTCGTGCTCTTCTTTGCGAATTCAAGATAGAAAACAACGAAAATCAGCGAAAAATCGTCGTTTTGCATCGAAATATGCGGTTTTCTCTAAGAATTTTGATGATTTCGTGCAGAATTCTGCTGTTTTCTTGCAATTCAGCCGTTGAATCTTGGTAAAAAGTCATGATTTTATAGATTTCGTGCTCTTCTTTGCAAATTCATGCCAGAAAACAACGAAAATCAGCGAGAAATCGTCGTTTTGCATCGAAATATGCGGTTTTCTCTAAGAATTTTGATGATTTCGTGCAGAATTCTGCTGTTTTCTTGCAATTCAGCCGTTGAATCTTGGTAAAAAGTCATGATTTTGTAGATTTCGTGCTCTTCTTTGCGAATTCAAGCCAGAAAACAACGAAAATCGGCGAGAAATCGTCGTTTTGCATCGAAAAATGCGGTTTTTTGTAAAAATTTTGATGATTTCGTGCAGAATTCTGCTGTTTTCTTGCAATTCAGCCGTTGAATCTTGGTAAAAAGTCATGATTTTGTAGATTTCGTGCTCTTCTTTGCGAATTCAAGCCAGAAAACAACGAAAATCGGCGAGAAATCGTCGTTTTGCATCGAAATCTGCGGTTTTCTCTAAGAATTTTGACGATTTCGTGCAGAATTCTGCTGTTTTCTTGCAATTCAGCCGTTGAATCTTGGTAAAAAGTCATGACTTTGTAGATTTCGTGCTCTTCATTGCGAATTCAAGCCAGAAAACAACGAAAATCGGCGAGAAATCGTCGTCTTGCATCGAAATATGCGGTTTTCTGAAAGAATTTTGATGATTTCGTGCAGAATTCTGCTGTTTTCTTGCAATTCAGCCGTTGAATCTTGGTAAAAAGTCATGATTTTGTAGATTTCGTGCTCTTCTTTGCGAATTCAAGCCAGAAAACATCGAAAATCGGCGAGAAATCGTCGTTTTGCATCGAAATATGCGGTTTTCTGTAAGAATTTTGATGATTTCGTGCAGAATTCTGCTGTTTTCTTGCAATTCAGCCGTTGAATCTTGGTAAAAAGTGATTATTTAGTAGATTTCGTGCTCTTCCTTGCGAATTCAAGCCAGAAAACAACGAAAATCGGCGAGAAATCGTTGCTTCGCATCGTAATATGCGGTTTTCTCTAAGAATTTTGATGATTTCGTGCAAAATTCTGCTGTTTTCTTGCAATTCAGCCGTTGAATCTTGGTAAAAAGTCATGACTTTGTAGATTTCGTGCTCTTCTTTGCGAATTCAAGCCAGAAAACAACGAAAATCGGCGAGAAATCGTCGTCTTGCATCGAAATATGCGGTTTTCTAAAAGAATTTTGATGATTTCGTGCAGAATTCTGCTGTTTTCTTGCAATTCAGCCGTTAAATCTTGGTAAAAAGTCATGATTTTGTAGATTTCGTGCTCTTCTTTGCAAATTCATGCCAGAAAACAACGAAAATCGGCGAGAAATCGTCGTTTTGCATCGAAATATGAGGTTTTCTGTAAGAATTTTGATGATTTCGTGCAGAATTCTGCTGTTTTCTTGCAATTCAGCCGTTGAATCTAGGTAAAAAGTCATGATTTTGTAGATTTCGTGCTCTTCTTGGCGAATTCAAAATAGAAAACAACGAAAATCGGCGAGAAATCGTTGTTTTGCATCGAAATATGCAGTTTTCTCTAAGAATTTTGATGATTTCGTGCAGAATTCTGCTGTTTTCTTGCAATTCAGCCGTTGAATCTTGGTAAAAAGTCATGATTTTGTAGATTTTGTGCTCTTCTTGGCGAATTCATAATAGAAAACAACGAAAATCGGCGAAAAATCGTTGTTTGGCATCGAAATATGCGGTTTTCTGTAAGAATTTTGATGATTTCGTGCAGAATTCTGCTGTTTTCTTGCAATTCAGCCGTTGAATCTAGGTAAAAAGTCATGATTTTGTAGATTTCGTGCTCTTCTTGGCGAATTCAAAATAGAAAACAACGAAAATCGGCGAGAAATCGTTGTTTTGCATCGAAATATGCAGTTTTCTCTAAGAATTTTGATGATTTCGTGCAGAATTCTGCTGTTTTCTTGCAATTCAGCCGTTGAATCTTGGTAAAAAGTCATGATTTTGTAGATTTCGGGCTCTTCTTTGCGAATTCAAGCCAGAAAACAACGAAAATCGGCGAGAAATCGTCGTTTTGCATCGAAATATGCGGTTTTCTGTAAGAATTTTGATGATATTGTGCAGAATTCTGCTGTTTTCTTGCAATTCAGCCGTAGAATCTTGGTAAAAAGTGATGATTTTGTAGATTTCGTGCTCTTTTTTGCGAATTCAAGCCAGAAAACAACGAAAATCGGCGAGAAATCGTTGTTTTGCATCGTAATATGCGGTTTTCTCTAAGAATTTTTATGATTTCGTGCAGAATTCTGCTGTTTTCTTGCAATTCAGCCGTTGAATCTTGGTAAAAAGTCATGATTTTGTAGATTTCGTGCTCTTCTTTGCGAATTCAAGCCAGAAAACAACGAAAATCGGCGAGAAATCGTCGTTTTGCATCGAAATATGCGGTTTTCTCTAAGAATTTTGACGATTTCGTGCAGAATTCTGCTGTTTTCTTGCAATTCAGCCGTTGAATCTTGGTAAAAAGTCATGATTTTGTAGATTTCGTGCTCTTCTTTGCGAATTCAAGATAGAAAACAACGAAAATCAGCGAGAAATCGTCGTTTTGCATCGAAATATGCGGTTTTCTCTAAGAATTTTGATGATTTCGTGCAGAATTCTGCTGTTTTCTTGCAATTCAGCCGTTGAATCTTGATAAAAAGTCATGATTTTATAGATTTCGTGCTCTTCTTTGCAAATTCATGCCAGAAAACAACGAAAATCGGCGAGAAATCGTCGTCTTGCTTCGAAATATGAGGTGTTCTGTAAGAATTTTGATGATTTCGTGCAGAATTCTGCTGTTTTCTTGCAATTCAACCGTTGAATCTTGGTAAAAAGTCATGATTTTGTAGATTTCGTGCTCTTCTTTGCGAATTCAAGCCAGAAAACAACGAAAATCGGCGAGAAATCGTCGTTTTGCATCGAAATATGCGGTTTACTTTAAGAATTTTGATGATTTCGTGCAGAATTCTGCTGTTTTCTTGCAATTCAGCCGTTGAATCTAGGTAAAAAGTCATGATTTTGTAGATTTCGTGCTCTTCTTGGCGAATTCATAATAGAAAACAACGAAAATCGGCGAGAAATCTTTGTTTGGCATCGAAATATGCGGTTTTCTGTAAGAATTTTGATGATTTCGTGCAAAATTCTGCTGTTTTCTTGCAATTCAGCCGTTGAATCTAGGTAAAAAGTCATGATTTTGTAGATTTCGTGCTCTTCTTGGCGAATTCAAAATAGAAAACAACGAAAATCGGCGAGAAATCGTTGTTTTGCATCGAAATATGCAGTTTTCTCTAAGAATTTTGATGATTTCGTGCAGAATTCTGCTGTTTTCTTGCAATTCAGCCGTTGAATATTGGTAAAAAGTCATGATTTTGTAGATTTCGTGCTCTTCTTTGCGAATTCAAGCCAGAAAACAACGAAAATCGGCGAGAAATCGTCGTCTTGCATCGAAATATGCGGTTTTCTGTAAGATTTTTGATGATTTCGTGCAGAATTCTGCTGTTTTCTTGCAATTCAGCCGTTGAATATTGGTAAAAAGTCATGATTTTGTAGATTTCGTGCTCTTTTTTGCGAATTCAAGCCAGAAAACAACGAAAATCGGCGAGAAATCGTCGTTTTGCATCGAAATATGCGGTTATCTCTAAGAATTTTGACGATTTCGTGCAGAATTCTGCTGTTTTCTAGCAATTCAGCTGTTGAATCTTGGTAAAAAGTGATTATTTAATAGATTTCGTGCTCTTCTTTGCGAATTCAAGCCAGAAAACAACGAAAATCGGCGAGAAATCGTTGTTTCGCATCGTAATATGCGGTTTTCTCTAAGAATTTTGATGATTTCGTGCAAAATTCTGCTGTTTTCTTGCAATTCAGCCGTTGAATCTTGGTAAAAAGTCATGACTTTGTAGATTTCGTGCTCTTCTTTGCGAATTCAAGCCAGAAAACAACGAAAATCGTCGTCTTGCATCGAAATATGCGGTTTTCTGTAAGAATTTTGATGATTTCGTGCAGAATTCTGCTGTTTTCTTGCAATTCAGCCGTTGATTGGTAAAAAGTCATGATTTTGTAGATTTCGTGCTCTTCTTTGCGAATTCAAGCCAGAAAACAACGAAAATCGGCGAGAAATCGTCGTTTTGCATCGAAAAATGCGGTTTTTTATAAAAATTTTGATGATTTCGTGCAGAATTCTGCTGTTTTCTTGCAATTCAGCCGTTGAATCTTGGTAAAAAGTCATGATTTTGTAGATTTCGTGCTCTTCTTTGCGAATTCAAGCCAGAAAACAACGAAAATCGGCGAGAAATCGTCGTTTTGCATCGAAATCTGCGGTTTTCTATAAGAATTTTGACGATTTCGTGCAGAATTCTGCTGTTTTCTTGCAATTCAGCCGTTGAATCTTGGTAAAAAGTCATGATTTTGTAGATTTCGTGCTCTTCTTTGCGAATTCAAGATAGAAAACAACGAAAATCAGCGAGAAATCGTCGTTTTGCATCGAAATATGCGGTTTTCTCTAAGAATTTTGATGATTTCGTGCAGAATTCTGCTGTTTTCTTGCAATTCAGCCGTTGAATCTTGGTAAAAAGTCATGATTTTGTAGATTTCGTGCTCTTCTTTGCAAATTCATGCCAGAAAACAACGAAAATCGGCGAAAAATCGTCGTTTTGCATCGAAATATGAGGTTTTCTGTAAGAATTTTGATGATTTCGTGCAGAATTCTGCTGTTTTCTTGCAATTCAGCCGTTGAATCTTGGTAAAAAGTCATGATTTTGTAGATTTCGTGCTCTTCTTTGCAAATTCAAGCCAGAAAACAACGAAAATCAGCGAGAAATCGTCGTTTTGCATCGAAATATGCGGTTTTCTGTAAGAATTTTGATGATTTCGTGCAGAATTCTGCTGTTTTCTTGCAATTCAGCTGTTGAATCTAGGTAAAAAGTCATGATTTTGTAGATTTCGTGCTCTTCTTGGCGAATTCATAATAGAAAACAACGAAAATCGGCGAGAAATCGTTGTTTGGCATCGAAATATGCGGTTTTCTGTAAGAATTTTGATGATTTCGTGCAGAATTCTGCTGTTTTCTTGCAATTCAGCCGTTGAATCTAGGTAAAAAGTCATGATTTTGTAGATTTCGTGCTCTTCTTGGCGAATTCAAAATAGAAAACAACGAAAATCGGCGAGAAATCGTTGTTTTGCATCGAAATATGCAGTTTTCTCTAAGAATTTTGATGATTTCGTGCAGAATTCTAATGTTTTCTTGCAATTCAGCCGTTGAATCTTGGTAAAAAGTCATGATTTTGTAGATTTCATGCTCTTCTTTGCGAATTCAAGCCAGAAAACAACGAAAATCGGCGAGAAATCGTCGTTTTGCATCGAAATATGCGGTTTTCTGTAAGAATTTTGATGATCTTGTGCAGAATTCTGCTGTTTTCTTGCAATTCAGCCGTAGAATCTTGGTAAAAAGTGATGATTTTGTAGATTTCGTGCTCTTTTTTGCGAATTCAAGCCAGAAAGCAACGAAAATCGGCGAGAAATCGTTGTTTTGCATCGAAATATGCGGTTTTCTGTAAGAATTTTGATGATTTCGTGCAGAATTCTGCTGTTTTCTTGCAATTCAGCCGTTGAATCTTGGTAAAAATTCATGATTTTGTAGATTTCGTGCTCTTCTTTGCAAATTCAAGCCAGAAAACAACGAAAATCGGCGAGAAATCGTCGTTTTGCATCGAAATATGCGGTTTTCTGTAAGAATTTTGATGATTTCGTGCAGAATTCTGCTGTTTTCTTGCAATTCAGCCGTTGAATCTAGGTAAAAAGTCATGATTTTGTAGATTTCGTGCTCTTCTTGGCGAATTCATAATAGAAAACAACGAAAATCGGCGAGAAATCGTTGTTTGACATCGAAATATGCGGTTTTCTGTAAGAATTTTGATGATTTCGTGCAGAATTCTGCTGTTTTCTTGCAATTCAGACGTTGAATCGAGGTAAAAAGTCATGATTTTGTAGATTTCGTGCTCTTCTTGGCGAATTCAAAATAGAAAACAACGAAAATCGGCGAGAAATCGTTGTTTTTCATCGAAATATGCAGTTTTCTCTAAGAATTTTGATGATTTCGTGCAGAATTCTGCTGTTTTCTTGCAATTCAGCCTTTGAATCTTGGTAAAAAGTCATGATTTTGAAGATTTCGTGCTCTTCTTTGCGAATTCAAGCCAGAAAACAACGAAAATCGGCGAGATATCGTCGTTTTGCATCAAAATATGCGGTTTTCTGTAAGAATTTTGATGATTTTGTGCAGAATTCTGCTGTTTTCTTGCAATTCAGCCGTTGAATCTAGGTAAAAAGTCATGATTTTGTAGATTTCGTGCTCTTCTTGGCGAATTCATAATAGAAAACAACGAAAATCGGCGAGAAATCGTTGTTTGGCATCGAAATATGCGGTTTTCTGTAAGAATTTTGATGATTTCGTGCAGAATTCTGCTGTTTTCTTGCAATTCAGCCGTTGAATCTAGGTAAAAAGTCATGATCTTGTAGATTTCGTGCTCTTCTTGGCGAATTCATAATAGAAAACAACGATAATCGGCGAGAAATCGTTGTTTGGCATCGAAATATGCGGTTTTCTGTAAGAATTTTGATGATTTCGTGCAGAATTCTGCTGTTTTCTTGCAATTCAGCCGTTGAATCTAGGTAAAAAGTCATGATTTTGTAGATTTCGTGCTCTTCTTGGCGAATTCAAAATAGAAAACAACGAAAATCGGCGAGAAATCGTTGTTTTGCATCGAAATATGCAGTTTTCTCTAAGAATTTTGATGATTTCGTGCAGAATTCTGCTGTTTTCTCGCAATTCAGCCGTTGAATCTTGGTAAAAAGCCATGATTTTGTAGATTTCGTGCTCTTCTTTGCAAATTCAAGCCAGAAAACAACGAAAATCGGCGAGAAATCGTCGTTTTGCATCGAAATATGCGGTTTTCTCTAAGAATTTTGATGATTTCGTGCAGAATTCTGCTGTTTTCTTGCAATTCAGCCGTTGAATCTTGGTAAAAATTCATGATTTTGTAGATTTCGTGCTCTTCTTTGCAAATTCAAGCCAGAAAACAACGAAAATCGGCGAGAAATCGTCGTTTTGCATCGAAATATGCGGTTTTCTGTAAGAATTTTGATGATTTCGTGCAGAATTCTGCTGTTTTCTTGCAATTCAGCCGTTGAATCTAGGTAAAAAGTCATGATTTTGTAGATTTCGTGCTCTTCTTGGCGAATTCAAAATAGAAAACAACGAAAATCGGCGAGAAATCGTTGTTTTGCATCGAAATATGCAGTTTTCTCTAAGAATTTTGATGATTTCGTGCAGAATTCTGCTGTTTTCTTGCAATTCAGCCTTTGAATCTTGGTAAAAAGTCATGATTTTGTAGATTTCGTGCTCTTCTTTGCGAATTCAAGCCAGAAAACAACGAAAATCGGCGAGAAATCGTCGTTTTGCATCAAAATATGCGGTTTTCTGTAAGAATTTTGATAATTTTGTGGAGAATTCTGCTGTTTTCTTGCAATTCAGCCGTTGAATCTAGGTAAAAAGTCATGATTTTGTAGATTTCGTGCTCTTCTTGGCGAATTCATAATAGAAAACAACGAAAATCGGCGAGAAATCGTTGTTTGGCATCGAAATATGCGGTTTTCTGTAAGAATTTTGATGATTTCGTGCAGAATTCTGCTGTTTTCTTGCAATTCAGGAGTTGAATCTAGGTAAAAAGTCATGATTTTGTAGATTTCGTGGTCTTCTTGGCGAATTCAATATAGAAAACAACGAAAATCGGCGAGAAATCGTCGTTTTGCATCGAAATATGCGGTTTTCTGTAAGAATTTTGATGATTTCGTGCAGAATTCTGCTGTTTTCTTGCAATTCAGCCGTTGAATCTAGGTAAAAATTCATGATTTTGTAGATTTCGTGCTCTTCTTGGCGAATTCATAATAGAAAACAACGAAAATCGGCGAGAAATCGTTGTTTGGCATCGAAATATGCGGTTTTCTGTAAGAAATTTGATGATTTCGTGCAGAATTCTGCTGTTTTCTTGCAATTCAGCCGTTGAATCTTGGTAAAATGTCATGATTTTGTAGATTTCGTGCTCTTCTTTGCAAATTCATGCCAGAAATCAACGAAAATCGGCGGGAAATCGTCGTTTTGCATCGAAATATGAGGTTTTCTGTAAGAATTTTGATGATTTCGTGCAGAATTCTGCTGTTTTCTTGCAATTCAGCCGTTGAATCTTGGTAAAAATTCATGATTTTGTAGATTTCGTGCTCTTCTTTGCAAATTCAAGCCAGAAAACAACGAAAATCGGCGAGAAATCGTTTTGCATCGAAATATGCGGTTTTCTGTAAGAATTTTGATGATTTCGTGCAGAATTCTGCTGTTTTCTTGCAATTCAGCCGTTGAATCTAGGTAAAAAGTCATGATTTTGTTGATTTCGTGCTCTTCTTGGCAAATTCATAATAGAAAACAACGAAAATCGGCGAGAAATCGTTGTTTGGCATCGAAATATGCGGTTTTCTGTAAGAATTTTGATGATTTCATGCAGAATTCTGCTGTTTTCTTGCAATTCAGCCGTTGAATCTAGGTAAAAAGTCATGATTTTGTAGATTTCGTGCTCTTCTTGGCGAATTCAAAATAGAAAACAACGAAAATCGGCGAGAAATCGTTGTTTTGCATCGAAATATGCGGTTTTCTGTAAGAATTTTGATGATTTCGTGCAGAATTCTGCTGTTTTCTTGCAATTCAGCCGTTGAATCTAGGTAAAAAGTCATGATTTTGTAGATTTCGTGCTCTTCTTGGCGAATTCAAGCCAGAAAACAACGAAAATCGGCGGGAAATCGTCGTTTTGCATCGAAATATGAGGTTTTCTGTAAGAATTTTGATGATTTCGTGCAGAATTCTGCTGTTTTCTTGCAATTCAGCCGTTGAATCTTGGTAAAAATTCATGATTTTGTAGATTTCGTGCTCTTCTTTGCAAATTCAAGCCAGAAAACAACGAAAATCGGCGAGAAATCGTCGTTTTGCATCGAAAAATGCGGTTTTCTGTAAGAATTTTGATGATTTCGTGCAGAATTCTGCTGTTTTCTTGCAATTGAGCCGTTGAATCTTGGTAAAAATTCATGATTTTGTAGATTTCGTGCTCTTCTTTGCAAATTCAAGCCAGAAAACAACGAAAATCGGCGAGAAATCGTCGTTTTGCATCGAAAAATGCGGTTTTCTGTAAGAATTTTGATGATTTGGTGCAGAATTCTGCTGTTTTCTTGCAATTGAGCCGTTGAATCTTGGTAAAAAGTAAAGATTTTGTAGATTTCGTGCTCTTCTTTGCGAATTCAAGCCAGATAACAACGAAAATCGGCGAGAAATCGTCATTTTGCATCGAAATATGCGATTTTCTGTAAGAATTTTGATGATTTCGTGCAGAATTCTGCTGTTTTCTTGCAATTCAGCCGTTGAATCTTGGTAAAAAGTCATGATTTTGTAGATTTCGTGCTCTTCTTTGCGAATTCAAGCCAGAAAACAACGAAAATCGGCGAAAAATAATCGTTTTGCATCGAAATATGCGGTTTTCTGTAAGAATTTTGATGATTTCGTGCAGAATTCTGCTGTTTTCTTGCAATTCAGCCGTTGAATCTTGGTAAAAAGTCATGATTTTGTAGATTTCGTGCTCTTCTTTGCGAATTTAAGCCAGAAAACCACGAAAATCGGCGAGAAATCGTCGTTTTGCATCGAAATATGCGGTTTTCTCTAAGAATTTTGATGATTTCGTGCAGAATTCTGCTGTTTTCTTGCAATTCAGCCGTTGAATCTTGGTAAAAATTGATGATTTTGCAGATTTCGTGCTCTTCTTTGCGAATTCAAGCCAGAAAACAACGAAAATCGGCGAGAAATCGTCGTTTTGCATCGAAATATGCGGTTTTCTGTAAGAATTTTGATGATTTCGTGCAGAATTCTGCTGTTTTCTTGCAATTCAGCCGTTGAATCTAGGTAAAAAGTCATGATTTTGTAGATTTCGTGCTCTTCTTGGCGAATTCAAGATAGAAAACAACGAAAATCTACAAGAAATCGATGTTTTGCATCGAAATATGCAGTTTTCTCTAAGAATTTTGATGATTTCGTGCAGAATTCTGCTGTTTTCTTGCAATTCATCCGTTGAATCTAGGTAAAAAGTCATGATTTTGTAGATTTCGTGCTCTTTTTGGCGAATTCAAGATAGAAAACAACGAAAATCGGCGAGAAATCGTCGTTTTGCATCGAAATATGCGGTTTTCTCTAAGAATTTTGACGATTTCGTGCAGAATTCTGCTGTTTTCTTGCAATTCATCCGTTGAATTTTGGTAAAATGTCATGATTTTGTAGATTTCGTGCTCTTCTTTGCGAATTCAAGATAGAAAACAACGAAAATCAGCGAGAAATCGTCGTTTTGCATCGAAATATGCGGTTTTCTCTAAGAATTTTGACGATTTCGTGCAGAATTCTGCTGTTTTCTTGCAATTCATCCGTTGAATCTTGGTAAAATGTCATGATTTTGTAGATTTCGTGCTCTTCTTTGCGAATTCAAGATAGAAAACAACGAAAATCAGCGAGAAATCGTCGTTTTGCATCGAAATATGCGGTTTTCTCTAAGAATTTTGATGATTTCGTGCAGAATTCTGCTGTTTTCTTGCAATTCAGCCGTTGAATCTTGGTAAAAAGTCATGATTTTGTAGATTTCGTGCTCTTCTTTGCGAATTCATGCCAGAAAACAACGAAAATCGGCGAGAAATCGTCGTTTTGCATCGAAATATGCGGTTTTCTGTAAGAATTTTGATGATTTCGTGCAGAATTCTGCTGTTTTCTTGCAATTCAGCCGTTGAATCTAGGTAAAAAGTCATGATTTTGTAGATTTCGTGCTCTTCTTGGCGAATTCAAGATAGAAAACAACGAAAATCGGCGAGAAATCGTTGTTCTGCATCGAAATATGCAGTTTTCTCTAAGAATTTTGATGATTTCGTGCAGAATTCTGCTGTTTTCTTGCAATTCAGCCGTTGAATCTTGATAAAAAGTCATGATTTTGTAGATTTCGTGCTCTTCTTTGCGAATTCAAGCCAGAAAACAACGAAAATCGGCGAGAAATCGTCGTTTTGCATCGAAATATGCGGTTTTCTGTAAGAATTGTGATGATTTCGTGCAGAATTCTGCTGTTTTCTTGCAATTCAGCCGTAGAATCTTGGTAAAAAGTGATGATTTTGTAGATTTCGTGCTCTACTTTGCGAATTCAAGCCAGAAAACAACAAAAATCGGCGAGAAATCGTTGTTTTGCATCGAAATATGCGAAGTCATGATTTTGTAGATTCCGTGCTCTTCTTTGCGAATTCAAGCCAGAAAACAACGAAAATCGGCGAGAAATCGTCGTTTTGCATCGAAATATGCGATTTTCTGTAAGAATTTTGATGATTTCGTCCAGAATTCTGCTGTTTTCTTGCAATTCAGCCGTTGAATCTTGGTAATAAGTCATGATTTTGTAGATTTCGTGCTCTTCTTTGCGAATTCAAGCCAGAAAACAACGAAAATCGGCGAGAAATAATCGTTTTGCATCTAAATATGCGGTTTTCTGAAAGAATTTTGATGATTTCGTGCAGAATTCTGCTGTTTTCTTGCAATTCAGCCGTTGAATCTTGGTAAAAAGTCATGATTTTGTAGATTGCGTGCTCTTCTTTGCGAATTTAAGCCAGAAAACCCCGAAAATCGCCGAGAAATTGTCGTTTTGCATCGAAATATGCGGTTTTCTCTAAGAATTTTGATGATTTCGTGCAGAATTCTGCTGTTTTCTTGCAATTCAGCAGTTGAATCTTGGTAAAAAGTGATGATTTTGTAGATTTCGTGCTCTTCTTTGCGAATTCAAGCCAGAAAACAACGAAAATCGGCAAGAAATCGTCGTTTTGCATCGAAATATGCGGTTTTCTCTAAGAATTTTGACGATTTCGTGCAGAATTCTGCTGTTTTCTTGCAATTCAGCCGTTGAATCTTGGTAAAAAGTCATGATTTTGTAGATTTCGTGCTCTTCTTTGCGAATTCAAGCCAGAAAACAACGAAAATCGGCGAGAAATCGTCGTTTTGCATCGAAAAATGCGGTTTTCTGTAAGAATTTTGATGATTTCGTGCAGAATTCTGCTGTTTTCTTGGAATTCAGCCGTTGAATCTTGGTAAAAAGTGATGATTTTGTAGATTTCGTGCTCTTCTTTGCGAATTCAAGCCAGAAAACAACGAAAATCGGCAAGAAATCGTCGTTTTGCATCGAAATATGCGGTTTTCTCTAAGAATTTTGACGATTTCGTGCAGAATTCTGCTGTTTTCTTGCAATTCAGCCGTTGAATCTTGGTAAAAAGTCATGATTTTGTAGATTTCGTGCTCTTCTTTGCGAATTCAAGCCAGAAAACAACGAAAATCGGCGAGAAATCGTCGTTTTGCATCGAAAAATGCGGTTTTCTGTAAGAATTTTGATGATTTCGTGCAGAATTCTGCTGTTTTCTTGGAATTCAGCCGTTGAATCTTCGTAAAAAGTCATGATTTTGTAGATTTCGTGCTCTTCTTTGCGAATTCAAGCCAGAAAACAACGAAAATCGGCGAGAAATCGTCGTTTTGCATCGAAAAATGCGGTTTTCTGTAAGAATTTTGATGATTTCGTGCAGAATTCTGCTGTTTTCTTGCAATTCAGCCGTTGAATCTAGGTAAAAAGTCATGATTTTGTAGATTTCGTGTTCTTCTTGGCGAATTCAAAATAGAAAACAACGAAAATCGGCGAGAAATCGTTGTTTTGCATCAAAATATGCAGTTTTCTCTAAGAATTTTGATGATTTCGTGCAGAATTCTGCTGTTTTCTTGCAATTCAGCCGTTGAATCTTGGTAAAAAGTCATGATTTTGTAGATTTCGTGTTCTTCTTTGCAAATTCATGCCAGAAAACAACGAAAATCGGCGAGAAATCGTCGTTTTGCATCGAAATATGAGGTTTTCTGTAAGAATTTTGACGATTTCGTGCAGAATTCTGCTGTTTTCTTGCAATTGAGCCGTTGAATCTTGGTAAAAAGTCATAATTTTGTAGATTTCGTGCTCTTCTTTGCGAATTCAAGCCAGAAAACAACGAAAATCGGCGAGAAATCGTCGTTTTGCATCGAAATATGCGGTTTTCTGTAAGAATTTTGATGATTTCGTGCAGAATTCTGCTGTTTTCTTGCAATTCAGCCGTTGAATCTAGGTAAAAAGTCATGATTTTGTAGATTTCGTGCTCTTCTTGGCGAATTCATAATAGAAAACAACGAAAATCGGCGAGAAATCGTTGTTTGGCATCGAAATATGCGGTTTTCTGCAAGAATTTTGATGATTTCGTGCAGAATTCTGCTGTTTTCTTGCAATTCAGCCGTTGAATCTAGGTAAAAAGTCATGATTTTGTAGATTTCGTGCTCTTCTTGGCGAATTCAAAATAGAAAACAACGAAAATCGGCGAGAAATCGTTGTTTTGCATCGAAATATGCAGTTTTCTCTAAGAATTTTGATGATTTCGTGCAGAATTCTGCTGTTTTCTTGCAATTCAGATGTTGAATCTTGGTAAAAAGTCAAGATTTTGTAGATTTCGTGCTCTTCTTTGCGAATTCAAGCCAGAAAACAATTAAAATCGGCGAGAAATCGTCGTTTTGCATCGAAGTATGCGGTTTTCTCTAAGAATTTTGACGATTTCGTGCAGAATTCTGCTGTTTTCTTGCAATTCAGCCGTTGAATCTTGGTAAAATGTCATGATTTTGTAGATTTCGTGCTCTTCTTTGCGAATTCAAGATAGAAAACAACGAAAATCAGCGAGAAATCGTCGTTTTGCATCGAAATATGCGGTTTTCTCTAAGAATTTTGATGATTTCGTGCAGAATTCTGCTGTTTTCTTGCAATTCAGCCGTTGAATCTTGGTAAAAAGTCATGACTATGTAGATTTCGTGCTCTTCTTTGCAAATTCATGCCAGAAAACAACGAAAATCGGCGAGAAATCGTCGTTTTGCATCGAAATATGCGGTTTTCTGTAAGAATTTTGATGATTTCGTGCAGAATTCTGCTGTTTTCTTGCAATTCAGCCGTTGAATCTAGGTAAAAAGTCATGATTTTGTAGATTTCGTGCTCTTCTTGGCGACTTCAAGATAGAAAACAACGAAAATCGGCGAGAAATCGTTGTTTTGCATCGAAATATGCGGTTTTCTGTAAGAATTTTGATGATTTCGTGCAGAATTCTGCTGTTTTCTTGGAATTCAGCCGTTGAATCTTGGTAAAAAGTGATGATTTTGTAGATTTCGTGCTCTTCTTTGCGAATTCAAGCCAGAAAACAACGAAAATCGGCAAGAAATCGTCGTTTTGCATCGAAATATGCGGTTTTCTCTAAGAATTTTGACGATTTCGTGCAGAATTCTGCTGTTTTCTTGCAATTCAGCCGTTGAATCTTGGTAAAAAGTCATGATTTTGTAGATTTCGTGCTCTTCTTTGCGAATTCAAGCCAGAAAACAACGAAAATCGGCGAGAAATCGTCGTTTTGCATCGAAAAATGCGGTTTTCTGTAAGAATTTTGATGATTTCGTGCAGAATTCTGCTGTTTTCTTGGAATTCAGCCGTTGAATCTTCGTAAAAAGTCATGATTTTGTAGATTTCGTGCTCTTCTTTGCGAATTCAAGCCAGAAAACAACGAAAATCGGCGAGAAATCGTCGTTTTGCATCGAAAAATGCGGTTTTCTGTAAGAATTTTGATGATTTCGTGCAGAATTCTGCTGTTTTCTTGCAATTCAGCCGTTGAATCTAGGTAAAAAGTCATGATTTTGTAGATTTCGTGTTCTTCTTGGCGAATTCAAAATAGAAAACAACGAAAATCGGCGAGAAATCGTTGTTTTGCATCAAAATATGCAGTTTTCTCTAAGAATTTTGATGATTTCGTGCAGAATTCTGCTGTTTTCTTGCAATTCAGCCGTTGAATCTTGGTAAAAAGTCATGATTTTGTAGATTTCGTGTTCTTCTTTGCAAATTCATGCCAGAAAACAACGAAAATCGGCGAGAAATCGTCGTTTTGCATCGAAATATGAGGTTTTCTGTAAGAATTTTGACGATTTCGTGCAGAATTCTGCTGTTTTCTTGCAATTGAGCCGTTGAATCTTGGTAAAAAGTCATAATTTTGTAGATTTCGTGCTCTTCTTTGCGAATTCAAGCCAGAAAACAACGAAAATCGGCGAGAAATCGTCGTTTTGCATCGAAATATGCGGTTTTCTGTAAGAATTTTGATGATTTCGTGCAGAATTCTGCTGTTTTCTTGCAATTCAGCCGTTGAATCTAGGTAAAAAGTCATGATTTTGTAGATTTCGTGCTCTTCTTGGCGAATTCATAATAGAAAACAACGAAAATCGGCGAGAAATCGTTGTTTGGCATCGAAATATGCGGTTTTCTGCAAGAATTTTGATGATTTCGTGCAGAATTCTGCTGTTTTCTTGCAATTCAGCCGTTGAATCTAGGTAAAAAGTCATGATTTTGTAGATTTCGTGCTCTTCTTGGCGAATTCAAAATAGAAAACAACGAAAATCGGCGAGAAATCGTTGTTTTGCATCGAAATATGCAGTTTTCTCTAAGAATTTTGATGATTTCGTGCAGAATTCTGCTGTTTTCTTGCAATTCAGATGTTGAATCTTGGTAAAAAGTCAAGATTTTGTAGATTTCGTGCTCTTCTTTGCGAATTCAAGCCAGAAAACAATTAAAATCGGCGAGAAATCGTCGTTTTGCATCGAAGTATGCGGTTTTCTCTAAGAATTTTGACGATTTCGTGCAGAATTCTGCTGTTTTCTTGCAATTCAGCCGTTGAATCTTGGTAAAATGTCATGATTTTGTAGATTTCGTGCTCTTCTTTGCGAATTCAAGATAGAAAACAACGAAAATCAGCGAGAAATCGTCGTTTTGCATCGAAATATGCGGTTTTCTCTAAGAATTTTGATGATTTCGTGCAGAATTCTGCTGTTTTCTTGCAATTCAGCCGTTGAATCTTGGTAAAAAGTCATGACTATGTAGATTTCGTGCTCTTCTTTGCAAATTCATGCCAGAAAACAACGAAAATCGGCGAGAAATCGTCGTTTTGCATCGAAATATGCGGTTTTCTGTAAGAATTTTGATGATTTCGTGCAGAATTCTGCTGTTTTCTTGCAATTCAGCCGTTGAATCTAGGTAAAAAGTCATGATTTTGTAGATTTCGTGCTCTTCTTGGCGACTTCAAGATAGAAAACAACGAAAATCGGCGAGAAATCGTTGTTTTGCATCGAAATATGCAGTTTTCTCTAAGAATTTTGATGATTTCGTGCAGAATTCTGCTGTTTTCTTGCGATTCAGCCGTTGAATCTTGATAAAAAGTCATGATTTTGTTGATTTCGTGCTCTTCTTTGCGAATTCAAGCCTGAAAACAACGAAAATCGGCGAGAAATCGTCGTTTTGCATCGAAATATGCGGTTTTCTGTAAGAATTTTGATGATTTCGTGCAGAATTCTGCTGTTTTCTTGCAATTCAGCCGTTGAATCTTGGTAATAAGTCATGATTTTGTAGATTTCGTGCTCTTCTTTGCGAATTCAAGCCAGAAAACAACGAAAATCGGCGAGAAATAATCGTTTTGCATCGAAATATGCGGTTTTCTGTAAGAATTTTGATGATTTCGTGCAGAATTCTGCTGTTTTCTTGCAATTCAGCCGTTGAATCTTGGTAAAAAGTCATGATTTATTAGATTTCGTGCTCTTCTTTGCGAATTTAAGCCAGAAAACAACGAAAATCGGCGAGAAATCGTTGTTTGGCATCGAAATATGCGGTTTTCTGCAAGAATTTTGATGATTTCGTGCAGAATTCTGCTGTTTTCTTGCAATTCAGCCGTTGAATCTAGGTAAAAAGTCATGATTTTGTAGATTTCGTGCTCTTCTTGGCGAATTCAAAATAGAAAACAACGAAAATCGGCGAGAAATCGTTGTTTTGCATCGAAATATGCAGTTTTCTCTAAGAATTTTGATGATTTCGTGCAGAATTCTGCTGTTTTCTTGCAATTCAGATGTTGAATCTTGGTAAAAAGTCAAGATTTTGTAGATTTCGTGCTCTTCTTTGCGAATTCAAGCCAGAAAACAACGAAAATCGGCGAGAAATCGTCGTTTTGCATCGAAGTATGCGGTTTTCTCTAAGAATTTTGACGATTTCGTGCAGAATTCTGCTGTTTTCTTGCAATTCAGCCGTTGAATCTTGGTAAAATGTCATGATTTTGTAGATTTCGTGCTCTTCTTTGCGAATTCAAGATAGAAAACAACGAAAATCAGCGAGAAATCGTCGTTTTGCATCGAAATATGCGGTTTTCTCTAAGAATTTTGATGATTTCGTGCAGAATTCTGCTGTTTTCTTGCAATTCAGCCGTTGAATCTTGGTAAAAAGTCATGACTATGTAGATTTCGTGCTCTTCTTTGCGAATTCATGCCAGAAAACAACGAAAATCGGCGAGAAATCGTCGTTTTGCATCGAAATATGCGGTTTTCTGTAAGAATTTTGATGATTTCGTGCAGAATTCTGCTGTTTTCTTGCAATTCAGCCGTTGAATCTAGGTAAAAAGTCATGATTTTGTAGATTTCGTGCTCTTCTTGGCGACTTCAAGATAGAAAACAACGAAAATCGGCGAGAAATCGTTGTTTTGCATCGAAATATGCAGTTTTCTCTAAGAATTTTGATGATTTCGTGCAGAATTCTGCTGTTTTCTTGCGATTCAGCCGTTGAATCTTGATAAAAAGTCATGATTTTGTTGATTTCGTGCTCTTCTTTGCGAATTCAAGCCTGAAAACAACGAAAATCGGCGAGAAATCGTCGTTTTGCATCGAAATATGCGGTTTTCTGTAAGAATTTTGATGATTTCGTGCAGATTCTGCTGTTTTCTTGCAATTCAGCCGTTGAATCTTGGTAATAAGTCATGATTTTGTAGATTTCGTGCTCTTCTTTGCGAATTCAAGCCAGAAAACAACGAAAATCGGCGAGAAATAATCGTTTTGCATCGAAATATGCGGTTTTCTGTAAGAATTTTGATGATTTCGTGCAGAATTCTGCTGTTTTCTTGCAATTCAGCCGTTGAATCTTGGTAAAAAGTCATGATTTATTAGATTTCGTGCTCTTCTTTGCGAATTTAAGCCAGAAAACCACGAAAATCGGCGAGAAATCGTCGTTTTGCATCGAAATATGCGGTTTTCTCTAAGAATTTTGATGATTTCGTGCAGAATTCTGCTGATTTCTTGCAATTCAACCGTTGAATCTTGGTAAAAAGTGATGATTATGTAGATTTCGTGCTCTTCTTTGCGAATTCAAGCCAGAAAACAACGAAAATCGGCGAGAAATTTTGACGATTTCGTGCAGAATTCTGCTGTTTTCTTGCAATTCAGCCGTTGAATCTTGGTAAAAAGTCATGATTTTGTAGATTTCGTGCTCTTCTTTGCGAATTCAAGCCAGAAAACAACGAAAATCGGCGAGAAATCGTCGTTTTGCATCGAAAAATGCGGTTTTCTGTAAGAATTTTGATGATTTCGTGCAGAATTCTGCTGTTTTCTTGCAATTCAGCCGTTGAATCTTGGTAAAAAGTCATGATTTTGTAGATTTCGTGCTCTTCTTTGCGAATTCAAGCCAGAAAACAACGAAAATCGGCGAGAAATCGTCGTTTTGCATCGAAAAATGCGGTTTTCTGTAAGAATTTTGATGATTTCGTGCAGAATTCTGCTGTTTTCTTGCAATTCAGCCGTTGAATCTTGGTAAAAAGTCATGATTTTGTAGATTTCGTGCTCTTCTTTGCGAATTTAAGCCAGAAAACCACGAAAATCGGCGAGAAATCGTCGTTTTGCATCGAAATATGCGGTTTTCTCTATGAATTATGATGATTTCGTGCAGAATTCTGCTGTTTTCTTGCAATTCAGCCGTTGAATCTTTGTAAAAAGTGATGATTTTGTAGATTTCATGCTCTTCTTTGCGAATTCAAGCCAGAAAACAACGAAAATCGGCGAGAAATCGTCGTTTTGCATCGAAATATGCGGTTTTCTCTAAGAATTTTGACGATTTCGTGCAGAATTCGGCTGTTTTCTTGCAATTCAGCCGTTGAATCTTGGTAAAATGTCATGATTTTGTAGATTTCGTGCTCTTCTTTGCGAATTCAAGATAGAAAACAACGAAAATCAGCGAGAAATCGTCGTTTTGCATCGAAATATGCGGTTTTCTCTAAGAATTTTGATGATTTCGTGCAGAATTCTGCTGTTTTCTTGCAATTCAGCCGTTGAATCTTGGTAAAAAGTCATGATTTTGTAGATTTTGTGCTCTTCTTTGCGAATTTATGCCAGAAAACAACGAAAATCGGCGAGAAATCGTCGTTTTGCATCGAAATATGCGGTTTTCTGAAAGAATTTTGATGATTTCGTGTAGAATTCTGCTGTTTTCTTGCAATTCAGCCGTTGAATCTAGGTAAAAAGTCATGATTTTGTAGATTTCGTGCTCTTCTTGGCGAATTCAAGATAGAAAACTACGAAAATCGGCGAGAAATCGTTGTTTTGCATCGAAAAATGCGGTTTTCTGTAAGAATTTTGATGATTTCGTGCAGAATTTTGCTGTTTTCTTGCAATTCAGCCGTTGAATCTAGGTAAAAAGTCATGATTTTGTAGATTTCGTGCTCTTCTTGGCGAATTCAAGATAGAAAACTACGAAAATCGGCGAGAAATCGTTGTTTTGCATCGAAAAATGCGGTTTTCTATAAGAATTTTGATGATTTCGTGCAGAATTCTGCTGTTTGCTTGCAATTCAGCCGTTGAATCTTGGTAAAAAGTCATGATTTTGTAGATTTTGTGCTTTTCTTTGCGAATTCATGCCAGAAAACAACGAAAATCGGCGAGAAATCGTCGTTTTGCATCGAAATATGCGGTTTTCTGTAAGAAATTTTGATGATTTCGTGCAGAATTCTGCTGTTTTCTTGCAATTCAGCCGTTAAATCTTGGTAAAAAGTCATGATTTTGTAGATTTCGTGCTCTTCTTTGCGAATTCAAGCCAGAAAACAACGAAAATCGGCGAGAAATCGTCGTTTTGCATCGAAATATGCGGTTTTCTGTAAGAATTTTGATGATTTCGTGCAGAATTCTGCTGTTTTCTTGCAATTCAGCCGTTGAATCTTGGTTAAAAGTCATGATTTTGTAGATTTCCTGCTCTTCTTTGCAAATTCAAGTCAGAAAACAACTAAAATCGGCGAGAAATCGTGGTTTTGCATCGAAATATGCGGTTTTCTGTAAGAATTTTGATGATTTCGTGCAGAATTCTGCTGTTTTCTTGCAATTCAGCCGTTGAATCTTGGTAAAAAGTCATGATTTTGTAGATTTTGTGCTTTTCTTTGCGAATTCATGCCAGAAAACAACGAAAATCGGCGAGAAATCGTCGTTTTGCATCGAAATATGCGGTTTTCTGTAAGAAATTTTGATGATTTCGTGCAGAATTCTGCTGTTTTCTTGCAATTCAGCCGTTAAATCTTGGTAAAAAGTCATGATTTTGTAGATTTCGTGCTCTTCTTTGCGAATTCAAGCCAGAAAACAACGAAAATCGGCGAGAAATCGTCGTTTTGCATCGAAATATGCGGTTTTCTGTAAGAAATTTTGATGATTTCGTGCAGAATTCTGCTGTTTTCTTGCAATTCAGCCGTTGAATCTTGGTAAAAAGTCATGATTTTGTAGATTTCGTGCTCTTCTTGGCGAATTCAAGATAGAAAACAACGAAAATCAGCGAATGATTCGTTTTGCATCTAAATATGCGGTTTTCTCTAAGAATTTTGATGATTTCGTGCAGAATTCTGCTGTTTTCTTGCAATTCAGCCGTTGAATCTTAGTAAAAAGTCATGATTTTGTAGATTTCGTGCTCATCTTTGCGAATTCAAGCCAGAAAACAACGAAAATCGGCGAGAAATCGTCGTTTTGCATCGAAATATGCGGTTTTCTGTAAGAAATTTTGATGATTTCGTGCAGAATTCTGCTGTTTTCTTGCAATTCAGGCGTTAAATCTTGGTAAAAAGTCATGATTTTGTAGATTTCGTGCTCTTCTTTGCGAATTCAAGCCAGAAAACAACGAAAATCGGCGAGAAATCGTCGTTTTGCATCGAAATATGCGGTTTTCTGTAAGAATTTTGATGATTTCGTGCAGAATTCTGCTGTTTTCTTGCAATTCAGCCGTTGAATCTTGGTAAAAAGTCATGATTTTGTAGATTTGGTGCTCTTCTTTGCGAACTCAAGATAGAAAACAACGAAAATCAGCGAGAAATCGTCGTTTTGCATCGGAATATGCGGTTTTCTCTAAGAATTTTGATAATTTCGTGCAGAATTCTGCTGTTTTCTTGCAATTCAGCCGATGAATCTTGGTAATAAGTGATGATTTTGTAGATGTCGTGCTCTTCTTTGCGAATTCAAGCCAGAAAACAACGAAAATCGGCGAGAAATCCTCGTTTTGCATCGAAATATGCGGTTTTCTCTAAGAATTTTGACGATTTCGTGCAGAATTCTGCTGTTTTCTTGCAATTCAGCCGTTGAATCTTGGTAAAAAGTCATGATTTTGTAGATTTCGTGCTCTTCTTTGAGAATTCAAGATAAAACAACGAAAATCGGCGAGAAATCGTCGTTTTGCATCGAAATATGTGTAAGAATTTTGATGATTTCGTGCAGAATTCTGCTGTTTTCTTGCAATTCAGCCGTAGAATCTTGGTAAAAAGTCATGATTTTGTAGATTTCGTGCTCTTCTTTGCGAATTCAAGATAGAAAACAACGAAAATCAGCGAGAAATCGTCGTTTTGCATCGAAATATGCGGTTTTCTCTAAGAATTTTGATGATTTCGTGCAGAATTCTGCTGTTTTCTTGCAATTCAGCCGTTGAATCTTGGTAAAAAGTGATGATTTTGTAGATTTCGTTCTCTTCTTTGCGAATTCAAGCCAGAAAACAACGAAAATCGGTGAGAAATCGTCGTTTTGCATCGAAATATGCGGTTTTCTGTAAGAATTTTGATGATTTCGTGCAGAATTCTGCTGTTTTCGTGTAATTCAGCTGTTGAAACTTGGTAAAAAGTCATGATTTTGTAGATTTCGTGCTCTCCTTTGCGAATTCATGCCAGAAAACAACGAAAATCGGCGAGAAATCGTCGTTTTGCATCGAAATATGCGGTTTTCTGTGAGAATTTTGATGATTTCGTGCAGAATTCAGCTGTTTTCTTGCAATTCAGCCGTTGAATCTTGGTAAAAAGTCATGATTTTGTAGATTTCGTGCTCTTCTTTGCGAATTCAAGATAGAAAACAACGAAAATCAGCGAGAAATCGTCGTTTTGCATCGAAATATGCGGTTTTCTCTAAGAATTTTTATGATTTCGTGCAGAATTCTGCTGTTTTCTTGCAATTCAGCGGTTGAATCTTGGCAAAAAGTCATGATTTTGTAGATTTCGTGCTTTTCTTTGCGAATTCAAGCCAGAAAACAACGAAAATCGGCGAGAAATCGTCGTTTTGCATCGAAAAATGCGGTTTTCTGTAAGAATTTTGATGATTTCGTGCAGAATTCTGCTGTTTTCTTGCATTCAGCCGTTGAATCTTGGTAAAAAGTCATGATTTTGTAGATTTCGTGCTCTTTGTGGATTCAAGCCAGAAAACAACGAAAATCGGCGAGAAATCGTCGTTTTGCATCGAAATATGCGGTTTTCTGTTAGAATTTTGATGATTTCGTGCAGAATTCTGCTGTTTTTTTGCAATTCAGCCGTTGAATCTTGGTAAAAAGTCATGATTTTGTAGATTTCGTGCTCTTCTTTGCGAACTCAAGATAGAAAACAACGAAAATCAGCGAGAAATCGTCGTTTTGCATCGGAATATGCGGTTTTCTCTAAGAATTTTGATAATTTCGTGCAGAATTCTGCTGTTTTCTTGCAATTCAGCCGATGAATCTTGGTAATAAGTGATGATTTTGTAGATGTCGTGCTCTTCTTTGCGAATTCAAGCCAGAAAACAACGAAAATCGGCGAGAAATCCTCGTTTTGCATCGAAATATGCAGTTTTCTCTAAGAATTTTGACGATTTCGTGCAGAATTCTGCTGTTTTCTTGCAATTCAGCCGTTGAATCTTGGTAAAAAGTCATGATTTTGTAGATTTCGTGCTCTTCTTTGAGAATTCAAGATAAAACAACGAAAATCGGCGAGAAATCGTCGTTTTGCATCGAAATATGTGTAAGAATTTTGATGATTTCGTGCAGAATTCTGCTGTTTTCTTGCAATTCAGCCGTAGAATCTTGGTAAAAAGTCATGATTTTGTAGATTTCGTGCTCTTCTTTGCGAATTCAAGATAGAAAACAACGAAAATCAGCGAGAAATCGTCGTTTTGCATCGAAATATGCGGTTTTCTCTAAGAATTTTGATGATTTCGTGCAGAATTCTGCTGTTTTCTTGCAATTCAGCCGTTGAATCTTGGTAAAAAGTGATGATTTTGTAGATTTCGTCCTCTTCTTTGCGAATTCAAGCCAGAAAACAACGAAAATCGGTGAGAAATCGTCGTTTTGCATCGAAATATGCGGTTTTCTGTAAGAATTTTGATGATTTCGTGCAGAATTCTGCTGTTTTCGTGTAATTCAGCTGTTGAAACTTGGTAAAAAGTCATGATTTTGTAGATTTCGTGCTCTTCTTTGCGAATTCATGCCAGAAAACAACGAAAATCGGCGAGAAATCGTCGTTTTGCATCGAAATATGCGGTTTTCTGTGAGAATTTTGATGATTTCGTGCAGAATTCAGCTGTTTTCTTGCAATTCAGCCGTTGAATCTTGGTAAAAAGTCATGATTTTGTAGATTTCGTGCTCTTCTTTGCGAATTCAAGATAGAAAACAACGAAAATCAGCGAGAAATCGTCGTTTTGCATCGAAATATGCGGTTTTATCTAAGAATTTTTATGATTTCGTGCAGAATTCTGCTGTTTTCTTGCAATTCAGCGGTTGAATCTTGGCAAAAAGTCATGATTTTGTAGATTTCGTGCTTTTATTTGCGAATTCATGCCAGAAAACAACGAAAATCGGCGAGAAATCGTGGTTTTGCATCGAAATATGCGGTTTTCTGTAAGAATTTTGATGATTTCGTGCAGAATTCTGCTGTTTTCGTGGAATTCAGCTGTTGAAACTTGGTAAAAAGTCATGATTTTGTAGATTTCGTGCTCTTCTTTGCGAATTCAAGCCAGAAAACAACGAAAATCGGCGAGAAATCGTCGTTTTGCATCGAAAAATGCGGTTTTCTGTAAGAATTTTGATGATTTCGTGCAGAATTCTGTTGTTTTCTTGCATTCAGCCGTTGAATCTTGGTAAAAAGTCATGATTTTGTAGATTTCGTGCTCTTTGTGAATTCAAGCCAGAAAACAACGAAAATCGGCGAGAAATCGTCGTTTTGCATCGAAATATGCGGTTTTCTGTTAGAATTTTGATGATTTCGTGCAGAATTTTGCTGTTTTTTTTGCAATTCAGCCGTTGAATCTTGGTAAAAAGTCATGATTTTGTAGATTTCGTGCTCTTCTTTGCGAATTCAAGCCAGAAAACAACGAGAACCGGCGAGAAATCGTCGTTTTGCATCGAAATATGCGGTTTTCTGTAAGAATTTTGATGATTTCGTGCAGAATTCTGCTGTTTTCTTGCAATTTAGCCGTTGAATCTTGGTTAAAAGTCATGATTTTGTAGATTTCCTGCTCTTCTTTGCAAATTCAAGCCAGAAAACAACTAAAATCGGCGAGAAATCGTGGTTTTGCATCGAAATATGCGGTTTTCTGTAAGAATTTTGATGATTTCGTGCAGAATTCTGCTGTTTTCTTGCAATTCAGCCGTTGAATCTTGGTAAAAAGTCATGATTTTCTAGATTTCGTGCTCTTCTTTGCGAATTCAAGATAGAAAACAACGAAAATCAGCGAGAAATCGTCGTTTTGCATCGAGATATGCGGTTTTCTCTAAGAATTTTGATGATTTCGTGCAGAATTTTGCTGTTTTTTTCGCAATTCAGCCGTTGAATCTTGGTAAAAAGTCATGATTTTGTAGATTTCGTGCTCTTCTTTGCGAATTCAAGCCAGAAAACAACGAGAACCGGCGAGAAATCGTCGTTTTGCATCGAAATATGCGGTTTTCTGTAAGAATTTTGATGATTTCGTGCAGAATTCTGCTGTTTTCTTTCAATTCAGCCATTGAATCTTGGTAAAAAGTCATGATTTTGTAGATTTCGTGCTCTTCTTTGCGAATTCAAGATAGAAAACAACGAAAATCAGCGAGAAATCGTCGTTTTGCATCGAAATATGCGGTTTTCTCTAAGAATTTTGATGATTTCGTGCAGAATTCTGCTGTTTTCTTGCAATTCAGCTGTTGAATCTTGGTAAAAAGTCATGATTTTGTAGATGTTGTGCTTTTCTTTGCGAATTCATGCCAGAAAACAACGAAAATCGGCGAGAAATCGTCGTTTTGCATCGAAATATGCGGTTTTCTGTAAGAATTTTGATGATTTCGTGCAGAATTCTGCTGTTTTCTTGCAATTCAGCCGTTGAATCTTGGTAAAAAGTCATGATTTTGTAGATTTCGTGCTCTTCTTTGCGAATTCAAGCCAGAAAACAACGAAAATCGGCGAGAAATCATCGTTTTGCATCGAAATATGCGGTTTTCTGTAAGAATTTTGATGATTTCGTGCAGAATTCTGCTGTTTTCTTGCAATTCAGCCGTTGAATCTTGGTAAAAAGTCATGATTTTGTAGATTTCGTGCTCTTCTTGGCGAATTCAAGATAGAAAACAACGAAAATCAGCGAAAAATCATCGTTTTGCATCTAAATATGCGGTTTTCTCTAAGAATTTTGATGATTTCGTGCAGAATTCTGCTGTTTTCTTGCAATTCAGCCGTTGAATCTTAGTAAAAAGTCATGATTTTGTAGATTTCGTGCTCATCTTTGCGAATTCAAGCCAGAAAACAACGAAAATCGGCGAGAAATCGTCGTTTTGCATCGAAATATGCGGTTTTCTGTAAGAAATTTTGATGATTTCGTGCAGAATTCTGCTGTTTTCTTGCAATTCAGCCGTTAAATCTTGGTAAAAAGTCATGATTTTGTAGATTTCGTGCTCTTCTTTGCGAATTCAAGCCAGAAAACAACGAAAATCGGCGAGAAATCGTCGTTTTGCATCGAAATATGCGGTTTTCTGTAAGAATTTTGATGATTTCGTGCAGAATTCTGCTGTTTTCTTGCAATTCAGCCGTTGAATCTTGGTAAAAAGTCATGATTTTGTAGATTTGGTGCTCTTCTTTGCGAACTCAAGATAGAAAACAACGAAAATCAGCGAGAAATCGTCGTTTTGCATCGAAATATGCGGTTTTCTGTAAGAATTTTGATGATTTCGTGCAGAATTCTGCTGTTTTCTTGCAATTCAGCTGTTAAATCTTGGTAAAAAGTCATGATTTTGTAGATTTCGTGCTCTTCTTTGCGAATTCAAGCCAGAAAACAACGAAAATCGACGAGAAATCCTCGTTTTGCATCGAAATATGCGGTTTTCTCTAAGAATTTTGACGATTTCGTGCAGAATTCTGCTGTTTTCTTGCAATTCAGCCGTTGAATCTTGGTAAAAAGTCATGATTTTGTAGATTTCGTGCTCTTCTTTGAGAATTCAAGATAAAACAACGAAAATCGGCGAGAAATCGTCGTTTTGCATCGAAATATGTGTAAGAATTTTGATGATTTCGTGCAGAATTCTGCTGTTTTCTTGCAATTCAGCCGTAGAATCTTGGTAAAAAGTCATGATTTTGTAGATTTCGTGCTCTTCTTTGCGAATTCAAGATAGAAAACAACGAAAATCAGCGAGAAATCGTCGTTTTGCATCGAAATATGCGGTTTTCTCTAAGAATTTTGATGATTTCGTGCAGAATTCTGCTGTTTTCTTGCAATTCAGCCGTTGAATCTTGGTAAAAAGTGATGATTTTGTAGATTTCGTCCTCTTCTTTGCGAATTCAAGCCAGAAAACAACGAAAATCAGCGAGAAATCGTCGTTTTGCATCGAAATATGCGGTTTTCTGTAAGAATTTTGATGATTTCGTGCAGAATTCTGCTGTTTTCTTGCAATTCAGCCGTTAAATCTTGGTAAAAAGTCATGATTTTGTAGATTTCGTGCTCTTCTTTGCGAATTCATGCCAGAAAACAACGAAAATCGGCGAGAAATCGTCGTTTTGCATCGAAATATGCGGTTTTCTGTGAGAATTTTGATGATTTCGTGCAGAATTCTGCTGTTTTCTTGCAATTCAGCCGTTGAATCTTGGTAAAAAGTCATGATTTTGTAGATTTCGTGCTCTTCTTTGCGAATTCAAGATAGAAAACAACGAAAATCAGCGAGAAATCGTCGTTTTGCATCGAAATATGCGGTTTTCTCTAAGAATTTTTATGATTTCGTGCAGAATTCTGCTGTTTTCTTGCAATTCAGCGGTTGAATCTTGGCAAAAAGTCATGATTTTGTAGATTTCGTGCTTTTCTTTGCGAATTCATGCCAGAAAACAACGAAAATCGGCGAGAAATCGTCGTTTTGCATCGAAATATGCGGTTTTCTGTAAGAATTTTGATGATTTCGTGCAGAATTCTGCTGTTTTCTTGCAATTCAGCCGTTGAATCTTGGTAAAAAGTCATGATTTTGTAGATTTCGTGCTCTTCTTTGCGAATTCAAGCCAGAAAACAACGAAAATCGGCGAGAAATCACCGTTTTGCATCGAAATATGCGGTTTTCTGTTAAAATTTTGATGATTTCGTGCAGAATTCTGCTGTTTTCTTGCAATTCAGCCGTTGAATCTTGGTAAAAAGTCATGATTTTGTAGATTTCGTGCTCTTCTTGGCGAATTCAAGATAGAAAACAACGAAAATCAGCGAAAAATCGTCGTTTTGCATCTAAATATGCGGTTTTCTCTAAGAATTTTGATGATTTCGTGCAGAATTCTGCTGTTTTCTTGCAATTCAGCCGTTGAATCTTGGTAAAAAGTCATGATTTTGTAGATTTCGTGCTCTTCTTTGCAAATTCAAGCCAGAAACCCACGAAAATCGGCAAGAAATCGTCGTTTTGCATCGAAATATGCGGTTTTCTCTAAGAATTTTGATGATTTCGTGCAGAATTCTGCTGTTTTCTTGCAATTCAGCCGTTGAATCTTGGTAAAAAGTCATGATTTTGTAGATTTCGTGCACTTCTTTGCGAATTCAAGCCAGAAAACAACGAAAATCGGCGAGAAATCGTCGTTTTGCATCGAAATATGCGGTGTTCTGTAAGAATTTTGATGATTTCGTGCAGAATTCTGCTGTTTTCTTGCAATTCAGCTGTTGAATCTTGGTAAAAAGTCATGATTTTGTAGATTTCGTGCTCTTCTTTGCGAATTCAAGCCAGAAAACAACGAGAATCGGCGAGAAATCGTCGTTTTGCATCGAAATATGCGGTTTTCTGTAAGAATTTTGATGATTTCGTGCAGAATTCTGCTGTTTTCTTGCAATTCAGCCGTTGAATCTTGGTTAAAAGTCATGATTTTGTAGATTTCCTGCTCTTCTTTGCAAATTCAAGCCAGAAAACAACGAAAATCGGCGAGAAATCGTCGTTTTGCATCGAAATATGTGTAAGAATTTTGATGATATCGTGCAGAATTCTGCTGTTTTCTTGCAATTCAGCCGTTGAATCTTGGTAAAAAGTCATGATTTTGTAGATTTCGTGCTCTTCTTTGCGAATTCAAGATAGAAAACAACGAAAATCAGCGAGAAATCGTCGTTTTGCATCGAAATATGCGGTTTTCTCTAAGAATTTTGATGATTTCGTGCAGAATTCTGCTGTTTTCTTGCAATTCAGCCGTTGAATCTTGGTAAAAAGTGATGATTTTGTAGATTTCGTCCTCTTCTTTGCGAATTCAAGCCAGAAAACAACGAAAATCGGCGAGAAATCGTCGTTTTGCATCGAAATATGCGGTTTTCTGTAAGAATTTTGATGATTTCGTGCAGAATTGTGCTGTTTTCGTGTAATTCAGCTGTTGAATCTTGGTAAAAAGTCATGATTTTGTAGATTTCGTGCTCTTCTTTGCGAATTCAAGCCAGAAAACAACGAAAATCGGCGAGAAATCGTCGATTCGCATCGAAATATGCGGTTTTCTGTAAGAAATTTTGATGATTTCGTGCAGAATTCTGCTGTTTTCTTGCAATTCAGCCGTTAAATCTTGGTAAAAAGTCATGATTTTGTAGATTTCGTGCTCTTCTTTGCGAATTCAAGCCAGAAAACAACGAAAATCGGCGAGAAATCGTCGTTTTGCATCGAAATATGCGGTTTTCTGTAAGAATTTTGATGATTTCGTGCAGAATTCTGCTGTTTTCTTGCAATTCAGCCGTTGAATCTCGGTAAAAAGTCATGATTTTGTAGATTTGGTGCTCTTCTTTGCGAACTCAAGATAGAAAACAACGAAAATCAGCGAGAAATCGTCGTTTTGCATCGGAATATGCGGTTTTCTCTAAGAATTTTGATAATTTCGTGCAGAATTCTGCTGTTTTCTTGCAATTCAGCCGATGAATCTTGGTAATAAGTGATGATTTTGTAGATTTCGTGCTCTTCTTTGCGAATTCAAGCCAGAAAACAACGAAAATCGGCGAGAAATCCTCGTTTTGCATCGAAATATGCGGTTTTCTCTAAGAATTTTGACGATTTCGTGCAGAATTCTGCTGTTTTCTTGCAATTCAGCCGTTGAATCTTGGTAAAAAGTCATGATTTTGTAGATTTCGTGCTCTTCTTTGAGAATTCAAGATAAAACAACGAAAATCGGCGAGAAATCGTCGTTTTGCATCGAAATATGCGGTTTTCTGTAAGAATTTTGATGATTTCGTGCAGAATTCTGCTGTTTTCTTGCAATTCAGCCGTTGAATCTTGGTTAAAAGTCATGATTTTGTAGATTTCCTGCTCTTCTTTGCAAATTCAAGCCAGAAAACAACGAAAATCGGCGAGAAATCGTCGTTTTGCATCGAAATATGTGTAAGAATTTTGATGATATCGTGCAGAATTCTGCTGTTTTCTTGCAATTCAGCCGTTGAATCTTGGTAAAAAGTCATGATTTTGTAGATTTCGTGCTCTTCTTTGCGAATTCAAGATAGAAAACACCGAAAATCAGCGAGAAATCGTCGTTTTGCATCGAAATATGCGGTTTTCTCTAAGAATTTTGATGATTTCGTGCAGAATTCTGCTGTTTTCTTGCAATTCAGCCGTTGAATCTTGGTAAAAAGTGATGATTTTGTAGATTTCGTCCTCTTCTTTGCGAATTCAAGCCAGAAAACAACGAAAATCGGCGAGAAATCGTCGTTTTGCATCGAAATATGCGGTTTTCTGTAAGAATTTTGATGATTTCGTGCAGAATTGTGCTGTTTTCGTGTAATTCAGCTGTTGAATCTTGGTAAAAAGTCATGATTTTGTAGATTTCGTGCTCTTCTTTGCGAATTCAAGCCAGAAAACAACGAAAATCGGCGAGAAATCGTCGTTTTGCATCGAAATATGCGGTTTTCTGTGAGAATTTTGATGATTTCGTGCAGAATTCTGCTGTTTTCTTGCAATTCAGCCGTTGAATCTTGGTAAAAAGTCATGATTTGGTAGATTTCGTGCTCTTCTTTGCGAATTCAAGCCAGAAAACAACGAAAATCGGCGAGAAATCGTCGATTCGCATCGAAATATGCGGTTTTCTGTAAGAAATTTTGATGATTTCGTGCAGAATTCTGCTGTTTTCTTGCAATTCAGCCGTTAAATCTTGGTAAAAAGTCATGATTTTGTAGATTTCGTGCTCTTCTTTGCGAATTCAAGCCAGAAAACAACGAAAATCGGCGAGAAATCGTCGTTTTGCATCGAAATATGCGGTTTTCTGTAAGAATTTTGATGATTTCGTGCAGAATTCTGCTGTTTTCTTGCAATTCAGCCGTTGAATCTCGGTAAAAAGTCATGATTTTGTAGATTTGGTGCTCTTCTTTGCGAACTCAAGATAGAAAACAACGAAAATCAGCGAGAAATCGTCGTTTTGCATCGGAATATGCGGTTTTCTCTAAGAATTTTGATAATTTCGTGCAGAATTCTGCTGTTTTCTTGCAATTCAGCCGTTGAATCTTGGTAAAAAGTCATGATTTTGTAGATTTCGTGCTCTTCTTTGAGAATTCAAGATAAAACAACGAAAATCGGCGAGAAATCGTCGTTTTGCATCGAAATATGTGGAAGAATTTTGATGATTTCGTGCAGAATTCTGCTGTTTTCTTGCAATTCAGCCGTAGAATCTTGGTAAAAAGTCATGATTTTGTAGATTTCGTGCTCTTCTTTGCGAATTCAAGATAGAAAACAACGAAAATCAGCGAGAAATCGTCGTTTTGCATCGAAATATGCGGTTTTCTCTAAGAATTTTGATGATTTCGTGCAGAATTCTGCTGTTTTCTTGCAATTCAGCCGTTGAATCTTGGTAAAAAGTGATGATTTTGTAGATTTCGTCCTCTTCTTTGCGAATTCAAGCCAGAAAACAACGAAAATCGGCGAGAAATCGTCGTTTTGCATCGAAATATGCGGTTTTCTGTAAGAATTTTGATGATTTCGTGCAGAATTGTGCTGTTTTCGTGTAATTCAGCTGTTGAATCTTGGTAAAAAGTCATGATTTTGTAGATTTCGTGCTCTTCTTTGCGAATTCAAGCCAGAAAACAACGAAAATCGGCGAGAAATCGTCGTTTTGCATCGAAATATGCGGTTTTCTGTGAGAATTTTGATGATTTCGTGCAGAATTCTGCTGTTTTCTTGCAATTCAGCCGTTGAATCTTGGTAAAAAGTCATGATTTGGTAGATTTCGTGCTCTTCTTTGCGAATTCAAGCCAGAAAACAACGAAAATCGGCGAGAAATCGTCGATTCGCATCGAAATATGCGGTTTTCTGTAAGAAATTTTGATGATTTCGTGCAGAATTCTGCTGTTTTCTTGCAATTCAGCCGTTAAATCTTGGTAAAAAGTCATGATTTTGTAGATTTCGTGCTCTTCTTTGCGAATTCAAGCCAGAAAACAACGAAAATCGGCGAGAAATCGTCGTTTTGCATCGAAATATGCGGTTTTCTGTAAGAATTTTGATGATTTCGTGCAGAATTCTGCTGTTTTCTTGCAATTCAGCCGTTGAATCTCGGTAAAAAGTCATGATTTTGTAGATTTGGTGCTCTTCTTTGCGAACTCAAGATAGAAAACAACGAAAATCAGCGAGAAATCGTCGTTTTGCATCGGAATATGCGGTTTTCTCTAAGAATTTTGATAATTTCGTGCAGAATTCTGCTGTTTTCTTGCAATTCAGCCGTTGAATCTTGGTAAAAAGTCATGATTTTGTAGATTTCGTGCTCTTCTTTGAGAATTCAAGATAAAACAACGAAAATCGGCGAGAAATCGTCGTTTTGCATCGAAATATGTGGAAGAATTTTGATGATTTCGTGCAGAATTCTGCTGTTTTCTTGCAATTCAGCCGTAGAATCTTGGTAAAAAGTCATGATTTTGTAGATTTCGTGCTCTTCTTTGCGAATTCAAGATAGAAAACAACGAAAATCAGCGAGAAATCGTCGTTTTGCATCGAAATATGCGGTTTTCTCTAAGAATTTTGATGATTTCGTGCAGAATTCTGCTGTTTTCTTGCAATTCAGCCGTTGAATCTTGGTAAAAAGTGATGATTTTGTAGATTTCGTCCTCTTCTTTGCGAATTCAAGCCAGAAAACAACGAAAATCGGCGAGAAATCGTCGTTTTGCATCGAAATATGCGGTTTTCTGTAAGAATTTTGATGATTTCGTGCAGAATTTTGCTGTTTTCGTGTAATTCAGCTGTTGAAACTTGGTAAAAAGTCATGATTTTGTAGATTTCGTGCTCTTCTTTGCGAATTCATGCCAGAAAACAACGAAAATCGGCGAGAAATCGTCGTTTTGCATCGAAATATGCGGTTTTCTGTGAGAATTTTGATGATTTCGTGCAGAATTCTGCTGTTTTCTTGCAATTCAGCCGTTGAATCTTGGTAAAAAGTCATGATTTTGTAGATTTCGTGCTCTTCTTTGCGAATTCAAGATAGAAAACAACGAAAATCAGCGAGAAATCGTCGTTTTGCATCGAAATATGCGGTTTTCTCTAAGAATTTTTATGATTTCGTGCAGAATTCTGCTGTTTTCTTGCAATTCAGCAGTTGAATCTTGGCAACAAGTCATGATTTTGTAGATTTCGTGCTTTTCTTTGCGAATTCATGCCAGAAAACAACGAAAATCGGCGAGAAATCGTCGTTTTGCATCGAAATATGCGGTTTTCTGTAAGAATTTGATGATTTCGTGCAGAATTCTGCTGTTTTCTTGCAATTCAGCCGTTGAATCTTGGTAAAAAGTCATGATTTTGTAGATTTCGTGCTCTTCTTTGCGAATTCAAGCCAGAAAACAACGAAAATCGGCGAGAAATCACCGTTTTGCATCGAAATATGCGGTTTTCTGTTAGAATTTTGATGATTTCGTGCAGAATTCTGCTGTTTTCTTGCAATTCAGCCGTTGAATCTTGGTAAAAAGTCATGATTTTGTAGATTTCGTGCTCTTCTTGGCGAATTCAAGATAGAAAACAACGAAAATCAGCGAAAAATCGTCGTTTTGCATCTAAATATGCGGTTTTCTCTAAGAATTTTGATGATTTCGTGCAGAAATCTGCTGTTTTCTTGCAATTCAGCCGTTGAATCTTAGTAAAAAGTCATGATTTTGTAGATTTCGTGCTCTTCTTTGCGAATTCAAGCCAGAAAACAACGAAAATCGGCGAGAAATCGTCGTTTTGCATCGAAATATGCGGTTTTCTGAAAGAAATTTTGATGATTTCGTGCAGAATTCTGCTGTTTTCTTGCAACTCAGCCGTTGAATCTTGGTAAAAAGTCATGATTTTGTAGATTTCGTGCTCTTCTTTGCAAATTCAAGCCAGAAACCCACGAAAATCGGCAAGAAATCGTCGTTTTGCATCGAAATATGCGGTTTTCTCTAAGAATTTTGATGATTTCGTGCAGAATTCTGCTGTTTTCTTGCAATTCAGCCGTTGAATCTTGGTAAAAAGTCATGATTTTGTAGATTTCGTGCTCTTCTTTGCGAATTCAAGCCAGAACACAACGAGAATCGGTGAGAAATCGTCGTTTTGCATCGAAATATGCGGTTTTCTGTAAGAATTTTGATGATTTCGTGCAGAATTCTGCTGTTTTCTTGCAATTCAGCTGTTGAATCTTGGTTAAAAGTCATGATTTTGTAGATTTCCTGCTCTTCTTTGCAAATTCAAGCCAGAAAACAACGAAAATCGGCGAGAAATCGTCGTTTTGCATCGAAATATGTGTAAGAATTTTGATGATTTCGTGCAGAATTCTGCTGTTTTCTTGCAATTCAGCCGTTGAATCTTGGTAAAAAGTCATGATTTTGTAGATTTCGTGCTCTTCTTTGCGAATTCAAGCCAGAAAACAACGAAAATCGGCGAGAAATCACCGTTTTGCATCGAAATATGCGGTTTTCTGTTAGAATTTTGATGATTTCGTGCAGAATTCTGCTGTTTTCTTGCAATTCAGCCGTTGAATCTTGGTAAAAAGTCATGATTTTGTAGATTTCGTGCTCTTCTTGGCGAATTCAAGATAGAAAACAACGAAAATCAGCGAAAAATCGTCGTTTTGCATCTAAATATGCGGTTTTCTCTAAGAATTTTGATGATTTCGTGCAGAAATCTGCTGTTTTCTTGCAATTCAGCCGTTGAATCTTAGTAAAAAGTCATGATTTTGTAGATTTCGTGCTCTTCTTTGCGAATTCAAGCCAGAAAACAACGAAAATCGGCGAGAAATCGTCGTTTTGCATCGAAATATGCGGTTTTCTGAAAGAAATTTTGATGATTTCGTGCAGAATTCTGCTGTTTTCTTGCAACTCAGTGTTGAATCTTGGTAAAAAGTCATGATTTTGTAGATTTCGTGCTCTTCTTTGCAAATTCAAGCCAGAAACCCACGAAAATCGGCAAGAAATCGTCGTTTTGCATCGAAATATGCGGTTTTCTCTAAGAATTTTGATGATTTCGTGCAGAATTCTGCTGTTTTCTTGCAATTCAGCCGTTGAATCTTGGTAAAAAGTCATGATTTTGTAGATTTCGTGCTCTTCTTTGCGAATTCAAGCCAGAACACAACGAGAATCGGTGAGAAATCGTCGTTTTGCATCGAAATATGCGGTTTTCTGTAAGAATTTTGATGATTTCGTGCAGAATTCTGCTGTTTTCTTGCAATTCAGCTGTTGAATCTTGGTTAAAAGTCATGATTTTGTAGATTTCCTGCTCTTCTTTGCAAATTCAAGCCAGAAAACAACGAAAATCGGCGAGAAATCGTCGTTTTGCATCGAAATATGTGTAAGAATTTTGATGATTTCGTGCAGAATTCTGCTGTTTTCTTGCAATTCAGCCGTTGAATCTTGGTAAAAAGTCATGATTTTGTAGATTTCGTGCTCTTCTTTGCGAATTCAAGATAGAAAACAACGAAAATCAGCGAGAAATCGTCGTTTTGCATCGAAATATGCGGTTTTCTCTAAGAATTTTGATGATTTCGTGCAAAATTCTGCTGTTTTCTTGCAATTCAGCCGTTGAATCTTGGTAAAAAGTGATGATTTTGTAGATTTCGTCCTCTTCTTTGCGAATTCAAGCCAGAAAACAACGAAAATCGGCGAGAAATCGTCGTTTTGCATCGAAATATGCGGTTTTCTGTAAGAATTTTGATGATTTCGTGCAGAATTGTGCTGTTTTCGTGTAATTCAGCTGTTGAATCTTAGTAAAAAGTCATGATTTTGTAGATTTCGTGCTCTTCTTTGCGAATTCAAGCCAGAAAACAACGAAAATCGGCGAGAAATCGTCGTTTTGCATCGAAATATGCGGTTTTCTGTGAGAATTTTGATGATTTCGTGCAGAATTCTGCTGTTTTCTTGCAATTCAGCCGTTGAATCTTGGTAAAAAGTCATGATTTGGTAGATTTCGTGCTCTTCTTTGCGAATTCAAGCCAGAAAACAACGAAAATCGGCGAGAAATCGTCGTTTTGCATCGAAATATGCGGTTTTCTGTAAGAATTTTGATGATTTCGTACAGAATTCTGCTGTTTTCTTGCAATTCAGCCGTTGAATCTTGGTAAAAAGTCATGATTTTGTAGATTTCGTGCTCTTCTTTGCGAATTCAAGATAGAAAACAACGAAAATCATCGAGAAATCGTCGATTCGCATCGAAATATGCGGTTTTCTCTGAGAATTTTGATGATTTCGTGCAGAATTCTGCTGTTTTCTTGCATTCAGCCGTTGAATCTTTTTAAAAAGTGATGATTTTGTAGATTTCGTGCTCTTCTTTGCGAATTCAAGCCAGAAAACAACGAAAATCGGCGAGAAATCGTCGTTTTGCATCGAAATATGCGGTTTTCTGTAAGAATTGTGATGTTTTCGTGCAGAATTCTGCTGTTTTCTTGCAATTCAGCCGTTGAATCTTGGTAAAAAGTCATGATTTTGTAGATTTCGTGCTCTTCTTTGCGAATTCAAGCCAGAAAACAACAAAAATCGGCGAGAAATCGTCGTTTTGCATCGAAATATGCGGTTTTCTCTAAGAATTTTGCTGATTTCGTGCAGAATTCTGCTGTTTTCTTGCAATTCAGCCGTTGAATCTTGGTTAAATGTCATGATTTTGTAGATTTCCTGCTCATCTTTGCAAATTCAAGCCAGAAAACAACGAAGATCGGCGAGAAATCGTCGTTTTGCATCGAAATATGTGTAAGAAGTTTGATGATTTCGTGCAGAATTCTGCTGTTTTCTTGCAATTCAGCCGTTGAATCTTGGTAAAAAGTGATGATTTTGTAGATTTCGTGCTCTTCTTTGCGAATTCAAGCCAGAAAACAACGAAAATCGGCGAGAAATCGTCGTTTTGCATCGAAATATGCGGTTTTCTGTAAGAATTTTGATGATTTAGTGCAGAATTCTGCTGTTTTCTTGCAATTCAGCCGTTGAATCTTGGTAAAAAGTGATGATTCTGTAGATTTCGTGCTCTTCTTTGCGAATTCAAGCCAGAAAACAACGAAAATCGACGAGAAATCGTCGTTTTGCATCGAAATATGTGTAAGAATTTGATGATTTCGTGCAGAATTCTGCTGTTTTCTTGCAATTCAGCCGTTGAATCTTAGTAAAAAGTCATGATTTTGTAGATTTCGTGCTCTTCTTTGCGAATTCAAGCCAGAAAACAACGAAAATCGGCGAGAAATCGTCGTTTTGCATCGAAATATGCGGTTTTCTGTAAGAAATTTTGATGATTTCGTGCAGAATTCTGCTGTTTTCTTGCAATTCAGCCGTTGAATCTTGGTAAAAAGTCATGATTTTGTAGATTTCGTGCTCTTCTTTGCAAATTCAAGCCAGAAACCCACGAAAATCGGCAAGAAATCGTCGTTTTGCATCGAAATATGCGGTTTTCTCTAAGAATTTTGATGATTTCGTGCAGAATTCTGCTGTTTTCTTGCAATTCAGCCGTTGAATCTTGGTAAAAAGTCATGATTTTGTAGATTTCGTGCTCTTCTTTGCGAACTCAAGATAGAAAACAACGAAAATCAGCGAGAAATCGTCGGTTTGCATCGAAATATGCGGTTTTCTCTAAGAATTTTGATGATTTCGTGCAGAATTCTGCTGTTTTCTTGCAATTCAGCCGTTGAATCTTGGTAATAAGTGATGATTTTGTAGATTTCGTGCTCTTCTTTGTGAATTCAAGCCAGAAAACAACGAAAATCGGCGAGAAATCCTCGTTTTGCATCGAAATATGCGGTTTTCTCTAAGAATTTTGACGATTTCGTGCAGAATTCTGCTGTTTTCTTGCAATTCAGCCGTTGAATCTTGGTAAAAAGTCATGATTTTGTAGATTTCGTGCTCTTCTTTGAGAATTCAAGATAGAAAACCACGAAAATCAGCGAAAAATCGTCGTTTTGCATCGAAATATGCGGTTTTCTCTAAGGATTTTGATGATTTCGTGCAGAATTCTGCTGTTTTCTTGCAATTCAGCCGTTGAATCTTGGTAAAAAGTCATGATTTTGTAGATTTCGTGCTCTTCTTTGCGAATTCAAGCCAGAAAACAACGAAAATCGGCGAGAAATCGTCGTTTTGCATCGAAATATGCGGTTTTCTCTAAGAATTTTGATGATTTCGTGCAGAATTCTGCTGTTTTCTTGCAATTCAGCCGTTGAATCTTGGTAAAAAGTCATGATTTTGTAGATTTCGTGCTCTTCTTGGCGAATTCAAGATAGAAAACAACGAAAATCAGCGAAAAATCGTCGTTTTGCATCTAAATATGCGGTTTTCTCTAAGAATTTTGATGATTTCGTGCAGAATTCTGCTGTTTTCTTGCAATTCAGCCGTTGAATCTTGGTAAAAAGTCATGATTTTGTAGATTTCGTGCTCTTCTTTGCGAATTCAAGCCAGAAAACAACGAAAATCGGCGAGAAATCGTCGTTTTGCATCGAAATATGCGGTTTTCTCTAAGAATTTTGATGATTTCGTGCAGAATTCTGCTGTTTTCTTGCAATTCAGCCGTTGAATCTTGGTAAAAAGTCATGATTTTGTAGATTTCGTGCTCTTCTTTGCGAATTCAAGCCAGAAAACAACGAAAATCGGCGAGAAATCGTCGTTTTGCATCGAAATATGCGGTTTTCTCTAAGAATTTTGATGATTTCGTGCAGAATTCTGCTGTTTTCTTGCAATTCAGCCGTTGAATCTTGGTAAAAAGTCATGATTTTGTAGATTTCGTGCTCTTCTTGGCGAATTCAAGATAGAAAACAACGAAAATCAGCGAAAAATCGTCGTTTTGCATCTAAATATGCGGTTTTCTCTAAGAATTTTGATGATTTCGTGCAGAAATCTGCTGTTTTCTTGCAATTCAGCCGTTGAATCTTAGTAAAAAGTCATGATTTTGTAGATTTCGTGCTCTTCTTTGCGAATTCAAGCCAGAAAACAACGAAAATCGGCGAGAAATCGTCGTTTTGCATCGAAATATGCGGTTTTCTGAAAGAAATTTTGATGATTTCGTGCAGAATTCTGCTGTTTTCTTGCAACTCAGCCGTTGAATCTTGGTAAAAAGTCATGATTTTGTAGATTTCGTGCTCTTCTTTGCAAATTCAAGCCAGAAACCCACGAAAATCGGCAAGAAATCGTCGTTTTGCATCGAAATATGCGGTTTTCTCTAAGAATTTTGATGATTTCGTGCAGAATTCTGCTGTTTTCTTGCAATTCAGCCGTTGAATCTTGGTAAAAAGTCATGATTTTGTAGATTTCGTGCTCTTCTTTGCGAATTCAAGCCAGAACACAACGAGAATCGGTGAGAAATCGTCGTTTTGCATCGAAATATGCGGTTTTCTGTAAGAATTTTGATGATTTCGTGCAGAATTCTGCTGTTTTCTTGCAATTCAGCTGTTGAATCTTGGTTAAAAGTCATGATTTTGTAGATTTCCTGCTCTTCTTTGCAAATTCAAGCCAGAAAACAACGAAAATCGGCGAGAAATCGTCGTTTTGCATCGAAATATGTGTAAGAATTTTGATGATTTCGTGCAGAATTCTGCTGTTTTCTTGCAATTCAGCCGTTGAATCTTGGTAAAAAGTCATGATTTTGTAGATTTCGTGCTCTTCTTTGCGAATTCAAGATAGAAAACAACGAAAATCAGCGAGAAATCGTCGTTTTGCATCGAAATATGCGGTTTTCTCTAAGAATTTTGATGATTTCGTGCAAAATTCTGCTGTTTTCTTGCAATTCAGCCGTTGAATCTTGGTAAAAAGTGATGATTTTGTAGATTTCGTCCTCTTCTTTGCGAATTCAAGCCAGAAAACAACGAAAATCGGCGAGAAATCGTCGTTTTGCATCGAAATATGCGGTTTTCTGTAAGAATTTTGATGATTTCGTGCAGAATTGTGCTGTTTTCGTGTAATTCAGCTGTTGAATCTTAGTAAAAAGTCATGATTTTGTAGATTTCGTGCTCTTCTTTGCGAATTCAAGCCAGAAAACAACGAAAATCGGCGAGAAATCGTCGTTTTGCATCGAAATATGCGGTTTTCTGTGAGAATTTTGATGATTTCGTGCAGAATTCTGCTGTTTTCTTGCAATTCAGCCGTTGAATCTTGGTAAAAAGTCATGATTTGGTAGATTTCGTGCTCTTCTTTGCGAATTCAAGCCAGAAAACAACGAAAATCGGCGAGAAATCGTCGTTTTGCATCGAAATATGCGGTTTTCTGTAAGAATTTTGATGATTTCGTACAGAATTCTGCTGTTTTCTTGCAATTCAGCCGTTGAATCTTGGTAAAAAGTCATGATTTTGTAGATTTCGTGCTCTTCTTTGCGAATTCAAGATAGAAAACAACGAAAATCATCGAGAAATCGTCGATTCGCATCGAAATATGCGGTTTTCTCTGAGAATTTTGATGATTTCGTGCAGAATTCTGCTGTTTTCTTGCATTCAGCCGTTGAATCTTTTTAAAAAGTGATGATTTTGTAGATTTCGTGCTCTTCTTTGCGAATTCAAGCCAGAAAACAACGAAAATCGGCGAGAAATCGTCGTTTTGCATCGAAATATGCGGTTTTCTGTAAGAATTGTGATGTTTTCGTGCAGAATTCTGCTGTTTTCTTGCAATTCAGCCGTTGAATCTTGGTAAAAAGTCATGATTTTGTAGATTTCGTGCTCTTCTTTGCGAATTCAAGCCAGAAAACAACAAAAATCGGCGAGAAATCGTCGTTTTGCATCGAAATATGCGGTTTTCTCTAAGAATTTTGCTGATTTCGTGCAGAATTCTGCTGTTTTCTTGCAATTCAGCCGTTGAATCTTGGTTAAATGTCATGATTTTGTAGATTTCCTGCTCATCTTTGCAAATTCAAGCCAGAAAACAACGAAGATCGGCGAGAAATCGTCGTTTTGCATCGAAATATGTGTAAGAAGTTTGATGATTTCGTGCAGAATTCTGCTGTTTTCTTGCAATTCAGCCGTTGAATCTTGGTAAAAAGTGATGATTTTGTAGATTTCGTGCTCTTCTTTGCGAATTCAAGCCAGAAAACAACGAAAATCGGCGAGAAATCGTCGTTTTGCATCGAAATATGCGGTTTTCTGTAAGAATTTTGATGATTTAGTGCAGAATTCTGCTGTTTTCTTGCAATTCAGCCGTTGAATCTTGGTAAAAAGTGATGATTCTGTAGATTTCGTGCTCTTCTTTGCGAATTCAAGCCAGAAAACAACGAAAATCGACGAGAAATCGTCGTTTTGCATCGAAATATGTGTAAGAATTTGATGATTTCGTGCAGAATTCTGCTGTTTTCTTGCAATTCAGCCGTTGAATCTTAGTAAAAAGTCATGATTTTGTAGATTTCGTGCTCTTCTTTGCGAATTCAAGCCAGAAAACAACGAAAATCGGCGAGAAATCGTCGTTTTGCATCGAAATATGCGGTTTTCTGTAAGAAATTTTGATGATTTCGTGCAGAATTCTGCTGTTTTCTTGCAATTCAGCCGTTGAATCTTGGTAAAAAGTCATGATTTTGTAGATTTCGTGCTCTTCTTTGCAAATTCAAGCCAGAAACCCACGAAAATCGGCAAGAAATCGTCGTTTTGCATCGAAATATGCGGTTTTCTCTAAGAATTTTGATGATTTCGTGCAGAATTCTGCTGTTTTCTTGCAATTCAGCCGTTGAATCTTGGTAAAAAGTCATGATTTTGTAGATTTCGTGCTCTTCTTTGCGAACTCAAGATAGAAAACAACGAAAATCAGCGAGAAATCGTCGGTTTGCATCGAAATATGCGGTTTTCTCTAAGAATTTTGATGATTTCGTGCAGAATTCTGCTGTTTTCTTGCAATTCAGCCGTTGAATCTTGGTAATAAGTGATGATTTTGTAGATTTCGTGCTCTTCTTTGTGAATTCAAGCCAGAAAACAACGAAAATCGGCGAGAAATCCTCGTTTTGCATCGAAATATGCGGTTTTCTCTAAGAATTTTGACGATTTCGTGCAGAATTCTGCTGTTTTCTTGCAATTCAGCCGTTGAATCTTGGTAAAAAGTCATGATTTTGTAGATTTCGTGCTCTTCTTTGAGAATTCAAGATAGAAAACCACGAAAATCAGCGAAAAATCGTCGTTTTGCATCGAAATATGCGGTTTTCTCTAAGGATTTTGATGATTTCGTGCAGAATTCTGCTGTTTTCTTGCAATTCAGCCGTTGAATCTTGGTAAAAAGTCATGATTTTGTAGATTTCGTGCTCTTCTTTGCGAATTCAAGCCAGAAAACAACGAAAATCGGCGAGAAATCGTCGTTTTGCATCGAAATATGCGGTTTTCTCTAAGAATTTTGATGATTTCGTGCAGAATTCTGCTGTTTTCTTGCAATTCAGCCGTTGAATCTTGGTAAAAAGTCATGATTTTGTAGATTTCGTGCTCTTCTTGGCGAATTCAAGATAGAAAACAACGAAAATCAGCGAAAAATCGTCGTTTTGCATCTAAATATGCGGTTTTCTCTAAGAATTTTGATGATTTCGTGCAGAATTCCGCTGTTTTCTTGCAATTCAACCGTTGAATCTTAGTAAAAAGTCATGATTTTGTAGATTTCGTGCTCTTCTTTGCGAATTCAAGCCAGAAAACAACGAAAATCGGCGAGAAATCGTCGTTTTGCATCGAAATATGCGGTTTTCTGTAAGAAATTTTGATGATTTCGTGCAGAATTCTGCTGTTTTCTTGCAATTCAGCCGTTGAATCTTGGTAAAAAGTCATGATTTTGTAGATTTCGTGCTCTTCTTTGCAAATTCAAGCCAGAAACCCACGAAAATCGGCAAGAAATCGTCGTTTTGCATCGGAATATGCGGTTTTCTCTAAGAATTTTGATGATTTCGTGCAGAATTCTGCTGTTTTCTTGCAATTCAGCCGTTGAATCTTGGTAAAAAGTCATGATTTTGTAGATTTCGTGCACTTCTTTGCGAATTCAAGCTAGAAAACAACGAAAATCGGCGAGAAATCGTCGTTTTGCATCGAAATATGTGGTGTTCTGTAAGAATTTTGATGATTTCGTGCAGAATTCTGCTGTTTTCTTGCAATTCAGCCGTTGAATCTTGGTAAAAAGTCATGATTTTGTAGATTTTGTGCTCTTCTTTGCGAACTCAAGATAGAAAACAACGAAAATCAGCGAGAAATCGTCGTTTTGCATCGAAATATGCGGTTTTCTCTAAGAATTTTGATGATTTCGTGCAGAATTCTGCTGTTTTCTTGCAATTCAGCCGTTGAATCTTGGTAAAAAGTCATGATTTTGTAAATTTCGTGCTCTTCTTTGCGAATTCATGACAGAAAATCAACGAAAATCGGCGAGAAATCGTCGTTTTGCATCGAAATATGCGGTTTTCTGTAAGAATTTTGATGATTTCGTGCAGAACTCTATTGTTTTCTTGCAATTCAGCCGTTGAATTTTGGTAAAAAGTCATGATTTTGTAGATTTCGTACTCTTCTTTGCGAATTCAAGCCAGAAAACAACGAAAATCGGCGAAAAATCGTCGTTTTGCATCGAAATATGCGGTTTTCTGTAAGAATTTTGATGAGTCCGTGCAGAATGCTGCTGTTTTCTTGCAATTCAGCCGTTGAATCTTGGTAAAAAGTCATTATTTTGTAGATTTCGTGCTCTTCTTGGCAAATTCAAGATAGAAAACAACGAAAATCGGCGAGAAATCGTTGTTTTGCATCGAAATATGCGGTTTTCTCTAAGAATTTTGATGATTTCGTGCAGAATTCTGCTGTTTTCTTGCAATTCAGCCGTTGAATCTTGGTAAAAAGTCATGATTTTGTAGATTTCGTGCTCTTCTTTGCGAATTCAAGCCAGAAAATAACGAAAATCGGCGAGAAATCGTCGTTTTGCATCGAAATATGCGGTTTTCTGTAAGAATTTTGATTATTTCGTGCAGAATTCTGCTGTTTTCTTGCAATTCAGCCGTTGAATCTTGGTAAAAAGTCATGATTTTGTAGATTTCGTGCTCTTCTTTGCGAATTCAAGATAGAAAACAACGAAAATCAGCGAGAAATCGTCGTTTTGCATCGAAATATGCGGTTTTCTCTAAGAACTTTAATGATTTCGTGCAGAATTCTGCTGTTTTCTTGCAATTCAGCCGTTGAATCTTGGTAATAAGTGATGATTTTGTAGATTTCGTGCTCTTCTTTGCGAATTCAAGCCAGAAAACAACGAAAATCGGCGAGAAATCCTCGTTTTGCATCGAAATATGCGGTTTTCTCTAAGAATTTTGACGATTTCATGCAGAATTCTGCTGTTTTCTTGCAATTCAGCAGTTGAATCTTGGTAAAAAGTCATGATTTTGTAGATTTCGTGCTCTTCTTTGCGAATTCAAGCCAGAAAACAACGAAAATCGGCGAAAAATCGTCGTTTTGCATCGAAATATGCGGTTTTCTGTAAGAATTTTGATGAGTCCGTGCAGAATTCTGCTGTTTTCTTGCAATTCAGCCGTTGAATCTTGATAAAAAGTCATTATTTTGTAGATTTCGTGCTCTTCTTGGCGAATTCAAGATAGACAACAACGAAAATCGGCGAGAAATCGTTGTTTTGCATCGAAATATGCGGTTTTCTCTAAGAATTTTGATGATTTCGTGCAGAATTCTGCTGTTTTCTCGCAATTCAGCCGTTGAATCTTGGTAAAAAGTCATGATTTTGTAGATTTCGTGCTCTTCTTTGCGAATTCAAGCCAGAAAATAACGAAAATCGGCGAGAAATCGTCGTTTTGCATCGAAATATGCGGTTTTCTGTCAGAATTTTGATGATTTCGTGCAGAATTCTGCTGTTTTCTTGCAATTCAGCCGTTGAATCTTGGTAAAAAGTCATGATTTTGTAGATTTCGTGCTCTTCTTTGCGAATTCAAGATAGAAAACAACGAAAATCAGCGAGAAATCGTCGTTTTGCATCGAAATATGCGGTTTTCTCTAAGAATTTTGATGATTTCGTGCAGAATTCTGCTGTTTTCTTGCAATTCAGCCGTTGAATCTTGGTAAAAAGTGATGCTTTTGTAGATTTCGTGCTCACCTTTGCGAATTCAAGCCAGAAAACAACGAGAATCGGCGAGAAATCGTTGTTTTGCATCGAAATATGCGGTTTTCTCTAAGAATTTTGACGATTTCGTGCAGAATTCTGCTGTTTTCTTGCAATTCAGCCGTTGAATCTTGGTAAAAAGTCATGATTTTGTAGATTTCGTGCTCTTCTTTGCGAATTCAAGATAGAAAACAACGAAAATCAGCGAGAAATCGTCGTTTTGCATCGAAATATGCGGTTTTCTCTAAGAACTTTAATGATTTCGTGCAGAATTCTGCTGTTTTCTTGCAATTCAGCCGTTGAATCTTGGTAATAAGTGATGATTTTGTAGATTTCGTGCTCTTCTTTGCGAATTCAAGCCAGAAAACAACGAAAATCGGCGAGAAATCCTCGTTTTGCATCGAAATATGCGGTTTTCTCTAAGAATTTTGACGATTTCATGCAGAATTCTGCTGTTTTCTTGCAATTCAGCCGTTGAATCTTGGTAAAAAGTCATGATTTTGTAGATTTCGTGCTCTTCTTAGCGAATTCAAGCCAGAAAACAACAAAAATCGGCGAGAAATCGTCGTTTTGCATCGAAATATGCGGTTTTCTCTAAGAATTTTGATGATTTCGTGCAGAATTCTGCTGTTTTCTTGCAATTCAGCCGTTGAATCTTGGTAAAAAGTCATGATTTTGTAGATTTCGTGCTCTTCTTTGTGAATTCAAGCCAGAAAACAATGAAAATCGGGGAGAAATCGTCGTTTTGCATCGAAAAATGCGGTTTTCTGTAAGAATTTTGATGATTTCGTGCAGAATTCTGCTGTTTTCTTGCAATTCAGCCGTTGAATCTTGGTTAAAAGTCATGATTTTGTAGATTTCGTGCTCTTCTTTGCAAATTCAAGCCAGAAAACAACGAAAATCGGCGAGAAATCGTCGTTTTGCATCGAAATATGCGGTTTTCTGTAAGAATTTTGATGATTTCGTGCAGAATTCTGCTGTTTTCTTGCAATTCAGCCGTTGAATCTTGGTAAAAAGTCATGATTTTGTAGATTTCGTGCTCTTCTTTGCGAATTCAATATAGAAAACAACGAAAATCAGCGAGAAATCGTCGTTTTGCATCGAAATATGCGGTTTTCTCTCAGAATTTTGATGATTTCGTGCAGAATTCTGCTGTTTTCTTGCAATTCAGCCGTTGAATCTTGGTAAAAAGTGATGATTTTGTAGATTTCGTGCTCTTCTTTGTGAATTCAAGCCAGAAAACAACGAAAATCGGCGAGAAATCGTCGTTTTGCATCGAAATATGCGGTTTTCTGTAAGAGTTTTGATGATTTCGTGGATAATTCTGCTGTTTTCTTCCAATTCAGCCGTTGAATTTTGGTAAAAAGTCATGATTTTGTAGATTTCGTGCTCTTCTTTGCGAATTCAAGCCAGAAAACATCGAAAATCGGCGAGAAATCGTCGTTTTGCATCGAAATATGCGGTTTTCTGTAAGAATTTTGATGATTTCGTGCAGAATTCTGCTGTTTTCTTGCAATTCAGCCGTTGAATCTTGGTAAAAAGTGATGCTTTTGTAGATTTCGTGCTCACCTTTGCGAATTCAAGCCAGAAAACAACGAGAATCGGCGAGAAATCGTTGTTTTGCATCGAAATATGCGGTTTTCTCTAAGAATTTTGACGATTTCGTGCTGAATTCTGCTGTTTTCTTGCAATTCAGCCGTTGAATCTTGGTAAAAAGTCATGATTTTGTAGATTTCGTGCTCTTCTTTGCGAATTCAAGATAGAAAACAACGAAAATCAGCGAGAAATCGTCGTTTTGCATCGAAATATGCGGTTTTCTCTAAGAACTTTAATGATTTCGTGCAGAATTCTGCTGTTTTCTTGCAATTCAGCCGTTGAATCTTGGTAATAAGTGATGATTTTGTAGATTTCGTGCTCTTCTTTGCGAATTCAAGCCAGAAAACAACGAAAATCGGCGAGAAATCCTCGTTTTGCATCGAAATATGCGGTTTTCTCTAAGAATTTTGACGATTTCATGCAGAATTCTGCTGTTTTCTTGCAATTCAGCCGTTGAATCTTGGTAAAAAGTCATGATTTTGTAGATTTCGTGCTCTTCTTTGCGAATTCAAGCCAGAAAACAACAAAAATCGGCGAGAAATCGTCGTTTTGCATCGAAATATGCGGTTTTCTCTAAGAATTTTGATGATTTCGTGCAGAATTCTGCTGTTTTCTTGCAATTCAGCCGTTGAATCTTGGTAAAAAGTCATGATTTTGTAGATTTCGTGCTCTTCTTTGTGAATTCAAGCCAGAAAACAATGAAAATCGGGGAGAAATCGTCGTTTTGCATCGAAATATGCGGTTTTCTGTAAGAATTTTGATGATTTCGTGCAGAATTCTGCTGTTTTCTTGCAATTCAGCCGTTGAATCTTGGTAAAAAGTCATGATTTTGTAGATTTCGTTCTCTCCTTTGCGAATTCAAGCCAGAAAACAACGAGAATCGGCGAGAAATCGTCGTTTTGCCTCGAAATATGCGGTTTTCTGTAAGAATTTTCATGATTTCGTGCAGAATTCTGCTGTTTTCTTGCAATTCAGCCGTTGAATCTTGGTTAAAAGTCATGATTTTGTAGATTTCGTGCTCTTCTTTGCAAATTCAAGCCAGAAAACAACGAAAATCGGCGAGAAATCGTCGTTTTGCATCGAAAAATGCGGTTTTCTGTAAGAATTTTGATGATTTCGTGCAGAATTCTGCTGTTTTCTTGCAATTCAGCCGTTGAATCTTGGTAAAAAGTCATGATTTTGTAGATTTCGTGCTCTTCTTTGCGAATTCAAGATAGAAAACAACGAAAATCAGCGAGAAATCGTCGTTTTGCATCGAAATATGCGGTTTTCTCTCAGAATTTTGATGATTTCGTGCAGAATTCTGCTGTTTTCTTGCAATTCAGCCGTTGAATCTTGGTAAAAAGTGATGATTTTGTAGATTTCGTGCTCTTCTTTGTGAATTCAAGCCAGAAAACAACGAAAATCGGCGAGAAATCGTCGTTTTGCATCGAAATATGCGGTTTTCTGTAAGAGTTTTTATGATTTCGTGGATAATTCTGCTGTTTTCTTCCAATTCAGCCGTTGAATTTTGGTAAAAAGTCATGATTTTGTAGATTTCGTGCTCTTCTCTGCGAATTCAAGATAGAAAACAACGAAAATCAGCGAGAAATCGTCGTTTTGCATCGAAATATGCGGTTTTATGTAAGAATTTTGATGATTTCGTGCAGAATTCTGCTGTTTTCGTGTAATTCAGCTGTTGAATCTTGGTAAAAAGTCATGATTTTGTAGATTTCGTGCTCTTCTTTGCGAATTCAAGCCAGAAAACAACGAAAATCGGCGAGAAATCGTCGTTTTGCATCGAAATATGCGGTTTTCTGTAAGAATTTTGATGATTTCGTGCAGAATTCTGCTGTTTTCTTGCAATTCAGCCGTTGAATCTTGGTAAAAAGTCATGATTTTGTAGATTTCGTGCTCTTCTTTGCGAATTCAAGCCAGAAAACAACGAAAATCGGCGAGAAATCGTCGTTTTGCATCGAAATATGCGGTTTTCTGTAAGAATTTTGATGATTTCGTGCAGAATTCTGCTGTTTTCTTGCAATTCAGCCGTTGAATCTTGGTAAAAAGTCATGATTTTGTAAATTTCGTGCTCTTTTTTGCGAATTCAAGATAGAAAACAACGAAAGTCAGCGAGAAATCGTCGTTTCGCATCGAAATATGCGGTTTTCTCTGAGAATTTTGATGATTTCGTGCAGAATTCTGCTGTTTTCTTGCAATTCAGCCGTTGAATCTTGGTAAAAAGTGATGATTTTGTAGATTTCGTGCTCTTCTTTGCGAATTCAAGCCAGAAAACAACTAAAATCGGCGAGAAATCGTCGTTTTGCATCGAAATATGCGGTTTTCTGTAAGAATTTTGATGTTTTCGTGCAGAATTCTGCTGTTTTCTTGCAATTCAGCCGTTGAATCTTGGTAAAAAGTCATGATTTTGTAGATTTCGTGCTCTTCTTTGCGAATTCAAGCCAGAAAACAACGAGAATCGGCGAGAAATCGTCGTTTTGCATCGAAATATGCGGTTTTCTGTAAGATTTTTGATGATTTCGTGCAGAATTCTGCTGTTTTCTTGCAATTCAGCCGTTGAATCTTGGTAAAAAGTCATGATTTTGTAGATTTCGTGCTCTTCTTTGCGAATTCAAAATAGAAAACAACGAAAATCAGCGAGAAATCGTCGTTTTGCATCGAGATATGCGGTTTTCTCTAAGAATTTTGATGATTTCGTGCAGAATTCTGCTGTTTTCTTGCAATTCAGCCGTTGAATCTTGGTAAAAAGTCATGATTTTGTAGATTTCGTGCTCTTTGTGAATTCAAGCCAGAAAACAACGAAAATCGGCGAGAAATCGTCGTTTTGCATCGAAGTATGCGGTTTTCTGTAAGAATTTTGATGATTTCGTGCAGAATTCTGCTGTTTTCTTGCAATTCAGCTGTTGAATCTTGGTAAAAAGTCATAAAAAGTAATGATTTTGTAGATTTCGTGCCCTTCTTTGCGAATTCAAGCCAGAAAACAACGAAAATCGGCGAGAAATCGTCGTTTTGCATCGAAATATGCGGTTTTCTCTAAGAATTTTGACGATTTCGTGCAGAATTCTGCTGTTTTCTTGCAATTCAGCTGTTGAATCTTGGTAAAAAGTCATGATTTTGTAGATTTCGTGCTCTTCTTTGCGAATTCAAGCCAGAAAACAACGAAAATCGGCGAGAAATCGTCGTTTTGCATCGAAAAATGCGGTTTTCTGTAAGAATTTTGATGATTTCGTGCAGAATTCTGCTGTTTTCTTGCAATTCAGCCGTTGAATCTTGGTTAAAAGTCATGATTTTGTAGATTTCGTGCTCTTCTTTGCAAATTCAAGCCAGAAAACAACGAAAATCGGCGAGAAATCGTCGTTTTGCATCGAAATATGCGGTTTTCTGTAAGAATTTTGATGATTTCGTGCAGAATTCTGCTGTTTTCTTGCAATTCAGCCGTTGAATCTTGGTAAAAAGTCATGATTTTGTAGATTTCGTGCTCTTCTTTGCGAATTCAAGATAGAAAACAACGAAAATCAGCGAGAAATCGTCGTTTTGCATCGAAATATGCGGTTTTCTCTCAGAATTTTGATGATTTCGTGCAGAATTCTGCTGTTTTCTTGCAATTCAGCCGTTGAATCTTGGTAAAAAGTGATGATTTTGTAGATTTCGTGCTCTTCTTTGTGAATTCAAGCCAGAAAACAACGAAAATCGGCGAGAAATCGTCGTTTTGCATCGAAATATGCGGTTTTCTGTAAGAGTTTTGATGATTTCGTGGATAATTCTGCTGTTTTCTTCCAATTCAGCCGTTGAATTTTGGTAAAAAGTCATGATTTTGTAGATTTCGTGCTCTTCTTTGCGAATTCAAGCCAGAAAACATCGAAAATCGGCGAGAAATCGTCGTTTTGCATCGAAATATGCGGTTTTCTGTAAGAATTTTGATGATTTCGTGCAGAATTCTGCTGTTTTCTTGCAATTCAGCCGTTGAATCTTGGTAAAAAGTGATGCTTTTGTAGATTTCGTGCTCACCTTTGCGAATTCAAGCCAGAAAACAACGAGAATCGGCGAGAAATCGTTGTTTTGCATCGAAATATGCGGTTTTCTCTAAGAATTTTGACGATTTCGTGCAGAATTCTGCTGTTTTCTTGCAATTCAGCCGTTGAATCTTGGTAAAAAGTCATGATTTTGTAGATTTCGTGCTCTTCTTTGCGAATTCAAGATAGAAAACAACGAAAATCAGCGAGAAATCGTCGTTTTGCATCGAAATATGCGGTTTTCTCTAAGAACTTTAATGATTTCGTGCAGAATTCTGCTGTTTTCTTGCAATTCAGCCGTTGAATCTTGGTAATAAGTGATGATTTTGTAGATTTCGTGCTCTTCTTTGCGAATTCAAGCCAGAAAACAACGAAAATCGGCGAGAAATCCTCGTTTTGCATCGAAATATGCGGTTTTCTCTAAGAATTTTGACGATTTCATGCAGAATTCTGCTGTTTTCTTGCAATTCAGCCGTTGAATCTTGGTAAAAAGTCATGATTTTGTAGATTTCGTGCTCTTCTTTGCGAATTCAAGCCAGAAAACAACAAAAATCGGCGAGAAATCGTCGTTTTGCATCGAAATATGCGGTTTTCTCTAAGAATTTTGATGATTTCGTGCAGAATTCTGCTGTTTTCTTGCAATTCAGCCGTTGAATCTTGGTAAAAAGTCATGATTTTGTAGATTTCGTGCTCTTCTTTGTGAATTCAAGCCAGAAAACAATGAAAATCGGGGAGAAATCGTCGTTTTGCATCGAAATATGCGGTTTTCTGTAAGAATTTTGATGATTTCGTGCAGAATTCTGCTGTTTTCTTGCAATTCAGCCGTTGAATCTTGGTAAAAAGTCATGATTTTGTAGATTTCGTTCTCTCCTTTGCGAATTCAAGCCAGAAAACAACGAGAATCGGCGAGAAATCGTCGTTTTGCCTCGAAATATGCGGTTTTCTGTAAGAATTTTCATGATTTCGTGCAGAATTCTGCTGTTTTCTTGCAATTCAGCCGTTGAATCTTGGTTAAAAGTCATGATTTTGTAGATTTCGTGCTCTTCTTTGCAAATTCAAGCCAGAAAACAACGAAAATCGGCGAGAAATCGTCGTTTTGCATCGAAATATGCGGTTTTCTGTAAGAATTTTGATGATTTCGTGCAGAATTCTGCTGTTTTCTTGCAATTCAGCCGTTGAATCTTGGTAAAAAGTGATGATTTTGTAGATTTCGTGCTCTTCTTTGTGAATTCAAGCCAGAAAACAACGAAAATCGGCGAGAAATCGTCGTTTTGCATCGAAATATGCGGTTTTCTGTAACAGTTTTGATGATTTCGAGGATAATTCTGCTGTTTTCTTCCAATTCAGCCGTTGAATTTTGGTAAAAAGTCATGATTTTGTAGATTTCGTGCTCTTCTCTGCCAATTCAAGATAGAAAACAACGAAAATCAGCGAGAAATCGTCGTTTTGCATCGAAATATGCGGTTTTATGTAAGAATTTTGATGATTTCGTGCAGAATTCTGCTGTTTTCGTGTAATTCAGCTGTTGAATCTTGGTAAAAAGTCATGATTTTGTAGATTTCGTGCTCTTCTTTGCGAATTCAAGCCAGAAAACAACGAAAATCGGCGAGAAATCGTCGTTTTGCATCGAAATATGCGGTTTTCTGTAAGAATTTTGATGATTTCGTGCAGAATTCTGCTGTTTTCTTGCAATTCAGCCGTTGAATCTTGGTAAAAAGTCATGATTTTGTAGATTTCGTGCTCTTCTTTGCGAATTCAAGCCAGAAAACAACGAAAATCGGCGAGAAATCGTCGTTTTGCATCGAAATATGCGGTTTTCTGTAAGAATTTTGATGATTTCGTGCAGAATTCTGCTGTTTTCTTGCAATTCAGCCGTTGAATCTTGGTAAAAAGTCATGATTTTGTAAATTTCGTGCTCTTTTTTGCGAATTCAAGATAGAAAACAACGAAAGTCAGCGAGAAATCGTCGTTTCGCATCGAAATATGCGGTTTTCTCTGAGAATTTTGATGATTTCGTGCAGAATTCTGCTGTTTTCTTGCAATTCAGCCGTTGAATCTTGGTAAAAAGTGATGATTTTGTAGATTTCGTGCTCTTCTTTGCGAATTCAAGCCAGAAAACAACGAAAATCGGCGAGAAATCGTCGTTTTGCATCGAAATATGCGGTTTTCTGTAAGAATTTTGATGTTTTCGTGCAGAATTCTGCTGTTTTCTTGCAATTCAGCCGTTGAATCTTGGTAAAAAGTCATGATTTTGTAGATTTCGTGCTCTTCTTTGCGAATTCAAGCCAGAAAACAACGAGAATCGGCGAGAAATCGTCGTTTTGCATCGAAATATGCGGTTTTCTGTAAGAATTTTGATGATTTCGTGCAGAATTCTGCTGTTTTCTTGCAATTCAGCCGTTGAATCTTGGTAAAAAGTCATGATTTTGTAGATTTCGTGCTCTTCTTTGCGAATTCAAGATAGAAAACAACGAAAATCAGCGAGAAATCGTCGTTTTGCATCGAAATATGCGGTTTTCTCTAAGAATTTTGATGATTTCGTGCAGAATTCTGCTGTTTTCTTGCAATTCAGCCGTTGAATCTTGGTAAAAAGTGATGATTTTGTAGATTTCGTCCTCTTCTTTGCGAATTCAAGCCAGAAAACAACGAAAATCGGCGAGAAATCGTCGTTTTGCATCGAAATATGCGGTTTTCTGTAAGAATTTTGATGATTTCGTGCAGAATTGTGCTGTTTTCGTGTAATTCAGCTGTTGAATCTTGGTAAAAAGTCATGATTTTGTAGATTTCGTGCTCTTCTTTGCGAATTCAAGCCAGAAAACAACGAAAATCGGCGAGAAATCGTCGTTTTGCATCGAAATATGCGGTTTTCTGTGAGAATTTTGATGATTTCGTGCAGAATTCTGCTGTTTTCTTGCAATTCAGCCGTTGAATCTTGGTAAAAAGTCATGATTTGGTAGATTTCGTGCTCTTCTTTGCGAATTCAAGCCAGAAAACAACGAAAATCGGCGAGAAATCGTCGATTCGCATCGAAATATGCGGTTTTCTGTAAGAAATTTTGATGATTTCGTGCAGAATTCTGCTGTTTTCTTGCAATTCAGCCGTTAAATCTTGGTAAAAAGTCATGATTTTGTAGATTTCGTGCTCTTCTTTGCGAATTCAAGCCAGAAAACAACGAAAATCGGCGAGAAATCGTCGTTTTGCATCGAAATATGCGGTTTTCTGTAAGAATTTTGATGATTTCGTGCAGAATTCTGCTGTTTTCTTGCAATTCAGCCGTTGAATCTCGGTAAAAAGTCATGATTTTGTAGATTTGGTGCTCTTCTTTGCGAACTCAAGATAGAAAACAACGAAAATCAGCGAGAAATCGTCGTTTTGCATCGGAATATGCGGTTTTCTCTAAGAATTTTGATAATTTCGTGCAGAATTCTGCTGTTTTCTTGCAATTCAGCCGTTGAATCTTGGTAAAAAGTCATGATTTTGTAGATTTCGTGCTCTTCTTTGAGAATTCAAGATAAAACAACGAAAATCGGCGAGAAATCGTCGTTTTGCATCGAAATATGTGGAAGAATTTTGATGATTTCGTGCAGAATTCTGCTGTTTTCTTGCAATTCAGCCGTAGAATCTTGGTAAAAAGTCATGATTTTGTAGATTTCGTGCTCTTCTTTGCGAATTCAAGATAGAAAACAACGAAAATCAGCGAGAAATCGTCGTTTTGCATCGAAATATGCGGTTTTCTCTAAGAATTTTGATGATTTCGTGCAGAATTCTGCTGTTTTCTTGCAATTCAGCCGTTGAATCTTGGTAAAAAGTGATGATTTTGTAGATTTCGTCCTCTTCTTTGCGAATTCAAGCCAGAAAACAACGAAAATCGGCGAGAAATCGTCGTTTTGCATCGAAATATGCGGTTTTCTGTAAGAATTTTGATGATTTCGTGCAGAATTTTGCTGTTTTCGTGTAATTCAGCTGTTGAAACTTGGTAAAAAGTCATGATTTTGTAGATTTCGTGCTCTTCTTTGCGAATTCATGCCAGAAAACAACGAAAATCGGCGAGAAATCGTCGTTTTGCATCGAAATATGCGGTTTTCTGTGAGAATTTTGATGATTTCGTGCAGAATTCTGCTGTTTTCTTGCAATTCAGCCGTTGAATCTTGGTAAAAAGTCATGATTTTGTAGATTTCGTGCTCTTCTTTGCGAATTCAAGATAGAAAACAACGAAAATCAGCGAGAAATCGTCGTTTTGCATCGAAATATGCGGTTTTCTCTAAGAATTTTTATGATTTCGTGCAGAATTCTGCTGTTTTCTTGCAATTCAGCAGTTGAATCTTGGCAACAAGTCATGATTTTGTAGATTTCGTGCTTTTCTTTGCGAATTCATGCCAGAAAACAACGAAAATCGGCGAGAAATCGTCGTTTTGCATCGAAATATGCGGTTTTCTGTAAGAATTTGATGATTTCGTGCAGAATTCTGCTGTTTTCTTGCAATTCAGCCGTTGAATCTTGGTAAAAAGTCATGATTTTGTAGATTTCGTGCTCTTCTTTGCGAATTCAAGCCAGAAAACAACGAAAATCGGCGAGAAATCACCGTTTTGCATCGAAATATGCGGTTTTCTGTTAGAATTTTGATGATTTCGTGCAGAATTCTGCTGTTTTCTTGCAATTCAGCCGTTGAATCTTGGTAAAAAGTCATGATTTTGTAGATTTCGTGCTCTTCTTGGCGAATTCAAGATAGAAAACAACGAAAATCAGCGAAAAATCGTCGTTTTGCATCTAAATATGCGGTTTTCTCTAAGAATTTTGATGATTTCGTGCAGAAATCTGCTGTTTTCTTGCAATTCAGCCGTTGAATCTTAGTAAAAAGTCATGATTTTGTAGATTTCGTGCTCTTCTTTGCGAATTCAAGCCAGAAAACAACGAAAATCGGCGAGAAATCGTCGTTTTGCATCGAAATATGCGGTTTTCTGAAAGAAATTTTGATGATTTCGTGCAGAATTCTGCTGTTTTCTTGCAACTCAGCCGTTGAATCTTGGTAAAAAGTCATGATTTTGTAGATTTCGTGCTCTTCTTTGCAAATTCAAGCCAGAAACCCACGAAAATCGGCAAGAAATCGTCGTTTTGCATCGAAATATGCGGTTTTCTCTAAGAATTTTGATGATTTCGTGCAGAATTCTGCTGTTTTCTTGCAATTCAGCCGTTGAATCTTGGTAAAAAGTCATGATTTTGTAGATTTCGTGCTCTTCTTTGCGAATTCAAGCCAGAACACAACGAGAATCGGTGAGAAATCGTCGTTTTGCATCGAAATATGCGGTTTTCTGTAAGAATTTTGATGATTTCGTGCAGAATTCTGCTGTTTTCTTGCAATTCAGCTGTTGAATCTTGGTTAAAAGTCATGATTTTGTAGATTTCCTGCTCTTCTTTGCAAATTCAAGCCAGAAAACAACGAAAATCGGCGAGAAATCGTCGTTTTGCATCGAAATATGTGTAAGAATTTTGATGATTTCGTGCAGAATTCTGCTGTTTTCTTGCAATTCAGCCGTTGAATCTTGGTAAAAAGTCATGATTTTGTAGATTTCGTGCTCTTCTTTGCGAATTCAGGCCAGAAAACAACGAAAATCGGCGAGAAATCACCGTTTTGCATCGAAATATGCGGTTTTCTGTTAGAATTTTGATGATTTCGTGCAGAATTCTGCTGTTTTCTTGCAATTCAGCCGTTGAATCTTGGTAAAAAGTCATGATTTTGTAGATTTCGTGCTCTTCTTGGCGAATTCAAGATAGAAAACAACGAAAATCAGCGAAAAATCGTCGTTTTGCATCTAAATATGCGGTTTTCTCTAAGAATTTTGATGATTTCGTGCAGAAATCTGCTGTTTTCTTGCAATTCAGCCGTTGAATCTTAGTAAAAAGTCATGATTTTGTAGATTTCGTGCTCTTCTTTGCGAATTCAAGCCAGAAAACAACGAAAATCGGCGAGAAATCGTCGTTTTGCATCGAAATATGCGGTTTTCTGAAAGAAATTTTGATGATTTCGTGCAGAATTCTGCTGTTTTCTTGCAACTCAGCCGTTGAATCTTGGTAAAAAGTCATGATTTTGTAGATTTCGTGCTCTTCTTTGCAAATTCAAGCCAGAAACCCACGAAAATCGGCAAGAAATCGTCGTTTTGCATCGAAATATGCGGTTTTCTCTAAGAATTTTGATGATTTCGTGCAGAATTCTGCTGTTTTCTTGCAATTCAGCCGTTGAATCTTGGTAAAAAGTCATGATTTTGTAGATTTCGTGCTCTTCTTTGCGAATTCAAGCCAGAACACAACGAGAATCGGTGAGAAATCGTCGTTTTGCATCGAAATATGCGGTTTTCTGTAAGAATTTTGATGATTTCGTGCAGAATTCTGCTGTTTTCTTGCAATTCAGCTGTTGAATCTTGGTTAAAAGTCATGATTTTGTAGATTTCCTGCTCTTCTTTGCAAATTCAAGCCAGAAAACAACGAAAATCGGCGAGAAATCGTCGTTTTGCATCGAAATATGTGTAAGAATTTTGATGATTTCGTGCAGAATTCTGCTGTTTTCTTGCAATTCAGCCGTTGAATCTTGGTAAAAAGTCATGATTTTGTAGATTTCGTGCTCTTCTTTGCGAATTCAAGATAGAAAACAACGAAAATCAGCGAGAAATCGTCGTTTTGCATCGAAATATGCGGTTTTCTCTAAGAATTTTGATGATTTCGTGCAAAATTCTGCTGTTTTCTTGCAATTCAGCCGTTGAATCTTGGTAAAAAGTGATGATTTTGTAGATTTCGTCCTCTTCTTTGCGAATTCAAGCCAGAAAACAACGAAAATCGGCGAGAAATCGTCGTTTTGCATCGAAATATGCGGTTTTCTGTAAGAATTTTGATGATTTCGTGCAGAATTGTGCTGTTTTCGTGTAATTCAGCTGTTGAATCTTAGTAAAAAGTCATGATTTTGTAGATTTCGTGCTCTTCTTTGCGAATTCAAGCCAGAAAACAACGAAAATCGGCGAGAAATCGTCGTTTTGCATCGAAATATGCGGTTTTCTGTGAGAATTTTGATGATTTCGTGCAGAATTCTGCTGTTTTCTTGCAATTCAGCCGTTGAATCTTGGTAAAAAGTCATGATTTGGTAGATTTCGTGCTCTTCTTTGCGAATTCAAGCCAGAAAACAACGAAAATCGGCGAGAAATCGTCGTTTTGCATCGAAATATGCGGTTTTCTGTAAGAATTTTGATGATTTCGTACAGAATTCTGCTGTTTTCTTGCAATTCAGCCGTTGAATCTTGGTAAAAAGTCATGATTTTGTAGATTTCGTGCTCTTCTTTGCGAATTCAAGATAGAAAACAACGAAAATCATCGAGAAATCGTCGATTCGCATCGAAATATGCGGTTTTCTCTGAGAATTTTGATGATTTCGTGCAGAATTCTGCTGTTTTCTTGCATTCAGCCGTTGAATCTTTTTAAAAAGTGATGATTTTGTAGATTTCGTGCTCTTCTTTGCGAATTCAAGCCAGAAAACAACGAAAATCGGCGAGAAATCGTCGTTTTGCATCGAAATATGCGGTTTTCTGTAAGAATTGTGATGTTTTCGTGCAGAATTCTGCTGTTTTCTTGCAATTCAGCCGTTGAATCTTGGTAAAAAGTCATGATTTTGTAGATTTCGTGCTCTTCTTTGCGAATTCAAGCCAGAAAACAACAAAAATCGGCGAGAAATCGTCGTTTTGCATCGAAATATGCGGTTTTCTCTAAGAATTTTGCTGATTTCGTGCAGAATTCTGCTGTTTTCTTGCAATTCAGCCGTTGAATCTTGGTTAAATGTCATGATTTTGTAGATTTCCTGCTCATCTTTGCAAATTCAAGCCAGAAAACAACGAAGATCGGCGAGAAATCGTCGTTTTGCATCGAAATATGTGTAAGAAGTTTGATGATTTCGTGCAGAATTCTGCTGTTTTCTTGCAATTCAGCCGTTGAATCTTGGTAAAAAGTGATGATTTTGTAGATTTCGTGCTCTTCTTTGCGAATTCAAGCCAGAAAACAACGAAAATCGGCGAGAAATCGTCGTTTTGCATCGAAATATGCGGTTTTCTGTAAGAATTTTGATGATTTAGTGCAGAATTCTGCTGTTTTCTTGCAATTCAGCCGTTGAATCTTGGTAAAAAGTGATGATTCTGTAGATTTCGTGCTCTTCTTTGCGAATTCAAGCCAGAAAACAACGAAAATCGACGAGAAATCGTCGTTTTGCATCGAAATATGTGTAAGAATTTGATGATTTCGTGCAGAATTCTGCTGTTTTCTTGCAATTCAGCCGTTGAATCTTAGTAAAAAGTCATGATTTTGTAGATTTCGTGCTCTTCTTTGCGAATTCAAGCCAGAAAACAACGAAAATCGGCGAGAAATCGTCGTTTTGCATCGAAATATGCGGTTTTCTGTAAGAAATTTTGATGATTTCGTGCAGAATTCTGCTGTTTTCTTGCAATTCAGCCGTTGAATCTTGGTAAAAAGTCATGATTTTGTAGATTTCGTGCTCTTCTTTGCAAATTCAAGCCAGAAACCCACGAAAATCGGCAAGAAATCGTCGTTTTGCATCGAAATATGCGGTTTTCTCTAAGAATTTTGATGATTTCGTGCAGAATTCTGCTGTTTTCTTGCAATTCAGCCGTTGAATCTTGGTAAAAAGTCATGATTTTGTAGATTTCGTGCTCTTCTTTGCGAACTCAAGATAGAAAACAACGAAAATCAGCGAGAAATCGTCGGTTTGCATCGAAATATGCGGTTTTCTCTAAGAATTTTGATGATTTCGTGCAGAATTCTGCTGTTTTCTTGCAATTCAGCCGTTGAATCTTGGTAATAAGTGATGATTTTGTAGATTTCGTGCTCTTCTTTGTGAATTCAAGCCAGAAAACAACGAAAATCGGCGAGAAATCCTCGTTTTGCATCGAAATATGCGGTTTTCTCTAAGAATTTTGACGATTTCGTGCAGAATTCTGCTGTTTTCTTGCAATTCAGCCGTTGAATCTTGGTAAAAAGTCATGATTTTGTAGATTTCGTGCTCTTCTTTGAGAATTCAAGATAGAAAACCACGAAAATCAGCGAAAAATCGTCGTTTTGCATCGAAATATGCGGTTTTCTCTAAGGATTTTGATGATTTCGTGCAGAATTCTGCTGTTTTCTTGCAATTCAGCCGTTGAATCTTGGTAAAAAGTCATGATTTTGTAGATTTCGTGCTCTTCTTTGCGAATTCAAGCCAGAAAACAACGAAAATCGGCGAGAAATCGTCGTTTTGCATCGAAATATGCGGTTTTCTCTAAGAATTTTGATGATTTCGTGCAGAATTCTGCTGTTTTCTTGCAATTCAGCCGTTGAATCTTGGTAAAAAGTCATGATTTTGTAGATTTCGTGCTCTTCTTGGCGAATTCAAGATAGAAAACAACGAAAATCAGCGAAAAATCGTCGTTTTGCATCTAAATATGCGGTTTTCTCTAAGAATTTTGATGATTTCGTGCAGAATTCTGCTGTTTTCTTGCAATTCAGCCGTTGAATCTTGGTAAAAAGTCATGATTTTGTAGATTTCGTGCTCTTCTTTGCGAATTCAAGCCAGAAAACAACGAAAATCGGCGAGAAATCGTCGTTTTGCATCGAAATATGCGGTTTTCTCTAAGAATTTTGATGATTTCGTGCAGAATTCTGCTGTTTTCTTGCAATTCAGCCGTTGAATCTTGGTAAAAAGTCATGATTTTGTAGATTTCGTGCTCTTCTTTGCGAATTCAAGCCAGAAAACAACGAAAATCGGCGAGAAATCGTCGTTTTGCATCGAAATATGCGGTTTTCTCTAAGAATTTTGATGATTTCGTGCAGAATTCTGCTGTTTTCTTGCAATTCAGCCGTTGAATCTTGGTAAAAAGTCATGATTTTGTAGATTTCGTGCTCTTCTTGGCGAATTCAAGATAGAAAACAACGAAAATCAGCGAAAAATCGTCGTTTTGCATCTAAATATGCGGTTTTCTCTAAGAATTTTGATGATTTCGTGCAGAAATCTGCTGTTTTCTTGCAATTCAGCCGTTGAATCTTAGTAAAAAGTCATGATTTTGTAGATTTCGTGCTCTTCTTTGCGAATTCAAGCCAGAAAACAACGAAAATCGGCGAGAAATCGTCGTTTTGCATCGAAATATGCGGTTTTCTGAAAGAAATTTTGATGATTTCGTGCAGAATTCTGCTGTTTTCTTGCAACTCAGCCGTTGAATCTTGGTAAAAAGTCATGATTTTGTAGATTTCGTGCTCTTCTTTGCAAATTCAAGCCAGAAACCCACGAAAATCGGCAAGAAATCGTCGTTTTGCATCGAAATATGCGGTTTTCTCTAAGAATTTTGATGATTTCGTGCAGAATTCTGCTGTTTTCTTGCAATTCAGCCGTTGAATCTTGGTAAAAAGTCATGATTTTGTAGATTTCGTGCTCTTCTTTGCGAATTCAAGCCAGAACACAACGAGAATCGGTGAGAAATCGTCGTTTTGCATCGAAATATGCGGTTTTCTGTAAGAATTTTGATGATTTCGTGCAGAATTCTGCTGTTTTCTTGCAATTCAGCTGTTGAATCTTGGTTAAAAGTCATGATTTTGTAGATTTCCTGCTCTTCTTTGCAAATTCAAGCCAGAAAACAACGAAAATCGGCGAGAAATCGTCGTTTTGCATCGAAATATGTGTAAGAATTTTGATGATTTCGTGCAGAATTCTGCTGTTTTCTTGCAATTCAGCCGTTGAATCTTGGTAAAAAGTCATGATTTTGTAGATTTCGTGCTCTTCTTTGCGAATTCAAGATAGAAAACAACGAAAATCAGCGAGAAATCGTCGTTTTGCATCGAAATATGCGGTTTTCTCTAAGAATTTTGATGATTTCGTGCAAAATTCTGCTGTTTTCTTGCAATTCAGCCGTTGAATCTTGGTAAAAAGTGATGATTTTGTAGATTTCGTCCTCTTCTTTGCGAATTCAAGCCAGAAAACAACGAAAATCGGCGAGAAATCGTCGTTTTGCATCGAAATATGCGGTTTTCTGTAAGAATTTTGATGATTTCGTGCAGAATTGTGCTGTTTTCGTGTAATTCAGCTGTTGAATCTTAGTAAAAAGTCATGATTTTGTAGATTTCGTGCTCTTCTTTGCGAATTCAAGCCAGAAAACAACGAAAATCGGCGAGAAATCGTCGTTTTGCATCGAAATATGCGGTTTTCTGTGAGAATTTTGATGATTTCGTGCAGAATTCTGCTGTTTTCTTGCAATTCAGCCGTTGAATCTTGGTAAAAAGTCATGATTTGGTAGATTTCGTGCTCTTCTTTGCGAATTCAAGCCAGAAAACAACGAAAATCGGCGAGAAATCGTCGTTTTGCATCGAAATATGCGGTTTTCTGTAAGAATTTTGATGATTTCGTACAGAATTCTGCTGTTTTCTTGCAATTCAGCCGTTGAATCTTGGTAAAAAGTCATGATTTTGTAGATTTCGTGCTCTTCTTTGCGAATTCAAGATAGAAAACAACGAAAATCATCGAGAAATCGTCGATTCGCATCGAAATATGCGGTTTTCTCTGAGAATTTTGATGATTTCGTGCAGAATTCTGCTGTTTTCTTGCATTCAGCCGTTGAATCTTTTTAAAAAGTGATGATTTTGTAGATTTCGTGCTCTTCTTTGCGAATTCAAGCCAGAAAACAACGAAAATCGGCGAGAAATCGTCGTTTTGCATCGAAATATGCGGTTTTCTGTAAGAATTGTGATGTTTTCGTGCAGAATTCTGCTGTTTTCTTGCAATTCAGCCGTTGAATCTTGGTAAAAAGTCATGATTTTGTAGATTTCGTGCTCTTCTTTGCGAATTCAAGCCAGAAAACAACAAAAATCGGCGAGAAATCGTCGTTTTGCATCGAAATATGCGGTTTTCTCTAAGAATTTTGCTGATTTCGTGCAGAATTCTGCTGTTTTCTTGCAATTCAGCCGTTGAATCTTGGTTAAATGTCATGATTTTGTAGATTTCCTGCTCATCTTTGCAAATTCAAGCCAGAAAACAACGAAGATCGGCGAGAAATCGTCGTTTTGCATCGAAATATGTGTAAGAAGTTTGATGATTTCGTGCAGAATTCTGCTGTTTTCTTGCAATTCAGCCGTTGAATCTTGGTAAAAAGTGATGATTTTGTAGATTTCGTGCTCTTCTTTGCGAATTCAAGCCAGAAAACAACGAAAATCGGCGAGAAATCGTCGTTTTGCATCGAAATATGCGGTTTTCTGTAAGAATTTTGATGATTTAGTGCAGAATTCTGCTGTTTTCTTGCAATTCAGCCGTTGAATCTTGGTAAAAAGTGATGATTCTGTAGATTTCGTGCTCTTCTTTGCGAATTCAAGCCAGAAAACAACGAAAATCGACGAGAAATCGTCGTTTTGCATCGAAATATGTGTAAGAATTTGATGATTTCGTGCAGAATTCTGCTGTTTTCTTGCAATTCAGCCGTTGAATCTTAGTAAAAAGTCATGATTTTGTAGATTTCGTGCTCTTCTTTGCGAATTCAAGCCAGAAAACAACGAAAATCGGCGAGAAATCGTCGTTTTGCATCGAAATATGCGGTTTTCTGTAAGAAATTTTGATGATTTCGTGCAGAATTCTGCTGTTTTCTTGCAATTCAGCCGTTGAATCTTGGTAAAAAGTCATGATTTTGTAGATTTCGTGCTCTTCTTTGCAAATTCAAGCCAGAAACCCACGAAAATCGGCAAGAAATCGTCGTTTTGCATCGAAATATGCGGTTTTCTCTAAGAATTTTGATGATTTCGTGCAGAATTCTGCTGTTTTCTTGCAATTCAGCCGTTGAATCTTGGTAAAAAGTCATGATTTTGTAGATTTCGTGCTCTTCTTTGCGAACTCAAGATAGAAAACAACGAAAATCAGCGAGAAATCGTCGGTTTGCATCGAAATATGCGGTTTTCTCTAAGAATTTTGATGATTTCGTGCAGAATTCTGCTGTTTTCTTGCAATTCAGCCGTTGAATCTTGGTAATAAGTGATGATTTTGTAGATTTCGTGCTCTTCTTTGTGAATTCAAGCCAGAAAACAACGAAAATCGGCGAGAAATCCTCGTTTTGCATCGAAATATGCGGTTTTCTCTAAGAATTTTGACGATTTCGTGCAGAATTCTGCTGTTTTCTTGCAATTCAGCCGTTGAATCTTGGTAAAAAGTCATGATTTTGTAGATTTCGTGCTCTTCTTTGAGAATTCAAGATAGAAAACCACGAAAATCAGCGAAAAATCGTCGTTTTGCATCGAAATATGCGGTTTTCTCTAAGGATTTTGATGATTTCGTGCAGAATTCTGCTGTTTTCTTGCAATTCAGCCGTTGAATCTTGGTAAAAAGTCATGATTTTGTAGATTTCGTGCTCTTCTTTGCGAATTCAAGCCAGAAAACAACGAAAATCGGCGAGAAATCGTCGTTTTGCATCGAAATATGCGGTTTTCTCTAAGAATTTTGATGATTTCGTGCAGAATTCTGCTGTTTTCTTGCAATTCAGCCGTTGAATCTTGGTAAAAAGTCATGATTTTGTAGATTTCGTGCTCTTCTTGGCGAATTCAAGATAGAAAACAACGAAAATCAGCGAAAAATCGTCGTTTTGCATCTAAATATGCGGTTTTCTCTAAGAATTTTGATGATTTCGTGCAGAATTCCGCTGTTTTCTTGCAATTCAACCGTTGAATCTTAGTAAAAAGTCATGATTTTGTAGATTTCGTGCTCTTCTTTGCGAATTCAAGCCAGAAAACAACGAAAATCGGCGAGAAATCGTCGTTTTGCATCGAAATATGCGGTTTTCTGTAAGAAATTTTGATGATTTCGTGCAGAATTCTGCTGTTTTCTTGCAATTCAGCCGTTGAATCTTGGTAAAAAGTCATGATTTTGTAGATTTCGTGCTCTTCTTTGCAAATTCAAGCCAGAAACCCACGAAAATCGGCAAGAAATCGTCGTTTTGCATCGGAATATGCGGTTTTCTCTAAGAATTTTGATGATTTCGTGCAGAATTCTGCTGTTTTCTTGCAATTCAGCCGTTGAATCTTGGTAAAAAGTCATGATTTTGTAGATTTCGTGCACTTCTTTGCGAATTCAAGCTAGAAAACAACGAAAATCGGCGAGAAATCGTCGTTTTGCATCGAAATATGTGGTGTTCTGTAAGAATTTTGATGATTTCGTGCAGAATTCTGCTGTTTTCTTGCAATTCAGCCGTTGAATCTTGGTAAAAAGTCATGATTTTGTAGATTTTGTGCTCTTCTTTGCGAACTCAAGATAGAAAACAACGAAAATCAGCGAGAAATCGTCGTTTTGCATCGAAATATGCGGTTTTCTCTAAGAATTTTGATGATTTCGTGCAGAATTCTGCTGTTTTCTTGCAATTCAGCCGTTGAATCTTGGTAAAAAGTCATGATTTTGTAAATTTCGTGCTCTTCTTTGCGAATTCATGACAGAAAATCAACGAAAATCGGCGAGAAATCGTCGTTTTGCATCGAAATATGCGGTTTTCTGTAAGAATTTTGATGATTTCGTGCAGAACTCTATTGTTTTCTTGCAATTCAGCCGTTGAATTTTGGTAAAAAGTCATGATTTTGTAGATTTCGTACTCTTCTTTGCGAATTCAAGCCAGAAAACAACGAAAATCGGCGAAAAATCGTCGTTTTGCATCGAAATATGCGGTTTTCTGTAAGAATTTTGATGAGTCCGTGCAGAATGCTGCTGTTTTCTTGCAATTCAGCCGTTGAATCTTGGTAAAAAGTCATTATTTTGTAGATTTCGTGCTCTTCTTGGCAAATTCAAGATAGAAAACAACGAAAATCGGCGAGAAATCGTTGTTTTGCATCGAAATATGCGGTTTTCTCTAAGAATTTTGATGATTTCGTGCAGAATTCTGCTGTTTTCTTGCAATTCAGCCGTTGAATCTTGGTAAAAAGTCATGATTTTGTAGATTTCGTGCTCTTCTTTGCGAATTCAAGCCAGAAAATAACGAAAATCGGCGAGAAATCGTCGTTTTGCATCGAAATATGCGGTTTTCTGTAAGAATTTTGATTATTTCGTGCAGAATTCTGCTGTTTTCTTGCAATTCAGCCGTTGAATCTTGGTAAAAAGTCATGATTTTGTAGATTTCGTGCTCTTCTTTGCGAATTCAAGATAGAAAACAACGAAAATCAGCGAGAAATCGTCGTTTTGCATCGAAATATGCGGTTTTCTCTAAGAACTTTAATGATTTCGTGCAGAATTCTGCTGTTTTCTTGCAATTCAGCCGTTGAATCTTGGTAATAAGTGATGATTTTGTAGATTTCGTGCTCTTCTTTGCGAATTCAAGCCAGAAAACAACGAAAATCGGCGAGAAATCCTCGTTTTGCATCGAAATATGCGGTTTTCTCTAAGAATTTTGACGATTTCATGCAGAATTCTGCTGTTTTCTTGCAATTCAGCAGTTGAATCTTGGTAAAAAGTCATGATTTTGTAGATTTCGTGCTCTTCTTTGCGAATTCAAGCCAGAAAACAACGAAAATCGGCGAAAAATCGTCGTTTTGCATCGAAATATGCGGTTTTCTGTAAGAATTTTGATGAGTCCGTGCAGAATTCTGCTGTTTTCTTGCAATTCAGCCGTTGAATCTTGATAAAAAGTCATTATTTTGTAGATTTCGTGCTCTTCTTGGCGAATTCAAGATAGACAACAACGAAAATCGGCGAGAAATCGTTGTTTTGCATCGAAATATGCGGTTTTCTCTAAGAATTTTGATGATTTCGTGCAGAATTCTGCTGTTTTCTCGCAATTCAGCCGTTGAATCTTGGTAAAAAGTCATGATTTTGTAGATTTCGTGCTCTTCTTTGCGAATTCAAGCCAGAAAATAACGAAAATCGGCGAGAAATCGTCGTTTTGCATCGAAATATGCGGTTTTCTGTCAGAATTTTGATGATTTCGTGCAGAATTCTGCTGTTTTCTTGCAATTCAGCCGTTGAATCTTGGTAAAAAGTCATGATTTTGTAGATTTCGTGCTCTTCTTTGCGAATTCAAGATAGAAAACAACGAAAATCAGCGAGAAATCGTCGTTTTGCATCGAAATATGCGGTTTTCTCTAAGAATTTTGATGATTTCGTGCAGAATTCTGCTGTTTTCTTGCAATTCAGCCGTTGAATCTTGGTAAAAAGTGATGCTTTTGTAGATTTCGTGCTCACCTTTGCGAATTCAAGCCAGAAAACAACGAGAATCGGCGAGAAATCGTTGTTTTGCATCGAAATATGCGGTTTTCTCTAAGAATTTTGACGATTTCGTGCAGAATTCTGCTGTTTTCTTGCAATTCAGCCGTTGAATCTTGGTAAAAAGTCATGATTTTGTAGATTTCGTGCTCTTCTTTGCGAATTCAAGATAGAAAACAACGAAAATCAGCGAGAAATCGTCGTTTTGCATCGAAATATGCGGTTTTCTCTAAGAACTTTAATGATTTCGTGCAGAATTCTGCTGTTTTCTTGCAATTCAGCCGTTGAATCTTGGTAATAAGTGATGATTTTGTAGATTTCGTGCTCTTCTTTGCGAATTCAAGCCAGAAAACAACGAAAATCGGCGAGAAATCCTCGTTTTGCATCGAAATATGCGGTTTTCTCTAAGAATTTTGACGATTTCATGCAGAATTCTGCTGTTTTCTTGCAATTCAGCCGTTGAATCTTGGTAAAAAGTCATGATTTTGTAGATTTCGTGCTCTTCTTAGCGAATTCAAGCCAGAAAACAACAAAAATCGGCGAGAAATCGTCGTTTTGCATCGAAATATGCGGTTTTCTCTAAGAATTTTGATGATTTCGTGCAGAATTCTGCTGTTTTCTTGCAATTCAGCCGTTGAATCTTGGTAAAAAGTCATGATTTTGTAGATTTCGTGCTCTTCTTTGTGAATTCAAGCCAGAAAACAATGAAAATCGGGGAGAAATCGTCGTTTTGCATCGAAAAATGCGGTTTTCTGTAAGAATTTTGATGATTTCGTGCAGAATTCTGCTGTTTTCTTGCAATTCAGCCGTTGAATCTTGGTTAAAAGTCATGATTTTGTAGATTTCGTGCTCTTCTTTGCAAATTCAAGCCAGAAAACAACGAAAATCGGCGAGAAATCGTCGTTTTGCATCGAAATATGCGGTTTTCTGTAAGAATTTTGATGATTTCGTGCAGAATTCTGCTGTTTTCTTGCAATTCAGCCGTTGAATCTTGGTAAAAAGTCATGATTTTGTAGATTTCGTGCTCTTCTTTGCGAATTCAATATAGAAAACAACGAAAATCAGCGAGAAATCGTCGTTTTGCATCGAAATATGCGGTTTTCTCTCAGAATTTTGATGATTTCGTGCAGAATTCTGCTGTTTTCTTGCAATTCAGCCGTTGAATCTTGGTAAAAAGTGATGATTTTGTAGATTTCGTGCTCTTCTTTGTGAATTCAAGCCAGAAAACAACGAAAATCGGCGAGAAATCGTCGTTTTGCATCGAAATATGCGGTTTTCTGTAAGAGTTTTGATGATTTCGTGGATAATTCTGCTGTTTTCTTCCAATTCAGCCGTTGAATTTTGGTAAAAAGTCATGATTTTGTAGATTTCGTGCTCTTCTTTGCGAATTCAAGCCAGAAAACATCGAAAATCGGCGAGAAATCGTCGTTTTGCATCGAAATATGCGGTTTTCTGTAAGAATTTTGATGATTTCGTGCAGAATTCTGCTGTTTTCTTGCAATTCAGCCGTTGAATCTTGGTAAAAAGTGATGCTTTTGTAGATTTCGTGCTCACCTTTGCGAATTCAAGCCAGAAAACAACGAGAATCGGCGAGAAATCGTTGTTTTGCATCGAAATATGCGGTTTTCTCTAAGAATTTTGACGATTTCGTGCTGAATTCTGCTGTTTTCTTGCAATTCAGCCGTTGAATCTTGGTAAAAAGTCATGATTTTGTAGATTTCGTGCTCTTCTTTGCGAATTCAAGATAGAAAACAACGAAAATCAGCGAGAAATCGTCGTTTTGCATCGAAATATGCGGTTTTCTCTAAGAACTTTAATGATTTCGTGCAGAATTCTGCTGTTTTCTTGCAATTCAGCCGTTGAATCTTGGTAATAAGTGATGATTTTGTAGATTTCGTGCTCTTCTTTGCGAATTCAAGCCAGAAAACAACGAAAATCGGCGAGAAATCCTCGTTTTGCATCGAAATATGCGGTTTTCTCTAAGAATTTTGACGATTTCATGCAGAATTCTGCTGTTTTCTTGCAATTCAGCCGTTGAATCTTGGTAAAAAGTCATGATTTTGTAGATTTCGTGCTCTTCTTTGCGAATTCAAGCCAGAAAACAACAAAAATCGGCGAGAAATCGTCGTTTTGCATCGAAATATGCGGTTTTCTCTAAGAATTTTGATGATTTCGTGCAGAATTCTGCTGTTTTCTTGCAATTCAGCCGTTGAATCTTGGTAAAAAGTCATGATTTTGTAGATTTCGTGCTCTTCTTTGTGAATTCAAGCCAGAAAACAATGAAAATCGGGGAGAAATCGTCGTTTTGCATCGAAATATGCGGTTTTCTGTAAGAATTTTGATGATTTCGTGCAGAATTCTGCTGTTTTCTTGCAATTCAGCCGTTGAATCTTGGTAAAAAGTCATGATTTTGTAGATTTCGTTCTCTCCTTTGCGAATTCAAGCCAGAAAACAACGAGAATCGGCGAGAAATCGTCGTTTTGCCTCGAAATATGCGGTTTTCTGTAAGAATTTTCATGATTTCGTGCAGAATTCTGCTGTTTTCTTGCAATTCAGCCGTTGAATCTTGGTTAAAAGTCATGATTTTGTAGATTTCGTGCTCTTCTTTGCAAATTCAAGCCAGAAAACAACGAAAATCGGCGAGAAATCGTCGTTTTGCATCGAAAAATGCGGTTTTCTGTAAGAATTTTGATGATTTCGTGCAGAATTCTGCTGTTTTCTTGCAATTCAGCCGTTGAATCTTGGTAAAAAGTCATGATTTTGTAGATTTCGTGCTCTTCTTTGCGAATTCAAGATAGAAAACAACGAAAATCAGCGAGAAATCGTCGTTTTGCATCGAAATATGCGGTTTTCTCTCAGAATTTTGATGATTTCGTGCAGAATTCTGCTGTTTTCTTGCAATTCAGCCGTTGAATCTTGGTAAAAAGTGATGATTTTGTAGATTTCGTGCTCTTCTTTGTGAATTCAAGCCAGAAAACAACGAAAATCGGCGAGAAATCGTCGTTTTGCATCGAAATATGCGGTTTTCTGTAAGAGTTTTTATGATTTCGTGGATAATTCTGCTGTTTTCTTCCAATTCAGCCGTTGAATTTTGGTAAAAAGTCATGATTTTGTAGATTTCGTGCTCTTCTCTGCGAATTCAAGATAGAAAACAACGAAAATCAGCGAGAAATCGTCGTTTTGCATCGAAATATGCGGTTTTATGTAAGAATTTTGATGATTTCGTGCAGAATTCTGCTGTTTTCGTGTAATTCAGCTGTTGAATCTTGGTAAAAAGTCATGATTTTGTAGATTTCGTGCTCTTCTTTGCGAATTCAAGCCAGAAAACAACGAAAATCGGCGAGAAATCGTCGTTTTGCATCGAAATATGCGGTTTTCTGTAAGAATTTTGATGATTTCGTGCAGAATTCTGCTGTTTTCTTGCAATTCAGCCGTTGAATCTTGGTAAAAAGTCATGATTTTGTAGATTTCGTGCTCTTCTTTGCGAATTCAAGCCAGAAAACAACGAAAATCGGCGAGAAATCGTCGTTTTGCATCGAAATATGCGGTTTTCTGTAAGAATTTTGATGATTTCGTGCAGAATTCTGCTGTTTTCTTGCAATTCAGCCGTTGAATCTTGGTAAAAAGTCATGATTTTGTAAATTTCGTGCTCTTTTTTGCGAATTCAAGATAGAAAACAACGAAAGTCAGCGAGAAATCGTCGTTTCGCATCGAAATATGCGGTTTTCTCTGAGAATTTTGATGATTTCGTGCAGAATTCTGCTGTTTTCTTGCAATTCAGCCGTTGAATCTTGGTAAAAAGTGATGATTTTGTAGATTTCGTGCTCTTCTTTGCGAATTCAAGCCAGAAAACAACTAAAATCGGCGAGAAATCGTCGTTTTGCATCGAAATATGCGGTTTTCTGTAAGAATTTTGATGTTTTCGTGCAGAATTCTGCTGTTTTCTTGCAATTCAGCCGTTGAATCTTGGTAAAAAGTCATGATTTTGTAGATTTCGTGCTCTTCTTTGCGAATTCAAGCCAGAAAACAACGAGAATCGGCGAGAAATCGTCGTTTTGCATCGAAATATGCGGTTTTCTGTAAGATTTTTGATGATTTCGTGCAGAATTCTGCTGTTTTCTTGCAATTCAGCCGTTGAATCTTGGTAAAAAGTCATGATTTTGTAGATTTCGTGCTCTTCTTTGCGAATTCAAAATAGAAAACAACGAAAATCAGCGAGAAATCGTCGTTTTGCATCGAGATATGCGGTTTTCTCTAAGAATTTTGATGATTTCGTGCAGAATTCTGCTGTTTTCTTGCAATTCAGCCGTTGAATCTTGGTAAAAAGTCATGATTTTGTAGATTTCGTGCTCTTTGTGAATTCAAGCCAGAAAACAACGAAAATCGGCGAGAAATCGTCGTTTTGCATCGAAGTATGCGGTTTTCTGTAAGAATTTTGATGATTTCGTGCAGAATTCTGCTGTTTTCTTGCAATTCAGCTGTTGAATCTTGGTAAAAAGTCATAAAAAGTAATGATTTTGTAGATTTCGTGCCCTTCTTTGCGAATTCAAGCCAGAAAACAACGAAAATCGGCGAGAAATCGTCGTTTTGCATCGAAATATGCGGTTTTCTCTAAGAATTTTGACGATTTCGTGCAGAATTCTGCTGTTTTCTTGCAATTCAGCTGTTGAATCTTGGTAAAAAGTCATGATTTTGTAGATTTCGTGCTCTTCTTTGCGAATTCAAGCCAGAAAACAACGAAAATCGGCGAGAAATCGTCGTTTTGCATCGAAAAATGCGGTTTTCTGTAAGAATTTTGATGATTTCGTGCAGAATTCTGCTGTTTTCTTGCAATTCAGCCGTTGAATCTTGGTTAAAAGTCATGATTTTGTAGATTTCGTGCTCTTCTTTGCAAATTCAAGCCAGAAAACAACGAAAATCGGCGAGAAATCGTCGTTTTGCATCGAAATATGCGGTTTTCTGTAAGAATTTTGATGATTTCGTGCAGAATTCTGCTGTTTTCTTGCAATTCAGCCGTTGAATCTTGGTAAAAAGTCATGATTTTGTAGATTTCGTGCTCTTCTTTGCGAATTCAAGATAGAAAACAACGAAAATCAGCGAGAAATCGTCGTTTTGCATCGAAATATGCGGTTTTCTCTCAGAATTTTGATGATTTCGTGCAGAATTCTGCTGTTTTCTTGCAATTCAGCCGTTGAATCTTGGTAAAAAGTGATGATTTTGTAGATTTCGTGCTCTTCTTTGTGAATTCAAGCCAGAAAACAACGAAAATCGGCGAGAAATCGTCGTTTTGCATCGAAATATGCGGTTTTCTGTAAGAGTTTTGATGATTTCGTGGATAATTCTGCTGTTTTCTTCCAATTCAGCCGTTGAATTTTGGTAAAAAGTCATGATTTTGTAGATTTCGTGCTCTTCTTTGCGAATTCAAGCCAGAAAACATCGAAAATCGGCGAGAAATCGTCGTTTTGCATCGAAATATGCGGTTTTCTGTAAGAATTTTGATGATTTCGTGCAGAATTCTGCTGTTTTCTTGCAATTCAGCCGTTGAATCTTGGTAAAAAGTGATGCTTTTGTAGATTTCGTGCTCACCTTTGCGAATTCAAGCCAGAAAACAACGAGAATCGGCGAGAAATCGTTGTTTTGCATCGAAATATGCGGTTTTCTCTAAGAATTTTGACGATTTCGTGCAGAATTCTGCTGTTTTCTTGCAATTCAGCCGTTGAATCTTGGTAAAAAGTCATGATTTTGTAGATTTCGTGCTCTTCTTTGCGAATTCAAGATAGAAAACAACGAAAATCAGCGAGAAATCGTCGTTTTGCATCGAAATATGCGGTTTTCTCTAAGAACTTTAATGATTTCGTGCAGAATTCTGCTGTTTTCTTGCAATTCAGCCGTTGAATCTTGGTAATAAGTGATGATTTTGTAGATTTCGTGCTCTTCTTTGCGAATTCAAGCCAGAAAACAACGAAAATCGGCGAGAAATCCTCGTTTTGCATCGAAATATGCGGTTTTCTCTAAGAATTTTGACGATTTCATGCAGAATTCTGCTGTTTTCTTGCAATTCAGCCGTTGAATCTTGGTAAAAAGTCATGATTTTGTAGATTTCGTGCTCTTCTTTGCGAATTCAAGCCAGAAAACAACAAAAATCGGCGAGAAATCGTCGTTTTGCATCGAAATATGCGGTTTTCTCTAAGAATTTTGATGATTTCGTGCAGAATTCTGCTGTTTTCTTGCAATTCAGCCGTTGAATCTTGGTAAAAAGTCATGATTTTGTAGATTTCGTGCTCTTCTTTGTGAATTCAAGCCAGAAAACAATGAAAATCGGGGAGAAATCGTCGTTTTGCATCGAAATATGCGGTTTTCTGTAAGAATTTTGATGATTTCGTGCAGAATTCTGCTGTTTTCTTGCAATTCAGCCGTTGAATCTTGGTAAAAAGTCATGATTTTGTAGATTTCGTTCTCTCCTTTGCGAATTCAAGCCAGAAAACAACGAGAATCGGCGAGAAATCGTCGTTTTGCCTCGAAATATGCGGTTTTCTGTAAGAATTTTCATGATTTCGTGCAGAATTCTGCTGTTTTCTTGCAATTCAGCCGTTGAATCTTGGTTAAAAGTCATGATTTTGTAGATTTCGTGCTCTTCTTTGCAAATTCAAGCCAGAAAACAACGAAAATCGGCGAGAAATCGTCGTTTTGCATCGAAATATGCGGTTTTCTGTAAGAATTTTGATGATTTCGTGCAGAATTCTGCTGTTTTCTTGCAATTCAGCCGTTGAATCTTGGTAAAAAGTGATGATTTTGTAGATTTCGTGCTCTTCTTTGTGAATTCAAGCCAGAAAACAACGAAAATCGGCGAGAAATCGTCGTTTTGCATCGAAATATGCGGTTTTCTGTAACAGTTTTGATGATTTCGAGGATAATTCTGCTGTTTTCTTCCAATTCAGCCGTTGAATTTTGGTAAAAAGTCATGATTTTGTAGATTTCGTGCTCTTCTCTGCCAATTCAAGATAGAAAACAACGAAAATCAGCGAGAAATCGTCGTTTTGCATCGAAATATGCGGTTTTATGTAAGAATTTTGATGATTTCGTGCAGAATTCTGCTGTTTTCGTGTAATTCAGCTGTTGAATCTTGGTAAAAAGTCATGATTTTGTAGATTTCGTGCTCTTCTTTGCGAATTCAAGCCAGAAAACAACGAAAATCGGCGAGAAATCGTCGTTTTGCATCGAAATATGCGGTTTTCTGTAAGAATTTTGATGATTTCGTGCAGAATTCTGCTGTTTTCTTGCAATTCAGCCGTTGAATCTTGGTAAAAAGTCATGATTTTGTAGATTTCGTGCTCTTCTTTGCGAATTCAAGCCAGAAAACAACGAAAATCGGCGAGAAATCGTCGTTTTGCATCGAAATATGCGGTTTTCTGTAAGAATTTTGATGATTTCGTGCAGAATTCTGCTGTTTTCTTGCAATTCAGCCGTTGAATCTTGGTAAAAAGTCATGATTTTGTAAATTTCGTGCTCTTTTTTGCGAATTCAAGATAGAAAACAACGAAAGTCAGCGAGAAATCGTCGTTTCGCATCGAAATATGCGGTTTTCTCTGAGAATTTTGATGATTTCGTGCAGAATTCTGCTGTTTTCTTGCAATTCAGCCGTTGAATCTTGGTAAAAAGTGATGATTTTGTAGATTTCGTGCTCTTCTTTGCGAATTCAAGCCAGAAAACAACGAAAATCGGCGAGAAATCGTCGTTTTGCATCGAAATATGCGGTTTTCTGTAAGAATTTTGATGTTTTCGTGCAGAATTCTGCTGTTTTCTTGCAATTCAGCCGTTGAATCTTGGTAAAAAGTCATGATTTTGTAGATTTCGTGCTCTTCTTTGCGAATTCAAGCCAGAAAACAACGAGAATCGGCGAGAAATCGTCGTTTTGCATCGAAATATGCGGTTTTCTGTAAGAATTTTGATGATTTCGTGCAGAATTCTGCTGTTTTCTTGCAATTCAGCCGTTGAATCTTGGTAAAAAGTCATGATTTTGTAGATTTCGTGCTCTTCTTTGCGAATTCAAAATAGAAAACAACGAAAATCAGCGAGAAATCGTCGTTTTGCATCGAGATATGCGGTTTTCTCTAAGAATTTTGATGATTTCGTGCAGAATTCTGCTGTTTTCTTGCAATTCAGCCGTTGAATCTTGGTAAAAAGTCATGATTTTGTAGATTTCGTGCTCTTTGTGAATTCAAGCCAGAAAACAACGAAAATCGGCGAGAAATCGTCGTTTTGCATCGAAGTATGCGGTTTTCTGTAAGAATTTTGATGATTTCGTGCAGAATTCTGCTGTTTTCTTGCAATTCAGCCGTTGAATCTTGGTAAAAAGTCATAAAAAGTAATGATTTTGTAGATTTCGTGCCCTTCTTTGCGAATTCAAGCCAGAAAACAACGAAAATCGGCGAGAAATCGTCGTTTTGCATCGAAATATGCGGTTTTCTGTGAGAATTTTGATGATTTCGTGCAGAATTCTGTTGTTTTCTTGCAATTCAGCCGTTGAATCTTGGTAAAAAGTCATGATTTTGTAGATTTCGTGCTCTTCTTTGCGAATTCAAGATAGAAAACAACGAAAATCAGCGAGAAATCGTCGTTTTGCATCGAAATATGCGGTTTTCTCTAAGAATTTTGATGATTTCGTGCAGAATTCTGCTGTTTTCTTGCAATTCAGCGGTTGAATCTTGGTAAAAAGTCATGATTTTGTAGATTTCGTGCTTTACTTTGCGAATTCATGCCAGAAAACAACGAAAATCGGCGAGAAATCGTCGTTTTGCATCGAAATATGCGGTTTTCTGTAAGAATTTTGATGATTTCGTGCAGAATTCTGCTGTTTTCTTGCAATTCAGCCGTTGAATCTTGGTAAAAAGTCATGATTTTGTAGATTTCGTGCTCTTCTTTGCGAATTCAAGCCAGAAAACAACGAAAATCGGCGCGAAATCATCGTTTTGCATCGAAATATGCGGTTTTCTGTAAGAATTTTGATGATTTCGTGCAGAATTCTGCTGTTTTCTTGCAATTCAGCCGTTGAATCTTGGTAAAAAGTCATGATTTTGTAGATTTCGTGCTCTTCTTGGCGAATTCAAGATAGAAAACAACGAAAATCAGCGAAAAATCGTCGTTTTGCATCTAAATATGCGGTTTTCTCTAAGAATTTTGATGATTTCGTGCAGAATTCTGCTGTTTTCTTGCAATTCAGCCGTTGAATCTTGGTAAAAAGTCATGATTTTGTAGATTTCGTGTTCTTTGTGAATCCAAGCCAGAAAACGACGAAAATCGGCGAGAAATCGTCGTTTTGCATCGAAATATGCGGTTTTCTGTGAGAATTTTGATGATTTCCTGCAGAATTCTGCTGTTTTCTTGCAATTCACCCGTTGAATCTTGGTAAAAAGTCATGATTTTGTAGATTTCGTGCTAAACCGCATATTTCGATGCAAAACAACGATTTCTCGCCGATTTTCGTTGTTTTCTGGCTTGAATTCGCAAAGATGAGCACGAAATCTACAAAATCATGACTTTTTACCAAGATTCAACGGGTGAATTGCAAGAAAACAGCAGAATTCTGCAGGAAATCATCAAAATTCTCACAGAAAACCGCATATTTCGATGCAAAACGACGATTTCTCGCCGATTTTCGTCGTTTTCTGGCTTGGATTCACAAAGAACACGAAATCTACAAAATCATGACTTTTTACCAAGATTCAACGGGTGAATTGCAAGAAAACAGCAGAATTCTGCACGAAATCATCAAAATTCTTAGAGAAAACCGCATATTTCGATGCAAAACGACGATTTCTCGCTGATTTTCGTTGTTTTCTATCTTGAATTCGCAAAGAAAAGCACGAAATCTACAAAATCATAACTTTTTACCAAGATTCAACGGCTGAATTGCAAGAAAACAGCAGAATTCTGCACGAAATCATCAAAATTCTTAGAGAAAACCGCATATTTCGATGCAAAACGACGATTTCTCGCCGATTTTCGTGGTTTTCTGGCTTGAATTCGCAAAGAAGAGCACGAAATCTACAAAATCATGATTTTTTACCAAGATTCAACGGCTGAATTGCAAGAAAACAGCAGAATTCTGCACGAAATCATCAAAATTCTTACAGAAAACCGCATATTTCGATGCAAAACGACGATTTCTTGCCGATTTTCGTTGTTTTCTGGCTTGAATTCGCAAAGAAGAGCACGAAATCCACAAAATCATCACTTTTTACCAAGATTCAACGGCTGAATTGCAAGAAACCAGCAGAATTCTGCACAAAATCATCAACATTCTTAGAGAAAACCGCATATTTCGATGCAAAACGATGATTTCTCGCTGATTTTCGTTGTTTTCTATCTTGAATTTGCAAAGAAGAGCACGAAATCTACAAAATCATGACTTTTTACCAAGATTCAACGGCTGAATTGCAAGAAAACAGCAGAATTCTGCACGAAATCATCAAAATTCTTAGAGAAAACCGCATATTTCGATGCAAAACGACGATTTCTCGCTGATTTTCGTTGTTTTCTATCTTGAATTCGCAAAGAAGAGCACGATATCTACAAAATCATGACTTTTTACCAAGATTCAACGGCTGAATTGCAAGAAAACAGCAGAATTCTGCACGAAATCATCAAAATTCTTACAGAAAACCGCATATTTCGATGCAAAACGACGATTTCTCGCCGATTTTCGTTGTTTTCTGGCTTCAATTCGCAAAGAAGAGCACAAAATCTACAAAATCATGACTTTTTACCAAGATTCAACGGGTGAATTGCAAGAAAACAGCAGAATTCTGCACGAAATCATCAAAATCCTTAGAGAAAACCGCATATTTCGATGCAAAACGACGATTTTTCGCTGATTTTCGTTGTTTTCTATCGAAATCATCAAAATTCTTACAGAAAACCGCATATTTCGATGCAAAACGACGATTTCTCGCCGATTCTCGTTGTTTTCTGGCTTGAATTCGCAGAGAAGAGCACGAAATCTACAAAATCATGACTTTTTACCAAGATTCAACGGCTGAATTGCAAGAAAACAGCAGAATTCTGCAGGAAATCATCAAAATTCTCACAGAAAACCGCATATTTCGATGCAAAACGACGATTTCTCGCCGATTTTCGTTGTTTTCTGGCTTGGATTCACAAAGAACACGAAATCTACAAAATCATGACTTTTTACCAAGATTCAACGGGTGAATTGCAAGAAAACAGCAGAATTCTGCACGAAATCATCAAAATTCTTAGAGAAAACCGCATATTTCGATGCAAAACGACGATTTTTCGCTGATTTTCGTTGTTTTCTATCTTGAATTCGCAAAGAAGAGCACGAAATCTACAAAATCATGACTTTTTACCAAGATTCAACGGCTGAATTGCAAGAAAACAGCAGAATTCTGCACGAAATCATCAAAATTCTTACAGAAAACCGCATATTTCGATGCAAAACGACGATTTCTCGCCGATTTTCGTTGTTTTCTGGCTTCAATTCGCAAAGAAGAGCACAAAATCTACAAAATCATGACTTTTTACCAAGATTCAACAGGTGAATTGCAAAAAAACAGCAGAATTCTGCACGAAATCATCAAAATTCTTAGAGAAAACCGCATATTTCGATGCAAAACGACGATTTTTTCGCTGATTTTCGTTGTTTTCTATCTTGAATTCGCAAAGAAGAGCACGAAATCTACAAAATCATGATTTTTTACCAAGATTCAACGGCTGAATTGCAAGAAACCAGCAGAATTATGCACAAAATCATCAACATTCTTAGAGAAAACCGCATATTTCGATGCAAAACGATGATTTCTCGCTGATTTTCGTTGTTTTCTATCTTGAATTTGCAAAGAAGAGCACGAAATCTACAAAATCATGACTTTTTACCAAGATTCAACGGCTGAATTGCAAGAAAACAGCAGAATTCTGCACGAAATCATCAAAATTCTTAGAGAAAACCGCATATTTCGATGCAAAACGACGATTTCTCGCTGATTTTCGTTGTTTTCTATCTTGAATTCGCAAAGAAGAGCACGAAATCTACAAAATCATGACTTTTTACCAAGATTCAACGGCTGAATTGCAAGAAAACAGCAGAATTCTGCACGAAATCATCAAAATTCTTACAGAAAACCGCATATTTCGATGCAAAACGACGATTTCTCGCCGATTTTCGTTGTTTTCTGGCTTCAATTCGCAAAGAAGAGCACAAAATCTACAAAATCATGACTTTTTACCAAGATTCAACGGGTGAATTGCAAAAAAACAGCAGAATTCTGCACGAAATCATCAAAATTCTTAGAAAAAACCGCATATTCCGATGCAAAACGACGATTTCTCGCTGATTTTCGTTGTTATCTATCTTGAATTCGCAAAGAAGAGCACGAAATCTACAAAATCATGACTTTTTACCAAGATTCAACGGCTGAATTGCAAGAAAACAGCAGAATTCTGCACGAAATCATCAAAATTCTTAGAAAAAACCGCATATTCCGATGCAAAACGACGATTTCTCGCTGATTTTCGTTGTCATCTATCTTGAATTCGCAAAGAAGAGCACGAAATCTACAAAATCATGATTTTTTACCAAGATTCAACGGCTGAATTGCAAGAAAACAGCAGAATTCTGCACGAAATCATCAAAATTCTTACAGAAAACCGCATATTTCGATGCAAAACGACGATTTCTCGCCGATTTTCGTTGTTTTCTGGCTTCAATTCGCAAAGAAGAGCACAAAATCTACAAAATCATGACTTTTTACCAAGATTCAACGGGTGAATTGCAAAAAAACAGCAGAATTCTGCACGAAATCATCAAAATTCTTAGAAAAAACCGCATATTCCGATGCAAAACGACGATTTCTCGCTGATTTTCGTTGTTATCTATCTTGAATTCGCAAAGAAGAGCACGAAATCTACAAAATCATGACTTTTTACCAAGATTCAACGGCTGAATTGCAAGAAAACAGCAGAATTCTGCACGAAATCATCAAAATTCTTAGAGAAAACCGCATATTTCGATGCAAAACGACGATTTCTCGCCGATTTTCGTTGTTTTCTGGCTTGAATTCGCAAAGAAGAGCACGAAATCTACAAAATCATGACTTTTTACCAAGATTCAACGGCTGACTTGCAAGAAAACAGCAGAATTCTGCACGAAATCATCAAAATCCTTAGAGAAAACCGCATATTTCGATGCAAAACGACGATTTTTCGCTGATTTTCGTTGTTTTCTATCGAAATCATCAAAATTCTTACAGAAAACCGCATATTTCGATGCAAAACGACGATTTCTCGCCGATTCTCGTTGTTTTCTGGCTTGAATTCGCAGAGAAGAGCACGAAATCTACAAAATCATGACTTTTTACCAAGATTCAACGGCTGAATTGCAAGAAAACAGCAGAATTCTGCAGGAAATCATCAAAATTCTCACAGAAAACCGCATATTTCGATGCAAAACGACGATTTCTCGCCGATTTTCGTTGTTTTCTGGCTTGGATTCACAAAGAACACGAAATCTACAAAATCATGACTTTTTACCAAGATTCAACGGGTGAATTGCAAGAAAACAGCAGAATTCTGCACGAAATCATCAAAATTCTTAGAGAAAACCGCATATTTCGATGCAAAACGACGATTTCTCGCTGATTTTCGTTGTTTTCTATCTTGAATTCGCAAAGAAAAGCACGAAATCTACAAAATCATAACTTTTTACCAAGATTCAACGGCTGAATTGCAAGAAAACAGCAGAATTCTGCACGAAATCATCAAAATTCTTAGAGAAAACCGCATATTTCGATGCAAAACGACAATTTCTCGCCGATTTTCGTGGTTTTCTGGCTTGAATTCGCAAAGAAGAGCACGAAATCTACAAAATCATGATTTTTTTACCAAGATTCAACGGCTGAATTGCAAGAAAACAGCAGAATTCTGCACGAAATCATCAAAATTCTTACTGAAAACCGCATATTTCGATGCAAAACGACGATTTCTTGCCGATTTTCGTTGTTTTCTGGCTTGAATTCGCAAAGAAGAGCACGAAATCCACAAAATCATCACTTTTTACCAAGATTCAACGGCTGAATTGCAAGAAACCAGCAGAATTCTGCACGAAATCATCAAAATTCTTAGAGAAAACCGCATATTTCGATGCAAAACGACGATTTTTCGCTGATTTTCGTTGTTTTCTATCTTGAATTCGCAAAGAAGAGCACGAAATCTACAAAATCATGATTTTTTACCAAGATTCAACGGCTGAATTGCAAGAAACCAGCAGAATTATGCACAAAATCATCAACATTCTTAGAGAAAACCGCATATTTCGATGCAAAACGATGATTTCTCGCTGATTTTCGTTGTTTTCTATCTTGAATTTGCAAAGAAGAGCACGAAATCTACAAAATCATGACTTTTTACCAAGATTCAACGGCTGAATTGCAAGAAAACAGCAGAATTCTGCACGAAATCATCAAAATTCTTAGAGAAAACCGCATATTTCGATGCAAAACGACGATTTCTCGCTGATTTTCGTTGTTTTCTATCTTGAATTCGCAAAGAAGAGCACGAAATCTACAAAATCATGACTTTTTACCAAGATTCAACGGCTGAATTGCAAGAAAACAGCAGAATTCTGCACGAAATCATCAAAATTCTTACAGAAAACCGCATATTTCGATGCAAAACGACGATTTCTCGCCGATTTTCGTTGTTTTCTGGCTTCAATTCGCAAAGAAGAGCACAAAATCTACAAAATCATGACTTTTTACCAAGATTCAACGGGTGAATTGCAAAAAAACAGCAGAATTCTGCACGAAATCATCAAAATTCTTAGAAAAAACCGCATATTCCGATGCAAAACGACGATTTCTCGCTGATTTTCGTTGTTATCTATCTTGAATTCGCAAAGAAGAGCACGAAATCTACAAAATCATGACTTTTTACCAAGATTCAACGGCTGAATTGCAAGAAAACAGCAGAATTCTGCACGAAATCATCAAAATTCTTAGAAAAAACCGCATATTCCGATGCAAAACGACGATTTCTCGCTGATTTTCGTTGTCATCTATCTTGAATTCGCAAAGAAGAGCACGAAATCTACAAAATCATGATTTTTTACCAAGATTCAACGGCTGAATTGCAAGAAAACAGCAGAATTCTGCACGAAATCATCAAAATTCTTACAGAAAACCGCATATTTCGATGCAAAACGACGATTTCTCGCCGATTTTCGTTGTTTTCTGGCTTCAATTCGCAAAGAAGAGCACAAAATCTACAAAATCATGACTTTTTACCAAGATTCAACGGGTGAATTGCAAAAAAACAGCAGAATTCTGCACGAAATCATCAAAATTCTTAGAAAAAACCGCATATTCCGATGCAAAACGACGATTTCTCGCTGATTTTCGTTGTTATCTATCTTGAATTCGCAAAGAAGAGCACGAAATCTACAAAATCATGACTTTTTACCAAGATTCAACGGCTGAATTGCAAGAAAACAGCAGAATTCTGCACGAAATCATCAAAATTCTTAGAGAAAACCGCATATTTCGATGCAAAACGACGATTTCTCGCCGATTTTCGTTGTTTTCTGGCTTGAATTCGCAAAGAAGAGCACGAAATCTACAAAATCATGACTTTTTACCAAGATTCAACGGCTGACTTGCAAGAAAACAGCAGAATTCTGCACGAAATCATCAAAATCCTTAGAGAAAACCGCATATTTCGATGCAAAACGACGATTTTTCGCTGATTTTCGTTGTTTTCTATCGAAATCATCAAAATTCTTACAGAAAACCGCATATTTCGATGCAAAACGACGATTTCTCGCCGATTCTCGTTGTTTTCTGGCTTGAATTCGCAGAGAAGAGCACGAAATCTACAAAATCATGACTTTTTACCAAGATTCAACGGCTGAATTGCAAGAAAACAGCAGAATTCTGCAGGAAATCATCAAAATTCTCACAGAAAACCGCATATTTCGATGCAAAACGACGATTTCTCGCCGATTTTCGTTGTTTTCTGGCTTGGATTCACAAAGAACACGAAATCTACAAAATCATGACTTTTTACCAAGATTCAACGGGTGAATTGCAAGAAAACAGCAGAATTCTGCACGAAATCATCAAAATTCTTAGAGAAAACCGCATATTTCGATGCAAAACGACGATTTCTCGCTGATTTTCGTTGTTTTCTATCTTGAATTCGCAAAGAAAAGCACGAAATCTACAAAATCATAACTTTTTACCAAGATTCAACGGCTGAATTGCAAGAAAACAGCAGAATTCTGCACGAAATCATCAAAATTCTTAGAGAAAACCGCATATTTCGATGCAAAACGACAATTTCTCGCCGATTTTCGTGGTTTTCTGGCTTGAATTCGCAAAGAAGAGCACGAAATCTACAAAATCATGATTTTTTACCAAGATTCAACGGCTGAATTGCAAGAAAACAGCAGAATTCTGCACGAAATCATCAAAATTCTTACTGAAAACCGCATATTTCGATGCAAAACGACGATTTCTTGCCGATTTTCGTTGTTTTCTGGCTTGAATTCGCAAAGAAGAGCACGAAATCCACAAAATCATCACTTTTTACCAAGATTCAACGGCTGAATTGCAAGAAACCAGCAGAATTCTGCACAAAATCATCAACATTCTTAGAGAAAACCGCATATTTCGATGGAAAACGATGATTTCTCGCTGATTTTCGTTGTTTTCTATCTTGAATTTGCAAAGAAGAGCACGAAATCTACAAAATCATGACTTTTTACCAAGATTCAACGGCTGAATTGCAAGAAAACAGCAGAATTCTGCACGAAATCATCAAAATTCTTAGAGAAAACCGCATATTTCGATGCAAAACGACGATTTCTCGCTGATTTTCGTTGTTTTCTATCTTGAATTCGCAAAGAAGAGCACGAAATCTACAAAATCATGACTTTTTACCAAGATTCAACGGCTGAATTGCAAGAAAACAGCAGAATTCTGCACGAAATCATCAAAATTCTTACAGAAAACCGCATATTTCGATGCAAAACGACGATTTCTCGCCGATTTTCGTTGTTTTCTGGCTTCAATTCGCAAAGAAGAGCACAAAATCTACAAAATCATGACTTTTTACCAAGATTCAACAGGTGAATTGCAATAAAACAGCAGAATTCTGCACGAAATCATCAAAATTCTTAGAAAAAACCGCATATTCCGATGCAAAACGACGATTTCTCGCTGATTTTCGTTGTTATCTATCTTGAATTCGCAAAGAAGAGCACGAAATCTACAAAATCATGACTTTTTACCAAGATTCAACGGCTGAATTGCAAGAAAACAGCAGAATTCTGCACGAAATCATCAAAATTCTTACAGAAAACCGCATATTTCGATGCAAAACGACGATTTCTCGCCGATTTTCGTTGTTTTCTGGCTTCAATTCGCAAAGAAGAGCACAAAATCTACAAAATCATGACTTTTTACCTAGATTCAACGGGTGAATTGCAAAAAAACAGCAGAATTCTGCACGAAATCATCAAAATTCTTAGAAAAAACCGCATATTCCGATGCAAAACGACGATTTCTCGCTGATTTTCGTTGTTATCTATCTTGAATTCGCAAAGAAGAGCACGAAATCTACAAAATCATGACTTTTTACCAAGATTCAACGGCTGAATTGCAAGAAAACAGCAGAATTCTGCACGAAATCATCAAAATTCTTAGAGAAAACCGCATATTTCGATGCAAAACGACGATTTCTCGCTGATTTTCGTTGTTTTCTATCTTGAATTCGCAAAGAAGAGCACGAAATCTACAAAATCATGACTTTTTACCAAGATTCAACGGCTGAATTGCAAGAAAACAGCAGAATTCTGCACGAAATCATCAAAATTCTTACAGAAAACCGCATATTTCGATGCAAAACGACGATTTCTCGCCGATTTTCGTTGTTTTCTGGCTTCAATTCGCAAAGAAGAGCACAAAATCTACAAAATCATGACTTTTTACCAAGATTCAACGGGTGAATTGCAAAAAAACAGCAGAATTCTGCACGAAATCATCAAAATTCTTAGAAAAAACCGCATATTCCGATGCAAAACGACGATTTCTCGCTGATTTTCGTTGTTATCTATCTTGAATTCGCAAAGAAGAGCACGAAATCTACAAAATCATGATTTTTTACCAAGATTCAACGGCTGAATTGCAAGAAAACAGCAGAATTCTGCACGAAATCATCAAAATTCTTACAGAAAACCGCATATTTCGATGCAAAACGACGATTTCTCGCCGATTTTCGTTGTTTTCTGGCTTCAATTCGCAAAGAAGAGCACAAAATCTACAAAATCATGACTTTTTACCAAGATTCAACGGGTGAATTGCAAAAAAACAGCAGAATTCTGCACGAAATCATCAAAATTCTTAGAAAAAACCGCATATTCCGATGCAAAACGACGATTTCTCGCTGATTTTCGTTGTTATCTATCTTGAATTCGCAAAGAAGAGCACGAAATCTACAAAATCATGACTTTTTACCAAGATTCAACGGCTGAATTGCAAGAAAACAGCAGAATTCTGCACGAAATCATCAAAATTCTTACAGAAAACCGCATATTTCGATGCAAAACGACGATTTCTCGCCGATTTTCGTTGTTTTCTGGCTTCAATTCGCAAAGAAGAGCACGAAATCTACAAAATCATGACTTTTTACCAAGATTCAACGGGTGAATTGCAAAAAAACAGCAGAATTCTGCACGAAATCATCAAAATTCTTAGAAAAAACCTCATATTTCGATGCAAAACGACGATTTCTCGCTGATTTTCGTTGTTATCTATCTTGAATTCGCAAAGAAGAGCACGAAATCTACAAAATCATGACTTTTTACTAAGATTCAACGGCTGAATTGCAAGAAAACAGCAGAATTCTGCACGAAATCATCAAAATTCTTACAGAAAACCGCATATTTCGATGCAAAACGACGATTTCTCGCCGATTTTCGTTGTTTTCTGGCTTGAATTCGGAAAGAAGAGCACGAAATCTACAAAATCATGACTTTTTACCAAGATTCAACGGCTGAATTGCAAGAAAACAGCAGAATTCTGCACGAAATCATCAAAATTCTTACAGAAAACCGCATTTTTCGATGCAAAACGACGATTTCTCGCCGATTTTCGTTGTTTTCTGGCTTGAATTCGCAAAGAAGAGCACGAAATCTATAAAATCATGACTTTTTACCAAGATTCAACGGCTGAATTGCAAGAAAACAGCAGAATTCTGCACGAAATCATCAAAATTCTTACAGAAAACCGCATTTTTCGATGCAAAACAACGATTTCTCGCCGAGTTTTGTTGTTTTCTGGCTTGAATTCGCAAAGAAGAGCACGAAATCTACAAAATCATCTCTTTTTACCAAGATTCTACGGCTGAATTGCAAGAAAACAGCAGAATTCCGCAAGAAATCGTCAAAATTCTTAGAGAAAACCGCATATTTCGATGCAAAACGACGATTTCTCGCCGATTTTCGTTGTTTTCTGGCATGAATTCGCAAAGAAGAGCACGAAATCTACAAAATCATGACTTTTTACCAAGATTCAACTGCTGAATTGCAAGAAAACAGCAGCATTCTGCACGAAATCATCAAAATTCTTAGAGAAAACCTCATATTTCGATGCAAAACGACGATTTCTCGCCGATGTTCGTGGTTTTCTGGCTTGAATTCGCAAAGAAGAGCACGAAATCTACAAAGTCATGACTTTTTGCTAAGATTCAACGGCTGAATTGCAAGAAAACAGCAGAATTCTGCACGAAATCATCAAAATTCTTAGAGAAAACCGCATATTTCGATGCAAAACGACGATTTTTCGCTGATTTTCGTTGTTTTCTATCTTGAATTCGCCAAGATGAGCACGAAATCTACAAAATCATGACTTTTTACCATGATTCAACGGCTGAATTGCAAGAAAACAGCAGAATTCTGCACGAAATCATCAAAATTCTTACAGAAAGCCGCATATTTCGATGCAAAACGATTATTTCTCGCCGATTTTCGTTGTTTTCTGGCTTGAATTCGCAAAGAAGAGCACGAAATCTACAAAATCATGACTTTTTACTAAGATTCAACGGCTGAATTGCAAGAAAACAGCAGAATTCTGCACGAAATCATCAAAATTCTTACAGAAAACCGCATTTTCCGATGCAAAACGACGATTTCTCGCCGATTTTCGTTGTTATCTATCTTGAATTCGCAAAGAAGAGCACGAAATCTACAAAATCATGACTTTTTACCAAGATTCAACGGCTGAATTGCAAGAAAACAGCAGAATTCTGCACGAAATCATCAAAATTCTTACAGAAAACCGCATATTTCGATGCAAAACGACGGTTTCTCGCCGATTTTCGTTGTTTTCTGGCTTGAATTCGCAAAGAAGAGCACGAAATCTACAAAATCATGACTTTTTACCAAGATTCAACGGCTGAATTGCAAGAAAACAGCAGAATTCTGCACGAAATCATCAAAATTCTTAGAGAAAACCTCATATTTCGATGCAAAACGAAGATTTCTCGCCGATCTTCGTGGTTTTCTAGCTTGAATTCGCAAAGAAGAGCACGAAATCTACAAAGTCATGACTTTTTGCTAAGATTCATCGGCTGAATTGCAAGAAAACAGCAGAATTCTGCACGAAATCATCAAAATTCTTAGAGAAAACCGCATATTTCGATGCAAAACGACGATTTTTCGCTGATTTTCGTTGTTTTCTATCTTGAATTCGCCAAGAAGAGCACGAAATCTACAAAATCATGACTTTTTACCAAGATTCAACGGCTGAATTGCAAGAAAACAGCAGAATTCTGCACGAAATCATCAAAATTCTTACAGAAAACCGCATATTTCGATGCAAAACGATTATTTCTCGCCGAATTTCGTTGTTTTCTGGCTTGAATTCGCAAAGAAGAGCACGAAATCTACAAAATCATGACTTTTTACTAAGATTCAACGGCTGAATTGCAAGAAAACAGCAGAGTTCTGCACGAAATCATCAAAATTCTTACAGAAATCCGCATATTTCGATGCAAAACGACGATTTCTCGCCGATTTTCGTTGTTTTCTGGCTTGAATTCGGAAAGAAGAGCACGAAATCTACAAAATCATGACTTTTTACCAAGATTCAACGGCTGAATTGCAAGAAAACAGCAGAATTCTGCACGAAATCATCAAAATTCTTACAGAAAACCTCATTTTTCGATGCAAAACGACGATTTCTCGCCGATTTTCGTTGTTTTCTGGCTTGAATTCGCAAAGAAGAGCACGAAATCTATAAAATCATGACTTTTTACCAAGATTCAACGGCTGAATTGCAAGAAAACAGCAGAATTCTGCACGAAATCATCAAAATTCTTACAGAAAACCGCATTTTTCGATGCAAAACAACGATTTCTCGCCGAGTTTTGTTGTTTTCTGGCTTGAATTCGCAAAGAAGGGCACGAAATCTACAAAATCATCTCTTTTTACCAAGATTCTACGGCTGAATTGCAAGAAAACAGCAGAATTCCGCACGAAATCGTCAAAATTCTTAGAGAAAACCGCATATTTCGATGCAAAACGACGATTTATCGCCGATTTTCGTTGTTTTCTGGCATGAATTCGCAAAGAAGAGCACGAAATCTACAAAATCATGACTTTTTACCAAGATTCAGCGGCTGAATTGCAAGAAAACAGCAGAATTCTGCACGAAATCATCAAAATTCTTAGAGAAAACCTCATATTTCGATGCAAAACGACGATTTCTCGCCGATGTTCGTGGTTTTCTGGCTTGAATTCGCAAAGAAGAGCACGAAATCTACAAAGTCATGACTTTTTGCTAAGATTCAACGGCTGAATTGCAAGAAAACAGCAGAATTCTGCACGAAATCATCAAAATTCTTAGAGAAAACCGCATATTTCGATGCAAAACGACGATTTTTCGCTGATTTTCGTTGTTTTCTATCTTGAATTCGCCAAGAAGAGCACGAAATCTACAAAATCATGACTTTTTACCATGATTCAACGGCTGAATTGCAAGAAAACAGCAGAATTCTGCACGAAATCATCAAAATTCTTACAGAAAGCCGCATATTTCGATGCAAAACGATTATTTCTCGCCGATTTTCGTTGTTTTCTGGCTTGAATTCGCAAAGAAGAGCACGAAATCTACAAAATCATGACTTTTTACTAAGATTCAACGGCTGAATTGCAAGAAAACAGCAGAATTCTGCACGAAATCATCAAAGTTCTTACAGAAACCGCATATTTCGATGCAAAACGACGATATCTCGCCGATTTTCGTTGTTTTCTGGCTTGAATTCGCAAAGTAGAGCACGAAATCTACAAAATCATGAATTTTTACCAAGATTCAGCGGTTGAATTGCAAGAAAACAGCAGAATTCTGCACGAAATCATCAAAATTCTTACAGAAAACCGCATTTTTCGATGCAAAACGACGATTTCTCGCCGATTTTCGTTGTTTTCTGGCTTGAATTCGCAATGAAGAGCACGAAATCTATAAAATCATGACTTTTTACCAAGATTCAACGGCTGAATTGCAAGAAAACAGCAGAATTCTGCACGAAATCATCAAAATTCTTACAGAAAACCGCATATTTCGATGCAAAACAACGATTTCTCGCCGAGTTTCGTTGTTTTCTGGCTTGAATTCGCAAAGAAGAGCACGAAATCTACAAAATCATCAGTTTTTACCAAGATTCTACGGCTGAATTGCAAGAAAACAGCAGAATTCCGCACGAAATCGTCAAAATTCTTAGAGAAAACCGCATATTTCGATGCAAAACGACGATTTCTCGCCAATTTTCGTTGTTTTCTGGCTTGAATTCGCAAAGAAGAGCACGAAATCTACAAAATCATGACTTTTTACCAAGATTCAACGGCTGAATTGCAAGAAAACAGCAGAATTCTGCACGAAATCATCAAAATTCTTACAGAAAACCGCATATTTCGATGCAAAACGACGATTTCTCGCCGATTTTCGTTGCTTTCTGGCATGAATTCGCAAAGAAGAGCACGAAATCTACAAAATCATGACTTTTTACCAAGATTCAACGGCTGAATTGCAAGAAAACAGCAGAATTCTGCACGAAATCATCAAAATTCTTAGAGAAAACCGCATATTTCGATGCAAAACGACGATTTCTCGCTGATTTTCGTTGTTTTCTATCTTGAATTCGCAAAGAAGAGCATGAAATCTACAAAATCATGACTTTTTACCAAGATTCAACGGCTGAATTGCAAGAAAACAGCAGAATTCTGCACGAAATCGTCAAAATTTATAGAGAAAACTGCATATTTCGATGCAAAACAACGATTTCTCGCCGATTTTCGTTGTTTTCTATCTTGAATTCGCCAAGAAGAGCACGAAATCTACAAAATCATGACTTTTTACCTAGATTCAACGGCTGAGTTGCAAGAAAACAGCAGAATTCTGCACGAAATCATCAAAATTCTTACAGAAAACCGCATATTTCGATGCAAAACGACGATTTCTCGCCGATTTTCGTTGTTTTCTGGCATGAATTGGCAAAGAATAGCACGAAATCTACAAAATCATGACTTTTTACCAAGATTCAACGGCTGAATTGCAAGTAAACAGCAGAATTCTGCACGAAATCATCAAAATTCTTAGAGAAAACCGCATATTTCGATGCAAAACGACGATTTCTCGCTGATTTTCGTTGTTTTCTATCTTGAATTTGCAAAGAAGAGCACGAAATCTACAAAATCATGACTTTTTACCAAGATTCAACGGCTGAATTGCAAGAAAACAGCAGAATTCTGCACGAAATCGTCAAAATTCTTAGAGAAAACCGCATATTTCGATGCAAAACGACGATTTCTCGCCAATTTTCGTTGTTTTCTATTTTGAATTCGCCAAGAAGAGCACGAAATCTACAAAATCATGACTTTTTACCTAGATTCAACGGCTGAGTTGCAAGAAAACAGCAAAATTCTGTACGAAATCATCAAAATTCTTACAGAAAACCGCATATTTCGATGCAAAACGACGATTTCTCGCCGATTTTCGTTGTTTTCTGGCTTGAATTTGCAAAGAAGAGCACGAAATCTACAAAATCATGACTTTTTACCAAGATTCAACGGCTGAATTGCAAGAAGCAGAATTCTGCACGAAATCATCAAAATTCTTACAGAAAACCGCTTATTTCGATGCAAAACAACGATTTCTCGCCAAGTTTCGTTGTTTTCTGGCTTGAATTCGCAAAGAAGAGCACGAAATCTACAAAATCATCACTTTTTACCAAGATTCAACGGCTGAATTGCAAGAAAACAGCAGAATTCTGCACGAAATCATCAAAATTCTTACAGAAAACCGCATATTTCGATGCAAAACGATTATTTCTCGCCGATTTTCGTTGTTTTCTGGCTTGAATTCGCAAAGAAGAGCACGAAATCTACAAAATCATGACTTTTTACTAAGATTCAACGGCTGAACTGCAAGAAAACAGCAGAATTCTGCACGAAATCATCAAAATTCTTACAGAAACCGCATATTTCGATGCAAAACGACGATATCTCGCCGATTTTCGTTGTTTTCTGGCTTGAATTCGCAAAGTAGAGCACGAAATCTACAAAATCATGACTTTTTACTAAGATTCAACGGCTGAATTGCAAGAAAACAGCAGAATTCTGCACGAAATCATCAAAATTCTTACAGAAAACCGCATTTTTCGATGCAAAACGACGATTTCTCGCCGATTTTCGTTGTTTTCTGGCTTGAATTCGCAAAGAAGAGCACGAAATCTATAAAATCATGACTTTTTACCAAGATTCAACGGCTGAATTGCAAGAAAACAGCAGAATTCTGCACGAAATCATCAAAATTCTTACAGGTAAAACCGCATATTTCGATGCAAAACAACGATTTCTCGTCGAGTTTCGTTGTTTTCTGGCTTGAATTCGCAATGAAGAGCACGAAATCTACAAAATCATCACTTTTTACCAAGATTCTACGGCTGAATTGCAAGAAAACAGCAGAATTCTGCACGAAATCATCAAAATTCTTACAGAAAACCTCATATTTCGATGCAAAACGACGATTTCCCGCCGATTTTCGTTGTTTTCTGGCTTGAATTCGCAAAGAAGAGCACGAAATCCACAAAATCATGACTTTTTACCAAGATTCAACGGCTGAATTGCAAGAAGCAGAATTCTGCACGAAATCATCAAAATTCTTACAGAAAACCGCATATTTCGATGCAAAACAACGATTTCTCGCCGAGTTTCGTTGTTTTCTGGCTTGAATTCGCAAAGAAGAGCACGAAATCTACAAAATCATGACTTTTTACCAAGATTCAACGGCTGAATTGCAAGCAGCAGAATTCTGCACGAAATCATCAAAATTCTTACTGAAAACCGCATATTTCGATGCAAAACGACGATTTCTCGCCGATTTTCGTTGTTTTCTGGCATGAATTCGCAAAGAAGAGCACGAAATCTACAAAATCATGACTTTTTACCAAGATTCAACGGCTGAATTGCAAGAAAACAGCAGAATTCTGCACGAAATCATCAAAATTCTTAGAGAAAGCCGCATATTTCGATGCAAAACGACGATTTCTCGCTGATTTTCGTTGTTTTCTATCTTGAATTCGCAAAGAAGAGCACGAAATCTACAAAATCATGACTTTTTACCAAGATTCAACGGCTGAATTGCAAGAAAACAGCAGAATTCTGCACGAAATCGTCAAAATTCTTAGAGAAAACTGCATATTTCGATGCAAAACAACGATTTCTCGCCGATTTTCGTTGTTTTCTATCTTGAATTCGCCAAGAAGAGCACGAAATCTACAAAATCATGACTTTTACCTAGATTCAACGGCTTAGTTGCAAGAAAACAGCAGAATTCTGCACAAAATCATCAAAATTCTTACAGAAAACCGCATGTTTCGATGCAAAACGACGATTTCTCGCCGATTTTCGTTGTTTTCTGGCATGAATTCGCAAAGAAGAGCACGAAATCTACAAAATCATGACTTTTTACCAAGATTCAACGGCTGAATTGCAAGAAAACAGCAGAATTCTGCACGAAATCATCAAAATTCTTAGAGAAAACCGCATATTTCGATGCAAAACGACGATTTCTCGCTGATTTTCGTTGATTTCTATCTTGAATTTGCAAAGAAGAGCACGAAATCTACAAAATCATGACTTTTTACCAAGATTCAACGGCTGAATTGCAAGAAAACAGCAGAATTCTGCACGAAATCGTCAAAATTCTTAGAGAAAACCGCATATTTCGATGCAAAACGACGATTTCTCGCCGATTTTCGTTGTTTTCTATTTTGAATTTGCCAAGAAGAGCACGAAATCTACAAAATCATGACTTTTTACCTAGATTCAACGGCTGAATTGCAAGAAAACAGCGGAATTCTGCACGAAATCATCAAAATTCTTAGAGAAAACTGCATATTTCGATGCAAAACAACGATTTCTCGCCGATTTTCGTTGTTTTCTAAATTGAATTCGCCAAGAAGAGCACGAAGTCTACAGAATCATGACTTTTTACCTAGATTCAACGGCTGAATTGCAAGAAAACAGCAGAATTCTGTACGAAATCGTCACAATTTTTACAGAAAACCGCATATTTCGATGCAAAACAACGATTTCTTGCCGATTTTCGTTGTTTTCTATCTTGAATTCGCCAAGAAGAGCACAAAATCTACAAAATCATGACTTTTTACCTAGATTCAACGGCTGAATTGCAAGAAAACAGCAGAATTCTGCACGAAATCATCAAAATTCTTACAGAAAACCGCATATTTCGATGCAAAACGACGATTTCTCGCCGATTTTCGTTGTTTTCTGGCTTGAATTCGCAAAGAAGAGCACGAAATCTACAAAATCATGACTTTTTACCAAGATTCAACGGCTGAATTGCAAGAAAACAGCAGAATTCTGCACGAAATCATCAAAATTCTTAGAGAAAACTGCATATTTCGATGCAAAACAACGATTTCTCGCCGATTTTCGTTGTTTTCTGTCTTGAATTCGCCAAGAAGAGCACGAAATCTACAAAATCATGACTTTTTACCTAGATTCAACGGCTGAATTGCAAGAAAACAGCAGAATTCTGCACGAAATCATCAAAATTCTTACAGAAAACCGCATATTTCGATGCAAAACGACAATTTCTCGCCGATTTTCGTTGTTTTCTGGCTTGAATTCGCAAAGAAGAGCACGAAATCTACAAAATCATGACTTTTTACCAAAATTCAACATCTGAATTGCAAGAAAACAGCAGAATTCTGCACGAAATCATCAAAATTCTTACAGAAAACCGCATATTTCGATGCAAAACGACGATTTCTCGCCGATTTTTGTGGTTTTCTGGCTTGAATTCGCTAAGAAGAGCACGAAATCTACAAAATCATGACTTTTTACCAAGATTCAACGGCTGAATTGCGAGAAAACAGCAGAATTCTGCACGAAATCATCAAAATTCTTACAGAAAACCGCATATTTCGATGCAAAACGACAATTTCTCGCCGATTTTCGTTGTTTTCTGGCTTGAATTCGCAAAGAAGAGCACGAAATCTACAAAATCATGACTTTTTACCAAGATTCAACATCTGAATTGCAAGAAAACAGCAGAATTCTGCACGAAATCATCAAAATTCTTACAGAAAACCGCATATTTCGATGCAAAACGACGATTTCTCGCCGATTTTCGTGGTTTTCTGGCTTGAATTCGCAAAGAAGAGCACGAAATCTACAAAATCATAACTTTTTACCAAGATTCAACGGCTGAATTGCGAGAAAACAACAGAATTCTGCACGAAATCATGAAAATTCTTACGGAAAATCGCATTTTTCGATGCAAAACGACGATTTCTCGCCGATTTTCGTTGTTTTCTGGCTTGAATTCGCAAAGAAGAGCACGAAATCTACGAAATCATGACTTTTTACCAAGATTCAACGGCTGAATTGCAAGAAAACAGCAGAATTCTGCACGAAATCATCAAAATTCTTACAGAAAACCGCATATTTCGATGCAAAACAACGATTTTTCGCCGATTTTCGTTGTTTTCTGGCTTGAATTCGCAAAGAAGAGCACGAAATCTACAAAATCATCACTTTTTACCAAGATTCTACGGCTGAATTGCAAGAAAACAGCAGAATTCTGCACGAAATCATCAAAATTCTTACAGAAAACCGCATATTTCGATGCAAAACGACGATTTCTCGCTGATTTTCGTTGTTTTCTGGCTTGAATTCGCAAAGAAGAGCACGAAATCTACAAAATCATGACTTTTTACCAAGATTCAACGGCTGAATTGCAAGAAAACAGCAGAATTCTGCACGAAATCATCAAAATTCTTAGAGAAAACTGCATATTTCGATGCAAAACAACGATTTCTCGCCGATTTTCGTTGTTTTCTAAATTGAATTCGCCAAGAAGAGCACGAAATCTACAAAATCATGACTTTTTACCTAGATTCAACGGCTGAATTGCAAGAAAACAGCAGAATTCTGTACGAAATCGTGAAAATTTTTACAGAAAACCGCATATTTCGATGCAAAACAACGATTTCTCGCCGATTTTCGTTGTTTTCTATCTTGAATTCGCCAAGAAGAGCACGAAATCTACAAAATCATGACTTTTTACCTAGATTCAACGGCTGAATTGCAAGAAAACAGCAGAATTCTGCACGAAATCATCAAAATTCTTACAGAAAACCGCATATTTCGATGCAAAACGACGATTTCTCGCCGATTTTCGTTGTTTTCTGGCTTGAATTCGCAAAGAAGAGCACGAAATCTACAAAATCATGACTTTTTACCAAGATTCAACGGCTGAATTGCAAGAAAACAGCAGAATTCTGCACGAAATCATCAAAATTCTTAGAGAAAACCGCATATTTCGAAGCAAAACGACGATTTCTCGCCGATTTTCGTTGTTTTCTGGCTTGAATTCGCAAAGAAGAGCACGAAATCTACAAAATCATCACTTTTTACCAAGATTCAACGGCTGAATTGCAAGAAAACAGCAGAATTTTGCACGAAATCATCAAAATTCTTAGAGAAAACCGCATATTTCGATGCAAAACGACGATTTCTCGCTGATTTTCGTTGTTTTCTATCTTGAATTCGCAAAGAAGAGCACGGAATCTACAGAATCATGACTTTTTACCAAGATTCAACGGCTGAATTGCAAGAAAACAGCAGAATTCTGCACGAAATCATCAAAATTGTTACAGAAAACCGCATATTTCGATGCAAAACAACGATTTCTCGCCGATTTTCGTTGTTTTCTGGCTTGAATTCGCAAAGAAGAGCACGAAATCTACAAAATCATCACTTTTTACCAAGACTCTACGGCTGAATTGCAAGAAAACAGCAGAATTCTGCACGAAATCATCAAAATTCTTAAAGAAAACCGCATATTTCGATGCAAAACGACGATTTCTCGCCGATTTTCGTTGTTTTCTGGCTTGAATTCGCAAAGAAGAGCACGAAATCTACAAAACCATGACTTTTTACCAAGATTCAACGGCTGAATTGCAAGAAAACAGCAGAATTCTGCACGAAATCATCAAAATTCTTAGAGAAAACTGCATATTTCGATGCAAAACAACGATTTCTCGCCGATTTTCGTTGTTTTCTATCTTGAATTCGCCAAGAAGAGCACGAAATCTACAAAATCATGACTTTTTACCTAGATTCAACGGCTGAATTGCAAGAAAACAGCAGAATTCTGCACGAAATCATCAATATTCTTACAGAAAACCGCATATTTCGATGCAAAACGACAATTTCTCGCCGATTTTCGTTGTTTTCTGGCTTGAATTCGCAAAGAAGAGCACGAAATCTACAAAATCATGACTTTTTACCAAGATTCAACGGCTGAATTGCAAGAAAACAGCAGAATTTTGCACGAAATCATCAAAATTCTTACAGAAAACCGCATATTTCGATGCAAAACGACGATTTCTCGCCGATTTTCGTTGTTTTCTATCTTGAATTCGCAAAAAAGAGCACGAAATCTACAAAATCACGACTTTTTACCAAGATTCAACGGCTGAATTGCAAGAAAACAGCAGAATTCTGCACAAAATCGTCAAAATTCTTAGAGAAAACCGCATATTTCGATGCAAAACGACGATTTCTCGCCGATTTTCGTTGTTTTCTGGCTTAAATTCGCAAAGAAGAGCACGAAATCTACAAAATCATCACTTTTTACCAAGATTCAACGGCTGAATTGCAAGAAAACAGCAGAATTCTGCACGAAATCATCAAAATTCTTAGAAAAAACCGCATATTTCGATGCAAAACGACGATTTCTCGCCGATTTTCGTGGTTTTCTGGCTTGAATTCGCAAAGAAGAGCACGAAATCTACAAAATCATGACTTTTTACCAAGATTCAACGGCTGAATTGCAAGAAAACAGCAGAATTCTGCGCGAAATCATCAAAATTCTTACAGAAAACCGCATATTTCGATGCAAAACGATTATTTCTCGCCGATTTTCGTTGTTTTCTGGCTTGAATTCGCAAAGAAGAGCACGAAATCTACAAAATCATGACTTTTTGCCAAGATTCAACGGCTGAATTGCAAGAAAACAGCAGAATTCTGCACGAAATCATCAAAATTCTTACAGAAAACCGCATATTTCGATGCAAAACGACGATTTCTCGCCGATTTTCGTTGTTTTCTGGCTTTAATTCGCAAAGAAGAGCACGAAATCTACAAAATCATGACTTTTTACCAAGATTCAACGGCTGAATTGCAAGAAAACAGCAGAATTCTGCACGAAATCATCAAAATTCTTAGAGAAAACCGCATATTTCGATGCAAAACGACGATTTCTCGCCGATTTTCGTTGTTTTCTGGCTTGAATTCGCAAAGAAGAGCACGAAATCTACAAAATCATGACTTTTTACCAAGATTCAACGGCTGAATTGCAAGAAAACCGCAGAATTCTGCACGAAATCATCAAAATTCTTAGAGAAAACTGCATATTTCGATGCAAAACAACGATTTCTCGCCGATTTTCGTTGTTTTCTATCTTGAATTCGCCAAGAAGAGCACGAAATCTACAAAATCATGACTTTTTACCTAGATTCAACGGCTGAATTGCAAGAAAACAGCAAAATTCTGCACGAAATCATCAAAATTCTTACAGAAAACCGCATATTTCGATGCAAAACGACGATTTCTCGCCGATTTTCGTTGTTTTCTGGCTTGAATTCGCAAAGAAGAGCACGAAATCTACAAAATCATGACTTTTTACTAAGATTCAACGGCTGAATTGCAAGAAAACTGGAGAATTTTGCACGAAATCATCAAAATTCTTCCAGAAAACTGCATATTTCGATGCAAAACGACGATTTCTCGCCGATTTTCGTTGTTTTCTGGCATGACTTCGCAAAGAAGAGCACGAAATCTACAAAATCATGACTTTTTACCAAGATTCAACGGCTGAATTGCAAGAAAACAGCAGAATTCTGCACGAAATCATCAAAATTCTTAGAGAAAACCGCATATTTCGATGCAAAACGACGATTTCTCGCTGATTTTCGTTGTTTTCTATCTTGAATTCGCAAAGAAGAGCACGAAATCTACAAAATCATGACTTTTTACCGAGATTCAACGGCTGAATTGCAAGAAAACAGCAGAATTTTGCACGAAATCATCAAAATTCTTACAGAAAACCGCATATTTCGATGCAAAACGACGATTTCTCGCCGATTTTCGTTGTTTTCTGGCATGACTTCGCAAAGAAGAGCACGAAATCTACAAAATCATGACTTTTTACCGAGATTCAACGGCTGAATTGCAAGAAAACAGCAGAATTCTGCACGAAATCATCAAAATTCTTACAGAAAACCGCATATTTCGATGCAAAACGACGATTTCTCGCCGATTTTCGTTGTTTTCTGGCTTGAATTCGCAAAGAAGAGCACGAAATCTACAAAATCATGACTTTTTACCAAGATTCAACGGCTGAATTGCAAGAAAACAGCAGAATTCTGCACGAAATCATCAAAATTCTTACAGAAAACCGCATATTTCGATGCAAAACGACGATTTCTCGCCGATTTTCGTTGTTTTCTGGCATGAATTTGCAAAGAAGAGCACGAAATCTACAAAATCATGACTTTTTACCAAGATTCAACGGCTGAATTGCAAGAAAACAGCAGAATTCTGCACGAAATCATCAAAATTCTTAGAGAAAACCGCATATTTCGATGCAAAACGACGATTTCTCGCTGATTTTCGTTGTTTTCTATCTTGAATTCGCAAAAAAGAGCACGAAATCTACAAAATCATGACTTTTTACCAAGATTCAACGGCTGAACTGCAAGAAAACAGCAGAATTCTGCACGAAATCATCAATATTCTTAGAGAAAACTGCATATTTCGATGCAAAACAACGATTTCTCGCCGATTTTCGTTGTTTTCTATCTTGAATTCGCCAAGAAGAGCACAAAATCTACAAAATCATCACTTTTTACCAAGATTCAACGGCTGAATTGCAAGAAAACAGCAGAATTCTGCGCGAAATCATCAAAATTCTTACAGAAAACCGCATATTTCGATGCAAAACGATTATTTCTCGCCGATTTTCGTTGTTTTCTGGCTTGAATTCGCAAAGAAGAGCACGAAATCTACAAAATCATGACTTTTTACCAAGATTCAACGGCTGAATTGCAAGAGAACAGCAGAATTCTGCACGAAATCATCAAAATTCTTACAGAAAACCGCATATTTCGATGCAAAACGACGTTTTCTCGCCGATTTTCGTTGTTTTCTGGCTTGAATTCGCAAAAAAGAGCACGAAATCTACAAAATCATGACTTTTTACCAAGATTCAACGGCTGAATTGCAAGAAAACAGCAGAATTCTGCACGAAATCATCAAAATTCTTAGAGAAAACCGCATATTTCGATGCAAAACGACGATTTCTCGCCGATTTTCGTTGTTTTCTGGCATGAATTTGCAAAGAAGAGCACGAAATCTACAAAATCATGACTTTTTACCAAGATTCAACGGCTGAATTGCAAGAAAACCGCAGAATTCTGCACGAAATCATCAAAATTCTTAGAGAAAACTGCATATTTCGATGCAAAACAACGATTTCTCGCCGATTTTCGTTGTTTTCTATCTTGAATTCGCCAAGAAGAGCACGAAATCTACAAAATCATGACTTTTTACCTAGATTCAACGGCTGAATTGCAAGAAAACAGCAGAATTCTGCACGAAATCATCAAAATTCTTACAGAAAACCGCATATTTCGATGCAAAACGACGATTTCTCGCCGATTTTCGTTGTTTTCTGGCTTGAATTCGCAAAGAAGAGCACGAAATCTACAAAATCATGACTTTTTACCAAGATTCAACGGCTGAATTGCAAGAAAACAGCAGAATTCTGCACGAAATCATCAAAATTCTTACAGAAAACCGCATATTTCGATGCAAAACGACGATTTCTCGCCGATTTTCGTTGTTTTCTGGCTTGAATTCGCAAAGAAGAGCACGAAATCTACAAAATCATGACTTTTTACCAAGATTCAACGGCTGAATTGCAAGAAAACAGCAGAATTCTGCACGAAATCATCAAAATTTTTAGAGAAAACCGCATATTTCGATGCAAAACGACGATTTCTCGCCGATTTTCGTTGTTTTCTGGCTTGAATTCGCAAAGAAGAGCACGAAATCTACAAAATCATGACTTTTTACCAAGATTCAACGGCTGAATTGCAAGAAAACAGCAGAATTCTGCACGAAATCATCAAAATTCTTAGAGAAAACCGCATATTTCGATGCAAAACGACGATTTCTCGCCGATTTTCGTTGTTTTCTGGCTTGAATTCGCAAAGAAAAGCACGAAATCTACAAAATCATGACTTTTTACCAAGATTCAACGGCTGAATTGCAAGAAAACCGCAGAATTCTGCACGAAATCATCAAAATTCTTAGAGAAAACTGCATATTTTGATGCAAAACAACGATTTCTCGCCGATTTTCGTTGTTTTCTATCTTGAATTCTCCAAGAAGAGCACGAAATCTACAAAATCATGACTTTTTACCTAGATTCAACGGCTGAATTGCAAGAAAACAGCAGAATTCTGCACGAAATCATTAAAATTCTTACAGAAAACCGCATATTTCGATGCAAAACGACGATTTCTCGCCGATTTTCGTTGTTTTCTGGCTTGAATTCGCAAAGAGCACGAAATCTACAAAATCATGACTTTTTATTAAGATTCAACGGCTGAATTGCAAGAAAACAGCAGAATTTTGCACGAAAGCATCAAAATTCTTACAGAAAACCGCATATTTCGATGCAAAACGACGATTTCTCGCCGATTTTCGTTGTTTTCTGGCATGACTTCGCAAAGAAGAGCACGAAATCTACAAAATCATGACTTTTTACCAAGATTCAACGGCTGAATTGCAAGAAAACAGCAGAATTCTGCACGAAATCATCAAAATTCTTAGAGAAAACCGCATATTTCGATGCAAAACGACGATTTCTCGCTGATTTTCGTTGTTTTCTATCTTGAATTCGCAAAGAAGAGCACGAAATCTACAAAATCATGACTTTTTACCAAGATTCAACGGCTGAATTGCAAGAAAACAGCAGAATTCTGCACGAAATCATCAAAATTCTTACAGAAAACCGCATATTTCGATGCAAAACGACGATTTCTCGCCGATTTTCGTTGTTTTCTGGCTTGAATTCGCAAAGAAGAGCACGAAATCTACAAAATCATGACTTTTTACCAAGATTCAACGGCTGAATTGCAAGAAAACAGCAGAATTCTGCACGAAATCATCAAAATTCTTACAGAAAACCGCATTTTTCGATGCAAAACGACGATTTCTCGCCGATATTCGTTGTTTTCTGGCTTGAATTCGCAAAGAAGAGCACGAAATCTACAAAATCATGACTTTTTACCAAGATTCAACGACTGAATTGCAAGAAAACAGCAGAATTCTGCACGAAATCATCAAAATTCTTACAGAAGACCGCATATTTCGATGCAAAACGACGATTTCTCGCCGATTTTCGTTGTTTTCTGGCATGAATTTGCAAAGAAGAGCACGAAATCTACAAAATCATGACTTTTTACCAAGATTCAACGGCTGAATTGCAAAAAAACAGCAGAATTCTGCACGAAATCATCAAAATTCTTGGAGAAAACCGCATATTTCGATGCAAAACGACGATTTCTCGCTGATTTTCGTTGTTTTCTATCTTGAATTCGCAAAGAAGAGCACGGAATCAACAAAATCATGACTTTTTACCAAGATTCAACGGCTGAATTGCAAGAATACAGCAGAATTCTGCACGAAATCATCAAAATTCTTACAGAAAACCGCATATTTCGATGCAAAACGACGATTTCTCGCCGATTTTCGTTGTTTTCTGGCTTTAATTCGCAAAGAAGAGCACGGAATCAACAAAATCATGACTTTTTACCAAGATTCAACGGCTGAATTGCAAGAATACAGCAGAATTCTGCACGAAATCATCAAAATTCTTACAGAAAACCGCATATTTCGATGCAAAACGACGATTTCTCGCCGATTTTCGTTGTTTTCTGGCTTTAATTCGCAAAGAAGAGCACGAAATCTACAAAATCGTGACTTTTTACCAAGATTCAACGGCTGAATTGCAAGAAAACAGCAGAATTCTGCACGAAATCATCAAAATTCTTAGAGAAAACCGCATATTTCGATGCAAAACGACGATTTCTCGCCGATTTTCGTTGTTTTCTGGCTTGAATTCGCAAAGAAGAGCACGAAATCTACAAAATCATGACTTTTTACCAAGATTCAACGGCTGAATTGCAAGAAAACAGCAGAATTCTGCACGAAATCATCAAAATTCTTACAGAAAACCGCATATTTCGATGCAAAACGACGATTTCTCGCCGATTTTCGTTGTTTTCTGGCTTGAATTCGCAAAGAAGAGCACGAAATCTACAAAATCATGACTTTTTACCAAGATTCAACGGCTGAATTGCAAGAAAACAGCAGAATTCTGCACGAAATCATCAAAATTTTTAGAGAAAACCGCATATTTCGATGCAAAACGACGATTTCTCGCCGATTTTCGTTGTTTTCTGGCTTGAATTCGCAAAGAAGAGCACGAAATCTACAAAATCATGACTTTTTACCAAGATTCAACGGCTGAATTGCAAGAAAACAGCAGAATTCTGCACGAAATCATCAAAATTCTTAGAGAAAACCGCATATTTCGATGCAAAACGACGATTTCTCGCCGATTTTCGTTGTTTTCTGGCTTGAATTCGCAAAGAAAAGCACGAAATCTACAAAATCATGACTTTTTACCAAGATTCAACGGCTGAATTGCAAGAAAACCGCAGAATTCTGCACGAAATCATCAAAATTCTTAGAGAAAACTGCATATTTTGATGCAAAACAACGATTTCTCGCCGATTTTCGTTGTTTTCTATCTTGAATTCTCCAAGAAGAGCACGAAATCTACAAAATCATGACTTTTTACCTAGATTCAACGGCTGAATTGCAAGAAAACAGCAGAATTCTGCACGAAATCATTAAAATTCTTACAGAAAACCGCATATTTCGATGCAAAACGACGATTTCTCGCCGATTTTCGTTGTTTTCTGGCTTGAATTCGCAAAGAGCACGAAATCTACAAAATCATGACTTTTTATTAAGATTCAACGGCTGAATTGCAAGAAAACAGCAGAATTTTGCACGAAAGCATCAAAATTCTTACAGAAAACCGCATATTTCGATGCAAAACGACGATTTCTCGCCGATTTTCGTTGTTTTCTGGCATGACTTCGCAAAGAAGAGCACGAAATCTACAAAATCATGACTTTTTACCAAGATTCAACGGCTGAATTGCAAGAAAACAGCAGAATTCTGCACGAAATCATCAAAATTCTTAGAGAAAACCGCATATTTCGATGCAAAACGACGATTTCTCGCTGATTTTCGTTGTTTTCTATCTTGAATTCGCAAAGAAGAGCACGAAATCTACAAAATCATGACTTTTTACCAAGATTCAACGGCTGAATTGCAAGAAAACAGCAGAATTCTGCACGAAATCATCAAAATTCTTACAGAAAACCGCATATTTCGATGCAAAACGACGATTTCTCGCCGATTTTCGTTGTTTTCTGGCTTGAATTCGCAAAGAAGAGCACGAAATCTACAAAATCATGACTTTTTACCAAGATTCAACGGCTGAATTGCAAGAAAACAGCAGAATTCTGCACGAAATCATCAAAATTCTTACAGAAAACCGCATTTTTCGATGCAAAACGACGATTTCTCGCCGATATTCGTTGTTTTCTGGCTTGAATTCGCAAAGAAGAGCACGAAATCTACAAAATCATGACTTTTTACCAAGATTCAACGACTGAATTGCAAGAAAACAGCAGAATTCTGCACGAAATCATCAAAATTCTTACAGAAGACCGCATATTTCGATGCAAAACGACGATTTCTCGCCGATTTTCGTTGTTTTCTGGCATGAATTTGCAAAGAAGAGCACGAAATCTACAAAATCATGACTTTTTACCAAGATTCAACGGCTGAATTGCAAGAAAACAGCAGAATTCTGCACGAAATCATCAAAATTCTTGGAGAAAACCGCATATTTCGATGCAAAACGACGATTTCTCGCTGATTTTCGTTGTTTTCTATCTTGAATTCGCAAAGAAGAGCACGGAATCAACAAAATCATGACTTTTTACCAAGATTCAACGGCTGAATTGCAAGAATACAGCAGAATTCTGCACGAAATCATCAAAATTCTTACAGAAAACCGCATATTTCGATGCAAAACGACGATTTCTCGCCGATTTTCGTTGTTTTCTGGCTTTAATTCGCAAAGAAGAGCACGGAATCAACAAAATCATGACTTTTTACCAAGATTCAACGGCTGAATTGCAAGAATACAGCAGAATTCTGCACGAAATCATCAAAATTCTTACAGAAAACCGCATATTTCGATGCAAAACGACGATTTCTCGCCGATTTTCGTTGTTTTCTGGCTTTAATTCGCAAAGAAGAGCACGAAATCTACAAAATCGTGACTTTTTACCAAGATTCAACGGCTGAATTGCAAGAAAACAGCAGAATTCTGCACGAAATCATCAAAATTCTTAGAGAAAACCGCATATTTCGATGCAAAACGACGATTTCTCGCCGATTTTCGTTGTTTTCTGGCTTGAATTCGCAAAGAAGAGCACGAAATCTACAAAATCATCACTTTTTACTAAGGTTCAACGGCTGAATTGCAAGAAAACAGCAGAATTCTGCACGAAATCATCAAAATTCTTAGAGAAAACCGCATATTTCGATGCAAAACGACGATTTCTCGCTGATTTTCGTTGTTTTCTATCTTGAATTCGCAAAAAAGAGCACGAAATCTACAAAATCATGACTTTTTACCAAGATTCAACGGCTGAATTGCAAGAAAACAGCAGAATTCTGCACGAAATCATCAAAACTCTTACAGAAAACCGCATTTTTCGATGCAAAACGACGATTTCTCGCCGATTTTCGTTGTTTTCTGGCTTGAATTCGCAAAGAAGAGCACGAAATCTACAAAATCATGACTTTTTACCAAGATTCAACGGCTGAATTGCAAGAAAACAGCAGAATTCTGCACGAAATCATCAAAATTCTTACAGAAAACCGCATATTTCGATGCAAAACGACGATTTCTCGCCGATTTTCGTTGTTTTCTGGCATGAATTTGCAAAGAAGAGCACGAAATCTACAAAATCATGACTTTTACCAAGATTCAACGGCTGAATTGCAAGAAAACAGCAGAATTCTGCACGAAATCATCAAAATTCTTAGAGAAAATCGCATATTTCGATGCAAAACGACGATTTCTCGCTGATTTTCGTTGTTTTCTATCTTGAATTCGCAAAGAAGAGCACGGAATCTACAAAATCATGACTTTTTACCAAGATTCAACGGCTGAATTGCAAGAAAACAGCAGAATTCTGCACGAAATCATCAAAATTCTTAGAGAAAACCGCATATTTCGATGCAAAACGACGATTTCTCGCCGATTTTCGTTGTTTTTTGGCTTGAATTCGCAAAGAAGAGCACAAAATCTATAAAATCATGACTTTTTACCAAGATTCAACGGCTGAATTGCAAGAAAACAGCAGAATTCTGCACGAAATCATCAAAATTCTTACAGAAAACCGCATATTTCGATGCAAAACGACGATTTCTCGCCGATTTTCGTTGTTTTCTGGCTTGAATTCGCAAAGAAGAGCACGAAATCTACAAAATCATGACTTTTTACCAAGATTCAACGGCTGAATTGCAAGAAAACAGCAGAATTCTGCACGAAATCATCAAAATTCTTACAGAAAACCGCATTTTTCGATGCAAAACGACGATTTCGCGCCGATTTTCGTTGTTTTCTGGCTTGAATTCGCAAAGAAGAGCACGAAATCTACAAAATCATGACTTTTTACCAAGATTCAACGGCTGAATTGCAAGAAAACAGCAGAATTCTGCACGAAATCATCAAAATTCTTACAGAAAACCGCATATTTCGATGCAAAACGACGATTTCTCGCCGATTTTCGTTGTTTTCTGGCTTGAATTCGCAAAGAAGAGCACGAAATCTACAAAATCATCACTTTTTACTAAGGTTCAACGGCTGAATTGCAAGAAAACAGCAGAATTCTGCACGAAATCATCAAAATTCTTAGAGAAAACCGCATATTTCGATGCAAAACGACGATTTCTCGCTGATTTTCGTTGTTTTCTATCTTGAATTCGCAAAGAAGAGCACGGAATCTACAAAATCATGACTTTTTACCAAGATTCAACGGCTGAATTGCAAGAAAACAGCAGAATTCTGCACGAAATCATCAAAATTCTTAGAGAAAACCGCATATTTCGATGCAAAACGACGATTTCTCGCCGATTTTCGTTGTTTTCTGGCATGAATTTGCAAAGAAGAGCACGAAATCTACAAAATCATGACTTTTACCAAGATTCAACGGCTGAATTGCAAGAAAACAGCAGAATTCTGCACGAAATCATCAAAATTCTTAGAGAAAATCGCATATTTCGATGCAAAACGACGATTTCTCGCTGATTTTCGTTGTTTTCTATCTTGAATTCGCAAAGAAGAGCACGGAATCTACAAAATCATGACTTTTTACCAAGATTCAACGGCTGAATTGCAAGAATACAGCAGAATTCAGCACGAAATCATCAAAATTCTTACAGAAAACCGCATATTTCGATGCAAAACGACGATTTCTCGCCGATTTTCGTTGTTTTCTGGCTTGAATTCGCAAAGAAGAGCACGAAATCTACAAAATCATGACTTTTTACCAAGATTCAACGGCTGCATTGCAAGAAAACAGCAGAATTCTGCACGAAATCATCAAAATTCTTAGAGAAAACCGCATATTTCGATGCAAAACGACGATTTCTCGCCGATTTTCGTTGTTTTCTATCTTGAATTCGCAAAGAAGAGCACGGAATCTACAAAATCATGACTTTTTACCAAGATTCAACGGCTGAATTGCAAGAAAACAGCAGAATTCTGCACGAAATCATCAAAATTCTTAGAGAAAACCGCATATTTCGATGCAAAACGACGATTTCTCGCCGATTTTCGTTGTTTTTTGGCTTGAATTCGCAAAGAAGAGCACAAAATCTACAAAATCATGACTTTTTACCAAGATTCAACGGCTGAATTGCAAGAAAACAGCAGAATTCTGCACGAAGTCATCAAAATTCTTACAGAAAACCGCATATTTCGATGCAAAACGACGATTTCTCGCCGATTTTCGTTGTTTTCTGGCTTGAATTCGCAAAGAAGAGCACGAAATCTACAAAATCATGACTTTTTACCAAGATTCAACGGCTGAATTGCAAGAAAACAGCAGAATTCTGCACGAAATCATCAAAATTCTTACAGAAAACCGCATTTTTCGATGCAAAACGACGATTTCGCGCCGATTTTCGTTGTTTTCTGGCTTGAATTCGCAAAGAAGAGCACGAAATCTACAAAATCATCACTTTTTACTAAGGTTCAACGGCTGAATTGCAAGAAAACAGCAGAATTCTGCACGAAATCATCAAAATTCTTAGAGAAAACCGCATATTTCGATGCAAAACGACGATTTCTCGCTGATTTTCGTTGTTTTCTATCTTGAATTCGCAAAGAAGAGCACGGAATCTACAAAATCATGACTTTTTACCAAGATTCAACGGCTGAATTGCAAGAAAACAGCAGAATTCTGCACGAAATCATCAAAATTCTTAGAGAAAACCGCATATTTCGATGCAAAACGACGATTTCTCGCCGATTTTCGTTGTTTTTTGGCTTGAATTCGCAAAGAAGAGCACGAAATCTACAAAATCATCACTTTTTACCAAGATTCAACGGCTGAATTGCAAGAAAACAGCAGAATTCTGCACGAAATCATCAAAATTCTTAGAGAAAACCGCATATTTCGATGCAAAACGACGATTTCTCGCCGATTTTCGTTGTTTTTTGGCTTGAATTCGCAAAAAAGAGCACAAAATCTACAAAATCATGACTTTTTACCAAGATTCAACGGCTGAATTGCAAGAAAACAGCAGAATTCTGCACGAAATCATCAAAATTCTTACAGAAAACCGCATATTTCGATGCAAAACGACGATTTCTCGCCGATTTTCGTTGTTTTCTGGCTTGAATTCGCAAAGAAGAGCACGAAATCTACAAAATCATGACTTTTTACCAAGATTCAACGGCTGAATTGCAAGAAAACAGCAGAATTCTGCACGAAATCATCAAAACTCTTAGAGAAAACCGCATATTTCGATGCAAAACGACGATTTCTCGCTGATTTTCGTTGTTTTCTATCTTGAATTTGCAAAGAAGAGCACGGAATCTACAAAATCATGACTTTTTACCAAGATTCAACGGCTGAATTGCAAGAATACAGCAGAATTCTGAACGAAATCATCAAAATTCTTACAGAAAACCGCATATTTCGATGCAAAACGACGATTTCTCGCCGATTTTCGTTGTTTTCTGGCTTGAATTCGCAAAGAAGAGCACGAAATCTACAAAATCATGACTTTTTACCAAGATTCAACGGCTGAATTGCAAGAAAACAGCAGAATTCTGCACGAAATCATCAAAATTCTTAGAGAAAACGCATATTTCGATGCAAAACGACGATTTCTCGCCGATTTTCGTTGTTTTCTGGCTTGAATTCGCAAAGAAGAGCACGAAATCTACAAAATCATCACTTTTTACCAAGATTCAACGGCTGAATTGCAAGAAAACAGCAGAATTCTGCACGAAATCATCAAAATTCTTAGAGAAAACCGCATATTTCGATGCAAAACGACGATTTCTCGCTGATTTTCGTTGTTTTCTATCTTGAATTCGCAAAGAAGAGCACGAAATCTACAAAACCATGACTTTTTACCAAGATTCAACGGCTGAATTGCAAGAAAACAGCAGAATTCTGCACGAAATCATCAAAATTCTTACAGAAAACCGCATATTTCGATGCAAAACGACGATTTCTCGCCGATTTTCGTTGTTTTCTGGCTTGAATTCGCAAAGAAGAGCACGAAATCTACAAAATCATGACTTTTTACCAAGATTCAACGGCTGAGTTGCAAGAAAACAGCAGAATTCTGCACGAAATCATCAAAATTCTTACAGAAAATCGCATTTTTCGATGCAAAACGACGATTTCTCGCCGATTTTTGTTGTTTTCTGGCTTGAATTCGCAAAGAAGAGCACGAAATCTACAAAATCATGACTTTTTACCAAGATTCAACGGCTGAATTGCAAGAAAACAGCAGAATTCTGCACGAAATCATCAAAAATCTTACAGAAAACCGCATATTTCGATGCAAAACAACGATTTCTCGCCGATTTTCGTTGTTTTCTGGCTTGAATTCGCAAAGAAGAGCACGAAATCTACAAAATCATGACTTTTTACCAAGATTCAACGGCTGAATTACAAGAAAACAGCAGAAATCTGCACGAAATCATCAAAATTCTTACTGAAAACCGCATATTTCGATGCAAAACAACGATTTCTCGCCGATTTTCGTTGTTTTCTGGCTTGAGTTCGCAAAGAAGAGCACGAAATCTACAAAATCATGACTTTTTACCAAGATTCAACAGCTGAATTGCAAGAAAACAGCAGAAATCTGCACGAAATCATCAAAATTCTTACAGAAAACCGCATTTTTCGATGCAAGACGACGATTTCTCGCCGATTTTCGTTGTTTTCTGGCTTGAATTCGCAAAGAAGAGCACGAAATCTACAAAATCATGACTTTTTACCAAGATTCAACGGCTGAATTGCAAGAAAACAGCAGAATTCTGCACGAAATCGTCAAAATTCTTAGAGAAAACCGCATATTTCGATGCAAAACGACGATTTATCGCCGATTTTCGTTGTTTTCTGGCTTGAATTCGCAAAAAAGAGCACGAAATCTACAAAATCATCACTTTTTACCAAGATTCAACGGCTGAATTGCAAGAAAACAGCAGAATTCTGCACGAAATCATCAAAATTCTTACAGAAAACCGCATATTTCGATGCAAAACGATTATTTCTCGCCGATTTTCGTTGTTTTCTGGCTTGAATTCGCAAAGAAGAGCACGAAATCTACAAAATCATGACTTTTTACCAAGATTCAACGGCTGAATTGCAAGAAAACAGCAGAAATCTGCACGAAATCATCAAAATTCTTACAGAAAACCGCATTTTTCGATGCAAGACGACGATTTCTCGCCGATTTTCGTTGTTTTCTGGCTTGAATTCGCAAAGAAGAGCACGAAATCTACAAAATCATGACTTTTTACCAAGATTCAACGGCTGAATTGCAAGAAAACAGCAGAATTCTGCACCAAATCATCAAAATTCTTACAGAAAACCGCATATTTCGATGCAAAACAACGATTTCTCGCCGATTTTCGTTGTTTTCTATCTTGAATTCGCCAAGAAGAGCACGAAATCTACAAAATCATGACATTTTACCTAGATTCAACGGCTGAATTGCAAGAAAACAGCAGAATTCTGCACGAAATCATCAAAATTCTAACAGAAAGCCGCATATTTCGATGCAAAACAACGATTTCTCGCCGATTTTCGTTGTTTTCTATCTTGAATTTGCCAAATAGAGCACAAAATCTACAAAATCATGACTTTTTACCTAGATTCAACGGCTGAATTGCAAGAAAACAGCAGAATTCTGCACGAAATCATCAAAATTCTTACAGAAATCCGCATATTTCGATGCAAAACGACGATTTCTCGCTGATTGTCGTTGTTTTCTGGCTTGAATTCGCAATGAAGAGCACGAAATCTACAAAATCATGACTTTTTACCAAGATTCAACGGCTGAATTGCAAGAAAACAGCAGAATTCTGCACAAAATCATCAAAATTCTTACAGAAAACCGCATATTTCGATGCAAAACGACGATTTCTCGCCGATTTTCGTTGTTTTCTGGCATGAATTTGCAAAGAAGAGCACGAAATCTACAAAATCATGACTTTTTATCAAGATTCAACGGCTGAATTGCAAGAAAACAGCAGAATTCTGCACGAAATCATCAAAATTCTTAGAGAAAACTGCATATTTCGATGCAAAACGACGATTTCTCGCTGATTTTCGTTGTTTTCTATCTTGAATTCGCAAAGAAGAGCACGAAATCTACAAAATCATGACTTTTTACCAAGATTCAACGGCTGAATTGCAAGAAAACAGCAGAATTCTGCACGAAATCGTCAAAATTCTTAGAGAAAACCGCATATTTCGATGCAAAACGACGATTTCTCGCCGATTTTCGTTGTTTTCTGGCTTGAATTCGCAAAGAAGAGCACGAAATCTACAAAATCATGACTTTTTACCAAGATTCAACGGCTGAATTGCAAGAAAACAGCAGAATTTTGCACGAAATCATCAAAATTCTTAGAGAAAACCGCATCTTTCGATGCAAAACGACGATTTCTCGCTGATTTTCGTTGTTTTCTATCTTGAATTCGCAAAGAAGAGCACGAAATCTACAAAATCATGACTTTTTACCAAGATTCAACGGCTGAATTGCAAGAAAACAGCAGAATTCTGCACGAAATCATCAAAATTCTCACAGAAAACCGCATATTTCGTTGCAAAACGACGATTTCTCGCCGATTCTGGTTGTTTTCTGGCTTGAATTCGCAAAGAAAAGCACGAAATCTACAAAATCATGACTTTTTACCAAGATTCAACGGCTGAATTGCAAGAAAACAGCAGAAATCTGCACGAAATCATCAAAATTCTTACAGAAAACCGCATTTTTCGATGCAAAACGACGATTTCTCGCCGATTTTCGTTGTTTTCTGGCTTGAATTCGCAAAGAAGAGCACGAACTCTAAAAAAACATGACTTTTTACCAAGATTCAACGGCTGAATTGCAAGAAAACAGCAGAATTCTGCACCAAATCATAAAAATTCTTACAGAAAACCGCATATTTCGATGCAAAACAACGATTTCTCGCCGATTTTCGTTGTTTTCTATCTTGAATTCGCCAAGAAGAGCACGAAATCTACAAAATTATGACTTTTTACCTAGATTCAACGGCTGAATTGCAAGAAAACAGCAGAATTCTGCACGAAATCATCAAAATTCTTACAGAAAACCGCATATTTCGATGCAAAACAACGATTTCTCGCCGATTTTCGTTGTTTTCTATCTTGAATTTGCCAAAAAGAGCACGAAATCTACAAAATCATGAATTTTTACCTAGATTCAACGGCTGAATTGCAAGAAAACAGCAGAATTCTGCACGAAATCATCAAAATTCTTACAGAAAACCGCATATTTCGATGCAAAACGACGATTTCTCGCCGATTTTCGTTGTTTTCTATTTTGAATTCGCCAAGAAGAGCACGAAATCTACAAAATCATGACTTTTTACCTAGATTCAATGGCTGAATTGCAAGAAAACAGCAGAATTCTGCACGAAATCATCAAAATTCTTACAGAAAACCGCATATTTCGATGCAAAACGACGATTTCTCGCCGATTTTCGTTGTTTTCTATCTTGAATTTGCCAAAAAGAGCACGAAATCTACAAAATCATGACTTTTTACCTAGACTCAACGGCTGAATTGCAAGAAAACAGCAGAATTCTGCACGAAATCATCAAAATTCTAACAGAAAACCGCATTTTTCGATGCAAAACGACGATTTCTCGCTGATTTTCGTTGTTTTCTGGCTTGAATTCGCAATGAAGAGCACGAAATCTACAAAATCATGACTTTTTACCAAGATTCAACGGTTGAATTGCAAGAAAACAGCAGAATTTTGCACGAAATCATCAAAATTCTTAGAGAAAACCGCATATTTCGATGCAAAACGACGATTTCTCGCCGATTTTCGTTGTTTTCTGGCTTGAGTTCGCAAAGAAGAGCACGAAATCTACAAAATCATGACTTTTTACCAAGATTCAACAGCTGAATTGCAAGAAAACAGCAGAAATCTGCACGAAATCATCAAAATTCTTACAGAAAACCGCATTTTTCGATGCAAGACGACGATTTCTCGCCGATTTTCGTTGTTTTCTGGCTTGAATTCGCAAAGAAGAGCACGAAATCTACAAAATCATGACTTTTTACCAAGATTCAACGGCTGAATTGCAAGAAAAGAGCAGAATTCTGCACGAAATCGTCAAAATTCTTAGAGAAAACCGCATATTTCGATGCAAAACGACGATTTATCGCCGATTTTCGTTGTTTTCTGGCTTGAATTCGCAAAAAAGAGCACGAAATCTACAAAATCATCACTTTTTACCAAGATTCAACGGCTGAATTGCAAGAAAACAGCAGAATTCTGCACGAAATCATCAAAATTCTTACAGAAAACCGCATATTTCGATGCAAAACGATTATTTCTCGCCGATTTTCGTTGTTTTCTGGCTTGAATTCGCAAAGAAGAGCACGAAATCTACAAAATCATGACTTTTTACCAAGATTCAACGGCTGAATTGCAAGAAAACAGCAGAAATCTGCACGAAATCATCAAAATTCTTACAGAAAACCGCATTTTTCGATGCAAGACGACGATTTCTCGCCGATTTTCGTTGTTTTCTGGCTTGAATTCGTAAAGAAGAGCACGAAATCTACAAAATCATGACTTTTTACCAAGATTCAACGGCTGAATTGCAAGAAAACAGCAGAATTCTGCACCAAATCATCAAAATTCTTACAGAAAACCGCATATTTCGATGCAAAACAACGATTTCTCGCCGATTTTCGTTGTTTTCTATCTTGAATTCGCCAAGAAGAGCACGAAATCTACAAAATCATGACATTTTACCTAGATTCAACGGCTGAATTGCAAGAAAACAGCAGAATTCTGCACGAAATCATCAAAATTCTAACAGAAAGCCGCATATTTCGATGCAAAACAACGATTTCTCGCCGATTTTCGTTGTTTTCTATCTTGAATTTGCCAAAAAGAGCACAAAATCTACAAAATCATGACTTTTTACCTAGATTCAACGGCTGAATTGCAAGAAAACAGCAGAATTCTGCACGAAATCATCAAAATTCTTACAGAAAACCGCATATTTCGATGCAAAACGACGATTTCTCGCCGATTTTCGTTGTTTTCTATTTTGAATTCGCCAAGAAGAGCACGAAATCTACAAAATCATGACTTTTTACCTAGATTCAATGGCTGAATTGCAAGAAAACAGCAGAATTCTGCACGAAATCATCAAAATTCTAACAGAAAACCGCATTTTTCGATGCAAAACGACGATTTCTCGCTGATTTTCGTTGTTTTCTGGCTTGAATTCGCAATGAAGAGCACGAAATCTACAAAATCATGACTTTTTACCAAGATTCAACGGTTGAATTGCAAGAAAACAGCAGAATTTTGCACGAAATCATCAAAATTCTTAGAGAAAACCGCATATTTCGATGCAAAACGACGATTTCTCGCCAATTTTCGTTGTTTTCTGGCTTGAATTCGCAAAGAAGAGCACGAAATCTACAAAATCATTACTTTTTACCAAGATTCAACGGCTGAATTGCAAGAAAACAGCAGAATTCTGCACGAAATCATCAAAATTCTTAGAGAAAACCGCATATTTCGATGCAAAACGACGATTTCTCGCCGATTTTCGTTGTTTTCTATCTTGAATTCGCCAAGAAGAGCACGAAATCTACAAAATCATGACTTTTTACCTAGATTCAACAGCTGAATTGCAAGAAAACAGCAGAATTCTGCACGAAATCATCAAAATTCTTACAGAAAACCGCATATTTCGATGCAAAACAACGATTTCTCGCCGATTTTCGTTGTTTTCTATCTTGAATTTGCCAAAAAGAGCACGAAATCTACAAAATCATGACTTTTTACCTAGATTAAACGGCTGAATTGCAAGAAAACAGCAGAATTCTGCACCAAATCATAAAAATTCTTACAGAAAACCGCATTTTTCGATGCAAGACGACGATTTCTCGCCGATTTTCGTTGTTTTCTGGCTTGAATTCGTAAAGAAGAGCACGAAATCTACAAAATCATGACTTTTTACCAAGATTCAACGGCTGAATTGCAAGAAAACAGCAGAATTCTGCACCAAATCATCAAAATTCTTACAGAAAACCGCATATTTCGATGCAAAACAACGATTTCTCGCCGATTTTCGTTGTTTTCTATCTTGAATTCGCCAAGAAGAGCACGAAATCTACAAAATCATGACATTTTACCTAGATTCAACGGCTGAATTGCAAGAAAACAGCAGAATTCTGCACGAAATCATCAAAATTCTAACAGAAAGCCGCATATTTCGATGCAAAACAACGATTTCTCGCCGATTTTCGTTGTTTTCTATCTTGAATTTGCCAAAAAGAGCACAAAATCTACAAAATCATGACTTTTTACCTAGATTCAACGGCTGAATTGCAAGAAAACAGCAGAATTCTGCACGAAATCATCAAAATTCTTACAGAAATCCGCATATTTCGATGCAAAACGACGATTTCTCGCTGATTGTCGTTGTTTTCTGGCTTGAATTCGCAATGAAGAGCACGAAATCTACAAAATCATGACTTTTTACCAAGATTCAACTGCTGAATTGCAAGAAAACAGCAGAATTCTGCACAAAATCATCAAAATTCTTACAGAAAACCGCATATTTCGATGCAAAACGACGATTTCTCGCCGATTTTCGTTGTTTTCTGGCATGAATTTGCAAAGAAGAGCACGAAATCTACAAAATCATGACTTTTTATCAAGATTCAACGGCTGAATTGCAAGAAAACAGCAGAATTCTGCACGAAATCATCAAAATTCTTAGAGAAAACTGGATATTTCGATGCAAAACGACGATTTCTCGCTGATTTTCGTTGTTTTCTATCTTGAATTCGCAAAGAAGAGCACGAAATCTACAAAATCATGACTTTTTACCAAGATTCAACGGCTGAATTGCAAGAAAACAGCAGAATTCTGCACGAAATCGTCAAAATTCTTAGAGAAAACCGCATATTTCGATGCAAAACGACGATTTCTCGCCGATTTTCGTTGTTTTCTGGCTTGAATTCGCAAAGAAGAGCACGAAATCTACAAAATCATGACTTTTTACCAAGATTCAACGGCTGAATTGCAAGAAAACAGCAGAATTTTGCACGAAATCATCAAAATTCTTAGAGAAAACCGCATCTTTCGATGCAAAACGACGATTTCTCGCTGATTTTCGTTGTTTTCTATCTTGAATTCGCAAAGAAGAGCACGAAATCTACAAAATCATGACTTTTTACCAAGATTCAACGGCTGAATTGCAAGAAAACAGCAGAATTCTGCACGAAATCATCAAAATTCTTACAGAAAACCGCATATTTCGTTGCAAAACGACGATTTCTCGCCGATTCTGGTTGTTTTCTGGCTTGAATTCGCAAAGAAAAGCACGAAATCTACAAAATCATGACTTTTTACCAAGATTCAACGGCTGAATTGCAAGAAAACAGCAGAATTCTGCACGAAATCATCAAAATTCTTACAGAAAACCGCATATTTCGATGCAAAACGACGATTTCTCGCCGATTTTCGTTGTTTTCTATCTTGAATTCGCCAAGAAGAGCACGAAATCTACAAAATCATGACTTTTTACCTAGATTCAACAGCTGAATTGCAAGAAAACAGCAGAATTCTGCACGAAATCATCAAAATTCTTACAGAAAACCGCATATTTCGATGCAAAACAACGATTTCTCGCCGATTTTCGTTGTTTTCTATCTTGAATTTGCCAAAAAGAGCACAAAATCTACAAAATCATGACTTTTTACCTAGATTCAACGGCTGAATTGCAAGAAAACAGCAGAATTCTGCACGAAATCATCAAAATTCTTACAGAAATCCGCATTTTTCGATGCAAAACGACGATTTCTCGCCGATTTTCGTTGTTTTCTGGCTTGAATTCGCAAAGAAGAGCACGAAATCTACAAAAACATGACTTTTTACCAAGATTCAACGGCTGAATTGCAAGAAAACAGCAGAATTCTGCACCAAATCATAAAAATTCTTACAGAAAACCGCATATTTCGATGCAAAACAACGATTTCTCGCCGATTTTCGTTGTTTTCTATCTTGAATTCGCCAAGAAGAGCACGAAATCTACAAAATTATGACTTTTTACCTAGATTCAACGGCTGAATTGCAAGAAAACAGCAGAATTCTGCACGAAATCATCAAAATTCTTACAGAAAACCGCATATTTCGATGCAAAACAACGATTTCTCGCCGATTTTCGTTGTTTTCTATCTTGAATTTGCCAAAAAGAGCACGAAATCTACAAAATCATGAATTTTTACCTAGATTCAACGGCTGAATTGCAAGAAAACAGCAGAATTCTGCACGAAATCATCAAAATTCTTACAGAAAACCGCATATTTCGATGCAAAACGACGATTTCTCGCCGATTTTCGTTGTTTTCTATTTTGAATTCGCCAAGAAGAGCACGAAATCTACAAAATCATGACTTTTTACCTAGATTCAATGGCTGAATTGCAAGAAAACAGCAGAATTCTGCACGAAATCATCAAAATTCTAACAGAAAACCGCATTTTTCGATGCAAAACGACGATTTCTCGCTGATTTTCATTGTTTTCTGGCTTGAATTCGCAATGAAGAGCACGAAATCTACAAAATCATGACTTTTTACCAAGATTCAACGGTTGAATTGCAAGAAAACAGCAGAATTTTGCACGAAATCATCAAAATTCTTAGAGAAAACCGCATATTTCGATGCAAAACGACGATTTCTCGCCAATTTTCGTTGTTTTCTGGCTTGAATTCGCAAAGAAGAGCACGAAATCTACAAAATCATTACTTTTTACCAAGATTCAACGGCTGAATTGCAAGAAAACAGCAGAATTCTGCACGAAATCATCAAAATTCTTAGAGAAAACCGCATATTTCGATGCAAAACGACGATTTCTCGCTGATTTTCGTTGTTTTCTATCTTGAATTCGCAAAGAAATGCACGGAATCTACAAAATCATGACTTTTTACCAAGATTCAACGGCTGAATTGCAAGAAAACAGCAGAATTCTGCACGAAATCATCAAAATTCTTACAGAAAACCGCATATTTCGATGCAAAACGACGATTTCTCGCCGATTTTCGTTGTTTTCTATCTTGAATTCGCCAAGAAGAGCACGAAATCTACAAAATCATGACTTTTTACCTAGATTCAACAGCTGAATTGCAAGAAAACAGCAGAATTCTGCACGAAATCATCAAAATTCTTACAGAAAACCGCATATTTCGATGCAAAACAACGATTTCTCGCCGATTTTCGTTGTTTTCTATCTTGAATTTGCCAAAAAGAGCACGAAATCTACAAAATCATGACTTTTTACCTAGATTAAACGGCTGAATTGCAAGAAAACAGCAGAATTCTGCACGAAATCATCAAAATTCTTACAGAAAACCGCATATTTCGATGCAAAACGACGATTTCTCGCCGATTTTCGTTGTTTTCTATTTTGAATTCGCCAAGAAGAGCACGAAATCTACAAAATCATGACTTTTTACCTAGATTCAATGGCTGAATTGCAAGAAAACAGCAGAATTCTGCACGAAATCATCAAAATTCTTACAGAAAACCGCATATTTCGATGCAAAACAACGATTTCTCGCCGATTTTCGTTGTTTTCTATCTTGAATTTGCCAAAAAGAGCACGAAATCTACAAAATCATGACTTTTTACCTAGATTCAACGGCTGAATTGCAAGAAAACAGCAGAATTCGGCACGAAATCATCAAAATTCTTACAGAAAACCGCATATTTCGATGCAAAACGACGATTTCTCGCTGATTTTCGTTGTTTTCTATCTTGAATTCGCAAAGAAATGCACGGAATCTACAAAATCATGACTTTTTACCAAGATTCAACGGCTGAATTGCAAGAAAACAGCAGAATTCTGCACGAAATCATCAAAATTCTTACAGAAAACCGCATATTTCGATGCAAAACGACGATTTCTCGCCGATTTTCGTTGTTTTCTATCTTGAATTTGCCAAAAAGAGCACAAAATCTACAAAATCATGACTTTTTACCTAGATTCAACGGCTGAATTGCAAGAAAACAGCAGAATTCTGCACGAAATCATCAAAATTCTTACAGAAATCCGCATTTTTCGATGCAAAACGACGATTTCTCGCCGATTTTCGTTGTTTTCTGGCTTGAATTCGCAAAGAAGAGCACGAAATCTACAAAAACATGACTTTTTACCAAGATTCAACGGCTGAATTGCAAGAAAACAGCAGAATTCTGCACCAAATCATAAAAATTCTTACAGAAAACCGCATATTTCGATGCAAAACAACGATTTCTCGCCGATTTTCGTTGTTTTCTATCTTGAATTCGTCAAGAAGAGCACGAAATCTACAAAATTATGACTTTTTACCTAGATTCAACGGCTGAATTGCAAGAAAACAGCAGAATTCTGCACGAAATCATCAAAATTCTTACAGAAAACCGCATATTTCGATGCAAAACAACGATTTCTCGCCGATTTTCGTTGTTTTCTATCTTGAATTTGCCAAAAAGAGCACGAAATCTACAAAATCATGAATTTTTACCTAGATTCAACGGCTGAATTGCAAGAAAACAGCAGAATTCTGCACGAAATCATCAAAATTCTTACAGAAAACCGCATATTTCGATGCAAAACGACGATTTCTCGCCGATTTTCGTTGTTTTCTATTTTGAATTCGCCAAGAAGAGCACGAAATCTACAAAATCATGACTTTTTACCTAGATTCAATGGCTGAATTGCAAGAAAACAGCAGAATTCTGCACGAAATCATCAAAATTCTAACAGAAAACCGCATTTTTCGATGCAAAACGACGATTTCTCGCTGATTTTCATTGTTTTCTGGCTTGAATTCGCAATGAAGAGCACGAAATCTACAAAATCATGACTTTTTACCAAGATTCAACGGTTGAATTGCAAGAAAACAGCAGAATTTTGCACGAAATCATCAAAATTCTTAGAGAAAACCGCATATTTCGATGCAAAACGACGATTTCTCGCCAATTTTCGTTGTTTTCTGGCTTGAATTCGCAAAGAAGAGCACGAAATCTACAAAATCATTACTTTTTACCAAGATTCAACGGCTGAATTGCAAGAAAACAGCAGAATTCTGCACGAAATCATCAAAATTCTTAGAGAAAACCGCATATTTCGATGCAAAACGACGATTTCTCGCTGATTTTCGTTGTTTTCTATCTTGAATTCGCAAAGAAATGCACGGAATCTACAAAATCATGACTTTTTACCAAGATTCAACGGCTGAATTGCAAGAAAACAGCAGAATTCTGCACGAAATCATCAAAATTCTTACAGAAAACCGCATATTTCGATGCAAAACGACGATTTCTCGCCGATTTTCGTTGTTTTCTATCTTGAATTCGCCAAGAAGAGCACGAAATCTACAAAATCATGACTTTTTACCTAGATTCAACAGCTGAATTGCAAGAAAACAGCAGAATTCTGCACGAAATCATCAAAATTCTTACAGAAAACCGCATATTTCGATGCAAAACAACGATTTCTCGCCGATTTTCGTTGTTTTCTATCTTGAATTTGCCAAAAAGAGCACGAAATCTACAAAATCATGACTTTTTACCTAGATTAAACGGCTGAATTGCAAGAAAACAGCAGAATTCTGCACGAAATCATCAAAATTCTTACAGAAAACCGCATATTTCGATGCAAAACGACGATTTCTCGCCGATTTTCGTTGTTTTCTATTTTGAATTCGCCAAGAAGAGCACGAAATCTACAAAATCATGACTTTTTACCTAGATTCAATGGCTGAATTGCAAGAAAACAGCAGAATTCTGCACGAAATCATCAAAATTCTTACAGAAAACCGCATATTTCGATGCAAAACAACGATTTCTCGCCGATTTTCGTTGTTTTCTATCTTGAATTTGCCAAAAAGAGCACGAAATCTACAAAATCATGACTTTTTACCTAGATTCAACGGCTGAATTGCAAGAAAACAGCAGAATTCGGCACGAAATCATCAAAATTCTTACAGAAAACCGCATATTTCGATGCAAAACGACGATTTCTCGCCGATTTTCGTTGTTTTCTATTTTGAATTCGCCAAGAAGAGCACGAAATCTACAAAATCATGACTTTTTACCTAGATTCAATGGCTGAATTGCAAGAAAACAGCAGAATTCTGCACGAAATCATCAAAATTCTTACAGAAAACCGCATATTTCGATGCAAAACGACGATTTCTCGCCGATTTTCGTTGTTTTCTATCTTGAATTTGCCAAAAAGAGCACGAAATCTACAAAATCATGACTTTTTACCTAGACTCAACGGCTGAATTGCAAGAAAACAGCAGAATTCTGCACGAAATCATCAAAATTCTTACAGAAAACCGCATTTTTCGATGCAAAACGACGATTTCTCGCTGATTTTCGTTGTTTTCTGGCTTGAATTCGCAATGAAGAGCACGAAATCTACAAAATCATGACTTTTTACCAAGATTCAACGGCTGAATTGCAAGAAAACAGCAGAATTTTGCACGAAATCATCAAAATTCTTAGAGAAAACCGCATATTTCGATGCAAAACGACGATTTCTCGCCGATTTTCGTTGTTTTCTGGCTTGAATTCGCAAAGATGAGCACGAAATCTACAAAATCATTACTTTTTACCAAGATTCAACGGCTGAATTGCAAGAAAACAGCAGAATTCTGCACGAAATCATCAAAATTCTTACAGAAAACCGCATATTTCGATGCAAAACGACGATTTCTCGCCGATTTTCGTTGTTTTCTATCTTGAATTCGCCAAGAAGAGCACGAAATCTACAAAATCATTACTTTTTACCAAGATTCAACGGCTGAATTGCAAGAAAACAGCAGAATTCTGCACGAAATCATCAAAATTCTTACAGAAAACCGCATATTTCGATGCACAACAACGATTTCTCGCCGATTTTCGTTGTTTTCTATCTTGAATTCGCCAAGAAGAGCACGAAATCTACAAAATTATGACTTTTTACCTAGATTCAACGGCTGAATTGCAAGAAAACAGCAGAATTCTGCACGAAATCATCAAAATTCTTACAGAAAACCGCATATTTCGATGCAAAACGACGATTTCTCGCCGATTTTCGTTGTTTTCTGGCTTGAATTCGCAAAGAAGAGCACGAAATCTACAAAAACATGACTTTTTACCAAGATTCAACGGCTGAATTGCAAGAAAACAGCAGAATTCTGCACCAAATCAAAAAAATTCTTACAGAAAACCGCATATTTCGATGCAAAACAACGATTTCTCGCCGATTTTCGTTGTTTTCTATCTTGAATTCGCCAAGAAGAGCACGAAATCTACAAAATTATGACTTTTTACCTAGATTCAACGGCTGAATTGCAAGAAAACAGCAGAATTCTGCACGAAATCATCAAAATTCTTACAGAAAACCGCATATTTCGATGCAAAACAACGATTTCTCGCCGATTTTCGTTGTTTTCTATCTTGAATTTGCCAAAAAGAGCACGAAATCTACAAAATCATGACTTTTTACCTAGATTCAACGGCTGAATTGCAAGAAAACAGCAGAATTCTGCACGAAATCATCAAAATTCTTACAGAAAACCGCATATTTCGATGCAAAACGACGATTTCTCGCCGATTTTCGTTGTTTTCTATTTTGAATTCGCCAAGAAGAGCACGAAATCTACAAAATCATGACTTTTTACCTAGATTCAATGGCTGAATTGCAAGAAAACAGCAGAATTCTGCACGAAATCATCAAAATTCTTACAGAAAACCGCATATTTCGATGCAAAACGACGATTTCTCGCCGATTTTCGTTGTTTTCTATCTTGAATTTGCCAAAAAGAGCACGAAATCTACAAAATCATGACTTTTTACCTAGACTCAACGATTGAATTGCAAGAAAACAGCAGAATTCTGCACGAAATCATCAAAATTCTTACAGAAAACCGCATTTTTCGATGCAAAACGACGATTTCTCGCTGATTTTCGTTGTTTTCTGGCTTGAATTCGCAATGAAGAGCACGAAATCTACAAAATCATGACTTTTTACCAAGATTCAACGGCTGAATTGCAAGAAAACAGCAGAATTTTGCACGAAATCATCAAAATTCTTAGAGAAAACCGCATATTTCGATGCAAAACGACGATTTCTCACCGATTTTCGTTGTTTTCTGGCTTGAATTCGCAAAGAAGAGCACGAAATCTACAAAATCATTACTTTTTACCAAGATTCAACGGCTGAATTGCAAGAAAACAGCAAAATTCTGCACGAAATCATCAAAATTCTTAGAGAAAACCGCATATTTCGATGCAAAACGACGATTTCTCGCTGATTTTCGTTGTTTTCTATCTTGAATTCGCAAAGAAATGCACGGAATCTACAAAATCATGACTTTTTACCAAGAATTAACGGCTGAATTGCAAGAAAACAGCAGAATTCTGCACGAAATCATCAAAATTCTTACAGAAAACCGCATATTTCGATGCAAAACGACGATTTCTCGCCGATTTTCGTTGTTTTCTATCTTGAATTCGCCAAGAAGAGCACGAAATCTACAAAATCATGACTTTTTACCTAGATTCAACAGCTGAATTGCAAGAAAACAGCAGAATTCTACACGAAATCATCAAAATTCTTACAGAAAACCGCATATTTCGATGCAAAACAACGATTTCTCGCCGATTTTCGTTGTTTTCTATCTTGAATTTGCCAAAAAGAGCACGAAATCTACAAAATCATGACTTTTTACCTAGACTCAACGGCTGAATTGCAAAAAAACAGCAGAATTCTGCACGAAATCATCAAAATTCTTACAGAAAACCGCATTTTTCGATGCAAAACGACGATTTCTCGCTGATTTTCGTTGTTTTCTGGCTTGAATTCGCAATGAAGAGCACGAAATCTACAAAATCATGACTTTTTACCAAGATTCAACGGCTGAATTGCAAGAAAACAGCAGAATTTTGCACGAAATCATCAAAATTCTTAGAGAAAACCGCATATTTCGATGCAAAACGACGATTTCTCGCCGATTTTCGTTGTTTTCTGGCTTGAATTCGCAAAGAAGAGCACGAAATCTACAAAATCATTACTTTTTACCAAGATTCAACGGCTGAATTGCAAGAAAACAGCAGAATTCTGCACGAAATCATCAAAATTCTTAGAGAAAACCGCATATTTCGATGCAAAACGACGATTTCTCGCTGATTTTCGTTGTTTTCTATCTTGAATTCGCAAAGAAATGCACGGAATCTACAAAATCATGACTTTTTACCAAGATTCAACGGCTGAATTGCAAGAAAACAGCAGAATTCTGCACGAAATCATCAAAATTCTTACAGAAAACCGCATATTTCGATGCAAAACGACGATTTCTCGCCGATTTTCGTTGTTTTCTATCTTGAATTCGCCAAGAAGAGCACGAAATCTACAAAATCATTACTTTTTACCAAGATTCAACGGCTGAATTGCAAGAAAACAGCAGAATTCTGCACGAAATCATCAAAATTCTTAGAGAAAACCGCATATTTCGATGCAAAACGACGATTTCTCGCTGATTTTCGTTGTTTTCTTTCTTGAATTCGCAAAGAAATGCACGGAATCTACAAAATCATGACTTTTTACCAAGATTCAACGGCTGAATTGCAAGAAAACAGCAGAATTCTGCACGAAATCATCAAAATTCTTACAGAAAACCGCATATTTCGATGCAAAACGACGATTTCTCGCCGATTTTCGTTGTTTTCTGGCTTGAATTCGCAAAGAAGAGCACGAAATCTACAAAAACATGACTTTTTACCAAGATTCAACGGCTGAATTGCAAGAAAACAGCAGAATTCTGCACCAAATCAAAAAAATTCTTACAGAAAACCGCATATTTCGATGCAAAACAACGATTTCTCGCCGATTTTCGTTGTTTTCTATCTTGAATTTGCCAAAAAGAGCACGAAATCTACAAAATCATGACTTTTTACCTAGATTCAACGGCTGAATTGCAAGAAAACAGCAGAATTCTGCACGAAATCATCAAAATTCTTACAGAAAACCGCATATTTCGATGCAAAACGACGATTTCTCGCCGATTTTCGTTGTTTTCTATTTTGAATTCGCCAAGAAGAGCACGAAATCTACAAAATCATGACTTTTTACCTAGATTCAATGGCTGAATTGCAAGAAAACAGCAGAATTCTGCACGAAATCATCAAAATTCTTACAGAAAACCGCATATTTCGATGCAAAACGACGATTTCTCGCCGATTTTCGTTGTTTTCTATCTTGAATTTGCCAAAAAGAGCACGAAATCTACAAAATCATGACTTTTTACCTAGACTCAACGATTGAATTGCAAGAAAACAGCAGAATTCTGCACGAAATCATCAAAATTCTTACAGAAAACCGCATTTTTCGATGCAAAACGACGATTTCTCGCTGATTTTCGTTGTTTTCTGGCTTGAATTCGCAATGAAGAGCACGAAATCTACAAAATCATGACTTTTTACCAAGATTCAACGGCTGAATTGCAAGAAAACAGCAGAATTTTGCACGAAATCATCAAAATTCTTAGAGAAAACCGCATATTTCGATGCAAAACGACGATTTCTCGCCGATTTTCGTTGTTTTCTGGCTTGAATTCGCAAAGAAGAGCACGAAATCTACAAAATCATTACTTTTTACCAAGATTCAACGGCTGAATTGCAAGAAAACAGCAGAATTCTGCACGAAATCATCAAAATTCTTAGAGAAAACCGCATATTTCGATGCAAAACGACGATTTCTCGCTGATTTTCGTTGTTTTCTATCTTGAATTCGCAAAGAAATGCACGGAATCTACAAAATCATGACTTTTTACCAAGATTCAACGGCTGAATTGCAAGAAAACAGCAGAATTCTGCACGAAATCATCAAAATTCTTACAGAAAACCGCATATTTCGATGCAAAACGACGATTTCTCGCCGATTTTCGTTGTTTTCTATCTTGAATTCGCCAAGAAGAGCACGAAATCTACAAAATCATGACTTTTTACCTAGATTCAACAGCTGAATTGCAAGAAAACAGCAGAATTCTGCACGAAATCATCAAAATTCTTACAGAAAACCGCATATTTCGATGCAAAACAACGATTTCTCGCCGATTTTCGTTGTTTTCTATCTTGAATTTGCCAAAAAGAGCACGAAATCTACAAAATCATGACTTTTTACCTAGATTCAACGGCTGAATTGCAAAAAAACAGCAGAATTCTGCACGAAATCATCAAAATTCTTACAGAAAACCGCATATTTCGATGCAAAACGACGATTTCTCGCCGATTTTCGTTGTTTTCTATTTTGAATTCGCCAAGAAGAGCACGAAATCTACAAAATCATGACTTTTTACCTAGATTCAATGGCTGAATTGCAAGAAAACAGCAGAATTCTGCACGAAATCATCAAAATTCTTACAGAAAACCGCATATTTCGATGCAAAACGACGATTTCTCGCCGATTTTCGTTGTTTTCTATCTTGAATTTGCCAAAAAGAGCACGAAATCTACAAAATCATGACTTTTTACCTAGACTCAACAGCTGAATTGCAAGAAAACAGCAGAATTCTGCACGAAATCATCAAAATTCTTACAGAAAACCGCATTTTTCGATGCAAAACGACGATTTCTCGCTGATTTTCGTTGTTTTCTGGCTTGAATTCGCAATGAAGAGCACGAAATCTACAAAATCATGACTTTTTACCAAGATTCAACGGCTGAATTGCAAGAAAACAGCAGAATTTTGCACGAAATCATCAAAATTCTTAGAGAAAACCGCATATTTCGATGCAAAACGACGATTTCTCGCCGATTTTCGTTGTTTTCTGGCTTGAATTCGCAAAGAAGAGCACGAAATCTACAAAATCATTACTTTTTACCAAGATTCAACGGCTGAATTGCAAGAAAACAGCAGAATTCTGCACGAAATCATCAAAATTCTTAGAGAAAACCGCATATTTTGATGCAAAACGACGATTTCTCGCTGATTTTCGTTGTTTTCTATCTTGAATTCGCAAAGAAATGCACGGAATCTACAAAATCATGACTTTTTACCAAGATTCAACGGCTGAATTGCAAGAAAACAGCAGAATTCTGCACGAAATCATCAAAATTCTTACAGAAAACCGCATATTTCGATGCAAAACGACGATTTCTCGCCGATTTTCGTTGTTTTCTGGCTTGAATTCGCAAAGAAGAGCACGAAATCTACAAAATCATGACTTTTTACCAAGATTCAACGGCTGAATTGCAAGAAAACAGCAGAATTCTGCACGAAATCATCAAAATTCTTACAGAAAACCGCATTTTTCGATGGAAAACGACTATTTCTCGCCGATTTTCGTTGTTTTCTGGCTTGAATTCGCAAAGAAGAGCACGAAATCTACAAAATCATCACTTTTTACCAAGATTCTTCGGCTGAATTGCAAGAAAACAGCAGAATCCTGCACGAAATCATCAAAATTCTTACAGAAAACCGCATATTTTGAAGCAAAACGACGATTTCTCGCCGATTTTCGTTGTTTTCTGGCTTGAATTCGCAAAGAATAGCACGAAATCTACAAAATCATGACTTTTTACCAAGATTCAACGGCTGAATTGCAAGAAAACAGCAGAATTCTGCACGAAATCATCAAAATTCTTACAGAAAACCGCATATTTTGATGCAAAACGACGAATTCTCGCCGATTTTCGTTGTTTTCTGGCTTGAATTTGCGAAGAAGAGCACGAAATCTACAAAATCATGACTTTTTACCAAGATTCAACGGCTGAATTGCAAGGAAACAGCAGAATTCTGCACGAAATCATCAAAATTCTTAGAGAAAACTGCATATTTCGATGCAAAACAACGATTTCTCGCCGATTTTCGTTGTTTTTTATCTTGAATTCGCCAAGAAGAGCACGAAATCTACAAAATCATGACTTTTTACCAAGATTCAACGGCTGAATTGCAAGAAAACAGCAGAATTCTGCACGAAATCATCAAAATTCTTACAGAAAACCGCATATTTCGATGCAAAACGACGATTTCTCGCCGATTTTCGTTGTTTTCTGGCTTGAATTCGCAAAGAAAAGCACGAAATCTACAAAATCATCACTTTTTACCAAGATTCAACGGCTGAATTGCAAGAAAACAGCAGAATTCTGCACGAAATCATCAAAATTCTTAGAGAAAACCGCATATTTCGATGCAAAACGACGATTTCTCGCCGATTTTCGTAGTTTTCTGGCTTGAATTTGCTAAGAAGAGCACGAAATCTACAAAATCATGACTTTTTACCAAGATTCAACGGCTGAATTGCAAGAAAACAGCAGAATTCTGCACGAAATCATCAAAATTCTTACAGAAAACCGCATATTTCGATGCAAAACGATTATTTCTCGCCGATTTTCGTTGTTTTCTGGCATGAATTCGCAAAGAAGAGCACGAAATCTACAAAATCATGACTTTTTACCAAGATTCAACGGCTGAATTGCAAGAAAACAGCAGAATTCTGCACGAAATCATCAAAATTCTTACAGAAAACCGCATATTTCGACGCAAAACGACGATTTCTCGCCGATTTTCGTTGTTTTCTGGCTTGAATTCGCAAAGAAGAGCACGAAATCTACAAAATCATGACTTTTTACCAAGATTCAACGGCTGAATTGCAAGAAAACAGCAGAATTCTGCACGAAATCATCAAAATTCTTAGAGAAAACCGCATATTTCGATGCAAAACGACGATTTCTCGCCGATTTTCGTAGTTTTCTGGCTTGAATTTGCAAAGAAGAGCACGAAATCTACAAAATCATGACTTTTTACTAAGATTCAACGGCTGAATTGCAAGAAAACAGCAGAATTCTGCACGAAATCATCAAAATTCTTACAGAAAACCGCATATTTCGATGCAAAACAACGATTTCTCGCCGATTTTCGTTGTTTTCTATCTTGAATTCGCCAAGAAGAGCACGAAATCTACAAAATCATGACTTTTTACTTAGACTCAACGGCTGAATTGCAAGAAAACAGCAGAATTCTGCACGAAATCATCAAAATTCTTACAGAAAACCGCATATTTCGATGCAAAACGACGATTTCTCGCCGATTTTCGTTGTTTTCTGGCTTGAATTCGCAAAGAAGAGCACGAAATCTACAAAATCATGACTTTTTACCAAGATTCAACGGCTGAATTACAAGAAAACAGCAGAATTCTGCACGAAATCATCAAAATTCTTACAGAAAACCGCATATTTCGATGCAAAACGACGATTTCTCGCCGATTTTCGTTGTTTTCTGGCATGAATTTGCAAAGAAAAGCACGAAATCTACAAAATCATGACTTTTTACCAAGATTCAACGGCTGAATTGCATGAAAACAGCAGAAATCTGCACGAAATCATCAAAATTCTTAGAGAAAACCGCATATTTCGATGCAAAACGACGATTTCTCGCTGATTTTCGTTGTTTTCTATCTTGAATTCGCAAAGAAGAGCACGAAATCTACAAAATCATGACTTTTTACCAAGATTCAACGGCTGAATTGCAAGAAAACAGCAGATTTCTGCACGAAATCATCAAAATTCTTAGAGAAAACCGCATATTTCGATGCAAAACGACGATTTCTCGCCGATTTTCGTTGTTTTCTGGCTTGAGTTCGCAAAGAAGAGCACGAAATCTACAAAATCATCACTTTTTACCAAGATTCAACGGCTGAATTGCAAGAAAACAGCAGAATTCTGCACGAAATCATCAAAATGCTTAGAGAAAACCGCATATTTCGATGCAAAACGACGATTTCTCGCTGATTTTCGATGTTTTCTATCTTGAATTCGCAAAGAAGAGCACGGAATCTACAAAATCATGACTTTTTACCAAGATTCAACGGCTGAATTGCAAGAAAACAGCAGAATTCTGCACGAAATCATCAAAATTCTTACAGAAAACCGCATATTTCGATGCAAAACGACGATTTCTCGCTGATTTTCGTTGTTTTCTATCTTGAATTCGCAAAGAAGAGCACGAAATCTACAAAATCATGACTTTTTACCAAGATTCAACGGCTGAATTGCAAGAAAACAGCAGATTTCTGCACGAAATCATCAAAATTCTTAGAGAAAACCGCATATTTCGATGCAAAACGACGATTTCTCGCTGATTTTCGATGTTTTCTATCTTGAATTCGCAAAGAAGAGCACGGAATCTATTAAAATCATGACTTTTTACCAAGATTCAACGGCTGAATTGCAAGAAAACAGCAGAATTCTGCACGAAATCATCAAAATTCTTACAGAAAACCGCATATTTCGATGCAAAACGATTATTTCTCGCCGATTTTCGTTGTTTTCTGGCTTGAATTCGCAAAGAAGAGCACGAAATCTACAAAATCATGACTTTTTACCAAGATTCAACGGCTGAATTGCAAGAAAACAGCAGAATTCTGCACGAAATCATCAAAATTCTTACAGAAAACCGCATATTTCGATGCAAAACGACGATTTCGCGCCGATTTTCGTTGTTTTCTGGCTGGAATTCGCAAAGAAGAGCACGAAATCTACAAAATCATGACTTTTTACCAAGATTCAACGGCTGAATTACATGAAAACAGCAGAATTCTGCACGAAATCATCAAAATTCTTACAGAAAACCGCATATTTCGATGCAAAACGATTATTTCTCGCCGATTTTCGTTGTTTTCTGGCTTGAATTCGCAAAGAAGAGCACGAAATCTACAAAATCATGACTTTTTACCAAGATTCAACGGCTGAATTGCAAGAAAACAGCAAAATTCTGCACGAAATCATCATCGTTTTGCATCAAAATTCTTACAGAAAACCGCATATTTCGATGCAAAACGACGATTTCGCGCCGATTTTCGTTGTTTTCTGGCTGGAATTCGCAAAGAAGAGCACGAAATCTACAAAATCATGACTTTTTACCAAGATTCAACGGCTGAATTGCAAGAAAACAGCAGAATTCTGCACGAAATCATCAAAATTCTTAGAGAAAACCGCATATTTCGATGCAAAACGACGATTTCTCGCCGATTTTCGTGGTTTTCTGGCTTGAATTCGCAAAGAAGAGCACGAAATCTACAAAATCATGACTTTTTACCAAGATTCAACGGCTGAATTGCAAGAAAACAGCAGAATTCTGCACGAAATCATCAAAATTCTTACAGAAAACCGCATATTTCGATGCAAAACGATGATTTCTCGCCGATTTTTGTTGTTTTCTGGCTTGAATTCGCAAAGAAGAGCACAAAATCTACAAAATCATGACTTTTTACCATGATTCAACGGCTGAATTGCAAGAAAACAGCAGAATTCTGCACGAAATCATCAAAATTCTTAAAGAAAGCCGCATATTTCGATGCAAAACAACAATTTCTCGCCGATTTTCGTTGTTTTCTGGCTTGAATTCGCAAAGAAGAGCACAAAATCTACAAAATCATCACTTTTTACCAAGATTCTACGGCTGAATTGCAAGAAAACAGCAGAATTCTGCACGAAATCATCAAAATTCTTACAGAAAACCGCATATTTCGATGCAAAACGACGATTTCTCGCCGATTTTCGTTGTTTTCTGGCTTGAATTCGCAAAGAAGAGCACGAAATCTACAAAATCATGACTTTTTACCAAGATTCAACGGCTGAATTGCAAGAAAACAGCAGAATTCTGCACGAAATCATCAAAATTCTTAGAGAAAACTGCATATTTCGATGCAAAACAACGATTTCTCGCCGATTTTCGTTGTTTTCTATCTTGAATTCGCCAAGAAGAGCACGAAATCTACAAAATCATGACTTTTTACCTAGATTCAACGGCTGAATTGCAAGAAAACAGCAGAATTCTGCACGAAATCATCAAAATTCTTACAGAAAGCCGCATATTTCGATGCAAAACGACGATTTCTCGCCGCTTTTCGTTGTTTACTGGCTTGAATTCGCAAAGAAGAGCACGAAATCTACAAAATCATGACTTTTTACCAAGATTCGACGGCTGAATTGCAAGAAAACAGCAGAATTCTGCACGAAATCATCAAAGTTCTTACAGAAAACTGCATATTTCGATGCAAAACAACGATTTCTCGCCGATTTTCGTTGTTTTCTATCTTGAATTCGCCAAGAAGAGCACGAAATCTACAAAATCATGACTTTTTACCAAGATTCAACAGCTGAATTGCAAGAAAACAGCAGAATTCTGCACGAAATCATCATCGTTTTGCATCAAAATTCTTACAGAAAACCGCATATTTCGATGCAAAACGACGATTTCGCGCCGATTTTCGTTGTTTTCTGGCTGGAATTCGCAAAGAAGAGCACGAAATCTACAAAATCATGACTTTTTACCAAGATTCAACGGCTGAATTGCAAGAAAACAGCAGAATTCTGCACGAAATCATCAAAATTCTTAGAGAAAACCGCATATTTCGATGCAAAACGACGATTTCTCGCCGATTTTCGTGGTTTTCTGGCTTGAATTCGCAAAGAAGAGCACGAAATCTACAAAATCATGACTTTTTACCAAGATTCAACGGCTGAATTGCAAGAAAACAGCAGAATTCTGCACGAAATCATCAAAATTCTTACAGAAATCCGCATATTTCGATGCAAAACGATGATTTCTCGCCGATTTTCGTTGTTTTCTGGCTTGAATTCGCAAAGAAGAGCACGAAATCTGCAAAATCATGACTTTTTACCAAGATTCAACGGCTTTCTGAATTCTGCACGAAATCATCAAAATTCTCACAGAAAACCGCATTTTTCGATGCAAAACGACGATTTCTCGCCGATTTTCGTTGTTTTCTGGCTTGAATTCGCAAAGAAGAGCACGAAATCTACAAAATCATGACTTTTTACCAAGATTCAACGGCTGAATTGCAAGAAAACAGCAGAATTCTGCACGAAATCATCAAAATTCTTACAGAAAACCGCATATTTCGATGCAAAACGAAGATTTCTCGCCGATTTTCGTTGTTTTCTGGCTTGAATCTGCAAAGAAGAGCACGAAATCTACAAAATCATGACTTTTTACCAAGATTCAACGGCTGAATTGCCAGAAAACAGCAGAATTCTGCACGAAATCATCAAAATTCTTACAGAAAACCGCATATTTCGATGCAAAACGACGATTTCGCGCCGATTTTCGTTGTTTTCTGGCTGGAATTCGCAAAGAAGAGCACGAAATCTACAAAATCATGACTTTTTACCAAGATTCAACGGCTGAATTGCAAGAAAACAGCAGAATTCTGCACGAAATCATCCAAATTCTTAGAGAAAACTGCATATTTCGATGCAAAACAACGATTTCTCGCCGATTTTCGTTGTTTTCTATCTTGAATTCGCAAAGAAGAGCACGAAAGCTACAAAATTATGACTTTTTATCAAGATTCAACGGCTGAATTGCAAGAAAACAGCAGAATTCTGCACGAAATCATCAAAATTCTTACAGAAAACCGCATATTTCGATGCAAAACGATTATTTCTCGCCGATTTTCGTTGTTTTCTGGCTTGAATTCGCAAAGAAGAGCACGAAATCTACAAAATCATGACTTTTTACCAAGATTCAACAGCTGAATTGCAAGAAAACAGCAGAATTCTGCACGAAATCATCATCGTTTTGCATCAAAATTCTTACAGAAAACCGCATATTTCGATGCAAAACGACGATTTCGCGCCGATTTTCGTTGTTTTCTGGCTGGAATTCGCAAAGAAGAGCACGAAATCTACAAAATCATGACTTTTTACCAAGATTCAACGGCTGAATTGCAAGAAAACAGCAGAATTCTGCACGAAATCATCAAAATTCTTAGAGAAAACCGCATATTTCGATGCAAAACGACGATTTCTCGCCGATTTTCGTGGTTTTCTGGCTTGAATTCGCAAAGAAGAGCACGAAATCTACAAAATCATGACTTTTTACCAAGATTCAACGGCTGAATTGCAAGAAAACAGCAGAATTCTGCACGAAATCATCAAAATTCTTACAGAAATCCGCATATTTCGATGCAAAACGATGATTTCTCGCCGATTTTCGTTGTTTTCTGGCTTGAATTCGCAAAGAAGAGCACGAAATCTGCAAAATCATGACTTTTTACCAAGATTCAACGGCTGAATTGCAAGAAAACAGCAGAATTCTGCACGAAATCATCAAAATTCTTACAGAAAACCGCATTTTTCGATGCAAAACGACGATTTCTCGCCGATTTTCGTTGTTTTCTGGCTTGAATTCGCAAAGAAGAGCACGAAATCTACAAAATCATGACTTTTTACCAAGATTCAACGGCTGAATTGCAAGAAAACAGCAGAATTCTGCACGAAATCATCAAAATTCTTACAGAAAACCGCATATTTCGATGCAAAACGACGATTTCTCGCCGATTTTCGTTGTTTTCTGGCTTGAATTCGGAAAGAAGAGCACGAAATCTACAAAATCATGACTTTTTACCAAGATTCAACAGCTGAATTGCAAGAAAAAAGCAGAATTCTGCACGAAATCATCAAAATTCTTACAGAAAACCGCATATTTCGATGCAAAACAACGATTTCTCGCCGATTTTCGTTGTTTTCTATCTTGAATTCGCCAAGAAGCGCACGAAATCTACAAAATCATGACTTTTTACCAAGATTCAACGGCTGAATTGCAAGAAAACAGCAGAATTCTGCACGAAATCATCAAAATTCTTACAGAAAACCGCATATTTCGATGCAAAACGAAGATTTCTCGCCGATTTTCGTTGTTTTCTGGCTTGAATCTGCAAAGAAGAGCACGAAATCTACAAAATCATGACTTTTTACCAAGATTCAACGGCTGAATTGCAAGAAAACAGCAGAATTCTGCACGAAATCATCAAAATTCTTACAGAAAACCGCATATTTCGATGCAAAACGACGATTTCGCGCCGCTTTTCGTTGTTTTCTGGCTGGAATTCGCAAAGAAGAGCACGAAATCTACAAAATCATGACTTTTTACCAAGATTCAACGGCTGAATTGCAAGAAAACAGCAGAATTCTGCACGAAATCATCCAAATTCTTAGAGAAAACTGCATATTTCGATGCAAAACAACGATTTCTCGCCGATTTTCGTTGTTTTCTATCTTGAATTCGCAAAGAAGAGCACGAAAGTTACAAAATTATGACTTTTTATCAAGATTCAACGGCTGAATTGCAAGAAAACAGCAGAATTCTGCACGAAATCATCAAAATTCTTACAGAAAACCGCATATTTCGATGCAAAACGACGATTTCTCGCCGATTTTCGTTGTTTTCTGGCTTGAATTCGCAAAGAAGAGCACGGAATCTACAAAATCATGACTTTTTACCAAGATTCAACGGCTGAATTGCAAGAAAACAGCAGAATTCTGCACGAAATCATCAAAATTCTTACAGAAAACCGCATATTTCGATGAAAAACGACGATTTCTCGCCGATTTTCGTTGTTTTCTGGCTTGAATTCGCAAAGAAGAGCACGAAATCTACAAAATCATGACTTTTTACCAAGATTCAACGGCTGAATTGCAAGAAAACAACAGAATTCTGCACGAAATCATCAAAATTTTTAGAGAAAACTGCATATTTCGATGCAAAACAACGATTTCTCGCCGATTTTCGTTGTTTTCTATCTTGAATTCGCCAAGAAGAGCACGAAATCTACAAAATCATGACTTTTTACCTAGATTCAACGGCTGAATTGCAAGAAAACAGCAGAATTCTGCACGAAATCATCAAAATTCTTACAGAAAACCGCATATTTCGATGCAAAACGACGATTTCTCGCCGCTTTTCGTTGTTTTCTGGCTTGAATTCGCAAAGAAGAGCCCGAAATCTACAAAATCATGACTTTTTACCAAGATTCAACGGCTGAATTGCAAGAAAACAGCAGAATTCTGCACGAAATCATCAAAATTCTTACAGAAAACTGCATATTTCGATGCAAAACAACGATTTCTCGCCGATTTTCGTTGTTTTCTATCTTGAATTCGCCAAGAAGAGCACGAAATCTACAAAATCATGACTTTTTACCAAGATTCAACGGCTGAATTGCAAGAAAACAGCAGAATTCTGCACGAAATCATCAAAATTCTTACAGAAAACCGCATTTTTCGATGCAAAACGACGATTTCTCGCCGATTTTCGTTGTTTTCTGGCTTGAATTCGCAAAGAAGAGCACGGAATCTACAAAATCATGACTTTTTACCAAGATTCAACGGCTGAATTGCAAGAAAACAGCAGAATTCTGCACGAAATCATCAAAATTCTTACAGAAAACCGCATATTTCGATGCAAAACAACGATTTCTCGCCGATTTTCGTTGTTTTCTGGCTTGAATTCGCAAAGAAGAGCACAAAATCTACAAAATCATCACTTTTTACCAAGATTCTACGGCTGAATTGCAAGAAAACAGCAGAATTCTGCACGAAATCATCAAAATTCTTACAGAAAACCGCATATTTCGATGAAAAACGACGATTTCTCGCCGATTTTCGTTGTTTTCTGGCTTGAATTCGCAAAGAAGAGCACGAAATCTACAAAATCATGACTTTTTACCAAGATTCAACGGCTGAATTGCAAGAAAACAACAGAATTCTGCACGAAATCATCAAAATTCTTAGAGAAAACTGCATATTTCGATGCAAAACAACGATTTCTCGCCGATTTTCGTTGTTTTCTATCTTGAATTCGCCAAGAAGAGCACGAAATCTACAAAATCATGACTTTTTACCTAGATTCAACGGTTGAATTGCAAGAAAACAGCAGAATTCTGCACAAAATCATCAAAATTCTTACAGAAAACCGCATATTTCGATGCAAAACGACGATTTCTCGCCGCTTTTCGTTGTTTTCTGGCTTGAATTCGCAAAGAAGAGCACGAAATCTACAAAATCATGACTTTTTACCAAGATTCAACGGCTGAATTGCAAGAAAACAGCAGAATTCTGCACGAAATCATCAAAATTCTTACAGAAAACTGCATATTTCGATGCAAAACAACGATTTCTCGCCGATTTTCGTTGTTTTCTATCTTGAATTCGCCAAGAAGAGCACGAAATCTACAAAATCATGACTTTTAACCTAGATTCAACGGCTGAATTGCAAGAAAACAGCAGAATTCTGCACGAAATCATCAAAATTCTTACAGAAAACCGCATATTTCGATGCAAAACGACGATTTCTCGCCGATTTTCGTTGTTTTCTGGCTTGAATTCGCAAAGAAGAGCACGGAATCTACAAAATCATGACTTTTTACCAAGATTCAACGGCTGAATTGCAAGAAAACAGCAGAATTCTGCACGAAATCATCAAAATTCTTACAGAAAACCGCATATTTCGATGAAAAACGACGATTTCTCGCCGATTTTCGTTGTTTTCTGGCTTGAATTCGCAAAGAAGAGCACGAAATCTACAAAATCATGACTTTTTACCAAGATTCAACGGCTGAATTGCAAGAAAACAACAGAATTCTGCACGAAATCATCAAAATTCTTAGAGAAAACTGCATATTTCGATGCAAAACAACGATTTCTCGCCGATTTTCGTTGTTTTCTATCTTGAATTCGCCAAGAAGAGCACGAAATCTACAAAATCATGACTTTTTACCTAGATTCAACGGCTGAATTGCAAGAAAACAGCAGAATTCTGCACGAAATCATCAAAATTCTTACAGAAAACCGCATATTTCGATGCAAAACGACGATTTCTCGCCGCTTTTCGTTGTTTTCTGGCTTGAATTCGCAAAGAAGAGCCCGAAATCTACAAAATCATGACTTTTTACCAAGATTCAACGGCTGAATTGCAAGAAAACAGCAGAATTCTGCACGAAATCATCAAAATTCTTACAGAAAACTGCATATTTCGATGCAAAACAACGATTTCTCGCCGATTTTCGTTGTTTTCTATCTTGAATTCGCCAAGAAGAGCACGAAATCTACAAAATCATGACTTTTTACCTAGATTCAACGGCTGAATTGCAAGAAAACAGCAGAATTCTGCACGAAATCATCAAAATTCTAACAGAAAACCGCATATTTCGATGCAAAACGACGATTTCTCGCCGATTTTCGTTGTTTTCTGGCTTGAATTCGCAAAGAAGAGCACGGAATCTACAAAATCATGACTTTTTACCAAGATTCAACGGCTGAATTGCAAGAAAACAGCAGAATTCTGCACGAAATCATCAAAATTCTTACAGAAAACCGCATTTTTCGATGCAAAACGACGATTTCTCGCCGATTTTCGTTGTTTTCTGGCTTGAATTCGCAAAGAAGAGCACGAAATCTACAAAATCATGACTTCTTACCAAGATTCAACGGCTGAATTGCAAGAAAACAGCAGAATTCTGCACGAAATCATCAAAATTCTTACAGAAAACCGCATATTTCGATGCAAAACAACGATTTCTCGCCGATTTTCGTTGTTTTCTGGCTTGAATTCGCAAAGAAGAGCACAAAATCTACAAAATCATCACTTTTTACCAAGATTCTACGGCTGAATTGCAAGAAAACAGCAGAATTCTGCACGAAATCATCAAAATTCTTACAGAAAACCGCATATTTCGATGCAAAACGACGATTTCTCGCCGATTTTCGTTGTTTTCTGGCTTGAATTCGCAAAGAAGAGCACGAAATCTACAAAATCATGACTTTTTACCAATATTCAACGGCTGAATTGCAAGAAAACAGCAGAAATCTGCACGAAATCATCAAAATTCTTAGAGAAAACTGCATATTTCGATGCAAAACATCGATTTCTCGCCGATTTTCGTTGTTTTCTATCTTGAATTCGCCAAGAAAAGCACGAAATCTACAAAATCATGACTTTTTACCTAGATTCAACGACTGAATTTCAAGAAAACAGCAGAATTCTGCACGAAATCATCAAAATTCTTACAGAAAACCGCATATTTCGATGCAAAACAACGATTTCTCGCCGATTTTCGTTGTTTTCTATCTTGAATTCGCCAAGAAGAGCACGAAATCTACAAAATCATGACTTTTTACCTAGATTCAACGGCTGAATTGCAAGAAAACAGCAGAATTCTGCACGAAATCATCAAAATTCTTACAGAAAACCGCATATTTCGATGCAAAACGACGATTTCTCGCCGATTTTCGTTGTTTTCTGGCTTGAATTCGCAAAGAAGAGCACGAAATCTACAAAATCATGACATTTTACCAAGATTCAACAGCTGAATTGCAAGAAAAAAGCAGAATTCTGCACGAAATCATCAAAATTCTTACAGAAAACCGCATATTTCGATGCAAAACAACGATTTCTCGCCGATTTTCGTTGTTTTCTATCTTGAATTCGCCAAGAAGAGCACGAAATCTACAAAATCATGACTTTCTACCTAGATTCAACGGCTGAATTGCAAGAAAACAGCAAAATTCTGCACGAAATCATCAAAATTCTTACAGAAAACCGCATATTTCGATGCAAAACAACGATTTCTCGCCGATTTTCGTTGTTTCCTATCTTGAATTCGCCAAGAAGAGCACGAAATCTACAAAATCATAACTTTTTACCTAGACTCAACGGCTGAATTGCAAGAAAACAGCAGAATTCTGCACGAAATCATCAAAATTCTTACAGAAAACCGCATATTTCGATGCAAAACGACGATTTCTCGCCGATTTTCGTTGTTTTCTGGCTTGAATTCGCAAAGAAGAGCACGGAATCTACAAAGTCATGACTTTTTACCAAGATTCAATGGCTGAATTGCAAGAAAACAGCAGAATTCTGCACGAAATCATCAAAATTCTTACAGAAAACCGCATATTTCGATGCAAAACGATGATTTCTCGCCGATTTTCGTTGTTTTCTGGCTTGAATTCGCAAAGAAGAGCACGAAATCTACAAAATCATGACTTTTTACCAAGATTCAACGGCTGAATTGCAAGAAAACAGCAGAAATCTGCACGAAATCATCAAAATTCTTACAGAAAACCGCATATTTCGATGCAAAACAACGATTTCTCGCCGATTTTCGTTGTTTCCTATCTTGAATTCGCCAAGAAGAGCACGAAATCTACAAAATCATAACTTTTTACCTAGACTCAACGGCTGAATTGCAAGAAAACAGCAGAATTCTGCACGAAATCATCAAAATTCTTACAGAAAACCGCATATTTCGATGCAAAACGACGATTTCTCGCCGATTTTCGTTGTTTTCTGGCTTGAATTCGCAAAGAAGAGCACGGAATCTACAAAGTCATGACTTTTTACCAAGATTCAATGGCTGAATTGCAAGAAAACAGCAGAATTCTGCACGAAATCATCAAAATTCTTACAGAAAACCGCATATTTCGATGCAAAACGATGATTTCTCGCCGATTTTCGTTGTTTTCTGGCTTGAATTCGCAAAGAAGAGCACGAAATCTACAAAATCATGACTTTTTACCAAGATTCAACGGCTGAATTGCAAGAAAACAGCAGAAATCTGCACGAAATCATCAAAATTCTTAGAGAAAACTGCATATTTCGATGCAAAACAACGATTTCTCGCCGATTTTCGTTGTTTTCTATCTTGAATTCGCCAAGAAAAGCACGAAATCTACAAAATCATGACTTTTTACCTAGATTCAACGGCTGAATTGCAAGAAAACAGCAGAATTCTGCACGAAATCATCAAAATTCTTACAGAAAACCGCATATTTCGATGCAAAACAACGATTTCTCGCCGATTTTCGTTGTTTTCTATCTTGAATTCGCCAAGAAGAGCACGAAATCTACAAAATCATGACTTTTTACCTAGATTCAACGGCTGAATTGCAAGAAAACAGCAGAATTCTGCACGAAATCATCAAAATTCTTACAGAAAACCGCTTATTTCGTTGCAAAACGACGATTTCTCGCCGATTTTCGTTGTTTTCTATCTTGAATTCGCAAAGGAGAGCACGAAATCTACAAAATCATGACTTTTTACCAAGATTCAACGGCTGAATTGCAAGAAAACAGCAGAATTCTGCACGAAATCGTCAAATTTCTTAGAGAAAACCGCATATTTCGATGCAAAACGAAAACGACGATTTCTCGCCGATTTTCGTTGTTTTCTGGCTTGAATTTGCAAAGAAGAGCACGAAATCTACAAAATCATCACTTTTTACCAAGATTCAACAATTGCAAGAAAACAGCAGAACTCTGCACGAAATCATCAAAATTGTTAGAGAAAACTGCATATTTCGATGCAAAACAACGATTTCTCGCCGATTTTCGTTGTTTTCTATCTTGAATTCGCCAAGAAGAGCACGAAATCGACAAAATCATGACTTTTTACCTAGATTCAACGGCTGAATTGCAAGAAAACAGCAGAATTCTGCACGAAATCATCAAAATTCTTACAGAAAACCGCATATTTCGATGCAAAACAACGATTTCTCGCCGATTTTCGTTGTTTTCTATCTTGAATTCGCCAAGAAGAGCACGAAATCTACAAAATCATGACTTTTTACCTAGATTCAACAACTGAATTGCAAGAAAACAGCAGAATTCTGCACGAAATCATCAAAATTCTTACTGAAAACCGCATATTTCGATGCAAAACAACGATTTCTCGCCGATTTTCGTTGTTTTCTGGCTTGAATTCGCAAAGAAGAGCACGAAATCTACAAAATCATGACTTTTTACCAAGATTCAACAGCTGAATTGCAAGAAAAAAGCAGAATTTTGCACGAAATCATCAAAATTCTTACAGAAAACCGCATATTTCGATGCAAAACAACGATTTCTCGCCGATTTTCGTTGTTTTCTATCTTGAATTCGCCAAGAAGCGCACGAAATCTACAAAATCATGACTTTTTACCTAGATTCAACGGCTGAATTGCAAGAAAACAGCAGAATTCTGCACGAAATCATCAAAATTCTTACAGAAAACCGCATATTTCGATGCAAAACAACGATTTCTCGCCGATTTTCGTTGTTTTCTATCTTGAATTCGCCAAGAAGAGCACGAAATGTACAAAATCATGACTTTTTACCTAGATTCAACGGCTGCATTGCAAGAAAACAGCTGAATTCTGCACGAAATCATCAAAATTCTTACAGAAAACCGCATATTTCGATGCAAAACGACGATTTTTCGCCGATTTTCGTTGTTTTCTGGCTTGAATTCGCAAAGACGAGCACGGAATCTACAAAATCATGACTTTTTACCAAGATTCAACGGCTGAATTGCAAGAAAACAGCAGAATTCTGCACGAAATCATCAAAATTCTTACAGAAAACTGCATATTTCGATGCAAAACAACGATTTCTCGCCGATTTTCGTTGTTTTCTATCTTGAATTCGCCAAGAAGAGCACGAAATCTACAAAATCATGACTTTTTACCTAGATTCAACGGCTGAATTGCAAGAAAACAGCAGAATTCTGCACGAAATCATCAAAATTCTTACAGAAAACCGCATATTTCGATGCAAAACAACGATTTCTCGCCGATTTTCGTTGTTTTCTATCTTGAATTCGCCAAGAAGAGCACGAAATCTACAAAATCATGACATTTTACCTAGATTCAACGGCTGAATTGCAAGAAAACAGCAGAATTCTGCACGAAATCATCAAAATTCTTACAGAAAACCGCATATTTCGATGCAAAACGACGATTTCTCGCCGATTTTCGTTGTTTTCTGGCTTGAATTCGCAAAGAAGAGCACGGAATCTACAAAGTCATGACTTTTTACCAAGATTCAATGGCTGAATTGCAAGAAAACAGCAGAATTCTGCACGAAATCATCAAAATTCTTACAGAAAACCGCATATTTCGATGCAAAACGATGATTTCTCGCCGATTTTCGTTGTTTTCTGGCTTGAATTCGCAAAGAAGAGCACGAAATCTACAAAATCATGACTTTTTACCAAGATTCAACGGCTGAATTGCAAGAAAACAGCAGAAATCTGCACGAAATCATCAAAATTCTTAGAGAAAACTGCATATTTCGATGCAAAACAACGATTTCTCACCGATTTTCGTTGTTTTCTATCTTGAATTCGCCAAGAAAAGCACGAAATCTACAAAATCATGACTTTTTACCTAGATTCAACGGCTGAATTGCAAGAAAACAGCAGAATTCTGCACGAAATCATCAAAATTCTTACAGAAAACCGCATATTTCGTTGCAAAACGACGATTTCTCGCCGATTTTCGTTGTTTTCTATCTTGAATTCGCAAAGGAGAGCACGAAATCTACAAAATCATGACTTTTTACCAAGATTCAACGGCTGAATTGCAAGAAAACAGCAGAATTCTGCACGAAATCGTCAAATTTCTTAGAGAAAACCGCATATTTCGATGCAAAACGAAAACGACGATTTCTCGCCGATTTTCGTTGTTTTCTGGCTTGAATTTGCAAAGAAGAGCACGAAATCTACAAAATCATCACTTTTTACCAAGATTCAACAATTGCAAGAAAACAGCAGAACTCTGCACGAAATCATCAAAATTGTTAGAGAAAACTGCATATTTCGATGCAAAACAACGATTTCTCGCCGATTTTCGTTGTTTTCTATCTTGAATTCGCCAAGAAGAGCACGAAATCTACAAAATCATGACTTTTTACCTAGATTCAACGGCTGAATTGCAAGAAAACAGCAGAATTCTGCACGAAATCATCAAAATTCTTACAGAAAACCGCATATTTCGATGCAAAACAACGATTTCTCGCCGATTTTCGTTGTTTTCTATCTTGAATTCGCCAAGAAGAGCACGAAATCTACAAAATCATGACTTTTTACCTAGATTCAACAACTGAATTGCAAGAAAACAGCAGAATTCTGCACGAAATCATCAAAATTCTTACTGAAAACCGCATATTTCGATGCAAAACAACGATTTCTCGCCGATTTTCGTTGTTTTCTGGCTTGAATTCGCAAAGAAGAGCACGAAATCTACAAAATCATGACTTTTTACCAAGATTCAACAGCTGAATTGCAAGAAAAAAGCAGAATTTTGCACGAAATCATCAAAATTCTTACAGAAAACCGCATATTTCGATGCAAAACAACGATTTCTCGCCGATTTTCGTTGTTTTCTATCTTGAATTCGCCAAGAAGCGCACGAAATCTACAAAATCATGACTTTTTACCTAGATTCAACGGCTGAATTGCAAGAAAACAGCAGAATTCTGCACGAAATCATCAAAATTCTTACAGAAAACCGCATATTTCGATGCAAAACAACGATTTCTCGCCGATTTTCGTTGTTTCCTATTTTGAATTCGCCAAGAAGAGCACGAAATCTACAAAATCATGACTTTTTACCTAGACTCAACGGCTGAATTGCAAGAAAACAGCAGAATTCTGCACGAAATCATCAAAATTCTTACAGAAAACCGCATATTTCGATGCAAAACGACGATTTCTCGCCGATTTTCGTTGTTTTCTGGCTTGAATTTGCAAAGAAGAGCACGAAATCTACAAAATCATGACTTTTTACCAAGATTCAACGGCTGAATTAGAAGAAAACAGCAGAATTCTGCACGAAATCATCAAAATTCTTACAGAAAACCGCATATTTCGATACAAAACGACGATTTCTCGCCGATTTTCGTTGTATTCTGGCATGAATTTGCAAAGAAGAGCACGAAATCTACAAAATCATGACTTTTTACCAAGATTCAACGGCTGAATTGCAAGAAAACAGCAGAAATCTGCACGAAATCATCAATATTCTTAGAGAAAACCGCATATTTCGATGCAAAACGACGATTTCTCGCTGATTTTCGTTGTTTTCTATCTTGAATTCGCAAAGAAGAGCACGAAATCTACAAAATCATGACTTTTTACCAAGATTCAACGGCTGAATTGCAAGAAAACAGCAGATTTCTGCACGAAATCATCAAAATTCTTAGAGAAAACCGCATATTTCGATGCAAAACGACGATTTCTCGCCGATTTTCGTTGTTTTCTGGCTTGAATTCGCAAAGAAGAGCACGAAATCTACAAAATCATGACTTTTTACCAAGATTCAACGGCTGAATTGCAAGAAAACAGCAGAATTCTGCACGAAATCATCAAAATTCTTACAGAAAACCGCATATTTCGATGCAAAACAACAATTTCTCGCCGATTTTCGTTGTTTTCTATCTTGAATTCGCCAAGAAGAGCACGAAATCTACAAAATCATGACTTTTTACCTAGATTCAACGGCTGAATTGCAAGAAAACAGCAGAATTCTGCACGAAATCATCAAAATTCTTACTGAAAACCGCATATTTCGATGCAAAACGACGATTTCTCGCCGATTTTCGTTGTTTTCTGGCTTGAATTCGGAAAGAAGAGCACGAAATCTACAAAATCATGACTTTTTACCAAGATTCAACAGCTGAATTGCAAGAAAAAAGCAGAATTCTGCACGAAATCATCAAAATTCTTACAGAAAACCGCATATTTCGATGCAAAACAACGATTTCTCGCCGATTTTCGTTGTTTTCTATCTTGAATTCGCCAAGAAGCGCACGAAATCTACAAAATCATGACTTTTTACCTAGATTCAACGGCTGAATTGCAAGAAAACAGCAGAATTCTGCACGAAATCATCAAAATTCTTACAGAAAACCGCATATTTCGATGCAAAACAACGATTTCTCGCCGATTTTCGATGTTTCCTATTTTGAATTCGCCAAGAAGAGCACGAAATCTACAAAATCATGACTTTTTACCTAGACTCAACGGCTGAATTGCAAGAAAACAGCAGAATTCTGCACGAAATCATCAAAATTCTTACAGAAAACCGCATATTTCGATGCAAAACGACGATTTCTCGCCGATTTTCGTTGTTTTCTGGCTTGAATTTGCAAAGAAGAGCACGAAATCTACAAAATCATGACTTTTTACCAGGATTCAACGGCTGAATTACAAGAAAACAGCAGAATTCTGCACGAAATCATCAAAATTCTTACAGAAAACCGCATATTTCGATACAAAACGACGATTTCTCGCCGATTTTCGTTGTTTTCTGGCATGATTTTGCAAAGAAGAGCACGAAATCTACAAAATCATGACTTTTTACCAAGATTCAACGGCTGAATTGCAAGAAAACAGCAGAAATCTGCACGAAATCATCAAAATGCTTAGAGAAAACCGCATATTTCGATGCAAAACGACGATTTCTCGCTGATTTTCGTTGTTTTCTATCTTGAATTCGCAAAGAAGAGCACGAAATCTACAAAATCATGACTTTTTACCAAGATTCAACGGCTGAATTGCAAGAAAACAGCAGATTTCTACACGAAATCATCAAAATTCTTAGAGAAAACCGCATATTTCGATGCAAAACGACGATTTCTCGCCGATTTTCGTTGTTTTCTGGCTTGAATTCGCAAAGAAGAGCACGAAATCTACAAAATCATCACTTTTTACCAAGATTCAACGGCTGAATTGCAAGAAAACAGCAGAATTCTGCACGAAATCATCAAAATGCTTAGAGAAAACCGCATATTTCGATGCAAAACGACGATTTCTCGCTGATTTTCGATGTTTTCTATCTTGAATTCGCAAAGAAGAGCACGGAATCTACAAAATCATGACTTTTTACCAAGATTCAACGGCTGAATTGCAAGAAAACGGCAGAATTCTGCACGAAATCATCAAAATTCTTACAGAAAACCGCATATTTCGATGCAAAACGAAGATTTCTCGCCGATTTTCGTTGTTTTCTGGCTTGAATCTGCAAAGAAGAGCACGAAATCTACAAAATCATGACTTTTTACCAAGATTCAACGGCTGAATTGCAAGAAAACAGCAGAATTCTGCACGAAATCATCAAAATTCTTACAGAAAACCGCATTTTTCGATGCAAAACGACGATTTCTCGCCGATTTTCGTTGTTTTCTGGCTTGAATTCGTAAAGAAGAGCACGAAATCTACAAAATCATGACTTTTTATCAAGATTCAACAGCTGAATTGCAAGAAAACAGCAGAATTCTGCACGAAATCATCAAAATTCTTACAGAAAACCGCATATTTCGATGCAAAACGACGATTTCTCGCCAATTTTGGTGGTTTTCTGGCTAGAATTCGCAAAGAAGAGCACGAAATCTACAAAATCATGACTTTTTACCAAGATTCAACGGCTGAATTGCAAGAAAACAACAGAATTCTGCACGAAATCATCAAAATTCTTACAGAAAACCGCATATTTCGAAGCAAAACGACGATTTCTCGCCGATTTTCGTTGTTTTCTGGCTTGAATTCGCAAAGAAGAGCACGAAATCTGCAAAATTATGACTTTTTACCAAGATTCAACGGCTGAATTGCAAGAAAACAGCAGAATTTTGCACGAAATCATCAAAATTCTTACAGAAAACCGCATTTTTCGATGCAAAACGACGATTTCTCGCCGATTTTCGTTGTTTTCTGGCTTGAATTTGCAAAGAAGAGCACGAAATCTACAAAATCATGACTTTTTACCAAGATTCAACGGCTGAATTGCATGAAAACAGCAGAATTCTGCACGAAATCATCAAAATTCTTACAGAAAACCGCATATTTCGATGCAAAACAACGATTTCTCGCCGATTTTCGTTGTTTTCTGGCTTGAATTCGCAAAGAAGAGCACAAAATCTACAAAATCATCACTTTTTACCAAGATTCTACGGCTGAATTGCAAGAAAACAGCAGAATTCTGCACGAAATCATCAAAATTCTTACAGAAAACCGCATATTTCGATGCAAAACGACGATTTCTCGCCGATTTTCGTTGTTTTCTGGCTTGAATTCGCAAAGAAGAGCACGAAATCTACAAAATCATGACTTTTTACCAAGATTCAACGGCTGAATTGCATGAAAACAGCAGAATTCTGCACGAAATCATCAAAATTCTTAGAGAAAACTGCATATTTCGATGCAAAACAACGATTTCTCGCCGATTTTCGTTGTTTTCTATCTTGAATTCGCCAAGAAGAGCACGAAATCTACAAAATCATGACTTTTTACCTAGATTCAACGGCTGAATTGCAAGAAAACAGCAGAATTCTGCACGAAATCATCAAAATTCTTACAGAAAACCGCATATTTCGATGCAAAACAACGATTTCTCGCCGATTTTCGTTGTTTTCTATCTTGAATTCGCCAAGAAGAGCACGAAATGTACAAAATCATGACTTTTTACCTAGATTCAACGGCTGAATTGCAAGAAAACAGCAGAATTCTGCACGAAATCATCAAAATTCTTAGAGAAAACCGCATATTTCGATGCAAAACGACGATTTCTCGCCGATTTTCGTTGTTTTCTGGCTTGAATTCGCAAAGAAGAGCACGGAATCTACAAAATCATGACTTTTTACCAAGATTCAACGGCTGAATTGCAAGAAAACAGCAGAATTCTGCACGAAATCATCAAAATTCTTACAGAAAACTGCATATTTCGATGCAAAACAACGATTTCTCGCCGATTTTCGTTGTTTTCTATCTTGAATTCGCCAAGAAGAACACGAAATCTACAAAATCATGACTTTTTACCTAGATTCAACGGCTGAATTGCAAGAAAACAGCAGAATTCTGCACGAAATCATCAAAATTCTTACAGAAAACCGCATATTTCGATGCAAAACAACGATTTCTCGCCGATTTTCGTTGTTTTCTATCTTGAATTCGCCAAAAAAAAGCACGAAATCTACAAAATCATGACTTTTTACCTAGATTCAACGGCTGAATTGCAAGAAAACAGCAGAATTCTGCACGAAATCATCAAAATTCTTACAGAAAACCGCATATTTCGATGCAAAACGACGATTTCTCGCCGATTTTCGTTGTTTTCTGGCTTGAATTCGCAAAGAAGAGCACGGAATCTACAAAATCATGACTTTTTACCAAGATTCAACGGCTGAATTGCAAGAAAACAGCAGAATTCTGCACGAAATCATCAAAATTCTTACAGAAAACCGCATATTTCGATGCAAAACGACGATTTCTCGCCGATTTTCGTTGTTTTCTGGCTTGAATTCGCAAAGAAGAGCACGAAATCAACAAAATCATGACTTTTTACCAAGATTCAACGGCTGAATTGCAAGAAAACAGCAGAAATCTGCACGAAATCATCAAAATTCTTAGAGAAAACTGCATATTTCGATGCAAAACAACGATTTCTCGCCGATTTTCGTTGTTTTCTATCTTGAATTCGCCAAGAAGAGCACGAAATCTACAAAATCATGACTTTTTACCTAGATTCAACGGCTGAATTGCAAGAAAACAGCAGAATTCTGCACGAAATCATCAAAATTCTTACAGAAAACCGCATATTTCGATGCAAAACGACGATTTCTCGCCGATTTTCGTTGTTTTCTGGCTTGAATTCGCAAAGAAGAGCACGGAATCTACAAAATCATGACTTTTTACCAAGATTCAACGGCTGAATTGCAAGAAAACAGCAGAATTCTGCACGAAATCATCAAAATTCTTACAGAAAACCGCATATTTCGATGCAAAACGACGATTTCTCGCCGATTTTCGTTGTTTTCTGGCTTGAATTCGCAAAGAAGAGCACGAAATCAACAAAATCATGACTTTTTACCAAGATTCAACGGCTGAATTGCAAGAAAACAGCAGAAATCTGCACGAAATCATCAAGATTCTTAGAGAAAACTGCATATTTCGATGCAAAACAACGATTTCTCGCCGATTTTCGTTGTTTTCTATCTTGAATTCGCCAAGAAGAGCACGAAATCTACAAAATCATGACTTTTTACCTAGATTCAACGGCTGAATTGCAAGAAAACAGCAGAATTCTGCACGAAATCATCAAAATTCTTACAGAAAACCGCATATTTCGATGCAAAACGACGATTTCTCGCCGATTTTCGTTGTTTTCTGGCTTGAATTCGCAAAGAAGAGCACGGAATCTACAAAATCATGACTTTTTACCAAGATTCAACGGCTGAATTGCAAGAAAACAGCAGAATTCTGCACGAAATCATCAAAATTCTTACAGAAAACCGCATATTTCGATGCAAAACGACGATTTCTCGCCGATTTTCGTTGTTTTCTGGCTTGAATTCGCAAAGAAGAGCACGAAATCTACAAAATCATGACTTTTTACCAAGATTCAACGGCTGAATTGCAAGAAAACAGCAGAAATCTGCACGAAATCATCAAAATTCTTAGAGAAAACTGCATATTTCGATGCAAAACAACGATTTCTCGCCGATTTTCGTTGTTTTCTATCTTGAATTCGCCAAGAAAAGCACGAAATCTACAAAATCATGACTTTTTACCTAGATTCAACGGCTGAATTGCAAGAAAACAGCAGAATTCTGCACGAAATCATCAAAATTCTTACAGAAAACCGCATATTTCGATGCAAAACAACGATTTCTCGCCGATTTTCGTTGTTTTCTATCTTGAATTCGCCAAGAAGAGCACGAAATCTACAAAATCATGACTTTTTACCTAGATTCAACGGCTGAATTGCAAGAAAACAGCAGAATTCTGCACGAAATCATCAAAATTCTTACAGAAAACCGCATATTTCGATGCAAAACAACGATTTCTCGCCGATTTTCGTTGTTTTCTATCTTGAATTCGCCAAGAAGAGCACGAAATCTACAAAATCATGACTTTTTACCTAGATTCAACGGCTGAATTGCAAGAAAACAGCAGAATTCTGCACGAAATCATCAAAATTCTTACAGAAAACCGCATATTTCGATGCAAAACAACGATTTCTCGCCGATTTTCGTTGTTTTCTATCTTGAATTCGCCAAGAAGAGCACGAAATCTACAAAATCATGACTTTTTACCTAGATTCAACGGCTGAATTGCAAGAAAACAGCAGAATTCTGCACGAAATCATCAAAATTCTTACTGAAAACCGCATATTTCGATGCAAAACGACGATTTCTCGCCGATTTTCGTTGTTTTCTGGCTTGAATTCGGAAAGAAGAGCACGAAATCTACAAAATCATAACTTTTTACCAAGATTCAACAGCTGAATTGCAAGAAAAAAGCAGAATTCTGCACGAAATCATCAAAATTCTTACAGAAAACCGCATATTTCGATGCAAAACAACGATTTCTCGCCGATTTTCGTTGTTTTCTATCTTGAATTCGCCAAGAAGCGCACGAAATCTACAAAATCATGACTTTTTACCTAGATTCAACGGCTGAATTGCAAGAAAACAGCAGAATTCTGCACGAAATCATCAAAATTCTTACAGAAAACCGCATATTTCGATGCAAAACAACGATTTCTCGCCGATTTTCGTTGTTTCCTATTTTGAATTCGCCAAGAAGAGCACGAAATCTACAAAATCATGACTTTTTACCTAGACTCAACGGCTGAATTGCAAGAAAACAGCAGAATTCTGCACGAAATCATCAAAATTCTTACAGAAAACCGCATATTTCGATGCAAAACGACGATTTCTCGCCGATTTTCGTTGTTTTCTGGCTTGAATTTGCAAAGAAGAGCACGAAATCTACAAAATCATGACTTTTTACCAGGATTCAACGGCTGAATTACAAGAAAACAGCAGAATTCTGCACGAAATCATCAAAATTCTTACAGAAAACCGCATATTTCGATACAAAACGACGATTTCTCGCCGATTTTCGTTGTTTTCTGGCATGATTTTGCAAAGAAGAGCACGAAATCTACAAAATCATGACTTTTTACCAAGATTCAACGGCTGAATTGCAAGAAAACAGCAGAAATCTGCACGAAATCATCAAAATTCTTAGAGAAAACCGCATATTTCGATGCAAAACGACGATTTCTCGCTGATTTTCGTTGTTTTCTATCTTGAATTCGCAAAGAAGAGCACGAAATCTACAAAATCATGACTTTTTACCAAGATTCAACGGCTGAATTGCAAGAAAACAGCAGATTTCTACACGAAATCATCAAAATTCTTAGAGAAAACCGCATATTTCGATGCAAAACGACGATTTCTCGCCGATTTTCGTTGTTTTCTGGCTTGAATTCGCAAAGAAGAGCACGAAATCTACAAAATCATCACTTTTTACCAAGATTCAACGGCTGAATTGCAAGAAAACAGCAGAATTCTGCACGAAATCATCAAAATGCTTAGAGAAAACCGCATATTTCGATGCAAAACGACGATTTCTCGCTGATTTTCGATGTTTTCTATCTTGAATTCGCAAAGAAGAGCACGGAATCTACAAAATCATGACTTTTTACCAAGATTCAACGGCTGAATTGCAAGAAAACGGCAGAATTCTGCACGAAATCATCAAAATTCTTACAGAAAACCGCATATTTCGATGCAAAACGAAGATTTCTCGCCGATTTTCGTTGTTTTCTGGCTTGAATCTGCAAAGAAGAGCACGAAATCTACAAAATCATGACTTTTTACCAAGATTCAACGGCTGAATTGCAAGAAAACAGCAGAATTCTGCACGAAATCATCAAAATTCTTACAGAAAACCGCATTTTTCGATGCAAAACGACGATTTCTCGCCGATTTTCGTTGTTTTCTGGCTTGAATTCGTAAAGAAGAGCACGAAATCTACAAAATCATGACTTTTTATCAAGATTCAACGGCTGAATTGCAAGAAAACAGCAGAATTCTGCACGAAATCATCAAAATTCTTACAGAAAACCGCATATTTCGATGCAAAACGATTATTTCTCGCCGATTTTCGTTGTTTTCTGGCTTGAATTCGCAAAGAAGAGCACGAAATCTACAAAATCATGACTTTTTACCAAGATTCAACGGCTGAATTGCAAGAAAACAGCAGAATTCTGCACGAAATCATCAAAATTCTTACAGAAAACCGCATATTTCGATGCAAAACGACGATTTCGCGCCGATTTTCGTTGTTTTCTGGCTGGAATTCGCAAAGAAGAGCACGAAATCTACAAAATCATGACTTTTTACCAAGATTCAACGGCTGATTTGCAAGAAAACAGCAGAATTCTGCACGAAATCATCAAAATTCTTAGAGAAAACCGCATATTTCGATGCAAAACGACGATTTCTCGCCAATTTTGGTGGTTTTCTGGCTAGAATTCGCAAAGAAGAGCACGAAATCTACAAAATCATGACTTTTTACCAAGATTCAACGGCTGAATTGCAAGAAAACAACAGAATTCTGCACGAAATCATCAAAATTCTTACAGAAAACCGCATATTTCGAAGCAAAACGACGATTTCTCGCCGATTTTCGTTGTTTTCTGGCTTGAATTCGCAAAGAAGAGCACGAAATCTGCAAAATTATGACTTTTTACCAAGATTCAACGGCTGAATTGCAAGAAAACAGCAGAATTTTGCACGAAATCATCAAAATTCTTACAGAAAACCGCATTTTTCGATGCAAAACGACGATTTCTCGCCGATTTTCGTTGTTTTCTGGCTTGAATTTGCAAAGAAGGGCACGAAATCTACAAAATCATGACTTTTTACCAAGATTCAACGGCTGAATTGCATGAAAACAGCAGAATTCTGCACGAAATCATCAAAATTCTTACAGAAAACCGCATATTTCGATGCAAAACAACGATTTCTCGCCGATTTTCGTTGTTTTCTGGCTTGAATTCGCAAAGAAGAGCACAAAATCTACAAAATCATCACTTTTTACCAAGATTCTACGGATGAATTGCAAGAAAACAGCAGAATTCTGCACGAAATCATCAAAATTCTTACAGAAAACCGCATATTTCGATGCAAAACGACGATTTCTCGCCGATTTTCGTTGTTTTCTGGCTTGAATTCGCAAAGAAGAGCACGAAATCTACAAAATCATGACTTTTTACCAAGATTCAACGGCTGAATTGCAAGAAAACAGCAGAATTCTGCACGAAATCATCAAAATTCTTAGAGAAAACTGCATATTTCGATGCAAAACAACGATTTCTCGCCGATTTTCGTTGTTTTCTATCTTGAATTCGCCAAGAAGAGCACGAAATCTACAAAATCATGACTTTTTACCTAGATTCAACGGCTGAATTGCAAGAAAACAGCAGAATTCTGCACGAAATCATCAAAATTCTTACAGAAAACCGCATATTTCGATGCAAAACAACGATTTCTCGCCGATTTTCGTTGTTTTCTATCTTGAATTCGCCAAGAAGAACACGAAATCTACAAAATCATGACTTTTTACCTAGATTCAACGGCTGAATTGCAAGAAAACAGCAGAATTCTGCACGAAATCATCAAAATTCTTACAGAAAACAGCATATTTCGATGCAAAACAACGATTTCTCGCCGATTTTCGTTGTTTTCTATCTTGAATTCGCCAAAAAAAGCACGAAATCTACAAAATCATGACTTTTTACCTAGATTCAACGGCTGAATTGCAAGAAAACAGCAGAATTCTGCACGAAATCATCAAAATTCTTACAGAAAACCGCATATTTCGATGCAAAACGACGATTTCTCGCCGATTTTCGTTGTTTTCTGGCTTGAATTCGCAAAGAAGAGCACGGAATCTACAAAATCATGACTTTTTACCAAGATTCAACGGCTGAATTGCAAGAAAACAGCAGAATTCTGCACGAAATCATCAAAATTCTTACAGAAAACCGCATATTTCGATGCAAAACGACGATTTCTCGCCGATTTTCGTTGTTTTCTGGCTTGAATTCGCAAAGAAGAGCACGAAATCTACAAAATCATGACTTTTTACCAAGATTCAACGGCTGAATTGCAAGAAAACAGCAGAAATCTGCACGAAATCATCAAAATTCTTAGAGAAAACTGCATATTTCGATGCAAAACAACGATTTCTCGCCGATTTTCGTTGTTTTCTATCTTGAATTCGCCAAGAAAAGCACGAAATCTACAAAATCATGACTTTTTACCTAGATTCAACGGCTGAATTGCAAGAAAACAGCAGAATTCTGCACGAAATCATCAAAATTCTTACAGAAAACCGCATATTTCGATGCAAAACAACGATTTCTCGCCGATTTTCGTTGTTTTTTATCTTGAATTCGCCAAGAAGAGCACGAAATCTACAAAATCATGACTTTTTACCTAGATTCAACGGCTGAATTGCAAGAAAACAGCAGAATTCTGCACGAAATCATCAAAATTCTTACAGAAAACCGCATATTTCGTTGCAAAACGACGATTTCTCGCCGATTTTCGTTGTTTTCTATATTGAATTCGCAAAGAAGAGCACGAAATCTACAAAACCATGACTTTTTACCAAGATTCAACGGCTGAATTGCAAGAAAACAGCAGAATTCTGCACGAAATCGTCAAAATTCTTAGAGAAAACCGCATATTTCGATGCAAAACGACGATTTCTCGCCGATTTTCGTTGTTTTCTGGCTTGAATTTGCAAAGAAGAGCACGAAATCTACAAAATCATCACTTTTTACCAAGATTCAACAATTGCAAGAAAACAGCAGAACTCTGCACGAAATCATCAAAATTCTTAGAGAAAACTGCATATTTCGATGCAAAACAACGATTTCTCGCCGATTTTCGTTGTTTTCTATCTTGAATTCGCCAAGAAGAGCACGAAATTTACAAAATCATGACTTTTTACCTAGATTCAACCGCTGAATTGCAAGAAAACAGCAGAATTCTGCACGAAATCATCAAAATTCTTACAGAAAACCGCATATTTCGATGCAAAACAACGATTTCTCGCCGATTTTCGATGTTTTCTATCTTGAATTCGCCAAGAAGAGCACGAAATCTACAAAATCATGACTTTTTACCTAGATTCAACAACTGAATTGCAAGAAAACAGCAGAATTCTGCACGAAATCATCAAAATTCTTACAGAAAACCGCATTTTTCGATGCAAAACGACGATTTCTCGCCGATTTTCGTTGTTTTCTGGCTTGAATTCGCAAAGAAGAGCACGAAATCTACAAAATCATGACTTTTTACCAAGATTCAACGGCTGAATTGCAAGAAAACAGCAGAATTCTGCACGAAATCATCAAAATTCTTACAGAAAACTGCATTTTTCGATGCAAAACGACGATTTCTCGCCGATTTTCGTTGTTTTCTGGCATGAATTCGCAAAGAAGAGCACGAAATCTACAAAATCATGACTTTTTACCAAGATTCAACGGCTGAATTGCAAGAAAACAGCAGAATTCTGCACGAAATCATCAAAATTCTTACAGAAAACTGCATTTTTCGATGCAAAACGACGATTTCTCGCCGATTTTCGTTGTTTTCTGGCTTGAATTCGCAAAGAAGAGCACGAAATCTACAAAATCATGACTTTTTACCAAGATTCAACGGCTGAATTGCAAGAAAACAGCAGAATTCTGCAGGAAATCATCAAAATTCTTACAGAAAAAAGCATATTTCGATGCAAAACGACGATTTCTCGCCGATTTTCGTTGTTTTCTGGCTTGAATTCGCAAAGAAGAGCACGAAATCTACAAAGTCATGACTTTTTACCAAGATTCAACGGCTGAATTGCAAGAAAACAGCAGAATTCTGCACGAAATCATCAAAATTCTTAGAGAAAACTGCATGTTTCGATGCAAAACAACGATTTCTCGCCGATTTTCGTTGTTTTCTATCTTGAATTCGCCAAGAAGAGCACGAAATCTACAAAATCATGACTTTTTACCTAGATTCAACGGCTGAATTGCAAGAAAACAGCAGAATTCTGCACGAAATCATCAAAATTCTTACAGAAAACCGCATACTTCGATGCAAAACAACGATTTCTCGCCGATTTTCGTTGTTTTCTATCTTGAATTCGCCAAGAAGAGCACGAAATCTACAAAGATAGAAAACAACGAAAATCGGCGAGAAATCGTTGTTTTGCATCGAAATATGCAGTTTTCTCTAAGAATTTTGATGATTTCGTGCAGAATTCTGCTGTTTTCTTGCAATTCAGCCGTTGAATCTTGGTAAAAAGTCATGATTTTGTAGATTTCGTGCCCTTCTTTGCGAATTCAAGCCAGAAAACAACGAAAATCGGCGAGAAATCGTCGTTTTGCATCGAAAAATGCAGTTTTCTGTAAGAATTTTGATGATTTCGTGCAGAATTCTGCTGTTTTCTTGCAATTCAGCCGTTGAATCTTGGTAAAAAGTCATGATTTTGTAGATTTCGTGCTCTTCTTTGCCAATTCAAGCCAGAAAACAACGAAAATCGGCGAGAAATCGTCGTTTTGCATCGAAATATGCGGTTTTCTGTAAGAATTTTGATGATTTCGTGCAGAATTCTGCTGATTTCTTGCAATTCAGCCGTTGAATCTTGGTAAAAAGTCATGATTTTGTAGATTCCGTGCTCTTCTTTGCGAATTCAAGATAGAAAACAACGAAAATCAGCGAAAAATCGTCGTTTTGCATCGAAATATGCGGTTTTCTCTAAGAATTTTGATGATTTCGTGCAGAATTCTGCTGTTTTCTTGCAATTCAGCCGTTGAATCTTGGTAAAAAGTCATGATTTTGTAGATTTCGTGCTCTTCTTTGCAAATTCAAGCCAGAAAACAACGAAAATCGGCGAGAAATAATCGTTTTGCATCGAAATATGCGGTTTTCTGTAAGAATTTTGATGATTTCGTGCAGAATTCTGCTGTTTTCTTGCAATTCAGCCGTTGAATCTTGGTAAAAAGTGATGATTTTGTAGATTTCGTGCTCTTCTTTGCGAATTCAAGCCAGAAAACAACGAAAATCGGCAAGAAATCGTCGTTTTGCATCGAAATATGCGGTTTTCTCTAAGAATTTTGACGATTTCGTGCAGAATTCTGCTGTTTTCTTGCAATTCAGCCGTTGAATCTTGGTAAAAAGTCATGATTTTGTAGGTTTCGTGCTCTCCTTTGCGAATTCAAGATAGAAAACAACGAAAATCAGCGAGAAATCGTCGTTTTGCATCGAAATATGCGGTTTTCTCTAAGAATTTTGATGATTTCGTGCAGAATTCTGCTGTTTTCTTGCAATTCAGCCGTTGAATCTTGGTAAAAGTCATGATTTTGTAGATTTCGTGCTCTTCTTTGCAAATTCATGCCAGAAAACAACGAAAATCGGCGAGAAATCGTCGTTTTGCAACGAAATATGCGCTTTTCTGTAAGAATTTTGAAGATTTCGTGCAGAACTCTGCTGTTTTCTTGCAATTCAGCCGTTGAATCTTCGTAAAAAGTCATGATTTTGTAGATTTCGTGCTCTTCTTTGCGAATTCAAGCCAGAAAACAACGAAAATCGGCGAGAAATCGTCGTTTTGCATCGAAATATGCGGTTTTCTGTAAGAATTTTGATGATTTCGTGCAGAATTCTGCTGTTTTCTTGCAATTCAGCCGTTGAATCTAGGTAAAAAGTCATGATTTTGTAGATTTCGTGCTCTTCTTGGCGAATTCAAGATAGAAAACAACGAAAATCGGCGAGAAATCGTTGTTTTGCATCGAAATATGCGGTTTTCTGTAAGAATTTTGATGATTTCGTGCAGAATTCTGCTGTTTTCTTGCAATTCAGCCGTTGAATCTAGGTAAAAAGTCATGATTTTGTAGATTTCGTGCTCTTCTTGGCGAATTCAAGATAGAAAACAACGAAAATCGGCGAGAAATCGTTGTTTTGCATCGAAATATGCAGTTTTCTCTAAGAATTTTGATGATTTCGTGCAGAATTCTGCTGTTTTCTTGCAATTCAGCCGTTGAATCTTGGTGAAAAGTCATGATTTTGTAGATTTCGTGCTCTTCTTTGCGAATTCAAGCCAGAAAACAACGAAAATCGGCGAGAAATCGTTGTTTTGCATAGAAATATGCGGTTTTCTGTAAGAATTTTGATGATTTCGTGCAGAATTCTGCTGTTTTCTTGCAATTCAGCCGTTGAATCTTGGTATAAAGTCATGATTTTGTAGATTTCGTGCTCTTCTTTGCGAATTCAAGCCAGAAAACAACGAAAATCGGCGAGAAATCGTCGTTTTGCATCGAAAAATGCGGTTTTCTGTAAGAATTTTGTTGATTTCGTGCAGAATTCTGCTGTTTTCTTGCAATTCAGCCGTTGAATCTTGGTAAAAAGTCATGATTTTGTAGATTTCGTGCTCTTCTTTGCGAATTCAAACCAGAAAACAACGAAAATCGGCGAGAAATCGTCGTTTTGCATCGAAATATGCGGTTTTCTGTAAGAATTTTGATGATTTCGTGCAGAATTCTGCTGTTTTCTTGCAATTCAGCTGTTGAATCTTGGTAAAAAGTCATGATTTTGTAGATTTCGTGCTCTTCTTTGCGAATTCAAGCCAGAAAACCACGAAAATCGGCGAGAAATCGTCGTTTTGCATCGAAATATGCGGTTTTCTGTAAGAATTTTGATGATTTCGTGCAGAATTCTGCTGTTGTCTTGCAATTCAGCCGTTGAATCTTGGTAAAAAGTGATGATTTTGTAGATTTCGTGCTCTTCTTTGCGAATTCAAGCCAGAAAACAACGAAAATCGGCGAGAAATCGTCGTTTTGCATCGAAATATGCGGTTTTCTGTAAGAATTTTGATGATTTCGTGCAGAATTCTGCTGTTTTCTTGCAATTCAGCCGTTGAATCTTGATAAAAAGTCATGATTTTGTAGATTTCGTGCTCTTCTTTGCGAATTCAAGCTAGAAAACAACGAAAATCGGCGAGAAATCGTCGTTTTGCATCGAAAAATGCGGTTTTCTGTAAGAATTTTGATGATTTCGTGCAGAATTCTGCTGTTTTCTTGCAATTCAGCCGTTGAATCTTGGTAAAAAGTCATGATTTTGTAGATTTCGTGCTCTTCTTTGCAAATTCAAGCCAGAAAACAACGAAAATCGGCGAGAAATCCTCGTTTTGCATCGAAATATGCGGTTTTCTATAAGAATTTTGATGATTTCGTGCAGAATTCTGCTGTTTTCTTGCATTCAGCCGTTGAATCTTGGTAAAAAGTTATGATTTTGTAGATTCCGTGCTCTTCTTTGCGAATTCAAGATAGAAAACATCGAAAATCAGCGAGAAATCGTCGTTTTGCATCGAAATATGCGGTTTTCTCTAAGAATTTTGATGATTTCGTGCAGAATTCTGCTGTTTTCTTGCAATTCAGCCGTTGAATCTTGGTAAAAAGTGATGATTTTGTAGATTTCGTGCTCTTCTTTGCGAATTCAAGCCAGAAAACAACGAAAATCGGCGAGAAATCGTCGTTTTGCATCGAAATATGCGGTTTTCTCTAAGAATTTTGATGATTTCGTGCAGAAATCTGCTGTTTTCTTGCAATTCAGCCGTTGAATCTTGGTAAAAAGTCATGATTTTGTAGATTTCGTGCTCTTCTTTGCGAATTCAAGATAGAAAACAACGAAAATCGGCGAAAAATCGTCGTTTTGCATCGAAATATGCGGTTTTCTCTAAGAATTTTGATGATTTCGTGCAGAAATCTGCTGTTTTCTTGCAATTCAGCCGTTGAATCTTGGTAAAAAGTCATGATTTTGTAGATTTCGTGCTCTTCTTTGCGAATTCAAGATAGAAAACAACGAAAATCAGCGAGAAATCGTCGTTTTGCATCGAAATATGCGGTTTTCTCTAAGAATTTTGATGATTTCGTGCAGAATTCTGCTGTTTTCTTGCAATTCAGCCGTTGAATCTTGGTAAAAAATCATGATTTTGTAGATTTCGTGCTCTTCTTTGCGAATTCAAGCCAGAAAACCACGAAAATTGGCGAGAAATCGTCGTTTTGAATCGAAATATGCGGTTTTCTCTAAGAATTTTGATGATTTCGTGCAGAATTCTGCTGTTTTCTTGCAATTCAGCCGTTGAATCTTGGTAAAAAGTCATGATTTTGTAGATTTCGTGCTCTTCTTTGCAAATTCAAGCCAGAAAACAACGAAAATCGGCGAGAAATCGTCGTTTTGCATCGAAAAATGCGGTTTTCTGTAAGAATTTTGATGATTTCGTGCAGAATTCTGCTGTTTTCTTGCAATTCAGCCGTTGAATATTGGTAAAAAGTCATGATTTTGTAGATTTCGTGCTCTTCTTTGCAAATTCAAGCCAGAAAACAACGAAAATCGGCGAGAAATCTTCGTTTTGCATCGAAATATGCGGTTTTCTATAAGAATTTTGATGATTTCGTGCAGAATTCTGCTGTTTTCTTGCATTCAGCCGTTGAATCTTGGTAAAAAGTCATGATTTTGTAGATTTCGTGCTCTTCTTTGCAAATTCAAGCCAGAAAACAACGAAAATCGGCGAGAAATCGTCGTTTTGCATCGAAAAATGCGGTTTTCTGTAAGAATTTTGATGATTTCGTGCAGAATTCTGCTGTTTTCTTGCAATTCAGCCGTTGAATCTTGGTAAAAAGTCATGATTTTGTAGATTTCGTGCTCTTCTTTGCAAATTCAAGCCAGAAAACAACGAAAATCGGCGAGAAATCTTCGTTTTGCATCGAAATATGCGGTTTTCTATAAGAATTTTGATGATTTCGTGCAGAATTCTGCTGTTTTCTTGCATTCAGCCGTTGAATCTTGGTAAAAAGTCATGATTTTGTAGATTCCGTGCTCTTCTTTGCGAATTCAAGATAGAAAACATCGAAAATCAGCGAGAAATCGTCGTTTTGCATCGAAATATGCGGTTTTCTCTAAGAATTTTGATGATTTCGTGCAGAATTCTGCTGTTTTCTTGCAATTCAGCCGTTGAATCTTGGTAAAAAGTGATGATTTTGTAGATTCCGTGCTCTTCTTTGCGAATTCAAGATAGAAAACATCGAAAATCAGCGAGAAATCGTCGTTTTGCATCGAAATATGCGGTTTTCTCTAAGAATTTTGATGATTTCGTGCAGAAATCTGCTGTTTTCTTGCAATTCAGCCGTTGAATCTTGGTAAAAAGTCATGATTTTGTAGATTTCGTGCTCTTCTTTGCGAATTCAAGATAGAAAACAACGAAAATTAGCGAGAAATCGTCGTTTTGCATCGAAATATGCGGTTTTCTCTAAGAATTTTGATGATTTCTTGCAGAATTCTGCTGTTTTCTTGCAATTCAGCCGTTGAATCTTGGGAAAAAGTCATGATTTTGTAGATTTCGTGCTCTTCTTTGCAAATTCATGCCAGAAAACAACGAAAATCGGCGAGAAATCGTCGTTTTGCATCGAAATATGCGGTTTTCTCTAAGAATTTTGACGATTTCGTGCAGAATTATGCTGTTTTCTTGCAATTGAGCCGTTGAATCTTGGTAAAAAGTCATGATTTTGTAGATTTCGTGCTCTTCTTTGCAAATTCAAGATAGAAAACAACGAAAATCAGCGAGAAATCGTCGTTTTGCATCAAAATATGCGGTTTTCTGTAAGAATTTTGATGATTTCGTGCAGAATTCTGCTGTTTTCTTGCAATTCAGCCGAAGAATCTTGGTAAAAAGTGATGATTTTGTAGATTTCGTGCTCTTCTTTGCGAATTCAAGCCAGAAAACAACGAAAATCGGCGAGAAATCGTCGTTTTGCATCGAAAAATGCGGTTTTCTGTAAGAATTTTGATGATTTCGTGCAGAATTCTGCTGTTTTCTTGCAATTCAGCCGTTGAATCTTGGTAAAAAGTCATGATTTTGTAGATTTCGTGCTCTTCTTTGCAAATTCAAGCCAGAAAACAACGAAAATCGGCGAGAAATCTTCGTTTTGCATCGAAATATGCGGTTTTCTATAAGAATTTTGATGATTTCGTGCAGAATTCTGCTGTTTTCTTGCAATTCAGCCGTTGAATCTTGGTAAAAAGTCATGATTTTGTAGATTCCGTGCTCTTCTTTGCGAATTCAAGATAGAAAACATCGAAAATCAGCGAGAAATCGTCGTTTTGCATCGAAATATGCGGTTTTCTCTAAGAATTTTGACGATTTCGTGCAGAATTCTGCTGTTTTCTTGCAATTCAGCCGTTGAATCTTGGTAAAAAGTGATGATTTTGTAGATTTCGTGCTCTTCTTTGCGAATTCAAGCCAGAAAACAACGAAAATCGGCGAGAAATCGTCGTTTTGCATCGAAATATGCGGTTTTCTCTAAGAATTTTGATGATTTCGTGCAGAAATCTGCTGTTTTCTTGCAATTCAGCCGTTGAATCTTGGTAAAAAGTCATGATTTTGTAGATTTCGTGCTCTTCTTTGCGAATTCAAGATAGAAAACAACGAAAATCAGCGAGAAATCGTCGTTTTGCATCGAAATATGCGGTTTTCTTTAAGAATTTTGATGATTTCGTGCAGAATTCTGCTGTTTTCTTGCAATTCAGCCGTTGAATCTTGGTAAAAAGTCATGATTTTGTAGATTTCGTGCTCTTCTTTGCAAATTCATGCCAGAAAACAACGAAAATCGGCGAGAAATCGTCGTTTTGCATCGAAATATGCGGTTTTCTGTAAGAATTTTGATAAGTTCATGCAGAATTCTGCTGTTTTCTTGTAATTCAGCCGTTGAATCTTGGTAAAAAGTCATGATTTTGTAGATTTCGTGCCCTTCTTTGCGAATTCAAGCCAGAAAACAACGAAAATCGGCGAGAAATCGTCGTTTTGCATCGAAATATGCGGTTTTCTGTAAGAATTTTGATGATTTCGTGCAGAATTCTGCTGTTTTCTTGCAATTCAGCCGTTGAATCTAGGTAAAAAGTCATGATTTTGTAGATTTCGTGCTCTTCTTGGCGAATTCATGATGGAAAACAATGAAAATCGGCGAGAAATCGTTGTTTTGCATCGAAATATGCGGTTTTCTGTAAGAATTTTGATGATTTCGTACAGAATTCTGCTGTTTTCTTGCAATTCAGCCGTTGAATCTAGGAAAAAAGACATGATTTTGTAGATTTCGTGCTCTTCTTGGCGAATTCAAGATAGAAAACAACGAAAATCGGCGAGAAATCGTTGTTTTGCATCGAAATATGCAGTTTTCTCTAAGAATTTTGATGATTTCGTGCAGAATTCTGCTGTTTTCTTGCAATTCAGCCGTTGAATCTTGGTAAAAAGTCATGATTTTGTAGATTTCGTGCTCTTCTTTGCGAATTCAAGCCAGAAAACAACGAAAATCGGCGAGAAATCGTCGTTTTGCATCGAAAAATGCGGTTTTCTGTAGGAATTTTGATGATTTTGTGCAGAATTCTGCTGTTTTCTTGCAATTCAGCCGTTGAATCTTGGTAAAAAGTCATGATTTTGTAGATTTCGTGCTCTTCTTTGCGAATTCAAGCCAGAAAGCAACGAAAATCGGCGAGAAATCGTCGTTTTGCGTCGAAATATGCGGTTTTCTGTAAGAATTTTGATGATTTCGTGCAGAATTCTGCTGTTTTCTTGCAATTCAGCCGTTGAATCGTGGTAAAAAGTCATGATTTTGTAGATTTCGTGCTCTTCTTTGCGAATTCATGCCAGAAAACAACGAGAATCGGCGAGAAATAATCGTTTTGCATCGAAATATGCGGTTTTCTGTAAGAATTTTGATGATTTCGTGCAGAATTCTGCTGTTTTCTTGCAATTCAGCCGTTGAATCTAGGTAAAAAGTCATGATTTTGTAGATTTCGTGCTCTTCTTGGCGAATTCAAGATAGAAAACAACGAAAATCGGCGAGAAATCGTTGTTTTGCTTCGAAATATGCAGTTTTCTCTAAGAATTTTGATGATTTCGTGCAGAATTCTGCTGTTTTCTTGCAATTCAGCCGTTGAATCTTGGTAAAAAGTCATGATTTTGTAGATATCGTGCTCTTCTTTGCGAATTCAAGCCAGAAAACAACGAAAATCGGCGAGAAATCGTCGTTTTGCATCGAAATATGCGGTTTTCGGTGAGAATTTTGATGATTTCGTGCAGAATTCTGCTGTTTTCTTGCAATTCAGCCGTTGAATCTTGGTAAAAAGTCATGATTTTGTAGATTCCGTGCTTTTCTTTGCGAATTCAAGATAGAAAACAACGAAAATCAGCGAGAAATCGTCGTTTTGCATCGAAATATGCGGTTTTCTCTAAGAATTTTGATGATTTCGTGCAGAATTCTGCTGTTTTCTTGCAATTCAACAGTTGAATCTTGGTAAAAAGTGATGATTTTGTAGACTTCGTGCTCTTCTTCGCGAATTCAAGCCAGAAAACAACGAAAATCGGCGAGAAATCGTCGTTTTGCATCGAAATATGCGGTTTTCTCTAAGAATTTTGATGATTTCGTGCAAAATTCTGCTGTTTTCTTGCAATTCAGCCGTTGAATCTTGGTAAAAAGTGATGATTTTGTAGATTTCGTGCTCTTCTTTGCGAATTCAAGTCAGAAAACAACGAAAATCGGCGAGAAATCGTCGTTTTGCATCGAAATATGCGGTTTTCTCTAAGAATTTTGACGATTTCGTGCAGAATTCTGTTTTTTTTTTGCAATTCAGCCGTTGAATCTTGGTAAAAAGTCATGATTTTGTAGATTTCGTGCACTTCTTTGCGAATTCAAGCCAGAAAACAACGAAAATCGGCGAGAAATCGTCGTTTTGCATCGAAATATGCGGTTTTCTGTAAGAATTTTGATGATTTCGTGCAGAATTCTGCTGTTTTCTTGCAATTCAGCCGTTGAATCTTGGTAAAAAGTCATGATTTTGTAGACTTCGTGCTCTTCATTGCGAATTCAAGCCAGAAAACCACGAAAATCAGTGAGAAATCGTCGTTTTGCATCGAAATATGCGGTTTTCTGTAAGACTTTTGATGATTTCGTGCAGAATTCTGCTGTTTTCTTGCAATTCAGCCGTAGAATCTTGGTAAAAAGTGATGATTTTGTAGATTTCGTGCTCTTCTTTGCGAATTCAAGCCAGAAAACAACGAAAATCGGCGAGAAATCGTCGTTTTGCATCGAAATATGCGGTTTTCTCTAAGAATTTTGATGATTTCGTGCAGAATTCTGCTGTTTTCTTGCAATTCAGCAGTTGAATCTTGGTAAAAAGTCATGATTTTGTAGATTTCGTGCTCTTCTTTGCGAATTCTAGCCAGAAAACAACGAAAATCGGCCAGAAATCGTCGTTTTGCATCGAAATATGCGGTTTTCTGTAAGAATTTTGATGATTTCGTGCAGAATTCTGCTGTTTTCTTGCAATTCAGCCGTAGAATCTTGGTAAAAAGTGATGATTTTGTAGATTTCGTGCTCTTCTTTGCGAATTCAAGCCAGAAAACAACGAAAATCGGCGAGAAATCGTCGTTTTGCATCGAAATATGCGGTTTTCTCTAAGAATTTTGATGATTTCGTGCAGAATTCTGCTGTTTTCTTGCAATTCAGCCGTAGAATCTTGGTAAAAAGTGATGATTTTGTAGATTTTGTGCTCTTCTTTGCGAATTCAAGCCAGAAAACAACGAAAATCGGCGAGAAATCGTTGTTTTGCATCGAAATATGCGGTTTTCTGTAATAATTTTGATGATTTCGTGCAGAATTCTGCTGTTTTCTTGAAATTCAGCCGTTGAATCTTGGTAAAAAGTCATGATTTTGTAGATTTCGTGCTCTTCTTTGCGAATTCAAGCCAGAAAACAACGAAAATCGGCGAGAAATCGTCGTTTTGCATCGAAAAATGCGGTTTTCTGTAAGAATTTTGATGATTTCGTGCAGAATTCTGCTGTTTTCTAGCAATTCAGCCGTTGACTCTTGGTAAAAAGTCATGATTTTGTAGATTTCGTGCTCTTCTTTGTGAATTCAAGATAGAAAACAACGAAAATCAGCGAGAAATCGTTGTTTTGCATCGAAATATGCGGTTTTCTCTAAGAATTTTGATGATTTCGTGCAGAATTCTGCTGTTTTCTTGCAATTCAGCAGTTGAATTTTGGTAAAAAGTCATGATTTTGTAGATTTCGTGCTCTTCTTTGCGAATTCAAGCCAGAAAACAACGAAAATCGGCCAGAAATCGTCGTTTTGCATCGAAATATGCGGTTTTCTCTAAGAATTTTGATGATTTCGTGCAGAATTCTGCTGTTTTCTTGCAATTCAGCCGTTGAATCTTGGTAAAAAGTCATGATTTTGTAGATTTCGTGCTTTTCTTTGCGAATTCAAGCCAGAAAACCACGAAAATCGGCGAGAAATCGTCGTTTTGCATCGAAATATGCGGTTTTCTCTAAGAATTTTGACGATTTCGTGCAGAATTCTGCTGTTTTCTTGCAATTCAGCCGTTGACTCTTGGTAAAAAGTCATGATTTTGTAGATTTCGTGCTCTTCTTTGTGAATTCAAGATAGAAAACAACGAAAATCAGCGAGAAATCGTCGTTTTGCATCGAAATATGCGGTTTTCTCTAAGAATTTTGATGATTTCGTGCAGAATTCTGCTGTTTTCTTGCAATTCAGCAGTTGAATTTTGGTAAAAAGTCATGATTTTGTAGATTTCGTGCTCTTCTTTGCGAATTCAAGCCAGAAAACAACGAAAATCGGCCAGAAATCGTCGTTTTGCATCGAAATATGCGGTTTTCTTTAAGAATTTTGATGATTTCGTGCAGAATTCTGCTGTTTTCTTGCAATTCAGCCGTAGAATCTTGGTAAAAAGTGATGATTTTGTAGATTTCGTGCTCTTCTTTGCGAATTCAAGCCAGAAAACAACGAAAATCGGCGAGAAATCGTCGTTTTGCATCGAAATATGCGGTTTTCTGTAAGAATTTTGATGATTTCGTGCAGAATTCTGCTGTTTTCTTGCAATTCAGCCGTTGAATCTTGGTAAAAAGTCATGGTTTTGTAGATTTCGTGCTCTTCTTTGCGAATTCAAGCCAGAAAACAACGAAAATCGGCCAGAAATCGTCGTTTTGCATCGAAATATGCGGTTTTCTGTAAGAATTTTGATGATTTCGTGCAGAATTCTGCTGTTTTCTTGCAATTCAGCCGTAGAATCTTGGTAAAAAGTGATGATTTTGTAGATTTCGTGCTCTTCTTTGCGAATTCAAGCCAGAAAACAACGAAAATCGGCGAGAAATCGTCGTTTTGCATCGAAATATGCGGTTTTCTCTAAGAATTTTGATGATTTCGTGCAGAATTCTGCTGTTTTCTTGCAATTCAGCCGTAGAATCTTGGTAAAAAGTGATGATTTTGTAGATTTTGTACTCTTCTTTGCGAATTCAAGCCAGAAAACAACGAAAATCGGCGAGAAATCGTTGTTTTGCATCGAAATATGCGGTTTTCTGTAATAATTTTGATGATTTCGTGCAGAATTCTGCTGTTTTCTTGCAATTCAGCCGTTGAATCTTGGTAAAAAGTCATGATTTTGTAGATTTCGTGCTCTTCTTTGCGAATTCAAGCCAGAAAACAACGAAAATCGGCGAGAAATCGTCGTTTTGCATCGAAAAATGCGGTTTTCTGTAAGAATTTTGATGATTTCGTGCAGAATTCTGCTGTTTTCTTGCAATTCAGCCGTTGAATCTTGGTAAAAAGTCATGATTTTGTAGATTTCGTGCTCTTCTTTGCGAATTCAAGCCAGAAAACAACGAAAATCGGCGAGAAATCGTCGTTTTGCATCGAAATATGCGGTTTTCTGTAAGAATTTTGATGATTTCGTGCAGAATTCTGCTGTTTTCTTGCAATTCAGCCGTTGAATCTTGGTAAAAAGTCATGGTTTTGTAGATTCCGTGCTCTTCTTTGCGAATTCAAGATAGAAAACAACGAAAATCAGCGAGAAATCGTCGTTTTGCATCGAAATATGCGGTTTTCTCTAAGAATTTTGATGATTTCGTGCAGAATTCTGCTGTTTTCTTGCAATTCAGTCGTTGAATCTTGGTAAAAAGTCATGATTTTGTAGATTTCGTGCTCTTCTTTGCAAATTCATGCCAGAAAACAACGAAAATCGGCGAGAAATCGTCGTTTTGCATCGAAAAATGCGGTTTTCTGTAAGAATTTTGATGATTTCGAGCAGAATTCTGCTGTTTTCTTGCAATTCAGAAGTTGAATCTTGGTAAAAAGTCATGATTTTGTAGATTTCGTGCTCTTCTTTGCGAATTCAAGCCAGAAAACTACGAAAATCGGCGAGAAATCGTCGTTTTGCATCGAAATATGCGGTTTTCTGTAAGAATTTTGATGATTTCGTGCAGAATTCTGCTGTTTTCTTGGAATTCAGCCGTTGAATCTTGGTAAAAAGTCATGATTTTGTAGATTTCGTGCTCTTCTTCGCGAATTCAAGCCAGAAAACAACGAAAATCGGCGAGAAATCGTCGTTTTGCATCGAAATATGCGGTTTTCTCTAAGAATTTTGATGATTTCGTGCAAAATTCTGCTGTTTTCTTGCAATTCAGCCGTTGAATCTTGGTAAAAAGTGATGATTTTGTAGATTTCGTGCTCTTCTTTGCGAATTCAAGTCAGAAAACAACGAAAATCGGCGAGAAATCGTCGTTTTGCATCGAAATATGCGGTTTTCTCTAAGAATTTTGACGATTTCGTGCAGAATTCTGTTTTTTTTTGCAATTCAGCCGTTGAATCTTGGTAAAAAGTCATGATTTTGTAGATTTCGTGCACTTCTTTGCGAATTCAAGCCAGAAAACAACGAAAATCGGCGAGAAATCGTCGTTTTGCATCGAAATATGCGGTTTTCTGTAAGAATTTTGATGATTTCGTGCAGAATTCTGCTGTTTTCTTGCAATTCAGCCGTTGAATCTTGGTAAAAAGTCATGATTTTGTAGATTTCGTGCTCTTCATTGCGAATTCAAGCCAGAAAACCACGAAAATCAGCGAGAAATCGTCGTTTTGCATCGAAATATGCGGTTTTCTGTAAGACTTTTGATGATTTCGTGCAGAATTCTGCTGTTTTCTTGCAATTCAGCCGTAGAATCTTGGTAAAAAGTGATGATTTTGTAGATTTCGTGCTCTTCTTTGCGAATTCAAGCCAGAAAACAACGAAAATCGGCGAGAAATCGTCGTTTTGCATCGAAATATGCGGTTTTCTCTAAGAATTTTGATGATTTCGTGCAGAATTCTGCTGTTTTCTTGCAATTCAGCAGTTGAATCTTGGTAAAAAGTCATGATTTTGTAGATTTCGTGCTCTTCTTTGCGAATTCAAGCCAGAAAACAACGAAAATCGGCCAGAAATCGTCGTTTTGCATCGAAATATGCGGTTTTCTGTAAGAATTTTGATGATTTCGTGCAGAATTCTGCTGTTTTCTTGCAATTCAGCCGTAGAATCTTGGTAAAAAGTGATGATTTTGTAGATTTCGTGCTCTTCTTTGCGAATTCAAGCCAGAAAACAACGAAAATCGGCGAGAAATCGTCGTTTTGCATCGAAATATGCGGTTTTCTCTAAGAATTTTGATGATTTCGTGCAGAATTCTGCTGTTTTCTTGCAATTCAGCCGTAGAATCTTGGTAAAAAGTGATGATTTTGTAGATTTTGTACTCTTCTTTGCGAATTCAAGCCAGAAAACAACGAAAATCGGCGAGAAATCGTTGTTTTGCATCGAAATATGCGGTTTTCTGTAATAATTTTGATGATTTCGTGCAGAATTCTGCTGTTTTCTTGCAATTCAGCCGTTGAATCTTGGTAAAAAGTCATGATTTAGTAGATTTCGTGCTCTTCTTTGCGAATTCAAGCCAGAAAACAACGAAAATCGGCGAGAAATCGTCGTTTTGCATCGAAAAATGCGGTTTTCTGTAAGAATTTTGATGATTTCGTGCAGAATTCTGCTGTTTTCTTGCAATTCAGCCGTTGAATCTTGGTAAAAAGTCATGATTTTGTAGATTTCGTGCTCTTCTTTGCGAATTCAAGCCAGAAAACAACGAAAATCGGCGAGAAATCGTCGTTTTGCATCGAAATATGCGGTTTTCTGTAAGAATTTTGATGATTTCGTGCAGAATTCTGCTGTTTTCTAGCAATTCAGCCGTTGAATCTTGGTAAAAAGTCATGATTTTGTAGATTTCGTGCTCTTCTTTGCGAATTCAAGCCAGAAAACAACGAAAATCGGCGAGAAATCGTCGTTTTGCATCGAAATATGCGGTTTTCTCTAAGAATTTTGATGATTTCGTGCAGAATTCTGCTGTTTTCTTGCAATTCAGCCGTTGAATCTTGGTAAAAAGTGATGATTTTGTAGATTTCGTGCTCTTCTTTGCGAATTCAAGCCAGAAAACAACGAAAATCGGCGAGAAATCGTTGTTTTGCATCGAAATATGCGGTTTTCTCTAAGAATTTTGATGATTTCGTGCAGAATTCTGCTGTTTTCTTGCAATTCAGCCGTTGAATCTTGGTAAAAAGTCATGATTTTGTAGATTTCGTGCTTTTCTTTGCGAATTCAAGCCAGAAAACCACGAAAATCGGCGAGAAATCGTCGTTTTGCATCGAAATATGCGGTTTTCTCTAAGAATTTTGACGATTTCGTGCAGAATTCTGCTGTTTTCTTGCAATTCAGCCGTTGAATCTTGGTAAAAAGTCATGATTTTGTAGATTTCGTGCTCTTCTTTGTGAATTCAAGATAGAAAACAACGAAAATCAGCGAGAAATCGTCGTTTTGCATCGAAATATGCGGTTTTCTCTAAGAATTTTGATGATTTCGTGCAGAATTCTGCTGTTTTCTTGCAATTCAGCAGTTGAATTTTGGTAAAAAGTCATGATTTTGTAGATTTCGTGCTCTACTTTGCGAATTCAAGCCAGAAAACAACGAAAATCGGCCAGAAATCGTCGTTTTGCATCGAAATATGCGGTTTTCTGTAAGAATTTTGATGATTTCGTGCAGAATTCTGCTGTTTTCTTGCAATTCAGCCGTAGAATCTTGGTAAAAAGTGATGATTTTGTAGATTTCGTGCTCTTCTTTGCGAATTCAAGCCAGAAAACAACGAAAATCGGCGAGAAATCGTCGTTTTGCATCGAAATATGCGGTTTTCTGTAAGAATTTTGATGATTTCGTGCAGAATTCTGCTGTTTTCTTGCAATTCAGCCGTTGAATCTTGGTAAAAAGTCATGGTTTTGTAGATTCCGTGCTCTTCTTTGCGAATTCAAGATAGAAAACAACGAAAATCAGCGAGAAATCGTCGTTTTGCATCGAAATATGCGGTTTTCTCTAAGAATTTTGATGATTTCGTGCAGAATTCTGCTGTTTTCTTGCAATTCAGTCGTTGAATCTTGGTAAAAAGTCATGATTTTGTAGATTTCGTGCTCTTCTTTGCAAATTCATGCCAGAAAACAACGAAAATCGGCGAGAAATCGTCGTTTTGCATCGAAAAATGCGGTTTTCTGTAAGAATTTTGATGATTTCGTGCAGAATTCTGCTGTTTTCTTGCAATTCAGAAGTTGAATCTTGGTAAAAAGTCATGATTTTGTAGATTTCGTGCTCTTCTTTGCGAATTCAAGCCAGAAAACTACGAAAATCGGCGAGAAATCGTCGTTTTGCATCGAAATATGCGGTTTTCTGTAAGAATTTTGATGATTTCGTGCAGAATTCTGCTGTTTTCTTGGAATTCAGCCGTTGAATCTTGGTAAAAAGTCATGATTTTGTAGATTTCGTGCTCTTCTTTGCGAATTCAAGATAGAAAACAACGAAAATCGGCGAGAAATCGTAGTTTTGTATCGAAATATGCGGTTTTCTGTAAGAATTTTGATGATTTCGTGCAGAATTCTGCTGTTTTCTTGCAATTCAGCCGTTGAATCTTGGTAAAAAGTCATGATTTTGTAGATTTCGTGCTGTTCTTTGCGAATTCAAGCCAGAAAACAACGAAAATCGGCGAGAAATCGTCGTTTTGCATCGAAAAATGCGGTTTTCTGTAAGAATTTTGATGATTTCGTGCAGAATTCTGCTGTTTTCTTGCAATTCAGCCGTTGAATCTTGGTAAAAAGTCATGATTTTGTAGATTTCGTGCTGTTCTTTGCGAATTCAAGCCAGAAAACAACGAAAATCGGCGAGAAATCGTCGTTTTGCATCGAAAAATGCGGTTTTCTGTGAGAATTTTGATGATTTCGTGCAGAATTCTGCTGTTTTCTTGCAATTCAGCCGTTGAATCTTGGTAAAAAGTCATGGTTTTGTAGATTTCGTGCTGTTCTTTGCGAATTCAAGCCAGAAAACAACGAAAATCGGCGAGAAATCGTCGTTTTGCATCGAAAAATGCGGTTTTCTGTAAGAATTTTGATGATTTCGTGCAGAATTCTGCTGTTTTCTTGCAATTCAGCCGTTGAATCTTGGTAAAAAGTCATGATTTTGTAGATTTCGTGCTCTTCTTTGCGAATTCAAGCCAAAAAACAACGAAAATCGGCGAGAAATAATCGTTTTGCATTGAAATTTGCAGTTTTCTGTAAGAATTTTGATGATTTCGCGCAGAATTCTGCTGTTTTCTTGCAATTCAGCCGTTGAATCTTGGTAAAAAGTCATGATTTTGTAGATTTCGTGCTCTTCTTTGCGAATTCAAGCCAGAAAATCACGAAAATCGGCGAGAAATCGTCGTTTTGCATCGAAATATGCGGTTTTCTCTAAGAATTTTGATGATTTCGTGCAGAATTCTGCTGTTTTCTTGCAATTCAGCCGTTGAATCTTGGTAAAAAGTGATGATTTTGTAGATTTCGTGCTCTTCTTTGCGAATTCAAGCCAGAAAACAACGAAAATCGGCGAGAAATCGTCGTTTTGCATCGAAATATGCGGTTTTCTCTAAGAATTTTGACGATTTTGTGCAGAATTCTGCTGTTTTCTTGCACTTCAGCCGTTGAATCTTGGTAAAAAGTCATGATTTTGTAGATTTCGTGCTCTTCTTTGCGAATTCAAGATAGAAAACAACGAAAATCAGCGAAAAATCGTCGTTTTGCATCGAAATATGCGGTTTTCTCTAAGAATTTTGATGATTTCGTGCAGAATTCTGCTGTTTTCTTGCAATTCAGCCGTTGAATCTTGGTAAAAAGTCATAATTTTGTAGATTTCGTGCTCTTCTTTGCGAATTCATGCCAGAAAACAACGAAAATCGGCGAGAAATCGTCGTTTTGCATCGAAATATACGGTTTTCTGTCAGAATTTTGATGATTTCGTGCAAAATTCTGCTGTTTTCTTGCAACTCAGCCGTTGAATCTTGGTAAAAAGTCATGATTTTGTAGATTTCGTGCTCTTCTTTGCGAATTCAAGCCAGAAAACAACGAAAATCGGCGAGAAATCGTTGTTTTGCATCGTAATATGCGGTTTTCTCTAAGAATTTTGATGATTTCGTGCAGAATTCTGCTGTTTTCTTGCAATTCAGCCGTTGAATCTTGGTAAAAAGTGATTATTTAGTAGATTTCGTGCTCTTCTTTGCGAATTCAAGCCAGAAAACAACGAAAATCGGTGAGAAATCGTTGTTTTGCATCGTAATATGCAGTTGTCTCTAAGAATTTTGATGATTTCGTGCAGAATTCTGCTGTTTTCTTGCAATTCAGCCGTTGAATCTTGGTAAAAAGTCATGACTTTGTAGATTTCGTGCTCTTCTTTGCGAATTCAAGCCAGAAAACAACGAAAATCGGCGAGAAATCGTTGTTTCGCATCGTAATATGCGGTTTTCTCTAAGAATTTTGATGATTTCGAGCAAAATTCTGCTGTTTTCTTGCAATCCAGCCGTTGAATCTTGGTAAAAAGTCATGACTTTGTAGATTTCGTGCTCTTCTTTGCGAATTCAAGCCAGAAAACAACGAAAATCGGCGAGAAATCGTCGTCTTGCATCGAAATATGCGGTTTTCTGTAAGAATTTTGATGATTTCGTGCAGAATTCTGCTGTTTTCTTGCAATTCAGCCGTTGAATCTTGGTAAAATGTCATGATTTTGTAGATTTCGTGCTCTTCTTTGCAAATTCATGCCAGAAAACAACGAAAATCGGCGAGAAATCGTCGTTTTGCATCGAAATATGCGGTTTTCTCTAAGAATTTTGATGATTTCGAGCAAAATTCTGCTGTTTTCTTGCAATTCAGCCGTTGAATCTTGGTAAAAAGTCATGACTTTGTAGATTTCGTGCTCTTCTTTGCGAATTCAAGCCAGAAAACAACGAAAATCGGCGAGAAATCGTCGTCTGGCATCGAAATATGCGGTTTTCTGTAAGAATTTTGATGATTTCGTGCAGAATTCTGCTGTTTTCGTGCAATTCAGCCGTTGAATCTTGGTAAAAAGTCATGATTTTGTAGATTTCGTGCTCTTCTTTGCAAATTCATGCCAGAAAACAACGAAAATCGGCGAGAAATCGTCGTTTTGCATCGAAATATGAGGTTTTCTGTAAGAATTTTGATGATTTCGTGCAGAATTCTGCTGTTTTCTTGCAATTCAGCCGTTGAATCTAGGTAAAAAGTCATGACTTTGTAGATTTCGTGCTCTTCCTTGCGAATTCAAGCCAGAAAACAACGAAAATCGGCGAGAAATCGTCGTCTTGCATCGAAATATGCGGTTTTCTGTAAGAATTTTGATGATTTCGTGCAGAATTCTGCTGTTTTATTGCAATTCAGCCGTTGAATTTTGGTAAAATGTCATGATTTTGTAGATTTCGTGCTCTTCTTTGCAAATTCATGCCAGAAAACAACGAAAATCGGCGAGAAATCGTCGTTTTGCATCGAAATATGCGGTTTTCTCTAAGAATTTTGATGATTTCGAGCAAAATTCTGCTGTTTTCTTGCAATTCAGCCGTTGAATCTTGGTAAAAAGTCATGACTTTGTAGATTTCGTGCTCTTCTTTGCGAATTCAAGCCAGAAAACAACGAAAATCGGCGAGAAATCGTCGTCTGGCATCGAAATATGCGGTTTTCTGTTAGAATTTTGATGATTTCGTGCAGAATTCTGCTGTTTTCGTGCAATTCAGCTGTTGAATCTTGGTAAAAAGTCATGATTTTGTAGATTTCGTGCTCTTCTTTGCAAATTCATGCCAGAAAACAACGAAAATCGGCGAGAAATCATCGTTTTGCATCGAAATATGAGGTTTTCTGTAAGAATTTTGATGATTTCGTGCAGAATTCTGCTGTTTTCTTGCAATTCAGCCGTTGAATCTTGGTAAAAGGTCATGATTTTGTAGATTTCGTGCTCTTCTTTGCGAATTCAAGCCAGAAAACATCGAAAATCGGCGAGAAATCGTTGTTTTGCATCGAAATATGCGGTTTTCTGTAAGAATTTTGATGATTTCGTGCAGAATTCTGCTGTTTTCTTGCAATTCAGCCGTTGAATCTAGGTAAAAAGTCATGATTTTGTAGATTTCGTGCTCTTCTTGGCGAATTCATAATAGAAAACAACGAAAATCGGCGAGAAATTGTTGTTTGGCATCGAAATATGCGGTTTTCTGTAAGAATTTTGATGATTTCGTGCAGAATTCTGCTGTTTTCTTGCAATTCAGCCGTTGAATCTAGGTAAAAAGTCATGATTTTGTAGATTTCGTGCTTTTCTTGGCGAATTCAAAATAGAAAACAACGAAAATCGGAGAGAAATCGTTGTTTTGCATCGAAATATGCAGTTTTCTCTAAGAATTTTGATGATTTCGTGCAGAATTCTGCTGTTTTCTTGCAATTCAGCCGTTGAATCTTGGTAAAAAGTCATGATTTTGTAGATTTCGTGCTCTTTTTTGCGAATTCAAGCCAGAAAACAACGAAAATCGGCGAGAAATCGTCGTTTTGCATCGAAATATGCGGTTTTCTGTAAGAATTTTGATGATTTTGTGCAGAATTCTGCTGTTTTCTTGCAATTCAGCCGTTGAATTTTGGTAAAAATTCATGATTTTGTTCATTTCGTGCTCTTCTTTGCAAATTCAAGCCAGAAAACAACGAAAATCGGCGAGAAATCGTCGTTTTGCATCGAAATATGCGGTTTTCTGTAAGAATTTTGATGATTTCGTACAGAATTCTGCTGTTTTCTTGCAATTCAGCCGTTGAATCTAGGTAAAAAGTCATGATTTTGTAGATTTCGTGCTCTTCTTGGCGAATTCATAATAGAAAACAACGAAAATCGGCGAGAAATCGTTGTTTGGCCTCGAAATATGCGGTTTTCTGTAAGAATTTTGATGATTTCGTGCAGAATTCTGCTGTTTTCTTGCAATTCAGCCGTTGAATCTAGGTAAAAAGTCATGATTTTGTAGATTTCGTGCTCTTCTTGGCGAATTCAAAATAGAAAACAACGAAAATCGGCGAGAAATCGTTGTTTTGCATCGAAATATGCAGTTTTCTCTAAGAATTTTGATGATTTCGTGCAGAATTCTGCTGTTTTCTTGCAATTCAGATGTTGAATCTTGGTAAAAAGTCATGATTTTGTAGATTTCGTGCTCTTCTTTGCGAATTCAAGCCCGAAAACAACGAAAATCGGCGAGAAATCGTCGTTTTGCATCGAAATATGCGGTTTTCTGTAAGAATTTTGATGATTTCGTGCAGAATTCTGCTGTTTTCTTGCAATTCAGCCGTTGAATCTAGGTAAAAAGTCATGATTTTGTAGATTTCGTGCTCTTCTTGGCGAATTCAAAATAGAAAACAACGAAAATCGGCGAGAAATCCTTGTTTTGCATCGAAATATGCAGTTTTCTCTAAGAATTTTGATGATTTCGTGCAGAATTCTGCTGTTTTCTTGCAATTCAGATGTTGAATCTTGGTAAAAAGTCATGATTTTGTAGATTTCGTGCTCTTCTTTGCGAATTCAAGCCAGAAAACAACGAAAATCGGCGAGAAATCGTCGTTTTGCATCGAAATATGCGATTTTCTGTAAGAATTTTGATGATTTCGTGCAGAATTCTGCTGTTTTCTTGCAATTCAGCCGTTGAATCTTGGTAAAAAGTCATGATTTTGTAGATTTCGTGCTCTTCTTTGCGAATTCAAGCCAGAAAACAACGAAAATCGGCGAGAAATAATCGTTTTGCATCGAAATATGCGGTTTTCTCTAAGAATTTTGATGATTTCGTGCAAAATTCTGCTGTTTTCTTGCAATTCAGCCTTTGAATCTTGATAAAAAGTGATGATTTTGTAGATTTCGTGCTCTTCTTCGCGAATTCAAGCCAGAAAACAACGAAAATCGGCGAAAAATCGTCGTTTTGCATCGAAATATGCGGTTTTCTCTAAGAATTTTGACGATTTCGTGCAGAATTCTGCTGTGTTCTTGCAATTCAGCCGTTGAATCTTGGTAAAATGTCATGATTTTGTAGATTTCGTGCTCTTCTTTGCGAATTCAAGATAGAAAACAACGAAAATCAGCGAGAAATCGTCGTTTTGCATCGAAATATGCAGGTTTCTCTAAGAATTTTGATGATTTCGTGCAGAATTCTGCTGTTTTCTTGCAACTCAGCCGTTGAATCTTGATAAAAATTCATGATTTTGTAGATTTCGTGCTCTTCTTTGCGAATTCAAGCCAGAAAACAACGAAAATCGGCGAGAAATCGTCGTTTTGCATCGAAAAATGCGGTTCTCTGTATGAATTTTGATGATTTCGTGCAGAATTCTGCTGTTTTCTTGCAATTCAGCCGTTGAATCTTGGTAAAAAGTCATGATTTTGTAGATTTCGTGCTCTTCTTTGCGAATTTAAGCCAGAAAACCACGAAAATCGGCGAGAAATCGTCGTTTTGCATCGAAATATGCGGTTTTCTCTAAGAATTTTGATGATTTCGTGCAGAATTCTGCTGTTTTCTTGCAATTCAGCCGTTGAATCTAGGTAAAAAGTCATGATTTTGTAGATTTCGTGCTCTTCTTGGCAAATTCATAATAGAAAACAACGAAAATCGGCGAGAAATCGTTGTTTGGCATCGAAATATGCGGTTTTCTGTAAGAATTTTGATGATTTCGTGCAGAATTCTGCTGTTTTCTTGCATTTCAGCCGTTGAATCTAGGTAAAAAGTCATGATTTTGTAGATTTCGTGCTCTTCTTGGCGAATTCAAAATAGAAAACAACGAAAATCGGCGAGAAATCGTTGTTTTGCATCGAAATATGCAGTTTTCTCTAAGAATTTTGATGATTTCGTGCAGAATTCTGCTGTTTTCTTGCAATTCAGCCGTTGAATCTTGGTAAAAAGTCATGATTTTGTAGATTTCGTGCTCTTCTTTGCGAATTTAAGCCAGAAAACCACGAAAATCGGCGAGAAATCGTCGTTTTACATCGAAATATGCGGTTTTCTCTAAGAATTTTGATGATTTCGTGCAGAATTCTGCTGTTTTCTTGCAATTCAGCCGTTGAATCTAGGTAAAAAGTCATGATTTTGTAGATTTCGTGCTCTTCTTGGCGAATTCATAATAGAAAACAACGAAAATCGGCGAGAAATCGTTGTTTGGCATCGAAATATGCGGTTTTCTGTAAGAATTTTGATGATTTCGTGCAGAATTCTGCTGTTTTCTTGCAATTCAGCCGTTGAATCTAGGTAAAAAGTCATGATTTTGTAGATTTCGTGCTCTTCTTGGCGAATTCAAAATAGAAAACAACGAAAATCGGCGAGAAATCGTTGTTTTGCATCGAAATATGCAGTTTTCTCTAAGAATTTTGATGATTTCGTGCAGAATTCTGCTGTTTTCTTGCAATTCAGCCGTTGAATCTTGGTAAAAAGTCATGATTTTGTAGATTTCGTGCTCTTCTTTGCGAATTCAAGCCAGAAAACAACGAAAATCGGCGAGAAATCGTCGTTTTGCATCGAAATATGCGATTTTCTGTAAGAATTTTGATGATTTCGTGCAGAATTCTGCTGTTTTCTTGCAATTCAGCCGTTGAATCTTGGTAAAAAGTCATGATTTTGTAGATTTCGTGCTCTTCTATGCGAATTTAAGCCAGAAAACCACGAAAATCGGCGAGAAATCGTCGTTTTGCATCCAAATATGCGGTTTTCTCTAAGAATTTTGATGATTTCGTGCAGAATTCTGCTGTTTTCTTGCAATTCAGCCGTTGAATCTTGGTAAAAAGTGATGATTTTGTAGATTTCGTGCTCTTCTTTGCGAATTCAAGCCAGAAAACAACGAAAATCGGCGAGAAATCGTCGTTTTGCATCGAAATATGCGGTTTTCTCTAAGAATTTTGACGATTTCGTGCAGAATTCTGCTGTTTTCTTGCAATTCAGCCGTTGAATCTTGGTAAAAAGTCATGATTTTGTAGATTTCGTGCTCTTCTTTGCGAATTCAAGCCAGAAAACAACGAAAAGCGGCGAGAAATCGTCGTTTTGCATCGAAATATGCGGTTTTCTGTAAGAATTTTGATGATTTTGTGCAGAATTCTGCTGTTTTCTTGCAATTCAGCCGTTGAATCTTGGTAAAAAGTCATGATTTTGTAGATTTCGTGCTCTTCTTTGCGAATTCAAGCCAGAAAACAACGAAAATCGGCGAGAAATAATCGTTTTGCATCGAAATATGCGGTTTTCTGTAAGAATTTTGATGATTTCGTGCAGAATTCTGCTGTTTTCTTGCAATTCAGCCGTTGAATCTAGGTAAAAAGTCATGATTTTGTAGATTTCGTGCTCTTCTTGGCGAATTCAAAATAGAAAACAACGAAAATCGGCGAGAAATCGTTGTTTTGCATCGAAATATGCAGTTTTCTCTAAGAATTTTGATGATTTCGTGCAGAATTCTGCTGTTTTCTTGCAATTCAGATGTTGAATCTTGGTAAAAAGTCATGATTTTGTAGATTTCGTGCTCTTCTTTGCGAATTCAAGCCCGAAAACAACGAAAATCGGCGAGAAATCGTCGTTTTGCATCGAAATATGCGGTTTTCTGTAAGAATTTTGATGATTTCGTGCAGAATTCTGCTGTTTTCTTGCAATTCAGCCGTTGAATCTAGGTAAAAAGTCATGATTTTGTAGATTTCGTGCTCTTCTTGGCGAATTCAAAATAGAAAACAACGAAAATCGGCGAGAAATCCTTGTTTTGCATCGAAATATGCAGTTTTCTCTAAGAATTTTGATGATTTCGTGCAGAATTCTGCTGTTTTGTTGCAATTCAGATGTTGAATCTTGGTAAAAAGTCATGATTTTGTAGATTTCGTGCTCTTCTTTGCGAATTCAAGCCAGAAAACAACGAAAATCGGCGAGAAATCGTCGTTTTGCATCGAAATATGCGATTTTCTGTAAGAATTTTGATGATTTCGTGCAGAATTCTGCTGTTTTCTTGCAATTCAGCCGTTGAATCTTGGTAAAAAGTCATGATTTTGTAGATTTCGTGCTCTTCTTTGCGAATTCAAGCCAGAAAACAACGAAAATCGGCGAGAAATAATCGTTTTGCATCGAAATATGCGGTTTTCTCTAAGAATTTTGATGATTTCGTGCAGAATTCTGCTGTTTTCTTGCAATTCAGCCTTTGAATCTTGATAAAAAGTGATGATTTTGTAGATTTCGTGCTCTTCTTCGCGAATTCAAGCCAGAAAACAACGAAAATCGGCGAGAAATCGTCGTTTTGCATCGAAATATGCGGTTTTCTCTAAGAATTTTGACGATTTCGTGCAGAATTCTGCTGTGTTCTTGCAATTCAGCCGTTGAATCTTGGTAAAATGTCATGATTTTGTAGATTTCGTGCTCTTCTTGGCGAATTCATAATAGAAAACAACGAAAATCGGCGAGAAATCGTTGTTTGGCATCGAAATATGCGGTTTTCTCTAAGAATTTTGATGATTTCGTTCAGAATTCTGCTGTTTTCTTGCAATTCAGCCGTTGAATCTAGGTAAAAAGTCATGATTTTGTAGATTTCGTGCTCTTCTTGGCGAATTCAAGATAGAAAACAACGAAAATCAGCGAGAAATCGTCGTTTTGCATCGAAATATGCGGTTTTCTCTAAGAATTTTGATGATTTCGTGCAGAATTCTGCTGTTTTCTTGCAATTCAGCCGTTGAATCTTGGTAAAAAGTCATGATTTTGTAGATTTTGTGCTCTTCTTTGCGAATTCAAGATAGAAAACAACGAAAATCAGCGAGAAATCGTCGTTTTGCATCGAAATATGCGGTTTTCTCTAAGAATTTTGATGATTTCGTGCAGAATTCTGCTGTTTTCTTGCAATTCAGCCGTTGAATCTTGGTAAAAAGTCATGATTTTGTAGATTTTGTGCTCTTCTTTGCGAATTCATGCCAGAAAACAACGAAAATCGGCGAGAAATCGTCGTTTTGCATCGAAATATGCGGTTTTCTGTAAGAATTTTGATGATTTCGTGCAGAATTCTGCTGTTTTCTTGCAATTCAGCCGTAGAATCTTGGTAAAATGTGATGATTTTGTAGATTTCGTGCTCTTCTTTGCGAATTCAAGCCAGAAAACAACAAAAATCGGCGAGAAATCGTTGTTTTGCATCGAAATATGCGAAGTCATGATTTTGTAGATTTCGTGCTCTTCTTTGCGAATTCAAGCCAGAAAACAACGAAAATCGGCGAGAAATCGACGTTTTGCATCGAAATATGCGATTTTCTGTAAGAATTTTGATAATTTCGTGCAGAATTCTGCTGTTTTCTTGCAATTCAGCCGTTGAATCTTGGTAATAAGTCATGATTTTGTAGATTTCGTGCTCTCCTTTGCAAATTCAAGCCAGAAAACAACGAAAATCGGCGAGAAATAATCGTTTTGCATCGAAATATGCGGTTTTCTGTAAGAATTTTGATGATTTCGTGCGGAATTCTGCTGTTTTCTTGCAATTCAGCCGTTGAATCTTGGTAAAAAGTCATGATTTTGTAGATTTCGTGCTCTTCTTTGCGAATTTAAGCCAGAAAACCACGAAAATCGGCGAGAAATCGTCGTTTTGCATCGAAATATGCGGTTTTCTCTAAGAATTTTGATGACTTCGTGCAGAATTCTGCTGTTTTCTTGCAATTCAGCCGTTGAATCTAGGTAAAAAGTCATAATTTTGTAGATTTCGTGCTCTTCTTGGCGAATTCATAATAGAAAACTACGAGAATCGGCGAGAAATCGTTGTTTGGCATCGAAATATGCGGTTTTCTGTAAGAATTTTGATGATTTCGTGCAGAATTCTGCTGTTTTCTTGCAATTCAGCCGTTGAATCTAGGTAAAAAATCATGATTTTGTAGATTTCGTGCTCTTCTTGGCGAATTCAAGATAGAAAACAACGAAAATCAGCGAGAAATCGTCGTTTTGCATCGAAATATGCGGTTTTCTCTAAGAATTTTGATGATTTCGTGCAGAATTCTGCTGTTTTCTTGCAATTCAGCCGTTGAATCTTGGTAAAAAGTCATGATTTTGTAGATTTTGTGCTCTTCTTTGCGAATTCATGCCAGAAAACAACGAAAATCGGCGAGAAATCGTCGTTTTGCATCGAAATATGCGGTTTTCTGTAAGAATTTTGATGATTTCGTGCAGAATTCTGCTGTTTTCTTGCAATTCAGCCGTAGAATCTTGGTAAAATGTGATGATTTTGTAGATTTCGTGCTCTTCTTTGCGAATTCAAGCCAGAAAACAACAAAAATCGGCGAGAAATCGTTGTTTTGCATCGAAATATGCGAAGTCATGATTTTGTAGATTTCGTGCTCTTCTTTGCGAATTCAAACCAGAAAACAACGAAAATCGGCGAGAAATCGACGTTTTGCATCGAAATATGCGATTTTCTGTAAGAATTTTGATAATTTCGTGCAGAATTCTGCTGTTTTCTTGCAATTCAGCCGTTGAATCTTGGTAATAAGTCATGATTTTGTAGATTTCGTGCTCTCCTTTGCAAATTCAAGCCAGAAAACAACGAAAATCGGCGAGAAATAATCGTTTTGCATCGAAATATGCGGTTTTCTGTAAGAATTTTGATGATTTCGTGCGGAATTCTGCTGTTTTCTTGCAATTCAGCCGTTGAATCTTGGTAAAAAGTCATGATTTTGTAGATTTCGTGCTCTTCTTTGCGAATTTAAGCCAGAAAACCACGAAAATCGGCGAGAAATCGTCGTTTTGCATCGAAATATGCGGTTTTCTCTAAGAATTTTGATGATTTCGTGCAGAATTCTGCTGTTTTCTTGCAATTCAGCCGTTGAATCTAGGTAAAAAGTCATAATTTTGTAGATTTCGTGCTCTTCTTGGCGAATTCATAATAGAAAACTACGAGAATCGGCGAGAAATCGTTGTTTGGCATCGAAATATGCGGTTTTCTGTAAGAATTTTGATGATTTCGTGCAGAATTCTGCTGTTTTCTTGCAATTCAGCCGTTGAATCTAGGCAAAAAATCATGATTTTGTAGATTTCGTGCTCTTCTTGGCGAATTCAAAATAGAAAACAACGAAAATCGGCGAGAAATCGTTGTTTTGCATCGAAATATGCAGTTTTCTCTAAGAATTTTGATGATTTCGTGCAGAATTCTGCTGTTTTCTTGCAATTCAGCCGTTGAATCTTGGTAAAAAGTCATGATTTTGTAGATTTCGTGCTCCTCTTTGCGAATTCAAGCCAGAAAACAACGAAAATCGGCGAGAAATCGTCGTTTTGCATCGAAATATGCGGTTTTCTCTAAGAATTTTGACGATTTCGTGCAGAATTCTGCTGTTTTCTTGCAATTCAGCCGTTGAATCTTAGTAAAAAGTCATGATTTTGTAGATTTCGTGCTCTTCTTTGCGAATTCAAGCCAGAAAACAACGAAAAGCGGCGAGAAATCGTCGTTTTGCATCGAAAAATGCGGTTTTCTGTAAGAATTTTGATGATTTCGTGCAGAATTCTGCTGTTTTCTTGCAATTCAGCCGTTGAATCTTGATAAAAAGTCATGATTTTGTAGATTTCGTGCTCTTCTTTGCGAATTCAAGCCAGAAAACAACGAAAATCGGCGAGAAATCGTCGTTTTGCATCGAAAAATGCGGTTTTCTGTAAGAATTTTGATGATTTCGTGCAGAATTCTGCTGTTTTCTTGCAATTCAGCCGTTGAATCTTGGTAAAAAGTCATGATTTTGTAGATTTCGTGCTCTTCTTTGCGAATTTAAGCCAGAAAACCACGAAAATCGGCGAGAAATCGTCGTTTTGCATCGAAATATGCGGTTTTCTCTAAGAATTTTGATGATTTCGTGCAGAATTCTGCTGTTTTCTTGCAATTCAGCCGTTGAATCTAGGTAAAAAGTCATGATTTTGTAGATTTCGTGCTCTTCTTGGCGAATTCATAATAGAAAACAACGAAAATCGGCGAGAAATCGTTGTTTGGCATCGAAATATGCGGTTTTCTGTAAGAATTTTGATGACTTCGTGCAGAATTCTGCTGTTTTCTTGCAATTCAGCCGTTGAATCTAGGTAAAAAGTCATGATTTTGTAGATTTCGTGCTCTTCTTGGCGAATTCAAAATAAAAAACAACGAAAATCGGCGAGAAATCGTTGTTTTGCATCGAAATATGCAGTTTTCTCTAAGAATTTTGATGATTTCGTGCAGAATTCTGCTGTTTTCTTGCAATTCAGCGGTTGAATCTTGGTAAAAAGTCATGATTTTGTAGATTTCGTGCTCTTCTTTGCGAATTCAAGCCAGAAAACAACGAAAATCGGCGAGAAATCGTCGTTTTGCATCGAAATATGCGGTTTTCTCTAAGAATTTTGATGATTTCGTGCAGAATTCTGCTGTTTTCTTGCAATTCAGCCGTTGAATCTTGGTAAAAAGTCATGATTTTGTAGATTTCGTGCTCTTCTTTGCAAATTCATGCCAGAAAACAACGAAAATCGGCGAGAAATCGTCGTTTTGCATCGAAATATGAGGTTTTCTGTAAGAATTTTGATGATTTCGTGCAGAATTCTGCTGTTTTCTTGCAATTCAGCTGTTGAATCTTGGTAAAAAGTCATGATTTTGTAGATTTCGTGCTCTTCTTTGCGAACTCAAGCCTGAAAACAACGAAAATCGGCGAGAAATCGTCGTTTTGCATCGAAATATGCGGTTTTCTGTAAGAATTTTGATGATTTCGTGCAGAATTCTGCTGTTTTCTTGCAATTCAGCCGTTGAATCTAGGTAAAAAGTCATGATTTTGTAGATTTCGTGCTCTTCTTGGCGAATTCATAATAGAAAACAACGAAAATCGGCGAGAAATCGTTGTTTGGCATCGAAATATGCGGTTTTCTGTAAGAATTTTGATGATTTCGTGCAGAATTCTGCTGTTTTCTTGCAATTCAGCCGTTGAATCTAGGTAAAAAGTCATGATGTTGTAGATTTCGTGCTCTTCTTGGCGAATTCAAAATAGAAAACAACGAAAATCGGCGAGAAATCGTCGTTTTGCATCGAAATATGCGGTTTTCTCTATGAATTTTGATGATTTCGTGCAGAATTCTGCTCTTTTCTTGCAATTCAGCCGCTGAATCTTTGTAAAAAGTGATGATTTTGTAGATTTCGTGCTCTTCTTTGCGAATTCAAGCCAGAAAACAACGAAAATCGGCGAGAAATCGTCGTTTTGCATCGAAATATGCGGTTTTCTCTAAGAATTTTGACGATTTCGTGCAGAATTCGGCTGTTTTCTTGCAATTCAGCCGTTGAATCTTGGTAAAATGTCATGATTTTGTAGATTTCGTGCTCTTCTTTGCGAATTCAAGATAGAAAACAACGAAAATCAGCGAGAAATCGTCGTTTTGCATCGAAATATGCGGTTTTCTCTAAGAATTTTGATGATTTCGTGCAGAATTCTGCTGTTTTCTTGCAATTCAGCCGTTGAATCTTGGTAAAAAGTCATGATTTAGTAGATTTTGTGCTCTTCTTTGCGAATTCATGCCAGAAAACAACGAAAATCGGCGAGAAATCGTCGTTTTGCATCGAAATATGCGGTTTTCTGTAAGAATTTTGATGATTTCGTGCAGAATTCTGCTGTTTTCTTGCAATTCAGCCGTTGAATCTAAGTAAAAAGTCATGATTTTGTAGATTTCGTGCTCTTCTTGGCAAATTCAAGATAGAAAACAACGAAAATCGGCGAGAAATCGTTGTTTTGCATCGAAAAATGCGGTTTTCTGTAAGAATTTTGATGATTTCGTGCAGAATTCTGCTGTTTTCTTGCAATTCAGCCGTTGAATCTTGGTAAAAAGTCATGATTTTGTAGATTCCGTGCTCTTCTTTGCGAATTCAAGATAGAAAACAACGAAAATCAGCGAGAAATCGTCGTTTTGCATCGAAATATGCGGTTTTCTCTAAGAATTTTGATGATTTCGTGCAAAATTCTGCTGTTTTCTTGCAATTCAGCCGTTGAATCTAGGGAAAAAGTCATGATTTTGTAGATTTCGTGCTCTTCTTGGCAAATTCAAGATAGAAAACAACGAAAATCGGCGAGAAATCGTTGTTTTGCATCGAAATATGCAGTTTTCTCTAAAAATTTTGATGATTTCGTGCAGAATTCTGCTGTTTTCTTGCAATTCAGCCGTTGAATCTTGGTAAAAAGTGATGATTTTGTAGATTTCGTGCTCTTCTTTGCGAATTCAAGCCAGAAAACAACGAAAATCGGCGAGAAATCGTCGTTTTGCATCGAAATATGCGGTTTTCTCTAAGAATTTTGACGATTTCGTGCAGAATTCTGCTGTTTTCTTGCAATTCAGCCGTTGAATCTTGGTAAAAAGTCATGATTTTGTAGATTTCGTGCTCTTCTTTGCGAATTCAAGATAGAAAACAACGAAAATCAGCGAGAAATCGTCGTTTTGCATCGAAATATGCGGTTTTCTCTAAGAATTTTGATGATTTCGTGCAGAATTCTGCTGTTTTCTTGCAATTCAGCTGTTGAATCTTGGTAAAAAGTCTTGATTTTGTAGATTTCGTGCTCTTCTTTGCGAATTCATGCCAGAAAACAACGAAAATCGGCGCGAAATCGTCGTTTTGCATCGAAATATGCGGTTTTCTGTAAGAATTTTGATGATTTCGTGCAGAATTCTGCTGTTTTCTTTCAATTCAGCCGTTGAATCTTGGTAAAAAGTCATGATTTTGTAGATTTCATGCTCTTCTTTGCGAATTCAAGCCAGAAAATAACGAAAATCGGCGAGAAATCGTCGTTTTGCATCGAAATATGCGGTTTTCTGTAAGAATTTTGATGATTTCGTGCAGAATTCTGCTGTTTTCTTGCAATTCAGCCGTTGAATCTTGGTAAAAAGTGATGATTTTGTAGATTTCGTGCTCTTCTTTGCGAATTCAAGCCAGAAAACAACGAAAATCGGCGAGAAATCGTCGTTTTGCATCGAAATATGCGGTTTTCTCTAAGAATTTTGACGATTTCGTGCAGAATTCTGCTGTTTTCTTGCAATTCAGCCGTTGAATCTTGGTAAAAAGTCATGATTTTGTAGATTTCGTGCTCTTCTTTGCGAATTCAAGCCAGAAAACAACGAAAATCGGCAAGAAATCGTCGTTTTGCATCGAAATATGCGGTTTTCTGTAATAATTTTGATGATTTCGTGCAGAATTCTGCTGTTTTCTTGCAATTCAGCCGTTGAATCTTGGTAAAAAGTCATGATTTTGTAGATTCCGTACTCTTCTTTGCGAATTCAAGATAGAAAACAACGAAAATCAGCGAGAAATCGTCGTTTTGCATCGAAATATGCAGTTTTCTCTAAGAATTTTGTGATTTCGTGCAGAATTCTGCTGTTTTCTTGCAATTCAGATATTGAATCTTGGTAAAAAGTCATGATTTTGTAGATTTCGTGCTCTTCTTTGCGAATTCAAGCCAGAAAACAACGAAAATCGGCGAAAAATCGTCGTTTTGCAACGAAATATGCGATTTTCTGTAAGAATTTTGATGATTTCGTGCAGAATTCTGCTGTTTTCTTGCAATTCAGCCGTTGAATCTTGGTAAAAAGTCATGATTTTGTAGATTTCGTGCTCTTCTTTGCGAATTCAAGCCAGAAAACCACGAAAATCGGCGAGAAATAATCGTTTTGCATCGAAATATGCGGTTTTCTGTAAGAATTTTGATGATTTCGTGCAGAATTCTGCTGTTTTCTTGCAATTCAGCCGTTGAATCTTGGTAAAAAGTCATGATTTTGTAGATTTCGTGCTCTTCTTTGCGAATTTAAGCCAGAAAACCACGAAAATCGGCGAGAAATCGTCGTTTTGCATCGAAATATGCGGTTTTCTCTAAGAATTTTGATGATTTCGTGCAGAATTCTGCTGTTTTCATGCAATTCAGCCGTTGAATCTAGGTAAAAAGTCATGATTTTGTAGATTTCGTGCTCTTCTTGGCGAATTCATAATAGAAAACAACGAAAATCGGCGAGAAATTGTTGTTTGGCATCGAAATATGCGGTTTTCTGTAAGAATTTTGATGATTTCGTGCAGAATTCTGCTGTTTTCTTGCAATTCAGCCGTTGAATCTAGGTAAAAAGTCATGATTTTGTAGATTTCGTGCTCTTTTTTGCGAATTCAAGCCAGAAAACAACGAAAATCGGCGAGAAATCGTCGTTTTGCATCGAAATATGCGGTTTTCTGTAAGAATTTTGATGATTTTGTGCAGAATTCTGCTGTTTTCTTGCAATTCAGCCGTTGAATTTTGGTAAAAATTCATGATTTTGTAGATTTCGTGCTCTTCTTTGCAAATTCAAGCCAGAAAACAACGAAAATCGGCGAGAAATCGTCGTTTTGCATCGAAATATGCGGTTTTCTGTAAGAATTTTGATGATTTCGTGCAGAATTCTGCTGTTTTCTTGCAATTCAGATGTTGAATCTTGGTAAAAAGTCATGATTTTGTAGATTTCGTGCTCTTCTTTGCGAATTCAAGCCAGAAAACAACGAAAATCGGCGAGAAATCGTCGTTTTGCATCGAAATATGCGGTTTTCTGTAAGAATTTTGATGATTTTGTGCAGAATTCTGCTGTTTTCTTGCAATTCAGCCGTTGAATCTTGGTAAAAAGTCATGATTTTGTAGATTTCGTGCTCTTCTTTGCGAATTCAAGCCAGAAAACAACGAAAATCGGCGAGAAATAATCGTTTTGCATCGAAATATGCGGTTTTCTGTAAGAATTTTGATGATTTCGTGCAGAATTCTGCTGTTTTCTTGCAATTCAGCCGTTGAATCTAGGTAAAAAGTCATGATTTTATAGATTTCGTGCTCTTCTTGGCGAATTCAAAATAGAAAACAACGAAAATCGGCGAGAAATCGTTGTTTTGCATCGAAATATGCAGTTTTCTCTAAGAATTTTGATGATTTCGTGCAGAATTCTGCTGTTTTCTTGCAATTCAGATGTTGAATCTTGGTAAAAAGTCATGATTTTGTAGATTTCGTGCTCTTCTTTGCGAATTCAAGCCCGAAAACAACGAAAATCGGCGAGAAATCGTCGTTTTGCATCGAAATATGCGGTTTTCTGTAAGAATTTTGATGATTTCGTGCAGAATTCTGCTGTTTTCTTGCAATTCAGCCGTTGAATCTAGGTAAAAAGTCATGATTTTGTAGATTTCGTGCTCTTCTTGGCGAATTCAAAATAGAAAACAACGAAAATCGGCGAGAAATCCTTGTTTTGCATCGAAATATGCAGTTTTCTCTAAGAATTTTGATGATTTCGTGCAGAATTCTGCTGTTTTCTTGCAATTCAGATGTTGAATCTTGGTAAAAAGTCATGATTTTGTAGATTTCGTGCTCTTCTTTGCGAATTCAAGCCAGAAAACAACGAAAATCGGCGAGAAATTGTCGTTTTGCATCGAAATATGCGATTTTCTGTAAGAATTTTGATGATTTCGTGCAGAATTCTGCTGTTTTCTTGCAATTCAGCCGTTGAATCTTGGTAAAAAGTCATGATTTTGTAGATTTCGTGCTCTTCTTTGCGAATTCAAGCCAGAAAACAACGAAAATCGGCGAGAAATAATCGTTTTGCATCGAAATATGCGGTTTTCTCTAAGAATTTTGATGATTTCGTGCAGAATTCTGCTGTTTTCTTGCAATTCAGCCTTTGAATCTTGATAAAAAGTGATGATTTTGTAGATTTCGTGCTCTTCTTCGCGAATTCAAGCCAGAAAACAACGAAAATCGGCGAGAAATCGTCGTTTTGCATCGAAATATGCGGTTTTCTCTAAGAATTTTGACGATTTCGTGCAGAATTCTGCTGTGTTCTTGCAATTCAGCCGTTGAATCTTGGTAAAATGTCATGATTTTGTAGATTTCGTGCTCTCCTTTGCGAATTCAAGATAGAAAACAACGAAAATCAGCGAGAAATCGTCGTTTTGCATCGAAATATGCAGGTTTCTCTAAGAATTTTGATGATTTCGTGCAGAATTCTGCTGTTTTCTTGCAACTCAGCCGTTGAATCTTGATAAAAATTCATGATTTTGTAGATTTCGTGCTCTTCTTTGCGAATTCAAGCCAGAAAACAACGAAAATTGGCGAGAAATCGTCGTTTTGCATCGAAAAATGCGGTTTTCTGTATGAATTTTGATGATTTCGTGCAGAATTCTGCTGTTTTCTTGCAATTCAGCCGTTGAATCTTGGTAAAAAGTCATGATTTTGTAGATTTCGTGCTCTTCTTTGCGAATTTAAGCCAGAAAACCACGAAAATCGGCGAGAAATCGTCGTTTTGCATCGAAATATGCGGTTTTCTCTAAGAATTTTGATGATTTCGTGCAGAATTCTGCTGTTTTCTTGCAATTCAGCCGTTGAATCTAGGTAAAAAGTCATGATTTTGTAGATTTCGTGCTCTTCTTGGCAAATTCATAATAGAAAACAACGAAAATCGGCGAGAAATCGTTGTTTGGCATCGAAATATGCGGTTTTCTGTAAGAAGTTTGATGATTTCGTGCAGAATTCTGCTGTTTTCTTGCATTTCAGCCGTTGAATCTAGGTAAAAAGTCATGATTTTGTAGATTTCGTGCTCTCCTTGGCGAATTCAAAATAGAAAACAACGAAAATCGGCGAGAAATCGTTGTTTTGCATCGAAATATGCAGTTTTCTCTAAGAATTTTGATGATTTCGTGCAGAATTCTGCTGTTTTCTTGCAATTCAGCCGTTGAATCTTGGTAAAAAGTCATGATTTTGTAGATTTCGTGCTCTTCTTTGCGAATTTAAGCCAGAAAACCACGAAAATCGGCGAGAAATCGTCGTTTTACATCGAAATATGCGGTTTTCTCTAAGAATTTTGATGATTTCGTGCAGAATTCTGCTGTTTTCTTGCAATTCAGCCGTTGAATCTAGGTAAAAAGTCATGATTTTGTAGATTTCGTGCTCTTCTTGGCGAATTCATAATAGAAAACAACGAAAATCGGCGAGAAATCGTTGTTTGGCATCGAAATATGCGGTTTTCTGTAAGAATTTTGATGATTTCGTGCAGAATTCTGCTGTTTTCTTGCAATTCAGCCGTTGAATCTAGGTAAAAAGTCATGATTTTGTAGATTTCGTGCTCTTCTTGGCGAATTCAAAATAGAAAACAACGAAAATCGGCGAGAAATCGTTGTTTTGCATCGAAATATGCAGTTTTCTCTAAGAATTTTGATGATTTCGTGCAGAATTCTGCTGTTTTCTTGCAATTCAGCCGTTGAATCTTGGTAAAAAGTCATGATTTTGTAGATTTCGTGCTCTTCTTTGCGAATTCAAGCCAGAAAACAACGAAAATCGGCGAGAAATCGTCGTTTTGCATCGAAATATGCGATTTTCTGTAAGAATTTTGATGATTTCGTGCAGAATTCTGCTGTTTTCTTGCAATTCAGCCGTTGAATCTTGGTAAAAAGTCATGATTTTGTAGATTTCGTGCTCTTCTATGCGAATTTAAGCCAGAAAACCACGAAAATCGGCGAGAAATCGTCGTTTTGCATCGAAATATGCGGTTTTCTCTAAGAATTTTGATGATTTCGTGCAGAATTCTGCTGTTTTCTTGCAATTCAGCCGTTGAATCTTGGTAAAAAGTGATGATTTTGTAGATTTCGTGCTCTTCTTTGCGAATTCAAGCCAGAAAACAACGAAAATCGGCAAGAAATCGTCGTTTTGCATCGAAATATGCGGTTTTCTCTAAGAATTTTGACGATTTCGTGCAGAATTCTGCTGTTTTCTTGCAATTCATCCGTTGAATCTTGGTAAAAAGTCATGATTTTGTAGATTTCGTGCTCTTCTTTGCGAATTCAAGCCAGAAAACAACGAAAAGCGGCGAGAAATCGTCGTTTTGCATCGAAATATGCGGTTTTCTGTAAGAATTTTGATGATTTCGTGCAGAATTCTGCTGTTTTCTTGCAATTCAGCCGTTGAATCTTGATAAAAAGTCATGATTTTGTAGATTTCGTGCTCTTCTTTGCGAATTCAAGCCAGAAAACAACGAAAATCGGCGAGAAATCGTCGTTTTGCATCGAAATATGCGGTTTTCTCTAAGAATTTTGACGATTTCGTGCAGAATTCTGCTGTTTTCTTGCAATTCAGCCGTTGAATCTTGGTAAAAAGTCATGATTTTGTAGATTTCGTGCTCTTCTTTGCGAATTCAAGCCAGAAAACAACGAAAATCGGCAAGAAATCGTCGTTTTGCATCGAAATATGCGGTTTTCTGTAATAATTTTGATGATTTCGTGCAGAATTCTGCTGTTTTCTTGCAATTCAGCCGTTGAATCTTGGTAAAAAGTCATGATTTTGTAGATTCCGTACTCTTCTTTGCGAATTCAAGATAGAAAACAACGAAAATCAGCGAGAAATCGTCGTTTTGCATCGAAATATGCAGTTTTCTCTAAGAATTTTGTGATTTCGTGCAGAATTCTGCTGTTTTCTTGCAATTCAGATATTGAATCTTGGTAAAAAGTCATGATTTTGTAGATTTCGTGCTCTTCTTTGCGAATTCAAGCCAGAAAACAACGAAAATCGGCGAAAAATCGTCGTTTTGCAACGAAATATGCGATTTTCTGTAAGAATTTTGATGATTTCGTGCAGAATTCTGCTTTTTTCTTGCAATTCAGCCGTTGAATCTTGGTAAAAAGTCATGATTTTGTAGATTTCGTGCTCTTCTTTGCGAATTCAAGCCAGAAAACCACGAAAATCGGCGAGAAATAATCGTTTTGCATCGAAATATGCGGTTTTCTGTAAGAATTTTGATGATTTCGTGCAGAATTCTGCTGTTTTCTTGCAATTCAGCCGTTGAATCTTGGTAAAAAGTCATGATTTTGTAGATTTCGTGCTCTTCTTTGCGAATTTAAGCCAGAAAACCACGAAAATCGGCGAGAAATCGTCGTTTTGCATCGAAATATGCGGTTTTCTCTAAGAATTTTGATGATTTCGTGCAGAATTCTGCTGTTTTCATGCAATTCAGCCGTTGAATCTAGGTAAAAAGTCATGATTTTGTAGATTTCGTGCTCTTCTTGGCGAATTCATAATAGAAAACAACGAAAATCGGCGAGAAATTGTTGTTTGGCATCGAAATATGCGGTTTTCTGTAAGAATTTTGATGATTTCGTGCAGAATTCTGCTGTTTTCTTGCAATTCAGCCGTTGAATCTAGGTAAAAAGTCATGATTTTGTAGATTTTGTGCTCTTTTTTGCGAATTCAAGCCAGAAAACAACGAAAATCGGCGAGAAATCGTCGTTTTGCATCGAAATATGCGGTTTTCTGTAAGAATTTTGATGATTTTGTGCAGAATTCTGCTGTTTTCTTGCAATTCAGCCGTTGAATTTTGGTAAAAATTCATAATTTTGTAGATTTCGTGCTCTTCTTTGCAAATTCAAGCCAGAAAACAACGAAAATCGGCGAGAAATCGTCGTTTTGCATCGAAATATGCGGTTTTCTGTAAGAATTTTGATGATTTCGTGCAGAATTCTGCTGTTTTCTTGCAATTCAGATGTTGAATCTTGGTAAAAAGTCATGATTTTGTAGATTTCGTGCTCTTCTTTGCGAATTCAAGCCAGAAAACAACGAAAATCGGCGAGAAATCGTCGTTTTGCATCGAAATATGCAGTTTTCTCTAAGAATTTTGATGATTTCGTGCAGAATTCTGCTGTTTTCTTGCAATTCAGATGTTGAATCTTGGTAAAAAGTCATGATTTTGTAGATTTCGTGCTCTTCTTTGCGAATTCAAGCCCGAAAACAACGAAAATCGGCGAGAAATCGTCGTTTTGCATCGAAATATGCGGTTTTCTGTAAGAATTTTGATGATTTCGTGCAGAATTCTGCTGTTTTCTTGCAATTCAGCCGTTGAATCTAGGTAAAAAGTCATGATTTTGTAGATTTCGTGCTCTTCTTGGCGAATTCAAAATAGAAAACAACGAAAATCGGCGAGAAATCCTTGTTTTGCATCGAAATATGCAGTTTTCTCTAAGAATTTTGATGATTTCGTGCAGAATTCTGCTGTTTTCTTGCAATTCAGATGTTGAATCTTGGTAAAAAGTCATGATTTTGTAGATTTCGTGCTCTTCTTTGCGAATTCAAGCCAGAAAACAACGAAAATCGGCGAGAAATCGTCGTTTTGCATCGAAATATGCGATTTTCTGTAAGAATTTTGATGATTTCGTGCAGAATTCTGCTGTTTTCTTGCAATTCAGCCGTTGAATCTTGGTAAAAAGTCATGATTTTGTAGATTTCGTGCTCTTCTTTGCGAATTCAAGCCAGAAAACAACGAAAATCGGCGAGAAATAATCGTTTTGCATCGAAATATGCGGTTTTCTCTAAGAATTTTGATGATTTCGTGCAGAATTCTGCTGTTTTCTTGCAATTCAGCCTTTGAATCTTGATAAAAAGTGATGATTTTGTAGATTTCGTGCTCTTCTTCGCGAATTCAAGCCAGAAAACAACGAAAATCGGCGAGAAATCGTCGTTTTGCATCGAAATATGCGGTTTTCTCTAAGAATTTTGACGATTTCGTGCAGAATTCTGCTGTGTTCTTGCAATTCAGCCGTTGAATCTTGGTAAAATGTCATGATTTTGTAGATTTCGTGCTCTCCTTTGCGAATTCAAGATAGAAAACAACGAAAATCAGCGAGAAATCGTCGTTTTGCATCGAAATATGCAGGTTTCTCTAAGAATTTTGATGATTTCGTGCAGAATTCTGCTGTTTTCTTGCAACTCAGCCGTTGAATCTTGATAAAAATTCATGATTTTGTAGATTTCGTGCTCTTCTTTGCGAATTCAAGCCAGAAAACAACGAAAATTGGCGAGAAATCGTCGTTTTGCATCGAAAAATGCGGTTTTCTGTATGAATTTTGATGATTTCGTGCAGAATTCTGCTGTTTTCTTGCAATTCAGCCGTTGAATCTTGGTAAAAAGTCATGATTTTGTAGATTTCGTGCTCTTCTTTGCGAATTTAAGCCAGAAAACCACGAAAATCGGCGAGAAATCGTCGTTTTGCATCGAAATATGCGGTTTTCTCTAAGAATTTTGATGATTTCGTGCAGAATTCTGCTGTTTTCTTGCAATTCAGCCGTTGAATCTAGGTAAAAAGTCATGATTTTGTAGATTTCGTGCTCTTCTTGGCAAATTCATAATAGAAAACAACGAAAATCGGCGAGAAATCGTTGTTTGGCATCGAAATATGCGGTTTTCTGTAAGAAGTTTGATGATTTCGTGCAGAATTCTGCTGTTTTCTTGCATTTCAGCCGTTGAATCTAGGTAAAAAGTCATGATTTTGTAGATTTCGTGCTCTTCTTGGCGAATTCAAAATAGAAAACAACGAAAATCGGCGAGAAATCGTTGTTTTGCATCGAAATATGCAGTTTTCTCTAAGAATTTTGATGATTTCGTGCAGAATTCTGCTGTTTTCTTGCAATTCAGCCGTTGAATCTTGGTAAAAAGTCATGATTTTGTAGATTTCGTGCTCTTCTTTGCGAATTTAAGCCAGAAAACCACGAAAATCGGCGAGAAATCGTCGTTTTACATCGAAATATGCGGTTTTCTCTAAGAATTTTGATGATTTCGTGCAGAATTCTGCTGTTTTCTTGCAATTCAGCCGTTGAATCTAGGTAAAAAGTCATGATTTTGTAGATTTCGTGCTCTTCTTGGCGAATTCATAATAGAAAACAACGAAAATCGGCGAGAAATCGTTGTTTGGCATCGAAATATGCGGTTTTCTGTAAGAATTTTGATGATTTCGTGCAGAATTCTGCTGTTTTCTTGCAATTCAGCCGTTGAATCTAGGTAAAAAGTCATGATTTTGTAGATTTCGTGCTCTTCTTGGCGAATTCAAAATAGAAAACAACGAAAATCGGCGAGAAATCGTTGTTTTGCATCGAAATATGCAGTTTTCTCTAAGAATTTTGATGATTTCGTGCAGAATTCTGCTGTTTTCTTGCAATTCAGCCGTTGAATCTTGGTAAAAAGTCATGATTTTGTAGATTTCGTGCTCTTCTTTGCGAATTCAAGCCAGAAAACAACGAAAATCGGCGAGAAATCGTCGTTTTGCATCGAAATATGCGATTTTCTGTAAGAATTTTGATGATTTCGTGCAGAATTCTGCTGTTTTCTTGCAATTCAGCAGTTGAATCTTGGTAAAAAGTCATGATTTTGTAGATTTCGTGCTCTTCTATGCGAATTTAAGCCAGAAAACCACGAAAATCGGCGAGAAATCGTCGTTTTGCATCGAAATATGCGGTTTTCTCTAAGAATTTTGATGATTTCGTGCAGAATTCTGCTGTTTTCTTGCAATTCAGCCGTTGAATCTTGGTAAAAAGTGATGATTTTGTAGATTTCGTGCTCTTCTTTGCGAATTCAAGCCAGAAAACAACGAAAATCGGCAAGAAATCGTCGTTTTGCATCGAAATATGCGGTTTTCTCTAAGAATTTTGACGATTTCGTGCAGAATTCTGCTGTTTTCTTGCAATTCATCCGTTGAATCTTGGTAAAAAGTCATGATTTTGTAGATTTCGTGCTCTTCTTTGCGAATTCAAGCCAGAAAACAACGAAAAGCGGCAAGAAATCGTCGTTTTGCATCGAAAAATGCGGTTTTCTGTAAGAATTTTGATGATTTCGTGCAGAATTCTGCTGTTTTCTTGCAATTCAGCCGTTGAATCTTGATAAAAAGTCATGATTTTGTAGATTTCGTGCTCTTCTTTGCGAATTCAAGCCAGAAAACAACGAAAATCGGCGAGAAATCGTCGTTTTGCATCGAAAAATGCGGTTTTCTGTAAGAATTTTGATGATTTCGTGCAGAATTCTGCTGTTTTCTTGCAATTCAGCCGTTGAATCTTGGTAAAAAGTCATGATTTTGTAGATTTCGTGCTCTTCTTGGCGAATTTAAGCCAGAAAACCACGAAAATCGGCGAGAAATCGTCGTTTTGCATCGAAATATGCGGTTTTCTCTAAGAATTTTGATGATTTCGTGCAGAATTCTGCTGTTTTCTTGCAATTCAGCCGTTGAATCTAGGTAAAAAGTCATGATTTTGTAGATTTCGTGCTCTTCTTGGCGAATTCATAATAGAAAACAACGAAAATCGGCGAGAAATCGTTGTTTGGCATCGAAATATGCGGTTTTCTGTAAGAATTTTGATGATTTCGTGCAGAATTCTGCTGTTTTCTTGCAATTCAGCCGTTGAATCTAGGTAAAAAGTCATGATTTTGTAGATTTCGTGCTCTTCTTGGCGAATTCAAAATAGAAAACAACGAAAATCGGCGAGAAATCGTTGTTTTGCATCGAAATATGCAGTTTTCTCTAAGAATTTTGATGATTTCGTGCAGAATTCTGCTGTTTTCTTGCAATTCAGCCGTTGAATCTTGGTAAAAAGTCATGATTTTGTAGATTTCGTGCACTTCTTTGCGAATTCAAGCCAGAAAACAACGAAAATCGGCGAGAAATCGTCATTTTGCATCGAAATATGCGGTTTTCTCTAAGAATTTTGATGATTTCGTGCAGAATTCTGCTGTTTTCTTGCAATTCAGCTGTTGAATCTTGGTAAAAAGTCATGATTTTGTAGATTTCGTGCTCTTCTTTGCAAATTCATGCCAGAAAACAACGAAAATCGGCGAGAAATCGTCGTTTTGCATCGAAATATGAGGTTTTCTGTAAGAATTTTGATGATTTCGTGCAGAATTCTGCTGTTTTCTTGCAATTCAGCCGTTGAATCTTGGTAAAAAGTCATGATTTTGTAGATTTCGTGCTCTTCTTTGCGAATTCAAGCCAGAAAACAACGAAAATCGGCGAGAAATCGTCGTTTTGCATCGAAATATGCGGTTTTCTGTAAGAATTTTGATGATTTCGTGCAGAATTCTGCTGTTTTCTTGCAATTCAGCCGTTGAATCTAGGTAAAAAGTCATGATTTTGTAGACTTCGTGCTATTCTTGGCGAATTCATAATAGAAAACAACGAAAATCGGCGAGAAATCGTTGTTTGGCATCGAAATATGCGGTTTTCTGTAAGAATTTTGATGATTTCGTGCAGAATTCTGCTGATTTCTTGCAATTCAGCCGTTGAATCTAGGTAAAAAGTCATGATTTTGTAGATTTCGTGCTCTTCTTGGCGAATTCAAAATAGAAAACAACGAAAATCGGCGAGAAATCGTTGTTTTGCATCGAAATATGCAGTTTTCTCTAAGAATTTTGATGATTTCGTGCAGAATTCTGCTGTTTTCTTGCAATTCAGATGTTGAATCTTGGTAAAAGGTCATGATTTTGTAGATTTTGTGCTCTTTGCGAATTCAAGCCCGAAAACGACGAAAATCGGCGAGAAATCGTCGTTTTGCATCGAAATATGCGGTTTTCTCTAAGAATTTTGACGATTTCGTGCAGAATTCTGCTGTTTTCTTGCAATTCAGCCGTTGAATCTTGGTAAAATGTCATGATTTTGTAGATTTCGTGCTCTTCTTTGCGAATTCAAGATAGAAAACAACGAAAATCAGCGAGAAATCGTCGTTTTGCATCGAAATATGCGGTTTTCTCTAAGAATTTTGATGATTTCGTGCAGAATTCTGCTGTTTTCTTGCAATTCAGCCGTTGAATCTTGGTAAAAAGTCATGATTTTGTAGATTTTGTGCTCTTCTTTGCGAATTCATGCCAGAAAACAACGAAAATCGGCGAGAAATCGTCGTTTTGCATCGAAATATGCGGTTTTCTGTAAGAATTTTGATGATTTCGTGCAGAATTCTGCTGTTTTCTTGCAATTCAGCCGTAGAATCTTGGTAAAATGTGATGATTTTGTAGATTTCGTGCTCTTCTTTGCGAATTCAAGCCAGAAAACAACGAAAATCGGCGAGAAATCGACGTTTTGCATCGAAATATGCGATTTTCTGTAAGAATTTTGATAATTTCGTGCAGAATTCTGCTGTTTTCTTGCAATTCAGCCGTTGAATCTTGGTAATAAGTCATGATTTTGTAGATTTCGTGCTCTCCTTTGCAAATTCAAGCCAGAAAACAACGAAAATCGGCGAGAAATAATCGTTTTGCATCGAAATATGCGGTTTTCTGTAAGAATTTTGATGATTTCGTGCGGAATTCTGCTGTTTTCTTGCAATTCAGCCGTTGAATCTTGGTAAAAAGTCATGATTTTGTAGATTTCGTGCTCTTCTTTGCGAATTTAAGCCAGAAAACCACGAAAATCGGCGAGAAATCGTCGTTTTGCATCGAAATATGCGGTTTTCTCTAAGAATTTTGATGATTTCGTGCAGAATTCTGCTGTATTCTTGCAATTCAGCCGTTGAATCTAGGTAAAAAGTCATAATTTTGTAGATTTCGTGCTCTTCTTGGCGAATTCATAATAGAAAACTACGAGAATCGGCGAATAATCGTTGTTTGGCATCGAAATATGCGGTTTTCTGTAAGAATTTTGATGATTTCGTGCAGAATTCTGCTGTTTTCTTGCAATTCAGCCGTTGAATCTAGGTAAAAAATCATGATTTTGTAGATTTCGTGCTCTTCTTGGCGAATTCAAAATAGAAAACAACGAAAATCGGCGAGAAATCGTTGTTTTGCATCGAAATATGCAGTTTTCTCTAAGAATTTTGATGATTTCGTGCAGAATTCTGCTGTTTTCTTGCAATTCAGCCGTTGAATCTTGGTAAAAAGTCATGATTTTGTAGATTTCGTGCTCTTCTATGCGAATTCAAGCCAGAAAACAACGAAAATCGGCGAGAAATCGTCGTTTTGCATCGAAACATGCGATTTTCTGAAAGAATTTTGATGATTTCGTGCAGAATTCTGCTGTTTTCTTGCAATTCAGCCGTTGAATCTTGGTAAAAAGTCATGATTTTGAAGATTTCGTGCTCTTCTTTGCGAATTTAAGCCAGATAACCACGAAAATCGGCGAGAAATCGTCGTTTTGCATCGAAATATGCGGTTTTCTCTAAGAATTTTGATGATTTCGTGCAGAATTCTGCTGTTTTCTTGCAATTCAGCCGTTGAATCTTGGTAAAAAGTGATGATTTTGTAGATTTCGTGCTCTTCTTTGCGAATTCAAGCCAAAAAACAACGAAAATCGGCGAGAAATCGTCGTTTTGCATCGAAATATGCGGTTTTCTCTAAGAATTTTGATGATTTCGTGCAGAATTCTGCTGTTTTCTTGCAATTCAGCCGTTGAATCTAGGTAAAAAGTCATGATTTTGTAGATTTCGTGCTCTTCTTGGCGAATTCATAATAGAAAACAACGAAAATCGGCGAGAAATCGTTGTTTGGCATCGAAATATGCGGTTTTCTGTAAGAATTTTGATGATTTCGTGCAGAATTCTGCTGTTTTCTTGCAATTCAGCCGTTGAATCTAGGTAAAAAGTCATGATTTTGTAGATTTCGTGCTCTTCTTGGCGAATTCAAAATAGAAAACAACGAAAATCGGCGAGAAATCGTTGTTTTGCATCGAAATATGCAGTTTTCTCTAAGAATTTTGATGATTTCGTGCAGAATTCTGCTGTTTTCTTGCAATTCAGCGGTTGAATCTTGGTAAAAAGTCATGATTTTGTAGATTTCGTGCTCTTCTTTGCAAATTCAAGCCAGAAAACAACGAAAATCGGCGAGAAATCGTCGTTTTGCATCGAAATATGCGGTTTTCTCTAAGAATTTTGATGATTTCGTGCAGAATTCTGCTGTTTTCTTGCAATTCAGCCGTTGAATCTTGGTAAAAAGTCATGATTTTGTAGATTTCGTGCTCTTCTTTGCAAATTCATGCCAGAAAACAACGAAAATCGGCGAGAAATCGTCGTTTTGCATCGAAATATGAGGTTTTCTGTAAGAATTTTGATGATTTCGTGCAGAATTCTGCTGTTTTCTTGCAATTCAGCCGTTGAATCTAGGTAAAAAGTCATGATTTTGTAGATTTCGTGCTCTTCTTGGCGAATTCAAAATAGAAAACAACGAAAATCGGCGAGAAATCGTTGTTTTGCATCGAAATATGCAGTTTTCTCTAAGAATTTTGATGATTTCGTGCAGAATTCTGCTGTTTTCTTGCAATTCAGCCGTTGAATCTTGGTAAAAAGTCATGATTTTGTAGATTTCGTGCTCTTCTTTGCGAATTCAAGCCAGAAAACAACGAAAATCGGCGAGAAATCGTCATTTTGCATCGAAATATGCGGTTTTCTCTAAGAATTTTGATGATTTCGTGCAGAATTCTGCTGTTTTCTTGCAATTCAGCTGTTGAATCTTGGTAAAAAGTCATGATTTTGTAGATTTCGTGCTCTTCTTTGCAAATTCATGCCAGAAAACAACGAAAATCGGCGAGAAATCGTCGTTTTGCATCGAAATATGAGGTTTTCTGTAAGAATTTTGATGATTTCGTGCAGAATTCTGCTGTTTTCTTGCAATTCAGCCGTTGAATCTTGGTAAAAAGTCATGATTTTGTAGATTTCGTGCTCTTCTTTGCGAATTCAAGCCAGAAAACAACGAAAATCGGCGAGAAATCGTCGTTTTGCATCGAAATATGCGGTTTTCTGTAAGAATTTTGATGATTTCGTGCAGAATTCTGCTGTTTTCTTGCAATTCAGCCGTTGAATCTAGGTAAAAAGTCATGATTTTGTAGACTTCGTGCTATTCTTGGCGAATTCATAATAGAAAACAACGAAAATCGGCGAGAAATCGTTGTTTGGCATCGAAATATGCGGTTTTCTGTAAGAATTTTGATGATTTCGTGCAGAATTCTGCTGTTTTCTTGCAATTCAGCCGTTGAATCTAGGTAAAAAGTCATGATTTTGTAGATTTCGTGCTCTTCTTGGCGAATTCAAAATAGAAAACAACGAAAATCGGCGAGAAATCGTTGTTTTGCATCGAAATATGCAGTTTTCTCTAAGAATTTTGATGATTTCGTGCAGAATTCTGCTGTTTTCTTGCAATTCAGATGTTGAATCTTAGTAAAAGGTCATGATTTTGTAGATTTCGTGCTCTTTGCGAATTCAAGCCCGAAAACAACGAAAATCGGCGAGAAATCGTCGTTTTGCATCGAAATATGCGGTTTTCTCTAAGAATTTTGACGATTTCGTGCAGAATTCTGCTGTTTTCTTGCAATTCAGCCGTTGAATCTTGGTAAAATGTCATGATTTTGTAGATTTCGTGCTCTTCTTTGCGAATTCAAGATAGAAAACAACGAAAATCAGCGAGAAATCGTCGTTTTGCATCGAAATATGCGGTTTTCTCTAAGAATTTTGATGATTTCGTGCAGAATTCTGCTGTTTTCTTGCAATTCAGCCGTTGAATCTTGGTAAAAAGTCATGATTTTGTAGATTTTGTGCTCTTCTTTGCGAATTCATGCCAGAAAACAACGAAAATCGGCGAGAAATCGTCGTTTTGCATCGAAATATGCGGTTTTCTGTAAGAATTTTGATGATTTCGTGCAGAATTCTGCTGTTTTCTTGCAATTCAGCCGTAGAATCTTGGTAAAATGTGATGATTTTGTAGATTTCGTGCTCTTCTTTGCGAATTCAAGCCAGAAAACAACAAAAATCGGCGAGAAATCGTTGTTTTGCATCGAAATATGCGAAGTCATGATTTTGTAGATTTCGTGCTCTTCTTTGCGAATTCAAGCCAGAAAACAACGAAAATCGGCGAGAAATCGACGTTTTGCATCGAAATATGCGATTTTCTGTAAGAATTTTGATAATTTCGTGCAGAATTCTGCTGTTTTCTTGCAATTCAGCCGTTGAATCTTGGTAATAAGTCATGATTTTGTAGATTTCGTGCTCTCCTTTGCAAATTCAAGCCAGAAAACAACGAAAATCGGCGAGAAATAATCGTTTTGCATCGAAATATGCGGTTTTCTGTAAGAATTTTGATGATTTCGTGCGGAATTCTGCTGTTTTCTTGCAATTCAGCCGTTGAATCTTGGTAAAAAGTCATGATTTTGTAGATTTCGTGCTCTTCTTTGCGAATTTAAGCCAGAAAACCACGAAAATCGGCGAGAAATCGTCGTTTTGCATCGAAATATGCGGTTTTCTCTAAGAATTTTGATGATTTCGTGCAGAATTCTGCTGTATTCTTGCAATTCAGCCGTTGAATCTAGGTAAAAAGTCATAATTTTGTAGATTTCGTGCTCTTCTTGGCGAATTCATAATAGAAAACTACGAGAATCGGCGAGAAATCGTTGTTTGGCATCGAAATATGCGGTTTTCTGTAAGAATTTTGATGATTTCGTGCAGAATTCTGCTGTTTTCTTGCAATTCAGCCGTTGAATCTAGGTAAAAAATCATGATTTTGTAGATTTCGTGCTCTTCTTGGCGAATTCAAAATAGAAAACAACGAAAATCGGCGAGAAATCGTTGTTTTGCATCGAAATATGCAGTTTTCTCTAAGAATTTTGATGATTTCGTGCAGAATTCTGCTGTTTTCTTGCAATTCAGCCGTTGAATCTTGGTAAAAAGTCATGATTTTGTAGATTTCGTGCTCTTCTATGCGAATTCAAGCCAGAAAACAACGAAAATCGGCGAGAAATCGTCGTTTTGCATCGAAACATGCGATTTTCTGAAAGAATTTTGATGATTTCGTGCAGAATTCTGCTGTTTTCTTGCAATTCAGCCGTTGAATCTTGGTAAAAAGTCATGATTTTGAAGATTTCGTGCTCTTCTTTGCGAATTTAAGCCAGATAACCACGAAAATCGGCGAGAAATCGTCGTTTTGCATCGAAATATGCGGTTTTCTCTAAGAATTTTGATGATTTCGTGCAGAATTCTGCTGTTTTCTTGCAATTCAGCCGTTGAATCTTGGTAAAAAGTGATGATTTTGTAGATTTCGTGCTCTTCTTTGCGAATTCAAGCCAGAAAACAACGAAAATCGGCGAGAAATCGTCGTTTTGCATCGAAATATGCGGTTTTCTCTAAGAATTTTGACGATTTCGTGCAGAATTCTGCTGTTTTCTTGCAATTCAGCCGTTGAATCTTAGTAAAAAGTCATGATTTTGTAGATTTCGTGCTCTTCTTTGCGAATTCAAGCCAGAAAACAACGAAAAGCGGCGAGAAATCGTCGTTTTGCATCGAAAAATGCGGTTTTCTGTAAGAATTTTGATGATTTCGTGCAGAATTCTGCTGTTTTCTTGCAATTCAGCCGTTGAATCTTGATAAAAAGTCATGATTTTGTAGATTTCGTGCTCTTCTTTGCGAATTCAAGCCAGAAAACAACGAAAATCGGCGAGAAATCGTCGTTTTGCATCGAAAAATGCGGTTTTCTGTAAGAATTTTGATGATTTCGTGCAGAATTCTGCTGTTTTCTTGCAATTCAGCCGTTGAATCTTGGTAAAAAGTCATGATTTTGTAGATTTCGTGCTCTTCTTTGCGAATTTAAGCCAGAAAACCACGAAAATCGGCGAGAAATCGTCGTTTTGCATCGAAATATGCAGTTTTCTCTAAGAATTTTGATGATTTCGTGCAGAATTCTGCTGTTTTCTTGCAATTCAGATGTTGAATCTTAGTAAAAGGTCATGATTTTGTAGATTTCGTGCTCTTTGCGAATTCAAGCCCGAAAACAACGAAAATCGGCGAGAAATCGTCGTTTTGCATCGAAATATGCGGTTTTCTCTAAGAATTTTGACGATTTCGTGCAGAATTCTGCTGTTTTCTTGCAATTCAGCCGTTGAATCTTGGTAAAATGTCATGATTTTGTAGATTTCGTGCTCTTCTTTGCGAATTCAAGATAGAAAACAACGAAAATCAGCGAGAAATCGTCGTTTTGCATCGAAATATGCGGTTTTCTCTAAGAATTTTGATGATTTCGTGCAGAATTCTGCTGTTTTCTTGCAATTCAGCCGTTGAATCTTGGTAAAAAGTCATGATTTTGTAGATTTTGTGCTCTTCTTTGCGAATTCATGCCAGAAAACAACGAAAATCGGCGAGAAATCGTCGTTTTGCATCGAAATATGCGGTTTTCTGTAAGAATTTTGATGATTTCGTGCAGAATTCTGCTGTTTTCTTGCAATTCAGCCGTAGAATCTTGGTAAAATGTGATGATTTTGTAGATTTCGTGCTCTTCTTTGCGAATTCAAGCCAGAAAACAACAAAAATCGGCGAGAAATCGTTGTTTTGCATCGAAATATGCGAAGTCATGATTTTGTAGATTTCGTGCTCTTCTTTGCGAATTCAAGCCAGAAAACAGCGAAAATCGGCGAGAAATCGACGTTTTGCATCGAAATATGCGATTTTCTGTAAGAATTTTGATAATTTCGTGCAGAATTCTGCTGTTTTCTTGCAATTCAGCCGTTGAATCTTGGTAATAAGTCATGATTTTGTAGATTTCGTGCTCTCCTTTGCAAATTCAAGCCAGAAAACAACGAAAATCGGCGAGAAATAATCGTTTTGCATCGAAATATGCGGTTTTCTGTAAGAATTTTGATGATTTCGTGCGGAATTCTGCTGTTTTCTTGCAATTCAGCCGTTGAATCTTGGTAAAAAGTCATGATTTTGTAGATTTCGTGCTCTTCTTTGCGAATTTAAGCCAGAAAACCACGAAAATCGGCGAGAAATCGTCGTTTTGCATCGAAATATGCGGTTTTCTCTAAGAATTTTGATGATTTCGTGCAGAATTCTGCTGTATTCTTGCAATTCAGCCGTTGAATCTAGGTAAAAAGACATAATTTTGTAGATTTCGTGCTCTTCTTGGCGAATTCATAATAGAAAACTACGAGAATCGGCGAGAAATCGTTGTTTGGCATCGAAATATGCGGTTTTCTGTAAGAATTTTGATGATTTCGTGCAGAATTCTGCTGTTTTCTTGCAATTCAGCCGTTGAATCTAGGTAAAAAATCATGATTTTGTAGATTTCGTGCTCTTCTTGGCGAATTCAAAATAGAAAACAACGAAAATCGGCGAGAAATCGTTGTTTTGCATCGAAATATGCAGTTTTCTCTAAGAATTTTGATGATTTCGTGCAGAATTCTGCTGTTTTCTTGCAATTCAGCCGTTGAATCTTGGTAAAAAGTCATGATTTTGTAGATTTCGTGCTCTTCTATGCGAATTCAAGCCAGAAAACAACGAAAATCGGCGAGAAATCGTCGTTTTGCATCGAAACATGCGATTTTCTGAAAGAATTTTGATGATTTCGTGCAGAATTCTGCTGTTTTCTTGCAATTCAGCCGTTGAATCTTGGTAAAAAGTCATGATTTTGAAGATTTCGTGCTCTTCTTTGCGAATTTAAGCCAGATAACCACGAAAATCGGCGAGAAATCGTCGTTTTGCATCGAAATATGCGGTTTTCTCTAAGAATTTTGATGATTTCGTGCAGAATTCTGCTGTTTTCTTGCAATTCAGCCGTTGAATCTTGGTAAAAAGTGATGATTTTGTAGATTTCGTGCTCTTCTTTGCGAATTCAAGCCAGAAAACAACGAAAATCGGCGAGAAATCGTCGTTTTGCATCGAAATATGCGGTTTTCTCTAAGAATTTTGACGATTTCGTGCAGAATTCTGCTGTTTTCTTGCAATTCAGCCGTTGAATCTTAGTAAAAAGTCATGATTTTGTAGATTTCGTGCTCTTCTTTGCGAATTCAAGCCAGAAAACAACGAAAAGCGGCGAGAAATCGTCGTTTTGCATCGAAAAATGCGGTTTTCTGTAAGAATTTTGATGATTTCGTGCAGAATTCTGCTGTTTTCTTGCAATTCAGCCGTTGAATCTTGATAAAAAGTCATGATTTTGTAGATTTCGTGCTCTTCTTTGCGAATTCAAGCCAGAAAACAACGAAAATCGGCGAGAAATCGTCGTTTTGCATCGAAAAATGCGGTTTTCTGTAAGAATTTTGATGATTTCGTGCAGAATTCTGCTGTTTTCTTGCAATTCAGCCGTTGAATCTTGGTAAAAAGTCATGATTTTGTAGATTTCGTGCTCTTCTTTGCGAATTTAAGCCAGAAAACCACGAAAATCGGCGAGAAATCGTCGTTTTGCATCGAAATATGCGGTTTTCTCTAAGAATTTTGATGATTTCGTGCAGAATTCTGCTGTTTTCTTGCAATTCAGCCGTTGAATCTAGGTAAAAAGTTATGATTTTGTAGATTTCGTGCTCTTCTTGGCGAATTCATAATAGAAAACAACGAAAATCGGCGAGAAATCGTTGTTTGGCATCGAAATATGCGGTTTTCTGTAAGAATTTTGATGATTTCGTGCAGAATTCTGCTGTTTTCTTGCAATTCAGCCGTTGAATCTAGGTAAAAAGTCATGATTTTGTAGATTTCGTGCTCTTCTTGGCGAATTCAAAATAGAAAACAACGAAAATCGGCGAGAAATCGTTGTTTTGCATCGAAATATGCAGTTTTCTCTAAGAATTTTGATGATTTCGTGCAGAATTCTGCTGTTTTCTTGCAATTCAGCGGTTGAATCTTGGTAAAAAGTCATGATTTTGTAGATTTCGTGCTCTTCTTTGCGAATTCAAGCCAGAAAACAACGAAAATCGGCGAGAAATCGTCGTTTTGCATCGAAATATGCGGTTTTCTCTAAGAATTTTGATGATTTCGTGCAGAATTCTGCTGTTTTCTTGCAATTCAGCCGTTGAATCTTGGTAAAAAGTCATGATTTTGTAGATTTCGTGCTCTTCTTTGCAAATTCATGCCAGAAAACAACGAAAATCGGCGAGAAATCGTCGTTTTGCATCGAAATATGAGGTTTTCTGTAAGAATTTTGATGATTTCGTGCAGAATTCTGCTGTTTTCTTGCAATTCAGCCGTTGAATCTTGGTAAAAAGTCATGATTTTGTAGATTTCGTGCTCTTCTTTGCGAATTCAAGCCTGAAAACAACGAAAATCGGCGAGAAATCGTCGTTTTGCATCGAAATATGCGGTTTTCTGTAAGAATTTTGATGATTTCGTGCAGAATTCTGCTGTTTTCTTGCAATTCAGCCGTTGAATCTAGGTAAAAAGTCATGATTTTGTAGATTTCGTGCTCTTCTTGGCGAATTCATAATAGAAAACAACGAAAATCGGCGAGAAATCGTTGTTTGGCATCGAAATATGCGGTTTTCTGTAAGAATTTTGATGATTTCGTGCAGAATTCTGCTGTTTTCTTGCAATTCAGCCGTTGAATCTAGGTAAAAAGTCATGATTTTGTAGATTTCGTGCTCTTCTTGGCGAATTCAAAATAGAAAACAACGAAAATCGGCGAGAAATCGTTGTTTTGCATCGAAATATGCAGTTTTCTCTAAGAATTTTGATGATTTCGTGCAGAATTCTGTTGTTTTCTTGCAATTCAGATGTTGAATCTTGGTAAAAAGTCATGATTTTGTAGATTTCGTGCTCTTCTTTGCGAATTCAAGCCCGAAAACAACGAAAATCGGCGAGAAATCGTCGTTTTGCATCGAAATATGCGGTTTTCTCTAAGAATTTTGACGATTTCGTGCAGAATTCTACTGTTTTCTTGCAATTCAGCCGTTGAATCTTGGTAAAATGTCATGATTTTGTAGATTTCGTCCTCTTCTTTGCGAATTCAAGATAGAAAACAACGAAAATCAGCGAGAAATCGTCGTTTTGCATCGAAATATGCGGTTTTCTCTAAGAATTTTGATGATTTCGTGCAGAATTCTGCTGTTTTCTTGCAATTCAGCCGTTGAATCTTGGTAAAAAGTTATGATTTTGTAGATTTTGTGCTCTTCTTTGCGAATTCATGCCAGAAAACAACGAAAATCGGCGAGAAATCGTCGTTTTGCATCGAAATATGCGGTTTTCTGTAAGAATTTTGATGATTTCGTGCAGAATTCTGCTGTTTTCTTGCAATTCAGCCGTAGAATCTTGGTAAAAAGTGATGATTTTGTAGATTTCGTGCTCTTCTTTGCGAATTCAAGCCAGAAAACAACAAAAATCGGCGAGAAATCGTTGTTTTGCATCGAAATATGCGAAGTCATTATTTTGTAGATTTCGTGCTCTTCTTTGCGAATTCAAGCCAGAAAACAACGAAAATCGGCGAGAAATCGACGTTTTGCATCGAAATATGCGATTTTCTGTAAGAATTTTGATGATTTCGTGCAGAATTCTGCTGTTTTCTTGCAATTCAGCCGTTGAATCTTGGTAATAAGTCATGATTTTGTAGATTTCGTGCTCTCCTTTGCAAATTCAAGCCAGAAAACAACGAAAATCGGCGAGAAATAATCGTTTTGCATCGAAATATGCGGTTTTCTGTAAGAATTTTGATGATTTCGTGCAGAATTCTGCTGTTTTCTTGCAATTCAGCCGTTGAATCTTGGTAAAAAGTCATGATTTTGTAGATTTCGTGCTCTTCTTTGCGAATTTAAGCCAGAAAACCACGAAAATCGGCGAGAAATCGTCGTTTTGCATCGAAATATGCGGTTTTCTCTAAGAATTTTGATGATTTCGTGCAGAATTCTGCTGTTTTCTTGCAATTCAGCCGTTGAATCTTAGTAAAAAGTGATGATTTTGTAGATTTCGTGCTCTTCTTTGCAAATTCAAGCCAGAAAACAACGAAAATCGGCGAGAAATCGTCGTTTTGCATCGAAATATGCGATTTTCTCTAAGAATTTTGACGATTTCGTGCAGAATTCTGCTGTTTTCTTGCAATTCAGCCGTTGAATCTTGGTAAAAAGTCATGATTTTGTAGATTTCGTGCTCTTCTTTGCGAATTCAAGCCAGAAAACAACGAAAATCGGCGAGAAATCGTCGTTTTGCATCGAAAAATGCGGTTTTCTGTAAGAATTTTGATGATTTCGTGCAGAATTCTGCTGTTTTCTTGCAATTCAGCCGTTGAATCTTGGTAAAAAGTCATGATTTTGTAGATTTCGTGCTCTTCTTTGCGAATTCAAGCCAGAAAACAACGAAAATCGGCGAGAAATCGTCGTTTTGCATCGAAAAATGCGGTTTTCTGTAAGAATTTTGATGATTTCGTGCAGAAATCTGCTGTTTTCTTGCAATTCAGCCGTTGAATCTTGGTAAGAAGTCATGATTTTGTAGATTTCGTGCTCTTCTTTGCGAATTTAAGCCAGAAAACCACGAAAATCGGCGAGAAATCGTCGTTTTGCATCGAAATATGCGGTTTTCTCTATGAATTTTGATGATTTCGTGCAGAATTCTGCTCTTTTCTTGCAATTCAGCCGCTGAATCTTTGCAAAAAGTGATGATTTTGTAGATTTCGTGCTCTTCTTTGCGAATTCAAGCCAGAAAACAACGAAAATCGGCGAGAAATCGTCGTTTTGCATCGAAATATGCGGTTTTCTCTAAGAATTTTGACGATTTCGTGCAGAATTCGGCTGTTTTCTTGCAATTCAGCCGTTGAATCTTGGTAAAATGTCATGATTTTGTAGATTTCGTGCTCTTCTTTGCGAATTCAAGATAGAAAACAACGAAAATCAGCGAGAAATCGTCGTTTTGCATCGAAATATGCGGTTTTCTCTAAGAATTTTGATGATTTCGTGCAGAATTCTGCTGTTTTCTTGCAATTCAGCCGTTGAATCTTGGTAAAAAGTCATGATTTTGTAGATTTTGTGCTCTTCTTTGCGAATTCATGCCAGAAAACAACGAAAATCGGCGAGAAATCGTCGTTTTGCATCGAAATATGCGGTTTTCTGTAAGAATTTTGATGATTTCGTGCAGAATTCTGCTGTTTTCTTGCAATTCAGCCGTTGAATCTAAGTAAAAAGTCATGATTTTGTAGATTTCGTGCTCTTCTTGGCGAATTCAAGATAGAAAACAACGAAAATCGGCGAGAAATCGTTGTTTTGCATCGAAAAATGCGGTTTTCTGTAAGAATTTTGATGATTTCGTGCAGAATTCTGCTGTTTTCTTGCAATTCAGCCGTTGAATCTTGGTAAAAAGTCATGATTTTGTAGATTCCGTGCTCTTCTTTGCGAATTCAAGATAGAAAACAACGAAAATCAGCGAGAAATCGTCGTTTTGCATCGAAATATGCGGTTTTCTCTAAGAATTTTGATGATTTCGTGCAGAATTCTGCTGTTTTCTTGCAATTCAGCCGTTGAATCTTGGTAATAAGTCATGATTTTGTAGATTTCGTGCTCTCCTTTGCAAATTCAAGCCAGAAAACAACGAAAATCGGCGAGAAATAATCGTTTTGCATCGAAATATGCGGTTTTCTGTAAGAATTTTGATGATTTCGTGCAGAATTCTGCTGTTTTCTTGCAATTCAGCCGTTGAATCTTGGTAAAAAGTCATGATTTTGTAGATTTCGTGCTCTTCTTTGCGAATTTAAGCCAGAAAACCACGAAAATCGGCGAGAAATCGTCGTTTTGCATCGAAATATGCGGTTTTCTCTAAGAATTTTGATGATTTCGTGCAGAATTCTGCTGTTTTCTTGCAATTCAGCCGTTGAATCTTAGTAAAAAGTGATGATTTTGTAGATTTCGTGCTCTTCTTTGCAAATTCAAGCCAGAAAACAACGAAAATCGGCGAGAAATCGTCGTTTTGCATCGAAATATGCGATTTTCTCTAAGAATTTTGACGATTTCGTGCAGAATTCTGCTGTTTTCTTGCAATTCAGCCGTTGAATCTTGGTAAAAAGTCATGATTTTGTAGATTTCGTGCTCTTCTTTGCGAATTCAAGCCAGAAAACAACGAAAATCGGCGAGAAATCGTCGTTTTGCATCGAAAAATGTGGTTTTCTGTAAGAATTTTGATGATTTCGTGCAGAATTCTGCTGTTTTCTTGCTATTCAGCCGTTGAATCTTGGTAAAAAGTCATGATTTTGTAGATTTCGTGCTCTTCTTTGCGAATTCAAGCCAGAAAACAACGAAAATCGGCGAGAAATCGTCGTTTTGCATCGAAAAATGCGGTTTTCTGTAAGAATTTTGATGATTTCGTGCAGAAATCTGCTGTTTTCTTGCAATTCAGCCGTTGAATCTTGGTAAGAAGTCATGATTTTGTAGATTTCGTGCTCTTCTTTGCGAATTTAAGCCAGAAAACCACGAAAATCGGCGAGAAATCGTCGTTTTGCATCGAAATATGCGGTTTTCTCTATGAATTTTGATGATTTCGTGCAGAATTCTGCTCTTTTCTTGCAATTCAGCCGCTGAATCTTTGCAAAAAGTGATGATTTTGTAGATTTCGTGCTCTTCTTTGCGAATTCAAGCCAGAAAACAACGAAAATCGGCGAGAAATCGTCGTTTTGCATCGAAATATGCGGTTTTCTCTAAGAATTTTGACGATTTCGTGCAGAATTCGGCTGTTTTCTTGCAATTCAGCCGTTGAATCTTGGTAAAATGTCATGATTTTGTAGATTTCGTGCTCTTCTTTGCGAATTCAAGATAGAAAACAACGAAAATCAGCGAGAAATCGTCGTTTTGCATCGAAATATGCGGTTTTCTCTAAGAATTTTGATGATTTCGTGCAGAATTCTGCTGTTTTCTTGCAATTCAGCCGTTGAATCTAAGTAAAAAGTCATGATTTTGTAGATTTCGTGCTCTTCTTGGCGAATTCAAGATAGAAAACAACGAAAATCGGCGAGAAATCGTTGTTTTGCATCGAAAAATGCGGTTTTCTGTAAGAATTTTGATGATTTCGTGCAGAATTCTGCTGTTTTCTTGCAATTCAGCCGTTGAATCTTGGTAAAAAGTCATGATTTTGTAGATTCCGTGCTCTTCTTTGCGAATTCAAGATAGAAAACAACGAAAATCAGCGAGAAATCGTCGTTTTGCATCGAAATATGCGGTTTTCTCTAAGAATTTTGATGATTTCGTGCAAAATTCTGCTGTTTTCTTGCAATTCAGCCGTTGAATCTTGGTAAAAGGTGATGATTTTGTAGATTTCGTGCTCTTCTTTGCGAATTCAAGCCAGAAAACAACGGAAATCGGCGAGAAATCGTCGTTTTGCATCGAAATATGCGGTTTTCTCTAAGAATTTTGACGATCTCGTTCAGAATTCTGCTGTTTTCTTGCAATTCAGCCGTTGAATTTTGGTAAAAAGTCATGATTTAGTAGATTTCGTGCTCTTCTTTGCGAATTCAAGCCAGAAAACAACGAAAATCGGCGAGAAATCGTCGTTTTGCATCGAAAAATGCGGTTTTCTGTAAGAATTTTGATGATTTCGTGCAGAATTCTGCTGTTTTCTTGCAATTCAGCTGTTGAATCTTGGTAAAAAGTCATGATTTTGTAGATTTCGTGCTCTTCTTTGCGAATTCAAGCCAGAAAACAACGAAAATCGGCAAGAAATCGTCGTTTTGCATCGAAATATGCGGTTTTCTGTAATAATTTTGATGATTTCGTGCAGAATTCTGCTGTTTTCTTGCAATTCAGCCGTTGAATCTTGGTAAAAAGTCATGATTTTGTAGATTCCGTACTCTTCTTTGCGAATTCAAGATAGAAAACAACGAAAATCAGCGAGAAATCGTCGTTTTGCATCGAAATATGCGGTTTTCTCTAAGAATTTTGATGATTTCGTGCAGAATTCTGCTGTTTTCTTGCAATTCAGCCGTTGAATCTTGGTAAAAAGTGATGATTTTGTAGATTTCGTGCTCTTCTTTGCGAATTCAAACCAGAAAACAACGTAAATCGGCGAGAAATCGTCGTTTTGCATCGAAATATGCGGTTTTCTCTAAGAATTTTGACGATCTCGTGCAGAATTCTGCTGTTTTCTTGCAATTCAGCTGTTGAATCTTGGTAAAAAGTCATGATTTTGTAGACTTCGTGCTCTTCTTTGCGAATTCAAGATAGAAAACAACGAAAATCAGCGAGAAATCGTCGTTTTGCATCGAAATATGCGGTTTTCTCTAAGAATTTTGATGATTTCGTGCAGAATTCTGCTGTTTTCTTGCAATTCAGCCGTTGAATCTTGGTAAAAAGTCATGATTTTGTAGATTTCGTGCTCTTCTTTGCAAATTCATGCCTGAAAACAACGAAAATCGGCGAGAAATCGTCGTTTTGCATCGAAATATGCGGTTTTCTGTAAGAATTTTGATGATTTCGTGCAGAATTCTGCTGTTTTCTTGTAATTCAGCCGTTGAATCTTGGTAAAATGTCATGATTTTGTAGATTTCGTGCTCTTCTTTGCGAATTCAAGCCAGAAAACAACGAAAATCGGCGAGAAATCGTCGTTTTGCATCGAAATATGCGGTTTTCTGTAAGAATTTTGATGATTTCGTGCAGAATTCTGCTGTTTTCTTGCAATTCAGCCGTTGAATCTAGGTAAAAAGTCATGATTTTGTTGATCTCGTGCTCTTCTTGGCAAATTCAAGATAGAAAACAACAAAAATCGGCGAGAAATCGTGGTTTTGCATCTAAATATGCAGTTTTCTCTAAAAATTTTGATGATTTCGTGCAGAATTCTGCTGTTTTCTTGCAATTCAGCCGTTGAATCTTGGTAAAAAGTGATGATTTTGTAGATTTCGTGCTCTTCTTTGCGAATTCAAGCCAGAAAACAACGAAAATCGGCGAGAAATCGTCGTTTTGCATCGAAATATGCGGTTTTCTCTAAGAATTTTGACGATTTCGTGCAGAATTCTGCTGTTTTCTTGCAATTCAGCCGTTGAATCTTGGTAAAAAGTCATGATTTTGTAGATTTCGTGCTCTTCTTTGCGAATTCAAGATAGAAAACAACGAAAATCAGCGAGAAATCGTCGTTTTGCATCGAAATATGCGGTTTTCTCTAAGAATTTTGATGATTTCGTGCAGAATTCTGCTGTTTTCTTGCAATTCAGCTGTTGAATCTTGGTAAAAAGTCTTGATTTTGTAGATTTCGTGCTCTTCTTTGCGAATTCATGCCAGAAAACAACGAAAATCGGCGAGAAATCGTCGTTTTGCATCGAAATATGCGGTTTTCTGTAAGAATTTTGATGATTTTGTGCAGAATTCTGCTGTTTTCTTTCAATTCAGCCGTTGAATCTTGGTAAAAAGTCATGATTTTGTAGATTTCATGCTCTTCTTTGCGAATTCAAGCCAGAAAATAACGAAAATCGGCGAGAAATCGTCGTTTTGCATCGAAATATGCGGTTTTCTCTAAGAATTTTGATGATTTCGTGCAGAATTCTGCTGTTTTCTTGCAATTCAGCCGTTGAATCTTGGTAAAAAGTGATGATTTTGTAGATTTCGTGCTCTTCTTTGCGAATTCAAGCCAGAAAACAACGAAAATCGGCGAGAAATCGTCGTTTTGCATCGAAATATGCGGTTTTCTCTAAGAATTTTGACGATTTCGTGCAGAATTCTGCTGTTTTCTTGCAATTCAGCCGTTGAATCTTGGTAAAATGTCATGATTTTGTAGATTTCGTGCTCTTCTTTGCGAATTCAAGATTGAAAACAACGAAAATCAGCGAGAAATCGTCGTTTTGCATCGAAATATGCGCTTTTCTCTAAGAATTTTGATGATTTCGTGCAGAATTCTGCTGTTTTCTTGCAATTCAGCCGTTGAATCTTGGTAAAATGTCATGATTTTGTAGATTTCGTGCTCTTCTTTGCGAATTCAAGATAGAAAATAACGAAAATCAGCGAGAAATCGTCGTTTTGCATCGAAATATGCGGTTTTCTCTAAGAATTTTGATGATTTCGTGCAGAATTCTGCTGTTTTCTTGCAATTCAGCCGTTGAATCTTGGTAAAAAGTCATGATTTTGTAGATTTCGTGCTCTTCTTTGCAAATTCATGCCAGAAAACAACGAAGATCGGCGAGAAATCGTCGTTTTGCATCGAAATATGCGGTTTTCTGTAAGAATTTTGATGATTTCGTGCAGAATTCTGCTGTTTTCTTGCAATTCAGCCGTAGAATCTTGGTAAAAAGTGATGATTTTGTAGATTTCGTGCTCTTCTTTGCGAATTCAAGCCAGAAAACAACGAAAATCGGCGAGAAATCGTCGTTTTGCATCGAAATATGCGCTTTTCTCTAAGAATTTTGATGATTTCGTGCAGAATTCTGCTGTTTTCTTGCAATTCAGCCGTTGAATCTTGGTAAAAAGTCACGATTTTGTAGATTTCGTGCTCTTCTTTGCGAATTCAAGCCAGAAAACAACGAAAATCGGCGAGAAATCGTCGTTTTGCATCGAAATATGCGGTTTTCTGTAAGAATTTTGATGATTTCGTGCAGAATTCTGCTGTTTTCTTGCAATTCAGCTGTAGAATCTTGGTAAAAAGTGATGATTTTGTAGATTTCGTGCTCTTCCTTGGGAATTCAAGCCAGAAAACAACGAAAATCGGCGAGAAATCGTTGTTTTGCATCGAAATATGCGGTTTTCTGTAAGAATTTTGATGATTTCGTGCAGAATTCTGCTGTTTTCTTGCAATTCAGCCGTTGAATCTTGGTAAAATGTCATGATTTTGTAGATTTCGTGCTCTTCTTTGCGAATTCAAGCCAGAAAACAACGAAAATCGGCGAGAAATCGTCGTTTTGCATCGAAAAATGCGGTTTTCTGTAAGAATTTTGTTGATTTCGTGCAGAATTCTGCTGTTTTCTTGCAATTCAGCCGTAGAATCTTGGTAAAAAGTGATGATTTTGTAGATTTCGTGCTCTTCTTTGCAAATTCAAGCCAGAAAACAACGAAAATCGGCGAGAAATCGTCGTTTTGCATCGAAATATGCGGTTTTCTGTAAGAATTTTGATGATTTTGTGCAGAATTCTGCTGTTTTCTTGCAATTCAGCCGTTGAATCTTGGTAAAAAGTCATGATTTTGTAGATTTCGTTCTCTTTTTTGCGAATTCAAGCCAGAAAACAACGAAAATCGGCGAGAAATCGTCGTTTTGCATCGAAATATGCGGTTTTCTCTGAGAATTTTGATGATTTCGTGCAGAATTCTGCTGTTTTCTTGCAATTCAGCCGTTGAATCTAGGTAAAAAGTCATGATTTTGTAGATTTCGTGCTCTTCTTGGTGAATTCAAATTAGAAAACAACGAAAATCGGCGAGAAATCGTTGTTTTGCATCGAAATATGCGGTTTTCTGTAAGAATTTTGTTGATTTCGTGCAGAATTCTGCAGTTTTCTTGCAATTCACCCGTTGAATCTATGTAAAAAGTCATGATTTTGTAGATTTTGTGCTCTTCTTGGCGAATTCAAGATAGAAAACAACGAAAATCGGCGAGAATTCGTTGTTTTGCATCGAAATATGCAGTTTTCTGTAAGAATTTTGTTGATTTCGTGCAGAATTCTGCTGTTTTCTTGCAATTCAGCCGTAGAATCTTGGTAAAAAGTGATGATTTTGTAGATTTCGTGCTCTTCTTTGCAAATTCAAGCCAGAAAACAACGAAAATCGGCGAGAAATCGTCGTTTTGCATCGAAATATGCGGTTTTCTGTAAGAATTTTGATGATTTCGTGCAGAATTCTGCTGTTTACTTGCAATTCAGCCGTAGAATCTTGGTAAAAAGTGATGATTTTGTAGATTTCGTGCTCTTCTTTGCGAATTCAAGCCAGAAAACAACGAAAATCGGCGAGAAATCGTTGTTTTGCATCGAAATATGCGGTTTTAAGTAAGAATTTTGATGATTTCGTGCAGAATTCTGCTGTTTTCTTGCAATTCAGCCGTTGAATCTTGGTAAAAAGTCATGATTTTGTAGATTTCGTGCTCTTCTTTGCGAATTCAAGCCAGAAAACAACGAAAATCGGCGAGAAATCGTCGTTTTGCATCGAAATATGCGGTTTTCTCTAAGGATTTTGACGATTTCGTGCAGAATTCTGCTGTTTTCTTGCAATTCAGCCGTTGAATCTTGGTAAAAAGTCATGATTTTGTAGATTTCGTGCTCTTTGCGAATTCAAGATAGAAAACAACGAAAATCAGCGAGAAATCGTCGTTTTGCATCGAAATATGCGGTTTTCTCTAAGAATCTTGATGATTTCGTGCAGAATTCTGCTGTTTTCTTGCAATTCAGCCGTTGAATCTTGGTAAAAAGTCATGATTTTGTAGATTTCGTGCTCTTCTTTGCAAATTCATGCCAGAAAACAACGACGATCGGCGAGAAATCGTCGTTTTGCATCGAAATATGCGGTTTTCTGTAAGAATTTTGTTGATTTCGTGCAGAATTCTGCTGTTTTCTTGCAATTCAGCTGTAGAATCTTGGTAAAAAGTGATGATTTTGTAGATTTCGTGCTCTTCTTTGCAAATTCAAGCCAGAAAACATCGAAAATCGGCGAGAAATCGTCGTTTTGCATCGAAATATGCGGTTTTCTGTAAGAATTTTGATGATTTTGTGCAGAATTCTGCTGTTTTCTTGCAATTCAGCCGTTGAATCTTGGTAAAAAGTCATGATTTTGTAGATTTCGTTCTCTTTTTTGCGAATTCAAGCCAGAAAACAACGAAAATCGGCGAGAAATCGTCGTTTTGCATCGAAATATGCGGTTTTCTCTAAGGATTTTGACGATTTCGTGCAGAATTCTGCTGTTTTCTTGCAATTCAGCCGTTGAATCTTGGTAAAAAGTCATGATTTTGTAGATTTCGTGCTCTTTGCGAATTCAAGATAGAAAACAACGAAAATCAGCGAGAAATCGTCGTTTTGCATCGAAATATGCGGTTTTCTCTAAGAATTTTGATGATTTCGTGCAGAATTCTGCTGTTTTCTTGCAATTCAGCCGTTGAATCTTGGTAAAAAGTCATGATTTTGTAGATTTCGTGCTCTTCTTTGCAAATTCATGCCAGAAAACAACGACGATCGGCGAGAAATCGTCGTTTTGCATCGAAATATGCGGTTTTCTGTAAGAATTTTGATGATTTCGTGCAGAATTCTGCTGTTTTCTTGCAATTCAGCCGTAGAATCTTGGTAAAAAGTCATGATTTTGTAGATTTCGTGCTCTTCTTTGCGAATTCAAGCCAGAAAACAACGAAAATCGGCGAGAAATCGTCGTTTTGCATCGAAAAATGCGGTTTTCTGTAAGAATTTTTATGATTTCGTGCAGAATTCTGCTGTTTTCTTGCAATTCAGCCGTAGAATCTTGGTAAAAAGTGATGATTTTGTAGATTTCGTGCTCTTCTTTGCAAATTCAAGCCAGAAAACAACGAAAATCGGCGAGAAATCGTCGTTTTGCATCGAAATATGCGGTTTTCTGTAAGAATTTTGATGATTTTGTGCAGAATTCTGCTGTTTTCTTGCAATTCAGCCGTTGAATCTTGGTAACAAGTCATGATTTTGTAGATTTCGTTCTCTTCTTTGCGAATTCAAGCCAGAAAACAACGAAAATCGGCGAGAAATCGTCGTTTTGCATCGAAATATGCGGTTTTCTGTAAGAATTTTGATGATTTCGTGCAGAATTCTGCTGTTTTCTTGCAATTCAGCCGTTGAATCTAGGTAAAAAGTCATGATTTTGTAGATTTCGTGCTCTTCTTGGCGAATTCAAGATAGAAAACAACGAAAATCGGCGAGAAATCGTTGTTTTGCATCGAAATATGCGGTTTTCTGTAAGAATTTTGATGATTTTGTGCAGAATTCTGCTGTTTTCTTGCAATTCAGCCGTTGAATCTATGTAAAAAGTCATGATTTTGTAGATTTCGTGCTCTTCTTGGCGAATTCAAGATAGAAAACAACGAAAATCGGCGAGAAATCGTTGTTTTGCATCGAAATATGCAGTTTTCTCTAAGAATTTTGATGATTTCGTGCAGAATTCTGCTGTTTTCTTGCAAATTAGCCGTTGAATCGTGGTGAAAAGTCATGATTTTGTAGATTTCGTGCTCTTCTTTGCGAATTCAAGCCAGAAAACAACGAAAATCGGCGAGAAATCGTCGTTTTGCATCGAAATATGCGGTTTTCTGTAAGAATTTTGATGATTTCGTGCAGAATTCTGCTGTTTTCTTGCAATTCAGCCGTAGAATCTTGGTAAAAAGTGATGATTTTGTAAATTTCGTGCTCTTCTTTGCGAATTCAAGCCAGAAAACAACGAAAATCGGCGAGAAATCGTTGTTTTGCATCGAAATATGCGGTTTTCTGTAAGAATTTTGATGATTTCGTGCAGAATTCTGCTGTTTTCTTGCAATTCAGCCGTTGAATCTTGGTAAAAAGTCATGATTTTGTAGATTTCGTGCTCTTCTTTGCGAATTCAAGCCAGAAAACAACGAAAATCGGCGAGAAATCGTCGTTTTGCATCGAAAAATGCGGTTTTCTGTAAGAATTTTGATGATTTCGTGCAGAATTCTGCTGTTTTCTTGCAATTCAGCTGTTGAATCTTGGTAAAAAGTCATGATTTTGTAGATTTCGTGCTCTTCTTTGTGAATTCAAGCCAGAAAACAACGAAAATCGGCGAGAAATCGTCGTTTTGCATCGAAATATGCGGTTTTCTGTAAGAATTTTGATGATTTCGTGCAGAATTCTGCTGTTTTCTTGCAATTCAGCCGTTGAATCTTGGTAAAAAGTCATGATTTTGTAGATTTCGTGCTCTTCTTTGCGAATTCAAGATAGAAAACAGCAGAATTCTGCACGAAATCGTCAAAATTCTTAGAGAAAACCGCATATTTTGATGCAAAACGACGATTTCTCGCCGATTTTCGTTGTTTTCTGGCTTAAATTCGCAAAGAAGAGCACGAAATCTACAAAATCATCACTTTTCACCAAGATTCAACGGCTGAATTGCATGAAAACAGCAGAATTCTGCACGAAATCATCAAAATTCTTAGAGAAAACAGCATATTTCGATGCAAAACAACGATTTCTCGCCGATTTTCGTTGTTTTCTATCTTCAATTCGCCAAGAAGAGCACGAAATCTACAAAATCATGACTTTTTACCAAGATTCAACGGCTGAATGCAAGAAAACAGCAGAATTCTGCACGAAATCATCAAAATTCTTACAGAAAACCTCATATTTCGATGCAAAACGACGATTTCTCACCGATTTTCGTTGTTTTCTGGCTTGAATTCGCAAAGAAGAGAACGAAATCTACAAAATCATGACTTTCTACCAAGATTCAACGGCTGAATTGCAAGAAAACAGCAGAATTCTGCACGAAATCATCAAAATTCTTAGAGAAAACCGCATATTTCGATGCAAAACGACGATTTCTCGCTGATTTTCGTTGTTTTCTATCTTGAATTCGCAAAGAAGAGCACGGAATCTACAAAATCATGACTTTTTACCAAGATTCAACGGCTGAATTGCAAGAAAACAGCAGAATTCTGCACGAAATCATCAAAATTCTTACAGAAAACCGCATATTTCGATGCAAAACGACGATTTCTCGCCGATTTTCGTTGTTTTCTGGCTTGAATTTGCAAAGAAGAGCACGAAATCTACAAAATCATGACTTTTTACCAAGATTCAACGGCTGAATTGCAAGAAAACAGCAGAATTCTGCACGAAATCATCAAAATTCTTAGAGAAAACCGCATATTTCGATGCAAAACGACGATTTCTCGCTGATTTTCGTTGTTTTCTATCTTGAATTTGCAAAGAAGAGCACGAAATCTACAAAATCATGACTTTTTACCAAGATTCAACGGCTGAATTGCAAGAAAACAGCAGAATTCTGCACGAAATCGTCAAAATTCTTAGAGAAAACCGCATATTTCGATGCAAAACGACGATTTCTCGCCGATTTTCGTTGTTTTCTGGCTTGAATTCGCAAAGAAAAGCACGAAATCTACAAAATCATCACTTTTTACCAAGATTCAACGGCTGAATTGCAAGAAAACAGCAGAATTCTGCACGAAATCATCAAAATTCTTAGAGAAAACCGCATATTTCGATGCAAAACGACAATTTCTCGCCGATTTTCGTTGTTTTCTGGCTTGAATTCGCAAAGAAGAGCACGAAATCTACAAAATCATCACTTTTTACCAAGATTCAACGGCTGAATTGCATGAAAACAGCAGAATTCTGCACGAAATCATCAAAATTCTTAGAGAAAACTGCATTTTTCGATGCAAAACAACGATTTCTCGCCGATTTTCGTTGTTTTCTATCTTGAATTCGCCAAGAAGAGCACGAAATCTACAAAATCATGACTTTTTACCTAGATTCAACAGCTGAATTGCAAGAAAACAGCAGAATTCTGCACGAAATCATCAAAATTCTTACAGAAAACCGCATATTTAGATGCAAAACGACGATTTATCGCCGATTTTCGTTGTTTTCTGGCTTGAATTCGCAAAGAAGAGCACGAAATCTACAAATTCATGACTTTTTACCAAGATTCAACGGCTAAATTGCAAGAAAACAGCAGAATTCTGCACGAAATCATCAAAATTCTTAGAGAAAACTGCATATTTCGATGCAAAACAACGATTTATCGCCGATTTTCGTTGTTTTCTATCTTGAATTTGCCAAGAAGAGCACGAAATCTACAAAATCATGACTTTTTACATAGATTCAACGGCTGAATTGCAAAAAAACAGCAGAATTCTGCACGAAATCATCAAAATTCTTACAGAAAACCGCATATTTTGATGCAAAACAACGATTTCTCGCCGATTTTCGTTGTTTTCTATCCTGAATTCGCTAAGAAGAGCACGAAATCTACAAAATCATCACTTTTTACCAAGATTCTACGGCTGAATTGCAAGAAAACAGCAGAATTCTGCACGAAATCATCAAAATTCTTACAGAAAACCGCATATTTCGATGCAAAACGACGATTTCTCGCCGATTTTCGTTGTTTTCTGGCTTGAATTCGCAAAGAAGAGAACGAAATCTACAAAATCATGACTTTTTACCAAGATTCAACAGCTGAATTGCAAGAAAACAGCAGAATTCTGCACGAAATCATCAAAATTCTTACAGAAAACCGCATATTTCGATGCAAAACGACGATTTCTCGCCGATTTTCGTTGTTTTCTGGCTTGAATTCGCAAAGAAGAACACGAATTCTACAAAATCATCACTTTTTACCAAGATTCAACGGCTGAATTGCATGAAAACAGCAGAATTCTGCACGAAATCATCAAAATTCTTAGAGAAAACTGCATATTTCGATGCAAAACAACGATTTCTCGCCGATTTTCGTTGTTTTCTATCTTGAATTCGCCAAGAAGAGCACGAAATCTACAAAATCATGACTTTTTACCTAGATTCAACGGCTGAATTGCAAGAAAACAGCAGAATTCTGCACGAAATCATCAAAATTCTTACAGAAAACCGCATATTTCGATGCAAAACGACGATTTCTCACCGATTTTCGTTGTTTTCTGGCTTGAATTCGCAAAGAAGAGAACGAAATCTACAAAATCATGACTTTCTACCAAGATTCAACGGCTGAATTGCAAGAAAACAGCAGAATTCTGCACGAAATCATCAAAATTCTTAGAGAAAACCGCATATTTCGATGCAAAACGACGATTTCTCGCTGATTTTCGTTGTTTTCTATCTTGAATTCGCAAAGAAAAGCACGGAATCTACAAAATCATGACTTTTTACCAAGATTCAACAGCTGAATTGCAAGAAAACAGCAGAATTCTGCACGAAATCATCAAAATTCTTACAGAAAACCGCATATTTCGATGCAAAACGACGATTTCTCGCCGATTTTCGTTGTTTTCTGGCTTGAATTTGCAAAGAAGAGCACGAAATCTACAAAATCATGACTTTTTACCAAGATTCAACGGCTGAATTGCAAGAAAACAGCAGAATTCTGCACGAAATCATCAAAATTCTTAGAGAAAACCGCATATTTCGATGCAAAACGACGATTTCTCGCTGATTTTCGTTGTTTTCTATCTTGAATTCGCAAAGAAGAGCACGAAATCTACAAAATCATGACTTTTTACCAAGATTCAACGGCTGAATTGCAAGAAAACAGCAGAATTCTGCACGAAATCGTCAAAATTCTTAGAGAAAACCGCATATTTCGATGCAAAACGACGATTTCTCGCCGATTTTCGTTGTTTTCTGGCTTGAATTCGCAAAGAAGAGCACGAAATCTACAAAATCATCACTTTTTACCAAGATTCAACGGCTGAATTGCAAGAAAACAGCAGAATTCTGCACGAAATCATCAAAATTCTTAGAGAAAACCGCATATTTCGATGCAAAACGACGATTTCTCGCGGATTTTCGTTGTTTTCTGGCTTGAATTCGCAAAGAAGAGCACGAAATCTACAAAATCATCACTTTTTACCAAGATTCAACGGCTGAATTGGATGAAAACAGCAGAATTCTGCACGAAATCATCAAAATTCTTAGAGAAAACTGCATATTTCGATGCAAAACAACGATTTCTCGCCGATTTTCGTTGTTTTCTATCTTGAATTCGCCAAGAAGAGCACGAAATCTACAAAATCATGACTTTTTACCTAGATTCAACAGCTGAATTGCAAGAAAACAGCAGAATTCTGCACGAAATCATCAAAATTCTTACAGAAAACCGCATATTTAGATGCAAAACGACGATTTATCGCCGATTTTCGTTGTTTTCTGGCTTGAATTCGCAAAGAAGAGCACGAAATCTACAAAATCATGACTTTTTACCAAGATTCAACGGCTAAATTGCAAGAAAACAGCAGAATTCTGCACGAAATCATCAAAATTCTTAGAGAAAACTGCATTTTTCGATGCAAAACAACGATTTCTCGCCGATTTTCGTTGTTTTCTATCTTGAATTTGCCAAGAAGAGCACGAAATCTACAAAATCATGACTTTTTACATAGATTCAACGGCTGAATTGCAAAAAAACAGCAGAATTCTGCACGAAATCATCAAAATTCTTACAGAAAACCGCATATTTTGATGCAAAACAACGATTTCTCGCCGATTTTCGTTGTTTTCTATCCTGAATTCGCCAAGAAGAGCACGAAATCTACAAAATCATGACTTTTTACCTAGATTCAACGGCTGAATTGAAAGAAAACAGCAGAATTCTGCACGAAATCATCAAAATTCTTACAGAAAACCGCATATTTCGATGCAAAACGACGATTTCTCGCCGATTTTCGTTGTTTTCTGGCTTGAATTCGCAAAGAAGAGAACGAAATCTACAAAATCATGACTTTTTACCAAGATTCAACAGCTGAATTGCAAGAAAACAGCAGAATTCTGCACGAAATCATCAAAATTCTTACAGAAAACCGCATATTTCGATGCAAAACGACGATTTCTCGCCGATTTTCGTTGTTTTCTGGCTTGAATTCGCAAAGAAGAACACGAATTCTACAAAATCATCACTTTTTACCAAGATTCAACGGCTGAATTGCATGAAAACAGCAGAATTCTGCACGAAATCATCAAAATTCTTAGAGAAAACTGCATATTTCGATGCAAAACGATTTCTCGCCGATTTTCGTTGTTTTCTATCTTGAATTCGCCAAGAAGAGCACGAAATCTACAATATCATGACTTTTTACCTAGATTCAACGGCTGAATTGCAAGAAAACAGCAGAATTCTGCACGAAATCATCAAAATTCTTACAGAAAACCGCATATTTCGATGCAAAACGACGATTTCTCGCCGATTTTCGTTGTTTTCTGGCTTGAATTCGCAAAGAAGAGCACGAAATCTACAAAATCATGACTTTTTACCAAGATTCAACGGCTGAATTGCAAGAAAACAGCAGAATTCTGCACGAAATCATCAAAATTCTTACAGAAAACCGCATATTTCGATGCAAAACGACGATTTCTCGCCGATTTTCGTTGTTTTCTGGCTTGAATTCGCAAAGAAGAGCACGAAATCTACAAAATCATAACTTTTTACCAAGATTCAACGGCTAAATTGTAAGAAAACAGCAGAATTCTGCACGAAATCATCAAAATTCTTAGAGAAAACTGCATATTTCGATGCAAAACAACGATTTCTCGCCGATTTTCGTTGTTTTCTATCTTGAGTTTGCCAAGAAGAGCACGAAATCTACAAAATCATGACTTTTTACATAGATTCAACGGCTGAATTGCAAGAAAACAGCAGAATTATGCACGAAATCATCAAAATTCTTACAGAAAACCGCATATTTCGATGCAAAACAACGATTTCTCGCCGATTTTCGTTGTTTTCTATCTTGAATTCGCTAAGAAGAGCACGAAATCTACAAAATCATGACTTTTTACCTAGATTCAACGGCTGAATTGCAAGAAAACAGCAGAATTTTGCACGAAATCATCAAAATTCTTACAGAAAACCGCATATTTCGATGCAAAACGACGATTTCTCACCGATTTTCGTTGTTTTCTGGCTTGAATTCGCAAAGAAGAGAACGAAATCTACAAAATCATGACTTTCTACCAAGATTCAACGGCTGAATTGCAAGAAAACAGCAGAATTCTGCACGAAATCATCAAAATTCTTACAGAAAACCGCATATTTCGATGCAAAACGACGATTTCTCACCGATTTTCGTTGTTTTCTGGCTTGAATTCGCAAAGAAGAGCACGGAATCTACAAAATCATGACTTTTTACCAAGATTCAACGGCTGAATTGCAAGAAAACAGCAGAATTCTGCACGAAATCATCAAAATTCTTACAGAAAACCGCATATTTCGATGAAAATCGGCGAGAAATCGTCGTTTTGCACCGAAATATGCGGTTTTCTGTAAGAATTTTGATGATTTCGTGCAGAATTCTGCTGTTTTCTTGCAATTCAGCCGTTGAATCTTGGTAAAAAGTCATGATTTTGTAGATTCCGTGCTCTTCTTTGCGAATTCAAGATAGAAAACAACGAAAATCAGCGAGAAATCGTCGTTTTGCATCGAAATATGCGGTTTTCTGTCAGAATTTTGATGATTTCGTGCAGAATTCTGCTGTTTTCTTGCAATTCAGCCGTTGAATCTTGGTAAAAAGTCATGATTTTGTAGATTTCGTGCTCTTCTTTGCGAATTCAAGCCAGAAAACAACGAAAATCGGCGAGAAATCGTCGTTTTGCATCGAAAAATGCGGTTTTCTGTAAGAATTTTGATGATTTCGTGCAGAATTCTGCTGTTTTCTTGCAATTCAGCTGTTGAATCTGGGTAAAAAGTCATGGTTTTGTAGATTTCGTGCTCTTCTTTGCGAATTCAAGCCAGAAAACAACGAAAATCGGCGAGAAATCGTCGTTTTGCATCGAAATATGCGGTTTTCTGTAAGAATTTTGATGATTTCGTGCAGAATTCTGCTGTTTTCTTGCAATTCAGCCGTTGAATCTTGGTAAAAAGTCATGATTTTGTAGATTTCGTGCTCTTCTTTGCGAATTCAAGATAGAAAACAGCAGAATTCTGCACGAAATCGTCAAAATTCTTAGAGAAAACCGCATATTTCGATGCAAAACGACGATTTCTCGCCGATTTTCGTTGTTTTCTGGCTTAAATTCGCAAAGAAGAGCACGAAATCTACAAAATCATCACTTTTTACCAAGATTCAACGGCTGAATTGCATGAAAACAGCAGAATTCTGCACGAAATCATCAAAATTCTTAGAGAAAACTGCATATTTCGATGCAAAACAACGATTTCTCGCCGATTTTCGTTGTTTTCTATCTTGAATTCGCCAAGAAGAGCACGAAATCTACAAAATCATGACTTTTTACCTAGATTCAACGGCTGAATTGCAAGAAAACAGCAGAATTCTGCACGAAATCATCAAAATTCTTACAGAAAACCGCATATTTCGATGCAAAACGACGATTTCTCGCCGATTTTCGTTGTTTTCTGGCTTGAATTCGCAAAGAAGAGCACGAAATCTACAAAATCATGACTTTTTACCAAGATTCAACGGCTGAATTGCAAGAAAACAGCAGAATTCTGCACGAAATCATCAAAATTCTTACAGAAAACCGCATATTTCGATGCAAAACGACGATTTCTCGCCGATTTTCGTTGTTTTCTGGCTTGAATTCGCAAAGAAGAGCACGAAATCTACAAAATCATGACTTTTTACCAAGATTCAACGGCTAAATTGCAAGAAAACAGCAGAATTCTGCACGAAATCATCAAAATTCTTAGAGAAAACTGCATATTTCGATGCAAAACAACGATTTCTCGCCGATTTTCGTTGTTTTCTATCTTGAGTTTGCCAAGAAGAGCACGAAATCTACAAAATCATGACTTTTTACATAGATTCAACGGCTGAATTGCAAGAAAACAGCAGAATTCTGCACGAAATCATCAAAATTCTTACAGAAAACCGCATATTTCGATGCAAAACAACGATTTCTCGCCGATTTTCGTTGTTTTCTGGCTTGAATTCGCAAAGAAGAGAACGAAACCTACAAAATCATGACTTTCTACCAAGATTCAACGGCTGAATTGCAAGAAAACAGCAGAATTCTGCACGAAATCATCAAAATTCTTAGAGAAAACCGCATATTTCGATGCAAAACGACGATTTCTCGCTGATTTTCGTTGTTTTCTATCTTGAATTCGCAAAGAAGAGCACGGAATCTACAAAATCATGACTTTTTACCAAGATTCAACGGCTGAATTGCAAGAAAACAGCAGAATTCTGAACGAAATCATCAAAATTCTTACAGAAAACCGCATATTTCGATGCAAAACGACGATTTCTCGCCGATTTTCGTTGTTTTCTGCTTGAATTTGCAAAGAAGAGCACGAAATCTACAAAATCATGACTTTTTACCAAGATTCAACGGCTGAATTGCAAGAAAACAGCAGAATTCTGCACGAAATCATCAAAATTCTTAGAGAAAACCGCATATTTCGATGCAAAACGACGATTTGTCGCTGATTTTCGTTGTTTTCTATCTTGAATTCGCAAAGAAGAGCACGAAATCTACAAAATCATGACTTTTTACCAAGATTCAACGGCTGAATTGCAAGAAAACAGCAGAATTCTGCACGAAATCGTCAAAATTCTTAGAGAAAACCGCATATTTCGATGCAAAACGACGATTTCTCGCCGATTTTCGTTGTTTTCTGGCTTGAATTCGCAAAGAAGAGCACGAAATCTACAAAATCATCACTTTTTACCAAGATTCAACGGCTGAATTGCAAGAAAACAGCAGAATTCTGCACGAAATCATCAAAATTCTTAGAGCAAACCGCATATTTCGATGCAAAACGACGATTTCTCGCCGATTTTCGTTGTTTTCTGGCTTGAATTCGCAAAGAAGAGCACGAAATCTACAAAATCATCACTTTTTACCAAGATTCAACGGCTGAATTGCATGAAAACAGCAGAATTCTGCACGAAATCATCAAAATTCTTAGAGAAAACTGCATATTTCGATGCAAAACAACGATTTCTCGCCGATTTTCGTTGTTTTCTATCTTGAATTCGCCAAGAAGAGCACAAAATCTACAAAATCATGACTTTTTACCTAGATTCAACGGCTGAATTGCAAGAAAACAGCAGAATTCTGCACGAAATCATCAAAATTCTTACAGAAAACCGCATATTTAGATGCAAAACGACGATTTCTCGCCGATTTTCGTTGTTTTCTGGCTTGAATTCGCAAAGAAGAGCACGAAATCTACAAAATCATGACTTTTTACCAAGATTCAACGGCTGAATTGCAAGAAAACAGCAGAATTCTGCACGAAATCATCAAAATTCTTACAGAAAACCGCATATTTCGATGCAAAACGACGATTTCTCGCCGATTTTCGTTGTTTTCTGGTTTGAATTCACAAAGAAGAGCACGAAATCTACAAAATCATGACTTTTTACCAAGATTCTACGGCTAAATGGCAAGAAAACAGCAGAATTCTGCACGAAATCATCAAAATTCTTAGAGAAAACTGCATATTTCGATGCAAAACAACGATTTCTCGCCGATTTTCGTTGTTTTCTATCCTGAATTCGCCAAGAAGAGCACGAAATCTACAAAATCATGACTTTTTACCTAGATTTAACGGCTGAATTGCAAGAAAACAGCAGAATTCTGCACGAAATCATCAAAATTCTTACAGAAAACCGCATATTTCGATGCAAAACGACGATTTCTCGCCGATTTTCGTTGTTTTCTGGCTTGAATTCGCAAAGAAGAGAACGAAATCTACAAAATCATGACTTTTTACCAAGATTCAACGGCTGAATTGCAAGAAAACAGCAGAATTCTGCACGAAAGCATCAAAATTCTTACTGAAAACCGCATATTTCGATGCAAAACGACGATTTCTCGCCGATTTTCGTTGTTTTCTGCCTTGAATTCGCAAAGAAGAACACGAATTCTACAAAATCATCACTTTTTACCAAGATTCAACGGCTGAATTGCATGAAAACAGCAGAATTCTGCACGAAATCATCAAAATTCTTAGAGAAAACTGCATATTTCGATGCAAAACAACGATTTCTCGCCGATTTTCGTTGTTTTCTATCCTGACTTCGCCAAGAAGAGCACGAAATCTACAAAATCATGACTTTTTACCTAGATTCAACGGCTGAATTGCAAGAAAACAGCAGAATTCTGCACGAAATCATCAAAATTCTTACAGAAAACCGCATATTTCGATGCAAAACGACGATTTCTCGCTGATTTTCGTTGTTTTCTATCTTGAATTCGCAAAGAAGAGCACGAAATCTACAAAATCATGACTTTTTACCAAGATTCAACGGCTGAATTGCAAGAAAACAGCAGAATTCTGCACGAAATGGTCAAAATTCTTAGAGAAAACCGCATATTTCGATGCAAAACGACGATTTCTCGCCGATTTTCGTTGTTTTCTGGCTTGAATTCGCAAAGAAGAGCACGAAATCTACAAAATCATCACTTTTTACCAAGATTCAACGGCTGAATTGCAAGAAAACAGCAGAATTCTGCACGAAATCATCAAAATTCTTAGAGAAAACCGCATATTTCGATGCAAAACGACGATTTCTCGCCGATTTTCGTTGTTTTCGGGCTTGAATTCGCAAAGAAGAGCACGAAATCTACAAAATCATCACTTTTTACCAAGATTCAACGGCTGAATTGCATGAAAACAGCAGAATTCTGCACGAAATCATCAAAATTCTTAGAGAAAACTGCATATTTCGATGCAAAACAACGATTTCTCGCCGATTTTCGTTGTTTTCTATCTTGAATTCGCCAAGAAGAGCACGAAATCTACAAAATCATGACTTTTTACCTAGATTCAACGGCTGAATTGCAAGAAAACAGCAGAATTCTGCACGAAATCATCAAAATTCTTACAGAAAACCGCATATTTAGATGCAAAACGACGATTTCTCGCCGATTTTCGTTGTTTTCTGGCTTGAATTCGCAAAGAAGAGCACGAAATCTACAAAATCATGACTTTTTACCAAGATTCAACGGCTGAATTGCAAGAAAACAGCAGAATTCTGCACGAAATCATCAAAATTCTTACAGAAAACCGCATATTTCGATGCAAAACGACGATTTCTCGCCGATTTTCGTTGTTTTCTGGCTTGAATTCGCAAAGAAGAGCACGAAATCTACAAAATCATCACTTTTTACCAAGATTCAACGGCTGAATTGCATGAAAACAGCAGAATTCTGCACGAAATCATCAAAATTCTTAGAGAAAACTGCATATTTCGATGCAAAACAACGATTTCTCGCCGATTTTCGTTGTTTTCTATCTTGAATTCGCCAAGAAGAGCACAAAATCTACAAAATCATGACTTTTTACCTAGATTCAACGGCTGAATTGCAAGAAAACAGCAGAATTCTGCACGAAATCATCAAAATTCTTACAGAAAACCGCATATTTAGATGCAAAACGACGATTTCTCGCCGATTTTCGTTGTTTTCTGGCTTGAATTCGCAAAGAAGAGCACGAAATCTACAAAATCATGACTTTTTACCAAGATTCAACGGCTGAATTGCAAGAAAACAGCAGAATTCTGCACGAAATCATCAAAATTCTTACAGAAAACCGCATATTTCGATGCAAAACGACGATTTCTCGCCGATTTTCGTTGTTTTCTGGTTTGAATTCACAAAGAAGAGCACGAAATCTACAAAATCATGACTTTTTACCAAGATTCAACGGCTAAATGGCAAGAAAACAGCAGAATTCTGCACGAAATCATCAAAATTCTTAGAGAAAACTGCATATTTCGATGCAAAACAACGATTTCTCGCCGATTTTCGTTGTTTTCTATCCTGAATTCGCCAAGAAGAGCACGAAATCTACAAAATCATGACTTTTTACCTAGATTTAACGGCTGAATTGCAAGAAAACAGCAGAATTCTGCACGAAATCATCAAAATTCTTACAGAAAACCGCATATTTCGATGCAAAACGACGATTTCTCGCCGATTTTCGTTGTTTTCTGGCTTGAATTTGCAAAGAAGAGAACGAAATCTACAAAATCATGACTTTTTACCAAGATTCAACGGCTGAATTGCAAGAAAACAGCAGAATTCTGCACGAAATCATCAAAATTCTTACAGAAAACCGCATATTTCGATGCAAAACGACGATTTCTCGCCGATTTTCGTTGTTTTCTGCCTTGAATTCGCAAAGAAGAACACGAATTCTACAAAATCATCACTTTTTACCAAGATTCAACGGCTGAATTGCATGAAAACAGCAGAATTCTGCACGAAATCATCAAAATTCTTAGAGAAAACTGCATATTTCGATGCAAAACAACGATTTCTCGCCGATTTTCGTTGTTTTCTATCCTGAATTCGCCAAGAAGAGCACGAAATCTACAAAATCATGACTTTTTACCTAGATTCAACGGCTGAATTGCAAGAAAACAGCAGAATTCTGCACGAAATCATCAAAATTCTTACAGAAAACCGCATATTTCGATGCAAAACGACGATTTCTCGCCGATTTTCGTTGTTTTCTGGCTTGAATTCGCAAAGAAGAGCACGAAATCTACAAAATCATGACTTTTTACCAAGATTCAACGGCTGAATTGCAAGAAAACAGCAGAATTCTGCACGAAATCATCAAAATTCTTACAGAAAACCGCATATTTCGATGCAAAACGACGATTTCTCGCCGATTTTCGTTGTTTTCTGGCTTGAATTTGCAAAGAAGAGCACGAAATCTACAAAATCATGACTTTTTACCAAGATTCAACGGCTGAATTGCAAGAAAACAGCAGAATTCTGCACGAAATCATCAAAATTCTTAGAGAAAACCGCATATTTCGATGCAAAACGACGATTTCTCGCTGATTTTCGTTGTTTTCTATCTTGAATTCGCAAAGAAGAGCACGAAATCTACAAAATCATGACTTTTTACCAAGATTCAACGGCTGAATTGCAAGAAAACAGCAGAATTCTGCACGAAATGGTCAAAATTCTTAGAGAAAACCGCATATTTCGATGCAAAACGACGATTTCTCGCCGATTTTCGTTGTTTTCTGGCTTGAATTCGCAAAGAAGAGCACGAAATCTACAAAATCATCACTTTTTACCAAGATTCAACGGCTGAATTGCAAGAAAACAGCAGAATTCTGCACGAAATCATCAAAATTCTTAGAGAAAACCGCATATTTCGATGCAAAACGACGATTTCTCGCCGATTTTCGTTGTTTTCGGGCTTGAATTCGCAAAGAAGAGCACGAAATCTACAAAATCATCACTTTTTACCAAGATTCAACGACTGAATTGCATGAAAACAGCAGAATTCTGCACGAAATCATCAAAATTCTTAGAGAAAACTGCATATTTCGATGCAAAACAACGATTTCTCGCCGATTTTCGTTGTTTTCTGGCTTGAATTTGCAAAGAAGAGCACGAAATCTACAAAATCATGACTTTTTACCAAGATTCAACGGCTGAATTGCAAGAAAACAGCAGAATTCTGCACGAAATCATCAAAATTCTTAGAGAAAACCGCATATTTCGATGCAAAACGACGATTTCTCGCTGATTTTCGTTGTTTTCTATCTTGAATTCGCAAAGAAGAGCACAAAATCTACAAAATCATGACTTTTTACCAAGATTCAACGGCTGAATTGCAAGAAAACAGCAGAATTCTGCACGAAATGGTCAAAATTCTTAGAGAAAACCGCATATTTCGATGCAAAACGACGATTTCTCGCCGATTTTCGTTGTTTTCTGGCTTGAATTCGCAAAGAAGAGCACGAAATCTACAAAATCATCACTTTTTACCAAGATTCAACGGCTGAATTGCAAGAAAACAGCAGAATTCTGCACGAAATCATCAAAATTCTTAGAGAAAACCGCATATTTCGATGCAAAACGACGATTTCTCGCCGATTTTCGTTGTTTTCTGGCTTGACTTCGCAAAGAAGAGCACGAAATCTACAAAATCATCACTTTTTACCAAGATTCAACGGCTGAATTGCATGAAAACAGCAGAATTCTGCACGAAATCATCAAAATTCTTAGAGAAAACTGCATATTTCGATGCAAAACAACGATTTCTCGCCGATTTTCGTTGTTTTCTATCTTGAATTCGCCAAGAAGAGCACGAAATCTACAAAATCATGACTTTTTACCTAGATTCAACGGCTGAATTGCAAGAAAACAGCAGAATTCTGCACGAAATCATCAAAATTCTTACAGAAAACCGCATATTTAGATGCAAAACGACGATTTCTCGCCGATTTTCGTTGTTTTCTGGCTTGAATTCGCAAAGAAGAGCACGAAATCTACAAAATCATGACTTTTTACCAAGATTCAACGGCTGAATGGCAAGAAAACAGCAGAATTCTGCACGAAATCATCAAAATTCTTAGAGAAAACTGCATATTTCGATGCAAAACAACGATTTCTCGCCGATTTTCGTTGCTTTCTATCTTGAATTTGCCAAGAAGAGCACGAAATCTACAAAATCATGACTTTTTACATAGATTCAACGGCTGAATTGCAAAAAAACAGCAGAATTCTGCACGAAATCATCAAAATTCTTACAGAAAACCGCATATTTTGATGCAAAACAACGATTTCTCGCCGATTTTCGTTGTTTTCTATCCTGAATTCGCCAAGAAGAGCACGAAATCTACAAAATCATGACTTTTTACCTAGATTCAACGGCTGAATTGCAAGAAAACAGCAGAATTCTGCACGAAATCATCAAAATTCTTACAGAAAACCGCATATTTCGATGCAAAACGACGATTTCTCGCCGATTTTCGTTGTTTTCTGGCTTGAATTCGCAAAGAAGAGAACGAAATCTACAAAATCATGACTTTTTACCAAGATTCAACGGCTGAATTGCAAGAAAACAGCAGAATTCTGCACGAAATCATCAAAATTCTTACAGAAAACCGCATATTTCGATGCAAAACGACGATTTCTCGCCGATTTTCGTTGTTTTCTGGCTTGAATTCGCAAAGAAGAACACGAATTCTACAAAATCATCACTTTTTACCAAGATTCAACGGCTAAATTGCAAGAAAACAGCAGAAATCTGCACGAAATCATCAAAATTCTTAGAGAAAACTGCATATTTCGATGCAAAACAACGATTTCTCGCCGATTTTCGTTGTTTTCTATCTTGAGTTTGCCAAAAAGAGCACGAAATCTACAAAATCATGACTTTTTACATAGATTCAACGGCTGAATTGCAAGAAAACAGCAGAATTATGCACGAAATTATCAAAATTCTTACAGAAAACCGCATATTTCGATGCAAAACAACGATTTCTCGCCGATTTTCGTTGTTTTCTATCTTGAATTCGCCAAGAAGAGCACGAAATCTACAAAATCATGACTTTTTACCTAGATTCAACGGCTGCATTGCAAGAAAACAGCAGAATTCTGCACGAAATCATCAAAATTCTTACAGAAAACCGCATATTTCGATGCAAAACGACGATTTCTCACCGATTTTCGTTGTTTTCTGGCTTGAATTCGCAAAGAAGAGAACGAAATCTACAAAATCATGACTTTCTACCAAGATTCAACGGCTGAATTGCAAGAAAACAGCAGAATTCTGCACGAAATCATCAAAATTCTTAGAGAAAACCGCATATTTCGATGCAAAACGACGATTTCTCGCTGATTTTCGTTGTTTTCTATCTTGAATTCGCAAAGAAGAGCACGGAATCTACAAAATCATGACTTTTTACCAAGATTCAACGGCTGAATTGCAAGAAAACAGCATAATTCTGCACGAAATCGTCAAAATTCTTAGAGAAACCCGCATATTTCGATGCAAAACGACGGTTTCTCGCCGATTTTCGTTGTTTTCTGGCTTGAATTCGCAAAGAAGAGCACGAAATCTACAAAATCATCACTTTTTACCAAGATTCAACGGCTGAATTGCAAGAAAACAGCAGAATTCTGCACGAAATCATCAAAATTCTTAGAGAAAACCGCATATTTCGATGCAAAACGACGATTTCTCGCCGATTTTCGTTGTTTTCTGGCTTGAATTCGCAAAGAAGAGCACGAAATCTACAAAATCATCACTTTTTGCCAAGATTCAACGGCTGAATTGCATGAAAACAGCAGAATTCTGCACGAAATCATCAAAATTCTAAGAGAAAACTGCATATTTCGATGCAAAACAACGATTTCTCGCCGATTTTCGTTGTTTTCTATCTTGAATTCGCCAAGAAGAGCACGTAATCTACAAAATCATGACTTTTTACCTAGATTCAACGGCTGAATTGCAAGAAAACAGCAGAATTCTGCACGAAATCATCAAAATTCTTACAGAAAACCGCATATTTCGATGCAAAACGACGATTTCTCGCCGATTTTCGTTGTTTTCTGGCTTGAATTCGCAAAGAAGAGCACGAAATCTACAAAATCATGACTTTTTACCAAGATTCAACGTCTAAATTGCAAGAAAACAGCAGAATTCTGCACGAAATCATCAAAATTCTTAGAGAAAACTGCATATTTCGATGCAAAACAATGATTTCTCGCCGATTTTCGTTGATTTCTATCTTGAGTTTGCCAAGAAGAGCACGAAATCTACAAAATCATGACTTTTTACATAGATTCAACGGCTGAATTGCAAAAAAACAGCAGAATTCTGCACGAGATCATCAAAATTCTTACAGAAAACCGCATATTTCGATGCAAAACAACGATTTCTCACCGATTTTCGTTGTTTTCTATCTTGAATTCGCCAAGAAGAGCACGAAATCTACAAAATCATGACTTTTTACCTAGATTCAACGGCTGAATTGCGAGAAAACAGCAGAATTCTGCACGAAATCATCAAAATTCTTACAGAAAACCGCATATTTCGATGCAAAACGACGATTTCTCACCGATTTTCGTTGTTTTCTGGCTTGAATTCGCAAAGAAGAGAACGAAATCTACAAAATCATGACTTTCTACCAAGATTCAACGGCTGAATTGCAAGAAAACAGCAGAATTCTGCACGAAATCATCAAAATTCTTAGAGAAAACCGCATATTTCGATGCAAAACGACGATTTCTCGCTGATTTTCGTTGTTTTCTATCTTGAATTCGCAAAGAAGAGCACGGAATCTACAAAATCATGACTTTTTACCAAGATTCAACGGCTGAATTGCAAGAAAACAGCAGAATTCTGCACGAAATCATCAAAATTCTTACAGAAAACCGCATATTTCGATGCAAAACGACGATTTCTCGCCGATTTTCGTTGTTTTCTGGCTTGAATTTGCAAAGAAGAGCACGAAATCTACAAAATCATGACTTTTTACCAAGATTCACCGGCTGAATTGCAAGAAAACAGCAGAATTCTGCACGAAATCATCAAAATTCTTAGAGAAAACCGCATATTTCGATGCAAAACGACGATTTCTCGCTGATTTTCGTTGTTTTCTATCTTGAATTCGCAAAGAAGAGCACGAAATCTACAAAATCATGACTTTTTACCAAGATTCAACGGCTGAATTGCAAGAAAACAGCAGAATTCTGCACGAAATGGTCAAAATTCTTAGAGAAAACCGCATATTTCGATGCAAAACGACGATTTCTCGCCGATTTTCGTTGTTTTCTGGCTTGAATTCGCAAAGAAGAGCACGAAATCTACAAAATCATCACTTTTTACCAAGATTCAACGGCTGAATTGCAAGAAAACAGCAGAATTCTGCACGAAATCATCAAAATTCTTAGAGAAAACCGCATATTTCGATGCAAAACGACGATTTCTCGCCGATTTTCGTTGTTTTCTGGCTTGAATTCGCAAAGAAGAGCACGAAATCTACAAAATCATCACTTTTTACCAAGATTCAACGGCTGAATTGCATGAAAACAGCAGAATTCTGCACGAAATCATCAAAATTCTTAGAGAAAACTGCATATTTCGATGCAAAACAACGATTTCTCGCCGATTTTCGTTGTTTTCTATCTTGAATTCGCCAAGAAGAGCACGAAATCTACAAAATCATGACTTTTTACCTAGATTCAACGGCTGAATTGCAAGAAAACAGCAGAATTCTGCACGAAATCATCAAAATTCTTACAGAAAACCGCATATTTAGATGCAAAACGACGATTTCTCGCCGATTTTCGATGTTTTCTGGCTTGAATTCGCAAAGAAGAGCACGAAATCTACAAAATCATGACTTTTTACCAAGATTCAACGGCTGAATTGCAAGAAAACAGCAGAATTCTGCACGAAATCATCAAAATTCTTACAGAAAACCGCATATTTCGATGCAAAACGACGATTTCTCGCCGATTTTCGTTGTTTTCTGGCTTGAATTCACAAAGAAGAGCACGAAATCTACAAAATCATGACTTTTTACCAAGACTCAACGGCTAAATGGCAAGAAAACAGCAGAATTCTGCACGAAATCATCAAAATTCTTAGAGAAAACTGCATATTTCGATGCAAAACAACGATTTCTCGCCGATTTTCGTTGCTTTCTATCTTGAATTTGCCAAGAAGAGCACGAAATCTACAAAATCATGACTTTTTACATAGATTCAACGGCTGAATTGCAAAAAAACAGCAGAATTCTGCACGAAATCATCAAAATTCTTACAGAAAACCGCATATTTCGATGCAAAACAACGATTTCTCACCGATTTTCGTTGTTTTCTATCTTGAATTCGCCAAGAAGAGCACGAAATCTACAAAATCATGACTTTTTACCTAGATTCAACGGCTGAATTGCGAGAAAACAGCAGAATTCTGCACGAAATCATCAAAATTCTTACAGAAAACCGCATATTTCGATGCAAAACGACGATTTCTCACCGATTTTCGTTGTTTTCTGGCTTGAATTCGCAAAGAAGAGAACGAAATCTACAAAATCATGACTTTCTACCAAGATTCAACGGCTGAATTGCAAGAAAACAGCAGAATTCTGCACGAAATCATCAAAATTCTTAGAGAAAACCGCATATTTCGATGCAAAACGACGATTTCTCGCTGATTTTCGTTGTTTTCTATCTTGAATTCGCAAAGAAGAGCACGGAATCTACAAAATCATGACTTTTTACCAAGATTCAACGGCTGAATTGCAAGAAAACAGCAGAATTCTGCACGAAATCATCAAAATTCTTACAGAAAACCGCATATTTCGATGCAAAACGACGATTTCTCGCCGATTTTCGTTGTTTTCTGGCTTGAATTTGCAAAGAAGAGCACGAAATCTACAAAATCATGACTTTTTACCAAGATTCACCGGCTGAATTGCAAGAAAACAGCAGAATTCTGCACGAAATCATCAAAATTCTTAGAGAAAACCGCATATTTCGATGCAAAACGACGATTTCTCGCTGATTTTCGTTGTTTTCTATCTTGAATTCGCAAAGAAGAGCACGAAATCTACAAAATCATGACTTTTTACCAAGATTCAACGGCTGAATTGCAAGAAAACAGCAGAATTCTGCACGAAATGGTCAAAATTCTTAGAGAAAACCGCATATTTCGATGCAAAACGACGATTTCTCGCCGATTTTCGTTGTTTTCTGGCTTGAATTCGCAAAGAAGAGCACGAAATCTACAAAATCATCACTTTTTACCAAGATTCAACGGCTGAATTGCAAGAAAACAGCAGAATTCTGCACGAAATCATCAAAATTCTTAGAGAAAACCGCATATTTCGATGCAAAACGACGATTTCTCGCCGATTTTCGTTGTTTTCTGGCTTGAATTCGCAAAGAAGAGCACGAAATCTACAAAATCATCACTTTTTACCAAGATTCAACGGCTGAATTGCATGAAAACAGCAGAATTCTGCACGAAATCATCAAAATTCTTAGAGAAAACTGCATATTTCGATGCAAAACAACGATTTCTCGCCGATTTTCGTTGTTTTCTATCTTGAATTCGCCAAGAAGAGCACGAAATCTACAAAATCATGACTTTTTACCTAGATTCAACGGCTGAATTGCAAGAAAACAGCAGAATTCTGCACGAAATCATCAAAATTCTTACAGAAAACCGCATATTTAGATGCAAAACGACGATTTCTCGCCGATTTTCGTTGTTTTCTGGCTTGAATTCGCAAAGAAGAGCACGAAATCTACAAAATCATGACTTTTTACCAAGATTCAACGGCTGAATTGCAAGAAAACAGCAGAATTCTGCACGAAATCATCAAAATTCTTACAGAAAACCGCATATTTCGATGCAAAACGACGATTTCTCGCCGATTTTCGTTGTTTTCTGGCTTGAATTCACAAAGAAGAGCACGAAATCTACAAAATCATGACTTTTTACCAAGACTCAACGGCTAAATGGCAAGAAAACAGCAGAATTCTGCACGAAATCATCAAAATTCTTAGAGAAAACTGCATATTTCGATGCAAAACAACGATTTCTCGCCGATTTTCGTTGCTTTCTATCTTGAATTTGCCAAGAAGAGCACGAAATCTACAAAATCATGACTTTTTACATAGATTCAACGGCTGAATTGCAAAAAAACAGCAGAATTCTGCACGAAATCATCAAAATTCTTACAGAAAACCGCATATTTTGATGCAAAACAACGATTTCTCGCCGATTTTCGTTGTTTTCTATCCTGAATTCGCCAAGACGAGCACGAAATCTACAAAATCATGACTTTTTACCTAGATTCAACGGCTGAATTGCAAGAAAACAGCAGAATTCTGCACGAAATCATCAAAATTCTTACAGAAAACCGCATATTTCGATGCAAAACGACGATTTCTCGCCGATTTTCGTTGTTTTCTGGCTTGAATTCGCAAAGAAGAGAACGAAATCTACAAAATCATGACTTTTTACCAAGATTCAACGGCTGAATTGCAAGAAAACAGCAGAATTCTGCACGAAATCATCAAAATTCTTACAGAAAACCGCATATTTCGATGCAAAACGACGATTTCTCGCCGATTTTCGTTGTTTTCTGGCTTGAATTCGCAAAGAAGAACACGAATTCTACAAAATCATCACTTTTTACCAAGATTCAACGGCTGAATTGCATGAAAACAGCAGAATTCTGCACGAAATCATCAAAATTCTTAGAGAAAACTGCATATTTCGATGCAAAACAAAGATTTCTCGCCGATTTTCGTTGTTTTCTATCCTGAATTCGCCAAGAAGAGCACAAAATCTACAAAATCATGACTTTTTACCAAGATTCAACGGCTGAATTGCAAGAAAACAGCAGAATTCTGCACGAAATCATCAAAATTCTTACAGAAAACCGCATATTTCGATGCAAAACGACGATTTCTCGCCGATTTTCGTTGTTTTCTGGCTTGAATTCGCAAAGAAGAGCACGAAATCTACAAAATCATGACTTTTTACCAAGATTCAACGGCTAAATTGCAAGAAAACAGCAGAAATCTGCACGAAATCATCAAAATTCTTAGAGAAAACTGCATATTTCGATGCAAAACAACGATTTCTCGCCGATTTTCGTTGTTTTCTATCTTGAGTTTGCCAAGAAGAGCACGAAATCTACAAAATCATGACTTTTTACATAGATTCAACGGCTGAATTGCAAGAAAACAGCAGAATTATGCACGAAATCATCAAAATTCTTACAGAAAACCGCATATCTCGATGCAAAACAAGGATTTCTCGCCGATTTTCGTTGTTTTCTATCTTGAATTCGCCAAGAAGAGCACGAAATCTACAAAATCATGACTTTTTACCTAGATTCAACGGCTGCATTGCAAGAAAACAGCAGAATTCTGCACGAAATCATCAAAATTCTTACAGAAAACCGCATATTTCGATGCAAAACGACGATTTCTCACCGATTTTCGTTGTTTTCTGGCTTGAATTCGCAAAGAAGAGAACGAAATCTACAAAATCATGACTTTCTACCAAGATTCAACGGCTGAATTGCAAGAAAACAGCAGAATTCTGCACGAAATCATCAAAATTCTTAGAGAAAACCGCATATTTCGATGCAAAACGACGATTTCTCGCTGATTTTCGTTGTTTTCTATCTTGAATTCGCAAAGAAGAGCACGGAATCTACAAAATCATGACTTTTTACCAAGATTCAACGGCTGAATTGCAAGAAAACAGCAGAATTCTGCACGAAATCGTCAAAATTCTTAGAGAAACCCGCATATTTCGATGCAAAACGACGGTTTCTCGCCGATTCTCGTTGTTTTCTGGCTTGAATTCGCAAAGAAGAGCACGAAATCTACAAAATCATCACTTTTTACCAAGATTCAACGGCTGAATTGCAAGAAAACAGCAGAATTCTGCACGAAATCATCAAAATTCTTAGAGAAAACCGCATATTTCGATGCAAAACGACGATTTCTCGCCGATTTTCGTTGTTTTCTGGCTTGAATTCGCAAAGAAGAGCACGAAATCTACAAAATCATCACTTTTTGCCAAGATTCAACGGCTGAATTGCATGAAAACAGCAGAATTCTGCACGAAATCATCAAAATTCTAAGAGAAAACTGCATATTTCGATGCAAAACAACGATTTCTCGCCGATTTTCGTTGTTTTCTATCTTGAATTCGCCAAGAAGAGCAGGTAATCTACAAAATCATCACTTTTTACCAAGATTCAACGGCTGAATTGCATGAAAACAGCAGAATTCTGCACGAAATCATCAAAATTCTTAGAGAAAACCGCATATTTCGATGCAAAACGACGATTTCTCGCCGATTTTCGTTGTTTTCTGGCTTGAATTCGCAAAGAAGAGCACGAAATCTACAAAATCATCACTTTTTGCCAAGATTCAACGGCTGAATTGCATGAAAACAGCAGAATTCTGCACGAAATCATCAAAATTCTAAGAAAAAACTGCATATTTCGATGCAAAACAACGATTTCTCGCCGATTTTCGTTGTTTTCTATCTTGAATTCGCCAAGAAGAGCAGGTAATCTACAAAATCATGACTTTTTACCTAGATTCAACGGCTGAATTGCAAGAAAACAGCAGAATTCTGCACGAAATCATCAAAATTCTTAGAGAAAACCGCATATTTCGATGCAAAACGACGATTTCTCGCCGATTTTCGTTGTTTTCTGGCTTGAATTCGCAAAGAAGAGCACGAAATCTACAAAATCATCACTTTTTGCCAAGATTCAACGGCTGAATTGCATGAAAACAGCAGAATTCTGCACGAAATCATCAAAATTCTAAGAGAAAACTGCATATTTCGATGCAAAACAACGATTTCTCGCCGATTTTCGTTGTTTTCTATCTTGAATTCGCCAAGAAGAGCAGGTAATCTACAAAATCATGACTTTTTACCTAGATTCAACGGCTGAATTGCAAGAAAACAGCAGAATTCTGCACGAAATCATCAAAATTCTCACAGAAAACCGCATATTTCGATGCAAAACGACGATTTCTCGCTGATTTTTGTTGTTTTCTATCTTGAATTCGCAAAGAAGAGCACGGAATCTACAAAATCATGACTTTTTACCAAGATTCAACGGCTGAATTGCAAGAAAACAGCAGAATTCTGCACGAAATAATCAAAATTCTTAGAGAAAACCGCATATTTCGATGCAAAACGACGATTTCTCGCCGATTTTCGTTGTTTTCTGGCTTGAATTCGCAAAGAAGAGCACGAAATCTACAAAATCATCACTTTTTACCAAGATTCAACGGCTGAATTGCATGAAAACAGCAGAATTCTGCACGAAATCATCAAAATTCTTACAGAAAACCGCATATTTAGATGCAAAACGACGATTTCTCGCCGATTTTCGTTGTTTTCTGGCTTGAATTCGCAAAGAAGAGCACGAAATCTACAAAATCATGACTTTTTACCAAGATTCAACGGCTGAATTGTAAGAGAACAGCAGAATTCTGCACGAAATCATCAAAATTCTTACAGAAAACCGCATATTTCGATGCAAAACGACGATTTCTCGCCGATTTTCGTTGTTTTCTGGCTTGAATTCGCAAAGAAGAGCACGAAATCTACAAAATCATCACTTTTTACCAAGATTCAACGGCTGAATTGCATGAAAACAGCAGAATTCTGCACGAAATCATCAAAATTCTTAGAGAAAACTGCATATTTCGATGCAAAACAACGATTTCTCGCCGATTTTCGTTGTTTTCTATCTTGAATTCGCCAAGAAGAGCACGAAATCTACAAAATCATGACTTTTTACCTAGATTCAACTGCTGAATTGCAAGAAAACAGCAGAATTCTGCACGAAATCATCAAAATTCTTACAGAAAACCGCATATTTCGATGCAAAACGACGATTTCTCGCCGACTTTCGTTGTTTTCTGGCTTGAATTCGCAAAGAAGAGCACGAAATCTACAAAATCATGACTTTTTACCTAGATTCAACGGCTGAATTGCAAGAAAACAGCAGAATTCTGCACGAAATCATCAAAATTCTTACAGAAAACTGCATATTTCGATGCAAAACGACGATTTCTCGCCGATTTTCGTTGTTTTCTGGCTTGAATTCGCAAAGAAGAGCACGAAATCTACTAAATAATCACTTTTTACCAAGATTCAACAGCTGAATTGCAAGAAAACAGCAGAATTCTGCACGAAATCGTCAAAATTCTTAGAGAAAACCGCATATTTCGATGCAAAATGACGATTTCTCGCCGATTTTCGTTGTTTTCTGGCTTGAATTCGCAAAGAAGAACACGAATTCTACAAAATCATGACTTTTAACCAAGATTCAACGGCTGAATTGCAAGAAAACAGCAGAATTCTGCACGAAATCATCAAAATTCGTAGAGAAAACCGCATATTTCGATGCAAAACGACGATTTCTCGCTGATTTTCGTTGTTTTCTGGCTTGAATTCGCAAAGAAGTGCACGAAATCTACTAAATCATCACTTTTTACCAAGATTCAACGCCTGAATTGCAAGAAAACAGCTGAATTCTGCACGAAATCATCAAAATTCTTAGAGAAAACCGCATATTTTGATGCAAAACGACGATTTCTCGCTGATTTTCGTTGTTTTCTATCTTGAATTCGCAAAGAAGAGCACGAAATCTACAAAATCATCACTTTTTACCAAGATTCAACGGCTGAATTGCAAGAAAACAGCAGAATTCTGCACGAAATCATCAAAATTCTAAGAGAAAACTGCATATTTCGATGCAAAACAACGATTTCTCGCCGATTTTCGTTGTTTACTATCTTGAATTCGCCAAGAAGAGCACGAAATCTACAAAATCATGACTTTTTACCTAGATTCAACGGCTGAATTGCAAGAAAACAGCAGAATTCTGCACGAAATCATCAAAATTCTTACAGAAAACCGCATATTTCGATGCAAAACGACGATTTCTCGCCGATTTTCGTTGTTTTCTGGCTTGAATTCGCAAAGAAGAGCACGAAATCTACAAAATCATCACTTTTTACCAAGATTCAACGGCTGAATTGCATGAAAACAGCAGAATTCTGCACGAAATCATCAAAATTCTTAGAGAAAACTGCATATTTCGATGCAAAACAACGATTTCTCGCCGATTTTCGTTGTTTTCTATCTTGAATTCGCCAAGAAGAGCACGAAATCTACAAAATCATGACTTTTTACCTAGATTCAACTGCTGAATTGCAAGAAAACAGCAGAATTCTGCACGAAATCATCAAAATTCTTACAGAAAACCGCATATTTCGATGCAAAACGACTATTTCTCGCCGATTTTCGTTGTTTTCTGGCTTGAACTCGCTAAGAAGACCACGAAATCTACAAAATCATGACTTTTTACCTAGATTCAACGGCTGAATTGCAAGAAAACAGCAGACTTCTGCACGAAATCATCAAAATTCTTACAGAAAACCGCATATTTCGATGCAAAACGACGATTTCTCGCCGATTTTCGTTGTTTTCTGGCTTGAATTCGCAAAGAAGAGCACGAAATCTACTAAATAATTACTTTTTACCAAGATTCAACAGCTGAATTGCAAGAAAACAGCAGAATTCTGCACGAAATCGTCAAAATTCTTAGAGAAAACCGCATATTTCGATGCAAAACGACGATTTCTCGCCGATTTTCGTTGTTTTCTGGCTTGAATTCGCAAAGAAGAGCACGAAACCTACATAATCATCACTTTTTACCAAAATTCAACGGCTGAATTGCAAGAAAACAGCAGAATTCTGCACGAAATCATCAAAAATCTTAGAGAAAACCGCATATTTCGATGCAAAACGACGATTTCTCGCCGATTTTCGTTGATTTCTGGCTTGAATTCGCAAAGAAGAGCACGAAATCTACAAAATTATCACTTTTTACCAAGATTCAACGGCTGAATTGCAAGAAAACAGCAGAATTCTGCACGAAATCATCAAAATTTTTAGAGAAAACCGCATATTTCGATGCAAAACGACGATTTCTCGCTGATTTTCGTTGTTTTCTATCTTGAATTCGCAAAGAAGAGCACGAAATCTACAAAATCATGACTTTTTACCAAGATTCAACGGCTGAATTGCAAGAAAACAGCAGAATTCCGCACGAAATCCTCAAAATTCTTACAGAAAACCGCATATTTCGATGCAAAACGACTATTTCTCGCCGATTTTCGTTGTTTTCTGGCTTGAATTCGCAACGAAGAGCACGAAATCTACAAAATCATGATTTTTTACCAAGATTCTACGGCTGAATTGCAAGAAAACAGCAGAATTATCCACGAAATCATCAAAATTCTTACAGAAAACCGCATATTTCGATGCAAAACGACGATTTCTCGCCGATTTTCGTTGTTTTCTGGCTTGAATTCGCAAAGATGTGCACGAAATCTACTAAATCATCACTTTTTACCAAGATTCAACGGCTGAATTGCAAGAAAACAGCAGAATTCTGCACGAAATCATCAAAATTCGTAGAGAAAACCGCATATTTCGATGCAAAACGACGATTTCTCGCTGATTTTCGTTGTTTTCTATCTTGAATTCGCAAAGAAGAGCACGAAATCTACAAAATTATGACTTTTTACCAAGATTCAACGGCTGAATTGCAAGAAAACAGCAGAATTCTGCACGAAATCATCAAAATTCTTACAGAAAACCGCATATTTCGATTCAAAACGACGATTTCTCGCCGATTTTCGTTGTTTTCTGGCTTGAATTCGCAAAGAAGAGCACGAAATCTACAAAATCATGACTTTTTACCAAGATTCAACGGCTGAATTGCAAGAAAACAGCAGAATTCTGCACGAAATCATCAAAATTCTTACAGAAAACCGCATATTTCGATGCAAAACGACGATTTCTCGCCGATTTTCGTTGTTTTCTGGCTTGAATTCACAAAGAAGAGAACAAAATCTACAAAATCATGACTTTTTACCAAGATTCAACGGCTGAATTGCAAGAAAACAGCAGAATTCTGCACGAAATCATCAAAATTCTTAGAGAAAACCGCATATTTTGATGCAAAACGACGATTTCTCGCTGATTTTCGTTGTTTTCTATCTTGAATTCGCAAAGAAGAGCACGAAATCTACAAAATCATGACTTTTTACCAAGATTCAACGGCTGAATTGCAAGAAATCAGCAGAATTCTGCACGAAATCATCAAAATTCTTACAGAAAACCGCATATTTCGATGCAAAACGACGATTTCTCGCCGATTTTCGTTGTTTTTTGGCTTGAATTCGCAAAGAAGAGCACGAGATCTACAAAATCATGACTTTTTACCAAGATTCAACGGCTGAATTGCAAGAAAACAGCAGAATTCTGCACGAAATCATCAAAATTCTTACAGAAAACCGCATATTTCGATGCAAAACGACGATTTCTCGCCGATTTTCGTTGTTTTCTGGCTTGAATTCACATAGAAGAGCACGAAATCTACAAAATCATGACTTTTTACCAAGATTCAACGGCTAAATTGCAAGAAAACAGCAGAATTCTGCACGAAATCATCAAAATTCTTAGAGAAAACTGCATATTTCGATGCAAAACAACGATTTCTCGCCGATTTTCGTTGTTTTCTATCTTGAATTTGCCAAGAAGAGCACGAAATCTACAAAATCATGACTTTTTACATAGATTCAACGGCTGAATTGCAAAAAAACAGCAGAATTCTGCACGAAATTATCAAAATTCTTACAGAAAACCGCATTTTTCGATGCAAAACGACGATTTCTCGCCGATTTTCGTTGTTTTCTGGCTTGAATTCGCAAAGAAGAGAACGAAATCTACAAAATCATGACTTTTTACCAAGATTCAACTGCTGAATTGCAAGAAAACAGCAGAATTCTGCACGAAATCATCAAAATTCTTACAGAAAACCGCATATTTCGATGTAAAACGACGATTTCTCGCCGATTTTCGTTGTTTTCTGGCTTGAATTCGCAAAGAAGAACACGAATTCTACAAAATCATGACTTTTTACCAAGATTCAACGGCTGAATTGCAAGAAAACAGCAGAATTCTGCACGAAATCATCAAAATTCGTAGAGAAAACCGCATATTTCGATGCAAAACGACGATTTCTCGCTGATTTTCGTTGTTTTCTGGCTTGAATTCGCAAAGAAGTGCACGAAATCTACTAAATCATCACTTTTTACCAAGATTCAACGGCTGAATTGCAAGAAAACAGCTGAATTCTGCACGAAATCATCAAAATTCTTAGAGAAAACCGCATATTTTGATGCAAAACGACGATTTCTCGCTGATTTTCGTTGTTTTCTATCTTGAATTCGCAAAGAAGAGCACGAAATCTACAAAATCATGACTTTTTACCAAGATTCAACGGCTGAATTGCAAGAAATCAGCAGAATTCTGCACGAAATCATCAAAATTCTTACAGAAAACCGCATATTTCGATGCAAAACGACGATTTCTCGCCGATTTTCGTTGTTTTCTGGCTTGAATTTGCAAAGAACAGCACGAAATCTACAAAATAATTACTTTTTACCAAGATTCAACGGCTGAATTGCAAGAAAACAGCAGAATTCTGCACGAAATCATCAAAATTCTTAGAGAAAACCGCATATTTCGATGCAAAACGACGATTTCTCGCCGATTTTCGTTGTTTTCTGGCTTGAATTCGCAAAGAAGAGCACGAAATCTACAAAATCATCACTTTTTACCAAGATTCAACGGCTGAATTGCATGAAAACAGCAGAATTCTGCACGAAATCATCAAAATTCTTAGAGAAAACTGCATATTTCGATGCAAAACAACGATTTCTCGCCGATTTTCGTTGTTTTCTATCTTGAATTCGCCAAGAAGAGCACGAAATCTACAAAATCATGACTTTTTACCTAGATTCAACGGCTGAATTGCAAGAAAACAGCAGAATTCTGCACGAAATCATCAAAATTCTTTCAGAAAACCGCATATTTCGATGCAAAACAACGATTTCTCGCCGATTTTCGTTGTTTTCTATCTTGAATTCGCCAAGAAGAGCACGAAATCTACAAAATCATGACTTTTTACCTAGATTCAACGGCTGAATTGCAAGAAAACAGCAGAATTCTGCACGAAATCATCAAAATTCTTACAGAAAACCGCATATTTCGATGCAAAACGACGATTTCTCGCCGATTTTCGTTGTTTTCTCTCATGAATTTGCCAAGAAGTGCACGAAATCTACAAAATCATGACTTTTTACCAAGATTCAACGGCTGAATTGCAAGAAAACAGCAGAATTCTGCACGAAATCATCAAAATTCTTAGAGAAAACCGCATATTTCGATGCAAAACGACGATTACTCGCTGATTTTCGTTGTTTTCTATTTTGAATTCGCAAAGAAGAGCACAAAATCTACAAAATCATAACTTTTTACCAAGATTCAACGGCTGAATTGCAAGAAAACAGCAGAATTCTGCACGAAATCATCAAAATTCTTACAGAAAACCGCATTTTTCGATGCAAAACGACGATTTCTCGCCGATTTTCGTTGTTTTCTGGCTTGAATTCGCAAAGAAGAGCACGAAATCTACAAAATCATGACTTTTTACCAAGATTCAACGGCTGAATTGCAAGAAAACAGCAGAATTCTGCACGAAATCATCAAAATTCTTACAGAAAACCGTATGTTTCGATGCAAAACGACGATTTCTCGCCGATTTTCGTTGTTTTCTGGCTTGAATTCGCAAAGAAGAGCACGAAATCTACAAAATCATGACTTTTTACCAAGATTCAACGGCTGAATTGCAAGAAAACAGCAGAATTCTGCACGAAATCATCAAAATTCTTAGAGAAAACCGCATATTTCGATGCAAAACGACGATTTCTCGCTGATTTTCGTTGTTTTCTATCTTGAATTCGCAAAGAAGAGCACGGAATCTACAAAATCATGACTTTTTACCAAGATTCAACGGCTGAATTGCAAGAAAACAGCAGAATTCTGCACGAAATCATCAAAATTCTTACAGAAAACCGCATATTTCGATGCAAAACGACGATTTTTCGCCGATTTTCGTTGTTTTCTGGCTTGAATTTGCAAAGAAGAGCACGAAATCTACAAAATCATGACTTTTTACCAAGATTCAACGGCTGAATTGCAAGAAAACAGCAGAATTCTGCACGAAATCATCAAAATTCTTAGAGAAAACCGCATATTTCGATGCAAAACGACGATTTCTCGCTGATTTTCGTTGTTTTCTATCTTGAATTCGCAAAGAAGAGCACGAAATCTACAAAATCATGACTTTTTACCAAGATTCAACGGCTGAATTGCAAGAAAACAGCAGAATTCTGCACGAAATCGTCAAAATTCTTAGAGAAAACCGCATATTTCGATGCAAAACGACGATTTCTCGCCGATTTTCGTTGTTTTCTGGCTTGAATTCGCAAAGAAGAGCACGAAATCTACAAAATCATCACTTTTTACCAAGATTCAACGGCTGAATTGCAAGAAAACAGCAGAATTCTGCACGAAATCATCAAAATTCTTAGAGAAAACCGCATATTTCGATGCAAAACGACGATTTCTCGCCGATTTTCGTTGTTTTCTGGCTTGAATTCGCAAAGAAGAGCACGAAATCTACAAAATCATCACTTTTTACCAAGATTCAACGGCTGAATTGCATGAAAACAGCAGAATTCTGCACGAAATCATCAAAATTCTTAGAGAAAACTGCATATTTCGATGCAAAACAACGATTTCTCGCCGATTTTCGTTGTTTTCTATCTTGAATTCGCCAAGAAGAGCACGAAATCTACAAAATCATGACTTTTTACATAGATTCAACGGCTGAATTGCAAAAAAACAGCAGAATTCTGCACGAAATCATCAAAATTCTTACAGAAAACCGCATATTTAGATGCAAAACGACGATTTTTCGCCGATTTTCGTTGTTTTCTGGCTTGAATTCGCAAAGAAGAGCACGAAATCTACAAAATCATGACTTTTTACCAAGATTCAACGGCTGAATTGCAAGAAAACAGCAGAATTCTGGACGAAATCATCAAAATTCTTACAGAAAACCGCATATTTCGATGCAAAACGACGATTTCTCGCCGATTTTCGTTGTTTTCTGGCTTGAATTCACAAAGAAGAGCACGAAATCTACAAAATCATGACTTTTTACCAAGATTCAACGGCTAAATTGCAAGAAAACAGCAGAATTCTGCACGAAATCATCAAAATTCTTAGAGAAAACTTCATATTTCGATGCAAAACAACGATTTCTCGCCGATTTTCGTTGTTTTCTATCTTGAATTTGCCAAGAAGAGCACGAAATCTACAAAATCATGACTTTTTACATAGATTCAACGGCTGAATTGCAAAAAAACAGCAGAATTCTGCACGAAATCATCAAAATTCTTACAGAAAACCGTATATTTCGATGCAAAACGACGATTTCTCGCCGATTTTCGTTGTTTTCTGGCTTGAATTTGCAAAGAAGAGAACGAAATCTACAAAATCATGACTTTTTACCAAGATTCAACGGCTGAATTGCAAGAAAACAGCAGAATTCTGCACGAAATCATCAAAATTCTTACAGAAAACCGCATGTTTCGATGCAAAACGACGATTTCTCGCCGATTTTCGTTGTTTTCTGGCTTGAATTCGCAAAGAAGAGCACGAAATCTACAAAATCATGACTTTTTACCAAGATTCAACGGCTGAATTGCAAGAAAACAGCAGAATTCTGCACGAAATCATCAAAATTCTTAGAGAAAACCGCATATTTCGATGCAAAACGACGATTTCTCGCCGATTTTCGTTGTTTTCTGGCTTGAATTCGCAAAGAAGAGCACGAAATCTACAAAATCATGACTTTTTACCAAAATTCAACGGCTGAATTGCAAGAAAACAGCAGAATTCTGCACGAAATCGTCAAAATTCTTACAGAAAACCGCATATTTAGATGCAAAACGACGATTTCTCGCCGATTTTCGTTGTTTTCTGGCTTGAATTCGCAAAGAAGAGCACGAAATCTACAAAATCATGACTTTTTACCAAGATTCAACGGCTGAATTGCAAGAAAACAGCAGAATTCTGCACGAAATCATCAAAAATCTTACAGAAAACCGCATATTTCGATGCAAAACGACGATTTCTCGCCGATTTTCGTTGTTTTCTGGCTTGAATTCACAAAGAAGAGCACGAAATCTACAAAATCATGACTTTTTACCAAGATTCAACGGCTAAATTGCAAGAAAACAGCAGAATTCTGCACGAAATAATCAAAATTCTTAGAGAAAACTGCATATTTCGATGCAAAACAACGATTTCTCGCCGATTTTCGTTGTTTTCTATCTTGAATTTGCCAAGAAGAGCACGAAATCTACAAAATCATGACTTTTTACATAGATTCAACGGCTGAATTGCAAAAAAACAGCAGAATTCTGCACGAAATCATCAAAATTCTTACAGAAAACCGCATATTTCGATGCAAAACAACGATTTCTCGCCGATTTTCGTTGTTTTCTATTCTAAATTCGCCAAGAAGAGCACGAAATCTACAAAATCATGACTTTTTACCTAGATTCAACGGCTGAATTGCAAGAAAACAGCAGAATTCTGCACGAAATCATCAAAATTCTTACAGAAAACCGCATATTTCGATGCAAAACAACGATTTCTCGCCGATTTTCGTTGTTTTCTATCCTAAATTCGCCAAGAAGAGCACGAAATCTACAAAATCATGACTTTTTACCTAGATTCAACGGCTGAATTGCAAGAAAACAGCAGAATTCTGCACGAAATCATCAAAATTCTTACAGAAAACCGCATATTTCGATGCAAAACGACGATTTCTCGCCGATTTTCGTTGTTTTCTGGCTTGAATTCGCAAAGAAGAACACGAATTCTACAAAATCATGACTTTTTACCAAGATTCAACGGCTGAATTGCAAGAAAACAGCAGAATTCTGCACGAAATCATCAAAATTCTTAGAGAAAACTGCATATTTCGATGCAAAACAACGATTTCTCGCCGAGTTTCGTTGTTTTCTATCTTGAATTCGCCAAGAAGAGCACGAAATCTACAAAATCATGACTTTTTACATAGATTCAACGGCTGAATTGCAAGAAAACAGCAGAATTCTGCACGAAATCATCAAAATTCTTACAGAAAACCGCATATTTCGATGCAAAACAACGATTTCTCGCCGATTTTCGTTGTTTTCTATCTTGAATTCGCCAAGAAGAGCACGAAATCTACAAAATCATGACTTTTTACCTAGATTCAACGGCTGAATTGCAAGAAAACAGCAGAATTCTGCACGAAATCATCAAAATTCTTACAGAAAACCGCATATCTCGATGCAAAACGACGATTTCTCGCCGATCTTCGCTGTTTTCTGGCATGAATTTGCAAAGAAGAGCACGAAATCTACAAAATCATGACTTTTTACCAAGATTCAACGGCTGAATTGCAAGAAAACAGCAGAATTCTGCACGAAATCATCAAAATTCTTAGAGAAAACCGCATATTTCGATGCAAAACGACGATTTCTCGCCGATTTTCGTTGTTTTCTATCTTGAATTCGCAAAGAAGAGCACGAAATCTACAAAATCATGACTTTTTACCAAGATTCAACGGCTGAATTGCAAGAAAACAGCAGAATTCTGCACGAAATCGTCAAAATTCTTAGAGAAAACCGCATATTTCGATGCAAAACGACGATTTCTCGCCGATTTTCGTTGTTTTCTGGCTTGAATTCGCAAAGAAGAGCACTAAATCTACAAAATCATCACTTTTTACCAAGATTCAACGGCTGAATTGCAAGAAAACAGCAGAATTCTGCACGAAATCATCAAAATTCTTACAGAAAACCGCATATTTCGATGCAAAACGACGATTTCTCGCCGATTTTCGTTGTTTTCTGGCTTGAATTCGCAAAGAAGAGCACGAAATCTACAAAATCATGACTTTTTACCAAGATTCAACGGCTGAATTGCAAGAAAACAGCAGAATTCTGCACGAAATCATCAAAATTCTTAGAGAAAACCGCATATTTCGATGCAAAACGACGATTTCTCGCCGATTTTCGTTGTTTTCTGGCTTGAATTCGCAAAGAAGAGCACGAAATCTACAAAATCATGACTTTTTACCAAAATTCAACGGCTGAATTGCAAGAAAACAGCAGAATTCTGCACGAAATCGTCAAAATTCTTACAGAAAACCGCATATTTAGATGCAAAACGACGATTTCTCGCCGATTTTCGTTGTTTTCTGGCTTGAATTCGCAAAGAAGAGCACGAAATCTACAAAATCATGACTTTTTACCAAGATTCAACGGCTGAATTGCAAGAAAACAGCAGAATTCTGCACGAAATCATCAAAATTCTTACAGAAAACCGCATATTTCGATGCAAAACGACGATTTCTCGCCGATTTTCGTTGTTTTCTGGCTTGAATTCACAAAGAAGAGCACGAAATCTACAAAATCATGACTTTTTACCAAGATTCAACGGCTAAATTGCAAGAAAACAGCAGAATTCTGCACGAAATAATCAAAATTCTTAGAGAAAACTGCATATTTCGATGCAAAACAACGATTTCTCGCCGATTTTCGTTGTTTTCTATCTTGAATTTGCCAAGAAGAGCACGAAATCTACAAAATCATGACTTTTTACATAGATTCAACGGCTGAATTGCAAAAAAACAGCAGAATTCTGCACGAAATCATCAAAATTCTTACAGAAAACCGCATATTTCGATGCAAAACAACGATTTCTCGCCGATTTTCGTTGTTTTCTATTCTAAATTCGCCAAGAAGAGCACGAAATCTACAAAATCATGACTTTTTACCTAGATTCAACGGCTGAATTGCAAGAAAACAGCAGAATTCTGCACGAAATCATCAAAATTCTTACAGAAAACCGCATATTTCGATGCAAAACAACGATTTCTCGCCGATTTTCGTTGTTTTCTATCCTAAATTCGCCAAGAAGAGCACGAAATCTACAAAATCATGACTTTTTACCTAGATTCAACGGCTGAATTGCAAGAAAACAGCAGAATTCTGCACGAAATCATCAAAATTCTTACAGAAAACCGCATATTTCGATGCAAAACGACGATTTCTCGCCGATTTTCGTTGTTTTCTGGCTTGAATTCGCAAAGAAGAACACGAATTCTACAAAATCATGACTTTTTACCAAGATTCAACGGCTGAATTGCAAGAAAACAGCAGAATTCTGCACGAAATCATCAAAATTCTTAGAGAAAACTGCATATTTCGATGCAAAACAACGATTTCTCGCCGAGTTTCGTTGTTTTCTATCTTGAATTCGCCAAGAAGAGCACGAAATCTACAAAATCATGACTTTTTACATAGATTCAACGGCTGAATTGCAAGAAAACAGCAGAATTCTGCACGAAATCATCAAAATTCTTACAGAAAACCGCATATTTCGATGCAAAACAACGATTTCTCGCCGATTTTCGTTGTTTTCTATCTTGAATTCGCCAAGAAGAGCACGAAATCTACAAAATCATGACTTTTTACCTAGATTCAACGGCTGAATTGCAAGAAAACAGCAGAATTCTGCACGAAATCATCAAAATTCTTACAGAAAACCGCATATCTCGATGCAAAACGACGATTTCTCGCCGATCTTCGCTGTTTTCTGGCATGAATTTGCAAAGAAGAGCACGAAATCTACAAAATCATGACTTTTTACCAAGATTCAACGGCTGAATTGCAAGAAAACAGCAGAATTCTGCACGAAATCATCAAAATTCTTAGAGAAAACCGCATATTTCGATGCAAAACGACGATTTCTCGCCGATTTTCGTTGTTTTCTATCTTGAATTCGCAAAGAAGAGCACGAAATCTACAAAATCATGACTTTTTACCAAGATTCAACAGCTGAATTGCAAGAAAACAGCAGAATTCTGCACGAAATCGTCAAAATTCTTAGAGAAAACCGCATATTTCGATGCAAAACGACGATTTCTCGCCGATTTTCGTTGTTTTCTGGCTTGAATTCGCAAAGAAGAGCACTAAATCTACAAAATCATCACTTTTTACCAAGATTCAACGGCTGAATTGCAAGAAAACAGCAGAATTCTGCACGAAATCATCAAAATTCTTACAGAAAACCGCATATTTCGATGCAAAACGACGATTTCTCGCCGATTTTCGTTGTTTTCTGGCTTGAATTCGCAAAGAAGAGCACGAAATCTACAAAATCATGACTTTTTACCAAGATTCAACGGCTGAATTGCAAGAAAACAGCAGAATTCTGCACGAAATCATCAAAATTCTTACAGAAAACCGCATATTTCGATGCAAAACGACGATTTCTCGCCGATTTTCGTTGTTTTCTCTCATGAATTTGCCAAGAAGAGCACGAAATCTACAAAATCATGACTTTTTACCAAGATTCAACGGCTGAATTGCAAGAAAACAGCTGAATTCTGCACGAAATCATCAAAATTCTTAGAGAAAACCGCATATTTCGATGCAAAACGACGATTACTCGCTGATTTTCGTTGTTTTCTATCTTGAATTCGCAAAGAAAAGCACAAAATCTACAAAATCATGACTTTTTACCAAGATTCAACGGCTGAATTGCAAGAAAACAGCAGAATTCTGCACGAAATCATCAAAATTCTTACAGAAAACCGCATTTTTCGATGCAAAACGACGATTTCTCGCCGATTTTCGTTGTTTTCTGGCTTGAATTCGCAAAGAAGAGCACGAAATCTACAAAATCATGACTTTTTACCAAGATTCAACGGCTGAATTGCAAGAAAACAGCAGAATTCTGCACGAAATCATCAAAATTCTTACAGAAAACCGCATATTTCGATGCAAAACGACGATTTCTCGCCGATTTTTGTTGTTTTCTCTCATGAATTTGCCAAGAAGAGCACGAAATCTACAAAATCATGACTTTTTACCAAGATTCAACGGCTGAATTGCAAGAAAACAGCAGAATTCTGCACGAAATCATCAAAATTCTTAGAGAAAACCGCATATTTCGATGCAAAACGACGATTACTCGCTGATTTTCGTTGTTTTCTATCTTGAATTCGCAAAGAAAAGCACAAAATCTACAAAATCATGACTTTTTACCAAGATTCAACGGCTGAATTGCAAGAAAACAGCAGAATTCTGCACGAAATCATCAAAATTCTTACAGAAAACCGCATTTTTCGATGCAAAACGACGATTTCTCGCTGATTTTCGTTGTTTTCTGGCTTGAATTCGCAAAGAAGAGCACGAAATCTACAAAATCATGACTTTTTACCAAGATTCAACGGCTGAATTGCAAGAAAACAGCAGAATTCTGCACGAAATCATCAAAATTCTTACAGAAAACCGCATGTTTCGATGCAAAACAACGATTTCTCGCCGATTTTCGTTGTTTTCTGGCTTGAATTCGCAAAGAAGAGCACGAAATCTACAAAATCATGACTTTTTACCAAGATTCAACGGCTGAATTGCAAGAAAACAGCAGAATTCTGCACGAAATCATCAAAATTCTTACAGAAAACCGCATATTTCGATGCAAAACGACGATTTCTCGCCGATCTTCGCTGTTTTCTGGCATGAATTTGCAAAGAAGAGCACGAAATCTACAAAATCATGACTTTTTACCAAGATTCAACGGCTGAATTGCAAGAAAACAGCAGAATTCTGCACGAAATCATCAAAATTCTTAGAGAAAACCGCATATTTCGATGCAAAACGACGATTTCTCGCTGATTTTCGTTGTTTTCTATCTTGAATTCGCAAAGAAGAGCACGAAATCTACAAAATCATGACTTTTTACCAAGATTCAACGGCTGAATTGCAAGAAAACAGCAGAATTCTGCACGAAATCGTCAAAATTCTTAGAGAAAACCGCATATTTCGATGCAAAACGACGATTTCTCGCCGATTTTCGTTGTTTTCTGGCTTGAATTCGCAAAGAAGAGCACGAAATCTACAAAATCATCACTTTTTACCAAGATTCAACGGCTGAATTGCAAGAAAACAGCAGAATTCTGCACGAAATCATCAAAATTCTTACAGAAAACCGCATGTTTCGATGCAAAACAACGATTTCTCGCCGATTTTCGTTGTTTTCTGGCTTGAATTCGCAAAGAAGAGCACGAAATCTACAAAATCATGACTTTTTACCAAGATTCAACGGCTGAATTGCAAGAAAACAGCAGAATTCTGCACGAAATCATCAAAATTCTTACAGAAAACCGCATATTTCGATGCAAAACGACGATTTCTCGCCGATCTTCGCTGTTTTCTGGCATGAATTTGCAAAGAAGAGCACGAAATCTACAAAATCATGACTTTTTACCAAGATTCAACGGCTGAATTGCAAGAAAACAGCAGAATTCTGCACGAAATCATCAAAATTCTTAGAGAAAACCGCATATTTCGATGCAAAACGACGATTTCTCGCTGATTTTCGTTGTTTTCTATCTTGAATTCGCAAAGAAGAGCACGAAATCTACAAAATCATGACTTTTTACCAAGATTCAACGGCTGAATTGCAAGAAAACAGCAGAATTCTGCACGAAATCGTCAAAATTCTTAGAGAAAACCGCATATTTCGATGCAAAACGACGATTTCTCGCCGATTTTCGTTGTTTTCTGGCTTGAATTCGCAAAGAAGAGCACGAAATCTACAAAATCATCACTTTTTACCAAGATTCAACGGCTGAATTGCAAGAAAACAGCAGAATTCTGCACGAAATCATCAAAATTCTTACAGAAAACCGCATATTTCGATGCAAAACGACGATTTCTCGCCGATTTTCGTTGTTTTCTGGCTTGAATTCGCAAAGAAGAGCACGAAATCTACAAAATCATGACTTTTTACCAAGATTCAACGGCTGAATTGCAAGAAAACAGCAGAATTCTGCACGAAATCATCAAAATTCTTACAGAAAACCGCATATTTCAATGCAAAACGACGATTTCTCGCCGATTTTCGTTGTTTTCTCTCATGAATTTGCCAAGAAGAGCACGAAATCTACAAAATCATGACTTTTTACCAAGATTCAACAGCTGAATTGCAAGAAAACAGCAGAATTCTGCACGAAATCATCAAAATTCTTAGAGAAAACCGCATATTTCGATGCAAAACGACGATTACTCGCTGATTTTCGTTGTTTTCTATCTTGAATTCGCAAAGAAAAGCACAAAATCTACAAAATCATGACTTTTTACCAAGATTCAACGGCTGAATTGCAAGAAAACAGCAGAATTCTGCACGAAATCATCAAAATTCTTACAGAAAACCGCATTTTTCGATGCAAAACGACGATTTCTCGCCGATTTTCGTTGTTTTCTGGCTTGAATTCGCAAAGAAGAGCACGAAATCTACAAAATCATGACTTTTTACCAAGATTCAACGGCTGAATTGCAAGAAAACAGCAGAATTCTGCACGAAATCATCAAAATTCTTACAGAAAACCGCATATTTCGATGCAAAACGACGATTTCTCGCCGATTTTTGTTGTTTTCTCTCATGAATTTGCCAAGAAGAGCACGAAATCTACAAAATCATGACTTTTTACCAAGATTCAACGGCTGAATTGCAAGAAAACAGCAGAATTCTGCACGAAATCATCAAAATTCTTAGAGAAAACCGCATATTTCGATGCAAAACGACGATTACTCGCTGATTTTCGTTGTTTTCTATCTTGAATTCGCAAAGAAAAGCACAAAATCTACAAAATCATGACTTTTTACCAAGATTCAACGGCTGAATTGCAAGAAAACAGCAGAATTCTGCACGAAATCATCAAAATTCTTACAGAAAACCGCATTTTTCGATGCAAAACGACGATTTCTCGCTGATTTTCGTTGTTTTCTGGCTTGAATTCGCAAAGAAGAGCACGAAATCTACAAAATCATGACTTTTTACCAAGATTCAACGGCTGAATTGCAAGAAAACAGCAGAATTCTGCACGAAATCATCAAAATTCTTACAGAAAACCGCATGTTTCGATGCAAAACAACGATTTCTCGCCGATTTTCGTTGTTTTCTGGCTTGAATTCGCAAAGAAGAGCACGAAATCTACAAAATCATCACTTTTTACCAAGATTCAACGGCTGAATTGCAAGAAAACAGCAGAATTCTGCACGAAATCATCAAAATTCTTAGAGAAAACCGCATATTTCGATGCAAAACGACGATTTCTCGCCGATTTTCGTTGTTTTCTGGCTTGAATTCGCAAAGAAGAGCACGAAATCTACAAAATCATCACTTTTTACCAAGATTCAACGGCTGAATTGCATGAAAACAGCAGAATTCTGCACGAAATCATCAAAATTCTTAGAGAAAACTGCATATTTCGATGCAAAACAACGATTTCTCGCCGATTTTCGTTGTTTTCTATCTTGAATTCGCCAAGAAGAGCACGAAATCTACAAAATCATGACTTTTTACCTAGATTCAACGGCTGAATTGCAAGAAAACAGCAGAATTCTGCACGAAATCATCAAAATTCTTACAGAAAACCGCATATTTCGATGCAAAACAACGATTTCTCGCCGATTTTCGTTGTTTTCTATCTTGAATTCGCCAAGAAGAGCACGAAATCTACAAAATCATGACTTTTTACCTAGATTCAACGGCTGAATTGCAAGAAAACAGCAGAATTCTGCACGAAATCATCAAAATTCTTACAGAAAACCGCATATTTCGATGCAAAACGACGATTTCTCGCCGATTTTCGTTGTTTTCTGGCTTGAATTCGCAAAGAAGAGCACGAAATCTACAAAATCATGACTTTTTACCAAGATTCAACAGCTGAATTGCAAGAAAACAGCAGAATTCTGCACGAAATCATCAAAATTTTTACAGAAAACCGCATATTTCGATACAAAACGACGATTTCTCGCCGATTTTCGTTGTTTTCTTTCATGCATTTGCCAAGAAGAGCACGAAATCTACAAAATCATGACTTTTTACCAAGATTCAACGGCTGAATTGCAAGAAAACAGCAGAATTCTGCACGAAATCATCAAAATTCTTAGAGAAAACTGCATATTTCGATGCAAAACAACGATTTCTCGCCGATTTTCGCTGTTTTCTGGCATGAATTTGCAAAAAAGAGCACGAAATCTACAAAATCATGACTTTTTACCAAGATTCAACGGCTGAATTGCAAGAAAACAGCAGAATTCTGCACGAAATCGTCAAAATTCTTAGAGAAAACCGAATATTTCGATGCAAAACGACGATTTCTCGCCGATTTTCGTTGTTTTCTGGCTTGAATTCGCAAAGAAGAGCACGAAATCTACAAAATCATTACTTTTTACCAAGATTCAACGGCTGAATTGCAAGAAAACAGCAGAATTCTGCACGAAATCATCAAAATTTTTACAGAAAACCGCATTTTTCGATGCAAAACGACGATTTCTCGCCGATTTTCGTTGTTTTCTGGCTTGAATTCGCAAAGAAGAGCACGAAATCTACAAAATCATGACTTTTTACCACGATTCAACGGCTGAATTGCAAGAAAACAGCAGAATTCTGCACGAAATCATCAAAATTCTTACAGAAAACCGCATGTTTCGATGCAAAACAACGATTTCTCGCCGATTTTCGTTCTTTTCTGGCTTGAATTCGCAAAGAAGAGCACGAAATCTACAAAATCATGACTTTTTACCAAGATTCAACAGCTGAATTGCAAGAAAACAGCAGAATTCTGCACGAAATCATCAAAATTCTTACAGAAAACCGCATATTTCGATGCAAAACAACGATTTCTCGCCGATTTTCGTTGTTTTCTGGCTTGAATTCGCAAAAAAGAGCACGAAATCTACAAAATCATCACTTTTTACCAAGATTCTACGGCTGAATTGCAAGAAAACAGCAGAATTCTGCACGAAATCATCAAAATTTTTACAGAAAACCGCATATTTCGATGCAAAACGACGATTTCTCGCCGATTTTCGTTGTTTTCTGGCTTGAATTCGCAAAGAAGAGCACAAAATCTACAAAATCATGACTTTTTACCAAGATTCAACGGCTGAATTGCAAGAAAACAGCAGAATTCTGCACGATATCATCAAAATTCTTAGAGAAAACTGCATATTTCGATGCAAAACAACGATTTCTCGCCGATTTTCGTTGTTTTCTATCTTGAATTTGCCAAGAAGAGCACGAAATCTACAAAATCATGACTTTTTACATAGATTCAACGGCTGAATTGCAAGAAAACAGCAGAATTCTGCACGAAATCATCAAAATTCTTACAGAAAACCGCATATTTCGATGCAAAACAACGATTTCTCGCCGATTTTCGTTGTTTTCTATCTTGAATTCGCCAAGAAGAGCACGAAATCTACAAAATCATGACTTTTTACCTAGATTCAACGGCTGAATTGCAAGAAAACAGCAGAATTTTGCACGAAATCATCAAAATTCTTACAGAAAACCGCATATTTCGATGCAAAACGACGATTTCTCGCCGATTTTCGTTGTTTTCTGGCTTGAATTCGCAAAGAAGAGAACGAAATCTACAAAATCATGACTTTTTACCAAGATTCAACGGCTGAATTGCAAGAAAACAGCAGAATTCTGCACAAAATCATCAAAATTCTTACACAAAACCGCATATTTCGATGCAAAACGACGATTTCTCGCCGATCTTCGTTGTTTTCTGGCATGAATTTGCAAAGAAGAGCACGAAATCTACAAAATCATGACTTTTTACCAAGATTCAACGGCTGAATTGCAAGAAAACAGCAGAATTCTGCACGAAATCATCAAAATTCTTAGAGAAAACCGCATATTTCGATGCAAAACGACGATTTCTCGCTGATTCTCGTTGTTTTCTATCTTGAATTCGCAAAGAGCACGAAATCTACAAAATCATGACTTTTTACCAAGATTCAACGGCTGAATTGCAAGAAAACAGCAGAATTCTGCACGAAATCATCAAAATTCTTACAGAAAACCGCATATTTCGATGCAAAACAACGATTTCTCGCCGATTTTCGTTGTTTTCTATCTTGAATTCGCCAAGAAGGGCACGAAATCTACAAAATCATGACTTTTTACCTAGATTCAACGGCTGAATTGCAAGAAAACAGCAGAATTCTGCACGAAATCATCAAAATTCTTACAGAAAACCGCATAATTCGATGCAAAACGACGATTTCTCGCCGATTTTCGTTGTTTTCTGGCTTGAATTCGCAAAGAAGAGCACGAAATCTACAAAATCATGACTTTTTACCAAGATTCAACAGCTGAATTGCAAGAAAACAGCAGAATTCTGCACGAAATCATCAAAATTCTTTGAGAAAACCGCCTATTTCGATGCAAAACGACGATTTCTCGCTGATTTTTGTTGTTTTCTATCTTGAATTCGCAAAGACGAGCACGAAATCTACAAAATCATGACTTTTTACCAAGATTCAACGGCTGAATTGCAAGAAAACAGCAGAATTCTGCACGAAATCGTCAAAATTCTTAGAGAAAACCGCATATTTCGATGCAAAACGACGATTTCTCGCCGATTTTCGTTGTTTTCTTTCATGAATTTGCCAAGAAGAGCACGAAATCTACAAAATCATAACTTTTTACCAAGATTCAACGGCTGAATTGCAAGAAAACAGCAGAATTCTGCACGAAATCATCAAAATTCTTAGAGAAAACCGCATATTTCGATGCAAAACGACGATTACTCGCCGATTTTCGTTGTTTTCTGGCTTGAATTCGCAAAAAAGAGCACGAAATCTACAAAATCATCACTTTTTACCCAACGGCTGAATTGCAAGAAAACAGCAGAATTCTGCACGAAATCATCAAAATTCTTAGAGAAAACCGCTAATTTCGATGCAAAACGACGATTTCTCGCCGATTTTCGTTGTTTTCTTTCATGAATTTGCCAAGAAGAGCACGAAATCTACAAAATCATGACTTTTTACCAAGATTCAACGGCTGAATTGCAAGAAAACAACAGAATTCTGCACGAAATCATCAAAATTCTTACAGAAAACCGCATATTTCGATGCAAAACGACGATTTCTCGCCGATTTTCGTTGTTTTCTTTCATGAATTTGCCAAGAAGAGCACGAAATCTACAAAATCATGACTTTTTACCAAGATTCAACGGCTGAATTGCAAGAAAACAGCAGAATTCTGCACGAAATCATCAAAATTCTTAGAGAAAACCGCATATTTCGATGCAAAACGACGATTACTCGCTGATTTTCGTTGTTTTCTATCTTGAATTCGCAAAGAAGAGCACAAAATCTACAAAATCATGACTTTTTACCAAGATTCAACGGCTGAATTGCAAGAAAACAGCAGAATTCTGCATGAAATCGTCAAAATTCTTAGAGAAAACCGCATATTTCGATGCAAAACCACGATTTCTCGCCGATTTTCGTTGTTTTCTGGCTTGAATTCGCAAAGAAGAGCACGAAATCTACAAAATCGTTACTTTTTACCAAGATTCAACGGCTAAATTGCAAGAAAACAGCAGAATTCTGCACGAAATCATCAAAATTCTTACAGAAAACCGCATTTTTCGATGCAAAACGACGATTTCTCGCCGATTTTCGTTGTTTTCTGGCTTGAATTCGCAAAGAAGAGCACGAAATCTACAAAATCATGACTTTTTACCAAGATTCAACAGCTGAATTGCAAGAAAACAGCAGAATTCTGCACGAAATCATCAAAATTCTTACAGAAAACCGCATGTTTCGATGCAAAACGACGATTTCTCGCCGATTTTCGTTGTTTTCTGGCTTGAATTCGCAAAGAAGAGCACGAAATCTACAAAATCATGACTTTTTACCAAGATTCAACGGCTGAATTGCAAGAAAACAGCAGAATTCTGCACGAAATCATCAAAATTCTTACAGAAAACCGCATATTTCGATGCAAAACAACGATTTCTCGCCGATTTTCGTTGTTTTCTGGCTTGAATTCGCAAAGAAGAGCACGAAATCTACAAAATCATCACTTTTTACCAAGATTCTACGGCCGAATTGCAAGAAAACAGCAGAATTCTGCACGAAATCATCAACATTTTTACAGAAAACCGCATATTTCGATGCAAAACGACGATTTCTCGCCGATTTTCGTTGTTTTCTGGCTTGAATTCGCAAAGAAGAGCACGAAATCTACAAAATCATGACTTTTTACCAAGATTCAACGGCTGAATTGCAAGAAAACAGCAGAATTCTGCACGAAATCATCAAAATTCTTACAGAAAACCGCATATTTCGATACAAAACGACGATTTCTCGCCGATTTTCGTTGTTTTCTTTCATGCATTTGCCAAGAAGAGCACGAAATCTACAAAATCATGACTTTTTACCAAGATTCAACGGCTGAATTGCAAGAAAACAGCAGAATTCTGCACGAAATCATCAAAATTCTTAGAGAAAACTGCATATTTCGATGCAAAACAACGATTTCTCGCCGATTTTCGCTGTTTTCTGGCATGAATTTGCAAAGAAGAGCACGAAATCTACAAAATCATGACTTTTTACCAAGATTCAACGGCTGAATTGCAAGAAAACAGCAGAATTCTGCACGAAATCGTCAAAATTCTTAGAGAAAACCGCATATTTCGATGCAAAACGACGATTTCTCGCCGATTTTCGTTGTTTTCTGGCTTGAATTCGCAAAGAAGAGCACGAAATCTACAAAATCATTACTTTTTACCAAGATTCAACGGCTGAATTGCAAGAAAACAGCAGATTTCTGCACGAAATCATCAAAATTCTTAGAGAAAACCGCATATTTCGATGCAAAACGACGATTTCTCGCCGATTTTCGTTGTTTTCTGGCTTGAATTCGCAAAGAAGAGCACGAAATCTACAAAATCATGACTTTTTACCAAGATTCAACGGCTGAATTGCAAGAAAACAGCAGAATTCTGCACGAAATCATCAAAATTCTTACAGAAAACCGCATGTTTCGATGCAAAACGACGATTTCTCGCCGATTTTCGTTGTTTTCTGGCTTGAATTCGCAAAGAAGAGCACAAAATCTACAAAATCATGACTTTTTACCAAGATTCAACGGCTGAATTGCAAGAAAACAGCAGAATTCTGCACGAAATCATCAAAATTCTTAGAGAAAACTGCATATTTCGATGCAAAACAACGATTTCTCGCCGATTTTCGTTGTTTTCTATCTTGAATTTGCCAAGAAGAGCACGAAATCTACAAAATCATGACTTTTTACATAGATTCAACGGCTGAATTGCAAGAAAACAGCAGAATTCTGCACGAAATCATCAAAATTCTTACAGAAAACCGCATATTTCGATGCAAAACAACAATTTCTCGCCGATTTTCGTTGTTTTCTATCTTGAATTCGCCAAGAAGAGCACGAAATCTACAAAATCATGACTTTTTACCTAGATTCAACGGCTGAATTGCAAGAAAACAGCAGAATTTTGCACGAAATCATCAAAATTCTTACAGAAAACCGCATATTTCGATGCAAAACGACGATTTCTCGCCGATTTTCGTTGTTTTCTGGCTTGAATTCGCAAAGAAGAGAACGAAATCTACAAAATCATGACTTTTTACCAAGATTCAACGGCTGAATTGCAAGAAAACAGCAGAATTCTGCACAAAATCATCAAAATTCTTACAGAAAACCGCATATTTCGATGCAAAACGACGATTTCTCGCCGATTTTCGTTGTTTTCTGGCTTGAATTCGCAAAAAAGAGCACGAAATCTACAAAATCATCACTTTTTACCCAACGGCTGAATTGCAAGAAAACAGCAGAATTCTGCACGAAATCATCAAAATTCTTAGAGAAAACCGCTTATTTCGATGCAAAACGACGATTTCTCGCCGATTTTCGTTGTTTTCTTTCATGAATTTGCCAAGAAGAGCACGAAATCTACAAAATCATGACTTTTTACCAAGATTCAACGGCTGAATTGCAAGAAAACAGCAGAATTCTGCACGAAATCATCAAAATTCTTACAGAAAACCGCATAGTTCGATGCAAAACGACGATTTCTCGCCGATTTTCGTTGTTTTCTTTCATGAATTTGCCAAGAAGAGCACGAAATCTACAAAATCATGACTTTTTACCAAGATTCAACGGCTGAATTGCAAGAAAACAGCAGAATTCTGCACGAAATCATCAAAATTCTTAGAGAAAACCGCATATTTCGATGCAAAACGACGATTACTCGCTGATTTTCGTTGTTTTCTATCTTGAATTCGCAAAGAAGAGCACAAAATCTACAAAATCATGACTTTTTACCAAGATTCAACGGCTGAATTGCAAGAAAACAGCAGAATTCTGCATGAAATCGTCAAAATTCTTAGAGAAAACCGCATATTTCGATGCAAAACCACGATTTCTCGCCGATTTTCGTTGTTTTCTGGCTTGAATTCGCAAAGAAGAGCACGAAATCTACAAAATCATTACTTTTTACCAAGATTCAACGGCTGAATTGCAAGAAAACAGCAGAATTCTGCACGAAATCATCAAAATTCTTAGAGAAAACCGCATTTTTCGATGCAAAACGACGATTTCTCGCCGATTTTCGTTGTTTTCTGGGTTGAATTTGCAAAGAAGAGCACGAAATCTACAAAATCATGACTTTTTACCAAGATTCAACGGCTGACTTGCAAGAAAACAGCGGAATTCTGCACGAAATCATCAAAATTCTTACAGAAAACCGCATATTTCGATGCAAAACAACGATTTCTCGCCGATTTTCGTTGTTTTCTGGCTTGAATTCGCAAAGAAGAGCACGAAATCTACAAAATCCTCACTTTTTACCAAGATTCAACGGCTGAATTGCAAGAAAACAGCAAAATTCTGCACGAAATCATCAAAATTCTTAGAGAAAACTGCATATTTCGATGCAAAACAACGATTTCTCGCCGATTTTCGTTGTTTTCTATCTTGAATTCGCCAAGAAGAGCACGAAATCTACAAAATCATGACTTTTTACATAGATTCAACGGCTGAATTGCAAGAAAACAGCAGAATTCTGCACGAAATCATCAAAATTCTTACAGAAAACCGCATATTTCGATGCAAAACAACGATTTCTCGCCGATTTTCGTTGTTTTCTGGCTTGAATTCGCAAAGAAGAGCACAAAATCTACAAAATCATGACTTTTTACCAAGATTCAACGGCTGAATTGCAAGAAAACAGCAGAATTCTGCACGAAATCATCAAAATTCCTACAGAAAACCGCATAATTCGATGCAAAACGACGATTTCTCGCCGATTTTTGTTGTTTTCTGGCTTGAATTCGCAAAGAAGAGCACGAAATCTACAAAATCATGACTTTTTACCAAGATTCAACAGCTGAATTGCAAGAAAACAGCAGAATTCTGCACGAAATCATCAAAATTCTTAGAGAAAACCGCATATTTCGATGCAAAACGACGATTTCTCGCCGATTTTCGTTGTTTTCTGGCTTGAATTCGCAAAGAAGAGCACGAAATCTACAAAATCATGACTTTTTACCAAGATTCAACGGCTGAATTGCAAGAAAACAGCAGAATTCTGCACGAAATCATCAAAATTCTTACAGAAAACCGCATATTTCGATGCAAAACAACGATTTCTCGCCGATTTTCGTTGTTTTCTGGCTTGAATTCGCAAAGAAGAGCACAAAATCTACAAAATCATCACTTTTTACCAAGATTCTACGGCTGAATTGCAAGAAAACAGCAGAATTCTGCACGAAATCATCAAAATTTTTACAGAAAACCGCATATTTCGATGCAAAACGACGATTTCTCGCCGATTTTCGTTGTTTTCTGGCTTGAATTCGCAAAGAAGAGCACAAAATCTACAAAATCATGACTTTTTACCAAGATTCAACGGCTGAATTGCAAGAAAACAGCAGAATTCTGCACGAAATCATCAAAATTCTTAGAGAAAACTGCATATTTCGATGCAAAACAACGATTTCTCGCCGATTTTCGTTGTTTTCTATCTTGAATTTGCCAAGAAGAGCACGAAATCTACAAAATCATGATTTTTACATAGATTGAACGGCTGAATTGCAAGAAAACAGCAGAATTCTGCACGAAATCATCAAAATTCTTACAGAAAACCGCATATTTCGATGCAAAACAACGATTTCTCGCCGATTTTCGTTGTTTTCTATCTTGAATTCGCCAAGAAGAGCACGAAATCTACAAAGTTATGACTTTTTACCTAGATTCAACGGCTAAATTGCAAGAAAACAGCAGAATTTTGCACGAAATCATCAAAATTCTTACAGAAAACCGCATATTTCGATGCAAAACGACGATTTCTCGCCGATTTTCGTTGTTTTCTGGCTTGAGTTCGCAAAGAAGAGAACGAAATCTACAAAATCATGACTTTTTACCAAGATTCAACAGCTGAATTGCAAGAAAACAGCAGAATTCTGCACAAAATCATCAAAATTCTTACAGAAAACCGCATATTTCGATGCAAAACGACGATTTCTCGCCGATCTTCGTTGTTTTCTGGCATGAATTTGCAAAGAAGAGCACGAAATCTACAAAATCATGACTTTTTACCAAGATTCAACGGCTGAATTGCAAGAAAACAGCAGAATTCTGCACGAAATCATCAAAATTCTTAGAGAAAACCGCATATTTCGATGCAAAACGACGATTTCTCGCTGATTTTCGTTGTTTTCTATCTTGAATTCGCAAAGAGCACGAAATCTACAAAATCATGACTTTTTACCAAGATTCAACGGCTGAATTGCAAGAAAACAGCAGAATTCTGCACGAAATCGTCAAAATTCTTAGAGAAAACCGCATATTTCGATGCAAAACGACGATTTCTCGCCGATTTTCGTTGTTTTCTGGCTTGAATTCGCAAAGAAGAGCACGAAATCTACAAAATCATCACTTTTTACCAAGATTCAACGGCTGAATTGCAAGAAAACAGCAGAATTCTGCACGAAATCATCAAAATTCTTACAGAAAACCGCATATTTCGATGCAAAACGACAATTTCTCGCCGATTTTCGTTGTATTCTGGCTTGAATCCGCAAAGAAGAGCACGAAATCTACGAAATCATGACTTTTTACCAAGATTCAACGGCTGAATTGCAAGAAAACAGCAGAATTCTGCACGAAATCATCAAAATTCTTACAGAAAACCGCATAGTTCGATGCAAAACGACGATTTCTCGCCGATTTTCGTTGTTTTCTTTCATGAATTTGCCAAGAAGAGCACGAAATCTACAAAATCATGACTTTTTACCAAGATTCAACGGCTGAATTGCAAGAAAACAGCAGAATTCTGCACGAAATCATCAAAATTCTTACAGAAAACCGCATAGTTCGATGCAAAACGACGATTTCTCGCCGATTTTCGTTGTTTTCTTTCATGAATTTGCCAAGAAGACCACGAAATCTACAAAATCATGACTTTTTACCAAGATTCAACGGCTGAATTGCAAGAAAACAGCAGAATTCTGCACGAAATCATCAAAATTCTTAGAGAAAACCGCATATTTCGATGCAAAACGACGATTACTCGCTGATTTTCGTTGTTTTCTATCTTGAATTCGCAAAGAAGAGCACAAAATCTACAAAATCATGACTTTTTACCAAGATTCAACGGCTGAATTGCAAGAAAACAGCAGAATTCTGCATGAAATCGTCAAAATTCTTAGAGAAAACCGCATATTTCGATGCAAAACCACGATTTCTCGCCGATTTTCGTTGTTTTCTGGCTTGAATTCGCAAAGAAGAGCACGAAATCTACAAAATCATTACTTTTTACCAAGATTCAACGGCTGAATTGCAAGAAAACAGCAGAATTCTGCACGAAATCATCAAAATTCTTAGAGAAAACCGCATTTTTCGATGCAAAACGACGATTTCTCGCCGATTTTCGTTGTTTTCTGGGTTGAATTTGCAAAGAAGAGCACGAAATCTACAAAATCATGACTTTTTACCAAGATTCAACGGCTGACTTGCAAGAAAACAGCGGAATTCTGCACGAAATCATCAAAATTCTTACAGAAAACCGCATATTTCGATGCAAAACAACGATTTCTCGCCGATTTTCGTTGTTTTCTGGCTTGAATTCGCAAAGAAGAGCACGAAATCTACAAAATCCTCACTTTTTACCAAGATTCAACGGCTGAATTGCAAGAAAACAGCAAAATTCTGCACGAAATCATCAAAATTCTTAGAGAAAACTGCATATTTCGATGCAAAACAACGATTTCTCGCCGATTTTCGTTGTTTTCTATCTTGAATTCGCCAAGAAGAGCACGAAATCTACAAAATCATGACTTTTTACATAGATTCAACGGCTGAATTGCAAGAAAACAGCAGAATTCTTCACGAAATCATCAAAATTCTTACAGAAAACCGCATATTTCGATGCAAAACAACGATTTCTCGCCGATTTTCGTTGTTTTCTGGCTTGAATTCGCAAAGAAGAGCACAAAATCTACAAAATCATGACTTTTTACCAAGATTCAACGGCTGAATTGCAAGAAAACAGCAGAATTCTGCACGAAATCATCAAAATTCCTACAGAAAACCGCATAATTCGATGCAAAACGACGATTTCTCGCCGATTTTTGTTGTTTTCTGGCTTGAATTCGCAAAGAAGAGCACGAAATCTACAAAATCATGACTTTTTACCAAGATTCAACAGCTGAATTGCAAGAAAACAGCAGAATTCTGCACGAAATCATCAAAATTCTTAGAGAAAACCGCATATTTCGATGCAAAACGACGATTTCTCGCCGATTTTCGTTGTTTTCTGGCTTGAATTCGCAAAGAAGAGCACGAAATCTACAAAATCATGACTTTTTACCAAGATTCAACGGCTGAATTGCAAGAAAACAGCAGAATTCTGCACGAAATCATCAAAATTCTTACAGAAAACCGCATATTTCGATGCAAAACAACGATTTCTCGCCGATTTTCGTTGTTTTCTGGCTTGAATTCGCAAAGAAGAGCACAAAATCTACAAAATCATCACTTTTTACCAAGATTCTACGGCTGAATTGCAAGAAAACAGCAGAATTCTGCACGAAATCATCAAAATTTTTACAGAAAACCGCATATTTCGATGCAAAACGACGATTTCTCGCCGATTTTCGTTGTTTTCTGGCTTGAATTCGCAAAGAAGAGCACAAAATCTACAAAATCATGACTTTTTACCAAGATTCAACGGCTGAATTGCAAGAAAACAGCAGAATTCTGCACGAAATCATCAAAATTCTTAGAGAAAACTGCATATTTCGATGCAAAACAACGATTTCTCGCCGATTTTCGTTGTTTTCTATCTTGAATTTGCCAAGAAGAGCACGAAATCTACAAAATCATGATTTTTACATAGATTGAACGGCTGAATTGCAAGAAAACAGCAGAATTCTGCACGAAATCATCAAAATTCTTACAGAAAACCGCATATTTCGATGCAAAACAACGATTTCTCGCCGATTTTCGTTGTTTTCTATCTTGAATTCGCCAAGAAGAGCACGAAATCTACAAAGTTATGACTTTTTACCTAGATTCAACGGCTAAATTGCAAGAAAACAGCAGAATTTTGCACGAAATCATCAAAATTCTTACAGAAAACCGCATATTTCGATGCAAAACGACGATTTCTCGCCGATTTTCGTTGTTTTCTGGCTTGAGTTCGCAAAGAAGAGAACGAAATCTACAAAATCATGACTTTTTACCAAGATTCAACAGCTGAATTGCAAGAAAACAGCAGAATTCTGCACAAAATCATCAAAATTCTTACAGAAAACCGCATATTTCGATGCAAAACGACGATTTCTCGCCGATCTTCGTTGTTTTCTGGCATGAATTTGCAAAGAAGAGCACGAAATCTACAAAATCATGACTTTTTACCAAGATTCAACGGCTGAATTGCAAGAAAACAGCAGAATTCTGCACGAAATCATCAAAATTCTTAGAGAAAACCGCATATTTCGATGCAAAACGACGATTTCTCGCTGATTTTCGTTGTTTTCTATCTTGAATTCGCAAAGAGCACGAAATCTACAAAATCATGACTTTTTACCAAGATTCAACGGCTGAATTGCAAGAAAACAGCAGAATTCTGCACGAAATCGTCAAAATTCTTAGAGAAAACCGCATATTTCGATGCAAAACGACGATTTCTCGCCGATTTTCGTTGTTTTCTGGCTTGAATTCGCAAAGAAGAGCACGAAATCTACAAAATCATCACTTTTTACCAAGATTCAACGGCTGAATTGCAAGAAAACAGCAGAATTCTGCACGAAATCATCAAAATTCTTACAGAAAACCGCATATTTCGATGCAAAACGACAATTTCTCGCCGATTTTCGTTGTATTCTGGCTTGAATCCGCAAAGAAGAGCACGAAATCTACGAAATCATGACTTTTTACCAAGATTCAACGGCTGAATTGCAAGAAAACAGCAGAATTCTGCACGAAATCATCAAAATTCTTAGAGAAAACCGCATTTTTCGATGCAAAACGACGATTTCTCGCCGATTTTCGTTGTTTTCTGGCTTGAATTCGCAAAGAAGAGCACGAAATCTACAAAATCATGACTTTTTACCAAGATTCAACGGCTGAATTGCAAGAAAACAGCGGAATTCTGCACGAAATCATCAAAATTCTTACAGAAAACCGCATATTTCGATGCAAAACAACGATTTCTCGCCGATTTTCGTTGTTTTCTGGCTTGAATTCGCAAAGAAGAGCACGAAATCTACAAAATCCTCACTTTTTACCAAGATTCAACGGCTGAATTGCAAGAAAACAGCAAAATTCTGCACGAAATCATCAAAATTCTTAGAGAAAACTGCATATTTCGATGCAAAACAACGATTTCTCGCCGATTTTCGTTGTTTTCTATCTTGAATTCGCCAAGAAGAGCACGAAATCTACAAAATCATGACTTTTTACATAGATTCAACAGCTGAATTGCAAGAAAACAGCAGAATTCTGCACGAAATCATCAAAATTCTTACAGGAAATCGCATATTTCGATGCAAAACAACGATTTCTCGCCGATTTTCGTTGTTTTCTATCTTGAATTCGCCAAGAAGGGCACGAAATCTACAAAATCATGACTTTTTACCTAGATTCAACGGCTGAATTGCAAGAAAACAGCAGAATTCTGCACGAAATCATCAAAATTCTTACAGAAAACCGCATAATTCGATGCAAAACGACGATTTCTCGCCGATTTTTGTTGTTTTCTGGCTTGAATTCGCAAAGAAGAGCACGAAATCTACAAAATCATGACTTTTTACCAAGATTCAACAGCTGAATTGCAAGAAAACAGCAGAATTCTGCACGAAATCATCAAAATTCTTAGAGAAAACCGCATATTTCGATGCAAAACGACGATTTCTCGCTGATTTTTGTTGTTTTCTATCTTGAATTCGCAAAGAAGAGCACGAAATCTACAAAATCATGACTTTTTACCAAGATTCAACGGCTGAATTGCAAGAAAACAGCAGAATTCTGCACGAAATCGTCAAAATTCTTAGAGAAAACCGCATATTTCGATGCAAAACGACGATTTCTCGCCGATTTTCGTTGTTTTCTGGCTTGAATTCGCAAAGAAGAGCACGAAATCTACAAAATCATCACTTTTTACCAAGATTCAACGGCTGAATTGCAAGAAAACAGCAGAATTCTGCACGAAATCATCAAAATTCTTAGAGAAAACCGCTTATTTCGATGCAAAACGACGATTTCTCGCCGATTTTCGTTGTTTTCTATCTTGAATTCGCCAAGAAGAGCACGAAATCTACAAAATCATGACTTTTTACCTAGATTCAACGGCTGAATTGCAAGAAAACAGCAGAATTCTGCACGAAATCATCAAAATTCTTACAGAAAACAGCATATTTCGATGCAAAACGACGATTTCTCGCCGATTTTCGTTGTTTTCTGGCTTGAATTCGCAAAGAAGAGCACGAAATCTACAAAATCATGACTTTTTACCAAGATTCAACGGCTGAATTGCAAGAAAACAGCAGAATTCTGCACGAAATCATCAAGATTCTTACAGAAAACCGCATATTTCGATGCAAAACGACGATTTTTTGCCGATTTTTGTTGTTTTCTGGCTTGAATTCGCAAAGAAGAGCACGAAATCTACAAAATCATGACTTTTTACCAAGATTCAACAGCTGAATTGCAAGAAAACAGCAGAATTCTGCACGAAATCATCAAAATTCTTAGAGAAAACCGCATATTTCGATGCAAAACGACGATTTCTCGCTGATTTTTGTTGTTTTCTATCTTGAATTCGCAAAGAAGAGCACGAAATCTACAAAATCATGATTTTTTACCAAGATTCAACGGCTGAATTGCAAGAAAACAGCAGAATTCTGCACGAAATCGTCAAAATTCTTAGAGAAAACCGCATATTTCGATGCAAAACGACGATTTCTCGCCGATTTTCGTTGTTTTCTGGCTTGAATTCGCAAAGAAGAGCACGAAATCTACAAAATCATCACTTTTTACCAAGATTCAACGGCTGAATTGCAAGAAAACAGCAGAATTCTGCACGAAATCATCAAAATTCTTAGAGAAAACCGCTTATTTCGATGCAAAACGACGATTTCTCGCCGATTTTCGTTGTTTTCTGGCTTGAATTAGCAAAGAAGAGCACGAAATCTACAAAATCATGAATTTTTACCTAGATTCAACGGCTGAATTGCAAGAAAACAGCAGAATTCTGCACGAAATCATCAAAATTCTTACAGAAAACCGCATATTTCGATGCAAAACGACGATTTCTCGCCGATTTTCGTTGTTTTCTCGCTTGAATTCGCAAAGAAGAGCACGAAATCTACAAAATCATGACTTTTTACCAAGATTCAACAGCTGAATTGCAAGAAAACAGCAGAATTCTGCACGAAATCATCAAAATTCTTACAGAAAACCGCATATTTCGATGCAAAACGACGATTTTTTGCCGATTTTCGTTGTTTTCTTTCATGAATTTGCAAAGAAGAGCACGAAATCTACAAAATCATGACTTTTTACCAAGATTCAACGGCTGAATGCAAGAAAACAGCAGAATTCTGCACGAAATCATCAAAATTCTTAGAGAAAACCGCATATTTCGATGCAAAACGACGATTTCTCGCTGATTTTCGTTGTTTTCTATCTTGAATTCGCAAAGAAGAGCACAAAATCTACAAAATCATGACTTTTTACCAAGATTCAACGGCTGAATTGCAAGAAAACAGCAGAATTCTGCACGAAATCGTCAAAATTCTTAGAGAAAACCGCATATTTCGATGCAAAACGACGATTTCTCGCCGATTTTCGTTGTTTTCTGGCTTGAATTCGCAAAGAAGAGCACGAAATCAACAAAATCATCACTTTTTACCAAGATTCAACGGCTGAATTGCAAGAAAACAGCAGAATTCTGCACGAAATCATCAAAATTCTTACAGAAAACCGCATATTTCGATGCAAAACGACGATTTCTCGCCGATTTTCGTTGTTTTCTGGCTTGAATTCGCAAAGAAGAGCACGAAATCTACAAAATCATGACTTTTTACCAAGATTCAACGGCTGAATTGCAAGAAAACAGCAGAATTCTGCACGAAATCATCAAAATTCTTACAGAAAACCGCATATTTCGATGCAAAACGACGATTTTTTGCCGATTTTCGTTGTTTTCTTTCATGAATTTGCAAAGAAGAGCACGAAATCTACAAAATCATGACTTTTTACCAAGATTCAACGGCTGAATTGCAAGAAAACAGCAGAATTCTGCACGAAATCATCAAAATTCTTAGAGAAAACCGCATATTTCGATGCAAAACGACGATTTCTCGCTGATTTTCGTTGTTTTCTATCTTGAATTCGCAAAGAAGAGCACAAAATCTAGAAAATCATGACTTTTTACCAAGATTCAACGGCTGAATTGCAAGAAAACAGCAGAATTCTGCACGAAATCGTCAAAATTCTTAGAGAAAACCGCATATTTCGATGCAAAACGACGATTTCTCGCCGATTTTCGTTGTTTTCTGGCTTGAATTCGCAAAGAAGAGCACGAAATCTACAAAATCATGACTTTTTACCAAAATTCAACGGCTGAATTGCAAGAAAACAGCAGAATTCTGCACGAAATCATCAAAATTCTTACAGAAAACCGCATATTTCGATGTAAAACAACGATTTCTCGCCGATTTTCGTTGTTTTCTGGCTTGAATTCGCAAAGAAGAGCACGAAATCTACAAAATCATCACTTTTTACCAAGATTCTACGGCTTAATTGCAGGAAAACAGCAGAATTCTGCACGAAATCATCAAAATTCTTAGAGAAAACCGCATATTTCGATGCAAAACGACGATTTCTCGCCGATTTTCGTGGTTTTCTGGCTCGAATTCGCAAAGAAGAGCACGAAATCTACAAAATCACGAGTTTTTACTAAGATTCAACGGCTGAATTGCAAGAAAACAACAGAATTCTACACGAAATCATCAAAATTCTTAGAGAAAACCGCATATTTCGATGCAAAACGACGATTTCTCGCTGATTTTCGTTGTTTTCTATCTTGAATTCGCAAAGAAGAGCACAAAATCTAGAAAATCATGACTTTTTACCAAGATTCAACGGCTGAATTGCAAGAAAACAGCAGAATTCTGCACGAAATCGTCAAAATTCTTAGAGAAAACCGCATATTTCGATGCAAAACGACGATTTCTCGCCGATTTTCGTTGTTTTCTGGCTTGAATTCGCAAAGAAGAGCACGAAATCTACAAAATCATTACTTTTTACCAAGATTCAACGGCTGAATTGCAAGAAAACAGCAGAATTCTGCACGAAATCATCAAAATTCTTACAGAAAACCGCATTTTTCGATGCAAAACGACGATTTCTCGCCGATTTTCGTTGTTTTCTGGCTTGAATTCGCAAAGAAGAGCACGAAATCTACAAAATCATGACTTTTTACCAAGATTCTACGGCTGAATTGCAAGAAAACAGCAGAATTCTGCAGGAAATCATCAAAATTCTTACAGAAAACCGCATATTTCGATGCAAAACGACGATTTCTCGCCGATTTTCGTTGTTTTCTTTCATGAATTTGCAAAGAAGAGCACGAAATCTACAAAATCATGACTTTTCACCAAGATTCAACGGCTGAATTGCAAGAAAACAGCAGAATTCTGCACGAAATCATCAAAATTCTTACAGAAAACCGCATATTTCGATGCAAAACGACGATTTCTCGCCGATCTTCGCTGTTTTCTGGCATGAATTTGCAAAGAAGAGCACGAAATCTACAAAATCATGACGTTTTACCAAGATTCAACGGCTGAATTGCAAGAAAACAGCAGAATTCTGCACGAAATCGTCAAAATTCTTAGAGAAAACCGCATATTTCGATGCAAAACGACGATTTCTCGCCGATTTTCGTTGTTTTCTGGCTAGAATTCGCAAAGAAGAGCACGAAATCTACAAAATCATCACTTTTTACCAAGATTCAACGGCTGAATTGCAAGAAAACAGCAGAATTCTGCACGAAATCATCAAAATTCTTAGAGAAAACCGCATATTTCGATGCAAAACGACGATTTCTCGCCGATTTTCGTTGTTTTCTGGCTTGAATTCGCAAAGAAGAGCACGAAATGTACAAAATCATCACTTTTTACCAAGATTCAACGGCTGAATTGCATGAAAACAGCAGAATTCTGCACGAAATCATCAAAATTCTTAGAGAAAACTGCATATTTCGATGCAAAACAACGATTTCTCGCCGATTTTCGTTGTTTTCTATCTTGAATTCGCCAAGCAGAGCACGAAATCTACAAAATCATGACTTTTTACCTAGATTCAACGGCTGAATTGCAAGAAAACAGCAGAATTCTGCACGAAATCATCAAAATTCTTAGAGAAAACCGCATATTTCGATGCAAAACGACGATTTCTCGCTGATTTTCGTTGTTTTCTATCTTGAATTCGAAAAGAAGAGCACGAAATCTACAAAATCATGACTTTTTACCAAGATTCAACGGCTGAATGCAAGAAAACAGCAGAATTCTGCACGAAATCGTCAAAATTCTTAGAGAAAACCGCATATTTCGATGCAAAACGACGATTTCTCGCCGATTTTCGTTGTTTTCTGGCTTGAATTCGCAAAGAAGAGCACGAAATCTACAAAATCATCACTTTTTACCAAGATTCAACGGCTGAATTGCATGAAAACAGCAGAATTCTGCACGAAATCATCAAAATTCTTAGAGAAAACTGCATATTTCGATGCAAAACAACGATTTCTCGCCGATTTTCGTTGTTTTCTATCTTGAATTCGCCAAGAAGAGCACGAAATCTACAAAATCATGACTTTTTACCTAGATTCAACGGCTGAATTGCAAGAAAACAGCAGAATTCTGCACAAAATCATCAAAATTCTTACAGAAAACCGCATATTTCGATGCAAAACAACGATTTCTCGCCGATTTTCGTTGTTTTCTATCTTGAATTCGCCAAGAAGAGCACGAAATCTACAAAATCATGACTTTTTACCTAGATTCAACGGCTGAATTGCAATAAAACAGCAGACTTCTGCACGAAATCATCAAAATTCTTACAGAAAACCGCATATTTCGATGCAAAACGACGATTTCTCGCCGATTTTCGTTGTTTTCTGGCTTGAATTCGCAAAGAAGAGCACGAAATCTACAAAATCATCACTTTTTACCAAGATTCAACGGCTAAATTGCATGAAAACAGCAGAATTCTGCACGAAATCATCAAAATTCTTAGAGAAAACTGCATATTTCGATGCAAAACAACGATTTCTCGCCGATTTTCGTTGTTTTCTATCTTGAATTCGCCAAGAAGAGCACGAAATCTACAAAATCATGACTTTTTACCTAGATTCAACGGCTGAATTGCAAGAAAACAGCAGAATTCTGCACGAAATCATCAAAATTCTTACAGAAAACCGCATATTTCGATGCAAAACAACGATTTCTCGCCGATTTTCGTTGTTTTCTATCTTGAATTCGCCAAGAAGAGCACGAAATCTACAAAATCATGACTTTTTACCTAGATTCAACGGCTGAATTGCAAGAAAACAGCAGACTTCTGCACGAAATCATCAAAATTCTTACAGAAAACCGCATATTTCGATGCAAAACGACGATTTCTCGCCGATTTTCGTTGTTTTCTGGCTTGAATTCGCAAAGAAGAGCACGAAATCTACAAAATCATGACTTTTTACCAAGATTCAACGGCTGAATTGCAAGAAAACAGCAGAATTCTGCACGAAATCATCAAAATTCTTACAGAAAACCGCATATTTCGATACAAAACGACGATTTCTCGCCGATTTTCGTTGTTTCCTTTCATGAATTTGCCAAGAAGAGCACGAAATCTACAAAATCATGACTTTTTACCAAGATTCAACGGCTGAATTGCAAGAAAACAGCAGAATTCTGCACGAAATCATCAAAATTCTTAGAGAAAACTGCATATTTCGATGCAAAACAACGATTTCTCGCCGATTTTCGCTGTTTTCTGGCATGAATTTGCAAAGAAGAGCACGAAATCTACAAAATCATGTCTTTTTACCAAGATTCAACGGCTGAATTGCAAGAAAACAGCAGAATTCTGCACGAAATCGTCAAAATTCTTAGAGAAAACCGCATATTTCGATGCAAAACGACGATTTCTCGCCGATTTTCGTTGTTTTCTGGCTTGAATTCGCAAAGAAGAGCACGAAATCTACAAAATCATTACTTTTTACCAAGATTCAACGGCTGAATTGCAAGAAAACAGCAGAATTCTGCACGAAATCATCAAAATTCTTACAGAAAACCGCATTTTTCGATGCAAAACGACGATTTCTCGCCGATTTTCGTTGTTTTCTGGCTTGAATTCGCAAAGAAGAGCACGAAATCTACAAAATCATGACTTTTTACCAAGATTCAACGGCTGAATTGCAAGAAAACAGCAGAATTCTGCACGAAATCATCAAAATTCTTACAGAAAACCGCATGTTTCGATGCAAAACGACGATTTCTCGCCGATTTTCGTTGTTTTCTGGCTTGAATTCGCAAAGAAGAGCACGAAATCTACAAAATCATGACTTTTTACCAAGATTCAACAGCTGAATTGCAAGAAAACAGCAGAATTCTGCACGAAATCATCAAAATTCTTACAGAAAACCGCATATTTCGATGCAAAACAACGATTTCTCGCCGATTTTCGTTGTTTTCTGGCTTGAATTCGCAAAGAAGAGCACGAAATCTACAAAATCATGACTTTTTACCTAGATTCAACGGCTGAATTGCAAGAAAACAGCAGAATTCTGCACGAAATCATCAAAATTCTTAGAGAAAACCGCATATTTCGATGCAAAACGACGATTTCTCGCTGATTTTCGTTGTTTTCTATCTTGAATTCGCAAAGAAGAGCACGAAATCTACAAAATCATGACTTTTTACCAAGATTCAACGGCTGAATTGCAAGAAAACAGCAGAATTCTGCACGAAATTGTCAAAATCCTTAGAGAAAACCGCATATTTCGATGCAAAACGACGATTTCTCGCCGATTTTCGTTGTTTTCTGGCTTGAATTCGCAAAGAAGAGCACGAAATCTACAAAATCATCACTTTTTACCAAGATTCAACGGCTGAATTGCAAGAAAACAGCAAAATTCTGCACGAAATCATCAAAATTCTTAGAGAAAACCGCATATTTCGATGCAAAACGACGATTTCTCGCCGATTTTCGTTGTTTTCTGGCTTGAATTCGCAAAGAAGAGCACGAAATCTACAAAATCATGACTTTTTACCAAGATTCAACGGCTGAATTGCATGAAAACAGCAGAATTCTGCACGAAATCATCAAAATTCTTAGAGAAAACTGCATATTTCGATGCAAAACAACGATTTCTCGCCGATTTTCGTTGTTTCCTATCTTGAATTCGCCAAGAAGAGCACGAAATCTACAAAATCATGACTTTTTACCTAGATTCAACGGCTGAATTGCAAGAAAACAGCAGAATTCTGCACGAAATCATCAAAATTCTTAAAGAAAACCGCATATTTCGATGCAAAACGACAATTTCTCGCTGATTTTCGTTGTTTTCTATCTTGAATTCGCAAAGAAGAGCACGAAATCTACAAAATCATGACTTTTTACCAAGATTCAACGGCTGAATTGCAAGAAAACAGCAGAATTCTGCACGAAATCGTCAAAATTCTTAGAGAAAACCGCATATTTCGATGCAAAACGACGATTTCTCGCCGATTTTCGTTGTTTTCTGGCTTGAATTCGCAAAGAAGAGCACGAAATCTACAAAATCATCACTTTTTACCAAGATTCAACGGCTGAATTGCAAGAAAACAGCAGAATTCTGCACGAAATCATCAAAATTCTTAGAGAAAACCGCATATTTCGATGCAAAACGACGATTTCTCGCCGATTTTCGTTGTTTTCTGGCTTGAATTCGCAAAGAAGAGCACGAAATCTACAAAATCATCACTTTTTACAAAGATTCAACGGCTGAATTGCATGAAAACAGCAGAATTCTGCACGAAATCATCAAAATTCTTAGAGAAAACTGCATATTTCGATGCAAAACAACGATTTCTCGCCGATTTTCGTTGTTTTCTATCTTGAATTCGCCAAGAAGAGCACGAAATCTACAAAATCATGACTTTTTACCTAGATTCAACGGCTGAATTGCAAGAAAACAGCAGAATTCTGCACGAAATCATCAAAATTCTTACAGAAAACCGCATATTTCGATACAAAACGACGATTTCTCGCCGATTTTCGTTGTTTTCTTTCATGAATTTGCCAAGAAGAGCACGAAATCTACAAAATCATGACTTTTTACCAAGATTCAACGGCTGAATTGCAAGAAAACAGCAGAATTCTGCACGAAATCATCAAAATTCTTAAAGAAAACTGCATATTTCGATGCAAAACAACGATTTCTCGCCGATTTTCGCTGTTTTCTGGCATGAATTTGCAAAGAAGAGCACAAAATCTACAAAATCATGACTTTTTACCAAGATTCAACTTCTGAATTGCAAGAAAACAGCAGAATTCTGCACGAAATCGTCAAAATTCTTAGAGAAAACCGCATATTTCGATGCAAAACGACGATTTCTCGCCGATTTTCGTTGTTTTCTGGCTTGAATTCGCAAAGAAGAGCACGAAATCTACAAAATCATTACTTTTTACCAAGATTCAACGGCTGAATTGCAAGAAAACAGCAGAATTCTGCACGAAATCATCAAAATTCTTACAGAAAACCGCATTTTTCGATGCAAAACGACGATTTCTCGCCGATTTTCGTTGTTTTCTGGCTTGAATTCGCAAAGAAGAGCACGAAATCTACAAAATCATGACTTTTTACCAAGATTCAACGGCTGAATTGCAAGAAAACAGCAGAATTCTGCACGAAATCATCAAAATTCTTACAGAAAACCGCATATTTCGATGCAAAACGACGATTTCTCGCCGATTTTCGTTGTTTTCTGGCTTGAATTCGCAAAGAAGAGCACGAAATCTACAAAATCATGACTTTTTACCAAGATTCAACGGCTGAATTGCAAGAAAACAGCAGAATTCTGCACGAAATCATCAAAATTCTTAGAGAAAACCGCATATTTCGATGCAAAACGACGATTTCTCGCTGATTTTCGTTGTTTTCTATCTTGAATTCGCAAAGAAGAGCACGAAATCTACAAAATCATGACTTTTTACCAAGATTCAACGGCTGAATGCAAGAAAACAGCAGAATTCTGCACGAAATCGTCAAAATTCTTAGAGAAAACCGCATATTTCGATGCAAAACGACGATTTCTCGCCGATTTTCGTTGTTTTCTGGCTAGAATTCGCAAAGAAGAGCACGAAATCTACAAAATCATCACTTTTTACCAAGATTCAACGGCTGAATTGCAAGAAAACAGCAGAATTCTGCACGAAATCATCAAAATTCTTAGAGAAAACCGCATATTTCGATGCAAAACGACGATTTCTCGCCGATTTTCGTTGTTTTCTGGCTTGAATTCGCAAAGAAGAGCACGAAATGTACAAAATCATCACTTTTTACCAAGATTCAACGGCTGAATTGCATGAAAACAGCAGAATTCTGCACGAAATCATCAAAATTCTTAGAGAAAACTGCATATTTCGATGCAAAACAACGATTTCTCGCCGATTTTCGTTGTTTTCTATCTTGAATTCGCCAAGAAGAGCACGAAATCTACAAAATCATGACTTTTTACCTAGATTCAACGGCTGAATTGCAAGAAAACAGCAGAATTCTGCACGAAATCATCAAAATTCTTAGAGAAAACCGCATATTTCGATGCAAAACGACGATTTCTCGCTGATTTTCGTTGTTTTCTATCTTGAATTCGCAAAGAAGAGCACGAAATCTACAAAATCATGACTTTTTACCAAGATTCAACGGCTGAATGCAAGAAAACAGCAGAATTCTGCACGAAATCGTCAAAATTCTTAGAGAAAACCGCATATTTCGATGCAAAACGACGATTTCTCGCCGATTTTCGTTGTTTTCTGGCTTGAATTCGCAAAGAAGAGCACGAAATCTACAAAATCATCACTTTTTACCAAGATTCAACGGCTGAATTGCAAGAAAACAGCAGAATTCTGCACGAAATCATCAAAATTCTTAGAGAAAACCGCATATTTCGATGCAAAACGACGATTTCTCGCCGATTTTCGTTGTTTTCTGGCTTGAATTCGCAAAGAAGAGCACGAAATCTACAAAATCATCACTTTTTACCAAGATTCAACGGCTGAATTGCATGAAAACAGCAGAATTCTGCACGAAATCATCAAAATTCTTAGAGAAAACTGCATATTTCGATGCAAAACAACGATTTCTCGCCGATTTTCGTTGTTTTCTATCTTGAATTCGCCAAGAAGAGCACGAAATCTACAAAATCATGACTTTTTACCTAGATTCAACGGCTGAATTGCAAGAAAACAGCAGAATTCTGCACGAAATCATCAAAATTCTTACAAAAAACCGCATATTTCGATGCAAAACAACGATTTCTCGCCGATTTTCGTTGTTTTCTATCTTGAATTCGCCAAGAAGAGCACGAAATCTACAAAATCATGACTTTTTACCTAGATTCAACGGCTGAATTGCAAGAAAACAGCAGACTTCTGCACGAAATCATCAAAATTCTTACAGAAAACCGCATATTTCGATGCAAAACGACGATTTCTCGCCGATTTTCGTTGTTTTCTGGCTTGAATTCGCAAAGAAGAGCACGAAATCTACAAAATCATCACTTTTTACCAAGATTCAACGGCTGAATTGCATGAAAACAGCAGAATTCTGCACGAAATCATCAAAATTCTTAGAGAAAACTGCATATTTCGATGCAAAACAACGATTTCTCGCCGATTTTCGTTGTTTTCTATCTTGAATTCGCCAAGAAGAGCACGAAATCTACAAAATCATGACTTTTTACCTAGATTCAACGGCTGAATTGCAAGAAAACAGCAGAATTCTGCACGAAATCATCAAAATTCTTACAAAAAACCGCATATTTCGATGCAAAACAACGATTTCTCGCCGATTTTCGTTGTTTTCTATCTTGAATTCGCCAAGAAGAGCACGAAATCTACAAAATCATGACTTTTTACCTAGATTCAACGGCTGAATTGCAAGAAAACAGCAGACTTCTGCACGAAATCATCAAAATTCTTACAGAAAACCGCATATTTCGATGCAAAACGACGATTTCTCGCCGATTTTCGTTGTTTTCTGGCTTGAATTCGCAAAGAAGAGCACGAAATCTACAAAATCATGACTTTTTACCAAGATTCAACGGCTGAATTGCAAGAAAACAGCAGAATTCTGCACGAAATCATCAAAATTCTTACAGAAAACCGCATATTTCGATACAAAACGACGATTTCTCGCCGATTTTCGTTGTTTTCTTTCATGAATTTGCCAAGAAGAGCACGAAATCTACAAAATCATGACTTTTTACCAAGATTCAACGGCTGAATTGCAAGAAAACAGCAGAATTCTGCACGAAATCATCAAAATTCTTAGAGAAAACTGCATATTTCGATGCAAAACAACGATTTCTCGCCGATTTTCGCTGTTTTCTGGCATGAATTTGCAAAGAAGAGCACGAAATCTACAAAATCATGACTTTTTACCAAGATTCAACGGCTGAATTGCAAGAAAACAGCAGAATTCTGCACGAAATCATCAAAATTCTTACAGAAAACCGCATGTTTCGATGCAAAACGACGATTTCTCGCCGATTTTCGTTGTTTTCTGGCTTGAATTCGCAAAGAAGAGCACGAAATCTACAAAATCATGACTTTTTACCAAGATTCAACAGCTGAATTGCAAGAAAACAGCAGAATTCTGCACGAAATCATCAAAATTCTTACAGAAAACCGCATATTTCGATGCAAAACAACGATTTCTCGCCGATTTTCGTTGTTTTCTGGCTTGAATTCGCAAAGAAGAGCACGAAATCTACAAAATCATGACTTTTTACCTAGATTCAACGGCTGAATTGCAAGAAAACAGCAGAATTCTGCACGAAATCATCAAAATTCTTAGAGAAAACCGCATATTTCGATGCAAAACGACGATTTCTCGCTGATTTTCGTTGTTTTCTATCTTGAATTCGCCAAGAAGAGCACGAAATCTACAAAATCATGACTTTTTACCTAGATTCAACGGCTGAATTGCAAGAAAACAGCAGACTTCTGCACGAAATCATCAAAATTCTTACAGAAAACCGCATATTTCGATGCAAAACGACGATTTCTCGCCGATTTTCGTTGTTTTCTGGCTTGAATTCGCAAAGAAGAGCACGAAATCTACAAAATCATGACTTTTTACCAAGATTCAACGGCTGAATTGCAAGAAAACAGCAGAATTCTGCACGAAATCATCAAAATTCTTACAGAAAACCGCATATTTCGATACAAAACGACGATTTCTCGCCGATTTTCGTTGTTTTCTTTCATGAATTTGCCAAGAAGAGCACGAAATCTACAAAATCATGACTTTTTACCAAGATTCAACGGCTGAATTGCAAGAAAACAGCAGAATTCTGCACGAAATCATCAAAATTCTTAGAGAAAACTGCATATTTCGATGCAAAACAACGATTTCTCGCCGATTTTCGCTGTTTTCTGGCATGAATTTGCAAAGAAGAGCACGAAATCTACAAAATCATGACTTTTTACCAAGATTCAACGGCTGAATTGCAAGAAAACAGCAGAATTCTGCACGAAATCATCAAAATTCTTACAGAAAACCGCATGTTTCGATGCAAAACGACGATTTCTCGCCGATTTTCGTTGTTTTCTGGCTTGAATTCGCAAAGAAGAGCACGAAATCTACAAAATCATGACTTTTTACCAAGATTCAACAGCTGAATTGCAAGAAAACAGCAGAATTCTGCACGAAATCATCAAAATTCTTACAGAAAACCGCATATTTCGATGCAAAACAACGATTTCTCGCCGATTTTCGTTGTTTTCTGGCTTGAATTCGCAAAGAAGAGCACGAAATCTACAAAATCATGACTTTTTACCTAGATTCAACGGCTGAATTGCAAGAAAACAGCAGAATTCTGCACGAAATCATCAAAATTCTTAGAGAAAACCGCATATTTCGATGCAAAACGACGATTTCTCGCTGATTTTCGTTGTTTTCTATCTTGAATTCGCAAAGAAGAGCACGAAATCTACAAAATCATCACTTTTTACCAAGATTCAACGGCTGAATTGCAAGAAAACAGGAGAATTCTGCACGAAATCATCAAAATTCTTAGAGAAAACCGCATATTTCGATGCAAAACGACGATTTCTCGCCGATTTTCGTTGTTTTCTGGCTTGAATTCGCAAAGAAGAGCACGAAATCTACAAAATCATCACTTTTTACCAAGATTCAACGGCTGAATTGCATGAAAACAGCAGAATTCTGCACGAAATCATCAAAATTCTTAGAGAAAACTGCATATTTCGATGCAAAACAACGATTTCTCGCCGATTTTCGTTGTTTCCTATCTTGAATTCGCCAAGAAGAGCACGAAATCTACAAAATCATGACTTTTTACCTAGATTCAACGGCTGAATTGCAAGAAAACAGCAGAATTCTGCACGAAATCATCAAAATTCTTAAAGAAAACCGCATATTTCGATGCAAAACGACAATTTCTCGCTGATTTTCGTTGTTTTCTATCTTGAATTCGCAAAGAAGAGCACGAAATCTACAAAATCATGACTTTTTACCAAGATTCAACGGCTGAATTGCAAGAAAACAGCAGAATTCTGCACGAAATCGTCAAAATTCTTAGAGAAAACCGCATATTTCGATGCAAAACGACGATTTCTCGCCGATTTTCGTTGTTTTCTGGCTTGAATTCGCAAAGAAGAGCACGAAATCTACAAAATCATCACTTTTTACCAAGATTCAACGGCTGAATTGCAAGAAAACAGCAGAATTCTGCACGAAATCATCAAAATTCTTAGAGAAAACCGCATATTTCGATGCAAAACGACGATTTCTCGCCGATTTTCGTTGTTTTCTGGCTTGAATTCGCAAAGAAGAGCACGAAATCTACAAAATCATCACTTTTTACAAAGATTCAACGGCTGAATTGCATGAAAACAGCAGAATTCTGCACGAAATCATCAAAATTCTTAGAGAAAACTGCATATTTCGATGCAAAACAACGATTTCTCGCCGATTTTCGTTGTTTTCTATCTTGAATTCGCCAAGAAGAGCACGAAATCTACAAAATCATGACTTTTTACCTAGATTCAACGGCTGAATTGCAAGAAAACAGCAGAGTTCTGCACGAAATCATCAAAATTCTTACAGAAAACCGCATATTTCGATGCAAAACAACGATTTCTCGCCGATTTTCGTTGTTTTCTATCTTGAATTCGCCAAGAAGAGCACGAAATCTACAAAATCATGACTTTTTACCTAGATTCAACGGCTGAATTGCAAGAAAACAGCAGAATTCTGCACGAAATCATCAAAATTCTTACAGAAAACCGCATATTTCGATGCAAAACGACGATTTCTCGCCGATTTTCGTTGTTTTCTGGCTTGAATTCGCAAAGAAGAGCACGAAATCTACAAAATCATGACTTTTTACCAAGATTCAACGGCTGAATTGCAAGAAAACAGCAGAATTCTGCACGAAATCATCAAAATTCTTACAGAAAACCGCATATTTCGATACAAAACGACGATTTCTCGCCGATTTTCGTTGTTTTCTATCTTGAATTCGCCAAGAAGAGCACGAAATCTACAAAATCATGACTTTTTACCTAGATTCAACGGCTGAATTGCAAGAAAACAGCAGAATTTTGCACGAAATCATCAAAATTCTTACAGAAAACCGCATATTTCGATGCAAAACGACGATTTCTCGCCGATTTTCGTTGTTTTCTGGCTTGAATTCGCAAAGAAGAGAACGAAATCTACAAAATCATGACTTTTTACCAAGATTCAACGGCTGAATTGCAAGAAAACAGCAGAATTCTGCACAAAATCATCAAAATTCTTACAGAAAACCGCATATTTCGATGCAAAACGACGATTTCTCGCCGATCTTCGTTGTTTTCTGGCATGAATTTGCAAAGAAGAGCACGAAATCTACAAAATCATGACTTTTTACCAAGATTCAACGGCTGAATTGCAAGAAAACAGCAGAATTCTGCACGAAATCATCAAAATTCTTAGAGAAAACCGCATATTTCGATGCAAAACGACGATTTCTCGCTGATTCTCGTTGTTTTCTATCTTGAATTCGCAAAGAGCACGAAATCTACAAAATCATGACTTTTTACCAAGATTCAACAGCTGAATTGCAAGAAAACAGCAGAATTCTGCACGAAATCATCAAAATTCTTAGAGAAAACCGCCTATTTCGATGCAAAACGACGATTTCTCGCTGATTTTTGTTGTTTTCTATCTTGAATTCGCAAAGACGAGCACGAAATCTACAAAATCATGACTTTTTACCAAGATTCAACGGCTGAATTGCAAGAAAACAGCAGAATTCTGCACGAAATCGTCAAAATTCTTAGAGAAAACCGCATATTTCGATGCAAAACGACGATTTCTCGCCGATTTTCGTTGTTTTCTGGCTTGAATTCGCAAAAAAGAGCACGAAATCTACAAAATCATCACTTTTTACCCAACGGCTGAATTGCAAGAAAACAGCAGAATTCTGCACGAAATCATCAAAATTCTTAGAGAAAACCGCTTATTTCGATGCAAAACGACGATTTCTCGCCGATTTTCGTTGTTTTCTTTCATGAATTTGCCAAGAAGAGCACGAAATCTACAAAATCATGACTTTTTACCAAGATTCAACGGCTGAATTGCAAGAAAACAGCAGAATTCTGCACGAAATCATCAAAATTCTTACAGAAAACCGCATATTTCGATGCAAAACGACGATTTCTCGCCGATTTTCGTTGTTTTCTTTCATGAATTTGCCAAGAAGAGCACGAAATCTACAAAATCATGACTTTTTACCAAGATTCAACGGCTGAATTGCAAGAAAACAGCAGAATTCTGCACGAAATCATCAAAATTCTTAGAGAAAACCGCATATTTCGATGCAAAACGACGATTACTCGCTGATTTTCGTTGTTTTCTATCTTGAATTCGCAAAGAAGAGCACAAAATCTACAAAATCATGACTTTTTACCAAGATTCAACGGCTGAATTGCAAGAAAACAGCAGAATTCTGCATGAAATCGTCAAAATTCTTAGAGAAAACCGCATATTTCGATGCAAAACCACGATTTCTCGCCGATTTTCGTTGTTTTCTGGCTTGAATTCGCAAAGAAGAGCACGAAATCTACAAAATCATTACTTTTTACCAAGATTCAACGGCTGAATTGCAAGAAAACAGCAGAATTCTGCACGAAATCATCAAAATTCTTACAGAAAACCGCATTTTTCGATGCAAAACGACGATTTCTCGCCGATTTTCGTTGTTTTCTGGCTTGAATTCGCAAAGAAGAGCACGAAATCTACAAAATCATGACTTTTTACCAAGATTCAACGGCTGAATTGCAAGAAAACAGCAGAATTCTGCACGAAATCATCAAAATTCTTACAGAAAACCGCATGTTTCGATGCAAAACGACGATTTCTCGCCGATTTTCGTTGTTTTCTGGCTTGAATTCGCAAAGAAGAGCACGAAATCTACAAAATCATGACTTTTTACCAAGATTCAACGGCTGAATTGCAAGAAAACAGCAGAATTCTGCACGAAACCATCAAAATTCTTACAGAAAACCGCATATTTTGATGCAAAACAACGATTTCTCGCCGATTTTCGTTGTTTTCTGGCTTGAATTCGCAAAGAAGAGCACGAAATCTACAAAATCATCACTTTTTACCAAGATTCTACGGCCGAATTGCAAGAAAACAGCAGAATTCTGCACGAAATCATCAAAATTCTTAGAGAAAACTGCATATTTCGATGCAAAACAACGATTTCTCGCCGATTTTCGCTGTTTTCTGGCATGAATTCGCAAAGAAGAGCACGAAATCTACAAAATCATAACTTTTTACCAAGATTCAACGGCTGAATTGCAAGAAAACAGCAGAATTCTGCACGAAATCATCAAAATTCTTACAGAAAACCGCATATTTCGATGCAAAACAACGATTTCTCGCCAATTTTCGTTGTTTTCTGGCTTGAATTCGCAAAGAAGAGCACGAAATCTACAAAATCATCACTTTTTACCAAGATTCTACGGCTGAATTGCAAGAAAACAGCAGAATTCTGCACGAAATCATCAAAATTTTTACAGAAAACCGCATATTTCGATGCAAAACGACGATTTCTCGCCGATTTTCGTTGTTTTCTGGCTTGAATTCGCAAAGAAGAGCACAAAATCTACAAAATCATGCCTTTTTACCAAGATTCAACGGCTGAATTGCAAGAAAACAGCAGAATTCTGCACGAAATCATCAAACTTCTTACAGAAAACCGCATTTTTCGATGCAAAACGACGATTTCTCGCCGATTTTCGTTGTTTTCTGGCTTGAATTCGCAAAGAAGAGCACGAAATCTACAAAATCATGACTTTTTACCAAGATTCAACGGCTGAATTGCAAGAAAACAGCAGAATTCTGCACGAAATCATCAAAATTCTTACAGAAAACCGCATGTTTCGATGCAAAACGACGATTTCTCGCCGATTTTTGTTTTCTGGCTTGAATTTGCAAAGAAGAGCACGAAATCTACAAAATCATGACTTTTTACCAAGATTCAACGGCTGAATTGCAAGAAAACAGCAGAATTCTGCACGAAATCATCAAAATTTTTACAGAAAACCGCATATTTCGATGCAAAACGACGATTTCTCGCCGATTTTCGTTGTTTTCTGGCTTGAATTCGCAAAGAAGAGCACGAAATCTACAAAATCATGACTTTTTACCAAGATTCAACGGCTGAATTGCAAAAAAACAGCAGAATTCTGCACGAAATCATCAAAATTCTTAGAGAAAACTGCATATTTCGATGCAAAACAACGATTTCTCGCCGATTTTCGTTGTTTTCTATCTTGAATTTGCCAAGAAGAGCACGAAATCTACAAAATCATGACTTTTTACATATATTCAACGGCTGAATTGCAAGAAAACAGCAGAATTCTGCACGAAATCATCAAAATTCTTACAGAAAACCGCATATTTCGATGCAAAACAACGATTTCTCGCCGATTTTCGTTGTTTTCTATCTTGAATTCGCCAAGAAGAGCACGAAATCTACAAAATCATGACTTTTTACCTAGATTCAACGGCTAAATTGCAAGAAAACAGCAGAATTTTGCACGAAATCATCAAAATTCTTACAGAAAACCGCATATTTCGATGCAAAACGACGATTTCTCGCCGATCTTCGTTGTTTTCTGGCATGAATTTGCAAAGAAGAGCACGAAATCTACAAAATCATGACTTTTTACCAAGATTCAACGGCTGAATTGCAAGAGAACAGCAGAATTCTGCACGAAATCATCAAAATTCTTAGAGAAAACCGCATATTTCGATGCAAAACGACGATTTCTCGGTGATTTTCGTTGTTTTCTATCTTGAATTCGCAAAGAGCACGAAATCTACAAAATCATGACTTTTTACCAAGATTCAACGGCTGAATTGCAAGAAAACAGCAGAATTCTGCACGAAATCGTCAAAATTCTTAGAGAAAACCGCATATTTCGATGCAAAACGACGATTTCTCGCCGATTTTCGTTGTTTTCTGGCATGAATTTGCAAAGAAGAGCACGAAATCTACAAAATCATGACTTTTTACCAAGATTCAACGGCTGAATTGCAAGAGAACAGCAGAATTCTGCACGAAATCATCAAAATTCTTAGAGAAAACCGCATATTTCGATGCAAAACGACGATTTCTCGCTGATTTTCGTTGTTTTCTATCTTGAATACGCAAAGAGCACGAAATCTACAAAATCATGACTTTTTACCAAGATTCAACGGCTGAATTGCAAGAAAACAGCAGAATTCTGCACGAAATCATCAAAATTCTTACAGAAAACCGCATTTTTCGATGCAAAACAACGATTTCTCGCCGATTTTCGTTGTTTTCTATCTTGAATTCGCCAAGAAGAGCACGATATCTACAAAATCATGACTTTTTACCTAGATTCAACGGCTAAATTGCAAGAAAACAGCAGAATTTTGCACGAAATCATCAAAATTCTTACAGAAAACCGCATATTTCGATGCAAAACGACGATTTCTCGCCGATTTTCGTTGTTTTCTGGCTTGAGTTCGCAAAGAAGAGAACGAAATCTACAAAATCATGACTTTTTACCAAGATTCAACGGCTGAATTGCAAGAAAACAGCAGAATTCTGCACAAAATCATCAAAATTCTTACAGAAAACCGCATATTTCGATGCAAAACGACGATTTCTCGCCGATCTTCGTTGTTTTCTGGCATGAATTTGCAAAGAAGAGCACGAAATCTACAAAATCATGACTTTTTACCAAGATTCAACGGCTGAATTGCAAGAGAACAGCAGAATTCTGCACGAAATCATCAAAATTCTTAGAGAAAACCGCATATTTCGATGCAAAACGACGATTTCTCGCTGAATTTCGTTGTTTTCTATCTTGAATTCGCAAAGAGCACGAAATCTACAAAATCATGACTTTTTACCAAGATTCAACGGCTGAATTGCAAGAAAACAGCAGAATTCTGCACGAAATCGTCAAAATTCTTAGAGAAAACCGCATATTTCGATGCAAAACGACGATTTCTCGCCGATTTTCGTTGTTTTCTGGCTTGAATTCGCAAAGAAGAGCACGAAATCTACAAAATCATCACTTTTTACCAAGATTCAACGGCTGAATTGCAAGAAAACTGCAGAATTCTGCACGAAATCATCAAAATTCTTACAGAAAACCGCATATTTCGATGCAAAACGACAATTTCTCGCCGATTTTCGTTGTATTCTGGCTTGAATTCGCAAAGAAGAGCACGAAATCTACGAAATCATGACTTTTTACCAAGATTCAACGGCTGAATTGCAAGAAAACAGCAGAATTCTGCACGAAATCATCAAAATTCTTAGAGAAAACCGCATTTTTCGATGCAAAACGACGATTTCTCGCCGATTTTCGTTGTTTTCTGGCTTAAATTCGCAAAGAAGAGCACGAAATCTACAAAATCATGACTTTTTACCAAGATTCAACGGCTGAATTGCAAGAAAACAGCGGAATTCTGCACGAAATCATCAAAATTCTTACAGAAAACCGCATATTTCGATGCAAAACAACGATTTCTCGCCGATTTTCGTTGTTTTCTGGCTTGAATTCGCAAAGAAGAGCACGAAATCTACAAAATCCTCATTTTTTACCAAGATTCAACGGCTGAATTGCAAGAAAACCGCAAAATTCTGCACGAAATCATCAAAATTCTTAGAGAAAACTGCATATTTCGATGCAAAACAACGATTTCTCGCCGATTTTTGTTGTTTTCTATCTTGAATTCGCCAAGAAGAGCACGAAATCTACAAAATCATGACTTTTTACATAGATTCAACGGCTGAATTGCAAGAAAACAGCAGAATTCTGCACGAAATCATCAAAATTCTTACAGAAAACCGCATATTTCGATGCAAAACAACGATTTCTCACCGATTTTCGTTGTTTTCTGGCTTGAATTCGCAAAGAAGAGCACAAAATCTACAAAATCATGACTTTTTACCAAGATTCAACTGCTGAATTGCAAGAAAACAGCAGAATTCTGCACGAAATCATCAAAATTCTTAGAGAAAACCGCATATTTCGATGCAAAACGACGATTTCTCGCCGATTTTCGTTGTTTTCTGGCTTGAATTCGCAAAGAAGAGCACGAAATCTACAAAATCATGACTTTTTACCAAGATTCAACGGCTGAATTGCAAGAAAACAGCAGAATTCTGCACGAAATCATCAAAATTCTTACAGAAAACCGCATATTTCGATGCAAAACAACGATTTCTCGCCGATTTTCGTTGTTTTCTGGCTTGAATTCGCAAAGAAGAGCACGAAATCTACAAAATCATCACTTTTTACCAAGATTCTACGGCTGAATTGCAAGAAAACAGCAGAATTCTGCACGAAATCATCAAAATTTTTACAGAAAACCGCATATTTCGATGCAAAACGACGATTTCTCGCCGATTTTCGTTGTTTTCTGGCTTGAATTCGCAAAGAAGAGCACAAAATCTACAAAATCATGACTTTTTACCAAGATTCAACGGCTGAATTGCAAGAAAACAGCAGAATTCTGCACGAAATCATCAAAATTCTTAGAGAAAACTGCATATTTCGATGCAAAACAACGATTTCTCGCCGATTTTCGTTGTTTTCTATCTTGAATTTGCCAAGAAGAGCACGAAATCTACAAAATCATGACTTTTTACATAGATTCAACGGCTGAATTGCAAGAAAACAGCAGAATTCTGCACGAAATCATCAAAATTCTTACAGAAAACCGCATATTTCGATGCAAAACAACGATTTCTCGCCGATTTTCGTTGTTTTCTATCTTGAATTCGCCAAGAAGAGCACGAAATCTACAAAATCATGACTTTTTACCTAGATTCAACGGCTAAATTGCAAGAAAACAGCAGAATTTTGCACGAAATCATCAAAATTCTTACAGAAAACCGCATGTTTCGATGCAAAACGACGATTTCTCGCCGATTTTCGTTGTTTTCTGGCTTGAGTTCGCAAAGAAGAGAACGAAATCTACAAAATCATGACTTTTTACCAAGATTCAACGGCTGAATTGCAAGAAAACAGCAGAATTCTGCACAAAATCATCAAAATTCTTACAGAAAACCGCATATTTCGATGCAAAACGACGATTTCTCGCCGATCTTCGTTGTTTTCTGGTATGAATTTGCAAAGAAGAGCACGAAATCTACAAAATCATGACTTTTTACCAAGATTCAACGGCTGAATTGCAAGAAAACAGCAGAATTCTGCACGAAATCATCAAAATTCTTAGAGAAAACCGCATATTTCGATGCAAAACGACGATTTCTCGCTGATTTTCGTTGTTTTCTATCTTGAATTCGCAAAGAGCACAAAATCTACAAAATCATGACTTTTTACCAAGATTCAACGGCTGAATTGCAAGAAAACAGCAGAATTCTGCACGAAATCGTCAAAATTCTTAGAGAAAACCGCATATTTCGATGCAAAACGACGATTTCTCGCCGATTTTCGTTGTTTTCTGGCTTGAATTCGCAAAGAAGAGCACGAAATCTACAAAATCATCACTTTTTACCAAGATTCAACGGCTGAATTGCAAGAAAACAGCAGAATTCTGCACGAAATCATCAAAATTCTTACAGAAAACCGCATATTTCGATGCAAAACGACAATTTCTCGCCGATTTTCGTTGTATTATGGCTCGAATTCGCAAAGAAGAGCACGAAATCTACGAAATCATGACTTTTTACCAAGATTCAACGGCTGAATTGCAAGAAAACAGCAGAATTCTGCACGAAATCATCAAAATTCTTAGAGAAAACCGCATTTTTCGATGCAAAACAACGATTTCTCGCCGATTTTCGTTGTTTTCTGGCTTGAATTCGCAAAGAAGAGCACGAAATCTACAAAATCCTCACTTTTTACCAAGATTCAACGGCTGAATTGCAAGAAAACAGCAAAATTCTGCACGAAATCATCAAAATTCTTAGAGAAAACTGCATATTTCGATGCAAAACAACGATTTCTCGCCGATTTTCGTTGTTTTCTATCTTGAATTCGCCAAGAAGAGCACGAAATCTACAAAATCATGACTTTTTACATAGATTCAACGGCTGAATTGCAAGAAAACAGCAGAATTCTGCACGAAATCATCAAAATTCTTACAGGAAATCGCATATTTCGATGCAAAACAACGATTTCTCGCCGATTTTCGTTGTATTCTATCTTGAATTCGCCAAGAAGGGCACGAAATCTACAAAATCATGACTTTTTACCTAGATTCAACGGCTGAATTGCAAGAAAACAGCAGAATTCTGCACGAAATCATCAAAATTCTTACAGAAAACCGCATAATTCGATGCAAAACGACGATTTCTCGCCGATTTTTGTTGTTTTCTGGCTTGAATTCGCAAAGAAGAGCACGAAATCTACAAAATCATGACTTTTTACCAAGATTCAACAGCTGAATTGCAAGAAAACAGCAGAATTCTGCACGAAATCATCAAAATTCTTAGAGAAAACCGCATATTTCGATGCAAAACGACGATTTCTCGCTGATTTTTGTTGTTTTCTATCTTGAATTCGCAAAGAAGAGCACGAAATCTACAAAATCATGACTTTTTACCAAGATTCAACGGCTGAATTGCAAGAAAACAGCAGAATTCTGCACGAAATCATCAAAATTCTTACAGAAAACCGCATATTTCGATGCAAAACGACGATTTCTCGCCGATCTTCGCTGTTTTCTGGCATGAATTTGCAAAGAAGGGCACGAAATCTACAAAATCATGACTTTTTACCAAGATTCAACAGCTGAATTGCAAGAAAACAGCAGAATTCTGCACGAAATCATCAAAATTCTTAGAGAAAACCGCATATTTCGATGCAAAACGACGATTTCTCGCTGATTTTTGTTGTTTTCTATCTTGAATTCGCAAAGAAGAGCACGAAATCTACAAAATCATCACTTTTTACCAAGATTCAACGGCTGAATTGCATGAAAACAGCAGAATTCTGCACGAAATCATCAAAATTCTTAGAGAAAACTGCATATTTCGATGCAAAACAACGATTTCTCGCCGATTTTCGTTGTTTTCTATCTTGAATTCGCCAAGAAGAGCACGGAATCTACAAAATCATGACTTTTTACCAGATTCAACGGCTGAATTGCAAGAAAACTGCAGAATTCTGCACGAAATCATCAAAATTCTTACAGAAAACCGCATATTTCGATGCAAAACAACGATTTCTCGCCGATTTTCGTTGTTTTCTATCTTGAATTCGCCAAGAAGAGCACGAAATCTACAAAATCATGACTTTTTGCCTAGATTCAACGGCTGAATTGCAAGAAAACCGCAGAATTCTGCACGAAATCATCAAAATTCTTACAGAAAACCGCATATTTCGATGCAAAACGACGATTTCTCGCCGATTTTCGTTGTTTTCTTTCATGAATTTGCAAAGAAGAGCACGAAATCTACAAAATCATGACTTTTCACCAAGATTCAACGGCTGAATTGCAAGAAAACAGCAGAATTCTGCACGAAATCATCAAAATTCTTACAGAAAACCGCATATTTCGATGCAAAACGACGATTTCTCGCCGATCATCGCTGTTTTCTGGCATGAATTTGCAAAGAAGAGCACGAAATCTACAAAATCATGACTTTTTACCAAGATTCAACAGCTGAATTGCAAGAAAACAGCAGAATTCTGCACGAAATCATCAAAATTCTTAGAGAAAACCGCATATTTCGATGCAAAACGACGATTTCTCGCTGATTTTTGTTGATTTCTATCTTGAATTCGCAAAGAAGAGCACGAAATCTACAAAATCATGACTTTTTACCAAGATTCAACGGCTGAATTGCAAGAAAACAGCAGAATTCTGCACGAAATCGTCAAAATTCTTAGAGAAAACCGCATATTTCGATGCAAAACGACGATTTCTCGCCGATTTTCGTTGTTTTCTGGCTTGAATTCGCAAAGAAGAGCACGAAATCTACAAAATCATCACTTTTTACCAAGATTCAACGGCTGAATTGCAAGAAAACAGCAGAATTCTGCACGAAATCATCAAAATTCTTAGAGAAAACCGCATATTTCGATGCAAAACGACGATTTCTCGCCGATTTTCGTTGTTTTCTGGCTTGAATTCGCAAAGAAGAGCACGAAATCTACAAAATCATTACTTTTTACCAAGATTCAACGGCTGAATTGCAAGAAAACAGCAGAATTCTGCACGAAATCATCAAAATTCTTACAGAAAACCGCATTTTTCGATGCAAAACGACGATTTCTCGCCGATTCTCGTTGTTTTCTGGCTTGAATTCGCAAAGAAGAGCACGAAATCCACAAAATCATGACTTTTTACCAAGATTCAACGGCTGAATTGCAAGAAAACAGCAGAATTCTGCACGAAATCATCAAAATTCTTAGAGAAAACTGCATATTTCGATGCAAAACAACGATATCTCGCCGATTTTCGTTGTTTTCTATCTTGAATTTGCCAAGAAGAGCACGAAATCTACAAAATCATGACTTTTTACATAGATTCAACGGCTGAATTGCAAGAAAACAGCAGAATTCTGCACGAAATCATCAAAATTCTTACAGAAAACCGCATATTTCGATGCAAAACAACGATTTCTCGCCGATTTTCGTTGTTTTCTATCTTGAATTCGCCAAGAAGAGCACGAAATCTACAAAATCATGACTTTTTACCTAGATTCAACGGCTGAATTGCAAGAAAACAGCAGAATTCTGCACGAAATCATCAAAATTCTTACAGAAAACTGCATATTTCGATGCAAAACGACGATTTCTCGCCGATTTTCGTTGTTTTCTGGCTTGAATTCGCAAAGAAGAGAACGAAATCTACAAAATCATGACTTTTTACCAAGATTCAACGGCTGAATTGCAAGAAAACAGCAGAATTCTGCACGAAATCATCAAAATTCTTAGAGAAAACCGTATATTTCGATGCAAAACGACGATTTCTCGCTGATTTTCGTTGTTTTCTGGCTTGAATTCGCAAAGAAGAGCACGAAATCTACAAAATCATCACTTTTTACCAAGATTCAACGGCTGAATTGCATGAAAACAGCAGAATTCTGCACGAAATCATCAAAATTCTTAGAGAAAACTGCATATTTCGATGCAAAACAACGATTTCTCGCCGATTTTCGTTGTTTTCTATCTTGAATTCGCCAAGAAGGGCACGAAATCTACAAAATCATGACTTTTTACCTAGAATCAACGGCTGAATTGCAAGAAAACAGCAGAATTCTGCACGAAATCATCAAAATTCTTACAGAAAACCGCATATTTCGATGCAAAACAACGATTTCTCGCCGATTTTCGTTGTTTTCTATCTTGAATTCGCCAAGAAGAGCACGAAATCTACAAAATCATGACTTTTTGCCTAGATTCAACAGCAGAATTGCAAGAAAACAGCAGAATTCTGCACGAAATCATCAAAATTCTTACAGAAAACCGCATATTTCGATGCAAAACGACGATTTCTCGCCGATTTTCGTTGTTTTCTGGCTTGAATTCGCAAAGAAGAGCACGAAATCTACAAAATCATGACTTTTTACCAAGATTCAACGGCTGAATTGCAAGAAAACAGCAGAATTCTGCACGAAATCATCAAAATTCTTACAGAAAACCGCATATTTCGATGCAAAACGACGATTTCTTGCCAATTTTCGTTGTTTTCTTTCATGAATTTGCAAAGAAGAGCACGAAATCTACAAAATCATGACTTTTTACCAAGATTCAACGGCTGAATTGCAAGAAAACTGCAGAATTCTGCACGAAATCATCAAAATTCTTAGAGAAAACCGCATATTTCGATGCAAAACGACGATTTTTCGCTGATTTTCGTTGTTTTCTATCTTGAATTCGGAAAGAAGAGCACGAAATCTACAAAATCATGACTTTTTACCAAGATTCAACGGCTGAATTGCAAGAAAACTGCAGAATTCTGCACGAAATCATCAAAATTCTTAGAGAAAACCGCATATTTCGATGCAAAACGACGATTTCTCGCCGATTTTCGTTGTTTTCTGGCTTGAATTCGCAAAGAAGAGCACGAAATCTACAAAATCATTACTTTTTACCAAGATTCAACGGCTGAATTGCAAGAAAACAGCAGAATTCTGCACGAAATCATCAAAATTCTTACAGAAAACCGCATTTTTCGATGCAAAACGACGATTTCTCGCCGATTTTCGTTGTTTTCTGGCTTGAATTCGCAAAGAAGAACACGAAATCTACAAAATCATGACTTTTTACCAAGATTCTACAGCTGAATTGCAAGAAAACAGCAGAATTCTGCACGAAATCATCAAAATTCTTACAGAAAACCGCATATTTCGATGCAAAACGACGATTTCTCGCCGATTTTCGTTGTTTTCCTTCATGAATTTGCAAAGAAGAGCACGAAATCTACAAAATCATGACATTTCACCAAGATTCAACGGCTGAATTGCAAGAAAACAGCAGAATTCTGCACGAAATCATCAAAATTCTTACAGAAAACCGCATATTTCGATGCAAAACAACGATTTCTCGCCGATTTTCGTTGTTTTCTATCTTGAATTCGCCAAGAAGAGCACGAAATCTACAAAATCATGACTTTTTACCTAGATTCAACGGCTGAATTGCAAGAAAACAGCAGAATTCTGCACGAAATCATCAAAATTCTTACAGAAAACCGCATATTTCGATGCAAAACGACGATTTCTCGCCGATTTTCGTTGTTTTCTGGCTTGAATTCGCAAAGAAGAGCACGAAATCTACAAAATCATGACTTTTTACCAAGATTCAACGGCTGAATTGCAAGAAAACAGCAGAATTCTGCACGAAATCATCAAAATTCTTACAGAAAACCGCATATTTCGATGCAAAACGACGATTTCTTGCCGATTTTCGTTGTTTTCTTTCATGAATTTGCAAAGAAGAGCACGAAATCTACAAAATCATGACTTTTTACCAAGATTCAACGGCTGAATTGCAAGAAAACAGCAGAATTCTGCACGATATCATCAAAATTCTTAGAGAAAACCGCATATTTCGATGCAAAACGACGATTTCTCGCCGCTTTTCGTTGTTTTCTGGCTTGAATTCGCAAAGAAGAGCACGAAATCTACAAAATCATGACTTTTTACCAAGATTCAACGGCTGAATTGCAAGAAAACAGCAGAATTCTGCACGAAATCATCAAAATTCTTAGAGAAAACCGCATATTTCGATGCAAAACGACGATTTCTCGCCGATTTTCGTTGTTTTCTGGCTTGAATTCGCAAAGAAGAGCACGAAATCTACAAAATCATGACTTTTTACCAAGATTCAACAGCTGAATTGCAAGAAAACAGCAGAATTCTGCACGAAATCATCAAAATTCTTAGAGAAAACCGCATATTTCGATGCAAAACGACGATTTCTCGCTGATTTTTGTTGTTTTCTATCATGAATTCGCAAAGAAGAGCACGAAATCTACAAAATCATGACTTTTTACCAAGATTCAACGGCTGAATTGCAAGAAAACAGCAGAATTCTGCACGAAATCATCAAAATTCTTAGAGAAAACCGCATATTTCGATGCAAAACGACGATTTCTCGCTGATTTTCGTTGTTTTCTATCTTGAATTCGCAAAGAAGAGCACAAAATCTACAAAATCATGACTTTTTACCAAGATTCAACGGCTGAATTGCAAGAAAACAGCAGAATTCTGCACGAAATCGTCAAAATTCTTAGAGAAAACCGCATATTTCGATGCAAAACGACGATTTCTCGCCGATTTTCGTTGTTTTCTGGCTTGAATTCGCAAAGAAGAGCACGAAATCTACAAAATCATTACTTTTTACCAAGATTCAACGTCTGAATTGCAAGAAAACAGCAGAATTCTGCACGAAATCATCAAAATTCTTACAGAAAACCGCATTTTTCGATGCAAAACGACGATTTCTCGCCGATTTTCGTTGTTTTCTGGCTTGAATTCGCAAAGAAGAGCACGAAATCTACAAAATCATGACTTTTTACCAAGAATCTACGGCTGAATTGCAAGAAAACAGCAGAATTCTGCACGAAATCATCAAAATTCTTACAGAAAACCGCATATTTCGATGCAAAACGACGATTTCTCGCCGATTTTCGTTGTTTTCTTTCATGAATTTGCAAAGAAGAGCACGAAATCTACAAAATCATGACTTTTCACCAAGATTCAACGGCTGAATTGCAAGAAAACAGCAGAATTCTGCACGAAATCATCAAAATTCTTACAGAAAACCGCATATTTCGATGCAAAACAACGATTTCTCGCCGATTTTCGTTGTTTTATATCTTGAATTCGCCAAGAAGAGCACGAAATCTACAAAATCATGACTTTTTACCTAGATTCAACGGCTGAATTGCAAGAAAACAGCAGAATTCTGCACGAAATCATCAAAATTCTTACAGAAAACCGCATATTTCGATGCAAAACGACGATTTCTCGCCGATTTTCGTTGTTTTCTGGCTTGAATTCGCAAAGAAGAGCACGAAATCTACAAAATCATGACTTTTTACCAAGATTCAACGGCTGAATTGCAAGAAAACAGCAGAATTCTGCACGAAATCATCAAAATTCTTACAGAAAACCGCATATTTCGATGCAAAACGACGATTTCTTGCCGATTTTTGTTGTTTTCTTTCATGAATTTGCAAAGAAGAGCACGAAATCTACAAAATCATAACTTTTTACCAAGATTCAACGGCTGAATTGCAAGAAAACAGCAGAATTCTGCACGAAATCATCAAAATTCTTACAGAAAACCGCATATTTCGATGCAAAACGACGATTTCTTGCCGATTTTCGTTGTTTTCTTTCATGAATTTGCAAAGAAGAGCACGAAATCTACAAAATCATGACTTTTTACCAAGATTCAACGGGTGAATTGCAAGAAAACAGCAGAATTCTGCACGAAATCATCAAAATTCTTACAGAAAACCGCATATTTCGATGCAAAACGACGATTTCTTGCCGATTTTCGTTGTTTTCTTTCATGAATTTGCAAAGAAGAGCACGAAATCTACAAAATCATGACTTTTCACCAAGATTCAACGGCTGAATTGCAAGAAAACAGCAGAATTCTGCACGAAATCATCAAAATTCTTAGAGAAAACCGCATATTTCGATGCAAAACGACGATTTCTCGCTGATTTTTGTTGTTTTCTATCATGAATTCGCAAAGAAGAGCACGAAATCTACAAAATCATCACTTTTTACCAAGATTCAACGGCTGAATTGCAAGAAAACAGCAGAATTCTGCACGAAATCATCAAAATTCTTAGAGAAAACCGCATATTTCGATGCAAAACGACGATTTCTCGCCGATTTTCGTTGTTTTCTGGCTTGAATTCGCAAAGAAGAGCACGAAATCTACAAAATCATGACTTTTTACCAAGATTCAACGGCTGAATTGCAAGAAAACAGCAGAATTCTGCACGAAATCATCAAAATTCTTAGAGAAAACCGCATATTTCGATGCAAAACGACGATTTCTCGCTGATTTTCGTTGTTTTCTATCTTGAATTCGCAAAGAAGAGCACAAAATCTACAAAATCATGACTTTTTACCAAGATTCAACGGCTGAATTGCAAGAAAACAGCAGAATTCTGCACGAAATCGTCAAAATTCTTAGAGAAAACCGCATATTTCGATGCAAAACGACGATTTCTCGCCGATTTTCGTTGTTTTCTGGCTTGAATTCGCAAAGAAGAGCACGAAATCTACAAAATCATTACTTTTTACCAAGATTCAACGGCTGAATTGCAAGAAAACAGCAGAATTCTGCACGAAATCATCAAAATTCTTACAGAAAACCGCATTTTTCGATGCAAAACGACGATTTCTCGCCGATTTTCGTTGTTTTCTGGCTTGAATTCGCAAAGAAGAGCACGAAATCTACAAAATCATGACTTTTTACCAAGAATCTACGGCTGAATTGCAAGAAAACAGCAGAATTCTGCACGAAATCATCAAAATTCTTACAGAAAACCGCATATTTCGATGCAAAACGACGATTTCTCGCCGATTTTCGTTGTTTTCTTTCATGAGTTTGCAAAGAAGAGCACGAAATCTACAAAATCATGACTTTTCACCAAGATTCAACGGCTGAATTGCAAGAAAACAGCAGAATTCTGCACGAAATCATCAAAATTCTTACAGAAAACCGCATATTTCGATGCAAAACAACGATTTCTCGCCGATTTTCGTTGTTTTATATCTTGAATTCGCCAAGAAGAGCACGAAATCTACAAAATCATGACTTTTTACCTAGATTCAACGGCTGAATTGCAAGAAAACAGCAGAATTCTGCACGAAATCATCAAAATTCTTACAGAAAACCGCATATTTCGATGCAAAACGACGATTTCTCGCCGATTTTCGTTGTTTTCTGGCTTGAATTCGCAAAGAAGAGCACGAAATCTACAAAATCATGACTTTTTACCAAGATTCAACGGCTGAATTGCAAGAAAACAGCAGAATTCTGCACGAAATCATCAAAATTCTTACAGAAAACCGCATATTTCGATGCAAAACGACGATTTCTTGCCGATTTTTGTTGTTTTCTTTCATGAATTTGCAAAGAAGAGCACGAAATCTACAAAATCATAACTTTTTACCAAGATTCAACGGCTGAATTGCAAGAAAACAGCAGAATTCTGCACGAAATCATCAAAATTCTTACAGAAAACCGCATATTTCGATGCAAAACGACGATTTCTTGCCGATTTTCGTTGTTTTCTTTCATGAATTTGCAAAGAAGAGCACGAAATCTACAAAATCATGACTTTTTACCAAGATTCAACGGGTGAATTGCAAGAAAACAGCAGAATTCTGCACGAAATCATCAAAATTCTTACAGAAAACCGCATATTTCGATGCAAAACGACGATTTCTTGCCGATTTTCGTTGTTTTCTTTCATGAATTTGCAAAGAAGAGCACGAAATCTACAAAATCATGACTTTTCACCAAGATTCAACGGCTGAATTGCAAGCAAACAGCAGAATTCTGCACGAAATCATCAAAATTCTTACAGAAAACCGCATATTTCGATGCAAAACGACGATTTCTTGCCGATTTTCGTTGTTTTCTTTCATGAATTTGCAAAGAAGAGCACGAAATCTACAAAATCATGACTTTTTACCAAGATTCAACGGCTGAATTGCAAGAAAACAGCAGAATTCTGCACGAAATCATCAAAATTCTTACAGAAAACCGCATATTTCGATGCAAAATGACGATTTCTTGCCGATTTTCGTTGTTTTCTTTCATGAATTTGCAAAGAAGAGCACGAAATCTACAAAATCATGACTTTTTACCAAGATTCAACGGCTGAATTGCAAGAAAACAGCAGAATTCTGCACGAAATCATCAAAATTCTTACAGAAAACCGCATATTTCGATGCAAAACGACGATTTCTCGCCGATTTTCGTTGTTTTCTATCTTGAATTCGCAAAGACGAGCACGAAATCTACAAAATCATGACTTTTTACCTAGATTCAACGGCTGAATTGCAAGAAAACAGCAGAATTCTGCACGAAATCATCAAAATTCTTACAGAAAACTGCATATTTCGATGCAAAACGACGATTTCTCGCCGATTTTCGTTGTTTTCTGGCTTGAATTCGCAAAGAAGAGAACGAAATCTACAAAATCATGACTTTTTACCAAGATTCAACGGCTGAATTGCAAGAAAACAGCAGAATTCTGCACGAAATCATCAAAATTCTTAGAGAAAACCGCATATTTCGATGCAAAACGACGATTTCTCGCCGATTTTCGTTGTTTTCTGGCTTGAATTCGCAAAGAAGAGCACGAAATCTACAAAATCATGACTTTTTACCAAGATTCAACGGCTGAATTGCAAGAAAACAGCAGAATTCTGCACGAAATCATCAAAATTCTTACAGAAAACCGCATTTTTCGATGCAAAACGACGATTTCTCGCCGATTTTTTTTGTTTTCTGGCTTGAATTCGCAAAGAAGAGCACGAAATCTACAAAATCATGACTTTTTACCAAGATTCAACTGCTGAATTGCAAGAAAACAGCAGAATTATGCACGAAATCATCAAAATTCTTACAGAAAACCGCATATTTCGATGCAAAACAACGATTTCTCGCCGATTTTCGTTGTTTTCTGGCTTGAATTCGCAAAGAAGAGCACGAAATCTACAAAATCATCACTTTTTACCAAAATTCTACGACTGAATTGCAAGAAAACAGCAGAATTCTGCACGAAATCATCAAAATTCTTATAGAAAACTGCATATTTCGATGCAAAACAACGATTTCTCGCCGATTTTCGTTGTTTTCTATCTTGAATTCGCCAAGAAGAGCACGAAATCTACAAAATCATGACTTTTTACATAGATTCAACGGCTGAATTGCAAGAAAACAGCAGAATTCTGCACGAAATCATCAAAATTCTTACAGAAAACCGCATATTTCGATGCAAAACAACGATTTCTCGCCGATTTTCGTTGTTTTCTATCTTGAATTCGCCAAGAAGAGCACGAAATCTACAAAATCATGACTTTTTACATAGATTCAACGGCTGAATTGCAAGAAAACAGCAGAATTCTGCACGAAATCATCAAAATTCTTACAGAAAACCGCATATTTCGATGCAAAACGACGATTTCTCGCCGATTTTCGTTGTTTTCTGGCTTGAATTCGCAAAGAAGAGCACGAAATCTACAAAATCATCACTTTTTACCAAGATTCTACGGCTGAATTGCTAGAAAACAGCAGAATTCTGCACGAAATCATCAAAATTCTTACAGAAAACCGCATATTTCGATGCAAAACGACGATTTCTCGCCGATCTTCGTTGTTTTCTGGCATGAATTTGCAAAGAAGAGCACGAAATCTACAAAATCATGACTTTTTACCAAGATTCAACGGCTGAATTGCAAGAAAACAGCAGAATTCTGCACGAAATCATCAAAATTCTTACAGAAAACCGCATATTTCGATGCAAAACGACGATTTCTCGCCGATTTTCGTTGTTTTCTGGCTTGAATTCGCAAAGAATAGCACGAAATCTACAAAATCATGACTTTTTACTAAGATTCAACGGCTGAATTGCAAGAAAACAGCAGAATTCTGCACGAAATCATCAAAATTCTTACAGAAAACCGCATATTTCGATGCAAAACGACGATTTCTCGCCGATTTTCGTTGTTTTCTGGCTTGAATTCGCAAAGAAGAGCACGAAATCTACAAAATCATGACTTTTTACCAAGATTTAACGGCTGAATTGCAAGAAAACAGCAGAATTCTGCACGAAATCATCAAAATTCTTAGAGAAAACTGCAAATTTCGATGCAAAACAACGATTTCTCGCCGATTTTCGTTGTTTTCTATCTTGAATTTGCCAAGAAGAGCACGAAATCTACAAAATCATGACTTTTTACATAGATTCAACGGCTGAATTGCAAGAAAACAGCAGAATTCTGCACGAAATCATCAAAATTCTTACAGAAAACCGCATATTTCGATGCAAAACAACGATTTCTCGCCGATTTTCGTTGTTTTCTATCTTGAATTCGCCAAGAAAAGCACGAAATCTACAAAATCATGACTTTTTACCTAGATTCAACGGCTGAATTGCAAGAAAACAGCAGAATTCTGCACGAAATCATCAAAATTCTTACAGAAAACTGCATATTTCGATGCAAAACGACGATTTCTCGCCGATTTTCGTTGTTTTCTGGCTTGAATTCGCAAAGAAGAGAACGAAATCTACAAAATCATGACTTTTTACCAAGATTCAACGGCTGAATTGCAAGAAAACAGCAGAATTCTGCACGAAATCATCAAAATTCTTAGAGAAAACCGCATATTTCGATGCAAAACGACGATTTCTCGCCGATTTTCGTTGTTTTCTGGCTTGAATTCGCAAAGAAGAGCACAAAATCTACAAAATCATGACTTTTTACCAAGATTCAACGGCTGAATTGCAAGAAAACAGCAGAATTCTGCACGAAATCATCAAAATTCTTACAGAAAACCGCATTTTTCGATGCAAAACGACGATTTCTCGCCGATTTTTGTTGTTTTCTGGCTTGAATTCGCAAAGAAGAGCACGAAATCTACAAAATCATGACTTTTTACCAAGATTCAACTGCTGAATTGCAAGAAAACAGCAGAATTATGCACGAAATCATCAAAATTCTTACAGAAAACCGCATATTTCGATGCAAAACAACGATTTCTCGCCGATTTTCGTTGTTTTCTGGCTTGAATTCGCAAAGAAGAGCACGAAATCTACAAAATCATCACTTTTTACCAAAATTCTACGACTGAATTGCAAGAAAACAGCAGAATTCTGCACGAAATCATCAAAATTCTTATAGAAAACTGCATATTTCGATGCAAAACAACGATTTCTCGCCGATTTTCGTTGTTTTCTATCTTGAATTCGCCAAGAAGAGCACGAAATCTACAAAATCATGACTTTTTACATAGATTCAACGGCTGAATTGCAAGAAAACAGCAGAATTCTGCACGAAATCATCAAAATTCTTACAGAAAACCGCATATTTCGATGCAAAACAACGATTTCTCGCCGATTTTCGTTGTTTTCTATCTTGAATTCGCCAAGAAGAGCACGAAATCTACAAAATCATGACTTTTTACATAGATTCAACGGCTGAATTGCAAGAAAACAGCAGAATTCTGCACGAAATCATCAAAATTCTTACAGAAAACCGCATATTTCGATGCAAAACGACGATTTCTCGCCGATTTTCGTTGTTTTCTGGCTTGAATTCGCAAAGAAGAGCACGAAATCTACAAAATCATCACTTTTTACCAAGATTCTACGGCTGAATTGCTAGAAAACAGCAGAATTCTGCACGAAATCATCAAAATTCTTACAGAAAACCGCATATTTCGATGCAAAACGACGATTTCTCGCCGATCTTCGTTGTTTTCTGGCATGAATTTGCAAAGAAGAGCACGAAATCTACAAAATCATGACTTTTTACCAAGATTCAACGGCTGAATTGCAAGAAAACAGCAGAATTCTGCACGAAATCATCAAAATTCTTACAGAAAACCGCATATTTCGATGCAAAACGACGATTTCTCGCCGATTTTCGTTGTTTTCTGGCTTGAATTCGCAAAGAATAGCACGAAATCTACAAAATCATGACTTTTTACCAAGATTCAACGGCTGAATTGCAAGAAAACAGCAGAATTCTGCACGAAATCATCAAAATTCTTACAGAAAACCGCATATTTCGATGCAAAACGACGATTTCTCGCCGATTTTCGTTGTTTTCTGGCTTGAATTCGCAAAGAAGAGCACGAAATCTACAAAATCATGACTTTTTACCAAGATTTAACGGCTGAATTGCAAGAAAACAGCAGAATTCTGCACGAAATCATCAAAATTCTTAGAGAAAACTGCAAATTTCGATGCAAAACAACGATTTCTCGCCGATTTTCGTTGTTTTCTATCTTGAATTTGCCAAGAAGAGCACGAAATCTACAAAATCATGACTTTTTACATAGATTCAACGGCTGAATTGCAAGAAAACAGCAGAATTCTGCACGAAATCATCAAAATTCTTACAGAAAACCGCATATTTCGATGCAAAACAACGATTTCTCGCCGATTTTCGTTGTTTTCTATCTTGAATTCGCCAAGAAAAGCACGAAATCTACAAAATCATGACTTTTTACCTAGATTCAACGGCTGAATTGCAAGAAAACAGCAGAATTCTGCACGAAATCATCAAAATTCTTACAGAAAACTGCATATTTCGATGCAAAACGACGATTTCTCGCCGATTTTCGTTGTTTTCTGGCTTGAATTCGCAAAGAAGAGAACGAAATCTACAAAATCATGACTTTTTACCAAGATTCAACGGCTGAATTGCAAGAAAACAGCAGAATTCTGCACGAAATCATCAAAATTCTTAGAGAAAACCGCATATTTCGATGCAAAACGACGATTTCTCGCCGATTTTCGTTGTTTTCTGGCTTGAATTCGCAAAGAAGAGCACAAAATCTACAAAATCATGACTTTTTACCAAGATTCAACGGCTGAATTGCAAGAAAACAGCAGAATTCTGCACGAAATCATCAAAATTCTTACAGAAAACCGCATTTTTCGATGCAAAACGACGATTTCTCGCCGATTTTTGTTGTTTTCTGGCTTGAATTCGCAAAGAAGAGCACGAAATCTACAAAATCATGACTTTTTACCAAGATTCAACTGCTGAATTGCAAGAAAACAGCAGAATTATGCACGAAATCATCAAAATTCTTACAGAAAACCGCATATTTCGATGCAAAACAACGATTTCTCGCCGATTTTCGTTGTTTTCTGGCTTGAATTCGCAAAGAAGAGCACGAAATCTACAAAATCATCACTTTTTACCAAAATTCTACGACTGAATTGCAAGAAAACAGCAGAATTCTGCACGAAATCATCAAAATTCTTATAGAAAACTGCATATTTCGATGCAAAACAACGATTTCTCGCCGATTTTCGTTGTTTTCTATCTTGAATTCGCCAAGAAGAGCACGAAATCTACAAAATCATGACTTTTTACATAGATTCAACGGCTGAATTGCAAGAAAACAGCAGAATTCTGCACGAAATCATCAAAATTCTTACAGAAAACCGCATATTTCGATGCAAAACAACGATTTCTCGCCGATTTTCGTTGTTTTCTATCTTGAATTCGCCAAGAAGAGCACGAAATCTACAAAATCATGACTTTTTACATAGATTCAACGGCTGAATTGCAAGAAAACAGCAGAATTCTGCACGAAATCATCAAAATTCTTACAGAAAACCGCATATTTCGATGCAAAACGACGATTTCTCGCCGATTTTCGTTGTTTTCTGGCTTGAATTCGCAAAGAAGAGCACGAAATCTACAAAATCATCACTTTTTACCAAGATTCTACGGCTGAATTGCTAGAAAACAGCAGAATTCTGCACGAAATCATCAAAATTCTTACAGAAAACCGCATATTTCGATGCAAAACGACGATTTCTCGCCGATCTTCGTTGTTTTCTGGCATGAATTTGCAAAGAAGAGCACGAAATCTACAAAATCATGACTTTTTACCAAGATTCAACGGCTGAATTGCAAGAAAACAGCAGAATTCTGCACGAAATCATCAAAATTCTTACAGAAAACCGCATATTTCGATGCAAAACGACGATTTCTCGCCGATTTTCGTTGTTTTCTGGCTTGAATTCGCAAAGAAGAGCACGAAATCTACAAAATCATGACTTTTTACCAAGATTCAACGGCTGAATTGCAAGAAAACAGCAGAATTCTGCACGAAATCATCAAAATTCTTACAGAAAACCGCATATTTCGATGCAAAACGACGATTTCTCGCCGATTTTCGTTGTTTTCTGGCTTGAATTCGCAAAGAAGAGCACGAAATCTACAAAATCATGACTTTTTACCAAGATTTAACGGCTGAATTGCAAGAAAACAGCAGAATTCTGCACGAAATCATCAAAATTCTTAGAGAAAACTGCAAATTTCGATGCAAAACAACGATTTCTCGCCGATTTTCGTTGTTTTCTATCTTGAATTTGCCAAGAAGAGCACGAAATCTACAAAATCATGACTTTTTACATAGATTCAACGGCTGAATTGCAAGAAAACAGCAGAATTCTGCACGAAATCATCAAAATTCTTACAGAAAACCGCATATTTCGATGCAAAACAACGATTTCTCGCCGATTTTCGTTGTTTTCTATCTTGAATTCGCCAAGAAAAGCACGAAATCTACAAAATCATGACTTTTTACCTAGATTCAACGGCTGAATTGCAAGAAAACAGCAGAATTCTGCACGAAATCATCAAAATTCTTACGGAAAACCGCATATTTCGATGCAAAACGACGATTTCTCACCGATTTTCGTTGTTTTCTGGCTTGAATTCGCAAAGAAGAGAACGAAATCTACAAAATCATGACTTTTTACCAAGATTCAACGGCTGAATTGCAAGAAAACAGCAGAATTCTGCACAAAATCATCAAAATTCTTACAGAAAACCGCATATTTCGATGCAAAACGACGATTTCTCGCCGATCTTCGTTGTTTTCTGGCATGAATTTGCAAAGAAGAGCACGAAATCTACAAAATCATGACTTTTTACCAAGATTCAACGGCTGAATTGCAAGAAAACAGCAGAATTCTGCACGAAATCATCAAAATTCTTTGAGAAAACCGCATATTTCGATGCAAAACGACGATTTCTCGCTGATTTTCGTTGTTTTCTATCTTGAATTCGCAAAGAGCACGAAATCTACAAAATCATGACTTTTTACCAAGATTCAACGGCTGAATGCAAGAAAACAGCAGAATTCTGCACGAAATCGTCAAAATTTTTAGAGAAAACCGCATATTTCGATGCAAAACGACGATTTCTCGCCGATTTTCGTTGTTTTCTGGCTTGAATTCGCAAAGAAGAGCACGAAATCTACAAAATCATCACTTTTTACCAAGATTCAACGGCTGAATTGCAAGAAAACAGCAGAATTCTGCACGAAATCATCAAAATTCTTACAGAAAACCGCATATTTCGATGCAAAACGACGATTTCTCGCCGATTTTTGTTGTTTTCTGGCTTGAATTCGCAAAGAAGAGCACGAAATCTACAAAATCATGACTTTTTACCAAGATTTAACAGCTGAATTGCAAGAAAACAGCAGAATCATGCACGAAATCATCAAAATTCTTACAGAAAACCGCATATTTCGATGCAAAACAACGATTTCTCGCCGATTTTCGTTGTTTTCTGGCTTGAATTCGCAAAGAAGAGCACGAAATCTACAAAATCATGACTTTTTACCAAGATTTAACAGCTGAATTGCAAGAAAACAGCAGAATCATGCACGAAATCATCAAAATTCTTACAGAAAACCGCATATTTCGATGCAAAACAACGATTTCTCGCCGATTTTCGTTGTTTTCTGGCTTGAATTCGCAAAGAAGAGCACGAAATCTACAAAATCATCACTTTTTACCAAGATTCTACGACTGAATTGCAAGAAAACAGCAGAATTCTGCACGAAATCATCAAAATTCTTAGAGAAAACTGCATATTTCGATGCAAAACAACGATTTCTCGCCGATTTTCGTTGTTTTCTCTCTTGAATTCGCCAAGAAGAGCACGAAATCTACAAAATCATGACTTTTTACATAGATTCAACGGCTGAATTGCAAGAAAACAGCAGAATTCTGCACGAAATCATCAAAATTCTTACAGAAAACCGCATATTTCGATGCAAAACAACGATTTCTCGCCGATTTTCGTTGTTTTCTATCTTGAATTCGCCAAGAAGAGCACGAAATCTACAAAATCATGACTTTTTACTTAGATTCAACGGCTGAATTGCAAGAAAACAGCAGAATTCTGCACGAAATCATCAAAATTCTTACAGAAAACCGCATATTTCGATGCAAAACGACGATTTCTCGCCGATTTTCGTTGTTTTCTGGCTTGAATTCGCAAAGAAGAGCACGAAATCTACCAAATCATGACTTTTTACAAAGATTCAACGGCTGAATTGCAAGAAAACAGCAGAATTCTGCACGAAATCATCAAAATTCTCACAGAAAACCGCATATTTCGATGCAAAACAACGATTTCTCGCCGATTTTCGTTGTTTTCTGGCTTGAATTCGCAAAGAAGAGCACGAAATCTACAAAATCATCACTTTTTACCAAGATTCTACGGCTGAATTGCTAGAAAACAGCAGAATTCTGCACGAAATTATCAAAATTCTTACAGAAAACCGCATATTTCGATGCAAAACGACGATTTCTCGCCGATCTTCGTTGTTTTCTGGCATGAATTTGCAAAGAAGAGCACGAAATCTACAAAATCATGACTTTTTACCAAAATTCAACGGCTGAATTGCAAGAAAACAGCAGAATTCTGCACGAAATCATCAAAATTCTTACAGAAAACCGCATATTTCGATGCAAAACAACGATTTCTCGCCGATTTTCGTTGTTTTCTATCTTGAATTCGCCAAGAAGAGCACGAAATCTACAAAATCATGACTTTTTACTTAGATTCAACGGCTGAATTGCAAGAAAACAGCAGAATTCTGCACGAAATCATCAAAATTCTTACAGAAAACCGCATATTTCGATGCAAAGCGACGATTTCTCGCCGATTTTCGTTGTTTTCTGGCTTGAATTCGCAAAGAAGAGCACGAAATCTACCAAATCATGACTTTTTACATAGATTCAACGGCTGAATTGCAAGAAAACAGCAGAATTCTGCACGAAATCATCAAAATTCTTACAGAAAACCGCATATTTCGATGCAAAACGACGATTTCTCGCCGATTTTCGTTGTTTTCTGGCTTGAATTCGCAAAGAAGAGCACGAAATCTACAAAATCATCACTTTTTACCAAGATTCTACGGCTGAATTGCTAGAAAACAGCAGAATTCTGCACGAAATCATCAAAATTCTTACAGAAAACCGCATATTTCGATGCAAAACGACGATTTCTCGCCGATCTTCGTTGTTTTCTGGCATGAATTTGCAAAGAAGAGCACGAAATCTACAAAATCATGACTTTTTACCAAGATTCAACGGCTGAATTGCAAGAAAACAGCAGAATTCTGCACGAAATCATCAAAATTCTTACAGAAAACCGCATATTTCGATGCAAAACGACGATTTCTCGCCGATTTTCGTTGTTTTCTGGCTTGAATTCGCAAAGAAGAGCACGAAATCTACAAAATCATGACTTTTTACCAAGATTCAACGGCTGAATTGCAAGAAAACAGCAGAATTCTGCACGAAATCATCAAAATTCTTACAGAAAACCGCATATTTCGATGCAAAACGACGATTTCTCGCCGATTTTCGTTGTTTTCTGGCTTGAATTCGCAAAGAAGAGCACGAAATCTACAAAATCATGACTTTTTACCAAGATTTAACGGCTGAATTGCAAGAAAACAGCAGAATTCTGCACGAAATCATCAAAATTCTTAGAGAAAACTGCAAATTTCGATGCAAAACAACGATTTCTCGCCGATTTTCGTTGTTTTCTATCTTGAATTTGCCAAGAAGAGCACGAAATCTACAAAATCATGACTTTTTACATAGATTCAACGGCTGAATTGCAAGAAAACAGCAGAATTCTGCACGAAATCATCAATATTCTTACAGAAAACCGCATATTTCGATGCAAAACAACGATTTCTCGCCGATTTTCGTTGTTTTCTATCTTGAATTCGCCAAGAAAAGCACGAAATCTACAAAATCATGTCTTTTTACCTAGATTCAACGGCTGAATTGCAAGAAAACAGCAGAATTCTGCACGAAATCATCAAAATTCTTACGGAAAACCGCATATTTCGATGCAAAACGACGATTTCTCACCGATTTTCGTTGTTTTCTGGCTTGAATTCGCAAAGAAGAGAACGAAATCTACAAAATCATGACTTTTTACCAAGATTCAACGGCTGAATTGCAAGAAAACAGCAGAATTCTGCACAAAATCATCAAAATTCTTACAGAAAACCGCATATTTCGATGCAAAACGACGATTTCTCGCCGATCTTCGTTGTTTTCTGGCATGAATTTGCAAAGAAGAGCACGAAATCTACAAAATCATGACTTTTTACCAAGATTCAACGGCTGAATTGCAAGAAAACAGCAGAATTCTGCACGAAATCATCAAAATTCTTTGAGAAAACCGCATATTTCGATGCAAAACGACGATTTCTCGCTGATTTTCGTTGTTTTCTATCTTGAATTCGCAAAGAGCACGAAATCTACAAAATCATGACTTTTTACCAAGATTCAACGGCTGAATGCAAGAAAACAGCAGAATTCTGCACGAAATCGTCAAAATTTTTAGAGAAAACCGCATATTTCGATGCAAAACGACGATTTCTCGCCGATTTTCGTTGTTTTCTGGCTTGAATTCGCAAAGAAGAGCACGAAATCTACAAAATCATCACTTTTTACCAAGATTCAACGGCTGAATTGCAAGAAAACAGCAGAATTCTGCACGAAATCATCAAAATTCTTACAGAAAACCGCATATTTCGATGCAAAACGACGATTTCTCGCCGATTTTTGTTGTTTTCTGGCTTGAATTCGCAAAGAAGAGCACGAAATCTACAAAATCATGACTTTTTACCAAGATTCAACAGCTGAATTGCAAGAAAACAGCAGAATCATGCACGAAATCATCAAAATTCTTACAGAAAACCGCATATTTCGATGCAAAACAACGATTTCTCGCCGATTTTCGTTGTTTTCTGGCTTGAATTCGCAAAGAAGAGCACGAAATCTACAAAATCATCACTTTTTACCAAGATTCTACGACTGAATTGCAAGAAAACAGCAGAATTCTGCACGAAATCATCAAAATTCTTAGAGAAAACTGCATATTTCGATGCAAAACAACGATTTCTCGCCGATTTTCGTTGTTTTCTCTCTTGAATTCGCCAAGAAGAGCACGAAATCTACAAAATCATGACTTTTTACATAGATTCAACGGCTGAATTGCAAGAAAACAGCAGAATTCTGCACGAAATCATCAAAATTCTTACAGAAAACCGCATATTTCGATGCAAAACAACGATTTCTCGCCGATTTTCGTTGTTTTCTATCTTGAATTCGCCAAGAAGAGCACGAAATCTACAAAATCATGACTTTTTACTTAGATTCAACGGCTGAATTGCAAGAAAACAGCAGAATTCTGCACGAAATCATCAAAATTCTTACAGAAAACCGCATATTTCGATGCAAAACGACGATTTCTCGCCGATTTTCGTTGTTTTCTGGCTTGAATTCGCAAAGAAGAGCACGAAATCTACCAAATCATGACTTTTTACAAAGATTCAACGGCTGAATTGCAAGAAAACAGCAGAATTCTGCACGAAATCATCAAAATTCTCACAGAAAACCGCATATTTCGATGCAAAACAACGATTTCTCGCCGATTTTCGTTGTTTTCTGGCTTGAATTCGCAAAGAAGAGCACGAAATCTACAAAATCATCACTTTTTACCAAGATTCTACGGCTGAATTGCTAGAAAACAGCAGAATTCTGCACGAAATTATCAAAATTCTTACAGAAAACCGCATATTTCGATGCAAAACGACGATTTCTCGCCGATCTTCGTTGTTTTCTGGCATGAATTTGCAAAGAAGAGCACGAAATCTACAAAATCATGACTTTTTACCAAAATTCAACGGCTGAATTGCAAGAAAACAGCAGAATTCTGCACGAAATCATCAAAATTCTTAGAGAAAACCGCATATTTCGATGCAAAACGACGATTTCTCGCTGATTTTCGTTGTTTTCTATCTTCAATTCGCAAAGAAGAGCACGAAATCTACAAAATCATGACTTTTTACCAAGATTCAACGGCTGAATTGCAAGAAAACAGCAGAATTCTGCACGAAATCGTCAAAATTCTTAGAGAAAACCGCATATTTCGATGCAAAACGACGATTTCTCGCCGATTTTCGTTGTTTTCTGGCTTGAATTCGCAAAGAAGAGCACGAAATCTACAAAATCATCACTTTTTACCAAGATTCAACGGCTGAATTGCAAGAAAACAGCAGAATTCTGCACGAAATCATCAAAATTCTTAGAGAAAACCGCATATTTCGATGCAAAACGACGATTTCTCGCCGATTTTCGTTGTTTTCTGGCTTGAATTCGCAAAGAAGAGCACGAAATCTACAAAATCATCACTTTTTACCAAGATTCAACGGCTGAATTGCAAGAAAACAGCAGAATTCTGCACGAAATCATCAAAATTCTTACAGAAAACCGCATATTTCGATGCAAAACGACGATTTCTCGCCGATTTTCGTTGTTTTCTGGCTTGAATTCGCAAAGAAGAGCACGAAATCTACAAAATCATGACTTTTTACCAAGATTCAACGGCTGAATTGCAAGAAAACAGCAGAATTCTGCACGAAATCATCAAAATTCTTACAGAAAACCGCATATTTCGATGCAAAACGACGATTTCTCGCCGATTTTCGTTGTTTTCTGGCTTGAATTCGCAAAGAAGCGCACGAAATCTACAAAATCATGACTTTTTACCAAGATTCAACGGCTGAATTGCAAGAAAACAGCAGAATTCTGCACGAAATCATAAAAATTCTTAGAGAAAACTGCATATTTCGATGCAAAACAACGATTTCTCGCCGATTTTCGTTGTTTTCTGGCTTGAATTCGCAAAGAAGAGCACGAAATCTACAAAATCATCACTTTTTACCATGATTCAACGGCTGAATTGCAAGAAAACAGCAGAATTCTGCACGAAATCATAAAAATTCTTAGAGAAAACTGCATATTTCGATGCAAAACAACGATTTCTCGCCGATTTTCGTTGTTTTCTGGCTTGAATTTGCAAAGAAGAGCACGAAATCTACAAAATCATGACTTTTTACCAAGATTCAACGGCTGAATTGCAAGAAAACAGCAGAATTCTGCACGAAATCATCAAAATTCTTAGAGAAAACCGCATATTTCGATGCAAAACGACGATTTCTCGCTGATTTTCGTTGTTTTCTATCTTGAATTCGCAAAGAAGAGCACGAAATCTACAAAATCATCACTTTTTACCAAGATTCAACGGCTGAATTGCAAGAAAACAGCAGAATTCTGCACGAAATCATCAAAATTCTTACAGAAAACCGCATATTTCGATGCAAAACAATGATTTCTCGCCGATTTTCGTTGTTTTCTATCTTGAATTCGCCAAGAAGAGCACGAAATCTACAAAATTATGACTTTTTACCTAGATTCAACGGCTGAATTGCAAGAAAACAGCAGAATTCTGCACGAAATCATCAAAATTCTTACAGAAAACCGCATATTTCGATGCAAAACGACGATTTCTCGCCGATTTTTGTTGTTTTCTGGCTTGAATTCGCAAAGAAGAGAACGAAATCTACAAAATCATGACTTTTTACCAAGATTCAACGGCTGAATTGCAAGAAAACAGCAGAATTCTGCACAAAATCATCAAAATTCTTACAGAAAACCGCATATTTCGATGCAAAACGACGATTTCTCGCCGATCTTCGTTGTTTTCTGGCATGAATTTGCAAAGAAGAGCACGAAATCTACAAAATCATGACTTTTTACCAAGATTCAACGGCTGAATTGCAAGAAAACAGCAGAATTCTGCACGAAATCATCAAAATTCTTAGAGAAAACCGCATATTTCGATGCAAAACGACGATTTCTCGCTGATTTTCGTTGTTTTCTATCTTGAATTCGCAAAGAGCACGAAATCTACAAAATCATGACTTTTTACCAAGATTCAACGGCTGAATTGCAAGAAAACAGCAGAATTCTGCACGAAATCGTCAAAATTTTTAGAGAAAACCGCATATTTCGATGCAAAACGACGATTTCTCGCCGATTTTCGTTGTTTTCTGGCTTGAATTCGCAAAGAAGAGCACGAAATCTACAAAATCATCACTTTTTACCAAGATTCAACGGCTGAATTGCAAGAAAACAGCAGAATTCTGCACGAAATCATCAAAATTCTTACAGAAAACCGCATATTTCGATGCAAAACGACGATTTCTCGCCGATTCTCGTTGTATTCTGGCTTGAATTCGCAAAGAAGAGCACGAAATCTACAAAATCATGACTTTTTGCCAAGATTCCACGGCTGAATTGCAAGAAAACAGCAGAATTCTGCACGAAATCATCAAAATTCTTACAGAAAACCGCATTTTTCGATGCAAAACGACGATTTCTCGCCGATTTTCGTTGTTTTCTGGCTTGAATTCGCAAAGAAGAGCACGAAATCTACAAAATCATGACTTTTTACCAAGATTCAACGGCTGAATTGCAAGAAAACAGCAGAAATATGCACGAAATCATCAAAATTCTTACAGAAAACCGCATATTTCGATGCAAAACAACGATTTCTCGCCGATTTTCGTTGTTTTCTGGCTTGAATTCGCAAAGAAGAGCACGAAATCTACAAAATCATCACTTTTTACCAAGATTCTACGGCTGAATTGCAAGAAAACAGAATTCTGCACGAAATCATCAAAATTCTTAGAGAAAACTGCATATTTCGATGCAAAACAACGATTTCTCGCCGATTTTCGTTGTTTTCTATCTTGAATTCGCCAAGAAGAGCACGAAATCTACAAAATCATGACTTTTTACCTAGATTCAACATCTGAATTGCAAGAAAACAGCAGAATTCTGCACGAAATCATCAAAATTCTTACAGAAAACCGCATATTTCGATGCAAAACGACGATTTCTCGCCGATTTTCGTTGTTTTCTGGCTTGAATTTGCAAAGAAGAGCACGAAATCTACCAAATCATGACTTTTTACCAAGATTCAACGGCTGAATTGCAAGAAAACAGCAGAATTCTGCACGAAATCATCAAAATTTTCACAGAAAACCGCATATTTCGATGCAAAACAACGATTTCTCGCCGATTTTCGTTGTTTTCTGGCTTGAATTCGCAGAGAAGAGCACGAAATCTACAAAATCATCACTTTTTACCAAGATTCTACGGCTGAATTGCAAGAAAACAGCAGAATTCTGCACGAAATCATCAAAATTCTTACAGAAAACCGCATATTTCGATGCAAAACGACGATTTCTCGCCGATCTTCGTTGTTTTCTGGCACGAATTTGCAAAGAAGAGCACGAAATCTACAAAATCATGACTTTTTACAAAGATTCAACGGCTGAATTGCAAGAAAACAGCAGAATTCTGCACGAAATCATCAAAATTCTTAGAGAAAACCGCATATTTCGATGCAAAACGACGATTTCTCGCTGATTTTCGTTGTTTTCTATCTTGAATTCGCAAAGAAGAGCACGAAATCTACAAAATCATGACTTTTTACCAAGATTCAACGGCTGAATTGCAAGAAAACAGCAGAATTCTGCACGAAATCGTCACAATTCTTAGAGAAAACCGCATATTTCGATGCAAAACGACGATTTCTCGCCGATTTTCGTTGTTTTCTGGCTTGAATTCGCAAAGAAGAGCACGAAATCTACAAAATCATCACTTTTTACCAAGATTCAACGGCTGAATTGCAAGAAAACAGCAGAATTCTGCACGAAATCATCAAAATTCTTAGAGAAAACCGCATATTTTGATGCAAAACGACGATTTCTCGCCGATTTTCGTTATTTTCTGGCTTGAATTTGCAAAGAAGAGCACGAAATCTACAAAATCATCACTTTTTACCAAGATTCAACGGCTGAATTGCAAGAAAACAGCAGAATTCTGCACGAAATCATCAAAATTCTTACAGAAAACCGCATATTTCGATGCAAAACGACGATTTCTCGCCGATTTTCGTTGTTTTCTGGCTTGAATTCGCAAAGAAGAGCACGAAATCTACAAAATCATCACTTTTTACCAAGATTCAACGGCTGAATTGCAAGAAAACAGCAGAATTCTGCACGAAATCATCAAAATTCTTACAGAAAACCGCATATTTCGATGCAAAACGACGATTTCTCGCCGATTCTCGTTGTATTCTGGCTTGAATTCGCAAAGAAGAGCACGAAATCTACAAAATCATGACTTTTTGCCAAGATTCCACGGCTGAATTGCAAGAAAACAGCAGAATTCTGCACGAAATCATCAAAATTCTTACAGAAAACCGCATTTTTCGATGCAAAACGACGATTTCTCGCCGATTTTCGTTGTTTTCTGGCTTGAATTCGCAAAGAAGAGCACGAAATCTACAAAATCATGACTTTTTACCAAGATTCAACGGCTGAATTGCAAGAAAACAGCAGAATTCTGCACGAAATCATCAAAATTCTTAGAGAAAACTGCATATTTCGATGCAAAACAACGATTTCTCGCCGATTTTCGTTGTTTTCTATCTTGAATTCGCCAAGAAGAGCACGAAATCCACAAAATCATGACTTTTTACATAGATTCAACGGCTGAATTGCATGAAAACAGCAGAATTCTGCACGAAATCATCAAAATTCTTACAGAAAACCGCGTATTTCGATGCAAAACAACGATTTCTCGCCGATTTTCGTTGTTTTCTATCTTGAATTCGCCAAGAAGAGCACGAAATCTACAAAATCATGACTTTTTACCTAGATTCAACATCTGAATTGCAAGAAAACAGCAGAATTCTGCACGAAATCATCAAAATTCTTACAGAAAACCGCATATTTCGATGCAAAACGACGATTTCTCGCCGATTTTCGTTGTTTTCTGGCTTGAATTTGCAAAGAAGAGCACGAAATCTACCAAATCATGACTTTTTACCAAGATTCAACGGCTGAATTGCAAGAAAACAGCAGAATTCTGCACGAAATCATCAAAATTCTCACAGAAAACCGCATATTTCGATGCAAAACAACGATTTCTCGCCGATTTTCGTTGTTTTCTGGCTTGAATTCGCAAAGAAGAGCACGAAATCTACAAAATCATCACTTTTTACCAAGATTCTACGGCTGAATTGCTAGAAAACAGCAGAATTCTGCACGAAATTATCAAAATTCTTACAGAAAACCGCATATTTCGATGCAAAACGACGATTTCTCGCCGATCTTCGTTGTTTTCTGGCATGAATTTGCAAAGAAGAGCACGAAATCTACAAAATCATGACTTTTTACCAAGATTCAACGGCTGAATTGCAAGAAAACAGCAGAATTCTGCACGAAATCATCAAAATTCTTAGAGAAAACCGCATATTTCGATGCAAAACGACGATTTCTCGCTGATTTTCGTTGTTTTCTATCTTGAATTCGCAAAGAAGAGCACGAAATCTACAAAATCATGACTTTTTACCAAGATTCAACGGCTGAATTGCAAGAAAACAGCAGAATTCTGCACGAAATCTTCACAATTCTTAGAGAAAACCGCATATTTCGATGCAAAACGACGATTTCTCGCCGATTTCCGTTGTTTTCTGGCTTGAATTCGCAAAGAAGAGCACGAAATCTACAAAATCATCACTTTTTACCAAGATTCAACGGCTGAATTGCAAGAAAACAGCAGAATTCTGCACGAAATCATCAAAATTCTTAGAGAAAACCGCATATTTCGATGCAAAACGACGATTTCTCGCCGATTTTCGTTGTTTTCTGGCTTGAATTTGCAAAGAAGAGCACGAAATCTACAAAATCATCACTTTTTACCAAGATTCAACGGCTGAATTGCAAGAAAACAGCAGAATTCTGCACGAAATCATCAAAATTCTTAGAGAAAACTGCATATTTCGATGCAAAACAACGATTTCTCGCCGATTTTCGTTGTTTTCTATCTTGAATTCGCCAAGAAGAGCACGAAATCCACAAAATCATGACTTTTTACATAGATTCAACGGCTGAATTGCATGAAACCAGCAGAATTCTGCACGAAATCATCAAAATTCTTACAGAAAACCGCGTATTTCGATGCAAAACAACGATTTCTCGCCGATTTTCGTTGTTTTCTATCTTGAATTCGCCAAGAAGAGCACGAAATCTACAAAATCATGACTTTTTACCTAGATTCAACATCTGAATTGCAAGAAAACAGCAGAATTCTGCACGAAATCATCAAAATTCTTACAGAAAACCGCATATTTCGATGCAAAACGACGATTTCTCGCCGATTTTCGTTGTTTTCTGGCTTGAATTTGCAAAGAAGAGCACGAAATCTACCAAATCATGACTTTTTACCAAGATTCAACGGCTGAATTGCAAGAAAACAGCAGAATTCTGCACGAAATCATCAAAATTCTCACAGAAAACCGCATATTTCGATGCAAAACAACGATTTCTCGCCGATTTTCGTTGTTTTCTATCTTGAATTCGCCAAGAAGAGCACGAAATCTACAAAATCATGACTTTTTACCTAGATTCAACATCTGAATTGCAAGAAAACAGCAGAATTCTGCACGAAATCATCAAAATTCTTAGAGAAAACCGCATATTTCGATGCAAAACGACGATTTCTCGCCGATTTTCGTTGTTTTCTGGCTTGAATTTGCAAAGAAGAGCACGAAATCTACAAAATCATCACTTTTTACCAAGATTCAACGGCTGAATTGCAAGAAAACAGCAGAATTCTGCACGAAATCATCAAAATTCTTAGAGAAAACTGCATATTTCGATGCAAAACAACGATTTCTCGCCGATTTTCGTTGTTTTCTATCTTGAATTCGCCAAGAAGAGCACGAAATCCACAAAATCATGACTTTTTACATAGATTCAACGGCTGAATTGCATGAAACCAGCAGAATTCTGCACGAAATCATCAAAATTCTTACAGAAAACCGCGTATTTCGATGCAAAACAACGATTTCTCGCCGATTTTCGTTGTTTTCTATCTTGAATTCGCCAAGAAGAGCACGAAATCTACAAAATCATGACTTTTTACCTAGATTCAACATCTGAATTGCAAGAAAACAGCAGAATTCTGCACGAAATCATCAAAATTCTTACAGAAAACCGCATATTTCGATGCAAAACGACGATTTCTCGCCGATTTTCGTTGTTTTCTGGCTTGAATTTGCAAAGAAGAGCACGAAATCTACCAAATCATGACTTTTTACCAAGATTCAACGGCTGAATTGCAAGAAAACAGCAGAATTCTGCACGAAATCATCAAAATTCTCACAGAAAACCGCATATTTCGATGCAAAACAACGATTTCTCGCCGATTTTCGTTGTTTTCTGGCTTGAATTCGCAAAGAAGAGCACGAAATCTACAAAATCATCACTTTTTACCAAGATTCTACGGCTGAATTGCTAGAAAACAGCAGAATTCTGCACGAAATTATCAAAATTCTTACAGAAAACCGCATATTTCGATGCAAAACGACGATTTCTCGCCGATCTTCGTTGTTTTCTGGCATGAATTTGCAAAGAAGAGCACGAAATCTACAAAATCATGACTTTTTACCAAGATTCAACGGCTGAATTGCAAGAAAACAGCAGAATTCTGCACGAAATCATCAAAATTCTTAGAGAAAACCGCATATTTCGATGCAAAACGACGATTTCTCGCTGATTTTCGTTGTTTTCTATCTTGAATTCGCAAAGAAGAGCACGAAATCTACAAAATCATGACTTTTTACCAAGATTCAACGGCTGAATTGCAAGAAAACAGCAGAATTCTGCACGAAATCGTCACAATTCTTAGAGAAAACCGCATATTTCGATGCAAAACGACGATTTCTCGCCGATTTTCGTTGTTTTCTGGCTTGAATTCGCAAAGAAGAGCACGAAATCTACAAAATCATCACTTTTTACCAAGATTCAACGGCTGAATTGCAAGAAAACAGCAGAATTCTGCACGAAATCATCAAAATTCTTAGAGAAAACCGCATATTTCGATGCAAAACGACGATTTCTCGCCGATTTTCGTTGTTTTCTGGCTTGAATTTGCAAAGAAGAGCACGAAATCTACAAAATCATCACTTTTTACCAAGATTCAACGGCTGAATTGCAAGAAAACAGCAGAATTCTGCACGAAATCATCAAAATTCTTACAGAAAACCGCATATTTCGATGCAAAACGACGATTTCTCGCCGATTTTCGTTGTTTTCTGGCTTGAATTCGCAAAGAAGAGCACGAAATCTACAAAATCATGACTTTTTACCAAGATTCAACGGCTGAATTGCAAGAAAACAGCAGAATTCTGCACGAAATCATCAAAATTCTTACAGAAAACCGCATATTTCGATGCAAAACGACGATTTCTCGCCGATTTTCGTTGTTTTCTGGCATGAATTCGCAAAGAAGAGCACGAAATCTACAAAATCATGACTTTTTACCAAGATTCAACGGCTGAATTGCAAGAAAACAGCAGAATTCTGCACGAAATCATCAAAATTCTTAGAGAAAACCGCATATTTCGATGCAAAACGACGATTTCTCGCTGATTTTCGTTGTTTTCTATCTTGAATTCGCAAAGAAGAGCACGAAATCCACAAAATCATGACTTTTTACCAAGATTCAACGGCTGAATTGCAAGAAAAGAGCAGAATTCTGCACGAAATCATCAAAATTCTTAGAGAAATCTGCATATTTCGATGCAAAACAACGATTTCTCGCCGATTTTCGTTGTTTTCTATCTTGAATTTGCCAAGAAGAGCACGAAATCTACAAAATCATGACTTTTTACCTAGATTCAACGGCTGAATTGCAAGAAAACAGCAGAATTCTGCACGAAATCATCAACATTTTTAGAGAAAACTGCATATTTCGATGCAAAACAACGATTTCTCGCCGATTTTCGTTGTTTTCTATATTGAATTTGCCAAGAAGAGCACGAAATCTACAAAATCATGACTTTTTACCTAGATTCAACGGCTGAATTGCAAGAAAACAGCAGAATTCTGCACGAAATCATCAAAATTCTTACAGAAAACCGCATATTTCGATGCAAAACAACGATTTCTCGCCGATTTTCGTTGTTTTCTATCTTGAATTTGCCAAGAAGAGCACGAAATCTACAAAATCATGACTTTTTACCCAGATTCAACGGCTGAATTGCAAGAAAACAGCAGAATTCTGCACGAAATCATTAAAATTCTTACAGAAAACCGCATATTTCGATGCAAAACGACGATTTCTCGCCGATTTTCGTTGTTTTCTGGCTTGAATTCGCAAAGAAGAGCACGAAATCTACAAAATCATGACTTTTTACCAAGATTCAACAGCTGAATTGCAAGAAAACAGCAAAATTCTGCACGAAATCATCAAAATTCTTACAGAAAACCGCATATTTCGATGCAAAACAACGATTTCTCGCCGATTTTTGTTGTTTTCTGGCTTGAATTCGCAAAGAAGAGCACGAAATCTACAAAATCATGACTTTTTACCAAAATTCTACGGCTGAATTGCAAGAAAACAGCAGAATTCTGCACGAAATCATCAAAATTCTTACAGAAAACCGCATATTTCGATGCAAAACGACGATTTCTCGCCGATTTTCGTTGTTTTCTGGCTTGAATTCGCAAAGAAGAGCACGAAATCTACAAAATCATGACTTTTTACCAAGATTCAACGGCTGAATTGCAAGAAAACAGCAGAATTCTGCACGAAATCATCAAAATTCTTAGAGAAAACCGCATATTTCGATGCAAAACGACGATTTCTCGCCGATTTTCGTTGTTTTCTGGCTTGAATTTGCAAAGAAGAGCACGAAATCTACCAAATCATGACTTTTTACCAAGATTCAACGGCTGAATTGCAAGAAAACAGCAGAATTCTGCACGAAATCATCAAAATTCTCACAGAAAACCGCATATTTCGATGCAAAACAACGATTTCTCGCCGATTTTCGTTGTTTTCTGGCTTGAATTCGCAAAGAAGAGCACGAAATCTACAAAATCATCACTTTTTACCAAGATTCTACGGCTGAATTGCTAGAAAACAGCAGAATTCTGCACGAAATTATCAAAATTCTTACAGAAAACCGCATATTTCGATGCAAAACGACGATTTCTCGCCGATCTTCGTTGTTTTCTGGCATGAATTTGCAAAGAAGAGCACGAAATCTACAAAATCATGACTTTTTACCAAGATTCAACGGCTGAATTGCAAGAAAACAGCAGAATTCTGCACGAAATCATCAAAATTCTTAGAGAAAACCGCATATTTCGATGCAAAACGACGATTTCTCGCTGATTTTCGTTGTTTTCTATCTTGAATTCGCAAAGAAGAGCACGAAATCTACAAAATCATGACTTTTTACCAAGATTCAACGGCTGAATTGCAAGAAAACAGCAGAATTCTGCACGAAATCGTCACAATTCTTAGAGAAAACCGCATATTTCGATGCAAAACGACGATTTTTCGCCGATTTTCGTTGTTTTCTGGCTTGAATTCGCAAAGAAGAGCACGAAATCTACAAAATCATCACTTTTTACCAAGATTCAACGGCTGAATTGCAAGAAAACAGCAGAATTCTGCACGAAATCATCAAAATTCTTAGAGAAAACCGCATATTTCGATGCAAAACGACGATTTCTCGCCGATTTTCGTTGTTTTCTGGCTTGAATTTGCAAAGAAGAGCACGAAATCTACAAAATCATCACTTTTTACCAAGATTCAACGGCTGAATTGCAAGAAAACAGCAGAATTCTGCACGAAATCATCAAAATTCTTACAGAAAACCGCATATTTCGATGCAAAACGACGATTTCTCGCCGATTTTCGTTGTTTTCTGGCTTGAATTCGCAAAGAAGAGCACGAAATCTACAAAATCATGACTTTTTACCAAGATTCAACGGCTGAATTGCAAGAAAACAGCAGAATTCTGCACGAAATCATCAAAATTCTTACAGAAAACCGCATATTTCGATGCAAAACGACGATTTCTCGCCGATTTTCGTTGTTTTCTGGCATGAATTCGCAAAGAAGAGCACGAAATCTACAAAATCATGACTTTTTACCAAGATTCAACGGCTGAATTGCAAGAAAACAGCAGAATTCTGCACGAAATCATCAAAATTCTTAGAGAAAACCGCATATTTCGATGCAAAACGACGATTTCTCGCTGATTTTCGTTGTTTTCTATCTTGAATTCGCAAAGAAGAGCACGAAATCCACAAAATCATGACTTTTTACCAAGATTCAACGGCTGAATTGCAAGAAAAGAGCAGAATTCTGCACGAAATCATCAAAATTCTTAGAGAAATCTGCATATTTCGATGCAAAACAACGATTTCTCGCCGATTTTCGTTGTTTTCTATCTTGAATTTGCCAAGAAGAGCACGAAATCTACAAAATCATGACTTTTTACCTAGATTCAACGGCTGAATTGCAAGAAAACAGCAGAATTCTGCACGAAATCATCAACATTTTTAGAGAAAACTGCATATTTCGATGCAAAACAACGATTTCTCGCCGATTTTCGTTGTTTTCTATATTGAATTTGCCAAGAAGAGCACGAAATCTACAAAATCATGACTTTTTACCTAGATTCAACGGCTGAATTGCAAGAAAACAGCAGAATTCTGCACGAAATCATCAAAATTCTTACAGAAAACCGCATATTTCGATGCAAAACAACGATTTCTCGCCGATTTTCGTTGTTTTCTATCTTGAATTTGCCAAGAAGAGCACGAAATCTACAAAATCATGACTTTTTACCCAGATTCAACGGCTGAATTGCAAGAAAACAGCAGAATTCTGCACGAAATCATTAAAATTCTTACAGAAAACCGCATATTTCGATGCAAAACGACGATTTCTCGCCGATTTTCGTTGTTTTCTGGCTTGAATTCGCAAAGAAGAGCACGAAATCTACAAAATCATGACTTTTTACCAAGATTCAACAGCTGAATTGCAAGAAAACAGCAAAATTCTGCACGAAATCATCAAAATTCTTACAGAAAACCGCATATTTCGATGCAAAACAACGATTTCTCGCCGATTTTTGTTGTTTTCTGGCTTGAATTCGCAAAGAAGAGCACGAAATCTACAAAATCATGACTTTTTACCAAAATTCTACGGCTGAATTGCAAGAAAACAGCAGAATTCTGCACGAAATCATCAAAATTCTTACAGAAAACCGCATATTTCGATGCAAAACGACGATTTCTCGCCGATTTTCGTTGTTTTCTGGCTTGAATTCGCAAAGAAGAGCACGAAATCTACAAAATCATGACTTTTTACCAAGATTCAACGGCTGAATTGCAAGAAAACAGCAGAATTCTGCACGAAATCATCAAAATTCTTAGAGAAAACCGCATATTTCGATGCAAAACGACGATTTCTCGCCGATTTTCGTGGTTTTCTGGCTTAAATTCGCAAAGAAGAGCACGAAATCTACAAAATCATGACTTTTAACCAAGATTCAACGGTTGAATTGCAAGAAAACAGCAGAATTCTGCACGAAATCATCAAAATTCTTACAGAAAACCGCATATTTCGATGCAAAACGATTATTTCTCGCCGATTTTTGTTGTTTTCTGGCTTGAATTCGCAAAGAAGAGCACGAAATCTACAAAATCATGACTTATTACCAAGATTCAACGGCTTAGTTGCAAGAAAACAGCAGAATTCTGCACGAAATCATCAAAATTCTTACAGAAAATCGCATATTTCGATGCAAAACGACGATTTCTCGCCGATTTTCGTTGTTTTCTGGCTTGAATTCGCAAAGAAGAGCACAAAACCTACAAAATCATGACTTTTTACCAAGATTCAACGGCTGAATTGCAAGAAAAGAGCAGAATTCTGCACGAAATCATCAAAATTCTTAGAGAAATCTGCATATTTCGATGCAAAACAACGATTTCTCGCCGATTTTCGTTGTTTTCTATCTTGAATTTGCCAAGAAGAGCACGAAATCTACAAAATCATGACTTTTTACCTAGATTCAACGGCTGAATTGCAAGAAAACAGCAGAATTCTGCACGAAATCATCAAAATTTTTAAAGAAAACTGCATATTTCGATGCAAAACAACGATTTCTCGCCGATTTTCGTTGTTTTCTATATTGAATTTGCCAAGAAGAGCACGAAATCTACAAAATCATGACTTTTTACCTAGATTCAACGGCTGAATTGCAAGAAAACAGCAGAATTCTGCACGAAATCATCAAAATTCTTACAGAAAACCGCATATTTCGATGCAAAACAACGATTTCTCGCCGATTTTCGTTGTTTTCTATCTTGAATTTGCCAAGAAGAGCACGAATTCTACAAAATCATGACTTTTTACCTAGATTCAACGGCTGAATTGCAAGAAAACAGCAGAATTCTGCACGAAATCATCAAAATTCTTACAGAAAACCGCATATTTCGATGCAAAACGACGATTTCTCGCCGATTTTCGTTGTTTTCTGGCTTGAATTCGCAAAGAAGAGCACGAAATCTACAAAATCATGACTTTTTACCAAGATTCAACAGCTGAATTGCAAGAAAACAGCAGAATTCTGCACGATATCATCAAAATTCTTACAGAAAACCGCATATTTCGATGCAAAACGACGATTTCTCGCCGATTTTCGTTGTTTTCAGGCATGAATTTGCAAAGAAGAGCACGAAATCTACAAAATCATGACTTTTTACCAAGATTCAACGGCTGAATTGCAAGAAAACAGCAGAATTCTGCACGAAATCATCAAAATTCTTAGAGAAAACCGCATATTTCGATGCAAAACGACGATTTCTCGCTGATTTTCGTTGTTTTCTATCTTGAATTCGCAAAGAAGAGCACGAAATCTACAAAATCATGACTTTTTACCAAGATTCAACGGCTGAATTGCAAGAAAACAGCAGAATTCTGCACGAAATCATCAAAATTCTTACAGAAAACCGCATATTTCGATGCAAAACAACGATTTCTCGCCGATTTTCGTTGTTTTCTGGCTTGAATTCGCAAAGAAGAGCACGAAATCTACAAAATCATGACATTTTACCAAGATTCAACGGCTGAATTGCAAGAAAACAGCAGAATTCTGCACGAAATCATCAAAATTCTTAGAGAAAACCGCATATTTCGATGCAAGACGACGATTTCTCGCCGATTTTCGTTGTTTTCTGGCTTGAATTCGCAAAGAAGAGCACGAAATCTACCAAATCATGACTTTTTACCAAGATTCAACGGCTGAATTGCAAGAAAACAGCAGAATTCTGCACGAAATCATCAAAATTTTCACAGAAAACCGCATATTTCGATGCAAAACAACGATTTCTCGCCGATTTTCGTTGTTTTCTGGCTTGAATTCGCAGAGAAGAGCACGAAATCTACAAAATCATCACTTTTTACCAAGATTCTACGGCTGAATTGCAAGAAAACAGCAGAATTCTGCACGAAATCATCAAAATTCTTACAGAAAACCGCATATTTCGATGCAAAACGACGATTTCTCGCCGATCTTCGTTGTTTTCTGGCACGAATTTGCAAAGAAGAGCACGAAATCTACAAAATCATGACTTTTTACAAAGATTCAACGGCTGAATTGCAAGAAAACAGCAGAATTCTGCACGAAATCATCAAAATTCTTAGAGAAAACCGCATATTTCGATGCAAAACGACGATTTCTCGCTGATTTTCGTTGTTTTCTATCTTGAATTCGCAAAGAAGAGCACGAAATCTACAAAATCATGACTTTTTACCAAGATTCAACGGCTGAATTGCAAGAAAACAGCAGAATTCTGCACGAAATCGTCACAATTCTTAGAGAAAACCGCATATTTCGATGCAAAACGACGATTTCTCGCCGATTTTCGTTGTTTTCTGGCTTGAATTCGCAAAGAAGAGCACGAAATCTACAAAATCATCACTTTTTACCAAGATTCAACGGCTGAATTGCAAGAAAACAGCAGAATTCTGCACGAAATCATCAAAATTCTTAGAGAAAACCGCATATTTTGATGCAAAACGACGATTTCTCGCCGATTTTCGTTATTTTCTGGCTTGAATTTGCAAAGAAGAGCACGAAATCTACAAAATCATCACTTTTTACCAAGATTCAACGGCTGAATTGCAAGAAAACAGCAGAATTCTGCACGAAATCATCAAAATTCTTACAGAAAACCGCATATTTCGATGCAAAACGACGATTTCTCGCCGATTTTCGTTGTTTTCTGGCTTGAATTCGCAAAGAAGAGCACGAAATCTACAAAATCATCACTTTTTACCAAGATTCAACGGCTGAATTGCAAGAAAACAGCAGAATTCTGCACGAAATCATCAAAATTCTTACAGAAAACCGCATATTTCGATGCAAAACGACGATTTCTCGCCGATTCTCGTTGTATTCTGGCTTGAATTCGCAAAGAAGAGCACGAAATCTACAAAATCATGACTTTTTGCCAAGATTCCACGGCTGAATTGCAAGAAAACAGCAGAATTCTGCACGAAATCATCAAAATTCTTACAGAAAACCGCATTTTTCGATGCAAAACGACGATTTCTCGCCGATTTTCGTTGTTTTCTGGCTTGAATTCGCAAAGAAGAGCACGAAATCTACAAAATCATGACTTTTTACCAAGATTCAACGGCTGAATTGCAAGAAAACAGCAGAATTCTGCACGGAATCATCAAAATTCTTACAGAAAACCGCATATTTCGATGCAAAACGACGATTTCTCGCCGATTTTCGTTGTTTTCTGGCTTGAATTTGCAAAGAAGAGCACGAAATCTACCAAATCATGACTTTTTACCAAGATTCAACGGCTGAATTGCAAGAAAACAGCAGAATTCTGCACGAAATCATCAAAATTCTCACAGAAAACCGCATATTTCGATGCAAAACAACGATTTCTCGCCGATTTTCGTTGTTTTCTGGCTTGAATTCGCAAAGAAGAGCACGAAATCTACAAAATCATCACTTTTTACCAAGATTCTACGGCTGAATTGCTAGAAAACAGCAGAATTCTGCACGAAATTATCAAAATTCTTACAGAAAACCGCATATTTCGATGCAAAACGACGATTTCTCGCCGATCTTCGTTGTTTTCTGGCATGAATTTGCAAAGAAGAGCACGAAATCTACAAAATCATGACTTTTTACCAAGATTCAACGGCTGAATTGCAAGAAAACAGCAGAATTCTGCACGAAATCATCAAAATTCTTAGAGAAAACCGCATATTTCGATGCAAAACGACGATTTCTCGCTGATTTTCGTTGTTTTCTATCTTGAATTCGCAAAGAAGAGCACGAAATCTACAAAATCATGACTTTTTACCAAGATTCAACGGCTGAATTGCAAGAAAACAGCAGAATTCTGCACGAAATCGTCACAATTCTTAGAGAAAACCGCATATTTCGATGCAAAACGACGATTTCTCGCCGATTTTCGTTGTTTTCTGGCTTGAATTCGCAAAGAAGAGCACGAAATCTACAAAATCATCACTTTTTACCAAGATTCAACGGCTGAATTGCAAGAAAACAGCAGAATTCTGCACGAAATCATCAAAATTCTTAGAGAAAACCGCATATTTCGATGCAAAACGACGATTTCTCGCCGATTTTCGTTGTTTTCTGGCTTGAATTTGCAAAGAAGAGCACGAAATCTACAAAATCATCACTTTTTACCAAGATTCAACGGCTGAATTGCAAGAAAACAGCAGAATTCTGCACGAAATCATCAAAATTCTTAGAGAAAACTGCATATTTCGATGCAAATCAACGATTTCTCGCCGATTTTCGTTGTTTTCTATCTTGAATTCGCCAAGAAGAGCACGAAATCCACAAAATCATGACTTTTTACATAGATTCAACGGCTGAATTGCATGAAAACAGCAGAATTCTGCACGAAATCATCAAAATTCTTACAGAAAACCGCGTATTTCGATGCAAAACAACGATTTCTCGCCGATTTTCGTTGTTTTCTATCTTGAATTCGCCAAGAAGAGCACGAAATCTACAAAATCATGACTTTTTACCTAGATTCAACATCTGAATTGCAAGAAAACAGCAGAATTCTGCACGAAATCATCAAAATTCTTACAGAAAACCGCATATTTCGATGCAAAACGACGATTTCTCGCCGATTTTCGTTGTTTTCTGGCTTGAATTTGCAAAGAAGAGCACGAAATCTACCAAATCATGACTTTTTACCAAGATTCAACGGCTGAATTGCAAGAAAACAGCAGAATTCTGCACGAAATCATCAAAATTCTCACAGAAAACCGCATATTTCGATGCAAAACAACGATTTCTCGCCGATTTTCGTTGTTTTCTGGCTTGAATTCGCAAAGAAGAGCACGAAATCTACAAAATCATCACTTTTTACCAAGATTCTACGGCTGAATTGCTAGAAAACAGCAGAATTCTGCACGAAATTATCAAAATTCTTACAGAAAACCGCATATTTCGATGCAAAACGACGATTTCTCGCCGATCTTCGTTGTTTTCTGGCATGAATTTGCAAAGAAGAGCACGAAATCTACAAAATCATGACTTTTTACCAAGATTCAACGGCTGAATTGCAAGAAAACAGCAGAATTCTGCACGAAATCATCAAAATTCTTAGAGAAAACCGCATATTTCGATGCAAAACGACGATTTCTCGCTGATTTTCGTTGTTTTCTATCTTGAATTCGCAAAGAAGAGCACGAAATCTACAAAATCATGACTTTTTACCAAGATTCAACGGCTGAATTGCAAGAAAACAGCAGAATTCTGCACGAAATCGTCACAATTCTTAGAGAAAACCGCATATTTCGATGCAAAACGACGATTTCTCGCCGATTTTCGTTGTTTTCTGGCTTGAATTCGCAAAGAAGAGCACGAAATCTACAAAATCATCACTTTTTACCAAGATTCAACGGCTGAATTGCAAGAAAACAGCAGAATTCTGCACGAAATCATCAAAATTCTTAGAGAAAACCGCATATTTCGATGCAAAACGACGATTTCTCGCCGATTTTCGTTGTTTTCTGGCTTGAATTTGCAAAGAAGAGCACGAAATCTACAAAATCATCACTTTTTACCAAGATTCAACGGCTGAATTGCAAGAAAACAGCAGAATTCTGCACGAAATCATCAAAATTCTTACAGAAAACCGCATATTTCGATGCAAAACGACGATTTCTCGCCGATTTTCGTTGTTTTCTGGCTTGAATTCGCAAAGAAGAGCACGAAATCTACAAAATCATGACTTTTTACCAAGATTCAACGGCTGAATTGCAAGAAAACAGCAGAATTCTGCACGAAATCATCAAAATTCTTACAGAAAACCGCATATTTCGATGCAAAACGACGATTTCTCGCCGATTTTCGTTGTTTTCTGGCATGAATTCGCAAAGAAGAGCACGAAATCTACAAAATCATGACTTTTTACCAAGATTCAACGGCTGAATTGCAAGAAAACAGCAGAATTCTGCACGAAATCATCAAAATTCTTAGAGAAAACCGCATATTTCGATGCAAAACGACGATTTCTCGCTGATTTTCGTTGTTTTCTATCTTGAATTCGCAAAGAAGAGCACGAAATCCACAAAATCATGACTTTTTACCAAGATTCAACGGCTGAATTGCAAGAAAAGAGCAGAATTCTGCACGAAATCATCAAAATTCTTAGAGAAATCTGCATATTTCGATGCAAAACAACGATTTCTCGCCGATTTTCGTTGTTTTCTATCTTGAATTTGCCAAGAAGAGCACGAAATCTACAAAATCATGACTTTTTACCTAGATTCAACGGCTGAATTGCAAGAAAACAGCAGAATTCTGCACGAAATCATCAACATTTTTAGAGAAAACTGCATATTTCGATGCAAAACAACGATTTCTCGCCGATTTTCGTTGTTTTCTATATTGAATTTGCCAAGAAGAGCACGAAATCTACAAAATGATGACTTTTTACCTAGATTCAACGGCTGAATTGCAAGAAAACAGCAGAATTCTGCACGAAATCATCAAAATTCTTACAGAAAACCGCATATTTCGATGCAAAACGACGATTTCTCGCCGATTTTCGTTGTTTTCTGGCTTGAATTCGCAAAGAAGAGCACGAAATTTACAAAATCATGACTTTTTACCAAGATTCAACAGCTGAATTGCAAGAAAACAGCAAAATTCTGCACGAAATCATCAAAATTCTTACAGAAAACCGCATATTTCGATGCAAAACAACGATTTCTCGCCGATTTTTGTTGTTTTCTGGCTTGAATTCGCAAAGAAGAGCACGAAATCTACAAAATCATGACTTTTTACCAAGATTCTACGGCTGAATTGCAAGAAAACAGCAGAATTCTGCACGAAATCATCAAAATTCTTACAGAAAACCGCATATTTCGATGCAAAACGACGATTTCTCGCCGATTTTCGTTGTTTTCTGGCTTGAATTCGCAAAGAAGAGCACGAAATCTACAAAATCATGACTTTTTACCAAGATTCAACGGCTGAATTGCAAGAAAACAGCAGAATTCTGCACGAAATCATCAAAATTCTTAGAGAAAACCGCATATTTCGATGCAAAACGACGATTTCTCGCCGATTTTCGTGGTTTTCTGGCTTAAATTCGCAAAGAAGAGCACGAAATCTACAAAATCATGACTTTTAACCAAGATTCAACGGTTGAATTGCAAGAAAACAGCAGAATTCTGCACGAAATCATCAAAATTCTTACAGAAAACCGCATATTTCGATGCAAAACGATTATTTCTCGCCGATTTTTGTTGTTTTCTGGCTTGAATTCGCAAAGAAGAGCACGAAATCTACAAAATCATGACTTATTACCAAGATTCAACGGCTTAATTGCAAGAAAACAGCAGAATTCTGCACGAAATCATCAAAATTCTTACAGAAAATCGCATATTTCGATGCAAAACGACGATTTCTCGCCGATTTTCGTTGTTTTCTGGCTTGAATTCGCAAAGAAGAGCACAAAACCTACAAAATCATGACTTTTTACCAAGATTCAACGGCTGAATTGCAAGAAAAGAGCAGAATTCTGCACGAAATCATCAAAATTCTTAGAGAAATCTGCATATTTCGATGCAAAACAACGATTTCTCGCCGATTTTCGTTGTTTTCTATCTTGAATTTGCCAAGAAGAGCACGAAATCTACAAAATCATGACTTTTTACCTAGATTCAACGGCTGAATTGCAAGAAAACAGCAGAATTCTGCACGAAATCATCAAAATTTTTAAAGAAAACTGCATATTTCGATGCAAAACAACGATTTCTCGCCGATTTTCGTTGTTTTCTATATTGAATTTGCCAAGAAGAGCACGAAATCTACAAAATCATGACTTTTTACCTAGATTCAACGGCTGAATTGCAAGAAAACAGCAGAATTCTGCACGAAATCATCAAAATTCTTACAGAAAACCGCATATTTCGATGCAAAACAACGATTTCTCGCCGATTTTCGTTGTTTTCTATCTTGAATTTGCCAAGAAGAGCACGAATTCTACAAAATCATGACTTTTTACCTAGATTCAACGGCTGAATTGCAAGAAAACAGCAGAATTCTGCACGAAATCATCAAAATTCTTACAGAAAACCGCATATTTCGATGCAAAACGACGATTTCTCGCCGATTTTCGTTGTTTTCTGGCTTGAATTCGCAAAGAAGAGCACGAAATCTACAAAATCATGACTTTTTACCAAGATTCAACAGCTGAATTGCAAGAAAACAGCAGAATTCTGCACGATATCATCAAAATTCTTACAGAAAACCGCATATTTCGATGCAAAACGACGATTTCTCGCCGATTTTCGTTGTTTTCAGGCATGAATTTGCAAAGAAGAGCACGAAATCTACAAAATCATGACTTTTTACCAAGATTCAACGGCTGAATTGCAAGAAAACAGCTGAATTCTGCACGAAATCATCAAAATTCTTAGAGAAAACCGCATATTTCGATGCAAAACGACGATTTCTCGCTGATTTTCGTTGTTTTCTATCTTGAATTCGCAAAGAAGAGCACGAAATCTACAAAATCATGACTTTTTACCAAGATTCAACGGCTGAATTGCAAGAAAACAGCAGAATTCTGCACGAAATAATCAAAATTCTTACAGAAAACCGCATATTTCGATGCAAAACAACGATTTCTCGCCGATTTTCGTTGTTTTCTGGCTTGAATTCGCAAAGAAGAGCACGAAATCTACAAAATCATGACATTTTACCAAGATTCAACGGCTGAATTGCAAGAAAACAGCAGAATTCTGCACGAAATCATCAAAATTCTTAGAGAAAACCGCATATTTCGATGCAAGACGACGATTTCTCGCCGATTTTCGTTGTTTTCTGGCTTGAATTCGCAAAGAAGAGCACGAAATCTACAAAATCATGACTTTTTACCAAGATTCAACGGCTGAATTGCAAGAAAACAGCAGAATTCTGCAGGAAATCATCAAAATTCTTAGAGAAAACTGCATATTTCGATGCAAACCAACGATTTCTCGCCGATTTTCGTTGTTTTCTGGCATGAATTCCCAAAGAAGAGCACGAAATCTACAAAATCATGACATTTTACCAAGATTCAACGGCTGAATTGCAAGAAAACAGCAGAATTCTGCACGAAATCATCAAAATTCTTACAGAAAACCGCATATTTCGATGCAAAACGACGATTTCTCGCCGATTTTCGTTGTTTTCTGGCTTGAATTCGCAAAGAAGAGCACGAAATCTACAAAATCATGACATTTTACCAAGATTCAACGGCTGAATTGCAAGAAAACAGCAGAATTCTGCACATCATCAAAATTCTTACAGAAAACCGCATATTTCGATGCAAAACGACGATTTCTCGCCGATTTTCGTTGTTTTCTGGCTTGAATTCGCAAAGAAGAGCACGAAATCTACACAATCATGACTTTTTACCAAGATTCAACAGCTGAATTGCAAGAAAACAGCAAAATTATCCAGAAAATCATCAAAATTCTTACAGAAAACCGCATATTTCGATGTAAAACGACGATTTTTCGCCGATTTTCGTGGTTTTCTGGCTTGAATTCGCAAAGAAGAGCACGAAATCTACAAAATCATGACTTTTTACCAAGATTCAACGGCTGAATTGCAAGAAAACAGCAGAATTCTGCACGAAATCATCAAAATTCTTAGAGAAAAACGCATATTTCGATGCAAAACAACGATTTCTCGCCGATTTTCGTTGTTTTCTGGCTTGAATTTGCAAAGAAGAGCACGAAATCTACAAAATCATGACTTTTTACCAGGATTCAACGGCTGAATTGCAAGAAAACAGCAGAATTCTGCACGAAATCATCAAAATTCTTTCAGAAAACCGCATATTTCGATGCAAAACGACGATTTCTCGTCGATTTTCGTTGTTTTCTGGCATGAATTCGCAAAGAAGAGCACGAAATCTACAAAATCATGACTTTTTACCAAGATTCAACGGCTGAACTGCAAGAACACAGCAGAATTCTGCACGAAATCATCAAAATTCTTACAGAAAACCGCATATTTCGATGCAAAACAACGATTTCTCGCCGATTTTCGTTGTTTTCTGGCTTGAATTCGCAAAGAAGAGCACGAAATCTACAAAATCATCACTTTTTACCAAGATTCTACGGCTGAATTGCAAGAAAACAGCAGAATTCTGCACGAAATCATCAAAATTCTTACAGAAAACCGCATATTTCGATGCAAAACGACGATTTCTCGCCGATTTTCGTTGTTTTCTGGCTTGAATTCGCAAAGAAGAGCACGAAATCTACAAAATCATGACTTTTTACCAAGATTCAACGGCTGAATTGCAAGAAAACAGCAGAATTCTGCACGAAATCATCAAAATTCTTAGAGAAAACTGCATATTTCGATGCAAAACAACGATTTCTCGCCAATTTTCGTTGTTTTCTATCTTGAATTTGCCAAGAAGAGCACGAAATCTACAAAATCATGACTTTTTACCTAGATTCAACGGCTGAATTGCAAGAAAACAGCAGAATTCTGCACGAAATCATCAAAATTCTTAGAGAAAACCGCATATTTCGATGCAAAACGACGATTTCTCGCTGATTTTCGTTGTTTTCTGGCTTGAATTCGCAAAGAAGAGCACGAAATCTACAAAATCATGACTTTTTACCAAGATTCAACAGCTGAATTGCAAGAAAACAGCAAAATTATCCACAAAATCATCAAAATTCTTACAGAAAACCGCATATTTCGATGTAAAACGACGATTTTTCGCCGATTTTCGTGGTTTTCTGGCTTGAATTCGCAAAGAAGAGCACGAAATCTACAAAATCATGACTTTTTACCAAGATTCAACGGCTGAATTGCAAGAAAACAGCAGAATTCTGCACGAAATCATCAAAATTCTTAGAGAAAACCGCATATTTCGATGCAAAACGACGATTTCTCGCTGATTTTCGTTGTTTTCTATCTTGAATTCGCAAAGAAGAGCACGAAATCTACAAAATCATGACTTTTTACCAAGATTCAACGGCTGAATTGCAAGAAAACAGCAGAATTCTGCACGAAATCATCAAAATTCTTACAGAAAACCGCATATTTCGATGCAAAACAACGATTTCTCGCCGATTTTCGTTGTTTTCTGGCTTGAATTCGCAAAGAAGAGCACGAAATTTACAAAATCATGACATTTTACCAAGATTCAACGGCTGAATTGCAAGAAAACAGCAGAATTCTGCACGAAATCATCAAAATTCTTAGAGAAAACCGCATATTTCGATGCAAGACGACGATTTCTCGCCGATTTTCGTTGTTTTCTGGCTTGAATTCGCAAAGAAGAGCACGAAATCTACAAAATCATGACTTTTTACCAAGATTCAACGGCTGAATTGCAAGAAAACAGCAGAATTCTGCAGGAAATCATCAAAATTCTTAGAGAAAACTGCATATTTCGATGCAAACCAACGATTTCTCGCCGATTTTCGTTGTTTTCTGGCATGAATTCCCAAAGAAGAGCACGAAATCTACAAAATCATGACATTTTACCAAGATTCAACGGCTGAATTGCAAGAAAACAGCAGAATTCTGCACGAAATCATCAAAATTCTTACAGAAAACCGCATATTTCGATGCAAAACGACGATTTCTCGCCGATTTTCGTTGTTTTCTGGCTTGAATTCGCAAAGAAGAGCACGAAATCTACAAAATCATGACATTTTACCAAGATTCAACGGCTGAATTGCAAGAAAACAGCAGAATTCTGCACATCATCAAAATTCTTACAGAAAACCGCATATTTCGATGCAAAACGACGATTTCTCGCCGATTTTCGTTGTTTTCTGGCTTGAATTCGCAAAGAAGAGCACGAAATCTACACAATCATGACTTTTTACCAAGATTCAACAGCTGAATTGCAAGAAAACAGCAAAATTATCCAGAAAATCATCAAAATTCTTACAGAAAACCGCATATTTCGATGTAAAACGACGATTTTTCGCCGATTTTCGTGGTTTTCTGGCTTGAATTCGCAAAGAAGAGCACGAAATCTACAAAATCATGACTTTTTACCAAGATTCAACGGCTGAATTGCAAGAAAACAGCAGAATTCTGCACGAAATCATCAAAATTCTTAGAGAAAAACGCATATTTCGATGCAAAACAACGATTTCTCGCCGATTTTCGTTGTTTTCTGGCTTGAATTTGCAAAGAAGAGCACGAAATCTACAAAATCATGACTTTTTACCAGGATTCAACGGCTGAATTGCAAGAAAACAGCAGAATTCTGCACGAAATCATCAAAATTCTTTCAGAAAACCGCATATTTCGATGCAAAACGACGATTTCTCGTCGATTTTCGTTGTTTTCTGGCATGAATTCGCAAAGAAGAGCACGAAATCTACAAAATCATGACTTTTTACCAAGATTCAACGGCTGAACTGCAAGAACACAGCAGAATTCTGCACGAAATCATCAAAATTCTTACAGAAAACCGCATATTTCGATGCAAAACAACGATTTCTCGCCGATTTTCGTTGTTTTCTGGCTTGAATTCGCAAAGAAGAGCACGAAATCTACAAAATCATCACTTTTTACCAAGATTCTACGGCTGAATTGCAAGAAAACAGCAGAATTCTGCACGAAATCATCAAAATTCTTACAGAAAACCGCATATTTCGATGCAAAACGACGATTTCTCGCCGATTTTCGTTGTTTTCTGGCTTGAATTCGCAAAGAAGAGCACGAAATCTACAAAATCATGACTTTTTACCAAGATTCAACGGCTGAATTGCAAGAAAACAGCAGAATTCTGCACGAAATCATCAAAATTCTTAGAGAAAACTGCATATTTCGATGCAAAACAACGATTTCTCGCCAATTTTCGTTGTTTTCTATCTTGAATTTGCCAAGAAGAGCACGAAATCTACAAAATCATGACTTTTTACCTAGATTCAACGGCTGAATTGCAAGAAAACAGCAGAATTCTGCACGAAATCATCAAAATTCTTAGAGAAAACCGCATATTTCGATGCAAAACGACGATTTCTCGCTGATTTTCGTTGTTTTCTGGCTTGAATTCGCAAAGAAGAGCACGAAATCTACAAAATCATGACTTTTTACCAAGATTCAACAGCTGAATTGCAAGAAAACAGCAAAATTATCCACAAAATCATCAAAATTCTTACAGAAAACCGCATATTTCGATGTAAAACGACGATTTTTCGCCGATTTTCGTGGTTTTCTGGCTTGAATTCGCAAAGAAGAGCACGAAATCTACAAAATCATGACTTTTTACCAAGATTCAACGGCTGAATTGCAAGAAAACAGCAGAATTCTGCACGAAATCCTCAAAATTCTTAGAGAAAAACGCATATTTCGATGCAAAACAACGATTTCTCGCCGATTTTCGTTGTTTTCTGGCTTGAATTTGCAAAGAAGAGCACGAAATCTACAAAATCATGACTTTTTACCAGGATTCAACGGCTGAATTGCAAGAAAACAGCAGAATTCTGCACGAAATCATCAAAATTCTTTCAGAAAACCGCATATTTCGATGCAAAACGACGATTTCTCGTCGATTTTCGTTGTTTTCTGGCATGAATTCGCAAAGAAGAGCACGAAATCTACAAAATCATGACTTTTTACCAAGATTCAACGGCTGAACTGCAAGAACACAGCAGAATTCTGCACGAAATCATCAAAATTCTTACAGAAAACCGCATATTTCGATGCAAAACAACGATTTCTCGCCGATTTTCGTTGTTTTCTGGCTTGAATTCGCAAAGAAGAGCACGAAATCTACAAAATCATCACTTTTTACCAAGATTCTACGGCTGAATTGCAAGAAAACAGCAGAATTCTGCACGAAATCATCAAAATTCTTATAGAAAACCGCATATTTCGATGCAAAACGAAGATTTCTCGACGATTTTCGTTGTTTTCTGGCTTGAATTTGCAAAGAAGAACACGAAATCTACAAAATCATGACTTTTTGCCAAGATTCAACGGCTGAATTGCAAGAAAACACCAGAATTCTGCACGAAATCATCAAAATTCTTACAGAAAACCGCATTTTTCGATGCAAAACGACGATTTCTCGCCGATTTTGGATGTTTTCTGGCTTGAATTCGCAAAGAAGAGCACGAAATCTACAAAATCATGACTTTTTACCAAGATTCAACGGCTGAATTGCAAGAAAACAGCAGATTTCTGCACGAAATCATCAAAATTCTTAGAGAAAACCGCATATTTCGATGCAAAACGACGATTTTTCGCCGATTTTCGTTGTTTTCTGGCATGAATTCGCAAAGAAGAGCACGAAATCTACAAAATCATCACTTTTTACCAAGATTCAACGGCTGAATTGCAAGAAAACAGTAGAATTCTGCACGAAATCATCAAAATTCTTAGAGAAAACCGCATATTTCGATGCAAAACGACGATTTCTCGCTGATTTTCGATGTTTTCTATCTTGAATTCGCAAAGAAGAGCACGGAATCTACAAAATCATGACTTTTTACCAAGATTCAACGGCTGAATTGCAAGAAAACAGCAGAATTCTGCACGAAATCATCAAAATTCTTATAGAAAACCGCATATTTCGATGCAAAACGAAGATTTCTCGACGATTTTCGTTGTTTTCTGGCTTGAATTTGCAAAGAAGAACACGAAATCTACAAAATCATGACTTTTTACCAAGATTCAACGGCTGAATTGCAAGAAAACACCAGAATTCTGCACGAAATCATCAAAATTCTTACAGAAAACCGCAATTTTCGATGCAAAACGACGATTTCTCGCCGATTTTGGATGTTTTCTGGCTTGAATTCGCAAAGAAGAGCACGAAATCTACAAAATCATGACTTTTTACCAAGATTCAACGGCTGAATTGCAAGAAAACAGCAGAATTCTGCACGAAATCAACAAAATTCTAACAGAAATCCGCATTTTTCGATGCAAAACGACGATTTCTCGCCGATTTTCGTTGTTTTCTGGCTTGAATTCGCAAAGAAGAGCACGAAATCTACAAAATCATGACTTTTTACCAAGATTCAACGGCTGAATTGCAAGAAAACAGCAGAATTCTGCACGAAATCGTCGAAATTCTTAGAGAAAACCGCATATTTCGATGCAAAACGACGATTTCTCGCCGATTTTCGTTGTTTTCTGGCTTGAATTCGCAAAGAAGAGCACGAAATCTACAAAATCAACACTTTTTACCAAGATTCAACGGCTGAATTGCAAGAAAACAGCAGAATTCTGCACGAAATCATCAAAATTCTTAGAGAAAACCGCATATTTCGATGCAAAACGACGATTTCTCGCCGATTTTCGTTGTTTTCTGGCTTGAATTCGCAAAGACGAGCACGAAATCTACAAAATCATCACTTTTTACCAAGATTCAACGGCTGAATTGCAAGAAAACAGCAGAATTCTGCACGAAATCATCAAAATTCTTAGAGAAAACCGCATATTTCTATGCAAAACGACGATTTCTCGCTGATTTTCGTTGTTTTCTATCTTGAATTCGCAAAGAAGAGCACGGAATCTACAAAATCATGACTTTTTACCAAGATTCAACGGCTGAATTGCAAGAAAACAGCAGAATTCTGCACGAAATCATCAAAATTCTTACCGAAAACCGCATATTTCGATGCAAAACGACGATTTCTCGCCGATTTTCGTTGTTTTCTGGCTTGAATTCGCAAAGAAGAGCACGAAATCTACAAAATCATGACTTTTTACCTAGATTCAACGGCTGAATTGCAAGAAAACAGCAGAATTCTGCACGAAATCATCAAAATTCTTACAGAAAACCGCATATTTCGATGCAAAACGACGATTTCTCGCCGATTTTCGTTGTTTTCTGGCTTGAATTCGCAAAGAAGAGCACGAAATCTACAAAATCATGACTTTTTACCAAGATTCAACGGCTGAATTGCAAGAAATCAGCAGAATTCTGCACGAAATCATCAAAATTCTTAGAGAAAACTGCATATTTCGATGCAAAACAACGATTTCTCGCCGATTTTCGTTGTTTTCTATCTTGAATTCGCCAAGAAGAGCACGAAATCTACAAAATCATGACTTTTTACCTAGATTCAACGGCTGAATTGCAAGAAAACAGCAGAATTCTGCACGAAATCATCAAAATTCTTACAGAAAACCGCATATTTCGATGCAAAACAACGATTTCTCGCCGATTTTCGTTGTTTTCTATCTTGAACTCGCCAAGAAGAGCACGAAATCTACAAAATCATGACTTTTTACCTAGATTCAACGGCTGAATTGCAAGAAAACAGCAGAATTCTGCACGAAATCATCAAAATTCTTACAGAAAACCGCATATTTCGATGCGAAACGACGATTTCTCGCCGATTTTCGTTGTTTTCTGGCTTGAATTCGCAAGGAAGAGCACGAAATCTACAAAATCATGACTTTTTACCAAGATTCAACGGCTGAATTGCAAGAAAACAGCAGAATTCTGCACGAAATCATCAAAATTCTTACAGAAAACCGCATATTTCGATGCAAAACGACGATTTCTCGCCGATTTTCGTTGTTTTCTGGCTTGAATTCGCAAAGAAGAGCACGAAATCTACAAAATCATGACTTTTTACCAAGATTCAACGGCTGAATTGCAAGAAAACAGCAGAATTCTGCACGAAATCATCAAAATTCTTACAGAAAACCGCATATTTCGATGCAAAACGACGATTTCTCGCCGATTTTCGTTGTTTTCTGGCTTGAATTCGCAAAGAAGAGCACGAAATCTACAAAATCATGACTTTTTACCAAGATTCAACGGCTGAATTGCAGGAAAACAGCAGAATTCTGCAGGAAATCATCAAAATTCTTACAGAAAACCGCATATTTCGATGCAAAACGACGATTTCTCGCCGATTTTCGTTGTTTTCTGGCTTGAATTCGCAAAGAAGAGCACGAAATCTACAAAATCATGACTTTTTACCAAGATTCAACGGCTGAATTGCAAGAAAACAGCAGAATTCTGCACGAAATCCTCAAAATTCTTAGAGAAAACTGCATATTTCGATGCAAAACAACGATTTCTCGCCGATTTTCGTTGTTTTCTATCTTGAATTCGCCAAGAAGAGCACAAAATCTACAAAATCATGACTTTTTACCTAGATTCAACGGCTGAATTGCAAGAAAACAGCAGAATTCTGCACGAAATCATCAAAATTCTTACAGAAAACCGCATATTTCGATGCAAAACAACGATTTCTCGCCGATTTTCGTTGTTTTCTATCTTGAACTCGCCAAGAAGAGCACGAAATCTACAAAATCATGACTTTTTACCTAGATTCAACGGCTGAATTGCAAGAAAACAGCAGAATTCTGCACGAAATCATCAAAATTCTTAGAGAAAACCGCATATTTCGATGCAAAACGACGATTTCTCGCTGATTTTCGTTGTTTTCTATCTTGAATTCGCAAAGAAGAGCACGGAATCTACAAAATCATGACTTTTTACCAAGATTCAACGGCTGAATTGCAAGAAAACAGCAGAATTCTGCACGAAATCATCAAAATTCTTACAGAAAACCGCATATTTCGATGCAAAACGACGATTTCTCGCCGATTTTCGTTGTTTTCTGGCTTGAATTCGCAAAGAAGAGCACGAAATCTACAAAATCATGACTTTTTACCAAGATTCAACGGCTAAATTGCAAGAAAACAGCAGAATTCTGCAGGAAATCATCAAAATTCTTACAGAAAACCGCATATTTCGATGCAAAACGACGATTTCTCGCCGATTTTCGTTGTTTTCTGGCTTGAATTCGCAAAGAAGAACACGAAATCTACAAAATCATGACTTTTTACCAAGATTCAACGGCTGAATTGCAAGAAAACAGCAGAATTCTGCACGAAATCATCAAAATTCTTAGAGAAAACTGCATATTTCGATGCAAAACAATGATTTCTCGCCGATTTTCGTTGTTTTCTATCTTGAATTCGCCAAGAAGAGCACGAAATCTACAAAATCATGACTTTTTACCTAGATTCAACGGCTGAATTGCAAGAAAACAGCAGAATTCTGCACGAAATCATCAAAATTCTTACAGAAAACCGCATTTTTCGATGCAAAACGACGATTTCTCGACGATTTTCGTTGTTTTCTGGCTTGAATTCGCAAAGAAGAGCACGAAATCTACAAAATCATGACTTTTTACCAAGATTCAACGGCTGAATTGCAAGAAAACAGCAGAATTCTGCACGAAATCATCAAAATTCTTAGAGAAAACCGCATATTTCGATGCAAAACGACGATTTCTCGCTGATTTTCGTTGTTTTCTATCTTGAATTCGCAAAGAAGAGCACGAAATCTACAAAATCATGACTTTTTACCAAGATTCAACGGCTGAATTGCAAGAAAACATCAGAATTCTGCACGAGATCGTCAAAATTCTTAGAGAAAACCGCATATTTCGATGCAAAGCGACGATTACTCGCCGATTTCCGTTGTTTTCTGGCTTGAATTCGCAAAGAAGAGCACGAAATCTACAAAATCATCACTTTTTACCAAGATTCAACGGCTGAATTGCAAGAAAACAGCAGAATTCTGCACGAAATCTACAAAATCATGCCTTTTTACCAAGATTCAACGGCTGAATTGCAAGAAAACAGCAGAATTCTGCACGAAATCATCAAAATTCTTACAGAAAACCGCATTTTTCGATGCAAAACGACGATTTCTATCCGATTTTCGTTGTTTTCTGGCTTGAATTCGCAAAGAAGAGCACGAAATCTACAAAATCATGACTTTTTACCAAGATTCAACGGCTGAATTGCAAGAAAACAGCAGAATTCTGCACGAAATCATCAAAATTCTTTCAGAAAACCGCATTTTTCGATGCAAAACGACGATTTCTCGCCGATTTTCGTTGTTTTCTGGCTTGAATTCGCAAAGAAGAGCACGAAATCTACAAAATCATGACTTTTTACCAAGATTTAACGGCTGAATTGCAAGAAAACAGCAGAATTCTGCACGAAATCATCAAAATTCTTAGAGAAAACCGCATATATCGATGCAAGACGACGATTTCTCGCCGATTTTCGTTGTTTTCTGGCTTGAATTCGCAAAGAAGAGCACGAAATCTACAAAATCATGACTTTTTACCAAGATTCAACGGCTGAATTGCAAGAAAACAGCAGAATTCTGCACGAAATCATCAAAATTCTTAGAGAAAACTGCATATTTCGATGCAAACCAACGATTTCTCGCCGATTTTCGTTGTTTTCTATTTTGAATTCGCCAAGAAGAGCACGAAATCTACAAAATCATGACTCTTTACCTAGATTCAACGGCTGAATTGCAAGAAAACAGCAGAATTCTGCACGAAATCATCAAAATTCTTACAGAAAACCGCATATTTCGATGCCAAACAACGATTTCTCGCCGATTTTCGTTGTTTTCTATTATGAATTCGCCAAGAAGAGCACCAAATCTACAAAATCATGACTTTTTACCTAGATTCAACGGCTGAATTGCAAGAAAACAGCAGAATTCTGCACGAAATCATCAAAATTCTTACACAAAACCGCATATTTCGATGCAAAACGACGATTTCTCGCCGATTTTCGTTGTTTTCTGGCTTGAATTCGCAAAGAAGAGCACGAAATCTACAAAATCATGACTTTTTACCAAGATTCAACGGCTGAATTGCAAGAAAACAGCAGAATTCTGCACGAAATCATCAAAATTCTTACAGAAAACCTCATATTTCGATGCAAACGACGATTTCTCGCCGATTTTCGTTGTTTTCTGGCATGAATTTGCAAAGAAGAGCACGAAATCTACAAAATCATGACCTTTTACCAAGATTCAACGGCTGAATTGCAAGAAAACAGCAGAATTCTGCACGAAATCATCAAAATTCTTAGAGAAAACCGCATATTTCGATGCAAGACGACGATTTCTCGCCGATTTTCGTTGTTTTCTGGCTTAAATTCGCAAAGAAGAGCACGAAATCTACAAAGTCATGACTTTTTACCAAGATTCAACCGCTGAATTGCAAGAAAACAGCAGAATTTTGCACGAAATCATCAAAATTCTTAGAGTAAACCGCATATTACGATGCGAAACAGCGATTTCTCGCCGATTTTCGTTGTTTTCTGGCTTGAATTTGCAAAGAAGAGCACGAAATCTACTAAATAATCACTTTTTACCAAGATTCAACAGCTGAATTGCAAGAAAACAGCAGAATTCTGCACGAAATCATCAAAATTCTTAGAGACAACTGCATATTACGATGCAAAACAACGATTTCTCGCCGATTTTCGTTGTTTTCTGGCTTGAATTCGCAAAGAAGAGCACGAAATCTACAAAATCATGTCTTTTTACCAAGATTCAACGGCTGAATTGCAAGAAAACAGCAGAATTCTGCGCGAAATCATCAAAATTCTTAGAGAAAACCGCATATTACGATGCAAAACAACGATTTCTCGCCGATTTTCGTTGTTTTCTGGCTTGAATTCGCAAGGAAGAGCACGAAATCTACTAAATATTCACTTTTTACCAAGATTCAACAGCTGAATTGCAAGAAAACAGCAGAATTCTGCACGAAATCATCAAAATTCTTAGAGAAAACCGCATATTTCCATGCAAAACGACGATTTCTCGCTGATTTTCGTTGTTTTCTATCTTGAATTCGCAAAGAAGAGCACGAAATCTACAAAATCATGACTTTTTACCAAGATTCAACGGCTGAATTGCAAGAAAACAGCAGAATTATGCACGAAATCGTCAAAATTCTTAGAGAAAACCGCATATTTCGATGCAGAACGACGATTTCTCGCCGATTTTCGTTGTTTTCTGGCTTGAATTCGCAAAAAAGAGCACGAAATCTACAAAATCATGACTTTTTACCAAGATTCAACGGCTGAATTGCAAAAAAACAGCAGAATTCTGCACGAAATCATCAAAATTCTTACAGAAAACCGCATTTTTCGATGCAAAACGACGATTTCTCGCCGATTTTCGTTGTTTTCTGGCTTGAATTCGCAAAGAAGAGCACGAAATCTACAAAATCATGACTTTTTACCAAGATTCAACGGCTGAATTGCAAGAAAACAGCAGAATTCTGCACGAAATCATCAAAATTCTTAGAGAAAACCGCATATTTCGATGCAAAACGACGATTTCTCGCTGATTTTCGTTGTTTTCTATCTTGAATTCGCAAAGAAGAGCACGAAATCTACAAAATCATGACTTTTTACCAAGATTCAACGGCTGAATTGCAAGAAAACATCAGAATTCTGCACGAGATCGTCAAAATTCTTAGAGAAAACCGCATATTTCGATGCAAAACGACGATTACTCGCCGATTTCCGTTGTTTTCTGGCTTGAATTCGCAAAGAAGAGCACGAAATCTACAAAATCATCACTTTTTACCAAGATTCAACGGCTGAATTGCAAGAAAACAGCAGAATTCTGCACGAAATCTACAAAATCATGCCTTTTTACCAAGATTCAACGGCTGAATTGCAAGAAAACAGCAGAATTCTGCACGAAATCATCAAAATTCTTACAGAAAACCGCATTTTTCGATGCAAAACGACGATTTCTATCCGATTTTCGTTGTTTTCTGGCTTGAATTCGCAAAGAAGAGCACGAAATCTACAAATTCATGACTTTTTACAAAGATTCAACGGCTGAATTGCAAGAAAACAGCAGAATTCTGCACGAAATCATCAAAATTCTTTCAGAAAACCGCATTTTTCGATGCAAAACGACGATTTCTCGCCGATTTTCGTTGTTTTCTGGCTTGAATTCGCAAAGAAGAGCACGAAATCTACAAAATCATGACTTTTTACCAAGATTTAACGGCTGAATTGCAAGAAAACAGCAGAATTCTGCACGAAATCATCAAAATTCTTAGAGAAAACCGCATATTTCGATGCAAGACGACGATTTCTCGCCGATTTTCGTTGTTTTTTGGCTTGAATTCGCAAAGAAGAGCACGAAATCTACAAAATCATGACTTTTTACCAAGATTCAACGGCTGAATTGCAAGAAAACAGCAGAATTCTGCACGAAATCATCAAAATTCTTAGAGAAAACTGCATATTTCGATGCAAACCAACGATTTCTCGCCGATTTTCGTTGTTTTCTATTTTGAATTCGCCAAGAAGAGCACGAAATCTACAAAATCATGACTTTTTACCTAGATTCAAAGGCTGAATTGCAAGAAAACAGCAGAATTCTGCACGAAATCATCAAAATTCTTACAGAAAACCGTATATTTCGATGCCAAACGACGATTTCTCGCCGATTTTCGTTGTTTTCTATTATGAATTCGCCAAGAAGAGCACGAAATCTACAAAATCATGACTTTTTACCTAGATTCAACAGCTGAATTGCAAGAAAACAGCAGAATTCTGCACGAAATCATCAAAATTCTTACAGAAAACCGCATATTTCGATGCAAAACGACGATTTCTCGCCGATTTTCGTTGTTTTCTGGCTTGAATTCGCAAAGAAGAGCATGAAATCTACAAAATCATGACTTTTTACCAAGATTCAACGGCTGAATTGCAAGAATACAGCAGAATTCTGCACGAAATCATCAAAATTCTTACAGAAAACCTCATATTTCGATGCAAACGACGATTTCTCGCCGATTTTCGTTGTTTTCTGGCATGAATTTGCAAAGAAGAGCACGAAATCTACAAAATCATGACTTTTTACCAAGATTCAACGGCTGAATTGCAAGAAAACAGCAGAATTCTGCACGAAATCATCAAAATTCTTAGAGAAAACTGCATATTTCGATGCAAACCAACGATTTCTCGCCGATTTTCGTTGTTTTCTATTTTGAATTCGCCAAGAAGAGCACGAAATCTACAAAATCATGACTTTTTACCTAGATTCAAAGGCTGAATTGCAAGAAAACAGCAGAATTCTGCACGAAATCATCAAAATTCTTACAGAAAACCGAATATTTCGATGCCAAACGACGATTTCTCGCCGATTTTCGTTGTTTTCTATTATGAATTCGCCAAGAAGAGCACGAAATCTACAAAATCATGACTTTTTACCTAGATTCAACAGCTGAATTGCAAGAAAACAGCAGAATTCTGCACGAAATCATCAAAATTCTTACAGAAAACCGCATATTTCGATGCAAAACGACGATTTCTCGCCGATTTTCGTTGTTTTCTGGCTTGAATTCGCAAAGAAGAGCACGAAATCTACAAAATCATGACTTTTTACCAAGATTCAACGGCTGAATTGCAAGAATACAGCAGAATTCTGCACGAAATCATCAAAATTCTTACAGAAAACCTCATATTTCGATGCAAACGACGATTTCTCGCCGATTTTCGTTGTTTTCTGGCATGAATTTGCAAAGAAGAGCACGAAATCTACAAAATCATGACCTTTTACCAAGATTCAACGGCTGAATTGCAAGAAAACAGCAGAATTCTGCACGAAATCATCAAAATTCTTAGAGAAAACCGCATATTTCGATGCAAGACGACGATTTCTCGCCGATTTTCGTTGTTTTCTGGCTTAAATTCGCAAAGAAGAGCACGAAATCTACAAAGTCATGACTTTTTACCAAGATTCAACCGCTGAATTGCAAGAAAACAGCAGAATTTTGCACGAAATCATCAAAATTCTTAGAGTAAACCGCATATTACGATGCGAAACAGCGATTTCTCGCCGATTTTCGTTGTTTTCTGGCTTGAATTTGCAAAGAAGAGCACGAAATCTACTAAATAATCACTTTTTACCAAGATTCAACAGCTGAATTGCAAGAAAACAGCAGAATTCTGCACGAAATCGTCAAAATTCTTAGAGATAACCGCATATTTCGATGCAAAACGACGATTTCTCGCCGATTTTCGTTGTTTTCTGGCTTGAATTCGCAAAAAAGAGCACGAAATCTACAATATCATGACTTTTTACCAAGATTCAACGGCTGAATTGCAAGAAAACAGCAGAATTCTGCACGAAATCATCAAAATTCTTACAGAAAACCGCATATTTCGATGCAAGACGACGATTTCTCGCCGATTTTCGTTGTTTTCTGGCTTGAATTCGCAAAAAAGAGCACGAAATCTACAAAATCATGACTTTTTACCAAGATTCAACGGCTGAATTGCGAGAAAACAGCAGAATTCTGCACGAAATCATCAAAATTCTTAGAGACAACTGCATATTACGATGCAAAACAACGATTTCTCGCCGATTTTCGTTGTTTTCTGGCTTGAATTCGCAAAGAAGAGCACGAAATCTACAAAATCATGTCTTTTTACCAAGATTCAACGGCTGAATTGCAAGAAAACAGCAGAATTCTGCGCGAAATCATCAAAATTCTTAGAGAAAACCGCATATTACGATGCAAAACAACGATTTCTCGCCGATTTTCGTTGTTTTCTGGCTTGAATTCGCAAGGAAGAGCACGAAATCTACTAAATATTCACTTTTTACCAAGATTCAACAGCTGAATTGCAAGAAAACAGCAGAATTCTGCACGAAATCATCAAAATTCTTAGAGAAAACCGCATATTTCCATGCAAAACGACGATTTCTCGCTGATTTTCGTTGTTTTCTATCTTGAATTTGCAAAGAAGAGCACGAAATCTACAAAATCATGACTTTTTACCAAGATTCAACGGCTGAATTGCAAGAAAACAGCAGAATTCTGCACGAAATCGTCAAAATTCTTAGAGAAAACCGCATATTTCGATGCAAAACGACGATTTCTCGCCGATTTTCGTTGTTTTCTGGCTTGAATTCGCAAAAAAGAGCACGAAATCTACAAAATCATGACTTTTTACCAAGATTCAACGGCTGAATTGCAAAAAAACAGCAGAATTCTGCACGAAATCATCAAAATTCTTAGAGAAAACCGCATATTTCGATGCAAAACGACGATTTCTCGCCGATTTTCGTTGTTTTCTGGCTTGAATTCGCAAAGAAGAGCACGAAATCTTCAAAATCTTGACTTTTTACCAAGATTCAACGGCTGAATTGCAAGAAAACAGCAAAATTATCCACGAAATCATCAAAATTTTTACAGAAAACCGCATATTTCGATGCAAAACGACGATTTTTCGCCGATTTTCGTGGTTTTCTGGCTTGAATTTGCAAAGAAGGGCACGAAATCTACAAAATCATGACTTTTTACCAAGATTCAACGGCTGAATTGCAAGAAAACAGCAGAATTCTGCACGAAATCATCAAAATTCTTAGAGAAAAACGCATATTTCGATGCAAAACAACGATTTCTCGCCGATTTTCGTTGTTTTCTGGCTTGAATTCGCAAAGAAGAGCACGAAATCTACTAAATAATCACTTTTTACCAAGATTCAACGGCTGAATTGCAAGAAAACAGCAGAATTCTGCACGAAATCGTCAAAATTCTTAGAGAAAACCGCATATTTCGATGCAAAACGACGATTTCTCGCCGATTTTCGTTGTTTTCTGGCTTGAATTTGCAAAGAAGAGCACGAAATCTACAAAATCATGACTTTTCACCAAGATTCAACGGCTGAATTGCAAGAAAACAGCAGAATTCTGCACAAAATCATCAAAATTCTTACAGAAAACCGCATATTTCGATGCAAAACGACGATTTCTCGCCGATTTTCGTTGTTTTCTGGCTTGAATTCGCAAAGAAGAGCACGAAATCTACAAAATCATGACTTTTTACCAAGATTCAACAGCTGAATTGCAAGAAAACAGCAGAATTCTGCACGAAATCATCAAAATTCTTAGAGAAAACTGCATATTTCGATGCAAAATAACGATTTCTCGCCGATTTTCGTTGTTTTCTATTTTGAATTCGCCAAGAAGAGCACGAAATCTACAAAATCATGACTTTTTACCTAGATTCAACGGCTGAATTGCAAGAAAACAGCAGAATTCTGCACGAAATCATCAAAATTCTTACAGAAAACCGCATATTTCGATGCCAAACAACGATTTCTCGCCGATTTTCGTTGTTTTCTATTATGAATTCGCCAAGAAGAGCACGAAATCTACAAAATCATGACTTTTTACCTAGATTCAACGGCTGAATTGCAAGAAAACAGCAGAATTCTGCACGAAATCATCAAAATTCTTACAGAAAACCGCATATTTCGATGCAAAACGACGATTTCTCGCCGATTTGCGTTGTTTTCTGGCTTGAATTCGCAAAGAAGAGCACGAAATCTACAAAATCACGACTTTTTACCTAGATTCAACGGCTGAATTGCAAGAAAACAGCAGAATTCTGCACGAAATCATCAAAATTCTTACAGAAAACCTCATATTTCGATGCAAAACTACAATTTCTCGCCGATTTTCGTTGTTTTCTGGCATGAATTTGCAAAGAAGAGCACGAAATCTACAAAATCATGACTTTTTACCAAGATTCAACGGCTGAATTGCAAGAAAACAGCAGAATTCTGCACGAAATCATCAAAATTCTTAGAGAAAACCGCATATTTCGATGCAAGACGACGATTTCTCGCCGATTTTCGTTGTTTTCTGGCTTGAATTCGCAAAGAAGAGCACGAAATCTACAAAGTCATGACTTTTTACCAAGATTCAACCGCTGAATTGCAAGAGAACAGCAGAATTTTGCACGAAATCATCAAAATTCTTATAGAAAACCGCATATTACGATGCGAAACAACGATTTCTCGCCGATTTTCGTTGTTTTCTGGCTTGAATTCGCAAAGAAGAGCACGAAATCTACTAAATAATCACTTTTTACCAAAATTCAACAGCTGAATTGCAAGAAAACAGCAGAATTCTGCACGAAATCGTCAAAATTCTTAGAGATAACCGCATATTTCGATGCAAAACGACGATTTCTCGCCGATTTTCGTTGTTTTCTGGCTTGAATTCGCAAAAAAGAGCACGAAATCTACAATATCATGACTTTTTACCAAGATTCAACGGCTGAATTGCAAGAAAACAGCAGAATTCTGCACGAAATCATCAAAATTCTTACAGAAAACCGCATATTTCGATGCAAGACGACGATTTCTCGCCGATTTTCGTTGTTTTCTCGCTTGAATTCGCAAAGAAGAGCACGAAATCTACAAAATCATGACTTTTTACCAAGATTCAACGGCTGAATTGCAAGAAAACAGCAGAATTCTGCACGAAATCATCAAAATTCGTAGAGACAACTGCATATTACGATGCAAAACAACGATTTCTCGCCGATTTTCGTTGTTTTCTGGCTTGAATTCACAAAGAAGAGCACGAAATCTACAAAATCATGACTTTTTACCAAGATTCAACGGCTGAATTGCAAGAAAACAGCAGAATTCTGCACGAAATCATCAAAATTCTTAGAGAAAACCGCATATTACGATGCAAATCAACGATTTCTCGCCGATTTTCGTTGTTTTCTGGCTTGAATTCGCAAAGAAGAGCACGAAATCTACTAAATAATCACTTTTTACCAAGATTCAACAGCTGAATTGCAAGAAAACAGCAGAATTCTGCACGAAATCATCAAAATTCTTAGAGAAAACCGCATATTTCGATGCAAGACGACGATTTCTCGCCGATTTTCGTTGTTTTCTCGCTTGAATTCGCAAAGAAGAGCACGAAATCTACAAAATCATGACTTTTTACCAAGATTCAACGGCTGAATTGCAAGAAAACAGCAGAATTCTGCACGAAATCATCAAAATTCGTAGAGACAACTGCATATTACGATGCAAAACAACGATTTCTCGCCGATTTTCGTTGTTTTCTGGCTTGAATTCACAAAGAAGAGCACGAAATCTACAAAATCATGACTTTTTACCAAGATTCAACGGCTGAATTGCAAGAAAACAGCAGAATTCTGCACGAAATCATCAAAATTCTTAGAGAAAACCGCATATTACGATGCAAAACAACGATTTCTCGCCGATTTTCGTTGTTTTCTGGCTTGAATTCGCAAAGAAGAGCACGAAATCTACTAAATAATCACTTTTTACCAAGATTCAACAGCTGAATTGCAAGAAAACAGCAGAATTCTGCACGAAATCATCAAAATTCTTAGAGAAAACCGCATATTTCCATGCAAAACGACGATTTCTCGCTGATTTTCGTTGTTTTCTATCTTGAATTCGCAAAGAAGAGCACGAAATCTACAAAATCATGACTTTTTACCAAGATTCAACAGCTGAATTGCAAGAAAACAGCAGAATTCTGCACGAAATCGTCAAAATTCTTAGAGAAAACCGCATATTTCGATGCAAAACGACGATTTCTCGCCGATTTTCGTTGTTTTCTGGCTTGAATTCGCAAAGAAGAGCACGAAATCTACAAAATCATGACTTTTTACCAAGATTCAACGGCTGAATTGCAAAAGAACAGCAGAATTCTGCACGAAATCATCAAAATTCTTAGAGAAAAACGCATATTTCGATGCAAAACAACGATTTCTCGCCGATTTTCGTTGCTTTCTGGCTTGAATTCGCAAAGAAGAGCACGAAATCTACTAAATAATCACTTTTTACCAAGATTCAACAGCTGAATTGCAAGAAAACAGCAGAATTCTGCACGAAATCATCAAAATTCTTAGAGAAAACCGCATATTTCCATGCAAAACGACGATTTCTCGCTGATTTTCGTTGTTTTCTATCTTGAATTCGCAAAGAAGAGCACGAAATCTACAAAATCATGACTTTTCACCAAGATTCAACGGCTGAATTGCAAGAAAACAGCAGAATTCTTCACGAAATCATCAAAATTCTTACAAAAAACCGCATATTTCGATGCAAAACGACGATTTCTCGCCGTTTTTTCGTTGTTTTCTGGCTTGAATTCGCAAAGAAGAGCACGAAATCTACTAAATAATCACTTTTTACCAAGATTCAACAGCTGAATTGCAAGAAAACAGCAGAATTCTGCACGAAATCATCAAAATTCTTAGAGAAAACCGCATATTTCCATGCAAAACGACGATTTCTCGCTGATTTTCGTTGTTTTCTATCTTGAATTCGCAAAGAAGAGCACGAAATCTACAAAATCATGACTTTTCACCAAGATTCAACGGCTGAATTGCAAGAAAACAGCAGAATTCTTCACGAAATCATCAAAATTCTTACAAAAAACCGCATATTTCGATGCAAAACGACGATTTCTCGCCGTTTTTCGTTGTTTTCTGGCTTGAATTCGCAAAGAAGAGCACGAAATCTACTAAATAATCACTTTTTACCAAGATTCAACGGCTGAATTGCAAGAAAACAGCAGAATTCTGCACGAAATCATCAAAATTCTTAGAGAAAACCGCATATTTCCATGCAAAACGACGATTTCTCGCTGATTTTCGTTGTTTTCTATCTTGAATTCCCAAAGAAGAGCACGAAATCTACAAAATCATGACTTTTCACCAAGATTCAACGGCTGAATTGCAAGAAAACAGCAGAATTCTTCACGAAATCATCAAAATTCTTACAAAAAACCGCATATTTCGATGCAAAACGACGATTTCTCGCTGATTTTCGTTGTTTTCGATCTTGAATTCGCAAAAAAGAGCACGAAATCTACAAAATCATGACTTTTTACCAAGATTCAACGGCTGAATTGCAAGAAAACAGCAGAATTCTGCACGAAATCATCTAAATTCTTAGAGAAAACCGCATTTTTCGATGCAAATCGACGATTTCTCGCTGATTTTCGTTGTTTTCGATCTTGAATTCGCAAAGAAGAGCACGAAATCTACAAAATCATGACTTTTTACCAAGATTCATCGGCTGAATTGCAAGAAAACAGCAGAATTCCGCACGAAATTCTCAAAATTCTTACAGAAAACCGCATATTTCGATGCAAAACGACGATTTCTCGCCAATTTTCGTTGTTTTCTGGCTTGAATTCGCAAAGAAGAGCACGAAATCTACAAAATCATGATTTTTTACCAAGATTCAACGGCTGAATTGCAAGAAAACAGCAGAATTATCCACGAAATTCAAAATTCAAAATTCTTACAGAAAACCGCATATCTCGATGCAAAACGACGATTTCTCGCCGATTTTCGTTGTTTTCTGGCTTGAATTTGCAAAGAAGAGCACGAAATCTACTAAATCATCACTTTTTACCAAGATTCAACGGCTCAATTGGAAGAAAACAGCAGAATTCTGCATGAAATCATCAAAATTCTTACAGAAAACCGCATATTTCGATGCAAAACGACGATTTCTCGCCGATTTTCGTTGTTTTCTGGCTTGAATTCGCAAAGAAGAGCACGAAATCTACAAAATCATGACTTTTTACCAAGATTCAACAGCTGAAATGCAAGAAAACAGCAGAATCCTGCACGAAATCAACAAAATTCTTAGAGAAAACCGCATATTTCGATGCAAAACGACGATTTCTCGCTGATTTTCGTTGTTTTCTATCTTGAATTCGCAAAGAAGAGCACGAAATCTACAAAATCATGACTTTTTACCAAGATTCAACGGCTGAATTGCAAGAAAACAGCAGAATTCTGCACGAAATCAACAAAATTCTTACAGAAAACCGCATATTTCGATGCAAAACGACGATTTCTCGCCGATTTTCGTTGTTTTCTGGCTTGAATTCGCAAAGAAGAGCACGAAATTTACAAAATCATCACTTTTTACCAAGATTCAACGGCTGAATTGCAAGAAAATAGCAGAATTCTGCACGAAATCATCAAAATTCTTAGAGAAAACCGCATATTTCAATGCAAAACGACGATTTCTCGCAGATTTTCGATGTTTTCTATCTTGAATTCGCAAAGAAGAGCACGAAATCTACAAAATCATGATTTTTTACCAAGATTCAACGGCTGAATTGCAAGAAAACAGCAGAATTCTGCTTGAAATCATCAAAATTCTTACAGAAAACCGCATATTTCGATGCAAAACGACGATTTCTCTCCGATTTTCGTTGTTTTCTGGCTTGAATTCGCAAAAAAGAGCACGAAATCTACAAAATCATGACTTTTTACCAAGATTCAACGGCTGAATTGCAAGAAATCAGCAGAATTCTGCACGAAATCATCAAAATTCTTAGAGAAAACCGCATATTTCGATGCAAAACGACGATTTCTCGTAGATTTTCGTTGTTTTCTATCTTGAATTCGCAAAGAAGAGCACGAAGTCTACAAAATCATGACTTTTTACCAAGATTCAACGGCTGAATTGCAAGAAAACTGCAGAATTCCGCACGAAATCCTCAAAATTCTGACAGAAAACCGCATATTTCGATGCAAAACGACGATTTTTCCCCGATTTTTGTTGTTTTCTGGCTTGAATTCGCAAAGAAGAGCACGAAATCTACAAAATCATGACTTTTTACCAAGATTCAACGGCTGAATTGCAAGAAAACAGCAAAATTATTTACGAAATCATCAAAATTCTTACAGAAAACCGCATATTTCGATGCAAAACGACGATTTCTCGCCGATTTTCGTTGTTTTCTGGCTTGAATTTGCAAAGAAGAGCACGAAATCTACTAAATCATCACTTTTTACCAAGATTCAACGGCTCAATTGGAAGAAAACAGCAGAATTCTGCATGAAATCATCAAAATTCTTACAGAAAACCGCATATTTCGATGCAAAACGACGATTTCTCGCCGATTTTCGTTGTTTTCTGGCTTGAATTCGCCAAGAAGAGCACGAAATCTACAAAATCATGACTTTTTACCAAGATTTAACGGCTGAATTGCAAGAAATCAGCAGAATTCTGCACGAAATCGTCAAAATTCTTAGAGAAAACCGCATATTTCGATGCAAAACGACGATTTCTCGCCGATTTTCGTTGTTTTCTGGCTTGAATTCGCAAAGAAGAGCACGAAGTCTACAAAATCATGACTTTTTACCAAGATTCAACATCTGAATTGCAAGAAAACAGCAGAATTCTGCACGAAATCAACAAAATTCTTACAGAAAACCGCATATTTCGATGCAAAACGACGATTTCTCGCCGATTTTCGTTGTTTTCTGGCTTGAAATCGCAAAGAAGAGCACGAAATTTACAAAATCATCACATTTTACCAAGATTCAACGGCTGAATTGCAAGAAAATAGCAGAATTCTGCACGAAATCATCAAAATTCTTAGAGAAAACCGCATATTTCAATGCAAAACGACGATTTCTCGCTGATTTTCGATGTTTTCTATCTTGAATTCGCCAAGAAGAGCACGAAATCTACAAAATCATGACTTTTTACCAAGATTCAACGGCTGAATTGCAAGAAAACAGCAGAATTCTGCTCGAAATCATCAAAATTCTTACAGAAAACCGCATATTTCGATGCAAAACGACGATTTCTCGCCGATTTTCGTTGTTTTCTGGCTTGAATTCGCAAAGAAGAGCACGAAGTCTACAAAATCATGACTTTTTACCAAGATTCAACGGCTGAATTGCAAGAAAACAGCAAAATTATTTACGAAATCATTAAAATTCTTACAGAAAACCGCATATTTCGATGCAAAACGACGATTTCTCGCCGATTTTCGTTGTTTTCTGGCTTGAAATCGCAAAGAAGAGCACGAAATCTACTAAATCATCACTTTTTATACAAAATCATGACTTTTTACCAAGATTCAACGGCTGAAATGCAAGAAAACAGCAGAATTCTGCACGAAATCATCAAAATTCTTAGAGAAAACCGCATATTTCAATGCAAAACGACGATTTCTCGCTGATTTTCGATGTTTTCTATCTTGAATTCGCCAAGAAGAGCACGAAATCTACAAAATCATGACTTTTTACCAAGATTTAACGGCTGAATTGCAAGAAATCAGCAGAATTCTGCACGAAATCGTCAAAATTCTTAGAGAAAACCGCATATTTCGATGCAACACGACGATTTCTCGCAGATTTTCGTTGTTTTCTATCTTGAATTCGCAAAGAAGAGCACGAAGTCTACAAAATCATGACTTTTTACCAAGATTCAACGGCTGAATTGCAAGAAAACAGCAAAATTATTTACGAAATCATTAAAATTCTTACAGAAAACCGCATATTTCGATGCAAAACGACGATTTCTCGCCGATTTTCGTTGTTTTCTGGCTTGAAATCGCAAAGAAGAGCACGAAATCTACTAAATCATCACTTTTTATACAAAATCATGACTTTTTACCAAGATTCAACGGCTGAAATGCAAGAAAACAGCAGAATTCTGCACGAAATCATCAAAATTCGTAGAGAAAACCGCATATTTCGATGCAAAACGACGATTTCTCGCTGATTTTCGTTGTTTTCTGGCTTGAATTCACAAAGAAGAGCACGAAATCTACAAAATCATGACTTTTTACCAAGATTCAACGGCTGAATTGCAAGAAAACAGCAGAATTCTGCACGAAATCATCAAAATTCTTAGAGAAAACCGCATATTACGATGCAAAACAACGATTTCTCGCCGATTTTCGTTGTTTTCTGGCTTGAATTCGCAAAGAAGAGCACGAAATCTACTAAATAATCACTTTTTACCAAGATTCAACAGCTGAATTGCAAGAAAACAGCAGAATTCTGCACGAAATCATCAAAATTCTTAGAGAAAACCGCATATTTCCATGCAAAACGACGATTTCTCGCTGATTTTCGTTGTTTTCTATCTTGAATTCGCAAAGAAGAGCACGAAATCTACAAAATCATGACTTTTTACCAAGATTCAACAGCTGAATTGCAAGAAAACAGCAGAATTCTGCACGAAATCGTCAAAATTCTTAGAGAAAACCGCATATTTCGATGCAAAACGACGATTTCTCGCCGATTTTCGTTGTTTTCTGGCTTGAATTCGCAAAGAAGAGCACGAAATCTACAAAATCATGACTTTTTACCAAGATTCAACGGCTGAATTGCAAAAGAACAGCAGAATTCTGCACGAAATCATCAAAATTCTTAGAGAAAAACGCATATTTCGATGCAAAACAACGATTTCTCGCCGATTTTCGTTGCTTTCTGGCTTGAATTCGCAAAGAAGAGCACGAAATCTACTAAATAATCACTTTTTACCAAGATTCAACAGCTGAATTGCAAGAAAACAGCAGAATTCTGCACGAAATCATCAAAATTCTTAGAGAAAACCGCATATTTCCATGCAAAACGACGATTTCTCGCTGATTTTCGTTGTTTTCTATCTTGAATTCGCAAAGAAGAGCACGAAATCTACAAAATCATGACTTTTCACCAAGATTCAACGGCTGAATTGCAAGAAAACAGCAGAATTCTTCACGAAATCATCAAAATTCTTACAAAAAACCGCATATTTCGATGCAAAACGACGATTTCTCGCCGTTTTTCGTTGTTTTCTGGCTTGAATTCGCAAAGAAGAGCACGAAATCTACTAAATAATCACTTTTTACCAAGATTCAACAGCTGAATTGCAAGAAAACAGCAGAATTCTGCACGAAATCATCAAAATTCTTAGAGAAAACCGCATATTTCCATGCAAAACGACGATTTCTCGCTGATTTTCGTTGTTTTCTATCTTGAATTCGCAAAGAAGAGCACGAAATCTACAAAATCATGACTTTTCACCAAGATTCAACGGCTGAATTGCAAGAAAACAGCAGAATTCTTCACGAAATCATCAAAATTCTTACAAAAAACCGCATATTTCGATGCAAAACGACGATTTCTCGCCGTTTTTCGTTGTTTTCTGGCTTGAATTCGCAAAGAAGAGCACGAAATCTACTAAATAATCACTTTTTACCAAGATTCAACGGCTGAATTGCAAGAAAACAGCAGAATTCTGCACGAAATCATCAAAATTCTTAGAGAAAACCGCATATTTCCATGCAAAACGACGATTTCTCGCTGATTTTCGTTGTTTTCTATCTTGAATTCCCAAAGAAGAGCACGAAATCTACAAAATCATGACTTTTCACCAAGATTCAACGGCTGAATTGCAAGAAAACAGCAGAATTCTTCACGAAATCATCAAAATTCTTACAAAAAACCGCATATTTCGATGCAAAACGACGATTTCTCGCTGATTTTCGTTGTTTTCGATCTTGAATTCGCAAAAAAGAGCACGAAATCTACAAAATCATGACTTTTTACCAAGATTCAACGGCTGAATTGCAAGAAAACAGCAGAATTCTGCACGAAATCATCTAAATTCTTAGAGAAAACCGCATTTTTCGATGCAAATCGACGATTTCTCGCTGATTTTCGTTGTTTTCGATCTTGAATTCGCAAAGAAGAGCACGAAATCTACAAAATCATGACTTTTTACCAAGATTCATCGGCTGAATTGCAAGAAAACAGCAGAATTCCGCACGAAATTCTCAAAATTCTTACAGAAAACCGCATATTTCGATGCAAAACGACGATTTCTCGCCAATTTTCGTTGTTTTCTGGCTTGAATTCGCAAAGAAGAGCACGAAATCTACAAAATCATGATTTTTTACCAAGATTCAACGGCTGAATTGCAAGAAAACAGCAGAATTATCCACGAAATTCAAAATTCAAAATTCTTACAGAAAACCGCATATCTCGATGCAAAACGACGATTTCTCGCCGATTTTCGTTGTTTTCTGGCTTGAATTTGCAAAGAAGAGCACGAAATCTACTAAATCATCACTTTTTACCAAGATTCAACGGCTCAATTGGAAGAAAACAGCAGAATTCTGCATGAAATCATCAAAATTCTTACAGAAAACCGCATATTTCGATGCAAAACGACGATTTCTCGCCGATTTTCGTTGTTTTCTGGCTTGAATTCGCAAAGAAGAGCACGAAATCTACAAAATCATGACTTTTTACCAAGATTCAACAGCTGAAATGCAAGAAAACAGCAGAATCCTGCACGAAATCAACAAAATTCTTAGAGAAAACCGCATATTTCGATGCAAAACGACGATTTCTCGCTGATTTTCGTTGTTTTCTATCTTGAATTCGCAAAGAAGAGCACGAAATCTACAAAATCATGACTTTTTACCAAGATTCAACGGCTGAATTGCAAGAAAACAGCAGAATTCTGCACGAAATCAACAAAATTCTTACAGAAAACCGCATATTTCGATGCAAAACGACGATTTCTCGCCGATTTTCGTTGTTTTCTGGCTTGAATTCGCAAAGAAGAGCACGAAATTTACAAAATCATCACTTTTTACCAAGATTCAACGGCTGAATTGCAAGAAAATAGCAGAATTCTGCACGAAATCATCAAAATTCTTAGAGAAAACCGCATATTTCAATGCAAAACGACGATTTCTCGCAGATTTTCGATGTTTTCTATCTTGAATTCGCAAAGAAGAGCACGAAATCTACAAAATCATGATTTTTTACCAAGATTCAACGGCTGAATTGCAAGAAAACAGCAGAATTCTGCTTGAAATCATCAAAATTCTTACAGAAAACCGCATATTTCGATGCAAAACGACGATTTCTCTCCGATTTTCGTTGTTTTCTGGCTTGAATTCGCAAAAAAGAGCACGAAATCTACAAAATCATGACTTTTTACCAAGATTCAACGGCTGAATTGCAAGAAATCAGCAGAATTCTGCACGAAATCATCAAAATTCTTAGAGAAAACCGCATATTTCGATGCAAAACGACGATTTCTCGTAGATTTTCGTTGTTTTCTATCTTGAATTCGCAAAGAAGAGCACGAAGTCTACAAAATCATGACTTTTTACCAAGATTCAACGGCTGAATTGCAAGAAAACTGCAGAATTCCGCACGAAATCCTCAAAATTCTGACAGAAAACCGCATATTTCGATGCAAAACGACGATTTTTCCCCGATTTTTGTTGTTTTCTGGCTTGAATTCGCAAAGAAGAGCACGAAATCTACAAAATCATGACTTTTTACCAAGATTCAACGGCTGAATTGCAAGAAAACAGCAAAATTATTTACGAAATCATCAAAATTCTTACAGAAAACCGCATATTTCGATGCAAAACGACGATTTCTCGCCGATTTTCGTTGTTTTCTGGCTTGAATTTGCAAAGAAGAGCACGAAATCTACTAAATCATCACTTTTTACCAAGATTCAACGGCTCAATTGGAAGAAAACAGCAGAATTCTGCATGAAATCATCAAAATTCTTACAGAAAACCGCATATTTCGATGCAAAACGACGATTTCTCGCCGATTTTCGTTGTTTTCTGGCTTGAATTCGCAAAGAAGAGCACGAAATCTACAAAATCATGACTTTTTACCAAGATTCAACGGCTGAAATGCAAGAAAACAGCAGAATTCTGCACGAAATCATCAAAATTCTTAGAGAAAACCGCATATTTCGATGCAAAACGACGATTTCTCGCTGATTTTCGTTGTTTTCTATCTTGAATTCGCAAAGAAGAGCACGAAATCTACAAAATCATGACTTTTTACCAAGATTCAACATCTGAATTGCAAGAAAACAGCAGAATTCTGCACGAAATCAACAAAATTCTTACAGAAAACCGCATATTTCGATGCAAACCGACGATTTCTCGCTGATTTTCGTTGTTTTCTATCTTGAGTTCGCAAAGAAGAGCACGAAATCTACAAAATCATGACTTTTTACCAAGATTCAACGGCTGAATTGCAAGAAAACAGCAGAATTCTGCACGAAATCATCAAAATTCTTAGAGAAAACCGCATATTTCGATGCAAAACGACGATTTCTCGCTGATTTTCGTTGTTTTCTATCTTGAATTCGCAAAGAAGAGCACGAAATCTACAAAATCATGACTTTTTACCAAGATTCAACGGCTGAATTGCAAGAAAACAGCAGAATTCTGCTCGAAATCATCAAAATTCTTACAGAAAACCGCATATTTCGATGCAAAACGACGATTTCTCGCCGATTTTCGTTGTTTTCTGGCTTGAATTCGCAAAAAAGAGCACGAAATCTACAAAATCATGACTTTTTACCAAGATTTAACGGCTGAATTGCAAGAAAACAGCAGAATTCTGCACGAAATCGTCAAAATTCTTAGAGAAAACCGCATATTTCGATGCAACACGACGATTTCTCGCAGATTTTCGTTGTTTTCTATCTTGAATTCGCAAAGAAGAGCACGAAGTCTACAAAATCATGACTTTTTACCAAGATTCAACGGCTGAATTGCAAGAAAACAGCAAAATTATTTACGAAATCATTAAAATTCTTACAGAAAACCGCATATTTCGATGCAAAACGACGATTTCTCGCCGATTTTCGTTGTTTTCTGGCTTGAAATCGCAAAGAAGAGCACGAAATCTACTAAATCATCACTTTTTATACAAAATCATGACTTTTTACCAAGATTCAACGGCTGAAATGCAAGAAAACAGCAGAATTCTGCACGAAATCATCAAAATTCGTAGAGAAAACCGCATATTTCGATGCAAAACGACGATTTCTCGCTGATTTTCGTTGTTTTCTGGCTTGAATTCGCAAAGAAGAGCACGAAATCTACTAAATAATCATTTTTTACCAAGATTCAACAGCTGAATTGCAAGAAAACAGCAGAATTCTGCACGAAATCGTCAAAATTCTTAGAGAAAACCGCATATTTCAATGCAAAACGACGATTTCTCGCCGATTTTCGTTGATTTCTGGCTTGAATTCGCAAAGAAGAGCACGAAATCTACAAAATCATAACTTTTTACCAAGATTCAACGGCTGAATTGCAAGAAAACAGCAGAATTCTGCACGAAATCATCAAAATTCCTACAGAAAACCGCATATTTCGATGCAAGACGACTATTTCTCGCCGATTTTCGTTGTTTTCTGGCTTGAATTCGCAAAGAAGAGCACGAAATCTACAAAATCATGACTTTTTACCAAGATTCAACGGCTGAATTGCAAGAAAACAGCAAAATTATTTACGAAATCATTAAAATTCTTACAGAAAACCGCATATTTCGATGCAAAACGACGATTTCTCGCCGATTTTCGTTGTTTTCTGGCTTGAAATCGCAAAGAAGAGCACGAAATCTACTAAATCATCACTTTTTACCAAGATTCAACGGCTGAATTGCAAGAAAACAGCAGAATTCTGCACAAAATCATCAAAATTCTTACAGAAAACCGCATATTTCGATGCAAAACGACGATTTCTCGCTGATTTTCGTTGTTTTCTATCTTGAATTCGCAAAGAAGAGCACGAAATCTACAAAATCATGACTTTTTACCAAGATTCAACGGCTGAAATGCAAGAAAACAGCAGAATTCTGCACGAAATCATCAAAATTCGTAGAGAAAACCGCATATTTCGATGCAAAACGACGATTTCTCGCTGATTTTCGTTGTTTTCTGGCTTGAATTCGCAAAGAAGAGCACGAAATCTACTAAATAATCATTTTTTACCAAGATTCAACAGCTGAATTGCAAGAAAACAGCAGAATTCTGCACGAAATCGTCAAAATTCTTAGAGAAAACCGCATATTTCAATGCAAAACGACGATTTCTCGCCGATTTTCGTTGATTTCTGGCTTGAATTCGCAAAGAAGAGCACGAAATCTACAAAATCATAACTTTTTAGCAAGATTCAACGGCTGAATTGCAAGAAAACAGCAGAATTCTGCACGAAATCATCAAAATTCCTACAGAAAACCGCATATTTCGATGCAAGACGACTATTTCTCGCCGATTTTCGTTGTTTTCTGGCTTGAATTCGCAAAGAAGAGCACGAAATCTACAAAATCATGACTTTTTACCAAGATTCAACTGCTGAATTGCAAGAAAACAGCAGAATTCTGCACGAAATCATCAAAATTCTTACAGAAAACCGCATATTTCGATGCAAAACGACGATTTCTCGCCGATTTTCGTTGTTTTCTGGCTTGAATTCGCAAAGAAGAGCACGAAATCTACTAAATAATCACTTTTTACCAAGATCCAACAGCTGAATTGCAAGAAAACAGCAGAATTCTGCACGAAATCGTCAAAATTCTTAGAGAAAACCGCATATTTCAATGCAAAACGACGATTTCTCGCCGATTTTCGTTGATTTCTGGCTTGAATTCGCAAAGAAGAGCACGAAATCTACAAAATCATGACTTTTTACCAAGATTCAACGGCTGAAATGCAAGAAAACAGTAGAATTCTGCACGAAATCATCAAAATTCGTTGAGAAAACCGCATATTTCGATGCAAAACGACGATTTCTCGCTGATTTTCGTTGTTTTCTGGCTTGAATTCGCAAAGAAGAGCACGAAATCTACTAAATAATCATTTTTTACCAAGATTCAACAGCTGAATTGCAAGAAAACAGCAGAATTCTGCACGAAATCGTCAAAATTCTTAGAGAAAACCGCATATTTCAATGCAAAACGACGATTTCTCGCCGATTTTCGTTGATTTCTGGCTTGAATTCGCAAAGAAGAGCACGAAATCTACAAAATCATAACTTTTTACCAAGATTCAACGGCTGAATTGCAAGAAAACAGCAGAATTCTGCACGAAATCATCAAAATTCCTACAGAAAACCGCATATTTCTCGCTGATTTTCGTTGTTTTCTATCTTGAATTCGCAAAGAAGAGCACGAAATCTACAAAATCATGACTTTTTACCAAGATTCAACGGCTGAATTGCAAGAAAACAGCAGAATTCTGCACGAAATCAACAAAATTCTTACAGAAAACCGCATATTTCAATGCAAAACGACGATTTCTCGCTGATTTTCGATGTTTTCTATCTTGAATTCGCCAAGAAGAGCACGAAATCTACAAAATCATGACTTTTTACCAAGATTCAACGGCTGAATTGCAAGAAAACAGCAGAATTCTGCTCGAAATCATCAAAATTCTTACAGAAAACCGCATATTTCGATGCAAAACGACGATTTCTCGCCGATTTTCGTTGCTTTCTGGCTTGAATTCGCAAAAAAGAGCACGAAATCTACAAAATCATGACTTTTTACCAAGATTTAACGGCTGAATTGCAAGAAATCAGCAGAATTCTGCACGAAATCGTCAAAATTCTTAGAGAAAACCGCATATTTCAATGCAAAACGACGATTTCTCGCCGATTTTCGTTGATTTCTGGCTTGAATTCGCAAAGAAGAGCACGAAATCTACAAAATCATGACTTTTTACCAAGATTCAACGGCAGAAATGCAAGAAAACAGTAGAATTCTGCACGAAATCATCAAAATTCTTAGAGAAAACCGCATATTTCGATGCAAAACGACGATTTCTCGCTGATTTTCGTTGTTTTCTATCTTGAATTCGCAAAGAAGAGCACGAAATCTACAAAATCATGACTTTTTACCAAGATTCAACGGCTGAATTGCAAGAAAACAGCAGAATTCTGCACGAAATCAACAAAATTCTTACAGAAAACCGCATATTTCGATGCAAAACGACGATTTCTCGCCGATTTTCGTTGTTTTCTATCTTGAATTCGCAAAGAAGAGCACGAAGTCTACAAAATCATGACTTTTTACCAAGATTCAACGGCTGAATTGCAAGAAAACTGCAGAATTCCGCACGAAATCCTCAAAATTCTGACAGAAAACCGCATATTTCGATGCAAAACGACGATTTTTCCCCGATTTTCGTTGTTTTCTGGCTTGAATTCGCAATGAAGAGCACGAAATCTACAAAATCATGACTTTTTACCAAGATTCAACGGCTGAATTGCAAGAAAACAGCAAAATTATTTACGAAATCATCAAAATTCTTACAGAAAACCGCATATTTCGATGCAAAACGACGATTTCTCGCCGATTTTCGTTGTTTTCTGGCTTGAAATCGCAAAGAAGAGCACGAAATCTACTAAATCATCACTTTTTACCAAGATTCAACGGCTGAATTGCAAGAAAACAGCAGAATTCTGCACAAAATCATCAAAATTCTTACAGAAAACCGCATATTTCGATGCAAATCGACGATTTATCGCTGATTTTCGTTGTTTTCTATCTTGAATTCGCAAAGAAGAGCACGAAATCTACAAAATCATGACTTTTTACCAAGATTCAACGGCTGAAATGCAAGAAAACAGCAGAATTCTGCACGAAATCATCAAAATTCGTAGAGAAAACCGCATATTTCGATGCAAAACGACGATTTCTCGCTGATTTTCGTTGTTTTCTGGCTTGAATTCGCAAAGAAGAGCACGAAATCTACAAAATCATGACTTTTTACCAAGATTCAACGGCTGAATTGCAAGAAAACAGCAGAATTCTGCACGAAATCATCAAAATTCCTACAGAAAACCGCATATTTCGATGCAAGACGACTATTTCTCGCCGATTTTCGTTGTTTTCTGGCTTGAATTCGCAAAGAAGAGCACGAAATCTACAAAATCATGACTTTTTACCAAGATTCAACGGCTGAATTGCAAGAAAACAGCAGAATTCTGCACGAAATCATCAAAATTCTTAGAGAAAACCGCATATTACGATGCAAAACAACGATTTCTCGCCGATTTTCGTTGTTTTCTGGCTTGAATTCGCAAAGAAGAGCACGAAATCTACTAAATAATCACTTTTTACCAAGATTCAACAGCTGAATTGCAAGAAAACAGCAGAATTCTGCACGAAATCATCAAAATTCTTAGAGAAAACCGCATATTTCCATGCAAAACGACGATTTCTCGCTGATTTTCGTTGTTTTCTATCTTGAATTCGCAAAGAAGAGCACGAAATCTACAAAATCATGACTTTTTACCAAGATTCAACAGCTGAATTGCAAGAAAACAGCAGAATTCTGCACGAAATCGTCAAAATTCTTAGAGAAAACCGCATATTTCGATGCAAGACGACTATTTCTCGCCGATTTTCGTTGTTTTCTGGCTTGAATTCGCAAAGAAGAGCACGAAATCTACAAAATCATGACTTTTTACCAAGATTCAACGGCTGAATTGCAAGAAAACAGCAGAATTCTGCACGAAATCATCAAAATTCTTAGAAAAAAACGCATATTTCGATGCAAAACAACGATTTCTCGCCGATTTTCGTTGCTTTCTGGCTTGAATTCGCAAAGAAGAGCACGAAATCTACTAAATAATCACTTTTTACCAAGATTCAACAGCTGAATTGCAAGAAAACAGCAGAATTCTGCACGAAATCATCAAAATTCTTAGAGAAAACCGCATATTTCCATGCAAAACGACGATTTCTCGCTGATTTTCGTTGTTTTCTATCTTGAATTCGCAAAGAAGAGCACGAAATCTACAAAATCATGACTTTTCACCAAGATTCAACGGCTGAATTGCAAGAAAACAGCAGAATTCTTCACGAAATCATCAAAATTCTTACAAAAAACCGCATATTTCGATGCAAAACGACGATTTCTCGCCGTTTTTCGTTGTTTTCTGGCTTGAATTCGCAAAGAAGAGCACGAAATCTACTAAATAATCACTTTTTACCAAGATTCAACGGCTGAATTGCAAAAAAACAGCAGAATTCTGCACGAAATCATCAAAATTCTTACAGAAAACCGCATATTTCGATGCAAAACGACGATTTCTCGCCGATTTTCGTTGTTTTCTGGCTTGAATTCGCAAAAAAGAGCACGAAATCTACAAAATCATCACTTTTTACTAAGATTCAACGGCTGAATTGCAAGAAAACAGCAGAATTCTGCACGAAATCATCAAAATTCTTAGAGAAAACCGCATTTTTCGATGCAAATCGACGATTTCTCGCTGATTTTCGTTGTTTTCGATCTTGAATTCGCAAAAAAGAGCACGAAATCTACAAAATCATGACTTTTTACCAAGATTCAACGGCTGAATTGCAAGAAAACAGCAGAATTCTGCACGAAATCATCTAAATTCTTAGAGAAAACCGCATTTTTCGATGCAAATCGACGATTTCTCGCTGATTTTCGTTGTTTTCGATCTTGAATTCGCAAAGAAGAGCACGAAATCTACAAAATCATGACTTTTTACCAAGATTCATCGGCTGAATTGCAAGAAAACAGCAGAATTCCGCACGAAATTCTCAAAATTCTTACAGAAAACCGCATATTTCGATGCAAAACGACGATTTCTCGCCAATTTTCGTTGTTTTCTGGCTTGAATTCGCAAAGAAGAGCACGAAATCTACAAAATCATGATTTTTTACCAAGATTCAACGGCTGAATTGCAAGAAAACAGCAGAATTATCCACGAAATTCAAAATTCAAAATTCTTACAGAAAACCGCAAATTTCGATGCAAAACGACGATTTCTCGCCGATTTTCGTTGTTTTCTGGCTTGAATTTGCAAAGAAGAGCACGAAATCTACTAAATCATCACTTTTTACCAAGATTCAACGGCTCAATTGGAAGAAAACAGCAGAATTCTGCATGAAATCATCAAAATTCTTACAGAAAACCGCATATTTCGATGCAAAACGACGATTTCTCGCCGATTTTCGTTGTTTTCTGGCTTGAATTCGCAAAGAAGAGCACGAAATCTACAAAATCATGACTTTTTACCAAGATTCAACGGCTGAAATGCAAGAAAACAGCAGAATCCTGCACGAAATCAACAAAATTCTTAGAGAAAACCGCATATTTCGATGCAAAACGACGATTTCTCGCTGATTTTCGTTGTTTTCTATCTTGAATTCGCAAAGAAGAGCACGAAATCTACAAAATCATGACTTTTTACCAAGATTCAACGGCTGAATTGCAAGAAAACAGCAGAATTCTGCACGAAATCAACAAAATTCTTACAGAAAACCGCATATTTCGATGCAAAACGACGATTTCTCGCCGATTTTCGTTGTTTTCTGGCTTGAATTCGCAAAGTAGAGCACGAAATTTACAAAATCATCACTTTTTACCAAGATTCAACGGCTGAATTGCAAGAAAATAGCAGAATTCTGCACGAAATCATCAAAATTCTTAGAGAAAACCGCATATTTCGATGCAAAACGACGATTTCTCGCCGATTTTCGTTGCTTTCTGGCTTGAATTCGCAAAGAAGAGCACGAAATCTACTAAATAATCACTTTTTACCAAGATTCAACAGCTGAATTGCAAGAAAACAGCAGAATTCTGCACGAAATCATCAAAATTCTTAGAGAAAACCGCATATTTCCATGCAAAACGACGATTTCTCGCTGATTTTCGTTGTTTTCTATCTTGAATTCGCAAAGAAGAGCACGAAATCTACAAAATCATGACTTTTCACCAAGATTCAACGGCTGAATTGCAAGAAAACAGCAGAATTCTTCACGAAATCATCAAAATTCTTACAAAAAACCGCATATTTCGATGCAAAACGACGATTTCTCGCCGTTTTTCGTTGTTTTCTGGCTTGAATTCGCAAAGAAGAGCACGAAATCTACTAAATAATCACTTTTTACCAAGATTCAACGGCTGAATTGCAAAAAAACAGCAGAATTCTGCACGAAATCATCAAAATTCTTACAGAAAACCGCATATTTCGATGCAAAACGACGATTTCTCGCCGATTTTCGTTGTTTTCTGGCTTGAATTCGCAAAAAAGAGCACGAAATCTACAAAATCATCACTTTTTACTAAGATTCAACGGCTGAATTGCAAGAAAACAGCAGAATTCTGCACGAAATCATCAAAATTCTTAGAGAAAACCGCATTTTTCGATGCAAATCGACGATTTCTCGCTGATTTTCGTTGTTTTCGATCTTGAATTCGCAAAAAAGAGCACGAAATCTACAAAATCATGACTTTTTACCAAGATTCAACGGCTGAATTGCAAGAAAACAGCAGAATTCTGCACGAAATCATCTAAATTCTTAGAGAAAACCGCATTTTTCGATGCAAATCGACGATTTCTCGCTGATTTTCGTTGTTTTCGATCTTGAATTCGCAAAGAAGAGCACGAAATCTACAAAATCATGACTTTTTACCAAGATTCATCGGCTGAATTGCAAGAAAACAGCAGAATTCCGCACGAAATTCTCAAAATTCTTACAGAAAACCGCATATTTCGATGCAAAACGACGATTTCTCGCCAATTTTCGTTGTTTTCTGGCTTGAATTCGCAAAGAAGAGCACGAAATCTACAAAATCATGATTTTTTACCAAGATTCAACGGCTGAATTGCAAGAAATCAGCAGAATTCTGCACGAAATCATCAAAATTCTTAGAGAAAACCGCATATTTCGATGCAAAACGACGATTTCTCGCCGATTTTCGTTGCTTTCTGGCTTGAATTCGCAAAGAAGAGCACGAAATCTACTAAATAATCACTTTTTACCAAGATTCAACAGCTGAATTGCAAGAAAACAGCAGAATTCTGCACGAAATCATCAAAATTCTTAGAGAAAACCGCATATTTCCATGCAAAACGACGATTTCTCGCTGATTTTCGTTGTTTTCTATCTTGAATTCGCAAAGAAGAGCACGAAATCTACAAAATCATGACTTTTCACCAAGATTCAACTGCTGAATTGCAAGAAAACAGCAGAATTCTTCACGAAATCATCAAAATTCTTACAAAAAACCGCATATTTCGATGCAAAACGACGATTTCTCGCCGTTTTTCGTTGTTTTCTGGCTTGAATTCGCAAAGAAGAGCACGAAATCTACTAAATAATCACTTTTTACCAAGATTCAACGGCTGAATTGCAAAAAAACAGCAGAATTCTGCACGAAATCATCAAAATTCTTACAGAAAACCGCATATTTCGATGCAAAACGACGATTTCTCGCCGATTTTCGTTGTTTTCGATCTTGAATTCGCAAAGAAGAGCACGAAATCTACAAAATCATGACTTTTTACCAAGATTCATCGGCTGAATTGCAAGAAAACAGCAGAATTCCGCACGAAATTCTCAAAATTCTTACAGAAAACCGCATATTTCGATGCAAAACGACGATTTCTCGCCAATTTTCGTTGTTTTCTGGCTTGAATTCGCAAAGAAGAGCACGAAATCTACAAAATCATGATTTTTTACCAAGATTCAACGGCTGAATTGCAAGAAAACAGCAGAATTATCCACGAAATTCAAAATTCAAAATTCTTACAGAAAACCGCATATTTCGATGCAAAACGACGATTTCTCGCCGATTTTCGTTGTTTTCCGGCTTGAATTTGCAAAGAAGAGCACGAAATCTACTAAATCATCACTTTTTACCAAGATTCAACGGCTCAATTGGAAGAAAACAGCAGAATTCTGCATGAAATCATCAAAATTCTTACAGAAAACCGCATATTTCGATGCAAAACGACGATTTCTCGCCGATTTTCGTTGTTTTCTGGCTTGAATTCGCAAAGAAGAGCACGAAATCTACAAAATCATGACTTTTTACCAAGATTCAACGGCTGAAATGCAAGAAAACAGCAGAATTCTGCACGAAATCAACAAAATTCTTAGAGAAAACCGCATATTTCGATGCAAAACGACGATTTCTCGCTGATTTTCGTTGTTTTCTATCTTGAATTCGCAAAGAAGAGCACGAAATCTACAAAATCATGACTTTTTACCAAGATTCAACGGCTGAATTGCAAGAAAACAGCAGAATTCTGCACGAAATCAACAAAATTCTTACAGAAAACCGCATATTTCGATGCAAAACGACGATTTCTCGCCGATTTTCGTTGTTTTCTGGCTTGAATTCGCAAAGAAGAGCACGAAATTTACAAAATCATCACTTTTTACCAAGATTCAACGGCTGAATTGCAAGAAAATAGCAGAATTCTGCACGAAATCATCAAAATTCTTAGAGAAAACCGCATATTTCAATGCAAAACGACGATTTCTCGCCGATTTTCGTTGTTTTCTGGCTTGAATTTGCAAAGAAGAGCACGAAATCTACTAAATCATCACTTTTTACCAAGATTCAACGGCTCAATTGGAAGAAAACAGCAGAATTCTGCATGAAATCATCAAAATTCTTACAGAAAACCGCATATTTCGATGCAAAACGACGATTTCTCGCCGATTTTCGTTGTTTTCTGGCTTGAATTCGCAAAGAAGAGCACGAAATCTACAAAATCATGACTTTTTACCAAGATTCAACGGCTGAAATGCAAGAAAACAGCAGAATTCTGCACGAAATCATCAAAATTCTTAGAGAAAACCGCATATTTCGATGCAAAACGACGATTTCTCGCTGATTTTCGTTGTTTTCTATCTTGAATTCGCAAAGAAGAGCACGAAATCTACAAAATCATGACTTTTTACCAAGATTCAACATCTGAATTGCAAGAAAACAGCAGAATTCTGCACGAAATCAACAAAATTCTGACAGAAAACCGCATATTTCGATGCAAAACGACGATTTCTCGCCGATTTTCGTTGTTTTCTGGCTTGAATTCGCAAAGAAGAGCACGAAATTTACAAAATCATCACATTTTACCAAGATTCAACGGCTGAATTGCAAGAAAATAGCAGAATTCTGCACGAAATCATCAAAATTCTTAGAGAAAACCGCATATTTCAATGCAAAACGACGATTTCTCGCTGATTTTCGAAGTTTTCTATCTTGAATTCGCCAAGAAGAGCACGAAATCTACAAAATCATGACTTTTTACCAAGATTCAACGGCTGAATTGCAAGAAAACAGCAGAATTCTGCTCGAAATCATCAAAATTCTTACAGAAAACCGCATATTTCGATGCAAAACGACGATTTCTCGCCGATTTTCGTTGTTTTCTGGCTTGAATTCGCAAAAAAGAGCACGAAATCTACAAAATCATGACTTTTTACCAAGATTTAACGGCTGAATTGCAAGAAATCAGCAGAATTCTGCACGAAATCGTCAAAATTCTTAGAGAAAACCGCATATTTCGATGCAACACGACGATTTCTCGCAGATTTTCGTTGTTTTCTATCTTGAATTCGCAAAGAAGAGCACGAAGTCTACAAAATCATGACTTTTTACCAAGATTCAACGGCTGAATTGCAAGAAAACTGCAGAATTCCGCACGAAATCCTCAAAATTCTGACAGAAAACCTCATATTTCGATGCAAAACGACGATTTTTCCCCGATTTTCGTTGTTTTCTGGCTTGAATTCGCAATGAAGAGCACGAAATCTACAAAATCATGACTTTTTACCAAGATTCAACGGCTGAATTGCAAGAAAACAGCAAAATTATTTACGAAATCATTAAAATTCTTACAGAAAACCGCATATTTCGATGCAAAACGACGATTTCTCGCCGATTTTCGTTGTTTTCTGGCTTGAAATCGCAAAGAAGAGCACGAAATCTACTAAATCATCACTTTTTACCAAGATTCAACGGCTGAATTGCAAGAAAACAGCAGAATTCTGCACAAAATCATCAAAATTCTTACAGAAAACCGCATATTTCGATGCAAAACGACGATTTCTCGCTGATTTTCGTTGTTTTCTATCTTGAATTCGCAAAGAAGAGCACGAAATCTACAAAATCATGACTTTTTACCAAGATTCAACGGCTGAAATGCAAGAAAACAGCAGAATTCTGCACGAAATCATCAAAATTCGTAGAGAAAACCGCATATTTCGATGCAAAACGACGATTTCTCGCTGATTTTCGTTGTTTTCTATCTTGAATTCGCAAAGAAGAGCACGAAATCTACAAAATCATGACTTTTTACCAAGATTCAACGGCTGAATTGCAAGAAAACAGCAGAATTCTGCACGAAATCATCAAGATTCTTACAGAAAACCGCATATTTTGATTCAAAACGACGATTTCTTGCCGATTTTCGTTGTTTTCTGGCTTGAATTCGCAAAGAAGAGCACGAAATCTACAAAATCATGACTTTTTACCAAGATTCAACGGCTGAATTGCAAGAAAACAGCAGAATTCTGCACGAAATCGTCAAAATTCTTAGAGAAAACCGCATATTTCGATGCAAAACGACGATTTCTCGCTGATTTTCGTTGTTTTCTGGCTTGAATTCGCAAAGAAGAGCACGAAATCTACTAAATAATCATTTTTTACCAAGATTCAACAGCTGAATTGCAAGAAAACAGCAGAATTCTGCACGAAATCGTCAAAATTCTTAGAGAAAACCGCATATTTCAATGCAAAACGACGATTTCTCGCCGATTTTCGTTGATTTCTGGCTTGAATTCGCAAAGAAGAGCACGAAATCTACAAAATCATAACTTTTTACCAAGATTCAACGGCTGAATTGCAAGAAAACAGCAGAATTCTGCACGAAATCATCAAAATTCCTACAGAAAACCGCATATTTCGATGCAAGACGACTATTTCTCGCCGATTTTCGTTGTTTTCTGGCTTGAATTCGCAAAGAAGAGCACGAAATCTACAAAATCATGACTTTTTACCAAGATTCAACTGCTGAATTGCAAGAAAACAGCAGAATTCTGCACGAAATCATCAAAATTCTTACAGAAAACCGCATATTTCGATGCAAAACGACGATTTCTCGCCGATTTTCGTTGTTTTCTGGCTTGAATTCGCAAAGAAGAGCACGAAATCTACTAAATAATCACTTTTTACCAAGATTCAACAGCTGAATTGCAAGAAAACAGCAGAATTCTGCACGAAATCGTCAAAATTCTTAGAGAAAACCGCATATTTCAATGCAAAACGACGATTTCTCGCCGATTTTCGTTGATTTCTGGCTTGAATTCGCAAAGAAGAGCACGAAATCTACAAAATCATGACTTTTTACCAAGATTCAACGGCTGAAATGCAAGAAAACAGTAGAATTCTGCACGAAATCATCAAAATTCTTAGAGAAAACCGCATATTTCGATGCAAAACGACGATTTCTCGCTGATTTTCGTTGTTTTCTATCTTGAATTCGCAAAGAAGAGCACGAAATCTACAAAATCATGACTTTTTACCAAGATTCAACGGCTGAATTGCAAGAAAACAGCAGAATTCTGCACGAAATCAACAAAATTCTTACAGAAAACCGCATATTTCGATGCAAAACGACGATTTCTCGCCGATTTTCGTTGTTTTCTGGCTTGAATTCGCAAAGAAGAGCACGAAATTTACAAAATCATCACTTTTTACCAAGATTCAACGGCTGAATTGCAAGAAAATAGCAGAATTCTGCACGAAATCATCAAAATTCTTAGAGAAAACCGCATATTTCAATGCAAAACGACGATTTCTCGCTGATTTTCGATGTTTTCTATCTTGAATTCGCCAAGAAGAGCACGAAATCTACAAAATCATGACTTTTTACCAAGATTCAACGGCTGAATTGCAAGAAAACAGCAGAATTCTGCTCGAAATCATCAAAATTCATACAGAAAACCGCATATTTCGATGCAAAACGACGATTTCTCGCCGATTTTCGTTGTTTTCTGGCTTGAATTCGCAAAAAAGAGCACGAAATCTACAAAATCATGACTTTTTACCAAGATTTAACGGCTGAATTGCAAGAAATCAGCAGAATTCTGCACGAAATCGTCAAAATTCTTAGAGAAAACCGCATATTTCGATGCAACACGACGATTTCTCGCAGATTTTCGTTGTTTTCTATCTTGAATTCGCAAAGAAGAGCACGAAGTCTACAAAATCATGACTTTTTACCAAGATTCAACGGCTGAATTGCAAGAAAACTGCAGAATTCCGCACGAAATCCTCAAAATTCTGACAGAAAACCGCATATTTCGATGCAAAACGACGATTTTTCCCCGATTTTCGTTGTTTTCTGGCTTGAATTCGCAATGAAGAGCACGAAATCTACAAAATCATGACTTTTTACCAAGATTCAACGGCTGAATTGCAAGAAAACAGCAAAATTATTTACGAAATCATCAAAATTCTTACAGAAAACCGCATATTTCGATGCAAAACGACGATTTCTCGCCGATTTTCGTTGTTTTCTGGCTTGAAATCGCAAAGAAGAGCACGAAATCTACTAAATCATCACTTTTTACCAAGATTCAACGGCTGAATTGCAAGAAAACAGCAGAATTCTGCACAAAATCATCAAAATTCTTACAGAAAACCGCATATTTCGATGCAAAACGACGATTTCTCGCTGATTTTCGTTGTTTTCTATCTTGAATTCGCAAAGAAGAGCACGAAATCTACAAAATCATGACTTTTTACCAAGATTCAACGGCTGAAATGCAAGAAAACAGGAGAATTCTGCACGAAATCATCAAAATTCGTAGAGAAAACCGCATATTTCGATGCAAAACGACGATTTCTCGCTGATTTTCGTTGTTTTCTATCTTGAATTCGCAAAGAAGAGCACGAAATCTACAAAATCATGACTTTTTACCAAGATTCAACGGCTGAATTGCAAGAAAACAGCAGAATTCTGCACGAAATCATCAAAATTCTTACAGAAAACCGCATATTTTGATTCAAAACGACGATTTCTCGCCGATTTTCGTTGTTTTCTGGCTTGAATTCGCAAAGAAGAGCACGAAATCTACAAAATCATGACTTTTTACCAAGATTCAACGGCTGAATTGCAAGAAAACAGCAGAATTCTGCACGAAATCATCAAAATTCCTACAGAAAACCGCATATTTCGATGCAAGACGACTATTTCTCGCCGATTTTCGTTGTTTTCTGGCTTGAATTCGCAAAGAAGAGCACGAAATCTACAAAATCATGACTTTTTACCAAGATTCAACTGCTGAATTGCAAGAAAACAGCAGAATTCTGCACGAAATCATCAAAATTCTTACAGAAAACCGCATATTTCGATGCAAAACGACGATTTCTCGCTGATTTTCGTTGTTTTCTATCTTGAATTCGCAAAGAAGAGCACGAAATCTACAAAATCATGACTTTTTACCAAGATTCAACGGCTGAATTGCAAGAAAACAGCAGAATTCCGCACGAAATCCTCAAAATTCTTACAGAAAACCGCATATTTCGATGCAAAACGACGATTTCTCGCCGATTTTCGTTGTTTTCTGGCTTGAATTCGCAACGAAGAGCACGAAATCTACAAAATCATGATTTTTTACCAAGATTCCTGGGCTGAATTGCAAGAAAACAGCAGAATTATCCACGAAATCATCAAAATTCTTACAGAAAACCGCATATTTCGATGCAAAACGACGATTTCTCGCCGATTTTCGTTGTTTTCTGGCTTGAATTCGCAAAGAAGTGCACGAAATCTACTAAATCATCACTTTTTACCAAGATTCAACGGCTGAATTGCAAGAAAACAGCTGAATTCTGCACGAAATCGTCAAAATTCTTAGAGAAAACCGCATATTTCGATGCAAAACGACGATTTCTCGCTGATTTTCGTTGTTTTCTATCTTAAATTCGCAAAGAAGAGCACGAAATCTACAAAATCATGACTTTTTACCAAAATTCAACGGCTAAATTGCAAGAAAACAGCAGAATTCTGCACTAAATCATCAAAATTCTTACAGAAAACCGCATATTTCGATGTAAAACGACGATTTCTCGCCGATTTTCGTTGTTTTCTGGCTTGAATTCGCAAAGAAGAGCACGAAATCTACAAAATCATAACTTTTTACCAAGATTCAACGGCTGAATTGCAAGAAAACAGCAGAATCCTGCACGAAATCATCAAAATTCCTACAGAAAACCGCATATTTCGATGCAAGACGACTATTTCTCGCCGATTTTCGTTGTTTTCTGGCTTGAATTCGCAAAGAAGAGCACGAAATCTACAAAATCATGACTTTTTACCAAGATTCAACTGCTGAATTGCAAGAAAACAGCAGAATTCTGCACGAAATCATCAAAATTCTTACAGAAAACCGCATATTTCGATGCAAAACGACGATTTCTCGCTGATTTTCGTTGTTTTCTATCTTGAATTCGCAAAGAAGAGCACGAAATCTACAAAATCATGACTTTTTACCAAGATTCAACGGCTGAATTGCAAGAAAACAGCAGAATTCCGCACGAAATCCTCAAAATTCTTACAGAAAACCGCATATTTCGATGCAAAACGACGATTTCTAGCCGATTTTCGTTGTTTTCTGGCTTGAATTCGCAACGAAGAGCACGAAATCTACAAAATCATGATTTTTTACCAAGATTCCTGGGCTGAATTGCAAGAAAACAGCAGAATTATCCACGAAATCATCAAAATTCTTACAGAAAACCGCATATTTCGATGCAAAACGACGATTTCTCGCCGATTTTCGTTGTTTTCTGGCTTGAATTCGCAAAGAAGTGCACGAAATCTACTAAATCATCACTTTTTACCAAGATTCAACGGCTGAATTGCAAGAAAACAGCTGAATTCTGCACGAAATCGTCAAAATTCTTAGAGAAAACCGCATATTTCGATGCAAAACGACGATTTCTCGCTGATTTTCGTTGTTTTCTATCTTAAATTCGCAAAGAAGAGCACGAAATCTACAAAATCATGACTTTTTACCAAAATTCAACGGCTAAATTGCAAGAAAACAGCAGAATTCTGCACTAAATCATCAAAATTCTTACAGAAAACCGCATATTTCGATGCAAAACGACGATTTCTCGCCGATTTTCGTTGTTTTCTGGCTTGAATTCGCAAAGAAGTGCACGAAATCTACTAAATCATCACTTTTTACCAAGATTCAACGGCTGAATTGCAAGAAAACAGCTGAATTCTGCACGAAATCGTCAAAATTCTTAGAGAAAACCGCATATTTCGATGCAAAACGACGATTTCTCGCTGATTTTCGTTGTTTTCTATCTTAAATTCGCAAAGAAGAGCACGAAATCTACAAAATCATGACTTTTTACCAAAATTCAACGGCTAAATTGCAAGAAAACAGCAGAATTCTGCACTAAATCATCAAAATTCTTACAGAAAACCGCATATTTCGATGTAAAACGACGATTTCTCGCCGATTTTCGTTGTTTTCTGGCTTGAATTCGCAAAGAAGAGCACGAAATCTACAAAATCATAACTTTTTACCAAGATTCAACGGCTGAATTGCAAGAAAACAGCAGAATCCTGCACGAAATCATCAAAATTCCTACAGAAAACCGCATATTTCGATGCAAGACGACTATTTCTCGCCGATTTTCGTTGTTTTCTGGCTTGAATTCGCAAAGAAGAGCACGAAATCTACAAAATCATGACTTTTTACCAAGATTCAACTGCTGAATTGCAAGAAAACAGCAGAATTCTGCACGAAATCATCAAAATTCTTAGAGAAAACCGCATATTTCGATGCAAAACGACGATTTCTCGCCGATTTTCGTTGTTTTCTGGCTTGAATTCGCAAAGAATAGCACGAAATCTACTAAATAATCACTTTTTACCAAGATTCAACAGCTGAATTGCAAGAAAACAGCAGAATTCTGCACGAAATCGTCAAAATTCTTAGAGAAAACCGCATATTTCAATGCAAAACGACGATTTCTCGCCGATTTTCGTTGTTTTCTGGCTTGAATTCGCAAAAAAGAGCACGAAACCTACAAAATCATCACTTTTTACCAAAATTCAACGGCTGAATTGCAAGAAAACAGCAGAATTCTGCACGAAATCATCAAAAATCTTAGAGAAAACCGCATATTTCGATGCAAAACGACGATTTCTCGCCGATTTTCGTTGATTTCTGGCTTGAATTCGCAAAGAAGAGCACGAAATCTACAAAATCATCCCTTTTTACCAAGATTCAACGGCTGAATTGCAAGAAAACAGCAGAATTCTGCACGAAATCATCAAAATTTTTAGAGAAAACCGCATATTTCGATGCAAAACGACGATTTCTCGCTGATTTTCGTTGTTTTTTATCTTGAATTCGCAAAGAAGAGCACGAAATCTACAAAATCATGACTTTTTACCAAGATTCAACGGCTGAATTGCAAGAAAACAGCAGAATTCCGCACGAAATCCTCAAAATTCTTACAGAAAACCGCATATTTCGATGCAAAACGACGATTTCTCGCCGATTTTCGTTGTTTTCTGGCTTGAATTCGCAACGAAGAGCACGAAATCTACAAAATCATGATTTTTTACCAAGATTCTACGGCTGAATTGCAAGAAAACAGCAGAATTATCCACGAAATCATCGAAATTCTTACAGAAAACCGCATATTTCGATGCAAAACGACGATTTCTCGCCGATTTTCGTTGTTTTCTGGCTTGAATTCGCAAAGAAGTGCACGAAGTCTACTAAATCATCACTTTTTACCAAGATTCAACGGCTGAATTGCAAGAAAACAGCTGAATTCTGCACGAAATCATCAAAATTCTTAGAGAAAACCGCATATTTCGATGCAAAACGACGATTTCTCGCTGATTTTCGTTGTTTTCTATCTTGAATTCGCAAAGAAGAGCACGAAATCTACAAAATCATGACTTTTTACCAAGATTCAACGGCTGAATTGCAAGAAATCAGCAGAATTCTGCACGAAATCTTCAAAATTCTTACAGAAAACCGCATATTTCGATGCAAAACGACGATTTCTCGCCGATTTTCGTTGTTTTCTGGCTTGAATTTGCAAAGAAGAGCACGAAATCTACAAAATAATTACTTTTTACCAAGATTCATCGGCTGAATTGCAAGAAAACAGCTGAATTCTGCACGAAATCATCAAAATTCTTAGGGAAAACTGCATATTTCGATGCAAAACGACGATTTCTCGCTGATTTTCGTTGTTTTCTATCTTGAATTCGGAAAGAAGAGCACGAAATCTACAAAATCATGACTTTTTACCAAGATTCAACGGCTGAAATGCAAGAAATCAGCAGAATTCTGCACGAAATCATCAAAATTCGTAGAGAAAACCGCATATTTCGATGCAAAACGACGATTTCTCGCTGATTTTCGTTGTTTTCTATCTTGAATTCGCAAAGAAGAGCACGAAATCTACAAAATCATGACTTTTTACCAAGATTCAACGGCTGAATTGCAAGAAAACAGCAGAATTCTGCACGAAATCGTCAAAATTCTTAGAGAAAACCGCATATTTCGATGCAAAACGACGATTTCTCGCTGATTTTCGTTGTTTTCTATCTTAAATTCGCAAAGAAGAGCACGAAATCTACAAAATCATGACTTTTTACCAAAATTCAACGGCTAAATTGCAAGAAAACAGCAGAATTCTGCACTAAATCATCATAATTCTTACAGAAAACCGCATATTTCGATGTAAAACGACGATTTCTCGCCGATTTTCGTTGTTTTCTGGCTTGAATTCGCAAAGAAGAGCACGAAATCTACAAAATCATAACTTTTTACCAAGATTCAACGGCTGAATTGCAAGAAAACAGCAGAATTCTGCACGAAATCATCAAAATTCCTACAGAAAACCGCATATTTCGATGCAAGACGACTATTTCTCGCCGATTTTCGTTGTTTTCTGGCTTGAATTCGCAAAGAAGAGCACGAAATCTACAAAATCATGACTTTTTACCAAGATTCAACTGCTGAATTGCAAGAAAACAGCAGAATTCTGCACGAAATCATCAAAATTCTTACAGAAAACCGCATATTTCGATGCAAAACGACGATTTCTCGCCGATTTTCGTTGTTTTCTGGCTTGAATTCGCAAGGAAGAGCATGAAATCTACTAAATAATCACTTTTTACCAAGATTCAACAGCTGAATTGCAAGAAAACAGCAGAATTCTGCACGAAATCGTCAAAATTCTTAGAGAAAACCGCATATTTCGATGCAAAACGACGATTTCTCGCCGATTTTCGTTGATTTCTGGCTTGAATTCGCAAAGAAGAGCACGAAACCTACAAAATCATCACTTTTTACCAAAATTCAACGGCTGAATTGCAAGAAAACAGCAGAATTCTGCACGAAATCATCAAAAATCTTAGAGAAAACCGCATATTTCGATGCAAAACGACGATTTCTCGCCGATTTTCGTTGATTTCTGGCTTGAATTCGCAAAGAAGAGCACGAAATCTACAAAATCATCACTTTTTACCAAGATTCAACGGCTGAATTGCAAGAAAACAGCAGAATTCTGCACGAAATCATCAAAATTTTTAGAGAAAACCGCATATTTCGATGCAAAACGACGATTTCTCGCTGATTTTCGTTGTTTTCTATCTTGAATTCGCAAAGAAGAGCACGAAATCTACAAAATCATGACTTTTTACCAAGATTCAACGGCTGAATTGCAAGAAAACAGCAGAATTCCGCACGAAATCCTCAAAATTCTTACAGAAAACCGCATATTTCGATGCAAAACGACGATTTCTCGCCGATTTTCGTTGTTTTCTGGCTTGAATTCGCAACGAAGAGCACGAAATCTACAAAATCATGATTTTTTACCAAGATTCTACGGCTGAATTGCAAGAAAACAGCAGAATTATCCACGAAATCATCAAAATTCTTACAGAAAACCGCATATTTCGATGCAAAACGACGATTTCTCGCTGATTTTCGTTGTTTTCTATCTTGAATTCGCAAAGAAGAGCACGAAATCTACAAAATCATGACTTTTTACCAAGATTCAACGGCTGAATTGCAAGAAAACAGCAGAATTCCGCACGAAATCCTCAAAATTCTTACAGAAAACCGCATATTTCGATGCAAAACGACGATTTCTCGCCGATTTTCGTTGTTTTCTGGCTTGAATTCGCAACGAAGAGCACGAAATCTACAAAATCATGATTTTTTACCAAGATTCTACGGCTGAATTGCAAGAAAACAGCAGAATTATCCACGAAATCATCAAAATTCTTACAGAAAACCGCATATTTCGATGCAAAACGACGATTTCTCGCTGATTTTCGTTGTTTTCTATCTTGAATTCGCAAAGAAGAGCACGAAATCTACAAAATCATGACTTTTTACCAAGATTCAACGGCTGAAATGCAAGAAAACAGCAGAATTCTGCACGAAATCATCAAAATTCGTAGAGAAAACCGCATATTTCGATGCAAAACGACGATTTCTCGCTGATTTTCGTTGTTTTCTATCTTGAATTCGCAAAGAAGAGCACGAAATCTACAAAATCATGACTTTTTACCAAGATTCAACGGCTGAATTGCAAGAAAACAGCAGAATTCTGCACGAAATCATCAAAATTCTTACAGAAAACCGCATATTTCGATGCAAAACGACGATTTCTCGCTGATTTTCGTTGTTTTCTATCTTGAATTCGCAAAGAAGAGCACGAAATCTACAAAATCATCACTTTTTACCAAGATTCAACGGCTGAATTGCAAGAAAACAGCAGAATTCTGCACGAAATCATCAAAATTTTTAGAGAAAACCGCATATTTCGATGCAAAACGACGATTTCTCGCTGATTTTCGTTGTTTTCTATCTTGAATTCGCAAAGAAGAGCACGAAATCTACAAAATCATGACTTTTTACCAAGATTCAACGGCTGAAATGCAAGAAAACAGCAGAATTCTGCACGAAATCATCAAAATTCTTACAGAAAACCGCATATTTCGATTCAAAACGACGATTTCTCGCCGATTTTCGTTGTTTTCTGGCTTGAATTCGCAAAGAAGAGCACGAAATCTACAAAATCATGACTTTTTACCAAGATTCAACGGCTGAATTGCAAGAAAACAGCAGAATTCTGCACGAAATCGTCAAAATTCTTTGAGAAAACCGCATATTTCGATGCAAAACGACGATTTCTCGCTGATTTTCGTTGTTTTCTATCTTAAATTCGCAAAGAAGAGCACGAAATCCACAAAATCATGACTTTTTACCAAAATTCAACGGCTAAATTGCAAGAAAAGAGCAGAATTCTGCACTAAATCATCAAAATTCTTACAGAAAACCGCATATTTCGATGTAAAACGACGATTTCTCGCCGATTTTCGTTGTTTTCTGGCTTGAATTCGCAAAGAAGAGCACGAAATCTACAAAATCATAACTTTTTACCAAGATTCAACGGCTGAATTGCAAGAAAACAGCAGAATTCTGCACGAAATCATCAAAATTCCTACAGAAAACCGCATATTTCGATGCAAGACGACTATTTCTCGCCGATTTTCGTTGTTTTCTGGCTTGAATTCGCAAAGAAGAGCACGAAATCTACAAAATCATGACTTTTTACCAAGATTCAACGGCTGAATTGCAAGAAAACAGCAGAATTCCGCACGAAATCCTCAAAATTCTTACAGAAAACCGCATATTTCGATGCAAAACGACGATTTCTCGCCGATTTTCGTTGTTTTCTGGCTTGAATTCGCAACGAAGAGCACGAAATCTACAAAATCATGATTTTTTACCAAGATTCTACGGCTGAATTGCAAGAAAACAGCAGAATTATCCACGAAATCATCGAAATTCTTACAGAAAACCGCATATTTCGATGCAAAACGACGATTTCTCGCCGATTTTCGTTGTTTTCTGGCTTGAATTCGCAAAGAAGTGCACGAAGTCTACTAAATCATCACTTTTTACCAAGATTCAACGGCTGAATTGCAAGAAAACAGCTGAATTCTGCACGAAATCATCAAAATTCTTAGAGAAAACCGCATATTTCGATGCAAAACGACGATTTCTCGCTGATTTTCGTTGTTTTCTATCTTGAATTCGCAAAGAAGAGCACGAAATCTACAAAATCATGACTTTTTACCAAGATTCAACGGCTGAATTGCAAGAAATCAGCAGAATTCTGCACGAAATCATCAAAATTCTTACAGAAAACCGCATATTTCGATGCAAAACGACGATTTCTCGCCGATTTTCGTTGTTTTCTGGCTTGAATTTGCAAAGAAGAGCACGAAATCTACAAAATAATTACTTTTTACCAAGATTCATCGGCTGAATTGCAAGAAAACAGCTGAATTCTGCACGAAATCATCAAAATTCTTAGGGAAAACCGCATATTTCGATGCAAAACGACGATTTCTCGCTGATTTTCGTTGTTTTCTATCTTGAATTCGGAAAGAAGAGCACGAAATCTACAAAATCATGACTTTTTACCAAGATTCAACAGCTGAAATGCAAGAAATCAGCAGAATTCTGCACGAAATCATCAAAATTCGTAGAGAAAACCGCATATTTCGATGCAAAACGACGATTTCTCGCTGATTTTCGTTGTTTTCTATCTTGAATTCGCAAAGAAGAGCACGAAATCTACAAAATCATGACTTTTTACCAAGATTCAACGGCTGAATTGCAAGAAAACAGCAGAATTCTGCACGAAATCGTCAAAATTCATAGAGAAAACCGCATATTTCGATGCAAAACGACGATTTCTCGCTGATTTTCGTTGTTTTCTATCTTAAATTCGCAAAGAAGAGCACGAAATCTACAAAATCATGACTTTTTACCAAAATTCAACGGCTAAATTGCAAGAAAACAGCAGAATTCTGCACTAAATCATCATAATTCTTACAGAAAACCGCATATTTCGATGTAAAACGACGATTTCTCGCCGATTTTCGTTGTTTTCTGGCTTGAATTCGCAAAGAAGAGCACGAAATCTACAAAATCATAACTTTTTACCAAGATTCAACGGCTGAATTGCAAGAAAACAGCAGAATTCTGCACAAAATCATCAAAATTCCTACAGAAAACCGCATATTTCGATGCAAGACGACTATTTCTCGCCGATTTTCGTTGTTTTCTGGCTTGAATTCGCAAAGAAGAGCACGAAATCTACAAAATCATGACTTTTTACCAAGATTCAACTGCTGAATTGCAAGAAAACAGCAGAATTCTGCACGAAATCATCAAAATTCTTACAGAAAACCGCATATTTCGATGCAAAACGACGATTTCTCGCCGATTTTCGTTGTTTTCTGGCTTGAATTCGCAAGGAAGAGCACGAAATCTACTAAATAATCACTTTTTACCAAGATTCAACAGCTGAATTGCAAGAAAACAGCAGAATTCTGCACGAAATCGTCAAAATTCTTAGAGAAAACCGCATATTTCGATGCAAAACGACGATTTCTCGCCGATTTTCGTTGATTTCTGGCTTGAATTCGCAAAGAAGAGCACGAAACCTACAAAATCATCACTTTTTACCAAAATTCAACGGCTGAATTGCAAGAAAACAGCAGAATTCTGCACGAAATCATCAAAAATCTTAGAGAAAACCGCATATTTCGATGCAAAACGACGATTTCTCGCCGATTTTCGTTGATTTCTGGCTTGAATTCGCAAAGAAGAGCACGAAATCTACAAAATCATCACTTTTTACCAAGATTCAACGGCTGAATTGCAAGAAAACAGCAGAATTCTGCACGAAATCATCAAAATTTTTAGAGAAAACCGCATATTTCGATGCAAAACGACGATTTCTCGCTGATTTTCGTTGTTTTCTATCTTGAATTCGCAAAGAAGAGCACGAAATCTACAAAATCATGACTTTTTACCAAGATTCAACGGCTGAATTGCAAGAAAACAGCAGAATTCCGCACGAAATCCTCAAAATTCTTACAGAAAACCGCATATTTCGATGCAAAACGACGATTTCTCGCCGATTTTCGTTGTTTTCTGGCTTGAATTCGCAACGAAGAGCACGAAATCTACAAAATCATGATTTTTTACCAAGATTCTACGGCTGAATTGCAAGAAAACAGCAGAATTATCCACGAAATCATCAAAATTCTTACAGAAATCCGCATATTTCGATGCAAAACGACGATTTCTCGCTGATTTTCGTTGTTTTCTATCTTGAATTCGCAAAGAAGAGCACGAAATCTACAAAATCATGACTTTTTACCAAGATTCAACGGCTGAATTGCAAGAAAACAGCAGAATTCCGCACGAAATCCTCAAAATTCTTACAGAAAACCGCATATTTCGATGCAAAACGACGATTTCTCGCCGATTTTCGTTGTTTTCTGGCTTGAATTCGCAACGAAGAGCACGAAATCTACAAAATCATGATTTTTTACCAAGATTCTACGGCTGAATTGCAAGAAAACAGCAGAATTATCCACGAGATCATCAAAATTCTTACAGAAAACCGCATATTTCGATGCAAAACGACGATTTCTCGCTGATTTTCGTTGTTTTCTATCTTGAATTCGCAAAGAAGAGCACGAAATCTACAAAATCATGACTTTTTACCAAGATTCAACGGCTGAAATGCAAGAAAACAGCAGAATTCTGCACGAAATCATCAAAATTCGTAGAGAAAACCGCATATTTCGATGCAAAACGACGATTTCTCGCTGATTTTCGTTGTTTTCTATCTTGAATTCGCAAAGAAGAGCACGAAATCTACAAAATCATGACTTTTTACCAAGATTCAACGGCTGAATTGCAAGAAAACAGCAGAATTCTGCACGAATTCATCAAAATTCTTACAGAAAACCGCATATTTCGATGCAAAACGACGATTTCTCGCTGATTTTCGTTGTTTTCTATCTTGAATTCGCAAAGAAGAGCACGAAATCTACAAAATCATCACTTTTTACCAAGATTCAACGGCTGAATTGCAAGAAAACAGCAGAATTCTGCACGAAATCATCAAAATTTTTAGAGAAAACCGCATATTTCGATGCAAAACGACGATTTCTCGCTGATTTTCGTTGTTTTCTATCTTGAATTCGCAAAGAAGAGCACGAAATCTACAAAATCATGACTTTTTACCAAGATTCAACGGCTGAAATGCAAGAAAACAGCAGAATTCTGCACGAAATCATCAAAATTCTTACAGAAAACCGCATATTTCGATTCAAAACGACGATTTCTCGCCGATTTTCGTTGTTTTCTGGCTTGAATTCGCAAAGAAGAGCACGAAATCTACAAAATCATGACTTTTTACCAAGATTCAACGGCTGAATTGCAAGAAAACAGCAGAATTCTGCACGAAATCGTCAAAATTCTTTGAGAAAACCGCATATTTCGATGCAAAACGACGATTTCTCGCTGATTTTCGTTGTTTTCTATCTTAAATTCGCAAAGAAGAGCACGAAATCCACGAAATCATGACTTTTTACCAAAATTCAACGGCTAAATTGCAAGAAAAGAGCAGAAATCTGCACTAAATCATCAAAATTCCTACAGAAAACCGCATATTTCGATGCAAGACGACTATTTCTCGCCGATTTTCGTTGTTTTCTGGCTTGAATTCGCAAAGAAGAGCACGAAATCTACAAAATCATGACTTTTTACCAAGATTCAACTGCTGAATTGCAAGAAAACAGCAGAATTCTGCACGAAATCATCAAAATTCTTACAGAAAACCGCATATTTCGATGTAAAACGACGATTTCTCGCCGATTTTCGTTGTTTTCTGGCTTGAATTCGCAAAGAAGAGCACGAAATCTACAAAATCATAACTTTTTACCAAAATTCAACGGCTGAATTGCAAGAAAACAGCAGAATTCTGCACGAAATCATCAAAAATCTTAGAGAAAACCGCATATTTCGATGCAAAACGACGATTTCTCGCCGATTTTCGTTGATTTCTGGCTTGAATTCGCAAAGAAGAGCACGAAATCTACAAAATCATCACTTTTTACCAAGATTCAACGGCTGAATTGCAAGAAAACAGCAGAATTCTGCACGAAATCATCAAAATTTTTAGAGAAAACCGCATATTTCGATGCAAAACGACGATTTCTCGCTGATTTTCGTTGTTTTCTATCTTGAATTCGCAAAGAAGAGCACGAAATCTACAAAATCATGACTTTTTACCAAGATTCAACGGCTGAATTGCAAGAAAACAGCAGAATTCCGCACGAAATCCTCAAAATTCTTACAGAAAACCGCATCTTTCGATGCAAAACGACGATTTCTCGCCGATTTTCGTTGTTTTCTGGCTTGAATTCGCAACGAAGAGCACGAAATCTACAAAATCATGATTTTTTACCAAGATTCTACGGCTGAATTGCAAGAAAACAGCAGAATTATCCACGAAATCATCAAAATTCTTACAGAAAACCGCATATTTCGATGCAAAACGACGATTTCTCGCTGATTTTCGTTGTTTTCTGGCTTGAATTCGCAAAGAAGTGCACGAAATCTAATAAATCATCACTTTTTACCAAGATTCAACGGCTGAATTGCAAGAAAACAGCTGAATTCTGCACGAAATCATCAAAATTCTTAGAGAAAACCGCATATTTCGATGCAAAACGACGATTTCTCGCTGATTTTCGTTGTTTTCTATCTTGAATTCGCAAAGAAGAGCACGAAATCTACAAAATCATGACTTTTTACCAAGATTCAACGGCTGAATTGCAAGAAATCAGCAGAATTCTGCACGAAATCATCAAAATTCTTACAGAAAACCGCATATTTCGATGCAAAACGACGATTTCTCGCCGATTTTCGTTGTTTTCTGGCTTGAATTTGCAAAGAAGAGCACGAAATCTACAAAATAATTACTTTTTACCAAGATTCAACGGCTGAATTGCAAGAAAACAGCAGAATTCTGCACGAAATCATCAAAATTCTTAGAGAAAACCGCATATTTCGATGCAAAACGACGATTTCTCGCTGATTTTCGTTGTTTTCTATCTTGAATTCGCAAAGAAGAGCACAAAATCTACAAAATCATGACTTTTTACCATGATTCAACGGCTGAATTGCAAGAAAACAGCAGAATTTTGCACGAAATCATCAAAATTCTTAGAGAAAACCGCATATTTCGATGCAAAACGACGATTTCTCGCAGATTTTCGTTGTTTTCTATCTTGAATTCGCAAAGAAGAGCACGAAATCTACAAAATCATGACTTTTTACCAAGATTCAACGGCTGAATTGCAAGAAAACAGCAGAATTCCGCACGAAATCCTCAAAATTCTTACAGAAAACCGCATATTTCGATGCAAAACGACGATTTCTCCCCGATTTTTGTTGTTTTCTGGCTTGAATTCGCAAAGAAGAGCACGAAATCTACAAAATCATGACTTTTTACCAAAATTCAACGGCTGAATTGCAAGAAAACAGCAGAATTCTGCACGAAATCATCAAAAATCTTAGAGAAAACCGCATATTTCGATGCAAAACGACGATTTCTCGCCGATTTTCGTTGATTTCTAGCTTGAATTCGCAAAGAAGAGCACGAAATCTACAAAATCATCACTTTTTACCAAGATTCAACGGCTGAATTGCAAGAAAACAGCAGAATTCTGCACGAAATCATCAAAATTTTTAGAGAAAACCGCATATTTCGATGCAAAACGACGATTTCTCGCTGATTTTCGTTGTTTTCTATCTTGAATTCGCAAAGAAGAGCACGAAATCTACAAAATCATGACTTTTTACCAAGATTCAACGGCTGAATTGCAAGAAAACAGCAGAATTCCGCACGAAATCCTCAAAATTCTGACAGAAAACCGCATATTTCGATGCAAAACGACGATTTCTCGCCGATTTTCGTTGTTTTCTGGCTTGAATTCGCAACGAAGAGCACGAAATCTACAAAATCATGATTTTTTACCAAGATTCTACGGCTGAATTGCAAGAAAACAGCAGAATTATCCACGAAATCATCGAAATTCTTACAGAAAACCGCATATTTCGATGCAAAACGACGATTTCTCGCCGATTTTCGTTGTTTTCTGGCTTGAATTCGCAAAGAAGTGCACGAAGTCTACTAAATCATCACTTTTTACCAAGATTCAACGGCTGAATTGCAAGAAAACAGCTGAATTCTGCACGAAATCATCAAAATTCTTAGAGAAAACCGCATATTTCGATGCAAAACGACGATTTCTCGCTGATTTTCGTTGTTTTCTATCTTGAATTCGCAAAGAAGAGCACGAAATCTACAAAATCATGACTTTTTACCAAGATTCAACGGCTGAATTGCTAGAAATCAGCAGAATTCTGCACGAAATCATCAAAATTCTTACAGAAAACCGCATATTTCGATGCAAAACGACGATTTCTCGCCGATTTTCGTTGTTTTCTGGCTTGAATTTGCAAAGAAGAGCACGAAATCTACAAAATAATTACTTTTTACCAAGATTCAACGGCTGAATTGCAAGAAAACAGCAGAATTCTGCACGAAATCATCAAAATTCTTAGAGAAAACCGCATATTTCGATGCAAAACGACGATTTCTCGCTGATTTTCGTTGTTTTCTATCTTGAATTCGCAAAGAAGAGCACAAAATCTACAAAATCATGACTTTTTACCATGATTCAACGGCTGAATTGCAAGAAAACAGCAGAATTTTGCACGAAATCATCAAAATTCTTAGAGAAAACCGCATATTTCGATGCAAAACGACGATTTCTCGCAGATTTTCGTTGTTTTCTATCTTGAATTCGCAAAGAAGAGCACGAAATCTACAAAATCATGACTTTTTACCAAGATTCAACGGCTGAATTGCAAGAAAACAGCAGAATTCCGCACGAAATCCTCAAAATTCTTACAGAAAACCGCATATTTCGATGCAAAACGACGATTTCTCCCCGATTTTAGTTGTTTTCTGGCTTGAATTCGCAAAGAAGAGCACGAAATCTACAAAATCATGACTTTTTACCAAAATTCAACGGCTGAATTGCAAGAAAACAGCAGAATTCTGCACGAAATCATCAAAAATCTTAGAGAAAACCGCATATTTCGATGCAAAACGACGATTTCTCGCCGATTTTCGTTGATTTCTAGCTTGAATTCGCAAAGAAGAGCACGAAATCTACAAAATCATCACTTTTTACCAAGATTCAACGGCTGAATTGCAAGAAAACAGCAGAATTCTGCACGAAATCATCAAAATTTTTAGAGAAAACCGCATATTTCGATGCAAAACGACGATTTCTCGCTGATTTTCGTTGTTTTCTATCTTGAATTCGCAAAGAAGAGCACGAAATCTACAAAATCATGACTTTTTACCAAGATTCAACGGCTGAATTGCAAGAAAACAGCAGAATTCCGCACGAAATCCTCAAAATTCTGACAGAAAACCGCATATTTCGATGCAAAACGACGATTTCTCGCCGATTTTCGTTGTTTTCTGGCTTGAATTCGCAACGAAGAGCACGAAATCTACAAAATCATGATTTTTTACCAAGATTCTACGGCTGAATTGCAAGAAAACAGCAGAATTATCCACGAAATCATCGAAATTCTTACAGAAAACCGCATATTTCGATGCAAAACGACGATTTCTCGCCGATTTTCGTTGTTTTCTGGCTTGAATTCGCAAAGAAGTGCACGAAGTCTACTAACTCATCACTTTTTACCAAGATTCAACGGCTGAATTGCAAGAAAACAGCTGAATTCTGCACGAAATCATCAAAATTCTTAGAGAAAACCGCATATTTCGATGCAAAACGACGATTTCTCGCTGATTTTCGTTGTTTTCTATCTTGAATTCGCAAAGAAGAGCACGAAATCTACAAAATCATGACTTTTTACCAAGATTCAACGGCTGAATTGCTAGAAATCAGCAGAATTCTGCACGAAATCATCAAAATTCTTACAGAAAACCGCATATTTCGATGCAAAACGACGATTTCTCGCCGATTTTCGTTGTTTTCTGGCTTGAATTTGCAAAGAAGAGCACGAAATCTACAAAATAATTACTTTTTACCAAGATTCAACGGCTGAATTGCAAGAAAACAGCTGAATTCTGCACGAAATCATCAAAATTCTTAGAGAAAACCGCATATTTCGAAGCAAAACGACGATTTCTCGCTGATTTTCGTTGTTTTCTATCTTGAATTCGGAAAGAAGAGCACGAAATCTACAAAATCATGACTTTTTACCAAGATTCAACGGCTGAAATGCAAGAAATCAGCAGAATTCTGCACGAAATCATCAAAATTCGTAGAGAAAACCGCATATTTCGATGCAAAACGACGATTTCTCGCTGATTTTCGTTGTTTTCTATCTTAAACTCGCAAAGAAGAGCACGAAATCTACAAAATCATGACTTTTTACCAAAATTCAACGGCTAAATTGAAAGAAAACAGCAGAATTCTGCACTAAATCATCAAAATTCTTACAGAAAACCGCATATTTCGATGTAAAACGACGATTTCTCGCCGATTTTCGTTGTTTTCTGGCTTGAATTCGCAAAGAAGAGCACGAAATCTACAAAATCATAACTTTTTACCAAGATTCAACGGCTGAATTGCAAGAAAACAGCAGAATTCTGCACGAAATCATCAAAATTCCTACAGAAAACCGCATATTTCGATGCAAGACGACTATTTCTCGCCGATTTTCGTTGTTTTCTGGCTTGAATTCGCAAAGAAGAGCACGAAATCTACAAAATCATGACTTTTTACCAAGATTCAACTGCTGAATTGCAAGAAAACAGCAGAATTCTGCACGAAATCATCAAAATTCTTACAGAAAACCGCATATTTCGATGCAAAACGACGATTTCTCGCCGATTTTCGTTGTTTTCTGGCTTGAATTCGCAAAGAAGAGCACGAAATCTACTAAATAATCACTTTTTACCAAGATTCAACAGCTGAATTGCAAGAAAACAGCAGAATTCTGCACGAAATCGTCAAAATTCGTAGAGAAAACCGCATATTTCGATGCAAAACGACGATTTCTCGCCGATTTTCGTTGATTTCTGGCTTGAATTCGCAAAGAAGAGCACGAAACCTACAAAATCATCACTTTTTACCAAAATTCAACGGCTGAATTGCAAGAAAACAGCAGAATTCTGCACGAAATCATCAAAAATCTTAGAGAAAACCGCATATTTCGATGCAAAACGACGATTTCTCGCCGATTTTCGTTGATTTCTGGCTTGAATTCGCAAAGAAGAGCTCGAAATCTACAAAATCATCACTTTTTACCAAGATTCAACAGCTGAATTGCAAGAAAACAGCAGAATTCTGCACGAAATCATCAAAATTTTTAGAGAAAACCGCATATTTCGATGCAAAACGACGATTTCTCGCTGATTTTCGTTGTTTTCTATCTTGAATTCGCAAAGAAGAGCACGAAATCTACAAAATCATGACTTTTTACCAAGATTCAACGGCTGAATTGCAAGAAAACAGCAGAATTCCGCACGAAATCCTCAAAATTCTTACAGAAAACCGCATATTTCGATGCAAAACGACGATTTCTCGCCGATTTTCGTTGATTTCTGGCTTGAATTCGCAACGAAGAGCACGAAATCTACAAAATCATGATTTTTTACCAAGATTCTACGGCTGAATTGCAAGAAAACAGCAGAATTATCCACGAAATCATCAAATTTCTTACAGAAAACCGCATATTTCGATGCAAAACGACGATTTCTCGCCGATTTTCGTTGTTTTCTGGCTTGAATTCGCAAAGAAGTGCACGAAATCTACTAAATCATCACTTTTTACCAAGATTCAACGGCTGAATTGCAAGAAAACAGCTGAATTCTGCACGAAATCATCAAAATTCTTAGAGAAAACCGCATATTTCGATGCAAAACGACGATTTCTCGCTGATTTTCGTTGTTTTCTATCTTGAATTCGCAAAGAAGAGCACGAAATCTACAAAATCATGACTTTTTACCAAGATTCAACGGCTGAATTGCAAGAAATCAGCAGAATTCTGCACGAAATCATCAAAATTCTTACAGAAAACCGCATATTTCGATGCAAAACGACGATTTCTCGCCGATTTTCGTTGTTTTCTGGCTTGAATTTGCAAAGAAAAGCACGAAATCTACAAAATAATTACTTTTTACCAAGATTCAACGGCTGAATTGTAAGAAAACAGTAGAATTCTGCACGAAATCATCAAAATTCTTAGAGAAAACCGCATATTTCGATGCAAAACGACGATTTCTCGCCGATTTTCGTTGATTTCTGGCTTGAATTCGCAAAGAAGAGCACGAAATCTACAAAATCATCACTTTTTACCAAGATTCAACGGCTGAATTGCAAGAAAACAGCAGAATTCTGCACGAAATCATCAAAATTTTTAGAGAAAACCGCATATTTCGATGCAAAACGACGATTTCTCGCTGATTTTCGTTGTTTTCTATCTTGAATTCGCAAAGAAGAGCACGAAATCTACAAAATCATGACTTTTTACCAAGATTCAACGGCTGAATTGCAAGAAAACAGCAGAATTCCGCACGAAATCCTCAAAATTCTTACAGAAAACCGCATATTTCGATGCAAAACGACGATTTCTCGCCGATTTTCGTTGTTTTCTGGCTTGAATTCGCAACGAAGAGCACGAAATCTACAAAATCATGATTTTTTACCAAGATTCTACGGCTGAATTGCAAGAAAACAGCAGAATTATCCACGAAATCATCAAAATTCTTACAGAAAACCGCATATTTCGATGCAAAACGACGATTTCTCGCTGATTTTCGTTGTTTTCTATCTTGAATTCGCAAAGAAGAGCACGAAATCTACAAAATCATGACTTTTTACCAAGACTCAACGGCTGAAATGCAAGAAAACAGCAGAATTCTGCACGAAATCATCAAAATTCGTAGAGAAAACCGCATATTTCGATGCAAAACGACGATTTCTCGCTGATTTTCGTTGTTTTCTATCTTGAATTCGCAAAGAAGAGCACGAAATCTACAAAATCATGACTTTTTACCAAGATTCAACAACTGAATTGCAAGAAAACAGCAGAATTCTGCACGAAATCATCAAAATTCTTACAGAAAACCGCATATTTCGATGCAAAACGACGATTTCTCGCTGATTTTCGTTGTTTTCTATCTTGAATTCGCAAAGAAGAGCACGAAATCTACAAAATCATCACTTTTTACCAAGATTCAACGGCTGAATTGCAAGAAAACAGCAGAATTCTGCACGAAATCATCAAAATTTTTAGAGAAAACCGCATATTTCGATGCAAAACGACGATTTCTCGCTGATTTTCGTTGTTTTCTATCTTGAATTCGCAAAGAAGAGCACGAAATCTACGAAATCATGACTTTTTACCAAGATTCAACGGCTGAAATGCAAGAAAACAGCAGAATTCTGCACGAAATCATCAAAATTCTTACAGAAAACCGCATATTTCGATGCAAAACGACGATTTCTCGCTGATTTTCGTTGTTTTCTATCTTAAATTCGCAAAGAAGAGCACGAAATCTACAAAATCATGACTTTTTACCAAAATTCAACGGCTAAATTGCAAGAAAAGAGCAGAATTCTGCACTAAATCATCAAAATTCTTACAGAAAACCGCATATTTCGATGTAAAACGACGATTTCTGGCCGATTTTCGTTGTTTTCTGGCTTGAATTCGCAAAGAAGAGCACGAAATCTACAAAATCATAACTTTTTACCAAGATTCAACGGCTGAATTGCAAGAAAACAGCAGAATTCTGCACGAAATCATCAAAATTCCTACAGAAAACCGCATATTTCGATGCAAGACGACTATTTCTCGCCGATTTTCGTTGTTTTCTGGCTTGAATTCGCAAAGAAGAGCACGAAATCTACAAAATCATGACTTTTTACCAAGATTCAACTGCTGAATTGCAAGAAAACAGCAGAATTCTGCACGAAATCATCAAAATTCTTGCAGAAAACCGCATATTTCGATGCAAAACGACGATTTCTCGCCGATTTTCGTTGTTTTCTGGCTTGAGTTCGCAAAGAAGAGCACGAAACCTACAAATCATCACTTTTTACCAAAATTCAACGGCTGAATTGCAAGAAAACAGCAGAATTCTGCACGAAATCATCAAAAATCTTAGAAAAAACCGCATATTTCGATGCAAAACGACGATTTCTCGCCGATTTTCGTTGATTTCTGGCTTGAATTCGCAAAGAAGAGCACGAAATCTACAAAATCATCACTTTTTACCAAGATTCAACGGCTGAATTGCAAGAAAACAGCAGAATTCTGCACGAAATCATCAAAATTTTTAGAGAAAACCGCATATTTCGATGCAAAACGACGATTTCTCGCTGATTTTCGTTGTTTTCTATCTTGAATTCGCAAAGAAGAGCACGAAATCTACAAAATCATGACTTTTTACCAAGATTCAACGGCTGAATTGCAAGAAAACAGCAGAATTCCGCACGAAATCCTCAAAATTTTTACAGAAAACCGCATATTTCGATGCAAAACGACGATTTCTCGCTGATTTTCGTTGTTTTCTGGCTTGAATTCGCAAAGAAGTGCACGAAATCTAATAAATCATCACTTTTTACCAAGATTCAACGGCTGAATTGCAAGAAAACAGCTGAATTCTGCACGAAATCATCAAAATTCTTAGAGAAAACCGCATATTTCGATGCAAAACGACGATTTCTCGCTGATTTTCGTTGTTTTCTATCTTGAATTCGCAAAGAAGAGCACGAAATCTACAAAATCATGACTTTTTACCAAGATTCAACGGCTGAATTGCAAGAAAACAGCAGAATTATCCACGAAATCATCAAAATTCTTACAGAAAACCGCATATTTCGATGCAAAACGACGATTTCTCGCTGATTTTCGTTGTTTTCTGGCTTGAATTCGCAAAGAAGAGCACGAAATCTAATAAATCATCACTTTTTACCAAGATTCAACGGCTGAATTGCAAGAAAACAGCAGAATTCTGCACGAAATCATCAAAATTCTTAGAGAAAACCGCATATTTCGATGCAAAACGACGATTTCTCGCTGATTTTCGTTGTTTTCTATCTTGAATTCGCAAAGAAGAGCACAAAATCTACAAAATCATGACTTTTTACCATGATTCAACCGCTGAATTGCAAGAAAACAGCAGAATTCTGCACGAAATCATCAAAATTCTTAGAGAAAACCGCATATTTCGATGCAAAACCACGATTTCTCGCAGATTTTCGTTGTTTTCTATATTGAATTCGCAAAGAAGAGCACGAAATCTACAAAATCATGACTTTTTACCAAGATTCAACGGCTGAATTGCAAGAAAACAGCAGAATTCCGCACGAAATCCTCAAAATTCTTACAGAAAACCGCATATTTCGATGCAAAACGACGATTTCTCCCCGATTTTCGTTGTTTTCTGGCTTGAATTCGCAAAGAAGAGCACGAAATCTACAAAATCATGACTTTTTACCAAGATTCAACGGCTGAATTGCAAGAAAACAGCAGAATTCTGCACGAAATCATCAAAATTCTTACAGAAAACCGCAAATTTCGATGCAAAACGACGATTTCTCGCCGATTTTCGTTGTTTTCTGGCTTGAATTCGCAAAGAAGAGCACGAAATCTACAAAATCATGACTTTTTACCAAGATTCAACGGCTGAAATGCAAGAAAACAGCAGAATTCTGCACGAAATCATCAAAATTCGTAGAGAAAACCGCATATTTCGATGCAAAACGACGATTTCTCGCTGATTTTCGTTGTTTTCTATCTTGAATTCGCAAAGAAGAGCACGAAATCTACAAAATCATGACTTTTTACCAAGATTCAACGGCTGAAATGCAAGAAAACAGCAGAATTCTGCACGAAATCATCAAAATTCGTAGAGAAAACCGCATATTTCGATGCAAAACGACGATTTCTCGCCGATTTTCGTTGTTTTCTGGCTTGAATTCGCAAAGAAGAGCACGAAATCTACAAAATCATGACTTTTTACCAAGATTCAACGGCTGAATTGCAAGATAACAGCAGAATTCTGCACGAAATCATCAAAATTCTTACAGAAAACCGCAAATTTCGATTCAAAACGACGATTTCTCGCCGATTTTCGTTGTTTTCTGGCTTGAATTCGCAAAGAAGAGCACGAAATCTACAAAATCATGACTTTTTACCAAGATTCAACGGCTGAATTGAAAGAAAACAGCAGAATTCTGCACGAAATCGTCAAAATTCTTACAGAAAACCGCATATTTCGATGCAAAACGACGATTTCTCGCCGATTTTCGTTGTTTTCTGGCTTGAATTCGCAAAGAAGAGCACGAAATCTACTAAATAATCACTTTTTACCAAGATTCAACAGCTGAATTGCAAGAAAACAGCAGAATTCTGCACGAAATCGTCAAAATTCTTAGAGAAAACCGCATATTTCGATGCAAAACGACGTTTTCTCGCCGATTTTCGTTGTTTTCTGGCTTGAATTCGCAAAGAAGAGCACGAAATCTACAAAATCATCACTTTTTACCAAGATTCAACGGCTGAATGCAAGAAAACAGCAGAATTCTGCACGAAATCATCAAAATTCTTAGAGAAAACCGCATATTTCGATGCAAAACGACGATTTCTCGCTGATTTTCGTTGTTTTCTATCTTGAATTCGCAAAAATGAGCACGAAATCTACAAAATCATGACTTTTTACCAAGATTCAACGGCTGAATTGCAAGAAAACAACAGAATTCTGCACGAAATCATCAAAATTCTTACAGAAAACCGCATATTTCGATGCAAAACGACGATTTCTCGCCGATTTTCGTTGTTTTCTGGCTTGAATTCGCAAAGAAGAGCACGAAATCTGCTAAATCATCACTTTTTACCAAGATTCAACGGCTTAATTGCAAGAAAACAGCAGAATTCTGCATGAAATCATCAAAATTCTTACAGAAAACCGCATATTTCGATGCAAAACGACGATTTCTCGCCGATTTTTGTAGTTTTCTGGCTTGAATTCGCAAAGAAGAGCACGAAATCTACAAAATCATGACTTTTTACCAAGATTCAGCGGCTGAAATGCAAGAAAACAGCAGAATTCTGCACGAAATCATCAAAATTCTTAGAGAAAACCGCATATTTCGATGCAAAACGACGATTTCTCGCTGATTTTCGTTGTTTTCTATCTTGAATTCGCAAAGAAGAGCACGAAATCTACAAAATCATGACTTTTTACCAAGATTCAACGGCTGAATTGCAAGAAAACAGCAGAATTCTGCACGAAATCAACAAAATTCTTACAGAAAACCGCATATTTCAATGCAAAACGACGATTTCTCGCCGATTTTCGTTGTTTTCTGGCTTGAATTCGCAAAGAAGAGCACGAAATTTACAAAATCATCACTTTTTACCAAGATTCAACGGCTGAATTGCAAGAAAATAGCAGACTTCTGCACGAAATCATCAAAATTCTTAGAGAAAACCGCATATTTCGATGCAAAACGACGATTTCTCGCTGATTTTCGATGTTTTCTATCTTGAATTCGCAAAGAATAGCACGAAATCTACAAAATCATGACTTTTTACCAAGATTCAACGGCTGAATTGCAAGAAAACAGCAGAATTCTGCACGAAATCATCAAAATTCTTACAGAAAACCGCATATTTCGATGCAAAACGACGATTTCTCGCCGATTTTCGTTGTTTTCTGGCTTGAATTCGCAAAAAAGAGCACGAAATCTACAAAATCATGACTTTTTACCAAGATTCAACGGCTGAATTGCAAGAAATCAGCAGAATTCTGCACGAAATCATCAAAATTCTTAGAGAAAACCGCATAATTCGATGCAAAACGACGATTTCTCGCAGATTTTCGTTGTTTTCTATCTTGAATTCGCAAAGAAGAGCACGAAGTCTACAAAATCATGACTTTTTACCAAGATTCAACGGCTGAATTGCAAGAAAACTGCAGAATTCCGCACGAAATCCTCAAAATTCTTACAGAAAACCGCATATTTCGATGCAAAACAACGATTTTTCCCCGATTTTCGTTGTTTTCTGGCTTGAATTCGCAAAGAAGAGCACGAAATCTACAAAATCATGACTTTTTACCAAGATTCAACGGCTGAATTGCAAGAAAACAGCAGAATTATTTACGAAATCATCAAAATTCTTACAGAAAACCGCATATTTCGATGCAAAACGACGATTTCTCGCCGATTTTCGTTGTTTTCTGGCTTGAAATCGCAAAGAAGAGCACGAAATCTACTAAATCTACACTTTTTACCAAGATTCAACGGCTGAATTGCAAGAAAACAGCAGAATTCTGCACAAAATCATCAAAATTCTTACAGAAAACCGCATTTTTCGATGCAAAACGACGATTTCTCGCTGATTTTCGTTGTTTTCTATCTTGAATTCGCAAAGAAGAGCACGAAATCTACAAAATCATGACTTTTTACCAAGATTTAACGGCTGAAATGCAAGAAAACAGCAGAATTCTGCACGAAATCATCAACATTCTTACAGAAAACCGCATATTTTGATTCAAAACGACGATTTCTCGCCGATTTTCGTTGCTTTCTGGCTTGAATTCGCAAAGAAGAGCACGAAATCTACAAAATCATGACTTTTTACCAAGATTCAACGGCTGAATTGCAAGAAAACAGCAGAATTCTGCACGAAATCGTCAAAATTCTTAGAGAAAACCGCATATTTCGATGCAAAACGACGATTTCTCGCTGATTTTCGTTGTTTTCTATCTTGAATTCGCAAAGAAGAGCACGAAATCTACAAAATCATGACTTTTTACCAAGATTCAACGGCTAAATTGCAAGAAAACAGCAAAATTCTGCACTAAATCATCAAAATTCTTACAGAAAACCGCATATTTCGATGCAAAACGACGATTTCTCGCCGATTTTCGTAGTTTTCTGGCTTGAATTCGCAAAGAAGTGCACGAAATCTACAAAATCATAACTTTTTACCAAGATTCAACGGCTGAATTGCAAGAAAACAGCAGAATTCTGCACGAAATCATCAAAATTCCTACAGAAAACCGCATATTTCGATGCAAGACGACTATTTCTCGCCGATTTTCGTTGTTTTCTGGCTTGAATTCGCAAAGAAGAGCACGAAATCTACAAAATCATGACTTTTTACCAAGATTCAACTGCTGAATTGCAAGAAAACAGCAGAATTCTGCACGAAATCATCAAAATTCTTACAGAAAACCGCATATTTCGATGCAAAACGACGATTTCTCGCCGATTTTCGTTGTTTTCTGGCTTGAATTCGCAAAGAAGAGCACGAAATCTACTAAATAATCACTTTTTACCAAGATTCAACAGCTGAATTGCAAGAAAACAGCAGAATTCTGCACGAAATCGTCAAAATTCTTAGAGAAAACCGCATATTTCGATGCAAAACGACGATTTCTCGCCGATTTTCGTTGTTTTCTGGCTTGAATTCGCAAAGAATAGCACGAAATCTACAAAATCATGACTTTTTACCAAGATTCAACGGCTGAATTGCAAGAAAACAGCAGAATTCTGCACGAAATCATCAAAATTCTTACAGAAAACCGCATATTTCGATGCAAAACGACGATTTCTCGCCGATTTTCGTTGTTTTCTGGCTTGAATTCGCAAAAAAGAGCACGAAATCTACAAAATCATGACTTTTTACCAAGATTCAACGGCTGAATTGCAAGAAATCAGCAGAATTCTGCACGAAATCATCAAAATTCTTAGAGAAAACCGCATATTTCGATGCAAAACGACGATTTCTCGCAGATTTTCGTTGTTTTCTATCTTGAATTCGCAAAGAAGAGCACGAAGTCTACAAAATCATGACTTTTTACCAAGATTCAACGGCTGAATTGCAAGAAAACTGCAAAATTCCGCACGAAATCCTCAAAATTCTTACAGAAAACCGCATATTTCGATGCAAAACGACGATTTTTCCCCGATTTTCGTTGTTTTCTGGCTTGAATTCGCAAAGAAGAGCACGAAATCTACAAAATCATGACTTTTTACCAAGATTCAACGGCTGAATTGAAAGAAAACAGCAGAATTATTTACGAAATCATCAAAATTCTTACAGAAAACCGCATATTTCGATGCAAAACGACGATTTCTCGCCGATTTTCGTTGTTTTCTGGCTTGAAATCGCAAAGAAGAGAACGAAATCTACTAAATCATCACTTTTTACCAAGATTCAACAGCTGAATTGCAAGAAAACAGCAGAATTCTGCACAAAATCATCAAAATTCTTACAGAAAACCGCATATTTCGATGCAAAACGACGATTTCTCGCTGATTTTCGATGTTTTCTATCTTGAATTCGCAAAGAAGAGCACGAAATCTACAAAATCATGACTTTTTACCAAGATTCAACGGCTGAAATGCAAGAAAACAGCAGAATTCTGCACGAAATCATCAAAATTCGTAGAGAAAACCGCATATTTCGATGCAAAACGACGATTTCTCGCTGATTTTCGTTGTTTTCTATCTTGAATTCGCAAAGAAGAGCACGAAATCTACAAAATCATGACTTTTTACCAAGATTCAACGGCTGAATTGCAAGAAAACAGCAGAATTCTGCACGAAATCATCAAAATTCTTACAGAAAACCGCATATTTTGATTCAAAACGACGATTTCTCCCCGATTTTCGTTGTTTTCTGGCTTGAATTCGCAAAGAAGAGCACGAAATCTACAAAATCATGACTTTTTACCAAGATTTAACGGCTGAATTGCAAGAAAACAGCAGAATTCTGCACGAAATCGTCCAAATTCTTAGAGAAAACCGCATATTTCGATGCAAAACGACGATTTCTCGCTGATTTTCGTTGTTTTCTATCTTGAATTCGCAAAGAAGAGCACGAAATCTACAAAATCATCACTTTTTACCAAGATTCAACGGCTGAATTGCAAGAAAACAGCAGAATTCTGCACGAAATCATCAAAATTTTTAGAAAAAACAGCATATTTCGATGCAAAACGACGATTTCTCGCTGATTTTCGTTGTTTTCTATCTTGAATTCGCAAAGAAGTGCACGAAATCTACTAAATCATCACTTTTTACCAAGATTCAACGGCTGAATTGCAAGAAAACAGCAGAATTCTGCACGAAATCATCAAGATTCTTAGAGAAAACCGCATATTTCGACGCAAAACGACGATTTCTCGCCGATTTTCGTTGATTTCTGGCTTGAATTCGCAAAGAAGAGCACGAAATCTACAAAATCATCACTTTTTACCAAGATTCAACGGCTGAATTGCAAGAAAACAGCAGAATTCTGCACGAAATCATCAAAATTTTTAGAGAAAACAGCATATTTCGATGCAAAACGACGATTTCTCGCTGATTTTCGTTGTTTTCTATCTTGAATTCGCAAAGAAGAGCACGAAATCTACAAAATCATGACTTTTTACCAAGATTTAACGGCTGAATTGCAAGAAAACAGCAGAATTCTGCACGAAATCGTCAAAATTCTTAGAGAAAACCGCATATTTCGATGCAAAACGACGATTTCTCGCTGATTTTCGTTGTTTTCTATCTTGAATTCGCAAAGAAGAGCACGAAATCTACAAAATCATCACTTTTTACCAAGATTCAACGGCTGAATTGCAAGAAAACAGCAGAATTCTGCACGAAATCATCAAAATTTTTAGAAAAAACAGCATATTTCGATGCAAAACGACGATTTCTCGCTGATTTTCGTTGTTTTCTATCTTGAATTCGCAAAGAAGAGCACGAAATCTACAAAATCATGACTTTTTACCAAGATTCAACAGCTGAATTGCAAGAAAACAGCAGAATTCCGCACGAAATCCTCAAAATTCTTACAGAAAACCGCATATTTCGATGCAAAACGACGATTTCTCGCCGATTTTCGTTGTTTTCTGGCTTGAATTCGCAACGAAGAGCACGAAATCTACAAAATCATGATTTTTTACCAAGATTCTACGGCTGAATTGGAAGAAAACAGCAGAATTATCCACGAAATCATCAAAATTCTTACAGAAAACCGCATATTTCGATGCAAAACGACGATTTCTCGCCGATTTTCGTTGTTTTCTGGCTTGAATTCGCAAAGAAGTGCACGAAATCTACTAAATCATCACTTTTTACCAAGATTCAACGGCTGAATTGCAAGAAAACAGCAGAATTCTGCACGAAATCATCAAAATTTTTAGAGAAAACAGCATATTTCGATGCAAAACGACGATTTCTCGCTGATTTTCGTTGTTTTCTATCTTGAATTCGCAAAGAAGAGCACGAAATCTACAAAATCATGACTTTTTACCAAGATTCAACGGCTGAATTGCAAGAAAACAGCAGAATTCCGCACGAAATCCTCAAAATTCTTACAGAAAACCGCATATTTCGATGCAAAACGACGATTTCTCCCCGATTTTCGTTGTTTTCTGGCTTGAATTCGCAAAGAAGTGCACGAAATCTACTAAATCATCACTTTTTACCAAGATTCAACGGCTGAATTGCAAGAAAACAGCAGAATTCTGCACGAAATCATCAAAATTCTTAGAGAAAACCGCATATTTCGACGCAAAACGACGATTTCTCGCCGATTTTCGTTGATTTCTGGCTTGAATTCGCAAAGAAGAGCACGAAATCTACAAAATCATCACTTTTTACCAAGATTCAACGGCTGAATTGCAAGAAAACAGCAGAATTCTGCACGAAATCATCAAAATTTTTAGAGAAAACAGCATATTTCGATGCAAAACGACGATTTCTCGCTGATTTTCGTTGTTTTCTATCTTGAATTCGCAAAGAAGAGCACGAAATCTACAAAATCATGACTTTTTACCAAGATTCAACGGCTGAATTGCAAGAAAACAGCAGAATTCTGCACGAAATCATCAAAATTTTTAGAGAAAACAGCATATTTCGATGCAAAACGACGATTTCTCGCTGATTTTCGTTGTTTTCTATCTTGAATTCGCAAAGAAGAGCACGAAATCTACAAAATCATGACTTTTTACCAAGATTCAACGGCTGAATTGCAAGAAAACAGCAGAATTCCGCACGAAATCCTCAAAATTCTTACAGAAAACCGCATATTTCGATGCAAAACGACGATTTCTCCCCGATTTTCGTTGTTTTCTGGCTTGAATTCGCAACGAAGAGCACGAAATCTACAAAATCATGATTTTTTACCAAGATTCTACGGCTGAATTGGAAGAAAACAGCAGAATTATCCACGAAATCATCAAAATTCTTACAGAAAACCGCATATTTCGATGCAAAACGACGATTTCTCGCCGATTTTCGTTGTTTTCTGGCTTGAATTCGCAAAGAAGTGCACGAAATTTACTAAATCATCACTTTTTACCAAGATTCAACGGCTGAATTGCAAGAAAACAGCAGAATTCTGCACGAAATCATCAAAATTCTTAGAGAAAACCGCATATTTCGACGCAAAACGACGATTTCTCGCCGATTTTCGTTGATTTCTGGCTTGAATTCGCAAAGAAGAGCACGAAATCTACAAAATCATCACTTTTTACCAAGATTCAACGGCTGAATTGCAAGAAAACAGCAGAATTCTGCACGAAATCATCAAAATTTTTAGAGAAAACAGCATATTTCGATGCAAAACGACGATTTCTCCCCGATTTTCGTTGTTTTCTGGCTTGAATTCGCAACGAAGAGCACGAAATCTACAAAATCATGATTTTTTACCAAGATTCTACGGCTGAATTGGAAGAAAACAGCAGAATTATCCACGAAATCATCAAAATTCTTACAGAAAACCGCATATTTCGATGCAAAACGACGATTTCTCGCCGATTTTCGTTGTTTTCTGGCTTGAATTCGCAAAGAAGTGCACGAAATCTACTAAATCATCACTTTTTACCAAGATTCAACGGCTGAATGCAAGAAAACAGCAGAATTCTGCACGAAATCATCAAAATTCTTAGAGAAAACCGCATATTTCGATGCAAAACGACGATTTCTCGCCGATTTTCGTTGATTTCTGGCTTGAATTCGCAAAGAAGAGCACGAAATCTACAAAATCATCACTTTTTACCAAGATTCAACGGCTGAATTACAAGAAAACAGCAGAATTCTGCACGAAATCATCAAAATTTTTAGAGAAAACAGCATATTTCGATGCAAAACGACGATTTCTCGCTGATTTTCGTTGTTTTCTATCTTGAATTCGCAAAGAAGAGCACGAAATCTACAAAATCATGACTTTTTACCAAGATTCAACGGCTGAATTGCAAGAAAACAGCAGAATTCCGCACGAAATCCTCAAAATTCTTACAGAAAACCGCATATTTCGATGCAAAACGACGATTTCTCCCCGATTTTCGTTGTTTTCTGGCTTGAATTCGCAACGAAGAGCACGAAATCTACAAAATGATGATTTTTTACCAAGATTCTACAGCTGAATTGGAAGAAAACAGCAAAATTATCCACGAAATCATCAAAATTCTTACAGAAAACCGCATATTTCGATGCAAAACGACGATTTCTCGCCGATTTTCGTTGTTTTCTGGCTTGAATTCGCAAAGAAGTGCACGAAATCTACTAAATCATCACTTTTTACCAAGATTCAACGGCTGAATTGCAAGAAAACAGCAGAATTCTGCACGAAATCATCAAAATTCTTAGAGAAAACCGCATATTTCGATGCAAAACGACGATTTCTCGCTGATTTTCGTTGTTTTCTATCTTGAATTCGCAAAGATGAGCACGTAATCTACAAAATCATGACTTTTTACCATGATTCAACGGCTGAATTGCAAGAAAACAGCAGAATTCTGCACGAAATCATCAAAATTCTTAGAGAAAACCGCATATTTCGATGCAAAACGACGATTTCTCCCCGATTTTCGTTGTTTTCTGGCTTGAATTCGCAAAGAAGAGCACGAAATCTACAAAATCATCACTTTTTACCAAGATTCAACGGCTGAAATGCAAGAAAACAGCAGAATTCTGCACGAAATCATCAAAATTCGTAGAGAAAACCGCATATTTCGATGCAAAACGACGATTTCTCGCTGATTTTCGTTGTTTTCTATCTTGAATTCGCAAAAAAGAGCACGAAATCTACAAAATTATGACTTCTTACCAAGATTCAACGGCTGAATTGCAAGAAAACAGCAGAATGCTGCACGAAATCATCAAAATTCTTACAGAAAACCGCATATTTCGATTCAAAACGACATTTTCTCGCCGATTTTCGTTGTTTTCTGGCTTGAATTCGCAAAGAAGAGCACGAAATCTACAAAATCATGACTTTTTACCAAGATTCAACGGCTGAATTGCAAGAAAACAGCAGAATTCTGCACGAAATCGGCAAAATTCTTACAGAAAACCGCATATTTCGATGCAAAACGACGATTTCTCGCCGATTTTCGTTGTTTTCTGGCTTGAATTCGCAAAGAAGAGCACGAAATCTACTAAATAATCACTTTTTACCAAGATTCAACAGCTGAATTTCAAGAAAACAGCAGAATTCTGCACGAAATCGTCAAAATTCTTAGAGAAAACCGCATATTTCGATGCAAAACGACGATTTCTCGCCGATTTTCGTTGTTTTCTGGCTTGAATTCGCCAAGAAGAGCACGAAATCTACAAAATCATCACTTTTTACCAAGATTCAACGGCTGAATTGCAAGAAAACAGCAGAATTCTGCACGAAATCATCAAAATTTTTAGAGAAAACAGCATATTTCGATGCAAAACGACGATTTCTCTCTGATTTTCGTTGTTTTCTATCTTGAATTCGCAAAGAAGAGCACGAAATCTACAAAATCATGACTTTTTACCAAGATTCAACGGCTGAATTGCAAGAAAACAGCAGAATTCCGCACGAAATCCACAAAATTCTTACAGAAAACCGCATATTTCGATGCAAAACGACGATTTCTCCCCGATTTTCGTTGTTTTCTGGCTTGAATTCGCAACGAAGAGCACGAAATCTACAAAATGATGATTTTTTACCAAGATTCTACAGCTGAATTGGAAGAAAACAGCAAAATTATCCACGAAATCATCAAAATTCTTATAGAAAACCGCATATTTCGATGCAAAACGACGATTTCTCGCCGATTTTCGTTGTTTTCTGGCTTGAATTCGCAAAGAAGTGCACGAAATCTACTAAATCATCACTTTTTACCAAGATTCAACGGCTGAATTGCAAGAAAACAGCAGAATTCTGCACGAAATCATCAAAATTCTTAGAGAAAACCGCATATTTCGATGCAAAACGACGATTTCTCGCTGATTTTCGTTGTTTTCTATCTTGAATTCGCAAAGAAGAGCACGAAATCTACAAAATCATGACTTTTTACCATGATTCAACGGCTGAATTGCAAGAAAACAGCAGAATTCTGCACGAAATCATCAAAATTCTTAGAGAAAACCGCATATTTCGATGCAAAACGACGATTTCTCGCAGATTTTCGTTGTTTTCTATCTTGAATTCGCAAAGAAGAGCACGAAATCTACAAAATCATGACTTTTTACCAAGATTCAACGGCTGAATTGCAAGAAAACAGCAGAATTCCGCACGAAATCCTCAAAATTCTTACAGAAAACCGCATATTTCGATGCAAAACGACGATTTCTCCCCGATTTTCGTTGTTTTCTGGCTTGAATTCGCAAAGAAGAGCACGAAATCTACAAAATCATCACTTTTTACCAAGATTCAACGGCTGAAATGCAAGAAAACAGCAGAATTCTGCACGAAATCATCAAAATTCGTAGAGAAAACCGCATATTTCGATGCAAAACGACGATTTCTCGCTGATTTTCGTTGTTTTCTATCTTGAATTCGCAAAAAAGAGCACGAAATCTACAAAATTATGACTTCTTACCAAGATTCAACGGCTGAATTGCAAGAAAACAGCAGAATGCTGCACGAAATCATCAAAATTCTTACAGAAAACCGCATATTTCGATTCAAAACGACATTTTCTCGCCGATTTTCGTTGTTTTCTGGCTTGAATTCGCAAAGAAGAGCACGAAATCTACAAAATCATGACTTTTTACCAAGATTCAACGGCTGAATTGCAAGAAAACAGCAGAATTCTGCACGAAATCGGCAAAATTCTTACAGAAAACCGCATATTTCGATGCAAAACGACGATTTCTCGCCGATTTTCGTTGTTTTCTGGCTTGAATTCGCAAAGAAGAGCACGAAATCTACTAAATAATCACTTTTTACCAAGATTCAACAGCTGAATTTCAAGAAAACAGCAGAATTCTGCACGAAATCGTCAAAATTCTTAGAGAAAACCGCATATTTCGATGCAAAACGACGATTTCTCGCCGATTTTCGTTGTTTTCTGGCTTGAATTCGCCAAGAAGAGCACGAAATCTACAAAATCATCACTTTTTACCAAGATTCAACGGCTGAATTGCAAGAAAACAGCAGAATTCTGCACGAAATCATAAAAATTTTTAGAGAAAACAGCATATTTCGATGCAAAACGACGATTTCTCTCTGATTTTCGTTGTTTTCTATCTTGAATTCGCAAAGAAGAGCACGAAATCTACAAAATCATGACTTTTTACCAAGATTCAACGGCTGAATTGCAAGAAAACAGCAGAATTCCGCACGAAATCCACAAAATTCTTACAGAAAACCGCATATTTCGATGCAAAACGACGATTTCTCCCCGATTTTCGTTGTTTTCTGGCTTGAATTCGCAACGAAGAGCACGAAATCTACAAAATGATGATTTTTTACCAAGATTCTACAGCTGAATTGGAAGAAAACAGCAAAATTATCCACGAAATCATCAAAATTCTTATAGAAAACCGCATATTTCGATGCAAAACGACGATTTCTCGCCGATTTTCGTTGTTTTCTGGCTTGAATTCGCAAAGAAGTGCACGAAATCTACTAAATCATCACTTTTTACCAAGATTCAACGGCTGAATTGCAAGAAAACAGCAGAATTCTGCACGAAATCATCAAAATTCTTAGAGAAAACCGCATATTTCGATGCAAAACGACGATTTCTCGCTGATTTTCGTTGTTTTCTATCTTGAATTCGCAAAGAAGAGCACGAAATCTACAAAATCATGACTTTTTACCATGATTCAACGGCTGAATTGCAAGAAAACAGCAGAATTCTGCACGAAATCATCAAAATTCTTAGAGAAAACCGCATATTTCGATGCAAAACGACGATTTCTCGCAGATTTTCGTTGTTTTCTATCTTGAATTCGCAAAGAAGAGCACGAAATCTACAAAATCATGACTTTTTACCAAGATTCAACGGCTGAATTGCAAGAAAACAGCAGAATTCCGCACGAAATCCTCAAAATTCTTACAGAAAACCGCATATTTCGATGCAAAACGACGATTTCTCCCCGATTTTCGTTGTTTTCTGGCTTGAATTCGCAAAGAAGAGCACGAAATCTACAAAATCATCACTTTTTACCAAGATTCAACGGCTGAAATGCAAGAAAACAGCAGAATTCTGCACGAAATCATCAAAATTCGTAGAGAAAACCGCATATTTCGATGCAAAACGACGATTTCTCGCTGATTTTCGTTGTTTTCTATCTTGAATTCGCAAAAAAGAGCACGAAATCTACAAAATTATGACTTCTTACCAAGATTCAACGGCTGAATTGCAAGAAAACAGCAGAATGCTGCACGAAATCATCAAAATTCTTACAGAAAACCGCATATTTCGATTCAAAACGACATTTTCTCGCCGATTTTCGTTGTTTTCTGGCTTGAATTCGCAAAGAAGAGCACGAAATCTACAAAATCATGACTTTTTACCAAGATTCAACGGCTGAATTGCAAGGAAACAGCAGAATTCTGCACGAAATCGGCAAAATTCTTACAGAAAACCGCATATTTCGATGCAAAACGACGATTTCTCGCCGATTTTCGTTGTTTTCTGGCTTGAATTCGCAAAGAAGAGCACGAAATCTACTAAATAATCACTTTTTACCAAGATTCAACAGCTGAATTTCAAGAAAACAGCAGAATTCTGCACGAAATCGTCAAAATTCTTAGAGAAAACCGCATATTTCGATGCAAAACGACGATTTCTCGCCGATTTTCGTTGTTTTCTGGCTTGAATTCGCCAAGAAGAGCACGAAATCTACAAAATCATCACTTTTTACCAAGATTCAACGGCTGAATTGCAAGAAAACAGCAGAATTCTGCACGAAATCATCAAAATTTTTAGAGAAAACAGCATATTTCGATGCAAAACGACGATTTCTCTCTGATTTTCGTTGTTTTCTATCTTGAATTCGCAAAGAAGAGCACGAAATCTACAAAATCATGACTTTTTACCAAGATTCAACGGCTGAATTGCAAGAAAACAGCAGAATTCCGCACGAAATCCACAAAATTCTTACAGAAAACCGCATATTTCGATGCAAAACGACGATTTCTCCCCGATTTTCGTTGTTTTCTGGCTTGAATTCGCAACGAAGAGCACGAAATCTACAAAATGATGATTTTTTACCAAGATTCTACAGCTGAATTGGAAGAAAACAGCAAAATTATCCACGAAATCATCAAAATTCTTACAGAAAACCGCATATTTCGATGCAAAACGACGATTTCTCGCCGATTTTCGTTGTTTTCTGGCTTGAATTCGCAAAGAAGTGCACGAAATCTACTAAATCATCACTTTTTACCAAGATTCAACGGCTGAATTGCAAGAAAACAGCAGAATTCTGCACGAAATCATCAAAATTCTTAGAGAAAACCGCATATTTCGATGCAAAACGACGATTTCTCGCTGATTTTCGTTGTTTTCTATCTTGAATTCGCAAAGAAGAGCACGAAATCTACAAAATCATGACTTTTTACCATGATTCAACGGCTGAATTGCAAGAAAACAGCAGAATTCTGCACGAAATCATCAAAATTCTTAGAGAAAACCGCATATTTCGATGCAAAACGACGATTTCTCGCAGATTTTCGTTGTTTTCTATCTTGAATTCGCAAAGAAGAGCACGAAATCTACAAAATCATGACTTTTTACCAAGATTCAACGGCTGAATTGCAAGAAAACAGCAGAATTCCGCACGAAATCCTCAAAATTCTTACAGAAAACCGCATATTTCGATGCAAAACGACGATTTCTCCCCGATTTTCGTTGTTTTCTGGCTTGAATTCGCAAAGAAGAGCACGAAATCTACAAAATCATCACTTTTTTCCAAGATTCAACGGCTGAAATGCAAGAAAACAGCAGAATTCTGCACGAAATCATCAAAATTCGTAGAGAAAACCGCATATTTCGATGCAAAACGACGATTTCTCGCTGATTTTCGTTGTTTTCTATCTTGAATTCGCAAAGAAGAGCACGAAATCTACAAAATTATGACTTTTTACCAAGATTCAACGGCTGAATTGCAAGAAAACAGCAGAATGCTGCACGAAATCATCAAAATTCTTACAGAAAACCGCATATTTCGATTCAAAACGACATTTTCTCGCCGATTTTCGTTGTTTTCTGGCTTGAATTCGCAAAGAAGAGCACGAAATCTACAAAATCATAACTTTTTACCAAGATTCAACGGCTGAATTGCAAGAAAACAGCAGAATTCTGCACGAAATCGGCAAAATTCTTACAGAAAACCGCATATTTCGATGCAAAACGACGATTTCTCGCCGATTTTCGTTGTTTTCTGGCTTGAATTCGCAAAGAAGAGCACGAAATCTACTAAATAATCACTTTTTACCAAGATTCAACAGCTGAATTTCAAGAAAACAGCAGAATTCTGCACGAAATCGTCAAAATTCTTAGAGAAAACCGCATATTTCGATGCAAAACGACGATTTCTCGCCGATTTTCGTTGTTTTCTGGCTTGAATTCGCAAAGAAGAGCACGAAATCTACTAAATAATCACTTTTTACCAAGATTCAACAGCTGAATTTCAAGAAAACAGCAGAATTCTGCAGGAAATCGTCAAAATTCTTAGAGAAAACAGCATATTTCGATGCAAAACGACGATTTCTCGCTGATTTTCGTTGTTTTCTATCTTGAATTCGCAAAGAAGAGCACGAAATCTACAAAATCATGACTTTTTACCAAGATTCAACGGCTGAATTGCAAGAAAACAGCAGAATTCCGCACGAAATCCACAAAATTCTTACAGAAAACCGCATATTTCGATGCAAAACGACGATTTCTCCCCGATTTTCGTTGTTTTCTGGCTTGAATTCGCAACGAAGAGCACGAAATCTACAAAATGATGATTTTTTACCAAGATTCTACAGCTGAATTGGAAGAAAACAGCAAAATTATCCACGAAATCATCAAAATTCTTACAGAAAACCGCATATTTCGATGCAAAACGACGATTTCTCGCCGATTTTCGTTGTTTTCTGGCTTGAATTCGCAAAGAAGTGCACGAAATCTACTAAATCATCACTTTTTACCAAGATTCAACGGCTGAATTGCAAGAAAACAGCAGAATTCTGCACGAAATCATCAAAATTCTTAGAGAAAACCGCATATTTCGATGCAAAACGACGATTTCTCGCTGATTTTCGTTGTTTTCTATCTTGAATTCGCAAAGAAGAGCACGAAATCTACAAAATCATGACTTTTTACCATGATTCAACGGCTGAATTGCAAGAAAACAGCAGAATTCTGCACGAAATCATCAAAATTCTTAGAGAAAACCGCATATTTCGATGCAAAACGACGATTTCTCGCAGATTTTCGTTGTTTTCTATCTTGAATTCGCAAAGAAGAGCACGAAATCTACAAAATCATGACTTTTTACCAAGATTCAACGGCTGAATTGCAAGAAAACAGCAGAATTCCGCACGAAATCCTCAAAATTCTTACAGAAAACCGCATATTTCGATGCAAAACGACGATTTCTCCCCGATTTTCGTTGTTTTCTGGCTTGAATTCGCAAACAAGAGCACGAAATCTACAAAATCATCACTTTTTACCAAGATTCAACGGCTGAAATGCAAGAAAACAGCAGAATTCTGCACGAAATCATCAAAATTCGTAGAGAAAACCGCATATTTCGATGCAAAACGACGATTTCTCGCTGATTTTCGTTGTTTTCTATCTTGAATTCGCAAAGAAGAGCACGAAATCTACAAAATTATGACTTTTTACCAAGATTCAACGGCTGAATTGCAAGAAAACAGCAGAATGCTGCACGAAATCATCAAAATTCTTACAGAAAACCGCATATTTCGATTCAAAACGACATTTTCTCGCCGATTTTCGTTGTTTTCTGGCTTGAATTCGCAAAGAAGAGCACGAAATCTACAAAATCATAACTTTTTACCAAGATTCAACAGCTGAATTGCAAGAAAACAGCAGAATTCTGCACGAAATCGGCAAAATTCTTACAGAAAACCGCATATTTCGATGCAAAACGACGATTTCTCGCCGATTTTCGTTGTTTTCTGGCTTGAATTCGCAAAGAAGAGCACGAAATCTACTAAATAATCACTTTTTACCAAGATTCAACAGCTGAATTTCAAGAAAACAGCAGAATTCTGCACGAAATCGTCAAAATTCTTAGAGAAAACCGCATATTTCGATGCAAAACGACGATTTCTCGCCGATTTTCGTTGTTTTCTGGCTTGAATTCGCAAAGAAGAGCACGAAATCTACAAAATCATCACTTTTTACCAAGATTCAACGGCTGAATTGCAAGAAAACAGTAGAATTCTGCACGAAATCATCAAAATTCTTAGAGAAAACCGCATACTTCGATGCAAAACGACGATTTCTCGCTGATTTTCGTTGTTTTCTATCTTGAACTCGCAAAAATGAGCACGAAATCTACAAAATCATAACTTTTTACCAAGATTCAACAGCTGAATTGCAAGAAAACAGCAGAATTCTGCACGAAATCATCAAAATTCCTACAGAAAACCGCATATTTCGATGCAAGACGGCTATTTCTCGCCGATTTTCGTTGTTTTCTGGCTTGAATTCGCAAAGAAGAGCACGAAATCTACAAAATCATGACTTTTTACCAAGATTCAACTGCTGAATTGCAAGAAAACAGCAGAATTCTGCACGAAATCATCAAAATTCTTACAGAAAACCGCATATTTCGATGCAAAACGACCATTTCTCGCCGATTTTCGTTGTTTTCTGGCTTGAATTCGCAAAGAAGAGCACGAAATCTACTAAATGATCACTTTTTACCAAGATTCAACAGCTGAATTGCAAGAAAACAGCAGAATTCTGCACGAAATCGTCAAAATTCTTAGAGAAAACCGCATATTTCGATGCAAAACGACGATTTCTCGCCGATTTTCGTTGTTTTCTGGCTTGAATTCGCAAAGAAGAGCACGAAACCTACAAAATCATCACTTTTTACCAAGATTCAACGGCTGAATTGCAAGAAAACAGCAGAATTCTGCACGAAATCTTCAAAATTCTAAGAGAAAACCGCATATTTCGATGCAAAACGACGATTTCTCGCCGATTTTCGTTGATTTCTGGCTTGAATTCGCAAAGAAGAGCACGAAATCTACAAAATCATCACTTTTTACCAAGATTCAACGGCTGAATTGCAAGAAAACAGCAGAATTCTGCACGAAATCATCAAAATTTTTAGAAAAAACAGCATATTTCGATGCAAAACGACGATTTCTCGCTGATTTTCGTTGTTTTCTATCTTGAATTCGCAAAAGAAGAGCACGAAATCTACAAAATCATGACTTTTTACCAAGATTCAACAGCTGAATTGCAAGAAAACAGCAGAATTCCGCACGAAATCCTCAAAATTCTTACAGAAAACCGCATATTTCGATTCAAAACGACATTTTCTCGCCGATTTTCGTTGTTTTCTGGCTTGAATTCGCAAAGAAGAGCACGAAATCTACAAAATCATCACTTTTTACCAAGATTCAACGGCTGAATTGCAAGAAAACAGCAGAATTCTGCACGAAATCTTCAAAATTCTAAGAGAAAACCGCATATTTCGATGCAAAACGACGATTTCTCGCCGATTTTCGTTGATTTCTGGCTTGAATTCGCAAAGAAGAGCACGAAATCTACAAAATCATCACTTTTTACCAAGATTCAACGGCTGAATTGCAAGAAAACAGCAGAATTCTGCACGAAATCTTCAAAATTCTAAGAGAAAACCGCATATTTCGATGCAAAACGACGATTTCTCGCCGATTTTCGTTGTTTTCTGGCTTGAATTCGCAACGAAGAGCACGAAATCTACAAAATCATGATTTTTTACCAAAATTCTACGGCTGAATTGGAAGAAAACAGCAGAGTTATCCACGAAATCATCAAAATTCTTACAGAAAACCGCATATTTCGATGCAAAACGACGATTTCTCGCCGATTTTCGTTGTTTTCTGGCTTGAATTCGCAAAGAAGTGCACGAAATCTACTAAATCATCACTTTTTACCAAGATTCAACGGCTGAATTGCAAGAAAACAGCAGAATTCTGCACGAAATCATCAAAATTCTTAGAGAAAACCGCATATTTCGATGCAAAACGACGATTTCTCGCCGATTTTCGTTGATTTCTGGCTTGAATTCGCAAAGAAGAGCACGAAATCTACAAAATCATCACTTTTTACCAAGATTCAACGGCTGAATTGCAAGAAAACAGCAGAATTCTGCACGAAATCATCAAAATTTTTAGAGAAAACAGCATATTTCGATGCAAAACGACGATTTCTCGCTGATTTTCGTTGTTTTCTATCTTGAATTCGCAAAGTAGAGCACGAAATCTACAAAATCATGACTTTTTACCAAGATTCAACGGCTGAATTGCAAGAAAACAGCAGAATTCCGCACGAAATCCTCAAAATTCTTTCAGAAAACCGCATATTTCGATGGAAAACGACGATTTCTCCCCGATTTTCGTTGTTTTCTGGCTTGAATTCGCAACGAAGAGCACGAAATCTACAAAATCATGATTTTTTACCAAGATTCTACGGCTGAATTGGAAGAAAACAGCAGAATTATCCACGAAATCATCAAAATTCTTACAGAAAACCGCATATTTCGATGCAAAACGACGATTTCTCGCCGATTTTCGTTGTTTTCTGGCTTGAATTCGCAAAGAAGTGCACGAAATCTACTAAATCATCACTTTTTACCAAGATTCAACGGCTGAATTGCAAGAAAACAGCAGAATTCTGCACGAAATCATCAAAATTCTAAGAGAAAACCGCATATTTCGATGCAAAACGACGATTTCTCGCCGATTTTCGTTGATTTCTGGCTTGAATTCGCAAAGAAGAGCACGAAATCTACAAAATCATCACTTTTTACCAAGATTCAACGGCTGAATTGCAAGAAAACAGCAGAATTCTGCACGAAATCATCAAAATTTTTAGAAAAAACAGCATATTTCGATGCAAAACGACGATTTCTCGCTGATTTTCGTTGTTTTCTATCTTGAATTCGCAAAGAAGAGCACGAAATCTACAAAATCATGACTTTTTACCAAGATTCAACAGCTGAATTGCAAGAAAACAGCAGAATTCCGCACGAAATCCTCAAAATTCTTACAGAAAACCGCATATTTCGATGCAAAACGACGATTTCTCGCCGATTTTCGTTGTTTTCTGGCTTGAATTCGCAACGACGAGCACGAAATCTACAAAATCATGATTTTTTACCAAAATTCTACGGCTGAATTGGAAGAAAACAGCAGAATTATCCACGAAATCATCAAAATTCTTACAGAAAACCGCATATTTCGATGCAAAACGACGATTTCTCGCCGATTTTCGTTGTTTTCTGGCTTGAATTCGCAAAGAAGTGCACGAAATCTACTAAATCATCACTTTTTACCAAGATTCAACGGCTGAATTGCAAGAAAACAGCAGAATTCTGCACGAAATCATCAAAATTCTTAGAGAAAACCGCATATTTCGATGCAAAACGACGATTTCTCGCCGATTTTCGTTGATTTCTGGCTTGAATTCGCAAAGAAGAGCACGAAATCTACAAAATCATCACTTTTTACCAAGATTCAACGGCTGAATTGCAAGAAAACAGCAGAATTCTGCACGAAATCATCAAAATTTTTAGAGAAAACAGCATATTTCGATGCAAAACGACGATTTCTCGCTGATTTTCGTTGTTTTCTATCTTGAATTCGCAAAGTAGAGCACGAAATCTACAAAATCATGACTTTTTACCAAGATTCAACGGCTGAATTGCAAGAAAACAGCAGAATTCCGCACGAAATCCTCAAAATTCTTTCAGAAAACCGCATATTTCGATGGAAAACGACGATTTCTCCCCGATTTTCGTTGTTTTCTGGCTTGAATTCGCAACGAAGAGCACGAAATCTACAAAATCATGATTTTTTACCAAGATTCTACGGCTGAATTGGAAGAAAACAGCAGAATTATCCACGAAATCATCAAAATTCTTACAGAAAACCGCATATTTCGATGCAAAACGACGATTTCTCGCCGATTTTCGTTGTTTTCTGGCTTGAATTCGCAAAGAAGTGCACGAAATCTACTAAATCATCACTTTTTACCAAGATTCAACGGCTGAATTGCAAGAAAACAGCAGAATTCTGCACGAAATCATCAAAATTCTTAGAGAAAACCGCATATTTCGATGCAAAACGACGATTTCTCGCCGATTTTCGTTGTTTTCTGGCTTGAATTCGCAAAGAAGTGCACGAAATCTACTAAATCATCACTTTTTACCAAGATTCAACGGCTGAATGCAAGAAAACAGCAGAATTCTGCACGAAATCATCAAAATTCCTACAGAAAACCGCATATTTCGATGCAAGACGGCTATTTCTCGCCGATTTTCGTTGTTTTCTGGCTTGAATTCGCAAAGCAGAGCACGAAATCTACAAAATCATGACTTTTTACCAAGATTCAACTGCTGAATTGCAAGAAAACAGCAGAATTCTGCACGAAATCATCAAAATTCTTACAGAAAACCGCATATTTCGATGCAAAACGACCATTTCTCGCCGATTTTCGTTGTTTTCTGGCTTGAATTCGCAAAGAAGAGCACGAAATCTACTAAATAATCACTTTTTACCAAGATTCAACAGCTGAATTGCAAGAAAACAGCAGAATTCTGCACGAAATCGACAAAATTCTTAGAGAAAACCGCATATTTCGATGCAAAACGACGATTTCTCGCCGATTTTCGTTGTTTTCTGGCTTGAATTCGCAAAGAAGAGCACGAAACCTACAAAATCATCACTTTTTACCAAGATTCAACTGCTGAATTGCAAGAAAACAGCAGAATTCTGCACGAAATCATCAAAATTCTAAGAGAAAACCGCATATTTCGATGCAAAACGACGATTTCTCGCCGATTTTCGTTGATTTCTGGCTTGAATTCGCAAAGAAGAGCACGAAATCTACAAAATCATCACTTTTTACCAAGATTCAACGGCTGAATTGCAAGAAAACAGCAGAATTCTGCACGAAATCATCAAAATTTTTAGAAAAAACAGCATATTTCGATGCAAAACGACGATTTCTCGCCGATTTTCGTTGTTTTCTGGCTTGAATTCGCAAAGAAGAGCACGAAATCTACAAAATCATGACTTTTTACCAAGATTCAACTGCTGAATTGCAAGAAAACAGCAGAATTCTGCACGAAATCATCAAAATTCTTACAGAAAACCGCATATTTCGATGCAAAACGACCATTTCTCGCCGATTTTCGTTGTTTTCTGGCTTGAATTCGCAAAGAAGAGCAGGAAATCTACTAAATAATCACTTTTTACCAAGATTCAACAGCTGAATTGCAAGAAAACAGCAGAATTCTGCACGAAATCGTCAAAATTCTTAGAGAAAACCGCATATTTCGATGCAAAACGACGATTTCTCGCCGATTTTCGTTGTTTTCTGGCTTGAATTCGCAAAGAAGAGCACGAAACCTACAAAATCATCACTTTTTACCAAGATTCAACTGCTGAATTGCAAGAAAACAGCAGAATTCTGCACGAAATCATCAAAATTTTTAGAAAAAACAGCATATTTCGATGCAAAACGACGATTTCTCGCTGATTTTCGTTGTTTTCTATCTTGAATTCGCAAAGAAGAGCACGAAATCTACAAAATCATGACTTTTTACCAAGATTCAACAGCTGAATTGCAAGAAAACAGCAGAATTCCGCACGAAATCCTCAAAATTCTTACAGAAAACCGCATATTTCGATGCAAAACGACGATTTCTCGCCGATTTTCGTTGTTTTCTGGCTTGAATTCGCAACGAAGAGCACGAAATCTACCCAATCATGATTTTTTACCAAGATTCTACGGCTGAATTGGAAGAAAACAGCAGAATTATCCACGAAATCATCAAAATTCTTACAGAAAACCGCATATTTCGATGCAAAACGACGATTTCTCGCCGATTTTCGTTGTTTTCTGGCTTGAATTCGCAAAGAAGTGCACGAAATCTACTAAATCATCACTTTTTACCAAAATTCAACGGCTGAATTGCAAGAAAACAGCAGAATTCTGCACGAAATCATCAAAATTCTTAGAGAAAACCGCATATTTCGATGCAAAACGACGATTTCTCGCCGATTTTCGTTGATTTCTGGCTTGAATTCGCAAAGAAGAGCACGAAATCTACAAAATCATCACTTTTTACCAAGATTCAACGGCTGAATTGCAAGAAAACAGCAGAATTCTGCACGAAATCATCAAAATTTTTAGAGAAAACAGCATATTTCGATGCAAAACGACGATTTCTCGCTGATTTTCGTTGTTTTCTATCTTGAATTCGCAAAGAAGAGCACGAAATCTACAAAATCATGACTTTTTACCAAGATTCAACGGCTGAATTGCAAGAAAACAGCAGAATTCCGCACGAAATCCTCAAAATTCTTACAGAAAACCGCATATTTCGATGCAAAACGACGATTTCTCCTCGATTTTCGTTGTTTTCTGGCTTGAATTCGCAACGAAGAGCACGAAATCTACAAAATCATGATTTTTTACCAAGATTCTACGGCTGAATTGGAAGAAAACAGCAGAATTATCTACGAAATCATCAAAATTCTTACAGAAAACCGCATATTTCGATGCAAAACGACGATTTCTCGCCGATTTTCGTTGTTTTCTGGCTTGAATTCGCAAAGAAGTGCACGAAATCTACTAAATCATCACTTTTTACCAAGATTCAACGGCTGAATTGCAAGAAAACAGCAGAATTCTGCACGAAATCATCAAAATTCTTAGAGAAAACCGCATATTTCGATGCAAAACGACGATTTCTCGCCGATTTTCGTTGTTTTCTGGCTTGAATTCGCAAAGAAGTGCACGAAATCTACTAAATCATCACTTTTTACCAAGATTCAACGGCTGAATGCAAGAAAACAGCAGAATTCTGCACGAAATCATCAAAATTCTTAGAGAAAACCGCATATTTCGATGCAAAACGACGATTTCTCGCCGATTTTCGTTGATTTCTGGCTTGAATTCGCAAAGAAGAGCACGAAATCTACAAAATCATCACTTTTTACCAAGATTCAACGGCTGAATTGCAAGAAAACAGCAGAATTCTGCACGAAATCATCAAAATTTTTAGAGAAAACAGCATATTTCGATGCAAAACGCGATTTCTCGCTGATTTTCGTTGTTTTCTATCTTGAATTCGCAAAGAAGAGCACGAAATCTACAAAATCATGACTTTTTACCAAAATTCAACTGCTGAATTGCAAGAAAACAGCAGAATTCCCCACGAAATCCTCAAAATTCTTACAGAAAACCGCATATTTCGATGCAAAACGACGATTTCTCCCCGATTTTCGTTGTTTTCTGGCTTGAATTCGCAACGAAGAGCACGAAATCTACAAAATGATGATTTTTTACCAAGATTCTACGGCTGAATTGGAAGAAAACAGCAGAATTATCCACGAAATCATCAAAATTCTTACAGAAAACCGCATATTTCGATGCAAAACGACGATTTCTCGCCGATTTTCGTTGTTTTCTATCTTGAATTCGCAAAGAAGAGCACGAAATCTACAAAATCATGACTTTTTACCATGATTCAACGGCTGAATTGCAAGAAAACAGCAGAATTCTGCACGAAATCATCAAAATTCTTAGAGAAAACCGCATATTTCGATGCAAAACGACGATTTCTCGCAGATTTTCGTTGTTTTCTATCTTGAATTCGCAAAGAAGAGCACGAAATCTACAAAATCATGACTTTCTACCAAGATTCAACGGCTGAATTGCAAGAAAACAGCAGAATTCCGCACGAAATCCTCAAAATTCTTACAGAAAACCGCATATTTCGATGCAAAACGACGATTTCTCCCCGATTTTCGTTGTTTTCTGGCTTGAATTCGCAAAGAAGAGCACGAAATCTACAAAATCATCACTTTTTACCAGGATTCAACGGCTGAAATGCAAGAAAACAGCAGAATTCTGCACGAAATCATCAAAATTCGTAGAGAAAACCGCATATTTCGATGCAAAACGACGATTTCTCGCTGATTTTCGTTGTTTTCTATCTTGAATTCGCAAAGAAGAGCACGAAATCTACAAAATTATGACTTTTTACCAAGATTCAACGGCTGAATTGCAAGAAAACAGCAGAATGCTGCACGAAATCATCAAAATTCTTACAGAAAACCGCATATTTCGATTCAAAACGACACTTTCTCGCCGATTTTCGTTGTTTTCTGGCTTGAATTCGCAAAGAAGAGCACGAAATCTACAAAATCATGACTTTTTACCAAGATTCAACGGCTGAATTGCAAGAAAACAGCAGAATTCTGCACGAAATCGGCAAAATTCTTACAGAAAACCGCATATTTCGATGCAAAACGACGATTTTTCGCGGATTTTCGTTGTTTTCTGGCTTGAATTCGCAAAGAAGAGCACGAAATCTACTAAATAATCACTTTTTACCAAGATTCAACAGCTGAATTTCAAGAAAACAGCAGAATTCTGCACGAAATCGTCAAAATTCTTAGAGAAAACCGCATATTTCGATGCAAAACGACGATTTCTCGCCGATTTTCGTTGTTTTCTGGCTTGAATTCGCAAAGAAGAGCACGAAATCTACAAAATCATCACTTTTTACCAGATTCAACGGCTGAATTGCAAGAAAACAGCAGAATTCTGCACGAAATCATCAAAATTCTTAGAGAAAACCGCATATTTCGATGCAAAACGACGATTTCTCGCTGATTTTCGTTGTCTTCTATCTTGAACTCGCAAAAATGAGCACGAAATCTACAAATTCATAAATTTTTACCAAGATTCAACTGCTAAATTGCAAGAAAACAGCAGAATTCTGCACGAAATCATCAAAATTCTTACAGAAAACTGCCTATTTCGATGCAAAACGACGATTTCTCGCCGATTTTCGTTGTTTTCTGGCTTGAATTCGCAAAGAAGAGCACAAAATCTACTAAATCATCACTTTTTACCAAGATTCAACGGCTGAATTGCAAGAAAACAGCAGAATTCTGCACGAAATCATCAAAATTCTTAGAGAAAACCGCATATTTCGATGCAAAACGACGATTTCTCGCCGATTTTCGTTGTTTTCTGGCTTGAATTCGCAAAGAAGAGCACGAAATCTGCAAAATCATGACTTTTTACCAAGATTCAACGGCTGAATGCAAGAAAACAGCAGAATTCTGCACGAAATCGTCAAAATTCTTTGAGAAAACCGCATATTTCGATGCAAAACGACGATTTCTCGCCGATTCTCGTTGTTTTCTGGCTTGAATTCGCAAAGAAGAGCTCGAAATCTACAAAATCATCACTTTTTACCAAGATTCAACGGCTGAATTGCAAGAAAACAGCAGAATTCTGCACGAAATCATTAAAATTCTTAGAGAAAACCGCATATTTCGATGCAAAACGACGATTTCTCGCTGATTTTCGTTGTTTTCTATCTTGAATTCGCAAAGAAGAGCACGAAATCTACAAAATCATGACTTTTTACCAAGATTCAACGGCTGAATTGCAAGAAAACAGCAGAATTCTGCACGAAATCATCAAAATTCTTAGAGAAAACCGCATATTTCGATGCAAAACGACGATTTCTCGCTGATTTTCGTTGTTTTCTATCTTGAATTCGCAAAGAAGAGCACGAAATCTACAAAATCATGACTTTTTACCAAGATTCAACGGCTGAATTGCAAAAAAACAGCAGAATTCTGCACGAAATCGTCAAAATTCTTAGAGAAAACCGCATATTTCGATGCAAAACGACGATTTCTCGCCAATTTTCGTTGTTTTCTGGCTTGAATTCGCAAAGAAGAGCACGAAATCTACAAAATCATGACTTTTTACCAAGATTCAACGGCTGAATTGCAAGAAAACAGCAGAATTTTGCACGAAATCATCAAAATTCTTAGAGAAAACCGCATATTACGATGCGAAACAACGATTTCTCGCCGATTTTCGTTGTTTTCTGGCTTGAATTCGCAAAGAAGAGCACGAAATCTACTAAATAATCACTTTTTACCAAGATTTAACAGCTGAATTGCAAGAAAACAGCAGAATTCTGCACGAAATCGTCAAAATTCTTAGAGATAACCGCATATTTCGATGCAAAACGACGATTTCTCGCCGATTTTCGTTGTTTTCTGGCTTGAAGTTGCAAAAAAGAGCACGAAATCTACAAAATCATGACTTTTTACCAAGATTCAACGGCTGAGTTGCAAGAAAACAGCAGAATTCTGCACGAAATCATCAAAATTCTTACAGAAAACCGCATATTTCGATGCAAAACAACGATTTCTCGCCGATTTTTGTTGTTTTCTGGCTTGAATTCGCAAAGAATAGCACGAAATCTACAAAATCATGACTTATTACCAAGATTCAACAGCTGAATTGCAAGAAAACAGCAGAATTCTGCACGAAATCATCAAAATTCTTACAGAAAATCGCATATTTCGATACAAAACGACGATTTCTCGCCGATTTTCGTTGTTTTCTGGCTTGAATTCGCAAAGAAGAGCACGAAATCTACAAAATCATGACTTTTTACCAAGATTCAACGGCTGAATTGCAAGAAAACAGCAGAATTCTGCACGAAATCATCAAAATTCTTACAGAAAACCGCATATCTCGATGCAAAACGACGATTTCTCGCCGATTTTCGTTGTTTTCTGGCTTGAATTCGCAAAGAAGAGCACGAAATCTACAAAATCATCACTTTTTACCAAGATTCAACGGCTGAATTGCAAGAAAACAGCAGAATTCTGCACGAAATCATCAAAATTCTTAGAGAAAACCGCATATTTCGATGCAAAACGACGATTTCTCGCTGATTTTCGTTGTTTTCTATCTTGAACTCGCAAAAATGAGCACGAAATCTACAAATTCATAACTTTTTACCAAGATTCAACGGCTAAATTGCAAGAAAACAGCAGAATTCTGCACGAAATCATCAAAATTCTTACAGAAAACCGCATATTTCGATGCAAAACGACGATTTTTCGCCGATTTTCGTTGTTTTCTGGCTTGAATTCGCAAAGAAGAGCACGAAATCTACTAAATCATAACTTTTTACCAAGATTCAACGGCTGAATTGCAAGAAAACAGCAGAATTATCCACGAAATCATCAAAATTCTTACAGAAAACTGCCTATTTCGATGCAAAACGACGATTTCTCGCCGATTTTCGTTGTTTTCTGGCTTGAATTCGCAAAGAAGAGCACAAAATCTACTAAATCATCACTTTTTACCAAGATTCAACGGCTGAATTGCAAGAAAACAGCAGAATTCTGCACGAAATCATCAAAATTCTTAGAGAAAACCGCATATTTCGATGCAAAACGACGATTTCTCGCCGATTTTCGTTGTTTTCTGGCTTGAATTCGCAAAGAAGAGCACGAAATCTGCAAAATCATGACTTTTTACCAAGATTCAACGGCTGAATGCAAGAAAACAGCAGAATTCTGCACGAAATCGTCAAAATTCTTTGAGAAAACCGCATATTTCGATGCAAAACGACGATTTCTCGCCGATTCTCGTTGTTTTCTGGCTTGAATTCGCAAAGAAGAGCTCGAAATCTACAAAATCATCACTTTTTACCAAGATTCAACAGCTGAATTGCAAGAAAACAGCAGAATTCTGCACGAAATCATTAAAATTCTTAGAGAAAACCGCATATTTCGATGCAAAACGACGATTTCTCGCTGATTTTCGTTGTTTTCTATCTTGAATTCGCAAAGAAGAGCACGAAATCTACAAAATCATGACTTTTTACCAAGATTCAACGGCTGAATTGCAAGAAAACAGCAGAATTCTGCACGAAATCATCAAAATTCTTAGAGAAAACCGCATATTTCGATGCAAAACGACGATTTCTCGCTGATTTTCGTTGTTTTCTATCTTGAATTCGCAAAGAAGAGCACGAAATCTACAAAATCATGACTTTTTACCAAGATTCAACGGCTGAATTGCAAAAAAACAGCAGAATTCTGCACGAAATCGTCAAAATTCTTAGAGAAAACCGCATATTTCGATGCAAAACGACGATTTCTCGCCAATTTTCGTTGTTTTCTGGCTTGAATTCGCAAAGAAGAGCACGAAATCTACAAAATCATGACTTTTTACCAAGATTCAACGGCTGAATTGCAAGAAAACAGCAGAATTTTGCACGAAATCATCAAAATTCTTAGAGAAAACCGCATATTACGATGCGAAACAACGATTTCTCGCCGATTTTCGTTGTTTTCTGGCTTGAATTCGCAAAGAAGAGCACGAAATCTACTAAATAATCACTTTTTACCAAGATTTAACAGCTGAATTGCAAGAAAACAGCAGAATTCTGCACGAAATCGTCAAAATTCTTAGAGATAACCGCATATTTCGATGCAAAACGACGATTTCTCGCCGATTTTCGTTGTTTTCTGGCTTGAAGTTGCAAAAAAGAGCACGAAATCTACAAAATCATGACTTTTTACCAAGATTCAACGGCTGAGTTGCAAGAAAACAGCAGAATTCTGCACGAAATCATCAAAATTCTTACAGAAAACCGCATATTTCGATGCAAAACAACGATTTCTCGCCGATTTTTGTTGTTTTCTGGCTTGAATTCGCAAAGAATAGCACGAAATCTACAAAATCATGACTTATTACCAAGATTCAACGGCTGAATTGCAAGAAAACAGCAGAATTCTGCACGAAATCATCAAAATTCTTACAGAAAATCGCATATTTCGATACAAAACGACGATTTCTCGCCGATTTTCGTTGTTTTCTGGCTTGAATTCGCAAAGAAGAGCACGAAATCTACAAAATCATGACTTTTTACCAAGATTCAACGGCTGAATTGCAAGAAAACAGCAGAATTCTGCACGAAATCATCAAAATTCTTACAGAAAACCGCATATCTCGATGCAAAACAACGATTTCTCGCCGAATTTTGGTGTTTTCTGGCTTGAATTCGCAAAGAAGAGCACGAAATCTACAAAATCATCACTTTTTACCAAGATTCAACGGCTGAATTGCAAGAAAACGGCAGAATTCTGCACAAAATCATCAAAATTCTTACAGAAAACCGCATATTTCGATGCAAAACGACGATTTCTCGCCGATTTTCGTTGTTTTCTGGCTTGAATTCGCAAAGAAGAGCACGAAATCTACAAAATCATGACTTTTTACCAAGATTCAACATCTGAATTGCAAGAAAACAGCTGAATTCTGCACGAAATCGTCAAAATTCTTAGAGAAAACCGCATATTTCGATGCAAAACGACGATTTCTCGCCAATTTTCGTTGTTTTCTGGCTTGAACTCGCAAAGAAGAGCACGAAATCTACAAAATCATGACTTTTCACCAAGATTCAACGGCTGAATTGCAAGAAAACAGCAGAATTTTGCACGAAATCATCAAAATTCTTAGAGAAAACCGCATATTTCCATGCCAAACAACGATTTCTCGCCGATTTTCGTTGTTTTCTATTATGAATTCGCCAAAAAGAGCACGAAATCTACAAAATCATGACTTTTTACCTAGATTCAACGGCTGAATTGCAAGAAAACAGCAGAATTCTGCACGAAATCATCAAAATTCTTACAGAAAACCGCATATTTCGATGCAAAACGACGATTTCTCGCCGATTTTCGTTGTTTTCTGGCTTGAATTCGCAAAGAAGAGCACGAAATCTACAAAATCATGACTTTTTACCAGGATTCAACGGCTGAATTGCAAAAAAACAGCAGAATTCTGCACGAAATCGTCAAAATTCTTAGAGAAAACCGCATATTTCGATGCAAAACGACGATTTCTCGCCAATTTTCGTTGTTTTCTGGCTTGAACTCGCAAAGAAGAGCACGAAATCTACAAAATCATGACTTTTCACCAAGATTCAACGGCTGAATTGCAAGAAAACAGCAGAATTTTGCACGAAATCATCAAAATTCTTAGAGAAAACCGCATATTACGATGCGAAACAACGATTTCTCGCGGATTTTCGTTGTTTTCTGGCTTGAATTCGCAAAGAAGAGCACGAAATCTACTAAATAATCACTTTTTACCAAGATTTAACAGCTGAATTGCAAGAAAACAGCAGAATTCTGCACGAAATCGTCAAAATTCTTAGAGATAACCGCATATTTCGATGCAAAACGACGATTTCTCGCCGATTTTCGTTGTTTTCTGGCTTGAAGTTGCAAAAAAGAGCACGAAATCTACAAAATCATGACTTTTTACCAAGATTCAACAGCTGAGTTGCAAGAAAACAGCAGAATTCTGCACGAAATCATCAAAATTCTTACAGAAAACCGCATATCTCGATGCAAAACAACGATTTCTCGCCGATTTTTGGCGTTTTCTGGCTTGAATTCGCAAAGAAGAGCACGAAATCTACAAAATCATCACTTTTTACCAAGATTCAACGGCTGAATTGCAAGAAAACAGCAGAATTCTGCACGAAATCATCAAAATTCTTAGAGAAAACCGCATATTTCGATGCAAAACGACGATTTCTCACCGATTTTCGTGGTTTTCTGGCTTAAATTCGCAAAGAAGAGCACGAAATCTACAAAATCATGACTTTTTACCAAGATTCAACGGCTGAATTGCAAGAAAACAGCAGAATTCTGCACGAAATCATCAAAATTCTTACAGAAAATCGCATATTTCGATGCAAAACGACAATTTCTCGCCGATTTTCGTTGTTTTCTGGCTTGAATTCGCAAAGAAGAGCACGAAATCTACAAAATCTTGACTTTTTACCAAGATTCAACGGCTGAATTGCAAGAAAACAGCAGAATTCTGCACGAAATCATCAAAATTCTTACAGAAAACCGCATTTTTCGATGCAAAACGACGATTTCTCGCCGATTTTCGTTGTTTTCTGGCTTGAATTCGCAAAGAAGAGCACGAAATCTACAAAATCATGACTTTTTACCAAGATTCAAAGGCTGAATTGCAAGAAAACAACAGAATTCTGCACAAAATCATCAAAATTCTTACAGAAAACCGCATATTTCGATGCAAAACGACGATTTCTCGCCGATTTTCGTTGTTTTCTGGCTTGAATTCGCAAAGAAGAGCACGAAATCTACAAAATCATGACTTTTTACCAAGATTCAACATCTGAATTGCAAGAAAACAGCTGAATTCTGCACGAAATCATCAAAATTCTTAGAGAAAACTGCATATTTCGATGCAAAACAACGATTTCTCGCCGATTTTCGTTGTTTTCTATTTTGATTTCGCCAAGAAGAGCACGAAATCTACAAAATCATGACTTTTTACCTAGATTCAACGGCTGAATTGCAAGAAAACAGCAGAATTCTGCACGAAATCATCAAAATTCTTACAGAAAACCGCATATTTACATGCCAAACAACGATTTCTCGCCGATTTTCGTTGTTTTCTATTATGAATTCGCCAAAAAGAGCACGAAATCTACAAAATCATGACTTTTTACCAAGATTCAACGGCTGAATTGCAAGAAAACAGCAGAATTCTGCCCGAAATCATCAAAATTCTTACAGAAAACCGCATTTTTCGATGCAAAACGACGATTTCTCGCCGATTTTCGTTGTTTTCTGGCTTGAATTCGCAAAGAAGAGCACGAAATCTACAAAATCATGACTTTTTACCAAGATTCAACGGCTGAATTGCAAGAAAACAGCAGAATTCTGCACAAAATCATCAAAATTCTTACAGAAAACCGCATATTTCGATGCAAAACGACGATTTCTCGCCGATTTTCGTTGTTTTCTGGCTTGAATTCGCAAAGAAGAGCACGAAATCTACAAAATCATGACTTTTTCCCAAGATTCAACATCTGAATTGCAAGAAAACAGCTGAATTCTGCACGAAATCATCAAAATTCTTAGAGAAAACTGCATATTTCGATGCAAAACAACGATTTCTCGCCGATTTTCGTTGTTTTCTATTTTGATTTCGCCAAGAAGAGCACGAAATCTACAAAATCATGACTTTTTACCTAGATTCAACGGCTGAATTGCAAGAAAACAGCAGAATTCTGCACGAAATCATCAAAATTCTTACAGAAAACCGCATATTTCCATGCCAAACAACGATTTCTCGCCGATTTTCGTTGTTTTCTATTATGAATTCGCCATAAAGAGCACGAAATCTACAAAATCATGACTTTTTACCTAGATTCAACGGCTGAATTGCAAGAAAACAGCAGAATTCTGCACGAAATCATCAAAATTCTTACAGAAAACCGCATATTTCGATGCAAAACGACGATTTCTCGCCGATTTTCGTTGTTTTCTGGCTTGAATTTGCAAAGAAGAGCACGAAATCTACAAAATCATGACTTTTTACCAAGATTCAACGGCTGAATTGCAAGAAAACAGCAGAATTCTGCACGAAATCATCAAAATTCTTACAGAAAACCGCATATTTCGATGCAAAACAACGATTTCTCGCCGATTTTCGTTGTTTTCTGGCTTGAATTCGCAAAAAAGAGCACGAAATCTACAAAATCATCACTTTTTACCAAGATTCTACGGCTGAATTGCAAGAAAACAGCAGAATTCTGCACGAAATCATCAAAATTCTTACAGAAAACCGCATATTTCGATGCAAATCGACGATTTCTCGCCGATTTTCGTTGTTTTCTGGCTTGAATTCGCAAAGAAGAGCACGAAATCTACAAAATCATGACTTTTTACCAAAATTCAACGGCTGAATTGCAAGAAAACAGCAGAATTCTGCACGAAATCATCAAAATTCTTAGAGAAAACTGCATATTTCGATGCAAAACAACGATTTCTCGCCGATTTTCGTTGTTTTCTGGCTTGAATTTGCAAAGAAGAGCACGAAATCTACAAAATCATGACTTTTTACCAAGATTCAACGGCTGAATTGCAAGAAAACAGCAGAATTCTGCCCGAAATCATCAAAATTCTTACAGAAAACCGCATTTTTCGATGCAAAACGACGATTTCTCGCCGATTTTCGTTGATTTCTGGCTTGAATTCGCAAAGAAGAGCACGAAATCTACAAAATCATGACTTTTTACCAAGATTCAACGGCTGAATTGCAAGAAAACAGCAGAATTCTGCACAAAATCATCAAAATTCTTACAGAAAACCGCATATTTCGATGCAAAACGACGATTTCTTGCCGATTTTCGTTGTTTTCTGGCTTGAATTCGCAAAGAAGAGCACGAAATCTACAAAATCATGACTTTTTCCCAAGATTCAACATCTGAATTGCAAGAAAACAGCTGAATTCTGCACGAAATCATCAAAATTCTTAGAGAAAACTGCATATTTCGATGCAAAACAACGATTTTTCGCCAATTTTCGTTGTTTTCTATTTTGATTTCGCCAAGAAGAGCACAAAATCTACAAAATCATGACTTTTTACCTAGATTCAACGGCTGAATTGCAAGAAAACAGCAGAATTCTGCACGAAATCATCAAAATTCTTACAGAAAACCGCATATTTCCATGCCAAACAACGATTTCTCGCCGATTTTCGTTGTTTTCTATTATGAATTCGCCAAAAAGAGCACGAAATCTACAAAATCATGACTTTTTACCTAGATTCAACGGCTGAATTGCAAGAAAACAGCAGAATTCTGCACGAAATCATCAAAATTCTTACAGAAAACCGCATATTTCGATGCAAAACGACGATTTCTCGCCGATTTTCGTTGTTTTCTGGCTTGAATTTGCAAAGAAGAGCACGAAATCTACAAAATCATGACTTTTTACCAAGATTCAACGGCTGAATTGCAAGAAAACAGCAGAATTCTGCACGAAATCATCAAAATTCTTACAGAAAACCGCATATTTCGATGCAAAACAACGATTTCTCGCCGATTTTCGTTGTTTTCTGGCTTGAATTCGCAAAAAAGAGCACGAAATCTACAAAATCATCACTTTTTACCAAGATTCTACGGCTGAATTGCAAGAAAACAGCAGAATTCTGCACGAAATCATCAAAATTCTTACAGAAAACCGCATATTTCGATGCAAATCGACGATTTCTCGCCGATTTTCGTTGTTTTCTGGCTTGAATTCGCAAAGAAGACTACGAAATCTACAAAATCATGACTTTTTACCAAAATTCAATGGCTGAATTGCAAGAAAACAGCAGAATTCTGCACGAAATCATCAAAATTCTTAGAGAAAACTGCATATTTCGATGCAAAACAACGATTTCTCGCCGATTTTCGTTGTTTTCTATTTTGAATTCGCCAAGAAGAACACGAAATCTACAAAATCATGACTTTTTACCTAGATTCAACGGCTGAATTGCAAGAAAACAGCAGAATTCTGCACGAAATCATCAAAATTCTTACAGAAAACCGCATATTTCGATGCAAAACGACGATTTCTCGTCGATTTTCGTTGTTTTCTGGCTTGAATTCGCAAAGAAGAGCACGAAATCTACAAAATCATGACTTTTTACCAAGATTCAACGGCTGAATTGCAAGAAAACAGCAGAATTCTGCACGAAATCATCAAAATTCTTACAGAAAACCTCATATTTCGATGCAAAACGACGATTTTTCGCCGATTTTCGTTGTTTTCTGGCATGAATTTGCAAAGAAGAGCACGAAATCTACAAAATCATGACTTTTTACCAAGATTCAACGGCTGAATTGCAAGAAAACAGCAGAATTCTGCACGAAATCATCAAAATTCTTAGAGAATACCGCATATTTCGATGCAAAACGACGATTTTTCGCCGATTTTCGTTGTTTTCTGGCTTGAATTCGCAAAGAAGAGCACGAAATCTACAAAATCATGACTTTTTACCAAGATTCAACAACTGAATTGCAAGAAAACAGCAGAATTCTGCACGAACTTATCAAAATTCTTACAGAAAACCTCATATTTCGATGCAAAACGACGATTTCTCGCCGATTTTCGTTGTTTTCTGGCATGTATTTGCAAAGAAGAGCACGAAATCTACAAAATCATGACTTTCTACCGAGATTCAACGGCTGAATTGCAAGAAAACAGCAGAATTCTGCACGAAATCTTCAAAATTCTTAGAGAAAACCGCATATTTCGATGCAAAACGACGATTTCTCGCTGATTTTCGTTGTTTTCTATCTTGAATTCGCAAAGAAGAGCACGAAATCTACAAAATCATGACTTTTTACCAAGATTCAACGGCTGAATTGCAAAAAAACAGCAGAATTCTGCACGAAATCGTCAAAATTCTTAGAGAAAACCGCATATTTCGATGCAAAACGACGATTTCTCGCCGATTTTCGTTGTTTTCTGGCTTGAATTCGCAAAGAAGAGCACGAAATCTACAAAATCATGACTTTTTACCAAGATTCAACGGCTGAATTGCAAGAAAACAGCAGAATTTTGCACGAAATCATCAAAATTCTTAGAGAAAACTGCATATTTCGATGCAAAACAACGATTTCTCGCCGATTTTCGTTGTTTTCTATTTTGAATTCGCCAAGAAGAGCACGAAATCTACAAAATCATGACTTTTTACCTAGATTCAACGGCTGAATTGCAAGAAAACAGCAGAATTCTGCACGAAATCATCAAAATTCTTACAGAAAACCGCATATTTCGATGCAAAACGACGATTTCTCGCCGATTTTCGTTGTTTTCTGGCTTGAATTCGCAAAGAAGAGCACGAAATCTACAAAATCATGACTTTTTACCAAGATTCAACAACTGAATTGCAAGAAAACAGCAGAATTCTGCACGAACTTATCAAAATTCTTACAGAAAACCTCATATTTCGATGCAAAACGACGATTTCTCGCCGATTTTCGTTGTTTTCTGGCATGTATTTGCAAAGAAGAGCACGAAATCTACAAAATCATGACTTTCTACCGAGATTCAACGGCTGAATTGCAAGAAAACAGCAGAATTCTGCACGAAATCTTCAAAATTCTTAGAGAAAACCGCATATTTCGATGCAAAACGACGATTTCTCGCTGATTTTCGTTGTTTTCTATCTTGAATTCGCAAAGAAGAGCACGAAATCTACAAAATCATGACTTTTTACCAAGATTCAACGGCTGAATTGCAAAAAAACAGCAGAATTCTGCACGAAATCGTCAAAATTCTTAGAGAAAACCGCATATTTCGATGCAAAACGACGATTTCTCGCCGATTTTCGTTGTTTTCTGGCTTGAATTCGCAAAGAAGAGCACGAAATCTACAAAATCATGACTTTTTACCAAGATTCAACGGCTGAATTGCAAGAAAACAGCAGAATTTTGCACGAAATCATCAAAATTCTTAGAGAAAACCGCATATAACGATGCGAAACAACGATTTCTCGCCGATTTTCGTTGTTTTCTGGCTTGAATTCGCAAAGAAGAGCACGAAATCTACTAAATAATCACTTTTTACCAAGATTTAACAGCTGAATTGCAAGAAAACAGCAGAATTCTGCGCGAAATCGTCAAAATTCTTAGAGATAACCGCATATTTCGATGCAAAACGACGATTTCTCGCCGATTTTCGTTGTTTTCTGGCTTGAAGTTGCAAAAAAGAGCACGAAATCTACAAAATCATGTCTTTTTACCAAGATTCAACGGCTGAATTGCAAGAAAACAGCAGAATTCTGCACGAAATCATCAAAATTCTTAGAGACAACTGCATATTACGATGCAAAACAACGATTTCTCGCCGATTTTCGTTGTTTTCTGGCTTGAAATCGCAAAGAAGAGCACGAAATCTACTAAATAATCACTTTTTACAAAGATTCAACAACTGAATTGCAAGAAAACAGTAGAATTCTGCACGAAATCATCAAAATTCATAGAGAAAACCGCATATTACGATGCAAAACAACGATTTTTCGCCGATTTTCGTTGTTTTCTGGCTTGAATTCGCAAAGAAGAGCACGAAATCTACTAAATAATCACTTTTTACCAAGATTCAACAGCTGAATTGCAAGAAAACAGCAGAATTCTGCACGAAATTGTCAAAATTCTTAGAGAAAACCGCATATTTCGATGCAAAATGACGATTTCTCGCTGATTTTCGTTGTTTTCTATCTTGAATTCGCAAAGAAGAGCACGAAATCTACAAAATCATGACATTTTACCAAGATTCAACGGCTGAATTGCAAGAAAACAGCAGAATTCTGCACGAAATCATCAAAATTCTTACAGAAAACCTCATATTTCGATGCAAAACGACGATTTCTCGCCGATTTTCGTTGTTTTCTGGCATGTATTTGCAAAGAAGAGCACGAAATCTACAAAATCATGACTTTTTACCAAGATTCAACGGCTGAATTGCAAGAAAACAGCAGAATTCTGCACGAAATCATCAAAATTCTTAGAGAAAACCGCATATTTCGATGCAAAACGACGATTTCTCGCTGATTTTCGTTGTTTTCTATCTTGAATTCGCAAAGAAGAGCACGAAATCTACAAAATCATGACTTTTTACCAAGATTCAACGGCTGAATTGCAAAAATACAGCAGAATTCTGCACGGAATCGTCAAAATTCTTAGAGAAAACCGCATATTTCGATGCAAAACGACGATTTCTCGCCGATTTTCGTTGTTTTCTGGCTTGAATTCGCAAAGAAGAGCACGAAATCTACAAAATCATGACTTTTTACCAAGATTCAACGGCTGAATTGCAAGAAAACAGCAGAATTTTGCACGAATTCATCAAAATTCTTAGAGAAAACCGCATATTACGATGCGAAACAACGATTTCTCGCCGATTTTCGTTGTTTTCTGGCTTGAATTCGCAAAGAAGAGCACAAAATCTACTAAATAATCACTTTTTACCAAGATTTAACAGCTGAATTGCAAGAAAACAGCAGAATTCTGCACGAAATCATCAAAATTCTTACAGAAAACCGCATATTTCGATGCAAAACGACGATTTCTCGCCGATTTTCGTTGTTTTCTGGCTTGAATTCGCAAAGAAGAGCACGAAATCTACAAAATCATGACTTCTTACCAAGATTCAACAACTGAATTGCAAGAAAACAGCAGAATTCTGCACGAAATTATCAAAATTCTTACAGAAAACCTCATATTTCGATGCAAAACGACGATTTCTCGCCGATTTTCGTTGTTTTCTGGCATGTATTTGCAAAGAAGAGCACGAAATCTACAAAATCATGACTTTTTACCAAGATTCAACGGCTGAATTGCAAGAAAACAGCAGAATTCTGCACGAAATCATCAAAATTCTTAGAGAAAACCGCATATTTCGATGCAAAACGACGATTTCTCGCTGATTTTCGTTGTTTTCTATCTTGAATTCGCAAAGAAGAGCACGAAATCTACAAAATCATGACTTTTTACCAAGATTCAACGGCTGAATTGCAAAAAAACAGCAGAATTCTTCACGAAATCGTCAAAATTCTTAGAGAAAACCGCATATTTCGATGCAAAACGACGATTTCTCGCCGATTTTCGTTGTTTTCTGGCTTGAATTCGCAAAGAAGAGCACGAAATCTACAAAATCATGACTTTTTACCAAGATTCAACGGCTGAATTGCAAGAAAACAGCAGAATTTTGCACGAAATCATCAAAATTCTTAGAGAAAACCGCATGTTACGATGCGAAACAACGATTTCTCGCCGATTTTCGTTGTTTTCTGGCTTGAATTCGCAACGAAGAGCACGAAATCTACTAAATAATCACTTTTTACCAAGATTTAACAGCTGAATTGCAAGAAAACAGCAGAATTCTGCTCGAAATCGTCAAAATTCTTAGAGATAACCGCATATTTTGATGCAAAACGACGATTTCTCGCCGATTTTCGTTGTTTTCTGGCTTGAAGTTGCAAAAAAGAGCACGAAATCTACAAAATCATGTCTTTTTACCAAGATTCAACAGCTGAATTGCAAGAAAACAGCAGAATTCTGCACGAAATCATCAAAATTCTTAGAGACAACTGCATATTACGATGCAAAACAACGATTTCTCGCCGATTTTCGTTGTTTTCTGGCTTGAATTCGCAAAGAAGAGCACGAAATCTACTAAAAAATCACTTTTTACCAAGATTCAACAACTGAATTGCAAGAAAACAGTAGAATTCTGCACGAAATCATCAAAATTCATAGAGAAAACCGCATATTACGATGCAGAACAACGATTTCTCGCCGATTTTCGTTGTTTTCTATTTTGAATTCGCCAAGAAGAGCACGAAATCTACAAAATCATGACTTTTTACCTAGATTCAACGGCTGAATTGCAAGAAAACAGCAGAATTCTGCACGAAATCATCAAAATTCTTACAGAAAACCGCATATTTCGATGCAAAACGACGATTTCTCGCCGATTTTCGTTGTTTTCTGGCTTGAATTCGCAAAGAAGAGCACGAAATCTACAAAATCATGACTTTTTACCAAGATTCAACAACTGAATTGCAAGAAAACAGCAGAATTCTGCACGAAATTATCAAAATTCTTACAGAAAACCTCATATTTCGATGCAAAACGACGATTTCTCGCCGATTTTCGTTGTTTTCTGGCATGTATTTGCAAAGAAGAGCACGAAATCTACAAAATCATGACTTTTTACCAAGATTCAACGGCTGAATGCAAGAAAACAGCAGAATTCTGCACGAAATCTTCAAAATTCTTAGAGAAAACCGCATATTTCGATGCAAAACGACGATTTCTCGCTGATTTTCGTTGTTTTCTATCTTGAATTCGCAAAGAAGAGCACGAAATCTACAAAATCATGACTTTTTACCAAGATTCAACGGCTGAATTGCAAAAAAACAGCAGAATTCTGCACGAAATCGTCAAAATTCTTAGAGAAAACCGCATATTTCGATGCAAAACGACGATTTCTCGCCGATTTTCGTTGTTTTCTGGCTTGAATTCGCGAAGAAGAGCACGAAATCTACAAAATCATGACTTTTTACCAAGATTCAACGGCTGAATTGCAAGAAAACAGCAGAATTTTGCACGAAATCATCAAAATTCTTAGAGAAAACCGCATATAACGATGCGAAACAACGATTTCTCGCCGATTTTCGTTGTTTTCTGGCTTGAATTCGCAAAGAAGAGCACGAAATCTACTAAATAATCACTTTTTACCAAGATTTAACAGCTGAATTGCAAGAAAACAGCAGAATTCTGCGCGAAATCGTCAAAATTCTTAGAGATAACCGCATATTTCGATGCAAAACGACGATTTCTCGCCGATTTTCGTTGTTTTCTGGCTTGAAGTTGCAAAAAAGAGCACGAAATCTACAAAATCATGTCTTTTTACCAAGATACAACGGCTGAATTGCAAGAAAACAGCAGAATTCTGCACGAAATCATCAAAATTCTTAGAGACAACTGCATATTACGATGCAAAACAACGATTTCTCGCCGATTTTCGTTGTTTTCTGGCTTGAGTTCGCAAAGATGAGCACGAAATCTACTAAATAATCACTTTTTACCAAGATTCAACAACTGAATTGCAAGAAAACAGTAGAATTCTGCACGAAATCATCAAAATTCATAGAGAAAACCGCATATTACGATGCAAAACAACGATTTTTCGCCGATTTTCGTTGTTTTCTGGCTTGAATTCGCAAAGAAGAGCACGAAATCTACTAAATAATCACTTTTTACCAAGATTCAACAGCTGAATTGCAAGAAAACAGCAGAATTCTGCACGAAATCGTCAAAATTCTTAGAGAAAACCGCATATTTCGATGCAAAATGACGATTTCTCGCTGATTTTCGTTGCTTTCTATCTTGAATTCGCAAAGAAGAGCACGAAATCTACAAAATCATGACATTTTACCAAGATTCAACGGCTGAATTGCAAGAAAACAGCAGAATTCTGCACGAAATCATCAAAATTCTTACAGAAAACCTCATATTTCGATGCAAAACGACGATTTCTCGCCGATTTTCGTTGTTTTCTGGCATGTATTTGCAAAGAATAGCACGAAATCTACAAAATCATGACTTTTTACCAAGATTCAACGGCTGAATTGCAAGAAAACAGCAGAATTCTGCACGAAATCATCAAAATTCTTAGAGAAAACCGCATTTTTCGATGCAAAACGACGATTTCTCGCTGATTTTCGTTGTTTTCTATCTTGAATTCGCAAAGAAGAGCACGAAATCTACAAAATCATGACTTTTTACCAAGATTCAACGGCTGAATTGCAAAAAAACAGCAGAATTCTGCACGAAATCGTCAAAATTCTTAGAGAAAACCGCATATTTCGATGCAAAACGACGATTTCTCGCCGATTTTCGTTGTTTTCTGGCTTGAATTCGCAAAGAAGAGCACGAAATCTACAAAATCATGACTTTTTACCAAGATTCAACGGCTGAATTGCAAGAAAACAGCAGAATTTTGCACGAAATCATCAAAATTCTTAGAGAAAACCGCATATTACGATGCGAAACAACGATTTCTCGCCGATTTTCGTTGTTTTCTGGCTTGAATTCGCAAAGAAGAGCACAAAATCTACTAAATAATCACTTTTTACCAAGATTTAACAGCTGAATTGCAAGAAAACAGCAGAATTCTGCACGAAATCATCAAAATTCTTACAGAAAACCGCATATTTCGATGCAAAACGACGATTTCTCGCCGATTTTCGTTGTTTTCTGGCTTGAATTCGCAAAGAAGAGCACGAAATCTACAAAATCATGACTTCTTACCAAGATTCAACAACTGAATTGCAAGAAAACAGCAGAATTCTGCACGAAATTATCAAAATTCTTACAGAAAACCTCATATTTCGATGCAAAACGACGATTTCTCGCCGATTTTCGTTGTTTTCTGGCATGTATTTGCAAAGAAGAGCACGAAATCTACAAAATCATGACTTTTTACCAAGATTCAACGGCTGAATGCAAGAAAACAGCAGAATTCTGCACGAAATCTTCAAAATTCTTAGAGAAAACCGCATATTTCGATGCAAAACGACGATTTCTCGCTGATTTTCGTTGTTTTCTATCTTGAATTCGCAAAGAAGAGCACGAAATCTACAAAATCATGACTTTTTACCAAGATTCAACGGCTGAATTGCAAAAAAACAGCAGAATTCTGCACGAAATCGTCAAAATTCTTAGAGAAAACCGCATATTTCGATGCAAAACGACGATTTCTCGCCGATTTTCGTTGTTTTCTGGCTTGAATTCGCGAAGAAGAGCACGAAATCTACAAAATCATGACTTTTTACCAAGATTCAACGGCTGAATTGCAAGAAAACAGCAGAATTTTGCACGAAATCATCAAAATTCTTAGAGAAAACCGCATATAACGATGCGAAACAACGATTTCTCGCCGATTTTCGTTGTTTTCTGGCTTGAATTCGCAAAGAAGAGCACGAAATCTACTAAATAATCACTTTTTACCAAGATTTAACAGCTGAATTGCAAGAAAACAGCAGAATTCTGCGCGAAATCGTCAAAATTCTTAGAGATAACCGCATATTTCGATGCAAAACGACGATTTCTCGCCGATTTTCGTTGTTTTCTGGCTTGAAGTTGCAAAAAAGAGCACGAAATCTACAAAATCATGTCTTTTTACCAAGATACAACGGCTGAATTGCAAGAAAACAGCAGAATTCTGCACGAAATCATCAAAATTCTTAGAGACAACTGCATATTACGATGCAAAACAACGATTTCTCGCCGATTTTCGTTGTTTTCTGGCTTGAATTCGCAAAGATGAGCACGAAATCTACTAAATAATCACTTTTTACCAAGATTCAACAACTGAATTGCAAGAAAACAGTAGAATTCTGCACGAAATCATCAAAATTCATAGAGAAAACCGCATATTACGATGCAAAACAACGATTTTTCGCCGATTTTCGTTGTTTTCTGGCTTGAATTCGCAAAGAAGAGCACGAAATCTACTAAATAATCACTTTTTACCAAGATTCAACAGCTGAATTGCAAGAAAACAGCAGAATTCTGCACGAAATCGTCAAAATTCTTAGAGAAAACCGCATATTTCGATGCAAAATGACGATTTCTCGCTGATTTTCGTTGCTTTCTATCTTGAATTCGCAAAGAAGAGCACGAAATCTACAAAATCATGACATTTTACCAAGATTCAACGGCTGAATTGCAAGAAAACAGCAGAATTCTGCACGAAATCATCAAAATTCTTACAGAAAACCTCATATTTCGATGCAAAACGACGATTTCTCGCCGATTTTCGTTGTTTTCTGGCATGTATTTGCAAAGAATAGCACGAAATCTACAAAATCATGACTTTTTACCAAGATTCAACGGCTGAATTGCAAGAAAACAGCAGAATTCTGCACGAAATCATCAAAATTCTTAGAGAAAACCGCATTTTTCGATGCAAAACGACGATTTCTCGCTGATTTTCGTTGTTTTCTATCTTGAATTCGCAAAGAAGAGCACGAAATCTACAAAATCATGACTTTTTACCAAGATTCAACGGCTGAATTGCAAAAAAACAGCAGAATTCTGCACGAAATCGTCAAAATTCTTAGAGAAAACCGCATATTTCGATGCAAAACGACGATTTCTCGCCGATTTTCGTTGTTTTCTGGCTTGAATTCGCAAAGAAGAGCACGAAATCTACAAAATCATGACTTTTTACCAAGATTCAACGGCTGAATTGCAAGAAAACAGCAGAATTTTGCACGAAATCATCAAAATTCTTAGAGAAAACCGCATATTACGATGCGAAACAACGATTTCTCGCCGATTTTCGTTGTTTTCTGGCTTGAATTCGCAAAGAAGAGCACAAAATCTACTAAATAATCACTTTTTACCAAGATTTAACAGCTGAATTGCAAGAAAACAGCAGAATTCTGCACGAAATCATCAAAATTCTTACAGAAAACCGCATATTTCGATGCAAAACGACGATTTCTCGCCGATTTTCGTTGTTTTCTGGCTTGAATTCGCAAAGAAGAGCACGAAATCTACAAAATCATGACTTCTTACCAAGATTCAACAACTGAATTGCAAGAAAACAGCAGAATTCTGCACGAAATTATCAAAATTCTTACAGAAAACCTCATATTTCGATGCAAAACGACGATTTCTCGCCGATTTTCGTTGTTTTCTGGCATGTATTTGCAAAGAAGAGCACGAAATCTACAAAATCATGACTTTTTACTAAGATTCAACGGCTGAATTGCAAGAAAACAGCAGAATTCTGCACGAAATCATCAAAATTCTTAGAGAAAACCGCATATTTCGATGCAAAACGACGATTTCTCGCTGATTTTCGTTGTTTTCTATCTTGAATTCGCAAAGAAGAGCACGAAATCTACAAAATCATGACTTTTTACCAAGATTCAACGGCTGAATTGCAAAAAAACAGCAGAATTCTTCACGAAATCGTCAAAATTCTTAGAGAAAACCGCATATTTCGATGCAAAACGACGATTTCTCGCCGATTTTCGTTGTTTTCTGGCTTGAATTCGCAAAGAAGAGCACGAAATCTACAAAATCATGACTTTTTACCAAGATTCAACGGCTGAATTGCAAGAAAACAGCAGAATTTTGCACGAAATCATCAAAATTCTTAGAGAAAACCGCATGTTACGATGCGAAACAACGATTTCTCGCCGATTTTCGTTGTTTTCTGGCTTGAATTCGCAAAGAAGAGCACGAAATCTACTAAATAATCACTTTTTACCAAGATTTAACAGCTGAATTGCAAGAAAACAGCAGAATTCTGCTCGAAATCGTCAAAATTCTTAGAGATAACCGCATATTTCGATGCAAAACGACGATTTCTCGCCGATTTTCGTTGTTTTCTGGCTTGAAGTTGCAAAAAAGAGCACGAAATCTACAAAATCATGTCTTTTTACCAAGATTCAACGGCTGAATTGCAAGAAAACAGCAGAATTCTGCACGAAATCATCAAAATTCTTAGAGACAACTGCATATTACGATGCAAAACAAAGATTTCTCGCCGATTTTCGTTGTTTTCTGGCTTGAATTCGCAAAGAAGAGCACGAAATCTACTAAATAATCACTTTTTACCAAGATTCAACAACTGAATTGCAAGAAAACAGTAGAATTCTGCACGAAATCATCAAAATTCATAGAGAAAACCGCATATTACGATGCAAAACAACGATTTTTCGCCGATTTTCGTTGTTTTCTGGCTTGAATTCGCAAAGAAGAGCACGAAATCTACTAAATAATCACTTTTTACCAAGATTCAACAGCTGAATTGCAAGAAAACAGCAGAATTCGGCACGAAATCGTCAAAATTCTTAGAGAAAACCGCATATTTCGATGCAAAATGACGATTTCTCGCTGATTTTCGTTGTTTTCTATCTTGAATTCGCAAAGAAGAGCACGAAATCTACAAAATCATGACATTTTACCAAGATTCAACGGCTGAATTGCAAGAAAACAGCAGAATTCTGCACGAAATCATCAAAATTCATAGAGAAAACCGCATATTACGATGCAAAACAACGATTTTTCGCCGATTTTCGTTGTTTTCTGGCTTGAATTCGCAAAGAAGAGCACGAAATCTACTAAATAATCACTTTTTACCAAGATTCAACAGCTGAATTGCAAGAAAACAGCAGAATTCTGCACGAAATCGTCAAAATTCTTAGAGAAAACCGCATATTACGATGCAAAACAACGATTTCTCGCCGATTTTCGTTGTTTTCTGGCTTGAATTCGCAAAGAAGAGCACGAAATCTACTAAATAATCACTTTTTACCAAGATTCAACAGCTGAATTGCAAGAAAACAGCAGAATTCTGCACGAAATCGTCAAAATTCTTAGAGAAAACCGCATATTTCGATGCAAAACGACGATTTCTCGCTGATTTTCTTTGTTTTCTATCTTGAAGTCGCAAAGAAGAGCACGAAATCTACAAAATCATGACATTTTACCAAGATTCAACGGCTGAATTGCAAGAAAACAGCAGAATTCTGCACGAAATCATCAAAATTCTTACAGAAAACCGCATATTTCGATGCAAAACGACGATTTTTCGCCGATTTTCGTTGTTTTTTGGCTTGAATTCGCAAAGAAGAGCACGAAATCTACAAAGTCATGACTTTTTACCAAGATTCAACGTCTGAATTGCAAGAAAACAGCAGAATTTTGCACGAAATCATCAAAATTCTTAGAGAAAACCGCATATTACGATGCGAAACAACGATTTCTCGCCGATTTTCGTTGTTTTCTGGCTTGAATTCGCAAAGAAGGGCACGAAAGCTACTAAATAATCACTTTTTACCAAGATTTAACAGCTGAATTGCAAGAAAACAGCAGAATTCTGCACGAAATCGTCAAAATTCTTAGAGATAACCGCATATTTCGATGCAAAACGACGATTTCTCGCCGATTTTCGTTGTTTTCTGGCATGTATTTGCAAAGAAGAGCACGAAATCTACAAAATCATGACTTTTTACCAAGATTCAACGGCTGAATTGCAAGAAAACAGCAGAATTCTGCACGAAATCATCAAAATTCTTAGAGAAAACCGCATATTTCGATGCAAAACGACGATTTCTCGCCGATTTTCGTTGTTTTCTGGCATGTATTTGCAAAGAAGAGCACGAAATCTACAAAATCATGACTTTTTACCAAGATTCAACGGCTGCAAGAAAACAGCAGAATTCTGCACGAAATCATCAAAATTCTTAGAGACAACTGCATATTACGATGCAAAACAACGATTTCTCGCCGATTTTCGTTGTTTTCTGGCTTGAATTCGCAAAGAAGAGCACGAAATCTACTAAATAATCACTTTTTACCAAGATTCAACAGCTGAATTGCAAGAAAACAGCAGAATTCTGCACGAAATCGTCAAAATTCTTAGAAAAAACCGCATATTTCGATGCAAAACGACGATTTCTCGCTGATTTTCTTTGTTTTCTATCTTGAAGTCGCAAAGAAGAGCACGAAATCTACAAAATCATGACATTTTACCAAGATTCAACGGCTGAATTGCAAGAAAACAGCAGAATTCTGCACGAAATCATCAAAATTCTTACAGAAAACCGCATATTTCGATGCAAAACGACGATTTTTCGCCGATTTTCGTTGTTTTTTGGCTTGAATTCGCAAAGAAGAGCACGAAATCTACAAAGTCATGACTTTTTACCAAGATTCAACGGCTGAATTGCAAGAAAACAGCAGAATTCTGCACGAAATCATCAAAATTCTTAGAGAAAACCGCATATTTCGATGCAAAACGACGATTTCTCGCTGATTTTCGTTGTTTTCTATCTTGAATTCGCAAAGAAGAGCACGAAATCTACAAAATCATGACTTTTTACCAAGATTCAACGGCTGAATTGCAAAAAAACAACAGAATTCTGCACGAAATCGTCAAAATTCTTAGAGAAAACCGCATATTTCGATGCAAAACGACGATTTCTCGCCGATTTTCGTTGTTTTCTGGCTTGAATTCGCAAAGAAGAGCACGAAATCTACAAAATCATGACTTTTTACCAAGATTCAACGGCTGAATTGCAAGAAAACAGCAGAATTTTGCACGAAATCATCAAAATTCTTAGAGAAAACCGCATATTACGATGCGAAACAACGATTTCTCGCCGATTTTCGTTGTTTTCTGGCTTGAATTCGCAAAGAAGAGCACGAAATCTACTAAATAATCACTTTTTACCAAGATTTAACAGCTGAATTGCAAGAAAACAGCAGAATTCTGCACGAAATCGTCAAAATTCTTAGAGATAACCGCATATTTCGATGCAAAACGACGATTTCTCGCCGATTTTCGTTGTTTTCTGGCTTGAAGTTGCAAAAAAGAGCACGAAATCTACAAAATCATGTTTTTTTACCAAGATTCAACGGCTGAATTGCAAGAAAACAGCAGAATTCTGCACGAAATCATCAAAATTCTTAGAGACAAAACGATGCAAAACAACGATTTCTCGCCGATTTTCGTTGTTTTCTGGCTTGAATTCGCAAAGAAGAGCACGAAATCTACTAAATAATCACTTTTTACCAAGATTCAACAACTGAATTGCAAGAAAACAGTAGAATTCTGCACGAAATCATCAAAATTCATAGAGAAAACCGCATATTACGATGCAAAACAACGATTTTTCGCCGATTTTCGTTGTTTTCTGGCTTGAATTCGCAAAGAAGAGCACGAAATCTACTAAATAATCACTTTTTACCAAGATTCAACAGCTGAATTGCAAGAAAACAGCAGAATTCTGCACGAAATCGTCAAAATTCTTAGAGAAAACCGCATATTTCGATGCAAAATGACGATTTCTCGCCGATTTTCGTTGTTTTCTGGCTTGAATTCGCAAAGAAGAGCACGAAATCTACTAAATAATCACTTTTTACCAAGATTTAACAGCTGAATTGCAAGAAAACAGCAGAATTCTGCACGAAATCGTCAAAATTCTTAGAGATAACCGCATATTTCGATGCAAAACGACGATTTCTCGCCGATTTTCGTTGTTTTCTGGCTTGAAGTTGCAAAAAAGAGCACGAAATCTACAAAATCATGTTTTTTTACCAAGATTCAACGGCTGAATTGCAAGAAAACAGCAGAATTCTGCACGAAATCATCAAAATTCTTAGAGACAAAACGATGCAAAACAACGATTTCTCGCCGATTTTCGTTGTTTTCTGGCTTGAATTCGCAAAGAAGAGCACGAAATCTACTAAATAATCACTTTTTACCAAGATTCAACAACTGAATTGCAAGAAAACAGTAGAATTCTGCACGAAATCATCAAAATTCATAGAGAAAACCGCATATTACGATGCAAAACAACGATTTTTCGCCGATTTTCGTTGTTTTCTGGCTTGAATTCGCAAAGAAGAGCACGAAATCTACTAAATAATCACTTTTTACCAAGATTCAACAGCTGAATTGCAAGAAAACAGCAGAATTCTGCACGAAATCGTCAAAATTCTTAGAGAAAACCGCATATTTCGATGCAAAATGACGATTTCTCGCTGATTTTCGTTGTTTTCTATCTTGAATTCGCAAAGAAGAGCACGAAATCTACAAAATCATGACATTTTACCAAGATTCAACGGCTGAATTGCAAGAAAACAGCAGAATTCTGCACGAAATCATCAAAATTTTTACAGAAAACCGCATATTTCGATGCAAAACGACTTTTTCTCGCCGATTTTCGTTGTTTTCTGGCTTGAATTCGCAAAGAAGAGAGCACGAAATCTACAAAATCATGACTTTTTACCAAGATTCAACGGCTGAATTGCAAGAAAACAGCAGAATTCTGCACGAAATCATCAAAATTCTTAGAGAAAACCGCATATTACGATGCAAAACAACGATTTCTCGCCGATTTTCGTTGTTTTCTGGCTTGAATTCGCAAAGAAGAGCACGAAATCTACTAAATAATCACTTTTTACCAAGATTCAACAGCTGAATTGCAAGAAAACAGCAGAATTCTGCACGAAATCGTCAAAATTGTTAGAGAAAACCGCATATTTCGATGCAAAACGACGATTTCTCGCTGATTTTCGTTGTTTTCTATCTTGAATTCGCAAAGAAGATCACGAAATCTACAAAATCATGACATTTTACCAAGATTCAACGGCTGAATTGCAAGAAAACAGCAGAATTCTGCACGAAATCATCAAAATTCTTACGGAAAACCGCATATTTCGATGCAAAACGACGATTTTTCGCCGATTTTCGTTGTTTTCTGGCTTGAATTCGCAAAGAAGAGCACGAAATCGACAAAGTCATGACTTTTTACCAAGATTCAACAGCTGAATTGCAAGAAAACAGCAGAATTTTGCACGAAATCATCAAAATTCTTAGAGAAAACCGCATATTACGATGCGAAACAACGATTTCTCGCCGATTTTCGTTGTTTTCTGGCTTGAATTCGCAAAGAAGGGCACGAAAGCTACTAAATAATCACTTTTTACCAAGATTTAACAGCTGAATTGCAAGAAAACAGCAGAATTCTGCACGAAATCGTCAAAATTCTTAGAGATAACCGCATATTTCGATGCAAAACGACGATTTCTCGCCGATTTTCGTTGTTTTCTGGCTTGAAGTTGCAAAAAAGAGCACGAAATCTACTAAATAATCACTTTTTACCAAGATTCAACGGCTGAATTGCAAGAAAACAGCAGAATTCTGCACGAAATCATCAAAATTCTTAGAGAAAACGGCATATTACGATGCAAAACAACGATTTCTCGCCGATTTTCGTTGTTTTCTGGCTTTAATTCGCAAAGAAGAGCACGAAATCTACTAAATAATCACTTTTTACCAAGATTCAACAGCTGAATTGCAAAAAAACAGCAGAATTCTGCACGAAATCGTCAAAATTCTTAGAGAAAACCGCTTCTTTCGATGCAAAACGACGACAAAAACGATGACAAAAGTCATGATTTTGTAGATTTCGTGCTCCTCTTTGCGAATTCAAGCCAGAAAACCACGAAAATCGGCGAGAAATCGTGGTTTTGCATCGAAATATGCGGTTTTCTCTAAGAATTTTGATGATTTCGTGCAGAATTCTGCTGTTTTCTTGCAATTCAGCCGTTGAATCTTGGTAAAAAGTGATAATTTTGTAGATTTCGTGCTCTTCTTTGCGAATTCAAGCCAGAAAACAACGAAAATCGGCGAGAAATCGTCGTTTTGCATCGAAATATGCGGTTTTCTCTAAGAATTTTGACGATTTCGTGCAGAATTCTGCTGTTTTCTTGCAATTCAGCTGTTGAATCTAGGTAAAAAGTCATGATTTTGTAGATTTCGTGCTCTTCTTGGCGAATTCAAGATAGAAAACAACGAAAATCGGCGAGAAATCGTCGTTTTGCATCGAAATATGCAGTTTTCTCTAAGAATTTTGATGATTTCGTGCAGAGTTCTGCTGTTTTCTTGCAATTCAGCCGTTGAATCTTGGTAAAAAGTCATGATTTTGTAGATTTCGTGCTCTTCTTTGCGAATTCAAGCCAGAAAACAACGAAAATCGGCGAGAAATCGTCGTTTTGCATCGAAATATGCGGTTTTCTGTAAAAATTTTGATGATTTCGTGCAGAATTCTGCTGTTTTCTTGCAATTCAGCCGTTGAATCTTGGTAAAAAGTGATGATTTTGTAGATTTCGTGCTCTTCTTTGCGAATTCACGCCAGAAAACAACGAAAATCGGCGAGAAATCGTCGTTTTGCATCGAAATATGCGGTTTTCTCTAAGAATTTTGATGATTTCGTGCAGAATTCTGCTGTTTTCTTGCAATTCAGCCGTTGAATCTTGGTAAAAAGTGATGATTTTGTAGATTTCGTGCTCTTCTTTGCGAATTCAAGCCAGAAAACAACGAAAATCGGCGAAAAATCGTCGTTTTGCATCGAAATATGCGGTTTTCTCTAAGAATTTTGACGATTTCGTGCAGAATTCTGCTGTTTTCTTGCAATTCAGCCGTTGAATCTTGGTAAAAAGTCATGATTTTGTAGATTTCGTGCTCTCCTTTGCGAATTCAAGATAGAAAACAACGAAAATCGGCGAGAAATCGTCGTTTTGCATCGAAATATGCGGTTTTCTCTAAGAATTTTGATGATTTCGTGCAGAATTCTGCTGTTTTCTTGCAATTCAGCCGTTGAATCTTGGTAAAAAGTCATGATTTTGTAGATTTCGTGCTCTTCTTTGCGAATTCAAGCTAGAAAACAACGAAAATCGGCGAGAAATCGTCGTTTCGCATCGAAATATGCGGTTTTCTGTAAGAATTTTGATGATTTCGTGCAGAATTCTGCTGTTTTCTTGCAATTCAGCCGTTGAATCCAGGTAAAAAGTCATGATTTTGTAGATTTCGTGCTTTTCTTTGCGAATTCACGCCAGAAAACAACGAAAATCGGCGAGAAATCGTCGTTTTGCATCGAAATATGCGGTTTTTTCAAAGAATTTTGATGATTTCGTGCAGAATTCTGCTGTTTTCTTGCAATTCAGCCGTTGAATCTTGGTAAAAAGTGATGATTTTGTAGATTTCGTGCTCTTCTTTGCGAATTCAAGCCAGAAAACAACGAAAATCGGCGAAAAATCGTCGTTTTGCATCGAAATATGCGGTTTTCTCTAAGAATTTTGACGATTTCGTGCAGAATTCTGCTGTTTTCTTGCAATTCAGCCGTTGAATCTTGGTAAAAAGTCATGATTTTGTAGATTTCGTGCTCTCCTTTGCGAATTCAAGATAGAAAACAACGAAAATCGGCGAGAAATCGTCGTTTTGCATCGAAATATGCGGTTTTCTCTAAGAATTTTGATGATTTCGTGCAGAATTCTGCTGTTTTCTTGCAATTCAGCCGTTGAATCTTGGTAAAAAGTCATGATTTTGTAGATTTCGTGCTCTTCTTTGCGAATTCAAGCTAGAAAACAACGAAAATCGGCGAGAAATCGTCGTTTCGCATCGAAATATGCGGTTTTCTGTAGGAATTTTGATGATTTCGTGCAGAATTCTGCTGTTTTCTTGCAATTCAGCCGTTGAATCCAGGTAAAAAGTTATGATTTTGTAGATTTCGTGCTCTTCTTGGCGAATTCAAGATAGAAAATAACGAAAATCGGCGAGAAATCGTTGTTTTGCATCGAAATATACGGTTTTCTGTAAGAATTTTGATGATTTCGTGCAGAATTCTGCTGTTTTCTTGCAATTCAGCCGTTGAATCTAGGTAAAAAGTCATGATTTTGTAGATTTCGTGCTCTTCTTGGCGAATTCAAGATAGAAAACAACGAAAATCGGCGAGAAATCATTGTTTTGCATCGAAATATGCAGTTTTCTCTAAGAATTTTGATGATTTCGTGCAGAATTCTGCTGTTTTCTTGCAATTCAGCCGTTGAATCTTGGTAAAAAGTCATGATTTTGTAGATTTCGTGTTCTTCTTTGCGAATTCAAGCCAGAAAACAACGAAAATCGGCGAGAAATCGTCGTTTTGCATCGAAATATGCGGTTTTCTGTAAGAATTTTGATGATTTCCTGCAGAATTCTGCTGTTTTCTTGCAATTTAGCCGTTGAATCTTGGTAAAAAGTCATGATTTTGTAGATTTCGTGCTCTTCTTTGCGAATTCAAGCCAGAAAACAACGAAAATCAGCGAGAAATCGTCGTTTTGCATCGAAATATGCGGTTTTCTGTAAGAATTATGATGATTTCGTGCAGAATTCTGCTGTTTTCTTGCAATTCAGCCGTTGAATCTTGGTAAAAAGTCATGATTTTGTAGATTCCGTGCTCTTCTTTGCGAATTCAAGATAGAAAACAACGAAAATCAGCGAGAAATCGTCGTTTTGCATCGAAATATGCGGTTTTCTCTAAGAATTTTGATGATTTCGTGCAGAATTCTGCTGTTTTCTTGCAATTCAGCCGTTGAATCTAGGTAAAAAGTCATGATTTTGTAGATTTCGTGCTCTTCTTGGCGAGTTCAAGATAGAAAACAACGAAAATCGGCGAGAAATCGTTGTTTTGCATCGAAATATGCGGTTTTCTGTAAGAATTTTGATGATTTCGTGCAGAATTCTGCTGTTTTCTTGCAATTCAGCCGTTGAATCTAGGTAAAAAGTCATGATTTTGTAGATTTCGTGCTCTTCTTGGCGAATTCAAGATAGAAAACAACGAAAATCGGCGAGAAATCGTTGTTTTGCATCGAAATATGCAGTTTTCTCTAAGAATTTTGAGGATTTCGTGCAGAATTCTGCTGTTTTCTTGCAATTCAGCCGTTGAATCTTGGTAAAAAGTCATGATTTTGTAGATTTCGTGCTCTTCTTTGCGAATTCAAGCCAGAAAACAACGAAAATCGGCGAGAAATCGTCGTTTTGCATCGAAATATGCGGTTTTCTGTAAGAATTTTGATGATTTCCTGCAGAATTCTGCTGTTTTCCTGCAATTCAGCCGTTGAATCTTGGTAAAAAGTCATGATTTTGTAGATTTCGTGCTCTTCTTTGCGAATTCAAGCCAGAAAACAACGAAAATCGGCGAGAAATCGTCGTTTTGCATCGAAATATGCGGTTTTCTGTAAGAATTTTGATGATTTCGTGCAGAATTCTGCTGTTTTCTTGCAATTCAGCCGTTGAATCTTGGTAAAAAGTCATGATTTTGTAGATTTCGTGCTCTTCTTTGCGAATTCAAGCCAGAAAACAACGAAAATCGGCGAGAAATCGTCGTTTTGCATCGAAATATGCGGTTTTCTGTAAGAATTTTGATGATTTCGTGCAGAATTCTGCTGTTTTCTTGCAATTCAGCCGTTGAATCTTGGTAAAAAGTCATGATTTTGTAGATTTCGTGCTCTTCTTTGCGAATTCAAGCCAGAAAACAACGAAAATCGGCGAGAAATCGTCGTTTCGCATCGAAATATGCGGTTTTCTGTAAGAATTTTGATGATTTCGTGCAGAATTCTGCTGTTTTCTTGCAATTCAGCCGTTGAATCTAGGTAAAAAGTCATGATTTTGTAGATTTCGTGCTCTTCTTGGCGAGTTCAAGATAGAAAACAACGAAAATCGGCGAGAAATCGTTGTTTTGCATCGAAATATGCGGTTTTCTGTAAGAATTTTGATGATTTCGTGCAGAATTCTGCTGTTTTCTTGCAATTCAGCCGTTGAATCTAGGTAAAAAGTCATGATTTTGTAGATTTCGTGCTCTTCTTGGCGAATTCAAGATAGAAAACAACGAAAATCGGCGAGAAATCGTTGTTTTGCATCGAAATATGCAGTTTTCTCTAAGAATTTTGATGATTTCGTGCAGAATTCTGCTGATTTCTTGCAATTCAGCCGTTGAATCTTGGTAAAAAGTCATGATTTTGTAGATTTCGTGCTCTTCTTTGCGAATTCAAGCCAGAAAACAACGAAAATCGGCGAGAAATCGTCGTTTTGCATCGAAATATGCGGTTTTCTGTAAGAATTTTGATGATTTCGTGCAGAATTCTGCTGTTTTCTTGCAATTCAGCCGTTGAATCTAGGTAAAAAGTCATGATTTTGTAGATTTCGTGCTCTTCTTTGCGAATTCAAGCCAGAAAACAACGAAAATCGGCGAGAAATCGTCGTTTTGCATCGAAATATGCGGTTTTCGGTAAGAATTTTGATGATTTCGTGCAGAATTCTGCTGTTTTCTTGCAATTCAGCCGTTGAATCTTGGTAAAAAGTCATGATTTTGTAGATTCCGTGCTCTTCTTTGCGAATTCAAGATAGAAAACAACGAAAATCAGCGAGAAATCGTCGTTTTGCATAGAAATATGCGGTTTTCTCTAAGAATTTTGATGATTTCGTGCAGAATTCTGCTGTTTTCTTGCAATTCAGCCGTTGAATCTTGGTAAAAAGTGATGATTTTGTAGATTTCGTGCTCGTCTTTGCGAATTCAAGCCAGAAAACAACGAAAATCGGCGAGAAATCGTCGTTTTGCATCGAAATATGCGGTTTTCTCTAAGAATTTTGATGATTTCGTGCAGAATTCTGCTGTTTTCTTGCAATTCAGCCGTTGAATCTTGGTAAAAAGTGATGATTTTGTAGATTTCGTGCTCTTCTTTGCGAATTCAAGCCAGAAAACAACGAAAATCGGCGAGAAATCGTCGTTTTGCATCGAAATATGCGGTTTTCTCTAAGAATTTCGACGATTTCGTGCAGAATTCTGCTGTTTTCTTGCAATTCAGCCGTTGAATCTTGGTAAAAAGTCATGATTTTGTAGATTTCGTGCTCTTCTTTGCGAATTCAAGCCAGAAAACAACGAAAATCGGCGAGAAATCGTCGTTTTGCATCGAAAAATGCGGATTTCTGTTAGAATTTTGTTGATTTCGTGCAGAATTCTGCTGTTTTCTTGCAATTCAGCCGTTGAATCTTGGTAAAAAGTCATGATTTTGTAGATTTCGTGCTCTTCTTTGCGAATTCAAGCCAGAAAACATCCAAAATCGGCGAGAAATCGTCGTTTTGCATCGAAAATTGCGGTTTTGTGTAAGAATTTTGATGATTTCGTGCAGAATTCTGGTGTTTTCTTGCAATTCAGCCGTTGAATCTTGGTAAAAAGTCATGATTTTGTAGATTTCGTGTTCTTCTTTGCAAATTCAAGCCAGAAAACAACGAAAATCGTCGAGAAATCTTCGTTTTGCATCGAAATATGCGGTTTTCTATAAGAATTTTGATGATTTCGTGCAGAATTCTGCTGTTTTCTTGCAATTCAGCCGTTGAATCTTGGTAAAAAGTCATGATTTTGTAGATTCCGTGCTCTTCTTTGCGAATTCAAGATAGAAAACATCGAAAATCAGCGAGAAATCGTCGTTTTGCATCGAAATATGCGGTTTTCTCTAAGAATTTTGATGATTTCGTGCAGAATTCTGCTGTTTTCTTGCAATTCAGCCGTTGAATCTTGGTAAAAAGTGATGATTTTGTAGATTTCGTGCTCTTCTTTGCGAATTCAAGCCAGAAAACAACGAAAATCGGCGAGAAATCGTTGTTTTGCATCGAAATATGCGGTTTTCTGTAAGAATTTTGATGATTTCGTGCAGAATTCTGCTGTTTTCTTGCAATTCAGCTGTTGAATCTTGGTAAAAAGGATTGATTTTGTAGATTTCGTGCTCTTCTTTGCGAATTCAAGCCAGAAAACAACGAAAATCGGTGAGAAATCGTCGATTTGCATCGAAAAATGCGGTTTTCTGTAAGAATTTTGATGATTTCGTGCAGAATTCTGCTGTTTTCTTGCAATTCAGCCGTAGAATCTTGGTAAAAAGTGATGATTTTGTAGATTTCGTGCTCTTCTTTGCGAATTCAAGGCAGAAAACAACGAAAATCGGCGAGAAATCGTTGTTTTGCATCGAAATATGCAGTTTCCTCTAAGAATTTTGATGATTTCTGGCAGAATTCTGCTGTTTTCTTGCAATTCAGCCGTTGAATCTTGGTAAAAAGTCATGATTTTGTAGATTTCGTGCTCTTCTTTGCGAATTCAAGCCAGAAAACATCGAAAATCGGCGAGAAATCGTCGTTTTGCATCGAAATATGCGGTTTTCTGTAAGAATTTTGATGATTTCGTGCAGAATTCTGCTGTTTTCTTGCAATTCAGCCGTAGAATCTTGGTAAAAAGTGATGATTTTGTAGATTTCGTGCTATTTGCGAATTCAAGCCAGAAAACAACGAAAATCGGCGAGAAATCGTTGTTTTGCATCGAAATATGCGGTTTTCTGTAAGAATTTTGATGATTTCGTGCAGAATTCTGCTGTTTTCTTGCAATTCAGCCGTTGAATCTTGGTAAAAAGTCATGATTTTGTAGATTTCGTGCTCTTCTTTGCGAATTCAAGCCAGAAAACAACGAAAATCGGTGAGAAATCGTCGATTTGCATCGAAAAATGCGGTTTTCTGTAAGAATTTTGATGATTTCGTGCAGAATTCTGCGGTTTTCTTGCAATTCAGCCGTTGAATCTTAGTAAAAAGTCATGATTTTGTAGATTTCGTGCTCTTCTTTGCGAATTCAAGCCAGAAAACAACAAAAATCGGCGAAAAATCGTCGTTTTGCATCGAAATATGCGGTTTGCTGTAAGAATTTTGATGATTTCGTGCAGAATTCTGCTGTTTTCTTGCAATTCAGCCGTTGAATCTTGGTAAAAAGTCATGATTTTGTAGATTTCGTGCTCTTTTTTGAGAATTCAAGCCAGAAAACCACGAAAATCGGCGAGAAATCGTCGATTTGCATCGAAATATGCGGTTTTCTCTAAGAATTTTGATGATTTCGTGCAGAATTCTGCTGTTTTCTTGCAATTCAGCCGTTGAATCTTGGTAATAAGTCATGATTTTGTAGATTTCGTGCTCTTCTTTGCGAATTCAAGCGAGAAAACAACGAAAATCGGCGAGAAATCGTCGTTTTGCATCGAAATATGCGGTTTTCTGTAAGAATTTTGATGATTTCGTGCAGAATTTTGCTGTTTTCTTGCAATTCAGATGTTGAATCTTGGTAAAAAGTGATGATTTTGTAGATTTCGTGCTCTTCTTTGCGAATTCAAGCCAGAAAACAACGAAAATCGGCGAGAAATCGTCGTTTTGCATCGAAATATGCGGTTTTCTCTAAGAATTTTGATGATTTCGTGCAGAATTCTGCTGTTTTCTTGCAATTCAGCCGTTGAATCTTGGTAAAAAGTCATGATTTTGTAGATTTCGTGCTCTTCTTTGCGAATTCAAGCCAGAAAACAACGAAAATCGGCGAGAAATCGTCGTTTTGCATCGAAATATGCCATTTTCTCTAAGAATTTTGACGATTTCGTGCAGAATTCTGCTGTTTACTTGCAATTCAGCCGTTGAATCTTGGTAAAAAGTCATGATTTTGTAGATTTCGTGCTCTTCTTTGCGAATTCAAGATAGAAAACAACGAAAATCAGCGAGAAATCGTCGTTTGGCATCGAAATATGCGGTTTTCTCTAAGAATTTTGATGATTTCGTGCAGAATTCTGCTGTTTTCTTGCAATTCAGCCGTTGAATCTTGGTAAAAACTCATGATTTTGTAGATTTCGTGCTCTTCTTTGCGAATTCAAGCCAGAAAACAACGAAAATCGGCGAGAAATCGTCGTTTTGCATCGAAATATGCGGTTTTCTGTAAGAATTTTGATGATTTCGTGCAGAATTCTGCTGTTTTCTTGCAATTCAGCCGTTGAATCTGAGTAAAAAGTCATGATTTTGTAGATTTCGTGCTCTTCTTTGCGAATTCAAGCGAGAAAACAACGAAAATCGGCGAGAAAGCGTCGTTTTGCATCGAAATATGCGGTTTTCTGTAAGAATTTTGATGATTTCGTGCAGAATTCTGCTGTTTTCTTGCAATTCAGCCGTTGAATCTAGGTAAAAAGTCATGATTTTATAGATTTCGTGCTCTTCTTAGCGAATTCAAGATAGAAAACAACGAAAATCGGCGAGAAATCGTTGTTTTGCATCGAAATATGCGGTTTTCTGTAAGAATTTTGATGATTTCGTGCAGAATTCTGCTGTTTTCTTGCAATTCAGCGTTGAATCTAGGTAAAAAGTCATGATTTTGTAGATTTTGTGCTCTTCTTGGCGAATTCAAGATAGAAACCAACGAAAATCGGCGAGAAATCGTTGTTTTGCATCGAAATATGCGGTTTTCTGTAAGAATTTTGATGATTTCGTGCAGAATTCTGCTGTTTTCTTGCAATTCAGCCGTTGAATCTTGGTAAAAAGTCATGATTTTGTAGATTTGGTGCTCTTCTTTGCGAATTCAAGCCAGAAAACAACGAAAATCGGTGAGAAATCGTCGATTTGCATCGAAAAATGCGGTTTTCTGTAAGAATTTTGATGATTTCGTGCAGAATTCTGCGGTTTTCTTGCAATTCAGCCGTTGAATCTTAGTAAAAAGTCATGATTTTGTAGATTTCGTGCTCTTCTTTGCGAATTCAAGCCAGAAAACAACGAAAATCGGCGAAAAATCGTCGTTTTGCATCGAAATATGCGGTTTGCTGTAAGAATTTTGATGATTTCGTGCAGAATTCTGCTGTTTTCTTGCAATTCAGCCGTTGAATCTTGGTAAAAAGTCATGATTTTGTAGATTTCGTGCTCTTCTTTGAGAATTCAAGCCAGAAAACCACGAAAATCGGCGAGAAATCGTCGATTTGCATCGAAATATGCGGTTTTCTCTAAGAATTTTGATGATTTCGTGCAGAATTCTGCTGTTTTCTTGCAATTCAGCCGTTGAATCTTGGTAATAAGTCATGATTTTGTAGATTTCGTGCTCTTCTTTGCGAATTCAAGCGAGAAAACAACGAAAATCGGCGAGAAATCGTCGTTTTGCATCGAAATATGCGGTTTTCTGTAAGAATTTTGATGATTTCGTGCAGAATTTTGCTGTTTTCTTGCAATTCAGATGTTGAATCTTGGTAAAAAGTGATGATTTTGTAGATTTCGTGCTCTTCTTTGCGAATTCAAGCCAGAAAACAACGAAAATCGGCGAGAAATCGTCGTTTTGCATCGAAATATGCGGTTTTCTCTAAGAATTTTGATGATTTCGTGCAGAATTCTGCTGTTTTCTTGCAATTCAGCCGTTGAATCTTGGTAAAAAGTCATGATTTTGTAGATTTCGTGCTCTTCTTTGCGAATTCAAGCCAGAAAACAACGAAAATCGGCGAGAAATCGTCGTTTTGCATCGAAATATGCCATTTTCTCTAAGAATTTTGACGATTTCGTGCAGAATTCTGCTGTTTACTTGCAATTCAGCCGTTGAATCTTGGTAAAAAGTCATGATTTTGTAGATTTCGTGCTCTTCTTTGCGAATTCAAGATAGAAAACAACGAAAATCAGCGAGAAATCGTCGTTTGGCATCGAAATATGCGGTTTTCTCTAAGAATTTTGATGATTTCGTGCAGAATTCTGCTGTTTTCTTGCAATTCAGCCGTTGAATCTTGGTAAAAACTCATGATTTTGTAGATTTCGTGCTCTTCTTTGCGAATTCAAGCCAGAAAACAACGAAAATCGGCGAGAAATCGTCGTTTTGCATCGAAATATGCGGTTTTCTGTAAGAATTTTGATGATTTCGTGCAGAATTCTGCTGTTTTCTTGCAATTCAGCCGTTGAATCTGAGTAAAAAGTCATGATTTTGTAGATTTCGTGCTCTTCTTTGCGAATTCAAGCGAGAAAACAACGAAAATCGGCGAGAAAGCGTCGTTTTGCATCGAAATATGCGGTTTTCTGTAAGAATTTTGATGATTTCGTGCAGAATTCTGCTGTTTTCTTGCAATTTAGCCGTTGAATCTAGGTAAAAAGTCATGATTTTATAGATTTCGTGCTCTTCTTAGCGAATTCAAGATAGAAAACAACGAAAATCGGCGAGAAATCGTTGTTTTGCATCGAAATATGCGGTTTTCTGTAAGAATTTTGATGATTTCGTGCAGAATTCTGCTGTTTTCTTGCAATTCAGCCGTTGAATCTAGGTAAAAAGTCATGATTTTGTAGATTTCGTGCTCTTCTTGGCGAATTCAAGATAGAAACCAACGAAAATCGGCGAGAAATCGTTGTTTTGCATCGAAATATGCAGTTTTCTCTAAGAATTTTGATGATTTCGTGCAGAATTCTGCTGTTTTCTTGCAATTCAGCCGTTGAATCTTGGTAAAAACTCATGATTTTGTAGATTTCGTGCTCTTCTTTGCGAATTCAAGCCAGAAAACAACGAAAATCGGCGAGAAATCGTCGTTTTGCATCGAAATATGCGGTTTTCTTTAAGAATTTTGATGATTTCGTGCAGAATTCTGCTGTTTTCTTGCAATTCAGCCGTAGAATCTTGGTAAAAAGTAATGATTTTGTAGATTTCGTGCTCTTCTTTGCGAATTCAAGCCAGAAAACAACGAAAATCGGCGAGAAATCGTTGTTTTGCATCGAAATATGCGGTTTTCTGTAAGAATTTTGATGATTTCGTGCAGAATTCTGCTGTTTTCTTGCAATTCAGCCGTTGAATCTTGGTAAAAAGTCATGATTTTGTAGATTTCGTGCTCTTCTTTGCGAATCCAAGCCAGAAAACAACGAAAATCGGCGAGAAATCGTTGTTTTGCATCGAAATATGCGGTTTTCTGTAAGAATTTTGATGATTTCGTGCAGAATTCTGCTGTTTTCGTGCAATTCAGCCGTTGAATCTTGGTAAAAAGTCTCAACGAAAATCGGTGAGAAATCGTCGATTTGCATCGAAAAATGCGGTTTTCTGTAAGAATTTTGATGATTTCGTGCAGAATTCTGCGGTTTTCTTGCAATTCAGCCGTTGACTCTTAGTAAAAAGTCATGATTTTGTAGATTTCGTGCTCTTCTTTGCGAATTCAAGCCAGAAAACAACGAAAATCGGCGAGAAATCGTCGTTTTGCATCGAAATATGCGGTTTTCTGTAAGAATTTTGATAATTTCGTGCAGAATTCTGCTGTTTTCTTGCAATTCAGCCGTTGAATCTTGGTAAAAAGTCATGATTTTGTAGATTTCGTGCTCTCCTTTGCGAATTCAAGCCAGAAAACAACGAAAATCGGCGAGAAATAATCGTTTTGCATCGAAATATGCGGTTTTCTGTAAGAATTTTGATGATTTTGTGCAGAATTCTGCTGTTTTCTTGCAATTCAGCCGTTGAATCTTGGTAAAAAGTCATGATTTTGCTGATTTCGTGCTCTTCTTTGCAAATTCATGCCAGAAAACAACGAAAATCGGCGAGAAATCGTCGTTTTGCATCGAAATATGCGGTTTTCTGTAAAAATTTTGATGATTTCGTGCAGAATTCTGCTGTTTTCTTGCAATTCAGCCGTTGAATCTTAGTAAAAAGTCATGATTTTGTTGATTTCGTGCTCTTCTTTGCAAACTCATGCCAGAAAACAACGAAAATCGGCGAGAAATCGTCGTTTTGCATCGAAATATGCGGTTTTCTCTAAGAATTTTGATGATTTCGTGCAGAATTCTGCTGTTTTCTTGCAATTCAGCTGTTGAATCTTGGTAAAAAGTGATGACTTTGTAGATTTCGTGCTCGTCTTTGCGAAGTCAAGCCAGAAAACAACGAAAATCGGCGAGAAATCGTCGTTTTGCATCGAAATATGCGGTTTTCTCTAAGAATTTTGATGATTTCGTGCAGAATTCTGCTGTTTTCTTGCAATTCAGCCGTTGAATCTTCGTAAAAAGTGATGATTTTGTAGATTTCGTGCTCTTCTTTGCGAATTCAAGCCAGAAAACAACGAAAATCGGCGAGAAATCGTCGTTTTGCATCGAAATATGCGGTTTTCTCTAAGAATTTTGATGATTTCGTGCAGAATTCTTCTGTTTTCTTGCAATTCAGCCGTTGAATCTTGGTAAAAAGTGATGATTTTGTAGATTTCGTGCTCTTCTTTGCGAATTCAAGCCAGAAAACAACGAAAATCGGCGAGAAATCGTCGTTTTGCATCGAAATATGCGGTTTTCTCTAAGAATTTTGACGATTTCGTGCAGAATTCTGCTGTTTACTTGCAATTCAGCCGTTGAATCTTGGTAAAAAGTCATGATTTTGTAGATTTCGTGCTCTTCTTAGCGAATTCAAGATAGAAAACAACGAAAATCAGCGAGAAATCGTCGTTTTGCATCGAAATATGCGGTTTTCTCTAAGAATTTTGATGATTTCGTGCAGAATTCTGCTGTTTTCTTGCAATTCAGCCGTTGAATCTTGGTAAAAAGTCATGATTTTGTTGATTTCGTGCTCTTCTATGCAAATTCATGCCAGAAAACAACGAAAATCGGCGAGAAATTGTCGTTTTGCATCGAAATATGCGGTTTTCTGTAAGAATTTTGATGATTTCGTGCAGAATTCTGCTGTTTTCTTGCAATTCAGCCGTTGAATCTTAGTAAAAAGTCATGATTTTGTAGATTTCGTGCTCTTCTTTGCGATTTCAAGCGAGAAAACCACGAAAATCGGCGAGAAAACGTCGTTTTGCATCGAAATATGCGGTTTTCTGTAAAAATTTTGATGATTTCGTGCAGAATTCTGCTGTTTTCTTGCAATTCAGCCGTTGAATCTAGGTAAAAAGTCATGATTTTATAGATTTCGTGCTCTTCTTAGCGAATTCAAGATAGAAAACAACGAAAATCGGCGAGAAATCGTTGTTTTGCATCGAAATATGCGGTTTTCTGTAAGAATTTTGATGATTTCGTGCAGAATTCTGCTGTTTTCTTGCAATTCAGCCGTTGAATCTAGGTAAAAAGTCATGATTTTGTAGATTTCGTGCTCTTCTTGGCGAATTCAAGATAGAAATCAACGAAAATCGGCGAGAAATCTTTGTTTTGCATCGAAATATGCAGTTTTCTCTAAGAATTTTGATGATTTCGTGCAGAATTCTGCTGTTTTCTTGCAATTCAGCTGTTGAATCTTGGTAAAATGTCATGATTTTGTAGATTTTGTGCTCTTCTTTGCGAATTCAAGCCAGAAAACAACGAAAATCGGCGAGAAATCGTCGTTTTGCATCGAAATATGCGGTTTTCTGTAAGAATTTTGATGATTTCGTGCAGAATTCTGCTGTTTTCTTGCAATTCAGCCGTAGAATCTTGGTAAAAAGTGATGATTTTGTAGATTTCGTGCTCTTCTTTGCGAATTCAAGCCAGAAAACAACGAAAATCGGCGAGAAATCGTTGTTTTGCATCGAAATATGCGGTTTTCTGTAAGAATTTTGATGATTTCGTGCAGAATTCTGCTGTTTTCTTGCAATTCAGCCGTTGAATCTTGGTAAAAAGTCATGATTTTGTAGATTTCGTGCTCTTCTTTGCGAATTCAAGCCAGAAAACAACGAAAATCGGTGAGAAATCGTCGATTTGCATCGAAAAATGCGGTTTTCTGTAAGAATTTTGATGATTTCGTGCAGAATTCTGCGGTTTTCTTGCAATTCAGCCGTTGAATCTTAGTAAAAAGTCATGACTTTGTAGATTTCGTGCTCTTCTTTGCGAATTCAAGCCAGAAAACAACGAAAATCGGCGAGAAATCGTCGTTTTGCATCGAAATATGCGGTTTTCTGTAAGGATTTTGATGATTTCGTGCAGAATTCTGCTGTTTTCTTGCAATTCAGCCGTTGAATCTTGGTAAAAAGTCATGATTTTGTAGATTTCGTGCTCTTCTTTGCGAATTCAAGCCAGAAAAAACGAAAATCGGTGAGAAATCGTCGATTTGCATCGAAAAATGCGGTTTTCTGTAAGAATTTTGATGATTTCGTGCAGAATTCTGCGGTTTTCTTGCAATTCAGCCGTTGAATCTTAGTAAAAAGTCATGACTTTGTAGATTTCGTGCTCTTCTTTGCGAATTCAAGCCAGAAAACAACGAAAATCGGCGAGAAATCGTCGTTTTGCATCGAAATATGCGGTTTTCTGTAAGGATTTTGATGATTTCGTGCAGAAATCTGCTGTTTTCTTGCAATTCAGCCGTTGAATCTTGGTAAAAAGTCATGATTTTGTAGATTTCGTGCTCTTCTTTGCGAATTCAAGCCAGAAAACAACGAAAATCGGCGAGAAATAATCGTTTTGCATCGAAATATGCAGTTTTCTGTAAAAATTTTGATGATTTTGTGCAGAATTCTGCTGTTTTCTTGCAATTCAGCCGTTGAATCTTGGTAAAAAGTCATGATTTTGTAGATTTCGTGCTCTTCTTTGCGAATTCAAGCCAGAAAACCACGAAAATCGGCGAGAAATCGTCGTTTTGCATCGAAATATGCGGTTTTCTCTAAGAATTTTGATGATTTCGTGCAGAATTCTGCTGTTTTCTTGCAATTCAGCTGTTGAATCTTGGTAAAAAGTGATGATTTTGTAGATTTCGTGCTCTTCTTTGCGAATTCAAGCCAGAAAACAACGAAAATCGGCGAGAAATCGTCGTTTTGCATCGAAATATGCGGTTTTCTCTAAGAATTTTGATGATTTCGTGCAGAATTCTGCTGTTTTCTTGCAATTCAGCTGTTGAATCTTGGTAAAAAGTGATGATTTTGTAGATTTCGTGCTCTTCTTTGCGAATTCAAGCCAGAAAACAACGAAAATCGGCGAGAAATCGTTGTTTTGCATCGAAATATGCGGTTTTCTGTAAGAATTTTGATGATTTCGTGCAGAATTCTGCTGTTTTCTTGCAATTCAGCCGTTGAATCTTGGAAAAAAGTTATGATTTTGTAGATTTCGTGCTCTTCTTGGCGAATTCAAGATTGAAAACAACGAAAATCGCCGAGAAATCGTTGTTTTGCATCGAAATATGCGGTTTTCTCTAAGAATTTTGATGATTTCGTGCAGAATTCTGCTGTTTTCTTGCAATTCAGCTGTTGAATCTTGGTAAAATGTGATGACTTTGTAGATTTCGTGCTCTTCTTTGCGAATTCAAGCCAGAAAACAACGAAAATCGGCGAGAAATCGTTGTTTTGCATCGAAATATGCGGTTTTCTGTAAGAATTTTGATGATTTCGTGCAGAATTCTGCTGTTTTCGTGCAATTCAGCCGTTGAATCTTGGTAAAAAGTCTCAACGAAAATCGGTGAGAAATCGTCGATTTGCATCGAAAAATGCGGTTTTCTGTAAGAATTTTGATGATTTCGTGCAGAATTCTGCGGTTTTCTTGCAATTCAGCCGTTGACTCTTAGTAAAAAGTTATGATTTTGTAGATTTCGTGCTCTTCTTTGCGAATTCAAGCCAGAAAACAACGAAAATCGGCGAGAAATCGTCGTTTTGCATCGAAATATGCGGTTTTCTGTAAGAATTTTGATGATTTCGTGCAGAATTCTGCTGTTTTCTTGCAATTCAGCCGTTGAATCTTGGTAAAAAGTCATGATTTTGTAGATTTCGTGCTCTTCTTTGCGAATTCAAGCCAGAAAACAACGAAAATCGGCGAGAAATAATCGTTTTGCATCGAAATATGCGGTTTTCTGTAAGAATTTTGTTGATTTTGTGCAGAATTCCGCTGTTTTCTTGCAATTCAGCCGTTGAATCTTGGTAAAAAGTCATGATTTTGCTGATTTCGTGCTCTTCTTTGCAAATTCATGCCAGAAAACAACGAAAATCGGCGAGAAATCGTCGTTTTGCATCGAAATATGCGGTTTTCTGTAAAAATTTTGATGATTTCGTGCAGAATTCTGCTGTTTTCTTGCAATTCAGCCGTTGAATCTTAGTAAAAAGTCATGATTTTGTTGATTTCGTGCTCTTCTTTGCAAACTCATGCCAGAAAACAACGAAAATCGGCGAGAAATCGTCGTTTTGCATCGAAATATGCGGTTTTCTCTAAGAATTTTGATGATTTCGTGCAGAATTCTGCTGTTTTCTTGCAATTCAGCTGTTGAATCTTGGTAAAAAGTGATGACTTTGTGGATTTCGTGCTCTTCTTTGCGAAGTCAAGCCAGAAAACAACGAAAATCGGCGAGAAATCGTCGTTTTGCATCGAAATATGCGGTTTTCTCTAAGAATTTTGATGATTTCGTGCAGAATTCTGCTGTTTTCTTGCAATTCAGCCGTTGCATCTTGGTAAAAAGTGATGATTTTGTAGATTTCGTGCTCTTCTTTGCGAATTCAAGCCAGAAAACAACGAAAATCGGCGAGAAATCGTCGTTTTGCATCGAAATATGCGGTTTTCTCTAAGAATTTTGATGATTTCGTGCAGAATTCTGCTGTTTTCTTGCAATTCAGCCGTTGAATCTTGGTAAAAAGTGATGATTTTGTAGATTTCGTGCTCTTCTTTGCGAATTCAAGCCAGAAAACAACGAAAATCGGCGAGAAATCGTCGTTTTGCATCGAAATATGCGGTTTTCTCTAAGAATTTTGACGATTTCGTGCAGAATTCTGCTGTTTACTTGCAATTCAGCCGTTGAATCTTGGTAAAAAGTCATGATTTTGTAGATTTCGTGCTCTTCTTTGTGAATTCAAGATAGAAAACAACGAAAATCAGCGAGAAATCGTCGTTTTGCATCGAAATATGCGGTTTTCTCTAAGAATTTTGATGATTTCGTGCAGAATTCTGCTGTTTTCTTGCAATTCAGCCGTTGAATCTTGGTAAAAAGTCATGATTTTGTTGATTTCGTGCTCTTCTTGCGAATTCGAGCCAGAAAACAACGAAAATCGGCGAGAAATCGTCGTTTTGCATCGAAATATGCGGTTTTCTGTAAGAATTTTGATGATTTCGTGCAGAATTCTGCTGTTTTCTTGCAATTCAGCCGTAGAATCTTGGTAAAAAGTGATGATTTTGTAGATTTCGTGCTCTTCTTTGCGAATTCAAGCCAGAAAACAACGAAAATCGGCGAGAAATCGTTGTTTTGCATCGAAATATGCGGTTTTCTGTAAGAATTTTGATGATTTCGTGCAGAATTCTGCGGTTTTCTTGCAATTCAGCCGTTGAATCTTAGTAAAAAGTCATGATTTTGTAGATTTCGTGCTCTTCTTTGCGAATTCAAGCCAGAAAACAACGAAAATCGGCGAGAAATAATCGTTTTGCATCGAAATATGCGGTTTTCTGTAAGAATTTTGATGATTTTGTGCAGAATTATGCTGTTTTCTTGCAATTCAGCCGTTGAATCTTGGTAAAAAGTCATGATTTTGTTTTCTATCTTGAATTCGCAAAGAAGAGCACAAAATCTACAAAATCATTACTTTTTACCAAGATTCAACGGCTGAATTGCAAGAAAACAGCAGAATTCTGCACGAAATCATCAAAATTCTTAGAGAAAACCGCATATTTCGATGCAAAACGACGATTTCTCGCTGATTTTCGTTGTTTTCTATCTTGAATTCGCAAAGAAGAGCACGGAATCTACAAAATCATCACTTTTTACCAAGATTCTACGGCTGAATTGCAAGAAAACAGCAGAATTCTGCACGAAATCATCAAAATTCTTACAGAAATCCGCATATTTCGATGCAAAACGACGATTTCTCGTCGATTTTCGTTGTTTTCTGGCTTGAATTCGCAAAGAAGAGCACGAAATCTACAAAATCATGACTTTTTACCAAGATTCAACGGCTGAATTGCAAGAAAACAGCAGAATTCTGCACGAAATCATCAAAATTCTTAGAGAAAACTGCATATTTCGATGCATAACAACGATTTCTCGCCGATTTTCGTTGTTTTCTATCTTGAATTCGCCAAGAAGAGCACGAAATCTACAAAATCATGACTTTTTACCTAGATTCAACAGCTGAATTGCAAGAAAACAGCAGAATTCTGCACGAAATCATCAAAATTCTTACAGAAAACCGCATATCTCGATGCAAAACGACGATTTCTCGCCGATTTTCGTTGTTTTCTGGCTTGAATTCGCAAAGAAGAGCACGAAATCTACAAAATCATGACTTTTTACCTAGATTCAACGGCTGAATTGCAAGAAAACAGCAGAATTCTGCACGAAATCATCAAAATTCTTACAGAAAACCGCATATTTCGATGCAAAACAACGATTTCTGTAAGAATTTTGATGATTTCGTGCAGAATTCTGCTGTTTTCTTGCAATTCAGCCAGTGAATCTTGGTAAAAAGTCATAATTTTGTAGATTTCGTGCTCTTCTTTGCGAATTCAAGCCAGAAAACAACGAAAATCGGCGAGAAATCGTCGTTTTGCATCGAAAAATGCGGTTTTCTGTAAGAATTTTGATGATTTCGTGCAGAAAGTCATGATTTTGTAGATTTCGTGCTCTTCTTTGCGAATTCAAGCCAGAAAACAAGGAAAATCGGCGAGAAATCGTCGTTTTGCATCGAAATATGCGGTTTTCTCTAAGAATTTTGATGATTTTGTGCAGAATTCTGCTGTTTTCTTGCAATTCAGCCGTTGAATCTTGGTAAAAAGTGATGATTTTGTAGATTTCGTGCTCTTCTTTGCGAATTCAAGCCAGAAAACAACGAAAATCAGCGAGAAATCGTCGTTTTGCATCGAAATATGCGGTTTTCTCTAAGAATATTGATGATTTCGTGCAGAATTCTGCTGTTTTCTTGCAATTCAGCCGTTGAATCTTGGTAAAAAGTCATGATTTTGTAGATTTCGTGCTCTTCTTTGCGAATTCAAGATAGAAAACAACGAAAATCAGCGAGAAATCGTCGTTTTGCATCGAAATATGCGGTTTTCTCTAAGAATATTGAAGATTTCGTGCAGAATTCTGCTGTTTTCTTGCAATTCAGCCGTTGAATCTTGGTAAAAAGTCATGATTTTGTAGATTTCGTGCTCTTCTTTGCGAATTCCTGCCAGAAAACAACGAAAATTGGCGAGAAATCGTCGTTTTGCATCGAAATATGCGGCTTTCTGTAAGAATTTTGATGATTTCGTGCAGAATTCTGCTGTTTTCTTGCAATTCAGCCGTTGAATCTTGGTAAAAAGTCATGATTTTGTAGATTTCGTGCTCTTCTTTGCAAATTCATGCCAGAAAACAACGAAAATTGGCGAGAAATCGTCGTTTTGCATCGAAATATGCGGTTTTCTGTAAGAATTTTGATGATTTCGTGCAGAATTCTGCTGTTTTCTTGCAATTCAGCCGTTGAATCTTGGTAAAAAGTCATGATTTTGTAGATTTCGTGCTCTTCTTTGCGAATTCAAGCCAGAAAACAACGAAAATCGGCGAGAAATCGTCGTTTTGCATCGAAATATGCGGTTTTCTCTAAGAATTTTGATGATTTCGTGCAGAATTCTGCTGTTTGCTTGCAATTCAGCCGTTGAATCTTGGTAAAAAGTTATGATTTTGTAGATTTCGTGCTCCTCTTGGCGAATTCAAGATTGAAAACAACGAAAATCGGCGAGAAATCGTTGTTTTGCATCGAAATATGCGGTTTTCTGTAAGAATTTTGATGATCTCGTTCAGAATTCTGCTGTTTTCTTGCAATTCAGCTGTTGAATCTTGGTAAAAAGTGTTGACTTTGTAGATTTCGTGCTCTTCTTTGCGAATTCAAGCCAGAAAACAACGAAAATCGGCGAGAAGTCGTTGTTTTGCATCGAAATATGCGGTTTTCTGTAAGAATTTTGATGATTTCGTGCAGAATTCTGCTGTTTTCTTGCAATTCAGCCGTTGAATCTTGGTAAAAAGTCTCAACGAAAATCGGTGAGAAATCGTCGATTTGCATCGAAAAATGCGGTTTTCTGTAAGAATTTTGATGATTTCGTGCAGAATTCTGCGGTTTTCTTGCAATTCAGCCGTTGAATCTTAGTAAAAAGTCATGATTTTGTAGATTTCGTGCCCTTCTTTGCGAATTCAAGCCAGAAAACAACGAAAATCGGCGAGAAATCGTCGTTTTGCATCGAAATATGCGGTTTTCTGTAAGAATTTTGATGATTTCGTGCAGAATTCTGCTGTTTTCTTGCAATTCAGCCGTTGAATCTTGGTAAAAAGTCATCATTTTGTAGATTTCGTGCTCTTCTTTGCGAATTCAAGCCAGAAAACAACGAAAATCGGCGAGAAATAATCGTTTTGCATCGAAATATGCGGTTTTCTGTAAGAATTTTGATGATTTTGTGCAGAATTCTGCTGTTTTCTTGCAATTCAGCTGTTGAATCTTGGTAAAAAGTCATGATTTTGTTGATTTCGTGCTCTTCTTTGCAAATTCATGCCAGAAAACAACGAAAATCGGCGAGAAATCGTCGTTTTGCATCGAAATATGCGGTTTTCTGTAAGAATTTTGATGATTTCGTGGAGAATTCTGCTGTTTTCTTGCAATTCAGCCGTTGAATCTTAGTAAAAAGTCATGATTTTGTTGATTTCGTGCTCTTCTTTGCAAATTCAAGATAGAAAACAACGAAAATCAGCGAGAAATCGTCGTTTTGCATCGAAATATGCGGTTTTCTCTAAGAATATTGATGATTTCGTGCAGAATTCTGCTGTTTTCTTGCAATTCAGCCGTTGAATCTTGGTAAAAAGTCATGATTTTGTAGATTTCGTGCTCTTCTTTGCGAATTCATGCCAGAAAACAACGAAAATTGGCGAGAAATCGTCGTTTTGCATCGAAATATGCGGCTTTCTGTGAGAATTTTGATGATTTCGTGCAGAATTCTGCTGTTTTCTTGCAATTCAGCCGTTGAATCTTGGTAGAAAGTCATGATTTTGTAGATTTCGTGCTCTTCTTTGCAAATTCATGCCAGAAAACAACGAAAATTGGCGAGAAATCGTCGTTTTGCATCGAAATATGCGGTTTTCTGTAAGAATTTTGATGATTTCGTGCAGAATTCTGCTGTTTTCTTGCAAATCAGCCGTAGAATCTTGGTAAAAAGTGATGATTTTCTAGATTTCGTGCTCTTCTTTGCGAATTCAAGCCAGAAAACAACGAAAATCGGCGAGAAATCGTTGTTTTGCATCGAAATATGCGGTTTTCTGTAAGAATTTTGATGATTTCGTGCAGAATTCTGCTGTTTTCTTGCAATTCAGCCGTTGAATCTTGGTAAAAAGTGATGAGTTTGTAGATTTCGTGCTCGTCTTTGCGAATTCAAGCCAGAAAACAACGAAAATCGGCGAGAAATCGTTGTTTTGCATCGAAATATGCGGTTTTCTGTAAGAATTTTGATGATTTCGTGCAGAATTCTGCTGTTTTCTTGCAATTCAGCCGTTGAATCTTGGTAAAAAGTCATGATTTTGTAGATTTCGTGCTCTTCTTTGCGAATTCAAGCCAGAAAACAACGAAAATCGGTGAGAAATCGTCGATTTGCATCGAAAAATGCGGTTTTCTGTAAGAATTTTGATGATTTCGTGCAGAATTCTGCGGTTTTCTTGCAATTCAGCCGTTGAATCTTAGTAAAAAGTTATGATTTTGTAGATTTCGTGCTCTTCTTTGCGAATTCAAGCCAGAAAACAACGAAAATCGGCGAGAAATCGTCGTTTTGCATCGAAATATGCGGTTTTCTGTAAGAATTTTGATGATTTCGTGCAGAATTCTGCTGTTTTCTTGCAATTCAGATGTTGAATCTTGGTAAAAAGTGATGATTTTGTAGATTTCGTGCTCTTCTTTGCGAATTCAAGCCAGAAAACAACGAAAATCGGCGAGAAATCGTCGTTTTGCATCGAAATATGCGGTTTTCTCTAAGAATTTTGATGATTTCGTGCAGAATTCTGCTGTTTTCTTGCAATTCAGCCGTTGAATCTTGGTAGAAAGTGATGATTTTGTAGATTTCGTGCTCTTCTTTGCGAATTCAAGCCAGAAAACAACGAAAATCGGCGAGAAATCGTCGTTTTGCATCGAAATATGCGGTTTTCTCTAAGAATTTTGATGATTTCGTGCAGAATTCTGCTGTTTTCTTGCAATTCAGCCGTTGAATCTTGGTAAAAAGTGATGATTTTGTAGATTTCGTGCTCTTCTTTGCGAATTCAAGCCAGAAAACAACGAAAATCGGCGAGAAATCGTCGTTTTGCATCGAAATATGCGGTTTTCTCTAAGAATTTTGACGATTTCGTGCAGAATTCTGCTGTTTACTTGCATTTCAGCCGTTGAATCTTGGTAAAAAGTCATGATTTTGTAGATTTCGTGCTCTTCTTTGCGAATTCAAGATAGAAAACAACGAAAATCAGCGAGAAATCGTCGTTTTGCATCGAAATATGCGGTTTTCTTTAAGAATTTTGATGATTTCGTGCAGAATTCTGCTGTTTTCTTGCAATTCAGCCGTTGAATCTTGGTAAAAAGTGATGATTTTGTAGATTTCGTGCTCTTCTTTGCGAATTCAAGCCAGAAAACAACGAAAATCGGCGAGAAATCGTCGTTTTGCATCGAAATATGCGGTTTTCTCTAAGAATTTTAATGATTTCGTGCAGAATTCTGCTGTTTTCTTGCAATTCAGCCGTTGAATCTTGGTAAAAAGTCATGATTTTGTAGATTTCGTGCTCTTCTTTGCGAATTCAAGCGAGAAAACAACGAAAATCGGCGAGAAATCGTCGTTTTGCATCGAAATATGCGGTTTTCTGTAAGAATTTTGATGATTTCGTGCAGAATTCTGCTGTTTTCTTGCAATTCAGATGTTGAATCTTGGTAAAAAGTGATGATTTTGTAGATTTCGTGCTCTTCTTTGCGAATTCAAGCCAGAAAACAACGAAAATCGGCGAGAAATCGTCGTTTTGCATCGAAATATGCGGTTTTCTTTAAGAATTTTGATGATTTCGTGCAGAATTCTGCTGTTTTCTTGCAATTCAGCCGTTGAATCTTGGTAAAAAGTCATGATTTTGTAGATTTCGTGCTCTTCTTTGTGAATTCAAGATAGAAAACAACGAAAATCAGCGAGAAATCGTCGTTTTGCATCGAAAAATGCGGTTTTCTGTAAGAATTTTGATGATTTCGTGCAGAATTCTGCTGTTTTCTTGCAATTCAGCCGTTGAATCTTGGTAAAAAGTCATGATTTTGTAGATTTCGTGCTCTTCTTTGTGAATTCAAGATAGAAAACAACGAAAATCAGCGAGAAATCGTCGTTTTGCATCGAAATATGCGGTTTTCTCTAAGAATTTTGATGATTTCGTGCAGAATTCTGCTGTTTTCTTGCAATTCAGCCGTTGAATCTTGGTAAAAAGTGATGATTTTGTAGATTTCGTGCTCTTCTTTGCGAATTCAAGCCAGAAAACAACGAAAATCGGCGAGAAATCGTCGTTTTGCATCGAAATATGCGGTTTTCTCTAAGAATTTTGACGATTTCGTGCAGAATTCTGCTGTTTACTTGCATTTCAGCCGTTGAATCTTGGTAAAAAGTCATGATTTTGTAGATTTCGTGCTCTTCTTTGCGAATTCAAGATAGAAAACAACGAAAATCAGCGAGAAATCGTCGTTTTGCATCGAAATATGCGGTTTTCTTTAAGAATTTTGATGATTTCGTGCAGAATTCTGCTGTTTTCTTGCAATTCAGCCGTTGAATCTTGGTAAAAAGTGATGATTTTGTAGATTTCGTGCTCTTCTTTGCGAATTCAAGCCAGAAAACAACGAAAATCGGCGAGAAATCGTCGTTTTGCATCGAAATATGCGGTTTTCTCTAAGAATTTTAATGATTTCGTGCAGAATTCTGCTGTTTTCTTGCAATTCAGCCGTTGAATCTTGGTAAAAAGTCATGATTTTGTAGATTTCGTGCTCTTCTTTGCGAATTCAAGCGAGAAAACAACGAAAATCGGCGAGAAATCGTCGTTTTGCATCGAAATATGCGGTTTTCTGTAAGAATTTTGATGATTTCGTGCAGAATTCTGCTGTTTTCTTGCAATTCAGATGTTGAATCTTGGTAAAAAGTGATGATTTTGTAGATTTCGTGCTCTTCTTTGCGAATTCAAGCCAGAAAACAACGAAAATCGGCGAGAAATCGTCGTTTTGCATCGAAATATGCGGTTTTCTTTAAGAATTTTGATGATTTCGTGCAGAATTCTGCTGTTTTCTTGCAATTCAGCCGTTGAATCTTGGTAAAAAGTCATGATTTTGTAGATTTCGTGCTCTTCTTTGTGAATTCAAGATAGAAAACAACGAAAATCAGCGAGAAATCGTCGTTTTGCATCGAAATATGCGGTTTTCTCTAAGAATATTGATGATTTCGTGCAGAATTCTGCTGTTTTCTTGCAATTCAGCCGTTGAATCTTGGTAAAAAGTCATGATTTTGTAGATTTCGTGCTCTTCTTTGCGAATTCAAGATAGAAAACAACGAAAATCAGCGAGAAATCGTCGTTTTGCATCGAAATATGCGGTTTTCTCTAAGAATATTGATGATTTCGTGCAGAATTCTGCTGTTTTCTTGCAATTCAGCCGTTGAATCTTGGTAAAAAGTGATGATTTTGTAGATTTCGTGCTCTTCTTTGCGAATTCAAGCCAGAAAACAACGAAAATCAGCGAGAAATCGTCGTTTTGCATCGAAATATGCGGTTTTCTCTAAGAATTTTGACAATTTCGTGCAGAATTCTGCTGTTTTCTTGCAATTCAGCCGTTGAATCTTGGTAAAAAGTCATGATTTTGTAGATTTCGTGCTCTTCTTTGTGAATTCAAGATAGAAAACAACGAAAATCAGCGAGAAATCGTCGTTTTGCATCGAAATATGCGGTTTTCTCTAAGAATATTGATGATTTCGTGCAGAATTCTGCTGTTTTCTTGCAATTCAGCCGTTGAATCTTGGTAAAAAGTTATGATTTTGTAGATTTCGTGCTCTTCTTTGCGAATTCAAGATAGAAAACAACGAAAATCAGCGAGAAATCGTCGTTTTGCATCGAAATATGCGGTTTTCTCTAAGAATATTGATGATTTCGTGCAGAATTCTGCTGTTTTCTTGCAATTCAGCTGTTGAATCTTGGTAAAAAGTCATGATTTTGTAGATTTCGTGCTCTTCTTTGCGAATTCATGCCAGAAAACAACGAAAATTGGCGAGAAATCGTCGTTTTGCATCGAAATATGCGGCTTTCTGTAAGAATTTTGATGATTTCGTGCAGAATTCTGCTGTTTTCTTGCAATTCAGCCGTTGAATCTTGGTAGAAAGTCATGACTTTGTAGATTTCGTGCTCTTCTTTGAAAATTCATGCCAGAAAACAACGAAAATTGGCGAGAAATCGTCGTTTTGCATCGAAATATGCGGTTTTCTGTAAGAATTTTGATGATTTCGTGCAGAATTCTGCTGTTTTCTTGCAAATCAGCCGTAGAATCTTGGTAAAAAGTGATGATTTTCTAGATTTCGTGCTCTTCTTTGCGAATTCAAGCCAGAAAACAACGAAAATCGGCGAGAAATCGTTGTTTTGCATCGAAATATGCGGTTTTCTGTAAGAATTTTGATGATTTCGTGCAGAATTCTGCTGTTTTCTTGCAATTCAGCCGTTGAATCTTGGTAAAAAGTGATGATTTTGTAGATTTCGTGCTCTTCTTTGCGAATTCAAGCCAGAAAACAACGAAAATCGGCGAGAAATCGTTGTTTTGCATCGAAATATGCGGTTTTCTGTAAGAATTTTGATGATTTCGTGCAGAATTCTGCTGTTTTCTTGCATTTCAGCCGTTGAATCTTGGTAAAAAGTCATGATTTTGTAGATTTCGTGCTCTTCTTTGCGAATTCAAGATAGAAAACAACGAAAATCAGCGAGAAATCGTCGTTTTGCATCGAAATATGCGGTTTTCTTTAAGAATTTTGATGATTTCGTGCAGAATTCTGCTGTTTTCTTGCAATTCAGCCGTTGAATCTTGGTAAAAAGTGATGATTTTGTAGATTTCGTGCTCTTCTTTGCGAATTCAAGCCAGAAAACAACGAAAATCGGCGAGAAATCGTCGTTTTGCATCGAAATATGCGGTTTTCTCTAAGAATTTTGATGATTTCGTGCAGAATTCTGCTGTTTTCTTGCAATTCAGCCGTTGAATCTTGGTAAAAAGTCATGATTTTGTAGATTTCGTGCTCTTCTTTGCGAATTCAAGCGAGAAAACAACGAAAATCGGCGAGAAATCGTCGTTTTGCATCGAAATATGCGGTTTTCTGTAAGAATTTTGATGATTTCGTGCAGAATTCTGCTGTTTTCTTGCAATTCAGATGTTGAATCTTGGTAAAAAGTGATGATTTTGTAGATTTCGTGCTCTTCTTTGCGAATTCAAGCCAGAAAACAACGAAAATCGGCGAGAAATCGTCGTTTTGCATCGAAATATGCGGTTTTCTTTAAGAATTTTGATGATTTCGTGCAGAATTCTGCTGTTTTCTTGCAATTCAGCCGTTGAATCTTGGTAAAAAGTCATGATTTTGTAGATTTCGTGCTCTTCTATGCGAATTCAAGCCAGAAAACAACGAAAATCGGTGAGAAATCGTCGATTTGCATCGAAAATTGCGGTTTTCTGTAAGAATTTTGATGATTTCGTGCAGAATTCTGCGGTTTTCTTGCAATTCAGCCGTTGAATCTTAGTAAAAAGTCATGATTTTGTAGATTTCGTGCTCTTCTTTGCGAATTCAAGCCAGAAAACAACGAAAATCGGCGAGAAATCGTCGTTTTGCATCGAAATATGCGGTTTTCTGTAAGAATTTTGATGATTTCGTGCAGAATTCTGCTGTTTTCTTGCAATTCAGCCGTTGAATCTTGGTAAAAAGTCATGATTTTGTAGATTTCGTGCTCTTCTTTGCGAATTCAAGCCAGAAAACAACGAAAATCGGCGAGAAATCGTCGTCGTTTTGCATCGAAATATGCGGTTTTCTGTAAGAATTTTGATGATTTCGTGCAGAATTCTGCGGTTTTCTTGCAATTCAGCCGTTGAATCTTAGTAAAAAGTCATGATTTTGTAGATTTCGTGCTCTTCTTTGCGAATTCAAGCCAGAAAACAACGAAAATCAGCGAGAAATCGTCGTTTTGCATCGAAATATGCGGTTTTCTTTAAGAATTTTGATGATTTCGTGCAGAATTCTGCTGTTTTCTTGCAATTCAGCCGTTGAATCTTGGTAAAAAGTGATGATTTTGTAGATTTCGTGCTCTTCTTTGCGAATTCAAGCCAGAAAACAACGAAAATCGGCGAGAAATCGTCGTTTTGCATCGAAATATGCGGTTTTCTCTAAGAATTTTGATGATTTCGTGCAGAATTCTGCTGTTTTCTTGCAATTCAGCCGTTGAATCTTGGTAAAAAGTCATGATTTTGTAGATTTCGTGCTCTTCTTTGCGAATTCAAGCGAGAAAACAACGAAAATCGGCGAGAAATCGTCGTTTTGCATCGAAATATGCGGTTTTCTGTAAGAATTTTGATGATTTCGTGCAGAATTCTGCTGTTTTCTTGCAATTCAGATGTTGAATCTTGGTAAAAAGTGATGATTTTGTAGATTTCGTGCTCTTCTTTGCGAATTCAAGCCAGAAAACAACGAAAATCGGCGAGAAATCGTCGTTTTGCATCGAAATATGCGGTTTTCTTTAAGAATTTTGATGATTTCGTGCAGAATTCTGCTGTTTTCTTGCAATTCAGCCGTTGAATCTTGGTAAAAAGTCATGATTTTGTAGATTTCGTGCTCTTCTATGCGAATTCAAGCCAGAAAACAACGAAAATCGGTGAGAAATCGTCGATTTGCATCGAAAATTGCGGTTTTCTGTAAGAATTTTGATGATTTCGTGCAGAATTCTGCGGTTTTCTTGCAATTCAGCCGTTGAATCTTAGTAAAAAGTCATGATTTTGTAGATTTCGTGCTCTTCTTTGCGAATTCAAGCCAGAAAACAACGAAAATCGGCGAGAAATCGTCGTTTTGCATCGAAATATGCGGTTTTCTGTAAGAATTTTGATGATTTCGTGCAGAATTCTGCTGTTTTCTTGCAATTCAGCCGTTGAATCTTGGTAAAAAGTCATGATTTTGTAGATTTCGTGCTCTTCTTTGCGAATTCAAGCCAGAAAACAACGAAAATCGGCGAGAAATCGTCGTCGTTTTGCATCGAAATATGCGGTTTTCTGTAAGAATTTTGATGATTTCGTGCAGAATTCTGCTGTTTTCTTGCAATTCAGCCGTTGAATCTTGGTAAAAAGTCATGATTTTGTAGATTTCGTGCTCTTCTTTGCGAATTCAAGCCAGAAAACAACGAAAATCGGCGAGAAATAATCGTTTTGCATCGAAATATGCGGTTTTCTGTAAGAATTTTGATGATTTTGTGCAGAATTCTGCTGTTTTCTTGCAATTCAGCCGTTGAATCTTGGTAAAAAGTCATGATTTTGTAGATTTCGTGCTCTTCTTTGCGAATTCAAGCCAGAAAACCACGAAAATCGGCGAGAAATCGTCGTTTTGCATCGAAATATGCGGTTTTCTCTAAGAATTTTGATGATTTCGTGCAGAATTCTGCTGTTTTCTTGCAATTCAGCCGTTGAATCTTGGTAAAAAGTGATGATTTTGTAGATTTCGTGCTCTTCTTTGCGAATTCAAGCCAGAAAACAACGAAAATCGGCGAGAAATCGTTGTTTTGCATCGAAATATGCGGTTTTCTGTAAGAATTTTGATGATTTCGTGCAGAATTCTGCTGTTTTCTTGCAATTCAGCCGTTGAATCTTGGTAAAAAGTGATGATTTTGTAGATTTCGTGCTCTTCTTTGCGAATTCAAGCCAGAAAACAACGAAAATCAGCGAGAAATCGTCGTTTTGCATCGAAATATGCGGTTTTCTCTAAGAATTTTGACAATTTCGTGCAGAATTCTGCTGTTTTCTTGCAATTCAGCCGTTGAATCTTGGTAAAAAGTCATGATTTTGTAGATTTCGTGCTCTTCTTTGTGAATTCAAGATAGAAAACAACGAAAATCAGCGAGAAATCGTCGTTTTGCATCGAAATATGCGGTTTTCTCTAAGAATATTGATGATTTCGTGCAGAATTCTGCTGTTTTCTTGCAATTCAGCCGTTGAATCTTGGTAAAAAGTCATGATTTTGTAGATTTCGTGCTCTTCTTTGCGAATTCAAGATAGAAAACAACGAAAATCAGCGAGAAATCGTCGTTTTGCATCGAAATATGCGGTTTTCTCTAAGAATATTGATGATTTCGTGCAGAATTCTGCTGTTTTCTTGCAATTCAGCCGTTGAATCTTGGTAAAAAGTGATGATTTTGTAGATTTCGTGCTCTTCTTTGCGAATTCAAGCCAGAAAACAACGAAAATCAGCGAGAAATCGTCGTTTTGCATCGAAATATGCGGTTTTCTCTAAGAATTTTGACAATTTCGTGCAGAATTCTGCTGTTTTCTTGCAATTCAGCCGTTGAATCTTGGTAAAAAGTCATGATTTTGTAGATTTCGTGCTCTTCTTTGTGAATTCAAGATAGAAAACAACGAAAATCAGCGAGAAATCGTCGTTTTGCATCGAAATATGCGGTTTTCTCTAAGAATATTGATGATTTCGTGCAGAATTCTGCTGTTTTCTTGCAATTCAGCCGTTGAATCTTGGTAAAAAGTTATGATTTTGTAGATTTCGTGCTCTTCTTTGCGAATTCAAGATAGAAAACAACGAAAATCAGCGAGAAATCGTCGTTTTGCATCGAAATATGCGGCTTTCTGTAAGAATTTTGATGATTTCGTGCAGAATTCTGCTGTTTTCTTGCAATTCAGCCGTTGAATCTTGGTAAAAAGTCATGATTTTGTAGATTTCGTGCTCTTCTTTGCAAATTCACGCCAGAAAACAACGAAAATTGGCGAGAAATCGTCGGTTTGCATCGAAATATGCGGTTTTCTGTAAGAATTTTGATGATTTCGTGCAGAATTCTGCTGTTTTCTTGCAATTCAGCCGTAGAATCTTGGTAAAAAGTGATGATTTTCTAGATTTCGTGCTCTTCTTTGCGAATTCAAGATAGAAAACAACGAAAATCAGCGAGAAATCGTCGTTTTGCATCGAAATATGCGGTTTTCTCTAAGAATATTGATGATTTCGTGCAGAATTCTGCTGTTTTCTTGCAATTCAGCCGTTGAATCTTGGTAAAAAGTCATGATTTTGTAGATTTCGTGCTCTTCTTTGCGAATTCATGCCAGAAAACAACAAAAATCGGCGAGAAATCGTTGTTTTGCATCGAAATATGCGGTTTTCTGTAAGAATTTTGATGATTTCGTGCAGAATTCTGCTGTTTTCTTGCAATTCAGCCGTTGAATCTTGGTAAAAAGTCATGATTTTGTAGATTTCGTGCTCTTCTTTGCGAATTCAAGCCAGAAAACAACGAAAATCGGCGAGAAATCGTCGTTTTGCATCGAAAAATGCGGTTTTCTCTTAGAATTTTGATGATTTCGTGCAGAATTCTGCTGTTTTCTTGCAATTCAGCTGTTGAATCTTGGTAAAAAGTGATGACTTTGTAGATTTCGTGCTCTTCTTTGCGAATTCAAGCCAGAAAACAACGAAAATCGGCGAGAAATCGTCGTTTTGCATCGAAATATGCGGTTTTCTGTAAGAATTTTGATGATTTCGTGCAGAATTCTGCTGGTTTCTTGCAATTCAGCCGTTGAATCTTGGTAAAAAGTCATGATTTTGTAGATTCCGTGCTCTTCTTTGCGAATTCAAGATAGAAAACAACGAAAATCAGCGAGAAATCGTCGTTTTGCATCGAAATATGCGGTTTTCTCTTAGAATTTTGATGATTTCGTGCAGAATTCTGCTGTTTTCTTGCAATTCAGCCGTTGAATCTTGGTAAAAACTGATGAGTTTGTAGATTTCGTGCTCTTCTTTGCGAATTCAAGCCAGAAAACAACGAAAATCGGCGAGAAATCGTCGTTTTGCATCGAAATATGCGGTTTTCTGTAAGAATTTTGATGATTTCGTGCAGAATTCTGCTGTTTTCTTGCAATTCAGCCGTTGAATCTTGGTAAAAAGTCATGATTTTGTAGATTTCGTGCTCTTCTTTGCAAATTCTTGCCAGAAAACAACGAAGATCGGCGAGAAATCGTCGTTTTGCATCGAAATATGCGGTTTTCTGTAAGAATTTTGATGATTTCGTGCAGAATTCTGCTGTTTTCTTGCAATTCAGCCGTTGAATCTTGGTAAAAAGTCATGATTTTGTAGATTTCGTTCTCTTCTTTGCGAATTTAAGCCAGAAAACAACGAAAATCGGCAAGAAATCGTCGTTTTGCATCGAAATATGCCGTTTTCTGTAAGAATTTTGATGATTTCGTGCAGAATTCTGCTGTTTTCTTGCAATTCAGCCGTTGAATCTAGGTAAAAAGTCATGATTTTGTAGATTTCGTGCTCTTCTTGGCGAACTCAAGATAGAAAACTACGAAAATCGGCGAGAAATCGTTGTTTTGCATCGAAATATGCGGTTTTCTGTAAGAATTTTGATGATTTCGTGCAGAATTCTGCTGTTTTCTTGCAATTCAGCCGATGAATCTATGTAAAAAGTCATGATTTTGTAGATTTCGTGCTCTTCTTGGCGAATTCAAGAGAGAAAACAACGAAAATCGGCGAGAAATCGTTGTTTTGCATCGAAATATGCAGTTTTCTCTAAGAATTTTGATGATTTCGTGCAGAATTCTGCTGTTTTCTTGCAATTCAGCCGTTGAATCTTGGTAAAAAGTCATGATTTTGTAGATTTCGTGCTCTTCTTTGCGAATTCAAGCCAGAAAACAACGAAAATCGGCGAGAAATCGTCGTTTTGCATCGAAATATGCGGTTTTCTCTAAGAATATTGATGATTTCGTGCAGAATTCTGCTGTTTTCTTGCAATTCAGCCGTTGAATCTTGGTAAAAAGTGATGATTTTGTAGATTTCGTGCTCTTCTTTGCAAATCCAAGCCAGAAAACAACGAAAATCGGCGAGAAATCGTCGTTTTGCATCGAAAAATGCGGTTTTCTGTAAGAATTTTGATGATTTCGTGCAGAATTCTGCTGTTTTCTTGCAATTCAGCCGTTGAATCTTGGTAAAAAGTCATGATTTTGTAGATTTCGTGCTCTTCTTTGCGAATTTAAGCCAGAAAACAACGAAAATCGGCGAGAAATCGTCGTTTCGCATCGAAATATGCGGTTTTCTGTAAGAATTTTGATGATTTCGTGCAGAATTCTGCTGTTTTCTTGCAATTCAGCCGTTGAATCTTGGTAAAAAGTCATGATTTTGTAGATTTCGTGCTCTTCTTTGCGAATTCAAGCCAGAAAACAACGAAAATCGGCGAGAAATCGTCGTTTTGCATCGAAATATGCGGTTTTCTGTAAGAATTTTGATGATTTCGTGCAGAATTCTGCTGGTTTCTTGCAATTCAGCCGTTGAATCTTGGTAAAAAGTTATGATTTTGTAGATTCCGTGCTCTTCTTTGCGAATTCAAGATAGAAAACAACGAAAATCAGCGAGAAATCGTCGTTTTGCATCGAAATATGCGGTTTTCTCTTAGAATTTTGATGATTTCGTGCAGAATTCTGCTGTTTTCTTGCAATTCAGCCGTTGAATCTTGGTAAAAAGTGATGATTTTGTAGATTTCGTGCTCTTCTTTGCGAATTCAAGCCAGAAAACAACGAAAATCGGCGAGAAATCGTCGTTTTGCATCGAAATATGCGGTTTTCTCTAAGAATTTTGACGATTTCGTGCAGAATTCTGCTGTTTTCTTGCAATTCAGCCGTTGAATCTTGGTAAAAAGTCATGATTTTGTAGATTTCGTGCTCTTCTTTGCGAATTCAAGCCAGAAAACAACGAAAATCGTCGAGAAATCGTTGTTTTGCATCGAAATATGCGGTTTTCTGTAAGAATTTTGATGATTTCGTGCAGAATTCTGCTGTTTTCTTGCAATTCAGCTGTTGAATCTTGGTAAAAAGTCATGATTTTGTAGATTTCGTGCTCTTCTTTGCAAATTCTTGCCAGAAAACAACGAAGATCGGCGAGAAATCGTCGTTTTGCATCGAAATATGCGGTTTTCTGTAAGAATTTTGATGATTTCGTGCAGAATTCTGCTGTTTTCTTGCAATTCAGCCGTTGAATCTTGGTAAAAAGTCATGATTTTGTAGATTTCGTTTTCTTCTTTGCGAATTCAAGCCAGAAAACAACGAAAATCGGCAAGAAATCGTCGTTTTGCATCGAAATATGCCGTTTTCTGTAAGAATTTTGATGATTTCGTGCAGAATTCTGCTGTTTTCTTGCAATTCAGCCGATGAATCTATGTAAAAAGTCATGATTTTGTAGATTTCGTGCTCTTCTTGGCGAACTCAAGATAGAAAACAACGAAAATCGGCGAGAAATCGTTGTTTTGCATCGAAATATGCGGTTTTCTGTAAGAATTTTGATGATTTCGTGCAGAATTCTGCTGTTTTCTTGCAATTCAGCCGATGAATCTATGTAAAAAGTCATGATTTTGTAGATTTCGTGCTCTTCTTTGCGAATTCAAGCCAGAAAACAACGAAAATCGGCGAGAAATCGTCGTTTTGCATCGAAATATGCGGTTTTCTTTAAGAATATTGATGATTTCGTGCAGAATTCTGCTGTTTTCTTGCAATTCAGCCGTTGAATCTTGGTAAAACGTCATGATTTTGTAGATTTCGTGCTCTTCTTTGCGAATTCATGCCAGAAAACAACGAAAATTGGCGAGAAATCGTCGTTTTGCATCGAAATATGCGGCTTTCTGTAAGAATTTTGATGATTTCGTGCAGAATTTTGCTGTTTTCTTGCAATTCAGCCGTTGAATCATGGTAAAAAGTCATGATTTTGTAGATTTCGTGCTCTTCTTTGCAAATTCATGCCAGAAAACAACGAAAATTGGCGAGAAATCGTCGTTTTGCATCGAAATATGCGGTTTTCTGTAAGAATTTTGATGATTTCGTGCAGAATTCTGCTGGTTTCTTGCAATTCAGCCGTTGAATCTTGGTAAAAAGTCATGATTTTGTAGATTCCGTGCTCTTCTATGCGAATTCAAGATAGAAAACAACGAAAATCAGCGAGAAATCGTCGTTTTGCATCGAAATATGCGGTTTTCTCTTTGAATTTTGATGATTTCGTGCAGAATTCTGCTGTTTTCTTGCAATTCAGCCGTTGAATCTTGGTAAAAAGTGATGATTTTGTAGATTTCGTGCTCTTCTTTGCGAATTCAAGCCAGAAAACAACGAAAATCGGCGAGAAATCGTCGTTTTGCATCGAAATATGCGGTTTTCTCTAAGAATATTGATGATTTCGTGCAGAATTCTGCTGTTTTCTTGCAATTCAGCCGTTGAATCTTGGTAAAAAGTCATGATTTTGTAGATTTCGTGCTCTTCTTTGCGAATTCATGCCAGAAAACAACGAAAATTGGCGAGAAATCGTCGTTTTGCATCGAAATATGCGGCTTTCTGTAAGAATTTTGATGATTTCGTGCAGAATTCTGCTGTTTTCTTGCAATTCAGCCGTTGAATCTTGGTAAAAAGTCATGATTTTGTAGATTTCGTGCTCTTCTTTGCAAATTCATGCCAGAAAACAACGAAAATTGGCGAGAAATCGTCGTTTTGCATCGAAATATGCGGTTTTCTGTAAGAATTTTGATGATTTCGTGCAGAATTCTGCTGTTTTCTTGCAATTCAGCCGTAGAATCTTGGTAAAAAGTGATGATTTTCTAGATTTCGTGCTCTTCTTTGCGAATTCAAGCCAGAAAACAACGAAAATCGGCGAGAAATCGTTGTTTTGCATCGAAATATGCGGTTTTCTGTAAGAATTTTGATGATTTCGTGCAGAATTCTGCTGTTTTCTTGCAATTCAGCCGTTGAATCTTGGTAAAAAGTCATGATTTTGTAGATTTCGTGCTCTTCTTTGCGAATTCAAGCCAGAAAACAACGAAAATCGGCGAGAAATCGTCGTTTTGCATCGAAATATGCGGTTTTCTCTTAGAATTTTGATGATTTCGTGCAGAATCCTGCTGTTTTCTTGCAATTCAGCCGTTGTATCTTGGTAAAAAGTGATGAGTTTGTAGATTTCGTGCTCTTCTTTGCGAATTCAAGCCAGAAAACAACGAAAATCGGCGAGAAATCGTCGTTTTGCATCGAAATATGCGGTTTTCTCTAAGAATTTTGATGATTTCGTGCAGAATTCTGCTGTTTTCTTGCAATTCAGCCGTTGAATCTTGGTAAAAAGTGATGATTTTGTAGATTTCGTGCTCTTCTTTGCGAATTCAAGCCAGAAAACAACGAAAATCGGCGAGAAATCGTCGTTTTGCATCGAAATATGCGGTTTTCTCTAAGAATTTTGACGATTTCGTGCAGAATTCTGCTGTTTTCTTGCAATTCAGCCGTTGAATCTTGGTAAAAAGTCATGATTTTGTAGATTTCGTGCTCTTCTTTGCGAATTCAAGCCAGAAAACAACGAAAATCGGCGAGAAATCGTTGTTTTGCATCGAAATATGCGGTTTTCTGTAAGAATTTTGATGATTTCGTTCAGAATTCTGCTGTTTTCTTGCAATTCAGCCGTTGAATCTAGGTAAAAAGTCATGATTTTGTAGATTTCGTGCTCTTCTTGGCGAACTCAAGATAGAAAACAACGAAAATCGGCGACAAATCGTTGTTTTGCATCGAAATATGCGGTTTTCTGTAATAATTTTGATGATTTCGTGCAGAATTCTACTGTTTTCTTGCAATTCAGCCGATGAATCTATGTAAAAAGTCATGATTTTGTAGATTTCGTGCTCTTCTTGGCGAATTCAAGATAGAAAACAACGAAAATCGGCGAGAAATCGTTGTTTTGCCGCGAAATATGCAGTTTTCTCTAAGAATTTTGATGATTTCGTGCAGAATTCTGCTGTTTTCTTGCAATTCAGCCGTTGAATCTTGGTAAAAAGTCATGATTTTGTAGACTTCGTGCTCTTCTTTGCGAATTCAAGCCAGAAAACAACGAAAATCGGCGAGAAATCGTCGTTTTGCATCGAAATATGCGGTTTTCTGTAAGAATTTTGATGATTTCGTGCAGAATTCTGCTGTTTTCTTGCAATTCAGCCGTAGAATCTTGGTAAAAAGTGATGATTTTGTAGATTTCGTGCTCTTCTTTGCGAATTCAAGCCAGAAAACAACAAAAATCGGCGAGAAATCGTTGTTTTGCATCGAGATATGCGGTTTTCTGTAAGAATTTTGATGATTTCGTGCAGAATTCTGCTGTTTTCTTGCAATTCAGCCGTTGAATCTTGGTAAAAAGTCATGATTTTGTAGATTTCGTGCTCTTCTTTGCGAATTCAAGCCAGAAAACAACGAAAATCGGCGAGAAATCGTCGTTTTGCATCGAAAAATGCGGTTTTCTGTAAGAATTTTGATGATTTCGTGCAGAATTCTGCTGTTTTCTTGCAATTCAGCCGTTGAATCTTGGTAAAAAGTCATGATTTTGTAGATTTCGTGCTCTTCTTTGCGAATTCAAGCCAGAAAACAACGAAAATCGGCGAGAAATCGTTGTTTTGCATCGAAATATGCGGTTTTCTGTAAGAATTTTGATGATTTCGTTCAGAATTCTGCTGTTTTCTTGCAATTCAGCCGTTGAATCTAGGTAAAAAGTCATGATTTTGTAGATTTCGTGCTCTTCTTGGCGAACTCAAGATAGAAAACAACGAAAATCGGCGACAAATCGTTGTTTTGCATCGAAATATGCGGTTTTCTGTAATAATTTTGATGATTTCGTGCAGAATTCTGCTGTTTTCTTGCAATTCAGCCGATGAATCTATGTAAAAAGTCATGATTTTGTAGATTTCGTGCTCTTCTTGGCGAATTCAAGATAGAAAACAACGAAAATCGGCGAGAAATCGTTGTTTTGCATCGAAATATGCAGTTTTCTCTAAGAATTTTGATGATTTCGTGCAGAATTCTGCTGTTTTCTTGCAATTCAGCCGTTGAATCTTGGTAAAAAGTCATGATTTTGTAGACTTCGTGCTCTTCTTTGCGAATTCAAGCCAGAAAACAACGAAAATCGGCGAGAAATCGTCGTTTTGCATCGAAATATGCGGTTTTCTGTAAGAATTTTGATGATTTCGTGCAGAATTCTGCTGTTTTCTTGCAATTCAGCCGTAGAATCTTGGTAAAAAGTGATGATTTTGTAGATTTCGTGCTCTTCTTTGCGAATTCAAGCCAGAAAACAACAAAAATCGGCGAGAAATCGTTGTTTTGCATCGAGATATGCGGTTTTCTGTAAGAATTTTGATGATTTCGTGCAGAATTCTGCTGTTTTCTTGCAATTCAGCCGTTGAATCTTGGTAAAAAGTCATGATTTTGTAGATTTCGTGCTCTTCTTTGCGAATTCAAGCCAGAAAACAACGAAAATCGGCGAGAAATCGTCGTTTTGCATCGAAAAATGCGGTTTTCTGTAAGAATTTTGATGATTTCGTGCAGAATTCTGCTGTTTTCTTGCAATTCAGCCGTTGAATCTTGGTAAAAAGTCATGATTTTGTAGATTTCGTGCTCTTCTTTGCGAATTCAAGCCAGAAAACAACGAAAATCGGCGAGAAATCGTAGTTTAGCATCGAAATATGCGGTTTTCTGTAAGAATTTTGATGATTTCGTGCCGAATTCTGCTGTGTTCTTGCAATTCAGCCGTTGAATCTTGGTAAAAAGTCATGATTTTGTAGATTCCGTGCTCTTCTTTGCGAATTCAAGATAGAAAACAACGAAAATTAGCGAGAAATCGTCGTTTTGCATCGAAATATGCGGTTTTCTGTAAGAATTTTGATGATTTCGTGCAGAATTCTGCTGTTTTCTTGCAATTCAGCCGTTGAATCTTGGTAAAAAGTCATGATTTTGTAGATTTCGTGCTCTTCTTTGCGAATTCAAGCCAGAAAACAACGAAAATCGGCGAGAAATCGTTGTTTTGCATCGAAATATGCGGTTTTCTGTAAGAATTTTGATGATTTCGTTCAGAATTCTGCTGTTTTCTTGCAATTCAGCCGTTGAATCTAGGTAAAAAGTCATGATTTTGTAGATTTCGTGCTCTTCTTGGCGAACTCAAGATAGAAAACAACGAAAATCGGCGACAAATCGTTGTTTTGCATCGAAATATGCGGTTTTCTGTAATAATTTTGATGATTTCGTGCAGAATTCTGCTGTTTTCTTGCAATTCAGCCGATGAATCTATGTAAAAAGTCATGATTTTGTAGATTTCGTGCTCTTCTTGGCGAATTCAAGATAGAAAACAACGAAAATCGGCGAGAAATCGTTGTTTTGCATCGAAATATGCAGTTTTCTCTAAGAATTTTGATGATTTCGTGCAGAATTCTGCTGTTTTCTTGCAATTCAGCCGTTGAATCTTGGTAAAAAGTCATGATTTTGTAGACTTCGTGCTCTTCTTTGCGAATTCAAGCCAGAAAACAACGAAAATCGGCGAGAAATCGTCGTTTTGCATCGAAATATGCGGTTTTCTGTAAGAATTTTGATGATTTCGTGCAGAATTCTGCTGTTTTCTTGCAATTCAGCCGTAGAATCTTGGTAAAAAGTGATGATTTTGTAGATTTCGTGCTCTTCTTTGCGAATTCAAGCCAGAAAACAACAAAAATCGGCGAGAAATCGTTGTTTTGCATCGAGATATGCGGTTTTCTGTAAGAATTTTGATGATTTCGTGCAGAATTCAGCTGTTTTCTTGCAATTCAGCCGTTGAATCTTGGTAAAAAGTCATGATTTTGTAGATTTCGTGCTCTTCTTTGCGAATTCAAGCCAGAAAACAACGAAAATCGGCGAGAAATCGTCGTTTTGCATCGAAAAATGCGGTTTTCTGTAAGAATTTTGATGATTTCGTGCAGAATTCTGCTGTTTTCTTGCAATTCAGCCGTTGAATCTTGGTAAAAAGTCATGATTTTGTAGATTTCGTGCTCTTCTTTGCGAATTCAAGCCAGAAAACAACGAAAATCGGCGAGAAATCGTAGTTTTGCATCGAAATATGCGGTTTTCTGTAAGAATTTTGATGATTTCGTGCCGAATTCTGCTGTGTTCTTGCAATTCAGCCGTTGAATCTTGGTAAAAAGTCATGATTTTGTAGATTCCGTGCTCTTCTTTGCGAATTCAAGATAGAAAACAACGAAAATTAGCGAGAAATCGTCGTTTTGCATCGAAATATGCGGTTTTCTGTAAGAATTTTGATGATTTCGTGCAGAATTCTGCTGTTTTCTTGCAATTCAGCCGTTGAATCTTGGTAAAAAGTCATGATTTTGTAGATTTCGTGCTCTTCTTTGCGAATTCAAGCCAGAAAACAACGAAAATCGGCGAGAAATCGTTGTTTTGCATCGAAATATGCGGTTTTCTGTAAGAATTTTGATGATTTCGTTCAGAATTCTGCTGTTTTCTTGCAATTCAGCCGTTGAATCTAGGCAAAAAGTCATGATTTTGTAGATTTCGTGCTCTTCTTGGCGAACTCAAGATAGAAAACAACGAAAATCGGCGACAAATCGTTGTTTTGCATCGAAATATGCGGTTTTCTGTAATAATTTTGATGATTTCGTGCAGAATTCTGCTGTTTTCTTGCAATTCAGCCGATGAATCTATGTAAAAAGTCATGATTTTGTAGATTTCGTGCTCTTCTTGGCGAATTCAAGATAGAAAACAACGAAAATCGGCGAGAAATCGTTGTTTTGCATCGAAATATGCAGTTTTCTCTAAGAATTTTGATGATTTCGTGCAGAATTCTGCTGTTTTCTTGCAATTCAGCCGTTGAATCTTGGTAAAAAGTCATGATTTTGTAGACTTCGTGCTCTTCTTTGCGAATTCAAGCCAGAAAACAACGAAAATCGGCGAGAAATCGTCGTTTTGCATCGAAATATGCGGTTTTCTGTAAGAATTTTGATGATTTCGTGCAGAATTCTGCTGTTTTCTTGCAATTCAGCCGTAGAATCTTGGTAAAAAGTGATGATTTTGTAGATTTCGTGCTCTTCTTTGCGAATTCAAGCCAGAAAACAACAAAAATCGGCGAGAAATCGTTGTTTTGCATCGAGATATGCGGTTTTCTGTAAGAATTTTGATGATTTCGTGCAGAATTCTGCTGTTTTCTTGCAATTCAGCCGTTGAATCTTGGTAAAAAGTCATGATTTTGTAGATTTCGTGCTCTTCTTTGCGAATTCAAGCCAGAAAACAACGAAAATCGGCGAGAAATCGTCGTTTTGCATCGAAAAATGCGGTTTTCTGTAAGAATTTTGATGATTTCGTGCAGAATTCTGCTGTTTTCTTGCAATTCAGCCGTTGAATCTTGGTAAAAAGTCATGATTTTGTAGATTTCGTGCTCTTCTTTGCGAATTCAAGCCAGAAAACAACGAAAATCGGCGAGAAATCGTAGTTTTGCATCGAAATATGCGGTTTTCTGTAAGAATTTTGATGATTTCGTGCCGAATTCTGCTGTGTTCTTGCAATTCAGCCGTTGAATCTTGGTAAAAAGTCATGATTTTGTAGATTCCGTGCTCTTCTTTGCGAATTCAAGATAGAAAACAACGAAAATTAGCGAGAAATCGTCGTTTTGCATCGAAATATGCGGTTTTCTGTAAGAATTTTGATGATTTCGTGCAGAATTCTGCTGTTTTCTTGCAATTCAGCCGTTGAATCTTGGTAAAAAGTCATGATTTTGTAGATTTCGTGCTCTTCTTTGCGAATTCAAGCCAGAAAACAACGAAAATCGGCGAGAAATCGTTGTTTTGCATCGAAATATGCGGTTTTCTGTAAGAATTTTGATGATTTCGTTCAGAATTCTGCTGTTTTCTTGCAATTCAGCCGTTGAATCTAGGTAAAAAGTCATGATTTTGTAGATTTCGTGCTCTTCTTGGCGAACTCAAGATAGAAAACAACGAAAATCGGCGACAAATCGTTGTTTTGCATCGAAATATGCGGTTTTCTGTAATAATTTTGATGATTTCGTGCAGAATTCTGCTGTTTTCTTGCAATTCAGCCGATGAATCTATGTAAAAAGTCATGATTTTGTAGATTTCGTGCTCTTCTTGGCGAATTCAAGATAGAAAACAACGAAAATCGGCGAGAAATCGTTGTTTTGCATCGAAATATGCAGTTTTCTCTAAGAATTTTGATGATTTCGTGCAGAATTCTGCTGTTTTCTTGCAATTCAGCCGTTGAATCTTGGTAAAAAGTCATGATTTTGTAGACTTCGTGCTCTTCTTTGCGAATTCAAGCCAGAAAACAACGAAAATCGGCGAGAAATCGTCGTTTTGCATCGAAATATGCGGTTTTCTGTAAGAATTTTGATGATTTCGTGCAGAATTCTGCTGTTTTCTTGCAATTCAGCCGTAGAATCTTGGTAAAAAGTGATGATTTTGTAGATTTCGTGCTCTTCTTTGCGAATTCAAGCCAGAAAACAACAAAAATCGGCGAGAAATCGTTGTTTTGCATCGAGATATGCGGTTTTCTGTAAGAATTTTGATGATTTCGTGCAGAATTCTGCTGTTTTCTTGCAATTCAGCCGTTGAATCTTGGTAAAAAGTCATGATTTTGTAGATTTCGTGCTCTTCTTTGCGAATTCAAGCCAGAAAACAACGAAAATCGGCGAGAAATCGTCGTTTTGCATCGAAAAATGCGGTTTTCTGTAAGAATTTTGATGATTTCGTGCAGAATTCTGCTGTTTTCTTGCAATTCAGCCGTTGAATCTTGGTAAAAAGTCATGATTTTGTAGATTTCGTGCTCTTCTTTGCGAATTCAAGCCAGAAAACAACGAAAATCGGCGAGAAATCGTAGTTTTGCATCGAAATATGCGGTTTTCTGTAAGAATTTTGATGATTTCGTGCCGAATTCTGCTGTGTTCTTGCAATTCAGCCGTTGAATCTTGGTAAAAAGTCATGATTTTGTAGATTCCGTGCTCTTCTTTGCGAATTCAAGATAGAAAACAACGAAAATTAGCGAGAAATCGTCGTTTTGCATCGAAATATGCGGTTTTCTGTAAGAATTTTGATGATTTCGTGCAGAATTCTGCTGTTTTCTTGCAATTCAGCCGTTGAATCTTAGTAAAAAGTCATGATTTTGTAGATTTCGTGCTCTTCTTTGCGAATTCAAGCCAGAAAACAACGAAAATCGGCGAGAAATCGTTGTTTTGCATCGAAATATGCGGTTTTCTGTAAGAATTTTGATGATTTCGTTCAGAATTCTGCTGTTTTCTTGCAATTCAGCCGTTGAATCTAGGTAAAAAGTCATGATTTTGTAGATTTCGTGCTCTTCTTGGCGAACTCAAGATAGAAAACAACGAAAATCGGCGACAAATCGTTGTTTTGCATCGAAATATGCGGTTTTCTGTAATAATTTTGATGATTTCGTGCAGAATTCTGCTGTTTTCTTGCAATTCAGCCGATGAATCTATGTAAAAAGTCATGATTTTGTAGATTTCGTGCTCTTCTTGGCGAATTCAAGATAGAAAACAACGAAAATCGGCGAGAAATCGTTGTTTTGCATCGAAATATGCAGTTTTCTCTAAGAATTTTGATGATTTCGTGCAGAATTCTGCTGTTTTCTTGCAATTCAGCCGTTGAATCTTGGTAAAAAGTCATGATTTTGTAGACTTCGTGCTCTTCTTTGCGAATTCAAGCCAGAAAACAACGAAAATCGGCGAGAAATCGTCGTTTTGCATCGAAATATGCGGTTTTCTGTAAGAATTTTGATGATTTCGTGCAGAATTCTGCTGTTTTCTTGCAATTCAGCCGTAGAATCTTGGTAAAAAGTGATGATTTTGTAGATTTCGTGCTCTTCTTTGCGAATTCAAGCCAGAAAACAACAAAAATCGGCGAGAAATCGTTGTTTTGCATCGAGATATGCGGTTTTCTGTAAGAATTTTGATGATTTCGTGCAGAATTCTGCTGTTTTCTTGCAATTCAGCCGTTGAATCTTGGTAAAAAGTCATGATTTTGTAGATTTCGTGCTCTTCTTTGCGAATTCAAGCCAGAAAACAACGAAAATCGGCGAGAAATCGTCGTTTTGCATCGAAAAATGCGGTTTTCTGTAAGAATTTTGATGATTTCGTGCAGAATTCTGCTGTTTTCTTGCAATTCAGCCGTTGAATCTTGGTAAAAAGTCATGATTTTGTAGATTTCGTGCTCTTCTTTGCGAATTCAAGCCAGAAAACAACGAAAATCGGCGAGAAATCGTAGTTTTGCATCGAAATATGCGGTTTTCTGTAAGAATTTTGATGATTTCGTGCCGAATTCTGCTGTGTTCTTGCAATTCAGCCGTTGAATCTTGGTAAAAAGTCATGATTTTGTAGATTCCGTGCTCTTCTTTGCGAATTCAAGATAGAAAACAACGAAAATTAGCGAGAAATCGTCGTTTTGCATCGAAATATGCGGTTTTCTGTAAGAATTTTGATGATTTCGTGCAGAATTCTGCTGTTTTCTTGCAATTCAGCCGTTGAATCTTGGTAAAAAGTCATGATTTTGTAGATTTCGTGCTCTTCTTTGCGAATTCAAGCCAGAAAACAACGAAAATCGGCGAGAAATCGTTGTTTTGCATCGAAATATGCGGTTTTCTGTAAGAATTTTGATGATTTCGTTCAGAATTCTGCTGTTTTCTTGCAATTCAGCCGTTGAATCTAGGTAAAAAGTCATGATTTTGTAGATTTCGTGCTCTTCTTGGCGAACTCAAGATAGAAAACAACGAAAATCGGCGACAAATCGTTGTTTTGCATCGAAATATGCGGTTTTCTGTAATAATTTTGATGATTTCGTGCAGAATTCTGCTGTTTTCTTGCAATTCAGCCGATGAATCTATGTAAAAAGTCATGATTTTGTAGATTTCGTGCTCTTCTTTGCGAATTCAAGCCAGAAAACAACGAAAATCGGCGAGAAATCGTCGTTTTGCATCGAAATATGCGGTTTTCTGTAAGAATTTTGATGATTTCGTGCAGAAATCTGCTGTTTTCTTGCAATTCAGATGTTGAATCTTGGTAAAAAGTCATGATTTTGTAGATTTCGTGCTCTTCTTTGCGAATTCAAGCCAGAAAACAACGAAAATTGGCGAAAAATCGTCGTTTTGCATCGAAATATGCGGTTTTCTGTAAGAATTTTGATGATTTCGTGCAGAATTCTGCTGTTTTCTTGCAATTCAGCCGTTGAATCTTGGTAAAAAGTCATGATTTTGTAGATTTTGTGCTCTTCTTTGCGAATTCAAGATAGAAAACAACGAAAATCAGCGAGAAATTGTCGTTTTGCATCGAAATATGCGGTTTTCTCTAAGAGTTTTGATGATTTCGTGCAGAATTCTGCTGTTTTCTTGCAATTTAGCCGTTGAATCTTGGTAAAAAGTCATGATTTTGTGGATTTTGTGCTCTTCTTTGCGAATTCAAGATAGAAAACAACGAAAATCAGCGAGAAATCGTCGATTTGCATCGAAATATGCGGTTTTCTCCAAGAATTTTGACGATTTTGTGCAGAATTTTGCTGTTTTCTTGCAATTCAGCCGTTGAATCTTGGTAAAAAGTCATGATTTTGTAGACTTTGTGCTCTTCTTTGCGAATTCAAGATAGAAAACAACGAAAATCAGCGAGAAATCGTCGTTTTGCATCGAAATATGCGGTTTTCTCTAAGAATTTTGATGATTTCGTGCAGAATTCTGCTGTTTTCTTGCAATTCAGCCGTTGAATCTTGGTAAAAAGTAATGATTTTGTAGATTTCGTGCTCTTCTTTGCGAATTCAAGCCAGAAAACATCGAAAATCGGCGAGAAATCGTCGTTTTGCATCGAAATATGCGGTTTTCTCTAAGAATTTTGACGATTTCGTGCAGAATTCTGCTGTTTTCTTGCAATTCAGCCGTTGAATCTTGGTAAAAAGTCATGATTTTGTAGATTTTGTGCTCTTCTTTGCGAATTCAAGATAGAAAACAACGAAAATCAGCGAGAAATTGTCGTTTTGCATCGAAATATGCGGTTTTCTCTAAGAGTTTTGATGATTTCGTGCAGAATTCTGCTGTTTTCTTGCAATTTAGCCGTTGAATCTTGGTAAAAAGTCATGATTTTGTGGATTTTGTGCTCTTCTTTGCGAATTCAAGATAGAAAACAACGAAAATCAGCGAGAAATCGTCGATTTGCATCGAAATATGCGGTTTTCTCCAAGAATTTTGACGATTTTGTGCAGAATTTTGCTGTTTTCTTGCAATTCAGCCGTTGAATCTTGGTAAAAAGTCATGATTTTGTAGACTTTGTGCTCTTCTTTGCGAATTCAAGATAGAAAACAACGAAAATCAGCGAGAAATCGTCGTTTTGCATCGAAATATGCGGTTTTCTCTAAGAATTTTGATGATTTCGTGCAGAATTCTGCTGTTTTCTTGCAATTCAGCCGTTGAATCTTGGTAAAAAGTAATGATTTTGTAGATTTCGTGCTCTTCTTTGCGAATTCAAGCCAGAAAACATCGAAAATCGGCGACAAATCGTTGTTTTGCATCGAAATATGCGGTTTTCTGTAATAATTTTGATGATTTCGTGCAGAATTCTGCTGTTTTCTTGCAATTCAGCCGATGAATCTTGGTAAAAAGTCATGATTTTGTAGATTCCGTGCTCTTCTTTGCGAATTCAAGATAGAAAACAACGAAAATTAGCGAGAAATCGTCGTTTTGCATCGAAATATGCGGTTTTCTGTAAGAATTTTGATGATTTCGTGCAGAATTCTGCTGTTTTCTTGCAATTCAGCCGTTGAATCTTGGTAAAAAGTCATGATTTTGTAGATTTCGTGCTCTTCTTTGCGAATTCAAGCCAGAAAACAACGAAAATCGGCGAGAAATCGTCGTTTTGCATCGAAATATGCGGTTTTCTGTAAGAATTTTGATGATTTTGTGCAGAATTCTGCTGCTTTCTTGCAATTCAGATGTTGAATCTTGGTAAAAAGTCATGATTTTGTAGATTTCGTGCTCTTCTTTGCGAATTCAAGCCAGAAAACAACGAAAATTGGCGAAAAATCGTCGTTTTGCATCGAAATATGCGGTTTTCTGTAAGAATTTTGATGATTTCGTGCAGAATTCTGCTGTTTTCTTGCAATTCAGCCGTTGAATCTTGGTAAAAAGTCATGATTTTGTAGATTTTGGGCTCTTCTTTGCGAATTCAAGATAGAAAACAACGAAAATCAGCGAGAAATTGTCGTTTTGCATCGAAATATGCGGTTTTCTCTAAGAGTTTTGATGATTTCGTGCAGAATTCTGCTGTTTTCTTGCAATTTAGCCGTTGAATCTTGGTAAAAAGTCATGATTTTGTGGATTTTGTGCTCTTCTTTGCGAATTCAAGATAGAAAACAACGAAAATCAGCGAGAAATCGTCGATTTGCATCGAAATATGCGGTTTTCTCCAAGAATTTTGACGATTTTGTGCAGAATTTTGCTGTTTTCTTGCAATTCAGCCGTTGAATCTTGGTAAAAAGTCATGATTTTGTAGACTTTGTGCTCTTCTTTGCGAATTCAAGATAGAAAACAACGAAAATCAGCGAGAAATCGTCGTTTTGCATCGAAATATGCGGTTTTCTCTAAGAATTTTGATGATTTCGTGCAGAATTCTGCTGTTTTCTTGCAATTCAGCCGTTGAATCTTGGTAAAAAGTAATGATTTTGTAGATTTCGTGCTCTTCTTTGCGAATTCAAGCCAGAAAACATCGAAAATCGGCGAGAAATCGTCGGTTTGCATCGAAATATGCGGTTTTCTCTAAGAATTTTGACGATTTCGTGCAGAATTCTGCTGTTTTCTTGCAATTCAGCCGTTGAATCTAGGTAAGAAGTCATGATTTTGTAGATTTTGTGCTCTTCTTTGCGAATTCAAGATAGAAAACAACGAAAATCAGCGAGAAATCGTCGTTTTGCATCGAAATATGCGATTTTCTCTAAGAATTTTGATGATTTCGTGCAGAATTCTGCTGTTTTCTTGCAATTCAGCCGTTGAATCTTGGTAAAAAGTCATGATTTTGTGGATTTCGTGCTCTTCTTTGCAAATTCATGCCAGAAAACAACGAAAATCGGCGAGAAATCGTCGTTTTGCATCGAAATATGCGGTTTTCTGTAAGAATTTTGATGATTTCGTGCAGAATTCTGCTGTTTTCTTGCAATTCAGCCGTTGAATCTTGGTAAAAAGTTATGATTTTGTAGATTTCGTGCTCTTCTTTGCGAATTCAAGCCAGAAAACAACGAAAATCGGCGAAAAATCGTCGTTTTGCATCGAAATATGCGGTTTTCTGTAAGAATTTTGATGATTTCGTGCAGAATTCTGCTGTTTTCTTGCAATTCAGCCGTTGAATCTTGGTAAAAAGTCATGATTTTGTAGATTTTGTGCTCTTCTTTGCGAATTCAAGATAGAAAACAACGAAAATCAGCGAGAAATTGTCGTTTTGTATCGAAATATGCGGTTTTCTCTAAGAGTTTTGATGATTTCGTGCAGAATTCTGCTGTTTTCTTGCAATTCAGCCGTTAAATCTTGGTAAAAAGTGATGATTTTGTAGATTTCGTGCTCTTCTTTGCGAATTCAAGCCAGAAAACAACGAAAATCGGCGAGAAATCGTCGTTTTGCATCGAAATATGCGGTTTTCTGTAAGAATTTTGATGATTTCGTGCAGAATTCTGCTGTGTTCTTGCAATTCAGCCGTTGAATCTTGGTAAAAAGTCATGATTTTGTAGATTCCGTGCTCTTCTTTGCGAATTCAAGATAGAAAACAACGAAAATTAGCGAGAAATCGTCGTTTTGCATCGAAATATGCGGTTTTCTCTAAGAATTTTGATGATTTCGTGCAGAATTCTGCTGTTTTTTTGCAATTCAGCCGTTGAATCTTGGTAAAAAGTAATGATTTTGTAGATTTCGTGCTCTTCTTTGCGAATTCAAGCCAGAAAACATCGAAAATCGGCGAGAAATCGTCGTTTTGCATCGAAATATGCGGTTTTCTCTAAGAATTTTGACGATTTCGTGCAGAATTCTGCTGTTTTCTTGCAATTCAGGTGTTGAATCTTGGTAAAAAGTCATGATTTTGTAGATTTTGTGCTCTTCTTTGCGAATTCAAGATAGAAAACAACGAAAATCAGCGAGAAATCGTCGTTTTGCATCGAAATTTGCTGTTTTCTCTAAGAGTTTTGATGATTTCGTGCAGAATTCTGCTGATTTCTTGCAATTTAGCCGTTGAGTCTTGGTAAAAAGTCATGATTTTGTGGATTTCGTGCTCTTCTTTGCAAATTCATGCCAGAAAACAACGAAAATCGGCGAGAAATCGTCGTTTTGCATCGAAATATGCGGTTTTCTGTAAGAATTTTGATGATTTCGTGCAGAATTCTGCTGTTTTCTTGCAATTCCGCCGTTGAATCTTGGTAAAAAGTCATGATTTTGTAGATTTCGTGCTCTTCTTTGCGAATTCAAGCCAGAAAACAACGAAAATCGGCGAGAAATCGTCGTTTTGCATCGAAATATGCGGTTTTCTGTAAGAATTTTGATGATTTCGTGCAGAATTCTGCTGTTTTCTTGCAATTCAGCCGTTGAATCTTAATAAAAAGTCATGATTTTGTAGATTTCGTGCTCTTCTTTGCGAATTCAAGCCAGAAAACAACGAAAATCGGCGAAAAATCGTCGTTTTGCATCGAAATATGCGGTTTTCTGTAAGAATTTTGATGATTTCGTGCAGAATTCTGCTGTTTTCTTGCAATTCAGCCGTTGAATCTTGGTAAAAAGTCATGATTTTGTAGGTTTTGTGCTCTTCTTTGCGAATTCAAGATAGAAAACAACGAAAATCAGCGAGAAATTGTCGTTTTGTATCGAAATATGCGGTTTTCTCTAAGAGTTTTGATGATTTCGTGCAGAATTCTGCTGTTTTCTTGCAATTTAGCCGTTGAATCTTGGTAAAAAGTCATGATTTTGTGGATTTTGTGCTCTTCTTTGCGAATTCAAGATAGAAAACAACGAAAATCAGCGAGAAATCGTCGATTTGCATCGAAATATGCGGTTTTCTCCAAGAATTTTGACGATTTTGTGCAGAATTTTGCTGTTTTCTTGCAATTCAGCCGTTGAATCTTGGTAAAAAGTCATGATTTTGTAGACTTTGTGCTCTTCTTTGCGAATTCAAGATAGAAAACAACGAAAATCAGCGAGAAATCGTCGTTTTGCATCGAAATATGCGGTTTTCTCTAAGAATTTTGATGATTTCGTGCAGAATTCTGCTGTTTTCTTGCAATTCAGCCGTTGAATCTTGGTAAAAAGTAATGATTTTGTAGATTTCGTGCTCTTCTTTGCGAATTCAAGCTAGAAAACATCGAAAATCGGCGAGAAATCGTCGTTTTGCATCGAAATATGCGGTTTTCTCTAAGAATTTTGACGATTTCGTGCAGAATTCTGCTGTTTTCTTGCAATTCAGCCGTTGAATCTAGGTAAGAAGTCATGATTTTGTAGATTTTGTGCTCTTCTTTGCGAATTCAAGATAGAAAACAACGAAAATCAGCGAGAAATCGTCGTTTTGCATCGAAATATGCGGTTTTCTCTAAGAATTTTGATGATTTCGTGCAGAATTCTGCTGTTTTCTCGCAATTCAGCCGTTGAATCTTGGTAAAAAGTCATGATTTTGTAGATTTTGTGCTCTTCTTTGCGAATTCAAGATAGAAAACAACGAAAATCAGCGAGAAATCGTCGTTTTGCATCGAAATATGCGGTTTTCTCTAAGAATTTTGATGATTTCGTGCAGAATTCTGCTGTTTTCTTGCAATTCAGCCGTTGAATCTTGGTAAAAAGTCATGATTTTGTGGATTTCGTGCTCTTCTTTGCAAATTCATGCCAGAAATCAACGAAAATCGGCGAGAAATCGTCGTTTTGCATCGAAATATGCAGTTTTCTCTAAGAATTTTGATGATTTCGTGCAGAATTCTGCTGTTTTCTTGCAATTCAGCCGTTGAATCTTGGTAAAAAGTCATGATTTTGTAGATTTCGTGCTCTTCTTTGCGAATTCAAGCCAGAAAACAACGAAAATCGGCGAGAAATCGTCGTTTTGCATCGAAATATGCGGTTTTCTGTAAGAATTTTGATGATTTCGTGCAGAATTCTGCTGTTTTCTTGCAATTCAGCCGTTGAATCTTGGTAGAAAGTCATGGTTTTGTAGATTTCGTGCTCTTCTTGGCGAGTTCAAGATAGAAAACAACGAAAATCGGCGAGAAATCGTTGTTTTGCATCGAAATATGCAGTTTTCTCTAAGAATTTTGATGATTTCGTGCAGAATTCTGCTGTTTTCTTGCAATTCAGCCGTTGAATCTTGGTAAAAAGTGATGATTTTGTAGATTTCGTGCTCTTCTTTGCGAATTCAAGCCAGAAAACAACAAAAATCGGCGAGAAATCGTCGTTTTGCATCGAAATATGCGGTTTTCTGTAAGAATTTTGATAATTTCGTGCAGAATTCTGCTGTGTTCTTGCAATTCAGCCGTTGAATCTTGGTAAAAAGTCATGATTTTGTAGATTCCGTGCTCTTCTTTGCGAATTCAAGATAGAAAACAACGAAAATTAGCGAGAAATCGTCGTTTTGCATCGAAATATGCGGTTTTCTCTAAGAATTTTGATGATTTCGTGCAGAATTCTGCTGTTTTCTTGCAATTCAGCCGTTGGATCTTGGTAAAAAGTAATGATTTTGTAGATTTCGTGCTCTTCTTTGCGAATTCAAGCCAGAAAACATCGAAAATCGGCGAGAAATCGTCGTTTTGCATCGAAATATGCGGTTTTCTCTAAGAATTTTGACGATTTCGTGCAGAATTCTGCTGTTTTCTTGCAATTCAGGTGTTGAATCTTGGTAAAAAGTCATGATTTTGTAGATTTTGTGCTCTTCTTTGCGAATTCAAGATAGAAAACAACGAAAATCAGCGAGAAATCGTCGTTTTGCATCGAAATATGCGGTTTTCTCTAAGAGTTTTGATGATTTCGTGCAGAATTCTGCTGATTTCTTGCAATTTAGCCGTTGAATCTTGGTAAAAAGTCATGATTTTGTGGATTTCGTGCTCTTCTTTGCAAATTCATGCCAGAAAACAACGAAAATCGGCGAGAAATCGTCGTTTTGCATCGAAATATGCGGTTTTCTGTAAGAATTTTGATGATTTCGTGCAGAATTCTGCTGTTTTCTTGCAATTCAGCCGTTGAATCTTGGTAAAAAGTCATGATTTTGTAGATTTCGTGCTCTTCTTTGCGAATTCAAGCCAGAAAACAACGAAAATCGGCGAGAAATCGTCGTTTTGCATCGAAATATGCGGTTTTCTGTAAGAATTTTGATGATTTCGTGCAGAATTCTGCTGTTTTCTTGCAATTCAGCCGTTGAATCTTGGTAAAAAGTCATGATTTTGTAGATTTCGTGCTCTTCTTTGCGAATTCAAGCCAGAAAACAACGAAAATCGGCGAAAAATCGTCGTTTTGCATCGAAATATGCGGTTTTCTGTAAGAATTTTGATGATTTCGTGCAGAATTCTGCTGTTTTCTTGCAATTCAGCCGTTGAATCTTGGTAAAAAGTCATGATTTTGTAGATTTTGTGCTCTTCTTTGCGAATTCAAGATAGAAAACAACGAAAATCAGCGAGAAATTGTCGTTTTGCATCGAAATATGCGGTTTTCTCTAAGAGTTTTGATGATTTCGTGCAGAATTCTGCTGTTTTCTTGCAATTTAGCCGTTGAATCTTCGTAAAAAGTCATGATTTTGTGGATTTTGTGCTCTTCTTTGCGAATTCAAGATAGAAAACAACGAAAATCAGCGAGAAATCGTCGATTTGCATCGAAATATGCGGTTTTCTCCAAGAATTTTGACGATTTTGTGCAGAATTTTGCTGTTTTCTTGCAATTCAGCCGTTGAATCTTGGTAAAAAGTCATGATTTTGTAGACTTTGTGCTCTTCTTTGCGAATTCAAGATAGAAAACAACGAAAATCAGCGAGAAATCGTCGTTTTGCATCGAAAAATGCGGTTTTCTCTAAGAATTTTGATGATTTCGTGCAGAATTCTGCTGTTTTCTTGCAATTCAGCCGTTGAATCTTGGTAAAAAGTAATGATTTTGTAGATTTCGTGCTCTTCTTTGCGAATTCAAGCCAGAAAACATCGAAAATCGGCGAGAAATCGTCGTTTTGCATCGAAATATGCGGTTTTCTCTAAGAATTTTGACGATTTCGTGCAGAATTCTGCTGTTTTCTTGCAATTCAGCCGTTGAATCTAGGTAAGAAGTCATGATTTTGTAGATTTTGTGCTCTTCTTTGCGAATTCAAGATAGAAAACAACGAAAATCAGCGAGAAATCGTCGTTTTGCATCGAAATATGCGGTTTTCTCTAAGAATTTTGATGATTTCGTGCAGAATTCTGCTGTTTTCTTGCAATTCAGCAGTTGAATCTTGGTAAAAAGTCATGATTTTGTGGATTTCGTGCTCTTCTTTGCAAATTCATGCCAGAAAACAACGAAAATCGGCGAAAAATCGTCGTTTTGCATCGAAATATGCGGTTTTCTGTAAGAATTTTGATGATTTCGTGCAGAATTCTGCTGTTTTCTTGCAATTCAGCCGTTGAATCTTGGTAAAAAGTCATGATTTTGTAGATTTCGTGCTCTTCTTTGCGAATTCAAGCCAGAAAACAACGAAAATCGGCGAAAAATCGTCGTTTTGCATCGAAATATGCGGTTTTCTGTAAGAATTTTGATGATTTCGTGCAGAATTCTGCTGTTTTCTTGCAATTCAGCCGTTGAATCTAGGTAAAAAGTCATAATTTTGTAGATTTCGTGCTCTTCTTGGCAAATTCAAGATAGAAAACAACGAAAATCGGCGAGAAATCGTTGTTTTGCATCGAAATATGCAGTTTTCTCTAAGAATTTTGATGATTTCGTGCAGAATTCTGCTGTTTTCTTGCAATTCAGCCGTTGAATCTTGGTAAAAAGTGATGATTTGGTAGATTTCGTGCTCTTTTGCGAATTCAAGCCAGAAAACAACGAAAATCGGCGAGAAATCGTCGTTTTGCATCGAAATATGCGGTTTTCTCTAAAAATGTTGATGATTTCGTGCAGAATTCTGCTGTTTTCTTGCAATTCAGCCGTTGAATCTTGGTAAAAAGTAATGATTTTGTAGATTTCGTGCTCTTCTTTGCGAATTCAAGCCATAAAACCTCAAAAATCGGCGAGAAATCGTCGTTTTGCATCGAAATATGCGGTTTTCTCTAAGAATTTTGACGATTTCGTGCAGAATTCTGCTGTTTTCTTGCAATTCAGCCTTTGAATCTTGGTAAAAAGTCATAATTTTGTAGATTTTGTGCTCTTCTTTGCGAATTCAAGATAGAAAACAACGAAAATCAGCGAGAAATCGTCGTTTTGCATCGAAATATGCGGTTTTCTCTAAGAATTTTGATGATTTCGTGCAGAATTCTGCTGTTTTCTTGCAATTCTGCCGTTGAATCTTGGTAAAAAGTCATGATTTTGTGGATTTCGTGCTCTTCTTTGCAAATTCATGCCAGAAAACAACGAAAATCGGCGAGAAATCGTCGTTTTGCATCGAAATATGCGGTTTTCTGTAAGAATTTTGATGATTTCGTGCAGAATTCTGCTGTTTTCTTGCAATTCAGCCGTTGAATCTTGGTAAAAAGTCATGATTTTGTAGATTTCGTGCTCTTCTTTGCGAATTCAAGCCAGAAAACAACGAAAATCGGCGAGAAATCGTCGTTTTGCATCGAAATATGCGGTTTTCTGTAAAAATTTTGATGATTTCGTGCAGAAGTCTGCTGTTTTCTTGCAATTCAGCCGTTGAATCTTGGTAAAAAGTCATGATTTTGTAGATTTCGTGCTCTTCTTTGCGAATTCAAGCCAGAAAACAACGAAAATCGGCGAAAAATTGTCGTTTTGCATCGAAATATGCGGTTTTCTGTAAGAATTTTGATGATTTCGTGAAGAATTCTGCTGTTTTCCTGCAATTCAGCCGTTGAATCTTGGTAAAAAGAAATGATTTTGTAGATTTCGTGCTCTTCTTTGCGAATTCAAGCCAGAAAACATCGAAAATCGGCGAGAAATCCTCGTTTTGCATCGAAATATGCGGTTTTCTCTAAGAATTTTGACGATTTCGTGCAGAATTCTGCTGTTTTCTTGCAATTCAGCCGTTGAATCTTGGTAAAAAGTCATGATTTTGTAGATTTTGTGCTCTTCTTTGCGAATTCAAGATAGAAAACAACGAAAATCAGCGAGAAATCGTCGTTTTGCATCGAAATATGCGGTTTTCTCTAAGAATTTTGATGATTTCGTGCAGAATTCTGCTGTTTTCTTGCAATTCAGCCGTTGAATCTTGGTAAAAAGTCATGATTTTGTGGATTTCGTGCTCTTCTTTGCAAATTCATGCCAGAAATCAACGAAAATCGGCGAGAAATCGTCGTTTTGCATCGAAATATGCAGTTTTCTGTAAGAATTTTGATGATTTCGTGCAGAATTCTGCTGTTTTCTTGCAATTCAGCCGTTGAATCTTGGTAAAAAGTCATGATTTTGTAGATTTCGTGCTCTTCTTTGCGAATTCAAGCCAGAAAACAACGAAAATCGGCGAGAAATCGTCGTTTTGCATCGAAATATGCGGTTTTCTGTAAGAATTTTGATGATTTCGTGCAGAATTCTACTGTTTTCTTGCAATTCAGCCGTTGAATCTTGGTAAAAAGTCATGATTTTGTAGATTTCGTGCTCTTCTTTGCGAATTCAAGCCAGAAAACAACGAAAATCGGCGAAAAATCGTCGTTTTGCATCGAAATATGCGGTTTTCTGTAAGAATTTTGATGATTTCGTGGAGAATTCTGCTGTTTTCCTGCAATTCAGCCGTTGAATCTAGGTAAAAAGTCATGGTTTTGTAGATTTCGTGCTCTTCTTGGCGAATTCAAGATAGAAAACAACGAAAATCGGCGAGAAATCGTTGTTTTGCATCGAAATATGCAGTTTTCTCTAAGAATTTTGATGATTTCGTGCAGAATTCTGCTGTTTTCTTGCAATTCAGCCGTTGAATCTTGGTAAAAAGTGATGATTTTGTAGATTTCGTGCTCTTTTGCGAATTCAAGCCAGAAAACAACGAAAATCGGCGAGAAATCGTCGTTTTGCATCGAAATATGCGGTTTTCTCTAAGAATTTTGATAATTTCGTGCAGAATTCTGCTGTTTTCTTGCAATTCAGCCGTTAAATCTTGGTAAAAAGTGATGATTTTGTAGATTTCGTGCTCTTCTTTGCGAATTCAAGCCAGAAAACAACGAAAATCGGCGAGAAATCGTCGTTTTGCATCGAAATATGCGGTTTTCTGTAAGAATTTTGATGATTTCGTGCAGAATTCTGCTGTTTTCTTGCAATTCAGCCGTTGAATCTTGGTAAAAAGTCATGATTTTGTAGATTTTGTGCTCTTCTTTGCAAATTCAAGATAGAAAACAACGAAAATCAGCGAGAAATCGTCGTTTTGCATCGAAATATGCGGTTTTCTCTAAGAATTTTGATGATTTCGTGCAGAATTCTGCTGTTTTCTTGCAATTCAGCCGTTGAATCTTGGTAAAAAGTCATGATTTTGTGGATTTCGTGCTCTTCTTTGCAAATTCATGCCAGAAAACATCGAAAATCGGCGAGAAATCGTCGTTTTGCATCGAAATATGCGGTTTTCAGTAAGAATTTTGATGATTTCGTGCAGAATTCTGCTGTTTTCTTGCAATTCAGCCGTTGAATCTTGGTAAAAATTCATGATTTTGTAAATTTCGTGCTCCTCTTTGCGAATTCAAGCCAGAAAACCACCAAAAACGGCGAGAAATCGTCGTTTTGCATCGAAATGTGCGGTTTTCTCTAAGAATTTTAATGATTTCGTGCAGAATTCTGCTGTTTTCTTGCAATTCAGCTGTTGAATCTTGGTAAAAAGTCATGGTTTTGTAGATTTCGTGCTCCTCTTTGCGAATTCAAGCCAGAAAACCACGAAAATCGGCGAGAAATCGTCGTTTTGCATCGAAATATGCGGTTTTCTCAAAGAATTTTGACGATTTCGTGCAGAATTCTGCTGTTTTCTTGCAATTCAGCCGTTGAATCTTGGTAAAAAGTCATGGTTTTGTAGATTTCGTGCTCTTCTTTGCGAATTCAAGCCAGAAAACAACGAAAATCGGCGAGAAATCGTCGTTTTGTATCGAAATATGCGGTTTTCTGTAAAAATTTTGATGATTTCGTGCAGAATTCTGCTGTTTTCTTGCAATTCAGCCGTTGAATCTTGGTAAAAAGTGATGATTTTGTAGATTTCGTGCTCTTCTTTGCGAATTCAAGCCAGAAAACAACGAAAATCGGCGAGAAATCGTCGTTTTGCATCGAAATATGCGGTTTTCTCTAAGAATTTTGATGATTTCGTGCAGAATTCTGCTGTTTTCTTGCAATTCAGCTGTTGAATCTAGGTAAAAAGTCATGATTTTGTAGATTTTGTGCTCTTCTTTGCGAATTCAAGCCAGAAAACAACGAAAATGGGCGAGAAATCGTCGTTTTGCATCGAAATATGCGGTTTTCTGTAAGAATTTTGATGATTTCGTGCAGAATTCTGCTGTTTTCTTGCAATTCAGCCGTTGAATCTTGGTAAAAAGTCATGGTTTTGTAGATTTCGTGCTCCTCTATGCGAATTCAAGCCAGAAAACCACGAAAATCGGCGAGAAATCGTCGTTTTGCATCGAAATGTGCGGTTTTCTCTAAGAATTTTGATGATTTCGAGCAGAATTCTGCTGTTTTCTTGCAATTCAGCCGTTGAATCTTGGTAAAAAGTGATAATTTTGTAGATTTGGTGCTCTTCTTTGCGAATTCAAGCCAGAAAACAACGAAAATCGGCGAGAAATCGTCGTTTTGTATCGAAATATGCGGTTTTCTGTAAAAATTTTGATGATTTCGTGCAGAATTCTGCTGTTTTCTTGCAATTCAGCCGTTGAATCTTGGTAAAAAGTGATGATTTTGTAGATTTCGTGCTCTTCTTTGCGAATTCAAGCCAGAAAACAACGAAAATCGGCGAGAAATCGTCGTTTTGCATCGAAATATGCGGTTTTCTCTAAGAATTTTGATGATTTCGTGCAGAATTCTGCTGTTTTCTTGCAATTCAGCTGTTGAATCTAGGTAAAAAGTCATGATTTTGTAGATTTTGTGCTCTTCTTTGCGAATTCAAGCCAGAAAACAACGAAAATGGGCGAGAAATCGTCGTTTTGCATCGAAATATGCGGTTTTCTGTAAGAATTTTGATGATTTCGTGCAGAATTCTGCTGTTTTCTTGCAATTCAGCCGTTGAATCTTGGTAAAAAGTCATGGTTTTGTAGATTTCGTGCTCCTCTATGCGAATTCAAGCCAGAAAACCACGAAAATCGGCGAGAAATCGTCGTTTTGCATCGAAATGTGCGGTTTTCTCTAAGAATTTTGATGATTTCGAGCAGAATTCTGCTGTTTTCTTGCAATTCAGCCGTTGAATCTTGGTAAAAAGTGATAATTTTGTAGATTTCGTGCTCTTCTTTGCGAATTCAAGCCAGAAAACAACGAAAATCGGCGAGAAATCGCCGTTTTGCATCGAAATATGCGGTTTTCTCTAAGAATTTTGACGATTTCGTGCAGAATTCTGCTGTTTTCTTGCAATTCAGCTGTTGAATCTAGGTAAAAAGTCATGATTTTGTAGATTTCGTGCTCTTCTTTGCAAATTCAAGCCAGAAAACAACGAAAATCGGCGAGAAATCGTCGTTTTGCATCGAAATATGCGGTTTTCTGTGAGAATTTTGATGATTTCGTGCAGAATTCTGCTGTTTTCTTGCAATTCAGCCGTTGAATATTGGTAAAAAGTGATGATTTTGTAGATTTCGTGCTCTTCTTTGCGAATTCAAGCCAGAAAACAACGAAAATCGGCGAGAAATCGTCGTTTTGCATCGAAATATGCGGTTTTATCTAAGAATTTTGATGATTTCGTGCAGAATTCTGCTGTTTTCTTGCAATTCAGCCGTTGAATCTTGGTAAAAAGTCATGATTTTGTAGATTTCGTGCTCTTCTTTGCAAATTCATGCCAGAAAACAACGAAAATCGGCGAGAAATCGTCGTTTTGCAACGAAATATGCGGTTTTCTGTAAGAATTTTGATGATTTCGTGCAGAATTCTGCTGTTTTCTTGCAATTCAGCCGTTGAATCTTGGTAAAAAGTCATGATTTTGTAGATTTCGTGCTCTTCTTTGCAAATTCAAGCCAGAAAACAACGAAAATCGGCGAGAAATCGTCGTTTTGCATCGAAATATGCGGTTTTCTGTAAGAATTTTGATGATTTCGTGCAGAATTCTGCTGTTTTCTTGCAATTCAGCCGTTGAATCTTGGTAAAAAGTCATGATTTTGTAGATTTCGTGCTCTTCTTTGCAAATTCAAGCCAGAAAACAACGAAAATCGGCGAGAAATCGTCGTTTTGCATCGAAATATGCGGTTTTCTGTAAGAATTTTGATGATTTCGTGCAGAATTCTGCTGTTTTCTTGCAATTCAGCCGTTGAATCTAGGTAAAAAGTCATGATTTTGTAGATTTCGTGCTCTTCTTTGCGAATTCAAGCCAGAAAACAACGAAAATCGGCGAGAAATCGTCGTTTTGCATCGAAATATGCGGTTTTCTGTAAGAATTTTGATGATTTCGTGCAGAATTCTGCTGTTTTCTTGCAATTCAGCCGTTGAATCTTGGTAAAAAGTGATGATTTTGTAGATTTTGTGCTCTTCTTTGCGAATTCAAGCCAGAAAACAACGAAAATCGGCGAGAAATCGTGGTTTTGCATCGAAATATGCGGTTTTCTGTAAGAATTTTGATGATTTCGTGCTCTTCTTTGCGAATTCAAGCCAGAAAACAACGAAAATCGGCGAGAAATCGTCGTTTTGTATCGAAATATGCGGTTTTCTGTAAAAATTTTGATGATTTCGTGCAGAATTCTGCTGTTTTCTTGCAATTCAGCCGTTGAATCTTGGTAAAAAGTGATGATTTTGTAGATTTCGTGCTCTTCTTTGCGAATTCAAGCCAGAAAACAACGAAAATCGGCGAGAAATCGTCGTTTTGCATCGAAATATGCGGTTTTCTCTAAGAATTTTGATGATTTCGTGCAGAATTCTGCTGTTTTCTTGCAATTCAGCTGTTGAATCTAGGTAAAAAGTCATGATTTTGTAGATTTTGTGCTCTTCTTTGCGAATTCAAGCCAGAAAACAACGAAAATGGGCGAGAAATCGTCGTTTTGCATCGAAATATGCGGTTTTCTGTAAGAATTTTGATGATTTCGTGCAGAATTCTGCTGTTTTCTTGCAATTCAGCCGTTGAATCTTGGTAAAAAGTCATGGTTTTGTAGATTTCGTGCTCCTCTATGCGAATTCAAGCCAGAAAACCACGAAAATCGGCGAGAAATCGTCGTTTTGCATCGAAATGTGCGGTTTTCTCTAAGAATTTTGATGATTTCGAGCAGAATTCTGCTGTTTTCTTGCAATTCAGCCGTTGAATCTTGGTAAAAAGTGATAATTTTGTAGATTTCGTGCTCTTCTTTGCGAATTCAAGCCAGAAAACAACGAAAATCGGCGAGAAATCGCCGTTTTGCATCGAAATATGCGGTTTTCTCTAAGAATTTTGACGATTTCGTGCAGAATTCTGCTGTTTTCTTGCAATTCAGCTGTTGAATGTAGGTAAAAAGTCATGATTTTGTAGATTTCGTGCTCTTCTTTGCAAATTCAAGCCAGAAAACAACGAAAATCGGCGAGAAATCGTCGTTTTGCATCGAAATATGCGGTTTTCTGTGAGAATTTTGATGATTTCGTGCAGAATTCTGCTGTTTTCTTGCAATTCAGCCGTTGAATATTGGTAAAAAGTGATGATTTTGTAGATTTCGTGCTCTTCTTTGCGAATTCAAGCCAGAAAACAACGAAAATCGGCGAGAAATCGTCGTTTTGCATCGAAATATGCGGTTTTATCTAAGAATTTTGATGATTTCGTGCAGAATTCTGCTGTTTTCTTGCAATTCAGCCGTTGAATCTTGGTAAAAAGTCATGATTTTGTAGATTTCGTGCTCTTCTTTGCAAATTCATGCCAGAAAACAACGAAAATCGGCGAGAAATCGTCGTTTTGCAACGAAATATGCGGTTTTCTGTAAGAATTTTGATGATTTCGTGCAGAATTCTGCTGTTTTCTTGCAATTCAGCCGTTGAATCTTGGTAAAAAGTCATGATTTTGTAGATTTCGTGCTCTTCTTTGCAAATTCAAGCCAGAAAACAACGAAAATCGGCGAGAAATCGTCGTTTTGCATCGAAATATGCGGTTTTCTGTAAGAATTTTGATGATTTCGTGCAGAATTCTGCTGTTTTCTTGCAATTCAGCCGTTGAATCTTGGTAAAAAGTCATGATTTTGTAGATTTCGTGCTCTTCTTTGCAAATTCAAGCCAGAAAACAACGAAAATCGGCGAGAAATCGTCGTTTTGCATCGAAATATGCGGTTTTCTGTAAGAATTTTGATGATTTCGTGCAGAATTCTGCTGTTTTCTTGCAATTCAGCCGTTGAATCTAGGTAAAAAGTCATGATTTTGCAGATTTCGTGCTCTTCTTTGCGAATTCAAGCCAGAAAACAACGAAAATCGGCGAGAAATCGTCGTTTTGCATCGAAATATGCGGTTTTCTGTAAGAATTTTGATGATTTCGTGCAGAATTCTGCTGTTTTCTTGCAATTCAGCCGTTGAATCTTGGTAAAAAGTGATGATTTTGTAGATTTTGTGCTCTTCTTTGCGAATTCAAGCCAGAAAACAACGAAAATCGGCGAGAAATCGTGGTTTTGCATCGAAATATGCGGTTTTCTGTAAGAATTTTGATGATTTCGTGCAGAATTCTGCTGTTTTCTTGCAATTCAGCCGTTGAATCTTGGTAAAAAGTCATGATTTTGTAGATTTCGTGCTCTTCTTTGCGAATTCAAGCCAGTAAACAACGAAAATCGGCGAGAAATCGTCGTTTTGCATCGAAAAATGCGGTTTTCTGTAAGAATTTTGATGATTTCGTGCAGAATTCTGCTGTTTTCTTGCAATTCAGCCGTTGAATCTTGGTAAAAAGTCATGATTTTGCAGATTTCGTGCTCTTCTTTGCGAATTCAAGCCAGAAAACAACGAAAATCGGCGAGAAATCGTCGTTTTGCATCGAAATATGCGGTTTTCTGTAAGAATTTTGATGATTTCGTGCAGAATTCTGCTGTTTTCTTGCAATTCAGCCGTTGAATCTAGGTAAAAAGTCATGATTTTGTAGATTTCGTGCTCTTCTTGGCGAATTCAAGATAGAAAACAACGAAAATCGGCGAGAAATCGTTGTTTTGCATCGAAATATGCGGTTGTCTGTAAGAATTTTGATGATTTCGTGCAGAATTCTGCTGTTTTCTTGCAATTCAGCCGTTGAATCTAGGTAAAAAGTCATGATTTTGTAGATTTCGTGCTCTTCTTTGCAAATTCAAGCCAGAAAACAACGAAAATCGGCGAGAAATCGTCGTTTTGCATCGAAATATGCGGTTTTCTGTAAGAATTTTGATGATTTCGTGCAGAATTCTGCTGTTTTCTTGCAATTCAGCCGTTGAATCTAGGTAAAAAGTCATGATTTTGTAGATTTCGTGCTCTTCTTTGCGAATTCAAGCCAGAAAACAACGAAAATCGGCGAGAAATCGTCGTTTTGCATCGAAATATGCGGTTTTCTGTAAGAATTTTGATGATTTCGTGCAGAATTCTGCTGTTTTCTTGCAATTCAGCCGTTGAATCTTGGTAAAAAGTGATGATTTTGTAGATTTTGTGCTCTTCTTTGCGAATTCAAGCCAGAAAACAACGAAAATCGGCGAGAAATCGTGGTTTTGCATCGAAATATGCGGTTTTCTGTAAGAATTTTGATGATTTCGTGCTCTTCTTTGCGAATTCAAGCCAGAAAACAACGAAAATCGGCGAGAAATCGTCGTTTTGTATCGAAATATGCGGTTTTCTGTAAAAATTTTGATGATTTCGTGCAGAATTCTGCTGTTTTCTTGCAATTCAGCCGTTGAATCTTGGTAAAAAGTGATGATTTTGTAGATTTCGTGCTCTTCTTTGCGAATTCAAGCCAGAAAACAACGAAAATCGGCGAGAAATCGTCGTTTTGCATCGAAATATGCGGTTTTCTCTAAGAATTTTGATGATTTCGTGCAGAATTCTGCTGTTTTCTTGCAATTCAGCTGTTGAATCTAGGTAAAAAGTCATGATTTTGTAGATTTTGTGCTCTTCTTTGCGAATTCAAGCCAGAAAACAACGAAAATGGGCGAGAAATCGTCGTTTTGCATCGAAATATGCGGTTTTCTGTAAGAATTTTGATGATTTCGTGCAGAATTCTGCTGTTTTCTTGCAATTCAGCCGTTGAATCTTGGTAAAAAGTCATGGTTTTGTAGATTTCGTGCTCCTCTATGCGAATTCAAGCCAGAAAACCACGAAAATCGGCGAGAAATCGTCGTTTTGCATCGAAATGTGCGGTTTTCTCTAAGAATTTTGATGATTTCGAGCAGAATTCTGCTGTTTTCTTGCAATTCAGCCGTTGAATCTTGGTAAAAAGTGATAATTTTGTAGATTTCGTGCTCTTCTTTGCGAATTCAAGCCAGAAAACAACGAAAATCGGCGAGAAATCGCCGTTTTGCATCGAAATATGCGGTTTTCTCTAAGAATTTTGACGATTTCGTGCAGAATTCTGCTGTTTTCTTGCAATTCAGCTGTTGAATGTAGGTAAAAAGTCATGATTTTGTAGATTTCGTGCTCTTCTTTGCAAATTCAAGCCAGAAAACAACGAAAATCGGCGAGAAATCGTCGTTTTGCATCGAAATATGCGGTTTTCTGTGAGAATTTTGATGATTTCGTGCAGAATTCTGCTGTTTTCTTGCAATTCAGCCGTTGAATATTGGTAAAAAGTGATGATTTTGTAGATTTCGTGCTCTTCTTTGCGAATTCAAGCCAGAAAACAACGAAAATCGGCGAGAAATCGTCGTTTTGCATCGAAATATGCGGTTTTATCTAAGAATTTTGATGATTTCGTGCAGAATTCTGCTGTTTTCTTGCAATTCAGCCGTTGAATCTTGGTAAAAAGTCATGATTTTGTAGATTTCGTGCTCTTCTTTGCAAATTCATGCCAGAAAACAACGAAAATCGGCGAGAAATCGTCGTTTTGCAACGAAATATGCGGTTTTCTGTAAGAATTTTGATGATTTCGTGCAGAATTCTGCTGTTTTCTTGCAATTCAGCCGTTGAATCTTGGTAAAAAGTCATGATTTTGTAGATTTCGTGCTCTTCTTTGCAAATTCAAGCCAGAAAACAACGAAAATCGGCGAGAAATCGTCGTTTTGCATCGAAATATGCGGTTTTCTGTAAGAATTTTGATGATTTCGTGCAGAATTCTGCTGTTTTCTTGCAATTCAGCCGTTGAATCTTGGTAAAAAGTCATGATTTTGTAGATTTCGTGCTCTTCTTTGCAAATTCAAGCCAGAAAACAACGAAAATCGGCGAGAAATCGTCGTTTTGCATCGAAATATGCGGTTTTCTGTAAGAATTTTGATGATTTCGTGCAGAATTCTGCTGTTTTCTTGCAATTCAGCCGTTGAATCTAGGTAAAAAGTCATGATTTTGCAGATTTCGTGCTCTTCTTTGCGAATTCAAGCCAGAAAACAACGAAAATCGGCGAGAAATCGTCGTTTTGCATCGAAATATGCGGTTTTCTGTAAGAATTTTGATGATTTCGTGCAGAATTCTGCTGTTTTCTTGCAATTCAGCCGTTGAATCTTGGTAAAAAGTGATGATTTTGTAGATTTTGTGCTCTTCTTTGCGAATTCAAGCCAGAAAACAACGAAAATCGGCGAGAAATCGTGGTTTTGCATCGAAATATGCGGTTTTCTGTAAGAATTTTGATGATTTCGTGCAGAATTCTGCTGTTTTCTTGCAATTCAGCCGTTGAATCTTGGTAAAAAGTCATGATTTTGTAGATTTCGTGCTCTTCTTTGCGAATTCAAGCCAGTAAACAACGAAAATCGGCGAGAAATCGTCGTTTTGCATCGAAAAATGCGGTTTTCTGTAAGAATTTTGATGATTTCGTGCAGAATTCTGCTGTTTTCTTGCAATTCAGCCGTTGAATCTTGGTAAAAAGTCATGATTTTGCAGATTTCGTGCTCTTCTTTGCGAATTCAAGCCAGAAAACAACGAAAATCGGCGAGAAATCGTCGTTTTGCATCGAAATATGCGGTTTTCTGTAAGAATTTTGATGATTTCGTGCAGAATTCTGCTGTTTTCTTGCAATTCAGCCGTTGAATCTAGGTAAAAAGTCATGATTTTGTAGATTTCGTGCTCTTCTTGGCGAATTCAAGATAGAAAACAACGAAAATCGGCGAGAAATCGTTGTTTTGCATCGAAATATGCGGTTGTCTGTAAGAATTTTGATGATTTCGTGCAGAATTCTGCTGTTTTCTTGCAATTCAGCCGTTGAATCTAGGTAAAAAGTCATGATTTTGTAGATTTCGTGCTCTTTTTGGCGAATTCAAGATAGAAAACAACGAAAATCGGCGAGAAATCGTTGTTTTGCATCGAAATATGCAGTTTTCTCTAAGAATTTTGATGATTTCGTGCAGAATTCTGCTGTTTTCTTGCAATTCAGCCGTTGAATCTTGGTAAAAAGTCATGATTTTGTAGATTTCGTGCTCTTCTTTGCGAAATTAAGCCAGAAAACAACGAAAATCGGCGAGAAATCGTCGTTTTGCATCGAAATATGCGGTTTTCTGTAAGAATTTTGATGATTTCGTGCAGAATTCTGCTGTTTTCTTGCAATTCAGCCGTTGAATCTTGGTAAAAAGTGATGATTTTGTAGATTTTGTGCTCTTCTTTGCGAATTCAAGCCAGAAAACAACGAAAATCGGCGAGAAATCGTGGTTTTGCATCGAAATATGCGGTTTTCTGTAAGAATTTTGATGATTTCGTGCAGAATTCTGCTGTTTTCTTGCAATTCAGCCGTTGAATCTTGGTAAAAAGTCATGATTTTGTAGATTTCGTGCTCTTCTTTGCAAATTCAAGCCAGAAAACAACGAAAATCGGCGAGAAATCGTCGTTTTGCATCGAAATATGCGGTTTTCTGTGAGAATTTTGATGATTTCGTGCAGAATTCAGCTGTTTTCTTGCAATTCAGCCGTTGAATATTGGTAAAAAGTGATGATTTTGTAGATTTCGTGCTCTTCTTTGCGAATTCAAGCCAGAAAACAACGAAAATCGGCGAGAAATCGTCGTTTTGCATCGAAATATGCGGTTTTATCTAAGAATTTTGATGATTTCGTGCAGAATTCTGCTGTTTTCTTGCAATTCAGCCGTTGAATCTTGGTAAAAAGTCATGATTTTGTAGATTTCGTGCTCTTCTTTGCAAATTCATGCCAGAAAACAACGAAAATCGGCGAGAAATCGTCGTTTTGCAACGAAATATGCGGTTTTCTGTAAGAATTTTGATGATTTCGTGCAGAATTCTGCTGTTTTCTTGCAATTCAGCCGTTGAATCTTGGTAAAAAGTCATGATTTTGAAGATTTCGTGCTCTTCTTTGCAAATTCAAGCCAGAAAACAACGAAAATCGGCGAGAAATCGTCGTTTTGCATCGAAATATGCGGTTTTCTGTAAGAATTTTGATGATTTCGTGCAGAATTCTGCTGTTTTCTTGCAATTCAGCCGTTGAATCTTGGTAAAAAGTCATGATTTTGTAGATTTCGTGCTCTTCTTTGCAAATTCAAGCCAGAAAACAACGAAAATCGGCGAGAAATCGTCGTTTTGCATCGAAATATGCGGTTTTCTGTAAGAATTTTGATGATTTCGTGCAGAATTCTGCTGTTTTCTTGCAATTCAGCCGTTGAATCTAGGTAAAAAGTCATGATTTTGTAGATTTCGTGCTCTTCTTTGCGAATTCAAGCCAGAAAACAACGAAAATCGGCGAGAAATCGTCGTTTTGCATCGAAATATGCGGTTTTCTGTAAGAATTTTGATGATTTCGTGCAGAATTCTGCTGTTTTCTTGCAATTCAGCCGTTGAATCTTGGTAAAAAGTGATGATTTTGTAGATTTTGTGCTCTTCTTTGCGAATTCAAGCCAGAAAACAACGAAAATCGGCGAGAAATCGTGGTTTTGCATCGAAATATGCGGTTTTCTGTAAGAATTTTGATGATTTCGTGCAGAATTCTGCTGTTTTCTTGCAATTCAGCCGTTGAATCTTGGTAAAAAGTCATGATTTTGTAGATTTCGTGCTCTTCTTTGCGAATTCAAGCCAGTAAACAACGAAAATCGGCGAGAAATCGTCGTTTTGCATCGAAAAATGCGGTTTTCTGTAAGAATTTTGATGATTTCGTGCAGAATTCTGCTGTTTTCTTGCAATTCAGCCGTTGAATCTTGGTAAAAAGTCATGATTTTGTAGATTTCGTGCTCTTCTTTGCGAATTCAAGCCAGAAAACCACGAAAATCGGCGAGAAATCGTCGATTTGCATCGAAATTTGCGGTTTTCTCTAAAAATTTTGATGATTTCGTGCAGAATTCTGCTGCTTTCTTGCAATTCAGCCGTTGAATCTTGGTAAAAAGTCATGATTTTGTAGATTTCGTGCTCTTCTTTGCGAATTCCAGCCAGAAAACAACGAAAATCGGCGCGAAATCGTCGTTTTGCATCGAAATATGCGGTTTTCTGTAAGAATTTTGATGATTTCGTGCAGAATTCTGCTGTTTTCTTGCAATTCAGCCGTTGAATCTTGGTAAAAAGTGATGATTTTGTAGATTTTGTGCTCTTCTTTCCGAATTCAAGCCAGAAAACCACGAAAATCGGCGAGAAATCGTCGTTTTGCATCGAAATATGCGGTTTTCTCTAAGAATTTTGATGATTTCGTGCAGAATTCTGCTGTTTTCTTGCAATTCAGCCGTTGAATCTTGATAAAAAGTCATGATTTTGTAGATTTTGTGCTCTTCTTTGCGAATTCAAGCCAGAAAACAACGAAAATCGGCGAGAAATCGTCGTTTTGCATCGAAAAATGCGGTTTTCTGTAAGAATTTTGATGATTTCGTGCAGAATTCTGCTGTTTTCTTGCAATTCAGCCGTTGAATCTTGGTAAAAAGTCATGATTTTGCAGATTTCGTGCTCTTCTTTGCGAATTCAAGCCAGAAAACAACAAAAATCGGCGAGAAATCGTCGTTTTGCATCGAAATATGCGGTTTTCTGTAAGAATTTTGATGATTTCGTGCAGAATTCTGCTGTTTTCTTGCAATTCAGCCGTTGAATCTTGGTAAAAAGTCATGATTTTGTAGATTTCGTGCTCTTCTTTGCGAATTCAAGCCAGAAAACAACGAAAATCGGCGAGAAATAATCGTTTTGCATCGAAATATGCGGTTTTCTGTAAGAATTTTGATGATTTCGTGCAGAATTCTGCTGTTTTCTTGCAATTCAGCCGTTGAATCTTTGTAAAAAGTGATGATTTTGTAGATTTTGTGCTCTTCTTTGCGAATTCAAGCCAGAAAACCACGAAAATCGGCGAGAAATCGTCGTTTTGCATCGAAATATGCGGTTTTCTCTAAGAATTTTGATGATTTCGTGCAGAATTCTGCTGTTTTCTTGCAATTCAGCCGTTGAATCTTGATAAAAAGTCATGATTTTGTAGATTTTGTGCTCTTCTTTGCGAATTCAAGCCAGAAAACAACGAAAATCGGCGAGAAATCGTCGTTTTGCTTCGAAAAATGCGGTTTTCTGTAAGAATTTTGATGATTTCGTGCAGAATTCTGCTGTTTTCTTGCAATTCAGCCGTTGAATCTTGGTAAAAAGTCATGATTTTGTAGATTTCGTGCTCTTCTTTGCGAATTCAAGCCAGAAAACAACGAAAATCGGCGAGAAATAATCGTTTTGCATCGAAATATGCGGTTTTCTGTAAGAATTTTGATGATTTCGTGCAGAATTCTGCTGTTTTCTTGCAATTCAGCCGTTGAATCTTGGTAAAAAGTCATGATTTTGTAGATTTCGTGCTCTTCTTTGCGAATTCAAGCCAGAAAACCACGAAAATCGGCGAGAAATCGTCGTTTTGCATCGAAATATGCGGTTTTCTGTAAGAATTTTGATGATTTCGTGCAGAATTCTGCTGTTTTCTTGCAATTCAGCCGTTGAATCTTGGTAAAAAGTCATGATTTTGTAGATTTCGTGCTCTTCTTTGCGAATTCCAGCCAGAAATCAACGAAAATCGGCGCGAAATCGTCGTTTTGCATCGAAATATGCGGTTTTCTGTTAGAATTTTGATGATTTCGTGCAGAATTCTGCTGTTTTCTTGCAATTCAGCCGTTGAATCTTGGTAAAAAGTGATGATTTTGTAGATTTTGTGCTCTTCTTTGCGAATTCAAGCCAAAAAACCACGAAAATCGGCGAGAAATCGTCGTTTTGCATCGAAATATGCGGTTTTCTCTAAGAATTTTGATGATTTCGTGCAGAATTCTGCTGTTTTCTTGCAATTCAGCCGTTGAATCTTGATAAAAAGTCATGATTTTGTAGATTTTGTGCTCTTCTTTGCGAATTCAAGCCAGAAAACAACGAAAATCGGCGAGAAATCGTCGTTTTGCATCGAAAAATGCGGTTTTCTGTAAGAATTTTGATGATTTTGTGCAGAATTCTGCTGTTTTCTTGCAATTCAGCCGTTGAATCTTGGTAAAAAGTCATGATTTTGTAGATTTCGTGCTCTTCTTTGCAAATTCAAGCCAGAAAACAACGAAACTCGGCGAGAAATCTTCGTTTTGCATCGAAATATGCGGTTTTCTGTAAGAATTTTGATGATTTCGTGCAGAATTCTGCTGTTTTCTTGCAATTCAGAAGTTGAATCTTGGTAAAAAGTCATGATTTTGTAGATTCCGTGCTCTTCTTTGCGAATTCAAGATAGAAAACATCGAAAATCAGCGAGAAATCGTCCTTTTGCATCGAAATATGCGGTTTTCTCTAAGAATTTTGATGATTTCGTGCAGAATTCTGCTGTTTTCTTGCAATTCAGCCGTTGAATCTTGGTAAAAAATGATGATTTTGTAGATTTCGTGCTCTTCTTTGCGAATTCAAGCCAGAAAACAACGAAAATCGGCGAGAAATCGTCGTTTTGCATCGAAATATGAGGTTTTCTCTAAGAATTTTGACGACTTCGTGCAGAATTCTGCTGTTTTCTTGCAATTCAGCCGTTGAATCTTGGTAAAAAGTCATGATTTTGTAGATTTCGTGCTCTCCTTTGCGAATTCAAGATGGAAAACAACGAAAATCAGCGAGAAATCGTCGTTTTGCATCGAAATATGCGGTTTTCTCTAAGAATTTTGATGATTTCGTGCAGAATTCTGCGGTTTTCTTGCAATTCAGCCGTTGAATCTTGGTAAAAAGTCATGATTTTGTAGATTTCGTGCTCTTCTTTGCAAATTCATGCCAGAAAGCAACGAAAATCGGCGAGAAATCGTCGTTTTGCAACGAAATATGCGGTTTTCTGTAAGAATTTTGATGATTTCGTGCAGAATTCTGCTGTTTTCTTGCAATTCAGCCGTTGAATCTAGGTAAAAAGTCATGATTTTGTAGATTTCGTGCTGTTCTTGGCGAATTCAAGATAGAAAACAACGAAAATCGGCGAGAAATCGTTGTTTTGCATCGAAATATGCGGTTTTCTGTAAGAATTTTGATGATTTCGTGCAGAATTCTGCTGTTTTCTTGCAATTCAGCCGTTGAATCTAGGTAAAAAGTCATGATTTTGTAGATTTTGTGCTCTTCTTTGCGAATTCAAGCCAGAAAACAACGAAAATCGGCGAGAAATCGTTGTTTTGCATGGAAATATGCGGTTTTCTGTAAGAATTTTGATGATTTCGTGCAGAATTCTGCTGTTTTCTTACAATTCAGCCGTTGAATCTTGGTAAAAAGTCATGATTTTGTAGATTTCGTGCTCTTCTTTGCAAATTCAAGCCAGAAAACAACGAAAATCGGCGAGAAATCGTCGTTTTGCATCGAAAAATGCGGTTTTCTGTATGAATTTTGATGATTTCGTGCAGTATTCTGCGGTTTTCTTGCAATTCAGCCGTTGAATCTTGGTAAAAAGTCATGATTTTGCAGATTTCGTGCTCTTCTTTGCGAATTCAAGCCAGAAAACAACGAAAATCGGCGAGAAATCGTCGTTTTGCATCGAAATATGCGGTTTTCTGTAAAAATTTTGATGATTTCGTGCAGAATTCTGCTGTTTTCTTGCAATTCAGCCGTTGAATCTTGGTAAAAAGTCATGATTTTGTAGATTTCGTGCTCTTCTTTGCGAATTCAAGCCAGAAAACAACGAAAATCGGCGAGAAATAATCGTTTTGCATCGAAATATGCGGTTTTCTGTAAGAATTTTGATGATTTCGTGCCGAATTCTGCTGTTTTCTTGCAATTCAGCCGTTGAATCTTGGTAAAAAGTCATGATTTTGTAGATTTCGTGCTCTTCTTTGCGAATTCAAGCCAGAAAACCACGAAAATCGGCGAGAAATCGTCGTTTTGCATCGAAATATGCGGTTTTCTCTAAGAATTTTGATGATTTCGTGCAGAATTCTGCTGTTTTCTTGCAATTCAGCCGTTGAATCTTGGTAAAAAGTCATGATTTTGTAGATTTCGTGCTCTTCTTTGCAAATTCAAGCCAGAAAATTCGTGCAGAATTCTGCTGTTTTCTTGCAATTCAGCCGTTGAATCTTGGTAAAAAGTCATGATTTTGTAGATTTCGTGCTCTTCTTTGCAAATTCCAGCCAGAAAACAACGAAAATCGGCGCGAAATCGTCGTTTTGCTTCGAAATATGCGGTTTTCTGTAAGAATTTTGATGATTTCGTGCAGAATTCTGCTGTTTTCTTGCAATTCAGGCGTTGAATCTTGGTAAAAAGTCATGATTTTGTAGATTCCGTGCTCTTCTTTGCGAATTCAAGATAGAAAACATCGAAAATCAGCGAGAAATCGTCGTTTTGCATCGAAATATGCGGTTTTCTTTAAGAATTTTAATGATTTCGTGCAGAATTCTGCTGTTTTCTTGCAATTCAGCCGTTGAATCTTGGTAAAAAGTGATGATTTTGTAGATTTCGTGCTCTTCTTTGTGAATTCAAGCCTGAAAACAACGAAAATCGGCGAGAAATCGTCGCTTTGCATCGAAATATGCGATTTTCTCTAAGAATTTTGATGATTTCGTGCAGAAATCTGCTGTTTTCTTGCATTCAGCCGTTGAATCTTGGTAAAAAGTCATGATTTTGTAGATTTCGTGTTCTTCTTTGCGAATTCAAGATAGAAAACAACGAAAATCAGCGAGAAATCGTCATTTTGCATCGAAATATGCGGTTTTCTCTAAGAATTTTGATGATTTCGTGCAGATTTCTGCTGTTTTCTTGCAATTCAGCCGTTGAATCTTGGTAAAAAGTCATGATTTTGTAGATTTCGTGCTCTTCTTTGCAAATTCATGCCAGAAAACAACGAAAATCGGCGAGAAATCGTCGTTTTGCATCGAAATATGCGGTTTTCTGTAAGAATTTTAATGATTTCGTGCAGAATTCTGCTGTTTTCTTGTAATTCAGCCGTTGAATCTTGGTAAAAAGTCATGATTTTGTAGATTTCGTGCTCTTCTTTGCGAATTCAAGCCAGAAAACAACGTAAATCGGCGAGAAATCGTCGTTTTGCATCGAAATATGCGGTTTTCGGTAAGAATTTTGATGATTTCGTGCAGAATTCTGCTGTTTTCTTGCAATTCAGCCGTTGAATCTAGGTAAAAAGTCATGATTTTGTAGATTTCGTGCTCTTCTTGGCGAATTTAAGATAGAAAACAACGAAAATCCTGCGAGAAATCGTTGTTTTGCATCGAAATATGCGGTTTTCTGTAAGAATTTTGATGATTTCGTGCAGAATTCTGCAGTTTTCTTGCAATTCAGCCGTTGAATCTAGGTAAAAAGTCATGATTTTGTAGATTTCGTGCTCTTCTTGGCGAATTCAAGATAGAAAACAACGAAAATCGGCGAGAAATCGTTGTTTTGCATCGAAATATGCAGTTTTCTCTAAGAATTTTGATGATTTCGTGCAGAATTCTGCTGTTTTCTTGCAATTCAGCCGTTGAATCTTGGTAAAAAGTCATGATTTTGTAGATTTCGTGCTCTTCTTTGCGAATTCAAGCCAGAAAACAACGAAAATCGGCGAGAAATCGTCGTTTTGCATCGAAAAATGCGGTTTTCTGTAAGAATTTTGATGATTTTGTGCAGAATTCTGCTGATTTCTTGCAATTCTGCTGTTGAATCTTGGTAAAAAGTCATGATTTTGTAGATTTCGTGCTCTTCTTTGCGAATTCAAGCCAGAAAACAACGAAAATCGGCGAGAAATCGTCGTTTTGCGTCGAAATATGCGGTTTTCTGTAAGAATTTTGATGATTTCGTGCAGAATTCTGCTGTTTTCTTGCAATTCAGCCGTTGAATCGTGGTAAAAAGTCATGATTTTGTAGATTTCGTGCTCTTCTTTGCGAATTCATGCCAGAAAACAACGAAAATCGGCGAGAAATAATCGTTTTGCATCGAAATATGCGGTTTTCTATAAGAATTTTGATGATTTCGTGCAGAATTCTGCTGTTTTCTTGCAATTCAGCCGTTGAATCTTGGTAAAAAGTCATGATTTTGTAGATTTCGTGCTCTTCTTTGCAAATTCAAGCCAGAAAATTCGTGCAGAATTCTGCTGTTTTCTTGCAATTCAGCCGTTGAATCTTGGTAAAAAGTCATGATTTTGTAGATTTCGTGCTCTTCTTTGCAAATTCCAGCCAGAAAACAACGAAAATCGGCGCGAAATCGTCGTTTTGCTTCGAAATATGCGGTTTTCTGTAAGAATTTTGATGATTTCGTGCAGAATTCTGCTGTTTTCTTGCAATTCAGCCGTTGAATCTTGGTAAAAAGTCATGATTTTGTAGATTCCGTGCTCTTCTTTGCGAATTCAAGATAGAAAACATCGAAAATCAGCGAGAAATCGTCGTTTTGCATCGAAATATGCGGTTTTCTTTAAGAATTTTAATGATTTCGTGCAGAATTCTGCTGTTTTCTTGCAATTCAGCCGTTGAATCTTGGTAAAAAGTGATGATTTTGTAGATTTCGTGCCCTTCTTTGCGAATTCAAGCCAGAAAACAACGAAAATCGGCGAGAAATCGTCGTTTTGCATCGAAATATGCGGTTTTCTCTAAGAATTTTGATGATTTCGTGTAGAAATCTGCTGTTTCCTTGCAATTCAGCCGTTGAATCTTGGTAAAAAGTCATGATTTTGTAGATTTCGTGCTCTTCTTTGCGAATTCAAGATAGAAAACAACGAAAATCAGCGAGAAATCGTCGTTTTGCATCGAAATATGCGGTTTTCTCTAAGAATTTTGATGATTTCGTGCAGATTTCTGCTGTTTTCTTGCAATTCAGCCGTTGAATCTTGGTAAAAAGTCATGATTTTGTAGATTTCGTGCTCTTCTTTGCGAATTCAAGCCCGAAAACAACGTAAATCGGCGAGAAATCGTCGTTTTGCATCGAAATATGCGGTTTTCGGTAAGAATTTTGATGATTTCGTGCAGAATTCTGCTGTTTTCTTGCAATTCAGTTGTTGAATCTAGGTAAAAAGTCATGATTTTGTAGATTTCGTGCTCTTCTTGGCGAATTTAAGATAGAAAACAACGAAAATCGGCGAGAAATCGTTGTTTTGCATCGAAATATGCAGTTTTCTCTAAGAATTTTGATGATTTCGTGCAGAATTCTGCTGTTTTCTTGCAATTCAGAAGTTGAATCTTGGTAAAAAGTCATGATTTTGCAGATTTCGTGCTCTCCTTTGCGAACTCAAGCCAGAAAACAACGAAAATCGGCGAGAAATCGTCGTTTTGCATCGAAAAATGCGGTTTTTTGTAAGAATTTTGATGATTTTGTGCAGAATTCTGCTGTTTTCTTGCAATTCAGCCGTTGAATCTTGGTAAAAAGTCATGATTTTGTAGATTTCGTGCTCTTCTTTGCGAATTCAAGCCAGAAAACAACGAAAATCGGCGAGAAATCGTCGTTTTGCGTCGAAATATGCGGTTTTCTGTAAGAATTTTGATGATTTCGTGCAGAATTCTGCTGTTTTCTTGCAATTCAGCCGTTGAATCGTGGTAAAAAGTCATGATTTTGTAGATTTCGTGCTTTTCTTTGCCAATTCAAGCCAGAAAACCACGAAAATCGGCGAGAAATCGTCGTTTTGCATCGAAATATGCGGTTTTCTGTAAGAATTTTGATGATTTCGTGCAAAATTCTGCTGTTTTCTTGCAATTCAGCCGTTGAATCTTGGTAAAAAGTCATGATTTTGTAGATTTCGTGCTTTTCTTTGCGAATTCAATATAGAAAACAACGAAAATCAGCGAGAAATCGTCGTTTTGAATCGAAATATGCGGTTTTCTCTAAGAATTTTGATGATTTTGTGTAGAATTCTGCTGTTTTCTTGCAATTCAGCCGTTGAATCTTGGTAAAAAGTCATGATTTTGTAGATTTCGTGCTCTTCTTTGCGAATTCATGCCAGAAAACAACGAAAATCGGCGAGAAATCGTGGTTTTGCATCGAAATATGCGGTTTTCTCGAAGAATTTTGATGATTTCGTGCAGAATTCTGCTGTTTTCTTGCAATTCAGCCGTTGAATCTTGGTAAAAAGTGATGATTTTGTAGATTTTGTGCTCTTCTTTGCGAATTTAAGCCAGAAAACAACGAAAATCGGCGAGAAATCGTCGTTTTGCATCGAAATATGCGGTTTTCTGTAAGAATTTTGATGATTTCGTGCAGAATTCTGCTGTTTTCTGGCAATTCAGCCGTTGAATCTTGGTAGAAAGTCATGATTTTGTAGATTTCGTGCTCTTCTTTGCGAATTCAAGCAGAAAACAACGAAAATCGGCGAGAAATCGTCGTTTTGCATCGAAATATGCGGTTTTCTGTAAGAATTTTGATGATTTCGTGCAGAATTCTGCTATTTTCTTGCAATTCAGCCGTTGAATCTTGGTAAAAAGTCATGATTTTGTAGATTTCGTGCTCTTCTTGGCAAATTCAAGATAGAAAACAACGAAAATCGGCGAGAAATCGTTGTTTTGCATCGAAATATGCGGTTTTCTCTAAGAATTTTGATGATTTCGTGCAGAATTCTGCTGTTTTCTTGCATTCAGCCGTTGAATCTTGGTAAAAAGTCATGATTTTGTAGATTTCGTGCTCTCCTTTGCGAATTCAAGCCAGAAAACAACGAAAATCGGCGAGAAATCGTCGTTTTGCATCGAAAAATGCGGTTTTTTGTAAGAATTTTGATGATTTTGTGCAGAATTCTGCTGTTTTCTTGCAATTCAGCCGTTGAATCTTGGTAAAAAGTCATGATTTTGTAGATTTCGTGCTCTTCTTTGCGAATTCAAGCCAGAAAACCACGAAAATCGGCGAGAAATCGTCGATTTGCATCGAAATTTGCGGTTTTCTCTAAAAATTTTGATGATTTCGTGCAGAATTCTGCTGTTTTCTTGCAATTCAGCCGTTGAATCTTGGTAAAAAGTCATGATTTTGTAGATTTCGTGCTCTTCTTTGCGAATTCCAGCCAGAAAACAACGAAAATCGGCGCGAAATCGTCGTTTTGCATCGAAATATGCGGTTTTCTGTAAGAATTTTGATGATTTCGTGCAGAATTCTGCTGTTTTCTTGCAATTCAGCCGTTGAATCTTGGTAAAAAGTGATGATTTTGTAGATTTTGTGCTCTTCTTTGCGAATTCAAGCCAGAAAACCACGAAAATCGGCGAGAAATCGTCGTTTTGCATCGAAATATGCGGTTTTCTCTAAGAATTTTGATGATTTCGTGCAGAATTCTGCTGTTTTCTTGCAATTCAGCCGTTGAATCTTGATAAAAAGTCATGATTTTGTAGATTTTGTGCTCTTCTTTGCGAATTCAAGCCAGAAAACAACGAAAATCGGCGAGAAATCGTCGTTTTGCTTCGAAAAATGCGGTTTTCTGAAAGAATTTTGATGATTTCGTGCAGAATTCTGCTGTTTTCTTGCAATTCAGCCGTTGAATCTTGGTAAAAAGTCATGATTTTGCAGATTTCGTGCTCTTCTTTGCGAATTCAAGCCAGAAAACAACAAAAATCGGCGAGAAATCGTCGTTTTGCATCGAAATATGCGGTTTTCTGTAAGAATTTTGATGATTTCGTGCAGAATTCTGCTGTTTTCTTGCAATTCAGCCGTTGAATCTTGGTAAAAAGTCATGATTTTGTAGATTTCGTGCTCTTCTTTGCGAATTCAAGCCAGAAAACAACGAAAATCGGCGAAAAATAATCGTTTTGCATCGAAATATGCGGTTTTCTGTAAGAATTTTGATGATTTCGTGCAGAATTCTGCTGTTTTCTTGCAATTCAGCCGTTGAATCTTTGTAAAAAGTGATGATTTTGTAGATTTTGTGCTCTTCTTTGCGAATTCAAGCCAGAAAACCACGAAAATCGGCGAGAAATCGTCGTTTTGCATCGAAATATGCGGTTTTCTCTAAGAATTTTGATGATTTCGTGCAGAATTCTGCTGTTTTCTTGCAATTCAGCCGTTGAATCTTGATAAAAAGTCATGATTTTGTAGATTTTGTGCTCTTCTTTGCGAATTCAAGCCAGAAAACAACGAAAATCGGCGAGAAATCGTCGTTTTGCTTCGAAAAATGCGGTTTTCTGTAAGAATTTTGATGATTTCGTGCAGAATTCTGCTGTTTTCTTGCAATTCAGCCGTTGAATCTTGGTAAAAAGTCATGATTTTGCAGATTTCGTGCTCTTCTTTGCGAATTCAAGCCAGAAAACAACAAAAATCGGCGAGAAATCGTCGTTTTGCATCGAAATATGCGGTTTTCTGTAAGAATTTTGATGATTTCGTGCAGAATTCTGCTGTTTTCTTGCAATTCAGCCGTTGAATCTTGGTAAAAAGTCATGATTTTGTAGATTTCGGGCTCTTCTTGGCGAATTCAAGATAGAAAACAACGAAAATCGGCGAGAAATCGTTGTTTTGCATCGAAATATGCAGTTTTCTCTAAGAATTTTGATGATTTCGTGCAGAATTCTGCTGTTTTCTTGCAATTCAGCCGTTGAATCTTGGTAAAAAGTCATGATTTTGTAGATTTCGTGCTCTTCTTTGCGAATTCAAGCCAGAAAACAACGAAAATCGGCGAGAAATCGTCGTTTTGCATCGAAAAATGCGGTTTTCTGTAAGAATTTTGATGATTTTGTGCAGAATTCTGCTGTTTTCTTGCAATTCTGCTGTTGAATCTTGGTAAAAAGTCATGATTTTGTAGATTTCGTGCTCTTCTTTGCGAATTCAAGCCAGAAAACAACGAAAATCGGCGAGAAATCGTCGTTTTGCGTCGAAATATGCGGTTTTCTGTAAGAATTTTGATGATTTCGTGCAGAATTCTGCTGTTTTCTTGCAATTCAGCCGTTGAATCGTGGTAAAAAGTCATGATTTTGTAGATTTCGTGCTCTTCTTTGCGAATTCATGCCAGAAAACAACGAAAATCGGCGAGAAATAATCGTTTTGCATCGAAATTTGCGGTTTTCTATAAGAATTTTGATGATTTCGTGCAGAATTCTGCTGTTTTCTTGCAATTCAGCCGTTGAATCTTGGTAAAAAGTCATGATTTTGTAGATTTCATGCTCTTCTTTGCAAATTCAAGCCAGAAAATTCGTGCAGAATTCTGCTGTTTTCTTGCAATTCAGCCGTTGAATCTTGGTAAAAAGTCATGATTTTGTAGATTCCGTGCTCTTCTTTGCGAATTCAAGATAGAAAACATCGAAAATCAGCGAGAAATCGTCGTTTTGCATCGAAATATGCGGTTTTCTCTAAGAATTTTGATGATTTCGTGTAGAAATCTGCTGTTTCCTTGCAATTCAGCCTTTGAATCTTGGTAAAAAGTCATGATTTTGTAGATTTCGTGCTCTTCTTTGCGAATTCAAGATAGAAAACAACGAAAATCAGCGAGAAATCGTCGTTTTGCATCGAAATATGCGGTTTTCTCTAAGAATTTTGATGATTTCGTGCAGATTTCTGCTGTTTTCTTGCAATTCAGCCGTTGAATCTTGGTAAAAAGTCATGATTTTGTAGATTTCGTGCTCTTCTTTGCAAATTCATGCCAGAAAACAACGAAAATCGGCGAGAAATCGTCGTTTTGCATCGAAATATGCGGTTTTCGGTAAGAATTTTGATGATTTCGTGCAAAATTCTGCTGTTTTCTTGCAATTCAGTTGTTGAATCTAGGTAAAAAGTCATGATTTTGTAGATTTCGTGCTCTTCTTGGCGAATTTAAGATAGAAAACAACGAAAATCGGCGAGAAATCGTTGTTTTGCATCGAAATATGCGGTTTTCTGTAAGAATTTTGATGATTTCGTGCAGAATTCTGCAGTTTTCTTGCAATTCAGCCGTTGAATCTAGGTAAAAAGTCATGATTTTGTAGATTTCGTGCTCTTCTTGGCGAATTCAAGATAGAAAACAACGAAAATCGGCGAGAAATCGTTGTTTTGCATCGAAATATGCAGTTTTCTCTAAGAATTTTGATGATTTCGTGCAGAATTCTGCTGTTTTCTTGCAATTCAGAAGTTGAATCTTGGTAAAAAGTCATGATTTTGTAGATTTCGTGCTCTCCTTTGCGAATTCAAGCCAGAAAACAACGAAAATCGGCGAGAAATCGTCGTTTTGCATCGAAATATGCGGTTTTCTCTAAGAATTTTGATGATTTCGTGTAGAAATCTGCTGTTTCCTTGCAATTCAGCCGTTGAATCTTGGTAAAAAGTCATGATTTTGTAGATTTCGTGCTCTTCTTTGCGAATTCAAGATAGAAAACAACGAAAATCAGCGAGAAATCGTCGTTTTGCATCGAAATATGCGGTTTTCTCTAAGAATTTTGATGATTTCGTGCAGATTTCTGCTGTTTTCTTGCAATTCAGCCGTTGAATCTTGGTAAAAAGTCATGATTTTGTAGATTTCGTGCTCTTCTTTGCAAATTCATGCCAGAAAACAACGAAAATCGGCGAGAAATCGTCGTTTTGCATCGAAATATGCGGTTTTCGGTAAGAATTTTGATGATTTCGTGCAAAATTCTGCTGTTTTCTTGCAATTCAGTTGTTGAATCTAGGTAAAAAGTCATGATTTTGTAGATTTCGTGCTCTTCTTGGCGAATTTAAGATAGAAAACAACGAAAATCGGCGAGAAATCGTTGTTTTGCATCGAAATATGCGGTTTTCTGTAAGAATTTTGATGATTTCGTGCAGAATTCTGCAGTTTTCTTGCAATTCAGCCGTTGAATCTAGGTAAAAAGTCATGATTTTGTAGATTTCGTGCTCTTCTTGGCGAATTCAAGATAGAAAACAACGAAAATCGGCGAGAAATCGTTGTTTTGCATCGAAATATGCAGTTTTCTCTAAGAATTTTGATGATTTCGTGCAGAATTCTGCTGTTTTCTTGCAATTCAGAAGTTGAATCTTGGTAAAAAGTCATGATTTTGTAGATTTCGTGCTCTCCTTTGCGAATTCAAGCCAGAAAACAACGAAAATCGGCGAGAAATCGTCGTTTTGCATCGAAAAATGCGGTTTTTTGTAAGAATTTTGATGATTTTGTGCAGAATTCTGCTGTTTTCTTGCAATTCAGCCGTTGAATCTTGGTAAAAAGTCATGATTTTGTAGATTTCGTGCTCTTCTTTGCGAATTCAAGCCAGAAAACAACGAAAATCGGCGAGAAATCGTCGTTTTGCGTCGAAATATGCGGTTTTCTGTAAGAATTTTGATGATTTCGTGCAGAATTCTGCTGTTTTCTTGCAATTCAGCCGTTGAATCGTGGTAAAAAGTCATGATTTTGTAGATTTCGTGCTTTTCTTTGCCAATTCAAGCCAGAAAACCACGAAAATCGGCGAGAAATCGTCGTTTTGCATCGAAATATGCGGTTTTCTGTAAGAATTTTGATGATTTCGTGCAAAATTCTGCTGTTTTCTTGCAATTCAGCCGTTGAATCTTGGTAAAAAGTCATGATTTTGTAGATTTCGTGCTTTTCTTTGCGAATTCAATATAGAAAACAACGAAAATCAGCGAGAAATCGTCGTTTTGAATCGAAATATGCGGTTTTCTCTAAGAATTTTGATGATTTTGTGTAGAATTCTGCTGTTTTCTTGCAATTCAGCCGTTGAATCTTGGTAAAAAGTCATGATTTTGTAGATTTCGTGCTCTTCTTTGCGAATTCATGCCAGAAAACAACGAAAATCGGCGAGAAATCGTGGTTTTGCATCGAAATATGCGGTTTTCTCGAAGAATTTTGATGATTTCGTGCAGAATTCTGCTGTTTTCTTGCAATTCAGCCGTTGAATCTTGGTAAAAAGTGATGATTTTGTAGATTTTGTGCTCTTCTTTGCGAATTTAAGCCAGAAAACCACGAAAATCGGCGAGAAATCGTCGTTTTGCATCGAAATATGCGGTTTTCTGTAAGAATTTTGATGATTTCGTGCAGAATTCTGCTGTTTTCTGGCAATTCAGCCGTTGAATCTTGGTAGAAAGTCATGATTTTGTAGATTTCGTGCTCTTCTTTGCGAATTCAAGCCAGAAAACAACGAAAATCGGCGAGAAATCGTCGTTTTGCATCGAAATATGCGGTTTTCTCTAAGAATTTTGATGATTTCGTGCAGAATTCTGCTGTTTTCTTGCAATTCAGCCGTTGAATCTTGGTAAAAAGTCATGATTTTGTAGATTTCGTGCTCTTCTTGGCAAATTCAAGATAGAAAACAACGAAAATCGGCGAGAAATCGTTGTTTTGCATCGAAATATGCGGTTTTCTCTAAGAATTTTGATGATTTCGTGCAGAATTCTGCTGTTTTCTTGCATTCAGCCGATGAATCTTGGTAAAAAGTCATGATTTTGTAGATTTCGTGCTCTTCTTTATGAATTCAAGCCAGAAAACAACGAAAATCGGCGAGAAATCGTCGTTTTGCATCGAAATATGCGGTTTTCTGTAAGAATTTTGATGATTTCGTGCAGAATTCTGCTGTTTTCTTGCATTCAGCCGTTGAATCTTGGTAAAAAGTCATGATTTTTTAGATTTCGTGCTCTTCTTTGCGAATTCAAGCCAGAAAACAACAAAAATCCGCGAGAAATCATCGTTTTGCATCGAAATATGCGGTTTTCTATAAGAATATTGATGATTTCGTGCAGAATTCTGCTGTTTTCTTGCAATTCAGCCGTTGAATCTTGGTAAAAGTGATGATTTAGTAGATTTCGTGCTCTTCTTTGCGAATTCAAGTCAGAAAACAACGAAAATCGGCGAAAAATCGTCGTTTTGCATCGAAATATGCGGTTTTCTGTAAGAATTTTGATGATTTCGTGCAGAATTCTGCTAATTTCTTGCAATTCAGCCGTTGAATCTTGGTAAAAAGTGATGATTTTGAAGATTTCGTGCTCTTCTTTGCGAATTCAAGCCAGAAAACAACGAAAATCACTTTTTACCAAGATTCAACGGCTGAATTGCAAGAAAACAGCAGAATTCTGCACGAAATCGTCAAATTTTTTAGAGAAAACCTCATATTTCGATGCAAAACGACGATTTTTCGCCGATTTTCGTTGTTTTCTATCTTGAATTCGCAAAGATGAGCACGAAATTTACAAAATCATCACTTTTTACCAAGATTCAACGGCCGAATTGCAAGAAAACAGCAGAATTCTGCACGAAATCATCAAAATTCTTACAGAAAACCGCATGTTTCGATGCAAAACGACGATTTCTCGCTGATTTTCGTTGTTTTCTATCTTGAATTTGCAAAGATGAGCACGAAATCTACAAAATCATGATTTTTTAACAAGATTCAACGGCTGAATTGCAAGAAAACAGCAGAATTCTGCACGAAATCATCAAAATTCTTACAGGAAACCGCATATTTCGATGCAAAACAACGATTTCTCGCCGATTTTGGTTGTTTTCTGGCTTGAATTCGCAAAGAAGAGCACGAAATCTACAAAATCATCACATTTTACCAAGATTCTACGGCAGAATTGCAAGAAAACAGCAGAATTCTGCACGAAATCATCAAAATTCTTACAGAAAACCGCATATTTCGATGCAAAACGACGATTTCTCGCCGATTTTCGTTGTTTTCTATCTTGAATTCGCCAAGAAGAGCACGAAATCTACAAAATCATGACTTTTTACCTAGATTCAACGGCTGAATTGCAAGAAAACAGCAGAATTCTGCACGAAATCATCAAAATTCTTACAGAAAACCGCATATTTCGATGCAAAACGACGATTTCTCGCCGATTTTCGTTGTTTTCTGGCTTGAATTCGCAAAGAAGAGCACGAAATCTACAAAATCATGACTTTTTACCAAGATTCAACGGCTGAATTGCAAGAAAACAGCAGAATTCTGCACGAAATCATCAAAATTCTTACAGAAAACCGCATATTTCGATGCAAAACGACGATTTCTCGCCAATTTTCGTTGTTTTCTGGCATGAATTCGCAAAGAAGAGCACGAAATCTACAAAATCATGACTTTTTACCAAGATTCAACGGCTGAATTGCAAAAACACAGCAGAATTCTGCACGAAATCATCAATATTCTTAGAGAAAACCGCATATTTCGATGCAAAACGACGATTTCTCGCTGATTTTCGTTGTTTTCTATCTTGAATTCGCAAAGAAAAGCACGAAATCTACAAAATCATGACTTTTTACCAAGATTCAACGGCTGAATTGGAAGAAAACAGCAGAATTCTGCACGAAATTGTCAAAATTCTTAGAGAAAACCGCATATTTCGATGCAAAACGACGATTTCTCGCTGATTTTCGTTGTTTTCTGGCTTGAATTCGCAAAGAAAAGCACGAAATCTACAAAATCATGACTTTCTGCACGAAATCATCAAAATTCTTACAGAAAACCGCATTTTTCGATGCAAAACGACGATTTCTCGCCGATTTTCGTTGTTTTCTGGCTTGAATTCGCAAAGAAGAGCACGAAATCTACAAAATCATGACTTTTTACCAAGATTCAACGGCTGAATTGCAAGAAAACAGCAGAATTCTGCACGAAATCATCAAAATTCTTACAGAAAACCGCATATTTCGATGCAAAACAACGATTTCTCGCCGATTTTCGTTGTTTTCTGGCTTGAATTCGCAAAGAAGAGCACGAAATCTACAAAATCATCACTTTTTACCAAGATTCTACGGCTGAATTGCAAGAAAACAGCAGAATTCTGCACGAAATCATCAAAATTCTTACAGAAAACCGCATATTTCGATGCAAAACGACGATTTCTCGCCGATTTTCGTTGTTTTCTGGCTTGAATTCGCAAAGAAGAGCACGAAATCTACAAAATCATGACTTTTTACCAAGATTCAACGGCTGAATTGCAAGAAAACAGCAAAATTCTGCACGAAATCATCAAAATTCTTAGAGAAAACTGCATTTTTCGATGCAAAACAACGATTTCTCGCCGATTTTCGTTGTTTTCTATCTTGAATTCGCCAAGAAGAGCACGAAATCTACAAAATCATGACTTTTTACCAAGATTCAACGGCTGAATTGCAAGAAAACAGCAGAATTCTGCACGAAATCGTCAAAATTCTTAGAGAAAACCGCATATTTCGATGCAAAACGACGATTTCTCGCCGATTTTCGTTGTTTTCTGGCTTGAATTCGCAAAGAAGAGCACGAAATCAACAAAATCATTACTTTTTACCAAGATTCAACGGCTGAATTGCAAGAAAACAGCAGAATTCTGCACGAAATCATCAAAATTCTTAGAGAAAACCGCATATTTCGATGCAAAACGACTATTTCTCGCCGATTTTCGTGGTTTTCTGGCTTGAATTCGCAAAGAAGAGCACGAAATCTACAAAATCATGACATTTTACCAAGATTCAACGGCTGAATTGCAAGAAAACAGCAGAATTCTGCACGAAATCATCAAAATTCTTACTGAAAACTGCATATTTCGATGCAAAACAACGATTTCTCGCCGATTTTCGTCGTTTTCTGGCTTGAATTCGCAAAGAAGAGCACGAAATCTACAAACTCATCACTTTTTACCAAGATTCTACGGCTGAATTGCAAGAAAACAGCAGAATTCTGCACGAAATCATCAAAATTCTTACAGAAAACCGCATATTTCGATGCAAAACAACGATTTCTCGCCGATTTTCGTTGTTTTCTGGCTTGAATTCGCAAAGAAGAGCACGAAATCAACAAAATCATCACTTTTTACCAAGATTCTACGGCTGAATTGCAAGAAAACAGCAGAATTCTGCACGAAATCATCAAAATTCTTAGAGAAAACTGCATATTTCGATGCAAAACAACGATTTCTCGCCGATTTTCGTTGTTTTCTATCTTGAATTCGCCAAGAAGAGCACGAAATCTACAAAATCATGACTTTTTACCAAGATTCAACGGCTGAATTGCAAGAAAACAGCAGAATTCTGCACGAAATCGTCAAAATTCTTAGAGAAAACCGCATATTTCGATGCAAAACGAGGATTTCTCGCCGATTTTCGTTGTTTTCTGGCTTGAATTCGCAAAGAAGAGCACGAAATCTACAAAATCATCACTTTTTACCAAGATTCAACGGCTGAATTGCAAGAAAACAGCAGAATTCTGCACGAAATCATCAAAATTCTTAGAGAAAACCGCATATTTCGATGCAAAACGACGATTTCTCGCCGATTTTCGTGGTTTTCTGGCTTGAATTCGCAAAGAAGAGCACGAAATCTACAAAATCATGACTTTTTACCAAGATTCAACGGCTGAATTGCAAGAAAACAGCAGAATTCTGCACAAAATCATCAAAATTCTTACAGAAAACCGCATATTTCGATGCAAAACGATTATTTCTCGCCGATTTTCGTTGTTTTCTGGCTTGAATTCGCAAAGAAGAGCACGAAATCTACAAAATCGTGACTTTTTACCAAGATTCAACGGCTGAATTGCAAGAAAACAGCAGAATTCTGCACGAAATCATCAAAATTCTTACAGAAAACCGCATATTTCGATGCAAAACAACGATTTCTTGCCGATTTTCGTTGTTTTCTGGCTTGAATTCGCAAAGAAGAGCACGAAATCTACAAAATCATCACTTTTTACCAAGATTCTACGGCTGAATTGCAAAAAAACAGCAGAATTCTGCACGAAATCATCAAAATTCTTACAGAAAACCGCATATTTCGATGCAAAACGACGATTTCTCGCCGATTTTCGTTGTTAGAATTCTGCACGAAATCGTCAAAATTCTTAGAGAAAACCGCATATTTCGATGCAAAACGACTATTTCTCGCCGATTTTCGTGGTTTTCTGGCTTGAATTCGCAAAGAAGAGCACGAAATCAACAAAATCATTACTTTTTACCAAGATTCAACGGCTGAATGCAAGAAAACAGCAGAATTCTGCACGAAATCAACAAAATTCTTAGAGAAAACCGCATATTTCGATGCAAAACGACGATTTCTCGCTGATTTTCGTTGTTTTCTATCTTGAATTCGCAAAGAAAAGCACGAAATCTACAAAATCATGACTTTTTACCAAGATTCAACGGCTGAATTGGAAGAAAACAGCAGAATTCTGCACGAAATTGTCAAAATTCTTAGAGAAAACCGCATATTTCGATGCAAAACGACGATTTCTCGCCGATTTTCGTTGTTTTCTGGCTTGAATTCGCAAAGAAAAGCACGAAATCTACAAAATCATGACTTTCTGCACGAAATCATCAAAATTCTTACAGAAAACCGCATTTTTCGATGCAAAACGACGATTTCTCGCCGATTTTCGTTGTTTTCTGGCTTGAATTCGCAAAGAAGAGCACGAAATCTACAAAATCATGACTTTTTACCAAGATTCAACGGCTGAATTGCAAGAAAACAGTAGAATTCTGCACGAAATCATCAAAATTCTTACAGAAAACCGCATATTTCGATGCAAAACAACGATTTCTCGCCGATTTTCGTTGTTTTCTGGCTTGAATTCGCAAAGAAGAGCACGAAATCTACAAAATCATCACTTTTTACCAAGATTCTACGGCTGAATTGCAAGAAAACAGCAGAATTCTGCACGAAATCATCAAAATTCTTACAGAAAACCGCATATTTCGATGCAAAACGACGATTTCTCGCCGATTTTCGTTGTTTTCTGGCTTGAATTCGCAAAGAAGAGCACGAAATCTACAAAATCATGACTTTTTACCAAGATTCAACGGCTGAATTGCAAGAAAACAGCAAAATTCTGCACGAAATCATCAAAATTCTTAGAGAAAACTGCATTTTTCGATGCAAAACAACGATTTCTCGCCGATTTTCGTTGTTTTCTATCTTGAATTCGCCAAGAAGAGCACGAAATCTACAAAATCATGACTTTTTACCAAGATTCAACGGCTGAATTGCAAGAAAACAGCAGAATTCTGCACGAAATCGTCAAAATTCTTAGAGAAAACCGCATATTTCGATGCAAAACGACTATTTCTCGCCGATTTTCGTTGTTTTCTGGCTTGAATTCGCAAAGAGCACGAAATCTACAAACTCATCACTTTTTACCAAGATTCTACGGCTGAATTGCAAGAAAACAGCAGAATTCTGCACGAAATCATCAAAATTCTTACAGAAAACCGCATATTTCGATGCAAAACAACGATTTCTCGCCGATTTTCGTTGTTTTCTGGCTTGAATTCGCAAAGAGCACGAAATCTACAAAATCATCACTTTTTACCAAGATTCTACGGCTGAATTGCAAGAAAACAGCAGAATTCTGCACAAAATCATCAAAATTCTTACAGAAAACCGCATATTTCGATGCAAAACGATTATTTCTCGCCGATTTTCGTTGTTTTCTGGCTTGAATTCGCAAAGAAGAGCACGAAATCTACAAAATCATGACTTTTTACCAAGATTCAACGGCTGAATTGCAAGAAAACAGCAGAATTCTGCACGAAATCATCAAAATTCTTACAGAAAACCGCATATTTCGATGCAAAACAACGATTTCTTGCCGATTTTCGTTGTTTTCTGGCTTGAATTCGCAAAGAAGAGCACGAAATCTACAAAATCCTCACTTTTTACCAAGATTCTACGGCTGAATTGCAAAAAAACAGCAGAATTCTGCACGAAATCATCAAAATTCTTACAGAAAACCGCATATTTCGATGCAAAACGACGATTTCTCGCCGATTTTCGTTGTTAGAATTCTGCACGAAATCGTCAAAATTCTTAGAGAAAACCGCATATTTCGATGCAAAACGACTATTTCTCGCCGATTTTCGTGGTTTTCTGGCTTGAATTCGCAAAGAAGAGCACGAAATCAACAAAATCATTACTTTTTACCAAGATTCAACGGCTGAATGCAAGAAAACAGCAGAATTCTGCACGAAATCATCAAAATTCTTAGAGAAAACCGCATATTTCGATGCAAAACGACTATTTCTCGCCGATTTTCGTGGTTTTCTGGCTTGAATTCGCAAAGAAGAGCACGAAATCTACAAAATCATGACATTTTACCAAGATTCAACGGCTGAATTGCAAGAAAACAGCAGAATTCTGCACGAAATCATCAAAATTCTTACTGAAAACCGCATATTTCGATGCAAAACGATTATTTCTCGCCGATTTTCGTTGTTTTCTGGCTTGAATTCGCAAAGAAGAGCACGAAATCTACAAAATCATGACTTTTTATCAAGATTCAACGGCTGAATTGCAAGAAAACAGCAGAATTTTGCACGAAATCATCAAAATTCTTACAGAAAACCGCATATTTCGATGCAAAACGACGATTTCTCGCCGATTTTCGTTGTTTTCTGGCTTGAATTCGCAAAGAAGAGCACGAAATCTACAAAATCATGACTTTTTTCCAAGATTCAACGGCTGAATTGCAAGAAAACCGCAGAATTCTGCACGAAATTATCAAAATTCTTACAGAACCGCATATTTCGATGCAAAACAACGATTTCTCGCCGATTTTCGTCGTTTTCTGGCTTGAATTCGCAAAGAAGAGCACGAAATCTACGAACTCATCACTTTTTACCAAGATTCTACGGCTGAATTGCAAGAAAACAGCAGAATTCTGGACACCGTGAAGTTAGCGGATTTTTGTGAGCAAAACATTTTTTAAATAGTGCAAAATTTCCTGCTTGTGTCCTGCCTTAAGCTGCTTCATAAAAGAAAGTCAGCGGATGCCCTTAAAAAATGTTATTAAGGATTCTTTTTTATTCCGCCAACTTCACACCTAGCGAAAAATTGTAAGCAGGACATCTGAAATTAGTATCAATCGATAGAGTTTCCGTCCTGCCTAAACCTGCTTTGAATGTTTTTACCAGCGGACTTTCATAAACAAAATTACAGCATTTCAAAAAATTTCCGCTAACATCACACCTAGCGGAAAATTTTAAGCAGGACATGTGAAATCAGTGTCAATCAATAGAGCTTAAGTCCTGAAATCACCTGCTTTAATTGTTTTTACCAGCGGACTTTTTGAAAAAAAGTTGCAGCACTGTCAAAAATTTTCGCTATCTTCACACCTCGGAGACAACTTAATGCGGGATATTTAAAATGGATGTCAATTTTTGTAGTTTGCAAAGCTTCCGTTCGCTTTACTTGATTTTTCAAACAACCTTTTGAAAACAAAAAGAATTATTTTTAAAAATGACTAATTAAAGTAGAGTAAAGACAAAATTGACATCGAAGACATCAAACGCTGTGTTCCACCTAGATTGAAAGTGATTAGTGAGCATCTATATAAATTGGTTTTCTCTAAGTTCTTTTTTAACTTTAACGTCATAAATTGATGGATTGTTGAACAAGACGTTTAACGAAAACATTGAAAACCGAAGCAAAAGAAGACTAGTCACACATTGGACCGACTACATTAAGCGACATGAATAACCTTATGAGAGATTTTTTGTTTACCAGGGCACAAAAATAATAATTAAACTGTTATTATAAATGTCTATTCAAAATTCCAAGGCCTACTCCAAATATAATAATTTTTGTACACCTGTTATATTCCTCTCTTAACACAGAGATTTTGTTTCAACATTATTTTTGTCGTTTCATTTACAGTAATTATTCCATTGACATATTTGCTGTTTTTCCAAATGATTTTTGAATAAATAAATTCTTATGCATTTTCAAAGTAATATATCCCACTTACAATAAAAAATGTAATTACTGCAAACATAAACGTATACTCTTTTTGAAAATAATAAATCCACCAACATCGCAATTTCTTTAAAGATACAACCGACAACAGTGTCTACTGAAAAATCTGGTGGCAAATTTAGTGACATTCAAGTTGAAGGATCTAGTTTATTGCAAAAAAAAATGTCTAAGAAGAATTAAAACTGTGAAATATCGTGATGGAGTCTGACAAATAAAAGGACATGCGGTAATGTTCGTTGCATCCATTTTAAATTTGATAATTTAATCGTACCGCTCTATTATATGTAGGAGATTATTATTTTCTACCAACGTAATTCAACAGATAGTGGACTTATAATTTTAAAAAAAAGTATACTGTTGTAGCACTTGTAGTACCAGCAAGGTGCGACTTTTTTAGAAATTGCCCCAACACCAAATTGATCAATATTTTAGTTTTCTTTAGCTTTCCGCTGGGAAGACACTGGTCACAAAGAAGCTGGTGCCAACTTTTGCAACTACAAGGATCATAAGTTAGCTTTCCGTCTATTGATATTACACACTTAAGGGTCAATTTCAAGTTATTTAGCGACGTCGCTAAAAGGTGTTTGCGCCGAAGCAACGCCAATGACATCACGGCTACCTTAGTAACCCCTTAGGGCCCAATTTCAAGTCAGTAACGCAAAATTGCGTTCACCCTGTTGCTAAGGTAGCATCAGTTTGATTGGGATTGCTAAGGCGCAACTCTGATTTGCAATGCCGCAAGACAACATGAAATCGAGGCCTTATCCTCAAATCCAGAAAAGTCAAATTGACATCTTTGGTCACTTCCAGTTATGAAGTGAAAGTAACACTTCTTCGTATGCAATTTTTGACTTCGTAGGAAACAATTTGGCTCGCAATTGCGAGCACCTTTTTGAAACATTTTACATCAAATAATCTTGTAATAAAATATCAGTAAAATCAGATTTCTAGTTAGCAATCTATTAAATCCTCACACTCTTCGGTCGTTCGGATTTAAACTGAGACTTTGTTTTTTAACTGTCTATAAAACACCTAGTTATACTAATAGCTACAATTACAAAATATGGCTAAAACTAAGCAATATTTGTTAAAGACCGAATCATTTCAATAACTCGACTTTAAATATAATGTACTTTTAAAATTCCAAACATTGATTAGTGAAAAATTAAATGGTAGAAGTAAATTGTCACTGACAAAATGTTTTGTGGAATGTAAAATGTGTTGCCTATTAAAAAAGATTTGGCGGGAACAAATTTTGGGACGCTCAGTAGTATACTTGTTGATTTTTTTTGTCAAGTTGTTTGGTTAATCTTGGTTAAATAAAGGTATGTTTTGCTATTAAATCTCCAAAATACCATTTGATACTTATGACTGTCTTTTCGGCAGCAGTGTGAAATATGGCGAAATTGCCATTTTGTGATATATTGGAATGTCTAATGGCACATAAAGACGATGTAAAGAAGTCCGTCAATTCGTCTACCGCAGTCATTTGGAACGAAATTCAAAAAAACCTTTCTAACAAAATTACAGCTAAGGCATTATATACATTAGTTCGCGAAAACAGGAATAATTGTTGGGAACATTTAAATCTAACATATGAGGATTTCTCAAAAAGACTTCGCTATCTGCACGATAATGATGAAGAAGATGAAGAGGTGCAATTGGTAATGGAAGGATCAAAATGGGATGAAATTAAACCTCTCGAGCATCAAAATCATTTACAACAAGGTTGGACTGATGTACTTAGCAACTTGCTCCTTGATCAGGATTTGCATTGTATATGGGCTTTCAAAGAAAACTATTATAGCCATGCAACAAGCGCTTTGCAATTTCAAGGGCAGTGCAAAGAGTGTAAAGGTTTGATAAAAGGTTATGGATTCCTTCCTCGTACATGACATGTGCACTTGATGATTTTTACTTTGGATTTGTTTTGCCAACTGTGTAAGTTTGTCAAGTTAATTGTCTTTTTTTTTTGTTTTTAAAATTCGTAGGTACTGCTTTGTGGGTACATTTACTTCGATAACATCCTGCATCTATGTTCTAATCTTTTTCAGTTTACCTAATAATAAAGAACATATTTTGGTATTGTCAATTTGTCAAGAAAAATCTTTTTTTAACTTGGAATATAAATAACCATTTTGTTCTTAGTTTTTCCAGAAGTGAAAGTACAAGAAGATGTAAATAAGAATAATGATTTTAAACTGTGCCAAACTGAAGATCCGCATAACGATCAAATCTTTGAAGTCGTTGCAAGAGAAGAAAATGTAACTGAAATATGCTCAACTAAAGATCAGGATGACGTTCAGATTGTTGAAGGTAAAGACAATATCTTACTCTGTTGAATTACTTTTTTTATAGCTTTCTATCTTTTGGTCTGCATCAATTTCGCTCTTTTTATTCCGTTGCATTAAAACAATTTTGTCGTCTACCACTTTCATCACTTTTGTTGGAGAATTAAAACTGGAATAGATAAAGTCAACCAAACAGATTCCACCTATTCTAAAATATTTGAACAGCAGTCAAACTTTTGGGAAATTCAAAATTTTGTCAACGCGTTATGGTCAATCATTCTTCTCATTTTTTCTTGACTTATACATGATGTTCCAGAACTCAAAAATTTTCTAGCTCAAAAAATAATTGAGTTAAGGTGAAAAAACGGTAGTCAATCCGGCAGCTGAACAGAATTTGAAAATCGGTAAACATGGACACATATTCTCGTCCATTTGTCATGTGAACATTACATTCTCATTGCCTAGGAAATTGGGATGGCCTTTTACTACACCTCTAGAATACCCTTTCGGGCTTGGTTGCTATTTGTTTATCCTTTCTCGAATACTTTTATAGTACCAATTAATCAATTATTGTTTTTTGTTGAAATTTACCATCTGTATAGGTGTCGGCACCTTCCCAAGCTCTCTGGGTTATGAGTTCAAAACTCGCGCCCCAGAGAGAAAGGGCTTATGGAGGCAACAATTTTGAACCACAATTTTGAAACTACATATAATTTTTTGACTCAAAAAATAACCGAGATAAGACAAAAAAACTATAGCCAATCCCGAAGCTGAACAGAATTTGAAAATTGGTAACTGTGGACACATACTATTATCCATTGGTCAGTTAAGCATTAGACTCTCATTCTCATTAGACTCGTTGCCTAGAGAATTGGGATGGCCATTTACTCAATTTTTGTTTTGAAATTTTTTTACTCCACTTCTCGAATAAGCTTTTTTTTGTTAACTTTTTATCAGTTTTCGAATACTATTGTATACTATTGTATTTGAGAACTGATAAAAAGTTAACAAAAATAAAGCTTATTCGAGAAGTGGAGTAAAAAAAATTTCAAAACAAAAATTGACTAAGTTTAATAGAACTTAGTCAATTTCTGTTTTGAAATTTACCATATCTATTGATATCGGCACCCTCCCTTGCTCTCTGGGGCGCGAGTTCTTGGACACCCTGTATAATGGTTCTTTTGTTTAAAACACATTGGTTTGGAAAATTCATTCAAATCTGATTGAATTGAATTTGATTTGGTGTACATTTCGGAAATTAGACCTATAGTACGATTTAATTAGTAATCAAGTTTAATGATGCTTTGTTCTGTACCTACTACTAAGAAATATTTATTAATAATTTTTTAATTTTAAATTTTTAGATAAATGGGAAGAGAAATGGAGGGGTCTTAACTCTAAACCAAACACAAAACGAAAGAGAGAGCGGTATTATGGAATTCCATGGCCGGAAGTTATGTTCTCACAAGATGAGAAAAAAATTAAAATATCACTACTGCAGAATGGCAACCTAAAAAGTGGTTTAACATTTGCCAGAGAAAAAATTGTTTTTAGAAACACTTGTGCGTTTGATGCTGTACTCCAATGCGTAGCATCTATTTATTGTGATAGCCACGAGAGCAGGGTATACATAACTAACGGGGCCACATCAGACAATAACCAATTGCTCAGTCTTCTTCGAGTTCTTCTCGAACAAGGAGTAAAAAATCAAACCTACCGACTTCGTGGAGACATGTTGGCTACTCCAGGGGTATTTACACGAAAAGTCTTAATTGACAAATCAATCCAAATAGATTGCGAGTGTAATGTCTCCTATATAATACGAAAATTTTTGGTTAATTATCCATCAGCACACGAGGTCTTTTGCTGCCCATCAATAAACCAATGCAACACTCCAAAGGTTGAGTCAACCGTGCCAATTCTGTTTGTCAATCATAACATGGCATCGAAAAATGATATTTTATCCAACTTAGAAGCATCTATAATTGCTGGACATGGAAGAAACATGGTATGCCAACAGTCCCGTTGTAAATCCAAAATTCAAGGTGAATTGGTGACACACCCAATGATAATCATCGAATTGGATTATGGAACTATGCATTTAAATGAAATTCCCATCACGATTAAATTATGTAATAGAAGTTACATATTTCGGGGGATAGTTCATTTTGAAGCACCTCTAGAAGGAACTAACTATGGGGCATTATACTTCTTTTTGTAGAAGGTTGGATGGAAATTTTGAAATTTATGATGATTTGAAAAAAGACACCCAAAATGCCAACAAGTTTACAGAAGTTCGACCACATTTGCTTTTTTATTCAATTTAATTTTTTTATTGTTTACATTAAACTTATGTCAATTTATTTGTAAATAAACTCTTCCTATTCTATGATTTCTTTTGTAATTGTAAAATTTTGGAATTAATAACGGTGTCATTTATGAAAACAATTAAATCAAGTGGAGGCAGGCAACTCCATCAAGTGACACAACTTTCAAATATCCTGCTTAAAAAATAGTGTGCTATGAAAGAATAAACGATAAACAATACGTTCATTTTTTGACAGTCATTTAACCCGATGTGATAATATGTAAAAAACCCTAAATGACAAGTGACTTTTATGGTTATTGAAAAAATATTTAATAAAGTTGTGTATGAACTGTATAATGTGTTGCATCTAAAAAAAATCTGGCGTAAACAAATAAAATAAACACTCCATAATAACGACGATACAATTTATTTTAAAGAATAAAAACAGTAGAAGTTAGAAGGAGGGTTCAAATTCTATCGATTGATACCCATTTCAGATACTGATTAAGGTCATCAGCTAGGTCTCAAATTCTAGGTTTTATTAATCCTGCAAGTTTTCAAAGTGCTCACTAATAAAAACATTTGAAAGACTACAATTTTTTTAACACTATGTCTAAAATTATCCTCTAGATGTAAACTTAGCAAAAGTTTTTTGAGGGCCCTAAGATGTTTTTTAAATACCCTGGTAAAAACAATTAAAGCAGACCGCAAACTCTATCGATTGACACCAATTTCAGATATCCTGCTTAAATTCGTCCGATAGATGTAAATTTTGCAAAATTTGTTTTAGAGAGCTCTAATATCCTACATTAGGTCCGCTGGTAAAAACAACTGAAGCAGGTGAAGCCAAGAGTTAAGTTATTGAATGGTATCAATTTCAGTTGTCCTGCTTAAAATTTTCCGCTAGATGTAAAGTTAGAAAAAATTTTTGATAATGGTGTAACTTTTTTTCTGAAAATCCGCTAGTATAAATATTTAATGCAGGTGAAGTCTGAACTGAAGCTCTATTAAATTAAATCGATTTCAGATGTACTGCTTAAAATTCTTCGCAAGGTGTGAAGTTAGCGGATATTTTTTAGAGCGCTGTAATTTTGTTTTTAAAAGTCCGCTGGTTAAAACATTTAAAGCAGGTTTAGGCAAAACGCAAACTCTATCAATGGACAGTAATTTCGGATGTCCTGCTTAAAATTTTCCGCTAGGTGTGAAGTTAGCGGAAATTTTTTAGAGCACTGTAATTTTGTTTATAAAAGTCTGCTGGTAAAAACATTGAAAGCAGGTTTAGGCATGAAGCAAACTCTATCGATTGACACAAATGTCAGCTGTCCTGCTTAAATTTTTGCGCTAGATGTGAAGATGGCGGAACAAAAAAGAATTCCTAATAACATTTTTCAAGGCCGTTCGCTGACTTTTTTTATAAAGCAGCTTAAGGCAGGGCATAAGCAGAACATTTTGCATCATTTGACAAATATCCTGCTCAAAAAATTGCCTAACTTCACACATACTTTGATGTCTTCGATGTCAATTTTGTCTTTACTCTACTTTAATTAGTAATTTTTAAAAATAATTCTTTTTGTTTTCAAAAGGTTGTTTGAAAAATCAAGTAAAGCGAACGGAAGCTTTGCAAACTACAAAAATTGACATCCGTTTTAAATATCCCGCATTAAGTTGTCTCCGAGGTGTGAAGATAGCGAAAATTTTTGACAGTGCTGCAACTTTTTTTCAAAAAGTCCGCTGGTAAAAACAATTAAAGCAGGTGATTTCAGGACTTAAGCTCTATTGATTGACACTGATTTCACATGTCCTGCTTAAAATTTTCCGCTAGGTGTGATGTTAGCGGAAATTTTTTGAAATGCTGTAATTTTGTTTATGAAAGTCCGCTGGTAAAAACATTCAAAGCAGGTTTAGGCAGGACGGAAACTCTATCGATTGACACTAATTCCAGATGTCCTGCTTACAATTTTTCGCTAGGTGTGAAGTTGGCGGAATAAAAAAGAATCCTTAATAACATTTTTTAAGGGCATCCGCTGACTTTCTTTTATGAAGCAGCTTAAGGCAGGACACAAGCAGGAAATTTTGCACTATTTAAAAAATGTTCTGCTCACAAAAATCCGCTAACTTCACGCACCTAGAATTCTGCACGAAATCATCAAAATTCTTACAGAAAACCGCATATTTCGATGCAAAACAACGATTTCTCGCCGATTTTCGTTGTTTTCTGGCTTGAATTCGCAAAGAAGAGCACGAAATCTACAAAATCATCACTTTTTACCAAGATTCTACGGCTGAATTGCAAGAAAACAGCAGACTTCTGCACGAAATCATCAAAATTCTTACAGAAAACCGCATATTTCGATGCAAAACGACGATTTCTCGCCGATTTTCGTTGTTTTCTGGCTTGAATTCGCAAAGAAGAGCACGAAATCTACAAAATCATGACTTTTTACCAAGATTCAACGGCTGAATTGCAAGAAAACAGCAGAATTCTGCACGAAATCATCAAAATTCTTAGAGAAAACTGCATATTTCGATGCAAAACAACGATTTCTCGCCGATTTTCGTTGTTTTCTATCTTGAATTCGCCAAGAAGAGCACGAAATCTACAAAATCATGACTTTTTACCAAGATTCAACGGCTGAATTGCAAGAAAACAGCAGAATTCTGCACGAAATCGTCAAAATTCTTAGAGAAAACCGCATATTTCGATGCAAAACGACGATTTCTCGCCGATTTTCGTTGTTTTCTGGCTTGAATTCGCAAAGAAGAGCACGAAATCTACAAAATCATCACTTTTTACCAAGATTCAACGGCTGAATTGCAAGAAAACAGCAGAATTCTGCACGAAATCATCAAAATTCTTAGAGAAAACCGCATATTTCGATGCAAAACGACGATTTCTCGCCAATTTTCGTTGTTTTCTGGCTTGAATTCGCAAAGAAGAGCACGAAATCTACAAAATCATGACTTTTTACCAAGATTCAACGGCTGAATTGCAAGAAAACAGCAGAATTCTGCACGAAATCATCAAAATTCTTAGAGAAAACTGCATATTTCGATGCAAAACAACGATTTCTCGCCGATTTTCGTTGTTTTCTATCTTGAATTCGCCAAGAAGAGCACGAAATCTACAAAATCATGACTTTTTACCAAGATTCAACGGCTGAATTGCAAGAAAACAGCAGAATTCTGCACGAAATCGTCAAAATTCTTAGAGAAAACCGCATATTTCGATGCAAAACGACGATTTCTCGCCGATTTTCGTTGTTTTCTGGCTTGAATTCGCAAAGAAGAGCACGAAATCTACAAAATCATCACTTTTTACCAAGATTCAACGGCTGAATTGCAAGAAAACAGCAGAATTCTGCACAAAATCATCAATATTCTTACAGAAAACCGCATATTTCGATGCAAAACGATTATTTCTCGCCGATTTTCGTTGTTTTCTGGCTTGAATTCGCAAAGAAGAGCACGAAATCTACAAAATCATCACTTTTTACCAAGATTCCACGGCTGAATTGCAAGAAAACAGCAGAATTCTGCACGAAATCATCAAAATTCTTACAGAAAACCGCATATTTCGATGCAAAACAACGATTTCTCGCCGATTTTCGTTGTTTTCTGGCTTGAATTCGCAAAGAAGAGCACGAAATCTACAAAATCATCACTTTTTACCAAGATTCTACGGCTGAATTGCAAGAAAACAGCAGAATTCTGCACGATATCATCAAAATTCTTACAGAAAACCGCATATTTCGATGCAAAACGACGATTTCTCGCCGATTTTCGTTGTTTTCTGGCTTGAATTCGCAAAGAAGAGCACGAAATCTACAAAATCATGACTTTTTACCAAGATTCAACGGCTGAATTGCAAGAAAACAGCAGAATTCTGCACGAAATCATCAAAATTCTTAGAGAAAACTGCATATTTCGATGCAAAACAACGATTTCTCGCCGATTTTCGTTGTTTTCTATCTTGAATTTGCCAAGAAGAGCACGAAATCTACAAAATCATGACTTTTTACCTAGATTCAACGGCTGAATTGCAAGAAAACAGCAGAATTCTGCACGAAATCATCAAAATTTTTAGAGAAAACTGCATATTTCGATGCAAAACAACGATTTCTCGCCGATTTTCGTTGTTTTCTATCTTGAGTTTGCCAAGAAGAGCACGAAATCTACAGTATCATGACTTTTTACCTAGATTCAACGGCTGAATTGCAAGAAAACAGCAGAATTCTGCACGAAATCATCAAAATTCTTACAGAAAACCGCATTTTCGATGCAAAACAACGATTTCTCGCCGATTTTCGTTGTTTTCTATCTTGAATTTGCCAAGAAGAGCACGAAATCTACAAAATCATGACTTTTTACCTAGATTCAACGGCTGAATTGCAAGAAAACAGCAGAATTCTGCACGAAATCGTCAAAATTCTTAGAGAAAACCGCATATTTCGATGCAAAACGACGATTTCTCGCCGATTTTCGTTGTTTTCTGGCTTGAATTCGCAAAGAAGAGCACGAAATTTACAAAATCATCACTTTTTACCAAGATTCAACGGCTGAATTGCAAGAAAACAGCAGAATTCTGCATGAAATCATCAAAATTCTTAGAGAAAACCGCATATTTCGATGCAAAACGACGATTTCTCGCCGATTTTCGTTGTTTTCTGGCTTGAATTCGCAAAGAAGAGCACGAAATCTACAAAATCATCACTTTTTACCAAGATTCAACGGCTGAATTGCAAGAAAACAGCAGAATTCTGCACGAAATCATCAAAATTCTTACAGAAAACCGCAAATTTCGATGCAAAACGACGATTTCTCGCCGATTTTCGTTGTTTTCTGGCTTGAATTCGCAAAGAAGAGCACGAAATCTACAAAATCATGACTTTTTACCAAGATTCAACGGCTGAATTGCAAGAAAACAGCAGAATTCTGCACGAAATCATCAAAATTCTTACAGAAAACCGCATATTTCGATGCAAAACGACGATTTCTCGCCGATTTTCGTTGTTTTCTGGCATGAATTCGCAAAGAAGAGCACGAAATCAACAAAATCATGACTTTTTACCAAGATTCAAGGGCTGAATTGCAAGAAAACAGCAGAATTCTGCACGAAATCATCAAAATTCTTAGAGAAAACCGCATATTTCGATGCAAAACGACGATTTCTCGCTGATTTTCGTTGTTTTCTATCTTGAATTCGCAAAGAAGAGCACGAAATCTACAAAATCATGACTTTTTACCAAGATTCAACGGCTGAATTGCAAGAAAACAGCAGAATTCTGCACGAAATCGTCAAAATTCTTAGAGAAAACCGCATATTTCGATGCAAAACAACGATTTCTCGCCGATTTTCCTTGTTTTCTGGCTTGAATTCGCAAAGAAGAGCACGAAATCTACAAAATCATCACTTTTTACCAAGATTCAACGGCTGAATTGCAAGAAAACAGCAGAATTCTGCACGAAATCATCAAAATTCTTACAGAAAACCGCATATTTCGATGCAAAACGACGATTTCTCGCCGATTTTCGTTGTTTTCTGGCTTGAATTCGCAAAGAAGAGCACGAAATCTACAAAATCATGACTTTTTACCAAGATTCAACGGCTGAATTGCAAGAAAACAGCAGAATTCTGCACGAAATCATAAAAATTCTTACAGAAAACCGCATATTTCGATGCAAAACGACGATTTCTCGCCGATTTTCGTTGTTTTCTGGCATGAATTCGCAAAGAAGAGCACAAAATCAACAAAATCATGACTTTTTAAAAAGATTCAACGGCTGAATTGCAAGAAAACAGCAGAATTCTGCACGAAATCATCAAAATTCTTAGAGAAAACCGCATATTTCGATGCAAAACGACGATTTCTCGCTGATTTTCGTTGTTTTCTATCTTGAATTCGCAAAGAAGAGCACGAAATCTACAAAATCATGACTTTTTACCAAGATTCAACGGCTGAATTGCAAGAAAACAGCAGAATTCTGCACGAAATCGTCAAAATTCTTAGAGAAAACCGCATATTTCGATGCAAAACGACGATTTCTCGCCGATTTTCGTTGTTTTCTGGCTTGAACTCGCAAAGAAGAGCACGAAATCTACAAAATCATCACTTTTTACCAAGATTCAACGGCTGAATTGCAAGAAAACAGCAGAATTCTGCACGAAATCATCAAAATTCTTACAGAAAACCGCATATTTCGATGCAAAACAACGATTTCTCGCCGATTTTCGTTGTTTTCTGGCTTGAATTCGCAAAGAAGAGCACGAAATCTACAAAATCATCACTTTTTACAAAGATTCTACGGCTGAATTGCAAGAAAACAGCAGAATTCTGCACGAAATCATCAAAATTCTTACAGAAAACCGCATATTTCGATGCAAAACGACGATTTCTCGCCGATTTTCGTTGTTTTCTGGCTTGAATTCGCAAAGAAGAGCACGAAATCAACAAAATCATGATTTTTACCAAGATTCAACGGCTGAATTGCAAGAAAACAACAGAATTCTGCACGAAATCATCAAAATTCTTAGAGAAAACTGCATATTTCGATGCAAAACAACGATTTCTCGCCGATTTTCGTTGTTTTCTATCTTGAATTTGCCAAGAAGAGCACGAAATCTAGAAAATCATGACTTTTTACCTAGATTCAACGGCTGAATTGCAAGAAAACAGCGGAATTCTGCACGAAATCATCAAAATTTTTAGAGAAAACTGCATATTTCGATGCAAAACAACGATTTCTCGCCGATTTTCGTTGTTTTCTATCTTGAATTTGCCAAGAAGAGCACGAAATCTACAAAATCATGACTTTTTACCTAGATTCAACGGCTGAATTGCAAGAAAACAGCAGAATTCTGCACGAAATCATCAAAATTCTTACAGAAAACCGCATATTTCGATGCAAAACAACGATTTCTCGCCGATTTTCGTTGTTTTCTATCTTGAATTTGCCAAGAAGAGCACGAAATCTACAAAATCATGACTTTTTACCTAGATTCAACGGCTGAATTGCAAGAAAACAGCAGAATTCTGCACGAAATCATCAAAATTCTTACAGAAAACCGCATATTTCGATGCAAAACGACGATTTCTCGCCGATTTTCGTTGTTTTCTGGCTTGAATTCGCAAAGAAGAGCACGAAATCTACAAAATCATGACTTTTTACCAAGATTCAACGGCTGAACTGCAAGAAAACAGCAGAATTCTGCACGAAATCATCAAAATTCTTACAGAAAACCGCATATTTCGATGCAAAACAACGATTTCTCGCCGATTTTCGTTGTTTTCTGGCTTGAATTCGCAAAGAAGAGCACGAAATCTACAAAATCATCACTTTTTACAAAGATTCTACGGCTGAATTGCAAGAAAACAGCAGAATTCTGCACGAAATCATCAAAATTCTTACAGAAAACCGCATATTTCGATGCAAAACGACGATTTCTCGCCGATTTTCGTTGTTTTCTGGCTTGAATTCGCAAAGAAGAGCACGAAATCTACAAAATCATCACTTTTTACAAAGATTCTACGGCTGAATTGCAAGAAAACAGCAGAATTCTGCACGAAATCATCAAAATTCTTACAGAAAACCGCATATTTCGATGCAAAACGACGATTTCTCGCCGATTTTCGTTGTTTTCTGGCTTGAATTCGCAAAGAAGAGCACGAAATCAACAAAATCATGATTTTTACCAAGATTCAACGGCTGAATTGCAAGAAAACAACAGAATTCTGCACGAAATCATCAAAATTCTTAGAGAAAACTGCATATTTCGATGCAAAACAACGATTTCTCGCCGATTTTCGTTGTTTTCTATCTTGAATTTGCCAAGAAGAGCACGAAATCTAGAAAATCATGACTTTTTACCTAGATTCAACGGCTGAATTGCAAGAAAACAGCGGAATTCTGCACGAAATCATCAAAATTTTTAGAGAAAACTGCATATTTCGATGCAAAACAACGATTTCTCGCCGATTTTCGTTGTTTTCTATCTTGAATTTGCCAAGAAGAGCACGAAATCTACAAAATCATGACTTTTTACCTAGATTCAACGGCTGAATTGCAAGAAAACAGCAGAATTCTGCACGAAATCATCAAAATTCTTACAGAAAACCGCATATTTCGATGCAAAACAACGATTTCTCGCCGATTTTCGTTGTTTTCTATCTTGAATTTGCCAAGAAGAGCACGAAATCTACAAAATCATGACTTTTTACCTAGATTCAACGGCTGAATTGCAAGAAAACAGCAGAATTCTGCACGAAATCATCAAAATTCTTACAGAAAACCGCATATTTCGATGCAAAACGACGATTTCTCGCCGATTTTCGTTGTTTTCTGGCTTGAATTCGCAAAGAAGAGCACGAAATCTACAAAATCATGACTTTTTACCAAGATTCAACGGCTGAACTGCAAGAAAACAGCAGAATTCTGCACGAAATCATCAAAATTCATACAGAAAACCGCATATTTCGATGCAAAACGACGATTTCTCGCCGATTTACGTTGTTTTCAGGCATGAATTTGCAAAGAAGAGCACGAAATGTACAAAATCATGACTTTTGGCCAAGATTCAACGGCTGAATTGCAAGAAAACAGCAGAATTCTGCACGAAATCATCAAAATTCTTAGAGAAAACCGCATATTTCGATGCAAAACGACGATTTCTCGCTGATTTTCGTTGTTTTCTATCTTGAATTCGCAAAGAAGAGCACGAAATCTACAAAATCATGACTTTTTACCAAGATTCAACGGCTGAATTGCAAGAAAACAGCAGAATTCTGCACGAGATCGTCAAAATTCTTAGAGAAAACCGCATATTTCGATGCAAAACGACGATTTCTCGCCGATTTCCGTTGTTTTCTGGCTTGAATTCGCAAAGAAGAGCACGAAATCTACAAAATCATCACTTTTTACCAAGATTCAACGGCTGAATTGCAAGAAAACAGCAGAATTCTGCACGAAATCATCAAAATTCTTAGAGAAAACCGCATATTTCGATGCAAAACGACGATTTCTCGCTGATTTTTGTTGTTTTCTATCTTGAATTCGCAAAGAAGAGCACGGAATCTACAAAATCATGACTTTTTACCAAGATTCAACGGCTGAATTGCAAGAAAACAGCAGAATTCTGCACGAAATCATCAAAATTCTTACAGAAAACCGCATATTTCGATGCAAAACGACAATTTCTTGCCGATTTTCGTTGTTTTCTGGCTTGAATTCGCAAAGAAGAGCACGAAATCTACAAAATCATGACTTTTTACCAAGATTCAACGGCTGAATTGCAAGAAAACAGCAGAGTTCTGCACGAAATCATCAAAATTTTTACAGAAAACCGCATTTTTCGATGCAAAACGACGATTTCTCGCCGATTTTCGTTGTTTTCTGGCTTGAATTCGCAAAGAAGAGCACGAAATCTACTAAATCATAACTTTTTACCAAGATTCAACGGCTGAATTGCAAGAAAACAGCAGAATTCTGCACGAAATCATCAAAATTCTTACAGAAAACCGCATATTTCGATGCAAAACAACGATTTCTCGCCGATTTCTGGTGTTTTCTTGCAATTCAGCTGTTGAATCTTGGTAAAAAGTCATGATTTTGTAGATTTCGTGCTCTTCTTTGCGAATTCAAGATAGAAAACAACGAAAATCATCGAGAAATCGTCGAATTGCATCGAAATATGCGGTTTTCTCTAAGAATTTTGATGATTTCGTGCAGAATTCTGCTGTTTTCTTGCAATTCAGCCGTTGAATCTTGGTAAAAAGTGATGATTTTGTAGATTTAGTGCTCTTCTTTGCGAATTCAAGATAGAAAACAACGAAAATCAGCGTGAAATCGTCGTTTTGCATCGATATATGCGGTTTTCTCTAAGAATTTTGATGATTTCGTGCAGAATTCTGCTGTTTTCTTGCAATTCAGCTGTTGAATCTTGGTAAAAAGTCATGATTTTGTAGATTTCGTGCTCTTCTGTGCGAATTCAAGCCAGAAAACAACGAAAATCGGCGAGAAATCGTCGTTTTGCATCGAAATATGCGGTTTTCTGTAAGAATTTTGACGATTTCGTGCAGAATTTTGCTGTTTTCTTGCAATTCAGTCGTTGAATCTTGGTAAAAAGTCATAATTTTGTAGATTTCGTGCTCTTCTTTGCGAATTCAAGATAGAAAACAACGAAAATCAGCGTGAAATCGTCGTTTTGCATCGAAATATGCGGTTTTCTCTAAGAATTTTGATGATTTCGTGCAGAATTCTGCTGTTTTCTTGCAATTCAGCCGTTGAATCTTGGTAAAAAGTCATGATTTTGTAGATTTAGTGCTCTTCTTTGCGAATTCAAGCCAGAAAACTACGAAAATCGGCGAGAAATCGTCGTTTTGCATCGAAAAATGCGGTTTTCTGTGAGAATTTTGATGATTTCGTGCAGAATTCTGCTGTTTTCTTGCAATTCAGCCGTAGAATCTTGGTAAAAAGTGATGATTATGTAGATTTCGTGCTCTTCTTTGCGAATTCAAGCCAGAAAACAACGAAAATCGGCGAGAAATCGTCGTTTTGCATCGAAATATGCGGTTTTCTGTAAGAATTTTGATGATTTTGTGCAGAATTTTGCTGTTTTCTTGCAATTCAGCCGTTGAATCTTGGTAAAAAGTCATGATTTGGTAGATTTCGTTCTCTTCTTTGCGAATTCAAGCCAGAAGACAACGAAAATCGGCGAGAAATCGTCGTTTTGCATCGAAATATGCGGTTTTCTGTAAGAATTTTGATGATTTCGTGCAGAATTCTGCTGTTTTCTTGCAATTCAGCCGTTGAATCTAGGTAAAAAGTCATGATTTTGTAGATTTCGTGCTCTTCTTGGCGAATTCAAGATAGAAAACAACGAAAATCGGCGAGAAATCGTTGTTTTGCATCAAAATATGCGGTTTTCTCTAAGAATTTTGATGATTTCGTGCAGAATTCTGCTGTTTTCTTGCAATTCAGCCGTTGAATCTTGGTAAAAAGTCATGATTTTGTAGATTTCGTGCTCTTCTTTGCGAATTCAAGCCAGAAAAACAACTAAAATCGGCGAGAAATCGTCGTTTTGCATCGAAATATGCGGTTTTCTGTAAGAATTTTGATGATTTCGTGCAGAATTCTGCTGTTTTCTTGCAATTCAGCCGTAGAATCTTGGTAAAAAGTGATGATTTTGTAGATTTCGTGCTCTTCTTTGCGAATTCAAGCCAGAAAACAACGAAAATCGGCGAGAAATCGTTGTTTTGCATCGAAATATGCGGTTTTCTGTAAGAATTTTGATGATTTCGTGCAGAATTCTGCTGTTTTCTTGCAATTCAGCCGTTGAATCTTGGTAAAAAGTCATGATTTTGTAGATTTCGTGCTCTTCTTTGCGAATTCAAGCCAGAAAACAACGAAAATCGGCGAGAAATCGTCGTTCTGCATCGAAATATGCGGTTTTCTGTAAGAATTTTGATGATTTCGTGCAGAATTCTGCTGTTTTCTTGCAATTCAGCCGTTGAACCTTGGTAAAAAGTGATGATTTTGTAGATTTCGTGCTCTTCTTTGCGAATTCAAGCCAGAAAACAACGAAAATCGGCGAGAAATCGTCGTTTTGCAACGAAATATGCGGTTTTCTCTAAGAATTTTGACGACTTCGTGCAGAATTCTGCTGTTTTCTTGCAATTCAGCCGTTGAATCTTGGTAAAAAGTCATGATTTTGTAGATTTCGTGCTCTTTGCGAATTCAAGATAGAAAACAACGAAAATCAGCGAGAAATCGTCGTTTTGCATCGAAATATGCGGTTTTCTCTAAGAATTTTGATGATTTCGTGCAGAATTCTGCTGTTTTCTTGCAATTCAGTCGTTGAATCTTGGTAAAAAGTCATGATTTTGTAGATTTCGTGCTCTTCTTTGCAAATTCATGCCAGAAAACAACGAAGATCGGCGAGAAATCGTCGTTTTGCATCGAAATATGCGGTTTTCTGTAAGAATTTTGATGATTTTGTGCAGAATTCTGCTGTTTTCTTGCAATTCAGCCGTTGAATCTTGGTAAAAAGTCATGATTTTGTAGATTTCGTTCTCTTCTTTGGGAATTCAAGCCAGAAAGCAACGAAAATCGGCGAGAAATCGTCGTTTTGCATCGAAATATGCGGTTTTCTGTAAGAATTTTGATGATTTCGTGCAGAATTCTGCTGTTTTCTTGTAATTCAGCCGTTGAATCTAGGTAAAAAGTCATGATTTTGTAGATTTCGTGCTCTTTGCGAATTCAAGATAGAAAAGAACGAAAATCAGCGAGAAATCGTCGTTTTGCATCGAAATATGCGGTTTTCTCTAAGAATTTTGATGACTTCGTGCAGAATTCTGCTGTTTTCTTGCAATTCAGCCGTTGAATCTTGGTAAAAAGTCATGATTTTGTAGATTTCGTGCTCTTCCTTGCAAATTCATGCCAGAAAACAACGAAGATCGGCGAGAAATCGTCGTTTTGCATCGAAATATGCGGTTTTCTGTAAGAATTTTGATGATTTTGTGCAGAATTCTGCTGTTTTCTTGCAATTCAGCCGTTGAATCTTGGTAAAAAGTCATGATTTTGTTGATTTCGTGCTCTTCTTTGCGAATTCATGCCAGAAAACAACGAAAATCGGCGAGAAATCGTCGTTTTGCATCGAAATATGCGGTTTTCTGTAAGAATTTTGATGATTTCGTGCAGAATTCTGCTGTTTTCTTGCAATTCAGCTGTTGAATCTTGGTAAAAAGTCATGATTTTGTAGATTTCGTGCTCTTCTTTGCGAATTCAAGCCAGAAAACAACGAAAATCGGCGAGAAATCGTCGTTTCGCATCGAAATATGCGGTTTTCTGTAAGAATTTTGACGATTTCGTGCAGAATTTTGCTGTTTTCTTGCAATTCAGTCGTTGAATCTTGGTAAAAAGTCATGATTTTGTAGATTTCGTGCTCTTCTTTGCGAATTCAAGATAGAAAACAACGAAAATCAGCGTGAAATCGTCGTTTTGCATCGAAATATGCGGTTTTCTCTAAGAATTTTGATGATTTCGTGCAGAATTCTGCTGTTTTCTTGCAATTCAGCCGTTGAATCTTGGTAAAAAGTCATGATTTTGTAGATTTAGTGCTCTTCTTTGCGAATTCAAGCCAGAAAACAACGAAAATCGGCGAGAAATCGTCGTTTTGCATCGAAATATGCGGTTTTCTGTAAGAATTTTGACGATTTCGTGCAGAATTTTGCTGTTTTCTTGCAATTCAGTCGTTGAATCTTGGTAAAAAGTCATGATTTTGTAGATTTCGTGCTCTTCTTTGCGAATTCAAGATAGAAAACAACGAAAATCAGCGTGAAATCGTCGTTTTGCATCGAAATATGCGGTTTTCTCTAAGAATTTTGATGATTTCGTGCAGAATTCTGCTGTTTTCTTGCAATTCAGCCGTTGAATCTTGGTAAAAAGTCATGATTTTGTAGATTTAGTGCTCTTCTTTGCGAATTCAAGCCAGAAAACTACGAAAATCGGCGAGAAATCGTCGTTTTGCATCGAAAAATGCGGTTTTCTGTGAGAATTTTTATGATTTCGTGCAGAATTCTGCTGTTTTCTTGCAATTCAGCCGTAGAATCTTGGTAAAAAGTGATGATTTTGTAGATTTCGTGCTCTTCTTTGCGAATTCAAGCCAGAAAACAACGAAAATCGGCGAGAAATCGTCGTTTTGCATCGAAATATGCGGTTTTCTGTAAGAATTTTGATGATTTTGTGCAGAATTTTGCTGTTTTCTTGCAATTCAGCCGTTGAATCTTGGTAAAAAGTCATGATTTGGTAGATTTCGTTCTCTTCTTTGCGAATTCAAGCCAGAAGACAACGAAAATCGGCGAGAAATCGTCGTTTTGCATCGAAATATGCGGTTTTCTGTAAGAATTTTGATGATTTCGTGCAGAATTCTGCTGTTTTCTTGCAATTCAGCCGTTGAATCTTGGTAAAAAGTCATGATTTTTTAGATTTCGTGCTCTTCTTTGCGAATTCAAGCCAGAAAACAACAAAAATCCGCGAGAAATCATCGTTTTGCATCGAAATATGCGGTTTTCTATAAGTGTTTTCTTGCAATTCAGCCGTTGAATCTTGGTAAAAGTGATGATTTAGTAGATTTCGTGCTCTTCTTTGCGAATTCAAGTCAGAAAACAACGAAAATCGGCGAAAAATCGACGTTTTGCATCGAAATATGCGGTTTTCTGTAAGAATTTTGATGATTTCGTGCAGAATTCTGCTAATTTCTTGCAATTCAGCCGTTGAATCTTGGTAAAAAGTGATGATTTTGAAGATTTCGTGCTCTTCTTTGCGAATTCAAGCCAGAAAACAACGAAAATCACTTTTTACCAAGATTCAACGGCTGAATTGCAAGAAAACAGCAGAATTCTGCACGAAATCGTCAAATTTTTTAGAGAAAACCTCATATTTCGATGCAAAACGACGATTTTTCGCCGATTTTCGTTGTTTTCTATCTTGAATTCGCAAAGATGAGCACGAAATTTACAAAATCATCACTTTTTACCAAGATTCAACGGCTGAATTGCAAGAAAACAGCAGAATTCTGCACGAAATCATCAAAATTCTTACAGAAAACCGCATGTTTCGATGCAAAACGACGATTTCTCGCTGATTTTCGTTGTTTTCTATCTTGAATTTGCAAAGAAGAGCACGAAATCTACAAAATCATGACTTTTTACCAAGATTCAACGGCTGAATTGCAAGAAAACAGCAGAATTCTGCACGAAATCATCAAAATTCTTACAGAAAACCGCATATTTCGATGCAAAACAACGATTTCTCGCCGATTTTGGTTGTTTTCTGGCTTGAATTCGCAAAGAAGAGCACGAAATCTACAAAATCATCACTTTTTACCAAGATTCTACGGCAGAATTGCAAGAAAACAGCAGAATTCTGCACGAAATCATCAAAATTCTTACAGAAAACCGCATATTTCGATGCAAAACGACGATTTCTCGCCGATTTTCGTTGTTTTCTATCTTGAATTCGCCAAGAAGAGCACGAAATCTACAAAATCATGACTTTTTACCTAGATTCAACGGCTGAATTGCAAGAAAACAGCAGAATTCTGCACGAAATCATCAAAATTCTTACAGAAAACCGCATATTTCGATGCAAAACGACGATTTCTCGCCGATTTTCGTTGTTTTCTGGCTTGAATTCGCAAAGAAGAGCACGAAATCTACAAAATCATGACTTTTTACCAAGATTCAACGGCTGAATTGCAAGAATACAGCAGAATTCTGCACGAAATCATCAAAATTCTTACAGAAAACCGCATATTTCGATGCAAAACGACGATTTCTCGCCAATTTTCGTTGTTTTCTGGCATGAATTCGCAAAGAAGAGCACGAAATCTACAAAATCATGACTTTTTACCAAGATTCAACGGCTGAATTGCAAGAACACAGCAGAATTCTGCACGAAATCATCAATATTCTTAGAGAAAACCGCATATTTCGATGCAAAACGACGATTTCTCGCTGATTTTCGTTGTTTTCTATCTTGAATTCGCAAAGAAAAGCACGAAATCTACAAAATCATGACTTTTTACCAAGATTCAACGGCTGAATTGGAAGAAAACAGCAGAATTCTGCACGAAATTGTCAAAATTCTTAGAGAAAACCGCATATTTCGATGCAAAACGACGATTTCTCGCCGATTTTCGTTGTTTTCTGGCTTGAATTCGCAAAGAAAAGCACGAAATCTACAAAATCATGACTTTCTGCCCGAAATCATCAAAATTCTTACAGAAAACCGCATTTTTCGATGCAAAACGACGATTTCTCGCCGATTTTCGTTGTTTTCTGGCTTGAATTCGCAAAGAAGAGCACGAAATCTACAAAATCATGACTTTTTACCAAGATTCAACGGCTGAATTGCAAGAAAACAGCAGAATTCTGCACGAAATCATCAAAATTCTTACAGAAAACCGCATATTTCGATGCAAAACAACGATTTCTCGCCGATTTTCGTTGTTTTCTGGCTTGAATTCGCAAAGAAGAGCACGAAATCTACAAAATCATCACTTTTTACCAAGATTCTACGGCTGAATTGCAAGAAAACAGCAGAATTCTGCACGAAATCATCAAAATTCTTACAGAAAACCGCATATTTCGATGCAAAACCACGATTTCTCGCCGATTTTCGTTGTTTTCTGGCTTGAATTCGCAAAGAAGAGCACGAAATCTACAAAATCATGACTTTTTACCAAGATTCAACGGCTGAATTGCTAGAAAGCAGCAAAATTCTGCACGAAATCATCAAAATTCTTAGAGAAAACTGCATTTTTTGATGCAAAACAACGATTTCTCGCCGATTTTCGTTGTTTTCTGGCTTGAATTCGCAAAGAAGAGCACGAAATCTACAAAATCATCACTTTTTACCAAGATTCTACGGCTGAATTGCAAGAAAACAGCAGAATTCTGCACGAAATCATCAAAATTCTTAGAGAAAACTGCATATTTCGATGCAAAACAACGATTTCTCGCCGATTTTCGTTGTTTTCTATCTTGAATTCGCCAAGAAGAGCACGAAATCTACAAAATCATGACTTTTTACCAAGATTCAACGGCTGAATGCAAGAAAACAGCAGAATTCTGCACGAAATCGTCAAAATTCTTAGAGAAAACCGCATATTTCGATGCAAAACGACGATTTCTCGCCGATTTTCGTTGTTTTCTGGCTTGAATTCGCAAAGAAGAGCACGAAATCAACAAAATCATTACTTTTTACCAAGATTCAACGGCTGAATTGCAAGAAAACAGCAGAATTCTGCACGAAATCATCAAAATTCTTAGAGAAAACCGCATATTTCGATGCAAAACGACTATTTCTCGCCGATTTTCGTGGTTTTCTGGCTTGAATTCGCAAAGAAGAGCACGAAATCTACAAAATCATGACATTTTACCAAGATTCAACGGCTGAATAGCAAGAAAACAGCAGAATTCTGCACGAAATCATCAAAATTCTTACTGAAAACTGCATATTTCGATGCAAAACAACGATTTCTCGCCGATTTTCGTCGTTTTCTGGCTTGAATTCGCAAAGAAGAGCACGAAATCTACAAACTCATCACTTTTTACCAAGATTCTACGGCTGAATTGCAAGAAAACAGCAGAATTCTGCACGAAATCATCAAAATTCTTACAGAAAACCGCATATTTCGATGCAAAACAACGATTTCTCGCCGATTTTCGTTGTTTTCTGGCTTGAATTCGCAAAGAAGAGCACGAAATCTACAAAATCATCACTTTTTACCAAGATTCTACGGCTGAATTGCAAGAAAACAGCAGAATTCTGCACGAAATCATCAAAATTCTTAGAGAAAACTGCATATTTCGATGCAAAACAACGATTTCTCGCCGATTTTCGTTGTTTTCTATCTTGAATTCGCCAAGAAGAGCACGAAATCTACAAAATCATGACTTTTTACCAAGATTCAACGGCTGAATTGCAAGAAAACAGCAGAATTCTGCACGAAATCGTCAAAATTCTTAGAGAAAACCGCATATTTCGATGCAAAACGAGGATTTCTCGCCGATTTTCGTTGTTTTCTGGCTTGAATTCGCAAAGAAGAGCACGACATCTACAAAATCATCACTTTTTACCAAGATTCAACGGCTGAATTGCAAGAAAACAGCAGAATTCTGCACGAAATCATCAAAATTCTTAGAGAAAACCGCATATTTCGATGCAAAACGACGATTTCTCGCCGATTTTCGTGGTTTTCTGGCTTGAATTCGCAAAGAAGAGCACGAAATCTACAAAATCATGACTTTTTACCAAGATTCAACGGCTGAATTGCAAGAAAACAGCAGAATTCTGCACAAAATCATCAAAATTCTTACAGAAAACCGCATATTTCGATGCAAAACGATTATTTCTCGCCGATTTTCGTTGTTTTCTGGCTTGAATTCGCAAAGAAGAGCACGAAATCTACAAAATCATGACTTTTACCAAGATTCAACGGCTGAATTGCAAGAAAACAGCAGAATTCTGCACGAAATCATCAAAATTCTTACAGAAAACCGCATATTTCGATGCAAAACAACGATTTCTTGCCGATTTTCGTTGTTTTCTGGCTTGAATTCGCAAAGAAGAGCACGAAATCTACAAAATCCTCACTTTTTACCAAGATTCTACGGCTGAATTGCAAAAAAACAGCAGAATTCTGCACGAAATCATCAAAATTCTTATAGAAAACCGCATATTTCGATGCAAAACGACGATTTCTCGCCGATTTTCGTTGTTAGAATTCTGCACGAAATCGTCAAAATTCTTAGAGAAAACCGCATATTTCGATGCAAAACGACTATTTCTCGCCGATTTTCGTGGTTTTCTGGCTTGAATTCGCAAAGAAGAGCACGAAATCAACAAAATCATTACTTTTTACCAAGATTCAACGGCTGAATGCAAGAAAACAGCAGAATTCTGCACGAAATCATCAAAATTCTTAGAGAAAACCGCATATTTCGATGCAAAACGACTATTTCTCGCCGATTTTCGTGGTTTTCTGGCTTGAATTCGCAAAGAAGAGCACGAAATCTACAAAATCATGACATTTTACCAAGATTCAACGGCTGAATTGCAAGAAAACAGCAGAATTCTGCACGAAATCATCAAAATTCTTACTGAAAACCGCATATTTCGATGCAAAACGATTATTTCTCGCCGATTTTCGTTGTTTTCTGGCTTAAATTCGCAAAGAAGAGCACGAAATCTACAAAATCATGACTTTTTAACAAGATTCAACGGCTGAATTGCAAGAAAACAGCAGAATTTTGCACGAAATCATCAAAATTCTTACAGAAAACCGCATATTTCGATGCAAAACGACGATTTCTCGCCGATTTTCGTTGTTTTCTGGCTTGAATTCGCAAAGAAGAGCACGAAATCTACAAAATCATGACTTTTTACCAAGATTCAACGGCTGAATTGCAAGAAAACAGCAGACTTCTGCACGAAATCATCAAAATTCTTACAGAAAACCGCATATTTCGATGCAAAACGACGATTTCTCGCCGATTTTCGTTGTTTTCTGGCTTGAATTCGCAAAGAAGAGCACGAAATCTACAAAATCATCACTTTTTACCAAGATTCTACGGCTGAATTGCAAGAAAACAGCAGAATTCTGCACGAAATCATCAAAATTCTTACAGAAAACCGCATATTTCGATGCAAAACAACGATTTCTCGCCGATTTTCGTTGTTTTCTGGCTTGAATTCGCAAAGAAGAGCACGAAATCTACGAAATCATCACTTTTTACCAAGATTCTACGGCTGAATTGCAAGAAAACAGCAGACTTCTGCACGAAATCATCAAAATTCTTACAGAAAACCGCATATTTCGATGCAAAACGACGATTTCTCGCCGATTTTCGTTGTTTTCTGGCTTGAATTCGCAAAGAAGAGCACGAAATCTACAAAATCATGACTTTTTACCAAGATTCAACGGCTGAATTGCAAGAAAACAGCAGAATTCTGCACGAAATCATCAAAATTCTTAGAGAAAACTGCATATTTCGATGCAAAACAACGATTTCTCGCCGATTTTCGTTGTTTTCTATCTTGAATTCGCCAAGAAGAGCACGAAATCTACAAAATCATGACTTTTTACCAAGATTCAACGGCTGAATTGCAAGAAAACAGCAGAATTCTGCACGAAATCGTCAAAATTCTTAGAGAAAACCGCATATTTCGATGCAAAACGACGATTTCTCGCCGATTTTCGTTGTTTTCTGGCTTGAATTCGCAAAGAAGAGCACGAAATCTACAAAATCATCACTTTTTACCAAGATTCAACGGCTGAATTGCAAGAAAACAGCAGAATTCTGCACGAAATCATCAAAATTCTTAGAGAAAACCGCATATTTCGATGCAAAACGACGATTTCTCGCCAATTTTCGTGGTTTTCTGGCTTGAATTCGCAAAGAAGAGCACGAAATCTACAAAATCATGACTTTTTACCAAGATTCAACGGCTGAATTGCAAGAAAACAGCAGAATTCTGCACAAAATCATCAAAATTCTTACAGAAAACCGCATATTTCGATGCAAAACGATTATTTCTCGCCGATTTTCGTTGTTTTCTGGCTTGAATTCGCAAAGAAAAGCACAAAATCTACAAAATCATGACTTTTTACCAAGATTCAACGGCTGAATTGCAAGAAAACAGCAGAATTCTGCACGAAATCATCAAAATTCTTACAGAAAACCGCATATTTCGATGCAAAACAACGATTTCTTGCCGATTTTCGTTGTTTTCTGGCTTGAATTCGCAAAGAAGAGCACGAATTCTACAAAATCCTCACTTTTTACCAAGATTCTACGGCTGAATTGCAAAAAAACAGCAGAATTCTGCACGAAATCATCAAAATTCTTACAGAAAACCGCATATTTCGATGCAAAACGACGATTTCTCGCCGATTTTCGTTGTTAGAATTCTGCACGAAATCGTCAAAATTCTTAGAGAAAACCGCATATTTCGATGCAAAACGACTATTTCTCGCCGATTTTCGTGGTTTTCTGGCTTGAATTCGCAAAGAAGAGCACGAAATCAACAAAATCATTACTTTTTACCAAGATTCAACGGCTGAATGCAAGAAAACAGCAGAATTCTGCACGAAATCATCAAAATTCTTAGAGAAAACCGCATATTTCGATGCAAAACGACTATTTCTCGCCGATTTTCGTGGTTTTCTGGCTTGAATTCGCAAAGAAGAGCACGAAATCTACAAAATCATGACATTTTACCAAGATTCAACGGCTGAATTGCAAGAAAACAGCAGAATTCTGCACGAAATCATCAAAATTCTTACTGAAAACCGCATATTTCGATGCAAAACGATTATTTCTCGCCGATTTTCGTTGTTTTCTGGCTTAAATTCGCAAAGAAGAGCACGAAATCTACAAAATCATGACTTTTTAACAAGATTCAACGGCTGAATTGCAAGAAAACAGCAGAATTTTGCACGAAATCATCAAAATTCTTACAGAAAACCGCATATTTCGATGCAAAACGACGATTTCTCGCCGATTTTCGTTGTTTTCTGGCTTGAATTCGCAAAGAAGAGCACGAAATCTACAAAATCATGACTTTTTACCAAGATTCAACGGCTGAATTGCAAGAAAACAGCAGACTTCTGCACGAAATCATCAAAATTCTTACAGAAAACCGCATATTTCGATGCAAAACGACGATTTCTCGCCGATTTTCGTTGTTTTCTGGCTTGAATTCGCAAAGAAGAGCACGAAATCTACAAAATCTCCACTTTTTACCAAGATTCTACGGCTGAATTGCAAGAAAACAGCAGAATTCTGCACGAAATCATCAAAATTCTTACAGAAAACCGCATATTTCGATGCAAAACAACGATTTCTCGCCGATTTTCGTTGTTTTCTGGCTTGAATTCGCAAAGAAGAGCACGAAATCTACGAAATCATCACTTTTTACCAAGATTCTACGGCTGAATTGCAAGAAAACAGCAGACTTCTGCACGAAATCATCAAAATTCTTACAGAAAACCGCATATTTCGATGCAAAACGACGATTTCTCGCCGATTTTCGTTGTTTTCTGGCTTGAATTCGCAAAGAAGAGCACGAAATCTACAAAATCATGACTTTTTACCAAGATTCAACGGCTGAATTGCAAGAAAACAGCAGAATTCTGCACGAAATCATCAAAATTCTTAGAGAAAACTGCATATTTCGATGCAAAACAACGATTTCTCGCCGATTTTCGTTGTTTTCTATCTTGAATTCGCCAAGAAGAGCACGAAATCTACAAAATCATGACTTTTTACCAAGATTCAACGGCTGAATTGCAAGAAAACAGCAGAATTCTGCACGAAATCGTCAAAATTCTTAGAGAAAACCGCATATTTCGATGCAAAACGACGATTTCTCGCCGATTTTCGTTGTTTTCTGGCTTGAATTCGCAAAGAAGAGCACGAAATCTACAAAATCATCACTTTTTACCAAGATTCAACGGCTGAATTGCAAGAAAACAGCAGAATTCTGCACGAAATCATCAAAATTCTTAGAGAAAACCGCATATTTCGATGCAAAACGACGATTTCTCGCCAATTTTCGTGGTTTTCTGGCTTGAATTCGCAAAGAAGAGCACGAAATCTACAAAATCATGACTTTTTACCAAGATTCAACGGCTGAATTGCAAGAAAACAGCAGAATTCTGCACAAAATCATCAAAATTCTTACAGAAAACCGCATATTTCGATGCAAAACGATTATTTCTCGCCGATTTTCGTTGTTTTCTGGCTTGAATTCGCAAAGAAGAGCACAAAATCTACAAAATCATGACTTTTTACCAAGATTCAACGGCTGAATTGCAAGAAAACAGCAGAATTCTGCACGAAATCATCAAAATTCTTACAGAAAACCGCATATTTCGATGCAAAACAACGATTTCTTGCCGATTTTCGTTGTTTTCTGGCTTGAATTCGCAAAGAAGAGCACGAATTCTACAAAATCCTCACTTTTTACCAAGATTCTACGGCTGAATTGCAAAAAAACAGCAGAATTCTGCACGAAATCATCAAAATTCTTACAGAAAACCGCATATTTCGATGCAAAACGACGATTTCTCGCCGATTTTCGTTGTTAGAATTCTGCACGAAATCGTCAAAATTCTTAGAGAAAACCGCATATTTCGATGCAAAACGACTATTTCTCGCCGATTTTCGTGGTTTTCTGGCTTGAATTCGCAAAGAAGAGCACGAAATCAACAAAATCATCACTTTTTACCAAGATTCAACGGCTGAATGCAAGAAAACAGCAGAATTCTGCACGAAATCATCAAAATTCTTAGAGAAAACCGCATATTTCGATGCAAAACGACTATTTCTCGCCGATTTTCGTGGTTTTCTGGCTTGAATTCGCAAAGAAGAGCACGAAATCTACAAACTCATCACTTTTTACCAAGATTCTACGGCTGAATTGCAAGAAAACAGCAGAATTCTGCACGAAATCATCAAAATTCTTACAGAAAACCGCATATTTCGATGCAAAACAACGATTTCTCGCCGATTTTCGTTGTTTTCTGGCTTGAATTCGCAAAGAAGAGCACGAAATCTACAAAATCATCACTTTTTACCAAGATTCTACGGCTGAATTGCAAGAAAACAGCAGACTTCTGCACGAAATCATCAAAATTCTTACAGAAAACCGCATATTTCGATGCAAAACGACGATTTCTCGCCGATTATCGTTGTTTTCTGGCTTGAATTCGCAAAGAAGAGCACGAAATCTACAAAATCATGACTTTTTACCAAGATTCAACGGCTGAATTGCAAGAAAACAGCAGAATTCTGCACGAAATCATCAAAATTCTTAGAGAAAACTGCATATTTCGATGCAAAACAACGATTTCTCGCCGATTTTCGTTGTTTTCTATCTTGAATTCGCCAAGAAGAGCACGAAATCTACAAAATCATGACTTTTTACCAAGATTCAACGGCTGAATTGCAAGAAAACAGCAGAATTCTGCACGAAATCGTCAAAATTCTTAGAGAAAACCGCATATTTCGATGCAAAACGACGATTTCTCGCCGATTTTCGTTGTTTTCTGGCTTGAATTCGCAAAGAAGAGCACGAAATCTACAAAATCATCACTTTTTACCAAGATTCAACGGCTGAATTGCAAGAAAACAGCAGAATTCTGCACAAAATCATCAATATTCTTACAGAAAACCGCATATTTCGATGCAAAACGATTATTTCTCGCCGATTTTCGTTGTTTTCTGGCTTGAATTCGCAAAGAAGAGCACGAAATCTACAAAATCATCACTTTTTACCAAGATTCAACGGCTGAATTGCAAGAAAACAGCAGAATTCTGCACGAAATCATCAAAATTCTTACAGAAAACCGCATATTTCGATGCAAAACAACGATTTCTCGCCGATTTTCGTTGTTTTCTGGCTTGAATTCGCAAAGAAGAGCACGAAATCTACAAAATCATCACTTTTTACCAAGATTCTACGGCTGAATTGCAAGAAAACAGCAGAATTCTGCACGATATCATCAAAATTCTTACAGAAAACCGCATATTTCGATGCAAAACGACGATTTCTCGCCGATTTTCGTTGTTTTCTGGCTTGAATTCGCAAAGAAGAGCACGAAATCTACAAAATCATGACTTTTTACCAAGATTCAACGGCTGAATTGCAAGAAAACAGCAGAATTCTGCACGAAATCATCAAAATTCTTAGAGAAAACTGCATATTTCGATGCAAAACAACGATTTCTCGCCGATTTTCGTTGTTTTCTATCTTGAATTTGCCAAGAAGAGCACGAAATCTACAAAATCATGACTTTTTACCTAGATTCAACGGCTGAATTGCAAGAAAACAGCAGAATTCTGCACGAAATCATCAAAATTTTTAGAGAAAACTGCATATTTCGATGCAAAACAACGATTTCTCGCCGATTTTCGTTGTTTTCTATCTTGAATTTGCCAAGAAGAGCACGAAATCTACAGTATCATGACTTTTTACCTAGATTCAACGGGTGAATTGCAAGAAAACAGCAGAATTCTGCACGAAATCATCAAAATTCTTACAGAAAACCGCATTTTCGATGCAAAACAACGATTTCTCGCCGATTTTCGTTGTTTTCTATCTTGAATTTGCCAAGAAGAGCACGAAATCTACAAAATCATGACTTTTTACCTAGATTCAACGGCTGAATTGCAAGAAAACAGCAGAATTCTGCACGAAATCGTCAAAATTCTTAGAGAAAACCGCATATTTCGATGCAAAACGACGATTTCTCGCCGATTTTCGTTGTTTTCTGGCTTGAATTCGCAAAGAAGAGCACGAAATTTACAAAATCATCACTTTTTACCAAGATTCAACGGCTGAATTGCAAGAAAACAGCAGAATTCTGCATGAAATCATCAAAATTCTTAGAGAAAACCGCATATTTCGATGCAAAACGACGATTTCTCGCCGATTTTCGTTGTTTTCTGGCTTGAATTCGCAAAGAAGAGCACGAAATCTACAAAATCATCACTTTTTACCAAGATTCAACGGCTGAATTGCAAGAAAACAGCAGAATTCTGCACGAAATCATCAAAATTCTTACAGAAAACCGCAAATTTCGATGCAAAACGACGATTTCTCGCCGATTTTCGTTGTTTTCTGGCTTGAATTCGCAAAGAAGAGCACGAAATCTACAAAATCATGACTTTTTACCAAGATTCAACGGCTGAATTGCAAGAAAACAGCAGAATTCTGCACGAAATCATCAAAATTCTTACAGAAAACCGCATATTTCGATGCAAAACGACGATTTCTCGCCGATTTTCGTTGTTTTCTGGCATGAATTCGCAAAGAAGAGCACGAAATCAACAAAATCATGACTTTTTACCAAGATTCAACATCTGAATTGCAAGAAAACAGCAGAATTCTGCACGAAATCATCAAAATTCTTAGAGAAATCCGCATATTTCGATGCAAAACGACGATTTCTCGCTGATTTTCGTTGTTTTCTATCTTGAATTCGCAAAGAAGAGCACGAAATCTACAAAATCATGACTTTTTACCAAGATTCAACGGCTGAATTGCAAGAAAACAGCAGAATTCTGCACGAAATCGTCAAAATTCTTAGAGAACCGCATATTTCGATGCAAAACAACGATTTCTCGCCGATTTTCCTTGTTTTCTGGCTTGAATTCGCAAAGAAGAGCACGAAATCTACAAAATCATCACTTTTTACCAAGATTCAACGGCTGAATTGCAAGAAAACAGCAGAATTCTGCACGAAATCATCAAAATTCTTACAGAAAACCGCATATTTCGATGCAAAACGACGATTTCTCGCCGATTTTCGTTGTTTTCTGGCTTGAATTCGCAAAGAAGAGCACGAAATCTACAAAATCATGACTTTGTACCAAGATTCAACGGCTGAATTGCAAGAAAACAGCAGAATTCTGCACGAAATCATAAAAATTCTTACAGAAAACCGCATATTTCGATGCAAAACGACGATTTCTCGCCGATTTTCGTTGTTTTCTGGCATGAATTCGCAAAGAAGAGCACAAAATCAACAAAATCATGACTTTTTAAAAAGATTCAACGGCTGAATTGCAAGAAAACAGCAGAATTCTGCACGAAATCATCAAAATTCTTAGAGAAAACCGCATATTTCGATGCAAAACGACGATTTCTCGCCGATTTTCGTTGTTTTCTATCTTGAATTCGCAAAGAAGAGCACGAAATCTACAAAATCATGACTTTTTACCAAGATTCAACGGCTGAATTGCAAGAAAACAGCAGAATTCTGCACGAAATCGTCAAAATTCTTAGAGAAAACCGCATATTTCGATGCAAAACGACGATTTCTCGCCGATTTTCGTTGTTTTCTGGCTTGAACTCGCAAAGAAGAGCACGAAATCTACAAAATCATCACTTTTTACCAAGATTCAACGGCTGAATTGCAAGAAAACAGCAGAATTCTGCACGAAATCATCAAAATTCTTACAGAAAACCGCATATTTCGATGCAAAACAACGATTTCTCGCCGATTTTCGTTGTTTTTTGGCTTGAATTCGCAAAGAAGAGCACGAAATCTACAAAATCATCACTTTTTACCAAGATTCAACGGCTGAATTGCAAGAAAACAACAGAATTCTGCACGAAATCATCAAAATTCTTAGAGAAAACTGCATATTTCGATGCAAAACAACGATTTCTCGCCGATTTTCGTTGTTTTCTATCTTGAATTTGCCAAGAAGAGCACGAAATCTAGAAAATCATGACTTTTTACCTAGATTCAACGGCTGAATTGCAAGAAAACAGCGGAATTCTGCACGAAATCATCAAAATTTTTAGAGAAAACTGCATATTTCGATGCAAAACAACGATTTCTCGCCGATTTTCGTTGTTTTCTATCTTGAATTTGCCAAGAAGAGCACGAAATCTACAAAATCATGACTTTTTACCTAGATTCAACAGCTGAATTGCAAGAAAACAGCAGAATTCTGCACGAAATCATCAAAATTCTTACAGAAAACCGCATATTTCGATGCAAAACAACGATTTCTCGCCGATTTTCGTTGTTTTCTATCTTGAATTTGCCAAGAAGAGCACGAAATCTACAAAATCATGACTTTTTACCTAGATTCAACGGCTGAATTGCAAGAAAACAGCAGAATTCTGCACGAAATCATCAAAATTCTTACAGAAAACCGCATATTTCGATGCAAAACGACGATTTCTCGCCGATTTTCGTTGTTTTCTGGCTTGAATTCGCAAAGAAGAGCACGAAATCTACAAAATCATGACTTTTTACCAAGATTCAACGGCTGAACTGCAAGAAAACAGCAGAATTCTGCACGAAATCATCAAAATTCTTACAGAAAACCGCATATTTCGATGCAAAACGACGATTTCTCGCCGATTTTCGTTGTTATCAGGCATGAATTTGCAAAGAAGAGCACGAAATCTACAAAATCATGACTTTTGGCCACGATTCAACGGCTGAATTGCAAGAAAACAGCAGAATTCTGCACGAAATCATCAAAATTCTTAGAGAAAACCGCATATTTCGATGCAAAACGACGATTTCTCGCTGATTTTCGTTGTTTTCTATCTTGAATTCGCCAAGAAGAGCACGAAATCTACAAAATCATGACTTTTTACCAAGATTCAACGGCTGAATTGCAAGAAAACAGCAGAATTCTGCACGAGATCGTCAAAATTCTTAGAGAAAACCGCATATTTCGATGCAAAACGACGATTTCTCGCCGATTTCCGTTGTTTTCTGGCTTGAATTCGCAAAGAAGAGCACGAAATCTACAAAATCATCACTTTTTACCAAGATTCAACGGCTGAATTGCAAGAAAACAGCAGAATTCTGCACGAAATCATCAAAATTCTTAGAGAAAACCGCATATTTCGATGCAAAACGACGATTTCTCGCTGATTTTCGTTGTTTTCTATCTTGAATTCGCAAAGAAGAGCACGGAATCTACAAAATCATGACTTTTTACCAAGATTCAACGGCTGAATTGCAAGAAAACAGCAGAATTCTGCACGAAATCATCAAAATTCTTACAGAAAACCGCATATTTCGATGCAAAACGACGATTTCTTGCCGATTTTCGTTGTTTTCTGGCTTGAATTCGCAAAGAAGAGCACGAAATATACAAAATCATGACTTTTTACCAAGATTCAACGGCTGAATTGCAAGAAAACAGCAGAGTTCTGCACGAAATCATCAAAATTTTTACAGAAAGCCGCATTTTTCGATGCAAAACGACGATTTCTCGCCGATTTTCGCTGTTTTCTGGCTTGAATTCGCAAAGAAGAGCACGAAATCTACTAAATCATAACTTTTTACCAAGATTCAACGGCTGAATTGCAAGAAAACAGCAGAATTCTGCACGAAATCATCAAAATTCTTACAGAAAACCGCATATTTCGATGCAAAACAACGATTTCTCGACGAGTTCTGCTGTTTTCTTGCAATTTAGCTGTTGAATCTTGGTAAAAAGTCATGATTTTGTAGATTTCGTGCTCTTCTTTGCGAATTCAAGATAGAAAACAACGAAAATCAGCGAAAAATCGTCGAATTGCATCGAAATATGCGGTTTTCTCTAAGAATTTTGATGATTTCGTGCAGAATTCTGCTGTTTTCTTGCAATTCAGCCGTTGAATCTTGGTAAAAAGTCATGATTTTGTAGATTTAGTGCTCTTCTTTGCGAATTCAAGCCAGAAAACTACGAAAATCGGCGAGAAATCGTCGTTTTGCATCGAAAAATGCGGTTTTCTGTGAGAATTTTGATGATTTCGTGCAGAATTCTGCTGTTTTCTTGCAATTCAGCCGTAGAATCTTGGTAAGAAGTGATGATTTTGTAGATTTCGTGCTCTTCTTTGCGAATTCAAGCCAGAAAACAACGAAAATCGGCGAGAAATCGTCGTTTTGCATCGAAATATGCGGTTTTCTGTAAGAATTTTGATGATTTTGTGCAGAATTTTGCTGTTTTCTTGCAATTCAGCCGTTGAATCTTGGTAAAAAGTCATGATTTGGTAGATTTCGTTCTCTTCTTTGCGAATTCAAGCCAGAAGACAACGAAAATCGGCGAGAAATCGTCGTTTCGCATCGAAATATGCGGTTTTCTGTAAGAATTTTGATGATTTCGTGCAGAATTCTGCTGTTTTCTTGCAATTCAGCCGTTGAATCTAGGTAAAAAGTCATGATTTTGTAGATTTCGTGCTCTTCTTGGCGAATTCAAGATAGAAAACAACGAAAATCGGCGAGAAATCGTTGTTTTGCATCAAAATATGCGGTTTTCTCTAAGAATTTTGATGATTTCGTGCAGAATTCTGCTGTTTTCTTGCAATTCAGCCGTTGAATCTTGGTAAAAAGTCATGATTTTGTAGATTTCGTGCTCTTCTTTGCGAATTCAAGCCAGAAAACAACTAAAATCGGCGAGAAATCGTCGTTTTGCATCGAAATATGCGGTTTTCTGTAAGAATTTTGATGATTTCGTGCAGAATTCTGCTGTTTTCTTGCAATTCAGCCGTAGAATCTTGGTAAAAAGTGATGATTTTGTAGATTTCGTGCTCTTCTTTGCGAATTCAAGCCAGAAAACAACGAAAATCGGCGAGAAATCGTTGTTTTGCATCGAAATATGCGGTTTTCTGTAAGAATTTTGATGATTTCGTGCAGAATTCTGCTGTTTTCTTGCAATTCAGCCGTTGAATCTTGGTAAAAAGTCATGATTTTGTAGATTTCGTGCTCTTCTTTGCGAATTCAAGCCAGAAAACAACGAAAATCGGCGAGAAATCGTCGTTTTGCATCGAAATATGCGGTTTTCTGTAAGAATTTTGATGATTTCGTGCAGAATTCTGCTGTTTTCTTGCAATTCAGCCGTTGAACCTTGGTAAAAAGTGATGATTTTGTAGATTTCGTGCTCTTCTTTGCGAATTCAAGCCAGAAAACAACGAAGATCGGCGAGAAATCGTCGTTTTGCATCGAAATATGCGGTTTTCTGTAAGAATTTTGATGATTTTGTGCAGAATTCTGCTGTTTTCTTGCAATTCAGCCGTTGAATCTTGGTAAAAAGTCATGATTTTGTAGATTTCGTTCTCTTCTTTGGGAATTCAAGCCAGAAAGCAACGAAAATCGGCGAGAAATCGTCGTTTTGCATCGAAATATGCGGTTTTCTGTAAGAATTTTGATGATTTCGTGCAGAATTCTGCTGTTTTCTTGTAATTCAGCCGTTGAATCTAGGTAAAAAATCATGATTTTGTAGATTTCGTGCTCTTTGCGAATTCAAGATAGAAAACAACGAAAATCAGCGAGAAATCGTCGTTTTGCATCGAAATATGAGGTTTTCTCTAAGAATTTTGATGACTTCGTGCAGAATTCTGCTGTTTTCTTGCAATTCAGCCGTTGAATCTTGGTAAAAAGTCATGATTTTGTAGATTTCGTGCTCTTCCTTGCAAATTCATGCCAGAAAACAACGAAGATCGGCGAGAAATCGTCGTTTTGCATCGAAATATGCGGTTTTCTGTAAGAATTTTGATGATTTTGTGCAGAATTCTGCTGTTTTCTTGCAATTCAGCCGTTGAATCTTGGTAAAAAGTCATGATTTTGTTGATTTCGTGCTCTTCTTTGCGAATTCATGCCAGAAAACAACGAAAATCGGCGAGAAATCGTCGTTTTGCATCGAAATATGCGGTTTTCTGTAAGAATTTTGATGATTTCGTGCAGAATTCTGCTGTTTTCTTGCAATTCAGCTGTTGAATCTTGGTAAAAAGTCATGATTTTGTAGATTTCGTGCTCTTCTTTGCGAATTCAAGCCGGAAAACAACGAAAATCGGCGAGAAATCGTCGTTTTGCATCGAAATATGCGGTTTTCTGTAAGAATTTTGACGATTTCGTGCAGAATTTTGCTGTTTTCTTGCAATTCAGTCGTTGAATCTTGGTAAAAAGTCATGATTTTGTAGATTTCGTGCTCTTCTTTGCGAATTCAAGATAGAAAACAACGAAAATCAGCGTGAAATCGTCGTTTTGCATCGAAATATGCGGTTTTCTGTAAGAATTTTGATGATTTCGTGCAGAATTCTGCTGTTTTCTTGCAATTCAGCTGTTGAATCTTGGTAAAAAGTCATGATTTTGTAGATTTCGTGCTCTTCTTTGCGAATTCAAGCCAGAAAACAACGAAAATCGGCGAGAAATCGTCGTTTTGCATCGAAATATGCGGTTTTCTGTAAGAATTTTGACGATTTCGTGCAGAATTTTGCTGTTTTCTTGCAATTCAGTCGTTGAATCTTGGTAAAAAGTCATGATTTTGTAGATTTCGTGCTCTTCTTTGCGAATTCAAGATAGAAAACAACGAAAATCAGCGTGAAATCGTCGTTTTGCATCGAAATATGCGGTTTTCTCTAAGAATTTTGATGATTTCGTGCAGAATTCTGCTGTTTTCTTGCAATTCAGCCGTTGAATCTTGGTAAAAAGTCATGATTTTGTAGATTTAGTGCTCTTCTTTGCGAATTCAAGCCAGAAAACTACGAAAATCGGCGAGAAATCGTCGTTTTGCATCGAAAAATGCGGTTTTCTGTGAGAATTTTGATGATTTCGTGCAGAATTCTGCTGTTTTCTTGCAATTCAGCCGTTGAATCTAGGTAAAAAGTCATGATTTTGTAGATTTCGTGCTCTTCTTGGCGAATTCAAGATAGAAAACAACGAAAATCGGCGAGAAATCCTTGTTTTGCATCAAAATATGCGGTTTTCTCTAAGAATTTTGATGATTTCGTGCAGAATTCTGCTGTTTTCTTGCAATTCAGCCGTTGAATCTTGGTAAAAAGTCATGATTTTGTAGATTTCGTGCTCTTCTTTGCGAATTCAAGCCAGAAAACAACTAAAATCGGCAAGAAATCGTCGTTTTGCATCGAAATATGCGGTTTTCTGTAAGAATTTTGATGATTTCGTGCAGAATTCTGCTGTTTTCTTGCAATTCAGCCGTAGAATCTTGGTAAAAAGTGATGATTTTGTAGATTTCGTGCTCTTCTTTGCGAATTCAAGCCAGAAAACAACGAAAATCGGCGAGAAATCGTTGTTTTGCATCGAAATATGCGGTTTTCTGTAAGAATTTTGATGATTTCGTGCAGAATTCTGCTGTTTTCTTGCAATTCAGCCGTTGAATCTTTGTAAAAAGTCATGATTTTGTAGATTTCGTGCTCTTCTTTGCGAATTCAAGCCAGAAAACAACGAAAATCGGCGAGAAATCGTCGTTTTGCATCGAAATATGCGGTTTTCTGTAAGAATTTTGATGATTTCGTGCAGAATTCTGCTGTTTTCTTGCAATTCAGCCGTTGAATCTTGGTAAAAAGTGATGATTTTGTAGATTTCGTGCTCTTCTTTGCGAATTCAAGCCAGAAAACAACGAAAATCGGCGAGAAATCGTCGTTTTGCAACGAAATATGCGGTTTTCTCTAAGAATTTTGACGACTTCGTGCAGAATTCTGCTGTTTTCTTGCAATTCAGCCGTTGAATCTTGGTAAAAGGTCATGATTTTGTAGATTTCGTGCTCTTTGCGAATTCAAGATAGAAAACAACGAAAATCAGCGAGAAATCGTCGTTTTGCATCGAAATATGCGGTTTTCTCTAAGAATTTTGATGATTTCGTGCAGAATTCTGCTGTTTTCTTGCAATTCAGTCGTTGAATCTTGGTAAAGAGTCATGATTTTGTAGATTTCGTGCTCTTCTTTGCAAATTCATGCCAGAAAACAACGAAGATCGGCGAGAAATCGTCGTTTTGCATCGAAATATGCGGTTTTCTGTAAGAATTTTGATGATTTTGTTCAGAATTCTGCTGTTTTCTTGCAATTCAGCCGTTGAATCTTGGTAAAAAGTCATGATTTTGTAGATTTCGTTCTCTTCTTTGGGAATTCAAGCCAGAAAACAACGAAAATCGGCGAGAAATCGTCGTTTTGCATCGAAATATGCGGTTTTCTGTAAGAATTTTGATGATTTCGTGCAGAATTCTGCTGTTTTCTTGTAAATCAGCCGTTGAATCTAGGTAAAAAGTTATGATTTTGTAGATTTCGTGCTCTTTGCGAATTCAAGATAGAAAACAACGAAAATCAGCGAGAAATCGTCGTTTTGCATCGAAATATGCGGTTTTCTCTAGGAATTTTGATGACTTTGTGCAGAATTCTGCTGTTTTCTTGCAATTCAGTCGTTGAATCTTGGTAAAAAGTCATGATTTTGTAGATTTCGTGCTCTTCTTTGCAAATTCATGCCAGAAAACAACGAAGATCGGCGAGAAATCGTCGTTTTGCATCGAAATATGCGGTTTTCTGTAAGAATTTTGATGATTTTGTGCAGAATTCTGCTGTTTTCTTGCAATTCAGCCGTTGAATCTTGGTAAAAAGTCATGATTTTGTAGATTTCGTTCTCTTCTTTGGGAATTCAAGCCAGAAAACAACGAAAATCGGCGAGAAATCGTCGTTTTGCATCGAAATATGCGGTTTTCTGTAAGAATTTTGATGATTTCGTGCAGAATTCTGCTGTTTTCTTGTAAATCAGCCGTTGAATCTAGGTAAAAAGTCATGATTTTGTAGATTTCGTGCTCTTTGCGAATTCAAGATAGAAAACAACGAAAATCAGCGAGAAATCGTCGTTTTGCATCGAAATATGCGGTTTTCTCTAAGAATTTTGATGACTTTGTGCAGAATTCTGCTGTTTTCTTGCAATTCAGCCGTTGAATCTTGGTAAAAAGTCATGATTTTGTAGATTTCGTGCTCTTCTTTGCAAATTCATGCCAGAAAACAACGAAGATCGGCGAGAAATCGTCGTTTTGCATCGAAATATGCGGTTTTCTGTAAGAATTTTGATGATTTTGTGCAGAATTCTGCTGTTTTCTTGCAATTCAGCCGTTGAATCTTGGTAAAAAGTCATGATTTTGTAGATTTCGTTCTCTTCTTTGGGAATTCAAGCCAGATAACAACGAAAATCGGCGAGAAATCGTCGTTTTGCATCGAAATATGCGGTTTACTGTAAGAATTTTGATGATTTCGTGCAGAATTCTGCTGTTTTCTTGTAATTCAGCCGTTGAATCTTGGTAAAAAGTCATGATTTTGTAGATTTCGTGCACTTCTTGGCGAATTTAAGATAGAAAACAACGAAAATCGGCGAGAAATCGTTGTTTTGCATCGAAATATGCGGTTTTCTGTAAGAATTTTGATGATTTCGTGCAGAATTCTGCTGTTTTCTTGCAATTCAGCCGTTGAATCTATGTAAAAAGTCATGATTTTGTAGATTTCGTGCTCTTCTTGGCAAATTCAAGATAGAAAACAACGAAAATCGGCGAAAAATCGTTGTTTTGCATCGAAATATGCGGTTTTCTGTAAGAATTTTGAAGATTTCGTGCAGAATTCTGCTGTTTTCTTGCAATTCAGCCGTTGAATCATGGTAAAAAGTCATGATTTTGTAGATTTCGTGCTCTTCTTTGCGAATTCAAGCCAGAAAACAACGAAAATCGGCGAGAAATCGTCGTTTTGCATCGAAATATGCGGTTTTCTGTAAGAATTTTGATGATTTCGTGCAGAATTCTGCTGTTTTCTTGCAATTCAGCCGTTGAATCTTGGTAAAAAGTAATGATTTTGTAGATTTCGTGCTCTTCTTTGCGAATTCAAGCCAGAAAACAACGAAAATCGGCGAGAAATCGTCGTTTTGCATCGAAATATGCGGTTTTCTGTAAGAATTTTGATGATTTCGTGCAGAATTCTGCTGTTTTCTTGCAATTCAGCCGTTGAATCTATGTAAAAAGTCATGATTTTGTAGATTTCGTGCTCTTCTTGGCAAATTCAAGATAGTAAACAACGAAAATCGGCGAGAAATCGTTGTTTTGCATCGAAATATGCAGTTTTCTCTAAGAATTTTGATGATTTCGTGCAGAATTCTGCTGTTTTCTTGCAATTCAGCCGTTGAATCTAGGTAAAAAGTCATGATTTTGTAGATTTCGTGCTCTTCTTGGCGAATTCAAGATAGAAAACAACGAAAATCGGCGAGAAATCGTTGTTTTGCATCGAAATATGCGGTTTTCTGTAAGAATTTTGATGATTTCGTGCAGAATTCTGCTGTTTTCTTGCAATTCAGCCGTTGAATCTAGGTAATAAGTCATGATTTTGTAGATTTCGTGCTCTTCTTGGCGAATTCAAGATAGAAAACAACGAAAATCGGCGAGAAATCGTTGTTTTGCATCGAAATATGCAGTTTTCTCTAAGAATTTTGATGATTTCGTGCAGAATTCTGCTGTTTTCATGCAATTCAGCCGTTGAATCTTGGTAAAAAGTCATGATTTTGTAGATTTCGTGCTCTTCTTTGCGAATTCAAGCAAGAAAACAACGAAAATCGGCGAGAAATCGTCATTTTGCATCGAAATATGCGGTTTTCTCTAACAATTTTGACGATTTCGTGCAGAATTCTGCTGTTTTCTTGCAATTCAGCCGTTGAATCTCGGTAAAAAGTCATGATTTTGTAGATTTCGTGCTCTTCTTTGCGAATTCAAGATAGAAAACAACGAAAATCAGCGAGAAATCGTCGTTTTGCATCGAAATATGCGGTTTTCTCTAAGAATTTTGATGATTTCGTGCAGAATTCTGCTGTTTTCTTGCAATTCAGTGTTGAATCTTGGTAAAAAGTCATGATTTTGTAGATTTCGTGCTCTTCTTTGCAAATTCATGCCAGAAAACAGCGAAGATCGGCGAGAAATCGTCGTTTTGCATCGAAATATGCGGTTTTCTGTAAGAATTTTGATGATTTCGTGCAGAATTCTGCTGTTTTCTTGCAATTCAGCCGTTGAATCTTGGTAAAAAGTCATGATTTTATAGATTTCGTGCTCTTCATTGCGAATTCAAGCCAGAAAACAACGAAAATCGGCGAGAAATCGTCGTTTTGCATCGAAATATGCGGTTTTCTGTAAGAATTTTGATGATTTCGTGCAGAATTCTGCTGTTTTCTTGCAATTCAGCCGTTGAATCTACGTAAAAAGTCATGATTTTGTAGATTTCGTGCTCTTCTTGGCAAATTCAAGATAGAAAACAACGAAAATCTTCTGCTGTTTTCATGCAATTCAGCCGTTGAATCTTGGTAAAAAGTCATGATTTTGTAGATTTCGTGCTCTTCTTTGCGAATTCAAGCCAGAAAACAACGAAAATCGGCGAGAAATCGTCGTTTTGCATCGAAATATGCGGTTTTCTCTAACAATTTTGACGATTTCGTGCAGAATTCTGCTGTTTTCTTGCAATTCAGCCGTTGAATCTCGGTAAAAAGTCATGATTTTGTAGATTCCGTGCTCTTCTTTGCGAATTCAAGATAGAAATCAACGAAAATCAGCGAGAAATCGTCGTTTTGCATCGAAATATGCGGTTTTCTCTAAGAATTTTGATGATTTCGTGCAGAATTCTGCTGTTTTCTTGCAATTCAGCCGTTGAATCTTGGTAAAAACTCATGATTTTGTAGATTTCGTGCTCTTCTTTGCAAAGTCATGCCAGAAAACAGCGAAGATCGGCGAGAAATCGTCGTTTTGCATCGAAATATGCGGTTTTCTGTAAGAATTTTGATGATTTCGTGCAGAATTCTGCTGTTTTCTTGCAATTCAGCCGTTGAATCTTGGTAAAAAGTCATGATTTTGTAGATTTCGTGCTTTTCTTTGCGAATTCAAGCCAGAAAACAACGAAAATCGGCGAGAAATCGTCGTTTTGCATCGAAATATGCAGTTTTCTCTAAGAATTTTGATGATTTCGTGCAGAATTCTGCTGTTTTCTTGCAATTCAGCCGTTGAATCTATGTAAAAAGTTATGATTTTGTAGATTTCGTGCTCTTCTTGGCGAATTCAAGATAGAAAACAACGAAAATCGGCGAGAAATCGTTGTTTTGCATCGAAATATGCAGTTTTCTCTAAGAATTTTGATGATTTCGTGCAGAATTCTGTTGTTTTCTTGCAATTCAGCCGTTGAATCTTGGTAAAAAGTCATGATTTTGTAGATTTCGTGCTCTTCTTGGCGAATTCAAGATAGAAAACATCGAAAATCGGCGAGAAATCGTTGTTTTGCATCGAAATATGCAGTTTTCTCTATGAATTTTGATGATTTCGTGCAGAATTCTGCTGTTTTCTTGCAATTCAGCCGTTGAATCTATGTAAAAAGTTATGATTTTGTAGATTTCGTGCTCTTCTTGGCGAATTCAAGATAGAAAACAACGAAAATCGGCGAGAAATCGTTGTTTTGCATCAAAATATGCGGTTTTCTGTAAGAATTTTGATGATTTCGTGCAGAATTCTGCTGTTTTCTTGCAATTCAGCCGTTGAATCTTGGTAAAAAGTCATGATTTTGTAGATTTCGTGCTCTTCTTTGCAAATTCAAGCCAGAAAACAACGAAAATCGGCGAGAAATCGTCGTTTTGCATCGAAATATGCGGTTTTCTGTAAGAATTTTGATGATTTCGTGCAGAATTCTGCTGTTTTCTTGCAATTCAGCCGTTGAATCTAGGTAAAAAGTCATGATTTTGTAGATTTCGTGCTCTTCTTGGCGAATTCAAGATAGAAAACAACGAAAATCGGCAAGAAATCGTTGTTTTGCATAGAAATATGCAGTTTTCTCTAAGAATTTTGATGATTTCGTGCAGAATTCTGCTGTTTTCATGCAATTCAGCCGTTAAATCTTGGTAAAAAGTGATGATTTTGTAGATTCCGTGCTCTTCTTTGCGAATTCAAGCCAAAAAACAACGAAAATCGGCGAGAAATCGTCGTTTTGCATCAAAATATGCGGTTTTCTCTAAGAATTTTGATGATTTCGTGCAGAATTCTGCTGTTTTCTTGCAATTCAGCCGTTGAATCTTGGTAAGAAGTCATGATTTTGTAGATTTCGTGCTCTTCTTTGCGAATTCAAGATAGAAAACAACGAAAATCAGCGAGAAATCGTCGTTTTGCATCGAAATATGCGGTTTTCTCTCAGAATTTTGATGATTTCGTGCAGAATTCTGCTGTTTTCTTGCAATTCAGCTGTTGAATCTTGGTAAAAAGTCATGATTTTGTAGATTTCGTGCTCTTCTTTGCGAATTCAAGCCAGAAAACAACGAAAATCGGCGAGAAATCGTTGTTTTGCATCGAAATATGCGGTTTTCTGTAAGAATTTTGATGATTTCGTGCAGAATTCTGCTGTTTTCTTGCAATTTAGCCGTTGAATCTTGGTAAAAAGTCATGATTTTGTAGATTTCGTGCCCTTCTTTGCGAATTCAAGCCAGAAAACAACGAAAATCGGCGAGAAATCGTCGTTTTGCATCGAAATATGCGGTTTTCTGTAAGAATTTTGATGATTTCGTGCAGAATTCTGCTGTTTTCTTGCAATTCAGCCGTTGAATCTTGGTAAAAAGTCATGATTTTGTAGATTTCGTGGTCTTCTTGGCGAATTCAAGATAGAAAACAACGAAAATCGGCAAGAAATCGTTGTTTTGCATCGAAATATGCAGTTTTCTCTAAGAATTTTGATGATTTCGTGCAGAATTCTGCTGTTTTCATGCAATTCAGCCGTTGAATCTTGGTAAAAAGTGATGATTTTGTAGATTTCGTGCTCTTCTTTGCGAATTCAAGCCAGAAAACAACGAAAATCGGCGAGAAATCGTCGTTTTGCATCGAAATATGCGGTTTTCTCTAAGAATTCTGATAATTTTGTGCAGAATTCTGCTGTTTTCTTGCAATTCAGCCGTTGAATCTTGGTAAAAAGTCATGATTTTGTAGATTTCGTGCTCTTCTTGGCGAATTCAAGATAGAAAACAACGAAAATCGGCGAGAAATCGTTGTTTTGCATCGAAATATGCAGTTTTCTCTAAGAATTTTGATGATTTCGTGCAGAATTCTGCTGTTTTCTTGCAATTTAGCCGTTGAATCTTGGTAAAAAGTCATGATTTTGTAGATTTCGTGCTCTTCTTTGCGAATTCAAGCCAAAAAACAACGAAAATCGGCGAGAAATCGTCGTTTTGCATCGAAATATGCGGTTTTCTCTAAGAATTTTGATGATTTCGTGCAGAATTCTGCTGTTTTCTTGCAATTCAGCCGTTGAATCTTGGTAAAAAGTCATGATTTTGTAGATTTCGGGCTCTTCTTTGCGAATTCAAGCCAGAAAACAACGAAAATCGGCGAGAAATCGTCGTTTTGCATCGAAATATGCGGTTTTCTGTAAGAATTTTGATGATTTCGTGCAGAATTCTGCTGTTTTCTTGTAAATCAGCCGTTGAATCTTGGTAAAAAGTCATGATTTTGTAGATTTCGTGCTCTTCTTTGCAAATTCATGCCAGAAAACAACGAAGATCGGCGAGAAATCGTCGTTTTGCATCGAAATATGCGGTTTTCTGTAAGAATTTTGATGATTTTGTGCAGAATTCTGCTGTTTTCTTGCAATTCAGCAGTTGAATCTTGGTAAAAAGTCATGATTTTGTAGATTTCGTTCTCTTCTTTGGGAATTCAAGCCAGATAACAACGAAAATCGGCGAGAAATCGTCGTTTTGCATAGAAATATGCGGTTTACTGTAAGAATTTTGATGATTTCGTGCAGAATTCTGCTGTTTTCTTGTAATTCAGCCGTTGAATCTTGGTAAAAAGTCATGATTTTGTAGATTTCGTGCACTTCTTGGCGAATTTAAGATAGAAAACAACGAAAATCGGCGAGAAATCGTTGTTTTGCATCGAAATATGCGGTTTTCTGTAAGAATTTTGATGATTTCGTGCAGAATTCTGCTGTTTTCTTGCAATTCAGCCGTTGAATCTATGTAAAAAGTCATGATTTTGTAGATTTCGTGCTCTTCTTGGCAAATTCAAGATAGAAAACAACGAAAATCGGCGAAAAATCGTTGTTTTGCATCGAAATATGCGGTTTTCTGTAAGAATTTTGAAGATTTCGTGCAGAATTCTGCTGTTTTCTTGCAATTCAGCCGTTGAATCATGGTAAAAAGTCATGATTTTGTAGATTTCGTGCTCTTCTTTGCGAATTCAAGCCAGAAAACAACGAAAATCGGCGAGAAATCGTCGTTTTGCATCGAAATATGCGGTTTTCTGTAAGAATTTTGATGATTTCGTGCAGAATTCTGCTGTTTTCTTGCAATTCAGCCGTTGAATCTTGGTAAAAAGTAATGATTTTGTAGATTTCGTGCTCTTCTTTGCGAATTCAAGCCAGAAAACAACGAAAATCGGCGAGAAATCGTCGTTTTGCATCGAAATATGCGGTTTTCTGTAAGAATTTTGATGATTTCGTGCAGAATTCTGCTGTTTTCTTGCAATTCAGCCGTTGAATCTATGTAAAAAGTCATGATTTTGTAGATTTCGTGCTCTTCTTGGCAAATTCAAGATAGTAAACAACGAAAATCGGCGAGAAATCGTTGTTTTGCATCGAAATATGCAGTTTTCTCTAAGAATTTTGATGATTTCGTGCAGAATTCTGCTGTTTTCTTGCAATTCAGCCGTTGAATCTAGGTAAAAAGTCATGATTTTGTAGATTTCGTGCTCTTCCTGGCGAATTCAAGATAGAAAACAACGAAAATCGGCGAGAAATCGTTGTTTTGCATCGAAATATGCGGTTTTCTGTAAGAATTTTGATGATTTCGTGCAGAATTCTGCTGTTTTCTTGCAATTCAGCCGTTGAATCTAGGTAATAAGTCATGATTTTGTAGATTTCGTGCTCTTCTTGGCGAATTCAAGATAGAAAACAACGAAAATCGGCGAGAAATCGTTGTTTTGCATCGAAATATGCAGTTTTCTCTAAGAATTTTGATGATTTCGTGCAGAATTCTGCTGTTTTCATGCAATTCAGCCGTTGAATCTTGGTAAAAAGTCATGATTTTGTAGATTTCGTGCTCTTCTTTGCGAATTCAAGCAAGAAAACAACGAAAATCGGCGAGAAATCGTCATTTTGCATCGAAATATGCGGTTTTCTCTAACAATTTTGACGATTTCGTGCAGAATTCTGCTGTTTTCTTGCAATTCAGCCGTTGAATCTCGGTAAAAAGTCATGATTTTGTAGATTTCGTGCTCTTCTTTGCGAATTCAAGATAGAAAACAACGAAAATCAGCGAGAAATCGTCGTTTTGCATCGAAATATGCGGTTTTCTCTAAGAATTTTGATGATTTCGTGCAGAATTCTGCTGTTTTCTTGCAATTCAGTGTTGAATCTTGGTAAAAAGTCATGATTTTGTAGATTTCGTGCTCTTCTTTGCAAATTCATGCCAGAAAACAGCGAAGATCGGCGAGAAATCGTCGTTTTGCATCGAAATATGCGGTTTTCTGTAAGAATTTTGATGATTTCGTGCAGAATTCTGCTGTTTTCTTGCAATTCAGCCGTTGAATCTTGGTAAAAAGTCATGATTTTATAGATTTCGTGCTCTTCATTGCGAATTCAAGCCAGAAAACAACGAAAATCGGCGAGAAATCGTCGTTTTGCATCGAAATATGCGGTTTTCTGTAAGAATTTTGATGATTTCGTGCAGAATTCTGCTGTTTTCTTGCAATTCAGCCGTTGAATCTACGTAAAAAGTCATGATTTTGTAGATTTCGTGCTCTTCTTGGCAAATTCAAGATAGAAAACAACGAAAATCTTCTGCTGTTTTCATGCAATTCAGCCGTTGAATCTTGGTAAAAAGTCATGATTTTGTAGATTTCGTGCTCTTCTTTGCGAATTCAAGCCAGAAAACAACGAAAATCGGCGAGAAATCGTCGTTTTGCATCGAAATATGCGGTTTTCTCTAACAATTTTGACGATTTCGTGCAGAATTCTGCTGTTTTCTTGCAATTCAGCCGTTGAATCTCGGTAAAAAGTCATGATTTTGTAGATTCCGTGCTCTTCTTTGCGAATTCAAGATAGAAATCAACGAAAATCAGCGAGAAATCGTCGTTTTGCATCGAAATATGCGGTTTTCTCTAAGAATTTTGATGATTTCGTGCAGAATTCTGCTGTTTTCTTGCAATTCAGCCGTTGAATCTTGGTAAAAACTCATGATTTTGTAGATTTCGTGCTCTTCTTTGCAAAGTCATGCCAGAAAACAGCGAAGATCGGCGAGAAATCGTCGTTTTGCATCGAAATATGCGGTTTTCTGTAAGAATTTTGATGATTTCGTGCAGAATTCTGCTGTTTTCTTGCAATTCAGCCGTTGAATCTTGGTAAAAAGTCATGATTTTGTAGATTTCGTGCTTTTCTTTGCGAATTCAAGCCAGAAAACAACGAAAATCGGCGAGAAATCGTCGTTTTGCATCGAAATATGCAGTTTTCTCTAAGAATTTTGATGATTTCGTGCAGAATTCTGCTGTTTTCTTGCAATTCAGCCGTTGAATCTATGTAAAAAGTTATGATTTTGTAGATTTCGTGCTCTTTTTGGCGAATTCAAGATAGAAAACAACGAAAATCGGCGAGAAATCGTTGTTTTGCATCGAAATATGCAGTTTTCTCTAAGAATTTTGATGATTTCGTGCAGAATTCTGTTGTTTTCTTGCAATTCAGCCGTTGAATCTTGGTAAAAAGTCATGATTTTGTAGATTTCGTGCTCTTCTTGGCGAATTCAAGATAGAAAACATCGAAAATCGGCGAGAAATCGTTGTTTTGCATCGAAATATGCAGTTTTCTCTAAGAATTTTGATGATTTCGTGCAGAATTCTGCTGTTTTCTTGCAATTCAGCCGTTGAATCTATGTAAAAAGTTATGATTTTGTAGATTTCGTGCTCTTCTTGGCGAATTCAAGATAGAAAACAACGAAAATCGGCGAGAAAACGTTGTTTTGCATCAAAATATGCGGTTTTCTGTAAGAATTTTGATGATTTCGTGCAGAATTCTGCTGTTTTCTTGCAATTCAGCCGTTGAATCTTGGTAAAAAGTCATGATTTTGTAGATTTCGTGCTCTTCTTTGCAAATTCAAGCCAGAAAACAACGAAAATCGGCGAGAAATCGTCGTTTTGCATCGAAATATGCGGTTTTCTGTAAGAATTTTGATGATTTCGTGCAGAATTCTGCTGTTTTCTTGCAATTCAGCCGTTGAATCTAGGTAAAAAGTCATGATTTTGTAGATTTCGTGCTCTTCTTGGCGAATTCAAGATAGAAAACAACGAAAATCGGCAAGAAATCGTTGTTTTGCATAGAAATATGCAGTTTTCTCTAAGAATTTTGATGATTTCGTGCAGAATTCTGCTGTTTTCATGCAATTCAGCCGTTAAATCTTGGTAAAAAGTGATGATTTTGTAGATTCCGTGCTCTTCTTTGCGAATTCAAGCCAAAAAACAACGAAAATCGGCGAGAAATCGTCGTTTTGCATCAAAATATGCGGTTTTCTCTAAGAATTTTGATGATTTCGTGCAGAATTCTGCTGTTTTCTTGCAATTCAGCCGTTGAATCTTGGTAAGAAGTCATGATTTTGTAGATTTCGTGCTCTTCTTTGCGAACTCAAGATAGAAAACAACGAAAATCAGCGAGAAATCGTCGTTTTGCATCGAAATATGCGGTTTTCTCTCAGAATTTTGATGATTTCGTGCAGAATTCTGCTGTTTTCTTGCAATTCAGCTGTTGAATCTTGGTAAAAAGTCATGATTTTGTAGATTTCGTGCTCTTCTTTGCGAATTCAAGCCAGAAAACAACGAAAATCGGCGAGAAATCGTTGTTTTGCATCGAAATATGCGGTTTTCTGTAAGAATTTTGATGATTTCGTGCAGAATTCTGCTGTTTTCTTGCAATTTAGCCGTTGAATCTTGGTAAAAAGTCATGATTTTGTAGATTTCGTGCCCTTCTTTGCGAATTCAAGCCAGAAAACAACGAAAATCGGCGAGAAATCGTCGTTTTGCATCGAAATATGCGGTTTTCTGTAAGAATTTTGATGATTTCGTGCAGAATTCTGCTGTTTTCTTGCAATTCAGCCGTTGAATCTTGGTAAAAAGTCATGATTTTGTAGATTTCGTGCTCTTCTTGGCGAATTCAAGATAGAAAACAACGAAAATCGGCAAGAAATCGTTGTTTTGCATCGAAATATGCAGTTTTCTCTAAGAATTTTGATGATTTCGTGCAGAATTCTGCTGTTTTCATGCAATTCAGCCGTTGAATCTTGGTAAAAAGTGATGATTTTGTAGATTTCGTGCTCTTCTTTGCGAATTCAAGCCAGAAAACAACGAAAATCGGCGAGAAATCGTCGTTTTGCATCGAAATATGCGGTTTTCTCTAAGAATTTTGATGATTTTGTGCAGAATTCTGCTGTTTTCTTGCAATTCAGCCGTTGAATCTTGGTAAAAAGTCATGATTTTGTAGATTTCGTGCTCTTCTTGGCGAATTCAAGATAGAAAACAACGAAAATCGGCGAGAAATCGTTGTTTTGCATCGAAATATGCAGTTTTCTCTAAGAATTTTGATGATTTCGTGCAGAATTCTGCTGTTTTCTTGCAATTTAGCCGTTGAATCTTGGTAAAAAGTCATGATTTTGTAGATTTCGTGCTCTTCTTTGCGAATTCAAGCCAAAAAACAACGAAAATCGGCGAGAAATCGTCGTTTTGCATTGAAATATGCGGTTTTCTCTAAGAATTTTGATGATTTCGTGCAGAATTCTGCTGTTTTCTTGCAATTCAGCCGTTGAATCTTGGTAAAAAGTCATGATTTTGTAGATTTCGTACTCTTCTTGGCGAATTCAAGATAGAAAACAACGAAAATCGGCAAGAAATCGTTGTTTTGCATCGAAATATGCAGTTTTCTCTAAGAATTTTGATGATTTCGTGCAGAATTCTGCTGTTTTCTTGCAATTTAGCCGTTGAATCTTGGTAAAAAGTCATGATTTTGTAGATTTCGTGCTCTTCTTTGCGAATTCAAGCCAGAAAACAACGAAAATCGGCGAGAAATCGTCGTTTTGCATCGAAATATGCGGTTTTCTGTAAGAATTTTGATGATTTCGTGCAGAATTCTGCTGTTTTCTTGCAATTCAGCCGTTGAATCTTGGTAAAAAGTCATGATTTTGTAGATTTCGTGCTCTTCTTTGCGAATTCAAGCCAGAAAACAACGAAAATCGGCGAGAAATCGTCGATTTGCATCGAAATATGCGGTTTTCTGTAAGACTTTTGATGATTTCGTGCAGAATTCTGCTGTTTTCTTGCAATTAAGCCGTTGAATCTAGGTAAAAAGTCATGATTTTGTAGATTTCGTACTCTTCTTGGCGAATTCAAGATAGAAAACAACGAAAATCGGCAAGAAATCGTTGTTTTGCATCGAAATATGCAGTTTTCTCTAAGAATTTTGATGATTTCGTGCAGAATTCTGCTGTTTTCTTGCAATTTAGCCGTTGAATCTTGGTAAAAAGTCATGATTTTGTAGATTTCGTGCTTTTCTTTGCGAAATAAAGCCAAAAAACAACGAAAATCGGCGAAAAATCGTCGTTTTGCATCGAAATATGCGGTTTTCTCTAAGAATTTTGATGATTTCGTGCAGAATTCTGCTGTTTTCTTGCAATTCAGCCGTTGAATCTTGGTAAAAAGTCATGGTTTTGTAGATTTCGGGCTCTTCTTTGCGAATTCAAGATAGAAAACAACGAAAATCAGCGAGAAATCGTCGTTTTGCATCGAAATATGCGGTTTTCTCTAAGAATTTTGATGATTTCGTGCAGAATTCTGCTGTTTTCTTGCAATTCAGCCGTTGAATCTTGGTAAAAAGTCATGATTTTGTAGATTTTGTGCTCGTCTTTGCGAATTCAAGCCAGAAAACAACGAAAATCGGCGAGAAATCGTTGTATTGCATCGAAATATTCGATTTTCTGTAAGAATTTTGATGATTTCGTGCAGAATTCTGCAATTCTGCAAGAAATCGTCGTTTTGCATCGAAATATGCGGTTTTCTGTAAGACTTTTGATGATTTCGTGCAGAATTCTGCTGTTTTCTTGCAATTTAGCCGTTGAATCTTGGTAAAAAGTCATGATTTTGTAGATTTCGTGCTCTTCTTGGCGAATTCAAGATAGAAAACAACGAAAATCGGCGAGAAATCGTTGTTTTGCATCGAAATATGCAGTTTTCTCTAAGAATTTAGATGATTTCGTGCAGAATTCTGCTGTTTTCTTGCAATTTAGCCGTTGAATCTTGGTAAAAAGTCATGATTTTGTAGATTTCGTGCTCTTCTTTGCGAGTTCAAGCCAGAAAACAACGAAAATCGGCGAGAAATCGTTGTTTTGCATCGAAATATGCGGTTTTCTGTAAGAATTTTGATGATTTCGTGCAGAATTCTGCTGTTTTCTTGCATTTCAGCCGTTGAATCTTGGTAAAAAGTCATGATTTTGTAGATTTTGTGCTCTTCTTTGCGAATTCAAGCCAGAAAACTACCAAAATCGGCGAGAAATCGTCGTTTTGCATCGAAATATGCGGTTTTCTGTAAGAATTTTGATGATTTCGTGCAGAATTCTGCTGTTTTCTTGCAATTCAGCCGTTGAATCTAGGTAAAAAGTCATGATTTTGTAGATTTCGTGCTCTTCTTGGCGAATTCAAGATAGAAAACAACGAAAATCGGCAAGAAATCGTTGTTTTGCATCGAAATATGCAGTTTTCTCTAAGAATTTTGATGATTTCGTGCAGAATTCTGCTGTTTTCTTGCAATTCAGCTGTTGAATCTTGGTAAAAAGTCATGATTTTGTAGATTTCGTGCTCTTCTTTGCGAATTCAAGCCAGAAAACAACGAAAATCGGCGAGAAATCGTTGTTTTGCATCGAAATATGCGGTTTTCTGTAAGAATTTTGATGATTTCGTGCAGAATTCTGTTGTTTTCTTGCAATTTAGCCGTTGAATCTTGGTAAAAAGTCATGATTTTGTAGATTTCGTGCTCTTCTTTGCGAATTCAAGCCAGAAAACAACGAAAATCGGCGAGAAATCGTCGTTTTGCATCGAAATATGCGGTTTTCAGTAAGACTTTTGATGATTTCATGCAGAATTCTGCTGTTTTCTTGCAATTCAGCCGTTGAATCTAGGTAAAAAGTCATGATTTTGTAGATTTCGTGCTCTTCTTGGCGAATTCAAGATAGAAAACAACGAAAATCGGCAAGAAATCGTTATTTTGCATCGAAATATGCAGTTTTCTCTAAGAATTTTGATGATTTCGTGCAGAATTCTGCTGTTTTCATGCAATTCAGCCGTTGAATCTTGGTAAAAAGTGATGATTTTGTAGATTTCGTGCTCTTTGCGAATTCAAGCCAGAAAACAACGAAAATCGGCGAGAAATCGTCGTTTTGCATCGAAATATGCGGTTTTCTCTAAGAATTTTGATGATTTCGTGCAGAATTCTGCTGTTTTCTTGCAATTCAGCCGTTGAATCTTGGTAAAAAGTCATGATTTTGTAGATTTCGTGCTCTTCTTGGCGAATTCAAGATAGAAAACAACGAAAATCGGCGAGAAATCGTTGTTTTGCATCGAAATATGCAGTTTTCTCTAAGAATTTTGATGATTTCGTGCAGAATTCTGCTGTTTTCTTGCAATTTAGCCGTTGAATCTTGGTAAAAAGTCATGATTTTGTAGATTTCGTGCTCTTCTTGGCGAATTCAAGATATAAAACAACGAAAATCGGCAAGAAATCGTTGTTTTGCATCGAAATATGCAGTTTTCTCTAAGAATTTTTGATGATTTCGTGCAGAATTCTGCTGTTTTCTTGCAATTCAGCTGTTGAATCTTGGTAAAAAGTCATGATTTTGTAGATTTCGTGCTCTTCTTTGCGAATTCAAGCCAGAAAACAACGAAAATCGGCGAGAAATCGTTGTTTTGCATCGAAATATGCGGTTTTCTGTAAGAATTTTGATGATTTCGTGCAGAATTCTGCTGTTTTCTTGCAATTTAGCCGTTGAATCTTGGTAAAAAGTCATGATTTTGTAGATTTCGTGCTCTTCTTTGCGAATTCAAGCCAGAAAACAACGAAAATCGGCGAGAAATCGTTGTTTTGCATCGAAATATGCGGTTTTCTGTAAGAATTTTGATGATTTCGTGCAGAATTCTGCTGTTTTCTTGCAATTCAGCCGTTGAATCTTGGTAAAAAGTCATGATTTTGTAGATTTCGGGCTCTTCTTTGCGAATTCAAGATAGAAAACAACGAAAATCAGCGAGAAATCGTCGTTTTGCATCGAAATATGCGGTTTTCTCCAAGAATTTTGATGATTTCGTGCAGAATTCTGCTGTTTTCTTGCAATTCAGCCGTTGAATCTTGGTAAAAATTCATGATTTTGTAGATTTTGTGCTCTTCTTTGCGAATTCAAGCCAGAAAACAACGAAAATCGGCGAGAAATCGTTGTTTTGCATTGAAATATGCGGTTTTCTGTAAGAATTTTGATGATTTCGTGCAGAATTCTGCAATTCTGCGAGAAATCGTCGTTTTGCATCGAAATATGCGGTTTTCTCTAAGACTTTTGATGATTTCGTGCAGAATTCTGCTGTTTTCTTGCAATTTAGCCGTTGAATCTTGGTAAAAAGTCATGATTTTGTAGATTTCGTGCTCTTCTTTGCGAATTCAAGCCAGAAAACAACGAAAATCGGCGAGAAATCGTTGTTTTGCATCGAAATATGCGGTTTTCTGTAAGAATTTTGATGATTTCGTGCAGAATTCTGCTGTTTTCTTGCAATTCAGCCGTTGAATCTTGGTAAAAAGTCATGATTTTGTAGATTTCGTGCTCTTCTTTGCGAATTCAAGCCAGAAAACAACGAAAATCGGCGAGAAATCGTTGTTTTGCATCGAAATATGCGGTTTTCTGTAAGAATTTTGATGATTTCGTGCAGAATTCTGCTGTTTTCTTGCAATTCAGCCGTTGAATCTTGGTAAAAAGTCATGATTTTGTAGATTTCGGGCTCTTCTTTGCGAATTCAAGATAGAAAACAACGAAAATCAGCGAGAAATCGTCGTTTTGCATCGAAATATGCGGTTTTCTCTAAGAATTTTGATGACTTCGTGCAGAATTCTGTTGTTTTCTTGCAATTCAGCCGTTGAATCTTGGTAAAAAGTCATGATTTTGTAGATTTTGTGCTCTTCTTTGCGAATTCAAGCCAGAAAACAACGAAAATCGGCGAGAAATCGTTGTTTTGCATCGAAATATGCGGTTTTCTGTAAGAATTTTGATGATTTCGTGCAGAATTCTGCAATTCTGCGAGAAATCGTCGTTTTGCATCGAAATATGCGGTTTTCTGTAAGACTTTTGATGATTTCGTGCAGAATTCTGCTGTTTTCTTGCAATTTAGCCGTTGAATCTTGGTAAAAAGTCATGATTTTGTAGATTTCGTGCTCTTCTTTGCGAATTCAAGCCAGAAAACAACGAAAATCGGCGAGAAATCGTCGTTTTGCATCGAAATATGCGGTTTTCTGTGAAAATTTTGATGATTTCGTGCAGAATTCTGCTGTTTTCTTGCAATTCAGCCGTTGAATCTTGGTAAAAAGTCATGATTTTGTAGATTTCGTGCTCTTCTTGGCGAATTCAAGATAGAAAACAACGAAAATCGGCGAGAAATTGTTGTTTTGCATCGAAATATGCAGTTTTCTCTAAGAATTTTGATGATTTCGTGCAGAATTCTGCTGTTTTCTTGCAATTTAGCCGTTAAATCTTGGTAAAAAGTCATGATTTTGTAGATTTCGTGCTCTTCTTGGCGAATTCAAGATAGAAAACAACGAAAATCGGCATGAAATCGTTGTTTTGCATCGAAATATGCAGTTTTCTCTAAGAATTTTTGATGATTTCGTGCAGAATTCTGCTGTTTTCTTGCAATTCAGCTGTTGAATCTTGGTAAAAAGTCATGATTTTGTAGATTTCGTGCTCTTCTTTGCGAATTCAAGCCAGAAAACAACGAAAATCGGCGAGAAATCGTTGTTTTGCATCGAAATATGCGGTTTTCTGTAAGAATTTTGATGATTTCGTGCAGAATTCTGCTGTTTTCTTGCAATTTAGCCGTTGAATCTTGGTAAAAAGTCATGATTTTGTAGATTTCGTGCTCTTCTTTGCGAATTCAAGCCAGAAAACAACGAAAATCGGCGAGAAATTGTCGTTTTGCATCGAAATATGCGGTTTTCTGTAAGACTTTTGATGATTTCGTGCAGAATTCTGCTGTTTTCTTGCAATTCAGCCGTTGAATCTTGGTAAAAAGTCATGATTTTGTAGATTTCGTGCTCTTCTTTGCGAATTCAAGCCAGAAAACAACGAAAATCGGCGAGAAATCGTTGTTTTGCATCAAAATATGCGGTTTTTTGTAAGAATTTTGATGATTTCGTGCAGAATTCTGCTGTTTTCTTGCAATTTAGCCGTTGAATCTTGGTAAAAAGTCATGATTTTGTAGATTTCGTGCTCTTCTTTGCGAATTCAAGCCAGAAAACAACGAAAATCGGCGAGAAATCGTCGTTTTGCATCGAAATATGCGGTTTTCTGTAAGAATTTTGATGATTTCGTGCAGAATTCTGCTGTTTTCTTGCAATTCAGCCGTTGAATCTTGGTAAAAAGTCATGATTTTGTAGATTTCGTGCTCTTCTTTGCGAATTCAAGCCAGAAAACAACGAAAATCGGCGAGAAATCGTCGTTTTGCATCGAAATATGCGGTTTTCTGTAAGACTTTTGATGATTTCGTGCAGAATTCTGCTGTTTTCTTGCAATTCAGCCGTTGAATCTAGGTAAAAAGTCATGATTTTGTAGATTTCGTGCTCTTCTTGGCGAACTCAAGATAGAAAACAACGAAAATCGGCAAAAAATCGTTGTTTTGCATCGAAATATGCAGTTTTCTCTAAGAATTTTGATGATTTCGTGCAGAATTCTGCTGTTTTCATGCAATTCAGCCGTTGAATCTTGGTAAAAAGTGATGATTTTGTAGATTTCGTGCTCTTCTTTGCGATTTCAAGCCAGAAAACAACGAAAATCGGCGAAAAATCGTCGTTTTGCATCGAAATATGCGGTTTTCTCTAAGAATTTTGATGATTTCGTGCAGAATTCTGCTGTTTTCTTGCAATTCAGCCATTGACTCTTGGTAAAAAGTCATGATTTTGTAGATTTCGTGCTCTTCTTGGCGAATTCAAGATAGAAAACAACGAAAATCGGCGAGAAATCGTTGTTTTGCATCGAAATATGCAGTTTTCTCTAAGAATTTTGATGACTTCGTGCAGAATTCTGCTGTTTTCTTGCAATTTAGCTGTTGAATCTTGGTAAAAAGTCATGATTTTGTAGATTTCGTGCTCTTCTTTGCGAGTTCAAGCCAGAAAACAACGAAAATCGGCGAGAAATCGTTGTTTTGCATCGAAATATGCGGTTTTCTGTAAGAATTTTGATGATTTCGTGCAGAATTCTGCTGTTTTCTTGCAATTCAGCCGTTGAATCTTGGTAAAAAGTCATGATTTTGTAGATTTCGTGCTCTTCTTTGCGAATTCAAGCCAGAAAACAACCAAAATCGGCGAGAAATCGTCGTTTTGCATCGAAATATGCGGTTTTCTGTAAGAATTTTGATGATTTCGTGCAGAATTCTGCTGTTTTCTTGCAATTCAGCCGTTGAATCTAGGTAAAAAGTCATGATTTTGTAGATTTCGTGCCCTTCTTGGCGAATTCAAGATAGAAAACAACGAAAATCGGCAAGAAATCGTTGTTTTGCATCGAAATATGCAGTTTTCTCTAAGAATTTTGATGATTTCGTGCAGAATTCTGCTGTTTTCTTGCCATTCAGCCGTTGAATCTAGGTAAAAAGTCATGATTTTGTAGATTTCGTGCTCTTCTTGGCGAATTCAAGATAGAAAGCAACGAAAATCGGCAAGAAATCGTTGTTTTGCATCGAAATATGCAGTTTTCTCTAAGAATTTTGATGATTTCGTGCAGAATTCTGCTGTTTTCATGCAATTCAGCCGTTGAATCTTGGTAAAAAGTGATGATTTTGTAGATTTCGTGCTCTTCTTTGCGAATTCAAGCCAAAAAACAACGAAAATCGGCGAGAAATTGTCGTTTTGCATCGAAATATGCGGTTTTCTCTAAGAATTTTGATGATTTCGTGCAGAATTCTGCTGTTTTCTTGCAATTCAGCCGTTGAATCTTAGTAAAAAGTCATGATTTTGTAGATTTCGTGCTCTTCTTTGCGAATTCAAGATAGAAAACAACGAAAATCAGCGAGAAATCGTCGTTTTGCATCGAAATATGCGGTTTTCTCTAAGAATTTTGATGATTTCGTGCAGAATTCTGCTGTTTTCTTGCAATTCAGCCGTTGAATCTTGGTAAAAAGTCATGATTTTGTAGATTTTGTGCTCTTCTTTGCGAATTCAAGCCAGAAAACAACGAAAATCGGCGAGAAATCGTTGTTTTGCATCGAAATATGCGGTTTTCTGTAAGAATTTTGATGATTTCGTGCAGAATTCTGCTGTTTTCTTGCAATTTAGCCGTTGAATCTTGGTAAAAAGTCATGATTTTGTAGATTTCGTGCTCTTCTTTGCGAATTCAAGCCAGAAAACAACGAAAATCGGCGAGAAATCGTCGTTTTGCATCGAAATATGCGGTTTTCTGTAAGAATTTTGATGATTTCGTGCAGAATTCTGCTGTTTTCTTGCAATTCAGCCGTTGAATCTTGGTAAAAAGTCATGATTTTGTAGATTTCGTGCTCTTCTTTGCAAATTCATGCCAGAAAACAACGAAAATCGGCGAGAAATCGTCGTTTTGCATCGAAATATGCGGTTTTCTGTAAGAATTTTGATGATTTCGTGCAGAATTCTGCTGTTTTCTTGCAATTCAGCCGTTGAATCTTGGTAAAAAGTCATGATTTTGTAGATTTCGTGCTCTTCTTTGCGAATTCAAGATAGAAAACAACGAAAATCAGCGAGAAAACGTCGTTTTGCATCGAAATATTCGGTTTTCTCTAAGAATTTTGATGATTTCGTGCAGAATTCTGCTGTTTTCTTGCAATTCAGCCGTTGAATCTTGGTAAAAAGTCATGATTTTGTAGATTTCGTGCTCTTCTTTGCAAATTCATGCCAGAAAACAACGAAAATCGGCGAGAAATCGTCGTTTTGCATCGAAATATGCGGTTTTCTCTAAGAATTTTTACGATTTCGTGCAGAATTCTGCTGTTTACTTGCAATTCAGCCGTTGAATCTTGGTAAAAAGTCATGATTTTGTAGATTTCGTGCTCTTCTTTGCAAATTCATGCCAGAAAACAACGAAAATCGGCGAGAAATCGTCGTTTTGCATCGAAATATGCGGTTTTCTGTAAGAATTTTGATGATTTCGTGCAGAATTCTGCTGTTTTCTTGCAATTCAGCCGTTGAATCTTGGTAAAAAGTCATGATTTTGTAGATTTCGTGCTCTTCTTTGCGAATTCAAGATAGAAAACAACGAAAATCAGCGAGAAAACGTCGTTTTGCATCGAAATATGCGGTTTTCTCTAAGAATTTTGATGATTTCGTGCAGAATTCTGCTGTTTTCTTGCAATTCAGCCGTTGAATCTTGGTAAAAAGTCATGATTTTGTAGATTTCGTGCTCTTCTTTGCGAATTCAAGCCAGAAAACAACGAAAATCGGCGAGAAATCGTCGTTTTGCATCGAAATATGCGGTTTTCTGTAAGAATTTTGATGATTTCGTGCAGAATTCTGCTGTTTTCTTGGAATTCAGCCGTTGAATCCTGGTAAAAAGTCATGATTTTGTAGATTTCGTGCTCTTCTTTGCAAATTCAAGATAGAAAACAACGAAAATCAGCGAGAAAACGTCGTTTTGCATCGAAATATGAGGTTTTCTCTAAGAAATTTGATGATTTCCTGCAGAATTCTGCTGTTTTCTTGCAATTCAGCCGTTGAATCTTGGTAAAAAGTCATGATTTTGTAGATTTCGTGCTCTTCTTTGCAAATTCATGCCAGAAAACAACGAAAATCGGCGAGAAATCGTCGTTTTGCATCGAAATATGCGGTTTTCTGTAAGAATTTTGATGATTTCGTGCAGAATTCTGCTGTTTTCTTGCAATTCAGCCGTTGAATCTTGGTAAAAAGTCATGATTTTGTAGATTTCGTGCTCTTCTTTGCAAATTCATGCCAGAAAACAACGAAAATCGGCGAGAAATCGTCGTTTTGCATCGAAATATGCGGTTTTCTGTAAGAATTTTGATGATTTCGTGCAGAATTCTGCTGTTTTCTTGCAATTCAGCCGTTGAATCTTGGTAAAAAGTCATGATTTTGTAGATTTCGTGCTCTTCTTTGCGAATTCAAGATAGAAAACAACGAAAATCAGCGAGAAAACGTCGTTTTGCATCGAAATATTCGGTTTTCTCTAAGAATTTTGATGATTTCGTGCAGAATTCTGCTGTTTTCTTGCAATTCAGCCGTTGAATCTTGGTAAAAAGTCATGATTTTGTAGATTTCGTGCTCTTCTTTGCAAATTCATGCCAGAAAACAACGAAAATCGGCGAGAAATCGTCGTTTTGCATCGAAATATGCGGTTTTCTCTAAGAATTTTTACGATTTCGTGCAGAATTCTGCTGTTTACTTGCAATTCAGCCGTTGAATCTTGGTAAAAAGTCATGATTTTGTAGATTTCGTGCTCTTCTTTGCAAATTCATGCCAGAAAACAACGAAAATCGGCGAGAAATCGTCGTTTTGCATCGAAATATGCGGTTTTCTGTAAGAATTTTGATGATTTCGTGCAGAATTCTGCTGTTTTCTTGCAATTCAGCCGTTGAATCTTGGTAAAAAGTCATGATTTTGTAGATTTCGTGCTCTTCTTTGCGAATTCAAGATAGAAAACAACGAAAATCAGCGAGAAAACGTCGTTTTGCATCGAAATATGCGGTTTTCTCTAAGAATTTTGATGATTTCGTGCAGAATTCTGCTGTTTTCTTGCAATTCAGCCGTTGAATCTTGGTAAAAAGTCATGATTTTGTAGATTTCGTGCTCTTCTTTGCGAATTCAAGCCAGAAAACAACGAAAATCGGCGAGAAATCGTCGTTTTGCATCGAAATATGCGGTTTTCTGTAAGAATTTTGATGATTTCGTGCAGAATTCTGCTGTTTTCTTGGAATTCAGCCGTTGAATCCTGGTAAAAAGTCATGATTTTGTAGATTTCGTGCTCTTCTTTGCAAATTCAAGATAGAAAACAACGAAAATCAGCGAGAAAACGTCGTTTTGCATCGAAATATGAGGTTTTCTCTAAGAAATTTGATGATTTCCTGCAGAATTCTGCTGTTTTCTTGCAATTCAGCCGTTGAATCTTGGTAAAAAGTCATGATTTTGTAGATTTCGTGCTCTTCTTTGCAAATTCATGCCAGAAAACAACGAAAATCGGCGAGAAATCGTCGTTTTGCATCGAAATATGCGGTTTTCTGTAAGAATTTTGATGATTTCGTGCAGAATTCTGCTGTTTTCTTGCAATTCAGCTGTTGAATCTTGGTAAAAAGTCATGATTTTGTAGATTTCGTGCTCTTCTTTGCGAATTCAAGATAGAAAACAACGAAAATCAGCGAGAAAACGTCGTTTTGCATCGAAATATGCGGTTTTCTCTAAGAATTTTGATGATTTCGTGCAGAATTCTGCTGTTTTCTTGCAACTCAGCCGTTGAATCTTGGTAAAAAGTCATGATTTTGTAGATTTCGTGCTCTTCTTTGCAAATTCATGCCAGAAAACAACGAAAATCGGCGAGAAATCGTCGTTTTGCATCGAAATATGCGGTTTTCTCTAAGAATTTTTACGATTTCGTGCAGAATTCTGCTGTTTACTTGCAATTCAGCCGTTGAATCTTGGTAAGAAGTCATGATTTTGTAGATTTCGTGCTCTTCTTTGCGAATTCAAGATAGAAAACAACGAAAATCAGCGAGAAATCGTCGTTTTGCATCGAAAAATGCGGTTTTCTCTAAGAATTTTGATGATTTCGTGCAGAATTCTGCTGTTTTCTTGCAATTCAGCCGTTGAATCTTGGTAAAAAGTCATGATTTTGTAGATTTCGTGCTCTTCATTGCAAATTCATGCCAGAAAACAACGAAAATCGGCGAGAAATCGTCGTTTTGCATCGAAATATGCGGTTTTCTGTAAGAATTTTGATGATTTCGTGCAGAATTCTGCTGTTTTCTTGCAATTCAGCCGTTGAATCTAGGTAAAAAGTCATGATTTTGTAGATTTCGTGCTCTTCTTGGCGAATTCAAGATAGAAAACAACGAAAATCGGCGAGAAATCGTTGTTTTGCATCGAAATATGCAGTTTTCTCTAAGAATTTTGATGATTTCGTGCAGAATTCTGCTGTTTTCTTGCAATTCAGCCGTTGAATCTTGGTAAAAAGTGATGATTTTGTAGATTTCGTGCTCTTCTTTGCGAATTCAAGCCAGAAAACAACGAAAATCGGCGAGAAATCGTCGTTTTGCATCGAAATATGCGGTTTTCTGTAAGACTTTTGATGATTTCGTGCAGAATTCTGCTGTTTTCTTGCAATTCAGCCGTTGAATCTAGGTAAAAAGTCATGATTTTGTAGATTTCGTGCTCTTCTTGGCGAACTCAAGATAGAAAACAACGAAAATCGGCAAAAAATCGTTGTTTTGCATCGAAATATGCAGTTTTCTGTAAGAATTTTGATGATTTCGTGCAGAATTCTGCTGTTTTCATGCAATTCAGCCGTTGAATCTTGGTAAAAAGTGATGATTTTGTAGATTTCGTGCTCTTCTTTGCGATTTCAAGCCAGAAAACAACGAAAATCGGCGAAAAATCGTCGTTTTGCATCGAAATATGCGGTTTTCTCTAAGAATTTTGATGATTTCGTGCAGAATTCTGCTGTTTTCTTGCAATTCAGCCATTGACTCTTGGTAAAAAGTCATGATTTTGTAGATTTCGTGCTCTTCTTGGCGAATTCAAGATAGAAAACAACGAAAATCGGCGAGAAATCGTTGTTTTGCATCGAAATATGCAGTTTTCTCTAAGAATTTTGATGACTTCGTGCAGAATTCTGCTGTTTTCTTGCAATTTAGCTGTTGAATCTTGGTAAAAAGTCATGATTTTGTAGATTTCGTGCTCTTCTTTGCGAGTTCAAGCCAGAAAACAACGAAAATCGGCGAGAAATCGTTGTTTTGCATCGAAATATGCGGTTTTCTGTAAGAATTTTGATGATTTCGTGCAGAATTCTGCTGTTTTCTTGCAATTCAGCCGTTGAATCTTGGTAAAAAGTCATGATTTTGTAGATTTCGTGCTCTTCTTTGCGAATTCAAGCCAGAAAACAACCAAAATCGGCGAGAAATCGTCGTTTTGCATCGAAATATGCGGTTTTCTGTAAGAATTTTGATGATTTCGTGCAGAATTCTACTGTTTTCTTGCAATTCAGCCGTTGAATCTAGGTAAAAAGTCATGATTTTGTAGATTTCGTGCCCTTCTTGGCGAATTCAAGATAGAAAACAACGAAAATCGGCAAGAAATCGTTGTTTTGCATCGAAATATGCAGTTTTCTCTAAGAATTTTGATGATTTCGTGCAGAATTCTGCTGTTTTCTTGCCATTCAGCCGTTGAATCTAGGTAAAAAGTCATGATTTTGTAGATTTCGTGCTCTTCTTGGCGAATTCAAGATAGAAAGCAACGAAAATCGGCAAGAAATCGTTGTTTTGCATCGAAATATGCAGTTTTCTCTAAGAATTTTGATGATTTCGTGCAGAATTCTGCTGTTTTCATGCAATTCAGCCGTTGAATCTTGGTAAAAAGTGATGATTTTGTAGATTTCGTGCTCTTCTTTGCGAATTCAAGCCAAAAAACAACGAAAATCGGCGAGAAATTGTCGTTTTGCATCGAAATATGCGGTTTTCTCTAAGAATTTTGATGATTTCGTGCAGAATTCTGCTGTTTTCTTGCAATTCAGCCGTTGAATCTTAGTAAAAAGTCATGATTTTGTAGATTTCGTGCTCTTCTTTGCGAATTCAAGATAGAAAACAACGAAAATCAGCGAGAAATCGTCGTTTTGCATCGAAATATGCGGTTTTCTCTAAGAATTTTGATGATTTCGTGCAGAATTCTGCTGTTTTCTTGCAATTCAGCCGTTGAATCTTGGTAAAAAGTCATGATTTTGTAGATTTCGTGCTCTTCTTTGCGAATTCAAGCCAGAAAACAACGAAAATCGGCGAGAAATCGTTGTTTTGCATCGAAATATGCGGTTTTCTGTAAGAATTTTGATGATTTCGTGCAGAATTCTGCTGTTTTCTTGCAATTTAGCCGTTGAATCTTGGTAAAAAGTCATGATTTTGTAGATTTCGTGCTCTTCTTTGCGAATTCAAGCCAGAAAACAACGAAAATCGGCGAGAAATCGTCGTTTTGCATCGAAATATGCGGTTTTCTGTAAGAATTTTGATGATTTCGTGCAGAATTCTGCTGTTTTCTTGCAATTCAGCCGTTGAATCTTGGTAAAAAGTCATGATTTTGTAGATTTCGTGCTCTTCTTTGCAAATTCATGCCAGAAAACAACGAAAATCGGCGAGAAATCGTCGTTTTGCATCGAAATATGCGGTTTTCTGTAAGAATTTTGATGATTTCGTGCAGAATTCTGCTGTTTTCTTGCAATTCAGCCGTTGAATCTTGGTAAAAAGTCATGATTTTGTAGATTTCGTGCTCTTCTTTGCGAATTCAAGATAGAAAACAACGAAAATCAGCGAGAAAACGTCGTTTTGCATCGAAATATTCGGTTTTCTCTAAGAATTTTGATGATTTCGTGCAGAATTCTGCTGTTTTCTTGCAATTCAGCCGTTGAATCTTGGTAAAAAGTCATGATTTTGTAGATTTCGTGCTCTTCTTTGCAAATTCATGCCAGAAAACAACGAAAATCGGCGAGAAATCGTCGTTTTGCATCGAAATATGCGGTTTTCTCTAAGAATTTTTACGATTTCGTGCAGAATTCTGCTGTTTACTTGCAATTCAGCCGTTGAATCTTGGTAAAAAGTCATGATTTTGTAGATTTCGTGCTCTTCTTTGCAAATTCATGCCAGAAAACAACGAAAATCGGCGAGAAATCGTCGTTTTGCATCGAAATATGCGGTTTTCTGTAAGAATTTTGATGATTTCGTGCAGAATTCTGCTGTTTTCTTGCAATTCAGCCGTTGAATCTTGGTAAAAAGTCATGATTTTGTAGATTTCGTGCTCTTCTTTGCGAATTCAAGATAGAAAACAACGAAAATCAGCGAGAAAACGTCGTTTTGCATCGAAATATGCGGTTTTCTCTAAGAATTTTGATGATTTCGTGCAGAATTCTGCTGTTTTCTTGCAATTCAGCCGTTGAATCTTGGTAAAAAGTCATGATTTTGTAGATTTCGTGCTCTTCTTTGCGAATTCAAGCCAGAAAACAACGAAAATCGGCGAGAAATCGTCGTTTTGCATCGAAATATGCGGTTTTCTGTAAGAATTTTGATGATTTCGTGCAGAATTCTGCTGTTTTCTTGGAATTCAGCCGTTGAATCCTGGTAAAAAGTCATGATTTTGTAGATTTCGTGCTCTTCTTTGCAAATTCAAGATAGAAAACAACGAAAATCAGCGAGAAAACGTCGTTTTGCATCGAAATATGAGGTTTTCTCTAAGAAATTTGATGATTTCCTGCAGAATTCTGCTGTTTTCTTGCAATTCAGCCGTTGAATCTTGGTAAAAAGTCATGATTTTGTAGATTTCGTGCTCTTCTTTGCAAATTCATGCCAGAAAACAACGAAAATCGGCGAGAAATCGTCGTTTTGCATCGAAATATGCGGTTTTCTGTAAGAATTTTGATGATTTCGTGCAGAATTCTGCTGTTTTCTTGCAATTCAGCTGTTGAATCTTGGTAAAAAGTCATGATTTTGTAGATTTCGTGCTCTTCTTTGCGAATTCAAGATAGAAAACAACGAAAATCAGCGAGAAAACGTCGTTTTGCATCGAAATATGCGGTTTTCTCTAAGAATTTTGATGATTTCGTGCAGAATTCTGCTGTTTTCTTGCAACTCAGCCGTTGAATCTTGGTAAAAAGTCATGATTTTGTAGATTTCGTGCTCTTCTTTGCAAATTCATGCCAGAAAACAACGAAAATCGGCGAGAAATCGTCGTTTTGCATCGAAATATGCGGTTTTCTCTAAGAATTTTTACGATTTCGTGCAGAATTCTGCTGTTTACTTGCAATTCAGCCGTTGAATCTTGGTAAGAAGTCATGATTTTGTAGATTTCGTGCTCTTCTTTGCGAATTCAAGATAGAAAACAACGAAAATCAGCGAGAAATCGTCGTTTTGCATCGAAAAATGCGGTTTTCTCTAAGAATTTTGATGATTTCGTGCAGAATTCTGCTGTTTTCTTGCAATTCAGCCGTTGAATCTTGGTAAAAAGTCATGATTTTGTAGATTTCGTGCTCTTCATTGCAAATTCATGCCAGAAAACAACGAAAATCGGCGAGAAATCGTCGTTTTGCATCGAAATATGCGGTTTTCTGTAAGAATTTTGATGATTTCGTGCAGAATTCTGCTGTTTTCTTGCAATTCAGCCGTTGAATCTAGGTAAAAAGTCATGATTTTGTAGATTTCGTGCTCTTCTTGGCGAATTCAAGATAGAAAACAACGAAAATCGGCGAGAAATCGTTGTTTTGCATCGAAATATGCAGTTTTCTCTAAGAATTTTGATGATTTCGTGCAGAATTCTGCTGTTTTCTTGCAATTCAGCCGTTGAATCTTGGTAAAAAGTGATGATTTTGTAGATTTCGTGCTCTTCTTTGCGAATTCAAGCCAGAAAACAACGAAAATCGGCGAGAAATCGTCGTTTTGCATCGAAATATGCGGTTTTCTCTAAGAATTTTGATGATTTCGTGCAGAATTCTGCTGTTTTCTTGCAATTCAGCCGTTGAATCTTGGTAAAAAGTGATGATTTTGTAGATTTCGTGCTCTTCTTTGCGAATTCAAGCCAGAAAACAACGAAAATCGGCGAGAAATCGTCGTTTTGCATCGAAATATGCGGTTTTCTCTAAGAATTTTGACGATTTCGTGCAGAATTCTGCTGTTTTCTTGCAATTCAGCCGTTGAATCTTCGTAAAAAGTCATGATTTTGTAGATTTCGTGCTCTTCTTGGCGAGTTCAAGATAGAAAACAACGAAAATCGGCGAGAAATCGTTGTTTTGCATCGAAATATGCAGTTTTCTCTAAGAATTTTGATGATTTCGTGCAGAATTCTGCTGTTTTCTTGCAATTCAGCCGTTGATTCTTGGTAAAAAGTCATGATTTTGTAGCTTTCGTGCTCTTCTTTGCGAATTCAAGCCAGAAAACAACGAAAATCGGCGAGAAATCGTCGTTTTGCATCGAAATTTGCGGTTTTCTGTAAGAATTTTGATGATTTCGTGCAGAATTCTGCTGTTTTCTTGCAATTCAGCTGTAGAATCTTGGTAAAAAGTGATGATTTTGTAGATTTCGTGCTCTTCTTTGCGAATTCAAGCCAGAAAACAACGAAAATCGGCGAGAAATCGTTGTTTTGCATCGAAATATGCGGTTTTCTGTAAGAATTTTGATGATTTCGTGCAGAATTCTGCTGTTTTCTTGCAATTCAGCCGTAGAATCTTGGTAAAAAGTGATGATTTTGTAGATTTCGTGCTCTTCTTTGCGAATTCAAGCCAGAAAACAACGAAAATCGGCGAGAAATCGTCGTTTTGCATCGAAATATGCGGTTTTCTGTAAGAATTTTGATGATTTCGTGCAGAATTCTGCTGTTTTCTTGCAATTCAGCCGTTGAATCTTCGTAAAAAGTCATGATTTTGTAGATTTCGTGCTCTTCTTGGCGAGTTCAAGATAGAAAACAACGAAAATCGGCGAGAAATCGTTGTTTTGCATCGAAATATGCAGTTTTCTCTAAGAATTTTGATGATTTCGTGCAGAATTCTGCTGTTTTCTTGCAATTCAGCTGTAGAATCTTGGTAAAAAGTGATGATTTTGTAGATTTCGTGCTCTTCTTTGCGAATTCAAGCCAGAAAACAACGAAAATCGGCGAGAAATCGTTGTTTTGCATCGAAATATGCGGTTTTCTGTAAGAATTTTGATGATTTCGTGCAGAATTCTGCTGTTTTCTTGCAATTCAGCCGTAGAATCTTGGTAAAAAGTGACGATTTTGTAGATTTCGTGCTCTTCTTTGCGAATTCAAGCCAGAAAACAACGAAAATCGGCGAGAAATCGTCGTTTTGCATCGAAATATGCGGTTTTCTGTAAGAATTTTGATGATTTCGTGCAGAATTCTGCTGTTTTCTTGCAATTCAGCCGTAGAATCTTGGTAAAAAGTGATGATTTTGTAGATTTCGTGCTCTTCTTTGCGAATTCAAGCCAGAAAACAACGATAATCGGCGAGAAATCGTTGTTTTGCATCGAAATATGCGGTTTTCTGTAAGAATTTTGATGATTTCGTGCAGAATTTTGCTGTTTTCTTGCAATTCAGCCGTTGAATCTTGGTAAAAAGTCATGATTTTGTAGATTTTGTGCTCTTCTTTGCGAATTCAAGCCAGAAAACAACGAAAATCGGCGAGAAATCGTCGTTTTGCATCGAAATATGCGGTTTTCTGTAAGAATTTTGATGATTTCGTGCAGAATTCTGCTGTTTTCTTGCAATTCAGCCGTAGAATCTTGGTAAAAAGTGATGATTTTGTAGATTTCGTGCTCTTCTTTGCGAATTCAAGCCAGAAAACAACGATAATCGGCGAGAAATCGTTGTTTTGCATCGAAATATGCGGTTTTCTGTAAGAATTTTGATGATTTCGTGCAGAATTTGGCTGTTTTCTTGCAATTCAGCCGTTGAATCTTGGTAAAAAGTCATGATTTTGTAGATTTCGTGCTCTTCTTTGCGAATTCAAGCCAGAAAACAACGAAAATCGGCGAGAAATCGTCGTTTTGCATCGAAAAATGCGGTTTTCTGTAAGAATTTTGATGATTTCGTGCAGAATTCTGCTGTTTTCTTGCAATTCAGCCGTTGAATCTTGGTAAAAAGTCATGATTTTGTAGATTTCGTGCACTTCTTTGCGAATTCAAGCCAGAAAACAACGAAAATCGGCGAGAAATCGTCGTTTTGCATCGAAATATGCGGTTTTCTGTAAGAATTTTGATGATTTCGTGCAGAATTCTGCTGTTTTCTTGCAATTCAGCCGTTGAATCTTGGTAAAAATCATGATTTTGTAGATTCCGTGCTCTTCTTTGCGAATTCAAGATAGAAAACAACGAAAATCGGCGAGAAATCGTCGTTTTGCATCGAAATATGCGGTTTTCTTTAAGAATTTTGATGATTTCGTGCAGAATTCTGCTGTTTTCTTGCAATTCAGCCGTTGAATCTTGGTAAAAAGTGATGATTTTGTAGATTTCGTGCTCTTCTTTGCGAATTCAAGCCAGAAAACAACGAAAATCGGCGAGAAATCGTCGTTTTGCATCGAAATATGCGGTTTTCTGTAAGAATTTTGATGATTTCGTGCAGAATTCTGCTGTTTTCTTGCAATTCAGCCGTAGAATCTTGGTAAAAAGTGATGATTTTGTAGATTTCGTGCTCTTCTTTGCGAATTCAAGCCAGAAAACAACGAAAATCGGCGAGAAATCGTCGTTTTGCATCGAAATATGCGGTTTTCTGTAAGAATTTTGATGATTTCGTGCAGAATTCTGCTGTTTTCTTGCAATTCAGCCGTTGAATCTTGGTAAAAAGTCATGATTTTGTAGATTTCGTGCTCTTCTTTGCGAATTCAAGCCAGAAAACAACGAAAATCGGCGAGAAATCGTCGTTTTGCATCGAAAAATGCGGTTTTCTGTAAGAATTTTGATGATTTCGTGCAGAATTCTGCTGTTTTCTTGCAATTCAGCCGTTGAATCTTGGTAAAAAGTCATGATTTTGTAGATTTCGTGCTCTTCTTTGCGAATTCAAGCCAGAAAACAACGAAAATCGGCGAGAAATCGTCGTTTTGCATCGAAATATGCGGTTTTCTGTAAGAATTTTGATGATTTCGTCCAGAATTCTGCTGTTTTCTTGCAATTCAGCCGTTGAATCTTGGTAAAAATCATGATTTTGTAGATTCCGTGCTCTTCTTTGCGAATTCAAGATAGAAAACAACGAAAATCGGCGAGAAATCGTCGTTTTGCATCGAAATATGCGGTTTTCTTTAAGAATTTTGATGATTTCGTGCAGAATTCTGCTGTTTTCTTGCAACTCAGCCGTTGAATCTTGGTAAAAAGTGATGATTTTGTAGATTTCGTGCTCTTCTTTGCGAATTCAAGCCAGAAAACAACGAAAATCGGCGAGAAATCGTCGTTTTGCATCGAAATATGCGGTTTTCTCTAAGAATTTTTACGATTTCGTGCAGAATTCTGCTGTTTACTTGCAATTCAGCCGTTGAATCTTGGTAAAAAGTCATGATTTTGTAGATTTCGTGCTCTTCTTTGCGAATTCAAGATAGAAAACAACGAAAATCAGCGAGAAATCGTCGTTTTGCATCGAAATATGCGGTTTTCTCTAAGAATTTTGATGATTTCGTGCAGAATTCTGCTGTTTTCTTGCAATTCAGCCGTTGAATCTTGGTAAAAAGTCATGATTTTGTAGATTTCGTGCTCTTCATTGCAAATTCATGCCAGAAAACAACGAAAATCGGCGAGAAATCGTCGTTTTGCATCGAAATATGCGGTTTTCTGTAAGAATTTTGATGATTTCGTGCAGAATTCTGCTGTTTTCTTGCAATTCAGCCGTTGAATCTTGGTAAAAAGTCATGATTTTGTAGATTTCGTGCTCTTCTTTGCGAATTCAAGATAGAAAACAACGAAAATCAGCGAGAAAACGTCGTTTTGCATCGAAATATGCGGTTTTCTCTAAGAAATTTGATGATTTCCTGCAGAATTCTGCTGTTTTCTTGCAATTCAGCCGTTGAATCTTGGTAAAAAGTCATGATTTTGTAGATTTCGTGCTCTTCTTTGCAAATTCATGCCAGAAAACAACGAAAATCGGCGAGAAATCGTCGTTTTGCATCGAAATATGAGGTTTTCTGTAAGAATTTTGATGATTTCGTGCAGAATTCTGCTGTTTTCTTGCAATTCAGCCGTTGAATCTTGGTGAAAAGTCATGATTTTGTAGATTTCGTGCTCTTCTTTGCGAATACAAGATAGAAAACAACGAAAATCAGCGAGAAAACGTCGTTTTGCATCGAAATATGCGGTTTTCTCTAAGAATTTTGATGATTTCGTGCAGAATTCTGCTGTTTTCTTGCAACTCAGCCGTTGAATCTTGGTAAAAAGTCATGATTTTGTAGATTTCGTGCTCTTCTTTGCAAATTCATGCCAGAAAACAACGAAAATCGGCGAGAAATCGTCGTTTTGCATCGAAATATGCGGTTTTCTCTAAGAATTTTTACGATTTCGTGCAGAATTCTGCTGTTTACTTGCAATTCAGCCGTTGAATCTTGGTAAGAAGTCATGATTTTGTAGATTTCGTGCTCTTCTTTGCGAATTCAAGATAGAAAACAACGAAAATCAGCGAGAAATCGTCGTTTTGCATCGAAATATGCGGTTTTCTCTAAGAATTTTGATGATTTCGTGCAGAATTCTGCTGTTTTCTTGCAATTCAGCCGTTGAATCTTGGTAAAAGTCATGATTTTGTAGATTTCGTGCTCTTCATTGCAAATTCATGCCAGAAAACAACGAAAATCGGCGAGAAATCGTCGTTTTGCATCGAAATATGCGGTTTTCTGTAAGAATTTTGATGATTTCGTGCAGAATTCTGCTGTTTTCTTGCAATTCAGCTGTTGAATCTAGGTAAAAAGTCATGATTTTGTAGATTTCGTGCTCTTCTTGGCGAATTCAAGATAGAAAACAACGAAAATCGGCGAGAAATCGTTGTTTTGCATGTTTTCTCTAAGAATTTTGATGATTTCGTGCAGAATTCTGCTGTTTTCTTGCAATTCAGCCGTTGAATCTTGGTAAAAAGTGATGATTTTGTCGATTTCGTGCTCTTCTTTGCGAATTGAAGCCAGAAAACAACGAAAATCGGCGAGAAATCGTCGTTTTGCATCGAAATATGCGGTTTTCTCTAAGAATTTTGATGATTTCGTGCAGAATTCTGCTGTTTTCTTGCAATTCAGCCGTTGAATCTTGGTAAAAAGTGATGATTTTGTAGATTTCGTGCTCTTCTTTGCGAATTCAAGCCAGAAAACAACGAAAATCGGCGAGAAATCGTCGTTTTGCATCGAAATATGCGGTTTTCTCTAAGAATTTTGACGATTTCGTGCAGAATTCTGCTGTTTTCTTGCAATTCAGCCGTTGAATCTTGGTAAAAAGTCATGATTTTGTAGATTTCGTGCTCTTTTTGGCGAATTCAAGATAGAAAACAACGAAAATCGGCGAGAAATCGTTGTTTTGCATCGAAATATGCAGTTTTCTCTAAGAATTTTGATGATTTCGTGCAGAATTCTGCTGTTTTCTTGCAATTCAGCCGTTGAATCTTGGTAAAAAGTCATGATTTTGTAGCTTTCGTGCTCTTCTTTGTGAATTCAAGCCAGAAAACAACGAAAATCGGCGAGAAATCGTCGTTTTGCATCGAAATTTGCGGTTTTCTGTAAGAATTTTGATGATTTCGTGCAGAATTCTGCTGTTTTCTTGCAATTCAACCGTAGAATCTTGGTAAAAAGTGATGATTTTGTAGATTTCGTGCTCTTCTTTGCGAATTCAAGCCAGAAAACAACGAAAATCGGCGAGAAATCGTTGTTTTGCATCGAAATATGCGGTTTTCTGTAAGAATTTTGATGATTTCGTGCAGAATTCTGCTGTTTTCTTGCAATTCAGCCGTAGAATCTTGGTAAAAAGTGATGATTTTGTAGATTTCGTGCTCTTCTTTGCGAATTCAAGCCAGAAAACAACGAAAATCGGCGAGAAATCGTCGTTTTGCATCGAAAAATGCGGTTTTCTGTAAGAATTTTGATGATTTCGTGCAGAATTCTGCTGTTTTCTTGCAATTCAGCCGTTGAATCTTGGTAAAAAGTCATGATTTTGTAGATTTCGTGCTCTTCTTTGCAAATTCATGCCAGAAAACAACGAAAATCGGCGAGAAATCGTCGTTTTGCATCGAAATATGCGGTTTTCTCTAAGAATTTTTATGATTTCGTGCAGAATTCTGCTGTTTACTTGCAATTCAGCCGTTGAATCTTGGTAAGAAGTCATGATTTTGTAGATTTCGTGCTCTTCTTTGCGAATTCAAGATAGAAAACAACGAAAATCAGCGAGAAATCGTCGTTTTGCATCGAAATATGCGGTTTTCTCTAAGAATTTTGATGATTTCGTGCAGAATTCTGCTGTTTTCTTGCAATTCAGCCGTTGAATCTTGGTAAGAAGTCATGATTTTGTAGATTTCGTGCTCTTCTTTGCGAATTCAAGATAGAAAACAACGAAAATCGGCGAGAAATCGTCGTTTTGCATCGAAATATGCGGTTTTCTGTAAGAATTTTGATGATTTCGTGCAGAATTCTGCTGTTTTCTTGCAATTCAGCCGTTGAATCTTGGTAAAAGTCATGATTTTGTAGATTTCGTGCTCTTCATTGCAAATTCATGCCAGAAAACAACGAAAATCGGCGAGAAATCGTCGTTTTGCATCGAAATATGCGGTTTTCTGTAAGAATTTTGATGATTTCGTGCAGAATTCTGCTGTTTTCTTGCAATTCAGCTGTTGAATCTAGGTAAAAAGTCATGATTTTGTAGATTTCGTGCTCTTCTTGGCGAATTCAAGATAGAAAACAACGAAAATCGGCGAGAAATCGTTGTTTTGCATGTTTTCTCTAAGAATTTTGATGATTTCGTGCAGAATTCTGCTGTTTTCTTGCAATTCAGCCGTTGAATCTTGGTAAAAAGTGATGATTTTGTAGATTTCGTGCTCTTCTTTGCGAATTGAAGCCAGAAAACAACGAAAATCGGCGAGAAATCGTCGTTTTGCATCGAAATATGCGGTTTTCTCTAAGAATTTTGATGATTTCGTGCAGAATTCTGCTGTTTTCTTGCAATTCAGCCGTTGAATCTTGGTAAAAAGTGATGATTTTGTAGATTTCGTGCTCTTCTTTGCGAATTCAAGCCAGAAAACAACGAAAATCGGCGAGAAATCGTCGTTTTGCATCGAAATATGCGGTTTTCTCTAAGAATTTTGACGATTTCGTGCAGAATTCTGCTGTTTTCTTGCAATTCAGCCGTTGAATCTTGGTAAAAAGTCATGATTTTGTAGATTTCGTGCTCTTTTTGGCGAATTCAAGATAGAAAACAACGAAAATCGGCGAGAAATCGTTGTTTTGCATCGAAATATGCAGTTTTCTCTAAGAATTTTGATGATTTCGTGCAGAATTCTGCTGTTTTCTTGCAATTCAGCCGTTGAATCTTGGTAAAAAGTCATGATTTTGTAGCTTTCGTGCTCTTCTTTGTGAATTCAAGCCAGAAAACAACGAAAATCGGCGAGAAATCGTCGTTTTGCATCGAAATTTGCGGTTTTCTGTAAGAATTTTGATGATTTCGTGCAGAATTCTGCTGTTTTCTTGCAATTCAACCGTAGAATCTTGGTAAAAAGTGATGATTTTGTAGATTTCGTGCTCTTCTTTGCGAATTCAAGCCAGAAAACAACGAAAATCGGCGAGAAATCGTTGTTTTGCATCGAAATATGCGGTTTTCTGTAAGAATTTTGATGATTTCGTGCAGAATTCTGCTGTTTTCTTGCAATTCAGCCGTAGAATCTTGGTAAAAAGTGATGATTTTGTAGATTTCGTGCTCTTCTTTGCGAATTCAAGCCAGAAAACAACGAAAATCGGCGAGAAATCGTCGTTTTGCATCGAAAAATGCGGTTTTCTGTAAGAATTTTGATGATTTCGTGCAGAATTCTGCTGTTTTCTTGCAATTCAGCCGTTGAATCTTGGTAAAAAGTCATGATTTTGTAGATTTCGTGCTCTTCTTTGCGAATTCAAGCCAGAAAACAACGAAAATCGGCGAGAAATCGTCGTTTTGCATCGAAATATGCGGTTTTCTGTAAGAATTTTGATGATTTCGTGCAGAATTCTGCTGTTTTCTTGCAATTCAGCCGTTGAATCTTGGTAAAAGTCATGATTTTGTAGATTCCGTGCTCTTCTTTGCGAATTCAAGATAGAAAACAACGAAAATCGGCGAGAAATCGTCGTTTTGCATCGAAATATGCGGTTTTCTTTAAGAATTTTGATGATTTCGTGCAGAATTCTGCTGTTTTCTTGCAATTCAGCCGTTGAATCTTGGTAAAAAGTGATGATTTTGTAGATTTCGTGCTCTTCTTTGCGAATTCAAGCCAGAAAACAACGAAAATCGGCGAGAAATCGTCGTTTTGCATCGAAATATGCGGTTTTCTCTAAGAATTTTGACGATTTCGTGCAGAATTCTGCTGTTTACTTGCAATTCAGCCGTTGAATCTTGGTAAAAAGTCATGATTTTGTAGATTTCGTGCTCTTCTTTGCGAATTCAAGCCAGAAAACAACGAAAATCGGCGAGAAATTGTCGTTTTGCATCGAAATATGCGGTTTTCTGTAAGAATTTTGATGATTTCGTGCAGAATTCTGCTGTTTTCTTGCACTTCAGCTGTTGAATCTTGGTAAAAAGTCATGATTTTGTAGATTTCGTGCTCTTCTTTGCGAATTCAAGCCAGAAAACAACGAAAATCGGCGAGAAATAATCGTTTTGCATCGAAATATGCATTTTTCTGTAAGAATTTTGATGATTTCGTGCAGAATTCTGCTGTTTTCTTTCAATTCAGCCGTTGAATCTTGGTAAAAAGTGATGATTTTGTAGATTTCGTGCTCTTCTTTGCGAATTCAAGCCAGAAAACAACGAAAATCGGCGAGAAATCGTCGTTTTGCATCGAAATATGCGGTTTTCTCTAAGAATTTTGACGATTTCGTGCAGAATTCTGCTGTTTACTTGCAATTCAGCCGTTGAATCTTGGTAAAAAGTCATGATTTTGTAGATTTCGTGCTCTTCTTTGCGAATTCAAGATAGAAAACAACGAAAATCAGCGAGAAATCGTCGTTTTGCATCGAAATATGCGGTTTTCTCTAAGAATTTTGATGATTTCGTGCAGAATTCTGCTGTTTTCTTGCAATTCAGCCGTAGAATCTTGGTAAAAGTGATGATTTTGTAGATTTCGTGCTCTTCTTTGCGAATTCAAGCCAGAAAACAACGAAAATCGGCGAGAAATCGTCGTTTTGCATCGAAATATGCGGTTTTCTCTAAGAATTTTGACGATTTCGTGCAGAATTCTGCTGTTTACTTGCAATTCAGCCGTTAAATCTTGGTAAAAAGTCATGATTTTGTAGATTTCGTGCTCTTCTTTGCGAATTCAAAATAGAAAACAACGAAAATCAGCGAGAAATCGTCGTTTTGCATCGAAATATGCGGTTTTCTCTAAGAATTTTGATGATTTCGTGCAGAATTCTGCTGTGTTCTTGCAATTCAGCCGTTGAATCTTGGTAAAAAGTCATGATTTTGTAGATTTCGTGCTCTTCTTGGCGAATTCAAGATAGAAAACAACGAAAATCGGCGAGAAATCGTCGTTTTGCAGCGAAATATGCGGTTTTCTGTAAGAATTTTGATGATTTCGTGCAGAATTCTGCTGTTTTCTTGCAATTCAGCCGTAGAATCTTGGTAAAAAGTGATGATTTTGTAGATTTCGTGCTCTTCTTTGCAAATTCAAGCCAGAAAACAACGAAAATCGGCGAGAAATCGTTGTTTTGCATCGAAATATGCGGTTTTCTGTAAGAATTTTGATGATTTCGTGCAGAATTCTGCTGTTTTCTTGCAATTCAGCCGTTGAATCTTGGTAAAAAGTCATGATTTTGTAGATTTCGTGCTCTTCTTTGCGAATTCAAGATAGAAAACAACGAAAATCAGCGAGAAATCGTCGTTTTGCATCGAAACATGCGGTTTTCTGTAAGAATTTTGATGATTTCGTGCAGAATTCTGCTGTTTTCTTGCAATTCAGCCGTTGAATCTTGGTAAAAAGTGATGATTTTGTAGATTTCGAGTTCATCTTTGCGAATTCAAGATAGAAAACAACGAAAATCGGCAAAAAATCGTCGTTTTGCATCGAAATATGAGGTTTTCTCTAAAAAATTTGACGATTTCGTGCAGAATTCTGCTGTTTCCTTGCAATTCAGCCGTTGAATCTTGGTAAAAAGTGATTTTCGTTGTTTTCTGGCTTGAATTCGCAAAGAGGAGCACGAAATCTACAAAATCATCACTTTTTACCAAGATTCAAGGGCTGAATTGCAAGAAATTAGCAGAATTCTGCACGAAATCATCAAAATTCTTACAGAAAACCGCATATTTCGATGCAAAACGACGATTTTTCGCCGATTTTCGTTGTTTTCTGACTTGAATTCGCAAAGAAGAGCACGAAATCTACTAAATCATCACTTTTACCAAGATTCAACGGCTGAATTGCAAGAAAACAGCAGAATTCTGCACGAAATCATCAATATTCTTATAGAAAACCGCATATTTCGATGCAAAACGATGATTTCTCGCAGATTTTAGTTGTTTTCTGGCTTGAATTCGCAAAGAAGAGCACGAAATCTACAAAATCATGACTTTTTACCAAGATTCAACGGCTGAATGCAAGAAAACAGCAGAATTCTGCACGAAATCATCAAAATTCTTACAGAAAACCGCATATTTCGATGCAAAACGACGATTTCTCGCCGATTTTCGTTGTTTTCTGGCTTGAATTCATAAAGAAGAGCACGAAATCTACAAAATCATCACTTTTTACCAAGATTCAACGGCTGAATTGCAAGAAAACAGTAGAATTCTGCACGAAATCATCAAAATTCTTAGAGAAAACCGCATATTTCGATGCAAAACGACGATTTCTCGCTGATTTTCGTTGTTTTCTATCTTGAATTCGCAAAGAAGAGCACGAAATCTACAAAATCATGACTTTTTACCAAGATTCAACGGCTGAATTGCAAGAAAACAGCAGAATTCTGCACGAAATCGTCAAAATTCTTAGAGAAATCCGCATATTTCGATGCAAAACGACGATTTCTCGCCGATTTTCGTTGTTTTCTGGCTTGAATTCGCAAAGAAGAGCACAAAATCGACAAAATCATCACTTTTTACCAAGATTCAACGGCTGAATTGCAAGAAAACAGCAGAATTCTGCACGAAATCATCAAAATTCTTCGAGAAAACCGCATATTTCGATGCAAAACGACGATTTCTCGCTGATTTTCGTTGTTTTCTATATTGAATTCGCTAAGTAGAGCACGAAATCTACAAAATCATGACTTTTTACCAAGATTCAACGGCTGAATTGCAAGAAAACAGCAGAATGCTGCACGAAATCATCAAAATTCTTACAGAAAACCGCATATTTCGATGCAAAACGACGATTTCTCGCCGATTTTCGTGGTTTTCTGGCTTGAATTAGCAAAGAAAAGCACGAAATCTACAAAATCATGACTTTTTACTAAGATTCAACGGCTGAATTGCAAGAAAACAGCAGAATTCTGCACAAAATCATCAAAATTCTTAGAGAAAACCGCATATTTCGATGCAAAACGACGATTTTTCGCTGATTTTCGTTGTTTTCTATCTTGAATTCGCCAAGAAGAGCACGAAATGTACAAAATCATGACTTTTTACCAAGATTCAACGGCTGAATTGCAAGAAAACAGCAGAATTTTGCACGAATTTTCTGGCTTGAATTTGCAAAGAAGAGCACGAAATCTACAAAATCATGACTTTTTACCAAGATTCAACGGCTGAATTGCAATAAAACAGCAGAATTCTGCACGAAATCATCAAAATTCTTACAGAAAACCGCATATTTCGATGCAAAACGATTATTTCTCGCCGATTTTCGTTGTTTTCTGGCATGAATTCGCAAAGAAGAGCACGAAATCTACAAAATCATGACTTTTTACCACGATTCAACGGCTGAATTGCAAGAAAACAGCAGAATTCTGCACGAAATCATCAAAATTCTTACAGAAAACCGCATATTTCGACGCAAAACGACGATTTCTCGCCGATTTTCGTTGTTTTCTGGCTTGAATTCGCAAAGAAGAGCGCGAAATCTACAAAATCATGACTTTTTACCAAGATTCAACGGCTGAATTGCAAGAAAACAGCAGAATTCTGCACAAAATCATCAAAATTCTAACAGAAAACCGCATTTTTCGATGCAAAACGACGATTTCTCGCCGATTTTCGTTGTTTTCTGGCTTAAATTCGCAAAGCAGAGCACGGAATCTACAAAATCATGACTTTTTACCAAGATTCAACGGCTGAATTTCAAGAAAACAGCAGAATTCTGCACGAAATCATCAAAATTCTTACAGAAAACCGCATATTTCGATGCAAAACAACGATTTCTCGCCGATTTTCGTTGTTTTCTATCTTGAATTCGCCAAGAAGAGCACGACATCTACAAAATCATGACTTTTTACCAAGATTCAACGGCTGAATTGCAAGAAAACAGCAGAATTCTGCACGAAATCATCAAAATTCTTACAGAAAACCGCATTTTTCGATGCAAAACGACGATTTCTCGCCGATTTTCGTTGTTTTCTGGCTTGAATTCGCAAAGAAGAGCACAAAATCTACAAAATCATGACTTTTTATCAAGATTCAACGGCTGAATTGCAAGAAAACAGCAGAATTCTTCACGAAATCATCAAAATTCTTACAGAAAACCGCATATTTCGATGCAAAACGATTATTTCTCGCCTATTTTCGTTGTTTTCTGGCTTGAATTCGCAAAGAAGAGCACGAAATCTACAAAATCATGACTTTTTACCAAGATTCAACGGCTGAATTGCAAGAAAACAGCAGAATTCTGCACGAAATCATCAAAATTCTTACAGAAAACCGCATATTTCGATGCAAAACGACGATTTCGCGCCGATTTTCGTTGTTTTCTGGCTGGAATTCGCAAAGAAGAGCACGAAATCTACAAAATCATGACTTTTTACCAAGATTCAACGGCTGAATTGCAAGAAAACAGCAGAATTCTGCACGAAATCATCAAAATTCTTAGAGAAAACCGCATATTTCGATGCAAAACGACGATTTCTCGCCGATTTTCGTCGTTTTCTGGCTTGAATTCGCAAAGAAGAGCACGAAATCTACAAAATCGTGACTTTTTACCAAGATTCAACGGCTGAATTGCAAGAAAACAGCAGAATTCTGCACGAAATCATCAAAATTCTTACAGAAAACCGCATATTTCGATGCAAAACGACGATTTCTCGCCGATTTTCGTTGTTTTCTGGCTTGAATTCGCAAAGAAGAGCACGAAATCTACAAAATCATGACTTTTTACCAAGATTCAACGGCTGAATTGCAAGAAAACAGCAGAATTCTGCACGAAATCATCAAAATTCTTACAGAAAACCGCATATTTCGATGCAAAACAACGATTTCTCGCCGATTTTCGTTGTTTTCTGGCTTGAATTCGCAAAGAAGAGCACAAAATCTACAAAATCATCACTTTTTACCAAGATTCAACGGCTGAATTGCAAGAAAACAGCAGAATTCTGCACGAAATCATCAAAATTCTTACAGAAAACCGCATATTTCTTTGCAAAACGACGATTTCTCGCCGATTTTCGTTGTTTTCTGGCATGAATTTGCAAAGAAGAGCACGAAATCTACAAAATCATGACTTTTTACCAAGATTCAACGGCTGAATTGCAAGAAAACAGCAGAATTCTGCACGAAATCATCAAAATTCTTAGAGAAAACCGCATATTTCGATGCAAAACGACAATTTCTCGCTGATTTTCGTTGTTTTCTATCTTGAATTCGCAAAGGAGAGCACGAAATCTACAAAATCATGACTTTTTACCAAGATTCAACGGCTGAATTGCAAGAAAACAGCAGAATTCTGCACGAAATCGTCAAAATTCTTAGAGAAAACCGCATATTTCGATGCAAAACGACGATTTCTCGCCGATTTTCGTTGTTTTCTGGCTTGAATTCGCAAAGAAGAGCACGAAATCTACAAAATCATCACTTTTTACCAAGATTCAACGGCTGAATTGCAAGAAAACAGCAGAATTCTGCACGAAATCATCAAAATTCTTAGAGAAAACCGCATATTTCGATGCAAAACGACGATTTCTCGCCGATTTTCGTTGTTTTCTGGCTTGAATTCGCAAAGAAGAGCACGAAATCTACAAAATCATGACTTTTTACCAAGATTCAACGGCTGAATTGCAAGAAAACAGCAGAATTCTGCACGAAATCATCAAAATTCTTAGAGAAAACCGCATATTTCGATGCAAAACGACAATTTCTCGCTGATTTTCGTTGTTTTCTATCTTGAATTCGCAAAGGAGAGCACGAAATCTACAAAATCATGACTTTTTACCAAGATTCAACGGCTGAATTGCAAGAAAACAGCAGAATTCTGCACGAAATCGTCAAAATTCTTAGAGAAAACCGCATATTTCGATGCAAAACGACGATTTCTCGCCGATTTTCGTTGTTTTCTGGCTTGAATTCGCAAAGAAGAGCACGAAATCTACAAAATCATCACTTTTTACCAAGATTCAACGGCTGAATTGCAAGAAAACAGCAGAATTCTGCACGAAATCATCAAAATTCTTAGAGAAAACCGCATATTTCGATGCAAAACGACGATTTCTCGCCGATTTTCGTTGTTTTCTGGCTTGAATTCGCAAAGAAGAGCACGAAATCTACAAAATCATCAGTTTTTACCAAGATTCAACGGCTGAATTGCAAGAAAACAGCAGAATTCTGCACGAAATCATCAAAATTCTTAGAGAAAACCGCATATTTCGATGCAAAACGACGATTTCTCGCTGATTTTCGATGTTTTCTATCTTGAGTTCGCAAAGAAGAGCACGGAATCTACAAAATCATGACTTTTTACCAAGATTCAACGGCTGAATTGCAAGAAAACAGCAGAATTCTGCACGAAATCATCAAAATTCTTACAGAAAACCGCATATTTCGATGCAAAACAACGATTTCTCGCCGATTTTCGTTGTTTTCTGGCTTGAATTCCCAAAGAAGAGCACGAAATCTGCAAAATCATGACCTTTTACCAAGATTCAACGGCTGAATTGCAAGAAAACAGCAGAATTCTGCACGAAATCATCAAAATTCTTACAGAAAACCGCATATTTCGATGCAATACGATTATTTCTCGCCGATTTTCGTTGTTTTCTGGCTTGAATTCGCAAAGAAGAGCACGAAATCTACAAAATCATGTCTTTTTACCAAGATTCAACGGCTGAATTGCAAGAAAACAGCAGAATTCTGCACGAAATCATCAAAATTCTTACAGAAAACCGCATATTTCGATGCAAAACGACGATTTCTCGCCGATTTTCGTTGTTTTCTGGCTTGAATTCGCAAAGAAGAGCACGAAATCTGCAAAATCATGACCTTTTACCAAGATTCAACGGCTGAATTGCAAGAAAGCAGCAGAATTCTGCACGAAATCATCAAAATTCTTACAGAAAACCGTTTTTTCGATGCAAAACGACGATTTCTCGCCGATTTTCGTTGTTTTCTGGCTTGAATTCGCAAAGAAGAGCACGAAATCTACAAAATCATGACTTTTTACCAAGATTCAACGGCTGAATTGCAAGAAAACAGCAGAATTCTGCACGAAATCATCAAAATTCTTACAGAAAACCGCATATTTCGATGCAAAACAACGATTTCTCGCCGATTTTCGTTGTTTTCTGGCTTGAATTCGCAAAGAAGAGCACAAAATCTACAAAATCATCACTTTTTACCAAAATTCAACGGCTGAATTGCAAGAAAACAGCAGAATTCTGCACGAAATCATCAAAATTCTTACAGAAAACCGCATATTTCGATGCAAAACGACGATTTCTCGCCGATTTTCGTTGTTTTCTGGCTTGAATTCGCAAAGAAGAGCACGAAATCTACAAAATCATGACTTTTTACCAAGATTCAACGGTTGAATTGCAAGAAAACAGCAGAATTCTGCACGAAATCATCAAAATTCTTAGAGAAAACTGCATATTTCGATGCAAAACAACGATTTCTCGCCGATTTTCGTTGTTTTCTATCTTGAATTCGCCAAGAAGAGCACGAAATCTACAAAATCATGACTTTTTACCTAGATTCAACGGCTGAATTGCAAGAAAACAGCAGAATTCTGCACGAAATCATCAAAATTCTTACAGAAAACCGCATATTTCGATGCAAAACAACGATTTCTCGCCGATTTTCGTTGTTTTCTATCTTGAATTCGCCAAGAAGAGCACGAAATCTACAAAATCATGACTTTTTACCTAGATTCGACGGCTGAATTGCAAGAAAACAGCAGAATTCTGCACGAAATCATCAAAATTCTTACAGAAAACCGCATATTTCGATGCAAAACGACGATTTCTCGCCGATTTTCGTTGTTTTCTGGCTTGAATTCGCAAAGAAGAGCACGAAATCTACAAAATCATGCCTTTTTACCAAGATTCAACGGCTGAATTGCAAGAAAACAGCAGAATTCTGCACGAAATCATCAAAATTCTTACAGAAAACCGCATATTTCGATGCAAAACGACGATTTCACGCTGATTTTCGTTGTTTTCTATCTTGAATTTGCAAAGAAGAGCACGGAATCCACAAAATCATGACTTTTTACCAAGATTCAACGGCTGAATTGCAAGAAAACAGCAGAATTCTGCACGAAATCATCAAAATTCTTACAGAAAACAGCATATTTCGATGCAAAACGACCATTTCTCGCCGATTTTCGTTGTTTTCTGGCTTGAATTCGCAAAGAAGAGCACGAAATCTACAAAATCATCACTTTTTACCAAGATTCAACGGCTGAATTGCAAGAAAACAGCAGAATTCTGCACGAAATCATCAAAATTCTTACAGAAAACCGCATTTTTCGATGCAAAACGACGATTTCTCGCCGATTTTCGTTGTTTTGTGGCTTGAATTCGCAAAGAAGAGCACAAAATCTACAAAATCATGACTTTTTATCAAGATTCAACGGCTGAATTGCAAGAAAACAGCAGAATTCTGCACGAAATCATCCAAATTCTTACAGAAAACCGCATATTTCGATGCAAAACGATTATTTCTCGCCGATTTTCGTTGTTTTCTGGCTTGAATTCGCAAAGAAGAACACGAAATCTACAAAATCATGACTTTTTACCAAGATTCAACGGCTGAATTCCAAGAAAACAGCAGAATTCTGCACGAAATCATCAAAATTCTTACAGAAAACCGCATATTTCGATGCAAAACGACGATTTCGCGCCGATTTTCGTTGTTTTCTGGCTGGAATTCGCAAAGAAGAGCACGAAATCTACAAAATCATGACTTTTTACCAAGATTCAACGGCTGAATTGCAAGAAAACAGCAGAATTCTGCACGAAATCATCAAAATTCTTACAGAAAACCGCATATTTCGATGCAAAACGATTATTTCTCGCCGATTTTCGTTGGTTTCTGGCTTGAATTCGCAAAGAAGAGCACGAAATCTACAAAATCATGACTTTTTACCAAGATTCAACGGCTGAATTGCAAGAAAACAGCAGAATTCTGCACGAAATCATCAAAATTCTTACAGAAAACCGCATATTTCGATGCAAAACGACGATTTCGCGCCGATTTTCGTTGTTTTCTGGCTGGAATTCGCAAAGAAGAGCACGAAATCTACAAAATCATGACTTTTTACCAAGATTCAACGGCTAAATTGCAAGAAAACAGCAGAATTCTGCACGAAATCATCAAAATTTTTACAGAAAACCGCATATTTCGATGCAAAACAACGATTTCTCGCCGATTTTCGTTGTTTTCTGGCTTGAATTCGCAAAGAAGAGCACAAAATCTACAAAATCATCACTTTTTACCAAGATTCAACGGCTGAATTGCAAGAAAACAGCAGAATTCTGCACGAAATCATCAAAATTCTTACAGAAAACCGCATATTTCGATGCAAAACGACGATTTCTCGCCGATTTTCGTTGTTTTCTGGCTTGAATTCGCAAAGAAGAGCACGAAATCTACAAAATCATGACTTTTTACCAAGATTCAACGGCTGAATTGCAAGAAAACAGCAGAATTCTGCACGAAATCATCAAAATTCTTAGAGAAAACTGCATATTTCGATGCAAAACAACGATTTCTCGCCGATTTTCGTTGTTTTCTATCTTGAATTCGCCAAGAAGAGCACGAAATCTTCAAAATCATGACTTTTTACCTAGATTCAACGGCTGAATTGCAAGAAAACAGCAGAATTCTGCACGAAATCATCAAAATTCTTACAGAAAACCGCATACTTCGATGCAAAACAACGATTTCTCGCCGATTTTCGTTGTTTTCTATCTTGAATTTGCCAAGAAGAGCACGAAATCTACAAAATCATGACTTTTTACCTAGATTCAACGGCTGAATTGCAAGAAATCAGCAGAATTCTGCACGAAATCATCAAAATTCTTACAGAAAACCGCATATTTCGATGCAAAACGACGATTTCTCGCCGATTTTCGTTGTTTTCTGGCTTGAATTCGCAAAGAAGAGCACGAAATCTACAAAATCATGCCTTTTTACCAAAATTCAACGGCTGAATTGCAAGAAAACAGCAGAATTCTGCACGAAATCATCAAAATTCTTACAGAAAACCGCATATTTCGATGCAAAACGACGATTTCTCGCTGTTTTTCGTTGTTTTCTATCTTGAATTCGCAAAGGAGAGCAGGAAATCTACAAAATCATGACTTTTTACCAAGATTCAACGGCTGAATTGCAAGAAAACAGCAGAATTCTGCACGAAATCGTCAAAATTCATAGAGAAAACCGCATATTTCGATGCAAAACGACGATTTCTCGCCGATTTTCGTTGTTTTCTGGCTTGAATTCGCAAAGAATAGCACGAAATCTACAAAATCATCACTTTTTACCAAGATTCAACGGCTGAATTGCAAGAAAACAGCAGAATTCTGCACGAAATCATCAAAATTCTTAGAGAAAACCGCATATTTCGATGCAAAACGACGATTTCTCGCCGATTTTCGTTGTTTTCTGGCTTGAATTCGCAAAGAAGAGCACGAAATCTACAAAATCATCACTTTTTACCAAGATTCAACGGCTGAATTGCAAGAAAACAGCAGAATTCTGCACGAAATCATCAAAATTCTTACAGAAAACCGCATTTTTCGATGCAAAACGACGATTTCTCGCCGATTTTCGTTGTTTTGTGGCTTGAATTCGCAAAGAAGAGCACAAAATCTACAAAATCATGACTTTTTATCAAGATTCAACGGCTGAATTGCAAAAAAAACCGCAGAATTCTGCACGAAATCATCAAAATTCTTACAGAAAACCGCATATTTCGATGCCAAACGATTATTTCTCGCCGATTTTCGTTGTTTTCTGGCTTGAATTCGCAAAGAAGAACACGAAATCTATAAAATCATGACTTTTTACCAAGATTCAACAGCTGAATTCCAAGAAAACAGCAGAATTCTGCACGAAATCATCAAAATTCTTACAGAAAACCGCATATTTCGATGCAAAACGACGATTTCGCGCCGATTTTCGTTGTTTTCTGGCTGGAATTCGCAAAGAAGAGCACGAAATCTACAAAATCATGACTTTTTACCAAGATTCAACGGCTGAATTGCAAGAAAACAGCAGAATTCTGCACGAAATCATCAAAATTCTTAGAGAAAACCGCATATTTCGATGCAAAACGACGATTTCTCGCCGATTTTCGTGGTTTTCTGGCTTGAATTCGCAAAGAAGAGCACGAAATCTACAAAATCATGACTTTTTACCAAGATTCAACGGCTGAATTGCAAGAAAACAGCAGAATTCTGCACGAAATCATCAAAATTCTTACAGAAAACCGCATTTTTCGAAGCAAAACGACGATTTCTCGCCGATTTTCGTTGTTTTCTGGCTTGAATTCGCAAAGAAGAGCACGAAATCTACAAAATCATGACTTTTTACCAAGATTCAACGACTGAATTGCAAGAAAACAGCAGAATTCTGCACGAAATCATCAAAATTCTTACAGAAAACCGCATATTTTGATGCAAATCGACGATTTCTCGCCGATTTTCGTTGTTTTCTGGCTTGAATTCGCAAAGAAGAGCACGAAATCTACAAAATCATGACTTTTTACCAAGATTCAACGGCTAAATTGCAAGAAAACAGCAGAATTCTGCACGAAATCATCAAAATTCTTACAGAAAACCGCATATTTCGATGCAAAACAACGATTTCTCGCCGATTTTCTTTGTTTTCTGGCTTGAATTTGCAAAGAAAAGCACAAAATCTACAAAATCATCACTTTTTACCAAGATTCAACGACTGAATTGCAAGAAAACAGCAGAATTCTGCACGAAATCATCAAAATTCTTACAGAAAACCGCATATTTCGATGCAAAACGACGATTTCTCGCCGATTTTCGTTGTTTTCTGGCTTGAATTCGCAAAGAAGAGCACGAAATCTACAAAATCATGACTTTTTACCAAGATTCAACGGCTAAATTGCAAGAAAACAGCAGAATTCTGCACGAAATCATCAAAATTCTTACAGAAAACCGCATATTTCGATGCAAAACAACGATTTCTCGCCGATTTTCTTTGTTTTCTGGCTTGAATTTGCAAAGAAAAGCACAAAATCTACAAAATCATCACTTTTTACCAAGATTCAACGGCTGAATTGCAAGAAAACAGCAGAATTCTGCACGAAATCATCAAAATTCTTACAGAAAACCGCATATTTCGATGCAAAACGACGATTTCTCGCCGATTTTCGTTGTTTTCTGGCTTGAATTCGCAAAGAAGAGCACGAAATCTACAAAATCATGACTTTTTACCAAGATTCAACGGCTGAATTGCAAGAAAACAGCAGAATTCTGCACGAAATCATCAAAATTCTTAGAGAAAACTGCATATTTCGATGCAAAACAACGATTTCTCGCCGATTTTCGTTGTTTTCTATCTTGAATTCGCCAAGAAGAGCACGAAATCTACAAAATCATGACTTTTTACCTAGATTCAACGGCTGAATTGCAAGAAAACAGCAGAATTCTGCACGAAATCATCAAAATTCTTACAGAAAACCGCATATTTCGATGCAAAACAACGATTTCTCGCCGATTTTCGTTGTTTTCTATCTTGAATTCGCCAAGAAGAGCACGAAATCTACAAAATCATGACTTTTTACCTAAATTCACCGGCTGAATTGCAAGAAAACAGCAGAATTCTGCACGAAATCATCAAAATTCTTACAGAAAACCGCATTTTTCGATGCAAAACGACGATTTCTCGCCGATTTTCGTTGTTTTGTGGCTTGAATTCGCAAAGAAGAGCACAAAATCTACAAAATCATGACTTTTTATCAAGATGCAACGGCTGAATTGCAAAAAAACAGCAGAATTCTGCACGAAATCATCAAAATTCTTACAGAAAACCGCATATTTCGATGCCAAACGATTATTTCTCGCCGATTTTCGTTGTTTTCTGGCTTGAATTCGCAAAGAAGAACACGAAATCTATAAAATCATGACTTTTTACCAAGATTCAACAGCTGAATTCCAAGAAAACAGCAGAATTCTGCACGAAATCATCAAAATTCTTACAGAAAACCGCATATTTCGATGCAAAACGACGATTTCGCGCCGATTTTCGTTGTTTTCTGGCTGGAATTCGCAAAGAATAGCACGAAATCTACAAAATCATGACTTTTTACCAAGATTCAACAGCTGAATTCCAAGAAAACAGCAGAATTCTGCACGAAATCATCAAAATTCTTACAGAAAACCGCATATTTCGATGCAAAACGACGATTTCGCGCCGATTTTCGTTGTATTCTGGCTTGAATTCGCAAAGAAGAACACGAAATCTATAAAATCATGACTTTTTACCAAGATTCAACAGCTGAATTTCAAGAAAACAGCAGAATTCTGCACGAAATCATCAAAATTCTTACAGAAAACCGCATATTTCGATGCAAAACGACGATTTCTCGCCGATTTTCGTTGTTTTCTGGCTTGAATTCGCAAAGAAGAGCACGAAATCTACAAAATCATGACTTTTTACCAAGATTCAACGGCTAAATTGCAAGAAAACAGCAGAATTCTGCACGAAATCATCAAAATTCTTACAGAAAACCGCATATTTCGATGCAAAACGACGATTTCTCGCCGATTTTCGTTGTTTTCTGGCTTGAATTCGCAAAGAAGAGCACGAAATCTACAAAATCATGACTTTTTACCAAGATTCAACGGCTGAATTGTAAGAAAACAGCAGAATTCTGCACGAAATCATCAAAATTCTTAGAGAAAACTGCATATTTCGATGCAAAACAACGATTTCTCGCCGATTTTCGTTGTTTTCTATCTTGAATTCGCCAAGAAGAGCACGAAATCTACAAAATCATGACTTTTTACCTAGATTCAACGGCTGAATTGCAAGAAAACAGCAGAATTCTGCACGAAATCATCAAAATTCTTACAGAAAACCGCATATTTCGATGCAAAACAACGATTTCTCGCCGATTTTCGTTGTTTTCTATCTTGAATTCGCCAAGAAGAGCACGAAATCTACAAAATCATGACTTTTTACCTAAATTCACCGGCTGAATTGCAAGAAAACAGCAGAATTCTGCACGAAATCATCAAAATTCTTACAGAAAACCGCATATTTCGATGCAAAACGACGATTTCTCGCCGATTTTCGTTGTTTTCTGGCTTGAATTCGCAAAGAAGAGCACGAAATCTACAAAATCATGCCTTTTTACCAAGATTCAACGGCTGAATTGCAAGAAAACAGCAGAATTCTGCACGAAATCATCAAAATTCTCACAGAAAACCGCATATCTCGTTGCAAAACGACGATTTCTTGCCGATTTTCGTTGTTTTCTGGCATGAATTTGCAAAGAAGAGCACGAAATCTACAAAATCATGACTTTTTACCAAGATTCAACGGCTGAATTGCAAGAAAACAGCAGAAATCTGCACGAAATCATCAAAATTCTTAGAGAAAACCGCATATTTCGATGCAAAACGACGATTTCTCGCTGATTTTCGTTGTTTTCTATCTTGAATTCGCAAAGGAGAGCACGAAATCTACAAAATCATGACTTTTTACCAAGATTCAACGGCTGCATTGCAAGAAAACAGCAGAATTCTGCACGAAATCCTCAAAATTCTTAGAGAAAACCGCATATTTCGATGCAAAACGACGATTTCTCGCCGATTTTCGTTGTTTTCTGGCTTGAATTCGCAAAGAATAGCACGAAATCTACAAAATCATCACTTTTTACCAAGATTCAACGGCTGAATTTCAAGAAAACAGCAGAATTCTGCACGAAATCATCAAAATTCTTAGAGAAAACCGCATATTTCGATGCAAAACGACGATTTCTCGCCGATTTTCGTTGTTTTCTGGCTTGAATTCGCAAAGAAGAGCACGAAATCTACAAAATCATCACTTTTTACCAAGATTCAACGGCTGAATTGCAAGAAAACAGCAGAATTCTGCACGAAATCATCAAAATTCTTACAGAAAACCGCATTTTTCGATGCAAAACGACGATTTCTCGCCGATTTTCGTTGTTTTCTGGCTTGAATTCGCAAAGAAGAGCACGAAATCTACAAAATCTTGACTTTTTACCAAGATTCAACGGCTGAATTGCAAGAAAACAGCAGAATTCTGCACGAAATCATCAAAATTCTTACAGAAAACCGCATTTTTCGATGCAAAACGACGATTTCTCGCCGATTTTCGTTGTTTTGTGGCTTGAATTCGCAAAGAAGAGCACAAAATCTACAAAATCATGACTTTTTGTCAAGATTCAACGGCTGAATAACAAGAAAACAGCAGAATTCTGCACGAAATCATCAAAATTCTTACAGAAAACCGCATATTTCGTTGCAAAACGATTATTTCTCGCCGATTTTCGTTGTTTTCTGGCTTGAATTTGCAAAGAAGAGCACGAAATCTACAAAATCATGACTTTTTACCAAGATTCAACGGCTGAATTCCAAGAAAACAGCAGAATTCTGCACGAAATCATCAAAATTCTTACAGAAAACCGCATATTTCGATGCAAAACGACGATTTCGCGCCGATTTTCGTTGTTTTCTGGCTGGAATTCGCAAAGAAGAGCACGAAATCTACAAAATCATGACTTTTTACCAAGATTCAACGGCTGAATTGCAAGAAAACAGCAGAATTCTGCACGAAATCATCAAAATTCTTAGAGAAAACCGCATATTTCGATGCAAAACGACGATTTCTCGCCGATTTTCGTTGTTTTCTATCTTGAATTCGCCAAGAAGAGCACGAAATCTACAAAATCATGACTTTTTACCTAGATTCAACGGCTGAATTGCAAGAAAACAGCAGAATTCTGCACGAAATCATCAAAATTCTTACAGAAAACCGCATATTTCGATGCAAAACAACGATTTCTCGCCGATTTTCGTTGTTTTCTATCTTGAATTCGCCAAGAAGAGCACGAAATCTACAAGTTCATGACTTTTTACCTAGATTCACCGGCTGAATTGCAAGAAAACAGCAGAATTCTGCACGAAATCATCAAAATTCTTACAGAAAACCGCATATTTCGATGCAAAACGACGATTTCTCGCCGATTTTCGTTGTTTTCTGGCTTGAATTCGCAAAGAAGAGCACGAAATCTACAAAATCATGACTTTTTACCAAGATTCAACGGCTGAATTGCAAGAAAACAGCAGAATTCTGCACGAAATCATCAAAATTCTTAGAGAAAACTGCATATTTCGATGCAAAACAACGATTTCTCGCCGATTTTCGTTGTTTTCTATTTTGAATTCGCCAAGAAGAGCACGAAATCTACAAAATCATGACTTTTTACCTAGATTCAACGGCTGAATTGCAAGAAAACAGCAGAATTCTGCACGAAATCATCAAAATTCTTACAGAAAACCGCATTTTTCGATGCAAAACGACGATTTCTCGCCGATTTTCGTTGTTTTGTGGCTTGAATTCGCAAAGAAGAGCACAAAATCTACAAAATCATGACTTTTTATCAAGATTCAACGGCTGAATTGCAAGAAAACAGCAGAATTCTGCACGAAATCATCAAAATTCTTACAGAAAACCGTATATTTCGATGCAAAACGATTATTTCTCGCCGATTTTCGTTGTTTTCTGGCTTGAATTCGCAAAGAAGAACACGAAATCTATAAAATCATGACTTTTTACCAAGATTCAACAGCTGAATTCCAAGAAAACAGCAGAATTCTGCACGAAATCATCAAAATTCTTACAGAAAACCGCATATTTCGATGCAAAACGACGATTTCGCGCCGATTTTCGTTGTTTTCTGGCTGGAATTCGCAAAGAAGAGCACGAAATCTACAAAATCATGACTTTTTACCAAGATTCAACGGCTGAATTGCAAGAAAACAGCAGAATTCTGCACGAAATCATCAAAATTCTTAGAGAAAACCGCATATTTCGATGCAAAACGACGATTTCTCGCCGATTTTCGTGGTTTTCTGGCTTGAATTCGCAAAGAAGAGCACGAAATCTACAAAATCATGACTTTTTACCAAGATTCAACGGCTGAATTGCAAGAAAACAGCAGAATTCTGCACGAAATCATCAAAATTCTTACAGAAAACCGCATATTTCGATGCAAAACGATTATTTCTCGCCGATTTTCGTTGTTTTCTGGCTTGAATTCGCAAAGAAGCGCACGAAATCTACAAAATCATAACTTTTTACCAAGATTCAACGGCTGAATTGCAAGAAAACAGCAGAAATCTGCACGAAATCATCAAAATTCTTACAGAAAACCGCATATTTCGATGCAAAACGACGATTTCTCGCCGATTTTCGTTGTTTTCTGGCTTGAATTCGCAAAGAAGAGCACAAAATCTGCAAAATCATGACTTTTACCAAGATTCAACGGCTGAATTGCAAGAAAACAGCAGAATTCTGCACGAAATCATCAAAATTCTTACAGAAAACCGCATTTTTCGATGCAAAACGACGATTTCTCGCCGATTTTCGTTGTTTTCTGGCTTGAATTCGCAAAGAGGAGCACGAAATCTACAAAATCATGACTTTTTACCAAGATTCAACGACTGAATTGCAAGAAAACAGCAGAATTCTGCACGAAATCATCAAAATTCTTACAGAAAACCGCATATTTCGATGCAAAACGACGATTTCTCGCCGATTTTCGTTGTTTTCTGGCTTGAATTCGCAAAGAAGAGCACGAAATCTACAAAATCATGACTTTTTACCAAGATTCAACGGCTAAATTGCAAGAAAACAGCAGAACTCTGCACGAAATCATCAAAATTCTTACAGAAAACCGCATATTTCGATGCAAAACAACGATTTCTCGCCGATTTTCTTTGTTTTCTGGCTTGAATTTGCAAAGAAAAGCACAAAATCTACAAAATCATCACTTTTTACCAAGATTCAACGAATGAATTGCAAGAAAACAGCAGAATTCTGCACGAAATCATCAAAATTCTTACAGAAAACCGCATATTTCGATGCAAAACGACGATTTCTTGCCGATTTTCGTTGTTTTCTGGCTTGAATTCGCAAAGAAGAGCACGAAATCTACAAAATCATGACTTTTTACCAAGATTCAACAGCTAAATTGCAAGAAAACAGCAGAATTCTGCACGAAATCATCAAAATTCTTACAGAAAACCGCATATTTCGATGCAAAACAACGATTTCTCGCCGATTTTCTTTGTTTTCTGGCTTGAATTTGCAAAGAAAAGCACAAAATCTACAAAATCATCACTTTTTACTAAGATTCAACGGCTGAATTGCAAGAAAACAGCAGAATTCTGCACGAAATCATCAAAATTCTTACAGAAAACCGCATATTTCGATGCAAAACGACGATTTCTCGCCGATTTTCGTTGTTTTCTGGCTTGAATTCGCAAAGAAGAGCACGAAATCTACAAAATCATGACTTTTTACCAAGATTCAACGGCTGAATTGCAAGAAAACAGCAGAATTCTGCACGAAATCATCAAAATTCTTAGAGAAAACTGCATATTTCGATGCAAAACAACGATTTCTCGCCGATTTTCGTTGTTTTCTATCTTGAATTCGCCAAGAAGAGCACGAAATCTACAAAATCATGACTTTTTACCTAGATTCAACGGCTGAATTGCAAGAAAACAGCAGAATTCTGCACGAAATCATCAAAATTCTTACAGAAAACCGCATATTTCGATGCAAAACAACGATTTCTCGCCGATTTTCGTTGTTTTCTATCTTGAATTCGCCAAGAAGAGCACGAAATCTACAAAATCATGACTTTTTACCTAGATTCACCGGCTGAATTGCAAGAAAACAGCAGAATTCTGCACGAAATCATCAAAATTCTTACAGAAAACCGCATATTTCGATGCAAAACGACGATTTCTCGCCGATTTTCGTTGTTTTCTGGCTTGAATTCGCAAAGAAGAGCACGAAATCTACAAAATCATGCCTTTTTACCAAGATTCAACGGCTGAATGAAAGAAAACAGCAGAATTCTGCACGAAATCATCAAAATTCTCACAGAAAACCGCATATTTCGTTGCAAAACGACGATTTCTTGCCGATTTTCGTTGTTTTCTGGCATGAATTTGCAAAGAAGAGCACAAAATCTACAAAATCATGACTTTTTACCAAGATTCAACGGCTGAATTGCAAGAAAACAGTAGAATTCTGCACGAAATCATCAAAATTCTTAGAGAAAACCGCATATTTCGATGCAAAACGACGATTTCTCGCTGATTTTCGTTGTTTTCTATCTTGAATTCGCAAAGGAGAGCACGAAATCTACAAAATCATGACTTTTTACTAAGATTCAACGGCTGCATTGCAAGAAAACAGCAGAATTCTGCACGAAATCGTCAAAATTCTTAGAGAAAACCGCATATTTCGATGCAAAACGACGATTTCTCGCCGATTTTCGTTGTTTTCTGGCTTGAATTCGCAAAGAATAGCACGAAATCTACAAAATCATCACTTTTTACCAAGATTCAACGGCTGAATTTCAAGAAAACAGCAGAATTCTGCACGAAATCATCAAAATTCTTAGAGAAAACCGCATATTTCGATGCAAAACGACGATTTCTCGCCGATTTTCGTTGTTTTCTGGCTTGAATTCGCAAAGAAGAGCACGAAATCTACAAAATCATCCCTTTTTACCAAGATTCAACGGCTGAATTGCAAGAAAACAGCAGAATTCTGCACGAAATCATCAAAATTCTTACAGAAAACCGCATTTTTCGATGCAAAACGACGATTTCTCGCCGATTTTCGTTGTTTTCTGGCTTGAATTCGCAAAGAAGAGCACGAAATCTACAAAATCATGACTTTTTACCAAGATTCAACGGCTGAATTGTAAGAAAACAGCAGAATTCTGCACGAAATCATCAAAATTCTTACAGAAAACCGCATATTTCGATGCAAAACAACGATTTCTCGCCGATTTTCTTTGTTTTCTGGCTTGAATTTGCAAAGAAAAGCACAAAATCTACAAAATCATCACTTTTTACCAAGATTCAACGACTGAATTGCAAGAAAACAGCAGAATTCTGCACGAAATCATCAAAATTCTTACAGAAAACCGCATATTTCGATGCAAAACGACGATTTCTCGCCGATTTTCGTTGTTTTCTGGCTTGAATTCGCAAAGAAGAGCACGAAATCTACAAAATCATGACTTTTTACCAAGATTCAACGGCTAAATTGCAAGAAAACAGCAGAATTCTGCACGAAATCATCAAAATTCTTACAGAAAACCGCATATTTCGATGCAAAACAACGATTTCTCGCCGATTTTCTTTGTTTTCTGGCTTGAATTTGCAAAGAAAAGCACAAAATCTACAAAATCATCACTTTTTACTAAGATTCAACGGCTGAATTGCAAGAAAACAGCAGAATTCTGCACGAAATCATCAAAATTCTTACAGAAAACCGCATATTTCGATGCAAAACGACGATTTCTCGCCGATTTTCGTTGTTTTCTGGCTTGAATTCGCAAAGAAGAGCACGAAATCTACAAAATCATGACTTTTTACCAAGATTCAACGGCTGAATTGCAAGAAAACAGCAGAATTCTGCACGAAATCATCAAAATTCTTAGAGAAAACTGCATATTTCGATGCAAAACAACGATTTCTCGCCGATTTTCGTTGTTTTCTATCTTGAATTCGCCAAGAAGAGCACGAAATCTACAAAATCATGACTTTTTACCTAGATTCAACGGCTGAATTGCAAGAAAACAGCAGAATTCTGCACGAAATCATCAAAATTCTTACAGAAAACCGCATATTTCGATGCAAAACAACGATTTCTCGCCGATTTTCGTTGTTTTCTATCTTGAATTCGCCAAGAAGAGCACGAAATCTACAAAATCATGACTTTTTACCTAGATTCACCGGCTGAATTGCAAGAAAACAGCAGAATTCTGCACGAAATCATCAAAATTCTTACAGAAAACCGCATATTTCGATGCAAAACGACGATTTCTCGCCGATTTTCGTTGTTTTCTGGCTTGAATTCGCAAAGAAGAGCACGAAATCTACAAAATCATGCCTTTTTACCAAGATTCAACGGCTGAATTGCAAGAAAACAGCAGAATTCTGCACGAAATCATCAAAATTCTCACAGAAAACCGCATATTTCGTTGCAAAACGACGATTTCTTGCCGATTTTCGTTGTTTTCTGGCATGAATTTGCAAAGAAGAGCACAAAATCTACAAAATCATGACTTTTTACCAAGATTCAACGGCTGAATTGCAAGAAAACAGTAGAATTCTGCACGAAATCATCAAAATTCTTAGAGAAAACCGCATATTTCGATGCAAAACGACGATTTCTCGCTGATTTTCGTTGTTTTCTATCTTGAATTCGCAAAGGAGAGCACGAAATCTACAAAATCATGACTTTTTACTAAGATTCAACGGCTGCATTGCAAGAAAACAGCAGAATTCTGCACGAAATCGTCAAAATGCTTAGAGAAAACCGCATATTTCGATGCAAAACGACGATTTCTCGCCGATTTTCGTTGTTTTCTGGCTTGAATTCGCAAAGAATAGCACGAAATCTACAAAATCATCACTTTTTACCAAGATTCAACGGCTGAATTTCAAGAAAACAGCAGAATTCTGCACGAAATCATCAAAATTCTTAGAGAAAACCGCATATTTCGATGCAAAACGACGATTTCTCGCCGATTTTCGTTGTTTTCTGGCTTGAATTCGCAAAGAAGAGCACGAAATCTACAAAATCATCACTTTTTACCAAGATTCAACGGCTGAATTGCAAGAAAACAGCAGAATTCTGCACGAAATCATCAAAATTCTTACAGAAAACCGCATTTTTCGATGCAAAACGACGATTTCTCGCCGATTTTCGTTGTTTTCTGGCTTGAATTCGCAAAGAAGAGCACGAAATCTACAAAATCATGACTTTTTACCAAGATTCAACGGCTGAATTGTAAGAAAACAGCAGAATTCTGCACGAAATCATCAAAATTCTTACAGAAAACCGCATTTTTCGATGCAAAACGACGATTTCTCGCCGATTTTCGTTGTTTTGTGGCTTGAATTCGCAAAGAAGAGCACAAAATCTACAAAATCATGACTTTTTGTCAAGATTCAACGGCTGAATTGCAAGAAAACAGCAGAATTCTGCACGAAATCATCAAAATTCTTACAGAAAACCGCATATTTCGTTGCAAAACGATTATTTCTCGCCGATTTTCGTTGTTTTCTGGCTTGAATTCGCAAAGAAGAGCACGAAATCTGCAAAATCATTACTTTTTACCAAGATTCAACGGCTGAATTGCAAGAAAACAGCAGAATTCTGCACGAAATCATCAAAATTCTTACAGAAAACCGCATATTTCGATGCAAAACGACGATTTCTCGCCGATTTTCGTTGTTTTCTGGCTTGAATTCGCAAAGAAGAGCACGAAATCTGCAAAATCATTACTTTTGCCAAGATTCAACGGCTGAATTGCAAGAAAACAGCAGAATTCTGCACGAAATCATCAAAATTCTTACAGAAAACCGCATTTTTCGATGCAAAACGACGATTTCTCGCCGATTTTCGTTGTTTTCTGGCTTGAATTCGCAAAGAAGAGCACGAAATCTACAAAATCATGACTTTTTACCAAGATTCAACGGCTGAATTGCAAGAAAACAGCAGAATTCTGCACGAAATCATCAAAATTCTTACAGAAAACCGCATTTTTCGATGCAAAACGACGATTTCTCGCCGATTTTCGTTGTTTTCTGGCTTGAATTCGCAAAGAAGAGCACGAAATCTACAAAATCATGACTTTTTACCAAGATTCAACGGCTGAATTGCAAGAAAACAGCAGAATTCTGCACGAAATCATCAAAATTCTTACAGAAAACCGCATATTTCGATGCAAAACGACCATTTCTCGCCGATTTTCGTTGTTTTCTGGCTTGAATTCGCAAAGAAGGGCACGAAATCTGCAAAATCATTACTTTTGCCAAGATTCAACGGCTGAATTGCAAGAAAACAGCAGAATTCTGCACGAAATCATCAACATTCTTACAGAAAACCGCATTTTTCGATGCAAAACGACGATTTCTCGCCGATTTTCGTTGTTTTCTGGCTTGAATTCGCAAAGAAGAGCACGAAATCTACAAAATCATGACTTTTTACCAAGATTGAACAGCTGAATTGCAAGAAAACAGCAGAATTCTGCACGAAATCATCAAAATTCTTACAGAAAACCGCATATTTCGATGCAAAACAACGATTTCTCGCCGATTTTCGTTGTTTTCTGGCTTGAATTCGCAAAGAAGAGCACAAAATCTACAAAATCATCACTTTTTACCAAGATTCAACGGCTGAATTGCAAGAAAACAGCAGAATTCTGCACGAAATCATCAAAATTCTTACAGAAAACCGCATATTTCGATGCAAAACGATTATTTCTCGCCGATTTTCGTTGTTTTCTGGCTTGAATTCGCAAAGAAGAGCACGAAATCTACAAAATCATGACTTTTTACCAAGATTCAACGGCTGAATTGCAAGAAAACAGCAGAATTCTGCACGAAATCATCAAAATTCTTACAGAAAACCGCATATTTCGATGCAAAACGACGATTTCGCGCCGATTTTCGTTATTTTCTGGCTGGAATTCGCAAAGAAGAGCACGAAATCTACAAAATCATGACTTTTTACCAAGATTCAACGGCTGAATTGCAAGAAAACAGCAGAATTCTGCACGAAATCATCAAAATTCTTAGAGAAAACCGCATATTTCGATGCAAAACGACGATTTCTCGCCGATTTTCGTGGTTTTCTGGCTTGAATTCGCAAAGAAGAGCACGAAATCTACAAAATCATGACTTTTTACCAAGATTCAACGGCTGAATTGCAAGAAAACAGCAGAATTCTGCACGAAATCATCAAAATTCTTACAGAAAACCGCATATTTCGATGCAAAACGATTATTTCTCGCCGATTTTCGATGTTTTCTGGCTTGAATTCGCAAAGAAGAGCACGAAATCTACAAAATCATGACTTTTTACCAAGATTCAACAGCTGAATTGCAAGAAAACAGCAGAATTCTGCACGAAATCATCAAAATTCTTACAGAAAACCGCATATTTCGATGCAAAACGACGATTTCTCGCCGATTTTCGTTGTTTTCTGGCTTGAATTCGCAAAGAAGAGCACGAAATCTGCAAAATCATGACTTTTACCAAGATTCAACGGCTGAATTGCAAGAAAACAGCAGAATTCTGCACGAAATCATCAAAATTCTTACAGAAAACCGCATTTTTCGATGCAAAACGACTATTTCTCGCCGATTTTCGTTGTTTTCTGGCTTGAATTCGCAAAGAAGAGCACGAAATCTACAAAATCATGACTTTTTACCAAGATTCAACGGCTGAATTGCAAGAAAACAGCAGAATTCTGCACGAAATCGTCAAAATTCTTACAGAAAACCGCATATTTCGATGCAAAACAACGATTTCTCGCCGATTTTCGTTGTTTTCTGGCTTGAATTTGCAAAGAAGAGCACAAAATCTACAAAATCATCACTTTTTACCAAGATTCAACGCCTGAATTGCAAGAAAACAGCAGAATTCTGCACGAAATCATCAAAATTCTTACAGAAAACCGCATATTTCGATGCAAAACGACGATTTCTCGCCGATTTTCGTTGTTTTCTGGCTTGAATTCGCAAAGAAGAGCACGAAATCTACAAAATCATGACTTTTTACTTAGATTCAACAGCTGAATTGCAAGAAAACAGCAGAATTCTGCACGAAATCGTCAAAATTCTTAGAGAAAACCGCATATTTCGATGCAAAACGGCGATTTGTCGCCGATTTTCGTTGTTTTCTGGCTTGAATTCGCAAAGAAGAGCACGAAATCTACAAAATTATCACTTTTTACCAAGATTCAACGGCTGAATTGCAAGAAAACAGCAGAATTCTGCACGAAATCATCAAAATTCTTAGAGAAAACCGCACATTTCGATGCAAAACGACGATTTCTCGCCGATTTTCGTGGTTTTCTGGCTTGAATTCGCAAAGAGGAGCACGAAATCTACAAAATGATGACTTTTTACCAAGATTCAACGGCTGAATTGCAAGAAAACAGCAGAATTCTGCACGAAATCATCAAAATTCTTACAGAAAACCGCATATTTCGATGCAAAACGATTATTTCTCGCCGATTTTCGTTGTTTTCTGGCTTGAATTCGCAAAGAAGAGCACGAAATCTACAAAATCATGACTTTTTACCAAGATTCAACGGCTGAATTGCAAGAAAACAGCAGAATTCTGCACGAAATCATCAAAATTCTTAGAGAAAACCGCATATTTCGATGCAAAACGACGATTTCTCGCTGATTTTCGTTGTTTTCTATCTTGAATTCGCATAGAAGAGCACGGAATCTACAAAATCATGACTTTTACCAAGATTCAACGGCTGAATTGCAAGAAAACAGCAGAATTCTGCACGAAATCATCAAAATTCTTACAGAAAACCGCATATTTCGATGCAAAACGACGATTTCTCGCCGATTTTCGTTGTTTTCTGGCTTGAATTTGCAAAGAAGAGCACGAAATCTACAAAATCATGACTTTCTACCAAGATTCAACGGCTGAATTGCAAGAAAACAGCAGAATTCTGCACGAAATCATCAAAATTCTTAGAGAAAACCGCACATTTCGATGCAAAACGACGATTTCTCGCCGATTTTCGTGGTTTTCTGGCTTGAATTCGCAAAGAGGAGCACGAAATCTACAAAATCATGACTTTTTACCAAGATTCAACGGCTGAATTGCAAGAAAACAGCAGAATTCTGCACGAAATCATCAAAGTTCTTAGAGAAAACCGCATATTTCGATGCAAAACGATTATTTCTCGCCGATTTTCGTTGTTTTCTCGCATGAATTTGCAAGGAAGAGCACGAAATCTACAAAATCATGACTTTTTACCAAGATTCAACGGCTGAATTGCAAGAAAACAGCAGAATTCTGCACGAAATCATCAAAATTCATCAAAATTCTTACAGAAAACCGCATATTTCGATGCAAAACGACGATTTCTCGCCGATTTTCGTTGTTTTCTGGCTTGAATTCGCAAAGAAGAGCACGAAATCTACAAAATCATGACTTTTTACCAAGAATCAACGGCTGAATTGCAAGAAAACAGCAGAATTCTGCACGAAATCATCAAAATTCTTACAGAAAACTGCATTTTTCGATGCAAAACGACGATTTCTCGCCGAATTTCGTTGTTTTCTGGCTTGAATTCGCAAAGAAGAGCACGAAATCTACAAAATCATGACTTTTTACCAAGATTCAACGGCTGAATTGCAAGAAAACAGCAGAATTCTGCAGGAAATCATCAAAATTCTTACAGAAAACCGCATATTTCGATGCAAAACGACGATTTCTCGCCGATTTTCGTTGTTTTCTGGCTTGAATTCGCAAAGAAGAGCACGAAATCTACAAAATCATGACTTTTTACCAAGATTCAACGGCTGAATTGCAAGAAAACAGCAGAATTCTGCACGAAATCATCAAAATTCCTACAGAAAACCGCATATTTCGATGCAAAACGACGATTTCTCGCCGATTTTCGTTGTTTTCTGGCTTGAATTCGCAAAGAAGAGCACGAAATCTACAAAATCATGACTTTTTACCAAGATTCAACGGCTGAATTGCAAGAAAACAGCAGAATTCTGCACGAAATCATCAAAATTCTTAGAGAAAACTGCATATTTCGATGCAAAACAACGATTTCTCGCCGATTTTCGTTGTTTTCTATCTTGAATTCGCCAAGAAGAGCACGAAATCTACAAAATCATGACTTTTTACCTAGATTCAACGGCTGAATTGCAAGAAAACAGCAGAATTCTGCACGAAATCATCAAAATTCTTACAGAAAACCGCATATTTCGATGCAAAACAACGATTTCTCGCCGATTTTCGTTGTTTTCTATCTTGAATTCGCCAAGAAGAGCACGAAATCTACAAAATCATGACTTTTTACCTAGATTCAACGGCTGAATTGCAAGAAAACAGCAGAATTCTGCACGAAATCATCAAAATTCTTACAGAAAACCGCATATTTCGATGCAAAACGACGATTTCTCGCCGATTTTCGTTGTTTTCTGGCTTGAATTCGCAAAGAAGAGCACGAAATCTACAAAATCATGACTTTTTACCAAGATTCAACGGCTGAATTGCAAGAAAACAGCAGAATTCTGCACGAAATCATCAAAATTCTTACAGAAAACTGCATTTTTCGATGCAAAACGACGATTTCTCGCCGATTTTCGTTGTTTTCTGGCTTGAATTCGCAAAGAAGAACACGAAACCTACAAAATCATGACTTTTTACCAAGATTCAACGGCTGAATTGCAAGAAAACAGCAGAATTCTGCACGAAATCATCAAAATTCTTACAGAAAACCGCATATTTCGATGCAAAACGACGATTTCTCGCCGATTTTCGTTGTTTTCTGGCTTGAATTCGCAAAGAAGAGCACGAAATCTACAAAATGATGACTTTTTACCAAGATTCAACGGCTGAATTGCAAGAAAACAGCAGAATTCTGCACGAAATCATCAAAATTCTTAGAGAAAACCGCATATTTCGATGCAAAACAACGATTTCTCGCCGATTTTCGTTGTTTTCTATCTTGAATTCGCCAAGAAGAGCACGAAATCTACAAAATCATGACTTTTTACCTAGATTCAACGGCTGAATTGCAAGAAAACAGCAGAATTCTGCGCGAAATCATCAAAATTCTTACAGAAAACCGCATATTTCGATGCAAAACGACGATTTCTCGCCGATTTTCGTTGTTTTCAGGCTTGATTCAACGGCTGAATTGCAAGAAAACCGCAGAATTCTGCACGAAATCGTCAAAATTCTTAGAGAAAACCGCATATTTCGATGCAAAACGACGATTTCTCGCTGATTTTCGTTGTTTTCTATTTTGAATTGGCAAAGAAGAGCACAGAATCTACAAAATCATGACTTTTTACCAAGATTCAACGACTGAATTGGAAGAAAACACCAGAATTCTGCACGAAATCATCAAAATTCTTACAGAAAACCGCATATTTCGATGCAAAACGACGATTTCTCGCCGATTTTCGTTGTTTTCTGGCTTGAATTCGCAAAGAAGAGCACGAAATCTACAAAATCATGACTTTTACTAAGATTCAACGGCTGAATTGCAAGAAAACAGCAGAATTCTGCACGAAATCATCAAAATTCTTACAGAAAACCGCATTTTTCGATGCAAAACGACGAGATCTCGCCGATTTTCGTTGTTTTCTGGCTTGAATTCGCAAAGAAGAGCACGAAATCTACAAAATCATGACTTTTTACCAAGATTCAACGGCTGAATTGCAAGAAAACAGCAGAATTCTGCACGAAATCATCAAAATTCTTACAGAAAACCGCATATTTCGATGCAAAACAACGATTTCTCGCCGATTTTCGTTGTTTTCTGGCTTGAATTCGCAAAGAAGAGCACGAAATCTACAAAATCATCACTTTTTACCAAGATTCTACGGCTGAATTGCAAGAAAACAGCAGAATTCTGCACGAAATCATCAAAATTCTTACAGAAAACAGCATATTTCGATGCAAAACGACGATTTCTCGCCGATTTTCGTTGTTTTCTGGCTTGAATTCGCAAAGAAGAGCACGAAATCTACAAAATCATGACTTTTTACCAAGATTCAACGGCTGAATTGCAAGAAATCAGCAGAATTCTGCACGAAATCATCAAAATTCTTAGAGAAAACTGCATATTTCGATGCAAAACAACGATTTCTCGCCGATTTTCGTTGTTTTCTAGCTTGAATTCGCAAAGAAGAGCACGAAATCTACAAAATCATGACTTTTTACCAAGACTCAACGGCTGAATTGCAAGAAAACAGCAGAATTCTGCACGAAATCATCAAAATTCTTAGAGAAAACCGCATATTTCGATGCAAAACGACGATTTCTCGCTGATTTTCGTTGTTTTCTGGCTTGAATTCGCAAAGAAGAGCACGAAATCTACAAAATCGTGACTTTTTACCAAGATTCAACGGCTGAATTGGAAGAAAACAGCAGAATTCTGCACGAAATCATCAAAATTCTTACAGAAAACCGCATATTTCGATGCAAAACGACGATTTCTCGCCGATTTTCGTTGTTTTCTGGCTTGAATTCGCAAAGAAGAGCACGAAATCTACAAAATCATGACTTTTTACCAAGATTCAACGGCTGAATTGCAAGAAATCAGCAGAATTCTGCACGAAATCATCAAAATTCTTAGAGAAAACTGCATATTTCGATGCAAAACAACGATTTCTCGCCGATTTTCGTTGTTTTCTATCTTGAATTCGCCAAGAAGAGCACGAAATCTACAAAATCATGACTTTCTACATAGATTCAACGGCTGAATTGCAAGAAAACAGCAGAATTCTGCACGAAATCATCAAAATTCTTACAGAAAACCGCATATTTCGATGCAAAACGACAATTTCTCGCTGATCTTCGTTGTTTTCTGGCATGAATTTGCAAAGAAGAGCACGAAATCTACAAAATCATGACTTTTTACCAAGATTCAACGGCTGAATTGCAAGAAAACAGCAGAATTCTGCACGAAATCATCAAAATTCTTAGAGAAAACCGCATATTTCGATGCAAAACGACGATTTCTCGCTGATTTTCGTTTTTTTCTATCTTGAATTCGCAAAGAAGAGCACAAAATCTACAATATCATGACTTTTTACCAAGATTCAACGGCTGAATTGCAAGAAAACAGCAGAATTCTGCACGAAATCGTCAAAATTCTTAGAGAAAACCGCATATTTCGATGCAAAACGACGATTTCTCGCCGATTTTAGTTGTTTTCTAGCTTGAATTCGCAAAGAAGAGCACGAAATCTACAAAATCATTACCTTTTACCAAGATTCAACGGCTGAATTGCAAGAAAACAGCAGAATTCTGCACGAAATCATCAAAATTCTTAGAGAAAACCGCATATTTCGATGCAAAACGACGATTTCTCGCTGATTTTCGTTGTTTTCTATTTTGAATTTGCAAAGAAGAGCACGGAATCTACAAAATCATGACTTTTTACCAAGATTCAACGGCTGAATTGGAAGAAAACAGCAGAATTCTGCACGAAATCATCAAAATTCTTACAGAAAACCGCATATTTCGATGCAAAACGACGATTTCTCGCCGATTTTCGTTGTATTCTGGCTTGAATTCGCAAAGAAGAGCACGAAATCTACAAAATCATGACTTTTTACCAAGATTCAACGGCTGAATTGCAAGAAAACAGCAGAATTCTGCACGAAATCATCAAAATTCATACAGAAAACCGCATATTTCGATGCAAAACGACGATTTCTCGCCGATTTTCGTTTTTTTCTGTCATGAATTTGCAAAGAAGAGCACGAAATCCACAAAATCATGACTTTTTACCAAGATTCAACGGCTGAATTGCAAGAAAACAGCAGAATTCTGCACGAAATCATCAAAATTCTTAGAGAAAACCGCATATTTCGATGCAAAACGACGATTTCTCGCTGATTTTCGTTGTTTTCTATCTTGAATTCGCAAAGAAGAGCACAAAATCTACAAAATCATGACTTTTTACCAAGATTCAACGGCTGAATTGCAAGAAAACAGCAGAATTCTGCACGAAATCGTCAAAATTCTTAGAGAAAACCGCATATTTCGATGCAAAACGACGATTTCTCGCCGATTTTAGTTGTTTTCTAGCTTGAATTCGCAAAGAAGAGCACGAAATCTACAAAATCATTACCTTTTACCAAGATTCAACGGCTGAATTGCAAGAAAACAGCAGAATTCTGCACGAAATCATCAAAATTCTTAGAAAAAACCGCATATTTCGATGCAAAACGACGATTTCTCGCTGATTTTCGTTGTTTTCTATTTTGAATTCGCAAAGAAGAGCACGGAATCTACAAAATCATGACTTTTTACCAAGATTCAACGACTGAATTGGAAGAAAACAGCAGAATTCTGCACGAAATCATCAAAATTCTAACAGAAAACCGCATATTTCGATGCAAAACGACGATTTCTCGCCGATTTTCGTTGTTTTCTGGCTTGAATTCGCATAGAAGAGCACGAAATCTACAAAATCATGACTTTTACCAAGATTCAACGGCTGAATTGCAAGAAAACAGCAGAATTCTGCACGAAATCATCAAAATTCTTAAAGAAAACCGCATATTTCGATGCAAAACGATGATTTCTCGCCGATTTTCGTTGTTTTCTGGCTTGAATTCGCAAAGAAGAGCACGAAATCTACAAAATCATGACTTTTACCAAGATTCAACGGCTGAATTGCAAGAAATCAGCAGAATTCTGCACGAAATCATCAAAATTCTTACAGAAAACCGCATATTTCGATGCAAAACAACGATTTCTCGCCGATTTTCGTTGTTTTCTATCTTGAATTCGCCAAGAAGAGCACGAAATCTACAAAATCATGACTTTCTACATAGATTCAACGGCTGAATTGCAAGAAAACAGCAGAATTCTGCACGAAATCATCAAAATTCTTACAGAAAACCGCATATTTCGATGCAAAACAACGATTTCTCGCCGATTTTCGTTGTTTTCTATCTTGAATTCGCCAAGAAGAGCACGAAATCTACAAAATCATGACTTTTTACCTAGATTCAAACGCTGAATTGCAAGAAAACAGCAGAATTCTGCACGAAATCATCAAAATTCTTACAGAAAACCGGATATTTCGATGCAAAACGACGATTTCTCGTCGATTTTCGTTGTTTTCTGGCTTGAATTCGCAAAGAAGAGCACGAAATCTACAAAATCATGACTTTTTACCAAGATTCATGGCTGAATTGCAAGAAAACAGCAGAATTCTGCACGAAATCATCAAAATTCTTACAGAAAACCGCATATTTCGATGCAAAACGACGATTTCTCGCCGATTTTCGTTGTTTTCTGGCTTGAATTCGCAAAGAAGAGCACGAAATCTACAAAATCATCACTTTTTACCAAGATTCAACGGCTGAATTGCAAGAAAACAGCAGAATTCTGCACGAAATCATCAAAATTCTTAGAGAAAACCGCATATTTCGATGCAAAACGACGATTTCTCGCCGATTTTCGTTGTTTTCTGGCTTGAATTCGCAAAAGAGCACGAAATCTACAAAATCATCACTTTTTACCAAGATTCAACGGCTGAATTGCAAGAAAACAGCAGAATTCTGCACGAAATCATCAAAATTCTTAGAGAAAACTGCATATTTCGATGCAAAACAACGATTCCTCGCCGATTTTCGTTGTTTTCTGTCTTGAATTCGCCAAGAAGAGCACGAAATCTACAAAATCATGACTTTTTACCTAGATTCAACAGCTGAATTGCAAAAAAACAGCAGAATTCTGCACGAGATCATCAAAATTCTTACAGAAAACCGCATATTGCGATGCAAAACAACGATTTCTCGCCGATTTTCGTTGTTTTCTATCATGAATTCGCCAAGAAGAGCACGAAATCTACAAAATCATGACTTTTTACCTAGATTCAACGGCTGAATTGCAAGAAAACAGCAGAATTCTGCACGAAATCATCAAAATTCTTACAGAAAACCGCATATTTCGATGCAAAACGACGATTTTTCGCCGATTTTCGTTGTTTTCTGGCTTGAATTCGCAAAGAAGAGCACGAAATCTACAAAATCATGACTTTTTACCAAGATTCAACGGCTGAATTGCAAGAAAACTGCAGAATTCTGCACGAAATCATCAAAATTCTTACAGAAAACCGCATATTTCGATGCAAAACGACGATTTCTCGCCGATTTTCGTTGTTTTCTGGCATGAATTTGCAAAGAAGAGCACGAAATCTACAAAATCATGACTTTTTACCAAGATTCAACAGCTGAATTGCAAGAAAACAGCAGAATTCTGCACGAAATCATCAAAATTCTTAGAGAAAACCGCATATTTCGATGCAAAACGACGATTTCTCGCTGATTTTCGTTGTTTTCTATCTTGAATTCGCAATGAAGAGCACAAAATCTACAAAATCATGACTTTTTACCAAGATTCAACGGCTGAATTGCAAGAAAACAGCAGAATTTTGCACGAAATCGTCAAAATTCTTAGAGAAAACCGCATATTTCGATGCAAAACGACGATTTCTCGCCGATTTTCGATGTTTTCTGGCTTGAATTCGCAAAGAAGAGCACGAAATCTACAAAATCATTACTTTTTACCAAGATTCAACGGCTGAATTGCAAGAAAACAGCAGAATTCTGCACGAAATCATCACAATTCTTAGAGAAAACCGCATATTTCGATGCAAAACGACGATTTCTCGCTGATTTTCGTTGTTTTATATCTTGAATTCGCAAAGAAGAGCACGGAATCTACAAAATCATGACTTTTTACTAAGAGTCAACGGCTGAATTGCAAGAACACAGCAGAATTCTGCACGAAATCATCAAAATTCTTACAGAAAACCGCATATTTCGATGCAAAACGACGATTTCTCGCCGATTTTCGTTGTTTTCTGGCTTGAATTCGCAAAGAAGAGCACGAAATCTACAAAATCATGACTTTTTACCGAGATTCAACGACTGAATTGCAAGAAAACAGCAGAATTCTGCACGAAATCATCAAAATTCTTACAGAAAACCGCATATCTCGATGCAAAACAACAATTTCTCGCCGATTTTTGTTGTTTTCTGGCTTGAATTCGCAAAGAAGAGCACGAAATCTACAAAATCATCACTTTTTACCAAGATTCTACGGCTGAATTGCAAGAAAACAGCAGAATTCTGCACGAAATCATCAAAATTCTTACAGAAAACCGCATATTTCGATGCAAAACGACGATTTCTCGCCGATTTTCGTTGTTTTCTGGCTTGAATTCGCAAAGAAGAGCACGAAATCTACAAAATCATGACTTTTTACCAAGATTCAACGGCTGAATTGCAAGAAAACAGCAGAATTCTGCACGAAATCATCAAAATTCTTAGAGAAAACTGCATATTTCGATGCAAAACAACGATTTCTCGCCGATTTTCGTTGTTTTCTATCTTGAATTCGCCAAGAAGAGCACGAAATCTACAAAATTATGACTTTTTACATAGATTCAACGGCTGAATTGCAAGAAAACAGCAGAATTCTGCACAAAATCATCAAAATTCTTTCAGAAAACCGCATATTTCGATGCAAAACGACGATTTCTCGCCAATTTTCGTTGTTTTCTGGCTTGAATTCGCAAAGAAGAAAACGAAACCCACAAAATCATGACTTTTTACCAAGATTCAACGGCTGAATTGCAAGAAAACAGCAGAATTCTGCACGAAATTATCAAAATTCTTACAGAAAACCGCATATTTCGATGCAAAACGACGATTTCTCGCCGATCTTCGTTGTTTTCTGGCAAGAATTTGCAAATAAGAGCACGAAATCTACAAAATCATGACTTTTTACCAAGATTCAACGGCTGAATTGCAAGAAAACAGCAGAATTCTGCACGAAATCATCAAAATTCTTAGAGAAAACCGCATATTTCGATGCAAAACGACGATTTCTCGCTGATTTTCGTTGTTTTCTATCTTGAATTCGCAAAGAAGAGCACGAAATCTACAAAATCATGACTTTTTACCAAGATTCAACGGCTGAATTGCAAGAAAACAGCAGAATTCTGCACGAAATCGTCAAAATTCTTGGAGAAAACCGCATGTTTCGATGCAAAACGACGATTTCTCGCCGATTTTCGTTGTTTTCTGGCTTGAATTCGCAAAGAAGAGCACGAAATCTACAAAATCATTACTTTTTACCAAGATTCAACGGCTGAATTGCAAGAAAACAGCAGAATTCTGCACGAAATTGTCAAAATTCTTAGAGAAAACTGCATATTTCGATGCAAAACAACGATTTCTCGCCGATTTTCGTTGTTTTCTATCTTGAATTCGCCAAGAAGAGCACGAAATCTACAAAATCATGACTTTTTACATAGATTCAACGGCTGAATTGCAAGAAAACAGCAGAATTCTGCACGAAATCATCAAAATTCTTACAGAAAACCGCATATCTCGATGCAAAACAACAATTTCTCGCCGATTTTTGTTGTTTTCTGGCTTGAATTCGCAAAGAAGAGCACGAAATCTACAAAATCATCACTTTTTACCAAGATTCTACGGCTGAATTGCAAGAAAACAGCAGAATTCTGCACGAAATCATCAAAATTCTTACAGAAAACCGCATATTTCGATGCAAAACGACGATTTCTCGCCGATTTTCGTTGTTTTCTGGCTTGAATTCGCAAAGAAGAGCACGAAACCTACAAAATCATGACTTTTTACCAAGATTCAACGGCTGAATTGCAAGAAAACAGCAAAATTCTGCACGAAATCATCAAAATTCTTAGAGAAAACTGCATATTTCGATGCAAAACAACGATTTCTCGCCGATTTTCGTTGTTTTCTATCTTGAATTCGCCAAGAAGAGCACGAAATCTACAAAATCATGACTTTTTACATAGATTCAACGGCTGAATTGCAAGAAAACAGCAGAATTCTGCACGAAATCATCAAAATTCTTTCAGAAAACCGCATATTTCGATGCAAAACGACGATTTCTCGCCGATTTTCGTTGTTTTCTGGCTTGAATTCGCAAAGAAGAAAACGAAACCTACAAAATCATAACTTTTTACCAAGATTCAACGGCTGAATTGCAAGAAAACAGCAGAATTCTGCACGAAATTATCAAAATTCTTACAGAAAACCGCATATTTCGATGCAAAACGACGATTTCTCGCCGATCTTCGTTGTTTTCTGGCAAGAATTTGCAAATAAGAGCACGAAATCTACAAAATCATGACTTTTTACCAAGATTCAACGGCTGAATTGCAAGAAAACAGCAGAATTCTGCACGAAATCATCAAAATTCTTAGAGAAAACCGCATATTTCGATGCAAAACGACGATTTCTCGCTGATTTTCGTTGTTTTCTATCTTGAATTCGCAAAGAAGAGCACGAAATCTACAAAATCATGACTTTTTACCAAGATTCAACGGCTGAATTGCAAGAAAACAGCAGAATTCTGCACGAAATCGTCAAAATTCTTAGAGAAAACCGCATGTTTCGATGCAAAACGACGATTTCTCGCCGATTTTCGTTGTTTTCTGGCTTGAATTCGCAAAGAAGAGCACGAAATCTACAAAATCATTACTTTTTCCCAAGATTCAACGGCTGAATTGCAAGAAAACAGCAGAATTCTGCACGAAATCATCAAAATTCTTAGAGGAAACCGCATATTTCGATGCAAAACGACGATTTCTCGCCGATTTTCGTTGTTTTCTGGCTTGAATTCGCAAAGAAGAGCAAGAAATCTACAAAATCATCACTTTTTACCAAGATTCTACGGCTCAATTGCAAGAATACAGCAGAATTCTGCACGAAATCATCAAAATTCTTACAGAAAACCGCATATTTCGATGCAAAACGAGGATTTCTCGCCGATTTTCGTTGTTTTCTGGCTTGAATTCGCACAGAAGGCACGAAATCTACAAAATCAAGACTTTTTACCAAGATTCAACGGCTGAATTGCAAGAAAACAGCAAAATTCTGCACGAAATCATCAAAATTCTTAGAGAAAACTGCATATTTCGATGCAAAACAACGATTTCTCGCCGATTTTCGTTGTTTTCTATCTTGAATTCGCCAAGAAGAGCACGAAATCTACAAAATCATGACTTTTTACCAAGATTCAACGACTGAATTGCAAGAAAACAGCAGAATTCTGCACGAAATCGTCAAAATTCTTAGAGAAAACCGCATATTTCGATGCAAAACGACGATTTCTCGCCGATTTTCGTTGTTTTCTGGCTTGAATTCGCAAAGAAGAGCACGAGATCAACAAAATCATTACTTTTTACCAAGATTCAACGGCTGAATTGCAAGAGAACAGCAGAATTCTGCACGAAATCATCAAAATTCTTAGAGAAAACCGCATATTTCGATGCAAAACGACGATTTCTCGCCGATTTTCGTGGTTTTCTGGCTTGAATTCGCAAAGAAGAGCACGAAATCAACAAAATCATGACATTTTACCAAGATTCAACGGCTGAATTGCAAGAAAACAGCAGAATTCTGCACGAAATCATCAAAATTCTTACAGAAAACCGCATATTTCGATGCAAAACGACGATTTCTCGCCGATTTTCGTTGTTTTCTGACTTGAATTCGCAAAGAAGAGCACGAAATCAACAAAATCATTACTTTTTACCAAGATTCAACAGCTGAATTGCAAGAAAACAGCAGAAATCTGCACGAAATTATCAAAATTCTTACAGAAAACCGCATATTTCGATGCAAAACAACGATTTCTCGCCGATTTTCGTTGTTTTCTGGCTTGAATTCGCAAAGAAGAGCACGAAATCTACAAAATCATCACTTTTTACCAAGATTCTACTGCTGAATTGCAAGAAAACAGCAGAATTCTGCACGAAATCATCAAAATTCTTACAGAAAACCGCATATTTCGATGCAAAACAACGATTTCTCGCCGATTTTCGTTGTTTTCTGGTTTGAATTCGCAAAGAAGAGCACGAAATCTACAAAATCATCACTTTTTACCAAGATTCTACAGCTGAATTGCAAGAAAACAGCAGACTTCTGCACGAAATCATCAAAATTCTTACAGAAAACCGCATATTTCGATGCAAAACGACGATTTTTCGCCGATTTTCGTTGTTTTCTGGCTTGAATTCGCAAAGAAGAGCACGAAATCTACAAAATCATGACTTTTTACCAAGATTCAACGGCTGAATTGCAAGAAAACAGCAGAATTCTGCACGAAATCATCAAAATTCTTTTCTTGCAATTCAGCCGTTGAATCTTGGTAAAAAGTCATGATTTTGTAGATTTCGTGCTCTTCTTTGCGAATTCGAGCCAGAAAACAACGAAAATCGGCGAGAAATCGTCGTTTTGCATCGAAATATGCGGTTTTCTGTAAGAATTTTGATGATTTCGTGCAGAATTCTGCTGTTTTCTTGCAATTCAGCCGTTGAATCTATGTAAAAAGTCATGATTTTGTAGATTTCGTGCTCTTCTTGGCGAATTCAAGATAGAAAACAACGAAAATCGGCGGGAAATCGTTGTTTTGCATCGAAATATGCGGTTTTCTGTAAGAATTTTGATGATTTCGTGCAGAATTCTGCTGTTTTCTTGCAATTCAGCCGTTGAAATCGTCAAAATTCTTAGAGAAAACCGCATACTTCGATGCAAAACGACGATTTCTCGCCGATTTTCGTTGTTTTCTGGCTTGAATTCGCAAAGAAGAGCACGAAATCTACAAAATCATCACTTTTTACCAAGATTCAACGGCTGGATTGCAAGAAAACAGCAGAATTCTGCACGAAATCATCAAAATTCTTAGAGAAAACCGCATATTTCGATGCAAAACGGATTTCTCGCCGATTTTCGTTGTTTTCTGGCTTGAATTCGCAAAGAAGAGCACGAAATCTACAAAATCATGACTTTTTACCTAGATTCAACGGCTGAATTGCAAGAAAACAGCAGAATTCTGCACGAAATCATTAAAATTCTTAGAGAAAACTGCATATTTCGATGCAAAGCAACGATTTCTCGCCAATTTTCGTTGTTTTCTATCTTGAATTCGCCAAGAAGAGCACGAAATCTACAAAATCATGACTTTTTACCTAGATTCAACGGCTGAATTGCAAGAAAACAGCAGAATTCTGCACAAAATCATCAAAATTCTTACAGAAAACCGCATATTTCGATGCAAAACGACGATTTCTCGCCGATTTTCGTTGTTTTCTGGCTTGAATTCGCAAAGAAGAGCACGAAATCTACAAAATCATGACTTTTTACCAAGATTCAACGGCTGAATTGCAAGAAAACAGCAGAATTCTGCACGAAATCATCAAAATTCTTACAGAAAACCGCATATTTCGATGCAAAACGACGATTTCTCGCCGATTTTCGTTGTTTTCTGGCTTGAATTCGCAAAGAAGAGCACGAAATCTACAAAATCATGACTTTTTACCAAGATTCAACGGCTGAATTGCAACAAAACAGCAGAATTCTGCACGAAATCATCAAAATTCTTTTCTTGCAATTCAGCCGTTGAATCTTGGTAAAAAGTCATGATTTTGTAGATTTCGTGCTCTTCTTTGCGAATTCGAGCCAGAAAACAACGAAAATCGGCGAGAAATCGTCGTTTTGCATCGAAATATGCGGTTTTCTGTAAGAATTTTGATGATTTCGTGCAGAATTCTGCTGTTTTCTTGCAATTCAGCCGTTGAAATCGTCAAAATTCTTAGAGAAAACCGCATATTTCGATGCAAAACGACGATTTCTCGCCAATTTTCGTTGTTTTCTGGCTTGAATTCGCAAAGAAGAGCACGAAATCTACAAAATCATCACTTTTTACCAAGATTCAACGGCTGGATTGCAAGAAAACAGCAGAATTCTGCACGAAATCATCAAAATTCTTAGAGAAAACCGCATATTTCGATGCAAAACGACGATTTCTCGCCGATTTTCGTTGTTTTCTGGCTTGAATTCGCAAAGAAGAGCACGAAATCTACAAAATCATGACTTTTTACCAAGATTCAACGGCTGAATTGCAAGAAAACAGCAGAATTCTGCACGAAATCATCAAAATTCTTACAGAAAACCGCATATTTCGATGCAAAACGACGATTTCTCGCCGATTTTCGTTGTTTTCGGGCATGAATTCGCAAAGAAGAGCACGAAATCTACAAAATCTTGACTTTTTACCAAGATTCAACGGCTGAATTGCAAGAAAACAGCAGAATTCTGCACGAAATCATTAAAATTCTTAGAGAAAACTGCATATTTCGATGCAAAGCAACGATTTCTCGCCGATTTTCGTTGTTTTCTATCTTGAATTCGCCAAGAAGAGCACGAAATCTACAAAATCATGACATTTTACCTAGATTCAACGGCTGAATTGCAAGAAAACAGCAGAATTCTGCACAAAATCATCAAAATTCTTACAGAAAACCGCATATTTCGATGCAAAACGACGATTTTTCGCCGATTTTCGCTGTTTTCTGGCTTGAATTCGCAAAGAAGAGCACGAAATCTACAAAATCATGACTTTTTACCAAGATTCAACGGCTGAATTGCAAGAAAACAGCTGAATTCTGCACGAAATCATCAAAATTCTTACAGAAAACCGCATATTTCGATGCAAAACGACGATTTCTCGCCGATTTTCGTTGTTTTCTGGCTTGAATTCGCAAAGAAGAGCACGAAATCTACAAAATCATGACTTTTTACCAAGATTCAACGGCTGAATTGCAAGAAAACAGCAGAATTCTGCACGAAATCATCAAAATTCTTTTCTTGCAATTCAGCCGTTGAATCTTGGTAAAAAGTCATGATTTTGTAGATTTCGTGCTCTTCTTTGCGAATTCGAGCCAGAAAACAACGAAAATCGGCGAGAAATCGTCGTTTTGCATCGAAATATGCGGTTTTCTGTAAGAATTTTGATGATTTCGTGCAGAATTCTGCTGTTTTCTTGCAATTCAGCCGTTGAAATCGTCAAAATTCTTAGAGAAAACCGCATATTTCGATGCAAAACGACGATTTCTCGCCAATTTTCGTTGTTTTCTGGCTTGAATTCGCAAAGAAGAGCACGAAATCTACAAAATCATCACTTTTTACCAAGATTCAACGGCTGGATTGCAAGAAAACAGCAGAATTCTGCACGAAATCATCAAAATTCTTAGAGAAAACCGCATATTTCGATGCAAAACGACGATTTCTCGCCGATTTTCGTTGTTTTCTGGCTTGAATTCGCAAAGAAGAGCACGAAATCTACAAAATCATGACTTTTTACCAAGATTCAACGGCTGAATTGCAAGAAAACAGCAGAATTCTGCACGAAATCATCAAAATTCTTACAGAAAACCGCATATTTCGATGCAAAACGACGATTTCTCGCCGATTTTCGTTGTTTTCTGGCATGAAATCGCAAAGAAGAGCACGAAATCTACAAAATCATGACTTTTTACCAAAATTCAACGGCTGAATTGCAAGAAAACAGCAGAATTCTGCACGAAATCATTAAAATTCTTAGAGAAAACTGCATATTTCGATGCAAAGCAACGATTTCTCGCCGATTTTTGTTGTTTTCTATCTTGAATTCGCCAAGAAGAGCACGAAATCTACAAAATCATGACTTTTTACCTAGATTCAACGGCTGAATTGCAAGAAAACAGCAGAATTCTGCACGAAATCATCAAAATTCTTACAGAAAACCGCATATTTCGATGCAAAACGACGATTTCTCGCCGATTTTCGTTGTTTTCTGGCTTGAATTCGCAAAGAAGAGCACGAAATCTACAAAATCATGACTTTTTACCAAGATTCAACGGCTGAATTGCAAGAAAACAGCAGAATTCTGCACGAAATCATCAAAATTCTTACAGAAAACCGCATATTTCGATGCAAAACGACGATTTCTCGCCGATTTTCGTGGTTTTCTGGCTTGAATTCGCAAAGAAGAGCACGAAATCTACAAAATCATGACTTTTTACCAAGATTCAACAGCTGAATTGCAAGAAAACAGCAGAATCATCAAAATTCTTACAGAAAACCGCATATTTCGATGCAAAACGACGATTTCTCGCCGATTTTCGTTGTTTTCTGGCATGAATTCGCAAAGAAGAGTACGAAATCTACAAAATCATGACTTTTTACCAAGATTCAACGGCTGAATTGCAAGAAAACAGCAGAATTCTGCACGAAATCATCAAAATTCTTACAGAAAACCGCATTTTTCGATGCAAAACGTCGATTTCTCACCGATTTTCGTTGTTTTCTGGCTTGAATTCGCAAAGAAGAGCACGAAATCTACAAAATCATGACTTTTTACCAAGATTCAACGGCTGAATTGCAAGAAAACAGCAGAATTCTGCACGAAATCATCAAAATTCTTACAGAAAACCGCATATTTCGATGCAAAACAACGATTTCTCGCCGATTTTCGTTGTTTTCTGGCTTGAATTCGCAAAGAAAAGCACGAAATCTACAAAATCATCACTTTTTACCAAGATTCTACGGCTGAATTGCAAGAAAACAGCTGAATTCTGCACGAAATCATCAAAATTCTTACAGAAAACCGCATATTTCGATGCAAAACGACGTTTTCTCGCCGATTTTCGTTGTTTTCTGGCTTGAGTTCGCAAAGAAGAGCACGAAATCTACAAAATCATGATTTTTTACCAAGATTCAACGGCTGAATTGCAAGAAAACAGCAGAATTCTGCACGAAATCATCAAAATTCTTACAGAAAACCGCATATTTCGATGCAAAACAACGATTTCTCGCCGATTTTCGTTGTTTTCTGGCTTGAATACGCAAAGAAGAGCACGAAATCTACAAAATCATCACTTTTTACCAAGATTCTACGGCTGAATTGCAAGAAAACAGCAGAATTCTGCACGAAATCATCAAAATTCTTACAGAAAACCGCATATTTCGATGCAAAACGACGATTTCTCGCCGATTTTCGTTGTTTTCTGGCTTGAATTCGCAAAGAAGAGCACGAAATCTATAAAATCATGACTTTTTACCAAGATTCAACGGCTGAATTGCAAGAAAACAGCAGAATTCTGCACGAAATCATCAAAATTCTTAGAGAAAACTGCATATTTCGATGCAAAACAACGATTTCTCGCCGATTTTCGTTGTTTTCTATCTTGAATTCGCCAAGAAGAGCACGAAATCTACAAAATCATGACTTTTTACCAAGATTCAACGGCTGAATTGCAAGAAAACAGCAGAATCCTGCACGAAATCATCAAAATTCTTAGAGAAAACCGCATATTTCGATGCAAAACGACGATTTCTCGTCGATTTTCGTGGTTTTCTGGCTTGAGTTCGCAAAGAAGAGCACGAAATCTACAAAATCATGACTTTTTATTAAGATTCAACGGCTGAATTGCAAGAAAACAGCAGAATTCTGCACGAAATCATCAAAATTCTTACAGAAAACCGCATATTTCGATGCAAAACGACGATTTCTCGCCGATTTTCGTTGTTTTCTGGCTTGAATTCGCAAAGAAGAGCACGAAATCTACAAAATCATGACTTTTTACCAAGATTCAACGGCTGAATTGCAAGAAAACCGCAGAAGTCTGCACGAAATCATCAAAATTCTTACAGAAAACCGCATATTTCGATGCAAAACGACGATTTCTCGCCGATTCTCGTTGTTTTCTGGCTTGAATTCGCAAAGATGAGCACGAAATCAACAAAATCATGACTTTTTACCAAGATTCAACGGCTGAATTGCAAGAAAACAGCAGAATTCTGCACGAAATCATCAAAATTCTTACAGAAAACCGCATATTTCGATGCAAAACGACGATTTCTCGCCGATTTTCGTGGTTTTCTGGCTTGAGTTCGCAAAGAAGAGCACGAAATCTACAAAATCATGACTTTTTATTAAGATTCAACGGCTGAATTGCAAGAAAACAGCAGAATTCTGCACGAAATCATCAAAATTCTTACAGAAAACCGCATATTTCGATACAAAACGACGATTTCTCGCCGATTTTCGTTGTTTTCTGGCTTGAATTCGCAAAGAAGAGCACGAAATCTACAAAATCATGACTTTTTACTAAGATTCAACGGCTGAATTGCAAGAAAACCGCAGAATTCTGCACGAAATCATCAAAATTCTTACAGAAAACCGCATATTTCGATGCAAAACGACGATTTCTCGCCGATTTTCGTTGTTTTCTGGCTTGAATTCGCAAAGAAGAGCACGAAATCTACAAAATCATGACTTTTTACCAAGATTCAACGGCTGAATGCAAGAAAACAGCAGAATTCTGCACGAAATCATCAAAATTCTTACAGTAAACCGCATATTTCGATGCACAACGACGATTTCTCGCCGATTTTCGTTGTTTTCTGGCTTGAATTCGCAAAGAAGAGCACGAAATCTACAAAATCATGACTTTTTACCAAGATTCAACGGCTGAATTGCAAGAAAACAGCAGAATTCTGCACGAAATCATCAAAATTCTTACAGAAAACCGCATACTTCGATGCAAAACGACGATTTCCCGCCGATTTTCGTTGTTTTCTGGCTTGAATTCGCAAAGAAGAGCACGAAATCTACAAAATCATGACTTTTTACCAAGATTCAACGGCTGAATCGCAAGAAAACAGCAGAATTCTGCACGAAATCATCAAAATTCTTACAGAAAACCGCATTTTTCGATGCAAAACGTCGATTTCTCGCCGATTTTCGTTGTTTTCTGGCTTGAATTCGCAAAGAAGAGCACGAAATCTACAAAATCATGACTTTTTACCAAGATTCAAGGGCTGAATTGCAAGAAAACAGCAGAATTCTGCACGAAATCATCAAAATTCTTACAGAAAACCGCATATTTCGATGCAAAACAACGATTTCTCGCCGATTTTCGTTGTTTTCTGGCTTGAATTCGCAAAGAAGAGCACGAAATCTACAAAATCATCACTTTTTACCAAGATTCTACGGCTGAATTGCAAGAAAACAGCAGAATTCTGCACGAAATCATCAAAATTCTTACAGAAAACCGCATATTTCGATGCAAAACGACGATTTCTCGCCGATTTTCGTTGTTTTCTGGCTTGAGTTCGCAAAGAAGAGCACGAAATCTACAAAATCATGACTTTTTACCAAGTTCAACGGCTGAATTGCAAGAAAACAGCAGAATTCTGCACGAAATCATCAAAATTCTTACAGAAAACCGCATATTTCGATGCAAAACAACGATTTCTCGCCGATTTTCGTTGTTTTCTGGCTTGAATACGCAAAGAAGAGCACGAAATCTACAAAATCATGACTTTTTACCAAGATTCAACGGCTGAATTGCAAGAAAACAGCAGAATTCTGCACGAAATCATCAAAATTCATAGAGAAAACCGCATATTTCGATGCAAAACGACGATTTCTCGCCGACTTTCGTTGTTTTCTGGCATGAATTCGCAAAGAAGAGCACGAAATCTACAAAATCATGACTTTTTACCAAGATTCAACGGCTGAATTGCAAGAAAACAGCAGAATTCTGCACGAAATCGTCAAAATTCTTAGAGAAAACCGCATATTTCGATGCAAAACGACGATTTCTCGCCGATTTTCGTTGTTTTCTGGCTTGAATTCGCAAAGAAGAGAACGAAATCTACAAAATCATGACTTTTTACCAAGATTCAACGGCTGAATCGCAAGAAAACAGCAGAATTCTGCACGAAATCATCAAAATTCTTACAGAAAACCGCATTTTTCGATGCAAAACGTCGATTTCTCGCCGATTTTCGTTGTTTTCTGGCTTGAATTCGCAAAGAAGAGCACGAAATCTACAAAATCATGACTTTTTACCAAGATTCAACGGCTGAATTGCAAGAAAACAGCAGAATTCTGCACGAAATCATCAAAATTCTTACAGAAAACCGCATATTTCGATGCAAAACAACGATTTCTCGCCGATTTTCGTTGTTTTCTGGCTTGAATTCGCAAAGAAGAGCACGAAATCTACAAAATCATCACTTTTTACCAAGATTCTACGGCTGCATTGCAAGAAAACAGCAGAATTCTGCACGAAATCATCAAAATTCTTACAGAAAACCGCATATTTCGATCCAAAACGACGATTTCTCGCCGATTTTCGTTGTTTTCTGGCTTGAATTCGCAAAGAAGAGCACGAAATCTACAAAATCATGACTTTTTACCAAGATTCAACGGCTGAATTGCAAGAAAACAGCAGAATTCTGCACGAAATCATCAAAATTCTTACAGAAAACCGCATATTTCAATGCAAAACAACGATTTCTCGCCGATTTTCGTTGTTTTCTATCTTGAATTCGCCAAGAAGAGCACGAAATCTACAAAATCATGACTTTTTACCTAGATTCAACGGCTGAATTGCAAGAAAACAGCAGAATTCTGCACGAAATCATCAAAATTCTTACAGAAAACCGCATATTTCGATGCAAAACGACGATTTCTCGCCGATTTTCGTTGTTTTCTGGCTTGAATTCGCAAAGAAGAGCACGAAATGTACAAAATCATGACTTTTTACCAAGATTCAACGGCTGAATTGCAAGAAAACAGCAGAATTCTGCACGAAATCATCAAAATTCTTACAGAAAACCGCATATTTCGATGCAAAACGACGATTTCTCGCCGATTTTCGTTGTTTTCTGGCTTGAATTCGCAAAGAAGAGCACGAAATCTACAAAATCATGACTTTTTACCAAGATTCAACGGCTGAATTGCAAGAAAACAGCAGAATTCTGCACGAAATCATCAAAATTCTTACAGAAAACCGCATATTTCGATGCAAAACGACGATTTCTCGCCGATTTTCGATGTTTTCTGGCTTGAATTCGCAAAGAAGAGCACGAAATCTACAAAATCATGACTTTTTACCAAGATTCAACGGCTGAATTGCAAGAAAACCGCAGAATTCTGCACGAAATTATCAAAATTCTTACAGAAAACCGCATATTTCGATGCAAAACAACGATTTCTCGCCGATTTTCGTTGTTTTCTGGCTTGAATTCGCAAAGAAGAGCACGAAATCTACAAAATCATGACTTTTTACCAAGATTCAACGGCTGAATTGCAAGAAAACAGCAGAATTCTGCACGAAATCATCAAAATTCTTAGAGAAAACCGCATATTTCGATGCAAAACGACGATTTCTCGCCGATTTTCGTGGTTTTCTGGCTTGAATTCGCAAAGAAGAGCACGAAATCTACAAAATCATGACTTTTTACCAAGATTCAACGGCTGAATTGCAAGAAAACAGCAGAATTCTGCACAAAATCATCAAAATTCTTACAGAAAACCGCATATTTCGATGCAAAACGATTATTTCTCGCCGATTTTCGTTGTTTTCTGGCTTGAATTCGCAAAGAAGAGCACGAAATCTACAAAATCATGACTTTTTACCAAGATTCAACGGCTGAATTGCAAGAAAAGAGCAGAATTCTGCACGAAATCATCAAAATTCTTACAGAAAACCGCATATTTCGATGCAAATCGACGATTTCTCACCGATTTTCGTTGTTTTCTGGCTTGAATTCGCAAAGAAGAGCACAAAATCTACAAAATCATGACTTTTTACCAAGATTCAACGGCTGAATCGCAAGAAAACAGCAGAATTCTGCACGAAATCATCAAAATTCTTACAGAAAACCGCATTTTTCGATGCAAAACGTCGATTTCTCGCCGATTTTCGTTGTTTTCTGGCTTGAATTCGCAAAGAAGAGCACGAAATCTACAAAATCATAACTTTTTACCAAGATTCAACGGCTGAATTGCAAGAAAACAGCAGAATTCTGCACGAAATCATCAAAATTCTTACAGAAAACCGCATATTTCGATGCAAAACAACGATTTCTCGCCGATTTTCGTTGTTTTCTGGCTTGAATTCGCAAAGAAGAGCACGAAATCTACAAAATCATCACTTTTTACCAAGATTCAACTGCTGAATTGCAAGAAAACAGCAGAATTCTGCACGAAATCATCAAAATTCTTACAGAAAACCGCATATTTCGATGCAAAACAACGATTTCTCGCCGATTTTCGTTGTTTTCTGGCTTGAATTCGCAAAGAAGAGCACGAAATCTACAAAATCATCACTTTTTACCAAGATTCTACGGCTGCATTGCAAGAAAACAGCAGAATTCTGCACGAAATCATCAAAATTCTTACAGAAAACCGCATATTTCGATGCAAAACGACGATTTCTCGCCGATTTTCGTTGTTTTCTGGCTTGAATTCGCAAAGAAGAGCACGAAATCTACAAAATCATGACTTTTTACCAAGATTCAACGGCTGAATTGCAAGAAAACAGCAGAATTCTGCACGAAATCATCAAAATTCTTACAGAAAACCGCATATTTCGATGCAAAACAACGATTTCTCGCCGATTTTCGTTGTTTTCTATCTTGAATTCGCCAAGAAGAGCACGAAATCTACAAAATCATGACTTTTTACCTAGATTCAACGGCTGAATTGCAAGAAAACAGCAGAATTCTGCACGAAATCATCAAAATTCTTACAGAAAACCGCATATTTCGATGCAAAACGACGATTTCTCGCCGATTTTCGTTGTTTTCTGGCTTGAATTCGCAAAGAAGAGCACGAAATCTACAAAATCATGACTTTTTACCAAGATTCAACGGCTGAATTGCAAGAAAACAGCAGAATTCTGCACGAAATCATCAAAATTCTTACAGAAAACCGCATATTTCGATGCAAAACGACGATTTCTCGCCGATTTTCGTTGTTTTCTGGCTTGAATTCGCAAAGAAGAGCACGAAATCTACAAAATCATGACTTTTTACCAAGATTCAACGGCTGAATTGCAAGAAAACAGCAGAATTCTGCACGAAATCATCAAAATTCTTACAGAAAACCGCATATTTCGATGCAAAACGACGATTTCTCGCCGATTTTCGATGTTTTCTGGCTTGAATTCGCAAAGAAGAGCACGAAATCTACAAAATCATGACTTTTTACCAAGATTCAACGGCTGAATTGCAAGAAAACCGCAGAATTCTGCACGAAATTATCAAAATTCTTACAGAAAACCGCATATTTCGATGCAAAACAACGATTTCTCGCCGATTTTCGTGGTTTTCTGGCTTGAATTCGCAAAGAAGAGCACGAAATCTACAAAATCATGACTTTTACCAAGATTCAACGGCTGAATTGCAAGAAAACAGCAGAATTCTGCACAAAATCATCAAAATTCTTACAGAAAACCGCATATTTCGATGCAAAACGATTATTTCTCGCCGATTTTCGTTGTTTTCTGGCTTGAATTCGCAAAGAAGAGCACGAAATCTACAAAATCATGACTTTTTGCCAAGATTCAACGGCTGAATTGCAAGAAAAGAGCAGAATTCTGCACGAAATCATCAAAATTCTTACAGAAAACCGCATATTTCGATGCAAAACGACGATTTCTCGCCGATTTTCGTTGTTTTCTGGCTTGAATTCGCAAAGAAGAGCACGAAATCTACAAAATCATCACTTTTTACCAAGATTCTACGGCTGAATTGCAAGAAAACAGCAGAATTCTGCACGAAATCATCAAAATTCTTACAGAAAACCGCATATTTCGATGCAAAACGACGATTTCTCGCCGATTTTCGATGTTTTCTGGCTTGAATTTGCAAAGAAGAGCACGAAATCTACAAAATCATGACTTTTTACCAAGATTCAACGGCTGAATTGCAAGAAAACCGCAGAATTCTGCACGAAATTATCAAAATTCTTACAGAAAACCGCATATTTCGATGCAAAACAACGATTTCTCGCCGATTTTCGTTGTTTTCTGGCTTGAATTCGCAAAGAAGAGCACGAAATCTACAAAATCATGACTTTTTACCAAGATTCAACGGCTGAATTGCAAGAAAACAGCAGAATTCTGCACGAAATCGTCAAAATTCTTAGAGAAAACCGCATATTTCGATGCAAAACGACGATTTCTCGCCGATTTTCGTTGTTTTCTGGCTTGAATTCGCAAAGAAGAGCACGAAATCTACAAAATCATCACTTTTTACCAAGATTCAACGGCTGAATTGCAAGAAAACAGCAGAATTCTGCACGAAATCATCAAAATTCTTAGAGAAAACCGCATATTTCGATGCAAAACGACGATTTCTCGCCGATTTTCGTGGTTTTCTGGCTTGAATTCGCAAAGAAGAGCACGAAATCTACAAAATCATGACTTTTACCAAGATTCAACGGCTGAATTGCAAGAAAACAGCAGAATTCTGCACAAAATCATCAAAATTCTTACAGAAAACCGCATATTTCGATGCAAAACGATTATTTCTCGCCGATTTTCGTTGTTTTCTGGCTTGAATTCGCAAAGAAGAGCACGAAATCTACAAAATCATGACTTTTTACCAAGATTCAACGGCTGAATTGCAAGAAAAGAGCAGAATTCTGCACGAAATCATCAAAATTCTTACAGAAAACCGCATATTTCGATGCAAAACGACGATTTCTCGCCGATTTTCGTTGTTTTCTGGCTTGAATTCGCAAAGAAGAGCACGAAATCTACAAAATCATCACTTTTTACCAAGATTCTACGGCTGAATTGCAAGAAAACAGCAGAATTCTGCACGAAATCATCAAAATTCTTACAGAAAACCGCATATTTCGATGCAAAACAACGATTTCTCGCCGATTTTCGTTGTTTTCTGGCTTGAATTCGCAAAGAAGAGCACGAAATCTACAAAATCATGACTTTTTACCAAGATTCAACGGCTGAATTGCAAGAAAACAGCAGAATTCTGCACGAAGTCATCAAAATTCTTACAGAAAACCGCATATTTCGATGCAAAACGACGATTTCTCGCCGATTTTCGTTGTTTTCTGGCTTGAATTCGCAAAGAAGAGCACGAAATCTACAAAATCATGACTTTTTACCAAGATTCAACGGCTGAATTGCAAGAAAACAGCAGAATTCTGCACGAAATCATCAAAATTCTTAGAGAAAACTGCATATTTCGCATGCAAATCGACGATTTCTCACCGATTTTCGTTGTTTTCTGGCTTGAATTCGCAAAGAAGAGCACAAAATCTACAAAATCATGACTTTTTACCAAGATTCAACGGCTGAATCGCAAGAAAACAGCAGAATTCTGCACGAAATCATCAAAATTCTTACAGAAAACCGCATTTTTCGATGCAAAACGTCGATTTCTCGCCGATTTTCGTTGTTTTCTGGCTTGAATTCGCAAAGAAGAGCACGAAATCTACAAAATCATAACTTTTTACCAAGATTCAACGGCTGAATTGCAAGAAAACAGCAGAATTCTGCACGAAATCATCAAAATTCTTACAGAAAACCGCATATTTCGATGCAAAACAACGATTTCTCGCCGATTTTCGTTGTTTTCTGGCTTGAATTCGCAAAGAAGAGCACGAAATCTACAAAATCATCACTTTTTACCAAGATTCTACGGCTGCATTGCAAGAAAACAGCAGAATTCTGCACGAAATCATCAAAATTCTTACAGAAAACCGCATATTTCGATGCAAAACAACGATTTCTCGCCGATTTTCGTTGTTTTCTATCTTGAATTCGCCAAGAAGAGCACGAAATCTACAAAATCATGACTTTTTACCTAGATTCAACGGCTGAATTGCAAGAAAACAGCAGAATTCTGCACGAAATCATCAAAATTCTTACAGAAAACCGCATATTTCGATGCAAAACGACGATTTCTCGCCGATTTTCGTTGTTTTCTGGCTTGAATTCGCAAAGAAGAGCACGAAATCTACAAAATCATGACTTTTTACCAAGATTCAACGGCTGAATTGCAAGAAAACAGCAGAATTCTGCACGAAATCATCAAAATTCTTACAGAAAACCGCATATTTCGATGCAAAACGACGATTTCTCGCCGATTTTCGTTGTTTTCTGGCTTGAATTCGCAAAGAAGAGCACGAAATCTACAAAATCATGACATTTTACCAAGATTCAACGGCTGAATTGCAAGAAAACAGCAGAATTCTGCACGAAATCATCAAAATTCTTACAGAAAACCGCATATTTCGATGCAAAACGACGATTTCTCGCCGATTTTCGATGTTTTCTGGCTTGAATTCGCAAAGAAGAGCACGAAATCTACAAAATCATGACTTTTTACCAAGATTCAACGGCTGAATTGCAAGAAAACCGCAGAATTCTGCACGAAATTATCAAAATTCTTACAGAAAACCGCATATTTCGATGCAAAACAACGATTTCTCGCCGATTTTCGTTGTTTTCTGGCTTGAATTCGCAAAGAAGAGCACGAAATCTACAAAATCATGACTTTTTACCAAGATTCAACGGCTGAATTGCAAGAAAACAGCAGAATTCTGCACGAAATCGTCAAAATTCTTAGAGAAAACCGCATATTTCGATGCAAAACGACGATTTTTCGCCGATTTTCGTTGTTTTCTGGCTTGAATTCGCAAAGAAGAGCACGAAATCTACAAAATCATCACTTTTTACCAAGATTCAACGGCTGAATTGCAAGAAAACAGCAGAATTCTGCACAAAATCATCAAAATTCTTACAGAAAACCGCATATTTCGATGCAAAACGATTATTTCTCGCCGATTTTCGTTGTTTTCTGACTTGAATTCGCAAAGAAGAGCACGAAATCTACAAAATCATGACTTTTTACCAAGATTCAACGGCTGAATTGCAAGAAAAGAGCAGAACTCTGCACGAAATCATCAAAATTCTTACAGAAAACCGCATATTTCGATGCAAAACGACGATTTCTCGCCGATTTTCGTTGTTTTCTGGCTTGAATTCGCAAAGAAGAGCACGAAATCTACAAAATCATCACTTTTTACCAAGGTTCAACGGCTGAATTGCATGAAAACAGCAGAATTCTGCACGAAATCATCAAAATTCTTACAGAAAACCGCATACTTCGATGCAAAACAACGATTTCTCGCCGATTTTCGTTGTTTTCTGGCTTGAATTCGCAAAGAAGAGCACGAAATCTACAAAATCATGACTTTTTACCAAGATTCAACGGCTGAATTGCAAGAAAACAGCAGAATTCTGCACGAAGTCATCAAAATTCTTACAGAAAACCGCATATTTCGATGCAAAACGACGATTTCTCGCCGATTTTCGTTGTTTTCTGGCTTGAACTCGCAAAGAAGAGCACGAAATCTACAAAATCATGACTTTTTACCAAGATTCAACGGCTGAATTGCAAGAAAACAGCAGAATTCTGCACGAAATCATCAAAATTCTTGGAGAAAACTGCATATTTCGCATGCAAATCGACGATTTCTCGCCGATTTTCGTTGTTTTCTGGCTTGAATTCGCAAAGAGGAGCACGAAATCTACAAAATCATCACTTTTTACCAAGATTCAACGGCTAAATTGCAAGAAAACAGCAGAATTCTGCACGAAATCATCAAAATTCTTAGAGAAAACCGCATATTTCGATGCAAAACGACGATTTCTCTACGATTTTCGTTGTTTTCTGGCTTGAATTCGCAAAGAAGAGCACGAAATCTACAAAATCATCACTTTTTACCAAGATTCAACGGCTGAATTGCAAGAAAACAGCAGAATTCTGCACGAAATCATCAAAATTCTTAGAGAAAACCGTATATTTCGATGCAAAACGACGATTTCTCGCCGATTTTCGTTGTGTTCTGGCTTGAATTCGCAAAGAGGAGCACGAAATCTACAAAATCATCACTTTTTACCAAGATTCAACGGCTAAATTGCAAGAAAACAGCAGAATTCTGCACAAAATCATCAAAATTCTTAAAGAAAACCGCATATTTCGATGCAAAACGACGATTTCTCGCCGATTTTCGTTGTTTTCTGGCTTGAATTCGCAAAGAAGAGCACGAAATCTACAAAATCATGACTTTTTACCAAGATTCAACATCTGAATTGCAAGAAAACAGCAGAATTCTGCACGAAATCATCAAAATTCTTACAGAAAACCGCATATTTCGATGCAAAACGACGATTTCTCGCCGATTTTCGTTGTTTTCTGGCTTGAATTCGCAAAGAAGAGCACGAAATCTACAAAATCATCACTTTTTACCAAGATTCAACGGCTGAATTGCAAGAAAACCGCAGAATTCTGCACGAAATCATCAAAATTCTTAGAGAAAACCGCATATTTCGATGCAAAACGACGATTTCTCGCCGATTTTCGTAGTTTTCTAGCTTGAATTCGCAAAGAAGAGCACGAAATCTACAAAATCATGACTTTTTACCAAGATTCAACGGCTGAATTGCAAGAAAACAGCAGAATTCTGCACAAAATCATCAAAATTCTTACAGAAAACCGCATATTTCGATGCAAAACGATTATTTCTCGCCGATTTTCGTTGTTTTCTGGCTTGAATTCGCAAAGAAGAGCACGAAATCTACAAAATCATCACTTTTTACCAAGATTCAACGGCTGAATTGCAAGAAAACAGCAGAATTCTGCACGAAATCATCAAAATTCTTAGAGAAAACCGCATATTTCGATGCAAAACGACGATTTCTCGCCGATTTTCGTTGTTTTCTGGCTTGAATTCGCAAAGAAGAGCACGAAATCTACAAAATCATCACATTTTACCAAGATTCAACGGCTGAATTGCAAGAAAACAGCAGAATTCTGCACGAAATCATCAAAATTCTTAGAGAAAACCGCATATTTCGATGCAAAACGACGATTTCTCGCCGATTTTCGTTGTTTTCTGGCTTGAATTCGCAAAGAAGAGCACGAAATCTACAAAATCATGACTTTTTACCAAGATTCAACATCTGAATTGCAAGAAAACAGCAGAATTCTGCACGAAATCATCAAAATTCTTACAGAAAACCGCATATTTCGATGCAAAACGACGATTTCTCGCCGATTTTCGTTGTTTTCTCGCTTGAATTCGCCAAGAAGAGCACGAAATCTACAAAATCATGACTTTTTACCAAGATTCAACGGCTGAATTGCAAGAAAACAGCAGAATTCTACACGAAATCATCAAAATTCTTAGAGAAAACTGCATATTTCGCATGCAAATCGACGATTTCTCACCGATTTTCGTTGTTTTCTGGCTTGAATTCGCAAAGAAGAGCACAAAATCTACAAAATCATGACTTTTTACCAAGATTCAACGGCTGAATCGCAAGAAAACAGCAGAATTCTGCACGAAATCATCAAAATTCTTACAGAAAACCGCATTTTTCGATGCAAAACGTCGATTTCTCGCCGATTTTCGTTGTTTTCTGGCTTGAATTCGCAAAGAAGAGCACGAAATCTACAAAATCATAACTTTTTACCAAGATTCAACGGCTGAATTGCAAGAAAACAGCAGAATTCTGCACGAAATCATCAAAATTCTTACAGAAAACCGCATATTTCGATGCAAAACAACGATTTCTCGCCGATTTTCGTTGTTTTCTGGCTTGAATTCGCAAAGAAGAGCACGAAATCTACAAAATCATCACTTTTTACCAAGATTCTACGGCTGCATTGCAAGAAAACAGCAGAATTCTGCACGAAATCATCAAAATTCTTACAGAAAACCGCATATTTCGATGCAAAACAACGATTTCTCGCCGATTTTCGTTGTTTTCTATCTTGAATTCGCCAAGAAGAGCACGAAATCTACAAAATCATGACTTTTTACCTAGATTCAACGGCTGAATTGCAAGAAAACAGCAGAATTCTGCACGAAATCATCAAAATTCTTACAGAAAACCGCATATTTCGATGCAAAACGACGATTTCTCGCCGATTTTCGTTGTTTTCTGGCTTGAATTCGCAAAGAAGAGCACGAAATCTACAAAATCATGACTTTTTACCAAGAATCAACGGCTGAATTGCAAGAAAACAGCAGAATTCTGCACGAAATCATCAAAATTCTTACAGAAAACCGCATATTTCGATGCAAAACGACGATTTCTCGCCGATTTTCGTTGTTTTCTGGCTTGAATTCGCAAAGAAGAGCACGAAATCTACAAAATCATAACATTTTACCAAGATTCAACAGCTGAATTGCAAGAAAACAGCAGAATTCTGCACGAAATCATCAAAATTCTTACAGAAAACCGCATATTTCGATGCAAAACGACGATTTCTCGCCGATTTTCGATGTTTTCTGGCTTGAATTCGCAAAGAAGAGCACGAAATCTACAAAATCATGACTTTTTACCAAGATTCAACGGCTGAATTGCAAGAAAACCGCAGAATTCTGCACGAAATTATCAAAATTCTTACAGAAAACCGCATATTTCGATGCAAAACAACGATTTCTCGCCGATTTTCGTTGTTTTCTGGCTTGAATTCGCAAAGAAGAGCACGAAATCTACAAAATCATGACTTTTTACCAAGATTCAACGGCTGAATTGCAAGAAAACAGCAGAATTCTGCACGAAATCGTCAAAATTCTTAGAGAAAACCGCATATTTCGATGCAAAACGACGATTTTTCGCCGATTTTCGTTGTTTTCTGGCTTGAATTCGCAAAGAAGAGCACGAAATCTACAAAATCATCACTTTTTACCAAGATTCAACGGCTGAATTGCAAGAAAACAGCAGAATTCTGCACGAAATCATCAAAATTCTTAGAGAAAACCGCATATTTCGATGCAAAACGACGATTTCTCGCCGATTTTCGTGGTTTTCTGGCTTGAATTCGCAAAGAAGAGCACGAAATCTACAAAATCATGACTTTTTACCAAGATTCAACGGCTGAATTGCAAGAAAACAGCAGAATTCTGCACAAAATCATCAAAATTCTTACAGAAAACCGCATATTTCGATGCAAAACGATTATTTCTCGCCGATTTTCGTTGTTTTCTGGCTTGAATTCGCAAAGAAGAGCACGAAATCTACAAAATCATGACTTTTTACCAAGATTCAACGGCTGAATTGCAAGAAAAGAGCAGAACTCTGCACGAAATCATCAAAATTCTTACAGAAAACCGCATATTTCGATGCAAAACGACGATTTCTCGCCGATTTTCGTTGTTTTCTGGCTTGAATTCGCAAAGAAGAGCACGAAATCTACAAAATCATCACTTTTTACCAAGATTCTACGGCTGAATTGCAAGAAAACAGCAGAATTCAGCACGAAATCATCAAAATTCTTACAGAAAACCGCATACTTCGATGCAAAACAACGATTTCTCGCCGATTTTCGTTGTTTTCTGGCTTGAATTCGCAAAGAAGAGCACGAAATCTACAAAATCATGACTTTTTACCAAGATTCAACGGCTGAATTGCAAGAAAACAGCAGAATTCTGCACGAAGTCATCAAAATTCTTACAGAAAACCGCATATTTCGATGCAAAACGACGATTTCTCGCCGATTTTCGTTGTTTTCTGGCTTGAACTCGCAAAGAAGAGCACGAAATCTACAAAATCATGACTTTTTACCAAGATTCAACGGCTGAATTGCAAGAAAACAGCAGAATTCTGCACGAAATCATCAAAATTCTTGGAGAAAACTGCATATTTCGCATGCAAATCGACGATTTCTCACCGATTTTCGTTGTTTTCTGGCTTGAATTCGCAAAGAAGAGCACGAAATCTACAAAATCATGACTTTTTACCAAGATTCAACGGCTGAATTGCAAGAAAACAGCAGAATTCTGCACGAAATCATCAAAATTCTTAGAGAAAACCGTATATTTCGATGCAAAACAACGATTTCTCGCCGATTTTCGTTGTTTTCTGGCTTGAATTCGCAAAGAAGAGCACGAAATCTACAAAATCATCACTTTTTACCAAGATTCAACATCTGAATTGCAAGAAAACAGCAGAATTTTGCACGAAATCATCAAAATTCTTACAGAAAACCGCATATTTCGATGCAAAACGACGATTTCTCGCCGATTTTCGTTGTTTTCTCGCTTGAATTCGCAAAGAAGAGCACGAAATCTACAAAATCATGACTTTTTACCAAGATTCAACGTCTGAATTGCAAGAAAACAGCAGAATTCTCCACGAAATCGTCAAAATTCTTAGAGAAAACCGCATATTTCGATGCAAAACGACGATTTCTCGCCGATTTTCGTTGTTTTCTGGCTTGAATTCGCAAAGAAGAGCACGAAATCTACAAAATCATCACTTTTTACCAAGGTTCAACGGCTGAATTGCATGAAAACAGCAGAATTCTGCACGAAATCATCAAAATTCTTAGAGAAAACCGCATATTTCGATGCAAAACGACGATTTCTCGCCGATTTTCGTTGTTTTCTGGCTTGAATTCGCAAAGAAGAGCACGAAATCTACAAAATCGTCACTTTTTACCAAGGTTCAACGGCTGAATTGCAAGAAAACAGCAGAATTCTGCACGAAATCATCAAAATTCTTAGAGAAAACCGCATATTTCGATGCAAAACGACGATTTCTCTACGATTTTCGTTGTTTTCTGGCTTGAATTCGCAAAGAAGAGCACGAAATCTACAAAATCATCACTTTTTACCAAGATTCAACGGCTGAATTGCAAGAAAACAGCAGAATTCTGCACGAAATCATCAAAATTCTTAGAGAAAACCGTATATTTCGATGCAAAACGACGATTTCTCGCCGATTTTCGTTGTTTTCTGGCTTGAATTCGCAAAGAGGAGCACGAAATCTACAAAATCATCACTTTTTACCAAGATTCAACGGCTGAATTGCAAGAGCACGAAATCTACAAAATCATGACTTTTTACTAAGATTCAACGGCTGAATTGCAAGAAAACCGCAGAATTCTGCACGAAATCATCAAAATTCTTACAGAAAACCGCATTTTTCGATGCAAATCGACGATTTCTCACCAATTTTCGTTGTTTTCTGGCTTGAATTCGCACAGAAGAGCACGAAATCTACAAAATCATGACTTTTTACCAAGATTCAACGGCTGAATTGCAAGAAAACAGCAGAATTCTGCACGAAATCATCAAAATTCTTACAGAAAACCGCATATTTCGATGCAAAACAACGATTTCTCGCCGATTTTCGTTGTTTTCTGGCTTGAATTCGCAAAGAAGAGCACGAAATCTACAAAATCATCACTTTTTACCAAGATTCAACGGCTGAATTGCAAGAAAACAGCAGAATTCTGCACGAAATCATCAAAATTCTTACAGAAAACCGCATATTTCGATGCAAAACGACGATTTCTCGCCGATTTTCGTTGTTTTCTGGCTTGAATTCGCAAAGAAGAGCACGAAATCTACAAAATCATGACTTTTTACCAAGATTCAACGGCTGAATTGCAAGAAAACAGCAGAATTCTGCACGAAATCATCAAAATTCTTGGAGAAAACTGCATATTTCGCATGCAAATCGACGATTTCTCACCGATTTTCGTTGTTTTCTGGCTTGAATTCGCAAAGAAGAGCACGAAATCTACAAAATCATGACTTTTTACCAAGATTCAACGGCTGAATTGCAAGAAAACAGCAGAATTCTGCACGAAATCATCAAAATTCTTAGAGAAAACCGTATATTTCGATGCAAAACAACGATTTCTCGCCGATTTTCGTTGTTTTCTGGCTTGAATTCGCAAAGAAGAGCACGAAATCTACAAAATCATCACTTTTTACCAAGATTCAACATCTGAATTGCAAGAAAACAGCAGAATTTTGCACGAAATCATCAAAATTCTTACAGAAAACCGCATATTTCGATGCAAAACGACGATTTCTCGCCGATTTTCGTTGTTTTCTCGCTTGAATTCGCAAAGAAGAGCACGAAATCTACAAAATCATGACTTTTTACCAAGATTCAACGTCTGAATTGCAAGAAAACAGCAGAATTCTCCACGAAATCGTCAAAATTCTTAGAGAAAACCGCATATTTCGATGCAAAACGACGATTTCTCGCCGATTTTCGTTGTTTTCTGGCTTGAATTCGCAAAGAAGAGCACGAAATCTACAAAATCATCACTTTTTACCAAGGTTCAACGGCTGAATTGCATGAAAACAGCAGAATTCTGCACGAAATCATCAAAATTCTTAGAGAAAACCGCATATTTCGATGCAAAACGACGATTTCTCGCCGATTTTCGTTGTTTTCTGGCTTGAATTCGCAAAGAAGAGCACGAAATCTACAAAATCGTCACTTTTTACCAAGGTTCAACGGCTGAATTGCAAGAAAACAGCAGAATTCTGCACGAAATCATCAAAATTCTTAGAGAAAACCGCATATTTCGATGCAAAACGACGATTTCTCTACGATTTTCGTTGTTTTCTGGCTTGAATTCGCAAAGAAGAGCACGAAATCTACAAAATCATCACTTTTTACCAAGATTCAACGGCTGAATTGCAAGAAAACAGCAGAATTCTGCACGAAATCATCAAAATTCTTAGAGAAAACCGTATATTTCGATGCAAAACGACGATTTCTCGCCGATTTTCGTTGTTTTCTGGCTTGAATTCGCAAAGAGGAGCACGAAATCTACAAAATCATCACTTTTTACCAAGATTCAACGGCTGAATTGCAAGAGCACGAAATCTACAAAATCATGACTTTTTACTAAGATTCAACGGCTGAATTGCAAGAAAACCGCAGAATTCTGCACGAAATCATCAAAATTCTTACAGAAAACCGCATTTTTCGATGCAAATCGACGATTTCTCACCAATTTTCGTTGTTTTCTGGCTTGAATTCGCACAGAAGAGCACGAAATCTACAAAATCATGACTTTTTACCAAGATTCAACGGCTGAATTGCAAGAAAACAGCAGAATTCTGCACGAAATCATCAAAATTCTTACAGAAAACCGCATATTTCGATGCAAAACAACGATTTCTCGCCGATTTTCGTTGTTTTCTGGCTTGAATTCGCAAAGAAGAGCACGAAATCTACAAAATCATCACTTTTTACCAAGATTCAACGGCTGAATTGCAAGAAAACAGCAGAATTCTGCACGAAATCATCAAAATTCTTACAGAAAACCGCATATTTCGATGCAAAACGACGATTTCTCGCCGATTTTCGTTGTTTTCTGGCTTGAATTCGCAAAGAAGAGCACGAAATCTACAAAATCATGACTTTTTACCAAGATTCAACGGCTGAATTGCAAGAAAACAGCAGAATTCTGCACGAAATCATCAAAATTCTTACAGAAAACCGCATATTTCGATGCAAAACGACGATTTCTCGCCGATTTTCGTTGTTTTCCGGCTTGAATTCGCAAAGAAGAGCACGAAATCTACAAAATCATGACTTTTTACTAAGATTCAACGGCTGAATTGCAAGAAAACCGCAGAATTCTGCACGAAATCATCAAAATTCTTACAGAAAACCGCATTTTTCGATGCAAATCGACGATTTCTCACCGATTTTCGTTGTTTTCTGGCTTGAATTCGCAAAGAAGAGCACGAAATCTACAAAATCATGACTTTTTACCAAGATTCAACGGCTGAATTGCAAGAAAACAGCAGAATTCTGCACGAAATCATCAAAATTCTTAAAGAAAACCGCATATTTCGATGCAAAACGACGATTTCTCGCCGATTTTCGTTGTTTCCTGGCTTGAATTCGCAAAGAAGAGCACGAAATCTACAAAATCATCACTTTTTACCAAGATTCAACATCTGAATTGCAAGAAAACAGCAGAATTCTGCACGAAATCATCAAAATTCTTACAGAAAACCGCATATTTCGATGCAAAACGACGATTTCTCGCCGATTTTCGTTGTTTTCTGGCTTGAATTCGCAAAGAAGAGCACGAAATCTACAAAATCATCACTTTTTACCAAGATTCAACGGCTGAATTGCAAGAAAACCGCATATTTCGATGCAAAACGACGATTTCTCGCCGATTTTCGTTGTTTTCTGGCTTGAATTCGCAAAGAAGAGCACGAAATCTACAAAATCATCACTTTTTACCAAGATTCAACGGCTGAATTGCAAGAAAACAGCAGAATTCTGCACGAAATCATCAAAATTCTTAAAGAAAACCGCATATTTCGATGCAAAACGACGATTTCTCGCTGATTTTCGTTGTTTTCTATCTTGAATTCGCAAAGAAGAGCACGAAATCTACAAAATCATGACTTTTTACCAAGATTCAACGGCTGAAATGCAAGTAAACAGCAGAATTCTGCACGAAATCGTCAAAATTCTTAGAGAAAACCGCATATTTCGATGCAAAACGACGATTTCTCGCCGATTTTCATTGTTTTCTGGCTTGAATTCGCAAAGAAGAGCACGAAATCTACAAAATCATCACTTTTTACCAAGATTCAACGGCTGAATTGCAAGAAAACAGCAGAATTCTGCACGAAATCATCAAAATTCTTAGAGAAAACCGCATATTTCGATGCAAAACGACGATTTCTCGCCGATTTTCGTTGTTTTCTGGCTTGAATTCGCAAAGAAGAGCACGAAATCTACAAAATCATCACTTTTTACCAAGATTCAAAAGCTGAATTGCAAGAAAACCGCAGAATTCTGCACGAAATCATCAAAATTCTTAGAGAAAACCGCATATTTCGATGCAAAACGACGATTTCTCGCCGATTTTCGTTGTTTTCTGGCTTGAATTCGCAAAGAAGAGCACGAAATCTACAAAATCATCACTTTTTACCAAGATTCAACGGCTGAATTGCAAGAAAACAGCAGAATTCTGCACGAAATCATCAAAATTCTTAAAGAAAACCGCATATTTCGATGCAAAACGACGATTTCTCGCTGATTTTCGTTGTTTTCTATCTTGAATTCGCAAAGAAGAGCACGAAATCTACAAAATCATGACTTTTTACCAAGATTCAACGGCTGAAATGCAAGTAAACAGCAGAATTCTGCACGAAATCGTCAAAATTCTTAGAGAAAACCGCATATTTCGATGCAAAACGACGATTTCTCGCCGATTTTCGTTGTTTTCTGGCTTGAATTCGCAAAGAAGAGCACGAAATCTACAAAATCATCACTTTTTACCAAGATTCAACGGCTGAATTGCAAGAAAACAGCAGAATTCTGCACGAAATCATCAAAATTCTTAGAGAAAACCGCATATTTCGATGCAAAACGACGATTTCTCGCCGATTTTCGTTGTTTTCTGGCTTGAATTCGCAAAGAAGAGCACGAAATCTACAAAATCATCACTTTCTACCAAGATTCAACGGCTGAATTGCAAGAAAACAGCAGAATTCTGCACGAAATCATCAAAATTCTTAGAGAAAACCGCATATTTCGATGCAAAACGACGATTTCTCGCCGATTTTCGTTGTTTTCTGGCTTGAATTTGCAAAGAAGAGCACGAAATCTACAAAATCATCACTTTTTACCAAGATTCAACGGCTGAATTGCAAGAAAACAGCAGAATTCTCCACGAAATCGTCAAAATTCTTAGAGAAAACCGCATATTTCGATGCAAAACGACGATTTCTCGCCGATTTTCGTTGTTTTCTGGCTTGAATTCGCAAAGAAGAGCACGAAATCTACAAAATCATCACTTTTTACCAAGATTCAACGGCTGAATTGCAAGAAAACAGCAGAATTCTGCACGAAATCATCAAAATTCTTAGAGAAAACCGCATATTTCGATGCAAAACGACGATTTCTCGCCGATTTTCGTGGTTTTCTGGCTTGAATTCGCAAAGAAGAGCACGAAATCTACAAAATCATGACTTTTTACCAAGATTCAACGGCTGAATTGCAAGAAAACAGCAGAATTCTGCACGAAATCATCAAAATTGTTACAGAAAACCGCATATTTCGATGCAAAACGACGATTTCTCGCCGATTTTCGTTGTTTTCTGGCTTGAATTCGCAAAGAAGAGCACGAAATCTACAAAATCATGACTTTTTACTAAGATTCAACGGCTGAATTGCAAGAAAACCGCAGAATTCTGCACGAAATCATCAAAATTCTTACAGAAAACCGCATTTTTCGATGCAAATCGACGATTTCTCACCGATTTTCGTTGTTTTCTGGCTTGAATTCGCAAAGAAGAGCACGAAATCTACAAAATCATGACTTTTTACCAAGATTCAACGGCTGAATTGCAAGAAAACAGCAGAATTCTGCACGAAATCATCAAAATTCTTAAAGAAAACCGCATATTTCGATGCAAAACGACGATTTCTCGCCGATTTTCGTTGTTTTCTGGCTTGAATTCGCAAAGAAGAGCACGAAATCTACAAAATCATCACTTTTTACCAAGATTCAACATCTGAATTGCAAGAAAACAGCAGAATTCTGCACGAAATCATCAAAATTCTTACAGAAAACCGCATATTTCGATGCAAAACGACGATTTCTCGCCGATTTTCGTTGTTTTCTGGCTTGAATTCGCAAAGAAGAGCACGAAATCTACAAAATCATCACTTTTTACCAAGATTCAACGGCTGAATTGCAAGAAAACCGCATATTTCGATGCAAAACGACGATTTCTCGCCGATTTTCGTTGTTTTCTGGCTTGAATTCGCAAAGAAGAGCACGAAATCTACAAAATCATCACTTTTTACCAAGATTCAACGGCTGAATTGCAAGAAAACAGCAGAATTCTGCACGAAATCATCAAAATTCTTAAAGAAAACCGCATATTTCGATGCAAAACGACGATTTCTCGCTGATTTTCGTTGTTTTCTATCTTGAATTCGCAAAGAAGAGCACGAAATCTACAAAATCATGACTTTTTACCAAGATTCAACGGCTGAAATGCAAGTAAACAGCAGAATTCTGCACGAAATCGTCAAAATTCTTAGAGAAAACCGCATATTTCGATGCAAAACGACGATTTCTCGCCGATTTTCATTGTTTTCTGGCTTGAATTCGCAAAGAAGAGCACGAAATCTACAAAATCATCACTTTTTACCAAGATTCAACGGCTGAATTGCAAGAAAACAGCAGAATTCTGCACGAAATCATCAAAATTCTTAGAGAAAACCGCATATTTCGATGCAAAACGACGATTTCTCGCCGATTTTCGTTGTTTTCTGGCTTGAATTCGCAAAGAAGAGCACGAAATCTACAAAATCATCACTTTTTACCAAGATTCAACGGCTGAATTGCAAGAAAACCGCAGAATTCTGCACGAAATCATCAAAATTCTTAGAGAAAACCGCATATTTCGATGCAAAACGACGATTTCTCGCCGATTTTCGTTGTTTTCTGGCTTGAATTCGCAAAGAAGAGCACGAAATCTACAAAATCATCACTTTTTACCAAGATTCAACGGCTGCATTGCAAGAAAACAGCAGAATTCTGCACGAAATCATCAAAATTCTTAAAGAAAACCGCATATTTCGATGCAAAACGACGATTTCTCGCTGATTTTCGTTGTTTTCTATCTTGAATTCGCAAAGAAGAGCACGAAATCTACAAAATCATGACTTTTTACCAAGATTCAACGGCTGAAATGCAAGTAAACAGCAGAATTCTGCACGAAATCGTCAAAATTCTTAGAGAAAACCGCATATTTCGATGCAAAACGACGATTTCTCGCCGATTTTCGTTGTTTTCTGGCTTGAATTCGCAAAGAAGAGCACGAAATCTACAAAATCATCACTTTTTACCAAGATTCAACGGCTGAATTGCAAGAAAACAGCAGAATTCTGCACGAAATCATCAAAATTCTTAGAGAAAACCGCATATTTCGATGCAAAACGACGATTTCTCGCCGATTTTCGTTGTTTTCTGGCTTGAATTCGCAAAGAAGAGCACGAAATCTACAAAATCATCACTTTCTACCAAGATTCAACGGCTGAATTGCAAGAAAACAGCAGAATTCTGCACGAAATCATCAAAATTCTTAGAGAAAACCGCATATTTCGATGCAAAACGACGATTTCTCGCCGATTTTCGTTGTTTTCTGGCTTGAATTTGCAAAGAAGAGCACGAAATCTACAAAATCATCACTTTTTACCAAGATTCAACGGCTGAATTGCAAGAAAACAGCAGAATTCTCCACGAAATCGTCAAAATTCTTAGAGAAAACCGCATATTTCGATGCAAAACGACGATTTCTCGCCGATTTTCGTTGTTTTCTGGCTTGAATTCGCAAAGAAGAGCACGAAATCTACAAAATCATTACTTTTTACCAAGATTCAACGGCTGAATTGCAAGAAAACAGCAGAATTCTGCACGAAATCATCAAAATTCTTAGAGAAAACCGCATATTTCGATGCAAAACGACGATTTCTCGCCGATTTTCGTGGTTTTCTGGCTTGAATTCGCAAAGAAGAGCACGAAATCTACAAAATCATGACTTTTTACCAAGATTCAACGGCTGAATTGCAAGAAAACAGCAGAATTCTGCACGAAATCATCAAAATTCTTACAGAAAACCGCATATTTCGATGCAAAACGACGATTTCTCGCCGATTTTCGTTGTTTTCTGGCTTGAATTCGCAAAGCAGAGCACGAAATCTACAAAATCATGACTTTTTACTAAGATTCAACGGCTGAATTGCAAGAAAACCGCAGAATTCTGCACGAAATCATCAAAATTCTTACAGAAAACCGCATTTTTCGATGCAAATCGACGATTTCTCACCAATTTTCGTTGTTTTCTGGCTTGAATTCGCAAAGAAGAGCACGAAATCTACAAAATCATGACTTTTTACCAAGATTCAACGGCTGAATTGCAAGAAAACAGCAGAATTCTGCACGAAATCATCAAAATTCTTACAGAAAACCGCATATTTCGATGCAAAACAACGATTTCTCGCCGATTTTCGTTGTTTTCTGGCTTGAATTCGCAAAGAAGAGCACGAAATCTACAAAATCATCACTTTTTACCAAGATTCTACGGCTGAATTGCAAGAAAACAGCAGAATTCTGCACGAAATCATCAAAATTTTCACAGAAAACCGCATATTTCGATGCAAAACGACGATTTCTCGCCGATTTTCGTTGTTTTCTGGCTTGAATTTGCAAAGAAGAGCACGAAATCTACAAAATCATGACTTTTTACCAAGATTCAACGGCTGAATTGCAAGAAAACAGCAGAATTCTGCCCGAAATCATCAAAATTCTTAGAGAAAACTGCATATTTCGATGCAAAACAACGATTTCTCGCCGATTTTCGTTGTTTTCTATCTTGAATTCGCCAAGAAGAGCACGAAATCTACAAAATCATGACTTTTTACCTAGATTCAACGGCTGAATTGCAAGAAAACAGCAGAATTCTGCACGAAATCATCAAAATTCTTACAGAAAACCGCATATTTCGATGCAAAACAACGATTTCTCGCCGATTTTCGTTGTTTTCTATCTTGAATTCGCAAAGAAGAGCACGAAATCTACAAAATCATGACTTTTTACCAAGATTCAACAGCTGAATTGCAAGAAAACAGCAGAATTCTGCACGAAATCATCAAAATTCTTACAGAAAACCGCATATTTCGATGCAAAACGACGATTTCTCGCCGATTTTCGTTGTTTTCTGCTTTAATTCGCAAAGAAGAGCACGAAATCTACAAAATCATCACTTTTTACCAAGATTCAACGGCTGAATTGCAAGAAAACAGCAGAATTCTGCACGAAATCATCAAAATTCTTAGAGAAAACCGCATATTTCGATGCGAAACGACGATTTCTCGCCGATTTTCGTTGTTTTCTGGCTTGAATTCGCAAAGAAGAGCACGAAATCTACAAAATCATCACTTTTTACCAAGATTCAACAGCTGAATTGCAAGAAAACAGCAGAATTCTGCACGAAATCATCAAAATTCTTAAAGAAAACCGCATATTTCGATGCAAAACGACGATTTCTCGCCGATTTTCGTTGTTTTCTGGCTTGAATTCGCAAAGAAGTGCACGAAATCTACAAAATCATCACTTTTTCCAAGATTCAACATCTGAATTGCAAGAAAACAGCAGAATTCTGCACGAAATCATCAAAAATCTTACAGAAAACCGCATATTTCGATGCAAAACGACGATTTCTCGCCGATTTTCGTTGTTTTCTCGCTTGAATTCGCAAAGAAGAGCACGAAATCTACAAAATCATGACTTTTTACCAAGATTCAACGGCTGAATTGCAAGAAAACTGCAGAATTCTGCACGAAATCATCAAAATTCTTAGAGAAAACCGCATATTTCGATGCAAAACGACGATTTCTCGCCGATTTTCGTTGTTTTCTGGCTTGAATTCGCAAAGAAGAGCACGAAATCTACAAAATCATCACTTTTTACCAAGATTCAACAGCTGAATTGCAAGAAAACAGCAGAATTCTGCACGAAATCATCAAGATTCTTAGAGAAAACCGCATATTTCGATGCAAAACGACGATTTCTCGCCGATTTTCGTTGTTTTCTAGCTTGAATTCGCAAAGAAGAGCACGAAATCTACAAAATCATCACTTTTTACCAAGATTCAACGGCTGAATTGCAAGAAAACAGCAGAATTCTGCACGAAATCATCAAAATTCTTAAAGAAAACCGCATATTTCGATGCAAAACGACGATTTCTCGCCGATTTTCGTTGTTTTCTGGCTTGAATTCGCAAAGAAGAGCACGAAATCTACAAAATCATCACTTTTTACCAAGATTCAACATCTGAATTGCAAGAAAACAGCAGAATTCTGCACGAAATCATCAAAATTCTTACAGAAAACCGCATATTTCGATGCAAAACGACGATTTCTCGCCGATTTTCGTTGTTTTCTCGCTTGAATTCGCAAAGAAGAGCACGAAATCTACAAAATCATGACTTTTTACCAAGATTCAACGGCCAGCAGAATTCTGCACGAAATCATCAAAATTCTTACAGAAAACCGCATATTTCGATGCAAAACGACGATTTCTCGCCGATTTTCGTTGTTTTCTCGCTTGAATTCGCAAAGAAGAGCACGAAATCTACAAAATCATGACTTTTTACCAAGATTCAACGGCTGAATTGCAAGAAAAGAGCAGAATTCTGCACGAAATCATCAAAATTCTTAGAGAAAACCGCATATTTCGATGCAAAACGACGATTTCTCGCCGATTTTCGTTGTTTTCTGGCTTGAATTCGCAAAGAAGAGCACGAAATCTACAAAATCATCACTTTTTACCAAGATTCAACGGCTGAATTGCAAGAAAACAGCAGAATTCTGCACGAAATCGTCAAAATTCTTAGAGAAAACCGCATATTTCGATGCAAAACGACGATTTCTCGCCGATTTTCGTTGTTTTCTGGCTTGAATTCGCAAAGAAGAGCACGAAATCTACAAAATCATCACTTTTTACCAAGATTCAACGGCTGAATTGCAAGAAAACAGCAGAATTCTGCACGAAATCATCAAAATTCTTAGAGAAAACCGCATATTTCGATGCAAAACGACGATTTCTCGCCGATTTTCGTTGTTTTCTCGCTTGAATTCGCAAAGAAGAGCACGAAATCTACAAAATCATGACTTTTTACCAAGATTCAACGGCTGAATTGCAAGAAAACAGCAGAATTCTGCACGAAATCGTCAAAATTCTTAGAGAAAACCGCATATTTCGATGCAAAACGACGATTTCTCGCCGATTTTCGTTGTTTTCTGGCTTGAATTCGCAAAGAAGAGCACGAAATCTACAAAATCATCACTTTTTACCAAGATTCAACATCTGAATTGCAAGAAAACAGCAGAATTCTGCACGAAATCATCAAAATTCTTACAGAAAACCGCATATTTCGATGCAAAACGACGATTTCTCGCCGATTTTCGTTGTTTTCTCGCTTGAATTCGCAAAGAAGAGCACGAAATCTACAAAATCATGACTTTTTACCAAGATTCAACGGCCAGCAGAATTCTGCACGAAATCATCAAAATTCTTACAGAAAACCGCATATTTCGATGCAAAACGACGATTTCTCGCCGATTTTCGTTGTTTTCTCGCTTGAATTCGCAAAGAAGAGCACGAAATCTACAAAATCATGACTTTTTACCAAGATTCAACGGCTGAATTGCAAGAAAAGAGCAGAATTCTGCACGAAATCATCAAAATTCTTAGAGAAAACCGCATATTTCGATGCAAAACGACGATTTCTCGCCGATTTTCGTTGTTTTCTGGCTTGAATTCGCAAAGAAGAGCACGCAATCTACAAAATCATCACTTTTTACCAAGATTCAACGGCTGAATTGCAAGAAAACAGCAGAATTCTGCACGAAATCATCAAAATTCTTACAGAAAACCGCATATTTCGATGCAAAACAACGATTTCTCGCCGATTTTCGTTGTTTTCTATCTTGAATTCGCCAAGAAGAGCACGAAATCTATAAAATCATGACTTTTTACCTAGATTCAACGGCTGAATTGCAAGAAAACAGCAGAATTCTGCACGAAATCATCAAAATTCTTACAGAAAACCGCATATTTCGATGCAAAACGACGATTTCTCGCCGATTTTCGTTGTTTTCTCGCTTGAATTCGCAAAGAAGAGCACGAAATCTACAAAATCATGACTTTTTACCAAGATTCAACGGCTGAATTGCAAGAAAACAGCAGAATTCTGCACGAAATCGTCAAAATTCTTAGAGAAAATCGCATATTTCGATGCAAAACGACGATTTCTCGCCGATTTTCGTTGTTTTCTGGCTTGAATTCGCAAAGAAGAGCACGAAATCTACAAAATCATCACTTTTTACCAAGATTCAACGGCTGAATTGCAAGAAAACAGCAGAATTCTGCACGAAATCATCAAAATTCTTAGAGAAAACCGCATATTTCGATGCAAAACGACGATTTCTCGCCGATTTTCGTGGTTTTCTGGCTTGAATTCGCAAAGAAGAGCACGAAATCTACAAAATCATCACTTTTTACCAAGATTCAACGGCTGAATTGCAAGAAAACAGCAGAGTTCTGCACGAAATCATCAAAATTCTTAGAGAAAACCGCATATTTCGATGCAAAACGACGATTTCTCGCCGATTTTCGTGGTTTTCTGGCTTGAATTCGCAAAGAAGAGCACGAAATCTACAAAATCATGACTTTTTACCAAGATTCAACGGCTGAATTGCAAGAAAACAGCAGAATTCTGCACGAAATCATCAAAATTCTTACAGAAAACCGCATATTTCGATGCAAAACGACGATTTCTTGCCGATTTTCGTTGTTTTCTGGCTTGAATTCGCAAAGAAGAGCACGAAATCTACAAAATCATGACTTTTTACTAAGATTCAACGGCTGAATTGCAAGAAAACCGCAGAATTCTGCACGAAATCATCAAAATTCTTACAGAAAACCGCATATTTCGATGCAAAACGACGATTTCTCGCCGATTTTCGTTATTTTCTGGCTTGAATTCGCAAAGAAGAGCACGAAATCTACAAAATCATGACTTTTTACCAAGATTCAACGGCTGAATTGCAAGAAAACAGCAGAATTCTGCCCGAAATCATCAAAATTCTTAGAGAAAACTGCATATTTCGATGCAAAACAACGATTTCTCGCCGATTTTCGTTGTTTTCTATCTTGAATTCGCCAAGAAGAGCACGAAATCTACAAAATCATGACTTTTTACCTAGATTCAACAGCTGAATTGCAAGAAAACAGCAGAATTCTGCACAAAATCATCAAAATTCTTACAGAAAACCGCATATTTCGATGCAAAACAACGATTTCTCGCCGATTTTCGTTGTTTTCTATCTTGAATTCGCCAAGAAGAGCACGAAATCTATAAAATCATGACTTTTTACCTAGATTCAACGGCTGAATTGCAAGAAAACAGCAGAATTCTGCACGAAATCATCAAAATTCTTACAGAAAACCGCATATTTCGATGCAAAACGACGATTTCTCGCCGATTTTCGTTGTTTTCTGGCTTGAATTCGCAAAGCAGAGCACGAAATCTACAAAATCATGACTTTTTACTAAGATTCAACGGCTGAATTGCAAGAAAACCGCAGAATTCTGCACGAAATCATCAAAATTCTTACAGAAAACCGCATTTTTCGATGCAAATCGACGATTTCTCACCAATTTTCGTTGTTTTCTGGCTTGAATTCGCAAAGAAGAGCACGAAATCTACAAAATCATGACTTTTTACCAAGATTCAACGGCTGAATTGCAAGAAAACAGCAGAATTCTGCACGAAATCATCAAAATTCTTACAGAAAACCGCATATTTCGATGCAAAACAACGATTTCTCGCCGATTTTCGTTGTTTTCTGGCTTGAATTCGCAAAGAAGAGCACGAAATCTACAAAATCATCACTTTTTACCAAGATTCTACGGCTGAATTGCAAGAAAACAGCAGAATTCTGCACGAAATCATCAAAATTTTCACAGAAAACCGCATATTTCGATGCAAAACGACGATTTCTCGCCGATTTTCGTTGTTTTCTGGCTTGAATTTGCAAAGAAGAGCACGAAATCTACAAAATCATGACTTTTTACCAAGATTCAACGGCTGAATTGCAAGAAAACAGCAGAATTCTGCCCGAAATCATCAAAATTCTTAGAGAAAACTGCATATTTCGATGCAAAACAACGATTTCTCGCCGATTTTCGTTGTTTTCTATCTTGAATTCGCCAAGAAGAGCACGAAATCTACAAAATCATGACTTTTTACCTAGATTCAACGGCTGAATTGCAAGAAAACAGCAGAATTCTGCACGAAATCATCAAAATTCTTACAGAAAACCGCATATTTCGATGCAAAACAACGATTTCTCGCCGATTTTCGTTGTTTTCTATCTTGAATTCGCAAAGAAGAGCACGAAATCTACAAAATCATGACTTTTTACCAAGATTCAACAGCTGAATTGCAAGAAAACAGCAGAATTCTGCACGAAATCATCAAAATTCTTACAGAAAACCGCATATTTCGATGCAAAACGACGATTTCTCGCCGATTTTCGTTGTTTTCTGCTTTAATTCGCAAAGAAGAGCACGAAATCTACAAAATCATCACTTTTTACCAAGATTCAACGGCTGAATTGCAAGAAAACAGCAGAATTCTGCACGAAATCATCAAAATTCTTAGAGAAAACCGCATATTTCGATGCGAAACGACGATTTCTCGCCGATTTTCGTTGTTTTCTGGCTTGAATTCGCAAAGAAGAGCACGAAATCTACAAAATCATCACTTTTTACCAAGATTCAACAGCTGAATTGCAAGAAAACAGCAGAATTCTGCACGAAATCATCAAAATTCTTAAAGAAAACCGCATATTTCGATGCAAAACGACGATTTCTCGCCGATTTTCGTTGTTTTCTGGCTTGAATTCGCAAAGAAGTGCACGAAATCTACAAAATCATCACTTTTTCCAAGATTCAACATCTGAATTGCAAGAAAACAGCAGAATTCTGCACGAAATCATCAAAAATCTTACAGAAAACCGCATATTTCGATGCAAAACGACGATTTCTCGCCGATTTTCGTTGTTTTCTCGCTTGAATTCGCAAAGAAGAGCACGAAATCTACAAAATCATGACTTTTTACCAAGATTCAACGGCTGAATTGCAAGAAAACTGCAGAATTCTGCACGAAATCATCAAAATTCTTAGAGAAAACCGCATATTTCGATGCAAAACGACGATTTCTCGCCGATTTTCGTTGTTTTCTGGCTTGAATTCGCAAAGAAGAGCACGAAATCTACAAAATCATCACTTTTTACCAAGATTCAACAGCTGAATTGCAAGAAAACAGCAGAATTCTGCACGAAATCATCAAGATTCTTAGAGAAAACCGCATATTTCGATGCAAAACGACGATTTCTCGCCGATTTTCGTTGTTTTCTAGCTTGAATTCGCAAAGAAGAGCACGAAATCTACAAAATCATCACTTTTTACCAAGATTCAACGGCTGAATTGCAAGAAAACAGCAGAATTCTGCACGAAATCATCAAAATTCTTAAAGAAAACCGCATATTTCGATGCAAAACGACGATTTCTCGCCGATTTTCGTTGTTTTCTGGCTTGAATTCGCAAAGAAGAGCACGAAATCTACAAAATCATCACTTTTTACCAAGATTCAACATCTGAATTGCAAGAAAACAGCAGAATTCTGCACGAAATCATCAAAATTCTTACAGAAAACCGCATATTTCGATGCAAAACGACGATTTCTCGCCGATTTTCGTTGTTTTCTCGCTTGAATTCGCAAAGAAGAGCACGAAATCTACAAAATCATGACTTTTTACCAAGATTCAACGGCCAGCAGAATTCTGCACGAAATCATCAAAATTCTTACAGAAAACCGCATATTTCGATGCAAAACGACGATTTCTCGCCGATTTTCGTTGTTTTCTCGCTTGAATTCGCAAAGAAGAGCACGAAATCTACAAAATCATGACTTTTTACCAAGATTCAACGGCTGAATTGCAAGAAAAGAGCAGAATTCTGCACGAAATCATCAAAATTCTTAGAGAAAACCGCATATTTCGATGCAAAACGACGATTTCTCGCCGATTTTCGTTGTTTTCTGGCTTGAATTCGCAAAGAAGAGCACGAAATCTACAAAATCATCACTTTTTACCAAGATTCAACGGCTGAATTGCAAGAAAACAGCAGAATTCTGCACGAAATCGTCAAAATTCTTAGAGAAAACCGCATATTTCGATGCAAAACGACGATTTCTCGCCGATTTTCGTTGTTTTCTGGCTTGAATTCGCAAAGAAGAGCACGAAATCTACAAAATCATCACTTTTTACCAAGATTCAACGGCTGAATTGCAAGAAAACAGCAGAATTCTGCACGAAATCATCAAAATTCTTAGAGAAAACCGCATATTTCGATGCAAAACGACGATTTCTCGCCGATTTTCGTTGTTTTCTCGCTTGAATTCGCAAAGAAGAGCACGAAATCTACAAAATCATGACTTTTTACCAAGATTCAACGGCTGAATTGCAAGAAAACAGCAGAATTCTGCACGAAATCGTCAAAATTCTTAGAGAAAACCGCATATTTCGATGCAAAACGACGATTTCTCGCCGATTTTCGTTGTTTTCTGGCTTGAATTCGCAAAGAAGAGCACGAAATCTACAAAATCATCACTTTTTACCAAGATTCAACATCTGAATTGCAAGAAAACAGCAGAATTCTGCACGAAATCATCAAAATTCTTACAGAAAACCGCATATTTCGATGCAAAACGACGATTTCTCGCCGATTTTCGTTGTTTTCTCGCTTGAATTCGCAAAGAAGAGCACGAAATCTACAAAATCATGACTTTTTACCAAGATTCAACGGCCAGCAGAATTCTGCACGAAATCATCAAAATTCTTACAGAAAACCGCATATTTCGATGCAAAACGACGATTTCTCGCCGATTTTCGTTGTTTTCTCGCTTGAATTCGCAAAGAAGAGCACGAAATCTACAAAATCATGACTTTTTACCAAGATTCAACGGCTGAATTGCAAGAAAAGAGCAGAATTCTGCACGAAATCATCAAAATTCTTAGAGAAAACCGCATATTTCGATGCAAAACGACGATTTCTCGCCGATTTTCGTTGTTTTCTGGCTTGAATTCGCAAAGAAGAGCACGCAATCTACAAAATCATCACTTTTTACCAAGATTCAACGGCTGAATTGCAAGAAAACAGCAGAATTCTGCACGAAATCATCAAAATTCTTACAGAAAACCGCATATTTCGATGCAAAACAACGATTTCTCGCCGATTTTCGTTGTTTTCTATCTTGAATTCGCCAAGAAGAGCACGAAATCTATAAAATCATGACTTTTTACCTAGATTCAACGGCTGAATTGCAAGAAAACAGCAGAATTCTGCACGAAATCATCAAAATTCTTACAGAAAACCGCATATTTCGATGCAAAACGACGATTTCTCGCCGATTTTCGTTGTTTTCTCGCTTGAATTCGCAAAGAAGAGCACGAAATCTACAAAATCATGACTTTTTACCAAGATTCAACGGCTGAATTGCAAGAAAACAGCAGAATTCTGCACGAAATCGTCAAAATTCTTAGAGAAAATCGCATATTTCGATGCAAAACGACGATTTCTCGCCGATTTTCGTTGTTTTCTGGCTTGAATTCGCAAAGAAGAGCACGAAATCTACAAAATCATCACTTTTTACCAAGATTCAACGGCTGAATTGCAAGAAAACAGCAGAATTCTGCACGAAATCATCAAAATTCTTAGAGAAAACCGCATATTTCGATGCAAAACGACGATTTCTCGCCGATTTTCGTGGTTTTCTGGCTTGAATTCGCAAAGAAGAGCACGAAATCTACAAAATCATCACTTTTTACCAAGATTCAACGGCTGAATTGCAAGAAAACAGCAGAGTTCTGCACGAAATCATCAAAATTCTTAGAGAAAACCGCATATTTCGATGCAAAACGACGATTTCTCGCCGATTTTCGTGGTTTTCTGGCTTGAATTCGCAAAGAAGAGCACGAAATCTACAAAATCATGACTTTTTACCAAGATTCAACGGCTGAATTGCAAGAAAACAGCAGAATTCTGCACGAAATCATCAAAATTCTTACAGAAAACCGCATATTTCGATGCAAAACGACGATTTCTTGCCGATTTTCGTTGTTTTCTGGCTTGAATTCGCAAAGAAGAGCACGAAATCTACAAAATCATGACTTTTTACTAAGATTCAACGGCTGAATTGCAAGAAAACCGCAGAATTCTGCACGAAATCATCAAAATTCTTACAGAAAACCGCATATTTCGATGCAAAACGACGATTTCTCGCCGATTTTCGTTATTTTCTGGCTTGAATTCGCAAAGAAGAGCACGAAATCTACAAAATCATGACTTTTTACCAAGATTCAACGGCTGAATTGCAAGAAAACAGCAGAATTCTGCCCGAAATCATCAAAATTCTTAGAGAAAACTGCATATTTCGATGCAAAACAACGATTTCTCGCCGATTTTCGTTGTTTTCTATCTTGAATTCGCCAAGAAGAGCACGAAATCTACAAAATCATGACTTTTTACCTAGATTCAACAGCTGAATTGCAAGAAAACAGCAGAATTCTGCACAAAATCATCAAAATTCTTACAGAAAACCGCATATTTCGATGCAAAACAACGATTTCTCGCCGATTTTCGTTGTTTTCTATCTTGAATTCGCCAAGAAGAGCACGAAATCTATAAAATCATGACTTTTTACCTAGATTCAACGGCTGAATTGCAAGAAAACAGCAGAATTCTGCACGAAATCATCAAAATTCTTACAGAAAACCGCATATTTCGATGCAAAACGACGATTTCTCGCCGATTTTCGTTGTTTTCTCGCTTGAATTCGCAAAGAAGAGCACGAAATCTACAAAATCATGACTTTTTACCAAGATTCAACGGCTGAATTGCAAGAAAACAGCAGAATTCTGCACGAAATCGTCAAAATTCTTAGAGAAAACCGCATATTTCGATGCAAAACGACGATTTCTCGCTGATTTTCGATGTTTTCTATCTTGAATTCGCAAAGAAGAGCACGAAATCTACAAAATCATGACTTTTTACCAAGATTCAACGGCTGAATTGCAAGTAAACAGCAGAGTTCTGCACGAAATCGTCAAAATTCTTAGAGAAAACCGCATATTTCGATGCAATACGACGATTTCTCGCCTATTTTCGTTGTTTTCTGGCTTGAATTCGCAAAGAAGAGCACGAAATCTACAAAATCATGACTTTTTACCAAGATTCAACGGCTGAATTGCAAGAAAACAGCAGAATTCTGCTCGAAATCATCAAAATTCTTACAGAAAACCGCATATTTCGATGCAAAACGACGATTTTTCGCCGATTTTCGTTGTTTTCTGGCATGAATTTGCAAAGAAGAGCACGAAATCTACAAAATCATGACTTTTTACCAAGATTCAACGGCTGAATTGCAAGAAAACAGCAGAATTCTGCACGAAATCATCAAAATTCTTAGAGAAAACCGCATATTTCGATGCAAAACGACGATTTCTCGCTGATTTTCGTTTTCTATCTTGAATTCGCAAAGAAGAGCACGAAATCTACAAAATCTTAATTTTTACCAAGATTCAACGGCTGAATTGCAAAGAAACAGCAGAATTCTGCACGAAATCGTCAAAATTTTTAGAGAAAACCGCATATTTCGATGCAAAACGACGATTTCTCGCCGATTTTCGTTGTTTTCTGGCTTGAATTCGCATAGAAGAGCACGAAATCTACAAAATCATAACTTTTTACCAAGATTCAACGGCTGAATTGCAAGAAAACAGCAGAATTCTGCACAAAATCATCAAAATTCTTACAGAAAACCGCACATTTGGATGCAAAACAACGATTTCTCGCCGATTTTCGTTGTTTTCTGGCTTGAATTCGCAAAGAAGAGCACGAAATCTACAAAATCATCACTTTTTACCAAGATTCTACTTCTGAATTGCAAGAAAACAGCAGAATTCTGCACGAAATCAACAAAATTCTTACAGAAAACCGCATATTTCGATGCAAAACGACGATTTCTCGCCGATTTTCGTTGTTTTCTGCCTTGAATTCGCAAAGAAGAGCACGAAATCTACAAAATCATGACTTTTTACTAAGATTCAACGGCTGAATTGCAAGAAAACCGCAGAATTCTGCACGAAATCATCAAAATTCTTAAAGAAAACCGCATTTTTCGATGCAAATCGACGATTTCTCACCGATTTTCGTTGTTTTCTGGCTTGAATTCGCAAAGAATAGCACGAAATCTACAAAATCATGACTTTTTACCAAGATTCAACGGCTGAATTGCAAGAAAACAGCAGAATTCTGCACGAAATCATCAAAATTTTTACAGAAAACCGCATATTTCGATGCAAAACGACGATTTCTCGCCGATTTTCGTGGTTTTCTGGCTTGAATTCGCAAAGAAGAGCACGAAATCTACAAAATCATGACTTTTTTCCAAGATTCAACGGCTGAATTGCAAGAAAACAGCAGAATTCTGCACGAAATCGTCAAAATTCTTAGAGAAAACCGCATATTTCGATGCAAAACGACGATTTCTCGCCGATTTTCGTTGTTTTCTGGCTTGAATTCGCAAAGAAGAGCACGAAATCTACAAAATCATCACTTTTTACCAAGATTCAACATCTGAATTGCAAGAAAACAGCAGAATTCTGCACGAAATCATCAAAATTCTTACAGAAAACCGCATATTTCGATGCAAAACGACGATTTCTCGCCGATTTTCGTTGTTTTCTCGCTTGAATTCGCAAAAAAGAGCACGAAATCTACAAAATCATGACTTTTTACCAAGATTCAACGGCCAGCAGAATTCTGCACGAAATCATCAAAATTCTTACAGAAAACCGCATATTTCGATGCAAAACGACGATTTCTCGCCGATTTTCGTTGTTTTCTGGCATGAATTTGCAAAGAAGAGCACGAAATCTACAAAATCATGACTTTTTACCAAGATTCAACGGCTGAATTGCAAGAAAACAGCAGAATTCTGCACGAAATCATCAAAATTCTTAGAGAAAACCTCATATTTCGATGCAAAACGACGATTTCTCGCTGATTTTCGTTTTCTATCTTGAATTCGCAAAGAAGAGCACGAAATCTACAAAATCTTAATTTTTACCAAGATTCAACGGCTGAATTGCAAAGAAACAGCAGAATTCTGCACGAAATCGTCAAAATTTTTAGAGAAAACCGCATATTTCGATGCAAAACGACGATTTCTCGCCGATTTTCGTTGTTTTCTGGCTTGAATTCGCAAAGAAGAGCACGAAATCTACAAAATCATAACTTTTTACCAAGATTCAACGGCTGAATTGCAAGAAAACAGCAGAATTCTGCACAAAATCATCAAAATTCTTACAGAAAACCGCACATTTCGATGCAAAACAACGATTTCTCGCCGATTTTCGTTGTTTTCTGGCTTGAATTCGCAAAGAAGAGCACGAAATCTACAAAATCATCACTTTTTACCAAGATTCTACTTCTGAATTGCAAGAAAACAGCAGAATTCTGCACGAAATCAACAAAATTCTTACAGAAAACCGCATATTTCGATGCAAAACGACGATTTCTCGCCGATTTTCGTTGTTTTCTGCCTTGAATTCGCAAAGAAGAGCACGAAATCTACAAAATCATGACTTTTTACTAAGATTCAACGGCTGAATTGCAAGAGAACCGCAGAATTCTGCTCGAAATCATCAAAATTCTTAAAGAAAACCGCATTTTTCGATGCAAATCGACGATTTCTCACCGATTTTCGTTGTTTTCTGGCTTGAATTCGCAAAGAAGAGCACGAAATCTACAAAATCATGACTTTTTACCAAGATTCAACGGCTGAATTGCAAGAAAACAGCAGAATTCTGCACGAAATCATCAAAATTTTTACAGAAAACCGCATATTTCGATGCAAAACGACGATTTCTCGCCGATTTTCGTGGTTTTCTGGCTTGAATTCGCAAAGAAGAGCACGAAATCTACAAAATCATGACTTTTTACCAAGATTCAACATCTGAATTGCAAGAAAACAGCAGAATTCTGCACGAAATCATCAAAATTCTTACAGAAAACCGCATATTTCGATGCAAAACGACGATTTCTCGCCGATTTTCGTTGTTTTCTGCCTTGAATTCGCAAAGAGCACAAAATCTACAAAATCATCACTTTTTACCAAGATTCAACATATGAATTGCAAGAAAACAGCAGAATTCTGCACGAAATCATCAAAATTCTTACAGAAAACCGCATATTTCGATGCAAAACGACGATTTCTCGCCGATTTTCGTTGTTTTCTCGCTTGAATTCGCAAAGAAGAGCACGAAATCTACAAAATCATGACTTTTTACCAAGATTCAACGGCTGAATTGCAAGAAAACAGCAGAATTCTGCACGAAATCATCAAAATTGTTAGAGAAAACTGCATATTTCGATGCAAAACAACGATTTCTCGCCGATTTTCGTTGTTTTCTATCTTGAATTCGCCAAGAAGAGCACGAAATCTACAAAATCATGACTCTTTACCAAGATTCAACGGCTGAATTGCAAGAAAACAGCAGAATTCTGCACGAAATCGTCAAAATTCTTAGAGAAAACCGCATATTTCGATGCAAAACGACGATTTCTCGCCGATTTTCGTTGTTTTCTGGCTTGAATTCGCACAGAAGAGCACAAAATCTACAAAATCATCACTTTTTACCAAGATTCAACGGCTGAATTGCAAGAAAACAGCAGAATTCTGCACGAAATCATCAAAATTCTTAGAGAAAACCGCATATTTCGATGCAAAACGACGATTTCTCGCCGATTTTCGTGGTTTTCTGGCTTGAATTCGCAAAGAAGAGCACGAAATCTACAAAATCATGACTTTTTACCAAGATTCAACGGCTGAATTGCAAGAAAACAGCAGAATTCTGCACGAAATCATCAAAATTCTTACAGAAAACCGCATTTTTCGATGCAAATCGACGATTTCTCACCGATTTTCGTTGTTTTCTGGCTTGAATTCGCAAAGAAGAGCACGAAATCTACAAAATCATGACTTTTTACTAAGATTCAACGGCTGAATTGCTAGAAAACCGCAGAATTCTGCACGAAATCATCAAAATTCTTACAGAAAACCGCATTTTTCGATGCAAATCGACGATTTCTCACCGATTTTCGTTGTTTTCTGGCTTGAATTCGCAAAGAAGAGCACAAAATCTACAAAATCATCACTTTTTACCAAGATTCAACGGCTGAATTGCAAGAAAACAGCAGAATTCTGCACGAAATCATCAAAATTCTTAGAGAAAACCGCATATTTCGATGCAAAACGACGATTTCTCGCCGATTTTCGTTGTTTTCTCGCTTGAATTCGCAAAGAAGAGCACGAAATCTACAAAATCATGACTTTTTACCAAGATTCAACGGCTGAATTGCAAGAAAACAGCAGAATTCTGCTCGAAATCATCAAAATTCTTACAGAAAACCGCATATTTCGATGCAAAACGACGATTTCTCGCCGATTTTCGTTGTTTTCTGGCATGAATTTGCAAAGAAGAGCACGAAATCTACAAAATCATGACTTTTTACCAAGATTCAACGGCTGAATTGCAAGAAAACAGCAGAATTCTGCACGAAATCATCAAAATTCTTAGAGAAAACCGCATATTTCGATGCAAAACGACGATTTCTCGCTGATTTTCGTTGTTTTCTATCTTGAATTTGCAAAGAAGAGCACGAAATCTACAAAATCATGACTTTTTACCAAGATTCAACGGCTGAATTGCAAAGAAACAGCAGAATTCTGCACGAAATCGTCAAAATTCTTAGAGAAAACCGCATATTTCGATGCAAAACGACGATTTCTCGCCGATTTTCGTTGTTTTTTGGCTTGAATTCGCAAAGAAGAGCACGAAATCTACAAAATCATAACTTTTTACCAAGATTCAACGGCTGAATTGCAAGAAAACAGCAGAATTCTGCACGAAATCATCAAAATTCTTACAGAAAACCGCACATTTCGATGCAAAACAACGATTTCTCGCCGATTTTCGTTGTTTTCTGGCTTCAATTCGCAAAGAAGAGCACGAAATCTACAAAATCATCACTTTTTACCAAGATTCTACGGCTGAATTGCAAGAAAACAGCAGAATTCTGCACGAAATCATCAAAATTCTTACAGAAAACCGCATATTTCGATGCAAAACGACGATTTCTCGCCGATTTTCGTTGTTTTTTGGCTTGAATTCGCAAAGAAGAGCACGAAATCTACAAAATCATGACTTTTTACCAAGATTCAACGGCTGAATTGCAAGAAAACAGCAGAATTCTGCACGAAATCATCAAAATTCTTAGAGAAAACTGCATATTTTGATGCAAAACAACGATTTCTCGCCGATTTTCGTTGTTTTCTATCTTGAATTCGCCAAGAAGAGCACGAAATCTACAAAATCATGACTTTTTACCAAGATTCAACGGCTGAATTGCAAGAAAACAGCAGAATTCTGCACGAAATCGTCAAAATTCTTAGAGAAAACCGCATATTTCGATGCAAAACGACGATTTCTCGCCGATTTTCGTTGTTTTCTGGCTTGAATTCGCAAAGAAGAGCCCAAAATCTACAAAATCATCACTTTTTACCAAGATTCAACGGCTGAATTGCAAGAAAACAGCAGAATTCAGCACGAAATCATCAAAATTCTTAGAGAAAACCGCATATTTCGATGCAAAACGACGATTTCTCGCCGATTTTCGTGGTTTTCTGGCTTGAATTCGCAAAGAAGAGCACGAAATCTACAAAATCATGACTTTTTACCAAGATTCAACGGCTGAATTGCAAGAAAACAGCAGAATTCTGCACGAAATCATCAAAATTCTTACAGAAAACCGCATATTTCGATGCAAAACGACGATTTCTCGCCGATTTTCGTTGTTTTCTGGCTTGAATTCGCAAAGAAGAGCACGAAATCTACAAAATCATGACTTTTTACTAAGATTCAACGGCTGAATTGCAAGAAAACCGCAGAATTCTGCACGAAATCATCAAAATTCTTACAGAAAACCGCATTTTTCGATGCAACTCGACGATTTCTCACCGATTTTCGTTGTTTTCTGGCTTGAATTCGCAAAGAAGAGCACGAAATCTACAAAATCATGACTTTTTACCAAGATTCAACGGCTGAATTGCAAGAAAACAGCAGAATTCTGCACGAAATCATCAAAATTTTTACAGAAAACCGCATATTTCGATGCAAAACGACGATATCTCGCCGATTTTCGTTGTTTTCTCGCTTGAATTCGCAAAGAAGAGCACGAAATCTACAAAATCATGACTTTTTACCAAGATTCAACGGCTGAATTGCAAGAAAACAGCAGAATTCTGCACGAAATCATCAAAATTCTTACAGAAAACCGCATATTTCGATGCAAAACGACGATTTCTCGCCGATTTTCGTTGTTTTCTGGCATGAATTTGCAAAGAAGAGCACGAAATCTACAAAATCATGACTTTTTACCAAGATTCAACGGCTGAATTGCAAGAAAACAGCAGAATTCTGCACGAAATCATCAAAATTCTTACAGAAAACCGCATATTTCGATGCAAAACGACGATTTCTCGCCGATTTTCGTTGTTTTCTGGCATGAATTTGCAAAGAAGAGCACGAAATCTACAAAATCATGACTTTTTACCAAGATTCAACGGCTGAATTGCAAGAAAAAAGCAGAATTCTGCACGAAATCATCAAAATTCTTAGAGAAAACCGCATATTTCGATGCAAAACGACGATTTCTCGCTGATTTTCGTTGTTTTCTATCTTGAATTCGCAAAGAAGAGCACGAAATCTACAAAATCATGACTTTTTACCAAGATTCAACGGCTGAATTGCAAGAAAACAGCAGAATTCTGCACGAAATCATCAAAATTCTTAGAGAAAACCGCATATTTCGATGCAAAACGAAGATTTCTCGCCGACTTTCGTTGTTTTCTGCCTTGAATTCGCAAAGAAGAGCACGAAATCTACAAAATCATCACTTTTTACCAAGATTCTACGGCTGAATTGGGAGAAAACAGCAGAATTCTGCACGAAATCATCAAAATTCTTAGAGAAAACCCCATATTTCGATGCAAAACGACGATTTCTCGCCGATTTTCGTTGTTTTCTGGCATGAATTTGCAAAGAAGAGCACGAAATCTACAAAATCATGACTTTTTACCAAGATTCAACGGCTGAATTGCAAGTAAACAGCAGAATTCTGCACGAAATCGTCAAAATTCTTAGAGAAAACCGCATATTTCGATGCAAAACGACGATTTCTCGCCGATTTTCGTTGTTTTCTGGCTTTAATTCGCAAAGAAGAGCACGAAATCTACAAAATCCTCACTTTTTACCAAGATTCAACGGCTGAATTGCAAGGAAACAGCAGAATTCTGCACGAAATCATCAAAATTCTTAGAGAAAACCGCATATTTCGATGCAAAACGACGATTTCTCGCCGATTTTCGTTGTTTTCTGGCTTGAATTCGCAAAGAAGAGCACGAAATCTACAAAATCATCACTTTTTACCAAGATTCAACGGCTGAATTGCAAGAAAACAGCAGAATTCTGCACGAAATCATCAAAATTCTTAGAGAAAACCGCATATTTCGATGCAAAACGACGATTTCTCGCCGAATTTCGTGGTTTTCTGGCTTGAATTCGCAAAGAAGAGCACGAAATCTACAAAATCATGACTTTTTACCAAGATTCAACGGCTGAATTGCAAGAAAACAGCAGAATTCTGCACGAAATCATCAAAATTCTTACAGAAAACCGCATATTTCGATGCAAAACGACGATTTCTCGCCGATTTTCGTTGTTTTCTGGCTTGAATTCGCAAAGAAGAGCACGAAATCTACAAAATCATGACTTTTTACTAAGATTCAACGGCTGAATTGCAAGAAAACCGCAGAATTCTGCACGAAATCATCAAAATTCTTACAGAAAACCGCATATTTCGATGCAAAACGACGATTTCTCGCCGATTTTCGTTGTTTTCTGGCTTGAATTCGCAAAGAAGAGCACGAAATCTACAAAATCATGACTTTTTACCAAGATTCAACGGCTGAATTGCAAGAAAACAGCAGAATTCTGCACGAAATCATCAAAATTCTTACAGAAAACCGCATATGAATTCGCAAAGAAGAGCACGAAATCTACAAAATCATCACTTTTTACCAAGATTCTACGGCTGAATTGCAAGAAAACAGCAGAATTCTGCACGAAATCATCAAAATTTTTACAGAAAACCGCATATTTCGATGCAAAACGACGATTTCTCGCCGATTTTCGTTGTTTTCTCGCTTGAATTCGCAAAGAAGAGCACGAAATCTACAAAATCATGACTTTTTACCAAGATTCAACGGCTGAATTGCAAGAAAACAGCAGAATTCTGCACGAAATCATTAAAATTCTTACAGAAAACCGCATATTTCGATGCAAAACGACGATTTCTCGCCGATTTTCGTTGTTTTCTGGCATGAATTTGCAAAAAAGAGCACGAAATCTACAAAATCATGACTTTTTACCAAGATTCAACGGCTGAATTGCAAGAAAACAGCAGAATTCTGCACGAAATCATCAAAATTCTTACAGAAAACCGCATATTTCGATGCAAAACGACGATTTCTCGCCGATTTTCGTTGTTTTCTGGCATGAATTTGCAAAGAAGAGCACGAAATCTACAAAATCATGACTTTTTACCAAGATTCAACGGCTGAATTGCAAGAAAACAGCAGAATTCTGCACGAAATCATCAAAATTCTTAGAGAAAACCGCATATTTCGATGCAAAACGACGATTTCTCGCTGATTTTCGTTGTTTTCTATCTTGAATTCGCAAAGAAGAGCACGAAATCTACAAAATCATGACTTTTTACCAAGATTCAACGGCTGAATTGCAAGAAAACAGCAGAATTCTGCACGAAATCATCAAAATTCTTAGAGAAAACCGCATATTTCGATGCAAAACGACGATTTCTCGCCGACTTTCGTTGTTTTCTGCCTTGAATTCGCAAAGAAGAGCACGAAATCTACAAAATCATCACTTTTTACCAAGATTCTACGGCTGAATTGCAAGAAAACAGCAGAATTCTGCACGAAATCATCAAAATTCTTAGAGAAAACCGCATATTTCGATGCAAAACGACGATTTCTCGCCGATTTTCGTTGTTTTCTGGCATGAATTTGCAAAGAAGAGCACGAAATCTACAAAATCATGACTTTTTACCAAGATTCAACGGCTGAATTGCAAGTAAACAGCAGAATTCTGCACGAAATCGTCAAAATTCTTAGAGAAAACCGCATATTTCGATGCAAAACGACGATTTCTCGCCGATTTTCGTTGTTTTCTGGCTTGAATTCGCAAAGAAGAGCACGAAATCTACAAAATCCTCACTTTTTACCAAGATTCAACGGCTGAATTGCAAGGAAACAGCAGAATTCTGCACGAAATCATCAAAATTCTTAGAGAAAACCGCATATTTCGATGCAAAACGACGATTTCTCGCCGATTTTCGTTGTTTTCTGGCTTGAATTCGCAAAGAAGAGCACGAAATCTACAAAATCATCACTTTTTACCAAGATTCAACGGCTGAATTGCAAGAAAACAGCAGAATTCTGCACGAAATCATCAAAATTCTTAGAGAAAACCGCATATTTCGATGCAAAACGACGATTTCTCGCCGATTTTCGTTGTTTTCTGGCTTGAATTCGCAAAGAAGAGCACGAAATCTACAAAATCATCACTTCTTACCAAGACTCAACATCTGAATTGCAAGAAAATAGCAGAATTCTGCACGAAATCATTAAAATTCTTACAGAAAACCGCATATTTCGATGCTAAACGACAATTTCTCGCCGATTTTCGTTGTTTTCTCGCTTGAATTCGCAAAGAAGAGCACGAAATCTACAAAATCATGACTTTTTACCAAGATTCAACGGCTGGATTGCAAGAAAACAGCAGAATTCTGCTCGAAATCATCAAAATTCTTACAGAAAACCGCATATTTCGATGCAAAACGACGATTTCTCGCCGATTTTCGTTGTTTACTGGCATGAATTTGCAAAGAAGAGCACGAAATCTACAAAATCATGACTTTTTACCAAGATTCAACGGCTGAATTGCAAGAAAACAGCAGAATTCTGCTCGAAATCATCAAAATTCTTAGAGAAAACCGCATATTTCGATGCAAAACGACGATTTCTCGCTGATTTTCGTTGTTTTCTATCTTGAATTCGCAAAGAAGAGCACGAAATCTACAAAATCATGACTTTTTAGCAAGATTCAACGGCTGAATTGCAAGTAAACAGCAGAATTCTGCACGAAATCGTCAAAATTCTTAGAGAAAACCGCATATTTCGATGCAAAACGACGATTTCTCGCCGATTTTCGTTGTTTTCTGGCTTGAATTCGCAAAGAAGAGCACGAAATCTACAAAATCATAACTTTTTACCAAGATTCAACGGCTGAATTGCAAGAAAACAGCAGAATTCTGCACGAAATCATCAAAGTTCTTACAGAAAACCGCACATTTCGATGCAAAACAACGATTTCTCGCCGATTTTCGTTGTTTTCTGGCTTGAATTCGCAAAGAAGAGCACGAAATCTACAAAATCATCACTTTTTACCAAGATTCTACGGCTGAATTGCAAGAAAACAGCAGAATTCTGCACGAAATCATCAAAATTCTTACAGAAAACCGCATATTTCGATGCAAAACGACGATTTCTCGCCGATTTTCGATGTTTTCTGCCTTGAATTCGCAAAGAAGAGCACGAAATTTACAAAATCATCACTTTTTACCAAGATTCTACGGCTGAATTGCAAGAAAACAGCAGAATTCTGCACGAAATCATCAAAATTCTTACAGAAAACAGCATTTTTCGATGCAAATCGACGATTTCTCACCGATTTTCGTTGTTTTCTGGCTTGAATTCGCAAAGAAGAGCACGAAATCTACAAAATCATCACTTTTTACCAAGATTCAACGGCTGAATTGCAAGAAAACAGCAGAATTCTGCACGAAATCATCAAAATTCTTAGAGAAAACCGCATATTTCGATGCAAAACGACGATTTCTCGCCGATTTTCGTTGTTTTCTGGCTTGAATTCGCAAAGAAGAGCACGAAATCTACAAAATCATCACTCTTTACCAAGATTCAACGGCTGAATTGCAAGAAAACAGCAGAATTCTGCACGAAATCATCAAAATTCTTAGAGAAAACCGCATATTTCGATGCAAAACGACGATTTCTCGCCGATTTTCGTGGTTTTCTGGCTTGAATTCGCAAAGAAGAGCACGAAATCTACAAAATCATGACTTTTTACCAAGATTCAACGGCTGAATTGCAAGAAAACAGCAGAATTCTGCACAAAATCATCAAAATTCTTACAGAAAACCGCATATTTCGATGCAAAACGACGATTTCTCGCCGATTTTCGTTGTTTTCTGGCTTGAATTCGCAAAGAAGAGCACGAAATCTACAAAATCATGACTTTTTACCAAGATTCAACGGCTGAATTGCAAGAAAACAGCAGAATTCTGCACGAAATCATCAAAATTCTTACAGAAAACCGCATATTTCGATGCAAAACAACGATTTCTCGCCGATTTTCGTTGTTTTCTGGCTTGAATTCGCAAAGAAGAGCACGAAATCTACAAAATCATCACTTTTTACCAAGATTCAACGGCTGAATTGCAAGAAAACAGCAGAATTCTGCACGAAATCATCAAAATTCTTAGAGAAAACCGCATATTTCGAAGAAAAACGACGATTTCTCGCCGATTTTCGTTGTTTTCTGGCTTGAATTCGCAAAGAAGAGCACGAAATCTACAAAATCATCACTCTTTACCAAGATTCAACGGCTGAATTGCAAGAAAACAGCAGAATTCTGCACAAAATCATCAAAATTCTTACAGAAAACCGCATATTTCGATGCAAAACGATTATTTCTCGCCGATTTTCGTTGTTTTCTGGCTTGAATTCGCAAAGAAGTGCACGAAATCTACAAAATCATGACTTTTTACCAAGATTCAACGGCTGAATTGCAAGAAAACAGCAGAATTCTGCACGAAATCATCAAAATTCTTACAGAAAACCGCATATTTCGATGCAAAACGACGATTTCTCGCCGATTTTCGTTGTTTTCTGGCTTGAATTTGCAAAGAAGAGCACGAAATCTACAAAATCATGACTTTTTACTAAGATTCAACGGCTGAATTGCAAGAAAACCGCAGAATTCTGCACGAAATCATCAAAATTCTTACAGAAAACCGCATTTTTCGATGCAAATCGACGATTTCTCACCGATTTTCGTTGTTTTCTGGCTTGAATTTGCAAAGAAGAGCACGAAATCTACAAAATCATGACTTTTTACCAAGATTCAACGGCTGAATTGCAAGAAAACAGCAGAATTCTGCACGAAATCATCAAAATTCTTACAGAAAACCGCATATTTCGATGCAAAACAACGATTTCTCGCCGATTTTCGTTGTTTTCTGGCTTGAATTCGCAAAGAAGAGCACGAAATCTACAAAATCATCACATTTTACCAAGATTCTACGGCTGAATTGCAAGAAAACAGCAGAATTCTGCACGAAATCATCAAAATTCTTAGAGAAAACCGCATATTTCGATGCAAAACGACGATTTCTCGCCGATTTTCGTGGTTTTCTGGCTTGAATTCGCAAAGAAGAGCACGAAATCTACAAAATCATGATTTTTACCAAGATTCAACGGCTGAATTGCAAGAAAACAGCAGAATTCTGCACAAAATCATCAAAATTCTTACAGAAAACCGCATATTTCGATGCAAAACGATTATTTCTCGCCGATTTTCGTTGTTTTCTGGCTTGAATTCGCAAAGAAGTGCACGAAATCTACAAAATCATGACTTTTTACCAAGATTCAACGGCTGAATTGCAAGATAACAGCAGAATTCTGCACGAAATCATCAAAATTCTTACAGAAAACCGCATATTTCGATGCAAAACGACGATTTCTCGCCGATTTTCGTTGTTTTCTGGCTTGAATTCGCAAAGAAGAGCACGAAATCTACAAAATCATGACTTTTTACCAAGATTCAACGGCTGAATTGTAAGAAAACAGCAGAATTCTGCACGAAATCATCAAAATTCTTACAGAAAACCGCATATTTCGATGCAAAACAACGATTTCTCGCCGATTTTCGTTGTTTTCGGGCTTGAATTCGCAAAGAAGAGCACAAAATCTACAAAATCATCACTTTTTACCAAGATTCAACGGCTGAATTGCAAGAAAACAGCAGAATTCTGCACGAAATCATCAAAATTCTTAGAGAAAACCGCATATTTCGAAGAAAAACGACGATTTCTCGCCGATTTTCGTTGTTTTCTGGCTTGAATTCGCAAAGAAGAGCACGAAATCTACAAAATCATCACTCTTTACCAAGATTCAACGGCTGAATTGCAAGAAAACAGCAGAATTCTGCACGAAATCATCAAAATTCTTAGAGAAAACCGCATATTTCGATGCAAAACGACGATTTCTCGCCGATTTTCGTGGTTTTCTGGCTTGAATTCGCAAAGAAGAGCACGAAATCTACAAAATCATGACTTTTTACCAAGATTCAACGGCTGAATTGCAAGAAAACAGCAGAATTCTGCACAAAATCATCAAAATTCTTACAGAAAACCGCATATTTCGATGCAAAACGATTATTTCTCGCCGATTTTCGTTGTTTTCTGGCTTGAATTTGCAAAGAAGTGCACGAAATCTACAAAATCATGACTTTTTACCAAGATTCAACGGCTGAATTGCAAGAAAACAGCAGAATTCTGCACGAAATCATCAAAATTCTTACAGAAAACCGCATATTTCGATGCAAAACGACGATTTCTCGCCGATTTTCGTTGTTTTCTGGCTTGAATTTGCAAAGAAGAGCACGAAATCTACAAAATCATGACTTTTTACTAAGATTCAACGGCTGAATTGCAAGAAAACCGCAGAATTCTGCACGAAATCATCAAAATTCTTACAGAAAACCGCATTTTTCGATGCAAATCGACGATTTCTCACCGATTTTCGTTGTTTTCTGGCTTGAATTTGCAAAGAAGAGCACGAAATCTACAAAATCATGACTTTTTACTAAGATTCAACGGCTGAATTGCAAGTAAACAGCAGAATTCTGCACGAAATCGTCAAAATTCTTAGAGAAAACCGCATATTTCGATGCAAAACGACGATTTCTCGCCGATTTTCGTTGTTTTCTGGCTTGAATTCGCAAAGAAGAGCCCAAAATCTACAAAATCATCACTTTTTACCAAGATTCAACGGCTGAATTGCAAGAAAACAGCAGAATTCTGCACGAAATCATCAAAATTCTTAGAGAAAACCGCATATTTCGATGCAAAACGACGATTTCTCGCCGATTTTCGTGGTTTTCTGGCTTGAATTCGCAAAGAAGAGCACGAAATCTACAAAATCATGACTTTTTACCAAGATTCAACGGCTGAATTGCAAGAAAACAGCAGAATTCTGCACGAAATCATCAAAATTCTTACAGAAAACCGCATATTTCGATGCAAAACGACGATTTCTCGCCGATTTTCGTTGTTTTCTGGCTTGAATTCGCAAAGAAGAGCACGAAATCTACAAAATCATGACTTTTTACTAAGATTCAACGGCTGAATTGCAAGAAAACCGCAGAATTCTGCACGAAATCATCAAAATTCTTACAGAAAACCGCATTTTTCGATGCAAGTCGACGATTTCTCACCGATTTTCGTTGTTTTCTGGCTTGAATTCGCAAAGAAGAGCACGAAATCTACAAAATCATGACTTTTTACCAAGATTCAACGGCTGAATTGCAAGAAAACAGCAGAATTCTGCACGAAATCATCAAAATTTTTACAGAAAACCGCATATTTCGATGCAAAACGACGATATCTCGCCGATTTTCGTTGTTTTCTCGCTTGAATTCGCAAAGAAGAGCACGAAATCTACAAAATCATGACTTTTTACCAAGATTCAACGGCTGAATTGCAAGAAAACAGCAGAATTCTGCACGAAATCATCAAAATTCTTACAGAAAACCGCATATTTCGATGCAAAACGACGATTTCTCGCCGATTTTCGTTGTTTTCTGGCATGAATTTGCAAAGAAGAGCACGAAATCTACAAAATCATGACTTTTTACCAAGATTCAACGGCTGAATTGCAAGAAAACAGCAGAATTCTGCACGAAATCATCAAAATTCTTACAGAAAACCGCATATTTCGATGCAAAACGACGATTTCTCGCCGATTTTCGTTGTTTTCTGGCATGAATTTGCAAAGAAGAGCACGAAATCTACAAAATCATGACTTTTTACCAAGATTCAACGGCTGAATTGCAAGAAAAAAGCAGAATTCTGCACGAAATCATCAAAATTCTTAGAGAAAACCGCATATTTCGATGCAAAACGACGATTTCTCGCTGATTTTCGTTGTTTTCTATCTTGAATTCGCAAAGAAGAGCACGAAATCTACAAAATCATGACTTTTTACCAAGATTCAACGGCTGAATTGCAAGAAAACAGCAGAATTCTGCACGAAATCATCAAAATTCTTAGAGAAAACCGCATATTTCGATGCAAAACGACGATTTCTCGCCGACTTTCGTTGTTTTCTGCCTTGAATTCGCAAAGAAGAGCACGAAATCTACAAAATCATCACTTTTTACCAAGATTCTACGGCTGAATTGGGAGAAAACAGCAGAATTCTGCACGAAATCATCAAAATTCTTAGAGAAAACCCCATATTTCGATGCAAAACGACGATTTCTCGCCGATTTTCGTTGTTTTCTGGCATGAATTTGCAAAGAAGAGCACGAAATCTACAAAATCATGACTTTTTACCAAGATTCAACGGCTGAATTGCAAGTAAACAGCAGAATTCTGCACGAAATCGTCAAAATTCTTAGAGAAAACCGCATATTTCGATGCAAAACGACGATTTCTCGCCGATTTTCGTTGTTTTCTGGCTTGAATTCGCAAAGAAGAGCACGAAATCTACAAAATCCTCACTTTTTACCAAGATTCAACGGCTGAATTGCAAGGAAACAGCAGAATTCTGCACGAAATCATCAAAATTCTTAGAGAAAACCGCATATTTCGATGCAAAACGACGATTTCTCGCCGATTTTCGTTGTTTTCTGGCTTGAATTCGCAAAGAAGAGCACGAAATCTACAAAATCATCACTTTTTACCAAGATTCAACGGCTGAATTGCAAGAAAACAGCAGAATTCTGCACGAAATCATCAAAATTCTTAGAGAAAACCGCATATTTCGATGCAAAACGACGATTTCTCGCCGATTTTCGTGGTTTTCTGGCTTGAATTCGCAAAGAAGAGCACGAAATCTACAAAATCATGACTTTTTACTAAGATTCAACGGCTGAATTGCAAGAAAACAGCAGAATTCTGCACGAAATCATCAAAATTCTTACAGAAAACCGCATATTTCGATGCAAAACGACGATTTCTCGCCGATTTTCGTTGTTTTCTGGCTTGAATTCGCAAAGAAGAGCACGAAATCTACAAAATCATGACTTTTTACTAAGATTCAACGGCTGAATTGCAAGAAAACCGCAGAATTCTGCACGAAATCATCAAAATTCTTACAGAAAACCGCATATTTCGATGCAAAACGACGATTTCTCGCCGATTTTCGTTGTTTTCTGGCTTGAATTCGCAAAGAAGAGCACGAAATCTACAAAATCATGACTTTTTACCAAGATTCAACGGCTGAATTGCAAGAAAACAGCAGAATTCTGCACGAAATCATCAAAATTCTCACAGAAAACCGCATATGAATTCGCAAAGAAGAGCACGAAATCTACAAAATCATCACTTTTTACCAAGATTCTACGGCTGAATTGCAAGAAAACAGCAGAATTCTGCACGAAATCATCAAAATTTTTACAGAAAACCGCATATTTCGATGCAAAACGACGATTTCTCGCCGATTTTCGTTGTTTTCTCGCTTGAATTCGCAAAGAAGAGCACGAAATCTACAAAATCATGACTTTTTACCAAGATTCAACGGCTGAATTGCAAGAAAACAGCAGAATTCTGCACGAAATCATTAAAATTCTTACAGAAAACCGCATATTTCGATGCAAAACGACGATTTCTCGCCGATTTTCGTTGTTTTCTGGCATGAATTTGCAAAAAAGAGCACGAAATCTACAAAATCATGACTTTTTACCAAGATTCAACGGCTGAATTGCAAGAAAACAGCAGAATTCTGCACGAAATCATCAAAATTCTTACAGAAAACCGCATATTTCGATGCAAAACGACGATTTCTCGCCGATTTTCGTTGTTTTCTGGCATGAATTTGCAAAGAAGAGCACGAAATCTACAAAATCATGACTTTTTACCAAGATTCAACGGCTGAATTGCAAGAAAACAGCAGAATTCTGCACGAAATCATCAAAATTCTTAGAGAAAACCGCATATTTCGATGCAAAACGACGATTTCTCGCTGATTTTCGTTGTTTTCTATCTTGAATTCGCAAAGAAGAGCACGAAATCTACAAAATCATGACTTTTTACCAAGATTCAACGGCTGAATTGCAAGAAAACAGCAGAATTCTTCACGAAATCATCAAAATTCTTAGAGAAAACCGCATATTTCGATGCAAAACGACGATTTCTCGCCGACTTTCGTTGTTTTCTGCCTTGAATTCGCAAAGAAGAGCACGAAATCTACAAAATCATCACTTTTTACCAAGATTCTACGGCTGAATTGCAAGAAAACAGCAGAATTCTGCACGAAATCATCAAAATTCTTAGAGAAAACCGCATATTTCGATGCAAAACGACGATTTCTCGCCGATTTTCGTTGTTTTCTGGCATGAATTTGCAAAGAAGAGCACGAAATCTACAAAATCATGACTTTTTACCAAGATTCAACGGCTGAATTGCAAGTAAACAGCAGAATTCTGCACGAAATCGTCAAAATTCTTAGAGAAAACCGCATATTTCGATGCAAAACGACGATTTCTCGCCGATTTTCGTTGTTTTCTGGCTTGAATTCGCAAAGAAGAGCACGAAATCTACAAAATCCTCACTTTTTACCAAGATTCAACGGCTGAATTGCAAGGAAACAGCAGAATTCTGCACGAAATCATCAAAATTCTTAGAGAAAACCGCATATTTCGATGCAAAACGACGATTTCTCGCCGATTTTCGTTGTTTTCTGGCTTGAATTCGCAAAGAAGAGCACGAAATCTACAAAATCATCACTTTTTACCAAGATTCAACGGCTGAATTGCAAGAAAACAGCAGAATTCTGCACGAAATCATCAAAATTCTTAGAGAAAACCGCATATTTCGATGCAAAACGACGATTTCTCGCCGATTTTCGTTGTTTTCTGGCTTGAATTCGCAAAGAAGAGCACGAAATCTACAAAATCATCACTTCTTACCAAGACTCAACATCTGAATTGCAAGAAAATAGCAGAATTCTGCACGAAATCATTAAAATTCTTACAGAAAACCGCATATTTCGATGCAAAACGACAATTTCTCGCCGATTTTCGTTGTTTTCTCGCTTGAATTCGCAAAGAAGAGCACGAAATCTACAAAATCATGACTTTTTACCAAGATTCAACGGCTGGATTGCAAGAAAACAGCAGAATTCTGCTCGAAATCATCAAAATTCTTACAGAAAACCGCATATTTCGATGCAAAACGACGATTTCTCGCCGATTTTCGTTGTTTACTGGCATGAATTTGCAAAGAAGAGCACGAAATCTACAAAATCATGACTTTTTACCAAGATTCAACGGCTGAATTGCAAGAAAACAGCAGAATTCTGCTCGAAATCATCAAAATTCTTAGAGAAAACCGCATATTTCGATGCAAAACGACGATTTCTCGCTGATTTTCGTTGTTTTCTATCTTGAATTCGCAAAGAAGAGCACGAAATCTACAAAATCATGACTTTTTAGCAAGATTCAACGGCTGAATTGCAAGTAAACAGCAGAATTCTGCACGAAATCGTCAAAATTCTTAGAGAAAACCGCATATTTCGATGCAAAACGACGATTTCTCGCCGATTTTCGTTGTTTTCTGGCTTGAATTCGCAAAGAAGAGCACGAAATCTACAAAATCATAACTTTTTACCAAGATTCAACGGCTGAATTGCAAGAAAACAGCAGAATTCTGCACGAAATCATCAAAGTTCTTACAGAAAACCGCACATTTCGATGCAAAACAACGATTTCTCGCCGATTTTCGTTGTTTTCTGGCTTGAATTCGCAAAGAAGAGCACGAAATCTACAAAATCATCACTTTTTACCAAGATTCTACGGCTGAATTGCAAGAAAACAGCAGAATTCTGCACGAAATCATCAAAATTCTTACAGAAAACCGCATATTTCGATGCAAAACGACGATTTCTCGCCGATTTTCGATGTTTTCTGCCTTGAATTCGCAAAGAAGAGCACGAAATTTACAAAATCATCACTTTTTACCAAGATTCTACGGCTGAATTGCAAGAAAACAGCAGAATTCTGCACGAAATCATCAAAATTCTTACAGAAAACAGCATTTTTCGATGCAAATCGACGATTTCTCACCGATTTTCGTTGTTTTCTGGCTTGAATTCGCAAAGAAGAGCACGAAATCTACAAAATCATCACTTTTTACCAAGATTCAACGGCTGAATTGCAAGAAAACAGCAGAATTCTGCACGAAATCATCAAAATTCTTAGAGAAAACCGCATATTTCGATGCAAAACGACGATTTCTCGCCGATTTTCGTTGTTTTCTGGCTTGAATTCGCAAAGAAGAGCACGAAATCTACAAAATCATCACTCTTTACCAAGATTCAACGGCTGAATTGCAAGAAAACAGCAGAATTCTGCACGAAATCATCAAAATTCTTACAGAAAACCGCATATTTCGATGCAAAACGACGATTTCTCGCCGATTTTCGATGTTTTCTGCCTTGAATTCGCAAAGAAGAGCACGAAATCTACAAAATCATCACTTTTTACCAAGATTCAACGGCTGAATTGCAAGAAAACAGCAGAATTCTGCACAAAATCATCAAAATTCTTACAGAAAACCGCATATTTCGATGCAAAACGACGATTTCTCGCCGATTTTCGTTGTTTTCTGGCTTGAATTCGCAAAGAAGAGCACGAAATCTACAAAATCATGACTTTTTACCAAGATTCAACGGCTGAATTGCAAGAAAACAGCAGAATTCTGCACGAAATCATCAAAATTCTTACAGAAAACCGCATATTTCGATGCAAAACAACGATTTCTCGCCGATTTTCGTTGTTTTCTGGCTTGAATTCGCAAAGAAGAGCACGAAATCTACAAAATCATCACTTTTTACCAAGATTCAACGGCTGAATTGCAAGAAAACAGCAGAATTCTGCACGAAATCATCAAAATTCTTAGAGAAAACCGCATATTTCGAAGAAAAACGACGATTTCTCGCCGATTTTCGTTGTTTTCTGGCTTGAATTCGCAAAGAAGAGCACGAAATCTACAAAATCATCACTCTTTACCAAGATTCAACGGCTGAATTGCAAGAAAACAGCAGAATTCTGCACAAAATCATCAAAATTCTTACAGAAAACCGCATATTTCGATGCAAAACGATTATTTCTCGCCGATTTTCGTTGTTTTCTGGCTTGAATTCGCAAAGAAGTGCACGAAATCTACAAAATCATGACTTTTTACCAAGATTCAACGGCTGAATTGCAAGAAAACAGCAGAATTCTGCACGAAATCATCAAAATTCTTACAGAAAACCGCATATTTCGATGCAAAACGACGATTTCTCGCCGATTTTCGTTGTTTTCTGGCTTGAATTTGCAAAGAAGAGCACGAAATCTACAAAATCATGACTTTTTACTAAGATTCAACGGCTGAATTGCAAGAAAACCGCAGAATTCTGCACGAAATCATCAAAATTCTTACAGAAAACCGCATTTTTCGATGCAAATCGACGATTTCTCACCGATTTTCGTTGTTTTCTGGCTTGAATTTGCAAAGAAGAGCACGAAATCTACAAAATCATGACTTTTTACCAAGATTCAACGGCTGAATTGCAAGAAAACAGCAGAATTCTGCACGAAATCATCAAAATTCTTACAGAAAACCGCATATTTCGATGCAAAACAACGATTTCTCGCCGATTTTCGTTGTTTTCTGGCTTGAATTCGCAAAGAAGAGCACGAAATCTACAAAATCATCACATTTTACCAAGATTCTACGGCTGAATTGCAAGAAAACAGCAGAATTCTGCACGAAATCATCAAAATTCTTAGAGAAAACCGCATATTTCGATGCAAAACGACGATTTCTCGCCGATTTTCGTGGTTTTCTGGCTTGAATTCGCAAAGAAGAGCACGAAATCTACAAAATCATCACTCTTTACCAAGATTCAACGGCTGAATTGCAAGAAAACAGCAGAATTCTGCACAAAATCATCAAAATTCTTACAGAAAACCGCATATTTCGATGCAAAACGATTATTTCTCGCCGATTTTCGTTGTTTTCTGGCTTGAATTCGCAAAGAAGTGCACGAAATCTACAAAATCATGACTTTTTACCAAGATTCAACGGCTGAATTGCAAGAAAACAGCAGAATTCTGCACGAAATCATCAAAATTCTTACAGAAAACCGCATATTTCGATGCAAAACGACGATTTCTCGCCGATTTTCGTTGTTTTCTGGCTTGAATTTGCAAAGAAGAGCACGAAATCTACAAAATCATGACTTTTTACTAAGATTCAACCGCTGAATTGCAAGAAAACCGCAGAATTCTGCACGAAATCATCAAAATTCTTACAGAAAACCGCATTTTTCGATGCAAATCGACGATTTCTCACCGATTTTCGTTGTTTTCTGGCTTGAATTTGCAAAGAAGAGCACGAAATCTACAAAATCATGACTTTTTACCAAGATTCAACGGCTGAATTGCAAGAAAACAGCAGAATTCTGCACGAAATCATCAAAATTCTTACAGAAAACCGCATATTTCGATGCAAAACAACGATTTCTCGCCGATTTTCGTTGTTTTCTGGCTTGAATTCGCAAAGAAGAGCACGAAATCTACAAAATCATCACATTTTACCAAGATTCTACGGCTGAATTGCAAGAAAACAGCAGAATTCTGCACGAAATCATCAAAATTCTTAGAGAAAACCGCATATTTCGATGCAAAACGACGATTTCTCGCCGATTTTCGTGGTTTTCTGGCTTGAATTCGCAAAGAAGAGCACGAAATCTACAAAATCATGATTTTTACCAAGATTCAACGGCTGAATTGCAAGAAAACAGCAGAATTCTGCACAAAATCATCAAAATTCTTACAGAAAACCGCATATTTCGATGCAAAACGATTATTTCTCGCCGATTTTCGTTGTTTTCTGGCTTGAATTCGCAAAGAAGTGCACGAAATCTACAAAATCATGACTTTTTACCAAGATTCAACGGCTGAATTGCAAGATAACAGCAGAATTCTGCACGAAATCATCAAAATTCTTACAGAAAACCGCATATTTCGATGCAAAACGACGATTTCTCGCCGATTTTCGTTGTTTTCTGGCTTGAATTCGCAAAGAAGAGCACGAAATCTACAAAATCATGACTTTTTACCAAGATTCAACGGCTGAATTGTAAGAAAACAGCAGAATTCTGCACGAAATCATCAAAATTCTTACAGAAAACCGCATATTTCGATGCAAAACAACGATTTCTCGCCGATTTTCGTTGTTTTCTGGCTTGAATTCGCAAAGAAGAGCACAAAATCTACAAAATCATCACTTTTTACCAAGATTCAACGGCTGAATTGCAAGAAAACAGCAGAATTCTGCACGAAATCATCAAAATTCTTAGAGAAAACCGCATATTTCGAAGAAAAACGACGATTTCTCGCCGATTTTCGTTGTTTTCTGGCTTGAATTCGCAAAGAAGAGCACGAAATCTACAAAATCATCACTCTTTACCAAGATTCAACGGCTGAATTGCAAGAAAACAGCAGAATTCTGCACGAAATCATCAAAATTCTTAGAGAAAACCGCATATTTCGATGCAAAACGACGATTTCTCGCCGATTTTCGTGGTTTTCTGGCTTGAATTCGCAAAGAAGAGCACGAAATCTACAAAATCATGACTTTTTACCAAGATTCAACGGCTGAATTGCAAGAAAACAGCAGAATTCTGCACAAAATCATCAAAATTCTTACAGAAAACCGCATATTTCGATGCAAAACGATTATTTCTCGCCGATTTTCGTTGTTTTCTGGCTTGAATTTGCAAAGAAGTGCACGAAATCTACAAAATCATGACTTTTTACCAAGATTCAACGGCTGAATTGCAAGAAAACAGCAGAATTCTGCACGAAATCATCAAAATTCTTACAGAAAACCGCATATTTCGATGCAAAACGACGATTTCTCGCCGATTTTCGTTGTTTTCTGGCTTGAATTTGCAAAGAAGAGCACGAAATCTACAAAATCATGACTTTTTACTAAGATTCAACGGCTGAATTGCAAGAAAACCGCAGAATTCTGCACGAAATCATCAAAATTCTTACAGAAAACCGCATTTTTCGATGCAAATCGACGATTTCTCACCGATTTTCGTTGTTTTCTGGCTTGAATTTGCAAAGAAGAGCACGAAATCTACAAAATCATGACTTTTTACCAAGATTCAACGGCTGAATTGCAAGAAAACAGCAGAATTCTGCACGAAATCATCAAAATTCTTACAGAAAACCGCATATTTCGATGCAAAACAACGATTTCTCGCCGATTTTCGTTGTTTTCTGGCTTGAATTCGCAAAGAAGAGCACGAAATCTACAAAATCATCACATTTTACCAAGATTCTACGGCTGAATTGCAAGAAAACAGCAGAATTCTGCACGAAATCATCAAAATTCTTACAGAAAACCGCATATTTCGATGCAAAACGACGATTTCTCGCCGATTTTCGTTGTTTTCTGGCTTCAATTCGCAAAAAAGAGCACGAAATCTACAAAATCATGACTTTTTACCAAGATTTAACGGCTGAATTGCAAGAAAACAGCAGAATTCTGCACGAAATCATCAAAATTCTTACAGAAAACCGCATATTTCGATGCAAAACGACGATTTCTCGCCGATTTTCGTTGTTTTCTGGCTTGAATTTGCAAAGAAGAGCACGAAATCTACAAAATCATGACTTTTTACTAAGATTCAACGGCTGAATTGCAAGAAAACCGCAGAATTCTGCACGAAATCATCAAAATTCTTACAGAAAACCGCATTTTTCGATGCAAATCGACGATTTCTCACCGATTTTCGTTGTTTTCTGGCTTGAATTTGCAATGAAGAGCACGAAATCTACAAAATCATGACTTTTTACCAAGATTCAACGGCTGAATTGCAAGAAAACAGCAGAATTCTGCACGAAATCATCAAAATTCTTACAGAAAACCGCATATTTCGATGCAAAACGACGATTTCTCGCCGATTTTCGTTGTTTTCTGGCTTCAATTCGCAAAAAAGAGCACGAAATCTACAAAATCATGACTTTTTACCAAGATTCAACGGCTGAATTGCAAGAAAACAGCAGAATTCTGCACGAAATCATCAAAATTCTTACAGAAAACCGCATATTTCGATGCAAAACGACGATTTCTCGCCGATTTTCGTTGTTTTCTGTCTTCAATTCGCAAAAAAGAGCACGAAATCTACAAAATCATGACTTTTTACCAACATTCAACGGCTGAATTGCAAGAAAACAGCAGAATTCTGCACGAAATCATCAAAATTCTTAGAGAAAACTGCATATTTCGATGCAAAACAACGATTTCTCGCCGATTTTCGTTGTTTTCTACCTTGAATTCGCCAAGAAGAGCACGAAATCTACAAAATCATGACTTTTTACCTAGATTCAACGGCTGAATTGCAAGAAAACAGCAGAATTCTGCACGAAATCATCAAAATTCTTAGAGAAAACTGCATATTTCGATGCAAAACAACGATTTCTCGCCGATTTTCGTTGTTTTCTATCTTGAATTCGCCAAGAAGAGCACGAAATCTACAAAATCATGACTTTTTACCAAGATTCAACGGCTGAATTGCAAGAAAACAGCAGAATTCTGCACGAAATCGTCAAAATTCTTAGAGAAAACCGCATATTTCGATGCAAATCGACGATTTCTCACCGATTTTCGTTGTTTTCTGGCTTGAATTTGCAAAGAAGAGCACGAAATCTACAAAATCATGACTTTTTACCAAGATTCAACGGCTGAATTGCAAGAAAACAGCAGAATTCTGCACGAAATCATCAAAATTCTTACAGAAAACCGCATATTTCGATGCAAAACGACGATTTCTCGCCGATTTTCGTTGTTTTCTGGCTTCAATTCGCAAAAAAGAGCACGAAATCTACAAAATCATGACTTTTTACCAAGATTCAACGGCTGAATTGCAAGAAAACAGCAGAATTCTGCACGAAATCATCAAAATTCTTAGAGAAAACTGCATATTTCGATGCAAAACAACGATTTCTCGCCGATTTTCGTTGTTTTCTACCTTGAATTCGCCAAGAAGAGCACGAAATCTACAAAATCATGACTTTTTACCTAGATTCAACGGCTGAATTGCAAGAAAACAGCAGAATTCGGCACGAAATCATCAAAATTCTTAGAGAAAACTGCATATTTCGATGCAAAACAACGATTTCTCGCCGATTTTCGTTGTTTTCTATCTTGAATTCGCCAAGAAGAGCACGAAATCTACAAAATCATGACTTTTTACCAAGATTCAACGGCTGAATTGCAAGAAAACAGCAGAATTCTGCACGAAATCGTCAAAATTCTTAGAGAAAACCGCATATTTCGATGCAAAACGACGATTTCTCGCCGATTTTCGTTCTTTTCTGGCTTGAATTCGCAAAGAAGAGCACGAAATCTACAAAATCATCACTTTTTACCAAGATTCAACGGCTGAATTGCAAGAAAACAGCAGAATTCTGCACGAAATCATCAAAATTCTTAGAGAAAACCGCATATTTCGATGCAAAACGACGATTTCTCGCCGATTTTCGTGGTTTTCTGGCTTGAATTCGCAAAGAAGAGCACGAAATCTACAAAATCATGACTTTTTACGAAGATTCAACGGCTGAATTGCAAGAAAACAGCAGAATTCTGCACGAAATCATCAAAATTCTTACAGAAAACCGCATATTTCGATGCAAAACGACGATTTCTCGCCGATTTTCGTGGTTTTCTGGCTTTAATTCGCAAAGAAGAGCACGAAATCTACAGAATCATGACTTTTTACTAAGATTCAACGGCTGAATTGCAAGAAAACCGCAGAATTCTGCACGAAATCATCAAAATTCTTACAGAAAACCGCATTTTTCGATGCAAATCGACGATTTCTCACCAATTTTCGTTGTTTTCTGGCTTGAATTCGCAAAGAAGAGCACGAAATCTACAAAATCATGACTTTTTACCAAGATTCAACGGCTGAATTGCAAGAAAACAGCAGAATTCTGCACGAAATCATCAAAATTCTTACAGAAAACCGCATATTTCGATGCAAAACAACGATTTCTCGCCGATTTTCGTTGTTTTCTGGCTTGAATTCGCAAAGAAGAGCACGAAATCTACAAAATCATCACTTTTTACCAAGATTCTACGGCTGAATTGCAAGAAAACAGCAGAATTCTGCACGAAATCATCAAAATTTTTACAGAAAACCGCATATTTCGATGCAAAACGACGATTTCTCGCCGATTTTCGTTGTTTTCTAGCTTGAATTCGCAAAGAAGAGCACGAAATCTACAAAATCATGACTTTTTACCAAGATTCAACGGCTGAATTGCAAGAAAACAGCAGAATTCTGCCCGAAATCATCAAAATTCTTAGAGAAAACCGCATATTTCGAAGAAAAACGACGATTTCTCGCCGATTTTCGTTGTTTTCTGGCTTGAATTCGCAAAGAAGAGCACGAAATTTACAAAATCATCACTTTTTACCAAGATTCTACGGCTGAATTGCAAGAAAACAGCAGAATTCTGCACGAAATCATCAAAATTCTTACAGAAAACAGCATTTTTCGATGCAAATCGACGATTTCTCACCGATTTTCGTTGTTTTCTGGCTTGAATTCGCAAAGAAGAGCACGAAATCTACAAAATCATCACTTTTTACCAAGATTCAACGGCTGAATTGCAAGAAAACAGCAGAATTCTGCACGAAATCATCAAAATTCTTAGAGAAAACCGCATATTTCGATGCAAAACGACGATTTCTCGCCGATTTTCGTTGTTTTCTGGCTTGAATTCGCAAAGAAGAGCACGAAATCTACAAAATCATCACTCTTTACCAAGATTCAACGGCTGAATTGCAAGAAAACAGCAGAATTCTGCACGAAATCATCAAAATTCTTACAGAAAACCGCATATTTCGATGCAAAACGACGATTTCTCGCCGATTTTCGATGTTTTCTGCCTTGAATTCGCAAAGAAGAGCACGAAATCTACAAAATCATCACTTTTTACCAAGATTCAACGGCTGAATTGCAAGAAAACAGCAGAATTCTGCACAAAATCATCAAAATTCTTACAGAAAACCGCATATTTCGATGCAAAACGACGATTTCTCGCCGATTTTCGTTGTTTTCTGGCTTGAATTCGCAAAGAAGAGCACGAAATCTACAAAATCATGACTTTTTACCAAGATTCAACGGCTGAATTGCAAGAAAACAGCAGAATTCTGCACGAAATCATCAAAATTCTTACAGAAAACCGCATATTTCGATGCAAAACAACGATTTCTCGCCGATTTTCGTTGTTTTCTGGCTTGAATTCGCAAAGAAGAGCACGAAATCTACAAAATCATCACTTTTTACCAAGATTCAACGGCTGAATTGCAAGAAAACAGCAGAATTCTGCACGAAATCATCAAAATTCTTAGAGAAAACCGCATATTTCGAAGAAAAACGACGATTTCTCGCCGATTTTCGTTGTTTTCTGGCTTGAATTCGCAAAGAAGAGCACGAAATCTACAAAATCATCACTCTTTACCAAGATTCAACGGCTGAATTGCAAGAAAACAGCAGAATTCTGCACAAAATCATCAAAATTCTTACAGAAAACCGCATATTTCGATGCAAAACGATTATTTCTCGCCGATTTTCGTTGTTTTCTGGCTTGAATTCGCAAAGAAGTGCACGAAATCTACAAAATCATGACTTTTTACCAAGATTCAACGGCTGAATTGCAAGAAAACAGCAGAATTCTGCACGAAATCATCAAAATTCTTACAGAAAACCGCATATTTCGATGCAAAACGACGATTTCTCGCCGATTTTCGTTGTTTTCTGGCTTGAATTTGCAAAGAAGAGCACGAAATCTACAAAATCATGACTTTTTACTAAGATTCAACGGCTGAATTGCAAGAAAACCGCAGAATTCTGCACGAAATCATCAAAATTCTTACAGAAAACCGCATTTTTCGATGCAAATCGACGATTTCTCACCGATTTTCGTTGTTTTCTGGCTTGAATTTGCAAAGAAGAGCACGAAATCTACAAAATCATGACTTTTTACCAAGATTCAACGGCTGAATTGCAAGAAAACAGCAGAATTCTGCACGAAATCATCAAAATTCTTACAGAAAACCGCATATTTCGATGCAAAACAACGATTTCTCGCCGATTTTCGTTGTTTTCTGGCTTGAATTCGCAAAGAAGAGCACGAAATCTACAAAATCATCACATTTTACCAAGATTCTACGGCTGAATTGCAAGAAAACAGCAGAATTCTGCACGAAATCATCAAAATTCTTAGAGAAAACCGCATATTTCGATGCAAAACGACGATTTCTCGCCGATTTTCGTGGTTTTCTGGCTTGAATTCGCAAAGAAGAGCACGAAATCTACAAAATCATGATTTTTACCAAGATTCAACGGCTGAATTGCAAGAAAACAGCAGAATTCTGCACAAAATCATCAAAATTCTTACAGAAAACCGCATATTTCGATGCAAAACGATTATTTCTCGCCGATTTTCGTTGTTTTCTGGCTTGAATTCGCAAAGAAGTGCACGAAATCTACAAAATCATGACTTTTTACCAAGATTCAACGGCTGAATTGCAAGATAACAGCAGAATTCTGCACGAAATCATCAAAATTCTTACAGAAAACCGCATATTTCGATGCAAAACGACGATTTCTCGCCGATTTTCGTTGTTTTCTGGCTTGAATTCGCAAAGAAGAGCACGAAATCTACAAAATCATGACTTTTTACCAAGATTCAACGGCTGAATTGTAAGAAAACAGCAGAATTCTGCACGAAATCATCAAAATTCTTACAGAAAACCGCATATTTCGATGCAAAACAACGATTTCTCGCCGATTTTCGTTGTTTTCTGGCTTGAATTCGCAAAGAAGAGCACAAAATCTACAAAATCATCACTTTTTACCAAGATTCAACGGCTGAATTGCAAGAAAACAGCAGAATTCTGCACGAAATCATCAAAATTCTTAGAGAAAACCGCATATTTCGAAGAAAAACGACGATTTCTCGCCGATTTTCGTTGTTTTCTGGCTTGAATTCGCAAAGAAGAGCACGAAATCTACAAAATCATCACTCTTTACCAAGATTCAACGGCTGAATTGCAAGAAAACAGCAGAATTCTGCACGAAATCATCAAAATTCTTAGAGAAAACCGCATATTTCGATGCAAAACGACGATTTCTCGCCGATTTTCGTGGTTTTCTGGCTTGAATTCGCAAAGAAGAGCACGAAATCTACAAAATCATGACTTTTTACCAAGATTCAACGGCTGAATTGCAAGAAAACAGCAGAATTCTGCACAAAATCATCAAAATTCTTACAGAAAACCGCATATTTCGATGCAAAACGATTATTTCTCGCCGATTTTCGTTGTTTTCTGGCTTGAATTTGCAAAGAAGTGCACGAAATCTACAAAATCATGACTTTTTACCAAGATTCAACGGCTGAATTGCAAGAAAACAGCAGAATTCTGCACGAAATCATCAAAATTCTTACAGAAAACCGCATATTTCGATGCAAAACGACGATTTCTCGCCGATTTTCGTTGTTTTCTGGCTTGAATTTGCAAAGGAGAGCACGAAATCTACAAAATCATGACTTTTTACTAAGATTCAACGGCTGAATTGCAAGAAAACCGCAGAATTCTGCACGAAATCATCAAAATTCTTACAGAAAACCGCATTTTTCGATGCAAATCGACGATTTCTCACCGATTTTCGTTGTTTTCTGGCTTGAATTTGCAAAGAAGAGCACGAAATCGACAAAATCATGACTTTTTACCAAGATTCAACGGCTGAATTGCAAGAAAACAGCAGAATTCTGCACGAAATCATCAAAATTCTTACAGAAAACCGCATATTTCGATGCAAAACAACGATTTCTCGCCGATTTTCGTTGTTTTCTGGCTTGAATTCGCAAAGAAGAGCACGAAATCTACAAAATCATCACATTTTACCAAGATTCTACGGCTGAATTGCAAGAAAACAGCAGAATTCTGCACGAAATCATCAAAATTCTTACAGAAAACCGCATATTTCGATGCAAAACGACGATTTCTCGCCGATTTTCGTTGTTTTCTGGCTTCAATTCGCAAAAAAGAGCACGAAATCTACAAAATCATGACTTTTTACCAAGATTTAACGGCTGAATTGCAAGAAAACAGCAGAATTCTGCACGAAATCATCAAAATTCTTACAGAAAACCGCATATTTCGATGCAAAACGACGATTTCTCGCCGATTTTCGTTGTTTTCTGGCTTGAATTTGCAAAGAAGAGCACGAAATCTACAAAATCATGACTTTTTACTAAGATTCAACGGCTGAATTGCAAGAAAACCGCAGAATTCTGCACGAAATCATCAAAATTCTTACAGAAAACCGCATTTTTCGATGCAAATCGACGATTTCTCACCGATTTTCGTTGTTTTCTGGCTTGAATTTGCAAAGAAGAGCACGAAATCTACAAAATCATGACTTTTTACCAAGATTCAACGGCTGAATTGCAAGAAAACAGCAGAATTCTGCACGAAATCATCAAAATTCTTACAGAAAACCGCATATTTCGATGCAAAACGACGATTTCTCGCCGATTTTCGTTGTTTTCTGGCTTCAATTCGCAAAAAAGAGCACGAAATCTACAAAATCATGACTTTTTACCAAGATTCAACGGCTGAATTGCAAGAAAACAGCAGAATTCTGCACGAAATCATCAAAATTCTTACAGAAAACCGCATATTTCGATGCAAAACGACGATTTCTCGCCGATTTTCGTTGTTTTCTGTCTTCAATTCGCAAAAAAGAGCACGAAATCTACAAAATCATGACTTTTTACCAACATTCAACGGCTGAATTGCAAGAAAACAGCAGAATTCTGCACGAAATCATCAAAATTCTTAGAGAAAACTGCATATTTCGATGCAAAACAACGATTTCTCGCCGATTTTCGTTGTTTTCTACCTTGAATTCGCCAAGAAGAGCACGAAATCTACAAAATCATGACTTTTTACCTAGATTCAACGGCTGAATTGCAAGAAAACAGCAGAATTCTGCACGAAATCATCAAAATTCTTAGAGAAAACTGCATATTTCGATGCAAAACAACGATTTCTCGCCGATTTTCGTTGTTTTCTATCTTGAATTCGCCAAGAAGAGCACGAAATCTACAAAATCATGACTTTTTACCAAGATTCAACGGCTGAATTGCAAGAAAACAGCAGAATTCTGCACGAAATCGTCAAAATTCTTAGAGAAAACCGCATATTTCGATGCAAATCGACGATTTCTCACCGATTTTCGTTGTTTTCTGGCTTGAATTTGCAAAGAAGAGCACGAAATCTACAAAATCATGACTTTTTACCAAGATTCAACGGCTGAATTGCAAGAAAACAGCAGAATTCTGCACGAAATCATCAAAATTCTTACAGAAAACCGCATATTTCGATGCAAAACGACGATTTCTCGCCGATTTTCGTTGTTTTCTGGCTTCAATTCGCAAAAAAGAGCACGAAATCTACAAAATCATGACTTTTTACCAAGATTCAACGGCTGAATTGCAAGAAAACAGCAGAATTCTGCACGAAATCATCAAAATTCTTAGAGAAAACTGCATATTTCGATGCAAAACAACGATTTCTCGCCGATTTTCGTTGTTTTCTACCTTGAATTCGCCAAGAAGAGCACGAAATCTACAAAATCATGACTTTTTACCTAGATTCAACGGCTGAATTGCAAGAAAACAGCAGAATTCGGCACGAAATCATCAAAATTCTTAGAGAAAACTGCATATTTCGATGCAAAACAACGATTTCTCGCCGATTTTCGTTGTTTTCTATCTTGAATTCGCCAAGAAGAGCACGAAATCTACAAAATCATGACTTTTTACCAAGATTCAACGGCTGAATTGCAAGAAAACAGCAGAATTCTGCACGAAATCGTCAAAATTCTTAGAGAAAACCGCATATTTCGATGCAAAACGACGATTTCTCGCCGATTTTCGTTCTTTTCTGGCTTGAATTCGCAAAGAAGAGCACGAAATCTACAAAATCATCACTTTTTACCAAGATTCAACGGCTGAATTGCAAGAAAACAGCAGAATTCTGCACGAAATCATCAAAATTCTTAGAGAAAACCGCATATTTCGATGCAAAACGACGATTTCTCGCCGATTTTCGTGGTTTTCTGGCTTGAATTCGCAAAGAAGAGCACGAAATCTACAAAATCATGACTTTTTACGAAGATTCAACGGCTGAATTGCAAGAAAACAGCAGAATTCTGCACGAAATCATCAAAATTCTTACAGAAAACCGCATATTTCGATGCAAAACGACGATTTCTCGCCGATTTTCGTGGTTTTCTGGCTTTAATTCGCAAAGAAGAGCACGAAATCTACAGAATCATGACTTTTTACTAAGATTCAACGGCTGAATTGCAAGAAAACCGCAGAATTCTGCACGAAATCATCAAAATTCTTACAGAAAACCGCATTTTTCGATGCAAATCGACGATTTCTCACCAATTTTCGTTGTTTTCTGGCTTGAATTCGCAAAGAAGAGCACGAAATCTACAAAATCATGACTTTTTACCAAGATTCAACGGCTGAATTGCAAGAAAACAGCAGAATTCTGCACGAAATCATCAAAATTCTTACAGAAAACCGCATATTTCGATGCAAAACAACGATTTCTCGCCGATTTTCGTTGTTTTCTGGCTTGAATTCGCAAAGAAGAGCACGAAATCTACAAAATCATCACTTTTTACCAAGATTCTACGGCTGAATTGCAAGAAAACAGCAGAATTCTGCACGAAATCATCAAAATTTTTACAGAAAACCGCATATTTCGATGCAAAACGACGATTTCTCGCCGATTTTCGTTGTTTTCTAGCTTGAATTCGCAAAGAAGAGCACGAAATCTACAAAATCATGACTTTTTACCAAGATTCAACGGCTGAATTGCAAGAAAACAGCAGAATTCTGCCCGAAATCATCAAAATTCTTAGAGAAAACTGCATATTTCGATGCAAAACAACGATTTCTCGCCGATTTTCGTTGTTTTCTATCTTGAATTCGCCAAGAAGAGCACGAAATCTACAAAATCATGACTTTTTACCTAGATTCAACGGCTGAATTGCAAGAAAACAGCAGAATTCTGCACGAAATCATCAAAATTCTTACAGAAAACCGCATATTTCGATGCAAAACAACGATTTCTCGCCGATTTTCGTTGTTTTCTATCTTGAATTCGCCAAGAAGAGCACGAAATCTATAAAATCATGACTTTTTACCTAGATTCAACGGCTGAATTGCAAGAAAACAGCAGAATTCTGCACGAAATCATCAAAATTCTTACAGAAAACCGCATATTTCGATGCAAAAGGACGATTTCTCGCCGATTTTCGTTGTTTTCTCGCTTGAATTCGCAAAGAAGAGCACGAAATCTACAAAATCATGACTTTTTACCAAGATTCAACGGCTGAATTGCAAGAAAACAGCAGAATTCTGCACGAAATCATCAAAATTCTTACAGAAAACCGCATATTTTGATGCAAAACGACGATTTCTCGACGATTTTCGTTGTTTTCTGGCATGAATTTGCAAAGAAGAGCACGAAATCTACAAAATCATAACTTTCTACCAAGATTCAACGGCTGAATTGCAAGAAAACAGCAGAATTCTGCACGAAATCATCAAAATTCTTAGAGAAAACCGCATATTTCGATGCAAAACGACGATTTCTCGCTGATTTTCGTTGTTTTCTATCTTGAATTTGCAAAGAAGAGCACGAAATCTACAAAATCATGACTTTTAACCAAGATTCAACGGCTGAATTGCAAGTAAACAGCAGAATTCTGCACGAAATCGTCAAAATTCTTAGAAAAAATTGCATATTTCGATGCAAAACGACGATTTCTCGCCGATTTTCGTTGTTTTCTGGCTTGAATTCGCAAAGAAGAGCACGAAATTTACAAAATCATCACTTTTTACCAAGATTCAACGGCTGAATTGCAAGGAAACAGCAGAATTCTGCACGAAATCATCAAAATTCTTAGAGAAAACCGCATATTTCGATGCAAAACGACGATTTCTCGCCGATTTTCGTTGTTTTCTGGCTTGAATTCGCAAAGAAGAGCACAAAATCTACAAAATCAGCACTTTTTACCAAGATTCAACGGCTGAATTGCAAGAAAACAGCAGAATTCTGCACGAAATCATCAAAATTCTTAGAGAAAACCGCATATTTCGATGCAAAACGACGATTTCTCGCCGATTTTCGTTGTTTTCTGGCTTGAATTCGCAAAGAAGAGCACGAAATCTACAAGATCATCACTTTTTACCAAGATTCAACGGCTGAATTGCAAGAAAACAGCAGAATTCTGCACGAAATCATCAAAATTCTTAGAGAAAACCGCATATTTCGATGCAAAACGACGATTTCTCGCCGATTTTCGTTGTTTTCTGGCTTGAATTCGCAAAGAAGAGCACGAAATCTACAAAATCATCACTTTTTACCAAAACTCAACATCTGAATTGCAAGAAAACAGCAGAATTCTGCACGAAATCATCAAAATTCTTACAGAAAACCGCATATTTCGATGCAAAACGACGATTTCTCGCCGATTTTCGTTGTTTTCTCGCTTGAATTCGCAAAGAAGAGCACGAAATCTACAAAACCATGACTTTTTACCAAGATTCAACGGCTGAATTGCAAGAAAACAGCAGAATTCTGCTCGAAATCATCAAAATTCTTACAGAAAACCGCATATTTCGATGCAAAACGACGATTTCTCGCCGATTTTCGTTGTTTTCTGGCATTAATTTGCAAAGAAGAGCACGAAATCTACAAAATCATGACTTTTTACCAAGATTCAACGGCTGAATTGCAAGAAAACAGCAGAATTCTGCACGAAATCGTCAAAATTCTTAGAGAAAACCGCATATTTCGATGCAAAACGACGATTTCGCGCTGATTTTCGTTGTTTTCTATCTTGAATTCGCAAAGAAGAGCACGAAATCTACAAAATCATGACTTTTTACCAAGATTCTACGGCTGAATTGCAAGTAAACAGCAGAATTCTGCACGAAATCGTCAAAATTCTTAGAGAAAACCGCATATTTCGATGCAAAACGACGATTTCTCGCCGATTTTCGTTGTTTTCTATCTTGAATTCGCAAAGAAGAGCACGAAATCTACAAAATCATGACTTTTTACCAAGATTCTACGGCTGAATTGCAAGTAAACAGCAGAATTCTGCACGAAATCGTCAAAATTCTTAGAGAAAACCGCATATTTCGATGCAAAACGACGATTTCTCGCCGATTTTCGTTGTTTTCTGGCTTGAATTCGCAAAGAAGAGCACGAAATCTACAAAATCATAACTTTTTACCAAGATTCAACAGCTGAATTGCAAGAAAACAGCAGAATTCTGCACGAAATCATCAAAATTCTTACAGAAAACCGCACATTTCGATGCAAAACAACGATTTCTCGCCGATTTTCGTTGTTTTCTGGCTTGAATTCGCAAAGAAGAGCACGAAATCTACAAAATCATCACTTTTTACCAAGATTCTACGGCTGAATTGCAAGAAAACAGCAGAATTCTGCACGAATCCTCAAAATTCTTACAGAAAACCGCATATTTCGATGCAAAACGACGATTTCTCGCCGATTTTCGTTGTTTTCTGCCTTGAATTCGCAAAGAAGAGCACGAAATCTACAAAATCATCACTTTTTACCATGATTCTACGGCTGAATTGCAAGAAAACAGCAGAATTCTGCACGAAATCATCAAAATTCTTACAGAAAACCGCATTTTTCGATGCAAATCGACGATTTCTCACCGATTTTCGTTGTTTTCTGGCTTGAATTCGCAAGGAAGAGCACGAAATCTACAAAATCATGACTTTTTACCAAGATTCAACGGCTGAATTGCAAGAAAACAGCAGAATTCTGCACGAAATCATCAAAATTCTTACAGAAAACCGCATATTTCGATGCAAAACAACGATTTCTCGCCGATTTTCGTTGTTTTCTGGCTTGAATTCGCAAAGAAGAGCACGAAATCTACAAAATCATCACTTTTTACCAAGATTCAACGGCTGAATTGCAAGAAAACAGCAGAATTCTGCACGAAATCATCAAAATTCTTAGAGAAAACCGCATATTTCGATACAAAACGACGATTTCTCGCCGATTTTCGTTGTTTTCTGGCTTGAATTCGCAAAGAAGTGCACGAAATCTACAAAATCATGACTTTTTACCAAGATTCAACGGCTGAATTGCAAGAAAACAGCAGAATTCTGCACGAAATCATCAAAATTCTCACAGAAAACCGCATATTTCGATGCAAAACGACGATTTCTCGCCGATTTTCGTTGTTTTCTGGCTTGAATTCGCAAAGAAGAGCACGAAATCTACAAAATCATGACTTTTTACTAAGATTCAACGGCTGAATTGCAAGAAAACCGCAGAATTCTGCACGAAATCATCAAAATTCTTACAGAAAACCGCATTTTTCGATGCAAATCGACGATTTCTCACCGATTTTCGTTGTTTTCTGGCTTGAATTCGCAAAGAAGAGCACGAAATCTACAAAATCATGACTTTTTACCAAGATTCAACGGCTGAATTGCAAGAAAACAGCAGAATTCTGCACGAAATCATCAAAATTCTTACAGAAAACCGCATATTTCGATGCAAAACAACGATTTCTCGCCGATTTTCGTTGTTTTCTGGCTTGAATTCGCAAAGAAGAGCACGAAATCTACAAAATCATCACATTTTACCAAGATTCTACTGCTGAATTGCAAGAAAACAGCAGAATTCTGCACGAAATTATCAAAATTCTTACAGAAAACCGCATATTTCGATGCAAAACGACGATTTCTCGCCGATTTTCGTTGTTTTCTGGCTTGAATTCGCAAAGAAGAGCACGAAATCTACAAAATCATGACTTTTTACCAAGATTCAACGGCTGAATTGCAAGAAAACAGCAGAATTCTGCACGAAATCATCAAAATTTTTAGAGAAAAAAGAAGAGCACGAAATCTACAAAATCATGACTTTTTACCAAGATTCAACATCTAAATTGCAAGAAAACAGCAGAATTCTGCACGAAATCATCAAAATTCTTACAGAAAACCGCATATTTCGATGCAAAACGACGATTTCTCGCCGATTTTCGTTGTTTTCTGGCTTGAATTCGCAAAGAAGAGCACGAAATCTACAAAATCATCACTTTTTACCAAGATTCAACGGCTGAATTGCAAGAAAACCGCAGAATTCTGCACGAAATCATCAAAATTCTTAGAGAAAACCGCATATTTCGATGCAAAACGACGATTTCTCGCCGATTTTCGTTGTTTTCTGGCTTGAATTCGCAAAGAAGAGCACGAAATCTACAAAATCATGACTTTTTACTAAGATTCAACGGCTGAATTGCAAGAAAACCGCAGAATTCTGCACGAAATCATCAAAATTCTTACAGAAAACCGCATTTTTCGATGCAAATCGACGATTTCTCACCGATTTTCGTTGTTTTCTGGCTTGAATTCGCAAAGAAGAGCACGAAATCTACAAAATCATGACTTTTTACCAAGATTCAACGGCTGAATTGCAAGAAAACAGCAGAATTCTGCACGAAATCATCAAAATTCTTACAGAAAACCGCATATTTCGATGCAAAACAACGATTTCTCGCCGATTTTCGTTGTTTTCTGGCTTGAATTCGCAAAGAAGAGCACGAAATCTACAAAATCATCACATTTTACCAAGATTCTACTGCTGAATTGCAAGAAAACAGCAGAATTCTGCACGAAATCATCAAAATTCTTACAGAAAACCGCATATTTCGATGCAAAACGACGATTTCTCGCCGATTTTCGTTGTTTTCTGGCTTGAATTCGCAAAGAAGAGCACGAAATCTACAAAATCATGACTTTTTACCAAGATTCAACGGCTGAATTGCAAGAAAACAGCAGAATTCTGCACGAAATCATCAAAATTTTTAGAGAAAAAAGAAGAGCACGAAATCTACAAAATCATGACTTTTTACCAAGATTCAACATCTAAATTGCAAGAAAACAGCAGAATTCTGCACGAAATCATCAAAATTCTTACAGAAAACCGCATATTTCGATGCAAAACGACGATTTCTCGCCGATTTTCGTTGTTTTCTGGTTTGAATTCGCAAAGAAGAGCACGAAATCTACAAAATCATCACTTTTTACCAAGATTCAACGGCTGAATTGCAAGAAAACCGCAGAATTCTGCACGAAATCATCAAAATTCTTAGAGAAAACCGCATATTTCGATGCAAAACGACGATTTCTCGCCGATTTTCGTGGTTTTCTGGCTTGAATTCGCAAGGAAGAGCACGAAATCTACAAAATCATGACTTTTTACCAAGATTCAACGGCTGAATTGCAAGAAAACAGCAGAATTCTTACAGAAAACCGCATATTTCGATGCAAAACGATTATTTCTCGCCGATTTTCGTTGTTTTCTGGCTTGAATTCGCAAAGAAGAGCACGAAATCTACAAAATCATGACTTTTTACCAAGATTCAACGGCTGAATTGCAAGAAAACAGCAGAATTCTGCACGAAATCATCAAAATTCTTACAGAAAACCGCATATTTCGATGCAAAACGACGATTTCTCGCCGATTTTCGTTGTTTTCTGGCTTGAATTCGCAAAGAAGAGCACGAAATCTACAAAATCATGACTTTTTACTAAGATTCAACGGCTGAATTGCAAGAAAACCGCAGAATTCTGCACGAAATCATCAAAATTCTTACAGAAAACCGCAATTTTCGATGCAAATCGACGATTTCTCACCGATTTTCGTTGTTTTCTGGCTTGAATTCGCATAGAAGAGCACGAAATCTACAAAATCATGACTTTTTACCAAGATTCAACGGCTGAATTGCAAGAAAACAGCAGAATTCTGCACGAAATCATCAAAATTCTTAAAGAAAACCGCATATTTCGATGCAAAACGACGATTTCTCGCCGATTTTCGTTGTTTTCTGGCTTGAATTCGCAAAGAAGAGCACGAAATCTACAAAATCATCACTTTTTACCAAGATTCAACATCTGAATTGCAAGAAAACAGCAGAATTCTGCACGAAATCATCAAAATTCTTACAGAAAACCGCATATTTCGATGCAAAACGACGATTTCTCGCCGATTTTCGTTGTTTTCTCGCTTGAATTCGCAAAGAAGAGCACGAAATCTACAAAATCATGACTTTTTACCAAGATTCAACGGCTGAATTGCAAGAAAACAGCAGAATTCTGCACGAAATCATCAAAATTCTTAGAGAAAACCGCATATTTCGATGCAAAACGACGATTTCTCGCCGATTTTCGTTGTTTTCTGGCTTGAATTCGCAAAGAAGAGCACGAAATCTACAAAATCATCACTTTTTACCAAGATTCAACGGCTGAATTGCAAGAAAACAGCAGAATTCTGCACGAAATCATCAAAATTCTTAAAGAAAACCGCATATTTCGATGCAAAACGACGATTTCTCGCTGATTTTCGTTGTTTTCTATCTTGAATTCGCAAAGAAGAGCACGAAATCTACAAAATCATGACTTTTTACCAAGATTCAACGGCTGAAATGCAAGTAAACAGCAGAATTCTGCACGAAATCGTCAAAATTCTTAGAGAAAACCGCATATTTCGATGCAAAACGACGATTTCTCGCCGATTTTCGTTGTTTTCTGGCTTGAATTCGCAAAGAAGAGCACGAAATCTACAAAATCATGACTTTTTACCAAGATTCAACGGCTGAATTGCAAGAAAACAGCAGAATTCTGCACGAAATCATCAAAATTCTTAGAGAAAACTGCATATTTCGATGCAAAACAACGATTTCTCGCCGATTTTCGTTGTTTCCTATCTTGAATTCGCCAAGAAGAGCACGAAATCTACAAAATCATGACTTTTTACCAAGATTCAACGGCTGAATTGCAAGAAAACAGCAGAATTCTCCACGAAATCGTCAAAATTCTTAGAGAAAACCGCATATTTCGATGCAAAACGACGATTTCTCGCCGATTTTCGTTGTTTTCTGGCTTGAATTCGCAAAGAAGAGCACGAAATCTACAAAATCATCACTTTTTACCAAGATTCAACGGCTGAATTGCAAGAAAACAGCAAAATTCTGCACGAAATCATCAAAATTCTTAGAGAAAACCGCATATTTCGATGCAAAACGACGATTTCTCGCCGATTTTCGTTGTTTTCTGGCTTGAATTCGCAAAGAAGAGCACGAAATCAACAAAATCATCACTTTTTACCAAGATTCAACGGCTGAATTGCAAGAAAACAGCAGAATTCTGCACGAAATCATCAAAATTCTTAGAGAAAACCGCATATTTCGATGCAAAACGACGATTTCTCGCCGATTTTCGTTGTTTTCTGGCTTGAATTCGCAAAGAAGAGCACGAAATCTACAAAATCATTACTTTTTACCAAGATTCAACGGCTGAATTGCAAGAAAACAGCAGAATTCTGCACGAAATCATCAAAAATCTTAAAGAAAACCGCATATTTCGATGCAAAACGACGATTTCTCGCCGATTTTCGTTGTTTTCTGGCTTGAATTCGCAAAGAAGAGCACGAAATCTACAAAATCATGACTTTTTACCAAGTTTCAACATCTGAATTACAAGAAAACAGCAGAATTCTGCACGAAATCATCAAAATTCTTACAGAAAACCGCATATTTCGATGCAAAACGACGATTTCTCGCCGATTTTCGTTGTTTTCTCGCTTGAATTCGCCTAGAAGAGCACGAAATCTACAAAATCATGACTTTTTACCAAGATTCAACGGCTGAATTGCAAGAAAACAGCAGAATTCTCCACGAAATCGTCAAAATTCTTAGAGAAAACCGCATATTTCGATGCAAAACGACGATTTCTCGCCGATTTTCGTTGTTTTCTGGCTTGAATTCGCAAAGAAGAGCACGAAATCTACAAAATCATCACTTTTTACCAAGATTCAACGGCTGAATTGCAAGAAAACAGCAGAATTCTGCACGAAATCATTAAAATTCTTACAGAAAACCGCATTTTTCGATGCAAATCGACGATTTCTCACCAATTTTCGTTGTTTTCTGGCTTGAATTCGCAAAGAAGAGCACGAAATCTACAAAATCATGACTTTTTACCAAGATTCAACGGCTGAATTGCAAGAAAACAGCAGAATTCTGCACGAAATCATCAAAATTCTTACAGAAAACCGCATATTTCGATGCAAAACAACGATTTCTCGCCGATTTTCGTTGTTTTCTGGCTTGAATTCGCAAAGAAGAGCACGAAATCTACAAAATCATGACTTTTTACCAAGATTCAACGGCTGAATTGCAAGAAAACAGCAGAATTCTGCACGAAATCATCAAAATTCTTAAAGAAAACCGCATATTTCGATGCAAAACGACGATTTCTCGCCGATTTTCGTTGTTTTCTGGCTTGAATTCGCAAAGAAGAGCACGAAATCTACAAAATCATCACTTTTTACCAAGATTCAACATCTGAATTGCAAGAAAACAGCAGAATTCTGCACGAAATCATCAAAATTCTTACAGAAAACCGCATATTTCGATGCAAAACGACGATTTCTCGCCGATTTTCGTTGTTTTCTCGCTTGAATTCGCAAAGAAGAGCACGAAATCTACAAAATCATGACTTTTTACCAAGATTCAACGGCTGAATTGCAAGAAAACAGCAGAATTCTGCACGAAATCATCAAAATTCTTAGAGAAAACCGCATATTTCGATGCAAAACGACGATTTCTCGCCGATTTTCGTTGTTTTCTGGCTTGAATTCGCAAAGAAGAGCACGAAATCTACAAAATCATCACTTTTTACCAAGATTCAACGGCTGAATTGCAAGAAAACAGCAGAATTCTGCACGAAATCATCAAAATTCTTAAAGAAAACCGCATATTTCGATGCAAAACGACGATTTCTCGCTGATTTTCGTTGTTTTCTATCTTGAATTCGCAAAGAAGAGCACGAAATCTACAAAATCATGACTTTTTACCAAGATTCAACGGCTGAAATGCAAGTAAACAGCAGAATTCTGCACGAAATCGTCAAAATTCTTAGAGGAAACCGCATATTTCGATGCAAAACGACGATTTCTCGCCGATTTTCGTTGTTTTCTGGCTTGAATTCGCAAAGAAGAGCACGAAATCTACAAAATCATGACTTTTTACCAAGATTCAACGGCTGAATTGCAAGAAAACAGCAGAATTCTGCACGAAATCATCAAAATTCTTAGAGAAAACTGCATATTTCGATGCAAAACAACGATTTCTCGCCGATTTTCGTTGTTTCCTATCTTGAATTCGCCAAGAAGAGCACGAAATCTACAAAATCATGACTTTTTACCAAGATTCAACGGCTGAAATGCAAGTAAACAGCAGAATTCTGCACGAAATCGTCAAAATTCTTAGAGGAAACCGCATATTTCGATGCAAAACGACGATTTCTCGCCGATTTTCGTTGTTTTCTGGCTTGAATTCGCAAAGAAGAGCACGAAATCTACAAAATCATGACTTTTTACCAAGATTCAACGGCTGAATTGCAAGAAAACAGCAGAATTCTGCACGAAATCATCAAAATTCTTAGAGAAAACTGCATATTTCGATGCAAAACAACGATTTCTCGCCGATTTTCGTTGTTTCCTATCTTGAATTCGCCAAGAAGAGCACGAAATCTACAAAATCATGACTTTTTACCAAGATTCAACGGCTGAATTGCAAGAAAACAGCAGAATTCTCCACGAAATCGTCAAAATTCTTAGAGAAAACTGCATATTTCGATGCAAAACGACGATTTCTCGCCGATTTTCGTTGTTTTCTGGCTTGAATTCGCAAAGAAGAGCACGAAATCTACAAAATCATCACTTTTTACCAAGATTCAACGGCTGAATTGCAAGAAAACAGCAGAATTCTGCACGAAATCATCAAAAATCTTAAAGAAAACCGCATATTTCGATGCAAAACGACGATTTCTCGCCGATTTTCGTTGTTTTCTGGCTTGAATTCGCAAAGAAGAGCACGAAATCTACAAAATCATGACTTTTTACCAAGTTTCAACATCTGAATTACAAGAAAACAGCAGAATTCTGCACGAAATCATCAAAATTCTTACAGAAAACCGCATATTTCGATGCAAAACGACGATTTCTCGCCGATTTTCGTTGTTTTCTCGCTTGAATTCGCCTAGAAGAGCACGAAATCTACAAAATCATGACTTTTTACCAAGATTCAACGGCTGAATTGCAAGAAAACAGCAGAATTCTCCACGAAATCGTCAAAATTCTTAGAGAAAACCGCATATTTCGATGCAAAACGACGATTTCTCGCCGATTTTCGTTGTTTTCTGGCTTGAATTCGCAAAGAAGAGCACGAAATCTACAAAATCATCACTTTTTACCAAGATTCAACGGCTGAATTGCAAGAAAACAGCAGAATTCTGCACGAAATCATTAAAATTCTTACAGAAAACCGCATTTTTCGATGCAAATCGACGATTTCTCACCAATTTTCGTTGTTTTCTGGCTTGAATTCGCAAAGAAGAGCACGAAATCTACAAAATCATGACTTTTTACCAAGATTCAACGGCTGAATTGCAAGAAAACAGCAGAATTCTGCACGAAATCATCAAAATTCTTACAGAAAACCGCATATTTCGATGCAAAACAACGATTTCTCGCCGATTTTCGTTGTTTTCTGGCTTGAATTCGCAAAGAAGAGCACGAAATCTACAAAAACATGACTTTTTACCAAGATTCAACGGCTGAATTGCAAGAAAACAGCAGAATTCTGCCCGAAATCATCAAAATTCTTAGAGAAAACTGCATATTTCGATGCAAAACAACGATTTCTCCCGATTTTCGTTGTTTTCTATCTTGAATTCGCCAAGAAGAGCACGAAATCTACAAAATCATGACTTTTTACCTAGATTCAACGGCTGAATTGCAAGAAAACAGCAGATTTCTGCACGAAATCATCAAAATTCTTACAGAAAACCGCATATTTCGATGCAAAACAACGATTTCTCGCCGATTTTCGTTGTTTTCTATCTTGAATTCGCAAAGAAGAGCACGAAATCTACAAAATCATGACTTTTTACCAAGATTCAACAGCTGAATTGCAAGAAAACAGCAGAATTCTGCACGAAATCATCAAAATTCTTACAGAAAACCGCATATTTCGATGCAAAACGACGATTTCTCGCCGATTTTCGTTGTTTTCTGGCTTGAATTCGCAAAGAAGAGCACGAAATCTACAAAATCATCACTTTTTACCAAGATTCAACGGCTGAATTGCAAGAAAACAGCAGAATTCTGCACGAAATCATCAAAATTCTTAGAGAAAACCGCATATTTCGATGCAAAACGACGATTTCTCGCCGATTTTCGTTGTTTTCTGGCTTGAATTCGCAAAGAAGAGCACGAAATCTACAAAATCATGACTTTTTACCAAGATTCAACGGCTGAATTGCAAGAAAACAGCAGAATTCTGCACGAAATCATCAAAATTCTTAGAGAAAACCGCATATTTCGATGCAAAACGACAATTTCTCGCCGATTTTCGTTGTTTTCTGGCTTGAATTCGCAAAGAAGAGCACGAAATCTACAAAATCATCACTTTTTACCAAGATTCAACGGCTGAATTGCAAGAAAACAGCAGAATTCTGCACGAAATCATCAAAATTCTTAGAGAAAACCGCATATTTCGATGCAAAACGACGATTTCTCGCCGATTTTCGTTGTTTTCTGTCTTGAATTTGCAAAGAAGAGCACGAAATCTACAAAATCATCACTTTTTACCAAGATTCAACGGCTGAATTGCAAGAAAACAGCAGAATTCTGCACGAAATCATCAAAATTCTTAAAGAAAACCGCATATTTCGATGCAAAACGACGATTTCTCGCCGATTTTCGTTGTTTTCTGGCTTGAATTCGCAAAGAAGAGCACGAAATCTACAAAATCATCACTTTTTACCAAGATTCAACATCTGAATTGCAAGAAAACAGCAGAATTCTGCACGAAATCATCAAAATTCTTACAGAAAACCGCATATTTCGATGCAAAACGACGATTTCTCGCCGATTTTCGTTGTTTTCTCGCTTGAATTCGCAAAGAAGAGCACGAAATCTACAAAATCATGACTTTTTACCAAGATTCAACGGCCAGCAGAATTCTGCACGAAATCATCAAAATTCTTACAGAAAACCGCATATTTCGATGCAAAACGACGATTTCTCGCCGATTTTCGTTGTTTTCTCGCTTGAATTCGCAAAGAAGAGCACGAAATCTACAAAATCATGACTTTTTACCAAGATTCAACGGCTGAATTGCAAGAAAAGAGCAGAATTCTGCACGAAATCATCAAAATTCTTAGAGAAAACCGCATATTTCGATGCAAAACGACGATTTCTCGCCGATTTTCGTTGTTTTCTGGCTTGAATTCGCAAAGAAGAGCACGAAATCTACAAAATCATCACTTTTTACCAAGATTCAACATCTGAATTGCAAGAAAACAGCAGAATTCTGCACGAAATCATCAAAATTCTTACAGAAAACCGCATATTTCGATGCAAAACGACGATTTCTCGCCGATTTTCGTTGTTTTCTCGCTTGAATTCGCAAAGAAGAGCACGAAATCTACAAAATCATGACTTTTTACCAAGATTCAACGGCCAGCAGAATTCTGCACGAAATCATCAAAATTCTTACAGAAAACCGCATATTTCGATGCAAAACGACGATTTCTCGCCGATTTTCGTTGTTTTCTCGCTTGAATTCGCAAAGAAGAGCACGAAATCTACAAAATCATGACTTTTTACCAAGATTCAACGGCTGAATTGCAAGAAAAGAGCAGAATTCGGCACGAAATCATCAAAATTCTTAGAGAAAACCGCATATTTCGATGCAAAACGACGATTTCTCGCCGATTTTCGTTGTTTTCTGGCTTGAATTCGCAAAGAAGAGCACGAAATCTACAAAATCATCACTTTTTACCAAGATTCAACGGCTGAATTGCAAGAAAACAGCAGAATTCTGCACGAAATCGTCAAAATTCTTAGAGAAAACCGCATATTTCCATGCAAAACGACGATTTCTCGCCGATTTTCGTTGTTTTCTGGCTTGAATTCGCAAAGAAGAGCACGAAATCTACAAAATCATCACTTTTTACCAAGATTCAACAGCTGAATTGCAAGAAAACAGCAGAATTCTGCACGAAATCATCAAAATTCTTAGAGAAAACCGCATATTTCGATGCAAAACAACGATTTCTCGCCGATTTTCGTTGTTTTCTATCTTGAATTCGCCAAGAAGAGCACGAAATCTATAAAATCATGACTTTTTACCTAGATTCAACGGCTGAATTGCAAGAAAACAGCAGAATTCTGCACGAAATCATCAAAATTCTTACAGAAAACCGCATATTTCGATGCAAAACGAAATCATGACTTTTTACGAAGATTCAACGGCTGAATTGCAAGAAAACAACAGAATTCTGCACAAAATCATCAAAATTCTTACAGAAAACCGCATTTTTCGATGGAAATCGACGATCTCACCGATCTTCGTTGTTTTCTGGCTTGAATTCGCAAAGAAGAGCACGAAATCTACAAAATCATCACTTTTTACCAAGATTCTACAGCTGAATTGCAAGAAAACAGCAGAATTCTGCACGAAATCATCAAAATTTTTACAGAAAACCGCATATTTTGATGCAAAACGACGATTTCTCGCCGATTTTCGTTGTTTTCTGGCTTGAATTCGCAAAGAAAAGCACGAAATCTACAAAATCATGACTTTTTACCAAGATTCAACGGCTGAATTGCAAGAAAACAGCAGAATTCTGCCCGAAATCATCAAAATTCTTAGAGAAAACTGCATATTTCGATGCAAAACAACGATTTCTCGCCGATTTTCGTTGTTTTCTATCTTGAATTCGCCAAGAAGAGCACGAAATCTACAAAATCATGACTTTTTACCTAGATTCAACAGCTGAATTGCAAGAAAACAGCAGAATTCTGCACGAAATCATCAAAATTCTTACAGAAAACCGCATATTTCGATGCAAAACAACGATTTCTCGCCGATTTTCGTTGTTTTCTATGTTGAATTCGCCAAGAAGAGCACGAAATCTACAAAATCATGACTTTTTACCAAGATTCAACGGCTGAATTGCAAGAAAACAGCAGAATTCTGCACGAAATCATCAAAATTCTTAGAGAAAACCGCATATTTCGATGCAAAACGACGATTTCTCGCTGATTTTCGTTGTTTTCTATCTTGAGTTCGCAAAGAAGAGCACGAAATCTACAAAATCAGGACTTTTTACCAAGATTCAACGGCTGAATTGCAAGTAAACAGCAGAATTCTGCACGAAATCGTCAAAATTCTTAGAGAAAACCGCATATTTCGATGCAAAACGACGATTTCTCGCCGATTTTCGTTGTTTTCTGGCTTGAATTCGCAAAGAAGAGCACGAAATCTACAAAATCATCACTTTTTACCAAGATTCAACGGCTGAATTGCAAGGAACCAGCAGAATTCTGCACGAAATCATCAAAATTTGAAGAGAAAACCGCATATTTCGATGCAAAACGACGATTTCTCGCCGATTTTCGTTGTTTTCTGGCTTGAATTCGCAAAGAAGAGCACGAAATCTACAAAATCATCACTTTTTACCAAGATTCAACGGCTGAATTGCAAGAAAACAGCAGAATTCTGCACGAAATCATCAAAATTCTTAGAGAAAACCGCATATTTCGATGCAAAACGACGATTTCTCGCCGATTTTCGTTGTTTTCTGGCTTGAATTCGCAAAGAAGAGCACGAAATCTACAAAATCATCACTTTTTACCAAGACTCAACATCTGAATTGCAAGAAAACAGCAGAATTCTGCACGAAATCATCAAAATTCTTACAGAAAACCGCATATTTCGATGCAAAACGACGATTTCTCGCCGATTTTCGTTGTTTTCTCGCTTGAATTCGCAAAGAAGAGCACGAAATCTACAAAATCATGACTTTTTACCAAGATTCAACGGCTGAATTGCAAGAAAACAGCAGAATTCTGCACGAAATCATCAAAATTCTTAGAGAAAACCGCATATTTCGATGCAAAACGACGATTTCTCGCTGATTTTCGTTTTCTATCTTGAATTCGCAAAGAAGAGCACGAAATCTACAAAATCATGACTTTTTACCAAGATTCAACGGCTGAATTGCAAAGAAACAGCAGAATTCTGCACGAAATCGTCAAAATTCTTAGAGAAAACCGCATATTTCGATGCAAAACGACGATTTCTCGCCGATTTTCGTTGTTTTCTGGCTTGAATTCGCAAAGAAGAGCACGAAATCTACAAAATCATAACTTTTTACCAAGATTCAACGGCTGAATTGCAAGAAAACAGCAGAATTCTGCACGAAATCATCAAAATTTGAAGAGAAAACCGCATATTTCGATGCAAAACGACGATTTCTCGCCGATTTTCGTGGTTTTCTGGCTTGAATTCGCAAAAAAGAGCACGAAATCTACAAAATCATGACTTTTTACCAAGATGCAACGGCTGAATTGCAAGAAAACAGCAGAATTCTGCACGAAATCATCAAAATTCTTACAGAAAACCGCATATTTCGATGCAAAACGACGATTTCTCGCCGATTTTCGTTGCTTTCTCGCTTGAATTCGCAAAGAAGAGCACGAAATCTACAAAATCATGACATTTTACCAAGATTCAACAGCTGAATTGCAAGAAAACAGCAGAATTCTGCACGAAATCGTCAAAATTCTTAGAGAAAACCGCATATTTCGATGCAAAACGACGATTTCTCGCCGATTTTCGTTGTTTTCTGGCTTGAATTCGCAAAGAAGAGCACGAAATCTACAAAATCATCACTTTTTACCAAGATTCAACAGCTGAATTGCAAGAAAACAGCAGAATTCTGCACGAAATCATCAAAATTCTTAGAGAAAACCGCATATTTCGATGCAAAACGACGATTTCTCGCCGATTTTCGTGGTTTTCTGGCTTGAATTCGCAAAGAAGAGCACGAAATCTACAAAATCATGACTTTTTACCAAGATGCAACGGCTGAATTGCAAGAAAACAGCAGAATTCTGCACGAAATCATCAAAATTCTTACAGAAAACCGCATATTTCGATGCAAAACGACGATTTCTCGCCGATTTTCGTTGTTTTCTGGCTTGAATTCGCAAAGAAGAGCACGAAATCTACAAAATCATGACTTTTTACTAAGATTCAACGGCTGAATTGCAAGAAAACCGCAGAATTCTGCACGAAATCATCAAAATTCTTACAGAAAACCGCATTTTTCGATGGAAATCGACGATCTCACCGATCTTCGTTGTTTTCTGGCTTGAATTCGCAAAGAAGAGCACGAAATCTACAAAATCATCACTTTTTACCAAGATTCTACGGCTGAATTGCAAGAAAACAGCAGAATTCTGCACGAAATCATCAAAATTTTTACAGAAAACCGCATATTTTGATGCAAAACGACGATTTCTCGCCGATTTTCGTTGTTTTCTGGCTTGAATTCGCAAAGAAAAGCACGAAATCTACAAAATCATGACTTTTTACCAAGATTCAACGGCTGAATTGCAAGAAAACAGCAGAATTCTGCCCGAAATCATCAAAATTCTTAGAGAAAACTGCATATTTCGATGCAAAACAACGATTTCTCGCCGATTTTCGTTGTTTTCTATCTTGAATTCGCCAAGAAGAGCACGAAATCTACAAAATCATGACTTTTTACCTAGATTCAACAGCTGAATTGCAAGAAAACAGCAGAATTCTGCAAGAAATCATCAAAATTCTTACAGAAAACCGCATATTTCGATGCAAAACAACGATTTCTCGCCGATTTTCGTTGTTTTCTATCTTGAATTCGCCAAGAAGAGCACGATATCTATAAAATCATGACTTTTTACCTAGATTCAACGGCTGAATTGCAAGAAAACAGCAGAATTCTGCACGAAATCATCAAAATTCTTACAGAAAACCGCATATTTCGATGCAAAACGACGATTTCTCGCCGATTTTCGTTGTTTTCTCGCTTGAATTCGCAAAGAAGAGCATGAAATCTACAAAATCATGACTTTTTACCAAGATTCAACGGCTGAATTGCAAGAAAACAGCAGAATTCTGCACGAAATCATCAAAATTCTTAGAGAAAACCGCATATTTCGATGCAAAACGACGATTTCTCGCTGATTTTCGTTGTTTTCTATCTTGAGTTCGCAAAGAAGAGCACGAAATCTACAAAATCATGACTTTTTACCAAGATTCAACGGCTGAATTGCAAGTAAACAGCAGAATTCTGCACGAAATCGTCAAAATTCTTAGAGAAAACCGCATATTTCGATGCAAAACGACGATTTCTCGCCGATTTTCGTTGTTTTCTGGCTTGAATTCGCAAAGAAGAGCACGAAATCTACAAAATCATCACTTTTTACCAAGATTCAACGGCTGAATTGCAAGGAAACAGCGGAATTCTGCACGAAATCATCAAAATTTGAAGAGAAAACCGCATATTTCGATGCAAAACGACGATTTCTCGCCGATTTTCGTTGTTTTCTGGCTTGAATTCGCAAAGAAGAGCACGAAATCTACAAAATCATCACTTTTTACCAAGATTCAACGGCTGAATTGCAAGAAAACAGCAGAATTCTGCACGAAATCATCAAAATTCTTAGAGAAAACCGCATATTTCGATGCAAAACGACGATTTCTCGCCGATTTTCGTTGTTTTCTGGCTTGAATTCGCAAAGAAGAGCACGAAATCTACAAAATCATCACTTTTTACCAAGACTCAACATCTGAATTGCAAGAAAACAGCAGAATTCTGCACGAAATCATCAAAATTCTTACAGAAAACCGCATATTTCGATGCAAAACGACGATTTCTCGCCGATTTTCGTTGTTTTCTCGCTTGAATTCGCAAAGAAGAGCACGAAATCTACAAAATCATGACTTTTTACCAAGATTCAACGGCTGAATTGCAAGAAAACAGCAGAATTCTGCACGAAATCATCAAAATTCTTAGAGAAAACCGCATATTTCGATGCAAAACGACGATTTCTCGCTGATTTTCGTTTTCTATCTTGAATTCGCAAAGAAGAGCACGAAATCTACAAAATCATGACTTTTTACCAAGATTCAACGGCTGAATTGCAAAGAAACAGCAGAATTCTGCACGAAATCGTCAAAATTCTTAGAGAAAACCGCATATTTCGATGCAAAACGACGATTTCTCGCCGATTTTCGTTGTTTTCTGGCTTGAATTCGCAAAGAAGAGCACGAAATCTACAAAATCATAACTTTTTACCAAGATTCAACGGCTGAATTGCAAGAAAACAGCAGAATTCTGCACAAAATCATCAAAATTCTTACAGAAAACCGCACATTTCGATGCAAAACAACGATTTCTCGCCGATTTTCGTTGTTTTCTGGCTTGAATTCGCAAAGAAGAGCACGAAATCTACAAAATCATCACTTTTTACCAAGATTCAACATCTGAATTGCAAGAAAACAGCAGAATTCTGCACGAAATCATCAAAATTCTTACAGAAAACCGCATATTTCGATGCAAAACGACGATTTCTCGCCGATTTTCGTTGTTTTCTCGCTTGAATTCGCAAAGAAGAGCACGAAATCTACAAAATCATGACTTTTTACCAAGATTCAACGGCTGAATTGCAAGAAAACAGCAGAATTCTGCACGAAATCATCAAAATTCTTAGAGAAAACTGCATATTTCGATGCAAAACAACGATTTCTCGCCGATTTTCGTTGTTTTCTATCTTGAATTCGCCAAGAAGAGCACGAAATCTACAAAATCATGACTTTTTACCAAGATTCAACGGCTGAATTGCAAGTAAACAGCAGAATTCTGCACGAAATCGTCAAAATTCTTAGAGAAAACCGCATATTTCGATGCAAAACGACGATTTCTCGCCGATTTTCGTTGTTTTCTGGCTTGAATTCGCAAAGAAGAGCACGAAATCTACAAAATCATCACTTTTTACCAAGATTCAACGGCTGAATTGCAAGGAAACAGCAGAATTCTGCACGAAATCATCAAAATTTGAAGAGAAAACCGCATATTTCGATGCAAAACGACGATTTCTCGCCGATTTTCGTTGTTTTCTGGCTTGAATTCGCAAAGAAGAGCACGAAATCTACAAAATCATCACTTTTTACCAAGACTCAACATCTGAATTGCAAGAAAACAGCAGAATTCTGCACGAAATCATCAAAATTCTTACAGAAAACCGCATATTTCGATGCAAAACGACGATTTCTCGCCGATTTTCGTTGTTTTCTCGCTTGAATTCGCAAAGAAGAGCACGAAATCTACAAAATCATGACTTTTTACCAAGATTCAACGGCTGAATTGCAAGAAAACAGCAGAATTCTGCACGAAATCATCAAAATTCTTAGAGAAAACCGCATATTTCGATGCAAAACGACGATTTCTCGCTGATTTTCGTTTTCTATCTTGAATTCGCAAAGAAGAGCACGAAATCTACAAAATCATGACTTTTTACCAAGATTCAACGGCTGAATTGCAAAGAAACAGCAGAATTCTGCACGAAATCGTCAAAATTCTTAGAGAAAACCGCATATTTCGATGCAAAACGACGATTTCTCGCCGATTTTCGTTGTTTTCTGGCTTGAATTCGCACAGAAGAGCACGAAATCTACAAAATCATAACTTTTTACCAAGATTCAACGGCTGAATTGCAAGAAAACAGCAGAATTCTGCACAAAATCATCAAAATTCTTACAGAAAACCGCACATTTCGATGCAAAACAACGATTTCTCGCCGATTTTCGTTGTTTTCTGGCTTGAATTCGCAAAGAAGAGCACGAAATCTACAAAATCATCACTTTTTACCAAGATTCTACTTCTGAATTGCAAGAAAACAGCAGAATTCTGCACGAAATCAACAAAATTCTTACAGAAAACCGCATATTTCGATGCAAAACGACGATTTCTCGCCGATTTTCGTTGTTTTCTGCCTTGAATTCGCAAAGAAGAGCACGAAATCTACAAAATCATCACTTTTTACCAAGATTCAACATCTGAATTGCAAGAAAACAGCAGAATTCTGCACGAAATCATCAAAATTCTTACAGAAAACCGCATATTTCGATGCAAAACGACGATTTCTCGCCGATTTTCGTTGTTTTCTCGCTTGAATTCGCAAAGAAGAGCACGAAATCTACAAAATCATGACTTTTTACCAAGATTCAACGGCTGAATTGCAAGAAAACAGCAGAATTCTGCACGAAATCATCAAAATTCTTAGAGAAAACCGCATATTTCGATGCAAAACGACGATTTCTCGCCGATTTTCGTTGTTTTCTGGCTTGAATTCGCAAAGAAGAGCACAAAATCTACAAAATCATCACTTTTTACCAAGATTCAACGGCTGAATTGCAAGAAAACAGCAGAATTCTGCACGAAATCATCAAAATTCTTAGAGAAAACCGCATATTTCGATGCAAAACGACGATTTCTCGCCGATTTTCGTGGTTTTCTGGCTTGAATTTGCAAAGAAGAGCACGAAATCTACAAAATCATGACTTTTTACCAAGATTCAACGGCTGAATTGCAAGAAAACAGCAGAATTCTGCACGAAATCATCAAAATTCTTACAGAAAACCGCATATTTCGATGCAAAACGACGATTTCTCGCCGATTTTCGTTGTTTTCTGGCTTGAATTCGCAAAGAAGAGCACGAAATCTCCAAATCATGACTTTTTACTAAGATTCAACGGCTGAATTGCAAGAAAACCGCAGAATTCTGCACGAAATCATCAAAATTCTTACAGAAAACCGCATTTTTCGATGCAAATCGACGATTTCTCACCGATTTTCGTTGTTTTCTGGCTTGAATTCGCAAAGAAGAGCACGAAATCTACAAAATCATGACTTTTTACTAAGATTCAACGGCTGAATTGCAAGAAAACCGCAGAATTCTGCACGAAATCATCAAAATTCTTACAGAAAACCGCATTTTTCGATGCAAATCGACGATTTCTCACCGATTTTCGTTGTTTTCTGGCTTGAATTCGCAAAGAAGAGCACGAAATCTACAAAATCATGACTTTTTACCAAGATTCAACGGCTGAATTGCAAGAAAACAGCAGAATTCTGCACGAAATCATCAAAATTCTTACAGAAAACAGCATATTTCGATGCAAAACGACGATTTCTCGCCGATTTTCGTGGTTTTCTGGCTTGAATTCGCAAAGAAGAGCACGAAATCTACAAAATCATGACTTTTTACCAAGATTCAACATCTGAATTGCAAGAAAACAGCAGAATTCTGCACGAAATCATCAAAATTCTTACAGAAAACCGCATATTTCGATGCAAAACGACGATTTCTCGCCGATTTTCGTTGTTTTCTGCCTTGAATTCGCAAAGAAGAGCACGAAATCTACAAAATCATCACTTTTTACCAAGATTCAACGGCTGAATTGCAAGAAAACAGCAGAATTCTGCTCGAAATCATCAAAATTCTTACAGAAAACCGCATATTTCGATGCAAAACGACGATTTCTCGCCGATTTTCGTTGTTTTCTGGCATGACTTTGCAAAGAAGAGCACGAAATCTACAAAATCATGACTTTTTACCAAGATTCAACGGCTGAATTGCAAGAAAACAGCAGAATTCTGCACGAAATCATCAAAATTCTTAGAGAAAACCGCATATTTCGATGCAAAACGACGATTTCTCGCTGATTTTCGTTGTTTTCTATCTTGAATTTGCAAAGAAGAGCACGAAATCTACAAAATCATGACTTTTTACCAAGATTCAAAGGCTGAATTGCAAAGAAACAGCAGAATTCTGCACGAAATCGTCAAAATTCTTAGAGAAAACCGCATATTTCGATGCAAAACGACGATTTCTCGCCGATTTTCGTTGTTTTCTATCTTGAATTCGCCAAGAAGAGCACGAAATCTACAAAATCATGACTTTTTACCAAGATTCAACGGCTGAATTGCAAGAAAACAGCAGAATTCTGCACGAAATCGTCAAAATTCTTAGAGAAAACCGCATATTTCGATGCAAAACGACGATTTCTCGCCGATTTTCGTTGTTTTCTGGCTTGAATTCGCAAAGAAGAGCACAAAATCTACAAAATCATCACTTTTTACCAAGATTCAACGGCTGAATTGCAAGAAAACAGCAGAATTCTGCACGAAATCATCAAAATTTTTAGAGAAAACCGCATATTTCGATGCAAAACGACGATTTCTCGCCGATTTTCGTGGTTTTCTGGCTTGAATTCGCAAAAAAGAGCACGAAATCTACAAAATCATGACTTTGTACCAAGATTCAACGGCTGAATTGCAAGAAAACAGCAGAATTCTGCACGAAATCATCAAAATTCTTACAGAAAACCGCATATTTCGATGCAAAACGACGATTTCTCGCCGATTTTCGTTGTTTTCTGGCTTGAATTCGCAAAGAAGAGCACGAAATCTACAAAATCATGACTTTTTACTTAGATTCAACGGCTGAATTGCAAGAAAACAGCAGAATTCTGCACGAAATCATCAAAATTCTTAGAGAAAACCGCATATTTCGATGCAAAACGACGATTTCTCGCCGATTTTCGTTGTTTTCTGCCTTGAATTCGCAAAGAAGAGCACGAAATCTACAAAATCATCACTTTTTACCAAGATTCTATGGCTGAATTGCAAGAAAACAGCAGAATTCTGCACGAAATCATCAAAATTCTTAGAGAAAACCGCATATTTCGATGCAAAACGACGATTTCTCGCCGATTTTCGTTGTTTTCTGGCATGAATTTGCAAAGAAGAGCACGAAATCTACAAAATCATGACTTTTTACCAAGATTCAACGGCTGAATTGCAAGTAAACAGCAGAATTCTGCACGAAATCGTCAAAATTCTTAGAGAAAACCGCATATTTCGATGCAAAACGACGATTTCTCGCCGATTTTCGTTGTTTTCTGGCTTGAATTCGCAAAGAAGAGCACGAAATCTACAAAATCATCACTTTTTACCAAGATTCAACGGCTGAATTGCAAGGAAACAGCAGAATTCTGCACGAAATCATCAAAATTCTTAGAGAAAACCGCATATTTCGATGCAAAACGACGATTTCTCGCCGATTTTCGTTGTTTTCTGGCTTGAATTCGCAAAGAAGAGCACGAAATCTACAAAATCATGACTTTTTACCAAGATTCAACGGCTGAATTGCAAGAAAACAGCAGAATTCTGCACGAAATCATCAAAATTCTTAGAGAAAACCGCATATTTCGATGCAAAACGACGATTTCTCGCCGATTTTCGTTGTTTTCTGGCTTGAATTCGCAAAGAAGAGCACGAAATCTACAAAATCATGACTTTTTAGCAAGATTCTACGGCTGAATTGCAAGAAAACAGCAGAATTCTGCACGAAATCATCAAAATTTTTACAGAAAACCGCATATTTCGATGCAAAACGACGATTTCTCGCCGATTTTCGTTGTTTTCTCGCTTGAATTCGCAAAAAAGAGCACGAAATCTACAAAATCATGACTTTTTACCAAGATTCAACGGCTGAATTGCAAGAAAACAGCAGAATTCTGCACGAAATCATCAAAATTCTTACAGAAAACCGCATATTTCGATGCAAAACGACGATTTCTCGCCGATTTTCGTTGTTTTCTGCCTTGAATTCGCAAAGAAGAGCACGAAATCTACAAAATCATCACTTTTTACCAAGATTCAACATCTGAATTGCAAGAAAACAGCAGAATTCTGCACGAAATCATCAAAATTCTTACAGAAAACCGCATATTTCGATGCAAAACGACGATTTCTCGCCGATTTTCGTTGTTTTCTCGCTTGAATTCGCAAAGAAGAGCACGAAATCTACAAAATCATGACTTTTTACCAAGATTCAACGGCTGAATTGCAAGAAAACAGCAGAATTCTGCACGAAATCATCAAAATTCTTAGAGAAAACTGCATATTTCGATGCAAAACAACGATTTCTCGCCGATTTTCGTTGTTTTCTATCTTGAATTCGCCAAGAAGAGCACGAAATCTACAAAATCATGACTTTTTACCAAGATTCAACGGCTGAATTGCAAGAAAACAGCAGAATTCTGCACGAAATCGTCAAAATTCTTAGAGAAAACCGCATATTTCGATGCAAAACGACTATTTCTCGCCGATTTTCGTTGTTTTCTGGCTTGAATTCGCAAAGAAGAGCACAAAATCTACAAAATCATCACTTTTTACCAAGATTCAACGGCTGAATTGCAAGAAAACAGCAGAATTCTGCACGAAATCATCAAAATTTTTAGAGAAAACCGCATATTTCGATGCAAAACGACGATTTCTCGCCGATTTTCGTGGTTTTCTGGCTTGAATTCGCAAAAAAGAGCACGAAATCTACAAAATCATGACTTTGTACCAAGATTCAACGGCTGAATTGCAAGAAAACAGCAGAATTCTGCACGAAATCATCAAAATTCTTACAGAAAACCGCATATTTCGATGCAAAACGACGATTTCTCGCCGATTTTCGTTGTTTTCTGGCTTGAATTCGCAAAGAAGAGCACGAAATCTACAAAATCATGACTTTTTACTAAGATTCAACGGCTGAATTGCAAGAAAACAGCAGAATTCTGCACGAAATCATCAAAATTCTTAGAGAAAACCGCATATTTCGATGCAAAACGACGATTTCTCGCCGATTTTCGTTGTTTTCTGCCTTGAATTCGCAAAGAAGAGCACGAAATCTACAAAATCATCACTTTTTACCAAGATTCTATGGCTGAATTGCAAGAAAACAGCAGAATTCTGCACGAAATCATCAAAATTCTTAGAGAAAACCGCATATTTCGATGCAAAACGACGATTTCTCGCCGATTTTCGTTGTTTTCTGGCATGAATTTGCAAAGAAGAGCACGAAATCTACAAAATCATGACTTTTTACCAAGATTCAACGGCTGAATTGCAAGTAAACAGCAGAATTCTGCACGAAATCGTCAAAATTCTTAGAGAAAACCGCATATTTCGATGCAAAACGACGATTTCTCGCCGATTTTCGTTGTTTTCTGGCTTGAATTCGCAAAGAAGAGCACGAAATCTACAAAATCATCACTTTTTACCAAGATTCAACGGCTGAATTGCAAGGAAACAGCAGAATTCTGCACGAAATCATCAAAATTCTTAGAGAAAACCGCATATTTCGATGCAAAACGACGATTTCTCGCCGATTTTCGTTGTTTTCTGGCTTGAATTCGCAAAGAAGAGTACGAAATCTACAAAATCATCACTTTTTACCAAGATTCAACGGCTGAATTGCAAGAAAACAGCAGAATTCTGCACGAAATCATCAAAATTCTTAGAGAAAACCGCATATTTCGATGCAAAACGACGATTTCTCGCCGATTTTCGTTGTTTTCTGGCTTGAATTCGCAAAGAAGAGCACAAAATCTACAAAATCATCACTTTTTAGCAAGATTCAACGGCTGAATTGCAAGAAAACAGCAGAATTCTGCACGAAATCATCAAAATTCTTAGAGAAAACCGCATATTTCGATGCAAAACGACGATTTCTCGCCGATTTTCGTTGTTTTCTGGCTTGAATTCGCAAAGAAGAGCACGAAATCTACAAAATCATCACTTTTTACTAAGACTCAACATCTGAATTGCAAGAAAATAGCAGAATTCTGCACGAAATCATCAAAATTCTTACAGAAAACCGCATATTTCGATGCAAAACGAAGATTTCTCGCCGATTTTCGTTGTTTTCTCGCTTGAATTCGCAATGAAGAGCACGAAATCTACAAAATCATGACTTTTTACCAAGATTCAACGGCTGGATTGCAAGAAAACAGCAGAATTCTGCTCGAAATCATCAAAATTCTTACAGAAAACCGCATATTTCGATGCAAAACGACGATTTCTCGCCGATTTTCGTTGTTTTCTGGCATGAATTTGCAAAGAAGAGCACGAAATCTACAAAATCTTGACTTTTTACCAAGATTCAACGGCTGAATTGCAAGAAAACAGCAGAATTCTGCACGAAATCATCAAAATTCTTAGAGAAAACCGCATATTTCGATGCAAAACGACGATTTCTCGCCGATTTTCGTTGTTTTCTATCTTGAATTCTCAAAGAAGAGCACGAAATCTACAAAATCATGACTTTTTAGCAAGATTCAACGGCTGAATTGCAAGTAAACAGCAGAATTCTGCACGAAATCATCAAAATTCTTACAGAAAACCGCACATTTCGATGCAAAACAACGATTTCTCGCCGATTTTCGTTGTTTTCTGGCTTGAATTCGCAAAGAAGAGCACGAAATCTACAAAATCATGACTTTTTACCAAGATTCAACGGCTGAATTGCAAGAAAACAGCAGAATTCTGCACGAAATCATCAAAATTCTTACAGAAAACCGCATATTTCGATGCAAAACAACGATTTCTCGCCGATTTTCGTTGTTTTCTGGCTTGAATTCGCAAAGAAGAGCACGAAATCTGCAAAATCATCACTTTTTACCAAGATTCAACGGCTGAATTGCAAGAAAACAGCAGAATTCTGCACGAAATCATCAAAATTCTTAGAGAAAACCGCATATTTCGATGCAAAACGACGATTTCTCGCCGATTTTCGTTGTTTTCTATCTTGAATTCTCAAAGAAGAGCACGAAATCTACAAAATCATGACTTTTTAGCAAGATTCAACGGCTGAATTGCAAGTAAACAGCAGAATTCTGCACGAAATCATCAAAATTCTTACAGAAAACCGCACATTTCGATGCAAAACAACGATTTCTCGCCGATTTTCGTTGTTTTCTGGCTTGAATTCGCAAAGAAGAGCACAAAATCTACAAAATCATCACTCTTTACCAAGATTCAACAGCTGAATTGCAAGAAAACAGCAGAATTCTGCACGAAATCATCAAAATTCTTAGAGAAAACCGCATATTTCGATGCAAAACGACGATTTCTCGCCGATTTTCGTGGTTTTCTGGCTTGAATTCGCAAAGAAGAGCACGAAATCTACAAAATCATGACTTTTTACCAAGATTCAACGGCTGAATTGCAAGAAAACAGCAGAATTCTGCACGAAATCATCAAAATTCTTACAGAAAACCGCATATTTCGATGCAAAACGATTATTTCTCGCCGATTTTCGTTGTTTTCTGGCTTGAATTCGCAAAGAAGTGCACGAAATCTACAAAATCATGACTTTTTACCAAGATTCAACGGCTGAATTGCAAGAAAACAGCAGAATTCTGCACGAAATCATCAAAATTCTTACAGAAAACCGCATATTTCGATGCAAAACGACGATTTCTCGCCGATTTTCGTTGTTTTCTGGCTTGAATTCGCAAAGAAGAGCACGAAATCTACAAAATCATCACATTTTACCAAGATTCTACGGCTGAATTGCAAGAAAACCGCAGAATTCTGCACGAAATCATCAAAATTCTTACAGAAAACCGCATATTTCGATGCAAAACGACGATTTTTCGCCGATTTTCGTTGTTTTCTGGCTTCAATTCGCAAAAATGAGCACGAAATCTACAAAATCATGACTTTTTACCAAGATTCAACGGCTGAATTGCAAGAAAACAGCAGAATTCTGCACGAAATCATCAAAATTCTTAGAGAAAACTGCATATTTCGATGCAAAACAACGATTTCTCGCCGATTTTCGTTGTTTTCTATCTTGAATTCGCCAAGAAGAGCACGAAATCTACAAAATCATGACTTTTTACCTAGATTCAACGGCTGAATTGCAAGAAAACAGCAGAATTCTGCACGAAATCATCAAAATTCTTAGAGAAAACTGCATATTTCGATGCAAAACAACGATTTCTCGCCGATTTTCGTTGTTTTCTATCTTGAATTCGCCAAGAAAAGCACGAAATCTACAAAATCATGACTTTTTACCAAGATTCAACGGCTGAATTGCAAGAAAACAGCAGAATTCTGCACGAAATCGTCAAAATTCTTAGAGAAAACCGCATATTTCGATGCAAAACGACGACTTCTCGCCGATTTTCGTTCTTTTCTGGCTTGAATTCGCAAAGAAGAGCACGAAATCTACAAAATCATCACTTTTTACCAAGATTCAACGGCTGAATTGCAAGAAAACAGCAGAATTCTGCACGAAATCATCAAAATTCTTAGAGAAAACTGCATATTTCGATGCAAAACAGCGATTTCTCGCCGATTTTCGTTGTTTTCTATCTTGAATTCGCCAAGAAGAGCACGAAATCTATAAAATCATGACTTTTTACCTAGATTCAACGGCTGAATTGCAAGAAAACAGCAGAATTCTGCACGAAATCATCAAAATTCTTACAGAAAACCGCATTTTTCGATGCAAATCGACGATTTCTCACCGATTTTCGTTGTTTTCTGGCTTGAATTCGCAAAGAAGAGCACGAAATCTACAAAATCTTGACTTTTTACCAAGATTCAACGGCTGAATTGCAAGAAAACAGCAGAATTCTGCACGAAATCATCAAAATTCTTACAGAAAACCGCATATTTCGATGCAAAACAACGATTTCTCGCCGATTTTCGTTGTTTTCTGGCTTGAATTCGCAAAGAAGAGCACGAAATCTACAAAATCATCACTTTTTACCAAGATTCTACGGCTGAATTGCAAGAAAACAGCAGAATTCTGCACGAAATCATCAAAATTTTTACAGAAAACCGCATATTTCGATGCAAAACGACGATTTCTCGCCGATTTTCGTTGTTTTCTGGCTTGAATTCGCAAACAAGAGCACGAAATCTACAAAATCATGACTTTTTACCAAGATTCAACGGCTGAATTGCAAGAAAACAGCAGAATTCTGCCCGAAATCATCAAAATTCTTAGAGAAAACTGCATATTTCGATGCAAAACAGCGATTTCTCGCCGATTTTCGTTGTTTTCTATCTTGAATTCGCCAAGAAGAGCACGAAATCTACAAAATCATGACTTTTTACCTAGATTCAACGGCTGAATTGCAAGAAAACAGCAGAATTCTGCACGAAATCATCAAAATTCTTACAGAAAACCGCATATTTCGATGCAAAACAACGATTTCTCGCCGATTTTCGTTGTTTTCTATCTTGAATTCGCCAAGAAGAGCACGAAATCTATAAAATCATGACTTTTTACCTAGATTCAACGGCTGAATTGCAAGAAAACAGCAGAATTCTGCACGAAATCATCAAAATTCTTACAGAAAACCGCATATTTCGATGCAAAAGGACGATTTCTTGCCGATTTTCGTTGTTTTCTCGCTTGAATTCGCAAAGAAGAGCACGAAATCTACAAAATCATGACTTTTTACCAAGATTCAACGGCTGAATTGCAAGAAAACAGCAGAATTCTGCACGAAATCATCAAAATTCTTACAGAAAACCGCATATTTCGATGCAAAACGACGATTTCTCGCCGATTTTCGTTGTTTTCTGGCATGAATTTGCAAAGAAGAGCACGAAATCTACAAAATCATGACTTTTTACCAAGATTCAACGGCTGAATTGCAAGAAAACAGCAGAATTCTGCACGAAATCATCAAAATTCTTAGAGAAAACCGCATATTTCGATGCAAAACGACGATTTCTCGCTGATTTTCGTTGTTTTCTATCTTGAATTCGCAAAGAAGAGCACGAAATCTACAAAATCATGACTTTTTACCAAGATTCAACGGCTGAATTGCAAGTAAACAGCAGAATTCTGCACGAAATCGTCAAAATTCTTAGAGAAAATTGCATATTTCGATGCAAAACGACGATTTCTCGCCGATTTTCGTTGTTTTCTGGCTTGAATTCGCAAAGAAGAGCACGAAATCTACAAAATCATCACTTTTTACCAAGATTCAACGGCTGAATTGCAAGGAAACAGCAGAATTCTGCTCGAAATCATCAAAATTCTTACAGAAAACCGCATATTTCGATGCAAAACGACGATTTCTCGCCGATTTTCGTTGTTTTCTGGCATTAATTTGCAAAGAAGAGCACGAAATCTACAAAATCATGACTTTTTACCAAGATTCAACGGCTGGATTGCAAGAAAACAGCAGAATTCTGCACGAAATCATCAAAATTCTTAGAGAAAACCGCATATTTCGATGCAAAACGACGATTTCTCGCTGATTTTCGTTGTTTTCTATCTTGAATTCGCAAAGAAGAGCACGAAATCTACAAAATCATGACTTTTTACCAAGATTCTACGGCTGAATTGCAAGTAAACAGCAGAATTCTGCACGAAATCGTCAAAATTCTTAGAGAAAACCGCATATTTCGATGCAAAACGACGATTTCTCGCCGATTTTCGTTGTTTTCTGGCTTGAATTCGCAAAGAAGAGCACGAAATCTACAAAATCATAACATTTTACCAAGATTCAACAGCTGAATTGCAAGAAAACAGCAGAATTCTGCACGAAATCATCAAAATTCTTACAGAAAACCGCACATTTCGATGCAAATCAACGATTTCTCGCCGATTTTCGTTGTTTTCTGGCTTGAATTCGCAAAGAAGAGCACGAAATCTACAAAATCATCACTTTTTACCAAGATTCTACGGCGGAATTGCAAGAAAACAGCAGAATTCTGCACGAATCATCAAAATTCTTACAGAAAACCGCATATTTCGATGCAAAACGACAATTTCTCGCCGATTTTCGTTGTTTTCTGCCTTGAATTCGCAAAGAAGAGCACGAAATCTACAAAATCATCACTTTTTACCATGATTCTACGGCTGAATTGCAAGAAAACAGCAGAATTCTGCACGAAATCATCAAAATTCTTACAGAAAACCGCATTTTTCGATGCAAATCGACGATTTCTCACCGATTTTCGTTGTTTTCTGGCTTGAATTCGCAAAGAAGAGCACGAAATCTACAAAATCATCACTTTTTACCATGATTCTACGGCTGAATTGCAAGAAAACAGCAGAATTCTGCACGAAATCATCAAAATTCTAACAGAAAACCGCATTTTTCGATGCAAATCGACGATTTCTCACCGATTTTCGTTGTTTTCTGGCTTGAATTCGCAAAGAAGAGCACGAAATCTACAAAATCATGACTTTTTACCAAGATTCAACGGCTGAATTGCAAGAAAACAGCAGAATTCTGCAAGAAATCATCAAAATTCTTACAGAAAACCGCATATTTCGATGCAAAACAACGATTTCTCGCCGATTTTCGTTGTTTTCTGGCCTGAATTCGCAAAGAAGAGCACGAAATCTACAAAATCATCACTTTTTACCAAGATTCAACGGCTGAATTGCAAAAAAAAAGCAGAATTCTGCACGAAATCATCAAAATTCTTAGAGAAAACCGCATATTTCGATACAAAACGACGATTTCTCGCCGATTTTCGTTGTTTTCTGGCTTGAATTCGCAAAGAAGAGCACGAAATCTACAAAATCATCACTTTTTACCAAGATTCAACAGCTGAATTGCAAGAAAACAGCAGAATTCTGCACGAAATCATCAAAATTCTTAGAGAAAACCGCATATTTCGATGCAAAACGATTATTTCTCGCCGATTTTCGTTGTTTTCTGGCTTGAATTCGCAAAGAAGTGCACGAAATCTACAAAATCATGACTTTTTACCAAGATTCAACGGCTGAATTGCAAGAAAACAGCAGAATTCTGCACGAAATCATCAAAATTCTTACAGAAAACCGCATATTTCGATGCAAAACGACGATTTCTCGCCGATTTTCGTTGTTTTCTGGCTTGAATTCGCAAAGAAGAGCACGAAATCTACAAAATCATCACATTTTACCAAGATTCTACGGCTGAATTGCAAGAAAACCGCAGAATTCTGCACGAAATCATCAAAATTCTTACAGAAAACCGCATATTTCGATGCAAAACGACGATTTTTCGCCGATTTTCGTTGTTTTCTGGCTTCAATTCGCAAAAATGAGCACGAAATCTACAAAATCATGACTTTTTACCAAGATTCAACGGCTGAATTGCAAGAAAACAGCAGAATTCTGCACGAAATCATCAAAATTCTTAGAGAAAACTGCATATTTCGATGCAAAACAACGATTTCTCGCCGATTTTCGTTGTTTTCTATCTTGAATTCGCCAAGAAGAGCACGAAATCTACAAAATCATGACTTTTTACCTAGATTCAACGGCTGAATTGCAAGAAAACAGCAGAATTCTGCACGAAATCATCAAAATTCTTAGAGAAAACTGCATATTTCGATGCAAAACAACGATTTCTCGCCGATTTTCGTTGTTTTCTATCTTGAATTCGCCAAGAAAAGCACGAAATCTACAAAATCATGACTTTTTACCAAGATTCAACGGCTGAATTGCAAGAAAACAGCAGAATTCTGCACGAAATCGTCAAAATTCTTAGAGAAAACCGCATATTTCGATGCAAAACGACGACTTCTCGCCGATTTTCGTTCTTTTCTGGCTTGAATTCGCAAAGAAGAGCACGAAATCTACAAAATCATCACTTTTTACCAAGATTCAACGGCTGAATTGCAAGAAAACAGCAGAATTCTGCACGAAATCATCAAAATTCTTAGAGAAAACTGCATATTTCGATGCAAAACAGCGATTTCTCGCCGATTTTCGTTGTTTTCTATCTTGAATTCGCCAAGAAGAGCACGAAATCTATAAAATCATGACTTTTTACCTAGATTCAACGGCTGAATTGCAAGAAAACAGCAGAATTCTGCACGAAATCATCAAAATTCTTACAGAAAACCGCATTTTTCGATGCAAATCGACGATTTCTCACCGATTTTCGTTGTTTTCTGGCTTGAATTCGCAAAGAAGAGCACGAAATCTACAAAATCTTGACTTTTTACCAAGATTCAACGGCTGAATTGCAAGAAAACAGCAGAATTCTGCACGAAATCATCAAAATTCTTACAGAAAACCGCATATTTCGATGCAAAACAACGATTTCTCGCCGATTTTCGTTGTTTTCTGGCTTGAATTCGCAAAGAAGAGCACGAAATCTACAAAATCATCACTTTTTACCAAGATTCTACGGCTGAATTGCAAGAAAACAGCAGAATTCTGCACGAAATCATCAAAATTTTTACAGAAAACCGCATATTTCGATGCAAAACGACGATTTCTCGCCGATTTTCGTTGTTTTCTGGCTTGAATTCGCAAACAAGAGCACGAAATCTACAAAATCATGACTTTTTACCAAGATTCAACGGCTGAATTGCAAGAAAACAGCAGAATTCTGCCCGAAATCATCAAAATTCTTAGAGAAAACTGCATATTTCGATGCAAAACAGCGATTTCTCGCCGATTTTCGTTGTTTTCTATCTTGAATTCGCCAAGAAGAGCACGAAATCTACAAAATCATGACTTTTTACCTAGATTCAACGGCTGAATTGCAAGAAAACAGCAGAATTCTGCACGAAATCATCAAAATTCTTACAGAAAACCGCATATTTCGATGCAAAACAACGATTTCTCGCCGATTTTCGTTGTTTTCTATCTTGAATTCGCCAAGAAGAGCACGAAATCTATAAAATCATGACTTTTTACCTAGATTCAACGGCTGAATTGCAAGAAAACAGCAGAATTCTGCACGAAATCATCAAAATTCTTACAGAAAACCGCATATTTCGATGCAAAAGGACGATTTCTTGCCGATTTTCGTTGTTTTCTCGCTTGAATTCGCAAAGAAGAGCACGAAATCTACAAAATCATGACTTTTTACCAAGATTCAACGGCTGAATTGCAAGAAAACAGCAGAATTCTGCACGAAATCATCAAAATTCTTACAGAAAACCGCATATTTCGATGCAAAACGACGATTTCTCGCCGATTTTCGTTGTTTTCTGGCATGAATTTGCAAAGAAGAGCACGAAATCTACAAAATCATGACTTTTTACCAAGATTCAACGGCTGAATTGCAAGAAAACAGCAGAATTCTGCACGAAATCATCAAAATTCTTAGAGAAAACCGCATATTTCGATGCAAAACGACGATTTCTCGCTGATTTTCGTTGTTTTCTATCTTGAATTCGCAAAGAAGAGCACGAAATCTACAAAATCATGACTTTTTACCAAGATTCAACGGCTGAATTGCAAGTAAACAGCAGAATTCTGCACGAAATCGTCAAAATTCTTAGAGAAAATTGCATATTTCGATGCAAAACGACGATTTCTCGCCGATTTTCGTTGTTTTCTGGCTTGAATTCGCAAAGAAGAGCACGAAATCTACAAAATCATCACTTTTTACCAAGATTCAACGGCTGAATTGCAAGGAAACAGCAGAATTCTGCTCGAAATCATCAAAATTCTTACAGAAAACCGCATATTTCGATGCAAAACGACGATTTCTCGCCGATTTTCGTTGTTTTCTGGCATTAATTTGCAAAGAAGAGCACGAAATCTACAAAATCATGACTTTTTACCAAGATTCAACGGCTGGATTGCAAGAAAACAGCAGAATTCTGCACGAAATCATCAAAATTCTTAGAGAAAACCGCATATTTCGATGCAAAACGACGATTTCTCGCTGATTTTCGTTGTTTTCTATCTTGAATTCGCAAAGAAGAGCACGAAATCTACAAAATCATGACTTTTTACCAAGATTCTACGGCTGAATTGCAAGTAAACAGCAGAATTCTGCACGAAATCGTCAAAATTCTTAGAGAAAACCGCATATTTCGATGCAAAACGACGATTTCTCGCCGATTTTCGTTGTTTTCTGGCTTGAATTCGCAAAGAAGAGCACGAAATCTACAAAATCATAACATTTTACCAAGATTCAACAGCTGAATTGCAAGAAAACAGCAGAATTCTGCACGAAATCATCAAAATTCTTACAGAAAACCGCACATTTCGATGCAAATCAACGATTTCTCGCCGATTTTCGTTGTTTTCTGGCTTGAATTCGCAAAGAAGAGCACGAAATCTACAAAATCATCACTTTTTACCAAGATTCTACGGCGGAATTGCAAGAAAACAGCAGAATTCTGCACGAATCATCAAAATTCTTACAGAAAACCGCATATTTCGATGCAAAACGACAATTTCTCGCCGATTTTCGTTGTTTTCTGCCTTGAATTCGCAAAGAAGAGCACGAAATCTACAAAATCATCACTTTTTACCATGATTCTACGGCTGAATTGCAAGAAAACAGCAGAATTCTGCACGAAATCATCAAAATTCTTACAGAAAACCGCATTTTTCGATGCAAATCGACGATTTCTCACCGATTTTCGTTGTTTTCTGGCTTGAATTCGCAAAGAAGAGCACGAAATCTACAAAATCATCACTTTTTACCATGATTCTACGGCTGAATTGCAAGAAAACAGCAGAATTCTGCACGAAATCATCAAAATTCTTACAGAAAACCGCATTTTTCGATGCAAATCGACGATTTCTCACCGATTTTCGTTGTTTTCTGGCTTGAATTCGCAAAGAAGAGCACGAAATCTACAAAATCATGACTTTTTACCAAGATTCAACGGCTGAATTGCAAGAAAACAGCAGAATTCTGCAAGAAATCATCAAAATTCTTACAGAAAACCGCATATTTCGATGCAAAACAACGATTTCTCGCCGATTTTCGTTGTTTTCTGGCCTGAATTCGCAAAGAAGAGCACGAAATCTACAAAATCATCACTTTTTACCAAGATTCAACGGCTGAATTGCAAAAAAAAAGCAGAATTCTGCACGAAATCATCAAAATTCTTAGAGAAAACCGCATATTTCGATACAAAACGACGATTTCTCGCCGATTTTCGTTGTTTTCTGGCTTGAATTCGCAAAGAAGAGCACGAAATCTACAAAATCATCACTTTTTACCAAGATTCAACAGCTGAATTGCAAGAAAACAGCAGAATTCTGCACGAAATCATCAAAATTCTTAGAGAAAACCGCATATTTCGATGCAAAACGACGATTTCTCGCCGATTTTCGTTGTTTTCTGGCTTGAATTCGCAAAGAAGAGCACGAAATCTACAAAATCATCACTTTTTACCAAGATTCAACGGCTGAATTGCAAGGAAACAGCAGAATTCTGCTCGAAATCATCAAAATTCTTACAGAAAACCGCATATTTCGATGCAAAACGACGATTTCTCGCCGATTTTCGTTGTTTTCTGGCATTAATTTGCAAAGAAGAGCACGAAATCTACAAAATCATGACTTTTTACCAAGATTCAACGGCTGGATTGCAAGAAAACAGCAGAATTCTGCACGAAATCATCAAAATTCTTAGAGAAAACCGCATATTTCGATGCAAAACGACGATTTCTCGCTGATTTTCGTTGTTTTCTATCTTGAATTCGCAAAGAAGAGCACGAAATCTACAAAATCATGACTTTTTACCAAGATTCTACGGCTGAATTGCAAGTAAACAGCAGAATTCTGCACGAAATCGTCAAAATTCTTAGAGAAAACCGCATATTTCGATGCAAAACGACGATTTCTCGCCGATTTTCGTTGTTTTCTGGCTTGAATTCGCAAAGAAGAGCACGAAATCTACAAAATCATAACATTTTACCAAGATTCAACAGCTGAATTGCAAGAAAACAGCAGAATTCTGCACGAAATCATCAAAATTCTTACAGAAAACCGCACATTTCGATGCAAATCAACGATTTCTCGCCGATTTTCGTTGTTTTCTGGCTTGAATTCGCAAAGAAGAGCACGAAATCTACAAAATCATCACTTTTTACCAAGATTCTACGGCGGAATTGCAAGAAAACAGCAGAATTCTGCACGAATCATCAAAATTCTTACAGAAAACCGCATATTTCGATGCAAAACGACAATTTCTCGCCGATTTTCGTTGTTTTCTGCCTTGAATTCGCAAAGAAGAGCACGAAATCTACAAAATCATCACTTTTTACCATGATTCTACGGCTGAATTGCAAGAAAACAGCAGAATTCTGCACGAAATCATCAAAATTCTTACAGAAAACCGCATTTTTCGATGCAAATCGACGATTTCTCACCGATTTTCGTTGTTTTCTGGCTTGAATTCGCAAAGAAGAGCACGAAATCTACAAAATCATCACTTTTTACCATGATTCTACGGCTGAATTGCAAGAAAACAGCAGAATTCTGCACGAAATCATCAAAATTCTTACAGAAAACCGCATTTTTCGATGCAAATCGACGATTTCTCACCGATTTTCGTTGTTTTCTGGCTTGAATTCGCAAAGAAGAGCACGAAATCTACAAAATCATGACTTTTTACCAAGATTCAACGGCTGAATTGCAAGAAAACAGCAGAATTCTGCAAGAAATCATCAAAATTCTTACAGAAAACCGCATATTTCGATGCAAAACAACGATTTCTCGCCGATTTTCGTTGTTTTCTGGCCTGAATTCGCAAAGAAGAGCACGAAATCTACAAAATCATCACTTTTTACCAAGATTCAACGGCTGAATTGCAAAAAAAAAGCAGAATTCTGCACGAAATCATCAAAATTCTTAGAGAAAACCGCATATTTCGATACAAAACGACGATTTCTCGCCGATTTTCGTTGTTTTCTGGCTTGAATTCGCAAAGAAGAGCACGAAATCTACAAAATCATCACTTTTTACCAAGATTCAACAGCTGAATTGCAAGAAAACAGCAGAATTCTGCACGAAATCATCAAAATTCTTAGAGAAAACCGCATATTTCGATGCAAAACGACGATTTCTCGCCGATTTTCGTGGTTTTCTGGCTTGAATTCGCAAAGAAGAGCACGAAATCTACAAAATCATGATTTTTACCAAGATTCAACGGCTGAATTGCAAGAAAACAGCAGAATTCTGCACAAAATCATCAAAATTCTTACAGAAAACCGCATATTTCGATGCAAAACGATTATTTCTCGCCGATTTTCGTTGTTTTCTGGCTTGAATTCGCAAAGAAGTGCACGAAATCTACAAAATCATGACTTTTTACCAAGATTCAACGGCTGAATTGCAAGAAAACAGCAGAATTCTGCACGAAATCATCAAAATTCTTCCAGAAAACCGCATATTTCGATGCAAAACGACGATTTCTCGCCGATTTTCGTTGTTTTCTGGCTTGAATTCGCAAAGAAGAGCACGAAATCTACAAAATCATGACTTTTTACTAAGATTCAACGGCTGAATTGCAAGAAAACCGCAGAATTCTGCACGAAATCATCAAAATTTTTACAGAAAACCGCATTTTTCGATGCAAATCGACGATTTCTCACCGATTTTCGTTGTTTTCTGGCTTGAATTCGCAAAGAAGAGCACGAAATCTACAAAATCATGACTTTTTACCAAGATTCAACGGCTGAATTGCAAGAAAACAGCAGAATTCTGCACGAAATCATCAAAATTCTTACAGAAAACCGCATATTTCGATGCAAAACAACGATTTCTCGCCGATTTTCGTTGTTTTCTGGCTTGAATTCGCAAAGAAGAGCACGAAATCTACAAAATCATGACTTTTTACCAAGATTCAACGGCTGAATTGCAAGAAAACAGCAGAATTCTGCACGAAATCATCAAAATTCTTACAGAAAACCGCATATTTCGATGCAAAACGACGATTTCTCGCCGATTTTCGTTGTTTTCTGGCATGAATTTGCAAAGAAGAGCACGAAATCTACAAAATCATGACTTTTTACCAAGATTCAACGGCTGAATTGCAAGAAAACAGCAGAATTCTGCACGAAATCATCAAAATTTTTAGAGAAAACTGCATATTTCGATGCAAAACAACGATTTCTCGCCGATTTTCGTTGTTTTCTATCTTGAATTCGCCAAGAAGAGCACGAAATCTACAAAATCATGACTTTTTACCTAGATTCAACGGCTGAATTGCAAGAAAACAGCAGAATTCTGCACGAAATCATCAAAATTCTTACAGAAAACCGCATATTTCGATGCAAAACAACGATTTCTCGCCGATTTTCGTTGTTTTCTATCTTGAATTCGCCAAGAAGAGCACGAAATCTATAAAATCATGACATTTTACCTAGATTCAACGGCTGAATTGCAAGAAAACAGCAGAATTCTGCACGAAATCATCAAAATTCTTACAGAAAACCGCATATTTCGATGCAAAACGACGATTTCTCGCCGATTTTCGTTGTTTTCTCGCTTGAATTCGCAAAGAAGAGCACGAAATCTACAAAATCATGACTTTTTACCAAGATTCAACGGCTGAATTGCAAGAAAACAGCAGAATTCTGCACGAAATCATCAAAATTCTTACAGAAAACCGCATATTTCGATGCAAAACGACGATTTCTCGCCGATTTTCGTTGTTTTCTGGCATGAATTTGCAAAGAAGAGCACGAAATCTACAAAATCATGACTTTTTACCAAGATTCAACGGCTGAATTGCAAGAAAACAGCAGAATTCTGCACGAAATCATCAAAATTCTTAGAGAAATCCGCATATTTCGATGCAAAACGACGATTTCTCGCCGATTTTCGTTGTTTTCTGGCTTGAATTCGCAAAGAAGAGCACGAAATCTACAAAATCATGACTTTTTAGCAAGATTCAACGGCTGAATTGCAAGTAAACAGCAGAATTCTGCACGAAATCATCAAAATTCTTACAGAAAACCGCACATTTCGATGAAAAACAACGATTTCTCGCCGATTTTCGTTGTTTTCTGGCTTGAATTCGCAAAGAAGACCACGAAATCCACAAAATCATGACTTTTTACCAAGATTCTACGGCTGAATTGCAAGAAAACAGCAGAATTCTGCACGAAATCATCAAAATTTTTACAGAAAACCGCATATTTCGATGCAAAACGACGATTTCTCGCCGATTTTCGTTGTTTTCTCGCTTGAATTCGCAAAGAAGAGCACGAAATCTACAAAATCATGACTTTTTACCAAGATTCAACGGCTGGATTGCAAGAAAACAGCAGAATTCTGCTCGAAATCATCAAAATTCTTACAGAAAACCGCATATTTCGATGCAAAACGACGATTTCTCGCCGATTTTCGTTGTTTTCTGGCATGAATTTGCAAAGAAGAGCACGAAATCTACAAAATCATGACTTTTTACCAAGATTCAACGGCTGAATTGCAAGAAAACAGCAGAATTCTGCACGAAATCATCAAAATTCTTAGAGAAAACCGCATATTTCGATGCAAAACGACGATTTCTCGCCGATTTTCGTTGTTTTCTATCTTGAATTCTCAAAGAAGAGCACGAAATCTACAAAATCATGACTTTTTAGCAAGATTCAACGGCTGAATTGCAAGTAAACAGCAGAATTCTGCACGAAATCATCAAAATTCTTACAGAAAACCGCACATTTCGATGAAAAACAACGATTTCTCGCCGATTTTCGTTGTTTTCTGGCTTGAATTCGCAAAGAAGACCACGAAATCCACAAAATCATGACTTTTTACCAAGATTCAACGGCTGAATTGCAAGAAAACAGCAGAATTCTGCACGAAATCATCAAAATTCTTACAAAAAACCGCATATTTCGATGCAAAACAACGATTTCTCGCCGATTTTCGTTGTTTTCTGGCTTGAATTCGCAAAGAAGAGCACGAAATCTGCAAAATCATCACTTTTTACCAAGATTCAACGGCTGAATTGCAAGAAAACAGCAGAATTCTGCACGAAATCATCAAAATTCTTAGAGAAAACCGCATATTTCGATGCAAAACGACGATTTCTCGCCTATTTTCGTTGTTTTCTGGCTTGAATTCGCAAAGAAGAGCACAAAATCTACAAAATCATCACTCTTTACCAAGATTCAACAGCTGAATTGCAAGAAAACAGCAGAATTCTGCACGAAATCATCAAAATTCTTAGAGAAAACCGCATATTTCGATGCAAAACGACGATTTCTCGCCGATTTTCGTGGTTTTCTGGTTTGAATTCGCAAAGAAGAGCACGAAATCTACAAAATCATGACTTTTTACCAAGATTCAACGGCTGAATTGCAAGAAAACAGCAGAATTCTGCACGAAATCATCAAAATTCTTACAGAAAACCGCATATTTCGATGCAAAACGATTATTTCTCGCCGATTTTCGTTGTTTTCTGGCTTGAATTCGCAAAGAAGTGCACGAAATCTACAAAATCATGACTTTTTACCAAGATTCAACGGCTGAATTGCAAGAAAACAGCAGAATTCTGCACGAAATCATCAAAATTCTTACAGAAAACCGCATATTTCGATGCAAAACGACGATTTCTCGCCGATTTTCGTTGTTTTCTGGCTTGAATTCGCAAAGAAGAGCACGAAATCTACAAAATCATCACATTTTACCAAGATTCTACGGCTGAATTGCAAGAAAACCGCAGAATTCTGCACGAAATCATCAAAATCCTTACAGAAAACCGCATATTTCGATGCAAAACGACGATTTTTCGCCGATTTTCGTTGTTTTCTGGCTTCAATTCGCAAAAAAGAGCACGAAATCTACAAAATCATGACTTTTTACCAAGATTCAACGGCTGAATTGCAAGAAAACAGCAGAATTCTGCACGAAATCGTCAAAATTCTTAGAGAAAACCGCATATTTCGATGCAAAACGACGACTTCTCGCCGATTTTCGTTCTTTTCTGGCTTGAATTCGCAAAGAAGAGCACGAAATCTACAAAATCATCACTTTTTACCAAGATTCAACGGCTGAATTGCAAGAAAACAGCAGAATTCTGCACGAAATCATCAAAATTCTTAGAGAAAACTGCATATTTCGATGCAAAACAGCGATTTCTCGCCGATTTTCGTTGTTTTCTATCTTGAATTCGCCAAGAAGAGCACGAAATCTATAAAATCATGACTTTTTACCTAGATTCAACGGCTGAATTGCAAGAAAACAGCAGAATTCTGCACGAAATCATCAAAATTCTTACAGAAAACCGCATTTTTCGATGCAAATCGACGATTTCTCACCGATTTTCGTTGTTTTCTGGCTTGAATTCGCAAAGAAGAGCACGAAATCTACAAAATCATGACTTTTTACCAAGATTCAACGGCTGAATTGCAAGAAAACAGCAGAATTCTGCACGAAATCATCAAAATTCTTACAGAAAACCGCATATTTCGATGCAAAACAACGATTTCTCGCCGATTTTCGTTGTTTTCTGGCTTGAATTCGCAAAGAAGAGCACGAAATCTACAAAATCATCACTTTTTACCAAGATTCTACGGCTGAATTGCAAGAAAACAGCAGAATTCTGCACGAAATCATCAAAATTTTTACAGAAAACCGCATATTTCGATGCAAAACGACGATTTCTCGCCGATTTTCGTTGTTTTCTGGCTTGAATTCGCAAAGAAGAGCACGAAATCTACAAAATCATCACTTTTTACCAAGATTCAACATCTGAATTGCAAGAAAACAGCAGAATTCTGCACGAAATCATCAAAATTCTTACAGAAAACCGCATATTTCGATGCAAAACGACGATTTCTCGCCGATTTTCGTTGTTTTCTCGCTTGAATTCGCAAAGAAGAGCACGAAATCTACAAAATCATGACTTTTTACCAAGATTCAACGGCTGAATTGCAAGAAAACAGCAGAATTCTGCACGAAATCATCAAAATTCTTACAGAAAACCGCATATTTCGATGCAAAACGACGATTTCTCGCCGATTTTCGTTGTTTTCTGGCATGAATTTGCAAAGAAGAGCACGAAATCTACAAAATCATGACTTTTTACCAAGATTCAACGGCTGAATTGCAAGAAAACAGCAGAATTCTGCACGAAATCATCAAAATTCTTAGAGAAAACCGCATATTTCGATGCAAAACGACGATTTCTCGCTGATTTTCGTTGTTTTCTATCTTGAATTCGCAAAGAAGGGCACGAAATCTACAAAATCATGACTTTTTACCAAGATTCAACGGCTGAATTGCAAGTAAACAGCAGAATTCTGCACGAAATCGTCAAAATTCTTAGAGAAAACCGCATATTTCGATGCAAAACGACGATTTCTCGCCGATTTTCGTTGTTTTCTGGCTTGAATTCGCAAAGTAGAGCACGAAATCTACAAAATCATAACTTTTTACCAAGATTCAACAACTGAATTGCAAGAAAACAGCAGAATTCTGCACGAAATCATCAAAATTCTTACAGAAAACCGCATATTTCGATGCAAAACAACGATTTCTCGCCGATTTTCGTTGTTTTCTGGCTTGAATTCGCAAAGAAGAGCACGAAATCTACAAAATCATCACTTTTTACCAAGATTCTACGGCTGAATTGCAAGAAAACAGCAGAATTCTGCACGAAATCATCAAAATTCTTACAGAAAACCGCATATTTCGACGCATAACAACGATTTCTCGCCGATTTTCGTTGTTTTCAGGCTTGAATTCGCAAAGAAGAGCACGAAATCTACAAAATCATCACTTTTTACCAAAATTCTACAGCTGAATTGCAAGAAAACAGCAAAATTCTGCACGAAATCATCAAAATTCTTACAGAAAACCGCATTTTTCGATGCAAAACGACGATTTCTCGCCGATTTTTGTTGTTTTCTGCATGAATTTGCAAAGAAGAGCACGAAATCTACAAAATCATGACTTTTTACCGGGATTCAACGGCTGAATTGCAAGAAAACAGCAGAATTCTGCACGAAATCATCAAAATTCTTAGAGAAAACCGCATATTTCGATGCAAAACGACGATTTCTCGCCGATTTTCGTTGTTTTCTGCCTGGAATTTGCAAAGAAGAGCACGAAATCTACAAAATCATCACTTTTTACCAAGATTCAACGGCTGAATTGCAAGAAAACAGCAGAATTCTGCACGAAATCATCAAAATTCTTAGAGAAAACCGCATATTTCGATGCAAAACGACGATTTCTCGCCGATTTTCGTTGTTTTCTGGCTTAAATTCGCAAAGAAGAGCACGAAATCTAGAAAATCATCACTTTTTACCAAGATTCAACGGCTGAATGCAAGAAAACAGCAGAATTCTGCACGAAATCATCAAAATTCTTAGAGAAAACCGCATATTTCGATGCAAAACGACGATTTCTCGCCGATTTTCGTTGTTTTCTGGCTTGAATTCGCAAAGAAGAGCACGAAATCTACAAAATCATGACTTTTTACCAAGATTCAACGGCTGAATTGCAAGAAAACAGCAGAATTCTGCACGAAATCATCAAAATTCTTACAGAAAACCGCATTTTTCGATGCAAAACGACGATTTCTCGCCGATTTTCGTTGTTTTCTGGCTTGAATTCGCAAAGAAGAGCACGAAATCCACAAAATCATAACGTTTTACCAAGATTCAACGGCTGAATTGCAAGAAAACAACAGAATTCTGCACGAAATCATCAAAATTCTTACAGAAAACCGCATATATCGATGCAAAACAACGATTTCTCGCCGATTTTCGTTGTTTTCTGGCTTGAATTCGCAAAGAAGAGCACGAATTCTACAAAATCATCACTTTTTACCAAGATTCTACGGCTGAATTGCAAGAAAACAGCAGAATTCTGCACGAAATCATCAAAATTCTTACAGAAAACCGCATATTTCGACGCATAACAACGATTTCTCGCCGATTTTCGTTGTTTTCTGACTTGAATTCGCAAAGAAGAGCACGAAATCTACAAAATCATCATTTTTTACCAAGATTCTACGGCTGAATTGCAAGAAAACAGCAGAATTCTGCACGAAATCATCAAAATTCTTACAGAAAACCGCATATTTCGATGCAAAACGACGATTTCTCGCCGATTTTCGTTGTTTTCTGGGTTGAATTCGCAAAGAATAGCACGAAATCTACAAAATCATGACTTTTTACCAAGATTCAACGGCTGAATTGCAAGAAAACAGCAGAATTCTGCACGAAATCATCAAAATTCTTAGAGAAAACCGCATATTTCGATGCAAAACGACGATTTCTCGCCGATTTTCGTTGTTTTCTGGCTTGAATTCGCAAAGAAGAGCACGAAATCTACAAAATCATCACTTTTTACCAAGATTCAACGGCTGAATTGCAAGAAAACAGCAGAATTCTGCACGAAATCATCAAAATTCTTAGAGAAAACCGCATATTTCGATGCAAAACGACGATTTCTCGCCGATTTTCGTGGTTTTCTGGCTTGATTTCGCAAAGAAGAGCACGAAATCTACAAAATCATGACTTTTTTCCAAGATTCAACGGCTGAATTGCAAGAAAACAGCAGAATTTTGCACGAAATCATCAAAATTCTTACAGAAAACCGCATATTTCGATGCAAAACGATTATTTATCGCCGATTTTCGTTGTTTTCTGGCTTGAATTCGCAAAGAAGAGCACGAAATCTACAAAATCATGACTTTTTACCAAGATTCAACAGCTGAATTGCAAGAAAACAGCAGAATTCTGCACGAAATCATCAAAATTCTTACAGAAAACCGCATATTTCGATGCTAAACGACGATTTCTCGGCGATTTTCGTTGTTTTCTGGCATGAATTTGCAAAGAAGAGCACGAAATCTACAAAATCATGACTTTTTACCAAGATTCAACGGCTGAATTGCAAGAAAACAGCAGAATTCTGCACGAAATCATCAAAATTCTCACAGAAAACCGCATATTTCGATGCAAAAAGACGATTTCTCGGCGATTTTCGTTGTTTTCTGGCATGAATTTGCAAAAAAGAGCACGAAATCTACAAAATCATGACTTTTTACCAAGATTCAACTGCTGAATTGCAAGGAAACAGCAGAATTCTGCACGAAATCATCAAAATTCTTAGAGAAAACCGCATATTTCGATGCAAAACGACGATTTCTCGCTGATTTTCGTTGTTTTCTATCTTGAATTCGCAAAGAAGAGCACGAAATCTACAAAATCATGACTTTTTACCAAGATTCAACGGCTGACTTGCAAGTAAACAGCAGAATTCTGCACGAAATCGTCAAAATTCTTAGAGAAAACCGCATATTTCGATGCAAAACGACGATTTCTCGCCGATTTTCGTTGTTTTCTGGCTTGAATTCGCAAAGAAGAGCACGAAATCTACAAAATCATAACTTTTTACCAAGATTCAACGGCTGAATTGCAAGAAAACAGCAGAATTCTGCACGAAATCATCAAAATTCTTACAGAAAACCTCATATTTCGATGCAAAACAACGATTTCTCGCCGATTTTCGTTGTTTTCTGGCTTGAATTCGCAAAGAAGAGCACGAAATCTACAAAATCATCACTTTTTACCAAGATTCTACGGCTGAATTGCAAGAAAACAGCAGAATTCTGCACGAAATCATCAAAATGCTTACAGAAAACCGCATATTTCGACGCATAACAACGATTTCTCGCCGATTTTCGTTGTTTTCAGGCTTGAATTCGCAAAGAAGAGCACGAAATCTACAAAATCATCACTTTTTACCAAGATTCTACAGCTGAATTGCAAGAAAACAGCAAAATTCTGCACGAAATCATCAAAATTCTTACAGAAAACCGCATTTTTCGATGCAAAACGACGATTTCTCGCCGATTTTTGTTGTTTTCTGGCATGAATTTGCAAAGAAGAGCACGAAATCTACAAAATCATGACTTTTTACCAAGATTCAACGGCTGAATTGCAAGAAAACAGCAGAATTCTGCACGAAATCATCAAAATTCTTAGAGAAAACCGCATATTTCGATGCAAAACGACGATTTCTCGCCGATTTTCGTTGTTTTCTGGCTGGAATTCGCAAAGAAGAGCACGAAATCTACAAAATCATCACTTTTTACCAAGATTCAACGGCTGAATTGCAAGAAAACAGCAGAATTCTGCACGAAATCATCAAAATTCTTAGAGAAAACCGCATATTTCGATGCAAAACGACGATTTCTCGCCGATTTTCGTTGTTTTCTGGCTTGAATTCGCAAAGAAGAGCACGAAATCTACAAAATCATCACTTTTTACCAAGATTCAACGGCTGAATGCAAGAAAACAGCAGAATTCTGCACGAAATCATCAAAATTCTTAGAGAAAACCGCATATTTCGATGCAAAACGACGATTTTTCGCCGATTTTCGTTGTTTTCTGGCTTGAATTCGCAAAGAAGAGCACGAAATCTACAAAATCATGACTTTTTACCAAGATTCAACGGCTGAATTGCAAGAAAACAGCAGAATTCTGCACGAAATCATCAAAATTCTTACAGAAAACCGCATTTTTCGATGCAAAACGACGATTTCTCGCCGATTTTCGTTGTTTTCTGGCTTGAATTCGCAAAGAAGAGCACGAAATCCACAAAATCATAACTTTTTACCAAGATTCAACGGCTGAATTGCAAGACAACAACAGAATTCTGCAAGATATCATCAAAATTCTTACAGAAAACCGCATATTTCGATGCAAAACAACGATTTCTCGCCGATTTTCGTTGTTTTCTGGCTTGAATTCGCAAAGAAGAGCACGAATTCTACAAATTCATCACTTTTTACCAAGATTCTACGGCTGAATTGCAAGAAAACAGCAGAATTCTGCACGAAATCATCAAAATTCTTACAGAAAACCGCATACTTCGACGCATAACAACGATTTCTCGCCGATTTTCGTTGTTTTCTGACTTGAATTCGCAAAGAAGAGCACGAAATCTACAAAATCATCATTTTTTACCAAGATTCTACGGCTGAATTGCAAGAAAACAGCAGAATTCTGCACGAAATCATCAAAATTCTTACAGAAAACCGCATATTTCGATGCAAAACGACGATTTCTCGCCGATTTTCGTTGTTTTCTGGGTTGAATTCGCAAAGAAGAGCACGAAATCTACAAAATCATGACTTTTTACCAAGATTCAACGGCTGAATTGCAAGAAAACAGCAGAATTATGCACGAAATCATCAAAATTCTTAGAGAAAACTGCATATTTCGATGCAAAACAACGATTTCTCGCCGATTTTCGTTGTTTTCTATCTTGAATTCGCCAAGAAGAGCACTAAATCTACAAAATCATGACTTTTTACCAAGATTCAACGGCTGAATTGCAAGAAAACAGCAGAATTCTGCACGAAATCGTCAAAATTCTTAGAGAAAACCGCATATTTCGATGCAAAACGACGATTTCTCGCCGATTTTCGTTGTTTTCTGGCTTGAATTCGCAAAGAAGAGCACGAAATCTACAAAATCATCACTTTTTACCAAGATTCAACGGCTGAATTGCAAGAAAACAGCAGAATTCTGCACGAAATCATCAAAATTCTTAGAGAAAACCGCATATTTCGATGCAAAACGACGCTTTCTCGCCGATTTTCGTGGTTTTCTGGCTTGATTTCGCAAAGAAGAGCACGAAATCTACAAAATCATGACTTTTTTCCAAGATTCAACGGCTGAATTGCAAGAAAACAGCAGAATTTTGCACGAAATCATCAAAATTCTTACAGAAAACCGCATATTTCGATGCAAAACGATTATTTATCGCCGATTTTCGTTGTTTTCTGGCTTAAATTCGCAAAGAAGAGCACGAAATCTACAAAATCATGACTTTTTACCAAGATTCAACGGCTGAATTGCAAGAAAACAGCAGAATTCTGCACGAAATCATCAAAATTCTCACAGAAAACCGCATATTTCGATGCAAAAAGACGATTTCTCGGCGATTTTCGTTGTTTTCTGGCATGAATTTGCAAAAAAGAGCACGAAATCTACAAAATCATGACTTTTTACCAAGATTCAACTGCTGAATTGCAAGGAAACAGCAGAATTCTGCACGAAATCATCAAAATTCTTAGAGAAAACCGCATATTTCGATGCAAAACGACGATTTCTCGCTGATTTTCGTTGTTTTCTGCCTTGAATTCGCAAAGAAGAGCACGAAATATACAAAATCATGACTTTTTACCAAGATTCAACGGCTGAATTGCAAGTAAACAGCAGAATTCTGCACGAAATCGTCAAAATTCTTAGAGAAAACCGCATATTTCGATGCAAAACGACGATTTCTCGCCGATTTTCGTTGATTTCTGGCTTGAATTCGCAAAGAAGAGCACGAAATCTACAAAATCATGACTTTTTACCAAGATTCAACGGCTGAATTGCAAGAAAACAGCAGAATTCTGCACGAAATCATCAAAATTCTTACAGAAAACCGCATATTTCGATGCAAAACGACGATTTCTCGCCGATTTTCGTTGTTTTCTGGCTTGAATTCGCAAAGAAGAGCACGAAATCTACAAAATCATCACTTTTTACCAAGATTCTACGGCTGAATTGCAAGAAAACAGCAGAATTCTGCACGAAATCATCAAAATTCTTACAGAAAACCGCATATTTCGATGCAAAACAACGATTTCTCGCCGATTTTCGTTGTTTTCTGGCTTGAATTCGCAAAGAAGAGCACGAAATCTACAAAATCATCACTTTTTACCAAGATTCTACGGCTGAATTGCAAGAAAACAGCAAAATTCTGCACGAAATCATCAAAATTCTTAGAGAAAACTGCATATTTCGATGCAAAACAACGATTTCTCGCCGATTTTCGTTGTTTTCTATCTTGAATTCGCCAAGAAGAGCACGAAATCTACAAAATCATGACTTTTTACCAAGATTCAACGGCTGAATTGCAAGAAAACAGCAGAATTCTGCACGAAATCATCAAAATTCTTACAGAAAACCGCATATTTCGATGCAAAACAACGATTTCTCGCCGATTTTCGTTGTTTTCTGGCTTGAATTCGCAAAGAAGAGCACGAAATCTACAAAATCATCACTTTTTACCAAGATTCTACGGCTGAATTGCAAGAAAACAGCAAAATTCTGCACGAAATCATCAAAATTCTTAGAGAAAACTGCATATTTCGATGCAAAACAACGATTTCTCGCCGATTTTCGTTGTTTTCTATCTTGAATTCGCCAAGAAGAGCACGAAATCTACAAAATCATGACTTTTTACCAAGATTCAACGGCTGAATTGCAAGAAAACAGCAGAATTCTGCACGAAATCATCAAAATTCTTAGAGAAAACCGCACATTTCGATGCAAAACGACGATTTCTCGCCGATTTTCGTTGTTTTCTGGCTTGAATTCGCAAAGAAGAGCTCGAAATCTACAAAATCATCACTTTTTACCAAGATTCAACGGCTGAATTGCAAGAAAACAGCAGAATTCTGCACGAAATCATCAAAATTCTTAGAGAAAACCGCATATTTCGATGCAAAACGACGATTTCTCGCCGATTTTTGTGGTTTTCTGGCTTGAATTCGCAAAAAAGAGCACGAAATCTACAAAATCATGACTTTTTACCAAGATTCAACGGCTGAATTGCAAGAAAACAGCAGAATTCTGCACGAAATCATCAAAATTCTTACAGAAAACCGCATATTTCGATGCAAAACGATAATTTCTCGCCGATTTTCGTTGTTTTCTGGCTTGAATTCGCAAAAAAGAGCACGAAATCTACAAAATCATGACTTTTTACCAAGATTCAACGGCTGAATGCAAGAAAACAGCAGAATTCTGCACGAAATCATCAAAATTCTTACAGAAAACCGCATATTTCGATGCAAAACGATTATTTCTCGCCGATTTTCGTTGTTTTCTGGCTTGAATTCGCAAAGAAGAGCACGAAATCTACAAAATCATGACTTTTTACCAAGATTCAACGGCTGAATTGCAAGATAACAGCAGAATTCTGCACGAAATCATCAAAATTCTTACAGAAAACCGCATATTTCGATGCAAACGATTATTTCTCGCCGATTTTCGTTGTTTTCTGGCTTGAATTCGCAAAGAAGAGCACGAAATCTACAAAATCATGACTTTTTACCAAGATTCAACGGCTGAATTGCAAGGAAACAGCAGAATTCTGCACGAAATCATCAAAATTCTTAGAGAAAACCGCATATTTCGATGCAAAACGACGATTTCTCGCTGATTTTCGTTGTTTTCTGCCTTGAATTCGCAAAGAAGAGCACGAAATATACAAAATCATGACTTTTTACCAAGATTCAACGGCTGAATTGCAAGTAAACAGCAGAATTCTGCACGAAATCGTCAAAATTCTTAGAGAAAACCGCATATTTCGATGCAAAACGACGATTTCTCGCCGATTTTCGTTGATTTCTGGCTTGAATTCGCAAAGAAGAGCACGAAATCTACAAAATCATGACTTTTTACCAAGATTCAACGGCTGAATTGCAAGAAAACAGCAGAATTCTGCACGAAATCATCAAAATTCTTACAGAAAACCGCATATTTCGATGCAAAACAACGATTTCTCGCCGATTTTCGTTGTTTTCTGGGTTGAATTCGCAAAGAAGAGCACGAAATCTACAAAATCATCACTTTTTACCAAGATTCTACGGCTGAATTGCAAGAAAACAGCAAAATTCTGCACGAAATCATCAAAATTCTTAGAGAAAACTGCATATTTCGATGCAAAACAACGATTTCTCGCCGATTTTCGTTGTTTTCTATCTTGAATTCGCCAAGAAGAGCACGAAATCTACAAAATCATGACTTTTTACCAAGATTCAACGGCTGAATTGCAAGAAAACAGCAGAATTCTGCACGAAATCATCAAAATTCTTAGAGAAAACCGCACATTTCGATGCAAAACGACGATTTCTCGCCGATTTTCGTTGTTTTCTGGCTTGAATTCGCAAAGAAGAGCTCGAAATCTACAAAATCATCACTTTTTACCAAGATTCAACGGCTGAATTGCAAGAAAACAGCAGAATTCTGCACGAAATCATCAAAATTCTTAGAGAAAACCGCATATTTCGATGCAAAACGACGATTTCTCGCCGATTTTTGTGGTTTTCTGGCTTGAATTCGCAAAAAAGAGCACGAAATCTACAAAATCATGACTTTTTACCAAGATTCAACGGCTGAATTGCAAGAAAACAGCAGAATTCTGCACGAAATCATCAAAATTCTTACAGAAAACCGCATATTTCGATGCAAAACGATAATTTCTCGCCGATTTTCGTTGTTTTCTGGCTTGAATTCGCAAAAAAGAGCACGAAATCTACAAAATCATGACTTTTTACCAAGATTCAACGGCTGAATGCAAGAAAACAGCAGAATTCTGCACGAAATCATCAAAATTCTTACAGAAAACCGCATATTTCGATGCAAAACGATTATTTCTCGCCGATTTTCGTTGTTTTCTGGCTTGAATTCGCAAAGAAGAGCACGAAATCTACAAAATCATGACTTTTTACCAAGATTCAACGGCTGAATTGCAAGATAACAGCAGAATTCTGCACGAAATCATCAAAATTCTTACAGAAAACCGCATATTTCGATGCAAACGATTATTTCTGCCGATTTTCGTTGTTTTCTGGCTTGAATTCGCAAAGAAGAGCACGAAATCTACAAAATCATGACTTTTTACCAAGATTCAACGGCTGAATTGCAAGAAAACAGCAGAATTCTGCACGAAATCATCAAAATTCTTAGAGAAAACTGCATATTTCGATGCAAAACAACGATTTCTCGCCGATTTTCGTTGTTTTCTATCTTGAATTCGCCAAGAAGAGCACCAAATCTACAAAATCATAACTTTTTACCTAGATTCAACAGCTGAATTGCAAGAAAACAGCAGAATTCTGCACGAAATCATCAAAATTCTTACAGAAAACCGCATATTTCGATGCAAATCAACGATTTCTCGTCGATTTTCGTTGTTTTCTATCTTGAATTCGCCAAGAAGAGCACGAAATCTATAAAATCATGACATTTTACCAAGATTCAACGGCTGAATTGCAAGAAAACAGCAGAATTCTGCACGAAATCATCAAAATTCTTAGAGAAAACCGCACATTTCGATGCAAAACGACGATTTCTCGCCGATTTTCGTTGTTTTCTGGCTTGAATTCGCAAAGAAGAGCTCGAAATCTACAAAATCATCACTTTTTACCAAGATTCAACGGCTGAATTGCAAGAAAACAGCAGAATTCTGCACGAAATCATCAAAATTCTTAGAGAAAACCGCATATTTCGATGCAAAACGACGATTTCTCGCCGATTTTTGTGGTTTTCTGGCTTGAATTCGCAAAAAAGAGCACGAAATCTACAAAATCATGACTTTTTACCAAGATTCAACGGCTGAATTGCAAGAAAACAGCAGAATTCTGCACGAAATCATCAAAATTCTTACAGAAAACCGCATATTTCGATGCAAAACGATAATTTCTCGCCGATTTTCGTTGTTTTCTGGCTTGAATTCGCAAAAAAGAGCACGAAATCTACAAAATCATGACTTTTTACCAAGATTCAACGGCTGAATGCAAGAAAACAGCAGAATTCTGCACGAAATCATCAAAATTCTTACAGAAAACCGCATATTTCGATGCAAAACGATTATTTCTCGCCGATTTTCGTTGTTTTCTGGCTTGAATTCGCAAAGAAGAGCACGAAATCTACAAAATCATGACTTTTTACCAAGATTCAACGGCTGAATTGCAAGATAACAGCAGAATTCTGCACGAAATCATCAAAATTCTTACAGAAAACCGCATATTTCGATGCAAACGATTATTTCTCGCCGATTTTCGTTGTTTTCTGGCTTGAATTCGCAAAGAAGAGCACGAAATCTACAAAATCATGACTTTTTACCAAGATTCAACGGCTGAATTGCAAGGAAACAGCAGAATTCTGCACGAAATCATCAAAATTCTTAGAGAAAACCGCATATTTCGATGCAAAACGACGATTTCTCGCTGATTTTCGTTGTTTTCTGCCTTGAATTCGCAAAGAAGAGCACGAAATATACAAAATCATGACTTTTTACCAAGATTCAACGGCTGAATTGCAAGTAAACAGCAGAATTCTGCACGAAATCGTCAAAATTCTTAGAGAAAACCGCATATTTCGATGCAAAACGACGATTTCTCGCCGATTTTCGTTGATTTCTGGCTTGAATTCGCAAAGAAGAGCACGAAATCTACAAAATCATGACTTTTTACCAAGATTCAACGGCTGAATTGCAAGAAAACAGCAGAATTCTGCACGAAATCATCAAAATTCTTACAGAAAACCGCATATTTCGATGCAAAACGACGATTTCTCGCCGATTTTCGTTGTTTTCTGGCTTGAATTCGCAAAGAAGAGCACGAAATCTACAAAATCATCACTTTTTACCAAGATTCTACGGCTGAATTGCAAGAAAACAGCAGAATTCTGCACGAAATCATCAAAATTCTTACAGAAAACCGCATATTTCGATGCAAAACAACGATTTCTCGCCGATTTTCGTTGTTTTCTGGGTTGAATTCGCAAAGAAGAGCACGAAATCTACAAAATCATCACTTTTTACCAAGATTCTACGGCTGAATTGCAAGAAAACAGCAAAATTCTGCACGAAATCATCAAAATTCTTAGAGAAAACTGCATATTTCGATGCAAAACAACGATTTCTCGCCGATTTTCGTTGTTTTCTATCTTGAATTCGCCAAGAAGAGCACGAAATCTACAAAATCATGACTTTTTACCAAGATTCAACGGCTGAATTGCAAGAAAACAGCAGAATTCTGCACGAAATCATCAAAATTCTTAGAGAAAACCGCACATTTCGATGCAAAACGACGATTTCTCGCCGATTTTCGTTGTTTTCTGGCTTGAATTCGCAAAGAAGAGCTCGAAATCTACAAAATCATCACTTTTTACCAAGATTCAACGGCTGAATTGCAAGAAAACAGCAGAATTCTGCACGAAATCATCAAAATTCTTAGAGAAAACCGCATATTTCGATGCAAAACGACGATTTCTCGCCGATTTTTGTGGTTTTCTGGCTTGAATTCGCAAAAAAGAGCACGAAATCTACAAAATCGTGACTTTTTACCAAGATTCAACGGCTGAATTGCAAGAAAACAGCAGAATTCTGCACGAAATCATCAAAATTCTTACAGAAAACCGCATATTTCGATGCAAAACGATAATTTCTCGCCGATTTTCGTTGTTTTCTGGCTTGAATTCGCAAAAAAGAGCACGAAATCTACAAAATCATGACTTTTTACCAAGATTCAACGGCTGAATGCAAGAAAACAGCAGAATTCTGCACGAAATCATCAAAATTCTTACAGAAAACCGCATATTTCGATGCAAAACGATTATTTCTCGCCGATTTTCGTTGTTTTCTGGCTTGAATTCGCAAAGAAGAGCACGAAATCTACAAAATCATGACTTTTTACCAAGATTCAACGGCTGAATTGCAAGATAACAGCAGAATTCTGCACGAAATCATCAAAATTCTTACAGAAAACCGCATATTTCGATGCAAACGATTATTTCTGCCGATTTTCGTTGTTTTCTGGCTTGAATTCGCAAAGAAGAGCACGAAATCTACAAAATCATGACTTTTTACCAAGATTCAACGGCTGAATTGCAAGAAAACAGCAGAATTCTGCACGAAATCATCAAAATTCTTAGAGAAAACTGCATATTTCGATGCAAAACAACGATTTCTCGCCGATTTTCGTTGTTTTCTATCTTGAATTCGCCAAGAAGGGCACCAAATCTACAAAATCATAACTTTTTACCTAGATTCAACAGCTGAATTGCAAGAAAACAGCAGAATTCTGCACGAAATCATCAAAATTCTTACAGAAAACCGCATATTTCGATGCAAATCAACGATTTCTCGTCGATTTTCGTTGTTTTCTATCTTGAATTCGCCAAGAAGAGCACGAAATCTATAAAATCATGACATTTTACCTAGATTCAACGGCTGAATTGCAAGAAAACAGCAGAATTCTGCACGAAATCATCAAAATTCTTACAGAAAACCGCATATTTCGATGCAAAACGACGATTTCTCGCCGATTTTCGTTGTTTTCTCGCTTGAATTCGCAAAGAAGAGCACGAAATCTACAAAATCATGACTTTTTACCAAGATTCAACGGCTGAATTGCAAGAAAACAGCAGAATTCTGCACGAAATCATCAAAATTCTTACAGAAAACCGCATATTTCGATGCAAAACGACGATTTCTCGCCGATTTTCGTTGTTTTCTGGCATGAATTTGCAAAGAAGAGCACGAAATCTACAAAATCATGACTTTTTACCAAGATTCAACGGCTGAATTGCAAGAAAACAGCAGAATTCTGCACGAAATCATCAAAATTCTAAGAGAAAACCGCATATTTCGATGCAAAACGACGATTTCTCGCTGATTTTCGTTGTTTTCTATTTTGAATTCGCAAAGAAGAGCACGAAATCTACAAAATCATGACTTTTTACCAAGATTCAACGGCTGAATTGCAAGTAAACAGCAGAATTCTGCACGAAATCGTCAAAATTCTTAGAGAAAACCGCATATTTCGATGCAAAACGACGATTTCTCGCCGATTTTCGTTGTTTTCTGGCTTGAATTCGCAAAGAAGAGCACGAAATCTCATCACTTTTTACTAAGATTCAACGGCTGAATTGCAAGAAAACAGCAGAATTCTGCACGAAATCATCAAAATTCTTACAGAAAACCGCATATTTCGATGCAAAACGACGATTTCTCGCCGATTTTCGTTGTTTTCTGGCATGAATTTGCAAAGAAGAGCACGAAATCTACAAAATCGTGACTTTTTACCAAGATTCAACGGCTGAATTGCAAGAAAACAGCAGAATTCTGTACGAAATCATCAAAATTCTTAGAGAAAACCGCATATTTCGATGCAAAACGACGATTTCTCGCTGATTTTCGTTGTTTTCTATCTTGAATTTGCAAAGAAGAGCACGAAATCTACAAAATCATGACTTTTTACCAAGATTCAACGGCTGAATTGCAAGTAAACAGCAGAATTCTGCACGAAATCGTCAAAATTCTTAGAGAAAACCGCATATTTCGATGCAAAACGACGATTTCTCGCCGATTTTCGTTGTTTTCTGGCTTGAATTCGCAAAGAAGAGCACGAAATCTACAAAATCATAACTTTTTACCAAGATTCAACGGCTGAATTGCAAGAAAACAGCAGAATTCTGCACGAAATCATCAAAATTCTTACAGAAAACCGCATATTTCGATGCAAAACAACGATTTCTCACCGATTTTCGTTGTTTTCTGGCTTGAATTCGCAAAGAAGAGCACGAAATCTACAAAATCATCACTTTTTACCAAGATTCTACGGCTGAATTGCAAGAAAACAGCAGAATTCTGCACGAAATCATCAAAATTCTTACAGAAAACCGCATATTTCGATGCAAAACGACGATTTCTCGACGATTTTCGTTGTTTTCTGGCTTGAATTCGCAAAGAAGAGCACGAAATCTACAAAATCATCACTTTTTACCAAGATTCTACGGCTGAATTGCAAGAAAACAGCAGAATTCTGCACGAAATCATCAAAATTCTTACAGAAAACCGCATATTTCGACGCATAACAACGATTTCTCGCCGATTTTCGTTTTTTTCAGGCTTGAATTCGCAAAGAAGAGCACGAAATCTACAAAATCATCACTTTTTACCAAGATTCTACAGCTGAATTGCAAGAAAACAGCAGAATTCTGCACGAAATCATCAAAATTCTTACAGAAAACCGCATTTTTCGATGCAAAACGACGATTTCTCGCCGATTTTCGTTGTTTTCTGGCATGAATTTGCAAAGAAGAGCACGAAATCTACAAAATCATGACTTTTTACCAAGATTCAACGGCTGAATTGCAAGAAAACAGCAGAATTCTGCACGAAATCATCAAAATTCTTAGAGAAAACCGCATATTTCGATGCAAAACGACGATTTCTCGCCGATTTTCGTTGTTTTCTGGCTTGAATTCGCAAAGAAGAGCACGAAATCTACAAAATCATCACTTTTTACCAAGATTCAACGGCTGAATTGCAAGAAAACAGCAGAATTCTGCACGAAATCATCAAAATTCTTAGAGAAAACCGCATATTTCGATGCAAAACGACGATTTCTCGCCGATTTTCGTTGTTTTCTGGCTTGAATTCGCAAAGAAGAGCACGAAATCTACAAAATCATCACTTTTTACCAAGATTCAACGGCTGAATTGCAAGAAAACAGCAGAATTCTGCACGAAATCATCAAAATTCTTAGAGAAAACCGCATATTTCGATGCAAAACGACGATTTCTCGCCGATTTTCGTTGTTTTCTGGCTTGAATTCGCAAAGAAGAGCACGAAATCTACAAAATCATCACTTTTTACCAAGATTCAACGGCTGAATGCAAGAAAACAGCAGAATTCTGCACGAAATCATCAAAATTCTTAGAGAAAACCGCATATTTCGATGCAAAACGACGATTTCTCGCCGATTTTCGTTGTTTTCTGGCTTGAATTCGCAAAGAAGAGCACGAAATCTACAAAATCATGACTTTTTACCAAGATTCAACGGCTGAATTGCAAGAAAACAGCAGAATTCTGCACGAAATCATCAAAATTCTTACAGAAAACCGCATTTTTCGATGCAAAACGACGATTTCTCGCCGATTTTCGTTGTTTTCTGGCTTGAATTCGCAAAGAAGAGCACGAAATCCACAAAATCATAACTTTTTACCAAGATTCAACGGCTGAATTGCAAGAAAACAACAGAATTCTGCACGAAATCATCAAAATTCTTACAGAAAACCGCATATTTCGATGCAAAACAACGATTTCTCGCCGATTTTCGTTGTTTTCTGGCTTGAATTCGCAAAGAAGAGCACGAAATTTACAAAATCATCACTTTTTACCAAGATTCTACGGCTGAATTGCAAGAAAACAGCAGAATTCTGCACGAAATCATCAAAATTCTTACAGAAAACCGCATATTTCGATGCAAAGCGACGATTTCTCGCCGATTTTCGTTGTTTTCTGGCTTGAATTCGCAAAGAAGAGCACGAAATCTACAAAATCATCACTTTTTACCAAGATTCTACGGCTGAATTGCAAGAAAACAGCAGAATTCTGCACGAAATCATCAAAATTCTTACAGAAAACCGCATATTTCGACGCATAACAACGATTTCTCGCCGATTTTCGTTGTTTTCTGGCTTGAATTCGCAAAGAAGAGCACGAAATCTACAAAATCATCACTTTTTACCAAGATTCTACAGCTGAATTGCAAGAAAACAGCAGAATTCTGCACGAAATCATCAAAATTCTTACAGAAAACCGCATTTTTCGATGCAAAACGACGATTTCTCGCCGATTTTCGTTGTTTTCTGGCATGAATTTGCAAAGAAGAGCACGAAATCTACAAAATCATGACTTTTTACCAAGATTCAACGGCTGAATTGCAAGAAAACAGCAGAATTCTGCACGAAATCATCAAAATTCTTAGAGAAAACCGCATATTTCGATGCAAAACGACGATTTCTCGCCGATTTTCGTTGTTTTCTGGCTTGAATTCGCAAAGAAGAGCACGAAATCTACAAAATCATCACTTTTTACCAAGATTCAACGGCTGAATTGCAAGAAAACAGCAGAATTCTGCACGAAATCATCAAAATTCTTAGAGAAAACCGCATATTTCGATGCAAAACGACGATTTCTCGCCGATTTTCGTTGTTTTCTGGCTTGAATTCGCAAAGAAGAGCACGAAATCTACAAAATCATCACTTTTTACCAAGATTCAACGGCTGAATTGCAAGAAAACAGCAGAATTCTGCACGAAATCATCAAAATTCTTAGAGAAAACCGCATATTTCGATGCAAAACGACGATTTCTCGCCGATTTTCGTTGTTTTCTGGCTTGAATTCGCAAAGAAGAGCACGAAATCTACAAAATCATCACTTTTTACCAAGATTCAACGGCTGAATGCAAGAAAACAGCAGAATTCTGCACGAAATCATCAAAATTCTTAGAGAAAACCGCATATTTCGATGCAAAACGACGATTTCTCGCCGATTTTCGTTGTTTTCTGGCTTGAATTCGCAAAGAAGAGCACGAAATCTACAAAATCATGACTTTTTACCAAGATTCAACGGCTGAATTGCAAGAAAACAGCAGAATTCTGCACGAAATCATCAAAATTCTTACAGAAAACCGCATTTTTCGATGCAAAACGACGATTTCTCGCCGATTTTCGTTGTTTTCTGGCTTGAATTCGCAAAGAAGAGCACGAAATCCACAAAATCATAACTTTTTACCTAGATTCAACGGCTGAATTGCAAGAAAACAACAGAATTCTGCACGAAATCATCAAAATTCTTACAGAAAACCGCATATTTCGATGCAAAACAACGATTTCTCGCCGATTTTCGTTGTTTTCTGGCTTGAATTCGCAAAGAAGAGCACGAAATTTACAAAATCATCACTTTTTACCAAGATTCTACGGCTGAATTGCAAGAAAACAGCAGAATTCTGCACGAAATCATCAAAATTCTTACAGAAAACCGCATATTTCGATGCAAAGCGACGATTTCTCGCCGATTTTCGTTGTTTTCTGGCTTGAATTCGCAAAGAAGAGCACGAAATCTACAAAATCATCACTTTTTACCAAGATTCTACGGCTGAATTGCAAGAAAACAGCAGAATTCTGCACGAAATCATCAAAATTCTTACAGAAAACCGCATATTTCGACGCATAACAACGATTTCTCGCCGATTTTCGTTGTTTTCTGGCTTGAATTCGCAAAGAAGAGCACGAAATCTACAAAATCATCATTTTTTACCAAGATTCTACGGCTGAATTGCAAGAAAACCGCAGAATTCTGCACGAAATCATCAAAATTCTTACAGAAAACCGCATATTTCGATGCAAAACGACGATTTCTCGCCGATTTTCGTTGTTTTCTGGCTTGAATTCGCAAAGAAGAGCACGAAATCTACAAAATCATGACTTTTTACCAAGATTCAACGGCTGAATTGCAAGAAAACAGCAGAATTATGCACGAAATCATCAAAATTCTTAGAGAAAACTGCATATTTCGATGCAAAACAACGATTTCTCGCCGATTTTCGTTGTTTTCTATCTTGAATTCGCCAAGAAGAGCACGAAATCTACAAAATCATGACTTTTTACCAAGATTCAACTGCTGAATTGCAAGAAAACAGCAGAATTCTGCACGAAATCGTCAAAATTCTTAGAGAAAACCGCATATTTCGATGCAAAACGACGACTTCTCGCCGATTTTCGTTGTTTTCTGGCTTGAATTCGCAAAGAAGAGCACGAAATCTACAAAATCATCACTTTTTACCAAGATTCAACGGCCGAATTGCAAGAAAACAGCAGAATTCTGCACGAAATCATCAAAATTCTTAGAGAAAACCGCATATTTCGATGCAAAACGACGATTTCTCGCCGATTTTCGTGGTTTTCTGGCTTGAATTCGCAAAGAAGAGCACGAAATCTACAAAATCATGACTTTTTTCCAAGATTCAACGGCTGAATTGCAAGAAAACAGCAGAATTTTGCACGAAATCATCAAAATTCTTACAGAAAACCGCATATTTCGATGCAAAACGATTATTTATCGCCGATTTTCGTTGTTTTCTGGCTTGAATTCGCAAAGAAGAGCACGAAATCTACAAAATCATGACTTTTTACCAAGATTCAACGGCTGAATTGCAAGAAAACAGCAGAATTCTGCACGAAATCATCAAAATTCTTACAGAAAACCGCATATTTCGATGCAAAACGACGATTTCTCGCCGATTTTCGTTGTTTTCTGGCTTGAATTCGCAAAGAAGAGCACGAAATCTACAAAATCATGACTTTTTACCAAGATTCAACGGCTGAATTGCAAGAAAACAGCAGAATTCTGCACGAAATCATCAAAATTCTCACAGAAAACCGCATATTTCGATGCAAAACGACGATTTCTCGGCGATTTTTGTTGTTTTCTGGCTTGAATTCGCAAAGAAGAGCACGAAATCTACAAAATCATGACTTTTTACCAAGATTCAACGGCTGAATTGCAAGAAAACAGCAGAATTCTGCACGAAATCATCAAAATTCTTAGAGAAAACCGCATATTTCGATGCAAAACGACGATTTCTCGCTGATTTTCGTTGTTTTCTATCTTGAATTCGCAAAGAAGAGCACGAAATCTACAAAATCATGACTTTTTACCAAGATTCAACGGCTGAATTGCAAGAAAACAGCAGAATTCTGCACGAAATCATCAAAATTCTTACAGAAAACCGCATATTTCGATGCAAAACGACGATTTCTCGCTGATTTTCGTTGTTTTCTATCTTGAATTCGCAAAGAAGAGCACGGAATCTACAAAATCATGATTTTTACCAAGATTCAACGGCTGAATTGCAAGAAAACAGCAGAATTCTGCACGAAATCATCAAAATTCTTACAGAAAACCGCATGTTTCGATGCAAAACGACGATTTCTCGCCGATTTTCGTTGTTTTCTGGCTTGAATTCGCAAAGAAGAGCACGAAATCTACAAAATCATGACTTTTTACCAAGATTCAACGGCTGAATTGCAAGAAAACAGCAAAATTCTGCACGAAATCATCAAAATTCTTACAGAAAACCGCATATTTCGATGCAAAACAACGATTTCTCGCCGATTTTCGATGTTTTCTGGCTTGAATTCGCAAAGAAGAGCACGAAATCTACAAAATCATCACTTTTTACCAAGATTCTACGGCTGAATTGCAAGAAAACAGCAGAATTCTGCACGAAATCATCAAAATTCTTACAGAAAACCGCATATTTCGATGCAAAACAACGATTTCTCGCCGATTTTCGTTGTTTTCTGGCTTGAATTTGCAAAGAAGAGCACGAAATCTACAAAATCATCACTTTTTACCAAGATTCTACGGCTGAATTGCAAGAAAACAGCAGAATTCTGCACGAAATCAACAAAATTCTTAGAGAAAACTGCATATTTCGATGCAAAACAACGATTTCTCGCCGATTTTCGTTGTTTTCTATCTTGAATTCGCCAAGAAGAGCACGAAATCTACAAAATCATGACTTTTTACCAAGATTCAACGGCTGAATTGCAAGAAAACAGCAGAATTCTGCACGAAATCGTCAAAATTCTTAGAGAAAACCGCATATTTCGATGCAAAACGACGACTTCTCGCCGATTTTCGTTGTTTTCTGGCTTGAATTCGCAAAGAAGAGCACGAAATCTACAAAATCATCACTTTTTACCAAGATTCAACGGCCGAATTGCAAGAAAACAGCAGAATTCTGCACGAAATCATCAAAATTCTTAGAGAAAACCGCATATTTCGATGCAAAACGACGATTTCTCGCCGATTTTCGTGGTTTTCTGGCTTGAATTCGCAAAGAAGAGCACGAAATCTACAAAATCATGACTTTTTTCCAAGATTCAACGGCTGAATTGCAAGAAAACAGCAGAATTTTGCACGAAATCATCAAAATTCTTACAGAAAACCGCATATTTCGATGCAAAACGATTATTTATCGCCGATTTTCGTTGTTTTCTGGCTTGAATTCGCAAAGAAGAGCACGAAATCTACAAAATCATGACTTTTTACCAAGATTCAACGGCTGAATTGCAAGAAAACAGCAGAATTCTGCACGAAATCATCAAAATTCTTACAGAAAACCGCATATTTCGATGCAAAACGACGATTTCTCGCCGATTTTCGTTGTTTTCTGGCTTGAATTCGCAAAGAAGAGCACGAAATCTACAAAATCATGACTTTTTACCAAGATTCAACGGCTGAATTGCAAGAAAACAGCAGAATTCTGCACGAAATCATCAAAATTCTCACAGAAAACCGCATATTTCGATGCAAAACGACGATTTCTCGGCGATTTTTGTTGTTTTCTGGCTTGAATTCGCAAAGAAGAGCACGAAATCTACAAAATCATGACTTTTTACCAAGATTCAACGGCTGAATTGCAAGAAAACAGCAGAATTCTGCACGAAATCATCAAAATTCTTAGAGAAAACCGCATATTTCGATGCAAAACGACGATTTCTCGCTGATTTTCGTTGTTTTCTATCTTGAATTCGCAAAGAAGAGCACGAAATCTACAAAATCATGACTTTTTACCAAGATTCAACGGCTGAATTGCAAGAAAACAGCAGAATTCTGCACGAAATCATCAAAATTCTTACAGAAAACCGCATATTTCGATGCAAAACGACGATTTCTCGCTGATTTTCGTTGTTTTCTATCTTGAATTCGCAAAGAAGAGCACGGAATCTACAAAATCATGATTTTTACCAAGATTCAACGGCTGAATTGCAAGAAAACAGCAAAATTCTGCACGAAATCATCAAAATTCTTACAGAAAACCGCATATTTCGATGCAAAACAACGATTTCTCGCCGATTTTCGATGTTTTCTGGCTTGAATTCGCAAAGAAGAGCACGAAATCTACAAAATCATCACTTTTTACCAAGATTCTACGGCTGAATTGCAAGAAAACAGCAGAATTCTGCACGAAATCATCAAAATTCTTACAGAAAACCGCATATTTCGATGCAAAACAACGATTTCTCGCCGATTTTCGTTGTTTTCTGGCTTGAATTTGCAAAGAAGAGCACGAAATCTACAAAATCATCACTTTTTACCAAGATTCTACGGCTGAATTGCAAGAAAACAGCAGAATTCTGCACGAAATCAACAAAATTCTTAGAGAAAACTGCATATTTCGATGCAAAACAACGATTTCTCGCCGATTTTCGTTGTTTTCTATCTTGAATTCGCCAAGAAGAGCACGAAATCTACAAAATCATGACTTTTTACCAAGATTCAACGGCTGAATTGCAAGAAAACAGCAGAATTCTGCACGAAATCATCAAAATTCTTAGAGCAAACCGCATATTTCGATGCAAAACGACGATTTCTCGCCGATTTTCGTTGTTTTCTGGCTTGAATTCGCAAAGAAGAGCACGAAATCTACAAAATCATCACTTTTTACCAAGATTCAACGGCTGAATTGCAAGAAAACAGCAGAATTCTGCACGAAATCATCAAAATTCTTAGAGAAAACCGCATATTTCGATGCAAAACGACGATTTCTCGCCGATTTTTGTGGTTTTCTGGCTTGAATTCGCAAAGAAGAGCACGAAATCTACAAAATCATGACTTTTTACCAAGATTCAACGGCTGAATTGCAAGATAACAGCAGAATTCTGCACGAAATCATCAAAATTTTTACAGAAAACCGCATATTTCGATGCAAAACGATTATTTCTCGCCGATTTTCGTTGTTTTCTGGCTTGAATTCGCAAAGAAGAGCACGAAATCTACAAAATCATGACTTTTTACCAAGATTCAACGGCTGAATTGCAAGAAAACAGCAGAATTCTGCACGAAATCATCAAAATTCTTAGAGAAAACTGCATATTTCGATGCAAAACAACGATTTCTCGCCGATTTTCGTTGTTTTCTATCTTGAATTCGCCAAGAAGAGCACGAAATCTACAAAATCATGACTTTTTACCTAGATTCAACGGCTGAATTGCAAGAAAACAGCAGAATTCTGCACGAAATCCTCAAAATTCTTACAGAATACCGCATATTTCGATGCAAAACAACGATTTCTCGCCGATTTTCGTTGTTTTCTGGCATGAATTTGCAAAGAAGAGCACAAAATCTACAAAATCATGACTTTTTACCAAGATTCAACGGCTGAATTGCAAGAAAACAGCAGAATTCTGCACGAAATCATCAAAATTCTTACAGAAAACCGCATATTTCGATGCAAAACGACGATTTCTCGGCGATTTTCGTTGTTTTCTGGCATGAATTTGCAAAGAAGAGCACGAAATCTACAAAATCATGACTTTTTACCAAGATTCAACTGCTGAATTGCAAGAAAGCAGCAGAATTCTGCACGAAATCATCAAAAATTTTTAGAGAAAACCGCATATTTCGATGCAAAACAACGATTTCTCGCCGATTTTCGTTGTTTTCTATCTTGAATTCGCCAAGAAGAGCACGAAATATACAAAATCATGACTTTTTACCAAGATTCAACTGCTGAATTGCAAGAAAACAGCAGAATTCTGCACGAAATCGTCAAAATTCTTAGAGAAAACCGCATATTTCGATGCAAAACGACGACTTCTCGCCGATTTTCGTTGTTTTCTGGCTTGAATTCGCAAAGAAGAGCACGAAATCTACAAAATCATCACTTTTTACCAAGATTCAACGGCCGAATTGCAAGAAAACAGCAGAATTCTGCACGAAATCATCAAAATTCTTAGAGAAAACCGCATATTTCGATGCAAAACGACGATTTCTCGCCGATTTTCGTGGTTTTCTGGCTTGAATTCGCAAAGAAGAGCACGAAATCTACAAAATCATGACTTTTTTCCACGATTCAACGGCTGAATTGCAAGAAAACAGCAGAATTTTGCACGAAATCATCAAAATTCTTACAGAAAACCGCATATTTCGATGCAAAACGATTATTTATCGCCGATTTTCGTTGTTTTCTGGCTTGAATTCGCAAAGAAGAGCACGAAATCTACAAAATCATGACTTTTTACCAAGATTCAACGGCTGAATTGCAAGAAAACAGCAGAATTCTGCACGAAATCATCAAAATTCTCACAGAAAACCGCATATTTCGATGCAAAACGACGATTTCTCGGCGATTTTTGTTGTTTTCTGGCTTGAATTCGCAAAGAAGAGCACGAAATCTACAAAATCATGACTTTTTACCAAGATTCAACGGCTGAATTGCAAGAAAACAGCAGAATTCTGCACGAAATCATCAAAATTCTTAGAGAAAACCGCATATTTCGATGCAAAACGACGATTTCTCGCTGATTTTCGTTGTTTTCTATCTTGAATTCGCAAAGAAGAGCACGAAATCTACAAAATCATGACTTTTTACCAAGATTCAACGGCTGAATTGCAAGAAAACAGCAGAATTCTGCACGAAATCATCAAAATTCTTACAGAAAACCGCATATTTCGATGCAAAACGACGATTTCTCGCTGATTTTCGTTGTTTTCTATCTTGAATTCGCAAAGAAGAGCACGGAATCTACAAAATCATGATTTTTACCAAGATTCAACGGCTGAATTGCAAGAAAACAGCAGAATTCTGCACGAAATCATCAAAATTCTTACAGAAAACCGCATGTTTCGATGCAAAACGACGATTTCTCGCCGATTTTCGTTGTTTTCTGGCTTGAATTCGCAAAGAAGAGCACGAAATCTACAAAATCATGACTTTTTACCAAGATTCAACGGCTGAATTGCAAGAAAACAGCAAAATTCTGCACGAAATCATCAAAATTCTTACAGAAAACCGCATATTTCGATGCAAAACAACGATTTCTCGCCGATTTTCGATGTTTTCTGGCTTGAATTCGCAAAGAAGAGCACGAAATCTACAAAATCATCACTTTTTACCAAGATTCTACGGCTGAATTGCAAGAAAACAGCAGAATTCTGCACGAAATCATCAAAATTCTTACAGAAAACCGCATATTTCGATGCAAAACAACGATTTCTCGCCGATTTTCGTTGTTTTCTGGCTTGAATTTGCAAAGAAGAGCACGAAATCTACAAAATCATCACTTTTTACCAAGATTCTACGGCTGAATTGCAAGAAAACAGCAGAATTCTGCACGAAATCAACAAAATTCTTAGAGAAAACTGCATATTTCGATGCAAAACAACGATTTCTCGCCGATTTTCGTTGTTTTCTATCTTGAATTCGCCAAGAAGAGCACGAAATCTACAAAATCATGACTTTTTACCAAGATTCAACGGCTGAATTGCAAGAAAACAGCAGAATTCTGCACGAAATCATCAAAATTCTTAGAGCAAACCGCATATTTCGATGCAAAACGACGATTTCTCGCCGATTTTCGTTGTTTTCTGGCTTGAATTCGCAAAGAAGAGCACGAAATCTACAAAATCATCACTTTTTACCAAGATTCAACGGCTGAATTGCAAGAAAACAGCAGAATTCTGCACGAAATCATCAAAATTCTTAGAGAAAACTGCATATTTCGATGCAAAACAACGATTTCTCGCCAATTTTCGTTGTTTTCTATCTTGAATTCGCCAAGAAGAGCACGAAATCTACAAAATCATGACTTTTTACCTAGATTCAACGGCTGAATTGCAAGAAAACAGCAGAATTCTGCACGAAATCCTCAAAATTCTTACAGAATACCGCATATTTCGATGCAAAACAACGATTTCTCGCCGATTTTCGTTGTTTTCTGGCATGAATTTGCAAAGAAGAGCACAAAATCTACAAAATCATGACTTTTTACCAAGATTCAACGGCTGAATTGCAAGAAAACAGCAGAATTCTGCACGAAATCATCAAAATTCTTACAGAAAACCGCATATTTCGATGCAAAACGACGATTTCTCGGCGATTTTCGTTGTTTTCTGGCATGAATTTGCAAAGAAGAGCACGAAATCTACAAAATCATGACTTTTTACCAAGATTCAACTGCTGAATTGCAAGAAAGCAGCAGAATTCTGCACGAAATCATCAAAATTTTTAGAGAAAACCGCATATTTCGATGCAAAACGACGATTTCTCGCTGATTTTCGTTGTTTTCTATCTTGAATTCGCTAAGAAGAGCACGAAATCTACAAAATCATGACTTTTTACCAAGATTCAACGGCTGAATTGCAAGTAAACAGCAGAATTCTGCACGAAATCGTCAAAATTCTTAGAGAAAACCGCATATTTCGATGCAAAACGACGATTTCTCGCCGATTTTCGTTGTTTTCTGGCTTGAATTCGCATAGAAGAGCACGAAATCTACAAAATCATGACTTTTTACCAAGATTCAACGGCTGAATTGCAAGATAACAGCAGAATTCTGCACGAAATCATCAAAATTTTTACAGAAAACCGCATATTTCGATGCAAAACGATTATTTCTCGCCGATTTTCGTTGTTTTCTGGCTTGAATTCGCAAAGAAGAGCACGAAATCTACAAAATCATGACTTTTTACCAAGATTCAACGGCTGAATTGCAAGAAAACAGCAGAATTCTGCACGAAATCATCAAAATTCTTAGAGAAAACTGCATATTTCGATGCAAAACAACGATTTCTCGCCGATTTTCGTTGTTTTCTATCTTGAATTCGCCAAGAAGAGCACGAAATCTACAAAATCATGACTTTTTACCTAGATTCAACGGCTGAATTGCAAGAAAACAGCAGAATTCTGCACGAAATCCTCAAAATTCTTACAGAATACCGCATATTTCGATGCAAAACAACGATTTCTCGCCGATTTTCGTTGTTTTCTGGCATGAATTTGCAAAGAAGAGCACAAAATCTACAAAATCATGACTTTTTACCAAGATTCAACGGCTGAATTGCAAGAAAACAGCAGAATTCTGCACGAAATCATCAAAATTCTTACAGAAAACCGCATATTTCGATGCAAAACGACGATTTCTCGGCGATTTTCGTTGTTTTCTGGCATGAATTTGCAAAGAAGAGCACGAAATCTACAAAATCATGACTTTTTACCAAGATTCAACTGCTGAATTGCAAGAAAGCAGCAGAATTCTGCACGAAATCATCAAAATTTTTAGAGAAAACCGCATATTTCGATGCAAAACGACGATTTCTCGCTGATTTTCGTTGTTTTCTATCTTGAATTCGCTAAGAAGAGCACGAAATCTACAAAATCATGACTTTTTACCAAGATTCAACGGCTGAATTGCAAGTAAACAGCAGAATTCTGCACGAAATCGTCAAAATTCTTAGAGAAAACCGCATATTTCGATGCAAAACGACGATTTCTCGCCGATTTTCGTTGTTTTCTGGCTTGAATTCGCATAGAAGAGCACGAAATCTACAAAATCATCACTTTTTACCAAGATTCAACGGCTGAATTGCAAGAAAACAGCAGAATTCTACACGAAATCATCAAAATTCTTACAGAAAACCGCATATTTCGATGCAAAACGACGATTTCTCGCCGATTTTCGTTGTTTTCTGGCTTGAATTCGCAAAGAAGAGCACGAAATCTACAAAATCATGACTTTTTACCAAGATTCAACGGCTGAATTGCAAGAAAACAGCAGAATTTTGCACGAAATCATCAAAATTCTTACAGAAAACCGCATATTTCGATGCAAAACGATTATTTATCGCCGATTTTCGTTGTTTTCTGGCTTGAATTCGCAAAGAAGAGCACGAAATCTACAAAATCATGACTTTTTACCAAGATTCAACGGCTGAATTGCAAGAAAACAGCAGAATTCTGCACGAAATCATCAAAATTCTTACAGAAAACCGCATATTTCGATGCAAAACGACGATTTCTCGCCGATTTTCGTTGTTTTCTGGCTTGAATTCGCAAAGAAGAGCACGAAATCTACAAAATCATGACTTTTTACCAAGATTCAACGGCTGAATTGCAAGAAAACAGCAGAATTCTGCACGAAATCATCAAAATTCTCACAGAAAACCGCATATTTCGATGCAAAACGACGATTTCTCGGCGATTTTTGTTGTTTTCTGGCTTGAATTCGCAAAGAAGAGCACGAAATCTACAAAATCATGACTTTTTACCAAGATTCAACGGCTGAATTGCAAGAAAACAGCAGAATTCTGCACGAAATCATCAAAATTCTTAGAGAAAACCGCATATTTCGATGCAAAACGACGATTTCTCGCTGATTTTCGTTGTTTTCTATCTTGAATTCGCAAAGAAGAGCACGAAATCTACAAAATCATGACTTTTTACCAAGATTCAACGGCTGAATTGCAAGAAAACAGCAGAATTCTGCACGAAATCATCAAAATTCTTACAGAAAACCGCATATTTCGATGCAAAACGACGATTTCTCGCTGATTTTCGTTGTTTTCTATCTTGAATTCGCAAAGAAGAGCACGGAATCTACAAAATCATGATTTTTACCAAGATTCAACGGCTGAATTGCAAGAAAACAGCAGAATTCTGCACGAAATCATCAAAATTCTTACAGAAAACCGCATGTTTCGATGCAAAACGACGATTTCTCGCCGATTTTCGTTGTTTTCTGGCTTGAATTCGCAAAGAAGAGCACGAAATCTACAAAATCATGACTTTTTACCAAGATTCAACGGCTGAATTGCAAGAAAACAGCAAAATTCTGCACGAAATCATCAAAATTCTTACAGAAAACCGCATATTTCGATGCAAAACAACGATTTCTCGCCGATTTTCGATGTTTTCTGGCTTGAATTCGCAATGAAGAGCACGAAATCTACAAAATCATCACTTTTTACCAAGATTCTACGGCTGAATTGCAAGAAAACAGCAGAATTCTGCACGAAATCATCAAAATTCTTACAGAAAACCGCATATTTCGATGCAAAACAACGATTTCTCGCCGATTTTCGTTGTTTTCTGGCTTGAATTTGCAAAGAAGAGCACGAAATCTACAAAATCATCACTTTTTACCAAGATTCTACGGCTGAATTGCAAGAAAACAGCAGAATTCTGCACGAAATCAACAAAATTCTTAGAGAAAACTGCATATTTCGATGCAAAACAACGATTTCTCGCCGATTTTCGTTGTTTTCTATCTTGAATTCGCCAAGAAGAGCACGAAATCTACAAAATCATGACTTTTTACCAAGATTCAACGGCTGAATTGCAAGAAAACAGCAGAATTCTGCACGAAATCATCAAAATTCTTAGAGCAAACCGCATATTTCGATGCAAAACGACGATTTCTCGCCGATTTTCGTTGTTTTCTGGCTTGAATTCGCAAAGAAGAGCACGAAATCTACAAAATCATCACTTTTTACCAAGATTCAACGGCTGAATTGCAAGAAAACAGCAGAATTCTGCACGAAATCATCAAAATTCTTAGAGAAAACCGCATATTTCGATGCAAAACGACGATTTCTCGCCGATTTTTGTGGTTTTCTGGCTTGAATTCGCAAAGAAGAGCACGAAATCTACAAAATCATGACTTTTTACCAAGATTCAACGGCTGAATTGCAAGATAACAGCAGAATTCTGCACGAAATCATCAAAATTTTTACAGAAAACCGCATATTTCGATGCAAAACGATTATTTCTCGCCGATTTTCGTTGTTTTCTGGCTTGAATTCGCAAAGAAGAGCACGAAATCTACAAAATCATGACTTTTTACCAAGATTCAACGGCTGAATTGCAAGAAAACAGCAGAATTCTGCACGAAATCATCAAAATTCTTAGAGAAAACTGCATATTTCGATGCAAAACAACGATTTCTCGCCGATTTTCGTTGTTTTCTATCTTGAATTCGCCAAGAAGAGCACGAAATCTACAAAATCATGACTTTTTACCTAGATTCAACGGCTGAATTGCAAGAAAACAGCAGAATTCTGCACGAAATCATCAAAATTCTTACAGAATACCGCATATTTCGATGCAAAACAACGATTTCTCGCCGATTTTCGTTGTTTTCTGGCATGAATTTGCAAAGAAGAGCACAAAATCTACAAAATCATGACTTTTTACCAAGATTCAACGGCTGAATTGCAAGAAAACAGCAGAATTCTGCACGAAATCATCAAAATTCTTACAGAAAACCGCATATTTCGATGCAAAACGACGATTTCTCGGCGATTTTCGTTGTTTTCTGGCATGAATTTGCAAAGAAGAGCACGAAATCTACAAAATCATGACTTTTTACCAAGATTCAACTGCTGAATTGCAAGAAAGCAGCAGAATTCTGCACGAAATCATCAAAATTTTTAGAGAAAACCGCATATTTCGATGCAAAACGACGATTTCTCGCTGATTTTCGTTGTTTTCTATCTTGAATTCGCTAAGAAGAGCACGAAATCTACAAAATCATGACTTTTTACCAAGATTCAACGGCTGAATTGCAAGTAAACAGCAGAATTCTGCACGAAATCGTCAAAATTCTTAGAGAAAACCGCATATTTCGATGCAAAACGACGATTTCTCGCCGATTTTCGTTGTTTTCTGGCTTGAATTCGCATAGAAGAGCACGAAATCTACAAAATCATCACTTTTTACCAAGATTCAACGGCTGAATTGCAAGAAAACAGCAGAATTCTACACGAAATCATCAAAATTCTTACAGAAAACCGCATATTTCGATGCAAAACGACGATTTCTCGCCGATTTTCGTTGTTTTCTGGCTTGAATTCGCAAAGAAGAGCACGAAATCTACAAAATCATGACTTTTTACCAAGATTCAAAGGCTGAATTGCAAGAAAACAGCAGAATTCTGCAAGAAATCATCAAAATTCTTACAGAAAACCGCATTTTTCGATGCAAAACGACGATTTCTCGCCGATTTTCGTTGTTTTCTGGCTTGAATTCGCAAAGAAGAGCACGAAATCTACAAAATCATGACTTTTTACCAAGATTCAACGGCTGAATTGCAAGAAAACAGCAGAATTCTGCACGAAATCATCAAAATTCTTACAGAAAACCGCATATTTCGATGCAAAACAACGATTTCTCGCCGATTTTCGTTGTTTTCTGGCTTGAATTCGCAAAGAAGAGCACGAAATCTACAAAATCATCACTTTTTACCAAGATTCAACGGCTGAAATGCAGGAAAACAGCAGAATTCTGCACGAAATCATCAAAATTCTTAGAGAAAACTGCATATTTCGATGCAAAACAACGATTTCTCGCCGATTTTCGTTGTTTTCTATTTTGAATTCGCCAAGAAGAGCACGAAATCTACAAAATCATGACATTTTACCTAGATTCAACGGCTGAATTGCAAGAAAACAGCAGAATTCTGCACGAAATCATCAAAATTCTTACAGAAAACCGCATATTTCGATGCAAAACAACGATTTCTCGCCGATTTTCGTTGTTTTCTATCTTGAATTCGCCAAGAAGAGCACGAAATCAACAAAATCATGACTTTTTACCTAGATTCAACGGCTGAATTGCAGGAAAACAGCAGAATTCTCCACGAAATCATCAAAATTCTTACAGAAAACCGCATATTTCGATGCAAAACGACGATTTTTCGCCGATTTTCGTTGTTTTCTGGCTTGAATTCGCAAAGAAGAGCACGAAATCTACAAAATCATGACTTTTTACCAAGATTCAACGGCTGAATTGCAAGAAAACAGCAGAATTCTGCACGAAATCATCAAAATTCTTACAGAAAACCGCATATTTCGATGCAAAACGACGATTTCTCGCCGATTTTCGTTGTTTTCTGGCATGAATTTGCAAAGAAGAGCACGAAATCCACAAAATCATGACTTTTTACCAAGATTCAACGGCTGAATTGCAAGAAAACAGCAGAATTCTGCACGAAATCATCAAAATTCTTACAGAAAACCGCATATTTCGATGCAAAACGACGATTTCTCGCTGATTTTTGTTGTTTTCTATCTTGAATTCGCAAAGATGAGCACAAAATCTACAAAATCATGACTTTTTACCAAGATTCAACGGCTGAATTGCAAGAAAACAGCAGAATTCTGCACGAAATCATCAAAATTCTTACAGAAAACCGCATATTTCGATGCAAAACAACGATTTCTCGCCGATTTTCGTTGTTTTCTGGCTTGAATTTGCAAAGAAGAGCACGAAATCTACAAAATCATCACTTTTTACCAAGATTCTACGGCTGAATTGCAAGAAAACAGCAGAATTCTGCACGAAATCAACAAAATTCTTAGAGAAAACTGCATATTTCGATGCAAAACAACGATTTCTCGCCGATTTTCGTTGTTTTCTATCTTGAATTCGCCAAGAAGAGCACGAAATCTACAAAGTCATGACTTTTTACCAAGATTCAACGGCTGAATTGCAAGAAAACAGCAGAATTCTGCACGAAATCATCAAAATTCTTAGAGCAAACCGCATATTTCGATGCAAAACGACGATTTCTCGCCGATTTTCGTTGTTTTCTGGCTTGAATTCGCAAAGAAGAGCACGAAATCTACAAAATCATCACTTTTTACCAAGATTCAACGGCTGAATTGCAAGAAAACAGCAGAATTCTGCACGAAATCATCAAAATTCTTAGAGAAAACCGCATATTTCGATGCAAAACGACGATTTCTCGCCGATTTTTGTGGTTTTCTGGCTTGAATTCGCAAAGAAGAGCACGAAATCTACAAAATCATGACTTTTTACCAAGATTCAACGGCTGAATTGCAAGATAACAGCAGAATTCTGCACGAAATCATCAAAATTTTTACAGAAAACCGCATATTTCGATGCAAAACGATTATTTCTCGCCGATTTTCGTTGTTTTCTGGCTTGAATTCGCAAAGAAGAGCACGAAATCTACAAAATCATGACTTTTTACCAAGATTCAACGGCTGAATTGCAAGAAAACAGCAGAATTCTGCACGAAATCATCAAAATTCTTAGAGAAAACTGCATATTTCGATGCAAAACAACGATTTCTCGCCGATTTTCGTTGTTTTCTATCTTGAATTCGCCAAGAAGAGCACGAAATCTACAAAATCATGACTTTTTACCTAGATTCAACGGCTGAATTGCAAGAAAACAGCAGAATTCTGCACGAAATCATCAAAATTCTTACAGAATACCGCATATTTCGATGCAAAACAACGATTTCTCGCCGATTTTCGTTGTTTTCTGGCATGAATTTGCAAAGAAGAGCACAAAATCTACAAAATCATGACTTTTTACCAAGATTCAACGGCTGAATTGCAAGAAAACAGCAGAATTCTGCACGAAATCATCAAAATTCTTACAGAAAACCGCATATTTCGATGCAAAACGACGATTTCTCGGCGATTTTCGTTGTTTTCTGGCATGAATTTGCAAAGAAGAGCACGAAATCTACAAAATCATGACTTTTTACCAAGATTCAACTGCTGAATTGCAAGAAAGCAGCAGAATTCTGCACGAAATCATCAAAATTTTTAGAGAAAACCGCATATTTCGATGCAAAACGACGATTTCTCGCTGATTTTCGTTGTTTTCTATCTTGAATTCGCTAAGAAGAGCACGAAATCTACAAAATCATGACTTTTTACCAAGATTCAACGGCTGAATTGCAAGTAAACAGCAGAATTCTGCACGAAATCGTCAAAATTCTTAGAGAAAACCGCATATTTCGATGCAAAACGACGATTTCTCGCCGATTTTCGTTGTTTTCTGGCTTGAATTCGCATAGAAGAGCACGAAATCTACAAAATCATCACTTTTTACCAAGATTCAACGGCTGAATTGCAAGAAAACAGCAGAATTCTACACGAAATCATCAAAATTCTTACAGAAAACCGCATATTTCGATGCAAAACGACGATTTCTCGCCGATTTTCGTTGTTTTCTGGCTTGAATTCGCAAAGAAGAGCACGAAATCTACAAAATCATGACTTTTTACCAAGATTCAAAGGCTGAATTGCAAGAAAACAGCAGAATTCTGCAAGAAATCATCAAAATTCTTACAGAAAACCGCATTTTTCGATGCAAAACGACGATTTCTCGCCGATTTTCGTTGTTTTCTGGCTTGAATTCGCAAAGAAGAGCACGAAATCTACAAAATCATGACTTTTTACCAAGATTCAACGGCTGAATTGCAAGAAAACAGCAGAATTCTGCACGAAATCATCAAAATTCTTACAGAAAACCGCATATTTCGATGCAAAACAACGATTTCTCGCCGATTTTCGTTGTTTTCTGGCTTGAATTCGCAAAGAAGAGCACGAAATCTACAAAATCATCACTTTTTACCAAGATTCAACGGCTGAAATGCAGGAAAACAGCAGAATTCTGCACGAAATCATCAAAATTCTTAGAGAAAACTGCATATTTCGATGCAAAACAACGATTTCTCGCCGATTTTCGTTGTTTTCTATTTTGAATTCGCCAAGAAGAGCACGAAATCTACAAAATCATGACATTTTACCTAGATTCAACGGCTGAATTGCAAGAAAACAGCAGAATTCTGCACGAAATCATCAAAATTCTTACAGAAAACCGCATATTTCGATGCAAAACAACGATTTCTCGCCGATTTTCGTTGTTTTCTATCTTGAATTCGCCAAGAAGAGCACGAAATCAACAAAATCATGACTTTTTACCTAGATTCAACGGCTGAATTGCAGGAAAACAGCAGAATTCTCCACGAAATCATCAAAATTCTTACAGAAAACCGCATATTTCGATGCAAAACGACGATTTTTCGCCGATTTTCGTTGTTTTCTGGCTTGAATTCGCAAAGAAGAGCACGAAATCTACAAAATCATGACTTTTTACCAAGATTCAACGGCTGAATTGCAAGAAAACAGCAGAATTCTGCACGAAATCATCAAAATTCTTACAGAAAACCGCATATTTCGATGCAAAACGACGATTTCTCGCCGATTTTCGTTGTTTTCTAGCATGAATTTGCAAAGAAGAGCACGAAATCCACAAAATCATGACTTTTTACCAAGATTCAACGGCTGAATTGCAAGAAAACAGCAGAATTCTGCACGAAATCATCAAAATTCTTACAGAAAACCGCATATTTCGATGCAAAACGACGATTTCTCGCTGATTTTTGTTGTTTTCTATCTTGAATTCGCAAAGATGAGCACAAAATCTACAAAATCATGACTTTTTACCAAGATTCAACGGCTGAATTGCAAGAAAACAGCAGAATTCTGCACGAAATCATCAAAATTCTTACAGAAAACCGCATATTTCGATGCAAAACGACGATTTCTCGCGGATTTTCGTTGTTTTCTATCTTGAATTCGCAAAGAAGGGCTCAAAATCTACAAAATCATGACTTTTTACCAAGATTCAACAGCTGAATTGCAAGAAAACAGCAGAATTCTGCACGAAATCGTCAAAATTCTTAGAGAAAACCGCATATTTCGATGCAAAACGACGATTTCTCGCCGATTTTCGTTGTTTTCTGGCTTTAATTCGCAAAGAAGAGCACGAAATCTACAAAATCATGACTTTTTACCAAGATTCAACGGCTGAATTGCAAGAAAACAGCAGAATTCTGCACGAAATCATCAAAATTCTTACAGAAAACCGCATATTTCGATGCAAAACGACGATTTCTCGGCGATTTTCGTTGTTTTCTGGCATGAATTTGCAAAGAAGAGCACGAAATCTACAAAATCATGACTTTTTACCAAGATTCAACTGCTGAATTGCAAGAAAGCAGCAGAATTCTGCACGAAATCATCAAAATTTTTAGAGAAAACCGCATATTTCGATGCAAAACGACGATTTCTCGCTGATTTTCGTTGTTTTCTATCTTGAATTCGCTAAGAAGAGCACGAAATCTACATAATCATGACTTTTTACCAAGATTCAACGGCTGAATTGCAAGTAAACAGCAGAATTCTGCACGAAATCGTCAAAATTCTTAGAGAAAACCGCATATTTCGATGCAAAACGACGATTTCTCGCCGATTTTCGTTGTTTTCTGGCTTGAATTCGCATAGAAGAGCACGAAATCTACAAAATCATCACTTTTTACCAAGATTCAACGGCTGAATTGCAAGAAAACAGCAGAATTCTACACGAAATCATCAAAATTCTTACAGAAAACCGCATATTTCGATGCAAAACGACGATTTCTCGCCGATTTTCGTTGTTTTCTGGCTTGAATTCGCAAAGAAGAGCACGAAATCTACAAAATCATGACTTTTTACCAAGATTCAAAGGCTGAATTGCAAGAAAACAGCAGAATTCTGCAAGAAATCATCAAAATTCTTACAGAAAACCGCATTTTTCGATGCAAAACGACGATTTCTCGCCGATTTTCGTTGTTTTCTGGCTTGAATTCGCAAAGAAGAGCACGAAATCTACAAAATCATGACTTTTTACCAAGATTCAACGGCTGAATTGCAAGAAAACAGCAGAATTCTGCACGAAATCATCAAAATTCTTACAGAAAACCGCATATTTCGATGCAAAACAACGATTTCTCGCCGATTTTCGTTGTTTTCTGGCTTGAATTCGCAAAGAAGAGCACGAAATCTACAAAATCATCACTTTTTACCAAGATTCAACGGCTGAAATGCAGGAAAACAGCAGAAATCTGCACGAAATCATCAAAATTCTTAGAGAAAACTACATATTTCGATGCAAAACAACGATTTCTCGCCGATTTTCGTTGTTTTCTATTTTGAATTCGCCAAGAAGAGCACGAAATCTACAAAATCATGACATTTTACCTAGATTCAACGGCTGAATTGCAAGAAAACAGCAGAATTCTGCACGAAATCATCAAAATTCTTACAGAAAACCGCATATTTCGATGCAAAACAACGATTTCTCGCCGATTTTCGTTGTTTTCTATCTTGAATTCGCCAAGAAGAGCACGAAATCAACAAAATCATGACTTTTTACCTAGATTCAACGGCTGAATTGCAGGAAAACAGCAGAATTCTCCACGAAATCATCAAAATTCTTACAGAAAACCGCATATTTCGATGCAAAACGACGATTTTTCGCCGATTTTCGTTGTTTTCTGGCTTGAATTCGCAAAGAAGAGCACGAAATCTACAAAATCATGACTTTTTACCAAGATTCAACGGCTGAATTGCAAGAAAACAGCAGAATTCTGCACGAAATCATCAAAATTCTTACAGAAAACCGCATATTTCGATGCAAAACGACGATTTCTCGCCGATTTTCGTTGTTTTCTGGCATGAATTTGCAAAGAAGAGCACGAAATCCACAAAATCATGACTTTTTACCAAGATTCAACGGCTGAATTGCAAGAAAACAGCAGAATTCTGCACGAAATCATCAAAATTCTTAGAGAAAACCGCATATTTCGATGCAAAACGGCGATTTCTCCCTGATTTTCGTTGTTTTCTATCTTGAATTCGCAAAGAAGGGTCCAAAATCTACAAAATCATGACTTTTTACCAAGATTCAACGGCTGAATTGCAAGAAAACAGCAGAATTCTGCACGAAATCGTCAAAATTCTTAGAGAAAACTGCATATTTCGATGCAAAACGACGATTTCTCGCCGATTTTCGAGGTTTTCTGGCTTGAATTCGCAAAGAAGAGCACGAAATCTACAAAATCATGACCTTTTACCAAGATTCAACGGCTGAATTGCAAGAAAACAGCAGAATTCTGCACGAAATCGTCAAAATTCTTAGAGAAAACCGCATATTTCGATGCAAAACGACGATTTCTCGCCGATTTTCGTTGTTTTCTGGCTTTAATTCGCAAAGAAGAGCACGAAATCTACAAAATCATCACTTTTTACCAAGATTCAACGGCTGAATTGCAAGAAAACAGCAGAATTCTGCACGAAATCATCAAAATTCTTAGAGAAAACCGCATATTTCGATGCAAAACGACGATTTCTCGCCGATTTTCGTTGTTTTCTGGCTTGAATTCGCAAAAGAGCACGAAATCTACAAAATCATTACTTTTTACCAAGATTCAACGGCTGAAATGCAAGAAAACAGCAGAATTCTGCACGAAATCATCAAAATTCTTAGAGAAAACTGCATATTTCGATGCAAAACAACGATTTCTCGCCGATTTTCGTTGTTTTCTATCTTGAATTCGCCAAGAAGAGCACGAAATCTACAAAATCATGACTTTTTACCTAGATTCAACGGCTGAATTGCAAGAAAACAGCAGAATTCTGCATGAAATCATCAAAATTCTTACAGAAAACCGCATATTTCGATGCAAAACAACGATTTCTCGCCGATTTTCGTTGTTTTCTATCTTGAATTCGCCAAGAAGAGCACGAAATCTACAAAATCATGAATTTTTACCTAGATTCAACGTCTGAATTGCAGGAAAACAGCAGAATTCTCCACGAAATCATCAAAATTCTAACAGAAAACCGCATATTTCGATGCAAAACGACGATTTTTCGCCGATTTTCGTTGTTTTCTGGCATGAATTTGCAAAGAAGAGCACGAAATCCACAAAATCATGACTTTTTACCAAGATTCAACGGCTGAAATGCATGAAAACAGCAGAATTCTGCACGAAATCATCAAAATTCTTAGAGAAAACCGCATATTTCGATGCAAAACGACGATTTCTCGCTGATTTTCGTTGTTTTCTGGCTTGAATTCGCAAAGAAGAGCACGAAATCTACAAAATCATGACTTTTTACCAAGATTCAACGGCTGAATTGCAAGAAAACAGCAGAATTCTGCACGAAATCATCAAAATTCTTACAGAAAACCGCATATTTCGATGCAAAACGACGATTTCTCGCCGATTTTCGTTGTTTTCTGGCATGAATTTGCAAAGAAGAGCACGAAATCCACAAAATCATGACTTTTTACCAAGATTCAACGGCTAAATTGCAAGAAAACAGCAGAATTCTGCACGAAATCATCAAAATTCTTAGAGAAAACCGCATATTTCGATGCAAAACGACGATTTCTCGCCGATTTTCGTTGTTTTCTGGCTTGAATTCGCAAAGAAGAGCACGAAATCTACAAAATCATCACTTTTTACCAAGATTCAACGGCTAAATTGCAAGAAAACAGCAGAATTCTGCACGAAATCATCAAAATTCTTAGAGAAAACCGCATATTTCGATGCAAAACGACGATTTCTCGCCGATTTTCGTTGTTTTCTGGCTTGAATTCGCAAAGAAGAGCACGAAATCTACAAAATCATCACTTTTTACCAATATTCAACGGCTGAATTGCATGAAAACAGCAGAATTCTGCACGAAATCATCAAAATTCTTAGAGAAAACTGCATATTTCGATGCAAAACAACGATTTCTTGCCGATTTTCGTTGTTTTCTATCTTGAATTTGCCAAGAAGAGCACGAAATCTACAAAATCATAATTTTTTACATAGATTCAATGGCTGAGTTGCAAGAAAACAGCAGAATTCTGCACGAAATCCTCAAAATTCTTACAGAAAACCGCATATTTCGATGCAAAACAACGATTTCTCGCCGATTTTCGTTGTTTTCTATCTTGAAGTCGCCAAGAAGAGCACGAAATCTACAAAATCATGACTTTTTACCTAGATTCAACGGCTGAATTGCAAGAAAACAGCAGAATTCTGCACGAAATCATCAAAATTCTTACAGAAAACCGCATATTTCGATGCAAAACGACGATTTCTCGCCGATTTTCTTTGTTTTCTGGCTTGAATTCGCAAAGAAGAGAACAAAATCTACAAAATCATGACTTTTTACCAAGATTCAACGGCTGAATTGCAAGAAAACAGCAGAATTCTGCACAAAATCATCAAAATTCTTACAGAAAACCGCATATTTCGATGCAAAACGACGATTTCTCGCCGATCTTCGTTGTTTTCTGGCATGAATTTGCAAAGAAGAGCACGAAATCTACAAAATCATGACTTTTTACCAAGATTCAACGGCTGAATTGCAAGAAAACAGCAGAATTCTGCACGAAATCATCAAAATTCTTAGAGAAAACCGCATATTTCGATGCAAAACGACGATTTCTCGCTGATTTTCGTTGTTTTCTATCTTGAATTCGCAAAGAAGAGCACGGAATCTACAAAATCATGACTTTTTACCAAGATTCAACGGCTGAATTGCAAGAAAACAGCAGAATTCTGCACGAAATCATCAAAATTCTTACAGAAAACCGCATATTTCGATGCAAAACGACGATTTCTCGCCGATTTTCTTTGTTTTCTGGCTTGAATTCGCAAAGAAGAGAACAAAATCTACAAAATCATGACTTTTTACCAAGATTCAACGGCTGAATTGCAAGAAAACAGCAGAATTCTGCACAAAATCATCAAAATTCTTACAGAAAACCGCATATTTCGATGCAAAACGACGATTTCTCGCCGATCTTCGTTGTTTTCTGGCATGAATTTGCAAAGAAGAGCACGAAATCTACAAAATCATGACTTTTTACCAAGATTCAACGGCTGAATTGCAAGAAAACAGCAGAATTCTGCACGAAATCATCAAAATTCTTAGAGAAAACCGCATATTTCGATGCAAAACGACGATTTCTCGCTGATTTTCGTTGTTTTCTATCTTGAATTCGCAAAGAAGAGCACGGAATCTACAAAATCATGACTTTTTGCCAAGATTCAACGGCTGAATTGCAAGAAAACAGCAGAATTCTGCACGAAATCATCAAAATTCTTACAGAAAACCGCATATTTCGATGCAAATCGACGATTTCTCGCCGATTTTCGTTGTTTTCTGGCTTGAATTCGCAAAGAAGAACACGAAATCTACAAAATCATGACTTTTTACCAAGATTCAACGGCTGAATTGCAAGAAAACAGCAGAATTCTGCACGAAATCCTCAAAATTCTTACAGAAAACCGCATATTTCGATGCAAAACAACGATTTCTCGCCGATTTTCTTTGTTTTCTGGCTTGAATTCGCAAAGAAGAGAACAAAATCTACAAAATCATGACTTTTTACCAAGATTCAACGGCTGAATTGCAAGAAAACAGCAGAATTCTGCACAAAATCATCAAAATTCTTACAGAAAACCGCATATTTCGATGCAAAACGACGATTTCTCGCCGATCTTCGTTGTTTTCTGGCATGAATTTGCAAAGAAGAGCACGAAATCTACAAAATCATGACTTTTTACCAAGATTCAACGGCTGAATTGCAAGAAAACAGCAGAATTCTGCACGAAATCATCAAAATTCTTAGAGAAAACCGCATATTTCGATGCAAAACGACGATTTCTCGCTGATTTTCGTTGTTTTCTATCTTGAATTCGCAAAGAAGAGCACGGAATCTACAAAATCATGACTTTTTACCAAGATTCAACGGCTGAATTGCAAGAAAACAGCAGAATTCTGCACGAAATCATCAAAATTCTTACAGAAAACCGCATATTTCGATGCAAATCGACGATTTCTCGCCGATTTTCGTTGTTTTCTGGCTTGAATTCGCAAAGAAGAACACGAAATCTACAAAATCATGACTTTTTACCAAGATTCAACGGCTGAATTGCAAGAAAACAGCAGAATTCTGCACGAAATCCTCAAAATTCTTACAGAAAACCGCATATTTCGATGCAAAACAACGATTTCTCGCCGATTTTCGTTGTTTTCTATCTTGAAGTCGCCAAGAAGAGCACGAAATCTACAAAATCATGACTTTTTACCTAGATTCAACGGCTGAATTGCAAGAAAACAGCAGAATTCTGCACGAAATCATCAAAATTCTTACAGAAAACCGCATATTTCGATGCAAAACGACGATTTCTCGCCGATTTTCTTTGTTTTCTGGCTTGAATTCGCAAAGAAGAGAACAAAATCTACAAAATCATGACTTTTTACCAAGATTCAACGGCTGAATTGCAAGAAAACAGCAGAATTCTGCACAAAATCATCAAAATTCTTACAGAAAACCGCATATTTCGATGCAAAACGACGATTTCTCGCCGATCTTCGTTGTTTTCTGGCATGAATTTGCAAAGAAGAGCACGAAATCTACAAAATCATGACTTTTTACCAAGATTCAACGGCTGAATTGCAAGAAAACAGCAGAATTCTGCACGAAATCATCAAAATTCTTACAGAAAACCGCATATTTCGATGCAAATCGACGATTTCTCGCCGATTTTCGTTGTTTTCTGGCTTGAATTTGCAAAGAAGAACACGAAATCTACAAAATCATGACTTTTTACCAAGATTCAACGGCTGAATTGCAAGAAAACAGCAGAATTCTGCACGAAATCATCAAAATTCTTAGAGAAAACTGCATATTTCGATGCAAAACAACGATTTCTCGCCGATTTTCGTTGTTTTCTATCTTGAATTTGCCAAGAAGAGCACGAAATCCACAAAATCATGTTTTTTTACATAGATTCAACGACTGAATTGCAAGAAAACAGCAGAATTCTGCACGAAATCATCAAAATTCTTACAGAAAACCGCATATTTCGATGCAAAACGACGATTTCTCGCCGATTTTCGTTGTTTTCTGGCTTGAATTCGCAAAGAAGAGAACGAAATCTACAAAATCATGACTTTTTAGCTAGATTCAACGGCTGAATTGCAAGAAAACAGCAGAATTCTGCACGAAATCATCAAAATTCTTACAGAAAACCGCATATTTCGATGCAAAACGACGATTTCTCGCCGATTTTCGTTGTTTTCTGGCTTGAATTCGCAAAGAAGAGAACGAAATCTACAAAATCATGACTTTTTACCAAGATTCAACGGCTGAATTGCAAGAAAACAGCAGAATTCTGCACAAAATCATCAAAATTCTTACAGAAAACCGCATATTTCGATGCAAAACGACGATTTCTCGCCGATTTTCGTTGTTTTCTGGCTTGAATTCGCAAAGAAGAACACGAAATCTACAAAATCATGACTTTTTACCAAGATTCAACGGCTGAATTGCAAGAAAACAGCAGAATTCTGCACGAAATCATCAAAATTCTTAGAGAAAACTGCATATTTCGATGCAAAACAACGATTTCTCGCCGATTTTCGTTGTTTTCTATCTTGAATTTGCCAAGAAGAGCACGAAATCTACAAAATCATGACTTTTTACATAGATTCAACGGCTGAATTGCAAGAAAACAGCAGAATTCTGCACGAAATCATCAAAATTCTTACAGAAAACCGCATATTTCGATGCAAAACAACGATTTCTCGCCGATTTTCGTTGTTTTCTATCTTGAATTCGCCAAGAAGAGCACGAAATCTACAAAATCATGACTTTTTACCTAGATTCAACGGCTGAATTGCAAGAAAACAGCAGAATTCTGCACAAAATCATCAAAATTCTTAGAGAAAACTGCATATTTCGATGCAAAACAACGATTTCTCGCCGATTTTCGTTGTTTTCTATCTTGAATTCGCCAAGAAGAGCACGAAATCTACAAAATCATGACTTTTTACATAGATTCAACGGCTGAATTGCAAGAAAACAGCAGAATTCTGCACGAAATCATCAAAATTCTTAGAGAAAACCGCATTTTTCGATGCAAAACGACGATTTCTCGTTGATTTTCGTTGTTTTCTATCTTGAATTTGCAAAGAAGAGCACGGAATCTACAAAATCATGACTTTTTACCAAGATTCAACGGCTGAATTGCAAGAAAACAGCAGAATTCTGCACGAAATCATCAAAATTCTTACAGAAAACCGCATATTTCGATGCAAAACGACGATTTCTCGCCGATTTTCGTTGTTTTCTGGCTTGAATTCGCAAAGAATAACACGAAATCTACAAAATCATGACTTTTTACCAAGATTCAACGGCTGAATTGCAAGAAAACAGCAGAATTCTGCACGAAATCATCAAAATTCTTAGAGAAAACTGCATATTTCGATGCAAAACAACGATTTCTCGCCGATTTTCGTTGTTTTCTATCTTGAATTCGCCAAGAAGAGCACGAAATCTACAAAATCATGACTTTTTACATAGATTCAACGGCTGAATTGCAAGAAAACAGCAGAATTCTGCACGAAATCATCAAAATTCTTACAGAAAACCGCATATTTCGATGCAAAACAACGATTTCTCGCCGATTTTCGTTGTTTTCTATCTTGAATTCGCCAAGAAGAGCACGAAGTCTACAAAATCATGACTTTTTACCTAGATTCAACGGCTGAATTGCAGGAAAACAGCAGAATTCTCCACGAAATCATCAAAATTCTTACAGAAAACCGCATATTTCGATGCAAAACGACGATTTTTCGCCGATTTTCGTTGTTTTCTGGCTTGAATTCGCAAAGAAGAGCACGAAATCTACAAAATCATGACTTTTTACCAAGATTCAACGGTTGAATTGCAAGAAAACAGCAGAATTCTGCACGAAATCATCAAAATTCTTACAGAAAACCGCATATTTCGATGCAAAACGACGATTTCTCGCCGATTTGCGTTGTTTTCTGGCATGAATTTGCAAAGAAAAGCACGAAATTCACAAAATCATGACTTTTTACCAAGATTCAACGGCTGAATTGCAAGAAAACAGCAGAATTCTGCACGAAATCATCAAAATTCTTAGAGAAAACCGCATATTTCGATGCAAAACGACGATTTCTCGCTGATTTTCGTTGTTTTCTATCTTGAATTCGCAAAGAAGAGCACAAAATCTACAAAATCATGACTTTTTACCAAGATTCAACGGCTGAATTGCAAGAAAACAGCAGAATTCTGCACGAAATCGTCAAAATTCTTAGAGAAAACCGCATATTTCGATGCAAAACGACGATTTCTCGCCGATTTTCGAGGTTTTCTGGCTTGAATTCGCAAAGAAGAGCACGAAATCTACAAAATCATGACCTTTTACCAAGATTCAACGGCTGAATTGCAAGAAAACAGCAGAATTCTGCACGAAATCGTCAAAATTCTTAGAGAAAACCGCATATTTCGATGCAAAACGACGATTTCTCGCCGATTTTCGTTGTTTTCTGGCTTAAATTCGCAAAGAAGAGCACGAAATCTACAAAATCATCACTTTTTACCAAGATTCAACGGCTGAATTGCAAGAAAACAGCAGAATTCTGCACGAAATCATCAAAATTCTTAGAGAAAACCGCATATTTCGATGCAAAACGACGATTTCTCGCCGATTTTCGTTGTTTTCTGGCTTGAATTCGCAAAAGAGCACGAAATCTACAAAATCATCAGTTTTTACCAAGATTCAACGGCTGAAATGCAAGAAAACAGCAGAATTCTGCACGAAATCATCAAAATTCTTAGAGAAAACTGCATATTTCGATGCAAAACAACGATTTCTCGCCGATTTTCGTTGTTTTCTATCTTGAATTCGCCAAGAAGAGCACGAAATCTACAAAATCATGACTTTTTACCTAGATTCAACGGCTGAATTGCAAGAAAACAGCAGAATTCTGCACGAAATCATCAAAATTCTTACAGAAAACCGCATATTTCGATGCAAAACAACGATTTCTCGCCGATTTTCGTTGTTTTCTATCTTGAATTCGCCAAGAAGAGCACGAAATCTACAAAATCATGACTTTTTACCTAGATTCAACGGCTGAATTGCAGGAAAACAGCAGAATTCTCCACGAAATCATCAAAATTCTTACAGAAAACCGCATATTTCGATGCAAAACGACGATTTTTCGCCGATTTTCGTTGTTTTCTGGCATGAATTTGCAAAGAAGAGCACGAAATCCACAAAATCATGACTTTTTACCAAGATTCAACGGCTGAAATGCAAGAAAACAGCAGAATTCTGCACGAAATCATCAAAATTCTTAGAGAAAACCGCATATTTCGATGCAAAACGACGATTTCTCGCTGATTTTCGTTGTTTTCTGGCTTGAATTCGCAAAGAAGAGCACGAAATCTACAAAATCATGACTTTTTACCAAGATTCAACGGCTGAATTGCAAGAAAACAGCAGAATTCTGCACGAAATCATCAAAATTCTTACAGAAAACCGCATATTTCGATGCAAAACGACGATTTCTCGCCGATTTTCGTTGTTTTCTGACATGAATTTGCAAAGAAGAGCACGAAATCCACAAAATCATGACTTTTTACCAAGATTCAACGGCTGAATTGCAAGAAAACAGCAGAATTCTGCACGAAATCATCAAAATTCTTAGAGAAAACCGCATATTTCGATGCAAAACGACGATTTCTCGCTGATTTTCGTTGTTTTCTATCTTGAATTCGCAAAGAAGAGCACAAAATCTACAAAATCATGACTTTTTACCAAGATTCAACGGCTGAATTGCAAGAAAACAGCAGAATTCTGCACGAAATCATCAAAATTCTTAGAAAAAACCGCATATTTCGATGCAAAACGACGATTTCTCGCCGATTTTCGTTGTTTTCTGGCTTGAATTCGCAAAGAAGAGCACGAAATCTACAAAATCATCACTTTTTACCAAGATTCAACGGCTAAATTGCAAGAAAACAGCAGAATTCTGCACGAAATCATCAAAATTCTTAGAGAAAACCGCATATTTCGATGCAAAACGACGATTTCTCGCCGATTTTCGTTGTTTTCTGGCTTGAATTCGCAAAGAAGAGCACGAAATCTACAAAATCATCACTTTTTACCAAGATTCAACGGCTGAATTGCATGAAAACAGCAGAATTCTGCACGAAATCATCAAAATTCTTAGAGAAAACTGCATATTTCAATGCAAAACAACGATTTCTCGCCGATTTTCGTTGTTTTCTGGCTTGAATTCGCAAAGAAGAGAACGAAATCTACAAAATCATGACTTTTTACCAAGATTCAACGGCTGAATTGCAAGAAAACAGCAGAATTCTGCACAAAATCATCAAAATTCTTACAGAAAACCGCATATTTCGATGCAAAACGACGATTTCTCGCCGATCTTCGTTGTTTTCTGGCATGAATTTGCAAAGAAGAGCACGAAATCTACAAAATCATGACTTTTTACCAAGATTCAACGGCTGAATTGCAAGAAAACAGCAGAATTCTGCACGAAATCATCAAAATTCTTAGAGAAAACCGCATATTTCGATGCAAAACGACGATTTCTCGCTGATTTTCGTTGTTTTCTATCTTGAATTCGCAAAGAAGAGCACGGAATCTACAAAATCATGACTTTTTACCAAGATTCAACGGCTGAATTGCAAGAAAACAGCAGAATTGTGCACGAAATCATCAAAATTCTTACAGGAAACCGCATATTTCGATGCAAAACGACGATTTCTCGCCGATTTTCGTTGTTTTCTGGCTTGAATTCGCAAAGAAGAACACGAAATCTACAAAATCATGACTTTTTACCAAGATTCAACGGCTGAATTGCAAGAAAACAGCAGAATTCTGCACGAAATCATCAAAATTCTTAGAGAAAACTGCATATTTCGATGCAAAACAACGATTTCTCGCCGATTTTCGTTGTTTTCTATCTTGAATTCGCCAAGAAGAGCACGAAATCTACAAAATCATGACTTTTTACCTAGATTCAACGGCTGAATTGCAGGAAAACAGCAGAATTCTCCACGAAATCATCAAAATTCTTACAGAAAACCGCATATTTCGATGCAAAACGACGATTTTTCGCCGATTTTCGTTGTTTTCTGGCTTGAATTCGCAAAGAAGAGCACGAAATCTACAAAATCATGACTTTTTACCAAGATTCAACGGCTGAATTGCAAGAAAACAGCAGAATTCTGCACGAAATCATCAAAATTCTTACAGAAAACCGCATATTTCGATGCAAAACGACGATTTCTCGCCGATTTTCGTTGTTTTCTGGCATGAATTTGCAAAGAAGAGCACGAAATCCACAAAATCATGACTTTTTACCAAGATTCAACGGCTGAATTGCAAGAAAACAGCAGAATTCTGCACGAAATCATCAAAATTCTTAGAGAAAACCGCATATTTCGATGCAAAACGGCGATTTCTCCCTGATTTTCGTTGTTTTCTATCTTGAATTCGCAAAGAAGGGTCCAAAATCTACAAAATCATGACTTTTTACCAAGATTCAACGGCTGAATTGCAAGAAAACAGCAGAATTCTGCACGAAATCGTCAAAATTCTTAGAGAAAACTGCATATTTCGATGCAAAACGACGATTTCTCGCCGATTTTCGAGGTTTTCTGGCTTGAATTCGCAAAGAAGAGCACGAAATCTACAAAATCATGACCTTTTACCAAGATTCAACGGCTGAATTGCAAGAAAACAGCAGAATTCTGCACGAAATCGTCAAAATTCTTAGAGAAAACCGCATATTTCGATGCAAAACGACGATTTCTCGCCGATTTTCGTTGTTTTCTGGCTTTAATTCGCAAAGAAGAGCACGAAATCTACAAAATCATCACTTTTTACCAAGATTCAACGGCTGAATTGCAAGAAAACAGCAGAATTCTGCACGAAATCATCAAAATTCTTAGAGAAAACCGCATATTTCGATGCAAAACGACGATTTCTCGCCGATTTTCGTTGTTTTCTGGCTTGAATTCGCAAAAGAGCACGAAATCTACAAAATCATTACTTTTTACCAAGATTCAACGGCTGAAATGCAAGAAAACAGCAGAATTCTGCACGAAATCATCAAAATTCTTAGAGAAAACTGCATATTTCGATGCAAAACAACGATTTCTCGCCGATTTTCGTTGTTTTCTATCTTGAATTCGCCAAGAAGAGCACGAAATCTACAAAATCATGACTTTTTACCTAGATTCAACGGCTGAATTGCAAGAAAACAGCAGAATTCTGCATGAAATCATCAAAATTCTTACAGAAAACCGCATATTTCGATGCAAAACAACGATTTCTCGCCGATTTTCGTTGTTTTCTATCTTGAATTCGCCAAGAAGAGCACGAAATCTACAAAATCATGAATTTTTACCTAGATTCAACGTCTGAATTGCAGGAAAACAGCAGAATTCTCCACGAAATCATCAAAATTCTAACAGAAAACCGCATATTTCGATGCAAAACGACGATTTTTCGCCGATTTTCGTTGTTTTCTGGCATGAATTTGCAAAGAAGAGCACGAAATCCACAAAATCATGACTTTTTACCAAGATTCAACGGCTGAAATGCATGAAAACAGCAGAATTCTGCACGAAATCATCAAAATTCTTAGAGAAAACCGCATATTTCGATGCAAAACGACGATTTCTCGCTGATTTTCGTTGTTTTCTGGCTTGAATTCGCAAAGAAGAGCACGAAATCTACAAAATCATGACTTTTTACCAAGATTCAACGGCTGAATTGCAAGAAAACAGCAGAATTCTGCACGAAATCATCAAAATTCTTACAGAAAACCGCATATTTCGATGCAAAACGACGATTTCTCGCCGATTTTCGTTGTTTTCTGGCATGAATTTGCAAAGAAGAGCACGAAATCCACAAAATCATGACTTTTTACCAAGATTCAACGGCTAAATTGCAAGAAAACAGCAGAATTCTGCACGAAATCATCAAAATTCTTAGAGAAAACCGCATATTTCGATGCAAAACGACGATTTCTCGCCGATTTTCGTTGTTTTCTGGCTTGAATTCGCAAAGAAGAGCACGAAATCTACAAAATCATCACTTTTTACCAAGATTCAACGGCTAAATTGCAAGAAAACAGCAGAATTCTGCACGAAATCATCAAAATTCTTAGAGAAAACCGCATATTTCGATGCAAAACGACGATTTCTCGCCGATTTTCGTTGTTTTCTGGCTTGAATTCGCAAAGAAGAGCACGAAATCTACAAAATCATCACTTTTTACCAATATTCAACGGCTGAATTGCATGAAAACAGCAGAATTCTGCACGAAATCATCAAAATTCTTAGAGAAAACTGCATATTTCGATGCAAAACAACGATTTCTTGCCGATTTTCGTTGTTTTCTATCTTGAATTTGCCAAGAAGAGCACGAAATCTACAAAATCATAATTTTTTACATAGATTCAATGGCTGAGTTGCAAGAAAACAGCAGAATTCTGCACGAAATCCTCAAAATTCTTACAGAAAACCGCATATTTCGATGCAAAACAACGATTTCTCGCCGATTTTCGTTGTTTTCTATCTTGAAGTCGCCAAGAAGAGCACGAAATCTACAAAATCATGACTTTTTACCTAGATTCAACGGCTGAATTGCAAGAAAACAGCAGAATTCTGCACGAAATCATCAAAATTCTTACAGAAAACCGCATATTTCGATGCAAAACGACGATTTCTCGCCGATTTTCTTTGTTTTCTGGCTTGAATTCGCAAAGAAGAGAACAAAATCTACAAAATCATGACTTTTTACCAAGATTCAACGGCTGAATTGCAAGAAAACAGCAGAATTCTGCACAAAATCATCAAAATTCTTACAGAAAACCGCATATTTCGATGCAAAACGACGATTTCTCGCCGATCTTCGTTGTTTTCTGGCATGAATTTGCAAAGAAGAGCACGAAATCTACAAAATCATGACTTTTTACCAAGATTCAACGGCTGAATTGCAAGAAAACAGCAGAATTCTGCACGAAATCATCAAAATTCTTAGAGAAAACCGCATATTTCGATGCAAAACGACGATTTCTCGCTGATTTTCGTTGTTTTCTATCTTGAATTCGCAAAGAAGAGCACGGAATCTACAAAATCATGACTTTTTACCAAGATTCAACGGCTGAATTGCAAGAAAACAGCAGAATTCTGCACGAAATCATCAAAATTCTTACAGAAAACCGCATATTTCGATGCAAAACGACGATTTCTCGCCGATTTTCTTTGTTTTCTGGCTTGAATTCGCAAAGAAGAGAACAAAATCTACAAAATCATGACTTTTTACCAAGATTCAACGGCTGAATTGCAAGAAAACAGCAGAATTCTGCACAAAATCATCAAAATTCTTACAGAAAACCGCATATTTCGATGCAAAACGACGATTTCTCGCCGATCTTCGTTGTTTTCTGGCATGAATTTGCAAAGAAGAGCACGAAATCTACAAAATCATGACTTTTTACCAAGATTCAACGGCTGAATTGCAAGAAAACAGCAGAATTCTGCACGAAATCATCAAAATTCTTAGAGAAAACCGCATATTTCGATGCAAAACGACGATTTCTCGCTGATTTTCGTTGTTTTCTATCTTGAATTCGCAAAGAAGAGCACGGAATCTACAAAATCATGACTTTTTGCCAAGATTCAACGGCTGAATTGCAAGAAAACAGCAGAATTCTGCACGAAATCATCAAAATTCTTACAGAAAACCGCATATTTCGATGCAAATCGACGATTTCTCGCCGATTTTCGTTGTTTTCTGGCTTGAATTCGCAAAGAAGAACACGAAATCTACAAAATCATGACTTTTTACCAAGATTCAACGGCTGAATTGCAAGAAAACAGCAGAATTCTGCACGAAATCCTCAAAATTCTTACAGAAAACCGCATATTTCGATGCAAAACAACGATTTCTCGCCGATTTTCTTTGTTTTCTGGCTTGAATTCGCAAAGAAGAGAACAAAATCTACAAAATCATGACTTTTTACCAAGATTCAACGGCTGAATTGCAAGAAAACAGCAGAATTCTGCACAAAATCATCAAAATTCTTACAGAAAACCGCATATTTCGATGCAAAACGACGATTTCTCGCCGATCTTCGTTGTTTTCTGGCATGAATTTGCAAAGAAGAGCACGAAATCTACAAAATCATGACTTTTTACCAAGATTCAACGGCTGAATTGCAAGAAAACAGCAGAATTCTGCACGAAATCATCAAAATTCTTAGAGAAAACCGCATATTTCGATGCAAAACGACGATTTCTCGCTGATTTTCGTTGTTTTCTATCTTGAATTCGCAAAGAAGAGCACGGAATCTACAAAATCATGACTTTTTACCAAGATTCAACGGCTGAATTGCAAGAAAACAGCAGAATTCTGCACGAAATCATCAAAATTCTTACAGAAAACCGCATATTTCGATGCAAATCGACGATTTCTCGCCGATTTTCGTTGTTTTCTGGCTTGAATTCGCAAAGAAGAACACGAAATCTACAAAATCATGACTTTTTACCAAGATTCAACGGCTGAATTGCAAGAAAACAGCAGAATTCTGCACGAAATCCTCAAAATTCTTACAGAAAACCGCATATTTCGATGCAAAACAACGATTTCTCGCCGATTTTCGTTGTTTTCTATCTTGAAGTCGCCAAGAAGAGCACGAAATCTACAAAATCATGACTTTTTACCTAGATTCAACGGCTGAATTGCAAGAAAACAGCAGAATTCTGCACGAAATCATCAAAATTCTTACAGAAAACCGCATATTTCGATGCAAAACGACGATTTCTCGCCGATTTTCTTTGTTTTCTGGCTTGAATTCGCAAAGAAGAGAACAAAATCTACAAAATCATGACTTTTTACCAAGATTCAACGGCTGAATTGCAAGAAAACAGCAGAATTCTGCACAAAATCATCAAAATTCTTACAGAAAACCGCATATTTCGATGCAAAACGACGATTTCTCGCCGATCTTCGTTGTTTTCTGGCATGAATTTGCAAAGAAGAGCACGAAATCTACAAAATCATGACTTTTTACCAAGATTCAACGGCTGAATTGCAAGAAAACAGCAGAATTCTGCACGAAATCATCAAAATTCTTACAGAAAACCGCATATTTCGATGCAAATCGACGATTTCTCGCCGATTTTCGTTGTTTTCTGGCTTGAATTTGCAAAGAAGAACACGAAATCTACAAAATCATGACTTTTTACCAAGATTCAACGGCTGAATTGCAAGAAAACAGCAGAATTCTGCACGAAATCATCAAAATTCTTAGAGAAAACTGCATATTTCGATGCAAAACAACGATTTCTCGCCGATTTTCGTTGTTTTCTATCTTGAATTTGCCAAGAAGAGCACGAAATCCACAAAATCATGTTTTTTTACATAGATTCAACGACTGAATTGCAAGAAAACAGCAGAATTCTGCACGAAATCATCAAAATTCTTACAGAAAACCGCATATTTCGATGCAAAACGACGATTTCTCGCCGATTTTCGTTGTTTTCTGGCTTGAATTCGCAAAGAAGAGAACGAAATCTACAAAATCATGACTTTTTAGCTAGATTCAACGGCTGAATTGCAAGAAAACAGCAGAATTCTGCACGAAATCATCAAAATTCTTACAGAAAACCGCATATTTCGATGCAAAACGACGATTTCTCGCCGATTTTCGTTGTTTTCTGGCTTGAATTCGCAAAGAAGAGAACGAAATCTACAAAATCATGACTTTTTACCAAGATTCAACGGCTGAATTGCAAGAAAACAGCAGAATTCTGCACAAAATCATCAAAATTCTTACAGAAAACCGCATATTTCGATGCAAAACGACGATTTCTCGCCGATTTTCGTTGTTTTCTGGCTTGAATTCGCAAAGAAGAACACGAAATCTACAAAATCATGACTTTTTACCAAGATTCAACGGCTGAATTGCAAGAAAACAGCAGAATTCTGCACGAAATCATCAAAATTCTTAGAGAAAACTGCATATTTCGATGCAAAACAACGATTTCTCGCCGATTTTCGTTGTTTTCTATCTTGAATTTGCCAAGAAGAGCACGAAATCTACAAAATCATGACTTTTTACATAGATTCAACGGCTGAATTGCAAGAAAACAGCAGAATTCTGCACGAAATCATCAAAATTCTTACAGAAAACCGCATATTTCGATGCAAAACAACGATTTCTCGCCGATTTTCGTTGTTTTCTATCTTGAATTCGCCAAGAAGAGCACGAAATCTACAAAATCATGACTTTTTACCTAGATTCAACGGCTGAATTGCAAGAAAACAGCAGAATTCTGCACAAAATCATCAAAATTCTTAGAGAAAACTGCATATTTCGATGCAAAACAACGATTTCTCGCCGATTTTCGTTGTTTTCTATCTTGAATTCGCCAAGAAGAGCACGAAATCTACAAAATCATGACTTTTTACATAGATTCAACGGCTGAATTGCAAGAAAACAGCAGAATTCTGCACGAAATCATCAAAATTCTTAGAGAAAACCGCATTTTTCGATGCAAAACGACGATTTCTCGTTGATTTTCGTTGTTTTCTATCTTGAATTTGCAAAGAAGAGCACGGAATCTACAAAATCATGACTTTTTACCAAGATTCAACGGCTGAATTGCAAGAAAACAGCAGAATTCTGCACGAAATCATCAAAATTCTTACAGAAAACCGCATATTTCGATGCAAAACGACGATTTCTCGCCGATTTTCGTTGTTTTCTGGCTTGAATTCGCAAAGAATAACACGAAATCTACAAAATCATGACTTTTTACCAAGATTCAACGGCTGAATTGCAAGAAAACAGCAGAATTCTGCACGAAATCATCAAAATTCTTAGAGAAAACTGCATATTTCGATGCAAAACAACGATTTCTCGCCGATTTTCGTTGTTTTCTATCTTGAATTCGCCAAGAAGAGCACGAAATCTACAAAATCATGACTTTTTACATAGATTCAACGGCTGAATTGCAAGAAAACAGCAGAATTCTGCACGAAATCATCAAAATTCTTACAGAAAACCGCATATTTCGATGCAAAACAACGATTTCTCGCCGATTTTCGTTGTTTTCTATCTTGAATTCGCCAAGAAGAGCACGAAGTCTACAAAATCATGACTTTTTACCTAGATTCAACGGCTGAATTGCAGGAAAACAGCAGAATTCTCCACGAAATCATCAAAATTCTTACAGAAAACCGCATATTTCGATGCAAAACGACGATTTTTCGCCGATTTTCGTTGTTTTCTGGCTTGAATTCGCAAAGAAGAGCACGAAATCTACAAAATCATGACTTTTTACCAAGATTCAACGGTTGAATTGCAAGAAAACAGCAGAATTCTGCACGAAATCATCAAAATTCTTACAGAAAACCGCATATTTCGATGCAAAACGACGATTTCTCGCCGATTTGCGTTGTTTTCTGGCATGAATTTGCAAAGAAAAGCACGAAATTCACAAAATCATGACTTTTTACCAAGATTCAACGGCTGAATTGCAAGAAAACAGCAGAATTCTGCACGAAATCATCAAAATTCTTAGAGAAAACCGCATATTTCGATGCAAAACGACGATTTCTCGCTGATTTTCGTTGTTTTCTATCTTGAATTCGCAAAGAAGAGCACAAAATCTACAAAATCATGACTTTTTACCAAGATTCAACGGCTGAATTGCAAGAAAACAGCAGAATTCTGCACGAAATCGTCAAAATTCTTAGAGAAAACCGCATATTTCGATGCAAAACGACGATTTCTCGCCGATTTTCGAGGTTTTCTGGCTTGAATTCGCAAAGAAGAGCACGAAATCTACAAAATCATGACCTTTTACCAAGATTCAACGGCTGAATTGCAAGAAAACAGCAGAATTCTGCACGAAATCGTCAAAATTCTTAGAGAAAACCGCATATTTCGATGCAAAACGACGATTTCTCGCCGATTTTCGTTGTTTTCTGGCTTAAATTCGCAAAGAAGAGCACGAAATCTACAAAATCATCACTTTTTACCAAGATTCAACGGCTGAATTGCAAGAAAACAGCAGAATTCTGCACGAAATCATCAAAATTCTTAGAGAAAACCGCATATTTCGATGCAAAACGACGATTTCTCGCCGATTTTCGTTGTTTTCTGGCTTGAATTCGCAAAAGAGCACGAAATCTACAAAATCATCAGTTTTTACCAAGATTCAACGGCTGAAATGCAAGAAAACAGCAGAATTCTGCACGAAATCATCAAAATTCTTAGAGAAAACTGCATATTTCGATGCAAAACAACGATTTCTCGCCGATTTTCGTTGTTTTCTATCTTGAATTCGCCAAGAAGAGCACGAAATCTACAAAATCATGACTTTTTACCTAGATTCAACGGCTGAATTGCAAGAAAACAGCAGAATTCTGCACGAAATCATCAAAATTCTTACAGAAAACCGCATATTTCGATGCAAAACAACGATTTCTCGCCGATTTTCGTTGTTTTCTATCTTGAATTCGCCAAGAAGAGCACGAAATCTACAAAATCATGACTTTTTACCTAGATTCAACGGCTGAATTGCAGGAAAACAGCAGAATTCTCCACGAAATCATCAAAATTCTTACAGAAAACCGCATATTTCGATGCAAAACGACGATTTTTCGCCGATTTTCGTTGTTTTCTGGCATGAATTTGCAAAGAAGAGCACGAAATCCACAAAATCATGACTTTTTACCAAGATTCAACGGCTGAAATGCAAGAAAACAGCAGAATTCTGCACGAAATCATCAAAATTCTTAGAGAAAACCGCATATTTCGATGCAAAACGACGATTTCTCGCTGATTTTCGTTGTTTTCTGGCTTGAATTCGCAAAGAAGAGCACGAAATCTACAAAATCATGACTTTTTACCAAGATTCAACGGCTGAATTGCAAGAAAACAGCAGAATTCTGCACGAAATCATCAAAATTCTTACAGAAAACCGCATATTTCGATGCAAAACGACGATTTCTCGCCGATTTTCGTTGTTTTCTGACATGAATTTGCAAAGAAGAGCACGAAATCCACAAAATCATGACTTTTTACCAAGATTCAACGGCTGAATTGCAAGAAAACAGCAGAATTCTGCACGAAATCATCAAAATTCTTAGAGAAAACCGCATATTTCGATGCAAAACGACGATTTCTCGCTGATTTTCGTTGTTTTCTATCTTGAATTCGCAAAGAAGAGCACAAAATCTACAAAATCATGACTTTTTACCAAGATTCAACGGCTGAATTGCAAGAAAACAGCAGAATTCTGCACGAAATCATCAAAATTCTTAGAAAAAACCGCATATTTCGATGCAAAACGACGATTTCTCGCCGATTTTCGTTGTTTTCTGGCTTGAATTCGCAAAGAAGAGCACGAAATCTACAAAATCATCACTTTTTACCAAGATTCAACGGCTAAATTGCAAGAAAACAGCAGAATTCTGCACGAAATCATCAAAATTCTTAGAGAAAACCGCATATTTCGATGCAAAACGACGATTTCTCGCCGATTTTCGTTGTTTTCTGGCTTGAATTCGCAAAGAAGAGCACGAAATCTACAAAATCATCACTTTTTACCAAGATTCAACGGCTGAATTGCATGAAAACAGCAGAATTCTGCACGAAATCATCAAAATTCTTAGAGAAAACTGCATATTTCAATGCAAAACAACGATTTCTCGCCGATTTTCGTTGTTTTCTGGCTTGAATTCGCAAAGAAGAGAACGAAATCTACAAAATCATGACTTTTTACCAAGATTCAACGGCTGAATTGCAAGAAAACAGCAGAATTCTGCACAAAATCATCAAAATTCTTACAGAAAACCGCATATTTCGATGCAAAACGACGATTTCTCGCCGATCTTCGTTGTTTTCTGGCATGAATTTGCAAAGAAGAGCACGAAATCTACAAAATCATGACTTTTTACCAAGATTCAACGGCTGAATTGCAAGAAAACAGCAGAATTCTGCACGAAATCATCAAAATTCTTAGAGAAAACCGCATATTTCGATGCAAAACGACGATTTCTCGCTGATTTTCGTTGTTTTCTATCTTGAATTCGCAAAGAAGAGCACGGAATCTACAAAATCATGACTTTTTACCAAGATTCAACGGCTGAATTGCAAGAAAACAGCAGAATTGTGCACGAAATCATCAAAATTCTTACAGGAAACCGCATATTTCGATGCAAAACGACGATTTCTCGCCGATTTTCGTTGTTTTCTGGCTTGAATTCGCAAAGAAGAACACGAAATCTACAAAATCATGACTTTTTACCAAGATTCAACGGCTGAATTGCAAGAAAACAGCAGAATTCTGCACGAAATCATCAAAATTCTTAGAGAAAACTGCATATTTCGATGCAAAACAACGATTTCTCGCCGATTTTCGTTGTTTTCTATCTTGAATTCGCCAAGAAGAGCACGAAATCTACAAAATCATGACTTTTTACATAGATTCAACGGCTGAATTGCAAGAAAACAGCAGAATTCTGCACGAAATCATCAAAATTCTTACAGAAAACCGCATATTTCGATGCAAAACGACGATTTCTCGCCGATTTTCGTTGTTTTCTGGCTTAAATTCGCAAAGAAGAGCACGAAATCTACAAAATCATCACTTTTTACCAAGATTCAACGGCTGAATTGCAAGAAAACAGCAGAATTCTGCACGAAATCATCAAAATTCTTAGAGAAAACCGCATATTTCGATGCAAAACGACGATTTCTCGCCGATTTTCGTTGTTTTCTGGCTTGAATTCGCAAAAGAGCACGAAATCTACAAAATCATCAGTTTTTACCAAGATTCAACGGCTGAAATGCAAGAAAACAGCAGAATTCTGCACGAAATCATCAAAATTCTTAGAGAAAACTGCATATTTCGATGCAAAACAACGATTTCTCGCCGATTTTCGTTGTTTTCTATCTTGAATTCGCCAAGAAGAGCACGAAATCTACAAAATCATGACTTTTTACCTAGATTCAACGGCTGAATTGCAAGAAAACAGCAGAATTCTGCACGAAATCATCAAAATTCTAACAGAAAACCGCATATTTCGATGCAAAACGACGATTTTTCGCCGATTTTCGTTGTTTTCTGGCATGAATTTGCAAAGAAGAGCACGAAATCCACAAAATCATGACTTTTTACCAAGATTCAACGGCTGAAATGCAAGAAAACAGCAGAATTCTGCACGAAATCATCAAAATTCTTAGAGAAAACCGCATATTTCGATGCAAAACGACGATTTCTCGCTGATTTTCGTTGTTTTCTGGCTTGAATTCGCAAAGAAGAGCACGAAATCTACATAATCATGACTTTTTACCAAGATTCAACGGCTGAATTGCAAGAAAACAGCAGAATTCTGCACGAAATCATCAAAATTCTTACAGAAAACCGCATATTTCGATGCAAAACAACGATTTCTCGCCGATTTTCGTTGTTTTCTATCTTGAATTCGCCAAGAAGAGCACGAAATCTACAAAATCATGAATTTTTACCTAGATTCAACGGCTGAATTGCAGGAAAACAGCAGAATTCTCCACGAAATCATCAAAATTCTAACAGAAAACCGCATATTTCGATGCAAAACGACGATTTTTCGCCGATTTTCGTTGTTTTCTGGCATGAATTTGCAAAGAAGAGCACGAAATCCACAAAATCATGACTTTTTACCAAGATTCAACGGCTGAAATGCAAGAAAACAGCAGAATTCTGCACGAAATCATCAAAATTCTTAGAGAAAACCGCATATTTCGATGCAAAACGACGATTTCTCGCTGATTTTCGTTGTTTTCTGGCTTGAATTCGCAAAGAAGAGCACGAAATCTACAAAATCATGACTTTTTACCAAGATTCAACGGCTGAATTGCAAGAAAACAGCAGAATTCTCCACGAAATCATCAAAATTCTTACAGAAAACCGCATATTTCGATGCAAAACGACGATTTCTCGCCGATTTTCGTTGTTTTCTGGCATGAATTTGCAAAGAAGAGCACGAAATCCACAAAATCATGACTTTTTACCAAGATTCAACGGCTAAATTGCAAGAAAACAGCAGAATTCTGCACGAAATCATCAAAATTCTTAGAGAAAACCGCATATTTCGATGCAAAACGACGATTTCTCGCCGATTTTCGTTGTTTTCTGGCTTGAATTCGCAAAGAAGAGCACGAAATCTACAAAATCATCACTTTTTACCAAGATTCAACGGCTAAATTGCAAGAAAACAGCAGAATTCTGCACGAAATCATCAAAATTCTTAGAGAAAACCGCATATTTCGATGCAAAACGACGATTTCTCGCCGATTTTCGTTGTTTTCTGGCTTGAATTCGCAAAGAAGAGCACGAAATCTACAAAATCATCACTTTTTACCAATATTCAACGGCTGAATTGCATGAAAACAGCAGAATTCTGCACGAAATCATCAAAATTCTTAGAGAAAACTGCATATTTCTATGCAAAACAACGATTTCTCGCCGATTTTCGTTGTTTTCTATCTTGAATTTGCCAAGAAGAGCACGAAATCTACAAAATCATAATTTTTTACATAGATTCAATGGCTGAGTTGCAAGAAAACAGCAGAATTCTGCACGAAATCCTCAAAATTCTTACAGAAAACCGCATATTTCGATGCAAAACAACGATTTCTCGCCGATTTTCGTTGTTTTCTATCTTGAAGTCGCCAAGAAGAGCACGAAATCTACAAAATCATGACTTTTTACCTAGATTCAACGGCTGAATTGCAAGAAAACAGCAGAATTCTGCACGAAATCATCAAAATTCTTACAGAAAACCGCATATTTCGATGCAAAACGACGATTTCTCGCCGATTTTCTTTGTTTTCTGGCTTGAATTCGCAAAGAAGAGAACAAAATCTACAAAATCATGACTTTTTACCAAGATTCAACGGCTAAATTGCAAGAAATCAGCAGAATTCTGCACGAAATCATCAAAATTCTTAGAGAAAACCGCATATTTCGATGCAAAACGACGATTTCTCGCCGATTTTCGTTGTTTTCTGGCTTGAATTCGCAAAGAAGAGCACGAAATCTACAAAATCATCACTTTTTACCAAGATTCAACGGCTAAATTGCAAGAAAACAGCAGAATTCTGCACGAAATCATCAAAATTCTTAGAGAAAACCGCATATTTCGATGCAAAACGACGATTTCTCGCCGATTTTCGTTGTTTTCTGGCATGAATTTGCAAAGAAGAGCACGAAATCCACAAAATCATGACTTTTTACCAAGATTCAACGGCTAAATTGCAAGAAAACAGCAGAATTCTGCACGAAATCATCAAAATTCTTAGAGAAAACCGCATATTTCGATGCAAAACGACGATTTCTCGCCGATTTTCGTTGTTTTCTGGCTTGAATTCGCAAAGAAGAGCACGAAATCTACAAAATCATCACTTTTTACCAAGATTCAACGGCTAAATTGCAAGAAAACAGCAGAATTCTGCACGAAATCATCAAAATTCTTAGAGAAAACCGCATATTTCGATGCAAAACGACGATTTCTCGCCGATTTTCGTTGTTTTCTGGCTTGAATTCGCAAAGAAGAGCACGAAATCTACAAAATCATCACTTTTTACCAATATTCAACGGCTGAATTGCATGAAAACAGCAGAATTCTGCACGAAATCATCAAAATTCTTAGAGAAAACTGCATATTTCGATGCAAAACAACGATTTCTCGCCGATTTTCGTTGTTTTCTATCTTGAATTTGCCAAGAAGAGCACGAAATCTACAAAATCATAATTTTTTACATAGATTCAATGGCTGAGTTGCAAGAAAACAGCAGAATTCTGCACGAAATCCTCAAAATTCTTACAGAAAACCGCATATTTCGATGCAAAACAACGATTTCTCGCCGATTTTCGTTGTTTTCTATCTTGAAGTCGCCAAGAAGAGCACGAAATCTACAAAATCATGACTTTTTACCTAGATTCAACGGCTGAATTGCAAGAAAACAGCAGAATTCTGCACGAAATCATCAAAATTCTTACAGAAAACCGCATATTTCGATGCAAAACGACGATTTCTCGCCGATTTTCTTTGTTTTCTGGCTTGAATTCGCAAAGAAGAGAACAAAATCTACAAAATCATGACTTTTTACCAAGATTCAACAGCTGAATTGCAAGAAAACAGCAGAATTCTGCACAAAATCATCAAAATTCTTACAGAAAACCGCATATTTCGATGCAAAACGACGATTTCTCGCCGATCTTCGTTGTTTTCTGGCATGAATTTGCAAAGAAGAGCACGAAATCTACAAAATCATCACTTTTTACCAAGATTCAACGGCTAAATTGCAAGAAAACAGCAGAATTCTGCACGAAATCATCAAAATTCTTAGAGAAAACCGCATATTTCGATGCAAAACGACGATTTCTCGCCGATTTTCGTTGTTTTCTGGCTTGAATTCGCAAAGAAGAGCACGAAATCTACAAAATCATCACTTTTTACCAATATTCAACGGCTGAATTGCATGAAAACAGCAGAATTCTGCACGAAATCATCAAAATTCTTAGAGAAAACTGCATATTTCTATGCAAAACAACGATTTCTCGCCGATTTTCGTTGTTTTCTATCTTGAATTTGCCAAGAAGAGCACGAAATCTACAAAATCATAATTTTTTACATAGATTCAATGGCTGAGTTGCAAGAAAACAGCAGAATTCTGCACGAAATCCTCAAAATTCTTACAGAAAACCGCATATTTCGATGCAAAACAACGATTTCTCGCCGATTTTCGTTGTTTTCTATCTTGAAGTCGCCAAGAAGAGCACGAAATCTACAAAATCATGACTTTTTACCTAGATTCAACGGCTGAATTGCAAGAAAACAGCAGAATTCTGCACGAAATCATCAAAATTCTTACAGAAAACCGCATATTTCGATGCAAAACGACGATTTCTCGCCGATTTTCTTTGTTTTCTGGCTTGAATTCGCAAAGAAGAGAACAAAATCTACAAAATCATGACTTTTTACCAAGATTCAACGGCTAAATTGCAAGAAATCAGCAGAATTCTGCACGAAATCATCAAAATTCTTAGAGAAAACCGCATATTTCGATGCAAAACGACGATTTCTCGCCGATTTTCGTTGTTTTCTGGCTTGAATTCGCAAAGAAGAGCACGAAATCTACAAAATCATCACTTTTTACCAAGATTCAACGGCTAAATTGCAAGAAAACAGCAGAATTCTGCACGAAATCATCAAAATTCTTAGAGAAAACCGCATATTTCGATGCAAAACGACGATTTCTCGCCGATTTTCGTTGTTTTCTGGCATGAATTTGCAAAGAAGAGCACGAAATCCACAAAATCATGACTTTTTACCAAGATTCAACGGCTAAATTGCAAGAAAACAGCAGAATTCTGCACGAAATCATCAAAATTCTTAGAGAAAACCGCATATTTCGATGCAAAACGACGATTTCTCGCCGATTTTCGTTGTTTTCTGGCTTGAATTCGCAAAGAAGAGCACGAAATCTACAAAATCATCACTTTTTACCAAGATTCAACGGCTAAATTGCAAGAAAACAGCAGAATTCTGCACGAAATCATCAAAATTCTTAGAGAAAACCGCATATTTCGATGCAAAACGACGATTTCTCGCCGATTTTCGTTGTTTTCTGGCTTGAATTCGCAAAGAAGAGCACGAAATCTACAAAATCATCACTTTTTACCAATATTCAACGGCTGAATTGCATGAAAACAGCAGAATTCTGCACGAAATCATCAAAATTCTTAGAGAAAACTGCATATTTCGATGCAAAACAACGATTTCTCGCCGATTTTCGTTGTTTTCTATCTTGAATTTGCCAAGAAGAGCACGAAATCTACAAAATCATAATTTTTTACATAGATTCAATGGCTGAGTTGCAAGAAAACAGCAGAATTCTGCACGAAATCCTCAAAATTCTTACAGAAAACCGCATATTTCGATGCAAAACAACGATTTCTCGCCGATTTTCGTTGTTTTCTATCTTGAAGTCGCCAAGAAGAGCACGAAATCTACAAAATCATGACTTTTTACCTAGATTCAACGGCTGAATTGCAAGAAAACAGCAGAATTCTGCACGAAATCATCAAAATTCTTACAGAAAACCGCATATTTCGATGCAAAACGACGATTTCTCGCCGATTTTCTTTGTTTTCTGGCTTGAATTCGCAAAGAAGAGAACAAAATCTACAAAATCATGACTTTTTACCAAGATTCAACAGCTGAATTGCAAGAAAACAGCAGAATTCTGCACAAAATCATCAAAATTCTTACAGAAAACCGCATATTTCGATGCAAAACGACGATTTCTCGCCGATCTTCGTTGTTTTCTGGCATGAATTTGCAAAGAAGAGCACGAAATCTACAAAATCATGACTTTTTACCAAGATTCAACGGCTGAATTGCAAGAAAACAGCAGAATTCTGCACGAAATCACCAAAATTCTTAGAGAAAACCGCATATTTCGATGCAAAACGACGATTTCTCGCTGATTTTCGTTGTTTTCTATCTTGAATTCGCAAAGAAGAGCACGGAATCTACAAAATCATGACTTTTTACCAAGATTCAACGGCTGAATTGCAAGAAAACAGCAGAATTCTGCACGAAATCATCAAAATTCTTACAGAAAACCGCATATTTCGATGCAAATCGACGATTTCTCGCCGATTTTCGTTGTTTTCTGGCTTGAATTCGCAAAGAAGAACACGAAATCTACAAAATCATGACTTTTTACCAAGATTCAACGGCTGAATTGCAAGAAAACAGCAGAATTCTGCACGAAATCATCAAAATTCTTAGAGAAAACTGCATATTTCGATGCAAAACAACGATTTCTCGCCGATTTTCGTTGTTTTCTATCTTGAATTTGCCAAGAAGAGCACGAAATCCACAAAATCATGTTTTTTTACATAGATTCAACGACTGAATTGCAAGAAAACAGCAGAATTCTGCACGAAATCATCAAAATTCTTACAGAAAACCGCATATTTCGATGCAAAACGACGATTTCTCGCCGATTTTCGTTGTTTTCTGGCTTGAATTCGCAAAGAAGAGAACGAAATCTACAAAATCATGACTTTTTACCTAGATTCAACGGCTGAATTGCAAGAAAACAGCAGAATTCTGCACGAAATCATCAAAATTCTTACAGAAAACCGCATATTTCGATGCAAAACGACGATTTCTCGCCGATTTTCGTTGTTTTCTGGCTTGAATTTGCAAAGAAGAGAACGAAATCTACAAAATCATGACTTTTTACCAAGATTCAACGGCTGAATTGCAAGAAAACAGCAGAATTCTGCACAAAATCATCAAAATTCTTACAGAAAACCGCATATTTCGATGCAAAACGACGATTTCTCGCCGATCTTCGTTGTTTTCTGGCATGAATTTGCAAAGAAGAGCACGAAATCTACAAAATCATGACTTTTTACCAAGATTCAACAGCTGAATTGCAAGAAAACAGCAGAATTCTGCACGAAATCATCAAAATTCTTAGAGAAAACCGCATATTTCGATGCAAAACGACGATTTCTCGCTGATTCTCGTTGTTTTCTATCTTGAATTCGCAAAGAAGAGCACGGAATCTACAAAATCATGACTTTTTACCAAGATTCAACGGCTGAATTGCAAGAAAACAGCAGAATTCTGCACGAAATCATCAAAATTCTTACAGAAAACCGCATATTTCGATGCAAAACGACGATTTCTCGCCGATTTTCGTTGTTTTCTGGCTTGAATTCGCAAAGAAGAACACGAAATCTACAAAATCATAACTTTTTACCAAGATTCAACGGCTGAATTGCAAGAAAACAGCAGAATTCTGCACGAAATCATCAAAATTCTTAGAGAAAACTGCATATTTCGATGCAAAACAACGATTTCTCGCCGATTTTCGTTGTTTTCTATCTTGAATTTGCCAAGAAGAGCACGAAATCTACAAAATCATGACTTTTTACATAGATTCAACGGCTGAATTGCAAGAAAACAGCAGAATTCTGCACGAAATCATCAAAATTCTTACAGAAAACCGCATATTTCGATGCAAAACAACGATTTCTCGCCGATTTTCGTTGTTTTCTATCTTGAATTCGCCAAGAAGAGCACGAAATCTACAAAATCATGACTTTTTACCTAGATTCAACGGCTGAATTGCAAGAAAACAGCAGAATTCTGCACAAAATCATCAAAATTCTTAGAGAAAACTGCATATTTCGATGCAAAACAACGATTTCTCGCCGATTTTCGTTGTTTTCTATCTTGAATTCGCCAAGAAGAGCACGAAATCTACAAAATCATGACTTTTTACATAGATTCAACGGCTGAATTGCAAGAAAACAGCAGAATTCTGCACGAAATCATCAAAATTCTTAGAGAAAACCGCATTTTTCGATGCAAAACGACGATTTCTCGTTGATTTTCGTTGTTTTCTATCTTGAATTTGCAAAGAAGAGCACGGAATCTACAAAATCATGACTTTTTACCAAGATTCAACGGCGGAATTGCAAGAAAACAGCAGAATTCTGCACGAAATCATCAAAATTCTTACAGAAAACCGCATATTTCGATGCAAAACGACGATTTCTCGCCGATTTTCGTTGTTTTCTGGCTTGAATTCGCAAAGAATAACACGAAATCTACAAAATCATGACTTTTTACCAAGATTCAACGGCTGAATTGCAAGAAAACAGCAGAATTCTGCACGAAATCATCAAAATTCTTAGAGAAAACTGCATATTTCGATGCAAAACAACGATTTCTCGCCGATTTTCGTTGTTTTCTATCTTGAATTCGCCAAGAAGAGCACGAAATCTACAAAATCATGACTTTTTACATAGATTCAACGGCTGAATTGCAAGAAAACAGCAGAATTCTGCACGAAATCATCAAAATTCTTACAGAAAACCGCATATTTCGATGCAAAACAACGATTTCTCGCCGATTTTCGTTGTTTTCTATCTTGAATTCGCCAAGAAGAGCACGAAATCTACAAAATCATGACTTTTTACCTAGATTCAACGGCTGAATTGCAGGAAAACAGCAGAATTCTCCACGAAATCATCAAAATTCTTACAGAAAACCGCATATTTCGATGCAAAACGACGATTTTTCGCCGATTTTCGTTGTTTTCTGGCTTGAATTCGCAAAGAAGAGCACGAAATCTACAAAATCATGACTTTTTACCAAGATTCAACGGCTGAATTGCAAGAAAACAGCAGAATTCTGCACGAAATCATCAAAATTCTTAGAGAAAACTGCATATTTCGATGCAAAACAACGATTTCTCGCCGATTTGCGTTGTTTTCTGGCATGAATTTGCAAAGAAAAGCACGAAATTCACAAAATCATGACTTTTTACATAGATTCAACGGCTGAATTGCAAGAAAAGAGCAGAATTCTGCACGAAATCATCAAAATTCTTACAGAAAACCGCATATTTCGATGCAAAACAACGATTTCTCGCCGATTTTCGTTGTTTTCTATCTTGAATTCGCCAAGAAGAGCACGAAATCTACAAAATCATGACTTTTTACCTAGATTCAACGGCTGAATTGCAGGAAAACAGCAGAATTCTCCACGAAATCATCAAAATTCTTACAGAAAACCGCATATTTCGATGCAAAACGACGATTTTTCGCCGATTTTCGTTGTTTTCTATCTTGAATTCGCAAAGAAGAGCACAAAATCTACAAAATCATGACTTTTTACCAAGATTCAACGGCTGAATTGCAAGAAAACAGCAGAATTCTGCACGAAATCGTCAAAATTCTTAGAGAAAACCGCATATTTCGATGCAAAACGACGATTTCTCGCCGATTTTCGAGGTTTTCTGGCTTGAATTCGCAAAGAAGAGCACGAAATCTACAAAATCATGACCTTTTACCAAGATTCAACGGCTGAATTGCAAGAAAACAGCAGAATTCTGCACGAAATCGTCAAAATTCTTAGAGAAAACCGCATATTTCGATGCAAAACGACGATTTCTCGCCGATTTTCGTTGTTTTCTGGCTTGAATTCGCAAAAGAGCACGAAATCTACAAAATCATCAGTTTTTACCAAGATTCAACGGCTGAAATGCAAGAAAACAGCAGAATTCTGCACGAAATCATCAAAATTCTTAGAGAAAACTGCATATTTCGATGCAAAACAACGATTTCTCGCCGATTTTCGTTGTTTTCTATCTTGAATTCGCCAAGAAGAGCACGAAATCTACAAAATCATAACTTTTTACCTAGATTCAACGGCTGAATTGCAAGAAAACAGCAGAATTCTGCACGAAATCATCAAAATTCTTACAGAAAACCGCATATTTCGATGCAAAACAACGATTTCTCGCCGATTTTCGTTGTTTTCTGGCTTGAATTCGCAAAGAAGAGCACGAAATCTACAAAATCATCACTTTTTACCTAGATTCAACGGCTGAATTGCAAGAAAACAGCAGAATTCTGCACGAAATCATCAAAATTCTTACAGAAAACCGCATATTTCGATGCAAAACGACGATTTCTCGCCGATTTTCTTTGTTTTCTGGCTTGAATTCGCAAAGAAGAGAACAAAATCTACAAAATCATGACTTTTTACCAAGATTCAACGGCTAAATTGCAAGAAATCAGCAGAATTCTGCACGAAATCATCAAAATTCTTAGAGAAAACCGCATATTTCGATGCAAAACGACGATTTCTCGCCGATTTTCGTTGTTTTCTGGCTTGAATTCGCAAAGAAGAGCACGAAATCTACAAAATCATCACTTTTTACCAAGATTCAACGGCTAAATTGCAAGAAAACAGCAGAATTCTGCACGAAATCATCAAAATTCTTAGAGAAAACCGCATATTTCGATGCAAAACGACGATTTCTCGCCGATTTTCGTTGTTTTCTGGCATGAATTTGCAAAGAAGAGCACGAAATCCACAAAATCATGACTTTTTACCAAGATTCAAGGGCTAAATTGCAAGAAAACAGCAGAATTCTGCACGAAATCATCAAAATTCTTAGAGAAAACCGCATATTTCGATGCAAAACGACGATTTCTCGCCGATTTTCGTTGTTTTCTGGCTTGAATTCGCAAAGAAGAGCACGAAATCTACAAAATCATCACTTTTTACCAAGATTCAACGGCTAAATTGCAAGAAAACAGCAGAATTCTGCACGAAATCATCAAAATTCTTAGAGAAAACCGCATATTTCGATGCAAAACGACGATTTCTCGCCGATTTTCGTTGTTTTCTGGCTTGAATTCGCAAAGAAGAGCACGAAATCTACAAAATCATCACTTTTTACCAATATTCAACGGCTGAATTGCATGAAAACAGCAGAATTCTGCACGAAATCATCAAAATTCTTAGAGAAAACTGCATATTTCGATGCAAAACAACGATTTCTCGCCGATTTTCGTTGTTTTCTATCTTGAATTTGCCAAGAAGAGCACGAAATCTACAAAATCATAATTTTTTACATAGATTCAATGGCTGAGTTGCAAGAAAACAGCAGAATTCTGCACGAAATCCTCAAAATTCTTACAGAAAACCGCATATTTCGATGCAAAACAACGATTTCTCGCCGATTTTCGTTGTTTTCTATCTTGAAGTCGCCAAGAAGAGCACGAAATCTACAAAATCATGACTTTTTACCTAGATTCAACGGCTGAATTGCAAGAAAACAGCAGAATTCTGCACGAAATCATCAAAATTCTTACAGAAAACCGCATATTTCGATGCAAAACGACGATTTCTCGCCGATTTTCTTTGTTTTCTGGCTTGAATTCGCAAAGAAGAGAACAAAATCTACAAAATCATGACTTTTTACCAAGATTCAACAGCTGAATTGCAAGAAAACAGCAGAATTCTGCACAAAATCATCAAAATTCTTACAGAAAACCGCATATTTCGATGCAAAACGACGATTTCTCGCCGATCTTCGTTGTTTTCTGGCATGAATTTGCAAAGAAGAGCACGAAATCTACAAAATCATGACTTTTTACCAAGATTCAACGGCTGAATTGCAAGAAAACAGCAGAATTCTGCACGAAATCACCAAAATTCTTAGAGAAAACCGCATATTTCGATGCAAAACGACGATTTCTCGCTGATTTTCGTTGTTTTCTATCTTGAATTCGCAAAGAAGAGCACGGAATCTACAAAATCATGACTTTTTACCAAGATTCAACGGCTGAATTGCAAGAAAACAGCAGAATTCTGCACGAAATCATCAAAATTCTTACAGAAAACCGCATATTTCGATGCAAATCGACGATTTCTCGCCGATTTTCGTTGTTTTCTGGCTTGAATTCGCAAAGAAGAACACGAAATCTACAAAATCATGACTTTTTACCAAGATTCAACGGCTGAATTGCAAGAAAACAGCAGAATTCTGCACGAAATCATCAAAATTCTTAGAGAAAACTGCATATTTCGATGCAAAACAACGATTTCTCGCCGATTTTCGTTGTTTTCTATCTTGAATTTGCCAAGAAGAGCACGAAATCCACAAAATCATGTTTTTTTACATAGATTCAACGACTGAATTGCAAGAAAACAGCAGAATTCTGCACGAAATCATCAAAATTCTTACAGAAAACCGCATATTTCGATGCAAAACGACGATTTCTCGCCGATTTTCGTTGTTTTCTGGCTTGAATTCGCAAAGAAGAGAACGAAATCTACAAAATCATGACTTTTTACCTAGATTCAACGGCTGAATTGCAAGAAAACAGCAGAATTCTGCACGAAATCATCAAAATTCTTACAGAAAACCGCATATTTCGATGCAAAACGACGATTTCTCGCCGATTTTCGTTGTTTTCTGGCTTGAATTCGCAAAGAAGAGAACGAAATCTACAAAATCATGACTTTTTACCAAGATTCAACGGCTGAATTGCAAGAAAACAGCAGAATTCTGCACAAAATCATCAAAATTCTTACAGAAAACCGCATATTTCGATGCAAAACGACGATTTCTCGCCGATCTTCGTTGTTTTCTGGCATGAATTTGCAAAGAAGAGCACGAAATCTACAAAATCATGACTTTTTACCAAGATTCAACAGCTGAATTGCAAGAAAACAGCAGAATTCTGCACGAAATCATCAAAATTCTTAGAGAAAACCGCATATTTCGATGCAAAACGACGATTTCTCGCTGATTCTCGTTGTTTTCTATCTTGAATTCGCAAAGAAGAGCACGGAATCTACAAAATCATGACTTTTTACCAAGATTCAACGGCTGAATTGCAAGAAAACAGCAGAATTCTGCACGAAATCATCAAAATTCTTACAGAAAACCGCATATTTCGATGCAAAACGACGATTTCTCGCCGATTTTCGTTGTTTTCTGGCTTGAATTCGCAAAGAAGAACACGAAATCTACAAAATCATAACTTTTTACCAAGATTCAACGGCTGAATTGCAAGAAAACAGCAGAATTCTGCACGAAATCATCAAAATTCTTAGAGAAAACTGCATATTTCGATGCAAAACAACGATTTCTCGCCGATTTTCGTTGTTTTCTATCTTGAATTTGCCAAGAAGAGCACGAAATCTACAAAATCATGACTTTTTACATAGATTCAACGGCTGAATTGCAAGAAAACAGCAGAATTCTGCACGAAATCATCAAAATTCTTACAGAAAACCGCATATTTCGATGCAAAACAACGATTTCTCGCCGATTTTCGTTGTTTTCTATCTTGAATTCGCCAAGAAGAGCACGAAATCTACAAAATCATGACTTTTTACCTAGATTCAACGGCTGAATTGCAAGAAAACAGCAGAATTCTGCACAAAATCATCAAAATTCTTAGAGAAAACTGCATATTTCGATGCAAAACAACGATTTCTCGCCGATTTTCGTTGTTTTCTATCTTGAATTCGCCAAGAAGAGCACGAAATCTACAAAATCATGACTTTTTACATAGATTCAACGGCTGAATTGCAAGAAAACAGCAGAATTCTGCACGAAATCATCAAAATTCTTAGAGAAAACCGCATTTTTCGATGCAAAACGACGATTTCTCGTTGATTTTCGTTGTTTTCTATCTTGAATTTGCAAAGAAGAGCACGGAATCTACAAAATCATGACTTTTTACCAAGATTCAACGGCGGAATTGCAAGAAAACAGCAGAATTCTGCACGAAATCATCAAAATTCTTACAGAAAACCGCATATTTCGATGCAAAACGACGATTTCTCGCCGATTTTCGTTGTTTTCTGGCTTGAATTCGCAAAGAATAACACGAAATCTACAAAATCATGACTTTTTACCAAGATTCAACGGCTGAATTGCAAGAAAACAGCAGAATTCTGCACGAAATCATCAAAATTCTTAGAGAAAACTGCATATTTCGATGCAAAACAACGATTTCTCGCCGATTTTCGTTGTTTTCTATCTTGAATTCGCCAAGAAGAGCACGAAATCTACAAAATCATGACTTTTTACATAGATTCAACGGCTGAATTGCAAGAAAACAGCAGAATTCTGCACGAAATCATCAAAATTCTTACAGAAAACCGCATATTTCGATGCAAAACAACGATTTCTCGCCGATTTTCGTTGTTTTCTATCTTGAATTCGCCAAGAAGAGCACGAAATCTACAAAATCATGACTTTTTACCTAGATTCAACGGCTGAATTGCAGGAAAACAGCAGAATTCTCCACGAAATCATCAAAATTCTTACAGAAAACCGCATATTTCGATGCAAAACGACGATTTTTCGCCGATTTTCGTTGTTTTCTGGCTTGAATTCGCAAAGAAGAGCACGAAATCTACAAAATCATGACTTTTTACCAAGATTCAACGGCTGAATTGCAAGAAAACAGCAGAATTCTGCACGAAATCATCAAAATTCTTAGAGAAAACTGCATATTTCGATGCAAAACAACGATTTCTCGCCGATTTGCGTTGTTTTCTGGCATGAATTTGCAAAGAAAAGCACGAAATTCACAAAATCATGACTTTTTACATAGATTCAACGGCTGAATTGCAAGAAAACAGCAGAATTCTGCACGAAATCATCAAAATTCTTACAGAAAACCGCATATTTCGATGCAAAACAACGATTTCTCGCCGATTTTCGTTGTTTTCTATCTTGAATTCGCCAAGAAAAGCACGAAATCTACAAAATCATGACTTTTTACCTAGATTCAACGGCTGAATTGCAGGAAAACAGCAGAATTCTCCACGAAATCATCAAAATTCTTACAGAAAACCGCATATTTCGATGCAAAACGACGATTTTTCGCCGATTTTCGTTGTTTTCTATCTTGAATTCGCAAAGAAGAGCACAAAATCTACAAAATCATGACTTTTTACCAAGATTCAACGGCTGAATTGCAAGAAAACAGCAGAATTCTGCACGAAATCGTCAAAATTCTTAGAGAAAACCGCATATTTCGATGCAAAACGACGATTTCTCGCCGATTTTCGAGGTTTTCTGGCTTGAATTCGCAAAGAAGAGCACGAAATCTACAAAATCATGACCTTTTACCAAGATTCAACGGCTGAATTGCAAGAAAACAGCAGAATTCTGCACGAAATCGTCAAAATTCTTAGAGAAAACCGCATATTTCGATGCAAAACGACGATTTCTCGCCGATTTTCGTTGTTTTCTGGCTTGAATTCGCAAAAGAGCACGAAATCTACAAAATCATCAGTTTTTACCAAGATTCAACGGCTGAAATGCAAGAAAACAGCAGAATTCTGCACGAAATCATCAAAATTCTTAGAGAAAACTGCATATTTCGATGCAAAACAACGATTTCTCGCCGATTTTCGTTGTTTTCTATCTTGAATTCGCCAAGAAGAGCACGAAATCTACAAAATCATGACTTTTTACCTAGATTCAACGGCTGAATTGCAAGAAAACAGCAGAATTCTGCACGAAATCATCAAAATTCTTACAGAAAACCGCATATTTCGATGCAAAACAACGATTTCTCGCCGATTTTCGTTGTTTTCTATCTTGAATTCGCCAAGAAGAGCACGAAATCTACAAAATCATGACTTTTTACCTAGATTCAACGGCTGAATTGCAGGAAAACAGCAGAATTCTCCACGAAATCATCAAAATTCTTACAGAAAACCGCATATTTCGATGCAAAACGACGATTTTTCGCCGATTTTCGTTGTTTTCTGGCATGAATTTGCAAAGAAGAGCACGAAATCCACAAAATCATGACTTTTTACCAAGATTCAACGGCTGAAATGCAAGAAAACAGCAGAATTCTGCACGAAATCATCAAAATTCTTAGAGAAAACCGCATATTTCGATGCAAAACGACGATTTCTCGCTGATTTTCGTTGTTTTCTGGCTTGAATTCGCAAAGAAGAGCACGAAATCTACAAAATCATGACTTTTTACCAAGATTCAACGGCTGAATTGCAAGAAAACAGCAGAATTCTGCACGAAATCATCAAAATTCTTACAGAAAACCGCATATTTCGATGCAAAACGACGATTTCTCGCCGATTTTCGTTGTTTTCTGACATGAATTTGCAAAGAAGAGCACGAAATCCACAAAATCATGACTTTTTACCAAGATTCAACGGCTGAATTGCAAGAATACAGCAGAATTCTGCACGAAATCATCAAAATTCTTAGAGAAAACCGCATATTTCGATGCAAAACGACGATTTCTCGTTGATTTTCGTTGTTTTCTATCTTGAATTCGCAAAGAAGAGCACAAAATCTACAAAATCATGACTTTTTACCAAGATTCAACGGCTGAATTGCAAGAAAACAGCAGAATTCTGCACGAAATCATCAAAATTCTTAGAAAAAACCGCATATTTCGATGCAAAACGACGATTTCTCGCCGATTTTCGTTGTTTTCTGGCTTGAATTCGCAAAGAAGAGCACAAAATCTACAAAATCATCACTTTTTACCAAGATTCAACGGCTAAATTGCAAGAAAACAGCAGAATTCTGCACGAAATCATCAAAATTCTTAGAGAAAACCGCATATTTCGATGCAAAACGACGATTTCTCGCCGATTTTCGTTGTTTTCTGGCTTGAATTCGCAAAGAAGAGCACGAAATCTACAAAATCATCACTTTTTACCAAGATTCAACGGCTGAATTGCATGAAAACAGCAGAATTCTGCACGAAATCATCAAAATTCTTAGAGAAAACTGCATATTTCAATGCAAAACAACGATTTCTCGCCGATTTTCGTTGTTTTCTGGCTTGAATTCGCAAAGAAGAGAACGAAATCTACAAAATCATGACTTTTTACCAAGATTCAACGGCTGAATTGCAAGAAAACAGCAGAATTCTGCACAAAATCATCAAAATTCTTACAGAAAACCGCATATTTCGATGCAAAACGACGATTTCTCGCCGATCTTCGTTGTTTTCTGGCATGAATTTGCAAAGAAGAGCACGAAATCTACAAAATCATGACTTTTTACCAAGATTCAACGGCTGAATTGCAAGAAAACAGCAGAATTCTGCACGAAATCATCAAAATTCTTAGAGAAAACCGCATATTTCGATGCAAAACGACGATTTCTCGCTGATTTTCGTTGTTTTCTATCTTGAATTCGCAAAGAAGAGCACGGAATCTACAAAATCATGACTTTTTACCAAGATTCAACGGCTGAATTGCAAGAAAACTGCAGAATTGTGCACGAAATCATCAAAATTCTTACAGAAAACCGCATATTTCGATGCAAAACGACGATTTCTCGCCGATTTTCGTTGTTTTCTGGCTTGAATTCGCAAAGAAGAACACGAAATCTACAAAATCATGACTTTTTACCAAGATTCAACGGCTGAATTGCAAGAAAACAGCAGAATTCTGCACGAAATCATCAAAATTCTTAGAGAAAACTGCATATTTCGATGCAAAACAACGATTTCTCGCCGATTTTCGTTGTTTTCTATCTTGAATTCGCCAAGAAGAGCACGAAATCTACAAAATCATGACTTTTTACATAGATTCAACGGCTGAATTGCAAGAAAACAGCAGAATTCTGCACGAAATCATCAAAATTCTTACAGAAAACCGCATATTTCGATGCAAAACGACGATTTCTCGCCGATTTTCGTTGTTTTCTGGCTTAAATTCGCAAAGAAGAGCACGAAATCTACAAAATCATCACTTTTTACCAAGATTCAACGGCTGAATTGCAAGAAAACAGCAGAATTCTGCACGAAATCATCAAAACTCTTAGAGAAAACCGCATATTTCGATGCAAAACGACGATTTCTCGCCGATTTTCGTTGTTTTCTGGCTTGAATTCGCAAAAGAGCACGAAATCTACAAAATCATCAGTTTTTACCAAGATTCAACGGCTGAAATGCAAGAAAACAGCAGAATTCTGCACGAAATCATCAAAATTCTTAGAGAAAACTGCATATTTCGATGCAAAACAACGATTTCTCGCCGATTTTCGTTGTTTTCTATCTTGAATTCGCCAAGAAGAGCACGAAATCTACAAAATCATGACTTTTTACCTAGATTCAACGGCTGAATTGCAAGAAAACAGCAGAATTCTGCACGAAATCATCAAAATTCTTACAGAAAACCGCATATTTCGATGCAAAACAACGATTTCTCGCCGATTTTCGTTGTTTTCTATCTTGAATTCGCCAAGAAGAGCACGAAATCTACAAAATCATGACTTTTTACCTAGATTCAACGGCTGAATTGCAGGAAAACAGCAGAATTCTCCACGAAATCATCAAAATTCTTACAGAAAACCGCATATTTCGATGCAAAACGACGATTTTTCGCCGATTTTCGTTGTTTTCTGGCATGAATTTGCAAAGAAGAGCACGAAATCCACAAAATCATGACTTTTTGCCAAGATTCAACGGCTGAAATGCAAGAAAACAGCAGAATTCTGCACGAAATCATCAAAATTCTTAGAGAAAACCGCATATTTCGATGCAAAACGACGATTTCTCGCTGATTTTCGTTGTTTTCTGGCTTGAATTCGCAAAGAAGAGCACGAAATCTACAAAATCATGACTTTTTACCAAGATTCAACGGCTGAATTGCAAGAAAACAGCAGAATTCTGCACGAAATCATCAAAATTCTTACAGAAAACCGCATATTTCGATGCAAAACGACGATTTCTCGCCGATTTTCGTTGTTTTCTGACATGAATTTGCAAAGAAGAGCACGAAATCCACAAAATCATGACTTTTTACCAAGATTCAACGGCTGAATTGCAAGAAAACAGCAGAATTCTGCACGAAATCATCAAAATTCTTAGAGAAAACCGCATATTTCGATGCAAAACGACGATTTCTCGCTGATTTTCGTTGTTTTCTATCTTGAATTCGCAAAGAAGAGCACAAAATCTACAAAATCATGACTTTTTACCAAGATTCAACGGCTGAATTGCAAGAAAACAGCAGAATTCTGCACGAAATCATCAAAATTCTTAGAGAAAACCGCATATTTCGATGCAAAACGACGATTTCTCGCTGATTTTCGTTGTTTTCTATCTTGAATTCGCAAAGAAGAGCACAAAATCTACAAAATCATGACTTTTTACCAAGATTCAACGGCTGAATTGCAAGAAAACAGCAGAATTCTGCACGAAATCATCAAAATTCTTAGAAAAAACCGCATATTTCGATGCAAAACGACGATTTCTCGCCGATTTTCGTTGTTTTCTGGCTTGAATTCGCAAAGAAGAGCACAAAATCTACAAAATCATCACTTTTTACCAAGATTCAACGGCTAAATTGCAAGAAAACAGCAGAATTCTGCACGAAATCATCAAAATTCTTAGAGAAAACCGCATATTTCGATGCAAAACGACGATTTCTCGCCGATTTTCGTTGTTTTCTGGCTTGAATTCGCAAAGAAGAGCACGAAATCTACAAAATCATCACTTTTTACCAAGATTCAACGGCTGAATTGCATGAAAACAGCAGAATTCTGCACGAAATCATCAAAATTCTTAGAGAAAACTGCATATTTCAATGCAAAACAACGATTTCTCGCCGATTTTCGTTGTTTTCTGGCTTGAATTCGCAAAGAAGAGAACGAAATCTACAAAATCATGACTTTTTACCAAGATTCAACGGCTGAATTGCAAGAAAACAGCAGAATTCTGCACAAAATCATCAAAATTCTTACAGAAAACCGCATATTTCGATGCAAAACGACGATTTCTCGCCGATCTTCGTTGTTTTCTGGCATGAATTTGCAAAGAAGAGCACGAAATCTACAAAATCATGACTTTTTACCAAGATTCAACGGCTGAATTGCAAGAAAACAGCAGAATTCTGCACGAAATCATCAAAATTCTTAGAGAAAACCGCATATTTCGATGCAAAACGACGATTTCTCGCTGATTTTCGTTGTTTTCTATCTTGAATTCGCAAAGAAGAGCACGGAATCTACAAAATCATGACTTTTTACCAAGATTCAACGGCTGAATTGCAAGAAAACTGCAGAATTGTGCACGAAATCATCAAAATTCTTACAGAAAACCGCATATTTCGATGCAAAACGACGATTTCTCGCCGATTTTCGTTGTTTTCTGGCTTGAATTCGCAAAGAAGAACACGAAATCTACAAAATCATGACTTTTTACCAAGATTCAACGGCTGAATTGCAAGAAAACAGCAGAATTCTGCACGAAATCATCAAAATTCTTAGAGAAAACTGCATATTTCGATGCAAAACAACGATTTCTCGCCGATTTTCGTTGTTTTCTATCTTGAATTCGCCAAGAAGAGCACGAAATCTACAAAATCATGACTTTTTACATAGATTCAACGGCTGAATTGCAAGAAAACAGCAGAATTCTGCACGAAATCATCAAAATTCTTACAGAAAACCGCATATTTCGATGCAAAACGACGATTTCTCGCCGATTTTCGTTGTTTTCTGGCTTAAATTCGCAAAGAAGAGCACGAAATCTACAAAATCATCACTTTTTACCAAGATTCAACGGCTGAATTGCAAGAAAACAGCAGAATTCTGCACGAAATCATCAAAACTCTTAGAGAAAACCGCATATTTCGATGCAAAACGACGATTTCTCGCCGATTTTCGTTGTTTTCTGGCTTGAATTCGCAAAAGAGCACGAAATCTACAAAATCATCAGTTTTTACCAAGATTCAACGGCTGAAATGCAAGAAAACAGCAGAATTCTGCACGAAATCATCAAAATTCTTAGAGAAAACTGCATATTTCGATGCAAAACAACGATTTCTCGCCGATTTTCGTTGTTTTCTATCTTGAATTCGCCAAGAAGAGCACGAAATCTACAAAATCATGACTTTTTACCTAGATTCAACGGCTGAATTGCAAGAAAACAGCAGAATTCTGCACGAAATCATCAAAATTCTTACAGAAAACCGCATATTTCGATGCAAAACAACGATTTCTCGCCGATTTTCGTTGTTTTCTATCTTGAATTCGCCAAGAAGAGCACGAAATCTACAAAATCATGACTTTTTACCTAGATTCAACGGCTGAATTGCAGGAAAACAGCAGAATTCTCCACGAAATCATCAAAATTCTTACAGAAAACCGCATATTTCGATGCAAAACGACGATTTTTCGCCGATTTTCGTTGTTTTCTGGCATGAATTTGCAAAGAAGAGCACGAAATCCACAAAATCATGACTTTTTGCCAAGATTCAACGGCTGAAATGCAAGAAAACAGCAGAATTCTGCACGAAATCATCAAAATTCTTAGAGAAAACCGCATATTTCGATGCAAAACGACGATTTCTCGCTGATTTTCGTTGTTTTCTGGCTTGAATTCGCAAAGAAGAGCACGAAATCTACAAAATCATGACTTTTTACCAAGATTCAACGGCTGAATTGCAAGAAAACAGCAGAATTCTGCACGAAATCATCAAAATTCTTACAGAAAACCGCATATTTCGATGCAAAACGACGATTTCTCGCCGATTTTCGTTGTTTTCTGACATGAATTTGCAAAGAAGAGCACGAAATCCACAAAATCATGACTTTTTACCAAGATTCAACGGCTGAATTGCAAGAAAACAGCAGAATTCTGCACGAAATCATCAAAATTCTTAGAGAAAACCGCATATTTCGATGCAAAACGACGATTTCTCGCTGATTTTCGTTGTTTTCTATCTTGAATTCGCAAAGAAGAGCACAAAATCTACAAAATCATGACTTTTTACCAAGATTCAACGGCTGAATTGCAAGAAAACAGCAGAATTCTGCACGAAATCATCAAAATTCTTAGAGAAAACCGCATATTTCGATGCAAAACGACGATTTCTCGCCGATTTTCGTTGTTTTCTGGCTTGAATTCGCAAAGAAGAGCACGAAATCTACAAAATCATCACTTTTTACCAAGATTCAACGGCTAAATTGCAAGAAAACAGCAGAATTCTGCACGAAATCATCAAAATTCTTAGAGAAAACCGCATATTTCGATGCAAAACGACGATTTCTCGCCGATTTTCGTTGTTTTCTGGCTTGAATTCGCAAAGAAGAGCACGAAATCTACAAAATCATCACTTTCTACCTAGATTCAACGGCTGAATTGCATGAAAACAGCAGAATTCTGCACGAAATCATCAAAATTCTTAGAGAAAACTGCATATTTCAATGCAAAACAACGATTTCTCGCCGATTTTCGTTGTTTTCTGGCTTGAATTCGCAAAGAAGAGAACGAAATCTACAAAATCATGACTTTTTACCAAGATTCAACGGCTGAATTGCAAGAAAACAGCAGAATTCTGCACAAAATCATCAAAATTCTTACAGAAAACCGCATATTTCGATGCAAAACGACGATTTCTCGCCGATCTTCGTTGTTTTCTGGCATGAATTTGCAAAGAAGAGCACGAAATCTACAAAATCATGACTTTTTACCAAGATTCAACGGCTGAATTGCAAGAAAACAGCAGAATTCTGCACGAAATCATCAAAATTCTTAGAGAAAACCGCATATTTCGATGCAAAACGACGATTTCTCGCTGATTTTCGTTGTTTTCTATCTTGAATTCGCAAAGAAGAGCACGGAATCTACAAAATCATGACTTTTTACCAAGATTCAACGGCTGAATTGCAAGAAAACAGCAGAATTGTGCACGAAATCATCAAAATTCTTACAGAAAACCGCATATTTCGATGCAAAACGACGATTTCTCGCCGATTTTCGTTGTTTTCTGGCTTGAATTCGCAAAGAAGAACACGAAATCTACAAAATCATGACTTTTTACCAAGATTCAACGGCTGAATTGCAAGAAAACAGCAGAATTCTGCACGAAATCATCAAAATTCTTAGAGAAAACTGCATATTTCGATGCAAAACAACGATTTCTCGCCGATTTTCGTTGTTTTCTATCTTGAATTCGCCAAGAAGAGCACGAAATCTACAAAATCATGACTTTTTACATAGATTCAACGGCTGAATTGCAAGAAAACAGCAGAATTCTGCACGAAATCATCAAAATTCTTACAGAAAACCGCATATTTCGATGCAAAACAACGATTTCTCGCCGATTTTCGTTGTTTTCTATCTTGAATTCGCCAAGAAGAGCACGAAATCTACAAAATCATGACTTTTTACCTAGATTCAACGGCTGAATTGCAGGAAAACAGCAGAATTCTCCACGAAATCATCAAAATTCTTACAGAAAACCGCATATTTCGATGCAAAACGACGATTTTTCGACGATTTTCGTTGTTTTCTGGCTTGAATTCGCAAAGAAGAGCACGAAATCTACAAAATGATGACTTTTTACCAAGATTCAACGGCTGAATTGCAAGAAAACAGCAGAATTCTGCACGAAATCATCAAAATTCTTACAGAAAACCGCATATTTCGATGCAAAACGACGATTTCTCGCTGATTTTCGTTGTTTTCAATCTTGAATTCGCAAAGAAGAGCACAAAATCTACAAAATCGTGACTTTTTACCATGATTCAACGGCTGAATTGCAAGAAAACAGCAGAATTCTGCACGAAATCGTCAAAATTCTTAGAGAAAACCGCATATTTCGATGCAAAACGACGATTTCTCGCCGATTTTCGTTGTTTTCTGGCTTGAATTCGCAAAGAAGAGCACGAAATCTACAAAATCATCACTTTTTACCAAGATTCAACGGCTGAATTGCATAAAAACAGCAGAATTCTGCACGAAATCATCAAAATTCTTAGAGAAAACTGCATATTTCAATGCAAAACAACGATTTCTCGCCGATTTTCGTAGTTTTCTATCTTGAATTCGCCAAGAAGAGCACGAAATCTACAAAATCATGACTTTTTACCTAGATTCAACAGCTGAATTGCAAGAAAACAGCAGAATTCTGCACGAAATCATCAAAATTCTTACAGAAAACCGCATATTTCGATGCAAAACGACGATTTCTCGCCGATTTTCGTGTTTTCTGGCTTGAATTCGCAAAGAAGAGCACGAAATCTACAAAATCATGACTTTTTACTTAGATTCAACGGCTGAATTGTAAGAAAACAGCAGAATTCTGCACGAAATTATCAAAATTCTTAGAGAAAACCGCATATTTCGATGCAAAACGACGATTTCTCGCCGACTTTCGTTGTTTTCTATCTTGAATTCGCCAAGAAGAGCACGAAATCTACAAAATCATGACTTTTTACCTAGATTCAACGGCTGAATTGCAAGAAAACAGCAGAATTCTGCACGAAATCATCAAAATTCTTACAGATAACCGCATATTTCGATGCAAAACGACGATTTCTCGCCGATCTTCGTTGTTTTCTGGCATGAATTTGCAAAGAAGAGCACGAAATCTACAAAATCATGACTTTTTACCAAGATTCAACGGCTGAATTGCAAGAAAACAGCAGAATTCTGCACGAAATCATCAAAATTCTTAGAGAAAACCGCATATTTCGATGCAAAACGACGATTTCTCGCTGATTTTCGTTGTTTTTTATCTTGAATTCGCAAAGAAGAGCACGGAATCTACAAAATCATGACTTTTTACCAAGATTCAACGGCTGAATTGCAAGAAAACAGCAGAATTCTGCACGAAATCATCAAAATTCTTACAGAAAACCGCATATCTCGATGCAAAACGACGATTTCTCGCCGATTTTCGTTGTTTTCTGGCTTGAATTCGCAAAGAAGAGCACGAAATCTACAAAATCATGACTTTTTACATAGATTCAACGGCTGAATTGCAAGAAAACAGCAGAATTCTGCACGAAATCATCAAAATTCTTACAGAAAACCGCATATTTCGATGCAAAACGACGATTTCTCGCCGATTTTCGTTGTTTTCTGGCTTGAATTCGCAAAGAAGAGAACGAAATCTACAAAATCATGACTTTTTACCAAGATTCAACGGCTGAATTGCAAGAAAACAGCAGAATTCTGCACGAAATCATCAAAATTCTTAGAGAAAACCGCATATTTCGATGCAAAACGACGATTTCTCGCTGATTTTCGTTGTTTTCTATCTTGAATTCGCAAAGAAGAGCACGGAATCTACAAAATCATGACTTTTTACCAAGATTCAACTGCTGAATTGCAAGAAAACAGCAGAATTCTGCACGAAATCATCAAAATTCTTAGAGGAAACTGCATATTTCGATGCAAAACAACGATTTCTCGCCGATTTTCGTTGTTTTCTATCTTGAATTCGCCAAGAAGAGCACGAAATCTACAAAATCATGACTTTTTACATAGATTCAACGGCTGAATTGCAAGAAAACAGCAGAATTCTGCACGAAATCATCAAAATTCTTACAGAAAACCGCATATTTCGATGCAAAACAACGATTTCTCGCCGATTTTCGTTGTTTTCTATATTGAATTCGCCAAGAAGAGCACGAAATCTACAAAATCAAGACATTTTACCTAGATTCAACAGCTGAATTGCAAGAAAACAGCAGAATTCTGCACGAAATCATCAAAATTCTTACAGATAACCGCATATCTCGATGCAAAACGACGATTTCTCGCCGATTTTCGTTGTTTTCTAGCTTGAATTCGCAAAGAAGAGCACGAAATCTACAAAATCATGACTTTTTACCAAGATTCAACGGCTGAATTGCAAGAAAACAGCAGAATTCTGCACGAAATCATCAAAATTCTTACAGAAAACCGCATATTTCGATGCGAAACGACGATTTCCCGCCGATCTTCGCTGTTTTCTAGCATGAATTCGCAAAGAAGAGCACGAAATCTAAAAAATCATGACTTTTTACATAGATTCAACGGCTGAATTGCAAGAAAACAGCAGAATTCTGCACGAAATCATCAAAATTCTTAGAGAAAACTGCATATTTCGATGCAAAACAACGACTTCTCGCCGATTTTCGTTGTTTTCTATCTTGAATTCGCCAAGAAGAGCACGAAATCTACAAAATCATGACTTTTTACCTAGATTCAACGGCTGAATTGCAAGAAAACAGCAGAATTCTGCACGAAATCATCAAAATTCTTACAGAAAACCGCATATTTCGATGCAAAACAACGATTTCTCGCCGATTTTCGTTGTTTTATATCTTGAATTCGCCAAGAAGAGCACGAAATCTACAAAATCATGACTTTTTACCTAGATTCAACGGCTGAATTGCAAGAAAACAGCAGAATTCTGCACGAAATCATCAAAATTCTTACAGAAAACCGCATATTTCGATGCAAAACGACGATTTCTCGCCGATTTTCGTCGTTTTCTGGCTTGAATTCGCAAAGAAGAGCACCAAATCTACAAAATCATGACTTTTTACCAAGATTCAACGGCTGAATTGCAAGAAAACAGCAGAATTCTGCACGAAATCATCAAAATTCTTACAGAAAACCGCATATTTCGATGCAAAACGACGATTTCGCGCCGATTTTCGTTGTTTTCTTTCATGAATTTGCAAAGAAGAGCACGAAATCTACAAAATCATGACTTTTTACCAAGATTCAACGGCTGAATTGCAAGAAAACAGCAGAATTCTGCACGAAATCATCAAAATTCTTAGAGAAAACCGCATATTTCGATGCAAAACGACGATTTCTCGCTGATTTTCGTTGATTTCTATCTTGAATTCGCAAAGAAGAGCACAAAATCTACAAAATCATGACTTTTTACCAAGATTCAACGGCTGAATTGCAAGAAAACAGCAGAATTCTGCACGAAATCGTCAAAATTCTTAGAGAAAACCGCATATTTCGATGCAAAACGACGATTTCTCGCCGATTTTCGTTGTTTTCTGGCTTGAATTCGCAATGAAGAGCACGAAATGTACAAAATCATTACTTTTTACCAAGATTAAACGGCTGAATTGCAAGAAAACAGCAGAATTCTGCACGAAATCATCAAAATTGTTACAGAAAACCGCATTTTTCGATGCAAAACGACAATTTCTCGCCGATTTTCGTTGTTTTCTGGCTTGAATTCGCAAAGAAGAGCACGAAATCTACAAAATCATTACTTTTTACCAAGATTCAACGGCTGAATTGCAAGAAAACAGCAGAATTCTGCACGAAATCATCAAAATTCTTAGAGAAAACCGCATATTTCGATTCAAAACGACGATTTCTCGCTGATTTTCGTTGTTTTCTATCTTGAATTCGCAAAGAAGAGCACGGAATCTACAAAATCATGACTTTTTACCAAGATTCAACGGCTGAATTGCAAGAAAACAGCAGAATTCTGCACGAAATCATCAAAATTCTTACAGATAACCGCATATCTCGATGCAAAACGACGATTTCTCGCCGATTTTCGTTGTTTTCTGGCTTGAATTCGCAAAGAAGAGCACGAAATCTACAAAATCATGACTTTTTACCAAGATTCAACGGCTGAATTGCAAGACAACAGCAGAATTCTGCACGAAATCATCAAAATTCTTATAGAAAACCGCATATTTCGATGCGAAACGACGATTTCCCGAAGATCTTCGCTGTTTTCTGGCATGAATTTGCAAAGAAGAGCACGAAATCTACAAAATCATGACTTTTTACCAAGATTCAACGGCTGAATTGCAAGAAAACAGCAGAATTTTGCACGAAATCATCAAAATTCTTAGAGAAAACCGCATATTTCGATGCAAAACGACAATTTCTCGCTGATTTTCGTTGTTTTCTATCTTGAATTCGCAAAGAAGAGCACGAAATCTACAAAATCATGACTTTTTACCAAGATTCAACGGCTGAATTGCAAGAAAACAGCAGAATTCTGCACGAAATCATCAAAATTCTTAGAGAAAACCGCATATTTCGATGCAAAACGACGATTTCTCGCCGATTTTCGTTGTTTTCTGGCTTGAATTCGCAAAGAAGAGCACGAAATCTACAAAATCATCACTTTTTACCAAGATTCAACGGCTGAATTGCATGAAAACAGCAGAATTCTGCACGAAATCATCAAAATTCTTAGAGAAAACTGCATATTTCGATGCAAAACAACGATTTCTCGCCGATTTTCGTTGTTTTCTATCTTGAATTCGCCAAGAAGAGCACGAAATCTACAAAATCATGACTTTTTACCTAGATTCAACGGCTGAATTGCAAGAAAACAGCAGAATTCTGCACGAAATCATCAAAATTCTTACAGAAAACCGCATATTTCGATGCAAAACAACGATTTCTCGCCGATTTTCGTTGTTTTCTATCTTGAATTCCCCAAGAAGAGCACGAAATCTACAAAATCATGACTTTTTACCTAGATTCAACGGCTGAATTGCAAGAAAACAGCAGAATTCTGCACGAAATCATCAAAATTCTTAGAGAAAACTGCATATTTCGATGCAAAACAACGATTTCTCGCCGATTTTCGTTGTTTTCTATCTTGAATTCGCCAAGAAGAGCACGAAATCTACAAAATCATGACTTTTTACATAGATTCAACGGCTGAATTGCAAGAAAACAGCAGAATTCTGCACGAAATCATCAAAATTCTTACAGAAAACCGCATATTTCGATGCAAAACGACGATTTCTCGCCGATTTTCGTTGTTTTCTGGCTTAAATTCGCAAAGAAGAGCACGAAATCTACAAAATCATCACTTTTTACCAAGATTCAACGGCTGAATTGCAAGAAAACAGCAGAATTCTGCACGAAATCATCAAAACTCTTAGAGAAAACCGCATATTTCGATGCAAAACGACGATTTCTCGCCGATTTTCGTTGTTTTCTGGCTTGAATTCGCAAAAGAGCACGAAATCTACAAAATCATCAGTTTTTACCAAGATTCAACGGCTGAAATGCAAGAAAACAGCAGAATTCTGCACGAAATCATCAAAATTCTTAGAGAAAACTGCATATTTCGATGCAAAACAACGATTTCTCGCCGATTTTCGTTGTTTTCTATCTTGAATTCGCCAAGAAGAGCACGAAATCTACAAAATCATGACTTTTTACCTAGATTCAACGGCTGAATTGCAAGAAAACAGCAGAATTCTGCACGAAATCATCAAAATTCTTACAGAAAACCGCATATTTCGATGCAAAACAACGATTTCTCGCCGATTTTCGTTGTTTTCTATCTTGAATTCGCCAAGAAGAGCACGAAATCTACAAAATCATGACTTTTTACCTAGATTCAACGGCTGAATTGCAGGAAAACAGCAAAATTCTCCACGAAATCATCAAAATTCTTACAGAAAACCGCATATTTCGATGCAAAACGACGATTTTTCGCCGATTTTCGTTGTTTTCTGGCATGAATTTGCAAAGAAGAGCACGAAATCCACAAAATCATGACTTTTTGCCAAGATTCAACGGCTGAAATGCAAGAAAACAGCAGAATTCTGCACGAAATCATCAAAATTCTTAGAGAAAACCGCATATTTCGATGCAAAACGACGATTTCTCGCTGATTTTCGTTGTTTTCTGGCTTGAATTCGCAAAGAAGAGCACGAAATCTACAAAATCATGACTTTTTACCAAGATTCAACGGCTGAATTGCAAGAAAACAGCAGAATTCTGCACGAAATCATCAAAATTCTTACAGAAAACCGCATATTTCGATGCAAAACGACGATTTCTCGCCGATTTTCGTTGTTTTCTGACATGAATTTGCAAAGAAGAGCACGAAATCCACAAAATCATGACTTTTTACCAAGATTCAACGGCTGAATTGCAAGAAAACAGCAGAATTCTGCACGAAATCATCAAAATTCTTAGAGAAAACCGCATATTTCGATGCAAAACGACGATTTCTCGCTGATTTTCGTTGTTTTCTATCTTGAATTCGCAAAGAAGAGCACAAAATCTACAAAATCATGACTTTTTACCAAGATTCAACGGCTGAATTGCAAGAAAACAGCAGAATTCTGCACGAAATCATCAAAATTCTTAGAGAAAACCGCATATTTCGATGCAAAACGACGATTTCTCGCCGATTTTCGTTGTTTTCTGGCTTGAATTCGCAAAGAAGAGCACGAAATCTACAAAATCATCACTTTTTACCAAGATTCAACGGCTAAATTGCAAGAAAACAGCAGAATTCTGCACGAAATCATCAAAATTCTTAGAGAAAACCGCATATTTCGATGCAAAACGACGATTTCTCGCCGATTTTCGTTGTTTTCTGGCTTGAATTCGCAAAGAAGAGCACGAAATCTACAAAATCATCACTTTCTACCAAGATTCAACGGCTGAATTGCATGAAAACAGCAGAATTCTGCACGAAATCATCAAAATTCTTAGAGAAAACTGCATATTTCAATGCAAAACAACGATTTCTCGCCGATTTTCGTTGTTTTCTGGCTTGAATTCGCAAAGAAGAGAACGAAATCTACAAAATCATGACTTTTTACCAAGATTCAACGGCTGAATTGCAAGAAAACAGCAGAATTCTGCACAAAATCATCAAAATTCTTACAGAAAACCGCATATTTCGATGCAAAACGACGATTTCTCGCCGATCTTCGTTGTTTTCTGGCATGAATTTGCAAAGAAGAGCACGAAATCTACAAAATCATGACTTTTTACCAAGATTCAACGGCTGAATTGCAAGAAAACAGCAGAATTCTGCACGAAATCATCAAAATTCTTAGAGAAAACCGCATATTTCGATGCAAAACGACGATTTCTCGCTGATTTTCGTTGTTTTCTATCTTGAATTCGCAAAGAAGAGCACGGAATCTACAAAATCATGACTTTTTACCAAGATTCAACGGCTGAATTGCAAGAAAACAGCAGAATTGTGCACGAAATCATCAAAATTCTTACAGAAAACCGCATATTTCGATGCAAAACGACGATTTCTCGCCGATTTTCGTTGTTTTCTGGCTTGAATTCGCAAAGAAGAACACGAAATCTACAAAATCATGACTTTTTACCAAGATTCAACGGCTGAATTGCAAGAAAACAGCAGAATTCTGCACGAAATCATCAAAATTCTTAGAGAAAACTGCATATTTCGATGCAAAACAACGATTTCTCGCCGATTTTCGTTGTTTTCTATCTTGAATTCGCCAAGAAGAGCACGAAATCTACAAAATCATGACTTTTTACATAGATTCAACGGCTGAATTGCAAGAAAACAGCAGAATTCTGCACGAAATCATCAAAATTCTTACAGAAAACCGCATATTTCGATGCAAAACAACGATTTCTCGCCGATTTTCGTTGTTTTCTATCTTGAATTCGCCAAGAAGAGCACGAAATCTACAAAATCATGACTTTTTACCTAGATTCAACGGCTGAATTGCAGGAAAACAGCAGAATTCTCCACGAAATCATCAAAATTCTTACAGAAAACCGCATATTTCGATGCAAAACGACGATTTTTCGACGATTTTCGTTGTTTTCTGGCTTGAATTCGCAAAGAAGAGCACGAAATCTACAAAATGATGACTTTTTACCAAGATTCAACGGCTGAATTGCAAGAAAACAGCAGAATTCTGCACGAAATCATCAAAATTCTTACAGAAAACCGCATATTTCGATGCAAAACGACGATTTCTCGCTGATTTTCGTTGTTTTCAATCTTGAATTCGCAAAGAAGAGCACAAAATCTACAAAATCGTGACTTTTTACCATGATTCAACGGCTGAATTGCAAGAAAACAGCAGAATTCTGCACGAAATCGTCAAAATTCTTAGAGAAAACCGCATATTTCGATGCAAAACGACGATTTCTCGCCGATTTTCGTTGTTTTCTGGCTTGATTTCGCAAAGAAGAGCACGAAATCTACAAAATCATCACTTTTTACCAAGATTCAACGGCTGAATTGCAAGAAAACAGCAGAATTCTGCACGAAATCATCAAAATTCTTAGAGAAAACCGCATATTTCGATGCAAAACGACGATTTCTCGCCGATTTTCGTTGTTTTCTGGCTTGAATTCGCAAAGAAGAGCACGAAATCTACAAAATCATCACTTTTTACCAAGATTCAACGGCTGAATTGCATAAAAACAGCAGAATTCTGCACGAAATCATCAAAATTCTTAGAGAAAACTGCATATTTCAATGCAAAACAACGATTTCTCGCCGATTTTCGTAGTTTTCTATCTTGAATTCGCCAAGAAGAGCACGAAATCTACAAAATCATGACTTTTTACCTAGATTCAACAGCTGAATTGCAAGAAAACAGCAGAATTCTGCACGAAATCATCAAAATTCTTACAGAAAACCGCATATTTCGATGCAAAACGACGATTTCTCGCCGATTTTCGTGTTTTCTGGCTTGAATTCGCAAAGAAGAGCACGAAATCTACAAAATCATGACTTTTTACTTAGATTCAACGGCTGAATTGTAAGAAAACAGCAGAATTCTGCACGAAATTATCAAAATTCTTAGAGAAAACCGCATATTTCGATGCAAAACGACGATTTCTCGCCGACTTTCGTTGTTTTCTATCTTGAATTCGCCAAGAAGAGCACGAAATCTACAAAATCATGACTTTTTACCTAGATTCAACGGCTGAATTGCAAGAAAACAGCAGAATTCTGCACGAAATCATCAAAATTCTTACAGATAACCGCATATTTCGATGCAAAACGACGATTTCTCGCCGATCTTCGTTGTTTTCTGGCATGAATTTGCAAAGAAGAGCACGAAATCTACAAAATCATGACTTTTTACCAAGATTCAACGGCTGAATTGCAAGAAAACAGCAGAATTCTGCACGAAATCATCAAAATTCTTAGAGAAAACCGCATATTTCGATGCAAAACGACGATTTTTCGACGATTTTCGTTGTTTTCTGGCTTGAATTCGCAAAGAAGAGCACGAAATCTACAAAATGATGACTTTTTACCAAGATTCAACGGCTGAATTGCAAGAAAACAGCAGAATTCTGCACGAAATCATCAAAATTCTTACAGAAAACCGCATATTTCGATGCAAAACGACGATTTCTCGCTGATTTTCGTTGTTTTCAATCTTGAATTCGCAAAGAAGAGCACAAAATCTACAAAATCGTGACTTTTTACCATGATTCAACGGCTGAATTGCAAGAAAACAGCAGAATTCTGCACGAAATCGTCAAAATTCTTAGAGAAAACCGCATATTTCGATGCAAAACGACGATTTCTCGCCGATTTTCGTTGTTTTCTGGCTTGATTTCGCAAAGAAGAGCACGAAATCTACAAAATCATCACTTTTTACCAAGATTCAACGGCTGAATTGCAAGAAAACAGCAGAATTCTGCACGAAATCATCAAAATTCTTAGAGAAAACCGCATATTTCGATGCAAAACGACGATTTCTCGCCGATTTTCGTTGTTTTCTGGCTTGAATTCGCAAAGAAGAGCACGAAATCTACAAAATCATCACTTTTTACCAAGATTCAACGGCTGAATTGCATAAAAACAGCAGAATTCTGCACGAAATCATCAAAATTCTTAGAGAAAACTGCATATTTCAATGCAAAACAACGATTTCTCGCCGATTTTCGTAGTTTTCTATCTTGAATTCGCCAAGAAGAGCACGAAATCTACAAAATCATGACTTTTTACCTAGATTCAACAGCTGAATTGCAAGAAAACAGCAGAATTCTGCACGAAATCATCAAAATTCTTACAGAAAACCGCATATTTCGATGCAAAACGACGATTTCTCGCCGATTTTCGTGTTTTCTGGCTTGAATTCGCAAAGAAGAGCACGAAATCTACAAAATCATGACTTTTTACTTAGATTCAACGGCTGAATTGTAAGAAAACAGCAGAATTCTGCACGAAATTATCAAAATTCTTAGAGAAAACCGCATATTTCGATGCAAAACGACGATTTCTCGCCGACTTTCGTTGTTTTCTATCTTGAATTCGCCAAGAAGAGCACGAAATCTACAAAATCATGACTTTTTACCTAGATTCAACGGCTGAATTGCAAGAAAACAGCAGAATTCTGCACGAAATCATCAAAATTCTTACAGATAACCGCATATTTCGATGCAAAACGACGATTTCTCGCCGATCTTCGTTGTTTTCTGGCATGAATTTGCAAAGAAGAGCACGAAATCTACAAAATCATGACTTTTTACCAAGATTCAACGGCTGAATTGCAAGAAAACAGCAGAATTCTGCACGAAATCATCAAAATTCTTAGAGAAAACCGCATATTTCGATGCAAAACGACGATTTCTCGCTGATTTTCGTTGTTTTTTATCTTGAATTCGCAAAGAAGAGCACGGAATCTACAAAATCATGACTTTTTACCAAGATTCAACGGCTGAATTGCAAGAAAACAGCAGAATTCTGCACGAAATCATCAAAATTCTTACAGAAAACCGCATATCTCGATGCAAAACGACGATTTCTCGCCGATTTTCGTTGTTTTCTGGCTTGAATTCGCAAAGAAGAGCACGAAATCTACAAAATCATGACTTTTTACATAGATTCAACGGCTGAATTGCAAGAAAACAGCAGAATTCTGCACGAAATCATCAAAATTCTTACAGAAAACCGCATATTTCGATGCAAAACGACGATTTCTCGCCGATTTTCGTTGTTTTCTGGCTTGAATTCGCAAAGAAGAGAACGAAATCTACAAAATCATGACTTTTTACCAAGATTCAACGGCTGAATTGCAAGAAAACAGCAGAATTCTGCACGAAATCATCAAAATTCTTAGAGAAAACCGCATATTTCGATGCAAAACGACGATTTCTCGCCGATTTTCGTTGTTTTCTATCTTGAATTCGCAAAGAAGAGCACGAAATCTACAAAATCAAGACATTTTACCTAGATTCAACAGCTGAATTGCAAGAAAACAGCAGAATTCTGCACGAAATCATCAAAATTCTTACAGATAACCGCATATCTCGATGCAAAACGACGATTTCTCGCCGATTTTCGTTGTTTTCTAGCTTGAATTCGCAAAGAAGAGCACGAAATCTACAAAATCATGACTTTTTACCAAGATTCAACGGCTGAATTGCAAGAAAACAGCAGAATTCTGCACGAAATCATCAAAATTCTTACAGAAAACCGCATATTTCGATGCGAAACGACGATTTCCCGCCGATCTTCGCTGTTTTCTAGCATGAATTCGCAAAGAAGAGCACGAAATCTAAAAAATCATGACTTTTTACATAGATTCAACGGCTGAATTGCAAGAAAACAGCAGAATTCTGCACGAAATCATCAAAATTCTTAGAGAAAACTGCATATTTCGATGCAAAACAACGACTTCTCGCCGATTTTCGTTGTTTTCTATCTTGAATTCGCCAAGAAGAGCACGAAATCTACAAAATCATGACTTTTTACCTAGATTCAACGGCTGAATTGCAAGAAAACAGCAGAATTCTGCACGAAATCATCAAAATTCTTACAGAAAACCGCATATTTCGATGCAAAACAACGATTTCTCGCCGATTTTCGTTGTTTTATATCTTGAATTCGCCAAGAAGAGCACGAAATCTACAAAATCATGACTTTTTACCTAGATTCAACGGCTGAATTGCAAGAAAACAGCAGAATTCTGCACGAAATCATCAAAATTCTTACAGAAAACCGCATATTTCGATGCAAAACGACGATTTCTCGCCGATTTTCGTCGTTTTCTGGCTTGAATTCGCAAAGAAGAGCACCAAATCTACAAAATCATGACTTTTTACCAAGATTCAACGGCTGAATTGCAAGAAAACAGCAGAATTCTGCACGAAATCATCAAAATTCTTACAGAAAACCGCATATTTCGATGCAAAACGACGATTTCGCGCCGATTTTCGTTGTTTTCTTTCATGAATTTGCAAAGAAGAGCACGAAATCTACAAAATCATGACTTTTTACCAAGATTCAACGGCTGAATTGCAAGAAAACAGCAGAATTCTGCACGAAATCATCAAAATTCTTAGAGAAAACCGCATATTTCGATGCAAAACGACGATTTCTCGCTGATTTTCGTTGATTTCTATCTTGAATTCGCAAAGAAGAGCACAAAATCTACAAAATCATGACTTTTTACCAAGATTCAACGGCTGAATTGCAAGAAAACAGCAGAATTCTGCACGAAATCGTCAAAATTCTTAGAGAAAACCGCATATTTCGATGCAAAACGACGATTTCTCGCCGATTTTCGTTGTTTTCTGGCTTGAATTTGCAATGAAGAGCACGAAATGTACAAAATCATTACTTTTTACCAAGATTAAACGGCTGAATTGCAAGAAAACAGCAGAATTCTGCACGAAATCATCAAAATTGTTACAGAAAACCGCATTTTTCGATGCAAAACGACAATTTCTCGCCGATTTTCGTTGTTTTCTGGCTTGAATTCGCAAAGAAGAGCACGAAATTTACAAAATCATTACTTTTTACCAAGATTCAACGGCTGAATTGCAAGAAAACAGCAGAATTCTGCACGAAATCATCAAAATTCTTAGAGAAAACCGCATATTTCGATTCAAAACGACGATTTCTCGCTGATTTTCGTTGTTTTCTATCTTGAATTCGCAAAGAAGAGCACGGAATCTACAAAATCATGACTTTTTACCAAGATTCAACGGCTGAATTGCAAGAAAACAGCAGAATTCTGCACGAAATCATCAAAATTCTTACAGATAACCGCATATCTCGATGCAAAACGACGATTTCTCGCCGATTTTCGTTGTTTTCTGGCTTGAATTCGCAAAGAAGAGCACGAAATCTACAAAATCATGACTTTTTACCAAGATTCAACGGCTGAATTGCAAGACAACAGCAGAATTCTGCACGAAATCATCAAAATTCTTATAGAAAACCGCATATTTCGATGCGAAACGACGATTTCCCGAAGATCTTCGCTGTTTTCTGGCATGAATTTGCAAAGAAGAGCACGAAATCTACAAAATCATGACTTTTTACCAAGATTCAACGGCTGAATTGCAAGAAAACAGCAGAATTTTGCACGAAATCATCAAAATTCTTAGAGAAAACCGCATATTTCGATGCAAAACGACAATTTCTCGCTGATTTTCGTTGTTTTCTATCTTGAATTCGCAAAGAAGAGCACGAAATCTACAAAATCATGACTTTTTACCAAGATTCAACGGCTGAATTGCAAGAAAACAGCAGAATTCTGCACGAAATCATCAAAATTCTTAGAGAAAACCGCATATTTCGATGCAAAACGACGATTTCTCGCCGATTTTCGTTGTTTTCTGGCTTGAATTCGCAAAGAAGAGCACGAAATCTACAAAATCATCACTTTTTACCAAGATTCAACGGCTGAATTGCATGAAAACAGCAGAATTCTGCACGAAATCATCAAAATTCTTAGAGAAAACTGCATATTTCGATGCAAAACAACGATTTCTCGCCGATTTTCGTTGTTTTCTATCTTGAATTCGCCAAGAAGAGCACGAAATCTACAAAATCATGACTTTTTACCTAGATTCAACGGCTGAATTGCAAGAAAACAGCAGAATTCTGCACGAAATCATCAAAATTCTTACAGAAAACCGCATATTTCGATGCAAAACAACGATTTCTCGCCGATTTTCGTTGTTTTCTATCTTGAATTCCCCAAGAAGAGCACGAAATCTACAAAATCATGACTTTTTACCTAGATTCAACGGCTGAATTGCAAGAAAACAGCAGAATTCTGCACGAAATCATCAAAATTCTTACAGAAAACCGCATATTTCGATGCAAAACGACGATTTCTCGCCGATTTTCGTTGTTTTCTGGCTTGAATTCGCAAAGAAGGGCACCAAATCTACAAAATCATGACTTTTTACCAAGATTCAACGGCTGAATTGCAAGAAAACAGCAGAATTCTGCACGAAATCATCAAAATTCTTACAGAAAACCGCATATTTCGATTCAAAACGACGATTTCTCGCCGATTTTCGTTGTTTTCTTTCATGAATTCGCAAAGAAGAGCACAAAATCTACAAAATCATGACTTTTTACCAAGATTCAACGGCTGAATTGCAAGAAAACAGCAGAATTCTGCACGAAATCGTCAAAATTCTTAGAGAAAACCGCATATTTCGATGCAAAACGACGATTTCTCGCCGATTTTCGTTGTTTTCTGGCTTAAATTCGCAAAGAAGAGCACGAAATCTACAAAATCATTACTTTTTACCAAGATTCAACGGCTGAATTGCAAGAAAACAGCAGAATTCTGCACGAAATCATCAAAATTCTAACAGAAAACCGCATTTATCGATGCAAGACGACGATTTCTCGCCGATTTTCGTTGTTTTCTGGCTTGAATTCGCAAAGAAGAGCACGAAATCTACAAAATCATTACTTTTTACCAAGATTCAACGGCTGAATTGCAAGAAAACAGCAGAATTCTGCACGAAATCATCAAAATTCTTACAGAAAACCGCATTTTTCGATGCAAAACGACGATTTCTCGCCGATTTTCGTTGTTTTCTGCCTTGAATTTGCAAAGAAGAGCACGAAATCTACAAAATCATTACTTTTTACCAAGATTCAACGGCTGAATTGCAAGAAAACAGCAGAATTCTGCACGAAATCATCAAAATTCTTAGAGAAAACCGCATATTTCGATGCAAAACGACGATTTCTCGCCGATTTTCTTTGTTTTCTGGCTTGAATTCGCAAAGAAAAGCACGAAATCTACAAAATCATCACTTCTTACCAAGATTCAACGGCTGAATTGCATGAAAACAGCAGAACTCTGCACGAAATCATCAAAATTCTTAGAGAAAACTGCATATTTCGATGCAAAACAACGATTTCTCGCCGATTTTCGTTGTTTTCTATCTTGAATTCGCCAAGAAGAGCACGAAATCTACAAAATCATGACTTTTTACCTAGATTCAACGGCTGAATTGCAAGAAAACAGCAGAATTCTGCACGAAATCATCAAAATTCTTACAGAAAACCGCATATTTCGATTCAAAACAACGATTTCTCGCCGATTTTCGTTGTTTTCTGGCTTGAATTCGCAAAGAAGAGCACGAAATCTACAAAATCATGACTTTTTACCAAGATTCAACGGCTGAATTGCAAGAAAACAGCAGAATTCTGCACGAAATCATCAAAATTCTTACAGAAAACCGCATATTTCGATGCAAAACAACGATTTCTCGCCGATTTTCATTGTTTTCTATCTTGAATTCGCCAAGAAGAGCACGAAATCTACAAAATCATGACTTTTTACCTAGATTCAACGGCTGAATTGCAAGAAAACAGCAGAATTCTGCACGAAATCATCAAAATTCTTACAGAAAACCGCATATTTCGATGCAAAACAACGATTTCTCGCCGATTTTCGTTGTTTTCTATCTTGAATTCGCCAAGAAGAGCACGAAATCTACAAAATCATGACTTTTTACCTAGATTCAACGGCTGAATTGCAAGAAAACAGCAGAATTCTGCACGAAATCATCAAAATTCTTACAGAAAACCGCATATTTCGATTCAAAACAACGATTTCTCGCTGATTTTCGTTGTTTTCTGGCTTGAATTCGCAAAGAAGAGCACGAAATCTACAAAATCATGACTTTTTACCAAGATTCAACGGCTGAATTGCAAGAAAACAGCAGAATTCTTCACGAAATCATCAAAATTCTTAGAGAAAACTGCATATTTCGATGCAAAACAACGATTTCTCGCCGATTTTCGTTGTTTTCTATCTTGAATTCGCCAAGAAGAGCACGAAATCTACAAAATCATGACTTTTTACCTAGATTCAACGGCTGAATTGCAAGAAAACAGCAGAATTCTGCACGAAATCATCAAAATTCTTACAGAAAACCGCATATTTCGATGCAAAACGACGATTTCTCGCCGATTTTCGTTGTTTTCTGGCTTGAATTCGCACAGAAGAGAACGAAATCTACAAAAGCATGACTTTTTACCAAGATTCAACGGCTGAATTGCAAGAAAACAGCAGAATTCTGCACAAAATCATCAAAATTCTTACAGAAAACCGCATATTTCGATGCAAAACGACGATTTCTCGCCGATCTTCGTTGTTTTCTGGCATGAATTTGCAAAGAAAAGCACGAAATCTACAAAATCATGACTTTTTACCAAGATTCAACGGCTGAATTGCAAGAAAACAGCAGAATTCTGCACGAAATCATCAAAATTCTTAGAGAAAACCGCATATTTCGATGCAAAACGACGATTTCTCGCTGATTTTCGTTGTTTTCTATCTTGAATTCGCAAAGAGCACGAAATCTACAAAATCATGACTTTTTACCAAGATTCAACGGCTGAATTGCAAGAAAACAGCAGAATTCTGCACGAAATCATCAAAATTCTTACAGAAAACCGCATATTTCGATGCAAAACGACGATTTCTCGCCGATTTTCGTTGTATTCTGGCTTGAATTCGCAAAGAAGAGCACGAAATCTACAAAATCATGACTTTTTACCAAGATTCAACGGCTGAATTGCAAGAAAACAGCAGAATTCTGCACGAAATCATCAAAATTCTTAGAGAAAACCGCATTTTTCGATGCAAAACGACGATTTCTCGCCGATTTTCGTTGTTTTCTGGCTTGAATTCGCAAAGAAGAGCACGAAATCTACAAAATCATGACTTTTTACCAAGATTCAACGGCTGAATTGCAAGAAAACAGCAGAATTCTGCACTAAATCATCAAAATTCTTACAGAAAACCGCATATTTCGATGCAAAACAACGATTTCTCGCCGATTTTCGTTGTTTTCTGGCTTGAATTCGCAAAGAAGAGCACGAAATCTACAAAATCATCACTTTTTACCAATATTCTACGGCTGAATTGCAAGAAAACAGCAGAATTCTGCACGAAATCATCAAAATTCTTACAGAAAACCGCATATTTCGATGCAAAACGACGATTTCTCGCCGATTTTCGTTGTTTTCTGGCTTGAATTCGCAAAGAAGAGCACGAAATCTACAAAATCATGACTTTTTACCAAGATTCAACGGCTGAATTGCAAGAAAACAGCAGAATTCTGCACGAAATCATCAAAATTCTTACAGAAAACCGCATATTTCGATGCAAAACGACGATTTCTCGCCGATTTTCGTTGTTTTCTTTCATGAATTTGCAAAGAAGAGCACGAAATCTACAAAATAATGACTTTTTACCAAGATTCAACGGCTGAATTGCAAGAAAACAGCAGAATTCTGCACGAAATCATCAAAATTCTTAGAGAAAACCGCATATTTCGATGCAAAACGAAGATTTCTCGCTGATTTTCGTTGTTTTCTATCTTGAATTCGCAAAGAAGATCACAAAATCTACAAAATCATGACTTTTTACCAAGATTCAACGGCTGAATTGCAAGAAAACAGCAGAATTCTGCACGAAATCGTCAAAATTCTTAGAGAAAACCGCATATTTCGATGCAAAACGACGATTTCTCGCCGATTTTCGTTGTTTTCTGGCTTGAATTCGCAAAGAAAAGCACGAAATCAACAAAATCATTACTTTTTACCAAGATTCAACAGCTGAATTGCAAGAAAACAGCAGAATTCTGCACGAAATCATCAAAATTCTTACAGAAAACCGCATTTTTCGATGCAAAACGACGATTTCTCGCCGATTTTCGTTGTTTTCTGGCTTGAATTCGCAAAGAAGAGCACGAAATCTACAAAATCATGACTTTTTACCAAGATTCAACGGCTGAATTGCAAGAAAACAGCAGAATTCTGCTCGAAATCATCAAAATTCTTACAGAAAACCGCATTTTTCGATGCAAAACGACGATTTCTCGCCGATTTTCGTTGTTTTCTGGCTTGAATTCGCAAAGAAGAGCACGAAATCTACAAAATCATTACTTTTTACCAAGATTCAACGGCTGAATTGCAAGAAAACAGCAGAATTCTGCACGAAATCATCAAAATTCTTACAGAAAACCGCATATTTCGATTCAAAACAACGATTTCTCGCCGATTTTCGTTGTTTTCTGGCTTGAATTCGCAAAGAAGAGCACGAAATCTACAAAATCATCACTTTTTACCAAGATTCTACGCCTGAATTGCAAGAAAACAGCAGAATTCTGCACGAAATCATCAAAATTCTTGCAGAAAACCGCATATTTCGATGCAAAACGACAATTTCTCGCCGATTTTCGTTGTTTTCTGGCTTGAATTCGCAAAGAAGAGCACGAAATCTACAAAATCATGACTTTTTACCAAGATTCAACGGCTGAATTGCAAGAAAACAGCAGAATTCTGCACGAAATCATCAAAATTCTTAGAGAAAACTGCATATTTCGATGCAAAACAACGATTTCTCGCCGATTTTCGTTGTTTTCTATCTTGAATTCGCCAAGAAGAGCACGAAATCTACAAAATCATGACTTTTTACCTAGATTCAACGGCTGAATTGCAAGAAAACAGCAGAATTCTGCACGAAATCATCAAAATTCTTACAGAAAACCGCATATTTCGATGCAAAACAACGATTTCTCGCCGATTTTCGTTGTTTTCTATCTTGAATTCGCCAAGAAGAGCACGAAATCTACAAAATCATGACTTTTTACCTAGATTCAACGGCTGAATTGCAAGAAAACAGCAGAATTCTGCACGAAATCATCAAAATTCTTACAGAAAACCGCATATTTCGATGCAAAACGACGATTTCTCGCCGATTATCGTTGTTTTCTGGCTTGAATTCGCAAAGAAGAGCACGAAATCTACAAAATCATGACTTTTTACCAAGATTCAACGGCTGAATTGCAAGAAAACAGCAGAATTCTGCACGAAATCATCAAAATTCTCACAGAAAACCGCATATTTCGATGCAAAACGACGATTTCTCGCCGATTTTCGTTGTTTTCTTTCATGAATTTGCAAAGAAGAGCACGAAATCTACAAAATCATGACTTTTTACCAAGATTCAACGGCTGAATTGCAAGAAAACAGCAGAATTCTGCACGAAATCATCAAAATTCTTAGAGAAAACCGCATATTTCGATGCAAAACGAAGATTTCTCGCTGATTTTCGTTGTTTTCTATCTTGAATTCGCAAAGAAGATCACAAAATCTACAAAATCATGACTTTTTACCAAGATTCAACGGCTGAATTGCAAGAAAACAGCAGAATTCTGCACGAAATCATCAAAATTCTTACAGAAAACCGCATATTTCGATGCAAAACAACGATTTCTCGCCGATTTTCGTTGTTTTCTATCTTGAATTCGCCAAGAAGAGCACGAAATCTACAAAATCATGACTTTTTACCTAGATTCAACGGCTGAATTGCAAGAAAACAGCAGAATTCTGCACGAAATCATCAAAATTCTTACAGAAAACCGCATATTTCGATTCAAAACAACGATTTCTCGCCGATTTTCGTTGTTTTCTGGCTTGAATTCGCAAAGAAGAGCACGAAATCTACAAAATCATGACTTTTTACCAAGATTCAACGGCTGAATTGCAAGAAAACAGCAGAATTCTGCACGAAATCATCAAAATTCTTACAGAAAACCGCATATTTCGATGCAAAACAACGATTTCTCGCCGATTTTCGTTGTTTTCTATCTTGAATTCGCCAAGAAGAGCACGAAATCTACAAAATCATGACTTTTTACCTAGATTCAACGGCTGAATTGCAAGAAAACAGCAGAATTCTGCACGAAATCATCAAAATTCTTACAGAAAACCGCATATTTCGATGCAAAACAACGATTTCTCGCCGATTTTCGTTGTTTTCTATCTTGAATTCGCCAAGAAGAGCACGAAATCTACAAAATCATGACTTTTTACCTAGATTCAACGGCTGAATTGCAAGAAAACAGCAGAATTCTGCACGAAATCATCAAAATTCTTACAGAAAACCGCATATTTCGATTCAAAACAACGATTTCTCGCCGATTTTCGTTGTTTTCTGGCTTGAATTCGCAAAGAAGAGCACGAAATCTACAAAATCATGACTTTTTACCAAGATTCAACGGCTGAATTGCAAGAAAACAGCAGAATTCTCCACGAAATCATCAAAATTCTTAGAGAAAACTGCATATTTCGATGCAAAACAACGATTTCTCGCCGATTTTCGTTGTTTTCTATCTTGAATTCGCCAAGAAGAGCACGAAATCTACAAAATCATGACTTTTTACCTAGATTCAACGGCTGAATTGCAAGAAAACAGCAGAATTCTGCACGAAATCATCAAAATTCTTACAGAAAACCGCATATTTCGATGCAAAACGACGATTTCTCGCCGATTTTCGTTGTTTTCTGGCTTGAATTCGCAAAGAAGAGAACGAAATCTACAAAAGCATGACTTTTTACCAAGATTCAACGGCTGAATTGCAAGAAAACAGCAGAATTCTGCACAAAATCATCAAAATTCTTACAGAAAACCGCATATTTCGATGCAAAACGACGATTTCTCGCCGATCTTCGTTGTTTTCTGGCATGAATTTGCAAAGAAAAGCACGAAATCTACAAAATCATGACTTTTTACCAAGATTCAACAGCTGAATTGCAAGAAAACAGCAGAATTCTGCACGAAATCATCAAAATTCTTAGAGAAAACCGCATATTTCGATGCAAAACGACGATTTCTCGCTGATTTTCGTTGTTTTCTATCTTGAATTCGCAAAGAGCACGAAATCTACAAAATCATGACTTTTTACCAAGATTCAACGGCTGAATTGCAAGAAAACAGCAGAATTCTGCACGAAATCATCAAAATTCTTACAGAAAACCGCATATTTCGATGCAAAACGACGATTTCTCGCCGATTTTCGTTGTATTCTGGCTTGAATTCGCAAAGAAGAGCACGAAATCTACAAAATCATGACTTTTTACCAAGATTCAACGGCTGAATTGCAAGAAAACAGCAGAATTCTGCACGAAATCATCAAAATTCTTAGAGAAAACCGCATTTTTCGATGCAAAACGACGATTTCTCGCCGATTTTCGTTGTTTTCTGGCTTGAATTCGCAAAGAAGAGCACGAAATCTACAAAATCATGACTTTTTACCAAGATTCAACGGCTGAATTGCAAGAAAACAGCAGAATTCTGCACTAAATCATCAAAATTCTTACAGAAAACCGCATATTTCGATGCAAAACAACGATTTCTCGCCGATTTTCGTTGTTTTCTGGCTTGAATTCGCAAAGAAGAGCACGAAATCTACAAAATCATCACTTTTTACCAATATTCTACGGCTGAATTGCAAGAAAACAGCAGAATTCTGCACGAAATCATCAAAATTCTTACAGAAAACCGCATATTTCGATGCAAAACGACGATTTCTCGCCGATTTTCGTTGTTTTCTTTCATGAATTTGCAAAGAAGAGCACGAAATCTACAAAATCATGACTTTTTACCAAGATTCAACGGCTGAATTGCAAGAAAACAGCAAAATTCTGCACGAAATCATCAAAATTCTTAGAGAAAACCGCATATTTCGATGCAAAACGAAGATTTCTCGCTGATTTTCGTTGTTTTCTATCTTGAATTCGCAAAGAAGATCACAAAATCTACAAAATCATTACTTTTTACCAAGATTCAACGGCTGAATTGCAAGAAAACAGCAGAATTCTGCACGAAATCGTCAAAATTCTTAGAGAAAACCGCATATTTCGATGCAAAACGACGATTTCTCGCCGATTTTCGTTGTTTTCTGGCTTGAATTCGCAAAGAAGAGCACGAAATCTACAAAATCATCACTTTTTACCAATATTCTACGGCTGAATTGCAAGAAAACAGCAGAATTCTGCACGAAATCATCAAAATTCTTACAGAAAACCGCATATTTCGATGCAAAACGACGATTTCTCGCCGATTTTCGTTGTTTTCTTTCATGAATTTGCAAAGAAGAGCACGAAATCTACAAAATCATGACTTTTTACCAAGATTCAACGGCTGAATTGCAAGAAAACAGCAAAATTCTGCACGAAATCATCAAAATTCTTAGAGAAAACCGCATATTTCGATGCAAAACGAAGATTTCTCGCTGATTTTCGTTGTTTTCTATCTTGAATTCGCAAAGAAGAGCACGAAATCTACAAAATCATGACTTTTTACCAAGATTCAACGGCTGAATTGCAAGAAAACAGCAGAATTCTGCACGAAATCATCAAAATTCTTACAGAAAACCGCATATTTCGATGCAAAACGACGATTTCTCGCCGATTTTCGTTGTTTTCTTTCATGAATTTGCAAAGAAGAGCACGAAATCTACAAAATCATGACTTTTTACCAAGATTCAACGGCTGAATTGCAAGAAAACAGCAGAATTCTGCACGAAATCATCAAAATTCTTAGAGAAAACCGCATATTTCGATGCAAAACGAAGATTTCTCGCTGATTTTCGTTGTTTTCTATCTTGAATTCGCAAAGAAGATCACAAAATCTACAAAATCATTACTTTTTACCAAGATTCAACGGCTGAATTGCAAGAAAACAGCAGAATTCTGCACGAAATCGTCAAAATTCTTAGAGAAAACCGCATATTTCGATGCAAAACGACGATTTCTCGCCGATTTTCGTTGTTTTCTGGCTTGAATTCGCAAAGAAAAGCACGAAAGCAACAAAATCATTACTTTTTACCAAGATTCAACAGCTGAATTGCAAGAAAACAGCAGAATTCTGCACGAAATCATCAAAATTCTTACAGAAAACCGCATTTTTCGATGCAAAACGACGATTTCTCGCCGATTTTCGTTGTTTTCTGGCTTGAATTCGCAAAGAAGAGCACGAAATCTACAAAATCATGACTTTTTACCAAGATTCAACGGCTGAATTGCAAGAAAACAGCAGAATTCTGCTCGAAATCATCAAAATTCTTACAGAAAACCGCATTTTTCGATGCAAAACGACGATTTCTCGCCGATTTTCGTTGTTTTCTGGCTTGAATTCGCAAAGAAGAGCACGAAATCTACAAAATCATTACTTTTTACCAAGATTCAACGGCTGAATTGCAAGAAAACAGCAGAATTCTGCACGAAATCATCAAAATTCTTACAGAAAACCGCATATTTCGATTCAAAACAACGATTTCTCGCCGATTTTCGTTGTTTTCTGGCTTGAATTCGCAAAGAAGAGCACGAAATCTACAAAATCATCACTTTTTACCAAGATTCTACGCCTGAATTGCAAGAAAACAGCAGAATTCTGCACGAAATCATCAAAATTCTTGCAGAAAACCGCATATTTCGATGCAAAACGACAATTTCTCGCCGATTTTCGTTGTTTTCTGGCTTGAATTCGCAAAGAAGAGCACGAAATCTACAAAATCATGACTTTTTACCAAGATTCAACGGCTGAATTGCAAGAAAACAGCAGAATTCTGCACGAAATCATCAAAATTCTTAGAGAAAACTGCATATTTCGATGCAAAACAACGATTTCTCGCCGATTTTCGTTGTTTTCTATCTTGAATTTGCCAAGAAGAGCACGAAATCTACAAAATCATGACTTTTTACCTAGATTCAACGGCTGAATTGCAAGAAAACAGCAGAATTCTGCACGAAATCATCAAAATTCTTACAGAAAACCGCATATTTCGATGCAAAACGACGATTTCTCGCCGATTTTCGTTGTTTTCTGGCTTGAATTTGCAAAGAAGAGAACGAAATCTACAAAAGCATGACTTTTTACCAAGATTCAACGGCTGAATTGCAAGAAAACAGCAGAATTCTGCACAAAATCATCAAAATTCTTACAGAAAACCGCATATTTCGATGCAAAACGACGATTTCTCGCCGATCTTCGTTGTTTTCTGGCATGAATTTGCAAAGAAAAGCACGAAATCTACAAAATCATGACTTTTTACCAAGATTCAACGACTGAATTGCAAGAAAACAGCAGAATTCTGCACGAAATCATCAAAATTCTTAGAGAAAACCGCATATTTTGATGCAAAACGACGATTTCTCGCTGATTTTCGTTGTTTTCTATCTTGAATTCGCAAAGAGCACGAAATCTACAAAATCATGACTTTTTACCAAGATTCAACGGCTGAATTGCAAGAAAACAGCAGAATTCTGCACGAAATCATCAAAATTCTTACAGAAAACCGCATATTTCGATGCAAAACGACGATTTCTCGCCGATTTTCGTTGTATTCTGGCTTGAATTTGCAAAGAAGAGCACGAAATCTACAAAATCATGACTTTTTACCAAGATTCAACGGCTGAATTGCAAGAAAACAGCAGAATTCTGCACGAAATCATCAAAATTCTTAGAGAAAACCGCATTTTTCGATGCAAAACGACGATTTCTCGCCGATTTTCGTTGTTTTCTGGCTTGAATTCGCAAAGAAGAGCACGAAATCTACAAAATCATGACTTTTTACCAAGATTCAACGGCTGAATTGCAAGAAAACAGCAGAATTCTGCACTAAATCATCAAAATTCTTACAGAAAACCGCATATTTCGATGCAAAACAACGATTTCTCGCCGATTTTCGTTGTTTTCTGGCTTGAATTCGCAAAGAAGAGCACGAAATCTACAAAATCATCACTTTTTACCAATATTCTACGGCTGAATTGCAAGAAAACAGCAGAATTCTGCACGAAATCATCAAAATTCTTACAGAAAACCGCATATTTCGATGCAAAACGACGATTTCTCGCCGATTTTCGTTGTTTTCTATCTTGAATTTGCCAAGAAGAGCACGAAATCTACAAAATCATGACTTTTTACCAAGATTCAACGGCTAAATTGCAAGAAAACAGCAGAATTCTGCACGAAATCATCAAAATTCTTAGAGAAAACTGCATATTTCGATGCAAAACAACGATTTCTCGCCGATTTTCGTTGTTTTCTATCTTGAATTCGCCAAGAAGAGCACGAAATCTACAAAATCATGACTTTTTACCTAGATTCAACGGCAGAATTGCAAGAAAACAGCAGAATTCTGCACGAAATCATCAAAATTCTTACAGAAAACCGCATATTTCGATGCAAAACAACGATTTCTCGCCGATTTTCGTTGTTTTCTATCTTGAATTCGCCAAGAAGAGCACGAAATCTACAAAATCATGACTTTTTACCTAGATTCAACGGCTGAATTGCAAGAAAACAGCAGAATTCTGCACGAAATCATCAAAATTCTTACAGAAAACCGCATATTTCGATGCAAAACGACGATTTCTCGCCGATTATCGTTGTTTTCTGGCTTGAATTCGCAAAGAAGAGCACGAAATCTACAAAATCATGACTTTTTACCAAGATTCAACGGCTGAATTGCAAGAAAACAGCAGAATTCTGCACGAAATCATCAAAATTCTTACAGAAAACCGCATATTTCGATGCAAAACGACGATTTCTCGCCGATTTTCGTTGTTTTCTTTCATGAATTTGCAAAGAAGAGCACGAAATCTACAAAATCATGACTTTTTACCAAGATTCAACGGCTGAATTGCAAGAAAACAGCAGAATTCTGCACGAAATCATCAAAATTCTTAGAGAAAACCGCATATTTCGATGCAAAACGAAGATTTCTCGCTGATTTTCGTTGTTTTCTATCTTGAATTCGCAAAGAAGATCACAAAATCTACAAAATCATGACTTTTTACCAAGATTCAACAGCTGAATTGCAAGAAAACAGCAGAATTCTGCACGAAATCGTCAAAATTCTTAGAGAAAACCGCATATTTCGATGCAAAACGACGATTTCTCGCTGATTTTCGTTGTTTTCTATCTTGAATTCGCAAAGAGCACGAAATCTACAAAATCATGACTTTTTACCAAGATTCAACGGCTGAATTGCAAGAAAACAGCAGAATTCTGCACGAAATCATCAAAATTCTTACAGAAAACCGCATATTTCGATGCAAAACGACGATTTCTCGCCGATTTTCGTTGTATTCTGGCTTGAATTTGCAAAGAAGAGCACGAAATCTACAAAATCATGACTTTTTACCAAGATTCAACGGCTGAATTGCAAGAAAACAGCAGAATTCTGCACGAAATCATCAAAATTCTTAGAGAAAACCGCATTTTTCGATGCAAAACGACGATTTCTCGCCGATTTTCGTTGTTTTCTGGCTTGAATTCGCAAAGAAGAGCACGAAATCTACAAAATCATGACTTTTTACCAAGATTCAACGGCTGAATTGCAAGAAAACAGCAGAATTCTGCACTAAATCATCAAAATTCTTACAGAAAACCGCATATTTCGATGCAAAACAACGATTTCTCGCCGATTTTCGTTGTTTTCTGGCTTGAATTCGCAAAGAAGAGCACGAAATCTACAAAATCATCACTTTTTACCAATATTCTACGGCTGAATTGCAAGAAAACAGCAGAATTCTGCACGAAATCATCAAAATTCTTACAGAAAACCGCATATTTCGATGCAAAACGACGATTTCTCGCCGATTTTCGTTGTTTTCTATCTTGAATTTGCCAAGAAGAGCACGAAATCTACAAAATCATGACTTTTTACCAAGATTCAACGGCTGAATTGCAAGAAAACAGCAGAATTCTGCACGAAATCATCAAAATTCTTAGAGAAAACTGCATATTTCGATGCAAAACAACGATTTCTCGCCGATTTTCGTTGTTTTCTATCTTGAATTCGCCAAGAAGAGCACGAAATCTACAAAATCATGACTTTTTACCTAGATTCAACGGCTGAATTGCAAGAAAACAGCAGAATTCTGCACGAAATCATCAAAATTCTTACAGAAAACCGCATATTTCGATGCAAAACAACGATTTCTCGCCGATTTTCGTTGTTTTCTATCTTGAATTCGCCAAGAAGAGCACGAAATCTACAAAATCATGACTTTTTACCTAGATTCAACGGCTGAATTGCAAGAAAACAGCAGAATTCTGCACGAAATCATCAAAATTCTTACAGAAAACCGCATATTTCGATGCAAAACGACGATTTCTCGCCGATTATCGTTGTTTTCTGGCTTGAATTCGCAAAGAAGAGCACGAAATCTACAAAATCATGACATTTTACCAAGATTCAACGGCTGAATTGCAAGAAAACAGCAGAATTCTGCACGAAATCATCAAAATTCTTACAGAAAACCGCATATTTCGATGCAAAACGACGATTTCTCGCCGATTTTCGTTGTTTTCTTTCATGAATTTGCAAAGAAGAGCACGAAATCTACAAAATCATGACTTTTTACCAAGATTCAACGGCTGAATTGCAAGAAAACAGCAGAATTCTGCACGAAATCATCAAAATTCTTAGAGAAAACCGCATATTTCGATGCAAAACGAAGATTTCTCGCTGATTTTCGTTGTTTTCTATCTTGAATTCGCAAAGAAGATCACAAAATCTACAAAATCATGACTTTTTACCAAGATTCAACAGCTGAATTGCAAGAAAACAGCAGAATTCTGCACGAAATCGTCAAAATTCTTAGAGAAAACCGCATATTTCGATGCAAAACGACGATTTCTCGCCGATTTTCGTTGTTTTCTGGCTTGAATTCGCAAAGAAAAGCACGAAATCAACAAAATCATTACTTTTTACCAAGATTCAACAGCTGAATTGCAAGAAAACAGCAGAATTCTGCACGAAATCATCAAAATTCTTACAGAAAACCGCATTTTTCGATGCAAAACGACGATTTCTCGCCGATTTTCGTTGTTTTCTGGCTTGAATTCGCAAAGAAGAGCACGAAATCTACAAAATCATGACTTTTTACCAAGATTCAACGGCTGAATTGCAAGAAAACAGCAGAATTCTGCTCGAAATCATCAAAATTCTTACAGAAAACCGCATTTTTCGATGCAAAACGACGATTTCTCGCCGATTTTCGTTGTTTTCTGGCTTGAATTCGCAAAGAAGAGCACGAAATCTACAAAATCATTACTTTTTACCAAGATTCAACGGCTGAATTGCAAGAAAACAGCAGAATTCTGCACGAAATCATCAAAATTCTTACAGAAAACCGCATATTTCGATTCAAAACAACGATTTCTCGCCGATTTTCGTTGTTTTCTGGCTTGAATTCGCAAAGAAGAGCACGAAATCTACAAAATCATCACTTTTTACCAAGATTCTACGGCTGAATTGCAAGAAAACAGCAGAATTCTGCACGAAATCATCAAAATTCTTACAGAAAACCGCATATTTCGATGCAAAACGACAATTTCTCGCCGATTTTCGTTGTTTTCTGGCTTGAATTCGCAAAGAAGAGCACGAAATCTACAAAATCATGACTTTTTACCAAGATTCAACGGCTGAATTGCAAGAAAACAGCAGAATTCTGCACGAAATCATCAAAATTCTTAGAGAAAACTGCATATTTCGATGCAAAACAACGATTTCTCGCCGATTTTCGTTGTTTTCCATCTTGAATTCGCCAAGAAGAGCACGAAATCTACAAAATCATGACTTTTTACCTAGATTCAACGGCTGAATTGCAAGAAAACAGCAGAATTCTGCACGAAATCATCAAAATTCTTACAGAAAACCGCATATTTCGATGCAAAACGACGATTTCTCGCCGATTTTCGTTGTTTTCTGGCTTGAATTCGCAAAGAAGAGAACGAAATCTACAAAAGCATGACTTTTTACCAAGATTCAACGGCTGAATTGCAAGAAAACAGCAGAATTCTGCACAAAATCATCAAAATTCTTACAGAAAACCGCATATTTCGATGCAAAACGACGATTTCTCGCCGATCTTCGTTGTTTTCTGGCATGAATTTGCAAAGAAAAACACGAAATCTACAAAATCATGACTTTTTACCAAGATTCAACGGCTGAATTGCAAGAAAACAGCAGAATTCTGCACGAAATCATCAAAATTCTTAGAGAAAACCGCATATTTCGATGCAAAACGACGATTTCTCGCTGATTTTCGTTGTTTTCTATCTTGAATTCGCAAAGAGCACGAAATCTACAAAATCATGACTTTTTACCAAGATTCAACGGCTGAATTGCAAGAAAACAGCAGAATTCTGCTCGAAATCATCAAAATTCTTACAGAAAACCGCATATTTCGATGCAAAACGACGATTTCTCGCCGATTTTCATTGTATTCTGGCTTGAATTCGCAAAAAAGAGCACGAAATCTACAAAATCATGACTTTTTACCAAGATTCAACGGCTGAATTGCAAGAAAACAGCAGAATTCTGCACGAAATCATCAAAATTCTTAGAGAAAACCGCATTTTTCGATGCAAAACGACGATTTCTCGCCGATTTTCGTTGTTTTCTGGCTTGAATTCGCAAAGAAGAGCACGAAATCTACAAAATCATGACTTTTTACCAAGATTCAACGGCTGAATTGCAAGAAAACAGCAGAATTCTGCACTAAATCATCAAAATTCTTACAGAAAACCGCATATTTCGATGCAAAACAACGATTTCTCGCCGATTTTCGTTGTTTTCTGGCTTGAATTCGCAAAGAAGAGCACGAAATCTACAAAACCATCACTTTTTACCAATATTCTACGGCTGAATTGCAAGAAAACAGCAGAATTCTGCACGAAATCATCAAAATTCTTAGAGAAAACTGCATATTTCGATGCAAAACAACGATTTCTCGCCGATTTTCGTTGTTTTCTATCTTGAATTCGCCAAGAAGAGCACGAAATCTACAAAATCATGACTTTTTACATAGATTCAATGGCTGAATTGCAAGAAAACAGCAGAATTCTGCACGAAATCATCAAAATTCTTACAGAAAACCGCATATTTCGATGCAAAACGACGATTTCTCGCCGATTTTCGTTGTTTTCTGGCTTGAATTCGCAAAGAAGAGCACGAAATCTACAAAATCATGACTTTTTACCAAGATTCAACGGCTGAATTGCAAGAAAACAGCAGAATTCTGCACGAAATCGTCAAAATTCTTAGAGAAAACCGCATATTTCGATGCAAAACGACGATTTCTCGCCGATTTTCGTTGTTTTCTGGCTTGAATTCGCAAAGAAGAGCACGAAATCTACAAAATCATCACTTTTTACTAATATTCAACGGCTGAATTGCAAGAAAACAGCAGAATTCTGCACGAAATCATCAAAATTCTTAGAGAAAACCGCATATTTCGATGCAAAACGACGATTTCTCGCCGATTTTCGTTGTTTTCTGGCTTGAATTCGCAAAGAAGAGCACGAAATCTACAAAATCATCACTTTTTACCAAGATTCAACGGCTGAATTGCATGAAAACAGCAGAATTCTGCACGAAATTATCAAAATTCTTAGAGAAAACTGCATATTTCAATGCAAAACAACGATTTCTCGCCGATTTTCGTTGTTTTCTATCTTGAATTCGCCAAGAAGAGCACGAAATCTACAAAATCATGACTTTTTACCAAGATTCAACGGCTGAATTGCAAGAAAACAGCAGAATTCTGCACGAAATCATCAAAATTCTTAGAGAAAACTGCATATTTCGATGCAAAACAACGATTTCTGGCCGATTTTCGTTGTTTTCCATCTTGAATTCGCCAAGAAGAGCACGAAATCTACAAAATCATGACTTTTTACCTAGATTCAACGGCTGAATTGCAAGAAAACAGCAGAATTCTGCACGAAATCATCAAAATTCTTACAGAAAACCGCATATTTCGATGCAAAACGACGATTTCTCGCCGATTTTTGTTGTTTTCTGGCTTGAATTCGCAAAGAAGAGAACGAAATCTACAAAAGCATGACTTTTTACCAAGATTCAACGGCTGAATTGCAAGAAAACAGCAGAATTCTGCACAAAATCATCAAAATTCTTACAGAAAACCGCATATTTCGATGCAAAACGACGATTTCTCGCCGATCTTCGTTGTTTTCTGGCATGAATTTGCAAAGAAAAGCACGAAATCTACAAAATCATGACTTTTTACCAAGATTCAACGGCTGAATTGCAAGAAAACAGCAGAATTCTGCACGAAATCATCAAAATTCTTAGAGAAAACCGCATATTTCGATGCAAAACGACGATTTCTCGCTGATTTTCGTTGTTTTCTATCTTGAATTCGCAAAGAGCACGAAATCTACAAAATCATGACTTTTTACCAAAATTCAACGGCTGAATTGCAAGAAAACAGCAGAATTCTGCTCGAAATCATCAAAATTCTTACAGAAAACCGCATATTTCGATGCAAAACGACGATTTCTCGCCGATTTTCGTTGTATTCTGGCTTGAATTCGCAAAAAAGAGCACGAAATCTACAAAATCATGACTTTTTACCAAGATTCAACGGCTGAATTGTAAGAAAACAGCAGAATTCTGCACTAAATCATCAAAATTCTTACAGAAAACCGCATATTTCGATGCAAAACAACGATTTCTCGCCGATTTTCGTTGTTTTCTGGCTTGAATTCGCAAAGAAGAGCACGAAATCTACAAAACCATCACTTTTTACCAATATTCTACGGCTGAATTGCAAGAAAACAGCAGAATTCTGCACGAAATCATCAAAATTCTTAGAGAAAACTGCATATTTCGATGCAAAACAACGATTTCTCGCCGATTTTCGTTGTTTTCTATCTTGAATTCGCCAAGAAGAGCACGAAATCTACAAAATCATGACTTTTTACATAGATTCAATGGCTGAATTGCAAGAAAACAGCAGAATTCTGCACGAAATCATCAAAATTCTTACAGAAAACCGCATATTTCGATGCAAAACGACGATTTCTCGCCGATTTTCGTTGTTTTCTGGCTTGAATTCGCAAAGAAGAGCACGAAATCTACAAAATCATCACTTTTTACCAAGATTCAACGGCTGAATTGCATGAAAACAGCAGAATTCTGCACGAAATTATCAAAATTCTTAGAGAAAACTGCATATTTCAATGCAAAACAACGATTTCTCGCCGATTTTCGTTGTTTTCTATCTTGAATTCGCCAAGAAGAGCACGAAATCTACAAAATCATGACTTTTTTCCTAGATTCAACGGCTGAATTGTAAGAAAACAGCAGAATTCTGCACGAAATCATCAAAATTCTTACAGAAAACCGCATATTTCGATGCAAAACGACGATTTCTCGCCGATTTTCGTTGTTTCCTGGCTTGAATTCGCAAAGAAGAGCACGAAATCTACAAAATCATGACTTTTTACCAAGATTCAACGGCTGAATTGCAAGAAAACAGCAGAATTCTGCACGAAATCATCAAAGTTCTTAGAGAAAACTGCATATTTCGATGCAAAACAACGATTTCTCGCCGATTTTCGTTGTTTTCTATCTTGAATTTGCCAAGAAGAGCACGAAATCTACAAAATCATGACTTTTTACATAGATTCAACGGCTGAATTGCAAGAAAACAGCAGAATTCTGCACGAAATCCTCAAAATTCTTACAGAAAACCGCATATTTCGATGCAAAACAACGATTTCTCGCCGATTTTCGTTGTTTTCTATCTTGAATTCGCCAAGAAGAGCACGAAATCTACAGAATCATGACTTTTTACCTAGATTCAACGGCTGAATTGCAAGAAAACAGCAGAATTCTGCACGAAATCATCAAAATTCTTACAGAAAACCGCATATTTCGATGCAAAACGACGATTTCTCGCCGATTATCGTTGTTTTCTATCTTGAATTCGCCAAGAAGAGCACGAAATCTACAAAATCATGACTTTTTACCTAGATTCAACGGCTGAATTGCAAGAAAACAGCAGAATTCTGCACGAAATCATCAAAATTCTTACAGAAAACCGCATATTTCGATGCAAAACGACGATTTCTCGCCGATTATCGTTGTTTTCTGGCTTGAATTCGCAAAGAAGAGCACGAAATCTACAAAATCATGACTTTTTACCAAGATTCAACGGCTGAATTGCAAGAAAACAGCAGAATTCTGCACGAAATCATCAAAATTCTTACAGAAAACCGCATATTTCGATGCAAAACGACGATTTCTCGCCGATTTTCGTTGTTTTCTTTCATGAATTTGCAAAGAAGAGCACGAAATCTACAAAATCATGACTTTTTACCAAGATTCAACGGCTGAATTGCAAGAAAACAGCAGAATTCTGCACGAAATCATCAAAATTCTTAGAGAAAACCGCATATTTCGATGCAAAACGAAGATTTCTCGCTGATTTTCGTTGTTTTCTATCTTGAATTCGCAAAGAAGAGCACAAAATCTACAAAATCATGACTTTTTACCAAGATTCAACGGCTGAATTGCAAGAAAACAGCAGAATTCTGCACGAAATCGTCAAAATTCTTAGAGAAAACCGCATATTTCGATGCAAAACGACGATTTCTCGCCGATTTTCGTTGTTTTCTGGCTTGAATTGGCAAAGAAAAGCACGAAATCAACAAAATCATTACTTTTTACCAAGATTCAACAGCTGAATTGCAAGAAAACAGCAGAATTCTGCACGAAATCATCAAAATTCTTACAGAAAACCGCATTTTTCGATGCAAAACGACGATTTCTCGCCGATTTTCGTTGTTTTCTGGCTTGAATTCGCAAAGAAGAGCACGAAATCTACAAAATCATGACTTTTTACCAAGATTCAACGGCTGAATTGCAAGAAAACAGCAGAATTCTGCTCGAAATCATCAAAATTCTTACAGAAAACCGCATTTTTCGATGCAAAACGACGATTTCTCGCCGATTTTCGTTGTTTTCTGGCTTGAATTCGCAAAGAAGAGCACGAAATCTACAAAATCATTACTTTTTACCAAGATTCAACGGCTGAATTGCAAGAAAACAGCAGAATTCTGCACGAAATCATCAAAATTCTTACAGAAAACCGCATATTTCGATGCAAAACAACGATTTCTCGCCGATTTTCGTTGTTTTCTGGCTTGAATTCGCAAAGAAGAGCACGAAATCTACAAAATCATCACTTTTTACCAAGATTCTACGGCTGAATTGCAAGAAAACAGCAGAATTCTGCACGAAATCATCAAAATTCCTACAGAAAACCGCATATTTCGATGCAAAACGACGATTTCTCGCCGATTTTCGTTGTTTTCTGGCTTGAATTCGCAAAGAAGAGCACGAAATCTACAAAATCATCACTTTTTACCAAGATTCAACGGCTGAATTGCATGAAAACAGCAGAATTCTGCACGAAATTATCAAAATTCTTAGAGAAAACTGCATATTTCAATGCAAAACAACGATTTCTCGCCGATTTTCGTTGTTTTCTATCTTGAATTCGCCAAGAAGAGCACGAAATCTACAAAATCATGACTTTTTACCTAGATTCAACGGCTGAATTGTAAGAAAACAGCAGAATTCTGCACGAAATCATCAAAATTCTTACAGAAAACCGCATATTTCGATGCAAAACGACGATTTCTCGCCGATTTTCGTTGTTTCCTGGCTTGAATTCGCAAAGGAGAGCACGAAATCTACAAAATCATGACTTTTTACCAAGATTCAACGGCTGAATTGCAAGAAAACAGCAGAATTCTGCACGAAATCATCAAAATTCTTAGAGAAAACTGCATATTTCGATGCAAAACAACGATTTCTCGCCGATTTTCGTTGTTTTCTATCTTGAATTTGCCAAGAAGAGCACGAAATCTACAAAATCATGACTTTTTACATAGATTCAACGGCTGGATTGCAAGAAAACAGCAGAATTCTGCACGAAATCCTCAAAATTCTTACAGAAAACCGCATATTTCGATGCAAAACAACGATTTCTCGCCGATTTTCGTTGTTTTCTATCTTGAATTCGCCAAGAAGAGCACGAAATCTACAAAATCATGACTTTTCACCTAGATTCAACGGCTGAATTGCAAGAAAACAGCAGAATTCTGCACGAAATCATCAAAATTCTTACAGAAAACCGCATATTTCGATGCAAAACGACGATTTCTCGCCGATTTTCGTTGTTTTCTGGCTTGAATTGGCAAAGAAGAGAACGAAATCTACAAAATCATGACTTTTTACCTAGATTCAACGGCTGAATTGCAAGAAAACAGCAGAATTCTGCACGAAATCATCAAAATTCTTACAGAAAACCGCATATTTCGATGCAAAACGACGATTTCTCGCCGATTTTCGTTGTTTTCTGGCTTGAATTTGCAAAGAAGAGAACGAAATCTACAAAAGCATGACTTTTTACCAAGATTCAACGGCTGAATTGCAAGAAAACAGCAGAATTCTGCACAAAATCATCAAAATTCTTACAGAAAACCGCATATTTCGATGCAAAACGACGATTTCTCGCCGATCTTCGTTGTTTTCTGGCATGAATTTGCAAAGAAGAGCACGAAATCTACAAAATCATGACTTTTTACCAAGATTCAACGGCTGAATTGCAAGAAAACAGCAGAATTCTGCACGAAATCATCAAAATTCTTAGAGAAAACCGCATATTTCGATGCAAAACGACGATTTCTCGCTGATTTTTGTTGTTTTCTATCTTGAATTCGCAAAGAGCACGAAATCTACAAAATCATGTCTTTTTACCAAGATTCAACGGCTGAATTGCAAGAAAACAGCAGAATTCTGCACGAAATCATCAAAATTCTTACAGAAAACCGCATATTTCGATGCAAAACGACGATTTCTCGCCGATTTTCGTTGTATTCTGGCTTGAATTCGCAAAGAAGAGCACGAAATCTACAAAATCATGACTTTTTACCAAGATTCAACGGCTGAATTGCAAGAAAACAGCAGAATTCTGCACGAAATCATCAAAATTCTTAGAGAAAACCGCATTTTTCGATGCAAAACGACGATTTCTCGCCGATTTTCGTTGTTTTCTGGCTTGAATTCGCAAAGAAGAGCACGAAATCTACAAAATCATCACTTTTTACCAAGATTCAACGGCTGAATTGCATGAAAACAGCAGAATTCTGCACGAAATTATCAAAATTCTTAGAGAAAACTGCATATTTCAATGCAAAACAACGATTTCTCGCCGATTTTCGTTGTTTTCTATCTTGAATTCGCCAAGAAGAGCACGAAATCTACAAAATCATGACTTTTTACCTAGATTCAACGGCTGAATTGTAAGAAAACAGCAGAATTCTGCACGAAATCATCAAAATTCTTACAGAAAACCGCATATTTCGATGCAAAACGACGATTTCTCGCCGATTTTCGTTGTTTCCTGGCTTGAATTCGCAAAGAAGAGCACGAAATCTACAAAATCATGACTTTTTACCAAGATTCAACGGCTGAATTGCAAGAAAACAGCAGAATTCTGCACGAAATCATCAAAATTCTTAGAGAAAACTGCATATTTCGATGCAAAACAACGATTTCTCGCCGATTTTCGTTGTTTTCTATCTTGAATTTGCCAAGAAGAGCACGAAATCTACAAAATCATGACTTTTTACATAGATTCAACGGCTGGATTGCAAGAAAACAGCAGAATTCTGCACGAAATCCTCAAAATTCTTACAGAAAACCGCATATTTCGATGCAAAACAACGATTTCTCGCCGATTTTCGTTGTTTTCTATCTTGAATTCGCCAAGAAGAGCACGAAATCTACAAAATCATGACTTTTCACCTAGATTCAACGGCTGAATTGCAAGAAAACAGCAGAATTCTGCACGAAATCATCAAAATTCTTACAGAAAACCGCATATTTCGATGCAAAACGACGATTTCTCGCCGATTTTCGTTGTTTTCTGGCTTGAATTGGCAAAGAAGAGAACGAAATCTACAAAATCATGACTTTTTACCTAGATTCAACGGCTGAATTGCAAGAAAACAGCAGAATTCTGCAGGAAATCATCAAAATTCTTACAGAAAACCGCATATTTCGATGCAAAACGACGATTTCTCGCCGATTTTCGTTGTTTTCTGGCTTGAATTTGCAAAGAAGAGAACGAAATCTACAAAAGCATGACTTTTTACCAAGATTCAACGGCTGAATTGCAAGAAAACAGCAGAATTCTGCACAAAATCATCAAAATTCTTACAGAAAACCGCATATTTCGATGCAAAACGACGATTTCTCGCCGATCTTCGTTGTTTTCTGGCATGAATTTGCAAAGAAGAGCACGAAATCTACAAAATCATGACTTTTTACCAAGATTCAACGGCTGAATTGCAAGAAAACAGCAGAATTCTGCACGAAATCATCAAAATTCTTAGAGAAAACCGCATATTTCGATGCAAAACGACGATTTCTCGCTGATTTTTGTTGTTTTCTATCTTGAATTCGCAAAGAGCACGAAATCTACAAAATCATGTCTTTTTACCAAGATTCAACGGCTGAATTGCAAGAAAACAGCAGAATTCTGCACGAAATCATCAAAATTCTTACAGAAAACCGCATATTTCGATGCAAAACGACGATTTCTCGCCGATTTTCGTTGTATTCTGGCTTGAATTCGCAAAGAAGAGCACGAAATCTACAAAATCATGACTTTTTACCAAGATTCAACGGCTGAATTGCAAGAAAACAGCAGAATTCTGCACGAAATCATCAAAATTCTTAGAGAAAACCGCATTTTTCGATGCAAAACGACGATTTCTCGCCGATTTTCGTTGTTTTCTGGCTTGAATTCGCAAAGAAGAGCACGAAATCTACAAAATCATGACTTTTTACCAAGATTCAACGGCTGAATTGCAAGAAAACAGTAGAATTCTGCACTAAATCATCAAAATTCTTACAGAAAACCGCATATTTCGATGCAAAACAACGATTTCTCGCCGATTTTCGTTGTTTTCTGGCTTGAATTCGCAAAGAAGAGCACGAAATCTACAAAATCATCACTTTTTACCAATATTCTACGGCTGAATTGCAAGAAAACAGCAGAATTCTGCACGAAATCATCAAAATTCTTACAGAAAACCGCATATTTCGATGCAAAACGACGATTTCTCGCCGATTTTCGTTGTTTTCTGGCTTGAATTCGCAAAGAAGAGCACGAAATCTACAAAATCATGACTTTTTACCAAGATTCAACGGCTGAATTGCAAGAAAACAGCAGAATTCTGCACGAAATCGTCAAAATTCTTAGAGAAAACCGCATATTTCGATGCAAAACGACGATTTCTCGCCGATTTTCGTTGTTTTCTGGCTTGAATTCGCAAAGAAGAGCACGAAATCTACAAAATCATCACTTTTTACTAAGATTCAACAGCTGAATTGCAAGAAAACAGCAGAATTCTGCACAAAATCATCAAAATTCTTACAGAAAACCGCATATTTCGATGCAAAACGACGATTTCTCGCCGATCTTCGTTGTTTTCTGGCATGAATTTGCAAAGAAGAGCACGAAATCTACAAAATCATGACTTTTTACCAAGATTCAACGGCTGAATTGCAAGAAAACAGCAGAATTATGCACGAAATCATCAAAATTCTTAGAGAAAACCGCATATTTCGATGCAAAACGACGATTTCTCGCTGATTTTCGTTGTTTTTTATCTTGAATTCGCAAAGAGCACGAAATCTACAAAATCATCACTTTTTACCAAGATTCAACGGCTGAATTGCAAGAAAACAGCAGAATTCTGCACGAAATCGTCAAAATTCTTAGAGAAAACCGCATATTTCGATGCAAAACGACGATTTCTCGCCGATTTTCGTTGTTTTCTGGCTTGAATTTGCAAAGAAGAGAACGAAATCTACAAAAGCATGACTTTTTACCAAGATTCAACGGCTGAATTGCAAGAAAACAGCAGAATTCTGCACAAAATCATCAAAATTCTTACAGAAAACCGCATATTTCGATGCAAAACGACGATTTCTCGCCGATCTTCGTTGTTTTCTGGCATGAATTTGCAAAGAAGAGCACGAAATCTACAAAATCATGACTTTTTACCAAGATTCAACGGCTGAATTGCAAGAAAACAGCAGAATTCTGCACGAAATCATCAAAATTCTTAGAGAAAACTGCATATTTCGATGCAAAACAACGATTTCTCGCCGATTTTCGTTGTTTTCTATCTTGAATTTGCCAAGAAGAGCACGAAATCTACAAAATCATGACTTTTTACATAGATTCAACGGCTGGATTGCAAGAAAACAGCAGAATTCTGCACGAAATCCTCAAAATTCTTACAGAAAACCGCATATTTCGATGCAAAACAACGATTTCTCGCCGATTTTCGTTGTTTTCTATCTTGAATTCGCCAAGAAGAGCACGAAATCTACAAAATCATGACTTTTCACCTAGATTCAACGGCTGAATTGCAAGAAAACAGCAGAATTCTGCACGAAATCATCAAAATTCTTACAGAAAACCGCATATTTCGATGCAAAACGACGATTTCTCGCCGATTTTCGTTGTTTTCTGGCTTGAATTGGCAAAGAAGAGAACGAAATCTACAAAATCATGACTTTTTACCTAGATTCAACGGCTGAATTGCAAGAAAACAGCAGAATTCTGCACGAAATCATCAAAATTCTTACAGAAAACCGCATATTTCGATGCAAAACGACGATTTCTCGCCGATTTTCGTTGTTTTCTGGCTTGAATTTGCAAAGAAGAGAACGAAATCTACAAAAGCATGACTTTTTACCAAGATTCAACGGCTGAATTGCAAGAAAACAGCAGAATTCTGCACAAAATCATCAAAATTCTTACAGAAAACCGCATATTTCGATGCAAAACGACGATTTCTCGCCGATCTTCGTTGTTTTCTGGCATGAATTTGCAAAGAAGAGCACGAAATCTACAAAATCATGACTTTTTACCAAGATTCAACGGCTGAATTGCAAGAAAACAGCAGAATTCTGCACGAAATCATCAAAATTCTTAGAGAAAACCGCATATTTCGATGCAAAACGACGATTTCTCGCTGATTTTTGTTGTTTTCTATCTTGAATTCGCAAAGAGCACGAAATCTACAAAATCATGTCTTTTTACCAAGATTCAACGGCTGAATTGCAAGAAAACAGCAGAATTCTGCACGAAATCATCAAAATTCTTACAGAAAACCGCATATTTCGATGCAAAACGACGATTTCTCGCCGATTTTCGTTGTATTCTGGCTTGAATTCGCAAAGAAGAGCACGAAATCTACAAAATCATGACTTTTTACCAAGATTCAACGGCTGAATTGCAAGAAAACAGCAGAATTCTGCACGAAATCATCAAAATTCTTAGAGAAAACCGCATTTTTCGATGCAAAACGACGATTTCTCGCCGATTTTCGTTGTTTTCTGGCTTGAATTCGCAAAGAAGAGCACGAAATCTACAAAATCATGACTTTTTACCAAGATTCAACGGCTGAATTGCAAGAAAACAGTAGAATTCTGCACTAAATCATCAAAATTCTTACAGAAAACCGCACATTTCGATGCAAAACAACGATTTCTCGCCGATTTTCGTTGTTTTCTGGCTTGAATTCGCAAAGAAGAGCACGAAATCTACAAAATCATCACTTTTTACCAATATTCTACGGCTGAATTGCAAGAAAACAGCAGAATTCTGCACGAAATCATCAAAATTCTTACAGAAAACCGCATATTTCGATGCAAAACGACGATTTCTCGCCGATTTTCGTTGTTTTCTGGCTTGAATTCGCAAAGAAGAGCACGAAATCTACAAAATCATGACTTTTTACCAAGATTCAACGGCTGAATTGCAAGAAAACAGCAGAATTCTGCACGAAATCGTCAAAATTCTTAGAGAAAACCGCATATTTCGATGCAAAACGGCGATTTCTCGCCGATTTTCGTTGTTTTCTGGCTTGAATTCGCAAAGAAGAGCACGAAATCTACAAAATCATCACTTTTTACTAAGATTCAACAGCTGAATTGCAAGAAAACAGCAGAATTCTGCACAAAATCATCAAAATTCTTACAGAAAACCGCATATTTCGATGCAAAACGACGATTTCTCGCCGATCTTCGTTGTTTTCTGGCATGAATTTGCAAAGAAGAGCACGAAATCTACAAAATCATGACTTTTTACCAAGATTCAACGGCTGAATTGCAAGAAAACAGCAGAATTATGCACGAAATCATCAAAATTCTTAGAGAAAACTGCATATTTCAATGCAAAACAACGATTTCTCGCCGATTTTCGTTGTTTTCTATCTTGAATTCGCCAAGAAGAGCACGAAATCTACAAAATCATGACTTTTTACCTAGATTCAACGGCTGAATTGTAAGAAAACAGCAGAATTCTGCACGAAATCATCAAAATTCTTACAGAAAACCGCATATTTCGATGCAAAACGACGATTTCTCGCCGATTTTCGTTGTTTCCTGGCTTGAATTCGCAAAGAAGAGCACGAAATCTACAAAATCATGACTTTTTACCAAGATTCAACGGCTGAATTGCAAGAAAACAGCAGAATTCTGCACGAAATCATCAAAATTCTTAGAGAAAACTGCATATTTCGATGCAAAACAACGATTTCTCGCCGATTTTCGTTGTTTTCTATCTTGAATTTGCCAAGAAGAGCACGAAATCTACAAAATCATGACTTTTTACATAGATTCAACGGCTGGATTGCAAGAAAACAGCAGAATTCTGCACGAAATCCTCAAAATTCTTACAGAAAACCGCATATTTCGATGCAAAACAACGATTTCTCGCCGATTTTCGTTGTTTTCTATCTTGAATTCGCCAAGAAGAGCACGAAATCTACAAAATCATGACTTTTCACCTAGATTCAACGGCTGAATTGCAAGAAAACAGCAGAATTCTGCACGAAATCATCAAAATTCTTACAGAAAACCGCATATTTCGATGCAAAACGACGATTTCTCGCCGATTTTCGTTGTTTTCTGGCTTGAATTGGCAAAGAAGAGAACGAAATCTACAAAATCATGACTTTTTACCTAGATTCAACGGCTGAATTGCAAGAAAACAGCAGAATTCTGCAGGAAATCATCAAAATTCTTACAGAAAACCGCATATTTCGATGCAAAACGACGATTTCTCGCCGATTTTCGTTGTTTTCTGGCTTGAATTTGCAAAGAAGAGAACGAAATCTACAAAAGCATGACTTTTTACCAAGATTCAACGGCTGAATTGCAAGAAAACAGCAGAATTCTGCACAAAATCATCAAAATTCTTACAGAAAACCGCATATTTCGATGCAAAACGACGATTTCTCGCCGATCTTCGTTGTTTTCTGGCATGAATTTGCAAAGAAGAGCACGAAATCTACAAAATCATGACTTTTTACCAAGATTCAACGGCTGAATTGCAAGAAAACAGCAGAATTCTGCACGAAATCATCAAAATTCTTAGAGAAAACCGCATATTTCGATGCAAAACGACGATTTCTCGCTGATTTTTGTTGTTTTCTATCTTGAATTCGCAAAGAGCACGAAATCTACAAAATCATGTCTTTTTACCAAGATTCAACGGCTGAATTGCAAGAAAACAGCAGAATTCTGCACGAAATCATCAAAATTCTTACAGAAAACCGCATATTTCGATGCAAAACGACGATTTCTCGCCGATTTTCGTTGTATTCTGGCTTGAATTCGCAAAGAAGAGCACGAAATCTACAAAATCATGACTTTTTACCAAGATTCAACGGCTGAATTGCAAGAAAACAGCAGAATTCTGCACGAAATCATCAAAATTCTTAGAGAAAACCGCATTTTTCGATGCAAAACGACGATTTCTCGCCGATTTTCGTTGTTTTCTGGCTTGAATTCGCAAAGAAGAGCACGAAATCTACAAAATCATGACTTTTTACCAAGATTCAACGGCTGAATTGCAAGAAAACAGTAGAATTCTGCACTAAATCATCAAAATTCTTACAGAAAACCGCATATTTCGATGCAAAACAACGATTTCTCGCCGATTTTCGTTGTTTTCTGGCTTGAATTCGCAAAGAAGAGCACGAAATCTACAAAATCATCACTTTTTACCAATATTCTACGGCTGAATTGCAAGAAAACAGCAGAATTCTGCACGAAATCATCAAAATTCTTACAGAAAACCGCATATTTCGATGCAAAACGACGATTTCTCGCCGATTTTCGTTGTTTTCTGGCTTGAATTCGCAAAGAAGAGCACGAAATCTACAAAATCATGACTTTTTACCAAGATTCAACGGCTGAATTGCAAGAAAACAGCAGAATTCTGCACGAAATCGTCAAAATTCTTAGAGAAAACCGCATATTTCGATGCAAAACGACGATTTCTCGCCGATTTTCGTTGTTTTCTGGCTTGAATTCGCAAAGAAGAGCACGAAATCTACAAAATCATCACTTTTTACTAAGATTCAACAGCTGAATTGCAAGAAAACAGCAGAATTCTGCACAAAATCATCAAAATTCTTACAGAAAACCGCATATTTCGATGCAAAACGACGATTTCTCGCCGATCTTCGTTGTTTTCTGGCATGAATTTGCAAAGAAGAGCACGAAATCTACAAAATCATGACTTTTTACCAAGATTCAACGGCTGAATTGCAAGAAAACAGCAGAATTATGCACGAAATCATCAAAATTCTTAGAGAAAACCGCATATTTCGATGCAAAACGACGATTTCTCGCTGATTTTCGTTGTTTTTTATCTTGAATTCGCAAAGAGCACGAAATCTACAAAATCATCACTTTTTACCAAGATTCAACGGCTGAATTGCAAGAAAACAGCAGAATTCTGCACGAAATCGTCAAAATTCTTAGAGAAAACCGCATATTTCGATGCAAAACGACGATTTCTCGCCGATTTTCGTTGTTTTCTGGCTTGAATTTGCAAAGAAGAGAACGAAATCTACAAAAGCATGACTTTTTACCAAGATTCAACGGCTGAATTGCAAGAAAACAGCAGAATTCTGCACAAAATCATCAAAATTCTTACAGAAAACCGCATATTTCGATGCAAAACGACGATTTCTCGCCGATCTTCGTTGTTTTCTGGCATGAATTTGCAAAGAAGAGCACGAAATCTACAAAATCATGACTTTTTACCAAGATTCAACGGCTGAATTGCAAGAAAACAGCAGAATTCTGCACGAAATCATCAAAATTCTTAGAGAAAACTGCATATTTCGATGCAAAACAACGATTTCTCGCCGATTTTCGTTGTTTTCTATCTTGAATTTGCCAAGAAGAGCACGAAATCTACAAAATCATGACTTTTTACATAGATTCAACGGCTGGATTGCAAGAAAACAGCAGAATTCTGCACGAAATCCTCAAAATTCTTACAGAAAACCGCATATTTCGATGCAAAACAACGATTTCTCGCCGATTTTCGTTGTTTTCTATCTTGAATTCGCCAAGAAGAGCACGAAATCTACAAAATCATGACTTTTCACCTAGATTCAACGGCTGAATTGCAAGAAAACAGCAGAATTCTGCACGAAATCATCAAAATTCTTACAGAAAACCGCATATTTCGATGCAAAACGACGATTTCTCGCCGATTTTCGTTGTTTTCTGGCTTGAATTGGCAAAGAAGAGAACGAAATCTACAAAATCATGACTTTTTACCTAGATTCAACGGCTGAATTGCAAGAAAACAGCAGAATTCTGCAGGAAATCATCAAAATTCTTACAGAAAACCGCATATTTCGATGCAAAACGACGATTTCTCGCCGATTTTCGTTGTTTTCTGGCTTGAATTTGCAAAGAAGAGAACGAAATCTACAAAAGCATGACTTTTTACCAAGATTCAACGGCTGAATTGCAAGAAAACAGCAGAATTCTGCCCAAAATCATCAAAATTCTTACAGAAAACCGCATATTTCGATGCAAAACGACGATTTCTCGCCGATCTTCGTTGTTTTCTGGCATGAATTTGCAAAGAAGAGCACGAAATCTACAAAATCATGACTTTTTACCAAGATTCAACGGCTGAATTGCAAGAAAACAGCAGAATTCTGCACGAAATCATCAAAATTCTTAGAGAAAACCGCATATTTCGATGCAAAACGACGATTTCTCGCTGATTTTTGTTGTTTTCTATCTTGAATTCGCAAAGAGCACGAAATCTACAAAATCATGTCTTTTTACCAAGATTCAACGGCTGAATTGCAAGAAAACAGCAGAATTCTGCACGAAATCATCAAAATTCTTACAGAAAACCGCATATTTCGATGCAAAACGACGATTTCTCGCCGATTTTCGTTGTATTCTGGCTTGAATTCGCAAAGAAGAGCACGAAATCTACAAAATCATGACTTTTTACCAAGATTCAACGGCTGAATTGCAAGAAAACAGCAGAATTCTGCACGAAATCATCAAAATTCTTAGAGAAAACCGCATTTTTCGATGCAAAACGACGATTTCTCGCCGATTTTCGTTGTTTTCTGGCTTGAATTCGCAAAGAAGAGCACGAAATCTACAAAATCATGACTTTTTACCAAGATTCAACGGCTGAATTGCAAGAAAACAGTAGAATTCTGCACTAAATCATCAAAATTCTTACAGAAAACCGCATATTTCGATGCAAAACAACGATTTCTCGCCGATTTTCGTTGTTTTCTGGCTTGAATTCGCAAAGAAGAGCACGAAATCTACAAAATCATCACTTTTTACCAATATTCTACGGCTGAATTGCAAGAAAACAGCAGAATTCTGCACGAAATCATCAAAATTCTTACAGAAAACCGCATATTTCGATGCAAAACGACGATTTCTCGCCGATTTTCGTTGTTTTCTGGCTTGAATTCGCAAAGAAGAGCACGAAATCTACAAAATCATGACTTTTTACCAAGATTCAACGGCTGAATTGCAAGAAAACAGCAGAATTCTGCACGAAATCGTCAAAATTCTTAGAGAAAACCGCATATTTCGATGCAAAACGACGATTTCTCGCCGATTTTCGTTGTTTTCTGGCTTGAATTCGCAAAGAAGAGCACGAAATCTACAAAATCATCACTTTTTACTAAGATTCAACAGCTGAATTGCAAGAAAACAGCAGAATTCTGCACAAAATCATCAAAATTCTTACAGAAAACCGCATATTTCGATGCAAAACGACGATTTCTCGCCGATCTTCGTTGTTTTCTGGCATGAATTTGCAAAGAAGAGCACGAAATCTACAAAATCATGACTTTTTACCAAGATTCAACGGCTGAATTGCAAGAAAACAGCAGAATTATGCACGAAATCATCAAAATTCTTAGAGAAAACCGCATATTTCGATGCAAAACGACGATTTCTCGCTGATTTTCGTTGTTTTTTATCTTGAATTCGCAAAGAGCACGAAATCTACAAAATCATCACTTTTTACCAAGATTCAACGGCTGAATTGCAAGAAAACAGCAGAATTCTGCACGAAATCGTCAAAATTCTTAGAGAAAACCGCATATTTCGATGCAAAACGACGATTTCTCGCCGATTTTCGTTGTTTTCTGGCTTGAATTTGCAAAGAAGAGAACGAAATCTACAAAAGCATGACTTTTTACCAAGATTCAACGGCTGAATTGCAAGAAAACAGCAGAATTCTGCACAAAATCATCAAAATTCTTACAGAAAACCGCATATTTCGATGCAAAACGACGATTTCTCGCCGATCTTCGTTGTTTTCTGGCATGAATTTGCAAAGAAGAGCACGAAATCTACAAAATCATGACTTTTTACCAAGATTCAACGGCTGAATTGCAAGAAAACAGCAGAATTCTGCACGAAATCATCAAAATTCTTAGAGAAAACTGCATATTTCGATGCAAAACAACGATTTCTCGCCGATTTTCGTTGTTTTCTATCTTGAATTTGCCAAGAAGAGCACGAAATCTACAAAATCATGACTTTTTACATAGATTCAACGGCTGGATTGCAAGAAAACAGCAGAATTCTGCACGAAATCCTCAAAATTCTTACAGAAAACCGCATATTTCGATGCAAAACAACGATTTCTCGCCGATTTTCGTTGTTTTCTATCTTGAATTCGCCAAGAAGAGCACGAAATCTACAAAATCATGACTTTTCACCTAGATTCAACGGCTGAATTGCAAGAAAACAGCAGAATTCTGCACGAAATCATCAAAATTCTTACCGAAAACCGCATATTTCGATGCAAAACGACGATTTCTCGCCGATTTTCGTTGTTTTCTGGCTTGAATTGGCAAAGAAGAGAACGAAATCTACAAAATCATGACTTTTTACCTAGATTCAACGGCTGAATTGCAAGAAAACAGCAGAATTCTGCACGAAATCATCAAAATTCTTACAGAAAACCGCATATTTCGATGCAAAACGACGATTTCTCGCCGATTTTCGTTGTTTTCTGGCTTGAATTTGCAAAGAAGAGAACGAAATCTACAAAAGCATGACTTTTTACCAAGATTTAACGGCTGAATTGCAAGAAAACAGCAGAATTCTGCACAAAATCATCAAAATTCTTACAGAAAACCGCATATTTCGATGCAAAACGACGATTTCTCGCCGATCTTCGTTGTTTTCTGGCATGAATTTGCAAAGAAGAGCACGAAATCTACAAAATCATGACTTTTTACCAAGATTCAACGGCTGAATTGCAAGAAAACAGCAGAATTCTGCACGAAATCATCAAAATTCTTAGAGAAAACCGCATATTTCGATGCAAAACGACGATTTCTCGCTGATTTTTGTTGTTTTCTATCTTGAATTCGCAAAGAGCACGAAATCTACAAAATCATGTCTTTTTACCAAGATTCAACGGCTGAATTGCAAGAAAACAGCAGAATTCTGCACGAAATCATCAAAATTCTTACAGAAAACCGCATATTTCGATGCAAAACGACGATTTCTCGCCGATTTTCGTTGTATTCTGGCTTGAATTCGCAAAGAAGAGCACGAAATCTACAAAATCATGACTTTTTACCAAGATTCAACGGCTGAATTGCAAGAAAACAGCAGAATTCTGCACGAAATCATCAAAATTCTTAGAGAAAACCGCATTTTTCGATGCAAAACGACGATTTCTCGCCGATTTTCGTTGTTTTCTGGCTTGAATTCGCAAAGAAGAGCACGAAATCTACAAAATCATGACTTTTTACCAAGATTCAACGGCTGAATTGCAAGAAAACAGTAGAATTCTGCACTAAATCATCAAAATTCTTACAGAAAACCGCATATTTCGATGCAAAACAACGATTTCTCGCCGATTTTCGTTGTTTTCTGGCTTGAATTCGCAAAGAAGAGCACGAAATCTACAAAATCATCACTTTTTACCAATATTCTACGGCTGAATTGCAAGAAAACAGCAGAATTCTGCACGAAATCATCAAAATTCTTACAGAAAACCGCATATTTCGATGCAAAACGACGATTTCTCGCCGATTTTCGTTGTTTTCTGGCTTGAATTCGCAAAGAAGAGCACGAAATCTACAAAATCATGACTTTTTACCAAGATTCAACGGCTGAATTGCAAGAAAACAGCAGAATTCTGCACGAAATCGTCAAAATTCTTAGAGAAAACCGCATATTTCGATGCAAAACGACGATTTCTCGCCGATTTTCGTTGTTTTCTGGCTTGAATTCGCAAAGAAGAGCACGAAATCTACAAAATCATCACTTTTTACTAAGATTCAACAGCTGAATTGCAAGAAAACAGCAGAATTCTGCACAAAATCATCAAAATTCTTACAGAAAACCGCATATTTCGATGCAAAACGACGATTTCTCGCCGATCTTCGTTGTTTTCTGGCATGAATTTGCAAAGAAGAGCACGAAATCTACAAAATCATGACTTTTTACCAAGATTCAACGGCTGAATTGCAAGAAAACAGCAGAATTATGCACGAAATCATCAAAATTCTTAGAGAAAACCGCATATTTCGATGCAAAACGACGATTTCTCGCTGATTTTCGTTGTTTTTTATCTTGAATTCGCAAAGAGCACGAAATCTACAAAATCATCACTTTTTACCAAGATTCAACGGCTGAATTGCAAGAAAACAGCAGAATTCTGCACGAAATCGTCAAAATTCTTAGAGAAAACCGCATATTTCGATGCAAAACGACGATTTCTCGCCGATTTTCGTTGTTTTCTGGCTTGAATTCGCAAAGAAGAGCACGAAATCTACAAAATCATGACTTTTTACCAAGATTCAACGGCTGAATTGCAAGAAAACAGCAGAATTATGCACGAAATCATCAAAATTCTTACAGAAAACCGCATATTTCGATGCAAAACAACGATTTCTCGCCGATTTTCGTTGTTTTCTGGCTTGAATTCGCAAAGAAGAGCACGAAATCTACAAAATCATCACTTTTTACCAAGATTCTACGGTTGAATTGCAAGAAAACAGCAGAATTCTGCACGAAATCATCAAAATTCTTACAGAAAACCGCATATTTCGATGCAAAACGACGATTTCTCGCCGATTTTCGTTGTTTTCTGGCTCGAATTCGCAAAGAAGAGCACGAAATCTACAAAATCATGACTTTTTACCAAGATTCAACAGCTGAATTGCAAGAAAACAGCAGAATTCTGCACGAAATCGTCAAAATTCTTAGAGAAAACCGCATATTTCGATGCAAAACGACGATTTCTCGCCGATTTTCGTTGTTTTCTGGCTTGAATTCGCAAAGAAGAGCACGAAATCTACAAAATCATCACTTTTTACCAAGATTCAACGGCTGAATTGCATGAAAACAGCAGAATTCTGCACGAAATCATCAAAATTCTTACAGAAAACTGCATATTTCAATGCAAAACAACGATTTCTCGCCGATTTTCGTTGTTTTCTATCTTGAATTCGCCAAGAAGAGCACGAAATCTACAAAATCATGACTTTTTACCTAGATTCAACGGCTGAATTGTAAGAAAACAGCAGAATTCTGCACGAAATCATCAAAATTCTTACAGAAAACCGCATATTTCGATGCAAAACGACGATTTCTCGCCGATTTTCGTTGTTTCCTGGCTTGAATTCGCAAAGAAGAGCACGAAATCTACAAAATCATGACTTTTTACCAAGATTCAACGGCTGAATTGCAAGAAAACAGCAGAATTCTGCACGAAATTATCAAAATTCTTAGAGAAAACTGCATATTTCGATGCAAAACAACGATTTCTCGCCGATTTTCGTTGTTTTCTATCTTGAATTTGCCAAGAAGAGCACGAAATCTACAAAATCATGACTTTTTACATAGATTCAACGGCTGAATTGCAAGAAAACAGCAGAATTCTGCACGAAATCCTCAAAATTCTTACAGAAAACCGCATATTTCGATGCAAAACAACGATTTCTCGCCGATTTTCGTTGTTTTCTATCTTGAATTCGCCAAGAAGAGCACGAAATCTACAAAATCATGACTTTTCACCTAGATTCAACGGCTGAATTGCAAGAAAACAGCAGAATTCTGCACGAAATCATCAAAATTCTTACAGAAAACCGCATATTTCGATGCAAAACGACGATTTCTCGCCGATTTTCGTTGTTTTCTGGCTTGAATTGGCAAAGAAGAGAACGAAATCTACAAAATCATGACTTTTTACCAAGATTCAACGGCTGAATTGCAAGAATACAGCAGAATTCTGCACAATATCATCAAAATTCTTACAGAAAACCGCATATTTCGATGCAAAACGACGATTTCTCGCCGATTTTCGTTGTTTTCTGGCTTGAATTCGCAAAGAAGAGCACGAAATCTACAAAATCATCACTTTTTACCAATATTCTACGGCTGAATTGCAAGAAAACAGCAGAATTCTGCACGAAATCATCAAAATTCTTACAGAAAACCGCATATTTCGATGCAAAACGACGATTTCTCGCCGATTTTCGTTGTTTTCTGGCTTGAATTCGCAAAGAAGAGCACGAAATCTACAAAATCATGACTTTTTACCAAGATTCAACGACTGAATTGCAAGAAAACAGCAGAATTCTGCACGAAATCATCAAAATTCTTAGAGAAAACTGCATATTTCGATGCAAAACAACGATTTCTCGCCGATTTTCGTTGTTTTCTATCTTGAAATCGCCAAGAAGAGCACGAAATCTACAAAATCATGACTTTTTACATAGATTCAATGGCTGAATTGCAAGAAAACAGCAGAATTCTGCACGAAATCATCAAAATTCTTACAGAAAACCGCATTTTTCGATGCAAAACGACGATTTCTCGCCGATTTTCGTTGTTTTCTGGCTTGAATTCGCAAAGAAGAGCACGAAATCTACAAAATCATGACTTTTTACCAAGATTCAACGGCTGAATTGCAAGAAAACAGCAGAATTCTGCACGAAATCGTCAAAATTCTTAGAGAAAACCGCATATTTCGATGCAAAACGACGATTTCTCGCCGATTTTCGTTGTTTTCTGGCTTGAATTCGCAAAGAAGAGCACGAAATCTACAAAATCATCACTTTTTACTAAGATTCAACAGCTGAATTGCAAGAAAACAGCAGAATTCTGCACGAAATCATCAAAATTCTTAGAGAAAACCGCATATTTCGATGCAAAACGACGATTTCTCGCCGATTTTCGTTGTTTTCTGGCTTGAATTCGCAAAGAAGAGCACGAAATCTACAAAATCATCACTTTTTACCAAGATTCAACGGCTGAATTGCATGAAAACAGCAGAATTCTGCACGAAATCATCAAAATTCTTAGAGAAAACTGCATATTTCAATGCAAAACAACGATTTCTCGCCGATTTTCGTTGTTTTCTATCTTGAATTCGCCAAGAAGAGCACGAAATCTACAAAATCATGACTTTTTACCTAGATTCAACGGCTGAATTGTAAGAAAACAGCAGAATTCTGCACGAAATCATCAAAATTCTTACAGAAAACCGCATATTTCGATGCAAAACGACGATTTCTCGCCGATTTTCGTTGTTTCCTGGCTTGAATTCGCAAAGAAGAGCACGAAATCTACAAAATCATGACTTTTTACCAAGATTCAACGGCTGAATTGCAAGAAAACAGCAGAATTCTGCACGAAATCATCAAAATTCTTACAGAAAACCGCATATTTCGATGCAAAACAACGATTTCTCGACGATTTTCGTTGTTTTCTATCTTGAATTCGCCAAGAAGAGCACGAAATCTACAAAATCATGACTTTTCACCTAGATTCAACGGCTGAATTGCAAGAAAACAGCAGAATTCTGCACGAAATCATCAAAATTCTTACAGAAAACCGCATATTTCGATGCAAAACGACGATTTCTCGCCGATTTTCGTTGTTTTCTATCTTGAATTTGCCAAGAAGAGCACGAAATCTACAAAATCAGGACTTTTTACATAGATTCAACGGCTGAATTGCAAGAAAACAGCAGAATTCTGCACGAAATCCTCAAAATTCTTACAGAAAACCGCATATTTCGATGCAAAACAACGATTTCTCGCCGATTTTCGTTGTTTTCTATCTTGAATTCGCCAAGAAGAGCACGAAATCTACAAAATCATGACTTTTCACCTAGATTCAACGGCTGAATTGCAAGAAAACAGCAGAATTCTGCACGAAATCATCAAAATTCTTACAGAAAACCGCATATTTCGATGCAAAACGACGATTTCTCGCCGATTTTCGTTGTTTTCTGGCTTGAATTGGCAAAGAAGAGAACGAAATCTACAAAATCATGACTTTTTACCAAGATTCAACGGCTGAATTGCAAGAATACAGCAGAATTCTGCACAAAATCATCAAAATTCTTACAGAAAACCGCATATTTCGATGCAAAACGACGATTTCTCGCCGATCTTCGTTGTTTTCTGGCATGAATTTGCAAAGAAGAGCACGAAATCTACAAAATCATGACTTTTTACCAAGATTCAACGGCTGAATTGCAAGAAAACAGCAGAATTCTGCACGAAATCATCAAAATTCTTAGAGAAAACCGCATATTTCGATGCAAAACGACGATTTCTCGCTGATTTTCGTTGTTTTCTATCTTGAATTCGCAAAGAGCACGATATCTACAAAATCATGACTTTTTACCAAGATTCAACGGCTGAATTGCAAGAAAACAGCAGAATTCTGCACGAAATCGTCAAAATTCTTAGAGAAAACCGCATATTTCGATGCAAAACGACGATTTCTCGCCGATTTTCGTTGTTTTCTGGCTTGAGTTCGCAAAGAAGAGCACGAAATCTACAAAATCATGACTTTTTACCAAGATTCAACGGCTGAATTGCAAGAAAACAGCAGAATTCTGCACGAAATCGTCAAAATTCTTAGAGAAAACCGCATATTTCGATGCAAAACGACGATTTCTCGCCGATTTTCGTTGTTTTCTGGCTTGAATTCGCATAGAAGAGCACGAAATCTACAAAATCATCACTTTTTACCAAGATTCAACGGCTGAATTGCAAGAAAACAGCAGAATTCTGCACGAAATCATCAAAATTCTTACAGAAAACCGCATTTTTCGATGCAAAACGACGATTTCTCGCCGATTTTCGTTGTTTTCAGGCTTGAATTCGCAAAGAAGAGCACGAAATCTACAAAATCATGACTTTTTACCAAGATTCAACGGCTGAATTGCAAGAAAACAGCAGAATTCTGCACGAAATCGTCAAAATTCTTAGAGAAAACCGCATATTTCGATGCAAAACGACGATTTCTCGCCGATTTTCGTTGTTTTCTGGCTTGAATTCGCAAAGAAGAGCACGAAATCTACAAAATCATCACTTTTTACCAAGATTCATCGGCTGAATTGCATGAAAACAGCAGAATTCTGCACGAAATCATCAAAATTCTTAGAGAAAACTGCATATTTCAATGCAAAACAACGATTTCTCGCCGATTTTCGTTGTTTTCTATCTTGAATTCGCCAAGAAGAGCACGAAATCAACAAAATCATGACTTTTTACCTAGATTCAACGGCTGAATTGTAAGAAAACAGCAGAATTCTGCACGAAATCATCAAAATTCTTACAGAAAACCGCATATTTCGATGCAAAACGACGATTTCTCGCCGTTTTCGTTGTTTCCTGGCTTGAATTCGCAAAGAAGAGCACGAAATCTACAAAATCATGACTTTTTACCAAGATTCAACGGCTGAATTGCAAGAAAACAGCAGAATTCTGCACGAAATTATCAAAATTCTTAGAGAAAACTGCATATTTCGATGCAAAACAACGATTTCTCGCCGATTTTCGTTGTTTTCTATCTTGAATTTGCCAAGAAGAGCACGAAATCTACAAAATCATGACTTTTTACATAGATTTAACGGCTGAATTGCAAGAAAACAGCAGAATTCTGCACGAAATCCTCAAAATTCTTACAGAAAACCGCATATTTCGATGCAAAACAACGATTTCTCGCCGATTTTCGTTGTTTTCTATCTTGAATTCGCCAAGAAGAGCACGAAATCTACAAAATCATGACTTTTCACCTAGATTCAACGGCTGAATTGCAAGAAAACAGCAGAATTCTGCACGAAATCATCAAAATTCTTACAGAAAACCGCATATTTCGATGCAAAACGACGATTTCTCGCCGATTTTCGTTGTTTTCTGGCTTGAATTGGCAAAGAAGAGAACGAAATCTACAAAATCATGACTTTTTACCAAAATTCAACGGCTGAATTGCAAGAATACAGCAGAATTCTGCACAAAATCATCAAAATTCTTACAGAAAACCGCATATTTCGATGCAAAACGACGATTTCTCGCCGATCTTCGTTGTTTTCTGGCATGAATTTGCAAAGAAGAGCACGAAATCTACAAAATCATGACTTTTTACCAAGATTCAACGGCTGAATTGCAAGAAAACAGCAGAATTCTGCACGAAATCATCAAAATTCTTAGAGAAAACCGCATATTTCGATGCAAAACGACGATTTTTCGCTGATTTTCGTTGTTTTCTATCTTGAATTCGCAAAGAGCACGAAATCTACAAAATCATGACTTTTTACCAAGATACAACGGCTGAATTGCAAGAAAACAGCAGAATTCTGCACGAAATCGTCAAAATTCTTAGAGAAAACCGCATATTTCGATGCAAAACGACGATTTCTCGCCGATTTTCGTTGTTTTCTGGCTTGAATTCGCAAAGAAGAGCACGAAATCTACAAAATCATCACTTTTTACCAAGATTCAACGGCTGAATTGCAAGAAAACAGCAGAATTCTGCACGAAATCATCAAAATTCTTACAGAAAACCGCATATTTCGATGCAAAACGCCGATTTCTCGCCGATTTTCGTTGTATTCTGGCTTGAATTCGCAAAGAAGAGCACGAAATCTACAAAATCATGACTTTTTACCAAGATTCAACGGCTGAATTGCAAGAAAACAGCAGAAATCTGCACGAAATCATCAAAATTCTTACAGAAAACCGCATTTTTCGATGCAAAACGACGATTTCTCGCCGATTTTCGTTGTTTTCTGGCTTGAATTCGCAAAGAAGAGCACGAAATCTACAAAATCATGACTTTTTACCAAGATTCAACGGCTGAATTGCAAGAAAACAGCAGAATTATGCACGAAATCATCAAAATTCTTACAGAAAACCGCATATTTCGATGCAAAACAACGATTTCTCGCCGATTTTCGTTGTTTTCTGGCTTGAATTCGCAAAGAAGAGCACGAAATCTACAAAATCATCACTTTTTACCAAGATTCTACGGCTGAATTGCAAGAAAACAGCAGAATTCTGCACGAAATCATCAAAATTCTTACAGAAAACCGCATATTTCGATGCAAAACGACGATTTCTCGCCGATTTTCGATGTTTTCTGGCTCGAATTCGCAAAGAAGAGCACGAAATCTACAAAATCATGACTTTTTACCAAGATTCAACGGCTGAATTGCAAGAAAACAGCAGAATTCTGCACGAAATCGTCAAAATTCTTAGAGAAAACCGCATATTTCGATGCAAAACGACGATTTCTCGCCGATTTTCGTTGTTTTCTGGCTTGAATTCGCAAAGAAGAGCACGAAATCTACAAAATAATCACTTTTTACCAAGATTCAACGGCTGAATTGCAAGAAAACAGCAGAATTCTGCACGAAATCATCAAAATTCTTAGAGAAAACCGCATATTTCGATGCAAAACGACGATTTCTCGCTGATTTTCGTTGTTTTCTATCTTGAATTTGCAAAGAGCACGAAATCTACAAAATCATGACTTTTTACCAAGATTCTACGGCTGAATTGCAAGAAAACAGCAGAATTCTGCACGAAATCATCAAAATTCTTACAGAAAACCGCATATTTCGATGCAAAACAACGATTTCTCGCCGATTTTCGTTGTTTTCTATCTTGAATTCGCCAAGAAGAGCACGAAATCTTCAAAATCATGACATTTTACCAAGATTCAACGGCTGAATTGCAAGAAAACAGCAGAATTCTGCACGAAATCATCAAAATTCTTAAAGAAAACCGCATATTTCGATGCAAAACGACGATTTCTCGCCAATTTTCGTTGTTTTCTGGCTTGAATTCGCAAAGAAGAGCACGAAATCTACAAAATCATCACTTTTTACCAAGATTCTACGGCTGAATTGCAAGAAAACAGCAGAATTCTGCACGAAATCATCAAAATTCTTACAGAAAACCGCATATTTCGATGCAAAACGACGATTTCTCGCCGATCTTCGTTGTTTTCTGGCATGAATTTGCAAAGAAGAGCACGAAATCTACAAAATCATGACTTTTTACCAAGATTCAGAGGCTGAATTGCAAGAAAACAGCAGAATTCTGCACGAAATCATCAAAATTCTTAGAGAAAACCGCATATTTCGATACAAAACGACGATTTCTCGCTGATTTTCGTTGTTTTCTATCTTGAATTCGCAAAGAAGAGCACGAAATCTACAAAATCATGATTTTTTACCAAGATTCAACAGCTGAATTGCAAGAAAACAGCAGAATTCTGCACGAAATCGTCAAAATTCTTAGAGAAAACCGCATATTTCGATGCAAAACGACGATTTCTCGCCGATTTTCGTTGTTTCCTGGCTTGAATTCGCAAAGAAGAGCACGAAATCTACAAAATCATGACTTTTTACCAAGATTCAACGGCTGAATTGCAAGAAAACAGCAGAATTCTGCACGAAATTATCAAAATTCTTAGAGAAAACTGCATATTTCGATGCAAAACAACGATTTCTCGCCGATTTTCGTTGTTTTCTATCTTGAATTTGCCAAGAAGAGCACGAAATCTACAAAATCATGACTTTTTACATAGATTTAACGGCTGAATTGCAAGAAAACAGCAGAATTCTGCACGAAATCCTCAAAATTCTTACAGAAAACCGCATATTTCGATGCAAAACAACGATTTCTCGCCGATTTTCGTTGTTTTCTATCTTGAATTCGCCAAGAAGAGCACGAAATCTACAAAATCATGACTTTTCACCTAGATTCAACGGCTGAATTGCAAGAAAACAGCAGAATTCTGCACGAAATCATCAAAATTCTTACAGAAAACCGCATATTTCGATGCAAAACGACGATTTCTCGCCGATTTTCGTTGTTTTCTGGCTTGAATTGGCAAAGAAGAGAACGAAATCTACAAAATCATGACTTTTTACCAAAAGTCAACGGCTGAATTGCAAGAATACAGCAGAATTCTGCACAAAATCATCAAAATTCTTACAGAAAACCGCATATTTCGATGCAAAACGACGATTTCTCGCCGATCTTCGTTGTTTTCTGGCATGAATTTGCAAAGAAGAGCACGAAATCTACAAAATCATGACTTTTTACCAAGATTCAACGGCTGAATTGCAAGAAAACAGCAGAATTCTGCACGAAATCATCAAAATTCTTAGAGAAAACCGCATATTTCGATGCAAAACGACGATTTTTCGCTGATTTTCGTTGTTTTCTATCTTGAATTCGCAAAGAGCACGAAATCTACAAAATCATGACTTTTTACCAAGATACAACGGCTGAATTGCAAGAAAACAGCAGAATTCTGCACGAAATCGTCAAAATTCTTAGAGAAAACCGCATATTTCGATGCAAAACGACGATTTCTCGCCGATTTTCGTTGTTTTCTGGCTTGAATTCGCAAAGAAGAGCACGAAATCTACAAAATCATCACTTTTTACCAAGATTCAACGGCTGAATTGCAAGAAAACAGCAGAATTCTGCACGAAATCATCAAAATTCTTACAGAAAACCGCATATTTCGATGCAAAACGCCGATTTCTCGCCGATTTTCGTTGTTTTCTGGCTTGAATTCGCAAAGAAGAGCACGAAATCTACAAAATCATCACTTTTTACCAAGATTCTACGGCTGAATTGCAAGAAAACAGCAGAATTCTGCACGAAATCATCAAAATTCTTACAGAAAACCGCATATTTCGATGCAAAACGACGATTTCTCGCCGATTTTCGATGTTTTCTGGCTCGAATTCGCAAAGAAGAGCACGAAATCTACAAAATCATGACTTTTTACCAAGATTCAACGGCTGACTTGCAAGAAAACAGCAGAATTCTGCACGAAATCGTCAAAATTCTTAGAGAAAACCGCATATTTCGATGCAAAACGACGATTTCTCGCCGATTTTCGTTGTTTTCTGGCTTGAATTCGCAAAGAAGAGCACGAAATCTACAAAATAATCACTTTTTACCAAGATTCAACAGCTGAATTGCAAGAAAACAGCAGAATTCTGCACGAAATCATCAAAATTCTTAGAGAAAACCGCATATTTCGATGCAAAACGACGATTTCTCGCTGATTTTCGTTGTTTTCTATCTTGAATTTGCAAAGAGCACGAAATCTACAAAATCATGACTTTTTACCAAGATTCTACGGCTGAATTGCAAGAAAACAGCAGAATTCTGCACGAAATCATCAAAATTCTTACAGAAAACCGCATATTTCGATGCAAAACAACGATTTCTCGCCGATTTTCGTTGTTTTCTATCTTGAATTCGCCAAGAAGAGCACGAAATCTTCAAAATCATGACATTTTACCAAGATTCAACGGCTGAATTGCAAGAAAACAGCAGAATTCTGCACGAAATCATCAAAATTCTTAGAGAAAACCGCATATTTCGATGCAAAACGACGATTTCTCGCCAATTTTCGTTGTTTTCTGGCTTGAATTCGCAAAAAAGAGCTCGAAATCTACAAAATCATCACTTTTTACCAAGATTCTACGGCTGAATTGCAAGAAAACAGCAGAATTCTGCACGAAATCATCAAAATTCTTACAGAAAACCGCATATTTCGTTGCAAAACGACGATTTCTCGCCGATCTTCGTTGTTTTCTGGCATGAATTTGCAAAGAAGAGCACGAAATCTACAAAATCATGACTTTTTACCAAGATTCAGAGGCTGAATTGCAAGAAAACAGCAGAATTCTGCACGAAATCATCAAAATTCTTAGAGAAAACCGCATATTTCGATACAAAACGACGATTTCTCGCTGATTTTCGTTGTTTTCTATCTTGAATTTGCAAAGAAGAGCACGAAATCTACAAAATCATGATTTTTTACCAAGATTCAACAGCTGAATTGCAAGAAAACAGCAGAATTCTGCACGAAATCGTCAAAATTCTTAGAGAAAACCGCATATTTCGATGCAAAACGACGATTTCTCGCCGATTTTCGTTGTTTCCTGGCTTGAATTCGCAAAGAAGAGCACGAAATCTACAAAATCATGACTTTTTACCAAGATTCAACGGCTGAATTGCAAGAAAACAGCAGAATTCTGCACAAAATTATCAAAATTCTTAGAGAAAACTGCATATTTCGATGCAAAACAACGATTTCTCGCCGATTTTCGTTGTTTTCTATCTTGAATTTGCCAAGAAGAGCACGAAATCTACAAAATCATGACTTTTTACATAGATTTAACGGCTGAATTGCAAGAAAACAGCAGAATTCTGCACGAAATCCTCAAAATTCTTACAGAAAACCGCATATTTCGATGCAAAACAACGATTTCTCGCCGATTTTCGTTGTTTTCTATCTTAAATTCGCCAAGAAGAGCACGAAATCTACAAAATCATGACTTTTCACCTAGATTCAACGGCTGAATTGCAAGAAAACAGCAGAATTCTGCACGAAATCATCAAAATTCTTACAGAAAACCGCATATTTCGATGCAAAACGACGATTTCTCGCCGATTTTCGTTGTTTTCTGGCTTGAATTGGCAAAGAAGAGAACGAAATCTACAAAATCATGACTTTTTACCAAAATTCAACGGCTGAATTGCAAGAATACAGCAGAATTCTGCACAAAATCATCAAAATTCTTACAGAAAACCGCATATTTCGATGCAAAACGACGATTTCTCGCCGATCTTCGTTGTTTTCTGGCATGAATTTGCAAAGAAGAGCACGAAATCTACAAAATCATGACTTTTTACCAAGATTCAACGGCTGAATTGCAAGAAAACAGCAGAATTCTGCACGAAATCATCAAAATTCTTAGAGAAAACCGCATATTTCGATGCAAAACGACGATTTTTCGCTGATTTTCGTTGTTTTCTATCTTGAATTCGCAAAGAGCACGAAATCTACAAAATCATGACTTTTTACCAAGATACAACGGCTGAATTGCAAGAAAACAGCAGAATTCTGCACGAAATCGTCAAAATTCTTAGAGAAAACCGCATATTTCGATGCAAAACGACGATTTCTCGCCGATTTTCGTTGTTTTCTGGCTTGAATTCGCAAAGAAGAGCACGAAATCTACAAAATCATCACTTTTTACCAAGATTCAACGACTGAATTGCAAGAAAACAGCAGAATTCTGCACGAAATCATCAAAATTCTTACAGAAAACCGCATATTTCGATGCAAAACGCCGATTTCTCGCCGATTTTCGTTGTATTCTGGCTTGAATTCGCAAAGAAGAGCACGAAATCTACAAAATCATGACTTTTTACCAAGATTCAACGGCTGAATTGCAAGAAAACAGCAGAATTCTGCACGAAATCATCAAAATTCTTACAGAAAACCGCATTTTTCGATGCAAAACGACGATTTCTCGCCGATTTTCGTTGTTTTCTGGCTTGAATTCGCAAAGAAGAGCACGAAATCTACAAAATCATGACTTTTTTCCAAGATTCAACGGCTGAATTGCAAGAAAACAGCAGAATTATGCACGAAATCATCAAAATTCTTACAGAAAACCGCATATTTCGATGCAAAACAACGATTTCTCGCCGATTTTCGTTGTTTTCTGGCTTGAATTCGCAAAGAAGAGCACGAAATCTACAAAATCATCACTTTTTACCAAGATTCTACGGCTGAATTGCAAGAAAACAGCAGAATTCTGCACGAAATCATCAAAATTCTTACAGAAAACCGCATATTTCGATGCAAAACGACGATTTCTCGCCGATTTTCGATGTTTTCTGGCTCGAATTCGCAAAGAAGAGCACGAAATCTACAAAATCATAACTTTTTACCAAGATTCAACGGCTGAATTGCAAGAAAACAGCAGAATTCTGCACGAAATCGTCAAAATTCTTAGAGAAAACCGCATATTTCGATGCAAAACGACGATTTCTCGCCGATTTTCGTTGTTTTCTGGCTTGAATTCGCAAAGAAGAGCACGAAATCTACAAAATAATCACTTTTTACCAAGATTCAACGGCTGAATTGCAAGAAAACAGCAGAATTCTGCACGAAATCATCAAAATTCTTAGAGAAAACCGCATATTTCGATGCAAAACGACGATTTCTCGCTGATTTTCGTTGTTTTCTATCTTGAATTTGCAAAGAGCACGAAATCTACAAAATCATGACTTTTTACCAAGATTCTACGGCTGAATTGCAAGAAAACAGCAGAATTCTGCACGAAATCATCAAAATTCTTACAGAAAACCGCATATTTCGATGCAAAACAACGATTTCTCGCCGATTTTCGTTGTTTTCTATCTTGAATTCGCCAAGAAGAGCACGAAATCTTCAAAATCATGACATTTTACCAAGATTCAACGGCTGAATTGCAAGAAAACAGCAGAATTCTGCACGAAATCATCAAAATTCTTAGAGAAAACCGCATATTTCGATGCAAAACGACGATTTCTCGCCGATTTTCGTTGTTTTCTGGCTTGAATTCGCAAAGAAGAGCACGAAATCTACAAAATCATCACTTTTTACCAAGATTCTACGGCTGAATTGCAAGAAAACAGCAGAATTCTGCACGAAATCATCAAAATTCTTACAGAAAACCGCATATTTCGATGCAAAACGACGATTTCTCGCCGATCTTCGTTGTTTTCTGGCATGAATTTGCAAAGAAGAGCACGAAATCTACAAAATCATGACTTCTTACCAAGATTCAGAGGCTGAATTGCAAGAAAACAGCAGAATTCTGCACGAAATCATCAAAATTCTTAGAGAAAACCGCATATTTCGATACAAAACGACGATTTCTCGCTGATTTTCGTTGTTTTCTATCTTGAATTCGCAAAGAAGAGCACGAAATCTACAAAATCATGATTTTTTACCAAGATTCAACGGCTGAATTGCAAGAAAACAGCAGAATTCTGCACGAAATCGTCAAAATTCTTAGAGAAAACCGCATATTTCGATGCAAAACGACGATTTCTCGCCGATTTTCGTTGTTTTCTGGCTTGAATTCGCAAAGAAGAGCACGGAATCTACAAAATCATCACTTTTTACCAAGATTCAACGGCTGAATTGCAAGAAAACAGCAGAATTCTGCACGAAATCATCAAAATTCTTAGAGAAAACCGCAAATTTCGATGCAAAACGACGATTTCTCGCCGATTTTCATTTTTTTCTGGCTTGAATTCGCAAAGAAGAGCACGAAATCTACAAAATCATCACTTTCTACCAAGATTCAACGGCTGAATTGCAAGAAAACAGCAGAATTCTGCACGAAATCATCAAAATTCTTACAGAAAACCGCATATTTCGATGCAAAACGACGATTTCTCGCCGATTTTCGTTGTTTTCTGGCTTGAATTCGCAAAGAAGAGCACGAAATCTACAAAATCATGACTTTTTACCAAGATTCAACGGCTGAATTGCAAGAAAACAGCAGAATTCTGCACGAAATCGTCAAAATTCTTAGAGAAAACCGCATATTTCGATGCAAAACGACGATTTCTCGCCGATTTTCGTTGTTTTCTGGCTTGAATTCGCAAAGAAGAGCACGAAATCTACAAAATCATGACTTTTTACCAAGATTCAACAGCTGAATTGCAAGAAAACAGCAGAATTCTGCACGAAATCATCAAAATTCTTACAGAAAACCGCATTTTTCGATGCAAAACGACGATTTCTCGCCGATTTTCGTTGTTTTCTGGCTTGAATTCGCAAAGAAGAGCACGAAATCTACAAAATCATGACTTTTTACCAGGATTCAACGGCTGAATTGCAAGAAAACAGCAGAATTATGCACGAAATCATCAAAATTCTTACAGAAAACCGCATATTTCGATGCAAAACAACGATTTCTCGCCGATTTTCGTTGTTTTCTGGCTTGAATTCGCAAAGAAGAGCACGAAATCTACAAAATCATCACTTTTTACCAAGATTCTACGGCTGAATTGCAAGAAAACAGCAGAATTCTGCACGAAATCATCAAAATTCTTACAGAAAACCGCATATTTCGATGCAAAACGACGATTTCTCGCCGATTTTCGTTATTTTCTGGCTTGAATTCGCAAAGAAGAGCACGAAATCTACTAAATCATGACTTTTTACCAAGATTCAACGGCTGAATTGCAAGAAAACCGCAGAATTCTGCACGAAATCATCAAAATTCTTACAGAAAACCGCATATTTCGATGCAAAACAACGATTTCTCGCCGATTTTTGTTGTTTTCTATCTTGAATTCGCAAAGAGCACGAAATCTACAAAATCATGACTTTTTACCAAGATTCTACGGCTGAATTGCAAGAAAACAGCAGAATTCTGCACGAAATCATCAAAATTCTTACAGAAAACCGCATATTTCGATGCAAAACGACGTTTTCTCGCCGATTTTCGTTATTTTCTGGCTTGAATTCGCAAAGAAGAGCACGAAATCTACAAAATCATGACTTTTTACCAAGATTCAACGGCTGAATTGCAAGAAAACAGCAGAATTCTGCACAAAATCATCAAAATTCTTAGAGAAAACCGCATATTTTGATGCAAAACGACGATTTCTCGCCGATTTTCGTTGTTTTCTGGCTTGAATTCGCAAAAAAGAGCACGAAATCTACAAAATCATCACTTTTTACCAAGATTCAACGGCTGAATTGCAAGAAATCAGCAGAATTCTGCACGAAATCATCAAAATTCTTAGAGAAAACTGCATATTTCGATGCAAAACAACGATTTCTCGCCGATTTTCGTTGTTTTCTGGCTTGAATTCGCAAAGAAGAGCACGAAATCTACAAAATCATCACTTTTTACAAAGATTCAACGGCTGAATTGCAAGAAAACAGCAGAATTCTGCACGAAATCATCAAAATTCTTAGAGAAAACCGCATATTTCGATGCAAAACGACGATTTCTCGCCGATTTTTGTTGTTTTCTGGCTTGAATTCGCAAAGAAGAGCACGAAATCTACTAAATCATGACTTTTTACCAAGATTCAACGGCTGAATTGCAAGAAAACCGCAGAATTCTGCACGAAATCATCAAAATTCTTACAGAAAACCGCATATTTCGATGCAAAACAACGATTTCTCGCCGATTTTTGTTGTTTTCTGGCTTGAATTCGCAAAGAAGAGCACGAAATCTACAAAATCATCACTTTTTACCAAGATTCTACGGCTGAATTGCAAGAAAACAGCAGAATTCTGCACGAAATCATCAAAATTCTTACAGAAAACCGCATATTTCGATGCAAAACGACGATTTCTCGCGGATTTTCGTTGTTTTCTGGCTTGAATTCGCATAGAAGAGCACGAAATCTACAAAATCATGACTTTTTATCAAGATTCAACGGCTGAATTGCAAGAAAACAGCAGAATTCTGCACGAAATCATCAAAATTCTTAGAGAAAACTGCATATTTCGATTCAAAACAACGATTTCTCGCCGATTTTCGTTGTTTTCTATCTTGAATTTGCCAAGAAGAGCACGAAATCTACAAAATCATGACTTTTTACCTAGATTCAACGGCTGAATTGCAAGAAAACAGCATAATTCTGCACGAAATCATCAAAATTCTTACAGAAAACCGCATATTTCGATGCAAAACAACGATTTCTCGCCGATTTTTGTTGTTTTCTGGCTTGAATTCGCAAAGAAGAGCACGAAATCTACAAAATCATCACTTTTTACCAAGATTCTACGGCTGAATTGCAAGAAAACAGCAGAATTCTGCACGAAATCCTCAAAATTCTTACAGAAAACCGCATTTTTCGATGCAAAACGACGATTTCTCGCCGATTTTCGTTGTTTTCAGGCTTGAATTCGCAAAGAAGAGCACGAAATCTACAAAATCATGACTTTTTACCAAGATTCAACGGCTGAATTGCAAGAAAACAGCAGAATTATGCACGAAATCATCAAAATTCTTACAGAAAACCGCATATTTCGATGCAAAACAACGATTTCTCGCCGATTTTCGTTGTTTTCTGGCTTGAATTCGCAAAGAAGAGCACGAAATCTACAAAATCATCACTTTTTACCAAGATTCTACGGCTGAATTGCAAGAAAACAGCAGAATTCTGCACGAAATCATCAAAATTCTCACAGAAAACCGCATATTTCGATGCAAAACGACGATTTCTCGCCGATTTTCGTTGTTTTCTGGCTCGAATTCGCAAAGAAGAGCACGAAATCTACAAAATCATGACTTTTTACCAAGATTCAACGGCTGAATTGCAAGAAAACAGCAGAATTCTGCACGAAATCGTCAAAATTCTTAGAGAAAACCGCATATTTCGATGCAAAACGACGATTTCTCGCCGATTTTCGTTGTTTTCTGGCTTGAATTCGCAAAGAAGAGCACGAAATCTACAAAATCATCACTTTTTACCAAGATTCAACGGCTGAATTGCATGAAAACAGCAGAATTCTGCACGAAATCATCAAAATTCTTAGAGAAAACTGCATATTTCAATGCAAAACAACGATTTCTCGCCGATTTTCGTTGTTTTCTATCTTGAATTCGCCAAGAAGAGCACGAAATTTACAAAATCATGACTTTTTACCTAGATTCAACGGCTGAATTGTAAGAAAACAGCTGAATTCTGCACGAAATCATCAAAATTCTTACAGAAAACCGCATATTTCGATGCAAAACGACGATTTCTCGCCGATTTTCGTTGTTTCCTGGCTTGAATTCGCAAAGAAGAGCACGAAATCTACAAAATCATGACTTTTTACCAAGATTCAACGGCTGAATTGCAAGAAAACAGCAGAATTCTGCACGAAATTATCAAAATTCTTAGAGAAAACTGCATATTTCGATGCAAAACAACGATTTCTCGCCGATTTTCGTTGTTTTCTATCTTGAATTTGCCAAGAAGAGCACGAAATCTACAAAATCATGACTTTTTACATAGATTCAACGGCTGAATTGCAAGAAAACAGCAGAATTCTGCACGAAATCCTCAAAATTCTTACAGAAAACCGCATATTTCGATGCAAAACAACGATTTCTCGCCGATTTTCGTTGTTTTCTATCTTGAATTCGCCAAGAAGAGCACGAAATCTACAAAATCATGACTTTTCACCTAGATTTAACGGCTGAATTGCAAGAAAACAGCAGAATTCTGCACGAAATCATCAAAATTCTTACAGAAAACCGCATATTTCGATGCAAAACGACGATTTCTCGCCGATTTTCGTTGTTTTCTGGCTTGAATTGGCAAAGAAGAGAACGAAATCTACAAAATCATGACTTTTTACCAAAATTCAACGGCTGAATTGCAAGAATACAGCAGAATTCTGCACAAAATCATCAAAATTCTTACAGAAAACCGCATATTTCGATGCAAAACGACGATTTCTCGCCGATCTTCGTTGTTTTCTGGCATGAATTTGCAAAGAAGAGCACGAAATCTACAAAATCATGACTTTTTACCAAGATTCAACGGCTGAATTGCAAGAAAACAGCCGAATTCTGCACGAAATCATCAAAATTCTTAGAGAAAACCGCATATTTCGATGCAAAACGACGATTTCTCGCTGATTTTCGTTGTTTTCTATCTTGAATTCGCAAAGAGCACGAAATCTACAAAATCATGACTTTTTACCAAGATTCAACAGCTGAATTGCAAGAAAACAGCAGAATTCTGCACGAAATCGTCAAAATTCTTAGAGAAAACCGCATATTTCGATGCAAAACGACGATTTCTCGCCGATTTTCGTTGTTTTCTGGCTTGAATTCGCAAAGAAGAGCACGAAATCTACAAAATCATCACTTTTTACCAAGATTCAACGGCTGAATTGCAAGAAAACAGCAGAATTCTGCACGAAATCATCAAAATTCTTACAGAAAACCGCATATTTCGATGCAAAACGCCGATTTCTCGCCGATTTTCGTTGTATTCTGGCTTGAATTCGCAAAGAAGAGCACGAAATCTACAAAATCATGACTTTTTACCAAGATTCAACGGCTGAATTGCAAGAAAACAGCAGAATTCTGCACGAAATCATCAAAATTCTTACAGAAAACCGCATTTTTCGATGCAAAACGACGATTTCTCGCCGATTTTCGTTGTTTTCTGGCTTGAATTCGCAAAGAAGAGAACGAAATCTACAAAATCATGACTTTTTACCAAGACTCAACGCCTGAATTGCAAGAAAACAGCAGAATTATGCACGAAATCATCAAAATTCTTACAGAAAACCGCATATTTCGATGCAAAACAACGATTTCTAACCGATTTTCGTTGTTTTCTGGCTTGAATTCGCAAAGAAGAGCACGAAATCTACAAAATCATCACTTTTTACCAAGATTCTACGGCTGAATTGCAAGAAAACAGCAGAATTCTGCACGAAATCATCAAAATTCTTACAGAAAACCGCATATTTCGATGCAAAACGACGATTTCTCGCCGATTTTCGTTGTTTTCTGGCTCGAATTTGCAAAGAAGAGCACGAAATCTACAAAATCATGACTTTTTACCAAGATTCAACAGCTGAATTGAAAGAAAACAGCAGAATTCTGCACGAAATCGTCAAAATTCTTAGAGAAAACCGCATATTTCGATGCAAAACGACGATTTCTCGCCGATTTTCGTTGTTTTCTGGCTTGAATTCGCAAAGAAGAGCACGAGATCTACAAAATCATCACTTTTTACCAAGATTCAACGGCTGAATTGCAAGAAAACAGCAGAATTCTGCACGAAATCATCAAAATTCTTAGAGAAAACCGCATATTTCGATGCAAAACGACGATTTCTCGCCGATTTTCGTTGTTTTCTGGCTTGAATTCGCAAAGAAGAGCACGAAATCTACAAAATCATCACTTTTTACCAAGATTCAACGGCTGAATTGCAAGAAAACAGCAGAATTCTGCACGAAATCATCAAAATTCTTAGAGAAAACCGCATATTTCGATGCAAAACGACGATTTCTCGCCGATTTTCATTGTTTTCTAGCTTGAATTCGCAAAGAAGAGCACGAAATCTACAAAATCATCACTTTTTACCAAGATTCAACGGCTGAATTGCAAGAAAACAGCAGAATTCTGCACGAAATCATCAAAATTCTTACAGAAAACCGCATATTTCGATGCAAAACGACGATTTCTCGCCGATTTTCGTTGTTTTCTGGCTTGAATTCGCAAAGAAGAGCACGAAATCTACAAAATCATGACTTTTTACCAAGATTCAACGGCTGAATTGCAAGAAAACAGCAGAATTCTGCACGAAATCGTCAAAATTCTTAGAGAAAACCGCATATTTCGATGCAAAACGACGATTTCTCGCCGATTTTCGTTGTTTTCTGGCTTGAATTCGCAAAGAAGAGCACGAAATCTACAAAATCATCACTTTTTACCAAGATTCAACGGCTGAATTGCAAGAAAACAGCAGAATTCTGCACGAAATCATCAAAATTCTTACAGAAAACCGCATATTTCGATGCAAAACGACCGATTTCTCGCCGATTTTCGTTGTATTCTGGCTTGAATTCGCAAAGAAGAGCACGAAATCTACAAAATCATGACTTTTTACCAAGATTCAACGGCTGAATTGCAAGAAAACAGCAGAATTCTGCACGAAATCATCAAAATTCTTACAGAAAACCGCATTTTTCGATGCAAAACGACGATTTCTCGCCGATTTTCGTTGTTTTCTGGCTTGAATTCGCAAAGAAGAGCACGAAATCTACAAAATCATGACTTTTTACCAAGATTCAACGGCTGAATTGCAAGAAAACAGCAGAATTATGCACGAAATCATCAAAATTCTTACAGAAAACCGCATATTTCGATGCAAAACAACGATTTCTCGCCGATTTTCGTTGTTTTCTGGCTTGAATTCGCAAAGAAGAGCACGAAATCTACAAAATCATCACTTTTTACCAAGATTCTACGGCTGAATTGCAAGAAAACAGCAGAATTCTGCACGAAATCGTCAAAATTCTTAGAGAAAACCGCATATTTCGATGCAAAACGACGATTTCTCGCCGATTTTCGTTGTTTTCTGGCTTGAATTTGCAAAGAAGAGCACGAAATCTACAAAATCATCAATTTTTACCAAGATTCAACGGCTGAATTTCAAGAAAACAGCAGAATTCTGCACGAAATCATCAAAATTCTTAGAGAAAACCGCATATTTCGATGCAAAACGACGATTTCTCGCTGATTTTCGTTGTTTTCTATCTTGAATTCGCAAAGAGCACGAAATCTACAAAATCATGACTTTTTACCAAGATTCTACGGCTGAATTGCAAGAAAACAGCAGAATTCTGCACGAAATCATCAAAATTCTTACAGAAAACCGCATTTTTCGATGCAAAACGACGATTTCTCGCCGATTTTCGTTGTTTTCTGGCTTGAATTCGCAAAGAAGAGCACGAAATCTACAAAATCATGACTTTTTACCAAGATTCAACGGCTGAATTGCAAGAAAACAGCTGAATTATGCACGAAATCATCAAAATTCTTACAGAAAACCGCATATTTCGATGCAAAACAACGATTTCTCGCCGATTTTCGTTGTTTTCTGGCTTGAATTCGCAAAGAAGAGCACGAAATCTACAAAATCATCACATTTTACCAAGATTCTACGGCTGAATTGCAAGAAAACAGCAGAATTCTGCACGAAATCGTCAAAATTCTTAGAGAAAACCGCATATTTCGATGCAAAACGACGATTTCTCGCTGATTTTCGTTGTTTTCTATCTTGAATTCGCAAAGAAGAGCACGGAATCTACAAAATCATGACTTTTTACCAAGATTCAACGGCTGAATTGCAAGAAAACAGCAGAATTCTGCACGAAATCATCAAAATTCTTACAGAAAACCGCATATGTCGATGCAAAACGACGATTTCTAGCCGATTTTCGTTGTTTTCTGGCTTGAATTCGCAAAGAAGAGCACGAAATCTACAAAATCATGACTTTTTACCAAGATTCAACGACTGAATTGCAAGAAAACTGCAGAATTCTGCACGAAATCATCAAAATTCTTAGAGAAAACTGCATATTTCGATGCAAAACAACGATTTCACGCCGATTTTCGTTGTTTTCTATCTTGAATTCGCCAAGAAGAGCACGAAATCTACAAAATCATGACTTGTTACCTAGATTCAACGGCTGAATTGCAAGAAAACAGCAGAATTCTGCACGAAATCATCAAAATTCTTACAGAAAACCGCATATTTCGATGCAAAACAACGATTTCTCGCCGATTTTCGTTGTTTTCTGGCTTGAATTTGCAAAGAAGAGCACGAAATCTACAAAATCATCACTTTTTACCAAGATTCTACGGCTGAATTGCAAGAAAACAGCAGAATTCTGCACGAAATCATCAAAATTCTTACAAAAAACCGCATATTTCGATGCAAAACGACGATTTCTCGCCGATTTTCGTTGTTTTCTGGCTTGAATTCGCAAAGAAGAGCACGAAATCTACAAAATCATGACTTTTTACCAAGATTCAACGGCTGAATTGCAAGAAAACAGCAGAATTATGCACGAAATCATCAAAATTCTTACAGAAAACCGCATATTTCGATGCAAAACAACGATTTCTCGCCGATTTTCGTTGTTTTCTGGCTTGAATTCGCAAAGAAGAGCACGAAATCAAACAAAATCATCACTTTTTACCAAGATTCTACGGCTGAATTGCAAGAAAACAGCAGAATTCTGCACGAAATCGTCAAAATTCTTAGAGAAAACCGCATATTTCGATGCAAAATGACGATTTCTCGTCGATTTTCGTTGTTTTCTGGCTTGAATTTGCAAAGAAGAGCACGAAATCTACAAAATCATCACTTTTTACCAAGATTCAACGGCTGAATTTCAAGAAAACAGCAGAATTCTGCACGAAATCATCAAAATTCTTAGAGAAAACCGCATATTTCGATGCAAAACGACGATTTCTCGCTGATTTTCGTTGTTTTCTATCTTGAATTAGCAAAGAAGAGCACGAAATCTACAAAATCATGACTTTTTACCAAGATTCAACGGCTGAATTGCAAGAAAACAGCAGAATTCTGCACGAAATCGTCAAAATTCTTAGAGAAAACCGCATATTTTGATGCAAAACGACGATTTCTCGCCGATTTTCGTTGTTTTCTGGCTTGAATTCGCAAAAAAGAGCACGAAATATACAAAATCATCACTTTTTACCAAGATTCAACGGCTGAATTGCAAGAAAACAGCAGAATTCTGCACGAAATCATCAAAATTCTTAGAGAAAACTGCATATTTCGATGCAAAACAACGATTTCTCGCCGATTTTCGTTGTTTTCTATCTTGAATTTGCAAAGAAGAGCACGAAATCTACAAAATCAATCATGACTTTTTACCAAGATTCAACGGCTGAATTGGAAGAAAACAGCAGAATTCTGCACGAGATCGTCAAAATTCTTAGAGAAAACCGCATATTTCGATGCAAAACGACGATTTCTCGCCGATTTCCGTGGTTTTCTGGCTTGAATTCGCAAAGAAGAGCACGAAATCTACTAAATCATGACTTTTTACCAAGACTCAACGGCTGAATTGCAAGAAAACCGCAGAATTCTGCACGAAATCATCAAAATTCTTACAGAAAACCGCATATTTCGATGCAAAACAACGATTTCTCGCCGATTTTTGTTGTTTTCTGGCTTGAATTCGCAAAGAAGAGCACGAAATCTACAAAATCATCACTTTTTACCAAGATTCAACGGCTGAATTGCAAGAAAACAGCCCAATTGTGCACGAAATCGTCAAAATTCTTAGAGAAAACCGCATATTTCGATGCAAAACGACGATTTCTCGCCGATTTTCGTTGTTTTCTGGCTTGAATTCGCAAAGAAGAGCACGAAATCTACAAAATCATCACTTTTTACAAAGATTCAACGGCTGAATTGCAAGAAAACAGCAGAATTCTGCACGAAATCATCAAAATTCTTAGAGAAAACCGCATATTTCGATGCAAAACGACGATTTCTCGCCGATTTTCGTGGTTTTCTGGCTTAAATTTGCAAAGAAGAGCACGAAATCTACAAAATCATGACTTTTTATCAAGATTCAACGGCTGAATTGCAAGAAAACAGCAGAATTCTGCACGAAATCATCAAAATTCTTACAGAAAACCGCATATTTCGATGCAAAACGACGATTTCTTGCCGATTTTCGTTGTTTTCTGGCTTGAATTCGCAAAGAAGAGCACGAAATCTACAAAATCATGACTTTTTATCAAGATTCAACGGCTGAATTGCAAGAAAACAGCAGAATTCTGCACGAAATCATCAAAATTCTTACAGAAAACCGCATTTTTCGATGCAAAACGACGATTTCTCGCCGATTTTTGTTGTTTTCTGGCTTGAATTCGCAAAGAAGAGCACGAAATCTACTAAATCATGACTTTTTACCAAGATTCAACGGCTGAATTGCAAGAAAACCGCAGAATTCTGCACGAAATCATCAAAATTCTTACAGAAAACCGCATATTTTGATGCAAAACAACGATTTCTCGCCGATTTTTGTTGTTTTCTGGCATGAATTCGCAAAGAAGAGCACGAAATCTACAAAATCATCACTTTTTACCAAGATTCTACGGCTGAATTGCAAGAAAACAGCAGAATTCTGCACGAAATCATCAAAATTCTTACAGAAAACCGCATATTTCGATGCAAAACGACGATTTCTCGCGGATTTTCGTTGTTTTCTGGCTTGAATTCGCAAAGAAGAGCACGAAATCTACAAAATCATGACTTTTTATCAAGATTCAACGGCTGAATTGCAAGAAAACAGCAGAATTCTGCACGAAATCATCAAAATTCTTAGAGAAAACTGCATATTTCGATGCAAAACAACGATTTCTCGCCGATTTTCGTTGTTTTCTATCTTGAATTCGCCAAGAAGAGCACGAAATCTACAAAATCATGACTTTTTACCTAGATTCAACGGCTGAATTGCAAGAAAACAGCATAATTCTGCACGAAATCATCAAAATTCTTACAGAAAACCGCATATTTCGATGCAAAACAACGATTTCTCGCCGATTTTTGTTGTTTTCTGGCTTGAATTCGCAAAGAAGAGCACGAAATCTACAAAATCATCACTTTTTACTAAGATTCTACGGCTGAATTGCAAGAAAACAGCAGAATTCTGCACGAAATCATCAAAATTCTTACAGAAAACCGCATATTTCGATGCAAAACGACGATTTCTCGCGGATTTTCGTTGTTTTCTGGCTTGAATTCGCAAAGAAGAGCACGAAATCTACAAAATCATGACTTTTTATCAAGATTCAACGGCTGAATTGCAAGAAAACAGCAGAATTCTGCACGAAATCATCAAAATTCTTAGAGAAAACTGCATATTTCGATGCAAAACAACGATTTCTCGCCGATTTTCGTTGTTTTCTATCTTGAATTCGCCAAGAAGAGCACGAAATCTACAAAATCATGAATTTTTACCTAGATTCAACGGCTGAATTGCAAGAAAACAGCAGAATTCTGCACGAAATCATCAAAATTCTTAGAGAAAACCGCATATTTCGATGCAAAACGACGATTTCTCGCTGATTTTCGTTGTTTTCTATCTTGAATTCGCAAAGAAGAGCACGAAATCTACAAAATCATGACATTTTACCAAGATTCAACGGCTGAATTGCAAGCAAACAGCCCAATTCTGCACGAAATCGTCAAAATTCTTAGAGAAAACCGCATATTTCGATGCAAAACGACGATTTCTCGCCGATTTTCGTTGTTTTCTGGCTTGAATTCGCAAAGAAGAGCACGAAATCTACAAAATCATCACTTTTTACAAAGATTCAACGGCTGAATTGCAAGAAAACAGCAGAATTCTGCACGAAATCATCAAAATTCTTAGAGAAAACCGCATATTTCGATGCAAAACGACGATTTCTCGCCGATTTTCGTGGTTTTCTGGCTTAAATTCGCAAAGAAGAGCACGAAATCTACAAAATCATGACTTTTTACCAAGATTCAACGGCTGAATTGCAAGAAAACAGCAGAATTCTGCACGAAATCATCAAAATTCTTAGAGAAAACCGCATATTTCGATGCAAAACGACGATTTCTCGCTGATTTTCGTTGTTTTCTATCTTGAATTCGCAAAGAAGAGCACGAAATCTACAAAATCATGACTTTTTATCAAGATTTAACGGCTGAATTGCAAGAAAACAGCAGAATTCTGCACGAAATCATCAAAATTCTTACAGAAAACCGCATTTTTCGATGCAAAACGACGATTTCTCGCCGATTTTTGTTGTTTTCTGGCTTGAATTCGCAAAGAAGAGCACGAAATCTACTAAATCATGACTTTTTACCAAGATTCAACGGCTGAATTGCAAGAAAACAGCAGAATTCTGCACGAAATCATCAAAATTCTTACAGAAAACCGCATATTTCGATGCAAAACAACGATTTCTCGCCGATTTTTGTTGTTTTCTGGCTTGAATTCGCAAAGAAGAGCACGAAATCTACAAAATCATCACTTTTTACCAAGATTCTACGGCTGAATTGCAAGAAAACAGCAGAATTCTGCACGAAATCATCAAAATTCTTACAGAAAACCGCATATTTCGATGCAAAACGACGATTTCTCGCGGATTTTCGTTGTTTTCTGGCTTGAATTCGCAAAGAAGAGCACGAAATCTACAAAATCATGACTTTTTATCAAGATTCAACGGCTGAATTGCAAGAAAACAGCAGAATTCTGCACGAAATCATCAAAATTCTTAGAGAAAACTGCATATTTCGATGCAAAACAACGATTTCTCGCCGATTTTCGTTGTTTTCTTTCATGAATTTGCAAAGAAGAGCACGAAATCTACAAAATCATGACTTTTCACCAAGATTCAACGGCTGAATTGCAAGAAAACAGCAGAATTCTGCACGAAATCATCAAAATTCTCAGAGAAAACTACATATTTCGATGCAAAACAACGATTTCTCGCCGATTTTCGTTGTTTTCTGGCTTGAATTTGCAAAGAAGAGCACGAAATCTACAAAATCATCACTTTTTACCAAGATTCTACAGCTGAATTGCAAGAAAACAGCAGAATTCTGCACGAAATCATCAAAATTCTTACAGAAAACCGCATATTTCGATGCAAAACGACGATTTCTCGCCGATCTTCGTTGTTTTCTGGCATGAATTTGCAAAGAAGAGCACGAAATCTACAAAATCATGACTTTTTACCAAGATTCAACGGCTGAATTGCAAGCAAACAGCAGAATTCTGCACGAAATCATCAAAATTCTTAGAGAAAACTACATATTTCGATGCAAAACAACGATTTCTCGCCGATTTTCGTTGTTTTCTATCTTGAATTCGCCAAGAAGAGCACGAAATCTACAAAATCATGACTTTTTACCTAGATTCAACTGCTGAATTGCAAGAAAACAGCAGAATTCTGCACCAAATCATCAAAATTCTTACAGAAAACCGCATATTTCGATGCAAAACGACGATTTCTCGCCGATTTTCGTTGTTTCCTGGCTTGAATTCGCAAAGAAGAGCACCAAATCTACAAAATCATGACTTTTTACCAAGATTCAACGGCTGAATTGCAAGAAAACAGCAGAATTCTGCACGAAATCATCAAAATTCTTACAGAAAACCGCATATTTCGATGCAAAACGACGATTTCTCGCCGATTTTCGTTGTTTTCTTTCATGAATTTGCAAAGAAGAGCACGAAATCTACAAAATCATGACTTTTTACCAAGATTCAACGGCTGAATTGCAAGAAAACAGCAGAATTCTGCACGAAATCATCAAAATTCTTAGAGAAAACTGCATATTTCGATGCAAAACAACGATTTCTCGCCGATTTTCGTTGTTTTCTATCTTGAATTCGCCAAGAAGAGCACGAAATCTACAAAATCATGACATTTTACCAAGATTCAACGGCTGAATTGCAAGAAAACAGCCGAATTCTGCACGAAATCATCAAAATTCTTACAGAAAACCGCATATTTCGATGCAAAACGACGATTTCTTGCCGATTTTCGTTGTTTTCTGGCTTGAATTCGCAAAGAAGAGCACGAAATCTACAAAATCATGACTTTTTATCAAGATTCAACGGCTGAATTGCAAGAAAACAGCAGAATTCTGCACGAAATCATCAAAATTCTTACAGAAAACCGCATTTTTCGATGCAAAACGACGATTTCTCGCCGATTTTTGTTGTTTTCTGGCTTGAATTCGCAAAGAAGAGCACGAAATCTACTAAATCATGACTTTTTACCAAGATTCAACGGCTGAATTGCAAGAAAACCGCAGAATTCTGCACGAAATCATCAAAATTCTTACAGAAAACCGCATATTTCGATGCAAAACAACGATTTCTCGCCGATTTTTGTTGTTTTCTGGCTTGAATTCGCAAAGAAGAGCACGAAATCTACAAAATCATCACTTTTTATCAAGATTCTACGGCTGAATTGCAAGAAAACAGCAGAATTCTGCACGAAATCATCAAAATTCTTACAGAAAACCGCATATTTCGATGCAAAACGACGATTTCTCGCGGATTTTCGTTGTTTTCTGGCTTGAATTCGCAAAGAAGAGCACGAAATCTACAAAATCATGACTTTTTATCAAGATTCAACGGCTGAATTGCAAGAAAACAGCAGAATTCTGCACGAAATCATCAAAATTCTTAGAGAAAACTGCATATTTCGATGCAAAACAACGATTTCTTGCCGATTTTCGTTGTTTTCTATCTTGAATTCGCCAAGAAGAGCACGAAATCTACAAAATCATGACTTTTTACCTAGATTCAACGGCTGAATTGCAAGAAAACAGCATAATTCTGCACGAAATCATCAAAATTCTTACAGAAAACCGCATATTTCGATGCAGAACGACGATTTCTCGCCGATTTTCGTTGTTTTCTGGCATGAATTCGCAAAGAAGAGCACAAAATCTACAAAATCATGACTTTTTACCAAGATTCAACGGCTGAATTGCAAGAAAACAGCAGAATTCTGCACGAAATCATCAAAATTCTTAGAGAAAACCGCATATTTCGATGCAAAACGACGATTTCTCGCTGATTTTCGTTGTTTTCTATCTTGAATTCGCAAAGAAGAGCACGAAATCTACAAAATCATGACATTTTACCAAGATTCAACGGCTGAATTGCAAGCAAACAGCCCAAATCTGCACGAAATCGTCAAAATTCTTAGAGAAAACCGCATATTTCGATGCAAAACGACGATTTCTCGCCGATTTTCGTTGTTTTCCGGCTTGAATTCGCAAAGAAGAGCACGAAATCTACAAAATCATCACTTTTTACAAAGATTCAACGGCTGAATTGCAAGAAAACAGCAGAATTCTGCACGAAATCATCAAAATTCTTAGAGAAAACCGCATATTTCGATGCAAAACGACGATTTCTCGCCGATTTTCGTGGTTTTCTGGCTTAAATTCGCAAAGAAGAGCACGAAATCTACAAAATCATGACTTTTTACCAAGATTCAACGGCTGAATTGCAAGAAAACAGCAGAATTCTGCACGAAATCATCAAAATTCTTAGAGAAAACCGCATATTTCGATGCAAAACGACGATTTCTCGCTGATTTTCGTTGTTTTCTATCTTGAATTCGCAAAGAAGAGCACGAAATCTACAAAATCATGACTTTTTATCAAGATTTAACGGCTGAATTGCAAGAAAACAGCAGAATTCTGCACGAAATCATCAAAATTCTTACAGAAAACCGCATTTTTCGATGCAAAACGACGATTTCTCGCCGACTTTTGTTCTTTTCTGGCTTGAATTCGCAAAGAAGAGCACGAAATCTACTAAATCATGACTTTTTACCAAGATTCAACGGCTGAATTGCAAGAAAACAGCAGAATTCTGCACGAAATCATCAAAATTCTTACAGAAAACCGCATATTTCGATGCAAAACAACGATTTCTCGCCGATTTTTGTTGTTTTCTGGCTTGAATTCGCAAAGAAGAGCACGAAATCTACAAAATCATCACTTTTTACCAAGATTCTACGGCTGAATTGCAAGAAAACAGCAGAATTCTGCACGAAATCATCAAAATTCTTACAGAAAACCGCATATTTCGATGCAAAACGACGATTTCTCGCGGATTTTCGTTGTTTTCTGGCTTGAATTCGCAAAGAAGAGCACGAAATCTACAAAATCATGACTTTTTATCAAGATTCAACGGCTGAATTGCAAGAAAACAGCAGAATTCTGCACGAAATCATCAAAATTCTTAGAGAAAACTGCATATTTCGATGCCAAACAACGATTTCTCGCCGATTTTCGTTGTTTTCTTTCGTGAATTTGCAAAGAAGAGCACGAAATCTACAAAATCATGACTTTTTACCAAGATTCAACGGCTGAATTGCAAGAAAACAGCAGAATTCTGCACGAAATCATCAAAATTCTTAGAGAAAACCGCATATTTCGATGCAAAACGACGATTTCTCGCTGATTTTCGTTGTTTTCTATCTTGAATTCGCAAAGAAGAGCACAAAATCTACAAAATCATGACTTTTTACCAAGATTCAACGGCTGAATTGCAAGAAAACAGCAGAATTCTGCACGAAATCGTCAAAATTCTTAGAGAAAACCGCATATTTCGATGCAAAACGACGATTTCTCGCCGATTTTCGTTGTTTTCTGGCTTGAATTCGCAAAGAGGAGCACAAAATCTACAAAATCATGACTTTTTACCAAGATTCAACGGCTGAATTGCAAGAAAACAGCAGAATTCTGCACGAAATCATCAAAATTCTTACAGAAAACCGCATATTTCGATGCAAAACGACGATTTCTCGCTGATTTTCGTTGTTTTCTATCTTGAATTCGCAAAGAAGAGCACAAAATCTACAAAATCATGACTTTTTACCAAGATTCAACGGCTGAATTGCAAGAAAACAGCAGAATTCTGCACGAAATCATCAAAATTCTTAGAGAAAACTACATATTTCGATGCAAAACAACGATTTCTCGCCGATTTTCGTTGTTTTCTGGCTTGAATTCGCAAAGAAGAGCACGAAATCTACAAAATCATCACTTTTTACCAAGATTCTACGGCTGAATTGCAAGAAAACAGCAGAATTCTGCACGAAATCATCAAAATTCTTACAGAAAACCGCATATTTCGATGCAAAACGACGATTTCTCGCCGATCTTCGTTGTTTTCTGGCATGAATTTGCAAAGAAGAGCACGAAATCTACAAAATCATGACTTTTTTCCAAGATTCAACGGCTGAATTGCAAGAAAACAGCAGAATTCTGCACGAAATCATCAAAATTCTTAGAGAAAACTACATATTTCGATGCAAAACAACGATTTCTCGCCGATTTTCGTTGTTTTCTATCTTGAATTCGCCAAGAAGAGCACGAAATCTACAAAATCATGACTTTTTACCTAGATTCAACGGCTGAATTGCAAGAAAACAGCAGAATTCTGCACGAAATCATCAAAATTCTTACAGAAAACCGCATATTTCGATGCAAAACGACGATTTCTCGCCGATTTTCGTTGTTTTCTTTCATGAATTTGCAAAGAAGAGCACGAAATCTACAAAATCATGACTTTTTACCAAGATTCAACGGCTGAATTGCAAGAAAACAGCAGAATTCTGCACGAAATCATCAAAATTCTTAAAGAAGCCCGCATATTTCGATGCAAAACGACGATTTCTCGCTGATTTTCGTTGTTTTCTATCTTGAATTCGCAAAGAAGAGCACAAAATCTACAAAATCATGACTTTTTACCAAGATTCAACGGCTGAATTGCAAGAAAACAGCAGAATTCTGCACGAAATCGTCAAAATTCTTAGAGAAAACCGCATATTTCGATGCAAAACGACGATTTCTCGCCGATTTTCGTTGTTTTCTGGCTTGAATTCGCAAAGAAGAGCACGAAATCTACAAAATCATTACTTTTTACCAAGATTCAACGGCTGAATTGCAAGAAAACAGCAGAATTCTGCACGAAATCATCAAAATTCTTACAGAAAACCGCATTTTTCGATGCAAAACGACGATTTCTCGCCGATTTTCGTTGTTTTCTGGCTTGAATTCGCAAAGAAGAGCACGAAATCTACAAAATCATTACTTTTTACCAAGATTCAACGGCTGAATTGCAAGAAAACAGCAGAATTCTGCACGAAATCATCAAAATTCTTACAGAAAACCGCATTTTTCGATGCAAAACGACGATTTCTCGCCGATTTTCGTTGTTTTCTGGCTTGAATTTGCAAAGAAGAGCACGAAATCTACAAAATCATTACTTTTTACCAAGATTCAACGGCTGAATTGCAAGAAAACAGCAGAATTCTGCACAAAATCATCAAAATTCTTAGAGAAAACCGCATATTTCGATGCAAAACGACGATTTCTCGCCGATTTTCGTTGTTTTCTGGCTTGAATTCGCAAAGAAGAGCACGAAATCTACAAAATCATCACTTTTTACCAAGATTCAACGGCTGAATTGCATGAAAACAGCAGAATTCTGCACGAAATCATCAAAATTCTTAGAGAAAACTGCATATTTCGATGCAAAACAACGATTTCTCGCCGATTTTCGTTGTTTTCTATCTTGAATTCGCCAAGAAGAGCACGAAATCTACAAAATCATGACTTTTTACCTAGATTGAACGGCTGAATTGCAAGAAAACAGCAGAATTCTGCACGAAATCATCAAAATTCTTACAAAAAACCGCATATTTCGATGCAAAACAACGATTTCTCGCCGATTTTCGTTGTTTTCTATCTTGAATTCGCCAAGAAGAGCACGAAATCTACAAAATCATGACTTTTTACCTAGATTCAACAGCTGAATTGCAAGAAAACAGCAGAATTCTGCACGAAATCGTCAAAATTCTTAGAGAAAACCGCATATTTCGATGCAAAACGACGATTTCTCGCTGATTTTCGTTGTTTTCTATCTTGAATTCGCAAAGAAGAGCACAAAATCTACAAAATCATGACTTTTTACCAAGATTCAACGGCTGAATTGCAAGAAAACAGCAGAATTCTGCACGAAATCGTCAAAATTCTTAGAGAAAACCGCATATTTCGATGCAAAACGACGATTTCTCGCCGATTTTCGTTGTTTTCTGGCTTGAATTCGCAAAGAAGAGCACGAAATCTACAAAATCATTACTTTTTACCAAGATTCAACGGCTGAATTGCAAGAAAACAGCAGAATTCTGCACGAAATCATCAAAATTCTTACAGAAAACCGCATTTTTCGATGCAAAACGACGATTTCTCGCCGATTTTCGTTGTTTTCTGGCTTGAATTCGCAAAGAAGAGCACGAAATCTACAAAATCATTACTTTTTACCAAGATTCAACGGCTGAATTGCAAGAAAACAGCAGAATTCTGCACGAAATCATCAAAATTCTTACAGAAAACCGCATTTTTCGATGCAAAACGACGATTTCTCGCCGATTTTCGTTGTTTTCTGGCTTGAATTCGCAAAGAAGAGCACGAAATCTACAAAATCATTACTTTTTACCAAGATTCAACGGCTGAATTGCAAGAAAACAGCAGAATTCTGCACAAAATCATCAAAATTCTTAGAGAAAACCGCATATTTCGATGCAAAACGACGATTTCTCGCCGATTTTCGTTGTTTTCTGGCTTGAATTCGCAAAGAAGAGCACGAAATCTACAAAATCATTACTTTTTACCAAGATTCAACGGCTGAATTGCAAGAAAACAGCAGAATTCTGCACGAAATCATCAAAATTCTTACAGAAAACCGCATTTTCCGATGCAAAACGACGATTTCTCGCCGATTTTCGTTGTTTTCTGGCTTGAATTCGCAAAGAAGAGCACGAAATCTACAAAATCATTACTTTTTACCAAGATTCAACGGCTGAATTGCAAGAAAACAGCAGAATTCTGCACGAAATCATCAAAATTCTTAGAGAAAACCGCATATTTCGTTGCAAAACGACGATTTCTCGCCGATTTTCTTTGTTTTCTGGCTTGAATTCGCAAAGAAGAGCACGAAATCTACAAAATCATCACTTTTTACCAAGATTCAACGGCTGAATTGCAAGAAAACAGCAGAATTCTGCACGAAATCGTCAAAATTCTTAGAGAAAACCGCATATTTCGATGCAAAACGACGATTTCTCGCCGATTTTCGTTGTTTTCTGGCTTGAATTCGCAAAGAAGAGCACGAAATCTACAAAATCATTACTTTTTACCAAGATTCAACGGCTGAATTGCAAGAAAACAGCAGAATTTTGCACGAAATCATCAAAATTCTTACAGAAAACCGCATTTTTCGATGCAAAACGACGATTTCTCGCCGATTTTCGTTGTTTTCTGGCTTGAATTCGCAAAGAAGAGCACGAAATCTACAAAATCATTACTTTTTACCAAGATTCAACGGCTGAATTGCAAGAAAACAGCAGAATTCTGCACGAAATCATCAAAATTCTTACAGAAAACCGCATTTTTCGATGCAAAACGACGATTTTTCGCCGATTTTCGTTGTTTTCTGGCTTGAATTCGCAAAGAAGAGCACGAAATCTACAAAATCATTACTTTTTACCAAGATTCAACGGCTGAATTGCAAGAAAACAGCAGAATTCTGCACAAAATCATCAAAATTCTTAGAGAAAACCGCATATTTCGATGCAAAACGTCGATTTCTCGCCGATTTTCGTTGTTCTCTGGCTTGAATTCGCAAAGAAGAGCACGAAATCTACAAAATCATTACTTTTTACCAAGATTCAACGGCTGAATTGCAAGAAAACAGCAGAATTCTGCACGAAATCATCAAAATTCTTACAGAAAACCGTATTTTCCGATGCAAAACGACGATTTCTCGCCGATTTTCGTTGTTTTCTGGCTTGAATTCGCAAAGAAGAGCACGAAATCTACAAAATCATTACTTTTTACCAAGATTCAACGGCTGAATTGCAAGAAAACAGCAGAATTCTGCACGAAATCATCAAAATTCTTACAGAAAACCGCATTTTTCGATGCAAAACGACGATTTCTCGCCGATTTTCGTTGTTTTCTGGCTTGAATTCGCAAAGAAGAGCACGAAATCTACAAAATCATTACTTTTTACCAAGATTCAACGGCTGAATTGCAAGAAAACAGCAGAATTCTGCACGAAATCATCAAAATTCTTAGAGAAAACCGCATATTTCGTTGCAAAACGACGATTTCTCGCCGATTTTCTTTGTTTTCTGGCTTGAATTCGCAAAGAAGAGCACGAAATCTACAAAATCATCACTTTTTACCAAGATTCAACGGCTGAATTGGATGAAAACAGCAGAACTCTGCACGAAATCAACAAAATTCTTAGAGAAAATTGCATATTTCGATGCAAAACAACGATTTCTCGCCGATTTTCGTTGTTTTCTATCTTGAATTCGCCAAGAAGAGCACGAAATCTACAAAATCATGACTTTTTACCTAGATTCAACAGCTGAATTGCAAGAAAACAGCAGAATTCTGCACGAAATCATCAAAATTCTTACAGAAAACCGCATATTTCGATGCAAAACAACGATTTCTCGCCGATTTTCGTTGTTTTCTATCTTGAATTCGCCAAGAAGAGCACGAAATCTACAAAATCATGACTTTTTACCTAGATTCAACGGCTGAATTCCAAGAAAACAGCAGAATTCTGCACGAAATCATCAAAATTCTTACAGAAAACCGCATATTTCGATGCAAAACAACGATTTCTCGCCGATTTTCGTTGTTTTCTGGCTTGAATTCGCAAAGAAGAGCACGAAATCTACAAAATAATAACTTTTTACCAAGATTCAACGGCTGAATTGCAAGAAAACAGCAGAATTCTGCACGAAATCATCAAAATTCTTAGAGAAAACCGCATATTTCGATGCAAAACGAAGATTTTTCGCTGATTTTCGTTGTTTTCTATCTTGAATTCGCAAAGAAGAGCACAAAATCTACAAAATCATGACATTTTACCAAGATTCAACGGCTGAATTGCAAGAAAACAGCAGAATTCTGCACGAAATCGTCAAAATTCTTAGAGAAAACCGCATATTTCGATGCAAAACGACGATTTCTCGCCGATTTTCGTTGTTTTCTAGCTTGAATTCGCAAAGAAGAGCACGAAATCAACAAAATCATTACTTTTTACCAAGATTCAACGGCTGAATTGCAAGAAAACAGCAGAATTCTGCACGAAATCATCAAAATTCTTACAGAAAACCGCATTTTTCGATGCAAAACGGCGATTTCTCGCCGATTTTCGTTGTTTTCTGGCTTGAATTCGCAAAGAAGAGCACGAAATCTACAAAATCATGACTTTTTACCAAGATTCAACGGCTGAATTGCAAGAAAACAGCAGAATTCTGCACGAGATCATCAAAATTCTTACAGAAAACCGCATTTTTCGATGCAAAACGACGATTTCTCGCCGATTTTCGTTATTTTCTGGCTTGAATTCGCAAAGAAGAGCACGAAATCTACAAAATCATTACTTTTTACCAAGATTCAACGGCTGAATTGCAAGAAAACAGCAGAATTCTGCACGAAATCATCAAAATTCTTAGAGAAAACCGCATATTTCGATGCAAAACGACGATTTCTCGCTGATTTTCGTTGTTTTCTATCTTGAATTCGCAAAGAAGAGCACGAAATCTACAAAATCATCACTTTTTACCAAGATTCAACGGCTGAATTGCAAGAAAACAGCAGAATTCTGCACGAAATCATCAAAATTCTTACAGAAAACCGCATATTTCGATGCAAAACGACGATTTCTCGCCGATTTTCGTTGTATTCTAGCTTGAATTCGCAAAGAAGAGCACGAAATCTACAAAATCATGACTTTTTACCAAGATTCAACGGCTGAATTGCAAGAAAACAGCAGAATTCTGCACGAAATCATCAAAATTCTCACAGAAAACCGCATTTTTCGATGCAAAACGACGATTTCTCGCCGATTTTCGTTGTTTTCTGGCTTGAATTCGCAAAGAAAAGCACGAAATCTACAAAATCATGACTTTTTACCAAGATTCAACGGCTGAATTGCAAGAAAACAGCAGAATTATGCACGAAATCATCAAAATTCTTACAGAAAACCGCATATTTCGATGCAAAACGACGATTTCTCGCTGATTTTCGTTGTTTTCTATCTTGAATTCGCAAAGAGCACGAAATCTACAAAATCATGACTTTTTACCAAGATTCTACGGCTGAATTGCAAGAAAACAGCAGAATTCTGCACGAAATCATCAAAATTCTTACAGAAAACCGCATATTTCGATGCAAAACAACGATTTCTCGCCGATTTTCGTTGTTTTCTATCTTGAATTCGCCAAGAAGAGCACGAAATCTACAAAATCATGACTTTTTACCAAGATTCTACGGCTGAATTGCAAGAAAACAGCAGAATTCTGCACGAAATCATCAAAATTCTTAGAGAAAACCGCATATTTCGATGCAAAACGACGATTTCTCGCCGATTTTCATTGTTTTCTGGCTTGAATTGGCAAAGAAGAGCACGAAATCTACTAAATCATCACTTTTTACCAAGATTCAACGGCTGAATTGCAAGAAAACCGCAGAATTCTGCACGAAATCATCAAAATTCTTACAGAAAACCGCATATTTCGATGCAAAACGACGATTTCTCGCCGATTTTCGTTGTTTTCTGGCTTGAATTCGCAAAGAGGAGCACGAAATCTACAAAATCATGACTTTTTACCAAGATTCAACGGCTGAATTGCAAGAAAACAGCAGAATTCTGCACGAAATCGTCAAAATTCTTAGAGAAAACCGCATATTTCGATGCAAAACGACGATTTCTCGCCGATTTTCGTTGTTGTCTGGCTTGAATTCGCAAAGAAGAGCACGAAATCTACAAAATCATCACTTTTTACTAAGATTCAACGGCTGAATTGCAAGAAAACAGCAGAATTCTGCACGAAATCATCAAAATTCTTAGAGAAAACCGCATATTTCGATGCAAAACGACGATTTCTCGCCGATTTTCGTTGTTTTCTGGCTTGAATTCGCAAAGAAGAGCACGAAATCTACAAAATCATCACTTTATACCAAGATTCAACGGCTGAATTGCATGAAAACAGCAGAATTCTGCACGAAATCATCAAAATTCTTAGAGAAAACTGCATATTTCAATGCAAAACAACGATTTCTCGCCGATTTTCGTTGTTTTCTATCTTGAATTTGCCAAGAAGAGCACGAAATCTACAAAATCATGACTTTTTACCTAGATTCAACGGCTGAATTGCAAGAAAACAGCAGAATTCTGCACGAAATCATCAAAATTCTTACAGAAAACCGCATATTTCGATGCAAAACGACGATTTCTCGCCGATTTTCGTTGTTTTCTGGCTTGAATTCGCAAAGAAGAGAACGAAATCTACAAAATCATGACTTTTTACCAAGATTCAACGGCTGAATTGCAAGAAAACAGCAGAATTCTGCACAAAATCATCAAAATTCTTACAGAAAACCGCATATTTCGATGCAAAACGACGATTTCTCGCCGATCTTCGTTGTTTTCTGGCATGAATTTGCAAAGAAGAGCACGAAATCTACAAAATCATGACTTTTTACCAAGATTCAACGGCTGAATTGCAAGAAAACAGCAGAATTCTGCACGAAATCATCAAAATTCTTAGAGAAAACCGCATATTTCGATGCAAAACGACGATTTCTCGCTGATTTTCGTTGTTTTCTATCTTGAATTCGCAAAGAGCACGAAATCTACAAAATCATGACTTTTTACCAAGATTCAACGGCTGAATTGCAAGAAAACAGCAGAATTCTGCACGAAATCGTCAAAATTCTTAGAGAAAACCGCATATTTCGATGCAAAACGACGATTTCTCGCCGATTTTCGTTGTTTTCTGGCTTGAATTCGCAAAGAAGAGCACGAAATCTACAAAATCATCACTTTTTACCAAGATTCAACGGCTGAATTGCAAGAAAACAGCAGAATTCTGCACGAAATCATCAAAATTCTTACAGAAAACCGCATATTTCGATGCAAAACGACGATTTCTCGCCGATTTTCGTTGTATTCTGGCTTGAATTCGCAAAGAAGAGCACGAAATCTACAAAATCATGACTTTTTACCAAGATTCAACGGCTGAATTGCAAGAAAACAGCAGAATTCTGCACGAAATCATCAAAATTCTCACAGAAAACCGCATTTTTCGATGCAAAACGACGATTTCTCGCCGATTTTCGTTGTTTTCTGGCTTGAATTCGCAAAGAAAAGCACGAAATCTACAAAATCATGACTTTTTACCAAGATTCAACGGCTGAATTGCAAGAAAACAGCAGAATTATGCACGAAATCATCAAAATTCTTACAGAAAACCGCATATTTCGATGCAAAACGACGATTTCTCGCTGATTTTCGTTGTTTTCTATCTTGAATTCGCAAAGAGCACGAAATCTACAAAATCATGACTTTTTACCAAGATTCTACGGCTGAATTGCAAGAAAACAGCAGAATTCTGCACGAAATCATCAAAATTCTTACAGAAAACCGCATATTTCGATGCAAAACAACGATTTCTCGCCGATTTTCGTTGTTTTCTATCTTGAATTCGCCAAGAAGAGCACGAAATCTACAAAATCATGACTTTTTACCAAGATTCTACGGCTGAATTGCAAGAAAACAGCAGAATTCTGCACGAAATCATCAAAATTCTTAGAGAAAACCGCATATTTCGATGCAAAACGACGATTTCTCGCCGATTTTCATTGTTTTCTGGCTTGAATTCGCAGAGAAGAGCACGAAATGTACTAAATCATCACTTTTTACCAAGATTCAACGGCTGAATTGCAAGAAAACCGCAGAATTCTGCACGAAATCATCAAAATTCTTACAGAAAACCGCATATTTCGATGCAAAACGACGATTTCTCGCCGATTTTCGTTGTTTTCTGGCTTGAATTCGCAAAGACGAGCACGAAATCTACAAAATCATGACTTTTTACCAAGATTCAACGGCTGAATTGCAAGAAAACAGCAGAATTCTGCACGAAATCATAAAAATTCTTACAGAAAACCGCATATTTCGATGCAAAACGACGTTTTCTCGCCGATTTTCGTTATTTTCTGGCTTGAATTCGCAAAGAAGAGCACGAAATCTACAAAATCATGACTTTTTACCAAGATTCAACGGCTGAATTGCAAGAAAACAGCAGAATTCTGCACGAAATCATCAAAATTCTTAGAGAAAACCGCATATTTCGATGCAAAACGACGATTTCTCGCTGATTTTCGTTGTTTTCTATCTTGAATTCGCAAAGAAGAGCACGAAATCTACAAAATCATGACTTTTTACCAAGATTCAACGGCTGAATTGCAAGAAAACAGCAGAATTCTGCACGAAATCGTCAAAATTCTTAGAGAAAACCGCATATTTTGATGCAAAACGACGATTTCTCGCCGATTTTCGTTGTTTTCTGGCTTGAATTCGCAAAAAAGAGCACGAAATCTACAATATCACCACTTTTTACCAAGATTCAACGGCTGAATTGCAAGAAAACAGCAGAATTCTGCACGAAATCATCAAAATTCTTACAGAAAACCGCATATTTCGATGCAAAACGACGATTTCTCGCCGATTTTCGTTGTTTTCTGGCTTGAATTCGCAAAGAAGAGCACGAAATCTACAAAATCATGACTTTTTATCAAGATTCAACGGCTGAATTGCAAGAAAACAGCAGAATTCTGCACGAAATCATCAAAATTCTTAGAGAAAACTGCATATTTGGATGCAAAACAACGATTTCTCGCCGATTTTCGTTGTTTTCTATCTTGAATTCGCCAAGAAGAGCACGAAATCTACAAAATCATGACTTTTTACCTAGATTCAACGGCTGAATTGCAAGAAAACAGCATAATTCTGCACGAAATCATCAAAATTCTTACAGAAAACCGCATATTTCGATGCAAAACAACGATTTCTCGCCGATTTTTGTTGTTTTCTGGCTTGAATTCGCAAAGAAGAGCACGAAATCTACAAAATCATCACTTTTTACCAAGATTCTACGGCTGAATTGTAAGAAAACAGCAGAATTCTGCACGAAATCATCAAAATTCTTACAGAAAACCGCATATTTCGATGCAAAACGACGATTTCTCGCGGATTTTCGTTGTTTTCTGGCTTGAATTCGCAAAGAAGAGCACGAAATCTACAAAATCATGACTTTTTATCAAGATTCAACGGCTGAATTGCAAGAAAACAGCAGAATTCTGCACGAAATCATCAAAATTCTTAGAGAAAACTGCATATTTCGATGCAAAACAACGATTTCTCGCCGATTTTCGTTGTTTTCTATCTTGAATTCGCCAAGAAGAGCACGAAATCTACAAAATCATGACTTTTTACCTAGATTCAACGGCTGAATTGCAAGAAAACAGCATAATTCTGCACGAAATCATCAAAATTCTTACAGAAAACCGCATATTTCGATGCAGAACGACGATTTCTCGCCGATTTTCGTTGTTTTCTGGCATGAATTCGCAAAGAAGAGCACAAAATCAACAAAATCATGACTTTTTACCAAGATTCAACGGCTGAATTGCAAGAAAACAGCAGAATTCTGCACGAAATCATCAAAATTCTTAGAGAAAACCGCATATTTCGATGCAAAACGACGATTTCTCGCTGATTTTCGTTGTTTTCTATCTTGAATTCGCAAAGAAGAGCACGAAATCTACAAAATCATGACATTTTACCAAGATTCAACAGCTGAATTGCAAGAAAACAGCCCAATTCTGCACGAAATCGTCAAAATTCTTAGAGAAAACCGCATATTTCGATGCAAAACGACGATTTCTCGCCGATTTTCGTTGTTTTCTGGCTTGAATTCGCAAAGAAGAGCACGAAATCTACAAAATCATCACTTTTTACAAAGATTCAACGGCTGAATTGCAAGAAAACAGCAGAATTCTGCACGAAATCATCAAAATTCTTAGAGAAAACCGCATATTTCGATGCAAAACGACGATTTCTCGCCGATTTTCGTGGTTTTCTGGCTTAAATTCGCAAAGAAGAGCACGAAATCTACAAAATCATGACTTTTTACCAAGATTCAACGGCTGAATTGCAAGAAAACAGCAGAATTCTGCACGAAATCATCAAAATTCTTACAGAAAACCGCATATTTCGATGCAAAACGACGATTTCTTGCCGATTTTCGTTGTTTTCTGGCTTGAATTCGCAAAGAAGTGCACGAAATCTACAAAATCATGACTTTTTATCAAGATTCAACGGCTGAATTGCAAGAAAACAGCAGAATTCTGCACGAAATCATCAAAATTCTTACAGAAAACCGCATTTTTCGATGCAAAACGACGATTTCTCGCCGATTTTTGTTGTTTTCTGGCTTCAATTCGCAAAGAAGAGCACGAAATCTACTAAATCATGACTTTTTACCAAGATTCAACGGCTGAATTGCAAGAAAACAGCAGAATTCTGCACGAAATCATCAAAATTCTTACAGAAAACCGCATATTTCGATGCAAAACAACAATTTCTCGCCGATTTTTGTTGTTTTGTGGCTTGAATTCGCAAAGAAGAGCACGAAATCTACAAAATCATCACTTTTTACCAAGATTCTACGGCTGAATTGCAAGAAAACAGCAGAATTCTGCACGAAATCATCAAAATTCTTACAGAAAACCGCATATTTCGATGCAAAACGACGATTTCTCGCGGATTTTCGTTGTTTTCTGGCTTGAATTCGCAAAGAAGAGCACGAAATCTACAAAATCATGACATTTTACCAAGATTCAACGGCTGAATTGCAAGAAAACAGCAGAATTCTGCACGAAATCATCAAAATTCTTAGAGAAAACCGCATATTTCGATGCAAAACGACGATTTCTCGCTGATTTTCGTTGTTTTCTATCTTGAATTCGCAAAGAAGAGCACGAAATCAACAAAATCATGACTTTTTACCAAGATTCAACGGCTGAATTGCAAGAAAACAGCAGAATTCTGCACGAAATCGTCAAAATTCTTAGAGAAAACCGCATATTTTGATGCAAAACGACGATTTCTCGCCGATTTTCGTTGTTTTCTGGCTTAAATTCGCAAAAAAGAGCACGAAATCTACAAAATCATCACTTTTTACCAAGATTCAACGGCTGAATTGCAAGAAAACAGCAGAATTCTGCACGAAATCATCAAAATTCTTACAGAAAACCGCATATTTCGATGCAAAACGACGATTTCTCGCCGATTTTCGTTGTTTTCTATCTTGAATTCGCAAAGGAGAGCACGAAATCTACAAAATCATGACTTTTTACCAAGATTCAACGGCTGAATTGCAAGAAAACAGCAGAATTCTGCACGAAATCATCAAAATTCTTAGAGAAAACTGCATATTTCGATGCAAAACAACGATTTCTCGCCGATTTTCGTTGTTTTCTATCTTGAATTTGCAAAGAAGAGCACGAAATCTACAAAATCATGACTTTTTACCAAGATTCAACGGCTGAATTGCAAGAAAACAGCAGAATTCTGCACGAAATCATCAAAATTCTTAGAGAAAACCGCATATTTCGATGCAAAACGACAATTTCTCGCTGATTTTCGTTGTTTTCTATCTTGAATTCGCAAAGAGGAGCACGAAATCTACAAAATCATGACTTTTTACCAAGATTCAACAGCTGAATTGCAAGAAAACAGCAGAATTCTGCACGAGATCGTCAAAAATCTTAGAGAAAACCGCATATTTCGATGCAAAACGACGATTTCTCGCCGATTTCCGTGGTTTTCTGGCTTGAATTCGCAAAGAAGAGCACGAAATCTACAAAATCATCACTTTTTACCAAGATTCAACGGCTGAATTGCAAGAAAACAGCAGAATTCTGCACGAAATCATCAAAATTCTTAGAGAAAACCGCATATTTCGATGCCAAACGACGATTTCTCGCTGATTTTCGTTGTTTTCTATCTTGAATTCGCAAAGAAGCGCACGGAATCTACAAAATCATGACTTTTTACCAAGATTCAACGGCTGAATTGCAAGAAAACAGCAGAATTCTGCACGAAATCACCAAAATTCTTACAGAAAACCGCATATTTCGATGCAAAACGACGATTTCTTGCCGATTTTCGTTGTTTTCTGGCTTGAATTCGCAAAGAAGAGCACGAAATCTACAAAAGCATGACTTTTTATCAAGATTCAACGGCTGAATTGCAAGAAAACAGCAGAATTCTGCACGAAATCATCAAAATTCTTACAGAAAACCGCATTTTTCGATGCAAAACGACGATTTCTCGCGGATTTTTGTTGTTTTCTGGCTTGAATTCGCAAAGAAGAGCACGAAATCTACTAAATCATGACTTTTTACCAAGATTCAACGGCTGAATTGCAAGAAAACCGCAGAATTCTGCACGAAATCATCAAAATTCTAACAGAAAACCGCATATTTCGATGCAAAACAACGATTTCTCGCCGATTTTTGTTGTTTTCTGGCTTGAATTCGCAAAGAAGAGCACGAAATCTACAAAATCATCACTTTTTACCAAGATTCAACGGCTGAATTGCAAGAAAACAGCAGAATTCTGCACGAAATCATCAAAATTCTTAGAGAAAACCGCATATTTCGATGCAAAACGACGATTTCTCGCTGATTTTCGTTGTTTTCTATCTTGAGTTCGCAAAGAAGAGCACGAAATCTACAAAATCATGACATTTTACCAAGATTCAACGGCTGAATTGCAAGAAAACAGCCCAATTCTGCACGAAATCGTCAAAATTCTTAGAGAAAACCGCATATTTCGATGCAAAACGACGATTTCTCGCCGATTTTCGTTGTTTTCTCTCTTGAATTCGCAAAGAAGCGCACGGAATCTACAAAATCATGACTTTTTACCAAGATTCAACGGCTGAATTGCAAGAAAACAGCAGAATTCTGCACGAAATCATCAAAATTCTTACAGAAAACCGCATATTTCGATGCAAAACGACGATATCTTGCCGATTTTCGTTGTTTTCTGGCTTGAATTCGCAAAGAAGAGCACGAAATCTACAAAATCATGACTTTTTATCAAGATTCAACGGCTGAATTGCAAGAAAACAGCAGAATTCTGCACGAAATCATCAAAATTCTTACAGAAAACCGCATTTTTCGATGCAAAACGACGATTTCACGCCGATTTTTGTTGTTTTCTGGCTTGAATTCGCAAAGAAGAGCACGAAATCTACTAAATCATGACTTTTTACCAAGATTCAACGGCTGAATTGCAAGAAAACAGCAGAATTCTGCACGAAATCATCAAAATTCTTACAGAAAACCGCATATTTCGATGCAAAACGACGATTTCTCGCGGATTTTCGTTGTTTTCTGCACGAAATCTACAAAATCATGACATTTTACCAAGATTCAACGGCTGAATTGCAAGAAAACAGCCCAATTCTGCACGAAATCGTCAAAATTCTTAGAGAAAACCGCATATTTCGATGCAAAACGACGATTTCTCGCCGATTTTCGTTGTTTTCTGGCTTGAGTTCGCAAAGAAGAGCACGAAATCTACAAAATCATCACTTTTTACAAAGATTCAACCGCTGAATTGCAAGAAAACAGCAGAATTCTGCACGAAATCATCAAAATTCTTAGAGAAAACCGCATATTTCGATGCAAAACGACGATTTCTCGCCGATTTTCGTGGTTTTCTGGCTTAAATTCGCAAAGAAGAGCACGAAATCTACAAAATCATGACTTTTTACCAAGATTCAACGGCTGAATTGCAAGAAAACCGCAGAATTCTGAACGAAATCATCAAAATTCTTACAGAAAACCGCATATTTCGATGCAAAACGACGATTTCTTGCCGATTTTCGTTGTTTTCTGGCATGAATTCGCAAAGAAGAGCACGAAATCTACAAAATCATGACTTTTTATCAAGATTCAACGGCTGAATTGCAAGAAAACAGCAGAATTCTGCACGAGATCGTCAAAATTCTTAGAGAAAACCGCATATTTCGATGCAAAACGACGATTTCTCGCCGATTTCCGTGGTTTTCTGGCTTGAATTCGCAAAGAAGAGCACGAAATCTACAAAATCATCACTTCTTACCAAGATTCAACGGCTGAATTGCAAGAAAACAGCAGAATTCTGCACGAAATCATCAAAATTCTTAGAGAAAACCGCATATTTCGATGCAAAACGACGATTTCTCGCTGATTTTCGTTGTTTTCTATCTTGAATTCGCAAAGAAGCGCACGGAATCTACAAAATCATGACTTTTTACCAAGATTCAACGGCTGAATTGCAAGAAAACAGCAGAATTCTGCACGAAATCATCAAAATTCTTACAGAAAACCGCATATTTCGATGCAAAACAACGATTTCTTGCCGATTTTCGTTGTTTTCTGGCTTGAATTCGCAAAGAAGAGCACGAAATCTACAAAATCATGACTTTTTATCAAGATTCAACGGCTGAATTGCAAGAAAACAGCAGAATTCTGCACGAAATCATCAAAATTCTTACAGAAAACCGCATTTTTCGATGCAAAACGACGATTTCTCGCCGATTTTTGTTGTTTTCTGGCTTGAATTCGCAAAGAAGGGCACGAAATCTGCTAAATCATGACTTTTTACCAAGATTCAACGGCTGAATTGCAAGAAAACCGCAGAATTCTGCACGAAATCATCAAAATTCTTACAGAAAACCGCATATTTCGATGCAAAACAACGATTTCTCGCCGATTTTTGTTGTTTTCTGGCTTGAATTCGCAAAGAAGAGCACGAAATCTACAAAATCATCACTTTTTACCAAGATTCTACGGCTGAATTGCAAGAAAACAGCAGAATTCTGCACGAAATCATCAAAATTCTTACAGAAAACCGCATATTTCGATGCAAAACGACGATTTCTCGCGGATTTTCGTTGTTTTCTGGCTTGAATTCGCAAAGAAGAGCACGAAATCTACAAAATCATGACTTTTTATCAAGATTCAACGTCTGAATTGCAAGAAAACAGCAGAATTCTGCACGAAATCATCAAAATTCTTAGAGAAAACTGCATATTTCGATGCAAAACAACGATTTCTCGCCGATTTTCGTTGTTTTCTATCTTGAATTCGCCAAGAAGAGCACGAAATCTACAAAATCATGACTTTTTACCTAGATTCAACGGCTGAATTGCAAGAAAACAGCATAATTCTGCACGAAATCATCAAAATTCTTACAGAAAACCGCATATTTCGATGCAAAACAACGATTTCTCGCCGATTTTTGTTGTTTTCTGGCTTGAATTCGCAAAGAAGAGCACGAAATCTACAAAATCATCACTTTTTACCAAGATTGTACGGCTGAATTGCAAGAAAACAGCAGAATTCTGCACGAAATCATCAAAATTCTTACAGAAAACCGCATATTTCGATGCAAAACGACGATTTCTCGCGGATTTTCGTTGTTTTCTGGCTTGAATTCGCAAAGAAGAGCACGAAATCTACAAAATCATGACTTTTTATCAAGATTCAACGGCTGAATTGCAAGAAAACAGCAGAATTCTGCACGAAATCATCAAAATTCCTAGAGAAAACTGCATATTTCGATGCAAAACAACGATTTCTCGCCGATTTTCGTTGTTTTCTATCTTGAATTCGCCAAGAAGAGCACGAAATCTACAAAATCATGACTTTTTACCTAGATTCAACGGCTAAATTGCAAGAAAACAGCATAATTCTGCACGAAATCATCAAAATTCTTACAGAAAACCGCATATTTCGATGCAGAACGACGATTTCTCGCCGATTTTCGTTGTTTTCTGGCATGAATTCGCAAAGAAGAGCACAAAATCTACAAAACCATGACTTTTTACCAAGATTCAACGGCTGAATTGCAAGAAAACAGCAGAATTCTTCACGAAATCATCAAAAATTCTTAGAGAAAACCGCATATTTCGATGCAAAACGACGATTTCTCGCTGATTTTCGTTGTTTTCTATCTTGAATTCGCAAAGAAGAGCACGAAATCTACAAAATCATGACATTTTACCAAGATTCAACGGCTGAATTGCAAGAAAACAGCCCAATTCTGCACGAAATCGTCAAAATTCTTAGAGAAAACCGCATATTTCGATGCAAAACGACGATTTCTCGCCGATTTTCGTTGTTTTCTGGCTTGAATTCGCAAAGAAGAGCACGAAATCTACAAAATCATCACTTTTACAAAGATTCAACGGCTGAATTGCAAGAAAACAGCAGAATTCTGCACGAAATCATCAAAATTCTTAGAGAAAACCGCATATTTCGATGCAAAACGAAGATTTCTCGCCGATTTTCGTGGTTTTTTGGCTTAAATTCGCAAAGAAGAGCACGAAATCTACAAAATCATGACTTTTTACCAAGATTCAACGGCTGAATTGCAAGAAAACAGCAGAATTCTGCACGAAATCATCAAAATTCTTACAGAAAACCGCATATTTCGATGCAAAACGACGATTTCTTGCCGATTTTCGTTGTTTTCTGGCTTGAATTCGCAAAGAAGAGCACGAAATCTACAAAATCATGACTTTTTATCAAGATTCAACGATTGAATTGCAAGAAAACAGCAGAATTCTGCACGAAATCATAAAAATTCTTACAGAAAACCGCATTTTTCGATGCAAAACGACGATTTCTCGCCGATTTTTGTGGTTTTCTGGCTTGAATTTGCAAAGAAGAGCACGAAATCTACTAAATCATGACTTTTTACCAAGATTCAACGGCTGAATTGCAAGAAAACAGCAGAATTCTGCACGAAATCATCAAAATTCTTACAGAAAACCGCATATTTCGATGCAAAACAACAATTTCTCGCCGATTTTTGTTGTTTTCTGGCTTGAATTCGCAAAGAAGAGCACGAAATCTACAAAATCATCACTTTTTACCAAGATTCTACGGCTGAATTGCAAGAAAACAGCAGAATTCTGCACGAAATCATCAAAATTATTACAGAAAACCGCATATTTCGATGCAAAACGACGATTTCTCGCGGATTTTCGTTGTTTTCTGGCTTGAATTCGCAAAGAAGAGCACGAAATCTACAAAATCATCACTTTTTATCAAGATTCAACGGATGAATTGCAAGAAAACAGCAGAATTCTGCACGAAATCATCAAAATTCTTAGAGAAAACCGCATATTTCGATGCAAAACGACGATTTCTCGCTGATTTTAGTTGTTTTCTATCTTGAATTCGCAAAGAAGCGCACGGAATCTACAAAATCATGACTTTTTACCAAGATTCAACGGCTGAATTGCAAGAAAACAGCAGAATTCTGCACGAAATCATCAAAATTCTTACAGAAAACCGCATATTTCGATGCAAAACGACGATTTCTTGCCGATTTTCGTTGTTTTCTGGCTTGAATTCGCAAAGAAGAGCACGAAATCTACAAAATCATGACTTTTTATCAAGATTCAACGGCTGAATTGCAAGAAAACAGCAGAATTCTGCACGAAATTATCAAAATTCTTACAGAAAACCGCATTTTTCGATGCAAAACGACGATTTCTCGCCGATTTTTGTTGTTTTCTGGCTTGAATTCGCAAAGAAGAGCACGAAATCTACTAAATCATGACTTTTTACCAAGATTCAACGGCTGAATTGCAAGAAAACCGCAGAATTCTGCACGAAATCATCAAAATTCTTACAGAAAACCGCATATTTCGATGCAAAACAACGATTTCTCGCCGATTTTTGTTGTTTTCTGGCTTGAATTCGCAAAGAAGAGCACGAAATCTACAAAATCATCACTTTTTACCAAGATTCTACGGCTGAATTGCAAGAAAACAGCAGAATTCTGCACGAAATCATCAAAATTCTTAGAGAAAACTGCATATTTCGATGCAAAACAACGATTTCTCGCCGATTTTCCTTGTTTTCTATCTTGAATTCGCCAAGAAGAGCACGAAATCTACAAAATCATGACTTTTTACCTAGATTCAACGGCTGAATTGCAAGAAAACAGCAGAATTCTGCACGAAATCATCAAAATTCTTACAGAAAACCGCATATTTCGATGCAAAACGACGATTTCTTGCCGATTTTCGTTGTTTTCTGGCTTGAATTCGCAAAGAAGAGCACGAAATCTACAAAATCATGACTTTTTTTTTATCAAGATTCAACGGCTGAATTGCAAGAAAACAGCAGAATTCTGCACGAGATCGTCAAAATTCTTAGAGAAAACCGCGTATTTCGATGCAAAACGACGATTTCTCGCCGATTTCCGTGGTTTTCTGGCTTGAATTCGCAAAGAAGAGCACGAAATCTACAAAATCATCACTTCTTACCAAGATTCAACGGCTGAATTGCAAGAAAACAGCAGAATTCTGCACGAAATCATCAAAATTCTTAGAGAAAACCGCATATTTCGATGCAAAACGACGATTTCTCGCTGATTTTCGTTGTTTTCTATCTTGAATTCGCAAAGAAGCGCACGGAATCTACAAAATCATGACTTTTTACCAAGATTCAACGGCTGAATTGCAAGAAAACAGCAGAATTCTGCACGAAATTATCAAAATTCTTACAGAAAACCGCATATTTCGATGCAAAACGACGATTTCTTGCCGATTTTCGTTGTTTTCTGGCTTGAATTCGCAAAGAAGAGCACGAAATCTACAAAATCATGACTTTTTATCAAGATTCAACGGCTGAATTGCAAGAAAACAGCAGAATTCTGCACGAAATTATCAAAATTCTTACAGAAAACCGCATTTTTCGATGCAAAACGACGATTTCTCGCCGATTTTTGTTGTTTTCTGGCTTGAATTCGCAAAGAAGAGCACGAAATCTACTAAATCATGACTTTTTACCAAGATTCAACGGCTGAATTGCAAGAAAACCGCAGAATTCTGCACGAAATCATCAAAATTCTTACAGAAAACCGCATATTTCGATGCAAAACAACGATTTCTCGCCGATTTTTGTTGTTTTCTGGCTTGAATTCGCAAAGAAGAGCACGAAATCTACAAAATCATCACTTTTTACCAGAATTCTACGGCTGAATTGCAAGAAAACAGCAGAATTCTGCACGAAATCATGAAAATTCTTACAGAAAACCGCATATTTCGATGCAAAACGACGATTTCTCGCGGATTTTCGTTGTTTTCTGGCTTGAATTCGCAAAGAAGAGCACGAAATCTACAAAATCATGACTTTTTATCAAGATTCAACGGCTGAATTGCAAGAAAACAGCAGAATTCTGCACGAAATCATCAAAATTCTTAGAGAAAACTGCATATTTCGATGCAAAACAACGATTTCTCGCCGATTTTCGTTGTTTTCTATCTTGAATTCGCCAAGAAGAGCACGAAATCTACAAAATCATGACTTTTTACCTAGATTCAATGGCTGAATTGCAAGAAAACAGCAGAATTCTGCACGAAATCATCAAAATTCTTACAGAAAACCGCATATTTCGATGCAAAACGACGATTTCTTGCCGATTTTCGTTGTTTTCTGGCTTGAATTCGCAAAGAAGAGCACGAAATCTACAAAATCATGACTTTTTATCAAGATTCAACGGCTGAATTGCAAGAAAACAGCAGAATTCTGCACGAGATCGTCAAAATTCTTAGAGAAAACCGCGTATTTCGATGCAAAACGACGATTTCTCGCCGATTTCCGTGGTTTTCTGGCTTGAATTCGCAAAGAAGAGCACGAAATCTACAAAATCATCACTTCTTACCAAGATTCAACGGCTGAATTGCAAGAAAACAGCAGAATTCTGCACGAAATCATCAAAATTCTTACAGAAAACCGCATATTCCGATGCAAAACGACGATTTCTTGCCGATTTTCGTTGTTTTCTGGCTTGAATTCGCAAAGAAGAGCACGAAATCTACAAAATCATGACTTTTTATCAAGATTCAACGGCTGAATTGCAAGAAAACAGCAGAATTCTGCACGAAATCATCAAAATTCTTACAGAAAACCGCATTTTTCGATGCAAAACGACGATTTCTCGCCGATTTTTGTTGTTTTCTGGCTTGAATTCGCAAAGAAGAGCACGAAATCTACTAAATCATGACTTTTTACCAAGATTCAACGGCTGAATTGCAAGAAAACCGCAGAATTCTGCACGAAATCATCAAAATTCTTACAGAAAACCGCATATTTCGACGCAAAACAACGATTTCTCGCCGATTTTTGTTGTTTTCTGGCTTGAATTCGCAAAGAGGAGCACGAAATCTACAAAATCATCACTTTTTACCAAGATTCTACGGCTGAATTGCAAGAAAACAGCAGAATTCTGCACGAAATCATCAAAATTCTTACAGAAAACTGCATATTTCGATGCAAAACAACGATTTCTCGCCGATTTTCGTTGTTTTCTATCTTGAATTCGCCAAGAAGAGCACGAAATCTACTAAATCATGACTTTTTACCTAGATTCAACGGCTGAAATGCAAGAAAACAGCATAATTCTGCACGAAATCATCAAAATTCTTACAGAAAACCGCATATTTCGATGCAAAACAACGATTTCTCGCCGATTTTTGTTGTTTTCTGGCTTGAATTCGCAAAGAAGAGCGCGAAATCTACAAAATCATCACTTTTTTCCAAGATTCTACGGCTGAATTGCAAGAAAACAGCAGAATTCTGCACGAAATCATCAAAATTCTTACAGAAAACCGCATATTTCGATGCAAAACGACGATTTCTCGCTGATTTTCGTTGTTTTCTATCTTGAATTCGCAAAGAAGAGCACGAAATCTACAAAATCATGACATTTTACCAAGATTCAACGGCTGAATTGCAAGAAAACAGCCCAATTCTGCACGAAATTGTCAAAATTCTTAGAGAAAACCGCATATTTCGATGCAAAACGACGATTTCTCGCCGATTTTCGTTGTTATCTGGCTTGAATTCGCAAAGAAGAGCACGAAATCTACAAAATCATGACTTTTTACAAAGATTCAACGGCTGAATTGCAAGAAAACAGCAGAATTCTGCACGAAATCATCAAAATTCTTAGAGAAAACTGCATATTTCGATGCAAAACAACGATTTCTCGCCGATTTTCGTTGTTTTCTATCTTGAATTCGCCAAGAAGAGCACGAAATCTACAAAATCATGACTTTTTACCTAGATTCAACGGCTGAATTGCAAGAAAACAGCATAATTCTGCACGAAATCATCAAAATTCTTACAGAAAACCGCATATTTCGATGCAGAACGACGATTTCTCGCCGATTTTCGTTGTTTTCTGGCATGAATTCGCAAAGAAGAGCACAAAATCTACAAAATCATGACTTTTTACCAAGATTCAACGGCTGAATTGCAAGAAAACAGCAGAATTCTGCACGAAATCATCAAAATTCTTAGAGAAAACCGCATATTTCGATGCAAAACGACGATTTCTCGCTGATTTTCGTTGTTTTCTATCTTGAATTCGCAAAGAAGAGCACGAAATCTACAAAATCATGACAATTTACCAAGATTCAACGGCTGAATTGCAAGAAAACAGCCCAGTTCTGCACGAAATTGTCAAAATTCTTAGAGAAAACCGCATATTTCGATGCAAAACGACGATTTCTCGCCGATTTTCGTTGTTTTCTGGCTTGAATTCGCAAAGAAGAGCACGAAATCTACAAAATCATCACTTTTTACAAAGAGTCAACGGCTGAATTGCAAGAAAACAGCAGAATTCTGCACGAAATCATCAAAATTCTTAGAGAAAACCGCATATTTCGATGCAAAACGACGATTTCTCGCCGATTTTCGTGGTTTTCTGGCTTAAATTCGCAAAGAAGAGCACGAAATCTACAAAATCATGACTTTTTACCAAGATTCAACGGCTGAATTGCAAGAAAACAGCAGAATTCTGCACGAAATCATCAAAATTCTTAGAGAAAACCGCATATTTCGATGCAAAACGACGATTTCTCGCTGATTTTCGTTGTTTTCTATCTTGAATTCGCAAAGAAGAGCACGAAATCTACAAAATCATGACAATTTACCAAGATTCAACGGCTGAATTGCAAGAAAACAGCCCAGTTCTGCACGAAATTGTCAAAATTCTTAGAGAAAACCGCATATTTCGATGCAAAACGACGATTTCTCGCCGATTTTCGTTGTTTTCTGGCTTGAATTCGCAAAGAAGAGCACGAAATCTACAAAATCATCACTTTTTACAAAGAGTCAACGGCTGAATTGCAAGAAAACAGCAGAATTCTGCACGAAATCATCAAAATTCTTAGAGAAAACCGCATATTTCGATGCAAAACGACGATTTCTCGCCGATTTTCGTGGTTTTCTGGCTTAAATTCGCAAAGAAGAGCACGAAATCTACAAAATCATGACTTTTTACCAAGATTCAACGGCTGAATTGCAAGAAAACAGCAGAATTCTGCACGAAATCAACAAAATTCTTACAGAAAACCGCATATTTCGATGCAAAACGACGATTTCTTGCCGATTTTCGTTGTTTTCTGGCTTGAATTCACAAAGAAGAGCACGAAATCTACAAAATCATGACTTTTTATCAAGATTCAACGGCTGAATTGCAAGAAAACAGCAGAATTCTGCACGAAATCATCAAAATTCTTACAGAAAACCGCATTTTTCGATGCAAAACGACGATTTCTCGCCGATTTTTGTTGTTTTCTGGCTTGAATTCGCAAAGAAGAGCACGAAATCTACTAAATCTTGACTTTTTACCAAGATTCAACGGCTGAATTGCAAGAAAACAGCAGAATTCTGCACGAAATCATCAAAATTCTTACAGAAAACCGCATTTTTCGATGCAAAACGACGATTTCTCGCCGATTTTTGTTGTTTTCTGGCTTGAATTCGCAAAGAAGAGCACGAAATCTACTAAATCATGACTTTTTACCAAGATTCAACGGCTGAATTGCAAGAAAACAGCAGAATTCTGCACGAAATCATCAAAATTCTTACAGAAAACCGCATATTTCGATGCAAAACGACGATTTCTCGCTGATTTTCGTTGTTTTCTATCTTGAATTCGCAAAGAAGCGCACGGAATCTACAAAATCATGACTTTTTACCAAGATTCAACGGCTGAATTGCAAGAAAACAGCAGAATTCTGCACGAAATCATCAAAATTCTTACAGAAAACCGCATATTTCGATGCAAAACAACGATTTCTCGCCGATTTTCGTTGTTTTCTGGCTTGAATTCGCAAAGAAGAGCACGAAATCTACAAAGTCATCACTTTTTACCAAGATTCTACGGCTGAATTGCAAGAAAACAACAGAATTCTGCACGAAATCATCAAAATTCTTACAGAAAACCGCATATTTCGATGCAAAACGACGATTTCTCGCCGATCTTCGTTGTTTTCTGGCATGAATTTGCAAAGAAGAGCACGAAATCTACAAAATCATGACTTTTTACCAAGATTCAACAGCTGAATTGCAAGAAAACAGCAGAATTCTGCACGAAATCATCAAAATTCTTAGAGAAAACCGCATATTTCGATACAAAACGACGATTTCTCGCTGATTTTCGTTGTCTTCTATCTTGAATTCGCAAAGAAGAGCACGAAATCTACAAAATCATGACTTTTTACCAAGATTCAACGGCTGAATTGCAAGTAAACAGCAGAATTCTGCACGAAATCGTCAAAATTCTTAGAGAAAACCGCATATTTCGATGCAAAACGACGATTTCTCGCCGATTTTCGTTGTTTTCTGGCTTGAATTCGCAAAGAAGAGCACGAAATCTACAAAATCATCACTTTTTTCCAAGATTCAACGGCTGAATTGCAAGAAAACAGCAGAATTCTGCACGAAATCATCAAAATTCTTAGAGAAAACCGCATATTTCGATGCAAAACGACAATTTCTCGCCGATTTTCGTTGTTTTCTGGCTTGAATTCGCAAAGAAGAGCACGAAATCTACAAAATCATCACTTTTTACCAAGATTCAACGGCTGAATTGCAAGAAAACAGCAGAATTCTGCACGAAATCATGAAAATCCTTAGAGAAAACCGCATATTTCGATGCAAAACGACGATTTCTCGCCGATTTTCGTTGTTTTCTGGCTTGAATTCGCAAAGAAGAGCACGAAATCTACAAAATCATCACTTTTTACCAAGATTCAACATCTGAATTGCAAGAAAACAGCAGAATTCTGCACGAAATCATCAAAATTCTTACAGAAAACCGCATTTTTCGATGCAAAACGACGATTTCTCGCCGATTTTTGTTGTTTTCTGGCTTGAATTCGCAAAGAAGAGCACGAAATCTACTAAATCATGACTTTTTACCAAGATTCAACGGCTGAATTGCAAGAAAACAGCAGAATTCTGCACGAAATCATCAAAATTCTTACAGAAAACCGCATATTTCGATGCAAAACGACGATTTCTCGCTGATTTTCGTTGTTTTCTATCTTGAATTCGCAAAGAAGCGCACGGAATCTACAAAATCATGACTTTTTACCAAGATTCAACGGCTGAATTGCAAGAAAACAGCAGAATTCTGCACGAAATCATCAAAATTCTTACAGAAAACCGCATATTTCGATGCAAAACAACGATTTCTCGCCGATTTTCGTTGTTTTCTGGCTTGAATTCGCAAAGAAGAGCACGAAATCTACAAAATCATCACTTTTTACCAAGATTCTACGGCTGAATTGCAAGAAAACAGCAGAATTCTGCACGAAATCATCAAAATTCTTAGAGAAAACCGCATATTTCGATGCAAAACGACGATTTCTCGCCGATTTTCGTTGTTTTCTGGCATGAATTTGCAAAGAAGAGCACGAAATCTACAAAATCATGACTTTTTACCAAGATTCAGCGGCTGAATTGCAAGAAAACAGCAGAATTCTGCACGAAATCATCAAACTTCTTAGAGAAAACCGCATATTTCGATGCAAAACGACAATTTCTCGCCGATTTTCGTTGTTTTCTGGCTTGAATTCGCAAAGAAGAGCACGAAATCTACAAAATCATCACTTTTTACCAAGATTCAACGGCTGAATTGCAAAAAACAGCAGAATTCTGCACGAAATCATGAAAATTCTTAGAGAAAACCGCATATTTCGATGCAAAACGACAATTTCTCGCCGATTTTCGTTGTTTTCTGGCTTGAATTCGCAAAGAAAAGCACGAAATCTACAAAATCATCACTTTTTACCAAGATTCAACGGCTGAATTGCAAGAAAACAGCAGAATTCTGCACGAAATCATGAAAATTCTTAGAGAAAACCGCATATTTCGATGCAAAACGACGATTTCTTGCCGATTTTCGTTGTTTTCTGGCTTGAATTCGCAAAGAAGAGCACGAAATCTACAAAATCATCACTTTTTACCAAGATTCAACATCTGAATTGCAAGAAAACAGCAGAATTCTGCACGAAATCATCAAAATTCTTACAGAAAACCGCATATTTCGATGCAAAACGACGATTTCTCGCCGATTTTCGTTGTTTTCTCGCTTGAATTCGCAAAGAAGAGCATGAAATCTACAAAATCATGACTTTTTACCAAGATTCAACGGCTGAATTGCAAGAAACAGCAGAATTCTGCACGAAATAATCAAAATTCTTACAGAAAACCGCATATTTCGATGCAAAACGACGATTTCTCGCCGATTTTCGTTGTTTTCTGGCATGAATTTGCAAAGAAGAGCACGAAATCTACAAAATCATGACTTTTTACCAAGATTCAACGGCTGAATTGCAAGAAAACAGCAGAATTCTGCACGAAATCATCAAAATTCTTACAGAAAACCGCATATTTCGATGCAAAACGACGATTTCTCGCCGATTTTCGTTGTTTTCTGGCTTGAATTCGCAAAGAAGAGCACGAAATCTACAAAATCATGAATTTTTACCAAGATTCAACGGCTGAATTGCAAGAAAACAGCAGAATTCTGCACGAAATCATCAAAATTCTTACAGAAAACCGCATTTTTCGATGCAAAACGACGATTTCTCGCCGATTTTTGTTGTTTTCTGGCTTGAATTCGCAAAGAAGAGCACGAAATCTACTAAATCATGACTTTTTACCAAGAGTCAACGGCTGAATTGCAAGAAAACAGCAGAATTCTGCACGAAATCATCAAAATTCTTACAGAAAACCGCATATTTCGATGCAAAACGACGATTTCTCGCTGATTTTCGTTGTTTTCTATCTTGAATTTGCAAAGAAGCGCACGGAATCTACAAAATCATGACTTTTTACCAAGATTCAACGGCTGAATCGCAAGAAAACAGCAGAATTCTGCACGAAATCATCAAAATTCTTACAGAAAACCGCATATTTCGATGCAAAACAACGATTTCTCGCCGATTTTCGTTGTTTTCTGGCTTGAATTCGCAAAGAAGAGCACGAAATCTACAAAATCATCACTTTTTACCAAGATTCTACGGCTGAATTGCAAGAAAACAACAGAATTCTGCACGAAATCATCAAAATTCTTACAGAAAACCGCATATTTCGATGCAAAACGACGATTTCTCGCCGATCTTCGTTGTTTTCTGGCTTGAATTCGCAAAGAAGAGCACGAAATCTACAAAATCATGAATTTTTACCAAGATTCAACGGCTGAATTGCAAGAAAACAGCAGAATTCTGCACGAAATCATCAAAATTCTTACAGAAAACCGCATTTTTCGATGCAAAACGACGATTTCTCGCCGATTTTTGTTGTTTTCTGGCTTGAATTCGCAAAGAAGAGCACGAAATCTACTAAATCATGACTTTTTACCAAGAGTCAACGGCTGAATTGCAAGAAAACAGCAGAATTCTGCACGAAATCATCAAAATTCTTACAGAAAACCGCATATTTCGATGCAAAACGACGATTTCTCGCTGATTTTCGTTGTTTTCTATCTTGAATTCGCAAAGAAGAGCACGAAATCTACAAAATCATAACTTTTTACCAAGATTCAACGGCTGAATTGCAAGTAAACAGCAGAATTCTGCACGAAATCGTCAAAATTCTTAGAGAAAACCGCATATTTCGATGCAAAACGACGATTTCTCGCCGATTTTCGTTGTTTTCTGGCTTGAATTCGCAAAGAAGAGCACGAAATCTACAAAATCATCACTTTTTACGAAGATTCAACGGCTGAATTGCAAGAAAACAGCAGAATTCTGCACGAAATCATCAAAATTCTTAGAGAAAACCGCATATTTCGATGCAAAACGACGATTTCTCGCCGATTTTCGTTGTTTTCTGGCTTGAATTCGCAAAGAAGAGCACGAAATCTACAAAATCATCACTTTTTACCAAGATTCAACGGCTGAATTGCAAGAAAACAGCAGAATTCTGCACGAAATCATGAAAATTCTTAGAGAAAACCGCATATTTCGATGCAAAACGACGATTTCTCGCCGATTTTCGTTGTTTTCTGGCTTGAATTCCCAAAGAAGAGCACGAAATCTACAAAATCATCACTTTTTACCAAGATTCAACATCTGAATTGCAAGAAAACAGCAGAATTCTGCACGAAATCATCAAAATTCTTACAGAAAACCGCATATTTCGATGCAAAACGACGATTTCTCGCCGATTTTCGTTGTTTTCTCGCTTGAATTCGCAAAGAAGAGCATGAAATCTACAAAATCATGACTTTTTACCAAGATTCAACGGCTGAATTGCAAGAAACAGCAGAATTCTGCACGAAATAATCAAAATTCTTACAGAAAACCGCATATTTCGATGCAAAACGACGATTTCTCGCTGATTTTCGTTGTTTTCTGGCATGAATTTGCAAAGAAGAGCACGAAATCTACAAAATCATGACTTTTTACCAAGATTCAACGGCTGAATTGCAAGAAAACAGCAGAATTCTGCACGAAATCATCAAAATTCTTACAGAAAACCGCATATTTCGATGCAAAACGACGATTTCTCGCCGATTTTCGTTGTTTTCTGGCTTGAATTCGCAAAGAAGAGCACGAAATCTATAAAATCATGAATTTTTACCAAGATTCAACGGCTGAATTGCAAGAAAACAGCAGAATTCTGCACGAAATCATGAAAATTCATAGAGAAAACCGCATATTTCGATGCAAAACGACGATTTCTCGACGATTTTCGTTGTTTTCTGGCTTGAATTCGCAAAGAAGAGCACGAAATCTACAAAATCATCACTTTTTACCAAGATTCTACGGCTGAATTGCAAGAAAACAGCAGAATTCTGCACGAAATCGTCAAAATTCTTAGAGAAAACCGCATATTTCGATGCAAAACGACGATTTCTCGCCGATTTTCGTTGTTTTCTGGCTTGAATTCGCAAAGAAGAGCACGAAATCTACAAAATCATCACTTTTTACCAAGATTCAACGGTTGAATTGCAAGAAAACAGCAGAATTCTGCACGAAATCATCAAAATTCTTAGAGAAAACCGCATATTTCGATGCAAAACGACGATTTCTCGCCGATTTTCGTTGTTTTCTGGCTTGAATTCGCAAAGAAGAGCACGAAATCTACAAAATCATCACTTTTTACCAAGATTCAACGGCTGAATTGCAAGAAAACAGCAGCATTCTGCACGAAATCATCAAAATTCTTAGAGAAAACCGCATATTTCGATGCAAAACGACGATTTATCGCCGATTTTCGTTGTTTTCTGGCTTGAATTCGCAAAGAAGAGCACGAAATCTACAAAATCATCACTTTTTACCAAGATTCAACGGCTGAATTGCAAGAAAACAGCAGAATTCTGCACGAAATCATGAAAATTCTTAGAGAAAACCGCATATTTCGATGCAAAACGACGATTTCTCGCCGATTTTCGTTGTTTTTTGGCTTGAATTCGCAAAGAAGAGCACGAAATCTACAAAATCATCACTTTTTACCAAGATTCAACATCTGAATTGCAAGAAAACAGCAGAATTCTGCACGAAATCATCAAAAACCTTACAGAAAACCGCATATTTCGATGCAAAACGACGATTTCTCGCCGATTTTCGTTGTTTTCTCGCTTGAATTCGCAAAGAAGAGCATGAAATCTACAAAATCATGACTTTTTACCAAGATTCAACGGCTGAATTGCAAGAAACATCAGAATTCTGCACGAAATAATCAAAATTCTTACAGAAAACCGCATATTTCGATGCAAAACGACGATTTCTCGCCGATTTTCGTTGTTTTCTGGCATGAATTTGCAAAGAAGAGCACGAAATCTACAAAATCATGACTTTTTACCAAGATTCAACGGCTGAATTGCAAGAAAACAGCAGAATTCTGCACGAAATCATCAAAATTCTTAGAGAAAACCGCATATTTCGATGCAAAACGACGATTTCTCGCTGATTTTCGTTGTTTTCTATCTTGAATTCGCAAAGAAGAGCACGAAATCTACAAAATCATGACTTTTTACCAAGATTCAACGGCTGAATTGCAAGAAAACAGCAGAATTCTGCACGAAATCATCGAAATTCTTACAGAAAACCGCATATTTCGATGCAAAACAACGATTTCTCGCTGATTTTCGTTGTTTTCTGGCTTGAATTCGCAAAGAAGAGCACGAAATCTACAAAATCATCACTTTTTACCAAGATTCTACGGCTGAATTGCAAGAAAACAGCAGAATTCTGCACGAAATCATCAAAATTCTTACAGAAAACCGCATATTTCGATGCAAAACGACGATTTCTCGACGATTTTCGTTGTTTTCTGGCTTGAATTCGCAAAGAAGAGCACGAAATCTACAAAATCATCACTTTTTACCAAGAATCTACGGCTGAATTGCAAGAAAACGGCAGAATTCTGCACGAAATCATCAAAATTCTTACAGAAAACTGCATATTTCGACGCATAACAACGATTTCTCGCCGATTTTCGTTGTTTTCTGGCTTGAATTTGCAAAGAAGAGCACGAAATCTACAAAATCATCACTTTTTACCAAGATTCTACGGCAGAATTGCAAGAAAACAGCAGAATTCTGCACGAAATCATCAAAATTCTTACAGAAAACCGCATTTTTCGATGCAAAACGACGATTTCTCGCCGATTTTCGTTGTTTTCTGGCATGAATTTGCAAAGAAGAGCACGAAATCTACAAAATCATCACTTTTTACCAAGATTCAACGGCTGAATTGCAAGAAAACAGCAGAATTCTGCACGAAATCATCAAAATTCTTAGAGTAAACCGCATATTTCGATGCAAAACGACGATTTCTCGCCGATTTTCGTTGTTTTCTGGCTTGAATTCGCAAAGAAGAGCACGAAGTCTACAAAATCATGACTTTTTACCAAGATTCAACGGCTGAATTGCAAGAAAACAGCAGAATTCAGCACGAAATCATCAAAATTCTTACAGAAAACCGCATTTTTCGATGCAAAACGACGATTTCTCGCCGATTTTCGTTGTTTTCTGGCTTGAATTCGCAAAGAAGAGCACGAAATCTACAAAATCATAACTTTTTACCAAGATTCAACGGCTGAATTGCAAGAAAACAGCAGAATTCTGCACGAAATCATCAAAATTCTTACAGAAAACCGCATATTTCGATGCAAAACAACGATTTCTCGCCGATTTTCGTTGTTTTCTGGCTTGAATTCGCAAAGAAGAGCACGAAATCTACAAAATCATGACTTTTTCCCAAGATTCAACGGCTGAATTGCAAGAAAACAGCAGAATTCTGCACGAAATCATCAAAATTCTTACAGAAAACCGCATATTTCGATGCAAAACGACGATTTCTCGCCGATTTTCGTTGTTTTCTGGCTTGAATTCGCAAAGAAGAGCACGAAATCTACAAAATCATCACTTTTTACCAAGATTCTACGGCTGAATTGCAAGAAAACAGCAGAATTCTGCACGAAATCATCAAAATTCTTACAGAAAACCGCATATTTCGACGCA